>CM061094.1:2155000-7367500 GCA_030770545.1 Macropodus opercularis | reverse complement strand
CTGCGCGGGGACTCGGAGGAACAGGCTGCAGATACTGCAGCGAGGCGTCGAGCGAGGCGGGGTGAGAGCAAAGCCCGGGGGTCGTCTGAGCCTTTCAAGCTGCCGCTGCGTGTGATGCGACTCTGCCGGTAGTAGTCCAGCATCACACGGTTGGGTGTCTCGTTGTTGCACAGGCAGACGTGGTGATAGAGCTGAGCCAGCTCTTCGCTGAAGGTTACCAGTTCGTCCTGCGCTGCGTTCAGCAGGCTCTGGCTCTCTGTTGCTGTGCCTGTGGCTGCTCGAAGCTCTGCCTCCAGGCTCGCCACCCTCTCCCGGCTCTCACGACAACTGCGCTCCAGATGAGTTACCTGCTTGAAAGAAATCAGTTGGACTGACATTTGGAGAAACACAGATACAACCTACACTGCATGCGACAATGACAAACCTGTTCACTCAGTGCCTGGAGCTTGTCGTCACTGTGGTTGTCTCCCTGTCCCTCCACAGCCTGGTTATACTTCTCCTTCAGGGCCTTGAGCTCTGCCTTCAGGTCGATCACCTCAGTCACCGCCACCTTGTATTTGCACTCCAGGATCTCAAAACCGTGGATATCTGGCTCATGGTGGCCATTGGCTGGCGGTGACACCGAGCCACCATCCACCTTCTCACGCTGCTGTGGGTCGTCGAGCTCTTTGTCTCCATTGAGGCATTTCATGGCATTGACGCGCTCCGTGAGCCGGTGGACCCGCTCGTTCTGCTCGGTCAGGACGCCCTGCGTGTGCTGCAGCTGGGTCTGAGACTCCTGTAGGTTCATGAGCAGTGCTGCCTTTTCCCGCTCCACCTGGAGGGACAGAGGAGGAACAAACCCCATGACAGTCAGCGAAGATATCCTCAGTAAACTGCCCCGATGTCTCTAAATTAACACAATGCCTACTACTACTACTAACTGATGCTCCTGGCTTTTCTCTTTTTTCCCAGAATAATCCCATTAAGGAGAAAGTTGATTAGGGAGTAATTGTGTTTACAGAGAGACTCACGGCTAAAGCATCAGCCACTAATTGCATTCCCTCCATTCCAGGTTTAGGTAGGCCAAAAACTACAGCTATGCCTTAATCAGATTTCAGCACAAATCTAATCATGTTACTTTTAATGTGTGCAGTTTAACACACTGTGTGTTGCACTTTCTGCAGGTGGCTCTAACACAAAGTACTAAGCTCCATTTTATGCATGTAGCCCCATCGTAATGTGATGTTAGAATAATTGTTGTATAAATGGGAGTGGACAGCGGATAAAAAAATGCACTTTGACGTTTTCTCCTCTCGTCAGAGACTCTATTTCTGTCGCCATGTCCCGAAACTGAAGGCAGAAAGAGTCATTTTCGGTCCCTGTCTTGCTGTTGCCTTCGTTCCCTCCGTGCTCATCAGACGCTAATCACTGTGACAGAGCCTCTGACGACACACGCGAGCGTCCTCATCTACATCCATGCTCTGCTGGCTGCAGTTTAAATTGCTTTTTTATTATAAATCTTCACGTAAATTCACCCAATTGTTTTGTCCTGTGAATTTCCTGTTTGGACAGGAAATTCAAGCAGATTCATTTGGATCATTTAATATAGTAATTTCCTGGTTGTGACCCACCTGTAGCAGCTGCTGCTTGAGCTTCTGCATCTCTGAAAGGTTGAGCTCACTGAACAGGTCCGGCACAGAGTGCAGGCCTTCTGCCTTCCGGCCCGAGCAGTACTCCCCGTTAATCTTAGCCAGCCCTGTGCCCGTGTGGAGGTGACCGTTGCGGCGGTTGTTGTCCTCATTGTTGCCGTTCGCAGCAGGGGCGGCG
This sequence comes from Macropodus opercularis, assembly GCA_030770545.1. Lineage (NCBI taxonomy): Eukaryota > Metazoa > Chordata > Actinopteri > Anabantiformes > Osphronemidae > Macropodus > Macropodus opercularis. The sequence continues at coordinate 7,365,691 of CM061094.1, read as the reverse complement.
CTGCTGTTGGTGCTGTTGGTTCCATTTGAGTCCTCTGGAAACTTGAGGCCCTCAACGCCGGTGACAGTGAGGGCCAGATGGGCGCCTGCTCCGTACACGCTGTCACTCAGGCTGATGTGATGGGCCAGTTCCTTCCTCAGGTTGTTCTTGTGTTCGCGTTCGCTCTTCAGGGCGTCCAAGGCCTCCTCCAGCTGACTCTCAGAGATTTCCTTTAGGCGTAATGCGTCTTCAAGCTGGCTGTTGAGAAGAACGGTCTCCTCTTCAAGCACCTTAATTTCATGTTTTAGTCCTTCATACTCCACCTGGGGCGAGGAGAGGCAGGAGGAGGGAGACAAAACATTTTATTAGTTTGTAAAACACAAGAGTGAAAACAAAAACAGCATCAGACAACTTAATAAAAATCTAACTTAATATGAAGACTGTTATTCAATAGTCTCAACATACTGTAGTAATCCAGTACAGTATATAACAGGCATGAAGTATTGATAAAGACACTAAGTGTGACAGTGTGACGTGATGAGATTAACAGAAGTGACCACATTTGTTGGCGTCTTTACAAATCTGTTCAGGGAAATGTATGTTATTGAGTCATTACGTTTAACTGAGATCATCATTAAAAGCATCGTTAATGACTAAAGGTGTGTCAGATGTTGTTAAGGCATCGGCACGATGACGGGTTGCATACTGACCTGGTTCTGCTTCAGCGTAGAGACTAGTTTCTGCAGAGTGATGTTCTCCTCCTCCAGCTCGGTGTAATCCTGGAGCAGCCTGGTCTCTCTGAACTTGTACTCCTTGATCTCCTCCCTCATCCGGCTCCTTTGCAGCTCCAGCGTTTCGTTGCTCTGCGGCGGGGAAAACGATAAAGTATTTTAAAAAGTTAATTTCAATGCGTCACTCGGATCTCCAGAAAGGTCAGACTTTTAGGTCACCTGCTGAGCACAGATGCTTTACCAGACCGAGCAGAATCACAGAGAGAAATGTTGGAGAAATCCCCCAACACAAAGGTCATATATCTAAGTAGAGTAGGAGGCAGCACTGGGTATATAAATATATATCTATTGACACCTCAGCAAAATGCTGTGATCCCACAATTACTAATACAGAGGAAGACTGATGAGAACCGTCTCAGTTCGAGCTGACGCCGTTAATTCAAAAGTATCACCATGTTACCATTAGGCAACATTTAGTCTGAGCTTCAAATGTATCACCCTGAATGGAAGTAACTGAACATGACACCATGTGTCCCAAATATTAACTATAAAACATTTTCAAATCATGTAACGAGCTGAAAAATAGAACAGGAAGGTCCTGCAGTATGTTGAAGCTGTAATTTTATAAATGCGACATTATTACTAAAATTATTATATTTACTGTAGATCCTCATTGTAGAATATTAAAAAATACAAAATAATGTCATGATCATGTGGAACATTATTATTTTATTGTGCATGTGCCTATTCTGGGCTCACTGCAGAGCTGACTGCAGCTTCCTGTACATATGGCAGAAGAGCTGACCCAGGATTGGCCGGTACACAAACACACGCACACACACACACACACACACACACACACACACACACACACACCCCCCACACACACACACACAAGACAATAATTATCACAAATTAAATTTGAGCTGTGTATACAGTGCACAGGATTAGAGGCCAATTATCAGTTAGCGAGGCTCTGTTGTCAGTGTCAGAGGCTACAGCAACTGGGGTCAGGGACAATACACAACTCTGGCAATGAGCCTGCTACAGGACAAAACCCAGCCCCTGACCCAGAGTTCACAGCACAGACAGCTTGAACAGACTCATGACACAGCAATTAATTCATTATTTCAATATCTGTTGTTATGGGGAATGACTACAACTGAAGATCTTCCTCTTCTCATGTCTAAAAGGTGAGTCTTGCTAATTAATTGCCTCCGTCATGCAAATGAGGCATTTGGTGATCACACCATTATCAAAGAGCCCTGTTGACTGGGCTCACCAGGAAGTAGCTTCCCAGTCCAGATATTCACTTTGCATGTGTAATTTGAGGGTTTGGGCCGAAGCAACTATCCAGTTGCAGCTGAACTTCAACGACGAATGAATGAAAGTGTGTGTCTGAGTGTCGTACTGGTTGTTTGATGACAGCAGTCTACACATGTGCCGAGCTCAGGGCATTTCACTTATTCCCCAGCTTAACGCCGGATTTTCCCCCCACAATGGGGTCGTGGCCGTGGCGTCTGACCCCAGCTCGAACTCTCGCACTGACTGCAGACATATGGACGCATGCTTGCACACATGCATATCACTTTCTGTGTCTGGGGTTTGACCCCTTTCTGCCTGTCACTGTAACCTTTTGGCCTTTGTCAGACAAACTGTCTCTTCTGTTATGATCTTTTAAAATAAGACAGATATATTTCCTGATTTTTCTTTTTCAGCCTTAAAGAAATAAAGCGTCTTTCTGCAGTCCATCAGTGTTGACAAGCTTACCTCGCGCAGCTCCTGCACAAGCGCGTTGAGCCTCTCGTTTTCCGCCCGGGTATTGGACGCCACCGAATGGCTCAGCGTCACCTCCGTCTGCAGCTCTGACAGGCGACCCACGTAGTAGGCCTCTTTAGAAGCCGACTCCCGAAGCAACGTCTCCTCATTGGTCTCTCCATCCTCTGCCACCTTACGCTGGTTGGAATAAGCCTGGCCGAACGCCTGGGGAGAAAGAAACGGAGGGATGAGTAAACAAGCTGCAAAACTAATAAAAGACGGATAAACAATGAAACATCCAGCAAACGTCTTTTGCAAAGTCAAAACCAAAATGACGCTGATCCAAATCCAAATCCAGTCATATCGCATCAGCTTCCTAATCCTTGTGAGGGATTTGCACCCACTAGCAAGTAAATCTAGCACATCTTCTGGTTTCAAAGCGCAGCGCTGCTGAGCTTTTGACCACCTAGAGCAGCAACAGCCTTCCGCTTGGGTGGGATGATGTTTCACCGTGATCAATAGACACATTGTTCCCATTTTCCTGACACGGGTTTTCACGGCAGGGAGAGCTGATAAAGGAGGCTAGGCCTGATTGAGAAAATCAAAGCAGGCATCAACAGCAAAACAAGATTTACTGTCTCAACCCGGTGCGGTAATAAAAGCTCAAATAAAAAATAAACGATTCTAGAATTAAAAACAAAGAAAGTTTATACAAGGTGCACAGCGTATACAGGTTCTGTCATCATAGGAGGTTACTTAAGTAACGTTTGCTCTGTAACAGCCAGTTTTATAATTTATCATTCCCACAACAATACAGCGTGTGTAGTTCTTATAGTCCTTTGGATGCAGCGATAGTTACGCCATCAAAGACACCACAAAGTCATACGTCATAAGGGAGACATTGATTTTAAACTAGATTAATAATCCACACACAGTTGTCCCAGTTTTCTCTGTTCAGGATGAATCATTTATAAACGAGCAGACATCTATTATTTGGAGAAGACACTGTCTCTTTCTTCAGCCACAATAGTCAGTCGTATTATTTTTGCTTTTACTCTTGATTCGTGAGGTCGTTGGTTAAACAAGCGGCAACTTATTACAGTCAGATAATAATGATCTACATGCTGAACCATATAAATCACGCTGTACATCAACAGACTGCTGTTCATGATGTTTCCCCTTCCAGGCCAATTTATGTACATTTATTTTTCATTTGCATTACATAAGTAACTATTATCCAGCAAATTATACAGTATCACTTTGTAAACCTTATAAACAACTCATGAAAAAAGTTAATTACCGAAAAAAAACCCAAAACAAATACTATTCTAAACTATTATATCTAATTTGTTCTAATTGTCCCCCTCAGTGCATCTTTATTCTTTCTCCCTCTCGTTCACACTCCCCTGTTCTCACTCCTTCCTCCCCTCTCTCTCTCTCTCTCTTTCTCTCTCTCTCTCTTTCTGTCTCTCTCTCTCTTTCTCTCTTTCTCTCTCGGCAGGCGCAGTCAGATTGTAGAGAATGATTATGCGTGGTTTAGAAGGAGGGCCTCTGGAACAAAACAGCAGAATAATTCTATGTTTGTGTGAATGAACGAGCTTTAGATGAGACGCTGTCAGCATCTAAGCAGGCTGCGCGTCAATAGCTGAGCTCTACAACACAACTACAACCCCACAGGGTCACTGTGTTATGGCATTATCTACAGTGAAAACAATGCTACAAAGTATAAAATATGACCTTTACTGTACTTTATGTTTCTTTGAAGACAGTATTTACTATTTACTGGCCAACAAACGAACCCAACAAAAACAGACACACACAGTAGAACGTTACAGGCAGTGATTCTGCATCACTTGCCCTCAAAGAATCTGTGGCTCCTGGCAGATGGTTTGCTCCTTCGTGGGCTGAGCGTAGCTCCTCAAAGTCTGCTCGCTCCATCTGCGCAGGGCTCCTCTTAAAGGAAGTCACAGTGAGTGACGCTGATGGCCGAGGGTCCGTGTTTACACATAAAAGAGCACAGTGCGCTGTGGCCCTCCTGTTGCTGTCGACCGTTTAGTGATGGTAAAAATAACCCAGTGGCAGCTCTGTATTTTTCAGGCTAATTACATGTACAGCGCTGCCTGCTTCATCAAAGTGGTGATGACGCTGCAGTTTCCCGGTGTCCTAATTGGCAATTATAAGAGCTATTTAACCCGGGAAACATATGAAATGGTGCAGGATATTAAAGTTTAATGCACTTCTTAAGGATGGGATTAATACTGAGCCACAGATTGGCAGCATGTTTGTCTTTTCATACTGAAAACCACATTATGCATTCAGCCTTGAGGCTCACAGGCCTTCTGTGCCCCAGTGGATAAAGTCCAGACAATAGAGCCCCCTTCTATAGATATTCATCCCTGGGGCTATGGAAAGAGGTGCAGCTAGGGAAGAAACCAACCACTGCACCGCTGTAAAGAGAGAAAGTTGTGTGTGTGTGTGTAACCCTGAAATGCTTCTGTTGCAGTCCCTAATGAGGAGCCAGGGGAGGGCCTGTGAGTGTGTGTATGGGTGTGTATATACACCAGGAGGCTATTCTTACACACCAGAGAACTACTTCTACTACTTGACTGTTCGTATCCATCAAAGTATCATGATTACAGGCATGTATCCAGTCTGTCCAGCAGCACAGACCAGAAAATTTATATTTATAGATACTAACACAAACCAAGCTAAAGATCGGGGATGTGATAAAAATTTCAAGGTCAGAGAGCAAAGATGTCGTCCCGTAACATAATAGTCCAGAATCAATGAATGATTTATATAAGTGCCCTCATGTTTGTAAGACCGCATATAATTACTGTAGATGATGTGGATTATTTTGTATTTTAAATAACAACGTGACACTTACAGGCCAATTTTGAATCTTTCATTTCTAACAGCAGTCAGCTCCCGGAACTAATCTCCAGCCCTGCAGTGTTTTGAGAAATAGGAATCACGATATTAATCAACTCACGAGAAGCAAAGTTCTTAAGATTGCCAAAGAAATACTGTACACACATGGAGAAACTGATCCGTCCAGATGGTCGGCCTAGACAACCTCGTCGGGGATTTCAGTACCATGGAGAGAGACATGCAGCCTGCTGCTGAGAAGTCATGCAGCTGTTACAGGCATGGAGTGAATGCTACAAAATAGAAAAGACCCTCACATGTGTATTATTACACTATTCTTGCTTGGTAATGAGTTGCGAACATGCCAGCACGCAGCGATATTTGTTGAATCTATCTCCATGAAAAAAACAAACACATTTTAGAGACATAAGGCAGAGATTTGTCAAGCTACCGTCACACGTCAGCCTGAATCAATCACAAACGAGCAGATAGAAGGGAAAAGCTGAGTTTGTCATTCCCACACTTCACAAAGTGTCTCTGCGATACTTAAAATGAAAGACATGATGTAAATATTTCCTGTTTGTCCGGAGAAAACACACATGCAAAACTTACACATATATCATTTTGCATATTTGTTGTTTGTAATGTTTTCTGTCTTCATAGGAACTGCACGTTTTTAAGTTTGGACAGTAATAACGTAAGCAAACAGTATATAGCAGATATATTATGATTTCATGCTGTGACATGGGTCAAACAGCAAAACACCACATCGCTTATAGGCAACTAAAATGGGTCACATGACAAAATTGAGTGGAGCGGCCCTGTAAGTGTTAATTATCAAGCGCACCCGTTAGGTCTCTATAACTCTGACGTAAAGGCCATAGCAACGATAAACTATCCACGTACAGTAACGAGAAACTCTGCCCCGACATTTTTGCCCTCTAACAAGGGCGCAGAACTAGCCCCATGTGCTTCTGAGCGACAGGGAAAAGTGCCAAGTCAAGAGATCTGTCATCTATAAAAACACACAAGCACATTCCCATCAGAGAGAGGGGAGCTAGGTAATCACAGCCCAGCAAGAACGGAGGTCAGTCACACTGATTTAGAAAACAAAACAGAGCACTGGCAGTAATTAGAATATTACGAATGCACTGAAACAGTTCATTTAAATGATAAACTTTAACTTTAGTGTTTTCGGGTGTGCTATTACAAACCCATCACTAGGATGCTTATAATTCTTTGCTATTACCTTGAGTGCCAATAATCTGTGCCAGCAACAAGAAATCCACCATAGTGTCACATCTGTCGTTTTGTCACCAACTCAGTGTGGACAGAAAGCGCTGGGAGAAGCTGAGGCTCTGCCAGAGGACTGGCTGTATTTAGTTGAAAAAGATGTGGTTTGTTAGAGGGATTCGACTTGGCTCACGCCTCGCCGTGACAAAAAAAGATGTTGGATTATTTCCAGGAGTGTCCATCAGTTCAGTGTGTGCATTCTGTGACAGCATGAATGCATATTGGGCTTGTAGATGAGGCAGCTGTATCTCTAATTAATCCTGATTTTCATTCCTTTCTCTTCAAATACGTCCTCCCTTCTGTACCTTCCGCAGCTTCTTCATCTATGATCACGAAGAGAACGCGGTTTTATGCACGTGAAATTATGAATGTGCTCACATGCTTTAGAGCGCTAACAAGCTGCAGAGGCTGTACCAGCTGTGTCACATGTAGCCTTCGTTCTGCTTGGTAATATGACCTCAAGGAGATCATGCGCAATTGGGCCACAAAGACACATGGCCTGCCCTGTAAGGCATTCCTGCACACAAACACATCCTCAGAAATACACATGGCTTCAAGCAGACTGCAGAACACGCACTTCACTGGTATTCACTGCTAACTCTTGCTATTCATTGGAGAACAAGAGACCAAAAAAGGACCAGATGGAGAACAGACAGAAGAAAGGACAGAAGGAATGAAGGGAGAAAGGGAAGAAGGAAGGAAGCAGAACAGAAAGAACATGTGCGATTCGTTGGTGAAGTTTTTATCTTTGCGATTTAAAAACGGTGTAAATGTGGGAATGCGATGCTGCGTCCTGGACAAGTCCTCGCCCTCAGGGTCTGTCCCGATAAACACAATGACGCTCTGAAGCTCATGGAAACTGAAGCAACTGAACAAATAACTGAACGAGCTCTAATATAACAACAAATGACCTACTTAACAAATGTCCCAGCTCCTGATCACTCACAAGAGTTTTCCTAATAAAAATCATTTATTAATGCCAAGAAGCCTTTAAGTGGCTCCTCTCTCCATCATAGTCCTTCTAAATGACAACAGTCCATTTTCATAATGATCACGAAGTAAGTACTAAGGCTCCTCAGTCATTTGAGCATTCAGCAACTAGCCGGAAGGGAGGAAGAATTAGAGCACTAAGTGGAGACTGACCCACTGTTTCCCTTCTGTGATACACGTCACCACAAATGTGCTACTAGGAGCTTTATTTAATGGGAAAAGGCACAGGCATGTGTAAGACGAGACTGGACTACAGCAACGAGGAGACACACCCAGAGAGGCAGCCAGGCCACGCGACACAGAGAAATAGGAGACAGAACGAGCAGATCACACGGCGTCTTCTCTCTGCAGTGAGCTTCTGCCGATAAAGACCCACTAACCACAATGGAAACGCTGGGCCGCACACACTGGCCCTGTTAGTATTGACACACGGGGCCTCTGGGTGACTCAGTGTTTTTGTGCGGCCGAGCCTGCAGACCTGTGGAAAACCTCTGTGAATTTATAAATAGCTCATTCTTTGTTTTATTGACTTATTTATTCACTTCTTTGAGGGTTAATTAAAACGGGTAACGACAGATGATTTAATTTAATAATAGTAAAGTCTGTACCTCACCTAACAGGGTAGAAGTGAGCAGGACAAATCATCTGACCCTAAATCTGTGCCACACAGCCACTATAGGGGCCTTTTTGGCTGTGATGAGGAAGAGGAGAGGCAGGAGTCTCAGATGACCACGCTTGCTCTTGCTCCACATTCCTGCTGGATATACAGGCCTCTGGTCATCTAGATAAGAGGCTCGTCTTCCCTCTGCGGAGATGAAAAGCACGACAGACGATTGTGCTTGAAACTAAATGACTCCTTCTAGACATACAGTGTAAGACAGAGCAACCGAAGCAAGCGCGGCCTTATGAAAACAGCATCTCAGTGAAGCAATGACAATAAATTCAGATATCACAAGCACGAGGACGATTCAGATGGAAATACAAAAGTTTCCTTGCGAGACGGGCGGACGGCTTTTTGCTACGCTTTCAGCGCACACAGCTAAAGTAGACGACTAATCAATACAGCAGCCTGCAGGGGAGTCCTGTTCCCTCTTCCTTTTACCGACTCCTGCGTTTCACTGCAGCAAAAAAGAAAGAGCTGTCTGTAAAACACAGCGTGTGCACGGCTTCCCAAGGGGTCTCCGCAGGAAAAATATCATCATTACTGTAAGTCTTTTATGTGAGAGTCATGAAATTCAAAAACGTGGGAGAACAGAGTAAGAGACGGGGCAGTCTAATGGATATACGGCTACTGGCCTCCTCTCATTCCCATTCAGTCCACACCACCATGAAAACCTGTAACAACAAAGAGACCTGGCTGCTGGGCTGGAGTCACTCCCCACCGCCGCCCCTCCCTCTCCGGGCTCAAACACAACATCCGCAATGGATCCCCCACCGCTCAGGCACAGGAGAGGACAAAACAAAACAAAACGCAGAGCCGTGCGCACAGGAAACGAGGTCCCGATGTGTGACGCGACGCAGACAAACGACCTTCCCGTCGACTGCAGACCACACACACACACAAACGCACGCCAGAGGGCAAACGCGAGGGCAGTCACGTTCCTATCTAAATGCTCGCCTGCATCTCTGGGCCTGTTGCTCAGGTCACAGGTCAACAACACCAACCCTGCAGCGCACAGTTTATTCTCTATTCTGAATGACTGACACAGTGACGGGTTAATGGAATAGCTGATGTCTCCAGCAGGCATCACTCTGCCTGGATTATTTCTGAGAAACACTCTCTACGTTATTAATTCAGCAGCTTGTCCTGTATCATCCACATCATGCGTCCGATCTGTTTCACCAACATGTAGCGATCCCCACGATGCACGCCCCTCTACACACAACACACTCAGAAATGACGTGAGGAAAAAAATAAATCGATGCATAATTCCCACTTCTCTGTGGGGGGGGCATAGGGAGGGTGGAGGAGGAAAATGAGCCAAGGGGGGATGGTGGGTAGATGGTGTATTACGGCACAACTAACGGAAGAGTATTGATTCAGCCCCTTGGTTCATTATTACTGTCTTCACGCGAACCCCTGCCGACCTACAGGGAGCAAGCAGAGAGGAGAGAAGTATACAGTACGACTACCCCTTAGATAGATTTACAACCACGGCTGCTCTCATGATGGATTGTTATCCATGAACTGGAGACCTGCTCCAACACACCAGGGAGCGTAGAGAGGAAGGTAAAGGAGCATTCGGTTTATGGCCTTCTCTTCGAGCTCAGCGCCGCTTTGTGCACTTGTCCTGCAGGAGTCAAGCAACGGTGACGTCACAACATCACTACTGATGCCCGATGATCATAGCGTGATCATAAATTGACCTCCTTGGAGACAATTTACAGTACAATCTAAGTATTGTTTGTATTGTCCTTATTATTTTTGAGACATTAACAAACTATTATAACACGTCTTCAAAGTAGAAAAATATTCATTTGTTATTTTTATTTAATTTTAAAAAGAGAGTTTAGTCTAAACTAAATTCATCTTAGCTCAGAGACACTAAACTACAATAATAACAATATAATTTCTAGAACAATAGTGACAGTAACACTTTATTTTCTATGTCCCAAAATCATTTAGTGGAAATTGTTCTCCTACATTTCTGTAGTTAAGTCAATAAAGTGTAAGTCATCAATATTGCTAATCTATAAAAGCAGAAAGCTCTGATGCTGACGCGATTAGCAATGACTAAATCTTTCTCTTTAGGTATTTCAAGCTGCCACATGAAGAATTTGATGCAGACCTCAGTTGGCATTTTTCTCAGCCTAAAGCGAGAGAACAGAACTGACCTGTGAACTGCCAGCGCTGATCAAACATGTCAAATATGCTGCAGTTCTGGGATTGAATAAAGCCTGTCAACATTAACAGCATTATCATCATGTGACAAGATTATTAAAGATACAATGAGTGATGAAAATACAAATATTTCGTTGTCAGGGTAAATTCAAATCAAATCAAACAGTACTGTCACTTTATCCCATGGTAGAAAATCTAAAATGAATTTTAATAACTTTTAATCTTCCAGTGCTTTCAGTCCACAGATAATTTCAAGCCTTGTTGACAATGTGACGAAGATACTTAAAGCTAAATGAACACACACCTCCCCTCCCACTCTGCAGTGAGGGCATCCTTCTCTTCGGCCTTTACAGTGTGTGGTATCAGAGGTTGATCTGCCTGGAGACAGCACTAAAAGGCCAGAGCCACAACGTAATGGTGTCTCACTAGCTCAGGCAGCTTTCCAAAGACAAATACAGGACACACACACACACACGGAGCAATACTTGAAGTACGAGGGCGAGCGTGCCAGAAGGCACACGGCAACACAAGGAGAGAGGATGAGTGAGAGAGTTCGGTGAAGGGAAACACAGGAGAGAAAGCAAGAAAACACTCTCTGCTCACAGTGACAAAAACACGCTCTCAGCATTCGTGCCTGGCCCCTGCAGACAGCAGACATTCCTGCAGAAAGGAAGCGAAGATGTCCTCAGGATTTTCAGACACACCTTTGTCCGTCTTTTGTAGTTTATTGTTAGAAGCCGGAGCCACTTATGGCACAAACATGACGGCAAAAATACACAGGATGCAAACACATTCAAATGCACATGCACATTTTGACAGTGGAAAAACTACAGCGCTGGGCATTATAATAAAACAAACAGTATACAAAGATATTATTTTCATACTTGTTGTCTGCTTTAGGAATATGAAGATATTTCCTGAGGGACATTTAGTCTAAAACGCATTAATTACTGGATGAAATAGAAAAGAAATCTCCTCTCAAACAGAACAAGATAAGATGTGGGTGGATAAGCGATACCCCATCCGCTCCAAAAGCAATTCCAATTCCCATTTCCATCCTTCCTGCCCTTTTTAATGCACCCGGCGTCGTGGGGAGCGGAGGTGATGATATTACATTGGCAGGTTTGCTCTCTGCAATTCAGCCTCTTGCGACAGACAGACTGGAAGCAGGAGGCCTCTTTCCGTGGAACTAACAACACCTCCAGAAAACGCTCGATCTGCCACGCGAGAGAGACGAGCAGGTGGGGAAGCCGAGAGCACAAAAGACCCGGATGCTGGCGGGTGTCAGACAAAAACAAAGAGCGCTGTGCTTTTCAACTTCAAAATCTTCTTTCTTTTATTGACTTATCACTGATTGATTTTGAGATAATACATATAATAATATATAAAGATAATAATTTGTCTTTCATATTATGGATACATGTTTAATACCATTCTAAGTAAACTTTATAGCTGCAACTGACATTTCATTTTGACTTTTATGCTGGACGTTATAAGAAGTAGTTGTAAAGAACACAGTGTAAATAGTGATGATGTTGTGTATGTTCTGGTAGCACAGGGGTAACTCACACAAAAACTCCAGCCCTCAGCTCTCCTGTAGTTCTGGCCCTGGTCTGTAGCATCTTCATGAGCGACCTTGAGCTGTGAAGCCCTGTCAGCAGCCGCCTCTTGATGCTTAATGCATGGAGTTTTAATGGCTGAATACATAAACGCAGCCAGCCTCACACAGCCTCATTATTCAGACTGAGAAGTGATGCGACCATACGAACGAAGGAAATCTACCAACTTTCATCTTCACAGCCCCGATGCCCCGGAGCATCAGCACCAACTGCATCAACAGCTGTGAGAATTTAACTTATGGGATTCGTGCCTGACAAAACACCAAACAGGCCAAGTAGTTGCCTGAATAAAAAGAAATCCGACTGGTGTCCTTCACACACGGGGAAGGAGTCATGAGACAGTAGAGCCAGTGGTGCGGGAGGTGCAGTGGAGTCCTGAGCATCCAGTGCTGCCTCCAGCTGAAAACATTACGGTTATAACTCATTTAAATTGGATCAAATGTAAAGAGTGATGAGGATGACTGATAGTTCTGATGGAGTGACATTAAAGGAACATTGATTTATTGCTTGTTTGGGTATGGATCCCATTTCGGGCCCTGGTCACTCCCTGCTCTCCACTGTGACCCTGCTCTACCTGCTGAGTTGTGTCATATTGGCCTGAACTGGGCTGCAAAACGCAACAGCGCGTCGGCCACGTACCTCCTGCAGCTGCTCCAACTCCTTCCTGAGCGTCTCCTGGTCGGTCTCCAGGTCTGCATACTTCTGCTTCAGCGCCTGGTTCTCCTCCAGCACCACCAGCCCGTACTCCGCAGCTCTGATCTTCTCCCGGTTCGCTTCGGCGAGTTCCTGGGTGAGTCGCTCCACGTCGGTCCGGTACTGATCCACCGATTCCCCGCATCCTGCACCGGCGGCCATCGCCCCTGTCTGTCCGCTGCCACTGCCTCACTGCCGCTTTGGTGCGAGCCAAAGAGGCGGGCGGAGGCTGAGGGATGCTGAAATCCGCCCCCTCTCCTGAGATCCCGTGCAGGCAGGAGATGAAAACAAAGATCCCAGTTATTTAGATTTGCCTTAAAAGTCCAATCGACCGAACCTACTTTACAACCAATAAACGCTCCACCATCACGTCACGGCTGATGGATGATGCGCTGCAGTTTAAAACCAGGTCAGCGGTGATGTATGATAACAGAAAGCATCATTTCTGCTTAATCACGGGAGCGGACGCGCCCCCTGTTGGCTGCTGCGGGTATAGCGTCAGATCGATCGATCGACTATCGTTCACTTAAAGAATGCAGACATACAAATAATGGATTATGCAAACTGACGTTAGATTTATCTGACTTTATAGTTAAAGTCCAACTATTCTAAGTTTATCTGACTATTAAGCCATATAACTATTAACTATCTACTATAAGTGTATCTATTAGGTTAGATAAACTTCACTGGGTTATTTTCAGCTTATATAATTTATTTGATGAGTCAAATGTCTTTTGCTGTCCAGGGTCTTAGTCAGTCTGTTAAGTTGTGACAATTGTTGTTTAGGTTGTGAGTTTGTTTTGCGTTTTATATGCAGTGCTGCAGTTTGTTCCCATGTTATAATACTGGTGTGAGTCTTTCAGTTTGATGCTGAACATGACAAATACAGATGTTACCTGGGAAATTATACTATGAATAGAGAAGAGATTTAAGATATTCTGTGTGTGTGGTGTGTGTGTCATGACTGATTTCTCTGAATCCATTACACTGAGAGCTATTAGCACAGCTTCGTGCGGCTTTGTGATTTACGGCGCCCACGGCCTTTTATTCGTCCTTGCTGTTGTAACGCTTCCCAAGCCAGATGTGTGTGTGTGTGTGTAGATTTGTAGATCTGACGCTTTTGGCCAAACACAGCCAACCTCCTATAAATGTAATAAATATCTGTTTACCTAAAAAAATGGTGTGAATGGTTTATGTTTCAGTGTAATTAACTCCTTAAATGTAATAGACAAGATGGTGACATTTTCATTTATTTTTATCAGTTTGCAGGAAACAAAAGCAAATAGCACCACATTATATTTTCTTCTGAAATAACCATAAATATATACAAGGCAGCAAAACATCACCTGTGATGGAATCGGGTCACGTTTCTTGGTCCTATAGACCTTTTTTTTATCCCAAAGATCGTAAGGATTTCTTGCTGGCTGTTCTCAAACAACAGATTTTGCCATGTGTCCTTTAATCCAGTCAGTGCAGCCAGGAGAACAGTTTACCTCATTGCAAACACATGCAATAAAAGAAGATACGAGTGGGGTGAAAAGTTTAACTGCACTCAGTGGCTTGTTAAATATAATCAGTCATGGTGCGGTGAGGTCAGTTATGGTATTGATAGCAAAGGTAGTGCTTTGTTATCTTTCTTATAATTGGTAATTATTAGAAAAATGGCCTTGGGACGAAGGCGAAGAGACTTATTAGAGTCTTTGTTAGAGGTGTTGTAGAAGAACAATCAGGTTCTCATCTCACAAAACAGGCTTCAAGGTGAATAAAGGACAATTAAATAAATGCGGTCACATCACTGGGACGGTTGAACTTTAATTTAAATATTTTTTTAATGGTGTCCTTTAGATTGATAGTAACTGTATATATCGCTCATATTCGTGAACGAGATGTTCTCTGTATTGCCCAGCTGACCCGCCAATAACCTTGATTTACGAGCCTGAATTAAGATAAGCAGAGATTGTCAAACAGCCACTCAGTTTATGGGAGGGCTGTATCTTATCTGGGACAAGGAAGTGTGGTGTCATGAAAAAGTCTAGATCCTGTGCTGCACAATAACACAGCTCACACACAGACCTCTAGTAAAACGGAATAGCACGGAAAGTGTCCCCAAACCTTGAACTAATATATCTGAACAGATTTATCACTGGGACTTTTATTACAAAGAAAGCCGACTGAATACTCACAATAGCCTGCAGGAGATTTCAGTCGCCTTCAGTGGTGAACGAAAAACATTAACTATATAATTATATACAGACATATTCAACGTGCATTTATTTTGTGTTTCACTACGATCGTAGTCTTTGTATGACATGCAGTCAAATACCGGTGTGATTCTTTGTAAGAGTCGTCCTATCTTTCTGTCCCCAGTGGGTCAAAATACAGAGTCCTGTGACGTGGGGAATGTGAGCTGATCAGCACGGACGGCGTCGATATCCCTCTGAGCAGCAGCCTCGACGGAAGGGGTTCGGGTAAACAGCAGGGCAGCCAGCACACTGTCCGTAGCTGTAGCTGGGGCTTCTGTAGGACAGAGAGACAGAAAAACACTAGCGATGAACAGATGCAGCCAATAGATTACTCTGACCTAACACAACAGCTGGAATAGATTCAAATTTCAAAACAGAACCATAACCATTGAACACAGTCACCGGTGCAATGGTGCCTGTGATGTCATTATGAATTTGCTCTTTAAAGCACAATGGTGTGTTCTTACGTCACAATAAAGCTTCTGATGACCGGCTGCCTGTATGTGCTGTCTGCTCATCAGCTCTATGTCCTTCAGTGTTTCGGCCTTCCTCCATTTGGCTCTGCGGTTCTGGAACCAAATCTGTTCCAGAGTCATGGAAACATTGTATCATTTCTATTTATTAACGTAAGAAAAACAAGAACCAATACAAACAACACTAATAGTAACAATAAAATTATCCTTTGTCAGTGCTGGATCGCAACGTTGGATTTAAAATATATCACACACAACAACTCTCAGCTCGTCTGGATAAGGTTTTTAATGTTAGGAAGTTCGGCTTAGAGATGTAATTACTATGTTGCATGAAATGTAAGTTATAATCAAGTTATAATGCAAATTAAAGACAATTTGTTAACAGGTTAACTGGCTGAATAGTTAATGGGGAAAATTGATGCAATATTTCGTTTATAGATTTTATATTTAATTTATTACTGCTGATTTGTAAAAAACACACCTTTTACGAATAAGGCCGCTGTAAAGACGTGCACTAATCCTAAACGTGGGAGGGGGGGGGCTGACCTGTATTCTGCCCTCCGTGAGGTGCAGGCGAGAGGCTAACTGGTCTCTGGTGTTGATGTCTGGGTAGTGAGTGACCTGGAAGACATTTTCCAGCTCCTGCACCTGGAACGGTGTGAAAGTGACCCTGGTTTGCCTCTTTTTCCTCTGACCTGGAAACAAATAATAGTTACAGTACAGTCATCGTTCCGTCATCAACACACAACTAAACCTTGGATAATATAGTAAACATAAACATTTCATCGTACTCACTCACACAACCTGTGGCTGTCGCTTCTGGAGACTCTCCAAGTAGTTGAAACTGACCACATTCTACGGACAGAAGTAAATTAGTGGTTTCTATTTATTTTACATTTTGTGATGGCATTTCTCAACAACATCCTACTATTACTACAACTACTACTACTAATAACAATGATAATAATAATAATGAAATAATTCAAAGGAGATCATAGGACTAGAGGACATACCTGCAGATGAAAGCTGGTGGAATGTGGTCGTCTCCTTGAGGACGGGCCAGTCGCGGTGAACTATTCGCTCTCTCCGGACGCATGCGGGCCTCCTCAGGATTTCTTCGATTGAGTGGGACAGTTTTTTATGTGACTGAGATGGTCTGTCTTGATCCATGCAGGAGTCTGTGTCTGCGCCTCCTCTGTTGCACATGGCTGGTAACGTGTCCCCTGTCATCAGAACCTCCTGTCATTAAAGTTGCCCTCACGGAATAGTTCACAGTTTGTTCACTGCAATTCAAACGCTCCGGGTCAACAAAACTAAAAAAAAGCAACAACAACAACAAAAAAAACCACCCACTTTTTCTGTGATTTCTAAGGGCCGATGGTCCCTGTGTTGCACTCCGGTCTGTACAAGGTTCTCGCTCGGGTGTCACCCCGTGTGTGACCTGCATCACATGGTCATCATCAGGGAGGAGCAACAGGCAGCATTTACCTCGAGAAAAACTCAGTAATCAGCATCCGTTCGTTTTTCCCTCAGTGTCCCCGAAGAGCTGCTCTTTAAGGTGTGTGCATTGTAAATATGTAAAGGTACACTCCTGATATTATTATCTGCCCTTATCACACACATGATTTAATCAAACCTTTAGTTGTTACGTTGACGCTTCATCGCTTGTCGTGTAACAAACCCAACAACCAGGTGTTGTACTTTTAAAGCCCAATTCATTGGAAATCTCTGTGGTTTTATAGTTTGATTTTAACTATAAACAGTCAACTATGCAGCATATTTAAATTATTGCTTCTCTTTCTTATCGGCCAAGTTATTGGAAAGCTAATCTTTATCACCTTGGCCTCGATTTGCCCTCTCACACTGTGGTTCACCTTTCCCAAACAATACGAACACAAGCTGTTAGTGACACCTTGTGGCGTGTTTTTATGGGAGGCGTGTCTCCATCTAGTGGTGTTGGGCCTTTAGTGAAGGCACAGTGCAGCGTAAAATCAACTCACTTTGGGGAAGTTAAAACGAAGTTGAAACCTCCTGCAGCTGCTTAAATTTAAACTCTAATCCCCTTGCATGTTCACACAATGAGACACAGGATCAGAAGACACCAGGGAGCTGAACTATCTCAGTCAAAACATTGTGACTCAGGCAGTTTGGATGAATATTTTTACTGTCTCCCAGGCTGATTGGCCTCAGGACTTATCAGCCTGCTGCAGAAGGAATAATTACTTCATTGTTTTTCAGGACTAAGCGACACAATTTAATTTTTTATTAGTTCCGGTGACAAAGTAGCGTTTCGAACTGAAATCTCATCACAGAACAGGTGATAATCAGTAATTGACACTGATAAGCAATGCAGCTGAATTACTGACAGACGAAGCTCGAATTCTGGACTCAGATGCTGAGATCAGATGTGATTCACAACCTGGTTCAATAAAAAAGAAATACTAAAAAACACAGAGTCTTTGAAAGCAAGGAAGCACCTGAATCTACAATATATGACCTGAGGTAGGTTTGTTAATCTGATAGCGTAGCACATTTAGTAAATACTATGAATGTAGAAAAAAACATTTTAGCAAACCGTTACCAAATTACCAAAAGGTCTATGTATGTAACCATAGTAACCAAGCAAACCTCATCGGAGATTTTAGTTTTATCTTTCATTTAATGTTCACACACCAGCACCAAAAAGCTAATTATGTTCATATACAGTAGCAAGAGCTTAAACAAAGTCAACATGTGACACATTATGCATGTAGAACATTACTCCTACAGCCCTCAGTAGGAAAAGCACTTATGACAATGGGTTCCTCTCTCCCACTGTAAGTGTTTGATTGCACACAGCACATCACCCAATTGGATTATGGGCCGGTCGTCCAGGAACGCAGGACATTTACTGTCCTCGCAACTGTAAACCACTTCTGTGCTGCTAGCGTCTCGTTGCATACTTCATATTGGATTCTGCGCATAATGTGATGAATAATAGTCCTACGTCCTGTGAATAATAGTGATGCAAGGACCTATAAAATACAATAAACAGCACATTGTGGGAAGTAAATCTTTCCTTCAGAGAAAAGGAGCCTGCTTTAGTTATTGGACACATTCTTAAACACGATTCCTGTTGGTGTCTTGACAGTGATGCTCAGCCCTAATGAGCAGATGACGACAACAGCATAATTGCCTTTTACAACCATCTTAATGTTAAAATACATCCATTTAATCCCATGAATTACAGAACATACACATTTGTGCTGTGATTGTGGCTTATTCCGTGCTTATTAAATTGACTACTGGCTCCAGGCCCAGGCTTTTACTACCTGACATGTGATGCTAATATATTACACACACTCACATGCGCACAAAGCTGAAAACCTCATGATGTCCCAGCGCTGGTAGTCTCTGAGCTTTGCACATTTCATGTGAGCTTAATTTCCTTTTTTTGGTGCCTTCTGTGCGTTTTTGAACAAGCTGATTTACGGATGGTTGAAGCAGGGCCGCCAGCACACGGCCTGTCGCTGTAGCTGGGTAACTCGCAGCTGGCAGAAATGCATACACACTTTCATTTTTCAAGTTGTAACCTTTCAAAAGTGTAATGTAATATTCAGGCCATGCACAACAAAAGGCCTCTGTGCGGTGCGTTGTGTGTGACGACTGGGGCTGATGCAGATGAAAAACTATGACATTTGTTGTAGCTTCAGGGGCTGGAAAGTGTTGAATTGTTGTGTTTACACTTTTATGAATGTATAGAAAAACATTTACAATAAAAAGAGCAATAGGAAAAAGAAAAAGAAATGCGAACACAGTAAACGTGCAGCTTCCTCTGCTGTAGCATAATACTTCCTAATTCAGAAGATGCAGGCTGTTATCAAACTCTTAAATTGGAGCAATAATCTAATTTAATCTTAAATCCTGTGAGATGTATGGTCACGTGGGAAATGAAATTAACATGTCCTGAACTTCTACCCATCCTTAAAACCAGCTTTGTACCATGTGATAGTCTCAGAAACATGTGATTGTCCTGGAGGTTGGTCTTCTAATACCAACATCTGTTCTTCAAATTAGGAGGAAGGTAGCTCAGGGGGAACCATCAGCCTTGACTGGTAGAGGCGCATTATACGGCAAATGGTAAGTCCAGGCGTTAAAAGACCACTTTCTGAGGAGGATGTCACTGCCCTAGTGTTCTAGTGGCTTTTTAAAGGGCTCTTGTCAAAACTTGAAGCGACAACAAAGACAGTGTTTGACAGAAAGCCCTGTCTGCTTGGTGCATGTGGGTCAGCTGCTGTTGCTGTTGTAATTGGCTTCACATGAGCTGTCGGTGGGACTTGTTTCGATCAACAAACGCAGCAGTCTCATGTCCGAGCTCAGCTCCTTCTCGTACTCTCACACGCTCCTGCCTCCCTCTGTTACGCCCTCCGGTCCCCTCGCTTTGCCTTCCCTCCCATCTGACTAATGCTCTTTTCACTTTTCGCTCCTGCCTCATTCGACCACCACCTGAGCCTTTAGGCTGAAGACATGACTCCAGAAAAGGAAGGCAACGGCCTCGACAACTATGCGTTTGCAGTGAGTACACAGTTCATTTCCTTAATTCTCAAGCAGAAACGTGTTATTCAAAAGTTTGATGTATTTGTTTATTGAACTCCAGAATTTGTACATTCACACAGTCATTTGGAAAGCTTTTTAATTATTTTATTATGTATTATCAGCCTATTTGATTCGATGAACTGGAAAATACAGACAGACAGCAGAAACTAAATGTTCTGGTCACTTATTGACACCGGTCAGTGCTGCAAGCAAAGCATTGTCATGGGTACATGTGAATGTACTTGTTTACATTCCAGCTCCTCCACGACTGAAATCACATTACTGAAAACACGAGTGACGTTCAGGGTAGTCAGAGAACGAGAGTTTGAACGAATAAATGTTGTTTAAAGCTCACAAAAACATTTAAGCCTGCTGTTCAGAATAGTTTTTATGCAATGTGGTAAAAGAAAAAGTATTTCTGCTCAACACAAAGTTTGTGTTGGCTGTTAAACGTGTTTTACATGAATTACCATGGTGCATAAAATCAATCTGCAGCGTGACGTCATTGCCAGTGTATTTTTAATCAGTTTGCTTTTCGCTCTGGCTTTCGGAAGCTCGAGGGGCGCTTCTGTGATCTGCCTCGCGCGAAAGACGGCAAAACCAACTCTGCGGACGAAGACGGCAACAAGCTGGCGTACTGCGTTACGGACGTGCCTCCTTGGTATCTGTGCATCGTTCTGGGCATCCAGGTACGTCAGCAAAGTCTCTTGACAACGACCTGGCGTGTGGAGGGTGACATATTTCTGATGCAACAGAACAATGCAAACACTGAGGAGGCAGTTGAAAGGTTCTGCTGGACCTTTCCTTCATGGTCGATTAGATTCATTTCACACGTACAGTAGACCTTCCTGGGTGATTTGATTCTAATCACAGCTGAGATGACGCCAGCAAAAGCTTGTTTTATATTTTTGGACACGTTTCTTATCTTAAATAAATTTACACGAACCAAGAAAAAGCACATGCTCCTCTTTTTGATCATCTTCTTAGCATTTATCACTAAACAGATCAGCGATGCACATATCCAACGTTAGAGAGCGTGTTGTAGATTAAACGTCGCCTCTTCCCCTCAGCACTGTCTGACTGCATTTGGAGGCATCATCGCCATCCCGCTGATCCTGTCTCAGGGCCTGTGCCTGCAGCACGACGGCCTCACACAGAGCCACCTCATCAGTACCATCTTCTTCGTTTCCGGTATTTGCACTTTGCTGCAGGTCACCTTTGGCATCAGGTGAGAACAAAAGTAGTTAAGCAGCAGAAAAGTGCTTAGGGTGGCAAATGTTTGGTTTTCCTTAAGTAGAAGTGGTTGTGAAGTTTTCTTTGAGGTTAATTTCCGTTGACTCACTACTGAGTAAGCTTTCGGATGGGTTGTGTTGGTTCATGCTTTAACACAGAAATCCAGCAGAACATCAGGGAGCATTAAAGTGGAATTAACTGTGCAGCTCCCTCTGATTAAACCAGGAGAACAGAACAAGCTCTCAGCTTTACTTCTTAACCTCTTTCGAACTGTGAGTCCTGCCAAAGTCAGTACATGAACCACGAACAATAGAATATGCAAATTCTTTGTGAATGGGCACAGCTTCAACTGAGGGATTATTAGCAGGTAAAGTATCAAAAAACGAGGCATAAGTGATAAATGGATGCTTTCATACAGTCTGTACAATACTTAGTGGTAGTTTAATGTGTGTTTTTGATGATATGATGATGATGATGACGTTTTACCTCAAGCAGGTCACATCTCACCTACATACCTAGTAACACACACACACACACAACCTATAATTACGCAATAGCTGCTTTCTTTTGGACTCAAACTCTGAACTGTGAACTTCGCAGTCTCAGCCTGGCTGAAAATATGGTCACAGTAGGATTAGGGAAAGAATTTCCATCTTATTATGTCTGGAATCTGGTTCTTGCTGAACCCGCATTCCCCAAGCTTTGCACCATTGACGCTTTCTTCAACAGCCACATTGATAACTTGCATCCTTGATATTACTTCATGATGAGAGTCCCATTGCAAGCTGTGTGTTTGTTTTACTACTAGTGAGAAAGTCTCTAACGTCACATGATTTAAAGCAACAGTCTTATCACATGACTTTGTTGCAACTGCAGCATAGTTGCTCATCTTGAAATGTATGATTGTGTATTTCATGGTTCTGTGTCTGTCTAAAAAGCAAGAATCTCTCAGACGCTCTCTTTATTGCCTACATCCTTTGTGACCTGCATTTCTAGGTTGCCCATTCTCCAAGGCGGCACCTTCACGTTACTGGCTCCCTCCATGGCCATGCTGTCGATGCCAGAGTGGACGTGCCCTTCGTGGACACAGAATGCAACTTTAGTCAACGCCTCGTCCACAGAGTTCACAGAGGTGTGGCAGAGTCGGATGAGAGCAGTAAGTGCAGTAAACATCTGACCTCACCAATTCAAACCATTACCACTGGCATTATTAGCTTTTCCAGCCAAATGGGAAGGAACAAAAAATGTTGACACCATCTTTGTTCTTCAGCTCCAGGGGTCCATTATGGTCGGATCCCTCTTCCAGGTGTTTGTTGGCTTCTCCGGCCTCATCGGCCTCTTCATGCGCTTCATCGGGCCGCTCACCATTGCTCCCACCATCTCTCTCATTGGACTGTCGCTGTTCGACTCAGCCGGCACCAGCGCTGGCAACCACTGGGGCATTTCAGCCATGTAAGCGAAATCTTTGGAATCAATGCGCCACTGAGTTTGGCTGAACACGTAAAGCTGTAAGAGGAAGCTTGTGCCTCTTTCCGCCATTTTTCTCAGTCAGTGTTAATCTCATACAGTAGGCCATGTTAAATCTGCTTTCTTCTATATCTACGGTTTAGCCAAAATGTAAAATAAGAGTCTTATACAAATCTTTAGAGGCAGGAAAACCTATTAAACATTTCTTAACAAAGAAAGTTGCTCGACTAAGTAGCTTCCTGTTGGAGCTACAGTACAGCCGGTTACAACTAAACACTGAATTTGTGCCTGTCTTCCTTTTTCACAGGACTACAGCCCTGATCATCCTGTTCTCACAGTACCTCCGTCACATATCTTTGCCTTTCCCTACATACAGCAGGGACAAAAGGCTGCACACCTCTCGCGTCTACATGTTTCAGATTCTCCCTGTATGTACATGGTATTGAAGAAGTTACTTTTAAAATGCTCTTAGGAGTTAGAACAACTAAGCACCCAACCGAATGATTTTGAATCCATCCTCAGGTTCTGCTTGGAATCACTTTGTCTTGGCTTATCTGCTTTATTTTGACAACCTACAATGTGCTTCCTACTGAACCAGGTCAGTATGGTTACCTGGCCCGCACTGATATAAAAGGAGATGTTATTGGGCAGGCGCCATGGTTCAGTTTCCCGTATCCAGGTGAGTAGCAAAAGAGAAAACAGATTACATGTATGTGATTGTCTGATTCCTTAGGTTTGAATTTGAACCTAGGTCAGTGGGGGATGCCGACCGTCAGCCTGGCGGGGGTAGTGGGCATCCTTGCTGGCGTGATCTCCTCCATGATTGAATCTGTTGGAGACTATCATGCCTGTGCCAGGCTGTCTGGGGCCCCGCCTCCCCCTAAACACGCCATCAACAGGGGCATCGGTATCGAGGGACTGGGCTGTTTACTGGCTGGAGCCTGGGGCACAGGAAATGGCACCACCTCGTACAGCGAGAATGTCGGCGCTCTGGGCATCACGAAGGTATGACGACATGTTAGGCTTCAGGGAAGGTCGCCGGCGAAAGAAGACGAACGGCAGAGACAATGGTGGTGTTTTCCTTCTGTCGCAGGTTGGCAGTCGCATGGTGATCGTGGCCAGCGGGGTGCTGATGGTTGTCATGGGTGTGTTTGGTAAAGCAGGGGCCATATTCACCACCATCCCATCACCTGTGATAGGAGGGATGTTCATGGTTATGTTCGGTGTCATTTCAGCAGCGGGCGTTTCTAATCTACAGGTATGCGGATATACAGTATACGCCAGAACCAACCTCACAACATCCTCCTAACCAACTGAAAATAGTCATTTTGCCATGTATGTCTTCTCAAGCATACGTTTTCCTTTCCACACTTTAGTACGCAGATATGAATTCAGCCCGAAACATCTTCATTTTTGGCTTTTCCATGTTCTCTGGACTCGTTATTCCTAACTGGATATTGAAGAACCCGACAGCCATCTCTTCAGGTGCATACATACACTAATATTTCACAAATCTTTCAAATGAAACCTCTTTTGTTAAATCTCCATTTGATTATACTGTCATGTGATTCTGGGGGATGACATCTTTAGTTTTTCTTCCGTTGTGTTCAGGTGTGGTAGAACTGGACCAGGTGCTGCAGGTGCTTCTCACAACCAGCATGTTTGTGGGAGGTTTCTTTGGCTTCATATTGGACAACACCATTCCAGGTATTATTTTGTTGGTCGTGGTAATGCATCAAAATAATTTTCTAAAGTTACTGTAGCCATACAGTAGAATACAGTGTTGATGATCTAATTTATTAGGCTACGCTAGAACGGTTCAATTCACGCATTTAACGTGTGTTCGACAGGAACAAAGCACGAACGTGGCATCCTGGCGTGGAACAAGGCTCACGAGGATGATTCGAGCAACACGCTGGAGAGTGGAGAAGTCTACAACCTTCCCTTTGGCATCAGCTCCTACTTGTCTTCTTCCTCCTGGCTCCGGTACATACCGTTCTGCCCTCCCGGGGTGCCCAGCGCTCTGGGTGGATGTGGAGCGGATACTAATTCCCTGGAGCCTAAGCAGCCACTGGGGCATCCAGAGCCTGCACAAATCATTATTGGAGTGGCCCTCTGAGCTGTGAACTCGCTGTAGCGTGCCATTTTGGGGGATTTTCCAAAAACAACACCATCTGAGGCAGCTTGAATTGGACCTTACGTTCCTTGTTAAAGACAATGTACTATAACAACAGGGTGCAAAGTTCCTCCAATGACCATTCGGAGTGACATTAGCGATGATATCTTGACAAACTTATGGACATCCTTTACGTAGCTACTCTAGGGAGGTGAATAGAGCTATTTTTCTGTACAATCATTCGCATTTACATCGCCTAACATGGCTGAGTATGAACACTGGTGACATTAGAGTTTGATGTTTTATTAGATTTCCACCCAGGTGCTAGTGAACACACACTGAAATGGCATTTGAATGTACGCAGACCCTAAATTTAACGTCACTTTTTGCCCTTTGATTAAATGTATGTATTTACAGTGAACATGTGTCGTGACAGTGAATATTTAATTCACAGTCCATGCATTGTACATATTTAGGTTTACAGGGTTTGACGGTTTTTCCCTCAGGTGATTTAACCCACCAGCCTGTGCTACGCCACTGATGTCAACTGAGTTTTCTTGTATACATATTAAATTCCCACATGGAGTAATTTATAGCAGCACATGTATCGAGATTTGGATTCCTCATGAAGCAAATAAAAGTACTGATACAATGTCCAGGTACTGCACAGTAGGAGTTCGACATTCTGGCGCATGCGACGTCCAGGTTCATCTGGCCCAGACCGGGACAAGCTGCACCGTCCACCTTATAAGCACAGTGTGATCTACGACCTGACAGATGACTTTTCTCTGCAGGCTGCGAGACACGACCTCTAGCTTCAAACGCAGCAGAGGAATCAAAGACGGAGTAACACGCGGATTATACAACAGGCTCCAGATGATTTCAACATGCAGTGTGAGAGCTCAGCGTTTCAGCCCCAGTTTCACAGCAGTCCTTACAATAAGCTCGGAATATAGGTCAGAATGAGCCACAGCAGGGGACATTTTCTCTAACTTTAAAGGCCTTTAAAGGCTCATGTTTATCTCATGTGCAGCGGATCTAAAAAACGAAGAATAACCATCATGAGGTCTTAGATCACATGGTGCCGGGCAGCTTCACATGCTTGGCTGCCCCGTCTGGCACTGAGAGGTAACTGATTGCTAACAGTTGGTAGGTACAGCACTGCAGCTTTGATGACGTCCTGTCCTCCTGTGTGTTCAGCTTCAGAGACGCGGATTCATTCTTACGGTACATCTATGTGCCACCTTTTGCAGGATGCATCTTAATGACAGTGTGTTTGTTGTCTTATTATTGTGACGGCCTCATCATCAGCATCATCATCATCATCAAACTCTGAAAATGTTCTGTTTGTTATTCTTGTTATTGTGCCAATGTGCCAGAATAATCACCAGGAACATCACGGTTTCACTTTCTTAGGAAAACAAAAGAGGAAAGTTCACCCTCTGTGAACATATAACATACTTTTTATGCACACACCCTGAGAGTGGACAAAAAAAATACACTACAGACAAAGACTTTGTTTACTGTTTGGCACCATCCTCCTTTCCCACACGCTTGAGGGACATATAAAACAGCTTTTATTTGTTTATTCCATTTGGCCGTATACAGCAATAGGCCTCCAGGATTCCCACGTGCTGTGCTCTGTAGGCAGCTGTGTTGTTTTTTTTTTACAACAAAAGGGATGTAGCGTTCACGCTGCTGCAGAAGAATGCAGACAGGTTGCACCAAAGCTGGCAAGAAAACCGTGGCCTCAGCAGACCCTCCAACAATTACAGAGCCCAGGATGTTGAACAAACATATTATCCTTTCAATGGGAAAATAAAAGCGAAATGTTATTCTGGGCTGTACTCCAGATCATTTGCTTTCTCAAATTGGGGAACTCACCGAGTGACGCTGAGATTGATAGAGCTCCATGTTGGGGCTGGGTTTATTTTTTTAGGTAACATGGATAATGAATGATTGCCCCCATCAGTCACCCTAAGTCAAAAGTAATAAACACTGAAGCTTGACATGCATATTAAAAATTCATATTAGAAAGTGGCTCCGACTGCTCATTGAATCTGACAGGAGGACATGATTTTGGCAGCAGAAAAAGAAACATAACTCATTTATAGCTTATTACTCTTATTTACTTTATTTCCATTTCAGGTTTATGTTAAACATATTCTTCTCCAGTGCAGAGGCAGCAATGCTGTTCCTACATCCTACATGTACAGTAATGAGCCATTGTAATAACTACATGTATACACTAGATGGCAGCTTCTGTGTGTTGTAAGTATGTGCAGGCTCAAAATGATGATGAATGTAATGTTTACTTTTACTGGCCTGTCAGTCAGAGGAAATTTAATGTGATTCTACTTAATAATCTCACACACTTTGTGTCCAGTGTACGTACAAGACGAAAGATCTAAGAACTGAACTAATTTCCTAAACACACTCGTTTGTCAAACCATATTATATGTGTTCTATTCAAGGCAACTGGCTTTTCTTTGCTCGAATCTGCTCATAGAGTCTCTGGGCTGCTGCCACCTCACAGCCCGGCGCTGCAGACGTCCCAGCTTCTTCACGCACCATCTGTCAACACTATGCCTTTGCATTGTACTGCAGGCCAAACCCGGTTTATGACCCGTTCAGCCGCCCTCCTGTTGTTAAAGCGATACTAACTTCTCATCATTTCTGAATTCTTAGAGGCACTTGGTGAGTCAGTGTGTCAGTCCGCGCTGTCCATCTGTTCCTCATAAGAGCATAACCACGTCTGTAATTAGCTGGATGGAGGAGTCTGAAATCCCCACAGACTGCAGACGAAACGTGACGTTCTGGGACAATCTGAGTCCAAATCTCCACCAAAGCAGCAACGCGGGATGGAGAGGAGTCTGGCTTCACATAATCACCTGGGCATATGTACAGCAGGCTGGGTTTAAAACACTGGAACTGTATATTTGTGAAAAGATTTAAAAGAACTGAACGTGTGCTTATAGTAGAAAGAAAAAAACATCCAGATGGTGGGAATATGTTTTATTTACTATCTGTTCTGTTACAATTACAGATGCATTACATATTAAAGAAGATGTGGAAATAGTCCGTTTTCAGTTTTAAAATTGATGATACATGAAAAGGTCTTGTCTGCTTGGCAACACGCAGCATTCAGTTTATGGACATGCAACTTTAATCACTTGAATTTGAGGTTTTCAACATTATGCATATACGCCCACTCGCTGGAAAATACACCTCAGCGTTACTGGATGGTCCATTCATTCCAACCCCCCGTATTTCCATGCATTTCTGCAAAATGAACGTAAGCAAATCCCTAAATGCACAGCGTCAAGTTACAGCGTCTCGTTTCATTCATTCCGAGCCCTCAAAGATTTCAATCATGAATGTCTGCAGACAAAGCCACAGTCTGCTTCACATTCTGCACCAGAATCCTCGTCTTATCTCTGAGGATGACAGATGAACTGTCTACCCTGGCAAGGCCTTGAATGGGCCGCTTATCACTCACAGTTAGCTCTGAATCCTCGTGCAAGCTTGTGTGTCACTGAATGTGTGTGTGACTTTTATTATAATATATTGCCGTGTGTCTGCGTATCCTCAGCTAAATCCACAATAATTACTTATGTTAATGCAAGAGATCTTCTCTCCTTCAGCCCTTTGAGCTTTTGCTGCTTCTTTTCATTTACCTTGACGCTGACATTGAACATCTCCTGTCTTTCTTGGAGACGCAGACACACACACACACACGCACATGTTTTGCTATACTCCACTTTATTTTTAACTCGCTCATTTCCAGCCTTTTGCAGTGAGTCTGGTTCCACTTTCTTCTCCCATTTAAGCTGCAGTAATGGCTCAACAGTCTGCAAGTGAGGCTCTGTTTTCAGGCTGCACTGTCTCTCGCTGTTCAGGGCCATTACCTCAGTTATAACTGTGGGTCCTGCTGGGAGCTGGAAGTCATCTTACATACTACTTGCCAAAAAGGAAACAATTGTTTGAAATATTCTTTTAAGGTTTTACTGCCTGTAAAAATCTAATTTGACCAAAAAGAAGAGAATAAATAATGAGGTACAGTCGCAGTGTAAACAAAGAGATAGTTTAGATGAACAGTCCTTCAAGGATTCTAAATATAGCCTCTACCTTCACACAATCCTTTCAGAAGATGGGAGAAAATGTGACCCATCATAAACGTCCTCAGCCCTATGATAGAAAACTCCAAACACTCCTGGGTTTGTCGGCCATCCCAGTACATAACCCGCACTAAAGGCCAATATCTGTCTCTGTGGAGCTGACGTGTATGTTGCCTCGGTTTATTTGACATTGACGTCAATATCCTAATGGACCCAGATTCCGCTGAAATGACAGTTACGTCTACTGACTTTCTACTGCGTATGATAGAGATTATATTAGCCCTTCGGCCTTTACCGTCATCTTCAGGGTCTTCTCTTCAAACTACTTGACCTGAGTTTTCTTTTTCTTTCTTTGCTTTGTTGTCCCTCTGTCTTGGCTGGTCAGTAACTGTATGAATAACTAAACACTAATCCAGTAAATGTTAGCATGAGCTAAATCAAGCTGGTAAAACATGGAAAACCTCCCTACACCAGTATGTCCCATTAGCACTGATGTCAGCGTATATTTAGATTTGCAGCCTCCCGGAGCTGCCGGCACGCTCGCGCTCCTGTTGTTCCGGGCTGAACATCTCTGTTTCCTGTGCGACAGGTGTGGTCTGACCTTGGGCTTTTAAAAGCGAAGCCTTATCTTGTCAGTCAGACAGCTCTGTTTGGCAGCCTTCTACCAAAAGCCATCTAACTCCAAATGTCCCGTGACTACACAGGTACACCTACTCATTTTAAGCCAGTAGCATTTGGAAATAAACAGGAGCGACTGTTTGCACAGCTGTGCACTTGGCACAGACGCCTTATGCCGCACTGGGTGCTCTGCGTCACACAAGCTGAGCTCAAAGCCGAGGGAAAGACACTCTGGGTGTGCTGTTACAGCCAACAGGACAGCGCGTACACGGGAGGCGGGACGAAGGTTAGTTGTAGGTGATTGACGACGTTGTCTGCAGCACCGTCGCTGAGCAATTGACCCGAAGTCATCAGAGTTGAATCGAGTATCTGTAATGAAATCACAGAGCCAGGCCGAGCTAAATGCAGGGATACGACTCTAATGCAGCGAGAGTGATGATGTTACCGCTGCTCCCATATGTCATGTCCCCGTGTGTGGTTATCGTGGGTGGACGTCAGCGGGCGAGGTAGTGATAAATCTCTCATAAATCACATTACAGTCACTGATAATGTTTTCATTCATGCATTGACTTGACTTAATTTGATGCTATCTGCGTTAGTAAAGTCAATTTAAGCTGTGATCATACTCAGAAGAATATAGAAGAGATTTAATATGGATGACAGCGATTCACACGTTATACATGTTACAGCATCTTTCAGTCTGGAAGTGAAAGGTGCTTTTCTCAGTCTCTGTTGACTGCGTACATGATATACAATAAACCAGATCACAGCTTGCCCAACGCTGTCCATGGTGATTACTAATCATGTCAGCGGTGCTTGGATGACCACATGGACCCTGTGGCAGGATGCATTGTTTTCCTGGAATCAGCTTTTTGCAGTCTTAGGGATAATGCCGTCGTTGCACGCACACATAGTTTAAACCAAAACAACTCTGGTGTCTGCAGGAATGCTGGGTGGATGGGTGGCTCACTCCTTCTGAGGTCTGACCACTGGCTGTGTCACGCACTCAGAGTGGAGCTTGGCTCAGTTTATAACCAGATATTTAATGCTTTGCTGTACTTACTGAAAATGACTGACTTCACAGACCCATTTAGTGGGATCTTCAAGATGGTAACGGCGTTTAAGTTGAGCGGTCAACAATGTGACTCATTTTTATCAAGAGTGGAAACAAGGAAATGAGCAACACAGGGATGGTGGAGATCAGGATCTCTGAGTAATGACTACAAACGCTCTGCTGTCTCGAGGTGCTGGCAAAGATCTCACCAGCGCTGACTCAGTAGGACAAAAGCATCCACAGGAAAAAATACACATGTATATATTTTTTCAAGTTAGGATAAGTTAATTGCAATTATAATCATTTCTGCTCCTTGATTCAGTAGTGGGAGACACAAACACGAACCTCATTGGAAGAAACTTTCAGATACACCACAGTGAAAGGTAGATAATTTAACGTCTCAATCTCAATCAGCACTTTAGCGTCTTTGGTGATTTCACAATAGAATGCACTCTGAAATGAATGTGACATGTTCTAGGCTGCAGCGATCGTACAGATTACGTCCTATTACAATACAGCGGGTACGTGGCTCGAAACTAACACATGAAAGCAATTAGAACCACGCAGAAAATTGACGAGCACTATACGCAGAGCATCATTTTTTATTCCATAGTTTTAAGTCCTTTCGGTGGTGGCACCATTAAAGGATTCCTGCGTGTTGTTGTTGCCGTAAAGGTATTTGCTTTGAGCTCTATTAACATACTGTGGGGAGCTGTGACATTTCCTCTCTCACTGAGTCTCCATAGATGTTAGTGAGACCACAGAGCTACTTTGGGTGTGGAAGTGAAAGGTGATATGTAAGAGCAGCTGTTTGGTTTCCACAGTTAGCTTGGATTGCCTCCCAGCAGCTCATGAGCCTGCGTGCGTGTGTGTGTGTGTGTGTACACATGTGGGTATGTGTTACACGGTGTAGATATCTCATAAATCATCATGCATCACCTCGCTGTCAAACCTCAGCCGTTCTATTCTTACTTTACTTTCCCATCAGATGCTTTGGGATGAGGGATTATGAACGAGGTGCAAGAAAGCACGAAAACGAGTCGCACGTCTACGCGCATCTGTGTTCTGTGAGTGTGTCTTTGTGTTAAACAGAGCAGATTTAATGAGTGAATTTAACAACCATCTACATGATTTAACGACAGTGTCAGTGCCCAGCCTCCAGTTTGAAGTGGCCTCCATCCATCACGGCGTGACTGTAACACTTGTCTTTGAAGTGGTCCGGAGGAAGAAGTTGTGCAAGTTTCACTGTCTTTATAGATGGAGACTACAATAAAGTCCAAACCTCGCACTGCTTACATGCAACTTTGCCACAACCTGACTTCCCATCGAGTGCGTGCTGGGCCTGGCTCCAGACCCTAGTGACCGTGAAATGAAGTAAGTGGGAAAGAAAATGGATAAATAAAGGAATTAAAGGTTGCCACATTTGTAATCCAGCACTGGTTTTCCTTTAACTCAGTGCTCAGCAGACACACAGTGAAAACTACTGAAAACTGAAACCTGTGTATTGCTGTGACTTACAACGCTTTGCAGCTAAGTAGACATAAAGTAAACAGGGTCTGTCTTGAAATCATAGATGCGTTTGGGATCAGACACTTATTTATTTTATTCCTGATTAAAGAGTCTCTGTGTGGCTGCGCTTACAGTAGGTATAAGAAGACAGTAAGCTAACAACGCGTACGTATCATCGCTGGTGTGTGATATAAAACTAATGAGAGAGACTTAACAAAGGTGGAATCAAGGTCACAAATATGACGTCATCAGGTCACTGGTCCTCGAGGCAGAAGCTGTTGATTGTGAGGCTTCCTTCGCTTTTTACAGCTTTGGAACCGGCTCCTTCGCCCTGACGTTAATATGTCAGGTCACTCTCTCAGCGTGTGAAGGCAACGCTGTAATTGTCCTTCCTGGATGTGGCACCACATGATCTGCAGGTATCAACCGTTTGAGTAGATCAGGCTGTGCTTCATCTCTCCCGCTGCTCTGAAGTCTCCACACGAGTTTTAGCCGGTGCACATTAGTCTTAATTAAACAAAACGGTTTCCTCTTATCAGACTCTGTCCTCCCGTCCTCGTTTTCCTCCTCCTCCAGCTCTCCCCTCTCGGCCCCTCTGCCTGTGATTCCTACCATCCCTCCAGCAAAACTTCATAACTTTTTAATAACTGGGTTGCTTGGATTCATGGACGATGCCACAAGTTTAATTTAATTTAGTCACAACTGTAGGCAATAAAAACAGATTTTCATTTCACAAACCAGTGGGAAATTCAGTTCTACTGATGTCGTGGCACAGTTATTTGTTGCCTCCCATCAAGTGCATCAGCTTCCTCCCAAAAGTCAAACCACTGACTTCAGCAATCCTGAACAGGAAAAGAGAGATTATGATAATAAATGGCTGGATTGACAATGCGAAGTGACACGAACATCAGCCTGAGAGACCACAGCTGTTACTCACTGCTGCTGTAGACTGGCGTTGTCTTGAAGATGTGTTGGACATGTGTGAGCCCCAAGCAGGTTGGATCATGACTAATAGAATGATGGACCTAAGAACAGTATGTGAAATTTATCTTAATAATGATAATTTAATTTAAAAGTGCTTTTTGATATTTGGGAGCTGGCTTAACGACTGAAAGCAACGAATGGGCTTGAGCAAGACAGCAAAGAAGCAGGAAGCACCGACTAACCGACTAGCATCACATTTTCATGTATTGTTTGTCAAGCCACAAATCTTTGTACTTAATATGTTATTTTCCTTTCAGAATAAAGTACGCTAACCTGAATCTTATTAGCACTGTCAGCATCCGAGCTCCAATGTTTATTGTTCCCAAATGAACAGCTCAATGGCTCCCTGGAGGGGACCAGCGGTTTGGAAACCGCTGCAACATGTTAGAAGTATATTCATGATTCATGTGCTTGTATTGTTTTCACTGACGGTCGGATGTTTTCAGAAAACATTAGGTGACGTCAACAGAGATCCAGCTGCGGTTGAAGATTTAGTAGTGGTGTCAAGTTTTAACTGTGTGGTCTAGCGGCCGTGTACGGCCACATGATGCATTTTGATTTGTGACAATAAAGTCTTCTGCCTTTTATGAAATGTTACGTTTAATTTTCTTTACAAAAACCCCTCAGTGCTGTAGCTGGTCCACCGGCTTCCTTCCTGTCCCTGACCTCAGGGGTCAAGGCAGCATAATGAGCACCGCTCTCCAATTTCTCTCTCTCTCGCCCCTGCGCTGTCCTGTCTCTGCGCCTCTTGTAAAATACCAGCGTCTCAGACTCGCCTCGCTTACTCTACTGCCTCTACTCTATCTTTTGTTTTGGTTGTGTATATTCAGGGACAAGTTGCCAGCACATATGACAGTGACATACAGCACGGCAATAGGAAAGCAAGACCGGCTGAACAAATATCAGTGTTTATGATCAACGGAAACACACAGCTCAGCGTTTAGAGAACCTCTGCTGTAAAACAGTCATATATCAATGTCTTACAGGTTATTATACTACACATACTGTAGAATAATGTTGCTTTGTTGCTGATGCCATCTACCCCACATACTATTACCCTACGCTTTAAACTCCCCGCGTGAGGTTGCTAATCACAAATATCGTATCGTATTTATTTTATCTTTAGGTAATGGAGTCTGCTACACCTCGTTAATGTAGCCCACACAGAAAAGCCCTTTGAAAGTCTCCGTCTCAGCGGACTGGGTCAATAAAGTCTTTATTTGTCTATACGTGGGCTGTCAGCAGGTTCTCTGTGTTGTTTTCCTGAGAGTCATCTTTGATTTCACAAATAATCCATTTCAATACAGACCTCTGGATGCAGAGCAATGAAGCCTAAGTTCTAACTTGAAAGAAAACCATTTGCCAGGGGGTCCATTTAAAATGTCAGTGCACACAATCTGTGGTTAAGCTTATTCTTACCTCCTGCTATTTAATAGCCAGACCGTGAACTCACAGCCCATTTTTTTTTACGATTGTCATTTCTTTCTCATATCATATCATCAAATTTGATACGGACTCAGTTTAGAGCTGATATTTGGATGGGAAAATCACCTGGATGAAGCTGAACACAGCGTTCCTTGTTTCTCAATGCTGTTGGTAACAGAACCACAGAGCGATGAGCTGTGTGACAACAACCAACAAAGGATAACGGGGTGATAACTTTCACCCTGACTGTCGAGGAACCATCAGCCCTGTTGTCAAGCTGCAACTTTAAATTTCGAATAATTGCCTAATCGAGTGTCTTTAGCTGAGTTGGAGCTGTCACGCGTTTCAGGGAAATCCGATCAGCCAGTGCTAGTGTTGAGAAAGATGAAACTTGTGGGAAGAGAGATTGACGTTGCTGTAGCGACGCACGTGCATGTCTGGAATGTGTCCGCGTGTGCACGACGCGCTCTTTGTCCCACTGTGCTGTGGATCCCTGTGGCTGACAAAGCTCTCAGTCTCTCAGCAGCCACCGCTTTCTCACTTTCTTTAGCCTACAGTATTGCACCATGTACTAGTCTTCCCCAGTCTCATTGAGCAATATATACGAAGTACAAGCTGCACAATTCATCACACTTTTCCAATTGAGGTTGTGTTTGGGCAGAGCAGGGCTGACGGATGCATGGTTGCAGTTTGCGCTGTACCTGTAACGCCCGATGAAGCTCTCTCTTCCTGGTGGAAGAACCGTTTGATCAAAAGCAGACCCCTGAACACGAGGGGTCGTTTTCCTCTCATCTTAAAATGACCAACTGCCACTTTTTTTTTTTGGTCTGCACTTTGTATCTCATCTCTCGCCTCGACTGGATCGAGCTGGAGGCCTGGCACCAGACATCCTGATAATGAGGAGAAAATGAGAAGAGCGGAAACGCTGAAAGGAAATATCCCTTCAAATGTGCCCCCTTCTCCTTTCCTCTGCCCCTGCTCCCTCCTCTCTGTCCTACTCCAACCTCTCAACCTCTATTCCCAGGCTGCACGCCGAGCCGGGCCCTCCGTGGAGAGCAGGAAGCTGGACTGGGAACCGGGAGCCCGCTGTCTCCAAGCCGAGGCGGGTGAGTATGAGATGTCTGCCGAGGAGAAGGTGGCCACTTTCCCCAACTGTGAGCCAGAGTCAAACTGACAGCCATGTTCAAGAGACCCGGGGGAAATTATAGAGTCTGAAAGGCCTGAGCGCACAGGGGCACAACGTGAAAACCGGCACCCAGTGGATGAGCATAATAACACACATTGTGCTCGCTGCTCTCTTCATATGGGAAATAATTAAGTAAATCTCTGTCTGGCACACACGGAGCCTGGGAAGGGGTTTTCGGGGCTTATGCGTCTTTTGGGAGGCATGGTGAACCACAGCCCAAAGAACTTTGAAGAACCCAAGCTTTGTCACCAAGCAAAAACGTCCTCCAAACGTCAATCCCAGATGTACTTAATGACGTTTGTTGTCTCTCACGTCTGATTGATGATCATGAAATATGTCATTTAGAAAAAAAAAGTACGCTCAGTTAAATGTTTTAATTAACTTCTTTTTTTGACACCTAACAAGATGTCACACACTTGTAACACGGCCCCTAGGCGGCAGGCAGCTGTTGTTCAGTTTTACCACCTCAGCATGACTTTGTACATGTTGCTTAAGGAAATGTATCTATTTGTACTTCAGCACTGCAGTGATCCTCAATCGTTTTCACCAGTGACTCAGGTTGTCTGAGCTCTGGGTGAACTAAGACGTTTCATTTTCTGAAGCCTGATTCACTGAGTCGTGTAGACTTCTAGGCTGGCGGCTAAATGAAGCAAGCTATGATTGAGCTGGTTTCGTGTAATTGAAAGCACGCTGTTGTGTTCTTGGGGTGGGGACGAGGCTTGTTCTTTAGACCTCCTCTTTCTGCCCTGTGTGTCCGTACGTGGATTATAGATTTAACATTTTCCAGACTCCTTTAGGGTTTTTCAACAACACCACTGTTGTGGGATGTCTCACACATTAGTTAGATGTTAAGAAACTGGTTTTGTGGTGAGATCCTGTTTCCATAAAACATGTTTTGGATTTGTGTTATAACGGTAAATGTAAGCCCTGTGGGACTTCTGGCTTGGTTTAGAAATTGCCATCAGCCTGTGTAGAGCATAGAAGGTCGTTACTGTAGCTTCGCATTCATGTTTTGTGCTGCTTGGTTTGTACCCCATCGTACAGAATCAGTCCCTGCTCGACCCATCGTTGGCTGCCTGGATCAGGTGTGTTCAGCCACTGAGACGCTGAAAGTGCGAAGCGTCAGCGTGAGCCACAGCTGCGCTATGTTCCGCATCCTTCTGCATCACACGGCATCGTTGTCTACGCTGCCATTCAGTTTGCTACAGTATCTTTAAAACCCTGGGAACTTGTCTGGCATTGAAGAGTAAGTTACAGTGTGTTTGTTCGCACAGAATCTAACGGAACCAGAAGTTGACAGACACCAAGTATTAATCATTTACGAGCTGCCACTGTAACCACAGAGTTTAATACAAAAGGTGATGTCTCGTCATTGCCAGAACTCTTTTCCAACAACCGATGATCGATCGCCCCAGCGGCCTGTGAGCTTTGACAGCTGCTCCCTCATCCCCTCAGTGGCCTTGCTAACCAGAGAGTTATAATCATATTTGACTGGACAACATCTGTGAAAGTGGTGTCCTAGATGCGCTATGACAACGATGATAAAGGAATCTGTCTTCACGGTCACAATGTGTTCATACGGTTTTCTCTTATTGCGATAACAGTAAAAACAAGCCTCACCACACACTCATAAAACCCAAAGAACATGAAATGTGTTTATTTCTTCTCGTTTCCAGGACAGATGTGATTTTCTTGTAGAATTCACTCATTTATTTCCACTTATAGATTTGTGAAGCTTAATTTTTTTTGTAATATTTGTGGTTTTCTTGTTTTGAGTTTTGAAAAATAAATAAACAAAAATAAAAACACCCCAAACTAACTCTGCGCCAGAAAATCTCTCCCTCTTTCTCTCGCTGTGATTCTAGAATATATTAACAAACATTTTAACTTTGCTTCTTGCAAAAACTTGAGGGGCTTCATAATTCATGAAAAGACGAGTAGATCCATAATTTAGAGTGTTCTGCACACGGTGCCTATCAGGGAGAGCAGCAACACAACAAATCTATTTCTGTTATATATGCACTGATACATAATTCAGCAGTTAATTGCTGATGTACAGGTATGTAAAACAGAGAGGTACGCATCTTATCCAGTCAATGGGTGCTCATCAGAAAGAAAACGACAGCTTCAAGAAGAGCAGATTAGAGAAATATGAATCTTCATGGACTGGTGACTCGGTGCAAGTCGACGTGGCCTGTCACGCTGGAGTCTGCGGGACTGTCTGACGGCTGCTAATATTTCAAAGCCTATTACGTGGCGAGCGCGGCGTCCAAGGACGAGTAAAGCCACCGTGAGACTTCAGATGAGCTTACCACATTAAACATGCATTACTGGGGATTTAGCTTGATGTGAAGTGGGACTAAAACTTCACATCACGTCAGATCACTGCTCCAGCACATGCAAGACTTAGAGTTTGATTATAAAACCTCAACGCTAGTCAGTATGTTTAGTCAGTGCCAAACAGAT
The DNA here is from genome assembly GCA_030770545.1 of Macropodus opercularis. Taxonomy (NCBI): domain Eukaryota; kingdom Metazoa; phylum Chordata; class Actinopteri; order Anabantiformes; family Osphronemidae; genus Macropodus; species Macropodus opercularis. The sequence goes on along the minus strand of CM061094.1, from coordinate 7,327,451 downwards.
GGTTTGTTAACTTTTTATCTCAGCGTTTTACGGTCACACAACCTCCATACGTACAGTATAAATACACGCTCTGTTACTGTATCTTGGTGCTGCTTATCACAGAGGGAGGCCCCAAACTAACCTTGAGGATAGAATAAGGTGTTCTCTGCATTTATTTAACTCTTAGAGTGTGAAAGTAGGTCAGCGGCTGCAGATCGTCAGGGTTCCCAGGCATCTACTGTCCAACAACCAGTTTCTCTAAAATATAGTTTCTTCCAAATCAAGCTACTTATTTTTGCCAAAAAAAAAGATATATAGGCCTTTATTGATCCCACAGTGGGGAGACTTTGGATGCTATAATCTGATATGTTGAATTAACCTGAGACAACAGATGCTAACCTTCTCTGGAACCACTGTGACTAGTTGACATGCTAGAAGTCCAGGACGGCCTTTACCTCTCCGCTCCGTCAATAAGTCATTCTGTAAGATGTAATTGAATATTCATGTGTAGACACAAAATGACTTTGTGTAAAGATAATGCTCGCTTGCTGGAAGAACCCGCTGCAGAAAACTCAACAAATCCTCTGGGGCTCTTTTCCCTCCCGGTCTCCTTCCCCACAGTTCAGCCCTCCGCGGGTGCTTTTATTTAAGTGTGGCAATAACGGCACCAAATCCATGTGAGCTTGCAGACTGGGAGCTTCCAGCTGCAGGGAAGAGCTGCCACCGAGCTGCAATTACTCTGCTGGAGCGTTTCAGAGTCTTGACTTCAGACGGCCCCAGAGATGTTTGATGAGACATCAAACAAGTTCCAGTAAAAACTGCGCGAACGTCAGGCCTGTCTGACGCAGGGCTTCTTCGCCCGTCACGAAGCAGACGAGGGATCTGCATAATAACGGAGGCGTGGCTACACAGGTGGTTTGCTTTGTTTCTTTCCACCCTGCTGCCTCGTCGCACGTTCATTACGTTTGTGTCTTCGCCGATAGAACGGCTCTTCTTGTCTTTGCAGCTTTCAGCTTAAGAACGCAGCGCTTTTAGTGCCACTCATCCCAGAATAGTTCCCTGCTCTTTGCTCCGTGTCACAGCTGTTGCTGATTTCCTCTGGTTTTTAGGACTCTGACAGCTTCACCACCACAAACCCCTGCTGTATCCTGGGTCCTTGATCCTGCTGGCAGCGAAGTCTCTGCGAAGGAGCTGCCTGGATTTTCTTTGAAAATATTTTTCATGCACATTGGAGAACTGGAAGGATAGAGGACACGCCTCTGTTTCAACATATTCTTGTATATAAAGCTTCGCTGGCTGAACCCAGATGTCTCGGGGTTGGAATAACGGGAGTAATAAATGAATTAAAGGCAAATTCACAGATATTGAAACAAGCCCGCACAGCCAACCAGGGGCTTGTATAAAAATACTCCAGCAAGACACTCACGGCAGCCTTTCTGCTGGATTTGTGAATCTAATATTACCCCAGCACGCGATGTGTGATAGCACCTGGAGGCTCAGACATGTCGAGAAGCTCATTAATCACCACCATGCAGTCAGTGCGTTCTGCGTGATAGATTGCAGCGTGCAGACAGCGTACAAATCACAGGGAGGGAGACGCAGCCTCTGTCCAGCTACATGTACAGTACAGTGTGCGTGTGTGTGTAAATTTAACGCTTTGCTTTATTATGAATGACCGGACACCTGATGGCAGGGTGGCTGTGCACCGACATGGCACGACTTAGCAGCAGGGCCACACGGCGGAGGCCACCTCAAGGCAGATGGCTGTGATGCTCTTAACATCTGCGTCAGGCTGCCCCCGCTGTAAAATAAATTTTCCTTCCAGGCCTGAGACACGACTTTGTCTTCGGGAGCGTTAACATGCCGTGTAATCACGCCGCGCCTGCGAATGCCATTAGCCTCCCTTTGAAACACGCAAAGGAATGAGAGGAAGGAGGCTCTTTAAAAACAGGTGTGTACACGTTTGCTTCCTCCATATGGCTTTTAAACTGCAGGCTGCTTTGTGCCGCTCCACATGCACAGCGCGCACGACATCAATCAAAAGGAGGCCGAATGCAGAAATTGAGCTTATTTTCTCGTTAGTGGAGAGTAATCAGACGGCGTATTTACAGTAGCCACTCCAGTAGCAGTATCGCTTACAGTGTGTGAAACAAAGTGTGATTGTACATTAATGAGCCCTGAAAGTGACTGTATTCCACAAAGGTTTGCCTTTAATTTGTCAAGTTAATGCTGCATTCAGCAGAACGGGCCCCACAAGGACTGACCTGGCAACCCACAGCACAGCCCTTTTATTTCCCCTTCTCCTTTTTTGTCTTCTTCTGTCCTTCTTTCTGTCCTTTCCTTCCTTGCTCATGTGTTATCCTTTCCTTCCCCGTTCCGTCCTTTTCACTTTATTCCTCCCCTAACCAGTTTCCTTTCCCTTCAGGTTTTACCCTTTTTGCTTTATTCGGGGGTTACTTCAAGTACTAAAGGAAGAGCCGTAGAAAGGGCACTTTTCGCAAGCTGTCCTCTGACCCCCCACCCACACAGTTACTGAGCGAGGTGTTATCCTCCATCGTAAATCACTGGGATAGTTAAATCGCACCCCAGACTCTCTTCTGGCCTTTCCTGTCGCAGTAGTTGCTCTTCATCTTATTCAATTAAGGAGATTAATGACCCAGGAACCCGCTGCCAGGTTGACATTCAGGTATGGAGGACATGACTGAAATGTCACAGCGTGAGGGCGGACAGGAAGTGAACTGATGGGCAGGGGACGCTCGTTTACTCTGGACACATAGTGATAAGCCCCGCAGAGGGAGCGCTGCATCCCTGTTTATGGAGCCACCTGTTGCTGCTGGATAGATGTGGCTTGAAGATATCAGCATTTATAGGGGAATCAGAAGCAAACTTCACGTGCATTTCACAGACATGAACCCTTTTCAGTACTGCTTTGACTGGTCGATCGCTTTTCCACAGGTACAAAATTGTTTTTTTTCTTGTTTGATCACAAAAGTTATGTCTCTGTTGTATGAAAACTATGATATCAGAACGGGAGACACGAGGCTCTTTCAGCAACAGCTATTTCCCACACTATTTCTCTACAATAGAAAAAAGCAAATGAACTGGAGACTGATCGAGTGTTTCATCTGTCAAACTGTGGTCCACAACTAAAAGGAAGCTCCGGGCAAAGGCTTTGAAGGCTCCTTGTTAGTCTTTCCACTAGAACTGCCACTGAAATGTAAATTAGGCAGTCCAAAAAAAAAAAAAAGCCTGTTAGGGCGGTAATATGAAAATGGGAAAAGGGACGACAGAAAGTGAAAAGGGCTCTTCGCAGATCTGTTGTTATGTTGCTAAAGAGAGCAGAGATGCTGGAGGATATTTCACCGGGATCAGAATTAAATTTTAAAACGCACATTTTAAATGTCGGCAGGTCTCGCAGAGGGTGGGCTGTGCATGACAAGCTTGAAGAGTTGAAGAGCTGTACCGGCAGAATAAAGTCTTTCATCTCCTGTCGAGTACGAGTAGTTTGCGCCAGGCTGGTCTGTTGTGAAATGTCTGGCGTGTACATCAAATCGTAGAGGAGGAATGGATAAAGCCGTGACTAAAGTTTCAATCATTTTAGTTTTTTCATTGTTACCAGAGGATGAATCCCGCTTCAGTACTGGTCTCTGTAATGTTCAGAATATGTGCTGTCAGTGGTTTAGCTGCAGAGTCCGTCTGCATTAATTCTCTGCACATGTTTGTTCCGCCCCTGCTCTTTTCCCCTCCGATACATCACACGTGAAATGTCACTGGGTGAGCTCCGGACGTCAGGAACACCTTCTGAAATGTGCTCTGTGCTGTTCCAGTCCGCTTGTCCAAACATCATCGCTGTTATGATTTCAGCAGGGCTGTTTTCATTTCATTAACGACACGGTCACATAAATATAAAAACAAGTGAACCATGATGAATTATAGAAAGCAGAACAAACATTTGAACTGTTAGGTGCATCCAGTGATTATTACATGAAGAAAATGGTTTGCGCTTGAATTTCCCTGCATCTGCGTGATCATGCAAATCACCGTCATCCACAGCAGAACGAGACGAGCTGTGAAAAGTGCTTTTGCCTTTGTGTCGCCTTCGCATGCATAAAATGCTTTGTCGTCGCAGTTTGGTGGCGGCTCAGTTGCCGTGATACTGGTCTCAAATTGCAGTTTGGAGTTGACTCAAGCTGCTGCTGGCTCGTTCGTCTGTGGCAGGTGACTGACAAGAGCAAATACTTAGGCAGCCATGGTATTGTTCACGGGAGGGAAATCTCCTGGGAACCCCTTAACGGCACCCCCCCCACACACACCTCCTCCTCCTCCTCCTCCCACACACACACACACACACACACACACTTAAAGGCCCTCGGAAGCAAACACAGACAGGATTGTCTGCCATTTGTTAGTATTCATTTCTTTCTGAGCGATTGTCAGGATGTGGGTAGTCATTGTTCAGAATGTGTAGTGTGGTTTTAGGCGTTGTATAATGTGACAGTTATTGTTAGTAAAACTGACTGGAGCCTGGCAATAAGCTTGTTAAAAGCAACAAAGGACAATTTAAAGTAAATGTAATAAAACCATAAGATGTTGCAAGTGTTCCTGCACAAACTGCAAATCCCTCGAGCTGTTGCAGCAAAGCGAAAACCTTTTCGTTCAGCGTTTCATCTGCACAGAACTCCTTTGTGCATCGCTCATATAATTAACCTTTACTCATCTGTGCGGGCAACAGCGCAGAGGAGCAAAACAATCACACAAAGCTTCATACGCACACATACGCTCTTTCGCTGATGAAAAAAGAAGGAGGGGAGAGATCCTGGCACGTGAGCTCATGTGATTAAGCGGAGACTCACAGGTGTAGCTTTTCCAATTACTGCTGCACTGCAGACGAATCTAAACGCAACTTCACCAGAGCATCACTGGTAAAATGTCAAAGACTGGTAAATATTGTTTTCCTTTTGATCTTAGCAATAAATGCACATGGCTCTTCGTTGTTTCAAACAAGAGTTTGAGGTTAGGTTAGTAATTTTTTTTTTAAGTGGATGATTTTATTTGGCTCTAGTTGCAGGCAGCCAAGCTGTGAGTGTTTTGGCAATCAAACAGCTCACATGAAACAGCGTGAATGCCTGGAAGGCAAAACAGGCTAAATGAATTCTGAAATGCTTTTAAAGACATGATACTGTTCAGCGCTATTTATGCAAATACCCGTGAAACAGGCCAGTCAAAGGCTATTTTATCGATCAATACAATGATCCTATGCATGATAAAAACTCCTCGTTCAGTTTGACCCTTCAGTCATTGGAAAAGGTTTGACCTGGTAGGATGGAGGGAAATTTACCTTCATGCCTCAAAAGATCAAACTACTGGATGCAACAAAGTAAACGATGAATCCTTTTGTGGCCGTGATTAGGTCTCAAGAAAACTGTGTAAAGTTTTCTGCCCACATTATCCTGAAAGACTAGGTGACAATACACAAAGGTTGTGTTTTGCACTTTGTACTTCCTGCTATTTCTCAGAAATCCCCAGAGTTGCGGGCAAATATGTGCTCAGAATCTGAGCCGTGATGCTTTCACTGGGCTATTTTTCAGCAGGATTGATACTGGGTGCATGCGGAGGAAAACGAGCAGCCCGGCAACATCATTAGCATAATTGCATCATTAATTGAGAATCCCTTTCACTCAGAGAAATAGTCGCTGGTACTGGATGCAGCTTCTAGTCAAGAGAAAGGCTCTAAACACAGGCGTTTGTAACAACCCAGAGAAATACCCGCTGCCTCATTAGTGCTATATCCCTGCAGGCCTCCTTTCCTGAATACAGGGGGGCTCTGACGCCTGTGAATGACAAACCCATGGTGTTTGGTAGAGTGGAGGCATTCAGGTGAAAGTTATTACACTTTTCTTCCCACACTCAGCTGCATAACTCAGCTTTAGTGTTTCCCCCCACAGGGACACTCCAAGTTCGATTGCATCTCTCCAAGTAAAGCAGCTACGAGGCTTGTGCGTGAAGAGCCATTCCCAAACTCCTGTCTCTTCTTTAACGAGGGCGATCTCCCAGCGTTCCTGGCCGCTGATGTCATGACACAGAATTGAATAAAAGCCTGCGTGAAGACGATGAATGAGTGAGTAATTAGGAGCGTCGGCTTGATGTTGAAGGAACTGACGTGCGTTGAAGCAGGTTCTGAGCAGACGGGACAGGATTCAGAGAGGCAGCGTAATCTGAAACAGGAGAAAATGAAAACACGCAGTATCAAAGCCGATTCAAAGATGCAAAACATTTAAATCAAATACGTAAATAGAACAAAACCATTACTCTAATAATAAAAATTACGAATCAACATTTTCAGAAGCTCTGTGTGATTGTTGTTGCTCCATTGTTGTCTCCGTTGTCTCGTTTGTTTTCTTGGCTAAACGAACAGAGCAGTGAAATGAGAAAAACATAGCAGCTAATTATCACGGCAAAGCTACTTAACAATCCGCAGCCCAAAATGCCCGGAGACTCCCAGATGAAAACAAGCCAACACTATTAATGTATGGTGGTTGAAAACCGGTCTTTCACGGAGGCGTACAGTAAATGGGCTCTTTCAAATACAATTACTGGCTACAGTTCTGCATCCGGCATAATAGAAAAATGACTCAGCTGCAGCTTTGGACATATGAAGAAGTTAAAGTAGTTTTCAGCTCTCCGTGTGAAAATTGTTATTTTTATTGCAGGTTAGGTTGGGTTTTGAACTGCTACACGTTTGTATTTATTTCACAGGGATGTTCAGGTTTGTTGTGATGTTCAGTTTATTATTCATGTATGATAAATAATGCATCAAGTATCACAATGGGTCAGCTGCACCACAGCTCGTATTTGAGTGGAAAATGGAGGCCTGTGCATTATAATACATTGTAGCTTTCTATTGCTCTATTTTTAGTCTGGAATGGAAATGAGTCTCTGACCTTTTTCCACAATGTGGATGTTAAATAGCTTTCTGCAAGAAATCAAGCACATGACAGGAGGAGAGAAATCTGGTTTCGTTTCCAATGCACAGATCTAATGAACAATGCCCACAAGGGAGCGTGGTCTCAGATTCGTGGAAAAGCGAATGCACTTAAAGGTTTGGCTGTGTTTGTGTTGGATGGTGCAGTCAGTGATGAATGACAAGGTTTTTTGCCAGGTAACCATACATGTAAGTGTGGGTCATAAAAAAAAAAAAACCCTGCAACCCATGTCTCTAAATACTGGTCATTTTCAAACCTGGGTGTTAAATATTTCGTTGCTAGGTGTAGTAGAGAGCAAGTGTATCCATAGCCGCTACTCATGAATAATGGTTAAATACTGATGGTGATGTTTGTCTCTTGTGTGTCCAAAATAAAAAAAAAAAGCAAGCCAACCCTCGTTAAAAGGTCAAAGGTCAAAGCTCGCTAAAGTCTTGCACAAATTGAACATGTGTTTTATTAGACGTTTTTGACAGATCTAATGGGAGGCTCTAAATATACAGACATATGAATTCTGGAATGAAAATCTAAAGCATCAGGGTGTATTCTTAGTACAGTATGACCACCGTGTGATGGATGAGCGGTTGTCATCGATGAAAATCGGGTTCATGCTCATCACAAATGGAGCATCCTGCCCAGTGGGATCCGTTTACATGATAAGCTGCATTTATTTCCCAAATGCTTTTCATTGTTAGTACTCGGTGGAAAGCTGATTAGCAAAGCAAACCTTTTTCCTCCCTTTGTTGACCTTTGGGGTTGTTTATCGAAGAGCTATGAGCAGTGAAAGGTGCTATCCAGGGAGAGGATGCACAAGATAAAAACACAGATGGTGGAGTGTCAGATTCTCAAATGATGTCATTCAGGGAAGTGCAGCGAGGTGCGCGCTGACTCAGAAATCACCTCTTTCCCTTCACATTCCTTCTGGTGCCGAATTCCTCTGACACAGCCACGCGGTAACACAAGCCACACACAGAGGCAGCCTGTGCTGAACGCTGGTGTTCACGTTGTTCACCGTGAGCCTTTTTACAAAATATGAAACTGAAACGAGGACAGTTTAGATCGCATTTGCCCGATTGCATATGTTTTGTTGCATATAAGCAAACATTACGGGCGAATACTATTCACAGACTGTTGGTAAGTTCCTGATAAAACCTTACAATACTGTGCCGACAATCAGACTTTAATCTTCTGCTATGGTCACATGCCAAAGCTCTCCTGCGGTTTGCTGTTGTTGTGTACTGATGTTCTTCCCCCCCAGCCTCCACATGTCTGCCTCTTCCTCCGAGGTAAAGGTCATTGTTGTCATTCACCAAAGCTGCTGCCGTGTGGAGCTGGGTGCATCCTCGTGGGGAAGCGATGAAGTCACGGTCCAGGCAGTTTCCAAATATCACCTCCCTACATGTTCTGCATTCATAATGTGTCATTCCAGGTTAATTGGGTGGCTGAACTGTCCCAGTAGCTGCGAACAATCACACAGGAGCTGTGGTGTAAACAACAAGGGCAGCGTGTTAACAACATCAGCCAACAAGGAAAACGGCTGGAGGGACACGCAGGTTCTGTTGTTAAAGCGCACTTTGAGCAAACGCAGGGCGGCCTGCTCTCGCTGCGATGCCTCGTTAAATCGGACGAGCTTCTTTTCATCTTCTTTCATCTATAGGTTTTCTTTTAATCATTTGTGAATCACGTGCACCTTTCACATGTGGTTTCCTGCACGGGGAGCTAATTGGGAAGTCTGTCCAATATGGTCCACAGATGTTCATTTGAAGGGTCATTTGCTGCAAATGTTGTATTACCACAAGTGTTTCAGATGCCTGACCCAACTCTGATTTATGACCTGCTGGGAGTTCAGGAAATTGTGGTGAACATGTTATTGCTCCTTGCACTTCACTGGACATCGCTGTCCGTTCAGAGGTGCAGCAACCAGAGCGGCGCTAACGTCAAAAAGCGCCGCAGGAGGCCAAAGCTTGCAGAAAACTACTGATGTAGTCTTAACTGATTGTTGTGGTTTCACGTAATCACCGTTTACATACTATCCGATAATTTCCAGTCCAAGTAAGAGCCATGAATCAACGCCACAGACCTGCCTCTGCATTTCCTCCAGGTGTCTATCACACAAAGATCTGCTCTGTGAGCTGAACCATAGCCCCTCGTCTGATCTGATCTGATCTGATCTGATCTGATCTGATCTCATCTCATCTAGCAGGATTTAAACATACTGTATCTTGAACATAACATACTGTAGTTCTCAAAACAACATCACTAATTTCCAGAGCACTTCCTTCCCATCTCACACACTGAGGTTTAAAACCATCTGAATGAAACTCAGTAGGATTATGATGTGGTTTGTTTCCATTAGCTAATTTAATATCACATTGATCCTGTTTCTCAAAGGCTTTGTGGTGTAACTACTTTTGTATTATTTATACTCCTACATGGCTTTGCCCAAATACATAAACATCATCTGATGGCTTCCCGAACTTCACTTATTTGACGACCGATTTGATGATCTGGGCTTGTGGCAGGAAGATGGGAGGTTATACCAAAGCTCACTTGTCCTGCAGCAGCAAATACGCTGCAGAAAAAGCTGAAATCCCACATACTGCAATAGTTCAATCTAATTTCAGGTTGTTAATGTGTTAGGGACCAAACCTTGATTAACCCATGTGTAAAAATGTGATCTATTTATGGAACATGTACTTTAGAGCAGAAACAACAGGAGGCTGTTTATAAGGCTGTTCCTCATCATCGTGGCTCTTCTTGCTGTTAATGAACAGCATCAGTCGTTTGGTATCAATGAAGACTTTGTTTGTTTTCTGCTCTGTCTGGTGTGATTCAAAGCAGCGGCAGTAATTTGTGCTGTTTTGGGGAATTGTGCTGTCACGAGAAAAGCTCGGCCTCACGCCACAGTATTCGCATGGCTGTGGACGACTCGACACTATCAAAGACATCGGTTGCAATCAGCCACGTAAAAAACAGCGCAGGAGCAGCATCATGCTCGTGAGTAGACGTGTGTGAGGCTGCATTTATGCTGCTGACGCAGATGAAAAACGCAGACGCATCTTGGCAAACAACTGGCTGCAGCGTGGTCTCGTTACCGCTGTTAATTCTTTTAACAGCAGCGACTATATTTCAGCCAAATAAACACTTCATCACTGCAACAAACTGAAACTCAGGCAGGGATTTCACTTTGTAAGCAAAAAACCTGTAGCGTTAAATGGTTTGTACGTGAGTCTGTCGTAGCGGGTGATGGTAAAAGTAAGGCGTGTGGGACATTTCTGTAGTGAGAACATAAAACATATTTATAAGCACCAATACATTTGTTTTAATTCAAAAAGCCATTAAAAAGGAGAAACGCAATGTTGGTATAAGGATAAACAGGCCCAGGATCCTTCTGGTGCTCACTGGTAGATGTCCAAACCACAGCTTTGAGGGATTTTCCATTGGAATTCACATCAGACCCCTCGGGGGGAGCCTCCGCGCTGGAACCTTGGTGCTTAGCGTCCTGAAGCCTATTTGCAAATCGCCTCCTTCACCGGAGTGGAGGGAAGAATAACACACAGCAGCTCGCCATCCGTCCGAGACCCCGGCTACCTGGGTCAGCTACCGCGGGGAGAGGACATGTGGGGCTGAACTGAAGGGGGTGTCAAGCCTGGCTAAGCCAACCCCACTGATATGAGACCTGTTGCTCCTTCCACGCTCGCTCGCTGGTGTCCCATTTCTGTTATTTGGGGAGTTTAAAGGAAGTGTCCAGAGCTGTTAGCAGCAGGCTTTGTAGCAGTTTTTGACATGACGGGGTAATAAAGTGGACTTGAGCACAGTGTCCGTGCTCTAGATTTGTATGATGGATGGTGGCAGCGGTTAAGCAGGACAGGTTGCCTGCCCTAATGGGTCTCTGAGGAACTTAATCAGCCGTTCTCACTGTGCTACTGTGTTCCCACTGGATAAATAATAAGCTGGACAACTAATCTGGGGGGGAGGGTCCAGCCAGAAAATAGCTGAGTGATGGTACTTTTGCAAAAGAAAAAAAAAACTTTCAACAACTCCCTTTAGTAGGATGATGATCTTAATGAGGAGCGAAGGCTGTGAAGCAAAGAAACACACGTAAAATGCATCTTGATTTCCACGAGTGGTGCAGGGTGGGAATGGGGCCTGGTCTGGTCATACCACATATTTACTGGGCGACTGAACTGCAACTTATTATTTGAGTCGCTCCACAGCTACGGTATATTTATCTCCAATGGAAACTGGCCTGGGTATAAAGAAATAGACGGCAGCAGCTTTACTTAACACGCTGAAGTGTAGCATTTTAAACAGCTGGATGCATCACTATAGCGGCGTCGGATTGTGTAACAGATGCTTTTAGGGTGTGTGAAAAGTACATTAACACGATTAGGAACAACAGTCTAGCTCTGGCTACGTGAAGTAAATGGGCGCAGCAGTCAGGAACGTATTGATGGAGAGCTGGGATATGAACTGGAACACATGGTTTGGAAGATGGGAGCTTCGCCAGGCTCCATCAGCAGCATTAATGTGTCACAATAACTGCAACAAGTAGCCACAAGTCTTGATATAATAAATATCTGTTCAAACCAATGTACATTTGATTAATAACTACAGCGTAGAACAACTTATTCTGGCCCTGTCGCTCGCTGCTCAACATATTTAAAACTCTGTTGAAGAAAGAACTGTTCTCAAAAACCACAATGCAGATGATAATGATCAAGTAATGTTAACCACAAATCCCCCGATAAACCACATTCACGCGTACAGTATCGTCCATCTGTCCGTCCCCGTGACTGAAGCCTTCTCTCTCAGGAATCTCCAGAGTGACGCCACGGCTCTGGTCTTCTGGCAGAACCGTCTCAAGGAGCTCAGAGGCCGCACTGGATTGTCCAAAACGCACCAATAAATATTGTCTCACAGAGTTCGCTCACCCCAAGCATGCAGGCGGCCTGTGTGATGGTCTGAACGGAAACCCATCTGTCTGGAGAGGAGCCTGTTGTTTTGACAGCGCGCCGCTGGATCTTCACATCTCGACTCTGACTCTGGAACGAATCGATCCTTCTGTTGTTACACGCCCAGGCCGCACCTGCTTCCACTCGGAGTAACGCGCGCACGCGCTGCAGGGCACATGCACACGCGCCGCTCCAGCTCACAGGACGCAAAACCAAACAAAACAAAGCGCATCTTGTCACACAGGACGTAAAACGGATTACTTCCTGACACGTGTAGGCAGGTCCGCTTGCCTATAAAACACACAAAGCGGTGTGTTCAGGAACCCTCTGGGGTCAGGCTGTTAATAGTGCTCTGTAAATCCTCAGGGGTGGCCTTTGTTGGGAGGTGAGGATCTGGGTTGTGTCTCTGACTCCTATTTTGTGCTAACGTTGTACACCTGCACAAGCACACATGACGGCCCACGCCAGGTCTCACACACACAAGCCCGAGTGTGTTGCCTGTAGTAGCTAGTACGGGGATAAGGTCCACACAGAGAAACAGAGAATGCAGAGCGCTTTGCCAAAAATGCGTCAGGACCCGTAATGGTTGTCGGAGGATTCCTTCATGAACCATAAATACTGACATTTGGGTAGGTTTTGGCACTGAAACTTCAAATCTGAGTTCCGAAAATCGCACGCATCAGCAAGTTCAGCTTCAGGCTTCTCCAAAGACATTTTCCAAACACATATTAGACTATGCGCACTTGTCAGTAGGCTGGTGTGAAACCAAATATAGAGCGCTGCGGTGTTGAAGAGGAGATTTATGGCACGGACGACCGAGAACCACCCAACGTAGCGGTTCCCTGAGGTGTGCCAGAACTGCAGACACGCACTTGAATAATATCTATTAATATAATATAACAGGTTAGTTAGTTTCTGACATGTGCGTTGCATGCTCTAGAAGCGTAACGCAGAAGAAACACAATTTCCTTTCTGGATATCCAAACACTATGACAGTAATATAAAGCAGAGTTCACGTCTCATGCAGGAGCTTCACCTTAATGCTGCTTCCATCAAGTAATAACAACGGCTATCGAGAGCAGAGGGAAGAGCTTCTCAGCATCACGCACAGCGTTCCACTCTAAAGCAGTCGACGGCTGCTGTGAGCTCAGGCACCGCAGATCAAAGCGGCGAAGGCTCAGCAGCCCATACCCAAAAACATTTGCTTGGTAACAGTTAGAGATTAGACAGATCCGAGTCATAATGAGGGAATTCTTTCGTCCAATCTTCAACTCACTGAATGTAAGGAGTCATGACCTGTAAGTCGTGAGTGGAAAACGGGCGTTTTTAATTTTCTAGGGTTCTGGACGCAGGGAACTCACAGTTTTTCTACTACAGTGAGAGACCTTCTATTATTGCATGAATATTTTTAGTAATAACAGGAATTCAAGTTGCACAAGAGATAGTTTTTCCTTCTAAAGCCATAGGAATTTTGCATATCTACTGTGAACTTCTGCAACTGAATAAAAACTTGGTTCAATATTATTTAAGGCGTCACTTTACTTATTAAACTGTTCAAATAAGTATATTAAAAAGCTTTTTGCACCAAACAATGATGATGTAAAAAAGAGAGAGAAGCAAAAAGTTTGCGTATGTGAATGTACTAGTTTTCTGGTGATGGACATATTGTGAGTCTGTAGAGTAGAGGAGCAGATTAAATGAGGAATCTGGCTGCTATAAAATGATTGTCTAACGGGGCCATTGCTTGGTTTATTTGCTTTGTACGAACAGGACGTTGTAAATATTGTAAAATCTTAAAATCTTGCACTCTTCTGCACATTTCTGCTTGAGTTGGGATCCGAACTCAACTGGATGGTGTGAGCATCGCATGTGCATTACAGCCCAACAAGGAAAGCCGGACGCCACGTTGAGCGGACCTCTCAGGCAACAGCACAAGCTAGACTGCCTCGTTTTTCGGGGGAAGAGTCTTTTGCTTGTCAGCGGGGTTTGAATTCTGATGGGAGGTTGGAATTAGAAAAAAAACAACATATGCACGGACTGCGTTACTCCTTCCATATGGGAATGTTTACACATCGCCTTTGTTGTTCAAACATCAAAGTGCAGGAGATCCCTCTGAGTTGATTTTATGACACGTTTATCAAATCTGCAGGGGGTGGACTTTAAAGCCCTGTTCTACAGGACCACCCCATTAGCTCCGATGTGTGAGCGGAATGTGCTGCAGCGCAGAGCGGTAAAAATCCAATAAAAAAGCAACAATTCATTGTGGAGCAAAATAAAAAATTGTCGCACAGAAAGCAGAGCAAAAGCAGAACACCATAAATTTATTGTGGAAAAAAAAAAAAAAAAGCAACACTGGGGAAAAATTTTTCTATTCTTGCACATTGTTCATCTTCATGTTACAAAAAGGAGAAAAAGGCTACAAATCTTGATAATTTATACAAATACAACAACTTTCAAAAATAAATCTTTAATTTAGTAAACGCTCTGTGAACAAGTTTCTGCAGTAACACACTTCTCGAGATCCCTGAGGACGGACACAGAGTGGAACGCTAGTTTTTTTTTTTCTCTTCTTTTTCATTTTGTTACATCTTCACTCAAGCAATAACAATTAGCAGTGTTTGTTCATAAACACCGTATATACACACACAGGAGAAACTGACAGGCGGTGTCCGTGAGATGTGAGGCTGAAATGACGTGAACTGTGATTATTTTACTAAACATTTTCACAAGTGACCATTACAGTGAAAATCAGAAACCGTTGACACCATAACAGGTGACAAATACGCTCGTTGCCTCCTCCTTTGTCGCTGTCATCCTGTAGTTACCCATAATGCACCACTCAACCGTATTTGCAGATTTCTCTCAGTAACGACTACAAACATCATATCTGGTCACTCCCTTCATTGTACATATACAAACACAGTACCAGCTGGTTCTGTTGCTATGGAAACGTAAAGCAATAACTTATAATGTAATAAACTAAAGACACAAAAGGTTTGCGGTGGTGGTACAGTAACAATAATGATCACAAATACTGTACATATTCATACATCTGGGAAGGTGCCATCATATGCTGACATCAACAAACGAGCAAACCGATGTTAACTGCACAGAATATATACAAAACGAGACCTTAAGACCGGCAACGTGGGACTTCATGTTCTGAACCTAACTTAAAACGTCCATTTTAAGCCTGACAATTTTTTGCTGAATGAGTCTGTGAAGCTATAATAAACAATGTAAGCATATATTAGGATTCATTTATACAAAGGTATTGGAATTAGCTTCATACCAACACAAACGTAGGTGTTGAACTATTTCCCTCAGACATGCTACCACAGAGCATTGTTCTGTGAAAATGTGTGCGTCGGCATAGCTTTATTTTTTGTATTTGGTTTTAGGAACTCCTTCATCTGTTTCTGCTTCACACGCGCTTCTCGGTAGCAGCGTCGGGTGAACGTGTTCCCCAAAGCACCGTAGCAGCCTCTTTGTCCGTGGCTTCCATGGGAAGGTAGCTTTTTCCTTTTACAGCTTCTCGTAGTGTTGTCGACAAGTTACCGTTACGGCTTTGCTTCTTCATCAGGGAAGAAAAAAAAAAAGCCACCTGCATGCTACTGTACACTGCTAAAAATGGTTCACACTTTTATTATAAGGCATTATAGTGTGAAAAGAAACTAACTCCCTTTGCTTTTTGAGGTTCATGCAGCTTTCACCCTTCTTGGAGCTTTTCCAGGCTGTTGTTAATGGCTGATACATGTAATTCCCTTTTTCAAGTTTTGGCCTGACGTGAGAACATCTGCTACAAATGCTTTCCAACAATGGCACTCGCTTTAATACCTTCATTATGAAGTGTGTGTCAGTTTAGGATCCATTGAGGGTGTGAAAAAAAACCCACAGGCTACAGATTTAAACTTGATTACCGCGATTATTTGGGGAATTATTTAAATGACCTTATATTTTCATGTTCATTATCAAAATGGAAATGAAAACAAAAAAAAGTAATGGTGGGAAATACCCTCGCTGCAGCTCTCTGACACTTTATCTCAGGCTGCTTAGGGTCATTCATCCTTTTGATCCAGAAATACATGTGGAAAACAACAACAACAAAAAACAAACTAAAAAGCTGACTCATCACAAATGTGGAAGGGTGTACCTAGGGTCTCACATCAACTTCAAGTGCTCTAGATGTAAAAAAAAAGAAAAACACGATTCCTTTGAGTGTGTTAATTTTGACAGAAAGTTGTTAAGAGTCCATGTGCTGCAGTGCAGGGAAACTGTGAGCAATGCCCCTGAGGAAAGCTGCTGGCCTGAGCTGTACGAGAAGGTCAGGAGTCATCCGGTGGACGGAGCAGCACAGTAATCGCTTCTCTGAGCAAACACCCACCCTCTGTCTCTGCCATCAGCCCTGGAGGAGAGGACTGAATGAAGGCCGCGCGTCTTTGCCCGGGTCTGGCATCCACGTGGCGGGTAGCTGGGCTGGGTGGGCTCAGGGGCTCGTGGTCCTCAGGCCCTGTTTCTCCATGATGTTCCACAGCTTGCGCAAGTTGGACTGGGTGATGGTGTCGTCCGGTTTCAGCTGAAGTGCTCTGAGGTAATTGGCTTCAGCTTCTTGTAGTTTCCCGTTGAGGTGGAGGATCGCGCCCAGGTTCATCAAAGCTGCAGGGTACTGAAGCGAACAAAAGAAAAGAAAGACAATAAACATAACAACAATAAACAACATCTCCTCACACTATATAGTAAATATATATTTATATATTAGGGAAAATCGATACAACTAGATTATACATACTCTCGCATAGTTTTATGATTTGAGTTTTTTCTACAGACCTTGACACACTACTGGTTTCTGTTTGTCTGGTCTGTTTGAAGCCTTGTATCCAGGCTGTTTGGCGTGTCCCCGTCTCTTGTACGTAGCCTCACATGCCAAAAGGAAGTAACCGCTACTTTGAAGTGGGTCTAGATGGATGCAGTGTATGTTTCTACTGGTGCCAAGCAGCAATATCATTATCGATGCAGTGGCCGAGTGAGTCACTGGGACACAAGTATAGGAAAAGTGTCCGGGATGCAATCACGGTAAGGCCCGATGAATCCAGGCCAAGGGAGGAGTCACATCTGATCCCCATTTCAGTTTGAAGAGTGGAAAGTCTGTCAAGGAGCTACTGCCTCCCTGCTCGAGACTATTGTAATTTGTGTATTTGTGATCCCTAAGAAACAATGAATCATAATTACAAAGACTCTTCAAATGAAAGAGTCTTAGTAAAAGGGGCCAATCATGGGATTTAATAGACGTGTTTGGGTCTTTTTCCTATAATTATCACCCCATCCAATACATCATTGTCACACACAATGGCACTTGATTACGGCATCCAGTCATCTACTAATGTGACGCACCACGAGCTTTAATTTGTTTCTCATGGCCTATTAAGCACTCAGGAGAAATGCTCAAAGCAAGACTTGCATGAGACAAAGTGTTTCTATAGACATGAAAAAGTGAACCAGTAACAGCAGAGCCACAGAAAAACAATGAATACCAGGCCTCGTAAAAGCAGATTCATGAATGAGCTATACGTCAACAAATACACACAAACAAACACAATACAGGCTCCTAAAAGGACCAATAACTGTGGATGAGTGTTTGAACAGATGTGAGGGTTCATTAAACGTATCATCTCTGAGGCACAACCAAACAAAGGCACTTTCAGGCTCTATCAGGCTTCATCCACACTGCAGGTTGCATGAACTGTCCTCTCTCATTACACTGCCCCACCCTCGTCTCAGCCTCTCAAAACAGCTCTCTGTTTTCCCAGCGCCAAGGTTCGATGAGCGATGCGCAACGCACGACAATGTCTAACAGCGCCGCTTTTCTCCCAGGGACAATTAAATTGATGAATAAATCCGTGAGACTGCGGGATAATCTGCTCGCACCTCAAACTCGAACCGCGTCTCCTCTCCGCGCATATAAAACGAATTTAGATGTCGTGGCCAAAGTAAAGGTTGGCACGGCCGACACTTCTACTGCTGCACCGTGACTCCAACTGTGCTGAATTAAGTTACTAGACACTGAAAATTAAAATTGCACAATTATAATAATCCTAGAAAAGAAAGTCTGTCGGTTTTTCGATTACTATTCACAGGAGCAGCCAGAGTTCTTGATTTTAATGCTCGTGGTAATTTTGAAGCTGTTTGAGCTGAGAACTGCCTCCTGTTTGACCCCACCATTTTAAGGTCACACCACAAAATCGGTGAGGGATCAATTTGCAACTTAGGAATCTTTACTAGTCAGGAATACATAAGCCAAAATATAAGTGATTATACATATGAGCGTAGTTGAAAGTGACAGTAAAGGGGCCACACAAGAAATTCATATCTGCACAGTGAATGTGACAAGTATGTCTTGGTCTACAGTATATTGGAAAATTAGAGTTGATGCCATGTAAAGTTGCTGCTAATTCCATGTTATGTGAAGTGCAATTATCTTAGAGCGTCAGCGTCTCTTACGGGGTCAGTAAGTTCATAATAAAACTCAGACTGAAATAGAGTCAAAGCGGGAGAATGATGATGGTGGAGTGGTTCCCAACCCTGGGATGTCCTTGCATGTGTGGATTTGGTTCCTGGAGAGTGTTTTAATGACTTTTGAAGCTCGTCGTATTATTCCTCTCAGTTTAATGCAGTGAAAAGACTCAGAGGGCACAGCAACACACTGAAAGGTCGGTGAGAGTCTGTCCACGCCGCAGGATTTGGTTTAGATGTGTGACATTATTCCTGTGAAGGCAGAATCGAGTCTTTCGCGATGTGTAAAGTAGACAAAGCTGCTACTTTTACTGTATACGCCTCCAAAATAACAAAACACAACAAAGCATATGAAACCCCAGGCAAAGGCTGCTGGGAAGGAAATCAGCTGACCTCTGGTTTTCCTCTAAATGCAGCTGCAACAGAAGTTCAAAAGGCTTTTCTCTTCGCCCATGCAGAACTTATCAATTCCAGACTTTGGTTTACCTCCTCCAGTCTCCCCCGTAGGCTCCCACCTTTCCTCACCCAAGATTTCTGCCCCAAGTTCATATTGTTAAGGCTCTGGTGATTTATACTCCTGCCCCTGCATTATTCCTCACCCTTGCAACACTTGCAACACTCTGCAAAATGTTCCCTTGTCAAAGGCTTTCATTTTTTTCCTCATTTCCTGCTGCTCTGTAACCTCTCTGCCTCCCTACCCGTCCCAAAACTGGCATGTAGCAGCAGAGGCACAGCCAGATGTGGAGCATATTAGCCTGGAACTCAAAGCAACTTGTGCTACAATGACTCTGGGAGTTAACTTCGAAGCTACACTGGAGAATTACATCATTATAAAGACAACTGGTATAAAAATAAAGAATATCTATATGCACATATAGGAGGAGATTCCAAATGAAAGTGTGTGGGGAGGAAACCAAAGCAAATCAAGTATGCAACAGGATCTTGAAAGCGAGTTTTAGTGCTAAAGAACCAAATCTCTTGAGTGTTGCGAATTGTCCTCTAATACTTAGAGCAACAAGACATATGTGCTTAATATAAAACAGCAGTATCTCTGCAGAGGGAAGAGTTAAGTTGCAGTTAACCGTGACGTGACAAATGAAGAGTGACAGGGTACACGTCTCTAGTCAAGTCACATTGCAAGGAGCACCAGACAAAGGCTAAAGAAGATGGATGGAGACGCTAAATGATCATTTTCTTTCAGCTGTAACCAATAGAAATGACTAAAGGAACTCACACAAAACTGACCAAGCAGAGTCAAAAGAGCGTCTCTGTGCTTGGATAAGAACATGAAATGCGTGTTTGTACAATTAGAGACAATTGTACTTGGCCTTAAAATAGAGCTGCGGTGAAAGCAGACTTGTGTCTTCTGCGAACATACATGTCCTTCACGGGACGACACCACAGCAGTCGTCTCTGTGGTTAAAACCATCCTTGAAAGAAAGTTACGCTTTTATTGCTCTCATATGACAAACGCCCTGACAGCGTATTGTGAGCGACTGCAATGAGTTTCCACCGAGTAGTGCGTGATTAGCAGAATGTGTCTTTCGCCCAGTGCGTGATCAGATAATACATCATACGACATGTATAACTATGAGCCCTGATCACACATACAGTACAGTAAGTACAGTATAAGAGATGCATTTTCACAAAAAATATGTTTTCTATTTTTCATCTGGATTTAATTAAACACGCTGGCACAATACTGCATTTGACACCGCGAACAACAAAAGAGACAGGAGCTCAATTTCATGGTTTCTCTGAAAGTAGAGAATCGTATCCTTTGGTTTACTTTGTCTCCTTGTTTGTCACTGTTTGTATATGTTACACCAGAGTTTGTGTGCGTGCAGAACCAAACTGTATTGTCTGCATAACGTCGTCCAGACATATTTTGATGATTAATCCTAGCCTGTATTTTCTCTAGTCAAGACACAGGAACAAATAGGGAAACTGGGCGACCACATGCCAAACATATTTTACTCCCTTTACAGCCTTCACTTAAACAACGCTACCCCTCCTCTTTGAGCGCTCAGACACGGGACCCCATTCATTTTCAAGATGTCAAAGTCCCCTGACGGAGTGTTATTATCATTATTCTTTTCAATCTACTCACCCAGGCCTCTCTTTTGAAGTTGGTGATGGATGGTACACAAACAAACCTGAGCTTAGTCTAAACCTAGACCTCATTTCTAAGATCCACTGACAAAAAAGGCCGTTGTCAGAAGGCAGACCGGGCAGTAATAATACCACAAAGCCACCCGGGCTGTGATTACACAGTGTCCATCAGGGTAAATAGGAATGGAGATGATTGGCTCGTCATGCTTGTACTCACATTGGGTCTAAGGGTCGCTGCTTGTCCATAATACTTCTCGGCTGCCTCGTTTAGGCTGGCTTGTCTGCAATGGAAAGACAGAAAGAGGGAATCATTACTCATCTGTGTTGCTCCGAGCTCCAGATGAGACACTGAGCACAAGTAAACACGCAGTTTATTCGCAGCTGAGGGGTCGCTGAAAAACAGAACAGGAGGGAACGGCATGAGGCACGAGGCAAAGCCAATGCATCTGCCGAGGTTTCTCAGCTGATGCTATCTTTCAGTTGATTACATCTTTTTTTCCAGCTCCCCGGAAGAACTCGCTATTCCGATTAAATCTCGAGGTCAGGTCTTGGCTCGTGAGAAACTAACCAACAAACCAAATCTGATCAGAAATGTTCTTTGCACAAATTTGTATAGCTAGTGGAGTAAACTGTGGTTCGACTTAGATGAACTCTGGGACCCCGAAGATGCGATGACTCAAAAGCCTAGATTAACGCTATCCTAACAAAGAAGGCAGCAGAGCGGAGGGCACTGATGCACCAGAACAATGGTGTGTTTGCCACATTGCAGCATAAAGGTTTTCTGGCCAGATGGCTTGTCGGCATGAGTCCCTGGAACCAGAAACTGTTTGTTCCTGAGGACATGAAGCCTGCGGTCAAGACCAGAATGTCCTATATTACACAGTACAGCCTTCCATCAAAACACACAACAGTTATACGAAGTGACCTGACTCCCTTGTTAATATCTGTATTAATACTTTCTTTACAGACCACAGCTGCATGCTTTTCACTGACGGCAACAACTTTCTCATTGGAAACAATGAAGCGTTGATAAAGTCAAGGACAGAGTAAATGACATCTGGCTCTGGAGCCGCTTAAATCACACTGATCAAAGCAAGTGAGGGCGTTGGAACCACAGTTTCATTTAGGCTGTCGTAGACTATTAAGGGGCCATCGTCCATATGGTCATAGATAAAAGGGAAGGGTTTTCCACTAAACATTAGATTGAAACACTGCTTAATGTGGTCTACGCGTTTAATCCCTCACTGATCAATGAGTTGGGAATTTCTGTTTTGACTCCAGTGGTCAACCTACAAATGGGCATAGAAGAATATTTACTACAATGCAAAAGCAGTTCAAAGTTGAAACTCTGTGTATTGCTGGCTTTTAACCAAGAGTTATTAAGGTAACTGTGTCCTCTTCTGATGACCTGAACCAATGATGGGGGCATTGGGTACAGCCCATAAAAACACATCTCAGAGTCAGATGATGGTAGCAGGTATCTGCTAGGAAATGGGTTAAGAGTCCAGCAGATGGCTGGTCCACTGAGTCGTCACCCTATGTGTTCTCCACTCACCTACAGTACTTACATACATGGCACTGTTGTCTTAAAGGCAACCGAGTTTTTCCAGCTTGGTTCAACAGAAGCGTTTTACATTCCAAAGTTGATCCAGACCCCAAAACGAGTTGCTGTATTTGTCCTGAGACTCTAAACGTGGCTTTCACATTCAACCACAATCATACGTTTGTTTGCCAGCATGATATTTAGAAAGCACAATCTTCTGAAGAAAAAAAAAGAAGCATAAATCTAATTCCGTAATATCATTATCACATTTCTAAACACATTATCAGAGAGGGGGACTGGAGAGCTGCCACACTGGGACCAAAGGAGCTGCGAGACCTCCTTATGCTGTTTAACTATGGGTTGTGACAGTGTAGACAATGGAAGCTGGGTTTAAGCCCCATGCAAGAGTCCAAAAGCACAGCAAAAAAGGCAGAGAGTTATGGGAACGTGGTGGAGGAGGGAATGGGAAATGGGATCTCTGGAGAGACAAGAATTCCTGACCATACTTCAAATCAGCAACTGGGCCACTGATCTTTATGCCCGGAAATCTCGTTGTCTAGAGATGCTTTATTAACCCCAGACACGCACAAATTACACCTCCGACAGTAATTCTTATACATGTAGCACATACTAATGACTGAATGAACAAATGGTTGATATTCGCGCTCCTGTCCAGAGTGTTGAGCACTGGGGCATTGGTCCAGTATCTGGACTCAACACAGACACAATGGCTCAGTATATGCATAACATGTAACTTGCTACCAAATATGCACAAATTGTCATAACTTCATAAGGTGTCTTACATTAGGTGGGACATAATGAGGTTTGGGTGGGAATCAACGGGGTAAACCGTGACGACATACGTATCCCGCTTGTGAGTGTTTTTCGTATTTCGATTTGCCTGTGAACATTAACATTTTATGTTACTGTGTGATATCATGGTGTAATTTTTCATTATGATTTAACGTTGAATGGGAAGTACAAGCAAATCCCCACGGGCCTCAACATCAACTAGACTTTTCCTGCCCTACATTGGTGTATTTATCCAAAACTAGTATAAATATATATATAAATAAAAAAAATATATATATCATGTTCAAAGGAGACAGTGGGAAATTATTAGTTGGGAAGCAAAACGATCCAAAACCATGGACCCAGGAGAGGCAGTAAGAGACCTTTGCATGTCTTAGGGCTCCTGCCCCTCGTTTTAATCTCTTCCCTTCCTCAGTGCAGATGAAGTTGTGTCCCCACCAACTACGGGTCTTTCCATGTCTATGTCCAACACAAACACGTAAAGAGGATAAGCTGCGGAGGAGTGGCAAGAGTTCAGCCCAAGCCCTGCTTGAAGCTCTTTTTCACCAGGGTATGGACTGAGAGAGATGTTCTGAAAAGCCAAAGCTGCTGTTCATCAGCGTGTTGGGAAGGAGCCGTGAAGCAGTGCAGGGTTGGTCTTACAAATAAGTGGGTTGTACTGTAAGCAGGTGAATTCATATACATTTAAATATTTAATAATAGGATTAAATCATTTAGAAATAATCATTTTTAACAAGGTGAAACCAGCGGTCCAGGGCCCATCATTGGTCGGTAGTTGTAATTATAAGGCCCTGAGCTCCCCACGATGAGTTAAAAAACATCAATCTCTACACTAGGCAATTTGTAGGTTTGTGTACTGGCACATGATTGTATTTACACATCTCCATTCGTGGCTTGTGTTCAAAAACACGACAGCTTGCGGGCTGCTAAAGATTTGCCTCCCAAGCTCATCGTCTGAACCTTGCACTGCAATGGAAGCACGCTGTCTGGCTGAATGATGCAGAGTGAGACGGTGGGAGAGAGTCGTAGCGAGAGAGAGCGCGTGAGAGCATAGGAAGACACGTAGCTGCGCAGCACACGAAGGCAAACCAGCAGCTCTTGGGCTGGCACTGAAGCAAAAGAAGAGGATTACAAAGCACAGCCAAGTAAATCACAGTAGCTGAGGAGCAGTATAAGCCTGTGGATAAACCGCATAGACAGTAGACCTCCCTCTCTTATATCTGGCCTTGGAGAACCGTGGCCCACCTTCGCATCGTAGCAGAATCAAAACCACGCCGTGTCTCTGCGTACGACGATGGAAATCTTTAAATATTACCAGATGAGTCCAACTTGAACACTTACCTGAGCATATGGGCCGCACTGAAGACCACATCAAACTCCCTGCTGTCCAGACGGGCCGCTTTCTCTGCCATCTCCGCCGCTTCCAGCAGCCGCGACTCTTCCAACAAAAACTGACCTGGCGGGGCAGGAGAGAACAACACTACTGTTAAAACACTGTCAGATCCCCACAGAGGCCTTGAAGGATGCACAGTCCAGAAGTGTTGCATTTGGCGCAGGTGACGGGACAGCCGGGTCCGCCCGTGAAATAATATGTTGAAATCCTAGAAATGAGTGCAACAAACCATCACCCCTTGGCTATCTCACAGACAAATTTGTTCAGATTACCCAGCCCTGATTGATTTATTATTTTAGGACAAAAACATTTTTCTCAGGAGGTTTGCCTCTTGGTACAAGTTTCAACTGAACCTCTGTGTACATGCCTAATGAGACAGATTTATGGAAGCCTGACAAAGCCAAGGACTCAGCGTGGACACTGGGTTAGAGCGAGATTCAAAGAAGAATTAATACCATGTTGACTTTGGTCAGACCTGTGACTCTACCAAAATGCTAAACCACCAAGTGAACCTAAGCACATTTTCCTTAATAACTGTGAAAGAAACTGAACCTTTTGTGCAGACCTTAGCTGAGAGACAAACCAAAAGACGTCAGACTATGTGCAGCAATATACTGTAGCATCTCTCCAGTTACAGAAGGTTTATGATTTCAGAGCAAATCCACGATCAATAAAAGAAAACAAATGTCAATAAATGTCAGACCCCTGGACCGTCCTGCTGTATTTACAGTAAAAAAGATCTCACAATGGTACATGTGTGTGAAACTGTGTTCGTGGTGTCAGTGGGACTTTTAAATTGAAAGGTCTGGCTGGTCACCCCAGGGTTTCTGTGGGAGCCACTAAATTAAATGTAAAGAAATAATATACATTGAATAAAATGTCATATCTGTTTCATATTCATAATAAGACTTTCAGAACCATTTCCAGGACAGTAAAAATGCTCAAATGGGATAAGCTGTTGTGAATTGGCACTAATAACTGAATGTCAAAAAATGAATATCAGACAAATTATTGTAGGAGTATATCATAGAACCCAAAATAACCGTCCTCAGTGTATTTGTATATAATAAATGACTCTTATGTGTGGATCAATATCATCATCATAGCATTATTTTTTAATTCCACTATTAATGTGGTGCATTCATTATAGCTCCTGCTGTGATTGTGAGCTGACACATTATAAAGTGCTGTTTCAGACAGACGGGGTTTAAAGTGGTTTTTAAAGCACAGAGGTAATTAACTCGTCAGCTTATTCAAACTCAATGCTGCTGCGACAGTAATTAGATGTAAAAGTTCCTGCTGCAAGAAAAGTTCCTGCTGCAACAAAGCGTTCTGTGGGTCACACAGACAATAGAGACACTGAAATGTTCGCGTTCCACGCTTTCGTCAAATCAAAGGGAACAATCGGAGGAAATCATCCTCCACTGATCACGTACGGCCCGACAGCAGCGGTGATTAGAGGGAGAGGTGGCGAAGAGGTCAGCCAACGCCGATGCTTGAACAGCCGATCGAGGTGCGTGAGTTTCCTGCTGTACACGCCGCACGTACATGTTGTAACGGCCAAGTAAAACATGTGGATGTAAGAACAGAACGTGAAAATGTCAAAGTGAACGATGAAAAAAGAAAAGACAAACAAATCTGTGCTTACCGTAATGCATGTAACAGTTTCCTTTAGTAGGATCAAGCTGGATGGCCTTCAGAAAGTAACGCTCCGCTTCTGCTTTCTGCCCCTGGGAGAAAACAAACACCTCACATCTTTAACGTCCATCTCCAAACCTCACTCCCACTTTAACAGCAATTCCTAGAGCACCAGCATAAAACACCAAAACCACCTGTTATTCCCTCCAGCTCACGTCTCCTCCTGTCATCCTTGGCGCGGCTGACCAGACGTGGCAAACACTCATTCATTGCACACAACGACAGATCACCAGCGTGTGTGGCCAGACTGCTCTGGAACAAAACGGTAAGTGGTGGATGGAAATGAAGCAGGGAGGTGAAGAACCGGAGACGAATGGCTCCCGTGTCTACAGCATCATGTGCGCACACACACATACAGGTGCGTCGCGCACACGAGCATCGCTGAAGCTCTTAGGACGTCAAGACGGCAACAAGTAACCAATCACAGCGGAAACTGGACAGAGCAGCTGGCCAATGGAAGTGCCAGCTGCAACATCGACACATCCCTGCTGTCAGCCGAGGACCAGATGCCATCTGATGAGCAATTACCAACATGCAGTCTTCTATGAAAGCATTAACTGCGATCATTAGTGTGTGTTTAATGCCGTTGGGTAGAATTATATACAACTGGAGCTGTACCAAGTCTACAGAGGCTGAAGATGAAATGCAGAAGAAAAGAGTGAAGTAAAAATAATATATAATACAGCAACGGACTTCATTAAGTCAGAAGAATGGGCTCAAAGCCAATCAGAACAGGGCAGCACTGATGAGTGTATACTTAATCCAGCACACACATTATCAGTGGTCTGAAGGTTTAATAAATATATCATTTTCTAATGTAAACTTCGGAGTGAAGTTTTCCTTGATGTGGTGGAAAGTCCGGCCTGAGCGTAAGTACATGTTAAATAGAGCTGAGCGCCTTGAAGTGGCGATCACATCACCAGGCTGAAGAGCAAGGTTCTTTGTGTATTTATACACTCATATTCACAGATGAAGGAATGCACTGTATAGGGTGGAGGGCCAGCTGGATTTATAATAACAGAGTCCTGCGCCTGTTAGAGAATACAAATAAAGCTTTCACACGCTGAAAGGTGCTGTTGCTCTGAAGTGACAGAAGGTATATGGGTCATCATTTGGGTTTTGGCACATGTAAGTACAGTATATTAATAAAGACCGTGTCCAGGGTGAAGCTATAAGAGGGAGAGAAAACTTTAAATAGAGCAGTGGCTAATTTTCTTCTCCAGGTATCCAGGAGCAGCTGGGAAGTAGCTGGCTATTCTCCCTCGTCATATTTTGATGTCGCTTGACATTGTTTACACCTTTGCTCTTCTCTTTCTGCTTTCTTGCTTTTTAGACTGGATCCTGCTGAAAGACCACCCTCAAGCAACTTACACCAGTTATTTTGGAGAGTTTGATTTCATCTTGTACTGTACATACAACCACTGTCAACCTGTTATACGTTATAACCCACGATGGAGGAGCGTCATCGCCCAACAAGTCCTTCCAGAAGTGGATGGTGGACCTCATCTCAACACAAACACACATTTCACCTTCTGAAGAGGAGATCTAAGAACTACAACTCTCCGAGTAAACAATTAAAGGAAGATACAGTAAAGGTGGAAGCTGGAAAGTGGAAAAATCCAATAACGTTTTCTTCCCCTGCATTAGAATTTGCTTATTTCTGTGGAGTTAATACAGAAACAGATGGTATGAACTGATCCTACACTAGTTTCTGCTCCACAGTGCTGCATTGTTTTTTCTACGTTTTCAACATTAAAAACTAAAAATACCTTGAGGCTACAGTCAACACCTCCTCTACATACTGCACATTGGGCAGATAGGATATTGTCTCTAATGTCACACACATGCGGGACTTGATACGTCCCTCAGATAAACTGCCGATGAAGCCGAGGTGATTACGAACGGAGCCTGCATCTTATTAGCTGAGGAAATGACAAGTGGGTGACTGAATACAGTAACGCCAGCTGACCTGGAGGCTAAGATTCAACAACTCAAATGTTTTATAAACGGATAAAGAGGCCATAAGCTTGTTTAAACAGCTCAAAAGACTTCAATTCACTGTGCAGAGAGTCATCCCTGCAGTTTTAAAGTCTGCTTTCCTCCAAACTCTATAACACTTTCTTAAATAAAGTCAGTTTTTGTCACGGCTGACTGATTTATTTATTTTTTCCCCCGAGTCCACTTCACTGAATCTTTACACCCTCCTCTGAAGCGTTCTGTTGTCCTCCTAGAATGTCCTCACTGAAATTGTCCAGCGGCTTTTGTTCAGTGAGGAATTTATTAGTCAGCTTAACAAGCGACTTTTATCTGGCATGTCAGCGGAACTTTTCTTAAGGCTGACCATCAGTTTGACCACAGACGGGAAAATCAATCTGCTGTGTTGCTGGAAGTGAATTAAATGTAGACACAATGATCCAGCCCGTCGAGGATACGCTGTAATGCTACCGAGCCACAAGTATAAGACATGAATGAGAAAGGCTTGAGGGAGGCGAAGAGATGTGATCTGCTGTTAGAAGCTACTGCCATAATCCACATGGCTGTGTGGAAAACACCTAGTCTGGCTCCAGGGCAAAGGTTCCATACCTTCAATTTTTCCACTTATGTTTTTGGATGACTGTGATGAAATGTAACAAATAGAGACCTTCAGGCAGTCATGCTGTTTCCAGCTTAGACCTTTCTCAAGACGTACACACAAATGAGCCGAAATTACTTGAAAACAAGACGGAAGTCCAGTAATGTGTGCAAGTGCAAATGCTCAATTTGATTTTGAAGGACTACATATAAAAAATACTGAATATAAAAAAAGGCAAAGCTTCCATAAATGGAAATAAAAAGGGGCAGAGCCAGGAAGATAGCAACACATTTACATCCTTTGACTGAGGCTTAGACTGTAGGCAGGAGACAGAGGAGTCCGCTGAAAAGAAGCCCCACAACCTTCTTTTGACCTTGTGTGTAACTCTTCCTCTAATGTGTTTATTTCTGTTCTGACAGCTCCTCTCGGTCAGCTCTGTTCCAAATAAGCCTATCTACGTGCGATCTGTAAAGGATGACTGCGTGACCCGGTCACATGACCACCTCCTCGTAAAGTCTGGGACTGTGGAAACCGCTTCTGCCCTGAGACCCCTGCACGTAAATGGGCTTTTCTCTGGCTATTGAAACACAGGTCGCCCGTGTGACCCTGACATGATGTTATCTTTGCAGAGGCAGAAAATTAAAGGCAGATGCAGATTTGTTTCCCTACAGTGTTTAGAGATACTGTAGTTTTTAGGGTGCAAACATACAGCACGGTACTAATTTAGATTCCAGGCATGGCAAGGCTTTAATCCTAAACCTATTTCCATGACAGGAGCAGCTTGAGACAGACGATGTGACCGCCCTCTCTTCCTTATCCTCTCACCGTCTGTGAAACGCCACAGAAACCAGAG
Organism: Macropodus opercularis; assembly: GCA_030770545.1. Taxonomy (NCBI): domain Eukaryota; kingdom Metazoa; phylum Chordata; class Actinopteri; order Anabantiformes; family Osphronemidae; genus Macropodus; species Macropodus opercularis. Next base: position 7,298,043 of record CM061094.1, on the reverse strand, counting down.
CAGGGCGTCTTACCGTCATAGCCAGGAGTTTGCCGTAGGTGAGGTGTGCAGGAATGTGGTCGGGCTTGGCTCTCAGGGACTCTCTGTACCAGTGTTCAGCTTCAGTCAGCTTGTTCAGTCGCATGTACGCCTCTCCTGTGAGACAAAAGGTAGAGGTCGAGTGAGGGGTCGAGCTGTCAGAGGTTCAGCCGTCACACAGTCTTCCCACTAACTCCCACATACTGTACTTTTCTCTATTGACCAATATGTTGAGTAACTAAGTTGTATGTTTACTTGAAGATGTTTAGGTTTCTCAATATCCAAGTAATTGAACTAAGCTCCTAGAAGGCAAATGCGGAGAGTCTGTCGGATAAACGAAAGGACTAGAAGACACACACCCCTGGTCTGTCAGACCTCATCTGATACCTCCCCCAGTGACACATCTGACCCTCTGACTGCTAACACCTGAAATAACAATGACCTCTCTTTCATAGCCGTCCAATAACACGTGTATTATTGCAAGAGCATCAGCTGGAAACCGAACAAAACACTGTTAAAGTCAATATTATCACATATTTAGGAGAGCACACATGGATATATGACAAGTGTTTAAGTTATACTAGAACATGATTGTATAGTTTACATTTCAGTTCATATCAGGTCGTATGAGCGGTCAAGTGACTGGACGGCGCGGTTAGACTAGAGTGGACTCCAAACCTAATTCAGTGGGGATTAGGGTTAATCACTTCCTTGATTGGAAACAGAGATAAGAAGCAGGCGTCCTAATTACAAATCGAGGCCTTTTCAATGATGTGAAAGCTCATCGGAGCGATAACTTTGGCATCGATTGTTAAAATCTTATCGACGTCAGAGTTTAGATGTGTTTTATATTCACAGTTTTTATTCTAATTTAAAACTTTATGAAAATTGAAAAGTATAATGTATACGCCTTTCTTAAAGAAGAGTGTATAGTTTGTGTTTCTGTGTTTAGGTGTAATGAGATTATATGGATTTTAAAATGTTAAACCGAAACCAAGCTAATAAACCACTATAAATGTTTGCAGACTTTTGTTTTGACACAACCTCTTTATGTGTTGATGGGGTTTAAAAAGAGCCCAAACAGTCGTTTGCGCCTTCCTGGCAGCAGATCTTTGCATGAGATTAGCACAAACGTCAACATTCAATTAGAGGCGACACCGAATCCAAGGAGCTAAAAGTACGGCTCCTCGGAGCGGAACGTTCCTCATCCCACTGGAAAGCGAGACCAGCGGGATGCGGGTTACCACCGGGTCTGGCTCCGACGGAAGCTCGCCATGGGAGCAGCTCAGTGTGTGAAAGTGGAAGGAAACAGACGGGAGCAGGTGGGCCGAGCGCGCAAATCAGTGCAGCAAGGAAACAATGCAAAGCTGCAGGCATCGCCCGTCTCTGGCTCGGTTCCCCGACTGCAGACGCCGATTGACAAAATCTCAGTAGCTCTAGTCAAACTGCGTTTTGTCATCGTATAAATTAAACCTGTGGCACAGCCAAGCTTGGATTATACACAACCGAGGTTTCAGCGCGCTGCATGTGATGGAAACAGGAACACAACAAGAAAATAAACACAGAGGGGGGGGAAACTATAATGAGGCTGCAGCAGCATGTACTGAAACTGATCTATGAACATTATTTCAAGATTTAGTTATGACAGTATTTAATGCATTAAACTTTAGTAGTACCTAATATTTAGCATGTGTTAAGTTGGTTTATTTAACATGTGGCCTCTTTAGGTGAAACACAAAGGCTCGTTGTTTATAGGGACAACGAAGTAATGACAAAATGACCAAGCCGTCCGAGTTGCGTTGCCAGTTCCCTTCCTCATCAAGAATGCAAGTGGTCCTGAAACAAAAGCGGTTCTTACCCATCATGTTGTAGAGGCTCTGTGGTGCAAATTGTCTTGGCATTTTCTGTATTGCTCCTTTAAACACAGAGAGGGCCTCCTGTGAAAGAAACAAATAAAAAAAGAGAGAATGTTTGCATTACAGGGCAGAGAGACCCTGCCAGAGTAACTGGTGCTGGGGTAACTAGTCATTCCTCCCCTGCAGCCGGAGCCCTGACACTGTGAATACACAGCGTGGAATTGGGGGTCGTCGGAAGGCTGCTTCATACAGAGCTCAGCAGAAAGGGTCTATCCTCAGTGTCACGGTTATTAGGATGACTAGTGTGGTGTCACATACTGATTCCAGTACGTATAGAGAGCAGGTTCACGATCCCAGAGTTGAAATGGTAGAAGGAGCTGGAACTGCTTTATTCCTGAAGCAAATGTGGCATCGAGAGGTCGGAGGCAGTGGGACCGCTCTCGTCCTCCAGCATGCCAACTATTCATAAAAGCCTTTATAGAATCTGCAGCTTTACAGCCTCAACCCTAATTGAATCTGCAGCATCAGTGATTGTGCACAATATGAATGTTCAGAACTGGAAAAGCGGTCGCTCTGGCCGGCCCTCTAGGTTGTTTGGGCCGTGAAAGAGAGCGATATTGTTAGAAACAGCCTAAAGATTATCTGCACAAAACACTCCTCTGACAGAGGCAATTTTGGAACATGCAGCAGCATTTTCCCAGTGTCCCCTGAAGGGCCCTTGGCCAAGTGCTTGTATTCTATCGTAGTTTGTCATTTCCCAGCATATAGTGAATGAACAATAGAACATTTCTTGGTGAGTGATACAAAATGCAATACATGCAAGAATCGAAGAACAATATTAAGTTATGTGGATATAAATTATATCCTATATTATCCTATTATATTTCATATTCATATTAAAGTAAAGGAGTGTGCGTAACTGGAAAATAACCTTGCATCACAATATGCGCATCACAAATAAAAATACACATATGATGTCTGCTGCATAGGTTGTTACCTCCTGGTGTCCCTGCTCGTGGAGCAGCTTGCCCAGGTTGTACAGGCAACTGGTGACCGAGCTCTTGTGGGCGTGCGGGTCCTTCAGGTTCTCGTCGGGGATGTCGGCACAGGTCAGGAAGGTCCGCTTCGCTTCATCTAGGTAACCCTGGTTCATCAGGATGATGCCTGTGTTCAAGTAAGCCGCTGTTGGGGAAAGAAAGCCACAGGGATCAGGTACGGAAGCCGAACTTACGCCTTACATGAACTTATCACCAATATAGATGACTAATAGCTGCCCCAAAATTCAACCCAGTGTGGCTGTGACCGCTTCCTCCTGAACGCATCGCTTGGTTACATCCACCACGTGTGTTTGGATATTTTGGAGTTATTGTTCACACTGGTGCATGTTTTTGCTAAGGATTAGTTCTCCCAGGAGAATCCACGTTACTTACAAGCCACTTAGAATCTAGTGAGTGAGCTCCCTCATTAAAAAGAGAAGGCGTAATCAAATATTTACATAAACTCTCTGTAACTATCTCTGTATTAAATATTTACTGCTGTCTGTGTTTGCATACATCCTGTGAGGTTTATGAAACGTGAAGACTCTTGTGTGGTCAAAGACAACGTCTACTGATCAATATGTGGCCGGAGTGTAATTAGTCTCTGTGGACCTGCCTCTCCAATGACTCCCTATCTAGACTGGCTGCTACAGCAGATCTATCTTGCAGTTCTCCAATAGGATGCTGGCATATAATCAAGTTCAATCAGGATGGTTGAGAATCAGAGACCATTCTCCAAAAAGGAAGTTATCTTCTTCTTCCCTGTCCTTGCGATTTTCACTCATCGATATCTGCTTGTATACAGCTGACAGTTGAAAGTTGGAAAAAAGTAAAACCAACATGTTATCACAAACCAAAAATGCTCTTCATTTAAATACATTTCTACAGTTTTCATTAGCTGGCTGTTAATTAGGCAGTGAGTGATGGTGTAACCTTGAAGAAAATCACATTTTCATTCCGCTTTCAACCACGCGGAGTAATTAATTAACCTCGTTATCAGCAAGAACAGATTGGATAATTGCGCACTGAATAGAAATTTTCTAGCCTAACCGTGATCGTGATTAGCTCTATAATTAATCCAGGACAAAAAAAAAGAACCGTTTAAGATTCACTGTTTATCTGTCACTGATTGATGCCTAGAACAACAGCGAGCACATTTTTTTTGCACAATCGAGCAAGATTGTAAGCGATTTGTACTAATCATGGATAAACCTGCAGAAGATGAGGCTGCATGGAAAACTTATTTCAGGGAAAGCAGAACGGTAGTAAATACTAAGGTGGTGAAGCAAAGACGATGCAGGGACAAAGACAAGGAAAGAGAAAATAAAAAAGAAATGAGGCTATCACAGCCTGAATTCATAATAAATGACATCATGTTGTTGCTTGATCTGTTGACATTTCTTGGCTTTGCGAGCCAGTCACACAGCTGCGTTGAATGTTTAATTCAGCCGTATACCCGCTGCCCTTTGCCACCTATTCCTCTCCCTTCACATAACCGCAGCCTGTGTTCGCCGTTGCCTGGACACGGCACAGCCACAAGAGCTGGAGATCGTCAATAAAAAAAAAAAAAGAAGAGCTGTACTTACAAGCCAGAGTTGGCCGGCTCCCAATGGCCAACTTATAGTACTGGAGAGCCTCCGAGAACTTGTTGCTCTCCTGTAGCAGCAAACCGCTGGAACAGGTACAAGGAAAGACGGCGTGAGCTCAGAAAACTCAAACGAGGACACGTTTAAAGTTTAGCGCCTCTGTTAGGATTAGACAAGAACACGAGCAGCTGATACGACTGATGGGGAAGATTTAGATCTTAGCAAACCGCCGACGTTTGAGCTCGCTGAGTATTGGCTGACGATGCTTTGTGTTTTGCCCTCGGGCTGCAGCAGCACCATTAATAACCCTGTCAGACAGAACGGCACTCTGGGGAGCGCGAGACAAGGCGGCACTTTCTCTGAGAGGACAGATCGGATCAATGAAGGCACGCAAGTAAAAAGCAAACCCGTCCATACATCGACTCTTAAGCCGTTAAAACAACTAAATAGAGACACACAAAAAACATTCAGCAAGCCTCGCAGGAACACTTTGACAGGAATAAAACATAAAATGAAAAGCAAACCACTCCAAGCTATTTGAATAAAAACATAAATGCAGAACACTCACAGGTTATACAGCATGTCAGCCATGTTGCTGCGGTAATACAGCGCGTTCCTGTATGCCTGTTCGGCCTCCTCCATCTTTCCCTGGCTCTTCAGGACATTTCCGAGGTTTCCCCACGCTGGCAGGTCGCAAAGCAAAAGGTTAGACAAACACAATAAAGAGGAAATCTGTGGCAAACGTGTTGAATAGCAACTGTCCTTAAAATAGCTAAATGAAAGCAGCGGGAGAAGGCACTTGTGTGGCTAGTAATCATTTTCTTTTGTTATGCGCAGCCGTGCACGGAGACGGGACGAGTGTTCTTTAACCCCTTAGGAAGCCGTTCTGTTCGGGCTGCGAGGCAGCTGCTGCACGAGACACGAAAGTGAAGGGGGACGACGCAGCGGGGCAGCTTTGTTCCTATGAGAGCGCGCATGAATGGAAGACCACCACGGTGCCATTGCCCAGCTAATGGTGTTGGTGCTGAATGGCATAGTGCAGTAACTGACAGGTGAAATAAGGTTGCTAAGAGCCTTTCTACATGTTCAGACGCTGTGGAGTGTGACAACAAATGCAGAGGAGTGACAGAACAAAAGGAATTCGCTGGATGTAACACTAACGCTCAGAAGAACATTCACGCCAAATTGATGGTTGCAGTCGCTATTATAAATTGAGAAATCCTATGATTAATCATTCTAGCTTCTCAAATGTAATGATGTGTTTCTTTTCATCATTGTACAATGGACTAACATAATAACAATCATTAGGTTTATTCATGAGAAAGATAACTTCCTCCGTCCTGCTCTGCTTGCGGATATATTACGAGTTTTCTTTTTTCATGTATCCCATAATGTGAATCTGAAGGTGTCTTGTGTGTGACGTTGGGTTAACTGGCTTGAACGCGGGTTGGGGACATTGCTGCCTCTCTGTTCGGCTGATGTCCTGCCAAAACAAACAGCTGTCATGCCTCATCGCCGCTGCAGAATCTGAAAGGGAAATTAGCTAACGCGCCGTGTCCTGCTGTTGCCTTGCTTGCCCCTGTCCCGCTTCCCTTCTCAGCAGCGCTGAGGCCTGCGCTTCACTGCGAAATCTGCGTCCGATGACCTTGAACGTAAAGGCTGTCGAATGTTTGATCTCTTGTTGAAGATGCCAGTCAGAGACGCGAGACGGTGCCCTACCAAGTGAAGCGGGGCACGTGGTGTCATTAAACTGACGGCACGCTGGTATCAAAAGACGAAGACACGGCTCTGTTGTGCCCGAGTCCTTGAGTAGTGAAATTCACAGCAGACTGATTTTGTTTCCAGGGCACGAAGTAAACACACGTATGTGGTAGAGCTGAGTGCAGAAGAAGAGGCTGTATAGAGCCCGTTCGCTTTGAATAATTGAGTGTGGCACAGACACGTTCATCAAAAATTAAAAGCTTGCTCACGCCATTCAAGGTTTGGTCTGAGTGACGCCTCACCTTTAGCGGGATTCACCGAGATCCCCGACTTGTAGAGCATCTCCTCGTTCTGCCAGTCGCGGTTCCTCAGGACAGTTTTGACGCCGAACAGCAGGACCAGGGACGCGCTGCAGTACACCAGCATCGTTCTGAGAGACCTGCGCCGCAGTCGGACGTAGAGAGACCTCACCCCCACAGCCACCAGCAGGCAGAAGCCCATGCTGGGGATGTACAGAACTCTCTCCGCTATGACAAACCCAACGTAGAAAAACAAATTGGTTGCGGGGAGGAAAGGGATCGTCAGCAGGCCTAGAGAGAAAACTACAACGTTTTCAGTGGTGGGCAGTGGAGTCCTGCTCTCGTAGTGGTTGTTGGTACCATTTTGTGCACCTGTGATCTGAGTGTCTGTGTGGGAATTGTTTGTATGGTTAAAACCATTACACTGGTAACTGTGTCCATTACTGCTTCCATTTCTGCCATTGGTGTAATGATGGGCTTTGCCGTTGGTGTCCTTGCCCTTAAGCGCGTGTTGGTGGACCCACAAGCTGAACCACGCCAGCGAAAGCAGTCCAAGGTAGAAGACGAGCGTATGAAGGTTCCTGCAGTCAGCCGGGCTCCTGATCAGAGGCAGGGCATCCATTGACCAGTCAAAGCTGAGCGTGTCCGGGAAGAGGAGGAGCCAAAAGTTGACGGCAGGCAGGTAGAAGAAGGTCAGCGCCCTGGTGAGGAGCGAGGGGCAGTCTGCCGCCGGGTTGTCGGAGTTGGAGAAGTTGGGGGGTTTGTTGCCCATCCAGTAGAAGCGGCCGGCTAACAGAAAGGCCCCCCAGGCCGCCAGCAACAACACATTGAGCAGCAGGTGAACGTTTTTTCTCTGAAACACAAAGAAAACACAGGAACACGCATCAGCCTTTCATTTAGTGGGAAGAAAATGTTCATTGGAGAGAAGACACACAAAGTTTTAATGATAAAAGAAGTGTCTGACCTTAAATTTAATAACTCCAGACCAATGAAATGCTAAAACATCATAGTATATTGGATATTGCTGTAGTACAACTACTGACTAAGTACCATTTACATTACTTTTATTAAAACATTTTGTTTTGGCAGCTCTGACTTTTTTTTTTAATCTGTGGTGCAAGAAGCCAACAAAGATCAAAAAAATGGCACAGAAAGATCTTTTATTAAAGCCAGAACTTTCACATTGACTCAATTCACTGATTGTTTATAAATGAATGCGACCTTACATCACAGTTTTCTACTCATGCAGTTTTCCCTTCACGGCCTCTATAGACATATCAAAACATAACTATATGAACTTGATTCATTATTGTACAGACATGATATTAAACATGTTCCCAAGTTCAGTGTGGAAAAGCCTCTGAGATATTTATAGTGTGTTTGGTTGTTTAATACTTTTCTGGCAGAGAACTGAAAAACGACTGGACATATTTCCCTGCAATCATATCCCAGTGTTGCGACCTGCTGACCTTTCTTTTTTTTGCACCCATGAAAATGCAGTGGTGCACATGTGGAGCTTGTCCACGTCCACTTGTGTACTGCAGTACTGTACCTTATCGCGCAACAGAAGAAGTACAAACAGAGACTTATTCCACAGAGGGCAAAAATATATGGATTATCAAAACATAAACTATGCAGTAATTGTCTGTTTTATTAGACTCTGCAGCATCAATCTCCAAGGTATCGATGTTTTCTCAGTTAAAATTCTTTCCATTACTTAAACTTAAACCTAAGGCTACGCAGGCTAATCTCACATTACCTTTATTCCAGTGTATGTCGTGTTTCTTTGTTCTTCACAAGCCAAAGGGGACAAACATGTCTCATCTATGATCTTACCCATCATGCCGCTGTTCTTGGGGGTGTGCTATTGATTCCCCCGCCTGTCGGTCGTCATTTACAAATTGTCTCTGTAAAGCGAGACTTCACAAACCCTCGGGGACGCGCAGCTGCCGGGGAAAAGCTTTGTTGTCTGCTAATGATCACACATAATGCAAAGAGCTGCTGCCCCGACGCTCGGGCAACAGGAAATGAGAAATCACAGGAGACAACACCATGAAAATGATCCACAAACCAACCAGGATGCATGCTGTGTTGCACTGTGGGGAGTTTACATAACAACAAAACACCAGACAATATATCACAACCCACTGCAAGCTTTCAACAATAAATCCAAGATGTGCCAAACTACTCCTTTAAGTGTTTATTACAAGTTGAGTGTGTATTAAACAATGCTTGTCCTAAAATAAATCATTTGAATGAATAACGCCAATGGGAGGTCATTTTATGTTCTATATTTCTCAAAGGTGAGTGGAATATTGTTTTAGTATGCACAGATTTGTTTTTCAAAAACTTACAAGCATTAAAAAACAACAACGGATGTATAAGGTCAGTTCTGACTAAACCGGAAGAGACTTGACTGGGATCTTGTTTGAGGATATGCCACAGCTGAAGGACTCAGTTACAAAAGGTCATCGCTTCAGATGACATCGCACCGACATATCACTGATTTGAGTAACTAAGTTTAATTTGAGGGGGCTGGGGTGGTTTGCAGAGATGTAAAGGGCGTCACTTCAATGCCAAACCCAATGAAGCTGGAAGCCCACTGTGAAAAAACACGAGTCACAGTTCAAGTGAAAGTCCAAAACAGAAACACAAGGGTCACGAAGCAGAAAGGGATGTTTCAGTGTTCTAGTAAAATCAAATGGAATAAACAGCCCCCCTGCCTTCTTAATGCGGTGGGTTCGGAGTCAGCTGTCCCGTTCGCGCTACTACAGCTGCTGTGTAAGTTATTATTATGGCAAAAAACGCTCGGCTACAGTAAGTCAAGAGACGATCGTCCATGAAACCTTTAGGAAATGATTTCACAAGGAATTGTCCTCGACTGCGTGTACATGCTACAGACTTTATCAGAGGCTTAGGCAGTGTTAGTACGTTTCACACACTGCTTCAGGGAGACCCGGCTTAGATTTACGAGGCTCTCAAGACGACTTTCTGGCCCAAACACTGGGCTTACATGACACCTCCTCAGCGCTAACTCACACCGGAGTGTGTGTCCTATAGACGAGGCTCAGTGCCAGGTTCCCAACCAGACAACACCCAGATCCCCTCTGAGCTCATTTCTGTGCTGTTTATGGCCAACTGTGGATGGTTCATGCTGTGATTACACCACCGTCCACAGGGCAATGAGATGTATCGGTATTTTGTGTATATGTGGACACCTTAACCACATCCACGTGTCCATGCTGAGGACTGGGACAGTGTTTCATTTACCAGCTTACACTGCACTTACACTTCAGCCCTCCCTTGGCCTGCTTAACCAACGGCTAAAGGTTTCTCTGGAAAACAAATGTGAACAAACTGGAGGATATATTACGCGGGTCTGCGAGTACTACTGTACATCTGTTCTCTCTTGAATAAACACACATGTGCACCCTCCCCGATATGCCCGTGGTTAAAATATTCACCATTCAAAGGCAGAAGTTCTGCCACCAGCCGGGCAGCATCTCCTCCGGTGCTGTGGATCTGAACCAAGGCGCTCCGGCTTTGAATCTTTTGTCTATAATCCAGTTTAGTTTGAAATAAATGGTTTAGCACAAGCCCGTAGGAGGCATGAGTTGTTGGGTTTTTTTTTCTTACATTCTCTTTTGTGCTTCAGTCAATTCACTATTGAAACAATTTAGCCAATTTAAGGAGGCATGTGAATAAAATATCCTTTGAGATCAAATGCAAAACAGGCCAATTAAGGTATCCTGATTTGTGCCTATGCCTGGGTTTTTCTCTTCTACGCTTTGATTAGGCTGAATTGACGTAGAAAAAAGAACTCGTTCTAAAAAGTTTTTCTCTTTTTATTCAGAGGATCGCCGTGAAAGACGCCTTGTCACAAAATAAAGTGGAAAGAGCTCAGAGAGAAATGTAATTAATTAGTCTGCTGAAACTACTCTATTCTCTAGGTACACGCCGTCTTTCCCTGCATAATTGGCTGATGCCCGCTGCACCATTTTTCAAGAGCGTTTAAAGTACGAGCCATTATGCGACACATTTAAGTAGCCCATCAAACCACAAGGCACTGCAAACTGCAAAAGAAGAAGAAGCGGCTTGTCCGACAGATTCCCTTCTCTTCATCGTTACTGAGATCAATTGTCTGCCGAGGGCCTTTCATCAAGATCCTGCTTCACCGTGATAGACTTGTAATGGAAGTGAAAATGAGTTCGGGGTACAAATCAGAGAGTATTACTACCTTCAAAGCCCTCAGACATGGACGCTCACAGAAAGTTTGAGAACACCAGACCTTTAGTGAGAAAATTGTTCAGCGGCTATACCTACAGTAGCTCGTGCCCTTGACTGCCGGGTCAACTAATCACGCTCGCGGTTGACGAATCGCAAATTCACCATCTATCTTCTCTCCTTATTATCAGCGGCAGCTGCTGTGATCAAATCCTGTGAGACAGTAAAGAACCTTCCTCGGGTGTAAAATCAGACTATTAACAGACAGGACCAGATAACAACATGTTACGTATTATGCACAGCTGGCTCAGTGTGCTCAAAATGTGATTAAGCCGATGGCTGGCTATCACACAAAATGTGTCTCCTTTCACTTGAAATGTAAAAAAAATATATGTTGTCTTTGTAGAGAAGATAATTTAATTAACCTAGTTTGTCCAAAAAGTCATAAAAAACGTTTACACTTCAGATTTTTCTTCAATTTAACAAATATACTAAGGCTATAAGGGGCTAAAAGCCAGATTTTTAGATTTTTGAACACTTCCTTAGAGCTGAAATATGCCAACTAGCAGCTGATTCATTCTTCACGCTGGTATTGGTATTTAAAGCTTATATTAAATGCTAATAACCACATTGCAGATAGTTACTAAACAAGGAAAGCCAAATAATAGCTTAGATGACCAGATCGTTCATGTAACAAATTCACATTTTAAAAAATTTTTCACTCATGAGAAGCCACAGTACAGTATGTTGTTAAATTTCAGAATAAATAACGTGCAGCTTCAGGGCCGTTTACCTAAAGCCAAGCGAACCACTGCTGGGCTGTGGGCCACACGGTGCAAAAGGTCACGAAGCCAAACCCCACAGTGGACGCGCCTCGCCCTGCCCATGATCAAAGCGTTTAACCCACGTGAACCCATCTGAGCAGCCACGCAGTCAGCTGGTCTGGCCGGCTGCGAAGGCCAGAGCTGGAAAGGATCTGGCTCCGGAAATGCGAAGGACTGGACAAAGGCCAGCGATGAGCAGGAATTTGTGTGTGAGAGAGAACGAGAAAGAGCAAAAAGGGCAAAAAAGGATTTGGTTTGGTTCACATGAATTAAAGGCACGTTCAGTCTTCTTATTACTCTTTTAGCTAGCATTGCTTATCTCTGAAGCTCTAAATCGACAGGATGCTGGAAGTCTTAACATACTGTATGTGGTGTAAGGAAATAACCAATCCAACCAAGACATGGTAAAACATGTTCTCTTGGTCAGTTTTTATAAACCATAATCATTGAGCCAACGCAGGATCCATTTCTCTCGAAACCATCGCTCGGCCTTCCAGCTCGTCTCAGTCCGTCTCACTTTCATCCCACCTCTTTAAACACACTTATTTTACATGTTTGAGTCACGCTTCAAAATGTCTTCTTTTCATCTCTTAATCAGCCACATGACCGTGACTTAAAGGTCCTAAAGGGTCCTTGTGTGCCAGAAGCAAAACAAGTGGATTTATTTTGCCATAAGTGGCGATCAGACGTGTGTCATGGTAACAAAGACACGTCTCGTTCTGTCCAACCACATGGAGCCTCTGAAGTGAATGAAAACAATCTAGAGAGTTTTTGCTTTTCAATAATAAAAACAAAAAACCAACTCATTCATACATTCATCTCCAGAGGTCGAGTTAAGAAACACCAAGCAGATCACAATAGCAATGTAAAACCAAAGTTATCTCAGACCCTTAACATTAGAGAGGAAACATTTATGACTTATGAAAAACAAAGTGACTGTTTCTAATTCCTAGGTTTTGTTTCCTGTATTTATTTATTTATTTATTCATTCTGTAAGGCTTCTGTAGCAAATTAGCTTCGACAAGATGCTGATTCAAACTTGACTGTGGGGGAGGAAAAAGGGTCTGAGGTAAGAATATGCAGAAACACGGAGAAAGCCAGTCGTACTCAAAGTGGATTCATCTTGTCCACACGCCGCTTCACGGTGATATCTATGCATTGGGAAGATCGAAGAGTCAGCAACCTCCTGCAGAATATGCACAAATGAGCCAGAGCTGGCGTCCACTGCTGAGCGGCTCAGCTGTCAGACCGACGTCAGATGCTGCATGTGGAAAATTTCTCCGATTGCATATTTCTTCCCCGCGAACACATCTCTCTGGTTTTGATTTGTGATAGCTGATTACACCTCAGTAACAGCACGTCACTTGTTGATGTTTACACTGACTAGCACTGTGTGGAACACGAGAGGAGCTCAGTGCACGTACAAAATAACACGACGACGACGATGATGATGAAAATACTGAATACTGAATGATAACCTTCCCGTTTTACCAACGGATGAAAGGATGGAGGTGAAGGATGAAGTGATTGTGTGTCTGTGTCAATAGTTCAGACAGAGCATTCGTGCTACTCAGGCAAGTGCATTCTCACAATACACACCTCGCAGAGTTAACACAAAGAAGACGAGAAGAATTGAGCTACACATCAGTGTAAAAAAACCAAAAAAACATCATAAAATCTTTCAGAAAGTCTCTAAAGCACAGTATAATTCCTTTAATTTGTAGCTTTCAGCAAAGATGGAAAATCAGATACGGCCTCAGAGAGAGAAACATAATGAGGACCAGAGAGAGGAAAAAAAACAACCTGAGAGATCAAACACAGACGTGATGAAACCTTTAGCGCTGTGGGAGTGTGCTGAGCATGCCAAGCTTCTTTCTGTACGTCTGAGCATCCTCGTCTCCGTGTCGGCTTGAACTTATACCTGCACGTGATAACTCAACTCCATAGCAGCGTGCCCCCGGATTACCGATGAATCTGGGGATTGAGGAAAGAATTCCCAGATGTGCTGGCACAGAAAGCCGGCACCTGTGTGTCTCCGTTTATGAACACCCAATCCCTCAGTGACAACACGTTCAGACACAACATATGGATGTTGCTGCGAACAGTATTTAACTGTTGAGTTACATTAGTGGAGTACGCCAACAGCCTTCAGCGATGTGCTTAAAGAAAACGTTTGAGCTGTGTTGAGTAATTTAACGACTTAATCAAAATCTTGTGGAGAAAATAGTTTTTCCACAATTCACGTGTTTACAACCGGTGGATCAAATCCCGTGCGGCTTCGTTTTACAGCTGCGATAATCGTTCCTGTGTGTGTCACACAACAGAAATTAGACGTGGGTGTGGGCCAGAGTCTGTTTAGTCCGCAGACTTGACTGGATGCTTAAGGACAATAAACTGCAGCTCAGCAGCTACAGTACACGAGAGAGAATGGAAAACGTTCTCTCATGAAGTCAGAGAACGGACACGAGGAAAGGAGTGAAGACGAACTGACTCGTCCTCTTCTGCTTCTACTACATCTTCTACAATTTTACGTACAGTACGGTACTGAATGAGGGAAAACAACCTGATGAAACATGATGACTAACAGTGGTCACAACAGGGAAGACTGAGCCACCGTGACTGTGCCATTAATATACCGGCTGGCTTCGACGAATGACTACATGTAACACAACACTGTAAACCACGTGCATCGCTGTTCTGTGCTGTACTGTGCTGTATTCAGCCTCGGTTGAATTCCTGGGTAACATTTGAGAGGGGGTTCCCCGTGTCCGTGACATTGAGCGACGGGTCCTGCTGCAGGTTTCGCACATGCTCGCAGAGGACCCTCCGTGACGGATGAGCGGCGTCCCACGCTGAATTTGAAAGCCTAGAGATCCGCGTTAGTCTTTGTGTCCTAAAATAGGGCAGCGGTGGTTGACGGTTCACAGGAGTGACAGGCCATCTGACAGAAGCATGTCACACACACACAGCCTCCTGAAAATGTCGACGGCAGACTCTCCTCTCTCTCTGTCCGTCGGCCGGCCTGTCCATGAAGGTCTCTGCCCTGCCTCCGTTTCACACGAGCCCTGTTTCCCTTCGGTTCTCCTCCCTTTGTGCTGGGAGCACCTGCAGTGATGATAGGAGCCCCAGAGATTCAGGTAACACATTGGACCACTCCGCCTGCAGGTCATGATGGATTGGTTTTGTTTTTGTTTGATTTGGAGATTTGTCCATTCTGCATTTAATTAATGAATTAATTTTTCTTATCCTCCTGAACGGCTTTGGCAGCTGTTTACTGCATATCAGCTTGTGCTTGTTTTGATTAGGATTCCTAAAAGTCATGTTTACTGCACTAAGTATACAAACAACTGACTTGAGAAAATGCCCCTGAGTACTTTAAACCTTCCATGAGCCTTGAAGCCATTCCAGTTTTCATACTTCACATTTTGTTGAACTTTACCTAACAAGCACTCAGAAAAATTCAACAAACAAATTACCAGTGTGAACTCTTGCACCGGGTTTTTAAATGTATTTACCAGAATAGTTTGAGATTAAGATACAGTCACTGAGACAAGGAAAAACTATTTAGAAATTACACGGTGCGTCCATATGAGGCCTTACAGGGGCTTACTGCAGCTGAGAGTCTGGAGCAATGTGGAGTTGGCTCAGCTGATCTAACGTGCCAGTTTATTTACCCAGACCAGAAATAGGCGCTACAGCCAGCAGCTAAAACAAAAACCCCAAATTTATGTCACTTGTGTTAAAATCCAAAACTACAGTTTACAAAACGGAGATTTCACTATTGTGAATGTCTAATTATGTTATGATCAACCAACCAATGCACAGACACACACACACACACACACACACACACTGAGTAACACTGCAGGACACTGGTCTTACATAACAAGCCGCTATTGGTTCTGGCTATAAAAAGAACAGGATGCTCTAATGGTTTAATCGAGACACGAAGCAAGCGGCGATAATAAACATTAAATTTCAGCAGAGGTTGTCGCTGGCAGGATGACTGGTCAGGTTTGCTTATGCCCGATGAGCAGAAGGGTGAAGCAAACACAGCTCAAGTCACTTTCCATCACTGGCCTCATTTTACCCCAATGCTCTGACATTCCAGGGTCAGATAAGCCGCTCAGTCGCCTACGTGTGAGACATCTTCTGTCTTGTCACGGTCCAGTCACATGTGAAGAAACCTTTCATGCACAGTTTCAAGTGTTTGAGGAAAACTGGAAGAACCAACAGATCGTTATCTTTAAGCCTGGAACAAGACTAGAATAAGCAGGAAGCCCAACACAGTCCAAATGTTTGAAGAGGACATAAGTTGGAGAAAAAAACAAGTTAACTTCTTGCATTTTCTTTTGGTTGCAGCATAAACTCTGCATGAAAACCAGCTGATCTTCATCAAAGCCACAGACATTGAAACACAGTGAACAGTAGTTATTTAAAAAAATGTTTAACTTTGGAATTTTGGCTTTATTATCAGGAAGTTGTGCAGAAACAGACAGGAAACACAGAGAGGGTCTCTGCAACGTGGACAAACAAATCCCCAGCTTCTGCAGGTCTCCAACCACCCAGCTCTGTATCCAGACTAGAAGCGGTGGTGTGTATCCCCACGTGAAAGACAGGTGGGTGAGGGCAGGGGGCACTAGCTGAGCCCACGGGGCCCAATCGATCACACACTGACAAGAGCCATTAGAGCATGGAGGAGCATCTGTGGGCCCTCAGGTAAGAGCTTTGGGCTGGGCTGTGTTTTCTTGTACCTCGTCTAACGCACAGCGAGGGGATGTATAGATGTCACAGGGTCCGTGACTCACAGCCTCCTTCTCACAGCTGCCCTTCCCACTCTCCTCCATCTCTGACATCCCTCGGGTCAGGCCTTGCTGGCCCTCACCAGCTCCCAGACACCTGAGTTCTCGGCTCAGGTGAACTCTGTCGCCTTCCAGACACAAAACCCAGAGAAGCCTTAAGCAGTGACCTCGTACTAACAGAAACCAGGAGGTGTAAGATAAAGTGAGTAAACTTGACATTTGGTGGGGCCAGCTGGGTCTTGTTCCAGATCTGAAAGTCACTTTCTGCAGCTACCTCCTTGGATGTTCGACATGAGCAGTTGATCTCAGTCTCAAGTGCCTCTACAGACATATTTGAGCTTCTGTGTGCTCAGCAGACACTAATGGGTGAAGAGCACAGACATGACTTCACCAACACAAGCCCCTTTATGCATCTGAAACTTTCATAGCATCAGATTTCTGCATTGTGTTTTCTAAAGAGCTCTTCTTGTCGCGGTCATTGCATCACCACATCAGCCCTCCAGCAAACACTGGCTCGCTCTGTTAACATCACAGGGACAAAAGACCCGAAACAATGTCTCACTGGCTCCACACGTGATGAAGCAGCATGCCATTATGTGGCCAGGACTGTCACAGAAGACAAATCGACCTTTATAATGAAATAAACATGGAGCCACACGTCAGAGTAAAGGTAACAAAGCTGGAGTGAGGTAAACAACCAAACAGATCTTGTTTCCCACAAGCAGCATTTAGGCCAACTTCACCGTCTGCAGTTGTCCAAACATTTATTTCAATGAGAAGAGCACAGTTTATGCTATGGAATACACAGCGTGAGATCACTTGAGAAGACATTCCTTCCTCAGCTAAATCAACAGCTTTAATTGAGCTTCAGTATCTCTTATTAAAAATAAGCCCATTAACTAAGGCTGTGCAGTCGTAAAAAAACACGTTTTTCCACATAAATTGTGGTCGCCCCACGCACGTCACTGCCAGCTATTTTACATTTGAATGCTATAAACTCATTGCCTGGGAGTAGCTGCACACATACGAACACATGGCCATAAATGCTTTAATCAGCCACAAAGGCAACTGGAGAGTATCACCACTGCAAAGGTTAGCTTGAGTAAACAACTTAATGGCACCTTCATTTTCCACTGCTGACGACTCCATATGTCTTGGAAAGAACTAATTAGCAAACACCGTAAGCTGCAGACTCGTGTTGGAAACCTCGTCAACACTCGGCTGCTGGAGAGTTCGACACAAAACATACAGACTAATGAGTGAAGGGATGGATATCAAGGGATGTGACGCTTGTTAAAAAGTATAGAGGACATAAAAAGTTAACTTTAATGTCGTGATGGCTGTTTATGTAAAGAATACTGGGTTTACGAAAGGCTGCACCAGCGTCTAGAAGCAATAATAATAAAGAAATAATGTAACCAATACATTGTGACAATACAGTCTGTGCAGTTCAACACCTGATCCATTGAGCTACACCTACTGCAGAATTACAGCGAACCAACAGCCGACATCCTTCAAACCTCACACAGAAGCCGCAGTGACAAAAAAAAAGGCAGATTTGCAGCCGATATAAAACGCTCAGATGTAATTGACTGTGCACCACCATCAGATAAGAAGGCCCGCTTCACCATTTCAACATTAACCGGTCCATGACTTCAGCCCAGCCCACTGCGGCCTGTCACTCCGGCTGAACAATAGATTTTACGCAGTCAGATGAGAAAAAGGCTGCGGCTGTTACGCCTCCGTGCTTTTACGTGTAAATTTCCATCTCACGGCACAGCATTAACCGCGCTCTCCCATTCGAGTTAGCGGCCAAGTTTTCGGCACGTGATTCATCTCCAGCCTGAAATTTATTGCTGGAAACGATACTTATTTTCACTTTGATCATTTTTAACTTAAGATGTAATAGTAGTTAAAGGCTCAGCGCACCCTGAGGAACAACTCCCTTTGCTTACCAAGATTCAGAGAGACTGCCTCCCACCACACAGACGGGGAGAGATTAATGTACAAGCAACGCAGTGGACAGCCATGAGAAAAACAGACCGATCACCAACCAAAAACCGTGCACATGAATCTGTGATTCCCAAAGCGGACGAGATTTCGAAAAGAATTGCTGAAGAATGTAGTTGATTCTACTTTCGTTGACCATCCCAGCATTTCACGGCACAGGGCAGAGTTGGCCTGGATGTTGTGTGAACACATCAGTCTATGGAGACGTTCGCCAAGTTAGTTAACCGCGATGGCAAACCATGAAAGAAACCAACAGGGCTGTCCCCCCCCCCCCCCCCCCCCCCCACCCGACGTGGATGCGGCTGCGCCAGTCCAATTTCTTTTCCTCCAGACAGTTGGATCAGCAGGGTCTGTGGATGTTCAATCAAAAAGCTGAAAATCTGTCAGCTGTGAAGCATCGCCTGCCGCAGCCCTTATGGCCCTGTTTCCTCTCTGGTCTGGCCACGGCTGACAAGCTATTAGAAGTCCTGTCTGCCTGTGCCAATGGATGACCCATACTCCAGAGGACACGGGGAGCCAGATAAGCCTTAAATTATGAGAGGACAGCGCTGGCTCTTCATCTGCTTTGCCTCCAGCGTACCACTCCTTGTTCTATACCACGCCAAGCAGCCTTTTGTCACACGTGTGAACGCGTCTTGTTGAAGGGTAGCAAACAGTAAATGTGACAGGAGCTGCAGGGGCGGGGGGGATTTAATGGCTACATGCTTCAGGAGCGAGAAGAAAATATAAAATGCTCATCATATTTCTGTTATCTCAGCTATTTCTGGTGAGAAATGTTTTCATTTTCTTCCAGCAAGCACACGAGGCGCAGCGAAGGCTCCCGAGGTCCGGTGCTAAAGCCTAACGTGGCAAACAGCACATTTCATTGTGTTTAATACGCACATTACTCATCACAAAATAATAGGTTGATGAGTAATTAGCTCCATTTTCACACTGAGTGGTATTTAATTGACTTCTCACTGACTGAACAGCTTCTTAATTCGGATGTTTACTGGAGAAAAACAGGATAACGAGTGCGTTGGAGGTGCAGCCACGTGGGAGACGCCGATCTGGAATTAAACTACAGTGTAAGACCCAAAAACAAACCTCGTTACAAATTAAATCACTTTAGTCCTAAAGCTAGAAGGGTTCAGCAAAGAACTGTTGATAATAATACTCGGGAGAGTTGGGAGATGGATGCAGGTGCAATAACAGCATCACAGACCACGGGAGCTGTTTACTGTACCTTGTAGAGGAGCGTGATGATCTCTCGCACTTTCAGCCTGTGCTGAACGCAGACGTCGTACAGTGCCGACACGGCCAGGACGGTCACTCCCAGCTCCTTCCACAGTATGCTGCAGGCGGCGCAGCCCAGGCTGCACAGGAACCACGCCGCGACCCGCCAGGGCCCCGCGTGGCCCCGCAGCTTACAGTGGCGCACGTAGCACAGCAGCGACAGCAAGAAGAACAAGGCGGCGCCTTCGTCAGCCCGTCCGACGACGCCCGCCACCGCCTCGGTGTGGATGGGGTGAGAGGCAAAAAGCAGGCCGGCCAGCAGGCTCCACAGTCCTCCCCCAAGCAGCAGGCGAGCCAGGGAGGTGAACAGGCCCGTCACAGCTCCGTGGAAGAGCACGTTAACCAGGTGGTAACCCCAGGGCTCCAGCCCACCCATGGCATGGTTGAGGCGGAAGGAGAGGGTGCAGAGAGGTCTGTAAGACTTATGGCTTCCACTGTGTGTTAGTAAAGTACCCCAGAAGTCATCATAGAAGATGTTTGTCCAGGGGGTCTCTGGAAGCAGGTCCTGATTGGTCTTGATTGCACGACTGTAAAGAGAACAAACTGTTAGAAAAACGCTTGAGGACAAAGCAAACTGACTTCACTGCTTCACTTCCAGTGTAGACGGACAGATCTACTGTAATTAGTATTTGAGGCAGACATTTTTGTCTCTTCACTGCTTCCTGGCCAGGCAACGTTCCCTCCCTCCGCTAAACATTCTCTGGAGGATGCACAGCTATTCTTTAACAGTGCAAGCTAAGCAAAAAAAAAAAAAGCTTCATAACAGGCTGCCGTGAAATGAAAGTGGCCCCAAGAGTGCGGTAACGTGGTACCCAAACATAAAATCAAAGGGCAGAGCATCAAGCTCTGGGCAGCTTTGCCACAACAGCCACAGCTTTTCCAGCTGTGGGCCCAGGATTGAGCAAGAGCACCACACCCATAACCACAAACAATCACAGGCACACAGTAGGGGAAGGCCGTGTTGGCAAAATGCAGCTAAGAGAGACAACGACCGGTGGTGACAATCAGCATGGAGACAAAGAAGCTGTGACGTGTATTTTCTGCAGCCTCTCCCGACTAACCCTGTAAGTAAGAGGCAGGTCTGTCGTCCCCCCTCTCCCCTCCGTCAGGGATGAACCTGCGTGACCTAATCGAATGCTGCTACATCAGCCACAAGCTGTGTGTGTGTCAGAGGCTGCCGGTGTGTGATGGGGGGGGGTCAACGGGGGTCAAACGAGGGAAAAGCAAGGACAGGTTCCAGAGATTCTGATGACTTTCCAGGCGAAATGGCGGCGTTGATGATTTGAAGGCCATGGAACGAAGCTCCGCGGAGAAAACGTGGTGGGCAACAGCCAAACGGAGGTGTGGTGATTACGAGCTGTGATAGATGGGACGCGGCGCGTTATACCGAGCCAAGAGCGGCAGTAATGTGTCTTCACAGCAGTCACAATTAACACCCTCAATTAGTGCAAGGAGAGACTGATTCCATTCTTTCTCTCTTTGAGTAAAACAAAAATGAAACCTAATTTAAAAAAAACAACAACGGTTATTTGAAGAGTAATGAACAGCTTCCTCAGCATTTTCAGGCTTTTTAATCATAGCACTTTATTTTGGCAGGCGCCTGCTGAACAAGTGCCACCTCTCAACACCAGAGAGCTCGTGGGGAGCTCGCCCTGGCGCAGTGGGGATTGAACCATCTCTCGTAGACGGGTGAGTTACTTGCAGCGGTTGCAAGAGAAATAAACAGCACCTGGCTTCAGGATGTTGGAATGGGCATAGAAATAGTCATCAGGGATATAATAGCAGTGACTCAGAGGTCAGTACACAACTGATTATGCTCAGCAGCAGACCTTCGATCCAGTAGCTCGGTAACTGTCTACTAGATGACTCAGATATGCCGGTTTTAGTTTCTCTGGCCCATTTGTCAAGTGAGATCTTCATTCCACCGCAACACGCTCGCATAAGGGACGTTATGGCTCAATTACGTCTCCGAGCCCTTTTTAAAGACAAGTGCACTATTTTTCCATTACACAGCGAGACCAAATACATTATATATCGCCTCAAAAACCGCACCAGATTCTCCTGGCAGCCCAGAGCACAGACAGAGCCCACTGGCAGTCGGTCGACAGCCCCGTGCGTTTATGGCCTTGGGGTTTCTGAGCCGCTGTGCACGACTGTCTCCTTCTTCCGTGTCACAGAGCCAGGCTTACAAAGAGGGGTGCGTGACCTCTTGACCCGCTCGGCTACAACTCATTAGCAGATGAATGCGATACGCTCACAGCCGAGTTAACACATCTGCATTGGAGTGAAACTAGTTACGAGTCTTCAGCTCTTCATCATCATCAGACCTTACTCTCCTCCATGTAAGAGGCCAGCTCCAGAGGGTGATAGAGTTTCTGCGGCCGGCAAGCGGAGAAGACGACCTCTCCGTGCACTGAAAGCCTTTTTTAGCCGGGAGCACATTCCTCCCTGGCTGCCAGCCTGCACGCAGACTCCCGAAGGAGCGAAGGGATCATGTGGCCATGACAAGAGAAGCGTCTGAAAAACTTCTCCACCTCTCATTGCTTTCTCAGACTTCTGTCGCCCTCAATTTCTCCCACGACAGTCACGTGAGTTTACCTGTCGTAACCCATTCACACATCACAACGTGGCAGGAAACAGAAGGCGAAATCAGAATTTATTATTATGATTATGATTATGCTGGACAAGTGCTTTCACAGGACTGAAGACTCCAGAGTAAAAACACCTTCCTACAGCTCATGTGCATATCTGGAACGCTTTTCGAGTTATTGTAATAAGAAAACAATATTGCTGCCTCCTTATCTCCTTAGCTAAAAATTATTAATGTGAGAGGTAGCCTCTTTATCACTGGAGCGGTTTTAGTTTGCAGTGTGAATGTCCTATATCAGCACAATGAAGAAAAATAACCAAAAGCTTTGAGTAGAGGACTATAAAATACACGAGACTATCTTAAATTGAAGATTGATTAGCTCTGTGGTGCAGAGAATATAAGCCGAATATTGCAAACAGGACAAGAGGCTGGTTATTAGAAAAGAGATTGAAAACCAAGGACATATCAGCAGGATTTTCCTTTTTACGACCATTCAATGAATTTAAGATGAGGCCGTGAGTGAAATGCAGCCCCAGCCGAACTAAAAACATGCTTTATATCCCGAAACTCTAGAGGCTTTGCATGATTGAAAACATGTCTGCAAACCGGCTCAATCTTGATGATTGAGTCAAGAATAAAATCTAAAAAAGAGGAATTAATAGTTTTCCACAGTAAGTCATCCTAGAAACAAACCAGCACAGAGTTTGCGTGGCGTAGGACCGAGAAGAAGGTTCAGTCCTACCGAAGCACAAGGCATTTTAAAGATATTGACTTGTGCACATGACAGAGAAAATCGAGTGTGGCAGGAGTTTGAGGAGAGTGGTGGAAGGTGTGCCAACTGGATGTCATCACCCAGCTTCCGAATCTGAAAGAAGCCCAGTGGTATTTTTAGACTGCCCGCAGAGACGCGGGGGTAGCCCACTTAGTGCTTCCGGCGAGCTCCTTTGTCTAATGTTTCTTCCCATGGGCATTGTAGCAGGTCAATGCACGTATGAAAAAAAAAAAAACTGCTTTTACCACAGTTTGTTTTTGTCCTAAGCTGTTGTATTAACAGCATATTATTTATAGGTTACTTAACAAAGTAATGACTTTTCTGTTCTTACAGTTTTCCTCAAAAAGAAAAATAAATAATGCCTCAGTCTGGCTTTAGGGCACCACTGTTAATGTATTCAGCGCCTCCGAAAAGCCATTTCTCAAAAGCCTCATTTGAATATAGTCATTTTTAATGCAAATGTTGATGGAGATGAAACGCACAAAAATGAGGGAACATAATTTTCCAAAAGACAGAGAGGGGGACGTTTCATTCAGCAGGGCGATGTGTATTGTGTAGCCACTGGCAGCGCTGCCAAACACGATGCATTACTAGAGTCTATATTTCCTCTGGCTAACATTCACATCTGTCTGTTTCTGAGTCCTCGGGCTAAAATGTGCCAGGATGTTTTGACAGTTTGTCTTTAACAAGCGGGCAGGACAGTGTATAAAAGGCGGAGAACAAACAGAGAGAGCAGTTTGCTGGGTAGCTCGCTGAAACCAACACACCACTGACGCTGCCCGTAAAATCCCCATTGTCAAGAATGAATGGCTGCTTTCTTCCATTTGACATATGTGATTAGTAAGCCCACAATAAAAGCTCCGACTAAAGGAAAACTGCCTTGAGACAAGAAAGACCCAGAATGTTCAAGTTTTTGGACAAACAATACAAATGTTTCATTTATACATTTGAATGAATTTACTTTTTGTTCACGTGTATAAACATGTTACTTTATCTTTTTCTTCACTATTACTGCTGGATCCATCACTGTAATCTTAAATTACAGCTCCTCATTTTACGACTTACTGTATGTTTGCATTATGCCATTAAATAATACAAAGATCCTCCTCATCCTACAAAAGAATCAAGTGGCCTCGTCTTTGTTGAACAGGTATGACCAGTGTCTTCAACGTTGCAAAAGAAAAGAAAAAAGTGCACTGAACAAAAGTAAGGAAAAGGATCAAAGTGTTTTTGTGCAACATGCAACACTGTGTCCAATTCACCCAGCAGCGCTCACAAACTAAGTGGAATAGGTTTTCTCCTCGGGGAGAGTATTTGCATTGCTCCACTGGCGCAGTCCTACACACTCAGTCCATTTCATGGCACAGTACACAAGTAAACACCGGGACAGTGAGACGCTGAGTCTGGAGCGAGGCGAGCTCGTCTGGAGTGTTTTAGCTCAGTGAATACCCGCTGCCTGCTGCCTAGCATCGCTGATCGGCCCTTTGTGCTGTACGAGATGGGCACAGTAAGGCAGAGTCTGCATGTTGATCACTAGAGTGTAACCAGCCAGCAAACCAACCAACCAACCAACGAGCCACACTTCTATCCAGGAAACCGAGCTGGCGCAGAAGGAATCCTGGCAGCGGAGATCGGCTCTCAGGATGTGGAGTTGCCAAGGCCACATACAGTCCTGCTCAATCCTCTGCAGTGGCCTCTGCTTCGCCTAGTAAAGCTTTCCTGAAGTATCTTATTCGCCTACAGTACATTCATTATTTGACTGATGAACTAAGAGATGTAACCATGTAATCCATTCACCCAAATACACAACCTCACTGTACAAAATGACCCCCAAAGTCACGCTTTCAGTTCAGGTGTAACAGCCAGCTACAGGAGCTACAGGAGCTGCAGAGAGCAGAGCAGGGCGATACACAGCAGTACACTGATTATTGTATCCAGTAAATCTGTCAGCAAGCGTAAAGCTGTGGCGAGAAAGCCAAGAGCTGCCAGGTCAACCTTATAGGCCTCTCTCTCCCTTTCTCAAGCAACTCTTCACTCGTCTCGTCTACGTAAACAGAATCTGTTGCTTGGCATCTGTCTATACCTCTAACGTTAAACTGGCCACCTACGGGAAGGCGTGGTGGGCGGTCGGACGGAAGAACTTTCCAAGGCGGGGCTTCAGCTATGCAGAGATAAAACACACCAAGAATGATGTTGGCCCCCCGAGGCCGAGTGTGGGCTCACTGGTACTTATTATTAACATGCTCACAGGCTCATTAAACACAAAACGCTGCTATTTAGCCCACATAACGTTTACCCTGTTCACCATCTCGGTTTAGCCAAAACGATACATGGGAAAACGTGGATGTACAACTCAGTGAAAAAGTTTTGATAGTTAAGGACAACGCTCAAAAGTGTTGTTCCAGACTAAAGTGCCGGTTTCGTTTTGCACATTGCATCGGGGGCTCATCATCTGTGACTCTCAAATGTCGATCAACCGTTAAGACCATTTACGACTAAACTGGGAAAATCCAACAAAGCATGTTTTATTAAATAAATGTCACGAGCCAGGAAGAATCAAGTCTTGTTCTACGTCTGCCTCAACCTGACCCATGTCTAACGCTGTGGTCGTCACCCAGACTCGGTTTGGAGGGGGCCCACTCCACAGCACTCCTCCTCTCAACAGGAGGTCTTTTGTCACACTCTGACCTTTCGGGCCACATGCTAATAAACGTGTTTGCTTTGTTCCTGCTCTCTGTTTAGCCCGTCCCTGCGGTGATCTACCTCCATCTGACCGAGACGGGCTCCTCTTCTTGGGCTTGTGGCCACGTTGCGTGCGAGTCCCATCCACCGCTGAGCTGTTTAAGCGTTCTGGTTTGGGGTTTGGGTTTGGAGGATGTTGACCTATGAAGCGGTTCAGCGAGACCTACACCAGATGGATGGAACCAGCAGT
This sequence comes from Macropodus opercularis, assembly GCA_030770545.1. Lineage (NCBI taxonomy): Eukaryota > Metazoa > Chordata > Actinopteri > Anabantiformes > Osphronemidae > Macropodus > Macropodus opercularis. The sequence continues at coordinate 7,272,117 of CM061094.1, read as the reverse complement.
ATAAGATGGAAAAATCCAGTCCAAGCCAGAGCTTAGATGTCCACGCAAGAAAAAAAAACTACACACGAGTGGATGGATCATCGACGCAGCATTTTCTCATCCTTCTTCCAAGGCTTTTTTCTTTTTGCATGGAGGGGCTTTATGAGGCACAGCACCCCTGAAGGATGAGCCTGAATCATGGCACATGGCTGCAGAGGTCTCTGCTTACTGATGTTTACTGCACAGGGGCTTAAGTGCAGGAAGAGCCTCAGAGAAAGCCAGCAGAGCAGAAAGGAGAAGACATCTTTAGTGCCTTGACCATCTTATACCTTCAACATTTGAAACAGCTGCGTCTCGTCCCAGTTCTCCTTGTAGCTACAAGGCTCCGCTGTTTAAATACGAAGAGGCTGCAGGCACTGTGATCACTGGGTATTTTCTAGAGGCCCTGTGAAATCCATCAAACCCAGGCACATATGACCAAGAACGGTTCTACTAACGCTCCGAAGATGAAGTAAGACAGAACTAGTAGATACAGAGCTACTAATTCTCTTGCTCTTTGCTCATTAGCTTCCTGAAGCCTCTAGAGCTGACACATAGACGACACCATGAAAGCTTGCGCGGCAAACTGGGACACCCACACGCTCATACACAAAGGATTATTCCATTAATGAGTGGCAGCGTTTGATGATGCGCCCCTGAGTGATCTCATTAGACACTATCACAACAGGCCAGTGTTCTCAGCCCACCCCCCTTTTTTTCTCTAAGTTCTCCCATTTGGGCTCCAGTTCCAGGTCCTAATTGGAGGCACATGTAGCCGACTCGCACAGAGAGCCCCCGTAGACATGCCATGTGAGCATGTGGAGGCTGTTGGTGTGAACGCGAAAGGAAGGTTTTAACGTTCCTTCAGGTCTCAAGAAACGACTAACGCAGGTCTGATAACGGATATGGCTCCTTCGTTTAATTTCTGCCTGCCCTCGGCGAATCAGGGGCGGCGTGAGGTAGTTGACGCTAATTTGTTCCAAATGAAACTGGAAATGAAAACTTGGCCTTAAAAAAGGTTTGACACATCACAAAGGAGGTGAAGGAAAGAAACAATACGCATAAAACTATCAATCAAGCCCATCGACCTGAAGCCACTTACAGTACATGTCCAGTATCAGCTGTCGTTGCGTGACACTGAACTACCTTGTAAACCAGCGAGAGGAACTCAAACTGCCTCCTACGTGTTTTTACATGCGTCGTCTTCCACATGGTGTCAATTTGCATTTTTGCAAAGGAGCTCATTTAAGCATTTGAAATTTAATGGTCACCAAATCACACAAACCGCACGGCCTCCGTGAGCTTTTTATGGACTTTGGATTTCCTCGTTTAGTTTCCCCTTTGGAAAGGACAGACTTGCTCAAATACATAAATCAAGAAGGTAAACACACGTTACGTGAGCACATTAGTCAGAAGTTCTATTGTTACTCAGAGCAACGTCCAACTGTGCAGTCACGTTACTGACATTATCAGGACATTTTCCATGATAACACTGTGCCGCACTTATCAGAAATTAAAGCAAATATTACAAGTTCATTTCACTTTGCTGTTACATATTCAAAGTGTCTTGGTGTGTTGTCCCTCCTGTCACTGCACCACTAAAGTCTTGTCCCTGGCAAATCTTTCTCTTCTTTACTTTAACAGTGTCATCAGAGGCTTGTGTTGCTCAGGTGCTCTTCTTACTGAGCATGTAACTATTCTCTAAGATTAGACAAAGTCTGAAATCTATGACGCATGGCGATATACTTGATAAGTAAAAGTGTTCCGACGCTCATTCAGTTCAATTTATTTTGATGAGGCTTTGATAAGATTCGATGCTACAGAAAGTTTTTGCCAATAAATTTACGCCAAGTGAAGTAGGTTGAACATTTTTTTTTCACGGAGCAGGCAAATACTATGAAAAGAATGTAACCCAGAACCGTAGATGGAACACTTTCAGTCCAAGACTCTACAAGTAGTCTGGTGCCATGAATGAGTTAAACAAGCAGAAGGCCTTTGCTGAGGCTGCCCAAAAGGTAGCCAGCTCCCTTTGATGTCTCCCTATACTGTGTTACTGGTTGGCGGCAAAACAACAAAGGGCCATGTGTTGTGAAGCGGTTTATTAGGAACTGCAAGTTGCACTTTATACTCACAGGTCTGCAGACAGCTCAAACAAATCAATGCCACTTTTATGGTAACCCACAGAAAACTGGTGAAGGATTTTATATGTTACATAAAATGACATCCCCTTTACAGTTGACATCTATTCCAAATCCTCAAACAGAGATGGTGATTTCATTAAATTGACATTATTACCATCTGATGTGCCTAATGTTAATAAAGTGCCAGGGCGGCACTTGCTATAGGCCTTTACAGACGTTTTCTAAATTAGAAAAAATGTTGAGAGAAAGATGAAATCTCTCCGACATGCGTGTCAAACATCAAAAAGCCCACATAAAAAGAAAAAAGGAAACTTAATAAGCATAGGACATAAAGATTTATGGATGTTAAGTCAGACATGTTAACAGACGTGGAGGCAGAGGGACATATATTAAGGTTTTAGAACAGTATCCAGACTTCTGACGCCTGTTTTGTTGCATTCTCTAACTCAGTCAGTGCAGTTAATGCAGCATCTGACAGGACTAACGTCTGTTTGGATTTTTGAAATGTTTGTATGAGGGTGTGTGTGATTGAGAGAGAGAGAGTTGTGATAATTTGAATTCTCCACATGGAAAAATAATTTGATTACTTAGAGCAAGACTCTCACTCAGCTTTCTGTAGTTGTAAAGAAAGGACTAATGTGATGTCCTTCACCAATGGACGAGCTCAATAAACTGCCCACATCATCAGCAAGACCCTGTGAACAACGCAAAATCAAAACCTCCTTTTCTCGCTTCTTTGCGCAGGCACATTCACTGAGACAGAAAGACGTGCATTCATTGCATTTCTGGAATATTTGTTGATGGTATACTGTAGGTGGCGTGAACAAAGCCGAGGGAGTGGACACTGAGGCACTGGGCCCCTGTGTGCGAAGACAAAGGGGCCTGGCAGAGCTCAAGCTACAACGAAAGGGACCCAGACAAAAGGCTGAGAAGAAGAGGAGGCAGCGCCAAAGCACCGAGGCCCCACGTCTTGGTGAGCCACCGGAGCACAACCATGTGTGGTCCATTATCACAGCCGGCAAGCAGCGAGCGCCACGCCTCCCACAATTGGAAGACAGATGCCCCCTTCCTGATTGCCCCACAACTTAGTAAGAAAGGCTCGAGAAACAAAGGCACCCGTCCAGATGAGAGATGACTATTGAAAAAGTCGCAAGGGTTTACTTTTCTTCTGCGGAGGACAATGAAGCTAACAGGTGCTGGAGGAAGAAAGACAGGACGACAATCCAGCAAGGGGCGACGGATGAGTTTGAGCGTAGAGGTGAAAGAAAATTCCTAAAAAGTGCATGATTTCCTGAAGGCAGTAAGCAAGAACCCATGTCCTACATTTTGAATTGTCTTTTTTTTAATCGATAAAGCAAACAATAAAATCCTGCTGAGCAAACACGCTGATGTTGAGCTGGTAAACAGTTATAGACGGTAATGTTTGTCTAGCGTTTGTCAGTTCCTGATGGCGCCTTAAGCTCGAGTAGGCTGGAAGTCATTTAACAAACATGTCAATATTTCCACCCTGACACGCACAAGCAGAAGCACTTGTCATAACAAGAGAACAGGGCTGTGTCTCATCCATCCGTTTCTTCGTTTGTCTGCATCCGCCCTGTCAATACGAAAGCCCTTCAGTGCAGGAAACAGATGGAGCCACGTCCTTCATCAGATCAAAAAAAACTGAGAGGCAGTTCAGGCCCTTCAGCGCCTCAACTGCAGCCTCTGTCGTCATCAGGCAGTGACTTGCCTCAGGAAACCTTTCCGTAAGAAATCAGGGTCAGCGGAGGAGGTCAGCTGACCTTCCATGTGCCTGAGATCAGACATCAGGGGAGAATGGAAGGAAGAGTAAGAGGACGCTTACGTCATTTCCAATCCCATGTTGCCTTCAGTGACCAGGTCTCTTACACAAGAGGCTTTGGAGCTTTGGAGACGCATTATCAGCTGCGAACAGCAGATGAGGAGGGTGCATCAAAGCAGCCGGCTGATGACAACGCTCATCAGACGTTACAGCTCCCCTCTTGCATGTCCAACAGGCCACATCTCACAACTGTCACGAGGTATCTGTCAGCGCTGATCGTGTCTAGCACAGAAACGGGCAGGCCTCAAATTAGACCCAGCAGCTTGTTACGGCCCGTGACGGACGCCTGGGAGTGGCCAGGACGCGAGCTGGAGGCTGAGCAGAAACACGTTTACCATGCATCAAGCCGTGTTTGAAATGAGCCCAGATAAGGTAAAATAAACGGGAGCACAGCGAAGGGTAGTATGTCTCCAAGTTGCACTATATGATAAGAAGCGTTTCCCCAGCTGTGATTTGGGTGATATGATGAACACACGGGTGAAACCAGGCATACACACTGCAGGTAAGGAGATCAACAAGCAGCTAGCGTTCAGTCGAGAGCAGGGGAAGTCAAGCTTCAAGCAATTTACAGTAAATATAAAGGAGGAGAGTTTGTGTAATGTGACAACACACAACACAGATAATAAAATCCTAACAACCGGTAACGTGAGCCTGGTTCTCATGGAGGTGTTTTCAGTTTCTTCGCCTTCGCTGTTGCCATGGTGATTTCTTTTTCCCCTTTTAAGAGAAACCTCTAAAGGGAACCAGTATGGTGAAGTTTCGTAAAGTCTTATAATCAGGTCAATATGAGAATAAGATCGGGTTTGCAAAACAAGTGGTGAGAACATCATCAGAACATCTGGAACGGAAACGTCTCTATGACAGCTTCAGTGGCTTTTTGTGTAAAATTGTGCGGTCAACCACTTAAACATACCTGTGGTGTCGGGTTGACTTTTCTAGAACCGGGCAAACATAGAAACAATATTTAGTTAACAAACAAGACGCAGTAAACATACATTGCTATGGGTGTGACCACCCAGGTCCAGCATCCCAGGCTTTGGTCTGGAATTCTATGCAGCACAAAAAGCGGCTTGCGTGCTTTTTTTCTCCATCTGGTGCAGAACCAAAGCGCTTCCCTCTAAGATAAATGTCACCCGTTGAGGATCGCAAACAATCTTTCATCGTCAGGACAAATGCGGAGGGGAAATAATGTTTTAACAGTACAGTAAACAATATGTAGGGTAGTTTCCAAATAGCTAGAGACGTCTGGCGGGAACAATAATGTGTGTACTGCCAAGAATATTTGCCTGTATCTGTTTCCAGCCACTTGACCATGCTAACCTTTGCTGGAGTAAATCCCTGGGCTTATTTGTCTCTGGGCTGTTTGAATTAGCCGGGGACTCGCCAGATCACACCATCGCGACAGGAACATTTAAACAAGCGAAGCCCGGCCGGCAGCGGTGAAACGCTCCTCCTTAGATCCAATTTGTCTCACCGACGCCAAGGTGATAAGTTCATCTATGCTCAGCCTCTTTCACTCATCACCGTTCCACTCCCACCGCACCCGCAGATAACGGCACGACATCCAGATATAAACTGAAAGTACAGATCAAAGATGTTTGAGATGAGCGAGCCAGAAATACCATTCAGAGGCGAAACCTCTCTCCAAGTGGTCCCAGTAACAAACTGTCATTTGTGGTATGTGCTACTGAATATAATTGGTTGGGAAAGCGTTCACAAAGGTGGATTTTTCATCTTTCAGCATCACCTCCAGCTGTATTTCTTGCACAACATATGCAGAATATTAATAAAAGAAGACAGAAATCGTCCAGGGCACCGCTGTAGGATTCTTCCTACGCACTGGGGAGTAATTTGTTATTGCAGGTGGCTCCGTAAAAGCTCAGTGCTCTTTCTCAAGTGTCCTAAAATAAATTGGAAAAAAATACTCAAATTGGAGCTGCATGGATTTATTTTTCTTTTGCACTTAAGCTACAAACTAGTGCAGCTGTGGATAATGAAATAAACAATATCTGAAATATCTTCCTGCTCTGTAAGATTAAGCAGATGTCAGGTTTGTGTAGCAAACACTTTGCATAAGGAAATTCACAGTCGAGTAGATTAGTATGTTTCGCCTGTAATCCCTGTGTTGCCTAGAGGCAAGGATTTGTGGGTCAGGCCCGAAGGGTTGGGGAGTTTACCGTGCGTCCACCTACAGCTGCAGGGAGAGAGACGCACCAGACGAGCCACCGAAGCCTCCCTGCACCCCCCCCCCCCCCCCCCCCCCCCACCGACTCCCACACCCACACCCACACCCAGACATGCACTCACACCAGGAACAAGCCATAATGGCACAATGACCTACAAACTACCACCCCATGGGAATTATTCACAAGCTTTCAAATCAGATTCCATTAAAAGTCAGCAGCAGCAGTGGAGGAGGGAGTAGTGGGGGTGCATCCAGGACTGGCATTCTACCACACCGTCATTTAATGGGGTCACTACAAAACAAAAGGCGCGCTAACCACAACAGGGTGGAGCAAAGGAAACTGAGAAGTCTGAAACAGCACAAACACAAATAGAAATATTATCACAGAATGACATAAGTAGGATTGAAGCAATTAACCTAAGTAAACCCAATTAATCATCGCTGTAATGAATGCCATTATACAAACGACTGTTCTACAGAAAGCAGTAGACTGAAAATGAGAGTTATCATCAAATATGTAACTATATCACATTTACCAAAGCAGTGACTGCATCAGAGCAAAGCCTGTCTCATTTCAGGAGCAGCACCTGAGAGACTTCAGCAAATAAATGACTATATTGTGATGTTGTTCCAATGTTTCCTCTTGGAACCTTTTCCTACCTGTTTGTGTTTTCTGTGTTTCATTGTTTCTGTCACACACACACACACACAATAAATAAGCACTTTCCATTTTCAGTTTTTGTTTCTGCCTTGTGTTTTCTTCCTGTTCTTTCCCTAATTTTGCCTGTGATCTCTTTCGGTTTGTGGAGAACAATTACGCTGCTATTCTGGGCTCTTGCAAAAAGAGATTTGGACACACACATGCGTGATTTTTTACAAAATATATAATCTGGAAGTGCAACTGGAAACACTTAACACTTTTACAGCTCTTCTCAGTCCAGCTGTGTAAATTGTGCCCTTGTTTTACAAGTTCTTCATAACACGAACTTGAAACAAAGCAGATTGTTCGCAGCTGAGTTCAGACATACTCGTCTAAAATCAGCAATGTTATCCTCACAACCTCAAATCAGTGAACAAACTGCAACCATCTTCAAGGTTTTCTGAGATCTTTTGATCATTTACAGTACAAACCCTTTGGCTGATCCAACAAATACTGTGTTTATGATTCAATTTCCTCAGCGGATGAAGAATAAAAGCACTGCTGCTATAAAAGTCTTTGCCACACTTCACATCCAGTAAGCAGCTTATATTCAAACAGCCTAATTCCTCTTGTTTCGAATGCTCTGATGGACCACCTGTTAGACACGACGCTCATTAGGCGGGAGACCGTGAGGCCGCCGTGGGGCTGTTGCATCAAATAGTCAGACTCATCCTGGAGGAATCCAGTTGTAAAACCTACTCTCGCTGGGAAATCACTCAGACGAGCTCATAAAAAGCACAAGCGTTTACTCACACAGGCTGTCTCGCGCACACACAACGGCCCAATACGATCACACACACGCATTGTTTAGGACTTGGATCAGCCTTCCAGTGAACGCAGGGGTAATAACTATCACCAGTCTGAAAGGTCCAGCGGGTGGGGGTTTGATTTTGTGTTTGGCTTCCTCCGGCATGACAAGTCGTTGGGTGGATTATGTCGAGCGGCAGATTTAGCTTCCTTCATTACACAGTAGATGACGCTGGGTAAACAGTTCCCTTCTCTTAATGGAGCTTGTGTTTCCATCGCTGTGTAAACTGGACGACTGCAATCAGAACAACTGCGATAACCAAATTCAAACACCTTCCCTAAGCCCTGAAATGATTCGCCGAATGTAAACGTGAGCTTTCCCAGGTTTCCATCTGTCAGTTCCACTTTCATGTCGAGAAGCCAGAGACTCTGCTTTTGAGCATAGGGATCTCAGTTTTTACCTCCATGAATCATCCCTCCCACCACACATTTCAACCCCATGTAATGAAAGCACAGTTTTGGAGGGCTGCATAAAATAGCTTGGATTGCATCACCGTGCAAGGTCGCTTTCATTACTCACAAGTCCTCCAACCAGAGTAAACAGATGATGTTAATCTCACCTTGGATATTTATAGGGTAGAGGTGCCGTTTCTTTACTTTGTCTGCCGGGCTGTTTTCTACTGATGTGACTCTTCCTGGTGAGCAATATCGCATCCACCAGATTGTGGAGGATGTGAATACTCTACGCAACCTATTTCAAGTCTCGGGGATAAGATTACACCATTTTACATGAACACAGAAGTTTTTCCAGGGGTAATGAGAATCTGTGCCAGCCTGAAAAGTGCAAAGCACTCAGCGGGCCCCAGGGGCAGACAAAACAGCATTAAGTATTAAGTTTGCTTAAATGGAAAGAAATTCACTGTGTCAACCCAATTTCCTCACAAAGGGGCAAGGAAGCCATAATCTCAAAAATAACGTGTTGACAGAAGGTGAATGTTCCTCCTGCTACAAGTGCTGTGGTAATAACCAAAACAGTGAGGAGCAGAGAAATTAAGTTTGTTATACTTGGACTCATGGGAGATTAGCAGTGATGAAATATTGGACTACTGCAGGAACGAATAAATAAAAAAATCCAAAGCCACACGTAGAGTGCGAGTGACACAAAAACCTACTTATACACCGGCAAAATAAATTTATAAGAATAAAAAGACCAAAGACACTGCATTTGTGTTTACACCTCCACCCATGGAAAACAGACAGACTGGCAGCTCTAGAGCAAATCAACACCCGTGGGCCTTTAACTCTCAGATGTGTTTAATCATGAGCAAGGTGCACGCTGATGATGAAAGGCGGGGACGCAAGGCAGAAGAGAGGGCTCATGTACGACACAGCTGGATGCAGATGTGAACAAAAGCTTTGGGGCCTAATTGTATGAATCTGCTTGATAAAGTTCACAGGAGGAACAGCTTTCACAGGAGTGAATAAGTTTACTGTCTGACCTGAAGCAAGTCAGTAAATCAAGAAAGGGTGGAAAGATAACACTGAGCCTCCTTCTCGATCCAGAATTATGGTTAGTCTACACATTTAAAAGCCTTATATTACCCCTGCACGTCTCCCACTTAATCCTGACTTATTGTTCTTGGTGTGGAGCTACACATTTGTCTTATATTTTTATTAAGATTTTTCATGGACGGCATTTTTACGAGATGAGATCAAACGTGTCATAACAACAACTTACTGTAGATGCACACTAACATGCTAAATGAAGTTGATGCAGACGCTAAATATACAGTATTTTAGAAACAAACGCAAATCTGTGCATATTATTGGAAAACAACGTTCTCGTTTGTGTCCTATTGTTGCAGTGATGGCTATTGGGAAGTAGCTACAGAGAAATCCTTTGCAGTAAATGCAATGAAAGCCTTGGTCACTGCCCATGCTTGTTATTCTGGTGCATTCCTGGAGCTTAGCAGATATAAAAAAAAAAAAAAAAACCTCAAGCAAGTCATGCAAACTGGGTTAAATCGCTGCACAGTGTTCAGTTCAGTAACCAAGGGCCAGCAAAAGTAGTACAGCCTTTAGCACCATGAAGCAGGAACAGGAACAGGGAAAGACCATCACTGGCGAAATAAAGGGTAAATAGCGTAAACGATGCGACGTGTCCTGTCATTCGACGGGGAGAGGATGGAAGCGCTGATGTGAATGCGCACGTCAGCATCTGTACTCGCCTCCCTCCTCTTCACTTCTACGGCTGTTAGGAAACCGCTTTAAGAGCTGCAAGCGAGGAACCTTCGGGGAGAGGCCTTCAGCAGCCGCGTTCGGTGTGCGCGCGCAGGTTTTTACGAGGTGCAAAGTGAGCTATTATTCCCACCAAGCCTTCAGCTACCTGAGGAATTCTCCCTAAACCCCGAAGAAAAACACTTGTGTATGGATTTTTATGACTTGAAAAGTGAAGCTGCAATTGACCTATTCCGCCTTTTGGCTCAGAAAAGCTGAGTTGGACAGCGATGCTCTCCGAACGCTCCGCTGTGCAGCAGGACTGCGTAGCGTACACACGAACAAATGAATAAAACAGCTTCAGTTGGTTTCAAAATCTGAGCCAGGTCAAAAACAACCCGTCCCAGGGCAACACCTTCAGTGTCCTTGGCTTGTATTATTCATGTTCTAGCAACAAATTATTCAGGCCTTGCCCCGAGCAAACGTCGGGTTTGGTGGAATTAACAGACACCATTTTCCCCAACACATCAAGTATTGTGTATTGCAATCAAGCCTCAACGCCAAAGACATTAGCTTGTCTATTTCCAATAGAGTAGAACTGTGGTTGTTAATCTTTTGAGCAACTTGTAATGTAGGCGTGTTTTAAACTGCACACAATGCAGCGTAAGTGTGCGATATCGCCACGTCACGGTGGATTAAAGCCATTCGTCTGGGACTGGCGTTGCGTTTTACATCCTTGCTATCACTTACAGGCAGTTAAAAGGAATTACTCTGTGCTTGTAGTATGAAAAACCTCACGGTCAAACATATGGCCAGTAAAAACTAATTGCCTGTGTCAGTGAGATATGTTTTCTCTAATAACATCACATCCAGTATGCTGTGGTAATACTGACTGATAGGAAAAAGGCCTGAGTGGGAATAAAGAGGTGCAGCAGCGTTTGCACGGGCTCGTCATGTAGTATTGATCCTTCCGTGGCTCACGGTGCCGCTTTTTTTCATCCCTCCCTCCTCCCCCCTCTCTTGCCTCGCTGCTGTACCTGTCATCTCTTCTCACCAAGCCAGTGAAGCTACTTTAACAAATCAATTTCCAGCCGATTGCTGGAAACTGCCCGTTGGCTTTATTAGACGGTAAAAGTGAATATTTTGAGTAATAAAGCTCCACATGCGATGACTGATGAAGCAAAGACGTGTTCTTTTAGTGCAGACACTACTAAAGACACACACACGCCGAGGATTCGACACTGACCCTTGGGTCAGAGGCAGAACTTGCAGCCGTGCTTCCAGTGGTTCCTCGGCATCAGAAAGCATTTCGCTAACACGAACAGATGCGTCCTGTTTATTTTGAGCCAGGTGCAGTCGCTCCACGGCTTTTCATGAGACAGCAGATGACTTAACCATAACAAAACCTCTTCCACGCTGGTGTTTTACCTCACTCATAAATCTGTACATTATCTGACTGCACCTACTGAAGCCGGTTCCAGATAAACAACCCAAACATCTTGCTCAAATAAACACCGTCCCAGGAGCTATAAACACGTCACCCACTAACGAGTGAGACAAATAATGTCAAACCTAGTAGACCTATGTGAATAATGGCATTTAGATGAACTGATACCAGTGATGCAGCTTTGCTTTGTTCTGCTGAGAAAAATATAATGAGAAACTACTCGTACCTTTCATTATTATTCAGCAAACACGATCGTAATATGTGGCTGTATTCTTGTACATTCTCTGCTAATGGAAACCGCATGTTTGACCTTAAGGCATCAGAAACAACTTCGAACCGTGTTTTATGAAAATAAAAAGTGGAAAATGAGAAAAGCGGCTCAAGGTATTAAATGTTTGTCAGGTCCCCTCGTAATAAGCTGAGGTAGGTTTTCCCGTAAAACTAAACGCCGGCTACTGCACAAAGCTGGCGGAGGCACAGACTCGTATATCAGCGAAAGGTTGCACCGCGCGGAGCTTAACTTGCATCACCGAAGCTTTATGAGATTGACAAGGTGGAAGCTCCTCACTTCACATTTTACGTCGCGGTCTCATCACGCTCGTTGTGTGTTTATTAGATCAGTGTGTGTGTGTGTGTGTGTGTGTGTGTGCTCAGGCTAACTCTGGGTATATAATGACACCCAGCATTTAGACAGAGTACAGTTGCCTCTTGCTTCGTTAGTTCGTTAGGACTGTTAGTCCTCAGCGAGGCTACGGCCTTGTGTAAATGCTTTGAGCGCAGCTCTGTAGGCAGCCTGCATGTGTAAATGACTTTTATTGTGTTGCTTAGAGCTGTGAGGAAGTGTAAATGTGTTGAGGTGGACATTGTGCACGCTCGCAGAGGAGGACTGGATTTTATCTTGTATCTCCAGCTGGGGTCTGTTTAAAATAGTGCTTCTTTGATCACTTTTGGAAAGAAGATCAAGGTGTTTGACCGGTGTTGATGCACTTTGATCCCAGTTACCAAATATTTGATGAATTCCATGAAGATCAACACACTCTTCCCTCCCAGTTTCAGCTTTGGAGTTTCTGGTTTATTAAAAAATCAAAAAAGTCAGACTTTATACTAAAACTACAGTAGACAGTAACACATGGCCCTGAACAAAGAGAATTAGTGGCCTCTCGACTAGGGACTAAACGGTTTAAAGTCCTAATCTGGTTTGGACTGTGGCTGTCTGCTGCCGGAGCAGCTGACTCTGACAGCTACACAGAAAGCCTCTTAAGTTGGACAAATCTGCAAATAATTAAAGCCTGAGAGAGAATAGTCTATTTTATTAATGAACACGCCCTTAAAGGCCTTTAAGGGAAAAAACACACACAGTGCCATCCATCTGCTGCGTAAATTTACCAAGAAAAGTCACAGAGACAATATTATCATTGCAATATTTTCTGCATTGGTACAGTATATACAGCACATTTGAGTGGAGGTGAAGTGGTTGTGCCAAGCTGGAGAAAAAAGAAATGCATATCATTTACTGGATAGCAGAGCCTGTGTCCTGAAGGAAAGCAGATATTATCGTCATAATACCATGAGATCATTCATTACGATGATTATGTAGTTAGGGCCCAGCATCGGATGAGTCCTCCACTAGTTCACGTCCTCAGATGGTTTATTATAAAACTATTAGAACATGTACGACGACTGTGTGAAACACAGAGTCAATGAAGAGGTTTTGGTACAAAGAGGTAACCAATCACACTAGATGGAAATGGATGCCGACGAGCAGACAAAACAGGAAACGCGACCTCTGGTGAACTGCAATCATTAGGAAGCAAAGTTGGGAACAGTTACTGCAGAAAACGGTGTTGAATAAACACCATAAACAGCACAGAGGAAAGAATGACGACACAGATGTGTGCGTTCGTGTCCCGCTGAATGACACATCAAATCACACACCTCACAATAATACCATTCCATAGCATGCAGCCGACAAACACCAGGTCATTCATCTGTAGCTCAGAGCATCTTGAAAACAGGTAAGTTCCTCCACATACGTCTGGTTTCCAGAGAGACTCCTAATTTGTTGATGTTGAGTCGTTACCGCAAATTAAAAGCTCGTTGAGCGCAGGCAAACACGCCAGCGTGCGTCCTGCCAACGCATCTGTTCTCTGTGACAACGGGCATCCATCATTCACGCACATGATCTACAGCCAAACACCTCTCGCAGCAGAGTGTGAGATCCACCACGATCCCCTGCCTGCATCTGATCTGCAGATACAGGCTGCGGTGAAATAAAGCACCTACACATCACACACACACAAAAAAAGACAAAAACATTTGCATGGACATCCTGATGCTGAACCCAGCTATTATAATAAACATGGGTGTGTTCTTTTCATAAGCAAATATATACCACGATGGATTTACACTTCATTAAAAGAAGCAAATGGGTTCTGCAATGGTTGTAGGTAGAAGTATATAAAACCCTTACAGTGCTAATTAGAGGACGCCATCTGCATGTTTAATGGGTTGGATTTTTCCTCTGCTTAAAATCAATTACTTCTCCGTGAGCTGCTGGTGCTACAGTAGTCGTTCCTGAGGAGAATGAGAACAAGATATGACATAACCCCAGCACCCAGCGGGGGTCTGCTCCCTCCAACCACCACAGACTCGTCTCCCGAGAAAAAACGAGCCCACGTGCCCTGTCTGCTAACCTTCAGCTGTCACACGGTAGATCCATCAATCAAGTGGAGTGAAAGGCCGAGTGCATTAGCGAACGTTTCAGGTCACTACTAAACGAGCAGCGGAGGCGACGCCGGCCGTTTAATCTGGCGTTCAGTGTTGATGGTGGGCTTTTCTGCCAGCAGGGTGAGATAGTTTCGCCAGTTTCCCAGACAAGAAATCGACTCCGCTCGAGAACTTTTTCCCCGATATGGGCGTCAAGCTCCTCGCGCTCTCATTTGTCTCCTTCTAAAATAATGGGGCTTGTTTCTAGAAAACAACACATGAAGTTTGACCACGGAGGCGAGAAGCGTTGCTCAGCTCCACGCTCTTCTGGCAGAGAAACAGAGGGTTTGACGTGTCTGAGCGACAGTTTGTTTAAACAGCCACGGGCCTCGTGTGTGCGTGAAGGTTAGGGTCTTCATCTGTGACCCCAGCAGTCACTCACACAAACGAAAACAAAGCTCGTAAGCCAGCGGCGCAGAGGATGGATTTCTCCATAGATCGCTTCCTAATTAAAACCGCTGTTGATGTTTCTACCAGGTGGTGGGGAGCAGCGTGTCTAATGTACAGCCGGGACACGCTTGGAGCATCCAGTCGGGGGAATCCGTTGTGGTTTTGGACCCTTAACATCTCAACAGGTAAACGTTGTAAAGCCCTTAGCAGCTGGAGTTCACAGTCCGGACGTGTGCTTACTGCTGCGATGCCTTCACGATCGCCCTTAAAGTAAGGATCAGGCCTTCGTTACATGCCATAAAGCTCTCTCATTCTTTCTCCGTAGCTCCTCTTTCTTCCTTCCATCTCTATCATAAATATTTTTCTTGAGATTGCATTTAAGAACACACATTATTCTGTCAGAGCCACTGACGGTGCTTCCCACCAGATCCTCAAACCTCTAGGGCCCATGAAGAACAAAAAATAAAAAACTGTTACGCAAACTTTCTCCCAACCCAAACTTCCTAGTCAAATCAAAAATAAACTACGGCCAATTGTGTGTATCCATCTCCCGCTGAAGAGGAAGAGCTCGCTTGGCAGAGCTCAAAGTCACGCATGCGAAAGGGTCAAAGGTGAGGAGAAAACACGGTGACCACAGATACCGGGGGTCAGCGCTCGGCCAAAACAAACCGCTGAAATCAAGCCTGCGAACCATCACGATTCCATCAATCTGTCACCGGTGTGATTTTATTCACGATGACACGGGGAGAGGGAGATCGAGCGGGTGAGCGAGGAACCGAATGAGCGAGACTTGGCTCGGCCTGTGAAATACAATATAACACAAGCTGTTCTCCATCTGGAGAGATGTCATACCCGTCTGCCTCACCCCGCATTGACAAGCTACATTAGAGGCGAGTCGTTCACATATTCAGCTGGATTCAGTAACGTCACATATCTAAACACAAACACAAGAAAGAGACGGGACAAAACAATTAATTAAGTAAAAAGTAAATCACCAACAGAAATAATAGAACCTTTATACTCTCTCAGACACACAGAGAGTTTTCTCTATATATAGACAGATATAGATACAGCATCATTCTTTTATATCCCACACAACCATTCAGTGAAAGACCCAGCACAGCTGAGATTACAGCTCTGGACTGGATTCAACTATCGTCCTCTCTCTCTGTGCAAGCATTCGATGAAACGCTTGGCAAGGGTCACCTCTTGTGCGGTGGCTATTATTTTAAAACTTACTTAAGCGGCGCTACAGTATACGAGGCCCTGGTCCAGACTCGTCGTCTGGTTGCAAATAACCTGTGGTGTCCCGGAGGGTGGCAAACTGCAGGCTGTTGTGCTTTGCACGCATTTTGCAGAGGTCTGCAGCCACGCACTGGGTTCCCAGGGCTCCACGGTATCAATTAGAGGCAGCTTGTGAAAAGATGTGCTTCCTCCGCTGCAGCGGTCTGGTCGGAGGTAGGAAGTGAGGCAGGAGAGAGGGAGGTGGCCACTGTTCGGGTGACCAAGAATTCACAGCTTGGTCACAGACCCACAAATAAACACTACCTGAGCCAGCCACTAACTATTTCTTATCTGTACACTGATATTTTATCCTTAGCTCCTTGTAATGACAAAAAAAAAAGAGCAGGGGGTAAATATCCTCATGTCCCAGTGTTATAGGCCCAAGGGAGGCTGCAGGTTACCCACAGAGGCTAAACTGTCCAGACCACAAGCCCTTCTGTGCTGCATCTGACTCACTTACCACACTTAGGAAACTCCAGATACTGTAATCATATCTGAAACCCACTTAAACCTCAATAATAACACAAGTCAGACGAATTCCAACACTTGCGTCCCTCAAGAAATGAGCAATATTCTGAGAAGAATGGGAAAATATCCTTAATCGCGCCAAAGGATTTCCAAATGGTGCTCGATCACCTGTTTTCTCGCGTGACCTGCAGTTAATTCCATGTTTCGGTTTTTCTCCGGGCAACGAGAATTAGATGATGCCTCAGTTGAGAGGCTTGGGCGCAGAAGAATTATCAGCTACATCAAGTTAAATAACAACCTGTCAGCAGCAGTAACCTGCACTACAACGACTTAACGACAAGAAAAACAGACGTCAAACTGTGAAAGGCTGAGAAACACAATGAGACCAGAGCTACTGTACAGACAGCCATGAAAAAAATAAAAACAGAAGCTAAGCAGGTTCTCCTGGAAACCTCCCCCCCATGTAATTCACTAAAAGACAACAACCCTCCAGAGTAAGAGCTGCCAAAAATCACATTTGGGTTGTGTAAAATCTATTAAAGTACTTTTGATTTTAATACTACTCTTAAATGGTGGCTCATAATCAAACTATACCATCGTTTCTCCAGCTTCGACAACCCAAAGCCGATGGCTCGTTTCCAGCCTGGGAACCAGTTCCACATCTTGTCGGGCCACATTTCTGCGTTGACGCATCACATGTTCAACTGTATATCCACGTCGCCCAAAACTAACAAGTTGAGTTGGCGCGTTTCATAACAACACAGAGCTTCTGTTAACTCTCTAACTGTGAATCTGCTGCCATCCCTCCCCCGTCTCTGCTTGAAACGTTAACCGCAGCACGTACGAGCACCCGATTCCAACTCTGACAGGTTTAGTCCTGCTCAGTTCACACAGTGAAAAACTGAGGTCTTGTTTCTTTGTCCTTCATAAACAACAGGCCATCACAGCCAGGTCCTAATTCTCCCTCTATCTGGGGACAAATGACCTCCTTCATTCTAGAGAGAACAGAGAGACCACACAGCTGCTTTTTTTTCCAGTAAACAAAGACTAATGGGCAACTTGTGTCATAACCTTATCGAAACAAGCCAGCGCTCCTTGCCAGAGAAGGCCCAGAGATGAAGAGGCCCAGTGAAGAGGAGTAAGCCGTCTCCTCTTCCTCACTGAATACGCCAAAATAAAGCGTCCCTGTTGGAGATGAGGGACAGAGAAGTTTTTGTCTCTAATGGCCCGGGGTTCTCTGCTTACACGTCGTGGCCCCCTCTCATCCCCAGTCCTCTTAATCCCATTAATATGAAGAGGGCCAAGAGCCTGAGAGTGGCCACGGCTTAAGAGCCATCAGCCAGCATTAGCCGTCCAAATCCAAACCCTTGTCTAGACCCATTAACAACTTAGCCCTGCAGAGTCAAATCTTTTGAGACGTACGTATGTCCAGTGATGGGAGCATGACTTCTGTGCACCTGTTCAAAATGACGTTTTTAAGATGCGCCGCATTTTGCAGCGACTAATTGAAGCTCCAGTTACGGATGATCTGTGTTGGTCTGTCACGCAACACTGACCATGTGAAAGATGTGCTTGTTAGATGATTCAATCCAGCATTACTCTTTATTGCCATTGAGGCGATTATTATCCTCTGCGTGTCTGTCTGTGGCGTTTGTTGCTGCTGTATTTCACGCCTTATATTACAAAGATAATCTGTTTTTAATAAAATAGCCAAGCAAGAAGCACCAAGAATATCCGGCGCAGAGAAGACCCAGGCCCGGTGAGTACAAGTCAGCAGAGTCTGAAACGATGGGCACAAAGGCTGATGAGCTTTCAATCCCACAGTGTGATCACCGGTCTAACGCTGCTGAATGGTACAAGTGACAAATCAGCTGAAGCGGGCAATCAGTGCAGTGATTCAGCCCCCTGCCGCATGCATTCACCTCCATCAGATGGTACAGTAGCAGTTGGCTGCCACCTCATTATTACGCTCCCTCGTGACGTCCTGCAGTCGACCCTCCCAGCCGTCATGCATGGGGATGATATAAAGTTATCCCGTGCGTTTACATGTTGAATGAACATTTAGATTTTGCTGAATCAAATGTGGAAGTTTAGTCAGATGAGAGCAGCAGAGTTTGTACCAAGTCTATCCAGCGGGCAGACATGTCCCTGTGGCGGATCAACAGGACGAGTCACCTTGCTACACAGCCAATTAGCATCAACGTGGCTCTAAAGCTCATTCGGATACGAGCATCAACTCAATGATGCTGATGATGTTTTTTACTTCTGTGATGTACTGTGCTTTAGCTTTGAGGGGAATTCACATCCTTTCCTGTGAACAGTATTATTCCTGCTCTGTAGTTCAGGCCAGTCAGCTGCCAGCGCTGCTTCCTCTCATGTTTTCCATTGCTTATTTAAAGACAGCGTATTGTTGGGATGTCAGAGCTGTCACTAGTCAGGCAACAGTACATGAGCTTCAAGACAAAAAGCTACAAGTACAAGCCTCACTGCTGGATCTGTGTCACAGTGGAGTCGCCTCCCTCGTCTGGGCCACACAGCACCGGTCTGAACCGCTAATTGAACTGTTTTGACAGCTACAGAGAAACCCGGTGACCCAGAACACAGGGATGGGGAAAGGGAAGTCCACCGAATACGCCGTGTCCAGCCTCAGCGTGTGATTCTACGCTTTCATACAAGCTAGGAAGCGCATCAATAAAACACATTCTCAAATTTAATCTGTGCTGCACATTTTCCAGATATGCAGGTACTTCAAAAGTTTCCTCTCTGCCCTCACCACAGGAATCCCAGCAATAACCCTTCCAAGTGACCTTCAGCAGTCGAAACTCAATAACCAGCACAGCGCATAATGAAGTCCTGCCCAGGCTGATGACAGTGAGGCAGAATGAGGAGCATCATATCTAGTCAGCTGTTTCCTATTGACCTAAATATGAACTCGTTCCATCCAGTGCTTCAAGTAATTCTTTAGGTTTTTGCGGGCAAGGGAAGGAACTCACAAACAAATCACAACTGCTCATTAATGATATTTTTAGAAAGAAGTGCATTTCTGCCAGGCTAGCTTATCTTGCCTTTGCGGTGAGCTTGAAAATGACTACTCTTACCCTTCACGCCTATCTGATGGAAAATGAGAGCTTAGGAAAACGGAGATTCAGTTTTGTCTGTGGTTAAAACTGAGTTTCCAGGCTGCACAAAACAAGCACGGTAACAGTGGCAGCATCCTCTTCCCATTAACGTCTGGTAAATGATTACACGACAGGAGAACAGGTTGAAACACTGTAGTAGAACTACAGTCTATATACACACACACATATATATATATATATATACAAATAGAAATGTCCAGTTTCCACAGAGCTTCAACAGAGGCACAGGAAAGACTGTGCACAGTTGTCTTGAGGGGATCTTCTCTAACTGTCCTGACGTCTCCATCCTGGCAGCTACAAGCAAACACAACATTCAACTCCACTTGAATCCACTTCAAATGTTCAACTTCAAACTGCAGAGGGGAGAAAAACCCTAAACTGCTTAGCAAGCGAGACCATCTGGAGAAAGTCGTCGGATGATCGGAGCTGGAGGCCTGAAAGGCTTTTGGGGGTAAGTTGAAGGGAAGGCAGACAGAGAAAACAGTGGAAGAGCTAGTTCTACCAAACCAATGCCGTGAGTCCTCTCTCTGCAGGCAGGATGCTAATTACAGGGCGCACTGAGAACGTCTGACTGGGGAAAAAAGGAGAGATACTCAGACTGCTGGGTTGCCGCCCTTGGGTCCTCAATATAACCACAATGTTAAGCAGCCCATCTCACAGAATAGGCCGTGAGAGCTGGGTTCCAGATCAGCCGCGGCACAGAGTGGGGTCAGGTGAACACAGACGGCCTTTACTCAAACAAAATCTCACTTTCAGATTTAAGACACGGCTGCAAACGCAACAGAAGGGAAATAAATTATGCATGATATATGATGAAAATTAACAACAGTAGAAAACAAGGAAAAAAAAACAGTTTCCCCCCAAACTTAAATGGATCACGAAACCCAAAGCACGACGCGGCTTCTCTGTCGTCACTGACTCCGATCTCACGTCAAACCGCATCAGAATGACGAGTTTTGGATCCCGCCCCTCGATCCCGACTTCCTCTCTAAGGATGGGAAGCGCAGCTCGCTGCTACCGACCGTCTGGGCGATTATAAATCATCGGTCGTGCCCAGGGAGGCTGCGTCCTTCAGGCGTGACCAGCAACCTTCACACATCCTCACACAGTCAAACCTCACAGCATCACACGAGCGTAGAGAAATGAGGTGGGCACAGTTCATCACATCCATCAAGCCCAGGACAAGGGAGGAATGATCCACGAGGCCAACGCGCACGTCCCAAGCACACGGAAACTCAACAACAGCACCTGTGAACGCCTACATTCCCTCACTGGGCTTTGCTTTACTCCAAAGGTTCCAGCGAGTCCCAGAAAATTGCACCCGTATTTCTCCCCTGACATTCATCTGGGCTTTCTCATTCCTTCACTCAGCCATAAGTGTGGATTATAGCAGCACAGATATGAACCATGTGATGGATGACTCCCATTTCCCCAGGGCAGGTGTCAAGGCTGTGCGAGTGGTGATGATGAGTGTATCCAGGGAAGGGACAGGAAAAGCTCCCCGGGGTGGAGCGGGCCACTCGGCCAGGCCGTCGCTTACGATGCAGGGAGGGTCTGCGACTCACTGCAGGGCCAGAAAACCGTCTTGCATGGAATTCGGTTTTTTTTGTTTTTTTTTACTGCCTGGAGAATAAAACACATTTAAATGTTGTTTTTCCTTTAACTGTGACCTGCTGATGACCTCAGCCTCCCCGTATGGTATGTATTAAGTTCGCTCAAATTAATGTGTAACCACTAAACACACCTTTGATGACGACACAAAGACGGCTGCTCAACACAGGAACAGGAACACAAAGTCACATATTCCAACCAGGCGACTGATTGCAGATCTTCCCTCTGCGGCCCGGGGCCGTTGTACGCGCACCCAAACACACATCACAGTGTTGGATCCTAACTTTCAATCACCAGCTGCGCTCAGTCAGTGCATTGGTTTCGCAGCCAGGAGCAAAATGGAAGCACGATCTGTCTTTTCACGGAGGAATCAATGCTGCACCGTGACAAAATATCCATATTTAATTCGTCTGCAACTATTTATCTTCGGCCTTTCGCTGGAATGAAACGAGTTTGTTTACTTTTCAAATCGGCAATAAATAAAACATCTACTGCAGATTTTTCTTCGTCCGCGTTGGGCTGTGCGCTTTGCAAAATCTGCTGCCGCACGAGTTTATGAAAATAACATTACAGTAGGTGGATGATCCACAAATGACTGTCAGTGAAAATTCATCATTTTCTATGACGACAACTTCTTACCACTCAGCTTTTTACGACACAAGTGCAACAATCAGCAAGTTACTGTAGATCACTCTGTGTGTGCAGGACTGGGCTACTGTACACTGTACCTCCGTCACACCCACCCTTTCTCTCTCTCTCCCTCCCTCCCTCCCTCCCACAGTCGGGCTCGAGGGGACAGGAGATGACTGCTAATTGCAAGCCCGAACCAAACACATGGTGTTAAACAGATAACGCTGGATGACAGATAGCCTGCTATGAAGCTAAACATGTCAGAGGCAGAGCGTGTCAGAGAACATGTTTTCAGAAATCCCTGCAGTCATCCATCACGCAGCAATCACGAGCAATAAGAAGATGATAAATAACACGCCGTTAATATCATTTTAAAGAACATTCAGGGTTTGACTTTGTGCCTTACATCACAACTTGGAGCAGCCACTCCCACGGAAGGAAACCAGCAGCTTTGAGGCGGACTTGTGCCCAAATCACCAGAGCTGAACCCAGAGCGCGACCGTAGAGCAACTCCACTACAAGAGATGCATCAGACGTGTTCAGCAACAAGCCCTGCGGACGCGTGCGAAGCAGGAAGTCTTTACACGCAGAGAGGAAATTCACCACTAGTTAACGTGACGGTGGTGTTAATCTGCTTTGTGTTCGCTGGGCTGTGTTTTAATAGACGGACTACGCCTGCAAACATAGCAGGTTAGAGCTGCACAATGTTCTGTAGAGTGCAGATGTACTGTGTGAGCTTCCCAATGGTAGGAAGATGACACAGCCATGCCCCCGACCTACATGGAGGCACGGATGGTGCATAAGTGAGCCTGAGGGGACGGGAACCATTCAGCCATCAAATATCAAAAGGCCAGCTGTGAGCAAAGCACGGCCCTGCTGATGCAGGATGGCGACTTACTGAAAACCCAAAACATTTACGGTCGAATAGTTCAAGTTTCAGCAGGCTTCCGCAGAGAAGTGAGGAGATGTACAGCATTTCTTCTCCAGAGATCAATTATTTCCGCGGCTTGTCAGGGCTTGGATCAAGTCCAGGCTCTGGAGAATTAAACCCTCTGACACGAGGCGTCAGAGCAAGTATTTACAAGTGATTTAAACAAATTAGCCCCGATGTATACAGCAGAACAAAACACAGTGATACTACTACACCGCACGTGTAACTCACTAGAGCAACACAACTGCACAAGAAGACGTGAGACGCTGTCAGCACAGGACGATGAGTTACACCGGGCATCACTGGAGAGCCCTTCAAAGTACCACACTCCATTATTACCCACTGAGGAGCTGACACGCGTCTTCAGGCTCGTTGTGTGTGTGTGTGTGTGTGTGTGTGGGGGGGGGGGGGTGTGTGTGTGTGTGTGTCGGTTAAGGCAACACAATGAATGGAGCGGATACATTTTCACGTGTGACGCAGAGACGTGGCAAAGACCGTGGCGTGAGTAAGACGAGGCTGGGTGTCATTCATTCCTCTGAAGGTACCTGTCATCGTAGCAGAAATCGGCGCCCAGAGTGTTGACATACAGGACCAGAGCCACGGCGCCGCACAGCAATTCTGCAAACATCGCTCTGTCTTGGACACAAGCGAGAGAAATAAAACAAATAAAAAAAACAAAAAGATTTTAAAAAATGTTGGGGGGGGGGACAAAAAAGCTAAAAGATGCAAAAGCGAGACAGAGAGAGAGAGAGAGAGGATCCGGATTTCCAGTCCCCCTCAGTCCCCGTCTTTGTCAGGATGTCTCTGCGAAAACAAGTCCCTTTCCCCCTCCATCACCCGCTGAAGTGCACAAAGTGGATAATCCATACGTCGCCGTGTTTCTAACCCATGTTGGCGCTGAGCTGCGGAGCTTTATATCCTGCTGCGAGCTGCGCTCTGAAAATAAAACGCGAGCGGTGTTTGGTGGATGTGTGACAGCGCAGCCGACCGCACGCCTGCCCGACGCGGAGGAGGATCCGCGCTCTGATGCTGAGCGGCCGCTGCTGGAGAAACGTCGTGACCGACACGGAGGGCGAGTGAGCAGCAACGACGCACCGAGCGTCCGGCCAGCCTTTCAAAGTAAAACACGCTGGCGCCTTTTTCGGAGGACAGAGAAAATCACAGACACGAGCAGTTACCTCTCAATTTATGGATTCCGTTGCGGTATTAGGACAAAAACATTGTTTTTTTTTAATTTAACAACTTATGACTAAACATAATTCTGCCATTTGAGTCTAGTTACCATTCAAAGATTCAGTATCTTCACTAAGCAAATTATTACTTTACAAATTTTACTTTTTAAACTCCTGCAATAAACACATCCTGTATGTAAATGTATGACTTTACTGTTTACTAACTTTTAGTATGAGACTCTTCTTTTAAGAATTCAGGTTAAATATGAATTTTATTCTAGTACTTCCGCTCGTAATTAAGATTCTTTTGGTAACTTGACGCAGTTGTGAGCCAAAACGCATGTGGTTCAGAGATCTCGTGCGCATGCGCACCGCCCCTCCTCCAGTGATGGGGTAAATCTTACTACATGAGGCTGTTGGTTAGCATCGCTTACCCGCTGTAAACAGCATGAGGCCATGTACCGTGGAGGTGGTTCTCAGTGTGACGCTCAGGTAACACTGTCATTTGTTATTTTGAAACAGTTTCCCTATTATCTTAATTTAGGCCCATAATTAATTCAATATTATAGTAATCTGTGAATTCACTATCCTCATGCACCACAGACAAATACTCTATAGAATAGGCTTCTATGTCATTTATGCTTCATTATAATAATTAGTAATATAATAATTTAATAATTCAAGGTGCAGAAAAAAAAACACATGTGTGAAAGTGGACTATTCCTGGAAAGTATGAACAGCTGGTAAACCCCAGGTGGTTTAAACATAACGTGTGCAACTACAGCTACGGTAACAAGGTACATTTATCAGTGTTATGAGGAAAAGCGAGTGTTTTAAACACTGGCTGCTGATTGTGTTTCTGTAGTGTAGTGTAGTGTGTAGTTGACCTTACAGTGACCAGTAGAGGGCTCACAGTGCACGGTGCCTATAGAGAGAAAGCATAAGATTATTTCCGTCTCTGTTGTGCATTTAAAAGCATTGTCTATAATTGTGTGCGTAGTGTGTCTCCTTGTTACAACAATTTTCTTTTCATGAATAAATATAAGCTTCATAATTGAAGTCTGGTTGTGATTAGAATTTTCCACATTGACTCTTGTATCAGGAAAAACAAGTTTTAATTTCTAAAAACAACAATACCACATGCTGAAATTAAACACTTCCGCTATTCCGGAGCTGATGTTGCACAAAACAAAAAAAACAGTGATAATAAAAAAGAAAGAACGAATCCAGCATAGTTACGAAATTGATAAAGAGACACAACGACTAGTGATTCAGGGCTGTTTCAGTGGAAGTCCTCCATCTGTCAGCGCACATGTCAGTAAGGGAATAGCAGCACCCTGTGATGTAACACATATCAGGAATGAATTATACTGATCAGAGCAACATTCCTTTTTCACTTGTAGGCATCAGTTCAAGAAGGCTGATGAAATCTCCAAACGTGAATGACACAATGGTTATTTCACATCATGTTTAAAAGCTGCAAGCGAAGAAAACTGCACGTCACCAAAACTTCATCAAGAGTTTAAAAGGTTCTGCGTAAAAATAAATCCTGCATTTATGTGTAAGCTTGTGCTTACTTACTTCAAAACGAGCTGACCAGCATTTATAGTATTTATAAATCAACAGATTGTTCCCCACTTCAATAAATAGTAAAAAAAACAACAACATTACAGTTCATTGAAGCTTAAAGTGACAACTTCAAATGTTGTTGCTTAACAAATCTTAAAACTAATTTTTAAACAGCTGAATTTTTTTATAACAATCTTACTTCCTCTTATCCCTGCAACTTTGGATAAACCTCACACACAGTAGCGTCAATTAAATATATTAATAATAAAATAACAATAATCAGTCTTATATGTCAAGAGTCAAATAAAATGTACAAAATGACACCTAATGGACATGTAAAGTATTTACTAAAGTGAATCCCAGCGAAAGAGCTGATTGGGTTCATCTGTCTGATGCATGTGGCAGAGTCAGACCTCCCGGAACGTCTTTGGATCCTGGATGGTTTGAAAGAATTACAGGGACACTGCTCGGGCTGCTGGGTAATTACAGGTTCAGACCTACGTGTGAGGGCCAAATCACTTCTGCATGGAAAACTAGAAGAAGACACGTGGTGCGGAGTGTGGTAAAACAAGAAGTGCTGCTTAGCGGAGGCCCCTGTAAGAACAGCGTATGTGTACTGTGAGAGGTCTGATCTGCATTTGGAGAGAACTTGTAACGTCAGCAGCGTGGAACGAGTGATCCCAAATTTATCTGAGGTGAAAACAAATCCTATCACTGCTTCTGTTTTGTAATCTCATTCCTTTACACTCTCTTCTAAATGGCTCTTCACCTCCACCATCTGAGAAGCTCACACTTCTGCTTTTAGCAATCAGGGAAAACACGAGATCATTAGCGGGAGACGTCAGCCCTGAATATTCATTTCAGCACCGCTTACACAGCAGTAAACGATCATCAGCAAATTACTTCTCAAGTCCGAGTAGTCGGAAAGAACACGATGCTGTCAGACGAACCGAGAGGAGGCGGAAGAAGTATGTGTATGTCAAACAAGAGATGGAGGCACTTCCAGTAAAAGAATTAGCAATTTTGTTTTTCATCCAGGACTTAGCTACGTGGCAGATCCATTACCTGTGACAACAATGGAGGATGTGGTGCGAGGATATAATTTAGGTAATAAAGGTCTTGAGAGATTCTTTCTGCCCCACTGTGGGATGTTTAAATTGAATAATAAATTGAACCAGCTCTTTCTAAATGTACGTATAGGAGACGCTATCTATCCACCTCCCGCCACATCTCAGTGTCCAGCAGTGCATGACGAACATTTCTAATTTAAAAAGCAATTAAATCCAGAGCAGAGAATTGAGCAGAGCTCGGTGGTGTCTTTGGATTGATCGCACCACAATTACGATGTATGACCCAAGGTTTGTCGGTTGTCTTAAAATATCTGCACTTTCTTTTTTGTTTGTTTGTTTGTTTGTTTGTTTGTTGTCAGTGGGAAGCGTCTTGGGTCCATGGACACACTCTGCTGTGGCTCTCACAAGTCAAAGCGAAGAGGGAGCATCTAGGTCTTCAGATGAGAAAGGCAAAGCTCTGTCTTTTTTCATTTCAGTCACGAGGTCTGAAAGTGATTCCAGTTGTGCTCCCAGTGAACTCAAAGTAGGCACAAGTGAGTGAGCTGCAGATGAGCCTCACCTTCTTTTAGCCACATCTGATCATCACATTGGAGAGAGTTTAGCATAGACTGTTATTTGTGCTGTCAACCCAGCCGTGTACACCAAGTTAAAAAAAACAAACAAAAGTGAAAGATTTAATAATCAGCAATGGTGGAATGATTATATTTGACACGGAGACAGAAACAAAAACAAAAGACAGAAATAAAAACCAATAAAAACTGGAGGAGTTGTGTGTTTCTATGAAACGTGTTTTATTAAATGTTCACATTCGCAATGAAAGGGATAGTAACTTACAGCCTTATTTGATCTGGCATCAGGTTCTCTGCTGGATGAGAATGTGAACACAGCAGTAGGCTGCTATAAATAAAAACAATAGATGCCATAGTAAAGTTAAGCTGGGGCTCAGCATCGCCAAGAACCCCCATCTGTTTATGCTATACAGACATAAGCATTGTCAGAGGAATGCTGTGGCTTTTTTCTACTCGACTCAAGGAAAAGGAATAAGTGAAACTGATCAGGACATCGCAGCAGTGGTTGTGGTGGCATCTCTCTGCCAGCTTGTACGTGTCCAGGCCAGCATCAGGAGCCGGGGTCCTCTTCAGCACAGGCACTGCAGCATTCACACTCATCTGCATAACGAAATTACCCGGAGCGAGGTCCCTCCACGGATGAATCAACATCTCCACTCCAGAGACGACTGCTGAAACCTCAGTTATTCCCAACCCCTGCCTCCAAAAACCCACACAACTGTCAGCTTCCAGGCTCCGATGCAGACTGGCTGTATAGAGGCCTTGACTGTCTTTCCACTAGAAAAAAAAAAAGACCATCTCCTTTTTTTAAACTTGTGTTCATTGTGATTTCTTTGGAAAGAGATTCAAACATAGTTTATTCTAATCATCACAAAGAAGCAATAAAACGGTGTCTTGGTCCTTGAATAAAACAGATAGATTGTAAAAAATGAGAAGGTAACACTTTAAGCTAAGCACATAAATTCACTGTGTTTGATCTGTGGAGAGAACCTGAAACCCTTTCAATAATCGTATTAATGAGACCCAACTGGCTGCTTAAACTTGTCCGGCGTGTCTCTCAGGATGTTTGAGCTCTGATCCTCAGCACTGGAAGGTTTGTGGCTGTCTGGTTGTTTCTCGCAAGCGCACAAACAAGTGCGTTCTGTTCCTAACCCGTGTGCGTTTATACGTCAGCCCCCGTAGTGTAACATTTGGTCCTCGGCCTGACTGGGTCTGATGAGAACCGCAGCTGATCTGGGCTAATGCGTTCAGCAGAGGGCTGAACGGCACAGCGTCGAGTCGAGGGCTCCTTGAGACGTCAGCCCAGGCCTCCTCTGGCTGACGCTAACGGCGAGTCGAAGCCTTGTTGATATTGAGGAACCGTGTAATTTATGATGTCATGTCTTGAGACGGAATTAGAGAGAATTACACGCTTAGCTTGCTGGTTGTGAGCGTCTTGGCTTTGCAGCGGTTGGCAGATGTTTAAACGAGCGGCTGCTTATGCAGACGACGAAGACAAACAGAAAAAGGAATAAGGTTCTTCATCACTTATGTTACTACACCTCAACTGTTTCTAAAAATACCCCCAAGAAACTAAATTTACAATTGTCCTACAATGTCTTATTAAATTAGGAACATTAGTTGAATTAGTCAAAACTATCAAACCACCTTTATCACAAGTGTATTATCTGTAAATCGTTTAAATCAATTACTGGGACACATTCTTGGAAAGAACAAACTGTGGTCGTTTCTCAGTCAAATCAGTGCTATCAAGATGTTCTCCTGAATGCCGTGAGCGTGGGGAACTGGCTAAGGCTGCAGTCTTGGCACATAAGATGAAAATGAAATGCGAAGCGGCCTCATGGTGTGGCTCGCATCAGCAACCGTCCCCCGGTCGGTGCACCGCCGCGCCGTAAACACGCTGTTTGATTTATGGTGGAGCGAGCACATAGTGAAGACTGAGTCGTCGCTGAATGCTAATGCAGCAGAGTCGGGCCTTGCATGCAAACGCCTGCCCTCGCTCTCCTTCCCCTCGTAATATTTCTTCTTCCTGTCGTCCTTTATATTTGTCTTGCATCGCGCCGTCGCTGTGACTTCTCTTCCATTCGCTCTCCAGCGATACAACAGGCAGCTGACAAATTGTTGGACAGAGCTCCCGCTTTCCACATAGTGGAACTGTTTCAGTGGTGAAAACCACGCGCCAGCAGCGCCAACATTTTCCTTGGTTCCCTTTAGCTTGTTTTTTGTGCCTCTGTGTTTAAAAGGATCCACGCGAAGAGATTTCACAGTGGGTTAATGTGGAGGGGACAGGCAGTGACCTCTGTGGCTAACAGAGCCACGCGTAGACTGTAATTTGTTCATATCATGCGGCTCTTGGAAATACAGAGGAAAACGTTTTTTTTTAATACTAGTAATAATGTCATTACATGTAGAAAACAGCAGAGACAAATTAAATAAAGCACATCCGTCAAAACTAGGGAAATATTCAAGTATCTGCTGTTTCCGGTGTGTTCGGGGTCTATTTCTGAAATGCTTGGTGACGTACTGCGATGATTTTTACTTTTCCATGTGGACGTGATATTGATGTAATAAGCACCACTCCTGGCCCAGATCTGATCAGGCTGCTCTGCAAACACCTACTGTAAGAAGATGTCCTCCATGTGAAAAGATGAAAACCTTTCCTCGCTGCACGTAGTGAGGCCAGGGCAGCGGCGCATGGGCTCCCGTAGCAGCTCACACATTCTAAGACAACGAGATGACGGATGCTAAACAAAGAGCACTCAAAATACCACAACGCCACGAGCAGCCACGGCATATTTTCACATGTCACATGTAATGAAACTGGATTTAAGTGCTGCACATGGGAGCATTTGTCACGACCAATGTACGGCACAGAGCCTCAGACTGTGGGATGATTTTGTGTGACGAGCTACTTAAAGAATGAATGAGTTTCTTTCGCTCCCTGAAAGCTAAAAAACGTATTTTTGTTTATTTATTTTTGGACTTAATCCGTGGTCGTAGTGCATCCTGTCTTGCTTTCACTAAAAGAAAGACTGAGCAGACGTTGTTTCCCCCAGACTGTCATTACTGCGGCCTATCCTAAACCCAAAGTTTAGTCATGAAAATGTGAAATGTGATGCAGGCAAATGCTGTGTCCAGCGTGGTGATGTGGTCTGAGACTGCAACTGTGTCTCCTCCGTGATGTTTACTGCATGTAGCCCGATACTGCTGTGTCTTTAACTCACTGTGTTTTTGCAGCATCCGCTTGCTATTACAGTTCAGCTCTGCACAATGTGCAAATATTTGCAGCCGTCAGCTTGTAGCACACAGCAAATTGTCACAAGAGTGACGCTAAATCAAGATTCAATATTGTGGCTCTGGTCCTACAGATCTAAGATGCTGAAAAACATGTGGAGGTTGTGAATATAAACTGTAAACCACAATCTACTGTATAATCCAGACGTGATTATATTTCCTTCAAAACATTTTTCCTGTTCCAGTCGTCTTTGCAGTATGTGACAGATTGTTAGGGGACATATTGATAAGAGACGGGCAATAATGATTTAAAAGTCAGAGCATGTTTGTAGTAGTTCCATTCCCAAACTACTTCAATGCCAAAGCCTGAGAGATAACACAAGCAGAGAACTCGTATAAAATTACAGCTGGTGCTGATGCTGCAGCGCTGCCATCTCAAATCACAAATAATGACCATGAGTGAAATTCCTCATCATACATAATGATGTCTTTTGTCCTTTGCAATGCTTTGGGAGGCCTGATATTTCAAACTGTTTATATGGCTTCCTAGGATTACTGCCGCTCCACCACGCTCCCCTGTGATACAGGATACGGTGTCACTGAGGCTCCAACGGGCCCTTTAATCTGCACATCCTTTCAACGGGGCGGCCAGACGCTGCAGACACGGGTGGGGACAGATGTGGCGAATATGGAGGGAAATATTTTGACTCGCGATAAACAGCGGCTTGATAATGTTTGGACGCTTTTCGGCAACGTTTCAATTTTGAAGGAGAGTGGGGTGTGCAGGTTTACATGTTTCTTTGAGCTCATTTCTGTTTTAGGCATCTGGAAGCGATTCAGTCTGAATTTCTGCCGTTTTGTGTACCGAGATCAACCTCGCTGGCGTCTTTTGACTTCCAAGTGAGTGTTTTTCAACAAAGACTGTGTGCTATTTATGCCAAGACAGCACCCGGCAACTTTGATCTACAAACGTCGTGTTTTATTTTGTAAAATTGGTTCCTGTGCATCACAGCCTCACGGGGAGTCATTTGTGTTTTGTTTAATCATCCACTGATCACCCTCTTCCACTGGGGGTTTTCCCAAAGGGAATTTCCCTGCTACTCAGAAGGACCCATCCTACCCAGGCAAACTGTATGTCCAGCTGATTATGTGTCTTACTTGCACAATATAATCCCTACGTTTGGTACAGGCACAAAGTTGGGCAGCAAAAACTTCCTACTGTACGAGCAGCAGCTTTGCATCGCGTTCTAGTGGCCTGTGACTCTTCTATCTCTATTTATTAAAGAGCCAGAGTCTGTGATGATTTAGCGAAATGGAAAATCAAAAACGCTGATCAATTCTGAGTAAGTCAAGTAAGTGGTGTCCATTAGGCAAAGAGCAGTTAAACACATTTATTGGTTCTCGTTTATTATGAGCTGTTATAGGTTCAATTTAAATGTCTTCCCGTGTGAACCTGGCAAGATGCTGTTTGCCACGAGATCGAAGTGTCACTAATTCATTGCGGAGTGTGTTGCTGCGAACACTAATGGAAGTTCTTTGAGCTGCAGACGTTGCATGCGAGGAAGCAATATGAGGTTAATGATGATGATGATGATGATAATGATGATGATCAGTGAGCTGATCAACCTTGCATTTTTCATCTACTACAAATCATCCGAGCAATTTTCTGTCCTTGTCGTAATCATTTAGTGCAGGTTACGCAAAGTTCAGGGTAACAAATTGTTCACATCTCATAGAAGGGAGTAAAATATTATGATGTGATGTACGGTGAGGAAAATTCAAAACTGTTCCAAAGTTGAGATTGAGACTATTTGTGGTTTATAGTCACAGTTATAGAGATAAGCAGGCAAGATCCACAGTATTTAACTGTAAAGAAATCGACTTATGTAGCTGTTTTAAATGTGTTTCTGGGCAGGAAGCTGGTGTAGTGGTTGGCACCTCACAGCTAGAAGAGCCTGGGTTCTCCTGCCTGCGTGGGGTCTCAGGGGACTCTGTTTCCTCCCACCCGCAAAAGACGTGCAGTTACACTGGCTGAACTGAAGACTCTAAGTTGCCCGTGAGTGTGAATGGTTTCTGATCTCTCTCCGTGGAGACTTGAGTGTTTTTCCCACGACTCTGGACCAATGACAGCTGGGATTGACTCTGGAAGGATGGAAATCTGTTCCTCTAGTTTTTTCTTTCAAGATGTTCAAGAAGCTGAAGAACAAAACAAGCAGCCGTCCTATCATTTCTCATTGTTTTCCTAGAAGAGAGAGTGAACCTCTGTGCAGAGAAACACAAAGCATGCGTTGGCTGCTCTGAAGTCAAGCCTCTGGGCCCAGCCTTGGGCTGTGTCAGTCTGCGTTCAGAGCTTAACTAAACCAACGCACAGCTTTGAAGGTGAAGCTCCTGCAGTACAGCTCAGAATGCCTGTGTCGAATGTAAATAGAATTTTTTCGGCAGTTAAAACTGTTTAAAATATTGACGACCTCTGGCTACTAGCAGGACAGATTTTCCACTGTATTTATGCAACACGTTCTCCACTTTCCATTTCCCACAAAGAGCCTGTCTTGCTTCCAGCAGAAGTTGTCAAGTGCATCTCTTCCAATAGGCTGACTTTTGTTTTTTTACTTGTGTATGTGGAGTCAGTGATGGAGTTTGTTTTTTGCTGCCAAGCACTTATAAGGACAATGTTGCCATTGTGTATCTGCATAGTTTGGGTGTGTATCAAAGTGGGAGAGCACATACGGAATCATTAGAAACAAGAGGATGTGACAATGCAGTGCCCTGAGTGGCCCTCGCTCTCTCTCTCTCTCTCTCTCGCTCTCTCTCTGCCTTTCGACTTTAAACCACCATGCAAACATCTTGAATCGCTTAATCTCATCAGGGCTCTTTTTCCCTCTTCATGCAGCCTTAGAAGTGGGAGATCGGCTGGACTGAAAAGAAAAAAGACAAAAAACTTCACCCGTATACAGCATCCCAGAAAGTGTGTCCTGTGAAAAGCTAATTAGTCCCTGGCTAAATTCTTTATATAATAATGATAAGAATGATTAATGATGTGGTTGACTGTTGGGCAGCAACACAGAAGTAAAACAGCTCCTCCTGCAGGAGAGAAGGTTTAAGGAGCATGAGACCGGACGCAGGTGTCAGCATTGCTTGCTTCGCAGCGACACAGTAAAATTCAAACACCCAAAATTGAACTTGAAGACCGTGGCTGCAGAAGATGGAGGATTCATGTCAAGAATCATAATCACATCCAGAAGAGTTTCTTTTCCCTCTCCCACGAAGAACTGCGTGTGACTTGTTATGTGGAGAGGGACTCGCCTCACTGTGGAAGCAGCAGCACAAAGGTTACAGATCTCACTCTCATCCCACACATTCACATTACAAAGCCACTGTTCATCCATAAATCTTCACCACTCCGCCATCTGGAGCCCATCTTCACGCTCGCTCACGCACACACGCATGCACACACACACACACACACACAAACTCAGAGGCACTGACTTCATTCGACGAAGTCCCACGTACCTGATATCACACGTTGTACAAACACGCAAACAAAGACTTGTCTGTGCTCCCACGTGACTTTTCAGTTTTATAACGAAACGCACGGGGGACGATGAACAGGAGAGGACAGGCCAGCAAGCAGAGAGACAGCTTAGGAGGGGAAAGCTCTGCAAAGGCTCCCATCGCGTTTCCAAGTCGGGTCGGGTTTGAGTAACTCGCGGCTTTGAGGATGTCAGACGGGTATAACTTTACCTGTTTCAACAAACAGCCAAGAACAGAACAACGTGTACGTGTGGTCAGACTGCCCGTTCCAAGCGCAGCTTCCGACCTGTCTCATAAATACAACAATATACAGCAAAATGAATGAATCCCATGACGGCTACACTCTGATTGGTGTAAACTGATGGAAATGAAATGCTAATGACATACAATGAGACCTGATGTGAGCTGACCTCTCAGATCTGCCTTTGGAACATGTCGGGACTCAGCAGCACAAGGGGACGTGGGTGCGTCTTACAGACAGAACGGAGTCTGTCACATTCAAAGGACACAAAACCCTTGATTACACCTTTACAATGAGTTCAATAATTATAGCAACGTGAGACTTGTGCGTCAGTGCAATAAAACCAGCTACTTCCCGATTTGTAATCTCTGCGTTTCCTCATTTATGTAGTTTGTGACCATGTCATAGCTTTGGTTACAACAATACACATCAATTATTTCATCAATGTAAGTTTACACTCTCGAATCAGTCAAAAACATTATACAAATACTGGCTGATTATGTTTAATATTTAATATTGCTATTAATATTGTGGGAAAAGTTCCTGTTTTGCTTTATGCTGCTGTTGGAGATTCCAGTTCTCACTGGAATTATAACATCTGTCTGGAGAGAAACTGCAGACTGAAAATCAATAACACCTCTGTTTTTATTATTTGCTGAGAACCCATTCTAAGAATAATTAAGCCCCACAGGGATGAAGTCGACATATTTCTGCGTTGTCCTCTGGAGCAAACTGCAGTTCGCTGTGCTGCTAAGACCACAGTGCACAGTATGGGGATTATGTCACATGTAAACAACGCAGCAGGCTGAGGCCAGCGTCTTAAATCAGAGGCCGTGGGGGAGCCATCACCTTTCGGTGGCGTCGGATCAGGTCCGTAACTCATCACTTATACGCCCGCATAGCAACAGAGAGTCTTTGAAGGAGGACAGCGGAGAACGCACGAGCCTCATGAATACGCAAGAGACGACATTCAGGGTTTTTTTGGTCCTTTTTCCCAGCAGGTTTGGATACACAGAGGCCCCAGGTGTGAGTGTTTATGAAGCAATTATATGACAGAGAGGATTCCCCTTGTCCACACGGCGCACTTTGAATCTTAATGGGTTTCAAGTGATGTCTGCTGCTCTCCTGTGATTTAGGCCGTAGTCAAGGAAAGCGATCACTGTGTGCATAAAAATGGCAGATTGTTGTACTGCATGGCTGAGGCGTCACAGCCGGGAACCATGAATATATCTCACCAGAATAAATAGTGATACTTTATTGGGTTGTAAAGGGTGGAAACACCAACTGATGACCCATGACTTAAATAATACCACTTGAAAAGGGAAGGGGGGGGGAAAGACAAGAACAGTTTCAGGTGTGGAGTTGATTTGTTGCCGTTTTATCACATTACAGGAAATTCCACCATGAGACCATCAGCTGGAAAGATGAAGGATAGAAAGATTCCTCAGACACTGGCCCTCAAAATATTTTCTGCCAAACTATAATCTGGTCTTGATGTACTGTACATACTGCATGAGAAACGATAAAGCCTCAGCTGATCAGTGCCAGAATGAACGGAGAATAGACTGAGGTCGTCCACGGGATGCAGCCAATAAACAAACTAATATACAGTAGATGTTGATGACACTGCTCAACGGCCTCAGTTGTGCTAGTGCCTGTGTGTCCCATCTCACACGTGGGATCAAACTAATGGATGTAATGGATCACGTATGTGTGGTTTCTCCATCTGAGTAGATGCAGTTCTTCAAAATGCTAATACTCATTACCACACTGGTTTAATACCTAAGAGACCAGTCATTTTGTAATTCAGATTGTTTTCTGCACTAAGTCTTGTGAAATCTTCAAAACAAATCTTTCTCATAGTTTAGATATCAAAGTATGAGTGAAAACAATTGTATTGTAATGGGAAACAAGTGTAAGAGCCCAGCAGCTTCTCAGCAGCATGAAAAAGTTAAAGCTTGGATAGTGATTAAGAAGTTCCACCTTCAAAAGAAAACATTAAACACATTAATGGAAACAGGGTAAAATAAATAACTCAGAGACACATAAATGAGAAATGAGGAGCTGTTGTTTTTTTGTCCCCGGGCCACATCTCCGGTGCTGATGATGCTGATATTCTCTGTGAGAAGCATAAACCTCATAACATTTGACATATACAACAGTTCAACTTACAGGATATCCCCTACTTTCATTAGACACATTTTTGACAACATCCACCGAACCCCAGCGGTAAAGTATGTTTAAGTAATCACTTCACGGAGTCAAAGAACAACATCTGCTGGAGTCCATCTGGAGCCAGCGGCATCCTCCACCAAGCAGGCTACAGTAAATGACATCCAATCATCTACAATCCGCATCTCGCTTCTGATCGGATTTGCACCGATAGTTTGTCTCAAGGTCTCTAATTAGACTTTTACCTCCCACAATGGAGAAAAAGATATTTTTTTGCTTCTGTGCCTGCTTGTGTCATTCAAAAGACCAGCGTGTAATTTTAATTATCAACCTGCCTCCCACGCTGATCATCTTCTTACTACACCCAGTACGTGTTTAAGGACATGTCCTCGTCAATCCCTCAGTCATTCAACAACTAGATCAATGTGGGCTCCCCACAGCCTCCTCAAGCAGGATACGGGTGGTTACAGGAGCAACCAGAAGTTAACAGATATTAGAAAAAACCAAGTTTCACTAGATATTGTATAATACACTTTAAGACGCACAGAAACACATTGACGTGACGTTTAAATGCGTAAATCAGATACCTTAGTAAAGTAAAGGGCATTTCTTAATGTTGGTTGCAAATACAAAGTGTGATTTCAACTGTATTCAGTTACAAAATAAAATATCATTTACTATCATTTTAAATGTGTAGTTAAGTATGTTAAATCTCTCTTATCCAGTTTATAATCCTGATTCAGTCATCAGACCAAAAAAGCAAAAGCAAAAACCATTAGCTCCTACGCTGATTTATGGTTTTACTATTTTTCTTTTGGAAATGATGTTAAATGTTTCTACGGCTGCTGAACTGTGCTTATGCTTATGCGGTCGTGTTATTCACATTTCACCTTTTCTAAGCAGCAGTGTCACTTTAGTTTGCCCTAGGATATTATTTTATTTTATTTCATGTCACATTAGGTAATTTATTCACGGTTCTGTTTATACAGCAGTCGCTTGTTCGCATGAACATGCGTTTATCTTAAGAAATATATTAGAAACACATGTGTTGAAAATAGTTGATGAATTTTTTCTGACACTTGCTAAAAAGCAGTTTAATAATAATGTAATCTACAGAATTCTTTTTAAAACACATTAATTTACAGCTACGGGCCACTAATAGAATGAACACTACAGCTGGAAAACTCTTTATAACCTACATGGGCTCATATGAGTCAAAAGAAAATAAACATTTTAGAGTAAACAAACAAGTTTTTGGGGGGATCTAAGGTTTTAATGTTGTCTGTAGTAAAGCAGCAGCACTGAACGTGTGACCCAGTCTGCCTGTGATGGTAATTACAGTAAACATTCTCCAAATTTAAATAGTTTTCCAAATGTGGAAAACAACTTCTTGGACCTTTCTCTTACATTGTAGTGAACTAATCTAATTTAGGACTGTGGCCAATTAGTTCAAACAAACAGTATGAATAAGACAAATACAAAACTGGATTTTTGCACATGCACAAAGACAGCGATGACTAATAATCAGTCCCCCCTCACATTTGAAGTTCATTAGTCAAGAGGACTTGTACACACACACATATATATATATATATATATATATATATATATATATATATATTTAATGTAAGGCAATTTCCCTTGTTTAGGAAACGTGTCTGACACTAAGACTTTGTAAAGTAACAACCTTTGGGGCTTATGTTTTATTTTACATCTTCCCGGGTTATGAGTGTGGCTGAAGGCTGACGACAGACAAGCTTCCAAACACGAGTTAGACCATTTTCAACAGCGTAAAGCGTCCAGGAAACCGTCCACATGTTTACTGCTCAGGATGACTTGGAAGGTAAAGCAGACAAGCGCACCTGATTTACACTGCGTCTGTTTGCCTCAGAGTTCAGCAGACGAGCTTCTGCCGAGCCAACTTTCATTTTACTACGCATCAGCAAGTGATTTGCATCAGCCCATATTTATCTTGTTTACTTGTAGAATTCATCTTATCATAAATTTTGGCCATAAAACATAAAGAAACTGTCCACCTGTGACTCATTATTACTCTGGCCTTTGTCTCTGAGATTTGAACAGACGACAGATAATAGAAACATAAGGAGACAGATTTTTCTCATTTCTTTTAAGATGTACTGTACATTCCACCCTATTTAGCCAGATATTAGAGGCAAAAGTCAAGAAGACGCACCACACTCACATAAACATTGCTGTGGGAGGTTCACTATTACAACTTATAATAATCAGAATAAAATTAGAAAAGTAAAAGAAAAGAAAAGAAATAATCAAGTTATTCAGATTGTTGTCCACAATCTGAATAACAAACAAACTGAAATATGTCGTTAGTGAAAACACAGCTTTCCATCAGCTGTTGTCATTCTCTGCATATTCTGCTAATGAATGCGTATAAAAGCGTTTCTTTTTAATCTCTGGAGGATGGATCGCTACACATGTGACACATTCACAGTCTGTCATTACAGAGCTCGTTCCAGCACAAAACCATCTACTCAGATAGTAATGACAGCTGTGAGAGACAACAACTGCTCGTCGTGCTGTGTGCGCGCTGAACCACACACGAGATCCAGAGCAAGCCAAAACATTCTCCTTTCAAAAAGCCACATCGCCTCAGTGTTACCATCTGAAAGTCATCGACAGCGACAGCGCTTCCAGTGACTGACATCTTTGCAGCGCTCACAATCCTTCTTTAGCAACTCCTGTGTGACAGCTGCTACACAATATCCTAAATTAATGAGAAATCATCTGCGACAATAATCTTAAAAGTTCCCAAAATACTAGTTAATGCACCTATTAGAGCGGTGAAAAGTGTTTTTCAGCTTATTTGGAGCTATTCAGAGCCTGTACTAACCACAGCTAGGCCTTTAATTATGTGTCTGTATTATGGGTGGCATGGAAAAAGTCAATTGTGCGTTGCTGGCTTGTTGGCATTATGAGAACATAAGAGTTTTTCCAGCGCGGTGGTTGTCAGGCTTCTTTAAATCTTCTCACGCAGGACACGATCATTTGTAGGACAGTCTGACAAGCACAACGGCATCCATAACGGTGGATGTTTTGGTTTGTGGCACCGCGTCTGGACTCGTTCGTGAGATCTACTCTGATGCCAAATGAAAAATCAAACAGGCTGTCTTAGAAAAGCAGCGTCATCAGGAGCTCATTAGCCCACACGTTTGCACTGCGTAATGCCATGTTGTTGCTTAAAAAATGTGCAGTCCATGTGCGCAACTCATCACGTCTGAGAAAAGAAGCTTTCCAGAGGACATGTCAGGCCTGTAAAACAACAGGAAGCCTGAAGAATTATCAAACACAAATTTGTGCGCGGAAAAATAAAGAAATTCAACAATTCAGTCTTTTGTTTGAGGGAGATTACGGTGACAAATGTTATTGGCCCTATAGCTGACCCCTGCCTCTCGGAACAGAAACGGGCCTCGCATGCAGAACGCGGCTCCTTATTCCAGTCCTGTGCAATTTATCAAGCATGTGGTGTGCAGACTCGTACCGTACTTCATCACAAGCTGGAGAAGAGGAGGCTTGATTCACGGCTCCTAGCTCAGCGTGACGGCGCTTATCTGTTTTTCTGACAGGAGTCTTTGCTTTTCAGACCCAAAACAATAAAAACTGGAAACATATGGCGAGATGGAGCCCGACCAAAACGACCTGCTGCGCTCTTCGTTTGTGTTCAAAGGTGTTTGGCGTGTGATTGAGCTGAAGATAGCGGGCTACGCGTCAGCCTTGGGTCCGATAGCGGTGCTGTGGAGGAAAAAAGTGATTGTTAAAAGTGATTTCATTTGAGACTGATGTGCTGCTGTTGCTTATGGTCTCGGGTCCATCGCACGTCGGTACCAACCCTCTGCACACACATCATAACGTGACGAGTCGTGCAAGTGTTTGACCTTCAGTGCAGCAAACACGCAATCACATTTCCACGTCACTTAACGCAATCATTGCTGCTGACATATTGAAAAGCGTTGAGCAGCAAATGGCAGCTAACGTTTGAACAATAAGGTCATAATTCACTTCACGTTTCTTTGTTTTGGGAGGTTTGCGTCTGGACAAATATTGGAGCAGCTCAACTCAAATATGCATTTCTAGGCGTGTGCACAATATATTGACAAATGACTAATAATAATTAGTGCTGCACTGAAACTAGAATGAAGAAATATCTGTTCCTCATCTCAATACTTTTGTTTTTTGTAGGCGTTTATGGGACCTTGGCACCATGCGACACAGTGAAGTACACAGTGGACTAATGGTAACTCTCAACAGCTTCACTTATTTTCTCCTGATTTACAGGGACATGGAGGTGAATCACGGTGGTGCTTGTGTGTTTTGTGTACTGCCTGCCTTTCAGTCACCTCCACCAGCATCAGATTATCATTCCTTGCAAGTTTATTTGTTTTGCACGTCTTCTGCCAGAATAACCAGAGCTTATTTAAAGTCATTTCCAAACTGTTCCCTGTACTAGCAACACTCAGAAATGATTAATATCCTGAGAGAGGCCAGCACGACGCTTTGCCATTAACCAAACATAAGGAGCAGAAAGTGCGAGTCAAGAACATGTCATCCGTCATGGATTAAAAAATGACTTCATTTCAGATGATTTCTTGGAAGGGTGCGCTGCATAGCAGGACATATTTCTCCTGGGTTGGACATTCATTGCATTCATTTCACTTGTTTTATTTCGAGGTCAGACGTGCCGAACAGTCAGTTTGGAGCACGTCATTTGATATTTTGGGTCAGTGCAAAGAAATAGCAGTCAGCTCTTATAGTAGATGGTAAAACAGTGCAGTGAACTGAGGCCACATGAAAGCGAAATGCGATGACTGGTAATAACTGATCACGGACAGTCTAATACTTTATGTTCAGAAATCATGCTGATCACATTTTAAATAACATTATTGATTTTTGAAGTAGTTGAAACAACCTCCAAACGTCATACTGAAAGGTTCATTAATGCATTTTTCTGGATATTACATCACAGTAATGACTTTATTACTGTGTTGAGACTATGGGTCACTAACTGTGTACAGAAAACCTCTTTGACTGGTGAGATCTCTCTCATAACGCAGAGAGTGAACCATAAGAAGCCACAGAAACCTCTCTGAAACATCTGAGACGACCGCATGGCAGTCTGCTCAAATAATCCACGACGAGCACCACCAGCCTTCACGCACAGACTACAGGAACATCTGCAACAGCTCCGGGATGTGGGCAAAACAAAGGCACAGGCACAAATCTGCAGTCAGATTTATTTCAGGGCCTAAATTGGAGCTAAGTGGCTCTGGTTTTTGAGATACTGACTTGTGACGGCTCCCATTTCACTTCACACTTTGACAGGCGGCAAACACTTCAAAGTGTTTTTGATGGTTTTGTTGGGCTTCAAATTTATCGTGAAATCTTGACAAAGAACTGCATCTTTCAAAATACCCACATAGACTAGAAGGTCAAACCACGTCTTGAACTAAAGTGAACAAGCAGCACAGGAACAATGAGCCTAGATGCTATTAAACACACAGATGGAAAATGTGCTTGATAAACCTAGAAACGCAGTCAAAGACACCTTTTATTTGAGTCTGATTAAGACAAGATCGTGCTGCGGTTTGATCCCAACCCAAGCCGCTGGTGACCCACTTTCATCTAATGAATAAAAGTATGCCACCATCTGCCAACCTCCACGCTCTGTGCTACCATGTCTGCCAAGTTTGCGGGAGACAGCGTTTTAACAGGACAAGAACAGACCCTCTGTTTCCGATAGCAACAATACCGCAAACATGTCGAAGAGGATTAATAGCATTTCTTTCTCATCTATAAATCGCTGCGCATACCAGTACTTTGAGTTATGGCTTAACTGGTTGACAGTTATTGTTCTAAGCCAAAGTGTTATAATATCCAGTAGTTTTTTTTTGTTTTTTTTCTTCTCAGCTGGACCAAAAACATTATCCTAAATCGAGGCACGCACGAACAACAGAATGTTTCTGGTAAAAGAAGAGCTCTCTGGAAAACGGACCTTCTGTAAAGCAGAAGTTTATGAGCTGGAAAGTCTTTCAGATTCAGAGCAGGAATGAGACATAATGGACACTGTCAATGAAATTCAGCTCTAGTTAGAATAACAACCGTGACCATTAACCTTGGGAATAAACCGTTTCATCAGCTCTCACAACACTGACTCCACCGTAGTGTGGTACTGCGTTAATGACCAATGAAACTTATCCAGCGCTCATAAATCCAAGCATCCATCCTCCCTCATGATGATCCTAATAACAACCTGCTGTACGTCAGCTGCTCCGCTCTGCCTTTGGCGAGGTTATGGGACCTTTCGTCTTCACTCTGACCGATGCCGCGGCCTTCGGAGTGGTTGAACAAACACGTGGTATTTGCCTTCTGGTCGGAGCAGTTAGGAGACGCGCCACCCAGTTTGACGCCGTTGCCCGCTCAGCACAGTGATTATCAGTGGGAGGTCCAGACTCCCTCTCTGTCTCTTCTGTGCATAACTGGTCTGATACCATGTCTGCGGATAAATTGCTTGTAACAGCGTGGAATCTCG
Source organism: Macropodus opercularis (assembly GCA_030770545.1). Classification (NCBI taxonomy): domain Eukaryota; kingdom Metazoa; phylum Chordata; class Actinopteri; order Anabantiformes; family Osphronemidae; genus Macropodus; species Macropodus opercularis. The sequence continues at coordinate 7,229,482 of CM061094.1, read as the reverse complement.
CCGTCTTCAGATCAGGTGAAGCAGGAGATGTTCACCTGTGGACATTAGCAACCTTATATCCGCTGAAATGTTTCTTCCCGTGGCCCTTAGCTTTGAAAGGCTCCTCCTCCATGTAGGCTTCTTGCTTTGTACCTTATTTGTCAGTCTTTTTGGGATGAAAGCTGCCAAATGACGAGCTGCGAATGCGAAGCGTGCAGCTGAAAGTCTCTTCGGCTGTTTCGCTAGTTTCCACTCTGTGGGAGAAAAAAAAAAAAGCTTGCATTTTTGGCAAGAGCACTGACAGAAGGCCGGGATGGAAAGTATCAGCAGGAGCCTGGCTGTGGATAAGGAGCTCTAAGCCGAAGCCCCCTGATCCCCCGAAGAAGATACTGTTCTCACCACCTTCTGATTCTGCATGGGTGATATAACGTTAACTTGCGCTCTGGAATTTCACTGCAGGGAAAATAAATGTTTGTTTAAAATAAGAGGCTAAATAGATTAAATTCATTCCACAGACACATGACACCACGTGCGACGGGCTTCGTAAGTGATCACGGATTCAGCTGGATTCTGCTTCCAGCGTGATAAGTAGAGAAACACACATTTGCATGTCAACCAAACGGAACAAATACAGTACGAAGATGCCAAGGAGCTGTGTGTGATGTGACATATGGGAATTGCGTGACTGAATAAAGAATGAAATTATCTGAACGCTGAAGCTGAAGCTGGACTCTCTGTTCGCTCTACTTATGTCACTCGTACAGTAAGACTTTCTAAACAGAAATAAAATGTGACCGGACACATTTTTACTGTCGTGAAGCGTGTCATTAAAATCAGCTTAATTCAAATCATCATCCACGCTGTGCATTTTTGTCTCTTCATTCTAAACAACATCAGTGTTAAGTTCCTTACTTTGGGTTAAAAGAGCAATTCCACAAAAACAGCGGATAACACAGAGTTGACTTCGACCTTTGCCAAGATACAGTATTCTTCTCGTTTTCGAGTGTATCACAAAGACGGCTGTCACATCCTGGGTGTGTCGATCGAATAAAGTGCTGACTAAAGGCAAACTTCACAAGCATTTCAAGATGTGCAGTTAGTTACAGTGCGGAGCGTAAGACGCTGACATATTTCACTTGATCTTTTTCACCTCTTCCTTTTAACTCATTCTGGAACCAGTGGGACAGAGCAGTTAGTACAGTGGACGCACAGTTTAAAACTGACACTGGAGCAATGACCTGCAGGACGTGAGAAACAGAAGCGGATTGTTCCATCTGGCTTGTTTTCAGCTTCATAAATCAGTCACGTGTTTTTGACACAGTCCTGTAAAGAATATGTTACGAGCTGAAACATACTTTTTACATATGTACCACCTTTCAAATGCACAATACGTTCGGAGGTTTAAAGGTGCTAAGGTTGGATGTTTGTTGGTTTTGTCTGGTCAACTTTGAACAAGAACTACTATTCTCTCACACAAATCTCAGTCAGTTTATCCTTAAACAGTTCTCTGGCATGATTGAAATAACACCTGCAATTCATTCCAAGCAAGCAGCATTTATTTGAAAGCAGAACAGAAAATTGCCCTTTTCCCTCCTCTGAGTACAGAATTCGACTCCTGTGGGTTGTAAAATGGGACTTGTGAGAGTCTGAGCCAAATAAAAGATAAAAAGATAATGTTTTCACTTGACTAGGTTATGGAGGTGGCTGAAAATAATGCATCGGGGACACATGATTCAAGTGCTGCATTCGGTAGGTAACAGGGAAAACGTCTCTGCAAGGCATGAGAATGATTTTATGGAGTGAAATGTATTTTATTGTAGGTCTACGAGTCAGTCTGAGCTTTCAGATGATCCTAGTCTGGTAAACCGGTGCTGTCCAGATATTGACTGTAAAACTGCGGCAGGTGTTTTGAATTTGCATACGGTAATATCACACATGGTATTGTTATTAGCCTTTCCATACGCTTTCTGTCTTCATGCTCTTGTATTTACAGTGGGGTGAAGACAGAGAGAGACAATAATGTCAATTTAGATATTAGATGATTTTAGTGTTCATTTAAACACATCGCCAAATAGTTTACCTTAACCTTTATTTACTGTCCTGCTTTAGCCTTGTGCAGCTGCTCCCCTGTGGGATTCACTCTACGGCCAAAGAACAGCGGACAGTCTGTCGAGCAGCACAAACACTGTGAGATAATGGGAAAGTCGCTGCGGAGAGTGTGAGCATATGAAGGAAGCCTTGAAACAATGGGAAACACATGTTGCCCTTTTCCTTTGCAAAGGGGCATAAGGCAAGTGGAGCTCATGTGCGATCATATCTGAGGGTGTGAACTCAGTTTCAGGTCCCTGATGTAAACACGGATTAGGGCCGACTGCACATATGAGCTATTCGAGCGTTTGAGCATTAATAATCAGCTGGCGGGAATATGTGCATCATGATGACGTCTGCGAAGGCTGAGTGGGATGGATCGGTGACACAAGTATGACAGCTTTGGAAACTTTCCATTACGCCTGGCCTTCAGCGTATCCATCCTGGAAATGGAGCGTGTAATGGCTTGTCCCGCACAATAATACACTGAGTGATAAGAAGCGGTAGCAGCACCGTGTTTGTCTTGCGTGCACACTACAGCGCTACAGGACTGTTACGGTCTGTAACAGCAGGATACAGACGGAGACACAGTCAACGATGGAGTCGGTTGTGACAGCAGTTGTGTGTGTGGTGCATCGCTGTATTAGCAAATTGTCTATAGCTCCTTGGCAACATCACATTATAAACACTGATATTTCATGTTTAGCTTTGAAGTTTAGAATAATTACAGTAATTTCTACAACTCAGCAGTAATACATTAACCGTAATATAGTCTATTTTCATATTCAAAGCTTAGTGTGAATGTTTCAACTGCAAATGAAGTCCACAGGTGCTGGGCCAACCACCCACCACTTAGCCTACTTCACAGTGCCACCTGCTGTACAGGTTCCAATAAAAAAACGTCAAATCCTGGTGAAGGCTCCCAGGATGACCTTGAAGAGGGCAATCAAAAGCATTCTGGGTTGGGGTTTTTTTCTGGTTTATGTACGAAAACAACTCTAAGACGACGTGGCATAAAAAAACTTTGCGAACTAGGCTAGAGGCAGCATGAGGCTGCGACAATTGTCTGTGAACCTTAAAATAGGGGAGTGCTGAAGAAAACGAAGCCCGAGTGCCAGCAGGGAGCCACAAGGACCCTTCAAAGCAGGTTTGCCCTGTATCAGACTGCGGATGAGACTGCGGTCGAGCAATGAACAAACAAAAGCTAAAATGGTCAATAACAGACATGCAGTGTGTTCAGTTACACAACGAAAAGGTCACGGCTTTGAGTGTAAGCGCTGTCCACATGCATATCCTCGTCCACAACCACACACTGTGATAGCAGAGCCACTGGGTGACCACTGCGTCCGTGGTACACACGCCCAGAACTACACGCTCCGAGATGCAGAGCAGCATGAGACTCTCCAAGTGTGATGTCAGTCCTTCCAAGGCCTTAAACCGGAGCACTGTGGTGACACCGACTGCATACCCTCTCCCCTATTTCTTGCCACTATGTTCTGGTTCTTCTCTCAAATGGTGGAAATTGCTCCCAGAGGTCCTGCAGTTGCTGAGTTCTGCTCAACTTCAGACGTCAGGGACGATGGGGCTGAAAGAACTGCAGCTCTAATAAGACGACTTGAGGAAAGAATCAATAAAGGTCTTTGAAGTCTGTAATATCCAGACTATATCCATTTTCTATAGACGTTTTGGATGTTGGATACAAAAATGGAAACAATAATGCAGAATTTAAAAACTCATCTGTTTTCTTTAAGAGAGGAGCTGAATACTGTTTCAGTGATAATTTGCCGGGGTTCTCCAGTGTAAACACATCTGGCCTTGAAACCTCATCTGGAGCGTCGCCTCGCGTGCATCTGTTTGCAGCAAATCAGCCTTTTTAAAAACAACTTGAAGAAGAGACAGTTAAAGCTCCAGGGACCTCATCACCATCACACATGTGGAACATCTATGTAAGTTCAGTGTGGAAGTAGGAAAGTGTGACAGTTGCAGCCTGGGAGAGTGATTTTACACCGGTTTGGCTGATGTGTGGTAAATGTAGCAGACATGCTTTTATGATACCTTATAAGACTGTTCCCCCATAGACCAAGTCTTAGACACCAACAGTATCTGTAACATTTCCAATACTATATAAGGTCAGATGGGGGGTTTAAAAGCAGCTGTAGAATGTTGCAAGGTCAATAAGCATAATAAAAGATCCATAAACCTAAGCAATTAAACTGCTTCCTGGCTTCCACTGGTGAAACTAGAGTTTCACTGAAATGTCCAGCATTGAATCCATAGCAGGTTGTACACTGCCCCCATCTGGTCATCTTTGAAACTACACTGAGACAAGAGTTTATCAAAATAACATTTGTAAACAAACTTGTTGTTTGTTTACTAATGCTCGTTAAAGTTAATTTCTAAGTGAAACATTATGCGTTATGCAAGTCCTGAGGTGAACATGCCGCATATATGGAATTTCTGCAAAAACAAATATGACAATAACTTCTATGTGAAGCAACCAGGTGCGTGTAGCATTTCGTTTTGAGAAACACTATACAAATAAGGTCAATATTCTTTATATGTATATTCATGTATAAGTTATCACAGATGTGTATCACACGAAATCCGAGAATCTGATGATTGAACAGCACAATGAAAACGATAAAGAAACAGCTACTGTGATGTAAATCATGAATAATACCATGAATAGAGAAGACTAGAAGGCTAAACATGTACTTAAAGAATCTCTGGGAATGATTAGATTTACAGGAAACGTTGATTGACACGTTACACTTACACACAGTATCCCGCAGGTGGCGGTAGCGGGACCTCTGTGCTGCCTTCCGGCCGCCAGTGAACAGTGACCGAAGAAGAAGATGCTCTCGGTAAACTGCGTCAGTGAGCAGGTGCGTCAGGTGCAGCACGTTCGTACCCGGAAGGTAAACGAGGAACGACTGTGTTTACAGGTAGGCAGCTGCTGTTTACAGAAAACGTTAAAGAAAATGTCATACTATGTGGAAAAAGCTAATCTGGCGACGTCTCTTTTTTCTAGTTTAAAGTAGGATGGTGAACTTTAGATGAACTAAAGCCTGAACTGCGTTGATGCTTTCAGGAAATCGACGCACTTCGCTTTGTTTTTATTTCTGTGTCCCTTAGTTAAATGAACTGCAATAAAAATCCGCACCAAGAACGCAGAAATCAGAAACTGTCAATCAGAATCAGAATCAGAATGATCACCTTTAAGACATCTTGAATTTCAGTTTAAGGAATTATAATCTTGTAAACGTCGAATCAGAACGTTTGTATTTGATTGAAGTTGAAGGTACAGGTGTACTGTCCAATCCGTTTCTTTAAACCACTTGGTTCCCCTTCATTCGTCACCAGGGAATGTTAACAAAGCATGACCTTTTCTTCTGTGTCACTAATACGATTGTCTATTGTCTTTAACCCGACAGCAGAGAAGCAATGAGTCAGGCATCTATAAACCAGCAGGTTGAGGCACAGTTTAACGATGTGGTCTCCAGACTGCAGTCCAAGCAGCTCTTCCAGTCTGACTGGGACATCGCTACGTTTGCAGTCTTCTTCATCTTCATCGGTGAGTGAAAGTAAAAGAAGTGGTATTGTACAGACCAAGATTACGTTGTGTAGCGCATAACTGTAGGACTCAGACTCTGACTCTAGTGGTGTCCGGTGTATCCTGTGGTGTCTGTGAAGGAGGAGGATGGTTTTCAGGAGGATTACAAACAGACTTATTTTTGGAAACATTCAAGTGGCTCAAACTAATCAAGCAGTATTTATTTTTCTAAGCGTCTGCAGGGCAAGCCTAAAAGCTCTGTCCAATGACTCTGTGTTTTTAGGGATGGTTGTGCTGCTACTCATCCTGGTCCTCATCAGGTGCTGCTGCTGTTGCTGCTGTGATGAAGAAAAGGTAAATGCGTAGTAGAGAAAGGCAGAAGAGACGACAACACACCAGCTGTGAGGCACTTGCCAGTATAGACACCCATCAGACAAAGGACACAAAGCTCAACTATTAGTTGGCCTGTTTTAGTTAGTTAGTTGTAACTGTACAATTGTTGGCAAGTCGTTCCATAGGATGAGCTGTAGGTGCGTCTCGGGCAGAACCCAAAGTTGTGTTTACTGGCTCCAGTGGCTGAATCTCTCTCTGCTGCTATAATCCATTTTAGACTAAATTGACGAGCGTGTGTAGCACACAAAGAGTCACAAGACATGGGTTTGGTAGCACTTCCTCCGCTCCAGACACGCAGCCCATGGTTTTATTTGCATTGAACCTGCCCCCTACTGTACTCATTAACATTTTTAAAAAGCCACCGTGAACGGGACACAGAGGTTTTCTTCATTCATGTTTGGTTTGACGTATAAATGTGTTCTGTGTGTAATGTGAGGACGATTCATCTCTAGTGAAAAATCTTTTGGTTTCTTCAACAGCCTCGAAGACACAAGGTTGGCATAGTGAATATGGCTCTGGAGCCCTGACATCTGACCTGCCTGGATGAAGTAGATTTGGTTAAAGTTAGTAGCAGAAATATGTATTTCACAAGTCCTCTTCTATTCAGTTATGGAAATCGAATCCACATAATCTTGTTAACTGTCACCGCAATGTGAGCTAAGATAACACAGACAGGGTGAAAACCCACTAGTCTGTTTTTTAAAAACTCGTCTTTCTTCTTCTGTTTACTAGGAGAAGGGAAATGGTTTAAATGGTTTTAGTCAGTGATTAAAACATAAGATATTGAAAAGCTAATTTTGCTCTGAGTGTTTCTTGTTCAAATATAATGTTTCTTAAAAGAATACTTTTCTTTTCTGCAGTTGGAACGCAAACAGCAGGGGCAGTGTACGCCAGGCACTGTTCTATTAATATATGTTAATAGAACACATTTATTATTGTGTTTATAGGTTATTTTGAGCCTTTAAGAATTCCTGGCCAACAGAGACATACACAAATCTAAGGCTATTCTATACTAGTTAATAGTAATGATTCTATCTATTGTTAGGGGTGCTGAGCTGAATTTTAGAGGCTCTTGAGTACCTATAAATCCACCACCGCTCTCACACAAGATAAGAAGCCTTGCTTCTGTAAAAAGCAATACTTCAGTGGTTTTCCTGTTCACTCGAGCTGGAAGCAGTCTCTGTAGAGATAGTGTGGACGCTGACCTCTAATTCTACTTTCTAACTAATTCTGCAGTTTAACTGTTTTGTTTCAGGTTTTTCATTGTATAGACTGTATTTATTCATATGTTTTCTTAAATTAAAGTTACTACTATACTGTTCTACTAAATGTCACTTTCGACGGCGTCTATGGGTCGACAGGACGTTTTAACGATGGCCACATGCAGCAGCTGACAATACACTTCCTGTGCACAGTGACTCTACACACAATCTCTTAACGTTGTGGCCGACTTCACGCATAAAACATTGTTTCAGTTGAATCACTATACAAAAGCTGGCATTACTTTTACATTTCCTTATGTCATGCTATAAAGATCTGTTCAGAAAGTCACACTTGACCAACAGAAGGAAATAAATAGATGTAGTAACATGTTCTTATTGAAAAACTAATAATCCAACAGTGCCCTCTAATTAACTATACTAATAATAACGGGCCACAGCTCTGTTTTGAACGTAAGGTTAACTTCTTTATGAAATATTAAATAGCACTTTATAATAAATGAATTCACTGAAATAGAAAATATGAGAAAAATAACGACAAAAGAAAGAACTTTGTTTTGGGCAAACTGGCCTCGCGCTTCTTGCGTGGAAACTTCCTTGTTACCGTTACTACGGTTACCAACGATGACTTCGTCGAAGCCCCGCCCCCTGCGTCTGCCCCGTCAGTGCTCAGTGAAATTCCTGCGCTCCGGCCACATTCACAAACTGTCAACTTCACGCAAAGCGGACCGGACGGACGCAGAGTGAGTCCATGAGTTCCGCCAAGTTTCTTTCGCCGGTAAGTCCTGGAGCAAACTTTGCTCCGCATCAGTCCTCGTGATGAGACAGTGCGCTCCGCGGCGTTAGCGTTAACCTGTGGCTCCAACAGGGAAGTTCTCGTTCGGCTAACGCTAACTCCGTTTATTTAAAAACGCAGAGCGGCTCAGGAGGCGGCATGTGTCACCGGAAGTTGCTCAAGATAAGAAGTAGAAAGTTATGAAAAAGCCTTGTGAACTACTGCACGTGTGAAGCTGGAACCTGTTGTTCGCTCGCCGCTGGCTGTTGCGTTGCTTCCCCTCCTGTTTGTGCGCACTGCGTGTTACAAGGCGCGATGCATCACTCGCCTCCTGTTTCTAATCTAACAGACGCTCTTAGCAGATGTCACAAACCTCTGCCGCTCAGAATGACTGAAGAAATTAACTTTTACCCAGACATGGTGGCAGACAAAAGGATACTGGAGATCATCCACGAAATGTTTTTTTTTCTTCTCAATAATAAGATAAGATAATCCATTATTGATCCCACATTGGGGATGTTAGACAGGTTGGTTGTACAGTCTAACAGCAGTGGGAATGAAGGATCTGAGGTACCGCTCCTTCCTACACTGGGGATGGATCAGTCTACCACTGAAGGAGCTGCACAGAGTCTCCACAGTCTGATGCAGTGGATGAGAAGTATTGTCCATGATGGATGCCAGCTTGGCCAACGTCCTCCTCTCACCCACCTCCTCCACAGAGTCCAGTGGACAGCCCAGGACAGAACTGGCCTCCTGACCTTTCCTGTCAAGGTCCGTGCTTCCTGCTCCCCAGCAGACAACAGTGTAGTGGAGAGCAGAGGCTACTCACTCAGTCTCCTGCCATTTGTCCAAAAAAAATATTTGACCGCTACAGGGTTTGCTTCCTTTATGAAATGTAAAAATGGCCAAATAAGTCAGTCTGGGGCAGGATACATCAAATTTTTACACCGTAGGTGTGAGGGATAGAAAAACATATTGGATCTAAAACTAAAGTTTCTTTCCTGTTGAGGTCAGACCACAAACTATTATTCGCTCAGTACATCTGTGTGTGTTATTTGGCTTGGTCTGAAACAACTACTATGGCTCTAACAGCTGCGTCATGTCAACTTGCAAACCGATAAGGCAACTCTATGCAAAGCTTTAAGCTCCGGCTTCTAACCACAGATCTTTTGGTGGTGATGAAATGTTTTGTTTCAATACAGATACAAAATTCTGCAGCCTTTAATTAGCTGCAGCTCAGTTAAGCTAAACCCACCTCACACCTTCAGTGTGAAAATATTTGTCAGGTGTAGGATTTGGACAGATGTAGCAGTTTGTGTACGGAGTCGGATACTCCAGCAAATATTTCTTTTGTCTGATATCCTTCTCTAATCACACGCACACTGGCCAACTGTCCCAACACATTTACTGAGTTATCCAAAGGAGCCATAAAGCTTTCTACAGCTTCTGGCCTGTGGCTACTAGGCTAAAGATTAGACAATCTTATATATGTTCATGAAAACACTGCATCATTCTTTCCAAACTCTAGTAGTTCTCTTTCTTATTTCCTCTCTCATGCTTACACTCTGCTGCTCATTGCGGGTTAGTGCCTTTTGTCATGAGGTTTGTCATGCTTGGAAGATGTTGAGCAACAGTCTCAGCTCAAAAGTCCAAGAATGACATGTTTAGAAATAACATAACAATAATGAGGCCAGGCTCCTTTTGTAGAAAAGTGGAGATGATGATACTTTTATCAGGTCAAGCAGCAATTCAGCAAGTGTAATTGAAATGCAAATTTGACTTATCATGGGTGCTAGAGTTTGAATGTCGTGTAGCGTGGGTACTACAGGCCTTTTCTGGACTGCTTCATGCCTACATGCATGTCTCTCGTTCCTGCCCCACGTTCTGTATCAGCATTTATGTGCATCCCCACACTAATGTTCTTACTCATGAATCGACTGAGCCAGGTCACGGTGCAAAACCACCTCCAGATGGAAGTCTTCCAAACCACCGAGCAGAGAACTTTAGTCTGTATGAAACCCACCACGGAGTGAGCATTCAGTCAATATTTCCAGGACAGTGCCCTTCTCATCATACTGGTTTCATCATAAAGTTTCTTTTTATTTTTGAGCTTGCCTGTCGGATGACATTAGTCAGAGAGAGGCCTGTCGCTGTTTCTTGACATTAAATGTTTGCAGCATCTGAACGAGTCTCATGTACAACACACTGCACAAATTTTGAGCAAATTTGATTCAGGCGTTCATACGTTTTTAGGTTATATTTGTGTGCTTTTTCTCGTCAAGGTAAAAAAGGTTGCTGTGTTTTATAGGCTTGTATACTAACATTATTTAAGACATAATTTTATTAACTACATTGATTTGACACAGGTTTATACTTGTTTAAACTGATGACTGTCCCTCTTCCCTCTCATCGGTTTCATCGACTAATTAAAGAGGTGGTTGCTAAGCGATGACAACCGGTGAAAGCTCCTGCTGTACATCCTGAAGCTCGACTTCACCAGGACCTCTCTCCTCCAGGCTTCCTTGTGCACCTGGCTCATGTGACGAACGCGGGAAACGCTCTTATTTCAACAGACTCAACAAATACAATGGCAGCTTTCACTGCTCCCTGTGCCGCCACCAAAACTTCAACTGCGACAGCGGCCCAGGCTGCGTGGCAAAGAGAAGAAAGCGGCGGAGAAACAAGTAAATGTGGAGACATGGAACAAGACGCTGTCCTGGAGAAAACCCACGAGTTCTTCCAGATGTGTGACATTGAGAATAAGGGTTTTATCAACCGACGTGACATGCAGGTGAGATACACGGCGACCTGCTGTGAACTTAAAGTATTAAGCTGTAATATTTAATAGGCAGTGTGAAGACTAATCTTTGTTTCATGTCATGAAAGTCTTTTCTATTTAGTATATCATTTACTACTATTTACTAATGTTTAATATATATTGATATATAAAGTTTTGTTTTCCTGTGAAAAATCTATGTAATTAAATTTAATAATTGAAGCTTGCAATTCATTAGGTCTTGTTGGTGTGAATGTTAATTTTTAGCAGTACTGTATGTTCAAGTTAATATTTTTTTAGCAAGAACAACTAATTCATTCAAAACGGGCACAAATATTAGGAAGGATCTGTGCGCTCATTATTCTGAATAGGATTCATTCAGCGTCTTTTATGTCGGTGGCTTAAAAGAGAACGAGGACATGGGGAAGCTTTGTCATTCGACTCCTTCACTCGCATTATTGTGCAGATTCACTTCACAGATATTCATCCCTGCCATGGCCAAACCTTTGATGAAGCACTTGTAAGCTTTCACTCCTAGGAGCATAAATACATGGAGAGAAAGCTTTGATCTAGTGTTTATGCTAATTAACTGGAAATTGGTTGGAGAGCTGGACATTGGTCCAGTCCCTCTATAACTGTACTTTGCAGTACAACCAGCTTTTAACTGAAATATGCTGTAAACCTGAAACTGTTAGCCATATTTGTTTTATTTATATAAATCCATCAAACTACATTTCGCACATTGACCATGAGCGTGAATGCTGTACAGTTTTACTGTTTGTTTACACAGGGGGGTGTGTTCCGTGTAGATACCACCCTTTACAACATGAGATGCTACTTGATACACAAATGCGGTTATTGTTTCTCCTCTAGATTGTATTTGTGACTTCAGTCAACACAGCATAAAGACCATGCTGACCACGGAGAGTAAACAAACAGTATCTCACTGTCCTTAAAACCTTAAAAACACACACACAACAATACCCTAACCGTACTACAAAGATCCCAGTTAGTGATTGAAGATGTATGTACATACAGTACAGTAAGTATATTCTGGAGGTACCTACTTGCATCCTGATTGTCATACGTAGATCATCTAGGCAGGTAAAGCGTACAGGTGTAGGCTTAGTACCAACTATTTTTTTCCAAATGATTGCTGCCACAGAAATCACTATTTGTAGAAGACTCAATTTGTAGTTGTTATAGCTACAGCACAGCTAACATCCTTGAGGCTTTGTTATTGCCAAAAGCAGCTGTGTTTTGTGTCTTCTTAAACAGAGGCTGAACTGCGAGCTCCCTCTCAGTGCGGAGGAGTTGGAGAAGGTATTTGATACCCTTGATTCTGACAGCAATGGATATCTTACCCTCAACGAGTTCTCCTCGGGCTTTAGTATGTAAAATCTTTGCACTTGCAGCAATAAGGGCAATGTGATGTTTTTGATTGTGCCATTAAGCTTTAGTTTCTTACCTAGGTGCGTTTTTAGTGGGGCAGAAGATTTCTTTAGAGGAAAGCATGGAGGAGAAGAGCCCCTGTCAAAGCCTGCCGGAGATTCTGTACCAGACTCACTGGGAGGAAAGCCTGGACAAAGGAGATGAGGATGAAGAAGAGAAACACTTCTGCATGCTTATGGAAAGCCTCGGAGCCAACAGCGTATTTGAAGAGTGAGTACTGTATGTGTGAATGTGTACTCATTACACCTTTTCTCCTGGATCTACTGTACTTCATGCCTTCACACAGTTGTACTTCAAGCGTCTGAGTCTGAGACCGTAATCAGCTGTGCAAACTAAACAAGAGTCGGAAATTTCCACTCGAAAGCATAACTGTTCTTGTGTCACCTCTATTAGCCTGTGCTCTACTGTACTAAACTGTGACTGTGAAGTGTTTTATTAGAATTACATTTAAAACTGAGATATTACCTCTTAGTCTTTTTCAGAGGCTCTATCTTTAAGAACAGTCACACCTAAAAGATGTTCACAAATCTGTTACTATAAAAAAACAACACTCACCACATTAACAGGTGGTTAGTGTTGTAATTCTAGTCTGTTCACATGTTGCATTGTTGGTATGAAATACATATAATGACAGGATCTTAGTAAATGCATGACTAGACTCACCTTTAACAAACAAGTTCTGCTCAATAAAAGTAAACAGCAGCTGTGGTGGATGCTAAGTTCACAGTCTATCGACTTCTGCCTACTGTCAGCTGGAGATGGCATTTTGGATCAGGTTGCGCAGCACTAACTGATATTGATGTTGGTCAAACTTTAAGGATAATCATTTGTAACAGTTGAAAAGACATTCTTGGACTTTTTCTTACTTATTATAGTTTACAGGAAAATTACTTGCATTGTTTTGATTGTCTGAAGAATCAGTTTAGTGTGAATACTTACATTCATTTTTTCACCATGACCTTTTGTATGTACATGAGTTTCTTCTATGTGTGTTGAATTGCTGCTGCAGCCAGACTTTTCACTATATTCTGGGGTTTTTTTTGTTTTTATTATTCAGTATTTTCTAAAAACCCATCAGATAATCACTGCTAACATGATTTACTTATTTTCTAGTTATTTCTACTCTTTTATTTTGTCTCGTCAGTCCTGTTGAGGTGCGCAGTTTGTGGGCTCAGCTGCGCCGGGATGAACCACATCTTTTATCCAATTTTGAGGACTTCTTGGCCCGAGTGACATCACAAATTAAAGAGGCCAATCAAGAGAGGAGGGAGATGGAAAGCGTGCTGAAAAGGTCAGGGAAGGACAGATACATACACAATACAAGCAAGTTGATTGATAGCATATTTGTCCAATAAATAAACAATGAAGCTGAGGAATCACTACAGTAAGTCCCAACTTTTCTTGAAATAAGATTTGTGCGTACACACATAACGTGAGCCAAATACTTTTGTCCACACAGAAAAGCAGCAACGCATGATAATGAGATCCAGCGACTATATGAAGAAATGGAGCAGCAAATAAGAAATGAAAAAGACAGGATTATACTTCAGGTACAAATTTATTAGTAATGTCAAAAATGATTTTGTCTTTTTTTAGTGTACTGTACAACGTTTTTGTTCTTTTATCTATGTCGACTTGCCTCCCTCATTTATTCCTACACTAAAGGACTATGAGCGGTTTCTATCTCGAAGTCAAGACCTGGAACTGCAGCTGTCCAGTAAAGAGAGAGAGCTGGAAAAGCTCTTTCAGAAACAGAGAAGGGTGAGTAAGATGTAGCTAAAGGGTTTCCCAGTAGCACACTGCAGTATTTTCGTTAATCATATGTACGATGGTCTGTCTCCAGTTGGAGCATCAGTGCCAGGAGCTTCACAGTGAACAACACGTGACCAAGGTGGAGAATGTGAAGTTAAAACAGACAAACGATGAGTTGGCACGGGAGCTGGAGCACACCACTCGAGAGCTAATCTCGGCGCAGGAACAGCTTGAGTTGCTGCAGGAGCAGTCTACACGGCTTCATGAGGAGAAAGAAAAGTCCGATATTCCACCATAAATCGCAATCACAAATGTTCCATTGTAACCTATTATTTGACCTTTTGTCCATAAACGTTAAGACACTGATACTGACGGCGGGTTATATAATCTCAGTCCTTACTCTTAGTTATTATTATAAAGTGCAGTAGTAAGTTCTGTGTCAAAACAGTTTCTTAAGAGAGTGTAACCTCACACTGTGCGCACTTAGTCATAGTGTACTGTGATAAAGGATGCATCGTTGCCAACACAGGGAGGTGTACAGACTGACTGAGGGACTGCAGCGAGAGCGAGCAAGCCTCCTCAAACAACTGGACATGTTGAGGTATGAGCAGAAGAAACGCGTCACTAATGAAAGAGGTTTTGTTTGTTTTTGTGTCAGTTTCCGTCCGAGATGTTACCATATAATGTTTTACACAGTTATTTAATAATTATAATAATACATTTTTTAGACCCCTTTCTCAAAACTTGAGCTCAGCTTACATACAGAAAACACAAAATAGGATAAAATAGCCTACACATGAACAGTTGAATGATTGTTATTATTGATTTTAGGTGGTACATTCAAAAAATGTAGAGAGTTTATGGATGGGGCGTCTGGTGACAGAGATGAGTGGCATATTTAGAAGGCTTCTTGTCTAACAATTGGCCAGAAATAGAAATGACTCATACTGTAGATTCAAACTATAGCCTAGTTCTTCAACTTTTACTCTACTGACATTTCATAAATAGGTATTCAAAAACAGTTCCCCAAATTACCTTGTGGGAGCTGTGTGTGTCAAAGCATTATGGCTCAACACAAAGAGAAGATCAAAAAAGACTAGGTCTAAGACACTAGATTTAATGGGTTCATGCATGTATGTTGTTGTTTATCTATTACATAACAATGGAAATTTTGTAGTAGTCTAGTAACCGAGAAAAGACTCCTCACTCTCTTTAGTTTTCTTGTTGCATCCAGGGAACTGAACAAACATTTACGTGATGAAAGAGACGTCTGTTATCAGGTACGTGTCCTTTTATAGATCACTTCATTAATGTAAATTTCCACCATTTGTGCTTTGTTTGTCATCTTTCATAGTCATAGATACTATATAGAAAGTGATAGAAGATAGAAAACTAAATCACTGCCCCCAGATTGAACAGCGAATCAATCATGTGCATCAAGAGCTTATAAAAGTCTTTTAATTCTGCAGAACTCTAAGAAAACACTCTGTTTGAAGCAGAGGCCTTTGCTCAGTGTTGTGAAGCAAACAAACACAAATATCTTCAAAAGGTGAGTAACTGCTGTACTGGCAAATATAATTCAACAAACCTTTGTATAGGCTGTCAAAGGGAACATGCCGCATATTGTACGTACATCTTTTATGTTTTATTAATAGAATCTGATCTTCTTTCTCTTATTTATTTATGTTCTGCAGCGAGGATGAGGAGGAGCTGACCTCCACCTGTGTGAGGCAGAACCTAGCCAATGGGTCGTGCCAGCCATCCTGCCGATCGGAGAACGGCGGGCACCTCCGGAGGATTATCTCCATTGAAGAGGACCATCTCCCGCACTTACTCCAGAGTGACTGTCAGGCTCAAACACCCCTTAAGGAGTATAGTAAAGACCAGGAAGACTCTGACGCTGAGGAGAATATGGATTTGGTGATGAGTGATATTTACCCACGGGCATCATCTCCCCAGCAGCAGCAGCAGCAGCAATCGAAGACAAGGCAAACCCCTACATCTCCAAGGGGTCAACCTGTTGGCAAAGAGACCAGCATGAATGTAAGCATGTAGGAAGGGACCTATACACTGAATGTAGGGCACGCTACACAGTTGCTGTGTTTCTCTTACACCTTTTTCTATTCAGGAGGAAGGTGGTCCCCCGTCACCTGACCGACTCTTCAAACTTGTGCTGGTGGGGAACTCTAGTGTAGGAAAGACCTCCCTCCTTCGACGTTTTTGTGATGACTGTTTCCACCCTGGCACTTCTGCTACTGTGGGTATGTGCTTTATAATGCAGCCCATGGTGCAAACGCATATGCACACAAACTTGTTCAGTTCCTGCGAGCAAAGCCACCCAGGCCTGTGGTTGACCTCAAGGCCCAAGTGCCTCTACAGTATGTGTCGAAAGCACAGCAATGTTAGTAGTGGAGGAGTGAACCCTAAGACTGAAATACTGTATAAAGATAAGATAGATTTAGTTCTGTCTAAGAGAATAGGAATCAACAGTGACATCAGACCTCTGAATTCACTTTTCTTATATTTTAAAGGTCTGGAAATAGCTCATTGTTTTTTTTTTTTATTTATCAATTATCAGTGACATAAATAAATACATTTTTAATGAATTTACAGTGTCACAATAAAATTATTGTACATTTCCTCAGTGTTTTTAGTTACAGACATCTGTTGGTGCTTTGTATTTACAGGTGTAGATTACAGCGTGAAGACAATCACAGTGGATAACATCCAGGTGGCGCTGCAAATGTGGGATACAGCAGGACAGGAGAGGTGACGACAAAGACGCAGCTTCCTCTAACCCACTTCAGTCTGCTGTGAAAGTTTGATTAGAACGTTGTGCGATTTCACGATTTGGCAGCACTTGGAGCCAAAATCTACAGGGTTTATTGTGTGGCACTCAAACACCAAGACCTTGAGTATTTACCTGGAAGCACACGCAACAAGTTTCTGTGTATTAACCAGCGAAAAGGCTCTGCGCAGAACTGCCTGCATCTACTTCACTTAATGGTAATGTAATGATCAAGATAAATGACAAGGCAGCTTCTCAGTAGTCACACATCTTGAGCCATAGTTGCAGTATAGGTCAAATGCCCCAACCCTCTATATCAAGGGTTGATAATTAATTACATCAGAGACATGGCTACCTGAGCATTTGCAGCGTGTGGTCAAAGATCGTTCATTTGCATCTTTATTTCAAACTTTGAAACTGTCCTTGTGTTGCAGTCAACTATTCCTACTGAATCAAATGCTTTAGAAAAATGACCATTTGAAGATGAAATCCCCATGGTCCTAAGAATAGTTGGTACTACCTTGGTATAATCCAGTGAAAATTCTAGATGTACTCTTCTTCATCACAGATACCGAAGCATCACCAAGCAGTTCTTTCGCAAGGCTGACGGTGTAGTTGTGATGTACGACATCACAGCTGAGCAGAGCTTCACTGGTGTGCGGCAGTGGCTGACGAGTGTTAAGGTAATACAGCCACAGTGACTATCTGCCGAACGCCGAACAAACACGCGCAAATAAACGTTGTGCTCTGTGCAGTGGTTGCCTTACTTGGATTTCCTACATATTCAAGCTGTTATTTTCTATTGTCATAGGAGAGTTCAGGCGATGAAATTCCTGTTATGCTTTTGGGAAACAAAACCGACAACGAGATGGAGAGACGGGTTCCGAAAGGAGTAGGTGAAAGACTAGCCAAGGTCTGTTTTCTCTGTTTAGCCTTTACTGTGATGGGTATTTTGTGTAAAGACTACGTGAGCTAATATTATGTTTACAGGATCTCCCATCGATGTGCGATAAGCTGACAGACTGCACACACACTTCTCATCTATCAAGCAATGCACAGGGCTTGCAATAATGATGATGGTCAACACTTGACTCTTTTATTTTTTAGGAGTGCCAAATGACATTCTACGAGTGCAGTGCCTTCTCTGGACACAACGTAGTAGAGGCCATGGTTCATTTGGCCAGGTGAGTAGAAATATATATATATATAACATCTATGCAGGGTTACACTAAGGCAACAGAAAGAACTGCATCAAATACTATGTAGCTTTTTCAGATTAGGTGGTATTCATGCAGTGCAAAAACCCATATGTGTCTTTATTATAAAGATCTAAAAGAACTTGCTCTGTTCTACAGAAAATGGCTTTAAAAGCTGACTATTAAACTTTATTCAGTGTGTATTGTTGCTGGAACTGGCAGTTTTCTGTGGTCACCGACATTTCTGCTTGAGAAAGTCAATAAATAAATGAAGTTTTATATGATACAGTGGTTCTTCAGTATATACTGCACAGATAATTGACGTAGTTGACTGCAGGAAGTGCTGCAAGTAACTGGAAAGTAAAAGCCATACAAGGACCATGCAGACCTGTTATAGCATACGCAGCTTCTAATGTTGCAGTTGCAGCTACAAAGCACACGTCACAGTGATTCAAGTACAAAGGACACAGGACACTGTGGTGCGCATGCATCTATTCATAGTTTCATATGTCATTATGTTTCTTAGAATTTTAAAGGAACAAGAGGACAGAGAGAAGGAGAAGACGGTGCAGCTGGACAGCGTCTCTTCTGAGAAGAAGAGATCCTGCTGCTAGCAGGCAAACAGTAAACGCACACAGCAGCACTACCCTTTGCTAAGATGCACAATGGGGCAATGTGGTCACATGTGGTGTATCAACCACCCAGCCCTCAGCCATGTAGCTGTCGAAGTAAACCCAACCCCCAACACTCTGTATCACAAACGTATTACATTCATAATTCTGCAAACGTAGTCGTCATAATAATAATAATAGTCTAAAAAGTGAAATTGTTCCATTGTGGCTTAACTGTCAAACTACTGTACAGTAAAACCTTTTCACTTTTTAAATGTTTCTCTAACTCACAAATATATATTTAGAGCCCTTTAAACTGTCACCGTTTTTTAATGTATGTATCCGTGTTTGGTGCGATTGTAGCTTTTTTCAGTTTGTACACATACTGTAGACACAGTAACACAAACGGCTGTTAAACTGAACCGATTGTCAGCCCTGCAGCAAACACTACCGTAGCTTATTTCATAGAGGTAGTCATTTAGTTCCACAGTAAATAAGCAAAGTGCACAATGTATGAATATCAGATCTGCCTTGTTAACAAGTATTTTATGATATTGTCACTGTCATGTGATTTATATCTGTATGTTCGAAAAGTTCATTTTAACGGTTTTGGTAAAAGTTCAGATTTTACACTAAAGTGTTTCACTACTGCCAGTGTCTTGCACACCTCTTCAATGTGTACATATAATGTAAATAGCATAAAACACAAGAACATAAAAGCCTGTTCATGCGCCTTTGTGTTATATATTATATACAGTATACTGATAAGCCTTTGTGAGCAAGTCACTTCTTTGTAGTACAACATGTGGTACAACGAAATAAAATAAGTCGGGTGGCGTCACCTGGTGGATGAGTTTGGACATTGCTGTTTATTACATTTTCTTGACTTGACAATATGTGAAGCAACATATTCAGTATAAGTATACATGTGGAGTTAACGTGCCAATTTATTAGACTTAGGTTTGTGTTCATTTGAAAAGCTTTCTTCATATGTTGTGGACAGAATCAACATGTGCTCATTCGATTGTTCTAGATAGACACAGTACATTGCTATTAAGTATCCACTCATACTCTGTATTGCTTAGCTGTGTCAAAGTAAAGTACACTGGTTGAAAGGTACAGTCAAACGATGTGGTGTCAGACTCCAGCTACATGCTTCATAAATAAATACTACGTGGAGTGTGGTTTCGTCGTTTGAAGGAAACTCTCCTGTGGTTTTGTTGGCAATAACCCCAACAAGCGCACACGTGAAGGGGAACCAGCATCTTTTGAGTTTGATAAAGCCAAAACGTGTGTATGGCGTCTTCTATATGAGACTAAAGAAATAAACTAGTAGTAGCGGTGCGTAAAAAGGACTAGATACACTTCGGTACTCGGTCAAGGCATTAAGGATGGGGAAGGTCTGTTATTGGCATGTCAACATCACAACTCACCTCTGGAGGCCAGTGTGAGCTTCAACAACTTCTATTACACACCCACAGAAAGCAACTAGTACACTGACTATGCAAACACGCCACCTCTCACACGACACTCACTGCACGTGTACCTACGCACCACCCTCCTTGGCTGTGGCGTTCGAAAGACTGCACCGAGGGTTGCAGCACGTCTAAATGAACACACGTATGAAACAAACTGCTGCTTCTTCGAGAATTACTCGCTACGTTACAGTGACATAAGAACCACACCTTCAGTTTACTGTCTATTTATAACAGACAACACTAATTCATGAGATTAGCACAACTGTGTTGGGGGGGATGGCAACAACTCCTCTGTCAGGTCCAAGTAACTGTGGAAAATGAATATCGAACAAAACACAGGTACATCACTCCATCTCACATAAACATACATCAATAGTCAACATTCATCAAGACTGAAGAGTATTCCTGACTCTGTCGGTGTTACATTCACAGTTGTGTAACAGTCAGCATCATTGCCATGCACTGTGATGACAGTGGTGACCTCGTCAGTGGGGGCTTCCTCTGTCGCTCTGGATCTTTGGCCGGGCCTCTCCTCTTCGTTGCTTCTAGGTTCTGGAGTCCGTGGATATTGGAGATGCTCTGTCTCCCTCTGGTGGTCCTGGTTTGCACTCGCCCCACCGCCTCCTGGTCAAGCTTAACGCATCTTGTAGTCGTGAGATATGGCTGCTTCGCACAGCTGCCCTTTGAAATCCAGCTCGAAGGTGAAGTCCAGGTCGCGCTGCAGGTGAGCAGAGAGAGATGAATGAAAACCAAACAGGAACGGGAGGTGGTGGCTGAGCGACTGCAGTATGCCAACAAAAGTGGGAAAACAGAGAGAAGGGGCTGTCAGGTAGTTTATTTAGTGTCTCATAAGCTCAGGCTGGTGCGTGTCAGACAAGAGGAGAATGCCAGCTCTGCTTCTCCTTCCTAGAGAGGGAGGAGGGGACACTGTCAAGGTCAACAATACAATCTGTCATTGTTTGCCTGGAAAAGGCTGCAGTGCTGCGGCTGCTTGCTTAACCGCTGTCCACCGCGGAAGAGAAAACAACCTGCTGTGGGGCAGACGGAGCAGGATGCGAGTCATTTCCTCCATACTGTGCTGTACCTAGATATCTAGAGAGACAAACGCCACCTGATTAAAAGGCAAATGTGGCCAAGATTTCCATAAAGACAATAGACTGATAACACTTACAATGTTTTTCTCGTTGGGCTTCATAGCAATGCTGCCAATAATCTCTTCTCCTCTCCGCACCGTCAAGTAATCCTCCAGATAAAACACCGTCTGCTTCCAGTGGGTGTAGGGAGCATCTGGAGCTGAAACACGCACAGAAACTTTGTAGCGAGATTGTGAACTAACCCAATGCATCTTATGGCTACACTGTGATAGGAAGATTGACTGGCTGCCGTGGTAGTGAAAGTATGATGTGGTGATGCAGCTGCGTCTGTGTGGGTCTAAACAAAGCAACCCATAAGTACATGTGCCATTATTTGTCACGTGACTGGTGAGAGGGACCCACATGGGTGCTGAACCCGGAGGACTTGTTGCACGGCATCACCAGCCAGGCAGAAGGCAAAGAGGCAGACGGTGGGTCCATCCCGAGGCTAATAGGGGAAGATCGCTGAGCCTACACAGGCCAACTCTCTCTGATGTGAATGTCAGGTGGAGGATATAAAGTGTGCAGAGAAAGAGCAGAGGCGGAGAGCTGAGTCAGGGTTCCTCCAATGGTGAAGCAGCGGTGATGACAGAGCTGAAGCAGAAAGCAGAAAATAGGCGGCCGCATTCTTGACCTCTCCCCCGCTGCTGGAGTCAGTCTTCATTCGTTTCGTTCTTTCATGGCCGTTTCACTTTGAGCCTATTGCCTTTCTTGCGCATCAACGCGTGCGGCATGGAAACGGAGACAGGCCCCGCCCTAAACGAACGCGAGCACTCCCCTGTGCGCCGACCGTCGTGAGATTCAAAAAGGTCAAAAGCACTTAAATCGAATTTCTGCCAGCCGTCCTGGGGCAGGTTGGAGGTTCTGCCTTTATAGACGAGCTCTTTGAGTCCACAGATGAAAGAGCCTGCCAGTCAGCTCGGCCGCTGCACAGGCTTGGCTCCTTTTTGGTGAGAGACAGGCTCAATAGCTTAAAAAATATATACCAACATGTTGCCTGTGTTTCTTCTGCTAATTCAGTAGCTGAGATGACATTTCGAGCGGCCATTCTTCGTAACCTTTGACCCCTGCTTGCATTTCCCCTTACGGGCTGAAAAACTCTTTGTGTGTCTGATGGTGTCACTGTTTTTCAAGACTTAATAGGAAATCAATGTTGACCTGTGTGTTTAGATCTGGATCTCCAAGTTTTGGCAGGCGAGGACTATTCAGGCCTGACACTGGAAAACTTGCTTTACAAGCAGTGTTACAGAAAATCAATAGAAGGGAAGCGAGTACTAAAGAAAAGACCAGGATTTTTATACATGTATGTTTGTAGAAAAATAAAAGGTTTATAAGGTTAGTAACAGAAGTTCAAAGGGGACATTGTTTAAAGGATCATTTGAGGCAACTTATATTATATATATTAATTAGTATAGTATATCTAAAAGCAAATTACTCTTTTGCACCACTAGAGGTCAGTTACATACAAGTCATGCACTTCAGCTCCAAGCCTGATCTGATCTGTTCCACGGTGACAGATGCCATTAAACACGGACAGTCATCTCTGCCACCGCCCCATGACCAGCACAGACTAGTTTTACTCCAACGATACAGTTTATAATAGTCATCAGTTCAAGTCCATAGTGTGTTTGTGCAGAAACACTTCAGCAACTATAAAGCTCACTAATATTTTTTCAGGAGTATTATAATTATATTACACTGGGTAGGATGTTACTCAGCATCTCAGTGTCACAATCTGACCTGTTGAGGGCGCTGTGAGCTCAGCAGAGGCAAGTAATCGCCCACAGAGACACATACAGAGCAGTTTGAAGTGACTGACAGTCACGATGACAATTACAAGGAAGCCTCAATTATGCAACCCTGTGTGTTTGTGTGTGTGTGTGTGAAGCATCTCACCAGTAGAGAAACCTGTTTTCTTGTGACACTTGGTGAACTCCATGTTGAAGTAGGTGACCAGTGCGTGGATGTAGTCGTTCCTCTGGACCTGGAGACAGAATGCTGAGGAAAACGAGAGGTCCTCAGTCTTCACCGTGTAGATGTCCACCTCCTGAAAGAGGACACACCTGGGTTCTTTAGGTGCTCTCTCCGGGAGACTGAGGAGCTCATCATAACAATACACATTTGTGCAACAAAGTATTTCAAGTTATTTTAAATGTCTTCTTAACTCCAGGTGTTTTTGTTTCTTTTTCTGTCTCCTGTTTCCACTTGGCTTCTCTGCGTTAGGCAACACTGTCAAACCTTTCATGGTTACTTCATTAATTTCTGCAGGATTACGCACAATAATGACCCTCACTGAGAGCTGTTACCAAAGTTTCAAGCAGCTGGTTTAATAACACAAGGTCCTGTGTGTGCTCCTCCGCAGCGTTACGACTTTAATGAGGTGATTTAGTGATCCATTTAAAGACGGTGAAGCTCATCAGTGGGGTGTCATTATATGTTAGAACAAATCTACAAGATCCACAGACAAGCAGTTTCATTCAGATTTATTAAGCCCTTGATGTCTCTGTTGGTTTTTAAAGTATGTTATTTCCCCCATCGTTTAAAAAGAGACCCTGCGTGATATCAAAGAAAACCCACAGCTAACAAGAAAAACACGACTGCACAGCGTTTTGCACCGAGGTGAGACGGGTCGGAGTCGTCTAATTAGCGGCGCCAGTAAGAAGGTCACTGTGACAAGGAGCGCAATCAGGTTGACGAGGCGGCTGCTATTGACATGCACGGCGCGGCGGCGTGATCATTTTTAATCCACGCGGAGAGAGGAGCAGACGGCCAGCGGCCACGCATCAAGGTCACGCAGTCGCAAGCGTGTTAGACAATATGTTGACTGGCCAGTGTGTCTCAGTAGAGGAGCTTAGTGTAGCTCACAGCTGACACGTCAAGTATCATCAGAAAATATGACTTGAGCACTTATGTTGATCCATTCAGGCTCTTCTGAAGGATCTGATTACATATTTTCGATGCTTTATTCTGGGTTTGTTCGTTTGTCGCCCCTTACAGATCCGAGGCCACCGAGCAGCTCGGCTGGGGAAGTCGAGGGTTAAAGATGCTGATCGAGGACAGCGCACAGTGATGCTGATGACGCACTGCATCATTCGTCCCGTCCGCATATAATCCTGCCGGTCTGGGGACTGAACAAGCTGGAGTCTCGAACCTTTACGTCACTGCTGCTCCATATAGTACATTCTGACCTTCACTGGCAGATCCAGGCTGCCCAGGGTTGTCATTACATTGTCTGTGGTCAGGCTCCACAGGCCGGATGATACCGAGACCTGGTTAGTGTTTTCTTTAAGTAAACACGGATGAGAAGGACCTGAACTGTACCTAAAGTAAAACCTAAAGTAAGATTAAGGAAGCAAACCCTTCCTATGGACGTGTTGATCATGTGCAGGAGACTCCGGAGAAAGCAGTGCTCAGCATTTAATACTCTGGAGTGTGGTGTTTTCCAACTAGGCCACTGAGCTAACAATAATTTGCTTGTGAGCTATGGCCAATAAGACATACAGCTGTTAATTTAATCAGAAACGGACGAGCTGTAATTGCTAACGAAAGCCGTGAGACATAAACCTTTCAGAGGATTTACTAGAGTAAATACGGTAAATCTCGTGGTGATTAGATTTTCAATCTTAACACCTTAGTAAATCAAAATCTAAAGTGGTGAGTAATGCAATATAACAAACGTGACTTTGAGAAATATATTCCATATGCGAAAACATTATGTTTAGAGGCTTTAATACTATATCACTGGATAAAGTGTCATTATTATAGTTTGACTCTAATAATGTCGGTAAAAAAATGCAGCTGAGGGCACAGGCGGCTCTGACGCATCTCAGACGCTCTGAGGCTTTTCACGCGCTTCAACCTTATTGATCTGGCGGCGCGTGGAGTCATTGATGAAGCTACAGATCAATACTGCGCGGCATTATGACAAAATGTACAAACCGCAATGCGCCGGCTCCACATCCGACACTCATCACAGCATTTAGCATTTCACTGACCTTGACCAGGCAGGAGTTGGTCACCACCTGTTTGGGGTCCACCACATCCACCAGTGGTTCCTTCATGGCCACGTTACGGATACAGGTCATGTCAAAGCCGTATACGTTCTCCCACCCTGGTAAACACACGGCAGCGGCTTTACTGAAATGTCTGCACTCTGTGTTGGAAACACTGCTTCTCACATTTTTCTCGAGTTTCCAGGATGGAAAGATACATTAAATGTAAATAGTTTGACTGCAGCTGTAAAACATCGCAGAGCTTTTCACAATAGTGTCATCTACGACCCCAGAGTTAAACGTCCTGTCATTCTGGACGGGCTTTAACTTTTATCGATGTCATTCTGTGAAGTATAAACACAGGACACATACTTCGCTGCACTCGCCTTGGACGCCTGTGCTGCTCAGGCTAAATCGCCCTATGCATCATTCATTAAGCTCCTTAAGACAATGTGTGTGCAAACATTTTTATTGTGACCCGATAGGAAAGAACTACTTGAGCGCATTGGGGAAGTGGTGATAATGAACGGGTCACGAATCCCTGGGGATGAAGTAATGTCCTGCATTTGCATTTCTTTGTTTTACTGCCTGTTAAACTGAAGCCGCGTTCAGCCCATAGCAGCACTAATGACCACAGGACGCTGGAGGGCTGCAGGACCCCACTCCCAACTCTATAAATAAAGTATAAAGGTCGACTTTGGCTAAATGTCTACAGGGAAAGTTTGTGGTCAAACTTTAGACTACACAGTAATGCAAAACTGAAGAATCCAGCTTTACGGTGGACCTAGACAGTTTGATATGACTTCCCATGGATATTACCCGGTGCACTGTGGTTTTATAATTCCACAGATGTATGGGAGCGTTTGAGTGGGAGGCCTGTGGGCTATTGTTCACCTCGACTGCTGTCATCTAGGTTGAGCACTGCCTTAATAGGGACTTTGGCTCTGTTCTTACGCTCTGCATCCAGCAACAAAAACATCGCCCACAGTCCTCCTGGCAGGTTCAGAGTGGGATGACACGGTGATGGAGAGACTTGTTGACTTATCATATCAATTATCGCCCCCAGTGTTATGCCTGAGGAAAAGTTCAAAATCATTTGCAGAGCTGTAGAGGCTGCGTAAGTGTGTGAGCACCGTGCAGATGTGTGGACGCTGCCCCACATTCAAGGTTCATTTATATAATGTCGATGTGATCCTGGCTAGAGCGAGGCGCTGGACGCACAACGTGCTGTAGCTTCACCTCCAGCGCCAGGCTGTTAAAAGACACTCTCACCGCCAACTCACAGTGTATTTTGAAGTCTTTATATTGCCTGTCTTCTATCGCCACCACATACAGAGAGGCACGGTCGGGAAACATGAATCCGCCGGGTTTCTGTTCGGCAAATGGAGCAAGGAAACGACAGTAACAATAAATGCACAGCACATTATAAAAGATGTAGATTACAGTAATGGTGACATTTCCTTCCTCAGCCAAATGGAAGTTTAAACGCTTTATACTTCCCTCGACGTGACGACAAAGCTGCTTTACTCACAACGCGTGACCTACACTACACCAACTACACGACCGTAGGGATTATTTCCTAATAAACTATTTAAAAAGGTCGGTAATGATGTTTGGCAGTAGTCAATAATGTAACAGTCCTGCTTCCACAAAACATCCTAACTATTTCTTTTTTTTTTAATGAAGCATTATTTAATTAATATTTAATAATAAAGTCAACTCATCTCTTTGTTCTCTGTATCGCAGGGACTTTTACAGGATTCTGTTAAAGCAGTTTCTCAGATACTTCTCACAGGGTGATAAGATGAATCGAATTGAAGCGTCTTTCCCAAGTTCTTCATTCATCCATTATAATAGATTTTAATCCACGTACTGTAATTATAACTTCCAGTTGAGAGGACTCTTGTAATTAGAAAGAGAATATCTAAGAATATGATTTGTCATAATAATCAGATATGAGATATGCTGTAGGAAGGTTATGATTAATTAAAGGGGAAACATTTTTCGTACCAGCCACTTGTCCCTGGCAAAGATGACAGTGTTGAGCATTGATTCATAGAAGAGGCAGTAGCCCATCCACTCAGATATGATGATGTCAACCTTCTCCACAGGAAGCTCCACCTCCTCCACTTTGCCTCTGAAGATGGTGATCACTGAAACAAACAACAAAGCCGTTGAATTAAAAAGGAACAGCCTGGAAATGTCTCAACAGAATTAAGTGAATTATCATTTAAGATAAAAACGTTAACTTGACTCCTGATTTTGTAACCAACGCCATTAATGACCGTTGACATCATTCTGTTGTGTGCTTTGTGTGAGGCAGGCGAAGGAAGACTTCGTGCCGTTGAGTATGTGCTACCATGGCAGCACTGATGTTCACCCCAGCTGAGCTTTACAGTGGAGGGGGTGGATCTTTGCCCTGTCGTAGATTAGCTGACTTCAGCTCTGTTTGTTCTTTTCCAGGCAAGACTCCATAGAAAAGTGTCCCTGGTGACTCGCGCGTCTGTCAGAGCGACATGAGTCCTTTTGCTCCAGCTGGTGATTTCATTCTGCTTATTCAACCCCCAAAGACAGACAGAACGTTTACTGAGAGGATGGTTTATGGAGCTATTATTTGTTGGATGCGCCACCAGCAGCTCAGCAGTAAACGTGTTTGTGCAAGTGAATACAAATGAGCCGATCCAGCACAGTATGGAGTGATCAATACAGATTAGCAGTCACTGAATAGTGCTGATAATACTGCTCAGGAGGCCTGATCACGATCACAACCCAGTTTGTTGCTCCCTTCGGTCCGGGTGAAGTAGAGGAACAGCTGCAGCTCTTACCGCTGTCAAGGTGGTTGGACTTGATGATCCTCTCCGAGTACTCGGATATGCTGGAACATTCGATCTGGAAGAAGCAGGAAAAGTGAATTAACTCATGATGAATGCAGGGCTCTGAAGTTTCTCATGCACTACTGCAGCTTGTCCCCCGTTCCTGCTGCACTGATCTCTGATATCTGCATCTTCTGCTGGTGGTGTTAGTGCAGCCCAGTGTTTGCTTTCTACCAGAGTGGAGAAAACAATCGTGTTTAGGCACAATTAATTAATCCTCATCCCCACGATGAGTCCATCCATTTGTCCCACTGGACCCTTTTGTGAGTCCGGTCTTTCATCTTCCCTAGCAAGCATTTTCTGTCCAGCTCTGAAGGTGATGTCTGTGGCAGGAAACACGATTATCTTTGTGTTGGATCTCTGTGTGGATGGCTTCAGTCCCAGTCCTGCACAGAACACAGCATGCTCACACCTGGTTAGCCAGGCTGAAAGTGTGTTTTATTATGGCTCCTGTTTGTAATTGGAACCAAACAAGGATATTTGCCTGGTTAAAAACACAAAAGGAGGTGAGAAGCGACACCTTACTTGTGTTGATTCTGTGACAGCTCCTGGTCAAGCGACGTCAGGGGAGGATTTTCATCACTGATGACACTGACAACTCAGGTAACTAGCAAGGGAGGGATTATCATCTGACACTGCGCAATGAGCGTTATTTGGTCTTGCAAGAGGCGGAGGAAAGCTGAGATAAGGAATGCAGCCCCTCAGGTGTCCAGCCCCTGAAACGCTGCCAGAGCTTCTTACTTAAAGCAATTAAGGTGAGGATTAGTTGCTGCTCAGGTGCGATCAGGCGCTTAGCCCTGATGGGACCTTCAACTTCTACTCTCATTACTCTCTTGAAATCCTCCCCCGCCCGCCGCATAGCCCTGTTTCCCAATTCTCCCCTCCTGTGATTCGTGCACCTCCTTCCGTGCACATTCATCCGTGTCTCGATAAATCGGAACGCAGAGCGCCTGGGCTCGCCATAATTTGCACTTCCCGTCCCGCCTACTAATGCCCAGGCCTGATGTATTGAGGTGCTCAGCTGTAACAGAGTTAAAACATAATCAAGCCCCTTCATTCATCAGAATAAACGCTGCACACTTCTAGCGAGCAGGTCTCAAACAAAATAAGGACAGAATTCTGCAGGAGGCATTTGTCAATACTGGGCTCATGCGTCCTGAGGGAGTCTGGGAGTGTCGATTTCCACCTGACTGTGTGGACTGCACCCACCTGGGGACTCTTCACCGGGGTGTGGGAACTTACTGAGTCCTGGTGCAAGGGAGACCCATCTGGTCGTGATTAAGCGAGAACGTTTGGATAAACTTTGTAAAACATAGTAAAAACCCTAAGCCAGACTAGGACCCCTGGTAGAAGCTCTGTGCTCTGGGCCTCGGACGGTCATGGACGAATGAGCTCGTTTTTTCCCAAGTCATTACAAACGCGTTTTATAGGCACGACCCTGACTGTGAGAGTAGAATGACGTCATATCTGATTTTTTGACTTTCGTATGGCTTTAGGTTTTGACCAGGGACCTGGCTGCAGCACTGGTGCCTTATTCTCTGCTACTTACTGTCAACTCATTACACGCGTGTTGGACTTTATCAGCCACACAGACAAACGGCCCACGTGTGCACGTGCGTAGGCCAGTTGTTGTAGACTGTTACTACAGTGTGCGATAACGACGCCGCCGGTGCCAGGCCTGTAGCCGTAATTGGCCATGATTCCTCTACTCTCTCTGAATCTCGGGGAGTAGAGACAGCCATTAAGCCATGCGTCCATCAGAGTCATGCCTCAGTGGGAGCGCTGAAGCCTCCAGGCGCATTTGGAGTCTACACCTCCTCTCATGGAGCCTCCTGCACCTCTCACTAGTGTCAGGTACTGTCACTGTACATGCTCGTCCCTGTGGACTCCCGCTAGTCCTCCCACAGGAAGTACAAGTTTCTAACTGACACTGCTCCCCTCGGCCTCACACGTTAACCTGTGGGTGACTTTATTTGTTTCAAATAAATCTATTTTGGATTAAGATGGGGGACAACTTTATGTCCCATCAGTATCATAAGTCCATGTTCGGATCTTGGCTTCGTTATTGACTGATTATTTGGTGCGTGTGTGGTTAGGTCACTCCATCAGTCAGTGAGTTCATCCATTATCTACATTCCTCTGCTCTGGCTCTGTCCTACACCTCACACAAATAATATGATTATTCATAATCTGCTGTCCTGCTCTAATATTTGTAACATACATATACAATACACCAATGCATCACCCTCTAGTAGATTATTTCCTCTCTGCTGAACTTTTGATAATCATGAAGATAAAATGTTAAAGCCTCAGCACAGTTACCTTAATTTAATGCCTAGTGTTTGAGTTACACTTCATGTTAATCATTTATTAATAAGCTACAAAAAATGTGATGTAAATGTGAGCTTTGTT
Source organism: Macropodus opercularis (assembly GCA_030770545.1). NCBI lineage: Eukaryota > Metazoa > Chordata > Actinopteri > Anabantiformes > Osphronemidae > Macropodus > Macropodus opercularis. The sequence continues at coordinate 7,199,011 of CM061094.1, read as the reverse complement.
GAAATATATATAGTTCTGACATGTGGATTTTCTTACCAATTATCCATTTATCACCCTTCTTTGTCTTATATAAGATCCATGTGATGGATTGATGTTCTTCTTGGCCCAAAGCCCAGTCCTTTCACCTCGTAGGCCTATCTTTCACACTGAGCTGTATAAGCATTAGATATGATAAAGGTGTGGGACTTTGGTGTGTACAGCTCCAGCTGAGGGGATCTATGCCAAAGAGAAGTGAAGCGCTGAGATTGCAGCTTCATTTCAGTGGCTAAAGTCCTGCTAGATAGACAGTCGTGAGGTGAAAATTCAAAATGGAGCGATATTTAGGTTTAAAACACAAATAGAGGGTGACAGAGAAAAGGCACAGAGCGGAGACGCAGGAGAGGGAAGGAAAACAAACACAAGACGCAAGGCACAGTCACATACACATAAACACATTTTGTCAACCAGTGGCTCAGAACAAGTCTGTGGGCAATTCCAACTTAATCATTCTTCCCCTGGAGCAAATACACACAGTCTGGAGCCACCATACAAAAATAGGTTCCACGTGGCTTTTCCCCAAGCTAGCGGTGTGTATCCAGGATGTGTTCTCAGACATGGCCTGAGTAGCAATTACTTCTGCTCCAGCACACGATAAAAGCAAGCGCTCTCAAATCGCTACAGCTCCGCCTGTCAACCTGCCGGAGAGGCCACACACTTCTATCACCTGCCTGTCAGACAAGATAATCCGCCAAGATTATTGGGAGTCGCGTACAGTGATGACACTTCCTCCCCGTCTTACCCCATACACATGCTTTGCCCCCGCCTTCGCTGCGAACATAGACAGGATGCCGGTCCCACTTCCAACGTCCAGCACGATTTTGTCCTTGAAGATGTGCTTGTTGTGGTACATGGAGTTCCTGTAGGTGAGAGTCCTCACTTCATCTTTCAGCATCTCCTGGATTAGCATGTAACAAAAAAAAAAGAAAGAAAGAAACACCATGAAAACGCTGACACAGTCAACCCCCGCAAAGAGTGATAATTCGCTGCAATCTTGGCAATGGAGCGGATACAAATTAAACGCACGTCACCTCGTGTGGTTGCGTTTGGTCTCTACATTCAGATCCATGCGTATATTCTGTTTCTGTGTTCAGGGTGAATGACAAGAATATTTCAAAAATACACCTGACCTACATCTAGAAATATTCAAACCCCGTCTGAGGTCTCACTAAGAAGGTATTTGCTTCTTACAGCAAATAGGGTGGACTGTAACACCTTGTACATGTAAATATGTCATCCTTAGAGGGGCATTTTTCACGTGCATCCTTTTGCCATTGTTCCTACTGGTTATGGAGAAATAATATCGGAGGAGTTTATAACGTAGACTCTCAGTCGTATTAACTGGCGCATGGAAAAATAGCAGCAGGGGTCAAACAGGAAGTCTGGGTCCACTTTAACTGTATTATCTACTCAAAGCACACGGGGAAGCAAAAAGGCAAATATAATTATCCATGTAAATGTCGCCTAGATTCTGCAGAGATGTTTTCTGGTTTGACTTTAATCTACTTGCAAAACCATTGAGTTCCACCTAGTTTTGTAATGCGCTGGTGCACATCTGACGGCCACAGGCAACATTTGCCGTAATGTAGAAAAATGTCGTTCTTAGCGTTCTGGGTGCATTGTGCCGTTTTAGTTGCTACGGTGACAGGAAAGCAAACATACCTCGTGGATTCCAAAATGGGCGTAAGAGTCGAAGTAATAGTCTCGCGAGGTCATGTCCTCTGGGTTAAGAAACTTGGACATCTTGCCCCGGCCCGGACAGCTAGGAAGGCTGGCAGCATGCGGAGTATGCGGCGGCAGAGGGGGCCGTGGGGCGGGCTGGACGGAAGGCACAGGCTTGGGCAACGCGGTGGGCTGCGCCGACTGGGATGGAATGATGCGGATCGGCTGCGGCTGCACCTGCGGTTGCTGGAAGAAGACAAAAACTAAATATGGAGACGTAAAGGTGTGGTTTCCATCCACGGGCGTTAATTGGGTTTGACTTATCATTCCCCTTAACGTTTTCATCTGCTCTCGTGCCCCTCAGCTCATCTGTCAGTTCGCTGCTCCGTGCAGCCGTCTGGAGTCCGCAGAGACAAGCAAGTCTGGAGAAAATGCTGAACACTCACATGCAGTCAGCCTGTCTGTCAACAGAAGGCAGAAGGCAAGAAAGCTCTGCTCCGCACAGAAGGTGCTCCCATGATGGCCTGATTATCACCCCTTAGGCTCGCTGGGAAGGTCTAACCACGTGTGTGTGTCCGCGTGATGGACAGAGACAAAGAGAGGACTGAAGAATTAAAAGCCTCATTTCTCATTTCAGCTTCTAAGAATAATGCTGTTTTTTAATCATAGAAAATATCGTAAAGCTATAGTACATTTAACATTTAAGCTGAAAGAGGGAGCTGTGAAAATGAAAGTTTCATTACTGGTATTAGCTTTTCATTTTACTTTCATCCAACCGCATCTCACAGCACATTGTGGAATCGCGGCTGCTGCAATTTAACCCGATTCCTAGAACCTTCTACTGTCTTTGAATCTTTCAGCGCTTACATTTCAAGCAGCCGTGTCTCCTGTTCATATGTGGAGCCTATAGGCCTGAGATTACACCAGCCAGCCCAGCTTTAAGTTGAGATTTTTTCCCCCTATAAATCATGACATTGATGTTTGCCACTTACCCTTTAAAACCACCCAGTGGACTGACGAACCACAGATATAACGACGCGGATCATAAGCTCGCAGCGAAGTCACACTGTTGGGATTTACAGCGACAGCCTCGGGTGGAACAAGATCTACTGGACTTAAAGTAGGATTTCTGTCAGGAGCATTGATTTTCCCATGTTTGAGCGAGTCGATCGCCCTTCTCCTCCTTTTATAATTTCCTTCATACACTATTTATCTCTGCTTGCCTCCTTCCCGCTGGGCTCAAATGGTTCGGGCTATAGGGCATAATGACCGAGACGATCATAGGTGATAATACCTGGTCACAACTGGGTGAAGCCACACTGAAACCTGTCTGCTACAGTAAGCTGAGCATCAGATGTTCACTGCTCATGTAAAACAGATGCCACACGTGCTGTGTGAGATTTATTCAAATCCAACACAAATGAACTTGTTTTTATGCATAATGTTATGTTGAACAATTATGGGAATTGGCTTTCAAAAGCATTTAAAGGCAGGGAAGCTGTGATTTTGTTGTCATTACTCGAATACGAGGAAAGTTTCCGTGCAGTTTAGACGTTTGATTTTGACATTTGGTCAACAGCTGTGTCGCTGAGCTGAGTGACATGTCAGTCTCAATCAAGAGTAACTGACTCACAGCCGTATCTGTTTGAGAGACATTTGTGCCTCCACTTGTCACAGCTTAGAGAGTTTCTGTTTGTTAAATTGCAGATCACACACACACGCACACACGACGACGCTTTGTGAGGAAGCCGTGATTAAAAAGCGAAGACCAACTGTTGAACTTTATGCTCGGGTCTTGATGCTGTTCTTAAAAGAGAGCACGTCAGGACGGGAAGGAAAAACACAGAAGGCTTTGACAAACAGCTGGTCACACACCAAGACTTAGAGAGGCGGCAATTCCACCAGGGGGCCACAGTAGAGGTGATTAGGGCTTTTGGGTTTAATATCGCAAATCAAACGCAAAGGTAGCGTTGCAGGAAAAACAAAACCGCTCTCGGGTGTCATTAGGCAAAAATGAAAGTAGAACGTGATGCGAGGAGGTGAGTGCAGCTGAAATGCTCTGACACAGGAAGGAGAGAGAACCACACAGCTCACGATGGATAAACAACATCTGAGTTTCTGCTTCAGACTGAATCCTCATGTCGACACTGAGGTGGGACCTGTTATTTGAGAAGGGTGGTTTGCTCACGGTTACGTCCTGCAGTGTTCACGTTTCTGTAGCAAAGAACAATTTGTACTTTAGCACATGTCCTGAAACCTGCCACGCAAACATCTAGGGAGCTCTGATGACGGCTTACAGTAGAAGGGCTTTTTGCTTTAAGGTCAAGGGAAACTGACACTATAAGTGATCCCTCCATGAAAAAAAACCTCCTACATCCAGGAAAGAGAATCACTTTGGTCTCCTGCCATTATGCTACTTAGATGCATCTGATAGCACAAATATTCCATAACAGCGAGCAGTAAAGGATCCATCCATTATTATAATGTATCTGGTGTCAGCTGCCCTCAGAGGGAAGCATATTGATAAAATGCTAAAAAAGTTTCAGGAGGATCCTCTACCATGAACCAACTTCTTGCAACTTTGTGTGATGAATAATAAAACGAAACAATAGGAGCTTGTCTCCACACAGTGACATGGTGCTGGACTCTGCAAAGCTCTACTTCCAGGTAATTCAGCATAGGCTTTTTTTTTTGCTGTGCTCACTTGACCCCAATAAGAACCAGGAAGGATCCGATCTTTAATGCGGTGTGTTAGAATGTGCACTTGGGGGAAGCGCATCATGAGACTGAAGGGCTGTGAAACGTGGGCCTGAAGCCAGCGCCTGCTGACGGAGAGCCTGGACGCATTTGAACGCATCTTGTGCTTTCACCCTGTACTTTCTGTAACGCATCTCTCCGCGTCAGGTCCCAGCGTTCACCGTTTTGTCCGCAACGTGCTGCAGTACCTTGGACAGCGCGAGCAGCTCCGAGCTCAGCCCTGCGCGAAGCTGCCGCACTCTGCCCCGCGTGATGAACAATGCGCACAGGAACTGGCCGCCGTATTATAAAGACGTTGAATTGGGTCTTTGAGTCCGTTGCTGGGGGTTTTGAGTGCAAGAGGAGGGGGGATCGGTTCGGTCTAGTAACACACGCTCACCGTCCTGTCTTGTAGTGGCACGAAAGTGGAATGACCGCCCCCCCCCCCTGCACAGTTAAAGGATTAGACGAGTAACGCGACGCATGGAATGTCCACGTGCTCTCGTTTGTTGGAAACATTTACTTGTCTGGCGCCTGCTCTGCGCTAAATGCCCGTTTTGTCTGCGGGCTACACCTGTGCGTTCGCCCCAGACCGCTGGCAGCCACAGGCTCCTGCGTTTTGTCCGACATGCAACTTTCCCTAAGGGAGCAGCGATGCAGGACGCAGTCAGCATCGCCGAGTCCGTGGACACTGCGCGCTCTCACGTTGGTTCGGCAAATCGAAAAGGTGTCTTTCAGACTTACCTCACTGCTCTCAGACTCCGCCATTTTTCTCCTGAGGAGCATGCAGCGGGACGAGTGTTTAATTCCCATAAGAGCCAGCAAAAAAAGGTGTAATAGAAGTGAAGAGAAAAGCGCGTCAGGCTACTTGGTTCTTTCTCTCATACACATCACAAACTGTAGAGCTCTTTAGAAATTCGGAGACTGTCAAAAGGCATAAATGTGCATGTGGTCCCAAAAGCACTGCGGCCGCTGTTGCTGTAAAGCGTAGTGGATCCCATGGTGCAAAAGTTTGCAGTCCACCGGTTCCTGGAGAGCAAGAGGGGCAAGGGCATCATTTGGCACCAGCTGAGATGAAACTGATAGAAACGCAACGTGCCATCCCCGTAATCCAGCGAGCACAGAAGGGAATCTCGGATGGCTGCATGTCTAAAAGCAGCAGATTGTCATGAACGTGCTGTTTTTAGCCGATTTTGATTGATTCCTCTACTGCAACGCTGCTTCTAAAAATAGCACCGCAGCCGCCGTTGCCTCGCAGAGTGGAAAGACTTGTCGCCGAGTGCACGCACAGAAATCTGATGACTCTCAAAATGTGCCCGCGGATTTCACATTAACACGTGCCAACGCCGATGCCTCCATCATCTTCAAATAACGACCCCCCCCCCCCCCCACACACACACACACACACACACACACTCACACACACGCACCCGCAGCCCTGGAAGCGCGCTCCGTCCGCTCGCTCTCCATCTCAGCAAAGTGCTCAGCGCCGCGCGTCCGGAGAAAGTTGGAGTTTCACTCTGCTGGAAAAGGCGAGGACGCGTCGGTGCTCCGAGCTGGAGTGCGTGGAAGTGACCACTCCCGCTTCACCGGCCGGAGGGGCAGCGTTAGGCTTGAGACCTGCCCCCCACCTCCCCGTTCTGCTCACGCCAGCGTCAACCTGCACATCCTCAAACGCATTCACACTCGTTTATTCCCTCACTTGTGGAACAAGAGCAGAACATTTCTCACTTGACCTTTCCTTGCACCGATCTTTGCTGGTAACAGCTGTGACGCTTCTGCTTCCGCCCTGCAGGCTACTGCCGAGCTTTCGGTTCCACATGCATGCCTGCAGAATTGTCAGAACTATTTCATAAATAAATCAGCGCTACTGTATCTCTGTCTCTGAAGTCTTGTGCTTTTGCGGGAGTCTATTTTGAGGAGAGGCCATCCCTCACCACCACCCACACCTCTCACCACTTGTTACATTATTCAACAGAGGAGGGTAGGCAGACACTCACCAGGCAGCGAGCGAGCACCGAAATAGAACCTGCCCCAGTGCTCTTTTTTGTTGCCCACACATCCTGCTAAAAATACACCTGCCATGCGCACGTGAGTGATTCATGCGCGGCTGGATACGCCAGAGAGGAGCACGGCAAAGCAACCCGACGGAGAAACGGGGAAACACGCTGGCAGCCAAGCAAAACTACGACTCAGCACGATCTGGGCTGCTGCAACATCAAGAACGCAGTTCACGCACATTAACGTGAAACGCAGGAACGTCGGTCCTATAGGATTCATTCTCGGTCTCGCAGCACAAAGGTTCATGTCGACCCATCCTCTAGTTGAAGGTGACTGAGAAACGACTACAACCTTTCAGTTTAGCTGCCGACCGGAGGTCAATATTTCACCACACAGACGATTGATCACGCAGTCAAGAAGATTACACCCCAAGATGTTCTGTGACCTGGATCTAATTACTCTCCAACAATGCTCTGTGCTGTTCCTGACAATAGAGCTGGAACAATGTTCCTCACAGTGAGAGGACCACGATCTGAAATCACTTCTTTCACCTAATTTTGCTGAGGTGTGTGTATTCTCGGTTAAAAATGGTTATTTTCCTGAGATCAATGCTAATAGTCCAGTGTCTGGAGCTGCAGTAATTGCTTCCTCCTATCTGAAGCAGCAGGGATGCGTGTGACTGTGTGTGTGTGTGGGGGTGTGTGTGTGTGTGTGCAGGGAGCTACTCATTAACTCCGAGAGGGCACCGCAGCCTCGTGAAGCTTAATTAGGCTCTTTCATCGTAACACGAACTTTCTGAGTCGCGGTTACTCACTTACAAACACGCAACTGTAGCCCAAGCAGGCAAATGCCTCGGACTTCATTAACTTCGGTTGAGAGTCACAGGAGCAGCTCCGAGAGGTTTTATTATGTGCTCACACTTTATTATTCAGCTTAGGCAGCTGTAAAAAGATTAGCCATCTTGTTTTCCCAGCTTTACTTATTCATTCAGCTCAGCAGAAGTCGGTTTTAATAAATATTCTCACTATGTTCCGTTTACGCCTCCTCTCTGCTGTGCTCTTGTCTGATTTTGCTCCTTGCACTGCCTTGCGTCTGTTTACCCAGCGTTCACTGTGGATTCCTCCTCAGCTGGGCGAAGACATTTTCCAATTGTTTCATACACGGTTATTGACCGAGAGCAAATATAAGCTTTCACACATCAATTGCGTCTGTGCAGACACAGAGGTTGCACATGTCGTCCTGCACAAACCCACACATCTGGTGCATCCACGAAGCTTCGATAGCAGCTTGTAATATTTGCCTCCCTTTGCAAGAAAACTCAGATATAGAGAATATAGTTTTGCCACTGGGTGCTACAGGGACATCAACATTTTTTTTTCCAATCAATTCCCTTTTCCTTGACTTAAAGAAAATAAAGCCTGAGGTCTAGAGGTTATTAACGTCCCTGTAATGCGTGAGCATACGTGAAATCACAGGCAAGCAAAATGAGGTTTAAACCAGTTTTCACCATTCAGGCTGAGAGCTTTTCTTGCCTCATTGGTCTTCAGGGGTTGCAGACATTAAATAGTCAACATAAAATCAAACCATTAACTCACACATATTGGCAGAAGGACAAAACCTGATAATTATGAGCCTTGCAGTTGCTTTAAAGTAGAATTAAATGGAATTCACACATAGAAGTCAAACAAGAGCTACACACCTGGTCGTCCAGTCAGTGTCTGGCACCAGGCTCATAGTGTTAGTAGACAGGTACCCAGGTAAGCTGGGGACGTCATTACAGCGGCCATCAGTGTCTCGCTTTTTCCACCACGAGGACCCAAATCGAATCCGCCTTTGTTGCCGATTTCTCGTGCAAGACCAACGAAACACCGACAAGACAAAAAGCAATAATAATCCCATTTATTAACTCCACAACAGTATGTAATGTTTGCTGTCAGTCACTGCAGTGTTAGAACATGCACTGAATAATTAGAGTGGGGGGGGGGGGGGGGGTGCACGGGATGATAAATGCACCACAGTCACGTGCTGTAGCTGTTTGTGATTAGAGCTCAGCGTTGTAAAATGAGCCTGAGGATAAGAGTAGAAGTATAGATGTCATTCCCACTGCAACACAGTTCCTGATGAGATGACTGACAGACCAAAGGCTGACTGGGAACGTTATACTGCCTGACGCTGTCACCAGATGCCCTGAAGTCAAGGATCAGTGAAAGTCGTCTTTTTATAATAAATGATGAAAAAAAAAAAGCGGGTAGGATAATGGATAGAGGGTTGAAACCTTAAATATTATTCAAACAGTTTATTTCGCACAGAAGGCACCGATCCCTGCGGAAGGTACGCTGGTGTATTTTTGAATTACTGAGACAGAAAACATGTGCATCGCACTTTCACTTTCTTTTGCTCACGTTAGAGGTGCTGTTTCAAAGACAAAGCCTGGCGTCTTCGATTCATTCCCAGCCGCTCTACGCTGCCCTCACTGGGACGGGGCATCAGAAATGGATCAGCTGAAATAATTGACTTGTCGTGTGTGACTTTGCGACTTTGATGAGACGAGGAGGTAGTTGCGCTAGATTCCTATGGAAGCAACTAGAAAGCCTGGTGCACACACGGTAGCGTTTGCTCACCGGTAGACAGACTCTCGCCAATATCTCCTGTACACAAATGAGTTTTGTAATCCCAGCGTGTTTGTACCTTTCTGTAGGTCTGTAAAATGCTGCAAGACAGGTTCCACGTGGCTCTGAAGATAAATGTTTTGCTGTTAAATCCACCTTATGGACAAGCTGTGAAAGTAAGGCATTCAGTAATAATACAGCAGAATACAGACGCACAAGACAGAAAACCTTCCAAATCAGCCTGGAGGGAAGCAGGGGAGAGAAAACTACTTTCCAGCAGAGCCAGGGTCAATGTGCCTCGATCGGCTAAAAACGAACACCGCAGTTACCGTAATATGACGATACTTAAATAAACACATTCTAGTGACATAAATTTAAAACAATCTCCTCGTTTTCATTATCTTATTAATTAGAGAACAAACCAACCGCCCATGTAACAGTATATGCAAAGAACAGACCAGCAAGTGTGGCGCGTGGAGGAAGCTGAATAAGGCAACAGGTGTGAGCGATAACAGTGATTACTGTAACAGGAAATGACATCACTCGACCAAAGTGCCTCCAAAGGCTGGAGGGCTGAACTGAAGCTGAACACAAAAACATTTGGCCGTATGGTAAATATCTTCACGCCCAGTCTGGCTGAGCACTGTAAAGTCATCGTCACTGGGGATTCTGCTACACTTTATCTAGTCGCCATAGACGTGTGAGCTTCCTGTGGCTTGGAAAGTCAAACGCCTTGAGCAAACCTTTCACATAGGGCTCAGTCTGCTCGGCAGCCACTGCGCCATCGCTGCGTCTGTTCCCACAAAGCTGCTTTCTGTAGAAATTGGGGTCACACTCATCGGCGAGGGCAGTGATGCTCCAGCGTAGGGGGGGGGGGGGGGGGGGGGGCACTGGGGGCGTAGCCTTGATTGTTGGGCTGAAAATCCAACCATTTCTGTGTTTTCAGGAATGGACAGTTTAGAGGGAGGGAGAAGATCTGCGAGATCGACCTGAGACAGTGGGAATGAGGAGGACACAGATGTCAAATGCAGCCTCAGCCTCAAATTGCAAACACTCAAAAATGTCAGTGATTTTGTAGCATTTGAAACATATACAGTGTGTTTCACTATCAAGTGGAGAATGAACCTACAGATCTAAATAAGACATATATTTAACAACCGAACAATCCGTTTCCCAATGACGCAGCTAAGGTTGGCTGCTCTTTAATCGTAATTCTTTCCCGTCTTACCTGTACCTTCCTGGGGATTAACAGGTCGGCTGTAATGTGGACAATGCTTCACAAACACAGCTTTCAGTTTATTTAATTTCGTTTTTTTAACAGTTTAGGTTCCACCTCCCATCCGTGGGGAGTGGCTGGACACCCAGAGCTCAGAGCAAAGCCACTCTCAGGTTAGATCAATCATAGTTTCTGCTTTCTATGTTTTTCATATTTATTGTATTGTAGTGCTCAAAGTATAAAGCACAGCAGGCCATCAGTTCTTTGTTACTAGTATTAACACACTGCACGCACCAGAGGTCCTTCGACAAAGTGGAAACTACATGGAATTAAGGCAGCACTGATCTTCATCAAACATCTCTTTAGACCTTGGCTGTGGCTTAGACTGTGCAGTCTTTTGAAAACACTGAGGATGTAATATAACAATACACAGGACTGATCCCTGCCAGAGCTTTGCTGCCGCTCGTATTTCACTTTAAAAAAACAAAGCAGCTTGTTATTGAGGCTGAATACGTGGTGGGTTGGGCAACTATGTTATCACCGCACAAATGCTGATGGTCAGCTCTCCCACTGCTGTGTGTGCGTTGGTCACAGCTGTTTGTTGTGTTAGCTCCATCATTACCAATCTTCACTTCATTATGCAAAGACAGAAGCACAGAACGATGCACAATGTGCCTTTCAAGCTCGACCAGATAAATTCACTCACATCTCACAGCCAGGCAGAGGCAGTTTGTCGAGCGGGAATCATCGAAATATTTTTCTTAAAATGCAAAGATTGAACAGATGTTTATAATCGCAAACCTAAAAAGTAACCATTTATGCTGCCATATTGTAAATCTTCTTGTGAATAAACAGTCTGACAGTGATCCTGGCTTCACATGCCAGATTCATTACAAACATGCCCTGGACATATTGTGTCCAAAACATAAAATGAGAATTAAATGAGTGTTTAGGCAGAAACATTCTGAATGATTTAGCGACTGACTGTAATCACTTCCTGCATGTCCTGTACAGTATAACATTAGTTATTGTGCTTTGATTAGATTTTTGTTTCACTTCATCTATTTACTTTTCACCAGCGCTGCAGGTCTGAAATAAATAACTTTGGACACATCAAGGTTTGGGATTTTTTAGGGCTTTGGTTTGAATGTGGCGTCATTTAGTGATCTCCACATCCACGCATGCACAAGTGTGTGTATTTGTGTGTGTGCGTGTTTAAATCTGTGTGAAACTGTGCATAAATCTTTACGAAAACCTTAAAGCCAGGCTTTGAAACCCACTTCGCGTGCTCGTCAGGGCTCGACGGGGCTTCTTCTGGTCGGAATGATACACCTGCCCAGTTTACTTGGTTGCTAATGTCACGTCACACACAACTAACATTGAGTTCGAATGTTTGATGCCTTAGCTGGCGTAAAGTTAATCACTTTTAATTTAGCCCGTGATTATCACCCGGTCGATATGGTGTAAAACCTCCAACGGTGTGGCCCCTGCTTGGTATGCAGGGGCGAGGGGCTGCTATAAAACGCCTCATTGCAGGTGACATCCTCCTGAGGGCATTGCGCCAATATAAAAGCTGAAAACTCATTCATTCTGGAGCACCAATTCATATTCATTACTCTCTCACATCTGTGGAACATGACAGATTGATTGAGGCGGCCTGGAATTGCAGACCCAAACTGTTTCTCCGTGAGCCGTCTTTCCATCAGCAATAACCGCATTCCTGAGTGACTGGATTAATTATCAGCGGCGCCCACGGAGCCAGAGGGGAACGGCCTGGGTGACGACGGAGGGAGTGGGCCACTGTCCATGAGGGGAGCAGGCTGCACTGCGTTATTGAGCCAATTAATATTTAGTGACACTGGACTTTACTGTAAGATCACTTTCAACACGTGCAAAGTAAAAAGCCTTCGCCTACTCGCAATTTAAAGTCACTGTGGGAGGACGCTGGAAGCTGAAGTGTCCAGCAAACCAACAAAGAACAGAACAGGACCTGCTTCACTACACCAGCCCCACACAACCTAATGGAGCATAGTGCTAACGAATAGAAACGAATCACAATTACACCTGGTTAAAACCGGATGGAAACGCTTCAGCACATGAGCTGAAGTTAGTTAGTTGATGCGTGTTGTAAGCGAATATGTTACCTGAAAAAATGTTAATCAGATACCTACCAAAAAGTACAATGTTTTACATTACACAAAGAAAATATATTCTAGAGATGATAATTTATTAATAAGTTCTAAACAATTGAGGAGCAAGAACGCTCTCATTTAATCTATTTATTATTTAATAAAAAGCTAAACAATTACACAGTTCAATAATCTTTTTTGAGGATATTATGACATTTATACATCCAGAGAAGTAAGTGCAGTATTTCATTAACTGTCCAAGCTTTGAGTCCGTGTTTTGACAGCAGAGGTCATAAATCCCGTCCCTGACAGAACCACTGATGTGTGTATCGATGCGACTCTATTTGCCCGTGGAGGAAGTGCAGATGGAGGCTGTGTATCCGGGCCCTGCTGCGTCTCAGCTAGATAAGACGTACCTGGCTATCGTTCTGACTTTGATGACTACAGATGACAGAGGATGATGGACAGCAAACCTTATTATGGATTTGCCATTCAGATCAGTGGGATCAGATCTACAGGCGCAGGGCCTCCGAGGGCATTATGAGAGGACGGTTGTGCTCCCGACTGTCTGGGTCTGACAAGAGTCAGGGCTTTATTTTGTTATTTGTTGACGTTTTAAAGCTCATAGTCAAAATGCCCTATGCTCTTCCTTCTCTTAGTATTCGCATTAGTTGTGCATGTTTTTCCGTTCGACAGCACAGACTCAGACCTTCATGGCTCTGATCTTTTGCATCAAGGATAGAGGCCACGATCTTCCCAGATAACCATTCTCGTAAAAAGATGAGCACAGACTGTGAATCAATGGTGTTAGCTTCGAGGACACCTGACCCGGCCGGCTAAAAATAAGTTGATACTTCTTCCCCCGCTGACAGCTTGAGAGCTTCTTAAACCGTCATAGTGAGATGAGTTTGGCAGGGAATTGGGAAGTTAAAATGATGAGGTTGTTGAGCTGCCTTATGATAAAAATGTTGAGCTTCTTAATAAAAATGAACTTGGCCTCCTCTGCTCTCATGCCTCAGCGGTATGTCTCTTGGCGGTATGTCATTCTTGTAGTTTTAAAATCTGCATTATTTTGTGCTTTTGTTTATGCTACACTTACAATCTGGTGCTTTCACTAACCACTGAATTTACAAAAACTCCACAAAGAAAGACAGGTGTGATCCAGAGACTGCTAACCATGCCGCCCTTAACTCCAGTTCATTCAAGGAAACCTCGACTGAAACGTCAGGATCACATCAGTTCCAGAACTCCTGCTGCTCCTGAACGTATCTACACACAAAGACACGCTGATAAAGTGCTGACAGACAATGCAAGCGGCCTGAGGGCTTTTCCTCCATCAGCGACTCATAACCAGTCTTCTATAATCAGGTTTAACACGTGGGAAGAGACGGTGCACGGTGAGCTTCTGATTTCTCAGTCAAAGCGATCAGACTGAGCGCTTCCACTTCTTCTGCTACTGACACGACGGAGGTTAATGCACTTCGTAACATGATTAAAGCTCATGGAACCACTTTGAAGCTCTGCAACCAAACTCACTCTACGGTTCCAGGATGTAGATCCTAACACCTGCTGAGGAGAGAAAGATTGAGTTTGACAAAAATATGAAAAATTGATTGTGTACGTTAATGTAATGATATAAAAGTACAAAAAAACGCAGAAGATACATATTAAATATGATCACGACTTTGAAATAGACATTATGTTTTGCTCATAATTAAAAGTGATTTATTCATTAAGTTCTCATTTGTGATTTTCACTGTGCAGCGTTTTGACCACTGCAGCATCTGTCAGGTGCCACTGGCTAAGAAGGAGGCAGGTGGTTCGGGAAACTGGGTGGTGGTGGACCGGATGTTCATTGTGTCATTTCCATGTTGATGCATCGTTTCACCGGACACAGCAGCTGTCTGCTGAGGGGAGCAGTCAGGGCACTGCAGATGCCCTCTCTGTTTCCACACACACACACACACACACACACAGATTCTCCTCTGCATGGCTGCTGTTGTGATTACTCCTGCTAAAGTTGAACAAATCCATCAGTGAAGTAGTGGCAGTGACTCATTTGCTGCGGCAGTCGTGTCTGTTTGCCCGAGTGGCGCCGTCACAGGACGGTTTCGTGGAACTGGGGACAGAAGGAAGTGATGCAGTGAACGCAGGACTCACTGAACAGCAGTCTGATAAGTGAATACAGATGTTGTACAGCTGCACTGTACTAAAACATGCTTTACAATACTCCCCCAGTGCAGATGAAAAAACAAACAAATAAGCAAATGAGTAAATAAATAAGTGTTATTATTGTCATATTGCAGTTACATACTGATACAATAATGATTAACTCTCAACTTAGGCAGGTGCCATTTAAAAACAAGGAGTGAATAAAAAAACTGAATTCATGTGGGTTTATGTCCATTTAGAATCACAAACAGTGTGTTTGTGTGTCATTGTAATTCTAATGTGAGATTCTAATGTGTCATTGTAATTCTAATGTGTTTGTGTTGCATCTTATTGTCATGCAGCTGCACTCACTCGTCGCAACACCGGCTTTATTTGTTTCTGTTTTGCTGTGGTTTTTGCTTTTACTGTGGATACAGCCACCAGCGGGTCGTGCAATAAAACCGAAAGTCGTTCTCTCGCTGACCCAAGACAGAAGTTAATGTGCTGGACCCCACTGGACTACTGCTACACCACAAAGCCTTACTCTGGTATTTATGTGTGTGTGTGTGTCTGTGTTTCTGGCTCCACTGTGGAACCATATGAAGGGTGTAAGACATTCTGTGGAGTCTCAGATGACAGAATCAGGCATCGCCCTGCATCATTAACTTCTGCTGCTGTGGCTCGAAAGTTAACAATAAAGTTGACATTGAATGTTTTGTGCAGACAACTGGAGCAGAAGCCATGAACAGGTTACAGTGCAGTGGCGGATAAACCTTGGTTACATTAGGGGTAAATCTCTAAAAACCCGCTTTCTATTACCTGTTATAGTCTTTTAATATGTTCAACCTGCGCTCGTGGATTTATTTTAAATTGTTTATTTTTATTCCTCGAGGACAGGCTGGATCCTGTGTTATCTTTCCTTATTCATGTATCTGCCAGCGGCTTTTCTCCTCCAGTGCGTCTCATCCATTCTCACCTTGCGATATATCCTCAAAGCACAATGCCGCCGCCAGAGGCTGATGTCCATGGCGCCCATGCCTCCCCATAAACACTCGCCACTCATTCACTTTCACCCTGTGCCCCAACCACCAATAACCATATAAAAAAAAAAACCTTGACAGACAGACAGCCAGGGGCACGGTCCCAGGCCCTCGGCCCCACTGCCTCAGCCGCTCAGCCCTGATAGCATAGAGAGCTGCACATGGGCTGCCAGCTGATAAATGAGCTGACAAGCCTTCTCCACGTTACTCATTTCCCTCCTGAGGGAGGTACGGCAAAGAGAAAAAATAGGAGCATTAGAAAAGGGAGAGCGAGAGAAAGACAGAACGGGGGGAAAAATGAATTGACTTTGCAGCAGCGCTATTTTTAGCGACTCTGTAATGTGCTCTATTAGTTTGAGAGGCTACAAGATGGAGAAGAAGGCTGAGGGGTGGGGGGGGTGGTTAAGGAGGAGGGCAGGCTGGAATAGGGATGGAGCCGAAGATAAAGGGATGGAAAAGGTGAGAGGCAGCACGAGAGAAGAGAAGAACCAGACTGATGTAGAGGTGAAGGAGCAGTGATTATAAGGAAAGAGGAATGAAGGAAAGGAAACTGCAGCCTTCATTGCTATTGTATTACTGACTTCTAATTTTGTGATTTTCACATTGTCCTGCTACTGATGTGTAAATGAAGTGTGGTGAGTGGATCTGACTGAAAACGGTGGTTTGGTCTATTAACGTCTTTGACATTTATTCACAAAACAATGTTTAAATGCTGTTGTCGTTTATTTTAGAGAGCACATCCCTCTTGAATGAGCCATTCAACTGTTTCACCAGATGCCAGATCATAAGCGGTTCATGCTAAAACTTTGTTTTACGACTATATAACGCATAACTTATTTACATCCATGCAACATCGAAGACATTCTGTGACTATCTACTGTAATGCTTTCCAGATTTTGCCGTTAGACCAGATTCAGCCATTTTGGCTCGACCTGCACAGCCTGAGTGGACTTGGATTTTGCAGCCCACATTAACAGTAAATAACTTGGCGTGTGTCTTCATTGTCTGTGTGAAACAATCCTTTTAAAAGGTTCTTAGTAAATTCAGGAGAGGTCAGGATGGATTCACGCTGGTATCGAGTGAACTTTAAGTATTTGGAAACATCTGTCATACAGGTTTTTACAATAGAGTATAGTTTCCTCCTCCATGGTGACAGTAGATATCTTCAACCTGTTGACACACACCACTGCCTACTGATCGCCACAGCCACAGTACCACCATACGGGCCTTCATCTCGTTTCCCGGATCCCACGTGCTGCCGTTGCGATAGAGTTGGACTCCAGCGACGTGGACGCAGAGAGAACCAACAGGAGGAAAACGATGCTCACGTTAAACGTTCTCAGTTCCAATCAGAGCACACACAGACACGGTCCGCTGGCCACAAACACAATCCGGTAACCTGTCAAAGTGCCACGAGCCAGAAAAAAGGAGCCTCAGCCGCTAATGAATCGCAGTGAAACACAAACACATTTCTCAAAGCGTCCATGTCGTCCCTGCAGGATGCATCAATGTTCACTTTACAGCACAAGGAAAAAGCAAAACCTTTATTATTCATGTACCCTCTAAGATACGCAGACTTATACTGCACTGATGTTAAAGGGATTTAAAAATCTCTGTTATGACATGTTGTATGTTTGTGGTTATTTCATTTTCCTGTGATTGTGTTGTGGTGCGTCGGTCCTGGAAAAAATGTGATGTGACATATTGCTATGAACCACAATTTAGCAACAATGAAATCAAAATGTGACCACAGTCCACAGAGAAGCAGTTTGTGCGATTGTTTTTCCTGGGTCTTCATCTTTGGATTGCTCGCATGTTTACCATAGCAGTCTTATTATCTACTGGATGGTTTGCTTGTTTGTTGCACAGTCTTGGAATAGTTTGTTGTACCACATTAAAAAAAGATATTTATTATATGTAAAGTATGTGAAATTGTTATCACATAATCTAAATATAGCTTATTTCTGATGGTGTTATATTAAATGTTAATGTGATCGCTGCTGCTGAGAGCTTGTTTATCCTCATTTTCTGTAGCCAGGGAGGTTTCTTTAATTTTGCTCATAAACTCCACATGTTTAAAATGCAGACGTATAAAACAGGAGGTTTGTTTAATTGGAAAGAAGAGAAAGGCAGGAAAGATGCTGGGTGGAACTGGAAAGGTATAAACGTAATTAAGGATCTCAAATAAATTAGTGCTCTTGCAAGGTTTGTAAGTTAACTTGGTTTTTACATCCAACCAGATGTTCTGCCGCTTGACTTAAAGGCTGGAAATAAATTTAGTGTTGCTCTCTCTGTGTTTTCAGGATTTTTAAATGTCCAGTGCTGAAGTCCTTGCATTGTTAGGACCCATGTTCCATTTTCTGTTGGAGGTGCAGTAAATTATATATGAGGAGGACAGCGGGAAGCTGGCAGCTCTGCAGGGCGGTTAGTCGCGACAAACGTAATGGTCAAAACGGATTATAGTTGAACCGAACGGACGAAAGGCCACACGAGGTTGAATGGAGGGAGATTTACAGTAACAGTGGGTCACCCCAGTCTGAATCAGCTTTGCGAGAAGTACGGTATATTTATATTCGCTGGCCTTGGAACAATCCACAGACTTTTCCACGGAGCTGTTTGGGCAGAATCACTGCTGTGAGCGTTCAACGCGAGTGTCCTCACAGATGAAAGAGAAACGCTGCCCTAAGCGTGAAATACTTTTAATGAATGAGCTGGAGAACTGTGCTCATGAGCTGAGACTGTAATGGTTTTCTCCAAGTTTACCTCGTGGCCACTCAAACCCATCATCAACCCATCCCCCTCTAGCACCACCTTGTTGTGAAGGGGAAACAGTGTGATTACAGACGACTTTCCTTTTCTCAGACCATGCTGTGCTCTCGCTTTGCTTTATGTGTGTCTGGGATCTAGGAGGAAATAACAACGTATGGCATTAGATCTCGTCCTGTCTAATTTTTTCACGTGTCTTTGGTGATCTCATCGTGTTTAGTGGAATGCACACAAAGGTTTTACAACAAGCAGGGGGAAGCGGGATTTACAGCCTTAAGTCGGTGAACGAATTCAACTATTTTCCGTGTAGAAGCCGATACTGAGCTCTCCGCTGTGTCTTTTTTTGATGGAGTGCTGGCTCAGTGGAAAAGTATCCAAACCCGTTCAGTTTGTTTATGTAATTCTAGTTTGTCACTCCCGGGCTGTAACTGTGTGGTTTTCTCCATCATGCAGCTGCTGGATAAATATAGCAGTCGAGGCTCCAGTGGGTCACTACAAAGGCAACTGTGGACAAGAAGCTGCAATGCCAAGCATCTCCCCATCAGCCTCTCCCAGTCATCCCCCTCCTGCCTCTTTCTCTCCTCCGTCCATCTCTCCACTGATGCCTTACCCTGTTTTGATTCCTGCCCTCACATCCTTCCCACCTGTCCCGAAACCCGGACTGAAGTTATGCAACTCAATGCGTGTGTGTGTGTGGACACGCTCCCTCTGCTGTGGCTCTATCTAAGACACCGTGACTGTTAAATGTATTCCACTGATTTTCACCAGCAGCCTTTAGGGAGAACAGCTCTTTCTGAGAAACAGAGTAGGAGGACAACACAAAGCAACAGTGACCTTGTCTCCACAAGTGACCAATGTAATGCATCACAACTTGCCTCTTAAAGTCTATGTACATGGGGAATGACAAGCAGAAAACATGGAAATAAATGCGATACACGTTTCTATATAGCTCAAGAATCGTTCACTAGCACTAGCTCACATATTGTGGATCAGATGTTGCTTATAGACTTAACACTAGAAGTCCCAGAGATTTGTAACCCTCCTTTAGCCAAGTGGATGCTAACTGGCTAGTCTTTTGGCTATCATTAGCATCAATTCATGTGTAAATAAGGTCATTACCTGAGCAATCTGCAGGGGGTTTGGGGGTGTGTGTGTGAATAGTTGCTGGTGGCTTGTTTGTATGTGTGTGGGGGAGGGATAGCTGCTAAAAGCATAGAACTTGTTTGACGAGATTTCCCCCGCTTTGCTGCTCCTCAACCAAAAAAGAGCCTGTTTGTGGACTGACCTGACAGAGACAGTGAAAGATGGCACAGTGTGGCATGAAGAACAGGTGGGGACGCGTCTCCCTTTCACCCCAATCAAAGTGTAGGCTGCAGATGGAGAGCCAACGGCTAAGGCCAGGAAAAGTATCTCTACTCGCCTTCAGAGCTTCCTGTGTTTCATCATCATCATGTTCATTGACATGCTTCATAGCATTCAAGAATAGACTATAAAAACATGCACAGGAAGATGTTCATGGTCCTCCCTGAACTAATGGCATTTATTGCAATTGTCATCTTGCGGGTGATTACCAAAGTTCCATCACGTTGTACCTTGGTAATGGTTGCTGGTGGCTTGTTTGTATGTGTGGGGGAGGGAGAGCTGCTAAAAGCAGAGAACTTGAGTCTCCTGGATGATTGAGAATCTTCACAGACTTGATTTACCATTCAATTCTTCATTCATGAATTCAATTCATTCTCACATTGGAATGTAGGGTCTTGCCCAGGTGTAAAAAGATATGAATTAACACATCTGATTGCACGCTGCTTGCTCTCAGATGAGAGGTAATTCCTTTTGTACTGAGGTGGATAAAATCTCACTGCACATAGCCTACTACTTCAGTGCCCTCAAGAATCCTGTGGTGTACGAACCTCCTCTCCAAGAAAAGAAAATGCAGAGAAGACTCACCACACAGCAGGCCTTGGAAATGCACCTGAGTGAAGTAAACCCTTGCAACTCAGATGGAGAAGACATAGAACTTCAGCCGGATTCAGACTCAGAGTCTGATCTGTCTTCAGGTTAGGTTTCATTTCATATTATTTCCTATTTCATTTGAAACCAGTAAGTGGAAAACACCAAAAAAGCAGAGTGGAGTGACATAAATCATTTGTCACCAATTGCATTACATCCTACAACCCTGGTCTACATATCACCGTTGATGAACGGCTTTTCCCGTCAAAGACTCGCTGCTGTTTTCTGCAGTATATTGCAATTAAACCTGACAAGTTTGGGATCAAGTTTTGGGTGGCTTGTGACCTAAAATCCAAGTACATTTGTAACGTCCTCCCATATCTTGGCAAGGATCCTAGTCGTCCCAGTGGAGAGAGACTGTCTGAAAATGTAGTGATGAGGCTGATGGAACCATTCCTTGACAAGGGCAGAAATGTTACCACGGACAATTTCTTCACATCGCTGTCACTTGCGCATAAACTTCTTAGCCGGAAAACTACGTACTACGCTGACGGCGTATGCGCCCAAACGGAAGAAGACCGTCTACATTCTTAGCAGCATGCACAGCGTGATTCAGACTGATAATACCACCAAAAGGAAGCCAAACACTGTCACCCTTTACAACACCACAAAGTGCGGCGTGGATGTGATGGACCAGATGTTGCGGGAGTACACTGTCCGCACAGGGACACGGCGCTGGACAGTTGCCGTGTTCTATAACATGATTGACATGGCAGCACTGAATGCACATGTGCTGTATCAAGCAGGCACCAGAAAGATGGGTGGACTTCCTGGTGGAGCTTGCAAGAGAGTTGGCTAACTCTCATATGTGTGCGAAGAAGGCAAGAAAAGAACAATTGCTTGGACACAACCCTCCACACCTAGCCCTGGAAAAAGAGCCATGTGTCAGGTCAAACACCAAGGCAAGAACAATCATGCCACTGTGCGATGTGTTCACTGCTACAGATACACATGTGGTAAATGCAGACGGGAGATACAATGGCAGTGCCAGGATTGTGAGTGATTGCTGGAATGTACTCACTCACTTTTTAATATTATTTGTAAATATGTGTACAAATGGTTGGTTTCTTTTTTTTATTTTGTACTATTTTTATCAATAAACCTCAGCAACAAAGGAAAAAAACATGTGTTGATTTCTCCCTAAGATGAAGTGAAACACAAGTTTCCTTGAGGTGGCTCAGCATGGCCCCACGTCTTTTACATAACAAAAGCAATCGTTCACAGCTGATTAAGGGTATTAGCCCAAAGCCTTCGAGCCGATCGGCTCGCCGGCGGGTTTTATAGGTAGAAAAGCCAAATGGCTCATCTCTGGGACTTCTAGTGTTAATAGCTTTCTAATTTATTTACATTACGGCTCATCAGCTCTTGAGAGAAGGAGGTTTCAGTCTGGGGGCCCCAGTGTAAACAGACCGTGTGTGTGTGTGTGTGTCAGCACACATGCAAAGTGCAGAGCTATTACCGTGTTTTGCTTGTTCAGTTTGAATGTTTGAATAGCCAAGTTCAGTCAAAGACTAACAGAGGGCGACTGTGTGAAGTTTGACAACGCTCGCTCTAACCATTGTCACTATCCACTTCAAATGTTCCTTCGGAGGACGATTCCAAACCTAAACTATTTTGTGTTGGTCTTGAAAAATATTGCTTTGTTCATCTACTGCCATGACAAAGGCTTAACTATTCTGTACTAAATTCCCTGATTCGTATGGTCTGTGTGTCTCTTTAAGAGTGTTTGGTTCTGCAAATGATCTACTGTGAGCACGTTAGTATGCTATGGTAATAATAACATATCTGCACTGTAGTAGCGTAGCCGAAAAGGTCTCAGAGGCAGGGTTCACCTTGGACAGGTCTCCAGTCCAGCACAGGTTCCACCCACTGACCATAGTCTCTAATGAACCTAGCCCACATAACCCCACACTGAAAGGCACCTGGTGGAACAGCCAGGTCCTTCGAGCAGTCAGGACCACCACACCGCCTCCTTTCAGTACGCAGAACATTACCAGTCCCTGTGAGGGGAAGCCACACGGCTCATTGCTCGTAATGAGCAGCACAGAGCTGATTAGATAAACAGCTCTGTTGGTTTGACTGATGGCAGTGAGACAGATGGACGTCCACTGTGCACGCTTTAAAGTCCTGCGTTGTGCTGAATGTTCTCAGCCCACAGAGCCCCCCCCTGTGCTTTCACACCCACACAACAGCTAAACTATAAACTATTTGAAGCGTATATTGAACCATAAATGCATACACAGAGACCCACAAAGCACATATCGCATCAGTACTGACCACTGGGACGCACGCAGAGGCAAAGCAGCCTCCATCGCATATCCCATAAGACTCCACAGGAGACGCTGACAGGCTGAACTGGGATGAAAAAGGAGGCTCTGAGCAACACAGCACCCAGTTCTGCAGTCCTTTATTATGCCTCTGTTTCTTTCATTATTTATCAGGTGAGGCAGTACATAACTATGATTACATTTGCATTTCAAGGTGGCTGATTTGGCTTTAAGAGCCACGTTGATGTCGTCGCAACGTAACGTGCACAGTTTCATCAAAACGAAGGGGAGCAAAGGTCTGTTCTGTGTACAGTGGTGGAATCAACAGCAGTGAAGTAGAAGCAGGGCTCGTTTAAATTATTCACACTGTGTGTTTTTATTCCTAGGATGTAAGTTTTATTGTTTAGGCCCACAGGGTGGACAACTGGTTAATGTACTGCATGTTACATCGATTTTACAGGAAATACGCTGGTTGCTATCAGGATAAAGGCCTCTGCTTAAGATGTGAGAGGCATAGAGCACGATTTCCATATACTTACACTGTTTCAAGGATGTCTTCCTGTAGGTACGCGCCAAAAGTCTTCAGCATTCATGTCAGGAAATGAGCAAATTGGGGATGACTTAAATTGTGACGACGAAAGAACAGACTTCTCTCTGTGGTTAATTCTGTGTGAGGAAAACCACACATATATAGGAAGAAAGCAGAGGAAGCTAGGCTAAAGGCTGTGCACTGGACTGATTACCAGTCAGGGGACCGAGGGGCTAGATGGTGTTTGGGAGATAACAGAGTGAAGGGAGGGAGAAAAGAGACTGAAAGTAAACATTGATCCAGAGAGCAGACAAAGCAAGAGCTGAGAAAACAGCTGTGGGTCCAGAGGTCTTTGTTACGAGCGACCCAAAGAGCTGCAGGTCTGTGGAAGCTGCTGGCCCACCGGCAGCTGCAGCCCACACAGGTGTGGGAGTTTTTCTCCATCGCTGAGATTCACTGCCACTCACACACATGCACAGCGAAACCTATAGGGCTGAGCAGGGAGAGTGGGCCCTAGTCTTTATATACACTGTGTTGAATATTTAAAGACACACTCGCTAGCGAGGTAACGCTGAGCTCGCTGGGTCCTGACAGTCTGCTGAAAGGCAGGAATACTATGAAGAGTTTAAAGATCTAATCTGTCATCGGTTTGACACAACATACATGATGAGGTACAGATCGTAGGCACTTTGGTGAGAAAACCGTTAGAACGTCATAGCTGAGAGGTGTTCAGCTGAAACATTAATTAGCTCGGCCTGCTCCACGCTTTGCCCTCTACTGTTAACACTCCAATTAAACAAGCCTTCTGCCGCTTGGTGTCAGCCCTCAGCATCGTGCATAGCTCAGACTATCGCTGTTCGCTGCTGGATGCTGCAGGCAAGCAGACTTTTATGTACTCGCCCGTTCTTCCCTCGTAGCGTCCGCTGAACTCTGTTTACGCAGAAACATCTGCACGTCCCCGGAGTCGTTTCTCATCCGCCTGCCACTGAGGTGCTAAAAGAAAGTTAGGGTGCAAGTTAGTGCGGTGCAGTCTGGTGGTCTGTTAAACGTGTAACTGCAGAACAGCCTTAGAAGGAAACGTGCCTCTTGATTTCCAATTTGACCTCTTGACCTCGCCAACCTTATTGGAGGCATTTCACAAGGCTGGATCAAAGCCTCACAGCTGCTGCGCTCGCTGAGATGGATCGGCCCACGTGCCCTTCTCTTCCCAGATAAATCAGCTGTAGGTTTAAATAAGACTGAAGACACTGAGTTTGTTTTCTATTCCAATACGCTGACGTCTGTGTCGCAGCACTACTGCCTGTTGTGTGTTTGCCCCTTGTAATAAATGAATATGTCTGAAGATGGATCGCAGCAGTTTTCTGCAGGTGTACGGTTACATCATCATTCACGTGGACTCAAACCTCACAGACGCTGTTGATATTGTTAAAAATGGACTAAAGCGACATTTAGTGTCCCAGCAGAGAAGATGACAGCGTTTTTCATGTGAGCCGTTGTGCTCGATGTCACAGAGGGGTCCAATCCGTCACAGACAGACAGAAGACAGCGTGATTTAAAGAACGCTGGAAAGGTAAGATATTGTATAACACAGATGAGGTAGATATGACAGCCTTCTCAACTTAATCTGTTCCGAGATGAGTTTTGTTGCTTGGCTGGTTCTGAATTGTGTAAGTAAACGTTAGGTTAGCTGTTAATAGATTATTAAGAGCTTCTTTATTAAAGTGGTACGTGTTTTATTAAAGGTTCTCTTTGAATCACCTTCCATCTGTCTTCATTTACGTGCATCTCTGGGCTCTTAGTTCCGCTAGTTTGAGTCGTGTGGACTTTTTGGGGCCTGTCTTGGACGGAGGATACACGACTAAAAAGCCTCGGGGCTAATCACTCCCATATGCCCCCATCCTCACTGATTAATCGGTGTGATCTAGATGGAGTACACTCTGGCTGACGTCCCTATTGGTTGCTATCAAAACTCCAGAGCTCACATGGATCCGTTTAAGGGCCACTCTGTTATTCAACAGAGCTTGTGCTCTATTTAAAGTTTTACAGGGAAATCTGGACGTGAATCTGCTTGTCAATCACGCTGTATTCTTCAGAGAGAGGCCCGACAGAACCTTTGGAAGAGGCTGCTTCGTCTGTGCTGGGCTCTGACTCCCCAGCAGCTCCTTTATCACACAAACACACACACACACACAGCGTCAGCAGCAGATGGGAGCTGAGCAGCTTCATTAATCCTACTCCAGCAGGATCAGATAATTAGACACCTTAAATGGAGTTTAAAGACTTTAATAATAAGGAAAATGCCACTTTCCGTCCCAGCTGAAGCGGTTCCTGTACACCGCGCTGTCCGAAGCTGTCTCACACTCACTGAGAACGATTCGCCACATGTACCAGGGCAACATTACTGTTGTGTTGTTAGTTGATTGCCGCTGAAATGGTAGCGCTCCACAATAATAGTATCCAGATTAATGAGATTAAATATGATTTAGTGGGATGCGTTTGTTGTCATGACTCTACGCTGAGCCATAATTTCATAAAGCTGCCTTAATAGTAAACTAAGCGTTCAAATATTGCACAGTGATAAATATGGAGAGATGGAAGATCTGATCGTGCAGAAAAAGGGTAACAGGCAACCATAAAACAGCAAAAGCTCATTGAATTGCCTTCACTGCAGGCAAAAGGAAATATTGGTGTATCAGCTTTCTATTTTCACCTCTGTATTAGCATGAACCTGGAGAAACGCTGATATATGCATTTTGATGCAACAGTACTACAGTAGTACAGTACTTTCAAATGCTGATGTACATTAAATATACCATCTAAAACAAAAACATCTGTAGAACTGCTGACACACCAGTGACTTTTTCACACAATGGTATTCATCATAGTTTGATGAATGGGATCCATTTACTCATGCCAGTGATTGATGACC
This sequence comes from Macropodus opercularis, assembly GCA_030770545.1. NCBI lineage: Eukaryota > Metazoa > Chordata > Actinopteri > Anabantiformes > Osphronemidae > Macropodus > Macropodus opercularis. Next base: position 7,172,930 of record CM061094.1, on the reverse strand, counting down.
CTGTGTCTTGGGAGCACCTATAAACAGACATGATTCACAAAATCAAAGTCTGTTACTAGTTCACCCGTTTGAGATTTGTGGTGGATGATACACTTGATGGCATTGTATGATTGAGTTGATGATAATTTCAGTGTCCCTGCTACTTTACGTTCACATTGTGATGAGATAGATGAGACCATTTTGATGAACTGCTCTGCGTGATAAAGAATCCAGCCACATCTGCTCACATCTGCTCGTCCGTGTCCCAGACAGGGCTTCATTTGAATTCAGCTGACATCTGCCATGTCCTGAGGTAACAACCGAGTTTATACAGTGGCTCAGCATAAACGAACAGTTTCCCGCTTAATACAAATGTTATTGTTCACTGTTCTCATCCGCACTAATGAGCACTGGGGAGTAGTTACCCCACTCCTACTAGATTTATCAAACATGCTTGTTTGCTCGTTTATGGCACCGCCACAGGAACACGTACACATACACAGACCTCATGCGTCGCTGCCATGAGCATTTCCTGTTGCTTTTGTTCTCATATTGTAGAATAAATTATTACTATGGTATGTATACATAGTAAAATACAAATAATTAAACCCCAACAGCCAATTGAATTCTGCCTTACAATCAGCTAATTAAGAATCGTTGACGAACTTCACATTGCAAAACAATTCTTTGGACTCTTGAGTCTCAAACATGTTCTTCAAGTTGAGAAACGAAAAACTAAATCAGTTTTTCCAGGTTCTTTCATCTTATTGACTCTGTACCTTAAGTGCTTTACAAACAGATGTGATGCAAGGTGTCCTGATCCATCAGGAGCAATTTGGAACTCAGAGTGTTGCACAACGGCCCCAAGCTGCATGGATTGGTCTGAAGAATGGGTCTGAATGGGCCTAATGTTCTGGTTCTGTTCTACTTGCTTCATTTAACCTTACAGTATTCAAAGCTGAGCGCCCCACGCTCCTAATGTGTTTTATCAGTTGATTTGGCTTTAAGTCACACGGCCGTGGACTGTTTTCCTGTCGTTATAATGCTATTAAGAGCAAAAGCAGTAAAGTCCCAACTCGCTGGGGTTCTGCAGTGTAAGAAAGCAAGAACCAGCGAAGCGCGTTCAAAGACGGATGCTAGGAGCAGGTCTGTAAACATTGCGTTGTGATGAGGCGTTTAACTACTGATGTGAGCAACTCCTAAATGATGTGATTATGTGAAATGTCTCAGGACATGACGCTTATTATCCCACTAAGGATTTGCATGGCTACAACGCCACACATGCCTTTAACTAAGCAAAACAGCTGGCGGTGCCTTCAGGGGAGCTCTGACAACTGATTATCAGACCCTGCCATCTGCATCAAAGGCACGCAGAGTGTATGTCAGGCCGTGGCAACGCACTCATTACGGCTTACATATACAAAACACTACTGTATGTTTATGAAGGATGATTAGTGGAGCGTGGCTGCTGAGGAACACCCAGGTCTTCCAGGTGGCTGAATGTCAGATCCACACTCGTCAGCGAGGCCCCACACGAAGCCAGACAGGCAGGGAGACACCGAGGCAGCACTTGGATGACATCACTCCCCAGAGACTCTTGTTCATGTTTCATACTGTAGATGTTTATAGGAGCAGCATGCTTCAGTTGGTGTTGCAAGGAGACGAGGAGGCCTGATGGCAGCAATTATCTGAGCTCACATTCTGCCTGTGAGCTTCTTATGAATATGACTCTCTGGTTATGATGATCTCATACGTGTGTCAGTCGTGAGAATTAGTTTTTGAGTTTTATTACTGTACATCCTGACTCTAATAATATTTGTTATCGCGCTGTTCTTCGCTCCTCCCTGTGGTTAAATGTGCCACGTTTTGCAGGAAGGAACGAAAGAAGACGGATACGAGCTACTCAGGTGAGTCATGAGGGGGCGGTCGATGAACAGCGGAGCGTTAACTGCAGCAATCTGTCATGGCTCCTAATTAGCCCCACGGTGAGAAAGGGCTGGTTCACCCTTCAACTTGACCTTGTGCCATAATTGTTGTAACACATGAACACATAAACACCGTGTTGCAAGTCTTGTGTGAGTGTGTGTGTGTGTGTGTGTGTGTGTTTGCCTCTAGTTCTTTTCCCTGTATTTTGACTTTCCTAACAACCTAATTACTCCACTGGAATAACCACACAGTCACAGCTCCCACAGTACATATATAATGTGCTTTCACGCCGTGAAAAAATCCCCCTGCTCACCCACCCAAGTCCAAGTTTATGGAGGATGCAGAGTTCCCACTGCTTCGTAACAGAGATCTGATTTTACATGGAATCCCTGGTGTGACCCATGTTCATGATTTTACAGTTTAAAGGAGCGAATGTCGACTCACAGTCATTAGAAGCAATAATAGAATTTCTCTGCTTTCCTCTTCAGAGGTTGACAGTGTCCAGACGTTTCAATCATTGGCTCGATTAACATCTTGTTGATCCTCTGCTCATCAGTCAAACTATGCATCGGCCTGGTTCGCGTCTTCAGGAGGTGCCGTGCGCTGAGTACGCATGAACTGTAAGTAACTCTGGGTTTAGCAAACAACCATCTGTCACAAAAAAACAAAAGAAAAGAAAATGACTTTTACTCCCAGCACTGCTGTGTTTGATTATGCCAATAAGCCATGAAACAGACGCTGCCACGCTCTCACCGCAGTAATAAGCAGGTCTAACAGTCATGGCTGTTGTGTTCTTGTCACAAGCATTCACAGTGGTCTCGGTTTGACCCGTCCACGATAGCCTGCAGTAGACCGTTGTTGCTCTAACCACTCAGTTGCCTCTCAGCTGAAGGCTTTAATGGTGACTCGTGGCTGCTCGGGTGTGTCTCTTGAGGGAAAAGCCTGTTACCCCTAATCAGACTCTATCGCTGAATGCAGGATCTGCCTGAAAATCGATTTTGCACGTTATTTCCAGGGAAGAACATTTCAGCTTTTCAGTTTGAAGTGGAGGTAATCAGCATCTGAAACAGCTTTTTCCTCTGCTGCATTTCTGAAGCAGCATTATGGGATTTCTGTCCCGCACAAAGTATCCTCCAAATGAAACTCAAAGAAACAACTTAATGGGATTCGTATAGAAAATCCAGTAGACAAACACAGCAGAGACGTGAATTCAACCTTTTTGTGACCCTTTGTTGCAAATATATTTAACTGAGTGGCTCGGTTCAAATACAGATGAAAAAAATGAAATAAAATTAATTATTCATGGAAAACACTGAAGGCTTAATTGAGTTTCATTAAGCTGCAAAAACCTGTGCACCCTGACCTTTACATTGGCGCTGTACACGCTCAGCATGCGTGTGGTGCTGGGAAGGGGACACGATATGGGTGACAATTCGACCGAAAATAAAAAAAGCTCTTCATCCCTGTTGGCCACCAACGGCATTTTTGTTCCGTCCCGTCCGTTCAGCACGTTTTGTAATCCTGAAGCAGAATCAGAGCAGGTGGCTGCTTTCAGTGGTGAAGTCCAAACTGCGAATGGAACAACTTTTTTTTTTGGTCTAATCAGGTGGATGCTGAAGAATTTATCAGCATGATGCCACATTGTCCTACTACAGTAAGTCCTGATCTAATGTCTGGTTTCAAAGACTTCTAGCTTTTGAAAGTTATCGGCTTCGAGCTTACAGGGCCTCTTATGTGTAGCTCTACTATATCGATGCAATCTAATATGAGCAGAGGAGGATATTATATGACATGTGCTGAGGTCCCCGCTGACATGCTGAGTCATTAAACCAAAGTCATGTTCCAACCTGCAATCAGAGGTTTAAATACTGAGCAAAAGCCGTCGCCCTCGGTCCCACTTAGACATGTGGACATGGATGGAGCCAAACATCTGCAGGAAAGGAACGAAATAAATCCCCTGTCTGTGCGTTTCATAAACAGATATTGCAGATGCCCCTACAGTACGTGAGACATGCGTAGCCACTTGTGAATATGATGTATCGGGTGTTATTTCAGACAATGACACAGCAGGGAGGCCCATCACCACACACTGGGCTGGAGACCTAAACCCAGCTGTGATTCTGCATCCATCTCCTATCAGACACCGCAGGAGCTCTTTGCCGCTGAAGGAGCACCCTGACGACCGATTCGTGGGTTTGCACGCCGCCCTGCGTGACCAGTGAGGGCTGACGGCTCTTTTCTGGTTCAGCTCTCATAAATGCATACATTAAAATCCAGAATCATCCCAAATCTGCCCTTGCATCGTGCTTTTGCCTTTTGTGGCTAAAATAACATGGTTCTCCCACATGGCAGCCACAACATCAACCCGTCGCGCTACATCCACTATTTGCTTGAATGAAATATTTTGCAGCATACAATAAAGAAACCTTGTCTCGCTTAAACAGACAAATAGCTGAGCTTTCAGACGAGGGAAGGACTCAGATATCGCCATTCACTTTGCTCAAGGCAAAGTGGTAAGAACAGCTTCCGCCTGCATCAGTCACCAGGTCCAGCAGCTACTGCAACAAACGCACCCTGATGTGACAACTCGACTGAGTCTCAGTAAGATCATCTAAATCAATTTGTGAATTCATTTACTGTGGCCTTGGTTGAAGAACAATGAAGAATAACAGTGGCTGCAAGTAACACATATGGTCATAAATCAGCAAAGACACCTGAAGCCTATGGGCGGGTTTTCGTTTGCCATTGTTTGAGATCTTTGGTGCATTTATCGATGTAAAACCAAAGTGTAACACAAAACACAAGACTTAAATGTTCATTCACTCTTATTCTGCAGTTCAGAACAGGCTTCTCCGATGATCATGGAAAGTTGTGCCTGTTTTCTATCTTTTTTTTTTTCTGTCTGACTAATATACGAGAGATGAGAGAGACTCTGAGGGCAATGCAGCAGCTCCCCTCCCTCACGGACTAGAAATGATGCTGTAATGCACGATGCATTACTCTCGCAACTGTCATTCTTGAGTGACAAGGCTGCCTGGACCAGCCCTGGCTGGGAATGTTTGTAAGCTGCAGTGATTCCCAATTCTTCACATGGCAACTGATGGATTGCTACGACAACAATGTCAGGCCAAAAAGTGGCCGTTTCCAACTCCCCTGTGACCATTTTAGTTCAGTTTGTTCAGGCCGCTCCACACTACTTCTACTATACACGTGCTGACGAAGCCCGGTGCTAAACAGAGGGTTTAAGTGGGCTGTCGTTACACAGTGTTTAAACACGTAAGGTCTGGTTTCTGCTGAAATGATCCCATCCATCAGGGAACCAGCGTCTGGAGTTCAGTGATTATGCCTTTTGAATTTGTCACAGTTTTTTGCTTAATAGCAGGGTAATCGCGACAGCAGGGGCAGCCACGGACTCTCACCATGAGCAATGAATTCCAGTGCCTTCATCCTAACGCTAGGAAAGATAAAGACAGTCGAAGCTCAGCTAAAGGTTAAAGTGAGGCGACACGGAAGAATCTTCAAACTGAGAAGAATGATGTATTTCTGTTCTCCTGATTATAATGATAACCATCAGCTACTTTTGTAGCTTGTCAGTTGCTGCTCTGCATTATCCATCTGCACTGTGAATGGCACCCAGTCATAGGCATGATGTGGGACACTGTACTTCATGAGCTCTTCCTCGTCTCCTACTACAGGTGTATCTTGGTTTTGTTTTTTTTCCAGAACTGGTCTAACTCTAATCTGGCATATCTGCTCTCCAGGAAGTCTATCAATTACATTCTTAAAGCTATGTTTTGACTGTAGACGTTGAACCTGCTGGCTCCCTGAGCACCATGAAGTACAGTACTAAGACTAAGATTTGCTAGTCTGACAACATTATGAATTTATGATTTATTTAAGTAATTAAGATGCACTACACAAATTCATCAGTTAGTAATTTGGATGATGTTTAAGTAATCCTATAACCAAACACGTATTAACTTAAATCTGCTTCTTTAGGAAATGATACCGTAATAATTTTCTTCAAACTGGCATCATTATTTTGTCTGAGGTTGTTAAAATTGCCTTTCTACTGCCAAATGGTCATAATAAAGCTCAGCCTCTGACACCAATGAATAAATCAAGCGGCACCGGTTTTTATGGTCCTCCCTGAACCTCTCATATAAAGGAATAAGTGGGACGCGCCTGTAGGAGTCAGTACGAGCCTTCTCTGCTTCCCTTAACTTCGTTTCCTCCTTGTCCAACAACAAAAAAAAAAAACCGTCCGTGATTCATCAGCGGAACACAAACACCGGATTATTTAAAAGCAACACGAAGGCGCAGTAGGAAGAGTTCGTCGGGCCGTGTGGAAAGTTTGTGGCTGGAGCTGGAGCGCGGAAGTTCGGCAGCGGCGGTCGCGGTCTTCGTTCGCCTGCGGTCCGACAGGTTGCGGCGCTGAAGCAGACTCGCCCTTCGTTCTCTGCGTTTTAAAGGTGAGACGGCGTTTTGTTTGTTTTGTTGTCTGAGTTTGTTTGACGCGTTGTTTGTGTTGAGGCCATGTTCGGGCGCTGCGTGATGACATCGCGCGTCAGCGTGCGTCGTCCTTCCCTGCTCCCACAGTAACAAGCCGCCTCAACGCGCCGCTGCCGCTCGGTGTTAGAAAACAGTGAGTAAACGTCAAATCACCACAATCTAATGCTTTTCTAATAAAAGGCATGAGAGACAGAGGCAGCAGTGTTTCTTTTAGCTACTGTGGGCATGTAACGGTGCGGTTTCATAGTGTTCCCACAGAGCAGAACACACACCTACGACTCCATGTCATTCATTTCTTTGTTTTGGGGTAATTTTTGCATCCACACACAGTCACTTCCTGGCACGAGCTGCGTTGGCGATGACGTAAGGCTGAAGGAACGTGAGATGCTCAGAGTTCATCACTCGAGTTTTCAGCTTTCTGACGAGCCGTGTTAGTTTATAACTTCACCCAAGCTGGCTGGAAAATTAAACCACCTTGGAGGTTAATACTTTTTCCCCAACTGCTGACCTGAGTCCTGCCAGCTGCCGTGTTTCCGCCTCTGTGTTTAAAATAAACCCCCTGGAAAGCGGAGGGGTGTCTGACTCAGGAGAGAGTGGCTGGTTTTTTTTTGGCGCGTCCCGTTCATTGATGAATTTTCCAGATGAGAAGAAGGCTCGGCTCTTCAGCCAAAGCTAAACAGTGGCCAAAAAAGGTTTACAGCTGGTCATGAAGCAGTCAAGTGTTTCATAAATGGACATCTGATGCAGCAAAGCATTTTCTTAATTTCACCAGCTTTAGGGAATAAATTCGCTCTGTGAGCTCTCAGCTGTTTCCTTTTGTGTTCATCTCATGAGTGAGGCCTGGGTTTACCGCACGTCTATGCACAGTCACTGCCACTGACCGTTAAGTTTTTCTGTATGACCGTTCGCCGCGTTTGCCAAAAGCTTTTTCACTGGCTGCTTCTCTGCGGCGGTAAACAAAAGCCCCAGTGTGAAGGCTTTCTTCCTCGGCTTTCTCTCTGTCCTCACACGGGACACCGCTGAGCTTGGCTCTCTGCTCTGTCCCTTCATGAACGTTCCTATTCTCTGGGCCGAGGGGACAGAACCGTCCGTGCTGGGCAGATTTAATTTCAGCCGCCCTCACAATGGATGAGCTGTGCTGCTATATCAACATTTATTTCCCTCTCGTCCCCTTGTGCCCTCTGGATTCCTTTTATTTATTTATTTTTCTTTCACATTAATTACATCCCTCGGGGCCAGTCAGCAACAGGACGACCGTAGCCGTATGCCGATGTCTCGGTCCGTTGCTGCTGCTTCATCCTCACTGACTTTGCACCTTGTGCGAGACAAGCCTGCGCTCAGTGCTTGTTTGCAGGCTTGCAGCTCAGATATCTAATTCCTAGCTGTGCATGTCGCTAGCAGCACATTCTGTGCCTGTATTTTGACTCGCTGTGCGAATTGCAGTCAGTTGTTTGTGAGTTAGGATCCTGTCAGCTTGATTTAAAAGGTGCAAACAATTTATCATATAAAACTGAATTTATGAGTGAAAGTGTGTGACCAGTGAGAGACACATTAAATGTGATTATTAATTTTACCATTTTATTGGTATTGCTGCTGTTTGCTCTGCTTTGACACAGTATCATGTCGTGTTGTTTCAGTCCAGAGCTGGATTTGTAATGTCAGTCTTGTTGACTTTAGAGCTTCCTTTCCTGTCGCCCTGTGAAGCTACTGCGCAGCCCGTGTTTCTTTTCTTTGTCTGTGTTGCAGGCCGGTGTGTGGGAATGTTGTTTTTCTGTCGTATCTCTAACGGCAGGTATACAATGTGCGATTTTGGGCCATGCCGGACATAAGGTCAACAAACGCTGCAATATTTTGGTGCCGCGTCGCTCTGTGACAGATTCAATGGCTGATTGTTGCCGTCGTGCAAGGGGTCAGAAACTTAGGAGCAGCGCGACTGTCAACCAGTCAGAATAATACATGGAGCAATGCAACTACAAAGCGCTTCACTGTTTTATGGTTGACCCCAGCAGTCAGGTGAAGCAGTTCGTGTAGACGTACATACACGGACGCTGATGTTGTGTCCTAGTTGACTAGATTTTTGGAAAGATGTGCCTGGAGACATGACATGTGACAACTTCAAGAGCTTATTTGTAACAAGGGCAAAAAGGCCCTGGTTGTAATTAATGACATGTTTGTCTCGTGGAACCCTGTAGATTTCTGTACATATATGTAGCCAGTGTGTAAACCCTGGTCAGTCCTTTCTTTTGTAGGGAATGGGTTATGTTACTGTAGCGCTACAGAATTTAAATTAGATTTTCATTATTTGTTTTAAATGTGGAAGGGATTTCTATTTCATTCTACTGCCCAGAGAACTGAGGTTTGTAGCTTGCAAAAAAAAACCCAAACAAACTCCTAACTCTCATTATGGGCTTGGAATAAGAGGATCTCATCCAGACTATTTTAACTATTACGTATGTGAGGTGGCTCCAGTGACTATAAACAGAATAATTGAGCACATGTGACATGTTAGCTTTTAGCATTTTACACTAACTTCTCTTACTGTGTAAACTGCGACAGTGTGTTGAGTGAAAATGGTCTCATGGTTTTAGAAAAAGGACCTAAGACAACACCTGTGTTCGTATTTGTATGACATAAAGAACCAAGAACTGCCTCTAGTTAAAGTCTGCATGTGATACTTGCCACCTACAGTGATATTTTCTAAAACCTGTCATCTTTTCCACCGAAATTGCTGCTACTCCTCCCTTCAAACATGCTCCTACAGTTCAGTCCGGCTGTGTTCATGGTTACTCACCATAATTCCCAATGTGCAGCGGCAGAAAAGGTAACGTTCACTTGGTGAAGCACTGTGAGTTTCTTCCGTTTCCTGTTATGCTGCGCTCGTGGACATGGCTTTTGGATCAACATTGTCTTTCCCATCTTCGTTAGTTGATTGTTTTTCTAAATGTTAGCTGCTACAATAATAATAACAATAATAATAATAATAATAAAAAAAAGAAAAAAGGTCCTGCTGATGAATCAGTGTCCATCTTCGAATCCGAAAGCTCGACTCTTCCTTTCATTAATGGCAAATAATCATTTAGGAAAGACGTTCATGCTGCTATTATGCATTTTTTGTATCAGTGCTATAGAGGATGATAGGATTGCTCTGACATTATTCATCAAGTTAGTATGGGAAGTAAAAACGCATCAGATCAATAGTGTGGGGTTCTGAAGAGAGACCTATTCTAGCTAAGCTAAGACCCTTTAGTTGTTTCCCAATCGCTTGTACACCAGCTTACAAACATTAGGTCTATTAAACTGAAGCAACCACCGATTCCAGTCACAAACATTCATTAACACTTTAGTGGTTTAAAAATATCCCACAGCCACTGAACAATAAATAAGTACTGGCATTAAGTTTGAACTGGACAATCACGCACCCACAAGCTCTTCAGAACTAACCACTAATTAGATTTTCTTTTCTTATTCTTACTGTTAATATCTATCGTTCATCTAAAATATGTTGATGGTAATTACATTTTGATATTTGGTAAGATAATAACAGTATGACTTTAGCGATCTTTCAAAATTCACCAGCTTACACGTGTGATTTGTATGAAATCTAATATTCTCAGCCTTCAGAATAAACGTTTGTGGGGATTACTTTTCATCACATACAATCATCAGGGGAGTTTCAGTGTGTTGAGTATTTGCAAACACTGAACTAAACCACAGTCTAATGGCATCCTGAACAGCCTCAGCTGCTTTGTGCTGATGGCTTATTAGTAAATAGCTAAAAGGCCACATTTATGTTCTGTTAGTTCAACTTTAATTGAGTCTTGGGGCTGGAAAAGTTTGATTTATGTGTGGCTTCACTTAGGCTCTATGAGAATAACCTATGAACAGTCCTAAGCTACAACCAAAGGTTTGAATTTTGTGCTTGCTGAACGTTTCCCCAGCATTTAAGCACAGCCTCGCAGACCCAGTGGCTCCTTTTTGGTCTGAAGCGGGCGGCAGAGCAAAGGTGGAGATGCTCATGTATGACATTACCACATGTAGTTGGCAACAAAGGCGCGAAACAGAACCCAAAGACTTTGGTGAGTGATGTGTTTATTTACCCGGTGGAGGGCTGTAAGGGGATCCTTTGGCAAAGGTATTCCTGAGCTCATACGTCGTATAGCCTCCGACCCCCGAGGCAGGAGACATTTGACAACTGTGACAGTTCACGTTTAACCTTTTAAGATTAGAATATGGATCTTTGGGTAAAGGTTTGATAGGTCACTGTCACATTGACGGGTGTTGACACTGCTTGAAAACCACCAGGGAATTAATTCATTTCCCCAAGATCAACTTCATTTTGTGTTTATTTGTGTCTTGTTATTTCAGCACAGTTGAGATGGTTTTTCAATTTCCTTGTGTGTTATTTTATGTACTCAAACGCTTCCCATATTAGTATTTTGGTCTGTGGTATTTTGGACAAAGACTGTTTTAATTCTGTTTTAATCAGCCTAAGCGTTTTGTCATTGAGCTGTCAGGCTCTTTAGGCCACGCACAAATGTTCTGAATGCTTCAGAATAGTTTGTCTGAAAGTACAAAGCACTGTCTCCATAAATCAGGAGCGTTGCCCATTGTTGACAAGCGAACATTTATGCGATATAAATTCAGAAAGGTGCTCACAGCGCCGTGATCCTTAGACTCGGGTCTTTTCAGGAACATCGCTGCTCTCAGCCTGTGTGACGCACGCATTCGCATATTTGGAGGGATCCCGTTTAACATGCAAATCGGACGACGCTGAGCCTCGCAGGCCGAGCAGGGCAGTGTTCGCTGAGGACGTATTCGATTCTGGCTGTGAAAAAAATCACAATGTTTAAAAACATCTTATTTTACCCCCAATGGTCCCTCTATCACACCCAACAGTCTTTTAGTGCTACTATGTCTGAGTTTTCAATGTAATTATTTATAAAGAATTGATTTTGATTTAGGATTTATATTAACACTGATTCTAGTCAGACTCTGGTTCAGCTGCTGGGTTGAAGTTTGCGGCCTGCTCACACAACACAGCCCTGACGCACGGGCTCGTTAGTGAGACGTCCCTCCTGGCTAACCAGTCGTAAGAATTCCCTTTAAACAGGACTCGACTCAACATCTGGCTGCTCTTGACACAGTGTAGCTGTTAATCAATAGCACTTCTCATCGCTGTGTTCCCACCTACTGCCCAGGCTCACTGCTTAATATGTGCGTAATGACGTTTGGCTGCTCAGGCCTTTGTTTGATTTATAAGTGTGTGTGTGTGTGTGTGTGTGTGTTTCTGTCGTACATCACGTCAAGATAGCCAACGCTCAGGCATCATTAGTTCCAGCACATGTAATTTACTCATTAATCATTTCTGGGTGTTTTTTATTTTATTTTTTTTGTCATGTCATATATGAATTCAAGATGTTCGTTATACTACTTACGTTTTTCTCGGGCAAGCGTCGTCATGTAAGTCCATGCCGTCAGTCACGCTCTAGTCACAACAGAACTTCAGCTGCTATCAGAATTTTTAAAAAATGTTTCTTCAACCATGTTCAAGCCCCATTTATGCTTCAGCCTGGAAGAAAGACTTTAAATACTGGGAATGTACCCTAAAGCCTTTCAGACTGATTGGATTACTCTGTTTGATTTGGTTGTGAATAATATGCAGGCCAACTGTGTTTTACAATAGAATTCAGTTGGTTTGATCTATGATCACATTTCTACTTTTGGAAACGGTCATTAAAATGCAATATAGTATTAATGTAATCCAGTTTGTCATCGTAACAAATTTAAACCCTTCCTTGCTGCTTTGGTTGTGGCATAACGTATGAACTGCGTGTTGAGAGTTGGCATATCTGTTAATAATCCTCATAAACGACCCACAGCTTTAATCACTGAGCTCTGACTGCGTTAAACAAATTCACAGTCACCTTTCCAAGTTGTTAAATTGTGAGTTTAGTTAGGAATCATTGGGATTTAATTTATTTGATTTAGTTTGGTATCAGGCACAGTAGCTAGTGGCGAACTTAGCCTTAAATCCGCTGTGAGTTTGAACGAAAGCCTTCTTGATTCCGCTTGATGGTGTTGTTTTCTGACTTTAAGCTGAACTTTGGAGTGTTTTTTTTGTCTGCCCCTGCCTTGATTTCACACGGTGTGTGAGTGGGATGTGATATTAAAGATTGATTGCTGAATGTAAAAAAAAAAAAAAAAAAAAAAAGCTACTGGGACATCTACACAAGACGGTAAAAGTCTACTTATGATGCTTCTGCAGCAAACTTCCTTTTGTGTGTTAGTCTGTGTAACCGGTGCGTGAAATCGTTCTGGGCCACGTCGTCTCAATAAAAGTCAGGTCACGAAGGCCTTGATTTAAAAATGCGTTTTGCCAAAGCAGGCCGGAGAAACGAGATGCGTCATGACAGAGTATCGTTCCAGGGAGATGTTCACGTGGAGCCGGGTCACTTCAGTGTCAGCCCTGCCCTGAGGCTCACAGGTCAGTTGTATCTTCCAGAGGTTAGAAGTGGCTTCGGGCACCAATTAGGTATTTCCTGTTCGACTGCCTGACCTGCTGTGACCACACCTACACATGGCTGACGTATGGCTCACACCGCAGCATGCGATCCATCGTCGTCTTATTACAAAAATGCTAATGGAGATTATTCCTTTGCGTTGTTTGGCACGGCAATCAATTATTATCATGAAGAAAGTCTCCAGTATTTGATGAAGCTTGTAGGCGACTGGTGTGAGACCTTAAAGCTGCCACATTGTCTGTGATTGATGACCACCACATTTGTTTGTGCTCTTCCAAGGCTCTGAGTCATTAAGTTAATGCTTTGCTACTTGAAAAAAGATCGGAGTGTAAATCAATGCGTCTAGTCCTCAACAAGCATGACAGTGGATAAATATATACTGGGTGTCAGGGTTTACATCTGTATATCGTGCATGACGCCCCGCACCATCCAGAGGAGCTCCTCACACGACCATCTGATCCCTGCTTGTGGAGAATACATAAAGGAAAAAACACAACTTTTATCTCCAGTCTTCCTGTTTGGACTGCTCCGGAGGCTGCAGGGCTGTCTGGCTCGGGCTGGCTGCAGTGCGGCACTTTCTCAGGGTTAACTTTTATTCCTAATAACCTCCGACGAGCAGAAAGCCCAGGGGCCACCCGAGGATTCAGGCGGGCAGAGATGCAGAGTGCTGGATATTCAGATGCCTTCTCTGTTGTGACCGTAGAGACACATTACACAATATTTTATTGCGGTTCCTTTATCAATATATACATAATAATCTGCTTAGATACTGAGAGTTTCACATAGTCTTTGCTTTATCACAAGCAGCTGAACCCGCAGGGGGACATCCAGCAGACCTGCCTAATGTAGCTGTTAGTGTTATGGACTCCTCCATGTCACTGCTTGTCACGTGTCGCACCTTGAAATGTTCAGCGTGATTAGCGGAGGTGCCACTTAAAGACCAGCTTTGAGATCCGGGTGGTTGAGGTACAGTCGATCTCGGTGTGTGTGATTTGCAGAGGTTATAATTACAGCTAAGCCTCGACAAGACTCGCAGTGAGCTGTAGTGAACGTGATTTCCTTTGATTCCCTGTGAGAACATCACCGCGGTGCTGTGCGTGGTAGACGCGTAATTCATTGGCTGGAGAAGTAATTTAGATCTTAGAGCAGGTTTTACCCTACAGCTCTGAAAGAATCAGTTCTCAGATATTGGATTAAATGTTGCTCTGAAAACAAAAGCAGTGGAGTGTCGTGCCCTCTGTTGGGAAAAGGAAAACAAAGTTATTGCGCGTGGAAGATTGCAAATGTCAGTTCCTGGCCTTATTGCTTGCGGCCCATAATTCTACGGTTTTGACGACTTGTTGACTTTCCATTTGGCTACAGTGCAACAGGAACACGGAGTAAATAAACGCCCCATGTTTTGCTCTTTGTTTTCCTTTCTGCCTTTGCTCGATTTTAATTTTTTTGCCCTCCAGTACGAGTATGAACAGCGGAGAGTTGCAGTATTTGAACTTGTCACAGGGAAATCTACAGTGGACTAAAATAGCATCGCTGGAATGTTTGGGAAGCGCGGTGGCACAGGCTATAATTTTCCTGCCTGTTCAGCGCGCACTGACGTGTCCAGATGCTGAATTTGTGGTCGGCACGAATAGTCCTGCCTCACGAGTAATATTTCAAGTGTGGACCTATGGGTGCTCATTTGCGTGACTGTTTTCATTATTATTAAATCTAAAGAGTAGTTCTCTGTCCCTGTTTTGCTTCCTCTGTGTGACCGGCCATCACAGGCCAGCCGGGGAACCCGCTGCCATCTGTTTCCAACCACATCTGAGCCGGTGAGAAGTTACGCTGTGTTGGTTTTACTGCTTGGTTTTTAACTTCTAGCCTCAGGTTCAGGTCTTCACTCAAGGCAAATAGCTATCATTGTGTGTTTTTTTTTGTCAAGTGGTTGTTGTGAGTAATGTTTTAGTGGGTGTTTCCCAGTGTTCCCGGACAATAGACCTTCCTGGAAGCACTAGATTGTTGTGGGCTGACTTACTCCTTCGGTATGGGTGCGCTTCCTGCCCGCCCAGCTCCCAACCTTGGGGTGGGAGGCTGGAGGAATTAACGGTTATACATTCAAGCCTTTTGATTTCACTTTCAGGGACATTTCCTACATGAGTTTTGCTTGAACCAGTAATTTGTTGTAGGTATAAGTTTTATACACTATAGGGGTCCAGATGCTTTTACCTCCTCTTCTCATAGATCTGTTCCTGAACTTTATTGATGTAAACTTGGTTTGTATTGTTGTAAATGTAAATTAGTTACACTGCGTCTGTGCTCGAGGATAATACGCAGCAATAAAGCAACTTTACAACCGCTTGTATGTTAACTCTGGTCACACCGCACATTGTGAACCGAGGCAGTGTTGATTGAAAGGCTACTGTATAGTATAGTATAGTATAGTATAGCATCGCAGTGCAGTTGAGGCGAAAGAGGGGAAATTACACGAGACGCCAACATCTGTCATGTTGTGAGGCCGAGCAAGAATAAAGGAGCCCTGTGAATCATGGGTATCCATGTAAAACAGGCACCGCCGAGTGCCAGCCGACTCGCGGAGGGTGAGAAACACGCTGCTGCGCTTCATTCTGGGTCGCGCTGTTCAGGATGAAGCACCCTGTCAGCAGTGAGCAGCAGCGGAGGAGCCTCTAAGGAGCCTTCGCTCTAAAAACGCAGTGTTCCTTAAACATCCTTAGCTCAGTGCGATGAAGCTCTGCCTGTTCTTGGTGCTTGAAGACTGAAGTGGACCGTGTGGTGCAGCAGTGACCTCTGGCAGGAACCGTGGGTTCTGCAGCTGGTCGCCTTCACTCCTACAGGCAGCGGCTGATGTCCATCGTGGTACGAGCTTCGTAGACGGGTGACAGGATGATGGCAACATCTGGACCCCATGTTGGTTCAGAGGAATAAAGGAGGTGGCCCCTGGAGACCGGTTGGTCTGGACAAGCTTTTTGCAGAGGGAAAATCAACAGCCAGGCTTGTGGCTGTAAATCCCTCTAAAGCCTTAGAAGCTTTTCTTTTTTCTTTTTTTTGGCAAAGCTTTTTGAAATTCTGCTCACAGTTTCCTCTTGTTGAGAGGCCTAACGAGGACAAGATTTAATGGTTTAGTTTTACACTCGGGTTGAACTTATTCACTGCGTTGTTTGGCCCTCGCTCTCAAGTAGCCTCATCATTCGCCGCTTTCTCCGTCAATTCAGGGCTGTCACAGAACCGGCTTTTGGAATCTGAGCTGCAATCAAATGTGGACGTCTTTGTCTTTTTTTTTTTTTTTTTTTTAAAGATTAGCTTGTAGTCCTCCGTGTGGGATCAATCGTGAGTTCAACTGTGCCGTAGCTGCTTGTTCTACAGAAGAACTGAAGCAGGCCAAGTTTCCGCTTAGCGAGAGGAGGTGGTTCTGAAACCGGTGAAGTAAAGACCAACTAAGGAGAAGCAGCTGCAGCAGACCTGTCCTCAAAAGCCCCAGTGCATTGGTGTGAAAGTTCAGACTTGCGATCATGAGAATCATATTTGTATTTGATATTCTATTTATAAATCTCCTGGCTTCCAGTGTGAGGTTAAGTGTTGAGGGGGTTTCAAGCCATGTCGCTCGGGTCCCAGGAAACGCTGAGCGAGGAGTGGGGGGAGGATGGAGGTGGCGGAGGTGGAAGGAGCAGGAAGAGGACACCGCGTTTCGCAGCGCTGCTCCGCCCTCTCTGTAAAAACATCAAGGCCTCGCCTCACTGCTCCGCACAGCACGGCTCCACGGCCTTTGTGTTTGATGGCTGCGTCAGCGGATCTCGACACACAACAGCCCTTCTCGCAAGTTTGAATGAGTTTAAAGAAGATCTCCCGTTTATTCAAATGATAAAAGTTGTTTTTTTTTTTTTTTGTTCTTTTTATACAAATGCCACTGAGCCTGTTCAAGCATCAAACATTTCACTTTAATGCCTGGAAGCCCCTGAGCTGAAGTGGTGACTGTTGGAATCAGTCGCGGTTCAGCGACAGTGTTACTGTGATTTGAAGTCGTTGGTCAAAGATAATCGTTTCAGATCTGTAGACCTACTGTGTTATACTCACCTGTGGAATCTCTGACCTTGACCTCGGCTGCTGTGCCAGGACATTTCCATTTTCTTTTTGTAAATGCCTGAGCGTTTGTTCCAGCATCTCACAAACCCTCAGAACAGTGCTGTCGTAGCTCTCGGCGCCTCATCTGTACGTCTACCTGCATCTGACTCCAGACGCTCGGCACGAAGACGTAAAATATGGATGTCTTAATTCCACGTCTTGAAGCGTGCCCAGTGAGCTGTCCGACTGGATACAGATGAGCAGGTATTAATCTCCCACGACTGTTCCACTTCTAATCACGTGATTATCTCTCTCCTGCTCTGCAACAGAAACCGTTTGCCCTTTCAGTGCCCTCCGCAGATTTGAATGTGACTGGAAAGTTGTTGCCGCGTTGGCAAAGCACAAGCGTAATGTGGATATTATCTTACCACCACTGATCAGCAGGCGGGTGACATGACTTTTTGTTGGACGACTGATGTCCTGCTGATTGTGGACAAGCTGTGGTACCTTCAGCTCCTTCTGTAAAATGAACGGAGGCACTGATGCGCGTTTCCTTGCAGTGTGCGCCATCTAGTGAGTTTAGAGGAACGCGGCAGCCGTGGGTTTTTCTCAGGATAACCGACGCAACGTGGCTTCTGATGGTACGTTCTTCCCATGTGTGCTGTAATGCAAAGTCTTTTTTTTTTTTTTTTTTTGTACAGCCACGTTCCTTATTGACTCGGCAGCACCATCGTACTGGAATAACGAAAGTAGAACGAGGCGAAATAAAGAAACTCTAACCTTGTGAACGCTCTCTCTGAAGACATTCGATTTGAAGGCGTTATCCAAACCCTTGAGGCTCAAAGTTGCTGTTTAAAAATATCTAGTACTGCACTGTGCACCAAACCTCCAACTTCATTAAACACCACCAGGGAAGAGGTCACACTTTGATCCCCCTACTAAATAGAGTGGTTTTAAGTTCTGTCAGGGTTTTGTAGTAGGTGTAACCCACAAAATCAATAGTGTTCAAATCGAAAATTTCTAAAGGTGCCATAGGAGAGAGAGAGAGAGAGAGAGTGGGCTTGTTCACCAGTGGGGTAATTGGAAAGCAGCGAGGCTGATGCTGCAGCTCGCAGGGTGTTGAAGCTACCTGAAATGTCCAGCACTGTACCACAGTCACTGACTTCAAAAAAAATCAATCTTCTCTTAAAACCACTTCAAGAACAAATGATCTCCCATTAACGCCCTGCTGATATGAGCGCTGTGTTCCGCCACTAGAGGGCAGTGTGAGCCTGAAGAGGGCTCACGGGAGGAGTGAAGATGTCATGTGCTGCTTGGCCGGGCAGGAGGGGAGTTTGCAGCATGCTTTACGGTCATGTCTGCAGGATGGCTTCATGGTGACGAGCTCTGGCTGTTTCCTCTCCTCCTCCTCCCGTGTCCTGCCTCATCTGTCCCTTCCCTCGCATTTCAACCTGTTTATGCATATTTGCATAAGCTGGTTCTGTAAATCTCCGCTCCCCCCCCCCCCCAGAGTGAGCTGGCTGTTCAGGAGGAATCGCTGATGGCTGCGTTGCCCCTCACTGACGCATATCCGTCTATTTCAGGCTCGGCGGCTAATGACGGCCAAGTAAGACTTGGTGATCTACGCGCTGGATCGGCCCTGCGATGTCAGGATGCCACGCGATTAGTCAGGAGTGGGCAGGGCACCTTCTCGTCACGCCTCTGAACCATCGCAGAGCGTATATATTCTAGCCTCGTGTCACCCTGCTGACAGCGCTCCGCTGATGGAGGGCACGTACTGGGATATCAAACATGTGATCTGACCTGATGTGGCAGCGGGGACATTTCCTCACCCCCATCATCATCCACCTCCCTGCCCACTACAGGAGCCATCGTTCACCCCCGTCTACTTATTGATCTCCGTTTGGTCAGGGTTTACCCCCCCCCTCTGTTACTGTTCATCAGTCTCAATCTCATCAGCTGGTCCTCCGCTGACCCCCCGGCCCTCTGGATGAAAGGAGCTGTAATAGGACGGGGGTGGGAGGAGGGGAGTTGTGTTAACGGTCAAGCCATAGAAGGGGAGAGAACGAGCGAGGTCATCAAGAGATGGAGAACATGTGAGAGAGCGATCGGGCAGCTGGGAGGAGACGAACGGTATTAACTGGACTGAATCCTGAATGCAGGGACGGGAAGGGCACAGCCAACCGCAGAGGCTTGTGGCCGGCTTTCACATGACTCTGTGTGTGCTGGGACGCAGGAGAGTAATAGAATCCCAACGTGATGTGCTGGGGATGCTTGGGAATAAATTTAGCCACATCCGCAGGCAGGCAGGCTGCTCCACGGGGGCTGGGGTGACGTTTGTGGCCTTCTCTGACTGTCTCCCCCTCCTCCGCTCCTCTCTCCCCTTTTGGACAGAGGGCACTGCTGCAATCACAATGCGAATGGCCTGCTTTCCATACCTTACCAGGCTTAATGGCACATGGTGAGATGTGTGGCATCGCGTTGCAGTGTAGGGGGTGGGGGATAAGTCAGCCGCTCTTCATTTGCAGGCTCTCCCACGGTAGCATCTGTGCTGAGCTTGGGCTGCTATTGGGTTTCAAAAGCAATAATGAATGTCAGGCACGGATGAACCATAATAGGATTTTTACATGACTGGTGCACAGTTGTTTCTCTAGCGGTCGTCATTTAGTTAAGTTGCAACGAAGACGGGGTTTGGCTTTCCAACCTGGAGCAGGAATACGATGTGCTTAAATACTGTGCATCACACGTCGCCGCCTTAGTGCTCATTCATTTAGTATCCTCTCTATCCTTGGCTCGTATGAATAACCCAATAAGCGATATCGGGTGAAGGCCGTAGCAGGGCCATGGCTTTGGAGGGCTTGGGTTCAGGTTGCTTTATCTCGTTGCAGCACAGCTCCGTGTAATGCCAGCTTTATAGCTTCATCTCTGAGAAGTCTGTCGTTTAAAAGGGACTCAGCACTTTGAACTGTCATTACAGCGTTTGAGAAATAAAATGGTATAAAGAGAGAAGTTATTTTCATATTCATTCGATATTTATTCCAGAACATGGTTATAACTGTGCGTGCAACTATTTAACCAGCGATGAATCACTTCCCTGTTTGTTGGAAATGAACACAACCTATCTGTATTCGATTA
Source organism: Macropodus opercularis (assembly GCA_030770545.1). NCBI lineage: Eukaryota > Metazoa > Chordata > Actinopteri > Anabantiformes > Osphronemidae > Macropodus > Macropodus opercularis. The sequence continues at coordinate 7,152,801 of CM061094.1, read as the reverse complement.
TATTCGTTGAAAACATGGGGGGGGAATGAAGGCTTTCTTCGAGTCTTCAAAGGAGTCGGCGGGAAAAAGCTCATAATTAGCGCAGAGTGGTTTTTCTCCCCATCCGTTTGTGTTCTCATGAATCATCTGATGATGGCTTGAATTACAGTACAGGGGCTCATGTGATCCAAAAGCAGCGAGCGTTAAAATATGAAAATTAAGCCAGGCAGGAAGTGGAGGCGTCAGGGGAGCGAGCGGATGAGCAGGTGACCAGGAAAGAGTCATTTTTAGTAGCCGTGCTCCGCTTGGCTCTTATCGAGTTCATAGTTTCAATCGTGAGTCTTTCTCTGTGGTATTGCTCTCTAATCACTGGCAGGCTGCAGCGCGTGATGCATTATAATTGCATGTTTATAGTGGGGCCGTATCATCTGAGCAGTTTGTCCCGAACTGTGGCGCAAACCATTCAACCTTTCGCGGCGAATAGTATTAAGGCCGTAAAGACGTGATTCAGCGTTAAAACGAATGCTGCCTACTTTTCTTTTGTTCCGCTCGCTGAGGTTAAAGACTTTAGATGAGACACCGTGTTGTGTTGGTGAACGACAGCGTCAACAGCGTCTGTTTCTTCCTATTCTTCTTCAGCTGAACTTACTATTTGCCTCCTTGGCCTGGATCTTAATTTTAGATCTTTCTGACAGAGCGAGGCGGCGGCTGTGCTCGGCTGGTGGAATCTAATTTGCCCATTTTAATTTTGTTGGAACAAAGTGGCTATGGTTTCGACTTGAAGTATTAATGGTGGGAAGCAAAGCTGGATTCCACTTGTGTTCTTTGTAAAACACAGCGTGATTGTTTTGCTTGTGTAATGTTTTGTAATCCACTTTTGTGTTTAAACATGATGCAAGCGCTTTGCATTTCTTCCTCCATCTCACATGGATGTTAAGTGGGCTAAACTAATTCAATTCACAGAAGCAGTGTTTGGCGAACTGATGGATAGGAAAACAACTGAAGAAGCAAATGGGTTGAAATCCGCAATATGTTCGCTCACCAGCTGTCTGCTGTATTTTTTGATTATTATTATTATTATTATTATTTTAAGGTGGTAGGATCAAATGCATGCCAAAAATACTTTTCTACTATTTGGATCTTAAGTCTCGACCCTGAGGAAATTGTAGACTTGTAGATCTTACGCTCTGTTCCTCTGTGTTTGATGCAATACAAAAATAAACAACACTTTAAGATAATGTTTTGCAGATGTTTTTTTCTTCTTCTGACTTTAAGGTGTTTAAGTCGTATTTCCTCTCTTGGAAAGGACTTCATCTCTAGTCCCAGCTGAGAAAGAGAAATGTGGGATGTGTTTTGTTGTTTCCATTCTAATGTTGAGAGCAGACGCGCATAACACTCAGTAATACAAAGCATTATTACTGGTAAGTCTTTGATTTACTGTTGCTTCAGCCTTGGCAGCACAGACCACTGTTTGTTTGTTTGTTTGTTTTTTCATATCTATATATATTATTATTATGTTGAAGTGACACTTTTCTTCTTTTTTTTTTCAAGTACTCAGCAAAATTGGTCTGCACTGTTCAAAGTCAAATCTTGTCTGCATCTGGTTCCAGCAGAAGAACAGGAAAACATTGTACTGACAGTACGTCTAACCTCAATTACAAGATCGCTGTGTTGCATATCCCTTATTTATTTGATCAGGGCCAGCAAGATGAGATTGTATTCATTTTTGTGACATACAGGCAGACTGTGTGCTGTGTCTGTTAGGACAAATTAGCTCTCAGGACCTAATGTTTCTTGATCACAGCAGACGAACAGCACTGGAATATTTCAAAGATGAAAACGACAACATGAAGGAACCCATCTCAGCTACGGTGTCATTTCTTTATGAATATATATATATATATATATATATATATATATATATATATATGCTGCACACGTCTTCATCAGGGACGATTTAAAATTTAATGATTGCACAGCTCCTCATCAGTTGGTCTGTTAGACTGCTTAGCACGTGAACCATGTGCAATTTTGTTGCATTTAAAAGAAGAAAAAAAATTCCATTACACGCATAGTTCTATTACAGGTACAATTGTGACGGGCGGCAGAAAAATTCCTTTCCTGGAAGTTGCGCAGCATTTTCAAATGTGTCCTCCTCTGCGTCAGCGTAAGCCTGTTTTACACAGGGATGAGCCTTTCCGTGCACCCCCCCCCCCTTATTTTTAGCAGTTTGCCCCCCAGTCTCTGCCTGGGCCGCGGCAGACAGTGAATTAATATGCATTAAAGCTAAGCGCTCAGGTGTGGAAGAGGAGACCTGGCATTTTGTGGAGAGCGGCGTTGAGAAAGTGGGCTTTGAGCGATGAGGGATAGGACTAATCCTGACACTTCGAGTCGTTCTTTATTCACCGTGCACCCTCTGTCATCATTCACCCACCACTTCTTTCATCTCTGTCACGCGTGGCGCGTCATAACTTGGTTACCCACAACAAAAACCCACCAGTCCTCCTTTCAAAACGCACGCATGCTGTTCTGTGTGTACCTTCCAATGTAATTGCCTGCCATCTGTGGCCACTATTGCCTGGCATTTAATGGATATTTATAATGCTGTGATTGAATTTCCTTTCAGTAGACTCCATAATAGGTTGTTACCAGCTGCATTCTAGACCATTTGAGACAATTTCTTTTCTCCAAAAGTTGTCATATGTGTTTTTATCCCAACAGCTGCTAGGGATTTTCTCTCCCAGTGCTGGACCACCTTGTGCAGGATAAAAAAAACATGATGATGAGGGTGACACTTGACTTCCAACAGAATTTAGTTTTCTCCAAAAAACTCCCCCCTCTTCCTTTTGTTGTTATTTCCCAAGCTGTGGCTGCTTGCACGCTCGACAACTGTCCCTCCGTCTCTGACAGCGTAGAGTAGCGCATAGAAGACCAGCGTGGCGGTAATTAGCAGGGCATTTAAAAACGAAAGGCAGGGAGGGCGTCGTTGAAGCCCCGCTGCCGCAAGTCGACCCCCGTCTTTCCCCTCCTACATGCACGAAGTCAAAGTGCTTGCTCAGTCTCGCTCTGGATTTACCGTGGCATCACTGCAATCTGTTTCCTGGCCTGCATTCTGTCTGTCGCTCCCGCCAGGCTCTTCCAGGGAGATGAACAGGCAGCAAGATTGACCTGGGTCCATCAGTCACTCTGTCGATCCTCAGGGGATGATCAAAGATGCAGCCGAAGGCTTTTGCCATCCCCAACATGATTTAGCCGTAATAGGAAGAGGATTCCAGACATTGGTGCGCTTCACTTTACCGGCCTGTATTCTGATAAATGACAACCTTAAAGAAAGAAATAAAATAATCGCGAGCTTGATATATTTCACTCCTATGGAATTGTTTTATCCTGTAATTTGTTATGAGAGTGGATGGAAAGATGAGGATGAAGTAAAAAAAGTCTGTGTGGTGATGTGTGGAAATCCCTGAGAACTTCACTTACAAGGCGGCTACACAAGAGGATGAATGTCTCTCTGGCTCTCTGGCTGGGTGCTCAACACTCATCGTTGAGTGATGTATTGCTCCGTTACCTGACCTTAAATGCACAGTACATGCAGTTTGCTGTTATCTACAGAGCCTCCTATTCCCTTCCTACCTCGACGTGTCTGCTTTCTCATAAATAAACAACCCAGACATCACCAGTGTGCAGCAAAAGGGTAATGAGACCAAAAACATTTAAGAGCTATTTGTCTAAGAAGAAGAGTGATGGAGTGCTGCATCAGTTGACCTTGCCTCCACCGTCAGCCAATCAGAATCTGTTTTTAAACAGTCGTGTTCAGTATACATGTATATCCCACATTATAGGGATTATTCTGGTGCAGTTGTAACATCGTACCCGTGGCTGCAGTATTAATGTGCCTGCCAAAACGAGCCTCCACAGGCTGTGCTGTATCTCATTTTTGAGTTTATCAGCAACGAAGTAACGCCAGGATCTTCTGTCAGACTGGACGGAGATAACGTGATGACCGAAGGCTGGTGTTTTCTGTGCGTCTGTAGTTCATCACAGGAAGGTTTAGCATCCAGAACACACAAAACAGCAGTCGCAGGAAAAGCGTCTCTGCTGCAGATGATCTTATTCAGCGTAGCCTGCTGGCGCTCTGTGAAAAGAGTCCAGTCGTCCTTTTGTAGAGGAAGACTTAAGTACTTGTTGTTTGGCAGATGCCTCGGTTTTGAATCGGTGTCACTTCTTTTTGATTCTTGCTCGGTTTTCTCTCTCTCTCTCTCTCTCTCTTTTACATCCTTCATTCTTGTCCACATGCACCTCATCCTTTCGTTTGCGTCCGTCCCAGACTGTCTCGCACCGACTGCACGACACAAAAACGCGAATGCACACGCAGGGAGAGGCTCTGGATGGCAGGCAGCCGCGCATGCTGGGCACTTTATCCCCTCATCTCATCGAGACCTGCAGTGAGCAGGCAACGCTTTCATCTGCCCAATAGCTACAGTAGTGGTTGAAATAGTGATCAGTGTGAGATGTGTTCGTCTTTCAACAAATTGCTTGTGCCATGTAGGGCTGCTGCATCTGTGTGTATGTCTTTTTATAGGTGCTTTGTGTACATAATCCCCTGTGAAGCTACAGTAGGGAGCATTATGAGGAGGAATCGCTGGGATGCTTTCATGTACTGTATCTGCGTTTGACAGGCCGTTGTGGGGTTTTGTCCTCTGCACTGTGGTGCGATTGGAGTATATGACAGCCATTTAGTTTTTTTTTTAGCTTTTTTGCGCTAATTATGTTTTCCAAGCACATATTTCATCTGCTGCTCACTGTTCCCTGTCCACACTTATCATAGCCCACCCTCCTCTCTGTTCATTTGGCCCCCTCTTTAATTCTCGAAGACTGTACCAGCAGCTTGTCTATTACCTTAATTTAAAACTTGGCACAGAGAAATGAAATAATAGAGGTTTTATTAGCCATAAATCCAGTACGGCATTACTCAGAGCAGACAGACTCTGTGGAAATTAGCATGAGGGATATGAGCAACTAATACCACATCTTGTGTCTGACTGATGCGTTTCCTGACGTTCATCCAGACTCTATCCATCTGTTTCCCCACTTAATTCTGTCATCGTCTCAGGGAAGGGTGGAGCACAGAGGTTACGCCGTAGCTCCACACGGGGGTTGTGGTTCAGACCTGTTTATGTATTTAATCAACAATCCGTAAGTGAACAGCCCCTCCCTATATAATGTCCAATTCAAGGGAAATAAAATCACCCATAACTCAAGTTCCCCAGGTTTCGCTCTCAAGCAGAGTTTGAGCTTCTGCTGTGAATTCTGACAACTGGTGGTGACATGCCTTCATCGGTTACGAGGTGGATTTTTGTTAGGTCATGGGTGATGACGGCTCACGCCGGCAGCTTCGCAGCTCTCACCCGCTTCCTAACCCCCCCCCTGTGCGAAGTGATGTCAAACGAGGGAGATTTCAAACATGCACACGTTCCTGCGCCCGATGATCTGCGGCATTAGCGTGTCCAGATGCCGTTTCGCGTCTGTGTGCGCTTGAGGGGAGGGAGACTTAAGGAATCTGGCGAAGAGAACGTCGCACGCTGTATCTAATAGGAAAAGTCCTCCAGGACAAGCGCGGAGGATCAGCAACTAGTGCCTGTTGGGCCAACTTGGCATGGCTTCTACAGTGGAAAGCATACAAACTGCATCCACACAGGCTACGTAGGGATGTACAGTAAGCACGCTTGCACAGAGCAGGGACATCAGGCCTGGATCCATTTCAAACCCCTGGTGATGATGAGCGCTGTTTGTCTACCGGCCGAGGTGATAATCTGCTCGCGGGAGATCCTGAACCTTCTCTCGGGCATTGGAATTACAGTTGGCCAGGGAATACTGGTACGGAGGGACTTGCAGAGTAGAAAACTGAGAGATTATTTGGGGCCTAAGGGGAAGATTGACTACTTTGGGATTTGTCCAGCATCAGGAAGAGCTGCAGCCTTGATCTCTACTTGTAATTTCGAGTCAGACCTGACGTACGGGGAGCTTTCTTTGGTTGGCGTAGGATGACGATTGATCGGAGCAAACTGGGGAGGTTCTGTTCCAGCCTGGGTCCTTTTTTTTTGTCTTGAGAGTCAGCAGACCGTCCATTTTGCCTGAAGTTCCTGTCGTAGTTTACTCAGCTCTGGTTCTTCAGCTCCTTCTCCTCCTTCCACCTTTTAGCACATTTGTTTTTAGTGTACGAATATGGAAGAGTTGGCCATTTCACATTTTGCCACGTCGGCTTGTTGTCAACCAAGCGTGACTGTGCCTGATCATATAGCATTATTTATCATTATGGCATTGCTTCACATTTTCATATTTTCCTCCTACATTGGCCTTGTAACAACTAACAAGGGACTGCGGGAAGGTTTATCCCTGTCCAACGCTCCATTATACAGAAATAACCATCCGCACGGAGGCTGTTGCCTGCAGTGTTACTCATTCTTTATATGTGCTCCTCCCTGACCTTCAAGGACTAAAGGTCTGCGCAAGTTAGTGGAAACAACCTTTACAGTAAGTAGAAATGTAGGCTTGTGCAGTATCAGCGATTCCGTCCGACAGCCCGGCGTGTAGGGATGCGTTGGCCTTCAGCAGTGGAAAACTGGCAACGCGACGGCACCTGTAGAGAAACTACTGTAACATGGACGACCAGTCAGTTATGGGGAGGCTACATTTGTCTGTGATTGTACAAATACTGCACTATTGATAAATCACCATGCATGGGGCACAGGGTTATATGTCAGAAGTGTGAAACAGTCATGGCATTAGATAACATCACAGAATTGGATCTTTACCTCAAAACAGTAACGTTGAATCCACATTTCTACCTCTCTTGCCATAACTGTCTTTTTTTTATGTTGAGCATGATTCAGTTTTGCACTTTCATCGGAGTCCATCTGTTTATTTGTCTCCCACGCAGACGCTCTCTCTCAGACTCCGAGGCCGTGGAGAATTAAGGAAGAGGAGGATAAAAACTACCTGAAAACAAAAAATAATCATCATACACGATGTCATTATTAACATAACTGTATCAAGATTTTCACATACTCGCATATGTGAGTCGTGACTGGTGTCTTATTTCTGCTTCAGGGGAGAAATGCACAGAAAATCCCATTTCCAGAAAGTCAATAAAACCCCGAATAGTGTTTTGTCACTTGGCTTGAACATTTATTCATCTGACAAAAGTACAAAGCAAAGACTTTAGTCATTTTCACTCACCGTGAATATAAACACTAGCAGCTTTGAAAAGGAGGCCTTCCTGTCACATCTGTCTCCTGTTGAAAATGCACATGGACTGTTGAGCAACTGAAGCCTTGCATTTAGTTAAATAAGACAAATATTAGTGTCCTCAGTTCGCATATGTTCAGTAAGTAGGTTCACTTTACGTACAGTGAGTGTAAACGTACGGTAGATCCTGTCCACATTCTGCCTATGGGCACTTTTAGTTGTTGTTGCATTTCAGCTTGGAAATCAGATTTATCCAAGATCCTGTTTTGACGCTTTGTCTCCGCTTATGTGATTCAGAAGGCTGTATTGTTGCAGGGCAATTGAATTGAATTGCATTGTGTGCGCACACTAAGTGTCAAAACAAGGGAGAATGGAAAGTGTTTAGTACTTAAGCAGCTTTTTCTGTCCTGATGACAAAGCGAAACCTTGCTGCGGGGTGTGCAGACCAGTTTTAATGTTTGGAGATTTGTGCTGTTTTCGTTGCCCAGTGAGAAGCTAATCGTTGATAATCATAGCAAGTCTGCCTGAGGGGCCTTCGTACTGTAGCCACCTCGTTTTCTTGCTGCTGTTTTCTCAGTGCCACACACTGTATTCCACCGACGAGAGCCATCTGCTCCACAGGTTCTACAGGAGAAGCTCAACCTAAAGACCATTTTGAAGGACAAGCATCCCTGCTGCAACCATAAGGTTGTTACTGTTTTTTTTTTTTTTTTTTTAAGAGAAGTCTTTAATTGGCTCGTTCAAATTCAGATCCGACGGCCAAGACCCACACGTGACTGTATAATAACCTCCCCAGTGTGGCACGCACACACTCCATAAACAGAATGCCTACTTTATTAATATTACTCTGACCAGCTCTGTTACGTAAGTGTGGCGGTGGCCCGTGCTTCATATCGGCTCAATTTGCAGCACATTCTACGGCCATCTCTTTGAAGCGCGAGTCATAAATTAGCATGGCCGCGGTGGTGATTTGCCCTCCCGTGGCGTGGTGTGTTCAAGTGCGACGCTTTCGCAGATAAATGGCGCCGCGCGGCTTGACAGTCAGGCTGATGAGACGGAGCAGAGCTGCCATAACTCTTACTCAACAGAACACCGCGAACCTTGTCACGACCCGCCCCTCGATTTCTCTCAACGGCTTCCCTGCTCGTTCCACTCTTTTACAAGAGGCGTGGGAAGCTCCTCCGTACAGGACCCATTAATGGGTCTATGTTGTGTATTAATTTGGGAATGAAGATGAAATAACAACCTGTTTAAAGCCGATAATTGCTTTCTTCATCATGTGCAGCCATGAAATGGAATATGCAGATGTACCAGGAAGTTGAATGATAACAAGCCCATTATTCCAATCACCTTGACAGTCCCAACTCTCCTTCCTCTGATCTAGTTCTAGTTCAGATTTTCCCCCGTACCGGAGCTTTATGCTGACCGCTTTTTTTCACTCTGCGTGTAGAAAGTAATTGCATGATTAAAGTTGCACATAAAATTCTGGCTCGTCTGTTATAATTGAGCCTCTGCAGGAAAGTCCGGGCTTGTATCGCGCCATTAAGTAGTGCCACACAGTTTGGTTCACTGCAAGAGCCCAGCAGCTCCCCCGCAGCCGCTCGACTTAACTTCCTTACACATCAGCCTGCAATCAGAGCTTGGCCCAGCTGCCCACTGTCTTGAATTACAGAGCAGTTCACTGTGGTAAGTACCTGAGCCCTAGTCACACAGATTTCAGACTTTTTGGAAATTGTGTGGTTGCCATAAAGACGTGGATGAACAATAGAGTTTGAGGAAAGAGGAACAGCCGAGCTAATCGTCCTTATTTCCGTTTTTCATTTTCACATCCCCACGGTGCCAGAAGTGTGCATGTGTGTGGGTTGGCTCAAGAGTCTCCCCCGCTTGCTCGTATGCCCCACGGAAGGGGATCCGTTTTGGCTCCTTTCCAGCATTCCCAGTAAGAGGCGTCATGCCCCCCCCCCCCCCGCCCTGAGCATGTTCATTTAACTACGAGTCATCGCGTGAAGAGGCGAAACTGGGTGAGACCGAGGCACGGCGACAATGTAAAGAGGCGAGAGGCCGATCTTGCGGGTGCAGCTGTCGATGGATTCCGAAAGGGCCGTTTCCCCCCCTTCCGTGCAGTAAAGTCGCATTTGAGCAGCACACAACTTAATGTGGAGAAAGTTTGGCATAAGAAAACTTGAAATGTACAGAGCAGAGGCTATAGAGAGGGGAAGAGAGATTTATCTGAAGAGACAGATGTGAAGGGCCAGCTGCTGGGCGCAAACGTCCTATGGAGGGAGAGACAAACGGAAGAAGCGAGGGGAGGGGTAGGTAGAGTCATTTATATAGATGATGTTCTTTTCGATTATCCTTAGGGTTGTGTTCACAAAGCAGACTCAGCAGTATCGCAACTGCAGTACACATTAAATTTCTTCCACCTACATCCACACATGCAGACCCGTGGGATGCGCATTTGGGCCTCGAGGCTGAGCCGAGCCGTGATCAATAGCCTGTCATCTCCATAAACAAAGCCGTGACACCTTCATTTTACCTGGATTTGCCACATTCCGCATGCTGTCATGTGAATTTCGGTGTCTCCCACCCGAACTGTAAGTGGGACGGAGATTAACCATTGTAGCGTCTCAGTTTATGCGTTTGTTTAAGAAAAGCAGATTGAGCCCTCTGCGGCACGCTGCTCGTAATCCTAAACGGGTGTTAAAGCTCGGATGGCGTGACTCACAGTCGAAAGGCCGAATCAGCCTGGTTCACGCTAATTCCCAGTAAATGTATCGCAACTGGACTTGGACTTGGACCTGGACTCGTCCGGCAGCAACGCTTGCAGTCGTCGGTCAAAGCGAGGCCGGCCATTCTCCAGCTGACCTGCCGACGTGTCCCAGTGCTGGCTGACGCCGCCTCGTTCGCAGCTGTGTGATCTCTGTGTTGGCCACAGCTGCAGGGCTCCGCGCTGTCCCGTGAGACAAATGATGTGTCATTACCACACACAGCCCGGCGGCGGCTCTTCAGCGCCTCCTGCCCCGCTTTCCTGTTAAAACAAGGTTACGTGGTTTCACGCGAGGCCGCATGTCGTTCTCTGAACTGTGACATGTGAGTTTTATTCATTATCAGCTTTCTTCCCTGGCAGTTGTTGTAGAACCGCAACAACTGCAAAGCCAGCGAAAGGGTTTCTCTGCGTCCGCTGAAACGGCGAATGCCTCTCGAGATAACGAGCTATCATCGCGCTTCGCTGCGGGATCTGGCGCGGGCAGCGCATGTGAGCGCTCGTCCACGCGCGCCGCACGCAAGCGGGGTAAAGGGCCGCAGATGGTAAATATAGCTCCCAGGGAGTGAGCGATCACGTCTCGTGCCAAATTACAGTCTGTTTATAGCCATAGGAACATTACTAACTCTGCTGTGTGACGCCCGGTGACCACAAACCAGCATCGATCTCCTCAGCGTGACTTACGGTGGAAATGCCAGCAGCCATCTTGTATTTGTTTCCTGGTCGCTGTTTGGAGTTGGCAGCCCAGTTGGCTGACGACTGTTGCTCGGGGTAGAGTGAGGACGCAGTAATGATGTAGTGTAATTATATTTGTTTTGTGTGTCAGTGGAGCCATAATTAATTCAGTCCAGTAACGGGAGCAACACACTGCCTTGTTTTGCTCCGGTTTGTTCTTTTATTCTGCGCTGCGTTCGTCGCGTTCCTGCCGCCCCCTGATTATCTGTGCTTCCTTATTATCTGTCATTCTGCACCTTGCGCTCACAGAGATTACGCTCGTTCTTTTCTACTTGCGGCACCTTTATGTTCCTTTCTCTCTGCCCACTCAGCTGCACGTGGTCCATGTCTGACCTCAAGTCTTTTTGATGTTGTATCTTGTGATAGAAATTGAAATCCCTGAAGCCGGTTCACTCTGTCTTGTCCTCGGCTTAAAGTCCCGACATGCGATGAACGCGTTGTAGAGAGATTCTGAAATGGTGATGGTGAAAAATACAGACATTTCTCACCGGTATAGTAAAATTCCCAGTCGTGTGCAGCCATCGATGTCTATCAATCAGGCTTAAAAGGTTTAGACCTCACGTCTGACTGACTGGCTTCTTCTCCATCCAAACCCTTCTGTTGCACATGCAGCTCACCGTCGGACTCGCTGGGGAGAAACGTCCCACCTTAGGTGAGCTGATACAACTGCTTTTACAACAGATAGAGGGGCAACTTCAGCCACCATTCTTCACAATAAAATGGAAATTAAAGCGGCGGCTGTGCCCTCGTAAGTCATCCTGGGGGGGAGAAAGTGACCCTTCGTATTCAGGATTGAGGTCCTAAATCAGCCTGCAGACACTTCCTGCTCCTCATCTGAAGGTGCAGCTGGAGGACCATCATTCATTCTGGAGAGCAAGTGCAGCACTTTGATATTCTTTGCGCTTTACTTTGCCAGTGTGGCTCCACGCGCCCGTGTCTTTTTTCACTGCTCCTGTGTGTGTTTGATCTCAGGTGTGCGCTTGACAAAGGCAGCTCTAAAAGATAAAGGAGTTGCATACGGGCACTGCCACACAGGTGTGAAACCCAGGCTTTTTGCTTTCTAGAGACCTCGCTCACCTCCTTTGCCGCGTTTGTGTTGTGAGGCGCCAGGTCACACTCCGAGGGCTTCACTGTCTCCCGAGTGAGGCTCAGACCAGCTGGTCGGCCGTTCTGCAAAATCACAGAGAGACAACTTTAGTGAACTGCTGTGTAACCTGCTGTAAACACGCTGTGCCCGAGGTTGCTACTGTGGACGCTGTTCAAATTTTAACAACTACTTGAGGCTGGTGGGAGACAAGTTCTTATATTGTTGTTTTGTTCGGTTGTGCGAGGTTGTTTCTCTAGGACATCACACTTCATAAGACTGGATGATGGGGGAGGGAGGGAGAGTAAAAGCTTCAAGGAGAAGACTGGTTGACTTATTTATTAGAAGAGTAAATAAATAAATTAAGATAAAATGTCATATTCAAAACAGAAAATCTGTGTAAGAAGAAGCAGACGCTGATAGACTGAGTGTTTTTCAGACCGTTACCCTCTCCAGCCCGAGTTGCAGTCTGTCTTCCTGCTCTTAGAAAGGTAACATTTCTGCATTCACCTGCCACGTCTCTCCTCCATCTGCGACGGCAGTCTGTTAACGCCGCAGCAAAATGAGCCTGCGAGTGTTTAATTGCCCCGGAGGTTTGAGTAGCACTCAAGCATCTCCTGTGTAAGACTGTGTAATTCAACAAGTCCGCTCAGCTGAGAAAACGTTGTCATTAGAGCGTTTCCTTTGATTTTGATGAGGATACAGAAAATAAAAAACCTGGTCCAGATTAAAGTGGAACGTTTAAAGGGTTGGGGGGGGAGGTCGGTCCTTGTTGCTCGGCAGCCATGCTTCAACGAGACGTGCAGCTGAGAGGGCTTCACTAAAATTAGCTGGGTAGCGGATAACCTGCGCCCGGAGATCAAAGCGGGGGTGAACTGTCAAACTCTTTGACGGGGCCTGTGGTGCCAGCACGTTTAGAATGTGGAGTGACACAGACGCGGAGAGCGAAAGAGGCTTTAGTGCTATTCATGCAAGCGGACGAGTGTTGGAGATGACCCCGTGTTAGGGTGTAAAGTTCCACGGCCGGAGATCACTCACAGGGGGCTTGGATCGAAAAGGGGCGAGGATTTGCGGGATGCGTGTGACGCGCTCATGTTCCCCCGGATATCTGAGCGTCCTCGGTCAACTTTCCTTTCGTTGCGTTTATTTAAGCGGTTTAATCATCACCATCCAAAAAATGCCACACTCCTCTCGTTGACTCGCTAATTAATTTTCACACACTTTTTGTTGTGTTTCAACATGTGATGATCGGGTTTTACCGCGTGTGAATATACATCCTTGTTATCTTAAGAAGCTGTTGTTTTTTTTCCCACCATATTGCCATACGCACACAGTAAGGTACATACATAAACTACTTACTTAAAAAATAACATTACTCTGTGCTGCTACCAGATATGTACAAAGCTTTTGGATACAGTTATTTTTAATACACTGATTTATAATATATAAGTATGTCAGTTTTGTTCCAGGTCCTTGGTGCCTAATAATGCAGCTGCACTACACAAACACATTACTAGCTTTTTAATAGCCTTAATTTCACTAAGTACTTTTTTATGATCGAGCGTATTCCTCCTTGAAGGGTCAATCCGCTGTTAATTATGCCAACTTATTATTGATTTCCTCCTTTAATTAGGCACTGGCAGCATATTACAGATATCCAGCAGATCAAACAACATTTTTAATTGAATTAGTCCAGTGAGTTGCTAAACTATAGCAGTAGGATTAGCTTTAACTACCATCTGCCAAACAAAAAGTGAGGAGCGAAGGGTCACGGGGGAAGGTATGAATCAGCCTCAGCTGTGATTAAGTCGACTCATCGTCAGCGTGTGTATGCGTAAACTGGAAGGTGTTGGTTGGAGGTGCAGGGTGAACTGGGTTAACAAAGCGCTTTAAAGGCCGACTAACTCATCAAGGTTACACACGCACAAACCACGACGTCGCAGTCCCTGTGATGCACTCAATACAGCTATGACATTAATGGCCCATACGTTCCGGCCGTAGCAAAGCCGGGTTTGTGGAAGGCTAATTTACTGCAGCGGCGCACAGCTGAGTGCAGGACGTGTTCGCTCCTTTTGTTGGGGCTGCACTGATGAGGGAGAAAATGATGGGGCTGTTGATCATCTACTGGCTGGAAGTCGGTCAGGCTGTACTCCGTTTGCATACCAAAGCACGCTTTTTTTCTTTACATCGCATCAAAAGATAAAGCAAAAGCAGACGGCGGCTTTAACATCCTCCGTGTTTGCAATCTTGTCTGCTGTAAAGTGGTCCGTCGGTCTACAGTACGGCTTTGGTTTCGATATCTCCAGCATTACCGAGCCTTTTATATACGCTTATATGTATATGTGTGTGTGTTTTAGAAGTCCTCCACCCACAGAGAATGAAGCCGTACCTTCATCTGTGAAACCGGCTGCATTCTGCTGCTGCTTTTCTTACCAAGTCTTTAGAGAGCGGAGGTTCGTCAGGTTACTGCTCTGTGTGATTAAATGTGCATTAGTCAAGAAAACCCAGAGCTTTTATAAACATATATATGTCAGTTCATAAACAACAAAGTACATTTATCAGCCCTCTGTGTGTGTAATTGAATTATTCGCCCTTCAGCTGCCGCTCATATTGGCTGACAAGGACAGACACAAGCTCGTCTTTCTTTCTGGCCTCCCTGACCACGAGTGGCTTCTGCAAGATGCTACAGGACGTTTAACATCCTGGAAGAGTGTTAGTTTGTCTAGAAGTGTGATGCTATTGTTGCCAGTGAACCTTTTACATATTTATTTCCTTGGTCAAACGGTGACACATGCACCGGCGGCCACCAGAGACTTTGTATGCTTTGTCTTTAATTGGCTATTGATTGACTCTTCTATGGCAGTGGGAGACGATAAATTCCCTCCCGGTTGGGACGGGGAGGAGGCAGACGAGCTTAGCGCGGGATGCCAGTGTTATTCTTAGTGTCAAATCTGTGGCTGCATTATTTATAAACGTCTCATTTTTATGTATGTAGCAAAGATGGGTGACGCAACGCGCGATGGAACGATGCCAAACGCCGGCTGTCTCTTGGACACCGTTTATTTGCATAGGTCGCTGCACATTGATTGCGTTTGGAAAGCTAGTGTGAGAATGTGGAGATGAATTGTATATTTGGAAGGGACGAGCAATTCAGTTTGAGTCTCGGAGCGACTCCGTTTGACAGCAGGCCGCGGTCTTCATTGTCAAAGTCAATTATGCGACATTATGTATGTACGTAACATCTAACGATCTGCATGTGGCTCCGCAGTGTGTGTCTGTGTCTGTGTGGGTGTGTGTGTGTGTAGGCGAGCAGGCGTCGGTTCTCTAGTCTAACAATGCACCGGTGATGATCTGCTGTTCTCATGGTTGCGTCCGACAAACATTTCACAACGTTTGCATTTCATTGCAGTGGTGTAATAAAGCTGGAGAATGGTGCTGGGCACGGAGACGCTTCTAATCCCTCCAGCCAGCGGCGTCATTACTGAGGACGTCTTTGTCTGAGTGGAGCCTCAGCGGAGACGTTGAGGTCATCACAGTCCTTTTATGAAAAATTTCTATTAGTTAATTTAGTCTTAGTATTAATTCCTATAATGAGGTTTTATTCTCTTCTCTTTTTTTTTTACTCTCTGTGTCGTCTAAGTCCAGATAGTGTAGTGTGTAGTATTTGATCTCTCAATGCAGTCACACCAGCTCCGCTATTTGCACCACTTCACAGTCACGTGTCACCACACACAATTACAGGACCACCCAGCTACACACAGACGCACACACGTCACATGGAGACCTCAACCTCCTGATTGTTTCTTCAACCTGTTGCCTTGTTCGCTCAGTCAGTCGAGGCTGCTCCATTTAACCGGGGACGTCTCTGAGCGAGATTCTACGGCTCTGTCATCCTCAAAGCTCGCTGCTCCTCTAGTGCTGGGAACTATCCCAGGAATGTCCTGTCCTGCTGTGCTGCACACATCCAGGTCCTGTTCCGGCAAATGCCAGCCGGCTCAGATGGGCTTTGATGCTGGCCTTGCACGTGAATGCTCGCCTGCATCGGAGTGTTTGTGTGAGCGCTGATGGCCAGCCAGCTCGTGTATGGATCTGTAGCCATCCCGACTGGAGCCCAAAGGGCGGCCAGATCATCTGTCGGTATACTGAGAAGGGCATTGGTCTTAGATCACAAATCCCAGTCTGGGTAGGAAAGAGGGCAGAGAGAGACAGAAAGATAGAGAGTGTGTGTACACGTCTGTGCTTCAGCTGATCGAAACAAACACATCCTCACTGAGGCACTTTGACAGAAGACAACAATCAGCACTGACCTTATCACCTCCGTGACCACCCACACGTTTCAGCCACCCAGTGCTAATTGTGTCTGTCTCACCCGGCAGATCTCTCCACACCTCAGTGACAACACAATTACACAGCACCCAGACACCGTACGACACAGATACACATCAACCAAATGACTCGCATGTTAACAGCTGCAGACTGTACATACAGCCCAAGGGGCAAATAATTAATCATAACCGTGCTGCAGTTCTGCTCTTTATAACTTCAAAATGACTTCAAAGTTACAGTATCTCTTGCTAAGATAAGAATGTGAATGAATCTGATTTAAATGTTGTTGTTGTTTTTTTCTTCATAAGACCTTAAGTCACTCTGCTTTTTTGATCTTTGTCT
Organism: Macropodus opercularis; assembly: GCA_030770545.1. Taxonomy (NCBI): domain Eukaryota; kingdom Metazoa; phylum Chordata; class Actinopteri; order Anabantiformes; family Osphronemidae; genus Macropodus; species Macropodus opercularis. Next base: position 7,136,323 of record CM061094.1, on the reverse strand, counting down.
AAATTCCATTTCGTCAGGCTCCCTTAAAATAATTGCCTTCGTTCACACGCCTCTGGTATAATATCTATCCTCTGCAATCATGAGGGTTTCTTGGCTTAACTCGTCTGAAAAGCAAACGCTGTGTTGTTTCAGAGGAGACACACAGCGCAGACAGTATTGATGAAATCCAAGGTCGCCGCAACTAGTCTTGCGTGACTCTGCTCTGGTGGCTCCTTCACTGCGATTATTCCATTAATCTAAATCTTCTAAATCTGTTCCCACCACGCATTTAACACGCTGATGGGTCTCGGTCCCGTTTCGCTTTAAACGTTTCATCGCGCCAGCGTCGGAGTGTGGGAGCGGCAGACATTCGTAGAGCAGGAGATCTGATAATGGATAGTCCCCGACCCATTTGTAATTGTTTGTCTGTTGCCCTTCTATCCAAGCTAATGGATAAATGATGTTAGTACGCTGACGCATGTCCTGTTTGTGCTCAGAAAGCTGCCCGGAAAACGTAAACGACTGTTTGCTTCATTCACACGTCAATGTCACTCAAGTATGTTGCCCTGAAACATCTACAAAACATTAATTTGTACCACGCACAGTATGGAGAATCTTCCAGGTAATTCTATTTTCAAATCAGTTGATTTATTTTTGACCAAATCCCAGATGATTCTTTGCTCCCGGTGCTGTGTCCGCACTATGATGTGGCTGGAAAACTCCATACGCTCCTTCATTACTAATTTTTAGAGATATAACTGGACATTGCCTATAATTAGTTAAACCCTGAGTGAAGAGTAGGTTTTTATAGTGCAGGTTTGACTAAAAGCAGGTTGACCGGTTCAATTAAAGATCTGCTAATTGAAGTTAAATTATGTTTATGTAGTCTAGTTGGGATAGAAGCCAAGAGATGCTTTTGATGAGTTGATTTGGAAAAGCATTCTGGGTAAACCTGGGCCTGGCAGCTGGTGTCGCTCCAAATCAATTTGTTGCAGAGTAATCTGATCAATGGAAAGGATTTTATCTGTAAAGAAATTCATATATTCACCCTCTGTACTGGCTGCAGAATGTATCTAAATGATCCTTTGCAGCTTCTGTAATGGTGACTCTAAGCGGTGGATTTGTGAATAGTGTCCTCTGCCTTCTCTTCCAGAGTGGCTGCATCATTATCAACGAGATAATCAACTCGAGCCAAGGTGAGACGACTGCTCTCCTCTGTGTGGGTACATGCTTGAGAAATGAGTGAAGTGAATGGAAGAATTGTTCCATAGTGGACAAACTGAAAAACGTCCTTTCATAAGTGAATCATCATCACATCTTTTCTGTGTGTGTCTACTAGTAATGCTGTCAGATCCTGTCTGTGGTTTTGTGACCCAGAAACTCATAACAAAAAGTTATTGCACATTTTTCACGCCAGGTTCCCAAATCCAGCCTAGAGTAGCCGCTGCACCGAGCCATCGACACATAGTCGCGTCTGTCGCAGATGAGGATTGTTGTTGATTGATCGAAGAGCAGAATGTACGGAAAACCTCAAAGTGAAATGACGCATAAAGTCGAGGACAGTGCAAATTAAAAGATCTGTTTAACTCTGAATCGCTTGCTTGTACTTCACTTGAAAATTGTTCATTTTAACACGTCATTTAGCTCCATGATGTATTGCTCAAGTGCGTTTTTGTTCTTCACACTATGCACGTGGGTGGAATAAAGGCCGATGTCTCGAATGAAGCTTTTACGGGCATTTCAAAAGCAATCAGTAATCTTCAGGTGAGCGTTAAGGCAGAACCAATCAACAGACCCGTCCACTGCTTTTGAGAAAATGAAAATGACAAGCTTGAAACAAGTTAATTTAAATGTACATCATTTTTTAGATTTATTCAGCTTTCTTTCCAGAAAAATATATTGAAACTTACTCCGACCAAAAAGAGACCCAGCGACCACGCGGTGCAACGTCATACTCCTCGTCATCGTCAGCATCTTTCACTACAACTCAAAGTCCTCGTATATCCTACAGTCGTCCAAGTGAAAGGTTCGCTGGGCTGCGACGTGTTTACATCATTAGCTGTGTGTTTTACGCTCCATAGTACAGTATGTTTGCGCTGCGTTGATCCTGCTCACTATTCCCAAACGAGGCAATTTAGAAACGGTGTTTTCGTGTTCTAATGGCAGGCGCTCATTTACTCGTGCATTGTTTCATTTTTTAGGTGATTTAGTTTGCTTTGTAGAAGCAGTGGGTGTGTATGTGTGAGAGGGGGAGGAGGAGGACAAAGGGGAGAGTTACAGTAGGATTCTGCATGATTTCTAAATAGATCTGTGTGTCGCCATGGTGACATTGTGTGTGTGTGTGTTCGCGTGTGTGCACAACACAATGGTGTTTAATGTGCAGGGCTGTAAGGGTGAGTATGGATTAACGTGGGATTTCAACCCCAGTGATCCAGGGTATTTTTCTTTCAATAGGAGTGTCTCTGTCTAGTCCAGTGTGTGTGTGTGTGTGTGTGTGTGTGTGTGTCTTCCAGTGTATATCTGAATATATGACAGTTGCAAACATCTCTCATCCATCAAGATTAATGCCTCGCTACATTTACTATCCATCATCTACAATCTGATTTCTGTCTTTACTGTAAGTGCTGCATTAAAAATTTGAGTCCATGTCGCTTTCACTAGTCCTATGACTGATGACTGTACAGTCATTTTACCGACCGGAGGCGCCGCATTGTATTCACGTCTTATCTTGTTACTGGAACAGGCTTACTGCTATCTTCATTGCACATCTAAATAAAATATTCTGTTTTTGAATTGGAACAAATATAATCTGTTGAAAGGACGGGATGTTGACACTGTTGTGGTTTGAGATGGTGACGGGTTTTGTTTTGTTTTTTTTTAAACAAAGGATTACGCAGTGATTTAGGTCTGTGGCTTCTTTAATCCATCAGTGGGTTACAACTGTGTTTGCATGTCGGGGGGCTGGTAGATTTGACACCATCATTCTCTGAAGCTATGTACAGACCATGCAGACAGACAGATGGGTAGATTTTAGTGATGCTGCTGAATATCGCACTAATACCAAGGATCATGGGAGATCAGAGGAGCCCGTCACCCCAGACACAACATTTACGACAAAAGAAGGCCGATCTGGTTGCTGTGTTTTTGTTTTGTTTACATCGGAGCAGGCAGCTGAATATTTCGCCTACTTTCAATAGTATTTGTCCACATAATTATTTTTAGAAGAACTTTTCACCAGACAAGCTTTTTAATACTGGATGAATCTGACAAAATCTGTATCTGGTGAGTTCAGTCAGAGGCCACTCACTCACTCACTCACACATGACCGGTGGGTCTTTTACTGGCTGGCTTACACCAGTTGGTCCACTGGTTGGGTTGGAGGTGGGGGGCATCAACATGGACTTCATCTAATGGCCTTTACCTCTGAAGTTTGATTAATGACATATCTGCGGATTTAGCATTTCTTACGCATGCATACCGTCTCATCCGGGGCTATTTAGTTATTTATATTTACCGTGTACGTCCGCTGCTGCGTCTCTGCTGTGCACCAGCACATCAAGGTTCCTCCGTCTCCCCCTGCGCCTGCTTGAAGTATCATGCATACCAACACGTTTGTTTGTGTTCATTTCCCCTCAGAGCTGATGGAGGAGGAGAGAAAGGGGAGAGATAAAAGGCGGAGTGCGGCAATAAAAGTGGGATGAGAAGCATAAGAGGAGAAATCAATTGGGGGGGGAAGTGAAGCCTTTTTTTCCAGTATTCAGTTTTCTATATTTCTATATTGCAATAAGCTTCCAAAATGTAACTGCAAACCCTGTCTGGCCATAAGAAACACATGTTTTCCTGTGTTGTTGTGTTTCCATCACATATTCCTGTCTTCCAGGACAGTTCCCTTCTGTAAAACATGTTCCTCCCTTTTTATCTGTGAAAGCTCATGGCAAAAGAATTAATTTCTTTTTTCTAGCGCCACCTTTCTTTATATTAATAATGATTTGGCTTCTCCTTGTCATCCGTCGAGGCTGAGCGCCTGGCGTACAGCGCGCTCCGAGGTGTGTTCAGAATTTATCTGGTCCCACGCGTAACCGTATCCATCACAATGTAAAACGTGCCTCTGCACTGCATCACGGGCCGGCCGCAGGGCCACGGTAAATCACAACTACAATGCCCTTGACGTCTGCATCAGACCCATAAACCAGGTTTTTTTTCCTATTCAGACACAGTGAATAGTGTATAATCCTTGACCACAGGATCCTCTTTGAGTGTGAATTAGCTGCGTGTGTGTAAAGTTGGTGAAGGGTGCACTAGCGTCATAGCAGGCAGAGACTGTCTGTGTCTGTACCTGGCCTGACTGACTTGACTTACGCACTCTACCTGTTCGGTGGCTTTGGCCCGGGCTCGGTGTGCGCGTGGCCTCGATGAGTCTCGTCTCCTCCGTTAGAGTGTTCTACCAGGCCTTCATGCGCGCAGGCGTGGAAGCAGGATAAGGGAATAGTTTCAGCAGAGGCCATTTGCTTTATTAATATTGAAGAGTCGGTGGTTGGACGTGTTAGACTTGTAGATTAGCGGTGGGGCTCAAATGTGTCCAGCTGATTTCACGTGTGCTCAGTGTCTGTGTTTGTGGCATGTCGGAGAACATTTGGCGTCGTCCACACCCCTGAAACCGATTAAGATGCTTTACCTGCCCAGTTAGTTTTTTATGCTGCTAATGAAACAAATAATAAAAGCGTGAGGTGTCTCCGTAAATGCTTTTTCACTCTCTCTCTCTGGCAGTTTGCATCTTTTTTTTTTCCTCTCTCTCCCTATTTAGGGATTACAGAATAACTTTGTGACAATCCTGTGGCTGCTGAAGGTACAGCCAGCTGAAAAACCTGCAACAAGCGCATAGTGCAGCAGCTTTGGCAGTGGATTAAACACAAAGCCTTGGGCATTTGGAATAAAATGCTCTAAATGGATTTGGCCTGTACTGTTTAAATGGAGAATGCTGCTAATGGCTTTTCATTAACACAGGTCCATTGCCTGCATATTTGGTGATAGTTCAGTACACCCCCATTAGACAGAAGGCAGATTCATTCACTTAAAGAAGACCGTAATAATGATCAAAGTTAACAAAGGTTACGTAGATGCTTTATTGTATTGCTTTTTAGTCATTCCAGGTCTAATATAATAGTGCTGTTCTCTCCATTGTTCCTGCTGTTGATGACCTGTATAGTTTTGCGGCGGTTAAAACGTGAAATACAAAATTATGAAGAAAACAATAAGGACATACACAATCGTGCTCATTCGAGAATCTCTTGGCTTGTTGAAATGTTCGTGCCACCTGTTCATCATGCTTGTGAAACTGGAACATTAGTCTAATTGAGACTCCCAAACGGCCGCATAACGCTGCGTGTTCTGCTCCATTAGTGGACACGCGCAAATGCTTATTCAATGCTTGAATAAAACGAATGACTTTGCTGTGGAGGTCTGTTCGAAATCAGCAGATGGAAACATAGCACATTTTGCAGTGTCACTTGTCATAGGGGACCAGAAATATATTAAAAAACAGAATATAACTGCCAAATAAATGTGTCATCAGAGCTGTGTCGTGCTGTGACAAAAATAAATATGGGAATAGTTTGCACAGTTGGACGCCAAGAAACATCGTGTCCAAGCAAAGTGGCTCATGGCTTAAAAAGGAAAGTGGTCAAGAGGATGTCATGTGACAGAAATGGAAAGTGGTTGCGCAGCAGAGGGAGATCACCTGCAGCGACTTCAGCTTGAAATATTTCAGTATTTCGTGACCGCTGCATGTGGCAAACCACGATGACCGTGTGTTGAAGCATGAAAAGCAGAAGTAATTAGTACGTTTCTGCAGCGACGCCGGATCCGGATGTGCAGCAGTCGGTGGTTATGCTAAAGGGAAATGGAGCTGCAGGGAAATTCGGGGGCTCAGCATGTGTAACGCAAAGTTATAATACAACTTTACACGCAAATTCGCATAATGCAACCACAGCACAGAAGAAATATTGAACAACTGAGCTGAAGTGAGCAAATTGCTGGTTGACGGAGGTTCTCTTAAGCCACTTTAGAACAAGCCCATTCATTTAAGTGGCTCTTGCACCAGACTCAATGTGTGCGTCTTGATGCTGGCCCGTCTCATCACACAAGCACCGTCATGCTGGGTCTAATGTCTTTTCTTTTTTTCTTTTTTTTTTTCTCGCTCGCTGACCTTGCGCACCTGCTCGCCTCTCTGTGCTCCGGCCCAGCAGGCCTCACGCCAGCCTCCTAAGCCGTCTGATCTAAACTACAGAGCGGCGACTGATTCGCTGACTGCTCTCTCCCCATTGGCTGACTCGGCGAGCAGACGTCTCGCTACGGCGCCGTTGCGGTTGGGCAGCTCTGGACCGTTGTGTTGCAGAATCAGACGCCCCCCGTATTCAGGGCAGGGCCGTATCATTAGTTTAATGCGTTGCCAGGTTAGAGGCTTCATTAGCTAAATGCACCCGTTCTTCTCTAATAAGATCAGCACAATCAGCTCAGTGTGCACCATCAGCTACCTTTGTCACGTGGTGGGATCTCCCGTATCAAATATTGGAAGTACAGTTGCTTTCCCATGGGATTTTTTTTTCAAACTATTATCTCTCTCAATCCCCTTTTCCTCTCTCCCTCCCTCTGTATTCATTCAAACCCAGTTATTGCTTTCTCCTAAAAAAGGAGATTGTCCATGCCAAATATGACAAGGAATTGCTTTTTCTCGCGGCTCTGTTCACTCAGCATTCTGTGTGCTACTACGCCTCTCTCTCTCTTTGTTTGTTTCCTTTTCTGTTTTCTCATTCATTCTAACCAAGTGCTGCAGTCATGGCGAGGGATGAATCCACAATTGGCCCACGGTATTTCTCAAAGGACTGGCTCCAGTAAGAAAACTCAATCTGCTAAAATGTTTCGTTTGGGGGAGAGAGAGAGAAAAAAAATAAAGCGGCAGCGTCGGAATGATGCGAGCGCGGCCATTGTGTTCAGAAAATGGAAATAACACATAATACAGTAGCGAACCATTTTCCGCATCCCGCCGGACCTCGTCTGTGCTGGAGGTGAAAGGTGAGCGATGGGCATTGTGCGGGTAAAAATGAATGAAATGTCTCCGTGCTGTCGCCGCACCAGGTGTCTGACGGCGGGATGAAAAGCAGTGGCAGCTGAAGCTCATTTTAGCCTCTATCTCTCCGATGCTGAGCTCATGGGCTCTTGAACCCCTGACCTTGTTCCTCGGTCCCTGCTTTTCTTTTTCACGTGACACCTCCGTCCTCTGGGGAGATGGAGGTGAAGCAAATTGATGAGATGTCTTGGTGGATAACTTCATAATGTTGCCAGTGCTTTGTGTTTTCCCATCCGGAGACTTTTCACCACTTACACTTCTGCCTTTTATCAGTGCAGATTCCACTTTTTTTCCTGCCTGTAAAGGTTTATTTTTGTGTCCGCGAGGTTACGAGGCCATGTCAGAACTTCAGAACTCATGATTCTCAGCGCTTTTTCAGTGCCAGATTCTCAATGCGAGTGTCTCTACGCTTTCCTTTGATCCAACCTGCCGTCCCAGGTTTGATGAACTGTTTTTGAGGCTATTATTACCCAGAGTGTTTGGTACACATGAATGAAAGGACTCCTATTTTTTTTTTTTTGCTGTGCATATGGTGTGAAATGGTACATAAACAACAAAAGAGAGGAAAAATTGCATTCATTTGCATAGTAATCAATTTCTGGCCCTCTGTGTGTCTGCAAAAGTGGAGAGTGATAAATAAGTCATATGAACTACGCCTGCTTTCTTTTGCTCTCTCGGGAGCTGGAATGTTTTTTTTTTCTGTTTTTCTTCAAGTAAATATATTGGATTATGGTCACGGGCTGGAATTTACCTTGGTTTTTTTTCACTTCGATGATCATTCTCACGTTGTCTTGGAGTTAAAACGCTCTAGAACTGAAACAAACCCTTTTTAGTGTGTGGTATAGACACGTTTTGGTCCTACCAGAATAGCGAGTTCACGCCGATGTGTCACTAACCGTTAGCTCTGCCAGTCAAACGTCCGCATCCTCTGAAAATGCACACAGCAGTAAATTCCTAATGTTTCTGATGAACGAGTTCCTGGCAGACTCTCGCGGTTTCTCTGTGAAGGTGTCGGGTGACTGACGGCAAGCGAGCCAACAGAGTGTAACGTAAGACGCGCGCCGAAGTGAAACCGTTCCACTTTGGGAACGACGACGAAACGGACGCTTTTGACAAATCCAAATGAGGGCGGCGTGTTTACAGCGATGGATTGTCAGCCTGGCAGTCTGCATTCTGTGTACGGCGTTTTCCTTACACACAGAGCCAAACGGCCGCCTCCACTGAGAGCTGTGCTGAGAAGACGCAACTGGGACCAAAATGTCAGTACGAGCTACTGGTCAGTCCTACGCATCTCCTGCTAATGGTTAATCAAACTCCTTCACTTTCGACCAATAACGAAAGCATCGAGACAACTCTGGAGCTTTTTAGCACTTGACCCTCATTTGCATTCATTAAAAAGTGGTATCAGCCAAATGGGATCTTACTCAGCCCCAAGTTTTAGTCCTCCAGGTAGCGACTGCCGCTTTTGAAATTTAGCTTCATCCCTGACGTACAGTAAAGGTCTCAACGTATGCCTCAGGGTAGCAAATCACCCTGATCCCCCGCTCAGGCCCGTTGTTAACATTTTCAGGAACAAGGTCACGACCGTTTTCGAGAGGGAAATGGCAGCGGTTGCGTTACAGAGCTGAAAGTGGCCGGAGCTGACCTGGAGAGCTATTTCGTTACAGTGACGACCGAGGGGGTCACACGAAGCGGCTCTCATGGAGGAGCGAAGCAAAAGAGGGAAAACTGCCGGAGAGACCATTTCGAGCTGGACCAGGTCCCACGAGTGGACAGGCCTCGCCACAGCCAGCGGCTTGGAGCCAAGCGGGGAGGCCCGCGGCGTGTGTGCCACTGGGACCTGTACGAAAAAACAACACTACATCAAAGTGAACAACGGCTGCTTGTTGCGAGCAAATGTAGCTGAGGTGCGGGAGGCATTTAACAATGACAAGCAGCAGTTCCAAAGGGAAGAGGGAGCTGGCTGCAACACAAGAACTCCACTTTGGTACAAACAATACCTTTTTGATTCGTTCTAGCCGAGGGAACATAAACTTGTTTTACTCATTTTGTGTAACAACAAATGAAAGTTACTGCGCACAGCTATAATAAGTGTACAAACCTTGACAGAGCTTTTTTTCCCCATAGCCCTGTTATTCACTTTTTTTAAATTGTCCACCGTTCAGCTAAGACAATCTCAAGGTTTTCATAACGTGTCAAATGTGACAAAAGTCTATTTAACGTGTATTGCAGAACTTTCTTTTCTTAGTCGACAAGTTTCTTATTACTGGCCTGGAGTCTCATTTTACGTGTGCTGCGATGCGAGAGTCAAAGGATTATGTAAAGTTTTGTCATATAGTCTGGTTTTGATAGTTTCATTTAACTGAGAGTAGTGATTAGTTAAACAAGAACCAAATTAGTATCTCTGTTCTCGTCCAATTGAAGGTTCTCCGTGTTCCAGTATTCGTGTGACTTTTAGGTTTTGTTTTTAATTCTCATCTATATTTTTCTCTTTTTTTTTTTGTCTGAGAATCTGTGTCCCACGTTTTCCCTAAGGTCCATTCGCACTGGCTTCTGAAAGCGGCTGCGCCAGGCCAAGAGGATATATTTGCCCTTTGAACAAGATCTGGCTTTAAAGTAAGAAAGTCACTTAGAAGTAAAGTGTACGGGCATCTGTGGCTTTCCTACCTCGTCCCTTTAAAGCTTTTAGAGATAGTTTTTGACCAGGTAGAGCTCCTGGCTGTCACTTAAACCTTTGAGGACAATGCTCCATATTCCATCATTTCATTGTTGCTGCAATCTTTGGTTTTCTTGTGTCGCAGGCGGTGTCATCTCATAACAGCTGGTTAAGTCTCTGAGAATGATAGAAATTAGATAACGTGCGGCCTCTATTTCAGCCTGGGTTACCCTTGCTGATTGAAGGGGTCGTTTTGTGCTGCGTCTCATTTAAAGTAATGGGCTTGGAGATGAGATTTGGCACTCGGGTGGAATAGCAGTGAATCCGTGCATCCACCAAACCTTTCCCTTCCGTGCACGAAACACTGCAGCATAAAGCCATGAGGGGGGGAAGAGCGTAACCGCGGTGAAAGCTCCATCCAAAGTCTGCCATGTGATCGTGCCAGCTCGGAGAAGGGGATCAGCCCCCGCCCTGAGATGAGAGGGGAATGTTAGCAGTGCCACCAGGCCTTCCTGAGCCTGGGATGCAGATGTCACAATTACATGGCTCCTTCTGTCACAAGCTATTACTGAGGAAAAAACAGAGAAGGGGAACATGGAAATGCAAATTGGCCACTGTGGGGTTTAAGTACGATAGTTGTGCTGAGCAAATTGTGTTTATTTTTAACAAATATTTTAATTCCTCAGTTAAGGAGGAATCCATCAACACCATCCTTTTGCTCCCAACGTCTGTGTGTATATGTCCTGTTTGTTTTTGTTAGTGAGCCCATGCAAAACAAGGAGATGTCCATGAATATATAGAGATGAAGTAGTAAATGTTGGGCAGGGTTCGGCATCTTATGCACAGATGTTTCAACATGTGTCCAGGAGAAAATGGGGATTTGAACCACTGACCCTGCAATTTATGATTGTAGTTATGTCAGTTCTATTTCTTTTTAATTAAAAAAAGCTACAAAACTCCCGAAATACTGCTGATCAGTTTTAATTTTTATTGACCCATTAAAGCCTTCAGTGAGTCATCACTTAAATTAAAGTTCACATTTTCTCTGTCAGGTTAAAAGAAAAAGAGCTCCAAGGCAACATTAACATCCTATTCCTCTTCTATTATTGAAATATTCTTATCTGACAAATGTGCTAATGTGTCTTTAGTTTTATTTCCATAGCCACGTTCAGCATCTCTTAATGTAATTAATCTTGATTAAAAAGGTGAATAAACAATTTTGCCTTCATGAAGAACTGCTCTCTTAGTTTTTCCACCTTTAAACATCAACCTATGCATATTTGAGCATATGCAGACAGTAGGTCTGTGTGTGTATACTTCATATTCATGCAAATAAACACAGACTTGGGTAACGTCTCTAGTTTTGGGGGGCGACGTGCTGCGGCATATCCTGTCTCTTTAACTTTATATCCTGGTGTCACACGAGCCCCGAAGACGACTGTCGCTTCTTGTTTGTCACCGCTTGAAATAAGAACTTGATTATCCTTCACATTGACGTTTCTCTCTCTGCTGTCTGCTCACCCTGTAGCTTAGAGAAGCAAGTGTCATCGTTTGGGCTTTCATCGAGACCTACGGCACCGTGTCCGCACATCGGAGCCGGTTCCTCATCCCAAGTCAAAGCAGTCACTTAGTGAGCAGCCATTTTGTTACCGTTATGTATTTTCTTACTGCATTTGTAATAAAGACACTGGGGATGAGGAATCAGACTACGTTAGATGGTAGCAGTGTGTGTATGGGGGGGGGGGGGGTTGAGGGTTTAGCCATAAGCCCCCACTGTATCAAATTTACCAAGCCTTGCAGAGCCCTTGTCAAGTGAGCTTAGTTCTTAACCCACATATTAAAATGCATGTTATTCAGAGCACGAGCAAGATGTGGTCATTGTTGAATGAGGATATGTTTGTGCAAATGTGAAAAACAGGCATTTTGTCAAAAAAAAAAAAAAAGAGGGGGGGTGGCACCGCCTCCAGGGCTTGTCAGCGCATCTGTCGAGGCTGGTGTAGATTTATGGGCCTTCTGCACCATCTCAGGTGATGTGGCACGGGCTGAAAGCGTGACCCATTATTGCTGGGTACTAGCGTTCAGCCTGTGCGAGCCACGGAACAGGTGTTGTTACCAACATTAGCAGCTGATGGGCTCTGGTTTGCCGTGTTTTATCGCGCTTTCTCGGTTCATTCGTCACTTTGATGTTTTGGGTTTTCTTTCCTTTGAGGAAAGGGGGAAAAACGAAAAGCAAACATCTCCAGATTTCTGAACGCGCGTTAAAATTCCTGCTACGACTTGAATGAGGCCTAACGCGCAAGCAAACACTGAGATAAGATAAAATGCTTTTTAAATGAATCATGACTCATAATTTCCTCACTTAAAACGAACTGAAAAATTACCCTGCAAGACATTTCCACTTGATATACTGCCTTCCCCAGCCTGTCAGGAAGAAAATCGGACTAATTAAATCTCTGTGCGACCGAACATGTGTGCAGCGGCGATGCGAGCTCCGCTGATGTTGCGCCCCTGCTAAAACCTTAATATTTGGCTCTGACGCAGAGCAAGAGGCGCCAACAACACCTTGAAGCCAATAGCTGGAAATCACAAGAGGGGTGAGGGGGAGGATGCTTCCCCTTATCTCCCTCCCTTCTAACCCTTAGGGCTTCATTGTTCCCAGGGAATCGTGTGGAGGTGTCATGCTCCTATTTTATTTATTTATTTTACTTCTTCTGGACGGAGTTTCATTGAAAGTACAAGGCACATGGCACATAGCATGCATGACTCGCTGTGGCGCGGGGAAGGGGAAGAGTGTACACAGGAGGAAGCAAAGTGAGCCCTGCAAATGTGACAGTGTGAGACCTTCCAGGCACAGACACAGAAAAAATGGAAAATCCACATGGATAACCATGCAAATTCATGAACCATCAGAAGGAGTAAAAAAAAAACACAAGGATGTACAAGCAGGCACGCATTCCCGCTCCTCTCTTACTCCCCTACATCTACAGTAAAACATAATAGTTGTTTAGCAAGCAACTCACAGAGGAATAATTAAAATGAGGGCAGTTACGGCGAGGCAGCGAAATGAATCATTAAGTGTACGGCAGTTTCACAGCGTTGTGTGCTCAATTTCCACATTAGCAGTCTCTTACAAGCCGTTCTAACAGCAGGGCCGCCATCTTTCATCTCCAAACGGAGAGGACACCGACAGAGCTGGCTGGACGGGGAGAGAGAGAGAGAGAGGGAGGGAGGAGGGGGTGGCACGAGGAGAGAAATTGGGATGCTGAAAGGAGGAGGAGATGAGAAATAGGCTAGACTCTGGTGATGGATTTTTGGGAGAAAATCGGGTTATACAAAATTTACAGGGAAGAGAGATGGAAGGAAAGGAAAGAAGGAATTAGGAAATGAGGGTATAGAGCCCAATGGAGGGGGTTTGATTTGTTGCATTCTAACGTCGGTGGTTGCTGGGTTGGCATCAGTGAGCGTGTCTGTCAGCCATCCACTTAACTCAGTGACCCGCAGCCACACAGTCCTTCAACTGGCCAAAAAAGCGACGTGTCAGCAAAAAGCACTTTCCTGCCAAGCGTGGCTGACCGCACCTGTCTCACCCTGCCCTCGAAAGGTCAAACGAAAAGCAAACCGAGCCGTTTAATCAGGTGAGTTTCCAAACACTGGAGCATCAGCCCTTTGCATTTGTGTATTTTTAAGGGCTTTACCTGTGGAAGTGAGTTTACTTCCTGTCTAAAGTCGCACACGATTGCCTCTGCCTGTCTCTACCTGTCTCGTTTGTAGACGCACGTATTCACGGAGCTCGTGTCGCGTTCTCTAAACCTCTAACGACCCTCGTCGGGAACCTCGCAAGACTCCGACAAACGGCGAGGCGAGTGGGAACGGCTGCACTCCGGCAACCTGGGAAGATAAGCGACGTGTCCGCCTGAGACGTATTTACAAAGAGTTATGTCTTTTAAGCAGCACAGTGGAAGTGCGGAGCTTTATTAAGAGGGTAACTGAGGGTATTGGGAGGGAGGAGAGAGATGGAAAGGCTAAGTGACAGAGCGGAGCTGGATGTGAACCACTGAGCCACTCTAAAAAGATGCTTGCAGAGGGCCACTTATCACACACTCTCCTCTTGTTAGGAGCTGAGGCAGACTAGGAGCAAGCCAGTTAAACTTTGCCATTAAGAGAACGTCAATGCCAGTGAAATCATGTTCTTCAACTGGAACAAGAATCTCACATTTGCATCTTTTTATTCTATGTCTCATGGATGTACATATTTACATATTTACACACTTTTTTTTTTTTTTTTTTTTTGCTTTATTGGAGTTTGGAGATTTGCTTTTTATGTCTCCGTAGTCAAGATGCTGCTCTTTGTCCTCTGGGCTCTGTGTTTGCGTCTTACAGCAGCTTTCTCATTTTCTTTAAACATGACAGCTGGAAATGAGTTTTCAACCTTTACAGGGTTCCCTAATGTCTTTAGCACATTAGCAACCTGTGACCACAGAGACGAGCCAAGAAATCTCTGAGAACTCTGGGTGTAACCATTATAGAAGAAGAACTGGATAATTGATGTGTACTACGGTTCTTCAGTCGACCGGTTACGCGTCCTGGTGGCACAGGGGAGGCCTGTGTAGAAAACTGCATTGCAGTATTATGGGAGAGCGGGGGGGTAAATTACTCTGTCATCTTGCATTTGCCCTGCTGAAGTTGTCGATACCCGCGTCTCCAAAGGGGGGGCAGCGATCTGCCTTGCTGGCCTTGTAATGAGAATCCCATGGGCCTGGACCTGAGCCTGGCCTCTGGGCCGTCTTGAGCTTGGATGCATGGGGGGGGGGATCATTGAAGGTCCTGGCAGAGAGCTCTCATCCATACTGTAATCAAACTCTATCTGGCCCCTGCATGTGCAATATGCTGAGCTCAGATTTCTCTTATGGGGCAAAGGCATAGTCCGCAGGGCAGTCGGGTCAAGCATTTACCTACACCCACAAGTGTTCTCACGCACAACAGCTCTGCTATTTGCTCCTAATTCTGTTCATAATTGTAATATCTTAGAAGAATGGGCGTCGTGCCAGGAGTTAGCTCACTGCGTTAGTATTTACTGTGCCATTATGGATGAAAGGGCTTCCTCGGTGTGCTGTGTGTTCCAGCAGCTGTTTAAACTAATGCATTATTCCATGGATAGCCAAATGCCCCGTGTCTGTGCTGTAGCAGATTGGTTCTCCTACTGTATCCTCACCCTGTGCTCATGTGAGAATATGCTTTAAATGTGTGTGTGTGTGTGTGTGTGTGTTGGTTGGGCATATTTTCAACAGCGTAAACTGAAAGTTGTGAGTTTTGTGAGTTGTTTATTTGCCGCATTCCGTCGCTAATGTTTGTTTGACAATTAAAAGCTTTTTTTTTTTTTGCTTTTTTTTCTGGCGTATGTCAAGTCAGAAATTCGAGCCATGTTTGGCTGAATCATCACTTTTCTGCATTTCCCATTACGAGCCGTATCAAATCAGTGTCACATCGAGCATCTTCCACATTTGTTTTACTAAGCAAAATAACTACGCCCCGCAGCTGTTTGTGCCCTTCTGGAAGAAATACTGTACAAGAGGGTGAGGGGGGGGGGTAGCAGCTACATGCATAGCAGCTATGTAGTAATAACATACTACTCCATGTTACATGGATGACTCTGTGCCACGGTTATTTCAGTATCCATTCCATCCAGTGGAATAACTGGACAAGGGCAAATGAATGAGTGACTCGCACAGGAAACCGTGTCGAAGAGGGAGAGAAAAACATTTGTGGAGACACAGATTGTGTGGTATTGTGCGTTTTGGCTCCTGACCTCACTACAGGTTGAGACGAGCGCAAGGCTACTCCTTGCCAGCACCTGTTACAGCTAGAACCCGACCTGTTTTACGTGGTACGTATGTTTCTCACGGTGCAACGGGGTGATCCGAAAAAAAAAAAGCCTGATTTCCAGGCTGTCACGGATGCTGACACGCGGATCCAGCTCGTCGCCGTAACGCCGACATTCAGGCTCTCAACGACACCCTGTCCCGCCCCGAGCTCAGAACGCACCTAAATCGAGACACGGATCAGGAATGCATTAGATACCTTACAGTGATGCTAATGCGGAAGCGTGACCCAAACCGTTATCCCAGGTCAGTTCAGCTATTCCTAGAAGCTTTTTGAACATGAACCCTGAGGCTTGTTTAATAGCGCGTCTCACGTATCCATTAAAAGGCCTCGTCAGAGTGTGTCCGCCTCACTGTGCTCTGCAGATGCAGTCAGCTCACAGAGGCTGCGTATTGATAATTAAAACAATAATAATAATAATAATAATAAAAAGCTGAAACCATTAAAAGATCAGACCATCCTGCCGTTATTAGTATTATGTTTATAAACATCATCCTCAGCTCATATTAAGACTATTAACGTGGATGTATCACAGAGCAGACTGAAATCATTGCCTCGTGAAGTCCGGCGTGTGTAAAGAAAGTCTCACCTTGCTGAGATGTCACGGCACCTGCCGTGTTTTTCGCTCGCCGCCTCAAGAAAATTTCAAGCTGATGGCCTCTACACTTGTCATTACGAGAGGGGCAGCCTTGTTAAAATGGATGACTGCGAGTGAAGATGAAGGACAGTCTCCTAACACCCCCCCCCCCCACACACTCTTCTGCTTTAACATTCTGTGCAGCGAGCAGTTGCTCTTCGCCTCCACCTGTGCTGCGGCAGGAATACCACAGTGGAGACGGGCCGGAGCCGAGCGCGCTCTGAACAGGAAATAAAACTCCTGACAAACTGAATTAGGAACGGCTGACCCAGCTCGCCTCAAATACCGTTTTTTCTTTTTTTATGCCAGCACACAGGCAGACACTTTAAAAATCGGGGCCACACATGGACACACTGAGTGACATAAAGCACACCTAGAGGCAGGGCAACGTGAAGGTCACGGCCTGACAATGATGCATTATGGGAAGAGAAATGATAACATTTGACCTGCTACTCATGCAGCTGAAGGCAGAACATGTCTGGAATCATGCAGATTTCTTGTAATTCTGGACCTTTTTTGTCATTTTATTAATCATTACTATTAGCAACTTAACAATAATACGTGATAGTTACCTCACTATCACCTTTTAATAATTACCTCGCTCCTGCATGGACAGAGTTGGTTTTTCTACATATGAATGTGAAAAAAAGTTACCGGGGTTGTTTTCTCACTTTGCTGAAGGTCAGGTTGTGAATAGGAAATGACAGTGGGGGGTGTTTGTGTGTGCATTTGTTTGTGTAACGGGACCAAGGGACGGATGACTGAATAAAATATACAGCACTAGTGTGTGTGTGTGTGTGTGTGTGTGGGGGGGTGTGTGTGTGTGTGTGTGTGTGTGTGGTGCGACGCTGCATTGAAAGCAGGGCCATGCAGACCTGCTGTACCTTAGCCTATGCTGTATCTGGTTTCTTCTGTGGACACACACCGCTAAACATCTCCTCTGCTCCCGTCGTGCTGCACGTGTCACAGTAGAGCGGCGCTTTGGGAGCCGTGGGGCCTTTGTACGAGGGTGTATTGGGTTGTTGTTTTGTTTTTTTTCTTGCACGCTACGTCCGCGAGGGAACATTGTCAGAAGCTCTATGTATGGTTTGACAAAGAAGTGATAATGTTGCCTGGGAGGTGGGTGTACTTTAACACATCTCTGCAGGTATATAACGTGCGACTGGCTTTTTTTTTTTCTTGCGCGGCAGAATGAAAAGCCTATTAGGCCTAGGATGTGGATATTCTACGCCCTCTTGCAGCAGCGTAGTCGATCTCGGGATGATGTTGTCCGTGGAAAACCTCCCTTACACGAAGTCACATTACAGTTTGATGTGTGCAGATAATGATTTCAGCCCTCACAAGGAGAAGTGCTTATTATAATCCATCGCCATGGGTGATAGGTTAGAGGAAAGGCTATTTTCTGGCCTTAAATCATTTTGAGAGAGACCTTGCACTCCTGAAAGTGATGTAAAATTGATGATTGAGTGGCAGAGTGACTCAGATTTCCTTCCCAGTGGCCTCACAGCCTCTGAAGTTTTTGGGGCATGTCATGGTTGATCTTGTTAGAATTCATATTCAGTCATCTCCCTGTAGAAAATACCTTAATTTTTAGTGTTTTCATATATTTAGGTGCACGGTGAAACTCACTGATGCTCTGCGTGAATGGCTTCTGCTTCCTTCATTATGTGGTGTTTGAAAAAAAAAAGAAAAAGGAATTTCATTTATGACATCTACAAGCCATTTAGTTCCCGCATCGCGCTGCCAACAGCGTGACATTGGATGCGAGAATACCGAGTTAATTTATAATCATCGCTCCTCAAAGGGGAAGCGCAGAACTGGAAGCTATCGCCACGAAATGCGTAAGTAGGTGAAATCAGAAAAGTAGCTGGAGCCAATTTCAGCTCGGACTCTGGAGAGTCTGCAGACTTTAATTAACAATATTTGGCGGCTAAGCAAATGCTCGTTCTCTGCGAGTGTGACAGATGTGTCAGGTTGAGGAGATCCGGAGTAATAGATTACTTTGCCATTTGATAGGCAATAAAATTCAGCTCTTTTATTCACGACGTCTGCATCGTGTTGCTGGAAGCTGCCTATAACTCCATCTGGCATTTCTGGAAAATGACTCACTGTAAGTAGTGTGCGTACATCATGACTTGGCTGGCGTGGCCGTGTGCGGAGTAGCTCGGTGCAGATGGATATTGTTTTGGCCATCGTGATGCTTTCAGGCGATGCGTTTCGCCGTTTAGACGCTTCACGTGGCTCGTCCCACATCGGCCGTGCGGCTCTGTAGACAGCTGCTGTTTTCATTCCCGCAGCCATGGAGGTGAAGACGCTTTGTGTTGTTTATATAAAACATCCATCAGCTCTAGTTTGTGCTCCACTCTTGGCTGTGTCATATTGTATTCTGCTTAGACAAAGACTCTGTGTATCTCTGACTGCAGCAGGGGTTTATTTTTTTATGAGAGAATGCAAAACTTTTGCAGACAGTGGTATCGCTTAAAAAGCTCTGTGATCGAATGCGTTTCGTGGTTTTATCTGTTGTTTTTCCTCAGCAGTTGTAGTTTCATAACTGGAGATTGGAGGGCGTTCATCCGCGGCGGGGCAGTTCCTATAAGGGTGAAGAGATCCAGGGTCTGCTACCGTTATCTCCCTCCTCTCCTTCTCTTTCTCCCCTCGTGACGTGACTCTTTGCTGCTCCGCCGCCCCGTCTCCCTCCGCGCGGCAGTGACAGAGCGGCTGCTCATGAATGGCCGCGGCCATATTGACGGCGTCTGAGCCAAGAGGCCAGACCTTATGTCCCAAGATCAAACGCACATACACACACGTTAGAACGCGAGCCCACCATATTGCGGGGAGGTGCTACCCAGCTGGCCGGGTTGGAGCTGAACTCTGCTGGGCCTTCTCTTCCTCACGGCAGGTTTCCACTATGGTTTGATCTTTTTGTTTTTTCCGAGATGACATTTCTCTCCCTGTCCTCCTACTCGCTGTCTGCCTCTCTCTTTCTTGTTATACATGGGTGCGCAAATACCGTCTCATGATTTGATTATGTTAATGGGAAGGTGGTATATGTCAGCTCAGGCGCACATGGGGAACAATACCTCAGAGGTGCAAACAACGGCGTGGAAGAGTGAGATGAGATGTCTTTGTAGTGCACACAATCCGTTGTCTTTGAATGCGCAGCCAGGAGCTGTGGTGCCAAGTAGCACGAACGGCAGAGAGATTGATACTTTGCCAGTCCTCCGTGCTCCGTCTTTGCTCTCGCATCTTGTTTCTCTCATTCCCTCTTGTCCGACTCCAGCTCTCTCCATCTTAGCACAGCAGTGCAGCCTACTCCTACTGTGTTTTGCATTTGAGCATAGCCAGCTGAAATATTGATGAACCCCATGTGACCCACCCCTGCCTCCCATCGCTGTGTCAGCAGCATCTTCAACATTCCATCAGAGCGGCGCTGGGCTCATTTGCTTATTGACCGACGCTCAGGATCGACACGCGTGATGCAGACGTGTGCTGTCGGATGTTTCTCATTCTGGCCTGTGGTTGGAGGAAGAGCTAAAGCTTGCACGTTGACCTTACCCCCTGCAGAGGCCGACCCTTTAATCCTGCTACATGAGTAGATACAGATCATACGCCCATTTGAAATGGTGAGGTGATACCTTAGACAACATCTAAAAGATCCGCCGACGTGGAGTCGCGCTGGCAGCACATGGGAGAGAAAGATCATCTCTTACGGGCGTATAAAGGCGCCACAGGGACCTCTTCAAGTCTAATCCGTAACGATAACGTGCGTTTGTTTTTCTTTTGCACCCAGAAGACATATTTGTCTCGATGCTCTACAGGCTGCGCCTTTAACCTGCTTCGTCCGAGGCACAGGAGGAGATTTAAGTATGTGTTACATCGCATCGCAAATGCGGCGCCGCATGAACAGAGCTGGCCCACAGAGCTTCTGGCTTACAGGCGGCGAAAAAGAAAAAAGATCTGACCACAACATATTCTTGTTCCTGCGTAGCCTTAAATAGCTTTTATGATAAGCCAGCAGCAGGTTATGGAAACTCGAGCTCTGAGTGGCATGTCTTCATTTGCGGTTGCCATTTTTTCCATATGACTTGGCATCACCGTGATTACCGCATCCTCTTCACTCCATATTGCTTTCACTTCCTGCAGGACATAAGAGAGCTATCACCGGCTTCCATCTCTCTCGGCCCACAGGCAAATAACTTCTATTTGCAACCTGCCTGCTCATTTGTGCATGAGGCAAGTTAACGCGTAAACGTGCAATTATAAACCTTTCACTAACTTGCACTTTTTTCCCGGTGCTTTCTTACTTACTCTTCACGCTGCGTCGATTAATTGGGTGCGTGATCTCACCCACCCGCGCGGCCCAGGTAGGCTAACACAGGTGTTGCTGCAACAAAACGAAAACTGCTGAGGCGACTGACACCTTCGATTGCAAGATTCCACCTTGCTGCCTCTCAGTGGAGCATTTAAATTGTATAGCAGCTTTGTAAGAAAAGCGATAGAATGAAAACCAGGGAATGTGGAGAACTGTGCCTTAGTGAATATATTATATATATATATAAGAAATGCAGCATTAGTCCCATTTATTAAATAGTCTAATAGTGTTTTATTTATAGATCACAAACAAGAAAAACCCTAAACCTCAGTTTGCAGAAGGTGCCACTATTGTTTAACTATCATCTGGGGATTCTTGTTGACATTGTCTGTTTTCCTCTCCAGTCTTTGAAATCAACTAGACCCAGGCTTGTTTCAGAATGTGTCATCGTGTGCTTCGCAGTGACGCAACGTAGCCGCTCTAGAGGCTGCGAAAGCCTTTTCTCTCGTCTTTCTTTACTTCTTAGTATGATCGTATTGTTACCCCCTCATACAACAATCTTGTCTGGGTATTTTATAGAAATATCCGATCGCTTGGTAAATATGGGTCGACACTGTTGCGCATCTTATTCTATTATAGCACGGCGTGACCTTACTCCCAAGTCAAGTTCAATTAGCTCGTTCAGTGACTTCCATCCCCAGTGAAGCAGTGAATGCTGACATCGATGGCTCTCTTAAATATTACATCAGCTTCGGACAGCGGTGGACTCAGCTGCTCCACTCTTTGATCAACATTATCTGAACTCTGTGTCACTCCTGATTTATCTATGAAGCTATTCCCAGATTCAAATATCTCACTTCTCCACACATCAGAGGCCTGCTACCCCTCTGCCATAGCCTTCCTTGGACTGGACTTTACTGCACTGTGATACTACGTTGCATTTTAATGACAAGAGGCGGTTTCCGATCTAAATGCTTATGTAGTATCCTGTCGTCTGAGTACACACACTTGACTTGTGAAAGCACGTCTGCTTCCCTTGTCCCACCGCATCTCCAGCGGCTCTGATGGACGGGCCTGCAGGAATTACATTTCGATTGGGCCTTGGCTGCTGGGACTTTATATCTGTTTAACTTTATATGAGTCTCTCATGTGTGCACCTAAGCGTCTGTCTCTAGGTTTTACAGAAGTGTCAAAACCGCTGCTCATTCAATCAAATCTTGACGAGAGCCACAAAGCGACTTCAGTTCTCAGTGGTTGGTTCCTCTCTCTCCGTGTGGCTGTCATGGATTTTCCCGCTTAAGAGGACGAGAAGTCAAACCCGGAACTGTTAAGCAAATTTATGTAAGCGCATGAAATGCATTTGATGGAACGCCGTCTTGCTTCGTAAATGCTCAGTCAACAGCCTGATGCTCCCAAATATGGTCAGCGTTTAGCGCATTTGACTTGGAGGATCAGCTCTTGATCCTTTCCCTCCGCTTTAGAGCCGTTATCTGCAGCCGGTGCATGCTATCACAGTTGGATCTTCAGGCAAGTGCGATGTCATAAATTCCTAATTAACACCCTTTCCAGACAGTTTTTATTGACTTTTCTGTCGCAAATCACCCAAGAATGAGTGAAGGATGGCAGCTCTGTCTGTCCAGCCTTGACTCGGATGGTAATAATGAGCATCATAAAAGGGCGAGAAGTAACCATAAATACCAAACGGGTCTGACATTTGATTTTTAATTTGATTTGGGAGATTAGGGCGCACGTCACAATAAAAATGTGTCCTCATCCCGCCACGTTTGTTTAGGACGCTTACTGTAGCATGGCCCACATGCAGCAGGACATGTGTTGTCTGTTTGCAGCCACAGCAACAGACTTGGCCAAACATCCAGAGGCAGGGACATGCCGAGTGGGACGAAGCCCTTTGTAGCTGTAATCCCGTCCCGACGGTCGGACTTGATCGCACATTCACAGCAGCGTCACATGCTGCTGAATGTCATCTGCTGTACGTTCGCAGGCGTTATATTGTTTCACGTCGACTGGTCCAAGGTGCAGCAAGCGGCCGTGAGTCTTTGTATAACAGGTAGCATTTGTCTAGTAGGCTACGTGTATACATAGTATTTCCACATTTTTTTAAATTATTTTTCTGGTTTGACATTTTAATGAAGCGAGTTGGTTTTTTTTTTTTTTTCGAGGCCATCATGTGTGAGGTGACCTTGTGACTGGAGCTGTGACTGCCGTGATTCACTTTCAGCCAGTGAATCAGAGATATTCAGTGACAGCGTATCAAAGACATCAAATGCTGACTTTTATCCAATCAAAGACATGATTCTGTTCATTAATTCGGCTAAAAATAGAGGGGACTTAATTGAATTCCTCCAAGAGTCGTCCAGGAAGGTCTTGAAGCCTTGAAGGTGATTGAATAAGAACTTTTATATATCAGATTAATAAAATGATTTAATTTGAGGTGTTCTTGTACCAAAAATAAAAATGTTGAGGTCACAAGCACTCAATCAGCCAGTAACGCACCGAAGACGCTGAATTCAGGGGATGCAGAAAGATTTTTGTTAGTTCTGCATCATAGCAAACAAACCAGATTAGATCAAGTCTACCTTCGTGTTTTCACACATAAAGACTTCCCACGTTAAATGGCTTGACTCGCTTTATTGTCTTTTATCCGCTGACATTTTATGGAAAATTAATTGCATAGATGTGCAGGGCGGCGTTTAATGACGTCATGATAGATGGGGCTGTTCAATTACAGTTTGATTGCTTTGAATAATTGGTCATGGAGCTTGTAAATGTCAGCAATAATGGCAAAAAGAGTGATACAGGTAAGCGGAGCGAGAACCACCAACAAAAACACAAGCACAGTGGTCGGGGTTCGAATCCAGTCTAGTGGATCTCAGTTAACTGGACTGATCTGAATACAGCAATGCAACATAGGAAGCAAATGAGCAACAGCATCCAAGTGTTTAGGCTGCTAAAATGTTTTGCTTTTGAGTCCTAGCCCTAGTTTTGAGTAGTAGAACAATGTGTTCAGTGGTGCTGCTGGGAGATTTGGCTGAGAACTATCCCTGATGATGTAATAGTGATGCCATCATTCATAACTGAAATCCTACGTTGAACACTGGAGAAAGTGGAGGCCAGAAGGGTCCAGTAATAAACTCTCTATCCAGGTGTATGCTGGGAAAAATCTATGCAGCTATGTAATACTGGTCTGTTAGTTTCTTCTCAGAATGTCTTTGTTGTCTCTGAGCCAGCGAGTTGTGGTGTGTTATGTCACGTCTAACCTCTTCGCGTTGTGTCATTAAGATCTTCTTGTGCCTCGTGGGTCACGGCCAAAGCAACACCAGCGCGATTATTGCGACTACGGGAGGCTGGTGGTGAGTGAAGTTATGTTTTCGATGTAATTCAGATGAATTATAAAACGCGTCTCCTTCTGCCACCTTTAAAATTTAAAGATGTACCATTGTTTTTAAGAAACGTGATTATTTAGCTTTTCTGTATGTTTGTTATACAGCATATATTAGATATGTCCCAATATAAATATATATATGTGTGTGTGTGGATGTAGAACTTTTTCTATATTGGATATGTAACAATTTCAGAGTTGTTACCTTATGTAAAGCAGTGAATGGGGAGAGTTCCCATTGGCTCCAATTTATTCAGTTTTGTCCCTTTTCAAAGTAAATGTCTTAAAGGAGCTGACCGCTTTACAGCATCTGACAAAATGTTTGAATACAGCGTAATCCCACCCTCTGCCCCTCATCTAAGCTCCAGTGCTGCTCTGCGCCTTTTTCATCTTCTCGCCGAGCCTCCGCTCCTCCTCGTCGTCCTACAGACGTCCGTTGCCGTCTCGTCTCTGTCCCTTTTTGTCTTACTCCTTGGACCGAATGCAGCCGCGCAGAGGCCGGATGCTCTGAGCAGATGGATGGATCTGTGCGGGGCCTAGGGAGGAATGAGCTCACATGTGTCCTCCAGGATACTCAAAGAATCAGTAACATGTACGCTGAAAGCCCCGCTGAGCCCTGATAGTGTGTCGCTCCCAGCGAGAGAGCAGCACTGTCGTGGACGGTATTGGATTTAGAGACAAGGGCCTGAAGTGTCACCCGATGCAATGTGCTACGTTTTTCAAGTGGATCCATCGAGGCTGAAATCTTGCCACTTGTTTTACTCTTTAATCATACAAATCGGTGACCTCTTACCGATAATAGATCTGTCTGAGCAACCGCAGACATGTGGTTAGAGACGTTTGAGGTTTGGTGGAGGCCAAAGTAAATGAGCTGTTAAGATGCTGACGTCAGATTTTTATTTTGAATATTCTTTCTCAGGTAATAAAAGCTTTTCTAAGCCACGATAAAGCCTCTGAATAGGATGAAATATATTTGTGAGCTTTCTGAAAAACCGATACTATCTTTAACGGGAGCTGTACTGTTCCTCTGTGTGAGCTTCAGAGGCGCTTGTAGGTGTATTTTGTCGCCTGTGCAGACTTAAACTAAGCTCACAGCAACGTGGAAACGTTATTTTAAAAATATTTCACCCTTTTTCTTTTTCCCAAACTCAATCCATGCTCTTCCTTGAGGCTGATATTTCCTCCACAATGGTGAAATGAAACCAGGTTGGATTAGGTTGTCTATGTCAATTGGGTATTACTGGATTTACCTTTAAGACCATTCAGTTGAAACTCTTCCTCCATCTGTCTGGAGGCTGAGCCATCACAGCCGCTGAGCTGACAGGAGACCATTACCACAGCAGAACAATGTGCAGTCTAGCAGTAGTCCTGTTCTAACTGGACTAAACCGAGGGAAAAAGCAGATTGTGAGACCATAATGGCAGACGTACTGCAGGTCTTCCAAGGGCATAATTGAAATGGGAAAATTCAGCATCTTGAATTTGACAGGTCCGGTGTAGCTGTTGTTCTCTGATGTACAGTAAGGCGCGTATCTCTGTTTCAAAGCTTTGCAGCATCTTGTCGCGTGAACCAGCAGAGCGAGTCGGCGTCTGACCCCGGCTTCGCGTTGGAGAGTGCTCAGCATCTTAAAGCCACTATCCCCTTTCCGTGCTTCGCGTGGTGCCAGAATTCCAAAGCTCGACTGCTGCCAGTTTTTCGAGTCCCCTTACATGGATGGGGGCCTGTGCGGCGACGCACATCGCAGAGCAACACTGGGTCCAGGCTGCTGCTGCTGCTCGGTACCACCACACACATCAGACGGATTCACTCTGCGAGTAGTATTTAGGCAGATCTTCTTAAAACTATGCAAAGTTTCTGTCAGATTATTTATGGCAACATTGATAAAATGACTATAAATTTAAACTGTTAAATGCTTTATTAAGACCCTGTCTGCACTTTCCAACCATCCCGGGACACAGAGAACCTGAATGTACCTTAAATTACGCTGACACGGTTTTGTTTGTTGCTTTGTTGTGTGTTTTTTTTTTTTTTTTGTATCATCTTTGGCCTCTCAAATCCTCTGACAGCACAGATGAAATTACTGTTACGTGTATAGTCAGAGCAAACGCTGCGATGGGCTTATTAAAGGCACGGAGAGTGGAGAGGAGGAGCTCGGGTCTGGCTGCAGCTGCTGCATTGGCTGTGTGTTCGGCGAGGAGGGGCAGTGGGGAGAGAGAGAGAGAGAGGAAGAGAGAGCTGGGGGAGGAGGGCAGCGCTCTTGTTGGGAGATAGGGAATGCCCGTCAGTTGCGTCTGCCGATAATAGCACATCCACCGTAGCGCTGTCATTGGGAGAGCGGAGCACAGGCAGCGAGGAGGACCGAGCGGCTGAGCACAGAATGATGCACTAAAGAGGACAGGAGCGCTCAGAGAGACACAGAGAGACGGAGCGGGAGAGCGCATCAGAGCACGTTGACGAGAAGGGGAACGGAGGAGGAGGAGGAGGAGGAGAGGAGAAAAGTTACCAGGTCAGCAAGAGAACGTGGAAGTGGAGCAGCTGAGACTCCCAGGGGTCTCGCTCCCAGCGGAGCAGCTCGACGAGGCAATAAGCCAGCGCAGGAGGAGAGCGATATTCCAGGAGAGGACAGAGGTAGTGCCGCGACTTCTTCGTGGAAAGACTGTTCTGTCATAAAGCGAGGCTAATGCTGCTCACAGGACCATCACAGCGCGGCAGCGGCAGCAGGCAGGAGACCTGAGCAGTGCAGCTCTTCTGCTTCTGTACTGGAGACTTTCTTACCAAACTGTGTGCAGTCAAGTGGACGTGTTTGGGTTCCTGAGAGGCTTCTTCTTCCCCCCCTTATTATAATTTTTGCTTCAGACTGTGAAGCAGTGGAGATTTGGAGGGTGAGTGGCTCTGTCCTGTCATCTCTGAGACTATGGTAGACTGTGCGTCAGGGAACCCTCCATTAGTAGCTGCAGCCCTAGAGCATGGAGAAGTCCAGCAGTGAGGAGTCAGCCATTCACCGTAGCCCTTCCATAGACAGCCGCGACTCCGATTTCGCTCAAGCCTCCACATCTGGCCGCCCGTTCGGCGGCCGCGGCTTCACTGCCGGCGCTTTCTACGGCTCCACGGGGCCGCGCAAAAACGCACAGCAGGCGCAGGCTGGAGGGGCAGCTGACACCAGCGCGGGAGACAAGACCAACAGCAAGTACAGCTCACCCAAGGGCAGCAAATACGTAGTCTTTTACCTGGATCTATCCTTTGTGTTCCTCTTAGAATTCAAGAAGTGCAACATGGCAAGAGGCTGCCTCTGCTGCTTGAAGTACATGATGTTCATCTTCAACCTCATCTTCTGGGTAAGTCGAGCACCTTTTTGGCCATTCAGACGGAGCTGCTCATGAAATGTGTCGATGCGATGTAAGAGGTGACGCCGAGTCGATCTGGTAACTCAGCACAGACCTCATAAGTGCTGCGAATGTGAATCGGGAAACAAACTGGTGAAGCGGCGTTTGCCGTTGCACTGCTGTGTTTCTAATTGTTACATCAGGGTGATTCAGCCTGCTCCTCCGCGTGCGCGTTGCTATTTCAGGATGTCATGACAGAGTCGGTTTCATTGCACCAGGTCCTCTTTTGTATGTGGCCAGCGGGGTGTGACGGGTGGGTGGACTGTGGGGGTGAAGGAGGACGTGGGTTCATTAAGGTCAATCATTCACATGCTTGTATGATTTACAGTGAACATGAGGTTGAAATGCAGCTTTAGGCACGTAAGGGAAATATAATATGCCTCCACGGCGCAGTTACATTGATGAGCAACACTAAATGCAACAAGGGGACGCGAGCTGAGGCTGTCGAGCGATTCTGGAGGACAGGATCAGATTTGTGGCTTCATTTTATCGATTGCCTCGTCAATGCTTCTGGTAAAAGTACTGTAATTGTCCTACAGTAACAGTCTAATTTCCTGCTAATTGCACTAATAAAAGAGTGAGAGCCTTGCAGTGCGCTAGTGCCAAATTTACTCTCACCAGAGGAACGTGGCCAGCGTGTGGCGGTGTGGCCGGCCGCGCTGCCCCCCCCCTCGCACGGGCATTTATCTTCTAAATGAGCATACCCCTGAATGTTTACAGAGCGGATTAGAGGGTTTACGGGTTATGGGGCCGTGGCTTTTGTACGGGTGCAGTGAGGCGTGAAAAGCAGCGGGGACTCCAACCAAAACGCCGGCCACCATGTCACTGGGCCGCAGACTCTGCTAACTGGGCCACGTGGGAGGCAACGGGTCGGGCATTAAGTGGAGCCCAGCTGCGAACGGGCTGGCGTTGAAAACGCATACACGTACACATGCGCCACACGAGATCTGTCCCGGTAACCTGCCCTCTCCGTGCATGAGAACGGACAGCGCTGGCCAGAAGCAGAGAGCGGCTCTGGCTGCTTCATGTCGCCTTCATGTCATCGTCCAGGCCTCAAGGGGCCAAGCACAGGAGTGAGCGGAGGCGTCGTACGTCTGGTGACTCTGTACGCTTTGCTTGGATGTAAATGTTTGTTGAAGGGAATGAAGGGGTCAGAAAAGCAGATGCCGACTTCATTAAAAGGAGACATTGACTTATCTCGGTGGTGAGCACCTCTGTTGAACTCCATCAGCGTGTACACACAGCAAGTAAGTGCTCCAGCCTTGATCAGTCCTGTTTGAATTAGAGATGGGATTTTTAAGCAGTTTTCGAACTGGATTGTCAGACGCATTAATGATAGATAAGAGGTTACTCCACATGTACTGTATGCGTTCCTTTTGGAAAGCCTTTATTTACACGGATCGGATCAGCACAGGAGGGGTGGTGTTGTTTGTTTGGACGATGACAGATGAGCGCCAGGCCTCCCCTGACCTCCTGTCTCAGACTGGGAGTGCTGACCGCTCTTCCATCGTCACGCCCAGCATCAAGATGAGATGAGAACCACTGGATGATGAGCTTAATTCGGCGAGTCCAACCACTTTAAGCGGCTCCGCAGACAGACGCACCTCTGGAGAATGCGCTTCAGCTCATTCATGCATTTTTGATCAGTCAGATTCATAATAGCGATGACTTATTAACTGGTGAATTAAGACAGCTTAACTCGCCGTGCTACGTCGGGGCTTTGTGGCGCTCCCTGCGTGTCCCTTGCAGCCTGCTTAGCTTATTCAATAGACCAGAATCTGCTTTGCTTAAGGTCAAACTTCACCCGGACCGTGCGGTTGTTAATAGAGTTGCTGCTCCACAGAGGATTTTCGTGGCGACTTTTACAGACAACTTCCCGCTGCACAGTATGGATGTAAAGGCAAACGAATTACCACCAAGCTCGTAGTGCGAGACGTGCGCTTGAATATTCTACATTACGCGTGCGCGTGTTTCTGCGTAGGAGCTTAGCGGCTGTGGACATTCCCCGGCACAGCACGTGCCCTGCTGTGCAATAATTGAATTTTTAGTCCGCTAACATCCTGGTAATGGACACCCACCATGCACGTTGGCTTCTGTTCTCACAGATTGATACTCTAGGCTTCTCCCTTGCACTGTATCATCTTAATGACGGTTTAATCAGCGTCCCCGGGGGAAACTGGGGAGGTTAGGATGCTGAACGCGGCTCCGGGTTCGTATTAGTGGTTGTGAATGCCACGCTGGTTTCTGGGGCAGCGGCGTTCTCGGTTCAAGGTTAGCGGGGCAGGGAGCGAAGGGCTAGCTCATCAGGCACGGAGGGAGGTGTGTTGTACTGTATCCTGACACCCCTGGGACTGCAGTCACAAGTTACCGCAGCTGGTAGGGAGGTTTGCGTCTGAAGCCGTGACATCTTATCTCAGGACCGAAGGGGGAATGATGCGCTGCAGTAATGGGACACCAGGTACAGCGGGGGTCTCGCCGTCTCCTCCTCGCAGTACATTATCAGGGAGACTGATCTGTACACACACACACACACTCTGTGACTATTTAACCAATTTGGTGATTGCTGTTCAGTCTCATTGGTGTCAGCCTGGTAAGGAAGCACAGCCGTGTTCTTTCTGCCTGCAGTGCTTCGTCTTCTGGTCGTTCATGGTCGTTTCCATTCAGTTTACTGTCCACCTTTTAAAATGCGAACTGTCCTGGAACCAAAACAGAAGAATATAGTAGTAAAGTTCACACAGGTGCGTTTTTTTTTTTTTTTCCTCCTTCGCCAGAGATGGGTCGTAAAGCAGCGAAAGGCCACATCTCGGCTGTGTCGTTATCGTGGCATAACGCGAGCTAAAGCCTGGTTTCATATTCATATCTTAAAAAGTGCCTGCTCAGCAGTCTCCGCGGCCTACAAATGCAGGAGGCGCGCGGGTATCAAAGCCATTGTTTTGTCAGGCGAGAGGGAGCCCAATGTGTTTAGCATTCATGAATTCCCGTGCTTACTGAGGGGCTTGCTGCAGGATTTATCTACCATTTGCTCCAAAAGCAACTGAAGATTAGTTTCCCCAATGATTTAATCACAGAGTTTGGCTTTTAAGGCTTCAAATGCAACCGTACAAAGAGTGTAGCTATTGACCGAATGAAGGTGAAGGTGTGTGTGTGTGTGTGCGCCTCTGCTTAGCGCCTCTGCTAACGCTTTCAACCTGAGGCGCCGAAGAGGTTCCCCTGTTTCCTACTCTTCTCATCACCACATGAATAGTTCCCTCAGCGAGCATGCATGGCGTTGTTACCAACTCTTTTCCTTTTTTTTTTTGCTTCTCCTCCGTCTAACAAGATGCACAGCTGAACTCCATCAGTCACTGCCAGGTGAAACAAGGATCGGGGCACAGGAAAATAGATGAGGGTTGAGTGCGCTGTGCGAGATGATGAAACAAGCTGTGTCTGCTGGGTTGTCACATGCATTTAGTCCCACAAAGTGCCGTGAATGGCTGGAGCTGGAATGGACTTAAAGCTTGGCTTGTTGTTTAGACTTATCTATATTAAAATACACGCTGAAAATATTTCTTAATTGGTCTGTGATATTGCTCAAGGAGAGCATCGATCTTGAAACCGTCTCGTAAACGTAACTCCTATGGATCTCCACGTGCTCGCCTTTGTTCAGCAGACCGTCTGGTGAGGCTGCTCTAATTTACACGACTGTCTCTGCCTGCTTCGATTTCCCGGCTGGGTTGTGTAGCGCTGCCGAGCTCATTAGCTCGTGTTGCAGATCAGCTGAGCTGTGGAGCTGCTGGGTTTCTCAGCAGGGGGACTGAGACGGTAGACCAGAAGAACTGGAGGTGCGGTTATTGCTCGGGTGCAGGGTGGCGGGGCGTCTCCCAACCTGTCACTTCTTGCAGCTGGAACGAGACGGGTGCTTGATCCGGCGTTTAGATTTGTTTAGGGGGACTGTGACGCACGCGAGTTGCCGATTAGAAACGGCTAAATTTGACTTTGATGCCTCGACGCTGAGATTCGACAGCCTGCCTCGAACGCGTCGCATCCAGTCATCACCAGCGTTGCGAGCACCACCTTGACAGCTGCTGTGTTTTGCACTTTTCACCGATAAGGCTCTGGATGGTCTTTTGATTTTCCTCTGCGGCTCAGATAAGCTGGCAGCCATTCTCACGTTCTCATACCACAGCAGCGTATTCATCACAGTAGCGTGACTGTTTTCTCATGCCGTGACACTGAGGGCTCGAAGGTCACACCCGCCCTGGGCCTTCACTCACTCCCTGAATCTTTTCACAGCATTATTATCTGATTGACAGTTTTCTCATGAAGTTGGCACAAAATGGTAAGTCACAACCCAGCTTTAATTGCGAGGACTGAGCCTTTGGTGCGCACTCATTTTAGCCTGATTATGGAATCATACAGACCAGTGCTATGTGTGATATTCACATCTTTTCAAAATGTCATCTGTTCTAGTCTCTAAATATAATTTCTTTTGCAAACCGGAATCAAAACGGGCAATGAAAACATTAGATAGATCGTCTAAAGGCTACTGTTACAGTAAGTCACACATTTAGTTTGATTTAATTCCAGTGAATCTTATATAAGTTTCTTATAATGAAGGTTTATATAATCTGAGATTGGCTTATCTGCGTAAAGCAACAGGGCTGCAGATGCAGTTTCAGCCCAGGTGCTACAGTATCAGCTGTGTGAGGCTGAATTATAGTGACAGGAGATTGTTCTGGGAACAGATGAAAAAACAGCTGCTACAGTAGAATCACAGTAGACATTTGTTCCTTTCCCATTCACATTTTACACCAGTGCCCCATTTTTAAGCCTTAACATCTATCTACCAGTCGTCTGTCTCCCGAGAAAACACACACTCACACGACAGACGCCGCTGTCACAGGATTCGTTACACTGTTAGCGTATGTGTAAGTTGGTAAAAAAAAATCGATCAGAAACAACTGCACGTTGCCTCAAACCTGAGATTCATCATCATTTTCCTTGCTTCTCAGCATGAAACAGAGATAACTTGCTTTTCTAAATATAGGCCAGAGGAACTGAGAGTAGAGAGAATGGGGGGGGAATCAGGGGGGGGATGAGCGCCATTAGTTCTGCATACATTAGCAGAGTTTTTCTTTTGCCTACTGTATGTGCCAAGCGGTGCACCTCAGGCAACAGAGACGTCAGCGTTGTGTGGTCACTAGTGTCGTCGGTGTGTTTCAAAAGCAGTAAATGTACGTACAGGTCATGTTTTCAGCTTATTGATCCAACGGCCCTTCACCGTTATTCCAGTTAGTGATTCTCTGTGTGAAAGTGGAGCGAGGCGTCTGTTCAGAGGCTTTTGATGAACACGTTTTTAGAAAGAAGCACATTCGCGGCTTTGACTGATTTCACGTTTCATAATGGAATTCAATTTGGGGCAAAGTGATCGGTGTTGTCAGGCGAACTGTCGAACAAAAATGCAGCAGTAGACTGATTCAGAGGCAGAAAATGAGTCCAATTACTGTAGCGTTTACATTTCAGCATTTGCTGTATGGAGCAGTGATGGTGTGTAGCACCTGTGGATGTGCAACCGCCTGCCAAACACAGGCCTGCGCAAGCTTTTGACTTGCTTGGGTAGCGTCTCTTTGTGGTCGATACCTGTGATTATACGTTATGCTGGTGGCGTAAACCTCCACTTTAAATTGAATTGAGTGTAGGTGGAGCCGTCTTTGCATCTAAGCAAGGCTACACACACCACTGTGGTATCTACTGTGTCCTCACTGATTCTTTTCATCCCACAGAGACCATCAGTGCCAATCTGCTATACTGTATGAGTTAATGTTAACATTGAACTACTCAGCTTTTTTTCAACCTCAAGGCAAATAACTATAAAATCAGTATTTTCCAGTTGGTGTTCACCTTCAGCTCTACTGACAACGGGGCTCAAAAGATTTGATTCGTGCCTTCTGAGAGCGAATCTAATTCGCTTTAAGATTTCTTCGGTCACGGCCAGTTCACAGTACGGTCTACGGGATGACGAGTGCATGCAGTCACTTGGAAAGACACTGTCCTGGGTTCAGCTCTTTCGCTTCTCTGGATTCTGCGGCGGATGCATAAATGACTGACCCCGTGTCCCCTGAGCGGCCGTCTCGATTGATTCAATCAAGCCTGATTCCCACTAGAAGCCAACCCAAAACAGCCCACGTACAGTAGAGTCGCATCCTTCAGGCTGATCCATTGCCTTCTAACACTTACTGTATGTGGGGAAACACACAGCATCACAGTGCATTTTGAACCTACATATTCTGGTTCTGCCATCTTGGATTTGATAATACGATGCACACAGTGGTCAACGTTGTGATTGGCCCAGATTGTAGTGCAGCAGATCAGAGGGAAAATACACATGCATGTAAACATAGTGTGCTCTCGCTTTCTAGGTGATCCTGATCATCATCCACAAGTGATGTCGTGTTTACTACGATTTCAGTTCGCCGATGCATTAGACTGTTTGTTGTGATTTAAAATGCATGCATAGCTTGTTGTCTTCGGAGTGAAACCCTGATCTTTGCTAGAGCAGGTTGTTCCAGTGCTCTCGTTACGTCTGATCCAATTTAAGCTCAGCTCGTATTTGACGTGTGTGAGGTATGCTCTCAACTGGCTCTGATATTCTCCCTGAAGAGCGAAAAGCAGTAACTAGTCGAGATCCGTCATCGCTGCCGTAGCCCGATAACTGACTGTCTGTGTAAAGCTAATAAGGATTATTGCCTTTGATCCCGAATTCAGATTCTGCCGGTTTCTCATAACAGCCGGGTTGTTTTGAACTGTCCCCTCGACTTTGCCCGAATCTAATCACAAAGCTAAGGAAGACCGGTGCGATGTTTATTTTACAGCCATCTGCAATTACAAGTCGTATTCCCAAACACAAAGCAGCAGTCGCTTTGTGTATCCGTCAGAAACGATCAACCTTCATCCCGAAATCAAAAATCTGATGCCGTCCGCTCGCCTGCGGCAGGACTCGTTCTGTACGGACAAGAATGCGATGTCTCACAAGAGGATTTGACATTTTTATTGCAAAGTGGAGATACAAAGAGCCGTGAAGTAAAGTTGTCAGTAGTGGCAATTATTTCCATATCTGAAATGATGAATAACCACGTTAGGGGCGTTCGGATTCATGTTAGACATTCCCTTTGTCACACATTTAAATAATGCAGCAGACACAAACAATGAAACGTTTTTGCCTTGAGCCCGCAGTTTTTAACCTTTACCTCATCTAATTCAATTAATTAAACATGTTTTAGCCGCTATTATGTAACTGACATTTTAAAACACACTTTAATTACGAATTAATATGATTCATTAGCACTGCAATGTGCTGTGATTTAAAGTAAAAAGATTTATGTAGACCGCAGTTTTGTCTGTTTGTCGGTTGTTTTTAATTAAAAATGACTCCCGACGCACACTTGTCTTGTGTCACATGTGTCTGTAGCAGTTCCTGTCACTAGTCATTATTTCTGCACAGATGTCTCCATTTCTCTTATTAAGCCACCCAGGCTTCAGTAATGGGTGACTTGTGATGGCAGTGGAATACAAAGGAGTGAAGCCCAGCGGAGCTCGGTGTGGGCAGACAGAGGTTAGGCAAACGAGTCTAATTCGAGAAGTCGATTATGGGGTGTGTGGGGGGGGTATGATCTCATTCATCCACAGTGAGAAAGTGTAATTATTAGCACCTTTCAGCTGTGTATTTACTCATCGGTTCAGTGCGGTAAGACAAACAGCCATAGCTGTGTTTTATCCAGTAATCATCTGAGCTGCGTGTTTTGGGGTCAGGCCATTAATGCCCCTTCCATTTCACACAAATGTCTACAGGATTTGCTTGTCATCAATTTATTTATTTTATTTTTTTACATCTCCATCATAACATTTCGAGCTGGGACAGATGGCTTTGGCCAGATTTTTGTCCCCAGTCTCCTCCGAGGGGGGGGCAGACTGGTAGAACCCCCGAACGCTGTTCTTTTCATCTGTGGGAAGAAGTGATGCATGAAAGCATAGAGGGAGGAGAGGAGAGACTCTCCCCAAGAGCAGCAGAGGTGAACACACTGATGTTTGATGACAGCTCCCCGAGAGGTGAGTCACCCTCCGCGCTCTCTCTCTCTCTCTCTCTCTCTCTCCTTGGCTTCCACATCATGTCATTTTTGTTTATCTCCTCGGGACAAACTTTAAAATCATTTGGTCTATTCCAGGCAGAAATGTACAAATCAATTTAGTTTAAACGACGGAAACAGTGTTTGAAATACTTAAGGAAAAAATAACAATCTAGCTGTGTTTTACGACTTCATGACTTTGTCAGACTCATTGTTTGATGGATTGCTTCTGCTTCACCCGTAATTGGCTGGATTGAATCTGTTTCCATCCGATAGGGTAAATGCTCAGACTTGATCAAAAAGCACTTCCACGGTAAGTAATTTATGAAGATCTCTGTGGACGTAGCGCGCGTCTGGCAACAAGCGAATGCGGCTGCTGGGTGTGATCAGATGCTGCGTACGCGTACCAAACTCGTGAGCTGGTGCCGGGTGAGGTTGCGTCTCTCTGTCCTCTGGATGCACCTGTCATCCAGTCTTTAGTTAGATGTTAACAGCCGGCGGACACACGACACTGCGTCTGTATTTATTATTTCACATTAACCGAAGTGAGAGTGATAAACAAGCAGTGGATGAAGCGTGAACAGCTTTTTGCCACCGCTACATCTAGAATTTTGTAACACGTCATCGTCTGTTTGTAGCAAACAAATGCATCCAGGGTGGGTCTCTAGATATCCTGCAGTGCGGTTCCCACATACAGTGCATACAGTGACCATATTATTATTTACCGAAGCACAGGAAAGAGCGCAGCTGAATTTTAAGTCGCCGGTCATATTCAAATTAGATCTGAAGTCAGGTTTCATATCTCAAGGTCAGGGCCGAAGTCTAATTGAGTTGCAAATGCAGACTGTGGTGATGCTGAAATCTGCATGTGATGAAACCAAAGTCAGTGTCACAAAGGCGAAGGCTGCTAATTGACACTTAAAGCAACGTACTGTGTCTGGAACGGTTTCTCTGTCTTCGCCCCTACAGTTTATTTTTCATTACGGTGCTCAGCTGGATAAAGATGTGTGTTGTCACTCTGCCTTTAATTCTTTATAGTCTGTTAGAGAAATGAAGGGATCGCTCTGTAGTTTTTTTTTTTTGGTTTTAATCCAAAATTGCGTAGCGGGGTCTGTACGTCTTTCCTAATGGCTCATCATAGGTACCTGTGCCAGGTGCAAGCACACCAATGAATTATTTTAACAGTGAGGACAAATTGGCCAAACGAAGAACCGTTCTCAGACAAACTCCATCTCCTTAATATTTCGGGAGCAAATAAGCAGAATTCTAATGTGGATGAGTCACAAGAGGAATGTAGTCGTAATTACAGTGAGGAATCTTCAAAAGCAATCACATTTCATGCTGGCCTATTTCAGAATGACTTTATTAGCCTGGTTTAGCTGCAGATCCAGCGTCACCTTAAAGCAGGCGACGACAGGGGAATCCGGCTGTTTTTCACGCGAACTGTGGTGAACTGTCAGTTTTTCTGTGATCAACGCTTTTCCGTTTTCGCCAGTGACACATTCATTTTGCGGTGGCTGTGCTACGGCGCTAGAGGAAAAAAAAAAACAATGCATCGGTATATATCGCTTTGAATCAGACGTAGCTGCGCGGGGATGGAGAGCGCAGCTGCGGGGATCCTCATTATATCAGAATCCATCTCCAGTGCAGGCTGTTGTGTCCGCTGAGATTCGTGGTGCCGGTGCGAGCGTGGATGCATTGCAGGAGAGCGTGAGTGCAGAGCTGCCTACATTTTAGTTGCTGCATAATCCATCCAGTTGGTGTGCGATGCAGCGAAAGGTCAGCTAAGGTCAGGGAGATGTTTGCATATGTAAGCATGTAGCTGCAATACGTAGGTTTATTGTAGCTTTTACTCACGAACATTTAAAAGCGTTTGATTTAAGATTTCTTTCCTGCTGTCCATCACCGACAACTCGCGCAGTAGCCAACCTGCTTATGATACGTCACCTCAGCTGGAGCTGATCTCCCACCGTTTCTTTCACTTTGTGATCATCCGTGCGGCTTTTTCTGAGGCGAGACGTGGTGGAAAAAGTAGGTTGCTGTTAAACAGAGATCGCTCTTTTCTCTCAGCTGTAATGAGGAGCACGGATAAACTACGTGAGCTGTTTTTTTGTTGTTGTTGTTTTTCCGGGGGTGGTTCTGCAGGTCTGGAGTTTAGATCTTTTCAACCTTGTGCAATTTTGACAACTTATCACGTCAACTCAGGGATTGTCAAGGAACTGTGTCCCCAGTTCCGTTCTTTTCTTCCTCTGTAGTGATTACTAATTAATTTCCTGTCAGCTTCTAGTTAGCATCGGTTGACATGTGGCTCGTCTTAAGGGGCCTGTTTCCAGTGAAATGAGATAAATCTAACAACAAGTGTTGTGGCTCCACAAGCAAATCAGTGTGAGACTGGCAAAAAAAAAAATGCGCCAAGCTGACAGATAAAGTAAAGGTGAAGATCGTCAGTGTAAGGTCGTATGATTTAATTGATTTGAATGCAAATGGGTCACCCGAAAACAAACGGACATAAATTCTCCTCGGCTGCCTTAATTTGCCTCAGAGAGGTCGATGCTGAACTTTGTCACCTCTATCGATCAAATGTCCTCATCTTCTTCCTTCGCTTCGTCTTTTTGATTACCCAGGGGGTATTTTTCCTTTTCTAGCTACACTGCTGGACTGTGGGATCTCCCAACAACGCGTGGCTCATTATATTGTAGCTACGAGTTACAAATAGGTCGCGGAGCGCGTGCAGGGCGAATGAAACGGCTCGAGAGGAACAAATGAGCCCCATCAGCAGCTGCGCTAATAACATCCTTACGTTTGATATTAATTCGCAGAAATTGGCGAAAAACTAGTCAACGCGCTGAGCAAATGGGATTTGAATGCACGTACTGTATATAATGGAAACAAACATTCTCAGTGTTGCCACTGAAGCAGCAAACCCTGTAATAATGTGCAAAGCTCAGCTTGAAATGGCCTGTGGACGGAGCGATAAGTCTCGATGGCGCGGATCAGCTTCAGCTCTATCTTCTGCCTCATTTGTTGCTGTCTAAACGAGATAGGCCGCTATCTGTTGGCAGCCGCCCTGCAGTGCGTGTGACAACACGACGGGCTCTTTAGAAACATCACCCGCGCTGTCAGCGTGGAGTGTAGCAGCGTAGCGTCGGCCCCCCCGCCATCACCCGGCCCAACCTCCCATGAATGGAGGACAATTAGAGGACGAATCAGATGCTCAGAAACATGATAATACGCCGGGGGGGGGGGGCGCTGTGGGTATATACCGAGCAGACACCTCTTGATGTTGTTCCCGTGGTTCGACAGGTGGACGGGCAGATAGTCCTCCTCTTAAAAATGTCCCCGTCACAGAGTGGAAGGTGGTGCAGAATGCTTATCGCCGCCGCCTCTCTGCGACGAGTGCTCTCTAAACGCCGTCTCCGGATCCATCCGAGGTGTCCTACTTGAGAGAAGCCCCGCACGGCACTTGTTTAAATGGGTGTGTGTGCAATCTAGAGGCATTCCTTGGTAAACAAGCCCACTCCGAGGAGGGTTATTTGCATAGTGAAGCAGAAGAGCAGGACACCTGTTGCGGACGGAGGCTGGAGGATGTCTGTGACGTGCTTTGATTTATGAAGCGCTGCTGAGGTTTCAGCGCTTTTCGCAGACTTTGACATGGTTTCCTTTATTTCACTTCGGCTGAGCCAAGCGATTGCAGCAAAGCGCCGATCAAGTCTGAGCAGCTATTCATGTTATTGTGATGCATTTCCACTCTGTTGTCCTTTGGTGCCAGCGTTTAGTTAGAGCCTTGCATCTTCATTTCCAAGCTAAAAGGAACTCAACAGGTGAGAAATCACCTTTACGCCACTGTTTCTTGTAAAGCTCAGAGCCTTCACTGTAGATTTTAAAGCTTATAAAAAGTCACTTTATAGCTACAGACTGTCCTAATCTCTCCAGTCCTACCAGAGGTTGCTGGTTGAGTATTAATGGTGTGAAGAGCGAGCTGTGCATCAGCCGAGGTTATCGGCTCCACTGACCACGTTCTGCAGCAGGGCCGGGCTCAGCGGGAGACGCAAATCTTCTGATAATATCCACATCTCTGCACAATCTTCCCACCGCAGGCTGTTCCATTACACTGGAAATGAAGAGTGAGAGAGGTCAGGGCAGTCAAATAAACAATTTTACTTGGAGAATTTCATTATGTGCAGACCAAAGAGAACAGTTCTGTTTCCTCAATTAAACGCTGCCTGCAGCTGCAGATGGGTTCTTCCTCTATTCCAGCCACACAGACGAGCAAAATGGAAGAAGGTTCTTCTCTGCTTAGATCTTGGACTTGCTGCCGCTAGAAGACACGTGTTGAGCTGAGCACATTTGTTAGTTTATTCGTTCTGTGGCGTGTTCGTCCTCCGTCTCAGGATCAACTCCCTCGGCGCAACAGCTCCTCCGCAGGGTATGTTTGTTCGCTGTGTGATTTGCTTTCTTGCAGCGTGCGTGTCTCTCATAACAAGATCCTGCGAGTAAGCGCTCGAACAGCACCTCGGAAGTTCTCAGCTCTGGCTTCGCTCGACTTGAAACGAACGCGACGGTTCGAGCACATGCTGTAACGCGGCCGCTGTCGACCACGCGGCACCGTGTCACACACTGACGCTTAGCCAAACGTCGGGGCCCGCGGGCAGAATGTCCCATCCTGAGCTCATCTGACGTGATAGTAATGCTGTGTTTAAACAACCAAAGCATCTGTGAGTTCAGTGCTCAATCAAACATTGATCTAAATGCTAATTTTAACCATGGATGTTTCTCATCAACCATCCAAAAATCAGGAAATTGAGTTGAATAATTCATCAAGCAAAGATAAATAAATAAAAATGAAACGATCATTTCATTAATGCATGACAGACGTATTTGAATTAACGGGATGACACATTTACGAAGTGCTCTCAACTGCTTCTCAATGCCAGTGTCAGTGTGTCAGTACATAAATTCAAATATAGTATAGATGGAGATGATTGCGGTTCCTTATTGCTTGGTGGTTAATCCTGTACACACATATTCATTTCTCCCCCCAGGGCCATTTATTCTTTTTATTTAAGGGATTTTACACATCAGGTCAAGACATTTCCATCAGCCTGAGCTTCTTAATTTGACTAAATAGCAAACGTTTGCGTGCTGATAGTGCACCTTTGTTTTGCTAGACGTTCTGTCAGGATACTGTCTATGAACTGAATTGGATATGTAGCCAGAGCTGATACTGGAGCCACTGCAGCGAAGCTCCCTGCACTGGATGATGAGCCGTCGGCCCGGAGAGAGTGGAGGGCGGACGAGTGTTTACAATATACTGTAAATATGGAGGAAACGCTGAGGAGTCATTTCAGCAGCTATTGGGAAATGGTGTTTAGAGCAACCTCCTACTCACTCAGATCTGTTACCAGGCATCTCTGTATATCTCCGCTTCCCTCTCTGATGTGAGCCGTGTTATTGGTTAAACACCGCTGACCCCATTGTGATGGAGCACAGTGAAGCTGGGCTGGATTAGAGTCCGCTTGAAAAGCTACAAACATCAGCATCATATATGTAACAATTATGATTATGATTTACCTCTGGGTGACTTTTCCACCCACGTTTGTTAGTCAGGTTCTCACGGAGTGATTGGACACGACGGAGGAAAAGTCCTGATTTGTAGGACCATCATCCACAGTTTTACCAGCTCCAAATGTGGACGTTGTGTTATTTTGAAATCTGTTTAGTAAAAATGGTAAAAACATGTGTTGCTCTGATGTTGATTTATGCCCCGTTCTCAACAAACACACCCTTCTGCTGTTCCCACGACAACATTTTTCAACTAGATGATACTGAAAATAACCTGATTTCATTTTCTCATTTGGTGGCATATGTTTCAGTTTGTTTTGTTTTTTTTTCTTTGCTCTACTATTCCAGAGAGATTTTTCTCCTAAGGGGCAACTTGCGCTGAACTTGATAAATCACAGTACAGCAAATCCACCACTAGTGTTACGTACTGTAACACATAACCGTGTTCATTCACAGCAACTCTGGCAAGTTAATACTGTCTAAAATCCACTTATTCACTTTCTTGTAGGGATGCAAGAAGCAGCATCCAGAGGTTTGACGGTACATGATGCTGTGTCTCGGCCCAGTGGGTGGTGTTTTGCTGTACATACGTAAAATAGATCTGAAAATAATACTTGTAGTGAGATCAAACTTTAAAACATCTGTGCAGCTGGTTGGCGGTGGTTCTAATAGCTTACACCACGGTATCATCGGCATACAAATGTGCATCCTAGTGCTGAATTGGAAAAATAAACATTATCATGTACAGAGTGAAAATCGATCTTGTAGGAAACACCATCAACCGTCTGGCATCTTTGAACGATTTGAACAGTTTTTACTACAGAATCACATTTCTACAACATAACACTACGTTATTTTCTTTTCCTATAAATTCTAAGTAAGTTTGAATAGACTTCTTAATTTTTTTTCCTAATTTCATCCACAACCTCGAGTGTTTGTCTGCATCTAGAACTAAATGCGGCCTGGCATTT
Source organism: Macropodus opercularis (assembly GCA_030770545.1). Lineage (NCBI taxonomy): Eukaryota > Metazoa > Chordata > Actinopteri > Anabantiformes > Osphronemidae > Macropodus > Macropodus opercularis. Next base: position 7,094,315 of record CM061094.1, on the reverse strand, counting down.
AACAGGAGACGCAGAGTCTGGGTCATGTCACCAACCCTAACGTCTTCATCTCTTACTCATCCTGTGGTTTTGGCTACCGCCGTGTACCTTGCCCTCCCTGCTTCACGGCATTCGCTGTTATCACATAGCACAGCCCTCCGTGTCAGTCACTGACAAACACACACACACAAGCAGGCACACAAAAGGAGACATCAGATAAATGGCTCCAAACACTCCTAGCCCTGTTGGGCCTTAAAATTATAGTTTCAAGACCACCTGGATTAGAAATAATGTCATATTAATCTTAAAATGCTTTTTTGATAGACATGTTGATATGTTATTGAGACTTAGAATGATTTAAAGCAATGCACAGTATTCATTATTCCGTTTTCCAGCGTTTCCTCGCAGGCTGTCTGGAATAGAAAATCTGCTCTGACAGAGGGATAATTGAATTGACCACCTTCACCGCCCACTGCAACCCGCCCTCGCCTCGCGCCTCCTCTGTGCCGGAGCAGCGGATAGTGATTCCTTTGAGCCTCAGAGAGAAAATAGTGCGATCGGCTTGTATTGATCATTCTTCGTGAGTGTGGAGCTTTACAGATCACTGAATTTCTCGGCAACCAACGTTTTTCACATCCACCCTCTGGTTATCTCTCGCTCAGAGCAGGGCCTGCAAAGAGGCTTTACCTTATCATCGCCTGGAATATAAATCATCCTTTATACACCCATCTGCCTGCAAATAAACAAAACGGGGCTGTGCTGGCTACCCAGCGCCCACTTCTGCTGCTCCTTCAGCCTTATCATTCCACACAGAACAAGTAGAATGAAATATCATGATTGACGTAAAGTTTAAAAACAATAAGGGAGCACTCTGCCTAGTTTCCTGTCAGTATAGTCATAGTTACCCTGCAGTGGAATATAACAAGGCAGGAGCAGAGGAATGATCATCCATTATTGATACCCGTGAGGGCAGATAGCAGAGAAGCGAGCACACGGCCTGTCCGGATGAGATGTTCAAGGAAGGCTGCGGTTACGAGATGTTAATATCAAGATGAGACGTGACAGAGCAGAAATGTTTATGTTTCAGACATTTTGCACTCTGCAGCAGTCACGCAGGGCTGCTGCGTATCGCAGCGTCTAAATGAAAGCGCTTGAGATCCGCAGTTCGTTTACACGGTCTGGCCAGTCGCCGACACGTACAGTATGATTTCATGCATCGGAGAAAATGTAAATGTGTGTTATTTGTTTCTTCCTCGTTCTCTTCACGTTTTTTTTCCCACTGACGGGGCAGATGGGCTCTGGCTGTGGAGTTTATTTCTTGTCATTCTAATAGTGACGTACAGGACAGTTTGCCATCATTTCGGTGCACAGAGCTTTAAATCCCCCCTTCCCCCCCTCGTTCTCCCGTCTCTACCCCCTATTTTAGCCGTTTCTGAAATTAGCAACGTACAGCGAGTTCTCACCTTAATATTTTATTATTATTATTATTTTATTTAAGTGGGCAGCTTGGCAAGGCGCCAAATGCGGCGATGCGTCGCCGTGTCGCACACTCCTCTACGTGATTGTGGTGTTTGGTAGCGGCTGGGATGTGTTGCTTCGTTTTCCAGCGGTGCTACGTCTAATTCCAACCTTTTACAAGGTGATCGGCCTCCCTGAGCATAACGACATGCTGACGTGTTGAATCAGACTTGAGGAGCATTCTTGACCAACATATGCACGACATCCTCTGGAGTGTGTTTTTATAAATGCCCACACGGCACGAGTGGCTCAGAATAACAACGGGAGCCTCACAGTGTCAGATTAGTAGCACTAGACTTTTAATCAGGTCTAAAACGCACAGCTGGGGGGTCGGCTACCTGTTGATTCGTCAGCTCTAATTTCCATTTTCATTTTTCATGGTTAGTCCAGCTGTTTAATTTCCAGTGTTGTGTCCCAAAGGAGCTAATTCGCTCCTGATTACAGGGGATCTCATTACACGACAAAAGACAACCACTCCAGTAATGAGGAGGAGACTGGGGCTTCGACGTACTGTAACTTTGAGTCCGCTCTTTCTGTTGCACGGTTCTATGACTCTGCGCCAGTGGTTTTGTGTTTTTGGGCGCATGTACTGTGAAAGGCACCTCGACCGTCTGTCACAGCCGTGCAGCCATCAGGTTGGTAGTTATTCAATCTCATTTTCGTTTCGGCTACAGCTGCCTGCATCCTCAGTCTCAGTCCTGCCCACAGACTGACAGATCAGCTCCGCTGCGATGATTCCCCCTCCAGAAATCTAAATCACACCACATCTCGGCCCAGCAGGACGTAGAGAGATGGGAAGCATGACGCTATTGGGGGAGCGTGCGCCGAAACAAACTGCAGAGAATCCACTTTAGCTGTAGTTTTGTCTTGTTTTGAAGTCCAGCTTGTCTGATAGCAGCACACACACAGCGTGTAGTGCTCAGTGGTTAGTGCCTCCGGTGCCTTGTCATTTACTAGTACTAACAGCGGAGTGTGCTGTATCCAGGGATTGGAGGGACTTTTAGGTAACAGCAGGTGATTCTTCACCAGGACACGCTGTCTGCTCAGTGTTTGGCACACGAGCGGGCAGACAGACAGACAGTTATCCAGCAGAATCCTAAAGAGGACCGACATCGAACCAAGCACAGCCTCCCGCTGTACTTGGCCCCAGTCAGTCAGTGTAATCATTACAAGGTGCGCTGCATGTTTTATTCATAGCTGTGAAGTTAGATTCCCTCACAGAGGCCCAAAAATCCTAAACAAAATCATTTCAACCACTGGTAATTAACTGCGAGCTGAAACATGGACTTGGCCCCAGAGGCTCGGTCGGCTCCAGCGCGCGACCCTATATTTGTGTACGTTTTTCTTGGCAATCTGTCCCTCGTGTGTTGTTCTGAGGTGGGAAAGCACTAATAGGCAGACTCAATCAAGAGGAAAATTAAGTCTGCACAACAGTACTAAATGGAGTGTTTCACCGCTGCAATGACGGCGCGGGTCAGGATGAAGTGACGGCGCGCAGATAAAGGACACTTTGATAGCTGCAGCTCATTTCAGTCACCCTGAACTGGATTTATTGCATTTTTTTATTTAATATATCTTTAAAGCGAAATGAAATTCTTTTTGACGAGTCGTGTTCATGCTCTCACATAACCAGTGATTTTAATTTATGCAAACCGATTTCTCTCAGCTTGCAGTTTTTCTCAAAAGTATTGACCGTCATCCACAATTCATGATGGTGGAAAACAGCACAACACACTAAAGTGTTTCCCCAACGAGATTTTTTTTTAAAATTTCTTTTAAGCAGCGATGCTGAAGCTGTGAGTGAGCACATCGGTTGAGGAACATCGTAAACAATCTTTACGCATTATTCATGGACTCGAATCGGGTTATTGACTTCAGCTTCTCCGCTGGTCAGCGCCATCCTATTAATTTTGTTTTCAGCGAGCTAGCGTTTTGTATCACCCGAAAAAAGACACTGGAGTCCGTCAACTCTGCACCAGTGCAGACGAATAATCTCCAAATGACGATAACAGCATATTCAGCCTGTTCTGTTGAATGAGGTTTGCACTGGTCGCTGCCCCAAACACTGACGGCTTCTGTTCGGAGTGCGACAGACTGAAGCTTTTTTTTACAAGGCACACAAATATGTTATTGTTATTGCATTGGTTGTAGTCCATCATGCTGAAGGCGGATACTGCAGTGAGGTAGGAGAACAGACACTGATATACGCGTCTGAGGATTGTTTATTCATCCCGTGCCGTGTCTTTTATTTCTATCTATCCCTTCCACTTTGCTCACCAAAATCATAATTGCTCTTCTTTCCCTCCGAGCAGTCGGTGTGTAAGCCACGACCCCAAACACCCAGCCTGAGGTGGGAGATGCCATCTCAAATTGGATTTGGAAAAACCCAAAGAGAATATATTGTTCAGGTGGTGGCGAACACAGAAGGAGCTTCCCATGTAGACCGCAGGGGCTTTTAAGCGGAGTTCGCTTGAGGATACACATTGTTAAAAGCTCTCTCGCCCGTTCTGTAGCTGTCTTTCAATGTACGACCCCCACCCCTTCACCCAACCCACCCCCCTCTCTCTTTCCATTGGGATACTGACTCTGCAGATTTTCAATTACCCAGGGCAAAGTTGTCCTCATTAATTACACCACATTAAGATGATGCAGGAAGATTTTAACAGGAGAATTATGCAAGAGAATTATGCAAGTGTCCCCAGAGTGGACCCTTTTCCTGTTGCTTGGCTGAATGTTCCGCGTGTTGCACTTTGCAGGCGCGTTCGCTAAACACGAGACGTATGAGGATGCCTTCACTTTCACAGGCTTTACGGCTGTCTGCTCGTTAATGTCAGTCCGCAAAGCAACACTTAAGACCCGGTGGCTTAGTGCACCTCCTAATTTAGCTTCTCTGCAGCCGTGTTTGAAACCACTATTTCCTGTATCTTATATTATGTGGTCCCGGCTGCACCGTACCACATTTCATCCGCTTTAGCCCTTGTAAATATTGTTCTGCAGGTTCAAGGTGAACGTACGCTGCGACTTTTATCAACCGAGACCTGAATGTAGAGCAGATATGTGAATATATAATCATTTTTTTCTTTTTCTTTTGTGGCTTCCAGCTGTGAAAGGGGCTTTTTCACTTACTCCACAATTTAAATAAATAAAGAAATAATCCAACAGCCAGGCTGCTCTCTGCTTTGCTTACTTATTGGTTTTAATTAAAATTATAGCACGGATCAGCAGCCAAGTACACTCTAATGAAGACGAAGTAAGCACATGAAACCGCTCTTATCGGTAATTCCCACAAAACCTTCATGACTCCAGCAACATGAGCATCTCTCATTTTATTTGCACCCTTCAACCTTCCATCTATAACCCGTAATGTCCCTCTGGCGTGTTAGAGTCCATTCCAGTAGCTGGTGTGTGTTATGTTAAAGTTCACCACAAATAATAAAATAAAATATATATATATATATGAAATGTTATGTCCTGGATGGATTTGGGAAGTCATCAGATGCTCCAAGGTAGAATCTGCTGTAATGAAGCAGCGTAGGACAAGAGAGCCATGAATCGGCAGCGTGGAAAAGGAGAGAGTGAGAGGAATGAATGTTACCTAGCAAATATAGCTCAGGGTCGCAGCAGGGACGTGGTGGTGCCAGGCCTGATGGATGAGGTGGAGCAGCTCTCGTCAATTCTGTTTTTCCCCCAACAGATCAGGCCTCACACCGGCAGCACCCGCCCTCCATAGTCGCTGCCTTATACGAACAAAAAGCCAGTTAACCCGACGCACCAAAGGGCCACGGCGTTGGCTTTCAGAGCAGGACGTCCACCTCCAGTAACATCTAGCTGTGACACGGCGACACTCGATCAGCCGCAGAGTTTGACTCTAAAGCAAAGGTCAAGCAATTAACCCATTTCCAAAGGGTAATGAGAGTCCGTTTCTTAATGCAGATCAGAGGTCGGGTGGTTTGTGTCTGTCCGACGAAGACTCCACATCACACAATGACGCTAATTCTGCTTTCAAGGCAAATGTCACTGCTCGCTCCGCTTCAAGAGCCTCTAAATGAACATGTCTGCGCAGGAATGTTTGATTCCGCTCGTGTCCTGGCTCACCTCAGCTGCTACATTAAGCCGCATCATCACACACACACGTCCTGAAACGTACTCACTGTAATTGCCCTTATACTTCTCTCCCTGTCCAAAGGCAGCACACAGATCCAGCTGTGAAGCCCCGTTCTCGGGATGGAGATTTGCGAAGATTACATTAAAAAATTAACATTCAGCAGAGTCATTTGTGTCCCTGTCAGACAGACATTAGGGTTAAATTGCCTTACCCGGGGCAAATGAGTAATAGTGCCTCATGAAATCTCTGTTTTAATGGAGCTGAAGAGTGCAGGTGTCAGGGAATTAAATTCTCTACACAACATTATAGCAGTGATTCATTTATTCAGCTGCGCAGCAGGATTTGGAGCCACATTTGTCTCTGCTTTTTTTTTTTTTCTTTTCACATAAATAAATATGTTGCTTTGTGCTGCTTCCTGTTCAGGTGTTGTTATTCGAACATTATGTGATTGTTGGGGTCCCGCGAAGCAAAACAAACATGGACCCCAGTAATATCTCAAAGTGGTCGCTTTGGCGGAGTCGATGCCGGCCTGTCCTTTAAATTCCTCTGCAACATCTGTCGTGCAGCAAATGTTGGTAATAGCGCTGCTCTTTAACATCTGTTGTCAATTGTACTAGCACATACTTAAATAGCTGCATGTGTACGAAACATTCAACAGGTTTCTGAACAATTTTGGACAGTTATGCTTTGAATTAATGAACAAACACACAATCTGGTTTTCTAAAACACCCTCTCATCATTATTCTGAACCCTGTACTGTACCGTATGTACAGTACTTAATTATTCTTACTCATCACTGTAATTTTCTATATTTTCAGTCATTCAGCTGAGATTTGAGCTGTTTAAAAGCCTCTCTACCAGTTCTGAGCTAAGACTGCATGAGAGAGGTCATATAAGGCGTTTTGGACTCTTTATGCGCTCAGCGCTGATCAGATAATTGGAAAGGCCTGCTCCAGAATAATAGGTGCTCCTCCTCACCAGGCACAGGGTGCATCTTAACCTTTCAGAGAGGAACACAATAGAACGCAAAATGAAGCGGTCATTGTCTTTGGAGGACTGATTGTTCGACTCTGGAGAACAAAATGTGAGCCAAGACTTCAGGGATAAATAATGTGGACCTATTAAACTTTATTAGTCATTATATCCTCATAATGTAGCAGAGATCAAACAGTTTTTCTCCTGTCCTTCAGGTCCAGTTTACGGTTTTTGTTTACTTTATTTTGCTTTGTTTTATTGGCGACATCTGCTTTTTTTTCGTAGTTTTTTAATGTCGTGGCAAATTTCATGACGCTGCAAAGTTTGTTTAGCCCACAGTTCAGACTCAAAATGATTTTTTTCATGGTGACTGCGATGTGGGTTTGGCGTTTGGGTGGAAATTATGTCCTAAAGGGTTTTTCAGTCTTCCAATATCTTGGTCCGTGACATTTTGAGTTGTGGAGGATGTGAGTAAAAGGTGAGCTGAGTCACAGTATCCGTTTCAAAACTCCAACAATAAGAGAGATATGATTAGAAAGATTAGAAAAAAAAAAATCCAAACTAAATTATTGAGCCTTGACCATCAAACCTATGCAACATGAAAAGCTTCCAGTCAACAGACATGAAAGTATTTCAGTCACTGTAGCAGGAACCTCGCTCATGTACAGTCGTGACCTTATTTGCCCTCGTCCAGCAGCCGCCGTTGAGGATTTCTCTGGGTGTCTGGACTCGTTCAGACTGAACGATTAAAAAGTTGCAGTGCCGTTTCTGCGCAGTCTCTGATGTCCTCGTCTTCTCGGATGTACTCGTCCCAGATTGCACAAAGGGACGTTTTCGACAAAGTCGGTTTTATTTAGTGCCAATTAGTGTCATTAAACCGTTCATTCATTTAGTCTGTGTTAGCTCCCGAGTCAGATGTAATCTTTTGGCTGGCTGCCTTCTAGGTCTTCATTTCCTCAATCCCTCTTATTTGTGCTCAGCTAACAAGGATTATCACTGAAAGTCTGTTTGCTGAACTAGCGACAAGCAGCACAGATGACAGATGTAGCTTAACTTAATTATTTATCCCTGGCATTTAGAGAGATGCACCTTTGTTCTACCTTTCTGTTGCTCTTCCAGCCCTTGTGCACACTAGACGCACATTGGATCCTTGATTTCGCTCTAAATTATTCATTTTGTACACTTTGCAGAGGATTGTCTTTGTGTATCTGCTACTGTAATAATCACTGTTAGACATCGCTCCTGTCCTTTCGTTAACGGGTGATTCTTGCTTCAGTAGTTCCTGTATGTGTAGTTCTCCCCTCCCTGGGGTCCAGTGTCAGCCAGGTGCCTTTCTGAGAGTTTGCAAGTCCGTCTGCGTGGCTTCTCTCCGGACTCTCTGTTGTCCTCAGTCAGTTCAGTTCAGTCAGGCTCTAAACGGCCTGTAGGTGTGAGTATGAATGATCGTCTGTCTCTGTGTGGCCGACGAGCCTCCGGCACCAAACAAGAAGCTTGGATAATGGAGGGATGGGTGTTTTCCTCGCTCTCGTTTAAGATCTTGGGTATTAATCTCTTTGTTGAACTCACACATCAGTGAGAAGCCTGATGAATGCATTTCCATTTTCATTAATACGTTCAAATCAAATCACATTGTAATGCAAATTGCAAAGAGAAAAGTTGAATATGTATTTTAAGTGCACTTAACACTTTCATATGTGTCTCCAGCCACCTTTGCTCGTTTCGTGAAACTTTTTTAGTAAAGGCATTTGGCCGCATTAGAGCAGAAAGCATCAGGGGTCCGTGGAGAACGTTACAGTAGGACGCTCTAGTATATGCAGTATGTGGGTTGAGGCTCCCGTGTCACCATGGAGGGTTCTGGCGTCCGCAGCACCCGCCACGCGTTTTGCTGATTGTGCATATCTGCGTGGCTTGATGCAGAAGAAGCCTCGTTGCACTGTCGCTTGCCTTGTGCTCTGTTTGAACACACAATGACACCAAAAGTTCAGGTCATAAATAATAAAACGAACCATTTCACTTCAGGGAGTTTGGTTGCTGCAAGCCCCGCTTGATGAGTTCTGAACTGTGACCTTTAGTGGCTAAAACTTTCAGACGTGACGGTGACGGTTTTAGAAAAACGCAACCGTCAAACCAAGAAAGTGGCTTTTCTGCAACAGCGTGAGCTTTTCTACGGTGTTTGCTGTCCCTGAGATGGTCATCTCTGCTCTAAACCCTGTGCTCGCATGCGTCGCATAGCCTAACTCGCATTAACATCTTCAAAAATACTGGGCTATTCAGATCATGTATCCCGAATCCCACAGGAATGTTCCCTTTGAGTCACAGAGGTCCATGGCTGACCCCCCTCCTGCCCCGCTTGTCAGATCTGCCTCTTAAACTCTCCACCGCCCTCTTCTAGCGCGCCCACAATTAATGTGCCATCATCCCCCGTTTATTCCGAATTGATTCGCCTCATCTCCCCAACTCACGGGGGAAATATTGTTCTGGTTTGTGTCATGGAAAAAGGGTCTGGATCCGTTACGCCATTGGCCGATTTTAGATTAAAGATCTTGCACTAAATCACTGCAGGCCTTGTGACAGAGCCCCACTCTGGTCCCCTGTATGAGTTAGCTTGCCAGTGCTATCTATATATAACCATCTCAATCAGCTCAGTGGCTGGTTGGGCTTCAGCTGACTCTAATTCATTATATGGGCCAGAGGGACGCCTGCTGACCCGGCATGTGGACCCAGTGTAATAAGTAATTGTACATTAACACAAAGTTAACATCTGGCCAGCTGTTAGTAGCTTTGAGATTCTAGCCAGACCCGTAGACTGGATATAAAGGTGTAAGCTAATATAAGGTCAGTCACAGCGATAAAAGTAATGACTTAGCCTTCAGTAAATAGTGAGGATAGGTTTTTATAATAGCGGCTCTACCAGTGTTCACTGAGCGTAATTATCACTTGTTAGCATTTGGACGTAAAAACAGACATGAATCTGTGCTTTGTCGTCGTCTTCCCCTTTGTAATGTAAAGTGCTGTTTAGATTTAGATAGAGGTCAGTTTCTTGCTTCCTGAAGAAGAAACGTCTCAGCAGACTGTCTCAGATGCTTTTCTTCAGGTCCTAATACAGATTTAACGAGCTTATAGCACAATAGCAAGCAACTGCTTTCCAACCATTGCTTTCTTATCTTTAAGCCTAGAAAAATGATACAAATCCAAACCAATTATATTTGAAAGCAATGATACTAAGCATCTTTGTTGCTTTTGAAGCACACATTTTGAAATTGATATCTTTAAAAGCCTCTATATTCACAATAGCAACAACCTGAAGTATTATTTATTAACTATTATCTTTGTAGTGGGGGGGCTGACATGGCTTTGCCCCCTGTGACACTGACCTGGACCGCGAACGTGCTCGACAGGTCTTTAAATCAGCCGGAGGCCAGTGTGTTCTCATGAGGACACAGTCGACAAAGGTAACCAGAGACACGCTCTCTGACAGTTCTCTCTATTCTAGGAGGCCGGAAGGGCCATATTCAGCCATGTGTACACGCAAACAGAGAATGAACAGTATATGAATGTGCGTCTTCATGTGAGGTCAGGGTCAAATGCCGCCTGTCCTGCAACTCACCCTGCACACTAGCACTCCTGGCCTGACACCAGAGAAGTAATGTAGCTGCAAAGTTCCTATACGAAGCTGCTCGGTGTCTCTCACGGATCAGCATATTTTGAAGCGAAATCAACAGAATCATCCCATTTTATGTCATTGTTACGTCATCCAATGTAATTTCGCTACAAATAATCAACAATCGATTTGTGTCCCTGCTTTGATTTCGAGTAGTCATATCTGTGTCCCAGTTTGACTCGCGCTGTGGCTCGCGCCCAAGCTCGCAGCCAGTGTAGCGGTGCGGCGATCGTGTACGGAAATTACGTTGAGCATTCTGTTGAAACGTATCCCCCCTGTTAGCTTTGCCTTTGAACTCGTGTCTGGTGACAGACTGGCCTCCGCTGCAGGTGCTGGAATTCTTCAAGTGACGGCTGGGGGTCACTGGTAGCAACTGCAAAGTGAAACACACACACGTACTCAGCATAAAGGTTCACATGACTTGAGTACAGAGGCTGTGTATGTACTTTAATTATATATTGTACCTTAAACTTAATATACATATGCGTGTTGTTATGTACTGTGCTGTTTGTTCATCTCTAGCACATTCAGACCCTGTGCAACCGCGCTTTAACGAGTTGAACCGTAGTAATAAAGAATGTCAGTCGCTAAGCAAATACCTGGTTGAAATATTGTAAAAATGCAAGCTCATGGAAAAAAAAAAAAAACGAAACTGCAGTAATAATGTGTCAGAATAACATAGAGCAACTCTTAAAAGGAAAAAAAAATCCAGATTTACTCAATAAAAGATAGATGTCATTAAAATGAATGACTGTAATACTTTTCTTGCGCATATTAACTGTCCCTGCAGGGCATTTTGGAGCCATCCATAGATAAGTGTTATAAAATATGCACACTTGTGAGATGTGGGGAAATGGCTGAGTGTGAAGCTTTACTGTGGCGGGCGTTAATGCAGCTCAGTGAAACAACCGGAAAGTCGCCTCTCGCTTCTCCCCGGCAGACCCCCTGCGGTTCTCCGGGCTTCCCCCGGCGCGGGGCGGGCCCGTCATCGTCCACGCGCTCTTTGGGGAAACGGTGGCGCGGAGCTGAAAGGGTTAATAGAGTCCGGCGCGTTCGTTGCTGACAGGCTTTAATGCAGATCTAACGAGCATCGATTTTCTAGTTGGAGCGCTCTGCGGACGGTTTGTCTTCTAGCGCTGTGTGGGTTGACTGGCCAGTGAAGGTCACCGCGTATTATATTTCATAAGTGAAATATTGTCATTGTTATTGTCATTGGTATTAATACAGCGATAGATAAACCACCATTACTCTGTGACATGGTTCACCGTGCAGATCATTGCCCAGAGATTGGGGAGTGATTGGGATTCAGGGGTTGACTGACCAGAAAAGAGCGGTGATACAGTCCATTTCCCCTCAGGGCTAATTAGCAGGTCAGCTACGGCATAAAGACGCCTCCACTGAGCTGTTCAGGGGGGGATAGAGGAGAAGAATCATTTCTGTGTCATCAAGCTGCCACTAAACTTTGACCTTTACGCCAGTCACAAAGGAACGGCTGTGTTTATGAACAGCGTGGCCTTGGAGGTAGGACTTTTTTCTTTTTTTTTTCTGACCTCAATGATATTTGGAGACTGTACAAACAGTCGGGCGGCTTTTACTACTCTCAAGTGCCGACCAAAGGTCATTTCTTTGGGGAGTCCTCCGTAAAAAGTTTTCATATCCTCGCAGCCACCTCCAGATTCCCCCGCCGCCATCCCGCACAAGCTGTTTCCGAATGAATAAAAAGAAGCAATGGGATTCAGAAGGAGAGGAGAGGTATAAAGAAGAAGCCTCTGCAATAACCACAGGGAACTTTGAAGAGGGCTTCACCATATGGCAATAAAATGTAATTTAAGGCACATTAAAAGTTAGAAGTGTGAGCTTTTCCCTAAAGAAAGAATTTTTATTGTAGGTAAAGCAGAAGAATTTTAGTTGTGTTAATACTACAGCTGTCAAAGCTTTGTTTGAGTCAATCGATTGTTTTTCTTCGTTGATTGTTTTTTTTTTTTTTTTTTTGCGTCTCAGTCTTGTCTACACCTCAAAGCGCTGCCCACCGGGATGAATTGGCAGCAGGTTTTTTTGGCCTTTAGACGAGACTCGGGTGCTGTGACCGTCATGCCAAAGGTGAGACAGAAGCGCTTCGCCCGCCGTTCGCCCTCTCGACGTGGAGCAGATGCAGACGCAGCGTCGTTAACATTCGAGCAGCGAACAGGCAGCGCGCCTCCGTGCATACAGAGTGACTCTCCGCGTTGCTTAATGGAAGGTCTTGTTTTCCCTCCGTGTTCTCTCACGCCCTTAGGTTTATTATCTCCAAAATGAACTTCAGCCGTGGCGCACACATAGTAAGGTCAGTCAACTAGGGTTTGTGCCTCTGCGGTGTCCTCTTACTTCAGCAAGTGTGTTTTGGTTTTCTCTCGCTCTCTTTTGTGTTCTAATACAATGAATTATGACATTATATACAGTAGGATGTACTGCAGCGAAAGAACAATGAAAGGAAACAGGAGGAGGAAAGTCAGTCCCCGAGTAAAGGGAGGCAGGAAAGGAGCAGTAATAAAGGCTTCGGTTGTGCACCATCAGGCTGTTTTATCACTTCATAGCAGAGTGTAATAACATTAGCAAACCTCTCTCTACTGTACGTTCCCTCAGCTTTGTCTTTTAAAGCGTGGTGAATAATTTACTATATGTTGAGAAAAGGCTATTTAAAAGGCTTCATAAGTGCGGAGAACTAGTCATTTAGCCTGTGGCACGGCGTGCGGAGTGACTATTGATTATATGTCTTTCAATCTGTAGATCCTCTTTTCCCACTAGGCATCTGCCTGGTGCTCTGGTTTTCACTTAAGCGGATGTGCATATTTTGCGTCTTCATCTTCTTTCTGTCCCTCCAGGGATGCATAATGCCTCACATTGCATAACAGAAGCGTCTCCATTCACAGCGCCGCAGCTCCAGGAATAAACATATGCTTAGATGTTCACAATTTTTCTCTTAGGCATTTGTTAAAACATTAGTTCCATCCCTCTGCGAGCCATTTCACCGCGCGAGCGGGCGAATAGACGTGTGTTGTTTTTTTTTTTTGGCGCGGCTACGGAGTGAGGCGTCACGTCACCCCCTCAATGTTGGGTTTGGGACCCAGCCACCTCGCCTGCTGGCGAATGAAATCATATTCGTGTTCTTTTAGGAGTGTAGGTGGGTGAGCCTTCGTGACATTTGGGTGAAATGTTTTAGTCCGTGTGCCAGCGTCTCTAACGGATGCTGCGTTCCAGCAGCAGCAGGTCAGATGCCGGTGGGCTGAGCAGTACGTCCACGCTCCATTTTTGAGTATTGAAATGAGATGATAAACCATCTACTGTAACGCACACAGACAGTGAATCCAGCACACTCTGCACAAGGTCAGAGAGTCTGACCCGGATAGATAAAACCATAGCTATGCTCTCCAGACCACCCGAGTGCTTTGTTCACTTCCAGGGAGAAATCCCAAGGCTACTTTTCACCTCGTTTTAAGCCGGCAGACTGTCAAACACTAAAAATACATTTGTAACGACATGTTTTGCTCTTCTGGCAATTTTCAAACACAGCCAGACAAGGTCACCCCGGTTCATCCCTCAAAGTCCCCGTGCCCATTAGGAAAAACAAATGATGCCGCAGTCGTTGATGTTGTTAGCGGAGGTTATTGTTTTGCTTGCAGTTCCTGAAATTGGGACACAAACGGGAGAGAAGTGGGTGCATTAAGCATATGGATGTCTCTGTAGCAGATGACCTCGCACGTGTCCATTTAGCAGCTGCCCTCCGCGGTGACACGGAGTCTCTGGCTCATTAATGATGCTGTACAGGAGCAAGGTGTGCGTGTACAACACTCTGGCTTTTTTCTTATACTTACAGCACGTTATGGCAACGGTGTGATGCATTAGAGGCATCCTGTTTGCTACAGCCCTGCGGTTGCCTGCTCCGGGACCCTGCGCGAGGAACAGGTCGAGTGGCCAACCTGTCTGATACACGAGGATCTGGCCGTGCTTCACCTCTGCTGAGCCAGCACACTCATTAAACACTAGTGAAGCTCGATGGGAGACTGTCCAACCGGCTGCACACCTCCGAGGATTTTCAGCCTGACTGCACTGGCAGAGAGGACTGAGATATTTATATGAGCCAAACGTGTGCCTCCGCGGGGAAGGCGCTTTATGTGGAGGAAAACAGGAAGTCGTAAAAACCACAACTGCTTCCACATAAAAAAAAAAATATACGGATTTCTTTTCTCCAACGTTTTACTGTACACAAATGCCTCATAAGATGTCTTCACGAGCACCTTTGATGTCAACAGCGAGCGGCAGTAGTCACAGCTAATTAGCACCTTGTGTGAGCAATGTCTCCCTCTGTTATCGGTTCCGTTTATGTATTTGTATTTCACCGTCCTCGTTAGAGTGCTGCTTTTTTTTTTTTTTTGGTTTGTTTGTTTGGGGGTTTTTTTATGGTCATTTAAGTTTCTTCGCTTTGCTTCTGAGCTCAGCCGTAAAAGCAGTAAGACAGGGCAGCTGCCTTGCCTGCAGCCAACGCGCATCCGCTGCGGGAAAGGAGTAAAGGAGCTTTTATCTCCTGTGGCAGTGTTTCTGTATCTGGACTCGGGCTTCGGTCTTTGGCTCCGCGCCTGGCTCGCAGGCCTCGATTTCGTCGCCGTCCACACTCCCACTCCCTCCGACTGCACGTGACACGTTAAGACTCCGGTCGCGGGAAGACTCCGGGGGGGTGCCGAATTCGTAGGCGGACTAACAGAAGAATTAGTTTGGGATATCTAATAGTTTCCTCTGTCATTGTCCTCACCTTCTTCCTTTGTGAGCCTTTTCCTCTGAGGAAGAGGCTGCTGTCAGGTGTGAAAGAGTGTGGACGTGTCAGCACAGACAGCCGGGATCGCTCTGGACAGGCAGAGAAAGGCTGCTCTGTCTTTAATCCTTCCTGGCTTCATTGATTTAGAGTCACTTTGCGGTGAATAGGCCTTTCAGCTCTTCTCTGGAGTGAGAGGGAGGAAGCGAGACATGGCATGTCCTGCATCACTGATATGTGCATCACTGAAAAACTCAAAATAGGGTAAAGTCTGCCTCTGCTAAGGCATTCCAGCAGAACCACCCCAGAGCTGCACCTTTCTGGATGCGTGACTAAGCATGTGATGGATAGTTGAAACATTTCTCATGGAAACATTTCAGCGCTGAACTGAAATGACTTCTTTTACTGTCGTGTGTTTAGAGCATCTGAGGAAATGCTGACAGTCAGCGGGGATGTGCAGACTTTACTGAACTCCACGAAAGCTCAGTTGTCTTCCTATAAACGCGAAGGCGTTGAGACTGACTTGTTGGATGATGTCGCGTATTGCGCGAGGCTGAGTCGCTGGTTGAGCGCAACTTTAACAGAACAGCTTTTTTTAATCTTGCGCTCCACATCTGTCTCGGCCCTTTGAATTCATGCCGTTTATTCTTAGTCTTTAAGGCCCGTTTCCACCTCAGTCGCCATTGCAGACCCCGTGAATAATTTACTTGTTATACAACTCAGCTGTGCACTATCCGCTGGAGGAATGAATAGGATGCCCCTAGGAAGCCTGGGGAGGCAAGAGTGGGGAGTTTTACTGGAAAGCTGTATATCGCCTGCAGCTTAGCTTGTCTACAATGGAGATAAATATTGTGTGAAGGGATGTAGTGGAGCACACAGGTCTCATAATGCAGGGGCTAGGGATTCATTTCCTTCTGTAAGTACCCATGATTCTCAGACTAATGGCAAGGCTCTTCTCACTCTTACTGTACATGTATTTGCTGAAACCGCTTCACCTGCCACTAGTAGACACATTTGGACAATTCGTTACACACTTCACTTAAGAAAAACAAGCTGCGGTGACGCTCACGAACAGCAGCAGACCTTGTTTTTGTACTGTGTAACATTAGAAAAATCCCCGTGAAGGAAATGGTGCGTTCCACAGTGAGAAGGTGCTGACGTGCCTACGGAAAGGTTTCCACCTACGAATGCAGCCTAGCGCTCTCCTCTGGGGTCCGTCCAGATGCCGAGTGTATCACAAACAGCATCATTTGTTTTCACTTGCAGAGTTTTGTATGTCACTCATAAGGTCCTACCAACGACCCGACGATAGAAATGTGTGCACTGCACTTGAATCAAAAAAAAAAGAAAAGCTCTTAGCAGCAAGTTTTAAAGATCAAAGTCCCCGTTGCTTCTGTTGACAGGGTAATTCCTTTTAATGCACCGTGTGTGGTCCGATTCAGCTTATCAGCCGCTGGGCTTTGTGCTTGAACTTTAATTAGGAGAGAACGGGCTCAGATGACCTTCTTCTGGAGCAAACCGCGCGTTTTGTTCAGGCTCGTCAAACAGGGGGACAAGGTGGGTCAAAGAATGCGTAAAGAGATAATGTGGAAATAATAATATTCTTCTCTAAGGCTTTTGCATTGTTACATTGACCATGTACGATAAAATTGGTGGGTGCTCGCTTCAGGAGCAACCTGGCGAGGATACTCTTGAAGTGGCTCCTTTACTGGCTTCTTACTGACAACATCCCCCTGGAGGAGTTTTTCCTCCAGACAGGTGCAAAATACAAATAGCATTACTTTTAGTTTTTACTCCTGTCTGATGCTTTATTTCGTTTGTTGTCCTGTAATTCTGTTTCCCTCTCGGAGCTGGCAGGCCGTTTAGTTCTCGTGCGCTAGCATGAATCACAGGCTTACGCGATCACATGGCCAGAAATGATATATCCACTTTTATTAGCGGTGAATATCCTCCCTCTCTTTGTTTCACTGCAAAATCAATGCTGGTGAAACCAGACGATGTTGGTGTGTTGTAAGAAGGTTTTTTTTTTTTTTTGAGTTGTGGTAAAGGGCAGGGGGGGGATCCAGGAGTGATAAAGCGACTCTTTTGTCATGCGATGCTGTCAGGTTGGCATTTTCTCCAATTTTATGGTTTATTGTGCCGCAGTGGTGGAAAGGCTTTCAAATTACTTAAGCAAAAGGTTAGTTTTCACCACAGGAACGCAGATGTCTCTAGAAGATTATTATTCGTCTGGACTGGACGGACGCTTTGTCAAGCGATTATTTACAGCCGTCGGTAAACTGACGGATGAATCTTTAACGCGTTCTCCCAGTGCATACACTCATCACTCACCCGTCCAACGTACTTGTCCACGGCGGCATCGGGCTCTTGCGATGAAGAGCCAGCCACACAGGACGGCAGCAATTTGACAAAAGCTGTCACCTCCTATGACAGGACAGGATTTAGTGCGCTGTTCATTCACGCACGCGAACCAGCGATCCTACTCGCACACTCCTGTTCCCCTTCTTCCCTCCCCCCGAACTCAGCCTCGCTTTCTTTTGCACCCGCCTGACGTTCGTGTCCAATCTCTCTGGCTTTAATACTTTCAGTGCTCTTTCTCACACACCTTATGATTGACCTCTTTCACCTCCACTTCCTGTGTGGAAAGTTGGATCACAGCTGCCTCACACAGCATTATTGCGATTATTTTCACCCCGGGCTTGTTACACTCACCTCCTATTCATCTGCAGTAGTAGGTGAACTCGTCCTGAATGCTCCAGTTTCCTCCACACAGAAAGTTAATGTTGCTCTGCACTGCTCTACTCTCTGCTGGACTCCTGTTGTCACTTCTTCCACAGACACCGTTTAGACTCTTCCTACGGAAATCCTGCAAAAATTGCTTAACACATGTGATAAGGTCACATATTCTCCCTCTCTCTTACTCTGTTTATGTAAAAAACCAAAAACGGCTTCCCATCAAACCACCTTGCAGTCGAACGTAGGCTTAGTTCAGTGTTGCTCTGCGAGATGCTCTTCTTTTTTTTTCGTTATCACACCTCAAAATCTATTTTCCCATCAGCCTCAAACATGACAGGAGCCTTCAAAGTGATAAATAACAGTGAAGCATGTCTTTGCCGTGCGCATGAAGGGGAACAAGACATGACTGAATATCCACAAAACTAAAGAGCTGTGTTGCTCGACAGGCTGTTGTGCGTCCACCTCACTGGCTTAATGATTGGTGCCCTTCAAAGTTACACGTATCGAGATGACACTGAAAACCAGCAGTGAAAGCCCAGAGCTGCCACGCTCTTATATTCTAGAATATGCAGAGTAACGTCTCATTTAATGACGCGATAAGGGAAGGGCTGCCTTATACTAAGCCTTCTCTGTGAATACTTAGCCTCCGGTATTCGAGGATTTCTCAGGGCTTCCCTCCAGATGGGGATATCACAACACGAGTGTCACACAATTAAGAGAAGATAAGGAGATCAGCCGAGGGACCTGAGGTCAAGCCCAGTGACACACGCCAAGGTCAGATCGAATCAACCAGAGCAGAGCTTAGGAAGGTATTTCCTGTGACACAGACACAAAGGTCTGGTGACAATGTGCTGTAGTAGTAGTAGTAGTAGTAGTAGAAGTAATGGAATCAGGCCAGAGATTAGACCGTGCTCCTGGTAGGCTCGCTTCAGACAGATTGAATGGGGGCTGGGTGGTTTCATAGTCACTTAAGAGAGCGACACACTTGGACGAGCTCCCTTCACTGGGCATTAAACACAATTAAGGCACCGTATCCCCCCCTTCCCCCACCTGGAGTCTTAAACCTCCCAGTGGCTCCCCCTTACTGGCTGTAAATCCACTCTATCTATCCAGCCTTACTTGCTATTCCCGTCCTGTCCCTCGGACCTTTCTTCATTTTCGGTATAATCTGGCCTTCGTAAGTGCCTCGGCCGTGATTCCACGTATTAGCCGCTGCGCATAAGGAAGCGACCTTTACCAGCATTTTCAATTGACGTTTTCATTCTCTCCTTTTTAACCGGGGGCGGACGCGGGGCCGGCGAGAGCCTCCCAGCAAATACAGTCGCCTCTGAATTATTTAGACAATGGATGATTGAAAGTCCTCGACCGAGGCACTGCTTCTCTCCGGCTCCATCTCACTTTTTCTCTCAGGGGTGGCCTTACTCAGACCACTCATTCACTCCGGGTGATAAATCCAATGTGACTTTCCCAGCGATACGTCTAAAGAAAAAAAAAAAAGGCGTCCTTCCTTCAAAGACTGATGGACAGGCTGTGTCCCTGCCTTTAACCTTGATAGCAGCAGCAAACACTCTGTTAGACTTCAGTCTTGCACAAAATAAAATCTCGGGCAGTGCAGTCAATCACTGCTGGAATTTGAGCACATTCATACGAGGCTTTCATCATGCACAGTCCTGATTCCTCACTTTTAATTGCATCTGGTTCTTTCTTAGTCTTCAGCAGAGCTGAAAATCGGTTGTCTGTCTGCATGTGTTCTTCCCACCCTGCCGGACTCGTTAGATCCGATCTCTCACCACCTCACGAGGCTCGCGTTTGAAACCTCAAGGTTACCTCTTAAAACATCATCACCTCACATGAGGCACGTTTGAGTTCAGTGAGCTTCTAATGGGCATTAAGCCGCTTTGTTTGTCCGTACTGCCACGTGGACGACTAACAGACTTGTGCCATTAGTCGCACTGAGCCACGGTGCAGCACTCGCTCAGGGTTTTTTTTTTTTTTATCACTTGAGCTATTTGTCAGGTAGAATTCTTACCTTAACGAAATTAGCGCAGCGTGTGGTAGATGAATGATTTCGTTGCGAGAAACAGGAAGCAAAGGGTTGTTTTTTTTTTTTTTACTGTATACGAGCGTATGCCCCACCGAGCGTTTGTTTGCATGCACAGCAGGTTTCTTGTACATATTGCTGACAGGCATTAAAGTGTTCTGGAGCAGCAATGCTGGGATGAGAGCGAAAGAGGGGAGCGGTGCGAATTGTCAGGAAGGAAAGTGCAGCGGTGCGAGGATTTGCCATGCTGCCGTTCCACATTTCACCTCATTTGGGATTTTGTTTCACTCAAAGCAAGATTTGTCCTGAGAAATAAAATAAAATAAAATGCAAAAATGTCACTTAGCAACAAGCGTATATACTTTATGTCACCGAGCTGTGCTGGCTCTACTGACAGGTGGACGGACTGGGACACTGCACTCCACCAATCAAAGCACTCCATAAACACTTTATTAATGGACTCACATTGCATTCTTCACACATTCCAGCAGAGTCCTGGCTGCGTGACAGAGTGACGGCAGGGAACTGCTCCCTCTAGGAAGTGTCCAAATCCACTGCAGGCAGCGTGGAAAGTTTACATTTCACGAGGTGGCAGTAATTGTATCTGTTTGTTCTGGATTTAGCATAATTAGGTCAAACGCGCAAAACCAGCGCGTCAGGCCCAAGTCCAATTTTTTTTGCTCTAATCTGGTACACAGATATTATTGGCTTATCGCAGTTGTAATTGCTGTAAACCCTTTTGTTTTTCAAGCCGCGTTTGGTGACGCATGACTGTGTGGGAACGTCCCCTGGCAGCCTGTTGCTCTGGATGGATTTTATTTTTCCTTTCTCATTTAGAGCTGGAGGTCTATGATTACTATATTTTTCATCAGGTCCACCATTATGAGGAGCAATTTTCCAGGGGAGACCTGGACATGAACTTATTCCTTAATAATTTATGTAGCTAACTATAAATGGCTGTTGTTTTATTTTTTCTTTTTCTCACCTTGTCGCCTGTCTTCTCCTACACCTTGCAGCTATGCGGCTGTGGGCTGCTCGGCGTGGGCATCTGGCTCTCTGTGTCTCAGGGCAGCTTCGCCACCTTCTCGCCCTCCTTCCCCTCGCTGTCGGCCGCCAACATGGTCATCGCCATTGGCACCATCGTCATGGTAACAGGCTTCCTCGGCTGCCTGGGTGCCATCAAGGAAAACAAGTGCCTGCTCCTGAGCGTGAGTTGAATCTAAATACCTATATGTAAAACGCCTTTATGAGTAACAGATCACTGTCCTGCAACTCCCGCGGCTCCTCTCCCACTCGCACTCTCCATCTTCAGATACACCTTTCGCGCATCACTGCGTCTCGTGGAGTCAGCCTCCCACATGTGTCTATACACCTACACGCTGTACTCGCAGGCAAGTGACAACTCGGATGCAGATTTGTATTCGTCTTCCATCCCGAGCCAGACGTAGACGGCTGACGGTAGTTCAGCGTGCGCTGTGTCAAACCTCAGGGGTTCACAGAGAAGAATGAGAGCCAAGCAGCGGGGGGTCTCCCATTCTGAAAATGAACACTGAGGCATTCGTGTCACTTCCACGACTTGGGTCAGAACCCACTGAAAGGGCTGTCAGTCAAGCGGCTGAAAGTACTGTAAACACAAAGCGAAATAAAGGCACTTTAGCTCAGCAATTAAGTTTTATTTTATTATTCGTGACAATTGTCATTGTTACCGTAGCTTAATGTTTCAATCGTGTTTTCATTTAAGCCCAACTTAATTACGGTGCAAAAGTTAACCTGATGGTTCGTGTGTAAAAAAAAACACAACAACTCTCAAACTTTAAATGAGAAGCGCACTTGGAGCTCTGCGTACTTAACATCACAAACAGCTCAATCCCTTGAAGCTCTTGCATCAGTCCAAAGCCCCACCAAATCCTCAGTGTTCGACATGGCTCCCTTCACCTGCCTAATAGCTGTGAAGCAGAGAGGAAGCGAGCGCGATAGAGGGAGGGGGGTGAGGAACTGACTGCAATGAGAGGAAAAAACAGACTAAATGGAAATGGAAAGTTTTTGATGTCCCTCAATAAGCCACTTGCCACATCAGCGCGTGGCAGCGTTTCGTATTTCTGTAATAATTACGTTCCGTGCAGAGATGCCTGCTACTGGCTGTGTTGTGTGTTTTTTTTGTTTGTCTTGTCCTTTCACACCCTGAAAACATCAGCGTGGATTCAGATCTCGAGGGAGCAGGATCTGAGCACCTACCTTGACAGATTATCTCTGAAGTTACTCTGCCGGACAACTCTCTCAGGATTAGAAGTGTTCAGAGCCTCTTTGTAGCTTCTCAAAAATGTTCACTGAGGCCGCTTTAAAAAAAAAAAATAAAATAAACAAAAGAAAACATCTGGTAGAAGCAGCAGCGCCCGAAGCCTTGAAAGTCTAAATTTCCAGCAAATGAGATAATACACCCACACGGCCGTGAATGTATATGAATACATGCGTGCGTATGCTGTGTACAGAGCTATCGGGCAGCACCGGTTTGTGTACGGAAGAGCTCCCTTCTATCACTGCGACACAGGGATACGCTAAACACTTTCATTTGGGTCTTGACACACATAATCAAATGAGTCTGGAATCTATTGGTTTTCCAGAAATTTAGGTGTGATTGCCTCCCCCCATGATGTGCGCACGAGCTCGGGAAAAATCGAGCTGAAGGGGCGTGAAGTCGAGAGAGGAGAGTGGTAGACGAGATGCAGCGCCGCGTTAGGAGGCATTAAACCTTCTTTCTCTCCTCACACGCCGACAAGCCCTCCAGGGTTTAATTTGTCCCTCTGTCATCCCCACCTCCTCATCCTTCATCTCTCTTTTTATGTCTTTCTTGAGTGTGTGTGACGTTTTTTTGTTTATTTAGTCACGTCTGTACTGTACATGTGACGCTACAACCAGCAGCTTGTTCAGCCCAGCTCAACATCGAACCCCTGAAAATGTGGAAACTCCCTAAACTTTAGTTTCTCTCCATTGTACGGCTCGATCTGTCCATGTACGGCCTAAATTGGCTGATTTTGTCATATTGACAAAGAGCCCGGCTCACATGCTGCTGGTAAACAAATAAGCACGCTTGGCTCATAATATTGATTTCCCAGCATCGACAGGCAGAAGAAATCACATATTCACTCTTTAATGCGTGGTCATCCGCAGTCGACATTCACCAGAGGAGCCAAACGGATGCAGCGATGCACAGTACTGAGCAAAGGTTTTAGGCAGGTGTGAGAAAATGCTGTATGCAAAGAACGCTTTCAGAAATATAAATAATGATTGTTTGGATGTGAGAAACCCCCACATCCACAGAAGATCTGTGGTTAGTTCTCCAAGATGTGGGACAACCTACAGCCGAGATCCTTCAAACACTATGAGCAAGTGAACCTAGACAAGGTGGTCACAGCAAACATTGATGTGATTTAGATTTCCCTGTTGTTCATTCACTATATTTTGTTCACTTCCATTTGAAAGCGTTGTCTGCCTAAAACTTTTGCACAACATGTTTTACTATATGATAAGCTGGATTTACAGTCAGAGCAGAGCAACCGTTAACACAAGACTCCTCCTCTGTCTCTCTGACAGTTCTTCATTGTCCTGCTCATCATCCTCCTGGCAGAGCTGATATTGCTCACCCTGTTCTTTGTGTACTCTGATAAGGTAAGTTCATTTTGTTTTCCGCGTGGTGTCTGAATGCAAAGCTGGCTGGCAGCGCATGTCTTATTGTTTCTGTTTATGCAGTCTAACGCTTCGCCGCTTATCCAGAGCGTATACGCAAACTGCCGCGACAGACTTTGACAGCCGCGGCGCTGGAAAGCTGAGGCGCTGGACTAACTACAACTGCTCAAAGCAATAAAACAGCGTTAGGGTGATAAACGTATCTGTACGCGCCAGGGATCCAAAGCTGGTGTGGTTTATATTTGGTCATTTTTCAGGCAGGTGGTTGAATATCTCCATTCTACCAGCAGTCAAAGGTTAGGCCACCAATCCCCACCAGTTGGCTCCTTGTAATTGGTCCCAACACATTTCCCACGACCCCGAGTGGTTCCAAGTTAAATCTCTGTCTGTGTGGAGACAACAGATGGCAATATGCAGATTACTGACATCCATGATCTGCATTCCCCTCCGTTTTTATTAAAATCACACCACAAGTGTTTCATCTGGGGCATGACAAATGTCTGGTGTGGGACAAGTAATGAAGTCTTCCATCTCGTTTCAAGGACACAGTGTTGATGGATCCGTCTGTTTATCACCCAGCTAATTCTCCCTCTTTCGTTTTATTATTGCTGGACTGTAGTCTGTCAGGAAGATAACAGAATTCATTTAGCAGCCAATCCATTCTCAGATTCGGATCAAGCCTCACAGAAACACCCTGTCAAGTGTAAATATGTCTGTTGCCTTATCTCCAAAACATTACCAGCTCAACTTTGAACAAAAACAAAAAAGTGGAATATAAATGGCTCTTGACTTCACAGCAGCACCTTCCCCATCACCTGTGAAGTGAAGACATCCGCGTGAGTCGGAGGAATCAAATAAGCCTGCATTAGTCTCCCTTTGTAGAGAACAGCAGATGCGCTGTACGTAATGTTTGTCCTCATCCTACCAAATTACAGCCGAAGTACAATAATGATGATCGCCGCCGCTTTATTGGTCTTCAAATGCCATCGCAAAGCAAGGCCATTACAGTTAATTATATGTTATTGGAGGTGGCATTTACCGACTGCCTCTAAATAAGACACTGCACATTTGAGGTGCCGTTACTCAGACATCATAATGAGTTGAAGAATGCCAGGATTACGTAAAGGACAATTGCTGTCCATCACAGGGCCTGTACATTTAGTTTTCTCTTTATTCTGGTCTCCTCCTGACTCTCTACAGGGAGCTCTGGTATGCTGTGTGAGAGCCGCATCCCCTGCTACAAGCTGTGATCAGAGGAATCACTAACTCTCTTCGCCTATTTGATCTCCTAATCACAAGGCATTTATTAACAAGTCTAGAAGACATACAGTACAGCAGTTGGCAGCTTTTAAACGTGCATCGACAGCGGCCTGCAAAACAGATATTTTAGTCTTTCAAATAGGTCATCTTTAAGTCATGAGCGGCGCCGCTGCGAACTGCGAACGTCCTCGCGGCCGACGAGCTGTCGATGAAATGTGGGGAAGGAAGCAACGTGCAGTACAGTAAGAGCTTTTGCTGCGGGGGCACATTTTCTCACTGCGTTGACTTATCCACCCAGTCCGAGCAGTTTAATCTGACTTGTGAGCAGCGCCTCTTCCTTCCTAATGGAGAGTTTTTCCCCTCACGTTCTTGCCTCCAGGTGCAGCTTATGCGTAGGTGCCTCCTCTTTGCCTCGACAGCCCAGTGATGTTAAGCTCTCTGATTAAATGCCATGTTCTGTATAGGCCTTAGTATAATAAAGGCTGTCCCCGCAGTTAGCAAGCAGCTGACTGCAGCAGATGGCTGGGCCACAAACCAGATTACAGCCATCCGTCTTTAACGCTGTGACCTCATTGTGCCGCCGTCAGCCCAGCGCGCCCAGCAGAACACCAGTGAAGGTTTATTAGCGCAGAATGAAGAGGCGAAACGCGGCGAGCACAGGGCGGATGAGGGGAAGGCACGGGATGAAATCAGGTGGACATGAGAGAGTGGGAGTTGTGATATTAAAGCCAGAGATGGGGATGATAACGGTCTGGGGAACAGAGGGAGGTGGACTACAGTGAGGTGAGGTGTCGGTTTTAAGGATTTAGGAAGAGAGTGGGATAGACGACTATGCCAGGTTAGGACTGGGATTGGCATCAACCCAGCAAATCATCTGCCATATATATTAACAGAATTATTTTCAGCTTTGGCCATGCTTTATTTTTCTAAACCAATTACAGCAGAGGAGCGATGGTCTTCCCAGTCTGTCTACCCGCTGGCCTAGGGCTCCGTGGCACAGCCTCGCCGAGCATCTCAGGGAATTAAGTGTCCTGTTTAATGACGTGCTGTTGGGAACCTCTGGCTCTGAAGCCGTTTCTCTCCACGTCATTTATTACGCTTTCGGGGCGGTTAACAAACGCACTTGTCCAAAGCTGTGCAATGAGAGCAGCAGTAAAGTGTTGTTAGCTTCGGTGCTCGGGTTCTAAGCATTAAAGAATTTGACGGCGTCGTGCCCCGACAGTATACGTGTGACAGAAAAACGATTCTGTTGGAGAGAGAGACATACAGCAGAGTGTATGTAACAAAGTAAACGCCATAAAGAGGAGTCTGTGCCTAGAACTGAGTTAGTCTTTGAAGATCGTACAGCTGATGATGGAGAATAGGCGCGACTGTCGTGACGTGACAGCTGCCTGGTTTGATTCATTAGAAACTGTGACAAGAGCTTCTGGATAATTTTACTTGACTGGTTTCTATGAACTAATCGAGATAACGCCCAATGCTTCATGTGCCGTTTTCATAGCACCGGTTCTGGCTGTGGACGTCTCTGTTACCGAGCAGCTGCACAGAAAACGCACCTGTCAAGTTTACCTTCGCCGCCCAGTCAGAAAATTCCATCAATTGTGACTTGATCAGTACGTTTCACAGCTTTACAGAGCGTAGCAGGCCATAGAAAGACTCCGAGGCCTTTCTAGCATTGACCCACAGTAAGTTACTGTAAATATCCGACTTTATTTTTCTCCCTTCCTTGTTTACTGCAGTAGCTGTGCCGGAAAACATGTTTAAAGTGATAGATAGTGGTTGAGTACAAATGAATTAAACTCCTCTAATTGGTTTTCTATATGCTCCTCACAGCACACACTGTAAATAAGCAATGCATTCGTGTTGTGTAAATGCTTCACAGCATCTACCCCAGCAGCCTCCTGAGACACCAGTTGTTAACCAGCTGTGTCAGGTAAACCTGATGAGGAGGGAATTCAAGGGAATGAGCTGGTGTGCGGCTCAAATAATTAATAAATGACTTCTCCCATGGAAGGATTTGTCTCCTGCACGGCACAGATGTGACCTCTGCTGCCTGAGCGGAAAGATTGGCTTTGTTTTGCATATTGAATGTAGAAACACAGATGAAAACGTTTTGGGTTTTTTTAAGTCGCATTGCTTTATGTCTGCACGAGGTCCCAGAGCACCTGGTCCTGAAGGAGCTCACATTTCACCTGCCCCATCCTGACGGAGAGGAGTCCTCATAGTGGGATTATTAATGTGTCTGTGCTGGGATCAGATAAGAGGAACGTTTGGAAATAAAAATAGCTTCAGGACCTTCACCCATTTGGTAATTTCAGCGCTGGCTGCATCATATCAAGTGACAGGTGTTTATCAAGCCGCCCCCTCCGTGTTCTCTGCTGCCATGCACGGTGACGGAGAAGACACCGATCAATTTGGATAGAAAGCCCACTTCTTTCTGTGCCTTGTCGATATTGTTCATCTGCACCTCTCCCTGTGTTTTCTCTCACGTGTTCTCCTTGAGGGACGACCTGAATCCTTTTCGGTGATGAATGCATTGTCCCGTTCTGCAGAGCATGGACGGTATCTTATCTGCGTAATAAGTATTAACTAGGGCTCTGCTGGTCAATCTGCCCCACCTGAAGGACTTTATTGGCAGCTTATGAAGACACACCAGTGACATGAGCTTCAGCCACGTTAGTTTTCCTTTTAGTTTTCCTTATTAGAAAAAAAATCGGCTCATGCAACAAGGATGTGTTCGCATCTGCTGAGGAAAGTGTTGCGTGATCAGATCTCTGTTTGTTCTGCAGTCATTTGTCTTCCTCTGGTTAATGGTAAATCGGGATCATTAACTTTCATTTCAGGCTGCAACAAAGACTTCCAACACGTGAAATAAAAGATGTGCACTTATTGGAGATCCAGAAGATGGTTTTTATGGTAGTAGGCCGGCCTCGCGCTTTCTGGTGCCTGTGTGTGAGGAGTCGGTAATGAGCGAGCAGCCTAGATGGAGAAGAGATAGAAACAAAAGTTGGAGGCAGAGATTGATGAGGCTGCTCGTCTTCTCATTTTGCCTGCGCGAGGATAGATATGGCAGGGCCCGCAGCCCGAGGTGCAGCGCACAGATCCGCTCCTCTATATCGGCAACGTCACAGCTGCAAGACGGAAAAAAAATGCAATTGGAAATGATCCTAATCTTATTTGAAACATTTTAGATGACGCTATAAATGAGTTTTGCATGTTTAATGATTTTATTGCTGAGGAAACTATAATTACGCAGTAGAAAATCTGTTTGACTTTTCTGTGTAATTCAGCAAATCATTTTCTCATCAATTGCGGCTTAGAAAACAAAAGTGTGAAGCGTCTCGTCTCATTATTAGACGCTTAACAACTTAACCGCTTATTCCAGTTCTATGTAGGAGCAAAAGGTTTCGTCTGGCTCCTTTATTCAGTGTAGATTACAGGTCTTCACTGTAATTAGTCAAGTGACTGTAACTGTATTTACTTTATAAAGCAGACTTACATTACACGGCTCAACCTCTGTTCAGGCTCTAGTTTGGCTGAAATCACCTTGTTGACAGACGCGATGCCACTTCGCATATTGTTTGCACATTTTCTTTTATTATCTGCTTGAATTTGTGGCCGTAAGCTATCACGAGTTCTCCGAGTTCTTTTCGTAGGCTTGTATCGCCTGCGATGGTTCTGGCAGCGCGTGTCATTTTTCCAGTAATAATTACCACATATCTGAAGCGCCTCTCAATCTGTCCTGGCAGTTAGCAAGTCCCCACGGGCAAAGCAAACTGCAGGAGTACTAAAGCTCTGATTTTGTATCTCATTAACACATCCAATGAGATATTAATCTCCATCAGACGCGGGACAACCCCGAGCGCGTTGCTGGGGTGCAGTCAAGAGGAAAACGGCCTGCTTGCTGAAGGGCACGTTTGAAACTGTGCGCGCAGCGATGCGACACATGACAAGTGTCAGATTTGCAGGCGTCATGCAGAAAGTCCTATGTCACTGCAGTAGGGATGTTTTAAGATGCCAAGGTTACAAAGGTTACGGTGACACAGCGGTGGGCTGTTCTACTAATTACCTCTATAACTATGTTCTGTCGGCCTCCAGGTGAGGGAGAATGCAAAGCAGGATCTGAAGGATGGGCTGGCTCTCTACAACTCAGAAAACAACATAGGCCTGCGTAACGCCTGGAACATCATCCAGGCAGAGGTAGGCACACGTCACTCCATGGATTAACATCAGTGTTTAGCCATAGTTCCGCAGCTTATATAAAGTCAAGTGAAATGCGTTAATTTGTTGTTGTAGCTCTAGAGGCCAAAGGGCTAATGGCAGTAATTGTTACGCCGATGTTAGTTTGAGGTTTTCCTGCATTAACTAATGCTTAGTGTGTGTGTGTGTGTGTGTTTTGCAGTGGAAGTGCTGCGGCGTGATCGCTTACACAGACTGGCACGAGGCCCTGAAGGAGAAGGTAGTTCCTGACCGCTGCTGCCAGGAGCATTACCAGAACTGCGGGCGGAACGCCACCAACATGTTCTGGAACGCGGTGAGTTCGCGTGCGCCGCGCACTTTATTTGCCGCTGTTTGAGGTTTGAACACTTTTAGTTTCTTACGCGAAAAATGGAAACGGCAACAATATGTCTCGAAGGACCACAAAGAGAGAAAGGGCAGCGATGCAAAATTGCCGCAGTGAAACACAACGAGAAACAGAAGGACCACAAACGGATGCAGAATGTTCCCATGGATCTGAAGCTGGATGATCAATTACGTTCATATTTATCTTTTATTTTGCATATACTGTACAGGTACAATACATGGCTTTACACTGTAATTGTGCTTTTAAAGGTCTACTCTGCCACTGCGCTGTGGTGCAAAGTAGGGGATTAAAGGCTGTAAAATAATTATAAATTATGAAAAGCACTCAGTAGGCTTGTCCTATTGGGCAGTTCATCACTTAAAGCTTGTGTGTAATCCCACCCAGAGGAGATGACCACACACGAAGCGGTTAAGTCCTCAACACGCACCCGTGATGAAGTGCTTCACCCCCACCTCCCTGCCTGTTAAATGGAAACGCACCACGGGCTCATTCACAGCAGCTGCAGTTAGTGCAGATGTCTGAAGTCGCCACTGATGATATACTGGTTTTAACAGGAGGAAATGTCTTGTCAGGTGCAGCGGCCAAACAAGCATTGAGCATCAAAAACAAAACAAACGTTTCTAGTTGTACAGTACCTTCACAAGCTTCTTCTCCATTGCAGGGCTGCTTCGAGAAAGTGGAAGGATGGCTGGATGAAAACAAACACGTGCTGGGAACCATAGGCATGGTCATCTTGGTCGTGCAGGTAGGAGGCTTAGTGAGGAATTGCTCTTGTTTTCTGCTTTTATTTATTTTCCTCTGCCTCTCCATTGATTGCTTTGTGTCTGCTTCTATGGCAACGTTTAAAAAAAAAAAACCCAACAGTGTCCATCCAGTGGCCCTGTGGGCTGCCACCGTCTCCTCAGAAGCCTGTGGCTCAGTGGGCGTTCTGGGTGCACTCGCATCTTGAAATACTGAAGTCTTTGTCTTCTGCACCTTATCCTGTATGAGAGAATCAAAGCTGGCTTTGAGCCGAGCAGACACTAGTCAAGTAAAAGGAGCCACGACAAGACAGGAGAGCAGAGATACTAAATATAGTGGAGGAGCCAGATAAAAGATAAAAGAGAGGTGATACTGCAGGTACTGTGTTCATCTGATGCTACGCTTCCTCCTTTTGGTTCTCCGCTCTTTAAATCTCCCCCTCTTCACACGGTCCCTGGTCTGTTTTTCCCTTTCTTCTCTTCCTTTATGTTATAAAACTGTGTCAAGCAAATGACTTTCCACGGTTTTGCTCACATTTGGCTGCTGGACAGGTTTTGCTGTCAGCGCTGGTTCCCTCCAGACATCCAGTCAACTAAGTGTAGCACACAGATGTGAGTTAGAAAGGCCCAGCGACTGCGGCGCTGCATGCGCCAGGTGCGGGCGCGACAACGCAGACGGAGGGAGATCACAACCAATTAGCGATCGCTCAGTACTTCAAGCTTGTCAGAGTGACTGCAGCAAAAGTTTCCAGAACGATTCGGTGAAATGTGCCCTTCCTCACGGCCGCCGCCTCGACAGATGATGCGTGGGTGGACGGAGCGCCTCTGTTTAAAAAATTCACTTCACAGTCGGTCAGAACACGTGTTAAAGGTTCTGCTCTGTCCCTGGATCGGCCTCGCTAACAATAGCCGGCTCTGCTGCGCCTCATCTCTGAGTCCATTTGATCTCTGACATCCATGTCTTCACCTCCAAATTGTTATACTGCCCTTGTTTGGCTCCGATGGTGCACAGCACATACGGAAGACCGACAGCTCTACCTTCAGTCTGACCTGTGGCGAAATACTGTACTTCCACATCGTCTGTATCCTGCTCATGCTACGACATCCTCTTACCATCTCCTGCTCTCGACGCTTCTCCACATGCACTGCTTTCACTATTCCTCCCAGCTCTCTCCTTGGTCCCCGAGCAGGACGAGTCTTCAGTCTGCTACTGCGTGAATCTGTGGTTTTGTAAGATTCTGCGCATTTCTACAGTCCTGTATGATAAACTTCAGATCGGTATGTAAGGTCAGACTTGTCAGTGCATTTGTCTGAAGGTCTGTCCATTTGTTCTTCAAACACACAGCCTACACACGAAGACCACTGTCAGATAGCGGCCGTGTTTGGAAAGCATTAATTAGACCCTACAACACAGACATGGCTGACATTAATTTTAATGATCTCTCTCTGCCTCTCTCTTCTACACACACACTGAGATTCTTGTGTGTGGTGGGAAAGCACAGAAGCAGACCTTGAGCTGTCAGATTAGCAGACTCTGAGGCAAGGTGGAGAACACAACCGCGAGGAGCATCGCTGAAAGCCGATGCCCCACAAGCCTGCGACGTTACATAACATCCGGTGGCACAGAGAACGAGGCTCGTGAATGTTTCAGAGCAGCAACATATATGACAGACTTCAGCTGAGGCCTTTATGTAGAACTTCATCTGCAGCGATTTCCCAAATCTCAGCAGTATTTATATATTCTAAAGCCAGGACAGATGATTGAGCTTTGAAGAGTCCTGTAGGAGCGACTGTCATGCTGTCTCACTCACGCTGAATGAAGCAGACAGTTCAAACTCTCCGTGCTGCACAGACGAGCCACGTGTAAATAATTGGCTTGATTCTGAAGCAGTTTCTCACTCGTCCTAATTCTTCCTTAGCTGGATGTTTACCTCAAATTGAGGAAGCAGCTCTGTGAATTTAAGCTTAAAGTGAGACAATCGCAAACCGTAGGAATCCCCATTGAAGGCTGCTGCAGGAAGTCCTCGTCGTCTTTTTCACTGAAGACTATGCACCGTGTGGTTCTTTGCAGCTTCCCTGCCTTCTGAACTTCGGAACATAATGGCTTTGGGGTCAGCCTTGTGACTGCGTTTGATGTGGATGCAAAAGGGCTAATGGAAACTTCAAAGAGATATCTGGCTACTTTGATTCAGTGGCATCTCACATTAACTTCATTGAATTAAGGCTTGTGCACGATGTAAGTTTCTTTTTTTTTTTTCCCCACCACTAAGATTCCAGAGCACGACGTTTGAAGGCCGTGCGAGAGAACGAGAGAGCGAGCCAAAATGCTCTCGTGCTTCACCTCTTGATTTATTGCGCATCAACAAACAAACCAGCCAACATCATCATCAACATCAAACAGATGTCGAAGCCTTTGGAATTGGGAAATACTTGATAATGTGTTAATTGTTTCAGTACCTCATGAATAAGTGACGGATAAACCGAACAGGCTTACGATGTCGTTTGTTTCCTCCACAGCTCTTGGGCATGGCGTTTTCCATGACGCTATTCCACCACATCCACAGAACGGGAAAGAAGTATGACGCTTAGCTTTCGAAGGAAGCATCCGATGGAGAGGAGCCCCACTGCCTGATGGGATAAGACTCTGATTCAAACAGCCTGCCCGCCCCCTCCTCGTCTCACTTTGGAGCCTCTGTAGAGAACCCTTCGCCACCCCTCCTCCCAGACCGTCTGTACAGATTCCAACTGTGTCCCCGCTCTGTTCTCGAGATCTCCTCCCACCGTTCATTTTGCCAAAGAGTAACACATCTGGAAGACAACGAACACGTACATCTGGCAAGGAAGAGAATCCCATTGGTTGCCACGTCTTTATTTTCTTCTTCTTCTATTGCTTGGACTAACAATTTGCTGGAAGGAAGGACAAACATTGAGACAATGAAGACTAGTACTAATGCCCACACACCCTGAGGCAAAGAGAACACAAGAAACTGAAACCATCCACCTCGTGTGGAGTCATTTTTGTTCCACATGTTGAATAACGTCGACCCTTGTAAATGGAAAAAACACCACCATGGCATGCTAGTTTTTTACTTCACCGGTTTACCATTATTGTCAAGATATCCATTTAAATTTTTCTCCTTTTGTAAGTATGTTGTAGAATGTTAGGGCCCTTACGGTGTGTGTGTGTGTGTGTGTGTGTGTGTGTGTGTGTGTGTGGGTGGGTGCTGGACTTGACGTGACACTGGTGTGATCGGGCACAGACAAGCTGGGGTGGTGTTTAATCTAATCCATGATTCCTTTTTGTTTTTCTTTCTTTTATATGTGGCTGTGAAGATTTGGGGGAAAGTGGGTGTGATGGAAGAGCGTGATGTCATGCCAGGAATTATCAGCGGATTTAT
Organism: Macropodus opercularis; assembly: GCA_030770545.1. Taxonomy (NCBI): domain Eukaryota; kingdom Metazoa; phylum Chordata; class Actinopteri; order Anabantiformes; family Osphronemidae; genus Macropodus; species Macropodus opercularis. Next base: position 7,060,847 of record CM061094.1, on the reverse strand, counting down.
CTCATAGCAGCATCCTCTGATTAATAAATTGTTACGCACCAATCTGCCTGTGAACACACACACACACACACACACACACACACACACACACACACATTGTGCTGCCACACAGCAGCAGTCTTCCTGTTCCCCGTGAGACGGTTCAAATGGTGCAGAATGCCTGTTTATTATGGCTCCACCGGGAGTGAGTGAACCCGAGAGGTCTGAATGATGAAGTTCCCCCCCTTTGAGGATACCACCTGAATTGTGTGTGGCATTTTATGGGGTGTGTTTTATTACGTTGTCCAAGCAGCAAAGGGGGGGAAAGAAATCAGCTAAACAAGAGGAGCAAGCGCATGAGGGACAGAAACGGAGCCGACGTGTTTCACTGCAGCCCTCGGCTGTGTAAGCGGAGGCGGCTAAACCCTTTCCCTTCCCTCTTCTGGAGATCTCATCTACTCTCCCCTTCTCTCCGCCTGTCAACTCTCCCTGCCTCCGTCTTTCTTTTTCCACCCCAATTTCGCTTCCACACGTCAGCAGCCGGCGATGAGCTTTCCCTGCTTCCGAACACACAACATTTCAGCTCGTCACACAGCTGCACCTCTCGGTTTGCTACTTCTCTAATTTTACTTGAGCTCCGCTTTTTCTTGCCACCCAACAGCGGAGGCGGGTGCAGAGAGCGTAGGCAGATGAAAGCGAAGACAGATAGGTAAAGCAACATGCCCTGTAGGACAGGTCTGTTTACGTCTGTTCACTACTGATGCGCTGCAGGAGGCCCGAGTATCAGTCTGCTTAAAAAAAAAAAGATAAAACCCCTCCAGTGTGTCTGCTTCAAAATCCCACTGTGTTCACGAGAGGCTGTTGATCTTTATTGTTATTATTTTAGCCTGTAGTAATGGTCAGATAAATGTTTAGAGGAAGATCTGAGAACATGGCGACGGCTTTTCGACTAGAATGCAGTAAGCAAGACGTTCGCTTCCACCCGAGTGCTGTCAAATTGTCATTCACCGTCCTTCAGTACACGTGTGCTCCGAAAAAAAAAAAGCAGCAGCAACTATAGCAAAGCTGAAGGGAAAACAGTCGGCGTATTGCACCGGGTTTTTGTGACTGACCTTTGAACCTCACGATCCCCCGGCCCCTCATTAGACGTTCTCTCAGCCTGTGCGCCTCGGAGTATCACCTGGAAGCGTTCTTAGCATTTTTTATTGGTTTTGTAATGACTTAATCCGCGGGGCAGCGTTTCGGGAAGCAACAGATTTCGACGCCGCCGGCTGTGATTCAAAGCCTTGGCCCCATATGCTCCGACTCCTCTTGTCATGTCCACGGGGGGAGTGAGTGAGTGTGTGTGTGCGGGGGGGGGCATGACAGCTGCTGATGTACAGCGCAGGCACGAGTGGTCACATCTCTTCTGCTTGGCTGCCTCCACAAACTCTCTACACATCCCTTATTTACGGCCTCCTCCGGCGCTTACACGTACAGTGGCCGACAGAACGCAGAGCGCGGGAGGTGTATCCTGCAAACCGGAGCCGCCACAACCGTCCTGCTAATCAAACGGTGTCACGTCCTGCCTATGGGCAAAAGGTTTCCGCCTTGCTGAAGCCCACATCACAGGGAGGTTGACAGTGATGTCACCCAGTCCTTCAGCCATACTCCTCTTTTATGTCCCTTTTAATGTCCGTTTTATTGCCATAGTTTTTTTGTTGTTGTTTTTAAGTGACAGAGGCTCATTGTCGCTCATTGTAGGCGCATGTCACCGCTAAGCATTTGTTTCTCGGAGGATTAGTCTTTCCGATATTTCTCTACAAGGTGCAAAAACGCCTTTCTGTCTTAACGTTGCTACAGGCAATTAGCAAAGCAATTAGAAAGGGAAACCACAGCGTATAGCCACAAAGGATGTTCTCCACGTCTGTCACCATGCTTCTCTGTATTAAAATCTAGTTTAACTCATTTGCAGAATGTCCTTTCAAACTGCCAGCATCCAGTAAGACGTCTTATGTATTTCTAGAGCATGTACTACAAGATCCCACGACACAGAACTCTACGACCGTTCCAGTATATCAGGCCTGGATGTAAATACTCATGTAACGCGGATGTGACTTGCTGTTGTACTAATCACATTTGGCGCTTTAAAAGCCATTTTCTCATTGTGATGAGACGCTCCTTGCATTCACGCATATCTCACACCCATATTTTATCCAGGAGCGCTGTAAAGTCGACGTAAACTTGTGTTTTTGTCAGTGTGCGTTCATATATTATTTGACCACATTTGCATCTCATAGCAAGACCCATATTTCCCCTCGCGTCTTTCTGTCTTCGTTCGGACTGTAAAGAGTTCCCTCTCATCCGTGGGAGCACTTCCCAGTAAGCACATGCAGTAAAATGTCTTTTTCTGCTGTGAAGTTCGAAACAAACAGGTTTGCTTGTTTGTTTGTTTGTTTCGCCACCTTTAACGTGATTTCTGTAATCCGTCTCCTTTCACCCGTGCTAAAGCTGAATATCTGAGCAGTGGAAGCGGTGTGTTTGATGTTGTGTTCTGCTGGGTGGCGCTCATATCTCATCGGATACCTGCCAGCCCTGTCCTGTGGAGTTTATCTGCTACATGTGATCGCACTCTGAAATATCTAGTATATAAGTGGCGCACTCCTTTCGCTTTATTCTCTAAATCAACTATTTTTTAAATAAATGAAAGAGTGTCACAAAAATCCCATGATACTGTACACTCATTGCCTTTCATGTTTAATGACTCGATGCTTTTGATGTCTTCCCTTTCTTTTCCGTCACTGTTATATAGACAGCATTTAAATAGCGTCTGATGCTGGATTTTTAGTTTAGTTTTTTTTTTTTTTTTTTTTTAGGGGGGGGGGGGGGGGATTTGGCATGAGGAGTAAAGCAAAGCTGTGTCAGAGCAGATCCCGTGAAAGACGGCGGCGTCGCTGCCTTCGAGCTGCCTCGACTTCAAAACAAATAAGAAAATCTAAGGGGCTGTTGTCCCGAAGATGCTGAGACGAGCTAATGGGAGTCCGCTAGGCGGGCAGAGGGGTGTTTTTGAAGAACAAAAGGGAGATGATGAAAATGGGAACCATCGCCAATTTGTCTCGTTTCTGCATCATGGGGAGAGCAGCAGAGTATTTTTGTACAGAGGTTTATCCCTGATTCAGGCCCATTTGTCATAGTGAGTGAATTTTATTGTGCCATTCCATCTTGGCGTTTTTTGTTTTTCCCTTTGTTTTAACATGACTGTTCCTTCTATGCAAAAATATGACCTATTTTAGCCTTTGTACAGATTATTTTGTATGAGTAACATGTACTTCAATAAAGTAAACACAACAAACCGTGACTACTGTGCATTCTGTCCTGTTTGCTACTTGTGTTACAGCGTTTTGCATTTCACTAACCTGAACTTGGAAGCCTTTCGTTCGGATGAGGCCGTCGTCCACGCAGCAGTATTTAGCGCGTTAACCTCCGGTGGAGGAGACACTCAGCTTGTTCCGGCGGCTCTCTGCCGTGTTTAGCCCACTAAACGCTGGGAAGCCTTTCTGCTCCTTGTCCCGCTGCTTTGAGACCAACTCAATTCAGTTAAACTCCAATTCACAACAGCAGCTCCAGGCAATTTACAAGTAAGGTTTAAGACCTTACACAACCAAACCCAACAAATTCACCTGTAGAAACCATAGCAGTAAGACTTTGTATTGTCCCGAAGCTGCAATTAGCCCCAATGAATTCACCATTTTCACACTTATTATACTGGAGGAGGCGTTTGGCTTTAAATAATAGGTTAGTTCCAGAACCTTTCTAATGAACTACTCCTTTAAGCTAAATGTAACGCAGAACATTTAGGAAATAATAAGGAATAAATACTGTGCTCTGTGAAAATCATACCTGTGTTTATGTGTATATAAAAAACAAACCCTACAATTAGATATTCGCATACATTACTTTTGCTGCCAACGACTGATCAAAGTTGAAGAGTTTGCAGTATAATTAATAATAAGAATAATAATAAAGGGAGCAGAGGGAGAGAGAGCGCGGAGGACTACAGACTAGCTCCTATTCAGCTGCAGTCAACCAGATCTGTATTTTTGTAACCTGACCTATCAGCCTACATAGACCGTTCTGGGCCCTGCTGGCATGACAGAGAAGCGTCACAGGCTCGTCCCCCCTTTTATAGACAACCGGACACCCCCCACAGCCTGCAAACGACCCCCCATCCGCCCGCTCAGATTTATGTGGAAGCCGTGGTTGCGCTGGGTGGGGCCACAGATCAGGGACCCGAAGCTGAGCTCACTGTAGGTATATATGCCGGGCTGTCAAAACACCAACAAACTATGGACAGGAATCAGAATCTGAACCGAGCCGAGACGTTCTCCTTCGTCAACCCCTGGATTCGATATTTTCTCTTCTTCTTCAGCTTCTTATTTTGGGTGAGTACAACGTTGCGCTGTTCAGTGTGTTTTCCTTCTGGTAGCACCGGCACCGACAAAAAACACGGCAGGGGACATCATGTATTCAAAATATTTCTGAGCATATAAATCACCCGTTTTCTGGGAAATGCACATTTTGAGTCTGATCTGCTCAAAAGGCAAAACTAGGAAAAAAAAAAAATGTGTATTAATAATAAATGAGAAAAAATCATTTAGACTGAATCTGGGGCTGCATCCAGCAGCACCCAGCCACCCGCTGCTACCTATTTTAAGTTTACTGTAGTTATGTATGTGCACTCAAACTGCTCATACATCACCGCAGCAAATGTTGAGCGGTGCACAAATCAGCTGAGCAGCGGCTCATGCTGAACATCTGGCAGCTGTGCGAGCCTGTGCTGTACGCGAATGTTTCTATGTATTGTAGTGCGTTTCCTGTCAAGTACTGTTAGTCGAAAGTTGCTGCTGAACATATTACAGTTACAGTGGATCCCTCTAACACAATGAGCCAGTGTGTAGTGTATTCTGCCAGAGGACAACACAACCGAGAGTGTTACAAGCAGCGGAGACACTCCAGTCATTAAACCCAGCGCTTTCACACCGAGTTTAGACTTTCACGTTACTACTTCGAGCACAGGGATCACAAACGCAGCGTGGGGGAGGGTCGGGGGGGTACAAACGCTGTACCTGGACTCTTACTGTGCTTAGAGCCAATCAACAATAACTGCGGCTCCAGCAGCGACACAGCCGGGCCTGCAGTGATTTTGTTTATCAGACAGCGGCTCAGAAATGAACACTGCAGCCCTAATCTATCAGGCCTTTGTGCCCGCGTCCCCGTGGCTCAGTTCAGCTGGCTTTCACCTCTGTACACAATCCGCAGAGAGAGGCCCGATTCATCCCTTTGAAAAGCCTGAAAAACAGGAGCTGGAATATAGTCGCGGTCTGTGTGTTTATATCTACTGTTGCACAGTGTCGCCCATATTCACACACAAAGATGCACGGTAGCAAACTGACAAAAAGAGCTACACACACTTGTACACTACAGACAATATGCCTTAAACAAATAGCGGCACTTTAAAATCATGAGAACGGCGCCGTTTAAAGAAAACGTGCATCAAGACAAAATCGAAAGGCAGATAACGCTACAATATGGTTTTACTTCACCCAAGGGCATAAATGACGTAACTTTCCAATACAAGCTACATAAAAGCATGTTAACAGAGACACGGGCTGCGTTCTGTGTATCCACAATTAGTCATCAGGAGAAAGTCTGTAAAGCTGGAGCCTGGAAATAAAAGCCAAGCCATGCAATTTGGTATTCAAGGTGTGAAAAACAATCAAGGAGAGCAGGAAAATTAGTGTTGACAATCCACAGCAGGATTTAATGTCCCCCCTCTTTTCCTGAGTCACTCTGGTTAGACTCAACACACATTCTCAGCGCTCAAGCAACAACATTAAAGGAGGTATCGTCCCCTGCATCCGGCGCTCGCGCAGCGTGGGCTGCCGACGTTGCATTTGTGCTCAGCGTTGTACACAGTGGGAAACGTTTCTCTGCTACTGTACTGTTTTCTTGTGTTTCTTAGAGAAAGGCAAAGAACATGGCTCGGATCAACACCGTGAACTCTTCACTCACACACACACACACACACACACACATGCACACACAAACACCACCTCCTGCTTCTCTCCACTGCTCATTATAGTAAAATGACCCACGGTCCACCTACAGTAAAAAAAACACAACACATATTCCAGTAAGGCTTGGACGGATAATAACTATGACTTTCTAACCAAGGTCGAGTTCTGTTCAACAAGAAAAACAAAATTTGAAGAAAAAACAAAACACGACTTCTCCACATTGATGCTCCCCATCAGCCTCCACAGAACTAGGGGGTCTGGTTGAGGCCGCCATTGTTACTTACATATCTGTCCATTAAAGTCAGGAAACGAAAGTTTACAAGTAAGAAGAGCAAAACTGGCAAGTGGGTTTAATTACTTCTGCTTTTGTGGCGTAAACAAATTAAACAAAACATTAATTTTCCAGCTTCAGGAGGGCTTCAAGTTTTTACTTTCAAACACAGCAAGGAACTATAAACGATTAAGGCACAGGACTAATACCCAGCTTGTGCGTATTTCAGTGTCATATCTTTCTGCCCATTGCATTGTATAAAAGCACATCCCTGTTTTGTTTCCCAGGTTTTCTCCCTGCTGATTATTGCAATTGGGGTCTACGCCAAAATCCAGAAAGCTACAGGTATTCCTCACATCCGCTCCACAACACGACCATTACCCTGTAAAGAGAACAGTGGCCGCCATAGACCTGTTGAGCTCCCCTAACACAGAGCAATAGCATGTCACGGTGGGTTTGGTAGCTTTATCCTTAGTTTACCCGCCGTCATTATTTTTCACATTTAATTTGATGCAGTCCAAACCCAAAAAGGATTATCTCGGGCTCTTCCCGCTGATTAGGCCTGTGTTTACAGTATAACCCACGATGGATCGCGGACGCTTTAAGAGAATGAGGGCACCCAGATGCAAAAACAGGAAACTGCGCAAGGGAAGGAATTAATTGAAATAAAGGCTAGAAATGAGGACAGAAGAGCACAGACGTCTAAACAGAGCCTGTTGTGTTCTTGTCTTTCTACCAGACACGGTGAGGGACACGTTCCTGATCGACCCAGCCGTCATCCTAATCGTTGTGGGGGTGGTGATGTTCTTCATCACGTTCTGCGGCTGCATCGGAGCCCTCCGAGAAAACATTCGCCTCCTCAAGACAGTAACAGACATTTTACTAGTACTGGCCCTGTGCATCGACGGCCACTTGTGATTCATCTCTAAACGTTCTTACTTTCAGTTTGTCTCACTCTAGTTCTCCTTCAGCCTGACACTGGTCTTCCTCACCCAGCTGGCCATAGCGGTTCTGGGCTTCTTCTACTCCGATCAGGTATCTGCCCCGTTACCGGCGATGCTCAGCACGGGCGTAGTTATTCTAGAAGTCACCATAAGTGTGGTCCTTGTCCTGGGTTGGACAATCTGTGCATTTGTAAACTACAGTGTAAAAAATTCAACAAGGCACGGCATCTGATCCCAGAGATGGGCCTGCTGAGCCCACGAGGGGGACGTCTTGTCAGAGTCTAAGCTACACAGAGCAGACGGGGAAAGAAAGAAAAGCACTAAAACAGTGCTACAGGACTGTTTGTGTCAACGTACATTAGTCACACGTCGAGCAGGTTGAGTGTGCATGAAAAAAATCTTTTCATATAAAGCTGGAACACTCTGACCTTATAACATGTAATATTGTTTTTAGATATGTAATCAATATCCAGCTATATTTGCTACATTCATTTGTTGATACAAAAGGTCAGATCACCTTCCATTGAGGCAGGAATGAAGCTTCCCCGGAAACGCTTACGTTAGATGGGATAACCACACTACCAGGCACCGTCTCCACTGAGAGTAAAAAGCAAGCAGCGTTCCCCGGCACCGGTGTCTGGTGGCGAAGAGCCTGGCGCCCGATGCCCCTTCTCCTGCTCCCCCTCGTGTTCTCCGCCAGGGCACCGACTGCCTGCCTGCTGCTAAACAGAGCAGTTTAACAGCCCTCCCAGCATCCTTCGCCGCTAAATGATTCAAATGCTTCGGCACTTCAAAGTGGAACCAAATGTTCCATTTCAACAAATCCCTTGCAGGAGGCTTTGCCGCTAATGACACGGGGAGGTGTGATGGTGGGCTCTGAGGCCCACAAGCACGGTCTACCAGGTGGAAACTCAGAGAGAGGAGGAGGACGGTGAAGAAGGTGGGGGAGTGGCTGGAGGAAAAACTTGTTTTGCAAAACTACTTCAGGATAGAGTTTTGGGCTATTTAAAGCAGCTCGTTGTTTTTTATCAACATAACCTGCTGTAACACGGGCTGCGGTGCAAACTGTGCAGAAAGCCTCCAGCCAGCTGCTCACACAAGTTCATTTCAAGCTTAATGAAATTTCAAAGTTCAGCAGCTTATTGTTATACAGCGCTCCTATTAGCATATTTTACATCTGAACTCGGTCTGTGCTGTGAGCGTGGCCCGCTCGGTTGTCTGAAAGGATGGCGATCGGCATTAAACCCATTTTCAACGCCCGTTTGTATATGACCACAGAAAATCTAAATATTAACAATAGGAGGCCTAATTAAAACCCGAAAAGCCATCATTAAGAAGTAGCTAAATAAAATAGCGTATAATTACGCTGTAGTTACAAATCCTCATTCCATCAGCGCCTTTCGTATGTTTTCCATCTGGGTTTTGATTATTAAGCTCAAGTGGAGCTGATTAAAATTACCATTATAATAAGTGATAAATTCAAGCAATTATCTCGTGCAACTAAAAGAGCTAAAGTTTGGCCTGTGTGATGTGATCTCAGAGGCAGGAATGGTGTCGTGATTATCGTTAGCCTGGACTCGCTGCAGCGGGAGTCGCTTTGCTGTATCCTTACAAAACATCCCACCGGAGGAAGCTGCGTGTCCCCCTCCCACATCTGATACTGTGCTTTAAGTTCATATAAACAGATCCATGGAAATAGAATATTCAGCGAAGAGACTAAAACCCAACATAATTCCATTTAAAGCCTAAAAGCTCATTTGCAACCTGTCTCTAGACGGATCCTTAGCGGAACCAAAATAATAGCACATGCGCGCTGCGTCGGTGTGTACATAAACGCAGTGCTAATGGAAGACAGTCCCAGAAACAGTCGAACAAAACACTCTCCAGTCACGTATACCGTAGAAATCCAATCACACATCAGTGTCCTTGAATTCTGATCCAGCCTGAGTGTGAGGATTTCCACAGCACCTGCCTGAAGGAAGTTCCTCAAATGAGCACTTTACAATTCTCCATAGATGGAGCCCAAGTAATTAACTGAGCATCACAACCTGAGAGGTCTCACAGTATCACTGAGCAGTGTAGCCGCCTGGTTATAGAGCGGTTTGGAGGTAAACTCACATCTGCTCATTTTAATGAAGTTATTAAAACACTTTTTATTTCCTTTAAATTCCTTACTCCGTCTTACTCCTCCCTTAGACTCGGGACACTCTGGGGAAGTTTGTGAAGAAAGCCATTGTGCACTACAGGGATGACCTGGATCTGCAGAACCTGATGGATTACATACAGACGGAGGTACTGTAGCCAGCAACACTCAGTGGCCTGTGCCCGTGTCCACAGTTACCAGCGCTGCAAGAGCCTTCAAATTAATCACAGCGAGTGGTTTATTGAATGTGCTGAATACTAAACCGGCAAAACCACAGTCGCAGCCACTCGAGCATATGTCTGATGTTTGTTATGTTGGCCTTAGTGGGGGTTTTCCACATGAGAGGCTGCCTGTAACATTTAGTTCCTGTACTCTGTGGGTTTCCTCATATGATATTCCTCCTCCATCTGCACAAACTGGCCCACTTGTGATCCCGGGTTTTCCCACGGGAGAAGCCCAGACTGCCAGGCTGTACAGTACTGTACATTGCAAGAGCATGTTTCTAAATATATATGTGTGTGTGCGCATCTCTCTCTCACTTCTTTTTGCTCAGTTCAAGTGCTGTGGGTGGAACAACTACACAGACTGGTCCTGGAACATGTATTTTAATTGCACACACGAGAACCCGAGCTCGGAGCGCTGTGCTGTACCTTACTCCTGCTGCACGCCTGTTCCTGGAGAGGTGGGTTCTTCCTTTACGGAGACGCGTGACGCAACTAAGAAATGTGAAGCGGTGCATCGAGTTCAAAGATTCTCTGTGCGAGACATAGAACTGACGGATGACTTGATCCTGATAATGAGGCTAAATTAATCTTTTGCTGGCAGGTGTTTTAACACCTCACCCTGCATACAGACAAAATGCTATTATTAGAAGAGATGTGACAAATATTCTAAAAGCCTAGGGACTTGGATATTATGTACACATTGGTGGACAATGATAAATGGTAGCGGTGTTGTGTTGACACTAGATAAGTACACAAGTGTGTCAAAACTGCAGACACCACTGATTCTTTGCCTGGAGGCAGCATCAGCAGGTATAAGTGCTGCTGATGTTACTGCGCCTTCCTGTGGGCAACGCAAGTCGTCCCGCATAGAACTCAGTGGGAACAACCACAAGCCAGGCTCGCGAGGCGATTCACACTCATGGAACGATCAAGGGAAATGTCTCTAGGATCAAACTGCATCAGCAGAGTAATAACCTGACGCGCGGCCGACAGCAGCATCAGAGGCCACTAAAGCAGAGGCAGCGGTGGTGATTTACCGGCTTTTAGGCCCCTTATCGGGCAGGTTCTGGGATATTTTGTCAACCGGCATCAGCACGCGGCAGCTTCCACATGCATAGGAAAGGAACTTAGCCTGAATTAGGGTGAGTGCAGACGCAGGCGCTATAAACACTCAGTTCTCAGCGGACGTGCGAGGACAGAAAAACACGGAGAGCCGTGCGGCGCCATCGCACTGGTATTGATCATACAGCTTGTTACCAGGAGCACAGATCACAGCAACCTTTTACAACATGAGTGAATAATCTATTACTTAAACACTAGAGGAGCTGATGCAGTGCTGCGCCCTGCTGTCCACACCCTGCAACTGCACGGGTCCTTCAGGGGCCCATGAAACAGACATGTCTGAACCGCTCTCATCGTTTCCTTATTTTTATTCCACGTCTCTATAGTCAGCAGATCTTCTGCAAAACTCCCCCAGCTGTCACAATAATTAATCTCTTTACCAGTGACACAGCAGCCGGCGAGAGCGTTTCTATGATTTCAGGTATAAGTGCTCATTAAGGTGACTTTGAAATGCTCGTGCTCTCTTCCATCTGTCACCCAGGTGGTGATTAACACCATGTGCGGTTTCGGGGTGCAAACCCAGAAGCACCTGGAGGCCAACAAGTCGATCTACCCCGTCGGCTGCGCGGACAAAGCCGTGATGTGGCTCGAGTCTCACCTCCTGCTCGTGGGGGCTCTTGCCTTAGGTCTGGCCTTGCCTCAGGTACGGTACCTGCCACACGAGCACATGCAGCAGACACGCACTGCCAATTACCGCTCCAGACTGCCCAGTAATTGGCGACGCCCCCCCCGCTAACCTCAGTCAACTGTGTGCAGAGATGATGGCAGTCTTAAATAAGCTCTCCGTCTCTCACACATCCACAAACGCGAGTCGATACGGGCATCAACCGGAGGCCCTCCACCTCGAGTGAGCAGCAGTCGACATATTGACGGCCCCGGCTCTCACAGACAAGACTTGCACGGTGCATTGGGGCTGGACTGCAAAGTAGTCTGAGCAACACTTCATCAATCAGGACCGTGCACCTTTCCTGAAGTAGAAAAGTTCTATCGAGCAGCTCCCGACAACAGCATCTCACATTCTGTTATGAAAGATGGACGTTAACATCCAGCTTTAGTTAGTTCACTTACACACTTACACTCTCGATGCACCTCACACTTCAAATCTCAAACATTACAGAACGTCGATATGTTAGATTGACCGTGAAACCTCATTAGCGTCGACTAAGAGCTGTCTCTAAGTAATTAGTCCGCTTTCTAAACAATGCGACGCAGGGACTGTGCTGTCACACTGCATCCTCGCAACATGACACGCAGCGTTGCCGCTGGAGCTTCAGCGTTCTAGCGCTTTCATATCTCTCTGATTGAGTCCCCGATGGTTCTGCTAAGAGTGAAGCACGTAAATTATCTATGAGTCCTGTCAAAACAATTGCATTAGTATTCTAGCGGCTCTGATGTGCAGTAAATCGGATAATGAAGTCCCCCCCCCCCTTTTTTTTTTTTGTCTTTCCCATCCTCGCCAAACATTATTACTGGATTTGTCTGCATAACAAGCCTCATTTAAATCCAACTGTTAATTATTGAAAAGCTGTGTTTGCCACTTTGTGTGAAATATCGCTGACAGAAAACAACTGCTTGGCATCAGCTCTACAGGAATTGATACTTACAAAGTATTCTAATCCTAGAAACGTAACTACAGTACATAATTAGAGGCATTTAGGCCGTCTTGTACACTATGTATTGTACACGGTGTCTACTTCGGACATCGACGCCTCGTCGCTGTGCCAGATTAGCATTGCGCCATCGTTCCGAGGGACCTTGGGGATGCTCGGACAAACTGAGTGGCTGTTTTGTTATCTGAAGATGCTGCTGCTGTTCTCTAGATTGCAGGCATCGTGCTGTCCCAGATCCTGATCTCTCAGATCCAACATGAGATTACCTTAGTGTTGTGAGAGCTGGCTGACGGACGGGACGAGGAAGACGGAGCACGACGCACAGTATTCTGCTCCGTTCCCCCCGACGTGTGCGAGGACATCTTTTCTGCTGCTGCTACCACTGCGATGTTTGACATTTCCTATTGTTCACGTGCTGCATTTTCTTGTGTTTCTGAACTCACATGGAAAGAGTTAAAATTTGACATGCTAAGTATTTATTTATTGGTTTTAAACATTGGATTTTGTATTAATATTAACATGAAAAAGAAAGTATTTATATGTAAATGTGATGTTTGCTAATAAACCCTCCCAAAAAAACAAGGTATTAGTAAAAGTGATGTACTTTGTACTGACAAGAATAAATCAAGTGATTATTTTATATAGTATGTGTACGTATGTAAAGTTTTTGCCTTTTCGTTAATGGCATCAGAAGCCTGCTTGTTGGAAAAAACGTCCCGCACGTCTGACCGGCAGCACATCTGATTTGGGAAGGTGCTTTGAAGCTCTCTTACACGAGTACCTCGCAGTGACTCTAGGCGTGAAGTGCCAGGGCTCTCTGCATGAGACGATCGGTCAGAGCCGAGTCGGGCCTCGTGGCGTCCCGCTCCACCAGAAGACACCTGGAGGAAAATCAGCAGGAAGTCAGCGCACAGAGGCCAGCAGACACTCGAGCCGAGAGGCTAACCTGATCGATAACAAGGGCGTAGCACGGTGGGCCGACGGCGGGCGTCAGTTACGTAATGGGATCATAGAGCATCTGTTCAGAGCGGAAGGCAGCTCAAGCTATACAACCTCACCATGAAACCCACTGGTTCGCTCTGAGATCCTTCTATTTTTATCTCCTACTATATATTCTCTCAGCAGAATCTCACATACATACATATGAACGGCCAAGACCCACAACACTGTTGTTTGTTACCTCCCAAGCTTCTGGTGGCGCTTGTTCTCAGATTTCAGTGTCGCATGAATAAGAAGCTGATTGAAGACATCTCTCTGAAAAATGGAGTGGAGAAACGTAAGTAGATGCCTTCTCTGAGCATTCATGGAGTCACGGTGATTAAATAACGCCACTGATCACGTCTCCGTGAAGCTCACCTGTGCATCGCTGCCACCTATGTCTACGATGTGGTAGCGTAACGGGTACAGGAGTTCCACAGCTTGACTGTAGTCGCCCTGGTTGTAGTCCATCATGGCCTGACACATTGTTACGCCAACGCTGCCAGCCAGCCGATGCTGCTGATTTTCCCCTGGCTCCCTGTGAGGAGGGACACGAGACAGTTCTTGGTTTAAGGAACAGTGAGCACAGAGCAATTCTTAGAAATAGGAAATACATATGGGAGAGCTACTCCTGTACAGAGCCCTCACCAACGAAGATGGCAGTCACACAGGACGGTGCACGTACGTAGCTAAATACCGAGGTTTTGCACAGAAAACGGAAGAAATGCAGCAAAGGTGCAGGAGAAATCGTATTACTAGTCCCCAGTATTCAGTTATTTCCAGTTCCATGTATTCTGAACACACTTACTGTAGCAGCGCACCGTTCACCAGCATGAGCTCTTTCTGAGCAACACAAGAGCAGCTTGTAGCAATCAAAGTTATTTTCTCACAATTTAGCATTTCTGTTTCATACTTCGATATTTTCAGGGCCTATTGGTTCCCAGGATCCCTGCCTAGAGCCACATACCTGAAATATCCAAACACCACTGACAAACTACTTTACAAGAGTAAGATAAGATAAAAATAAGAAAACCAACTTATATTATGGTTTTTCATTAATTTATTTATCAAAAAAAAAGCCCACATTACTTTAATTTTTCAGACTGACAAACCCACTGCAGTGTGAAAGGCACAAACATCTGAGTAGGATTCAGTTCACTGTAAGGCCACTGTAGGAAGGGTTTTTGGATTAGGTCGTGCAAAGACTCACTGACTCTGACTGCATTACCTTGGTCTGAAAGGATCGCACAGCTTAACATAATCCATATTTTGCCGTAATGTAATAGTACAAGTGGTACATGGAATAAAAATAATCGCAAAGCCCAAACGTGTCTGCAGCTTGATTCAGTAGAGTGTGTTGACGAGAACGTTTCCGTTTATGACAGTACTCAGAAACTGACTATCTACAGTCGCTTTCCCCTGAGGATTCATCATTGTCAAACTCCTGTGATCTGCATTTTTATTGCATAACAGTGAAACTCATGACACTTTAACAACCCTGCTTTAAAAAGCCATTTTTTTGTTTTTTTCTCTGTGGGTTGTCTGCTAAAGTAGCGAGCACACGCTGCCCCCTGCTCACGGTGCCAGAACACATTACGAGCACAAAGCTCCGCCGCTGCCGCTGCAGCATCTGCTACACGGGAGGAGCGCACACGCCGAGGTGAACTGCAACCCTGAAATGTCTCTCTGGCTGCATCCGCTCTCGTTCGCCGCATCCTACGCTCAACCTTGCTTCTGTCTCCTGTTTACATAAGGCTGGTGGTGGTTCTTATGTAAGGCCGGCCGAGTGTGTCGAGGTGCGCGCCGAGGAGAGGAAACGGTGCAGGATTTACTTAGCCAATTCCCGGAGGCCCTCCACCAGACGCTGAGAAACCTCGCTCTCTTTAGCTCCCAGCGACGCCATGAGGAAGTGGAGGTCGTTGAATATGGTCACATGATCATCGGTGTGAGGCTGCGTGACCTGGAGCAGCTCGCGCCAGCGCTCCTTCACACAAACACCTGAAAGTTCCACACATCACAGCCGATTGAGTCTCAGTTTAGCCATGAAATAGGTGCAAAGCTCAGGTCAGAGTTGCTGCTAATTATGCAGCTCCTCGTGTTTCAGCCTAATGAGGTATCATAACACAGGCTGCCTCCCTTCATTAACAGTTTCACTTAACATACTATTACGTTTAACTGTTTCCATCAGGCTAATAAGTGTCATATAAAATCCTTGATTAACATGCACCATATTATGAACTTTAATCAAAGTCTGGTAAGGACCACAACGAGTGGGCACGAGTGTCTTCGCTGCTTTCGTTCACCTTCTCCGATACACTTTTGAGAAACCTGATATTATCAACGGTCTTACCCTCCATTTCAAGTCTGTAGAGCATTGACGTGGCATCGACGGTGTCCAACATGGATCCTGAGGCTCTGCAACGTCTGAATACCTTAAGAAGACAGGACACACTTAAAGACTCAATGTGCAGAATTATATTATTATATTATATCTGACCTCACAGTGACACTGTGTAGAGAAGACGACCTCTGGGTTCAGCAGTGATACGCTCCGTGTAAAATTATACAACTTCAAAGAGCTCAACTTTCAAACCATCTAAAACTCTTTTTTAGATTCAATTAAAAAATCATCAGCTTTGGCTGTTGACACTGACATGGGGGGGGGGTGGATTTTGAATTGAATTTGTTCACACTTGCTCTCTGAAGTACAGCATATTGCTTTTAGTCAGTATCCCCTGTGTGGTGGTACTGTACACGCATGACCCCGCAAAGTGTGTACACGAGCAGACATACTGTTAACGGGTTGACGCAGACTCTGAACTGAAACCAACCTCAGAGTCGTATATTTGCAGAGCGGCTTCATATTGTCCCTGTGGAGGTGGAGGAGGAGGGGGGGGAGGAGGGGGAGAAGAGGGTGAGCAAGAAGAATTTGAATAACTTTAGACTTGAAAGATAAGCCAGAGTTATCGCTTGTGCTGCACAGATGCAAACACAAATTAATCTCCCAGTATAATCAACTCCAGGCATCAAATCGCCCAGGGGAAAGGATATCATAAATACAAGCTCCACAAATACTCCTTGTGCCAACTCCTCACTTGACTGAGAAAACCCATCGTAATATTTACCTTCTCTATGAAGTATAGGGCCCAGTGCCAATAGTTATGACTGGCCAACACGTCAGACACCTGAAATTAAACCACACATATCTAGAGTTTTTTATTTTCCTAGGGCTACTTTAGTTGTTGACCTTGTGATTCATTAAAATTTTGTACCTGCCAGTCTTTCTCCCGACTCTGCATGAATTTCAAGCCTTTGTCCATCTCTGCTTTCATCTCACAAACATGGGCCACGGAATGGACAGACCAGGCGTCATCGGGAGTCAGAGCAAGGCCCTGCACATAAGAGTTGAACGGTGTGAAGCAAGAACGAGAGCTAAAGATAAAAATAAATGAATAAAAACACAGCAGAGATGCATCACAATTTAAAAAGACTTTTAAAGGCTTTTGTTTTGTCTACGTCCTAGGATGCAGACCTGCGAGTAATGACTCTCACCTCCATGGCGACTTTCTCAGCCTGGTCGTAGAAGCGAGTCTCCATCAGGCCGAAGGAGTACAGTCCTTTCAGATAGCTGAGGGCACACACACATTACGGTGTGATATACAGATCCGTTCCACGCAGGTTTCACTCACTTTGGCCCACTAACAGCTTCCTCCTCGGTCTGAGTGAGACGCTCATTTGTGGCGGCATCAGCATCGTACTGTGTGTTGGTTGGTTTCTCCAGCAGTTTGAAGCCATTGTACCATCCACCCATTATTCAAACTGCTTTCCATCACGACCCAGTCACAGCCATCACAGAGCAAAAGCCACCGGTTCACCTAACTTACCATATAACTGAACTCGATATATGTGGACAGTGAGTTCACCCACCACGGAGAAAGGTACACGGCCCCCTGTGGCTTCACCGTGGCAACCTCCACACCGCTGTGCTGGCCAACGCAAGCGTTACGTGTTTAAAAAAAACCAAACTATTTGGTATTTGTTTCTCAGACTGAACCAAAATGTCCAACGTGTTGCGTTGAAGTAAGGAAGCAGACAAAAGCAATCACTGTAAAGGACGGGCGTCTCTGCAGGATGAAAACGGAGGCTACTCCCGTGTGAGAAATGACTCTCTGCAGGACGCCGTGGCTCAATAACCGTCTGGTCCTGCCTGCTCAGGCAACGACTTACCAGGCAAAAACAGATTGCTGCTACTGTCAGTGTTCATACACTTAACGCTCGTTGATTTCATGCTGTTCTCTAAATGCTCAGCAACTGCTAATGAGCCGGTCTGCTTCTGATTGAATATTGTCGTTTGCACCTGGACAAGGGCGTATGTGGCTTCCAGTCGGGCAACACTCTGGCGACCGAGTCCCTCATCGGAACTTGGGCTCCCATGTAGAAGTAGGCGTCGTGGGCAAATTTGAGGGCCAGCATGTCTGTGGGGTGGTCCAGCAGAATGTCCTCCCACGCGACACAGGCTTCTGGGAAATTCCTACAAGGCAAATGTGTCAGGACAAGCGAGCTTCCGCGACGCAGAGAAGATGAACATGCGAGAGCTCGAAAGATTCGGTTAAACAGCTTCCTCGTGAAATTAAACTGTGTCAAATGTTGCTCCTGTAGTTTGAGATGGCCTGAGACAGCATCTAATCACATGTGTGCGCTTGGGACCTTCCTTCGGCCCAGCAGTGGGTATTATACAACAACATCCTCTCCTATCCTTCTGTTCTGACTTTCCTCCCCGTGGCAGCCTGGCTCTGGAGCTTACCCACGTGAGAAGAGCTCCATGGCCTGGACATGGAGCCTCTCTCTGGGAGTGATGTCCTGGCTGCTGGCCAGCTCCACCGTTCGCCTCACGGCACTGGCCAGACGCTTATCCAGACGGGTGGAGCTAGTTGTAGCTACCAGCTCGAGGCCCGTAGTGATCACATGGCCCATAACTACAGGGGAGGAACAAAGAGCCTGTGAGGATTTTAGGGTCTCAAGCACATTTAAAATTAATCTCAGCAATATAATTATTATTATTATTAATTAGTTAGGATGCTGTGTATGTTTCTGTTGGAGCCAGTATTAGAGGCTCAAATGGCTTTGGACAACTAAAATAACCTATAACAAAAATGATGTTTATTATTTTTATTTATTGGGTTTGTGATTATTTTGCCTTTTTTATTGTCCTGACTTTTTCTATAGACTTGGGCAAATTGTTACAATTTAGTTTTTTCCCCAAGATCAAAAACTGCCAGAGCTGATAGAGACAAAGCCGAATCCTCAGAAAAGAGGAAGAGGGAGAACGTTTCTCTGAGAGGCCACAATTCAACTGGTGAAGAAATAATCTGAGAACAGCTTCAGAGAGAAAACCTGTCAGACCTAATACAGCAGGCTGCAGGGTAGGATCTGCAAGGAGCTATGAGACATGCAGCAGCAACGGGAGGAGAGAGGCAAACCGGTGGAGAGAACGGTAAACTGATGAGTGAGGGGAAAGTAATAGAGAACAACAATTTGGCGATGAACAGAGTGAACAGACAGAGAATAAGAAAGGAGGAAAAGAAGGCGCTCTCTGAAGAAAAGGCCTCAGAGAACATGGCTGCAGAGACAGAAACGAGGGGAAGGAAACGAAACTGAAAGAGAAGCAGCAAAAGGAAGCCCAGAAGAAGAAAGAACCAGAGGAGAGAGGAGTTAGAAAACAACCCCCTCCTCCTCGCCAACCCATTTATTAGGTACACATGTAGTCGGATTCAATCTACCTCTGCCACCAAATCAAGTAAATAAAATAAGACGATTACTTTATTCACGATGCCAGCAAGAAATTCCAAATACAAACTAATAAAAAGAAAATAATTCATAATTAGCGGAGTAAGAACAAATTAAGACAAGCAATAAACAGAAATAATCCTTAAATAATAAATAAAACCTGCACAACGACATTTGAATTAATAGCAGTTAAACCTTTACAGCGAGTGAGAGCTCAAAATGAGGCGAACCACGACTAACAGAGCTGGAAAGGAAATCAGAGTCGTCTCGAGTAAATCGATAACAGCACAGGCAGCCGTAACTAATCATGTTGATTATGTGTTAGCATTTCAACACAGCGGTGGGCGTCGGGCACATTTAACAGGTCAGTGTACTCGAGCACTTTTACTTCATTAAGATAAGACGACATCTCGCACCAGTCGCAGGTGAAAATATGAAAACCCAACAACCTTTGACATTTGGACACTGGAAAATTGCCTTTACAGTTGTTGGTCTGTATTTATTAGCTTACATTAGTGTGTATACATGTACACACACACACATGTATATGCAGTGACAAAGCTTTAATGATAACAGCTCACTTCTTCCTAGACCCTCCCTATGAAAGGGCTCCGAACCCTTTGGCATCGGTTTATTTTTGGGCTATTTTCACAGAGGATCATTTTAGCACCGTTACGTTCACTGCTGGCTTATATTGTTTTCCTCAACTATTATCTCATTATGTGGAATAAATTACACCTACAGTATCTGAACGACAGCACTCACCAAAGTTAGGGTCTGCAGCGTGCAGAGCAGAAAAGCAGCCTTCAAATCCCCCCAAGGCTGCATCGTTCCTCCATCTCACATACTAAGGAGTCAAGCACAGCGTGTATGACGTCATTTTTGTTCCCATTCATTAAATAGCGCGCGCGCGGGGGGGGGGGGGGGGGGGTGACAAGAGGGTGCTGGGTGCTCCACCTGTGTGAGTATGGCGTCATAGAGTTTGCAAGCCTCATTGCTGCTGCTGGTCAGCTCCAAGCCCTCTGACCTCCAGGCCTGTAGCACACAGGGCAGTGCAGTCAGAAAGGCGACACAACAACAACAACAACAATAATAATAATAATAATAAAACACACAGCGATCTGAGAGTTAAACGAGTTCAAAAGCCACCACTGTAGTATGAGCCAGTCTGACTCTAACTTCACTGTGACGGTAACGTGACACAACATGAGTCTTGTTCCCCCGTTAACTCGCCACCACCCACTTCTCTCCCGTGGACTCGTCGTGGATCTCGTGTAGTTCCCGTGTGAGACCGCGCCACTGACCTGACAGTCCCTGAAGCTTGAAGCCTGCATGGTTTCAGTCGTCCACGTCTCGACCCTGCGAAACTCAAAGTGCATCAGCTGAGGAAGTACCGCGCAGACCGGAACCTGTCTGCCCCCTTTCAAAATAAGTGCACAAACAAAGCGCGTGTATTTATTTACGTATAACACGAACTACTGTTTTGAAATATGTCAAACAAACCAGGATCAGACTTGTGCTCATCACTTTAATAGCATGGCATGTATTACTGTCTAGTAACTGTGCCTTTGTGTCATTTCAGTGTATTGCTCAGTACTTTATCTTCGGAGTTTGAAGTCTTTCATTTTGCATTATTTGTTTCAAAGATCACTAATAACTAAACCACCACTTGTTTTGTATTCGCTTCATCACAGATCCCATAAGGTTTATCGAGGATTCCTCATCATGTGTAAGTGTGACTGGATTACATAACCCACGGCTGAGATCACAGTTAACTTCTTTGTTACTTTTATATAATTGTCTCTGCATAAATAGTCAAGGTTTAGCCTAAAAATGTAGAAACCAGAGCCAATAAGAGCAGTAAAGCTACGGTTACGTCTCAATAAAAAGTAGGTTAAATCCCGGTTTCATCTTATAATTGTACCCTTTTTTTGTTTGTAGGTTAGTTAGGTTAGTTTGTTTTTTAATTAAAAAGTCAACTTTCAGCTGACAGACAATAAAAAGAGCAACTGCATGGTTTTATTGCCGTTTCAGCTTACATCCAATGTCCCTATGCATTTAGCTACATAAAGCATTTACATTACAGGTCATGTGTCAACAGAACAGTTTAAAAATTAGGATTCATTTTCTTTACATATTATACAGTTTGCACACGTGTTAATAAATATCAATACAATCATGTCAAACTTAACACACGCCACCTTGAACAACCCTTAAAATTATGTAACGTCTTTTATTCACAGCTCCAAGTCATAAATATAACCTCTAGAGTTTCTGTGCTGTAAATCAGTGACCACCTGCATTTGTGTATTTTTTCTGTACAGTTGTCTAAAAGTCTCTTAGATTTGACGTCCCAGCGAGATAAACCATCATGTTCCTGTGTGATGCCACTCCGCTGTAAAGCACCTTGCATCTGATCAGATTCCCGTCTAAAACTATTTGTTGGTTTTAGGACCCGCTGTAAAAACAAAACAAAAGAGGTTGAGTTCCATTGGGATACGCATGTGACTAGTTTAAAAACTTAAGCATAGAGAATAAGGATGGAAAAAAAAAAAAAAGGCATCTTGTTCAAGAGTAAACGATTAACACTGCCATGTACTGGTGTACGTGTTGTGTTGTGTCTAGGCTGTTCTGCTGCCGCCAGAGACAAAAAAAAAAAAAAAAAAAAAACGAGTGATGGGAGCGCCGTCACATGCGGGGGAAACCTATCTGAATGCTAAAACACGGCTCTCTCTCCGCGGCTCACGGTCTTTACAACGCATCTGACTGTTCACCATAGTAGAAGTAAATTCAAAGTTCCATAAATACCCAATTTCAAATAAAACGAATGGCATCTCAGGGAGAGGTCATGTTTAATGATGTTCACACTTAAAGAGCTGGTACTGTTTGTCTGCAGCCTGTATTCCTGACGCGCAACAGCCTGTGTGTGCACGCAAGTTATGCAATAGTGCAAAATAGTGAGATTATGGGCACTCTCCTGTGAATGCAAAACAACAAATAACGTTTCTGTTAAAAGCAAAGAAAAATAATAAATATATATAAAAAAAACAGTCATATTTAATGGATTCCTAGTGTTGACTTAAACACCCTGTGGGTGGGGTGAAAAAAATAAAGTGTAGTCTTTGTGGTTCATGAAGATGTGGAAGTCAGTCGCTAGAGAGATGATGTCGTTCTTAGAGTCAGACTGAGCTCCAGCATTTAAACACACCTCTGCAGGAGTTCTTTTAGGAAACGAGGGCATCTTCACCCGCTGAAAAAGTGACTTGCTCTACACAATTACACACAAAAAAAACACACAATTCTTTACATCAGCAGGACTGAACTCGCACTCTTCCCTTTAGATAATGAGTGAGTCTCCGTCTCCCACTTCAAGGCTGGGATGTGTACGTGCGCTCCGCTCTGCCCACACAGGCAGCATAAGCAAAACTGCTTAAAAGTGATTAACCAGGACAGCCTTTGGGCAGAGGATATGTAAACGTTGCAGACTTCTTCAATGTCAGAGGAGTCTCCCACACGTTTGTGAATCGACACACATTCACGGCTGCAGGTGTGACAGTTTGGGATCAACTGCCCGTGTCAGCATTCAGCGGACTCTGACCATGTACTGTACCACAAGTCGGACCCTGCTCTCAGACCCTGATAAGTTGTTTTCCTCTTAAGCCCAGTTGAGGCTGAAGCCTTTGGAGAGCATGACTGCCTCCAGGTCTTTGTCCTCCTCCTTCTCCCGCAGTCTCTGCTCCTCCAGGAGCGCCACCAGAGCGTCGCGCTGCTCCACCACCTCCAGCATCTCGTTCAGGATCTGCTTCTCCTGAGCGAGCTCCTTCTCGGTCTTCAGGTGGTCTGACAGAGGCGGAGGAACACGAGGAATTAGAGAGACAGAAAAAGGCAGAGCTTTCAAAGCTTTGGATCTGAAGTGAGTGGGCGGCTAGCTAATTAGCATTCCTCGATTCACCTTCCACAGCCATTCGCTCCCTGAGTTCCTGCTGCAGTCGGCTCTGTCGATCCTCCAGCTCCAGCTCCCTGGCACTGCAGACAGAAAATAAAGACCAGTTTGTTTCACTGAGTAATTACAGCTTTGGAAATTGATTCAGGATTTGAAATAATTATTTGTTGTTTTGCCAAAGACAAATATATATATGATAATTTAATGAGTTCTATTTAAGTGAACTGCAAATGTGCTCACACATCACATTATGCTCATAAGTTCAACCTTAAACTTTTCAAACTCATGACGTGATAGTAATACTGTCTTTTAATTTTATATTTGATCTGGAGGGATGCACTGAATCAACCTTAATTTTCTACAGCACCATCCACAGTAATTTAACTTGCTGCTTGTTATTAGCCCAGTTGGCATAGCAACCAATGAGCCACAGCTAAGCTATACGGCTTGAATATGACTAGTCGGTACATCCATTATGCGTTTTAACAGCCGAGTACTTACAATATCATGAGCTCTGACTCATAGCGGACCAGGGCATTTTTCTCCTGCACCAGCTTGAACCACTCCTGCATTAGCTTGGGATCGTCCTTTTTGCCCATGCCTGAGGGAAAGAAGGAAGCACAAGACGAGAGTGAGACGTCCTCCACTGACAGACCCTGCCAGTGATGTCACACAGACCAGGACTGACGCAGGCAACGCAATGAAAGCCGAGCCAGCATGTCCTCGCTGAGGGATGGTGGGGGTGGAAGGATGGACACGGCACCAACATGGTCAGTGGCGCCGCAAAAGATGGTGTGGAGCCACTCGTCTCATTGTTGGCTAGTGCAAAATCATATACACACTCGCACGCACGCACAATACCCATTGCTGCAAACTTGACAGTTTGTGCTACCCAGTTTGGACTTTGTGTCAGCTCTTTGAGAGTAATCACGCTCTCCTATCAGTTCGAATACATCCAAGGAGCTATGACAATTCTTCGGCCTCCCTCGCCGAGCATGCCCAGCAGAAACCAACTCGAAGGGGAAATTTGCACATTCAGGTACCAATTCACGGGCTCTCCTGTCACGAAGGCACGAACAGCAAAGTTCTTTTAAACTTGCCTCGGGTTAAAGCATGTCTGTGCAGCAGGCGGCAGCCACTGTAACTGTGCCGACAGAGCGCGGAGCAGCGGCGCGCTCGCGTCTCCTGCAGTGCGCGGAGAAGGCCAGTCTTGGAAAGGTCTGCCGTTACATCCTTTCATTTATCTGTCCGCAGCAGGCGGAGCCAAGCCGTTTCAGTGAAGCATTGCATTGCAGCATGACATACTTAGACGTGGGAGAGGAGGGTCTTGCGAAACAACAACAGCAAAAAAAAAAAAAAAAAAAAGAAGAATCGTACACACATAAATCGCACGGCTGTGGTCTCGGGGGCCGGCTCTCGCTAATTAACAGACAAGGGAAAAGAGAGCTGCTCACGGTGAAGGGGAAGAAGACACGTGGAGACAAAGGGAGAATTATAACAGCAAGACTGGGTTTCCAAACCTAACCCACAATAGATGTTTTCCTTTGTTTCTCATAATATTTCAACCTGTTCCACTGCCACCAAGCCTCAGCTCAAGGCTGCAGACACAAAGGGGGAAACGAGCCGCTGGTACATAGCAAGAGCAATAAAAAGAACATAAAACCAGGCTGCAGACAAAAACAGAAACAGGATTAGAAGGACAGGCAAACTTTCCAGTGACAGGTGTTAGATAGAGGAACAAACCAGATGATCCATTAATTTTTTAAGACGGGTTTTGTGTAAGCCTTGAATATTTAACACAACTCATCACCCCATGCAAGTTTCTAGCTCCTTCAACCACAAACCTGCCTGCGAGACAAGGTAACCACCACGGTTTTATTATCATTTTATGATTACATGACATGTTTTAACATTTCTTCAAGACATCATGTGGGTCCCGAATTCCTAAAGCACAACTGTAAAAAAAAAAAAAAAAAGCATACTGCAATTTCTAAATCAAGACCAACCGAAATCAGAACACATGCTGTTGAGTAAAACACACTAGAGCAGAGTAGTTTCCCCTTTAGCTCAATGTGAAATAAATCAGAAACGTTCTACTGTATATTTTGAGTATATGAAGTCAGATGATGTCAGGGCCATAAACTGGCAGTTGTTGCCACTGTTATAATAGCTTATGACATTTTGCAGGTTCTACATTTATTGGGAGAAGGGATAATTTCAAATTAAACTTATTAAAACCTTCCTAAAAATGGTTATTTGTTAAATTAAATAAAGGATTCTCAAAATCTATTTCTATATATTTATTTATTTATATTCGACATTGATGGGAGGAAGCTAATGGTTCAGCAACTCCAGCCATAACAGAAAAATAAGCGTGTACTGCCATCATAAGCGGGAAAATTACCCTTAACTGAACAGCACAAAACTGTGCCTTTATTTTGAAAAAACGTACGTTTATTTTGATATGTTGAGTGCCTAAACACTTTAGTTCAATTTTGTGATCTGGGGAAATCTACCGAGCCTGAACACACACAAACAGTGAGGACCAGAAGAAAAAGAAGAGGAAGAGGAGGAGGAGGAGGAAGATGGGGGGCGAGGGACAAGGGAGGTAGCTGGTTTCTGGAGATCCCTACGGTTGCCATGGTAACCCGCCACAACCGTCAGCAGAGGCGGCGAGGGTTACATTACCTTCCAGGGAACAGCAGGGGCAGAAGAAGAAAGGTCTTCGGCGTGGCATCCCCACAAAGGGCTCAACTTCCACAAGACAGAGGGTAAGAGTGTGAGGGAGTGACGCATAAAGGTGGATAGGTGGGCGAGAGAGAGAGAGAGAGAGAGAGAGGGACAGAAAGAGTGAAGAATATAATGCAGCAGAGATGTTAAAAGGAAAATGAGCAGAGGGTGCGGGAAGAAGGGGAAGGACAAGGGCGAGGAGAAAAAGAAAAGAACATTGACGAGAAAATCAAAAGAGGGCAGGAACTCTGTGATAGGTAGAAGACAAATCACCTAGAGAGAGCAGGTGGGAGAGATCAGCTTTGCGGTGTGAGGGATGAAGGAGGGGTAAAAATAGGAAACAGAAACACAAAAAAGACAGAAAACCTGAAGCAGAGAAAGGAAAAACAGTCCTCCTGTTTGATCCTACGTCTGGAGCTCTTCAGATAATCAGCCTTCACAGTACATATGGCCAGTACACAGAAAGATTTAATCCCATCATCAGAGCTGTTACTGATCACTTCCAAATCTGTAAACGTGTTTCAGCATCTCCTCTGAGCTAAACTAGCAATTAGTGATTAGGACTTTTTAAATATGCACCCATTAAATATTCAACGTCACATTTACAAACCTCTCAAATAAAGCCTGTAAATACGTATGAAGTCAATAAGAAAAAGGAGGAATAACGTCTTATGAATTACTAAATCAAACAAAGGGAAGACTGAACTAAGCTTCTAAGACTAGAGGGTAAAGTGCCTTTTAATTACAACAAGGGACCATCACAGACAAAAACTGTAAACGGGAGTCTACAGAATCTGTCAATAAACTTTAATGTCTTTGCAGAGACATATGAAACACACCATTAACTCTGAACGATTCATAAACCATTAATTATACAGTAATCATTAAAGTAGAGGCTGACAATTTGATGTAAAAAGACAAAACTATACAGCATAGCGTTCTGATTAACACTTTACTTTTTATGCCTCCTTCATGCTGATGAATCGGTGGCATAATGAAACCTGGTTATTCAGTCTAGTCCTGCTAGATGTTTGCATCACCAAAGCAAGTAGGTTAAAACAAATGCGTAAAAGATAAAACCGAATTAAAAATAAGAATGTATTTCATAAAGTCGACTGTATCCCTCCAACCGCCAGTTCCGTTGAAGTTTGCATGCTCTGATTAATTCATACGGCCGAGTAAGTAGGAGAAAGTCCCTCTATCAATCCCTATATTGCAAACACAACAATGGGACGCACAACACGAACACACACGCCTGCGTCCATGGCTGCCAGTGCATCACGGTGGAGGCATGAAGTCAACCAGTTACTGTGGGTTGCGGAAACGTTCGCGGCGCACTTACACTCATGTTAGCGTCAGAGCTCCACACAATCTCTTGTCTGACGAGCGGATGACCCAGCGGGACATGAGCGCACACAAAGGCACACTTATATACGGAGAAATGCATCTTTTGTCCCGTTGAGAGTTTCTACTGACGCTGCAGCAGGAGGACAAGACACATTCCACTCGTATTCAAACAAAGCCACAGTCTAAGTGCAGATACCACGATTATTAGCCGGACACGGTGCACACAGTTATTGTCGACTACAGAGGGCAGCTAAGGGTCCAGGGGTTGCACATTAACACACGCGCGCACACACAACTGGGAAGCTGTACAACTGAGCAGTATGAGAAAGTCAGGAGAGCCGTTGGAGGGAGCACAGGAGGGAACTAGCAGGGCAGCACACAGCTGTGAGAGGAAGCGAGGCCAGGCCGGCGGTTTAGTGCGATTAAGTGCAAGGTTCATGGCTTTCACAGTGCAAAGCGTGCTCAGCGTTTGGGTGCGTACTGCAGTGAATTCCATTTTACTGGACAAATGTGATGAAGACAAAACACAATCACACGGAAAATATGAAGACGGCCCAAAAAGATTTGAGGGCCAGAGGCTAGGGTTCTTCCAGACTCCATCAGCAAAGCAAAGAAAAAGTGAAATGTAGAAATGTGTAAATATGTAATATAATTACAATCCCATCTGCTGTTTTCTCAAGTCAGCCATTGTGTGGTTGCTTCTGATTCTGGTTTACAAATTGTTGTGTCTTGAATTTCTGGTACATTTTTAGCATTTTTATCTCTAATGAGCATGTTCTGCATGTACTATACTCTACATGAACATGAATGAGTACAGTGAATAGCATCATTATGTTATCAGGCCCTGAATCATGCCGATGTATATTGCTGTTCGTGTCTACATTGCACTTTGTATTTTAGACTGCATGCTGAGGCGTGACAAAAGTTACTCATTAATCCAATCATACATATTTCATAAGTTTATAGAGATCAAAGATGATCTTAAGAGCAGAGCATGAGGCCAAGTGTGTGATCTTTGTTTGATGTACACAGAGCCTGCACTAGAAATCCAATGAGGGCACAGGGATGGGGGATAAAGAAGGAGGGGGGTAAAGGGGGTAGGAGCAGAAAAGTATTGCAACGAGGCTAAAAGCTAGCCAGCCAATCAACCGGACAGCCAGGTGGGATAGAACGGGTACAAAGCTCAGTAGTAAAGGGGGTTGGGGGGGCAGATTGGGTTAGCCATTAGGTTAGTTTTAAAGCGACAGATCTGAAATACATACCGCCCAGATGCAAGTCCAGGATTTCACTGTAATTAGAATCTCCCCAATAGTCTACAATGACAGGGATATATTAGAGATAGGAGTTATTTCACACAGCCCCAAACTGGGCACACAAACACACACACACACACAAACAATATTCTCCAAAAATATCATGCATGTTCTTGCAAACACACACGGACACACTGCAGCAATGCCCAGAACAAAGAGAGTCCGTCGGTACTCACCACGGTGCATAGTGCGATACATTGCATTTCCCAAAATAACGAGAGACTGGTACATAGATTTGCTGTATTTGCTGTTCACTGGCTCTGTCGGCTGAACTTCGTGCAGGCGACTTGTTTTTCCCCGTTTTGTGTGATTTGAAGTTGCAGAACAGCGAGAAACGCTTTAATTTTTATCCACTTATGAGCAATCTAATCCACGTGCACCAGCGTTCAGATGCATTATCGCATTGCTTAAGTGTTAAGTGAAAGCTCGGCGTGTAATAGACAACGGCAGAAACAAGTCTGGTTTGCTTTTTGCCACAATAAATAAATAAAATCGCAACAAACATCTGTGTCAAGTCACTCAGCCACGGCATATATTTGCAGACAAGCTTCTAATAAAGAACTTGTCAGCCTGCAAACCAATTTAAATTTGATTTCTTCTGTTCTGATTGCATTTTGGGGGAATGTTACGTGATGTGAGTTTGGATCAGAGTACAGAAACTCTCCTCATTGACAGGCAGCGAAGGAGACGAAACACATCCAGAATGAGCACACACACAAATCTATGTCGGGACACACATTCTCCTGATTGTCATGCAGCGCGGACTGACGATGGCGGACATGTTATGAACAAAAACACAGATCAACACGTTCGGAGATGGAGAACTGTGTTGCAGTGTGTCACCACAAATGGGGCCTATACGTAACAGTGTCACATGTCATAAAATTAAAGAAATTAAAAGCTGGAATCAAGCTAATACCTGATCTTCTTTTGTGCTGTTTGGGTAATGTATATGTACCTTTATAAAATCCTTCAAGAGAGTAGATAATAAACAAGTTAAACAGACTCAAACATTTGATTAGAAAAACAGCTAATGGGAAAAGTGCATCATTTATTCAGCTGCTGGGAAAATGGGCAGATTAAAGGTGTGTTCAGTGGATGTGCAGTTGAGTAGGATAAAAGCCACCGCGGCCATTAGGTCGACGAGGATGGAATCCAGTGGCCGCTGAGTACGGGATAACCCCAGTCAACTCCTACTATTGTGTATAGATAATGCGTTACTGCTACACACTTTCATGTCTGCGCCGCTCACTGACAATGGATTATTGACCTCAGACGTATATTGTCTGTGATAGTCCCTCGTCAAGACCGATCAGAGTTTATTACTACACAAATACAACTGAGTCGCCTGCATTTCGCAGTCATTCAGTTGTAAATGCAGACCGTGATTTTACCACAAGCCAAATGATCACAGAGGGTCTGCTTTTCTGAGGTAGCGCTATTGGACGTTACATCATCCTAATCATTGACATGGGTCCCTTATTCCCTTTGGAGCTCTAGAAAAGGACAGATCACATAAAGATAAAACACGGTCTCACAGAGTCAGTAAGGCCGTAAAAACAAGATTTAATTGTTATGCCTGCACTGAATTACCAGTAAATTGTTGATAATAAGAGAGTCACGCGTCGGTTCTCTGACCGTCGGTCTGCACCACACTGGATGTCGAGTCTGAGGATAAAAGTGAGGAGTGGTTACCTGCTTCTCCCCTCAGCGCTTTCTCCACGGCCACGCCCCTCTCCTCCAGCTGCCTCTGCTTCTCCTCCACCTGCTCCAGCTGCCTCTGGATAATCTGAGCGGACAAGCGGTCGCATTAAAAAAAAAATAAATAAAAACAAGGACAGGATGCAAAAGCAACCTGGTTCTCTCACATGGTTGCGCAGAACAATAACATTCACAGCCGATTACAACTGATTTGTGGCAAAACTTTCTAAGGGAGGCAGCTACAGAGGTAACAGCTCACATTCCACCCATGCAACAATTTGCGCTCATTAAAAATAAATCTGTATAGTTGCAGTGGGAGCACCTCTAATTAGAGCTGGATTTCCAAGTGCATGAGTCTGCTCTGATGAGCATTCAAAATATTATTCTCTGGTACCACACAGGTGAGCTAGCAGGTATAAAAGCTCCCAATCAAAAGTCCACTGCTGCAACATCTACATACTTTATGTATCTGCAATGTTAAATACACATTTAATCTAACAGAAGATAACTCGTGGATGAACTGGTGCGAAGATGAAAAATTAATCACAAACAGCTTCGTTTGAAGGAGTTTCCCCTTCATCGTACAGTGTACTGTGCAGCAACAGGGTGCTAAGTAAGACACTTCTGCAAGAAAGCCACCAAAGGGAAGCGAAATTCAGGCTACCTAACCACAGCTGTAGGACAAGAGGGAGATTAGTGCTGAGTCAGTGAACTGCGAGCCCGGATGCAGAGGTTTTCCAAACCGGAGGATGAATTTGGCCTCAAACCGAGGAGGCTGAGTCACGTGATTAAATTACGGTGCAAAGAAAGGACAATTCCGAGCGACAGACAGGAGCATTCAGTATAAAAATAAAACTAATAATTGACAATGCCCCAGGTTAACAGCAAACAAGGCTCAAATCTTTCATTTGAATGATGTTATGATGGTGATTTTGAAAAGTGGCTTATGCTGCGCAACCGCCTAGAGTGTGTGGGCTGATCCATTAACTACCTGGGCTCTGTGGAGCCTCTTGAGCTCCTGCTGCTTCGCTTGTTGTCGCGCAGCCTTCTGGACCCTTCGCGTCAGCTTGGCATTAAGCTCTTCCTCTGTGTAGGTTTTCTGGTAGGGCAACAAAAACAGGAGTCAGAGACGTCTCATCCACACGCTGTCAATGTGTGCACTCGGCTCCGTGGGGGCCCGGGAGGAAAGGGAGGAGAAACGGATTAGAATTTCATCTTTTAGAGGGTGGAGGTCACTGGACACTGGACTAGAGGGGTACTCCAACTACAGCAGAGGTTTAGGCAGATAAACAGTAATTATGATATCATCAACATCTAAGAACACAATGTGACACATCAGCTTCACTGCAGCTCTCACGGTTTAATCCTTCTTCATATTATAATGTCTTCAAACACAAGCAGTACAGTATGGAATAAGCAGGGTGTTCACCCCCCCATTAGCTGACTTGTGAGGACATGAAAAGCCGGCGTAAATCAGGAGAGAGATACAATAGGTTTGCAGGAAAATGTGCCAAGAGTCAAACAGAACCACAGTGACAGATATGCAGACACGCGCGTGTCAAGGAGGAACGTCCGAGGTGCAGAGGTGTTACTGGGGCCAGAAAGGTGAGCGCTTTAGGAAAGGTATGTTTCAACACAGTGGACTGTCAGCAGTGAGCGAGTGGGTCTGACTGTCGCATGCATCCGGAGAGGACAGTTAGCTGGAGGCCAGACGCACAGACACTGTCGCGTTATGATACATGCGCGAAGGAGCCGGGGAGGCAGGGTGGAGGTGGAGGTGCGTCTAGATGGGAACGTGTGTCATACTACCTTTGTGGCGTACGATCTCTTGAACGCCAGTGCGTGAGGGACATAAACGGACTTGGGGAAAGACAAAACATAAAAAAAAAAAAAAAGAGGGGGGGGAAGAAAAATGATAAAGATGATATGATTAAAAATGGTTAATGATTCTGTTAAATTGGTGAGATTAAAACAACAAAAATAGCAATTAAAAAGTAATAAATGTAGCAGGTACGATTAAACACAGGCAATGTTAATATCCCACATAAAGGGACAAATCATCTGACAGGGTGCAGCAAAATATGATACATCTACAGGATGTTAATTCAACATGAGCCACATTCTATACTAAGAATATCAAACTAGAACAGTCACTACAGACGAGCCTACAGGAATCCGTGGGCTTGGACACAGACTGACAGGCCTGACGCAGCTTGAAGCTCCAGCTGCCATAGAGGGCTCATAATCAGACCAACATACATGAAGACAGAAAAGTGCCAGTTCATTCTTCATGTACATATCAGGATATCAACCACGGAAGCATGTGTGTCTTTTTCCAATCTGTTAACAACGCGGGGCCTGAACTCGACCGGATCTATCTAAGCCACCAGAAACGCACGCACACAGACGGAGCAGCAGTGGAGCCAAACATTTTTGAATTTCAGCCATAAACATAATGAATGCAAATACATTTGTGTAAAGGCTCGTGTGCTAATGCAAAACGGGGCTTGTTTTCCCAAACATCTGCACAGTCACAATAGGAACCATGCCCCCGGAAAAGTTTATGGATGTTGGTTTTAGTCATTCAGTGCTTTTCCAGAGCAACAGATTGAAAGCTTACGACTTTGAAATCGTGCTTTTAAGCTACAGTATCAGAACATGCGATATTATAGCCTTTATTGTTCTCATCGCAAATATGTTTATTTGAAATTCTAAATCGTTTAACATCCACCGCATAATACCTCCTCTTCGTCTTTCTCCTTCTCGCGATCAACCTCTTTTTCCCGTTCTATTTCTTTAAGCCTCTCTTTCAACCTCTTTCTTTCCTTCAACTCCCTCCTCCTCTCCTTCTCAAGTTTCTCCTCCTTTATCGCTTCCTGCTGCATGCTTGACACTAGGTCAAAGAGGTCCATATGCCGCTGGGAGTGGAAGAAAGGATTTAAATGGCGCGAGGTTTGTTTGTTTGAAATGTAATGTAATGGATGTGATGAGGACCACAAATTTTGTCTGGGCTTAATAAATAATGCTTCAGATTTGTGTATGTCAACAGCAGGACTTGTCCAAATGCTTCTACTGTTACTCACATCTGCCTTTGACTTCTGGGAGGATCTCTCCAGAACGTCATCGCACGACAAGTCAGAGTCCTCGGAGAAGCTGAGGTTCCTACGCGTTTTCAAATCTGTGACTCAAAAGCGATCGGAAATTATAAATTAGTTTGTTATTCATTTGTGGAAATTGGAGCCAGTTTGCAGCCAACTTTGGATCGTTTCTCTCACCTGATGATCTGCTAAGAGGTGACATTTTCTTCTTTCCAGAGTCCTGAGTGGTAGAACTTGAGGATGGTGTGCTCGGGTAAGATTTGTCTTCCTTCTTCTTTTTGTCCTTCTTGTAGCCTGAGAACACGGCCTTCCACAGCGACTTGTGTTTGGGTGGCGTCTCGTCTGTGCCAGAAAGCCTGTTGTTGTCGTTCTTGGCCTTTTTCTCCTTTTTATTTTTGCGAGGCGAAAACAGGGAGCTTCGTTTCTTGCTCTTGCTCGTGGAGGAGCCATCGGATGACGCCACAGAGCTGTCCAAGCTCTTGTTGAAGAACCGCTCAGGTAGAGTCTCTGCCTTCTTCGACTCCAGAGCTTTCACAGCTGAGGTCTTTGGAGATCCGGCAGACTTTTTACTTTTAGCGGCAACATCTTGGGTTACACTCCAGGCAATTTTAGGTGAGGCGCCTTTATCGAGATCCGATTCTTTCATTTTAGTTAATTGCTTGGCCATAGCATCTTTCAGAGCCTGGCTCTTGATAGACTTTTCTCTTGCCCTCATTCTCTCCTCTGCAATCTCCTTGGCCTCTGGAGAGAACTGAGTCGCCCTCTGGGTCTTATAGGCTGAGTTAACTGGAATATTGGGTTTACCGTTCTCCATGGCTAGAGCCAAATGCAGGGGAGGTTTGTCCCTGCTGGGCTTGCTGGTGGGTGGCGTATAATACCTATTCAGGCTCGTGTCTGGCGTCCGTTCATCATAATTCTCCTCAACGTCATCAGCGAACGGAATCTCCTCCACCGTCTCCACGAACGACTTCCTCACCTCCGCCGGTCGTGGCTTCTTCTTCTCCCTCATGACAACCACTGGTGCTGCCTTTTGATCCGCCTGCGGTGACGACACCTTCCTGGGTGCGGGCTTGGGCGCAGACACGGGGCTCAGTTGGGTCCTTGGTGCGGGAACAGGAGTCTTGGTTTTTGCTGGCTCTTTGGCACGTTCAGACGGACTCTTTTCTGTTCCGTTGCCCCAGGATGCCTGGTGTCTCTGCGGCCTGAGCACGGCTGGAGACTGATTAGCAGGCACGGGCGGTGGTGGACTAGAGGGCGGGGTGAGCATGGCGGAGTCCGATGTATTGTAGCTCTCACTGTTTGCTGTCTGGCTCGTGGCCAAGCTCCCATTCAACCCCAGGCCAGAGCTGCTGCTGAGGTCTCTCTTATCTGAGCCATTAGTCTTGGGCTCCACAGGAGCAATGGGAGTAATAACCTGACCTTCAAGTGTGATGTTAATTCTGCGAATGACAGCACGACCAGTGAAGGCAGGCTTCTGCTCCTCAGCCACATCTGGAGACTGTTTCTTGACAGGAATAGGGTCTTGCATCGACGTCTTAATCACACTCTTCTCTAAGACTTTGCTACTGCGGTCCAGCGGAGACAGGCCGAGGCTTTTCCTTATCTCTGCGCTCTTTAACCAGAATTCCTCAATGATATCTGCCTTTTTCGACTGAGTTTCCTCTGTTAAAGACTCTTCAGACTTCGAGGGTGCGGGCGTGCTCACGTCCGCTTTGGTCATAGGCGTCGACGTGACAGCAGGGATGGGCTGAGTTCTTACGGGAGAATCGGAGGAAAGAGGCGAGGATGGTTCGTGACAAGTCAAAGGCTGAGCGCAGATTGGGGAGAGGGGGTTGCCTGTGAGGGGGCAGATGGAGCGGTGAGGATAAACGGGAGATTTAGGCGTGCATGTCTCTGGTAAGGGCGTAGGCTGGGCCCGAATCGGTGAGCTAACTGGAGACTTGCCGGGCGACGTGACGGGTGATTCTGTAGCCGGCCTGAGTGGTGAGGCGATGGGTGATTGGGCAGATGACCTGGGGGGAGATGACACGGGTCCACTGGCAGGACTAGCAGCAACGGTAGGAGAAGGGGCAGAATGAGGACTTTGAGCAGGAGCGGGTGACGAGCACAGTGGGCTCTTGGCTGCTGGAGACGTAGTTGTCCTCTCGGGCTTCGTTTCCTCTGGCACGAACGGGTCTGCGAAGAAGCGCGTGCCTGGGGATTTCATCTGTAAACCGAGACAGTGAGGGTTTTTGTTTGAGCTACTGCCGCAAACAATTTTAAAAAGTCACAAAAGTCTTTCTCACCTGCGTCTCTTCTACTGGGGATGGCTTGAGAGCTGACTGGACACCAGCTTCTTTTTGCACAGGGCTGATGGTGGAAGGTTCTGAACGAACCAACAAGAGAAAGACTCATGAATGGAAATAACCTAAGTGTGTATGTTATCAGTGTGAACACAATTAGCAGCATGTACCAATACAGGAAGCCGATCCAGAGCTTTCTGACTTCTTGTCTTCCTCAGGTAGAGCCTCGGCGCACTGTGATGTGTGTAAACGAGCCTCAGCCTCGGCATCTGACGGGATGTCATCTGGAATTTAAACACATACAGCTGTGTTATTTTAATTATTGCCATGAAGCGGAGTAAATTCTACACTTATTTTGCAGGTGTGTAAAACAGTTTGTTTACCCTGATCCATCTCTGTACCAGGCTCCATATCTGGACTGTCTGCTTCTGCTTCCAGGTCGTCATCTTCACAGAGCTCTACGAGAGCAAAGAAATAAAAGGAAGTTAGTCGGCTAGCTAACCTATTCTATCTTTAGTATCAACTACCTAACAATCAAACCTCTAAACGTTTTTCTGATATTCTGCCTGGAGGCTAAACTTAAAAAAAAAAAAAACCACACCAGGGTTCAAAGTATCAGGACCAATTTTGAAGAGTGTAGCAATAAAATTAAAGGTTGAAAAAAAGATGAAAAGGTCTCAAAAGAAAGTGTTATGGCAAAAATAGATCGGTGTCGCAGACAAACAAAAATATCCTGTATACGCCCATCAATAAACATGGCTACAGTTCAGCATTAGTGCAGCCAATGGATGATACTAGACTCAAACAAAAGCACAAACAAAATGTTAATGGCACCAGTTAAGAGATTATCAGCAGACATGCAACGAATGTTAGTGGGAGAGAAAAATGTCACAAACAAAAGTGAAATGATTCACATATCGTAGTTAATAATGGAATATTGTAATAAAAGGCGCAAGGTTGACTAGAACTGCTGTTAAATGCATTAGATAACACGCTGTTCATGTACAGACACACACTGAAAGAACATCAGGCTGCAGCGGTTCTGGGCACAAGGGCATCTTTACTAAGCTTTTAACCCAGAACACAAGTGCTGACCATGAATCCAAATAAACGCGTAGGACTCTTATTCCGTTCATTCAAGCTTTTAAACGGCAGATAAAGCACCTCAACAGTCTCATTCTCCGAACGTTGTGCAAGTATAAGTGCCATTAAGGGGTTAGTGTGAAATACAGGAGACGGTAAGAGTAAGACCACACTTTATGTGGAATGCCTCACACATTACCCATCGCAAACACCACGATGCTCTGTGTTTGAGGCTTGATGGAACATCCAGATTTTCAATACATTACATTAAAGTACAAAATCCATATGTGCAAGGAGAAACATATGTGAAAGGTGAAAGACGAGTGTTGTTCGGACAGAGAGCACAACTCTCGTGTGTAACAGCTGGAAAAGGCATGCGACGCGTTTCTGCACGTGTTTTCTGCATGCTGCAGAAAAAGGCCAGCTGACAGACAGAGACGGCCAGAGATATCACGATCCCTTAAAGGTCCGAGCTACCTCCAGACATGGACTCCAACCAGACTCTCACTGCCTCGTGTCGGGCGGACGTGCGGGCAGGGGCTACATTCAAAGATACAGAACATCAGGAGGGATAGATGGCCGGAAAATAACAGTAAAGTGGTTAGACACATGGGAGAGAACACAACAGAACACAAAAGAACAAAGCAGAACAAAATCAAAAGAACTGACAAGGGGGTTATATGGTGCACTGGGATGTGGTTGAAGAATTTCAACCCAGAGGACCAACATCGTCTCTGAATGACAAATGAAAGGATCAAAAGCAAAATTTACACGTTGCACAAAAAAAAGGAAATGTGACACAGATGTACAAAATGAGGTTTAATGATCATAACCGAGAGGTGGGTTATTTGGGGAGGTGATTCCTCCTGTCGCAGGTACAGACATGAAAAGAACTGCAGCAGCCACACTGGTGAAATGAAACCCTGATCCACAACACTGAAGCCCACATCCTGATGTTTAGCTCCTCTGGGTGCGTTACCTGTAGAGGAGGGCTGTGTGGGCTCAGAAGGCTGAGAGAGTTGAGAGGCTGAGGCCGGCTGGCCGTCCTTCTCTCCCTCAGAGTCCAAACCTGGAATGGCCTGGGGATCCACAGGCTGCAGGACTTGTTGGATCTGGAGGTTCCTGACTAAATGAGGGTGTTTATGTATGTTGCGTTTTTGGGGTGTGTT
This sequence comes from Macropodus opercularis, assembly GCA_030770545.1. Classification (NCBI taxonomy): domain Eukaryota; kingdom Metazoa; phylum Chordata; class Actinopteri; order Anabantiformes; family Osphronemidae; genus Macropodus; species Macropodus opercularis. The sequence continues at coordinate 7,023,067 of CM061094.1, read as the reverse complement.
GAAGTTGCGTGAATCACCAAATAAAATGCACATCAAGCGAGATCGTTGTAGAGAGAAAAAAAAAAAAAAAAACAGAAGAGGGAAAAGAGAAAAACGAAAGAGAGACAGAGTTAGAACACAGTGGCCATGAAAAATCATCCGAGGGGAAGCGCAGGGAGGAAGCATGCACTAGACAGCAAAGATGTCAAACCATAAAAGTTAGTGTCGCAAATGTAAGATTGAAAAAACAAAACCGCATCCACTTGTCGAACAGAACAATTGTGCCACTCAATTCCAAACAATAACTGCAGTGCCTAGAGGGGAAACAAGTCTCTGGCAAGATTAGTATTTTAAAGCCATATACAAACGTTAATAACGTCAGGAGGCTCAAATTAACATTATTTTTTTTTAAAAAACAAAAAAAACACACATTCATAAATGCGAAATCCTTTAAAAGCACAACTGCAACCAACAAACCAAACACAAAAACAAAGCCACGCTCGTTATGAAGAAATCCTTGAAAAAATGAACCAGCCAGACTTCACATCACTCTCAGATCTACTGCAAAAACACAAATCCACAGGCACTTCTGCTGCTACCTTTAAACGTACTAACATCCTCTTCGTCTGTGAGGTACTTCTCCAGCCAAAGGCCTGACTGGAGCTCTCTATCCCAGGGGCAGTAATCCCCCTCTGCCAGTAGAGGGAGACAAAGGCCCAACAACAACAACGAAAACCCATAGAGGTGCAGACGCGCGCACACACACACACACACACATACACACAAGTACACATACAAGAACATTGGACACATGATCAGTAATGAAGAGGAAGTGGGGGGATGAGACAGATACTACACATGGAACACGTCTATAATAAACAAATGAAGTTCTGAATTGCCCAAAAAGACAAATGGAGACTGAACAAGACACAAAACACCAACACATTTCCAATTTGTACAGATTGCATCACAAGTAAAAATATCTATTTACCGTCACTAGACTCCTCCTCTTCATCCTCGTCCTCATCCTCCTCTGCATCCATGTCCCCGTCTCTGCTGATTGCATCTGCCAGAGATTCCTCCTCTCCCTCGTCAGCGGGGTCGCCCCTCAGTTTGGCATGCAGCTCCACCGCCTCCTTCCAAGGAACCCCGCCGAGGTCTGATGGGCTGTGAGGCGGCTGCTCCGCCTCCACCTCCTCCTGATCTGGATCCTCTTGCTCATCTTCCTCCTCCATGTCTGACTCTGAGCTACTGTTGGTAAACAGAGGACAGCGTGAGAACTAGGAACACATCTGTCAGTGGAGAAACAACAAACGTCTATACAGTAACATGCTCCTACCTGGAGCCCAGGTCTGCGTCGGTGCCTTTGTCTAACACACTGCTGAGGTTGTGCTCTGCCAGCGTCTCCTCTGGCACCTCCTCCAGCTCCTCCTCCCGTTGCAGGGACAGGCGGTAGTTCTCCAGCTCAATGCGCTCCGGAGTTCCCCGTAGCCGCTTGGCTAGGCTCGGCTCCTGGAGGCCGTTGACCTCAGGGACTGCAGTCGACAGCGAGGCAGACGTTGGTGGGCCCAGGTTGGAGGTTAAGAGTCAGATGGAAGAGAGCACAGACAAAAACAACTGAGAGTCACGTACGTGGAATCATGCAGGTCTGATCGAAACTGTCATCAGTGCCGAGACACTGGATTAAAACGTTGAGCCGTTTATGGAAAAAACGAGCGAGGTGCATTTCCCAAATCGTCAACTTCTGACTTTATATCAGTTCATTATAGTTTGTATTTTAGAGGACAAAGTGACAAAAACACACCAATTGAACATTAATGATTTATTGCATTCGATCATTTTCCTAATAACAGCAGTAATAATTTGACTGTACCTACATTTACAAGGTTGGTGCCTTGCCTTTTTCCCATCCTGAGAAGCCAACCTTAAAACTGCTTTGAAGTTACCTATTGTAACTGAATAGTGATGCAACTGATCGAAACGAGCCTTTCTGCCCATTACACCTGGTGTTTCACCTGTTCTCCAACACAGGACGGAGCGATGATGGAACAAGCAATGACGCGTGTAAATCATAGTGAAGAGAATAGATGCAACAATGCTTGTGCGATACGTGATACCGTCACTATGCGAGACTCGCTATGTCACGAATGCAGTTCGACAGCTGCAATAAGTCACCGTCCTCTCATAAAAACAGTAATTTCATATCAAAACTGTATTAAATGTTTAAAGCAATCAATCCCACATTACAGAATTTAGCTGCAGGAGATTCTACACAGATTTATCCCTAAATAACATCCACTACAGTAACACCTGACCTAACGTTGTTCTTTTACTTATTAGCATGCACTGTTCTAGAGTTTATCCATGTGATTTGACACACCAAAAAAAATGTATTTATCAGAATATGACCTTCAAGTTAATGTAATGATGTTTTCCATCTCACGTATTTGCATGTTTTTATTTGTCATTCTTCGTTTCTAATAGTTATACTTAAATCATGGCTTGCTGTTTTCCTTTTGCTGTTTCGACTACTTTAACTCTATTATTATATCTAACCATAGCCCCCAAAGCAGCGCCAGCAGAACACACTGTACTGAGCAAGTTCAAGTGAGTCTAAGCAGTGATCTGTCAGGGATGAGAGGCGGCGGGATGCAGGGAGACAGGGCAGTGGAGAAGGTGTTTTCAAGTCACAAGAGAACCGATCGCAGGCACTAATTCAAGCGCTAGTAGGGCTCTCAGTTTTAAGCTGCTCTGGTAGGAAGGGGGAAAGGTAAAGCTCACAGAAGCAGTGACACAGGCACATCATCGCAGTCTGGCGAGTTTCAGGAAGAGAGATAGAGAGAGAAACACGTCACAAAGCAGGCACTGAAAGAAACACGTCACACGGGAGGAGACGGCGCTACAGGAGCGTAGCCACTGGATGTTACAATCAAACAAAACGAGCTTGGCTCTTCATTAAAACACATGCAAGCAGAAACTAAGTCTAAACAATTAACTTATATTGATTCTGTAACGTTCTAATTTACTAATTTCATTTAAAGATCTCACTTGCAAGTTGCAAAAGAGTTAATAAAGTTAATACTTTTTTTAATCTCTGAGCCAAGATAAGTAAATTCATTTAAGATGTACTATTCACTTCTACAGTTATGAGTTGTGGTCTTGGCCAGTCACAAGTATGTATCACTTGCTGTCACAGCGGCTACCAGAAAGAAAGAACGCTGTGTCTTCACAAAACAAATAAAACTCACTGAGACAAAGAATCACAGGGTTTACAGAAACACTACGCAGGTTCAGCCAGTCGATACATTCAAAGTCTGTACATTCCAACTCACTTTAGCTGTCAAAGGAGGAAAAAAAAAAGGGGGGTGGGGGGGGCAAGAGTCATGCTAGAAGAGGTTGAGCAGGACATTGATGGTGAAACAGCAGAAGAGGTAGATGCAGTAAGTACACAAGAAGGGGGAGTCTAGGGGATTGCGTGCCATGTGGTGGCAGGTCCATGAGAGCGTGCGGCGGAGCCTACTCAGCGGGAATCCCAAGCCCCTGGCCAGGCAGGGAGCAACCGCCACAGCAAGAGAGGAAAGTGGGGTACCTGAGGGCTGGAGCTCAGCTGAGGGGGGGGACGCTGCCATCGTCCTTCCGGGGGCATCAACGGTTGCCGTGGGAGTTTGGGGCACCTGGTTCTCCTGAAAAAGTAGAGATGCGCTCATAAACACTGTCATATAGGCCCAAACAGACGGCAGAGAACAACAGCCGATAAATGGTTCCCTTATATCTTTTAAATTAAAAAAAATGACAAGTTCCTTTGTTATTTGCAGCCAGCTCAGTGTTCTTCGTCTAAATAAAAACAGATACCTTAGCTGAACTTGGAGCAGGGGAGGGAGCAGGCCTCTTTCTCTGAGCGTAGCCAGACACACGGTAACAGTAGTGGGGCTTGCAGTAAAACTTCCCTGCAGGACAGAGGAGACACAGAAAACACTGAAGACACAAATCAACGTACAGTAAGGCTGCACATTCAGCAAACGTTGGCTCCGCGGAAGCTGCAGCTATTCTGCAGAAACAGACCGTCTCAGTTCAGGCCTCCAGTGGGTTTCCAGCCCACAGAAGACGGTGAGAAACAGCTACACTGTCTCACAGAACAATACGGTGCCTGTGCCCGAGCACAATAGAAACCAGGTGGGAGTAACATGAAATCGTGAGGGTTCTAATACAACATCATGTCTTACAGATTATACGCGTGTTAACTGGATGCTGACATTGAAAACTGGGGCAGGAGAAAGTGAACTCAGTGTTCATGTATTTGCGTTTCGCCCAAGTTCAAAAGTTCTCCTCTTTTTGGATGCAGTTAAGGCGACGTTGTGCGTATGCGGTGAGGAACAACAAAGCAAAGTAGCGTCCTAACGTTACTCGTACCATCCTCCACATCAAAGGCGTAGGACGACAGTCGCAGCGTGGTGCCACAGTAGTCGCACTTGAAGCAGCTGCGATGGAAAAACTTCCCCTCCGCGCTCAGCCTCTCCATGACGTACACTCGCTTTTGACAGAAGAAGCAAACGTCGCTGCCGCCGATGTTGACGGGGAACTCTTTTTTGAGAGAGCCCTGTAGGTAGAGAGAGCGAGAGACCTTAGAGGAGAGAAGCGGATTTAGATTTAGTAGACGTTGGCGCTGTATGTGAGGTGTTGAGGTGGTTTATAAGCTAAACAATATGAAATCACAGCAGATCATATGTTAACAATTAGGAACATGGATGCACGGTTACAGTCTTCTTTTACTACAGCACAGCAGGAACATAAACTTCAGGGACTTCAAGCAAATGCAAACTGTGCAGCTAAAAGGAGACGACACTCTGTGGCTTCGGGTGGTGGAGTCGCAGGACAGCCGTCTTACCAAATCCCTCCTGTCAGAGAGCGGCTTGGGCTCTTCCGCAGACTGAAGCTGATTGGCTATCTGCTCAGCCAGTGAGTTAATGCCACCTGTGTACATCTTTACATAACGCTATCACCAGCATTAGGGAGAAGAAGAAAAAAAAGAAGAAGGAGGAGGAAGACAAACATTAGAGAATGATGGGAACATGAAAAAGACTGAGGAGGAGATGCAAGGAGGTCACTCAGCGTGGCAGGGAGAGCGACAACACAGAAGGTGTTGACAACCAACAGGGATGTTATGCATGACAACGCAACGTTTCCAGGCTTGATCAGTCAGGAGTTAAGCTGGCAGTCCCTCCCACCTAATTACAATCCAAACATAGCAGGTACACACGACTCCAAAGCTGACAAAACAACTTCCATCCTCACTCGGGTTCAACATTGCAGTAAACTACTAAAGCACCCGTGTTTCTTTATGAAGGCTTGCTTACTCACACACGCTCACCAAAACCATGCGTCACTCATGTGCATGCACACAAACACTACACCACAATGTTGTGCTGAATAATACATGTGAACAAAGCCAAATGCTAAAGAGCATCACTTTAAACGCTCTATTATTATTTGAACCCTGTGAGCAATTATCAGTCAATACTGCCATTAGCTTTTAGTCCATTATAAAACAATCCTACAGGAAAAGATGATTGATGTCATGTGTAGTATCACCGTGTGTCTTAAAACTCCTACTGTGTGATTCTGTGATGCTGCAGTACTGGCTCCAATACTGTTGAAACTGGGCTGATCCAAGTGGGAATATTTACATTTTGATTTAGATTTTGGTGCCAAGCTGCTCCTCCATTCCAGAACTACTGCTACTACTGGGGCCTCCCTCCCGCTTCCAAATAAAGAAGTCAAAGCCCATATAACTAAACTAAGAACGTTTAATAATCTGTTCAGATCGATCCCCCGTCACCGTTTACTCGCCCACGTAATAATCCCACCCACAGTAAACGAGTAACCGATTCCAAGCGACTCAACAAGCAGCCAGGTTTTCAAGCAAGTCTCACGTGAGCTGAAAGACCACATGCAGGTGCAGCGTGTTAGCATCATCCCACTCACGCCACAGCCGTGAGAGCGCTACCTGTCTGAGGGCGTCAGAGGAGGACGGGGGAGAACCGGGGGGACTCTGTGCTCGGGCCAGGTGCCGTTGTTCCATAAAGAAATGGGAAGGTTTATTCTTAGGCTCCACAAGACGAAGACAGAAGTTGTGAAGGGAATGAGCTTATTCTAGATCTTTTTTCAATAACTGCACATAATTGTGTTGGGACATGAAGCCATGTCTCCTTAATGGAATCAGTATAAACAACAGGCTTCCTGGTAATTGTCACCTGTGCTGCTGGCTTGCCCTCAAACTGAGAGGCAAGGAGCTTGGCCCTCTCCTGAATACTAAGCACATACAAGGGCATTTGGACATCAGAGTGCAGAGGCCCTGCTGGCTCCTGCGGGGAAATACGGGATGCGATTACAACAACGGATGTGCAAAGAGAAAAACGATAGTTATTCTCTGCCATTTTAGTGGTTTACAAAAACAATGCCCCATTGAAACGGCTTGTCATTGTGGCACAAACCACAAATTGTAAGGCACTGCTGTCATAGTGCCAGCTGACAATCCTTAATTTATGCAGTAATCTAAACCGGAGTGGGTAAAGTATGAGAGCGATGCCCTCCGGTTACTTAGAGTATAAATCAGAAACACAAGGGACTACATCCGTTCTCATAGGGATAAAGTTCCATAAACTGGTTATTCTCAGGAAGAGAGAGTGTGATGTGTTAAAGTCGTAGCCCACAGGTCCAAAACCTAACCTTTCTGGAGGACTCGGGAGAGGGAAGCGATGAGCCTGGACTCAGACCTCGGGACAAGTACCACTGCTCTAAAAAGAAACGGGACGGCTTTTCTTTAGGCTCCAGGGAAAAAGAGGAATGATGGGAAAGAAGGGATTAGACCTGAGTGAATATACACACAAAGACCGACAGCATGTTTTTCATGTACACGCCAAGACGGCGAGTATAACCGAACCATGATCTCACAATATATCCATGCATGGTGTTCACCTTCGGTGGTTTGTCACATCTGCCCTTGAACTTGGAGATGAGGCAGTGAGCCCTCTCCTGTATACCAGGAATGTGAATGGGCCCTGGGTCGGTCAGGTGTAGCGGCTTCCACTCCTGCCAGAGAAGCTCTTTTAGCGGTCTGACTACTTGTCGGCGCCTTTTGTGTCATGCACTTATGTCGTTTGGTTTGTTTCAACAATCAGACATTGTCCGACAACAGGTTAAAACTATCCACGGCGCTCCAAAGCGCTCCGGTGATGACGCACGCCTCCCTCTCATCACGAAGTAAACAAGACCGCAGCAGGTCAAATCTGGAGCAGAATTCTACAACCTTAGCAAGGGGCCGCGCGTTAGTGAGCTAGACTGACACAGACAGACAGATAACAGCGGACAGCGTGTCACCTCTGAGTGGAGAGAGAGCGAGGAAGTGGAGGAGGAAGGAGGGAGCAGAATGGTTTTCTTTGGGCAGCTCCGAGAAGCCGAGCTCGACGCTTGGTCTGCGCCACTTCGGGCCTTGAGGGATGAGGGAGAGATTCGGCAGAAGATGAGGATGATGGTGAACTGCTGTATTTCTCCAGTGGACAGTTACAACAAGAATATTACATTTCAAACAAATGACTATGACTATATATCTGACACGCACATTCATAAAACGTACAGGGCTCAAACTGCCTTTATCAACATAGAACTGCACATTATGAATACACAGCAAAAACTAAATCCTTGGTACTCCTCCACTTTGGATTATCAAATTATATTCCCGTCCTTACAACTGATTTTCAGCTCATTTACTCAGCAGCAAGAGACTAATACTGTGCAGAAAGGACATTTAAGAAGAGGAGAGACTTAATCCATTTAAATTGGACAGTTTGCAGCTATAAATCAATGTATGTGCTTAGTCTAGCGACGCCACAAACAAAAGCGTCAGCAGGAGAAAATTGGTGCTGGCAGTAAACTGTGCTGCTTCTGTCACTCCCACAGGAAAAACCACAAGGCAGGAGAGTTCTCTACTGGGGGAATACAGTCTAGCACTAAACCTCACCTCTCTACAGGGGATGCAAGAAGGCACGCGCTAAAAAAAAAAAGACGCTACGGTGCGGCAGGACAAACTGAAGCACTGAGGTTTTAGACACGTATGCTACAAGACAGAGGAGGAAGGTGGATATTAACACCTGTCACATTTCATTTGCAGATATATGTTTTATTTATTTATAACTCAGCTCTTAACATGTTCTGGCTATTTCTTGGTTTTTCTGTTTGGCAGGACTTATTTAAGACGTTCATGTACTTGGTTGGAAGTAAATGAAGTTCTATATTTCTATTTCATTACATCAATTTATTGTCTACTTTAACAGTTTGGGATTCATGAGACTATCGAAGCTAATTTCTATGCTGTTGCTGTAAAGTTGACTCATGAGATGCTGTGTGGGTTCCTTCCTTTCCTCTAGCTTTGGGATTGGAACCTCAACCTACACCTTACGGGACAGAAAAGGTGCTGGGGCTCTACCGGGCCGGTGCTGCTACCCATACCTGCTCCCCTCTGTTGGGCAGCGTCTGACACCTGATCATTTCTTTGTAGCGGAAGCTCAGCTGCTCCTGCTGCTGTGTGCGTCTCTGAAGCGGGACAGGAGAAGCATGAGACCATGAGATGACCATGACCGTGCTCTTATGCATTTCATACAAACACAGACACAACGCTGCACAGCTAGACCCACACAGTTGCGCTAACTACACAAGCACGGGAGCTATTCTGTTTGCTGTTAGGAGTCTCACACAACAGATCTGAAGAGCACACCACAGGGACCTACGATGTAGTTACGCAGTCTAGGGGTTAGTCTCTAAACAGCTACAGCGAGGCGGCTCGGCTCGTTACCTTTCTCCACGCTGGGACAGGAGCCAGGCGTGCTGGCTTATTCACAGGGGTTTGGGGTGGGGAAGGGGGGAAAAGGCGGTCCAGATTGGGCAGAGATTCCCCCTTTCAGTGCGTTCAGGTAAAGATGAGAGTGACAGTGTGGCCAGTGAGAGGCCAGAACGACCACGTAACACATGGTGAAACGGTCCGTGACGGAAGGTCAGTGCAGGCAGAGAGAGACAGGGAAAGTGGTAGTAAGTAAATCATGGGTGGATGATAAAGACACAGTGGCTGGAGAATGTATATTCAAATCTAATAGGGGTCCCTTCCCGTTTCTGAGAGACGTTCAGCGTTTATAAAAGCAATGCACATAATTCAACATCAGCCAAGTGACTGCTGGTCTAATAAGCCTTGGAAAAAATACAACTTTTCCATAAAAAATAAAAAGAAACTAATCAAAAGGAGTCATCTGAAGCCACAGTTGAGAGTTCTCCTCTTCTACAATAATGCCCAGTGTCGCCACAGCCCACTCCCTCCCTCCCACTGCTCAGTCGGTCGACAGTAGCAGGAGAGCTGGGCCTTTGCAAACTAATTCACTCAGTCAGCACTGGGAGAACGCCTACATGCCCCAGGAACAAAGGCCGGCCTGACCAATATTAGCATTCTGGACTTGAACTCATTAATCCGGTGGCCTACAGCTCGTCCATCGTAAGACTCATCAAAACCTTCACTGTTAGGAAAAAGACACAAACGGCAACGACTGTGCAAAACTAACGTGAGCTCAGAGTGAAGCCCACCAGACGTAACGCCACAAGACGGAATCACGCGCCTTCCTCCCTACCTGTCGTTTGAGTCCCCCGTGCTGCGCTGGAGCGTTCTCCTCGAACTTGGCGAGCAGCTGGGTCGCCATCACCTTGACTTTGTTGTTGTTCGCCGCAGCAGCCGAGTCCATCTTTCTCTCAGAGAGGACAGCGGTCGTCCTGTCGTCACGACCAGCCCGGGACAGCTCCTCCTATGAAGCGCGGGGAAAATGCTTCACCGGTTTCTGGACTAGTGGGATTAAATAGTCTGTTCTGGTTGTAACCACAAGCTGAACGTCAGAGCTACTCACATCTTCAGACTGGCTGGTTTTCCTCCTCTTCCCCAAACCGTCTGCATCCTTCTCCTTTTTGTCCTGTTGATCACACGATGCAGGTTATTTTTAATTCTAGCCAAAACTATTTGAAAGATATATGGGTGGTAAAACACATCTTTCCAAGACCTTTGGGTTTCGCTTCCTGGATATCGCTATGCTCTGACCAAGTTTGCTGAGGAATGAGATGGGAGACTTGGTGCTGGCTATCAGCGCTGCCTTGTCCTCTGGGCTCAGGTTGTGGTTATCTAAACAGGAAACCACAGGAATCATAGCTTATGAGCAAGAACAAGACACTTCAACATTATGTTTTCACCGCATCTGTCAAAAGATGACACTTCCAACACCCGATTACACAAATACACCCGCCAGTAATACCGACTCTCACCTCCAGGTGGCACTGTGTCCTTGAACATCTCGTAGAACTGGCTGAGGTACATGACCATGGAGAGTTTGTCTGGCTCCACCACAGAAGACATCTCCTTGCCAGTCATGCACGGCGAGATGCCAAACTCCCTCTCGGCCACGTCAAAACCCAACTGGTTGTTCTTCTCCTGATCTCGCTCGTCTAAGGAGTCGAAGTCACTGAGGGCACCAGGAGGCAGGACAGAAAAGGATCAGTGTCATGAGACAGGAAAACGAGAAGGAACAAAAAGAGACGGATATTCATTAAATGTTAAAAGCATTTGACTCAACAATCTTTTTAATAGTACCGCTTCAGTGACGTGATATCTCCTGATCTCTCAATTAGATTTAAAACAGACATGTGCTTAACTAAGTAGCTAAAAATATATAATCAAACCCAGACAAGAAAAGACAACTCAACAAATCTCTATTTTCAAGCTGCGACTATCAGTCGGCTTCGGATAGAACGGAAATTAACTGGCAGTGAGTTGCGTCATGTGCTCGAGCGGCACAGCACACTATACATGATGTGGAGAGCATTACTGTAAAAGCCATTATACAGCAAGCGAGGAGGCCATTAACGCTGCTCATCTATACGTCGCCACTGCACATATAGTCCCTTTAAATGCACTCACATTAGAACACATCAGGCCCAGCATGAAGCTTCCACTCAATCCATCTTGTACATTGCATACATGCAAAAGATGCTTTCTCCACTTTCTCCACCCTCGCCCCCGCGCCCCCCCCCCCTTTCCGTCATCTGGCCTATCAAAGCCAGCAGAGTACAAACTGCTACACCACTTGGTAAAAGGTCAAGCAGGACACAGACAATAATAGCTTATAATGCTAATAAGCCACATTGGCTCCAGAGTGCCACAAACTACATTAAGCAATCCCCACGGCGACCTGTTTATAGTGCGAGAGAGGGAGAAGGAGGAGGGGGACATTCTAAAAGGGACCCAGGAGGCCATAATGACTGGTAGCTGTCACCTCATTTCCAGTGATATATAACCTAAAACCAAGGTCCCAACCAGACAATAAACATCATTTGCAACTAACAAACTCGCATAAACAGAGGAGGCAATGCAGCAGTTTAACCCCTTCACCACAGTGCGAAACGCTTGGCAGCGGCTGCAATAACAAGCAGTTGTCTGTATTAATTTGGTGTGTGTTTCGGTGGCGCTTCTCTCAGATACTCACACGAGATCCGGTCTGTATCGGTGAATGAGGGCGCACAGGGCCAGCCCGCTCTTCCAAGACATAGTAAGGTCGGTTACATTTACATTCCTGTATCCCTCCGTTTGCCTTTGGCACCAGTTGAGAAGCTTACTGGATCGAGCTATGGACTCTGGTAAGCGGGGGGAAAAAAAAGAAAAAGAAAAAGCTTGACGGCAAAGCAGCAGGTTGAGCCGAATCTGGATTAGACATGAAGAAACAACATAAAACGTTTCTTGGCAGCGTTATCCATCTCTTGCTGTGCAATCTCATGGCCTTGGTCAGGCAAAGCTGAGAAAAGGGTTATAAAGTTTTGTCATCCGTGTCATCCTCATCGTCCATGTTAGTATAAGTTTCAACCAGCCAGTGAGGAATGTTACGAACCGTGAGATGTCAACTTTTGATTATTAAAGAAGAAAAAGTGTGCAGATAGGATGGAGAGACTTTAAATGGCTCGGAGAAAGGCTGAATCTTAGATATAACCAAAGAGCAAACGTTAGTACACACCAGGGGAATGTTATAGGCTGCAATCAGTTTATCCATACACTCCCTTCATTCCATCACTGCTCAGTTCATTCTTGTGTACATCAGCAAGTCCACTTTAAAAACTTAAAAAACTCTTAGGAACCCCTGAAAAGCAACACCATGCAAATGGACTTGTGTTACCTTGCAACTGCTTGTCAAGCACGTAATTGGCTGGAGTGAAAATAGTTCATGATTACATTACGTCAGCAAAGAGTGACTGCGGCAAATCAGCGCATTAATATCGCACAAGATACAAACCATTCCTGGCCAGCTTTGGTGTGGACGAGTTGATCACGTTCTCCATCTCAATCCGCATCTCCCTCGACTCTCCTGTGTCAAAGAGGTGGCGCACCTGCGGGAGCCATAATAACCATAGCTGACATTCCCAATAAGCTGCGAGCAAGTAAAGATGCTTTCATCGGCATTTAAAAAGAATAATCCTCCCAGTCGAGCGACATTAGAAATAGAAAGGACTGCTTGTGGGTTGTGCTGGTTCCTGCACTGACCTGGCTGGGCTTGAGGAAGTTAAGGCTGATGTTGGGGTAACGTGTGGTGGGATCCACGCAGTACTGACTGAAGTTTTTACTGACGTTCTCTGGTGTAGTCTGGGGCAACAAACGATAAATACTCTCCCTGAAGAAAAAAAAATATATATATCATTATTATTATTTCATGCAATAATAATAATTATTCTACTAATAGTATAGACAGACTATATTTATAATCTATAAATATAGGAGGATATTACACTAATACATAAAAGAAGTCATATTAATGTTGCTATCAAAGGGTAAAGAGAGTCACATTCCATTCGGCTTATGAGCCTCTTAGTCTATTAGTACAAGCAGAGGTGGGACTGATGCTTCAAATCACATACAGGCACATTTCCTAGTAAAGCACTTAGTGATAACAGTGTGTGTTTGAAAAGAGAGAGAGAGAGAGAGAGAGTGGGTGTGTGTGTGTGTAGGCCCAACAACAGGCGTAAGTGAATGAATGTTTCCACAGCCTCACCTCTCAGCCAGCACCTCAAGAGGGGTTTTTCCTTGAGCCCAGCTCTTCACCATCCATCCTGAATCCATGGCTGCCAGGAAGCCTCGGGCGATGCCAGTGCCCATGGGCCAGAAGGGCTGGAGGCAACAGTGAATACCACAGATTCAGCAACCAAATATGGATAAAGAAGAAGAAGCCAGAGTCATGTGAAGAAAAGAAAAACAAAAGGTACCGCACCACAAAAAAAAAGAAAAGAAATTTGAGGAGTCAAGAAAGAACAAAACAAGAAAGAACAAAACCTCACCTCCAACAGACTGTCTCCAACAAGCGCAACCAGCAGCTTGTGGCCACTGCGTTGACGCACCATGGCGGCATTCTCTGAGGCGTACATGCAGGTGAAGTCGAACATGGCTACGTCAGGCTGCCCGTAGTGGTTGATGGCGAAGTCCAGCGTGGGCAGCTGGTGGTTGGTGGAGAAATCCGCAGCCTCGCGCGCGTAAGACAACAGGGCAGCCTGGTCTACATTAGCCCTGGACAGCAGCAGCTCCGTGTCGGCGTAGTCCTGCAGGAGCGAGAAAAGAGAGCGTGTGCAGGAATTTAAATGTCAAACAATCATAACAGTATGCAACGCTTCACTGGGCTACGGAGACGCCCCAGCACTTGCACTGGAATCAGTAATGTTCACAAGTCTGTCCAACATGTAACATCAAATAACTGCATGCTTTCCAAGTGACATGTTTTCACAGAGGGCGGTGAGAGGCGCATACTTCAAGTCCTCTAGTTTTCCACTATCACCCTGGTGGCGGGTGAGGAGGGAGAAAGACTAGTGGGAGGTATGAGCTTGTGTGGTTTCCGATTAGCCTTAAAACGGTAATAACGGACATGCCTGCAGCTCAACCCACCAGCCATCTGCCAAGTCTTCCACCCTTCCTCTCGCCGTTGGGAACCGAATCCTTTTTACTGCTATAAAAGGATCTGGACTTTATATCAGCTGTTCTTGAGTAAACTCTGCCTTTTCATTAAGGTGCTGTACCCCAAGGCATTAGTCCCCCCCCTCATCATCAAAATATTATAAACAGACTTGCACTGGGACACCAATATATGTATATTTACGACAAATGATGACTGTCCATCGTTTTTACTATTAATGCTACATTTAAACACAGAGTGCAAAGTCACCACACAGCACAGCACAGCACACCTTCACCAAGTTTGAGACAGACATGTAAAAAAATGTTTTTTTTAATCTTTCCGGTTTCCTGTGGAAAGCAGCCAAGGAAAGGAAACTACAGTAGGATACAAACACTCAGTGTGTGTGCTTGGCTTGGCAGCTTGCTCCTGAACACTGTTGGCTTGGTTTGATCATTAGGCCAACAAGTGGATGAAAACAGAGAGAGGATGAAAGACTGAAAAACATGCAGGGCAGCGAGGCAGCGTTCGCGTTTTCTAGTCTAGTACGTGAGCCTATAGCTTGTGTGTCAAATGTGACAGTACTGGATTCAACAGTTGTCTCTCAAACACACACACACACACACACCCCCACACACCCACACACACACACACACACACACACACACACACACACACGTCACACCGGGATCTGAGCTTTGATCACTCACATGCAGAATGACTCCTTTCTCCAGCAGGCTCTGTTTTTTGGCAGTCATTACAAAGTAGTGCGTGTCATCCTTATAGTAGACAATGTTTTCCAGGTCAATACCTAGAGCGACCAAAAGAAAAGATGCATTGTTACACATCGAGAACAATCTTTTCCTTATTGGCATGTCATGTTTTCATTAGAGGAGCAATTATGCAACTCAGACCACATCGCCGAAGCCACGGGGACATCGCCAACTCAGCAATAACCGGTGGCAAGGCTAACGTGATTCATAATATTTTAATTAGATGAGCTGACAATTTCAAACGGTGAAAACAAAGCATTTAGTGGGAACTTCCAACTTTATGAAAACTCCAAAACTATGCTCCCGAGGCAGCGTGTTACTGCATGTAAAGGTCTATGGGAGCTTTAGCTCCATCTTTGTACAAATGTCTTAAACGACACTTCTTGTCAGTTAATGGGGAAAATGAAGCCCCTCCCCAATAAATAAGCTTAGGCTCAAATTTAGGTAAAGAACAAAAAATTCTCAAGAGAGCTTTCAGAGCGGAGCTGCCACAGACCTGTGGCTTCTCTGAGGTCTTGAAAGAACTTCTGGTTGAAGATGAAGGCCACGCCACTGATCTCCTCCACCTTCGCCTCCGCAGTTGTGTTCCTGTTGATGAAGTTCGCAGTGATGGCGATGGCAAGCTTTCCCCGGAACTCTTTGCGCCGGAACCCTGCAGACGACGGCATCACGTCAGGGCCAATGAGCGCTCAAGGACAAAAATACGCAAGCTTTTATTTCATTCTACTATATGTTGTCCAAGCATTGTGGATGTTCATTTCTGTTCAGGGAATGTGCTGCTCCCTGTCACTGATGCAGTAATCAGTAGAGCACGAGGGGGTCATGGACCTCTAGTCCACAGGGGTGTCCCTTGGGCAGTGGGACTGTGTGAGGCCCCAGCAGACATATAGGAAAAAAGACAACTCAACAGTTCCTATTAGCTTAGAGCAAACACTCGTCTGTAGATGCAGCAGCCAACAAATGCTCATTCAAAGGAGTGAGGTCAGGCACCCAAGCAAAGCTGTACACGGCTGACAACAAACTCACGCCGTCTGCTGCTTGTGCGTCCCACGTTTAGGAAAAGTCTGCATTACTAGCGCTTTTCGCGGAGACTTGCCTGGTAGCGTGTTTCTCCTTCCATCAGCTCCGATGATGACATCAAACTCCAGCTCACTGACAGGGTGTGTCCTGGGGTGGACCTCAGCCCTCCAGCCTATTTCTAAGAAAACACAGTGTGTGTAAGCCAAGAGAAATGCATCAGCTGAGCCAGGTTCCAACCCTTGACGGATAGGAAACACATGTTCAGCGTCCATTCATTTTCCCCGGACTTGACCGGCTGCAGCTTGACTTGACTCACTTTCAGTCTCTTGATCCTGAGGGGGCTCGATAAGCCCCTTGAACTCTACGTTGACATGGATCTCGATGCCCAGCAGGAGAGCCATTTTGAGCAGCATGAGCTGGAGCTGACGAATACCTGACAACACAGAGAAGCACACATCTGAACAACATCTGACAAATGCGAACAAAGACTGCAGATCAACAGCCAATGTGCGCCAAAAATTCACCATGTCCACTCACTGATATGATCAATAGCTCCAGCGCAGAACTTCCCATAAAATTTCTTGGCTCCGAGGCCCCTGAGGTCCTGGATGGTGAAGGGCCAGAGGTGCAGCACATTGTTTCTGGAGAAGGCATCTCTTTTCTCCAGCAACACAACTTTGGCTCCCAGGAAAGCCAGCTCGATGGCTGTACGCAAGCCGCATGGCCCCGCACCAATAATCAGACACTAGGGACAAAGAGACTCGTGTTATTCACACTCAGATCTATTTCAACACATTTTAAATAAAACCTTCTTTGTTGATCTTTTCAGCAACATGGTCATTTTATAGTCTTTGTGTCAGATATGTACAAGCCGGAGTTCAGTTCCCATTAAACTGAACTCTCTCCTGAACAGAGCTGAGTGTTCCTGAAGTGTCCTTGCATATAAAGCCCTTGCGAATCATTCTGGCTGGTAAACATGAGCATCGCATTACATGAACCCGCGACACAGAGGAAATGTTACCTCGCCACCGAGCAAATCACACCGTTCGCCCCGATGCAGGTTTACCTTCGAGTTGGCACAAGCGCGGCCCTTCTTGTACTCCTTATGGCTTGCCCTCTTATCCAACTTGGCCCAGAGCGCCTTGGCCTTCCAGTAGTTGAGCTTGGACTTGAGCTTGTGGTAGAAGACCTTGTTCTCGGTGGGCTTGACATCCAGGTGGTCACACAGCTCCTGAAAGGCCTTGAGAGTGCCCTTACATGTGGACGCCTGGACGAAGCGGTCAAACAGGACGTGGGACTTGTTCGTCCCATCTCCTCCAGCCGCGCCGGCGCCACCATCCCCCATGGTCCAGACTGACACACTGGGCTGTCAGGGCCCCTTCACCCCCGCCCAGGCAGGAGTCTCTGGGTCCAGCCCCAGTTCTAGAAGATGCTCTCTCTGGTGAAAGGGGCTTTAACTCCCAGATTCAGGCATCATCGTTCTGTCAACATGATGGAGAGAGAAAACGCAAAGTTCAAGATGACACTGCCTTCAAATACCTGCACATTTTGGCCTCTACTTAATGAAACCCCTCCCAAAAAACTATACGTACATTATGGCTGTTCAGAGAACAAAGGGAAAGACTGTGTAATGTAATGGTCGTGGCCTCTTTCTTTTGCTGCTTCGTGACCTCAAACAGCCTCCTATCTGTCTAGGAATAAGCGCCTGGACACAGGAAGGGCATTGAACCCACACAAAGCAAAACAGGAAACGCACAGGGCACGAGGGTGTAGACACGGTTGTGTGGCAAAGAATGACAGAATCAGACCAATTCCAGACACAGGAAATTGCCACTTCATCTGAAAACGCAGTGGAACAAAAAATACAAACACCTCTTTCTGGGTTGCTGATGACTGGGATGCTTTTCACAGGTCTGCGTGGCTGAACATCAGTGCAAATCATAAAATATTACAACGCACGCGCTACGACAAGCAGTGATGGCTGACTCGGTTCGAGCCGCTCTGTTGGCTTGATAAGAACCTTTTCAGCCAAGCAGTGGCTCTGGTTTGTACTACCTCCACACGACAACGAGTCGGAAACCTGCCTTGCTTGTTCAGTGTTGTTCACAGTGGCTGAGCACAGAGTATTTGCATAAATCCATCTACATAAAATTCAACACCGAAAGAGTTTTCAGAGAATTAGCGTGAAATAATAAGAGACCAACATCTGTAAAGCTAACAAATCAGCAGGACAGAAGGATGACTGAAGAACTGCTGCTCTGGCAAAGTCCAAGCTCAGTAGCACAGATTAATATTTACACTCAGTTCTGCTACAGAAGCTTGAGCTTTGTCCCTTCGTGTCTTGAGCCACTTTACAGAAACCAGTGCAGTCCTGGTCCCAGTGGCAACATTTGATGAAAGAGGGACAAGTACAAGGGTCAGCCGTCCTCCTTTTTTTAGTACTTTGAAAGCAGCAGGGTCTGGATCCGCCTCTGACTCAGTCGATCACGGCTGCAGGGCCAGCACAGACTCAGTGAAGGGTCCACCTGCAGCGGCTGCGTCAAGTCTGTGGCTGTCATCTAAACGGCAAACAAAACAAGGATGCTCTGATCGACTGGGCGTTAACAGGGATCAGCCAATAGATCAATATTAACAACTCAATAAACGGTGCTTAAGTTACTTCAGCAATAATGGCTATGGCGATCTGAGACAAACACATAAACATCACTCAAACGCTTCCTGTTCGTCTCCACAAGGACTTGAGATGCTGCGGTTGACTGCAGTTAAAAACAATTTGAGGTGCAGCCAAGCTTGCAGTTTCTTCAGGGTCTGGCAAGTGCTGGGCTGCAGGCCTGTGATGTGTGACGCATGGGGACACAGAGGCAGGTGTTTCAAGCTCCAACAACAACTCAAGTGATTTAAGGTCCAATTAAATAAAGCAGTGGATGAACTGAACTATATGCTGGCATATTCTAGTTTGCAGTTTATTAATAAAATTTGATTTATCCAACCATTTACAGTAGTTTCATAACATATGACATAACGAATGGGACCAAAACAAGTAATCATTTGTTATAACTTAATCTCAAGCCTAATGAAACAAAAAGATGCACATGTACTGTAAAAAGGATTTTACAGTACTGTCTCAGACGGACAATAATTCACTTGATGTGGAATTATTATCTTTGGCTTCCCATCCTCGGCAGGCTGCTGGTTTAAGCGCCAAGACGTCCAGGGTATAGAAACCCGACAGGTCTTTTAAGCTTTATTGCAGAGTTCTGAGAAGTTTAGCAGTAAACGTCTCACAGACTTTTACTGTGGATCTTGGAGGGTGCAATTAGTGACACTATGAGCGTGAGCTGTCGAACGATGGCGCAGCTTGGGCGCCTAGCTTCAACACCACAATAAACCAGTCCCGTCTTTTGTGGCCTCCTGCAAAGACCCATACGTCCACGCGACAGGAGAGGTCGACAGGGAGTGTTGACAGCCAGGACCACTTAGACCAATTAAAGTCGAAGTGAATCAGAAAACGAAGATCAAAACTGCTTTTTGAATAAACACAGATTGAAAATGTTGAGCTGCCGGATTTCACACAGTCACAGAC
This sequence comes from Macropodus opercularis, assembly GCA_030770545.1. Taxonomy (NCBI): domain Eukaryota; kingdom Metazoa; phylum Chordata; class Actinopteri; order Anabantiformes; family Osphronemidae; genus Macropodus; species Macropodus opercularis. The sequence continues at coordinate 7,003,709 of CM061094.1, read as the reverse complement.
CTGACAGCAGAATTATACACACACACGCAAGTATTTGCACACAAGCCTTTCACTCACACAAGCATGCCTTTTATAGTCGCTGGCTGCATTACATCATCCTCTAATCCCAAAATAGAGCCAGAGATTAGGCCACTAGGGTACACGTTGGACAACGCTGCTGTAAACACAAACAGATTGGAGATATGGTCAGTAAAGGCAGCTCAAGAGCAGTCTGAGTAAACGTTATCTGTCAGAACTGCTGAGAGGAACTGGCAGGACTCGTGTCTGTGCCCGTCAGGGTGTTTTCGCCAGTTTGGCGGTGACCGATGCTCACGGGACAGGGGTTCAGGCGTGAGGAGTGTTTGATCACGAGTCGCCATTGTGATGATAAATGCATTTTATAGTTTTATCTCAGGGCTTGTCGTCCTGCTTGCCTTAAAAAGGGCTACTGCAACTGTTACTGTATCTTAGTTCTTCGCAGTTAATCATCACCTGAACGTCTCACTCAACCCTCACTGGCGGAGACACCGGAGGTGGATCATCACAGCATAACAATGCCTATTACAGAGCAGAGGACTGTGTAGCCCAGAGGCCAAGCAGCATGATCACGCGATCTTATCTGACGCACAAATACAGTATAATTACTCACAATGGCAGTAATAACACATCACCCCACCACATGTTATGCAGTAAGTGCAACCTTCACGTCTGTCTCGGTCCTGAGGTTCTATTCGTATACAGGGGAGCGGAGGGAGATGTGTCCATTCGAGTTTGTTTGAGACACACACATTTGTTGACTGAAATGTTCTGCTCGCTTCTTGCTTCTGACTCCTGAGCATCTGGCTTTTCAGTTACTTTCGGATCCGACAGTCCGGCAGCACAGAGCTGGGAGGTTTTTCACAACCTACTGTAGCAGCTAGAGTTCAACTCAAACGCACAGCCTTAATCTGCTCATATTACGTAATCTCAAAGGCCAACGCGACTGTGGATCGTACGTCCTACTCCAAGATTAATACGGCTTCTAGTCTGAGCTGCCAAGAGAGTAGAGAAAATTTTGCTGAAAGAGAAGGTTTAATGTAATCCTTACATTTCATCTCATTTTAAATCAATCCGTTTCAAAATGAAAAAATTAAAACTAGCAAGTCTCTCTTTCATATGTTCCGTTAACCACAAACCGTCCTATTATATTTCTGTTAGTAATCACTTTGAAGACGTTTGAGCCTGTGCCCAGACTGCTTTGCTTGCGTCTGTCAAACACGGTCCATTAGAGCTGCCTGCCAGCACTTGCTGAAAGTATTTGATTTAGGAAACCTCTCAAATCCCATCTTGAATACCACCTCTCCCACCTGCGTTCTTTACATAACAACAGCGGAGCAGTCGCCACAGCAAACCACAGGAGCAGTTGAGGAAAGATGTGCAAAAACGCATAGCAATTCATAGTTGTAGGGGTAGCTCATAAAAATCTTCACGGGTTCTAACATTTGGTTATCTACGCTGTTAATTTGCACACTACAGTGTGCAGCGAGATCAAGGCACGTACGCTCCGATCGGGAAACTAGGAAGTGTAATCTGAGACCCGTAGGCAAACACAGTCAACACAGACAAGTCTCCAAGGCTTAGTCATGACCGATGAGGAATGGAAGCAGGCAGGACAGATTATTCATGTCCTACAGGATAAATCAAATGGCAGCAGGCGAGAGATAGAGCTAACAAATGGTTGTTATACAGTAACTGGCTCATACGGTTTATAGATCAATAATAATCCACAGTAGGTGGCTGATGCTGGTGGGCTAACAGGCCTCGGTCTCAGCTTTCCCCCGTATTAATTAAAAAGCCGAAGCTAAAAGTTTGAAGAGGCTCAGGAAACTAGAACAAGACTAAAAAAGAGCAGACGTGGTTGAATCTGAAATATGTCAAAAGCCGAATATTACATGTGAAACTTTCCAGATCTACCAACATTGATGCGTCATTTTAAACAATTTCTCGATCAATGTGACCCGAGATGCAACAAAGTCAGCACATGCATCCGTCCTTGTTTCTTCTAATTTCCTAGACCGTGGCCACGGCTGCGAGCAGTTCACGCAATAAACAAGTCGAGCGAGCTACCAGCAGTGGTCTCTGTGCGTGACTGGGTAGCACAGTCACCCTGATGTGCAGATGCTTTGACCTGCTGCATTATCTGGGTTAACATTCCTCAAAGCGGGACGTGTGACAGCTCGCCAGAATGCAGCGAAGCGCTTATTTTTACACCGGGTTCACTACTAGAGCGACGACTGGGACACCCAATAGGACGGGTGTAAGCTGAGGACGGTGGAAAGCAGGTATTCAGATATCAGCGGGGCCAGGTCTCGCCCTCCTTGGTATGAGGCTCAGCTGGTGAGTGCAGAGCGATAAACTCGTTTTGAGTTCACTCAGCCTGTAATGAAAAACTGCCGTATACGCTCTTACGTCGCTGCTTGTGATGGGAGAAATGAAATGGTCAGATAAAATGTGGAAACCACTGTGAGAAAATGCAACACAGACATCATTTCATCTCCCTGGTGCCGGTCCCACTAAATCGCTCAGCACATCCAGGACCAGGGGAGAGTCGGCCTTTCCGTTTTAGCGTGTAAACGGTGCCGAGCTGCAGGCTCATCCAGCGGGAAGGTAACCCAACACCCACACGGCCATAAAGTACGCTGATAGCTTTATAGGGGAAAAGCCTGAAAACAGATTCCTCCCAAATTGCACTTTAATCTCTCGCTACATGCGACAAGACAGTCGAATCAAGTGTTTGGCAGGTGCCTGCGCAGATTATGCTTTACAGTACACCGGATCAAAACGCGAGCACTCACTCGGCCGCGTGTCACGTTTGGATGCATTCACAGAAACAAGGGATCGGTAGACGGATTAACTGGAAAGGACGGGTTTAGACGAACCATAAAACCAGTTAAATTAAATAAAGTGTCTGAAGCCACAGAACTGGATAAATGACGAGTGTTTTCCATTTCATCACAGCGTGCTTATCGCAAACAACAGTTATTAATGATGTCATAATAACACTTTGATAATGGTTAACTAGACGTTGTTAAAGGCAAACATAGAACTAGAAGCTGTGCAAGAAACACCATAAGGCAACAACATCTATGTATATATAGGCGAAAATAAAGAGGCCAACAGGTTACATAACCAGGCCTTGCTTGTTTACACAAAGTGCACAACTGGAGCAACATTAGCATTCGTGTTGAGTCATCACAAATTTGAGTCCACCGTTCACTCTTCCGAGAGCAAACACAAAGAGCAGCGGCTCCTGGACAGAAGCTGACAGAACCGAGACTGCTGGGAAATTTCTGTCTGGGGGTTTACTATAATAAAGCAACTCCCTTCAGACTATATATAATCAGTGAACTAGTGGTAAAGAGCATTATTGACTAAAGCACCTTTAGAAGTCTCTAGCTAAAAGCTTCCAGCCTGCTTTTACTTCGCTTCTGCTTCCTAAACTCCCTAAGAGTTTAGTGGAACTTCGATGGAAATGATCTGAGGCATGATATCACATACAGGATGCAGTTTATGAGTCACCCAGCATGACAGTCTATGAACCTTGAAGTCTTAAAACACTGTTTCGCAGCCCTCGAGCAATATTTCTACGAGTGCACCATATGAACCGGTGTCTTTTTGACACCAATCCCACACAGAGGGAATAGCAGCACTAGTAGCGTTCAAACGTCGGCAAACTGGAAAAAGTCTCATTGGCGTGGCCTTAGGAATGCGTTTGGAACACTGACCTACCGCTGACCTGCAAGTTAGAAGAAGTAAGTCTTCAATCCAAAGCTGAGAGAATCACTAAAGCAAATGGGCTGTTTTACTAGTATAAGTTAGGCACAATGAGTTCTGCAAAGCGGACTTGTATTATGCCACATTCCAAAACAAATAAACCTGCAGTACGTGCAGAAATGTTTATTTTGTATACGGCCTCATGAGACCTCATGGCCAAAGCCTGAATGTCCTTCAAGCAGTGAGCATGTGCTGCAGCCCTCAAACAGTTAACAACAAGCTGTTAGTATCTAGTTACAGCAGTCTCTCCTTTTGAGGATGTACTGCAGACTGGAGCGCTTCCAGTATCAACGATGAGTCTGATATCAGCAGGGGCTCGACAAGTTTCTCTCAGCCACAGCGGCGGACCTCCTGACAGTTGGGATGCATTCAGCCATTTATGACGCGACAGGAGCTGCCTAGAGAGAACTTCCTTCCTTTTGTCCTTTCATCTTGCACTGGTTTCAAGTCCACAGCGCTATACAGGGCCACAGGGGGTCAGACAGGAAACTCACTCTCTCCCTGACAGCCAGCGAGCGGTCACCGTGACTCAGCCTCACCCTGCCCCTCTGCATATCCACATACCTTCTACGAACGCAAGTGTGCTGGGATAAAATAAGCAACATCAAGTGTGACTCATTAATTTATATGTTGTGCAGTTTCAGGGCGCTTAAGTTAGTGTGTGACTCATCTGTGCCTCTGTAGCATGACCTAAAGCATAAAGAGGCACAGGACAAAACTGAACACATGGCATAAAACAGGAAAAATGACTGTAACGTAACACAGCCTGACCCAAGTTCTCTACAGAAACGCAGCCTGCAGCCTTCTCCAGAAAACATCCTCCTCCTTCCCTGCTCCACATCCTGATCTCCTGAGAGGGAAACTGCAAGTTGTCACAGCACACACACACACACACACACACACAACTTAAGGGAGGGAGTATCTCCCAATTAATGTGAGCCTGCCCAGCAACATCCTGTAATCACAGAGGCAGTCCAAAGTCGAGCACTGCTGTGAGTTGACAAGGTCTAAAAAAAAAAAAGGTGGATGAAACTAAGTTCAATATCACAGCTCAACAGAACAGATCCTCCATCAATCAACGTAGGCAGGATAAGAGTCTGTCCCAGGGAGCACGCCTGCCGGGTCAGGGCCAACAATCTCTTGACTCTCTTGTGGGTTAATCTAGGTCAGCTGGAGAAATATGGTGTTGTCGAGGTCAGTGTGCACTCCATCAACAAGGCAGGACACAAATGCGTTCATCTGCAAAGGACATGAGGGGGGGATTCGAGTGACTGGGAAACCAACTCTACCTAGAAGACGAAAACAACAAAGCAGCCGATGATCCGTGTGCTATGGAGAAATAACTACAGGGAGAGAGAAAAAAACTCAGCACGAAGCAATTTGATAAGGTTGATAAGGATGAAGTTTCTCCTCTTCCGGCAACAAATCAGAGAGCAAAGGCTCGGACAACACAAACTTAGACTGCACGGCAATGCACTGGCCCAGGAAGACAGCACAACACATTTACTAGACTGTAAAAACAGCTGGTTGGGACGAATCCTGTGAAAATTCGTGGATACAAAGATCCACTAGTTAAAGGTCATATAAACGGGCGAGCGCCTATGAGACGCTAAACAACGAATAAATCAACTGTTATTCCCGCTAAGGTTGAACTTAAAAAGGAGAAAAAACAAAAACACGCTTTTGGAAAATACTGTCACATCCACGAGACTTGTTTCACCAGAACCGCGGTGAATCCTGTCACCGCATTCCACAGGCTGCCGCAGACGACCACCGATGTGCCGATGGTGAGCCGAGCGGATAAAAGACGTCTGATTTATCGCCGGGGTCGTGTAGTTAAATCGTTAGCTGCTCCCATAAAACCCAGCGGACCGCGCAGCAGTAAACCCCTAAACGCGCAGAGGTGCCGTCGGATCCACGGGTAACGTTCAGACACGCACCGTGTTTTTCAAACGGGCGCGAGCAACGTCTTCTTCTGCTCCTTACCTCGGGATCCGGTGTTTTTAGAATCCATGTGTCACGCGAATGGACTCATGGCCGTTTGTTTGACCCAGGCCGCCTCGTTAAATCCACAGTTATCGGTTATTTTATTTCTTTTCACGTGTATCTCTTCAGCTTGCGTTGCTGGTTCACGCCAGATCCCGGAGCCCCACGGCGGCGCAGAAGGCGCAACTTGAAACTGACAGAGAGGGATCGGCCGGTACCAAAACGAAGACAAGGAGGGGGCGAGGAGAAAGCTATAAATAACAACACGCCACCGAGAAACGACTTTCTGTTGATTGTAAAGCGACGTGTACCAAAATAACATTTTAGAACCATTTTACGTCAAAACTTTGGTCAAAATTGGGTCATTTCACCACGCGTGGGAATGCGTTTAGTAAAGTAAGTAGCGAAACCCACATCGGTCATTGGAACGAGCCTGCGTGTTTTAACACGGTTCAATCTGATTGGTCTCCCCCAACGTGACGCGGCGGCGCTGCTGCCTTCACGTGTTTTCAGACACACTGGAACTGGTTTAGTCGACGGGCGGGTTTTTATTTTACACGCAACCCGTGTTATTAAACGTTATCTGTCACTGTAAATGATTCTCATAATGGAAGCCTGCTGATAAATTATTAATAGAAACTCTAATACTATAAGAGTTATGGATCAGTAAACTTGAAATTAGTTACATAGGTGACAATGACTCCACTGAGTGATCAAAGTTTCTTCGTGAGCACAGTGTTAATTTCTCACAATGTTTCAAACGGGAAATTGTTCTAAATGATGACATGGCATAAGGTAATGACTGACATTTCTCAGTTTTAGTCCAATTGTATTGTCTGTTCTGCAACTGCCTTCATCCATATGGACGTTAGAAACTATAATTCCTGTTGTTTTTTTTTCTAACAAAGCACAGACACGGACTGTGCCGTGGTTTCAGAGGGGCTGAAGCTTGCCTTAGTGGAAAACCGCTTCAGATTACAACTTGGGAAATTATAAGTTAGAAACAATCGCTTTCACAAGGCAAGACTTTGCTTGATAAACAGTTTGGTGAGTCTCTGACTGCTTCCCCTGCGCAGAATGCTGTGTTTCACATCAGCCGCTGTACTTCATGCAGGACTTTGCCTCAGTGCTACAGAATTAAGTTGGCGACAGATTTTCAGTAAATCCAAAGAACCTACACTGAGATTGGATGATTATAACTATCTCGAGTGATTCAAAGGAAATGTCAGTGGCCATCATTAAACCCACTCAACCATCCAAGCCCCTGATCGTTCAAGTGCACGTCAGCCAACAAGTAGATCACAGACTCACCAAAACAGTGCAATCTCAAAATGTGACTAGTTCAGATACAGAGGGCGACACTTTGATGAGACATGTAAACACTCCTTTATCTATGTTTTTCAGCAAGTCAGTGATGAGCCATTGTGAGACTGAGCTGGAAGGAGGAGCCCCGTTGGCCACTATCAGCTCTCTGCACGTTACTGAGTTGATATGTGGCTCTTGAACGTCCAGCAAGGAGGACGCCTTCCTGTCACCGGACAGACAGGGCTGCAGGGATGTTTTCTGACTGTTAAATTTGAATGTTTCTGTTCAATATATTCAGTCATTTGACGAAGCACATGGGGTCTGGTATGTCTGTATATATGTTAAAGGAAATAATTAAGAAATCCCCAAAATTTAAAAGAAATATATAATTGACAACAGCAACACAGCATTGAATGATTCACATGTTGTTGCGACACGACTGACATGAGGTTTAAAGCCACGCTAATTTAAAACAGCAACACTGTGACTATGAGAGGACTTGCAGCCAGCAGAGAATAATGTATCTAGCGCCACAAGGACATTCCACACTCGAGGTCTCCAATCAGAACAAGCTGCCCTAGTTTGATTTGCTAATTAAACAAACCACAGGGGGACACAGGATGTCAGCTGCTTTTGTGACAATGACTGAAAGAGGAAATGGGAGACTGTCACGGACAGAACAAAAAAAAAAAGAGATTAGGAGTCGGATGCGAAGCAGCCTCTGGTTGCATCGAGCACCTTGTTTTGCGCCACACCTCTGTGGCTGAGGTTCGTCATCAGTCAGCTCGCTGAGGATCAGTGGAAGCCCAGTGAGGCATGTACACAAAGGGTGATCCACCTAAGGTGAGGCAGGCTGCACACATTCGTAACACAACAAAGGAATTACGCGTGATGTCATCTCAGAAGGCTTCAAAGGCATCTGCTACAACACATTAGCAAATACAGACGGCGGATGAGGAAGCTGATCGACATAATACAGGTGAAGTACTTACAGTACTGCGGGCAGACAGGCAGAAGCAGAACATCCACAAAGGTATTCCTGTCCTCTGGCTGGGATTTGTTCTCCTTCTATTTTCCTCCCACCCTTTCCCCTTCTGTTTCTGTCTCTCCTCCTGCCTCCTTCTTCTCCCCTCCCTCCCTCCCTCCCTCTCTCGTCTCTTCTCACCACAGCAAGATGCTGCCTGGACCAGTGCTCGTTGTCATGGTAACCAGGAGTGGGGGGGGACTCTCACGTGACCGGATCTCCCTGGGCGCTGATTGGTCAGATGCAGTGATGTAAGAAGGGGGGGGGGGGGGGGGGGGGGTGACGTCACATGCCCACAGGTTCACAAATGGGAGGGATCCTCAGTCAGGCTGCCTGTCAGCACACACAGACACAATACATGTGTGTATTCAAGGTGGGGCTGAGCTGTCCTGGAGGCGTCACACAGTCCAGGGCGACTCTTACTCACGACTAAAGCGCCGACTGATTGTTCGAACTTTCATCTCCCTCTCGCGATATCTCTCATTTGTGATGAAAATGTGCTTCAGAGCTCTAAATCAGAAATACCTCAAGGCTTACAACACATATGAGAGCACGCACATGTGGCAGCTTGACCTGCTGGCCTACAGGGGCTGCAGGGGGGGTTATTTCCAGCTATTTCTAGCTCTGCAGAAAACAACAAGTGCTTCTTATCATGCGTGTACACAGCAATAATCACACTACACCCAAGGGCAGACTATTTCAATAATGAAACACAGTGGTCACCCAGACATACTGCTGCTGTTGCTTCAGCTGATAACAAGCCATTCAGCTAAACGTATTTCCTGAATTATGAGATTACATCAGTCCAGATCATTTAGCTTTATGCGTCGTTAAAAAAACAGCACAACGGACACAGCGTAAGCGCTAACGTTGCATAATGACACACAATAATGCACACAAGGGTTTGCAAGACATGACAGCTAAGGAAACACTCAAGTGCAGCTCACAGAGGCAATAAAAGGTTTCAGAACAAGAGCCTGGGTGTTTTACAAGCTTTCTGCGGGAAAGTAGGTCTCTGTCAATTTCACACTTGTTTTCAACAATAACACGAGTAATCATGGCTCATGGTGGTTGTCCAGACTGTTGTATAACGGTCTGGGAGGGATCCAAAAAAAAAAAAAAGAATCCGATGCTGGTTTTCTAGCCTCCTGTCATGTGTTGCTTTTTGCAAGATACTGACCAACTGTGAGTCTCACTAATTGGAAAAAAAAAATAAAAAAGCTTGTGGCCCAGATACGACCAGAGCTATGCATTATGCAGCCGGGATTTCTTCTAATGCTATAACGTGCCAGTGAGTTTCATTAATAAAATATGCACCGCTGTCCCCAAAGCCGTCTGTTTGTCCGCACCCAGTGGACACTGCTCAGGGTGTTTCCAAATATTTGCTTTAATACGTATGTCTCTGCTCTTTCTCGGTATATGAGCATGAATGGGTGAAGGAGATTATGATACTATTAGGTGATCTCATCATCTCATCGTGTTCATGGGCGCCCTTGAGAATCATGTTACGGGCCACTGAGCACTGGGCTAGAGAGGAGAAGCTACAGAGAGCACATTGATCCTCTCACTGTCTCTTTCTCATTTTAAAGTGCTAAAAGTATTAAATATCGCCATAGAAAAGCCAGGGCATCAAGTTGTTATATAAGCTAAATCCTAATGATTCACTAATGAATCAACGCACACATACATACATAACAATGTGTAGCTTTATAGAAGACAGGATGAACACAGTACAGTATGTATCAAACTGAAAAACAACCCTTCCCAGAATCAAAGTATTTTAGGTAACATGAATTCAAAGTGCGCTATAACTCGAACATTTCATTTCCTCCAGAGTGATGACCACTAGCTCTGTAAACACCGTGTAACTCTGCCCCGGTCGGCTTTCCCTGACCAAAAGAAAAGAGAGGGACTTTGCTTGTGTGTCTGTTGGTACGGGGCCCGAGAGTGGAATCACAATGAAAACACATCGGCTAAAAGAGGCTGAAAAGCGAGACAGGGCAGACAAGGAGGTGAGATTTTAGAGGGTCTGGCCGTGACTGTGGTCAGACTGAACCGGTCTAAATTTAGCTGTGAGTGTTTAGAAGACTTCAGACTGGGACCGAGTGAGGACTGAAACAGCAGCGGTGGTCAGGGTGCGGCCACACTGGGCCCGTTTCTCACACTGTGCTGCTGGCGTTCCAGGCTATAAATCACAACTTTACTAGACGTTAAAAGGTCAGAAGCCATGACATTGACACTCTGTCCCTGACCCCTGTGTGTGTGTATTGGATGCTCTAGATCTAAGTATGGTGTGACTGTAAGGATGAGGAGGTTCAGGGGTTAAAGATGAAGGCTCTTCATGTGTGTTTCCCACGGTGTAAGCGTAAAAAAAGAAAAACACTCCTTCATGTTCATCCTCTCTCTTCATCTTCACTCTCCATTCCTAATATATACGCAAGCACGTTGTCAGTAGCAAGATGAATTCAGCTTTCTTATAATAAACGTAAACCAAAGAATGAACCATAGCTAAATACATACAACATCTACGTGGTTGTTCAAACTCTAGATCCCTCACGCTCAGTAGAACCACAAACTAAACACAAAAGTTTAAAACCTGCCAAACTGACACGCACAGGTCCGTCGCATCTTAAAGTCTGCACAGTGGGCTCATTATGACACTGAGTTAATTCCTTCGTTTAGCTGCAAGACAAACAGGACGTACAGCCTCTAACTGACTAATTGGATGTGACAGTGACCAGTAAGAGAGGGCAGCCTTGAGTGGTCTTAGGAGGATTTCTGTCTCAGTCGCTATGTAACTGTACAAACAAACAGCAGTTTAGTACCACTCAGTATATGTGCTTTAATGTGATCAGTTGCCGTAGCAACAACATTTTTATCCTCTCCTGGTCATATCATCCAGAAACTGCTATTTGACTGATAACTCTTCTCTGTTTCTTTACTTCCAGCTTCCGTCTTCGCACAAGGTTTGGTTCAGCAGCTCCACGTCAGGCTGAGGTCACGGTTTCAGAACGTAATCCAGAGAAGCCACGATGGTCACGTTCTGCAGCTTTCACAGATGTAGCCCAAGGGACAGAAACCAAACACCCCTTTGTCTTTATGCTGAGATCATACACACACACACACACTCACACAGAACAATTGCCACAGTTTTACACGCTTATTAAAAAGAAATCTCTGCGCATGTTTTGCTTTAATTTCACATTCAGCTCTTGTCAACATTTCTTGGACCTGTATCATCCATAAGCACATGTTACATATAAAGCTAGAATAACACATGTTCTCAGAGGAGCCTGCTATGGGCAGCTCTCAGGCTGTAATATAATGAAGCAGTTGTTTGTGTAGAGAAAAAGTGGAGAAGCTGCTCTGTTATATTGACAGGCCTCGGCTAAGTGGGCATGTGAAGAGTGACAGGATGAAGCTGTCAATGAATCCCTTAACAGGGATTCTAACACGAATCAACACACTGACCCGGCTCGAACAACACAGTCAGTGACATAATGTGCTGTTAATTATATATGATGAAAACATCCCAAACACTTATTTCTCTCGGTGCTCGGCTTCTCAGGTTCTCACACTCACCATCAAAGCGACCCTCCACCCTGAACGACGACCAAAAGAGAAAACCACACAACTGTCGTCTGCAGCTGTACAAATATTGTGACATGGGATCGCTGGCCGCCACAAAGAGCGCTTGTAATGAGCAACCGGGACACAAAGAGCTGGGAGAACAGGAGGCTCATCGCTGCGGCCTGTCCCCACCTCTCAACCCGAACACAGAGTTGTGTTTGTTGTCCATCCTGCTACATCCCGAGCCACAATCACGTACAAACAAACATAGCGATTAGGAAACTAGACGAGAAGCTTAATCTACATAAACCTACTGTGTTGAAACAACAGAGCAGCGGCTCTTAGACTGAAATCTAATCACAGGAAGACGGAGTAACTCCAACCCTCAAATTGAAGATATGCTTGCGTGCGTGTGAGACACATTTGGTTTGCAGCTTTTGTCATGACGTCAGCTCTGATCTGTGACATCATGTCTTTGTTTTCTTCGCCTCGCTCTCATCTTAGCTAATCATTGAAAGAGAAAAACAACTGCTGCTATTATCACCTCTTGAAACACTCCCCCTGGCTGAGTCGATGCCTCTGAGTCATTTAAACATTTACAGCACTGCAGAAGCCAAAATTACACAATGGGAAAAGTTTTCCCTTGGGTTCAAATAGTTTTACTTCACCTATGAATCTCAGAGGCCTCACTGTCACGCAGCAGTATGAGTGAGTGCACATGAGCATAACTATAGTGAAAATGCCTTGTCTACAAGCTGGATGTCACCCAAAAGAACCACACTTATTCAGGGAGGGCTTTTTTTTTACAGTGCAGTTAACGGTTACCACGGCAACCTTGCACTTTGGGTCATCAGCTCCGTGAGGATGAGTTTGCAGCAGCTAATTGTTTCCTGAATTATTACCATATCTTATTATTACAGGGTTGACATGCCCTTATAAAGATATGATGTGGGATGAAACACAAACACACCTGCAGTGCACAATCACTGGAATGTCATTTCACTGCCGCTCACCCTCTGCTCACTGTCTGTCCTGCAGGCGTTGAACCTGCATGAGTGCCCAGCTGGAATCCCCACGCTGTCGGACAGGCTTTCTTTAATCCCGCGTTCCCGCAAACTGGGAATCTCGATCTGTACTGTACAGTCTACATTTGCACAACGGCAAATCCCTCGCCAGGCTCACACACAACCCAGATATGAGCTCAAGGCTGGGTTTTAGGACAGACCCGACATTTATTGTAGCATTCATCAATATATGGAGCGCTACTGTTTGAGAGCCACGTCTACTTCGCACTGGGTGAGTGACCCCCCGCCTGTCTGAAAGCTGATCAGCAGGACTGGGAAGAAGAACCAGGGCAACAGCTGCAGTAAAGACCCAAGTCCACTGAGGCCTGCGTGTTTGAATGAACATGAATCATATATCTGAGCGCCGCGTCTATTTACGAACATCCAACCCTCATGGTCTGTGTGGACTCAAAGAAGAACTAATTTGACGTTGCGTAAAGGTCAAAGGTCAATGTTTCCGTGAGAGAGAGAGATTTACACTATTCTCTATATGATATAAAGGATGATATCCCCTCGTGAAGCTGCTACGTCTTGGCTGTGGTAAACTAGAGTAGAGTTCATTTGACCAATTAAGCACGTATTCGCTTTCCTTTTAGTCCGAGAGCAGGATGACACTAGAGGGGTTATATTCATTGCCTGTTGCTGTTGTTCTTTTTCTCTCTTCTCGCTCCCACCGATCAAAGCAGATGGCCACCCAGCCCGAGACCATCTCCCTCCAACATGAAGGATGTGCCTACCTCTGACTAATATCATTCAGAAATATCATTTTTCTGGCACCAGAGGATCTATACTTGGGCTACATTGGGCGTTTTACCACGCTCCAGTCAGATGCGACCACAGATCACTTACTGACGTACTGTATTGTGTGTTTTAGAGCCAACACGGAGGTCACATTTTTCAAGCCATTATCTTATCTCGTTCTCTTCGGAGGTCACAAACATGTGAAACAGGTTTGTCTGAGTAGGTGTAAACAAAGGACATGAAGGCGGACGTGTCTATTGGAAACACCACATCCTCTGGGAGCGTCTGTCTTTGTTGCTGTGCACAATTGTTCCCAAGTCATTTTAGGAAATTGGAAAATACTACATGACAAGAAAAAAACATATCTCATGAAAACCGTTTCTGTGGCGCTTACGTGTGTGATTAAACAGAAACCTGATACAGGGGTGACTTCACATTCACCATGTGGGGCCCATATGTTCCCTATGCAGCCCACTGAGAATGCAGCTCGTAATTAAACATCACACCGGTGTGTAATCAAGTTTTTAGACGAAACAATTGTTCCCAAACACTTTTATGCTGTAAATGTTACAATGGCATAAAAGACAAAGAAGTAAGCGGATGAAAGAAAGCTTTAACAAAATAACACAATGCACTGAGAGTCTAGTTACTGTACAAGGGTGACAAAAACAAGTGCAGGTGAGTTGAGCGGACAGACCAGATAAAATACTCCCCTGCTGTGTCCATCTGCTGAACACAGCAAAGCTATTAGAGAAATTATAGCTTAACAGGATTATCTGCTGATCATTGGCCAGATTGAAGCCCAGTTTTGAATATTAGCAAATAGCAAACAGATTCTGATGAGTGCAGAGCATCAGCCGTCTGTCCTCTATTGTCTCTTTCACCGTCTGAACTTACTGTACGGTGGCTTGATTTCAGTGCTCGGCTGCTGACTGTCCTGAAAACATTCAGACTGTGCTCTGGGGGGGGGGGGGTCGAATCCAGATGCTGATACTGCTGGTCAGCTGCTGCAAGTCAGAGCAGAGGGCAGCTGCCGAGCAAACGAGTGCCTTCGCATGAATGACAGCTATTCACCCCCCGCCGAACATCACATGCGAGCTGCCTCCTACTCAGCACAGTGCCGGACAATATCGCACTGTGTCCTCTGATACAGTCGAGCCTGGTGGAGAGGGAGGGAGGCACAGATAACCTGCACTGTGACCTTGATAGCAACGATTGTCCGCTGCTGACAAGAGGTGAAGAAATGTGTGTAAGCTACATTTTCCTGACCTGACACTCCACAGTGCGATGGTCCAGATATACTGTAGCTGCTCCTTTTGGTTCTAATCTAAGAGAGAACATAGCTGCAGCAACTTCACTTCCTCCTTTTACTGTGTTTCCATGTGTCAACATGAGACAGAGAAATGATAAAATGATTCAATTACAGAGCAAAGGGGAGAAGGAGCAGGAGAAGTGAGGATGGGACGGAGAAGAGGAGGAAGGTGGGGCTTTGTAAACAAAAAAGGAGATGACATCATCACCGGTGGACTTGTAACCAGGAAAAGAAGAGACTATGCAACAGAAACAGCTGGAATCGATTGAGAAATGTGTAACGCAAACCGTTCAGCCGTCCTGTGAGTAATCTACACATAAGTGAGATGCTAAAAGTCATAACTGTGCCAGCTGGCTTTCAGCTGGACGCTGCAGGAGATGCCTGGCTGCTGCAGTGTGTCAGTTAGCCAACAGATCCTGCTGCAGTCGACTCAAAGGCAGAAACCAATGCTACGCAGAGTGTTGCATAATAACAGCAAAAAGCCGGGGTGATAAACAAGGAGGGCGAGGACCACAACCGCACGCAGCAACGCCGCTGCAGCAATGTTTACAGCTGTGACAGGGGCTGATGGAAAACTATACTTGCTCATTCTCCGTCATCAATCCACAGGCATGTCTGCTCCTGACAGGCAGCTGGAGGAAAAACACGTGCTACGATGACAGTGCTCACGCACACACACACGTGCATGGAGGACACAAATGCAGCAACTAGACTAGGTTGTGCGATCATGTGAAGGCAACGCCACAATTGATGGACATACGTGCGGCAGGAAGGCATCCTGTCACTCACAAACACACGCCGATGGCCGTCTACTCACGGGTACTGCAGGAGATCTCCTCTTCTGTGTCAGAAGGATTTGGTTCATACCTGTCCTTCCTGCTTTCCACAGCTGAAGTCAGAGAGTGAGAGCTCCGCAGTGGTGGAACTCTGTCAGTGTGCTAATGCTCGGGTCTGCGCTGCCTCTGTTTCTGTTTCTCCCCCTCCCTCGCAGTTCTCTCCAAGGTCAGTGGGCAGAGCTGCCTGTTTGACTCCTCCCGTAGTGGAACTGCTTCACCCCCCTCATACCTTCCTACAGGCTGGACACCCAGCCAGTAATTACCACCATGATCCAGATTAACTCCTGGGCGTGCTCTTGTTGTGCTACGCTGGGCTGCATTCGGTTTGCCCAGCCAGGACGGGACAAAACACAGACAGGATTACTGCAGGGAGAAGGGAAGGAGTTTAGACCCCACAAGGGCCCGGCCGAGTGATACAAACACAACAAAACGCCTCTGCATACAGTAGAAGATAAATATTCATTTTTAATTTGAGAACAATCTGTAGACTGCAGAATCAGATAAATGACATTAAACTAGACTTAAAGCAGCAACATTTGCTCCTGAGGGGGAAATAGTGATGAACTAGAAAGTAGAATGTGCAAAGGGGACTTTAAATTTCAAAAGGTTCACAGATCTACGCTCGGGCTAAGTATAAAAGCGGTTGAAGCGTTTGCTCTGTCTAATTCTTGCTGACTTGTGAAGTCCACCCCTCCTCCTGCAGAGTGAGTTCAAGAGATTTGCTGAGCGTTTAGCTGCATCACTAGGTGGCTTTAGATCCTGTGATGGGATTAAAGGGGAGAAGTGTCTGGTGGGACGAGACTGAACGCTGCACATGAACTACTTCTTTTACGGCAAAGAGAAAAGACACAAGCGGCTGACTGACACCAAAGTGAGCTCCACTAAGACAATACCTTCACTAATGACATTAATAGTGTTCAATGTATAATATATGTACCGGTTTTTAAGGAACATCACATTACTCAACAATACACATCCACCATAACTGAAGGAATGAATCCATCTCTTAGAGTCCTAGAAACATCCTTGGGAACCGGTTACATCATCTGCAGCAAAGCAGACGTTTGTGTTGACGTAAGCAAGGCAGATCTGTTTTTCCTGAAATGTGCTGCCGCCCTCTGGGAATGTGTTGTAGGTACAACACCTGACATGAGATGATGTGACAAACATTTAACAACATAAACAGAACATTAAAAATCTCAACTAAATAAAATTTTACTTTGGTGCCGTGTACTTCAATTTCAAGGACAAGGGACACTTAAGTGATAGTTTGTATTTCAAAAACAGCATGGCCCAAAACAAACAATAATTAAACACGCGCTCAATCAAGGTTGGACCAGCCAACCGATCATTTTCACAAATCACAACATAGAAACAGATGACAAACAGCAACAACAAATAAAAGAAAGCGGAACAAAAACAAATCCAAAACAAATACATGAACACGAGCAAGCAGTTACAGTAAGAAACCAGCAGATGGAGGAAGTTAGTAACAAAACGCCAACAAAGGCGGTGAAATGGGGAAGGAAACTGAACACAATGATCTAATGTCTGATCACCACCATATCATTTCCTAGCATGAACTAGTTGCAAAAACAAAATCTTTGTTTGCTTTTATTTCAATAAAATATTATTTCAGGGCCCAAAACATCACAACATGTTGGGGAAAGATATATAAAAAAAACGTTTTCCAATTAGTATGACAAATTATACACATTAGAGTGAATAACATGAGGCAAGGTGAGTCCCAGGAGATTTTCAAAAGCCCATTAACATGGCTGTTTGACTAATACAGTACATGGTTCTACTGTGCTAATTAAAAGGCAAAGCAAACTTAAAATACTGCATGAAACAAAGATGGCGACTATAGTCAGGATGAGGTGAAACACTTTGACTTTCCCTTCTATTATCAGTCCATTCCATCATCCGTGACCAATCAAACATCTGTTTTACTGATTTGTCCACCAGGATTGTCCTTTTCAAAAACCTGAGCTGTACCATGTAGTCAGCAAACAGCGCATCCGACTCCAACCAAATACTGAATACATACAGTATGTGAGTGTCCATGCTTGTCAAGTACGTACAGGACATTAAGCCTGCATCTCTGAAACCTGTCTGTGATTCAAGGCCATGTTTGTCTAGCTTTCTGTTAGCTACTGAGCAAAAAAACAAAACAAGACAGGGCAAACATGTATATGAACGGTAAGTTCAGAGGTAAAAAAACCAGCAACTATGTAATATTCCACTAAGTAAGAAGCATATGAGAGTTATTAGTCTTCATGAATGTCTGCAGTGGCTCGCTGGCTGTGAAACACGACTTCACTGTAGGCTCGTACAGTAGACTGGGTCAGGTGAACGACATCACAGTGTCGAGGCATAGCATGGCTCATCATGGCAGAGAACATGAAGTAGCACCTGACGCTGATAAAAAAGGGTGAGAGCCTGTGTTGGGGAAACAACAGAAACGCCTCTTGAAATGAGTCGTGTCATGCAGTAATACAGTATCTTTAAGTGAAGGCAACATAAGAGTGAAACTGACAAAAAGAGTCCGAAGAAATGTAGTAAAAATTAAGTAAAAGAGTTTCCACACAAGCCAGACAATATAGCATCATAGGTCCGGTAATGTCCTTTCACCTCTAAAGGTCCAGTCCACACTTCACTTCGTAACACTGTCTCTGACTTGACTGCAGTTGAACTGATTCAGCCTATATTGTGGTTCAGTTTTTTAAGGGGATCTCACTGAGCTAACTCTTTCCTTCAGTTTAGCAGGACTGTCTCTCTGCTGTACACCCTTTAGGAACTTCCATGGGAAGCATTGTCAGATTAGGCAAAGAGGGCAGGATCAGTGGTATGACTGGTTAGAGCCGCAGGCTGGACAGCAGGGCTTCAGCTGTGGTAACTGGGCACAGCTGCCTGTTTCTGGGAGAGACGCAAAAGCTCCTCTCTGATGGCCTTGATCAGGGAGGCAGAGGAGTGAGCAGGAAGAGATGTATCCAAGGGCGGTGGGGCTGACAGATAGCCCACCACAGGGGGGTCTAGGTGAGTAGGGGGTGCTGAAGGGTCCCTGACACCACTTCTGGGCATCTGGAAGATAGAGGAGGGTGAGTAACCAGAATAGTCCTGGAACAGAGAGCAGGAAAAACAAACAAAGGGGAAACAGAGAGAGGAGAAGAAAACAGAGGAAAGAATATTAAGTGAACTGCAGAAGGTCAGAGAACTAGAAACAACAACAGTATTAAAAATACTAAAGAGAACAAAAAACACCTGTAAAACACCAAACCTTTCACAAAGCTACGGTTCACTCACATCTTTTTCAGGCTCAGCCCTGGAGAAATTGTCATCATGACGGTGGTTCCAGCCAATGCCTCCATTCTGACCTGGAGCAGCCCTGACCCCTGCAGGGTATCCATTCATCCGGCTGGACAATCCCACGTGTGTGAGGTGATGGAGGTGGGCACCTGCTCACACACACACACACACACACACACACACACACACACACACACACACACACACACACACACAACATCAATTCTCTGCAGCCGCTCTAATGCCTTCCATGCAGTGACTGCATTCTGAAAAGCACTCAGCTGTGCTGCTCTCTATACGGACAATGCCTCAATCCTCAATCAATCCATTTGTATTAGTGTAAACCACGTGATGGCAGCAGCTTTACGTCAGTTCCTTACATTATTTACAACGAAGACTAGGCTCTTAGTTTGACACACACAAGATTTATGGGCCAGAAGTGTATGTCTGTGTTAAGGCTTGACACTGTGACCCACAACCTCCCACAGACACAAGCTCAGTATAAAGACTAGAAATAACTTCAAAAGTGTGTTTTATTTATACCAAAATACATTGTATACTTAAATAAAACTGTAAGAACGTGGGCCTTGGTTATTCGTGTGACGTATCCCCTTGTACCTGTAGATCCCCCTACTGGTCGTGGTCGGGCAGATGAGGGGATCTCCTCAGCATAGCGGCTCCTGTTGGAGTACAGGCTGTCGGGCTGGAGCTGCTCACCGTGCCCTGCCGTTTCTCCTGGTGGCAGGTAGCTGGACGCGAGGTCCTGCCTGAAACAAAATTTCACCGTAGAAACCACTATGTCTGCATAGTTGTTGTATGTTAAGCGGCTTGGTCTCATTTGGAGACAGTTGAAAGATCACTGCTTGGACCTGACCTGTTACACTAATAAAACAAAGACGTCTCTTCTTATTTTAATTATTCAAGAGGACGAAGTAGTCACCATTACATAAACACATTATTATTTCCAGTAAGCATAAATTCTCAGCTTTCATGACAACTGCTCTACTAACCTTGGTGCGATGCCTTGGAGTGAAGGAGGCGACATGGCCAGCTCGGTGAACCTCTGGGGGAAGAAAGACACGCAGTGCTTAGGTGACAGTAGTTGAAAACAATCATGAGAAAAACGGAAACAGACCCAACAGCTTTCATGTGATCAAGGTGTAACAAGTCCACTTACTGCAAAAAGGCTAATAAAGGAAACATGAAGGTTGTTTTATAATCTAATCTAAATGATTTAATAGGCAAAAATCTGGAAAGTAATTTTCTTCCACTTCTAAGATGCCTTATTCTATCAGATACTACCAATACTGAAAATCTATTTACTTTCATCTCAATTCAAATGAATTTTGAAGCCAGAGATGTGCTATAGATAACATCTACTTTGTCCCATGTGTTATACATGCACAGAATATAAACTCCTAGATTAGCATAAACATAAACAAATATTCCGATCTCATTACTCGGGATTTCAGAGCTCTACTAAAACGTGCGTTCTGTGCGTCCAACGCCGACTGTAACTAATGCAGATCAAGCACATGGTGGGTATATTACTGTAGAGTCTTAGTAGTAGCCGATGGGGCTGTAAGGCCGATGCTAAAGGGGGGCAACAGATGGATGAATACTTATCTGATTAGTTTGCTAAGAAGACACGATTAGACCTGAACCTACTGGCGTCATGCTGGTAATGAGTGAAGTTAAAGGATTTTATTTTTATTTGTGTCGTCTTTATTGCTCGGCCTTTCATATATTCAAATATGAAGCCTATTTCTGCACCTGATTGGAAAAACAAACATATTCATGACAGAATCCAGTTTATAGGAAGCTCAATTAGCAACAGATCCAATGCAATGACTGACTCAGCGGCGTGGTGGCACATGGAGCCGTGCTCTTAAATCCAGAATCCCATTCTTAAATACTGCCTGGTGAATACAGTGTGACTGGTTATTAGCTACTTACACCAGAAACGGGCCCAAGACCTTGGTAGGAGGAACCCCAAGGTCTGGGGCCGCGGCCTGAAGGGCTAGAACTGGGGGGGTTGCTATTGACCCCTGGGAGAGTGATTCCTGCTGTGGTGCTCTGAGTGGTGGGCGACACGAGGGCAAAGGCATCATCCAGCAGGGAGTGCATCTGCTGTCGGGCCTCTTCAATCGAAGGCTGTGGGGGCATGTAGGGTGGTGGGGGAGGGGCGTGGCCAGGGGGAGAGGAGGTGAGACCTAAGAAAACATCATCTACTGGGGAGGGACTCCTGTGAGGGGATCCTGGGCCTTGGTCAGGGTCCGACTGGAAAAAATACAGATGCGTAGTTTGGGTTGTCAGACAGAGACATTATAAATTGTAAAAGGTTCATGATGATTCAGAGTTACTCACAACATAGGCCACATTGTTGACACCAGGACACTTTCGATAGGCAGCATCACTGTCTTCGGTGATAAGGTGGTCTCTGTCTGCTTCTGACATACCTCCATTCAGCTGTTCCTTGAGTCTCTGTTTAGGAGAGTTTCTCCCGCGACCACTGAAACAAAAGTGGAGAAACGTCCTTCGTTAAAGAGGCCAGAAACAGATTAGCTTCTCTAACCTTGCTTTGTAGATCACTGAGCCAAAATTCAAACCTAACCTTTTCTTGGAATCCATAAAGATGGATGGCATCTGGAGATCAGGATCCAGAATCTTATTAATCTGTAACTGCGCTTTCTGATAGATGCGGTCCTGGTCCTTCACGTCTTTAAAGCCGCTGCTAACGTCATCCATGGCAGGGAAGTCGTAGTGACCCTTTCTCTTGGCACGCAGACGTATCTTGTTGCGATGGTGCTCAATTTCAGACTTGTGCCTCAATGCCACCTGGATCTGAGAACAATTTCTTTCATTTCAATAACTGGCCAAATAATATACAATTTAGACTTATTCTTCTCATAAGAATTCCTTTGAAGAACTAGTGCATCTCCAGAGATAAAATAACCACAAGATGATTAGAAACTTTTGAGATGTTGCTATACATAAAACATGTTTAGACTTAAAAAAAGCGAACCTCTTTGTTGATCTGGTTGTTGTCAGACAGTTTGCCATTGATGGGTGGGCTGTGCAGTGGTGGGACAGGCATGGGCTGCATGGCAATAAGCTGAACTTTGTTGGGGAGTCTCCTGCTCGCTTCAGTGGCGCGAGACATTCGGTCAACATGTTCAAAAATGGAGGCTGAGGAAAGATTCTCATTTGTACCATTCATTGGTGGAGGACCTGTGAAAGTAAACAAGAGCTTAAGATAAGATCATAATTCAGTTAACACATCTTATTCAAATCTGATGCTAATGTTGAGAGGCAGCAGCTGCTACACAAGGATCTGAATGAAACATTTACCCTTTTAACCAACATGACTATACGGTGACATGAATTACAACAAGAACGAGAAAGTAAATGTTTTCATTTTACAAAAAGTAAGCTGAGCCAAACATAGCCTTTGTTTGTGAAGTTATGCGCTACACTGAGATTGACGGCTTTTGACACAGATGAATGGGGAGAACAGACAACACAGAGGCCTGCTAGAGGTCAAGCTGGAGGTCTACGGGGACACGGACAGAAAGAGACAAAACTCTTACCAATTCTATTCTTGCCTGCAAACCACAATAGAAAAGAAGAAGAGTTTCAGTGAGGTGAAAGGGATGAAATAAAAGCCCCTAAGTGTGTAGAAAAATAAATATAAAGCGAGGCTACTAAACTGAGTTCTGGTTCTGTTTAAACTGTTTAATGTCTCAGAACTGAAAAGAAAAATAAATGCGAGACTCGCAGAGAGAAGGAAAGTAACAACATAGATCAAAACACAGGCTGGAAAAACCAAAAGAAAGATGTTATATTATGGAATAATAAGTGTATTTCATATGCACTCTGCTTATGAACACAGTGGCAGTGTACAGTAAATACAGAGCCGGCAGGAGATTTATCAGTAACAAAACAGAGACCATTCCTCTGTGGGCCTGTCTGCCTCTGGCACGTACTCTCTGAGTGGCACTGCAGGCTTGAATCTATCAACAAGCTGTCAGATAGAGTAACTCCAGCTATTTTTTCCCATCCTATTCCCTGGTCTCTCCTCTCTCTGGACTTACGACCACTGAATTTACTTTCTACCAGGTGTGTCTCTTCCCTTCACTGTTCCCCTATGTAACCCTAATGTCACTTCTTGGCTTTCTTCGGCCTGTTTTTATCACTTCACGGTCTCTCCTGCTCACTATCTGGAGCTTTTGTCAATCAAATCAAATCATTCTGTCTTGAGTTGCTCTTTCTTTATCTCTTTAGGTCTGCCTAGTCTCTTCAGTTCCCTCCTCCCACTCTCGCCTCATGTTCCCTCTCTTTGTGTTTGGGGGAGCGATGTGAGTGCTGCCAAGGGCCACTTGCCATTTAAAACATTGATGGGGATCTTACGGGTCTGCTTGCTGTCGCTGGGTGTGGCGTGGCTTCTCAGGTTCTCCTCAGTTGACTCTCGCTCACTGGAATGGTCACTTACTACTGAGTCACCGTCTGAAGGCGAGACCCTACCCGGAAAATACACACACACACACACTTGCATGAATAATAGAAGATGAAGAGCACACTTACATGCTGAAATGCCATGCATAATCAACAGTGCTCTTCCAGAAAGATGAAATGTGAAGGGGAGTCTAAGGTCTTGTAAAATGAAAAAAAGAAACAATAATTTATACTGGATACTCAAACGATGGGGCAATAACCAATATGGAAAGTGACACTTCAGTTATTTCTACTTAACAGTATAAACCGTGTTAACAGAATCCATCAGACACTAATTGTTTAAACTAGGGCTGTTTGGATATAATGGTTTCGCAGATATACTGACATAGTAAATGGTGCATTATTCTGTTTAGTTATCACTGTATTCAAAATAAAGAATTATTCCATATGTATTACAAATACAGGAAGTGCATCGAATAACGTTAATCAGAGGTAGGGCTAACATTAGGTTTCGAAATGCGAAGATGACAATATGAATAATAAACAATACTTTAGTAAATTATATAAATAAATAAAACAAATAAATAAATAACCACAGACCTTTCTCGCCTTCGGCCACTGCGGGACGCCTTGGTGGAGGAGGCTGAGGTTTTAGATATGGATGTGGGTATCTCCCCGTTCTCAGATGTACTGAGGGGATCTTTAATGGAAAGGGGCCCAGGGTCTGGTGGGACAGGCTCCTGGATCACCATGACGTCATCCTTACTCTGCTGGCCAAGGTGCAGCTTGGCAAAGTCAAAGCCTTTTACACTGGGAGCCTGTAACTGAGAGGAATGACACGTTGTTATAGAAAACAACGATTACACAAAGTTGGACAAAACATGATAAGTAACAGGAAGTAACAGGTAATGGAGTGAGAGAGTAAACAAAATTTATATTTTCAATCACACCAATACAAGTGCAACTGCACCTTGAGATGAGAATAAAGCCGTTGCCCTGAAATTCACTAAAGACCAAGAGTCATGAAGTGACAGACAGGATGTCTGGGGGGCACAGACAGACATTAATGAATAAAGAGAAAGACTATGAGAAAGCAGGACAGGGATGAAAGATGTAAAGAAAGACTGAGATGTTTGCTCCCTTTGAGATGGTGGGGGATGGAGGCTGAATACTGAAACTGAGTGCAAAGCCCTGGGGCCTTGGGAACAGCAAAGGCGTAAACGCTCGCATGTGCGGTACTGTACGTGTGCATGCAATTTGTGAAGCCCTGCGCCTTTCACACAAACAGTGACATGACATCATACCTATGGGGTTACGTTGCTATAAATGCTAATCCAGTGTGACGCTTGCCAGTTTAAAACTGCTAGTGAGAGGACAGAAGAAACACTACGACCGAATGGAAGCAAACACAGCTATTACTCACACATTACATGTACTGATCACTACTTAAACGGGAACTGAGGAATCCCAACAGTACAAATACATAGAGTGGGGAAAAATTATTTGAGCCCTGTGCAGGTCAACAATCTTGTCCTTGACGCCCTTTGACAGTCTACGGTGGTGAGGTTGGACTGTGGACAAAGGTCTTTCATACCCAGAACAGGTTGGCGTCATGAGCACCTTCTAAAAGTGACAGCACTACTCTATGTGCTACATGAGCACATCACCAGTCTGTGGGAGCCAGAAATATTCACATGTCCAATATTTATTTCACTCAGTGAAATGCAACTCAACGTACTATACAGCAGGGCATCAAAGACTTTCCCCCCACTGTAATCACCCCAGGACAGCTTTGTTGCATACTCTCTACTCGTCTACTGTATAATCAAACCCACGCATAAAATCATAAGTGGAGAAAGCAGGATGTCCACTAAGTCATACAAGCACTAGTCTTTACTACACAATATACCTCCTCTTTAGCTCTCCTCCCTTTAGAGGTCCTGAACACTTTCTCTTCTTTCTTCTTCCCTTCTGTTTTCTTTAGTGCTGCTTTGCTCTCAGTCCTTATTTGCTTTCCTCCTGTCATAATTCCTTTCTTTTTAGCATTCTGCTTTTCCTCATCTTTGTCCTCGTCTTCTTCCTCTTCCTCCTCTTCTTCGTCGTAGTCTTCTTCTTCTTCCTCCTCTTCTTCGTCTGAGTCTTCTTCTTCTTCCTCCTCCTCTTCCGTCTCCTCCTCACTGTTCATATTTTGTTTGCTTTTTGGAATAGCTACTGGTCTCTAAGCAGAAGCAGACAGTAAATATGATGCTGTTGTCTTAGTATCTGACATATCCCAAATATTATATTCTACCTGTACAACAGTTGAACAACTACCATTCGGACAGCCATGAACTACATCTCCTATACTGTACATCTGCTACTAACCACCCAACTCTATTATGTACCTTCCCCCCTTTCATCTCCTCCTCTTCCTCCTCTTCTTCCTCCTCAGACTCACCTTCCTCTTCCTCACTAAACTCTACATGATTTTTAGTTGGAGGGCATGCCTGATGAAGAGATGGTTCTCTAAATGATGCAGTAGACTGAAAGAAGAGGACTGGTGTTAAGTGACAGATGAAGATGTGTTAAATGTGATTGTGCACACTGGAGTCATGGCATTAACCCAAATAATAGGGTCAAGTTCACCGCTCTGTTTGAGCATCAGTGCAGATGGACTGGAATGAACGGCAGACACAGACACAAATGTCAACCAGTAACACTTCAGTAGATTTGCCCATACAGTTATTACTTGTATGCATTCTCAAATTATTAAATTATTATTGCAAAAATCTTCAATGTAAAGTACAAAAACTTAATGTTTTCTGTCAATTAACATAATATAAAAGGCACAGACGATGAGCATCATTCCTATTTACCTGAAGCCACAAATAATGGGAAGGCTAATCACAATATAAATTGATTACAAGTGAAGATGCTCTTGGCTTTCTGGCTGTCCAGACCCTACCTTACACTCTTTAATATTCCCACAGAGACATTTTGCACAATGAAAAGACTTTGGGACAGAAGGAAACGGAAGCTGGGTCACACAGCCAAAAACACTGCTGGGGTTCTACCTTCTGTCTTTGCTGCATAGAGGTCATGGCGTCTGGCTGGAACTCCAACTTGTCCGTGCGACACAGTTTCCAGTACAGGATGGAGATGATGACGACAACTACAAGGAGAGGAATCGCCACCCCAATGACGATCCACATGTTGGAGGGCGAGGACGGCAGCTTTTCTACAGCTTTGAAAAGTGATTAAAAGAGACCAGATGTTTGAGATGTAAGCGGAACTTTAAAGCACATGTTATATCTTTATGCTGGAATGATTTATGTGATTTTATATAGTGTTTATTTAGTGTATGAGACTCATTATTTAATAAGGATTTATTCCCTTTGTGTGTTCGCGTGTTGGCTCTTATCTCACTACTGTGATCTTCAGCGCAGTTGTTTACTTGTAATTAGCACTCAATACAACAGCTGGGAAAGTACCATAGGAGGACAGCGTCAGCAGAGCCAGAACTTCCTTGAGGGGCTCTCATTAGACCTTCATCCCTTGTTTAGATTCTTAATGAGGAAGACCGGCTTTTGGAAGAGTGTGTAACAGTAATTAAGCCAGTAGACTGCTTCCATCCGATTTATTTATTCTAAGTGACAAGACCTTGAAAAATGACTTTGAACTGAGGGATTCATGTACTGTAAACAAAGGATGTAACCAAAAGTGTTCTCACAGTGTCCTCTACTCCAGGTCCTGACCAACAACATGAAAGTGTTGCTCTGGGACATGAGCTTCAATTTAGCCAAGCACTATAGCCTTAATCGTTTGATTGCTTACAGTGTCTGTGTCCTTGAATTTCAGTCATCAAATATGCAAAAGTACTCACGTTGTGCTAAAATACCCTGGATACGATATCCTAAGACAATCGCAGCCCTTTGAACGTCCAGGCTGTTGAGTAGGCTGGCTGTTTGAACTGCCGGCACCCTCTGACCGCTGGGACCTTCAACAAAATACACAATCTCCAAGGGGTTATCCCCGCCAGGCAACCGCGATGCACTTACAACCTTGAAGAAGAAACAAGAGGGAAGGGTACAATTATACACTTCTCCAAATATTAATAAGTGAATATATAGGTTTGATTCTGCACACTCATTGAGATGTAGAAATGCCTGTGAACACATGAAAAGGTGTGTCTCAACGTTCATCAGAGACACATAAATCCATCTATAAATTCTGTTACCCACTGTTACTGATTTAGTGTCACTGTATGCCATTCCCCATGAAATGTCCAAGGGTTGGGATTTCTCATTTGCTTTATTTGCATTGCTAAGAGACTATCCCTTGCCGATGTATCAGTTAAGTGATGTTCACTAATCACATTGTCAGAGGTTTCAAATATCTGTACAGGCCACTTTTCTCGTTTCTGTGTCTGCTACGAACATGTCCCCCATGGAAGATGAGCCACTGAGGTCGCTACATTAAAATTTCAAAACCTGTTGACGTCCCTAATGAGCAAAATGTCAAAAATTGATAAAGGATGACCTTTTAATGGACAATGTGATAGCAAAATTTCTATGGAATCCTGTAAATTATTCTTTTTTCTTGTCACTGCAGAATCTAAAATTAAATCACCAGCAGCGCTGCTCTTCTATGAAGAGATTCTATGATATCGTCCCTTCAAAAATAAACAGCCAAACAGATTTTTACTCACTAACTGTGAATGTTGTCTTTTAAATGTTTATGCTTATTTTGTCCTGCATGCATAATATCTTGGTAATATTTCTATATAAATGCACATCTTGTTTTCCCAATAGGTTACTCATTGTTTAAACGTTTCTCATTCTATTGTACTCCGTCTATGTGTGTGTTGTTTCCCCCATGGTGCCCTGGGGCACAGCACAGTCTGGTGTCTGCATTACTGGAAAAAGTAAAGTGCAGGTTATGCCTGGGCTGACACAGAAAAACGTCTGGGCGAGGTCCCTCATCCAGGGCCTAACCTAGTTCATGCATGGTTATTAGAGTGGAAAGATGGAAGCGTGAATGGAAGCACAGCCTCAATCTCACCTCCTCTTTTATCTATCTAGCCACACTCATAACATATTCTCACAGGTGCCAGTTTAGGGCATCTGTTTGTGTCTATAGTGTGTAAGACCAGTGATTCCTCTGAAGTTCAGCCTGAGTCAGTGCACTGTCATTATATCTAACTGATACTCATAAACCAAAAGATCCATGTACGTGTCCTCATAGACAGAATCCTATCAAAGTAGGATAAGGAAGCATAAGCGTTCTATGTATAAGACGCATTCATACTTGAGACTAGGAAAATCATTTTGCAGAAAAAATGTGGAAAGGATTAAATCTAAAATTAGAGCTATAATCTCAGCTCAGAAACAAACAGTAATGGTTCACCACAGCTTTGGTCGGTTTTCTAAATTGCTTCATGGGATTTATGGAGGCGATAATGCAGGAGGCAGAAATGTTAGCAACTGTGAGACTGCTACTCAGCCAAATATGAGATCTGTCATACTTCCTTGTTTAAAGACCATATGCCTTCTGACCTTCACTGGATCAAATATGCATCTCATGACTTTGACTGTTTTCTTCTTCCAGTTCCTGCGATTTCTGAATCTTTTACATAAGTCTGTCTTTGTATCGCTCTCTCTCTTAACCTCACCCTCTTAACAACAGATACACACTCTTAATCATCCCAGCTGCAGAAACAATTAATAATTGAATTGCTCTTAGCAGTTCTGTGGCTCACAGAAGCCATGAAATAACAGAATTGAAAAAAATGAGGAAAGGGAGACAGTATAAGGACTCCTGATGTTCTGGTCTTTGAGTGGCTTGCCCCTGGGCTGAATGGGATGCTGTTGCCATAGAGACAGAGATCTATCCTGTCCCTTTAGAGATCAGCCGAGCAGGTGCGGAGCAAACGCACAAAAGCTAGAGCCTTATTAGTAAAGCAGTAAGGCTTTCAGTGGTTACAAAAACTGCAACACTCATATAATGAGCCCTCAGTACACAGGCAAGGTATTCAGAGAGCGCTTGCACGAGGGAATAATGATAGAAATGGTACAAGGCATGAAGGTTTTTCAAGATTTGGTAAGTAATTTATTAACTTTTTTGATAATTTTATAATATTACCAAACAAATATATGAAATACTACAAGATGTATAAAACATGTTTAGACCAGCCCTAAAAACTCCAAAGAAATTTTAAAAAACTTTCACATCTGCATAGAGTCTTATAATCCTAATTAAAGAGACAGTACCTGAACACTGCTGTTGCCTATGGTGGTGGCTCTCTTAACACGTCTCGCTAATCCCATAGCCTCCGTTAGTAACATGGCCACCCGACGCTCCATGTTGGCTTGGAATGTCCTTTCACCCACCTTCTGGTCAAGAACACCCAGGAGCACTACAGGAGGAATTTGAAAAAGGTGAAAGGTAACATGACAATCACAGGTAGTTTCCCATATGCCAGAGTGAAAAACTCACACCTCCATACCTGTTCTAACCCAGGAGGAGCGAAGCAACTGGCTGGTGTTCAGCTCTGGATAATGAAATGCTGCATGAAAAAGAAAATTATGAAGCTTAATTGGAAATAAAGTTCAAGACAACGAAGACAACACAGAAATAAGGTGTAATTGAAAATGATTCCAGGACTCACGCTCAGCAATCTGCAGAACAGGAAAGCCCATGAGGTAGCTGAATTCCACCATGGTGAGCCTCATCAGAGCATTGCTGACCTCTGACCCCATCAGATAACCAGTAGAACCTTTCACAATGAAGGTGATGTCAACTGGTTGCTTCAGGAGCCGTTGCTCCTCATACTTTTGAGAAGCCATGGTGATGTTTAAAATCTGAAACACAATTTGACAGAGATATGGTGTTTGGCTAGTTTAGTTTACTAAAGATTACACAACTGCTGTTATTGTGGTTTCTAAGAAAACTTTTGTGTTGAAGTTCCCAAACTGAGAAACGTTGACTTCAGAGACAAGGATGTAGAACACAATTTTAAGCAGTGTGGCCTAGGGCACAGTTTGTGGTGGTGGTTCGTGAAACATTTCAGTTCTGCAACAAATGTGGGACATAATTCTACATTTATTCCAGCTAATACACTATAATACAGGCTTCAGTGTAATAGGATTACAGGAAACTCTACCGAAGCCAAATAACAACATAGCCTAATAAGCTGTTCATTGACAAACAGTAAGCTTCTTTTTTACTCAGCAAGTAGAGCACAAACCCCTTCAAGTATTCAACAGAAGTATCCTGAGGTTACTTGAAAGTGCCTGAATACGGTCATCACTGTGGCATAGTGACTGACTCTGGGATTCTGGATAGTGATGGTCAAAACTGCTTTCCTTTACTTACTTAGCTGAAGAATATATTTTTTTCCTTTTGTGCAGCTGAGGTGCTCTGATATTTTAAAAAAATGAGCTTTAATAATAAGAGCCTGAGACAATGGATGGTGAAATTGTTTTCCATACTGATACTCACTACATTTAGACATTATAAACCTGGAACATCAATGGATCAAAAGAGCATAAGCCATATTCTGTCAGAACAACTCTTTCAGAACAAAGAGATGTTTAGATAAAGTTACAGCTTCACTTACAGGTACAGTATAAGTCTGAAAACTGCCACAAGTGTTGTGCAAATGTGCCATGACATCAACATTTGTCATGCTTCAATCATGGTTCCAGGTGTTGTTGCTACTCACTTGCACTGTGAAGTTGGTTGACTCCCTTGAACGCTGGCGCAGCTCTGCAAAAGCCATGGTTAATCCTTTCTCGATGCTCTCACTGAAGTTGCACAATCGCACATCTATGTGACTGGGAACAAACTGTAGTACTGTAGAAAGGGACATAAGTTGTAGCGACGAAGAGAAATGAAAGCAACTTTCACATGTAATTCCTTCTAAATGTTGTCGACACAACTTGATGAAAGGTCATTTACCTGTGTGGACTCGATATTTACTGTCTGGCAAATTCCAGCTGGGAGACACGGACAGGAAGCGGCGTCGAGACCTTTGCAGAGTGTTGATGACAGATATGGCTGTGTACACAACTGGGCCGGACACCACTCGAAACACAAACCTTGGTGGAGGGTTCACAATCTTCACAGCCAAAGAAATTAAAAATTACAAAAACAAATCACATATTAGTGAGATGCTATTGGTCCACAGTTACTTTGAGTAAGTGACTTTAAATCAACAGCTGAATTCTTTGAAATATTGTGATTAATATTAAGTAATAAATAACTACTCAATTACTTTGGCATGCTATAATATTTAACGTAACACACAACACATAAATGTACCTGAAGCTCCACTGATCTGTTGAATTCTGCTTTCAGTATGTCTCTGATTTGTGATTTGGCGTATCCAACAGTGGCTCCAGAAGGAAAGTCTTAAGAAGAATACATACAATATGTTTTCAATGTACTACTGTGCTACTTTTGTAATTCATGCATGATAAAATAAACTTCAATTGTAAGATAAAGAGGAATCCTTACCAACTTTGACTAAATAGGCAGGGCTGTCTAGGTTGCAGACGTACTGTCTTGGTGTAGTTGTGGTCTTTGCAGAGATTATGTTTACACTAGTCGAGGCTTCAGTGGTGGCAGTGATTCTAGTTGTAGCTTGATAAGAAGTGGTGGTGGCAGTTGTAGTTGTGGGTACAGCAGAGACTGTATTAGCTTCACTGCTAGTTGGGATCAAGGTCATTGTGGCTGGGTTGTCAGTTCCAGTCACCCCCTGATCGCTCAAAACAACTCGGGGGTCCAAAGTTATATTAGATGTAGCTTCAGTTGTAGCTAAAGTAATATTCAGAGACATTTCAGTTGTTAAAGTAGGTTCTTGGGGAGTGGACTCTGATCTACCAGCACTTGTGTTGGTGACAGGTTCAGTGGTGAAGGCTATAGTTTTTGTTAAGACAGAAGGGTTGGGTTTGGTACTTTGTAGAAATGGCTCTGTAACAAACCAATGGACATCTGTCAGAGAGGTAGAAGACATTATATCATCTGGCAGTACAGGTGTGACATGGGGTAGCAACGCATCTGCTAAAACAGTACTGTCTAGACCAACAGTTACAGTAGGTCCAGACCAACCTGTGGTAGAAGCACGAGTACCCCAGACTGAAGAAGAATGATCAAAGAAGAGGCTTGGGACTATTGAAGGATCCAAAGAAGGAAGAGACACATTGACTAATTCAGGATTCTCCTCCATTGTCGATTCATCATGAGGCTCAAACCCTGAAATATCACTAGAGGATTCTTCCTCGATGAATTTAGTACCATTGGTCAAGCTGCTTGTGGATGTAATGTCTCTAGTATCAATGGACACCAAGGTAATGTTGCCCCTGTGTTCAGCGCCAGGCTCTGAACCATTGTTCTCTTTGTTCAACTGAATGGTGTAATACTCCAAGCTGTTCATGTCAGGTAGGAGAACATCTGTTGGCTGGATTGTGAAAGTATCAGACCAATCTATATCTGATGCCTCAACTGTTTCACTGTTTGCAGTGGGAGTAGGTTCCAATGTATAGTGAACAGTTGAGGACAAAGAGGAAGGATGGATGGACGTAAGTGGAACAGTTGTGCTGTATGTTGACACGATGCTGGGAGAAGGTGAGAAATGAAGAGGTTGCAAGGATGTGGGCGAGATGCCCACTCTGGAGGGGAAGGATGTATCATAGACTTCAGTATAGTCTCCCAGATCATACAAGTCAGAGGGTACATTTGTGACCAAAGAGTAGTCATCGCCATCTGAATTCGAAAATGACATTGTTTCCAAGTAGTCCCCAGATCCCCAGTCAAAATCCATGGTGTTGGTTGGGTAGAAATCTTCTGGAGAGACATCAGTGGGCTCAGATGAAGGGTGGGGGGTGGGCTGGGGGTCGATGAAAGGCACGACATAACCAGGGTTCAGAATCTCATTAGAGTTGGACAGAAGCGTTATGTGAGGTGCTGGTTTGTTCTCCTGTAAGGGAGCACTGCTGGGGCTCAACTGGTTCACATCCAGTATTTTACTATAAGGTTCATCTGCCCGAGGGTCAGTCAAAGCCATATTTACCGGCTCCAGAGGCTGAGCAGTAGGAATTGTCAGTATTTGCTCTGATGCACTATCCTCAGAATTAAGACCGAGCTGAGGTGTTGTTGACTTCGTAGAAGCAGAGGGGCTTGATGACGTCGATGATACATTTGCTTGAGACTGCATCTGTGATCTTGTAGGCGCTGGAGAGAGAGAGGAGAGCTGCATTGCAGAATTTGTCCTGGCCAACATCCAGTCTGAGGAAAGCTCAGCTGGTGCCTCAAGTTTTGAATTGGACCTCGATACAGAATCAGAGGGGATTATTGCGGTAGTATGATAAATGTCAGCAGTCTTAGCTTCATGGTTTGTTCCAGGAATGGATGGCAGTGCACCAGGTGAGTCTGGACTCTTGAAGGCAGTGTAATGTGAGGTGGGTAAGGCAGATGGTGATGACCCTGTTGAACTTGTAACACCTCCAGAAAATCCCAATTGGATAGAGTCCAACTGAGAATCACCTGCAAGATCAAAAGTAATGCTTCAGTTGAGTCCTGAATAAAAGAATAATTCGTGGCTGACTTCAGATAAACAAGCACAAGTAACAGGCTGTTATACAAACAGATTCAACAGTTCAGTTATTACTGAAAACTGGTTTCTAAATATCTCTTTTTCCATAACTTCTGAATGTTCAGTAAATGGTTGACCTGCTACACTGCTTTCTGATTTTAAGATCCAAGGACCCAGTTAAACCAATTTACTTTGTGCTGTTTTTTGGAAGACCTTTAAAATGTACCCGATAATACCTCGATCCCTTTGGAAAAAAAACACTTAGTAAGTTTTGAGATCAAACAAGACATTACATAGCAGACAGGCAGGCACCCTATTGTAAGCTATGTTGTTAACTGGGCATGGACAACAAAGGCATTACATCAGCAGGGAAGCTTTACTTTGAAATAACTGTGTTAAGCTGCATGGCCCCTGTATGGCTTACATGAACACTGATCGGGCTCTACTCGACAGAACATTGCATAGAAACGCAATGTTTAATGAAACAAGTCACTCTAGTGCTGGACACCTCTGGGTTACAGGATAACATGTTTATTGAAGACTGTTGTAAGGGGGTATTGTAAGTTTTACTAAATTTGCAAGATAAGGTTGTGGTTATGTTACACTGTACAAACTCTTGGCTTATATATGAATTAATTCAGTAGAATAACTACATTACAACTACTCAATTACACTTCTTAAAGTTTTGATAAGATAATTATTCCTGTTAAAATGCAGATGGGAAAACAACAGAGAGCTGTGTTTTAAAAATCACACTAAATTTCAATGAGAACTGAATGTGGATTTCAACAACGGCAACTTCTAATGGGACTGTAAAATATTAAAAGCAAATATGGCTTGCACAGTGCATTTCCAGCTTAATATGATTATAGCTGGTCTGTCTCCTTAATTGGAAAATATGTGTACAATGTATAATCGAATCTGACAAGTACCCGTAGGACAGTTTATGTATTTATATTGTTATGTAAGTTTGACATTTTGATATTCTTATTTGTGCATCACACAAAATGATAATATATACATCAAGAACATATGTTTCATGATTTAGTGAGATAATTAAGCCCTTTAAGCCCACATTAAAAAGAGATATCTGCAGGTTCTTGGTGTCACATGCACATGGAGGTGAATTCAGTCTGTGTGTTTAAAATGTCCCCTTGAAAGTAGGTCTTGAGCAGAACATGACTTTAAAGGCACCAGTTGTTTCCATTGCCAGAAGCAAGGCACCGGCAGCCTCTACACAGTGACTCAGCAGCAGCTGGTAATGCTGCCGCTCATTGCAGTGTACAGACGTTTTGCAGGATCTCACACACACACACACACACACACACACACACACACACACACACACACACACACACACACACACACACACACACACACACACACACACACACACACACACACACACACACACACACACACACACACACACAGTTTAAAATAGCCACAGAATCAGCAGAGGGATGAGACTATTTTTAACACAGCACAGAACAGATCACAAACAAAAATCATACATGAAAAAAAACAATACAAAGTGTCATCTTCAATTCAGAGCAATGCTTCACTGAAGTACTGTAAACAGTTTATGGCCTGGCCCAGGAGAAAACTCCCAACTTAATTATAACCTACATTGGTACCTTAATTGAGTCAACATGTTATTAAAACAAAGGGCATAGGAAGTACTTTAAAAGCAAATCCTTCTTCTCTTAACAGAGACTAGTCTGTGCTGCACACTCACCAAACTGTCACACGGCTCCTTGTGCAAAACACAGCTGGGCAGATGCACAAAAACACTGTACGCTCCCACACACACGATAATGTGTTTAACCATTAATAGAAGAAACATTCAATAGAAGGAATAGCAGCACATAGTTTCCTATGTGCTGCTAAAGGCAGTTTGTCAATGGCCCCATTTCTCTGTTTTGCCCTAGGATATAAATAACTGCTACATTCTGTCAATCTACACTAATCAGGACAAAGATAAAGTAAGAAGGAAAAACATCAAACGCTAATAATCAACACTGCCTTTGACCTTGCACGTGGCTGCTAACAACACATTTTAACTGTGAACGTTTAGAACAATCAACAAATGAACACGGGCTATGAATGAGACCATGCTTGTCAGAACGAGCTGATGTTGAGGTCATGACCCCAAAATGTCACCTCAAATGTCACCACACTAGAAAGAGAAGGTACTGCTTTATAGTCATTTTTAGGACGAATAAACATGCATGGATGGACGACAAAACAGCCAGCTAATTACAGCGAATACCATTACTGGCTGGTGATTGATGGTCAAGGGATCATGAGGACAAGGAACAAAAAAAGAAAACAACCAAACAGCAATAGTCTCTTTTGAAAAAACTGAATCCTTACAGCAGTTTAATCTGATCTTTAAGAGTTCTCAAAGATCTCTAACTCTAAAGTAATGATGCAACAGACAACAGTCAGGCTCGGGGTCGGGGTTGACGTTACAGTAAACAAAAACTTCACAAAGGCCATGAAGACTGAGCAGCGCTACCACCTGTCCCTCGAAACACAAGTCTGTCATGCTCTGCTAGTCAGACATTGTTGAGTGTGATCATGTAACCAAACAAATAAGACCCATGCAGAGAAACTCCTTTAAATATCAGGTCAAGAGAGCATAAATGTCTTGTGCTTAGTTCAGCTCAATTTTAAAGTTACTCTTTTCACAACCATTCTCTAGTCACTAGCAACACAAACACAAAATGAAGTCATTGATACATTATTCTTCCATTGGCAGCATAGAGCTTATATTCTGTGCACTTGTGAATGAAAATATGCAGCACGGTCCCATTTCTATGACAATGCTGAAGAATTAATGCTGTGAGATCTTTATTTATTCATCACATAAAAAATCTTGGGCTAATGAGATTCTAGTTCTATTCATCAGCGCTGTGTCTATAGTTGCCTGTATTTGCACGGTACTACATGTTTCATTTCCTATTCAACTTTAGGCTTTACACTTTATATGATATTATAAATAGGTAGTTATTGCATTGCATGAAAAAGTCAGACAAATAAGAACCACTGCCTTTCTGCTGTAAACTTACTAAAGGCCTACTTATGACACTTATAAAGCCCATCCTGTAACACGTTGGGTTTATTCTCATTCCCTTGGTTCCCATCCAGCTATTCTGACAAGAGAGATTATTATTGCTGGTGGTTGCTCTGACGTGTCTTTATGAAATGCCAGCGGTGAAATAAAAAAAATGATGGAATAGGGAAGAGAGACTGAGCTGCAAGCACACACAACCTAGTCATCTGAAATAACACTAACCCGTTTAGCCAGGATGGATATGATGAACCTTCGCTGCATGTAGCTTTTTCTCCATGTCCCCTGAAGTAGGCTATTTTAATATATTTGAATGTGTTCCAATTTCAGTTTTTGAGTCTAAACTATAACAACTGGAAGTGGACAAAAAACGTTACTTTGTGTATAGAACAGTGAGGTAAATAAAGCCTCCAAGAATAAACACTAACAGAAGTAAATTTAGAAAGAAACACAAAATGTTATTTAAGCTTTGCTGCTAATGCTCCCAAGGATAAAGGGAGTAGGTCTGATAATGCTTGTCTGTAGATAGCACTTTGTGATGTCTGGAATCAAATCTTAGGATACACGATCCACTGGTCTCCTTTATTCAACCAGGCAAGAGTCTAAACTGAATCTGTGTCCTTTAACACAGTGAAATAATATCATGTCACGTGGGAGCTGACAGACAAAACAATAGTCTTGGCAGTACTTGCAACGTTTGCAGATGGTGCAAACAACAACAAATGTGAGGCTGGGTGAAGACCACACATGGTTAAAAGAAGTCAAGCTACACGCACAAACAAATTACACAAAACAGAGAAACACAACACAAAGAAGAGGTCCCGCTAAATGTTCAGGCCACTTAATGATCAGAATACGTCTATAGGAGGAGAATGCTAAGCTTCAGCCAAGCCACTGTAAAACACACAATTATGCCCTTGTACTGTACCACACAAAATAGTTCACACACACACACATTATATTTGTGTTAGGAAACCTGAGATACCAATTACAGAGCCCTTTAATGATATCATTTCCTATTTTTGCCAGACTCCTGCTGCCAAAAAAGAAAAAAGTAATTTAATAGTTGTGCAACTTGAAAAACGAACAGAGAGGAGAAAAAGTCTTTTGGTATTAATACTAGCTAACTACAACCCCACACATGGTTCTGTTTTCGACTGAGCCCCTTGCGTGACTGGCTCTTTTCAGCTGGCAGGAGCAGCGTTTGCTGAACGGAGTCGAACAATCATGATACGTCTGTGTTGACATTTGGTTTATCAGGGAGCTTTTAAGATGGGAAAGATTCTATTGTTTTTATCAGTGGAGCTCAATTAAATCAAGCTCTGCTGGAAAGCTCAGGCTACCCCCCCCAACAGTGGCTGTGCTTGTTGTATTTAGACTACTGTACATGAAGCAGTTCAAGATTAAAGAATAAAGGCTTAAAGCAACAAAGCAGAGGTTAAAAATAATACAGGCTCTAATAGGTCAATGAGGGGGCATGACAACACATTTTATATATTAGTTGGAGGGGTTACAAACTAATGTGCATGACAATTAAGACCTGACTGAGGTCATGGCTGCACTTCATCAAATATTCATGTGACCCTTGTTTGGTTTTCCTGGAGAGTACATTTTCAGATTAGGGAAAGGGGAGAGCAACAAAGAGAGAGAGTGGGACAGGGGGAGGGGAAACGAGCAGAGTGAGAGTCCAGTCGAGGAAGAGAGGAAATGAGAATCGGACTGAAAGGTAATCGCAGCTACAAGGAAAGATGTTGAAAGAGTCGTAACAGATTTGTACAGCGTCAGGCTATTGTACAACAACTCAGTGTCATAATAAACGCTTACATGACAGCACAATCATGGCTATGATAATGTGACTTTGGCTGTTTTTAAGCTGACACTGAAACTAGGGACACACACACACACACACACACACACACACACACACACACACACAAATATAAAATTCACGTTCACTTCTTCACTGCAGATAGTTCTGATTTTCTTTGAAAGGCACAATAGCAAAGACTTGTAACCAGAGAGGCCCAGAGGACTGTGTCACTCAGCACCCTCCTCTACTCTGTCTCATTCCTCCCAACACAGACTCTCCAGGCAGAACAAACACCGTCTACTCAGGCAGGATAAATTATTGGAAGGAAGCTATTTTCTAATCAGCCATCAAAAAAGAAAATAGTTGTCCAAAGTTAGGATTAATACTTACTGTAGTTGTGGAGATGCTAAGATGTCCAAAACAAAATTCTTTTTGTCTAGAGTGTGTGAAAAGCAGGCTGGGCTGAACTGCACCATCTGCTGTAATAAATATATAAATCATCAGCTGCAGTTCATCAGAGTACAAAGTGATTTAGGATCAGCACAATATGGCATCAGTGTTGCCTTCTGTCAGATCATGAACTTCACATTGCACATTTCAAGTTCCCAAGCCTGACAGACAGCAGAAACCCTACAAGCACAGACAGGGCAACGCATTTGTAATAGACATGCGTTCCCAAAAATGTACCCCAAGGAAACTGTTACCAGCCACATCACAGGCTGTGAGACAGCAGAAATAAAACCAAAAATGAAATAAAAAAGGCAATAAATACCATTAGCATTAGGTATGTCTGCTTGTGAAATCACAATAAAAAAAGAAATGCAGTATGAACGTCTAAATCAGGCAACTAAAAGAAAAACACTAGTAAAGCCTACTCCTGTATTTAGTATGATTGTTGTCCTAAACAACCTTCATGCTGTGTTTGGCCACTCATAGGATGCTAAAACTGTAGTGGAAACTTGCCTCAGCGAAAAAAAGGCCCAGAATCACTAACAGATGTGCATTTGCAGGCTTCCACTATGCAGCGTCACATCACAACCTACTGGCTTGACTCAAGACATGGCAGTCAACTGGAAAAGATTACAAAAATGACATTCGAGCCACCATCAGAATAGCTGACTAGGAATGACTGACATGTGACGGTAATTTCAAAAAGGTTGTAACAGACACTAATTGCCAGGGGAAAGAAGTCACGAAGTCAAGGCCCACCCTCGACCAGCAGACTACACGTAGCTTGCATTGCTCACCACTGAACCAGGCCAGTCAGGCAGGGTCAGCCACCGGCTACGCTCCGATAGATGTTTCTAGTTAGTGCTGCAGGCCTGGTGAGTGCAAATGCACCCAATGTTTGGCTCTTGATAGCTTCTGCCCATTGATCTGCAACTGGCTTCCAGCTCTAATGAATAATGAATGGCCATATTGTCATCCCACACAGATCACATTTCACATGGCAGTGGGCAGCCCTGGTGATTAGCCAAATTTCTGCTGGCCGGCAGCTCGCTGTGTTGAACTTGCCAGTTGCCACAGTGCAGCAAGAGGAGCTACTGAGGCAAAACTAGAAAGGCACTTTCTAGTAGTGCAGTTACAGTTTATAATTACGGCCAATTTACATCTGATTTGTATTAGTAAAGTACAGATCTGATGTATAAACGTGTAAGTCCCCCCAAAAAAAGAAGCACTAAAGTTTGAAATTACAGCAGCGTCTGGAGGAACAATTATACGTTGGTCGCCATGCTCTATTTGACCTAGAAACTATAAAGTGTGCGTTTCTGGAAAAGCGGTGTAAGAGCTAATTTCACTGCTGTAACACAGCATGGAAATACAGCGGTCATCCCACACACAAGTTAACTGTATTGCAACAGGTGTGCATGGTTTTACTGTTACTTTTTAGGCTAAATCAAAAATCGAATCAACCCCCTTTAGTTTGGCAGAGATCTGTAACATATTACGCTACAGCAACATGTTCAATCCCTTATAGTAATTAATTACGCTGTAGTTGTGAAAACACAACAATGAGTTTACAGGCAGTGGAGCAAAATTGGACTAACATTTCAACAATTTCTATTATACTGATCCACTTGCTGCATGATAAAGTCTCCTTTAGTGAACTACAAACAATGCTACAGCAGCCTACAGAGAACAAGAGATGCAAAGCTGGTTGGGGATAATGAGCAAGTGCAAATATATGTAATCCAAATCTAAACTTACTTTTACTCTTTTATTCTGTTAAGTCTAACTGATTACAGTAAGGCTTAACTGAAAAAGGAAGTGTGAGGTTAGGTTTTACTAATTCCTAATTTCCTGCACATGCCTTTCACCCCAGCCTGTACTACATAATCCTATTATGGTCACCAAGACCAACACATAGAGACAGACAACAAGGCTAGTTAGAGTCTGTAACCTGCTGTATTTGGACAATGGAAGGAAGCCAGAATACTGAGAGGAAAAACCACACAGACCCAAAGACAACATGCAAACTGCACCAGGAAAGGCGCCTACTCTAGCCTAACCCTGCTACCTGGGAGGCAACGGCACCACTAGTGACATGAAAATGATTTACTGGCAGAAGGGTGTTGGTAACACAACTGCACTATTTAAAAAGGTGAGGCTGAGGAAAACATTTAAGCTCTTTTTCTAATTACTGATAAAACTGGATAAAACCACTTATTGGAGTGTGTGAAGTGTTAAGAGACACTTCAGCTCTAGAATTAAACACGTGTCCTTGTTGAATGAATATCACAGCTATGCACGGCCATGCTGCAGCCCTGACTCTCTCAATAATGAATGAAGTCATGAAAGTTGAGATGTTTCGTATTAATTCAGATATGAAATTGAAATAAAGTCAAAGCAAACAAGTGCACTGTACAGACAAGAGTTGGTAACAGTAAACATACAACCTACTTAAACAGTAGCTACACTAAAA
This sequence comes from Macropodus opercularis, assembly GCA_030770545.1. Taxonomy (NCBI): domain Eukaryota; kingdom Metazoa; phylum Chordata; class Actinopteri; order Anabantiformes; family Osphronemidae; genus Macropodus; species Macropodus opercularis. The sequence continues at coordinate 6,961,933 of CM061094.1, read as the reverse complement.
GGTCGGTCATTACTTTCTATTTCCCCGGTACATACAGCATAGAGTAATAACAACAAACCCAACCTGCCCAAGGCCCACAAAAAGGACTGCAGTTATATTTAGATGATACTAAATGAGAATGTGAGCAATCATGTTGATTATTGATGAAAATGTGTATATTATACTCAGCAAAACTGCCTTAGCTCAAAACAAACCTTTACTGGACAAGCAGAGAATAAACAGTTAACAGTTACCAAAACGGAATCAGTCAAGAGAAAAACTACAGCGAGACTTGATCCCGGATGCCACGTTCAACTGCACACACCCAAACTGATTTTCATTCATGTATATGTTCATATTTCCTTTGAACTGAATAAAATGTATGCAGACATTCTGTTGGATGAAGTGAGTAGGTATTTAGACCTTACCATCCAAATACCAACAACCACATTGCTGTGTATTTTTTTCTTCAAATTGATCTTCATACTTGTATATCATTAACATGATGCTTATCACTTAGCTGAACACTGCACCCATAACGATCTGCGTCGTATAATGTGAGTCAGCGAAAAGTGTTCTCTTACCTACAACAGGTGAGTCAGCTGTGACCATTGTCACCAACACCGCCATGCCGAGAAACAAAGCACCCTGGCCACGGCCAAGCATAACCAAAGCCACAGGGGAGACTGAACCTGCCATGGTGCGGAGGAGGTGAGGTCAAGGCATTTCATCCAGCCGAGCAGAGAGGAGTCATGCTGAAGAAGCAGATGGGAGTGATGGGTTGTTGTAGGTTGTCTGGTTTGTCCTCCTTCACCTTAAGGCTCCTCCTTCCGTAACATGTGCTCACGGGGAAGAATGACTGCTGAAAATAAAAGAGCAACAGTCAACAAAGCAACCACATTTACAGAGGCTTCACTGCCTCAGCCTCACTATGGGAATGAGCCATTAACTGGAAACCGACCTTTCATCAGCTAAACTGATGCGCACATGCTCGAATATTAAGATTATTCACACAAAGCGGCCGACACCAACAGCAGCTGTAGTAACAGGATCAAGGGACGACGATGACCAACGTGTCTACACAAAACTAGCCCAACTACAACTAGGTTACATTTAGATAAATGAGCCAGACAAAACCACCAAGCTAACTAACTCCAGGCAGGCGGGCGAGCGCGTAACGCGGACTCCATCCCTGCGTGGCTAGCCTCCAGCCGCTCTCTCCTAACGGGTGTCATCACGCCGACCCCGTTACTCGGGCGGTCATGTGGCTCTGCGAGGGCCAGACAAAGCAGGTGGCACAGTGATATGCTACAACCAGGCCAGCTAACGTACTTCACTGGGGTTTTCTCCAAAGCTAGCTCCAAGTGCACAGACAACACGATGCTCCCCTCTGCCAGACAGCACGCTTTACCCAGACAAGGAGCCCCGACTCTGTCAGTCCCTTTGTTTGCCTCGGATAAAACGAAGCGTTCGTCGTTCACCTTCACGTATCCGGCAGCCTGCGTGTGAAGGCGTCTCCGCGTAGACGTCCCGCTCTGGAGCTGTCGGCCGCTTTTCGTCTGACACTCTTTTGGTAACTGTTACCTTCGCTCGTCCCGAGGATCGGGTTAGTCCCGCCCCCCGACGTACCCGATTCGTCGTCGGTTTTGCGAACGCCCGCTCTCATTGGCCCAAAGGCCTTTCTGTCAAAGCGGGGTTTTAAATCTAGGTTGGTCGCCCTCCACTGGCGTCTGCGGCTTCCACGGCAACGTTGCCTCATGCGATGATGCACTTAAACAAGGTGTAACCACGACGGGTGGACGCACAAGTGAATCTGTACAGATCTGTCCAAGACGTAGTTTATTTTACTGAATATTCCTGCGTAAAGAAGACGATATCCTTGAGTACAGCGCTGGTCTTGCCTTTCTATCCCATCGCCACTTATTACAAGCCTATTTAACTGCGCTTAACATCCTAGAAGACAAACCAGCGATGCAGATGACATACATTTATGTGGCAGGTAGCTACCGATCCAAATTAGACAGATTCGACCGGTGCACGCTGCAATCGTCATGCAAAGCTGTGTGGCTCAAAATAAATGGAGATGATCAGCACAAACTAATCGCGTCAGTGCCAGATGATGGACGTTTTAGCGTACACCGCCACCTGCCGGCTGCCTGTAGAACTAAGGTTTGGGTCTGTGTAGTATTTCTTTCTCGTTTAATTCGAGTCATAATTGATACAACCTTCTGAGAGTTCATCTATATTTTCAAAATGTTTAGACAAAACTTGTTTTTGTATCAAAACGTTATGAGTAAAAAATGACCGAAGATGCCTATATGAAGATGCCTCAAATGTGATTCATAACCCAAGTTATTATTAAAAAAATATATATCTCATTTGAAAAATATGTATATTGATGTGTCAGACTTTAAAGGGTTAATGCCTCAGCTGTGAAATCCAAATGTCTTTATGCTTTATAGTATATTTATAAATGCATCACATATTTTCCATATATTTTTTGTGAGATACATCGTTTTTCCAGTAACACATTTCATTTAATATGAGTAAATGTAGCCAGAGCTCTACTTTTGCTTACAAAATAGCACAAAATAGTCCTTCCATTACTGGGTGTATTGACAAAGGCCTCGTCAACAGGCTATTTACACTACTTGCCATTGTTAGAGCTAGAAGTAGACAGTGATAAATGGCTCTTTTCGCCATTACGCTACAATTTCTTATATAAAGTAGAAATATATGCTTCATGTTGCCATTGTGGATTAAATTAAACCACTTTGATACTAAAGTTCAGTAATTGCTACACTGAAGCCAAACCTCACAAACATGTCCACACACATCACAGTAGAAAACAGGACACTGGTGCAGTGACTTAACAGTTTAATGTAAATCCAAGACAAAGTGTGATTACATTTCTACACATATACAATATGCATATGTGAGCATACAAATTCTCATTAATAACTCGATTCACCTTGGAGACCGAAAAAATGATCAAAAGTAACAGTGAATAACAAGCTATAACATAGTTCACCACAACGCGAGCCCCTTCTCACCCTACAGTTAGTAAAGAGGACAGTTAAAATAACTATATTCTTCTATTTGACAAAGTTGTTTGTCTGTTAAAATCCTCCTGTGAAATGTACAATTCTATTATTAGTTTTTTCAAAGCCTAATATAAATTCACTCCATTTTTCTACAACGAAAATGATTAAGAGAAGCACACAACATCATAATGGTAACACAAGCGCTTAGTAGCAAGTACTCAACTTGTTAGGAGGTTTAATTAATCCTTCTTCTTATTGTCATTATATTTATTTAAACATTCTATAAAGCCAGTAAAATATCCATTCTCATAACATACTTAATAATATTAGGCTAAGGAGCAGGGTATACATAGAATGCTACGTTAACAGATTGAAATAATGAGACACCACACCCCAAAAAACAAAAGTAAATAAGAAAAAGACCATAAACAGAGAAGTATACTAGGAAATACTGCAGCACACATTAGCGTTACTGACAAAGAGTGAGATTTTACACCATTGAGAAACCATACAGCAATGGACGAAAAAGGGGGTCATGATTTGATGCATTCTTAGGTCTTAAGAAAATACAAATGAAATCACTTGCATAAGTGTTGTGCAAGTAGCTTCTGAGCTACACTGAATTTTGTGGTCTGTATCGGAGGATGTCGTGACAGGGAACGTGACGTTTTGCTAAATATGAGATGTTACGAAGTGTAAACAAACAAATCTGGCTTTGAATGTAGCTTTGGTCTACAAACACAACTCGAGGTCAATTGGAAATTAGCTGGGAAAAGCAACAGTGAATTTGGGGAGTTATTATATCTAAAGTGATCTCATATCCCTGCCTGGTGTCACTAAACTTTGAACGAACAAAAACAGCTGGAAAATATTCATAGCCGAATTGAAATATTGAACAGATTTTGGTTTATCTGTGATGGCATCAAACCTTGACCACCCCACCCTGATTTCCACCAAGGATCCGCCAGTAAAAAGGAGCAGATCTCCTCAAAAGTAATAAAAAACATAGATGCTTCTGCAGCTCAATGATGGATTTCCTGTTGACACGCAGTACGTCAGCCTGATTAAGCCACCTAACACTTGTTTCTGACCTCTCTGTAACTTTGGGAAGCAAACTTTGCCAAATGACGCCAGGAATGTTTCTCAGTGTTTCCACGCTGCTGGAGGAGGAGGAGGAGGAGGAGTATTCGCAGCGGTGGAAGCTTGGCTGTATTTCATAGCAGAGTGACGCGATTAATACAGAGATTCTGTTCAGTTGTCTCTAACTTTAATATCACCTTAAAGCTTTGGAGGGTTTTGACGGTTATTTGGAAGGCAGTCCTCCAGGTCCCCACCTGTGAAGGCTTTTCACACTTGACTTAAACACATTTTGGTAGTTCACATGTCTGATTCCCCTTTAAAACACACAGAACACGGTGCTAGACAACGGTTTTATAAACACCAAGCTATTTAGAAAGTAATGACATTCTATAACCCCTAATTATGAGGACAGTGGTGATTTTACATTATTTGTCTGGTGTGATTTTGCTGGAGATCAGATGTATAATTATTGCATCATGTATGGTCACAAAATGGTGTAGAAGTTAAACTCATAGTCACCCACTGAGAAAGATCTAAAGCCTTTTCAGATGTTGCAGGTCACATACTGTAGTACATTCATTTTGTGCAGATGGCCATGATTTTAAAGGTATAGTTGTTGTCCTGTGAGTTGGATAATTTCATTTTTACAGGTCGCTCTATTCCATGGCCCGCTAACGTATAACAAACGCATTTTGTACAAATTCATTTTCTTGGAACAGCTATAAAGCTACACATCAATAACATAAAAACAACAGGCTTTAAAAAAACAACAACAATCTAGGCAGACGTTAAATAATTATTCAGTCTAAACAAGGGCGTATGAGCATGAGGAATAAAGAAATGTCAACTAAACAGCTTCATGTCCAGATTCGAAACAAATAGATTGTGCTGTATGCGTTAGATTGTTAAATCCTCCCTGTGTACTTACTACTATGTTGTATGCATACGAGTGTTTTCTTGGGAATAACACAGATTCTTAAAAGCACTTAAAACCATGAGACTGAACGTTATTGCCAATCTATTCTAACTAAACGGCCGGAGGATTGCTCGAATGAATGAACTGTGCTGTGCTGTACAGGGTCAATCTGCTGAAGTCTTTGGTGGGAGGAGGCGCAAGAAGCCACAGCATGACGGCGCCATCACCGTGCCGACGAGAGAGAGGGGACAGGACAGCAGTGCGGTGTGGGTAACGGCGAATTCTCTCAAACAGTGGAATGTTTCAGTAGTTTGTCTCATTAACAGAGGAGCCACAAGGTTTCAGTGGAAAATGATCATTTACGCATGTGTGCTTAGACCCCAGTGAGCATGAAGAAATAAAGTCGATACAATAAAGTAAAGAGACAACATCAACAGAACAGAGACGAATGATGTAACCAGCAACATACTATGTAATCACATCTTTAAGAGTCCAGACCCAAGGCTTTCATGTTTGAGCTGATGGGAAGTGGAGAGTGTCTGGGGGAAACAAGTACCCGAACGAAAGACCACTGGGGAGTAGCCCCCCTCAAGCCAAGTGTTTATCTATAGGAGCCCCAACTCAACACCATCATCAGCAGTGTTGCAACACTTTACACAGGTGCACCCACCTCCACGGAATACTAAGTATTACTGTACATCAACCCCCAGGTTACAAAATAGAAATGCGCGTTACATTTAATAAAAACACACGCACGCGCACACTCACACACTCTCTCTCTCTCTCTCTGATAAAACATCCACAAGAATTATTGCAACAATCTCTAAAAATAAACACATGTACTACAGCCATGTCAAAAATGTTCAAGGTAACGTCAAGTTAAAATAAAATCACTTCAAATGCAAGTACTATGGCATATACCATGAAGGGGGAAGGGGGGGGGGGCTTTCACTAAGGACAAACGAACAGAGGAGATTATGCGTCTAAGTGGCTACACGAGACATGACGTCTGTTAGATCAAGCAGCAAACACGCAAAGCGACAGCCCTATTGGTTCTACGCGTTCAGGCATCCGGTCTGTGGCGTGTCTGTGGTGTACGAAGACAAATGGACAGTGGCCAACATATCATCTGCAAGGTGCTCTTCCAGGTGTGTGCTGTGGCGCTTCCCTTCTGTTCTGTTCTGTTCTGTTCTGTTCTTGCGGCTCTGAGATGCTACCCAAAGCTCAGGCGCAACAAAACCCCCAATTACCTGTTGGAGAACCAATCAGCAACGAAACGAGTGTGCATTCAGGTCCGGCTGGTGCCCCATGCGGCTCCTACAGGCCGCCCCACGGGCTCAGTGTTACTATCAACCTGCTCAGTGCCAACTTGCTACCATTTTAGTCTAGTCCCACGCTTCCAACCAGCCCCTTCGCTCAAACAGCCCTCTCTTTCTTTCTCTCTCTCTCTCTCTCACTCTCTCTCTTTCTCCGTCTCTGGATGTTCTGTCTCCTCAGTGCAGCCCGGCTAATCCAGCCTCACAGAATCACCCTCATGGCAACAGTCACTTTCTGTAAGGCCCTCCTCTCGGACCGGCTTTTAAACTTGAAAAGAGCGTTCCCTACTGTGTTTCTGAGAAGAACAGTCACAACACATGAATTACCTTGTGCGACTAAAGTAAAAAAAACAAACAAACACGTGAAGCCAAATACTGGGTGTCACCGGGAGCTACAGCAGTATTGTACATCTTCATATTTACATGTGAGAATTGATCTGACTTTGGTAAGTACCCCACCCACACATGACCAAAGATCCAGCGTGACACCAGCTCCGGCCTTCGTCCTCCTCATCTACGCTACGCCGTCATTAAAAGACAAGGAACAGCAAGGGGAGAGCCTTCACCTGGAAGAGAGCTACTTCACGACCGCCCCGACTAGGATGGCAAACCAGGGAATCACGTCTCTCTAAGTACAGCTATAGTTTCTTGTGGCTTTCAGGATCTAAGCCAAGTAAACTGTGACGTAATATCTGTAAGGCACTACGAGGGAACAATGGTCCAAACCTAAAGACTCACAAGGGTTTTGAGGAGGCGGACTACACACACATGGCTGACAGTAGCACACACAGACAATCACGTTGTACATGCCTATGTTATTATAACCACTTTGTGCAATCACATTGAAGAAAAAAAAAAAAAGAACAAATAAATCTATTGGTATCAGGAAAAACAAGTCGTCTTCTCAAAACAAACAGATGTAGACTGCTACATTCTAAGAACAGGGCCTAGCTAAGACGCCGAGCTAAAACTGAAACATCCTCATAAAGGTGAAACGAAAAGGAAAAATATCTATAAATACACTAAAAAGTTTCTTGTCTTCAGTTGGTTATATTTCCAGAAGCCTCCTCGACCGGAGAAGGTGGAGCGTGTGTTTGTGGGGGGGTGAGTCACCTCTCTTTTCTACCCACACCATGAATGATTTGGAAATATTAAGACAGTTCAAGGCCATCAATATTTTTTTCTTTGAAGAGCAGCAGGTTTCCGTATTTCACCTTGTCCCAGTTCTCTTGGGATTCCGAACTTCCAGTCAGTAACCTCTGTTCAACAGTCACTTCCCAAATTTAAGAGGGGAAAGCAAAGGAAAACAAACTCAAAAAAACTCCACTGTCCCAAAAAAAGGCCTGTTTCAAACATCACGGTGAAATTAATCAAACGTTATTTTCCTCATAACGTGAAAAAAGTCAAACGAAAGCAAAAACTGCTCCTTTGAGAAAAAAACCCCAAAACAAAACAAAAAGAAAATAACACACTTCCACCCCGTCGTTCCCTTCTAGAGAGGTTGTGAATCTTTCTTCTTCTTCTCTCTGTCGTTAATATCTTCAAGTTAAACGTGACAGTTGCGCGAGGATTGCATGTTCCTCTGTCTCTGTTTACGTCTGAGGTTGTGGAGACAATGTTTAGGATTTCGTCGGAGCTCGGGGCGGGTGGGTTTGGAGGGGGAAGCAGCAGCGCTGGGTCAGGCTCTCCAGTGTCGGTCAGTGTCTTCTCTAGAGGTAAGGGTACTGGTTGACTTTGGTGGGGCTCAGCGGGTATCCAGTGTAGACAGTGGAGGCAGGCGAGGCGCTGATGTAGGCCTGATGGGCGAACTGGGCCTGGTACTGACTGTGGTGCAGGGTGGGCGACGGCAGCACGCGGTGGCCCACGCTGACCGGGACCTGGTGGACGATGCTCGCTGGGTAGCTTCCGTGCTGGACCGCGTGGCGCGCAGAGCCCTGCGAGGCCACCAGGTGGGCCACGGTGCTGGTGGAGCTCAGCGCGGCGGGGCCCGTGTAGGTGTAGAGGTGGGGCTGGCTTGGCAGGTGCGTGGCGGCCAAGTGTGGGTGGACACTGCCTGTATGAGAGGGGCTGTTGTGATGAAAGGAGTACGGACCCTGGGTGGCGATGGTGGGGGTAATGTAGGCCTGCTGACGCCGATGACCTCCATTTCTCTCCATGTGCTGCTGGGCCTGGAGGTGCAGATGGAAGTTAGGGGGCGAAACGTTGCCCTAAAATTTGTCTGTAAAAAGTTTCTCATGTGATGATTATCAAAATCTCTCCATACCTGGCTGAGATTGACGGGCTGCTGCTGGAAGGGGTGTGGCCCTGAGCGCTGCTGCCGGTACGCCCCGCCCCCCGGGACATGATTACTGCCAGACACCGCTCCGTTTGAGGATTTGAACTTGTAAGCTGAATTCTGATGGTTGATTGCATCTGTGAAGGACACAAGACAAGTCTTGCTAATTAGGGATCTTTAAAATCGATGGTGCGTTTCGTAGGTTGGGGTAGAGATCATCTCCCTTACCTGGCATCAGGCGCTCACACTCATTCTGAGCCTCATTGTTCTGGGTTTTGAGGGGGGGGATGATAATGGTGCGGGGGTTCCCATTGTTGTAGTTGTCCAGTGTGGTGGTCTTTGTGTCGTAGCTGTTGTTGTTGGCAGGTCTGGACTCCAGCTCGTAGGGACTGTTGTTGCTGGAACAGTTGGACTCGGGTGAATCGTGGACAGTCACGCAACTGATGACGTTCTTCCTCTGCTTTGAAGATGAGCTGAAGGAGGCAATAGGAATGTTACAGAAATACCAAACAATTCCACTGATTAGAAAAACAGTTGAAACAGTTACGGGTAGTTTATTGCTGCATGTCTATAATTATTTTTGGATGCGTCCAAGTACTAAAACTATAATATCTGTAATATCGACTTTTTTTTTCTTTGCACCACTGACCCATTGTTCTGTTTATGGTCGTCTTCCTCATCCGTGTCACTGCTGATGGTAATGATGCTGACTGCAGGGCTGGGCGTGTCGGGGATGATGATGGTCTGTCTGGGGACGTGGTGCTGGTGCTGATGGTCGCGGGTGGTGCTGGAAGCTTGCTCCGCTTCGCCAGCCCCCCACCCGCTGCCCCCACAGCCCTGCGGGGGCGGACAGTTGGAGGACGGGCCGTTCTGGAGCACGGCGCAGCGCGGGGGCGTGTTCTCCTTCACCCTCTTGGAGCGCTGTGGAGACAGCACGGTCTGGGAGGAAGTCACCTCATAGGCCGACATGTTCCTAGTAGAAAGAGAGGGGTCACGGTGGGAGAAACACAGACGCTGATGATCAAACATCCAAAGCTTTCACTGTCCATAGCTCCCTGAGTGATGAAGTACCTGGCAGACATCTGGTGCTGTTTGTTCTTTTTGGAAGAAGAGTTGTTATTGGTTGAAGGCTGCCTCATAACATGTGCCACTCCCACGTTGAGAGTCTGGTTGGATGGGAGCGTGACATGGCCAGCCAACAAGGCCGGCTGCTGCATGATGGGATTGTAATGGCTGCCATGAGGGTGGGAATTCCTGCAATGTAAAGGAATTTCATGTTAGAAAAACTCATAGGAAGCACATCACCCAGGGGAGGGAGGCGGCGAGGCTCGACAGTAGCGAGGCTATTTCCCCACCCGAGCCAGCGGGTGGCAGCAGCTAACTCTTCTGGAGTAGACGGAACCAGAGAGCAAAAAGGGAGGGCAGAGGAGCTGACACCCGCAGCTGTGGAGCGATAGCTCTGCAGAGGAAGTGCGACACTTTTCCCAACCGTCTCTCAGAGGACGACAGAGCTGCTGCCGGATGGGGAGGAGGGACGTCTGTTCATAGATGGACAGCTCTGAATGCATCTAAGGGTACATGGCCCCAGCAGCCCTCCGCACACAGACATTATATATTTATATATCTACATTCCCTGCAGATTGCCTTCTCCCATCTATGTATCCATTTACTGTGTCATCGCAGTGACAGTCTATACTCGCTATGACGTCCCTACTTGTACTGTGCATATATCCCCTTGAGGTAAATCTGCTCTTCAGAATAAAAGACATTTTATATTTTAAACCATGGAAGCCATCAAACCAATGCAATGCATTGAAATCAGTTCATCCAGCTTAAAATAGAGACTTAATCCTGGTGTTGTGTGCATACACCTGCTTTTACTACTCCGTGCTTTGATTTTGACTTTCATCAGTAGGTCCTCTCCAAAAATCCAAAAGTGAAGGTTAAAACTGGCCTAGAGCAGTAAAAAAAAACACACACACAAAAAAAACGTCACTCACCTCCAGTTGGCGAGAGGCTGTGTGCTGCTCATGGAGTCGGGGATGACAGTGGCATGCTGGACTGAGGTGTGGGTGAGCTGCTGCCAGGCCGGAGGCAGCAGGATCTGCTGGGTGCCGCTGGGCCAGGCCTGCTGAGAAAGGAGAAGTACAGTCAGCGAAGAGTAGCGAAACGTCCTTGATGAATTAGATTTATTTGTTTCATGCACCTGCAAAAGTTCGCCGTGATGCGTCCTTTTAATTCCAATATTATAAAGGCAGGAACAAAGGGAACTCGTTGAACCTGGCTGCATAGTTTGAGGGTGTTGTGATAAATTACATTATTTGCGTAACAGCTGCTTTAACCTAGCTAGTGGCCATGCAAGGAGTTTCAAGGAGACAGAAGAGATAAGACAGGGCCTAATAAAGATGTACAGCAGCCCGTGTGTATGTGTTTGTCTGCGAGCTAGACTTGAGTCAAATCAACCTATGTTCTAATTAAATTCTCGGGAGCTATTCGAGCGGACGTGAAAGATGCAACTTCGTATTTCTGACGCAGAACACGAGACGAGCCGGGACCAGCGCATGCATGTTTGTGCGTTGCTCTGTGTGTTACGCTAATAGTTTAATGCAGTGCTATTGATTAGCGCTTTAATGTCACGGCTAATGAATAGTTCCTTTAATACCATTTGCGCATCCATTTGCAACAGCATCGGTATGTACTGTAGAGCACACGTTTGAGCAGACGGACGGAAGGGAAGGAGGGAAGCAGAGACAGAGTAATATATGCACTTTATTATGACCTTTAAGTTGACTTAAGATCTTTTTCTGTATCTTAACCCTTTCAATATTACATATTGCTGTTTGCATTATATGTGAACACAGTATTATATACTGTCGTTGCAGGCTTGTGGAATTCGAGCGAGGCAGCCTGTGGCTGAAGTGCGGCAGGGGGCATCTGGAGGCCAGCAGCGGCTGCCTTGTCTGCGCACTTGATGACTGACATCTCTAATGGAACATTCTGGAGCTGGAGATGGTCTTTACATCTAAGACCACATCCAAGGCCTTTTATCAACATGCCATTAAGAGACTCTAATACATTCATCCGTCTCCCGTTCCTGCTCGCTCTATCTCCTTTCCTGCCACTCTACGAGCCTCTCTCACCAGGCGTCTGCGTTGTGTAACCGGCCTGTCTGCCCTGAAAGCGTAAACCAGTTAAGAGGCCGTTTTCTTTCTTCCCGGAGCCTACCATCACTATCGACGGCCCACCGCCTCCCACCTCGACCTACACTGCCTGGGTGAAAACCCTTTGTCACCTCTGGGCTTTGAAAGCCCCAGCTCTCACTCTCCAATTGTTTCCACATTTTCTGCATTCCTGCTCCAGATAAAGGTCCTGCTGGTTTCCCTGCCTCCCAGCTTGGAGCGTCCTTCACTCTGCCCCCGCGCTGCACTCCCAGGGAGCTCAGGGGTAAACAGGCATGGGTCTGAGGTGGGCAGAGGGTGCAGGAGGGACGGCAAGCGAGCGGTGGGTGGGTGAAATGACAGCACAGGTGGGGAGAATGCAACCAAGAGGCAAACAACAGCTCAGCCAAGCCTCTGAGACCTCCCACAGTATGTGAATAAACAGAACGCACACACCACACACCCAGTTATTAGGTGTGCTGCTTGCTGGCCTATATAAACCATCTGCTCGAACATGAACTGTTGCCTGTCTTTGTTTAACGTGTGAGCAGGCAGACGTTACAGTCAACACCTGCAGAGCACAGCAGCAGCGTGTGATCGATGCACGACATAAGAATTCCTCCAACAAATTGTGCTTTTCCAGATAAAGGCCGTTGATTGTACTTTCTTTGATAGACATCGTTTCCACAAATCTGGTGATGCTGAGAGTCCTCTGGTTAAGCTTCGCTCTTCCAAGCGTCGCCTGACCTCCCAGGATCCTCTGAGGCCTGTAATTTGGAGCGCCTGACTTGGAAGCAGCCCTGAAGCTAACCATTTGGTATCTGACAGATTAACCCACCATAGACATACAGGCGTACACACAGACACACACACACACACACACACGCACACACACAGCGCCTGCCTTGCCTACTGCATGATTAACTGGAGATAAGGGAACGCTTCAAACTCCCTGGATTCTCAGGGATATTTAAAGCCTTCATGGAAATTTCCATAGGGAAAGAGGTGGTGTGGTGATGGAGGCAGTCTACAGCGCGTGTGCCTGTGAGTGTGCAGAGAGTGTGATGCACAGTCACTCCCTGTTACTTCCAACAACTGTATATTAGCAGCTAAAGCTCCGGCTGCACTGTGCAGGCTCCAGTGAAGGCCTCCTCTGTGTGAAAGGCTTCTGCCTTTGTGTGCATCAGTGCATGGCAGCCTCAGCGTACAGGCTGGAGCAGGGCAACAGAGACAGCGAGCGAGGAGGGGGGTGCAGGGAGAAGCAGGCAGGGAGCAATGCACAGGAGAGCTGGGACTGAATGTGCTCAGGAAAAGACAGCTGCCAGCAGGTCGGGGTCACGAACACTGAGTGATTTCCATCAATAGATACTATTCTCAGCGAAGGTTTATAAAAATCGTCATGTGGAGAGCTTCGTTTGAAGGTGAACACTTCCGAGTCCCCCGAGATCCCCAAAAACGATATTAGTTCGTTTTCTGTGATACTTCCTACCTGTGTAAGGAGGCCGGGTTGGATCTGCAGAGGCTGGGCACCGGGGGCCTGCGTCACTATGGGAACCGCGTTCTCCATCCGCACAGAGTAACTGGTGTGCTTGGAAGGGGACGCCTGCAGCCCTGTGTGCAGACACAGCATATGCGCAGAGGACATCAACAAATACTGTACGTGCAGAAATACCTTCCACATCTGTCACGCGCAGCTACAGTATCTGCAAAATTAAAGGCGAGAAATCCGATAAATGGCAATATTTAAAAGTTCTTCTGCTACCGTGTGTACTAAAACAAAAACGTAGCCATGGCAATAGCACAAAAAACTGCTTCTAATAATGGAAACGGCTAACACCCGTTCCTCAGAAAGAATGAATAAACTGATAAAATAAAGCCTTAAGGCAGGGTAGCGTTAAAGATATTCATATATTCATTTAGTTAGGTATTAAAATGACTAATTATAATAATGAGAAGAATAAGAAGTTTACTGTAAGAGCTGCTTTAAGGTTACATGCCCTCTGTTGTGTTGCTGTAAAATCACTGAACATAAAACCATTGTCTCTTCTTGTAGAATGTTTTAATGGTGCTACTACTATGTAATTTAACCCTTTGCAGAATGACTTGTCTTTACCTTGGAAGCCAGGCGGACAGACGATGAGCGCCTGCTGGAACGGGTCGGGCCGGGCGGCACAGAGCTGAGGAGCCCCCGGCTGCAGGGGCATGCTTCTCTGGGCCACAGCCGCCATGGAGGCAGCGGAGGGCTGGTAGAGTGCAGATTGGTAGTTTAGTATGGAGACATCGGGACTTGCAAAGGAAAGGGTGGCATTGTTGGTGGAGGAGGGAGCCAGGTTGGTGGCCTAAAGGAATGACGGGACCGAAATAAAAAATCATGAGAGTGGAGGTGCTGATGGGGAGTGACAGGGAAGCGGGAGAGCTCCAAGGAGGGGAGGCTGAACAACAGGCAGGTTATAAAACAGCAACACGACAAAAAAACAACGCAAACTCAACGGCGCAAAGCCGAGGCCAAGAGAGGACAGACGACAGGACATCTATCACGGGGGGAAAAGCTGATGGAACAATGAGGAAATCGGACGCCTGATTCGAATGCGTCTTAAAATATGCGAACTGTTGATTAATTAGAGACAGAGAGGCTGGAGAGGAGCGATGCAATCAATGACACAGTTCTTAGCGTAATCAACCATCAATGAGCATAATGCTGCCAGGGCAAATTTAGACTTTTTGATCACGGCCTACCCTCTGGCGCACAAGTCAATATGAAGGGCTGCTGCAAAATTTGACATTTCAAGTCTAGGAGTTTCGCTATATCCCCTCCAAATCAATGCGGCTTATAGAGGTACTGTAATGTGATGCCGTATTTCACAGTATGCAAGCGTAGGTAGCTCCAGCCTGTCTTGACCATTAATATGACATGTGGAATACTGGGACCACCTGGGAACATGCTAGATACAAACAAATGCTTTTAAGAGGCACCGCTTGCACAGCTCGTAAGTACTATTTGCTCCACGAGACAGTCTAATTTTAGCGCTTTCATTAAGCGAGCATAGGGCTGGAGAGAAATACAGAGACAGCGCTTTTCATTTTTCATTTGCTCTCTTTAGCGTGTTCGATGAACACCAGGGGAGGAAACATAATCAATATGGCACTGTGGCATTCATCATAAACAAGCACGGAAGCAGCAAAATGCAAGCCAGAGATGCATTCCAGGCCCGTGCATGAATCAAGCTGAATAAATCACCAACCTAAGTCTGTCTATATGCCCCGAGAGCTAGCGGCAGAAAAGACAAGCTGAGGGAATGTTAATCCATTTAAATCACAGCAAGATGGAGTTTTTGTCGCATGCTACACAGTGTGAACTGGCTCGATATAGTTGGTGATAAAGAGCTCTGTTTACTAACGAGAGGGGTAGGGGAGAGAACCGGAGTTGTAACTAGACTAGGCGCAATCTGGAAAACCTCGCAGCCCACGACGCTCGGCAGAAGCCGAAAGTCAGCAGTTTCGATTCACAGGCCGTATGGGACCGAAGCGGTAAAGCGCCGCAGCTCAGCGTGGGGGGGGGGGTGTTGGGATGGGAGGAACACGGCGAAGACAGAGGAGGACAGGAGTGAGAGGAGGGGAGAAGAGAGGAAGCCTGGTAAAGGGATTCTTAAGGCCTGAAAGCCCCAGAATGCAAGGCAAGCAGGAAGCAGGGCTTGTCATGTGTGTAATCAGCACTTTGTGACAATCCCACAGGACCCGGAGCAAAGACAGAAATGCAGGCAGACAGAGATACATGCACCAAGGCAGAAAGGCAGGCCGGCAAGCATGGAAACACGCAGACAGGCAGGAAGAGTGGACAGAAAGGAAACACAGAACAAAGACACACGTAGATGCTCACAGACTGCTAAGCCGCTCAGCCACAGACAGTTGGGTGTTTAAAACACAAATATTTGGATAAGGCAAAATTCCATCACGTTCTTTCTCTTTAGAGCTCCAGCTCAGCTTTAATTGCTCATTTTTGATCCATTTTATACTTGTTTGTGAGGATGCTATTATTTTGAAGGTCACAGGGAGAGTTACTGGTTTGCTTTTACGCCAAAATCTCTCAATCCACAGCTCAATTCATGGATATATAAGCGTCTGAGCAGGGAGCTTTTTAACCTTCGTCTAGTTTAGTTTTACCTGGCTGTGCACAGTGTTCAGCTGGTTGTTGAAGGTCATGGTGAGGTTGGTGGAGGTGCTGGGGGCCACGTGCGTGATAAAGGGTGTCTTGCTCTGGTTGACCGTGTCGTACATGTTGACGCGGCGCTTACAGATTTCCATGTTTTGGAAGCACGACTTGACACTGCGCGGAGAGAGAGAGAGGGGTGGGTGGGGGGGGGGGGGGGGGGGGAGAGAGCAATGAGTGCTGATGCGACTTCACGCTTGGAAACGTTAATCACGCGGACTGCGGGACGCTCGCCGGGCTCGTACTGGGTGCTGTGCGGGAAATCGAGGAGGTGCGACATGGTAACGAAGGGGTGGTTGAGCGTTTCGATGGGGGTGATCCTCTTGTCTGCGTCGATGGTCAGCATCTTGGTCAACAAGTCGATGAACTCCCTCCTGTCCGCCTTCTCCGCCAGCATGTCGCTGCCCTCCAGATCTGAAGTCATGTTCACCTGCGCAAAACAAAACCGAACAGAACACGTGAGCATCTTATCGCTCGTCATTTACGACACTTGTCAAACGGCCGAGTGTTCAAGGACAGGGCCGGGGGTCGGGGGGGGGGGGGCTCTCCCACGAAGCGATTCCCACAGAGAGACCTATTAATACTGACCAGGCCTCATCAGTTGGGGCGTTCGCAGAAACCAGCGATAACCTTGCACCTTGGTGACATTATAAACATTTGCACTGATATTCATAGCGCCACTTGAAATATCTCCTGGCGCCTTCACTGAGATTTCTATCTATTCCCGAGATGTGAAAACAAACAAAAAGCATGGGCCCTATAAATGCTACCACTGGCTAGTTGTTGGGAAAAGAAAAATCCCTTTTACACAAGACACCATTTTGTGAGCGTATGTGAGGAAGCTGACATGAGACAACTTAACCTAAATAGGTTCTGAGGCAGTTCTGGGAAGCTGCCACAGCGTCGCTTCATCGGTATTAAACGCTGCGGCTTTGGTTGTGGATGAGCCCTCGGAAAAGCAGCAGCGTTCCGCGTTAATGCAAATCTATATAACAAGAATTGATTTGCCAGGCCCGGGACTGAAACCGGGCTGCGGGCTTATATTTGGGGCTGCTGCGAGACGTGTGGAATGAAGAAAGTGGAACAAGGTCATGATACAGCCTGTCTGTGTTTAAGCAAACATGCAGACTGTCACGAAGTGTGAACACGGGGACGGTGGCAACAGACAGGCAGCCTTGTTTATTGTGACTGCCGTGCGGCGGTAGCGGGGCCTGTTTTTCATAAAGACGCAGCGCTTATCTGTGGGTCTGCTCCAGGGGCTATCAGATGTGCTGCCAGTCAACACTGCAAATCTGATTCAGGTCTCTTTCCCTGTGCAGGTTATTCATAGTCTAACCATTTCTCTCTGCTTGCCGTCTCCACTGGCTGCGATAAAGGAATAATCCGCGGAATGAAGTGAGAAATAATCACGGCTGTCCGCTGAGATGACTTTGGGTAATGTATACAGCTCGGCTGCACGTACGTCGCAGTGCAAATCAGGCTGCAGAGGAAGAAGTCAGATGATGGAAAATACAGCTATTATAGCTATCGTATACCTAATTTTAATATTTTACAAAATATATTTTCATGCTCCATTTTCTTTTCATGCCAAAAAATAAAACTCAACAAAGACGATCAGCCTTGCGCGCCTCGCCTGTCGATGGCTCTTTATGGAGCTACGTGTTGTCGGGAGACGCGCTGACATGCCAGTGTGGCGTGAGGGCAGGGAAGCCAGATGTCGAGCTGTGGGCCAGATCGGGCTGCGCCTCGGGAGACGCGGAGCGAGGCGCGCGGCTCGCAGACCTACCCGTCACGCGGCACTACAGAGCGTTTGAGTTTTACCCCGTAAATGACAGCAGCTGGAGCAGCACGAGGAAGGAAGAGTGCGCGTCCCCTGCCATAGCTTCCCTCCTATCAACAGAGATATATTGAAGGATTGTGGATGGAGCTGAATCAATTTTCTGCCTTTGCGGCCTTGCAGCCCATCTACATCAGGCCCCCAGTGGGTTTCTACGTTTGCTATAAGTTCTCCTTAGATTTGCCTAAATTAAACAGACTTGTGACTAAGGCCTCATTTCCTGTGGCTGAAAGTAGGCTCATTATCTCTTCCTGGCACCCAGCCCCTATGTCGTAAAGGGCCTGTAGCTATATCATCCATTATGCACGCAGAGACAGATGTCCACAATGCTGACTTGTTTATACGGTAAGGATTGAGAGACGGAGCAAAGCAGGATTGTGCAGCTCAGCTATATCTCCTCTGTGTTTCTGCAGTAAGCCGAGTCTGGTTGCAATAGCGAAAGTGGGATGGGACACAGAGCTCGAAGCGTAGGAGATGACCCAGGGGATATCACACCGCGCAGGTTGGTTTCATTACACTTGGAGCTGGACGCGCCTGTGTCTGTGTGTGTGTGTGTGTGTGTTTGTAAATTCTACAAGCCCAGGCAGTGATACTAGATTGCCCCAGATGACAGCATGTTATGCCAGACAGGCCTGACAGAGGCCCCTGGGCGCCGCTGGACATCCTTAATTGTCTCCATCACTTAAGTCGCTACGTGTGTTACGTATCCACGCGGACAATTTCCCGAGGCTGCGGCCGGTTGTGCACCGACCACGATGGCCACTCACCTACTCAGCGCTTATCTCTCAGCTAATCGCTATCAGAGGCACGATTGAGGTACGTGATGACGAGAGAGAAAGAGATTACGCTGACAGAAGGGCCAGAGAGAAACATGGTAATTTTCCATCAGCGCCGCCGTATCTACCAGCAGAACCAGTATTTGGCCAAGCGAAGGCGAACAAAACAGGCTCCTCTATCATCTAGCAGTCAGGCACATACTATCAAAATGTCATGGCCGCATGTGAACTTTCCCACCGGCGAGAGATAAATTCACTCGGAGGGACACGGGAAAGTCACGTTAGATGTATCCGAGTTCAATGGCAGGCTGTTTCCATTTTAGATGTGCTATATAAAAGACTTCCTGAGGTTGCATAAGAGCTCCTAAACAAACCCACAGGTGGCATGCAAGGCTGAGGGAGAGAGGGGCAAACCAGATGAGTCATGCAGACACAACGTGGTACAGGCCCCACTGAGCTGCTGTGAAAAACCGCTCTGAACCTTCTGGAATGTGTGTGTGTGTGTGTGTGTGTGAGTGTGTTTCAGAGAAATACATATGTATATGTCCCGCAGATGTACGAAGTGATGACACAGCCACAACACTCACTCCGGTTAAAATAAGAACGTAAACTCTACATATCAAACCTGTTAAGCAGCCTCACCACATGTTTAGCTCGAATGTCTGCCTGTAACTTATTAGCCAGCGGTTGAGCAGAAGGAACCGAGCAGCTGCCTTCACTTCGCTCTGCAAAACGCGATACAAACAGCCGAGCTGCACCGCATCTGAAGATCGGGCCCGGGCAGGGTAAATATTTTACGAAGTGATTTCAAGTATTTGATAGATTATCCTCAGGATGTGACGGATCGAGCTGGTCCGAGACCTGAACAGGTTAAACTTCCAACGCGAGAGCGAGCAGCACACCTACTGCGATCGGGGGGGGTTGTGCTTTGTCATGCTGAAGATGCATACCTGCGCCATATCATCCAAGCAGTTGAAGATGTATTTGCGAGCCTCCTTGGACTTGATCCCCGTTTCACCCTCATGGTCCTCTGGAGTCTGCGGGAGACACGAAGCAGATGTTCCTCTGAAATCTCATCACACTTCCCCTCTGGAAACGCACTATTTACATTTGGCTCATTACAGCCTCTTGTTGTTGATGTGTAACAGGACTCAGCTTGCCCTCTGAGCAACCCTGGGGTAACTCACAAACACTCATCTAACAGCCAGGGAAGGTGGGGATGGGGAGGCCGCACATGTATCACACAAACATCTGGGCAATAGAAAGAATCTAAACTGCGCTACGCACATTTTACAAGTTGGGACACATTTATGGAAAGTATATGAAAATGCAAAGACGAGTAAAAATGCATGTGATCAATCATCTTCAAAGGCTGGAACTTTACACACAACTAATCTGTGTTGACTGTACAAACCTCCTGAGTGAACACACGATATGTTTAATTACAGTCAGCAAAGCGATGCAGCTGCTATTACGTTGGAAACACATGGCAAGGTCAAACTGAAGCTGAGCAATCATTCACACACGCTGGCTTCTCTTTGTGCGCCCGTGTGTGTCTCTAAGACTGGATCAAAGTGGTCAGAACGTCTTAAACTTTTTTTTTTCCCCCACACACCAAAGACACAAGACAATAACGTTGAGTTGCAGAATTGGTGTCGAGTGCAGGTTAATAATCCATCACTATGTCTTCTCTACTATGCAGCTGTCAACTCATATCTTCACCCCCCCCCCTTTATGTTTTTTTTAAAAGGCCCATGGAGTTTCACATAAAGAGAAGAATGCAGTTGTAGTTCAATAACTCGCCGTGTGGCGCACAGGAGGTCAAGTTGGGTCAAGTAATGTGTGTGAATGTTCGAGCGGCCGCCATAGCGGGACGGTGGAGGGGGGGGGTTAGAGCCAACATCCTCAGAGCTGGACGCACCTGGCTGGGTTTGCATTTGCGAAATCCTCTCACTCAGATCGACTTTGCTCTGATTAACCTACTATTTTCATCTTCAGCACCTCACTCAGTGCGACTAGAGCTTTTGGGATATTAAAAAAACACTTCCACCGGCAAATCTTTGGCCTGCTGGTAGAACGGTGTCCTTGTTTCCTGTGAGTTTCTTCGCGTGTGTCCGTACCTTAAGTCTCCAGAGGGGATAGGTGGAGTCGGGATCCCTGTTGAAGAACCTGGTCGTCTTTGTGCCCGCGCTCAACAGGTACTCTGCAGGCAGACCCTGTGTCTGCGAGATGTACCGGATCTGGGAGGCAGAAGATAAAAAATGCATTTGAGACTTTCGCATGACACGCATGATTGAACCATCAGTTGCATTTAATTGGGAGTATTCTTTTGGCAGGTTCAACATCGACGCAAGCAGTAACGACTCCAGACCCGTCTAGCTGAAATATGCACGCCACCCAAACGTGACCTCAGCTTAAGAGACGCTGGTTCAAGGCTGCTAAATGAGACACTTTGCTAAGTTTTTTTGGCCCAGTGAAAAATCAGGCGAGCTTGTTCTGTGATGGAGCAGAACCTGCTCGAGGTTTTCCCACTTGAGTCTCCTCTCGCTGACAGAGTGGGGGGGGGGGACGCGGCGAATGTCTTGCTCTGGAGCACAGAGGCTGCGCTAATTGGACAAGTGGCTCTGTGGCATCTGTTCAGATAAACAGCGAGGCTGCGCGAGAAACATCAGGGGCTGGCTGGGGAATTGGAGAAGCATCCCACTCCCCCCCCAAACGCACTCAAGAACGCTCAGAGAACACACAGACATACACACACATAAGCACAACGGCCCACGAACACAGGCGGGTGTGCAGGTAGCCCAACCCATGCAATCACAAGTTGTTTAGAGGTCAGGGAACAGCTTCAAAGTCCATGCAATCATGTGTTACCTGATCGTACTCTGAGGCTCCAGGGTAGAGGGGCCATCCCAGGAAGAGCTCAGCTATCACACAGCCCAGGGACCACATGTCTATGGCCTCACAGAAGGGCAGGCCCAGAATGATCTCTGGAGCCCTGTAGAGAGAAAGCACAAAGCTAAATAGAAGAAAGGAAAGCGCGTTTCCCCGACGCTATCCGCCATAAATCACATCAGCAGAAGTGCAGAGAGGAGCGTCTTTTCACGTTTCATGTTACAGCACAGGTCAAAAGAGGAAACAATCTTTTCTGAAGCGTGGGAGGGAACTGGAGATGCGCCAGAGATTATAGCAACATTTGCAGCACGGACAAACAACGGACAAACTGCACACGAATCGCAGTTTCACAACACATCAGACATTTAAATTAATCTGCAGGGTTTTGAAATGAAGCGCCAGATTCATTCTCAGTAAAGTGGGAGTTGACAGAACGTTTCCGTTCCGGTGGCACCTTGCAGATGCTGTGGCTGATCCCTCGCAGTCAGACACGGGGACAGGGTAGAGTTAGTAATGTGTTAAAGTAACGTGGAAGCAATAACATGTATTCCATGAAAAATTAAACCAACACAAACAGTCCCTGAAGCAGACAATGAGCGTCATCCAGGCTTTTAGGAGGCTATTTTTGAGTTAATAATGGCACAGCTTAATTCTCAGACACCGCTTTTTCCCAGTAGTGCGCACACAGAGTGATACACACGAGACCACTTCAGTCGCAGAAGACATTAATATCTACGATCGAATGAAAAGGACAAAAGATTTCTGAGCGGCACTGTCGTCCAAAACAATTCCCAGTTTTCAGTCAACACATTTTACGTCCTGTCACAGAGACTAATACGCTCCATGTGAGCACACATCGCTCATGAGGCCTAAAATAACCAAGAACGCAGTGACTCCGCCGGTTAACAACCCAAGGCACGTTTAGCAGGTTCTCAGGCTGTCATCACCATGAGGGGATTGTTACATGTTACCTTTCGAAATGTGAAATGCAGTCACTTACTGTAGAGAACAAAAAAAAAAACAAAAACAGACAAGCAGACAGTGATCGTATTGAAATGGTGACTTCAGTCCGGACTAGTGGAAGTCAGATCCCTCTATAGCAGATCACGGGAGCTGATCTTGAAAAGTTTCTTGATCTTAGCCTTGTTCGCAAAGCTGATTGCTGTGACCATGGTAACTAGGCTAGTTCTCCCCCTTAAGCCTAGGCGGGCACTGGCAGGGTTTTGGTCACGGAGCAAGAAATGAGGCAGCCTGGCCTCAGGCCCGTTGGAACAGTAGGTCCCAGGGATGCAGAAGAAGTGGAAAACAGAATGGGTGGGGGTAGAAGATTGTATATGCCCGGCGGGGTGATGGGTTAGTGTTCTAGCAGCAAGAAGAGGTTTCAGGGGGCAGAATGAATGGACTGTCTATACCTCACATATTCAGAAGACTTTCTGTAGACCCTTGGCCCTTATTCACTGCTCACTGACGCTCAGTGAAATATAAAGGAGGCACAGGTCATCTTGTTCTATTTTACACCAAAATAATAAGACACAACAGGGACAGTTGTAGCTGGGTGGCACAGTTCCTGTCACTGAACGTAGTTATTGGGGTCTCAAGGGCAACGGCGGAACAAAAACCAACAGTAACGTATGGTCGCTATTACACACTAGTACACATTCACACGCCATGAGTGTGGAGGCTGTAGGGAGGTGAAAGCAGAGGCCAGCGTCTGCTGAAATCGGGAGAGACGCGAGGTTCACTGCGATCGTCACAGCGAGCTGGATAACGCGTAACCAGCCATCAGAGAAGCCCGTAAGCACCTGTTTATTCACACACACTACCTGTGGTTGCAGAATTCAGGTCAACTTAAAGCCTTAAGTTTTCATAAAGTTCAGTCAAGCCACTCCAGCTCTGTGTGCAACACGGACAAACAGAACAATGCACGGACGTTTACGATGATTAGGTTCTGTTTGTGCAATCATGCACTGTTTGCACTGCAGCTCTTTGCCTGAGCAGCCATTGATAACAGAAGCAGTTCAAGCCGTGACACTGTCATCGCAGCAGTAACTTTCTTTCGCTAAATTATTCACAGGAGACCCTTTCATCACGTCCCCTAGATCACTGCGGCTGCAGTAAACACATGGAGGCCACGGGACGCCCAGCTCCCACCCCCTTCTTTTTACTGCAACACCATCATCATCATGGTATGTGGCTTGAACCAGAGCAAGGTTGATGCTATTGAACTTCAACAAAACCCACTTTGGTTGGAGTGGAATTAGTGCTAGGTGCTTAACTTCAGCCCAACACTTCAGTGTTGCTGTACATGTATCTAGCTGTGTGTGACTGGACCACGCGGCCTTTGACCTCGTGCCTGACGGAGAGATTTGCCAGTGTTGATGTTTTTGCTCGGATCCATTGCAGCGCGAACCCCCTCTAGGTTACGCTCCGGTGCTGTTCTCATGGCTCCTCTGCCTCTCACAGACAACTCCTCTGGTTCAGCAAAAACACAGCAGAGAGACGCAGACCGATAAAGAGCTCACAAAGGGAGGGGAGGAAGGAAGACAGAGGGAGTGACATTGTTGCTCGTGATATGAAACCACAAATGCAAATCTGCCTGCACTGCTGCTGCTGCTGCTGCTGCATGTGAAGCTGATGCGGGCTCTCTAGCAGCGCTGAGCAGCGCACACATCTGTGCAGACCTTGCTCCTTTCCTGCATCCTTTTTCCTTCCTAAGACACTAAAGCACAAGAGACTGACAGTTCATACGGATATGATATTGCTGTCTCAGTTGAAAAAAAGAATTAAAAAAACAATGCAATGATCGGGACGTATCAGCTGGACATCAGCTCGCTGCCAAGCTGATGTCCAGCTGGCATATCCACCACGGACAGCGGTTCTCAGAGGCTGGTGATGGGGGGGTCTCACTGCAGACCTAAAATGTCTCATGCAGGACGAACGGTGTGCAGAAAACAGGATAGCCAGAGGCGTCCTCTGGATTTCAATGGGGACCCGACTGCATAAGAAGCCTCAGTGTTCGGGCGATTGGCTCTGACAGCGCTGGCCCCCGACAAAAGAAACAGGGAGGGTGAGATGGATACAGAAGGCGGGAGAGGGAGAGAGACTAAGAGAGAGAGTGAGCACAGTGACATCCTCCCAGCTGGCCTGGTCATTGATGAGCCTCAGTCCCCTTGGGAGCCAGAGATGGCACGACTCATGAATGGAGCTTTTCTTCTGCCTCTCTGGCCCAGCCCTACACCTCAGTGCGTCCTGCCAGCGCGGCCAACCCCCTACACTTCACCCTGCTCCAGCATCCACCCCCTCCTTATGACCCCTCCGCCAGCAAAAAACCCCTTCAAACTCCTAAACTAGGGCGACCGAGGCCAAGCTAGCACTCCCCTGCCCGCCCTTCACTCTGCTGAACGGTGCCCGCGCTTGGCTGGAAAGCCAGACCACACAAAAACACACACAGACACACACACACACACAGCTGACATCACAGGCTGTGTGCATGTCAGGATGTATCCATCAGGCTGACCTTCCCTTAGGTTTGCCCCAGACGGGAGACTGATGGATCCCTGGAACCCTGCAGCATTTACGCACGCATGAATACACAGCGCACACACACACACACAGACACACACACACACACAGACACACACGTCAGCCACGCTATGCTAACAGATTTGATCTTGTTCTTTTCCGTATCCAAGACATAGGCAAGCAGGTTAAAAGTACAGAAAAAACAACTAAACTGGGGCGAAAGATCTTAATTTGGCTACGTACAGGCAGCGAGCACTTTTAGTTTTCACATGGCTTGTGACGTCCAGTCTTAACAGCAAAAAAAAGGGACTTAGTGGGAAAAGAGCTTCTATTCTCTCTTCGTTTTCCTCCTCTCCTTCCAGCTCACTGCCTCTCCCTCCCTCTCCCACACCTTGCCCTTACCTAATGTAAAAGGCTCAGGTTGGTGCTGTGAATGACTCTCTTGCTCCCCTGGGGTCTTCATCTACATATTCATGCCCGCAAAGGTTCCTCCACTACTTCTTTGAAAAGACGCTCCACGGAGAAACACTTTTCTGGATATATTGCACGGTGGTCACTGACTGTGAAATCAATGTGTGGAGTTACACCCCCCGCTGTGCACCTGTGGCTTGCAAGATCCTGACCCAGCCTAAGAAACACACACACACACACACACACACACACACACACACACACACTCACACACAGGCCCTCCCTTCTCCACGTGCTGTCATCGCATTGGAAACGGCTGCACGGTGCACAAGCCAGGCAAAGGATGCAATACTCATGCAAATGCACATTTATGTAGGCAGAGGCTGTAGATGGCATTTAAATTTAGATCTTGGGTGTTCCAGGTGGCTGATGGGAGGAAAGAAGGAGGGAGGGAGTGAAGGGGGGGGGGGGGGGGGGGGTCATTTGGATAAGACCAACTTTTCACAGATTCCTTGAGAAAATCCTGTCTCCCTCCCCGAACAGGGGCGATATTCAAGGTCCTGAAGACCTCCCTCTCTTTTCCCCTTTCTCCCACTCGCAGAAAAAGGCAGAGCGAGCGCTGATGAGGCCGCCGCCGCTGTACCCGTTCCGAGTCTTAGCAACCCCCACGGGACTAGAAATGCATTACAACGAGGCAAATGAAAGACAGAGATAGGATGTTCCACACAAAGGTCGACATGCAGATAATTAGTCACCAAACACTGTTGTGCTAATGCAAGACAGAAAAAAAAGAAAGGGGAATAGGGGAATTTGCAGCTGTGTATTAGCAAGTTAAAAAAAACCTACGATTACAAATAAATCAGACGCATCAGAGCAGTGATGTGAAATATGGGTGACAGCTGCATGTATGTTTGTGCTGATTCAGCCCAACCTCAAGTACGGTTCAGCTCTGCAGCGTCGGAAAAGGGAAACTGTAACTGAGAGCCAACATAGACGGCGTTTCGTACATTAACGCTGTTCCCTCTCCTCGCCCCCTTATGATCTCAGATTGAACTCTTACCTCCTCCTGTGGTTATTTTACTGCTTATAATTAAATTATCAGTGGGCAGAGAGAGAGAGAGAGACGCCCTGTCACTGTCGCACACACATCGCATGGAGCCCTGTTGTCACGGCGAGGCACGATCAATATTAGTACAGCGGAAGACACAAGCTGTTTTTCAAACGACTGTGTTCATAGTAACATTAGACAACACATCAGAGTTACTGTTAGGTAACAGAACATCAAACACACATTTCACTTTCCACCTGCCCTCTTTTATTTTATTCTTTTTCCTCCCTCTCCTTACAAAAGCTTCCATTAGCAATGCGAACAGCTCCAAAAGCCAAACAACGAGCGCTGCAGCTGAGAAATGCAAGCAACACTTCATCACGCCTGCTCGGTGCCTTGGTAATTGCCTTTTTCCTGTGCTTTTTTATTATGCTCCAGGATGGAACTGATTCTCTCAGTAATACATCTCATTTCTGCCCGCAACCGGCAGACTCCCCGCGATAACCTCCACGCCTGCCTGGTGCAGGGGGTCAAAGGCGTAGCCCTACTCCACCTGAGTGGCAGATGAGAGAGGACCAACACCCACCCACCTGCACACACATGCAGTGCTCTGTCCCTTCTTCAGCGTCAGGAGGGATTTGGAACGGGTAAATGATGGGTATCTGTCACAGTGATTGTCTTGGCGTAGGCAGCCTGCAGAGACGATGCAGGGGGATGCCAAGACGGAAGGCTTGAATTCTCCACGGCCCTATTAGGGTAGTGGACGGATAGTCGGACAGCATTAGGGCATTCAACCAGCCACTGGCCAGATGCTGACCCAGCCCTGAGGCACGCGCTGCTCTGCTATCCCAGACTTCACTGCTCTCGGTTGAAAGCAGACAGAAGCTAAATCATTTTTCAGCTGGATCGCTAATATCACATTCTGGCAGCGCAATATATGTCTCATAAGAAGAAGAAAAAACAAAAAACGAGGCAAGTTTCTTGGAAAGCATTAAATTGCTGCTGCGGCTGCTGCTGCTGACCCTTCAGAATGACACCCCCCCCCCTCGTACTGTTAGTCACCGCTCAACAAGCCCGCAGGCAAAATGTGGGTCACGCGCTTGGATTGGGTGAAGTCAAGACCACAGGCAGAAACGCACACAGATGATGTCCGCGCCGTCACTCCGTCAACCACCTCAGCCAGATGTTCAGATGTGCAGACAGGCGCAGGTGGTCGGTCAGGCAGACGAGCCTGCGTCTGCTCGTGGCAGAAGGATCCTTAAAGGGAAGCTTTGATTACTTCAGCAAATTAAAGCACGCGAGGGGATTGAGTGAGCTTGAAGCTCCATCTGTAACTGACATATAATCAAAAGAAACCCCCAAAAAACAACCCTCAGTCCATCCAGACCAGTGCAATCGTCAAAAAGGCAGCTAGACCAAAACTGCAAACTGTGCTATATCACATCATATAAGTCGATCACAGCCTTTCAGAGGAAAAGCACAGCATGACAGTTATATAAACTGCTGGTCAGACCAATCACAATCTCATCAGCTTGCTTGGCTGTCTCCCTCTTTCTCTTGTGGTTTGTCTGTGTTTTCTGCTGTCTGGCTGATGGGCATTATTGTTGTTTTATTGTCTCGTTTCCTCCAGCAGTTGCTTTACTCCAATGCCGTCCAGAGCGAGAAATGGCGAGGCGCTTCGTCGACGCGGCCCGTTCCGTTGATGTAGGGCGACGGAGGCGGAGGGGTCGGCGGGGCTGTTGGCTGCTGGAGCCATACGTACCGCGCCGCATATGTGGTAAAACAACAGACGATGAAAATCCATTTCAAACGCGGCGTCTGAGAGCATATAGCGAGGAGCCACGGGGGCACCGTCCTACCGCCGTAATGACCTCAGCCCCCCTGCCATACGTCTGCCTGCCGTTCAATACGCACACACACGCACAGCTTCAATCACAAATGCTGCTGTGGGTGACTAGTTCCTTATTTCTGGGGCAAGTGAAAGAGCACATAGGGGAGACATTTGCAAGTCAGACTACAAAAATCCCCCTCCATGCATTCACTGCCATACATGTGTCTACCTCCACCCATCCCCCCTGTCACCCCACCCTCCCTCTATCAGTATCCCTTGTTTGACTGCTCCTCTTCCTTCCTCCCACCCAGCCGGGCAGTAATACCATCTCCTGCCTAATCAAATTCTGCTGTGTGTGACATGAATTCTTGGTGCCCAAGGCTGCGCTGCCTCATGTCGGAGCTGCAGGCGCTGCAGAGAGCTGTAACTAAACCTCACACAGGACCCTACAGCGCAGCCTCCACCTCTCTAAAATTTAACACGGGGACAGAGCTCCTAGATCTGGCTTCTCGCCTCAGCGTTTGCCCGTCTGTCTGTAAACAAAGCAGCTCTCATCAAGCGGTGTCCAGTCGGTACGCGTCCCGGCGATGCAACAGCAACTTCGCGGTTCATTCCAGAGCGGACAGAACGGACTAAACAAGGCCGATCCACGCTGTCAGCCTGATGTGGAGAGATCTTAATCAAATGTCTGATATGTGCATCGCAGCCGTCATATAAGGGACGAGCAAAATAAACACGCACGCCTCGTCCTCCAGCCCGTCCTTTGGGAAAGGTGAAGCCCCAGCGTTTTCCGTCGCGGTGCCTTCAGACGCTCTTAATGCCGTTCGGAAGAATTAGAAATGTCATCACGTAGAGAAACAACAGCAGGATTATTAGAGCTTTATAGAGGAATTTGGACAAATAGGCCGTTCACTCACAACCTCCGAAGCCAGTCTGCTTGCTAATACAAATGAAAGTTGGCAGGCAGTGGTGCGTGTGTGTTTCTAGACTTGAAAATGAGAGCTACAGTTTCTCATGTCAAGTTGGGCCTTGCAGGAGACAAAGCCATGTCACGAAGTGGACAGGTGTTTGCCTTTGTGCTTCTCAGAGCTTAAACCACATAATACTCACGGCTTAGACTAAGCAACTGCTACTAGTGATTAAACGACTGGATACATATTCTTATGTACAGATATTCCCATTCTCTCATTTTTACTCAGTATAATCCACAATCTTCTCTCCTATATTTACGATTCCCTTAAAAAACGGAGGGTAAATCTGGATCCCAGCCACATACGAGCCTGAAAAAGCGCTCATTTACGTTGAGGTTGGCTTTGAGATGTCTTAAAACGTCAGGTGACAGGTAATTAATTTGGCCAAGCAACAGTGGTCTGCAGTGACTTATAAGCATAGTTGCAGCTAATCACCTCTCAGCTGCAATAACTCTGTATATTTCTTCACTGTCGTTTGAAAAGACAATTTCCTCCTCATCTTATGAGGTTTACCGTGAACCAGCGGCTCCATCCTCGTTATTTAATACGCCACATATTGAACAGTCAACACAACACTATCATACATACATAGTTGTGCCTAAAGTTATTATTATGGGCAAAATGTCATCATTATTCCTGCAGCTGTAGCCTCATCCAAGGAGACAGCAGACGGCACAGACTTCATCTAAACAGTAATTCGGACAAAATCAAATCTATTCTGGTGTCACTTTACTGCGTTCGCTGTATCGAGTAAGATTTTAGAAATACGCTCATCATCGGCCTTCAGGGGGGTCGAGCCTATGAGATGATGACGTGCAAAAGGGCCGATCAAGACCACCTGAGACGCCAGACCCGGAACACTCGCGACAGACAAGACTGTTCGCTGGGAGGACGTAGAGCAAATATGCTTTCATCCTGGTTTGTGTGTGATCAAAAAGATTCCAGACGGATACGCACGTCCTACGAGCTCCGTAACTGACGGTTGCCTCCCCTAACCAGGTGTTTTCCTGTCTTAGTTTACCTTGCCCAGAGGGAAGACTGTCCCCTCTCACTGAACGCACCCCACCACACACACACACTCTCACACACACACACACACGCACACACACACACACAACAAAAGCATTCTTGCTCTGAACATTTCCTTTTGTTGGTGGAGTTGAAGGCAACAGACAGTTTCAGAGACCAAACTGCGGAGCGGCCGCGGCAGCAGAACTGGAGGTGACACGTTTACGGGAAATGGCATCTGAGCGCTGAACGGCTCTGTACGCTGGGATTCTCTCCTCTTCGTCTCTTTGTCTCCTTCTTTCCTCCCTCTCGTCGCCGCTCTGTCTTTCTCTCTCTCGCTCTTGACTTTTCTGTGCGAGCGCTCTTCTGAGGGTGCTGCTGGAGGGAGTCCAAAAAGGACACAGTGTGAAATGAACACAGCTCTGACCTCCCAGACAACCCCGACACAGCCAATGAGAGCGCTCCTGCTCGACAAACGGGGAACTATAATTGGTCGATGGGTGGGAAATACGGTCAGTGGGGAATCGGAGTGGCGGGAAACGGGAGGGAGTGAAAAGAAGACGGGGGAAATAGGGAGTGGTCCTACGGCTGCTCTGTGCACTTTAATCGACCCTTTGCCCAGGACAGGCCAGGAAATCTCCAGAACAAAACCTAGCTGTCATCTGCTAGTGACAGACTTGCCCCGAACAAAGCTGTTCCCAGCTGACAGGCAAACTAACCAAACATTGAGGGAGGTCGTTTGTCGCAGTCTGGACCTGTCTCACCTTCCAGACGTCTCCGGAGAGCAAAGGCGAACAGAGTGTGCCCTAATCCCTCAAACAGGAAGCGAGTCAGCGAGCTGTTCCCGTGCCGCCATGGGACCTCAGCTGTGGCCCGGAGAGAGCGCCACAAACGGCCCAGCATGTATAAACACAAACACGCCCATGTGCTGATATGCACACGTACGGATGACCGAGCGCTGATCCAGACATCGCTGCTCCCAGCTGCAACCCCCGGGGTCTCGGCTATCTCCAGCCCAGACCCAGACTCCTATCAGCTGCATTCCACAGCCTCCTCAAGCCCCTGGGGAACCTTTCACCGCCGGGCACGGAGCTGGGCTGTCACCCTCCACCACCGCACTCGCGTTCAGACGGCCCCAAACAGAACATATCCTTCTTTCGATCCAGCCTCGGAGTTTCAAATCGTTCTGGAGGACACATCATCCCGCTGCTGCTCCCATCGGCTCATTCACAGTTTACATGATGAGGTTAGACAGAAGTGGCTAAGGCCAAAACAACAGTGGATCGGGGGGGGTGACAAAGAGCTGTGGGAATGTTAATGAGCTCTTTTCAATTGCTGCTGCTGCTGGTGAACATGGTTCTATCCTCTTGCAGTTGGATATTTAAAGGTGCGTCATGCCGATATATATATAATGTAAAAACCTCTTCTGTGATGGTGAGAATAGCTCGTTGCCAGCAGCAGTGCCTAAATGAAACCAGTCGCATTAAGTTCTGGTGTGAGACAAGACCCGGTTAGATCAGAACTTCATTTTGGGGATCCAGCGCTTGTTCACATCGTTTCATCTCCTTTCCCAACCAGCTAAGCAGTGACGCCGCTATTATTTACAAGGCGGTAAATCAAACGCGCAAACGAGTTGACTCGAGTCAGGTCTGAGGAAATATCGACGTCAGAATGCTCCCAAGGTTCCCACAGTCACTCAAGCATCCAGATGTGCATTTCCCACAGCTTTTACCACTGAAGAATGTGCAGAGCTGGGGGGGGGGGTCCTCACATATAAGCCTCAGTGACATCCTCTGTGTGTTTCCAACGCATGAGGTTCTCACTGGCTTATCTGAAGAGAGAAGCTGAATCCACCCTCCTGCCAAACCTGGCGAAATACCAAAGGGTCATTTCTGTATCTCTGAATGAGCGTCATGCATGCATGCAGCTCTGTCAACGCTCATTGCTTGTGTCTGTGACGGCTTAATACGGTTCAATAAGACACGTGTGTCTGCACACACGTACACACTGCATCTCCAATGAACTGACACAGAAAACTAGATTTTTTTTTTAAGGCAAGGGAAAGAAAGGAAAGACGACGAAGAGACGCGTGGTATACGCGGGTGCGGCTCACAGGTTCGTTGTACAGTAGATGAAAGCCCAGAATGCGTACACAACACAACACAACACAACACAGCACCTGCCACAATTGCAGACCTAAAGTGCATCAGTCGGCTCTAAGAGACCTGTTTATTTCAGGCCTGTGTCACAATCTCTGCACATCCCTTGAAACGCGGCGCGGCCCCCGAAGAGCTCCCCGGTGCTCCACATGCCACTTTCAATTAGTTCCACAAAGAGAGTCTTCCGCTACCAAAACGGAGATGGGAGCTCATTACTGAATTCCTCTCTAGTCTCGGCTTTGAAATATAGATCAGGAGGCTACGTCTGACTGCCGGGGCGCTGGATGTGCCACTCGCTGACCGTGCCACACCAATCTAAAAGAGTCGAGCGAGTGCTGTCCCATGGATTAGCAATTTCTCAGGTTTAACAGCCCCTGCAGCTTACCCTCCATCTCACCATTAGCTCTCTGCCTTCCCTTCTTTCCCTCATTTACTTCCTACCTTTTTATCAATCTCTCCACTAAACAGGCTCCCTATAGCCACAGCTCTCAGCACTAAAACCCACAAATGGGAAAATACCAGTTCTAATAATCTGATGAGAGCGTAACAGAGAAGCAGTGGATATCATATCGCACAGCGGTGCTATTATAAAAAGCGTAGACACAGAGGCAGGTGCTGATAAGGCAATGCAAATTCATTCAGGTATTGTAATGAAACTAAAGCTTGGCAAAGCTGCAAAGGAAGGCTTTTATGGAAATGAGCTATTATATAGTATACATAGAATTCATTACTGCTTGAACCCTTATATGAAAAACACAAATTCAAATTTTCAGCGATAGCAGATATGTCTGCTTAAAAAAACAAAAAACCCTTTGAATTACAGTATCGGTGCTGTCAAAACATGGCGGGTTTATTCAGCCTGAGCTGAAGCCGTCAGGAGGGATCCATTTCTTATCTGGCCGGAGCGCAGAACACAATAAAGGCCGTGATGCGGGGATGCTAGTTAATGTTTCCCCTCAGGGGCCAAAGCAGCACGTTCGCCATCATCTAGCTGTTTAATTTATGACTGATAATCTCATTAAGGGCACACAGACCTCCGTGTGTGGAGCGCACGTGTGCGGCCAGCGAGTCGGTGGGACTTCTTTAAATATGCTGCACACAATACCTTTGGTAAACAGCTTCCATTAACATCATCCTAAACACCCGCCTACTGCTTCAGTGCACCAAAAGCTATTACTTACAAGCTACTGGCTAAAACTAGAGGATGACATATCAGCGCTGTGCCCTCCAGTGATCGCCTGTCAATCTGCCACAGCATTCACCGGGGTCGGGCTCGTATTGGAGCTGGGGATTCGGAGTAGCAGAGGGGGAGAGACGAAGGGAGGAGTGGGTGGCTGTAATGGCAGCGAGACAAGAAGGGTATGGGGTCTTGATAGTGTCTCTGATTCGCTCTCTATGCAAATCACAACAATCACAGGAAATGCCTGGGCCTTGGCTCCAGCTAATTGCCACAGCAATAACAAAAGAGGGCTTCCTCTGAGCACAGAGGCAAATTAAACATTAGTTTAGAGTTTTCTTGGAGACCGAGGGATGTTATAATTACCCAGAAACCAACACATCAGCACTTTGCTGGTGGAGGAAAACAAATGTATCTCATATTCTGGGAGAGAGGTGTTCGGGGGGTAGGAAAGGAAGAAGTACCAGGTAGAAGACAGAAGAAATGAAGGAGAGAAGACGTGAGAAGGACATAGAGAAAGTTCAGGGGACGAGGGAGGACAGTGATGGAAAGAGACGCGGGGTGATAATGAGCGAAACAGAGGTGGAGAACGATGGCTCATCTATTCAAACTGCTCCACGCACTCAAATCTACACCCACCATTAGCATATTGACGCCGCCCCTCTCCTCCGGCCTTTTATTAGCATGGGACACGAGAAACACAAACCGAGCTCATTCCCCGTTACGCGCGTTAACCTAAATGTCACGCAGTGAAGATGAGGAGGCAGGAACCTACGATGTGCGTTTGCTGCGCACATTTGCGCCGCTTCGCTGTCCCGCCGGCCACCTGAGGGTTAAATCCGCGAGCGGTTCATTAATGTGGGTCGGCGCAGCAGAACATGTTGCGGGCGAAACAAACAAGCCTGGATGTCAATGAAATATGCAACCATGGAAACTTCAGGAGACGTCCTTGGATTCCCCCCCACACACACCCCCACCCTCCGGGTTAGGGAGGCAGACTCCCTGCCCCAGTCGGGAGGGCCGACACTGGGCCTTGAGCAACGTGATGTGTCCTGGATGGCTGGTTCCACGTTTGATCTATGTCTGAGGGCGGCAGCAAAGCATGACACATTCACCCAGCCTGTCTAACCTAAATGTTCACTCACAGCAGCCAGACCCTGCCCTCTATCTGTCCGTTGGCCTATCTGCCCACTTCTTAGCAGTCCGCCGGCTCCCATCGGCTTATCTGGTTTCAGCATCTGTCTATATGTCTGTCTGACTGTTTGCGGGTCAGGCCTGCATCCGTGCCAGGAAAGGCCTGCCTTCGCTCACGCTGCACGGATGGATGAGCCCAGCGCGAGCCACTAACCATGCCCTGGAAATCTAATCATCCAGCACGGTTGGATGTTTGTTTGGACTTGTACACACAGATGTGCATACAGGAGCGCAAACAGCCATGTACACAAACAAAAGGAGTCGCACTCGGCTCCGATAGGAGCGCCTTCTTTAGGGAACACGGCGCTCTGTTATGTGCTCTTGTTAGTATTTGCTTTGGTATTAGGTTCTGTGTTGTATTAGTCACACAAGGCTAACCCCTTTCTCACCTCACACACTCATCTGCACACAGATGCACACACACAAATCCCTCTATGTCAGCAAGACAAAGTCATAAAACACTCACTCTCTAATTGGCATGGAGTAATTTTGCTGGCTCCTATAATAAAAAAAGTCCTTTCTTCCCCAATTACTGCTCCATGTTTATGTAATGGGCCTTGTTATTTTCTGACTTTTAATACCCCCTCATATAACTGTAAGCTATGTGAAAAACAGCCTTAATGGACCACATGTCCTCAAGGATTTGTTACTTTTAGCCAAATCAGGGCTGCAGCAACACAGTGTCTGCAAGCAATCCACGGCAGTGACATCAGTTAATTACACGAATTGGAGCAGGATCAGGCCAGGCATGAGCGAGATTACGACACAAGGGCAGACTTGACGGCTAGAGGGACACAGCCCACTGTTTATGATACCGGGATTCAGGGGGAGAAGGAATTACATCACCGTGTGGGGGTTATGTAAAACAGGAGACCTGCTGTAAGACTCTATTCCCCTGTGAGAGAAGCATTTAGGAGGAAACGACTCCTTAACGGAGGTGCAAAAAGAATAGGCTCATTCAGAACCGACATTGTGTTCAAGTCGAGTTACAGAAATCAAAACCAGTCGCCGCGCAAAGCAAAGCAAACACGCTCAGCAGTACACGCAGGAAAAAACACCCAGACTTAAAGATTTGCACTGTGTGTTAAAATAGAGAAACCTGCTGGAGAGCTGGCGCTAGAGGGGGTGTGAGATCTCCACCTCCTCATCAGTAGGCCTAAAGACTATCCTGTAGACGCTCAGAAACCCAGAGGGGAGATCAAAGCCCGTGTGATCCGGTGAATGTTATACCACCCCCGGCCTGCTCTCCCACTGCGGGGCCTCCTGTTACGGTGCCGCCAACAGGGGAGACAGAGAACACACAACTCCAGCCTCGTCCCGTCTACCGTCGTCTGCAGCCTTTCTAGGACGTTTAGCAGGCCTTTCATTTCCCACTCCTGCGACGAAACTCTTTTTTTCTTGTCAACTATAGCCATTAACGTACATCGAACTAGTTTAATTCAGTATTTATTTCCTCGTGCCTCTCAGTTGTACGAATGATGGCAGTGTGCTCCCGGATGTCTGCGCCAAATTGTTTATCCTGCAAAGAACCCTGATTCAAAATCAGCACTTTGTGAGATGAACCAAGGACACGGGCACAGAACTGGACCTTGTTTTCTTCCCTCAGTGGAAAGGCATCTCAACAGGCCCGCTATTGACCACATCCACCGGGGAGGGAACGGCTCAATGTAACCGAGAGCAGGGGACCATTTTGGACCACTTAACTATAATCAGTAAATGCACCCCAGTTGCAATTAGCGCAGGGCCACCCTGAGAGTGTTCGTTGTGCTCGCAGCTCTTTCTGCATTTTTATTCTGCTCCACAGGAACCTTGTAATGCAAACAGGACCCCTTCACCCCCAGCTTAACAACGGGAAGGGGGGGGGGGGGGGGGGGCTGCAGTCCTCTACTTGGCGGCTGCTTCATGAACGTAGTTGTTTCCTTGCGTTTTGTCCTACGCCCATTCGCAGAACGCAGAGAGTCATTTACGGCTGATGATTTGCTCTGGTCCCGCAGTTATCACCTCTTCAGCTGTCTGCAGTATATCTAAAAGTGCCGTCATGACTCGTCCTCGGATCCTTCAGCAGCTGCCTTGGTGCAATTAGTCCCACAAAATGGCTTCTTCTCATAAATCTCAACTGTGGCGAGCTAATGAAGGCGAGGGAGAAAATGCGCTTTGTTTCGGATGAAAACAAAGAGGAGAGTGACATACGTCAGGTACTGTAGCTGGTGCTTTCACACTGTGCCTCTCATATGCACTGACACACTCTCCAGCTCATTTTTGATTCAGTGCACTTAGTCATCCATTTTTTCCCCACACACACTCTCTCACACAGACAGACACAGCGACACAAAAACAAACAAACCGACCTTTTTTAACCGATGCTGGCATTTCTGCAGAACAGGTGCTGCAGCTATGATTGAGCCGAGCTGCAGCGCGCGCTGACGATTCAAAGACAAGAGAGGAGCACAAAGTCGTGCAAATGGGTTCAGGGAGTCTGTTAAACTCGTAACGCTAACGCAACAGTTTACAGTTTTAGTGGTATACAGACATTTGACTGTAGGACACCTGGTAGCGAATTTGACCTCCTTTTTCCAAACCACCTGTTAGTCGTGCTAAATATAAAAAATGCTTTCTATCTGTCATCTACTGTAACATGACACGATTTCACTCATATATTTATGTTTCTATCATCTTACAGCTGACCGTCCCTAAACGTGCCAAAACATATATAGCACACTGGGAGGGAAGAGGCGTTGTGATCCCATATGGCTTTAGCATGTGATGATGGAAGTACCAGGCAGATTTGATGCGAGGGGCAAAGGTCAGGATAAAGGAAATGGAGAAAGGAAGCGAGCGATGGAGGCAGGAGGACATCTGACAGAGGGAAGGAGGTTCACGGGGAATGATGATGGATGGAAAGACGTAAAAAGAAGCAAAGAGGGAAAAGGGGACAAGGGGCAGGGATCACTAATGAAAGTTCCCTGCTGTTTTTTCAGCTGTTCCTCACGGTGCCCTGAGCAATGCTGTATACGAGGCCAGAAACTCTGGGCACGCTAAATGGGCCATCTCTCCTCCTTTCTCGCTCTCGCAGCAGTAGTGCACGAACACACCGAAAAAAAAAGCCCATCTTTGTGTCTGACTTGAAGCCTCGCCGTCACCATGGTGACACTGTGAATAACAGAGTTGGTTTGGGAGTTTGGGCCTTTGGGGGGTATTGTGCTCCTCCCAGCACCTGTGTGTTATGTCAAGAGCTTGGCACATATATATTGCCCTCAAGATGGAGAAGGAGAACAGGCTTGTGGGGGCTTCTCTGGCATCAATCTATTTTTACATTTATAAACCTGCTTCAATCCCAGAAAGATGGAGGAATATTTAAGAGCAGCTCTAACAGCACAGACATGCCTAAGTCTTTAATAAGAAATTAGGGACCTACAGTGGAGTTGTAAAAGAAGCCAGAGACTCTGCTAGGAAAGCTTTGACTCAAAGCCAATAATGATAAAATTGCCACGGGTAAAATCTATACATTTTCTGTGCTGAGCGAACGCACAAACGTACAAAGTGCACAGCTGGTAACACGCCGCAGATGAAAGACAATTTGGGTTTCTTTGTGTAACCAAGAGCTTCAGTTGGACCACAGGTCCCTGTGGGAACAAAAGACGGAGAGAAGCGAGGGGAGGAAGACGAAGAGATGGAGAGCGAGGGAGAATGAGAGGGAATGAGACAGAAAGGAAGGGAGGTGAAGGCGAAGAGGGGAAGGGGGGGAGAGACGGAGCGTCCTGGCCCACCTGGGCAAACAATAGCAGTGAGATGAGAGTGTGGCTCAAGGGCCCTCCCTGCCCCTCAAGTGCACAGCTGTCGGTTGGGGGCAGACAGGCAGGCAGATCAAAACAGCCCCGGTCTAGTTCAGGTGTTGCACCTTCAGACACCTCTTTTTTGGAAACAAGAGTCTTGGTTGCTATGGCGACGGCCACAAACACAGAGACTCCTTTTTAGAACTCATCTGAAATGAGGCGCCTTGATGTTCCCGATTTCATTTCAAGCAAACAAACAAGCGAACAAAAAAAAAAAAGCGCTGAAAACATTTGTGCACACTCTTAAGAGACGCAAGGGCATTTTATTTAAATCAGCGATGTTAAATGCGCTTCCTGCTCGAGCGAGCGCGTTGCAAACAGCTCGCGGAAGCTCCGCACTCCACGCGTTAATGAATTTGCGTAATATGTCTATGCTAAGTGTGCTGAGCCGTGATTTTTTGCTTAACGTGTACAACAGCAAAACAGAGAGAGAGAAACGCGCTACAGAAAAATCCACTTTCACGTAAGCCTCGGTTGTCTTGATTAGTGTGAGACGCACAAGCGTGGTGTTGGTGAATGGCCTATGAAATTAAAAGAGTCTGCTTCGAGGAACGCGCGTACTGTACGTGAGCGGCAGAAAGAGCCAGCTTGAAGTTAGCGTCGGTGATTGAAACAGAGGGCTGAAATATGCATGTAATTCCCTTTTGCTTACAAGGACAACAGGCCTGTCTTTGATTAAAGAGAAGCCATCTGTTTGATGATATATAGATTCGAGCTGTAATGAAAGGCGGTGCGGTGGTGCTGCTGCCTCCCTGCTGCGTTTAAAGGAGGGATGTGAGTTATGTCCAGATCCTGCTGATAACACACACACACCGAGGAGCCGTAGTCTCTCAGCTCAGTCGTAGCCGGTGCGGACACACCTACTGCCACATTGCATGTGTTGACTGAATATATATGCATGTGTGTGTGTCTGTGTGCAGCTTTTCTGTACAACATTTGATCCTGCAGGTGGTTTGAGGACGCAAACACTGAACAGAGCGCGTGAGGCAGGACAGGCTGTAACCTCACGTATCAAATAGTCCAGCGGGTCGACGGCATCTAGACCTTTCCTTTGTTGCTCTCATCTTGTTTTGCTTTTCTGCACTCTCCCCGGAACGTATTTCTTTCTTTCCTCTGTGGGCTGATGCGTATCCTAATGCCCTTTGGTGCATCCCAGCTTGTGCGCTAATAACTCGCTGAACTCCGCGCACAATCTAACGCCCGTAAGTCATAAAACACTGAGATTTGTTGGGTTTTTTTAAAGCTTGGCAGCCGAGCACACAGGGAAAGTTCATTAGTTTGCATTGCTTTTCGGGGCGGCAGTTTGTATTTACCAATAAATTATAGATGTTTTCTCCCTTTGTGGCAGCCTGTCTGCAGTAGTGATGTCTAAAGCAATGGATTTACCCAGAAACAGACTAAACCTCCCTTAGATGCTGTCCCATTCCTAATCCTAACCCTCTTAATATTTAACCAAGATCCAATATAATAGTAATTATTTTCCCAAACAAATTACGCCTCAGGCAGAAACCACTGCAATCTGATACACCACAGCGATACATTCTCTGTCACAAGGCACTATTAGTCATTTTAAATAATTTATCAAGCTTGGCTGAATGAGGATTTGCTCCAGTCCTGTTTTATGACTAGAATAATGGAATTCAATGGAATCACGAGTGGCCTTTATAAGCTGGATGAAGATGTGATGTGACACGAGAGGATGATGCTGCTGTACATATAGTACTGTGGAAAGTTTCCTGTGTAAGCTTTCAGCCAAGACTATGAGACGACCAGACAGCTGCGCAAATGTCAAGTTGTGAACTTCCTGTTCCTTTCTCTTGACCCACGCTCCGGGTAAATCATCCCACAAATACTTTCACTAAATCCGAAACTTGTTTTGTACCTTCACACCTGTCCTGCCTTCAACTGCAGTTTCATTTTCCTTTTTCCCGTTCCCGTCTGTCTTTAGCCACAATGAGCTTTATGAATTGAAACGCGGGCAAAGCGCGACGTTAACTGACATACGAAAACGGCACAAGCGACGGAGCTTTACAACTTCATGGCTGCTGCTGAAAATAGCCCAGTGTGGTAAGAGCAGAGCCTCGTTGAACTCATCTGCCATCTGCAATGAAAAGTAGCAACATTTTTATAGCGCAACAACTGTCACCATGATTATGAGCTGTGTTTAACTGGGCAGTCGAACATCTTCTATCAAACATGTTGTGCACATTTAAAAGGGAGGGAGGGAGGCGGGACATTTAGCCAAGTGGCCCGAATGAGGTAGGATGTAATTTAGGAAAATCAAGTGATTTCCTGATGCTAAATGTAAAAAGGGAGGGAGAGATGGGAGTGAGGTCATCAAAGCCTCTTTTTCTCTCTATGCAGGGGCCCCGTCTGCCTGGACGAGCAGCGGAGAGCTCTGCCCACTTGCCTGCCGCAAATTAGCCCAACTATTTACCCCTGTAAATGCACATTAGCAAATTCCTCAAAGTGAGAAAACAAATGCATCTGTTTTGTTCTGTTGGAGACTTCATGGGAGCCTGCATGGGCCTCTGCACACCAGGCATTCTCTGTCACGGTGGCAGAACGCACACACGCACAAACAAACACACACAACACACACAGTAAAAGCCAGCATGAAGGCAAATGCAGGTCCCAGCCGGGCCCCCAATCCTCTCCCCAGCTGGACAGCTACAGCTTGGATCGGCCTCTCTCGGTGTCTCGCCTGCCCTCTGTCTGTTTGTGTTGTTGACACCCTCTGTTTTTCTTATAACTCTCTCTCCCTCTGTAATTGGACCAGTCTGCATTTCATCGCTACTCCCATGACCTGCCTTAAATTAGGAAATCCAGTGTCCCAGAATGAGGATTTCTCCCCCCCCCCCCTCTCTCTTTAGCAAGTCTTCATTGCCCTTGCTGCATATTTTCCATCCTGGTGTTAGCTTTTAAATATTCATGCAAGTGAATGGAAGAGGTGAGGGAGGGGGAGAAGAGAAGGTGAGGGGAGGATGGGAAAGAAGAGACAGAGAAGAAGGGTGGGAAGGAGCCAAGGCAGCACGCGGCGGTGGGGGCTACCCCCTTTTCCTGGAGCTCCCTGCAGAGGGATGGCGGGCATACAGGAACGGTGGAGGGGAGCATCAGCAGGAGGCCTCATGATTTATTTAGACCTGGGGGCACCTGTGCCAGTCAGCCGCTGATGGCCATCAACCTGCCAACCCACTGGTGCTTGAATCCAGGCAAGAAAGACAAATACGAGGCAAGCAGGGAAATTAATCTACATCTGCAGCTGTGAGAAATCTCACCTGTCCAGATAATGATTTTCAGACTTATGCGAGAAAGAAAATTCCATTGTTAGGCCCTACAGTCGAGTCTTGTGGTTTTAATGGCCTTCCACTTCATCATGTTTGCAGTTAGCCTGCGTTGTTGTGCAGCAGCTCCACACAACACCTCTAAGGTTGGACTGTTTGTGTGCGGTGTGGAAAAATACTACGTTTCAAATAAGCCAATCAATATAAAGCTGCGAGATTGCAGCCTTAGCCCGAGTGGGCGGCTCGCCGCGTTTCATCAAGGCGGCTTAATTTCCGTCAGCT
Source organism: Macropodus opercularis (assembly GCA_030770545.1). Taxonomy (NCBI): domain Eukaryota; kingdom Metazoa; phylum Chordata; class Actinopteri; order Anabantiformes; family Osphronemidae; genus Macropodus; species Macropodus opercularis. The sequence goes on along the minus strand of CM061094.1, from coordinate 6,919,733 downwards.
TAATATCCTGGGAAATGTATGGAAATTGAACTGCGAGGGAGAACAAAGACAAGTAGCCGGGATGAAACGATGTGGTGAAACTCAGAAAGCTCTGTCTTATCCGAGGAGCGCTCAGTCCCACACCAGTAGCAGAGGTGCTCGCACACACGCGGTAGGTGGAAAAGTTCCATAAGAGCTGAGAATATCTGGTTTGTTTTTTTGGTTTGTTTGAGTCTTAACTATATGTACAGTGCATGTTTTGCTGAATGTGCTTGACTACCAGTGGTTAATTACCTGAGCTGCTACATGTCTCCTACTTGCCGGCTGCTCTGTGGAGACACACAGGAAAGCTGCCCAGAGGCAAATTATAAATGAGAAACAGGTTATTAGGATTCTGTCATGCATACTAAGGTGTTATGACTGTCATAAAAAGCCCAGGAGTGAATACAGGCAGCGGTAATTATCATTTTAGGGGTCTTATACGTTAGTTCCAGTTTCAGCATCTACTGTCAATAACAGAATAGGCTCAGAGTGGTCGCACGCTGGAAAAATAGCTTTATATAAAACAAACTGATGAGAAAGTTGGCAAACGAAGGAACAACGTGCCACAGCAGCCACCCAGTCAGGCTGAACCCAATGAAAGCTCATCTGCATTAGTAATAATTTGCCATTGCTTGGGGGGGGGGGGGTTGTTTTAACCAGGTGCTGATGAGGTATGTAAAACAGCGACCTTCTGCTCGTCTCTGCTTCCGTCCTTGGTACGAGACGCCGTCTCAGGAACCCGCGCCGCTACCGGCGCCGCTCCCGCCGAACGACTCTGCCTTCCTGCCCTTCTCCATCCTTTCCTCTGTAGCAACCCGATCCCGGCGCTTACCTACCTTTCTCTAACTGTCTGGCACGTCCGCGTTAACACACGCTTCACAGAGCAGTAACTAATAGCAACCTCATTCATTAAAACACCCCTTGATGTTTCGCACGGAGGCAGGGTAAATGTTGTGGAACGCCTGGCCCCGTCTGTCTGGTTGTGCGACGCTAACAACAGATAGAGAGACGGACAGACAGGTGGGGCAGAGGCTCATCTTACACCGAGCTGCGACTGTACCACCTCCGATGGAGACGGATACATATTTCATCAGTTATTAAGGCTAGGACATAAGCCTGGGGGTGTCAGAGATCCTACGGTAGCATCAGCTGCACCCATCTTCACTGCCAACATGAATGAAGACATGGGCTCTAAAAGTAGAATGAGAAAACGCGGAGCGGTCCATAATGTGAGCTTTTTGTGAAGCTTCCATCTGAATGCATTAAGATCTGTGCTGCCAGAGGCCTTTAGCTTCACACTGATAGCACTGAAAGTACACAGACACTGGCCACTTCAGATTACCGGTGACATCAACAAGCCCGTTCCTCGCTGTGCGACTGCGTTTACTTCTTTTCCTCTAATGCACAGTAATTGGAAAACATCCCCAGGCCGTAATACTGTAGTACATTAGGTTTCTGATGTATCACACATGTACAGTATCTGTCGCTTGGGCAGGTCTGAGGATGAATACGCCGCATGGTGACACCGAAATCTTTAATTGCTGCGGGTTATTGCTCTTGCTCCATGTCACTCGGCCTTGAGGCGTTCCATCAAAATTGTAACACCTCCACCTTTCTTTGTGCGTACAGAAGGGGTGCGGCGAGAACAAAAGGAACCACGGTAACGTCAGACGGGAAAAGTCTTTATAGACGTTGCAAACAGGCCCGATTAAAGGTGAGGTGAATAGAAAGGGGCGGTTCATGACAATTAGGTATTTAGATGTAGGGATAATAGCCGACGGTTTTATAGCCTCCCCTGGAAAGCATTCATAGTGTTACTGTTAAAAGCTGAGCTAGACAGAAGTTGGCCTAATGTCTCATCTTGACGTCACAGTGCGCTGTAGATCTACGGAGCATCATATTAACTTAAAGAGTGTCTTATTGCATTCCAGCCTTTTTGTGGCCTTTAACCGATGAGATAAATAGGACAAACCCTCCCAATTGGGACAAGCCCTAATCCCTTTATCTAGCACAGGGCCAGCTTCACTAGCCGGCTTACCTGTTACATCATTAGCTAATGGCAGGAGGGAAGAAGGAGAGCAGGATAGGACAGGATGGGAGAGAAGCGTAAAAATAAAACAAGCGGTGCGAGAGTTATGTCACAATGATGTATTGTGGACGTAAACACCACAGTGTCATGAAGAACAGAGCACAGAGATGCCGTCGCAGAATACTCTGACCTTAAGGTATTAATTCTGTATATTTAAGTAACAGGGTGACTGGCTGCAGTCAAGCACAGTCCCGGCAAGTGCAGAGGTGCTAGAGAAACGCCTGGTTGACAAGGATAGATGAGCTCGGCCACGCGAGCCTGTATTCGCAAAGCAGCGAAGCGAGCGAAGTTGAAACTCTAAGCACCCTGAGCGCTGTTCTTGCAAATGGCACATCACTTGTTTACCTTGAATACTGGTGTTTTATTTGCATGAGTCAACCTTGTGGAAAATCCATAACTCATTTGCAAGGCTCTTACGGCGCAGACAATGTCAACAGCATATCTATGACATATCTAAAACACAAACAGCCGGTTATGGGCGGCGTGAAATTTCCATGCATGTAAGCAAAGGCAGGCGAGAACGACTTCTGGTGCAGGTCTGCACCGGGCTGGTGCAAACCGAACTGCACTAACACAGGACACGGATATTCTGCTTAAGAGGAATCAAAGAAGACAACTGGGGGATGTTTTGGTTATTGTGGAGGATATAGAGTAACACAAAACCAGCCAGTCGGTGCTGGCAAATCCCACCTGTATGTAATCTCTACCCTGAAATGGTACTGTCTGCAACAGAAACTGTCCTATCTTCTCATCTGAAATCATCAAAGATAGTTTGATGTTCTCTAAGCTTTTGAACTCAACGTGAACTCTGCCCGCAGACGAGGTTTGTTTGCTGCCCAAACTGCATGTGATGTTGAGACACCTACAGAGCTCGTCTCCCATGAGCTCAGCCTCTGAACGGAAGACTTGCCTCATCCTTCACGAGTTCTGCCTAAGCACACGCACACAAAAACACACACACACACACTAATGCCCTGTACACATGCACCAGTCCCAAATGCCTCAAACCAGGGTCACCACAGTCCCTGGCCTGGGATTTTTTGGTGCCTGATGGTTACTGTTCTGGTTAGTGTCAGCCGTTCTTTCCCTTCCTGCACTGCCAAGAGGAAATGAAGGGATGATCTCTCCGTCTCTTCTCCACTTGTCACTGCCCAAGAAAACAAACCTTTTTTTAAGGCTACTTGTTGACCTACAGCCCAGGAGCAACAACAACAGCCTACCAGCAGTGTTTACTTCAGGACGAGCTGCTTAAACTTAAACACCGGCTCTGCCCTGTTGACCCGACTCCCATACAGGGACGTCTATATATATTTTGGAGCTGCTTGGGTTAAATGTTTAAAAAATACAGTTCAATAAAAACTAAAACAAGTCTAAAAGATAGAATGTTGTGAGTCCAGCAGTCCCGTTCCTGCTCGGTTTAGGATCCCTCAACTTCAAACCTTTCCACAGGAAACAGTGGTCTTCAGCATAGTAAAAGCTAACATTAGGAGTAAAGATAGCAAACCCAACCTTTCTACAGGCACAATCCACTAAATTATGACCACAAACGTCTCTTGGCAGAATTTATGCACTGTTGCAGAACCACCACCTGGCATATGCGTGTGTGTGGGTGTGTGTTTACACGTGTGGCAGCGCGTCTCATGCGCACCTGTTCTCCCATCAGCCCCAGTCCCAGCACGAGGCCCGAGCGCCTAACAAAGCATCTCTCTGTACAGACATGGACACTGCTCGGTTCCTCGCTCAGCTTCCCCGGCGCTGCCTCTGCTGAAACCCAAACACGCTGGAAGCTATGGGCGAGATAGGCTGTTTGAGGAGTGCAGGGAGAAGAAAGAAAGGCCTTTCCAGAGAGTCATCTGGTTCTAATGCAGGGCCTGCTGGTGTGGATTACAGGCACATATTACAGGAGAACTCGGGCTGACCCCTCATCTCTATCCCAGGAGAAATGGGAGCCAGCCATGGTGATGGGGGGCTGAGGGTCCGGGGGCCTGGTGGAGCAGGGTGAATAGAAGCCTGTGGGCAGGCTGCCACCCCACATGATCGGTGCCCTGAGTTTCTCACAGACCCGCTATTAAAAGCAGCAGAAAAACACGTTTTCCTCAAAAACACGTCTTCACTTTAAATATTTTGACACACTTTTATTAGAACTAAACCAGCCTTCCACGATAATCAAAATAACACTCCAACATGCTTCATAAAAAACGTCTCGTTAAGCACAACAAGCAGCTGGCCAGTCCTCGGGCCCTTTTACTGCCCTATCCCACACTGAAGGAGGGTTAACTAGGAGGGTGAGCAAGCCAACAGGAAAGGCAGAGTGGGAGCGGGGAGAGAGGACTTCAGCAGCAGCTCATATGGTTGGCAGTCGATCTGGGTGTTTGGCCAAATAATCAGCTCAACTATCAAAACATTCCTATTAAAGCAGCAATAAATCAAACAAGATGCGGAGACCACAGTGATTATCCAAACAGAATAAACAAGAACAAACAAAGTGGCATCTCGCTTCCTCTGTAGCATCACACGAAATGCCTCTAATGATTATAACATAATTATTACTTATAATAATTGTATGACAAAGCTGCATTACAGCGCTTACCTGTAGTATCTGGACTGTAGATAAGTGGAGCAGACTGCTTTGGAGACATGACTGGCCGACCCAAAGTCAATGACTTTGACCCTGTAGGGCTGTCGAGATGGGTCCACGAGCATGATGTTCTCTGGCTTCAGGTCCGCGTGGATCAGCCCCAGGCTCTTCAGTTTCATGAGCGCTGTGGCCACCTGCTGTAGCACGGGTCTGATGTACTTGAGCGGCAGAGGGCTGAACTTGTTTTGCTTGAGGAAGTCGTACAGGTTCTGCTCCAGCATCTCAAATACCAGGCACGTGTGGTTCTTGTGCTGGAAGCACTCGTAGGCCCTCACGAAGTTGTAGTCGTCGGCGCTCTCCGTGCTGAGACGCGCCAGGATGCTGACTTCAATCTGACCCTGCCGCGCGTAAGACGGGTGGTTTTTTAGGATCTTGATCGCCACGATCTCGTTGGTGCCCCTCTTCCAGCACTTAACCACCTGCCCAAAGGTTCCTCTCCCTAGAAATTCCAGCACTTCGTAGGTGTTGGTCATGGAGCAGAGCACCTCGTGCTGCACCAGCTGGTAGTCCCCCTCATTGTTGGAGCCGCTGTTCTTGGATGTTGCTGTGGACGTGGCGGTGGCCGCCGTAGCCACCGTGGCGCCACTCGCCGCCCCGTTCTGGATCATCGGTGGACCGTGCTCCTCAATTATCTGCACGCTACTGTTGTTGTCAAGCTCTTCACTCTTGCGTTTAAGCCCGCATCTCTGGTAGGTATCCAGGAGACTGACTGTGCTGCGGCGAGTCAGGTTGTGGACGCCGACCCCGCCACCCACACCGCCGCCAGCTCCACCACCGCTACTGTTGCTGCCGCTGCCTCCACCCCCGCTGCCCAACAGAGACCCCACGGCCCCCGAGGTGCTGCTGGCTGAGGCGACCACGATGTGGCCCGCGCTGGCTGGGAAGATGAGCGCCTGCTCGTAGGGCAGGGTGGAGCTTGCAACCTGCAGGGAGCTGTTGATCCCGAGGGGTCCGGTGGCGGCCGACACGTTCTTACTGCTGTTGTGGCTGTAGACTTTGCTGTGTGTGCCGTACCCTGTCATATCCCAGTTGCAACTCTGCTCCACCTTCAGTTTCTTCACGCTAAAGAAGGCACTTGACTGGAGAGTGTGAGGGGAGAACACTTGCACTTGCGAGGCCATACCTGTGAGAGAGAGGGAGGGTAGAGAAGACAGGAATTTGAGAGTCTGAAACACGAGTGGTAGCCTTTAAATAAGGGTAGCACAGGTCACAGCAGGTCAAAGTTAACATGCTGATACATCAACATATATGCTTGGTGTTTTAACGACCTTTAACAATTTAGCACCAGCCAAACCAATTTAGTAGCAGCTCCTTAAATAACTGCATAAATAATTGTTCTCTTTGCTTTTGGTATCGCATCAAGCATTTTCTAATAAAACCTTGCATCAGTCAAATTTATTGGAATGTTTTAATAAAATGCAACAACAGGCTTTTTTTTTTTTTTTAATATTGTCATATGAAATAAATAAAGACCAGGATGTTTAGCAAAAGGATAAACAGGCTTAGACCGAGCAGTGCTTATGCAAAGCGCTGGTTCATACAAAGGAAATGCCAGTTTTCCAATGTTCCCATCTGCAGCGGAGTAAATAGGCCGAGTGAATACTAAAAGAATACCCTTTCATGGGACACTCCACCGAGACAGAGGAGCAACACAAAATCGTACACAAAAAACAGACCCCCCAAAAAAATAAAAAACTCTGAAGGAATGACTGCAATTTCCTTCCCCACTACACACCCTAGCCCTCGCATTTATTGCTACACAATTATTCACTTCAGGGAAGGTGGCGGAGGAGATTTTGTTCAAGTATGTATAAAAACAGAAGAGGGGCGCTGAACTCCCTCTCAACCACAGATCCTGAAGACAACAAAACAAAAGCAAAACTGCAGCATGGCTGTGCTCTGAACTCCTGGGAACGAGCTGCCTCGGAAAAAGCAAAAGCTTCTCCAAGCAAACAACTGCCCAAAATAGTCCCTTTCTTTATCTCCGTCTTTCACAAACAGGGTTGTTTGCAACATTGAAATGATTATTACAGCACAAGGGAGACTTATAGTAATCCTATGTTTAAACTGTTTCCAGTGAATGCAAAATGGAGTTGCTACTAACAAAATAAGAGCTTCCACCTGGCCGTGCCGACGCCCACATAGACAATTACTGTGGGTTCTAGCTTCTGATCAACACCAAGCACGATTCGAAAGACGTCAAGGTCACAGCGCGAGCACAAACACTACCAAAAGCCGTGCGCGCAAACAGCCCTTAAACTCTGTCTCTCGCTGCTTTTGTGTGTTTAATAGACATCTGGGGAAGCTGGGGGAAGTTCTGTTGTGTTCAAAGTAAATTAGAGGACTATTTCCCTTCAAGACTGGAGAACGATCGTAATTGTGGGCTCCGCTCTGCAGACAGCAGGCGGCGGGGTGGGTTTATGCCTGGTCACTTTGTCATTATTAGCCCTTTGAGTGGTGATGATGATTAATTCAGTAGGAAGCTGGCAGCTACTTTGCTTCGTTTGTTTCCTAACACTCCTGACCTCTCTTCCTCCCACTAAGTCACTTGTCTTGCGCATGTGCTCTTTGAAAGATCGATAATAGTTTTTTTTTTTTTGTGCGCACACCTAGTCAGTGATGTCCAGCCCCCACAGGTATGGCTGGTCCATAGAGGTAATGAAGTACGTCCGCTAAGCTATTAGGGGCAAGGCTCTCTGCTAATCACATAAGCCCTGAAGGCCAGATGTCATTCCTTGGATTACCAATTCCTGTGCCTGGACTTTACGCTAAAAATAAATTGAATGATGGGTTGCGTCACCGAGCAGCGTCAACGGCGTCGGAGGATAATCACAGGCTCCGACCGATGGATGGACGGACACAGAGCTGGCCCGCTCCCCTTATGGAAAATTCCAGCGCTGCATATCTGCCAGCGTGATTATGGATAGCTTTGGGTTTTACAAGACCAGATTGAGGCTGGCTGCTCTTTGCATTAGCATCACATGAATTCCTCCTTAATCCCAATCTGAGCTACTCATCGACTCTGTCAGTTTGAGAGCTGTGGTCAAAGGGTTCGCTTACTGCAGTGAAATGAACTCAAGGCCGTTTCTGACATACAGCTGACAATTATGTTTAGCAATGCAAAGGAGACGTGGCGGTTATTCCTTAAGAAATTGCTCACGGTTGGTTTCGCCACAAAAACTACGAGCGGTACAAACGGTGCTCTAGTTTCCAGCCCAGTGTGGAACACAGATAAGTAATTAAATGAACCAAAAGCAAGAGGTCAAATGGTTGGAATGTTATCTCATGACAACATACACAGGCAACAATGTGGCCAATTATACTTCACTGGGAAAAGGCTGTTCCAGGCCTCATAAATCACTCCTCACCCAAACTGAAGTTCAAACATATTTACGATCTGGAATCTGAAGAACCAAGGCGTCTGCGATGTTGTCACAAACAACACCTTCTCTCGAAAAATGTCCTCTCAAGTTTATGTGAATTTCTGAATTGTGTGCCAAGTGGAAAACTGTAAAGGCCCATTGTTATACATTTACAATGTTGGAATGCTTTCAGTAGCCAAGGCTTTCCATTTAGCATACCTACAAGAACTCTGTGTCCCAAACACTGCAATTAAGCAGCATACCAAACAGGCATTTCCACTGTTTAGAGGCAGCATGTTGAAATGGTAATAGTCTGTGTTTTCAGAGAGATTACTTCTCTGTCCGGGGTTTGTTAATCTTCTTTTTAGGACGATCGGGGCCGTTCTGCATGCCACGTCAGGTTGAGAGACAGACTGAAAGGCAGGGGAGAGAAAAGGACGTGGAGAGCGGGACCACGAGTGGCCCTCACATTCTAGCCTGTGACCTGCTTCTGTTTGCTCTCCTTTATTAAACCCCTCATTTATAGTCCCCTGACAACTTGACAGAGAGTATTGATGAGGACGCCTTTAGACACCACCCAAGTTCCCAAGTAGTTTTTTGTCATTTATGCATGTGATTTATTATAAACAATACATCAACTTATCGCTGCATGTACCCAAAATATCTTAAAATGACCCGACACGACAACGGGACTCACGCATAAACACTGGGTAACTTTAAATACATGTCTACTAATCAATATCAACTGTGCCATGTTGAGTCTGGGCCAAATAATCTAAATGGATAGACGTTAGTGAGACCTGGGCCGTCACCTAGGAGACTATCCAGAGACGGCACTCAGGCCTGTCTGCTTCATGTCCCCTGGCTTAGATATATTTAACTACTTCCTGAGACCTAATGGCCACCAACAGAGACACCGTCTCTCTGCTGGACATCCCAGTGTCTGCCTGACTGTTGGACACGGGGGGGTGAGTAGGCCAAATTGGCGGCTAATGAAATGACTTATGGCTGTCTAGACTACGCATTAACTCAGCCTTTCCTGTTGTTTGGGGGGTGTTGGTTGATGCGTCGAGAACCTTTAATTTTTTTAAACACCCCGACACTTAATAGTTGAAGAAAGCTGTATACCTAATAACGTGACGTGGCCTCAGTGTGGCCAGTAATGACCGTGCCATTTGCTTTCTTCGCCCCTTCCATCTCTGCTTATAAATAGAAAAACGCATCGGATGAGCTCTCAGCATTTCTCTTAGCAGCGTTACAGCGACAAGTATCGAGCATATGGTCGGCCCAAAAGGCAGATTAATGCTGGCTGACAGACATGCGCAGGACTTCTCGGCTTGTAAAGCAGCAACGTGCCCGCTGTAAATGTGACACTCCCTCAGCTCTCCCCTTCCTGGAGGCAAACAATCAAAGATACAACATGTTGTGTTAGCTGAGAGATAAAGCATTCAGTCAGCAACTTCAAATGCACGTGCATGGATACGTCAGCAGGAACACACACACACACACACACACAGTCGCACACACGTCCTCACATGGGTGCACACAGAAGCACTGGTACAAGAGCAGCCTTTATTAGATTATGACCTTATGGACGGATCTAACTCATCATAACCTACAGAGTAACAGTTTCAGAGCTACCATTTCTAATCTGAAGTAAAACTTCAGGCAGTGGTCAGCAGATAAGGAGGCTGCTATTCATGTTACAAGTGTGGCCATAAAACGGCCGGTGTGAGGAAAACATTTGCCTTGTTTATATTGCCAGGTCAGCCTAACCATGCGCTGAACCGAGGCAGCGGGGCGGTGGAGGAGCGCGAAGGGGAGGACGAGGAGGAGGAGAGAGCTCGAGCTGGATTTCTTATTAAGCACATCACGAGTGTAGCGAGTGTACAAAACACAGCAGCCAACTTCCCGATAAAAGAAAGAAGGAAACAAACAAACAAATATATTTTTTCTATCTTCTTTGGCAGCATGTAAACGTGCCCGACCATAAAACACCTGTTAACTCGTGGCTTGACTGTATTACCACTGACATCCACTGTAAGCACAAAGCTGCGCTGCTTTGACTACACTTACACAGACACACACACACACACACACACACACCTGATAAGCAGCCGTTCTGCTCAGCGCTTATCGTTTACATGCAGTATGAAACGCCCCACCGCACTGCACTTCCTCTTATGTCATTAGGATCAACAGTGACAGCTGGACACAATGTACAGTACTATAATGATATCAACGCACACATACACACACGAAAAATGTCCAAACAATGGGGGGGGGGGGCACAGGTGAGTACAATGCAGAGTGGAAGAAGAGGGGGGCGAAGCAGGATGGATTTGGTTATAGTAGACTCGACACAGTGGAATACGAGGGTCTATTGTCAGCTTGAATCGTGGCCTTGTTTGCTGCTCTTGCAACGGACTGTAACCTGAGGTTAGGACACATAAACGACAAAAGCCAGTGATATGCAAACATAAGATGAAAGACAATGATGCAGACATGGACACGTGCTCCCGCGTTGGTCGGACAAAAGGCCCAGAGCTGAAGCTGTGTACACTAACCTTTCAAAATCTGAGATTTTAATTTGATTTCCAAAGGGTCTGACCTCCTCCTGGACAAACAAATGTGATTAAATTCTCAGGAAAAATAATGATTAACTGTAGTAAACGTGTAAAAAGGTGCAACAATTGTCCACCACAAATTCTCCCTACGACTGTAAATGTGCAAAGTAAAAATAAGTGAGAGAGAGTGTTTTGGGTGTGCTCCTGACTCAGGGGTCAAAGTCTGCCGCTGCATTAACATCCCACAGAGTCAGCTGGAATAACGCTTGTCCTGTACTGAGGATGCAACACACAACCTTCTGCCTGTGGCGAGAATGAGGACGCATACCCACAGACGTGCATGTGCGTGTGTTTGCATTAATCTGTCTTTCAAGCATTTCAGCTATGCAGTATCAGAATGAATGTAGGTGCCACCCCAAGAAGTACACACAAACACACACACACACACACGCCTGATGCCTCACCCATCGACAACCCAGCGAAGAACCCCAACAACAGCGGAACCAGTCTAACCAGAACAACCAGGCACCACCAGGCACCAGGGACCAGTCGCTTCCTGGTGTTTCCAGAGCACAACTGTGTTCAGATGCCAAACGAATATCTACCTATGTGCTGGGGAATATCTGAAACATGTTCCGTGTTTGTTTTAGTCGCAACACGTGAAAAACAACCACCGACGTCTGCAGTGTCACGTTCACCGCTCACGTTGCTTGAAATCAGGAGGTGGTGTGTGTGTGTGTGTGTTTGAGGTGGTGGCCGGGACGTTGTGACACCCGAGCCAGTGGCTGTGTTTGATAATGATAAGTGCCGATGCCGGCGTAAGACGCCCACTTTCTACTGGCTCCTCCTAACCCCCTGACTTTACCTCACCTCCGTACAATCTCCACTATCACATACAAGCTGGCGATGGTGCACAAATGCCTCCCTGGGCGACGAGACTGTGTGATATTTCAGCGGGGTGTGTGAAGCTGCGGCTCAGGGCCTATTGAGGCCACAGATGCCTTTTTCTCCTTCTAAAATGCCTCAACTTTCCCACCAGCCTTCACACCATAGGTGACTCATCATGACTAATTAAACATTTTTGATCTCCTAATCTCTCTTCTTCATCTTTTTCATTTGTACCATTTCTCAATCACTCTGTTATTGTTTGCAACAAAGCAAACAGGCTCGTTACTCTATTTATATAGTTTTCTTTTCTTCTATCACACGTACAAACACGAGCTCACTAAGACATATGTGTCCTTAATAAAAGTGGCAGCGTGTCATAAACATGGCTCTCGGGTCCTTCTGGCCACAGAGCTGAGGTGATAAATGTGGTTGGCCAACTCTGCCTCTGATTTGGTGTGAAGATCATGGTTTTAGCTGATTATATTTGCAGTAAATGTGTTTGAAATGTGTTTGTTTTTCTTCTGACCACTGGTGTAACACCCGCAGGCTGCTCGGCCGCATATAGGAAGCGCACATTTGGCCTGGCCCGATTAAAACGCAAACAGCTTCGAATCAAGAGCATGAGAGTTGTTCCTTCTCAAAGTTGTTTGCTGTGTCATTACAGAAACGATGACAATCTTTGTTGAGTAAATTACTAAAACACAAGACATTTACTTTAAAAACCTGCCCGTTTGGTTCTCTCTGTGTGTGATGTTGCTGAAGTCCCCGCTCAGTAGTAGTAGCTGAGAGCACTTTCACCAGATGGAAAAGATGAGCTGTGGGAAGTCAATAAATAATGATTCATCATACTGTAAGATGCTTTACCTCGAATAAAGACAGAAATGCTTTTAGTCTGTTTGCCCAGCTGAGGTATTTTGTTGTACAGGCTATTAAAATATTAGGATCTGAATGAGGCCCGTGTTTCTAAATGTTTATGCCCAAATGTCTTTAACGTTAATGCTTATGACTGCAGATGTCTCCTCTCACTGAGGCTTAACAACCAGTCTGGTTTGGACGGCTCTGCAGCGCAGAGGGGAAGCAAACTGGTTCTCATAGCTAAAGGTCAACTTCTGGCCTTTTTCTGGGCCAGCTTCTCTAAAAGTGATGGCTGTGGTGGGGTGGGGGGCGTTAGCAGCTGCTGGGCTCTGTCAGGGGGGAGCTCAGGCGACGGGCGCCTCGCTGGACAGCGCTGATCCAAGATGCAAGGAGGAGACAGGTTAAAGGAGACGAGCGGGTGAGATCAATGGGCCCCCGGCAACACTGCCACCGCCACCTCTGAAGCCCCCCCCCCCCCCCCCTCCACAAACGGACTAAACTCTCCTAAGAACCCCCCTGACCTGTGGCAGTGCCCCTGAGGCCCAGGGGCCCCCAAAAGAAGGTATTCTTCTCTCTACCCTTGCTTCATGGCCTTCCTCCTACACCCCCCCACCACACACACACACACACACACACACACACACTTTTTCAATCCCTTTCGTTCCCTATCTCGCTGCCATTCTCCCTCTCTTTCTCTGTCTCTCAGCCTGAATGGAGGGGTCAGTTCAAAAAGCTGCCAGAGAGAGCTGCAGGCTGGCCATGATGTGCCTGAGGCTTTGAAGTGAAGAGTGGATCTAAGGTGCAGAGCCTGTTTTTTTTTTTTATGCTGCTTCACATTTGGGCCTAAATACAGTACGGTACATAGCTGCTGCTATTATTCGTCCTAAATCCCATATGTTTACTGTGAATAAATACTTGGAGTGTAGAATATTAAGTCACGCTTCGGTAAGAGCTGCCCAAGAAACATTTCAAGCTCTGGAATTCCTCAAAGCAAAGGAAACAGTTCAGGCCTCTATTATAAATTTACTCTAATGAGATGAGTGAAAAAGCAATTTGTTAGACCATTTAGAATAAAATAATGAAAACCACAAAGGTAGTATACGCTTCTTCAAACCTTTCTGGGGATCCTAAATTTAACAGTTTTTCGATAAAAACGCTCACAGTGCCATTAAGCAACCATAATTATTCAGTTATACGGCAACTGAATGTTACTAAATGTCCTCAGAGATGTTCATGCAGCAGAATTTCAGCTGTGAGGAAATATTTCCTGCATCTGGGACATTCAGCATTTCCTCATGTCAGTATTAGAAGGAGCCACTGGATTGTCTATTTGAATCAATGGCTTTTTAACATCTCTCCCTCGTTACGTTGTCCCTTAAAAGCTCATAAAGGCCTGGTTTTCAGCCTTCAGCAGTAATGAAGAAATCGTTTGCTTTACATATATGAATATTAAATGGGCACAGGCACCGATCTAATACACCGCACGACTGTGAAACTCTTAGAACCTCTGAGAGATTTCTATCAGTACGTTTCGTCATTTCCACCTCCTGCTCCTTTTGATGTGCAACTTCTTGGTTTACTGTGTAGTGAAAATGATATTTCACACGAAACACAGGACTCCTCAGAGAGTCCCCGATCTGAAACAAATTAAGGAGAAAAAAGAAATCACTTGAGAGAGAAAGAGAGAGAGAGCGAGAGGGAGGGAAAGAGGGAATATCTTCAACAGTGACCGTCACATTATTTCTGTGGCGAGTCAGAGGATGTGTCATCGTGACTGCTTTCGCTGTAATAGAATAATGACAAATACACAGTGAGGTGAGTAAAGGAGAAGAGAATGAAAAGATGAAAAGCTGAGGAGGAAAGAATACAGTGTAAGAGCAGAGACGACGCAGAAAGGGTGCGGAGGCGAAGCGAAGGGCTAAAGCTGCTCATTTCCATGCCTGTTGACTCTTTTGACTACCCCAGCCCTTGTCTGTTGCTGACTCCTTTCTGTGTTCTATGGCTTTTGCCTCCTGGCTCTGGACAGACATGGGCTTGAGCGCTCGTCTGAGCTTTGAAGTCTTTTGGTTATCAGCCAAGCGTGGCGCTGTACCTGCAGCCATCTGTGAAGGGGCCGCCAGCAGCCGCCCATGGCTCCACTTCCCCTCCACGAGCGAGAGGGGCTGGAGCCAGGCATGAAGACGGGACTGGCAGCGGCACTTAGTCCACGCTGGCTGGCCGCTGTGTCACATGCACACAGGACATATACCCTAACAGCCCCAATAACCCTGATGTGACTGTGTAATTCACTCTGTGCTTTTTTTTAATATCGGGCTGCAAACACTCAGCCCTCTCCTTCCCCATCCTCACCTGCCAAGCCCGACTCGTTCCCTCAGAAGGTTATGAAAGGCTCGATAAAAAAAACATTTTTCACGCCACGCTTCATATCATGTGAAGAGATGCTTGGAATCTTTTGTTCAAATGAAGCGGCTGAGAGAGCGGCGGCTGCCTTCTCCACCCAACTGTAGCACCTTACATCATCTGTTGTCTTTGCACCACATTCAAGGTTTTGTGCAACTTTCTTTCTTCCCCCCTCCGTGTGCAACATGTCCCAGGGAGATGAGAGGCCAAATGAGCGGCTGATGAACACAGCGGCTCTTTTTCCAGAGAGCGCAATGACAAATAGATCGGTATGGAGGGGACACCATCGCAAACAATGGGATTAGGACATGGAACAATGTGAAGCGCAAACAAGCTGGTGGTGTTGGTGGTAATGGGTGATGGGGGGGTGGTTATAAGAGAAGCTGAGGGGCAACTGAGTGATGCGGGGATCATGATTGGAGAACACAAAAAAGCTACAGTATAGTGTAGTATCTGCACTCAGTATACACACACACACACACACAAACACACACACACACATAGGGGCCTCCAATCTGGCCATCAGGCTGTTGCTTAAGTGTCACATGGGCGCCATGTGTACTGGCCAATGGCCTCTCGGCTTATCAACAAACAGAGCAGGATGGAAGGACAGATAAGAGATAGATGTGGGGGTGGGGCAGGGAAACGTTGAGCGCTTGCTGTGTGTGTGTGTGTGTGTTGGGGGGGGCGGTCACTGGCGGATGATGAGAGCTTGCAAAGTGAGCATGCAATATACAGTATGACATGTGACCAAAATGCAGATCACGCTAAGGCTGCACTGTGCCACACGACAAAATAAGACACGGCTCGACGCCCTCAGCATATTAAAATGCCCTTTATGCTCCGGGAAACCCTGCGTTATTACTGCTTAACAGGCACAAGTTAACAAAAGGCCTTATTCACGGCGAAACCGTTGTTTGATGTGCGGCTCTCATAGCAGATCAAAGCGGCGGGTTGTGTCAGAGGTAAGGAGACTCTCGGCATCGCACTGTCTCACAGATGCTCCTCTCATGCTCGGAGCTGTAGAGCTGCTACTACATTACGTTTCGTTTAAACATACAAGGGACGTCCGTCAAGAGTTGGATTCTCGTGCTGATCTTTTAGGCACTGAAGAAAGAAATAACGCTTCCGAGATGTTTAATATAGATTTAAAAAACAAGGAAGACTACATGCTGCCGTTTGAAGACTGACACCACAGGGTAATAAAGACAAAACTGCTGCCAAATCGTAACTTTTTTCATCAGGGAGGGGAACAGAGTGAATAATGGACTGAGGGGCGTTCAGGGCCACGCGCTCCTGTGAGGGCCACGTGGGTGTAAACTCTGTTACGGATACCTGGGAGTTTACTGTCGGTGGCGGGAGGCCAGTTTTTGAAGCACTTTGTGTAAATGGTTCATCTTCATTAGATATATATATAAAAAACTTCATTTCAGTCAAAGCCACTAATGTCTGTTAGACTAGCCGTCTGACTTCTAGTCAGAGCTCAGCTGTTGCACACAAGCTGTGAATCAACCCTCACACATGCATGTCAACTAACATGGAAATGCCTTGTGTAAGCAGTCGAAGGGGTTAAGCCCCCATCCCGGCAAAGCTCCCACTTCCTCTTTGATAACAACAAACTAATGTCAGTAACTGATGTGGTCTCCCTCTTGGAGGACCTCTGAGCCCAGCTTTCAGAGACATTTTAAACGGAGATCTGAAACATATGGCAGAAGCACTAAAACAGGAGGCTCGGTGGCTGCGGAGAAAATACGAAATGCACAGTCCCCTTGCATCTCAATTGAATTTGCTGCAGACAGAACGAAGCCAGAAGGATGATGCGCTGGGGCACTGGAGGCAGTTTTACTCCAGAGAAATTTGCTGAAAAGAGTATATGAAAAGTTGCGCCTGTTGCAATGGCCAGAAGTGTTCTGCTCGTATTCTCCTCCGTCTGGCTGGCCTCTACTAATCTGTCGTTTCAGTTTGAGCTGACGCTCCCCATCCTCCCTCCCTCCCTCTTCTTCCAAAACCCTGAGATCGCACCTGTGAACTACTTCAGCACATCGGCAGGCTCACGTATTCCCCTGTCTTCAATGAGGAGCGACACACAAACACACACACACACACAAAACCCACATTCTATCTCCCTCCAAATCCTCCGCTTCTTCTACTAAATGCTTCAGCAAATCAATAGCACAAAGAATCCTCCAACACTGGATTTCTCTTCCTTTTTAGATAGGAAGCTTTGAATAATGCAACAGCAATACTTGTAAAGACAGCTTATCCATTTTCATAACCCCTCCTGAACAAACAGCCCTCCAAACAAGTCATAAGGTGACGCATCGGGTCAACAAACAGATCAAAACGGGCACTGAGCGAAAGTGAAAAACAAGAGATAAACATTCACAATGGCACCTACGCGGATTTGGGGGGTGATGACCGTTCTTGCCTTTGAGCTATTTAACATGAGCCAATCTCTTGCCCACTGTTCAGCCATGGTCCCTCCACCACCACACACCACCCTGCTTGTCATAACAGTGAGGAAAAGAACTAAACCAAAAAAAAAAAAAAACGACCCCTCCACAGTCCCCCTGACTCCACCAAGGAGTGTGCCCCACCCCCAAAACCAAAAAGGCCCCCAGGGTTCTTCCTGCAATTCTAATCAAAGTTTACAAAGACGCAACCTTGGAGTCAAAGCCTGGGTCGTGGCCCCTTGAGGAAGATATCAATCAAGCTCCAAACAAGCAGGAGGGGAAGAGGAAGGGAGACCAAAGAGAGTTAGGGAGGATTTCTGAGAAAGTCCTCAGCTGAGGGCACTCACTGCTGTCAGTGACACCAAGTCATCTTAACACACAGCGGCCATGTGGACGGATAAGACATCAATCTGGCAGCACCTGTCACTATGGTCATCAGCATCATGACCCCCCCCAAGGGAAAGCAGCTTCTCTTGAATAGCAATGGTTGACCTGCGAGACAGTCAGAGCTGCAAAAATGAAGTTGACTTCCTGCCTGGTGCCCGGTGCTGCAGCTGCTTAATCCTCCGACAGGCCTGCCTGCCCTACAAATGGTCCACGGCGCAGGCATACGGGCTCATACACAGAGAGAGAGAGACATATGCACGCGCATGCATGAGCTCTCCACATCACCGCCGTCTCGCCAGGCGAGAGGGCAGGTGGACGGGCAGGCGAGTGTATTCGCGGTGTCTGAATATTAGCTTTTCCACAGCTGGGGGCTGCTGGACCTGTTCCGCTCAACAGACATCCATCAAGATGTCAGTCTGGGTTATGAGAGCGAGCTCCCAGGGTGATCAGCCCGCTGCCCTGCCTGCCAGCAGGGCTGCCTGATGGCCTTCTGTCTGGGCCAAGAAGGACCAAAGGCAAACATTAAACACGGAAAGAAAGAAAAAAGTTGAAACCAGATCAAATTGAGCGTGAATCTCAAATCACTAATGAATTGAATGTGAATTTGTTTGCTGTGAGCAACTGGCGTCATCAAGCGCAACTTTAACCTATAGGGAAGTAGGTAATAATATAGATTTAGGTTATTAGTTTCTGCGGAGCCAAGGGTGAGTAATCACTCTAATAGCCGGGCTCTTTCTACGTGAAGGGCCCCCAAACCTATTTTCCACCGGAGACTTTGGTCATTTCCACGACTGCTCTACATAACAGCCCTCTCCAGCGCTGAGGAGGACAGGCAAGGTAATTAATTCCCCCCACCGCCTCGTTCTCTTCCTATTCTCCTCCTCTCTGTGGTGAAGGGAAAAGCCAGGGAATGTAATTTACACTAATTACCTTTTGCATAGGAGTCTCATTTCAACTTTCCTTTTCATGTTGAAACAGCGGCGTCTCAAGCTATGCCTCTAAGCTTCAACACCACTAATGAGAAATCACTCCAATGTGGCTACAGGGGCACGGCAGCACTTACTGACGGGTGTGTTGCCACGTCGTTGTACTTTTAAGACGCCAAATCTTCTACACTGGCCTATTGCCCGCCTTAAATATTACCATTAGGGACTAGCTGTGTTTGCGATGCTTTTATATGACACTTTTAAAATGGGTTAAAGTAAAGCGAGTCAAATGTTCTTGCTCTTTAATGGTCAGTGTGGACAGAAGAGTGGGTTCCCTCTAAAGCCAGCAGAGGGACCACAGAGCAGAAAGAAGATCACAAACACGAGGCTCCTCAAAATAAATATTTGCTTTATTTGCTTTGTGTTACTTTATGTTTATTTGCATAAGGTACATTTCCCCCCCGTGGACCCCTGCTTCCTTTGCGACAGGTCCCAAAAAAAAGATTTCTTTACTTCTCATGAATATATCATAATTCAGCATAACACATATTTGTTTCACATCTTGTTTCATGCCACTTAAGCTGTTACTCGTATCTGTGTTGTTGGCACTTGGCGCATCGGTCCTCGATCATGAACGGATTCGTGTTATAATGGCCCGTGTGCGTCGGTTCACGTCTCTAAACCCACCTCGCACCGACACCGCGAAGCAAACACGTTGGTTCGTGTGTGTATATCATACTCTATGAATGACACACACACACACACAAACTGCATGACAGCATATCATTTACAGAAGCATGCAGGGCAGCGTTCTCTCAGCTGGATTAGTCACAGGCGTAATGCTGCAGCGGGAGCCAGCGTGTGGTATTTAAGCTCGCATTTCGTTTCCGGGAGAAACATATAATACACAGAAAGCAGACAGTTTCAAGGCTGGCGTGAAAATAAAAGGGGGGGGGACAGGAGGCTGAGAGTGGAACGAGGCGACACTCTGACCGATCGGTCTCCGACCTTCCTTCCTTCGTTCCCTCTCCGTCTTCAAGCGCTATAAGGACCGAAGCGAACGTTTCCAGGTGTCCGTGCACATTACGAATGCTGCGCGTTACGCACATGGCTCGTCTTTGACCTTATTCCGCAGGGTCTGCGTCCCCGTCGGCGCTATTTTATTATTTTTCCCCCCATCAGACTGGCATCGCAATCAGACTGAGCGTCTACTAATAATCTTTAATTGTGACCACAAGGCAGCAACGCGCAAAGCTGCAGGGGGAGCGACCGCCTGCCCGCGTTAGGTTTGGAAAAACGTAATGAATACACATATATATCAGCTCGTATGATTTTTGAGGGTGCACCGCATCTCTGCCCTCCGTATCAGCCGCAATTCAATTGTATCACAACTGCCACAGCAGTGACGGAGAGCGATAGCAGCACATTACCAAACGCCGTCTTACCTTCGTATACAGGGGCCATCGGTGCAAGGATTCCTGTTATTCATGGCAAAAAAATAAAGCGAGATTTCTGTTCAAAACTCAATAAAAATCTGCCATCTTGAAACACTGATGAGAGAGTCGCGGCGGTCTCCTGCATTACTGGCCCGGTTCATTAGTGAGGAAAATGCTCATAATTCATATCCAAGCGTCTTCAAACGCGGCGTCCGGTGCGCGCAACGCGACGGGACAGAGGCTGTGCGACTGGAATCCGAGCCGCCGTGAGTTTCTGGAGGCTCCGCCGACGAGCCACGATGACAGGTTTGCTTCAGCTATTGTGCGACATGTCTGTGGAGTGAGGAGTCTCTGCAAAAGTTGCAGCGGTCAAAGCACAGCGAGTTTTGGGTGTACAGTGAGCCAATCGACCGACGATCGAGTCGATGGAGGCAACGAGGAGGAGGCGTCGCTCTGTGGAGTCAAAACAAATATGCTCTGGGACCAGGCTGGCAATCAGGCAAATAACTCGCATCATAACGACTAAAATCTCCACACACAAAAAAAATCAATAGGTAACTATTTGTCCACTTATAAGGAAAGAAATAATTAAAGACGACGAATTGCGTCAATTTATTTGTAGATGAAACCTCCCAAGGAAGCAATTTATTGCAGCATCATTTAAAACTGAGTAAATAAGGAAAGCAAATATCAAACATGATGTCTGGTTCACGTATAATCAAGCAAACGATACATCTTTCCAGAACAAAGAACACATACACCAAAGTATTCACAATTAGAGAAAACTATTTTTGTTACGTATTGTCAGGTATAATACATTGTTTCATGTTTAGGATTACGTGCAGAAGAATAACAACCATAATCCCTTGTTAAATAACTCGTCATGCGACCAGTTTAACTACTCTGTGACACACAATGTCTAACAATCTTCTTTAAAGGTTGACTATTCCCTGTGTGCTTGTTTAGACATCGTGTGCTTTAAAGCTTTCGTTTTCCTGACGTCTGGCAGCTGTTGACGCTGTTCGCATCCGACGCAAAGTGCATCTGGGTTGGATGACTCTGCGCGCGCTTGGTCGCGCCTGCGCGGAGCTGGAGCGCTCGCGCTGAAGGCTCCTCTATGACGACACGAGATTTGCACAAAATGAACTGGAGCGGAATCGGATTACACAGGCTCGCGCAAATGTGAGTAATCTGTCATTTAGCAGCGGCCGTAGACGCAGTCACAGCAACCAGGCTCTGCGCTGAACGTGTCTGTTTAGACACGTGGGCAGCTGTTACTGTAGGTTTTATTACAGCAGAGCAACTTCCATCCCGCAGACCAAGACACACACACACACACACACACACACAAAACAATAATAACAATAAAGGAGAGGAGGTCGTTACTGCAGTACAGGAAGAAATAGTCGTTAATTAATCCGAAAGTTGCATAAACGACCTATGAAAAACAAATCATCACATATAATAAACAACAACAAAAAACAGCCGCCCAGCTTGGAGATATTACTCACTCTGTGTAAGTATGTCGCATGGCCTGCATCCTGCTCACAGATCATAAAGAGCTGACCACTGCACCTCAAGTGATGATGTAACTGCAGGACAGATATAAAATGAGGTCTTGGAGGCCCACAGGCGGGGCAGGACCGGATTTGTTTAGCATTAAAACACAATGTAATACAGTTTTTCCACGTTACGTCCTATGATGCAAACCACAATGTTCCTAAAGGGACGCGCAATACTGAGAGTATAGTTTATTATAGTGTGAGACTAAGTAAAATGAGGGGCATAAAATACACAACGTAAGCACTCGGCCACATGTTCAGTATTAGTCAATGTGTGGAAATGACTCCTAATTTCTGGCTTTACGGCAGGTAGAAAGTGGTAGAAAGACACTAAACCACTACAGGAGCGCTACCTCACCACACACACTCCAAAACAGAGAATAAAAAACATCACACTAGAACTATTTGATTCATTTTTAAGTTTGTTTCATTCACCAGTTTGCATGAGGGCACAAAAATGACTTAAACCAAATGGAAATACAGCCTAAATGTGTGTTGCAGTCACTTGTTCAATTGCAAAACCAGTTCCCTGAAAAAGTACACACTGGGTCATAGACGAGCCAGGATGTACTTTGCAAAATGTATTTCTCAACACTTTTGGAAACAACTTAAAATCAGTATTTCACTTTTTTACTTCCTGTAAAAATGTTTTAAGTGAAACTGGGCACTTCTGTAAAATCGTTCGTATGAGACCATATTCTTGGAATAATGCACGTCCCCTCCCCAAAGTTCATCACAGAAGGCTATTATGACAAAGCATCCAGACCCACAAATAGCAGAGTGACGACAACACACAGGTTGCGCATCAGCATCAGCATCAGCATCACATCATGGAGACTGTGTTCAGTCCAGTGTCTTTTCTTTCATTTAGAACCTTTAGGGCAGTGTTGCTCTTAGAAAGTGCTGAATGTGCATCTGTGCTAGGGAGGTTTGCTTACAGTTCCATATTGGGTCATTCTGCTAAAGTCCTTAGTTGGTCCCTGGAAACTTGCAAACTTTGAAGTTTGCACTGCTGCTCAGCACATCTCTGTACACATCTCAGCACACGTGAACATTCATTGTAAAAGCTTGGCTTTGTGTTCTTTGTGTCTTTTTCTGTTGATGAAAGTAAGAGAATTTAGATATTTTAGGCTTTGTTACAAAGGATTAGTTTTAGTCTCTGTTTCACAGCACCATGTTCGTCAAATGATTAAAAACTATAAACAGTTCTTATATACTATCATAACTACTGTAATTATAGAGGCAGTGAGTATTTACTTACTTGTGAGTTTTTACAAACTACTTATGCTTCTGTGTTTGTTGACCCAGGACTCAGCCTGCAGAGGCGGAGGACACAAACATTTGACAACCGTGCCTAAGTTAAACAGAAGCGAAGTCGGGTTTGAGCGTTGTCCTGTCAAAGACACATAATGTATACAAAACACCAGCCTGGCCTTTAATGAGACTTCACACACAACATGGAACAACATTAGAGGCACAGTCATGAAAGAAGCTGCAGTGAAGTGGTATAAGTAGTTTGTGGTATATTTAAACTCTGTTATATGAAGCCATTAAACTAAACTCTATGCTGACAGTTTCTATACTGTGTAGGCCTCCACTCTTTCATGATCTCATATCGCCTGGTCCCGTTTCAGGTGTATATTATCTGCTTCTGGTTCATATAAATACATCTT
This sequence comes from Macropodus opercularis, assembly GCA_030770545.1. Classification (NCBI taxonomy): domain Eukaryota; kingdom Metazoa; phylum Chordata; class Actinopteri; order Anabantiformes; family Osphronemidae; genus Macropodus; species Macropodus opercularis. Next base: position 6,896,476 of record CM061094.1, on the reverse strand, counting down.
CCCAGCTCTCTGGGCTGCATGTGCACTTTTTCCCTCTGCCCTTCCTGTGTTAGTGGAAAACAGACTCAGTTGTGACTGACCTCTGACCTCTTGTATAGCACCAAAATAGCCTCTGTGGTGATTCAGCCTCTCAACTGCTGTTTAGCCCCACAGGCCTGATTGTTACTTCACACATAGCGAAATAAGTTTCCTCTCTTGACAGACGTGCTGTCGATGACACAAGAGACTTTTAAATGGAAAATTTCCATGGGAAAGACTGTGACATTTAAAGCTTTGTTAAAGAGAAAAAGCATTTTCAATACCTGTTTGGTTCAGCGATTCCCTAAAAGCGAAGCAAGGTTAAAACTGATGAAGTCACCTTTAATAAAGTAATTCCATTAGGAAACAAAGCAGCCATTAACAGTGAAGTGCAAAAAAACCCATTTGAACAACCTATGGCTATTAGCTTTATATAGAGGAGCATAGTCAAGTACCCGTGGTGCAGTTTTCACAGCACATGAAGATGTAATGATGGGTTTTTTTTCTTCTAAAGGGCAATGAAGCATCATTATTCCTGTAATACCTCGTGGGAGGGTATTTAGTAAACTTAAAATATGTCTTTTGCAACATTTATGTGAAAATACGTCCAATCAGAGCAACAGTGTAGTGTTGAACGCGAAGCTTTCTAAGGAGCTGTATGAATGGCAGCAGCCTTACACTGAAGTGTTGGCGTTTTCTTTCGTGCACAAGTCGTTTGTGGTTGTTGTTTTTTTTTTTTCTTTGGCTTGGTATGAGTGTGGTGTTTTTCCTGCCTGTGAGAACCGGTGGTTTACCAGACACCTCAGCAGAGTAAACACAATAACACAATTCACAATCACCTGACAGCGATTTTTGCAGTGGCTACCTTTTTTCTTCAACAACAACCGAGCTGCATAAATTACCAGCCGAAGCTGTAAATGATTATCCCATATGCTTAACATGCACCAGTGCATGCAGTTGTGTTTGCAGCAGGCAAGCAATTTGTCATGGCATTGCAAGTAGAGCACATTGAATAGCTCATCTCTGCTTGGAAGTGTGTTTCTCTTGTTTGTTTGTTTTTCACTTTGAGTTGCAGGGTCCCGGGTCTCGGTTCTGTTTGGTGCTGCCTTGCCGGAGCTTGCTGGGAGGTTTATTATTGACATGATGTTACTGAGGACGGGACACCGGGTCACCGTGGAGGGGAAGGGTGAGAGCTCTCTACCAAGCCTCAGACAAAGCCAAAAACAAATAATTGACAGGTTGCCTTGGAAACTAACCAACTAATCTCCATGAAACAAATCACACCTAAGAGATGAAGCCTGCAGTTAAAGTAGCGTTTTTTTTCTTCCTTTTGAGTACAGAGAGGTTGCTGAGTAGATGCAGGACAGGTTATGACTCTTATAATACAATAGCTGAATCGTTGTTACGGCCTTCTTCAAAACGTTGACAGCTTTTGTTTGTTTTAAAAGCTGTCTATCGACAACTTATTCACAATCATTATTTTCTATTTTCGCCGCCTTGAAAACCCGTGTGTGACTGAGGGGTGGTTCTTCCGCCGCAAAGGCTGTAATTGATTTCTAAATGCGTTCCATGTCAAGGGCAGTGGGTTGTCCATGTCAATCAAACGCTTCCTCTCAGTTTTCTGCTAAATATGCTCGGCCTTGAGGTTCCTGAGCTTTTTGCGCATCCTGGTTGTTTTTCTAAACAGACCATTGTTGACACGACACGTAGTCTAATCTGGTAAATGACGACGGTCTCGTGAACATAAATATCCTGCTCTCTCAAGCCAAACAGCCACATTACAGATGATTCACACACTGACTTCACATGTTTTGTCAGCGGGTTGACAGGTCAACAACTCGATCAGCAAAATGACTCCCTGAAAAGTGTTTTACATTTTACAAGTTGTGCCTCCTAACAAGAAAACCTCCCGCAAACAAGAGTTTCGTCACGTTGCATAACACGAGTAACGCCGTGGACATGATCAGTGAAAGTCGCGCTCGGTGACAGAATCCAAACACCGCTGTGATAATGAACGAACAGTCACTCTCTGTCTGACCGACAGGAGGAGACGGGTGCGTGTTGACAGGACTTTGGACCGGCCAGAACAAGCACCGATGCTGAGAGGGTTTCTGCACACAGTCCCCAACCTTAGCGTGATTGATCTCACGGCCGAATACAAAGAGAAAGGCAAATGCGACGCCTCTTTTGCTCGTTCTTTCGCTTTGAGTAGGATTTAGTGCTGCAGCAAACCATATTTGCGAGCTGTCTGGTGTAGCTAAAAGAGACGCGCCAGGTTTCAGCTCCTCTATTGTGGCCTGAACATTAACCACTTAAGATGTAGCACTTTCCTTCAGCTGGGGAGACGCTGCGTGTAGTCTGAGTGCTTCTGATCCAACTTACGCTACTACTAAAAGTGGTGTTTTGATTTCCCTTTTCACGCTGCTATTATGCGTGCTGGTACACATTGGCACGTTTCTGCACGCAAACACACACACAGGCGCACGAACTGTACGTATACAGGAGGACGGAGAGAACGAGAAACCGTGTCTAGAACATGTAAATTCCTGTCTGCTTGGGAAACTGCAGCTGCTGTGGAGGTTACATAAGCTATCAGTCCAAACGAAGATGCACATCAAGCTCTTGTAATTTAAATGTGAGATTACATGCCATGAAACCTGTATGAAAGCAGCTGTGCCCCTAAGTCTCGACATGACAGGGTTCATGGAAGTCGACGTCCTGAGACAAATAGAGAATTACGCCCACACTTTCAACAAAACAAACTAAACATTGTGTCCTTGAAACGCAGCCTCTAGTGCTGCGGGCCTGTGGGCCGTCGAACGCACTGAGCAGCACAAACTGTGCACGTTGAAGGAAATCAGAGAAGAAGAAAAAAAGTCTTCCCCCCGTTTCCACAGACACAACGTCTCCGAATTCACTCTAAATGAATTCTGTCACCGTTTTCACTCCAAAGCCGCCAAGGAGCGTTAATGATGATGGTTGTTATCTTAAAATGGCTTAAATGCTTAGTTAAAGGAGTTTAACACACACACACATATTTTTTTTTGCAGCAGTGAGAAAACATTTCTTCCCCCTGGGGCCTTGGGTTCAGCAGTCCAGACTGTGGCAGGCTGACTGGGTTTCACGCTCCTCTGCTGTGCAGGGCTGAACCTCTGGTGACCTCCCCCATGCTGACAGCACAGCAGTGACTGAATGACTGACCCCCATCTCTTGCAGAGTCCAACGGTCCGAGCCAGGCTTGGCCGCCGGCTTCAGCGCCCAGGCCTGCGCTGGAGATCACAGGGTAGAGTGACACCTGCTGGAGTCCGGATAAAAATTATACGTACGGCATTAGTGCATCAGCAGAATAGTTCTTGCGATTCGTAACAGCTGTGAGAATTAGTGGTCTGTAGGTGTTAACAGCCGCTTGCATGCTTGATAGAACCTAGATAACATTACGCGCAACGAGCAACACATCCTGTTTAACTGAAAGAGAGTCAGTTGTTAGTCTGAAAGTTGCACTTCAGCGTGAAATGTCCAACCACATGAAGGTCCACAGCACAACTACTAGCACTTAAATATCTCTCCTCTATGGTTTCCACCTGTAAAACGTTCCCCAGCACACGATGCAACCGATGCCCGGCTCATTTCGGGGCCCAAGGCCTGCGAGTGGAACTGATGACAAATGTTCAAGCTTGAAATATTTTACTAATCCAAAAGGCTCCTCTTGCTTATGGAGAGAGTGACTCACGGGCGAAGAAGATGATCTTTGCTGTTTTATAAGGAATAGGTTACATCAAATCTCGTCATAGTTAAGTGTTGGTGGAGCAAAGCGGCAGTTTCCAATGTTTTAATGATACTCGTGATCCGCTGCAAACTACATGACACAGTGTCCCCGTTCATGATTAGGATAATATTACAGAACATGACAGAGCAAGGAACCCGTTTTCTTTTTTTTTTTCTCCAGTGGGCAGATGTTTCGACCACTGGAAACAAAGATCCAATGGTGGTGATAAAATTCTCAATGTCCCATCCAGATTGTTTAGGAATGTTGGAAGAGGTGCGCAGTGATCCATATGTTCTTTTCCACATGGCTCAGTTGTCCAGGCTCTTCCAAACCAATGTGTTTCATTAGAGCTGGCAGTACACGCTGCCTGTGGGGGATTATGTCTAAAAATCACAACAGGGTTACATATTGAAATCAGCCGAGGAGACGTTCCCTCGCTCTGAATCTAAATCGACTGATCGGCTGACGTGAGTAGATGCACGAATCTGCCAATCACGCTGCAGGAGCGCTTAATTAATAAAGACAGTGGTTCGTTACAGGAGGGTTATTTGCACAGTCTGCATCTGTGACGAATGAAATGGAAACAAATTCAGAGGTAGATTTGTTAAAGGATCGCATGCAGTGGAGAACTATTAGGTAACTAATACAAATGTTCTTCCTCTGGACACTAGCAAAATTATATAATTTCATATTTAATATTTAAAGTAGTTGAACGTTTTCACCTATGGATCCATTAGAAAGTCAAAAAAAAATGATTAAATGCTTTAGGAAAACACATTTTGTCAGTAGCAGTCTGTATAAACACTATAACGTTATTACCCACACATGAACACACCCAGAGTTAAATAATAAAAATGTCAACGCGACTGGATGGCCTCGCGTTGCCAGAAGCAATCAACCTTCAGCGTAGTTTGAGCCCCGCGCTGCGAATGATCGCTAATGCAGAGCGGTAATTGTAGGCAGGGCAGCAGCAACAAAGACAAACATTCTTCTTTGTGTTTTAAAACACTTTGGTCGCTTAATGGCTGTATAATCAGGAGATCTTTTAACCATGAGGAATTTCACAATTATTAATTTTACTTAGCACTTGAAGTAATGTTTTTTAATATACGTTTTGTGAAAACAAGACTAGAAGAAATGCAAACAAAAATAGACACATGGCCAACTAAAGAAATAAAAATGAAGGTTGAAGAGTGAGAGGAGTGGATTCACTGAGCAGGCAGCGATAACGCTCACGGGCTGAGGACAAAGACTTGAAGTGTAAACCTCAACAGCCTTAGAAGCTGTAGCACAGGAAGGTGAGAACGGGGAGACGTGGTAATCAAACCGTTTGGTCCAACATTCAGGCTTACTGACCTTCTCACCAGGGGAGGCTGGTGGCAAGACGGCGACGTTGCACTTCTGTCCAAGGTGGTAAGAAAAATGTAAAATTGACGTTGATGAGACACGGGGCCCACCAGGCCTGACTGAAGGTACGTCACATTCCTGGGGTCTGGCAGAACCTCAAACCGGCCTTTGGAGACGGTCTGTCTGTTCTGAAGTAGGCGTTGGAGATCAACCTGCGCATGTTCAACAAATTCAGTCAGAGCAGGAAAATCTATTAGTGACCTTAGGTTTCATAGACAAAGGCTCTAAAAAAAGAGCTACTGCTGTCCCCAGGTTTATATAGAGCCAGTTTGATATACTGTATGATGAAACAAATGATTTTAAAGAAGAAGGCTGTCATGTGACTGGAGGTTTCACCACATTAACCACAGTGTGGAGAATAGTGATGCTGTGGAGAACACAGCGAAGCAAAAAACTGAGCCCTGCTTGTTACGCACTTTACACGTAACAGCATCTATTTTTATCTCGCTCAAAAACGTGCGTAATTAAACAAACCTTCAGCGAACACACTTCAGACAGGCGGCGCGTCTTTTCGCCGCCTGTCTAAAACGATGTCGGGCACCTTTGCGTGCACATGGTGCATCCTCTGTAATAAGCAGGATTTGGTTTTTTGAGTGTCACATGACCCTCCGCGTGAAACCATCATATCACTGTGCACATCTCCTTCAAGATACATGGAGGCAAGGTCCACTACACAGCAGGCGCATGAGCCTCTAGATCTGTATTTAGCTGCAGCTAAAGGGCCACATGCCTTTATAAGCAGTCAACACAGGAACCACGTGTTCAAGTAAAACGAACATTCCGTCCTCGTAAAGTGAATCTGTAAAGAACGATCTGACCTGACATAAAACAGCCTATTAACAGCTCGCGCTATTTCTGCCTTTCTCCATCCACTCTCTTCAAATATTTCTCTTTTCTAACGACGTTCGACACATGAGACACTCAGAGCATCCTAGCAACAGGAAGAGGGTCTAGCAACCCCCCCCCGGAGAGCTACCGTTAATCTCCAGCATCGTCCCTGCCTTTACGACCGCGCTGACGTCAAAGGCCAGACCTCTGTTATTGTTTCTCGAGGATTGAAGTGGCTCAGATGTGGGATTCACACCAGCTTCGCGCTTCCTGTTGAAGTCCAGAATAGCGCCCTGCTCTCCGGCTGGCAGAGATCAGTGAAGTCACCTACAGAGAGGAGAGAAGCCCGGCCTCCTGGGGTTGATGGGGTTTAGTGTGTGTGTGTGTGTGTGTGTGTGTGTGTGTGTGTGTGTGTGTGTGTGTGTGTGTGTTTTCGGTGGGGGGGTCTGGCTGTAAATATCGCTGCTGCTGTTGTTGAGGTGGACGATGTGCCCCGTCGAGAGACAATCCACAGTGTGTGAGGGTGTGTGTGCACACTTGTGGGCAGCAGATCCATGAGACTCAGTGGGTGGAAGGACTATGGATTAAGGGTCACATGCATCTATTGTGCTGCTGGGGGAAGGTAGAAATTCACGTCTCCCTTATCCCAGACCTCACCTGCGGATGACACGTTGCTCCCATGACGCATATATCTAACAAATGACTTATTAAAGCATAAACGTAATCCTTCGCTAATTTCTCCGCCGTGTCGCTCTCTGCCCGCTTCTCGTTCTTCGTCGTCCGTCTTCCTTCTCTTCTCCCGCCTCAGCGGCTCATTTCTGCCTCGTGTTGTTTGTCGGAGGCTCAATGGAGCGTCGCTTACTGGCCCCTCGACAGATTCCAGACTACACACACTGCAGCTGCGGCTGTGGAATAGACGCTGGAGCTGGCACCGCCTTGCGCCAAATTACTCACTCTGCTTTTCAGGGTTTAAATAATGGTCTTAGCACACAGTTAATGGCAGTAGTAGGAGGAGGTAGTGATGAACGCACAGTTTTCCGGTGCATGGTGTTCCAGTTAGTGCAAGCTCAGGACGGCCCGGGTCTCCGGGTCAATAGAGGCGAAGGCGAAGTGATGCGTTGTCTTAATGGAAATGAGAGACGCTTGAGGGAGGACATTACTGTGACGCTTCCATGTGTTATACTTTGTAGGAATGAATGTTGCCATTGTTTCTCCTTGTTGCTTTCTCTTGTTGCATCTTTGGGGGATGGGAGCTCGAATTGAATGGGTTACAGTCAGCTTGTGGCCTTTTGTTAACAATGTTAGCTTACATGCGGGAGGGGGGGGGGGGGTCACATTAGTCTGTGTCTTTGTCTCTCGTCTGCGCTCCTCGTTGTAATTGCACATATTCCAACGTGAGAAAGAGATGAGTATTGGACGCTCCCCGTCATTTTAAAGCCGTATTCGTTTTTGTTTTATTTTCTTCTGACTTCCAGAGATTGTTTCATTAGAGGGAATATTCATGGGTGGGGAGGTGCTGGCTCAGTTATTGATGCAGCTCATTGGCGTTTTGTGAGGCACAATGGCTCCTCTTGATTGACTGCACTAGATGGCTGACGATATGACACAGACGAACGTGTACAACCACGAGCTCCAGTCAGCAGATAAACCCCCACACATTCATGCATATGACTGTAAGAACACGTCTTTAGAAAGCAGGCGGCTCTGTGGCGGTAATGAACAACATCGGGCTCTTTATGGCGAAAACTGGTCCTTGCTCAGACAAAACAATTAATATTCATGCTTGCTTGGGAATTGAATAATAGCTGAGACACCCGCTCGAGCCCCAGCAGGTTGGAATGATAAAGGAATTTTTCTTTTCTCTGTGAACTGACTTCTGCAGCCTGGCGATGTCACACTGGGCCGCTCTCATTTGGTTTCCCCAAAACTCAGAGGGGCTAAAGTCATCGGCACTGTTATAAGACACAAGATCAATGCCTTGTTCAGCTTTTGTTTGGCGTTGGGGTAGTGCTGCAGCCTGGAGCCAACCAGATTTGGTTAGAGCTGATTCTTTTGGCTTGTGACTGCGGTGCCATAGCTTATTAATCGGAGGAGTGTTCTGCTCTCTGTGATAAGCCAGTGTATTGTGCCTGTGTGTGTGTGTGTGTGTGTGTGTGTTTGCATGCGGTGGTGGTGCAACTGTGTGACCACCAGGCAGGATTTTGAAGCCGGGGCTATAAGCTAATACAAACACGCTCCACAGTCGAAACACATCCACATGCGCACTGACACTCGCTTGTTCATCTGTAACAAGAGCCCACGTTTCAAAGTATCTCTCTACTCCCTGCGCCTCCCACTCTGCTTTTTCAATCTCGCCTTCCTCCTTCGCGTTTGCTGGACACCACATCCGTTCATCCATTCATTCATTCATTCATTCATGGTGTGTCGTGTCTCATAAGGCCATTGTGGGGGTCCTCGGCAGATCTGATGATGCTGGCGTCCTCTTTCAGCCCATGTGACCACACTGACCAAAGTACTTTGTGTCTTCGTTTCATTGCACGTGTGCCTTTGTGTGTGTGCGCTTTGCATGTTCGCTATCTGAGGAGATTACCCTCTGTGCACAAATCAATGGCCATGTATCAATGCCGTTTTTTTATGAGGCACTTAACAATAAAAGAGCAATAAGCTATGACACGGATAATCCAGTGGGGCATCACAGGAATTGCAAAGCAATTATAACAGCTCTGCTGTTCTCCGTGTGATTTACAGACATGTCTGTGCTCTTATAAAGCCCTTGATAACAACAACATTTCCAGGAATTGAAAACAGGATTTATAGAACTGTTTGCCACTTCGTATCCATTTTACGGTTAACTGACATTGAGCTGTGATATCATTCATGAAGTAACTTTGCGTCTTTATACTCTGCAGGCGGGCGTGTAGGTGTTTCGTCACATGTCACTCTTCACAGTCCATCACGTTCTGGAGCATGTTCACCTCAAATATTACAAAACCTGCTTGCATGCTTGTGTGTGGTTTGATAATATTGTTTGTATTGTTTGTCTGTTTGCCCACATCCTGAACGTAATTATACAGCAGCTCAGAGCGTCTAAGACACAAAACGCACTTGACACCGTTTAGTTAAAACGTTTTGTTGCAGAACATTTGCCAGGTCATTCATTTTGATCACAGCCTGCTGTCAGTCTTATTGTCATAATCATCATAAATATTGTTATGTGTGTTTTTCATACATGCACAGGTTCATATATTTGAGTATGAATAAAAAGGTTAGTTAAAAAAGTTTTCCTTCAAATAGTAACAGGTGTCTACACAATATAACCAACATATTAATTATTATTCTTATTCTTATTATTAGAAGTAGTAGTAGTAGTAGTAGTTGTACTTACTTACAGTATATATTTAGCAACACTTTGGGTTTAACAGCACACGTTTATATTACAATGTAAGTTTGCTCTGTTTAAATCTCTTTTAATACGTTGCATGAAAAATGCAGCTGAAGATGAGTTGTGTTATTAATGATTATGCTGATGTGTCCTCCGTACTCAGTTAACTGACGCTTGAGTTCGGAAAGTGATCCTGGAACGCTGGCAGGCTTCTGGAATAGAATTCACTGCTGTTTTTTCAAGTACTTCTTCGCCCTGAGCTCTTGAAATTGGAAATGGTTCCACAGGTTCTGTGCTGCAGAGCATTTGTGTGGACGTGCATGTAACCTAGTTTGAGATCGAAGACAAGTTAGAATACACCCCGCACCAAGTCCAAGCTTCCTTCCTTCTCATAAGACTCCAGTAAACTGCCAGGATGCATTTGATCTGCTAAACCTAAAATGTCTGAGCCAATCTCGTCTGTGAATCTTAACCCATCTGATGTAATCTGATCTAAGAGCCCTCCACACAACCTAAGCTCAGTCACAGAGGGGACGCCACACGATTACTACTAAGCATATATTGTACAAATGCGTTACAGTACATGCAAGCTCCTAATTCTGTTTACTGTAACGTATTGTTATTACCGTTGTAATATATTCTGCTGAAAAACAAAGAAATGTGTTTACTTGTAGACAAACTATGAAACTTCAGACTCAAGATCCTTTATTTCCAGAGGGAAATTAATTTGCATTGTCTTTCTTTTAAAAAAGAGCGAGAGCGAGCGAGAGAGAGAGAGAAGCCAAGGAGAAGCGAAAGGAAACAGATAGACACAAATAGAAATACAAAACAACCCGACAACGATTCAATCAACAAACAGTAATAGGCTGCAGAGCAGTGGAAAGTAAAGAGTACAGATTATGATTATGACGACGACCGAAACGTGACGCACTTAACAGTGCAATTGATAGCATATTGTGCTGTAATAATGCTATATGGAGTTATATTACAATTAATTAATTAAAAGAACAGAATAAATTTATTAAATGGCATCATTTGTGCCTAGTATCCACCCTTCCTACATTTGCTTTATTGCCTCTATCGACATTCTCCTCCCATTAGACGTCATTAGGCAGCTTTACACACAGCTGGCATATTTCTACTAGATATACTTCGCATAGACGCTGCATCCTGATCCCAGACGGATCAGACCTTGGCTGCAACCAGGCAAAAAGACAACACTTGCCAACGATACCGTAGCTTCATGATCCAAAAACCTTCTCGCTACACATGCGTATGTCTGTGCGTGTGAGTGGGGTGGGGGGATGTATGTGGATGACCCACTGACGTCCCACAGCCCCTCATCAGACAGCCTGCTGCCAGACCTCCCCATCTTTCTTCCCCCCCCCCCCCCCCCCCCCCCCACTCCCCCATCCATCATCCGTCTCCTCTCTGTCTTCAAGCAAACTTCTCCCGGCCGTACTCTTTCTCTGCTATGTCCAAATTTGGCGCTACTCCTTCATGTCCTTTAGCATGTATACACCTAATACATCTTCCCCCCCCCCCCCACACACACACACACACACACACACATCTTATCTTACACTCAACCTTCTCAGATTGTACGATTTAGAAATAGAAGAAGCTGCAGCCTCTGGTCAGTTTGACATGTAATCAGTTTAACACACATCTTACTAAACAGCAGGACCATGAATGATGGACATGTGTCTGCATCTGTTCCATAAAGACACTTAACCTTAGCTGATATGGACATACACTACCTCTAAGTGTATCGCGCTAAAGGAGTAGATTCAGCTCCCACAGGACTCTTTCCCATATCTCGCTTCGTCCTTCCACCCCCTCCTCCTTTCCTCGCGCTTTGTGCGTGTGCTGGAGATTCAGCTCTTCAGACGTATAGCGCTCATCCTTCTCTCTCCAATAACAGCGTAGCCTCTCTCTCGGTGCGTCTCTCGCCCTCTGCCCCCACCCCCTTGTTTTGAGGGAGAGAAACAGAGATGCTGGCTCCCAGAGGCAGGCTGCTCATCCCTCAATAACTCCAGCTCCGTTCCCTGTGGTGCTGAGCCCTGTCCTCTACCACTCAATTACTCCCCTCCGTAAAGACGTGCAGATGGGCTGGGATCCACGTGTGCACGCGCGCACACATAAAGCTACGGTGCTGTATGCAGGCCGTGCTTCCATCTTACACACATTCGTAACATGCACAGTTGAAAAAGTGCACACACTCACGCTTCCTGCTCAACCAACACACAGTGGCTCCCTTCGCTGGTGGATCAGTGCTCATTCTTGCCTCACAGCTTCACACGCGGAGAGGGAGACAAACTTTTTTCTCCTCTTCCTTATTTACAGGATTCGGAGCTAAAACCGTCAGAACCTTCTTGTTGGGGTTGTTGTTCCTTTGTCTCTGTGTTTCAGTAGCTTTCTCCTTTTTGTTGTTCCCCCTCGATCGCTGTGCATCCACAGGCGGTTAATGAGAACACAGCACAGATTGGTTTACCTGCCTGCATTCCTGCCTCTGCTCAGCAGAACCGGCTCAGAGTCTGAAAATGACTCACACAGAACTTCAAACACACCCAACAAAGGCTGCTCTGCTTCCTCTGGTTCAGGATGGAGCGGCGTCATTGATGGAGCGACCCTAAAGACACAAGTAGCTCTATCAAAGAAGGATTTAAAGCAGATGAAATGTAGCGCTTTGGAACGACAGGGTCAAAGTCCTGACCTTTATCCTATAGATGTGTTAGGGATGGAACCTGAGGCAGCGAGCGTGAGGAAGCCAACCAACATCCCAGAGATCCAAGCTGTTCTGTAGGAGCACTACAGTCGATGTGAAAGCTGAAAGAGTCAGTTGCAAGGACCACACAAACTTCCCGCCGTGTTGGTTTAAAGCTTAACTTATCAGACACGACCTTATTTCTGTGATAACAGCTTGTGAGCCCAATCTCACAGTCAGTGAATATAATTAGTGTTTTCCTTCATCTTTACTTGCTGATGATGATTGTTTACGGTTTTGTTTGTAAGACGCCCCCCCGCTGTGTTTACCTAACTCCTGTACAGCAACGTTACATTGCGCTTGAGGCACCAACGGTACGGCCACCGAGTCTGTGCGAGCCGCTTGAGCGTTGGCCACACAGAGAACCATCAAGCTAACTTGACCAAAACTTGCTTTGATTGTGTCCATATTGTCAAACAGTATGAAGCTGTTTGTATGACATCATATTTGTTGATTTTCTGGAAACCAAGTCACGCGTGGCACATGTACTGTAGGAATCGAAACAACAAAGCCCTCCCCCGCCTCTTTCTGTCTCTCTCTCTCTCACACACACACACACACACACACACACACACACACTCAGCAACAAGGGAAACAAACATCATTTCTCAGCCAGTCTGCAGTACCTGCGCTCACATTAGACGCCAACCGCTGTGTCACTCAAAGCCGCCGAATCCAACCTAGTGAACACACTGCAGCTTGGTTCCAGGCACAAAGTCAACCGTGAGCACGAAATTAGAAGATCTTTTTGTTCTTTTGATCTGAAACACCACCCAGCCCGTTCCGTTGATTTCTTTCCTCAGCTGTCATGCGATGAACACAGATATAGCCAGGTCCTCGCCACTTGTTCTGACACTTTGGCCCTTGTCTCAGTGCCAGTTGGCAAGCGACGAATAAAACGATTTGTTATGCTGCGATCTATTTATAATGCGGGCGAGTTGATTAGGGCTAAAGCCTATATTTAACACGTGACAGATAATATAGAGGCAAACTCAGGAGCCGTGTCTGTCAATTCTGACACATGCGGTTATAATTATCACACTGTCATTAAAATGAGTCAGTGTGAGAGCCTGGCAGGCTGCTTTATTGCCGGGTTTAATCTATGACCGCTTCACATCTCATTATTAATATGGTAATGGATCTCCTTGAAGAGATTAAGGGATGGAGTGGTTGGTGGTGACAGTAAAAGCTATTTTGGATTTTCGAATCAGAGGAGGCTCGGGGGTTTGATGCCGCTGTAGATGAGGATTGTCATTTAATGTAGAGCGGGCGTGTTTGGAGCTGCTGTGCCCGTTTTGGTGAGTTTCAGAAAGCTGTGATGTGGGAGAGTGCACCTTTATGAGGCTTGTACATAAATATAACCGGACATTGATTTTTTTCCTGCTTTGTGGTGTCTGTGTCTCTCTCTCTCGCTTGCTTGCACAGTGCACATAAGACAGACAAGGCACTGCCCTGTCACATCCCATAATGCCCCTAAACAAAGTCTTACACAGAAGTCCTCTGTGCAACTCCAAGGACTTGCATGTCAGCAAAAACTGTGAATATGAATGCATACACTGATGTACTGTACATGAATAATGTATGTTGGAGGTTTTAGGAGTCTTTGGGGGGGTTTACGTTCCCCTGAGCAAACAAATCCATCAAGTGTCTTGATACTTTTATGAGGAGATGCTTATGTAGTGTGTCCAGAGGATGAGATGTGGTCATGTTAGTTGGAATTTCTTCCTTTATTGGAGTTTGTGTGTCATCCACCAGGACACTTCTGCACTTCCCCCCCTTTCCCAGGCCTCTTTCTTTGCAGAATCCAAAATTCCAAGCAGTGGTCTTTCCCTTGGCAACACGTCTATTTTTCTGCAGGTAGGATTAGATTGAGGAAGGTTTAACATAATCTGTAACATCTGCATTATACTGTACCTCCAGCCAACCTTTCTATCCGTGCTTGGTTGTGTTTGTCTATTGTAAAGCATTGCTCCCAAGTCAGTACTTCATTATTATTGTGAGTTTTATGTACTTTTGATTTCTTAGGGCCCAAATCTGGCTCCAAAAAGGCCTTTTCTGTGTTTCTGTTTACTTAGTTTGCCTGGGAAGAACCAAACATTTGAAGGAATATACAGTAGTGATTATTTTCTACATGGCCAGTTTTCTACCACATTTCACACAGTTGTGAGGGATTGTCCGTCTGAGTAGCCCTGTGATGGACTGGACGACCTGTAACCCCGCCTCTCGCCTGATTGACAGCTGCCACGACCCGCGTGGTTAAACCCACACACCCACCTGCAGGAGTTAGTCTGTCCAGTTTCTCCTTTTCACTTCTAGCTGGACAACTTCTTGCGTATTATACCACAGTGAAACATAAACCCTGCTACGGTAGCAGCCCAGGAGACAGTGGTCTCCCTTAACATCCCTCTCCCACACTCACCTACAGCGCTACTGTACTGACTTGCATAAACAAGTCCCAGTTCGTCAGACAGTAGCTCGACTGCTGGACGACACCGAGTTAGCCAGTGACATATACAGTAGTAAAATCCTCTCATCACACGGCATCATTACAGCTGCTGTAAGAAGGGTAGGAACTGTAAAGAGCTGCAGAAGGTATTAACTATACCAGTTAAATCACCTTTAAGCTCACTTTTAATTCGTGTGTCATTTTTGAATTCCATCAAATGCTGCAAAACTGCTGTGATGCCAATTCACAGTGCAGATGGGTCACGACCCTAATTAAAAAAGCAAACGCTTGAAGACTTTTGAAGGATTTTTCAAAGGATTTCAAAGTTTTTCTGTGGCCAAATCACTGTCTAGTCATTCGATTTCAACCCAGTGCAGCTACAGACCGAGCACCAACTGAAGTGAGAGCCTGACAAAGCATCTCCAGGGAGGAAGCTCAAAATGCTGGTGGCATCCATGGACTTCCAGACTTTCTTTCTTTGTGCTTCTCGTATCTTCATACGCTCAACAGAAATGATGATCGACACAGACCTGGGATCAGGCTTGAGCTGGTCCACTCTTGTGGACAGCAGTAGCTGCACATCAACAAAGAGGGTGAGAAGCTGTCCCACGAGGGAGACCACCGGCAGACCTGGTTGTGACAGAGAAAGCCAGAGGAAACAAACGGTGTCTTGTACACACAGCAAGGAGGAAGATAAAACTCTCTCTCACACACGCGCGCACACACACACACACTCACACACACACACACACACACACACACACATCACCCCCTAAGGTGAGAGAAATCTAGCTTCGAACATATTACTGCACTTCATTAGATTTGTTCATTAACGAAGGCTCACAAGTAATGACTTTTTGCTCCATGCGACTGCCAAATAGATTACAGTATTGATAATTGCATTAGTTTTATGATGAATATGTAAAAAGTGGAGAGGGAGAGTGGGCGTGTTTAATATCTACGAATTAATAACGTTTGATTCCTTCCTTGTGAAAAAGACCCCGAGATTTTCATCCTGGATGCAGGAAAATATGGCTCCAATAAAGGATTAATATTCGGCGTTTATCACTGCGGTTCACTCTGCTTCATTTGCAACGCATGGAAGGTCATTTACTGTGCATATAAACAAAAGATAAATGTAGTTGAGATGCAAACTGATACAAATGTGTTAAATAAGATAAGACAATTACAGTTTTTATTTACAATGGGCATTAAAAACCTTTATTTCTCGTTCAGCAAGTTGTTTGGTCTTTGGGAAGTAGTGCCATGTATAAAAATGTCAGCTTTTGCCCGAATATTGTATTTAAAGTGTTGTATTAAATAATATGTACTAGAGTCCTGAATGAAAATGGGAAAGCAGACGATGAATCGAGGAAGACGCGCTGGCACAACAACACAACAGTGGAGCCCTCTTGCTGTGCGATGGCAAGAAAAAGCTTTGACAGCCTGAGAAGGTGTTGCCGCTGCTCCTCTACAATTTCTAAGTCTATCACTTAGAGGAAAAAATATAACCCATCCATCTGGGCTTTATGGAAAATGATTTCATTAGACTTGAGCGTTAAACACATGTTTCAGGCTGCCTTCCTATGTAAGTCTGTATGATCGTCAAACACACTACGCGAGCAGGGGACAACAAAACCCAACGAAACCCCGTGATCGCAGGACGACGCTGTACATACAGCTATTTAAGTCGTAATGTGATGCCGGGACGGGTTAGAAGAATAAATGACGTCTAAGGATGGACATTAGTTGGCTTGACTCAGTCTATAACCCACCACCACCCCTCTGTTCCCTGAATACCCAGCGGCACATTAGCTGGAGAGCTACTATTACAGTTCACTTCCAGAGAACAGCAATGGAAAGCTGAGTGTTACCGTGCCCCCAAAGGTTTAACAGCGTGGACGTCTCTCACCACCTAACTAGTTCATACCCAGCTCGCTCCAGGAGCACCAAGGTCACATTAAAACGCTGCAGCCTCCACGCGTGTGTGTGTGTGTTAGAGCCTCTGACTACAAAGGCAGAGGAGAGTCATTAGCAGGGAAACAGGAAAAAGGTGAGAGTTCTCTCTCTCTCTCTCTCTCTCTCTCTCTCTCTGTCTCTTCTGTTTTCTTCAACCCAAATGTGGCCGAGAGCGAGGCCTTGCCATCCTCAAACACAAATGGAAGTGTCTAATCCCCCTCGGTAAAAGAAATTCCGATAGGACAAACTTCAGATCATTCTGCGTTGCACAGAGTCAAGAGTGCCGTATTGATCTGCTCTGTCTGTGATGAATCCACAATTAGAGCCATGGCAGGCCGCTGGGGAGTCTGTCCTCTGTTTGATTGAGCCTGCCCTCTTTGCCTTCACGGCTACAGTATGTGGATGAAACATTAAGCAGGATGGAGAGAGCTGTACATGCGTGTGTGTGTGTGTGTGTGTGTGTGTGTGTGTGTGAGAGAGACAGATGTGGCAGCCAGGCGCTACGTCTTGCGTGACAGCAGCGAGGAAGGAAAAGGGAAGAAATTAGGATGAAGGTGGTTTAGATTGGCGAGATACGGACAAAGAGGGGGATGAACAACAAAGCTGCGCGAGGAATGATGCATTAGTCTGAGGAGGCTTTGACACTGGGTGCAAACCTCAGGGGAATTGGAGGGAGACGCAGAAAGTCCAATGTGAGACATACAGGAAGGAGAAGTCAGGAGGCGAAGAGACAGAAATCCTCACGAATCAGCTCGTATGATTACTCGTATGAGGCTTTGAAGGCCTCTTGGCTGCGCCGTACCTTCGCACTCTGAATGGGTGGGTGAGGTAGCGGAGGGTTCAGGATGTAGGAATGCCGGTGTCGGAGCTCAGCAGTGCAGGGGGGAGAGGCAGGAGAGGAGGAGGGGTGAGAGAAGGGGGGGTGGGGGGCATCCTGCCAACTGGGTCTGCAGCTTAATTAACTCTAAAGCAGGCAAGCTGCGGGCTGCCCCGTCGCCTTGCATATCAACGACCTGGGCGCTTTCTAAGCACCTTAGCAGACAAACCCTCCTTTGTGAGCGGGAGGAGTCTATTCAGCCCGGGCCCGCGGAGCCCAAGGAGCTCGTCTCTTGTCCGTGGTCTATGTGATGGGCATGTACTTGTTTCCTCTCGTAAACATCTGAATGGAACTGTAACCTGCAGAGAGACGAGGCCCGTCGGGGGTTTTGCGCGTCGAACACAGGCTGGAGTCAAATTTAGGTCGTCGGAAGCAAACACGCATAAATCTGGTGAACGTAGACATAATCTAAGATGCTACGCTGCAGCCACAGGATGATTCCTTCTTCTGACGATCTGTTCTTATCCCTGAGAAGGTCAACCAGTGTCTTTCTAGACAAAGCGCAGCCCCGTCTGTTCCCCCTCATAACTTGACTAACCACTGACCTCTAGCGGCACAAGGTGGCATAAATCACATCTAAAACATTAATTAAGCTCATTGTAAGCAGGATGACAATGAAGGTGATGGTTGAGGGGATTCATGTTGTGCCGTATATGATCAAAATTCAGTGAAATGCAGATCCACGCAGGTCGGATTTCAGGGGTGCGTGAACACGCCGTACACACACGGACTGCAAAGAATCACTGACACCTCCTCTGTGCAGCAGCGCAGAGGTCAGGCCTGATGTATTCTGCTGAGAGCTCACAATGATCTCCGATGAGAGCAAGTGGGATTATTAAATTTGGACCTGCTGGCTCCTCCGGGCTTGTTGGCTGGCTGACCTTGAGCTGCGGGCCAGCGTCTAGCGGGGTTGTAGTGATCGGCCAGGCAGCGGACTCGCTGACTACATGCGGGTCTGCAGGGAGGCCCGGCAGCCTGGCTGCTGTTAGCTGGTAGCTGAATGGCTGATGAGCTTGATGGCTGTCTGCGTAGATGACATCCATGTATTCTCACAAACCAGTTTTTAGTTGGATTACGGCTTATTTTATTTAACACACCTCACATTAAACCCTCAGTGTGCATTTCATCAAAGACAATCAATTCGATTTAAACAGGAAATAATAATGGCACTGATTAGAGACGCGTGACATGACAGGCATGTGATGCAGCGCAACCATGTCTTGATTTTATCATCTCTCAGTGTTTGGTGCGATGAATATTTCGAAGGTGAGAAACGTTCTTTGTTGTCTCTTAGCAGCCTGACTCATTTATTAAACGCTCACAGCAGAAGGAATAAGAAGAGTTCTCAATCATTTCAGATCAAGCGTCTCACCCACACCGACGTTTAAGATGTGACTAAATGTTATTCACGCGCAGTCCTCTGTTTGCGCTCAGACTAGTTGACAGGTACCAGAGTGGATCGCGAGCATCCCCCTCCACCCTGTGGGGCATTAAAGTGCCATGCTCTCGATGCCTCGCCTGATCAGCCCTGGGCTGATAAGACCAGGCTCTTATGAAAAGCAGACTTCGTTCTTAAGAACACATCAAAGCGTCTGCTCACTTCCTTCCTTCCACACTCTGCTGGGGCTGGAGAAAGAAAAAAAAAAAACAAGAAAGAGAGAAAGGTTGTGAGGAATAAGCGCAGCAAATTGGGTTTGCCATGGCTGGATTTGATGCCAAGACCGGACGAACCAAGTCAGAATTCAGGGATATATGCCAAAAAAAATTACTACAGCTTTCAGTGAACATAATCCACCACTTTAGTGTGTGTTTCCTTTTCTTTTTAACAGCGAGAGGAGCTCATGACATCTT
Organism: Macropodus opercularis; assembly: GCA_030770545.1. Classification (NCBI taxonomy): domain Eukaryota; kingdom Metazoa; phylum Chordata; class Actinopteri; order Anabantiformes; family Osphronemidae; genus Macropodus; species Macropodus opercularis. The sequence continues at coordinate 6,877,175 of CM061094.1, read as the reverse complement.
TATTGAACTTGTCTGTGAGCGTATACTGTACACTATAAGCTGTCAAACAACTCTTTCGAAGTTTCTTTCTCTGATGGATTTAAACATTTTTTAAGCACTGAGGTGACGTTCAGTTGCTGCTGGTAGTTTCTAGCGTCACATCTGCTGTAGCTGGAAACCTCTTATTGACAAAAACCAGTCAGTCAGTTCGGGATGAAACAAACTATGAGCTTTGAGCTGATGTAGCACAAAGCGAACTATGCGCATGCGTTGCGTTGGCGGTTTCCTGAAAGGATAACATGTAAGTGCAACGCGAGCGCGATGCTCCGCGAGCCGTCAGCTCCTGGACGTAGCAGAGCTTTTGATTCGTAATTTGTGTGGGTGTGAGTGTGTGTGGCCCACCAGCAGTTGGAGGGCAGCAGCTGCAGGGGGCCTGTGGATGAACATGGTTCTCTAAATCAGTACCGACAGCCTCACTGCTCCTCTCTGTGAGCGCTGATACACAGGAGGACCACTTATATTCATTACAATGCATTCATTTAATGTGAGCAGTCACTGAGCGCCTTCACACCTCAGCTATAAAATAATTCTCACTAATTAGTTTCAAATACAAGGGTTTCAGTGTGTTGTCAGCTCTTAATTCTGTTTTCCATGTTAAATTGGTTCTCACGTAAATAAATTACAGCCTTAAGATTAAAGACGGTTTAACCTAAAAGTCAAACAGTTTAGCGCAGAGAAGTTAGAAACATATTTAAAACCACTAACACTGTTCCAACATCACGTAACAGGAAAATTTAATTTAAATTTCATGCTACTATCATCACTGATGAGACATTTCACCAAAAAATGAAACGTTCAAAAGGTCATCGGTCTTGTCTTGTATGAAATTTATTCAAATCCATGTTTTTCCAATAATAACCGAACAGTATTACAGGCTGAACAGCGAGCTGCTAATGTGGCAGGAAAAAAAAGATAAAGAAAGGGTAAAACTAAAAGATCCTCTTGCAACATTTAGTTCGATATTTAATGATAGTCTTTAAATGATCCATGAATAAATATCTCATTGAACAGGCTCATAAGCCAAACGGAGCCATGTGATCTGGAAGGGTACAAAAAGTGATTCCTCTCAGAAATGAATTCTACTCAAAAGCCCTGAAGCAAGTGAGAGTGAAGTGTGTGTGTGTGTTTTCTGTACAAGTTCACGCCGTGTGACTTCCGAACCGTCTTTGGAGCTTTAGCGTCCTCATCCTCGGATCCCACAGCTGAGCCTGATACAGGGGAGCAGCGTACGGAGGAACGAAGGCGAAGAGAAGCAGAGCGGGACGGAGGAAAAGTTTAGAGTAGAGCAGAACGGAAGGGATCCGATAGAACGAGGACTTGGCCGACACTAGATTGAGGAGCGGGTTAGTGAGGTGGGAATGCTAAACGGAGCAGGTCTGGGCAGTGCAGAGGACAGATTAAGACATCGCTGTATCCCGCCACTAATGATGAGCTGAGACTTGCATCGGGCAGAGGGTTCAGAGGTCACAGGGCCACGCTGGCTTTCATCATCTTCTATTTTGGTTCCGGTCTGTACAGTGTCTGTGAAATGTCAAAGAGGGATGAAGCTGGCGGGAGGAAAAATCAATTCACCTTAGAAACTCTCTTCGGCCCCGGTGCTTTTGTTTTCATCGCACACAGGCTGTGAACCCAGGCCTGTTTTGACATTTTACCTGAAATGAGTCAGCTGCGCTCGAAGCTGCTGTTGTGGGGCGGTTCTGCGTGTTCTGGGGAACAACACTCTCTTAGCAGGAGCCGCAGGCGGAATTCTCCTGAATGGTGCAGAAAATCGTTCGATCCGTTCAGAGCATGGGCTGCTTCCTACAAGCGATTCATGTTACGTTGCGTGATGTGCAGACGGTGTTTGATGTTTTTCTGCCATTTCTGCTTTTTTTTACTGTGGGCTGCTGCGTTTCAGACGTAGCGACCAGCAGTGGGATGATGGTAGTTTAGTTTGTGTCCTCTGTTTACTAAGCAGAAGGTCTGATCACATGATAAACATCTAGTGACAAACGCACTGGGCTGAACAGAGCTGACCAGGACAGGCCTGTGGGTGGAACAGCTGTTTTATTTTGTCCATTTACTCTACGGTCGCTCTTGTCACTCGTCATGCTTTGATTGCTTGATAGTTTGCACGTGAGAAGCCCGTTTCCCCTTGTTCCTTCCCGGCAGAGAGAGGCCAAACAGGTTGCACGGTGGACGATACGTGCGTTGGAATTCCAGCACACGTGAACCACTAAGCGATTATTTCGGTTGCCACTCCACGCTTCACGTTGTATCACTTTCACTCCCACTTTCTCCTCGACTGCTTCGTGGACTGTGAAGCAGTGAGAGTGTGCTTTTTTTTGACAAGGCTCATTTTTAGCCTGGAACATAACAGTGAGGGTCTATTACTCTCTGTGTTTTCGAAGCACTCATGGCCTCCCTCCTTCGCTCTTGCTCTTCTCTTTTGTTGCCCTCCTGCAATGGAAACGATAACTGGCAGCGACACCACATACCTTCGTAACGTTGCGGCTACAGTACACAGGGTACTTCAGTTATTATCCAGGGTATCAAATGCAAATGGGAATGACCAGTAACGCTGATACACAGATAAATGGAATGAAATAATAAACGGCCCTGTGTTGTTTCCAGACAGGATTGTGAAGCGGCAAACTAAAAAAGAGGCCAACCACCGTTGCTTGGGTGAGCTGAGCTGAAGTGTATAATTACCCAGGAGATGCAGGGGCAGAGGAGAGAGAGGTGGTCATTTAGATAGGATGTTAATTGTAATTACCTTTCTGGTGGGATGTCACCATAGCAACCTTGGCCACCGTTAGTCTTGGCCTGACTGTGGAAGCCACACTATGCGTGTGTGTGTGTGTGCGCGCGCATGCACATGGGTTTGAGATGTTTGTTTCACAAAGACGGAGGAAGTCACATGCCCCCAAAGTAGCAGTGGTGACCTTTGTGTCTCCTCGGTTTCTCTTTGTTTGCTCTGTACCTGTAATTCGTGTCATGAAAAAACTAAATATGCAATTATATAGCAAAAAAAATGCGTGTTTGTGATGTGTTTTTTTGTAAAGATACAATAGTATACGTAGGATTGTTCACTCCACTCTGCACAGTGGATTAATAGGGCCACACTTATATCTTTGTCTATGACATCATACTCGGTCCACACAGACACTCCTGTCTCCATCTCTCTCTCTCTCACACACACACACACACACACACACACACACACACACACACACACACACATAAATTACAAGTCCAACTTTTAACATGGGAGACTGATTTCAGCGCCAATGATCTGTGTGGCTATAAAAAGCATCTTAAATGGACCCTGCAAAATGTGCCAAACAAACATATTTAACTCTCACAACCGTTATCTCGGCCAGCAGAGTTTCCGTTTGCGGCTTCATGCTTGCTTGCTGTGTTTGCGGTGCCAGATGGAGCAGCCAGTGGTTAGGACTGAGTGGGACTAGAGTGAACTTTAGCTCGTTTTCTTTCCAGCTGCAAACACATGAAGTGAACAAGTTTTGAAACTGGTCCTGGAATGAGACTCTTTGGGCTGATGAATCCAGAACCAGAACGGTGGGAGGAGAAACGTAAGGACAAAAGGATACTTCATCCTCATTCAAGCATGGCGGCAGCGTTATATCAGTGTATCAGGCCATCGGGCTTCTTCACACTGCAGATATATAATGATGCCAAATGTTTTCTTACAAATGTCTGCTCGCATGAAGAATTGCAGTTGCAGATGTTTCCAAATGTTCCTCGTCTGTCGCACTGTGGGCGCGTTCGTTGTACGTATGCACATGGTGGAACATCGTTTGCCTGACCAATGGTCTCTTCCCCCAGTGAAGGTCAGCTGCCGGTGTCATGCTATATGGATTTTCATTTAGGACACTTTGTGCTGCAGAGGAGGAGGACACTGCTCCCATCACATCCCATCAGCGTGCGTGTTCGTCTTCATCTAACCGCCCTTTCTGCCTGCCTCAGCCCCTGACCCGGTGTCCACCCTCCACCTAGATGCACTCAACTTCTATATCTCAGCCTAACTTTGATTCAAATCCGTCTTGAAGTCCAGGAATGTTTTTTGTTTCAGATCACGTCAGTGAACGTGAGCGTGGCCTGTATAGACTCTCCTCAACTGTAGCGTGCACATTGAATCTGACCCAGCAAAGTAAGATTCCAATCTTGTGTGTGATTTATCAGGTGTTTATTGCCAGTCCACTTCCTCCAGCCCCACATCTTCAGGCCGAGGAAGCAACGCAGCAGGATCCCGTCACTGGCCTCTGGTCACCAAGCCATCTGAGAAGTGATCGATACCCGTTTATATCTGCTGCTCCCTAATCACGGCTCCACCCGAGGGAGGTGAGGGACAGAAACAGGCTGTGAAAGTGCCCTTTTTTTGCCCCAGTCCTCTGTTGCATTTACGGTCTTACTGCATTTTCAGTCGTCATCTTTGTCTTTTTTCCTCTCTTTGTAACCAGACCGAAGCCTAGAGTGTGTGCAACCCAGCAGAAAGCAGCGGCGCCAGAAAAAGTCCGTGTGTTTCAGCATCCTTTGAAAGGCAGCCAGTAGCCAACACTGGCAATAAGTCGCCTTTGATGTTTGAAGACACGTTTCATATTCATATTTCCTGTGTCGTGTCAAGTTCCGATGTTTCTGCAGAGACGCTGCACTTGATGTGTGACTCTCTCTCCATTTCCATTACATTGTAGCAGCCACGCTTGTGTGCTAATGATTAAATGAATTAATTAGATCTTGTTTGATCCACCATCATCATCAGGCGTCTCTCCCCCTTGGTAATGACCTCAATAATGGTGCTAACTTTAATGGGATTTTAATTGATTTATCCGCTGTAGATTTCTGTGTGTGCATGCAGCCTGATCCTTAACTGATCAAAACGTTCTGTCTTTTTATCACCAACGTGAAGTAGTTGCAAACTATGCGATTACATTTTTACTGCAAAGCATTGGTGTTTGGATTAACTGCATGAACAGCCAGATACTGTATGTATCCCGAAATGTAAATGACAAATATGATTTTAAATTCACATCACATCACAGTCCCTATTCTTTTAATTACCTTCATCTTATTAAAGGCTGACAAGAGAAAAACGTACAGTAAATACAAACAAAAACGCTGAATGCTAATGAGGTAACTCAGGGAAAGTATGAATCATCATTGTTTTTCAGATGACGTAGGAAAATAGCACAAAAAAACAAACTCTGAGGTCGTTTAAACGAGGTTACTGCAAAACATTAAACCAAGATTAACAACCTTTCACATGAAATAATAATGATAATAATAATAATAATAATAATAATGTAATATGGCTTCTTTGTGGACCAAGAGTGAAAGTAGACTATATGAAGCAATGATAAGGGAAGACTCACACATCTGAGCATTCAAACCTGTAATGCAGTGGGAAATTGTTGTGAATGTGTGGAGTAAACCCCAGCAGTTCATTACAGCCTCACTCTTTCCTTTATAATTGCCTGTGACAGCTTTGTGTTTGTTGTCAATGTGTCATTAGCCCAGGCACCTCTGCTGATAAGCTTCAATGTTTCAGTGCCTGTCATAAATAAAGAACATAGCCAGCGCTGTGTAATAACGTCCTCTCTGCTCTGACCGTGTGTGTGTGTGTGTGTGTGTTTCCTTTGTGCATGTAGGTAGCTTCTTAACAGATCATTACTCTATTCCTTGGTGGTCTCTCAGTCTTTACTTTGATGTTCAGCTGAGTTATTACATGTAATGTTTGCTACAATTAGAAGCTGATGTTGACTTCGGATGCAGATGCGTCCTTGTGGTCCTCCAGGAACGATGGCATCTCCAACGTGTGGTCATCGTTCTCAACAACAGCATGGACTGTGTGTTGTAGCCTACTGGACGTCAGACTGCGGCTTTTGTAAATAACATTCACATTCATGGTTTTGCTGTGATTTCTACGGATATAATTCAGTTTGAAACCAAATTACCTTTATAGCCCAACATCACAAATTTGCCTCGTGGGTTTTAGAATCTGTGCAACGCGCAGGTTTTTCACGCCGCTGTGCGATCTCTGCAAACGAACAGAACGAGAGAGGCTCTTTGCGCAGTAAGAAAGACGAACATGCTTATTTCAACTTCTGGTACAAAGCAACATTCACCTTTAAAATCGAACTGCACTCGACTTCCTGTGGTATTAGCTGAATACACATGCATCAGTGTCCTCGTGCGTCTGAGGGATGTTGTGTTTCCGTTTTTATGTGCACCTTGGGGATACGTTTGCAAACGTATGAAAGCCATTCTATCCTCTCCTCCATGCTAATGCTCTGACCAAAGCCTCGGTTTTGTGCGCAGTTCGCCAGCCGACCGGAAGACGGGATCAAACGCAGGAGGAGGAGATCTCAGTGGCTGGAGTCAGACGCTCTTTCATCTCTTCCCTGCCATGCCAGCACACACTCTAATGCTTCATTTTCTCTGCTCAAAGGGAGGGAGGCTCCTCAAAGAGAGCGTACTGAGGGAGCTCACTGTGTCGCTTTCAATTCTGCTGATTTCTTCCTGAAAGAAATACAGATGCATGAAAACCTAGTTCAGTTCGGTTTTATTTAAAGAGTAAATATGTGTGTTCAATTCTTTTTCTCAGAGATTTAGTCTCTATCAGACTGGGATGCATCTCTGAATCTAAATAGACTTTTTCCTATGTGGGGAAATGAACTAGTAGTTGTTCGTCTCTGTGAGAGCAAACTAAGTCAGACATGCAGGAATTAAACTAGATATTCTCACTGAGAAGACATTTGAAAGACTCAGCAAAGGAACAAACAAAAGAGAGAAGAAGGCGTTTTTGACCAATAAGATGACAGATACGTCGGCGCCTGCTACGTATTGTCCCCGTGCTAGACTGACTGGTTAAGCTGGTGATGGATTTGGTAAGAGATGCTCTGTAACTGTGGGCCTGCATCACTGTGAATGAAAGAGTGCAGAGAGCAGCAGAGGAGAGGGCTCCCTGTGGGGTTTCTTGCAGATATTAGTGAGAAGCCAGGGCTGGGATAATCTGCACAGGAGGCTGGATAAGAGCGCACAGTGAGGATCTAATTGTAGACCTCCCACACTGACACTCCATGACCCCAGTACACACAATAACCTCGCAGGCAGAGATGAGGAAAGAGAAAGAAAAAGGGAAACTGATAAGGAGACAATAATATCAGTGTAATAAGTTTTAATACAGTCAGACTTCATGTTACTAGGCTTATATAAATGATCAGCGTTATTGGAAATAATCACACAGCACACATATCTTGCGCATATCTCAAAAATATCTTTTCACAATTCGGCGACTGGCCCTCTCCTCTCTGCTCCCCGGTGTTCACAGATGCCTGTCACGTCACTATGAAAAGACAAGAGAAAGAGAGAGCACACGACACAGATGCATTCCCCCCTGACAGGGAGATGGCTAGATTGAAAGGTGTAGCTGATCCCAGGCAAGCAACCGCAGGCTTAATATCCCCCCTCTATATCCTCTCTCCGTGCCGTCTGGTGCCATGACACTCGGGACTGACGTCAGTGTTATTTCTGTCCGTCCCCTGGTCAAGGAGGGGTCATCATCGCTAATACATTATTCACACACGCAGCATCAACCCTAGACAGGTTTTATCTCGACAGGGCAACGCATCCATCAGCCCCCCCGGGCTCAGTGGCTGAGTAAACACAGAAGGCAAAGCAAAAGCTCTTGCTTCAGCTTTTCGATGAACGCTTCTGATTCGTGGTGTGGTTATGGAAATGAACCAGCACTTTATGAAAACACGTGTGTGCGACTACACCTTGCACCATCCATGTTGGATAACAACAGAAGCAACACAGCAGGTGATTTCTGCATTGGTCTTAAACGGCTCCACGCGTGAAGCCAAGTTATTAAACAGTGGATATTCGGAGGTGAAGTTTGGAATTTCACCAGCTGTGAAGCAGCACACGTTGTCAGATAAGCCTGTATTTCTACAGAGAAGCCTTGGGAGGGCAAACCGCACGCAAACACAGATATGAATGCAGTAAAACGCACGGTTTTGTTCTGTTGTCAGTATGTGATCCCTGCTCGTGCGTCTATTCACTTTCTCCCCTGGATTGGGGTGATACAAGCAGACCGCGTTTCAGAGCGCGTCCAGACAGAGACCCGCTCCCAGAGAGCCTGTGGACCATGTAATGACTCAGTTGTACTGTATCACTGATGCAAGTCAAACTGATGAAGTCAAGACAGAAGCACAGGAATAATTGGATGTGTTCACTAAATACTGCTATTCCCGCAATAACCAAAAGTGATTATGTGCAATATAGTCTTTTCTCTTTTCAGACTTGAGTGAGCAAAGACAATTAGTGATTTTTTTTTTTTTAGCCTGGTGAGGATTATGACAAGATGACGCTGGAGAGTGTGATACCGTGTAAAATAAATTTGATCTAATGTTTTAGCCGTCAAACAACACACCCCAGACTACAACACCTACTCGTCTGACTGAGCTTTCCAGTCCTATAGGTACAGTGGCTCCTTTGAACTCTCACAGTGTTTTTCATGTGAATTATTTTTGTTTACATGTTTATTCCTCGCCCAGCTGCTTGCATGCACATCGCTCACTACCCCCTGCCAGGTTAGGAGGGGAGGGAGAGTAGCTTCAAGGCTCCCACTCTCACTACATGTATGTACCACACAGCAGGACATTTCTCATAGAACAGGCTTTAATGTTTAATCAGCTACTTGACACAATGAAAACAATTCCTCACACACACCAGGAGCTCATTGTAAGTAAATATATATTATTTTTATATATTTTTCTGCAATTTTTGACTTCCGGTGGTTTGCTCTTACACTTGTTCATGATCTAAACGCGAGTGATTGGCCTCGTCTTCCAGCCTTCGTGTTATTTTGGTCCCCATCCAGTCCAAAGACCCCCTCAGCTTACTCTGTGTGAATGTGGGGTTGAGAAGAACGGTGGCTGCGTTCGATCAGCTGTCTCTGCTAACACAGTCACTGAAATGGTAATTTTCTGATACAGGGTGACGACCTGTGTTCAGCCAGAAATTCCAAGCCTCATTAGATAATGAACAGGGAGAGCACCGGCCCATCACATGTCATCGTGAAGGCTCGAGTTGTTTGATAGTGTAGTGCATGTGGCCAGACTGACTGAATTTAACTTTATCATTTTCTCCATTGCTCTCTTTTACATGTTCAGCTCATGGAGTTTTATCCATAATCATATATTATTGTTTCTTCAAATGTGAGAGAAGGGAGCTTAACAGACCTGTCATCCCGGACGGCTTTATTTTGCACTATGTGTGTCTGATATCTCCGCTAGACTCTCTGCAGGCCTCATTCAAATAGTACATAACATATGCAAATATAATATATTGTAAATACGTAATATAATGTAAATAAGCCAGGATGAGGCTACAGCTGGAGCAGCCAGGAAGTCAGGCAGGCACTGACTGGAACAGGAGGCCGGACAGAGGAACATGGAGCCGCGACCGCAAAAACAAATCAGGCATGAAAAGAAGGGCCACTACCGGTGACACTGTTTGCACAGTAATTAGTTGTTATTGTTTCCCTCAAATGAGGCTTGTTAATAACTTTGTTTCAAAATTAAACATAAACAAAGCAGATGATAGCCTGCACGACATGCTGGACTTTTCGTGCTTCCAATCTTTGAAGAGACGTTAATAACGTTGTGGCCTGGCACTGCTGGGACACATCATGTGATGTATCATCTGCTGGTTAAAGCTTATTTTGAGCTAATTTCCTCTCCTGGTTTGGAGGCAGGGATTTCATTTGGACTCTTGCCCCGGCTTCACCTGGACTCGTGAAACATAAGACGTGACGCATCGGAGAAACTGCTCTGCCAGCCTTCGGGCTGTTCATGTGCCAAGGTCAGGTCTCGCTACATAACGTGCCAAAGCAAGCTTATACTCTTGAGCTCTAGACATTTCCTCCTTTCTGTCGCGCTCATTTGTCTTTAATTGTCTTTAGTGTCTCGTCCATATAAGACGAGTGGTTTCTCCTCCCTTTCACAGGACTTTTTTTTCCCATATGTTGCTTAAATTGAGACCTACATGAATTAAGAATTGATTTCAGGGCTCTTTAACAACAATCTAAAGGTTTCCAAAAGTCAGTTTTCCACTCTGCCTGCAGGGAAACTGCACCTTAAAATAACACTCACATGTACTATTCCAGTGGGCTCGAACCAGCCAGTATTTATGAACATGAACAGCCAGTATGCTAAAAACACACAAACAGCTCTAGGGCTACTCTATTTCTCATGAATTATAAATTTGAGCACTCCTGATGTTTTATATGAGCTTGGACATACAAATTTTATAAACATTTTCCGAAGTGCCAGAGTGCACTAATACTTTCTAGTATGTCGAGCCCCAGTAAAATGAGCGACGCGATGAACCGTGTCATCTTCAGCAGGCAACTTCGACACGCACTGCAAATGTAGGAGTTTTTTAACAAAGACGAGAACAGGCGAGAAAGGAACAGAGCGATGCAACAGCAGGCTGCAGTTGTGCAGGACAGAAGCCCTCCTGCAGGTGCTTTGCCCTTTTAAAGGTGGTCCTGCAGACTGTGCACTGATGGAGTCTGCAAAGATTTCGAATGGCTTAAACGAGTGTGAAGGTCTCAGAAAAGGTTCACAGCAGTCCTGAAGAAGGTACGCGAGTCAATGCTTGGTGAAGAGAATGCTGAAATTGCAGGTTGTCTGTCTGCTTATATGTTCCATTACCTGTATGCTATCGCTTGTGGGCTGCGTTCACCCGTGTGCCAAACTTCCAACACCCAGTGGCTCTAGGCAGTCTGAGTGGTAGCGTGTTGGCAGAGGAGGGGGAGAGGGATCTTTATCTTTCATTTCTGGCTCCCGGTGCCCTCTGGCGGTCCTCAGAGCAGGCGAGGTCCAACGAACTCCGTGTTTCTTCCTCAGCCAGTCTCTCCATTAATAGCTTAGTGCTGCTCCAGCTCCCATTGTTATTCCTGACTGGCTGCGTGCTGCGCTGAGGATGTTGCATGTTTATCAGACCAGAAACATTGTGCATCTTTGCTTAAGGAGAATAAACTTTGAGAGAAAGCCTCGTCCGTATCCAGATGCTCTCCTCTTGTGCTCTCCTTTATCTGTGCGGCTTCGTTTGACCTTCCCTCTGTCCCTCCGTGATAACTAGAAAAAGCCTTGATCGTAGAGCCTTGATCGTAGATCCTTCTCTTACGCCTCTCGACAAAATGTACTGTTTCATCTTTACGGGGAGTTTTTATGCCAGTCTTTCTGTAGTTCATGAATAGCGTTAAGGTTTTATTCTGAAATAGGCAAATTTTCGCAGCTTTGATTCTTTATCTGTTTATATCAATAAATGTGTTATTACTGTACTTACTGAAGCTTTACTAGACCTATTGACACCCATCTCTGTGAACCATACACATATAGATATACTGCATATAATATAGTATGTGAGCGCCCTCTGCTGGCAACGTCAAAGACGTTCAGCATCAGGGCTTTAATATAGTAAATGCCATTTTAGAGCCATTTCTTTTGCACTAACAATTTCTTTAAATATAAATACACTTGGATGATTTTATATACATGGCATAATTATGATACAGCACAGACACAGTTCCGCTCACAGGCTGTTATATGCTCCTGACCGACAGGTGTCAGTGTGTCGCTCATTCTATTCTATCACGAGCTAATAAACCGAAGAAGACTCACCGTCACAATAATATTGACATAACGTCACAGAGGATGCGGTGAGGTGAGTGTTTACACGAAGGTTTGAAAGTAACCTTATTCATGTTTTAATGCACAATAGTACATATGGACGCGGCGCTGACACGGGACGTGACAACCTTACTCGATGTGCAGCAAACAGACTAAAGAGCAGACAGTTAGCAAGGCTACATAACATAACGTGTCGGCTAGCTGTTAGCTTAGCATCACACGTGACGCTGACGCTGCTTTGGAACGTGGGCCATTACTGAGAACTATTGTGTATAATGGCTGGTGGTTACTTGTTGACATCATGTTGCGCTGACACTTGTCTGCCTTTCCATTGCAGCTGCCTTGACCTAATGCTGCCGGTGGGGAACTGACTCCATGGAGGCTCTACTTAACCTCCTAAATGCCCACTTTGAGGCCAGTGGACTTTCCGTGTCACTCAGCCTCTTCCTTATCTTTCTGGCTCTTCTCTACTGGTGCGTAAACGCTTGTCTGGCGTTTTGGTAATTATAGTGTTATGTCAAACCTGACTGTGCTGTAGATTCTTCCCTGTCATTGCTGTTGTTAATTAGCTTCATCATTTTTTTTCTCCTGTCGTCTAGGTATTCAATTTACCCCTTTTCTATCCTTTCACGATGTGGCATCAAACATCCAAGACCTGTGCCTTTCTTTGGCAACATATTCATGTTTCGCCAGGTACGTGGATGAATGACATCCAACTGCTTCATTTTGAGCAGACATAGTTTTATAGTGTCGCTTTTTTTTCTTTCATTGTTGTTGTTTAACCTGTATTAAATATGTTGTCTCAGACTGTGAAGAACAGTCTAGTACCTAGTAGATGCCGCTATTAATTAATTGTCGGGTCACTTTCAGCGTTTTGAAATGAAGCAGGTATAGTTTAATTGTCTCTGGCCTGACTAGTGCCTGCACACTCAGAGGATTAGGCAATGATTCTTCAGGTTAGATCAAAAGAGTGTGGCTAAGCAAAATGATGGTCGGTTTTGCTCTTTCTTTTCCTTGCCACTGCATCCACATTTGCAGAATTGTGCATAGCAGTAGTAGAAGTGCACCTAGGTTACCCTTCACGATCAGTTAAGATTGTTCTGTTATTTCCATTTCAGGGTTTTTTCAATCCACTCAATGATCTCATAAAAACACATGGGCGAGTTTGTGGGCAAGTAAAACAAATTTAAATCTATATTTGATCAAATGTTCAATTTCAAGACTAGTTTTATTTGGTCAATAGTGAATTAAATGATAAATGGTCTGCACTTGTATAGTGTTTTTTTTTTACTTAATGGTATTCAAAAAGTTTGACACTGCAATAAATATGTATTGAAATAAATAATAATAAATAAATATACATTCAAATAGCTTGGTTCTCTACTAGTTAAAGATTGTGGGATTTGGCTCCATTTGGTCTACATTAGGTATTATTTGGGCCGGAGACCAGTGGTGGTGGTGGCAGACCCTGACATGCTCAGGCAAGTGATGGTGAGAGACTTCAGCAGCTTTCAAAACAGAATGGTGAGAGCGTCAGCCAAAGCATACGCATACAGTATAATGATAACCCTCATAGGTATCTTAGATAAAGTGACGATGACTCTACTTTTTTTATGCAGACTCTGCGCTTTGCTACCAAGCCAATGACTGACTGTCTGCTAGTGTTGAGGAATGAACGCTGGAAGAGAGTGCGGAGCATCCTGACCCCATCATTCAGTGCTGCCAAGATGAAAGAGGTGAGAACGAAATGCTTTGATTGGCCAGATGTGAACATTTCTGGAGTTTAATTTGCAGTTGAAAAAGCAGATGCTACCGTTTGGTCTAAAACGTACTGTCTGCTGTAGAGGCCTAATTTATCGATCCCCATTAAGTTCATAGTCCAAAGGCAATCTGTGTAAACCATGATTACCTTGTTTGAACTTCTCATTTTCCTGTATGATTTCAAAGTACATCGTAGCCTTATCTTCCATGTACAGTTAAATCATCACCTGTCTGTTGGTGTGTGTGTGTGTTGACATGTTGATAGGAAAAAGCTTCTCCAGCTGTGTAGTTTTGTTGTGTTTGTTGATCCAGGTGGTTGGTGTTTACAGTAGTTTCTAGCAGTTATGATTATGAGTGTTGTTATCGTCTCCTTCTCCTGTAGATGGTCCCACTCATCAATACAGCCACAGACGCCCTGATGAGGAACTTGAACGTGTATGCTGAGTCAGGAGAAGCCTTTGACATCCACAAGTAATCACAGCACACTGATGACAGACAAACAGAATAATTGTGTTTTTGTTACCATGTCTCATATTGTTCATTGTGTCTGTGTGTGTGTTGCAGGTGTTTTGGCTGCTTCACCATGGATGTAATCGCCAGTGTGGCCTTTGCAACTCAGGTGGACTCTCAGAACAACCCAGATGACCCGTTTGTCCACCATGCTCAGATGTTCTTCTCGTTTTCTTTCTTCAGGCCCATCATGCTGTTTTTCAGTCAGTTCCAGTTTATTTGTATTTATTATTTGTATAAATTATGAGAGTTGTAACAGATGGACTTAGTGAAGGAGAAACAATAGCGTTCTTTTGAAGCACAAAGCAGAACCTGAAGAGAAGAAGTGGAAACCATCATTTTCACACACATATATAATCTACTCTGAGTGAGTGGGTAAGTTACAATTTCAGGTTTGAATACAATGACTAATTTTGGTATTTGTGCCCAGTTGCTTTTCCTTCCATCACGGCTCCTCTGGCGGGACTAATCCCCAACAAGAGGCGAGACCAGATGAATCAGTTTTTCATCAACATCATTCAAAAAATCATCAAGCAGAGAGAGGAGCAGCCTCCTGAACAGGTTGATCCTATAATAAAACCATTATGTGTGTTAATGTTTAAACAGTCATTGGATTTTGTGCTACATTCCTTTTAATAAATTGGGGTTTAATGAATCTATGAATTATTTCCTGCATGCAGAGACGTAGAGACTTCCTTCAGCTGATGTTGGATGCTCGAACCACCAAGGACTCCGTGTCTTTAGAACACTTTGACACAGCCAGCCATGGCGAGCTAGATCACACAGACCAGCACACTCTGCCACAGGCTTCAGAACATGGCCACCCTGAGCCACAGGAGCCACAAACCAGGCGTCCGCAGAAAAAGACAATGAGTGGGGATGAAATTGTGGGTCAGGCTTTTGTCTTTCTGCTGGCGGGCTACGAAACCAGCAGTAACACTTTGGGCTTTACATGTTACCTCCTGGCCATTCACCCTGAATGTCAACGCAAAGTACAGGAAGAGGTGGATGAGTTCTTCACCACACATGTGAGCCCATGGATGCATTTCTGCTCTTACTGTGCTTTATCTAGTCCAATTAGAGAATGAAGAGACATGGACACTATTCACTTTATTCTCATAAGAAAATAAGTCAGTGTATTCTTCTGTTGCAGGAGTCACCAGATTATACAAACGTCCAGGAGCTGAAGTATTTAGAAATGGTTGTATGTGAAGCGTTGCGCCTCTATCCTCCTGGATTCAGGTAAATTACAACATTAAGTGATTTGCTACTATATTTAGCAATACCAAAAAGAAGTTACTTACAGTTTGTGTTTAGTTCGTGACACAAAATCTGTCATTGCCACAAAGGTTTGCCCGAGACATCGAGCATGACTGTGTGGTCAATGGCCAGTTGCTCCCTAAAGGAGCGACGTTGGAGATTCCAGCAGGGTTCCTCCATTATGACCCAGAGTACTGGCCAGAGCCTGAGAGGTTCATCCCTGAGAGGTAGACTTTCTGATGCTGTCTCTACTGTTTTAAATCACCTCAAACTAAAACTTGCGGTCGACCTCCAGATTCACACCAGAGGCCAAGGCCAGTCGACACCCGTTTGTGTACCTGCCGTTTGGGGCAGGCCCCCGTAACTGTGTTGGAATGAGGCTGGCTCAGCTGGAAATCAAAATGGCTCTAGTCCATCTGTTCCGCAGGTTCAATGTTGTGGCCTGTTCTGAGACAAAGGTGGGTTGGACAGTTTTTAACACTGAATCCTGCTCAGATGTAAAGGGAGAAATGTCGATTGGGGAACGCTTTGCTGGTTTGAATGCGTTTGTTGAAGGAAAGAGCTTTATTGTACAGAGCATTTAAGTTTATCTTCTTTGCCTTTTAACTTTTACCAAGCATGAGGGATCAGATAATGGACTAAAAAGAAACTGTCACGGCATAGTCCTTAATCATGAACAGGAATGGTGCCTGTAGATAATCTTTTTTATTGTTGTTCTTTCAGGTTCCTCTTGAATTAAAGTCATCAAGCACTTTAGGACCTAAAAATGGCATATTTGTCAGAATTACAAGAAGAGGAGGAGATCACGTTTCTTCATCCGCTGTGTAAGAAGACTGGAAATGGAAAACTGCATCTAACTTTCCCACTTTTCTTGCTGAATCTCTCTAATCAAACTTGAAGGCATAGTAGTGAAAGCCTAAATATGATTCAGTGATTATTATTCAGATGTTTCTATGAAACAGTGTGTACGTTGTATTTCAATAATCAAAGGTCATGAATAAATATTTTTTAAAATGTGGGTCAGCTAAATTATCTGTGTCACACTTTTTCTTTTTGTTTAATGTGCTGTGTAATAAGTAAATAAGATAGTACTAAGTAATAAATAAAGACAATGAAGGTGGCTTTTTGCAATATTTTTATGCTATAAGCACAAGAGATTACCATTCCACACCTGAACAATGGGTCATTTTAGTGCCCTCTAACATGCACAGGTCTACACTCAAGCTCACACAACCCATGAAGCAGTAAGAATAATGAGTGATTTATGTGAATAAATCATTTCTAACACATTACAACATATATAAGGACGTACTGTTACGAAACATAAAATTCACACTAAGTTGTGTTTGCACTTCCAGAGGGAAGTATTGTATTGCACTGTAAGTTTATAAACCAAAGTAGCTCAACCTGTAGATGATTAACATTAATTTAATGATTTATGATATAATCACATCAAACCCATATGGGACAACACCGCTGCATAATGAGTTCTTTTTGGCATTTTGTTAGTAAAACAACAAAACTTCTAAATCCTGATCTGCATTATCACCTACTGGAAAACCACACAGACATTTAACAGAATAAAGAATAAGATTTTTTTTCTCCCAACCAACATCTTTAGAAAAGCAAGCATCAGCCTGATTACTTAGGAGTAATCAATGATATATTCTGGGTAAATCTGTTGTTTTTCAAAGATGACATAGATGCTGGGATCACTTTCACGGTCAACACAACTGTCATAGAGGACTCTGCTCTTGCCTTTCTGCGGTGGCCGGACATAGCTGCTGCTGCCTCTGGTGTATTCCCCCACCAGCACCAGAGCAACAAACATGATCTTTTTCAGGCTTCCCTTGGCCCTGGAATATCTGTCTGAGTAAGATGCATCTCTGGCAAAATAACTCCCTATAAAATAAGGACAAATTCACACGGTCAGTCTGAACAAAGCATCAGTTTGAACAAAAGATGTTCATTTTGTGGCTTGTCAACACTGGGTTACAGTGTGTACTTTATTGTACCTTTGCCGTAGGCTGTGCCATGTACACCACACATTCTCCAGTCAAAGTTTTGTTCACAGATGGCCTCAACCAGGAACTCGTCTGTCCCATGAAAGAGGTACTGCTGATTTACAGCTTTCCCTCCATTCCTCACCTTCATCTGTTCTTTCTGCCTGAATGCATAACAACAAAGGCCTGTGTGTGATAATATGCTCTGAAAAGAAGTTTTTGGAGACAATGCTTATTCACTTGCTTGAAAGATATAGATGAGCGGATAAATAAATGTATCAAACATCTGTGATACACCCAGATGCTGAAACTGGAGTCTCCTCACAAAAGCCAAGAAAATTATCCGTGGCTTACCACTGAAAGACTTTCCACAAAGACGGGTTCTGTATCCTCTGAATGCTGTTAATTCGACTGTTGGGCATTGTGCTCTTGAACAGTGTCGTAATCAAAGTCGAATCCTTCATAGATGTGGAAAGTAGGACAAGCTGTAAGACACATTAATAGCAAAGAGAAGACAAATACATAATCAATGGATGGTACAAATATTACAATGTTTCATGGTGAGAGAAAACAAGTAAACAAACAAAAGAAAAGAAACAAAAGACATTTCTAGCATAAGTAAACATGATATAAATTTGACCTTGTATCCAAAATCAGGCAGCACACTCATGTCCCAGTGTGAGGGGACACTTTCAGTTGTGGAGGAGCTTGAGCTTTGTGATGGTGTACTACTACAGAAACAAATACACACAGTAAGAATTCTCTCGTTAGTGAAAATGCGTAAACAGGCGTCGTGTTCAACTAAAACTGCAAATGTCACAGCTCCTAGGAGAACAGAGAACCTACCCGTTGAGCTTCGTCTTCACATCATGAGCCGACACAAAGCGAGGCCGTCTTCTGACCTCTCTCTTGGTTTTGTATTTTACATTCTGCTGATACATCTGCTGGGATCCTGGTTCTCCTTCAAAGTGCAGGATATACTGCTGTTTGCTCGCACTGAAAGGAATGTCTGCAGTTCTGTCCCCCAGGTACACATTCTCCAGAGTTTGAGAAGTGACAGAGGCTTCTGTATCACTGTCTCCCTAAATAGATACGAAAGAGAAGAAACGAGAACAATTTTTCAGCTCCTTTCAGCAAACACAATCAAAGCTGCTTTATATACTGTATATTTAAACTTACCTGGCCATACTCTTTCCATTTCCCATCGTCATCCTTCCAGTACCAAAGCCACTGGGTTGTTAGAATGTAGTGAGGTGGCTTTGAGACAGAAGATGCAGTGGACAGGCGACGAACTGGAGAACCCTGATATGTCATTGTCCGGAAGTCAACAGCCTGCACAGCAGGGGGTGCAGAGCTGAAAGCAACCAGTGTTGTTTACAGTTAATTAATCAAGGGAAGAAGAAACAGTGCTGGTGGGGCTGTAGTCAAGACCAACACAGGACCACGACCGGGCCAACACCAGAGTTAAATAAAGTTTATAAATGCAAACCCAAATTATAAATTAAGAGACTGCACTGTGTTGAATTTCTTCATGTACCTTTGTAACCCAAAAAATTTCAGAATCACTGAAGGAGACGTTAGTTCATCCATGCAGCTTGTATCATGCTTTGGGTCACAGTAAGCCTTCTCAATGTCTTCCATATTCTCCAGGTCCTTCCAGGTCTTACCGTCGCTGTCCAAAACCTCCCACTTGTACGGCAGGAGCCAGTGGACATGAGCACATTTATCTGGGGGAGGACAGGACATTCAGTGAGGCAGCTACAGTAGTTGCACTGAGCTACACGGTGAGGAGTTACCTTTGAACCTGCAATGCATACGAATGAAGTACAAGCAGATTTCATTTCTGTCAGCATCAACAATCGTTTTAGGAGGAGAGGAAGCGGTGGGGGGTCTGGGGTTACTCTGGGGAGGGAGCTTTTTGGGGATCATCACCTGTGGCAACACTGAAGAAGACACACAGGACAGAAATCCATATTTTGCAGGATATCGCTCATGAGACAAAGCTAATGTGTCTACGAAAGGACTCTTTACCAGGAGCAGGAGTAGCTTGTTGATTCTGGATGATTAATTTATTTCTGTAGATCCCATAAAGGTTTTTAATATTCTCCTCACTGAAGCCTTTGAGGAGTTTCTTTCCTTGCGCATCAATACCGTGGGTTCTCTTACACGACGATCCGAATTTACAGTCACCCTGGACATAGTGCAGGCAGACGTGAAGCTTGGAGCAGCTGGTGGTGAACTTACAGGAGCCGCTCAGACCATTCCCCTTGTTGTAATGTGGACAGATCTAGGCAGAGGCGCAGAGAAGGGTAAACATACAACAACACAACATTCAGAAATGTGCATGAATGACATTAAACATACCTCAGGAAGTAGATATGGATCATTCTGCAGCAACAGCTGGAACACCTGCTTCTCTGTCAGCTCGTGGAGGTTGTATCTCTTCAAAAGCGCTGCGTTGTGTGGAGAATCCAGACTGTGGGAGTTTTTACACTTGTTTCTAAAAATCATAAAAGATATTACTTCAGGTGAGAGTTTTTGTCTAGTTTTGCAAATGTAACCCTGTCAAATAGGGAACGTCTAATAAAGTGGCCAGCGAGTGTATGTTGGTGATAACTACAGCGTGCACAGCACTGCTCTTTAGGCCACAGTGCACAAATTATGAAAATGACAATGACAGTACAGGTAATTCAGTAGGAAGTGAACAGAGCATTTTCACCGCAGACATGTCGGCGTGTCAGTGCAGGTACAAAGCCGAGTGTTGTGTCTGCTGACAAATACATAGACTGACGCCTTACTGACAGATTCTGGTCAAATACAGAAGCTTTCATTGCAACTAGTGCCTGGAAAGACTCTAAGTCAATCAGGACTCGTTCATTCAGTGGCTGTTCTGAACTTGCTTTTAGTTCTTTAAGGGGTTTCATTGTTGAAGGTGTTTCACTTTCAAGAACTACTTCCAGAACAAAATTAACAGGAGAGGGAGGAGGAGATAACAGTGAGTGTGTGTGTGTGTGTGTGTGTGTGTGTGTTAAAGGTTATTTCACTTCCTGCATTCCCTGAGGAAGGTGACTGCATCTAATGAAAATAGTGATTTTTCATTAATATCACTGTAACCATGAACAGGCTAAACACAACAGCGACGAGAAGAGTAACAACGATACTTACTTGAACAAACAATCGCCGCAAACAAAATACTTGCACAGGTGTAACGCATCGCACTGTGGACACTCCTCGGGCTTTTTCTGACATATCCTCAGGCTGGTCTTAGCCACTACCAGGCTATCCGAGCAGATCAGCGGATCGCCGGGGCTGCTCCCTTCCTTAATGGCTATTTTGCCGTCGTCGGACAGGACGCTCCGCAGGACGGACTCTGCAACCGTAAAGTTTTGCGCGATCGCCTTGTACAGACTCTCGAAGTCCAGACATCCCTTGTTGTCGCACAGGGTTTTGATGATGAACTTAGAAACGAGCGAGGTCATCCCTGAGCTGCGTTCAGCGACAGACAGTGAACTGGAACTGCGCGTGAAGCAGCGAGAATTAATAGTTACAGCGACGCCTGTTTACAGAGAAACGAAACCGAACGGGGCTGGTGCAAAACAACCTTTTCCCGGAAGATGGCATAATATTATAAAGAAATATATTATCAATTACTTTTATATACCAACTAACGGCCTTACATGTATTAGCTTCAGAATGTAATTCATTACCCTTTTCCTTCTTTTCCTTCTTCTTTTACTCTGCGAGATTTACGCAAGCACGTGAAGGTAACATTAGCCCATAGCAACCACTCCAAAGGATTTCGTGTACCTTAGCAACCATGGAGGACGAGCTGTCACGGATGGAAGAACAGCAGGACATCACAGATGAACAAAAAGAACTATTATACAACCGAGTAGAAGAACTAAAGTAATAAAAGCAATATTTCAGAACATCTTAAAAGTAAAAAAACGCAACCTTTACTGTGAAACTTGTTAAAGTTTGCTTTTACGAGGTTAACCTGTTTAAAGCTAACTAGCTAACGATAACGTTAGCCTAGCTTAGTGTTGTTTGTTGGTTTTGTTATTGAGGAATACTGCAAGCTTAATAAAATACAGTATGCACGTTAACTCTTAATCTGAAAGTATTTGTTGTTCATCTCCATTCAAGACGTTCAAACGCAGCCCTTCTGGCAGAGAACGACATGTTTGAACGCTTTATCAGCCGCCTGGATTCTCAGGTGCTGGGGTGTCAGGCTGTGGGAGAAGGCCCTGGAGCAGCAGCCTCCATGGAAGCTGGGGTGAGTGAGACAAATAATATGAAAATCCCTGTGTGTTAGGGTAAATGGGTTAGACCAGTCCATGCACTGGAGAAAGATTTTTTGTGTATGTTCTTTTTCAGGGTCATGGATGGAGGCGCAGGTCTCGCTCCTACATATCAGATCGAGTCCAGCAGCTGACCTTGGAACAAAAGCTGTATGTGGCACAGAGAGAAATAACAGAGACGCAACTTGAACAGGAGAAGCTCAGAAAGACGTATGAGAAAATGGAGGACAGCTACAAGGTTACAGCACACTGCAGCGTGTAAACACAAAGCGAATACAAACAACCCAGTAGACACAATCACAGCACATTTGTCCTGATTGTTCTTCCAGGCTTCTCTGAAAGAGGCAGAATTGCGTCTCTCAGAGATCAACAAGGCCAAAACTGAGTTTGAACGCAGATTGCTTAAGCCTATGAAGGACAACAGATTAGAAATGAAGAAACCAGAGAAAATTCTCCAGTACATTGAAGACAAGTCAAAGGTGCAAAACTGGGTTTAGTCCAGTGATGATAGTAGTCTTGTGAAGTATTTAAATTGCTGAGCTACACAATTACTTCATCATGTGCAATTAATTCTATCTTTATTTCTTTTTGCTGGTATTGCTTACATACACACAAACTCAAAACAGTTCTCACTGGTGGAGAAATTTAATCTGAAGAACCAGATGCTAAAGGTCCAGGAGAAGAAGCTCCAGCAGCAGCTTCAGCAGAAACAAGAGATGGCAAAAGCTGAATATGAAGTAGACAATGAAAGTGTGAGTAAACGGGCAAATGAAGTTAATTATGCTCTAATAGATTTGGTGTTTCAAAGGATGTCTCCTTTCTGTACACAAGATTAGTTAAATGTTCAATATGTCTTTATGTTATTTGCAGGAAGCCTTCCAGGATTATGATGAGCAAAGAGCTGACAAAAATCTGAATGAACTTCGAGTCAACTGTTTGAAAGCGCAACATAATCTCAGTTCACAGAAGGTAATTTGTTTTACATTAGAAAACCTTGAGTGACATTAAATTGCATTTAAGAGACAGGGCATGTTTTCTGTGTTATTCAATGTATATATATCATATCAACATGAAGATGAAGTTCATCCTCATTCTGCTTTTATGAACAGGAGAAACTGCAAAGTGTGACACAGGAGTCTACAGAGCTGAGTAATGACATCACCAACCGGAAGCTAACGTTGGCAAAAATTGAGGAGGAGTTAGAGAATGTGGAGGAGGTTTGTTCTTAGCCCAGAAATTAGTATTATGTTAAACTCAACCTGGGTGTGGCTGCTGCAATGGCAATTTCCACATTTCTCTTATTAAAACCTAAATGTTCCCTGAGTCTGCCCTATTTCACTTAGCAACCGTAAAGTTATTTATGCAATATGACATTATGCTTTATGATGGTTGATAGTGAAATCTGTATTTAATTCCACGTCTTGTTCTCTCTTCAGGAGCGTTTAAAGGCAGAGGCCCTTAACCAACACCTGCGTCGCCAGATGGCAGACTACCAGGCACCTGATATCACTGACTACATTCATGTCAAGGACAAACACAAGAAGCTGCAGCAGAGCATTCATATCTGGGAGAGGAAAGTTGCGATTGCTGAGGTAAAAGGAAAAAAAGTTTTTCAAATTGTCCTTAATGAAACTGTCAGCGAAAAGTGCATCCTTTTCTGCTTAATCATACAATTGCATGCCTTGGTAGGACTATTCCAGAAAACAGAAAGTGATCTCTAAAACAAAAGCCACTCTCTGTTCTGCTTTCACCAGATGGCTTTGAAGAGCCACACAAAAGCCTGGAACACACAGAGCAACACTTTTACTCCTGCGAACAGTGCTGCAGCTGGAGCGAGGCCTGCAGATCACTACCTGCCAGTCAGGCTCCCAAACATACGGTAGCAGAGCAGAATCAGTGGTTTGGGAAACCAAATGAATTAATTCAAGAGAAGGGAGAAAAGCAAAGTGTCCTCAAAGATGGTAGCTGCAGTTGAGAAGCGCCTGATTAACAATATTAGAGTTCACCAAAGTCTTACGAGCAATGACACTGTGAGATTTTTTATAAATCTCAGGAAACAACAAGAAAGAAAACAGCAACAACTTAAACTGTCATTTTAAGGTGGTCATGCTTACATCACTTAGTTTTTTCTTCACTCATACAGTGCTGTCTTTCTTATTGGAATATTTTTACCACGTACAGTGATATGAAATGATACCTACTCAACAGCACCCTGATTACTGTGTGTCTTCACAATGTACGCAATCCATCCATTCAATTCAGCGATTATTACAATGTATAACTTTCCTGTCCATTTGTATCTGTATAGTGAATAAAAGTCTACGCTTTCATTTTTGGTGGTATTTGTACTGTACCTTTATTTCTCTAAATACTTCAACAGTGAGTATTAAAAAAAATCTTTGCAGGGAATAAAATCCACCTTAGACTCAGCAAATAATTTCCTTTATTAGAAAGAAATCCTTGGAGCCATAAGCCCCCAAACTCTAAACATTATGATGGTACATGCCGTATATACAGTTATATACATAAAAGCTAAATGTCACAAAGGGTTAGCTATGTATTCATTATTAATTATGTGATAACATTTTGGAAAATGGCATCAATAGTTATTCATATCATACATTTATGTCTTCATCCTCTGCTGCATTTTCCTTAAAACATCTGACATGAAAATGCAACAGACACCCAGCATGTCTAAAGTTCCTCTAAAACATTTTTAAAGGCACTTTCACAAGTACATACTACAGATGTACAGAACATCACAGAGAAGCTGAATTCCTACGCAGTTGTAGTGTTGATAAAAGTACACATTTCATACTGTAGGTGGGACATGTGTATCTAGATATTTGTTGTACATCATTTGTTCTAACTGTGATCCATTTCTACTCAGAAACCCAACAAAGATGACAAAGATTACAAAAATAATGGAAGTTAGTAATTCTGGAATCAATTACACACATTGTCCAAAAAAATAGAGTAAACCACTTGTTGGAGAGTGTTGCTTATTCATTTCAGACCGATTTTCCAGAGTGTTATTATCCAGGACATGCACCCCGTTGATATTTCTACAGTACAGAGGTTAAACAAAAAAAAAAAAAAGAGTGCAGACACACACAGCTGTATGGAGCTATTGCATTTTAAAATCCTTACTTGATCGGAAGAGTTCAGAGCTAAGTGACACATACAGCAAGTGTCATCATCAGCAAACGCAGCAAGTCCAAAGGGAAAGCATCGGCGAACGCATCGGCGTCAGTCTGAGCAGTAAGCAGCCAAGCGACTGACATTCTCACTGCTGCTGTTTTTAGAGACTTTCACAAAGACGGGAATAGGAAGCAGGGTCAAAGTAATAGGAAGCTTTTACACTAACAGTCATTAGGTCCATGGCTACCGGTAGCGCTCCCACAGGGCGCTGCGTCGAGTCTATACACGGATGCCTACATCACATGTACAGGATAGATGTCCATGCTTTAACTTATCCAGTTATGTCCTCGGGTAGATAAAGGCCAAGCAAGACATACAAGAAGCTAATGACGTGTGTTCCACACCATGTTCTTACAGATGTATTCACCGTCTCACACTGCACAGACTATGCAGACGCAAAGGCGAACGTTAATATGCATGTAATGTATGAAACCATTTGTTGACAAAATAAAGTAGTGGTTTTACCCAATAAGCATATCTCACTCCAGGCAATGTGGAAAAATGCTCTAAAGCTTGAATCCAGAGCAGATGTGACCATTATTAGAGACTTGACTGACGCTTCACACGCCAGTGCTATTCATTTATTGGCCGTACCGTAAGTTACTGAGCTCATATTTTAGTCCACTTGGGGCAGTCACAGTACCGCTACATCTGAACTCACTTACATCTCAGAGTACAGAAGGGGTTTGAAGGACTTTGGAGGAAAAATACAGTTACTACATCGGTGAGTGAGGGTGTCACTGTGGTCCCTTCTGCTAAAAACGAGAGCTACATGCACTGTTTGCTTCAATGTCTGTAAACTAAACTACGGTGAGTAGCATACAGTTTCTAAAACTGGAAGCCTTTGTGATTTGTTGTTTAAATGTTTTGTTTTTTTTAAACGACATATTAGGTACTATTAATCTAAGCATATCAACACATAACTGTGCACAATTTTTGTCCAGCTGACAAAATCTCAGACATCAGTCTACACTCGTTATAATCTCATATCTAACAGTTCAAATAGTTATTGTCCAGGCCCAATGTCTTTTACATGTAGAATATCTATGAAGTCTGGACAATGGTAGCCAACATTTTGCAGTCCCTGGAAGCTGAGTTTAGTTATTTTTTCTCATCTCTGGTTCCTGTTCCTGTTACATGGTGCATGACTTGTCTAGAGGATCCTGAGAAGATGCAGCAGAAGGCTGTGGTGCCTGGCTAGACCTGGGCAACACCATAGGCTTGGGCCTCAGCGCAGGGGGTTTGAGCTGCACTCCCATGCGAGGTGCTACCACGGGTTTAAAGGTGCTCATGGTGTCGCTGGAGGTGCTGGTGCTGCGGCGGATGGGAGGCTCGGTGTTGGTGGTAGGCCTCAGCATGATGCCATGGATAGGGCTGAGCGACTCGCTGGAGCTGGCTGGCGTGGGCCCCCCGCCGCCGCCGCCAGAGGTCTGCCGCTGCTCCAGGGTGTCCAGCACCACGTCGGGAGCGTGCTTGGCTGAGCTCTGTCGTTCCAGCTCGCGCAGCTCATTCAAGGCAGTGTTCATGGTTTCTTCTATGTCCTGCAGGAGGGCACAAGAGTGTGTGAGAGAGAGGAAGGAGAACACGGATGGATGCTTCTTCAAGAAGAAACAAAAATGATGGTTTTGGAGAATGGAGTTAAGCGTATAGGAAACTGATGTTGCCACCAAACATACACATTACACGTGCAGCAGGTTAGTAGAGGATACTACGACTACTTTGCACGGGTGGTGCCTCTCCCACTACGGGCTGATGATGCTGGATGGTGGGGAGCTGCACAGGTGACAGACAGACAGCCCAGCACAGTTTTAAGTGGCCTCTGCTCTATGCTTCTTATAGCATCAAACTGAATTTATGGCCCTACTACATACTACATAAATATGAAACAACATTCCAAACAGTACCATCACCTTCCTACTGGTAGTGATGCAGAGATAGATGTCTGTTTGAACATAGATTATTATTTCCACTTTTTGGAAAGTAAGACTTTAAATGCTAATAAGCAAGACTGTTTTACAAATGAGTCCCAATGTCAGCCTATGCTCCCTGCTGTCTGCCTGTGAAGCTAGTCTTCTGCGTGTATTTAGCACACGGACACAGTTGCAGCCAGAGGAAGCAGCAGACAGGGACTGACTATGTTTTTACAGGACGGGGCAGGGCTTTGATGGTGGAGGGAGCTGCGGTCGTCCCGCGCTGACCTGTGCGATGGTCTCCGGATCCAGGGGCTTGCCACTGTGGTGGTGATGGTGGTGGTGGTGGTGATGGTGGGTGTCAGTGAAGCCCGGGTACTGGCCCGAGGAGGTGGAGCGGCGGATCGGGGGGCTCTCCATCTTCTTCAGCGATTCGTGGCGGCTGATGTTAGTCAGGCTGCCGTGGCCGGTGCGGCGCCGTCGCTCGGGGCTGTCTGTGGGCATGTGATTGCGAGTCCGCAGCATGTCCCGAGGACTGAAGTGGCCCAGAACTGGGGAGCCCATCTCTGGGGTGCCACCATGACTCTGCTGGGATGCATGCACCACACAGTGGACGTCACTGGGACAGGCAGGTGGTCGCCGAGTTGGCGGGTCGCTTCTTTTCCGGTGCCTGCTGAGGTAGAAGAGCAGGAGAAAACAGCGAACAGGACAATTAGTATTCATGGCTTTTTATTTATCAACACACACACAAGCCATATTTTTTTACCCTGTCCAGTGAGAATAAAGTAATTTGTTATTTTTTAACTATTAGCGTTATTACAGTAGTTTTTTTCAATTCATTTTACATTTGAAAAAAGGCCAATGACTTCAATTCATCAATTTAATCTGTAAGCAGATCCTGATTTTAATTAGTCTTCAGTCTGCATTATTGGTTCGTTGTAATGATGAGCAAACGGGGAATTATTCATCAATTAATCACTTCTGCAAAGCAAGTAGCTTCACTGAAAGATTTGCGTCTGCCTTATGAACACGGCCTCAGCCATTATCATTAGGATTTACAGGCACCATCATCACTGTGTCAAACACAGAAATGATCACAGTGAGGATTTCAAGGCCAGCACTGACGCACAGGACCTCTGAGAAGCTAACGGAATGTTTTCTCATAGAAATCAACAGGATGGCGGCACCTTCATAAGCGCGTCCTTAGAAAGGCTCAGGTCAAGTCAAACAGAACCAATTAAGTGTAGCCAATTAAGACTAGCTAACATATAATAAAACAATAAACACAATACATAATTCCACATTTGTCATAACTGAATGTCTCCATGTTGAACTGAAGGAGAATTTAGTGGTGGTGTGGGTTGTGTCACTCTTGAGATACAGGAACTGCAGCAACAACTGATGACCTGCAGATGGAGCCGTCTACATTTATAACCAAAGGTCTCTTCTGTAGCAAAGTGAACTAAAACGGGCACTGGAACTGAAACTTCTGACTGTGAGCTGTCACACATGCTCTTTGTTTACGATGGTTGTAAGCTTAACGTACTTTCTTGTTGCAAACATGTTGTTTACCGCCTTGCTAATGCCAGACTCTGCCAGAGGTCCGCCTGGTAACGGCTGGATTGTGAACATCAGGAAAGAGAGGAAAAACTAAATACAGCTCAGGATATAAATGATTTAACAGTCTGAATGGGAAAGCAGAAAAGCGAACGCGGCGTCGCTGGGACATGTAGAGAGAGAGAGAGAGAGAGGTGGGGCATCACCTGGGAGTTGGTGACAGGTGTAGGCCCTAGTTCACACAGAGGAGGCTCATTAAGGATGGTGCGAAAGATGATTCATTCACTCTTCGTCTACATACAAATACCTGCAGTGGTGCAAGTGCTGGCTGTGGAGTGAATCATGAGCGTTTCAGCAGTGAAGTAGAAGGGCCGAGCATGGCTCTGAATAAAACAGCATTCGTTCACGTGTTTGGTGAGAGCTAGGAGCAGACGCTTCAAGGTCAGTGATGAAGATAGATCTGGCACGCTCTCAGCAGACGCCGTGGCCATGTAGGTATATGTGCGTGTGTGGGCGTTTAATACTGTTACTAAGACGTGCTGCACGATTTTGTTTCCGTCAGTGTGAAGACCAACCTGGTGATGTAGGTCTCAGAAATCCTGCCGTCAGTGGGTGAGCTGACGTCTTTGCCTGAACATTTGTCCTCTCCAGCGTGACCGCTGCTGGCCTCGCTGTCAGCCTTCTGACTCAGGGTGTCTGAGAAGTTGTCATCTCTGGGACATACAGACGTGGAGCAACAAGAAATGACAAACGGACAAATAAATAAAGAAGTCGATCACTCGGCAAGCGAGTCCAGCTTTTAGATTTGCAACGTTCTTTGAAAACAGGATTTGGTATCGGTTTCCTCCGAGTCAGCGTGTGCCCCCCCCCCCTTCCTCCGTGAAAGTCAGATGAGTCATATCCCAGGCCGCTGTGTTCTGGTGATGCACTGTGCAACACGCACACTCCCATAGAAGCCAGCTGTGTGGGCTTCGGTGAGGTGAGTGATGCTGGGTACACTTGGTGCCTTTTCAGGGTGCAGTAATTAGAGCTGCCCTAAGCTGCACTGCTGCCCCCAATGAGGAGTGGACATGAGCAGGAGATATAAAACAGAGTCACATACGTAGTGGAACTGCTCTAAAGCAGAGTCGGCCATAAACTGCATTTACAGACAGACAACAAGGTTCAAACACCCCAACAATTAAGTCTTGAGAGGTGACGTCCTGTGCTAAAGTGGCCTCTTGGGCGTTCCTCTGCGTGTTTTACTCCGGCTTCTTTTACGGGACAAGTGAAGATCACAGCGCTGTGCACGCTTGGCACCGCTTCAGTCTGGTCCGTTTAAGCAGGGAGCAGGATGTCACTGTGCTCGGGGACACCCCCGTACAGCTGTAAATTCCCCTGCTCTTTCATTAACTAAGAAGACACCCCATCAGCAGTGCCGCTCCTGGTGAATTATTGATGCAGGCACAGTGACGGGACAGCAGCAGGGGAAAGAGAAGAGGGCGGAGAGGGAAGGAATTTTAAATGGCCATTTTGTCAGCCAGTGGCTAAGTGATAGGAGCGATTCTGTTCCGGTCTTAAGGAGGCGGCGAATCCTGTCAATTAGGCACCAACAAACGCCAGCGCAGAGGATATGCTTATTAGCCCTGAGAGCAAAAGCTCCGCAGCTGAGTGGGACAAGGCTGAAGGTCCTCCAGACATGCCCCCTGCTGTGAACCCTCGTATGGAGTCAAAGTGTGTTGTGTAACCACACAGAAACCATCAGGAAGAGCTGGAGGAATATTTAAAGGAATAAGCTGAGGCGTGATGGCACCGTACAATCCTAAGCTGTTCTGACATTTGGAATTTTGTGCAAATGAAAATAAACAATGAACATTTTATTTCATTGGACAGCAAGCTGTGGGGTCATGAGATTAATCTGGCCGGTCTGTAACGATGCATTCAGGCTCTGTGCAGCACAAGTGAAATACTTAATCAAATACTTTGGAAGCATTGAGCAAAACGTGTGTGTGTGTGTGTCTACAAACACTCACATGTCTTGGACTACAATATACTGGTGTGGGACCAAGCCGTCGATGCCGTTGTGCCGTCCTTCCCACCAGTCCTCAGACGCCCGCTGATACAGCAGCAGCGAGGCGCCCTTTTTGAAAGACAGCTCTCGGGAAGAGCGCCCAACGTAGTCAAACTTGGCAATGGCTTCAATGGGCTCACCCTCTGTCAGCAGAGAAAGGATTAGACGGGTTAGGTGTGTCAAGCTACTACATGGACAGACGTTTTAATGACGTTTTAGTGTTACGGTCTTTAAAAACATTAAATACTAAATCTAAACCTGGACACATGGACTTGAAGCGACGTTGGCCCTGAAGCAGGAAAAGTGTAACTGGCATGTTTGTAGTTTAGTTGTAGTCAATAGTAGCCGAGCTCTACAACACTGAGGCAGGGCCACAACAGGCCCTGAGGCGCTTTAGCAGGATATTAATAGACGCTGGTGAGAGGAGATCTATGTGGCTCAGGGGTTCATCAGTCACCACATGGATCATTTGATTGGGCTGATAACTGCTCAATAACGGAACAAACAAAGCTTTGGACCAGTTACAGGGGAGAGAAGCACGAGGAAGACCAGGAAGTGTTATTATTTCAATTCCTTAAAAGCGATGAATTCAGTATTTACTACACTGCTCAGAAAAAAAAGAGGGAAAAGTAGATCACAGGAGGAACAAATGACTCAAGCTTCAAAATGTTTACTCGCGCATATTCAAAATGACACTTACATTCAGATTAAGGTGGTAAAATCACAGGCTGAACCAATTCGTTATTCATTATGAAAACTTGTAATATGACCTGGAGGAGTTCAGCTGTCCCGTCACAGCTAGGAGGACCTGAGTTCAAATCCAAGGCCTGGTGCCTTCATGTTATTATTTAATAATCACGTTATTTAATAATTAAAGACATCTTTCAGCAAGTTCAATATATTTTTAACCATTGCCAATATTTGTTCTTAAGAAAACCACACGCTGCTGCTACAGTACTCTCCTATTCAAAAGGTACACACTCCAAGCAAATATGCATGCACTACAGCAACGCCGGTCTAAAAATAGCTTTTTTATTCCTCCCTCGCTGCTACCTCTACCCTCCTCCCATCTCACTTTAAGTCAGACAGGGTAGGGTGTCCCTGATCAGACATAGCCTCAGCCTAACAAAAGCTCTCAAGACACACTGGCAGGGAGAGTAAATAGCTGAGGCTGGCACTTGGTGTGAAAAATCATCATCATACATCTTTCACATGAGCTTAAAAGCAGTTTTCAGATGAGCAGAAAGATGGTGTGAAAGATTTCCCCTCATCCGCTCTACTCAACCTCATTATGAACCTATTTTCATTCTACTTTTCTACCCACAAACTTTAACTCGCCACCTTCCCCGCTTCACCGGGTTGTCAGGGATTGGCAGGGTGGATGTGACGTGGCTCCAATGAAATGTGACAAGTAGGAATTTACTGTCTGAATTAATTGGGACTGCACTGCAGCAGACAAGGCTGATAATAAAGTCGGCTGCACCCTCCACGTTGCAGCGCACTTCCCTTTCCTTTCCCTCTTTATTTGTGCCTTGATCTATCCATTCATGCATACACCACCTGTCTATGGTGTTTGTCTATCTTCGCCACAAGCACAGACAGTAGTAAACAGTAGTAGCCTCAGTGCAGCAGAGAATCCCCTCTGACAAGTTGTGCAATTATAACAGAGTAGCTTCAGAACAGACCGTTTGAGTTTAAACCTGCGTAAACACTCCCTCACACTGCGACGGAGTTGAAAAAAAGTGAGAACTAGAGCTGGATCTGTGAGAGCTAGACGCCTGTGGTGTAA
This sequence comes from Macropodus opercularis, assembly GCA_030770545.1. Taxonomy (NCBI): domain Eukaryota; kingdom Metazoa; phylum Chordata; class Actinopteri; order Anabantiformes; family Osphronemidae; genus Macropodus; species Macropodus opercularis. Next base: position 6,845,095 of record CM061094.1, on the reverse strand, counting down.
AAGACACGAACTGTCAGATGTCTTACACGAGCCATTGGAGCAGACCCGGTTGTGGATGCTGCTCTACATTCGCGTTCATCCATGAAAACTAAGGGAAAATACGCCTGGCATGAGAACTCACAGGAAAAAGTATAAATATAATATATAGGACAAATATTAATCATAGGTGCTACTGCATAGGCTGGACTTCAGAGCTTAACATGACTCATCATGGAGGAGAAAGGACGACCATCTCTATGCATAAAATCCAATTCTTATTGCTGGACACAACAAGGACGATTCATCGGCACTTCTCCAGCGGAAATAGGTTCACCTCTGAGCAGGAAGTGAAGCAGGAAGTAAATCTGTCTGCATGAGACAATACCCAGCAATTTATGGTTGCGCCTTACACACATTAGTATTACACACATTACATTACTACTAATCAGGAGTGAGGGAATTAAGAGGATGGCAGTCGTGTGAATGATGGTGTAATGTTTGACTGTGTATAGCCATGCACTAAATAAAAAGCTTCAACTTCACCAAAAGGTGAACAAAAGGGTGGATGGAATGCAAATGAGGTCGATGGGAGTTAAATACATGGATCGACTTTTAAATGACTTTAGCTTGGAGGTGCAGTGAATAAGTGGATACACTGAGAGGAGATCAGTTGCATTTCTATGGAGACAGATGACGAATGATGACGGGAAGCCCCCAAGAATCCTCTTTGGGTGCGACGAGCAGACGGGACTGAGGCAGGTTGTGTTGCTATGGAAACAGGTTTAGGGAAGTCTGTAGCTATGGTAAGATACGAAGACTTGGAGCAACTTTAGGTCGACTCTTTTTTTTTTTTTGCTTGCACTGTCTGGCCAGCTCTCCGTCAGGGATATCTATCACTTTTTAATGAGCTTTGGTTTTATTGCGTTTTTGCTTTGCACTAAAGGTTAAACACTAGCGTTTGACCCCGTCTGAGATTTTGGTTTCAAGTCCCTCAGCCACTGTTTTATTTGGATCGGCCCAGCTGGTGTCAGTTTCTCTCAGACGTAGGACGCAATGTATGATCACACAACCAGAACATATCCCACTGTGACTGAGAGAACGGTATTGTTTCCTCCACCGTGTCTACATGAGCTTTTTGCTTCTTTATATTTTACTCAGACACATTAAATCTTGTCAAATGACGGTATAATTTCTGAAAAGCTATTAAAACCCGACACTCTTGACACACTCCATAGATCTCCCCTCTCTATAAAATCCCAAAGCCATGAATAAAACAAAACAAAACTAACAAAAAAAGAAAATATCAGCTCAAGACCGTAACACACACAAACTATACCTATTGAGTGTGTCAAGCGGGTGCAGATCACTGTGGGATTTGTTAAAATTTGATGCCTGGGTTGTTAAAACCCAAGCCTTGAGATGAAGCAGAACATTTGAATATGAATGATGGGCCATAACTGGGAGTCCAGTTCCCTGGAACCTCAAGGTTACTGCATTTAACGGGCTGAAAGGCAGGATTAGCTGCAGAGACGTGCAGACAGCTGAATTTAACCCTCGCAACAGCACAGACAGACACATCACATGCTTTGTTGCGCATAAGGGACAAGTTTACAAGCTGAATTGATTACACACTACCACTCACCATCCTCGCTGGTGTGCGTCTCTGTACCTCCTTCGTTGTCGACCTCATCCAAGGCTCCATGCTCACTGTAAGGGCTCTCACTGTGAACGCACAAGGTGCAAACCATCAGCATAACAGCAACAACTGGGTTAAATACACAAAACGCACACACTTCCACAAATCACCCCTCCCAGGAAGCGAGCGTCTTCTCCTGCACTACGTGTCACTAGTTGCCTCCTCTTCTGCGAAACAGGGAGGCAGCCAAGACAACAAATCTCCCCAAGGCTTTACGAGCCTCACTGGGGACATAGTCATGCTGAGATGTGTGATTAGCTCTAACTAGAAGTAAATTCCCTTTGGTGATGTAAGGACAAAGCAAAAGAGAAACAGAGGCGCATAAAACGAGGAAGAAGCTATTGACGAGGCCTGCTTACAGATTGGGACTTAAGTTGGATCTTTCGGATTCCACTGCAGTTCCCGTAATCACGCTCTGCCTGCCAGGTGACCTCTTTCCTTTTCCTCCTGAAGTGATGGTGGTAATTAAAGTGATTGTTTCACTCTGTCTCACCTTGAACGCAGCCCACGGTGTAAAGCCAGCTCTGAAACATGCACTACTTCATTACGTGCCGTAACCACAGACACCTAATTGGTGAGTGTAATTATTCGTATCAACTCCTCTGACATATTACTGACATGGCTGCAGTGCTTAAAAGCATTCAGACCTACATGCTGAGCCCAAAGCAGGTCTGGCCGTGTGCCCTGGCTCCACTCTCATTAAAAATATATAAAAGGAGAAAATCGCAGGCATTTATCCGAATCTCCAACCTAAACCTTAATGAAAGAATCTGTGCAGCTGCAGGAAGTGACCTCATGAGAAGCTTTCTTTCATTGCTAACGGCAGTGTGGCCTAGCAGCTAGACAGTGTTTGCTGTAAGTGAAGGATTACAGGTTGAATGCTGTGTAAGTATCTTTTACAGAAGATACTGAATCCATCGTAAGAAACCCGTCCTTCCTCACCAGTAGTCTCCTCCAGCCATGCACTTTTCATAAATTGGTCCGTCCAGTTCTTTGGAATCAGGGAAGATGGTTTCATGGTGGATGATGATGGTCTTGACGATCTCATTGACGTGGGCCTGGCAGGAGACCTGGTCCTGGCTGTCAGGCGTGGGCATCAGTGTGGGGCCGAAGCATATGGCCAGGTTGTATGGGTCCATCATGTTCTCGTCGCTGTACTGAGACAGGCTGGAGAGATGAGGAAAAGGAAAAGGAGACATAAATCAGGCTGAATGAAAAACAGGAAGCACTGGGGACAGTATCTCACATTCACGTCAGCTCAGAGTGACATGTCAGTATAGGCTGCATTTAACGGCCGGCGTCTATAAACTTACTGGTTGAGGAAGGCGAAGAGGTAGCGCATGACGATGAGGACAGATCTGGGAATGGTCAGGAGGATTTTACGGATGTACAGCGCTCTCTCATACAGGTTGTCTATTCCTTAGAGAATTTAAAGAAGGACAGAAAGTTCATCAAGTGAAATACTGTATAAAAAAAATCTTACAAATTCACATAGAAACATATTTTTCTTTTTTCAGAGATTTTCACACTGTAACAAATTTGACCACAAATCTTGTCGTACTAGTTTGATATAGTTTACATTTAAAATCTTCTCTTTTTTCATACAGATGCTGGGAGATTCCAACTTTGTGCGTTTTAGTACCATCTCATTTGTTCTTCGGTGACACTTGAAGCAGCCGGTTTTATTTGGCTGAGCTTGGGCTCTGCTGGCTGCTATAAATAGCCCTGTCACCCTTCAGCCACTCTGTGCCATCTGGGATTTGGGCTTGTGGCATAGTGTGATGCATTTCATTTTTCATGAATACCAAACTAGGATTCCGAAAGGCTCCCGAGCACTTCAGAAGTGACTATTTCCAGATCTTCTCCAACGCACACTTGTGCATCGTCAACTAATGTGCAAACACGTCGGCTCAAAACATCCGCACTGCGAATATCAAAATGAACGACATGAGGAGCTGCAGTGAGCTGAGAGCAGTTAACTGGAAACGTGATCCTGTAGCTGGTCAGAGCTGCTCCATGCGGAATAAGCAGGGGGTCTTAACCTGGAGCCTGGTGGGAGTTTAGCCCGCACTGCAATAACTGGCATGTTGAGCAGGGGGGGGAAAGTAAACAGGGAAACCCAATCACTCATCCTGCACAGATGTGTCAACGTACGGCAAGGAAACACACACACAAACGCAAAAGCCTGCATGAACATAAAAACACACGCCGCGCCCACGTGACTCTGTGCTCAATTGTTCTCTAACATCAGAGAAAGACACACAAAGGGCAGTTTGATTTGTGAGCTGACTCATGACAATGTGACTATACTGTAAGTGTGAGGGCTTGAATGTAGCTCTGGAACCAAACACCGCCCACTTCTGTGGAAATGGTCAATGCCACCACAGTCAGTTACAGTCACTTCCAAACATATGACTTCCACTATTTAAAATACCAAAGAAGTATGCAACCAACGTCAAAACAAGAAATAAGAGTTATTCTGAAAATGAGTCCAAGTGAGAAGAAAATAATAACAAAATAGGTTTTATAATATAGCTATATACTGTAAATAATGTGTTCGACACAGGTTTGTGTGTATTCTTACTGATGCAGGAGAGCAGATCACTGAACCTCTCTTTGGGAAAAAGAGGGTTCTCCAGTCCACGGAAATAAAGTTTGAGGACGCCAGCTACTGAATTGATATCATGATTGTTCTCATCATCCGTCAGTGGGTCATTTCCTGGGACATGGACAAGTTAGCAGGTGAGTTGGATGCTTTATCAATTTAAACATATAGATTTGATATAAAATATCACTAAAGCTAAACTAAACTGAAAATGCTTACTGTCAAAATCTGATTTGGCGATGAAATTAATTGATACAACAAACTTCCTGTACCTCTCTCGAATGAGTTCTTGATGTCGTTGACTTCTAGCTGGGACCCAGGCACACGGAATATTCCCTGATGTTGGAGGCCTGCAAAGAAAGAGAGTGAGGAAGAAAAAAAAACAAGACAAAGAAGAAGGAGAAAACCCAAAACAAAAAAAACCTTCTTGAGGTGGTCGCAGAAACTAACTCCTCTCGTTTGCGTAGTGCAAACGAGAGTTTTTAGCTGGAACCCAAAGTTACAGTACACTCGGTCCATTAAGCCCCCTCACTTTTCTAATTAAGGATAATCAACGAGGCAGGAACCACAATCAAGCTTGAGGAAAGCGTCTTGCAGCTGAGATTAGGACTTAATAAGAGGAGAGGTCAAGGACTGGACAGAAGCATAATTAGTCTGCCCTACACTAGACCCAAAGGTTAAGTCGTAGTTAAGTCACTGGATCATTTCATAAACACAATAGCTACTCACCATATAAATTTATGTAGTGAATACAGCTTTCAACCACCCGGGGGATAGCTTGTCCAGAATCCTTTAAAAGGTGGAATAGAAAATAATTTGTTTAATATACATTTTCTTGTGTTACATATAAAAAGGTTAGAGCCTGACCCATACACAAGAAAGCATTAATAATTGAGAAATTTGTGAAAAAGAACGTGGATTGAGAAATGTCAAAAACTGAATTGTGCAATTTCATACAGTAGACAATACTAATGTCCTTCCAGTGTATTGGCTGGGCTCTAACCACAAATGGTCAATCACAAAAGCTGCACACGCGCACACACACACACGCACACACACACACACACACACACACACACACACACACACACACACACACACACAGTAAGTGAAGAGGCTACAGAGTAAAAATGAATCTGATGAGATTTGACTAAGACAGACTGGGCTGACATCACTAGCATAACGATTATGAAACATTAAGAAATATCATTAAAAGAAATTTCAGGCCAGCTTCAAAAAGTAAGATATTTAAACTGGGCTTCGGTGTCTTAGTTATGCCCTCTGTGCTTTAATTGACAAGCGTTAAGGAGTCAAATGTTCAGAACGGGCAAGAGTGGGTCTCGGCACATGCTCTTAATGACGCAGTGAATCTGTTTTCCCTCAGGGAGAAACAAACGGGCCAAACAGAGCAACGGTGCCAAAATCGACTGCCTATCAGAGTGGAATCATGAGGGCTGACACAATGGTCTGCTGCAAGGTTATGTAATGCTTTCCCTTCGGCTACATGAAACTGGGGGTGATTGCTTTGTCACACAAATCCAATGCCAATATCAATGTTGGAAATAGTTGTGATTTGGAATTTCCTAGCTAAATATTTAAACCGCAAGCAGTGTTGATCACATTGTCTGTCTTAGTCTGCAGAAGTTAGCTGCTAGAGGTTAGTCGATGCATGTGACATATAGAGAAATACACCATGGAGTGAGAGCGTTAAGGTTTGGATCAACAAAGCAAATGAGCACAGGCAAGAAGCACCCCCACCCAACTCTATGCTTCAGGAGGTCTACCTGATGTCGAGCGTGCGAGTTCCGTCGTCCGCGGCTACAGAGAAGCGTCGGAAGTGGCAGACAGGAAGAGAGAGACAGAAAGAGAGAGAGAAACGCAAGACCCAGATTAGGACCACAGCTGCCCACCAAAGCTTTTGCTAAGAGCTCACCCTCATCCCACTGTATGCTGGCACTGAACCTACAAGAAAAGACTAGGCAGGACTGGACGCGGCCGCCAGTGGGAGGCATTCATAAAGCCGGAGGAGGGAGGCGGCACACCTCATCTGTTTGGCATCGGCTCCCTGACTGCCATTTACCCTGCCGTTTTCACTGGCCTCTGTGCTTGCGCTGGAAGAGGAGGAGAGCGCGTTTCTGCCAGAGCAGCCCAGTGATACCAGGTCAGCAGTGAGTCAGTGCAGCTGAGGGAGACGACCCATTTATCCCTCCAAGAGCCGTGCCATCCCTCCCCTCCTGCAGCCCTCTACACCCTTCAGCCTCACCCCTACGTCTCAGTTAGACACTGCCGGGGGCTCACCGCCTCGAGAGGAAGGCTTCCACAATCCACCTTAACAAGTTGGTAGTAGATGAATTTAAAAAAAACTAAGATGATCTGAGGGAACCCACCAAAACGGTCAGAAAGCCAGAGCGAGACAGAAAATTGATAGGGGAGGAAGCAATGTTAAGCACATGGGCTGGAAATCAGTACCTTGATGAATGACTCCAAATTGCCATTAAATAACCTAACATTAAAAACAGAGCGGGGTCTAGGCCGCCGGGTGGCCGTGTTTGTTTTGAGGGGCCCGTTGGGATGTCTAGAATACAAAAATGCATGAGTAAATAACAGTATTAATGCGCTTTCATTGCAGAGCGCTTTATCTCTCTAAGTCCGCTCTCCATAAATCCTAACGTCCTCCATAAATCTGAAATGACGTTGACGCTGCCAACTCTTTAAACGTTCCAACTGAAGATGATGGACAAGTTAATGGTGACAGCTAAAGCCCTAATTTCTTCTTTTTTCATCTCTTTCTGCTACAGGAAATCAAATCTATAATAATAATAATAACATAATAATTTAAACTGTACACAAGTCTTCTGTCCTGCATTTACTGTGCATTGAGCTTCCAGCTATTCAAAAATGCAGCCGAGCTACTATGTGAACTGCAACTGGTTGTCTGACGTGCAGATACTCTGCTAACGTGCGGCTCGCACCACTCGTACAGATTAGATCACATAGCAGCAGCTATGTGTATGACCTCTATGTATGTGGTATGCAAACTTTAATGCTTAAATATATTTCAAAGTGAAATTTGACAAAAAAAATACTCAAATAAAACTCATAATTTAGTGACTAACAAATCATAAACAGTAGATTTGCAGGTATTGTAAAGATTATCTTATCTATTATATAATTATGCTTCTCTTCTTTGTATCCTTATTAGCATTTTCTGCTCTTCTGTTGCACTCAAGATAGTTTTATGTTACACAATCTACACTTTACTGGTTCTCCTTATGAACGGCTCCTTGGCTCTTTAAAGCCCTAAGAAGCTTGGTGAGAACTGAGTGACACATGACACCAGGTGGGGTTTTATGTGGATGCCAGCACATCTGTTCAGAGGTTGTGTTATGGATTCCTCTGCTAAGATGGCACTAGAGGACTTCACAGGGGAACCTCCCGGGGCATAAAGTAATTGTCTTGATGAACTGTAACGTGTCACAAAAGTTTATTTTTATTTTTTTGTAGCTGCTGAAACAACTGTGGATGTGCATCTTGAATTTTCCACAGGTCCTCAAGGGTGTGAGTGTGTACTTTACCTTGTGGTCATGTATTCAGCTCTGTGGCCTGTGGGTGAGGAGAGAAAAGAGAAGAGATGTGAGGGAAAATTAGATATGTAGGCAAGCTGGGACCTGTCTTTGAGATCCCCGCGGTGCATTGTGCATATGCCTAGTGAAGCATTTAAAGCCTGCCATCTGTCCACAACCGCTGGCCTCAGGAGCAGAACAAACAAAGCCCATACGGGCACACGTTAGCTCATGGCTCGCACAGAGGCCTCTACGCTGTAGGCTTACAATTCACATACGTGCACACTAATCATTATAAGAACATAAAGGTCTACAAGTTTGGTCAAGCAAAGAACAACTAAGCACAAAATTACTTCCAAATGGTACTAGAGAACAGAAGTAGCCTCATTTATGAGGCCATCTGTTCTTTGTGTTTGAGTGACTCATAATATACTGAAGCTCACTGAAGACAATATGATTAGAGACCACGCAGGAGAGGTTTTTTTTTCCCTCTGCCTCGTTAGCACACGGCTCCATCACTCATTAGGTGGGAAGTTTGGTGGAGACCACCAAGACTGCTGCCTAGAACAACGGCTGGAGGACGGCCTCTGGCCTGCTAGATTAGTCTCGAGGAAATCCCACCAGTGTAGAACAAGAAGAGTCCACCCTAACGACTAGTCGATTAAATCTGGATAAAATGACTTACTGAGATGCTTATTAAAAGTTCACCCCCAAGTTCAGCTCTGCCTTGCTTTGCTAACCCCCCCGTCTAGCTTCTAGATTGCCATCTACAGTAGAATCCCAAAAAGTGTAAAAAAAAAAAAAAAAACAGAGGATTTTCAGGGCTTGTGTCTGTACCTTCACCAAGTGTCCTCTTCAGAAGGTCGTGTTTGGCCTGCAGTTTGGTGATGAGATTACTCCCCTCCAGAAACTCGCGGAATTTCTGTGGAGAATTGGAAGAAATTGAACTGAGACCGTAAGAGCCAACCTAAGCATCTGTTCCCATGACATCTATGATAAGGCCAAAAGGGACACACTGAGAACTGTTGTTCAAAATGTAAAAGTAGTTTGTTGATTATTATTATTTTTAAATCAGAGCATGTCCATCTTCAGGCTGAAAGAGCAAAGCAGTTAGTCAGACATGAGAAACTACCCGAATCACTGCCTCTCTGCCAGACAGAAAGACATCTTCTGTATTAGAGTGATTTAATTGAAATAAAGACATGTTCTCTTTCCTCTGCGCCGTATCCCGCCCAGCCGCCTGCCCTGCCTTGACTCACCATAAAGTAAAACTGTTCTGTCTCCTGCTGGTTGGCCCTCCTCTTAGCGATGCTGGGTTTGCTAAGATACGTCTCTGACACGGTGGATTTAACCGACTCGGTGGACCGGCTGTGGTGGAAGCACTCAGACACGTCATAGTCTTCAATGGTCACCATGTCCTGGATGGTGGTCAGAGTGGCTTCTGACGTTTTCTTTATCTGGATGAGGAAAACGAAAAAAATATTAAGAGCTGAAAAAAGCCACAAGTCTTCTTTTCACTGGCTGGATGTTATCACAGTATATCCAGTGGCTTATATATGGTCATATCTAAAATTAATGTGTTTTCTGACAAGCACGTTCTGTTTTCTGCATGGCACTAAAATCCACCAACAATTGTTTACAATAACATTTAAAACAGTAAACGAGCAGGCAGTTACAATTGACAGTGACAACTTCTCAATAACAGTATAATTGATTGCAGAGCAAGGGTCAATGGGAATAGAAAGAGAGAGGGAGATAAAGATAAAGGACATGAAAGATGAGATGGAAAACTCATGAACCACTGATGTGGAAAAGCTGCAGATGGAAAGAGTTTGCGCTGATGTAGAAACACCAATAACCACATCTCAGAACGTTCAACATTATGCTCTTCTGCTTCCAGCAGAGTCACTACGAGGGCAGGGAGGTGGGCTGTGGCAGCGCTTTGAAAAATCGGGGGCCCTTAGCTTAAAGCCCTGAGTGTAGCACAGCTGGAAGCCCTTCTAATTATATTTGATCGTCTGTAGGACCCCAAAGAAGAAGGTACTGACCCCATGTTTCTCATTAAGCCAGCCCGACTTTAGCACTAATGACAGAACAAGGTGGATTCCAGGTGTAATGGTTATGAAAACAGACACAATGGTGGCTTATGAACCATTATTTTAATCCGTTTGACTCATCTGACCACAAGGACACAACCCACCTGAAAGGAAAGGCAGACTTTTACTGTAGAAGTTTTACTGTGATGGATTAGAGTGATGACACACATAGATACAGCTGGAAACTTTGGGGCCCAATCGGTAGGTTTTATGTCCCAGAATTTCAGAAACTGGATCAAACTGGGCAAAGGTCCTGGACGGGAAACTAAAGCCACAAGTTCCCTCTCACCCAGTCTCAAGTCAAGGCGAAGGGCCCAGCTGTCATTGTGAAGGCAGGACTCATGCAGGCGCAAGAATTGCTGCCAGTGAAAAAGCAGTTGAGTTTATCCATTATTCAGCAGAGGAACGGTTCCCAGTGTTTACTGCTGGGCTCAATTACAACAGAGCCGTTACAAAGGCGAACAATATGCCTGTTGGTCCCTGATGCTGAACACCCTTCCCTGATATTGAGATGTTTATTTGAATGGCTAAGGTTTTTCCTAGAACAATATTTTGATAGTGGAATTCACCAATTCAAGGAACCACGTGTCAAAAGACAACTTAAACACTGTTAAAACAAAATCCACTTGCTGCAGTAAGAAAGTCAATTAAGCTGTACACTACTGTTCATTGTTATTTCTGTCATCAGGTCCCAAGAGCTCATGTGCCTCCCTGAGATTCATCTGAGGAGAAACAAATACTCCCTGTGACGAGGAGGGTATTAAACTGCCCGAGTTCAGTGTGAAACATCTTGAGAATAACTATTAAGTGTCGCTGTGTGTGTGGCGAGAAGAAGGAAAAACAGCAGAGGTGGGGAAGAAACCCAGGGTGCGCACCGACTGAAGCAAATGAGGTCTAAATGGGCATATCATTAAATCTGAAAAAGAAATGAGCCACGCTGAATGATTGAAGAACTGAAAAGGAACAACAGATTTTTTCCAGCAAATTGTATTTTCTGCTACCGAGGCAGACCAAGTGAGATCCAGTCTTCCTCCCCATGCAACACGGATGCAGAGCAAATTATTCGGCAATGTTTTGTTTCGCCATTGCACAGGTTTGAGGAAACTGCACATCTATTAAGCACTGTTGTCTTTCTCTGTTGTGCATTTAACAGTCATGCGTGCGGTTCGTCACCGCACTTTGGAAGTTTATTTCTCAAGGACGCGTCTGGCACGTCGTGCCGAGGAAGAGAGGCCATCTGGTGAACCCAAAACACGGCAGCAGCGCCCTCCAATTCTGAGCCATCGGGACGTTCGCTTAAGAGACGCAGGCGGACAAGGACATGGAGCAGCCAGAGCTTGTCATCATACCCACACACACGCTATGCAGAAATACTGTCCACCCAGCAGGCTATGTGAACTGTGATGACACCAAGAGGACCCACGCTGGTCTGGACTCCTATTCAGGATTTCACCTTTGTGTCTAGTACGATTCAGGATTCACAGCAACTGCTGTGTCCATGAATAGCAATCAATGCATTTCATTCCTATTATGTAACACATTCAAACAAACCTCACAATATACACACATTCATGTGCATTTTCAAATAATAACCACAGTCACCGTGAATAAAAATAAAATGTAGGCACACGCGCTTTGTCTTTGTAGAGGAATAAAAGGCTAAAGTGCACCGGTTGTGGGGGGAGAAAGAGAAGAGACAGAAAACAGTGAGAACTTGGATGTGAAGCAGGTCAGACGTGATGCTGATGTAGCTGCATTCTTCTTCTTTCCTACTGATTTAGGAAAAACAAAACAAAACCCGACTTACTCAAGCATGCTGCAGACAGATTGAAACGAACCAGTCAGAGAGGCAGAGATGCATCTCTGGTGTCAAAACAGAGAAGCACAGGAAAAGAAAAATTCTACCGGTGGGGAAAAAAGAAATGGAGGCTTCGCAGAGAGGGTTTGATGGCTACCTGCAGGGCATAAGAGAGAGGGAAATACAGAGAGAGAGAGAGAGAGAGAGAGAGAGAGTGTTTGTGTGTGCGTGAATGCAATGAAAACTTTTTTTGCAGTGATCATCATCAGCTTCTCTCTGCCTCACCTTGGATGACTTCTGGCTAAAGTTAACTTTCTTTAGGAGCGTTTATACACCTGTGAGCTTAAGAAAACGCCTGGATCCCTGGCAGACAACAAGGATGTAGCAGCATGGACATTTTTTTATACAGTACTGTGCAAATGTTTTAGGCAGGTGTGAAAAAACGCTGTAAACAAAGAATGCTTTTAGAAATAAAAATAATCTAAATAAAAAATCCAAATCAAATCAATATTTGGTTACTACGTCAGTGCTGGAAGTGATGCGTGGCCCCCACAGAGCCCTGATCTCAACATCATGGAGTGTGTCTGGCATCACATGAAGAGATGTGATGTGAGAAACCCTACATCCACAGTAGATCTGTGGTTAGTTCTCCAAGATGTTTGGACCAACCTACCAGAACAGTTCCTTCAACTGTGAGCAAGTGAACCTAGAAGAACTGCTGCTGTTTTGAAGGCAAAGAGTGGCCACAGCAAATATTGATGTGATTTGGATTTCTCTTTGGTTCATTCACTGCATTTTGTTCCAAAACACATTTTTGAAAGCATTCTCTGTTTACAGCATGTTTTCACACCTGCCTAAAACTTTTGCACAGTACTGTATATTTGAACCCATCATACCACAAATAAAGCTGTACTTAAGTTTTGCGAACTCTTTAAAACCGGGGTTTTCATTGCATATACTTTATATAAAAAGTGTGAAAACAACAACGGGAACCCAGCAAAACAAATGTAAATGTAACAAGTCACTTTGCTTGTTTGTGAAAAAAATGATTCCATCTTAAATATTTTTGTGCTGCAAAAGTAACTGATCATCTGGATTTAGAAATGTAAGGTTTTGTTTTGTTAATCTTGTACAAATACTGTGGAAGGACCTTGACCAGGCGAGATTATGAGCAAGTCTGATATACAGTTATTGGAAACATTTAATTTGCTGCAAATGATGATCACATCATTTACCAAATGTACAAGGTCACATATTTTTCTTTACATTGAAAACATTTTTTCCCCCACACTACATAAGTGAAATTGTTAGTTTATTTGTTTATTCTGTAAGTGAATCTTATCTATTTTGCACAATATTACCTCCTCGTTCTCAATTTTCAACGTTGCCAGGCGGGACTGCAGCTGCTGGAACCTCAGGATGAGCTCTCCATTCACTGGCGGCTGCACTGAGATCTGACACACCTGAAATACACACAAAAAAAAAGGCGGTGAGGGATCGGATATTCCAGATTAAAGCTGAAGGAAGAATTGCGACCACGTAACCTTAAACAAGCATCTAGAGCCTTCACCAACTGCAGAGCACAATGACTTGGCACATGAATTCAGCCAGCCGCACAACAGCAGCTAGTAAACAGACGTGATATCAGTGGTACTGCCAGCCAAACTATAAAACTCATACATAGCTGCATAGCTGGAGGCAGAGAAATAGCACATTAGTTGTCAGTTTCAGTGCCCCATAAAACTGGATTTGACAGCCCAGTAAAAGGCTGCACTTCAGCTACTGAAACTCAGAGCTCATTAAGACTTTTTTTTATCAACTCAGAATTCACTTCCATCTTGTTTAGTGTCAGTCAAAACAAAGGATATATATTTTTTTGCAATTAAATACAGGCATGTTATATTGTAAAATAAACACTATGATATAAAATAACAATATGGCTGTATCCTTGTAAGTTACCGCTCTATAAAAAGCACACGTACCTCGTCTCCCATGTGAGGTTGGAAGTCAAATTTTGTAGGTGGGCAGAAGGCAGTAGGATACATCTCCATGAACCTTTGCCGGTCGCTTCGTGGGTCCAGGCTGTCCACAGCATTTTCAATGATGTCAAGACCCTCGTGGCGGGAAGTCTCCAGGTTGTATTCGGCCGACAGGTACGTCCGCAGGGCTCGATTCAGGCTGGCGTGGTAGCCCAAGTCACAACACTGCGAGGCAAAGGGGGTGAAGAGGTGATGAAGTAGCAGGACCCAACCTCTAAATACTCCATTATTTAGAGTTTGTAGTAGTAGCAGTATTACCTTAATACTAAAAACTCTCCTGAGAATACACACAGCCCCAGGCACCCACAAGCACCCACAAGCACGCACGCACACACACACACACACACAGTTACACACAGAACCCGACGTGGCCTGAGTGATAAGGAAACATGACACCACTAACAGAAAGGCTGCACCCTTTGTTTGTAGACAATAAAAAGTCTCCCTCGAAAATGAAATGACTGCGCGGTTGCACATACAGTCCAGCCAATGCGCATCCCACACAAACACACACATCCTGGTGAGGCTTATAGGGGGAGAGGGGTAATTTCAGTGTACAGCATGCCACTGAATAGAGGTTGCACTTCTCCCTCAGCCCTGTCTGGAATATAAAACCTTAAACACACTCTGTCTCCTCCGGTTTCCTTAGAAACACTATAGACAAGACTGCACTTACAAAATATTAATAATCATAAAAAGCATGTTGGCCTAAAGAACATAATGATGATAATGTCTGATACAGAAGCAGATAGTGTTTAATAGCAATGAGCTGCCTTCATTCTGTCCTTCTCAGTAATTCCTTCCCACAGTCCTAACATCTCCTGTGAACCAGCCTCAGCTGCTCGAGTCATCGGCATCAGATTATCATTTTAAATGTCCTCTAAAGGTCATTTAAACACAGCTGATTAGCGACGGGGTGTCTGCCTGAGAAGCACCAAAATCATAACGAAGCTGCATTACCCATTATAAAACGTAAGTATGTGTGTTTTGCTTGTGTAAGAATGTCAACAGCGAAAAACATTTCCCTGTTTCACTGAAGGAAAACACGCTAATGCTGCTGATGGCAAACGCATGTGGTTTTCTACTTACATCAATTAAATCTGACAAGTCGTGGATGTAGTATTTGAAAACGGAGGAGTTTGTCGCTTCCAGCGTCAGTAGGTACTCGTTCCGCGCTTTGATGGACTTCAGCTTGTTCTCAGAGTACTTGGCTTGACGCTGATGGGGGAATTAGAGGCATGAATTAGAAACAGACAACAACAGAGCGAGCAGCAGAGGATGAATTTAATGAGTCGGGAACCGTCGCTCTGACAAGCGATTGTGCTTTTATCTCTCGGCACGCACACAGCTGAGACGGCGTTACTGGCAACTTTCAGTAAACAGCGGAGGAGAAATAATTATTCTGTTAAAAACTGCTTAAAAAGGTACAGAAAAATAAAAACCTACACTACAGGCAGCCTATGTCCTTCATTAACTTTTACCACGACACCTCAGTCCATTCGTCTTCATCCACTTCCTCTCCACCAGACAAACTGTGTGACCTTAGTCATTGTCTAGTGACCAGTGTCTGACTCACGCTTCCACATCAAGTGTATTTTAGTCCTTCCCAAATGTCTTTCAAGTTGAGTCTCTCCGTGCCCAGAACTCTGCTAGTCTATCCCAGGGACTTAACAAAATACTTTTTTCCTAACCTCGTGCCTAAAGAAAATGCTCATGGCGTGACTGCTAACTGCTTTCTATGCAAATTGGACGGACTGCGAACCGCCAGTGTTCCACCTTTTCTTTCATCTTCTCGATCTTCTTCACAGAGCTGCGCTTTTGGTATTTGTCCTCCATGCGGATGCTGAAGACCGGGTCAGCCCTGCCGATCTGCTTCTCCTCCTGCTTCTCTGCCTCCTTCAGCTTGCTCTCAGCACTGATGCTCTCCGAGTGGTACATGTGGTAGGTCTTCATCACCTGAGGACACAGATATGATAAGAAGCTACGAAGAGAAGGCTCTTTAAGCCCAAGCTGACACTGTGTGTTTATATGAAACACACTCACTCACTGCCCGTGGTTGCGTCTGATGATATTCATGGCAATTCACTTGCTGAACAGAGAGTCGACTTGAACCTGTCGGCCCCCTGCAGCTATATTTAGGAAAAGTAATACGACGGACCTTAATTGTGACCTGTTGATTCACACCGATTCTTAAGGTTTGAGTCATCATCCTTAGAAGAGGTTGGAGTGTGAGCAATACTGAAGTTGTAAACACTCGACAAATCCCTTAAGGAGGGATTCAAAGGATAAGGCGCAGGTCAACCCTAAATTACAAACAATGAGTTCATCCAGCACCAAGACAGCTGAGAGACTGGAAAAGTCTTAACACTGTACGTGTACGTCGAGGGTACGTCATCAATATTAGCGATAACAAATCACTGGCTGTGGGAAATAGAGAAAGAACCACAAAACTAAACTGACAGCATAAACCACGTGTTGTCAATTCTGATGCATGCATTTTGTTGTTGTCCTATTTAGAGTGACAACACAGAACAAACAAACTGGTAAATTACAGCTCCATAACGTTTGTCTGCAACACATTTATCTGCTCAAAACCCTAATGTCAGAACAAACAGACTCACCCATTTCAGAGTCTAAACATCTCTAACCCAAACCGAGTTATTTCTGTATGGGTGGAACAACCGAGCAAAGCCCGATTCGTCTGGATCCCTCTGCCTTTGGTGGGGTTTAACCCAACTGGAACCAGTTTAGAGATGGGTGACTGACCTTGGGCCCTATACTCTTCACTTACTGGTCTGGAGTCTGCCACTGCTGTGTTTACAGTGGTGCTTATTTTAGGAGGACGGATTTAGAGGCAGAGACCTGTTATTTCACTGAAGGAGGCCGACATCGGTACTGTGGCTTTCTGATGCAATACTTACCCTGTGTGTGTGTGTGTGTGTGTGTGTGTGTGTGTGTGTGTGTGTGTGACCTAAACCAGGTCAAACCTGGAGCGTGGACTGTGGTAAGAGTGAAAAACTTTGGGTTTGGATTAACACGTTGTGTTTTGAAGCAGCCCACAGACTGAAAATGTAAGGAACAACAGCCTTAGCTTGCACTGGTGCACAGTACATACATCACATAGTCAGTGATGAAACTAAAAACTATGCTACTGCTTATTAAAATATGAGTGAAAGTTGATTTTGTTATGCTACGAGTTCTTTTTGTTTTTGTTTTGAGCGTGAGTTGTGTGTGTAATGTGTAATATAATCAAATAAAAAAAAAGAAACATGGCGAAGTTGTTGCTTTTTGACTCTCAAGTGCCTAAAATGACTTTGCATGAATATGAAAAGAAAACACAGCAGACAGAGCCTTTAACACAAAGAACATACACTCTGATGAGTTAAGCAAACATACAGCTTGAGCAGCCAGTTCATGTGGGTAGAAGGGATTGTTTTGTGCTCCGAGGACAGAAGAAACCTTCTCTGCTGTTTGAGTAGGGAATCACTTCGGTGGTCGGCTATTTGTTAGTATGTTTAATTCAAGATCACCCAGACGTCTCTGAGCTAACAGGCTAAAGAAAACAAGCGGTTACAAAGAGCTAGAGATTAGTTTGTATGGCGTTAGAAACCAGTGTCAGCCACAGCAAAGAACAATGCGCTTAAGAAACTACTCACCGTGTACAGCTCATTTAGGACTTTCATTAGGTCTTCCTGGAGCTGAAAGGCAATTTCCTTGCTCTAAAAAAACAGAGACAGAAAAGGGAAAAACAATGAGTCAAATACTAAAACACGAAATAATAATAATTAAGCAAAGCAGACGCACCGGTGCACATTTGTCACCTTCGCGCTGCGTCAAACACAGGGTTTGAGCGTGAAAGGGGTATCGGTGTCAAAGCGTTTCCACTCGAGGTAGTAAAACGCAGCTCGAGTTTCACTGTCCACATGCTCAACGCATTACCTGGCTTCCACGGCTGCATGTGAACGATTTTTCCCAGTAATGTTAACTCGATCAGCCTCGCCACACGGCTGACTCAGTAATACTATCACACGCACACGCCCACGTTAATGCATCTCACGGTTGCGGGATACAGTTTAGCAGCGATGCCGTGATGGATTTAGTGGGGCTTTGACTATTAATTTAACTGTGAAGCTCCCAGATTTTCTTTCACGCCGTCTCATATACTGCATCACGTTTATGGGATTACGAGTCATGACGGTGAATTTTTGATCTCTGCACTGCAGTCGGTGCCATGTGCTGCTACCTGAATGAAGTTAAAGCTTTAGCCCAAACTCCAGGTCTTTCTCTAACTCAATTATCCTCAGACAAATCTTATTCTGGGAGCCTGACATGGAATCGAGCCGCCCGGGGTAGTGGAGCGGAAAAGAGATTTGCTTCTGATCAAGACGGGGAGTTATCACGGTCAGAAAGGAACTAAACCTACAGTAACTACACTCACCCTGCACAGCCTTCCACCACCGTTACACGTAGCGCTACTGAAAACTATTTTTATATACGGGTCCCTGTTTTGTATCCATCCTAGACATGTACAACCACATACATTTGAAACGTCACTGTTTTTGGTTTCGAGCTTTTACGCCTTCAACAGGTGGGATTAGTGACACACTGGGCAAAGTAACATGAATGATCCTGATGAATTAAATATATATTTGAGAAAAAACTGCTGCTTTACAGTTTTTATAAGGAAGATGTATCAAGCATGTTTATCAGAGAAGAGAACAAGGCATAACAACACTTTACAACTAGTATTCAAAAATGTGAAGGGGGTGCTTTCCGATTACTGCCTAATAAATATACCAACCATGTAAGCTTTCATTATTTCACATCAACATTTTTTTTAAGCATTTGTTGTATGTGGGCTGTTGACATTCGTTTGGCTCCATCTTGTTTTTCACGCGTCTCTCGGGTAAATCTGCACGATGTCCAAATCAGCAAAGAGGATTAGACGCTCACTTACTGGCTGCCAGGCTGATCGGCAACAACTCTGCAGCCACCACTTGGTCTGTCAGTTAACTGATTTGCAGTAGCTAATCAGGGGGTAACAGCCTGTGAGGCGGGATAACCAGAGCTTTGGGCCACACTAACCAAGCGGGAACCTCAGGCACGAAGACTGAACTGCAGATAAGACAGCTATGGGAATGTCTGTGCTACTATAGATCTGTAATTATACCTCATAACAGATGACAGTACAATAATTTAAGTTGCGAACTCCTCCGTATCATGAAGACATGATGTCCTGTGGGAAAATCCATTAGGAACCGTTGGCTCAGACAGAACCTTTGACTATCTGTCAGATCTAACACTCGTCTTCATTGAGAAGGCTGGGAAATGATCCAAAGCTCAATGAAAAGCCTTCTCACGGTCACATGTGCTACAATAGATTGTGTGTTAGAGTAAATGAGATAAAAATAGAGATGAAAGTAAAAGGGCAGAGAAAAGTGTTTTCGCAAGAAAAGTTTGTCAGTCAGACTTTTTCTTTTAGGGGAATCTCAGCTGGGAGGGTTTTCCAATTCAGCCTGATGTATTAAAAGCGTCAAGGGTTTTCCTTTTTCACTTGTATTGGAACGAAGAAACAACCTCACAAAGGAGGAAACCGAGTCAACATTTGGGGAGTGGTTGATTTCATATTGCTAGTGACATTAATCACGCTCTAGACGTGGCAGTTTAAAACCCACTGGGTTTGTGTTGTGTTCAATTCAAAAGATCCTGTCACTGTAACGCTGACAACCACTTAAAAGACACGTCTGACTGGCTGTTAGTTTCCTACAGAGCCTTCAAGCTCAGTGTGAGCACGCACACAAACGGACATCAACAAAAGTCCAAACTTTTACTACTTAACTACTTAACTACTAATACTA
The DNA here is from genome assembly GCA_030770545.1 of Macropodus opercularis. Taxonomy (NCBI): domain Eukaryota; kingdom Metazoa; phylum Chordata; class Actinopteri; order Anabantiformes; family Osphronemidae; genus Macropodus; species Macropodus opercularis. The sequence goes on along the minus strand of CM061094.1, from coordinate 6,825,461 downwards.
CTTAACTTGGGTCACACAGAATGACGTAAAGTCAGGTCCGCTTGTGATACTGAAGATATTCACTTTAGAATGTTAGTGACATTTAGGAAAATTCCTTGAGCTTTCGGGAAAACGATCCTATAGCTGCAATCACACAATGTGGCCTGCACAAATAAACTGGGTTGAACAAAGAGCTGGTTGTATCAATAAAAAAAAAAGATATATCAAGATCTTTCAAGAAGTAATCGAGCTAATCAAACTACTAAAAAACAAAATTGTGAAAAAGTGGCCAAAATGTTGAACCTAAGTCATAAATGTACAGACACAGGAAAACAAACTGGTCGACCAGAGGATGTCGACGCCACGGCTACTCTGGGGCCCTGCTCTGCTGTTGCACCTCACAGCTTGACACCAGAACACACAACAAAATGAAAACTGGTCTTTGATGTGCTGGAAGGATGACAGTACAGCTGTCTGCTCGAAACTAAGGGAGCCCAACATGGTGGGGACTCTTCTGTTGTTTGTGCCTTGTTACTGAAGCTCTGCTGAGATCAAAGGCTCACTGAAGCTTTAATTAGAGGGCGAGCTGTGTCTCAGGTGTCCTATGAGCCAGGACCTCCCACTGGGCTGCTGTTTTTTTGTTTTTGCATCACCTGGATCCGCTGAGAGACGACCAGCTATTGCAGCCTGGAGGTGGATATTGTGGATATTGCCGAACGCTCAGTAATAATGACACAGGTGGAGCAATGCTCGGGCCAGTGTGTCGGTGCTCCACCCCTGAAATTCCACTAAACATCTGAAAAATGTCTGTTTCACATCTGGCCTCATTAGTACAACCAACAGCCTTTAAACACTATCAGAAGGAAATGACTCCTGCAGCTTCCTGTCTGCGTGTCCGGGGGGGTGGTTGGGTGCGTATTTAAAAGCCCCGCCCCCCAAACACATGATACCACAGTCATCACTAATTGCTAAATACTTAAACGAACTAAAAAACTTAACTTTTGGTGTCGATGGCTTAAAGTCATGTGGAGTAAAAAACAAAAAAAAAAAAAACAAGCAAAGGAGGAGAAAGAGACCTAGAAAACCTTAAAGTGACACAAAGACACTCCTCTGAAGAAAAGACACTTTGTAATTTAGGCCTGGGGTGAGTTCATGTGACTCCTGCGGCAAAGAAGCTCATAATCTGTGAGGGAGTTGTCGTCTTTGTGGTGGGAAAGGCAAGCAGAGACCCGGCTTTCAGTCATGAAGCCACGGCCTTCAAAGGAGAGCGTGAATGCCTACTGATCTGAAATTGTGGAGACTAAGGTTCGTCTGCGATACTTCAATTGACAAAACTAAACCAAACCACGGGAACCCAGCAGAAGTCCAGCCCATCGGAGCTGAATATAAACATACGCTGCAAACCACGCTGACTAGAAACACTGCTGCCCTATCGGACAAATCTGGATTGTGTTTCAGAAATGACACTGAACATCTGAACTCTCACAGCGGAGGTCAAGCGTCAGTGAAGTAGAGCGTAAAACAAAAGACGGCTGCAGCTTCAGAGAGGGCAAAAAGGTGAACTATAACAAACTACAATTACACACACGCACAAAACACAATTACAGGCGGTATTACACTGTACTGCCGTCACTACTGAAAGTGAAATAAGTACAATGCATTTCAGTCTGTATACAGAACCCGAGCTGAAGAGGGCCTGTAAAAGCAGCAGTGTTTAATTTTAGCCCCCAGAAACTCTTCACCTTCCTGTACCCTGTTGTCTGGCTCGTTTCCCAAGACTTCCTGTGCTAAATTGTTATCACCAGCTATTGTATTGAAAATATGGACTAATTTCTTTTCATTATGCTCACTTTCTGTATCTGTTGCATCCATTTAACCAGATCTGTGCTGATATTGCAGCACGCGGTTGGTAAAAGAGCAGATTGCGGGTGAGGGAGCGTCAGCGCTCAGCCGGATTCAGATTTTGAGGGATCACAAGCAGACATGGTATTTCAGGGCCTCACCTTTTTGAGCAGCCGTGTGGAGTCCTCGCTGATCTGCATGAACCTCATGATGACGTTGTTTAGGTAGATGTCGCTCAGCGTGGCGTGGTCCTTGCTCTCCCTCCTCACCTGGTTCAGCAGCAGGTACCAGCAGTTGACAGGTGAGAGCAGGTTCTGATCTTTCCTAAACGGATCACAGACGTACACACAAGCCCATCGGTTGTCAGCGACTCACATGGAAAAGACCTGATGTTTACAGGTTACTTTGGTCTTCTTAAGAATTTGAAATATGAGTAATGAGTAAAAATATGTGTAATAGAGAAGCGGTTGTGCAGAATATTCTCTGTGTCTCTGTATTGACATCAATGTCTTAACCCAAATTTGTTAGATAATATTTGTCATCCTCCATTTACTAAAACAGAATAGAGATGCATCATAGTCTTGCTTTTCTTGGTGTCAAATGCCCCATATATTGCTAGTTCTAGGTCTAAAAAGCTACATATATTACAAGGCTGAAAATACTTCGTATCAGTGACATTTCTAGGGCAGAGCTGCTGGAAATGCTGCGAGCCAAGCCGCCTCTCTACAGCCTGGGAAGAGAGTGCCACAGGGGTTTAAACAGACTTGCACTGAAGCCGGAGAAGCAGTGAGTAGAGTTCCACATGAACCGTGACTGCAAAACTCAGAGATCTGAGAACACAACAGCCAAGTGGTAAGAAATTAGCGCAGCCCAAGAGCTGCTTCCTATGCAGTGTGACAGATGCTTCCACGTGAACTGTGGGATACTGTCCAGGCCACAGTGAGCAGGGGCCCTGCGCAAGCACTGGCCTGAAGGCCGACTTCTCTACGACACTGTCTGCTATAAAGCACTAGAGAATATGAGTATGTATGCCTGTGCATGTGTGTTTGGGTCTAGGGTTGACTCAGGAACCATATGGACTGTAGCCTCTGCTCTTCCCTCTCAAAACAAGTTTGCAAAGACAGGCAGCACTTGTCAACAAAACAGGTGAAACTCTGCACTCGGAAAGCGGCCCAGCCCTGAACTGGCCTTCAGAACTGGCGCATCTGCTGCAAGGGCCAAAAGAAAAAAGAAAAAAAAAAGCCCCCAAATGAGTAACTGACACAAACATTTCAACCAGCTGAAATGTTCCCCGAGATTCAGCAAAAGCAGGAAGCAAACTACATGTGATAAAGCCAGAGCCGAGCTGTGAGAGCAGTCCATGGCAGGGTCGGAGACACCAGGAAACCAGAGAAAAGAAAAGGATTTTAGCGAAAGCCTGACTGATGTACTGCTGCCACATGCCCAGAGGATAACTAGAAAGAGGTCCTTAAATACTGATGATACCTTGACCTGCTGAAGCCACTTGAAAACAAGTCAGGCGGTGATGACAAAAACAACCTCTGGGAATTGCTTACGTCCACATAATGGCAGGAAACTCTTTCGGTGTCATAATTTCCCCCTGAACCAGGACAGGAACTACAGTCAGACACACAGACTTTAAACGCAGATGTGAGTGGGTTCTGGTGGAGGAAGGATGGAGGGAAATGAATCAAACAGGTTTCTCATTAGTAGCTTGCTACCTGCTAAGTGTGTGTGTTCTGATCATTGACGTAGTCCGAGTCAGTGTCAACGTACTTGCACTCTCATACAGTACAGTAGCAAGATGCTGGCAACAAAAGATAATTACCACTTCAGTAGGCCGAGTATTGAAACACGAGGCCTCACCGGCGGCACAGACGAAGCGACAAAGTCCCCTAGTGTCTTCCTCGCGACGTCAAATCCTAACTGGACTACGTAAAAGGAAGATACTTAAGAGTATGCGAGTGTACCTTACACCTAGATTCTTAGACCGTCTTAGTCTTAGATATTCACAGAGAGAGGACGTGAGTTAATCGCGATGGTAGTTCTGGATAAAAGAAGCCAGCTAAATACAAACGCAGCTGTGGTTTTGGCAATATCGATAATTCAGTGGTTCTTCTGCTTGCCATCTCCGTGCCCCTCCCTGAACGAACTAAGCATAATAAACTGTGTGTGAGGGTGTGTTAAAAAACAAGAGACCGATGAAAATGTTTGCCTGTGTGTGTCTGACACTGCAACACAACTGGACTGGACTTGGCAGTTAGGACTGAATGAATGGACGTTGCTGTGGTTGGGACACTGATGTAGGTCTGTTATGTTTTCCAGCAGAAGGGAAAAAAAATACAGACACAGACACAATTCAACTTTTTCAACACATCCAGAGAGCGATACGCAGGAATCAGAAGCCAAACCACCGAGTGTTTTCATCACGACGTAGAGACAGGTGCTGCTTTGGCCAACGCCACAAGATGACAAGAATATTGAACGGCACGCATCCTCCTACGTTACCTAAAAGGACTTTATAGCACTTAATTAAGGTTTAACTATATTAAAACTATAAGTTTTTCTTCCATTACTGCATTTACAACTGGTGGTAATGAGTAGAAGGCAAATTTTTTATAAACACAGACGGCAATGCTTGATTTTAGTGGAAACGCCGTCAGAAACTAGTGGTTTTTATTAGTGCTCCGTGATTTCACAGCTCAGAGGCCGCACAAATTATTTTTACCTCCAAAACTACAGCTACCATTCCATAAATAAATAAAAAACAGACAACTTTTCCTATAAGACGTCAAAGCTGTAGTATGGTGGTGTGACACAGATCAGCGTTACAGACCAAACGGCGTTTTTATGCGTTTAAAACATTCATCTCTACTCGAGTGGCAGCAGCATCGTCCATCCTCCACTGCAGCAGCACTACTCTGGGCACTTGGACCAAACTCCCTCAGGTCTGTGCTTTCTGAGAAACACCAACTTCATTTCAGCCTAGAAAAGGATGACGGGCAAAGCCGAGCAGAAGACCCGAGCACACACTGCAGTCGTCAAGCTGCACAACCGGCAACGATTGCGTCTTTGAATCTTTAATGTCAACAGGATCTTACTGCCTGTTCATAATCCTCCCATTGCCAATGTCGGCTGAAACAAATACTCCACGCATGTATGTACCCAGAGTAGATCCTTGGCAGCGAATTCCCCAATTTAGGGAGAAGCGGTCTTCCAACTAAAATAAACACATCACATAATACTGCACATTACCACAGTCCTAAATGAAAGAATGAGTCTTGTCAACTTCTCTCTCTCTTAGTGACGTAAACTGGTCCTGCAGCTCTAGTGACAGCAGCGATGAATGAAGCTCGTCTCGACCCTAAACGCAGCTGCTCATTTCAGTGCTACTCTTGCCGTTTTGCCAAGCTGTCAAAAATAACTAAAAGCTGCAGACAAAATGAAAACGTCTCACACCACAGACCAGTCTGTCCAGTTAAAATAACCTAGAGCGTTCGGAGAACACAGGAGCCTAACTCTTGTTTATTGGACTATGAAAATACAGGGCACATGATTTAAAACCCACAAGGAGGTTTTTAATGTTATCCGGACGCCTTGTATTTACTCAAGAAATATGCTCCCAGGCGTCGTTCATGTCGTCCATGTTTACCTTGTGACTGAAGTGACCGAACTGTACATCACGCGATCAAACCCACAGAGTTTTCGCACCAATTACACCAGTTACTGGCGCACGCAGCCGCTGGAGCCTCCGACACAGAGCGGAGGCTATTTACAGACAAGCGAGCATCTTATTTCTGTTCCCACCACAAGTTCAAACAATATGTTAATGTCTGCTTCTTCCAAGAGCGGAGTCCTGCGGTGTAATAAGGCCAAAACGTGCAGCACATAACCGTGCTGAGATCTGAGCCAAGCTGCAAGGCAGAGTGAGAAAGGATAAAAACACAGCCACCTCTCTAAAACCACTCAATATTCAAGCTTTATTTACGTTGAGTGATTTATAACTGAATGAATATGTTTGCATGAGACCGAGCCTACTGGTCTTTTTCACATTACTGGATCCAGGTCAGGCTGCTCCCATTTTTAATATTTTTAAGACATACCTTAACTAGGTTAAACTCACTTGTACTGCTGGTGATCCTTGGTGCTGCGAGTCTTTGCCATGAAGCGTTCAGCTAGCTTCTCAAGGTTCCTGGAGTACTCCATCTCAATCTCAGCCTTCTTCCTGAAGAAGTCCTGGAGGTCCTGGAGCAGCTGGACCCTCATCTCTGTCTGCTGGTCCAGACATTTCTGCTGCTCCACTAGCTGGGTCCGGATTTCTGAAGAAAACACAGGCAAGTAATTAATATTAAAGTAAAGCGTTATTCACAAATAAAATGAGCTATAATAACAGAGGTTAAGGTATATCCTGCCATTTGTGCCAAAAAAAAAATCAGCACAGGGCCTCCAGACAGCACATTCACACTAGAGTGCAGAACGGTCAAACACAGCTAATTATCTCTTATTTATGGGTTATTTGAATGTTTGTAGACATGGGATGTTAGCAACACTGGTCTCAGGTGTTTTATTAGGGCTGAAGAGGAATGGAACCAGATTCCCAACGTCCCCGGAGTCGCCGTGCAGAGCAGCAGCACACACCACATCCAGTCATTGTCTGTGAATGAAACTGCAACCCACTTAACAAAGCAGAAGGGCGACAGCATGCGTCATTTAAACAAGCTGTATGTCCAGGTAAATAATTCCCCCCTGGTGTATCTTCATTTACATCTATATCCTCAGTAGAGTAACTGGCATCCTGCCTCTACAGACACACAGAAGCTGCTTCCTCTGTGTGGCCTGTCTGGTCGGGGCCATATGTAAAGTGGATTTTTTCTAATGGAAGGTGGCCTCGGCCAGACGTCTTCAACAGAGGAAACATATTAATGAGGTGGTTTAGAGCCGCGCAGACACCGACAGGGAGGAGCACAGAGTGATTGCTCACCTTAAACCTAAGGGCAAGGGCTGAAACACGCATTCGCAGACTTTCTGTACAAATCACTGCACTGGGTGCCATCGTAAAAGCAACAGCGGAGGAGTAACTCTGCTTGTTGTTGATGAGATCCGAGACCATTTCAGCTATTAAGAGCTTAGGACCACATGTGATTTTGTTTAGCATTACTGTGCTGCCGGACCAAACGCAGGACGGTCGACTCAATCGGATAGTTTTGTTCTCCATTGTCTTAAAACCACAAAACAATTCCATTAATGTGTTTCATTAAAATACATCTGCTGCTACTAGACTAGTTTAGTTTTGACACAGTCCATTTTCAATGTCTACTTTTTCTAACGCCCTCCTTGTGTTACAACATTCTCATTAACATGAAAGTAAAACGTAATGACATAAAACACAAGAACTTGATGAGACAAACATCAACAGATGTCTGCAGAAACTCAAAAAGATCCCAGAGAGCTTTTATACAAGACCATCAATAGTTCAATACATCAAGCAACTTAAGGGCCGATCTACTGCTGACTCAATTACCAGGCGCCCAGCGAAGTAGGGCTGAGAGCTGTGTGTGTGTGTGGGCCAGCGTGGGCACGCGTCTTAATGCAGTAATCAAATCACCAAAAGGCTCAGCTTCATTCATCAGCATTAAAGCCCTTCACAACCTTGATAAATGAACTATTTACATCAAATCTATTAGAAACTGTTGATTGTTTTTGCATTTCCAAGTAGCATCTCCTTCCGTTTGGCACTCATAAGCAAATAAATGTCTGGGATAGAGACAAACTGCACGTAAGGGGGACGTTTGTTCAGTATTAAATGTGAAGGGATTCTTACTACGCCAGTTGAACCAATCGACTACAGCCAGCGACAAACATCATCAGCGAGCATGATAGCATTTCTAAAACAACAGATCAATCAAACCTAAAAAGCTTTAGCGGCCCAGGGCGCTAACACAACTAGGAGACCACCACAGAGCATGTATTGGGACGTTCGTTTTAAATGGGACTACATCAAAGTCCGCTGGGTCTTTTTTTGATTAATGGGTAAATCTTGCAATTGCCTCCATCTCCTGAGGATGTAGGGATTAAACCAAAGCCACTGTGGCACTCGCACAAAGGAGCGTACTGGATCATTTAACACAATTACCTTCTTGGCTGCACACGCAAACTCATTAAATCATTCATTTTCCAAGTCAAACACTGACCATTGCAGAGGAAGCAGCAAGTCGAAGAAGGAAGGACATATTCACGTCTGAAGCTTTGAGATTAAATCCCGCCCTAACTAGGAGACTTGTATTCATTGACGCTTCTTGTCAACCAATAAACACGCTTAATTTCTAAGTTCTGAAAAGACACGTGAAAACAAATATCTGGGGGATTGGGTCGGATTCTACTATTAAAATGCAGGAGACGACCAGAACTTTGTTATTCAAAGTTTGTCCTCATTTAACAGGTGCTTTTAATTTTCTTTTCATTTGTGCATTTAGTCTAACCTGTGACAACAGTTGTAACTGCAGACGAGGCACAGGCAGAGGCACCTGTAGACAGGCCACGCTTCACAAGCCAATTAATCAGCCCGGAAACCGGCTCAGGCCACTCAGACCAGATTCTAATGGGTAATTGCTTTACCCGTTTAAGCGTCTGTCTACTAAAAGACAAATTCTTGTGAGTAGAGTCAAGTATAACTAAGCCCGGGAGCTCACAACATATGGCAAAAATATATTAATAAGAACAACTGCCCCCATCTCCCGGATTGACAAAGTTATATCTACATAAAGACAGCATTTCTGGATTTATTTGATTATGACCACACAGTTACAGAAGCAAACATCTCCCTTTGATCATGCGGATGCTTCATCGGAATCGCTGTCTGCAATCTAACTGGTCTCTTACAAGCGTAACATGACATGCAGAGGATAACACACATGTTCAACAGGTTTCCTCTCACTGCCACTGTGAGTGTCACGTGGCACGGTCCTGCTACTCAAGGTCATTTGTCTGTATCTGAGCCCTCTGTGATCCTGTTCAAACTGGGGATTGGAGAAAAGTTGACAGCACCTGCGCCCTGCAAACAACAACAATGTAATGTTGCAGAAAAACAACCGCCTGCCGCTGCATTTAATAAGGAAGAAAAAGAAAATGTATAACTGCAGTCAGGTGCATGTTGACGTGAGCGGCTGCAAGATTTAAACAAGGCCAATAAAACTGTCAGCAACAAATCCAGCTGACTGATGGAAATCCAGTCAGCGTCGCCCCGAATGCGCCTGCTGTTGCTATAAAGAATGAGAGCGTGCTGTTTGGTCAGCTTCAACCAAAGCCCTTTTGTTTCTGAACTGGACATTATCCAATTGCTCCCTTGGAGGCCAAATCACATACTTACCCCATAACCCCGTTGACGGCGACAAATATGTCCAAGTTGCAGTTCAGACTGGCTTCTGATTTGCCAGATAGGTCAGCTGCATTGTCAAAGAAACTGCCCCGTAAGCAGGATGGAATGGGTACTGACCTACACTGTTGACCTTGAAAGAGAAACTGGGCTTCACTGAAAACAACTCACCCACTGTCACAGGGCCCGAGACAGGCCCCCCCCCACACTAATTGAAACGATATAAAGAAATGTGTCTCGCTTTTTTTTTAAAGGCTGATTTATAACGACTGCTGCGTTTGCCGAATACAGCGACGTACTTCTCCAGTTTCTCCAGTTTCTCCTGGCCGACTGCAGGTTCCGCCAACGGGACGTCTATCTGGGACGTGCCGCACCACACCGGTCCCATAGCTGCACTTCCACACGCACAGTGGCTCATCAGCAGCACCTGAAATAGCAGCTGAGGCCTGGGGGGGGGGGGGGGACCATGAAGGAGGGTGCACGGCCCCAGCATCTGCTTTGGATCTAGAGTTTGCGCCCCGTCAAGACAAGACGGGATAAATACCATCAAAGGGCATTATGAAATGGCTGATCAGCTCCCAACTGAACGCACACGTTCAATTACAACCACAGTGGGATCACATGGCGGGAAAATGTGGATATCTACAGTACGTCCTTTTCAAGTATTCCAATAAGCCAACAAAGCTCTACTGCCATATCTAATTACTGTGAGACCACCGGTCATTGTCTTGCTTCCTTGATAAATTCATGCCATATGGTGAAATATATACAAAATTAAAATCAGGAAAAGAAGTGCTCACTGTTACTAACTTTGAGTAAGCGTGACTCGCGAAGGGGGAACATGTGGAACACACCTGTGGAGAGCGTTCGCCACTAAACTGCAGAGAATGACGATCTAAAAATACATGTTTAGAAGTTGTTGTTTTTTTTAACCAAAAAAAAAGGAAGCTTGGAAATCTTTGAGACTTATGAGTAGGTTGGTCACTTGACTCACACTGTGGTTTGCTGTAGCATTTAAAACGCCGTCCAGACGCAAAACATTACTACGGTTGATATCCTGGGATCAACAACCAGGAAGCTACATGTACACAAACATGCTTGTAAAAAAAAAAAAAACACACTGTGCCATGATTACAGCTGCAGTAGTGGCATCCTACTGGGGAATCATTTGTATAATGACTTCACTGGTTGGTGGAAGCAGGAAGAAATTCATCATGGGCTTGGTATGTCAGACATTTCTGGTTCCCTCTGCTTTACTTCAGGGCATGACTACTACGGTCACTGATTCCTGTGTGGTTGTCTCAGATTACATTACTGGTATCCAGGTCTCCCTAATGACCAACATGTGTCATACTTACTTCGTCTTTGATGAAGCAAAGCTGTCCGGAACAGCGGCATCTCTGTGAACTATTACAGACTTGCCAACGAGGCTGAATAGATCACCTCCAACCAATAAAAGCGCAGGCCAAACCACAGAGAACCTGCTGTCAGCCTTGCTAAAGCATTTTATCTCAAAGCCCTGTAACGTGGGCCACGTTACAACATCTGACTGACACGTTAGCAGCTTCCAAAACCGCAGTCAGAGATGCAGAGGAAGAGCCACAGGCTACTGTGATGCAGAGAATGACAGTTTAATCAGAGTATTAAAGACTGAGAGCTCAGCTACCGTCCTATGGGATAATTTATGATCCAGTAGAAGTCTGGTACTTCTCTTATGAAGTGACTTACAAGAGGCAATGCTGCCATATCCATACTTCCGAGAAAAAGATTTATCAGCAGGCACTAACTCCCTCAACTCCAGCAGACAACACAGGGAATGCAGCAGTGGTAATGACTTGAGTTCCTGTGCATCCTGTGTGGTCGATGCAGAGAGTTGCACCGTTTCCTGTTTTTTTTTTTTTATTCTATTAGTCTGATTCAGAAATGGTAAATGGTAAATGGTCTGCATTTGTATAGCGCTTTTCTACCTATCGGTACTCAAAGCGCTTTGACACTGCGTCACATTCACCCATTCACGCACACATTCACACACCGGTGGCAGAGCTGCTATGCAGCTGACACACCAGGGGCAACTTGGGGTTCAGTGTCTTGCCCAGGGACACTTCGGCACATGACTGGGGAAGCCAGGATTCGAACCACCGATCCTACGACTGGAGGGCGACAGCTCTACCTCTGAGCCACTGCCGCCCCAGAAAACAGCTCACAGAACAGTAAGCACCGAACTGTGCTTACTGTTCAAATACAATGAACTCCAACAGTGGGAGAAAAAAACAGACGTGAGAATAGATGACTGCAGGTGGGAAGAAACAACAACACTTTCACATATGTCAGTACGATTCAACAGGGTAATGTTAAAGTCATTTCAGTAACGTAATAACCTCTGCCAATTAACCTAATCTGTCAAAAAGCCACAGTTGTGGAAGCGACGCCCCTACAGACGAGCGGCCTAAAGCAAGTAGGATAGAGATCAGTCACTGCCGACGTTACAGTGGCCTGGAAGCGCCAATTGTTTTGATCCAAACTAAATAAGACAGCGAGGAGCTTCAGAGGTTGGGCTGTTTGTTCAGCTGCCGGTTAACATCTAGACGTCCTGTTTGATCTGGACACTAGTGTGGTGTGTTTGGTCAGTCTGACGGCCTGCCTGAGGTTTGTTTGAATGAACGAGTGTCACTGATATATATGCATGCATAGTTATGTGTGTAACCCTCCTTGAGGGAATAGTGCAACGTTACCATATATGTCGGGCATACCACGCAGCACTGTGGCAATATGTCCCAATGATGCCCACGTGGAAACACAAAAAGTTGGTTAAACGATGCGTGAAGTCCAAACAAACCTCTCAAACCAATTGTGTGATACTGCTGTACTGTTGATCTGCATGTTCAGGATGTGTTTTCTATCTCAGTGCCTCTGTCCCAATGATCTCATTTTACCACACCACTTAAACGTTGATGTGATGAATGTTTAACTGCAAAGACGTTGTCTGAAAGGTTTCTGTGTGCACTTCACCTTCCCTTCTAACACCTAGGACGCTTTTGTAAAGGCTATGAATGGAGCCCTCTGCAAAGAAGCAAGCTGCAAAGTTTCAAAGACACCTTTGAAAAGCCTGTGGGGGGGGGGCACAAAATGATGCTCTGCTTTAATGCTTCATGCTGAGAATGAGAAGAATGTGCACAAGCCCTGCTAGCGACAAGACGTGGTTACATTCGTGTGGCTCAACATCAGAGGAGGCTGAATCTGTGAGGACGTACACTGATCTCTTTCAGTCCCTCGGCCAAACCTCGCCCGCTTTTCTTATTCGTCTCTGGCCCGTAGCCAGCCGCTCTGTCTGCGGCCGTAAAGACACCAGCGTGGGTGCCCTCGTATGAAAGAAATAAACATATACATAATGAAAACCAGTGCAGACTGGTGGCACTAACCATAGGGCAGAGTTTAGAAAACTACGCTGGACGTAAAAGGCATCTGATACTGACTATTTTGCCCAGATGAAAAATGACACTTCCCCTCAAAATCTGACTCATCTTTGTGCTTTTGTGTGGGAATATTAGAGATGGCAGTGATAAGCGGGATTAAAGCTCATTTGTCAAGTCAGCCTCTCCTCAACAAGGCTCACCTGAGGCTGTAGACTTGGCTGGGCAGGTCTACAGCTCTTACGGTTGGGATGTTTGTTTGGGGTAACAATACTATGAAAATTCCGCGGTCAGAAGAGCGGCTGAGGAGATAAAACGTCTTTGAAAAGGGTGTCACGCGAGAGACGCCTGGAACAGAGCCGTGCAAGCTTTTATCTGACATTCGCTTTCCGCTCACAGTAAACACACGGAAACCGAAGCACGCTGGCTGGCTGGGACTTGAATAATACAAAGTCTGAAAGCTGATCCTAAAGAATGGCAGCAGAGTTATACGGCTCGCAGAGTGAAGCATGTGAGGGTTTTGTTTCTAAGACGGCGGTGGATCGATTTCCTCATCTTGGGCCCTAAGGAGGTGGTAGGGAGATAAAGAGACTGACAGAGCCTATAAATGAAACATCGCCCCCTCGTCCACCCACCTGTGTACACTCCGAACACAGAGAGACACAGATGGGTGTGGTGGGTACACCTGCACACAACACTGCAGAGATATTTCACGGTAGAGACAGATTGGGTAAACAAATCTGACAGCAATCCTCTGTCACCTTCAAGGTATTTTCCCTCAGTATCTCCCTGCTCTCCCTCCACTGCACACTGGACAGACAAGTTAGGTTTTATCAGCAGTGTACAGGATCTACGGCTCTTAAAGTCTTCAGTTATCAGCCTATTTGCCTACCTGCCTCTATCGTCCGTCCACCTGTTGATGATATAGCTGCTTTTCTCTGCCACCTGTCTGTCTGCCTTCCCCTCTCCAGCTGTCTATATTCACTTCAAGTGTTTGTACATCTGTCTTCCTTCAACAGTTCGTCTCCGTACACAGCGAGGTGGAGGCAGCACAGCTAGGCAGGGGGGCCTCTGTGAGATGGCTGGAGCCGCTGCCGGCTCCACTTGGGCAGCGAGTTCCCACAGTCGGGACACAGGGGAACCGCTGGGCTGGAGAAAAGCTGAGGTGTCACCAACAGAACGGGACCACCCACCCAAACAACACGAAACGCAAAAAAAAGGATTCACTTCAGCTCAGGATCTTACAAAAAATCTTAATATGCTGTGACAGGCTCTCAGTTTTCAACACGTTTTCCTGGTGTACCATCCAACTCCCTTTGAACTTTGACCCGGCAAAAGCTGCACCCTGCCGTTCAAAGAAAGTGGCTCTGTTAACTTACATACATAGACTATTAGTAAAAGCAAGGCACAAAGAAAGCAACAATAGAAGAGACTATAAAGACGACAGGGGACATGGTTTTATTAATCCTACATTCATGCAATTGTAGTGGACAACCCAACAAAAATGGAGGCTTCTGCAGCACAGGAAGGAGAGACACATTTATTTATTTTATCTTCCTCCGCAGTGTGAATTTATGAAAACAAGTTAACAACAGATCTAATCATTATATCTTTTTATGACTTCTGAAAGAGATCATGTTTAGCCAAAAGACAGTCTGTGTGTATCAGTCTGTAAACGCAACTGCATTAAAAAAATATTTCTAAATGGTTTCAGGCCAGCATCAAAATGCCATAATCCACCTTTTTGTGTTTCTGTGGAGCACATCTGTGTAGGGGACTGCTTCCTGCAAACATCCGACCACAGATATCAAGTGTATCAGAGGGTTGTGGCAATAATTATGATAAAATGCAAGTTAGAAGAGAAAGTTTAAAGAACTCGAGAGTCAATCTATGTGTGAGCGAAACAGGGAAACAGGGTGTTTTAAAGATTTGTGCTGTACTACACGGCAAAGAGAAGCCTCATTCTCTACTCGTGTGTTTTCCTTCTTCTTGCGACTGACCAGCCCCCTCTAGGCCTCGCCCCCCCCCAAAAAACAGCACCTCACAGGATGTGTGGTTTATGGGCCTTTGATAGGGTTGAGCTGGTGGAGCCACGGAGGAACAACCCTGCTATTCAAAACCAGGCCTGTAATTCCAGAGGCAAGGAAATATCTGCAAGCCTGCTGGGCAGAGAGAGAGAAAGCGAGAAGAAGCAGGCGAGAGAGTGTGAGGCTCTAGAAATGCCTTAGACAGAAGCAACTGAGCAGCAAGGTTCGGTGTGAAAGCTGAGATTATGCATTTGATGACAACAACAAAAAAGCTATGAAAAGTAAAAATATATATATTACAATGAGCTTTATTGTTGTATACCACGAAGAAGTCTTTTCAACTTATAATCACCCTCGGTGTCCTGTTCACATGTTCCTGGGACAAGTTTTAAAGAGACATGACTATTTTCAAGGTCATAAACAGTGGATAACTCATCGTATCTGCAAAGCAGCAGCTGGCTGAGACAAAGCACAGCTAATCATTACACAATCACGCCCCTTCAGCTTGCTCTAAAAATACTTTTACAAACCCTACTGTGTCTACACAGAGCCGATGTAGACACATTAGTACTACACTACTAGGGAAAGTACTAGGGAAATGTAAATTAGGCTCAAATCAGTTTGTCTTTTGCCACCTGGTGCTGAGAGTGGTGACAGCTAGAATAATCCACTTGGGGAGAAGGCTCGAGTCTCGTGTACACATATCGGCTTCAGGGAGTGAGGCGTTTGAGTTCTAACAGCAAAAGGTAGACTGATTTAAGAGCTGGCCTTCATTAAACACATCCGAGTCTCAGACATATCTGAATAAAACAAAGCAAACTAGCACACGTGACTATTGGCGACATCAACTTTTATGTCACCGATGGTGGTGTATTTATCTGTCACATTTTTTGTGGGTATGATCAGCGAGGGCACTTCGGTGAGATTACATTGCATTATTACAGCTGCATTGTTGGAACAAACAATGGCAAGAACTGACGAGCTGATCTCTCATACTAATCTAGGCCTGATCGCTGATTATCGACACTCATATCAACTCTAAAGACGACGATAAGCCCCCCACCTCAGCTCAGTAAAAAAAACATAGGAAGTCATTAGACGCATATTAAATGGGCCTGGATCCTAGATATTCATAGGCTTGATGTAGAGGGTATTGGGGTTGGGGCTAAGAGAAGCATGTTGGGGGTGGAGTAATGAGGAACATGGAGGGGCAGGCTAAAGCTAGGATTGAAGATTGAGGGTAAAGAATTAAGGGCAGGTGGAGGATAACAGGGCGGGGGAGCTTTTGCATAAGAGCCAGGGGTTTAAGCAGAGAGAAGAATCACTTACTTGGACTAGATATGGAGCCAAACCTGACAGACTGCTCTATAAACACAGTTAACCGTAGAACCGTTCGGTTTACTTTTTAGGAACTATAATTAGTGGTATCTACGCTGACCATAAATGAAAACAGACAAAGCTAAATGCTTAAATCAAACCACATTAACGTAGGAGGAGGGTTCAACTTCAAAGCAAACCTTTAATCTAAAATCAGGCTGGTAACGATGCTGATATGACACTTTTCATGTATCAACCAACTCTGCACATGTGCATTTTTAATAGTAAGTTTTAATAGACAAAAGCTTTGAATCAAACATAAGAAACTGAGATTTAGGGAGAATCACAAGTCAGATCCTCTGTATTACTATTATAGTAAGTTTTTCAAAGTTCCCAAACTGAATAAAACTGAAAGAATCCCATGAGTCTTGAGCAGCAACCAAACTGACACCTCAAAGCAAACTTTGAAAGAAAGAGGGAATTCATGTCGTACTGGAGGATTTTAACTTTTTTGCTCTCAGTCTGACGCAACAGCATCTGTAAGAGCAAAGACAAACTGCAAGGGCATAATAATGAGGCTGCCTTGATCGCTGCAGCTTAGCTGAGCTTGGTGTTTTAACCTGAGGCACGGATAAATATTTCCACCACATTCCTCTTTCCCGAACCTTCAGATCAACTTAGAACCTCACCTGACGAAAGAATCCTAAGGAGACGGGAAAAACCTGGCAGGATAATTATACGTTCATGTCAGATTGAGGGCTACACACTGAAAAACACCGGCAACAGCCTTTAAATGAAAAGCTCTTCTTCAAAGTACACACTTACATTTCAAGTGTCCTGTACAGTAGCTGAACCCATGTCCTAATGCTGTATATGCTAAGGGTGTGGCAATGTTTGTTGGTTGGTTCACCGCTGTGACTCACGTCGACATCTCCCTGTAGCTACTGGATGCATTTTAATAAAGTTTGACTCCTCTAGTATCATCGTATGACTGACATTTACTGGTTTTAGTGACATGTATGTCTCAACACCACTCAAATGTCTTAATGTTGGAGTCCTTGTGTGAGTTTGGTTTTTGTCCTGTGGTCATGAGTAGATATGTGTAAAGAGTTGGGACATTTAAAAGATCTACCTATTCTTTGCAGGCTTTGTGCCGTTGCTCAGGTTTCAGGCTGAAGGGCCTCACCGCGTCTATCACCGCATGGCCTGGGGTCCAATCAGTCCCCTTGTCACAGTCCAAGCCAAGGAACTGATTTCTCACAAGCATCTACTGACAAAACAAGCTGTGGAGAACAGGAAGGTCTACAATGACACCCCTCCACTGCCCCTGTCACAGGATAACAAAGGCATAGACTAACCTGATCCAACACAAACACACACACACACACACACACACACACGAAGATGCTTCAAAAAGACCCAGTTTCCAGATAATTACAGTGGAAGCCAATATGGAGGAAGCTGACGATACGAGCAGGCTTTTGGTCTCTCTCTTTGGTGCTTAGATGACATGTCTTACACTGAAAAATGACCATCAGATCATCTCATCAAAAGTCTATGTCAGCTTCACGGTGTGAACACAAATTTCACAAGACCGGGCCGGCGAAATCCAACGGCAGTTGTCCCTGCAGGAAGCAGTGCCACGGTGCTTTCGGATTAGCACGTGAGATCTGAGATCAGCGCGGTCGGAGAATGCGACTGACCTCAGGGCAGCTGCTCAAAGTGCAGCAGCGAAGGACAAAGAGGGAGAGAGAAGAAAAGAACACACAGATCAGCTTTCACTGCTCTTTGTTTCCACACACTATAGAAAGCCAGACTGGGGCTTTCTCCTTTCTGTCCCCCACAGAGCCGAGAGATGGAGGCTGTTGCGTGTGTGTGTGTGTGTGTGTGAGACCACTGGCCGGTCATGCATGTGCCACACACCCAGCCAGGTCGCCATGCATCACACCCCTCTGACACGCCATTAACCAGGACAAATCACAGGAGCCCAGGGGAGACAGTAGCTTCCTCCACACTGGCTGATTAAAAAGTAAGATATACGAGATCTGTCCACAGTGTCTGTGTCCACGCCGCGCAGCTGAGTGAGCATTTGTATGCAGGCTCACACCAGCGTGTGCATGCATACATGCACAAACACACGCGCACAAAAAACAGTGCTGACATTTTGGAACGGTGCTAAACAACTTTAATCCCTCGCTGTAGCGGTTCTTGAGCAAATTCTGTCATCTTCCTCCAAAAGCAGACGATAATCTATAATTAAGGGGAAAGATGAAAAGCGTCCTCCATGACCACTTGTGCTAGACTGGCCTTGCTCTACTTGGGGTTATGGAAAAAAAAGGTCAAAGCAGGATAATGACGTTCATACAAGACAAGTTTGATCTAAGAAACTAATTTGCTTTGCAGTTAATGCTGCTCTTATTAAACTATAATAAAACTGGCAGTGAGGAGTCTACAGGGACGTCTTGCACAGAGCAACGTGTCCGCTTCACCCGGAATAACAAAACCTGCCAGATGAAGTGACATGATGGGTTTTCTAAGAACCGAGCAGTGGCTAAAGACAGTGTAATGTGCTCTGTCAGATGGGTTTACTCAGATGCCTTCCTCTCGTGAACATCATTAAAACAACCAGTAAATGGAAGCTTTTAATGACTTGTTATGCTAAAGAAAGCGTTTATGGACAACAGGTTGTTTCTGGGGCGTCAGTGAAATGATTGGATTTTGTTAAACCACAGGCAAAAAAAAAGAAGTTTCAACAATTTTATCTATTGTATAACTCTAGGACACTACATCTCATGACAATAAAGTCACTGTGTTATTTATAGAAAACGCTGACCAGCATGGCATAGAAGCTCTGTTTTCAGGGAATGTAAAAGCATCTCAATAATTTAAAAAACTATAAATAAATGACTATATCCACCACATTTAACTGTTTGCAACAGAGAAAGTGTCTTTGAGGTGAACTAATACTTCTTCTCTTATGTGAAGTCACAAGCAGCGTAAAGCAATGAGCAGTGATCTTTATCTGTAAATGACTTCTCCTTTTTTTTTTCCCCAAGCACCCGACATATCCGCGGCTGAAACCACAGCTACGGCTCCAGTTTCCATCTTGAGGGAGGGTGGAAGAGATGTCAGGCCAGAGCTCACAAGATGTGCCTGGGGCTGCTCAGACACCAGTTCTGCACACTCAACTACAGCCTCCTTCTGCTGCTGCAGCCCACAATGAGCCTTTATTGTGATAGTGTGATAGGCAGAGACTATGGGGAGCTTTGTTTTCCTCTATGCACTACCGACACTAGAGCTGTGGAGAGAGGCGACCACATTAAACGGCGTCCACAGCGGCGACAATGTATTAGATTTCCATATAAAAGACAGGGGGTTGGCTTTGTGGCTTTAAGACACAATCAATCAGACACAAAGAAGATGGATCCCTCAGTTTACATTTCATTGACAACTTTTTTTTTTGTGTGTTGATGCCATTTCCCCCTCAGGACATCAGCCCAAGGTGGCAGTCGTTCCATGAGGGGTGGTCTTGGAGTATTGATAAGAAGGGCAGCCAACTCAAAGCCTGCTTCCCTGGGGTCAGGGGGTCAAGGCAGAGGATAAAAAGAAGAGGGGGAGGGTGGCACAGAGATGTCGCAAGACCAGTATATTAAACTTCTGTTCATCAGTTTTATGGGTGGATAGCAGAACAGAGTTTACAACCATGGGTGGAGGGAATGAATTATTTTCATAGAAACGTAATTAATTCATTTAAAATAGACTGGTAACGTCATGAAATGGTTCTCATCTACTTATTCGGTTTCTGAACGTCATTGTAAGATGGTTGAAATATGACCAGTTGACGAACACAGTCAAGTCCTGACTGTTCAGCAAAATAAAAGCCTCTCGGTTGCCATTCATTCAGACATTTGATAGTCTTGAATTGCATTATTTGAGGAAACCTGGAAAGGCTGCCAGCTGAAGGCAACGGGTGAAGGAGAATGCAGATCTTTTAATTCCTAGATGGAGCACTTGTTATCGGGTAGAAATGTGCCTGTTTATGTCTCGCTGCTCTTGTGAAGTCAAAACATCACATAGAACTGTGACCTAGTCAGACAGTAGGGACAGTACAAGGAGAAGCTGCACATACTAGTTTGTTAAAACCAAACTACTGTTTATCATTTCATGGTTGTTTTTGTAGGCCACCGGATGTCAAAGGTCATCGCTGAACTGAATAAGGAAAACAAAGTGGCAGATGCCACATTGTTTAAGTGAACAGGGGAAATAAGGTGAGAGACTTCACTCGCAGCACGTTTGCGCGCACCTTAAAAAGCTTCCGCCGCCACTAGGGCATAAACGGCTTACATCTGGCAGATGAATCGACCGAAGCTTCCTCCGCCTTCACTTATTCCTACGCTGTCCCTTCCCATCCCCCAGGTCTCCTTCCTCCTAATCTAGCCCTACTGGTGGTGGGCAGCAGCATGACCTGATGGTCAAACTGTGTCTGTCTGCCTTCCAGTCTGTCCATCTGCTGGGTCTCAGCAGTGGTTCAAAGGAATTAAAGTTATCCAGAAAGTAGCCAAATCTCTCTTCAATCCTCCTTTATTCACTTTTCCCCCTTAGTTTTTCTTTTTCGTGAGCACGGTCCAAATCCATTAACACCCCGTACGTTCTATTAGCTAAACACGCTGAATCTCATCCAGCTCATTAACAGGCACTAAGGTCTCACACAGGGATCCTTCAGACGCGGAGGGGGAGCAGCATGGCACGAGCAGCTACTAAGTAAAAAGAAACTCTGACTTTTACATCAGTTGATTTCATTTTATCAAAGGAAGAGGTGAGGGTCGGTTGGGGAAGAGGGGGAGGGGCTTCTTTGTGGCCTTTGTGGCTACAATGAAAAGCACAGCAGGGGACGTGGAGATGTCCTCAGCAGAGATTATTAAAACTGCAAAAAGGGGCGAGTGGCTGCAGATGGTGCCGTCAATAACTATTCCGTCACCCATGCAACTCCAAGCACATGCTCATACCCACACCAACGTCACACCAAGCGTCGTACCATCGCACTACAAAACACGCACACAGAGTAATAGGAGGGGCTGCAGAAACAGATGGCAAGTGTGTGAAATGATGTGCGATGCTGTCGAGAAAAGCTCCAAGAGGTGTTTAGGATTCCATTAGTCCTCCAGCCTCTAACCTCCATCAGCACCTCTGAGAACCCGTTACAGACTGAGCGTCACAGTTTAACTAGCACCCACTGCCGGGAGTTGGCTGGAACTTAACGGCTGCAGCAAGTGTAAAACTACGTGTTCCAACACCCCAAAATGGCATCATCTGCTTCTTGAAATAGCATATTGAGGCTGTTTCAAGCCACTGTTTCACCAAGACTGGAAACAAACTGCAGAGACATTGGTTTACTTCAAGAGGATAGATTATGTAAGACAGATGTGTCTGATAGCTGCTCTTTTCTCTGATCAAGCTGCCATAAAGAAGCATATAAGCAAATAAGGTAAGGATTACCTTTGAGCAAGGTGAGTCAGAAGACCTGTCATAAATGAAAAACACTAAAAGCCACGAAAGGCCCATTAAAACTGAAATGACTGAATGTTTTGACTTGCAACATTTGGGTGACATCTGTGCAACAGTTCATCTTCTAATACAATCTGGACTTCCAACCACAAACAATTGGGTTAATTTGACAAATCATAACAAATCAACCTTATTGTAGTTACCGCACACGTACAGGCAACTCACCCTCTTTGAATCTGCAGAGGGGCAGGGCTCTGACTGTTAATGGCAGTGGGGCAGGTCACAAGGGCAGCCTTTTAAGATTCAGAGCAGTTCCCCTCTCAACGGTTCAAGTGATCCTGCCGTCCGAGTCAGGACCCTCAGGCAACAAACAGCAAGCCACAATCTGACTTCAAGCCAACACGTTGCAGAAGAAACAACACAACCCCAATTCACAAATCCATAGAAGGATCCAGAAATCATATGAAATGCTGCCAGTTAACTGAATGATGCCAGAAGACAATGTATACGTCCTATAATCAGGACAGGGGGCTGCAAGATACGGATCGATGTGATTACAAAAAATGATGCAAACTAGGGGACATATTTTTGTGAGATTTAGACATGGTAAGACAGCAAAGGATCAAACACTGGCTCCAGCTGCTCTCTGTTCTACTTCTTGAGTAATCAATGTCTGTTAACTAGAATCTGCCTCTGGCTATTACAGCTACACTGCAGATGTGAGGCCACTCATTATCGCTGCAAACGCTAGCGTTATAAAATGCTGACCAAAAAAAAAAAAAAAAAAAAGAAATCTAAAACTAACTAAATAATGTTGACTGAAAGCAAACACTGTGTAATTCCTTCCACTAACTGCTGATATCCTAATGAACAGCTAACTCATAGAAGGGAAACATCATAGCGCTCAGTGCCTCCAACGAACCTCAACACTGATTTACTGAGGCAACAGCACTCGCATCAAGCAACAGCTATTCTGAGCATCATCAGGTTGTTGCTATTACCCCGCCGAGTCCTGCGTGGCCAATGGGAGGCTTCGTCAACTCTTGTTCAGCATCCCCTATGACTGTGCATCATCCTCTATTATAAGCTAAAAGCCCTGAGTCATCCTCACGGCCAGAAGAAGGGGTGCTGAACATTCCTCGCAAATGGGCCACATGCGGTCTTGTAATTCCTCGGGCAGCCCGGCTGCTGGTCCCCCTCTTTTCTCTAGCCCCCCCCCCCCTCCATTCTCTGGGTTTAAGGTTGGCTACGGGGACGTGAATAGGTGGTATTTCAGCATGCTCACAGTGCTGCTTGGCTGGGGGCCAAATCCCTATGGTTACCCTGGAGCAGCAACTGCCTCTTTCCTGTGCTGGTCTGTCTGGGATTAAACTACCTCTGCTCTGCATGCACAGGGGGCCTTGAAGGAGACAGAGGACACAAGATAAGTTAGGATGGAATCGTTACCCGGTCTTGCACACCTCTATATCATGCAGTGGGGGAGGGGGGTGGCTTCTAACACTAAGCAGAAAAAAAGAGAGGATATAGAATAGTCAGCCAAAAAAAAAAAAAACATCCAACCACAAACCAACGAGTCTTCTGAAGAGCCACTGATCAAGGCATTAAATTAAACTTGTCAACTTCCTCCCGTCAGCCTCACAATCCTGCTGTAACGCTGCGGAAAAGTCTCCCACTCACTCTGAACGAGTAATGACAAAAGCAACCATGTAACCGGTAACAGGTTGTTGCACACATCAACACAATAGAACCCATTAAACCAACTAGCTGCTAGTAAAAACGCGACGCCGATAAAGCTTGTAAGATGACTGGACATGCAACCTGGATTAAACAGATTAAACCTGCGAAAGGCAGAGATCGCGTTGAGCCACTGAGCGAATCTCCTGAGAACTTTCATTCGGTTTTCACGCACCGTTTGATTTTGTTATTATATCCATGTATTGAGCCATAAACACCACTAAACTGTATTAACTCCTTTCTCCAAGTTGGGTCTAGAGTTGACCTATTAAGATGCGATGTTTTGCGCTAAACTTTATCATATTATGCAACACATCACCAGTGACTACAACATGAATGAAGGTAGTGAAGAATGAGCCTGGTACCAATTAGTCTTTTTCAGCAAGCGCGTTCCCAGTCGGAACGCGTCCCTCTCTCTTACCCTTTACTTGACTCTCGTACTCCGTGATGATCTCTTTATCCTTTTTGAACCTCGGCGTGGACATTTTCTGTCTTCTCGCGTCCGACGCTTGTTGTAAACTTCTTGGGGGGGGGGAGTGTTTGTCAACAAGCGGAATCCTAGAGCAGCCGAGGCATCGCACGCAGGACGGCGAAAAAACGAAGGCGACAGACCGCAGGAGAAGGAGCGCGACTCGAAGGGACACCTGGAAAAGCTCGGAACTGCGCAACAGGCTCGGCTCGGAGCAGAGAGAAGACGCTTAGTCCTTCATTGTTCCCCGTCCCCGTGGAAAAGCGGCGGATACACAGCAGGGCCCGATCTGCGACGCTGCTCCAAGCAGTGAATCCACTCAACTGTCGGAGCGGTCGGCGCGGCGCAATAGCACCGCCGCTGCTGCTACCACAGAAGAAGAAGAAGGCGACGAAGAACAAGAGCAAGAAGAAGAAGAAGGGGAAAACAATCGCGCAAGTTTTAGGGTCTCCGGGGTGGGTTTCCACTGTGACGTGTAAAGTTAGTGCACTCGATCCGTCCGGGAGGCTCCTAAGTCCAGTCAGATCGACTGGGTACGTGTTTGCTTTCTGGTGGTGGTTTGCAGCCCGGGACTCCCAACTCACGGCTTCCCCCCGCGGCTCGCTCTCCTTCGACGGCCTCTGTGTCTTTAGGCTCAGAGGCAGAGGCAGAGGCAGGACAGGCCGACTGCAGCACACAGCAGCTGGAAGAGGGAGGGATCAGCACACACGCAGCTAGTGGACACCAGTGGACGGACATTATACTGCTCTTAAATCTTTTTTTTTTAATATATAATCTTCATTACTCGCGTAGGATCAAATAAACAATTGCAGCGACTAAAGGCTTTGGTAGTTTAAACGTGTTGGTTTTGCTTGGTAGCCTGTGTTCATCTCATGAGAAGTTCTAATGCTTAAATGAGGCATAAATGTATATATATTGTATCTGCACTCATGCCATCATACAGACTATAGCTAATATGAGTGTGTCTGTCAAAGGTAACGCACTACGGACATTTTTAAAGTTACCTTTTAAGTATTAATCTTAACTTTCGTTAGAGAAGTTTACTAGTGACTCACTGAACACTACTGGGTCCACAGTGCCATCTGCAGGGGAAAATGAAATAAATCAAGCCACTCCACTGACTTTCTCGTTCTGGCACGTTTAACTTTATTGCACCATTTAAAAAATCCATGCTGCACAGCACTGAAATAAATAGAACCAAATCATAAATTCTTGTTATTTTTTGGGACCAGAAAAGCAAGACACCAACAACATCCATTTCCCAGGCAGTTACAGTACAAAATAGATGTTTGTACCATTTTGAAACAAGGCCTAAAAACACACAATCTAATTCTACCCTAACAAAAACAATTTTCTAGAAATCACAATATTAAGTAGGTACAAACAGATATAAAACATACCTAAAATAATGACTTTGAAATGCAAAGGCAGCCTAACATTCCACAGTTGTGAACATTTAGATAATAAGTACACAGTAATGCCATAAGGCCCTTTATGGGACTCAAACTGAACTTCACTTGTATTAATAATTGTTCTTTAATAACCTGCACAGGAATATTACACTTAACATCACCATGTTCACGATGCCAGTAGTACATCACATTTCTCACCACAAAACACATTAAAGTAATGTGAAATTTGACCCTATTTTATTTTAATTAAGCACCACAGTCAGCCACCTTTGAAGAAGGACTCTTCAATGACCTCAGTGAACCTCTCCTTCATCTGCTGACGAAAACCAGCGTACCACTCTAACAGTCTCCTCCTCCTGTCTACCTTCTGTTCCTGGCTTAATCCTCGCTCCCTCTCCAAGATGGCTGGCAGTTCTTTCCAGTCGCTGATGAAGATGAAAGGTGCTCCAGCAGCTTTGAGGAGACGTAGCGGGGAGCTGGGGCCTGCCGCACATGTGCCCGTTGTCATTACATCTTCTACCACAGGCACTGAGCCATAAGAGCAGGCTTCATAGATACGGTAGCACTCTGTGTTGATTCCAGCTGGGCAGAGAGTCAGCTCACTCTGAGCCAGAGCTGTCTGATAATGTCTTAGACTGTCTGCAGTCTCCTGAGGAAGCCACCTAAGAAAAGACAGAACAAAATTAATACTCAGGTCTACAGTAAATATGCAAAACATATCCCAGTACTCTTTTAAGACACCATCATGACAACATACATGGACTCTACCTTATGAGCTCTAAATGATCACAAAAGTACTAAAAAATTACTTACTTCTCCCTGGCAGCAGTGATACATTCCTGATCAAGACCAGATTGTTTCAGCACCTTCATGAGTGTTTCTCTGGAGGAATTTTTGTAAACAGTACCTAGGAAATTACAGAGGTATGGTCTGTTGGAGGTAATCAGCTGGGCATTGGGCCTGATCATGGGAAACTGCCTGTATCTGCATAGAAAAAAAAAATAGAAACATGATTATTTAAATTATCTAGAGATGCTGGGATCAAATACACAAGATTAATAAGACATACGTTGCAACACCAAGGGGCCACTGGAAGACATCCTTGTCATTAACCCAGGAGCTGTCATATACTAGAAACAGCAGATCCACAAAGCCACCATTTCTCTTTAAATATGGGCCAATCCAGTCGTTGTTGCACTGCTCATTGCCCAGCAGTACCACAGCTACACGTGACACTGTATGGGAGTGCACTAGAGCTTGGACGTGCTCCAGCCATCGTGTAGAGTAGGACACCTTCTGCTGCTCCCGGCCATTCAGAACCACAACCAAGCTGTTCATATCCAGAGGGACGTGACCCTGAACAACAGCAGGACCTGTGTAGAAACTGAAGATGACCAGGAGACAAGAGTGGAGAGAGAAAGACTTAATTAATTAATCTGAGGTTATATCTTCTTCAGTGGTTGTTGAAAATGTTTTTCTAACATTCAATTTGTGAATTGTTACCTAAAATTAATCTTTCCTGACTGTAGCTCTCCCTCCCTCCATTGTGCTACCTTGTCCGTAGGCTTGAGAGGTCCTTCTAGAATATGTTCCCAAAGGTAAAGCCCTGAGAAAAAACAGAAGTAAAGCAGAAGATGTAATTCCAGTATAAGATCAAATGCAGAGGCGTCTTATATAAACAGTTTCTTAAATTGCTGTTGTATTGTTCATTTCTCATGTTTGGTAAGAAAAATGCAGAACCTGCTCAGCACCTGTGGATGAAAACGAATTACAGGCTCAGTGCTGATCAATTTGTCAGTCATGACTCACCTATGGCGGCTTTCCCCCAGATCTGGACCTTGTATCTTTTGGATTTGTTCTCATTTACACGACCTATGTACTGTTTGAAGGCCTCCCTCTTTCTGCTCAGTGCAGAGTTATACTCCACCTGCTCGTCCTCCCACGGATTCCACTCGTCTGCTAAAAACGGAGCAACAACACCGCTATCTCTGACACCGCCTGCACATACAAAACACAAGTTACGTTCCGTTTGACAACACATATCTACACAATCCGAAACAAGAAAATCGCATTTGACAGCCAATTTATGCCAATTGAGGATTGTGCCAGCGTTACGAGAAATTACCCGAGGGTCCTCCTGTTTGTTTCTTCACCACCCTGTGAACGCGGGAGATTACTTTTGAACTGAAGAAGACATTATACGCCGCATAAAGTGAAAATGCCACATATGCAAAAATAATAAGAAGGAATAGTTTTCTTTTTGGTATTTTCATTTTCATTGTATTTTATTTTATTTCTCAGGTTACCATTGTGTAGCTCGTCAGCTTAGTTTGTTAAAGGGCCCATGTTTACATCACGAGGACCCCTGGCTGTAGCTGACTTAAAATATGCCTGTACGTAATTTCAATTTTGAAAAATGACCTACCGGTATACATGTTTTCTGCTATTTTGAACCAAACCTTATGTCTACGGTTAGAACATGTAGTTTTGTAAATGATAATGTAATACTTGTGTAAATGAGCAGAACATTAATTCATTAATTGTGGTAATTTGATATACTCCAGGAAAATGCACAGGACACCTAAGTCAGACCTCCTGTTATGCGGAACGTTTGTAAAGCGGTGCAGGTTTCTGTTAAGGCAAATTAGAGGGTTGCACGTAAAATTTGTACGCGCAAGGTCGTGTCCCCAGCTGTGGGGATACAGTTTAAAATTTGGGGCAGAAATGATGTCACTTGCTTCTCGTTCCGGGGTTCTATCCCCGTACTTGCAGGCCACAAAACACGCGGGTAAAGGTCTGTGGTTTTCAGGATCTAAGGAGCTGTCGCCTGCTGCTGGTAAGGCTGAAAATGGGCGCTAGCCAGTTACTGAACTGCGCGTGAGTTAGCTCACTTTTCCTTATCAGCATCATATGTTTAATTTTCAGCTCCTGCAGGCATCCGCCTTGCTCACACAGACATCAAGATCCCCGATTTTACAGACTACCGTCGCCCTGAGGTTGCAGACCCCAACAAGTCTTCTCAGGGAAGCGGTGACTCAAGAAAGGCTTTCTCCTACCTCGTCACTGGAGCGACCACTGTCGTGGGCGTCTACGCAGCCAAGACAGTGGTCAGCCAGTTTGTCTCTTCCATGAGTGCATCAGCTGATGTGTTGGCCTTATCCAAGATTGAGATCAAGCTCGGTGACATCCCCGAAGGCAAAAACATGACCTTCAAATGGAGAGGCAAACCCCTGTTTGTCCGTCATCGCACAGAGAAGGAAATTTCGACAGAGGAAGCGGTGAATATGTCTGAGCTGCGTGACCCCCAGCATGACAAGGATAGAGTAATCAACCCCAAGTGGGTCATCGTTCTTGGTGTGTGTACCCATCTGGGTTGTGTGCCCATTGCTAACGCAGGAGATTTCGGAGGGTACTACTGCCCCTGCCATGGCTCCCACTATGATGCTTCAGGGAGAATAAGAAAGGGACCTGCTCCTTTGAACCTTGAAGTTCCCTACTATGAATTCCCTGACGATGACACAGTAATCGTTGGATAAATACTGAAACTCTCAGTTCCTTTCTGTAATATGTATTTTAGGCCTGTAAAGGAGATGGGGGTGAGGTAAATGTGTATTTACAAATAAAGAGATATTTCAAACTGGTGAAGTTGCTGGATCTTCTCACTTCATGGATGTCAAATGTGTTATTACATTGTTTTGGATGAATGCGCTTTAAGTGTAACAAAATATTCTACAGCATGAGTTAGGTGGTTTTTTTTTACAATTGAGGAATTTGAATGGAATGCTCTTATTGATATTATTTTATAAATATACAGTGGAAGGGGAATAATGTCCTGGATGAAACCAAACAAAGCTGTTTTTATTGATAGCTAATTAAAGCTACATTTCAAAATACAGATGGTACATTATTACACCTGTTGAGATAAAATTAAGATGCATTATGCTGTACAGTTGGCACCCAGTACTTCATTCTGTGGTAAAAGTAATGTTTTGAGAGCATTTTATGCTGCTGTCAGGCCTTCAGTTACAGTTAGCTTTTAAAAGTAATTTAATAATTCTCATAAAACTTCTTAAAATAAAATATTCTATTCAACAGCTCTTGAAATTCACATTAATCACTTGAAAAACCAGTGTAGATGCCTACCAGGAGTCTTACTGTGTGCAACTTTACAATAAATAGTTTCATACTTGATAAACCGCACATATTCTTTTTTTAAAGATTCCATCCTCCTGAGTGCTGGACCTTCTGAACTTGGCCTTCCAGTGATTTCACAGCTACTAGTCCACATAGTGCACTTCTGCCTGTAACTCCTTGGTGACATACCCGAGAAGAGCGGCTGTGACCTGCTGCTTCAGAGTCTGATTGCCCAACACCAGAGTAGTTAACTGGATGACATCTGTCCACTGAATATCACCCAGGATCACCATAAGATCATCATAAAGCTTCTGCTGCTGCTGAGGGCTGAGCTCCATGATGATCTGAGGCAGGGGTTTGAACTGCCCACTGGTCAGCCAGCATCCCAAAAGGCCTCCAACAGCACCGCCTGTATGAGACAAGGGATCAGTGACACTGGGATTCCAATTTATATTTAGTTATATGTAATTTACGATTAATACAAATAATATTGTATGTTTCCACTTACCAACTGCAATACCAAGAGGCCCACCAATCAGCCCCCCAGCGAAGGCCAGTCCCCCAGCTGCTGCTGCCCCCTTCCCTGAACCCTTCACTGTGGTCTGGATTTGCTGATTACCAGATAACTCGCAACACAGCTTCATAACATCATCGATACGATGACACATACTGTGGATCAGATTAATAAAAAGACATGAATAAAGCCTGAACAAATAACTGATAACAGCTGTTAACAAATTAGTAAATTAGAATATAATACCACATTTAACATACGCAGATATAGTTGCAACAGAATTCAAACACGATCAATTATATAAATAGAAAAACAACAATGATTGAAAATAAAAACAAGGAAAGAAGCATTTTAAGCTGTGTAAACATGTGTTCACGGTCGTCAAACAGTTAACGCCACGTTACTGAGGTCAAATAACGTGAAATAGCCTGATATATGTTAAAACAATAAACCCCATTTACGTACCTTCCGCATTAATGCTTATAGTTTAATGTTTTTAATGTTATAATAATTTAAACTGGCTGAAATCACGATCTATTCACCCGGTTTTTTGCTCTATGACTGCACGACTTTTGCCGCAACGCTTTATGGGTACAACAATGCTGCATTCAGGGACACTCGACCAATCCAGGCTTTTCTCCTTGTCCAAACCTCCCCGTAGGCGCTTGGTTTAAGTTTAGTGTTATCTTTCTTTTATCGCAGCGTTTTTCATTACAGCTTATTTCCAACTGGACGCTCAGAAAGAAGACAAGGAAATAATCAATTAAATAAATTATCATAAAAGTATTAATGTAACCGCCTCAAAAGCTTCTTTGCTTGTGATGAGATTTTTAAAAAAGGTTTCTTTAAGGTATTTTGGTGCCAAGCAAGAAACTATTAATTGTATCTAACTTTAAACATACTAGTTTAAAGGCTTCTCCCCAGAAAAGTATATATATAAGAATAATAACTACCTAAACTTTCTGAACATTTATTCTACAATACCGACATCTGAACCGTTCCTTAAAACGATGCACTGTGTTTTAAATCAGTATAGTTGGTTGTTGTCTGTATATTATACACTAGCAATAAACAGATCCACCTGTGAATTTCGGAGGTTTAACTCCAAAGCCACGTTTTAATAGATAAATATCTGAAACTGGAAAATGAATCTCGCCGCAGTGTCTGTTTACATCTGCGCGGCCACATTTACCCAGAGTACACTGGGAGACCAGCTCCGTCAAGCTCGCATCATACGAGTCAAAAATGGGAAGTGTAATATTTATTTTTCAAAATACGAATATTGGCCTGAACCGATGAAAGATAAACGTCCATCCTCCTGTACTTCCTACAACATTATAAATACGCGTGCACTGTAAAGCATCGATCACAGTAGCATGCAGAGCACAGTAATAGCATAAAAATACAATTTAAGTCTTAGAATTTTCGTACACTTTGTACAAAATGCTTTTTGCTCAAGTCTGGATTTACCCCTCAGCTGTCCTCAGACCCGTAAGACCCGCAACATCCCAACAGCGGTGCAAAATCACAGAATGTCACAGAATGTAATGTGCCCCCAAACATCTTACTGCTTTTAGAGAACACGCACTTTTAAATTAAACGTTTTCATTAAGCGTCGTCTTTGCTTTTATTGTGAACGTTTCGAGCAGAGCTTCCTTTGTTGTTGTCGGTGACCTGACGTCAAACGGATGTGCATGGCGCAGCGAGAGTGACGAGCAGCATCTTCTAATCTTGGGATATTAAACCGTTGATATTTTTTTGGAGATCATGCAGGAACCCTGAAATGAGCGTGTGAGATGATATTGCTTCCGAAAGTGCGGATAACTATTACTGCCCCATTGATGAACACGAGCAGAACGGCTCTGAGGAATCGCTGCTGCATTCATAAACATTTCTTTAGGACTCACAACAACTGAGCTTTGTTTTGGGCTCGGACAACACCTCGGAGTCTGTTTGTGCACCCGAGGTGACAATGACCCAAAAAGGTCAAATGAGTATAGAGCAACTCGACGGAGTTGTCAGGATCCGAGGGGAACACGAGAAGGTAAAGGACTCAGCTGACAGGAAATATTTGGCTGGCTAGCAACCAGCGTGTAGCGTTAGCCCGACTGGCCACGCGGTGCACAAGGGGTTTGTTAACAACTAATGGGTCAGGATTGTTTTGTTTGTACTTGCAGACATCTGTGCAGTGATCGTACCATGTGTGTGTTCTGTATACGTGTGTTATTTGGATTTGCATGCTCTGCGAGCTTCCTCCTTTGCAGCCACTTGCACGTTGAACTTCTTGTTGAGTTGTCCTAACGGCGTGAAGCCTCTTTTACTTGTGTCTTTGCCGAAGTGCAGTTTGTATTTGTCCAAAAACCTCCTTGTCCAATTGTTAACGAGTTTCTTTCACGGAGACCTAAAGGTTTGCAGGTTTAACCAGATCATCAATCTGAAAACAAGAACATTTTAGTTTCCATATATCCTTCCACCACCAGTGCTTTTGAAAGTAGTGTGTGTCGACCTGCTAAAAGACTCTGGGTCTTCCTTCAGGGTGTGGTACAGGAAAAACTTTCAGGGTGAGTGAGGATCGAGGAACGATCACGGAGGAGAATTGATGTCCACCAGGTCAAGCTCCACGTTCTTATTCTACGTCCTGTTACTGTTAAGTAGCCAAACATTTGATGTGAAACACTGCACACAGGCTACTTTGAACTCTGGAAACCACAGATGAAACTGGAGTATGTGTATCTACTCTATGTCCTGTCTGCGTGAATGTTTTGAAACGTAATGTCCTCATTTCAAACCTCTCTCTCTTTGTTTGCGTCTTCTTTCCTGGTGATTTAGAACTTGTGTGTTTGCACACTAATATTTGCAATAACCTCAGCTGTTGTTTCCTCTTAATAACTATACATTTTTGTGTGATCGAAATTCCACTTATTTTTGCTGAAACAGGTGGTGAAAGACTGTGAAAGTCGGATTCAGCACTGGTAAGCATCAGAGACGTGCGCTCTTTGTGCAAAGATGCCTTCAGATTTATCTTGTTGCTGTTTGGTCTTGTTCCTGGTTAACTTTTGAAGTTGATTAAGTTCACCATATAAAAAAAGAAGAATCTATACGCATACTATGTGGACATCATAAAATGTATGGACCAAGCGGTGCCGTAAGTCATGACAGTGAGACTGGTATCACAGCGATTCTATTTAATATAACACGAGTAACAGATGTGCAAAGTTTGGTTTATGCAAACCCTGTTTTCTATATTTTTATATATATATAAATTAGTCTGTATTACAGACGTGAAGTAATCTAACTCCTCAGATCGTCCATGTAATGTATGTGTCTGCTAATCAACATAAGCAACAAACCAAATGTTTTAAATTAAACTACAATACCATGTAATCGAGTTGAGAGTAGTCTATGGAAAAGTTTTTTCCATAAAGTGTTTCTGGAAATGGTATTAGATTGCTCCTAATACTCCATAAGTTTTCATTTAAAGTTTTCAGTATATATATTTTTTCCCATTAATGTTTATGTGAAGCAGGGTTTAGAGGCTAGATGATTATTTTATTGCTCTTCTGTTGTGATTTCAATGGCATAGTGAAAGTACAATGTTTAATAGCTTAATGATACAGTTCTAAATCTGGAACATAAAATCCTCCTGAAGCTTTAGAAGATGTAAAGCGTTGCTTTTAATTCAGAGATTAATCCCCCCCCCCCCCATGTAATCTTTAATAACGAAATATCTGCATTCCCATTTTGACATATCCTAAAATAAATCCAAACAGGATAACACTTGCTTAACAGCTCTGACAAACCAAATTCTAAAATGGTGCAAATACATGTATATTACTTCAATGCATTCGAAATCTCTGACTTTGCAGGAAGAAGGTGTCGGGCGACTATGAAGCCCTGAACGACCGCCTTCAAACTCTTCCGGATCAGCTGTCATACGACATCATGGTCAGTGCTGAACTAATTTAAAACTCACAGTAAAGAATGTGCAGATGCGTGAAATGTTGTTGTACATCACCAGTGTCGTGAGCTGATAAACATTCACAATTTTATGGAATTTGACCAATATACAATACAATCTATACAATATTTGCATGTTTTTACTGCGGATGCCTATGTTCACGTCCACATCCTGCCACCTGCCACAAAACTGAAGTTTTGTTTTGTCCTGCTCTCGTTTGGTCCACTGTCCTGTCGACAGGTGCCGTTTGGCCCCCTGGCCTTTATGCCTGGAAAGCTGGTGCACACCAACGAAGTCACGGTCCTGCTTGGGGACAACTGGTTCTCCAAGTGCTCTGCCAAGCAGGCGCAGAAAATTGTCGATCACCGGATGAAACGTGAGTCTGTTCTTACTTTAAACGGACGTCATCATTCAACAGTGATGCTCTTCATCCAGCAGAGGGTGTTGATGCATCACGGCGAGCTGGTCTGAGCAGGGGGTGACGCACGATCATAGAAATTTGTAGAGGAAACTTTGTCAGTGCTGTGAAGATGCAGTAATTGTAAAACAGCTACATGATTATTTGACATACGCAGTGCGCTAGATTCCATCAGGTTACAAGGTCGTGTGTTGTGCAGCACTGTCGTCACCATCTTGCTCTTGCATTCATACATCACTGCTGTCACCGCATCCGTTGTAAATACTGTTAGAAATTCATGCTTTTCTTCTATTATCTCCAAGTCAAATCAAGTCCTGTCTATACAACATTGGTATTTTATTTTATTTTATGAATTGTAACAGGGGTTGTGTGTTGCTGGATTTCCTGTTCGTTCTCCCCGCTGCTCATTTTAGGACTGAAAAACTCATATCAAGTCAAATGGGCCCAAGTAACGATCTGTGATGTGAACATTATTAGAATGTTTAGTGAAGCAGAAATGTGCTGCTGCAGCCCATCCGCAGCCGTCTGTCTCTCCCCCCCCCCCCCCCCCCCCCATCTCCTGACCCTGCCCACCCTGTTATTACAGAGCTAAGTGCTGTAATACAAACATAGCTGGCTGAAATGTGTCAGACAGTGGCTGAGTTGTCAGGCCTTCTGTGTTTGACCTTTCTTCACTTCCAGTGGATGCACTGACTGGAGGGGCTCCCGATCACCATGGAAACAAGGGCCCTCTGCTGCTATTAGTAAAAGGGCTTAATTGTTGTGAAGATTTAATGATGCGGAGTAGCATTCAGGGCAAAAGATATTATGAACTGTTTGTGTCATCATTTTTCAAAAAAAATGTCCCCCCAACTTGTTTAGGTTTTTAACTCTTTCACAGCTGGGTGTCATTGTCATGTTAAGTGTTTTATTGAAACCTCTGTTCGCCTGCAGTGATTTTTTTTTCACCCAGTTAGTTTTTTTTAAAATCTGTCTCCAATTCTTTTAATGCATTTTGATGTTAATGCACCATTTTGTAAATATTTTTCTGCAGATGTAAAGCGTGAACTTGATGATCTGTCCCAAACAATGAAAAACTTCGAAGCCAGAGTTGGGTTTGCGAAGGATTTGGAAACCATCTCAGCTGTATGTTTCGTTACTATAGGTCGTCTTCCAGATCAAATATTGCATGAAGCATAAAAGGGGGCATGTGTATTGACTGTGCTTGTTCTTTAGAGTAAAGGGGACTATGTTGACATCAGAGAAGACGTCGGAAACAGTTGCACTGCTGTCACCAAAGGTACCTTTGTCAGCCATTTCTTTGCCCCCATTTCACTTGTAATGTTGCAAGACTTACAAAAGCTGTTGACCAGTTGCCTAATCCTGCACCGTATTCAACTTTATTGAGTTTCCTTTTTAATTCTTCTGCTCTAACAGGAAGGCAAAGAATCGCTCACAAACCAAACTCTAAGCCCAAGTCGTACGTGGCGATTGATCTGAAAGAGAAGGACGACGGAGGGAGCAGGAACAGCGTCATGACTGAGGAGGAGTTGTGGGCTAGATTGGATGAACTTGAGAAACTGGAGGCAATACAGGATGAGCAGGACAGGTACATGGAAGCACTCACAGTGGTTTGTAACTTTAGTCTAACGCGAAACTCAATTTGTCCCATTGGCAATTTTTACTTTAAGGTTGTCTGACAATGCAGACATGAATGGGGAGGACACGTCGTCCTCATCTTCAGAAGACGAAAAGGAGACAGAAGAAGCTGCACCGCCTGTAAACGGACTGAGTCTGAAGCCAAACTGGACCTCTGTGCCTCAAAGCAAAGAAACGTCCCGTGGGGAGAGGATAGTTGAGGAAGACGATGAGGAAGAGGAATTCATCTGTTTGCCCACCATCTTTTTCTCTCATACAGTTGAGCCCAAGAAGGTCAGGGTGACTTTATTTTATCCTCGGTCCTTAATTCTGCTATTGCAACATGTTTTTAACCCTTTCCTGCTTCTTGTTTTTTGCTTCAGGTCAGGATCAACACACGCAAAAACACCACGTTAAAGTTCAGTGAAAGGAAAGATCAGAAGGAACATTCAAAGAAGAAAAAGAGAAACGGCCACGCTAACGGCCACGAACTTCACAAAATCACAACACCAGCAGACATTTACAGGTAAAACCAACACAGACGGGCGAGTCTGAAATCCAGCGGTGAATTACTGTGGAACTGACTCACTGTTGTGTTTGTCAGGTTGTTTGTGGACGTCAGGAATGGAGAACCCATCCCCAGGAAGTCCATCTTGAAGTCACGGAGCCGAGAGAACAGCGTGTGCAGCGACACGAGCGAGAGCAGCGCAGCAGAGTTCGAGGAGCGGCGTATGATTGGACGCAGCTTCAGCCACGACGAGGCGACGCACAGCGACACGAGTGACGGCATCACCGAGGAGGACAGCCCCACCGCGGTGCCGCTGCACCCTGCCAGCAGATTCGAGGTACAGACGCACGCTTTCAGTTTGTCTGTTGTATCTGGAGCCGCATGTGGTCAGACGGCCACTAAATCTTGGTGGCAGTAGATGGCATAAGGAGAACAAACGGCATGAAAACCCCTCTGTCTTTTCTTCAGGCCTTTTCAGGTACAGTGATAGAAAAAGACCCGATGCCTTCAGGCGTCCCCCATCTGACCATCGCGCCGCCAGCTCTGCCCACCATACTGGAGAGAAAACAGGAGGAAGTGGCTCCGGACATCTCCCCACCACAGCAAGCTCCGAAGAGGCTGTCGAAGTTTAAAGCTGCCAGGTTACAGCAGAACTGACAGTTAACAAGTAAAAAAAACAAAACAATTCACAATATCTTTATAAGCATTTCTTTCTATTCTACAACGATGAACTGAACGAGTGGAAACCATCCGTTTATCTCCTTCCTCTCATTTTAATATACAGGGTTACTGGCATTTAATAACTGTGAAGTGAGAAAAAGTACAGTAGCGGTGTTAACAAATCAGCCCGTTGCGTAAAACTGCTTTTCCTCCAAACACTGGTAGCACTAGTCTATTTCCTAATGTCCTCTACAGTCTAAGTGACACCTGCCTTTCTATGAGACGTGTTTAAACCAGTGGCTGTCTGTCAACCCTGTCGAGCTCTAGGTCTGCTGCTGTTCTGTGGGGCCACGCTGTTGCCAGTTTAGATGTTTCTAGGCTTTGCGTCTCTGCTTGAACTGCCTTGTTATTGTTTCTTTTTCAGATATTAATTGAGAAGCAGAATCAGGTGCACACTTAATTTGCATTTTGTTTTCTCTTAACCCGTAAAATGAATGAATGTATGTGTCTCTCTGTGGCCAGCTTTATGTAAAGATAAAAAAATGACTGAAAAGAAAATAAAGGATTTTGGCTATAAGTTTTGTTTCCTTCCCTGAAAGAAAACGTGAAGCGTAATATGTGTTGTTGACAGGTGTTTATTTTTGTAGAAATATCTTCGAAAAGGTTACGAACGTCTTTCTGAAATTGCTTGTTACACTAAATCGTAATAATGTGTAATAATACGATTCTGCTCGTGATACCTGGCGTTTCATTTTTTTAAACGGCTATTTACCAGACGCTGACTGAGCTAATATGGTCTTTTATGAATTATTGTTGCTCCTGGTGAATTTCCTGTTGTGCAGTTAAAAATTTTAAGAGCTAAGTAAAGCAGCAACACAAATTGGCACAAAACCATCAAAGGAAGCAATAACATAACATAACATAAAACCGAACAAACACTTTTTTTTCTCGCCAGTAAATGCACAATTACGATTTCCTAGTTTTCTGCAGAACTTAGTTCTGAAATGTGATCTGAGCTTCACCAGAGTCACAAATACAAATGAAGTGGTAAAACATAAATGATTATGACCTTTCGTGTTTTAACTAAATACTGTAATTTTGCTTGAGGGAGGTAACGCAAAACCCAAACGCTAAAATGGGGATAGTTGGTATAAGTCCATCAAAAACTCGAACGTGAACCACACCTTTCTGTGCTCTGCAGGAGGAAGCCTTCTGTGATCTCCTGGATGTGAGCTTGCAGGGACTGAGCCGTGTCCACACCTGGATTCTCTAGCAACACATATCAGAGTGAGGTGAGGTGATTTCTGTATGTCTGGGTTCACCAGATGTTTTCTGTTGGGCGACTCGCTCCTCTTGGCTGCCGTTCAGGCTGACGAACAGCCGGATCTTCGCGGCTGTGACTTTGTGACTCGGTTGTAGAATCTCAAACCTTCAAGCGTACATACATACTAGAGTTCATCCCAGACACAAGTTACTCAGAAATATGCTTTCCATCTCAGATTAGCATCCTGGGAGTCACGTGAAAGTGCACGCTCTCCTTGGAGCTGGCTTAAAAACACCATCTGAACTTGTTGAATTGTTTCGAGCATAATCTTGATGGGTTTGTTTTTTTTTCGTGGGGAAACTCAAACACACCACTGTACTTCATCTCTCCCCCAAGCTGCTTTAATTAAAGCGGCGGCTTGTGAGTTGAAAGGCTATCACTCCCCTTTTAGTTAAATGGTGGGAGTGTAGGTCTCTGATAAGAAGCTTTTAAACAGGTCCTGAGGTGACTCTGCACCCCCCCCCATCCCCCTTTCCTCCCCTTCATCAGGATTATTCCTCCAGTATGAAAATCCAGGTAGCATGAGACAGATTAGGCAACGCTTAACATGCTAGTGTTGTGTTGGTGAGACACTGATCAATGGATTTATGTAGGTTAAGCTGTGAAGGTATACGCGTGAACATAGCAGGACTACATGTCAAAGAAATCTAGGATACCAACGACGTAATTGGCCGAAGCTCACATTAGATCTACATTTCAGGGATTAAGAAGGATTTTAAGAGTTGTGTGATGAAGGAGTCGAGCGGGTATTGTTGTCCAGACAGGTGCTTGAGTCTGCGAGAGAGAGAGGAAGAGTTTCAGGTGAATGGATTAAACAGCAGCCTGTGTATCTACTTCCCTACTTTCTGAATATATGATATTAAAACCCAGCTATCTGGCACTGACATCAGGTACAATCCAGGAGGAAGTATAGACGAGGAACTGCCTGTTTGTTCCTCACTTATTCTCATAATATGTTGTTGTTGAAGATGTCAGAATTATTTATATATATATTATAATTATTATTCCATATGTTTTTTTTTTAATTATTGTTTCTTGGATGGTATTTTTGGGGCCTTTTTTCTCTGTCTTGTAATTTTACAAGTCAAGAAATGTTACAAATGAACTTGTAATGAATTATTAGTTGCACTTTTAATAATTACATTATTTCAACACAAAGGCTTATACATTCTTTATCCTCCAGTTGAGGAATGCGCCTCTGTCCCAGTATAGTCTGTTTGTAAACTACCACAAACCTAATGACGACACAAGCCGAACCTGTTGATGCGCTGCTGTGCTTCGTGTTACGCTTTGCGTCCCAGATTTCTTTCTGGGATGAGGTGGTTGGACTGCATCCATTCTTGACGTAGCGTGGCTGCTTCTCACTTTCTTGCAGCGTAATCTACGGTGAAGGTCACATGGGCGGTAGAGGTGTGATAGATGTTACAAGCATCCAATTAAGTTTCCTAAATAGAGCCATCAAACAGCTAAAATGCTGAATCGCCGCGCTGTACCATCCTTTATTCCCTTATATCCCAGCGGACAGTTTGCGTACCTGAAGCAAGACGCGTCTACTGCGACACAAGGTTCAGCACAACGCACGTTAATGTCAGGGTGTGTGCGTGAATAAAAAGATAATGCGAGTTTAAAGATCACGTGGCTTCACAGAAGTTTGTAAAGAGCGTTAAACCCCCCCACACCTGCAGGTAATCTTCTTAGCAAATTTGACAAGCATAATACCACGTAATACTTTCAAAAGCATTCACATCACAGGAGGGACTGACGATGCCTGCGTCCTGGAGACGCCGGAGCGGTATTTACGCACGGCGCCAAGTCTGTTACACTTACACACCAGCGGCCAGATGAGGGAGACATACAGCTTCTGGACATGGCGAAGTATCCCGAGTAATCTTTATAAGATTTCATTACCGCTTTCCTCAACTGGAAATACGACAGAGCAACGCGCGCCGCTGCCTTCGTCTGGCGAACGCGTTTTATTTCTCAATTTCAAAGAGACTAGGCGGCAGTTGAAGAAGACGAACTCTGCGCCCGACGAGGCGTTCGTGATAAAGCGAGTGAGGCGTCAGTCAGCAGTCAGTCATCCAGTTCAACATCACTCTCTCCTGAACTCCAGCTGTCACGCCGCGTCCTCCGCGCTCCCCTCGAACTTGGCCAGGTAAGAGGAAACCGCTGCGTCTCTTGAAGATTCAAGACTTGGCGAACAGTGAAAGTTTGTTGGCGAGTCCGGATTCTGATAGACACGCGTTCCCCACAGCTGCCACTGTGGGGTTTGTTTGTTTTTTTGTGGGCGAAAAGTAAGTGACGACGGGAGCTAATGGTTCAGCGTGTTTTCGTATTCGTTTTTTATTTTTTAAGGAAACGGCAGATGTGAATGTGAAAACCATCGAGCGCGTCATGTATTCGTGCGTTGCGCGTAGCCTGCAGCGAGCATGTGCCTGAGTGTTTAGATGACGACCTTCCATCTCATCACGTTAAGACACTGCGATTATCTCAACCGCACATATTAATGACCGATCATAATTTAGAATCCGGTGCCGGATGCGCCGCGCGTCATATCGCGCACGGGCTAATAAAGTAGAGGGATACGACACGAGGTGTCACTTTGATGTTTGTCAACTCAACGTGTAACCTGCAAATCAGTTGCACTTTCTTAACAGGTTGCTTTTAACAGATACTGAGCAGCGTGTGAGCGCCTGTAATGTTTTATTGTCACCTGTACAGAGTGCCACAGCTTCTTCCACAGCCACCCTCACCCTCAGCCACCCCCCCCCCCCCCCACACTCCCCCATTGCTCCTGTTTCCAAATGCTCTCTCCTTTGAAGCGATGATGCCCCATCTGTCATATGTGAGCAAAGAGAGACCACGCTCTGCTCTTCTCAATTACTGAATTCTCCTCATGCCAGCTCCGGTGGGACAGGAGGAGGAGCAGGTGGATAGCAGTCAGCGCGATCAATCAACATGAAATATTCAGCTTTTGAATACACACACACCATTTACTTGCTGCCGCCGCTGTCCTTGTTAGAGACGCTCCGAGAAGATTTGGGGCGTTTGTCTGAAAAGCGGTTGGTAACTGCGACCCGCGCGTATCCGCCCGTGACACAGTTCCTTCGCGTGACGAACGGAGCCCGTGTGCTGCTTTTCAGGGGGACACCACGGGGTTGTCTTTAAAAGTCCAAAGAGTAGCCCGCGCGCAGAACAGGATGGGCGTTTTGAAATTATTATCATCATAACCGAGAGGGAAACTGGAGAGAGGGGAGGGCGAGTGGATGAAACTGTATTAAATGTGGTGCCACTGCCATTTTCTCATTATGCTGCCGTAAATTCATGCAGATTACATGACAAAGCTCTGCTTGGCAACTTTCTCCCCAGATAGAAGCACTTGTTTGAACATGAGGCACATGATTTGAATATCTGTAATCCGTGCTGAAATCAACAGGCCAGATGAACTTTTTGGCACCCTCCTACTACCACATTGAGTAGGATTTTCTTCCCCCTAAAATGCCTAAGCTATTTAGACTTAGGCTTAAAATCACTTGTGGAGGGGGGAGTGTGTGGGGGGTGGTGGGGGGGGAAGAGAGGCAAAAGTTATTTGATTTGTCTTTCCCATGTGGACCGGGAAAATCATGGAACTTTGGGTTTCTGTGA
The DNA here is from genome assembly GCA_030770545.1 of Macropodus opercularis. Taxonomy (NCBI): domain Eukaryota; kingdom Metazoa; phylum Chordata; class Actinopteri; order Anabantiformes; family Osphronemidae; genus Macropodus; species Macropodus opercularis. Next base: position 6,783,616 of record CM061094.1, on the reverse strand, counting down.
GAGAAGCATCTGAACCTTTCCAGTCATTCAAACTCTTCAGGAAACTTTTAATCTCCTTTAAGTGTCTGCCTTGTGATAATAATATGTCTGCGATATTGCCTCATGAAATTTGCCCAAGTACCATGGCCCTAAGTATTTGAGCTATGAGGCAATACAGTGAAAAGCATAGCCCCCTCATATGAGAACACAACAGTGAATAATTAATAACCTTGCTCCCAATTCCAGGAAAACAATAGCATATTGTAGGAACGCTGCACTAATTTAACTAGAGGAGGGGGGGGCAGTCGAGAACTTTAACAAAATGTGGAATGCGTCGCCATTGTTATGAGCTCTGGCTGTTTTAGCCGTGGCAGATGTCTGTACTGCGGATTTCCACGTGTGTGTACTGCATCCTGCAGAATATTCTAGTGTAATGTTGTTTGCCTTTGAGATTAATCAAAACCCATTAAATACCCCTCTCTCACCTGCTGGCAGTATGTGAAGTGGAAGTGCACATGCAGGAAGCTATTTTCCACAGGCCTCCTCTCTTGGCTGTCAGCTCCCATTAAGGGGGAAGGTGTCATATCTGTAACACAGCTGAGTGCAGATGGCAGAGTGGAGGGGATGGCTCACCGATTTAAACAATGATTAATGAACAGAGATGGAAAACAAATTACATTGGACTATTGGAGGCAGGGAATTGTTTTTATGAAAATGTTAATTGTGTCTGCCAGGCTGATACCAGGAGTGGGGGAAGGGTGGAGTGAGGGCAAGGCAGCGAGGCAACCGAGGGGCTACCGATAGGACGTCTACTGCTCCCCTGGCTCAGATTATCGCCGTGTCTCAGCATGCGATGTTTAATACCATACCTTGGCTTTAAGACCTCTAATGTGCCATAACTTTCAAGGTTTGGCTTTTTACGATGAACCCCGTGAAGAATTGTCGCCCACCACTGCACCAATTAGCGTTATCTCTAATAATAAGTGGTTGTAAGTGACGAGCGAAGGCGCCCCGTTCTAGTTGTAATTATTGCAGGCGGGTGCAGCTGCACTACTTAGGGAGATGATGATAATTATTTTTCTTTTTTTTTTTCTCTCTTTTTTTTTTCATTGCGGGTTGATTATTTAAGAGCATCATACACTCATCAGAGTAATCAGGAGAGAGTGATTAGTGAAAATCCACGAGGCTAACAGCTGCCACATTAAACACTTGCCTCTGTTGCCAACACACAGAGACAGAGCCCACTTCCACAGGACAGAGACGAGCGAAGGCACTTCACCTTCAACTGCACGGCCACATGTGTTTGTTAGAAAGTCAAGGCTCAGGGCACGCGGAATTAGAGTAAACAGAGAGCCCCATGAAAAGGCGTGTTGTCGCGCACCAAGGTCAGTCTTTAGTGCTTCAATTCACGAGTGCAGCAGCGAGCTGGCTGAAGGGGGGTAAAAATTTGATATGGCGTTTTTTTTTTTTTTTTGGGAAGTGTGGGAAATGGAGATAGTTACTGTGCCGGTGACCTTGCGCTTATCCTTGTTGTGTTAAAATAGGCAAAGTGCGACGATCCCGGTGAAGACAGGCCGACGATCCAACACCCGTCCGAGAAAACCCTCAGTTCCAGCCGTGCGTCCGGTCTTCGCACGGTTCTGCTTGCCACCGTGTAAGGCCTGCTGAACGAAGGGCTAATTCTCTTAGCCCAGATGTTGCTCGAGCACAGTCCTGGGATCCCACTGGGTTGATGAGCTCAATCAGTGAAATGATGAAAAGATGATTTTGTCCCTGTAATTACAGTGTGTAAACTACTTAGCTAGGATTGCAAAGGAAGTCATTTTCTAATTACGCCGGTACCCCGTTGTCTAATGGTGGATGTTTTGTTGTTTTAGAGAGCGAGAGAGAGGATGAGAGAAACTGAGAGGGGGAATATGTCCGTGCGTGTGTGTGTGTGTGTGTGTGCGTGTGTGTGCGTGTGCGTGTTGGAGAGAGAAGGGGAACTTCATGAGGGGTCGGTGCTCTGTTGCTGCGGCTGAAAAACGACCATCACAAGGGCAAGATGGCTGCCAAATGAGACTTCATTGAATTATCAGGCCGGTTAATGTGCCTTGGATTATGCTCTTTGTTTGTCAGTTTTTTTTTTTCTGTAGATGCCATAGCTTAATGAGATACTGTAAGTGGCATTACCAGGCTCCTGCTGTGATTTTGTGATGACTCGTTTAATGGCTTTTGTTTTAGTGCCTCCGAGTGCTTTAGTAAACTCAGAGTAGACGCGTCGGGTTTTGCCCCCATTTCTTTGCGTTTTTAGCGCAAAAGGAAACGCGGCGAGCGCCTCGACGCTTCACACCATCCGCGTTGGCTTCGCCCTGCGCCGAGGGGAAGTTGTACTTTTCGAGGAAGCAAAACAGATCAGTATGTTGCGGACTGAAGAAGCTCGGCTCTTTGAGAACTGTGTGAGTTCTGTTGGAGCTGGCCGCCGTCCTGCCGGGCCCAACCATCTGATGCAGGCTACACCATGTGGATAGGCTTCTCTTGTGGAAGGCATCCCCTACGCACCCCACACTGTTAACACGCCCCATCCTACGCCAAAGCTTTGTTTGTGTCCAGAAAGAACAGGTGGTCTGTGCAAACAAGAGCAACTGTTTACACATTAGTCATTTAAAATACATTCTATATGCACGTGCCTCTCTGTGTGTGCATGCGTGTGTGAGGAGACAGCGTTTGTGTGTCTCTGGCTCCGTGTCTTCGAGCGCCGGCTTTGAAAGCATGAGAGACAAGCTCATGAATGTAAAGTTTAAATGTGACGCACAGAGACGCTGCAGTGAGGTCACGACACCGCGCGGCGCCCAACTACGATTACTGACGTTAGGTTCCAACGCGGCCGGTCGCCGCCGCGCGAACCTGGCGTTTCCAGCCTGTACCCCCCCCCCCCCCGCTTCATTCAAGGCCGCTAATCTGCATTACTGAGCGAGACCAACAAAATTAATCGAAAGCCTCCTTTCACAGTGAACATGTGAAAGAGCTGACTCCCAAATAACTCGCAGTTCGCCGCGGCACCACATGCTCGCCAGATTTATTTTTACAGGACACACGCCAGATTTCTGATTGTTGTAAAAGAAGTGGCATAGATTTACAGCATCCACAACAAATGTGTATGTATTCCTTTATGAGTTCTTTAGCTATTACTCACAAGGAGCTAGTTTGTCAGTGCTGTGTGTGCTCTTTCTGTGCTCCGTAGTCCCGCAGTAATGAATGGTGCTGGTTAGACTATTCTGTCTCCGTCAGGCTTTTGGGGGGCCTACGGAGAAGCTCCTATAGGGTTTCATTAATCTGGCTGTCAGAAAGTATATGGGTGCTATCTTCTGTACGGGTCGTGGTGGGCAGCTGCGTTACCACTGCCCTCTTCCTTGCACTTGGCTCTTCATTGCCTGACAGGGCCGTCCACCGGACGGTCGGCTGCCTGCCTGGCTTGGTGGGTGGGGAGAAAATACAGACAAGGGGGCCCAATGCAGGCCACGTGGTTCCACTGTCCGCACATAAGCCCGCTCTGTAATAATGAATAAAACAATTGTTTTGGGGTTGTTTTTTTTCCGCACGCAGGAAAGTCAGAGAATTCCAAGAATTTTGAAAGCCGCGATCTGTTGTTATGAGCGATGGTGAAGTAGGCAGAGAATGTGGGACATCAACAGACCACACTGTGTTTTTAGGGTATATGAGGTATAAATATCACATTTATTACTCACTGAACTGCATGAATGAATGAATGAATGGATGTTTTATACTGTGTCATGCAAACCAACATGACCAGCCTGCGCAGTGGGATTCAAATGGTTCTACCTCACACGTACTTTTAGAGAGAAACAAGTACCAAAAAAGTCAAAGATCACATTCATTTAGGTGACTGCATATTTATATGTTTTGATTAACTCATGTACTGTATTGAAGTATATCCAAGGTACTTTACAGCTTTAGTTAATATTTACTTATATATATATAAATATATATTAAATTCAGCAAATACATGACCAAATCTAATTATAGATAAACCACCATAAGGTGGTTAAAGTCAGCTCCACCCTCACCAGCTGTGCTGCCTTTATTCATTACCAAACAGCCATCTAGGATGATGTGAGATGGCCATACACCTCTACTACTACTGGAGACCAGAAACTACTGTCCGTTTTATGTGATTACTCAGTGCGTGTACTCTTCCTCCCTTAGATTTGGGGAGAATTCTCCCGTCAGGGTAATAATTTTAGACCGTTAAAAAGAAATATGAAACATGCGGTTCTTATCTGTAAATGTCACTCATGTGTTTCATTCCTGTGTGACCTCATGGATTTACAGTCTCATCCATCGGTCCTAGCTGACAATACGCTATGCAGCTAAAGGTAAATCAGTAATACGGGATATTAAACACTGATATTCAGCATCCCCAGTCTGACAGCAGGTAAAGTAGATAAATGATTTTTGATATTTCCAGCTCTCAAACCGTGCACAGCTCCCATGGCTGGTTTAAATGTGTATGTGTTACTTTCCCCCCCCCCGCCTTTATTGCCTGTGCTAAATCACACCTGCTCCTTGTTTGTCTCTGCGTGGCCACACCTAAGAGGCGCCGCTGTGACACGACGCTTAATAACAATCAAGCGCTCCCTCAATCCGCACCGAACGAGCCTAATCCACTCTGACAGAGGAAGCACCTGATGGCCCCGCGTGCCGCTCCCCGTCTCCCGCCGAGTCCTACGGAACCTACACGTGCGCAGACGCTCTGATGCCTCCTCTCGCCGTGCTTAGTTAATCAGAGGAATACCACTTTAGCAAATACGGACAGGGCCTAGTGTATGCTGATATCGCCCGCTCACTTTCTCCCTGTCAGATATGATTAGGTCAGGCCTTACATTCATCTCAGCTCACGGCCAGCTCTTTATCTGTGTGGTTTTGTGTACAGCATTTTCATGACTGACTGAGGTTGCTACGGACTATAGGCAGCAGCAGCAGCAGGTGGCCCGCGCTCGCTGTCAGACATTTTATTTGAAAGAGCTTCGGTGACATTAATCTAGTGTTTTGTCTTTGAGAAAGGTTGTGTTGAGTTTACTAATCTCACTGAGCCAGGTGACGACAATAGAAGAACACAGTTGTACAGTAGTCGAAGTCTTCTTTTTACACAAAAAGCTGAAGCTATTAGTAGTTGGGTCTGATCAATCATTATTGATTGGATGCAGACTTCAAAATGGCTCCTCTCTGCTCAATTACACATCCAAGGCTACAGTACGGTAATGACATTAATAGAAGCAAACGCAATATTAGTTCAAGTGACCGTAATCCTTGAAAGTAGGTGGGAGGTGGGTGTGTGCAGCAACAGCAGCTTTACGGCGGATGGAGTGTATTCTAATAATAAAGAGAGAGAGTTAATCACTCAGAGGATTCTATATGGGTGATCTACTGTATTGATTTGTGATCTGCGGCTTACAGCAGATCTGCTGCGCGCACCGCCGCCGCTTCCAGCCTGTCTGCCAGCCTCTTTATCTGTGTGCTTCTTGTGTACATCATTTTCATGACTGACTGAGGTTGCAGTCCAGGATGATGTAAGCCTGTGTTAATTCATTGTGGACAGTGCAGGCTTTGTTCTGTGCCCTTTGGTGCTGCACTAAAGCTGCGCAGGGCTCGCTTATGTGACCTCTACCATTGTAACACGATGTGAATTTGAAGCTTTGTTTAGTTGCTACAGTTGAATAAAAACGAGAGCTGGGCAGGGCGGGGGTGGCGGGCGGCTGAAGCATGCTTTAGTTTTCTATTCGGATGTTCTCCCTTCAACGTTAGTTTGCATTTTTGCATCATTAAGTTGTTTATTTCCCTTAGTAGTCCCATGACATAATTATCCTGGTAAAGGATTGATTTAAATATGCAATAAACCCGGTGAAAAAACCCTTCGCTCTTTCGCTTTAATAATTTCTTTCAAGCTTTTCACACGTTCTTGAAATGCAAAGGAAGGCCAGGTAGGAGCAAGACGGTCTTTGATGTCAGCCCTGTCTTAGTATTGTGTGTCAGAACAAACTGAGATCTAGACGAAGATTTTCACTTTACCCTTCAGTCAAGATGAGATATTTGTCGAGGAAGCCTTTGTGGTTTTACTTAATCAGCATTTTCACGGTCTCCAACAATAATCTAAAACCACAGGTATGCTTAACACAGGATGAGGAGAGTCAGAACCTACTTTGCTCTGTTTCCTGACCTATTTGTGATGCATCACTGGCATTAAACAACATTTGCAAACGTACAGATCTACCCACCTAATTTACAGTAATTCTTCCCGCCTTGTTGTCCGACTTACTTATCTTTTAGCAGAACTTAAATTCACCTAATGTTGGTTTTTTTTGGTTTGTTTTTAGATCTGAGCTACAACAAACAGACGTTTGATCTCAGCAGCATGACTCTACATCCTGTTTCAACCGAATAAGTGCATAAAAGTCAGCATACAGTTCACAGCTAACCTTTGGACTGTGTCACACAGACACCCCGGACCACCATACTGTAAAAATCAGCCAGTTCCTGAAAGGACAGCTTCATTACCCCGTCCACCCGCCCAATTAGGAGCCAGATGGCGCTTCTGGCCAATCAAATTATGGATGCAAGGATTCTCAGCACTATGAACGGGAGAGTGGAGCTTTCCCAGTTTTTGAGAGTGTCCAATCAAAGTATTGTCTCCCAGGTGACTTCAGCCCAGGATGACAACCGCAAAAATAGAAAGTATCCCTGCCCGCTGTGTGGGAAGCGCTTCCGCTTTAACAGCATCCTTTCCCTCCACATGCGCACTCACACCGGCGAGAAACCCTTTAAGTGCCCATACTGCGACCACAGGGCCGCGCAGAAGGGCAACCTGAAGATACACCTCCGCACTCACAAGCAAGGGATTCTGGGCAAAGGCCGTGGGAGGATCAGAGAGGAGAACAGGCTGCTTCACGAGCTCGAGGAAAGGGCGATACTGAGGGACAGGCAGATGCGAGCCAGTCACGTTAGCCATCAGCAAACATCGAAAATAAGTCCTCTTCAAAAGCCCCAGATGCAGACTGTTCTGACGCAACCCCAGTTTATGAGCGGTTCTGAGGCGTCAGAGACTCAACCGCGTGCGTCCGTCTCGCCCAAGGTGACTACCATCCACGACGAGTCCATCCAGCCTCCGTCCGCTGGGTTCCGCTGCTCCTTCTGTAAGGGGAAGTTCAGGAAGCAGCAGGAGCTGGAGCGACACATCAGGATCCTCCACAAACCCTACAAATGCACCCTGTGTGAGTTTGCTGCCTCACAGGAGGAGGAGCTCATCGGCCACGTTGAGACGGCCCACATTACCGCTGATTCAAGCTCGGGACAGAAGCCCACTGCGGGCTCCGGCGACAAGGAGAAGCCCGTTGGAGAATTCCCCTGCGAGGTGTGTGGCCAGACCTTCAGCCAGGCCTGGTTCCTAAAGGGCCACATGAGGAAACACAAGGACTCTTTCGAGCACTGCTGTCAGATCTGCGGCCGTCGTTTCAAAGAACCCTGGTTTCTCAAAAACCACATGAAGGTCCACCTCAATAAACTGGCTGCTAAGAGTAGTTTTCCTGCTGAGCACGACGCCTCTGTCAACATAAGTGACCCAACACAAGACCATCAGAGCAACGTCTACTCCCAGTACATGTCCCGCATCCATAGCAGGTTCCTCGCGGCCGAGAGAGCCGACCAGCCAGATTACAGCCAGATACTCGCCACCGCCAGCGTTGACATTAAGGTCAGGGAGATGTTAGGGAGGGTGATGTCCTCAGGTGCGGACCCTACGAGAGATGTGGAGAGCTCAGCGTTGTTGGGGTTAAATCATCATCACCCCCTGCTGAGCGCCACCAGCATGGAGTACCTCCAGAAAGTCATCTCGAACAGAGTGATGCAGAGCAGCGGCGGCGGCGGCGGCGGCGGCGGCGGCGGCGGCAGCTACCCAGGGTGGCAGATCATGAGCCCAGGGCTGCCTGTCGAACAGCAAATGTTCGGCCCTAAGGACCAGCAGCAGTTCTCCTCCTACGTACCAGAGAGACGTCTCCCCGTAGATGACGGCCAAATGTGTCTCGGCGACCCAGACGGCAAAGTCGTCAGCAGACCCGGCAGCCCGGTCGGCGCGGCCCATCACAGGCCAGCAGAGGCCATCGCAGAGACGGGAAACTCCAACTGTGGCAAAGCCCTGGACCATCGACCACAATCCTCTTCACCAGGTGACAAATGTTTTCTGCCAGCTATGTAACAATCTGCTTCTTGTTGTTGTTGTTGCCCTTTTTCATATTGCGTTTGATTTACTCAACATAAGGAGCAGTGCTCAGCTTGTGAAAACAGCTCTGAGGGCTGCTTTCTAAAGGTTATTTTAATCTTATTATACTGTAAATGACATTTTTTTTACACTTGGACCTATAAAACCGTTCTCTTTACTCTGAGGCTTCAAATGTCCTTTTTTTGCCTTTAGTTGACTGCACAGCAGTTTAACCAAATCACAATAAAAATGATGCCAAGGCACAGAACAACATGTGACAAAGCCCCTGGCCAGATTCATACTTTCATACTGTCTCTGCACTATGCTATATATAAATATTATAATATATAATTTTTTCTTTCCAAAACTACTGTCTGTCTTCATGACAGTCGTGGCCTTGTTTTTCTGCCTCAGTGTAGGTGGACATGTAGCACAGGGTCAGCAACACCACCACAGATATTACTGTCATCCACAAAGACTTTGTCTTCCTTTTAAAGATAATGGCATCATGTTGAATCGTAGGGATAATTAGTACCCTCTATTTTATATCCGTCACATCCCCACCCCTTGCCTACGGGGGCACAAGATGTTAATGCATGCCATCTGGTGTTTTTAATGATTTGATATATACCACCTAGTGATTTTTATGATTTGATCTACCACCTGGTATTTTTATTGATAGTCTTCTGTTCCACCTGGTGATTTGGATGATTCGGCTCTCTGGGTAAATGCCTTTCTTGTCATGGCATCCTGCTAACATGTTATCATGAGCCTAAATTACTGCTACAACATTGTTGTTAAGAGAAGAGAAGGAAAATAAATCCAAACTTTTGTTCCCCTCCTTCATCGTTTGTGACTATGGGTATGTTTTGTCACACTAGAGTACTGTTGTTATGTGCATCTCAGTCTGACGCGCTCGTGGGATTGGATCCAGTATCCTCTTAAATGATGGCCGTATAGCAGAGATAAATGGATCAGGTCTAATCTCATTAGATGTTTTGTTTCCGTATTGTACACACACACTGGTATCTGAACATTTACATATCACAGTTTATGGCCAAATCCCTCTCTGGTTGCTCCTTAAGAAACATATTCAAGCTCTGTGTTGTTACTTTCCCTCTTCTCCACTATCTCTAAGACCATACGGTGTCACTTCCAGAAACATTTGTGATAGCTGGCTAGCTGAGGATTTGAGTGCGCGCAGTTCTGGGATGGCACATTCAGTATCAGACTCTAATTTCAGTCAATATTAAGCATGGAAACTAATTCATTGTAAAGGTCAGGCGTCATTGCTTTAGTCAGTGATGGATCCGGCAGGCTCTCTCTCCCTGTCTCCTCCTCTCTTCCTCTCCTCTCTGTTCTTAGTCCTGTGTAATGGTAGACTCACTCTGGGGGCTTAGCACCGCATTGTTTAGCTCTGACAATATATCCCAGAGACCTCTGCAGCTGCTCCCTGCGCTCACAATGACAGATTAATTAACACAATCACACGCTGCTGGCCCTGGCTCAACACACAGGTCTGCTGCGGGACAGATAGGTAAATCCTACACATATGGAGAACACGCACCACTTGATGAGGGTTTAATAACAGGGATAAGTTTTTTTTTCGGAGGTGGGGGGATGTAACTGATCAAGTCTGTCTGTGTCACTGCTCAGACGTGGAGGGAGGAAGGAGAGAGCGAGTGTTTTCTAATTCAGGAGTTCAGAGATGCTGAGGAAGAATTACCACTGCCAGATGTTCAGCTTGAGGAACATTGATTAGTCCAGAATTACAGGCTGAATTATTCATAGTCAGCCTATGGTGGCCATGAAGTTATTGATGTTCTCAATATGGATAGCAAATATAGTACAGTCATGGCTGTCAGAGCGAGAGGCGGCTTCTTGGCGTGATACATCCAGATACAGTGCTCCGTTTAGATTCTTAACTGCAAATACCCAGCAGCTTAAATTAGAAATCCCACTTTGATTTCAAAAGAAGGCGTCTGTTACAAATTACTTCTCTCAATATCTAATCAGGACATGTTTCAAAAATGCACGTTGACTTTAATTATAATCTGAGATTAAGAATAATGACTCTTCTTAAAATGATCAACTAATGAAGGGTGCATGCTTCAGGCCTCTGACCTACATTGGACCAGTTAGATTCCAGCTTTGTATAAAAACAGGCTCGACAAACATAAAATGCTCTGACAGTTATTAATTAGTCCCATTCAATAATCTTAACCTCAAGGTCAATGAGCAGACACCATGTAATGATGTTGTCCCTACATGTGTTTTGTCCCTTATTTCGTGCCTTTACGCTACTTTTGCTGCGAGGAGCAAAGACAGGCTGAAATGATAGGTGTCACGAAAACCGTGAACGGTGGCATGAGCTGAAGCCGAGATAAAGCCGGATCGCTCCTCCTTTAGCCGTTACAGTGACTTCAGTCCATTCTTTGCGATAGCCGACAGTAAAAGCATCTTTTAACTACAACGCGTCTCTATCCAACTCGTCAGTGTATTGGGATTTACAGATTCAGCTCAGAGTCGGTCTGACTGGCTCATCTACACTGATTACCTGTTGGCTTTCCTGTCTCCCTCTCACTTCTGTCTTTTAATCCTCTTTTTAATTATTATTGCAGATATGAGGCTCAAATTAAGCTCAAAATGCTTGTTTTCCTAGCATGCAGATAAAAAGATTTACCCAGGGAGTTCTGAACACCTGCCTTGAAATATTGTTCCACCGTCTCCTGAATGCCATTTGGCTTAATTGACTTGGAAACGTCCCAAATGCGTCATTGACTATGTGGTCTAATTAATATTAATAATATATGCTATTATAAACATCAAAGAACATCTGGTGCCCCTGTTTTTCTCACCAGTCTTGTGTGTGACTCCCGCTCTCACTCTGTTTCATCTTAAACCAAAGCAAGCCTACATGTATCTCTGTTTTGCATTTCAGGTGCTTGATTGCATATGTAGAAAGAGGCAACGCGCCACTGTATATAGACTTTGATATCTACTATATAAGTGCCAAATGCCTGTGTAAGCATGTAGCATGTGAGCCCGGGATTGCGTTGACGGTTATAAATCTTAAAGCCTATTTTCATATGAAATGAATCACTTGTCCAAACCCAGCTGCATGCTTTTTTCCATAGACACGGCTCACTGGAGGCATTTATTTATTTATTTGCTCTTTCCCTCCGCCTTGCACATCCAGTAAGGGCGGATAACTCATACGCATCACTTCATTAGATGCTCTGTGTTAGGTGAGAGAGGCTGGGGTTTGTAATGATGCAGTAATTGGAGTTTTGGTTGATAAATCTAAGCTCTAAAATTACTCCCCTCACATAATGTGAGCCTCAGCAGTGTAAGTAAATCTTAAACTGATTAAGTTAGCATGAACCAGGCAATCACAAAGATGGCACCCGTCCAAAGCAAGAGGAAAAAAGGCCGACTCTTCAGTCTTTGTGTTGTTTTACCGCTCCCATGTAAGCTGGCAAATGGGTTTAGGAAGGTCCACGCTGAAAGATGAGGTCAGATATATGTGTTTTCTGCATTTGGAGCTGGCCGGTAATGTCATCGTAATTTAAGCCACAGAATAATTGAGATATATAGCGTGTCTGAAAGAGTTCCATTAAGCTGTTTAGATTTTTTTTTTGTGTCCGTTACTGGAGACAAGGGTGTGGCACTGTTGAAGTGTCTTTCCCGCTCTCGCACACCCACACACGTCGCCGCGCACATGTAATATACGCAAGGCATTAAATCAAGCTCACTGTAAACGCTGCGGACGCGTGCGTACACTCGCAGAGACGGGAGTTGCTAGTCTTCAGTTCAAGGACAGGAATGTGCCATTTCAGCCGGGATTCTCTTTTCAGTTTCATTAGGTTTGGCTCTATTTAATTAATACGTGGCTGTTTTGTCCGCTTGAAATGATTCAAAACAGCCGGTTTTTACTACCATCCAGCTCACTATGGTGGGATTTCTATTAAAGTTGGAAACAAAGTAAAGTAACAACTACAGATCATTAGATTTAGATTTACCTCCGAGAATTACCTCAGGGTCAGATCTTGAGGTGTATGAAATTGATATTTCTCTGGTGGGCATGAATCACTGTTGTAACTCAGATATTAGTCCATTAAAGAAGAACAATAAGGCATCAATATGCATAGAATTAAATTAATGGTGGTGGGTTTATCTCCCTATTCCAGACGCATCCCTAAAAGACACAGTATAATGTATGACCTGACCTTCAAATGCCAGGAGAGTGTTGGGCAATAAACTGCCAATATTTGTGGCTTAATGGCGTCAGATGACTTTTACTGTAATTGGAATGGCAGCGAAACAGCTGGGCTGTTTAAAGACAGTGCAAGGCTGAGGTCTCAGACAATCACTAACTCAAAATGGTCACAGAGCGTGTGTTTAACCCTGAAGGCTGCTTCTGTGATAGCTGTGAGGACTAAACTGTAGGTAAACACGCGGAAGAAGACGCTAAAATTACCTTTAATTAAAAGTTATGGTGCGCACGATCGAATATTATTCACTGACTAAAAGGAAAAAAATTACCCATTGTCATTTTCCACAATAATACACTTTGTACTTTTTGAATTATGTTCTCATAGCACCATTTATCAAGTATGAAGCAAAAATAAACTCAGCTACAGTACGCGGTTAATCAGAACTGCTCACATGTTGGACTTCGTTATTTCTGACTGGGAAACCCACTTACTGGTTTTGATGGAATGAGGTTCTTGTCTGCGACATGTGCCTTGTTCTGGTTGCTTTACAATTTCACTGTTTATTATTTCTGGAAGAATCTTGTTTGGTGTTAACATCTTTGGGTGTATTTATTGCACATGGTGGTGGCGTCCATACTGTAAAATGATGGATCACTGGAGCTGAAAGCTGATTACAAGCTTGATTTACTGCAGGGCAGCGCTTAAATCATTCAACTCAGCCTGGTGTGGGATTGCAACATTTTTCATGTTTAGACAACAGTTGTTGGTACATACTAGTCTCCTTATGTCTCAAATACACAGTTTCTTAATTTAATTTGGATTGCATTATATTTTTGCCGTTATTGTCTGTGTTAGGTGAGAAAGCCTACAGGTGTCCACTCTCCAGTGAGTACATCGCCGCACAGTCAGCCTCCCTTGGCTTCCATCTGGATCGGTACCTCTTTCCCCACTGGAAGAACAACAGGGATCTTTCGTCTCCACTGCAGCCCACCAGCAGCACCAGCTCCAGCCCCAACCCGAAGCCCAGGCCCAGGTCCAGAGAGGACTGGAGCCCAGCTGCAGGCTCCTACCTTGGCTTGGAAAACCATAGTGACAACCCTCTGCTGGTCAGCAAGCAATCAGACCTCAGTGACAACGATGCAGGTGTAGAAGCGTCTTCATCCGCTCGCACCAAGAAGTCTCAGTATGAGCCCTTAGATTTGTCCGTCAGACCGGAGTCTGTCACATCTCATTCAGCCGTGTCTCCTGCTGTCCTGGTGCAGATGTCTGGGGTTTTTAGTAACGGGCTTTCCTCCTCTATTACCCACCGGCTGCAAAGTTTTACTAATGCTGCAGCTGAACTCAGTGTGGAACCTGCATATCAGTGTGACCTTTTGGTGCAAGAAACAGAAGAGATGAACGCAGACGATGCAAGCTCCACGAGTCACGACGGCGCGGCCGAATTCGAGAAGCCCGAGCAAGGGGCAGAGGACGAAAATGACGAGTCTGCAAATTGGAAGATGCTGAAAAATCATGTTATTGAGCCAGAGGAGCTTGGACAGGCCACTGCTGGAGAGAGGAGTCAAGACAAGCCAGGGCAGTGGGGCAGAGCTGTAGCTGAAACCCCCATCTCATCTCTGGAGAACGTGACTCCAGGACAGGCTGATCCACTTCAGCACCAGGCCGGCCTCATCTCCTTCCTCAGAACCCGGGGGAGCCTGGAGAGTACACCTGCCAGCACACACACATCCAGCCCGAATGGAGGGAACATGGAGAAAGATGTTGTATCAGGTGAGCATCAGCATGTTCATGGTATATGTTAGATGTTAAATGTGTTACACCCGTGTTATAAAGGTGCCAACACTGTCTTCATATTTGAAAGCATGCATTGCCACCTAGTGGACAAAGACCCATCCTTCATTTTTGTCAACTTGTTAACTTTTCATGCTTTATTTTGCCTCATCTAAGATGTGATAGTCCATTTCAAGTGGGAATGCAGGTTATAACTGCTGACCTAATCCTACGTATCATATAATTGACTAACTCGCATCCTGGCGGCACGTTTCGCGCCGGTGCTTGACATTGTCAGCGACAAGGATGCTGCTATAGAAATTCAAACAAAGTTTTTGGCAGTGTCTCAGCCCTAATCACCTGACAGCGGATGCGCGAGGAGTGAGTGTGAGTGCGCGAATGAATCATGCCAATTACGAACAACACACTTCCCTCATACTTGTAGCACTTTAGTTGCTTCTCTTGCCAGATCTTATCTCTGATCTCAAATAAGGGCTAAAGAAGACACAGGTGTGTGGCACTGATTACCCCTCCACTTTAAAGGATGATATAATCTCCTTGTGTGATAGGTTACAAATCGCCCAAACCAATGGAGCCCACTGATGGAGAGGCTTAAGCTCTTGTGCTGGTGTGATATGCTTGCTGAGTGCAGGTTTAATAATGCTGTCTCTCAGGAGAGGGAATCCAACAGCTGGGGTCTTTGATATGCATGTATTATGAGTGCAACATGATACACCTTCCCTCTGATCCCCCTCTTATTCAGAAACTCAATATGTTCATGTGAAAGACAGGAAAGTGCCTGTCAACTCCATTAGGGATTAACATCTGTTGCCTTTCTTTATGATTCCAACAGCAAGATGTAGTTTTCTATTTGACTGTACAGATGGTTATTATAATATTCCAAAAAAGCTCCCCTCCTCCTCGACTCCCATCATAGCTGTCACACTGCTCATGTTTCTTTTTTTCTTCTTCTTTTATTGTCTATAATGCTGTTTGGATTGAAAAATTAGATAGGGTTTAGAAAAGCTGGCAGTTTTGAGTTGTCTTTTGTGCAGGTTTTTTTTTCCTCTCAGAACAATTGGCATCATTTTCCTCAACCACCATATTTGACTCTAACTACCGCTTGTGTTTTTCAACAATCTGATCAATGTATCATCAACTGCGAGGAGCTATTTGAGGAGCACCCTTTGCCTTCTCTTTATACGCCGTATTGGTTTCACAATAATGGACACAATAAACACCTGTCAGTCAAACTGGACGTAGAGATGGGCAGCTGACATTGAGAGTCCACCGAGAGTCCTCTAAAACGGAGCCGAGCAGGTGGTCCGGCAGCCCGTCCTGTCTGCATCGCTGACCAGGTGGCTTTGTCACTGGGCTGTCTCCCGTTGCCCCCGTCCTCTCCATACTGTGTGGCACGTCGAGCGGCGTGGTGACATATTGCCGGGCAGTTTGGACATGGAGTGATGTGTTTGTGATGACAGTTCAGGTCGGCTCCAATGTGCCAACAGCGGTAATTGGCCAGATGGTGACCTCTGGTTGAACCTGTCTGCATGCTCATTAGTCTCGCTGAGCCCTCCCTTGCGTTTTAAGCAGAAGCTCTCGTCGTTGCACTGCGCAGACCCAACCACTAGATGGAGACATTTACCACTTTAGCAGCAGAGTTGGGTATGTGACATACAAATATTTCTTCACCAGGTATCATGGCATGCGTTCATATTTCAGTACTATAGTCATGCAGCACTCAGATGCCTTCGTTGTTATAAAATCAGCCGACTGTAAACCGGTGAACTGGTGTAAAGGCTGTTGACCAACTGTTTATTTGGGGTTTTGTGTCAGATGCATGAGAGCAAGCGAATATGAGAAGATCGATAAAGAAAGGATTAAGAATGAAAGAACACGGAGGACGGCGAGAAAGAAAAAGCCCCGATTTGAAAGGTTGAAAGGGGTGAGTCATTATCTCATTGTCTGACCTCTGCGTACCCTCCGCGGAGAGGGTGACAGAAAGCGAGAGAAAAGGGACGAGAAAGATCACCATAGATGGAGATAGATGGAGCGACGGCGAGGTGAAAGAGGAGCGGTAGTGCGGGCCGTCTCCGTGAGCAGATGTCGTTTGAGGGCAGCGAGAGGGCAGCGCGGCCTGCCTTTGTGCCGTGTTTCTCCCCATAGAGATAATGAAGGGTGGAGCACTGGGAAGGATGTGCAGTCATCACTCACTGTCTGTGCGCCATCAGAGCTCAGGCCTGTGTCATCCGTCACCATTCAGCTCCTCTGGCCCCCGTCGGCCCCGCCACTGTCATCATGGTCATTATCTCAGCCTGTGACACACAAAACACACTCCTACCACACACACACACACAGACACAGACCGACACATGCATGCAGCTGCAAAACATATATGTGTGTATGCACAGCTTGTTTAAACCTGAGCTGTGCATAAATATGCTGTTGTAAACTAGCACGATGGTTAAATATTCCACTAAAATAACTTTTAATTTCACGTCAGCTTTGATTAGTTGATAGTTTTTAGTCTGTGTATTTTTACCTAGTGTATGAACCTGTGAGCATGGGGAACCAGTTAGCCCGGCTCCTGCCAAAGGTAACAACATTCATCTCTCCGCACCTCTGAATCTCACTAATGAAGACGTTATTCCTTGTTTGTTTCATTTGTACAAAACCCAAAATGGAATTGGAAGAAAGCTGCGGTTTTACAAGGAGGTTATGTGACTGAATATTCTTGGTGAGTAAGGTAACTTTGCTTACAAGAAGTCAGAGTAGGGAAGAAGCGCAAGCGCGCACGTGGACGGAAACCTGGGTCAGCGGCACTTTTACAAGACAAACAGCGAAGGCAAATTTGACCCCACGCCGGTAATGAACGTTGTTCTCGGTTTAAACAGCTCACTGACGTCCTGGTTTGTCTTTGTCCCTGCGTACTCGCTGAACGTGTCCTGTGAGGTGAACAGTTATTTGCGGCTCCTCTTCACTGCTGCTCAGGATGTGTAAATACCACTAACACTGAAACATATCATAAGGTGGAATTATCCTTTAATACAGAGTCAAAGTCATTTTTTCACGTTTAGTTTGGCACATCTTCAGTCTTTCTCTCAACGCCACATAATACCACCCTCCTCATTTCCTGTCCAGAACTATTTGTGCACATGTACATGTATGAGTGGATGTGTATGTGTGTGTGCATGTGTGTGTATGTGTGTGTGTGTGTGTGTGTGTGTGTGTGTGTGTGTGCGCACATGTCTGTGGCCAGAGCAGCCTGTGAATGGAGGATCATGTGGTGAAGAGATGGATGGCTCTGAGCCTGCTGCTGTCTCCTCTAATTGTAAAATATTAGTTACATTAGACTCTGGCCTGTGATTAATGCAACTTATTTGGAGGTTGCCCTCTCTTGGACCTCCCCTCTCCACTGGTGGGAGTGAAGAAAGAACAGCAGACCCAGGACGACCAGGAGGAGGGAGAGAAAGAAAGGAGATGGAGGCAGAGGGGAGGAGACCAGCAGGGTAATAAGCAGCTGATGTAGATGTGAGTCCTCTTGACTTCTTGTTAACAGACTCTGTGACAGTTGTTTAGTCTGAGTAACTTTACCAAGTTTGTTTCATTAGGAAAATCTAGTTTATCAAGTCGCCAACGTGTGAAGTTTGTAAAAGTGAGGTGACGATTTCATGTACTTCCACGGCAACTTTAGCATCAGTATAAGCCAACGACGTATGAAATGCACTGATTCATTGATGGTAATTTCGTGCTGCCCCTCCTTCGTTTCCTGTTTTTCCGCTTCCAGTGATTGAGGCTGGTGAAGAGGTGACGTGAGACAGGTGGTGTTTAACGCGGACCACTAACTGCTATACATGTGGGTCTGACAAAGCTTTTCTTTTACTATTGTTCCTCCTAAAACAGCCTCTTCCCTTCCTACACATGCTGCTCTCTCTCACACTCACAAACAAACCCCACTGTGCCATCCTGATGATAGTCAGATGTGTCAGACCTTATCCTCTGTCTGACTAGTCTGTGAATATGTGTGTGTTTCTGTGTGCATGTGTGTGTCCTTTACGGCCATCAGGTTATTATACACCAACAGATGGAGCATTACCTTTTATTGCTCACACCTTCTGTGAGTTTTCCCTCTTTTCCCCTCAAAAACACCTTTTTTATGTAGATGTGAAAGCAAGTGCTCAGCTGCACGCAGCTGTCTCGGCTCTGATGAGGTGCATGATAGAGAGGAAGAGGCGAGGGCGGGGTGAAAAGGCTGAGACAGCCCTCAGTTTTTGGGAAGTGATGTCAAATGACATCAGCACATAATGGTTTACTGTAACCATGAATCACTGAAAAACACATTGAAGTGTTAGACAGGGGGGGAAAAGAGAAAGTCATTATATGAGGTAACATCTCAAAAATAGCACAGCAGTGAACAAGGACACATGGCTGTCGAGGTAGAAAGGTAAATGATTCATCCGGCGCCGTTTTTGTTTTGATCTCAGCAGCAGCTTCAGGGTTTGGTGTCATACTGATGTTTATTGAGGTCAGGTAAACCTCTGGAAGCTATTAATGTTGTGCTCTGTTGTTCGTGTCTTAAAGGTACAGTGTTATTTGCAGCGGGGGTTACGTAGCGGCGGCTAAAGAGAGTGACGGCTGGAAAGCTTTGGCATGCCCTGCCTCCCAGCTGCAGACGTCTGTCATTCCTCAGCTCAGCGCTGCGTGCGTTTTGTTTGTCTACGCGAGCAGGGGTGTGTGCGTCTGTGTTGTGTGAGGAATGTGTGACAGGGAATTCGAGGTTTTGCCCTGCCTACGAAGTACCACACCGCTTGGTAAGGTTAGAACGTGCAAATAGTTTCTATAAGGCTGAATCGGTGGTTTTATATTTCTTTATTATTCCATTTCATTCTTTGCAAACCACACAGACTTTTGTACGTTGTGACGAATAGAAAACCTTTTCAGAGTCTTTTGAAACTTCAACTTTAAGTGAAAGAACTTCAGGGTCAGTCTCAGAAACCAACTGCCTCCTTTAAACATCTGGTGTCATATGTCATATTTAATATACTTCATATTTTTTAAATATATTTTCAGAATGTAAATCATTTTCCATCTAAGCTATTTAATGAGCTGCAATGTATTTTGTGTGAAACTTTCTATAACGCGTCAAGAAGCTGAGGGATTACTTTCCTTCCTTCCTGTGGTGTCAAAGGATCCGTAAACACAAAAAAGTGTAAAATCCATCCATTAACCTAACTGCTTGTCCTCATAAGGGTCACGGGGGACGCTGGAGCTAATCCCAGCTGTCATTGGGTGAGAGGCGAGGGGCAAGGGAAACAGTGGCTTCGAACCCAGGCCCATTCACCACATGGAAACTCTATTAGCGGTAATATTAAGTCTGTGTCTGCCTTCTGCTTTCTTTTCCAGCTCGGAAGCCGTTCCAGTGCAGGTACTGTCCCTACAGCGCCTCCCAGAAGGGCAATCTGAAGACCCACGTCTTGTGTGTCCACCGCAAGCCCTTTGACAACAGCCTCTACCCTGACCGCCGCCTCCGGCGCTCGCACACACCCCAGAGCCCCTCCAGATTGTCTGAGAGCATCACGGGAGACAACCAAGCGCCAGGCAGGGACCAGATTGGCATGACATCACTCTGTGGGACTTGATGTTGCCATGGAAACAGCAGATACAGACAGTTACGATTACTGTTTTAGCGTCACCTCGAAAGGCTTACGATGATTGAGATTGTTAAAAAAAAACACACAAAAAAAACAAAACAAACGTTAACAACCAACCTTGATGTACATTCCAGTGTTTATTTGAAGAGCCACAGTACGTATTTATCTGTAGCAAAAAGAAGCTGCCTATGATAATAAAGTCCCCTGTGATGTGAAAGTGTAACGGGGGGTATTTAGTGCCGTTCATTTTGTCAAAAGTGTCCGAACGATTTACTTGTGTTTACATGCATCTATCAGTTCAACACTTGTCGGATAGGGAGAATGTACCGTGCCTGCCCACAGCACTTGTTCTTTCATCCAGTAAATACCCAGTGTTGCATTTTTGTAAATATCGCTCGATTTCCCTTCCAGTCCAGAAGTCTTGTCTATCTGTCAGGATGTGGTGCCAGATGTTCAGGCTTTAATCGCAGCAGATGTAATGAAGTAGAATGTTGCACATCGGAGCTTCCATTTGTTCTGGATTCCACTCCAGGGAGAAAGCCTCTCTCACATATAATTATTGCCC
Organism: Macropodus opercularis; assembly: GCA_030770545.1. Lineage (NCBI taxonomy): Eukaryota > Metazoa > Chordata > Actinopteri > Anabantiformes > Osphronemidae > Macropodus > Macropodus opercularis. The sequence continues at coordinate 6,763,183 of CM061094.1, read as the reverse complement.
ATTAACTCCTATGCTTCATGCCCTCATGCTGGAACAATGCTCAATTAAGGGGAACCAAGGAAATGGAAAAACCGCAGTCATTCACTGATAGTACATTCATATTCTTTTTCAGTGGAGCCACCCATGTGTGTACAGTATATACCGCATCTGCCCACAAGTGTAAAATAGCCCCACGTCGGATGATTTTAGCAGGATCTGAACCTGAGCCGCCTCAGCCTCCCGTGCCAGCAGTCAGCCTGCACACCCGGAGATCACCTTGGGCAGCTGTGTGCCTGTTCAGCCGGGGCCTTGTAGCCACAGCAATGTGACTTTGACTGACAGTCGGCCTGACAACTCCATTCATGCGCCACCTGCTAGCTGTCAATCAGGGCGGCCATCCTGGGGCTATTGACGGAGCTGTCAGCCCGCGTGAGATGTGTCTGTCAAAGCCCACCCACTCTGCCACTCTGTCTCCCTGCCTGGGCAGTCTGACATTCGTTTACCGTCCTCCTTCCACCCTTCCTCTGCTTCAGTCTCCTCCTCTTTCTTCCGCTGTGTGTCTGTCTGTCTCCTGTCTGTTTCCCCATCAGAGACACGGCAGCCCCTTAATCCCTGATCCAATCACAGATTCTTTGGGTACACATTTGTCATCCTCAAACTCTCTTGTTTTTGTAATGGAGTGCTTCGCGAGCACGTCGGCAGGTGACTCAGGCATGATCTACGTGTGTTTTTTTTTTGTAGATGCATTCTTGTATTTGCGTGTACCCCTGTCAGCGCTGAATACTACTGTCACCAACTGTGCCTCTCCCTTCAGTTCCTCTCTCTGCCCTCTTTCTCCTCATCCTGCTCACTCACCCTTCATCTACCTATACCTGACAGGTGACAAGGTCTGGGCCTCCAGCTCACCGGCTAATCAGAGGCCTGTCATACCTGTCAATACATCTCCGAGCCACGCCAGGTCACATTACGCCTGCCCAGATCATATTGTGAGTTTCCCAAGGGCACAGAGTTTGGTGGTGAAAGAAGGGAAGTCGTCACTTGTGCCCCTGCAACAGCCTTCTGGATATGGAACATCCCTAAGGCCTCATCCTGTCAAACTTCCTAATTAAGCACAGTTTCCCTTAAAGCAGGGCCCTTTAATTAATGCTGTGGAAGTTTGTTAATTACTCCTAATGGTGATGAATGTTTTAGTTAACGTCCCTCCACCGTAGTCAGTGTCATACTTGTCTTGTGATTTCATGTTTCCACGTTCCCTCATGCTTTCCCTGTGTGATTGGCTTGGCAGGTAGGTCCAACGCACAGATGCCAAATTCCCGTATTTCAGCCTTGGTTCACCTTGACCTTTATGCCAAGAACGTCCTCCTGTTTACCTGCAGTAAATCAATCCTCGTTCTCTGACGCCTATAAATAACCCGTCTCTGGAGTCGGGGCGGACGTGGCATCTGACAGACCCGCCTGCCTGACGTCCATCCAGCGACTTCACGTCCGGATCGTGTGGCTATCCGTCGACGTTAACTGAAACGGTACGAAAGTACGCGATTGAAACGCTAATTAGCCGACTTCATCACACCATCATCATTTACTTCATGTTTCCCCTTTTTTATTTTTGTCTTCCTCCCCTCGTGATTATCCTTCCCATCGTTATTACTATTTACAGCTGCTTATCCGCAGACCGTGTTTGAGGTCTCTTTCTCAGCCTCGTTGAGAGAGGCGGACCATGTACCGCTAATCAGCCTGAATAAGTAAAGGAAACAGTTTGACAGGCCAGGTAATGAGAAGTAATGAATCACTAATCACAGTCTCTTACAACCCTTGGAGCACAGATGAAAAATTAAAGGTAATTAGCTAGCACAGTTGTGAAAACAATATTTAAGACTGTTGGCATCACATGGCACAGACTTAACAGATTTTCTTCGCCGACAACATACATCAACACTGCTCTGAAGTCCTAATATCAAGCTGTTATTGGAAAAGCTTTCTCAATGTAATTTTAGTGACTGATCTGATCAGGGTATACAAGTCTCCTTTTTTTCTCTCTCTCTCTCTCTCTTGCGAGCAATCTTGCCAAAAAGCAGGCATGAAAAATGATTCATTTAGTTTTTCCCTTAGGATTTCCTTCACTGAGGAAAATAGAGAACACGCCAGGAACATGCTTCGGAGGCTCCGTTGTGGTGGAGGCAACGCTGGGGAATAGTGGCGCGTGAGTTATTATCCGGCTCCTACTTCGCACATACACACGCATTCAGAGTGTAAGGTATTTCAGAAACATGTGGTCGGAAGCCCGTGCAGCTCTCCTGTGCCTGACAGCAGAGTGAGGGATGCTTTGACAGAGCCTGTGTTTGACAAGTCTGCGTGAGACTCAAAGTACAGGATCCAGACATGGGCTGTCAGTCAAGGCCGGCACATCTCCCATCTGAGACGTGCCAGTTTAGTCACAGTTACAAAGGAACTAATATGCGTTAACTGGAGCAAGGCACACATATGGGCCTGGTAGAGCCCTGTGTCCCGAGGCTGGGATTGAACGGATGCCAAAGAACATAAGCCCAAGATATAAAAAGAATTACAAGGGGACAAATAAAACATGGGGATTATGTCAGTGTGAGAAATGGAGGCGTTGTAATTCTGCATGTGCGCCGACTCGCCTCTCCCGTTCCAGCATCCAGGGCCTGTGGGCTGTAGCCCCGCAGTCCTGCACCTGTGCTCTGAGGATCCAGGAGCTTTAGAGACAGAACGGAGAGAAGGCTGTTGCACTGTATGCGTCTGGGAGGGAGAAGAAGAGGACGAGAGGGAGGGAGGGAGGGTTGGGAGAGGAAAAAGTGGGGCAGGACAGGCTGATTCAGGATGATGGAGACAACAACAACAGCCCGGGATGCTTCATCTGCCAGATCGGATGCCAGCAGCCATGTATGGAGTGTAGGTGCGGATGTAGGACAGCGGCCCCTTCTAATCACACAACACACACGTATGGTTAAATACCAGTGACAGGAAGTGACTCAATTTAAGCCCAGAGCTACTCCCCTGCTCAGCTGCTTGACCAAAGTTCATTTGAGTTTTAAGCCTCCTGTTGTCTTTCTCTCTGCTGAGAAGACCTGTCTCGCATAACAAACAATTGCACCAAACTCCATTAAAATCACTTCATGGGGATGCGATAGTGCCTCAAGTTAAAGGCTGTAATTGAAAAGCGTTTGACAAACCACGCACCGCAAAGCGGCAGCAGACAAGCTGCGATTCTCACTTGAGTTATTCAGTGGAAATGATTATCATCATTTTATTCCGTGCCCTACACAACTCGCTTGAATAGTGCGTCTCTAAAACAGTGATTCTCGGGTTTGTTCGCGCTAACAATCTTCAGATGGATAGACGCCCAGATAATGATTTTCTTTGTCACTACTAGTCTGTACGTAATGGCCAAAGGAAGCCACACACTGATAAAATAAAAGCAAGAATGAGTTTCTTCTAGATTTTCATTTTCTTTTTCTTTTGATGCGATGGCACCTAAGCTCGGTTGCCTGAATGCCATTTTGACAACTTACTGTTCTCTAACCGGCACTGAAGCGCAATGTAACCAGTCAAACCCTAAGAAGTGGAAAGTCTCCCTGGGAAGATGCTCCCGTCCATTGATTTGAAGTGACAGCCACATCCTTGACAAACACACCTGTCATTGTTCAAGTCACATCACATTTTCAGTTTCATAGACAGAAGACAGCCGAGGTGTGCAGGTGTGTGTGTGTGTCTGTGTGGGAGGACTTGTGTGTTTATGCGCATGTGAGCATGAGCGCCCATAAGAAAGTTTCTTGCTTTTTTTTTTTGCGGGTAGAGATACGTCCACTCTGCACCAGCTGTTGTTCAGGAACCCAGCCAGGTTCTTCCTCTGGCTTCTTCAGCCGGCGTTTATGAAACAAGACATCTGGGGTACTCATTTTCAAACGTGCGCCAGAAATGGATTTAATGTGTCGAAACCCGCTGACCGTCACTCTGCGTGTATGAGTCGCCGACCCGGTCAGACGATCCTCTCTCCCTGTGTCTCTGCAGTGGTGTGGCAAGTTTTCAGGGGTGGGGGAGGGCGATGAGCTGCTGCAATAATAAGCAGATTTTAATGATTTACTATAAATCAGCAGCCGAGGCCTCTGCTTGGGGAGACTGAGGGGGATGACAGCTCTTGACTCACACACCTCGCAAATGCCTCGCTGATGATGTGTATGCGCTTTAGATCATCAATCACCGAGCAGTAGCGCCCGCACACACGCATATACGAAAACATGCTTTCAACACACGTACGCAGGTGGACACACACAAACACACACACACACATGTGAGGCCACACGCGTTTCTTGTCTCCTCTTCCATGGCAGGGGACAAATCAATCATGGGTACAGAAGTTCAAGGGGGTAAAAGATTGTCTGGTCTGTTTTTCCCTCTGCTATTGATCCCATTTTACCGGCATCATCGCCAAGCTGTCTCGCAAACCCCGGGAAGGCGCTGGATTGAAAGTGGATGATTGAGAGAGGAGGCAGGGTGACATTCACTGTAATCTCAGCCCCCACCCACACCTACACACCCCTACGCCGCCCTTCCCCTAACACGCCGACAAATCCAATGACATTGAAAGTTAGAATTGGACCAGGAGTTTTTGGAGCAGAATCAGGTCCATCAGCTTAAATCTCCACTATCTGGCGGTAAAGGAAACACACTTGGCAGAGATTAAGTGTTTGCGTGTGCGTGCGTTTGTTTGTTTCCTTGTCTCTTTGCATTCCTCCGCCAGTCGTCACGCTGTATGTCTTGACTGTCTGAAGGTGTTGTGCCATCTTCTGTTCCCTGGATTTGATGGAAAGGACATTGGAGAGAACACCTCCTGACAGCACATCCCAAAGCGTGTGGGAGAATCAGAAAGAGTGACACAGACCAGTTCTGTGAAATTTCAAAATCAGTCTTGTAAAAAAAAATATATATATATATTGATGAATGCTCAGCTCATGAGTCCTCGCAAAGCTTCCTTATCTCTCGAGTATAAACAAATGAGGGGGAATTTTCCCAGAATGTGACGGAGAGCCTTGTGGTTTGTGAACAGCAAAACAATACTGTTTAAGGCTTTCAAGGTATCACAAGAACAACAGATTGCAAACAGATTTTATAAGACGAGATCATCTCTGCAGAATCCTGGGAAAGTTTCATGACACAGTTTTCTAGCAAACGCCATAAGATGACTAAAAAAAATAAAAAGCTAAAAGCAAAAACAACATAACTCATCATGAGGTTCCCACTACTTAAATGAATAATACTCTAGTTTTGACTATCTGTCTTATTTCCAGAAGCTGGTGTTTTTGGGGGGCTTAATCAAAAAGTCAGTGTCACGTTGATAATTGAAATAATTCACTTATTAAGTCAAGATGCACCAGGTTTTACAATGTAAACCCATAATTACAATATACTGGAGCTCAAATCATTTACCTTCAGTGCTACAATGCATACTTCAAGCGATGATGAAGCTCAAATAACTCACTGCACTATTAGTTTCAGTATATCACCTTCAGGCTGTTTATCACATTATATCTACATTAAGATGATGCACAAGTTTAATTACAGATAGATGGATGCTTCATTCATCTTTCCTGTTGCTGACATCTTGATTAAAAATGTGTAAAGGATTGTCTATCGGGTTCCTATTTGTGTCCTTGTGTTTGTCTTTTCAACTTTCATCCACTCGCCTGATTTATTCTCGTTGTCTATAAATAAGTGGACAGGGTTCGTGTGATGGATTAGTCTGTTGACATTGTACCAACTGCAGGTAAACAATTACTATTCATGCTTCATCGTCTCAGAATCTATACCAGGATCCTGCCACTTAGCAAGGGACAAAAGGTTATGTTGTAAGCTATTGTTCTGCGTTTGGTCAAATGTCATTCATTTCCTAATCCACTGGAGAAACAGAAATTGTGAAGTATCAGGATGCGTAAAGCCATAAAACCGGCCGCACAAAACTACGAACTAGCTTTCAGAACTTGTTTAATCTTGTAATCAAAGGCAGCTTTGTTTTAACAGCGGCGCGTTGCGGTCAGCGTCTGGGGACTTTGATATCCCTTCGCTCTGTGAAAAACACCCTCGTTTACGACCGCGTCCAGTCTGTCGTCACGCGTCTTTCATTGTTTATCCAGAATCCGCCGTCGCTCCGCTGATACGAGCAGTGAGTCAGTGGAAAAACGAAGAGTTAAATGTGTGTGTCTTTGTGTACGCGTGCGTGTTTATATACGTAGTAGGCCTACATCTGTGAGAGTGTGATTAAAGTGTTAGGAGTTTTTGAAACAGCCTCTGTATCAACAATTATTCATGTCCCTCAGGCCACAGAGTGAAAGACCTTTTTCAGCCTCGACCGTGGAAAAAAGGATTAGAGAGAATACTGTGAAGATGTGTGGCACAGGAAAACGTGCTGCACAATACCAGCATTCAACAGCGACTCAAGCAGTGTTTTCTCTAAAAGATGATTTGTTTGCTCAGTCAGATTAAACTATATTTAGCTATTGTTGACTTTTGTTATGACTGCAACCATCAAAGGAAAATGCCATTGTTCACATTCAAGTCGAAGCCAGCCAGGATGACAGAGACAGTTCAGAGTCAGAGATGATGAGGACTATACTTTGTCCTAATCTGACACCGTCAAGAAAACAGACTGCAGCTTTATAAAATGTACAGGAGGACCACCCACACAGGGTTGGTCTTAATTTATTACATCTTGGCTTTCATTGTCATAGTTCCTTCTCTTTTAATTTGGCGAGCCAATGTTAGAGTCTCCGCATTGTTGATAAGTAGAATGTGTAAATGAAATGCTAAGATAACAGGGCTGGAACCAGTAACAGTCACACAGTCACGCAGGCTGACATTTAAGCAACATTATACTGTTGAAACTGAAAAAGGGACTTGTTGCAATTTTCTTCATATTTTCTTCCAAATGCGTCTGATAATGTGACTGGTTATGTTTCCTGCCCGGTGTTAGGAACAGCAGGACGCAGGAAAGAATCAGCAGGACAGCAGAATAACTAAAGTACACAGGACACAAAGATTTTAGTTTTTATTCATCCAACAAAATATCAAGACATAAACATGTCAACAAAACGAATCGTATGCAGTAAAACAATGTCCAGAAAACACAAGGCTTGGGAAATTGACAGTGAAATAACTTCCAAACACCAGATTGATCATTTCTGATCTGTTTACCATGACTCATCAAATAAACCTAAATGAGGGAAAATGTTTAAAAGTCGTGGTGAGAGATCACATGTGGTTTGTTCTACAACACATCATCAGACTTCATTTTAGTGATATTAAAGAGAAATTAGTAAAAACCAAATGGTCTATTGTTTTATTTATGTTGATACATCTGAAAAACACACGTATAGAAAACACGGTGAAACAAAGCAATAACAAAAGGCACAAGCAGCGATGCAGTTGAGACGGGTGTTTATGTGGAGACACATTAACAGGCGGTGACAGCAGCAGGCTGCTGTTTGGACTCAGCTGTGATGGAGGGACAAAGCTGTGGCCCGTGGTTCATTGGCTGAGACATTACTGGGCCATTTCTGTCTGAGGCGGCGTGATGCCTTGTCACCTGACACTGGGCTGCTTTGACAAGCTGTAGCACCTTAGCTGAAGACTTTGTACACACACGTACACACACACACACACACACCATTGGATGCTCCTACACGTGTTTTCCTGAGGACCTACTATACGTGAAAATTACACTCTCTTTAGTAATGAAGTCCTGCTACAATACATCATTGACTTTAGTATTAGAGAGTGGTATTTCAATTAAAAAACAAAATAAGCGTGGAGTGTTTTTTATTTTAATTAAATGATCACATACAGTACGATGAAACTACTGATGATTTGCAGTTTAGACAGTTTAAATAAATACTAGCTTCATGAAGCTCCGGGAGGCTCTGCTGTTACTGACATTTACTCAACCTGTAGGTTAGGATGCTGCTGGAGTAGATTGAGCTACTCTGTCACCTGCTTTTATTTGTTCTCTGTGTCGGGGGGGAGGACACGTCCCCGTGATGCTCTCAGTAGTTCAGGGGTGGCCGACCCCTGCTCCTCTAGCCCCAGTCTCTTTACTTCCAGCTTCTGATTGTTTGAACACGGCTGATCCAGGTGATCAACAGTGGTTAGGGCAGGGACAATTGGAAAACAAGGCTCGAGTGTGGCTCCCGAGGGCCAGGAGACCATATGTGCACGTAGTCCACAAAGCCATAAAAGCGTAAATGCTGCTGAGCTTTAGCTTTTGTTTTCAGAATTTGCATTCAGCCAAATGTCTTTGCTTTAAATCATAAATCATTAACGTGTCTGCACAGGCACTGATTTAAGTGTGTTCCCCAAAATGTAGAACAATTTCTTTAGTTAAAACAAGAGTAATTGGGTATTAAATCTCACCAGTCTGTCATTTATTCCTGAGCAGTGGCCATATTATGCTTAATTTAGGGTTTTTACTTTATTCCGAGGCTCCACAATTATAAGATTTTATGGGCTGTCAAGGTGAAAAAGTTCAAATGTATGTTAAAAGTAGTCTCCGCTTCTTTCCATCCTGCTCTGTCCTGATCGCGGGGCAGCAGTGGAAATCGTCCTGCTACAGTCACTCGTCATCGTCGTTGTTTGATAGTTCGCAGCGGAACAAGTTGTTTGCTTGTACGGTGGCTACCAGGGTAAGATGAAAGGTCAGAAACGGGACTTGGAAGACAGCTGCTCATGCTGTAAATGTTGATTATACTGTAGTTGGGCCACAGGGACAAGGTGTGAGTTGTTAAAGTGAGTTGCAGGCTCTTTTAGGTGTAACTACCTGCAGCACGCATAGAGGCTGGTGCTTCCAGCTACCGTGCATCTGTTTCTCACTTCTAAAAGATGCTCTCCTTCAGTACAATATGGACACTTTGTATTGTGTAGTGTGTTTGTTCGTATCGACATGTGTCCATGAACTCAATTTTCCATCCCGACTTAAGAGGGTTCGGTTTCATGTCCCCTCCTCTTCCTCGCCTGGCTCCAACCCTCAGGTATGGCAGACATTTCTTGCGAGAACAAACCTTTAATTGTCTTCCCTGTCGACATGAAGGGGAAGTGATGCGTTGTATTATATCATCACTCTCCCTCACGTCCTCCGAATGACCCCAGAATCAATGTTTCAGCTAAATGGACCTATTGTTGCTCACATTTTAATCTTAACCTTTCAGTCATCTGATGAAATATCTACAGGGCTTAAAAATGGGCCGTGTAAATCGCTTCCTGTGTCTGTTTAACTTGCGTCGCAGATATCTGATTGCGATTGACGCAGGCTCCAGTAGTCGTCTGCTCCGAGGGGCCGCGGTCGATGGAGAGCGTCCACCATCTTGGCCCAGGCTTAAACAGTTACGGCGCTCGGGCCTCTTTTGTTCTTCGCTCTTCTGGTGCGGTAGCACCGGAGGGGAGCTGCTGAAGAGGGACTGCAGCTGAGTGACAACGCTGACTGAATTACCCTTCACCGTGTGAGGGTGCAAGTTTGGGTCACTTACTATCGACAAGTCTCCGCTGAGCTCTGAAGTAGCTGGAGGGAAGAAGGGACGTATTGTTGTCTTTTCTCCGGCTAAATGTTACTGTGGTTAGACAGAAAACACAAAACCTCAACCCAAAACCAAAGAAAGGACAGTAAACACATTTTACTAACACAATGTCTGTATTGGGGGGGGGTGCACATTCTTTCCAGTGACTGACAACTAAATCAGCTGTGGAATTAGCTACACACTATTCCTCCCTTTGTACACGTTTCCTTACACAAGCTGTGCCTTTATTGGATAACTAATTAGGCAAAGAAAGTAAAGTGCAAAATCCTGTATCGCTGAAAGGTTTGAGACGGGAAAGCAGCAATGCATTCTCAGACAAGCGACTGTTTGGTGGACGTTATTGATTCCCGGGGCAGAGGCAGGGATCAATGAAAAGAAACAGACTGAGACAAAGAGTGGCATTTAAGGGTGGAAAAAGCTGACATTTTCTCCATCACTGTCACAGCCTCGGCCATAAAGCAGCAGCAAATATTAAAACATTTCTCATCTGCGCGGGAGTATTGGCAGCAGAAATTGTTTTCTCCGCGGTGTGATACTCAGGCTGAACTCCCAGTAGAATCCCCGGAGACTGCAGATTGGTGCCTGTGACATATCGGCACCAGCATTTACACACAGCTGCCACTCATTCCCAAGCAGCCCAGGAGCAGGGCTGTAGAGGGCAGATAGCAACGGAGGAGGCTTTCGTTTGGACTCCCGTCAAGGTGGGTAGGTGTGGTGGAATCCATCACTGATAACGCGCTTATGTTCGCAGGCAGCGCCGGGTGCTTCTATTACTCAGCAGTGTCCTCAAAGCTGTGTGCTGGATATGCGTAATGAGCGCGCGTGCTTACGTGCGAATCGACTCTTCTTATCTGTGTCCGTGTGCGCTCGTGATCGCGCCGCGACGCTAGTGCAAAGCAGGGGAAAATGTGCAAATACAATGTATGTTTATGTGTAAGCGCTAACCGCATTGTAGGCATTGTCCTTTGAGTGCACTCCCTTCAAGTCTTGAACTCTGAATGACACGAGTACTGCGGGGTCATACGTCTATTTGCGGGATAAATGATATTATGCTACACTAAGAGAATTACATGGAGGATGTCCCTTGGAGTCACCGGGCTCAGCGATCAGTCATTGTTACTTTGTGTGTCTCTTAAGCCCCTCCATCTGTACTCATCCACTGGTCTGGAACGGGTGTTAAATGGATCCTCGACCACATCCCATCATTATGAGCTTATGATCTCAGCCTTATGACTGGGAGAGGATGAGAGACAGAACAACGCAGGGGGAAATTAAGACAGAGAACACGGCTGGAAGAAAAGATTAATTCCTCCATTGTTAATTCCACGATCTCACATACTTGCCTTGTTCCTAACCCATCGTTTTCTTCAGCTCGTCTCACTCTTCTCCATCCATCCCTGTGATTCTTTCTAAAAATCTCCCTCTTCCTTTGCCTCTCTCCCTCTCTCCCTCTCTTCTTCGGCTTCTTCCCTCGCTCCTTCGCTCTCCCTTGGTGGTATTTGATAGCAGTAAAACAGGAAGCAGGAGAGCAAACAGCAGGTGAACCCACTCTAATACTCAGCTGTGCCATCTGCTGCAGTCACATGACTGAGCTGCAAACGCCATGATGCCCCATCATACCCGACACATCGATCAATCACGGCCAAAGAGCCGAGGAGGAGAGGGGACCTGTCACAACTAGGAGAAATCAAGGCAACATTAAATATTACATGTCTTATTAATGAAGCCGAGCCCGGTGAATGATTGCATCTGTGTTAGTGAATGTACTGAAAAAGCAATAATTTCATGTCATATAACTCCAATAGCTACTGTAACACAATCTGGTTATTAAACTGGTCCGATCTGCATGTGGATAACAAAGAATTTCATATTAATTCGGACGAGAAAGCTAATTAAGAGAAACAAACAAAAAAATAAATTTAAAAAACAACCCAAAGGTCTCAATGTGGTGTGAAGAACACATTCAATTACAGCAACAGCGGCCACAGGAAATGATTTCAGTCAAAACTGTCCCTGCCACAATTAAGCTGTGTTAATTATGTATTTCATTAAGTAAGTGGATTAGAAGCAGTGCTGATGAAATCACAAGAGGGTTTGCCGGAGGCCAGGCTGCAGAGAACAGACAGGAAACGACTGATATCTCTCCCTCTTCCTTACGCTCCTCTGTTATACCCTGAAATAACCCTATAAATACTTAACACCTTCTCCGGCCTATCTAGGTTGCCTTCGTTCGCGCACAATCACCTGTTCGCTGTATCTGCATACGGTTTCGGTGTAGGATCATATAGTGTAATTGTGCCATACATACCGTTGACATCCACATGCTGCTTGCGAGTCCTCTGGAAACGACGAAGTCTCTCCATTTCATCTAAGCCAGTTCATTACCATTCAGGTGCAAAAAGGAGATAAAGCGAAATGCAGATCGCTCTTTCTGTCTCCCCCTCTTTCACACCCGTACTCTCTCACTCCTGTGCACTCTTTCATTCTATCTCTCTCTCCCATTCTCTGTGTTCTCTGATGTTTTATTTGATATCCCACAATAAAGCCTCTCTTTGAACTGCCATCAATTGTGTATGGATTTTTCCTCTGAGGAGAAACAGAGAGCTGTCTGAAAGGGCTCCAGTCCCGCAGGCTGCCTTCATATTGATGCAGAGGAGTATTGCCATCCTCATTGCTGGATCAATCACTCACGTCACTGTTGTTTTATGGCTGGGGCCACTTCACAGAAAGAAGCCTGACAACATCACCGCAGAGGTTTGCAAAACGATACAGCTCTGATAGTTAAGGAGGGTGGAAGAGGCGGTGCAGGGCTGCGGGAGGCTTTCAGAGGCAAAAGGGAATGAATTTAGATTCTGTAACTGTCACACACATACGCTCACATATATCTCTCGTCTCTACAGCTGTGGGAGTCGCCGCTTTATCACTCGGTGCGGTTAAATTAAACAAAAAACGCTGACAACGCCACAGGATGTTGTCGAAAGCTCGATCCCGGTCACCTTGCGAGATACGGTTTGTCACGTTGCTCCACTTCCTGTCTGCGTTCACGTTCGAGGCGTTTTGCGAGTGATGCATTTCCCACGGCGCAGCGTCTTAGATTTAAGAGCGCAGTAAAGCCGCTTAGTGTCAAGCATCTTCTACCACATCTCATGTCAGTTCAGTCCTGGCTGTCTCCAGCCCAGGTCCCGGCTCCGGATGGCCTGGTCTTTGAGGTCCACCCGCCGACGTCTAGAGCCGTTACTTATCACCCTCACTCTGAACTCTAACTGACCTTCCCCTCTGCTCTGAAAGACTAGTTCCTTGTGTGCACTCTGGTATTTCCATGCACACCTTAAAGAGACAGAACCTACTTTTTCTCAATGAGCCTCAATGAAAGGTTCCTCTTTCACCACCTACTGGGTACAGGAGCACAGCTGACCTTAAAGCTTGTAATAGCAGGGTAGGAGCGAATGGATGAGGCCTGCTCGGAAAAGAAGTGGAAGTGTTCATGTCTGGTGAATAGCCCTTTAATTCCCTTTCCTGACAGAAGGCAATGGCAGCCCGGAGGAGGGTCAGGACACCAGTTGGCATGAATAGACACATTTTTGTCTTGTCTCCAACTTTCTCTGCTCCGTGCCTCCACTGACTGTAACATCTCATTTTTTCCCCCCCGAGCTGGAAGTCTCAACAGCCATTCTCTTGTCATTGGAAGGCGGGCAGGCAGCTCTCTGTCTCTTCACTCACAGATGAATAGAAAATATTGTGCCAAAAGCTCCAGACTCACCAAGCTGTTTTTGATTGCATATAAAACACAAAATTTGAGAACATGTTTGAAAATGACAGACTGATTGGCTGTGGTCATTTCAGGCTGTGTGGGCCTCATTTTTTCCTGTGTTTCATCAGTGGGTGCATTCATCCATTGAGGATAGATTGAAGCAGTAGCCTTTAATAAAGTCACTAGGCTTGAAAATATATGAATAAAATGACATCCACTGCCTTGGATGGCTCAAATTGACTTATCCTGGTAATAGCCCAAGGATAATGTGTGTGTGTGTGTGTGTGGGTGTGTGTGCGCGAGAGAGAGAGTGAGTGTGTGTCTGTGCAGACAGAGCTAGAAAAAAGAATAAGGAGCAGAAACAGAGATGGATATACTAGTAAGACAAAGGCAGGAAAGACAGGAATATCAGAGAAATAAAACAAACTTGACCTAAGGGGACAGAATTCAATGGAAACATGCTACTGGACACGTGACTTTGAATCTTATTTGTATTGGTGAAAGTGACCCATCTCAGGTGCAAGCGTTATTAGGGATGCCGGGAAGGAGAAAAACAAAGCCATTAAAGGAGAGAGCAGAAGAAGAAGAGTGACAAACTTGATCCTAACAAAGTTAAAGGGTTACTCAACACAAAACATCAAAATTATGAGTCCAATTTCTCCAATTCTACAGCAATTTGATCACGCTGAGCCACAGAGGACTCAAAATCCAATGATACACCAGAGGAAGCATGAGGAGTTGAACAAAGAGAACAAAGATGGCACAGAAAGTTTCATATTTCAAGTGAATTACAAGAAGAATAACGCACAATTTTATATCTTGAGCCACTGCACTTCTTTTACTTCGTTTTCGACGCTTTTCTCTCCTCGTTCGGGGCAGATGGTGTCGGATTGTGATTTTGAGGGAGCGGCTGTGAACCACAATAATGACAGTCAAATGCGATGGCTGTACAAGGAGACACATGTCTGTTCTCTGCCCTTCAAACATCCAGCTTAAACTCCTGCTATGTGTGAATAAAGAGGACAGGAAGTGGCAGTTTGGCAGCTCCAACCAGGAGTGTCACTCTCAATTGCGTCCCCTGCCAGCTCCAGACACATCGCGCGGCCGAAGAGGTCACGGGCCGACTCCGATTTCTCTCTTGCTCTCGCTCCTTCCCTTTCCTTCCCTCCCCTGTTTCGCCTGTTTTACAGGACATTCCATTTCGACGCCACCTACGCAACGCATAGCAGTCAGGAAAAAAAAAAAAAAAAAAGACAGAATGATGTACGGAAGACACAAGCCAGAGCGACGGCGGCACATTTTTTGAGCGCTCCGATAAAACATGAGGCTTGTCTTGTCAGATTACCCTGACACCCCGTGTCAAAATCCCTGCCATGTCTCTGTGAAGCAGAGAAGCAGATGTCCTGAGTTTGACTTCCTCCTCTGGATTGAGCTGTCAGGATTTGCTTGTGAAGGACACTGAAGACAGCGCGAGAAGGAAAGAATCAGTTGTTAGAGGCTTGCCTCGTTTCCCAGTCAGGAACAACTCGTATTACTGCTCTGTGTTGAAAACGGTGTTTGTGAAATTATTTCCCCAACGTAACAAATGACATAAATGAGTAGAACTCACTAACAACGCTAAGTACATTCACTGAGTAACAGTTTAGTATAAGTCTGGGTGTTCTTACATACACAGCGTCAGTAATAATGGGACTGGACTGTGAAAGACCATTCCCTGGGTCATCTTTGCTGGTGCTTTATTACCACCAACAGCTTACAGGTACGCGACCTCTGGCCGAGGGAGTAAACGTGATGGGATGCCATGACGCCAGTGTTATCATTGCTTCCTTAAAGACAAAGATCTGTAGCTCATCTGCTCATACACACTGTATGTGTACATTATAGACAGAGAGTATAGAAAATGATTTAAGTTGAAGGCTTTTTAGTAACAGCGAGGTCTGTTGAAATACATACAGATGGTCTTTGGGTTGACATAAAACTTCAAAGAATTATCTTTCTCCCACCGCTGCCTAAAGGACAACTGTCTTTTTGTATTACAGGCCTGTGTACACTATCATTGAAGAAGTCATGGTAACGATGCTCCATTTCAAATGTCAATTCCTACACTAGCTGCTTATGAAACAAAAACCCTGTCCTTAAAGATTTAGAACCATTACATTCAGGAACCTAGATTAAAATTTGCTCATAAATGTCATTTGTATCTGATAAGAAATGGGTCTTGATGATAATAAGCCTCAGCCAAACAGAAGGGAAGTCAAATGCATTTTGATTCCACTCCAAATCATTCAGTGGCTCCCCACTAATGTAACTTGATCAGAGCACTCTCAAACCCAAGCTCTGTGAAATGACAGTTGAGATTAATTTTGTCAGCCTTGTAATCGCGCCTTATTGATGTGTTTCCTGTGATATGGCACGTTGGAAAGAGCAGCTTCAGCCACGGGGCAACCGGCTTTCGGAAAGTCGTGGCAGACGGGCGTTTGATGCTGACCTCCTGATCGCACACCTCCGTACCGCTGGGCAGTCACGCACACACACACACTCTCGCAGGTAATGCTCTATTATGCTGATTTATTGAAGGTTAATTTAATCACTCTTGTAATACCTGACCAGAGGGTGTTCTTACCCGTGAAAAACCCGAGTAGCGAGAAGAAGAAAAAAAACTAAAAGGGAGAAAAACATGACAACAAATCAAAAAGTGATTTCATGAAGGTGGCACCAGAGACAGGCCAATCCATCAGAAGGGTGGCAGAGTGTGGACGTGTTGCCATGCGTGGTGCCAGGCGAAGTGCCAGGTGGTCCAAGGCGCATCCTCCATGCCAGCGCCCTGAGGCTGCGTGTCCTCGTCGCAAGGACAGCGAGGTCGTTAGGACCAAGCGCACTAAATCAAACGCCTCCTCCCACCCACCGTCACACGGCCGACAAACAGTGTGATGCAGAAACGCCGGGTGAGCAGCTACTGGTCACATCCGCTGGTTTGTTCGGAGTAACACACATCACGTCCTGGCATTACAGCTGACGCCGTAATCTATGATGTTGTTATGACACTTCCCCCTGCTTTTGAGAGCACCCCAATGTCAACAAGGCTTTACACAGAGTGAATGATTCCTCCTAAATGCATTTTAGAGTTTCGCACAAATACATTTTCAGCGCTAAGTAAACAATGCGGGCCATTATCTAGATGTATTGTTTATGCATTTTGTGCTCCGTGGCTGGGATGAGCAAGCGAGCAAGCGAGCAAAGAGAGCGACAGAAAGACAAAAGGGAGAGAGAGAGAGAAGGGAGAGGGGTGAGAGAGACAGCCTCCTTCTTCCAAAACGCATCAGCTCCTTGAGCAGCGCGGGCGGGTTTTCCGTTTCGTCAGCGTTTTCCTTTACGTGCCGAACAGATAGCTAAAGGTACCACTTAATGTGATGGGAGGCAGGATCTAATGGATTGATACACAGGTTTTGACATGCTATTTGAGCATGGAGCTCGCTATAATTGGTCATGTCATTGTGCATTAAACTAACGACATATAGAGTAGTGCCCTGAGACGAGTGTCTTTAGCAAATCTGTCAGATATCACACCAAAATGCCTCTGACAGCTATCTCCGGCAGCAGCGGCGCACTGCAACACAGCAGCATGAGCACAGCATCCCTCACCCAGTAGCCAGGGCGCGTTTGGAAATCGTACCACCTTAAACTGGCGTCTCTGTCTCCACTTTCTCTCCCTCTCTCACAAATCTTGTCATGATTTTATTAGTGTTTGCGCCTTTTCAATAAATATAACTGTTATATGTTCACACTGTACTAATGGAGGATTATTACCTTTCCGGCAGACCGACGAACCTTCATATTGGATGTCAGAGATGCGTGACTCCTCCCATGCATTGGAGACAAAGGGTGAAAGGTCCAAGGTGAAGCTAACTGAGCTCTGCCTGTGACTCCTGCACCGCTGTCAGAAGGCATCACGTCACCTTCGGTACGGAGGCTGCATGAATGAACGGCGATTCTTACATCAGCTCACATCACGGCACGCGAGGATTTTGTCAGACTCGAAGCTCATTTGTAGCCAGCAACACGGTTGTTTGTTAGGTTGAGATGTCAGGCCAGAGACGCTTGTTCATTCGACTGGTTGTTGCTTTTTAACAGCCGTTAATCTATTTTAACATCTTCACCTGTTGATATTTTTAAGGCATTCTCTGAAACACAACAGCTGGATTCAACAACTCTTCCACAAATCACAGTTCGTGGCTTTTCACGACGCACACTTGTGTGTGAACTGTATCAGTTTACACAGTTGTACAAGCACACAGAGACAGGAAGGATATATATCAATGTGTTCTAAAGACACCCACCACTATTTTGGCAGCCATTTTGTTTTCCTAAATACATACCCTCTCCTCCTCGGCTGTCTATCTGTCGCTGCTGTCAGCCACTCTTGTGTGATTGGTCTGATGGGCTTGATGCTCATCACTCTGTCAGGCTAGGCTCGCCTTTCATTAGTCTGGGCCCCTCCGTCCGCCACACTCACACAAATCACATTGACATCCAAACTCCTCAGATCCACAGAGCAATTTAACTGATATTCATTAGAGGGATGACAAGAGCTGATGGGAGATCTGTAGAGTGGAGGAGTGGGGGGACTCATTCTCCTCCTATCCTATCTCTGTTCTGTCCGCCTCCTTTCTTCCCCCTTCACTGCTGACTTTGTTTTAGGAGCATCGAGGCGCATCGGCGTCTATAACTACCCAGCCTTCAAGGATAGTCGAGACAAAAGAACAATGGCTAAAGCATCTAATCTCCTCTTTATTACTGCCGAAAAATACAACCGAGAGGAGTTTTGTGTGTTTGGTGCTAAATAATTAGCCACAGCAGATCCACGCTTTCTACGTAGCTCTCCTCTAGCAGCCACTATAATGCTCATCCACGCAGAAGTCCAGTCATTTAGCCCTTTCCCTCCAGCTCCTCATTAACCCCCAAAGTGTCAACTATGCCATTAACGCCCCGGCCATTGTCGTCCCCTCATCCAAGACTAATCAGAGAGCATTCAACACATACAGTGTTAAAACAATTGATCATGCCTTGAGAGGTAATCTTACATCTGCAAGTTCTCTGTAAGCTTGGAAAAGTCACACGATATTCAATAAGGCAACTCGGGCTTTTTCATTTGCATTATCAATGGCTACCGGTCTGAATCCCATCTTTCAATTATCATCCTTTGTTAAGGGCTTTATTCTGCTTGTCAGATGTGAGTCATCACTGGGTTCTCCCACAACGTTAGGCCAATGTATCCTAAACGTCGGAGGGCCGGGAGCAAGTCTGAGGCGGTAATGAGTTTGTGTGAGAAGACGGGGTCAGGACACAGTGTGTGTGTGTTAATTAATCTGTTCCCGGGTGGGAGGAACTGAAGCGAGATGATGAGATTTAAGAGAGTAAATGGGTGTGCTGCACTCGAGCTGTCCTCTGTTGAGTGAGCGAGCAGGGTTAGAGGCTGGGCAAATGGCCGTTACCATAGTAACCAGATAACTTCCCCAGCCCCTAGTCACTCAGTCAGTCAGTCATGACAAGCAAAGCATGGGAACATCAAACAGAGAGAACATTGTGTCCCAAGGCATCTTCAAATTAGACAAAGGTAGATGTTTGAAAATCGGAGGAGTAAACGTGTGCGTGTGTGTGTTTGCGTGTCTCTTTTATGCACACTAAAAAACAAAAAAACTTTCTCATTATATGGCACTGAGCCTGAATTGTGACTACTCTGATAGCATCAACACCTGCCAGTAATGTTGTTAGATCCAAAAGCCTGCTTTGAGGGAATAGCACCTGTCTGTGCATTCTGCACCACTGTCAGCTTGTCTCAGCACGCACATATAGGATCCGCTTTATTTTTTCCAAGGGACAGTCTTGGAGTCCAGGTGTGTGCCAGATCTGCTGTCTCTGCCCAGGGCTCCTGATGGCATCCAAGCCCCCGTGGTAATCAGCCCACTCTGCCTGCTGTTGCAGCCCGCCTGCCTCCTCCTCCTCCTCCAGTGGCTCGTTTCAGAAACATCTGGTGGTTTACATGCAGCACACACCACCTGCCAGACGCCTTGCAGGCAGTGGCACCGCTCGCACCTCTCGGGTCCGCCCCACAACAATGCGGCGACACAGAAATCGCCAGGAATATCGAGACAAATTGCGGCTGTGAAGACAACTGCAAAGGAAAACGCAGAGGGTTTTCGTGCTGTGTTCAGGGTTTGTGCAGATGTAATCAGATTTGAGAAATCTGTCAGCCGATTTGTAAATGCTTAGTCATAACAATGTGGGACGGCAACTGGAGGGGGAGTTGTTTTCCTAAGATGCATAATTTTTCCAGCGAGCCAGGTGAAAATTAGATAATAGATAATAAAAATTATATTTTTGACCAAACTGTGACGTGTCATCCCTCCTCATTAGCAAACTGCATTGAGAAATATTGCTTTTTAAAACATTTCCCAGTCCATAATGCAACTTGATGCACAAACATTGCAAGTAAATGTGAAATAAAACAAATTGTTGTTGCAGCAGTTAATTAATTTTAATCATAGAAGCACAAGGCATTAACATATTTGTATTTTTTTTTTATCAAATAACATTTATAAAACTATTGTGCAAAACAATGTCCTTTTAATCTTCTTCAAAGGCTCTGCACCAGTGGATAGTCGTAGTCCTCTTAAATTAGGAAATATAACAAGTATGCATAAGTTAAACAGCGACTTTTAAGCTTATACACTATATGTACATTTATACACAAACCTGGATTTTGGGCGCCCCTTATTCAGTGAGAAAGAACAAGGCAGCTTTTACAATCAGCAAGGAAATCAACAGGCTGTACAGGGAAAATGATTAAAACAAGCGATGACCGCTGCCGTTTGGCAGATTAAGGAGCATTTCCAGGTATTTGGCTGTTTTAAGTTGAAAAAAATTACCAGTTTGAAAGGACATTTTAAAATCTTGATAGGTCGGGACTCTACAAACAGAACAGGGAAACTTGTCGAACATGCAGTCTACTAGCAAATCAGAAAACAGACTCACAGAAATACGAAATAAATACATTAAAGTTAACATATTTCAAGTTATTAGCTATTGAGTTTCAAGATGACGTGTCGTGGTCGTGAATTAGCGAGGCCTCTGCGGTCTCACATCATCAAATGGGTACACAGAGATGGGAGACAACAAACGGAGCTGAATACCTTTGACCTACATTATGGTTTAAAGTGAAATGAATCAGAAATGTCTATAGGCCCAAAACATGTAAAGAACTTGTGCTGATATTTTTAACAGGACTTCATTGCATCTTTGTGCATCGCCACACTTTTTAAATATTCTATTCATTCCTCTTTTGTTTTTTTTTTTACACATCTTGTCCAGAGCGTCTCCTGCTGAGAGTAATCTAGTGTTTCTCTAGCTCACACACATATAGCAGATGGTCCTCAGGAGACTTCCCATGGCTCTTGCTGAGGTGAAGCTTGATTGCGTGCTTAGTGGCAAATTTACGGACACAGAGCTGGCAGCGGTACACTGCCCCATTACTACTGCAGTCATCTTGTGGAGAAAGGAAGGACTCCAGGGGCACTAGTCTCTCAGTGAGAGCGTGGGAGTCTCTGACAGTCTGTTTGGGGGACAGCTTGGCCAGGTCTTTGATTCTGAAGCCTAGGTGGGCTTCCAGGTGGCATACATAAGCTGCTGGGGTTCGGATCTGAGAGGCACAGTCACTGCAGAAGAATATAGGCTGACCGGAGTCTAGGTTCTTTAGGAACTTGGTTCTTCCTGTTCTCCTTAACTGGTACTTGACGTTAGCCAGCCAGTGGCTGATGGTGGTCATAGAGAGGCCTGTGAAGCGAGATACATGCATTCTTTCCTGTGGGCTGAGGTCATGAATGATATACTTCCCCTCTGACGTCTGCCTCAGGCTTGAGGCAAACTGGGCCTGAAGGAGGATGAGGTGCTGGGGGTTCCAGTTTGAGTGACGCCCTTTGCGTTTGTGGCCGTGAAGGGACGCGTCGTCGTCGTCGTGTGTAGTTCCTACCACCTCAGCTTTATCTGTGACCCGGGAGCGTGTGGCAGGTTTCGGGACATGGTGGGACTGTGTCAGGTTCCTCAGCATGTCTGAGATATCTGACAAGGCATTTTCGTGCAGAGGGCTGCTGGATGTGTAGGGGGAGACCACTGTTAGCTTTGCAGGCGTGACAATAGAGGAGGGGGAGATGGAGGAGGCTGTGGATAAGGGCGTGAGCGGGGCTGATCCTACAGAGCCGCCTCTTTCACTTTTGCCTTTTGTAAGGTCCATAGGTTGGTCATCACTGGGCTGCTGGCCAAAATGATCCATCACACTTTCTGGCTTTTTGGACTGCGCGGGAGGAGCAGCCACAGCCGCCCTCTCGGCCATGCTGTGGCTGAGCCTGGAGAGCAGGCTCAGGGGATCCTGGTTTGGCAAGGAGGGCTTGGCTGCTTTCCCCAAATGAATGTTCATTACTGACTGAAGAGCACTTAGAGGGTTGACAAAGGGCTGCTCCAGAGGAGTATGGCCAGTGATAATGGCGGTACTGCATCTCAGCGCAGAGGCGAGCGGGGATTTGACGTCGGTTTCTCTCTTGGGTTCTGTTGCTGGGGATGCTCTGTCGCTATGGCTTCCCCTGTCGCTATTGGCTGGGGTCACCGCCCTCCATTCCCGAGGTGAGTCCGCCTCTCCTCCCTTATGCGATTCTCCAGCTTCACTACTGCAGGGGGAGAGATGGTTTTCCCTCTTCGGAGACAACTGTTTCACCCTTTGCTCTACTTTTGCTACTTTCTCAGTCACTTTTTTTACCAAGTCCTCCATTGCCTGGAAGTTGTTGCAGGGGAAGGGGGAGGACTGAGTAAGTGGTGGGGAAATGAGAGGCTGGTTCTTGGTGAGGGCGGACGGTGCGCCATCGCCTCCGTTGTACAGAAACTTCATTGGGGAATTCTTCTCCATGCTGCCTTGCTGGAGCTTGAGGGCGCCGGGGAACTGGTAGGCTGCGTGGATGCTAGGGTAGCCCCCCCAGCTTGGATTCCCACTCTGTGCCTTGTTGATGGCTGATGTCACAGTGTTTTCCAGTGATTTGAGGATATCCAAGCCCCCTTTAGGGCTCTCCTTCAGGTCCTCTTCAGTAAGATAGTTATACTTTGAGATATCATATTTTTCCTCCTTCTCAGAATCCTCCTCCTTTCCAGCAGAAACAAGTTGCTTTTCATTTCCCACAGCGTCTTGCTTCGTGCACTCCTCTTCTACCTCCTCCTTCTTTATCTCTTTCAGAGGGGGTGACGTGGACGGGGGAGTTGTGGCTGTTTGAAGAGGTGGAGGTGAGAAGGTGGAGGGTGCCAGTGGGACAGACTGGACCCTATGCTCAGTAGGTGTGCTGACCCTGCCTGGGTTTGGGGATGTAGCCTCAGGAAGTGTTTTGATTTTCTTTCCCGCTGAGCTGGTCACCCGAAGGAAATGTCCTGTCACCATCATGTGGGTTCTCAGCTCTTGCAGTGTATTGTGGGAACTCCCACACTCCATGCACTTCAGGATCTGGAATTTGTTAGACTCAAACTGCCAAGCATAGCTAGCGCCATTCTGGTGGCCGTAGCGGTTATTAGGAGTAGTGTGGGGACTGGAATAGGGTTTGTGAGACAGTTCACTCGGATCTGCTGGTTGGTGCTTACCCCTGGGGGTCCCTTCTCTAGAACGAGGTGACGCAGTGAGGTCCAACCCCACGAGTCCTCTTTTCTTAGAAGACATGATTTTGGTTGCCACAGGAGCCATAGGCTCCTTCAGAGGCACTTTCTGATAGTGTTTGGTCTTGATCATGTGGACACTGAGGTCCTGTAGAGACTCAAAGGAGTGGCCACAGTACATGCACTTCAAAACTTTCTGGGCATCTTCCTTCCCCTCCATCTCCAACAGTGAGCGCTTACGCGGCTTTGACCAGCGCTTGGCACCACTACCTGCCCTGTCCTGGTTGTCGTCACGGTAATGACCCGTGTCATTCATGTGAACTGTCAGCTCCACCAGCGTGTCATAAGCAGCACTGCAGCCCTTACAGCGGAACTTACTGGCCCCTGTGAAGATCGAGCCAAACAGCTTTGGGTTCTGCCTGTGGAGCTGAACTGTGCTAAAGAGGCTGGGCTCAGACTGAGCAGGGTGACGGCCCTGGGAGGGATGCTGTTGCAGTGTCTTTGCCACTGCAGTCTGGTGCCAGTCGTAGCTACCGCTGCTGCAGCTACTACTGCTACTAGTGCTGTTGCTGCGACTCGGCTTCTCGGTAGAAGCCGATGACTGCGCCTGTGGTGGTGTGGAATTAAAGTTCAGCGGTGACCACAAGGGGCTGGTTAGAAAGCTGGAGTAGATGGCCTTCATTTGTTCCAAGGTGTCCGTGCCTAGGGGAGGTGTCTTAGCGCCACCATTCAGAGATCCTGTGACCAAGTTGCCCTCAGCTTTTCTGGAGGGGCTCTCAAAGTCTGACAGACGGTCACTAGTCTCACTCACATGTGACTCACTGTCCATCTCCTGTCCTGAGAGCTCTACGGCTCCAGCTGATTCCTGGTCACATGCCTGCTCCTTGGCAGGCACTGTGCTTTGCTCCACAAACTCATCTTTCATGGAAAGGTCATCCTGGGGGGCTGAGGGCAGGTCGTCTGCCTCCGCCTCCTCATCTTCTGCAGTGTGCTCTGTCAGCTCCTCGGGAGAATAGGCTGCGAGGAGAATGGAGACAAAGAGAGAAAGGAAGAGATGAGTTAAATTGCTGGGAAAGAACACGCTATGTTAGAATAACTGGAGAAAAAGTTTCCTTGCTATGTGTGCCCGAGGACTCCCAGGGATAAATGAGCCATCTGTGTGGGAGCCTTTAAAGCTGAGCTGAGAAATTACAGTCATCCCATTTCACCTCATCAACCGTTGAGGTGTTATTTTCCTCTAGGCGAGCCTGTATTTATATACTACCCCAGCCACACGGAACTTATGCCTCCCCTCTTTTAACTCCTTCTATTGGAGGAAAACAAAAAAGAAATATCTTGGCAAAAACATAATGCACCATTTTATTTATCTCAGGGCGCAACAGCTTGAAATGAAAACTAAATCTGAAATTAATGAAGCCCAATCTCACTGTGGCATTCTCCTCTGGGGTAATAAATGAGTTGGATCAACCTCCATCTGTCAGTTAATATGTCTGACGCCTCTTCATCTGCCTCTTCTCTGATTACATACACATTCATTGAGACACACGCACACAGACAGAGCGTTTCTTGAAGAAATTCCAAAAAAAAAAAAAAAGGGATGTCGGATTTTTATTGATGAAATTGTGACACGATGGACGGACGTCGCGTCCTGTCATCTGGACCGAAGCGACTTTATTAGATTCTTAATGAGGGGAAGACGGACAACAATCTGAGTTCAAGCTGCTTTTCTAAAAAGAAACCTCAACAGTACAGGTGTTTAATCGCGTGCAAACATAGGACAACGAGATTTCACGCGCCGTAAAAACTACCTTAACTAAATAAGGGCATGAAGAAAATGCGACTGAGGGAAAAGAGGACGACGTGAGACTGAAGATCGTCAACATGATCGTGATGCATAAGCGACCTGTCACTTTGCATGCTGGCGCCCACTGCTCACACGGAAAGAGATGAGCAGTGTGTGTGTGTGTGTGTGTGTGTGTGTCTGTGTGTGAGTATTGCCAGGCCCTACACACACACATACACAAACCCCAGTGTCTGCTGTGGCGCTGAGCCTGCCCACTCAACGCCAACTCACCCACCACTCACCCCCCGTCTCCTACAGTGTCACTACGCCCTCCTCCCTCATTTCCTGTCCACCTCACTCACTAAACTGCTCAACTTAGGGAAAAGCAAACACACTCAGAAAATAGTGGATGGCCTGTGGACTGAGCTGAGGCCACTCGGACAATATTGTAAACTAAGACAAATGCCACAGAAAGAAGCTGTAAGTGTAGGCTTTAAAGGATCGGGCAGCCGCACAGTTGAGCTTGTGAATGTGGACTCAAACAGGCGTAGACATACACACATACACACACGCTGTGGCTGAATTCTTCATCCCCCCACCACCACCCCACACGTACACGTCCAGTCTAAACAAAAAATGTCATAGCTGAAATAACTCTCATTTCCAGTGCTAACAGCCAATCTCTAGGCAGCCATGCGGCTGGCGCTGGTCTGATTTGGGCCCTGGGGGCACAGTCAGCAGGCAGCCCCACTGAGAGGCCAGGCTAATGGAGACCTGGCAGGTGCGGCCCACTCTCCGTCCTCCCAGAGATTTGGTTTGTCACTGGGTATCCATTACCTGCCATTCTCCGCTGATAGGCCTCGACAGCCCTGATCAAAAGATGTCGTCGGGCCCCAGTCCGCTTGGCAGTCAGTGGCATGTCGTTTGTAAAAAAGGCCAAGCAGGGTGTAAATAAAATGACATGATCACTTCCCCGGCCCCTCATGTTCTGGACACAATTATGATAATGTGGATGTGGAGGGGAGGGAGGGGTCTGGGAGGGTGGAGAAGGGGGCGAGGAGGTAAATCGCTCACGCTTGGGCAAACACGCAAGGGAGATATCTCACAGCTACCAATGCTCAAGCAATTGCCCACACCCTCCTTGCTTTCGCTTTACTTTCCTCTGGAAGGCGTTTGTGTCAGAATCTCATTTGAAAGAGGAAATCTAGCCAGGATGAGGTAGTTAATGTGTTTGTGTCCTGGCGAGCTGGTCACAGATGTCAGCCTGCATCAGGCGTGCCTGGCACGCCGCTCGACCAAGTCGTCCCGTCACCTTTCTCTTCCTCAACCAGAAAATATTCCACATTTCACCAAACTATTGTTCGATCCAATTTCAGGTCATGTTGTCACATTCCAAGGCCATCTCACCTCTCTCTCTGTGCCTCTCTGCGGCAGTACACGTTTTACATTTCATACTAATAGAGCTGTAGTATGTACAGTTGGTTTATTTGTCATTAAGCCTTCGTCGCATAGACATGGGGAGGGGAAGTCCAAGAGGACCGTCTATAAAACCTACGGAGTTTAGCCTTGCTCCCAGGCAATTTAAAATGCAAAACAAAAACCATTATGTCTGAGCACTATCTGTTAATTTAATCCCCAATGACTGATAATCCATCACACAGGGCGACAACCACATCCAATTATTCTCCCTGGCTTGACTGACAACAGAGGTGATTTATCAAGCTAATAAAAGGTGATGGGAGTATAGAGGCTCCCTTAGAATGAAAAAAAAAGATGATTATGAATACAACAATACTCTTAGATGCGGTCTTAACTAATATGTAAGCATATGGCATAGGGCCAGTGTAGGAGTCTTCCTAGCGTGTGCACAAAAGTGGGAAAGAAAGTGTGTGTGTTGTGCTGATAAAGTGATGCCATGTGGGGGAATGACAAGAATCATTAGGTTCCATTAATGATTCTTTTGGAGTGGGGGGTGGACAGGAGGGGTGGAGGTGCACTTTTAACACGTCAGTCACGGGTCGCACGGAAACGGCGATAACACATCCACGCAAACGCACGGGCTGCAGGAAAGAAAAACGTCTCGCACGTGCAGAAACACACAATCTCACCTCAAGAAACACCCCCGCGTAATTATAAATAAAGCCAGTGGGTCGGTTATAACACTCCCCACACAAACACACGGGCTCGCGCAGATAGATGCAAGCGATGAGGAAAGACAGCGACATCTTGGCATGCAGAAAGGCATTCCTGTGGAGGATCATTTTCATAAACATAAGGGCCGCGGACGAGGAGGGAGAGATCATCTGATAGAAATACTGCAGTGCTGCTCTGACGATCAGGAACAACAGACAGGGCAGGGACAGGGGGCGATTAAGCAGGAAGGTGCTGTGGCTGCCTCTAAAGCACAGCCTCTCAGTGTCTTACTCTGCCTTCCCTCTGTCCCATGGGCTATTTCTCCTCAAGTGTCTGTGTGTGATGCTGTGTTTTAAATAGGCCTCATATGCATGAGTTATAATAGGAAGTCCAAATAAATAAAAAAAAAAATCAATCATCCATTTGAATCTCTGTATAAATTTGAATATCTTTTAGCATATTTGTCAAGTTGCAATCTGGTACTTCTTTATCAAGCCACAACTGATACTTAAACCGGCCCCTTGATAACCACCGCGCATATTCCAGGTCTGGGCTCCACAGCTGGGGTCTGGGAGTCAGATCACACCCAACGGCAGCGGGGTAAACAGGATGTGTCATTAAAAAACTCTACCTGCGTCTGACCCTCGGATGACTGCAACCTTGCCACGGGCATCGGGATATAAAAAAAGGGGGAGTCTTCTGTTGGGTCACGGTGAGTGCAATATTTCATTTGCGCTTTTTTTTTTTTTTACGCTGAAAGACCAGATGGCTGTTTAGTGGAGAAAAATATGTTTTGGGCTTTTCTTTGCTGGAACTGTGCAACGGTGCAGAGAAAATCAGTTTCAATTCACACGCACATACTAGTATGTGAAATAACAATTTGACCTGTATGTTATAGTTTATTATGCAGTAAGTAAAACAGGCAAGTATGAAGTATTTATGTAGATTTCTTACTTGATTACTTTACTATGTATTTCTTTGATTATGTAGCAATAAAGATATTTACTGTGAAGAAACACACAGCTGGGATCCAGCGAGGGGAGAGGAAGTTGTCCACATGGGTGGTCACCTACAGCTTTATTCTATAAGATTACAGGCAAAGCAACAAGAAACAACTACAGGAAACACTGATATTTTCATCTCTTGTTGCTGCGTTAATTAATTCTAAATCTACATATAATTGTGTCCTAAATATTAAAAAACTAATAGAAATTGAGCTGAAAGTCTTTTATAAATAACATCTAAATATCTGTTTTTAAAATCCAATCTCGCTTAGTGAAAAAAAAACCCAACACAAAACCGAAGAAGTCAATCACACTGGGCGGCTCTGAGAGAGTTAAAGTTGACATGTGTACAGTATTTCACCTGGACCTTGATGCCCCTTAAACCAACACAGCTTCTCAGCAGGGGGCTCTTACGGACAGGAAACAGCTCCAGAACACTACAGGACGGGAAGTCACCTCCGTCTCAATCAAACAAGAAAACCCACAAGCCCTTCAACTTCCAGTCATGCTCTCAAGTTTCCCAGCAGCCTAAAAACTCCTTAAATAGATTAGAATAATTTAGCCCACAACAGCCCCATTCTGTCAAAATAGCAGCAGATCAGTAACACATACCTAAAACGCCTTTCTGTTGCACACATTTGTCAATGTAACGCACTCCATCAAACTTTGTTCTCTCCCTCCTGTGCCTTTGATCCTTACAGGCTGGCTCGGGGTCCCATGAGAAAATATGTAACAGGTGATCTGTGGCGATCTGAGAAATTAACAGGCTCTGACATAAGTCGCTTTTCCCGTTATGACCAGAGTCAGCCATCGAGTGCTGCTCGCATTCCACTTTTTTTCTAACATACCTGCAGTAACTACTCTAGCATGTTGTTCTCACACCGCCGATCGCGTTACAAACGATCATGGATGTCTTTGTCAGTTTCCATTTGTGTGTGTTCTCTACCCCCTGATGCCATTGTGAATGCATTGTGTCCGCCGATTGTAGTACAGGATGTGTTATGTGGGAGATGGGAAAAACAGAGAGATCATTCTGGCCCCAGGCAAAGCTTAGGGCTGAACCTTGTCAATGCACATATTCAGAGGAGAGAGAGAGTCAGATAGAAACGAGAATGAGGAGCTGAGAGAGACACGCGCAGAAAAAGACAAATGCCGAATAACACTTTAACACTTCTCTGATTGCTGTGTTTTGACTGGACCTGGAAGCTGACAGCTGCACATACAGACCTTCACATTCTCAAACTTCATCTCATTTATTTGACGGGAGGCAGGTCACAAACAAATCCCCCCCCACGCACACACACACACACACACACACAAGCGAACGAGCTGACCGAACTCGTAAAGTCTAACGCCGGGAAACTTCACACAGCCACAATAAGTGATAAACAAAACGGAAACAAACCGAATCAAACCAACACAGAGACTCTCCACAGGTGCAGATCCAAGGGCAGTAATAAGGATCGAGACTCCACAGGAAGGCGATGTTCCAGTTTGACATCCACACGGAGCCTGTCTCGTCTGGCGATATGCAGTCAGTCAAACTTCCCTGCAACTAGCCTTCTTCTTTTCATCCCACGTTCCGAATGCAGCGCTTCTTGAGCAAATGCTCAGTGAAGCCGAACCGCTGTTTATTTTCCCAATTTCCAAACAGTTTAGGCCTCACATGACAGAGGTGTTCAAGGGTCACCAGGTTGCGTGACTGAGATCTGGAAGTGGGGCTCAGCTGAGGATATTTTAATTAGCTACAAGCTACATGCAATCATTGGACGACTGCATTGTTACCTGTCAACAATTTAGCAGATTCTGGAAAAGCTGGGAAATTTAAGGAAATGCAGATTTGAACGTGATGCCTTGTAAACAGCAGGGATGCAACGGATATTAAACGTGTCATTTTTAATCTGAACTAAACGGATGAAAATACATTTACTGTACCCGCTGTCAGTTATTTTTATCGCTGTCATGCGAAACTAAACACGCAACTAAAACTATGGACAGAACAGCAGATTAAAGTCGATTCAGTGCCAAGCTTACTTAACAATACGAATATATCTTTTCATCTACCAAAGAATGTTTCCATAACTAGATTAAAGTTTAAAACCTGTTTAATCCACTCATTTTTTTCTGTGGCACCTGAACTTTGCTGTAAAGCTGGTGGCACAAACAGGGTGTGCAGACGTCTGACTGTTCTTCATTATCACGAAGATCATCACAAAACTTATATTCAAAACAAAAATGAGAGGCCTGGCAATTCAAGTAATGCACCTACAACACGCGGCATGATTTCACACCAGGGCTAATAAAGTTGGGGCTTGGTTGGGACGACCAAACCCGGATCACAACGCACAGCTGCTGCCATGATTGCCTAGCAACGAGGAGGTGATGGACGCGGCCCGAAGATGGATGGCCACCATAAATCACAGTAGTGCGTAGGAGGAGGAGGAGGTAGGAGACAGAGAGAGGGAACAAGAAAAGGACAAACACAAAACAACAGTTTGTTCACGTTTCTGTGGCAGCAGCAGATCTGGCCTTGCTTTGACCTCTCACTGTACCCTTTACACATGGGTGGTGGGGAATGACGCAGGGCTGGAGCCTCTAAAGCTAAACGCAGACGTCTAGGTGATCGCTGCAGTCAGTTACAATGCATTGAATAGATATTTTTCAAAATAATTGTCATAAACTCTATTGTCTTCAACATGCCCTTAAGTGTCTAGAGTTTCTTCGTGATGCCACTAACTTTTTGAAGATGCTGATAATGACAGACTATACCTTTCATAAAACAACCCTTCAGGCAAGGCAATCTGGGTAGTGTAGTTGTGGCATAAACATCCCTGGGCTATCTGATTATGGCCTACTGCTGCGGCACTGGTGTCTAGTAACACTCAGAGAGAGCGCTCAGTCATCCATCACACAGTGAGTGTCTGTCTAAGGCTTTCCACCCTGCTTCTTCTCGTCCTGGCTCTCCGGTTACAGCCATACATGGTCGGCCTAAATAATATTCTTCATGATAAATGGCACTATAAGCCTGGTATCCATCATTAATCTGATTTTTAAAGAAGCATCCATCTTGGAGAGAGCCTGTTAGGGCCACGTGAGAGCAGAGCAGCTCGGGTTCATTTAAAGGCCAGGCTGCAGCATGAGTGATACCTGTCAGCCCTGTTCATCAGGGAGCAGCACACACACACACACACACACACTCACCCACTCACTCAGCATTAAACATTGACGCCATATGGCCACCCATGTGCGCACGCGTTCGGTACACGCATCTCCGCAGTGCCCCTGTGTGTTTTCTCGTTGTGCATACATTATCGGCGCACAACAGCCACACGCGCTCGTCGGACTTGTGTACTCACCGAGCATATTTCGGTGTTTCATTCAGACATCGAGGGACGTGTCACGGAAGAACATCCTGTCACTCATCAAAACACAAGTCAGTGTAACTCAATCCTCCCTGTCATCTCGAAAAAATCTCCCCTCCCGAGCACTTCCCTTTAAGGGTTTCAGGAAAACTCACTCTTCACTGGAAAAACTCTCTCACACACACACACACGAATGATGACAAAGTCTCTTTTATGAACTCTGCCTCTGTCCACTGACGCTGCACCTCATTCTCCATTCCTGCCCTTCTCTTTGTTTCTCCCCGAACTCTTTCTGTCTTGTTTTCCCCTCCTTCACTCTCTCTTTCTCTTCCTCTCTGCCCCCTATCCACCTCCCTTCTCTGTGTGTCTGGTAAAGCCTGTTTGATAAATGACACACGTCACCGTGTCAGAAGCGAAGGGTGGGTCAGTGATAAATGACTCTGTTGAAAAGGAAATCGGCTCTCTGGCATGGCTGGGCTATTCTCCTCCTGGATTGGGTTTCAGGACCCCTGAAGACCGGAGCGGCTCAGTTTCTCCGAAAAGAGCACACATCCCACTAGGCTCTGACGCTCCCTGCCTCTGGGAGGGGTGGGAGACTGAGAGAGAGAGGGAGAGAGAGAGAGGGAGAGAGAGAGAGAGAGAGAGGGTGGACGTGAGGTGGGGTTGGAGGGATCCAGTCTGTCCCAATTGTCGCCACAGTGCAGCTGGATCTATCACAACAGCGGTGGGACTATTTTTACAAAGCCTCCGACTCGGTGCCCAGACAGCAGCGCCGGCTGAAAGCGCCCTGAAAGCTGAAAGGGAAGAGTGGATGACGCTTTTCTATGTGTGACACCACTACAGCACTTACACTCCTCTTTCTCTCCTGAAGCCCAACCCTATGGCTTGACATCTGCCAAGTGCGTGTTAAAGAGTAGAGAAAGCCCATTTCACCGCCCCCGCTCTTCTCCTCCTCATCTGCCCTCTTTCTCTTCTCTTACACTCTCTCTTTCACTCTCTTGCTGGCAGGGTGGCACTGTTATCTTTACACGGGCAGGATTTATGGAGTCAGGGCCTATGGCAAAAACAAAAAGGCATCTGTCAATACCTGTGGGAAACACTCCGTCAGCTTTCCTCCTCCTCCTCCTTCCACTGGTGCTCACAGCCTCATTAGGTATGCACTTATCAGACACATAGATCACAGACGTGACTCAACCTCGCCGGAATCCAGCCACAGGACTTTCATTAGCAACGAGGCCTGCAAGGCCAAAACATTCACCACACTCACACCTGCAAACAACGCCAGAGAATGCGCGCTGCTGTTAATGCTGTCAGTCCGTATGTCGGTCGAACAATTAGGTCCCAGCTCGCGCTCCCCCGCTGCTTCCGTAAGGGCATGCTTTTAACACGTAAACAACAGGAAGGCAGACAGATATAAAACACAGCTTACACTCATTTGACTCGCTGCTTTTACAACCCCCCCCCAGTCACAACACGTGCGCATGTGCCTGCAATGTGTGCTGCAAACACTCATATCTGTACCAGCGAGCGCCGGCCCTGTGTTGGTGTACCGGGTCGACTTGTGTTTCACAAGTTGGCATACGGAACGACGGTACGCGGCAACGAGCGGAGCCAGAGAGGAGGAGGGAGGAGAGGAAGAAGCTAAAAGGTTCAGAGAATTACGTGTATGGCGCGGCCCAGCAGGTGGCCTGCAGTTACAGCGCCTTTCATCAGTATCACAGGCTAAACTGCGCGCACATTCAAACCCAACAGAATTGGTGCACAACCACTAATCTGAGGGACAACACACACACACACGAGTAATGGTAGCTATAATCCTGACCCTGCAGAAAAAAGACACTGTTGCTGTGGAGCCTGGTCCAAATCAGACTCCACCGCTCGTCTCCTTCTGTTACGGACTCGCACTTTTCCTCTCAGATGGGCCAGACTCCAGGTTAAAGGGGGTGAGCGTCTTCCTCCGCCGTGACACGGACACCGTTGGGCCGACGTATCGCACAGTTCAGACGTTCCCGAGAAACAGCCACGTCTCTGCCCACGCGCCGCAAAGCCGATGCCGACTCTCGGTTAAGTACAGCAGGCGAGCATTTCAACCTTCTGAAGCCATTTCAACAGCTTCGGGCCTCAGACTTGTGGCAGAGCTAATCGCCGGCCCCGAAGGAAGGAGGGTCTATATTTCCACAGCTGGGAGAGTCTCTTTCTCGTGTTTGCTTGGCTGTTTACGTGGCCAGCTGCCCTTGGTTGTTAAGAGCACTCAGACCTGACCCAGGTACACAGGCCCATTTGTCACCTGCAGCGGAAAATTGAGTTACAGCACAACCAAAGGCGAGCGGCTCTGTGTAATATCAAGTTGATTACATCAAAGTGGTGGCAAACCTCATTGGGCTGGGCACCCCGAGCTTGTCATCTCCAATCACAGAGCCTGTCAGGACTCCATCAGCCTCACGGCTAATTGGACCAACGCTAATGAAGCAGGCAAAACAAGTTTTCTACTGTGGAGAGAGGAACCCTCTCAGACAGAGGAAGGGAAGAAAGCGAGGGAGAAGCTAAGAGTGTGTGTTCGAGAGACAATGAGAGAGCAAAGCAGGGTGTGTGTGTGTGTGTGTGTGTGGGGGGGGGGGGGGGAGAGTGTAGATTTTTCATGCAAGTCTCAAGGTTGCAGTGGGCTGACTCTCCCCCTAAGTCCCTAATCAAGGCCCATCATCTGTCATCCTTTTCTTTGCTCTCTCTATCACCATGCTCTGTGCTGCAATCAATTCATCATCACCCTTTGTGTGCCACTGAACAGTTGACAACTTTATAACTTGCAGCTGCACGGGCTGACTGACAGGGGTGGAAGGGGAGCATGGAAAAATGAAGAAATGAATAGATGAATGAATGAACAAAGAAGCGTGGTTTTCAGGGAGAAAAAGTTGTTTTCTACAAACACAAAACGATCCACATTACAGCCTTTTATTCCCTTTCGTCAACAGAGAAACAGCAAGTGTAGCAGGGAGGAGAGAGTGGAGAGGAGAGGAGGAGATGAAAAAAAACGTCCTTCTCACTGATCTGAAATCAGAAAGCTTTCAGTCATTCTTTATGTGCTCCCCGCGGCCACTCTGAGCCAGTGAGCATGTACATTAGGCTTGGGCATTTTGATGAAATAAAAGCCCAGGCCAGCTTATGGCTAAACAGAATGGGAGCACTCACTCAGCCTGTCTCTGATTGACCATTAAAGCCATTGATGAATGGGCCTGTCAGGGGAGAGACAATTAAATCAAACATGAAACAAAGCCGTTGTGACGGCCCGGTCTGACAGAGCAAACCCATTCCTCCCCTCCATTACATAGCACACGGCTCCTTTTACAACCCCTAACCCACTCCTCCCACCTCCTCTACCCACAGTGTGTGTCTTTAAAGTGAACAAGCGAGCATGTGCACAGTGTGATGTTCTGAGCTGGACGCGTGCGTGCGTGCGTGCGTGCGAGCGCGTGCGTGTTTGTGATGCCTCGCCGTGAACCCACTTTGTCTCTTCTTCTTCTTTCACTTTTTCGCGAGTCACTTGACCATCAGAGTGAGAGACCGGAAGAGAGTGGGGGGAAAAAAGAAGTACACAGGGCCTTTCAAAGTGGTTTAAACGTGACGTCAGGTGCCCGCAGCACATGGTGGGAAGTGATTTTCTGATGCAAATCGGGAAGGATCAGATCAAAGCCGCATGACAGCCAATCAATCAACCGTCAAATCAGACATGGCAACTGTCGATTATGGCTCCTTCCAGCCCACGAAACCCCATTGTCTGCTCTCAAATTGTTTATCTAATCCCAAGAAAGGAAAAGAAAAGCTCAGAGGTAAAGCTTTTTTTTTCCGCTTGTGCAAATAAGTTATGCGCCCGGATCAAATGCGCACAAAGCCCCTGTGTCCCCTCTTATGGGACATACGCCTCGGGCACTCGCCATTAGGAAAACACTGGGCTATTTC
This sequence comes from Macropodus opercularis, assembly GCA_030770545.1. NCBI lineage: Eukaryota > Metazoa > Chordata > Actinopteri > Anabantiformes > Osphronemidae > Macropodus > Macropodus opercularis. The sequence continues at coordinate 6,727,955 of CM061094.1, read as the reverse complement.
TAGAGAGTTTACGCTCAAAGAGCAAAAGCAGATGGCACTTCGAACTATCAGGAATTCAATGTGGGAATAATGGGAAGTGAAAGTTTACAGCGGCCAACTCATCCGGTGGGACTAAGCAGCTGCGGAGCGCGAGGAGCGACAACACAAAAATAGCCGATTGTTACGTCTAAAACGCGTCTCCTCCTGAGGAAGGTGACAGCTTTTAGGGAGGACAACACGAGATTTGCCAAGAGCGACAAAGCGCATCGTTACCAAACCCAAAGTGGAAACGGAAATGCGGTGACTGTAAAGTGAGCTTTACAAAACAAAGGTAACATCTGCGGCTTGACGAGAGCAAACCTCATTTTTACGCACTAGTCTAGTTGTAATACACGAACACACGTACCTGCTGCGCGCTTCGGTGCCTCTTGTTTCCTTCGTGGCATTTTGTATTTCTGGGAATTTCCGTGAAACTCTTCTTCTTCTTCTTCTTTTTTTTTTATTTAATATACTCCCCCGCCGTATCCGGGAAGATCCACCTCTACTCAGAAAACATTCACGCCTTCGCGGAGTAGAACGCACAACATCGGGGAGTCCGATGGAAAGAAAAACTCAAAATCATCGTCACGCAACGGGCGGCGCGCGGCGAAAAGTCAGCGGAAAAATAAATACGCGAGGCGGCGTGGGGACTGTTTTTTTCTGATGTGTGTATGTCTGTGTGCGTGCGTGCGTGCGTGCGTGTGTGTGTGTATTAGAGAGAGTGTGCGTGTATGCGCGTGTGTGCGCGATCGCGTTGAGAATGTCAGCGGCGATAGCCAGCGTCCACCTCGGCTGCCTGGGTCTGGCAACAGGCAAAGTTGAGGGATAAGAGAGATGATCGCGTCACTCACAGCGGGAGAATGGGCAAACCCACCGCTCCGTTAACTCTTTACTTCTCAGAGAGGGGCAGACACCACACACCGAGTGTCCTCCCACCTCGGCTTCCATGTGAGTCACTGCTCATGCGCTATTAGTTCATCATTACACGCAGTAGGGTGATGATTACCAGCCACGAAGCCACAAACAGTCTGAATACTATTCCAATACTGTCACCACATATGTGTCATGAGCGCGCATTCGTCAGCAGTAAATTTAATCTTTATCCCATTTTAGCCGCGGTAATATTTCTGTTTTAGAGATTATGATTGACACGACTGACAAAACACATTTGTCCAATATTTTTTTCTCTTAATATGCAAAACACGCTCAGTCTTTAACAGTATTTTCCTACACATGATGTTACAAATATGATGTAAACGAATTGATGTTGACGTTTTCAGGCTTTAATGTTATTTTAGTGTATTTATATACATTTATGTTTGATGTATGTTTGAAGATAAATAAAGCCGCAGAATGACCATGAAACGGGAAAGGGTGGCGCATGAACAACAGCAGCATGTACAATATACAATAACGCAAATACAATACAAAGCTGTGATGTGTCCTCATAACAGGATGCGCTGGAACGTACAGGAAATAAGTCCTATATACTGTACATTACAGGAACGAGTCTCATTATGTTGAAAACCTGTGTTATGTACTATCTGTTAAATTTATTTTGCACAACAGGAAGTGAAAAAGCAGAATCCATTGAGCCCTAGAGCCAGAGCCCTTTATGTGTTGCCTACACAGGCTACAGTACATATCCCTTAATTTATTCAGCGCCCTCCCTCCTCACTGCCTCTAAAACGCAAACACGCCTGATGCCTTTTTCTCGCTAATTTAATGTGAGCAGCTAAACGCTAGCTTTCATCACAGTAAAAGCATCAGTTCTCTCATATATCCACATTAGGTAGAGATCAAAGCCAGTTCAAGGAAGGCGCGTTAAGTCTTGGTGCCAAGGTAATGTGCTTTTTTCTTTTTTCTTTCCACCGCTTGTCTCGCATTTTTCTCCTCGAGCCAGCGGTGCGGGGTGTCTCCCATTGTGGCTCCGATGTGTGCCGACCCCTGCCAGAGGGAAAGATACCTACCAATAAGCAAACCGTGACTAAAGAATCTGCAGCCTACACCTCTTTTCTACGTCTCTTTGTCTCTAACTCACACACATGCACACACTCAGAGAAGTATTGAAGGCCTCCCTGATCAGGACTTGCCCCTGCCTCCCCGTTTCTAAGAGCACCGAGGCTCTGTCCCCTGTCACTTTAACAACATGAAATTACAACCCAAATGGAATGTCAGGGGTTAGTCGTGTCTCTAAGACAACTATGTGAATATATTTCCTCCTATGGACTTGCCCCCCTGGTGACCTCCCCCAGGAACAAGAAGTAACCGGCTGATTGGCGTTTTTACAGCCAAATTAAACCGTCGCGCGGTCTTCAGAAGCCGGGAGGAGAAAGCGGCCATTCCAAAATTAGTGAGCCATCATCGTGACAGAAAGTAGCAGGGACATGGTGTCATCCAGCTACTGTATCGATTAACCCATAAATAGTATATGGCCTCTGCGCTGTCTCTCCCAGGCTTACACTGTAAATGGAAGTTATCTCAGCTCGGTCTTGCTTCCCTGTGTGCATTAAAAGCCTGACATCCAGAGACTGCAACAGCGTTTAGGACGCCATCAGACACAGGAGCTTTTAATGCTAGAATAGAAAGTTTCTTGCACACGTTTTTACAGCCACTTTTTTCCGGATATGCAATTTGACACTGGAAGTGTGCACATTAAAAAAAAATATTCAAATTCTTTTCACTACAGGACTTTGTGTGTCAGGTAGCCATGCTGCATTATTCCCCTCTTCTTGCTCTTGACACCAGGATTATCATAAAAGAGGTACGTCTGTCAAGCCTGCATTGATTTGCACACAAGTTCTCCCAATCAATCTCAAAGTTGCGATCAAAAAGCGCGAGCTGCTTCTATTTTTCTATTGAAATCTTTTGGCAAAAAAGAGAGAGGCCTTTCAATTTCATAGCCTCCAGAACACTCAAGTATTCATTGCGCTCTACTTTTCGCTTTCAACCTCTCTGCGGGAGGCCGGACTCATGACATCTATGTATGCTGCTCCTATTCATGATGCTATTCAGCCTTCAGATGTGTGCTGCAAATGATCCCTCAATACCATCGGATCGCGCTTATTGGCAACATCCCAGCTGTGGACCCGTCCAGAAAGAAACAACACAACAGCGTCCGAGTGCAAACCCGACGGCCCCGTTCCCGTGTGAGTCCCACTCGGCAACAGGCTTCTATTAAGTTTTGCTCTGTTTGTTGAAAATAAATAAAACGAACATAAGCCAAAAGAAGACTCGTCATTTATTTCCTTGAGAAGAGAAACATGTGTTTGTCTGTGTGCGCGCTTTGTTATCTTATCTGTGTATTCATGTGGGTATTTTCATGCGTGGGAGTGGGTGCGTAATGCATGGCCCTGTTGAGAAGAGTGATTGCTTTATTCCTGCCTTGTAGGTGCTATGGGGGCCGGGGCTGTGTCTTTGGGCAGCTCAATGGATGGCTTGAGGAGGTCTCCATCATTCATAAAGCAGCCTCCTACATGTAGAATTGATCTTGCAAAGAAACAGGGTGGCAATAGCAGTTCATCAGTCTTCCCAAACCACAAATCACTCGGAGGTGTCCCCCTGGGGGAGAGGTGACACCATTGTCAGTGCGGCGGTCCCCTCGGACAACAGAAGGGGCAGGGCAGGAGCCCTGGCTTGTACGGTGGCCCCAAAGTGTCCGGCGCAACGTGAGCAGCGTTCGTGTAAATATATCCGCCGCTCAACCGGCGTCTGCACTGAAAATAATGGCGAACACAAGTACTGAGGCTGACAATGCAGCTAAATCAAGTCATAACAATAAATAATGTCTGACTGTTTTTCTATTATCTGTTCGAAGAGACGTTTTCTTAATTTATCGCCGCTGTTTAAAGTGCGCAGAACAGATAAATTAGAAGCAAATGATCATTCAAAAGGGGGAAGGAGGCGCAATTGCTTTATTAGCTCTCATTTTTCAACAATCTGATTAATTTTGAAAATGCACCTACACGCCAGGCACTGAAATCAAACAGGTTTTATAAAGAATGCATAATTAAAGCTACCTTTACTCATAGTGTTTAATATATGCATCTCTGCCTATTAATAACCCAGGTCATTAATTTGTGTAAATCATCTACGTATGGCACCCAGTAATTTCCACTCCTGTAAAGAGAATCGGTGAGATGAAGTTCTTGCCTTTGGCCTTTGGTTGCACATTACACTCGTCTTACATTAGGTCACATATGATACTTCTCCTCCTCCTCTTCCTCCTCCTCCTCCTCCTCCTGCTGCTGCTGCTCCTCATACCGTTTGGACTTTGTCATTGATCTTCATTCTAAAATAATCTCTTATCATTTCTCATTGTGAGCCTGCAGAGAAACCTTTTCCACATCCCAATTCATTAGCCTCTCTCTGAAAATAGAAAAGCTCAGGCAAAGGTGGACATGCGATGACGTCTGAGAGTTTAAGCACCTTTAAAACATGTCCGACGATCCGGCTTAAACACTCACGATCCGTCTTTAAACCTTCGACACGCGCTACGCATTTCTCTTTTGGGGCCATATGTGCCCTAAAGCGTGAGCGACTCACAGTAAATAATGAATTTTCAGCCACGGCGTTGTCACTCTTCTCTCAGTTTTCAACCCGCTCCCTTGTTATCAAGCGGCATAGTTCAGTGTTCAGTTTGTGTCTTCATTAAAAAAACATTAACATTCACGCACTGAACGGGTCGGACGGAAAAGGTCTCCTTAACATTTCTTAGGGCCTCTCCCCAGACAGCTAACAAGCGCCTTCTCTGGCCTCCGTCACCGTCCAGACAGAGCAGGAAGAGGCATCGCCACAGCATGCGAGACCAAAGTAGATCTTATAATATAGAGGTAAATTATTATGAGAAATCTGATAAGGCTCATCCTTTAGGGGTGGTAGATGACTTCACGCTGTTTCAATTAGCACACTTCTGATTGTAGAGGCAGAACCCAGGCGATTGATCAAGTCTCTCTCTGTTCTTCTCTTTCCCTGCCTCATTGCCCAAAAGACCCTTTTTAAATATTCAGGTAGATTATGAATGGTTACACCCCTATCTATTTATACCTCCTTTATTGACAGTATTACATTTATATGAAGTCAAGGTGAGGGATTTAATTTAAGACTCTCGCAGAACTGCTCAGAATATTTAGTAAAAGACTGATTAAGGAACAGTGATTTATATGATTAACACTTTGTAGGTTCTGTGTGGGTACAGCCCGCTGGGTTTTTGCTCGCACGTGCAATTTTGAACAAATTCGAGAACGTTTCAATAAGTTTTATGAGCTATGGTCTCTGAGTGACTAATAATTGTGGTGTTACCTTGTTATGGAAATTCAACGCTACGTCTGGCACATCGCTCCTCTGATGTCACGTCAGTCTGCTTAGTGCTGTCAGCTCGTGTTTGAGAGAGGGCTGATTTCTCTCTTTCGCCTTTCCTTCTCAGGCGGGGAACATAAAAGGGAGGATGTTTATGATGGACGGGCAGCTTTTTAAAGCGAAGCATCACAGGGTGTTGGATGGGAGGGATCCGAATCAGCACGGCTGTGATGTGACGAGACAGACAGGAACATCCTTCTCCTCGTGTCGAGATGTCAAGCAGGGGGAGTCTTAGCAGAGTAGACAGTATCATCACTCTCCCGAGAGGAGTGGGAATTCGCAGGGGAGGAGAGAAGTGGAGGGACATCGGTGCAGAGCGCGGCGGCGGCGTCTCAGCCATGTTGGGCCGTTTCTGTCAGACTGGCCTTTATTCTTTGTTACCACGGATCTTCTCTCTCTTATTCTTTGCCACCTCGCTTGCTGCATTTTTCTGGACATTCATATGTGATTGCAGATTAAAGAGATAATAAAATGCTTGAGTACAGGTGTTTAACAGCATCTGGCTGTAGCCTTTGACCTGTTACGCAGAGTGTAATATATGGAGCACAGTAACGGCTCTTAGGATGCAGTAGGCCCTCGTTTATTTATTCCCTCCACGAGTTTGCCAGAGCAGGAGAACTTGGACACATTTCTAGACATATTTGTGAGGTTCCTATTCCTCTTGAATTACAGCTGAAAGACATTCCAGCTTCAGAGATAATCTGCATAAATTTACACCTTTTAAAAATGTGAACGTTCAGATGTTCAGTCTTTCTCTTCCTCTGCCTCTTATCCTGTTTGGTAATTAGCCTTTGACCCCCCTGGGCTCATGCAGGCGTGAAGACTGAAGGACAGAGATAGTTTAAGCGATGGATTTGTCATAGAAATTTCTCATCAGTCTGAGATCTTGAGGGCAGAGCTCCCAATTTATTACATTACAGAGCACATCTTGTAGCACTATCACTTAGGAAGGAAGTGTCAAGCAGAATCTGGCTTCGACTGTCGTGCCAACTCCATTTGCCTGGGTTTTGCAGCGCGCCCCTTGACTTTGCCATGTGTGGAGAATCACTAGACGCTGGTGATGGGCAGTAATTCCCCTGCCTATATGAGTGAGTGATCAGAATTCATATTAGCATCTTTGCACGCTGATGGCAGGCTGTCACTCCAGGTGCCAAGTGGTCTCCTTGGACTGCAGTCAGTCACTCGCAGGGAGGAAGCAGCTTCCCATTTTTATCCTGCTGGAGAGAAAAACACGCGTAGATCCATTAGTTCCATCTGGAGGACAGGACAGAATATTTACTCGACTTCACCAGATTTCCGCAGAGAAAAAAGTCGCCCCCCCCCCTTGCAATGTAAAATAACTATTCTGCCTCGGCTCGCTCTCGCGTGACGTCCATTCCTCTGTGTTCGCATCATTACAAGATTTCTTTCCATGTACACCTTCTGTTAACAGCCCGTGGTTCTGTTGTTTTGGTTTCCCTCTCTTTAATTTCACGAGATTAATGACACTGTCACCCACTTGTAAAGGGTCCTTAACTAAGATTCAGCGCCATGATGTCCACTCCATCTTTGTTTCATTTTTTCCATTCAAAACGGCATTCCAATCAGCATTAGGCCATCTTGAATGCCTCCTCGTTCTGGCTACTGCGCAGTGACGGTGCCAGTGTTGGAGGGGAAATGTTTTTGCCAAACAGATGGAAAAGCATCACTGTGTTGCCCACACACAAACACACACAAACACACACGCGCACTTCCCTCTCTGTGATTTCACGGCCTGCGCTGACACTCAGTCATTCATTACAAAGTGAATTAATGTGCCAGAGTTGCAGTTTCCTCTTAAAAACAGATGTCGCCAGAACATCTAATTAAGCAACACATCAAATCATCATGTCTCGGTCATCTCCAACCATTTCGCTTCTCTAGAAGAAAGCAAAGCGGCGTCTCGAACGGGCCAGACAGGATCAACTCGGTGTTGTGGCTGTGACCCCGACGCCCAATAACCTAAATCACCATTTAAATTATTCACACAATAACGACAGCGGAGCACTCCATTATGAACATTATTGCTGAGAAATGGGCTCGACTGAGGTGAAGGATGAGTCTTATCTTTCGCTGTCAGTCGGGGCATTAGTCATGGTAACGGTTGCCTCAGATCCATGTTCAGGGTTTTCATTGAGCTTCACATAGCAGATTTATCACAGATCACTAGCTGATGTCAGCATCCTAACAATGAGATGAGATGACCGGCGAAAGCTGTTTAGCTTCGGTATAGTAATTTAGGGTCTGGATGGTGCAGCCTGTGGATGTAGAGCGATCTGTGCGGTGGCTCATTAACTGTTTGGTGTAAAAATAGGGCAGAAATCCAAGATCCAATTCTCGCAACCCTGACATTAACATCTACATTTACTGTGACCCAGGAGTGAACGAAAATTCACAGAAGAAAGTTCCCATTTGAGCCAAACAAGACAGAAGAACAGAAAGCGTTTTCTCTGTCATTGCTCTTTTTTCCACTGTCAAGAAGACAAACTCAATTTATGTCAAACAAGGTTTAAAGGACCTTGGGATTAAAGCCATAAACTGGCTGCTGTCAGACCTGAAGCTCTGCTAACAATTTAGTGCCAAACTGGCGTTGTTCAATATCATTTCATATTATATCATGTCACGACACGGTGACAGCTACACATCAGCCCAGTCACAGCTGGTTTGCCCTGAAGAACTCCTCCGATGTCGGCTCCAATCGAAGGCGACTCCACTTTGCCGTGATCTAAAATGGGAAATCTATCTGAAGGACTCTGTGGGGAACGGCTGCATCTTTTGGTAACGAATGTTAACAGGTCGATCAGGTAATGAGAAGAGATATTTGGGTGGGTGGGTGTGTAGAGGCGGGAGTCTGGTGCTGTAATGGGCCTGCCAAAAGCCTTCACTGGCTCCATTATAACGGCGAGAGACAGCACTAATGGAGGACTCACCTACACGGAGATACTGAACAGCTACGGTCCGATCAACAGCATGCAACATGTGAACGCCTTTACAACGCCAGCTAAGGTTGGTTCTGTCTGAAGGTGTCAAAGGTCACATCCCCACTGATGTGGATGGATTTTGAAAACACTCTTGCTTTTGCTCACAGTTGTAATCCCTGAAATATTAGGCGAGATATTTACATTTTCCCTTTTACTGGTGTGTCCGCGCATAGTTTTTCCATCTGCCTCCAACATTTTCAGAACAACAGATCGCATTACAATCAAGCATGAAAAACACTTGGAGGCAGACTTAACTGTGTTATTCCACACAGGTGAACATCTGCCTGCTTTTTTTCTATTAGAGGTCAGAGCGACTCCAAAACTACCTTAAAACTGCATTTAATGAACTAATTAATCACACATTTCACAGATTCTACTAATTTAAATGTTTCAATAACATTAAGGAACCATGAAGTAACCTTTATAATCCTTATTTAATTAGTTAAGCAATTACATTTAATCTAAAGATAGATTTCTGTGCTCTCATGATATTACTCATAAAATACTGCAGCCTAACCGATATATTGCCTGCAAAGCTGCTACGGTGGTGCTTGAAAACTTCTTTTCACCTGAACAACTTCACTTTACTTTTTTTTTCATCACACACAAATAATTAAGACTATATCATTTTGCGCAAACAATAGGAGAATATGCATAATATTCTTCTGTTTATTGAACCGAATTCCCTTCATCTTGTCTCGAAACATGTAACTGAGCATGTCTGGTGTCATTTTAGATTATATTTATGCAGGAATAAATGCCACATGAGAATCTACGGGACTATATAATTCATTATACTGCACATCGCTGTTTTGGTAGGTTTGGTGGAGTCTTGAGCAGTCGAGCCTCTTAAAGGAGATGGGAGCCTGCGCGAGGAGAGGGACGATGGGACAATTTGTTCAATCGGTGGAGCAGGCGGAGAAGGAGAGTGACAGAGGGAGGGTGAAACCTCCACGTGTTTGATGGCGACTGGAGACATCTCGTACACAAACAATGAGGCGGAGGATGACAACATCTTCTGCATGACGAGTGCGTTTGTGAAGGCCGTCCTCACACAACGGAGTGGCACTTTGAATCAGCCTCACGCCTCAGACGTCTGTGCACATGACACGCGTAAACACGCCGAAGCACACGCGCGCGCACAAAGAGATTTCACTTCGCATTTTCCAGGCCGACGTCATGCAAGGTATGTAAATACAAGAGGTGGCGAGGAGACGCCGGGTCACTTTGTAATATGCCTTGTTTGTCGGTCAATACACAAGCACTCGAACGAGACAAATGGAGTCAGGTGAATTGAAAAGATGGCCACGTGTGTAAAAGCACAAAGAAACTGGCTCCTCTCTCTGCCGTCGCTCGCCCTCTTGTCTTTCTCTCCCAAACATAAATGGCTTTGACGACTCACTGGTCTATGGCCGTTCGGCGGCACTATCCTTTCATTTGCCTTCCCCTTTAGGGTAATGTGATTTTACACAGTGGAAGTGGAGACACTCGCACATCCAGGATCAGTGAGCTGAGAAGACAGGCCATCATGCCCCAACAGTGGGGTCTGGTTACACACTGTGGCTACCTGGCATATGACACAGATGAAAAGGTAACAGGGAGGTCGTCAGACAGATTTTTATCTCCAAGTTCAATTTAGAAAAACGTTGTAAGAAGTAATATAATCAGTATTACCAAAGACACCCTCTCTGGCTTTTACTCAGGTTGGCAGCTTGTTTTTCGTACATGAGAAGCAGCTAAATTATTGTGTAGAACTGGATTTTCCCATAAAGTTGAACATTTCAGTTTAAAGAAAAGGTTATAGTTTAAAAAGCATCCTGAAGCTTTACTTGTTAAAACTACCCCAGCAATGAGTTCTAGTAGAAAGAAGCCTGAGGAATAAAATGATAATCAAACGTTGGATAACATAATTGAAAAATGTGTTTTAATTTGATTCGCTAATCAAAGTGTTTGGCCTACCTCTAATTTAGACCTGGTTACGTGCAAGATTGTTATAATATGTTATTTTGGGGTCTCTCTTAATTTCTCTCTCTCTTCTTTTAATCATTTGTGTTTACTTTTCGATCTCAACGTCCTTTCACACGTGCCTGAAAAACGTTCAAGCGTCTGCGATCGCTGGTGAGTCTGCTGTGTTTTCTCGCCCCTTTCCGCTGGTCCGAGGTCAAAGTGCACGCACAGCAGCGCCGCAGAGGTGGCCATCTTTTCAGCGCTCAGCTGAGCAGATGATGCAAACGCGGTGCTTGAACACCGTGCAGCGTGTCAGACCACAGCGCGTTGCTCTGCTTGGTAATACATATGATGTAAAGGGTCCTTTAATGCCGTATGCGGTCTGGGGCGGCTCGTACTTTTATGTCGGCCTGGTGATGCCCCACAACGCGTCTCCTCCTCAGGTGCCGTCCTCCCAGATACAGACCATCGGCTGTGCAATCCACCATATTCTGCTGCCAGCCTAATAAATGGCTTGTGTCAGAGGCAGTGTCAGTCTATTGGTTGCTCATTTTGAGTTTGTCTAGGGGTTGGAGAGGAGCTTTGCATTCTCCGCCGCTCTGCTCACTGAGTGGCAAAGTCCTGACTTTATTGATTTCTTTCTTCACTGCTCTTTGTCAAAATATCCAACGGTTGGACCTTAAAGACCTCCGCCATCGCTCGACATATGCAGCCACACACGCGGCTCCTCTTATAATGGCCGACTCCGCCACTTTGTTTTTTGAAGGGGGTAGGAAGGGATGATAGGCTGCGTGAGTGGAAGATGATTGGAGAACACAATCTAAAGCCTCGGCGGCTCCCACTCCCTCCATTCTCTGTGTTTCTTCTCTGTATCTCCCTCTCTCCCTCTCTCTCTCTCTCTTTCCTTTCTGACACAGAGAAAATATTGTACACTGACTGGCTCCCATTGAATCCACGTTGTGATTCATCGCCCAATTTCAAACTGCCAAGCAGCTAAATTGCACCAGGTCTGCCAAAATTCATCCCAGGAACACGCAGGAGATGTGAAAAATTAAATGTCATCGTGGCACAGTGGAAAACTTTCACCTCTCATCGAGCAGAATATGCTCGCTTCATTCTGTACTGATGGATGATGGCCCGGGGCTATACTTAACCTACTTAGTAATGTCATGTACCGCAGAATGTGTTTACTTTTGAAAAATAGTGAGAAAACATAAACTCTATCAGAGCTTGACATCTACGCATTCTTCCTCCAAATAAAGTGGCTTTTTATGTTGATGCAGGAATGAATTTTCCCCTTCATCAGACTTGTTTGCTGTATATCATGGACTAATGCTGGAGGTGTAAGATAATGTAGGAGAAATGTGATGACAGATCCTGCTTCTGAATATTAAGGGATGTCTGTGAGACGCCAGTGGTTAAATGTCTGGATAACCTGGTAGTGATTAGATTTTTTTTTTCCGCATGGCTACTCTTTAAATGCCAATTTGAAGTTTTATCAGCAAAACTTATGTCACCCAGACATTTTGAGGAGATAAAGGTACATTATTGAGTGGGACCAAGAGAGAGGGTGAGAGACAATGGGCTGAAAAGCACAGAAAGGATGAGGTTGAGAGGCAGGGAGCGGGTAGGAGGGCTGAGCGATGACTGGCTACTTTAGCAATTAAAATGTGGGGCAAAGACACAGAGGCTTGGTTTGACCGAGAGACTGCACCATTCATCATCCCAGCTGCCATAAAGCAGCAGTAGATGGAATCTTTGATTTGAGCTTCACAGGAACATAAATCAAAATCCAAACCATGGCCTGTCAGGGCCATCGCCAGAATAACCCATTTGAGAGCGGGAGGAAGAGGAAGAGAGAGGAGGTAAGGTTGGAGAGAGTAAAGGTAGTTACTTTTCTGGCTTTGCGCTCCATCCCACACAGACACACACAAGGACAGATCCGGTTTACAGACACACACCTTTGTCCCTTTGTGCGCATTCGTGAAGTTCGGACGCAGCTGCCTCACACCTCGGCGCAATATCGAATCCTGGGATCATTGATCAAGTGGCTGGGTCCTGTCAGTGGCCAGTGGTGTGCCTGACCCACCCCGCCCTGCCAACAGCCCCTCGCCCGCCCCCCTCCTCTCTTCATAGCGTGGAATACAAGGCAGAGTACAAGGAAGTGAGGTCACGCCGCGTGTACACCCATCCATCTAAATAGCATGACAACGACAGCTAATAAATCATTCATTCATTGTTTAATCCATTGTCTGCCCGGGCAAAAGTCATGTGGCTCATATGAAGACAGATTTACCCCATGCAGGTGGGGCGCATTGGAGAGGGATTCTTACTGTTACTGGTTGCCTTATCAATTAGTAATGTGTTCATTATACCTTGGAGCAATTAAAACCACTAATGATTGAAATAACATAAAGGGTCTTTTATCAAGTCAGTGCCAAAGTAATTTAAGCCAATTTAGTCATACATTTTATTTTCGCTGGAGGCTTCGGGGCTTCAAACGCCGTGATTTACTGGTGCTCGGTGAAAGTTGACTGAAAGATGAATGATCGCTCATCTAAAAGTTATTCCAACAGCACATTCACCTGCACATATGCAGGAACGACTCTAATAATATATTCATTTAAGAGAGGAAGGGAGGGTTGAGGCTCTTGGCTCACTTGCAAGGTCGTGGAAGGTTCACTCTAAATGCAACGCACAATCCCGGAAGGATGAATATTTAGGTTCATCTCTTCCACTGTGAGCCATGTTTAATTTATTATAATTAGAGAAGGTGCGAGTGAAGGCGGCGTCCTACGAGCAGAGGTAACAACTCTAACGTAACCCTATCAAGGAGGAGTAACGTGCGCCCTGTGCAGAATCAGAGTAAAATATGTGACCTGAAGCAGCTCAGGGCAGGTTAATGAGGCTACATTTGGGACATGCGTCTCATTTCCACAGCCAGGGGGAAGGTCGCGAAACGCTATTGTTTACGGAAGCCCACTGCAGAACAGACCCCATCCTTGAAAAGCAGGGCGATATGAACCACAACACCAGCAAAGACCACGGACCCGCGTTGGGCTGGGGAGAAGTCATGTACGCGCTGTTGTCCCACAGCAAACTCGCCCACTGTGCTTGACCTGTTGTTAAAGCGACGGCGGGGATTGTTTTTACGCCAGATGACTCTGATACACAATATGATTTAGAAGCCATAAAAAGAGATGAGGTAGCGTTGATCTCTCAGGCAGCCGCCGCCGCTGATGAATGATGAATGATTGAGCGCCGGACGGGCGCGAAGCCGACAACGGGAGGCCACGAGGAGGTGCGTGTTCATTTATGTGGCGGCGCAGAGCAGCCAAAAGCCGTGTGTGGCACTCCTGTCTGTGCCCGCTTGCGGAGCGTGGCATTAGTCAGAGTGTGTAAAGCCCTACCAGTCAGACGGGAGACGTGTTGAGGGAGATGAATGGGAGGCAGGTTCACTTTATTACTGTCACTCTGCTCTCTCCCAGTCTGCCTCAACCTCCCCACTACCACTCATCCATTAATCACATGTTTCTGCCTCCTCCCTCCCTCTCTCACTATTTCTCCCTCCCTCCAACCTTCTACTCCTCCTTCATCCTTCTATCCTTCCGTCGTTCACAATTGCATCACTTTCTCCAAACTCTCGCTCACTCTCCCTTCCCTCACGCCCCCTTTCTATCATTCTATCAAGCCCGGTTCCTCCAGTTTGCCACCTACTCCCTATCCCTGAGTTCAACCCACAGTCCATTGGCAGGTTGTGGTTTTTTGAAGAACACGTTGACCTTGCATGTGAAACACATTAGCGTTAGGAGTGGGCTGCACCATTTTTTCATTACTTTATGTCTTTTAATTATGTTTTTTAATTTTCAAACTATTAGAAACAGTTTCTTTCTTTCTTTCTTTACTGAACTTCAGTGTTGTCTTGGATATGGCCAATAACAGATATGTTTGTGTTGAATATATACACACAATATAGGTAAAAAAAGAATTGTCAGAATCCAACTAATAACTTATATGGTGCAAATATTTCGTCTCAGCTCTGTGTCAGATTTAGTTTGTGCGGTGCCACCTGTTTTCACGTGGTTACGCTTTGAGACGTTCCAACTGGGTTAAACTCACGGAGCGTCTAGATCCTGATGCATAAACTGTTGAGACTTTGGTTGAAACTCCACAGATCGGTGTGGAGCGGCAGCGTCGCATCTGCAGCGATGCCACCAGCTCTCCTTCCGTCCCAGCAGCTATCAGCCCCTCTGCAGCTCCCATGGGCCGCACGTCAGGCAGTAGTGCTGTGTTGATGCTTTTGCTACATACTGTATATATATATATAGCCAACTAGCTCTGCCTCTCCTGGGTACCTGGATGAGCTTTGCGCTCTGTGGATACCAGGACTGAGAGGGAGGAAGGAGGGAGGGAGGAGAGGCCCCCATAGGCTGGCTGTGCCGCCGCTCCCCCGGATCCTGCCGGCTAATGGGTCGGCAGGGATTTGGGGAAGGGGGTGGAGGTGGACAGAGACGGATGGCTCCTGACAAACTCACACTGACAGCCAGTGAATACAGGGCAGCCTAGCAGAAAGGTCAGACCAGGGATGGATAAAGGACCGCTTGACTTTCAAAGTTTCACCCTGCTTGGTGCCACCGCACTGCCGGCGCGGAAGAAGAAGTGTTTACGTCTCGTCACTCGGCTTTTCTGTCAAGTTGGGCGCTCACTTCGGCTTTACGCGCTTAAAAGCGCCCGACCCCTGGGATGAAAACACGTGCATCCCGTACAGCACGTACAACCGTGCTCGCAGTTAAACGACGGCAATTTTCCAAAACGACTCTGTCTTTCGTACATTTGATTTGGAGCAAGCACATATATGCAACAGCGCCGACATTCTCATTAAGTCCTTAGTGAGCTGTGTACCTTCAAGGAGAAAGAATCCAACCCTCTCTAAATGAACTAATCTGGAGTTCACCCCAGAGGCTCTGTTACTGTGTGTGTATGTGTTTGTGCGTAGGTGATGTGTTTATTGACTCCCTTTAGAGGAGTGGATAAGAGGAGAGCCTCTGACTGAAGAACACTGATCCAGTCAGATGTCACAGGCCCTCAGAACTGCCTCTAATGGGGCCCCAGAGACTCTATCTCTCTTTCACCCTCTCTCTTTTCCTGTCCGCGCCTCACTGGCTCTCCATAACCAGTCTCTCTTCATCTGTGTCTATCTGCTGCTGGCATTCTGCTGCTATTACACTTTGCGAGTTTGGTTTCACACGTGCAAATTACTAAACCGATTAATCTACTAGGAATTGTAAAGTCCACCTTCACGACAGCTGGAATATGACTTCACTCCAGGCAGAACGAGACCGGTTGTTAATGTGGTGGCCGTGTTCCAACATCCGTTCCAGATAAAAATGAGTTTTCACAAGCCAAAATTCAGCTGCACACAAAAATAAAACACTGTAAAATCTACCAACCGTCTTCGAGCTTTGAGGTCACGCCTGCCCTGATTACACGCGAAAATGTCCGCACCGCAGTTGATTGGCCGTCTTAGCGTGAGCCTCATCATGTGAGATCAGCGAGGACACCACTCGTCAGCGGGCCAGAGGAACCGGAAGGGACAGTTCCCGGCAGGACGTCCACTCCTACCATCGCTCCCAGAAGGCCATGCTTCAGCCATGTGTCCATCATCACCGTCGGGAGGCGTCCATTTCTGAGTCCTCGCGTCCTCCATCAGAGGCACCCCTGTCTCCTTGACGAGTCGTGTGACCTTTTCCCCACGTCAGATGTCGTGCTCGGTTACGTCAGGGCGGCGGCTGAGTGTCAAAATGCGCTCCTGTTTGTGTCTGTTGACTCTGTTAATGGTTTTACCCAAAGAGCACCGCTTTGGAGTGAAACAGGAGATGATGCGCGCTGACAGGGGTGACACAGACAGAGCCCGGCTGTGTTCGACGAGGTGGCCCCGGCGCGACGGAGAGCGGCCTATTAAGACGGGGCCAGGAACGAACGCCGGAGAAATGCTGTATTTGTACGTGGCGCTATTCTGACGCCTCAAACAAAGGGCACAGAAGAGACGAGAGGACACGAAAGCACCCTACAGTCAATGGAGCAGGTTGTGAAAGTTGTGCACATCTGTGTTAATAAGTTTGAAATTATGTGGGAATGGATTTTCATTTTACACACTTCAACAAAAAGTGAAAATAGGGAAGAACCCAACTCATCACACAACTAACTCTCTGTGTGCTCACCTGGCCTGTATCTAATGTCAGCACCAAGCTGCTGCACTGTGGTTCCAGCACTTTGCTGCTGTTTAGTACAGTTTATTTGGACGCGCGTTGGCTCCAGCGAGACGCCTCTTAACTAATGGTCTTGTTCCAGCGTTTAAACCTGCTCGAAAGACGTGTTTGAAGGCTCCAACACTTGGTGTTAATAGGGCAGAACGGCAGGGAGTATTTGATAACCACAGCAGCTACAGTATGACATCCACAGCCAAACGATGGCTACCAGCTCTGCAAACAACCACCACACCCTCGATCCATTTTTATTGTATTTGAGCAGCAGTGTTATATTTCCTGGCCTCCCCTTAGCACCACACACACAGGGCACTCCAAACAAAAAATCCATACTATCGACCCGCCAATGTCACCACAATTACTCTTCCCAAACAGCCATTGAGGACAAATTACATCTGCACTGCCTTTTCACCCGGTCACTATGGCTGAGCAGTGGCCCTCTCACACCACCTGCACCTCCTCCTCCTCCTCCTCTTCATTCTCAGCCTCCGCCGCGCCATTTGCCCCCCCCAAAAAAACGAAATCTAGATGCCGATATGGAGAGAGAGAGAGAGAGAGAGAGAGGGGTCACAACAGGGGGCGGAACTGCGAAAGAGAGAAAGTGCCAACAGCTTAAACTAAACCGAACAAAAGACATTTCATGAAATATCGCCTCGGCTTATCACTGATCACACACTTTCAAGCCTTCTAGGCAGCTGCCGCTAAAACGTGCAACAGTTATTCTGCTCGGGCTGAGATTTTTTCCCTGTGCTGACAGGCGGCGTGGGACACTGAGACAAAAACCCAAACGCCTATGCATGTGCCGTAACGGCAACGGGTCCTCACGCTGCGTCTTCCTCTGCACCCCGGCAGGCCTCCAGCAGCGAGAGGTAATCTCGCTCTGAGGTGTGAAGAAAACCACTTCCCATGTTTACATGAATACAGAAGCCCAACAGCACATAAAAACCCTCTGGTATTGATTTCCCCATCTGTATACACTGCCAAAATCATTTATTCACTATTGGCAGCAGAGCTAGCAACAACCAGCATTTAATGCTCTTAGCTATTAAGTTTCTTTGCAAGTAATCTCTGAGAGCGTTGTCCCCCATCCAGCAGCAGACAGGGTGATTGAATTTTCCTGATGTTACAATGGCCCAGGAGGACATTTAAATGACTTCTGGTGCAGGTGGTGTATACCTGGGTGTCAGAGTTTGATTCTGTTTCAGACGCGGTGTTGGTCTCCTTTCTGATTCAGGATCATCAGTCACCACCCACACACACACACACACACGCTCTGCCTTTCACCTTCATCTTAAACAATGAAACACGCTACACTTGCTTAACTGTAATAGCTCCGGTGCCACTTACTCAGTATTTCAGCCGTCGTGTCGAACTGTTTCTCTCTGAAGCACATCGGCGGCTTCAGTCATGTTTTCTGCTATTGGAATCAAGTGGAATCAGGGCAGAGCTGCTTTTTTTTTTTTTAACTATTGTTCCCATATCTGGAACAACATGCAGACACTGCATACACGTGCAGGAGGGGTTTCTGCAGCAGTCAACACAGATGACGCACACTGTCCTTCATAAACACGTACTGGAACGCGTTATTTATTTTTCTTCCATTTGAAATGAAACAAATAAAAAAGCGCACCTCAGCTTATTGGAATGGATTTTTCAAAAATCAATCAGACAGTGACTAGCATGTATATCAGATTTCTTACAGATATAAATGATATTCATAAACAACACCAACCATCCCCAAACGCTGTTTCCCGCTGAGAGAAAGAGAAAGAAAAGACAATGGGACACAAGTGAGAGGAATAAATCTTAGTTTTGTTGAAAAACATGGCAGCGTCAAGTCATACAGCACATCAATATAATCTCATGAATTTGAATGACAGAGGATATTTGACTGGATTGTTTTTAGAGAAGCACATGTCCAGTATATTATTAGATGTTCAGATGGAAAATCTCACTGGTGGATGACGCACAGCAGACATTTATAACTATTTAACACAAAATAGCGACAAAGGCTTGACTAAATAGATCAAAAGTGCCTCCAGTCCACATGACATCCTATTATGGTCCCTCTGTAGATCCTACATTATTGCACAAACGTGCATTTTAACACCAAAGCTCCTCCTATTAAGGGCTGTGATGTGTGCGTGGGTGCGAGTGTGCACGTGGGTGAATCACTCACGCATCTATACGAGTGTATGTGTATGATATGCGGTGATCAGTCACAGGAGGGGTTTTTACTGCGTGATTATTTCTGCTGTGACACTAACGAGCTTCGGCTGCAGATCCACTGCAGACCAATTACGCCGGAGAACGAGGCCGCTCGCTTATTACACTCACATAATCAGCGGGTTTTACCCTCACGTTACGGCTCCTGCTACACACATGAAGATTTGATTTTCGCAGGATGCGCAAGACCTGCGCGCTGCATTTATATCTTTTAGATGTGTTTGTGCATCATCTCTTTGCTATTGTCTGTGATGCGGTGCTGACTATATTGAAGAGCGCCAGCTTGTTGATTTATCACTCCCAGCATTCTGGTGCCTGAGCTCTCTATTCGATTGTGTAGCTGGTGCACCAGGTTTGGGGCGAGAGATTTGTGACTGGGGGGGGGGGGGGGGGGGGCTGCAAACAGGAGACCTGTGAGGACGGAGAAGATGAGGGGAGAAAGAGGGACCAGAATCTCTGTGTGTTCTGTGACTGGGTTATTCTAGACAGCACCGTCAGCACTTTCCACAAAGAGTTGCAGAAAAGCAGGGAGGGCGGTGGGGGAGATCTTTTGATGTATACTGTACCAGTGCGTCAGTGTGTGTCTGCGTGTGCACGTGACAAACTCTAATCACCTTAATTATTTCCTCTAATTACCTGCAAACAGCTAATGAATTCCTCAGGAATCCTATCATGTTGTGTGTGTGCTCACATCATCATCCGTTTTGCACGGCTGCCATTAATTTGCTCATAAACAAATACAATTAGCATAAAATGTTTCATTACAGGCTCATATATCTGGTTTAGTCTCTGGATAGGATGTGAAACAGCTGAACGACGCGCACGAAAAAGCCCCATTTTGCTGCATTTCCTCTCTGGCTTCCTAAACGCCGTGATGAAACGAACGCGCTTTCAGGAAAACGTTTCACCGGGTGTATGTTTGCTGTCCTTGGGGATGTCGGCGTGTGCACACGGATGCATGTTTGTGTCAGCCCGTGTTTGTATTTGAGTGTGTGTTTGTTTTTTTTGTTTTTTTCATTTTATAAATTTTCCATCCAAGGTCGTCCGAAGAAGAGGGACAATGGGCTCGGTCCTGGGTGGACCGATGATGAATGTGTACATTTCATGACAACAAAAGCATAATGACCTTATTCTATAATGAATGGATTCATCATTAAAAATCTCTGGCCTGCGGCAAAGTCTTTTTTGCATATTCTGATGTCACCTCCTCTCTGAACATCACATGCGTCTGTACTTTATGCCTCTGGTGTGTGTGTGTGTGCATGTCCAAGTGTGTTTGCATTTCTGTTAGCCTACATATGTGTGTAATCTCTGCGCCTCACCAGTCCAGACACAGCTAACTACACAGCAGCCATTAACACGGGCGTGCAGACATGCTAGCTCGAACAGAGTGGTGTTCAATTACTCTTGTCACAGACATGTTTATGGAAATGCTCGTGTTTATATAACTAATGCCTTCATGATTGCAGAGTGTATATGCAGCATCTTTCCTCAGATAATTAGCAACAACCCCCCCCCCCCCCCCACACACACACACACACATCCTCCACGGCTCCGTCGAGTTCAGAATCTGTCCTACACCAAACCCAACAATCAAAAAAGCGCGTTTACAAAACCCTGACACAAAGCTGTGGCAGTACTTTAAAATTCCCAACGCAGGTCACAGACGACGTGTTAAAAATTTTGCTTTTTAACTGCGCTAACGACGTTTCAAGGCGACTCTTTCACAACACGTGGATCCGAGGTGACGTTTCCTCGGCGGCAACAAAAGCTGAGAGTTGCGCGCTGAGATTTCAAGGCGCGGATGTGCTGTATTTTCTGTGATGGAATCCAACCAAAAATATACCATAGCTTTGAAAAGAGACACCCACGAGTTGGACAACGATTAAAATAAGCTGCATAATTAAACTCAACCTTTTCTTATTACAAATGTACATAAACTAGTAACATTTTTATGCATAGCAATGCTTATACCTTCTCTGTGCTTAACTTCTTTTTTTCATGGTTCAGTACTTCTGCTCATATGCGATTATTTCCACTACAACAACGCAAGCACTGAGATGACCGTTTCCGGGCTTTTATTTTTTTAAGCTTTTCCTGTGTCGAGCTACAGGGCTCACAGACAGACGTTTATTGGACACAAACCCAGCGCTGATTGATTGACAGCGGTCAATTATCAGAGCCATCCCCCTGCCGTATTGATCCCCGGGCGAGATTAGTATCTTTTTTTCTAGCTCTCTGTCCTGCAGGTCATGGAACATGCTCTGACCCTGCCATGGATACAAATGGCACATACATCTCCTGAACTACTCCAAATGTCACCTGTCAGGAAGAAGCACAGAGAACAGGGGGGGGGGCAGAGAGAGAGGTTTGGGGTAAACACACACTCTCGAGCATCTACTATCCCTCACCCAAACTCAGACGAGGCCCTAGTTATAAAATCGTTAGCGTGTCGTTTGACGCCTCCTCCAGCAGCTTTAGCTTTTCAAGAAGCCGTGCAGGTAAAATCACTTGCCTTTCAGTAAATATTTAATTAGAATATCTCACAGAGCAACAGTATCGCTGAGCCAGAAACCGCACAAGTGCATTTCGCAGATAAAGAAGCCTGGTGAATTTCGAAGCCACAGTGGCTGTACTGTACAGCAGCGGGGGAGGCGGCAGCAGAGTCCAGATGCCAAGTTGAGAATTCAGAGCTTCCCCTCGGTTTGTAGTCAGGTGGGATGACAGGGGGCGAGCGCTGGTTGGTGGCTCTCCGGCGGCTCTGACAGCCTGTCACAGGGAGATCACTGCCACATGCCTGTCTGTCCACAATGCTGACGGCTGACCCGTCCAACACGGCCCGGCCCGCTGGTCATGCCATCCCTGTCTGCTGTCGGACGTCTCTGACAGCTGACAAGACACCTGGGACACGGTAGGCAGGGGCCAGAGCACTGCTACCTGTATAGACATCAGGATTTACTGCTGCCAAGGAGAAGAGAAGAAAGGAGAGTGGAAGAGGAGGAGGAGGAGGGAGAGAGACACATATACTGGACTCACAAAGAGCCACGTACTGAAGTAGCTCACGTCTATTATTAGAATACAATTAGTCGAAATTCGTCGTCAACTCAGGTTCAAACAAAGACGTGTACTACAGTTAATGCAGCATAACCTGGGTTTGACAACAGTGCGTGTGTGCGTGTTACATTTTTCACAGCGTATCTCCCTTTAGATGTAGAGACAAAGGAGGCTGGCGGGTAGAGTCTGGGCTGCTGAAACATATGGGCCATGTCATTTATCACGTCCGCTGGTGAAGGAATGAGAGCCCATCAGTGGCCTGGCATTGATCCTTGTATGGGCCAGCCATTGTTTCCAGCAGCACCTGGTGGAGTTGTGTCTGCAGTAACGGGGAGGAGGCGACACAAAGAGAGCGAGAGGATTATTATGGAGACGGTGGCGTCAGCAGCAGGAAGACGAAAAGCAAAGTTGGAAGTTTCATCCTCAGTCTGTCTCGGTTTTCTCAGCTCGTTCGTTTTTTATGTGCACGGTCACAGTTGTTTGTGAAGTACTTGTGATACTACAGTTCCCAGAATTCAGAGGTCAGGAAAACGTTTGAACAAATACTACAACACAGAAGAGGAGCTAACATGCCTGTTAACTGCTCTGTTTATCTTGCAATACATATTCAAAGGCAAATACATTTTTCACAGTTGAAGAAAAAAACGCAGCCAAATAAACAAAAGCTGGATTTAATAAAATTAGAAAAACAATGTCATTGATGGTGAGGAGGAAGATGTAGTAATTGTGTTTTATTAAAAAAACAAAAAACAATTGCATTAAAATAAATATGAGAATAAATAAATGAAGGATAAACAACAAAATAATAAAAGTACAGAACAACAAAAACGTAAAAAAATCTTTAGAAGTAATATTGATGTATGTGTATTTAACATTCTATGCTTTATATTATCATGCTTTATTAGTTTGTGAAGCTGTAATATTTTCACCTGGCTTTGTTAAAAACACATTGGCTTACTCAGCATTGTTTGTCTGCAGTAATTCATCACACAGGCTTCAGCTATTGACGGAGCCCTCATCCGTTAGCAGGCCCCTGTCAATGATTCACTCACTAAGCCCATCTGTCAGGTGCCCTCTGCTTCTTCCCTCTTCCTCCTCTCTACTGCTCAGCCCTCCTCTTCCTCTGTGATGGATGGATAAAGTCCTTGACAGCCTCCAACGGCCGCATTTAGCACAAGAACACCTCCCAGGTTCAGCAGCTCTTATGTAATCCCCCTCAAATATTTAATCAATTATTGCCTCAAAGTCACCTGTGGCGCACAACAGAAACCATTTACAACTTCTGAACTGTGTGGGAAGGTGATTTCTGGAGGTGACTGGTAACTATTTGAGTATTCACAGCCCAGGACAGTGATCAATAAGTCAACTCCTCACAGAATCCATCACGACTGGGCCATTAAATGCTCCCAATACAGTCAATGATAAAGTGTAGCCCCGCGCATTTCTGGGAGGAGGTGGTACATCCTTGAGGAGCAGAGCGCCGGAGTCGCCGGACCTCACAGGCAGGGGATCAAGTACCCGACTGTCTGAAAAGAAACCTGAGGAGCTCGACGTGAGCTCAGGTGTGGCGACGAGCGCCATCTGTGGGCGGGTGAGCAGAACTGCAAGACGGTGGTCGTGTGACGCAAACCTCACAGTTTGAAGCGGACTCATCCAAGAAATCAACTCAACTCAAACCCCACACAAGAAGCAGAAATTGAACATATAAAAACAAAGAAGAAAAGCGTGAACGTCTCCTTTTTCTGACCTCCCTCTTCTTTCCAATGAGCGTGACAGTAATGTCTTGACTCCTCAAGTTGATATCTAAGACCATCCTGGAGGCCGAAAGAACTAACAGTAACTTTTGGAATAAACATGAGCTGATTGTTTGAGAATCTCTACAGGGATTTAAACCAATTACAAAACTTTATACCATTTTTGAAATAATTGAAATAATAATTGAAAACAAAATGTCTTTTCTGTCTCTAGTTGTAGTTTGTAACTAGTGTAACTATGGGGGATAAAGCATTTCTCCTGACGTGTGTTCTCTTTGTGATTGTTGCTGTGTGTAATTTTCTTTCCTGTTTTAAACTTACCTGCAAACATATTGGAAAAGCATGTTTCGTTATTCCTCCTCATTCTCTTACAGTCACAGTCAACAACTCATGTGAATAACTGAGCAAAGAAGTTCTGTTCAGAAAAGATAACTGAAAAAATGAAAATTACATAATTACTTGTTGATCCATCTGGAACGTTGGACTCGTTTACCACTACAGTAATTGTTGCTGCTCTTGGTTGTATATATATTTTAGAAAGACATTTTCAAAGTGATGGATTTGTTAAGATGTAATGTCCCGGAGTATGTAAAGGACATGTTGATGTTAATATGCTGCATGTGGTGCGTTTAAGAACCCCGTCAGCACATCTCTGACATAAACAGGTTTTTCTTACATGCAGGACTGAAAGTGAGGTGCAGGACAGTTTCTGTATCTCCAGCTGTGCAAAGATCACTGCAGCCTTCACTCAACCCCCCGAGAGCCCGGGCCCTCAGCGGTGACCCCCCCCCCCTCCGCCCCACATCAAACTTGACTGCTCGTGTCCTGTCTGCGCGGCGAGTTGTCGTGTACGCTGTGTCGCTCTGTCACAAGACATGTCCCACATTTGCAAGCACCATCGTTGGCCAGCAGGATGAGAGCGTCTGTCAGGAGCGCTGACATGCATGCCACTTTACTGGGCGACTGACAGAGGGCCACGCCGCACTGTCACTTCTCCCAGATCTATTGCCTGAGGATAAACACGGACACACACACACACACACACATGCGTTAATAACACAAGAGTAAACAGAGCTGGGATCTCCGAGAGTGACTGACTGACAGCCTGACTGGATGACCGGCCAGGGCTGAGGAAGCCGGAGCTCTGTGTCACCCCTCATTCCTACAATCTCCAGCTGTCACATCAAACACTCTGCTCCTGCGTTGCTCCGCCTCTAGACTCAAGCCAACCACCACCTTCTTCTTCCACCCCCACCTTGTGCACTGAGATCTCACGAGAGACGTATGCGGTGCAGGACCACGCTGCACTCAGTGTATCACCCACCCTGATTGTGATGATGTGTAAATATTGCCTCATTTCATTGATCCTGTCATGTTAAATATTGTCATCCGCTGTAGAGATCACAGACTTGATGTGATGAATTTGTTTAATTTACAGTTTCAGTGCATATGTGAGATCTAGAAAATCTGATGAATCCAATTGTTGAATTAGCTGCTAAGTGGGTGGCAAAAAAAAAAAAAACAAAGCAAAAAAACAAGACTTCGAGATTATCTGGTCACCTCAAGCCTCCATAACAGCTGCAGTGCAACGATGCTCGTCGAAGAATGAACAACACGTCATCATGTGATGCTGAGCGGTGGTGGAAAATTGCACCGACTCAAGCTTTGCAAATGGCTGAAGTTTGATTTTATTTACTATTATATTCCTAGTACAACCCTGTTTCTGCAACAGTTTCAATGATGTGCAAAAATGCTAAAACTATAATATGTAATACTATAATAAGACTGATGCCACGGTGACATCTGTGTTAGTGTAGACACTACACGCATGGTTTTAGACAATGTACCTGCAGGTTACAACTGGAGAAAGCGTATATTTCAGCAGGACTCCTGCCCGTATTGCAACCGCACGACTGCGCAGTAAACCGGCCGGCCTGCAGTCCAGAGCTGTGACCTACTGTAAACATTTGGTTGCATTCCGAAGCAAGAAAATGAGGCGATAAAGGAGGCGCGAATGGTAGAGTAATTGCAAATCTACGTGAGGCAGAAAATTAGCTTTTAAATCTTCCTAAAGTTCCTAAACACTTCCAGAGAATGTTTAAAAGATGACTGTGCACAACGTAGAGCATGAAACGTATAATAGGGCATGGAAAGATACTAAATAATACTCAAATCAAGAGCCTCCAACCGGAACTAGAGCACTTTGCTGTGGTACAGTGATAAAAGATTGAACCGGTGGATTTGGACCCTCCTGGTTTGTGACCTTTTATAAAACAGCAGTGTCTTAATTGGTGCCTGTGTCATGTTTTTTTTTAATGGATTTTCCTCAGTAAACTTTATAGGTGGTTTCATTTCTAGTAGTCAACGCGGTAAAATGATGCAGTATTTCCAGTTCCTGACCTGGATTAAGCTAATAAACAGTGTATAAAGCCACGGTATGGATCAGTGCATCAGTATTAAAAAAGTCTTGTAACGTTGTATTGAAAAATGACATCACTCACATTGGGCCACTTTTACAGCTGCAGTAAAAGAGCTGAACACCTTCAGCCGCCGCTCACGGACTCACAGCGACCTCTAGAGGCCACATGGAGAAACACAGAACAGTCATGGAAACAAATCTTACATACTGACAGCAATTTTGGAAAATCATTTTCTATTGATTTATGATAATTCCACAGAGCACAGTGCCCTCTTGACAAGCATCCTGATAATAACAGTCACACCTGCAGACCTGCCACTGGAACAGCTCGTGGTCAAGGTCTTGCCCAGGTTGCAGAGGCAGCTCAATGTTGTTGCTCAACATTTGTGGAAGCACATGGAAATAAATTTGCATGCAGCACCGGATGCTCATTTACACTTTTCTTCCAGGTTCTAATTAGAATTTAGATGAATTTCAATGTGATGCTGTTTACACTGTGCACTGCTGGAAAACAGAGCAGTGAATGAAAGTGCATTTTAAACTCGCACTAATCGTGCACACAGCGCTCGCTCCACTTTCCCATAAATGTAATAATATCTGAGACAAATGCTAATTCCTCCTGCCAGAGATGACCGTGAACTTGTTCAAGGCTCCTTGGATCCCACTGTTTCAACTCCCACACGCACTGCAGAGATAAGCTGGAACAACGTGCGCCTGCTTGTGTCAGCTGCAGTGCAGGCGAGTCGCCAAAAGGTGGCAGTGTGCTTCCACATAAAATCACTACTCACCGACTGGGACGCGCACAGGAGCAGGTGTAATTTAGTGCTCATAATAACGAGCACAGGCAGGAGATGGGGCGTTAATGCGGTGATGATCTTCGGAAAGATTTCATGTGTGCACCGCATCAAGACTCATGAATAGAAAATAGATAAATGTGAATCTCCTTAAAATCCAGATGGGAGTAAAAACCATCCGTTAAGATTTTCGTGCAGATAAAAACATCAAGAATCCCCCCCCCCGCCACCTCCAGTGTCACAGCTGTTTAACTCCAGTAATACTGTCCAATTAAGTGCAGCGTCGACGGCCTGCTGGGGCTCCCACACTTCCACGTTCATCCCGGAGACTCCCAGAAGCTCAGGTCAGAGGGCTACAGGCTCTGGGCATAAATGATTAATCCTGGAATTGACTTTGTTCTTTCCATCAGAGCTTTGTTGCCCATAATAGTTGGCTGAATAAAAGAAGAACAGATGTTCCAGTCCGAGTCACGATTCATCCTGATCACTGGCAGGAATAGGACGACGTCTAAACTGGAGGTACACAGACGCGATTACTCACGGGCAGGTGATAAGAAAGAGAAGAACAGCCGTAACAACATTTGATGATGAAAGTTGGCCTGAACTTCAAAAGTGGGGGAGATTTGACGATCAATACTGTGGACGGGTGTTTGAACAAGATCAAGCTCAAAATATTATCAAAGATATTAATTTATTTAAAAGGAAATAGATAATAAGATAATACAAATGAAACTAAATCATTTTGTCACATAAATGATTTCATGAGTCATTAACAGAAAGAAAATCCACTTCGCTCACAGGAAACTCGTTTCGTTACTTTATGAGTTTTATGACACGAGTAGTTTTGATACAGAGCGCTTCCAAAAAGCGCTTCCTGTGGAGGAAATACTGTACAGTGCAATGTCAAGTAAACAATACATCACATCTGATCATTCATTGGTAAACATCTTTTATATCAAAGAACGTAAATGTTCAAAGTTTCATCAATACAGTACATGTAGAGCAGACTTCACATAGACCCGGAACCTCCCAGTCTCAGAGTGGTTCACATTTAATTATCTCCCTTTGGAATTTCTCCACCGTCTTTTGATTAGCATTGCGTTCCAGCAACCTTCAGTTCTGTCTCTCTGAGACGCCTCACCCGCTCTTCTCGCAGTTCAGCTGCCCTCTGCTCTCCTTCAGTTTGTCTCTCTGGTCCTCTGGCTTCTTGGAGTCTCCTTTCAAATCGCTCACCACAGCTCGGAGGGTTTTGAACCTGTCCATCCGGGTGCTCTGAGCCCAATGAAGCCTAACTTCAGAGCCCTGAGATGCACTGAGGGAGCTGAGCGAGTGCACCGCTGTCAGGCCGCACTCCTTCCCAGAGGGACGCCGCGGCGTGGTCATGGTGCCGAGCTCCCCTGGGTGCTCCATGTCCCTGATGACCTCACACAAGTAGCGGGCCAGGTCCTGGCTGGAGAAGGAAAGGGATTTCTGGGAGCGGCGGAAGGTGAGAGGGGACGGCAGGGTTTCGGTTTCCGAGGGGGGGATGGCCAGACGCAGGGCGATGGCTGCGCTGCCATTTTCATTAGACACCGTCTTCTTACTGTTCTCCTGGGGCAGCTTAGTCTGTGGGTAGGAGATGATGCTTTGTGGGTAGCTGTAGCGTAAAGACTGAGCCGGACTGGGCTGGAGGGAACGCTGCAGCTCCACCATATTAAAGGCATTCTGAGAAACCAGCAGAGAGACATGCAGGAAATGAAAGGGCGGCCGAGAAGTGATGCTCCTACTTTCCTGTGCAGTCTTTTAAGGAATTAAAGAGATAATGAAAAACAACATTGCCACATGACACCAATCTGTGCTCAGAGCAGTGTAGCTCAGCTAATGCCTCTGCCAGCAAATGAACCAGTTACTCCAGGCTAAGACGCACCACGCAGGAAGAAACGTGGCACCAACAGCACTATTGATTAGCCAAGTAATTAATTATCTGATTGGAGTGCGATCTGCTATTTCCAGCACTAATAAAACAGACATTAACAGCTACTGGTGTCTCCTTGCTTAATTTCAGCTAATTGACTCGCACTGGCTGGTCTCTGAGGAACTGATATTTGGTTTTCATTTCAAGGCACCAACAAACAACGCTTCCCAATCAAACGTGAATGTTTGCAGGTGTACACTTTGTACCAGTAAAAAGAAAAAAAGCTGTTCAAATATCGCATGATGGTATTTAAAATGCATAGGCAAGAAAATGAGAACTTACCTGGTCCTGCTCTCCTCCACCTTCCTCGTCGTAGTTGAGCACGTTTTCGCGTATGTCCTCCCACTCGCCGTGGTGCACAGACACATGGTACACGCCCTCCTTCAGCCCCTTGTGCCTCCTCCAGCACGAGTAGAGAAACAGGCCCAGCATCAACACTGAGGGGTGCCAGAGAGCGTGTTAACACAGCGGGACCACTTTCACATAATTAAAATGAGACTCTGAGCAGAAACTTGTGTCTGTGTGTGTGTGTGTGTGTAAATGAAATTGGCAACGTGAGCAGAAAGCGATGATGCTAATGCTGCGCAGAGTGGATTTACTGTATGTATTTTTCCATCAGATGTAAAACAACACTCAACATCCTCCTAAAATACTAATATTCAACTGCAAATGGATTTTCCATCACACTGATTTGTCCTGTAAGTCTTATTACAGTAGCTGCGCTGCCTGTACACTTAGGACACGCTGGCGGAACATCCACGGAAACCGAGGAAGCACCTTTCCACCCATTCCCTTTGATGTTACCTGTGTTTCCCGTCTTATCAAAGACCGCAGCTCCTTGGAAACCTATTAACAGAATTTGTACTCCTCCCAGCTTAAACTCAAAGCCTCAACGCGGAGAGGAATGCACCGGGAGCAGAGCAGGGAAGGTCCTAAAGCACACACATCAATCACAGCTATTGTGTGTTGAATTATACAACATGCAGGACTGACCTTTAAAGTCCATTAATCTCAACCAATATTTTTTTTCCAGCTGCCATCCTTATTTCTCTTTTCCCTCACTATCTGTTTTTACTAGTTCACACTCTGACTGGTTTTCTTTTTATCTTTGTAATTCTTTTTTTTTTTTTTTGTCTGCCTTTATTGGAACTTCCCGTATCTTTTCTCTTGTCTCTCTCACTCATTAAGCCACTGACTGTTCGTATTTTTCGTCTCTCTGGCCTCCGTCTGGCCCCGGTTTTTATTCCTCACACTAGATGGGATCCATTTCAACTAGAATAGTTTACATGTTATGTTCTAAGCGTCAGTTTAATTGGAAATCTTCAGAGAAAAGCGGGATAATCACATTAGTCTGGAGTTTTAAAGTAATTGCTTCAAAGGAGAATAATACACCAATGACTCTTTGGGGTCACACTAAGAGGCAGGTACTCATAAACAAAGACAGAAAAACATCTCCCTGGGAGCTAATCTCCGTCTAAAAAAATGTAATCTCAATTAAAAACCATTATCTCTCTAGTCGCTGCCTGAAACATGTTCGACTCTGCGGCTGTGCTACTTTTCTATTTCTATGCATCCCCTCATATCGCACAGAAAAAGAGGGATTGCTCCTCTTCCTTGGCACGGGGCAGGGAGGGAGGGGGGGGTATTGATCAGCTGACCCAGCTCCTTCACCGCTGAGCCCGAGAGCCTTCGCAGAAAACACCAGAATCTCGATGAAGCCCTGCGCCAAGCAGATGCCAGGCCCTCCCTCTCTCTCCTCCAAAACCGCCCGCTCCGAGCTCCCGCGCTCACCTCCCCCTCCTCCCCCACCCCCCAGCATCACCTGAGCTGGCATTAAACACATCTCTGTAGGCGAAGAGTTCGATGCGCGTCACAGTGGGACCGAAGCACCACCACCAATGCGCACAATCATACCTGCGCACAGTGGTCGCCCCTTATACCTGCATCCAGTGCTGCCTGGGGTTGAGTGTGTATAGCTACGTTCCAGTGAGATCAATATCACTCTGGGTGGAGAACAAACATTGCAGTCATTCATCAATCCATAATGCTGCTACCTCTTTGCCCTCTAACCGTTACTGTAAACAGGGTATTATGTTGTTAGCCTGGACCAGACTGTGCATTATGAATGAATCTCAAGTAAACAACTACAACATAACTTGATCAAAACCCTTTAACCCTTTAACTGCAGCCCCAGTCTGAAGTTAATGAGAAAAAATGAGCCCTGGGAAGAGATGAAACGAGATTTGGCAGGAAAGAAGACGAACGAGCAGGAGGAAATGAGACAGGTGAGAGATGAGGAGGAGTTGAGAAAATTATTTATTTATAAATCTCTCAAGGAATGAAAAGAACGGGCACTTTACACGATCGCGTGGCTTGCGCGAGCCCATATGGGAAGCTATTTTTCTCCCCCATTCTTCAAAAACAAGACGCCAGATTTGACGGTGGACTAATGAGGCTTGGTCAGACATCAGCTCATCTGGCTCTGTCAATAACGCGCGCTGAGCTCTCATTCTGGTCGGCCCGTGATGGCTTATGTAAAACTTAATAATGGATGATGGTTTTAACTTTTAATGCACTTTGAGGCAGAGAGGGAGCCCCCCCCCCCAGTTTAATTTAGCACCCAGCTACTAGGCTTGCTTAGTGCACCAAGTGTGTATTTACGGCAGTGGCTCCTCCTTGTTAAACAACTGCATAATGCATTCTTTATTAAACCGAACTACTGTACTCTGATGATTTCTACATTCAGGACTGTTAGAAAATGGCATTTAGAGTTTTGTTCAATATATGAGAATCCACTGTAGTATTTATACACAATCCACTCATGTAGTAAAAGGAATGCTCTTTTAATCAGAGTTATGGAGTGTGATTCTTGCTGAGGTGAAAGGTTTGAGCCTTGAATATAAATACCTCATCAGCCAGTGTGAAGTTGGAAAAGCTACTTTAAATAGACTGCACCTTCTTTGAGATAGCATGCGAGCGACACATACATTTTCATGGTGGATGCCAAGGCCGCACTTTATCATCTTTGAATTCATTATCAAATATTGAAGACTGCTTTATAAGTTTCACTCTCAAATGTCAGAATAAATGATGTCCCAATACTAGCCACATGCCCCGGAGGGATGTTGAGTCCGTTATAGAGGCAGGGACAGTGTATTGGATTGCCCGAGCATTTTATAAGCCCGTGTCTGACAGAAAGACTCATAAACAGCGATGTAGCCCTACAGAGGGTAGAGACTGCAACAACACACACACACACACACACACACAGGTCATGATGTTACCTTAGAGGATAGAAGGACACTTCTTTTCTGATACAAGTGTGATATTTGTGCTGTACATTGGACTTTAATGTTCTTAAATATGAACACAACACCTTTAACCCTGCTTTATTTACACCGTCTACATTTACAGCCGATAAACAGAAAGGTAATTAGCTATCACTGTATTTTTTCTGGATGTGTTTAAATGCTGTCGGTTCTCTCATATTTTATTGTGGCAAATTTTTTGTATTGCGATCACTTAAAAGCGGCAACAGCCGTAAAAATGAAATGACTGATAATAATGTAGTCAGTAACAAACAAAGCCAGATCTTCTTTGGTCAGTTAAAACTTCTTCTTTATTCCATAATAACTGTTAACTTGTTACGTTTCCCGGGGTTCAGTTTTACGGTTTACTGATTCTTTGTTTGTTCCCACATGCTTTTAAAATATAAATACATATTGTGTGAAACCAGGTGGTGTCTGACAGCTTGTCTTACCTGCTCTTAACAGTAGATGTAAGAAAACTGTTTCGCGCACCAAAGCAAAACAGATGTTCTACTTTTTGGTGGACTTCTCTCTCTTCCTTCACTGGAATCTCATCCACATGCTCATTAAATATGACGCACAAAAAATAAGAAGCTTTATTCAGCTTAGAAATACTGCGTACCTGGAAAAGGGCATATATGTATTTCTATCTATCTCTCTATCGCTGCAGCTATGTACTCAGGCATTAGTCCTAAAACTTCAAGATTCAGCAGCTGCACTCTCAACAGGCATGAAGAAGAGACCAGATAACCCACATCTTAAACTTATTGATTTTAAGATTCTGCTCCACATCTACAAAAGGAGTCAGGGGCTGGGCTCTGGTATACATTTCTGAACTCATGACCTCTCATATGTCAGAGTGCAGGCTTAGATGAACTGACAAGTCAAAGTCTTCAAAGCCAGTGAAGACCCTCACACTCCCCTGCCAAGACTTGGCAATTGGATTTCTACTTTTTTTATTATTTATAATAAAGTCTTTTATAAAGCCTCAACTGTAACGATCAACTGTACAGCTATAGAACTTTATATATGAGAGCAATTTGTAAATGATTTCCTGCGTTTCATTTCTTTTTGTAGCCATTCACAGGAGGTGAACGAAACATTAAACGCACAAGCTTTAAATTGCATAAATGTGCAATTTGAAGCTTGTGAATCTTTTTGACATCAACGGAAGAAGTCCTTGGTGGGCAGCTACAATACTACTGGGTATTGTTTAGATCATATGTTGTAAATACAGTAGAGAGCTGATGAACCGTTCGTGCTCCAGTGCTGAACAAAGCAGCTCCTCTAGAATTATTTTTTGAGAGGAGACACAAGAGGAGCGGTTTGTTGTTGTAAGTGGGTAAACACCTCGTGTTTTGGCACAAAGCATTTTTGCTGAAGAACCTTTTTGCTGCTGTTGACTTCTTCCAAATATCTGACAACAGGAATCCTGACCCATGCATTTCAATGTATCCGTAAGTATGAGAGCGTAGCTTTTGTGTCAAATCAAACCTACCCTGTCAACATGAACGTATGAAGTCCTGCTTAAAAGTATTTCACCCCCAACTTCACTCACTGAGAGGGATTTTGAAAAAGTCCTTAACCTGGAACAACCTGTACAATAAACATGGAATTACTATTCTATACTGTGGGGTTTTTCTTTTTCTGTGTGTGTGTGATGCACAGTCCTACACACTGTACATGACCATCAAGTGCACAATATGGAACCATTTGGTAGATCTGGGAAAACAGAAATTACACAGAAACGAAAGGAAAAAAAACACATCAAGGGAGTGAAATGAGTGGATGGTGGGATATAAAATAAGTTGGACAGATAAAAAATAAGGCTGAGAGTTAAACTGAGTCGGAGCGTAACATTGGAAGAGACAGGGGACACAGACGTGATGAGAGATATAGGAAAACACATAAAGAAACTCCCGTTTCCCGTGGGACTTTTAGAGCTTCCATGTGAATCACAAATTAAGACATACGCTATTTCCCCTCTCCCGCTTTTGTTTCATGCCTCTACCAACCTCCCATGGAGAAATCACATCCAGGCACAACTCAAGAGATCAATACCGCTACAAGAGACGTGTATGAATAGATTTCACAGACGCAAACATGGGTGGAAAACAAATAAAATACCGGATGTTACGGATAAAACCAAACGTAATGGAGAATAATGCCATGAAACGGACAACAAACACAAATACAAAAAGAACGGGGTGAAAATTGGTGTATTAAATATAACAAAATAGGCAGAAAGGAAACTGAGAGACAAAAGGCTGAGAAAGCATGAGAAAAAGGTGACGAGAGTGTTGTTACCACAGGTAGAAGATGACATAGTCGACATAGCTACCTAGGAAGGCCATGACACAGATGCTGATGGCGAACATAGAGCTGAGACTGAGGCTGTTGCTGTCCTCGTTATGGAACATGGCGAATGTCACCTCGCAGTGGCGTCCCCGGTAGCCCTCGCTGCAGCGGCACGTGTAGCGGGACGGAGAATGAGCCACGCAGGTGCCGTGGCGACACGGCCGGCTGGCGCACAGTGTGTAGACACACACTTTGCCCACGGAGCTCTCTTTGGTCAGATGGCCTGGAGGGCACCTGTGCAGAGAAGGGACAGGACACGACGTTGGGCGACTTATGAAACTGAAGCGGACGCTGTGAAAACGAACCTCTCAGGAGTTACACCTCGTATATCAGATTTACACACATGCGGAAAGACAAACACGAAAAAGAAGCCACTAAGCTGAGATTGGCTTTACAATACGAGTGGCTTAGTATATTTGTACAAAATATCCCCTGAATATCATTTGCCCCTGCTACTGCTGGGCTCAATACTTTGTATCCCACGGCTGTGCTCCAGTCGCAGAATATGGATGTTCAGCCACACTGAAACGTCCCACATTGGTTCAGAGCAGTGAAATCACAACCAGGAGACTCTTGTTCCAGCAGAATTTAAAAGAACAGCTGAAACTCGGACAGTTTCACTCAGGTAGACACCGAATTAGACACATGGTTGAACTCAGCCTAGCCGCCATCTGGCGGACTCTCTGGTTAAGAGTGTGTTGCACTTTCATGCAATAATGAATATGTATTTCATTTTCATGGCAATGTGCTTCCTTTTGTAATGGTTTTATCAAACTGCGTGGACCTAAAGGTTAACTTACTAATGACAAAATGATCAACAGTGTAGGAAAGGAGAAAGGAGAAGCAAAGCATCGGTCACAACCTGGCAACCCACGAACTATTGTTATTATTGAACCAAAACATTAGTAAAGCCATTTTTAATTTTACAAGACATGGCACTGGCAGTGAAAACCTGTTGTGAACACATTTACATTTTATCACTGTACAATGTCTGTTGGCTAAGATGCTGGCGAATGGAACAAAACAGTCTCATCTTAGCTACAAACATAACATACTGTAGCAAAGTGATGCTTCATGTTTTGATTCATCTAACAAAATGTCCATTAGTTACTTTCACATAGCTCTGTTTTTCAGACTCTTCAGGGAAATCGCTGGCTCTTTGGCTGCTAAAATGCTTTTGTCCACCATTCAGTGGTGACCAGTTAGAGCTCGGTGGGTTTTGGTTTTATCTCCTTCCTCATTTTAGATGTTTAAATGACTATTGTTAGACGCGATTACCCCTAGTAAAGCTCTTCGGATGGCTTTTTGTGTACAAAAACATTCACAGCAACATTATTATCATTGACTTGTTTATCCGTCTTTGAAAGATAATGTCAGGCTTCTCTGGCTGTTTCGCTTGGCATTTGATATTTTTGGACCGGTGCACCTGTCATTTGTTCATAGATGACTGCTCTTCACTGAATGTATGTTTGTGTCACATTGTTTTGAAGACCTGCACATCCGAGTGATGTATATTCAACCTTTGATTCAAGATGACTGCATTGCCTTATTGTAATGTATTATTTATAGTAATCCCCCAAAATGTAGGTGTGCCACCTTCACTAGGACAGAAATTTGTTAAGTGCTGGTGTTACTAATTTTACCCTATGCAACGCTGTGGGTATGTGTTTCCTGGCTCTGGATGTACACTATGTGTGCAAATATATACAGAATGTGCCTGTCAGCTGCTGGGCCTCATTAACGTCCCAGGTTATTTATTCTGTATATTTGCTGCACCTGCACTCATGATGTCTCCAGAGGTCCACACAAACCAGGGGAGGGGAGCAATGATGTTTCTTGCAGGCGTCTGAGGAGCAGCCCACGGAGACGCCTTGCGAAGTGACCACCTGAAGTCCCTCTGACGTTCGCTCCAGATCCAGCAGGACAGAGCGACTGTTAAACCTAACGTCTCGCAGGCAACCTGGTATAGAGAGAGGGAGGAAAGAAGAGGAGGAGGGGGAAAATAAAAACCAGAGCTTACAATGCCAGAAGATGCAGCAAGACACCAGTCCTCCGGCAAAATCTTTTAAGGACACGTTCATGCCACGAACGGGGTTTCGACTCAAAAACAGAGACGTACACATTGACACACACAAGCGGACTCACTCACACACACACCTGCAGACCAATGAACACGCAAACTCCCCTGCACCTAACACACAGCACGCATAAACAGCCTGAGGCTAAGCTGTCAGCGCAAACTTATTTTTTATTTTATTTTGCAGGATATTTTCTGTGCTGACTAGTTTCTCACTCTGTGGGAAGCACATCATTTAAATACAGATCAGCTATAATGACACACTTTCTTTCATCTCAACGAAGGGTTCAAAACACCTTTGGGTCAGCAACTAGCGAAGAAAAGTCATGAATCATTTGCTGCATGCTTAAATATTGTTTTCTTCAAGTATTTTTGACAAATAATCTATTTGCAAATTGACCTGTTTTCACTTTTCCTTATACGGTTAATTTGTCCTTTCAGTCGTTTATCTTTTCAATTCATTCACTCACATGCTTTCAAAATACACAGGCAGCCACCCACCGAGGAAGCTGCGGTTGTGTCCTGACGGAAAAGAGTTTCCAAGCATCACCGCTGATGGGTCAATAATGAGCTCCAGACTCTGCCCGGGCGAGGCTGTAATCTCGCGCCCTCCACCGCCCCCATCCAATCGCAGGGTGAACTCTCTGCCGTAACGATCCAGCTCCACCTCATGCCAATCTCCATCATCAAGGCGAAGGTGCGGCAGCGTGATGTTGTAGTCTCCATCGCCGAGGTTGAAGAAAACAGCCAGCAGACCCTGAATAACCTGAGAAACACAGACAGAGAACAGATGAAGCATCTAAACAGATATTGAACTTATTGGATGAGCCTCATAAGGTGTCAAATCTCTCCAGCTGGTGATTTCTGCACTGTAAATCAAGCTGGTCTTTGTTGGCGTCAGATGCACTAACGCCATACTGTTTGTCTTAGCGTGGATTTCGAGGCTTGGAAAAGCCATCTGAATCAAACTGTGGAAAGAGGTGACACATATTCGACGCTGACAGATCGCGACTGCGCTGCGTTGATGAGCAAAAAACACATCTCGAGCATAACAACATTACAAGAAGTAGGCCAGATCCCAAGGCGAAGGAAAAGGTAGCAAAGGTTGAGCCAGGCAAGAGTTAAGCAAACGACTGGGGAAAGAATACGTGTGGTGACTCTGACAGAAATGGGCAATTTTAGTGGTAGAAATTAATTCAGCAATTTTGCAGCCATGATGCTTTGTGACAACACCATGCACTGCCTTGCAGATGCCGGAGTCATCCCGAAAGGAAGGTATAGTGGAAACAACAATTATCTTTAGCAGTTAAGGCTGAGCGAACACAATGGACTAAACCAATGAGGGGCCCTCATAACGGCAGCTTGTACATGTCTAAACCCTAATTGGAAACAGTGGGGCAAGATAATTCACACTCAGCCCAGCTTGCGTTAACTATTGCTCCCTCAGCATGAGCATCTCACTGGACACACACACACACACACACACACACACACACACAGTAAAAGCTGACCACGCTTTCACCCCCTTACCTCTTCCTGCCCTGACGTCCACAACAAAAATGAGCAAAGGACAAAGGACCCAATCAATACTCAAGGAAAAAATCTGATTATTCAGACTTTCTACAGTTCCCCCCTAGAGATTGATGCAGTCGCACACGAAATGTTTAAGTGAATTCATCAAAAACTTTTCAAACTCAACTAAGTTGGGAGTTTTACTGTTCTTGAGGATTTGACAAAGTGGTCTACGACATCGACTCTGGAAGAAAAATCCCCCACAGATTGCATTAGATAAATGTTTTCTTTACAGAGACACCCTGCTCCTTGGAGAGCTGCATGCTGTTTGTTCCCGGCTAGCCCCTGGTAACCTTTTATGTGAAAGTGTGGTTATTTATTCAGCATGCACTCTATCCCGTATCTACTCCTAAGAAAAAAGAGGGAGAAAGACAAGCCTTTAAATTAGGGCTTGTTGTCTGCAAACACAGGATGCTTGTGCTCAAGTGTTTCTAAGAGCTCGGAGACAACCGGGCTGAAAATGCTTCAGTGTGCTGCCACAGACAGACATCAGATGGTTTATACAGCTCACCAGTTCAGCTCCAGAGAAGGAGAAGCCTCACGGCCCACACACAGCAAAGGCTACAGCCTTTTCCTTTGTCTGTCACTGTGGGGCTGTGACAAGGGAAGAGGACAACATTGTTTTTCCTCATGTTGTCTAAAGACCCAGAGAAGAACAAGAGACAAGGGTGATGCTTTAAACAGCGCTGTCTCACAAATAACAAGCACAGGCACAGATGAGATGTTATCAGAGACAGAGCGGCGGTGTGGAATAAACCGCAGCGGAGACAGGTTCACAGCGAACGGCTGACCTGTGAGTTAGCCAGAAGTGACGGTCCGAACAGAGACGCCGACTCCCAGGTGTTGCTCTCACTCGGCCTGTCTGTCAATGACACGGATGCCTTTGACGGGGGAAACTCTGGCTTCATATCCACTCAGGAATACGTCAGTCAGCCAAGACCCGCTATTACAGAGGTTTTTGCAAAGCGACAAAGAGTCGTCTCCCCGGAAAGGAAAGCGCCGCGTGAGCGCCTCTCCACTCCAGTGGCTGCAAAGCGAGCCCCATGCCTGCAGATAAGAGTTTGCACTCACCACTTGGAGTAAGCTGTGCGAAAACCCTCAAGTGCAGAGCAGGGGATCTGACCTTCAGTTTGGAGCACTCTGCCCTTGAATTACCATGCTCGCATTTGCTTACTTGCCACATTGAACTTAGCTTGAAACAGGAACCAGACATGGAAATAACCTTCAAGAAAGACTAATTTTAAAATAGCAGCCTCTCAATAGCAACTATCTTCAGACTTACTGAAAGACCTTGTCGAGAACATACATGTGCCAATCACCAGCCCACTCAGTAACCACCCACATGTCTCCAACCCTGATATTACTCACTCTCTGCTTGACAGGAATTTGCAGCAATCATTGTCTGCTTCCTTCTCATCATTTTAAAGACTCACAAACAAGACAATGAGAG
The DNA here is from genome assembly GCA_030770545.1 of Macropodus opercularis. NCBI lineage: Eukaryota > Metazoa > Chordata > Actinopteri > Anabantiformes > Osphronemidae > Macropodus > Macropodus opercularis. Next base: position 6,688,401 of record CM061094.1, on the reverse strand, counting down.
AGAGGAGCAGCAGCAGCAGTGTGACTCACCTCCAAACGCAGGTATTCATTCTGCTCCTGGGAGAGAAGACTGAGGATGACACCTGCGGCAGCACGTGTTCGAACCCCAACCTGGACTCTCATGCGCCGCGCGGGCAGGGACCACAGGAGCTGGAACTGAACGTGGCTCCGTCCGTCAAAGGAGAACTCTGGAGCCACTTGTCAAATGAAAACAGAGACTTGTTCGTTGAACACAAGAGGATGTCGCAACGAGGGCGTGCGGTTCTGTCAAAGCTAATTGTAAGACAGAGTTATGCAACAGAAGATGAAGCAAAATATTGTTTGGAATAAATTCTCTAACTTTGTGATCCCTAAAATCCCAAGCACTGCAGAGATCTCACAGATCTCACTCCACTAAAAATCATTTTCTATGCCTACCTTGATCACACTGTGGCCCTATAAACCCGGGTTCACACAGGCAACTGATGGATCCCCACTCGCCATGACAGCGACCCGCTTTGCCACAGGAGGGAACCTGCTCCGCGTTGGTACACTGGTCGTCAAGAAAAGAGCAGCCCGGCGCCGTGTCTGAGGATTCAGCTGGGGAGCCAAGGTCATAGAGCTGAATGGAAGACAACGAAAGTATGACTGAAATGATGTGAGGAAAGTAAAAGGCTCCACGTCTCTGTCATTCAAATCACTGATTGCTTAGTCAAAGCATCTGACCTCTTCTGGAAAATGCAGTTTTTATAGCAACATTGTAACCTGTTGAGATACAGCTTCTCCCTTTCTGTGTGTTGTTTTTCCTAGTTTTGTTTTTATAGTTTATCCTCCTCCAACTCAGTTCTGGTGCGATTGTTCTGATCATCTGCGTTCACGAGGAGGCAAATGTTACCATGCACACACAGTATTGTTGGCAACAGCTACAGTAGCCTGTTATTAGTGACTAGCTATTAGCCCTGAAATACACAGGCCTGATTCCAGGAGAGAGACCGGAAATCCATGAAACGTCCACCAGAAGACCTGAAATCCACCAAGAGGTGCAGACGCGTAGAGAAGTGAAAATCTGCCACCAGAACCGGACACGGCTGAATGAACTAAGTCCCGATTCACTGTAACTGGGCGGTTTACAAAGGGCAAGACTGAACAGCTAACAAGGCCCTGCTGCCTTCGGACGCCTCCATCTCCATCAGCCTCAACAAAGTCAAGTGACCTGAATAACTGCAGACTGATCTGCCTGATCTCTCAGCTTAAAGGCTCCTGTGGTTCAGTCCCACTGCCCTTCACGAGCTGAGACTGTATCTCACCTGTCTAACTGTAGTTGTATTTCCTCATAATTACTATCACACAATTCACCTTTTGAACCGCCCCTATTATATTTATATTATATTATATCATAGACATACAACGTTTAAAGCACTTAAAGCATAGAATTCGTTATCTTGTGATTTTTAAGCAGATTTGTGGGTGTTTATTCATGATAAACATTAAAAATTCAGGAAGTGTAAGTCACGCTCAGTGTCCACTAGATATCTATGTTTACATTTGAATAAGTTATGGGTGAATTATGGCTCCAACAGATATAATTTTGTGGCTGAAGTTCATCTAGTTCATGGTTTGCAGATGCTAAAATTACACGCAGACTCTATTAGTACACTACTAACGACTAGTGATGCCTCTAAGGAGTTTTGCGTCTGGTACACGCGCCTGAGGACAAGCATGCACAGCAATGCCTGCGAATGCCCGTCGCTAGCAGTGGTTTATCATTATTCCGCCTGAATCAGGTGTCAGTCAAGAAAACAACAACAGAATGCAAGGAATAAGAAAACTGCCAGCAAGTACTTGGGCGGATGCAAACAATGCCGCTTCATAAAGCTGGCTTTGCAAACGTTTCATGACGATGCCCTCACCATTGTTTCCTCCTAGATTCAGGGTATGTGTTTTGGTTAGAATCACTGAAGTTAAGCAAAAAAAAAAAAAACTGTGTTTACAACAAATCTCTACAGGGCATCTTTAAGTACCAGTTGGGAAAACTATCTGTTGTTAAGCTGTATTTGTGTCCTGGCATTTCACTGCCTTTTGCTTGGGTAAATAATTTAAATCCCTTATCCACTGCTGTTATTTTTATGAAGCTTTAAGAAGCAATAACAAGGCATGGAAACCGCATGAACAGTATAATTAGATGAAACAAATGTTTCATGGGTACATGTGAAATTCAGACGCCAAAGTTGAGGTAATGAGAGAGAACCTGGCCAGCCCTCGTGTCTGCTTGCCCCCATACCTTGCTGTCCACAACCAGGTTCCTTATACATCCAGTATAGTGTTTGTGCTGCAGCTGTGGGTATTCATACGATATGTTCTCATTGACGCCTCCGAGCTGCAACACATGGCTTCCATTCAGATACCTGGGAAGGAAAAGCAACACACAGTACACAAGTAAACAGAGAAGAATGTGAACAGAGGGAAAAAGCCCAGTACTATGCAAGTTCTCAAGGTCAACATTCAAAGCAGACCAGAAAAAAAGAAAAAGAAACTAAACAAAACCTGTACATCACATAAGCTGTCGAGGTTTAAATTCATGACTTTATTCTTCTCTTGCTGAGGCTGTCATCACTTTTACAGCTTCCTGACAACTAATATAAATTTATTTTATTTTATTTTGAAAGTATGCACATGGTGGAAAAAATTACATTTGTCTGAAGTTAGAACCTCTGGTATTGTCAAAACGGAAACTGATAAATCGCAGAATGCATTCAGTCATAGTTTCAGCTCCTTAACCAGCATATTTCTATATTTATTTTCATTATTAAGTACCTTTTTTAACCTACTATACCTATTTGCATTAGGGAATAATATTTTCATCTTAACTTAAACAGTAAAAGGTTCATAATAACCAAAATGTATAACTATAAATTACGCAACGGTAAAAGCATTACATACATGTCAAACATCAAGTCGGGTGTTAAATTTACAGAACAAACAATGGCCAAAGTGACAAACTGAGCCTTCAGTGGCAGAAAACAAACTCAGCCATAGCAAAGCTAAATCTGATTATGTACAGACTCCGAGTCAAAAAGATTAGTTGGCATTTTATATCTGGGATTTGATCAACAGTTTCCTCCCTCCAGAGAGGACAGCCTGCTACATAAAGAAATTGAACAGTGTGAGCCTAAAACAGCCTGAGTCACCATCTGATTTGATTTTGATAAATGATGCAGCTTGTACATAAACACAATTTTAGATGCTATTTACTCAACAAGAACTGTAAGACTATGCACTTTTGTTTAATGTGCTGTTTAATGCTGAGAAAGCTTTGAGGGAACATTGGTTCTTTTAAATATTACTTAATAAAAAAATATAGGACAGTAAAGGTACTTAGGACGAACCTTAGAGTAAAAGGATTTCATGTTTCTGTGGATCTCATGTTGTGTATATTAATTTTGCTTTATTTAGGAGGTGGTGGTTGTGTGTGTGGTTGTTATTTCAATTTAGCATCATTAACAAAAGGAAACTAGTCCCTTGAACATTAACATTAGTTTATGCCAACTAATAATTACAATTACAAATGCCAGTACGCAATAAATTAAATTAGCATTAAATATTGGAAGGTCTACTTGGGCTTTCTTTTCTTCCAGTGAAGCTATTGTTTGGTTTATTAAATATATAAGAGCAACAATTCCCCATTTGTTGACACGCTGTTCATGGAGGCATGGAAGCATGTCCTTTGATTAGCGTACATAAATACATACAGCACGCCATGTTGCATATCTGTATGCAAAAAGTGAATTCATTTTTTAATTTTTAACACCTTGCAAGCCGCTGCTACTGTGACTGCTAACGCTCTGTGGAGGATTGTTTACCCCTGTGGGAGCGTGAGACATTTAGACACTGTCCCTACAGGCCACGCTTGCTTTTAGTTTTAAAAACTGTGAACAAAGAAAAACCAAAACAGATTAGTAGTTTGTAACCACAGAAACAACCCTGGGGGATTTCTAAACCCTAATTGTTGGCTACTTCATTCATAAATGTTGGCTTCTTCAAAGCATATGTTGCTGTGTTTACTTTATGTTCATTTGTTTTGCGTAATTATTATTTATCGCGCGATTTAGAAATGAGGCATCTTTGGCCAACTGGCTCTGTTCAGGATTCAGAGGAGCTGCTTATTCTTTCACATAGTCTTAGACTTTGTCAATTAAACTATTCCACCAACTTGTCTCTATTGGGTGTGACTCCCAGGATTTCACAGGAAGAGCGGTCCTCTAGCAATTCCCACGAGTCAACGCCTTCTGTCTCCATGACCATCGCAGTGGAGCATCGATCCAGAGTAAGGCGCACTTCCTTTATAGAGGCAGAGGGCGAACAGAGGTCAGCATTGCTGCATGTATATGTAGTGTGGTACTAAATATGTTGTCAGTCAAACACAGAGAAAAGAAAAAGTAAAGACACTTCTCTTACTTTACTGTTGCTCCTCACATCAAGACGATGCCATTGTCTGTCAGCCAGCCAGTTTGTTAACTGGAGGACCAGCGTGCCAGAACCATGGTTAATTTTCAGACTGGGTGTCCCACCAATTAGCTCTGAGGAGAGAAAAAACTCCACTGTTATTAGACTAAAATGAAATGATCCTAACAGAAACCTGCGGGACAACGTTTACAGCCCTGTAGAACGAATAAATGCTTAACGTGCTCGCACATGGAAAAAGCGCAGGCGAGGTGAAAAACAACTGTGATGAAACGCACTGCAAAAGAAGATGAAACTGGCAAGATGCAAATAACAGCTTTGAGAACACATGGGAAAAACCCCAAGGGACATATGAAAACATCTCACCTCAAAACAAACATACAGTGAGAACAGAAAACACAACACAATACGGTTGGTTAGTACCGTAGCTTTGGATCTGAACAACACCAGCAGTGAACAGGAAGGAAAACAAGAGCATGTGACGGGAAGAATTTAAAATCAATCAGTTCAAGGTCCACTTCCCCTAAAGTACTGTTTACAGGGGGGAACTGTCGATTACCCAGTAACAGTCAGAGTCAAAGCCTGTTTGTTGATGATGTGAACCTCACTAAGTTCTATTCGATTCATTGATATGAACATAGCGAACTGCAGCTTTCATTAGCAACGTGAGCCCTTGTCAAACTCCCTCACACCCTGAAGTTTAGCCAACGTGGTTAAAAACCTGCTGATTTACAAAAACATTATAAATATACAATTAGCAACATTAATCATTTAATTAACAATGTGCTTCTTTCACTGCAATGAAATTATAGTCTTATCTGATAAAAAATATTTATTATGTCCACACAGTATATTGTATATTGTACAATGTCACTTTTTGTCCTTCCCCTTCAGGATTCTAACCTTTGTAAACCTTTGGGAAAGTCCCTTCCGGCACCTGTATTACATACACTACGCGTGAAAACGGGTTTGCTTGTGTGGCGCCACATCCAGCGCTTGCTGTATAATGTGGTGGAGTGAGAGCTCATTTCCCTCAGGACTACACTAACGAACAGAATTTGCTTCATATATCTGATTAGCCACCACCCAGTAATTAAACACACAAAATTAAGTTCCAAGTTTCAGAGCAATAATGGCCCAGAGGCCCCTTGCTGCACATCTAATTACCCAGGCTCGCGCTTTACCTATGGCCATGTAGTCCTCAGTGTCCCCAGGCAGAAGAGTGGCCAGTGGGCCGGCGTACAGGAGCAGTCCGTCATCCTCCTCCGTCATAAACTCTAGTGAAAGATGGCTATCAAAGCAGGGCCTCACGGGGGGAAACCAGGCATAGCCGTTACCAAGGAAACTAAGTCCCGTTTGCTGACAGTCTGGCCCCGCGAACTGTGGGAGGCAGTGGCACCTGTAGCACAGAGGAGGGCGAAAGCGGAGAAAACAGCACAACAAACAATCAGTACGGTTGCTGCTTCATGCTTTGACAAGCGTTCACAGCGTTTCGGGATCTGTGTGTGGTGACTTTCCTCTGGCGGGTGTCACAATGTTGGACAATGTTCCGACACCCCAGCTGTCAGCGAACCGCCAGGAGTCAGTCAACTGCTTGCATTAGCGACGTAGCCTTGAATATTCAGTCCTACATTAAATCAATTAGGTACGAACACAACGTTGCTCATGTCTATTCTTTATCTGTCACGGCTGCCCATGCTGAAGCCTCTGGAGACTGCTCCTGCTCCACACATTAAATCTCCATTGTTAGGCGATAATTAATTCTATTTCTTTCACTTTTTCTATGCACTGCTCTGCCGCTGATTTCCTGGAGTTTTTTCAATTAACCCCACCCACCCCCCTTTCTCTTTCTTAAGGTATTACACACTCTAGTTGATATCTGTGCAACTGCCTCTGCTTGTACTCATCTACTTGGATTAGCGGCTGAGTGTTTAGGATCGTTGCACTTGTAGAGACTAAAAGTTGTGTTCGCCGTTACGTTGAAGGACGTCATGCTAAATATTCTAATAATCACACACAACTGCATTTGTGCCACCAATGCAAGCGGAGATGAAAAACGGCCTATTCAATCACGAGGATGGCGAGGATGGAAGAGGCCGGTTGATCTCATCCGGTCCCCTCCGCTGCAGGAACGTGAGACAAGCTGGCTTTGCTGATAATGTCAAAGCCATCTATTTTCATGCAGCGTATGGCGAAGGGAGTGTGTACTGAGGCTGTTAGGGGCTGTTTCTCCCCATTGCTGTTTATTCTGCAGAGGGGCAACACATGTCAGGAATACTGATCCGCACGCAGAAAAAGGGACGGCTTAGCCTGAGCGGAGCCTCATGCATACATATGCACGTATACGCCAGGCATAACACCTCACTCTTTCACCGCTCTTTCGTGTGATTCATGAGAGCAATACCAATCCACAGAAGTGCGGGGCATTTTTTTTTTTCTCGCGTCTGACTGACAACATCTGATTAGCTGCCGTCTGAGGCTGTTAAGCTTTTTTTCAACACAGGACCGAACCGAAAAAAGTTGATTTCTTTATGGTTATGCTGCATTCACATGGAAGCAGACAGTACAATACATATGGGGAGGGAGGGGGTGGGGGGTGTGCTTGACACACACATAGATCTAATGCTTTTAAGATTAGTTAAAGCATACAAGTGAAAAAAGACTATGCTTTGATGAACTTGCATGTTCATGTAAATGACACATGAGATCTTGTGAAGTTGCAAAGAGAGGGAGCAGAACTGTACTAATCCCTTTGCCCTATATTTATTTAATCTGGGCATTAGTGTGACTGTGTAAAAACTGCATGCTGCACTCTTGGGCAGAGAGTATATCATTTGAAGGTGAAGCTCTCACTTTTGACTGCAGGCATTTATTAGCGTTTAGGGTTAATATTCAAAGTGCCGGTTAATGACCTTGAAACACAGGCGGTGTATTTTTTATTAAGCTCTGCAAAGAGCACCAGAACTTTAAACTGTCCACAGGAGGCTATAAATCTATAGACACACACTGTTCTGTTTACACACACACACATGGGCATTGCTTCTGAAGCCTTTTGAAATATGCTATTCAATATTCAGCTGAAAACGCTGCAGAGCCGCTCAAGCAAGTTAGGTCAAGTTACAGGTGAAGGACATTTTCTCAAGAGAGGCATGATTAGCACTTCTGGGCTAATTTCCCAGTATGTCTCTTTTACAGAAAGTCAGTGAGTCGTCGACATGCATGTGACTCACCTGTATCCGCTCTGGGTGTCGACACAGGTCCCCCCATTCAGGCAGGGGTTGCTGTGGTAGGAGGAGCAGGTTCGGTAAGTCATTTCCCTTGCGGCGCAACCGCACACGGCCACGGATGTGACCCTTACTGAGACCACGGATAAAACACCAGAGTCTACCAGGGTGGGCGTGTCACTGATGCTCAGCTGTGTGGAGCAGCCGCCGACTGTCGTGCAGTCCCGGTGTACGCACTCATCCACTTGCACCTGGCTCACATTCACACGCAGCAACGACTGCAGCTGCAAAGAGTCAGAGAAGGGATGAAGGGAGGAGACCAGGAAAACAAAAAAAACAAACTTACAACATGTGTCAGTAGAGTATAGTAGAGTACAAGGAAGACCAGCAGGCAATGCAAAACAAGGGAGGCAAGGGCTAATACATAAATATGCTCTGTTTTTTATTACTGTGTTAGTGTTAAGCATGACAGATGATTAAGAATTATGTGCAATCCAAACACTGAAGAGAGGAAACAAACAAGAGGTTGGACACAGGCGACAGAGACATGACAGGGCCAGGCAGTAAACAGACACAAAGTTGGTGTAAAAATAAAAGGGCAGATAAAAAGACCTGTTATCACTTCCCCTCAAGCTCCCAAGTGCATTGTTTAATATATGAGCATTGATTTCTATCTATCAGACAATGGGTCATATACCTTCTTTTTATGTGCTGCGAGGACACCGTGCAGTTTTTCAGGGCGCAGGTAGCCATTATCAGTAAGCACATAGAAATGGATGTCCACCGTCTTCTCCTCTCTATCCGCTATGCTGAAAATGTTGACGCTCCCCGGTCTGACAGACAGCGTTTCAGACAGGAAGTCCCAGAACGTCTCCAGTTGGCTCTTCCTTTCGACGCGCGGGTCGATAAAATCTCTCGCGGTAATGCCTTCAGGAGACAAAGAGAACGGCGCTCATGCAGTAAGAACTACTGACTCGTCAATGACAACTACAGAGCTGATCAAAGTCTAGCGAGTTCCTCATTGTATTAGCACAAGAGGTAACCTATTGATCCAAGTCCTTACTGAATCTGCCCCAACGTGACGTAGTTAAGTAAAAATTAAATTAAACGACACTCTCAAGGTTTTGAAGAAATGCCTTCTACATAATACTTGAATGACAGGCTAATCAATCACATTTGCGGTGCCGCCTTCCAATAATATCTGGGAAATGTAAGTATTCATCTTCTGCCTCCAAAAATGATAATGACTTGCAGTCAGAGGCATCCATAATAGCCGCTGACTGCGCTCGCCAAACGACTGCTTAAATGTCAAGGACTTTACCTGACACTTCGAAATTGACCTTTATGCCTCTGATTTGCTCTGAGAGACTGACAGAAAAATGAACACTCCAACAGAAACTTCTGAGTGTCGAAGAATAACAACAAGAAGGAAACTATTACCAACGAGCAGCGTGAATAGCGGCTTTACAAGGCTTAGAAATGTTAAATAATGCAAGTATAAAAATTTGTCCTGACAGCCCATTATTTCAGCATTAACTAGATTGACAACCTGATAATCATTCAATGAAAAGTAGCAATTTATTCATGCCTGTGGCAGATGCTGTCTCTTTCAACATTCGCTTCAAAAACGATTTTAACAACAACAGCGGAAACAAAGAGCAAGCTAGTTTGTGGAGGATGACTGGGACTGAGACAGGGAATCCTATTGAAAAACTACTTTACTCAATATTTTTTTTACTAATAGTTCTGAGGGTCATGTAGAGACATTAATGGTAAAACAATTCACTGCAGCAATCATCCACCTGCAGAGCTGCAGGCATCCAGTGATTTCAAATGAACAGCGCTTATGCCATTAGAGGAGTCAGTTATTGTACCGGCATTACCTGTCAAGCGTAGTGAGGCAGATGACGAGATGGCCTTTTCCTCCAGCTCCCTGACATGAACTCTGACACCTGACATCACATCGGGCCACACCCCATCAGACACAGAGACCCTCAACCAGTAGCTGCCCGGAGGTGTGTTCTGTCGGATAGTCAGCGCTCCTGAGCTCTCATTCAGGCTAAAGAACCTTAAAAAAAAAAAAAAAAAAAGCAGAGAAGATGTAAGGTGGGAGAAGACTACATAGCAGAAAGATGAGAGAAAGGAAAAAAAAAAGAAGACAGACAAGACTTTTGTTTCCGAACTCTTGTTCAAAGGAAAAACACCTGACAGATGGCAGCCAGACAAGAACAGAACCGGTCAGCAGTACCTGGTTTTCCTCCAGCACTGAATGCAAATTTCTTTTATACAACACAAAAAACAAAAACTACCACGAAGAACAAAAAGTAGAAAAAAACCCTATTTGGCTCTAAAAAAGCTCATAAAAGATCTTGATAGTTGTCATGGTAACTGTCACAATTTGTTTTATGAATAATGAAAAAAAATGTGCATTTCATATTTCTAATCTGATTTTGATGGTGTGAATAATGAATAGCTGCACAAGGTCCCCCACTGGTGTGCTCATACAGGGTGTTTCATTATGAGCACGTCATACAGGTGGATGGAGAGTCTGCGTTTAAGTTTCAGTGCTGTTCGGCTACGATTAAACCATTTTGGAGACTAGTAAAAAAAAAAAAAAAAAGGATTATTATTACACAAAATTAACAGTGAGCTCTTACTTGGCTGCGCTTGTCTCCAAAGTATAGGTCTTGTTGTCCCAGTCATCGGGATCTGGGGCGTACACCTTCCCCAGTGCTGCATTTCCCATCCTTCCTGTTCAAAGCAAACGAACGCGCACACAGACACGCACAACCACACACACACACACAGAAACGCGCGTTGATTCCGTCTGGACTGAATCTGCTGATGCCAACACTTATCTTTTCGTCCCTCTCTTCTCCCTTATCTTGCATTCTTGTGCTCTGTTCTACTTATTATGCTCATAACAGTGGAGCCCCACTGCTGGAATGAATAGGCTCTCGGTGCTCCACTTCAGACAGCATGGAGCTCAAGGAAGCAGGGCTATCTCGGTATGGATTATGTTATTATCGACCTGCAGTGCCAGAGTACTGCAGCTGGGAAAACAATGGCAGCCTGAATGAGTCACAGCACTCCTGTTTTCTACAATTACCAAAAGTGCCGTGTAACTGCATGTGCAATCAAAACAATAATGAACCGACATACCTAACCAACTTACCTGGAGGGTAAAATGAATGAAGCGGGGCAGAAAAAGAATTCATGATCCTTATCATAATGTGATGTTCAGATGAGCTTTAGGCGTATGGCTGGCAAAGGAAGAATGTGCTGAGGGGTTGTTAAACGATTCAACAATGACATTACCATAACAAAGCACTGGTAAATGTAAAAGGAAGGATGGAATTATGAATTCCAGGCTGCACTGAGTAGGTGAGGGATTGAAAACTTTTCCCTTAAGCTGTAGACTCCATTTTTCCCTCTTCACTCAAGCTCTGCCTGCAGTGAAAACCTCTGTTGTGACAACAGGGGGGGCAAAGAGAATGAAATGAGGGGAAGCGAGCAACTCACCCTTTTGGCTATGCACATAGACATCTTTCTCTCCTGCCTGATGGGCGTTATCGTTCTGGTCGCCAATGGTGATAGTGAGGGTGTTCGTGGCTGTCATTGGTGGATTGCCACTGTCGCTCATAATCACCGGCAGGTGGAACACGCTCTGCCTTTCCCTGTCGAATCTCCGCAGGGCGGTGAGCGTGGCAGAGCCGTTCGCGTGATCCTGTAGGTGGAAGCTCATAGAGAAAGCGGAGGGCAGGGAGAGAGAAAAAGGAGGCCCGTGCTCTGGGGAGTCTCTGTCCACAACGTGAAGCAGAGTAGAGCTCCTGTTGAGCCAGACCACTTGAGGTGCTGGGCTGTTTTCCCATAGTATAGGGGTGTAAGCTGTCTCCAGTTCTGGACCGTTGTCATTCATATCTAGCAGTGGCAAGTGGACCGTGACACTGCCAGTCAGTGCTGGGGTACCCCGGTCGGTCGCCATGACAACCAGCTCATAACCTGCCACTGTCTCCCTATCCAGCGTCCTTGCAACTGTGACCACGCCAGCTTGGCCGACTGTAAAATGTCCGTACGGGTCAGACTGAGGGAGGATGCTGTAAGAAATGTCGCCATTCATCCCTGAGTCGGAGTCGGTGGCCACAACCTGAATGATACTGGTACTTACAGTTACGTCCTCGGGCACAGGGGAGAGCGTGTAGGAGCTCTGCGCAAAAACGGGGGCGTTATCGTTCTCGTCTTCCACTAAAATCCCACAGTGGATGAGGCTGGAGAAGTCGGAGTCCTCCACCTTGATGGTGAGGTTAAAGCGCTGCTCTCCCGGCTTCTCATAGTCCAGCTTCTCCTTGAGTCTCAGAGTGCCCGTTTGGTCCAGTGGGCGGCTGACCATGTGGAATTGCTGCTCTGGGTCTCCAGCCACGACGCTGAAGGTCAGCTGTCCGTATGTGCCAGCATCAGGGTCCAAAGCAGGCAACTCCAGAACAGCAGCATCCTCCTCAGTGTTCTCCGGCACACGAGCCGCACACCAGTTTGTTTTAAACTTTGGAACGTGGTCGTTTATGTCTGTCACTAGTACAGTGACGGTGGCAGTGCCTGTCATACCTCCACCGTCCCGGGCCTCCACTACCAGCCGATGGCTGTCAGCAACTTCCCGGTCCAGCCCCTCTGCTGCCACAGATATGGAGCCAGTGCTGGAATCAATAGCAAAAAGGTCTGCTTCGCTTACAGTGGGTGCATTCTCAGTAATTCGGTAGGTAAGGATTGCATTCTGACCTACGGCTGCGTCGTCAAGGTCTACTGCTGTCATTTCCACAACAAACGTTCCAGGAGGTGAGTTCTCTGCCACGCTACTATGGCAATTATCAGGCGCGCACGAGAAGGTGGGGGCATTGTCATTGATGTCCCACACATTGATAATAACATCCGTAAAGCCAGTTAGTCCCTCGCCTTCTTCGTCTGTTGCCATAACAACAAAGCGCCACACGGCACGCTCTTCTCGGTCCATGGTGCGCTGGGCATACATCTCTCCTGTGATGTCATTGATCATGAAGTGTGACTCTGCACCTTGACCGTGAATGGAATACCGGATGGCCCCCTGGTCTGCATCTTTGTCTGGGTCAGTAGCTGTCACCTACAGAAAAGGAAGAAGACAATGGACACTCACTCACTTAGTCAAACCCACATTAATGCTTTCACTTATCTCTTTTCACTTGGCAAACAACATTCTTTGCTTAGGAATCTTTTCAGACAGCTCGTTTAAGTGCTTGAATTTTTGCCGACCAGCTAAATTAAAGCAGTGAGGTCTGATCAGGCATGTTTCTTCTTCATCTGGTGTAAGAGGGGGTCTGACAGCCTTACAGCTGAATTTCTCCACACAAGACCTACAGGAATGACAGCTCTGTAATATTTCAAAGTGGACGTTGAAGACGATTCTGTTATCGACTCAAAACTCTCACTTGTAGCACGAACACAGGTGACCCATCAAGTTCCTCTGTGACAGATCCGTAGTATTCATTCATAGAGAACACAGGTGCCTCGTCGTTCTTGTTAACCACAGTGACCACCACAGCAGCGTAGTCTTCCCACTTCCCGTCGGATGCGAGGACTAATAACTTGTATCTCTTCTGCTGCTCGTAGTCCAGCGGTTGCGCAATGAAGATGGTCCCCACTTCTGGCTCTATGTCAAAAACTCCACCCTTGTTGCCAGATGTTATCTGGTAGCGTAGCTTAGCATTGGCCCCTGTGAAAAAAACAAAAAACACAGCACACTAATTAGAAAAATTTCCAATCCAATTTCATTATTCTCAACACTTTTTAGGTCCACTACTACGATTTCTGGCAGAATAGAAGGACATACGCACAAAGGTATTACACCTCATTTCCTTTGAGACCTGACCATTAGTAGATTTTCATGTATCCCTTTCTTGCTTTGATTACTTAATTAAACCGAAACTTTGCACCTCGTTTCCTTGGCTTTAATCAGATACAAATTAAAAAAAGCAAGCAAAAAAAAGTAAAATGGAGCTTGAGAGTGAAAACAGCTTAATGCACTGTGATAGTTCCCTCAAGGGGATGCTTTTGAGGTCTACGGGAGGGTGGGGGGTGTAGTTGAGTAAAGAAGAAGTCAATATCTGAACGTATCTACTGTGTCTCCATGGAGACCATCCAATCTAGTGGTTTAACACTGGAATAGATAAGATAATCTCCTGGAATGTTCAGTCCTTGCTTTCAATCATCCTGTTGGGTTAAAGTAGCTACAATCCCATTTAAATACACTAATCTGTACTATTAACACAACCCTTGCCAACAAAGTGCTCCCTGCCTCCCACTGAGATCTGGCAGGCTTACATCAGACAAGCCCAGGGTGGAGTTATTAAACAAGACAGATTGAGTGTCCGTACTGAGGGACCGTGCTGCATCCTAAATGTTGGGGGTTGTTCTTACTCTGTCGCTATTCATCATTAGTTCTGCAGCTGGGCCTAAGCTGCCCCCCTCCGCCCCTCGCCGTAAATACTTGATTAACGGACCCAAACATGCCTGATAAAGGGATCTTAAACTACTGCTGTACAGAGGATGAGCAACTGCTTTATTGCTTAAATCCCGCCCACCTACTGTGTAGGAGCGTGTCGCTCTTTTTGGAACATATGTGCTACAGTGCTTTACTAAGTACTCAAATGGCTACTGCTAAATCTAGCAGAGCGCCTGATTTCAGCAGAGCTGTTCAGCCTAGATTGGGAGAGAGTGCCCACAGGGTCACTTTATGCATACTGATACAAATGCAGGCCATCCTGCAGGAAAGTGTCTACTTGGCACAAAACTCACTGACTCGTAGACTGTCATAATATCTCTGTTATTTTAAGAGCGTCTGGTGAAGGATGCAAAAAAGTATCTTCTGCTGTATGTTTGCTGGAATGTTTCAAAGTAGTTCACAAAAACTTTCTGTTGGTTCTGGCTGAGTAGCTTCTTTGACCTTTATTTCTAGGAAGTGGCAGCAGTAAAAATCTCTCCGGCTCTTCCTCAGTGCACTGCCTCATCAAGCGTACCTTCATCCTCGTCATTAGCGCTAACAGTGACAACAGCCTGGCCCACATCTGCATTCTCGTCGACACCGACTTCATAGAGGCGCTGAGCGAAGACCGGCTTGTTGTCGTTGACGTCGCTGATGAAAACCCTCACATAGGCCGTGTCTGCACGAATGACAGAATGGCAGACAATTTAGCAACACATCACACACACTCTCTCTCTCTCTCTCTCTCACACACACACACACACACACACACACACACACAGAGTTCGTTGCATTTGTCTCCATCCATCTGTTTATTGATTCTACAATTCAATGTCATTGTTTAGTGGGGAAGAGGCACTTAACCCTACGCAACGCGCCTCATTGACATGGAAATCAGACAAAACATTTTTCACAAAAGATGTGCAGTAAATTACATAAATAATTCATTTTGTCAGGAGTTTATTGGTTTAACAGTGGTAACAGTTTTCTACAGAAAGAATTACAGCAACGGGGCTAAACCTCCGCAACAGGCTGCTTTTTTTGTGGAGACTAGATTAAGAACCTCTCTATTGAAAGGTTAAATATTCATAAGATGACAAGTGTTTATGTCTTATCTGCTCCCCACCTCATTATGCTGTTTATTTCTTTAGTTAGAAAGAGTAAATTATCTGCTCAAAGAGCGCATGGGTGACATGTTAATATCGAGCTGTGGCAGGTGGAAGCTCGTGGAAGGTGGCCCCTATTTTCGTGGCTTGTTTTTACATTTTCAACCTCCCCCGGGTGTTTCCCAAAGGAAGACGCAGAGACAGGTAATGTTTGCAGAGGAGATGATGCCCTTCTGGATGTGGGAGATATGTTGCGCAAGACACAGCAAAGGCTCATTGCAAATGCTAAGCAGCCCTGGCAAACCAAGAGAGGAGGCTTTGTTGTTCCAAAACATCACCCTTTACCTCTAATACTTCCTCTACAAACACTGGCAAAAGCCCCGTTTCTGTCCGCAGACGTCTTACTCCGTCACTCTAGGCACAAAGCGAGGTTTCATGACTGCCAAAATGTCACAAAGACAGCATGGTAAACAAGCACAGACCGTACTGGTTAAATATTGAAAAACAAAAATTAAAAACAGGGACGGGGGTAAAAAAAAAAAGCGATTGCGAGAAGCAGCAGATAAAAAAAAAAGAGTGCAAAGAAATCTCTGAGCTGTTTTCACATGGATGAGAGAGCGAGGCTGTCTGGTCATGGCAGTGGAATGAATCAAATTAAGATTCACTTTACAAAGTCACTCCCAAGGTGTAAACGAATGCAATGTAACGGTGGTGCAGCCTGTTTAAAACACAGCGCACAAAGGAAGCACTGCTCATACTTGAGTTTGCAGTATTACCCTGTAGGCTCATACAGACAGAGCAATGCTGATTTTTTACGAACAGGACAGCGCAGCAGAGGTCACTTCAAAGTTAACTCTGCAAACTTATATAGTCCATTAAAAAATTACAAGAATGAAATCTAACTCTCGGTATCTATATCAGGGAAACACTAAATCCGGAGCCACTAACTCTGATAAGTGAACAGTAATGAGACTAACTCGGGGTTAGAATACTGTTAATGAAACAAAGCAGCATTTAAATTCACGAGGAGCATCACACCGAATGAGCAAGTCTTATGTCAACGTTAAACTCCTTATAATGTCTTACCCGAGTTGGGCTGCTTGTTCTTGCCAGGTCGAGCTGACTCCTGGCCGTCTTCTGACTGAACCTCCAACAAATAGGAGCTGCGAGCCTCACGATCAAACACAGCTTCAGTGTAGATGTTCCCATGTTCTGGGTCAACGCGGAACAGATGGTGATCGCCACTGCTGTCACTTAGCAGGGAGTAAGTGATCTGCGGAGCACAGGGAGTTTAAAAATGAAGTTACTATTTTAAGCAATAACTTGCAGGAATAGGAAAAAAAATAAAGGATCTGAAGCCGCGAAAATGTCATGAGCTCTCTATTATACGGCCAAATTCTGTCATCTTATTACAAGCGAGATCGATATACTCCATCCTTCCTATACTGTCAAAGTCAATCACGCCGCTTTGCTGGCACAGTTTCCGACATTCACAATTCTGGAACAAAAGCTTCCACATAAAACAGGTTGTGGTGTGGTTATACAGCACGTTTCTTTTACGGTAACAAGGACGGTTTAACAAGAACAAAGTACAAACAAGTCGATCGGCACAAACCTCTCCATTAAGACCCAGGTCCTTGTCGTGGGCAGAAACCTGGAGAACGAGCGTCCCTGTCTGGGCTCCTTCTGTCACCGAGGCCTCGTAGATGGAAGAGGTGAAAAACGGCACGTTGTCATTGACATCTTAGTGAGAGATTTAGAAACAAATTGATAACGTGTTAAATTCCAGTAATACGTTCTTTCAGCCATCACACTCACTACGCATTTAGAAGTTTTGATTTTCTGTCTCTTCTCCCTCCAACTATGTGGATATTGGACTTTTCCGCCTACACATTAAACTTAATGACCAGAAGAACAACAGTTATATAACAATTACATAATAAATAAACCAATAACATAAAAACTTACATACAGATATTTTCCATGGATTATTTTCTTTGAAGTTTCTGTAATGCCTATTGTACTCATATAATACACATATAATTATCACTGACTTCACCAATATTAATCTCTATTTATAAGATAATAAAGCCATGAGGTGAAGCCGATCATTGAAAAAGAATTTTGACAAAGAATATTAATAAAACCTGTTAACAGAAGAATTAGCATATGAATGTTCATTTCAATGTCACAGACAGTTAATAGAGGCTGTAAAAATGATACCTGTAATATTGACATAAACAGTAGTGAAGGCCGCCAGAGGAACCGGGGCCACGTTCTGTGCTCGGACCCGCAGAGAAAAATATGGCGTTGTCTCGTAGTCCAGCGGCTCAGACACCAGAATGGATGCAGAGCCATCTTCGCGGTTGGGGGACAGATAGAAACGGACTGGCATGTTGGTTTCAGGAACCAGCCCGTCCTCGAGGTTGTACGTCACCCTTGGGTCACCCAGATGTGAGGTTGCTTTGATCGTCTGAATAGGGATGAGAAAAGAATAAAAGAATGAGTCAACGCAACTACAGCGAAGACGCGAGGCTGAGGAAACACGTGAAAGTGAAGAGAGAGAAAAAAAAACAACCATCAGCGATCAGACATAGAATCTGTTTTCATTGATGCTGATCGTCTTCTAGCCCTGGCTCTCTGCTTCCTGAGCTAGAGTTGAAGTGCAATGTGCTTAGCTTAGCATAACCACTGGAAACGGAGAAATTCTACAGCTGCTGCTGGGCTTATTTTTAAACTGCAGACGCTCTTAGCCTTTATGCTAATCTAACAACAGCCTCATGCAGTAATTAACGTCTAGACATCGGAGCGGACTAAATGTTCTCATTCAAACCTAGAACTATAGCAGCCTGGGTGACACACAGATTATGTTAAATCATAATTATTGTGATCACTGATATTTGACTAAAGACCACTATAGGAGAAGAGTCCGACTCTGTGTCTGAGCCCTGATTTAACCCTCTTATCTCATTGTGAAGACCTTGGGAAATGTCTTGTGCTCTTCAGATTGACAGCTATATCATTTTCATATCAAAGGAACAATCTGAATGGATTTAATTAGCCCGAAGTCAAACTTGCCTAACACATGAAATCCGATGTCAGTCTTCTTTTACAGCGTCGAACTAAAGCACATCTACAGTTTGCAGCGTGCTGACGTGCTTTCAAAGGTGTATTTTGAGCACAAAGAAACAAGGTGTCTGAATAACGTTCAGGCGGTTTCAGACTAATCCTGGGAGCTAAGCAAACAAACATTTAAGCCGATCTTCTTACTACTGAAGAAAGCTGCGGTAGAGAAACCAGCACGACTGTAAATAATACCTGCATTCAGAGTAAGTTGAACACGTACCACTATCGCTGTGTCTCTGGCCGTGTTCTCGGGGACGACGACGCTGTAGCTCTCTTTTTCCCACTGCGGGGGCTGGTTTTTCACGTTGGTGATGGTGACTGCCAGCTCCACAGAAGAGCTTCGGTTTCCCCCGTCAGTTGCTATGATCTCCCGAGTGATGTAGGTTCTCTGGTCAACAACAACAACAACAACAACAACGGTTATTGTTATTATCAGTGGGCTAAAATCTTTGATGTTGAATGAATCTAGCTACTTGTTGTTGGAAACCATGCAGAGATCACCCTCATTAATGTTTTTTTATTTAAGTAATCCTAATGAATAATCTAATTTCTCTGTGTAAAATTGACATAAACTTGCACATTTGCAAATTAGATACTCAGTGAGTCAAAAAATCTCAACTGAAGCAGCTATTCCAGTAAATTGTACTACAAATACTAGAACAGTAAGTAACTTAATGTAATAATAATGGACACACAACAAGTGTTAAAAATACAGTTTATTCAAATGCTTGTGTCAAACACGGACACAAAACTAACGATCTCTGAATCATTTTCATATAGTTTAAATGATGCATGATTCACAGGGAGCTGGTGGAAACTGGTCACTGGCGAGTCCATTAAACGTGTGCATTTGGATGTAAAAACTGTGTTTGCCGTTGTGTGAATACTGTGCAGCCCATGTGATCATGTTCCTGGGTGAACCTAAACTTGTTCTATAGACTCCTTGGAGGAAATTATTTACCGTAATCAGGCCAAGAACAACACAAGCAAAGGGGTATTAGCTTTAATTCAGATTCCACCTGAGCGTCTCTACTTGTGATATTGTACAGTAATTGAACAGCTATAAAACGAAGGAAGCTGTGTTTCATCACAGGCTACGCTGCAGGAAAAGCTGAAAATCCCCTTAAGAGGTCATTAGAGTGTTTGACTCCGTTTATCTAAATTAGACATTGTGTAAAATCAACATCACACACACCTTCACCCACATGAAGTCATTTATTTCATTATACAAACTCACTGTTACACCACAGCAAAAAAACAAAAAAAAAACCCAAACACTGCTCAGGTACTAATTCAGTTGTTAAGGTGTAACATTTCACCCACCAGCTGCATTACTCAATGCAAATTATTACCCGGTGACCCGTTATTGTGCTGCTGTAGCCAGATAAAACGAAATCTCACTTAACTTCAAAATGACATCTTCTATTCCTGGGACAATTCAATTAGTATTTACGAACAAGTCCTTTGCAAAGCTTGAGAGCGGAGAACAAAAATTGCACTCTGCGATGTCAAACGTGCAGCCAGCAGCAGCAGCTGCTTTCACAATGCGCCGGTGATTTGGTGGTAGCATCCAACTGTGGTTAAAAATTTGATTTGTCATAATGGTGTCAGGTCGGCACCAGGAAATATCCATAAAATATTCTGGATTCGGTCACAGCAACCTCTTTCGTCTTCTCTGCTTAATTTTCCCGCAAAGCTGTACTGTACAGTGTTCTGGCACCGCAGGAGTTCAGCACTGGCTGTACTGTCTTAGGGCACAGGAATATCTGCTGTTGTTCTATGGTCTATCTGCCTCATATTACCCCGACATGCCGCAAGTCAGCTGGGAACTGTGCTGCATAATTTACTGTGAAGTGCGGTGTGAAAATTTGGCCTTAATACTTGCTCAGCGTAATAAGACACTGTGATGAGAAAATCAAAACAGAACAACGTCTCAAACCAGTCAACACGCTTAACATTTCATAAAGGCCTTTTATAATCTTGGTTGCATCACAGAGGCTGCAGAAGATTCAGACAGCTTTTTGAAACGGCTCTGAAATAGGCAACAGCTTTGTTCAGCGGCGTCTGGACTTAACGCTTTCAATTTTGCATAATGTCAGCGGCAAAATTGCAAGAGACATCCAACACCAGCACGTTAAAAGTATGCTAAATAATAAACGACCCCATAGTGCAATAGTAAGTCTCCAGCCAGAGAACATCACAGACACAATAAATCAATTATAGGACATCAATTAGTTGACAAACATCAACCGAAAGGGCAGCTTACTAATGCGAACCTTAACAGACAGTTTGCTGAACACAATCCTTATATAGTCCTCCTCAAAACAAATGCATCTAGAAGGAAACGATCAGATTCTACGCATACGGCCGAACACTCTGCAGTTACTTTGCATTCAAGGTAAATGAATATGTTAAATACATAAATCATCTTATACCGCCGCTCTGTGTCAGTCACCAGTGGGAAAAAATAAAAGGTCTTCAAGGATTGAAGAGGATTTTTAATGCATGTTTAAAGGACAGCCTTTAGTAACAGACCAATAAACAAATCTGTAGTCATCAAATAGAACCACGGGAAGCCAGAGCTGCTAAAATCTATTTTAATAATTTGTTTAGCCTGATTTAGTCCTTCCATCTTCTCTCTGTGGTTTTTCCATATGCAGCACCGCTGGGAGTACACATAGCTCAGATTAGAAGTAGCAGACACAGGCACTTTGAGGTGGCCCATTCATTAACTTTGTTGACACAGACCCACAGGCTGCCATTTGATACTGACGGAGCGTGTGTGCATCCGTGTGTGCGGCACGACCTGACAAGGGAGCCTGATAAAAAGCGCTGACTGACCTGCGATATAGGCTGGTTAACGTAGACCCATCCAGTCACGGGGTTGACGCGCAGGTACTCTGGCTGCTCCAGGGACATGGAGTAAGCGATAGCCGCATTAGTCCCGAAGTCATCATCGTGAGCCGCTACACGCAGGAAACTTGTACCCACCAAAGTGTCTTCTCTCAGAAAGTCTACAGGGGACAGAAATAATGTATGTGCACTCAGTTTGTTGGTCAAAGAGTAGACATTTATAAGGCTGAAAGCGAAAGATGACAAAAGTCAAACAGTTGTTATATGTCAAAATAATTTAGATTATTACCACAGGGGACACCAAGGTATTTTTAATGCCTGTTTCCAATTTCCATGCTGGGAACAAGGCAGATTAATAGCATTTCATATTTCCTTAAATTAAAGCCATTCAGTCACATTTACTACTTTCAAAAACACATTCTCATTTGAATTCAATTACTGAAATGTAAGAAAAATCAAATTGCACAAACTACGCCTCCATCTCACCGTGGTACCATTAATGCGGTCTTAATTAAGAATTCATTTGGATGACGTCATCACTTACACTCATAGCGCAAATTCTCAAACTTGGGGCTGTTGTCATTCTGGTCCAGTATTTGGACGGTGAGCTGACAGATGCCGATGAGCGGCTCCTCTGCCCAATCAGTGGCCGTGACTGTTACTGAATATTCTCTCTGCCGCTCCCTGTCGAATCTCCTGGCAGTCACAATCACGCCTGTAAATGCAGAACAATAATTAACCCTCTCCCTGACCCCCAGCGAACGCGCACGCACACGCATGAATACATATATGCTTTAATTAACATATTCAGACAATATACCTGCCCGAGCTGCTTTAGCTGTTTCTGTAGCTTAACGAGCAAAGAATTGGAAATGTATTCTAAGTACTGTAAGTTGGGACTTCAGAAATTGAGCAGGGTTACGTGTTTGCCCCCCCGTTAAGTTAAATTGGTTCTATATACAGTATCATTTGTTTTTGATTGAGTGCATTGTTCTTAGCTCTCTTAGCGGTCACGCTAAGCTTCGCCAAAATAAATCAAATGACGATCATAGACAGGTTTGGCATTTATTCCACAGTACTGCAATTTGCAATATCTGTACAAACATCTCCCCTCCTCTCAGATCACAGTTCAACCGCAGTGACCATTATCGATGTGAATTACCATCTAAACGAGTAAACGCTGCGCCCTGTATGTGATTGAGAGCTAGTTTATCCCTGAGAATCTGTGGCAGCGCTACCTGTGTCTGGATGAATTCTGAAGGCAGGCATGGCGCTGTCTCTGTGCATTAAGCCATATTTGACTTTTCCATTTGCTCCCTCATCTGCATCCACGGCATGCACTTGCAACACAAAAGTCCCCGTTGGCTGGTTCTCCAGCACTGAAGCCTGCTCACGATATTGCTGGCACTGAGATAGAGAGGTGGGTGGGGGGGGAGAAGGAGGAGAGTAATTCTCATATATTAGGTTATATGTACTGTCAGAATAAGTTACATTAACAAGGATACAGGGATCAAAGAAAAAGGACTCATTACGTAGATGGCCACTACACGCACACAGGGAGGTACAGTACTTGCATGAAGTATAGAAGCTACACATACAGTAGATCACATATCTGAAAAAAAACAACACTTGAGCTGATTCTTTGAACAGACAGTAACAACCATGAATTCAACCCCTTCCCTTTAATGAACATATGCCCCAGATAAAGAGCTGCTCTCTGGAGTGTTTCCTTTTTGTAATCAGATACACTCTTTCAACAGAATGACCATGAGAAACATAAAAACAATAGACAAGAAGAAATGGGAGTAAAGCAGTGGGAGGGGGGGGGGGGTGGATGAAAGGATGTGAGGGTGCGGTAACCCAAAAAATAATGCAAGGAGTCATGGGATGTGATGACACAGACAGTATGGCCTGTAGGTATCGCTTCATAAAAAAAAAATCACATTATATCAAACATAAGGTCACACTAGCCCAGATGGTTCTGAGGCATAACTTGATATTTAAACACATCAAGTTGCCAAGACCTCCAGCCAGCCCAAAAGACCTCAGGAGTATGTCTTCTGCTGAAGTTCAAGTCATTCCTAATTAAGGTGGAAGTTAATTAAACAGGTATAGTATATTGTGATGATATTGCACTTTTTTTTTTCATAAATTAATTGAAATCCCCATGGAGCGCCTAAAGATAGAGTGGGTGTGCAGGCTAATCAAAACTCGTGGGAAAACAGAGCGGAGAGAGACGGAGGCCATGGAAATGAGAAAGGAAAAAGCTGGAGAGAGGGAGGAAGTACTGCGGTGACAGACGGAGGAATAGCTGAAGTGAGAGGATGAGACAGACGAGGCAGACAAGAGGAAAATGTGACAATGCAGTGTGAGCGCGTTTCTTCGATTCTGAAGTAAAAACCCCTGATTGTCAGCTACGACAAAGGGTCGATGGTGACAACAAAAACAACGACAAAAGAATTTGTCCCTCAAAAAAGCCTAGAACAAATACGCTGATCATTAGCCGAGAACATTGATACCACTACTATATCTGTAAATATATGGTAAGAGAAAAGAAAAAGAGGAAAAGAACATCCTGTTACTAAACCCAGGATGCAGCAAAGCATAACATATAACACAAACAGGTTCAGGATCCAGGTTGAACAGTAAATGTTTTCAATAAAAGAAAAAAGCACAACTCACCTCCTCAAATACAGGTTTGTTGTTGTTGACATCATCAACCCCAACGATGACCCGAGCTGTGGAGGCGAGCGGCTGCGCTCCCCCTGATGCATTGTCATCTGTGGCTGTTACATTTAGAATGTACTCCAGGCCTTGGAGCTTCGGCAGGGGAGTGGAGCGCAGACGAATCAAACCTGCAAAGAACACACACACACACACACACACACACACACACACACACACACACGGTTGAGCCAAACAGGGCGAGCACAACCATTACTCATTAGGTAGGATGTGACTGTGGTCTGCAGTCTAAGTCTACAGTCACATCCTTAGTCTAAAACTAAGAACAAAATACAAACTGTGTGTTGTTGTTCTAGAAATCATGAGTGAAATAGCAGGTGATAGATTTACACCTCCCGCGTCCACAGAAAGGTAAAAATCTGATACGCAGACTAAATTCAAAAACCAATTTCACAGTGGTGACTTTGTCACTTTTCTAATCTACTAATTCCATGCTCTCCTACGTAAAGATGCCCGTACAGCTCAAGCACCTGAGCAAGAACATAAGGTACTGCAGTGAGAGGCTCGGGTTAGAAGTTAACCAGGCTCAGCAGATGCCTATTAGCTGTTCCTCTCTTCCCCTTTGTCTGCTTTCATGTAACAGTCAAGATAAAAGGTGGGATAAAAGGATGCAGCATCTGAGTCAACATCTTTCTCGTCAACAGTATTACAAAAAGAAAAATCTGAGGTTGCAGGACGAGTAAGAAGCTTGTGATGTGGGGGAAACTCATTGAAGTGTGAGCATGGGAAGGGTTTTTGAGTTTCTATTCATCTCTTTCAGTGCTCCTGATTAAAGACAACACAGCATGCTGATACACACAGACTTTCTTCTCTCCCAATTTACTTTGGGAGCTTGGCTGCCCACAGAGCAGAGATGGGTCCTAGCTCCTAATAACAATGTGTGATGTTGACAGCATTGCACCACTACATTAAAATAAGTGAAGTGTGGGATGTACGCTGTAATTCTTCCAGCTTAAATGTCAGCCTTGTTTACAAATGTGACATGAGCCCTAGCAGCGACTCAATGAGCTAGCACTCATCACATATACAGCAAATAAGAAGCGGTATAGAGGTTTCCCTGCACATCAGCTTCAGCATTCGCTTGCTCTGAGAATACCCAGAAAGGGAGGAGAGGAATAGAAAAAGATGACACAAAAGAAAGAGGAGCCGGTAGAGCACAGCCGGAAGATTGTCAGCTATGATAGAGCAGTTGTTGTGAAATTGAATTGAAAGGGTTGGGTGACAAATGTCACAGCGATTGCCACTGGTTTCGGATCAAAGGGTAAATAAAAAAGATAAACTGTGCAGTCACCAGTGCTTAGAAAGTGCAGAAACACGAGGAACATTTGTCTTTTTGTATTTGCATAAAGAAAACCTTCCAAAATTATGTCACTGTTAATACGTATGGCGCCGCATAATAGAAAACTGAAATTACGCTTCTAATATCAAGTTTCAATATCATTTTAGAACACTGGCCTTGAAAGTAATGGGTGTTCACTACACCCCCACTGTAGCAGGTGTTGAAATTGAATGCTAGATTTGACGGAGAGCCTGTCGGTTAGATTCAGAGCGGCAAAATGCAAAGGCTGCTGGAAAAAGTAGGATATATCACCTTTCTGGCTGTCAATGACGAAGTTTCCTTCCTCATTTCCTGCTGTTATGGAGTAGATTATGCCATCACCGTCGGGGTCTTTGGCCAGAACCGTGGCCACGAGGGTGTTAGGGCCGGCGTCTTCTGAAACAAACGTTCGGTATCTGCAAAGAGAAAGTGAGAATAGACACTCGAAAGTTACAGGTCAATGATAAAGAACACACTTAGTCTGGAGATGTGGATCGTTTACGCGGCCCAAAGCATCAGGAGGCTGATCAGACTTATGGTTGTGGATTTTGCTTGTCGCTATGATTTAACCTGTCCTCCTACTGGCCAGACCAGAGACAAATGATAATGTCTGTGGGGATGTTGAAGTCATTGAACAAATGCTGCTTCCACATACTCAGCCCACTGTGGGCCATTTGATCCACTGCCTTTTAAAATGTCAGCAGTGATTTGCTCGCTTTGTGGTGCTGGGCAGCGAGTTGGCCAGCGACACACGGGAGACGGATGAAGCACCGTGGTGCACAGCACAAAGGGGTGGAGATGAACTACGCGACTCGCAGGACGCGGAAATGAAGCGAAATCGGAAACGCATCAAAGCGGGTGAGAGAGGAGCTGTTGACAAAAAGGAAGGCTGGCACTGACATAACAGGTGAAGTGAGATGTGGGAGTGAGCGAGAAGAGCGGAGCAAGAGGAAAGTAGCAGACTGACAGACAGAGAGGAGCAGGATGTTACGGGGGGGGGGGGGGGGGGGGGGGGGGGGGGGGTGTTGAGCTGATTCGTCAGCAGAACTCATCCCCGGCGAGACTTTGTGCCGTATCCTCTTCTAATGCGCGCGTGCGAGCCTGTGCGCCCGCGAGGGGGTGTCGGTGTCTATGGCGAGAAGTCAGAGGTGATTGATGGTTTACAGAAGAACGTTGATGGGTGATTCATCTCCGCCAGACGCGACAGTCTCCGTGGCAACATGAGTGACCTGTAATCTGTCACCCGGCTCAGAGGCCACCTCTCCGCGCCTCTGTGGGATGAGACACATACACTCCCTCGGCTGTTCTTCTTCAAGCATCTCCCTACATCTCACTGAACTGTGAAGTTATTCTCACAGTGCGCCTGCCTGCCTGCCTGCCCCTCTGTCTGTCCGTTCGCTGGGAAGTCTGGCTAGTTTGCATTTCTGTAGGCTCTCTGCCTGTCCGTCCCGCACTTCAATCACTTTTAGCCTCTCTACGACTCATTCAGATGTGAAGTGAGAGGACATGCCAGTGAACATCAGCCTGTGCAATCACATGTCCGAGTATCTAAACTAAACAGATTCAAAACTAATTTCACAGTCAGTCTACCTTTACAGTACAAGTTCGCTTGTGGGCTGTTTATGGACACTATGTCCTCTTCTGTCGCCGGAAAACCACAGCAAAGCAAAGCTCCCAACATACTCCACCTGGCAAAACGCCTGAATTTCTATCTGTCTGCTGGGCTGGCAGGAGTATTTGTCTGAGTGCCGACAGGCTCCTCTGTTTATCTGCATATCTGACTGGCTGTCTCCTGCCTACTTGCCTTGTATGTTTTGGTATTCTCTACTCGCTTGCCCTGCAACCATGTTCCAGTGTGTGTTTTTCTCCTTATTTTTATGTTCGTCTGCCAACATCTCCACCTCTCTGCCCGCCTGTTTGTTTGGCTCAGTGTCTAGCCGCCCACCGAGACTGACACCTGACAATGCAACAAGGGAGAGTTACGGGGGTCTGCAGCAGTCTTCGGTGAAGGTCACTGAAACATGACTGACGGGACAAGCGGCTTACTCATTTGGGGAAATAAACGCAGCGGAGCAATAGTGACAGTTTCTGCCAACCCACTCACACAGCTTTGCCAGAAAGGTGGTGGAGGACACACACTGGATTGCATCTGTATGACAGTTTCCTGCCTACCTTCAGAGACGGCCAAAAATAAGCCACAGAGAGCGTGAATGCTTGATTTTACTACACTACTGAAAAAAAAAGAGACATTTTTAGCAAACCTCAGGAACACGCTATGACAGCAACAACGCCACACGTCATGTATAATTTGGGAGAAGTGAGT
Source organism: Macropodus opercularis (assembly GCA_030770545.1). NCBI lineage: Eukaryota > Metazoa > Chordata > Actinopteri > Anabantiformes > Osphronemidae > Macropodus > Macropodus opercularis. The sequence goes on along the minus strand of CM061094.1, from coordinate 6,660,759 downwards.
AAGAGGCTCTTCGGATGCCAGGTGGTTGCGATTAACCCACTAAGATAAATTATATTGATGTTGTTTTAGTGGTTGAGGTTTTACTACAGCAGTGTTGAGGCAACTTGGCCACTATTCATGGCAGGACTCCCAGCATCAAAAATTACTGCGATGAATAGCCTGAAGGAAAGCAGAACTGTGATGTGTGATGTAACAACCTATATACTTGTGATGCAACTGCTGTGTCTGCTCAAAGAGCAAAGCTTCAATATAATGAAATATGATCAACCGCTGGATCAGATAAAGCAGCGCCAGGAGGAGAACATTATTTAAACTTGTCATCTTGGTGACAAACTTTGATCTTCACAGCTCAACTCTGGCTTCGGTTAAGACTCAGATTTGCTTTAATCATCCGGGCTTTTGTAATAACAAAAGACTGGGCATTGTACATTTTGGGCAAATAAACGTATTATTGTGTCTTCTAGAGCATCATTCACACACACAAAGGCACAGACGCTCAGTGAGCAGCTTTGTCATCTCTTACTGATCTTCCCAACGCACGACTGTGTCTTGGTCTTGCTCTGTATTGCACCTATTCAACTATCCATGAGAATCACAGTCGGTCATATGGCCAAAATGAACGATGGAGAAAACAGCGATGTGCTGAAAGATTGAGTATTCTGCAAATTGTAGTGATAAAGATGCTCACACGGGCTGGGAGAATTCAGGAGCCTCGTCGTTGACATTTGCCATCCTGATGCGAACTGTGGCCGTGCCAGAGTGAGGCTCATCTCCGCTGTCCACCGCCATGACCACAAATTCATACAGATGGTTGGGTCTCTCATAGTCCAACCGGCCTGCAGGAAAAACTGTCCCGTGGGGTGAAATGCTGAAGTCCGGGCTGAGGGTGTAATAGGTGAGCTCAGCGTTTAATCCCGAGTCACAATCCGTGGCCAAAACTGAAGGGAAGAGAAACGTCACACGCAAACCATCAATGAACAGTTAATCGAAACGCGCTGATGAAATGGCATCAGCTGATGAATATGTTGACATTTGTGCAGATCATTATCTCTTTATGGCCTTGCTAAACATGTGATAGATCATAAGCTCTGACAGCTACAATTACTAGTACACAAACTGCACAGTGCCCCTTCAGAATAATTACCATCATTTGCAAAAACCAAATAACAAACAAAACATAACAAAAAGACAGAGCACCGTTTACTGAATTCATATTATTTTCCGAGAGTTTTAGGAAAGAATTGTTTGCGGGTAAAAAAACCCAGAAAACACAGACTGATCCGTTCATTTCCTTGGTGCCAAGCGTCCCATGCAACGCTCTGTATTATTCTCATTCCATTAGATGCCTTGCAATATATTTCAAAACACTGATCTGACACACGTCTGAAGGCGGAATGTTTACTTTAACCTCACTTCTTCGATACCACGAACCTCAGTGGGTGAAATTAATCAAATCAATTAAAACCGCTTAGAGTTTTTAATCTATATTTTTTTTCCCTTGAACTGTTATTCTTGTTTTCTGTCAGACTTTTCTATTACACTATAAACTCATACTGTATATTTGCATTGTGTCTCAGCTATCATCTATTCGTGGCATAAAGATTTAACTTTCACATTGGCAGCTCTCTCAGTAGACCTGTCTTCACATTCTCTACCTTTGATCCCACTACAGCTGAATTTTCCTTCCATACTGCTTGTTTTATATTTTGTTGATATTTTGGGTTGCCTTTTTTTTTTTACACCATTGCCTCTGCACTGCCAACAATTCCTACCCCTCCAGGCTGTGTATTTGAATGTTTTCAGATTAAATTTGTTCCATTTTTCTCGGCCAGAAAGCAAAGCAAAAAAAAAAAAAGAAGGAAAAAATATTTTAAAAAATCTCACAGATTTCCACAAATTACCTATTATAGCCCATGAGGGACAGAAGTTTCACATGTGCAAATAGATTTGAGTAAGTAAAAGTGGATAAACAAGAAGCACAGTTACTCTTTTTGCATTTTTGTATTTCATTTGAAAAATGTAAGAATATTTCCCTGTTAATTTATGAGTGTAACAGACTGCAGTAATTTAAAACCACACAACTCAGTAGAAGCAGTGTATTCGTAATTACAATCAAAATGAAAGATCTCTTAGCTCAGCAAAATTAGAAGCATTTCATTGATCTTTAAGCCCAAACAGTGACTTACAAAGTACATCTGTTGTTTTCCCCTGGCAAAAAAAAAAAAGTGACTTTTTGGATAGTTTCTCTCTCCACTTCAAAAAGAAACAGATGGATGTAAAAATATGGGATCAGAGGAGTCTCACCCTGCAGCAGAGACGTTGCCGTGGTTACAGTCTCTGGAACTCCATCCACACTGTAGATGGACTGAAGGAACTCGGGGACACAATCGTTCTCATCCGTTATCAACACCTGAACCTGATTAGTATTAGATGAGGAGGAGGAGGAGGAGGAGGAGGAGAGGAGAGGAGCAGAAAACAGACAAAATCGGTGTCAAAGAATGCTAAATTAGCCTCACTTTAATAGCCCTCACATCCAGGAGACAGCCATATGAAATTCCCAGTACAGGAAGCTGACCTCAAAACTTAATCTAAATTGCATTTTATAGTTTCTCAAGTTGCCAGTTCAACACATCCTTTATCTTCCGCCTCGTGATTTTCCTGAGTCAAAAATAGAAATGTTCTGAGCATGTGTGTGCCTCACTGTGTGTTTTCAACAAAGGCCCTTAGCCGCCCTGCGCCCTACAAGCTCCATGTCACCACTGTGTGTAAAGTGTGAAGTGACAGCTGAGTAATAGTCCTGAAATAGCTGGGATAGGTTTTCCCAGTCTCCGTCTCTTACTCCACGACATGCAGCTGAGCAGAAGGAGCTTTTGCCTGCTAAATCTGTGGTATGAAGCGAGCGCCTGACACCATAATTAGGTAACACAATTAATAATTTAAATGATACTGAGCTGATGAATAGTTTATATAGAGATATTTGTTTGTAGATTAAGTCGTGGAGTTCTTTTGTCGTGTTCTATATTTCATATAGATAAAACTTTACAAATAGCACTTGCTGGGCTTCTGAATCAAAAGGGTAAATCAAAATCGCTTGGGCCACACAGTTCACTTGTTAACATTTCAGAACCACTCAGCCACGGCATCGCTGTAGACAAACACAAACTTCGCTTTTTCTCCTTTGCGGTTATCTCCAAGTAGCTTGATGTCACTAGGTCAGCGCTGAGATCTGATCATTGGTGTTAATGCAGCCTCTGTCAGCCAATATGAGCCATAGCATTTAGGTGAAAACCGCTCGGTGTGAGAGCTTAAGCAAAGCCCCAGGGGAGATCACAAAGGCAGCACATCTACAGCTACACAGCTGGTTTATTTTAGTTTAATTCAGCAATAAAAGTAAGTGCTTGTGTGACAGGTGCAATAGTAAAACACAACAGTAGGCGCCAGCTTTGGGATTGGTTGACCTGAGTGCAGGTAGTCACATTTGCTCCCTGTATCGCTCGTTACTTAAACTAACCTCCGTGGCAGTGCTGAGGCTCCCGGGCTCCTCGCTGGCACGCACCATCAACAGGTAACGTCGCTGGTCGCTCTCGTAATCCAGTGTCCTGGTTAGACTGATCTCCCCCGTCTCCTGTTTGATGGTGAACAGACTGCTGGGATTGATGAGCAGGCTGTAGCTGACTGGCTGCTTCTGGAAGGAAATGGCAAACACCACCAGGAAGCTGTCGAAGAAGAAAAAAAACTGTCTTTACTATTCGATTTCTGCCGCACACATGTTGAATTAAAATCGAAATCCTCTTTGCCCACATCAGCACTGCGATGTGATGCAATCAATTCCTGTACGGCCCATTGGCTATGTGCATAAACACGGTCAATCAGTACTTGTCAGTTCTGTGTAATAATGTAATACTATTATGCAGATATCAATGTTTGTTTTTTATGGTTAAGAGAGTTTGCGTTCTCTAATGGCGTGTGATGATGATGCGTCAATTTACGCCTGAGCGCGCTGGTGTGACAAAATGAATATTCATCAACACAAGTCTTCACAGGTAGCGCTTCTAAATCTACACCTTGGACCAGTGTGTCTTTTTTTACACGTTAGCATTTTGAAGATGCACAGCGTGAGCATGTGCAGTAATACAGTTTTTATGTATAGCTGCACTTGTACGTCTCTCAGCGATTAACATCACAGATTCATGTAAGCGTTTCTCTTGGCTTTTTACACATATGGCCTACACTAACCATTTGTTTTATAATATTATTTGCCTATTCTGTGATTCCGTAATTATACCTATTGCATAAATAATCGGAGTTTGGTGTCAGCTGCATGATAGCAGACTGCATTTAAATAATAGCTCCTGGACAGTTGTTTAATTAAAAGACACTGAATACATATCACATTAAGTCGTTTCTACTCATAAAGCCACACAGCGCTGGGAATGCAAAAGAACGGATGCATCCTGCGTCTGAGCGGAGGGTCACGTGTCTACTCACGACTGTCCTTCGGGTGTGTTCTCTGGGATTGAGATGGTGTAGCTGGTATTGGCGAACTGTGGCGCTCGGGCTCCCGCCACCACAGAGAGCATGGCGGGGACACTCCTGCCGCCCAGGCCGTCGAGGGCCACGACGCTTAACAAGTACTCTTTGTCCTTTTGAAGCACGAGCCCTGTGGTCACCACCTGGCCTGTCTCCTTTTCCACTGCAAAGCAGCCGTCACCGCCTACAGGGGGATATAATGACATTATATTTCTAGTGCTGGATCCAAACCAATCCAATAATGCTGGCTTGAATACAAAATCAGTACCCGAATAGACTTCTTAATATAAGAGCCACAACACAGAGTCACGTGGAGATATAGACACACTCGCAAACACACTGGGTGAGTTCAATGCCCTTTGTGCCACTAGGCAACTGATTCTATTTGGGCAAGACGAGAACATTGTTGCTATAGACCCTCTTCATAGTTTGATTAATTTTCATCACACCATGTTATCATTCTAACACAGACAGAACTGTGATATTTGTTATACATTTAAAGCAGCTACTATATATTAAAATGACGCTGTAATTGCTATTTTGTATTCATACACAATGGCAGACATTTAACAGTGACTAGAAGCTGAATTTACATGCATTCCTTTGGCAGATTGCTTTTGTCCCAAGCGACATACAGATTAGGTACAATCCAAGCCCCAGCAGATCAAGGAGAAGCCTTTCAGAATAAATGACTCACTGCCTGGTTCCATATTCCACTTGACAAGTGACGGGTGGTGGGACTAGTCATTGTTCATTTGCAGGCTGCGGTGAATGAGAAGGTTCATAAACCTGAAGGAGAGGGTTTAAGTACGCGGGTGCCACATTAGAGGTAATTCTATAGGTGGGATTTTTTTTGATTCAGGCAGCCAATGGAAATAAATGACAAATTAATTGACACGTTTAACGTCCAGTAAAGACTGACGTAGGTACGCACAGTACAATTTATTTTGATTAGCCACAACAACAACTTCACCAGGTAGCCAATGCTTGGTCTCCTATTTTATTTGATCATAAACTGGTTTGTGGTTATCCTGCTGAAATTATTTGTGGTTGGGTGTTAGACACATCACCAGAAGAGGATTGGAGTTGGAGAAATATGTTGGTATGGCATATGTTGGACAGAGCAAGCCAGTACTGAGCTGGATCAATAATGTGCTGAACTCATACAGTGGCTAATCTCACCAAGAGCGCAAGCCTGGGGAGAGAGGAAAGTTAAGGGAGGCATTCCTCAATCATTTTGAGATATACAGTAAGTCAGACAGGTTCAGGTCCTCAGTGAGGTAATGGGGCTGTCTGGTGGAAATAACAAACAGAGATGGGCATCATCATCTACACCACATCTTCTGTAAACTATACATTACTTACAGTAATGCTTGTGGAAAACTACTTCTTTAACTTTTAATTTGAAATATTTCATAGAGCACATATCTAAAAGATAGATGACACAAAGCACACGGGAGGTTTCACACGGACTAAAACAACAGCACCGCGTTCCTAAAGACTATTAGTCATAGACAGTACAGTCCATAAACACTGTCAACAAGTTTCCATCTTGCAGTACTCTCGGATTTCACCACTCTGCCTGTGACACATACAAAACAAGAACAACCCTTTTACAGCGTGAGGACCGTTTTTGTCTATTATCCATGTTTTATTGCGGTTCTCTGTGCTGTTTTTTTTCCCCCAGAATGTAGTTGTATGAAGCAGGATTTGATGAGTCTGTTTAGTTTTTCTTGTGCTTAAGGGTACGTGCACAACCAAATGCTATCTTGTTATTCCACTCATTAACAGTCAGTGGCAGTGATGTGCCAATAAGTTTAGCAACACACAAAAAAAAAGTGAAATGAAGATGATGTCTGCAGGCACACATGACAATAAAATAAGCTGGGATTTTGCGTAGCTTTAATGCAGGTTTTTATACATATTTGAATAGAAAGAAGCCCTACTTTTGGTTTAGAAAGGCCCACAGGCACCTTTAAATAAAAGATCCAAATGCTTTTCCCACTACTATTAAATATGGGAAAATTGGGCCAGACAGTCTGACCCAGCTCATCAAAAGGCCAAGCACTCTCATCCTGTGGAGGTCCTAAAAGTTAAGCAGGATAAGAGGGTTGTCTAATGCATGTAACATCTTGAAATTGGGTCTTGATTACTTTGGATGTAAACTATTAGGTCGGTAAAGGTTTTAACGGCATGTAAGTGTTCTTGGTATGGTCACGTAAACCACAGGTACCTTGAGGTAATTGCGCTTTAACTCACATCGGGGAGCTGTGGGCTGGACTGATGCAAGAGAGGGAAGTCTGGAGTGTTTTGTAAAGCCCCATTGGCAAGATTAGCACAGCCCTGCCATCGCTGACATGCCAACAAACCTCTATCCCCTCAACCACCAGGGGGTCTACTACTCTGGCAGGCTTCCAACAGCCCACTGTAAGTGTTTGTGTGTGTGTGTGTGTGTGTGTGTGTGTGTGTGTGCTGGCATGGTTCTGTGTGTGTATGAAAAAGAGAGAAGCGGACAGATAGACAAGAGTACACAATAAGTGCATAAACAAATGTGTGAAAGCCTCTGGCTGTGTGAGTGTGTGTGTGTGTGTAGGAGAGAGAGAGAGAGAGACAGAGAGCGAGAGAGTGGAGGACAGCGAGGCAGAAGCAGAGAGAGAGACAGAGAAACTAATGGACACATAAAGAGTGTATGAAAGCATGAATGAAGGTGTGAATGCCTGTGGCTGTCTGTCTGAGTCTGACTCGTGTTTATATCCAAGCTTTTCTAACCTATTTTAACAACTAAACCTCTTTTAATACCTTGCGTATATGATGCGTGCAAGCAACGGAAAGCTTACCATCTGACAAAAAGTATTCCACCTCTCCGCTTTTTCCCTCATCCCCATCGAGAGCTTGGAGCTGGTAGACAAATGTTCCCGCCGAGGCCTCAGGGGACACTACAGCCAGGTACGGGTACGGCTTCATATTCCACTCAGGGACGTTGTCGTTGACATCAGTGATCTTCAGCTTCACCTTGTTCAGGTACCAGTCTTGGCCTGGGGGATAGTGCAGAGATAGTGACGGAGCTGTGGTTAACAGAAGTGACAGCTGTCATGTAACTATGCGTGTGGAGAAGAGACAAGCAGCCAGGAATCCGAGGCAACGACAGGCAGCAAGTCAGCTGAGGGAACAGGTATATAACATAACACCAGTCCTCTGCAGTGGGAGGCAAAACATAATTCTGAAAAATTAGAATAAATCCCTCAGTGTGAAGGAGATAGCAATAAGGTCCTGAGTTGGCTCAGAGTTTTTGGTCAAAGCCAATAACTGCACTATCTTTAATGTGCCTGTTTAACCGCTATCGCTCCACTTCCCTTTGCTGTGGGATAGCTGCTGGGTTTGAGAGATTGCTGTAAGTGGATGTCAGGAGGGCTCATGTTTAGGCCCATAGTGGAGATTGGTGAGTGTGATGTCGCCCATCCATTACCCATCAGGGCTTCTATCCAGGCATCTAGACGCCCAGGTTCCCACGGGACAGAGTCTCAGCCACAGTCTCATCTACCAAGTCTGTGGAAAGCTACCTTGATCTTCCCACGGGGGCCCACGGATGACGCCTCATGGCTCTGGGCATTTTGTCGCCTGCACGATGCCTCACTAGAGTGAATAAGAAGATTCCAGGAATCCAATTACCAACTTGCTCACCCTGAGCCGGGGCAGGCAGCAAGAGTGCACAGCAGCGCCCAAGGAGAAGTGGTATATAACTGCAACGCTGTCTCTATGACAGGAGCATCCGTTGCCTTACGCTGGATCTGATAGCAGGGGATCGTTATGCACATTAAATACCGTGACACTATATGGAAATAATGTGCACAAAAAACTTCTGACAGTGTCACAGGCCCAAACTAGGGCACTTTTTGTGCCGAATGCTTTCCTGCAAAGTAGAGCAAGTTACAGAATTGTGAGCTAAGACACTATTTCCACAGATATTGGCTGTGATCTTGTGTCAGCGTGGCATGAAGGAATGTCAGAGGAGCTGCCAACCAGCTTAGCAGGCTGCGAGCCACAGAGGCCATCTGCCTCACCCCAGAAAAGAAGAGCCCCCCTGCCAGGACCAACGTGCACGCACGCATTGAAATGAACACAAGCACACGGAGCTGAGACACAGGCGAGTTCTCCCACGGCACCCCCGACACATGCTCGCACACTCGACGTAGCTGACATTAGCATGTCTTTTTCTGTCTTTCTGAGTCTCTCCGTCACACACAGACACGCAACAGGGCGTAGTACACACAGAGGTAAGTTACCTAAGGGCTAAAGGTAGCTATGGATTTTAAATCCCATTATGTAAAGGTATCCTGTGTGTGACCCCAGGCTATATATGTACTTTTTTAATCCAACAGAAAAGCAGCAGGAGTTTGTGATGCATCCTCTCACGACCTGAGGGCTGACTCAACGGATGTGCTGTCATTGTGAGAAAAAAAAAAAACTGTTCTACTTTACTGGTTTCCCTAATATCTCCAACGTATTGTCTCTCCAAAGTCGATTATAGCTGATAATAGAAAACTATACGTTGGTAATGAGCAAACAAGCACAGAGCAAATGGTATAAAGTCTTCAAACTGTAAGAAATGCTGTAATAAATCTCTTATAGCACCTCGTGTTCGCTCAAATGAATTGGAAAGCACAAAACAGATGCTCAGATCACAGTTTCGATTTCTTTTTTTAACTGGCTTACAGTTAAGATGCATATTGATGGGAAATACAAGGTCTTACATTGCAGACTAGCTCTGGAGTGTTCACAACTGAAACACAATAGCTATAAAGTGTGTGACAGCTCCTAAAAGGATTGTTAGGGGGATAATAACAGAGGGAGGAAGAAGCTAGAGGAGAGAATTAATCTAGCTTTCTGCTCGGGCTTTAAAGTTCCTCTGCAGAGAGCAAAGTTCTGACTCGGATCTGACGATATTTCGTTTTGGATAAATAGCCGCTGTATCGTGGGGGCAGAGAAACTAATCAATGTTAAGATGCTATCTCCTAAAATGTCGACAGCAGCAGTTTATGCAGTTTAAGCCAGCTCATCTTGCCCTGCAAGACGGAACAATCCTTTCATGATGAATAATGAGAAAGGATAAAGATTCTATTGCAAAGTAGAGGGGTTTAAAAGGCACTTAATCAAAAAGAAATCAGAGCTCCAGCACTTAACATTTGGTTGATTATCAAATCTTTGCGGGGTGTGGTGCAAGACACATTCCTTGCCTCCTGCTTGTTGGTGTCTTTCCCAGCCATGTCTCTGTGGTAATAGTGGTGATGATTTTACAAGGCTCCATCTAATTAGCTTGTTACATAGAGACTAATCAGAGCCAAGGCAGATAATTAGAGCCTATCAGCTCTGGAATGATAATGAAGAATGTACTAGTTCGCGTGTGCACGTCCGTGAGGTGAGAGGCCGTGCGCGTGCACGGGCAAAGCGAGCGCTGCACGTTCTGAGGCTGCAAATGTGCGCGATCTCTCTCAGATCCGGCGAGTTAAGCAGAAAGCTGTCGGTGAGCGATGCCCCAAGAGCATCAAACTGACACAACCTGCCTCACCTGGCAGAGACAAAAGAAGCGATCAAATAACTGGGCAAGGCAGACGTTCACAGGCTCCACTGGGTTCAAAGTCAAATATGCTTTCTGTGCTCGGTGATGAAAAGCTGGTCTTTACTGTGCACTACAATCCCATAAGGATGAGAGCATCTACTGGATGACTAACATAATAATGTGTCATAAAAAGGTGGACGACACGAGGGCACCGTGTGGTTGGCCAAGGCTCAGTGGGTACAGTGAGTGTGGTGTGTTTGCCTGCGTGTGCGCAAGCTGTGCATAAGTGTGTGTTCAATATCACTGCAGGCCGTTCTGTTGATGTTTCCTGCTGTTAATCCTCTCCTTGGGTAGTTGCTATATAAAGCTGCTAAGTGGCTTGAAAAAAAAAAAAAAAAAAAAAAGAAAAGGGAAAAAAGTTGTCTCAAGTGCTTCTGTGCACATATACACTGCCCACAGTACCAGGACACTGAGTGTGTGTGTGTGGGAAGGGGACGAGAGGAAACAAAGTGAAGGAGAGAGGCACAGATACCGAAACACAAATATCTACAGAAGAAAGGGGGGGGGGGGGGGGGGGGGGGGGGAGGCAGGCGGCGTGGCGTGTGTGATGCTCAGCACAGGCCATAAAATAACACGAGCAGCAAGATGCTCGGAGTAATCGCGGTTTAGAAAGAAAACCCAGATCATACAACCAAACACACACTATAATTAATAACACTGGCTTTTTCTTATGGATCCCTTGCTCCTCCACCATCTAGTGAGGAAGGAAATTAAGATACAAATATTTCTGTGTGGAATTAAACAAATTGCGTCTGCAAGCATAAATATCAATGGCCCGTGCGAGACATGGAATTTCAGGGGGGCTTTTTTTTTTTTTTCTTAGCTGCAGCTGAATGGAAAGTGAAAATCAGCTCAATGGGGGTGTAATAAGGTGCATTAGCCAAATGTTTGCAGTGTTAAAGAGGCTCTATTCTAAGCCGCCCACCTCACATCTCTGCCTAAAGCAGAGTGTGAAGCCGTCAGCAGGAGATCAACACGCTAAGAGCGGTGGGAACAGAAATCTATTAACTCAGGGAGCCCGGCGCCACACACCTTGGACTCTCAGGGGGCTCGGAATGGCTGACGCACTAACCATGCAAGCACACATGCAGGCGTTTTCATCCCGGGAACAATTACAAACGGTAGACGTCTTCAAGTCCTGCACGTTTTCCGCTTCAAATCTGCACCCCTGCAGAAATGCACATTAAAGTGTTCAATAAACCAGAGTTTATCAGTGGCTTCTAAAAGCTGTATCTGCAAAGCTTATAGCTGCACGTAATTAAAAGAAAAAATTACCCAAACATTGAGGACGCTACAGAGAACTTGACAACTCTTTCTTGCTGTGAGGCCAGCGTGCACCTGAATCCTTCTCATCACGACAAAAATAATGCGTCTGTGCCAAAATAGATTTAGCAGCTTGTTCCAGTGCCATGAACTTCAGGCTCAACTGAGGACCACTCGCCCTCACTGAGCTAGTGACTCACCAGGGACTGAAGTTCTACAGTGAGGTCGCAAAATGCAGGTACTGTAGATGCAGATAACGCAAGTATAGCATATGACTCATGATTTCAATAGAAGCAAAGTTGGTGACTGGAAGAAACACAAAACCCACCACAAGCAGTGAATACTCTGTAGGGCAGTGCATTCTACAGTAAGTCTTAAACTCTGGTCTTCACACTATTGACAGAATTAATCAAACGCTTGGACCCTATATGACCCAGAATTGTTGGATGGCTCTTTTCCAACAGACTGTGAGCAGCTTTCTTTCTGGTGGGCTCCGTTTTCCTTGTAGCTCAGCAGAAAGAATTACAAAACTCGCTCAATCCCTTTTGTTTTAGCGCTTTGAGAAGAGAAAAATGTGCCCTATTCCCTTCTATTCACTCACATGAAAGAGGATTTAGAGCAGAGTGACTGTTGAATGGAGATATACTGGTATTGTAGAGCCTGCAGAGGAAAAAACACAATTTAGTTAAAATTCCTTTTAAAACAACTTCTTTATTTTATTTATTTATTTTTTATTATTTTTTGCTTCTGCAGTCCAGGTTTATAACTGAGGGATATTTTCCAGATTTTTCATGATAGCGCTGCACATTTAATAATGAATGTAGTGGAGAATTACAATCCGTTAATTAACGAAAAAAAAATTGTTACTGGCTTTCAAAGAAAACACTCGGCCATGGGTGTTTCTGACAGGAAAGATGTTGCACCGCGTTACCCCCGTGTTCTCCTACATCTTCTTAGTAACACTTAGAAATCTCCACAAGACAAGGCCAGAGACATAGCTACAAGGACCATGAGCATCATTTGTGTTTTCCTACTTGGACCACGACTGTCTCCTGCAGGCACTGCCCACACACACGAACACGCAGTTACCCCCAAGCGTGCAGGGGCTTTCAGGCAAACCTCATCGGCGTTAAAGAGAAATCCTGGAGGCGCCCTTGTGGTTTTGAGGCTGCTGCTGTGCAACTCTGCCACTGCTTTGATTTTAACTAGGTACATAACAGCCTGTCCTCCTTCTCCATGTCTCTCAGAGTTTCAGGACCGTCTCTAGTGTCAAATATCGACTGCATTCAGCACAGTCTTGTATTAAAAAAAAACAAAAACGTGTGATTCAGAAACACTGACCCCTTGTAGAGTTGAAAGCTGGCTTTAAATAGTTTGCACCATACAGCTTTAAACAGTGACTCAAGCACAAGAACTGTGAACTCAAAAACAGGAGTCAATAAAACTTTTACATGTAATCCCAGCAGTACACTCAGCATTTCTGTCGATGCGCGTAAGGGTGAACGTATCCTCTTGATGATTCACAGCTGACATTCGGGTTTGTCAAACAGTAAAGGCGAGATGTAAACAGAAGCAATTACTCTATTTAAAGTGTTCTAGTAGGACACATCAGTGAGTGAGAGCAAAATGGCTGAACCGTGAAACACGCTCACCTAAATATAATGCAACCATTATCAAAATGATTAATTTCTGCTATCTTTTAGCTCCCTAATGTGCAAAATGGCTGCTATGACAAGCGTCTATTGTGTGAAAATTGCGACGGTTCTCTGAGAGAGACTCAATAACTAAGCATTTGCATTTCAAACAAAGGACACACGAGGACGAGCTCTGCTTTATTTACTTCCAACCCGGACATTGTGCGGCGTTAGGCTCGTGAGTTGTAACACGCTGGAGCAACATGCTGACCAGACATCATTTGAATATGAACTGACAGAAGGAAAAGCAAAAATACACCCATGACGGAAATGTTAGTCACTTTGAAAATGACTCATCAAACCCCTGCCAGCCATAAAGATGAGGATACAAATTCGCTCAAGTGGGGAAATCAAAATGTCATGTGTGTACTGAAAAACAAAAAAGAATATCCCTGCTTTGATTGTACCACAAAGTTGTACTGGCACACACCACACTCAACCATGTTTGTTGTACATTACTAATGTATGTAAGAGGTCCCATGTACTTTAGTGACTGGCTGTGAGATGCAATATTTTTCAATGGTGTCAGTCTTGATCAGAATAATGGAGCCTCCAGTATCTGATCAGTTAGCAGGCAGGATAATTGAAAAGTTTCGACAGCCCGCAATCTTCAAAAAGTAATAACTGAATCATCAGAATTGATCAGAACCCTCCATACCAACCCCCTTCTGATAGTTTAAGGGTATTTTGTGCTGTGAGGCAGCCAATCTTATATTCTGCACCTGTGAGATAAAAATTTCATACCATCTCTGCAAAATCTGTTTACGTTTCTGATGTACAATCTTCAAATACTTATTTATTTAAAGGGGCGAGATGACTTTCAAGTCGATGGCTGTCAATGGAGGCAGTTCCAATTTCCATGCCACCAAAACGCTTGGCTTGATTTGAAAAGGAAAGTGAGTCATGCTGCCGTGGATCTTTTTAGTCATGTTGATGTATTCGTCACACGGCAAAGTCCAACACACAAAGGAATTGGTGCCATGAGAATATTCACGGCTACGTTTGTTGTTACGGCTGATTTCGTGTTGACAGGATTCAAATATACGTGTAGTTCTTGTTCTTGACAGCAAAATATTGGGAAACACTCCTGAAAGATTTATTACCTGAAGCTTCACAGCGTCACCTGCTGTATCATTACTCCGTCATAAATGAAAGCGTGTTATTCTTTTTCACCTTCTTCACAAGACACTTTTGTTTTACTGTTGACTTTGACTCAAGATCACTAATTGGCTAAAACAGGTCTGATTGGTTCTGAAGCCCTTCGATGGGAGCAGGACTGACCCCCCCCCCCAAAAGGAAACTACTTCAAACCTTTACGCCAGGTATCAAACACAGGTAGTCGATGAAAACCCACATGAGCACCCTCTGCTCTCAGACAAGTGATCACGCAGACTTCAAGCTACAAATACTACTTCACTTAACTCTCCTGACATTTGCCTGAAGGTTATTTTAGCTGCACCTCGTGCGACATTTGCCCGGTGGAGAGAGATTCTTAATCGCACTTTCCACGTTGCTCTTGGATGAGAAAAAGAAAAGTTTTAAAAATACAATTACGTTGTAGATTTTACGCAGACGTACTTCTGAGACTAGTTACTTGTTACACGCAACGAATTCCATGTATATGACATCAGCAGTCTAGTCTATAGTGAACACAAACCTCAGGATCCTTACTCTACATCATTCTCATTTTGACAGAGGCATCATTAAATGATAACTTCACTCGGGCACATTGCATTGTGCATCTGTAGGCAGAGAGCCAAATACGCTACACAATCCTCCGATTTTAAACATAGTACTTAAACGGTAGAAATGGTGCATGAGTTGAACAAAGACCTGCCATTCCCCACACAACAAATGAAACTTAATGTCAGAAAATACCATCATGTTCTCACTACACTCTAGTGCGTGTGTAATTAAAACATCTGTACTGAATCAGTCAATGGGCACTGGCCCCTCGTGCGGAACACCTGAGAGCATCATGGAGGCTGCGGCCAGTGCTCACTCGTTTTTGATTACCACCGACTCTTCGGGGGAAACGTGGCTCTTGTAATATTACAGTCTGGACAGTTTAATAATGAGCTGAAACCAGGTCCCCGTGTGGCTGTGAGATTTCAAGGCGGTATCCTCACTACGACACGTGGCAACACTTAATCATTTGGAGAAATAAGTCTAGCATGCATGTGTTACATTATGTCGAGTGGGATGGAGCAGTAAAAAGATTATCCCTCTGTATCGTCAGGAATATTAAGTCTAGCCGGGAAGTTGAACAAAAAGCCAAAGCTTAGCCAAATAGTTTTTCCACTCTCTGTGCTGGGATCAGCTGGCATCACATCTTCCACCGCCATCAGGCTTGAACGCATGCCGGAACTTCTTCATACCGGCCCTCGACGTGCACGGACACAGCCAACACACAGCGACGTTCGTGTCCCTTCTCATCTGTGAAGTGACGCGTGATCATTTCCCCCCACAAGTGTTTACCAAAACTACCAAAGCCCCAACATCAACAAAAGCCACACGACTAAACTATATCGGCAATAAATAAATAAATAAATGCATAAAAATCAAAACACATTAAAATCGTTTTGCTGCAATTTCAGAAAATACTAAATACATTGAAACACTTCTGTCTATAGCTAACAGGGCTTAGTGCTCTCAACAAATCAATATCAGTCCAACAGCACAGTGAGCCAGTAACAGGTTGACTGTTGAATGCAGGATAATAAGATTCTCAGCTGTCGGAAAGAAGACACCGCGCTGCTCTGTCTATTTCTTGAGGCGAGTGGCTTCAAAGTTTCGAGGCCCTGATTAAAAATGCCTCATCGCCTTTTGTCTCTTATCTCGCCTTTGAAACGGTTTGAACATCACACTTATATCTGAAGGTATTCTGTGAGATTACCGAAGATCGAGAGTTAAAAGCTCCCTAACAAAGGCTGCAGACGGCCAATTTGTTGTGTAAAAATAAGATCTTAAAGCCTAAAAATTGAGCCAGCATAAGCAGCTAAAGCGGGCATTTGACTTCGGCGGCGCTCTGCTCCGCTCCGTGAAGGAAACAACGCAAACTATCGACGCTTGGTGGGCGGAAATTTCAAAATCAAATTAAAGGGACTCTTGGCGACTGGCAGTGTGTGGGATTCCTTTCTTCTTCCCAAATTAAACAGGGGTGAAATAAGTGCACAGGCAGGTATTAGCTTACATTTACATAAGCACTACATTAGCAGTCAAGTAGTGTATCTGGTATCTGTATCGGTCATATCCAGCATAATTAGATCTGCGTTTGAAGCGTTCTCTCCATCCTTGCATTTCCGGCGTCCCTTCTGTCAAAACAAACGCTTAGTGTAGAAATAATATGCACAGAGCAGTATATGGCACACTCTCCCATCTATTCACCCACCAAGCCACAACAATGCGCGCCCGCCCCATCGCACAGCTCACAGCAGAGGCCGGTCCTTTGGAAAGGTGACAAGGAGAGTTAATCTAAATGACATTGCAAGATGGAATATTCCAGTCCAATCTCTTAGTAAGAGGATCTAACGCACTGATATAAATTGTTGTCTGGCCTCTCCCTGCCCCTTCCTTGCGCCTCGCTCTAGGTTTTCATTTTCCTGCCAACAACAGAGAACATGTGGTGTGTGCGGTTTCCTATTTGTGGGAGTTTTGACGTGTTATTGAATCGTGTCTTGTTGGCGCGTGCCGTGGGCCTTCCATGTCAGCGCGCCGTTCCTCCGTTCGCTGGCGGCTGCGCACACGTGTTGCTTTCACTCCCTTTGGCTCGCTCTTGCCCGGGGTTAAGCAGGAAAATGTAAAAGTTCGGACGATATCCAAACTAACTCCAGAAATGAGGTACAGGGGTTGAGGTTTATTCAAGCCAGTTCCATTGGCGAAGAGGAAATAACAGTTGATACCACGTTGCTGCTTCGTTCTAGTCAAAGGTGCATTGTTCACACCAGAGCCTTTCATTTGGTCATTAGTCTCTATCAGCGCCCGTCTGTTAGACTTAGTGTGCGTGTGTGTCACAGGGCCGTATCGCTCTCCCTTCCCTGGTTTGATGATAGGGAGGTAATTTCTGCTTTATGACGGTATGACTCTAATGATGAGGATGGCAGAGATAAGGGCATGTGAGAGTGGAGGCAAAAAAGTGAGCTTGTGTGTGTGTCCATACAAGCGCACACATCTGTTTTATTTTGATGTTTGTTTTTGTATACGCATGCGTATACGGCCCTACGGTGTCCCCAGCACTGAATGGGCAGTAAATGGAGAGTAATGAGGGAGCACTTTCATGGCAGATGTGCCCTCTCTGCAACTGTGTTTTACCCTGAGACTGTAAAACTGACCCAAGCGGGACACCAGCGGGCAATCAGCCGCTCCGTGCTTTGATTAAGCTCTGCGCTGTGTGCGTCGTGGGGGAATCTGAGCGGCTTGTCTGCCAAGTTCGTCCCCATGCCGCTGTTCCCCAGAAAGCAAGAGTAACTATCATTCGACATAGCACCTAGAGTCACATTAAATGACAAAGGCCCTGGCACTGTAAGCTAGCCCCAAAATCTGTTAGAGGGCCATCTTCTTCACTGGACTGTGAAATTATTTTAGCTCTCTGCTCATTATAGGATTTTAAAATGCATTATAGTTAGGGCTTTTATGGTGTGCCGCAGCATTAATTCAATTTGCCCCATTCACGCTTACTTATTATCATGCTCCGTTCAAGCTACAGGGGAAGGAAGCTGCTGAGCAGTGCTCCTTGGCCTTATCTCTAAAGGATATAAACTACACTACCCAGCTCAATCACAGCCAGCCTGGACTGCTCCATCCATTCATCCACTTTTGTTCTCTCCCCCCTCCACCCCCCTCTTCTTCTCCAGATGCAGCTTCCTGTGACGACCTCCATCTCTCTTTCCATCCTCCATCCTTCTCCCCCATTTCCTTCTGAGTCGGTGATTGATGCGGGTTGTCCTCAGGGCCCTTTCGCTATCCGTCCCGTAGAAGCGCGGATGTAGGCAAACAGACACAAACACACACGGCCCATGCACGCTTGGAGATGCCAGCAAACACAAACACCAAATACCAGAGCCAGGCAGAAGCAACAGAGGGAGCTGCACAGGTTTAATGGGAAAACAAGCCACAGTGTGTGGGTGAGACAGCATTAATCTATCACTGAAACCAGAACCTGGGTCTGTGTTTGTTTAGCACACCAGAGAGGGAGGCATTCAGGGAACACCCCATCACTGTCTGCTGTTGTCCAAAGAAAGAATAATGCCTTAGATTGCAAATGCATTCCCCGCGTATTAGTATGGAGCACCAGTGGTAGGATGGACTCGAGCACTGACAAGTGTTCCGCCGATGCAAATGCCGCCCGCTCGCATAAATTCTCACTGACAAAACACACACTGACATGGTCCGACCATTGTCTGCACTGCAAGCGCACACTCGTGTACACAACGCATGCTACACACCGCACAAGCACATGCATTAAACTGTAACTCAGCATGTGACTGCGGTTTGGCATATTGGTGATGGGGGAAGAGAAAGAGAGGATGAGGATAAAGTCCTCATTTAGATATCTAATCCAGTGAGCAGTCTGTCCTGTGTGGACCATCATCTCCCGTCATTAGCAGCAGGGCAGCAAGATTAAACAAGATCAATGTTTATCACCCACTGTGTGTAAGTGTTAAACTCCCCAACCTCATCACGATTTACGGTTTTTTTTTAAGCTGCTATCGCTGCAACGCTAAGACCGGAAACGTACGATTATATTTAACATATGTAGCAAAGAGCAATATTAATCAACTGTAATGCCCCAAATCTGATCAAAATGTTCTCATATTAATGTTTTAAAAAATAATGCTCCATCAGTGGGATTTTGTGTAAATACCGTAAATAGTGATCTCACAGTCATTACAAATATTAAGATAAGCTGAGTGACTCATTTGTAACTTTGAGGGCACCATTATTCAAGACGCTAATCGAAGGTTTAGGGACAGATGCTCAATTTCATTTCTGACAGACACGTCCATTGCTCAGTCTGAGATATCCATCAAAACCGACTTAACACACACTCACACAATTAATTATTTAAATGACTCGATTGAACAGCAGCTGTGGTGTCGGGGCAGAAAGGGCAGCAGAAATTATGACTCAGTAACTTGTGAAAATGAAAAAGATGCCAAGCTGTGGATGGAGCCTTGGCAACAAATACGCAAGTTCATGCACTACGGGGTCTGAAAAACTTCCAATCTTCAATTTTCAATGTGCTACTTTCTTTCATTTCCTTTGTTTGTAAAAAAGGTTTTGTGAGGGCTGCAGCAAACTCTGAGCTCTCAGTTCCAAGACTTGATCCTTAATGTGTGGCAGCGGCGCATGTCTGTGTGTTTCCAAGCAAGGCTGGCACTACTAACGACAGCAGCATCCCTATCCCATCCTTCTCAGCACATCATAAGACTGTAGAGACCATATGGTCTGATTAGTACGCGGAATTAAGCCCTACACTGTCGAGGCAGAGAGAGGCGCATAGAAAGACAGCGTGAAAGTTAGACATGCTGACTGGTTCCACTGAGAACAGACAGAAATTGGTGCTGTAGCTGGAACATAGTTACAGAAACAAAAAAAAACACAACTAACATGCTCCACATTCGCATGAGCCAAGCTTGGATCAGACATAATAGAAATGTCCAAATGCAGATGGGATGAACGTAACAAAAGCCTACAAGAGACAGTCCAATCCAGATCACAAGACAAGCAGCAACAAAAACGGCCTTTTGTATGTCCTCCTTTGTGACGTTCAGATCCTCTGTTTGCATCTCTCTCTATATATATATATACATGCAGCTATCTAACCGAAATCTACGTTAAAAGTATCCATACAGCGGCATGTGGCCCATGTGCTTTCTAGATGGTCGTCACCCTCAGAAGGAGGGCAGAACATTTTCACACATATCTAATACTTTTTACTTTTATCATCCATTCGCTGACTGTGATGCAGCTGGAGACTATTTCTGTTTCCTGGAATTAATTAAATAACTGAACCATGAGCTGGACATCATCTTCAAACGTATCCTAATCTGAGCCGCGTTTGCCCTCTACGTAGTCTTTTTGATCACCAGTCAGAATAAAATTTAGCAAAAGTCCTTTTTCTTCCACCGTCTCTTCTCGCGTGGCAGTCATTTTCATCTTTCCAACAAAAGCCGCTCTCTCTCGCTGTGCAAATTGGTGCCGCGCAATTACTGCAATTTCCACAATTTGTGTGCTTTACTCCAAAGCAAAGTTCATGGCATGTCAAAACATCTCAGTAGGCAACTTGGCCAACCATGTGATCTTCTTTTCCTGCATTAAAAATCTCCTTGTTCACAGTTCAGCCAGCAAAGCTTTCAAAGCTGTCTGTGTCGTGCGCGCTTATCAGGCCCTTCTTGGGCCACCGAGAGAGAGGCTGCAACCGCTCTTACGCTCAGTTAATTGGACCTTCGGGTACAAAAGGTTGAGAAATTCAAGACCAAATAGATAAATAAGCACAAGCATTGAATTCCCACAACACATCCAGGCGGTAGCTGCAGCCCTCCCTTGCTCATTGTAGCCTATAGACTGGCTTGTCTGAAAGACTGATTCATTAGAGTGCTCCAGGACAGTTCTATCAGCCAATGGACTGAATCACACACCTACCTCTCTGTGAGTTTGTAAACTATCAGCAACAGTCTGTCACAGCCTATTCTGCGACGTATAAATTGTTGTTAAAGTGATGTTTTGTGACTGGGAGCAAAACAGCTTCTGGTTAATCAATAACACAAAATCAATTCAGCTCTCACTGGGGAAATGCCACAGAGCGGCCATCCAGCATGCAAAGATGGAGCCAAGAGAAAAGTTTCAGATGGATGGGCCGTGGCAGGCGTCGAGAGGATAAGCCAAGGAAATGAACTGTTACTGTATTAATCACAAATCATTGCAAATGTAAGTGATCACAGCAGACACAACAGCGGAACATTTAATTATGTCAACAAACCCTGAAACTCAAACATCTGTCTCCCGCTAAGCTGGAGTCAGTTCGCTGTGGATTAGATTTAATAAAAACCGAACCTTCTCGGCTGGTAGTAAAGCTCATCGCGCGATACCCGAGCCGCGCTCATTTATCACACAAGTAGACACCAGGCTGCACGGAGGAACCCTGGAAAACTCCGCCATTGGAGGTCAGCGAGACATTTACCTGACAGCGCCTGCCTCTGCGCAATATCTGGAGATGACAATGTCTGTGGTAATGGGCATCAATAATGCAGACCCTTGGCCAGATAAAAACTCCCTGTCGCCATGGCTGTCCTCACAGCGCTGTGCCATATGAAGCACTCGCATCTCCCACTGCACCTCACACAAGACACTCGGGTAATTTACAGTATGTGGGTCACGTGTTGATATTTCGGCTGTAATGAGGCGCTGCACACATTCCTTGTGTACAGACAGACGTTCTCGGCCGTTCCTTGACTCGATAATTATGCTCATGAGCTGATTAAGTCAACTTCTCATTCAGCACACAGACACAGATACCTTTCACCTTGTTGTTCTGGTATTAGAAATGCAGCGACGTGATCTGGTGTCAGGATCGATCTGACCTTATGAGAAGGACTAATTATAGGCCAGACCTGACCAATTCACTTGTCAAGTCAAATTTCTGCCCTTGATGCCTTTTTCATTTTTACACCAGGTGTTTTATGAATATGGCCGAGATGAAGCACTTCTCTGAGGAAGAACGGTCCACATTTCTTCTTGAATGTCGTGCGGCTCAGACCTGCCGCTGGAAGAAGCGTTGCCTTGAGGTTACAGCTGTCAAAGGAGGCTCAACCCGTTATTAAATCCTACTAAATCTAGCTAAACCTCAAGTACGGGGAGCCTGGAAACTGATTAAATTGGTGACGGCGGTTTGGAAAGGTTGAAGAAATCACAAGCAGATCACGTCATCATATCAGATCATGAAATGTTATTGTTTTCTTCCTAAAGGGCATTTACAAATAAAATATTGCGCCGTTTATCCTGAAGTTGCAGCTTAAATTTAAAGAACAAAACAGCACTCGGATCAATACTCGGGATTGGCAAATACTTTGAGAGGAGGTATTGGATTTGGTATTGAAAGAGACCTATCTGATCTGCTGGCTGACACACACCATTCTGCATTCGATCTCTCTATCTTCTGTTTTTCACCTTCATTCCAAAGGGCAGGTCATACATTTTTATCATCCTCCCTCCATTTGCCCCGCAACAATCTTCAGACAAATACTTGCGCACGCTGCCCTTTGCACAGCTGTGCGACGCTATACTTCTTCCCACCCCCTTGTGCCCTGTGCGCACATCCACTCTGCACTACAGGCTACAGTACATGCACACCTCATTCCCCTCCTGCCTCCCCGACAGTTTCTCACTTCTGCCCTCTAACCATCTGACAATTATGTTTCGCCAAGCTGACCCCTCATCAGCAGTCTACAACTTCCTGCCTCTGATCCAGCTGCCCTTTACTTATCTTCAGTAAAGCTTAGCAGGGAAAAACAATCTCACACACAGTCAGGCATGTATTAACGCACTGCTTCCACCTTTTCCCTCCGTCTTTCTCGTCCCTCATCATGTTTTTTTTTTTTTTTTTACCTTTGGCTGCGTTGACTCTCTTGATCTTAAAGCCGTGTTGTGTGACCACTCCCCCAGCACCACGGCTTGTCCTAACCTTTCTCTACACCTGACAGCAGTGTCTTGTATCCATTTAAATAGATTTTCCTCCTGTACAGGAAAAGCTACTCTCTGTCCCTTTCCTGTTCTCATTCTCTCAATACAATCTTTAAACACGGTGACACCCCCCCTCCCCCCCGCACGGCATCAGATGCACGTTAGGACTCTACAGAAGAGGGGACTGCGGGGACGCATCCATGCGATAGCTGGAAGACTACACAGCAGAAATCAAAATACTGCCAGCGCGTTGCCGCTTTGCATGCATCGTCAGAGACGGCAAATTTGAAAATCTGCCGTGGGAAATCTGGATACGGAAAGGACAATAGCGTTTAGCACGTGCACCGAAATCCACAAGGATGAGATGCAAAACAAAAACACATGCCCCTTCACAATCACGCAGAAGATAACGCATAAACACCACAGGCATATTTCTTACTAAATTGAATAAATGCAGACAGCTTTTTGTTAAATTGTTTTCTACTTAAACTAACAGCCCCACAGTCACAAATTACAAACAAAAATGAGAACGGGTCTCTTCTCAATTCATTTCACATCACAAGGGGAATATGCAAACATAGTGGAGGGGAGGAAAAAGAGGAGTAGGAAAGAGGAAATTGGATTAAAGACAGCATGAGGCAAGATGCTGACTACGAGACAGAGGAAGGAAGAGGAGCACTGGGAGAAAGAGCATAAAAAGGTTCCCTGACAAAACAGGCTGAGAAGAGGTGATTACCACAAGCTGAATGCCACCCAGCCCACAGATACCACCACAGATAAGACAGGGAGAAACTATTCCAATATCCTACACTCCAACTCACAAAGGACTGCGCTGCTTGCTCAATACTCCTTTCTAACCCGCCAAATACCATTAACAGATTCCTACTCAGGTGCAAAGGAAGGCATTCTTCGAGTGGGACAAGCAAACAAAAAAAAATTTCCCACCAATACAAATCGAAACTGACGTCCTCTGTGGGCCAGCTAAAATCCTTTACAGGAAGCGATGCAGAGGTCCCTCGTTCCCTTTCCTCAAAACAACACCACATAACCAGTTTCTATGAGTCATGACTCATGGCCTACTTCCATTGCTTTTACCTTTTTTTTCTTATCCTCCTGGTTTGATACACAGAGGCTATGTCAGAAAAATATCACTTCATTGTTTTCTCTGGGGATTTTAGGTGTACTGAATATAGTTTAGAAGGTAAATATTTCTACAACATTACCAGGGGATCTAGTCAAGGAGAAAGGAGGAATACTTTCACAAGGCCCTGAGCAAGAACGGATTCCTTAGATAAACAAGGTGAGACTACTCTGTACTAAATCTGATGCAGGAACAGTGTCAAAGCTTGTCATGGGTCCTAAAATTACGTCTCTGTACATGCAGTAAAGTCCTAATTAGATCCCAAATCTCCCAACACATCTTATTATAACCTCTGAGTAGGTATAGCCATATGAAAATAATCTTTTCATACTCATACCAAGTGAGGAGGAGTTACGCAACCTTGCTTTCTTATCAAGTTCAAAAACATTTTGGGTAACGCTGAACTGAAAGAAAAGAAATTAAGTGAAAATGTTTGTTTAGTGTTTGCAAAACAGAAAGTAATTTCTAAGTTTTAGGGTGTAATTAAAAAGTAAGTGGGGTAATGAATCATAGTGCTGCGATGTTAATAGGCAATAAAGAATTATTACTTCAAAAATGAGCAAGAGCAAAGAATGAGACCTAACTGGTTAAACAATCAAATGGATCACACTGAGCACTGGTAGGTGACCGTATGTTGCGTAATTACATTACGGATCAATTTCTACATTAATGCTCAAAATCACGAGGGTGACTAATGACATCAGCAGCAGCAGATATGAGAGTTATGGTCAATTATTTGGTGTATATTGTTTGTTTTCATGTAAGGATGAAAAGCGGGTCGTTTTCTTTGTTTAACCCGTGAAAACGGCTGCAGGTTCGTCTTTGTGACACGTAATTCCTCTATTATTAGCTTGTTATTCCACCTTTATCCAAATACACCTTTTAATGTTGTCTGAAGCCGCGTGAAGATGATACTCAGTCACGTCCGGGAGTCGTGGGGAGAACTGAAGATTTCTTTCAGGTAAGTATGTCAATAAGGCTGGAACCCATGCTGGGAGTAATCCAAGACCGCTGTTCCATCTTCCCCTCATCTGCAGTGTGCCAAAATTATTTATCTGACATATCGAAGTGTCAAGCTACAGTTTTTAATCTCCACTTGAGCGGCACAAACAACAGCTGCTCAATCGTAGCACAGTAACCACAGCAAGCGTATTAACATAACAAAAGCCTCGCGACAGTACTTCGTGCCCACATTAACCACTTGATGAACTTTTTCAGCGTGCATTTGCGTACATTTACTAGTTAATAGACGCGCATGCTTTCTCCCCCAGGAGACTGCGAAGAACATTTACATATGCTCGAAATTATGTAGGAGAGCAAACCTTATCCAGTTATGCAGAAAACTGATCACTAATTACACATTCCCATGTAAGCTAGAGGAGAGGGCTGTGTATTATTAAGCGCTAATAGCAGATCTGTATGCAGGCTGTAAGTATTGGTAGCAATAATATTAGTGTTGTAGAAGCAGAGGATCTGAAGCCTGACTTCTATCAGGAGATGTGTTACAATGAAAGTGACAGATTTAGTGTGCAGACAAAATGAAAGGAAATCCAAAACCTGCACAGTGGTGCTGCAATAAGAACAACCAGTACTTTTACAAAAGGTACAGGAAGTACTGTACCCTTGTGTGCGTAACTGTCTGTTGGAAGTGTTCTTTCCTGGTGCTGGGTTTTGCTTTGTCATGCTGTCAGTGTGAGTGTATCTACTATTTTGTCCACCTTGTGTATGAGAATAATGTAAATACTTTAAGCTGAAGTCTGAACGCTGCTGACTTGAGCGTTGTTTGAGTGGCTGCCTGGCGGTGCTTTCTGTTTGACATTCAGCAGGTGACTGTCAGCGCCGCAGACAGCTCTGCGCTACGGAGAGTTCAGCGTGGTAAAACAAGGCAGGACGTGGCAACACACTGGGCCTTATTAACGCCGTTGTTATTGTACCTGGGGTCAGTTTTCAGGATCGCGCAGTTTCACGCTTGCATACAAACACGGAGGCAGGCAGACAAAGCATCTGGTTTAGCCACTCTAGCCGGCTCCTTCATCAGTGAGACGGATCATGTATTTATTGTAACAGCCAAGCAAACCCCACATGGAATGACAGGAAGCAAATTCATATGGGAGATTAGGTTAAACGTCTAGAAATAAAAAAATAAAAAACTGCCAAAATGGACTCCTTCACTCAGAGAGACGTGTATGCAAGGATCGGGAATTAGACAAGCAGAAGAAAGGCCTGTCCTCCCGCTCCCGTCAGGATTCTGTCTGGAAAGCTGTAGTCACAGGATAAAGGACATGCCATGCCTTTGATCAGGAGAGGAGAGTTTTGCAGGTGAGAGAGGTAAAATGGAGAAAGGTATCTGAATATCTGTCAGGCTAGAGCGGCTTATTTCTGTTACGCATCTGTGGGAAAGGAAATGTCAGAATTCTGACTATTTTTGCTCCCTGTGAAAAACCTCCAGACACCCCTTTGCAAAGACGTGTCCCAATCAGGCATGCAATTACAATCTAGAACATGCTGTGCATTGTAACCGCAGCAGGAAATTCAAACGAAGACAGCACACTGCTTCCTGCACGCCACGTCGCTCAATTACAAAGCAAATCATCTAGATCCCCCCCCCCCCCCCCCCCCCCCCCCCCCCCACACACACACACACACACCCCTTTGTTTTCGCGCTTGAACCTCGAACTTTTGATGGAGCAAAACAACCGACACACGTCGAGTTTCACCTTTTCCTCCAAGAATTTGAGGGGTTGCCAGAATGTGGCAGTGCTACTTCAAATCCCTGGGACTAGAGAGTGAATGAGA
Organism: Macropodus opercularis; assembly: GCA_030770545.1. Classification (NCBI taxonomy): domain Eukaryota; kingdom Metazoa; phylum Chordata; class Actinopteri; order Anabantiformes; family Osphronemidae; genus Macropodus; species Macropodus opercularis. The sequence goes on along the minus strand of CM061094.1, from coordinate 6,634,037 downwards.
GGAAGGATTAGAGGGGTAATGCCAGTAGATGAGAGAGAAAGGGTCGCAGTGGTTTGCCACTCTGCAAGGATTAGCTCCGAAAACAACTTCACAGTCGAAAACTATGTCAATCAAGGACACAATTTAACCACTTCACAAAGACCCTTAAAAATAAACAGAAAATTGTTTCTTCTCCTTGCTACACACTTGTAACATCCAGTCATAATCAAAATATCTCATGCATGTCATTACAATCTGAACAAATATCAGAGTACATTAAATACCTTTCCACTGGATGTTCACTGGGAATGTATTTCAGGTACGAAGTGATCATAATGAGACACCTGTGGAATTATCTTGTCTTATATGTAGCCTTGTATGATTTGAATACATGTCAGGCCTGTTGGGGGGTTCCACTTAGGTACCCAGATGGCAGCATAGTACCATGGGCAGCAATCCATTAAAATGGGGCATGATCCCTACAATGCAAATAATTCCTGGGGGAAAGGGGGGGGGGGGGGGGGGGGGGGGGGCATGGCATTAGTGCAGATTAAAAGAGGAGTTCTCTACACACCTCGTTTGTCCTGAATCTTCACTGTGAGCTCCACCAAAGGCTCTGTCTCCCTATCCAGCTTCCTGCTTATCGTGACATCTCCACTGTCGCGCCCCACGCTGACTGGAGAGCTCTCTGGCTCCGGGTAAATCAGCTCGTAGGTGGGTGACTGAAACCTGCCCGGACTCAGGCTCGTTATGACAGAGCCGATGCTGGCATCTTCCGACACGTTGACAGACACCACGGTGCCGGGGTCAAGTAAAGCCCTGGGTGAGCGCGCCGCGCGTCCTGACCGCGTCAATTCAGCAGGACGCGTCGCCCACCGCTGGGGAACAATAGTGACCGCCACAGGTTTACTGGTCAGAGGCGGCCAGCCGTGGTCCCTGGCAAATACACTGAATGTGATTATAGAGGGGAGCCCCAAAATAGAGTCCACCAGCAAAACTTCGCCTGTTTTCGGGACAACGTAGAAGCTGCCATTTTTGGGGACAGAAACATATGTTAACTCTGCGTTCTTGCCGCTGTCTGCGTCGACTGCCTCCAGCTTGTGAACCACGCTACGGAGAGCAGTGGTGTCGTCTAAAGTTATGTGAACCGTGTCTGCACTGCGAAAAGTCGGCTCGTGGTCGTTAGTGTCCAAAACGTCCACTTTTACCGACGCAACCTCGAAGATGACGGACTCCGGCGAGCAGGTCTGGCAACACAGACCCACGCTCAGCAGGTATTCTGAGCGAGCCTCTCTGTCCAAAACCCTGGAAGTTTTTAATAAGATATTCCCCCGCTTGTGGTGGGCGAAGGCGCGGAAATCTTCACTGCCGTTCCCATACAGTTTGAAGTGCATCCCGGAGACTGGGCACCATTTTTGCGCGTTGATGCGCCTCACCGGAATGCTCAGTCCGTTCACTTTGGAAGCCGTCGGCGAGTTTTCAAAAACATGCCCGTGAAAGAAAGGCAGCCGCTCCTGCATTTCATTTCCAGCAGCCGGTGTCAGAAGGCAGCAAAACAAAACAACCCAAACCATGTTGGTGGCAAGTTACGTACTCCAATAAACCCGGGTAGATCAAATTAAACAAGAAAAAAGAAACACTTGAGAAACATTCCCCTCATAGCTATCCGCTACAGGATCCTTACGGGAGACCTCTCTGAACTTTAGGTGTTGTCATCCTTGCAGATCCTCTCCTGGCTCCATGCAGCACGTCTGCGTGCAGGCAGACCACTGCGCTGCAGGCAGCTGGCTGTATTCGTACCCAGCGTTCAGCACCAGAGCGCCGGACAGCGCCAAGCGCGGGGGCGTGGCGGCGCGCGGGGACGGAGCTCCTCGGTGAACCCCACCCTGTGTGTGTGTGTGTGTGTGTGTGTGTGTGTGTGTGTGTGTGTGTGTGTGTGTGTGTGTGTCACGGTCAGAAGGGTCCCCGCTGAGCCTGTGCGCACGCAGCCATCGCCTCCCTAAGCTCCTGAAAATCGCTCGTCCTTCCTGACCGAACGCATATGCTCCTCTTCAAACCGACCAGCGCAGGATCACAGCGGTAGAGACGAACACTCTGCACAGATGTGGGGAAGATCACTGGCGCGCTGCGCTCACCTCCTCGCCACCTGTCTAAGCAACCGTCTTCTGCGTGCTCTGAACTTTAGGTCACACCTCCTGCAATGCCCTGCATGTCTGCCGCCGCATGAGCACAGGATCAAGTGACAGACTACACAGATTTGATCAGTGTGATCTGAGCTTTTAAACCGTGTGAACGCGATGATTCGAAGCAGCCTACACTAAGTGGCTCCATATGTCTTTGCAGGCACAGTGATACTGTATGCGCACCAGAGTTCAAATTAACACACTGATTGCTCTCCCGCTTCCTTCCCACTCTGCTGGCATGCCAAGCACCCAGAGCTCTTTAAAACTAATCTGTAGGTGGCTGCTGCTAATTGCCACACAGTGCACACTTACCATTCTGCTCACCTCCCTTTATGTGAAAAGTCAGAAGACTAAATATTGCATGTGACAAAAGACTTGTCTGACTTGTCAAAGAGAAAAGGAAATAATGGGCTAGAGGGCAAGGTTGTGTGCTCTATAGAGTTGGTCGCCTTTACTTCTGATGTGCATAGATCAATATTCATAGAGTTGCATGCAATCCAACATTTGATACACAATTTGAAGCTATACTTTTTATACATACTGTAGAATGTATCTATATTCAGTTTGAAAATTCATCAAAGCTCCCGCTGAAAAATCCGTATCAATTTGAGACCACAATCCATCACTGCAATTTTATCTGAATCCACTCTCGGCAGTAAACTGTTCTTTTCAGGCAATAACTCTGGTAACTGGCAGCGAGCCCCAAGACAATTTTGAATCGCAGCCTGCAGCTGGAGCACAAAGCTCAATATTGGTTGATCGCTGCATTCTTTTATGTGGCACAAACGGTGGGCGGTAACACCAGGACACATGAGCCGCCCCACACTCACAGGTGTTCTTACAATCCCTGACCTGAAGACGGCATGGCAAAATTAAGTGGGTAAAAATAGCCATAGCGCAAAATGTGACAGCGAGTTCAATGATAGGAAGCGACCGTCTGTAATATTGTCATTTAAGGTGAAATTGCAATAACTAAAATAGACACTGAGCTGTCTGAGAGGACCCCGTGTGCTCCATTCTGCTCTGTAAGTTCTCTTTGAACTTCCTAAGTGCTTCATGAATGCAAATCAAACCCTGTCTTTTATCATGTTGTCTCACATGGTGAAATTCACAGAGACTGCCAGCATGGGAGACAGCTGTAGCAGAGGCTAATTCAATCACAAGGCCAGGCCAGAGTGTGAGGGGTATTTTACTTGAAGGTCGCAGCAGTTATCGACGGAGATGAAACGCCAACGCATACCACAAAAAAGAAAAAACCCAAAAAACAACAAAGCTGTAATGAAGTGAAAAAAAATAAATATATATATATATATATATATATATATATATATATATATATATATATATATATATATAAAACTGTCTCATCATCCCTCCTCTCCAACGAATAACTGAGAGCTGCAGGGCATTAAAGGGGGGAAAAACTGAAGAAAGCAGCCGACAAACATTAGAAAGCTTCATGCTTGCTTAATGAATAATTGACCGAATCCCTTCCCTCCACTCAAACATAGGCAGACGTAGCTTCTGTAGGCAGAGGTTGCAGCCTCGTAACATTTAAAACATTCTACCTTTGCCTCCGTGCCCCTCGGAGACAAGAAACGACGGTAGTGGAGTTCCCATCATGTCATTTCTACAATAACAGACATCCTGCAGATTGCAGGTTGTCTATTATTCTTCTGAGAGCAGCTAGGTTAAAAAACAGGAAATGATGGAAGGTAATTTTAACAGGACTTGGCAGTAACATCAGTTAATAGGCACTTTATGCCATGGAGTAAGTAGAGTGTTTAAAAAAAATCTTAAAATAAACCAAAGTCAATGAAATAATTGGCTGAAACAGACGGGTTTATTAAAGAATGACAGCACAATTAAAAGAGATGACAAAGCATCCGGCTCTCTGGTTGCTATTCATCTGTGAATATTAACAGTGAAGATTTATGGGAACCCTACCCTACAGCACGTTTCCCTCGAAGCGGCAAAGAGCCATTTCTGGAAACACCGTGACACTTGACAGGAGCAGCAGCTCTGTAGCACCTTTCATTGTAGTGTTCCTGCGTATATAGGCCCCTCAGGACATTTTCCCTCATCACAACCTGAAGGCAAAAAGCAGAGAGAGGAGCTGGAAAAATATAAAGACATTTCCCTCATGTATTAGGTACGGCTAATTAGATTTGATCTGTGATCCCCTTAAGGCTCCCACCACCTACTGTAGTATTTAAGCTGTGCTGTAGAAACCACAGCGGTTTATTAATAGAGGTTTTTATTATGGAGCAACATTCACAGTCGGATCCTGAATATACTTTCTCCAGTAACCTTGCAGTGGAGGTACAATTAGGTTTGTAAAACATCAGACGTGTGAAAAAAAAAAAAAAGAAAAGAGCAACAAAACCATCTCATTAGCGTTCATCTGTTTAGCCCTTTCGCTTAGAATGCTCCTAAAAGCTCATGTTCTGTTCACTGAAAGATTCAATAAGTATAATAAAATGAGAACAACAACCACTTTGAAAGGAAAATGCCAAAAATAATTTCATGATTAATGCATGGGCTGTTGTTTGGATATAAACAAAACGCGCCAAAAAAACAACTTTCAGGGCCATATTCTGTGCGAAGAGCCCTTTTATTAAATCCACATTCTGATTAGAGGAGCCTGGGGTTGCCTCAGTGATTAGCGCAGTAAGGAACGAGCATCGATTTCCACAGTATTTCAGCTGAGCCCCGAACAAGCGCAACTTTCACATTAAAAGACGTCTCACATTATCAAACACAGTAGGTAGTTATTTAAAAATAAGAGACAATGATAATTAGCAGAGCTGCCGCGTTCTCCGCGCCTTTGCCTGGATGACGGGTGAGAGTTTAGCGAGGCGTTGTTGTAATGACCTCTGCGAAACACAGTTTAGACAGCGAGAACATTACCTCAGACGCACAGCGAAACTCCTCGGTTCTGTTTCTCAGTTGATTGTCTGAGCAGACCAGGCCATTAGGCAGGTTTCCATTACTCCACCAGTTAAAGGCTATGAACTAATAGTGCAAATTCAATAATGTGCTATTTATGAAGCTGAGAGGATTATGAGGGAGCCATTTGGGGGGGCGAGTATGAAAAACACTGAGGGCTTCCTGAGCTGGGCAGACTAATCAGTTCTTCATTCATGGTGGTCCTGCATATACCCACAGACAATGGCACTGATTTAATCATAGGTAGACCACTGCACTCACGACGCTCAACCTCAGTTTCTTTGCAAGTCAGCAGAAACTTCAGTAATGACTGCGTTTCGGGGAATAAAACAGAAATAAAATTCATCTCTGCCTCAAAAACACCACTCATCCCTGCCCCGTGCTCTGTCTTTGACTGAAACGAACGCTATTGTTCATTTTTCCAGGGTACACTGTTAAGTGGCCTCTAAATAAAATAGCTCTAAATGGACTTTATGCTCATTTATCACTTGGTGGCTTCCAACAGGGGTCCCTTGTGCTGGCAAAACCTCCGCTTTATCATCTTGTTTTGCAAGAGGGGAAAAGCTTTATGCAGTCGGTTTAGGAGGTGTTTTCCAGCAGGGCCGATAAGTTAAAGAATAATGAGGGGATCTCTCCAGCTCCCAGGAACATAAATTTCACATTACGTTGGCCCGTTCGTTTGTGAGGAGCCTGTTTTCCAAAACACTGAGACTCTACACAGTACGTATACTGAGAATAATACATTTGCACATCTTAACGAGCTGCACGCACTGTACCCTGCACTTTGCTAAAAATACAAACTCAACAGCTTGAGCGATGAGACCAAACTCATTGCAGCCTTTTCAACCGTTTAAAGTTTAAAGGCTCTCTGTTTCCGTGTAAACATGACATTTTACTTTTGCGGGATGAATGCTGCTCGTCCTGAACCCCCCCTTACCTGCGTCCATTCTTCATTATCCCTCTAACGATCAGTCTCCCCAGCAGCCAAGCATCCTCCCGACCCGGCAAACGTGACTGGACTTCCTGCATCGCCCTCCGTCTCGGGCCGCAGTGAAGGGCCTTTGGCGCCCTCATCTGCCACTTTGTAGAACTGCAACCGCCTTCAACGGCAGGAGCGTGAGAGAACTAGCGTTGATCTAAACATTTATATATTACGGAGCCCCGGAAGGGACATGGGAGGAAAAACAATTGGTTGAATTGGCTCTTAAGGTGTCGCTCGCTTAAGTAAAAACCGTGTTTTCCACCAAGCACCGACCTAATGTCGCTATATTTGAGCCCTAGCTCAAAATAAAAGTCTATGAACGGCTCCCACACTTGCGTACGCGCCATTATTGTCGTTTTTGTGGTGACCAGCTTACCCGGAAGTTGAAAAACGTTTTACGAGATCCCGCAAAACTTTTGCGAGATCCCGCAATAGTTTATCTTTTTTTTTTCCTCAACCACTTTTTCCCCTCCCATGTCCCTTCCGGAGCTCCGTAATATATAGATATTATATTTATATCTATATTTTTAGGTTAAAAAAAGCGACTAGATGTTAAAATTAAATGAATGCAATTGAGAAGCTATAAAATAAAACTATAATTACATTAATGCCAATAAAGTGAGACTAACTAATAAAACATCAGAAGGGTGAGGATAAAAAAAATTATTTTAGCACTAATGGATGTTGCAGCATGCTACAATAAGTAATGTAACTATGGCAACGCAGGCTGCACGTCATCATACTGACAATTTGAATGGATTATATTGGTTGACCATATTAGTGTAGAATTATTAAAAGAGGCATTAGACTCTGACAAAAACCACTGATCCATTTAACAGTAAAAAGCGTGTTTAATCGCAGAATATATTGACAATAGTACAGCAATAAAAACACTGCCATATTGCTTCTATTTTACATGACTTACATGCTGCTGCTCAGCTTTATGAAACGAAACAGTAACACAGTACTTGTACAGTAATGATGAGAAACACAACACACAGGCAGACCCATCACTTTCCAGACACAGGTGGCTGTGTTAATTTGGAAATGCACAATGTTATACTAGTCGTAAGAGCGGGAACGAAGATGAAGAGCATTTGATCCCTGCAGGCGTGATGACGTTGTCACTGGGTCTGGAGGGACAAACTGGGCTGAGACAACTGGGCACACAGGGAGCGCAGCTACAGAGCCCACAACACAAAGACGCAAACAAAACGTAGAAAAAAAGAAGAAGAACAAAACCAAAACATACGTATTACTTTGTACGTATGCAGTACATACATGACATGAAATGAATAGACATTGTCCACCGTCACTCATTACTGTGTCGACTGGCCTTCATTCACCACGTTACATCCTATTTGTTACTTGTGCCTTTGTTCATGTATTACATGAGTGCTGTTGCCTTTCACTACCAAGCTTCAGTTTATAAAAAGGGGCACTAGCTGCTTTTTCACTTGCTCTCCTACAGCTACCGCAAGATCCTTGGAGCCGAGCGGTCATCGGTTAGCGTCTTGCGGAGCCTAACCCCACGACGTATCGACACCAGCATATCTACATCCTCCTGGGTTGCAGAGAACAGCTCCTGGGGGGTACACTGAGCTGGGTCCCCAGGCAGTGAGTTAGGGAATGGAAAGTGACCTTCACCGAGGGCGTGGGCGCTAGCTGCCAGCTCTCCTATCTTCTCTACCAGGCTGTGGCGGTTGGCAGCAAGCAGAGGGTCTTCTTCAGCACTGTGGGCGGCCATGCCAGGGGCCTGCTGGGCATAAACAGGCCTATCGAACCCTCCTCCCCCACAGCCCCGCGTTGTGTCAGGAAGGCTCATCCGCTTTGGTGAAGCCCTCATGTAGTCAGTAGCAGAAGGGTCACTGCCGTACATAAACTCCTCACTGTATCCATGATGCGGAGACGGGCTGGCGTACCCCGGGGAGTCTGGTACCGAGGGGGTCTTCACTGGTACGATGGGCGGCCGGATGGGAATGGGGCCAGATGTGGAGGGCGTGCGTCTCACACCGGTTTTGGAGGATGGAGTCCGACGAATGGTAGCCGTCCCTGAGGCAATGGCTCCCGAGCCACTTCCCCCTACGTCGTTTGGGATTCCCTGCAGGGTCTTACCTGCGGGCAGCCCCGCAGTGCTAGCGGGTCTCTTGGTTTGAATCATGCGACGGTAGCTCTGAGCAATGTTACTGTGGCGTGGAATGGTGGAGGACCTGTCAAAGTCTGCCTGCCCTTCGCTGTCAGCATCTCCATTGAGGGAGTAGCACTCATAATCTGAACCTAGAAGTGAACAGTGAATCATAAATATCTATTTTTACACTGAAAGAAACTGTGGCAACAATGCAGTGAAATGTTCTTTTGGCGCTTTCCAGATAATGATGCACAGTAATCACACAACACACAAGTCCAAAGATTACAGTCACTATTACATGGATCAGTAGATATTCTGTGCTGTATATGTGAGAGCGACCGTTACCTTGTGAGGGTATGGTGTCCTCGGAGCAGGAGGGTGTGTTGGTCTGGGTACTGTAGCCGCTGGAGTATTGCAAAGAGTCCCTGCTGCTCTTCTGCTGCTCCATACTCAAGCCTCTGGTCAGGACCATGGCTAGAGTACTGGCCGCCGGAGAGAGGGGCTCACCATGCTGAAGAGGATAAAGTACAGGTAGGTAGGTAGGCAAGGCATAAGGACTAGCACAGCTCCCAGAGTACACTAATGCATAAACTAATACCCATCTTTCTTCCTTCGCTTTACCTTTGTTGAAACGTTTCCTGGGCCAATTCTCGCTCGGTGTGGATCATCTGGTTGCATACCAGAATACCCCAGCGGACTAGGTGGAGCCTCCAAGTCTCTCATCTTATCCACAGACCCCCTCCTACGCTGCAGAGTGCTGGCCAACGATGGCTCACAGGAGCTCAATTTGGCCCAGTCCTGCGGCAGAAGATGCAACAATGAGGCTGAGGCTGTGGCTGGTTTCCAACTGAGCATCTCCAGCATTTGCCATCCAACAGTCATGTAAACATGGACTCTGCAGATTTGGCTCATGAACTGGTTAGAGGCCAAGGAAGATATGGAAAATCCTAGAGTAGTCGTGAGTGTTGTGAGAAAAAAAAACTGAAACTGAACTTAATGAGCAATAGCAAAATGGTGTTTGTGAGGTTAATCTTTATGCTGATTAATGTGCATGAAGGCAATGAAAGGCAAGAAGCAAGTAAGCAATAATGATTAAACCGAGAAAAACAAAAAACAAAGTAAAATTAGCAAATTAAAACAAACCTTCCAGCTAGGAACCTTTGATGTGGGTGAGGGAGTGTTGGATCCAGGGGAGTGGTTAAATGTGGGGGACGCAGGAAGTATGACAGAAAGAGGCCTGGTGGTGGCAGTGTGTGAGAAAGCAGGGCGGAAGGTACCAAAGGATGAGCATGAGCCAAACTGCGGAACGGACAGACAAATGTGAGTCAGAGTGCTCAACATCCATGAATTGTCCGTGCTGTCGAGGAGAATCCACAGCACCCTTTAAACTAGACACAGTAATGAATGAAATGTCCTCAACAGTCTGTGAGTGTTTGTGTGTCCGATAAAGCAAGTAGACCGGTGAGATGCATGCAGTACTAACCGCTGTAGGAGAGTTGCACTCGCTGACAGACTGGCAGGTTTCTGAAGCCTCAGAGGAGGCTGAGCTTGTTGATTTCTGGGAAAGGGAAAATGGAGCAAAGACAGTGGAGGGGAGGAGGAAAAGGGAAGCGGGGGGGGGGGGGGGGGGGGGGTGTTAGAGATGTGAGATGCATAGGAAGAGGGTGAGAGTTTTAGAAGAGTGTTGATGAGCTTTAGGAAGAAGAGGTATTTTCGTTTCTGAGGGCAGCTATAAACCACAGCTTAGGCTGAAAATAAGGCTGCCTGTGAGATCATTTATTCAGAAAAAGAACATTGCGTCAGTCAGGGCGCTGCTGTACACAGCAATCTGTTGAGGCTGTGGGAGTCTGAATAACTTTATCAGACCAGTGGGGCAAGAATTCAACATTTGCAACTGATAAAGCTCTATTGCAGCACCAGCCAAAAGCGCTGTCTAAGTGTGACTATCAACTTCTTATTGAAACTCTAGGTTTGTGGTTGAAATGCAAATATATAAACCACCACAGACAAACAGGTCGTACTGCTACTAAGAAAACAAAGTGTGTTGTTTCTGTGCCCTGCAGCAGAAATGCCTGGAGATGTTATTGTTCCACGGTTGCGATAAAGAGAGGACGAGAGGACTACCTGGCTGGTGATGTCAGAGGGCATGGGCGACGGAGGCTTAGAGTGGGTGTTGGCGTCCTGGGAGACGAAGCCCGAGTCATGGGAGGAGACGCTGCTGAGCCGATGGGCTCCTGCAGAGGGCATCTGGAGGAGACTGTGGACAGGATATCAAATCAGTACAGTACAAAAAGTCAACGTACAATATGAATATATAACAGAATTGCGATGAAGAAGTTAGTACAGTTTTTTCCCCTCTTGGGTTATGTCTTAGATATATATATTTTTGGGGGGGATGTGCAGACTAAGGCGAACAGAAATGTAGGAATGAAAAATTGATCACAAAAGCTGTGAACATGAAGGCAGTGTTACGTGACAATTCTAAATGATGCCATTCTTCTAATTTTGGGGCAGCAGAGAACATTAAAAATATATCCCTTCTTTGATTCTTCTCTCCCTCAGAACATTAACAGCTGTCTTTGTGCTTTGCTCCGTCACTCTCACTGAGTGTTGCTTGCATTTGTCACCCACACATTTTAATATGCACAACTTGTACTTCTCACCCTCCGTCTACGCTGTTACCACTCTTCTCCCTGTGGGATATATCAAAAGGGTTTATTATCTCAGTCCTCTTACTGTAGGATAAGACTATAGTGATTTACCCAGTAAGTTTGATTTATCAAGACTTCCATCGAGACCTTTGTCTCTCGATCAAATCGTCTTTGTTACATCACTGCCAAAAGTCCTGTCACGCCAACCTTGCTACTCAGAGATATTCAATATAGCAAATGGGTGTGACATGAATAAATGTGGACCGGCTGAGAAATAAAATGTCTTTTTGATCTACATTTTAAATAAACTGTTAAACATACTGCACTGTCATTATTAGCCCTCGAAACATGGATTTTGCTTCTCAAGTAGGTTCACCACTTTCAAGCTGTGGTGTTTTACAGCTTTGGACATAATCTGGCTGTAAGACGCTTGAGAAATGCAAATCTGCCAGAAGCAAGAGCTGAGAAGCTTCTGAGAAACCCCATGTACTGCATGTCGACTGTCACTGGCAGCTTATTCTTGACAACCTTTGATATTTCATTCCCTGAATAAGTTGCTTGAAAATGAAGAACGCGTTCGTGTGTGTACATCTGTAAAACAGCTCGGATTCAGCATGAATGAAATACACAACTAACAACAACATCTGACACAGCGCATAATACATATAGCTATGAGGAACAAAAGCACGAGTGAGTGTGTGTATACCTGCACATGCTGCTCTTCCTGGAGCCATTGCTGCTGGGGGAGGAAGGAGGGGTCTGGTAGGACCAGCTGTAGTCCGAGCCTTTCAGATCCCGGATCACCTGTGGCAAACAGGTATGGAATGGATGGGAATAAATTACTGCTAATTATGGTTTGTCAGTGACCCATAAACGGATCAATACATTTTGAAATTAATTTAAAAGGACTGTGTATCCATTTAACAAACATGTTGAAAACATAAAATCAGCAGGGTGCTTGTTACTCCCTCTGTGCTTTTGAACTTCCACAGCCTATTGCTCTCAGCCCTGAGCGCATTCTCTGCTGTAGAAGACATAAATCTTTAATAACTAGTCATTAGGATTTAGAAGCCAAACACTTTAGATGATTGATCATTTTTAGAAAAAGCTCCATATTTTTCCTAACCCAGCAGGGGTCTGTAGTTTCTAGCAAATGTAACTCAAAGGAGTAAATAGTGTCTTTTTTGGGGGGGAAATCTTCACCTGTGAATTGAGACATACAGTATTTGCTGCTTCGGGAAGTATTTATAAAAGCTGAATGGTAAATCAGAGACTCGCCTGCTCGCTAGCTGGTGGCAACTTGTGTGGGTCTTCAGTTAAAACCGTGAGGTCGTCAACAATAGGCTGTAAGTGCGTTATCTCCCCGAGCATGGCGATCTCTACATTCTGGAAGAAAAAAATAGCACGGACTGAACGAAGCTACTATCACATCAACAACAAGAGCCAACTTTTCACACCAGTGCTTTCTAAGCTCACTATCACTCTCTCTGAATGTTCCTCACCACCACAGGCTGCAGTAGATTAATGAATGCGCAGTATCGGCCTCTCTCCTCCAGGAGAGCTCTGCGCACTGCCTGCTTCTCTGTCTCCTCCATCAGCAGGTACATGTCACTGACGTCCTGCATGGCACTGTCCAACTGAGGGCGCAGGTTTCCCCGGCCTGCGCACAGCAAAAGCAGGGGAACCGGGACACAGAAGAGGGATGACAGAAAGCACATAGTTGTGTAGAAACGGGAAGGAGACGGTGAAAGGAGGTGGAGAGAAAAGGGTTTATGGCATTTGAGGGGAAGATGATAATTAAGGACGTGAAGGAAGAAAAGTGTCCACAGTGCAAGGAGCAGGGAAAGAGTAAAAATGAGACGGTTAGAACACAAAATGATAAACTGTTTGTGCACTAGAGGTCAACACACTGACAACCACTGCACTCAAATGATTCATGTTCATGGGAATGGCAGGACACTGGAGCATGTCATCAGTTATGAACTGATGCAGAGCAGCTGGTAGAGACTTGGAGGTCCTGAAATGGAGGCCATTACATAAATAGTACAGAATATCAAGGGCCGTCCATGGCTGCATACCACAATGACACCAGACGATAGATGCAAGGGGAAGAAAGAAGGATGAGATGAAGACAAGCACAGAAAACTGTTGCTATGATTGGATGGTTAACAGACACTGCCAGTAAAACATAGCACAAGCTCACTACATTAGAAGTCATTTGAGAAGTTTTGCTCTGACAGTATTTAACGAACAACCTGAAACAATTACAGTTAAGTATAAGTTTTGATTTGTATCTTGCTAGATTTGCGATTACCCCCCGTAACAGCACTGTGGTGTCTGTAGCAGACAAATAAACGAGTTCCGTTAGGATCTCGCTGTACATCCTGAGACTCTCAGATACAGCACATAGGTGTAGCAAACTGCAGAGCATGACTGAAAAACGCAAACAAGCCCCTTGAACTAACAGATGTCAAGTAAATAGACTAATCTGTGCTATGTGCTACCAACAAGCACTTATTAGACGTTATCTGAGATGAAACAATAAAGCACGTTTAAATAATTCAAGTAATTGAATGTCAGCGCTTTACTGTCTCACTGTTGATTATTAATGAAGACTTTGTTTGCCCTGTTCCAATAACTCACAGTGTCATGAAAACATTAAATTGCTTTACATTAGGATATTTACAGTGAGGGCACAGATGTAGGGGGAACGAACATCTCTCCATATTGTGAAATACACTGATTCACTTTCTTGCAGAGATCTACATAATAAGATTGAGACCATTCCCATATTATAGAAAAGTAAAGAATTGTCGCCTGGTTAGACTAACTTACTATAGACACTGAAACCAGAACCATGTCATTTTACACACTACACCTAGAGCTTTGCATCTGCCTTACGGACATACGCACAAATCTAATTTACAAGAGTTTATTGGCAGGTTGATGTAAACATGATTATGATCCCTTTCATTCAGGGCAAAGCAGAGCAGACGTACCTAGGAGCTCTACAGCCATGGGGGAAAAGCCAGAAAGATACAAAGAAAGGGTTGCAACAACAGGCAAGGGAGGGAGGAGAGACAGAAAAACAGGCAGCGTTAGCTGAGTCACATCGGGCACGTTGCAAGTTTATGATTAGCCGATACCATTGGTGTAATTCCTGTACGTGAACAGCGGTTTAATTGCACCCAGTGGCAGGGACTAATGCAAGCGAAGCCAGTAATAATGGCAGTTTTTTTGATTTATAGGGTCGAGGCTAGCAAATCACCCAAAGTTGGAACAGAGCCTTTCAAAGCGTGCCAGGCAATATTTGAGCGAGCTGTCGTTTATAGCGCTACCTCTAGATGGTGCCAGTTTAATCTGGGCCATCGGTCTGGAGCTTGGACTGTCCTTTCAGTGCTGTGTTACAGGTCAATACCTCGACTTTTCTTACCTTTTCTTGCTTTTTTCTGGAGTTTTATAGTGTCTAACGACTTCCTTTTGATTTCCTGGCGAGACCGCTTGTATTCTGTGAAGAACGAATCAAAGGCAAAGACGCATATCAACTTCTGTTCAGTATATATTTCATAATTCAATTTCCTGGATGTTCACCTTTGGCATGGTCTTTGTCCAGCTGATTGGCTGTTTTTTTCCATTCCTCTATTTTGTCCTGAAGTGGCGTAACTAGGCCTTCCATCAGTACACTACAGCGACAAGGAGACACAAGGTGATACGAGGAGGTAAAAAAACAGCACTAAGAGAGTGAGGTCAACAGAAATTGGATAGGACCTGCAAACACAATAATCCTGTCAAAGCAATGAAAAAACTAAAATTGCAGGGGAACCGAAAACACAAAACAAGCACAGGTGACACTTTACTTGGTGAAGTGGCGCAATTTGGCCTCAATGCTGCGGTGTCGCATACACATCCTCGTCAGCGCTGAGCCAATGTCCCTGGTGGCACCTTGAATATGAAAAGCAAACACACGTCACCTAAGACAGAGCGTGCAGACAATGGATTCTCTAAAATGAGACGTAACAAATCAGAAAAGAACAACGTCCAATTCACTCCTATTGCTGTAGATACATTTGCTGGTGGCTCTTTCCCCCACTGGTGGAATGACTTTTACAGCAGCAGCCACTAGAGGGACAGGTGCCGACTGTTGAAGCAGAATTCATAAACATAGCATTTGTTTGGGGAAGCACAATGGGACGTAGCGCGTGAACAAAACCCCTGAACAAAAGCCCTACATGCCTTTGTCACATCTTAACAATGCATGTGTTTTTCCACTTCGACACATGCGCACTAGATTCTCCATCGCAGTGTAAATAACAGCTTGTGGGAATTGGTTACTGTACTTTTCCTCTCTGCTGAAGTGTAATTAAATGGGGTCTTAAGCCCCTAAAGCCCAGGCTGCTCCACTGTCTCACTGATAGTTCACATGCCAGGGTAATATGTGGCAGCACTGATCCTGTTGTAATCTGGGCCACATAGGGCTAATCTGAGAGTCTTGACACACACACACACACACACACACAAAACCACACACACACGAGAGGAAAGAGAGAGAACATCTCTCAGCTCCAGAGTCAATGAAAGCACAACAGTTCATGTTGTGCATTCATGTTCATGTGTGTCTTGTGTATGGTGTGACAGGTGGTGTGTTGACCAGACCCCCGCCCTTTCCGAAGCTCTCTGCCCCTCTATCCTGGAGGGAAAAGGAGGGAACCCTGTAAGGGGATATCCCTCTATTCTTCCCTGCCTGCTCTGCCTTTCCTGTTCTCTCTGTGTCCTAAACACCATTCATGCAGGGCGGACAGGGAGAGAGAAATACAAACTGGTTGTAACCTCCACTGCAAAAGCAAGTGGGGGGAAAAAAACTAGTACAAATAAAAACATAAGTAATACAGCAGACGTGAAATCAGAATGCATCTAGATATCAGGGTTAGTCCAGTCAATGTCATGTCACACTGCAGGACAAAGACCATTTCACTGCACCTACGGGCTCTAAACCTCTGTGACGATTGCAAAACGATAAAGAAGCAGATCCGGACTCGTCTCAAGAACACGTTTTGTCAGATTAAGAACACCTTGAGCGATTGTGTGATGGGGAGAGGAAAGGTACTGAGAGTCAGGCTAAAGGTTGAAGGTCGTCCAGCTGCGTCGCATACAGGCATAAAACAGCAGCAGAATGTGAGTGAAGTAACATGTGGAGCCCATACTGGTGTTAAATACCTTCGATAAGCGCCTCTACTGACGCTGATTTAGTACTTTAAAAAAACAAGGGCAAAGAAATATGGGAAATACAGATGTTCCGAAGGACACGGGCACAGGTTATTTAATCTCTTGACGTCATTACAGGAAACCTGCTCAGCTCACCTGCATGCTTTCCCTTTTGCAGGGAAAGCATGCAGGACTGGCAGAGACTGAAGGGGACAGCGAAAGTGAAGCGTTGAGCCTTTTATCTCAATAACAGACTTTACCCAATGTCAGTATCAGTCCCCAACCCCCACTCTCCTGTCCCGTCCACACCTGCCAATATCCCTTCCTCTCCCCTCCTCTGCCCTCTCATCTCCACTTCCCCTCCCAAAGGGGGGGATCAGCTGACAGCTACATCCTGGAGAGGTCTAAAGGCTTCCTGCCCTTGTCCACGAGACTTGCTGGCCTCTAGCCTTTACCGGATGGACAGGGACGGAGTGATGCACTCTTACAGCTCCCCGCATGCACACAGACATGTGACATATACAAAGAGACAAGAGGGTTTAAACAAACTAGAAAGACCGGTATGACAGCACGGTTTACATAATTCTCTCCATTGTTGAAGAGGGATTTGTTCAGTTTTTCTTTTGTTGATCTTTGTCCAATGTCTTTGGGGTCATTTTGCACTGCCTCTATCTAGATATAGTAACGTTCATGTTTGTAGCTTGGAAGTTAAAGCTAAGTGCGTAAGAGCTGGTAAAGTGATTATTAGGCAGAGCTGGACCTCTGTGGCTGTGGAGGGAGCAGACCTCATAGCAGACACCCACACATGCAGAAATGAAGTCAAATACAGGCCAGGACAGAGGAGAGCAGTTATGTAACACAACCATATATCTTAGCACACGGAGCAAACAACTGGGAGTAACTCAACACCTCAGCAGCCCCGAAGATAAATGCAAAGATGTACATGGGTTTGTTGGTGGGAAGGCCGAGTGTCCTGGTGAGGTTTTGGTGGAAACCTTCAGTATTCAAGACCAGCGTCGTGAAACATTTAGTGAGCGGTTCAGTCTAGATCTCTGGTTCTGATTATCTTGCCTGATTCCTCAGGGGAAGGAGGAGAGTTTAATAGGCCTGCTGTATAAAGGGCTCCTGCCAGGAGCCTGGCTCCCAGCTCCTGGCAGGAGCCCATTCCCTGATGTCTTCAACATGAGAGCTTAGCTTAACTATCTGCCTCTTTCACCATTGAAACCCTGCTCCTCAACTCGAGTTTCATTCACACCCATGACTACTGTGCTGGAGTAGAGCAGTTAGACTTAACTGGTATTCAAGCTGAACACAGTCCTCCTGAGTCGAGTGGGCGCTCTCTCTCTCTCCGTTTGCTTTCGGTGTCAATAAAGCATTTTTATATGAGCTATAGAGCAAAAAAGGTACAGAACATCCTCAGGGTTGCACTTCCAGGAACATAAAGTCTGTTTTATTTGTAAAGTTCTCCTACAGCCACTAAAGGCTGAGACGAGACGTGGAGCTCTCTGCAGCTGGCATAGACAGTTAAGCTGTCTGCCTTTACCCTTGCTCACCCCCGTTTAAGTGCTAAAGAACGTAAACTGGCAGGAATACAGCAGAGGCCAGTGATGGACTGAAAAGTGCTGTGGGTTGAGCAGGGAGGCGAGGGAGGGATGAAAGAGGGTACACACTGAGGTTCGGCAGCCTGGGTTCAGCCAGTCAGGGGGCAGAGGAAGTGTTAACTGGTTGGTGCAGGTGCGAAACTGGCTGCCAGGACAAAGTCTCCCACATTACAGCTGGTAAATAAATCAGCAGTCCGATAGATGATGAAAACAGATTCATGTTACCTTTACCAACATCACTAAAACATAATGCATACAAATGTTTGGTGAAGAAAAAACACGCTGAGGAGATATTAATTTCAATCAGTCTGCTTGTAGTCTGGTTTAGCTACTAGGAGAAAAAGGTGAGACAGCTGAGGTTTGTGAATTTACAATCTGGCCATACATGGTATATCAGATCATCAAACATTTGCTTCAAAGCACAGCTGGAGTTCTGGTGATGTGGCTCAGTGGGAGCAGAGCTATTTAAATAAAACAGCATCCCCTCGGTCCTGCTGGACGGGGGGCAACAGCCTCTGATAGAAGAGTAGCAGATAAAACGGACACGTGCAGAAATTGATTGTGGAACAAGAGAGCAGAGCTCCTTGCCTGCGGCAAGAGAGTTACAGATCTGAGTCCAGTTACATAGATTGTGGATGACAGACACAGTGTGTGCAATCTAGAAGAGTCTTTTTGATGTCTAATTTAAAAAGAGGGAATCTTACAAAAAGTAAATGTTGAAAATCAAGTTTTAAATGCCATTCAAGTCATGACATTAAAAAGACGATCTAGTCTTACAACTGGAGTTTCCTAGACCCCAGCTTACCCCAAACAGAAGTAAACAATCCTTCAATTTAAAACTACTCCTATTATTTGAATATATTATATTGAAATGTCAATTTGGAGAAAACGATGCATTTTTGTGGTCTGTGGTTTCCAAATAATGTAAAATAAATTTACATCAAGGTTTAATCATTTGTTTCATTGAATAGGTAATATCAAATGTAACATATGCATTATATGAGCTGGGTTCCTGCAGTAGAAATAAAAACATCATTCAGGGCCTTTGTGTCACTTCCTTACATGCAGGATGTCTCTTCTAACCAGAAACAATACTAATCAAAGGCAGAGAAAACAGCCTTGAGATCAATTGTTTTAGTCACACACAGCGTCAAACGCACACTCATCCCATTGTTGTCTGGCAACACGGCATGTACAGCGTAACCTCCCGACCAAAAACACCCACAGACGCGGACAGACGTGTGCTCGTGTGGTGTAAACGTGTTCTGGAGTGGATTAACGCAAGACCCGAGGAGGAGGAGAAGAACAAGGAGGAAGTGATATTCTTCTGCTGGTGGGGCTTCCTGTTGAGGGACATACATGGTGCTAAAAATAAACGCCACCCGTTGTCCAGATGTGCTTTTCACTAAAGATGAAAAAAGGGAACGTACATAGAAAACAACACGCTCCATACAGAGCAGAATGAAAGCAGAGGAGCGTCACGCAATTAATGGAAAGAACAGAAAATGCAGAAGTGAGGACTACCTTCACTTGCAGCTGTGAGACAGACGTTAAACGCTCCTGTGTGCAAGGCAAATATTGTTTTACTAGAAGCTTGAAAGTCTTCAGAAAATACTGTCACCTCAGCATTAAACCACATCTTCATCTTCAGCTCCCAACCAAACACTAAACACTTTGTTCGCCTTGATTTACTGTAGTGATGCCAACGCTGCCATCTGTGAAGCTGTTCAATCTGAGGGATAGAATCTGGAGTCTAATTTACAATACAGACAAAAAAATGTTAGACTTGTGCTTCAAATAATGAGCGGCTGCGTACTTTCGCCAATAACTTGCTGAGGTCTCAGCAAGTTCTCTGTTTTCAGTCAGGCTCAGTTGATTAAAACTATACATGTATCCCTTTCATTCCTGCTTTTAAAGTCCTCCCTTACATTCCTCATCAGGCCTTCGCTCGTGTGTATTTTCCCTCCTCTCCCCAGCTTGTTCCGGCGTCGTGTCCAGGATTTAGCTGAACACAGTGTTCTCCTCCAGTCTCGTGTTTGTCTACTTAGTTTGGTATCCGTCCTCAGAATGTAAGTAAAGCAGGGGCAAAAGATTTGTTTTCTCTGCCGTTATTATTACCCCCCCTTCATCTGTGCTTCGCATCATTGTTGAAACCACTTCACTTTCTATGTTCTGCATGCAGTCAGTTGGAAAACGCTAATTTGCGGGAAGACCAACTTCAGCTCCAGAAATGAAAAATGACTTTAGCTGCGTCTGAGAAACAGCTGAAGGAGAAATAAGATGCTCTTGTTGATTCCTAACATGAGGTCACATAATACCTGAAATCCTGGTACACGAGTACAATATAGGCTCATGTCGTGCTTGAACATAAACTGACAAGCTGATGGATTTTACTGCTGGTCACATGGGTGCACTCTCATTACTTGACATGTCCGTAAAAATAGCTGCGCTGCCGGGACAGCACAGAGGACTGTAATCCCCTGATCTCGCTCCGCACTAGGCCACGGCCACATCTCGCCCATACCAGGCTGTCCAGATGGCGGGCAGGGATATCCGCTCCATCTGCCAACTTAGAGAAGCGCAGTGGCCAAGACGACTACTGCTTTGCTGACATACTGATCTACTAGCACAGCTCCACTGAGTATGGACAGTATGAGTAGGGCAGAAAGGAATCAGAGTTACAGAGAACATAGAGCCAGTGGGACATTATGTCTGTGTTTTTATAAACATAAAGGCATCGTGGGAAGGCCAGTGAACCCAGAGTGTACGTTTTTAAAGCTGGGGTGGCTGATCAGGAAGGGAAGCCAGTCTGTGTCTGTGTGTTACAGAGTGGGGCTAAGAGGATTAGTCGAACGCCTCTGCCTAGCCTGGATACCCAAAGCTGTGGAAATCCCACCGCAATCACGACCCCCACCCGGGCCAGCAAACCCCAACACTCAGACTCCCCTCACTCTCCTACAAGGCCTGTGTTTCAGACCCCGAGCAACCGCTTCTTTGACCTCCATCTAATTCACCAAGGTCCAAAAACAGAAGTAATGAAGTCAGCTTCCACCAAAACACGCCAGCCTAGCAACAACAAAAGACCAAACACAGAGCCTCCAAATAGGGTTGGACGGTAGGAATACATCACACAACAATGTTGTGTCGCAGACTGAAGAAAAAAAAGGCTACACAACACATCAAAAACTATTAGACTGATCATACTAACAGTTCTCCAGAGAGCTGCAGGGCTTTAAACTAAGTAACAGGAAAGATGATTGTGGAAAGAAGAAACATTTATCTTTAAGGCTAAAATTCTCCAAATATGTCCAACTAATATAGACTTTGTGGTTAGGGGACCTTTATTGAGCCCAGATGCAAGCGGGGAGACTGACACAGACATGCCTTCACACACACATCCATCAACTTGGCTTAGAACAACACTGTCAGACCAAGTGCCAAAAGGCCTGGCAGTCGACTCCTCCAGCTGCTTCATAAAACACAGACGCTGACGCCACAATCGCGACCATAAACTCTGAAAATGGTCAACGCGGGCAAGAGGAAACCCTAACGACGAACACTGAGGCGATTTAACAAATGAAGAAGTGGAGATACCATATATGATACCGTTATTATGGGCACACATAAGACGTTAACCTCCAAAGAAAGACAACACAAATGTCACGACAGCAAATCATTCAATTCCCACGTCATTCACTGTGAGCTCAGCATGAACCTATGAACCACAGTATGTCGAGAGACGTTGCTTTCCCTGGCAGGGAAACTTCAACTGTCTGAAGAGTGTGTGTCAGAGTTAAAGGGGTGACAGGGTGAGTGTGTCAAAGGTAGATTAAAGGAAGCAGAAGAAGAATGTGATGAAACCTCCAGCTGTGCCAACAGCTGCAGCTCGTCCCTAAACACGAGAGGGAAATTGGGGTGACAGCGACGGCGGCCAGCAGTTCACCGCCAAGAGCCAGCCCCCTGCGGTGAAATCAGCCCTATATGGCTGTGTAGACGCTGAGGCAAACTTGATCGCTGCAGGCAGACGAACCCACGCGGCCACGAGGAGAAACAGACAGAAAAACAGGGAGAGGGAGAAACACAGCGACCGAAATAGACGCTTACGAAATGGTGAGCAAATAATCTCTGAATTCGATTTGTCGTCCATGTGTTGAACAGCCTGGAATTAGCAAGAAGAGAGGAAAATATAGCTGCCAACCTATTTCAGAACAACTTTTAATACTGCAGCTTCAAGAAGGGCCTAAACTAAACGACCAACAGGAGCCAAGTGAAGTAAATATCAACACTGGACGAGAGCAAATCGAAACGTGTATATTTGAGACTTTTCGCAGATAATGTTGAAGGTGTCATAAACAGCACTATGACGGCGATATAGTCCTAAATTCTCTGCTCATCAGTTCATTGGCACTAGTCTAAACCGTGGTGCATCCATTTCTTTTTAATTGTTCTCATCTCATTCCCTCACCCATACACTTTGTGGCCTGAGAAGGACGACATTAATCCTAAAGTTAATGTCGCTGGGAGCGGAGCAGAAGAGCGAGTGGGTGTATGAGTGACACACTTACAGGGATTTGATGCATCTATAGCTGTGAAACTCAATTTGCTGCTCCCTCTCATCTCCCCCCGGCGCATCCATCATCCCGCTGTTTTCCCCACTTTTACTGCAGACGCGCTTCTCGTTTGAAGTCCTGCCCTGCCATGCTCCCTACCTCTGCATTACTGAAGCAGGCTGCCAGGTGTTAGCAGCCAAGAGACCAAACCTGGGCTACTTCACTTCATCTGGCATAGCTCGCGTACGCGCACCTCGGGAACCGTTTAACGTGGCAGTAAAATCTGCTGTTTCTGGAGAGGTTTTAAAAGCAAAACTGGTGACAATTTGCGAACACAGCAGCGAGAACTGCATCTTCTTTTCCTCAGCAGCAAGTGGTCAGTGAAGAGCTGTGATAGTCGCGGTTTAAAGCGTGTCGGCATGTGACCTGTCAGGTCAGGTGGCCGGCCACCAGCTGTCACTGCATATCTGCGTGTGAGCATGTTTCTACACTTGTTTGAGCGCAAGTCTGGAGCCTTAGCAGAGGTTTCTTTTTTTTTTTTTTTTTTTTTTGACCTACATACTGCTCTCGACGATCAGCTCCGAAGAAATCTGTGTTAATCAGCTGCGTCTCTGGTCAAGCCCGTCTGCTGCCAGTAGCAAGGCGACGACGCAGATCAGCAGACCTCATTAAGACCCAAGAAACAATAAGCTGCCTATATTTGTCCATCTGAAAGTTGTAGTATCTGTAGTCGTACGTTCTAACAAACTGCAAGTGCAGAAAATTGAGCAGAGATACATAAATATTCTTCAATTAAATCAATCGGTGTGATAAAAAAAAAAAACTTGGTTGGTTGTTGGTGGTTAACTTGCTGTCAAACATCCCTCTTACCTCTAGAGTTTGTAGCCATGTCTGCAACCTTTTGAAAGGCATCTAAGAAAGCCACTGCTGCCAAAATGGTGGTCCTGTAAATACATACAATACATACATGTTCACAGCATCATGATAGAATCTCTAAATAATGCACAATGCCCCCCCCACATCTACTATTTGACTTCTCACCTGAGCTGAGAGTGCAGTTTTGTGGCCTTGGCACTGAAGTCTTCCCACACAGGGTAAGAGCTCTGATAAGGGAAAAAGAAATAGGTTAAATAAACCTCTCACCAAGGACATTTAAGTGCACAGGCACATCCTATCAAACATACAGACATAATGTTCCCTCAAACAGGACAGTATGTAGACAGTTAGTTTACATTTTGATGGCAGTTGTTGGCGAGAAATGTTTTTTCACATTAAACACAGATAACAGACTAAGCGATTTCAAAATAAAGCTGCAATAGCAATATCCTCCAGCCAGGACACACAGACACAGGAGGACAGACACAGGTTGGTGTATGAGCTGAGCTGTGTTCTGGCTTGTCAGCAAGATTTCACTTGTGTTATTACTGTCTTCAATCAACCCGAAAGCTGCTTTTTGCTGTTAGCAGCCACGTGGTATTCGCATGTTGTCTTGTCTGTGCATGTGTGATCTGCGCGGACACGCGAGGGTTCGTACGGACGGTAGAATATCTGGTCTTACATTTAGCCCGTGATTATCACACATTGCCTTGAGCTAGAGGAGCTGAAGCTAAACACACAACACACTGAAGGCTAGATCCAGTTAGGGCAGGACTTTAAGCCTTGGAGAAAGCAGAAAAAGTGGCATGACCCCAAAGTTCGAATCACATGCTGAATCAATATGGACAGCGTGCTGTGGGGAAACAAACTTGCTGATCATCAGTTCTACTACAATCTCTACTACTCAAGGCCAGGCTTCAAGAGTGATTGAAGAGGCATCATCCCTAACAAAAATGTTTGCCTTGAAGCTCCGAGCCTCGCTGTCTGCACTTGACTCCAACAGGTGTCTAATTAGCTTGTGTGGCCTGTGACTCCCGAGGGCAGGAGAGACGCGCTGCCAAGACAGCTGAGGGAGGAGGGTGAGGAAGAGGGCAGAGATGGGGGTTGGGGACGAAGAGGATGCATCTCTCTCTTCATCCACACCCAGCAGCACCCAGGGAGACTGAGGCTGGGGGGAAAAGAGCGATGGGTGGGAAGAATAGCTCTCCTCCCACGGCTCGCCATTCACTGGAGGGTGAGGTCAAACCCATCATCCTTTGAGCTGACGTTTTTATAAGACGACAACACAGAAATCTGAAATTGCAGCCCACATCTTCCTGTGCAAATTTACTGCCCATCTCATTCTTGATTGCTGATCTAATCCAGATGAATCACTGTATTTCTTTTCACCCTCCACCTACTCTTTTATTACTTCATCAGCCAGTTACATAACCAACAGGTGCCACACTCATCAACAAATGTGTCTGTAGAGTCCGCAAGCGACTGTGTTATCCAAGTACACTTCCTGTGTGTCATGTAGGTTTATCTGTACACTATACAGTGACATTGTTCACACTCAATGAGATCAGCACAGCAAAGCTGTTCTGCTGCGTTGCTCCCAGGGGGGAAAGCCAGTCTGGCCAAGCCAGGCAGCAGGAATGAGGTCAGATGTCTGTCTCAGACAGTGGATATCGACACTGTGCTGAGTCAGGCCTTCAGCCTTATTCATCTGTTGTGCTTATCAATACACAGACTGCCGACTACAAGAGCCCCACACCTCACTCTCTGCCTCTCTCTCCCTCTCTGGCCCTGGTGGGAACAATCTGACTCAAAACCAGCGATGCCAATAGCCGAGAGCCAATTTCATCGGAGCCTGACAAATGAGAGTCCATAAATAGTCTGAAGGCACCGGGGCCAGTGATCAATGAGGAATCTGTTAGGTGGAAAGTGCAGTGTGATGCTTGACTTATTCACTGGTGCTATAAACACATTGTAGCATGAGTATCCTGAACAATGAGAAGACAGGGTGCTGCCTCCAGGCCTGGTGAATGCATTCACACTTTCCATCTGTTGTCATGAACAACAACAGACCACCCTGGCTCAACTTCCTTGAGGTGGGCCCCTCCCCCAACACACACGAACACACACACTTGCATGTGTATAGCGTGTACAGTTCCTGCATTATAAGTCACTTTTAATGATTTTTATAATTATCTCTAGAGCTGGAGAACTTGCACTGAACTCACAGCCAAGCCCTGAAAAGTCTACTCTGTGAACACAAAGTAAGTTCCTGCCACAAGGCCAAACATCAGGGAGCACAATCAATAACCTTTTATGCCGGTTTGTTTATGTAGGGAGTTGAGGTTATGGAGCCTGTTGTTTTGGTTCTGGGCATCATTCAATGTCTGACATTTAATCTAGAAAACCTTGCAAGACGGGTTTAAAGAGGAGCAGTCGTTGGCTGTATGGCACCGCAGAACATTTACGATGGTTATTCCACCTCCTTCGTTTTTTCTGAATAAAACTATATTATAGGATAAAGTTTTCATCCATGAACCAAACACATAAAAGCACCAAAAGTGTATATTTTTCAGCAGAACAAAAGGGGTCTTTGCTCACATCTCGAAGCAAATCATTGGTATTTAGACTGACACAAAAGCTAAAGTGTTGCTGAATGTCAAGGAGAGTCCTGACAGACCTGCTGCACATCATGCAAATAACACAAAGGGAAACATCCTCCAGTTTGTCCTGCAGCGGTGTTTTCACTGGGGGAGGACCCGGCGAAAGACAAAGGCAGTAAAAACATTCGTTTGATCAAACACGGCGCAACCACAAAGGTCAGATAGAAGCCCTGTCTACTTTCATTTGTGTTACCTTCATATCGTTCACGACGGCCTGGAATAATCCACCCAGCGCTCCACACTCCTTCTCCACCGACTCCATGGTGCCAAAAACAGACGACAACAAAAAAAAAAGAGAGATCGTGGAGAGATAAAGGCAGATTAAATATCCGGCTGCCGAAGGGCTTTCAAACACGAGACATGATGATCGCCGCCTTTCATCCGCCCTTCGTTGCCCTCTCCTACAACAACGTAGCCGGCAGAGGATGCGAAGCCTCGGAGCCCACAGCCCGCAGCCTGCCGAGCGCACAGACAAAAAGAAATGTGCTGCTCAATGGCACCGGGGCGGCGGGGAGGGGGGGGGGGGGGGGGACTGCCGCTGCCGCTCGCCGTCCTAACGCACGGGAGGGGAGATGGAGACGGGGGGCGATTACAGCCGGAAAACGTGGAGGGCACGTGAACTGTGGCCCTTCGTGATCGCAAATAACGGAGTAATCGCAACTAGGAGAGGAGGGCAAAAGGAGGAGGAGGAGAGCGCACGGGGACGCGCACTGCTGTTAGTGGAGGAGCAGATGTCTCGGAGCTGGAGTCTCCCGTAACACGATCCACGGGTATAGGAAAAGGGGACGAGCAAGTGTTTTGTGTTTTGCTTTTTTCTGCGCGTAGGAGGCGGGGACAAGGAGGAACACACACCCCTTCTCTCCGCCCCTTCTCTCCAGACCCATACAAAACAAAAGCGAAGCGGAACGCAGCCCGGCTGAGCTCGTCCGGGCTTTCAAAGTGTTTGTCGCCGCTTTGAGTGTAGCTCAGCGCTCGGTAGCAGGTGCGCTGCCGCTACCTGCCTGCAGCTGAGTCGTTCAAACCAGAACCAGGTCTTTACACTTGAATAAAAAAGTTAAATTTAGTGAGTAGGAGCAGATTAACGCCATTATTGAGTCGAGTGAATGTACAGCTATAGACTGAAGCTAACAAAAAGATGAGTTAGCTTAGCTTAATGTAGCTTAGCTTCCTGTCTCTGTCAAGGGTAAAAAACTACAATACTGTTACTACTACTATTACCTATGAGCAGCTTTTGTGTTTAACTAATGACTTTACATATTAAATAGCATTACTGTAGTGTAAAAAAACAGATTTTGCCCAGGAGGCGATATGATAAACATGAATGTTTTTCAATGACAACATTTTCATTATTTAGTGGCTGCGCCCAGCATCATCTTTATTGTTTCTCACCTCTGCCATCAGGAAAAACATATTTTGGTCAGGCCAGAAACTTAAAGCGTATGGAAAAGTCAAGAAATCCTGGTCCAAATATTTGAGTGTTTTATAAACTGTTCTCTTTTTGTAACTGCACATTTTCCTCTGCTCTCTTTCCTTTTGTTTTATGCCAGTAAGGTTTGCAAACAAAGTCAATACTTTTTGTATCGTGTCATAAAGTTAATCTCGTACGAAAGAAAAGCATCGATAGGGCGATCAGATAGCCATTGGCCCGTCACAAGCACAGGACTGAAAGCATGAAACACGAGAGTATGGGAATAACGCAAAGAAAACATAATCACGCCGTCTTATTATTAACTTGTGGTGACTGGATTTAGAAACTATGTCTGGTTTTGGTATCTCCTGCCCACGTGGGCGGACATGAGCTAGAGAGACTAGGACTGCAGCCCAGTCCCTGTGCTCTCACCACAGCACTCACTGGCATCTCAGAGAAAACAGCCGTAAAGAAGAATCATAAAATATCCCCAACACAGATGCTGACATTCCTGACCACCACCATCAACACCCCCCGTTGGAAAAAATGGGTCTATTCTCTACCATACCGCTGTGTGTGTGTGTGTGTCTGCAAAAGTTCCCTTAATTTAGCCACGGTGGGTTCTAGTAAGGAAAAAATGCAACAGTTTGTGTTTCACCGCACTCTATCGACAACTGAAAGCAATCATCAGCCCTAAACACATCAAGCTGGAGAGCTTGAAGGCTTACATAACTTTATGGAAGATCTTTGTTCTATGAATACGTTTCAGCTTGTTCATACAACCAGACCAGTGGAAAACAGTTGTTGATTAATTAGCTATAAAATCAGTCTGACTCTTATTCAGTTTATAGATAACTAATTGAAATATGGAGACATAAGTGTATGTTTATGTTTTTAATCTTACTTTATTTTCTTGCTTCTGTTCGCTTCCTGTTCCTTTTGCATTCACGCTCATACTAACCTTGATCCAGACATGGAAAACCCATCTCCCCTGGATACAAATAGAAAAAAGAAAAACAGGCCTCATGATATACTGTGACCTCTCACCCTGGATCCAGGGCTTAGCCATGATTCAGCCAGAGCCCGTGTCTTGCCTGGTTTATCGCCCATGCTGAAGAATAACATTGAGGGAGCTGCAAAGCCTGAATGAAGTCACTGGTGAGGTCACGGCTGAGAGCTTGTGCCCACTTGACCGTAAAATCAATCAAGACCTCTCATCTCAGGTGGAGTCTGGTCAAAATGTTACGTAAGTCACCATTTATAACGCTTTCTTCAGCCCCTCTGATGAGCTCACCTAGGGGGAAGAACACACACTGTGGCATATGATCGCAACCTGGTTTTCATCAGGACGAGAGGAGAACGACTTTATTGATATCACGCGGGCAAAGAGGAGAAACTGATAATACTTAGCATGCGATCGAACAGCAGAAGTGGATTATACAACATGTTGGAGAAATTCCTGTGGGTGTTTTTTTTTTTCCACCATGAAAGCTTGTCACCATTGGAATCCCGGTTAACGCAATGAATTCAAGCTGCTGTTCTCTGTCTGTGAGGAGACTGAACACGTTTAACAGCCACGTTGTGAGACTACAGGAGCCGAGAGCGAAGTTATGTGAACTGACTTTTATCTACCGACGAGCAAATGGGATGAAATTACATGGGAATGTGCTTTTTGTCATTTCTGTTCACTTTGATTGATTGTTGTGTACTGAAGTGTCTAAAGGTGGGAGGGTGTACAGAAATTGAAAGCACAGACACGGTGAGTCAACTCTAGTGCTTGTTAGACGTGCAGGGATTTCTATTAAGTCCCACATTGTATTTAGTCATTTCAGCTTATTGTCTCAGCAGATGATTTCCATCACTCCTGCAGGTCAGTGTGATGCCCCCCAACCCCCTGTACATCAACACATCACAAATGGACCAAGTGTTGTCCTTGGAGAGGGATCACGGTCTGTGGCATGCACTCTGCGCTGCATATTACACGTCTTCAGACGGGGGGGTGGATGCCGAATGAATGAGCTAATGTAAACTAAACGGGCTGTTTTGCTCTCCCTTGAGCTGTTTGCATCTCTCTCTCTCTGTCTTTCTTTTCATCTTCCCTTCCTTTGCTTTCATCCACCCATCTATTCTTCTCTGATGTCCACTTCCAATTGCTCCCACAACTTATTATGCCCCCCTCCCCCCATCAATCCGGGTTCCAGACACACACACACCCCTGCACGCACGCACACACGCACATGTGCCTGTATACAGCAACATCAGCCGCAATACTGTGAAGTCTAAGTCAAATGTAAAGACAGCAAAGCAAGCTTTTGAGGTGGCAGGATCAGGATGAACAAGTCAGACAGAAATCTTAGCTACGATATGCTGGGTCCACGTGTCTCCCTCTATTGAGAGTACTCTATGACCTCCTCACACACACACACACACACACACACACACACACACACACACACACTAGCCAAGCGGTGTATACACACAAACAAACACTGGAACAAGAACACAAACAAAATGAGCTGGAAAACACATGTATCCATGATCTAAAAGCAAATGAAAAGAAAACATGAATTTGCAATGGTTGGGAAATGATCAAGCATTAAACCTCCCGTTTGTGGAAAATACTCTTTTTGTTTTTTAAAAACTTGTTGAACAGCAGCGCATACAAACCTAAACAAAGGCCACATTTGGTGCACGGTCATACATCTTTTTCTTGCTGTTTAGCTGCAGACACGTGCTAAAAATATTTCTCATCACATCTACAGAACATCATGTTTCTTAAAATAAATAAAAATATCCTTGACACACGTAGCTGTGTATGAGGAAAAGCAGGAGTCTGTAAACTTGCCACAGAGCAGCAGCAGCAGCAGACTGACATCTGGAACCAAGCTCACAGTGAAATGTTAAATTCACTTCTCTGTTCAAAACATAAATCTATGCGAATGCCTGGAAAGACAAGGACATTCATGGAACTGACACATTACCATTTCATCTCCTGGTAAAACTCAATCAATTTATCTTCACTGAATCCTGTTTATTTGGTCGCCAGACAACATGACAACCCACATTATCTAGAGAACAAACACTGTCACTGCTTATGCCACATTGATGTGGGTTTCAATTAAAACCTATTACACACAGTATGATTAATTGTTCTTCTTTACAGGCAGCGTTGGCTCTTATTTAACATATTATTAGCTATCAGAGATCCTGCTGTCAGACAAATGAGGCAAATTGAAAAGTTTCCCAGCTCTACAACTGGCAAAAAGTTCAGTCTCTCACACGCAGAGAACCAAATTAGCTCTGAGGAGTGTCCAAGATGAAGAATCTCAGCAAAGGCCGTGTTGATGCTCTCGCCATGGTGATGTGCCTTCCGCTGACATTTAAAAAAAACACAGCAATAACGAATATTTCACTTGAAGAAAAGAGAGCGAGCCAGGTCAGACGAGTGTTTGGGCATCACTGCCATTCCACACATACTCCCTCCCAAGACACTTTGTGCGCATCAAACATACCAGACTGCTTGTGTGTGTGTTTTAGGAAATATGCCGCTTGAATCCAACGCGTTCTGAAAATAAATCACAGGAGCAACAGACGAGAGAGAGAGAGAGAGAGAGAGCATCCATGTGCCTCTGTTGTTTGTGTGTGAAACGTTGTGGGGTAAAAAATGTGCTTTCCCTCAGTTTTCCTGTCTGTGACTTTCAGTGAACTATCCAGCTGAGCCCCTGACCTGTGTGTGCATGCGTCCAGGACACACACACACACACACACACACACATTGGGTTTGTTTGGAAGAGCTCAGGCCCAGAAAGGAAACTCGTCCTAGGGGGAGTCGCCCCTGGGAGTCAAGGATCTGGAGGTTACTCAAGACAAGCTTGTTAAATTCAACACCCACCAGTGGAGAATGTACTGTACGCGGAGGAGCAAACAGTTTCCTGCAGGAATGCTTAAACATTTGTTCCTTGAGGTCATTCATCGTACTAAATACAAAAGTGAGGTTGTCAGTGTCTTTGCACAGCAACAACTGCTATGACATCTCATCTCTGATAGGTTGAATCTACTAAAGGGACTAAGGGTCTTACTACTAAATGCATGTGTCTTAATGTAATTATCTTAATTTCCCCTGAACACCAATAGAGAGCAGAGAGAATGTTTATAACTCTGCAGGTAGAAAAACTTAATAGTAGATAATTGTGTTTTAATAAGGTTTGACAAAATAAGTGTACAGGAAAACACTGGAGGTGCCCACTTCATTTTTTTATTAAAGCAGACAATTGTTCACTGGGTGACAGAGAGACTTCAGTGATAACCAGTCCTTGGGGACCTTAACATGTATAGCAGGGACTAAATTCTGTGGAGATCCAGCCAATACTTGTCCAAAGGTTCCAGTGGTTGCGGCCTAATCTTAAAGCTACTTCAACCTGACTTGCTTACATGCTGCCATCTAGTGTTAGTTTACAGCATTATTGTGAGAAGAAGAATACCCAAACGTCCCTGAAAAACCAAACTCACTGCTCATAAAGAAGAGTAAAAGATGGTTTAGTACCACAACACCATGGAAAATGTGCTAAGAGCTGAGTAACCGGCATAAACAGTGACTTCTCTTAACCCCAATTATCATTTTCTGCGTGAGCGTCTGCTACTAGTCACTAAACGTACGCATATGCATAGTTTTTATTGTTTAATATTAAAACTGCCTCAGTCATCTTACAAACAACTCAGAAATCAATTGAGAAAAATGTGTATAACTCTGTTGAATGTAGTTTTGGATTGATTGGAAAAGCGGAATGTTTCGCATGCCTTGAAACTGCTCGGCAATATTATGTTACGTTATTATCATTAAGGCCACGGTGAAGACTGACAAGGTCACACAACAGACACACAGCTACATACAAACACACACTCACAGACAATAAATCAATTGTTCTGGAACAAACAGTTGGCCTTAAAAAGTAAAACATAAAAACGTGATTACTATAAATAATAATTATAACAATAATTGTTATAAAACAGCCCAATGCATTGGTTATTACAGATACAAATGACTCTTACCAATCAAACAATGCACATAACTCATTTCATTATTATTATTATCACAGCAACATTTGTGTTTTCTCTACAGTAAAATGTGTCAACTGCTTTGACTAACTGTACTAATGGAACATGAAATTGGAAATGTTAATATTTTATCATTACTGTACGAGAGCAAGCATCTCTGTCACTGCCAGTAGTGTGTAAAAGGTCTAATGCTAGACTCAGGAAACAGGCTACTGCATAGATTATGCTAAAAATATCTAATAATAGTTTGTTGATGAACTAGACAACGTCACAAGTTGGAGGTCACTGAAAACACAGCAGCTTGGACAAGTGCAATGCTTTCATTACATCTTGGAATTAAAATGTTGGGTTGAGATCAAGATACAATGACATTTGTTCTGGTTTTAGGCACCATAGTCAGCTGCGTGAGCACTACAGTGAGGTTTCCTTGGATTCCGGCAGAACCGGTTTAAAGGTCAGGATCTCTGTGAAAGTGTGACCTGCGGAAAGAAGCACAAGCAGGATAATGATCAATAAAGTGCATTTGCCCTCCATCTTCCCAGCATCTCTCCAATCTCTCCTATCCCTCGCTCTTACGTTTCCATTGTTCGAGCGTCAGGTCTGCGTTGTCCAGCGAGTGGTCGTATGGCTGCGCTTCCGTCTCCTCCTCTGGCTCTCTGTACTCAGAGAAGTAAGGGAACGTGAGAGCCTCAGCAGCGGTTACTCTGCTCTGTGGATCCAGCAACAACATGCGTTCCAACACGGACACAGCTGAGGAAGGAGGGGAAAAACAGAAACTGTCAAACCGAAACCGTACTCTACAGTATGTCTACAAAGCTAATGTATTGGCTCCTACCTTCTGGATTGGCTGTGGAATACACCTTCTGCAGGTCTTTCTTTTCCACCTTAGGAAGACTTCTAATGTAGCTTTTGGCCTAGGAGAAACAATCTGCGCTTTTAATTTGTGTTTTTAATTACTGGGGTGTCTCATCCATCAGTGCCTAAACCTTAGCACATCCTGGGACACTTTTGGGTGCCACCACAATATCAACAAGTGTGTCTTTAAATGTTGGTTGTTGCATAATCTGGACTTACATCCTCAGATTCTAGTTTTGATATAAATTCCTGAGTTGGGGTTCCTGTGATCTTCATGATTTCACTCAGCTGATCTAGATCTGAGGATTTGGAGTCAAGGTACAAAAATATACTCAGGGCAGGTCCCCTAAAATGAAAAAAATGTACACTTTTTGTTTGAATAGCTGATTCAGGATTTCTCCCCCACTATGTGATGTCATAAAGGGAACTGTGACCTTATTATGTCTTCATAAACCATATGTCAGAGGTGTGGAGGCGGGAGCTCTAGCTCAAAACCAGTCGACTGAGAGACAGGCTACGGATGCATACAGCGTATATTCAGACAGGGCCCTAACACATTTCTGGATGCTCTTTCAGCCTGACACATGGGGACCTGTTCTACGACACAAGAAAAGAACATAATATGGGACGTTTCAGTCGAGGGCTGCAGGTTATTTCTGCCGTGAAAATACATCATAGTCTATGAAAGTTGGTGGCAAAGGTCAGAAAGGTAAAAGGATACGGTCGCTGCCTTTAAAAAGAGGTTTCCCTTGTAGCATCTCTGCCATGATGCAGCCCACAGACCAAATGTCCACTGAGGAAGAGACGCAGAACACACGTGGATCTTATTATTTCCA
This sequence comes from Macropodus opercularis, assembly GCA_030770545.1. Taxonomy (NCBI): domain Eukaryota; kingdom Metazoa; phylum Chordata; class Actinopteri; order Anabantiformes; family Osphronemidae; genus Macropodus; species Macropodus opercularis. The sequence continues at coordinate 6,600,122 of CM061094.1, read as the reverse complement.
TCAGTTATATATTATCTATTTATCAGATGTATGTGTCTATTTCATTTACTACAGAGTCTTCTCTGTTATAGTCTCAACATTCATAGAAAATAAACAGAGCAATATACTATTGTCTCAGTCTACTGTAGACTCCATAGACCAGAATGCATTGAAAGACATTTCTAAAACATAAATAATAACTTGTTCCTTTGAGGTTTTCTAGGTCAAATCTAAAGCAGAGGGCAAAGTTAGAATATGAAAACCACTAATTAATGCTACATTACAACATCAACACATGCGGTTTCTGTGCTAATGGGGGCACTGAACACACCGCGGACACACGACAGCATGAAAGCCTGCTTCTCGCTTAATTAGCGCCGCATTACCCGTTTGAGTGTAGTGCATCCAGCTCAGGATGACCTCTGGGGCTCTGTACCAGCGAGTCACAACGTACCCCGTCATCTCGCTGTCTGCTTGCCGTGCCAAACCGAAGTCCAAGATCTGACAGAACAAGACAGGGAACATGGTACAATTAGCCTGGATTCGACTAGTTGCCTAAACATACGAAATCTGAATTGATGGTTTACACATAGTGGGCTGTCAGGGTGTGTTCAGCTGTACCTTGAGCTCACACTCCTGGTTAATGGCGAGATTTCCTGGTTTGAGGTCCTGCAACCGTTCATAATAAAACATTAACTAGTGACGCTGTATCTGTGGCAAACAAGCGAGAGAGAAACCACATACAGTAAAGGAAACACCAGCCGCTTCTTACTAGATAAGACTGTGTGAACACAGGCTTTATCTTACACGCTACAGTGTACAGTGGGAGCATGCATTAAAAAACAACCTACCCTGTGAATGATTCCAGCAGAATGAATATACTGAAATATAAAGATGTAGAAGACGTCAGTGCTTCAGAAGAACAACACAACACAAGGGATCCAATAATAGACAGAATTCAAGCAGAGGTCCCTACCTTCAGCCCTTTGAGCATCTGATAAACTAAATACTGAATCTTTTCCTCTGACAGTCTCTGCAGCTTCATCAGCTTCCCCAGATCTGTCCCCATGAACGGCATCACCAGATAACTTCAGGAAGGAAAACAAACAGACTGAGGACGAACGTTTTTCAAATGAACATGACGTAGATTGTTTTGCCAGTGTTGCACGTTAGTAAAACGCCGGCTGCACTTACAAATCCTGGAATCGGTCCAGGGAGAGGTCAGCGGTGAACACATCTAACAGGCCGATCACCTGCGTCACACAGACGTATGCAAGTCATCACACAAGCGGAAAATCTATTTCAGCATCATTTCTAACCAAGTAAGTTTTATTCATAGCAGTTAACAAGTGTTGCTGTTTATTTGAGCCTGAACTACGACCTGCGGTTCACTCTTACATTTTCATGCTTCATGTGTTTGAGGAGCCTCAGCTCCCTATAGGCCCGCTTGGCGAAGAGCTCAGACTGGAAGGGCCTGTAGAGCTTCTTGATCGCCACCTTGACTCCAGTTCTGCAGTCCACGGCTGAGCTGCAACAAAAGCAATGTTACACTGAGCATGAGGCTAAAACTACATGTAACATCCTTAAAAAGAAAGATCAGCTGTTCTGCAACATGACCACTATGAGGAAATAAAGCCAGGGAACTTCCAGGTGAATGAATTGACATCACTCTTCGACTCTGACTCTCTCTCGCTTACATTAATTGATTTAATCGTTTTTGTTGTACGTGCGTACCCACACTCACACGCACACCTCCCCTTGTACCTCAACGCAGTTGTTTAAGCGTTAAGTTGCGTTGAGTCAGCCAGGACAGTGTAGTACCCGCCCACTGAGTTAATGAGCGATAACAAAGGGGCCCGCATGACCCACAAAGGTGCTTTTTCTCATTGTTGCGTCCAAGCCGACGCGCCAGCTTCGTCCCCCTCCTCGCGTGCGCTTTTCATAATGGAATAATCGTGCGCCTTTTTACGAGCAACGCAGGCGCGATTGCGGGCGAAGGTGTCGCGCAAGTGTCTCCATCACACAAGGAAGTGGAGCAGCATGTGTTCGGCGGCGCGCAGAGACTTTTTCTTTTGTTTGGCAGCGGGACAGTGCGGCTGCCTGTGTGGCACCATCTGTTATCGCCGGTGCCTTTGCTACCGTGATCCGGCTCGAACAGCAGGGCGATCGGTCTTGTAGCTTCTCCCAGAATCGCAGCTTTCACTTACCATACAGCGCCGTAAGCCCCGGTCCCCACCTGCCTCAGCTCCCGGTACCGCTCCGGGACTTCCCATGAGGTTTTGTTGATTTCTAGACGGATATAACCGGGTCTCACTCGCTTGCTCATGGTTTTTGTTGCTGGATAATATTAAAAGTCTAGAAAAAAACTCCTCTTTGGCCGTTTAGTGTCCTCCGTCACTACACACCCATTGTCCCAGATCCCACCTATGCGCTCACCCTCGATAATTGCGCAGCTCTGCGTGTGAGCCGCTCAGGACGCACCCTGAGGTTACCAAAGCCACTCCCGACGCCTGCTGAGGCCACAAAATAATGCCGAAGAGAAGAACGGAATGTGAGCATACCTTTTAAGGCATAAACAATACTATTTTATAATTATACTATTTATAAAGTTTGCAATATGCCATGTCTGTGTTACAACTTAATGCATAATCTGTGTTGCATTTTCCCGGCGCCGTGCCAACACATTTTGAACAAGAATCGTGCAAGCGGGCGTTTAGAGCTTGTTGGGACACGTAACCGCGTAACTGACGCACAGTCTGTGCAGCACCCAAGGTGTAAACTGTGGTTAGAAAAAACTGCGTGTTGTGACGTCTCCAGGAAGCACAACGAGGAAACCCACGAAGGACATACAAACTGGAATTTTGCATTGTAGTAGCGCGACCTGTGTAAAATGTAAACATTAAAAAGTTTCCACTCCTGCTTATGGAGCAATGTGTTAACTGAGTGATAGTTAACATTTTGACGCCGGAGGGTGGGATTGAGTTCGTAAAATAAGACGGCAGCTATGGCAGATATGCGTCCAGCAAAAAAACAAACAAATAACCAGTTTTTACTTACTTTTAGAGTTTATTACGATAAAAATCAAGGCTACAATATATTTTAGAATCATTAAGTACAATAAAAGTCTGAAAAATAATCTCATTTTATGGCAAATTCTTTAATTCTGGATTGGTTGGCCAAACCAAAATGTAACCGAGGTCACATTCAGTTGCATAGATTCTTAAAGAAGCCAGAGATGACAGATCGGTTCTGATTCATATGAACAGAGATAAAACTAATTCACGAATGGCTATGAATGTTTCTTTAATACAGAATCATGTCTAAATGCGTCACATGTGTGACACAATGTATTTGAACCTTCCCTCAAAGTGTCATGACTGAAGCAAAACAGTTAAAAACTGCAGTTCCTCTATTTTCTGTCACTCATCTGTGCTCCACTACCAGCCACGGTCCGATGCGGATAAGACAAAAACAGGTACGTTATGCATGAGGCGACGTGACTCCATGACGTGGCAAACAAAGCAGCTTTCTCTTATAGGAGAATATAATGTGCGTGTTTAACTAGTGCGGCTTTTTACCAACATTCTCCATTCAACACATGCACGGCAAACTTTTTGGTATTTGTTGAGGTGACATCCATCAGTTTGTCTGAGTCAGACAGGTCACAGAAGGACTTTTTGTCTGAGTCGTCATTAACGGCTAAGCAGACACTAACAAGACGAGGAACAGTTTGAGGATCTTTGTTGCACTGAACAATAATCTGCTGCATAAATTAGTGTTGTGCTAAATTCTGAACAGATACTGTCATTTGTTTTCTTTCACCAGACGCATCCCACATTCAGTTCTCCCATTAAAGCCTGTTGAGGTTCACTATTACATGACATTATCAGATCTCTCATTCTATGTGTTTCTACCATGGATCTCAACTCATTCCTCGTCTGCTTAGTTTCAGCTTGGTTGCCTGTTGGATGTCGAGCCTCGTGCTAGCTTCCAGGTTTCTGCCTGCCAAAGCGATAGAGAGTTAGCAGGGACATAAAGGCGCAAACTGAACTCTCATCGTTTTAAGCAGGAACGCTAACAGGAAGTCATTACGAAGATCAAGTGACACAGATTTCATTGGCCCAAGCTGGGGGCTTGCTGTCATAGGGAACAGGACTTCTGGCTGTGGACGTCGACGTCGCCTCTTGCTGTTGCTCCTCTGTTTCATCCCTCTCTCCCTGTGGAGTGGTGCCGCCTCCACCGACCCAAGTTGGAAGCTCCAGACCGGGCTGCGAAGAAAATGGCTTCTTCAGAACCGTGAGGACCCGCTGGACCTGCAGCACAGAGAGCGAGTCAGTGCTGGCAAGACACACTGAACTAGAATCTAAATAGCTTTTCTCACCCACACGTGAATCAAAAGCACAATGACAATATATTAGAAAATCAAGATTTCAAATAAAAGAAGAATAATAAATGCAGGTGCAATGTGGGTCGAGATCCTGACCTCAGTGAAGTCTCCGTTCTCTGCAGCCTCTATGGCATTCTGGGCTATGTAGTTCCTGAGCACCACGCGAGGATTGGTGTTGTCCATCACCCTCACCCTCTCTTCCTGCGCAGCGCGCACATCGCTCTGACCGTCCAATTCGCGAGCCAGACGCTTCCTGTGCCGGCGATAACGCCCACACTCAGTCAGAGAAGTACAGTAATGAAACCCAGTCAGACACAACATCCTCATTTCCTGCTCTTTCTGCCAGCCCTACGGCTTTATCAGTAACACTTCCACCAAACACCTCCCCACGCTCTAAAAAAACCCCCAAAAGCGTTCATACTGTCTCTGCAGTTCCTCCAGCTGCTCTCGTTTTACACATGACAATATTTTCACGTCCTTCTCATCGCTTAATAAACAGGCCGACAGATATCATACCTTTTTCCAGCTGCCTCACCTGTAGCGCTTGATCCACTGGGTCCACTCCTCGGCATGTTTAGTCTTCATCTCTTCCTGACTGGTCTCCATCAGGTCCTTCAGTCTGCCGAGTCTGTCTAATTGCCTCGCTAACGTCACCCTGTCTGAGATCATGTTGAACAGCGCTGGGTTGCTCTGAGCCATGGAGAGCAGCATGGCCAGCTCACTGGAAGCAACAGTTAGAGTGTTGTTTGTTAGAGAAAGCAGGACCAGTGCGGCATGTCTAGGTTTTATCTACAGTTAAGGAAAAGGATGGAGTTACATGAAAAGTATATGGAAATCGATATCTTGGTGACTCCCAGTAGTTGTGTTTATTTATCCAATAATCATGTTTAAGTGTTCTCAGATTGTGCTTCCATGGCTCCAGGCTTTTATTTAAAAAATCATCTTGATCAGAAAAAAATTCACATTAATGTTAATGTTGCTGTTAATAATTCAGCAGTAGAACGACCTTTGCAATTTGACCACAATGCTAACAATGTTGTCTGTACACTGCTTTGTAGGACGCATGGCAAATAAAAACCATTTGCCCTTCGGGTGGCAGTAAAGAGCTTGTGATCTCAGGGGGCAGTTTCACCACATGGTGGCACTAAACTAAAGGTCAGATGTGTCACTAACATTCACTCGCCAACAACTTCTCTTTATCTGTAATTTATCTTAATACTAGCTCACCGTGGATCCATAGTGGGTTTGTTGGCAGCTTTAAGCTCTTCTAAGGAGGCACAGTGTTCCAAAAGCAGCCCTGTGGCTTGTTTGACATCATCCTCTCCTTCCTCACTTTCTCCATCACTGGGACACGAAATCTGACTCAGACTGCGGAACGTATTGGTAAAGTCAGCACCTGCACAAAGGGAACAACACCTTATGTACATGAAAAGCTCTCTGCAATGAGAATGAATGCTGTCTAACGCTTATCCCACCTGTGTTGTGCATGGTCTGCAGCAGCTCGGTGACCAGGCTTTCATCCTCGGGCTCTTCCTTCTTCAGCAAGCCCAGTTTCTTCCTCATGTTTTCAAGGTAGGATTTATTGTACAGGCTCATGTACTCGTCCAGAACAGCCTTAGCGCGGTCTGGTGGCAGCTCTGGAGTAAGAGCCTCTGCCAGCTTCACCAGGTTCCACCTGCAAATAGCCGGCTGGGCCTGGTAGGAGTAACGACCAGAGTTGTCGGAGGCATTGCAAATGAAATCGGGATCAAACCTTAACGAGACAACGAAATAATGTTATGGGGCTTAATAACAAGAAGGTGAATATTATTATTTTACTCTAACGACGAACACACCTGTCCATGAAGCCGTATGGACCATAGTCCAGCGTGAGTCCCAGGACGCTCATGTTGTCTGTGTTCAGGACTCCGTGACAGAAACCTACACACTGCCACAGAGCAACAAGTCGGGCCGTACGAAAAACCACCTATGTACAGCGGGAGAACAAAAAAACAATACGATCTAATAATGGCAAAGGCCTGTGTCCTGTTTATATAAAGCAAAGCACAGTGACTCAGCACATGCAGGCACCGAACCTTCCAAGGCTTAATAGGATCAGAGGATCCAAAGGTTCAAACTGTAACGAAAGGCCTTTAATTAGACAGATGCTCATCTGAGCAGGATTTCTAGCGCATTGCTTTTGCAGTCAGTGCGGTTTCATTGTGCTTAGTAGAGATGCTCTTACCTCCTTGAAGAAAGCCACGTTCCTCTCCACTCTGTCTGGGTGCACACGCTGGATCTCAGGATAAAACCTCTCAATGACATAATCCATCATTTGTCCTCGGATTTCATCACGCCCATAACTGGGACCCTGACGACCTGTGAACTCATCAGCTCGTTTGAAGATTTCAAACGATCCAAACCTGTACGGAACAAGTACAATGAGGACAAACGACACGTGAAGACCCCAGAGAACCACGACAGATGGAAAAACAGGGCTACAGCGCTTGCTTTGGTGGTTGAGACTCACCTGAGGAAGGTGGGAGCAATGCGGAGCACTACAGAGCATCTCTCGTGACGAGGGTTCCCGCTGTAGTACACGTCACGTAGAACCTTGCTGTCGGAGGTCACGACAGAGCCGGCTCTGGTGGTGGGCACACCCAGGAAGAACATCGCCTCGCTGCAAAGGAATTCTCTTATACTGGAGCGCAGCACCTTTCGCCCATCAGCTTGTCTACGGTGGACAGAACAAACAGGCCACGCAACAGATGTATATCATCCCCAGATGCATTAAATCTTAGTAGCTGCCTCTTCTTACTGCAAATACATGCAAAACATCTCGCTTACTCAGACCGAGGTGACAAACAAGAAAAATACCCAAACGTACCTGGAGTAAGGAGTCAGTCCCGCCCCTTTCACCTGTATCTCCCACCGGCCGCTCGGGTTTTCCAGCAGCAGCGCAGGGTCCTGATCAGCTGGTGCTTTCACCTCCCCCAGGTAGCAGGCCGCCCCGTCACCCAGCTGCCCGGCGAACTGGCCAAACTGGTGGCCGCAGTAGCAGTGCGCGGCGGGCTCGGACCCAGGCATAACTTTGGAGCCGCTCAGATACTCCGCCGCCAGCGGATCGTTCGCCACCTCATCTCCGTCGAGCCCCAGCAGCGCCAGGGCTTCGTGCGACACGGCCACGAATCGAGGGTTCGTCAGCGGCTGCGGCTTCACGCGAGAGAAACACGCGCCTTTCACCTGCCGAACCCCCGCGTCCTCGGACGGGTCCAGGGGGAGTTTCCTCAAAGCGACGTTGTCAAAGTCGAGTCGCTCGAGCGGGGAACGACTCGTAACCAGACCCATGTCGTCCATCCCGACCGAGCCGAGGAGCCTGAACCGGGACACACCGGGCAGAAAAGTGCGTGACAATCCCAGCCGAGGTGCTAAATAGGCCATTCAGCTGCAGCCATCTGTCTGCTAATGTCCACAGGCCCAATTATAACGTAGCTCCTGCTCATGCTTTCATAATCCTGCTCGATACAACAACGGATGTTTGCCAGACTGCGCGCGTAACACTATTATGTGTCCGACAGGAAACTAATAACAAAGACGGAAACATAATAATGGTCCTAATAATCTAACAATTCAGCTACATACAGCGTTTAGCTATCACTCTTAAATAAAACTTAAATAAACCAAGTATACCGTCGCAAATAGGAATACACGGTGTAGCAAGAAGTAAACAAGATCTCTGAAGCAAATATAGTTAATCTTTACTTGATTGGTTTTCTAATTCATTACAGAATTTGGGATTGATTGTTTGGTTAGTTAATAATGGCAATACAGCACAAGGACGGGGGGGGGGGGGGGGGGGGTCAAATACAGGCATTCATACAGTTTTCTTGGCAATTCTCACATTGATTATAACTTTGGAAATTACTGTATGCAGAGAAAAAAAGACAGTAACACAACATTTGAGTTTGGCTATATTATACTGCTGAGGGTCCTAGAGAGTCCATGCCTATAATGCCGTCTGTATGTGGCCAGATGATCTGATAACAGATAAATGTGTGGAGGTTCCATAAGGGATCTAATTATTGTATGTTTGCAAGATGACAGTATTGCAATTCCTAAAAATCACTTATTAATTTTTCTTGGGTCAGTTCACAAACTGCATAAATACATCTATAAATGTACTATAAATAAATTACTTAAATACTGGGAAAACCTGTGGAAAATTATAGTTTATAGCCTTACAACCATTAAAAGTGTTGTTAAGGCCAATAAACTCACTGGGAAAGGCAACAGTGATAGCAGTGTAAGGCGTTACCTCTCTTATCTGACCAAATTTTAGGTAAACATATCCCACTTTCCTTTTGTACCACCTTAACTCCTGTTCCCATGTTTCAGGGTGGGAACTGAAAATGCATATATCATAAAATTACAAACAGCTATGGTGCTGAATGTCAGATGTTCTCAGGTCCAGGCTTTTAAATGGCTTTCTATACATGATGCATATTTTTGTATTAGGTCACTCAGAGAGAGACCTGGTTAAAACTTAAGCATGAAGGTGCCTCATATCAAAAGTACAATCAACTACACAGATCACGTCACTAACGCATTTCTCATCCTGAGGCACATTTAAGTCTGTCCTGTGTTGGGTCTCTGTCAAATGTCTGAGTAGCCTTCAAATACAAGAACATTAGTAGCATGAAATTCATTTCAAAACCAAATTAAATTGTCCAAAATACTAAAAAGACTTGTTGAATGGGTCTCAAATTAATAACAATTTTCTGCCATTTAATTGAATCAATTTTAGTCCTTATAGCTGCAGCATGAGGCACTTCTGTTGACGCGGACAGGACTGTGCAGGCCAATTTCACCTATTCTAGTTTTGGAAATGCATTTTAAATTACTTTGTTAGTTTCAGCTTTTCATCATCGTCCACCATAAAGGTCACAATATACGATGTTATCTTTGTTGATTACAGTTAAGATGACTTCATGTTTTCCTCTCTTTTCCTGTTCTCAGACTGCAAGACTCCTGTAATCTCTTATAAAGTGCTGGATTTGAACCGGGCCAATTTCCCAAAAAAGTGCTGGCTGGCACCAGGAAGATGAAAGGAATGAGAACAGAGCAATAAAAAAAGTGTGCCTCTGAAAAATGGCTCAGTTGTATCAGTTGACTTAAAGTCATTCCAATGTTGATTAAAATGCCCGTGTGTGAGGCCGCATTCACACAGACTTTCACTCTGCATAGAAAAATGCAGCCTTCTCATCATTGGAAGAGAAATCTATATTTTTGTTAAAGTTAAAAGGTTGTATATAACCCAGCTTTAAACACATAAACCCACTCCTCCAACTGGACTTCCTGGTATTATGTTAAATCCTTTTAGCAGTACATGAAAGTTGACATGTAGGGCAAATGTCTGTGTGAATTGAGCCCGAGTCACCAGAAGGAATAGTGGAGAAATTAAATCCACTGAAAATGAATTACTGGAGTTTGTATACCTTACAAAATATTGGAGTTGCACAAAATATGAGAGGAAACAAAGAGTACTGTCACGGTTTCTTTGGCAGTACAGCCCTGCTGTGTCTACAGGAAAGTCAACACGAGGTGGGGTGTCTTAGTCCCCTGAGGTTCTTGTTAGTTCAAACTGTGAAGCTGGGGAACTCCTTTCTCCAGCCTCACCTCCTGGTTTTAAGGCCATTGGTGATGGGTGCATTGTTTTCAGAAAGGTCATGTCACTGATGGCTTAGGAAACGCCAATGGGGTCAAGCATGGGGTGGCCGCAGAGTCTCCAGTACAGCCTGTACTGCTCTTGAAGACAGTAGGGCTCTACCTATACTCCCTCCAGCACGGTAACAGGCATATCCCAGCATTCCGAACATGACGCCCCTCGTGACCATGCGCAGCACCCAGCCAAAACGTGAGGGAGGAGCAACACTGAAGAAGACACAGATAAAACACAGGGTAGGGGGCTTAATTGACAGCACACAATTTTCTATTTCTGCCCACAATATGTAGCAACAACAAGATACCTCATGATTTCATTAATGTTGAGCTGCTTCTCCCAGTTTTTTTCAATGCCAGGGACGTGACCCATCCCCACGACTCCTACCACCACAGCAGGCACTTCTACAAAACAGTGCAAAGCGTACTATTAAATAAACAGTCTACATTTCTACATCCTCATGTCACGCTGTCCTCAATAAATATAAGTATTTTCAGTTCTGTAGAATTCAAACCACATCACTATAATGTACAACAATACAGAGAACTACTAATTTGATGACAGATTAAATAAGGGGAAGCAGTTCTGACGGTACATTTAAGAAGTACAATAAAATGCAAGTAATTTATCAAATATCAAATTAAACATATTTTTTCTGACTGAAAATAAAATACTGAAGTGTGTAATACATACTCTGGGCATTAGGGGGGGCCTCCACACAGCGTGTAGCCTGGCGGAGTGTGTGTGTGAGGTAGATGTCTCTTTCAGCCACAATGGTCTGGTGGAGGGCAGGAAACTCGCCAATCATCTCTGACATAGTCTGCTCCAGCAAGTCCTTCTGTTTGCACTTCTCAACGTCCTCCTTGCTGAAATACGACAGTCAACACGAGGCCGTGTATAAAGGAGATGACATTATGATTTCTTGGTGGTTGTGACTGTATTGATTTTAGAGAAAGTGAACAGAACGTGTGGTCTGCTTTAAAATTATGTTCGACCTGAATCTATTTTTTAATGTTATTTGTTGTGTTGTGTTTTTTTACTTGCACTTTATCGCTTTTGTGTTACAATATGCAAGTAAAAAGTCTCATTACCTGGTTTTAATCATACCTTAGGTATTTAAACTACATAACCCTATAGGCAACAGAATTTGAAGATCAGAAAACTGTAATTTGAGGCAGTGACGTAAAAATGGACACAAAGTTATTTTGCTTTGCGCAATGGTGTGCTCTCCCACATTACACAATTCTTTGCAGCAATGTGATTAGAGATTTACATGTGAATTTCCAAATCTAGTGCTGGATAAGATATCTCTGTTCTTTCTGAAACATTGATGTCTAATAAAAACAGAAAGATCCAGTGTGACAAGTGATTGGGATGAGTGTATACCTGATTGGATCTGACAGAAAACAAAGACCCCAGGCCAAACGTGCCTTCTGCCACAGACTGAGAGCAGCAATAGCCCTCTTGAACGTCACAGGAATTGGCCTGTCACCAAGATGAAACTTGCAGAACGGCACACGTCCAGCCTGTGTGCAAAAACAACTTCAAGAATTATTTACGCAGAAAATAAAATAAAACAAAAAAATGACATTATGATGCACTTTGGCTATTTTGTTGTGTATCTGTTACCTCTTTGAAGGCCTCTCTGAACTCTCCTCCAGGAGCCATGCCCAGCTGCTCCGTGATGTGAGCTGAAACTTTGAGCAGGAGAATCTGCATCAGACCAGACATTAGCCCATTCTGCCAAAAACAGAGGACAGAAAAAAGGATTTACAAACAAACAGAAATGTATTAACTGCAATATTTAAAAATACTTAAGTTAAAAGCTAAAATGTATTGAGTCTAACAACAGTTATTAATGGATGTTTAGCTTTTGAACTTTACGGAGCGTGATGATTGAACTGTTCAATCCCGATAAAGACACTGGACTGTACTCCACTGAGAGGGGTTTCTATTATTTAATCTGGGCTCACTGGTACAATACATAACAGAACATGTATTGTCTGTCAGTACAACTCCACTGCAAACTGTCTTCTGAAACCATTTTAAAGTTAAACCTAGTTAGATTCCCTAATAAACGGCCAAAGGAAATTGAACTATTATGCTTATCCATAAGTCACTTCATGTCGCAATCTCTATCGGTTCCAAATTGTGAAACACCACAGTTCATGCTTTTTTCAAAATATACTGTATTCTCTCTGTTAATTTTTCACTGTTATTCTCGCTTTCGCTCTCTCTTTTGCTTTCTGTATGTTGATCCTGCTCTCGTTAATTCTCATCTTTGTGAGAGCCTGACCTGTTTGATGGCCTGCTGAACCTTATCCAGGTTGATTTCTTTGGCTTCTCTCAGCAGCGTGTTCTCGTCCATCTTCAACATAGACACCCTGTACTGGCACAGCTCCACCACCACCACGTCTGGTTGCACAGCGCGAATTGTCTATGTGCAAGAGAGAGCAGCGGGTATATAAGATACAAAACAGAGACAGAATAAGAAACAGTGAATGAGCAGTGATGAGGGACAGATCAATGTGACAAAAAGCCAAGACTAAGAATGGCAAAAGAGGAATGATAATCTAATTACTGTATATGAAGGCCGGCAAATTTACCAACACAACAGATACAAAACATGCAGTAGGTTTTTTCTACAACTGCAAGATAAAGTAATGACAAACAATATACTACACATAAACCTTGAGTGGTGCACTCAGAGTCCAGACACATCCTCTCACAAGAGAGCTGCTTATGGCAGATTTGTTGTTGTCAGAATATGACTGAAGTAAGCTGAAGTAGTTCTGTTAGGTGAAAGAGTTCACAGTGTCTCCTGAACACTGCAGGTCAAACCCACACTTACAAGAATTGATTGCTTGGGGTTATTGCAGCTGGTTTTTCTTTACTTTTCTCTCTATTACTCTGAATGTTTAATAGTGTGTTCAATAAATACATGAAAGATAAGGACTCATTGTATGTCATCATCTTAGAAATGTTGTGTTTGTTAATATTTGGGACTTTCGATATAATCAGAACACACTTGACCGATTCAAGCACAAAAACTAAAACAAAAATCACGTCTTGCAACTTCAGCTCACCATGGCAACGTCCTTTTTGCTGCTGTCGCTGAAGTGTGCAGTGCCCACCAGGTACAGGACGCTGCCATCTGGGGCAGTAAGGCAGGTAACTGTCTCTGGGAGCTTCGGCGACGCCTGGCGACGCTGAGCTCGCAGCTGCCAAAGTACCTCCATTGCTTCACCATCAGCTAAGCAGCAATAACATAAACAAATAAAAATGCGGACCCATGTCATACTGCCATACAAACTGCATTCCAATACAACTAAAGGATAGGACAGATCCATTATTTCTCCAGGGCACAGAATAGGAAAATGGCAAAAGCACGTGGAAAGTTGGTTTCTAAAGGAAAGTACTACACTGAAAAAATAACAAGCTGTATCAGGGAAGAAAACCGCTTACAGAGCCCTGGAGGTAAGCAAGGCAGTTCCCCCTCCAAAGGATCTTCCGATGGGCCGACTGACTCATCCTACCGGACATCAAAACAGCAAACAATAGCTTAGATAGAAGGCTCAGGAGGCAGCACAAGGTTAGCGTTAGTAGATTATTCCTGACCACGTCTAGACGAGTTGAGAAATGCAGGGACACTGTTGCAATAGCAGAACTTACACAAGTTAACAACAGCGTTTTCACACAGACTACATATGATTTTAACACAAGGACACAGCATCACCTCAACCTCTCTCTCACAAACAAAGTAAACCGTGTACACACCTCTGATTTGTTCTCTCGGTCCATGTTTGAAACACCGCAACCTGCGTAAGAAACAAAAAGACTTGAAGGCACCACGCCATGCAGTCTGAACCGCGAGGCGTTCACGGACAGCCAGCCAGCAGCGCAGCGTTACTGACTACGTACTTTGCTTTATGCGTTGCTGTCAACACGGCGCCGAGTTTTAAAACAGCCGCTTTGGCGTTACAACACTTCCACAACGTTGAGGGGGAGGCGGCGACTGTCTCTTCTTTAGGCGAAGTTATATCTGGTGAAGCCACGTCTTAACGACTAAAGCTTTGCTGCAGTGCCGACGCAAGTCGCGCAGCTGGAGCAGAAGCGACTTGCCGGTGCCTGCGCCGTCCGCTAGCTTACGTTACTTCCAGGTACTCAGCGCTCTGGCTAGCTAGCGCACGGCGACAGCTGCTAACTAAGCTAGTGTAGCCTAGCAAGGCAAAAAAAACCCCGTAGGAATTTAAACTAAATCACACAGATGACAATTCTACAACAAATACAGTCACTTTTAAACACAGCGCACACAGTAATATACACGATAATCGTTTAAAAACTACTGTCAACTCACTGAAAAAAAAAAGTCAGCCCGTCTGGCGGTGTGCTCTTCGCCAGTGTAGCACAACGGCACTCAGCTGAAACTGACAGCCGCGGTGCATTGTGGGACATGTAGTAACCGCATTCTAGGACAAACACTTGTATTTGTCAGAAAGTGTTTTAATTATTCTAATCATCTTACACATTACAGTCAAAGTCTGGCCTGTATTGTCTCTTATTATTAGCATTGAGACAGTCGTAAATGTGATCATATACACAGAGAATTAGACGGACTATCCACAAAGCTGTGTGACATATAATGTGCTCTACACACTTGTGCATTAAGTCATAAAGTGCTTTTAGATGCCTTTTATGTGCTTGAGTAGTCTAATAAGGGGGTTTTGAGACAACCTGCGCGACAACGAGATGGACGGTTTGGAAGCGGATGTGCTGAAAACTGAAAAACAGTCTGTTTAATTGCACGACCCAGCATGAGTCCACTTATACTCCAGACGGGGCTGGTCTACAGTAAATGTCATATAAGTTTGTTAATTAGGACAGAAAGTTCCTTCACTGAGCTTCTTGTAGTCATGTTTGCAGTTACACGAACTGTTTAAGGGAAGGTCGTGGCAGGAAGGTCCTTCTGGTAAGACACCAGTCAACATAGATTCACAACATCTTTCATGTCACGTCACAGCGCTCCCACAAGAAGATGCACAAAAGTCATAATTTACCCGGAGTGCAGCTTTATTCATCGCATGGGGGCCACAATTAACAACACCCACAGAGCCGCCTTTTTACCTGATGTCTGAAGATTTCTGTTAGCCTGCGTTCGACTTTCTGCAACAGAGCCATACTTTCATGGTAGAGCCTGCGGTTCCTTTATCAAATACGCCAATTCGTCCTTTTACTGTTGACATGCAAAGGAGGTGGTTTCAAGAGCTAAGACACTTCCCCAATCAGTGGTGAAAAGGCAATGACAAAGCTACACTTTAAGTTATAGCCCACAAACACTGACTCATAAAACCGTGTCTCTACAAGTATAAATTTCTGTGAAGTATGATGCCATAAGCGCATACATTATTGCCACAAATATATTGTGATCTTTTGCATAATAATTGTGCTGATCTCAACAACTGTATTACGTGAGCTACCCTTCTACTTGGCTATTGGAATAAAGGGACTAAGCATTATTATATGTGTTTAAAATACATCTAGTTTAAAGTCATAATGCAGACCTTTTTGCAACTATGCATCTCTAAGATTTATGTCATTTTTAAAGAAATCTCACTCATCTCATTGACTTTCTAAATGCCTTGTCTATAAATAGCTGTTGGACCCTGCACTGTAGCACCCTGTTGAGTTATATCACTGCTGGTTTTCATTAGAGGGTGAATTATTGTACACAGTCATCCTGAGACATGAATGTGACATCATTTCCTACAGCAAAACTCTGATCAACATCACCAAACACACATTTCTGCTTTTTCCCTGTCTGAATAAAAGTTTCTTTACGTGTAGAAAATTTCTCAGCTGAATTTTCTTGTCCCGTTCTGACTCATCAGTCAACCCTTCACAGTGTGTGAGTATAGGTTTATAATAGACTAGAGGTTGTTGTTGATAGGAGGTGATCGACGCGGTGGTCGTGTGCGTCAGAGAGCAAGAGGGAGGAATCTCGGTCCTCGTCTTCTCCGTCTTCAACATTCTCCAGCAGCGATGAGCTCCACGGGCCTCTCTGGCAGCCTGTCTCTAAGATTTTCTTTATCCTCCTCTTGCTCAAACAGAGTGTGGTGTATGCTCAGCAGCTGATGTGTGGGTGCTCTGGTCAGGGGTGGTGGCTGAGACTCAAGGCTTTCTGCCTGGGCGAGCGGCTCCTCTGGAGGAGGGGAGCACTTGGGACTGAGGGCATCCTCACTAGATGGTGGGTTTGGGCTTACGCCATTTACGTATGTAGTGGTGGGCAGGGTCACTGTAGAAAAGGCAGCGGCGGTCGACTCTTGAGCGCAAACCTCAGTTTCTGAGAACATAAGAGGACAAGCAAAGAGGAAAAGAGTTTTATCAACATAAAAGTTTTTAAAAATTAATTCAGCTCTGAACTCGGAGACACCAGGCCTACCTGTGATTGCACCAGACACGTGAACAATAGTGTGTGTGCCCTCCAGGAACACTGTGTCTATATTGTGCTCTGATGGAAGCGGTTCAGCAATTGTAGCCTCCACCTTGGGTTTTCGGATGGTCAGCATGTATGGGTGGACATCTAGAGAGAAGTTACGATGGTGCTTTTTCTCCATCCCACTGAGATCTGTGAGGAAATGTTTATGGACTTGATGACAACCAACAGCCAATCTAAGAAACTAAAACTTGATTCTGATCATGTCGTGTATGTGCGTGTACCTTTTGTTGCAGGATGCTGTGTGCCCTTACTGTCCAGAAGAGGAGCGATGAAGCTGTCTGCCACAGTCTTTCGTCTGAGCGGTTTGGGTTTTTCAGGCTTGGTGTTATTTTCCAGACGCGTCAAGGTCAGAGGTTCCTTTACAAACACACACACAAAGCTTTTATAATATACCATCAATTAGCTACAATTGAGATGGCCTAAGTCACGGATTCAATCAGCACATAATGCTCCACATATTTTGAAATCCTCAATAGTAGACGCTTTCTAAAACTGCTTAAGATAAAGTGTAGCCACAGTTATTTCTGAATAATACAACACAGAAATTGCCTGTGAGGAGCTGCCTCACCTTGAAAGATTGAGGAAGAGGATTTGAGGATGGGATCCATTTAATCTTCTTGCGTGGCCGTTTGATTACCAGTGGCTCCCCACCCATCTCTCCCACTCCCAGATCAGAGGGGTTCATATTGGGATCAATGGTTTGAATCCCAGACTCCCTCACAGTGGGTGTAGCATCATGGTTTGACTGTGCCAGGGCAGCCAACAACTGCCGGACAACGTTGTCGTACATGAGGTCGCTCTCATTTGTGATGAAGTCCAGGCGGTTAAGCGATTTGATGTGGTCCCTGTTCTCGTTGCAGAACATGGCCAAGATGTTGATATCACAAAATTGAGACTTCTGCCAGCGCCGCCGCGTCTTGATGCCAACTTTATGCAATTTGTCAAACACAAAGTTGGACTTTCGAACCACAAACAAATGCAACAAATTAAGAAGAATAATGAAATTCACGGAGCAAAGCAGACCTATGTCTACTGCTGCCATGATGCGCTGCAGCTGCACAGCAGGTAGTTTACAATTGACCCTGAGCTTCAGCTCTGCATAGCTGCTGATGTCGGGGGGTTCACCCAGTGCGCAGGTGAACTCGTTCTGCCTTTGACGGGCGTAGTAGGCGCTCAGGTAGGAAATGGGAATGGAACTGAGGCAGATAATAGCCAGGTGGCGAGCCAGGTAAAGTTTAGCCAGAAAGTTACTTTGGCCCCGTCTTTCTAAGTATTTCTCAAACAGGTTCTGCTCAGGGCTCTTCTCCTTCTCAGCATTCTCTATAATCTCTCTCCTCTCTCGCTCAGTTATGCCGGGTCCTTTGGATTGGATCTGCTTCTCGATCTTTGGGGCTCGGCCCTCGGCAGCTCGATGATAGCAGTTGTCAATCTCTTGAAGTAGAAAATTGAGCTCTGAAGTGAGTCGCGTAGAGGCCAGGAACTCCCATCCCAAAGCCGGAATGTACATGATTCCAGCGAAGGCCAGCAGGGCGTAGGGCAGAAACTTGTGTTCAAATAGCGAAGGCCAGAGGTGCGGCTCCACCCCAGGTACGGCGTCACGCAGCTCCGTCCAGCAGTAGCCCCGTGCATACAGTGCCTGGTCTCTGGTAAAGTTGTGCGGTGTGTAACAGTATATGGACTCCTCTGAGAAAAGCAGAGAAAAAAAAGCTTCAATTATATGTCATCATTTCAGTATAACATCCAAAAACATTTTAATGGTAAGTTTTATTTCACTAATTTGACCAATAATATCAATTTTAACATGTGAAAGCTGAAGACACAACTAAACAACCAACCAAGTTGTACAAACAAACCACTTAATAAGTGATATCCTAAATGCTGGTTCCACTTCCAAATAAGAATAAATCATTTCATTATAATATAACATAGACACAGTATCTTACAGTTGCGTCTTTCTCATCTCTGCTTCAGCTTAAGAATCTTCAGGAAACATTTGTCTGTTCATCACAAAGCAATGTACGTGTCTGACAGGTTTTGTTTTTTGTCAGAAACTTTCGCCAGCAAACCTTTAAGAGTTCGTTAAGACCACTGTATGATTTAAAATCTCGTACTTTGTTTGAAACATCCTTTATTCCTATTTTTAGGAATAAAAACCCATAAGCAGTAAAAATCCGAGCTGTCCAAACACCCACATCTTTCTGCTGCTGAAGTTAAATGTTCAGTCCCAGCTGGGTAAATGCTGCTCTGCAGAGAGTCTGACTCAGCAATGGATTCCTCCCATCCATTGCTTCCACTCTGCTTCAACCCAAACACCCTTCGTTCCCTGCTCCCTAAAATTATCCTCCTTGTATCTCCGGGCTGTCTTCCCTAGATTTCTTTCTGCACTGCTCCTTTGCTAATTAATCTCTTTCATAACATTCACACACACTTTCTGGCACATGTCTCATCGCTATGCAGTAAACCTTGAGGTGTATCTGGGAGTTTCTCGGCTGTAAAACAGTCTAACTGCATGTAGTGTATAAGGTACAAACTGTACCGTGGTCCTAGCTGAGTTAGGTAACTCAGTGCCTGCCATAATGAACCTCCTGTATTGGCTTTGTGTCTCACCTGCAAAGTTCCTGGTGAAGACAAGCGTTACCAACAGGATGGGGATGATGACCGTTCCTATAGTTACAACTCGATCGAAGGGCAGCTCCAGCTTCAGCTGCACCATGAGACCAGCCAGCGCTCCACCCTTCTCATCCTGAGAGGAGCCTGGCAGGATGAGCTCCTTCAGCTTCTCGCCAGCAAGTAAAGCTGTGGCCATGTCTAAGTTTTGATCAAGGATGTTCTGCATCCGGGAACACAGAGGACACACAATACGAGCCCCTTCTGGAACGAAGGGGAAGCCAGGTGCTCCCTGCGGCAGTTAAACACTCCCCGACAGAGGCGCACACACAAACGTGTGGCCGAGTCCAGCCTCTGTCACCATGTGTGGCAAAGAAGCAGGTCACACTGTGTGCTTTGTTTGTTTCAAGTGTCCCACAATGGTTCTGGTTTGGATGAGCAGACAGTTTTCCCCTCAGCCTCTTCTTCCTCAGCTTGGCCTCAGTCTCCACACTGTGTGGCACATTGAAGAATGAGCTGCGCTTAGGAGACGTCCTTGTGAGCCCCAGAGACAGAGACCGTTGGCTGTTCCACAAGCTTCAGTCAGGAGCCGCTCTGACCAGTCCTTTCCTAAAAGATTGATGACCCATTACCAATTAGGATAACAAATTAGGAACATATGTTTACAAACAAACATGATTATAACTACAATCGATATTTTAATGTAACTGTTGTTCAATCTGCGATAATAGTGTGAGTTTATTTTGTCTCCCTGTTCCCATTGATTGTCCTAAATAACGCAGTCTGTCCTGTCATGCTGAGCACAACTAATCCTCACTCACTGACCAGTGGAGTGTGGTGTGTGAAGGTGGCTGCATCTAAATGGAGATTTGCCTCACAGGAAGCAAATACATTATTAAAAGCTGAAATGTATTCAGAAACATACTCTGCCTAGTTATTATAAAAACACGTATTCCTTTGGGCGGTGATGGCGTTATCCAGCTGAGGGTCTTCATGTCTGTGTATTAGCAAGCTCACACTGGGACAGATAATGCATTTGTGTAGTTACTTGCATGTGCCTGTGCTCTAACTGCTGCTCTAAATGTTTATTTCCCTTGAAGGTTATGTGAATGTCCTCTGTGACTAGTGTGAATGCATCAGACCCATCTTACCAACAACAGCGATGGAAAACCACTAGTTCAGGGCTAGAAAGTAGGCTTAGTATCTCAGAGAGCGTGGAACGTTGAGACTGCGGTTTCTGTGAATACAGCGTGCTCTTGTCCTGTCACTCATCTGTTGAAGAGGATGCACATGTTCAAACTGACACCATGCAGTAATTTGTGTTATTGTGTATTGTTCCTGCAAATAAGAACAAGAAACACGTTATGGAATTACAGTATATAGCCTATAAATACATTATACTTTGTTTTGCACAGGCTAACCTTGTCCACATCCTCCAACACTGCTTCAGGGAAGATCAGAGAGGATATGAACTTTGCATAATTTAAAAGGGGCAGCATCACGTTTTGCTGTCTGTGAGCTACTGGCACTGCTCCAGTCAAACAGATTAAGCCTCTCAGCTGGGCTATGCTAGTGTACCAGTATTTAGAGAGGGAATCCCACATTCCTTGGCTACAACAAGAGCCGCCTGGACACGAACAGTGCAGCTTTGCAACTACGATGTGGACAAGCTCTGACTGATATCATGTCTCACGAGGTGAGAAGTTTCGGTACACACACGACACTAGAAACCTACAGCAGCCCATTGACAAAATTAGTCAGCTGTCAACTATCCTAGACAGCATCAAGTGTCCTCATCCGTGTTTCCCACATCAACAAGTAACTATGGGAACGCTGCAGGAACCTTTCTTTACGGTGAGAAGATCCCAGCATTCTACTTGGGTTCTCTTGAGCTAGGATACGTCTCGGGTGCTGTATCCTAAAGCTATGTGGGTCCTGGACACTGGGAGAATCCTAACCAGCAGGACCGAGTCCCTTACACTGCAGTAAATCGCGGCTGCCTGCAGAAGACGACACGTTTCAGCACCTGAGCAGCGGATAGCTCCGCAGATGCCAAACATCAAGCGTAGCGACTAAACGTGTGTGAGCGCGCGTGCTGTTGCTCTCTGTGTCTGAATATAGGCTTTCTGCGAATGTGTGTGTGTGTGAGTGAGTGAGAGAGAGAGAGAGAGACCAGGAGAACCTCCAAGATGCCCTGTCTCTGCATCAGCTGTCCGCTCTGGTGAAAGCAGCGCTGGAAACGCCACACGGATTCTTCCGCTGCTCAACGAGACGTGTGCACGCAGGACCGGCAAGATAACAGAAATTCACTCACCGTGTCTCGCCGCATCTGCCGGCACGGGAAGGGTTAATCTGCAGTGCGGGCGAGCAGCGACACAGCATGTATCCGAGAACACCGGTTTGTTCCGCCTCCACCCTCCCCTCTCCTCCCCTCCTCTCCCAACCCCCCCACCCTCTGCCTCCTCCTCGGAAACGAGAGACGAGACAACACATTAAGATTCTTGAGTTCATCGCATCATCCCGCTGTTCTCCCTGCGCCTAACTGGATTTACGAGGGTGACTCACCACCACTTTGTTTTTTTAATTCAATTATGCCGCACACCTTGATATTTCTACTAGTATCTGTAAATAGATGTTCATAACATAGTGCGAGAAATGTAATGAAATATACTGTGAAGAATCTGCATAAAGTTTTTCTAAAAAAAAATCTATGGCCCGGCTACGTCTCTTCAGTCTACAACCTAACAGCATGGCACTCAGGGGCCCTTGCTGTCACATTGATAG
Source organism: Macropodus opercularis (assembly GCA_030770545.1). NCBI lineage: Eukaryota > Metazoa > Chordata > Actinopteri > Anabantiformes > Osphronemidae > Macropodus > Macropodus opercularis. The sequence goes on along the minus strand of CM061094.1, from coordinate 6,578,171 downwards.
GTTTATCCAACCTGTCCATCATCAGGGTGGGACTGGCCGCACACACGCTCACAGTGAATATTAAGGACATTCAAAAGCAGTGAGTGTGGTGAACGTCTCCCTTAAATAAATGCCAATTCAGCATAATTTATACTAAAGTGGAAGCTTGTAGAAAGGTTTTTAACCACTTAAACCACCTGTTAGTGGTAGCAGATGGCTGTGTGCGTAATTTATTAGATTAATTTATAAAATAGTGTTTTTAAAGACGTTTGATAATTTAAAGTGTTTCTTTATAGTGACTCAGATTATCAGTCCTGCCTCTCGGCGAGGATTCTTCCTTACAAGTCCCAGTGGGCGTGTCCCCGGTGCTCGTCAGCTGCTGGACCGATAACAAGTCAGTTTCCCCTCAAGCCGGTTCCTGCCGGTTAAGGGACTCACTACGCTCCTGGCTACGTTTGTTTCCAAATATAGTCTCTCTCTCTCTCTCTCTCTATGTCCCTCTCTCATTCTGCAGAAATGTTGCTGATGTTGTTCATATGACATGTGATACAGCTTCCTGCTTCTTGACATGATGGTAATGAAACGTGCCAGAATGAACAGCCTTTAGGAAAGACAAAAGAAACACACAACCCAACAGCTCTGCTACAAGTGCAACCCTTTCATGTCTCATAAAATAGACTTTACTATTCACTATACACTATGCAAACTGTGCACATACGCTTAGCGCGTAAATTATTCCACTGATACGAAATTATATGATTATTAGGGTAAAATAGACTAAAAATGCTATAATGAAATCTTGTGCAACATCAGGTTGTTTGAGCTCCTGTGTTTTTCCTGCAGCTGTCGATCTATATGGAGCTTCACGTCTATAAAAACAGTAGCTGAAGTATTGAATTGAAACATAAGATGGACCGGTTGTAGTTAGACAAATACTGAAGTGCTTTTGTTACAGTCGAAGCTTGACTGAGCTGACAAACATCCATTATGTAACAAAATGGCCGGGGTTGCATGCGCTTACTATTTAGAATACTTCAGACAACATATCAACACTTTAATAAACAGGCATCAATTATAAAAACCTAAAACACATACAGCAGATTAAAGACAAGTGCTTACAGCAATACCTATGCAAATATCTCCATAAAAAACAAACTGATTTCTTTACATCGTCTTTTCTTTCTTTTCAAGGATCACTCTCTCCATCTTTTGTTATTCTTCTATTCTTATTCTGTTTTAGGAGCTAACCGTTTAATTTTTTTCACTTTTTTTTCAACCTCTCTATATACTTGAGGATGTTCATTGGGCCATTTGAACCACAACTGCTTTCCAGGCTCTGTCCTTGTCGAAATCCTGCAGCGTTCCATTCGGTGTTTGCTGCTTGGGAAGTAATGTGGGAAAGAGATGAAGAAGAGAGATTAAACATAAGAGGGTGAAGGTGACACCACTGACATAGATGATGCGTGACAAATGAGCTACTTAACATAATTCTTGCATCTACATCTAGCTCATTCCCTTTAATATTATCATATTTGAATGGTTTTTTTTCCACGAGCACAGTTCACGAGTCTCCTGAAGTATAATAAAATGTAACACTTTCCCATTTATTTCTTCCTGGAAGGGATGGAGACAGTTTCCACAGCTCTACCTGCCTTACCTCACAGTAATGGGTGTGCATGCTGTCATCGCACTCCGGAGACCCCATGCGGAGCTGACTCTTGTAGGAGGCACAGTGCACCACAGTGGCTGAAGTCAGAACTGCCTGCACCAGCAGCAGCACCATGAGAATCAGCAGCAGGATGTCGTAGGATTGCTGGAACCACAAACATAGATGAGATCCAAGTTACCGTTAATTCAGATTTACTGCGCCAAATATCAAATCCGTTGCTGTAATGAAGTCAAAGCTCGAGCAGGTGGATAAAACCTGAACATTGCATATTACTGCTACTTTTTCACCTCATTATGTTCACCTTGGCTGTAGGCACATCGCGCAGAAAAATCTCAATAAAGCTGATCACACTGCAAGAGAGGAAGCCTGAGGCAGAAAAGAGCAGGGGAGACGTCACACTGCTGATGGCAATCAGCACCTCCACCTGAAAGACAGCAGGAAGAGGGAAAACAGTGAAACAGAGGAGGATCAAAGCTTGGTAGACTCAGAAGGAAAAGAAAACAGACTCAGAGAATTGTCGCGTGGAATAATGGTGATTATCCTCCCTTGGTAGATATTTATCCCAATTAACCTCCTCCCTATAAGACTCCTCAACTGAGTCATGTTGGTGAGTAGATAGATAGATTTGTCATTAGCTGTATTTTAACGTCAAAAGTAAAAATTAGAAATTAAAGTGTCTGGCTACTGATCATTTACTTTACCTTTAATGCAACGTTTGCATAGAAGCAGACTTCACATTTTTCAAAATTTAGCAGTAAGAACATACCCATCGTTCAATTTAAAGTTTCTGGCAGATGTTTAAAACAGCTAGTCTTCAGAGCTTAAATTAAAAAGGTTCTCTTTCGGCCGAGGTATAAGTACAGTATAGCTTTAAAATGATTGAAAATGATGATGACCATCTGCCCCTGGGTAATCATATATAATGCAAACAGAGAAGGTCCCAAGACAGAACCTCGGGGCACATCACGCCAGAGTTTCAGATGAAGACACCTAGCGAACAGCAACCGAAACCACCTATTAGACAGGTAAGACGAGAAGCACCCCAGGGCAAACCCAGCGATACCCACTGGATGTCTGCAGAGTAAAAAGCTACTCTGAGCTCCAACAGTAGCAAGACACAGAAGCCTTTGGCATCAGTATACGACAAAACATTCACTAGTCATTTTTACCCTAAAATCTGTATTTGACGCATTTAACTACTGCTACAATTTGGTTTTGCACTCACCAGGCATTTGTTGGGGTACTCTGACACGACATGACTTGCAATAGCACTGGGAAAACACTGCAAGGGATTAAAGATCAGCTGAGATGAGCAGCATTTTTGGTTACTCTTTTAAATCCTAATCTGTGACCATCTCTGACACGAGGGAGAACTTACAGCAACCAGGATCCAGAAAAATGTGACCGACAAAAAGGGGCCAGGTAGCAAAGCATCCATGTTGAGGGCAATAATGCCTCCAAATACAGCTGAGATTCCCACAATCACCTCAATGACCTGTTAGAGATACATCACGAGTGACAGACACACATATGGGAATCTGACAGCAATATTATATATGCAAGACCACATACGGAATATGCCTTGAGGAGTCGGGTTGGGAAGACTGCAGGCGTTATAACCACAGGTCTGTCATATGCCACTGGCTAGAAGATGGATGGAAAGATTTAGAGTTAGGGCTGACGAGTGAAGACGGGGGGAGAAGCAAAGCAATCAATCACTCACGCATGCACAGACCTTTCTGTGGCAGCAGCAGTCCTCCGCCGAGCGGGCTGACAGGATGACGGTGCTGGCCATCAGCACCTCCAGCACGATCATCAAGATGAGGTTAAAGTTGATCTGAGCAAACACAGCAAGGAGGACGAGCAGAGGTACGATGTGAGAAGACTGAAGACAGGAAATAGCGACGGATGAAACCAAGTGATTGGTTCGATGCATAATTAAGGAAGGGTTTACGTTGATGGCTGAAGGGTTCAAGACTAGTTTACATCCAAACCAAACCAGGCAGGTGGTTGTCACAGCAAAAGTGGACACGTACACCACCTGGAAATCTGACACCTCGAATAAAAGAAAGAAACAATCACCTGTATAATCAAACCTCAGTTGCTCCAAGGAACATGAATACAATGTTTTTGCTGTTTATTGTCTACTCACTGAAACGTGTCTGTTCTTGGCAATTGCAAAACTAGCAATCGCTGCAGGGAGGCCCTGTTCAGAATGGCAACACGTTAGCACTGGCACGAGACTTTAATCTAAGTCACACACGTGACCCTATGAAGGCAGAACTAATGTAGAGAGGCAATAACGTATGAAAATGACCGAATACATAATAATCACTTACAGAGCCAGCAGCACAGCGCAGGTAGTCCATGGCAACAGGAAACAGATTTCCCAGGTATAGAGAGAAACCAGATGTGATGAGCAGACTCCCCTGAGGACCCACACACACACACACACACACACACGTGTATACATCCGTGCACGCACATACAATACAGACACTCATAAATGCATTCAACAGGTGAGGCTGCACACAAATAAAATTATTCTCTCCACCACACACTTTCTAAAAATATGTAAACGTAGCCTCAACCAGGCTTTACCTGCTGACATGTTAACCATTGCACCAAGCCCTCTTCATAAGGGTTCATTGGTTTTATTTATCTGTGTGTTCTGTTACATCATAGTCTCTACATTGTTGGGCAGCAGTAGACTTTGTGGAAACACAAATCAAGATTTGTTTTGCCGCCATCACACTCAAACTTTAAAGATTGAGATATCCTCTCGTGAGAAAAGGATCACCCCAACCTTTTCATTTGTGTGTTATGGTCTGAAATAGGTCAATCCTGCAGTGTGTCTCCGTCGCAGCGCTCCCTGACCATCACTCCTCTCACCCCTATGAGGACACTGTAGAGCCAGGCCCTGTAGCTGAAGCACGGGTGCTTTAGCGGCTCCGGATGGGCCAGCTGCAGGTCACTGGCCCTCACGTCCACCGTGTAGCTGTTCCTCTCGGTCCGATCCCGCTCCCCCCTGTCTGGCCTTCTCTCTGCTCCCCTGTCTCCCCGGCGCCCCAGCGAGCCGCCGCCTCTTTCCAAGGTGGGCATGTGGCTGTAGGTGAACTCCTCCCTGGCTGACAAGTCGTCATGCTGCATCGCTGACACCGGTGACGATTAACTTCAGATGGTCAAAATAGTGAGGATCTGGAAAAGAGGAATAAATGCTCAAGTTAAAAAAGCAGTAACGAGAGTCTGAACACATTTGCTGCTCAGTGGTGAGTGAATAGAGAGCCACATAACTTAAGACCACGTGTCTGCCCATTAACCTATTTCAGGAGGTTTGATCACAGCATACGTATTCAAACAAAGCAGGACCTCAGCTTTATTATATCACTTCAACAGCTGAAATCTTTATGGAAAGTGAATTCAATACAAAGAGTTTAGTTTACTCAGTGCAGTGTCACATAAACAACCTCCTCCTTTCTGTCTGCTTAAGTCAGAGAATGCCACTTTCTCCAACTTCCTCTGTGTCACAGCCTTTTTTCACACATCTCTCCCTCCACACTCACCTGTTGCTGAGTGTTTCCGCAGGTATAGTTGCTCAGTAGCTCAAGTGATGAAACCCCCGCATGGAAGACAACTCGTTTTGGGCTGCAGCTTCTCTGTCTCTCACACTTACACTCTCTGTCACCCCCACTGTCCTCTTTTTTCTCTCTCTCTCTCTCTCTCCCTTTACGCAACGCTTCTCAGAAAGCGCTCTGAAAAGTTTTTTGGTTTTTTTTTTCCCTTTTTCTTTTTAAGGCCGTCAAAGCGTGGAGCTGAAACACATGGCTCTTGTGCTGCCGGCCTACTCTGTGCCAAAAGGACGAGCGCCTGTGCATGACAACAAGGGGGAGGACGAAGGGGCTCGCGCTGGGGGCAGAGTTACTAGGTTAAACCCCCCCCCGTTTCTAAGCCTCACACACACAACACAAGAATGCACTTCAACCCACTCAAAATTTGGACAGTGGCAACACACAAAAGCTATGTGGCGTCTTCAGAGGTTCCACTTTGTAGCAAAAAGTGAAATAACGACAAACGGAAACTCCTTCAGGCTCGATGTCAAGCTGTGGGTTCCCCTCACAACTTTCCTGCTACTTTTCTCTCTACCTGCAGTTCACAGCCCGGTAAATTAAGCTTTAGAAATAATCACGTGGTCTCTCGTCTGACACAAATAATCCGATGGTAGATCATTTGCTTGTCCCGACCTCTCGCTCAGGAGTAAATCCCGTGGGATATGTGTTCATTGGGTCAGGGCAGCCAAAAAAGCCGCATGCATGTGCTCAGGAGTCTCCAACGTAGCAAAGCAATCTCGGGTAGACATTGTTCTGAGGCAGTGGTAACCATGGCAACTCCTTAACAACCGCTGTCACCCCGTCCATAGCCATTGTAATGTCTCCGCCCCAGCACAAACACACAGACAAACACATTTGGTTTTATTAAAAAAAACTTAAAACAGTTATTTAATTTAAATGGAAAGTTAAATATTAGACTTGTAGTTTGGACTAACAGGATGGGGTCAAACATCCAAACATCCATTTTCACCTGGGTCATACATACCCTGGACATCCTGCCACCCCTGACATTCATCAAGAAAAATTGGATGGTTTGGTTATAGTGTGAGTGTTTAGTGTCACTCATCCTGGAGCAAAAAATTACTAAAACAGAATGAATGTCAGTGAATCTCTGAGGAGTCATTATGAACGAAACGACAAGATAAACCACCAACTGAAACAAAGTTATCATCAGCATCTTATCCGCTGCGATTGTTTGTGCCAGTGATTTTAGGCTACTCGCCAACACTGTATGTGCTCGTGAGCAGCCGGGTGCCGCATTAAACCAACCTCCCAGCTGTGATCTAACCTTTAGGCTGTGGAGAACAAAAGAATAAGAGGACAGCCTTCAGAATTTCACATGAAACAGAATAACAGATGCCCCCACCCCCCCACCCTCATCCTCCTGCCCCCTGCCAGGTAGTTGTGAGCTAGAGGCTGCGCCTGAAAAACCTGAGAGCAGAGTCACAGCATTCTTTAAATTAATCTTTTATAGAGGAACGTTAGATCAAGTCACACATACTGTATACACGTCTCACCATCTGACGCCACACCTGGACCCTCTCATACGAAATGAAGACACCGTTTGACTGCTACACATTTATAATGACCCATGCAAATGACAAAACTATTTTCACACAAGTGCGAAAAGCAGCAGCTCCTCAATGTACAGTAATTTTCCCGCAAAGAAAAAAAAAGTCACCTCTTTAACATGCAACGTTTAAACACAGTAATAAAAGATGAGCGTTTTGTTTTTACAGCAATACCCAACAGTAAGACACATGAAAACATCAGTGGTTATATACATTAACTTACATTATCAATAGCTTTGTTTTTATGAACAATATTTACATGGTATCGGAGGAAAGAAAAGCCTTTCACACCCAGAAGCTTAAAGTCCCGGTTCTGCGTCAGTCACATTAAAGGTTCTTGATGGTTTGTTGTCTTGTTTGGCTTTGAAGCGTAAACCAGCACAGATAATTATAAGTTACTGACAAATATACAAATGAATTACTCTGCACAGGTCCATGTGTTTAAGGACCTACTCACAACATGAGGTGACACTGTTCCCTCACAACCAGGAGGTGATGCACTGATGGCTTATGACACGCATCCAGATGAGCACGGCTGTGTGTTCACATGCTCTGGCTGCAGGTGTTTGCATTTATTCCTCTGAGTTTCCGTGGTGCACTAGGTCGCTGGGAAACACCTGCTGACCACGATTGTTACAGACAATGTACAACATGTCATTGGCAAACTGTGGCATAATACAACTATCTTATGACAGTTATTGTATGTTTATTTGTAGGAGACAGATATCAAGGCAGACAGGCAGACGTGTAACCATCTGTGCTAAGGTAACATGAAGCATATTAGCAGTTGACGAGCCTCAAGGAGACAAAACGTCCACGAGGCCTCAGGAGCTCAAACGATGGATCCCTTGGAGGAGGACAGGTGGATAGACTGGATGCGCACAGCCAGAGTTTTCTCCAGGTCCTGCAGGATGTCACAGCCTGGACTATCTGGAGGTGCATCGTAGAGCAGCTGCTTAAACGGCTCCAGCTCAATCAGGATGACCATGTTCTTCAGGAAGTAGCCCTCTATATAGGATGCCAGGTCTTGAGCATCGAGGAACTGTAAGAAAAAGCAGGACTAGGTTGTTGTTGTGCGCTGGAAATGGTCTACCGATGGATTGTGTATTTACTGAAGCTTCTGCTTCCGTCTGGACCTTGGCGTGGTTGTAGATCTCCACGCAGGTTTCCGTGTTGATGTTCTTGGAGCAGATGTTTTCGCAGTGCCTCTGGAGAGCCTCCAGCTGGAAGAACTTGGCTGCAGAGAGAAGCTGCACCAAAACCACAGGTAGTTTGAATTCACGTTCCGGTGAGCTCAACGAATAATCATTAATAATATTTTGAATATTACTTAACAGTTTACAGTACAACCTCCATAACGTCCGTGTTCCTGATGTGCAGAGCCTCTGTCCCACCACAGTAGAGGTACTGCATTACCAGCTGAAATGGATACAAGACATATTGCACTTCTACTATACAAAGATTTATTTTGCACAGATTTCACTGATTTCAAAAATACGTTGTGTGTGTGAATGTATTTAAAAGATACCTGGAAAATGTGATATTTGACATTGCTGATTTCAATGCAGGTGTTTTCACCACACGGTCGGTTTGCTAGCAGCAATTTGAACCTTGACAGAGACATAAACGTAGAGTAAATGACTCAAACAGGAAAGATACAGTAAGCATCACTGTAAATGGGAATCTGTCTAAATAATACTGTACAACAGCTTTTAACAGAGATACTATGGAGCACAATGAACCTTAAACTACACTGGGGTAGGTTTGCTTAAGCTCATACATATTTACATATTCAATTGCACCCAGTTACACGATCTAGACCCTTCAGAGGTCACCACATCTCATTCCGCGTCTGTGGTTCTTGTACTGGTGCATTTTGTATGTTGGTGTGTACAATTACCTGTTAGAGGCTGTGAAAAGCAGGACTTTGTGGGCGTAAAAAGGCTTCCCCTCCACCAGAAAGGTCACATCTGACATCTCTTTATTGTTCAGGAAGTGAGGATCTGAAAAACAGTGCGGCCAGAAAAACGTGATGTCGGGGTGTACGACTTAGTCTCACTTCATATGCTAGACAGATGACACACCGCAGGGATATTACTTTTTAGTTTCCTATTGCAGGGTCTCAACATTAAATGGCATCATGTGCTCTTCCCACTTATTATTCCCATTAGGAGTTTACTAGTAAGGGCTCAATCCAAAAAATGTTTCAAAGCAGTGCTTTGATTTGTGTCATTCCTGTGAGATTAAATATCGATTTTACACTAGGAGTAATAAAATGGAAAAGACATGCCCTCACCCAGGCGTGATATCTGCTTCTTCTTGATCTCTGTCAGTTTGGGGATGGGGTAAGGGCCATAACACTGAGTGAAGATTGCAGAAAGCTGCTGGCTGATTACTTCATTCTGACACAGAGAGTAACAAGACATAAAGATGGTGAGACGAGCTGGTCGGGTGGGCAGTGCTCAGCCGAGATCCAGGTGTCCAGGTTACGCAAGAATAAAAGCACCTACTCCTCTCCTACGCAACATCTCCAACACAATAATGACGACAGTGAGAGAGGTTAAACTTCTGCAGCCTCTTATCCAGCTTGGCGATAAAGCAAGTTCAAACAAATTCATGGATAGCTCACTCCTGTGAAAAGCGTTCAGATGAGTATTATTTCTCACAGACAACACTGTGACAGGCCACAGCTTCTGGAATGCGAACAATCAGAAAAGGCAGATGAGTGAAGGCTCAGACAGACACTAAACTAAATTAGAGGAAGCTTGTTCTAGGCCAAGGCTGGCAGACTGTCCTGCAGAGGGAAAGACGAACGGCCGACACCTTGATGTCATGGTGGTGAAAACTGTGACTGGGTCCCTGAGGCCCCCATAGAGATGAGGGTCACAGGCCCCGCTACACATCAGCCAAGACAGAGACAAGGTCTGACACTGCAGCGATCCACTGAAGGCTAGGATGGACTTAACGCAAGCGTGTGTGAGTGACAGGGATACTGTCGGTTTGGGACTGCACATGGATGTCAGTCTCTGCCAGTCTGCTTTATATATATATTATATTATATGTATGCGTATGTGTGTGTGTGAGTGTGTGCTCACTGAAATGTATTATTTTAGTGCTAGTCATGTCGACCAGGCCGCGCTAAGCCAAGCAGGGAAGACAAAACAAACCGAAGTGCTATATGGGACAATGACATGTTTATGTAGCCTGGCAGGAGAATCATGAGCTTAAGTGAGGAGACAAGGCCCTGATCTAATGAGAAGCCACAGAGGAGAGCAGGGCGCATTTCACAAGTCATGATCATTTAAAGCTAACTGATATTGAGGAGGCCTCTGGGGCTCTGTCAGTGTGTGTGAAGCTGACGACCTGAGTACCTAATGACAGTCTGACACAAAGGAGCTCAGTAAACAAAGCAGACATGTTCGAAAGTACTGAATGAATAATGTAGAATAAAGTCACACGTTAAATACACGGACTCCAAAGTGATTTCACAGGTGACACAAACCTTGCTGGCTCTGAGGATCTGGAACATGAGGGGCAGCCCGTGCGTGACCAGCTCCTCTGTGTACTCCTCTTCCTCGATGCAGCTGAACTCCTTCAGAAGACCCTGGATCAGAGGTCGGCGTTGCTGATGGAAACACGTACGCAGCGACTCCAGCCACGTGTGCAGCGTCCACGGGACCCCTGAGAAACAGCGACGCGGTAAAGACGCGCTACGCGAGCATGCAGAAGGAGCGCGGAGTTTACAGACACTCACCGAGGCTCCGTATGTCTATGGTGATGTCCACATGGCCGTGTTCGGCACCGTGGTACATGGCCTCTTTCAGGGCTTTAAGTTTGGCCTTTCCTGTTCGTATCAGGTCAAGCTGAGACGGACTTCTGCCTTCCAGCTCTGAACCTTCTGCCAGAATCTCCTCCAGCGACAACACATCCCCCTTCCCCTTCTCTGTGTGGGACAACAGCTTTCGAAATACATTTCTAGAAGGAAAAAGGCGTTTGACATAGACTTAGATTAGACATGGACGCGCTGTGTTTACTGCGTGTTTGTGCATAAACGAGATTATGGGCTGAATACACTGAACCCGGGTGTGTGCATCTGATGTTCTACCACCTGTGTGTGTGTGTTTGCTACCCACCTGTGCCCGTGAGCCGCTGCCAGGCTGTAGGAGTTCATGTCTCCCTGCGGCGCAGTGGAGATGCCGTTGCGGTACATGGTTCCCACCATGGGGTCTGCCCCCCTCTCCAGCAGCAAGCTCACCAGCTCAAAGTTACCTGAGCATGCAAAAGGATTGAGACGCGCAATGGAAATAAAAAGAGGGAAATGATAATCCTGCACGCGTGTCTCCATTTGTCTTAAATTCTCCAGCCACCAGGATAACTATGTCTTGTAAGTCATCCAAGCGATCACCCTGACAGGTGTTGTTATCAGCTGGCTATAGATGGCCAGCTGGTGCTGTCAGCATGGCCACACTCCAGCGAGACAGTAGGTAGAGGATGTGGGAGCCACGCAGCATCTCTGTACCTGCAGCAGCAGCCAGCTGCAGCGGGGTCTCCGTGTAGTTGTCCATCCCTTCCTGCAGGGAGCCCTCCACGTTGGCTTTGGCATCCAGCAGCAGCTGCAGAGGTCAGGTGGAGGCGTGGAGAGGCATCATGGGCAGAGAGGGGCAGAGCGAGGCAGGCCGATGGGGAGAGAGGGGAGGAGGTGGTAAAGTCGGTAAAGAAAGAAGAAGAAGGGTTTAGTTTAGCAGTTTCTCATATTTAAAATTAGGTCAATAACACAGATGTTGCTGATATGATGATGTTAAATGTTATGCGACTCTTTATTTTATATTTTAAATGTAGCTGCTTTTACTGTTTAACATTATTAATTAAACACTGATTTGCTGCTTATTTTATTTGTAAAAGTGTCTTCTCTCAGCTACACAGTCCAGCGGCTGAAAGACATTTGTAACTGATGATAATAAGCGTCAGAGCAGGATGATGTCAACAAGCTCCTTAATCTCATGCATTTGTCACCTAATACGATGAAACATGGTTTGTACTAATGAGTAGAAATTTGTCACTTTACGCTCTTTACACTCTTTTTAACTTCGGTCTTTCTTTTATCTGAGATCAGAGATCAAACACTGATGTTCCTGAATCATTATATTCTAATGGGATTTAATGACTCAAAATCCAATGGACAGAACATTTAGAGCACAAACTGCATTAGCTGAAGCAGTTCGATAACAATTAGCCCACTGCGTTTCCACTTTTTACTCCCTAAATGCTGCCTGATCCATTTGCTCAACACTAATTGACAGGAAGAGACAATGTTCAGAGCTAAAGATCGGCTGAACACGTGTCGTCTTCAGTGACAAATGCTGTAGATTAAAGGCGCATGACACAAAAATGGCATGTCAATCAGTGACGTATAATGAAAATAACTCATAGTGGAGAACCATTATCATCACCACCACCACCAGGAAGCTTTGATGACCAACGTTGACAACGATGACCAACCATGAGCTGAAGCACAACGAGAGGTCACGATGAGAGAACCACGGGTGAGAAAAGACGTCACTACCTGCACCACAGGCACATGTCCATGTAACACGGCGAAAGTGAGGGGCGTCGCCTGCCGCGTTTCGGGAAAGACTGAGGGGTGCTTGTGCACTGAGTTTGGCACCTGGGGAAGGGACACAGGTAGGTGAGGATGGATAGGGAAGGAGGGAGAAAGGTGAGGGAGAGAGATATGAGCCATTAAAACTACTACATGGCCTTCGGTGCACAACACAAGCAGATTCAGGAAGGAGAGAAGGGGACAGGATGCTATCAAGGAGAAATTCGAGTAATTAACTAGGAACCCTGGGGCTGCAGAGGACACCCCGTCACCGTGTTCGCCTCGTAATGAACACAATGGATTGATCTGCTTAGTTAGGTGTTGTAACGGTTTCCCTGTGATCTCCTCACCCTCCACTGTGGGCGTCTCTAACAGGCTCTGACCCCACCTCTCTAAGGCTCATCGGTCTGGCTATGCTGCATTGGATAACGACGAGCAACTGCAGATGGTGGGACACAGTCACATGAACAAAGCATGAAGTCATATTGTTCCTCATTCTGGTTTGGAGGAAGGAGGGCAGGGAGTCAGAGGTGCACATACAGTACAGTATGAATTCATTTGATCCCACTTTGCAGCACAGTCTATGAATAACTGGAGTCAGGAGCAATGAAACATTATTCTATATAAAGTAGCTGCTAGTAGTGAAACTATGCTCTTCCTATAGCGTCATCTGAAATTAGACATAGCCTTTATATTGAACCGGTGTGTTACCTGGTACCTGATATGACAAAATTAGGCACATCTGTTAGAATTTTGGTTTGACAGTGCTTTGTGCTTTGGCCATGGGTCATGAAATCAACTCTGACACAATGACTGATGGGACATGTTGTTGTTCAGGTGACTGTGACATGTACGCGGAGTAAAGGAATCCTGGCTTTGAGAAATTCAGTTTGCTTAATGCTTTTCTCCACAAAACAAAAAAGACTCAGCAACAAACATCTGCCTCATGTTTCCCTCTCTTTGTATGTGCTACAAGTTTTTTTTTTATGGTGGCAGGTCAGCCAGTGTCTCATGATCCTTACCTCTAGCAGCATGACACATAGATCAGAACAAAGATGGGGGGGGATGAACATGAATGTACAGGGTTTCTTCAATTAAATACCAAATACTAGGAACACAAAACATCCACGGTATATAAACAGATGTCAGACATAAAAAAAACAAACATTTCCACTGACCTCGCTGTTAATATCAGCTCCCGCATCCAGCAGCATCTGTACCATGGCCTCGTCTCCACGGACACAAGCGTACATGAGCGGGGTCATCCCCTGCAAACCACGCACAGAAACGACAATGAGGAGCCCTTTTCTAAAACCGACGCCCCGTTTCTTTTATGGTACAAAGCGAGGCTTACGTTCTGCTCTGCTCTGCTAAACGTGTGACCTTGTCAGTCAGAGTGATGCGGGCCAATGAAAGCAAACTTTTAAAAGCTTAATATATGAAACAATATTTCCCCTGGGGCGTCAGGGGACGTCAGCAGAAATGCACCGTCCTAGACACTGTGTTTGAAAGTTTCTGCTTAGATCAGCCCCAAGCTAAATGTTGATTTACGCACAGAGAGTAATTTGAGGTACACTTGCAGCGCTCCCTTGACGATTTTATGCACCGTGGATAGTCAGGCTTTTATGCAGAGATCCTTGGCAGGCAAGCAGCAGGAAATAATACGTCAGAATAAGCTTTATTATGTATGACTGCCTCTCTGCTCACAAGCGTGTGCGGTGCTCGGAGGTGAGGGAGCCGTAGTTTACCAAGCGAATAAATTGCTGTGTACTGTATGTGTAGGCAAGTTTTGAATGTGTGTGCCTTTGTGGTATAACTATGCCTATTTATGCGTTTTTAATATGGTCACTGTGTCCCAAACCTGCTCGCTCGCGCTGTTGATACCATCCGGGCCGAGGAGGCTGACAGCCTGCTTCACCAGGTCGGTGCGTCCGCAGCTAAGCATGCGGAAGCCCAGGTCCTGCAGGAACTTTGCCTCAGTAGAGGCAGCATCCAGTTTCCTCCAGTTGCCACAGAAGCAGTCGTCCGTTCTGAAGGGCAACGCACACACAGCACAAGACAAGATGTTTTCTCTAAGCACCTGACGAGGTTTTCTTCTTTTAACAGTAAAGGGGTGTGCGAGCGTATCTTTCCTTCTGTGGGTCAGTGATGTGCTGGCTGGTGTTTTATTCTATTCATTATTTTTGTGTGAGTGAACACGCTCTCTGCAGCCTCGAGGCGAGCACGCTGTTTACTGCCATACCGGAGCTGGCGGGGCTCGCAGTCCACTCCGGGCAGCAACAGCCTGGCAGCCTGCCGGACGTCGTCGCTGTCCACGGAGAAGCTGCGCCTGTGCTCCGTGTGAACCGCGGCCACGCGCACCCACTCCATCAGAGGTGGCAGCACCAAGAACGGTCTGTAGGGGGAGATAGAGGAGCATTTCAGTCATGCTCAGCATTTACGGTGTGTGGGCACCTGTAAGAGGAATCAACCTAGAGCAGAAGATGCATATGGTACTTTAGAGACGTTGCCCAGTGCAGCAGATGTTTGAGAACAGGATAAACTCCATCAAGTCTCCCATGTGACAAAATCTAAATTTAGGAATTTAAGGATCATAGGAATAAAAAAAGTTTTCTCTGCTTCTCAGTTCTGTAGCAACATGGATTTCATGTGCATACATGTATATATGCCAGTCAGACAGTCATCACTTTCTGATAACGTAAATCGTCATGGAAACAAAACAATAAACTCATTAACATCCTGGCACGCTCCAGTTCTTTAGGATGAAAAAGCATCGTGTAATATTTCATGCAAATTAAATATTGTCTAGTATATTGTTACTACTTTTATTTTGATTAATGTTTGATATTAACTTCACATTTACAGTCTTCTTGGGTTGCTCTACACTAAATCTGTTTTCATCTTAGGACTGTCCTTCACACGAGCTCCTTCCCCGTCACTCATTTGAATTCCTTCATCAACGCTGCTCTGAGCTGATGGCAAGATTGTTTAACAGCAGCCTGATCTGCTGAGAAATGCAAACCGCTTTTCTTTGACTCACTTCAAAGGAGCCTGACCTGTAGCCGCGTGACAACGTTGGGTTCACAGACTTCACCAAAGCCGCACACACACACACACACACACACACACACACACACACACACACACAGGCAGGGCACCAGTAGCAGCAACGCATGCTCTCACAGGCTAAACGGGGAAACACCGGTTCACAAGTTCAAGGTCTCGCTGCTTCCACGCAAAACCTCTTTGAAGATCTGCGATGAAGTGCAGACGTTCCTGAGGGCGCCGGTGCACAGCCAAGGCTATCGCCAGGTCTGGTTGCGGTAATGTGCTTTAACGCGCCTACAGCAAGCTTCCATCGATGTGATTTTCTTTTACAAATGGTCATTACAGCCGAGGACATATAGGTCAGACGTTACCCAAATACTGTCTCCACCGTGAGGCCTTCACAAGCTTCGCTTTTCCCACCTTTGCTGCAGCCTGCACGTGTTTGCACCAATCGACAGGAAATCCTGAACAGCTCAAAGGAATAATAGTTCAAATTAGTAAAAAAAAATTGTAATAGGTCAGAAAAAACATTTTTAAAAGCTTAAAAGACTGAGGGGACTTTTTTGTGCTTTGTCCAAAATCTACAGAATGAAGTACCGGTATTATGGACTTGGATAGATGGAAACGTCCGTACAGCTGCTGGTAATACTGTACGTCAGCGACAGTAATTATCGTTGTGGATGCCTCCGACAGACCCTTCCTGCTAACGCTCAGGTCACCAAGAGGGCTCAGAGGAACGGCCAGAAAGTTGACAGTTCACTTACATAAAACGGCACTTTCCTTCCAGAGGAAAACATCTGGTGCCATTTCAGAGGGAAGCCAGAGTTATAAGAGAGGAACCATCTGCAGAGGTGTACGGTTACAGCACAATGATCTCTACAGAAGGAGCATTGCCACTGGACTGTGTCTATAATGTCATACGCTGAGGTGAAAAGCAGGACAGGGCTGCAGTGGAGACCGTGGACGACTGAAGAGAGTTTCCACAGTGGTGTTCTGTTATTATTGTTATAATAAACCCATAATAAAGGAGTCTGCCTTTAAACGTTAGACAATTAGAACAGGAAAAAATATTCACAGCTCAAATAGGAGGAGTCTTTCTCTACCATCAACAGCTGATGGCCCAGATCCTGTGTTCAGTCAATCAGGAGCTGCAGGACACCGTCTCAGACGAAGGTGAAGGAGTCAGGGAAGACAAGGTGAAATGGTAACTCCCAGCCCCTGATTGACCGAACACACCATTAATTCTGGTCGTCTGCTGTGGGTCGGGATGGGAGGCGAGACATCAGCATCGCTTACAGCATCTGTGTGGTTTAGGTTGGTGGGATAATTTGGATCGCGCTCACGGTGGCGTCTCACCTCTCGGTTTGTAAGGTAACCTTGGACGGCTCCACGTTGGGGTTCTCCCACTCCATCTGAGGGCAGTGCATGAAGTAACACAGCGTGTAGATGGCCTCGGGCGACCACTGTATCACGCCGCTCTTGTGGTGGATCGGCGTTCCGTTGTTGTGGTTCTTCACATACAGTGGCTGCAGGTGGTGCATGGCTCTGGCCACCAGGTCACCTGCGCAGAGACACGCGTAAACCACACACACACTGATCTTACGACAGGAGCACGAGCAGTGGGAAGGAAATTCAAATGCAGAGACACTCAGAGACAGAGGAGAAAGGACAGGAATATTCTGAACAGACGGCCTTTAAAAAAGACGCTGGGGAATCATCCTTATTCCTCCCAGCTCCCTCAGAGCTTACTCTGTCAGGGGGAAATCGAGTTTCCACACACCGGCGTCAGGAATAAGGCAGAGTTCATCCCAGTCCTTTTGTGTGGTTCACAGGAGGAGAATAAACATGTTTGGGACTGTGCTGAGTGAACAATGAATATTTATGGATAAATACTAGCTACTCCAAGATATTCCCTCTGCATAATTTGTCAGTACTTTAAGGCCATTTAGCTGGATTTAAAAAAATCAAAGCTTTAGAGAACTCGCCGACAAAATATGAATATTTTCTGGGTGGATAAATAGAATAGAAAAGCACATTCTGCTCTTGTTATGGTTAAAAAACTTGGGGGATGAAAACTTTAAAGAGGAAGTGGAGGTTACTTTCACATATAGACAGCTGGTGAGGATGGCCGTGCATTTCATGAAAACATTATGAATGTGTCACCGGAGTTATTCTGTTGAGTGGCAGTGCACTTACTTGAAAAACAGCCCTATGTTATTACAGCAAGGGCTCAAATCCCATTTCACTGAATGCTGTCAGATTTGCACTTGTTCTCCTTCCTGTCTAGAGCTACAGCACTGAGAGAAAATGTAATGCAATTCTGCAGCACGATCAACCAAGAAAAAAAAAAAGAGAAGGACAGGAAAAAGGGATGTCACCCTGGTCAATTCAATACTATTCAAGAAAAAATGTAATAGAGCATGATGGCACTTAGTTTCCCTGTCTGAATGAACAATATGGTGCAATGTGTCTGTCTATAAAATAGAGAGCGGGCACAAACAGACATTCCCATGGACAAAAGGGTTTGTTTAGCATCAGAATTGTGCTATTTGGCGCCTGCCAAGATTCCATTTAGCCTCAACAATGCGAGAGGCAGCGTTAAAAAAAAAAAATTAAGGACGAGCGAATGAGGAAGAGCGTTCGTGCAATGAAGCGGTGCATCGCTCGGCTGTCTGCTGGGAGGGGCGATACCGTTCTGATAGACAAATGCACTGGACGTCAACTACTGATGCAACCGGCAGGAAATATTATGACCACCTCGTCTACATATGTGAAGACTCTACATACTCTCTCCGTTTCTCCTCGCTCTCCTTTGTCTTACTTCTAATTGTACTGATGGGAATACAGGTATGGTTGGAACCGTGCCCTCGTGAGCTTGGTAAGCAGAGCCGGGTTTCCGTGTCTTATTCACGCCGGCCTACTGACGTTTCCTGTGCTGGCTGGGAGAGACGTTTTGTTTTTTTTTAACAATGAAAGAGGACAACAGCAGTGACGTGTTATAGTGGGAGCCTACCACAGCTGCTCTATAAGGTCTAGATAGAAACACAGGCTAAACTCAGTAAAATGCTGTATTTGGATCTTTAATCAGCAGAAGAGAAGAGTTGGAGGACACCGTCAGGCGTCGCTCCTCGGGCATCTCAGTGTGTTAGCAGTTGAGTAATGCACTGTTTTGTTTTCTTTTGAAAAAGAAATGCCTCAAATCCCTTTAGATGTGCCAACTCGCACAAATATGCCCGTTTTGTGCAGGTCTAATAATGTTGCTTTGGTTCACAAGGGAACTCGTGAGAGGTGGCACCTTTAAGGTCAGCACCCGACAATGCAGCCCACATAACAAGCAAACTAGTCGTTACATTAGCGAAGGCGAACGCTGTCTGATGTCTCGGTGGAAATGCAGAAATCCACTCTCACGTCTGACACAGCGATTGCATTCAGGCTTTCATTGGGTAATAAACACACAGCAGCCGCGTTTCGCTTTGCTTTGGATGAATGGAGCTGCTGCCATCGTCTCACTCTCTGCGCATGTAGCCGTGATTACGTTTAACAGTTGCCTGTGGGCATCCTGACTCAACAACATGCTAAGCTATTCTTCCTGCTGTTAGTTCATGCACAGCCGGGCCTGGTAACTGCCATCCAGCACACAGCACGAAGGCTTTATGGGGCTTACGGAGTCTAATGCTAAGCAGTCGGGACTGGTTAGTCGGCACAAGTTGGCAACGGAGCTATAATCTACCTAGAATTACATAAACGCTGGAAAATTACCCATAATCCTCCTTCTTTTATATACAAAAATACTTTTATTCAGGAAGCACTAAAAACTAACTCAAGGTTGGTCTGTGGTATTAAAAAGTAAATGTCTAGTTATAGATCCTTTTTTTGGTTTCTCAGCATTAATATCTAATATTGTATGGCAAATAAATCACTAGGGAATATAAGACTGTAGATGAATTATTAATACTGGCATCAATACATTAGTGCAAAATATACTGTGGTTGCACTAATGAAATCTGCATAGAGGTTAAGAGCCCATGATAAATGCAACAAAGCAGAGACTTACAGCTGTGAGAAGCCAGCCAACACAAAATCTACAGGCAGGAAGAGAAATATTAGTTAAAATTCGTTGGTAATACGTCGTTATGGCAGATGGGGAAGATTCAGGTCCAGCTGCAGGTAGTTGGATGGTTTGACACTGACGTCACGGCTGTTTGACCTTGTTTTACTTCGGTCGTGCTGCTCCTGTCCTGTTGTATGAATTTACATGCTGCATGCGTGAATAAACACCGTAACTGTATCTTGTGTTTTCTATCCGTCGGCTTCACTAAGAATAGATTCGGTCGCGCGCCGAGTGAAACAAAGCCGCGCGGGGCCTGGCGCGAGCGGGATGTTGCCCAACGCGAGTGAATGATAACACGGCCCCAAGAAGAGAGAGACTGTCATTTCACATATGCTAATTTGGCATTTTGGCAGAAGGGAAAATGAGAAAATACAAAGAGGTAAATCAGTAGCAAACCTCTAAAACTGAGTCTAAATGCCAGAGCTAAAGATTGTCCCTGAACGTCCATGCAGATTTCACTGCGCTGGAGCTGTCAGATTCATTCCAAGAAAGAGAGTCAAACTCTCATCTGCCTTTCTCCCTGTCCTTCCCATCTCCTCATACACACTGTCACAGTTTGAGTGCAATCATTATCGACTATATCCTACTTTTTCCAATTATTCTTTTATTTCGGCCTGGGTGGCTCTTTGCAGAAGCCATAGTTATTTACAGTACTCCTCAGCAGGGGCGATTACGTTACCACGGGACTAAGCTTTGCAATTATCCATCGGCCCTTTTGTTGTCTCACAGTGTTTGCAGTGTCAATATAACAGAACGAGTCCTTGCTTGACCTCATCAATACAACATGAACACGGGACCGGCTGGCGAATTGCCCAGCACCTTCACTCCATCGCTCCCACTTCGGCCCTGAGAGAATATACAGTGATGATAAATGTTTACTCTAGATATTGGCTACAGGAAATGTGTTCCTGCATTGTCTGGACATGTGGTAGTTATGACAATGAGAACTGACCCCACAACCCTTTCCCGTTATTTGACTTGATTTGCTGTCATACTCATTGTCATTAGGATAATCTGTTCCTGGACATTTACTCTGTGGACACTTCAGGACTGTATTGGTGTTTATTGCAACGAGCAGCAGAGTTGCAAGAGTTAGCCAAGACACACAACCTAATTTCCAGTGAGCATCTTGATTCTGTGATCACATTTAATTATATAAAATGGTAACAGGTGAAGTTAGGTACTCGCTTGCTGTGCAGTTGGAGACAGCGGTTTAGTGGAGACGTTGCAAAGTTTGCAAGAAACTGTCCTTCAAAACACAAATGAAGGTGGAAAAGAATCAAGAAGTTTAGCAAACTTTGAGGATACAAGAGGATAAATCAATCAAAATGTAATTTCTCAAATGATGCAGAAAATCTATTATTATTATTTATAAAGAAGTGACTCCTAAAGCCTACAGTATGTAAACAGCATTGTAACGTATAAATGTATTCACAAATCATTCTGATGCCAATTATTCTTTGAATAATGGGGACATTGTGAGTGGACAGACATTCAATTAAGATTTAGAGGACTTGCAAACTTATACGCTGAAATTATCTTTTAATGAATGATTGCAGTTCATTAGAGTAATGCTCACTGACAGTGCAACTCCCATTAAGTCACATTCATTTAAACAGACACATGCACATCAGGATTATGATTTTGTGATCTACCGATAGAGTGTATTTTTAGAGTTAATAAGCACCACAGATTATCACACTGGCCAATAATGTCCAACTCAGAAAAAGGAAACCTGTCGTGGAGGCGTTTTGTCATTTCCTTAACGTTTAAATGACAAGATGTTGGCCAGATCATAGTGGTAGAATAAATGCACAAGTCTCTCTAACTAAATAAGTGATTCTTTCAGGAAGTTATTATTGCTTTTACAAAAATTTAGTGTAATCCAGTTATTAGCTGTTCAGATATTTTCAGTTGTGACCACAGAGTTCAGACCAACAGATCATCTGACAATCTGACAACGAGCAAATGTGGTGAAAAAGACTCGAGCTGCTAAAACAACCAAAATAATTTCAGCTTTTGTATCAGATGGTTTGACTAATGCTTCACAGCATGTTCAGGCCAAAATAAAAATTCCGACTGGAAGCACCAAGTGCTGCACACACGTGAGTATTTTTGGCATTAAAAAGGACTATTTTAAAGTATGTGATTATGATTTAAAGCTACAAACACAGATACTAGCGTTTCAACCTAAAACACAACGCGGAGGTACACACAGACACATAAAGGTTCTTTTCAAGGGTAGATTCCATGAACCCAAGTGTTTCTTTTTTCACTCTGCCTCACAGAGTCATTATTATGCTTCAGCATCAGCCAGCACGCGTCTGAGAAGACTCGGCCCCGGGGCTTTGTTCACATATATGGCAAGGTATAGAACTTTTTCAAGACGACATTGTGACATGTCACAGTAGGAAGTGTACATAATGAAATGCATAATGGATACGTCGCATTTAGAGGGTTTCTGGCTGGTGTCGTGCACCAGCTCACTGTCACAGTTTCCTGAGACACTCGCAAAGAACGAAGCCATTGTTAACATTATTAGTTACACCCGTGCTTTTACCGCTGTGACAAGTCAAAATGTCTCTTGTGAGTCTATTACTGAGGCCAGGTACTGGTGCCGGATGATAAAAACCTGCCTCACAGTTATGCCCACATTCAAATCCCAAAGGTGGGATGAGTTTGAAGTCAGCGGGACGAAGTCGTGTCGAAAAGGTTGAGGGTGTTGCCAAAAACTGATGTGAGAATTCACAAGTGACGCTGACGACCGTTCAGCAAGCGAGAGGGGTCACCTTGACGACCTCGGCTACAGGGGAGGATTACGTGAGGTGGGGGTCAACGTTTCACATCTTTGCCCAGAGTTTTCACCCCCCCCCCTCAACCCCCCCACTAAGACTCACTGAGCTCAGAGATGCTGCCCACTCTTGTGGCCAGTAAACACTGTTCAATGGAGCGAAGCTCAGACTGACTGTAGGCGTTTCCTTCTCCGCTCTTCCCCGCTCGCTGCTGCTGCTGCTCCCTCTGAGGCGTCAGGCCTTCAGGTAGGCTGAGCACACCTGAGAGGGACAAGGAGAGAAGAACAACACTATTTATAGATTTTCGGTTGAATAACCAATGCTGCATTCTCACTGCAGGACACAATGAGGACAACACATAATACACTAAACCTGAATTTCAATAATGCTGTATTGTTGTATGTTATATGTTTGCCATACTTAGAGGAAAATTGTTATTTATGATTAACACAAAGCGCTCTGCTCCGTTTCTAGCAGTTTCCTATTCCTCCCCTTTCACTGTTTGCAGGGCGTCAGCTAATGAAATAGCTGAAAGCGGCGACTCTCTGCTAAGCCCCCTAATCACAGTAAAAAAAAAAAAAAAGTTGCTTTGATTTTAATGGCTCTTCTCTCATAATGTGTTGCTAATTTAATGCACATGCTGCCTGCAGCAAAGGTGACATTCCTCATTCATCTTGTGGGAGCACACAGTGGCTTAAAGGCCAATTCATTTCAGTTTTCTCCAACGAGACCGAAGGGAATCAAAAATAAGTGTCTGCATGAAAATGATTAGGCAGAGGGAAAAAAAATGAGAGATGGTTATAGTCGGTCTTTTCACTGAACTGAGGGTTGCTCAAATTCCTCATCTGTGTCAAACCTGGCCACTAAATTACCATTCAATCAAAAGGCAGCGATGCAGAGATTCAGTTCAGTTTAATTCAGGCTGGGTTTGAATGACGCTTCTCCTTTCAACCAGTCAGGGAACTTCTGTTTGATCAGTGAGCTTTACATTATCTTAAATGCAAACATTCGATAAAGGAGACAAATATGTAACATGTGCAAAACATGACATGCTTTTCACAGCTTTGAGTTTGGGTTCGTTAAGGAAATTCTTGTGGGCTCTGCTAGAGTAGTGATTAGCAGCTAATGTACTGTGGGTAGCATTTAGGCCCAAGCCGAGACGAGGAGGAGCTTCACGGCTCTGGTGAGAAGCAGTTTTTTGCCTCCACCCATCAGATGTTGTTACAAACACACTCTCTAACTGACTAGTTCTGCAGTTCCAGGGGTAGGAGAGCCTGAGGCCCCGGAACTACCTCTAATTGCCACTAGATGGCGTCAAACAAGTACGAGGGAGGACGCTCAACCTAGAGCCCTTCCCCACTCACACGACTCGAGAAACTACTGGGCTGCTCAAGAGACTTTGCCCACTCTAACTAAGACTAACAGGGGGGACCCACTCGCACGACTCAGAGACAAACATATGATGATAACCGTTTAATAAAGGAAACAAACAAGAACTAAACACCAAACACGGGTGACTGGAAAACCAAACCAAACCGAACCGTAGACCACTGTAGACAAACCATAAACGCTAGAATCACAGGTGAACCATAAACACAGGTAACAGTTAATACTTACAAACATACATAACCTTGTAACATCAAACACGAACATAGTAACACTACTAATCAGCCAGCGACGAGGGGAAAAACTGAGGAACTTAAATAGCACACAAACAGGAAATCAAAACCAGGTGAAAACACTAATGACAAAACAGGAACTAGAACGAAAACAAAATTCAACAAAGAGGAAACGCGAACACGAGCGCCTTCCGGTGGTCGGAGGGCGAATTGTCACAGAGCCCCCCCCTTACGGCCGGATCCCAGACGGCCCCAGGGAAAACAAAACACTGGCAAGACCACAGCTACAGCAAAAACAGTTCAACTCAAACGGGCTCTTGGCCGGGTCCACTGAAAAGTTCGAAAAGGTCCAAACTTAAAGTGTCCCATCAGGGCGGGCGAAGATGAGCGTAGGCTCTGCCCAGCAGCAGCTGGGGGCAAAACGGAGCCTCTGGCTCCAAAACAGCCGGACGAAAACCCCTTGGTGGCCGGCGGCGAAAGAGGCCCGGCCAAGCCAACGGCTTGATGATCTGGAAGACCCGCAAGTCAGGATCCTTCTCTGGATCAAGCCAGAGCGCTGCTCCGGGCTCCAGGACGGACGAGGAGAGCGTCTCGGCAGCGCCGGGCTCCGAGGCAAGCGAGGAGAGCGTCTCGGCAGCGCCGGGCTCCGAGGCAAGCGAGGAGAGCGTCTCGGCAGCGCCGGGCTCCGAGGCAAGCGAGGAGAGCGTCTCGGCAGCGCCGGGCTCCGAGGCAGGCGAGGTGAGCGTCTCGGCAGCGCCGGGCTCCGAGACAGGCGAGGTGAGCGATGCGGCAGCGCCGGGCTCCGAAGGAGGTGAGGTGAGTGGTTCTGCGGCGGATGAGATGAGTGGTTCTGCGACGGATGAGATGAGTGGTTCGGCAGCGCCGGGCTCCGAAGAAGAAGACGTGAGTGGTTCGGCAGCGCCGGGCTCCGAAGAAGAAGAGGCAAGTGGTTCTGCGGCGGATGAGATGAGTGGTTCTGCAGCGGATGAGGTGAGTGATTCGGCAGCGCTGGGCTCCGAAGAAGACGAGATGAGCCGTGCGGCAGCGCCGGGCTCCGGACCAGGCAGGCAGGACAAAGCACGCTCCTCCAGAGCGCCGTTCACCGGAGTCGACCCCTCGGGAGAACGAAAACCAGAAATGCACTCTCCTTGAGTGCGCAACTCCGACGGTGGTTCAGTGGCTCCGAGCCACTGCTTCCCCAGGCCCGTTCTCTCTTCCCGGAGATGATGGGGCGATGGAGCAGGTGCAGCGGTGTTCGACCGCTGGCTTTCTCCGGACGACGCCACCACCTTGAGACGTCGTGGAGCTGGAGTCGGTGCTACTGCCCGCGGTGGCAAACTCAAACGCCGCGGAGCAGGAACCGGACTCAGAATGGGTGCAGCGGGGTCGAGCCGCTGTTTCCCCGAGCTTGTCGTCTTTCCCTGGAGACGACTAGGCGACGAGGCAGGTGCGGCGGTGGTGAGCCGCCGACTTTCACCGACCGACGTCTCCACCCTGAGACGCCGAGGTGCTGGAGTTAGAGCTGCAGGCCGCGGTGCTGACACCATGCGCAGCGCGGCAGGAACCGGACTCCAGGTAGGCTTGGGAGGACTTCCCGTGGGTGCGGTATCCCACCGCGGAACCACGGGCTCCGGCGTTCCGTCCCGGAAACACCGGGCGGGCAGAATGAATTCTCCCAGCTCCTCCTGCTGGTGGACAGAGACCCGCGCTAGCCTCCTGGAGCGCGGTCTCTTCGAAAACAAAACAGTCGCAGGAACACTCGACACAGGACTCTGATTCTCGAACGCTGGAGAAGGAGACCACTGAGCTTTCAGCTCCTTCCAGATGTCTCTGGCCTCCTCCTCTGACAGACTAGTGGCAGGCTGTGAGCCGTGGTCGGAATCCACCAGGTGAGCGCAGCCCACACGAACGGGACCAATGGGCTCCGTGAAGGCTGCTAATGGAGGCGGAGTGCTGAGCAAGGCACGCTCCAGCCAGTCTCGTTCCTCCCCTACAGCCTTACACATCCCTGCCACCCCAGGTAAAAGCAAATTGTCCCAAAGTACGTCATCCAAACTAACCAACGCCTTCAACCTACTCTTAGGGTCTGGGCAGTACGAAGCAGAGTCAATCAAGGTGCGGTAAGTTGCACTAAAAAACCGGGGCAACTTGCGCCTGGCGCGTTCCATGGTGACGAATAATTACAAAAAACACAAAACAAAACGGAGTCGGCT
Organism: Macropodus opercularis; assembly: GCA_030770545.1. NCBI lineage: Eukaryota > Metazoa > Chordata > Actinopteri > Anabantiformes > Osphronemidae > Macropodus > Macropodus opercularis. Next base: position 6,551,962 of record CM061094.1, on the reverse strand, counting down.
GGGTCCTTGATGGCTGGCTGATTCTGTTACAAACACACTCTCTAACTGACTAGTTCTGCAGTTCCAGGGGTAGGAGAGCCTGAGGCCCCGGAACTACCTCTAATTGCCACTAGATGGCGTCAAACAAGTACGAGGGAGGACGCTCAACCTAGAGCCCTTCCCCACTCACACGACTCGAGAAACTACTGGGCTGCTCAAGAGACTTTGCCCACTCTAACTAAGACTAACAGGGGGGACCCACTCGCACGACTCAGAGACAAACATATGATGATAACCGTTTAATAAAGGAAACAAACAAGAACTAAACACCAAACACGGGTGACTGGAAAACCAAACCAAACCGAACCGTAGACCACTGTAGACAAACCATAAACGCTAGAATCACAGGTGAACCATAAACACAGGTAACAGTTAATACTTACAAACATACATAACCTTGTAACATCAAACACGAACATAGTAACACTACTAATCAGCCAGCGACGAGGGGAAAAACTGAGGAACTTAAATAGCACACAAACAGGAAATCAAAACCAGGTGAAAACACTAATGACAAAACAGGAACTAGAACGAAAACAAAATTCAACAAAGAGGAAACGCGAACACGAGCGCCTTCCGGTGGTCGGAGGGCGAATTGTCACAGATGTTTTCAATTTTTAAACTTGTAGGCCTCTTCTGCCCCCCACCCCCATCTTTTTTTACTGCATACGCATTCATGTTAGGTACACCCCAGGGCCTGTAATTGGTTTAACAAATGCAAGTTTAAATTAAAGTACATCATCTTAATTTTGCTCAAAGGAAATTAGTCAAATAATACAATAATTGAAGGGAGGATCATGCTTTAAAAAGTACATTAGTACATTCATCATGGTTTATGAAGTATTACAATTAAAAAGTAAACACACACCTAAGGAACAATTCTTCAAAAACCAAAAAAACATATGCTTTGTTTCTGAAGACTTGTGTCAACTGGATCACTGTGAAACACCTCTTTAAAGCTTTAATTGCTCACAGTTTGCCCTCGTCGGTGGGCAGTTGCGCAAATCCATCTTAAAACATTTAAAGCAGCAGGAGGTTCTACCCTGGCACCTCAGGCTCACTTTCATCTCAAACAAAGTAAATAGCCCACTCAAGCGCAACTACGGGACTTATGACTTTACTGAGCACAGACTAAAGACCCCCAGGTGCGATTTGGCAGAATATTGCACTGCGGGCACCATCATGTGCACAACTGGCCAAAAAATAAAACGTGTCCCTTTCACTTTAAACCTGTCATCACCTTCTTTATGCTTTACTCGTTTCTTTAATAATATATTACACTTGAATAGATTTTCTCTTGGCGGTTGCTTGGGCCACAGTCACACAAATCAAGGCAAATCAAAAAAGCATACGGCAACCAGCTATTTCTATTGTTGACCTCAAGTGCGGTAATAGGTTGATATTTTGACACGTGACAGTAGAACCTTGCTTTCAGACGCTGTCTCACTGCTGACTTCATTAAATCTCTGTGGGCCTCATCCAGCAGCAGGATCGATACGTGTGTGTCCAAGCGAGGCGCGTCGCTGTGCACGCTGCATAGAGGCTGCGAGTTCATTAATAAGTTTCCATATGTTCTGTAGACTTAAATGCCTTTTCTTGCACAGCAACCACATAATCAGCTGTGGAAACCTGCTCTGCTCAGGACGAGTCCAGCACCATCGAAGCTGTCGTCCCATTTCCTTTGGTAAATCGTGTCCTCAGTACAACAAGCCTAGTGTTATTAGTGGCATTAATCCAACTGAAAAACGTATTTAACCCCTGAAGTAACAGAGATGACATAATAAACAAAGCAGCACATATTTACGCGTTTATTTGCTATATACTATTGTTATAATATTACTCTGTTTTACAACATAAAAAACATTGTTACACACATTGATTTCAACTCTCCGGCTCCTTAACCTTGGTTCAAGGGACTAATCGGACCAGCTGACAGCTCACAGGACCGACCGAGGCAAGGTCACCCACTGGTTCTTTGCGTCCTAATGCAAGGCACTGTCTTCCCTTAGGGAGCAACTGATGGAGCTCTTATGTGCCAGCGACTGAAGCTGTGTGTGTGTGATGATGAGACCATATTTTTTTCCTTTGGACTTACAGTTCACCAGAAATCATCCAGTAAATGTTAAAGTTCTAAGGTACACATGCAATGTAATTGATAAATATTTTTATATGTTTTCATTACTCTTTTGGGAAATGTATTAGCACCAGATTGCGCCGCGCTCGGTGAGGAGAGGAGGATGAAGGACGATTCAGGCAAGAGAAGCAATAATTAAGATGTCACTGAATGCACCTTCTCATTCTGTTCAGACAGGAAGACACTCATTCTGTAGTCTAACGAAACAACACAACGACAAGTATTACAGTAAAACAGTTTCTCTCCCCAAAGCTGTGAACTGTGGCAACAAACTCACTGATCGCTTGTGCATGAGGGTGAAGTCTGATGACCAAGCATCACAACGCATTGCTGCTGAATCAACAGTTTCTGTTGGATGTTTGTTCAATTGACATCTTTTTTGTTAAATTTGCTTGATGGTTAGTTACAAACACGAGGGCACTATCAAACATCATCAATTGTTGCATTACCTAAAATATTAAATAATGCTTTACATCATTCTTTACTGTGAAATGTGAGATCTTCTGATGCCATCGTGCTAAGAAGCGGGATAAAAATAAGCCAACTCTACAGTCTGTTTTTCCAGTCTTTCCTAGAGCGACTGTGCTTTGGATCCACTCTTACTTGTCACAGAGTTAACTGGAGCAGTGGGGCAGGAATGTTGACCTCGATGTGGCTCCTACCCTGCACTTAAATCTATTTCAGAGGAACACGCAGAGACATGCACGCACCCAAAAGCGCTGCTGCGCTGCAGGAAGCCAGGGTTTGAGTTTCATGCAGATAAGACACAAATACACCAGAGTCAAGCTTTGATTTGGCAAAACGTACAGTAAGTGTGCAGTACAAAGGTGCACTACAGTGAAGTAGAAAGAAATCCCACTGCCTCTTGCCTCAAAGTATTGGGAGGGTGGGAAAATCTGAGCAAAACACAATCAGCTCAACAGAAGCATAAGAGCTTGGCTTCTTGGCTCGAAAGGGTTAATCATGTTGTTATTGTACATGGATCACAGTAGTGCTGCCCCTCTCTGGGCTCCGGCTGTGTTCTGCCAGACCAGATGGCCGCCATATGTATACCAAGCGAATGATCATAGAGGGAGACGTAGTGAGATGGAAAGCAGGAAACAGGAGCAGTGACGTGTGTTGAGATGTGTTAAAATGCCTTTTTCTGCTCTAAACAGGCTGCTTTATTCATTATTCTGAATGATGTCCACTGCGCGCGGAGCCACAGACGTAGAGGTGTGAGTGTGAAACGGTGTTGTTTCAGATGTAGCGTCTGAGCGGGCCGGCTCTCCAGGGGTATGATCTCGCTCCGGGTTCTCAGGTGACCACAGCATGGTCGGAGGCAGCCACAACTGTTTTAATGGGTTAGTCCTGTGCCAGTGACAGGAACCACAAATCCTGCGAGAAAACACACGTACGCATGCAAATGTCTGAGTAAATTAGGAAACTGTCACAGAGAGAAGGGAGGAAAAACATGTAACTGTTCATCGAGAAGTCAGGATGTGCAAACAAGTGCTGGATATAACAAAGAAAAAGCAAATACACAGAGATAATTATTAGTAATTATAAAGATAGAGTGTGACAAACAGAATATTTCCTGTTGGGGGACAAGCGCATCATGTGTCCAGCTCACTGAAAACCACCCAGAAAGATCCACACCGAGGTCAAAGGTCAGACCAGAGTCTCCTGGAGGCTTCGCTGTCTCACATGTTTTGCATGGGCACGCAGTTAAGCCAGTCATTTTGTCACTGTGCGGTCCTTGGTTGTGTTGCTGTTTCATGTCTTTCTTTCAATAAGAAATCAGTCAATTAAAGTCTGCTACAGAGGAATAACAGACATTTATCACACAGCTCAACACGTCTTAGCAAAACCCTAAGCATCAGTTCGTTACACGATTCTTTCAGTTTTAAGGCTCAGAATTTGAGACAAAACACAGGTTTTCAGTAAAAAGCTCAAAAACCAATAAAAAGACACTGACGGCTTTCACAGATTGTTTCTGCAGGCTCTCAAATGAGCAAAAGAAAAGTCTTAATGACGCTTTGAAAGGCCCAGTGTGTGAGTCTCACTCACATAAAGAAGGACATGTTAATTTGAACAGTTGCAGGCAGGTTGGAAATAGCAACACACAAGAATAAAAAGTCAAAAAAAAAAACAGGATGCGAACATAAATAGGTCAAGTTAAACCACACATCCCAGTACTTGCTATACAAGTTCTCAACACACAATAGGCCATAAGCTCACACACATACGCTCACGCAGACGAAGGACTTGTGACCGACGCACAACAAGGGCACAACTAGAATTACGCAATCTTCGCCAATCAGAGGGAGACCAGCTCTCCTGCAGGCCGTGTGTTATTCCACCCCGAGGAAGCAGCTCTCTCGCTATTATTTCTCTCTTTTCATCTCATTTCTTCTGTCAAGGGTAATAAGTCCGCGTGTAATATCCATGAGTCGCACGCTTCCCGCAGGATGCTTTCCAGACAATGCTGGCAATCATCAGCAGCAGGGAAAAATCTGAAGTCACTGAGCCATAATCTCTCTGCTCACCCTGCATTACCTCGCTATGAGCTTTTGGGAGAGTGCTGCGGGTTTTTTTTTCTCTATTACAATTATTTAATTTAATAATCAGATATAAAGAGGGGGCTCGTGTGGTTTTGTTGTGTTTTAGTTTTGCAACCGTGTTCTGGAGTAATTGCTCATTTAGCACCTAGGGCACTGAAGGATATGACTAATGTAATAAAATGTACGGGGATATTTCCCTCTGGCTCATTTTAAAGGGGTGACATCATATAGAGCTGCTTCTAAAGACGGGGAAACTTAAAGTAAAGACGCTCTTGGACATGAATACTCATGACATGATGCAAAGCGCAAGTAGATAAGACGGTAAATCCTTGAGGCAGCGAAGGTACAGTCACTGCCTGCGTGCAATATGTGCACATTTGAATTTTTACTAAATCTGTGTGTGTGTGTGTGATAGAGAGCGAGAGAGAGGTGGAGATGTGTCTGAACTGCTGGTCAAATACGACACACACCACACCTCCCCTGCACTGTTAACAACGTAGACGCTGTTTAATGAACACTTACGTAACCCCGAACCGATGGGGCGCACGCTCACCTTAGGTAAGGTACACGCTACATGCACTTCTGCTGCTACTACTGCTGTCGACACTGCAAATGTCATAAGTAAATGTCACTTCTAAAAGCAAAAGGAAGACATGTGCAACGAAAGGAACGAGAGGCTGATTCAACGCGTGCAGGTCAAAACATTTCAGAAAGTGCTGGTTATTAGGGGCGATGACGAATGATGACAGCAGCATTTGCAATGCACAACGCACTCTGTTTATTGGAGCCTGGGTAATATGCAGGACACATTAAAAGCTTTGTTCTGATAACTGTGCTGCCTTTGATTAGTTTTTATTTGTTATTATCAGTGTGCCTGTAAATCAATCCTATTTTATATATTATATATCTACTGTATGCGTAGCACAGGCAACTGACTGCTAGGCAAAAAATTCACTGTATCTCCATTTTGCCCTGGCCTCCTAAAGGAGTCTCATGTCTGCAAGCTGGCAGAAATAATCTGATAACTGGTCCCATCCCGGCAGACAGGCCAGAGCCACGCTGTGCTGTGCGTCACCAGAGTCGCATCAAGCACATGCTTCACTCTCTCATTCCTCATTTACCTTCTATAGGAGTCTTTCGCTACTGTGCCTCCATTCATGAGGATAGAAACACTATGTGCGCGTAAACACGCACGTTTGCTGTTCCCGTAATTCTTTTTTATAATATATAAAATTAACAGTAGATAAGGTGAAACAGAACGGCAGAGAGTATTCGACAAAAGCTACAATCTTAATATTATTATTCACATAAAAGAAAAGCTTGAGCGACTTATCCGAGTTACTTTGTGAATGTTGACTCATTACTCTTCTCAGAGCTCTTTCAGGATGGGAGACTAGCAATTTATGAGGCATAGAGCTCCAAATTGCTCCGTAATTGTTTAACTCACCTAGTGTAATCTATCATTCTGACTTTGCAAAGTGGCTGCTTGTGGCACAGACACTGACTGGAAGTGGGCCACGTCTGACAGAGAATGATGAGGCCCGGGGCCGTGTGCCGCTGCCCTGACCCAGCCCCCCTCCTCTGGGGGATGACCCTCGCTGCTGAAGGTGTGCGTTAGCAAATATGCCCGCGACTTTAATAATCTGGGAGCATCCATGTCAGAAATGGTATCATTCAATTTTGAACTGCGCACAAAACCCTCGGCACAGGGGCCCCGGCGATCTCGACAGCATCGCTTATTACGGAAATGTGGAAAGTGACAATGTCCTCTTTGTTCGGTTCTTTGAGGGAGCGATTTCCCTCATTCTTTGGGGTGAACACTGGCCAAGCTGTAATTGAACAATCTGCAATATCACTCGCTATAATGAGTCACGCAGAAAGTTTGTTCTCTTGCTCTTGTAACCCTTCAAACTGACGTGAAACAAGCGCTGCTAACTTACTTTATGCATCACAGACAGAAATCTAAACAGGGATATGCTCCGTAAGCAGGACTGTTATTGCAGGGCAAAACTGTCACAGCACATCCTTTACCGAAACACACGAACCAAGCCAAAGCAAATATCGAAGGTATCGTATTTTGAGCCTCTGCCCAGCGCCGGCTGACTGCAGGTGAACTGGGTTCTCCCTGCAGCTCCCACGGCTTCTCCCCCACATGTTCTCCCAGCCTCCCCCCTCAGGCGCACACTGGTTCCGCTGTGAGAAGCCCGGCTGGTGGAGGAGCCCGGCTGGCAGGGAGCAGCCGCTTCAAATCCAAACACGCAGACTTGAACCTGAAAACACGCGCACAGAATACCTCACTTTTCCTATTTTCCTGTTTCATGCTGCAGAGTTGTGAGACGAATACACAGTTGCCTGCCAGGAATATAAATGTAGAAAGGGAGTCATTGTTGGAGCGGCCAAGTTCAGTCTTCTCAGACTTAAGGTGGGGTTCACCTAAAGATTTAAAATAGCAAAAGACGGATACCGAAGCCTTTCCTGAGATACGAATGGAACAAAATACAAACTGTGAAGTAGAGAATGTGTTCCAGAAGTGCTTCTGAAAGACTTCATTCACCCAACACAATAAACGAGGAAACTAGCACTTGTCTTCATCGTGTTTATACTCTTCTTCATTTACTGAATCATCTTGGCCATCAAAACGCATCATTGCTGCTCCTCCCCTCTAGCAAGCACAGCTGCATGTCCCAACACAGCGCTGCTTCCCACATTCCCCCCTGGGTCTGTGACAGGGATGTACAGTCCATCATCATCATCATGGGGTCACTCGTACTCAACTCATTAGCAGTAATTAATGGCGGCCAAGTCCCACGCTGCCCCGAGCACTACGAAGTCCGAATCGAACCCAAGTTGGCCCCACCCGGACCAGCCGAAGCAGGCACAAGTTGTTTTTCCGCTTGGTTGGCTGCGTCACTTCATCTGTGCAGCCTAATGGACTTGGAGTTGGAAATTAGCCAGTTCCAGAGGGGAAAAAATGACCTCTTGAGAGTGAAATCACATTTTCTGTAGCCTACATGCGAGTTTTCTTAAACCAAATCAAGCATATTGTTTCAAAAGCCGCTGACGCCTGTTTAAACAGCATTCTTTACACGTCTCAGCCGTTATAGAGACGCTATAAACGCAGCCTGCGTATTAAAGACACTGACCTACTCTATGGTGCCAAATGGGTGTAGTGTCAACTTGTTTTCCAAATGTTCCACTTCCCCTCTACGGTCTTCTGAAGTCAGCGAAGCGTAAATGCAAGTCGAGTACAGAACGTTGCAGTAGAGATTAGCAGGAAGATGCCAGAGACCGGCAGTAGTCAATGCGTGACCGGTTGACCGCTAATGCACAAAAACATCTTTTTATGCAGTCATTATTAATTTCACTGGGCCGACAAATGACAGCTGTAAGCCGTGCGCCAGGCTTATGAGTCCGGTGTCTTGTTCAGCACAAATACTCGCAGATGTGTCGCAGTTTAATAACACGCTGTCAACAGCCTGCTGGTAAAGTCTCCACGCGGGTATTAATAGGCTTGTGATTTTTCCTCAAACTGCCATCCATTCTTCTCATTGTTGCTTCGCTTGCAAGTAGCGCGTTCCGTAATTGATTTTGTCTGTTTGCGTTACTTTACCCTTAAGTCATTAAAGCAGTCGCTACTTTTTACACAATGAAGGCCCTCATATGCATTAAATGATGCTGACTGAGCTGCCAGGGGAACTGCAGCCAAGTTTTTGATGGAGTGTATTTGTATGACCAGAGGGGCCAACGCCTCGCACTGAAATCTGCCTTCTAGAGTTTTCCGAAACACTCAACGGCCTGTTCCAATCAGGCCGTTACAATTTTAGTCTTTACTTATTTTCCTTGAATTATCTCCAACAATGTGCCCTCTTGGAGTTTACCCATGAGTGACCTTTGTGTGCGTGCGTGCGCCTGGTATTAGCTCGTGTTTGTGCCCAGCGACAGTAAAGCGTGCCAGGGCCGTGAAGTGCCTCCGAGCGCCGGAGCCGCCTCTGTAAGCATGATGTGTTTTCTGCCTTGCTGGAGACCGGGCTGCATGTCTGCGCACAAGGTCGCTAATTGTCCTTTGACTCCTTTCATGTCTGGTGATTTGAAAGTGTGGTGGTGGTCCATGTGAATCAGCTGATGCCATGTCACATTAGCTACCTTAATGCTGCCCCCTCCCTCCCCAGACACCATCAAAACGACGGCTGAATGACACTGACGCAGCCTTTAAATACAGTATGTCAAGAGTCATCAGCGACATTTTCCTCCAAATAAAAGGATGAAATCTAAATATTTGGGCTTTTTAAAAAGCAAGTATGCGTCTGTGAGTGTGAGTCATTGCAACAAAGCAGTGGAAGCAGAGCGTTGACATTACTTGACAGTGTGATCTAAAGGCCACGGTGAAACGGAGTCTTCTTTAATAAACTAAGAAGGACGTGGCTATAAAGGTTGTAGCGTTCGGACATTCATGATGACCATTCCATTATTTTGGTGTCCTCTTTACGTGGCTTCAACACACTCCCACAAACGCAAAGTGTTTCGGCACCGCTTGCCTAAAAGTCTGCCTACGTGCTGCAACCCGGGCTGCGTCTCTGTTACAGCTTATTTTTCCTTTCTTGTTGTGCAAGTTTCCTTCGGGATCCTCTGTGGGGACCTGTCCCGCCTGAACAGACGGATGCGGAGACAAAATACAAGACGACAGAGAGAAAAATGGGTCCTTAAAAGCAACATTTCTAAATCCAGTGATAATGCTGCCTTCAAAGCAAACAGCAAAATGACACTGAGAGTGCCTCACACTGACATCCTGATGCTCAGACCCAAAGTTATGGGTAGATGCTACTGTCTCTGGCAGCCATTTTTCTTCTCCTGCTATTTGTGCAAGATGCACCATAAACACCCCAAAAAAGTGCTACAGGCTCTTTTTAAGACACGACTACTGTGAACATTAATGGTACATTTTCTGTTGAGAGTTAAGTAAAAAGAATGTACAACATGACTTTCCAGATATAAACCTATACATCCCTGAAGATGTGTTGTGTTTTGCCTTTCCCAGTACACTAAGCAATATGAGCAGCTACAGCTGAGAGGAAATGGGTAAAAATTCATTTGTTGACTCACAGGAAGAAATATATTACAGTTTCATGATGGGTGGAAGGAGGCAGTGGATTTTTAGGGGCGGTGTGCTGGACAGGCACATGGAAAAATCTGTCTGATACGAGAGCTGCCTCTCCTGGAGTCGGACTGGACTGGACGGTGTGGTCAAGCAGCACGGCAGGCTCGCGATGTGCTGAGAGGATGCGTCAGGTGAAACGTGCCGTAGGTAAAATGCTGACGTATCGTTACTTTGCATCAGAGGTGAAGCAGCGGGGCTTGAAAGCCGAATGGAGTAGTCGATGTCTTTGAAGCTCCGGGCGGGAGGTCACGGCAGAGGACGGGTGTGAGATCAGGAGGAGATTTCAAGCAGCTGGTGCAGGAGGCAAAGGGTCCAGTGGACTAGAGAACAGCGAAAGAACTGAAAGCTGCAGTAAATGTGTCGTATCATGGTATCCCTCAAAGACTATGTATTGTTTAGTGATTCGTCCTTAATTCAAATAACAGAAGACTATCGACTGCTCTGCTGTATTGACAATCAACGAGCAGACGCGCATGACACTTACTGAGCAGGTTTCTCAACAGGAAAAACTAGAACCTGGACAATATCTGTTAACTGATCAATACAGTGATCACTTGCTGTATCCATCAGTTTATTAGTGGTTGTCTGCGACGAGGTGGATTGGACAAACTGTGCTGTCTGTCCCTTATTGTCATCACCGTTCTACTACAATCGGGCCTCCAGCCTGTGACGACAGTAAGATCTCAGCAGCTCGTTATCTGTCTTAATTCCTTTAGGACACTGGCATCTGATTTAGTTTTGCTGTACATTCAGATTTAATTGGGCTAAATTATCAAAACCACGCAGAGCAGCCTGTTGACTTTTAGCTACTCAACAAACCATGTTCTTGCAAAAGATTCCAGAAAAGGAAGACAAGTTCTACTGAATTATAAATAGGATGAGTCATGCCTAAATTATTTCATAGTTGCTCATTATTTTTTTATTCTAAAGTTATAACTTGAGATGGGATATTTTATTTGACTCGCTCAGGCTATATTTTAAATATTTCTTTTTTAAAATATATTTTATATATACTGTACTTTCCCCTATGTAGTACAATATGTCTTGCCTAAATAATAATGATCACTTACAGTTATGGACAATATGTACATACACAGACTCGTCACTATTTAGGAAGATGAAGACTTTGCATACGGATTATTTCGATTTCATAGGATTGATAAGCAACATTTAGGGTCAAATATTTTATGCGGCGACAAAGACAACAAGCAAAAAGTTCTTAATACTCTGCACCACTTTGTTTTTAATTAAGTTTCGATTTTAGTTAAATGAGAATGAAAACAATCTACGAACACAAAGCCAAGCAGAGAAGAAGAAAAATTACAATAAAATTAGAATTACACTGTTAATTATCCACTTGCGTGACTGTAATGGCCAAACTGCACCAAAGGCAGGGGTGAAGTGTGAAGAGGCTGGACTAATATCGCTCTGATCAATAAAGTTAATTATAGGGAAAATTTACTGCTGCTTTACATTTGTACTCTGAATAATCCAGAGAACAATGCGCTGGTATCTGACCTTAAGCACTGATTAAAGGGCCTATTTACAGTAGGAGAGTTTGAAATAGAGGAGAGGTCGCTAGAGTAATTACAGATGAATAGTTTGCTGAGTGCATAAAGAATGAAGTGGGTCTGGGAATAGAAAGGAAAGCGGTGGACATATGTTAGAATAGCAGCTTGTGCTACAACGGTGCCACTGGGCCCCTGCAGGGAATTTAGATTTGCCAGAGAATTATTATTTGCCAATAACTGGCAAGTCCTTCGCATGCTCCCTGAGGGGATGTTGTTGGGGATCCAGGTATTTACTCTGAGTAAAAACAAAGAAATTCAATGATAAAGTCACCTCAGTACTCTTAGACGGAGGAGATGAAGGGATTTTCTTTGCTTTATCAGTCAGACTGTGTTTTGGGTTTGCTACTGAAGCGGGAGTCAGCTTCTCATCAGACATCCTCCTGAATGACAGGCAGTATGACAGGCATCAGAAGTTGCCTTTGCCACACACAGCAACAACGCTCCACAAGAGGATTTGTGTGTGAGTGAAGGTGTGTAAGCACACACACTTTTAAAGACAAAGAAAAGTTTGTTCTGTACAGTTGTTAATAATTCAGTCTAGTTGGATGAAAACAAACCTGTGGTTATAAGGGACATTTAAAGACCCACTGCTAGTAAATACTGTATTGTGCTACAGGTCGTACAGAATTCCAGCACATACAAGGTGTAAAAGGTTTTCTTACGTAGGTAACAGCTACAACTTAGCTTACATAGGTCTCGGTGTGATCAGGGGTGTATATTATTAAAAGTAAATTACATAAAGGTTATTAGGAGAATTCGTGGTAGTATACAGCAGCAGTATTGGGGTGAAGAGTGTGGTTTCCTTCACTAGGATGCAGGTCTGAGTGTGAATGGAAACCCAGACATTGTTCATCCTGTGAGTATCCTCCGACCCAAAGCTTTATCATTCACTGTGCAGCAGCAGCTCTGTGCTATGTAATTATGGATCAAGTATTGTGTGAACGGGTTGAGCCGGGTCAGAGATTGAGTTAAAGATAACTGTAGGTAACACCCTGGTTCATGTGGAGGTTTGTCGGCCCCACGCAGGATTCTCCTCTGCTCTTGTTTTTTCTTTGAGGACAAAGCGCAAGTGTTTTTTTGCAAGAAACCTTTCAGTTTTTTTGCCCCTTCCCCTTCTCGCTTTGACATGACAAATGCTTTGAGTTTGAACAATTAGCCACGAGGTGTACTGTAAATAACGCGTGAAGTCACGCTCGGCCGTAGCGCGGGCTGCAGAGGGAAACACGCGCCATTTCTGCAGCTGTGAGATGAATACAAATGTTTAATCAACCAATACGAAAGATCAAACATTTTACAGGTTGTTGTGAGCAGCTCGGTCTTCACGTATCGAACGGCTGTATTGACATTTCTGCAGAACCCCCCCGGTCATCGCATTCCGCTCATTAGGAATAGAATTAAAACAGATGACAAATGGAGCAAACAGAATAAGACACTTGATGTCAATACAAGGTGTGTTTGATTCTGGTGGTCGGTATGTTTTTGTGCGTGTAATGGCATGAGACTAATGCAGGCTCTGCTCGCCAATGTATGTTGTGTAAGTGCAGATGTTAGCTTTCAGAAAACGCCATTACACTCCATTACCTTTGTCTAATGTAGGGGACGTCTTCACTTTTTTTATTTACTTTTAACATAAATTAAGGAACTGCTTTGGTTTTGTAATTTAATAAAGTCTTCCAAGATGTCAAGGCCGTGTTGTCAGATCATGTACAGTAATTGCTTTAAGGAGCCAGTCAGACAACAGTTCGTCTACATTTCAGACTATTTCCTTCTCTGATTTGATATCTATTTTTATTAAGCTGCATTAGGTGACTGGGAGAAATGACTGAGGTAAACAGAAAGCCGGTGCCTGTACATGTTTCACTCGTTCTGCGGCTGCAGTAGAGGCTGGAACATTTGAATATTTTTATTTCTCTTGACTCAATGTGGACATTTTCACATACTGACCTTCGGGGGAACCAAGAAAGAACAGGAGGATTAACACACAGGTGTAAAGACAGTGCAGAATAATGAAATGTGTGTAGAAAAAAAGGGAGAAATCAATAAAAACAGGAAGCCAGTGACTGGCAGTCAACAAACTTGAGCTGATCTTGAGTGGACACGGTCAGTAACCAACAGTCGCTTCCTGTGTCATCCAGTGTTACAGAGACACAACCTGACAAGACGCGGCTATCAATCAGGCTGCAAAAAGGCTTCTGCTGTCTCTGGCGATGACCTTGTGCAACACCAGCGCAGAAGAGACAAAAATACAATCTGAAGGTTGGAGTGCAGGCGCAGATGCACTTTTGGTGAAAACTGTTATCGTGTGTCTGCCTCTGGGCTTTGTGAGCAGGACAGAACCGCCTGCAGGAGCATGTGAAACACAATCGTCCCCGTCAGCTCCGGGTCAGCAACTTTTACAGCACCAAAATAGGCCTTTGCTGTCGACCCTTGTAATCAGTGTTTAAAAGCGCCGCCATATTACAGTTTATATATATATATATATATTGTTTGCCATAGGTCCTCTTATGTTTAGCGAGTCGTGGCGAGACACAGACTGAAATAGGGACACAGGAACAAAGGAAGCCTTGAGAAATCCTCCCAACGTGCTGTTGTCCTGCAGAAACAAACAACCACGGCTGAACACACATCCTGAGGGTGTTGATACCAGAAAAGCCACGATGACATCAACAGCTGGAGGCTGTCCTAGCCACTGGCCTGCATCCATTCAGTTAAGGGCTCCAAGATGAAGATCTCCACCCACCCTCAAGTTTGCCTGGAGAAACTGAAAGGCCTCAACCAAAAGGCTGACAGACCGCTGGCTCACCCGTCCAAAACACTGCACTGATTGACCAGAAACGTCCATAGACATAACAGTCGTACATGAATCTGACAGGGGGAGAGGGAGCGAGGGCAGCAGAGTAAATTGTTGGATTGACTTAACATGAGTGGGAAGCAATAAAGTTCTCCACCACACAAACTAATGACTACCGCATGCGGGCTGCAGGGCGCTGTACACTGCCTCCCTCTCCATCTCCACCTCCTTTTATTTATTTATTTTTTTAGTTTCTGCAAAGACCTTGGGAAAGAAAAACAAAAAACTCTCACATCTCACATTCAAAGTTAATGTTGCTGTTATGCTAAAGACAACAGATTTATGCAAATGCCGCTTGAGCAGCTACTGTGGATAATGACTAGAGATGACCTTTCTCTGCTTGTCCGGTCGTTATCTCTAACATTAATTAAGTTGCTTGCCCAAGCTCTCCGACAGGAAGAATGATATCTAATACGCAGCGGAACACCTGCCAGCCTCCTCTTTTTTTTTTTCAATAACGACGTCAGAGCAGGACGGATTGCGGCGGATGACCGGAGAGAGCGAGGGAGGGTCAGACTAGTTCAAAGGGTTCGCGCCGATTCTCTTTGTAGGTGTGTACGGTTTCTAACTCGCAGGGTTCCAGGTGTCCACAAAAAGCCGCTCACGAAAGAGAACATGTCCTGCAGGTCCGGCTGTGGACGAGGGCAGGATGATACAGCAGGTTTGAGACAGGTGCAAAGTTTCACCTTCTCTGTTGAATATCACATTTCACCACTGCTGGAATGATCAGGGGATATTTGCATAATTAGGGAACAAGCGCTTCTTTCTACGCTTTTGCATTATAGGGCATGAATATAAATGATATAATAAATTATATAATGCCCATGTTATTGGGTGAGATCTAAGGTTATGTATCTGATCCATCTTTTAGGAATACAAGCGCCTATATCCCATAAATATAGTGCATGTCATTTCTTTTCATATTGAAAATCTGACAGACATACTAAGATAACGTTTGTGTTTTTTGTGACAGGCTATAAATGTATCTCCTCTTCTCTCTGCTCTTTGTTTTATATCCGTAACGACACTTGCTACAGGTAAACACGAGGAGTCAAAAACAGAAACAACTGTGCAATAAAAGTGAAAATAATAAACTCTACCGCTATCCATTCAGCCCTTGTGAGCGTTAGCGCAGGTGTTTTCTGGTGACTGATTGTGTCCGAGCGGTGCTGGGTTCAGCTCCGTGGCCGTATTTCCGTCCATAGAGTGGAAGTTGTCGCGCTGGGTTGTATTATATTGTACAAAGCTGGTGTTATTGTGTTATTGTATGCTGCATCTGTGTTGTCCCAGCTCTGAGTCAGTTCTGGAGACACATGGCGTGCATGCTGTCATCGCTGTGCAGATCCCCCCCCCACCCCCCACCCAGCAGCTGAACAGTCACAGGATGATCCTTCAGTGATCTGACACACACGGATCACATGCCTCCGTGTAGCCACTTGTGCAATTTGACTTTGTTAACCGTGGATTGATTCCCCTTTTTTTAAGTATTCAGAAGTGCTCGGGCTATAGCTGCCAGCTGTGCCAGGGATGACAGTTCACAATTGCAGGAGAGACACAGAAAGCCATTAGCCATCTGGATGGTGCTCAGCAGCCTCAGAACACATAGATCTTTCGGTACTGTAGAGGCGCGTGTCTCCCATAAGCCCCAGAGTTTCTCCTCCTGCGACAATACGCAGTCCCCAGCATACAAATTACACACTTTCATTGATTGGTTCATCCCAAACTGCTCACGGGACACAGACGACAGTGGTGGCGACTGACTTTGTGAATTACTGCAGCAGCCAAACAGCACATACAGTATTTTCATGTGCGCGCTGACAAAGTGATGCATTGTTGGCCATTGTTCAGTGTTCAGCGCTGTTCGGAGCTCGCAGACCTCGGAGAAATGCTGGATCAGACGGAGGATGTGGGCAAAGGCGCCAGAAGAGACTGTAATGAGGGCACACGGGGTGAGGGATCAGAGACGCAGTGTGACATATTAATCTTCTTCTCCCTTGGGAACCTGACACCAACAGGTACGGGTACAAATTCAGTTTCCAGTCAGTTTCAGTTGGCAGCACAGATTTTTGAAGCCCAATGCATAACTGTTTCATTGCATTATATGGTACGATCAGTTTAACCAACGGGATATACATTTGTTTTAGTTTCTCATAATTACATTTAATTACTTCATCTTTCTTCTCAAGAATTCAGTGATAAATTTCACATTATTCTTAACCCTGCTTGTTGAGGTAAAGCTACTCCCCCACCAAGCAATTAGAATGGCCTGATATAACATCAACACAAGGAAAGGGTGAGCTGGCCCTGTGCATTGCATGCATATTGAATCCATCTCCTTTCACTGCTTGTTATTAAGTTATGCAAATCATCGTTGCTCATGGCCAACGCTCAGCAAGAAAAGCAAGTACGACACACAATATAGATTACTGGCTCCCAAAATGTCAAACTTTTCTCCAAAGGCTGGACATGAGATTGATGTAGCGATGTTTTACACTCCCTCTTGGACAAACAGCACGTTTCCTACAATCTGTCCAACAATGTTCATTTTGTACAGTTTGTAATCATTTACACATTTCAATAACCCGGGACAGAAACAAATGATGACTTTTGTCATTTTAAAGCGTACGCTGGCACTTGCTGCTCGTACAGTAGATCAGGGAATGTTCATCTTTCTGCACGTGGCTCTCTGCCATCTTTCCTTCATTAGACTATGGGCCTAAAAAAAAAACCCAAACCCACGTTACCGCAGCCCGACCATGTGGATCCCCTCTGCTCAGTATGGCGTCTCATCCAAATAGGTCTCATCCACTGTAGATCTGCGGGGTGTGACGTCATGGGACAACTTTCATTACTAAAGCTTCCTGTGAACATGCTAAATCCACGCCAGTCCACGACTATTAATGAACGCCAGGCCCTGCAGCCCCATTTTGATTGTGTGACACATTTGCTTTGTGTAAAAATGTCGGTGCTTTAAAACTCCTTGAGCTGCGTCCACAGTGACATCACCGTAGTGGTCTGGGTCCCCAGAGATGAGCTGTTACATACTGTTAAAAACCCATCATTATGGGCTGCAGGGCTATCCACTACAAAATCAAAAACACATTCAATGAGTTTGCAAATCCACACACAGCTCGGTTAACATTTCCTGTGAATACAAAGCAGCACTAGAGAACACGGGCTGTGTATAAAGGTGGCCTTGTGCCTGTGTTCATTTCCATAGAGGCCTCTTTTTTCTTTTTTCTTTTTTGATATCGTAAATTAAATTTCTGTGTTAGACATTGTCTGGGGACGAACCTCAGCTGGCTTGATACACAACGTACTGTATTGAACCATGCTAGAAGGAGACGCTTCTTAATTTCCGTCGCAGCAGCTCCAGTTCAACGCACTAGAACAAAGCACAACAAAGCCGAGCATGAGATCAGGCCGCAAGTGTAGAGAAACAGACTGTGTTGGCTTGTCAACGTAAAGCGTAGCTTAATGATTCCTTAATGATGCTTAAATTCCACCGAAGCTCTGCAAGTCATGGAAAGTGAATCCAGGAGGGGGGGGGGCTTCATAGATCTAATAAATATCTTCAGTCACTTCGGCATCAGATGAGATTTGTGTGTATGATTTATGATTCTGCAACTGATGCAAGAATTGGAAAAATAGTGCAACCATTAAAACGACTCCTTATTTCATCCTTAGCGTGCATATGACCTAATGCACGCACTGAACAGTAGAGTGACATCACCTAAAGAGAAAGCAGCGGAGCCTGATGAACATCTGTAACTTGTTTCATCGTTAGAACTCTGTGCCGGAAGCCGGCGTCTGACTGAAACGCTGACTAAACGCAGAACAGGTGAGAAGCACGGTTCTTCTTACAACATTAAACTGCTCTGTGAATTTCGTAGCTAAGATGTGCAAATGGGCCTTTTGCCTTCACCCTTTATCGCAGTTTGACTTTTAATACCCTGCTAGAAAACGTTTTAATGACACTGCAGAGATCGTGAGCTACCCGACACGAGGGTTGAGTCACTACACCGCTGCTTCAGCTGCTTACTGTACGTCCACATTTGTGATAAGGAAAAAAGAAAAAGATCAGTGTGTGTGATCTCAGCTACTGGAGGTAACTGAATGATTTATCTGACCCAGGATCCCAGAGCAGATCTGAATCATCCTCGCTACGTTTTTCACCTGCTGACAATCAGGTGATGAGAAAAAAAAAAAAGCTCCCTGTGATCTATCAGACATATTTCACTCAGACACCGTTTCAGATTTTACAGCCCCGGCTTCGACTATTTGTATAATGACCCACGTTTGTTCAACGTCCAACGTCAATCTCCACCCATTCACTCTTAACCCTCACAATGTCTGGTCTAAATAAGACTCCGGGTCCAATCAATTCTGTTATCCCTCAAATCAGGAATCCAATATGGCTTTTGATGGAAATAGATTGGATGGAGCAGGTCAGCTCTCATCCTGCCAGAATGAATATGCAAATTACTTCAATCTGTTTTTGAATCTCGAGTAGTCGTCCTCATCGATGGAGAAAAAAAAAAGAAATCAAATCCAGCAGCGTCTTTGAACGCCTCATCACCTTGGCTTATCACACACTACAGTACACTGTGACTCTGTGTGTTTCATCCCCCACATTGGTTACTGTGTGGCAGGGATTAGCCGGCCCCGCTGCAGCCATAAACACGAGAGACGGGGAGACGTTTCACCTCACCATCATGGACGCATGATGTGTATTTAAACTTCATAATAATAACAACCTCATCATTTTGACCCATTAAACCTGTAATCAGTTTGAAAATCAACGCTAGCTTTATATTGCATGCTTTGCAGTTTGGGGTAGCGAGATAAAACCCAGAGCTTTGGTTTGTATGGATTTAGACATTTCCTGAAGCTCCCTCAGTTACTCTGCCCCCCCCCCCCATCTCCACTAAGCTACAGCAGCACGCTGACGTCTATGTGATCATCCTTTTGCCCCCACTAGGGGCAACACTTAGATCAACATAACTCCTCCGTCCTGAGGCAATCTCTCTTTGTCTCTTTAGTTGTTATCAAACAGCCAGGAGTGGTGGGAGAGGGCAGAGGGCAGGATCTCTATCTTTATGCCCCACAATCCATTTCTACAGAGGAATCTGCCTGGAAGCGTCATTCAGCAGAGCGCTGCAGTCAGGGTGTCAGAAGGCATCATCAGTCAGGATTAAAAAAAGAGCACAGCGGCACGGAAGGAAAAACAGGAGAAGTTTTCAGAAGACAATTAAGTTGATCCCACTTCTGTTAAGAGATGAACTGAGGCCCCGTGCAAGAAGTATGGTGACAGCACAGAGGCAATGTGTAGAGCTTCCTCTGTTTGTGAATGTACTTCATTACTTTGCTCCACTATCAGGGCAAGCAGCTGTCTCCTTTTGACTAACTCGTCTGACGTACCTCACCCGTCAGTCGTTGAGTGTGTCCTGCTGCACCTCCTGCTTCCCCTGCTCTCTCTGAGCCGGTGTCATCCAGCATTTCAAGTGCCGGACTACACAGTCGCTGTGGCAGCCCCGCTTTCACGCGCTGCTCAGCCTCACTTGGTTCGAGTCACAAACGCGCAAGCGAATAGACCGAATTGGAAGGATGCATCTTTCCCTGCCAGCAGAGTCGACCTTAATAGTTCTTCTCAGATCTCAGCTCAGGCTACTCTCATCTGTCTCACTCACACATACACACACACACACACACACACAGAAACACAATGTGCAGGCTCTTGTTTTCAAGCTCTTGTCTTGTTTTTCTCTTCTTTCTGTCTCGCTCCTAATAACGCCACACCTGTGTGTGTGTGTGTGTGTGCGTGTGTGCACAATAACACTCTGCAGACGCTCCAACACATAATACACCGTGGGGGGGGGGGGGTGCAACACGGTTTAAATATCATTTCCTTCACAAAGTTCTGCAGGTGTGCAAAAGGTTACAATAGCAGAAACTGGTTTCGCAATCAGTCATCATTGCCAGGACGCCATCAATAATTTATATGTTGGATGAAGAATAAGCCTGAGTTTGACATTTTCACAGACAGGACATTGTGAGTCACAGGCTTTTTCACTACTCTCTGGTGTCCTGCACCTTTCAGAAAAGAAAAAAAAACTGTAATGAAGGTTAATGGTAAGGAATTAACCAGTGATGCATCTCGTTGGATGAGTGTCTTCCTACCCTGGAGATAAAAGTCTGAATATGTTAATGAGACAAACAAACATCTGGCTTGAGAAATCAGTTACATAACAACTAGACCAGGTCTATTGTATTACTGCTTGAATATAAACAACATTAATTCAATGCAAAGTATTCCTAACAATCGTTTGCTTTGTTTACATCTCAGGTTTGGATCCTCCCGGCAGCTCGTAACTCACCCTCTGACTTCCACGCTACGCGGTTTAGAGCCGCGAGGCCGAGCCGACGCAACTGCTGATCAGGTACGAAGCTGACAGACGAATCTGTCTCACCAGCAGTGTGTCATCCTCTCAGCTGCCCTCATCCTCTGAGTCAGAGAGCTCTCTCGCTGTGTGTCTGTTCAAAGAGAGACACTGGCTGAACTAAAACAATAGCCGGTGTTTATTGACAGGGCTGACTCATTTATTTGGCTTTTCATCACTGTTGTATTGTGGCGGTGGTGTAGGTGTTTCCTAGAAATTAGCTTTGGTTATTAACAGTGGGGACAATTCATTCCACACAAAAAGCCTGTTGATTACCTTTTGTCCATGCAGCTAATTAAAATTACTCACACAAAAGTATTTACATTAGTAGACAGTCAGTCACATCCTCCTCATCTACTTCTAGCACAGCAAACAAGCCAGTGCCACAGACCACAATGGAAAGGAGGCTCGTCTTTGTTGACACATGCCTGACATTTGCACATACGTTGGAAACTAACTAACAAACTCACTGTTCAAAATGCCACAAGCGAACTTCATTACACGTTACAGTCTCTGACCACTACTCCACAGCTCCAGTAGGAAATTCTTAGTATAGACCAGCGCATGTGCATCATTCTACTGCAGTAGATGGGGATTTCTACAGTACATGCTCATAAATCTGACACAAACTTTAAAGTGCAAGTCTCCAAAAGGCTACTTAACCTTTTCCCAAGCTTTTATTCAGCCCTTTCCAACATCAATAATATTTTGGAGAGCGTTACTGCGTCTGTAATCACAACATAAGTTTGTGGCTATTTACTTAAGGCTTAAATCACACAAAGGCTTAAAGTAAATTGAATAAAACTGAGTTTAGCAGATCATAATGTGCCAATAAACAATGAATACAATGTACAGTACTTAGATTTTGATACATTACTGCCAGGTAATATTTATTTTATGGGTTTTAAATACTATACACTGCTTATGTCCACCATAACAAAACCTACAGTGAAGGTTTTAAAGGCATAAGTTGCAGTCGCTGCGAGCATCTGTCTCCTCACTGAGTGGCTGTTATGCTGCCAGTCTCTGATCCACGTTGAGAACGTATCGGACGCAAAGCAGGAACCAACATATGACAGTAATAAAGCATGTCATGAGACCTATACCTGTTAATCTCTGCCATATGCTGCTAGTTCAGCTGGGGGTTGAACAAATGCATTCAGCTGGCGTCAAGGAGAGACGTCCAACGTTCGGGTACGCAGTAAAAGGCCTGATGTAAAAAAAAAAAAACGAGACGAAAAGCCTCTCATGTCATTTCTCTCGCATCACTCATACGCAGACATGTCCACTCCACTGTACCGACTGCAGCTACAGACTGTGGTTCAATCTGAGAGAGATCAGTCATGGTTCAGACACATGTGCAGAGGCTCCCCAGTGGGGCCTTCCGAGTCTGATTTGACAGAACTATTAGAGCCCTGCCAGACACGTCCGAGGGAGCCATGGGGATCGCTCCATCAGGGCAGAGGCAGAATAGGGACCCATTATTTCTGCACTGGATAAGAAACAAAGAACAAATGATGGATTAAGACAGAGTAGGAGAGTAGAGAGATGCGAGTATGGGCCAAACGCAGAGGGGGCGGCGAGGTGAGGCATCCAGCTAAGCCTTCGAGGTCATGGGCTCTGACGGCAAACAGAACGAGAACCTGTGAAGCCACGTCACTCAAACAGAACACAGCATGTGCAAAAACACACACGCATAGCCTGAAGGTCGGTGCTGTGAGATCTCATGCGACGTAACAGGATACTGGTGGAACTGACTCGTTACAGAGTCGACAAACCGACCAGCCCCTTGAGATCTGCTAAGGCCCAGCATATGCCTTTATTTACATTTGTTTGTGGGAAATAATTAAAGACTCATCTGATCCAAAACAATTGTTGGAACGATTTACAAATCCAACAAAAGGGTAAATCCATGAGGTCATAGCCCTTTGATTTTTCCATCCATTTGCAACTTTACATTGTAAAATGTATTTGCATTTTACCACCTGATTCCAGGAACTGGAGGTCAATAAATTCAAGCTGAACTGACTTTGGGTCAGTAAAAACAACTTGGCAGCAGTTAACAATTCACATAAAGCTGCAGGTTAAGTCTGTAATCATACGGGTGGAAGATTTGGATGCCTAACACTGATCTTTGCTGCAGCCGTGT
The DNA here is from genome assembly GCA_030770545.1 of Macropodus opercularis. Taxonomy (NCBI): domain Eukaryota; kingdom Metazoa; phylum Chordata; class Actinopteri; order Anabantiformes; family Osphronemidae; genus Macropodus; species Macropodus opercularis. Next base: position 6,529,080 of record CM061094.1, on the reverse strand, counting down.
TTGTTGTGCGTGTTTTGTTTTTTTTTTACCCAAAGAGCCTCAACGGACCAGAATGCAATGCAGCCACTAGACAAATCTGAGGAGGGGTGTGACTCCTGAGGTTTGCTCCACTAGAAAACACTGTCTCTGTTGCTGTTACTGTCACCTTCATCTTTAGTGGTTGATGCACAGAGGAGTGAAACGAGTTTAGGCACGTCCATGGGACTGCTAAGAGGCAATAAGAGGGAAACTGATGCATAATGGATATATTCAGATCAGCGTAACCAGTGTTTATTCATCCAATATTGTAATTGTCCACAGTTAATTTCATTGCAAATCACTGCAGAGCAGCATGGAAAAGCCTTAGTGATGTCACAGTGGTGTAATGTATATATAGGCCATATATCCACGGGTGATTACTGTACACCATGTCCCCCAGTAAAAGTATATGCTTAGTCCACGGGAACGTTGGCATGTCAGAAGCAGAGTGTGTTTATTTCTGCCACATGAGCTTTATCTGCTCTGTGTTTACTCAGCTGATGGCTCTGCATTTGTCATGTGCGGGGAAAACACACACACAGTGGTTTTCAGGAGGCAGAAATAATAAAAGTTCAGCTCCCCACGATCGCCTGCCGAACCCAAGACGTGTTAGCACCACCCCAGGCTCAGCGTACTATAGCCACAGCATAAAGCGGCTGGAGACTTTTAACATTTGCTGCTCGTAGTGAATGGGATGACCTTTTATTCACCTTGACTGCTCCCCTGTAAATATCCAGGACAACCAAGGACAAAAAGGGCACAAAATATGATGAATAATCTTTAAAGGAGTAGTTTGACATTTTGGTAAAATACAGATTTTGTCTCTTAGTTAAATACAAGGCAGTGACTGTTTGAAGTGTTACGTGTGGTCTACTCAGGTCAGTCATAGGTTATAGTTTGTTTGTGTCGGAGTCTCCTCAAGATTTTTTTTTCAGCACCCAACCAAGAGATGGTGCCGAGAGACTTTATGTTGATAATTAGTAAAGGTGCTCACTGACTGATTTTAACTGACTGTAGTTTTATTTAATGTGCTGTGTGATGCAATATTTCATTCTTATCATTCATAGAAGGAAATCCAAATGACACAATCCCCCGAGAATGTCAAACTATTCCTTTAATGAAATCAGTCCCACCCATCGCGGCATTAACGCGTGAGATGCTGACGACAGGAATTAGGAAAAGTGGGAGCTCTTCAGTCTATAAGAACCCGTCTAAGCTGTTCTCAAACAGGGCTCTGGGCAGATACGAGCGGCTCGTCACAGCGATTCGCCGGCTGACTGGCTCGGCTTGGTGCTGGCCTGCTGGTTGATTTGGAGAAATGATGTCGTGATATGACAGCGTTATCAGCTGGGAATCATCACACACACCCAGAGGAGGCGAACTGTCACAGCAGATGCTTTTCTCACAAGTAATGAACTTATTAGCAGTGTTGCTGCTGGCGGGTCCTTTGACTGTCCCTTTTGTGTTACTGTGATTAAACTACAGGTGAGACGGCAACAGGGTTAGTGTAATGCTCCTTATTACTGGTGCTAACCACAACCACAAAGCGCTTTTCTAGGTAATTTGCTGACTTTCACTATGAAGTGGTGAAGGTAAATAGTCGGGAACTTGACAGTTCACCAAGCGTGAGCCGGTAAATATCTAGACATGCTCGGGCCTGCAGCTTTACTCTATCAGACACGTCCCGTATCTTTCGTTCGCTCTTTCTTTCTTTGAAATTAGCCCAGCACTCAGCTCACTTCAAAGTGGAGAGACAAGTCAAAAGCTTGTTTACCAGTATATTCTCCATAATTTCCAGCCAGACTGGCTGTTATTTAAGCAGGCTGATTCCCCACTAAACAACAACAGGGCTTCAGAACTGCAAAAACGACAAAAAAAACACTGCAGTAGATACTGATGCTTCACCTTGCTAATCCACTTGCTGGTACTTGTTTGCTCAGACTCTTCCTCCTGCTATAATAAGAATAAGACATTGCTTGTCTGGGTCTCATCTGTCACCCGCAGCTTCTCTTATGGATTTTCCTGTTTTGATCCTTGCCATCTGTGCCTCTTTCTCTGCCTCTGCTTTCCTTCCAAAGTTGACGTGATGAACAATTCATTCGTAGCCATGGCTTCAGTGGATTTGGCACCATGGTGCTCATTAATTGTTCAACGTTATTTTGGTCTTCCACTGGTATATTATTGTCTTACATCTAACTGTGAGCTTTTCCCGTATTTTGACAAAGGTAAAGGTGAACCCTCTTATGTCTGTACTACAAAAGCTTCCTAAAAAAAAAAAAAAAAAACGCAACCAGACGACTTTGGCCAGAGAGGAACAAATTTATTCCAGGGTAACTAAAGTTCCCTTGATAAAGTCACCCAGAAACAAAAATTCCACTCATGGTAAATAGGAAGCAAAACATATTATTCAGAGTGATTTTAAAACAATAAGTGCACACTGTCTGGGCTGAAACTGTCAGGGCTATAATGGAGTAAATCTCGTTTCGGTGTAAAAGGTCAAGCATGGAAATTAGAAAAACCTACTAAATTAGTTCAAGCTGTAGCTCCATCAGTGTTTCCTCAAATGACATCACAGAGCTGGGCTGTGCTGTTCAGTCTTGACGAGAAGGCTCATAAATATTGATTAAACTGGCCCAGATTGTAATATTCTGGTAATTTCGATTAGAATTTTAAATAACAGATGATAGTTTTTCTCAGTCTGCCTTAAATATGAATGACTTAATGTTTTACTATGTGCAGTGGCTGCACTCATCCTCACATGCCCAGTGCATGGTGTGGAGCATAAACCGACATCTATTACCTGTGTCCTTTTAACAGACTGTTCGGAAAGCTCAGCTGCTGGACCAGGCTTTATGTCATGTCATTCTGAGTGCCCCTATATGTTTTCACACATCTGTCTTGTTCTGTTTGTGTAAATGGGCTCTTTAAAGGGTTCCCTGCCAGACTAACGTGGCATCCAACTCCCAGACATAATGGGGACTGGTCTCCATCGGTACAGAGCGGTACCACTGCAGGCGGGAGTCATTCCTGTCTGCCCGCCTTCCCCACAGCATGTGTGCACCAGGCACCGATCTCACACATCATCATCATCTACCGGGTACGGAACAAAAGACCTGAGAATGAAATGGGACTTGCACTCCCTCACCCCGTCGTAGCCTCACCACAGCAGCACAAAGCCGCGTAGGAAAAGAACGGTGAAGTGTCACTGCTGTAACAGCACACACATCGTAAGTGCTGCATTTGTTCTGGTTTGCCCACATGATGTCTGTATCTGGGAAAAGCTATTTCTCACCTTTGAATGTAAAGTGGTGAGGGGAATGTGATATGGTTGGCCCTACACTTCAGGATTTAAATGGAAAATCCCACCTCAGAAACACACTGGGGATGTGTCGCACTGCTGTAATTTACTATTTTTGTCTACACGCATTTTCCTAAATTTGCCTGTGCAGCTGGTGATTTTCCACGTTTACGAGAGTAAATGGAGGGATGGCTAAGAGACGGTGATTGTGGCGTTTACAGTATTTACCCAGCGAGAAAAGGTAAGTGTGAGGACGTATGCCCAGCTATTCAAATCACCTCGAATTGCCCCTCAACAGTGTCAGGCTGCAAACCACAAACCAAAATGATCCTGGACTTTCAAGGTGATGAAATTTCCCTTTAAAGCCTTCTTCTATATCTGCTCTGCCTATAAATGAAAGCCACCACACACCTGCGAGTGATAGGGAAGCTGGAGTCACTGCATATTGTGTTCCACTAAACATACATACGTAAGGAAATCAAAGAATCTCTGTGCTCTTGCATCTCGTGGGAGCCATGAGAAATATCCCGTCATACAGAGTAGTTTCCTGCTCTGACAGGATATCAGAGCTGGAGAAGGGAAACCCGACACCCACCTCCACATAATACTGAGTCAGACATGGTGAGAGGAGCCCCCGACATCTTGAAGTACGTGTATGTGTGAGTCCGTGTGTGTGTGTGCGTGTGTGTGTGTGTGTGTGTGTGTGTGTGTGTGTGTGTGTGTGTGTGTGTGTGTGTGGGAGGCTGGCCATATGCTAGATGTGCCAATGCGGAACTAAGCTGCAGTAGGTGTAAACAGATAATGTAGCCTGGGACAATTAAGGATCCTGTGTTGAGGCCTGACATATCAATTAATGAAACATGCTACAACAGGCTTTTTCTACGTGTCTGAACAAACTGATGAAATAAATCCTCGCACAAGAACACACACACACACCATAAACAGCACTTACACCCACTGCTGCATTTCCATCCTTTATCTCGCAGCAACTCCTCCGTAGCTCGTGTGCATCACCAACTAGTTCAAGTCTGTGGCTGCCGTCAGTGCATTGAATCCATTTACTTTCTTAACTTAATTTGGGTCCAGAGCACTCGTGCGTGCACTATCACTCTTTTGTTTGTTTACTGCTGCCAGCAAGCGTGTGTGTATGGGACCTACATATAAACACAACACACACTCTGATCTGCATATGCCCAGTCCATCACCTCCACAACAACCCAGACTCGTCAATCCTGCTCATTACAGTGACAAAGACACAAACCATCCAGGGAATAATGTTCGTGTCGGGCATCTCCTTAACGCGATGCGTTTGTTTTTCTTCACCTGATTTTTATTTTGTGAATTTTTACTGCTTGGAACAGATGGAACATCAACAGGCCTGCGCCGCCGTTAGTGTACACAGTGTTTTGTGTTTCCTCTGTCTTCTGGGGCTCCACAAAAGTCACATGGCTAGAAACTATGAATAGTTGCATGGGAAGACTGATAGACATGTTTGCATATGAATTTATAGCTGCAGTAAGTAGTTGCATTAGCTCGCACCTGTCTACGCCGGAGGCCATAGCTTCCTGAAATTTGGACTTGCTGGAAAAGTTACAGCTCCGGGGCCGTGAATTGTTTAGCACATAATCCGCTGTGACGGCAAAAGTTGTTTCTATCGTTATGTTGTTGCGGGGTTTAAACAAACATCATCGCCGTGTGTTAATTAGTCGTCTTTAGCTACGTAGCTTTTGTCACCTTTGGATAGAAGCACAGTAAATGTGGCTAAGCTAAGCTAACAAAAAAGCAAATATGTATATTTCTCACATGTCAAACTTTTTCCATTTTTTACAAAAAGCCTTTATTTAGCTCATTACTAGAGTAGCAGCTAGAGGGTTCAACCGAATAAACAAAAACAAATCCGCTCTAATAAAGACATTCATCAAACGCGCCTTACAAAGCTGAGGTACCTACGATAATGTACAGTAATAAAGAAGAATCACCTCAATTACTCCCACTTGGCAGAGGAAGAAAGAGAGAATGGACGATCTCAGTTAAGGTCGAGCCCCCCTGGAATCGACTGACTGTTTGATTTGACTGGATGTGCTTGTGCCTTATCTGTCGCTGCAGACTGAGTGTGCGTCTTGAGGTTTAGAGGTCCTGCAATGTCACAATAAGAAGAGTGGTGGAATACGAAATCGCCCATGACACCGAGCCTTCCGTATTGACTCGACCCGTCACCTTCTGATGTGATGTGTGCTGTTGGTAAACACACGGGCTTTCATTCAGTAAAATTACGAGCCTGCGTCATCACGTCAATATTCCACATTCTCCAAATGTTGCTCTTGCATCGTGTCCAAAACAAGACGGAACAATCGATGCACGTCTTCTGCAGTGGAAACTAAACTGCCAAGTGGTCTGACTGTAGACTGTGACTGTAGATTGACATTGAACTACTATACAGTACGTGATCACACTGTAAAATTACCGCTCAACACTCTGAGTCTGACTGTGCAGCTGAAGCCTTAGCGTCACAGCAGACACAGAAGGAGAAAAGCATGAGCAGAGCACATGCACATTGTCCCTGCAGCTTCACGCTTCTGCCGGTGATTCATCAATACGTTCGCAAAGTCTTAACTAACTTTCTGCGTGTGCATGCATGCGCGCGCGTGTCTCTCTTTTGTCTCCTTCACTCTGTAACTCAGTTTTATTTACATCACTCTGCATAATGCATGGTAGCACACAGGTCCCCCAAGGCCTTTCATTACGTAAACCTGTTGCAGGAGGAGCCACAGCGGCGCTTTTACAACATCCATCAAACTGGGGGTGAAGCATGTGCTAGAGAGGGTTGTGATTTATTGCCAGTTAAGCGGTGGAGAAGTCTGAATACACTTACAAGTCCTCTCACAGCACACAGCAAAAAAAAAAGTATTTCTTAACACTTGGGCAGCCACTGTGAAAACTACCAGGGAGGCGCTGTCTATACCAGAATCAGCAAATGCACACAGAAATAAAAGACTCCCTCCTCTTCAGGTGGAAAGAATAAACTCGCCTCTTCGGGGTCAGTGAAGGAAACCAGCAGGGAGAACCCCTTCCATTAAAGGCTGTCGGAGTGAGGCGGTGAGCCTGGGGGTGTCGGGCCCTGTGTCATCATTTTGTGCATTAACAACACAGCCACATACAGTAAAGCTAAGACACGTTTAAGGGGAATAATGATGGCTTATGCAGACGGCTCAGAAAAAAGGGCTCTTTGGCTGATGCCTTAAACGTTTCCTCAGCAACAATGGGCAATGAAATGTAGTGGATGTAGTGGTGAAAGAGCCTTTTGCACTGATGTACAGCACGGATAACTCACCGCCTGCATTTTTGCCACAGATCAGGTGTTGCCAGGGCTGCAGAGACCCCCACAGTTCTGCATCGCCGTTGATCGCCTGCTCCAGGGTCTCTACTGTGAACTTGGGGATCCCGTTATCCCGCTCCAGCAGCGCACTGCGCAGCACCCGTGCGTACACCTCGCGGAAGACGCTCTCCATGCACGCAGCCAGGTAGATGGCCGCGTGCTCGTGGATCCTGACCGCAACCCTGCTGTCGACCATCCACCTGAAGAACTTCCCCACGTTGAAGGTGAGCCCGCAACGCGCCGACTTGCCGCGGCTGTACTTGTCCTCCTCCGTGCTCATGTTGTACAGGGACAAGGCACCGAGGGCCGCGCTGATGCAGTTCGTGGAGACGGTCCAGGACAGGACGATCTTTGTGGCACTTTGGATCTCGTATTTGGTGCACTTGGCGTAGCGCAAACTCAGGCGCTGCGCCTCCTTAGCGACCCTGACCAGGGCCCGGCTGACCAGCACCGAGAGCCTGAGCAGGACGTCCTGCGGAGGCGTCGGCAGGCTCATCTCCTCGTCCCTGCTCAACGTGCTCGCCACTTCCCCGAGGCTCCACGGCACATCCTCTAGCTCGGGTAGTTTAGCGCACTGCACGGTGCACTCCAGGATCTCGGCGTCTTCGACCAGGACCGTGTTAACAGTGTCCAGACTGTTGTGTCGACTGTGCATCGAGTCGGTTAATTGCCAGTAATTCGCTCCATGTGTATCTGAGCAGCACAGCGACGCACTGGAAGATCTGAAGGAGTCGGCGGCTCCACCATAACCTGAGTCTAGCGTCAAATCCTCCAGGGTCCTCGCTGCTGACTTGCTACTCCTTGCCATAACTGCACTTCATACTGTATAAGCGGGGTTGGCAAAAGTGGAGGAAAATGTGAAAGGCGGTGGAGTATCCGCGCGAGCTGTGCTAATAAATAATCTGTTTTAGTCAAAGTCAAACCGAAGCCTCACTATAAAGTTAAAGAGAAGTATCTCACTACAGCGCATCAACAGTCGCACACTGCTGGACCAGCGCAGTGCCTGACAGATGGAGGTGGGACTGTGGTGAAGCGAGAACAGCTGTCAGCCAATGAGTCGTCAGGACGAAGCAGCGAGCAGTTTTAATTGGCTTATTTTCTGAGAATCAATAAAAAGTCATTGATACAGCGGAAGATAAAGCTTATTAACAAAAGGTCATGAAAACAGTGAAGCAAACATTTTAATATGACTTTCCTTAGGGGATACATGAACTTTTTAAACGCTGCAATTCCTTGAAATCTATAAAACATGTGGAATTAAAAGACATATTGCAATAAATAATAAATCACATATTAAAGATGTAGCAGCGTTTACATATCCATGTTGAGACTATAAGTTCTCCCGAGGATCTGGCTTTTTAGATATTTTCTCCGGGCCCATGTCTGATCGTAACATGACTCAAGACCATTAATAATAGATTGCATGCATAATGTATCCTTCTCTGTTCCACTAGAGAAGTCATTGAAAAGATCTGAATTACTTTCAAGGTCACTCACATGATCTATAGCCTGTTCTTTCTCCCAAAGCCACTGCTCTGGTTCAGTGGGGTCTGCATCAATCCTTTGCCCACCTTTGTTCTAATAAATTAAATCGAAGCCACAAACGCAATTGAAATGGGAAGTAGGCTGTTTAAGTTCAATCTACAAGAAATAGCTGCAGTCCTACAGCAATACTGTTAAATCTGAGGCCAATGCGTAATTTAGGCGTTAAAATGATCAAACCTATTGTTTGTGTGAAGATAAATATAAACATAGACTTTTTTTAATCATCAGACCAAAAATTTAATTTCCGTCAGCGATGCAATGAGACTGTAGTTTCTGGCTTTAATAGCAGGTGAGTCATGATTCTGGTGCAACAGTGAACCCTGCTGTTGTGAAGAGTCAAAGACTGAACATACACTCAATTTAAAGAACTAGGTTACATAGAATAAAAATGTGACATAAAACCCTTAATAATGCAGATAATAAAGACAGATCTTCTCACAGGTTTTTCTAAACCTATCGCTATGACATGCTGACACATAACCTCTAGTCTATAATTAACTAGACTACAGGCAATGAACCAGAGAATTATCACCAGTTATGTCCCTTGTCCCTAAGTTCAGAGAGAAAACCTTAATTAAAATCAGTTGCCTCACCCGTTGCTCTTTGACAGCTCAGTCCTTCATGCTACCATGACAGGCACCCTAGGATTTCTAGAGGCCATATTTTTGATAGAGGATATATTCTTATCATGTTTTTTTTATTTAGCGCTAATTAGCTTTTCCAGCGGATGGTCGATTTTATCTAATTAAATTAGTCAAAGACAGCACATCAGAGGGTCTGCAACTCAGAAGGAGCTCATTTCAAAAGGTGCTTTTAAAACCCATCATGTATACTGTAAATACAACAGTATTGCAGTGATGCAATTACACTACAACCATTACAGATTGTATGTTTCCCCCCAAGATATTGTTACAGTTTTGGTGATTCTGAAAACACATACACTAATATCGTCACCACTTTAGATTTATGACCCAGTATTTTCAAGATAGCTGTAGAAAAGAGCTGTAGCTTTGCAAACATGTACTATACCTTCGTCATCTTTATCAGTTAGTTCTTCATGAATATAATTTAGGCTGTTCAACACAAATAGTAAGCTCGTGAGTTAAAGTCTGCTTCTGATAATCACTAATAGCTATAAAAAAACAAAACAAAATAAACTCAGCGACAAAATGTCAAGTAAGAAAATACTAAAAGTAAATAAATAAAAATGTGTGAAATGGTCAAACGTATGCAGCTAAATGAACCCTCTGGATAATACTCCCATCTAGCGTCCATGTGTAAAACTACATGGCACTGATGTAACCCAGGATAGTATATGGGAAAAAGTGAGATATCATTTGTTTTTGTTTTTTTGTTGTTGTTGTTTTTTTGCACAAACACAGCAGAGTTTATATCGCTGAAATCTCTGTCCTGCAAGATTTTGTCAATACAGGGTCCTTCTGTAGACACATTAGTAAGTTCATGTTCAAAGTAAATTCCCATTAATATATATTAGTGCCATTATAATGTATTAACCAAACTATTACATTGAGTAATCAGCTAATTTCCGTTTTACTTATCCTTGTTTTTGTAATATTTACAAAAAATGTTTTGGACATATTACAAAAACAAGGATCCATCCACAGTGTGTTGCTACATATTGAGATTAAATGTATAGCAAAGCCTAGAATGTTTAAAGTTGAATACTTTTGATGACAATAATAATACGACAACTTAGCGTTTATGTAACTGAACGTGGCTCCATCGGCTGCGCAGACCACAGGTACAGCGGATTAGAGGCAGGCCTCGCGCTCTGACCTGTCTCCCCACGCGGCATGTGCTCATCCGGGCACTTCTGTGTGAACCACGTAAGTCGATCCAAACCACCTAAGTAGCTGCACTCGTCCGATATTTTCGGAGTCTTTTCGGCGCTGTGCTTGTTCAACGGGACGTCTGTTGCGTTTATCAGAGGAATCCAACAGGACGTGGACGTGTGAGTCGTTTTAAAGCAGCGCGGGCGACATGTAAGCAAGCACAGGAAAGCACATTCAGGAAACGTGACGGAGGAAGGGTTTCATAACAGTTGCTCTTGACCAATCACGGCGCTCCGCTCCCCTCCGCGTGCTGCTGGGAGGCGGGTGTGTTGATACAGAAAGAACAGCTTGCATGGCGGACGGATTTACGAGGCGTTGCGACTTACATACACACAACGTCGAATGTGTCGGACTGTCGCGTTAGTTTTGTTCCGCCGTGACGCGTAGAAACGCACCGGAGACATCGCTATTATTGCGCGTCGCTGCGTTTGGGCGCTAGTACTTCTCGACGCACGGGCTTCGCGCGATCGCTGACGAAAATAAAACAACGAGGGGCAGCAGTGAATGTCTCCAGGCCTGTGACAGAACACTGCCGTTTATTCTTGTCAAATGTGTTCAGCCGATCGTTGTTAGCCATTAAAGCAGGAGTTGCGTCCGCTGTGGTTCTCTCTCGTCCGACACCGATGGTCAGAACAGCCAACTCTGGGGACAAAGTCATGGAGCAAGGCTGAGGTCAGCGAAGCTTTAGCCGAACCAAGCGAAGCCACGTCGCAGCATCAAATTGCGTCGTTCTTGGGAGTGATTCGACATTTGATATAACGCAAGAGGTCGCCTGTTGTTGTTTGCGGGAACGTTTTCCCGAATACAACGTCCGACTGGGGTCAACAGAGAAGGCAGGGAACATGGTGGTCAACACCGTCCACTGGTTCAGGAAGGGACTTCGGCTGCACGACAACCCGTCTCTGAGGGACTCCATCCGGGGAGCGGACACGCTGCGCTGCATCTACATCCTGGACCCCTGGTTCGCAGGCTCCTCCAACGTGGGGATAAACAGATGGAGGTAAGAAACGTGATGGGTCAGTACCCGAAGATGCGACGGCACGAACAGCTTCTGTTTAAGGATCCAACGCAGGCAACTCTGCCATTAGTTTATACGGTTTAAGTTAGGCTTCATTCGTAATGGAGTGTGTTAAATTCTAAAGCTTCTAAAGGTAAAACAAATGGGGTCAAAACGTTGGAACCACCTATTAATACAATGATGTCAGTGTGATTCCAGCTTCAACAGTATATTAAAGCTGTCACCTTTCAAACAGCATCAGTTATTAATTAAAAGCTCGTAAAAGTTCAGGGTGGAGGTGTTAATTAGATTGTACAGGTGTGGGGTATTTGAACGAAAACCCATTTCACTCTATGTAGGTCATCCTGAAAATGTGGTTTAGCTTGTTTGTTGTTTTTTTTTTTTTGCTCTTTCATTACTGCTTGGTGTGGCACGCTAGAATAATTTCAGTCCGGTGGTTAGTCTGTGTTTACTACAATCGTCAATCAATATATGATTAATAGAAAATCATGAGAAGCAGAACAAAAGGGACTTCTAAAACGTTCCACTTTAAGATAATTTATGAATCCTTTCGTAAACAAGCAGGATTTCTTCATTATAGGTCCTTGACGTTTTGATTAGGCTGACAAACCCAGCTTGCTTCGTAAAGGGCCCAGATGTTCTAATATGTCAGTGTACACACAAGGCCAGAAGAAACGACGTCGAACGTGCTGTCAGCAGCAGGAGTGGTGCCTAGACATGGTGACGCTGGTCACTTTTCCCATTTACTAACTTTGCTGCTCTGACCTGAATGGAGAGCTGAGAAATTGCAGAGAAATTGGGTCAGTGTGTTATGGCTGTTACATCACGCCCCCCACGCACACTCGCCAGACTGCACAACTACACCCTTTTAGTCAGCTGCCCAGTTTCATTTGATATGCGCATTTTAATGTATGTTGATTATAACACGCAAGCACATTGTTCAGATTTCAGGAGCAGCATCACTTGGGTTTTTCACTGTATCTGAAGGAGTTTTTTGTGGTCGTTCTCCACTTCACCTTCATTCTTGTCATTTTATTGCCTGTGCATGTTGAAACATTTCAAACTGGTCAGTCGTTCATGATTGTCACTGCTCTTTTACTGTTGTGTGTGGAATTACGATGTTAATGGAATTATAAAGAAACCACAGAGACAGATAAATGACAGCTGGAGGATATTTAAATGTCAGATGGGCAGATCTAAAAGAAACCTCGCAAGAATACACAGAAGTAGATGTTAGCGAATCACCACAATTACTGAGGTCGCGTTCTCTGTTGTGTTAAGTGTTGTTTTACAGTTACTGTTAATAAATTAATCAATTGGTTTGGTTTATGTGAATTTACCACAAGAGGGCTGCCTTCACACTACAAAACCAGATTCTGCTTCATGCCCTTATCGTGGCTGTACTTTTAAGACTCAATGCTTTAGTATTGAATTCAGTTAAATTATGTCTACGTACAGTAATTACATCTATATGTCTACATTTGACTCAAATTTACCTCCTCGAACATTTAACTACTTTTCTTTTAATTCAAATTAAAAAAAAAAAAAAAACTTCTTTTTAACTCTAACCCACTTTGTGAGGGGTTTACGTTTTGCTTTGGCACACATGACAGTCTCTCATCATCACATCAACATTTCTTGACTTCTTGATTTGCTTTGGACCATCAGCTTTCTTGTGTGAGTAGGTAAAGAGTCAATAACTCTATTAGCACTACTGCAACTACTGTACAAATCTATATTATGCTGAAAGAGAAGTCAATACATCATTACTTTAGGAATTAAAGGTTAATCAATTTGAAAACATTCCTTTGTTCTCATCAGGCTGGGTTTTTGTTGGAGAACGTGAACTGTTAGTTCCTGAATGTGTGGTGTATGTTTGTATCTGTAGAGGTGTGATGATTCACTGATGCTTGTCAGCCAAAACATTGTAGTGTTTGTAAGTGAAGGCTCTATTCATTTCAATATTGAGGAACAAAGGAAGCAATTACATGTTCTCTTCATCTTATTGCTTTTTAAACATAGGCCATAGCTGCCAGATACCACAGAGCAGTTGCTGACGTAGCCACTGCAAAATTACAGAATGTTCAGAATGCTTTTTAGGACATTGTCTTATATCTCTATGTTTTCAATATTGGTAAAAATTTCACCCACGTAACAAACACAGCAGTGGCAGTTTAGCCATCACTAGGATTGGTGTTTTTTTTGTGTAACCATGGTTATATGACATGTACAGTATAATCAATTAGTTGTTCCTTCTGTCTGTCTCAGGTTTTTGTTGCAATGCCTGGAGGATCTGGATGCCAGTCTGCGCAAACTTAACTCCCGCCTATTTGTCATCAGAGGCCAGCCTACAGATGTCTTCCCCCGTCTCTTTAAGGTACCAGTGTATGGAAATAGAAATATATCATTCCTAGAACTCTGTTTAGGATCACCTTGTATGAAACTGTAATAACATATTATGGAGCATGTTTCAGATTAATAACCTTGTTCATTTTTCTTTCTCATGATATTAGGGTCAGTGTCTGTTCACTTTTTTAAATGTCTTTCTGTGCAGAATTATACAGTAATGTGTTATATGTTTGTTTGTTTTTTTAGGAATGGCAGATCAGCCGTTTATCATACGAATATGACTCTGAGCCATTTGGCAAGGAACGTGATGCTGCTATCCAGAAACTGGCTAGCGAAGCTGATGTGGAGGTCATAGTGCGGGTTTCACATACCCTCTACAGTCTGGACAAGTAAGTGGCTGAACAGTATTAACAAGAGAGAAACCAAAATGACTGAAGCACTGGATGTTACTGATTGTCTTTTCATCATTTTTGTCTCATAAAGGATCATGGAACTCAATAGTGGTCAGCCTCCTCTTACTTACAAGCACTTCCAGGCCCTCATCAACCGTATGGATGCTGTTGAGCTGCCTGCAGAGACAATCACATCAGAAGTCATTAAAACATGTGCCACACCGATCAGTGAGGACCACGATGACAAGTTTGGGGTGCCGTCCCTGGAGGAGCTCGGTTAGTTTTCCCACGTGTTTATTTGCATCGCTACACCACTTTTTGACTTTTACCTTGTGCAGAAATTGAAAGCAATGCAGTAATCAAAAGTATGAAGGGACAAACCCAAGACTGTATATGTAAGATGTGCAACGTAATATATGTGTGAGAATAACAGTAACTGGTAGACAGAGGGACACGAGGGCCTGCGGATGCCAAAAATCCTGTGCATCACAAAGAAAAAGTCCTTCATGCACGGGCAGCCAAGAATACTCTAGGTTAAACTTTATTATGAATAATCAGGCTTTATAGCCTAACCTCATGATTCACCACAAGACCCAAGCCTGAAAAAACAGAAAGGTCAGGTTGTTGTTTACAAAATTGAATTTTGGAAAATGTTAATTGGTAACAAGAAAAAAAGAAAAAACAGAATACGCTTTTCAGAATGATGGAAAATGTGGAAAGAAGAAGAGGAGCAGCCCTAAGTAAAGCAGCTCATCTGTTAGCAATGGCGGTCGTGTCGTGGTTTGGTTTTGTATTGCTGCCAATATTTGCAGCACAATGGCCTTTACTGAAGATCTTTGCTCCGGGTCAACATTAGCTAGTTGCATGTGGGTGGAAATGAAACATGTAAAAGCGTTTTCTTAAACACATTGTTTATCTCCCCATCATCTCGAATATTTGCTTTTTTTTTTAAGGTTTTGAAACAGAGGGCCTGTCCACGGCAGTGTGGCCTGGTGGAGAAACAGAGGGGCTCATGAGGCTAGAGCGCCACCTGGAGCGGAAGGTAAAAGGACCTTTTGCCACACCACTTCGGAAAACGAATAGTAATACTGTAATCGCCTTAGGCTTTATGTCACCAATCACCCAGACTAAGTCGTTAAATATACTTCATACAGGTGCATTTTTCTCTCTACAACCACAGTTGTCGTTAATACTGACTGGGCATGTTTTTACAGGCATGGGTGGCAAACTTTGAGCGCCCACGTATGAACGCTAACTCCCTGCTGGCTAGTCCCACGGGCCTCAGTCCCTACCTGCGCTTCGGATGTCTCTCCTGTCGGCTCTTTTATTTCAAGCTGACGGATCTGTACAGAAAGGTAGGAATGCCTGATACACTAAATGTCCAGCAATCTGAGCTGTTTTTGTTTTGTTTTTTTGTTTTGGTGGTCTATCATTCTAAACTTTATGTGTGGTCTCTTCTGACAGGTAAAGAAGAACAGCACCCCGCCGCTCTCCTTGTATGGCCAGCTGTTGTGGAGGGAATTCTTCTATACGACAGCTGCCAACAACCCTTGCTTTGACAAGATGGAGGGAAACCCTGTGTGCGTCCAGATCCCCTGGGACAGAAACCCAGAGGCATTGGCCAAGTGGGCAGAGGGACGGACAGGATTCCCTTGGATAGACGCAATTATGACCCAACTGAGACAGGAAGGCTGGATCCACCATTTGGCGAGGCACGCTGTGGCATGTTTCCTCACCAGGGGAGACCTCTGGATCAGCTGGGAGGAAGGGATGAAGGTAAGAATGGTGAAAAAGGATCGAACAAATATGTGCAACGGGAAAAATGTCCTGATGCTGCTTCCTTGGTTATTAATCCAATGTCATGCATGGTTTCAACCGTCAAATTCACAGGTCTTTGAAGAATTGCTGTTGGATGCAGACTGGAGTGTAAATGCTGGCAGCTGGATGTGGCTCTCCTGCAGTTCATTTTTCCAGCAGTTTTTCCACTGCTATTGCCCAGTTGGATTTGGACGACGCACTGACCCCAGCGGGGACTACATACGGTCAGTCTGCGCATTCATCTCCATCAGCCAATATAAAGAACACTGGCCTTTCATAAGCTGCCGGCATAGCAAGGAGTTAACCCCCCTGCAGCCTTTTCAGTTGGAGAAGTATTATCTCATGGTTGGCTTGTGATCAGTTCTGGCCTCATAAGGGGAAAATTATTTGTCATGTTTGCATCCAGACATACACACAGACTCGTGTATCATGTTTGATGTAGTAGCAATGACTTCGTCTGCATCACAGGGTTTACTACATTTGAAATTTGGTCATGTGTAATAGTAAGTAATTAATAAATGCTATGATTTTCTCACCACTGTCTATTTGATAAAATAATGTCTCTTGGACAAACGTGACACATCCTATTTTGTGTGCTGTATTAGTAAGGGTTGCTTTACTCCTTTTTTTAAAATGAAACCCTTCTATCTTTGCTTCTGTGTTTTCAGGCGTTATTTGCCCGTATTAAGAGGTTTTCCAGCCAGATACATTTATGATCCATGGAATGCCCCAGAGGAAGTGCAGAAAGCAGCCAAGTGTGTCATAGGAGTCCACTACCCAAAGCCCATGGTGAACCACGCTGAGGCCAGCCGCATCAACATAGAGCGGATGAAGCAAATTTACCAGCAACTTTCCTGTTACAGGGGACTCGGTAGGACTGACTGATAAAACTCACACATTAATTAAGAGTAAAGTTATTAGATATTAAACAATACGTTTAATTTTTTTAATACAAAAACATATTGCTCTGATTCTGTTCTGATTGAACAGTAGAGCTGACAGATGAATGTACTTCACTCTGAGTGCAACCTTTTACATATTGCAGTGTTAATTACTATCACAGTTCCTCGACCTCAGTTTATTTGGTCTTTTAGCTACTACCAAACAAACGTCACAATTGTTTAGATAATAGTAAAAAATCGAATTTCTTTATTGTTCATGCAAATAAGTCCTGTGGGTAAATGCTTTTGGTTTGTTTCAGGTCTGCTGGCAACAGTACCTTCCAATCCCAACAATGGTGCAAATGGCGGTAATGTCCCAGGAGCCAACACAGAGACCCGTCAAGGCCTAGGAGGGTCTCCTGAAGACCGGTCCATGAAAGAGGGGGCACCTCGTTTCGGTACGCACCTTTGCCTGTTAATTCACACAATGCCGCCAGGATACTGAACTTCTTATTCATTCTTATCTGCACAGTCATGGCTAAATAAAATTCCCATGAGACTTGGGTTGGTTAGCAGCGTGATCAAATATTGGATATTTTAGACCTGTGAGATTGCTGTGGGGTGTGAGAGCTGGTATCTGAACATTGGGCTTTATGAGAGAGCGTGACTGAAGTACTGCTCTGCCAAAACAACCCTGTGATGTTGATGAAAACAATAATACAGAAATACAGCCGTGCTCCAAACTAGCAATAACTTGCATCCCCGCATTAACCTGTTGGATTGATTATTCAAATATCTGTTTGTACTCATTTTGTGCTTGTTTTGTGTATTTTAATGCAGAAAGACAAACCACACAGAAGCGGCGCCATGAAGAAGCCCCGTCGGAAATCAGCTCTAAATGCTGGCGGCAGGGCAAATAGAATAGAGAATACACAGGGTCCCTTAGTTGCTCTGTAGCCAGTGTGGTAGCATCATCTCCTGCAACACCCTCAGCTAACCTACAGGAACAATCTAACACAGAGGAGACTAAATCAGGATGTGGGATTCAGGTCTCACTGTTTGTCTAAGTTTGAACCTGACCGACGTCTGTCATCAGTATTTTGTGGTTATTGTGGAAGACACATCACATACATGTTAGGAGCAGAAGAAGAAAATGAGAATGGTCCAAATCGTCAACATTAATGAACCCTTCAAATCAGGGTGTTGCGAGGCCACCTGTAGTCTTCCACTAAAGCACGTCACTTCACAACTGGAGAAAGCACCATGTTTCTTGTTCTTTTCCCTTTAATCACCAGTTTAAAATATGTAAGAGGGAGGCAAAACTATTTATGCTATATTTAGTGCAGCGTTTAACTGATTATCAATTTGCATAGATAGTGAACCTTGCTCTAATAGCCCGGGTTGGTCTTCCACACTATAATGTGGAAAATCTGGACTAACATGTCCGTGACAGGTTACACAGTGAACTAACTCTTCATCATGTGAACTGATAAAGCAGTGACACAGAGCCACATTTATGTCATCTCAAAGACAAACTCCTCATATCAAGGATAAGTCACACTGTCAATAATGTAAATAATGTATGATCATTTGTACGAGGATATATTTCAGAGAGGTTAGATGTACACTAGTAAAGAAAACCAGGAGCAGGACTGCCAGACGTACAAAGGCTGGTGTATTTTTCAGATATTTATTGTTTGGATTTTCCACTTTTGTATATTTGGAACAGTTGCTTTTGTAAATAATGTTACCAAAACTCAAAGTTTTCCTGTGGAAGCGTGTGCTTTGTCTCCCATGTGATCGTTGATCTATTATTTTTGTATAAATTATCAGATGATAAACTGTATTGAAATGGCAATAAAACATGGAAACTTTTTTTTATTATAATTTTTTTTAGTACTGAAACTTGGCACACAAATGTTCTAGGCTAAGAAATTACCAAGTGTTATGTCCTCACGTCTTCAATCCAGCGACTACGCACTAGGAAAGCAGGAATGTTCTACAAATCTTTTGCCCAGTTTTTTTTTTATCAGTGCTCAGAATAACAACTGACCTCCACTACCCACAAATATCCAAGAACTAATCAGAAGGTGTGTCAGCAGAAAATTGTTGATGGATTGTGTTGCTAATCGCAGTCAAGACGTTTAATATAACACAGTGTTCTTCAGAGAAGTCATAAATCATGAGAAGGTTTAGAGGGTGCAGCTTTTTATTGACACTGTACCTCTGTGAACTTTGAGCCTCAGAATTTGAGATAGCGTCTCGCTTATCGCACAATTGTCAGTAGGTTTTAACCTGCTGCCATAAACCCTGCAGCTTATTAAAACTAAAAGGAATGTTTTCGTCCCACTGGTTTGTCTGCTTTCCTATAAGGTTTAATCATGTCCACATTCACATTTGTGAATTATCGGCCCTTGCGGGTGAGTCACGTTGCTGTGTGATCACACAGAGCCTCTGGCTGTGGGGGTGGGCGCTGTAGGGGCCCAGTGTTCAGGATGGCACCGTGTCTCCGCTGTATCCAATCGCTGCAGCCTGGTCGTGGGCGGTTACCCCCCCCCCCCCCCCCCCCCCCACCTCCCTCCCTCAATAAATTATCCCCACACACAGGCGCAGTTCCTGTCGCGAATCTCGATCCGTCCGAGGCAGAGATGGAAAAGAGCCGGAACACGACGCAGAAGAAGCCGGTTCGTCTTATTGCAGCTGTTTGCAATAACATGGGGATGGGAAAAGATGGAAAGATGCCCTGGGATTTACCGTAAGAGTCAAACCGTTTGTAACGACACGTGGCGCCGTGTTTAATAACCCGCAACAATAACCGCCGTGATGACTAATAGGTATGTTACCTTTATGTGATATTCATGACATCGCTGTCTACAGTAACGATGAGCCGCAACTTTATAACCAGCGCGGAGCCACTGGCCGGTTAACGCAGCTCCATCACTATCTATCTATCTGACACCTGTCGATCACAGCAGTGGTCCCGCCTCCTTTGGACCACCTTTAGTTTCTGACCCCTGCAAACCCCACAGAACCTGCTACTTTGGAGATGCTCCGTCTACGTCATGGGGTGTCGTCACTGTCACTCCGGTCACTGTAGAGATGATCCGTCAGATCCGCTTCACTTGCTGCAAACACACCAGCACTGACAGCTGCCTTGGATACTGATTCCTGTTCACTGTACCCGTCTGTGGTTTTAATGTCGTGGCTAATTGGTGTAAGTTATCTGTACAACATGGATAGTTTTCTAATTAATCAATAGATTAGACGACGTGAATGAAATGTTATGTTTTCATGTACAATCAGTTTGTTTACGAAATAATAACCGCCTTGCTGTGACACCCATGAAGGACATTAGAGTGTGCGTAAAGCTTTAACTTTGCAATTATGAACACAGGGAGTGAGTCAGAAAAGTGTGAGAACAAATCGTTCTCCCACCATGAGTTAAGCAACACAAGGAAGCCACAGGCAGAGGTGTAAAACATGCAATGCATTGTGTAAAACTACACAGCAACCAATAGTAAATGCTAAAACCATGTCATGGGTTTACGGCTGTCATAGTGGCCACAGCAGCACAACAGGTGAGGAAACAGGTAAAACCAGTTGTAGTGGCGAGAGCGGTGTCCAAGGCAACTGTTAGCGAACGCCGCGTGTTGTGATGTGTTACGGGGTGTGTCCAGCCATGTCCTGTATGTCGTTCCTCTCTGCGCCGTGTAGACGCCACAAGCACTGGACCTAATTCCAGGCTCGGTGGCAGCTGAATGCTCTCTGCTTGTTTTCATTCTGAAAATGTGATTTTCACAGATCAGAATTCAAGTACTTTCTGGACATGGTGACAGGCGTGACGAGACCAGGTACTGCCTCACCAACATCACGTCACATTACAGGGCTGCGTGTTAGTATTTAAGCACAGAGCACATCATTTGACAGTTGGGCTGGGTGATATTAGCTTAATGTTTCCTATATTGGTTTTCATCAGATTAGCCATTAAGAAAGTTTTTCTAATGAATTTTCAGAGTGCACCAAATGTATAACATTACACACGTTTAGGTAGTTTGCTTTGTTATGCAAATAATTTATCAAAGTATTAGTGAACATCAATCAGCCCTGAAATACGTGTTATCGGTATCAGTAACGTCACAATATTGTCTCCTTGTCCCCTTTTTTTTTTGTCTGTTGCAGGAAAACTGAACTTGATGATCTGGGGCAGACTGTGCTGGTACTCTCTCCCAGAAACTGTGTTCCCTTTGCCCAATGTTCTACATGTGGTGCTGAGTACCACACTGAGGTCAGTATCTCTCTGTACACACACAGAACAACACAAGAACATTGGGATCCTCCAGAAACATGTTTACTGTCCGTCATTGTCTTTTCCTACAGCACCGTTCCAGATCACGCCAACTTCTTGTGCCAGGACTTCGAGAGCGCCGTCCGCCTGGCTGCAGAGCCCCCACTCGCCGACTTAGTAGAAACCATCTGGATTGTTGGAGGAACGCAGGTCTATGAGGTAATCTGGTCTGGAAGTAAATAACACACACCAGTTAAAATTGTTTGCAACGTGGGAAGGAAACACTGTCGTTAACGATGGCAGTGAGTCGTCATTTGGCAGCAGATCCACTCTCGCAGACCTTTGTTCTTTTGTTGAGGCAACCTGACACACATTGATTAGTTTGCTCCCACTGCAGCTCTGAGTAGCTGTGACTGTGCTGGACACTCAAATCGACGCAGCCTTATAAGCCAACACCTGCCTCCTGAGCAGGACGAGGATAAAATTGAAATTAAAATGATCAATCAGACTTTCATAAAGGACATATATATAACACTATCAGTATAAGTACAATATTCACATTTATGTTTATTTGCGTTTCTGTACTGTCACTAGTCAACGTTTTCATCTGTCACATCCTTTCTGTGTTATGATGGATTTTCAGCTGTCAGTGCTGTGAATATGACCAGAATATCCCGTCTTGCTTCTCGTTTGTGACCAGGACGCACTGAAGCATCCCTGGTGTGATTTGCTTTATCTGACGGACATCATGGCCGACTTTGACTGCGATGTTTTCTTCCCGGAGTTCGACAGAGAAAAATTTAAAGTTCAAGAAAGGTTTGTGTGTTTCTCATCCTCGTCTGAACCTGAGTTTTTTATAAATACTGCTAAACGCAACCAGCCCCATGACTGCGAGGCTTTCTTTGCTTTGTGTTATAAAGTAAACGTCAGCCTTGTCTCACAGTCATTGTTGTTAGGGGATTAAACCATTGAGGAACAAAATAAATGGACCTGCTGACTTTGCTGGTCACTAAAATGACAGGAAACTAGAGTTCGTCTGTTGTGTCTTTGTTTTAAGGACAAACACTACTTTAATTACATTTTTCATAAATAAGTCTACAAATACTTAATAAATAGATAAATGCATCTAATCTATTCAAATGTTGACTTACCTAATCTTTTTTCTGTTTTCTTTTCCAGATTTCCTGGTGTTCCAAGTGAAATTCAGGAGGAGAACGGCGTGAAGTACAAATTCCAAGTATTCCAAAGGATCGGCGACGCAGAGTAGATGAGAAAGGAGACCAGCTCAGAAAACACTTGAAACGCGGATTATTTATTAAAGTAGACTAGACTCCTAGACGCAAGCACTCGTTAGCATTCCTACCCACTCAGCTAGTGAAAATATGACCTTACAGTCTTTTCTATTCCATGCAAAACCAAAGCACTGTGAGCACAGACACTTTAACAGCGTTCCTATTTGTCTACATTACCTTTTACAATACGCTATATATGTATATAAAATCAAAACGCAGCTGACTTTTGTCAGTTGTCAGTGACAAAGTCATCCTCCTCCTCAGTAATCTTGATCCTTCTGGTTTACTTTGATACTAAAATTTATTTTGTAATTTAAATAGATTAAGATATTACATCTTATCTATTTGTCATGACGTGAAGCTGTATCTTTGTAATGGCTGAACGCTTTTATTGAAATTAAATACAATGTTTATTCATCTTGTTGTATACTCCTGACCACTAGATGGAGCCATAACAATGGGATAAACGACACAGAGCAAACCTTTTTGCTTAATGTAGGCCAGAACTTTAATAGACTCTAAATGTGTAAGGATTATGAAAGTATTTTCTTCAGAATAATTTTTGCGCAGCATAAATGATTAGTTGATCCAAACATTGATGTGGTTGAGAACGTCACCAGGTCCAATGTAAAGATGAAGTTTACATGCCTCACATAGCTGGGTTTCTAGTTGTTTCCCTGACCTCAGATCAGAGCTTGAATAAACGTTTGACAACTGGATGAACAACATTCACCTTAGCAGTGGGCACAGGGAAGGTGTGGCACCGTTTTACATGCCAGACGCGCTGCCTGGCGTTCAAATGAAGCCATGGCTGTCGCCTCACGTTCACCCTCCAGCGCGTTGCGTGTCCTTCCCACTGCATAGCACAGAGCAGAAACCTCAACCTGAGAAGAGGGCTGTGACTGGGCAGGGCCACGGGGACGGTGTAGCTGCAGCATCTGATAAAGATGAACATAGATTACGGTTGTTGTTTTTTTTGGCCACGGGCCCGTCTGTGAGGAGTTTGCATGTTCTGTGTCTGCGTGGGTTTTACGACTGCAGTCACGTTCTGGCTCCAGCAACCTCGTGACCTTTATGAGGACAGTCAGGACAGTTGATACATGATTGCACAAATCAATAGATTTGAATAGAATAGCAGAATGACAGGTGTCATTCACTGCATTTTGTTCATTGATAAAAACAAATGTTAAACACACAGTACTGTATTTTCATACAAAAACAGAAATTAAAAAATAAGTGTACCACACGATTCCATTACAGAAGAGACATGCACAAACCTGCGATGCCACTAAGAGGCTGTTCACGCAGCATCTGTTCCTGCAGGTAAAATATGGGTGTGATTAATAACATAAGGGAGAAGAAGAATGCATTTGAATCCCCAGATGAGCCACTACGATCACATCAAGGAGGCTGAGGCTCCGGATTCAGACGGCAGCAGTGCTCTGAGTCTCAAGGACACTCACTGACAACGTTTTGTTTCAAAAGGCTGATCTAAAAAAGTGCATTAACGAAGGATTCTGAAATTGACACAGCCAGTGTTACAAACCCAAGAGACCGTGCTTCTCCATAGGTGAAATAACGGGTTGTGACAGAGGAGCCTACGCATCAAAGCCGCGGATCTACGGTGAAATGTTTAGTAAAGAAAGTTATTTACCTTTGCATTCAACATCCATCAATGTGACATTTACTTTCCTCCCGCGGTGTGTACAGTATTATTTGTGTCGTGTCACCAGGGTGTCTGTTGGTTTCAGAGACGAGTAGTGACAGGAAACAAACTTCTTGGTGTAGGCGGGAGAAGAATGGTTGAGCTGAGGCACTGAAATATGAAGAAAATGGGCACAAAACAGAACAGAACAACTCACAATGTGGATAAAATCAAGTGTTTTAAAACCTAAAAATGGTGTATACACAAACTAAACAGGAAGTTGTAATGAAATGGAGACGCTGGTTTACTGTCCATTAGCTGCTTATGACAGATGTGCTGTTAAAGTTGAGGTTAACTCACACTAACTTCAAATAAGGAATATTTACTGCTGCAGTGGTCGCTCACGCTCCATCTTCAAGTGGGAAATCATAGCTTTTATTTGCACGCGTCATCAGTTTCTGGTGAGGTATGACCCATAAAAGCAATATGTTAACATCAACCAGCGTCACGTTTGAAATGAAAACGGACAATTTATGCTTCCTCTTATTAACCTCTCTGGCTTGTCTGTGTAATTCAAGAGCGCAGCGTGAGGCGACGCACCAGTCAACAGAGGACAAGAGGACGCGGTAAGAAATAGAGGTGACTCGGATTTATTCAGTCCACCTGAGGCCTCGTCTCATCTGCTTCGCCCTGATTCCTCCTGATGAACCGGCGAAAGAGACTCGGCCTTGCAACAAGATGATATTTAAAGAAAATGTCACGTGTGCGAGATTAGCAGCCTTCCGCGCGCCAGCTGCGGCGTACGTGAGCTACTGCTGCGTGCGCACTAGCTCCAGGGTTCCATGTTGTGAATAGAAAATGAACTCTACTCAGGCATCTATCTGCTGAACCCAAATTCATTACCAGATGCACTCGCATCATCTGCCCAGTGGCTATTGCCATGACTACGGGACCATGCTGAGTGATGCAGACAGCAGCAGATGGGAAGTGGAAGTTGTTAACGTATATGCCTCCTCCTCTTCCTCCTCCACCTCCACCCTCTGGACACACAAGCCCTCTCTCTCTCTCTCTCTCTCTTTGTTGTGACCCCCATCGTCCACATTAAGAGAGCACAGGTGCCTTGAGGAATAAAGTCGTGGCTTCATCGCTCGCTCCCATCCGAGGCCCACACTTATGCATATTTTAAGGGCTTTCGCTGCCGAACATTACAACACATTGAACACAAGGCGGAACATTTTACAATGCTCTGCTCTGCTCTCTTGGTTTAGACAATGCTCAGTGAGATTGTGTATTGATTTTGTGTCTGACACTAAAATAAGTGGCCGCCAACCTTAATGTCTTGTTTACCTCCATGTGACATTTGCAGACATGAAACCCTTATTAAAAGAAGCAATCATAATGGAAAATCAATTTTGCATAAATGAACTGAACCTCTGCTGCTTTTTGAATAAAGATTGCAGTGTGCTCAAATAAACCACTTCTAACCCAAATCAAAGGAACTTCATTTTCCCTTTTTTTTTTTAAACTACTCAGTGCACTGGTGCATTTGAATCCATTTGAAATGATAATGAAGTGGCCTCTCAGTAGTGAAATAGCTTATAATAAAGTGTCTCCATCTGTAAAGTAACAATAAAAAAAAAAAATCGGAGGCACAGTTAGATTTCCTCCCCAAGAGGAACAGTCGTGCTGCCAAGAACATTGTGTGAAAATGAGACTCTCGCGCAGGCAGTAAATGAAATGGTTTGGAAAGCTTTGTTTGTCCTCACTTTTACTCCGTAATGTACTTGATAGACGAGTCAGCACGTCTGTCATTGCACTTATGTCATGTGGCATTAAATGTGAAATTATTAAGAAAACTTTTAAATAAATGCAATAAATTCTGTGTCCGACCAAGGGCTCCATCTTCTCTAAAAGCATGACATATCAAGGAGCCGATACATTTGTCTCACTTCTGATATCACTCTGGGAAGTCGTTACGTGCCTCTGCTTTCATCTTTTCCCACATGAATTCGCACCACACGCACTGCAAGTGTCCTGTTATTTATGATTACTGATAAATACTGAACTTAGGGTGTGATCACAGCTTTCTACAAGAATCCTTTCACTTGGATACATGATTTTGTATTTAGCGTTAGGTTCCTAACTAACAAGAAGAAAACCGGAGTGTGAAAAAGCTTTGTCATTACTCATTGCCGGATTTTGGCAGCAGGAAAATTCTTTTAAACACATTCTTTTCATTGTTGCTTTCCCTGAGTGTGAGTTCCTCATACCTGTCTGAGCACAAAGAGAAACAACTGAATGTAGGTCAGCTTTCACATCTACTACATTATCGGAGGTTATTTGTTGTCTGTTAATTCTTCTGCAGATAAGATTTAACAACCATTTCAGATGGCATCACTGTATTCGGCCGATTAAAAAATGTAAGTTAAGAATATATATACATTTCATTACAATGTACTTAGGGAGATACGACTGCAACAACAGTTTACATCCAGCAGCTTTAATTCACTTGCATTAGTCGATGCAACCTTGTCATTCATCTGCTTTTAAAGGGGCAACAGGGTTAAAAAGAGGCCGCTCACGACGTAGCCGAAGTTTTCCACAGCTCATTTCAAAGTCCTTCTTGGTGCCATTTAACACCTGTAGACTTCCTGTCTTTGCGTCATAACCGAGCTCCTGTAGTCGTTGGATGCGATAGTTTACGATCTGAGTGGTCAGCTCCAGAACAGTTGGAGTGTCTACAATTTGAGACATGATAATACCTGCCCTGAGGAGGCCTTGAAAACGCTCAGCCAGAGTTGATTCAGGGTAGTACAGCACAGCGGGGCAGTGGACGATGATGTCCCGCAGTTGTGCTTCAGAGCAGCCCAGAGTTTCCTGGGAGTAATGGAAGGTGCGACACATGCTCTGTGGGTCCAGCTCAGTAACAAAGCCCTTGAGCTTGGAGAGAAGTTGGAGGAGGTCTGCTGTGCTGAAGCCCTTGTCTTTCAGGAAAAGCAGGTTCTCCCGCAGCACCTCAGGTGGTTTGAGGAGGACAAACGGGTTCTGGCTCAGCAGTTTCTGCAGCCAGATCTTCATATTAGCCTCCTCCCCTCCAAGTTCCTGGTAGACCTGCTGGAGGGTGCGCACCATCGCCTTGTTCTGCTCCACTGGACAGCTGAAGCTCTGGGGGGCGCTGGCCATGAGTTTGGCGATGATCCGTTTGTTGAGGTGTAAGCTCTGAAAGTAAGCGATGTTGTTCCATTGGTTCTCATTGTGACTGGAGCAGGTGAAGAAGGAGGCTGGGAATTTCTCAATGATACCAACTAGCGCTTTCTGGTTTGGACACACAGACATCCACAGCTCCTGCTGCATCTGCACCTGCTCTGGGTGACAGAGCACTGCCTCGGGATGAACCGTAAATATGTGGGCAACTGTCGCTCCCGTGGCCCCCATGTCTTTCAGCAGCTCAGCTACCTCTTTAGTATAAGCCGGAGTCTGACGGAGAACCCAGCCTTTGAGTTTCCGGACCTTCTGGATGTTCACAGAGAGGTCATACAGAGCGTCCACTGTCCGCCGGTTTTCTGCTGAGTTCAGCGTCGCACATGGCCTGAGGTTAGAAGGTAAAGCTGTAACGCGCTGGCACCGGAGACACAAGGATGCTGTGATTAGGCGCAACATCGAGGCAAAGTCTTGAGCTGATCACACACAAGAGGAAAAACATTTATTGCAGTGTCTGACAGCAGCTACTATTAACGTATCTACTACTAAAAGCACAAGCTGAGAAGCTGAGAGCAGCCACACAACATGAATGAGCCAGGAAGCTGTAATACCCCTGCAATACCTGTACTCTTAGTAATCTGATACACTGTTTATCTAAGGGGGCCTAAAAGCCTTGTGGGCCTTCATCTGGCATATTTGTTAGTGAAGTACCCTCTTGTTTACTGGTTGACTGCCGAGTTACGCCACTCGTCTCAGCGCGGCAGATAACGGTTAATCAGCGCCGCGGGTGGAGGAGGCTTCATGGGGGAAACTGGGAAAGCAGGAGGCAACATGTAGCCAAAACATCCGTCACGATCCCTCACCCGCCGTCACTCACAGTTAGACAGCACACGGAGAAACACGACGCACTTCACTCACACTCCCAGCGACTTTATCAAATCCAGTCCTTTCAGGGCAGGTTTTTCACTTATTACGTGCAACTTCAAAATAGGCGTCTTTAATACACATGCTAAGTGATTAGCGTGCTAGCTAGTAAAGCTGCCACTAGAAACCGCTGCACATCTTAAACCTTAACTGCTGCGTTTTACATAAGTATCGTGCGCTGTTAAACTGGCACATTTTGAGAAAAGTAAAAGAATAAAACAGTATAAACCTGTGGCAGCGGTCAAAGAATGAAATGTATTGTTGTAAAACGCGTCTTCTTCTTCTGCTGCTTCTTTGTCTTGTGTTTACCCTCTTCTTCTTCTTCTTCTGTTCATTTGTTTCGTCGTTGTTACCACATGGCCCCCTACAGGCAGCAAGCGGTAACCTCTAGAAAGAAAAACAAAGTCTACAAACCTTGTAATAGCCTCGTTTTATTTTTTATATTCACAAAGCAAATATCACAACGAGTGTTATTTGATGTCATGCTCCTATTGCCCCAATCGCTCCCCCTAATTTCAAAACGCTGTTCTTTTATAGCAGCCCATATGTCCAGTAATTAAATAACTTTGGCAAAGAATCTGCGTCTCAAACAGCAGTTGGTGTGCCTCCAAACCCTGCAGCATACGGGGCTCTGATGAGTATAATCAACGCAGGGCTGAATTGGACTGAACACACGGAGAGTTTTCTCGCAGTTGGTGCTTAATCATGATGCTTGATCACCAGCTCTGCAAGCTGTTCATTCAGCAGCACGGAACTGCTGCTGCTGAGTGGGTAGCCGGGCTCATTACAGTCTATGTACTAGTAAACACATGATATGCCCCAAAGGAAAACAGGTTGGCCGCTGTCTTTCTGAAAACCCAATGTGTTGACGGGACTAAGCTCGTCATCAAAATACACCGATCCTGTGAAAGTTCGTGCTTCACGTCTAAGCAAAGTGAGACGCGGATCGGACTGTTCGTTGGGCTGCATCTGATTCATGGGAAACAACTTTCTTTGCATGGATATAAAACAACACGTGGGCTGGCAGAGTAAACAACGTCATTCACTTGTCTTGTGTTTGTAGTCAAGCTCACTCACGCAGTCAGTATACTCATCCCCGCTTCATTTCTCTCTGCAGCAACGAAAACGCTTAAAAGTAAGAATGTGAACAAACAAAAACAACATACAATCAAAACACTGAACCGGAAGAACTAAACCAAATGCAGCAACATGCACATGGAGCTGGCAAAATGGGAAATTCATCAACCCCCAGTTTGATCCTTGCATCTGTCTGATCCCAGCATAATGAAATCAGAGAGTCCTGATAGTCTAACTTGCCAAGACTTGGCCTTGGCAACAGTCATATCAACACGCGATGTCACGCTGCCATTGTGTGCATAGCGTGACTTTGCTATGCTTGCACTTTTTTTACGTTGTTGTCTTTGTAAAAACATTAGAAGAGCAACAGTAACCAAAACTTACAAACTGGAATAACAAATGCAAGAGACTAAATGGAGAGTGACAAGATGTTGACACATGGCATTAACAAGGGCAACCGACTGAAAAAGAAAAAGAGGAGCAGCCTAAATTGCCACAGGCTGCCAGACCTCGAGTAGATGCTCACACACTTGTGCAGTTTGGACTTTGGACACACTGAGAGCGATAAAACAGTTACTACTGACTTCCTGTCTTTGTGTTTGCTTTGTTTCTATTTTTGCTCATGATGCTTTTCACTGTTTGTTTTTTTTAATCTTTTCACATCATTTATTAGGTCGTGATGATCGTCAGTGTTTTTTCGAGGGCTCTTATTGTGTCTTATTCTGTATGGTTTTATTTTATGTTTCCTTTGTGTTATAATATATCATTATCCCCTCGTTGATTCATTTGCATTTTGTCATTTTGTGTCTTAAAGGAGATTTGTGACTTTGAAACAAGAAATATTTACCGCTCAGTCATTGCAGAGCCTCTGGCCCAGGGGCCCCGGGGGCACAGTCAGTTTGTCCAGACATTGTTTTTGTTGCCCATGTGCGTCAGTAGGAGGTTTGGGTTTTTTACACACTGGCTGGACCCTATTTTCCCACCACGTCTTCTTCCTTCCTAATGTTTCACTTGGCCAGACCTAATGTAACTGTAATTTCACAGAGGCATCACCTCGGCGACTACCTCCACATGTTATTAACGTATGGTGCTTTCCCGGGCATAGTCCTCTGTCACAAGACTGCACATGAATAATAAACTACTGTACACAGGTTTTAACAAAAGAACTACGTTTTATTTAAAAATCCTTGCATATCGTATTTCTTAACTCACGTGTGTTGTGAAACTGAGCGTTTTTGTCCTCTAACACCGACAGGGGTATTAATATAGCTGGCGCCTCGTGGGTTGAGCACCTGATACTTGTATGGTGCTGCATAAATCATGTACTCTCCCTTTAAGTGCTGTCATGCTACCAAGCTTGACTGGCAACATCAACAAGTGTGTCAAAACCGGTCCAACAAACCAGGGCATCACTTTTTCTTTTAGAATCTGTTTCCCTGAGCTCATTGAGCTTAAACAGCTTAATTTCATCGGAATGATTTAAATCCCTTCTCCTCTGTCCATCATGCAGTAACCGTGAGTCCGTGCACACCTGCGTGTCAGCGTGAGTTTGTGCGTTCGTGTTTGTGTGTGTTTTCCTTTGTTTCAACTTCATTTGATTTGTCTGATTGCTGGAGAATGTGAAACTGATACTGGAGCTGGAGGCGGAACCTTAGTCACAAGCCACAGTAGATACACACTTACTGTAAGCAGCCTTCCCAGAGGCTAAAAAACACACGCTCCAGGACAGCCAGGCTCCATGGCCTCCACTCGGTGCCTTGAATTTTTGCTTTTCCTCCTGTGCCACCATGTCCGCAGTGAGGATCCAGAACCCATGTTCAGAACACAAGGCAACAACATTGAGCTGGGATACTGTTTCGGAGTGGACTATATCGCGGTTTACAGATCCTCTCCAGAAGGAGATCAGCTGCTTGGCAATTCCTCCGAAAGCATCACACCGGTCACGCTTCCTGCGGACCTGCAGGGCCGCGTCCACATCAACAAACAACAGTTCTTGCTTGGGCTGCAGATCCTGAACCTCACACTTGTGGATTCTGCAATTTACAGGAAGGAGTGCTGGGAAAATCAGACACTAGTCACTCAGCTCACGCAGCAGCTGTTCGTGTGCGATGAGGAGATCGAATCAGAGGAAATCATAGTGAGGGAAGAAGAGCAATGGACTGAACTCCTGTGTGACAGCGCTTCCATCGGACTGGAGGGGACCTCTGTGCGCTGGTACCGTGAAATGTACCCGTCTTATAAGCCCACTCTTATCCTGGATAGCAGCGTTTCGTTGGAGCCTCTGGTGGAGGATCTGCGGAATCGTTCAAAGGTCAGAAACAACGGGGCGTTGCTCGCGCTTCACTACGAGCTGTTAAACAATAACCAGCAATATTACTGTCTTGTGTTCAAAGGTAAGAACTGCCTCACTTTTCAAAATATGTATCTACCTGTTCTGAGTGAGAGCAGGGAGATTTATGCCTCAGCAGGAGATGGACTGGTGCTGTATTGTCCCTCTAATGGTCACAACCAGCAGTGGGACACACCATTAGGGAATATTAATGGTAGCAGCATGACACAAAATCTGCAGATAAGGACCGAGGACAAAGACTTCTCACTGGTCATTCCTTCCGTCTCTGACGAACACAGTGGGCACTATTCCTGTATCTCTTCTTCGATCGAGATCCAGTACTCGCTGGGACTCTGCGCCAAAAAGGACCCTCTACCCCCCCAAAAAGTAGATACAGGCCAGAGCGTCACGATAGGATGTGATGTGGACCCAGATGGCCAAAGAGTGCAGTGGTACCGCAGACAGTGGAGGGAACACGTGGCGGAACTTATCCATGACACAAACAATGACACCGTTTCCATCCCTGAGGATCTGTGGGGCAGACTGACTTTGTCTAAGAGCGGCTCCTCTCTGGAAATCTCCAACTCCGTGATGGACGATGGAGGCGTCTACTCTTGCGTTGTGCTCAGAGAGCCTGAGTTTGTCCTGCTGGATTATGACAGCGATTATAACGAAAGCTTTACAGCGGTCGAAGAGGATGAATCAGACTGGGAGGAACCCCTCACGTGCATCTTTAAGCAGGACACCTTTTTGACTGTAAGACCCACACCTGAGCCGCTACCACCTCCCAATGCGACTCCATACGTCTTAGCAGGACTCATTGGGCTGGTACTGCTGGTTGGACTGATTATTGCAGTGATTCTTGTGAAGAGAAAGGTCCAGAGGAGGAAAGCAGCTGAATCAAATCAAGACACAAATAAGACTGACGATCCTACTCGTCGTAGGATGTTGGGAGGTGAGGAGTAGATGATTGACAGCTTATAGAAAGTAACTCAGGTTGTATGCATACTTTCAATTCTGCTTGTAGCTTGTTGTGCTGAAGCTAAAAACTAAAGCAAATAACAAATTTCCACTTCTTCTTTTTGGCTTGAGGCTGATCTGATCCTGTGTGGCCATAACGTGACAGCTAAAAACCAGCTCGGCCACTATCCTTTCAACATTCCAGCTCCAGCAGGGCATAGTGCAGCAGGCAAAAAGTCCCCAATGCTCCAGCCAAACCAAAACAAGCGTACTTCACTGTTAAAGTGATACGTTACTGAGCTGCACAATAAATAAATAACAGTAACTGCAGACAGAATGATGTTATTATTAATAACACGTGTTCAGAAAATAGCCTTTTGCCTTCATAATTGTTTTTTTTGTTTGTGTTTGAATTTTTTAACCTATCAAATACATTTAAAAGCATATCTACAAGTCAGAAATGCTTAATCGCACCATTTGCAAACTACAAACCTACAAAAAACCCACATCCATTTATGATACAACACAAAACACCTTCTCCCACTTCCACTTTTTCTTCTTAAGGGACAAGACATTCAAAAACAAAAGCATCACCCTGATTGTTAGGCAGCTACTACATTCATCAAGACATACCAACAACAGAGTCATCTTTGAAGTCATCTAATCATCCAGACTCATAGACTGGTGCTATGTCTCGCAGCCATGTGTTCCTGACATGTTGACTAACGTAATCGTGTGTATGAGCTTCACCAGTGGATGGAATGTGTAACGCTGCTGTGACAGCTTACTGGTGTTATTGTGGGTCATGTATAGTGTGTAACTGTTTATGTTGAAAACAATACACACGCTGGATCAATGTAAATATTTAACTAAGTTATATTTAACCAACCCGTGTGTTTATCCTCATGTTTTGTTACTGTAAGTAAGTTCGGGGCATCATTTTTCTCAGCGTATGGAAAACAGACACGCAAATAACGCGTGTGACATACATTTCTGTGCACAGGTTGTGTGGTCTTCAATCAAAGCGAACCCTGGGCTACAACGCTACACAAACTGCAATATTGAATCCAAAGCTGCTGCAGAGTTGAACCCGTTCAGCAGCACGGTGCTGCAGAGAGAATCGGTATCGATCCCGTTCTGCAGTTTATGCTTGCAAAAACACAAAATGAGATCCAGTCTGTAAAGTCATTATGTGCGTTACTGGCTGTGCTCGTATTGACTTAGTTGTGTGTTTCATTGTATGTGATAACGTACAGGGGTATGTGCAGTTTATTGTTCAGAATGCGAGCACCTGTCACGACGACAGGGTGATGCTCTCTCCTTTTGGAAAATCCTCACAAATGTAAAGGTGAATAAATGTTTTCAAACCAAACGTGGATAATAACGGATCACCACGCTTTCTGAATTCTTTTAGTCTCGCTCTTTTGCTAGATTGTGGCTGTCCGTTAAATCAATAAGTTAATATGCAGCAGTTAACAGGAGCTTGTTTACCTTCAGTAGAGAAACCTTGGGCTCCTGCAGAGCAAGGTCACGTAACAACTGCTCCCGTTCAGCTGGACACCAGGAAAGGCTCCTATTAACCGCTTCGGTTCACGACCTCGCCTCATAGCAAACATCTGTATTAGTTACGTGAACATGAAAACATCTGAACGTTTCAAACGACTGATTGCTGATTTGTGCAATTGTGCACGGCGCACTGCACGGCCCAGCTTCGCCTGCTGCGTACAAAATGAATCTTCATGGCGGCCGTTCGTCTCATTTATGGCCGCAAGCTGCTGAACTGATCAATACAGTTTGTTTGGTTTTGGTTTTTATTCACCGTCCATGGCACAAATCTGAAGTGTTTATAAAAGGATTTCAATAATGTATTTTATTTGTATTTATTTGTTTATTTTTCTGGCTGTATGCCAACAGATCTCAGTCAGGCTACTGAGTGATTCATTACCAGGAAATTATTAACTGGACTCAAGAAGGAGTGAGATATTTGGGGAAATGTGCTGTAGTCGTCACTGTTGTTCGTGGAAATAATATTAATGTTAAAAGCGCTAATGAGAACTAAATCCAAACAGCCTTGAGAAGCTTTATCTTCTTCCTCTCAGTGCTCCTGCTGTTCTCGTTTTTGAGTGAGGTGTCCTTGCTCAACCATTGGTCACGTGCATTTATAGACAACAACAACTTTCAGATTTTTATAGCACAACTACAACTGTGGTTTCTAGTTGATATCGTGTGGATAGAAATCAATGCTGCGCTTGTTTTCATTTAACTTTGAAAAGCATTAGACACTGCAAGTCATATAATATTAACAGTTGGTTTCCTTCATAGCAAATCTCAATAGTTCTGCACACTCAAAATGCAACATCACCGTCACCAAGCTGGAATATCAATATGTGAACAAAACTGTGTTTTATATGTGGTGAAATTTTACCACGAGCAGCCTCGGAGCATTCTGAAATTTACTGAAACGGTCTTGTTTGTACTGTAGCTCCCAGGTCTGGGTGGTTTTCTTCTTTCTAGCCTGTTTTAGAATATATCATTTCCTTAGCAACATTTTGACACAATGAGGCAATAAAAACCCAGAAGAAGCCCATTTTAATGATGTTTGGTGATGCAGAAGGCCATTTTGAAGCTCTCCATCTTGCAAAACAATCTGGAGATGTTGTGTTTCAGCAATATTTTCAGCTGCCAGATTCTATTACTCCCACACACTTAACCTTTTGGAGCCATGATAAATATTTATGTTTCACAGCAGTGCCAATACATCCGAAGAGGAGATATGGTTCCTCATAGGAAATATTTGCTCAGCTGGTATATATAAAATACTGCACTTGATTCAGTCTTTGCTTTTATTTGATCTTGTACCGGTATCTGGTGTTGCAGCTGCCGTGAACAGGTGGCCTTTCAGGGAGATAAAGCAGAAAATCCTTACAATTGTTTACTTGTTGATTAGATTATCCTTTCTTTTTATATCTGAGAAAGAGATTTACAAATATCCTTATATATCCTGATATTCTTCAGAAACCATGTCTTTCCTTGACCTTGCATCCAAACCCACATGTTTTACAACCTTGAGAAGAATTAAAGAATTAAAAACAGTGTAAAAAATATATGGGCTCATAATCCAAGCAATGTTATAAAAAATGTCACTTCTGCAAAGCTGAGATGTGAATGAACCACATGCATTGATTTAAAGGAAGAATTTAGATGTTCTGACCTCAAGGTCATGCTTTGTTTTCAAAAATAACATTTTTGACATTCAAAAATCCTGAATACTCTCCGGACAAGATATTTAATCTGCGTTTCCAAAAGAAAACGCGCCACTCAGTCAAGGACAGACGTTTGTTTCTACCTGTGTAGCAAACGAGAAGCAGGAGGGTGACGGAAAAAAGGGTCCTCCATATTCGCCGGTGTGCTTTACGTAGAGTACTTCACAGGCTTGAATGATGGAGTCACAGATGTAGAAGAGGCGCAGCTGTTCGGTATACTCTCAGGTGTAATTAAGAAAAGGCTCGGTCACACAGAAAGGCCCCTCGAGGCCCCGCAGCACAGAGGAATCAACATGCCTCAGAGAACAACAAGATCCAGCAGCAGGCTTCCTCCTGCTTGTCACAGTGAGAGGACGAGCTTAATTGTCGAGGCACCTCTCCGACCATCTGCGTGTGTGCGAGGGCGTGTGCGAGCTGCGGGTTTGCTCGTCCTGAACCCACATGCAGAACTGTCTGTTCTGCATGTGGGTTCAAATTCAAGCAAACTTCGAGCCGCGGCGGCGACAGAGCAGAGCTGAAGTTGGAAGAAATAATAAATGAAACCAGGCAGGAAATTGCGCTTAGACACGTTGTTACTCAAAGTCTCTTGTGTTCACTTGGACAACCTCTGCAGAACACGTCAAGATGTGTGACTACCCTCCCAATTTGGAGATTATCCAAAGTTGTGTGTCTCTGTCGCGCATGCACACCAACAGGACCATTTCTCTCCCCGGTGCAACAATCGGTATCACAGCCGGCGGATGTTAGCGTGATCGCTTTCTCCCAGGGCCCCGCTCTGTCAGGAGGCCGTGCTCCGTAGAATCACGTCTGCCCGGTGCTCCCTGGTGGCGGCCGGACCGAGCCTGCTGTAATTTGCCAGGCCCATTACTCCCACAAATGTGATGGCAGTGAGCCCTGCGAGTGTGAAACAGTCGGTGGGACAAAAAACACGAGCGAGAGAGAGAGAGAGAGAGAGGGAGGGTATCTCGCCATTGCTGCTGTCTAGGCACTGTGTCTAAAAGTGTGTGATGCGTTGTGCTAATGGCACCAATTATGCACCAGGGAACACTCTTGATGGGCTAGTTTTGCAGGGGAAAAATGCTAGAGGGAAACACAGTTGCAGAGGGAGCCCTTTCAGTCCAAAAGCAACAACGTAGAAAAAAAAAAGTTAGAAACAGGAGGGAGACGAGTCCCTTGGGGGGGATTCTTTCCTAATAGCAGTCTGCTCACCACGCAAGACATGTGGAGGTGTCGGCTTGGATTGCAGCCACATAGGAATTTATGTCTGTTATTTTCACTGGGGCAATCCAAGCGAGACCAGGACCAATCAAACACTCTCAATAAAAGTGACTTCCCTCTGGAAGCCACAAAGACTTTCAGTAGATTTGATTTGAAGCCTATAGCTTGGGAGTGGGAGCGAGGCCGAGACGCTGCGCCGCGCGCTGTCGGACAAAGCGATGAAGCTGGTGCAGAGCTTTTAATGACATGTGCTAATTGTGTGGCGCGCACATGCAAAAATGCCTGCGCGTACCATTTTGCAGGATGCTTTGAAGCATCATCAGGGAACATTTTGAAAGGAGAATCTTCTTACAAACAAAAAAGAGCTATCAACTAGAAAATTATTAGTCATGTAATTGGCTGTTCTGCCTCGTAAGAAGAGAAAGAGACGTCTTGATGGGCGCCAGGAGAAAAGCTTTAAAGCTAGGAGAAAGTTTTCATTTCGGCATGCGTACAGCAGATAATTACAAGTGTTTGCTCTGAAGCTGATCCCCCCCCCCTCACAAAGCAGGATTCAGCAGCACAACAGCCGAGCCGACTTGTTCGCTCATGTGCAGACGCTGTTAGATTAAAGTAAGAAATTGGGGAAAAAAGGGAGATCTCAGTCAACAGCGGAGTGAAAATGAGACCATTTATATTCTGGAGATCGCTCGTTCAAAGACAATCACGCAGACGTGCACTGGAACACGAGTCTGCACCGCCGCACCTTCGTTGCACAGATGGCACATGTAAACTTTGTCTTTCCCCCTCTTCCTCTCTTCCTCTCCACTGGAATCCCTCTCTTCTCTCTCACTGCCTGTCTCATCCCTCGTGCCCCATATTCTTCCTTCCTCCCGTGTGTCACTCAACGGATAACCAACTCCCACCCCCCCTCCACTGCCGGGAGCAACCTCTCCCGCCTAAATTTGATAAATGAAACTTTTGCAAAATGGCAAGCAAGGTGGGAACGCCACGGCAGGGCGGACGTTACCTCCTATCTGCCTATCTGGATGGTCGTCTGATGATGAGATCACATCCTTAAATGACTCACTGAGCAAGACAGAAGAGAGTCGTCTGAGCCGATCCAGGTCAGAAGGTCAGCATCGATTCATTAATTCATAACCTCCCATAAAAAAATTCAAAATATGCAGATCTATTAGTAGAAATGGAAAAAGAAACTGTTTAGTTTTAAGAATAGGAGCAGGAATGTTCTACATAAAATGCTTGTAGCACTTTGTACATGTATTTTGAGAACTATGCTTATTCACTCTTACGTTAGCATGGAAAATATGAATGAGAGCGACGGAATCCACGCATGTTATCCAAACGGAGCTACTATGGTGATGAATGAGAATGAATGAGACCATGAAATGTGAACCATGGCTCAACAATAGCATTGCTATCTTTCACGTCCTTACTGTAGACGCCCATTAAAAGCACCCAGAGAGATGCTGGGAAAGGTTGTTTCAGACGAGTCTGATGTCATTTGATGTCATTTCAGCTCATCGCACAGATGCAGTGATTTCAGTCTTCAGCAAACACTTCCAGAAAGTAAAACCTTGTTGTAAATAAAGTAATTGTATAAGCGCATAGACTTACAAGAGATGCCAGTGAGACACAGGCCAGTTT
The DNA here is from genome assembly GCA_030770545.1 of Macropodus opercularis. NCBI lineage: Eukaryota > Metazoa > Chordata > Actinopteri > Anabantiformes > Osphronemidae > Macropodus > Macropodus opercularis. The sequence continues at coordinate 6,490,691 of CM061094.1, read as the reverse complement.
GCTGAAGTAGTGTAAATGTAACACTCTCTGCGATACCAGCGGGTGAAGCGAGAGTTCTTTTCACCTGTTTATTGTACTTGAAGCAAGAGAGAGAGAGCTGAATACGGGAAAAGTGGTTAAAAACACCAGCCTTTGCTCCACAGGGAGCGTTCCTCCCGCCGATACCTTCTGTGAGACCTGCTTTCCCCTTCTGACAAGCCAACGGACAGATAACCTGACTGACGGGTGACGTCTTTAAACGAAAGGTGAGGGTGAGTAAGTTCCCAAGCGAGGTGAGCTTAGGAGACAGAGTCATCCTCAACAGTGGAGAGATTTCAGCTGAGAATTTCCATCCGCTTTGTGATGAAATAGCGCTGTAAAATATTAGATATAGGCAAAGAACTAGAGATTGTGAGAAAAAAAAACCCTCTATCTGACTCTGTGCTCTTTGCATATGTGCGTGGTGAGGCAGGAAGTGTGCGTACACCTAAACAGGGAGCGCCGTGGAGGACTCAGCATCCGCTTACAGGAGAACCAACTTTTTTCCTACGAACTGTATCCACCAAGAACGCGTGGGTGGCGTTTGGCTGCTCAGAGCCACCGAATCGACGCCGTAGGCAGGCAGAGCGAGGGATCAGCAGCAGAGAGGCGTGGAGGACAGGACACTCACCACATCACTCACTGAACATTCTTGGCAGCTTGTCGTCCTTTGTGGAGTGAAACCATGGCTGGTGAAATGCCTGAAGCAGGCACCACCAGGGGAAAAAAAAACCTCTACTGCACCTGTGTGTAGGCTTCCAGGCCTCTGGTTGCCAATTCCGAACACTTTAGTATTTGGTGCATCTGCTCGTAGATGCTTAAAGGGTTTAAACGCAGGTTGAGATAAAGAGCAGAGAAGTCGGAGCAACCTGTGCCGCGCTGATCTAGGGTTTGAGCTTCGGATGCTTTGGCAACTAAACCTTCACACACACCCTCATTCCCAGGGATAATGACAAGCGATGGAGCGATCGCTTGTCAAATCTGACCTCAGCGTAACCCTCTAGGGCAAGGATATGGCAGCAATCCCTCTACTCCGGCGGGAGTCAGCAGCAAGGTGAGGGAGGGTGGTCCACACATCTGATGATGGCAGTCATCCTCACTGCAATGAGGAAAAATAGAGGTCACTGTGCCGCTGTAATCTGGCGGAGGAGGGAAGGTTCTGGTGAGAGTCCCCGCAGAGACAGTGACAGGGGAGGAAGGATGGCGCTGCCAGCGTGAACTACGGCTGTTAAGTTCTGTTCTACACACACCTGAAAACACACTACACACAACCACACACGCCAACAGAAGGATGCCATTTAGGCGGTCTTACAGGGACACGTCGCTCGGTCCTTGCACAGCTACTGCCCGTGGGAGAACGCGCGCTTTCGGCACGTAATGAAACGCACACCCCCGTGGCATAAAAGCGTAATGCATGGCAAAACAATCCTGCATCCAATCTAGCAGGCTATGTGCTCTCAGGGGTGGGGAGGGGGGGGGGGGGGGGCAGTCATGCCTCCTCACACAGCCTCTCGCTGCTCTCCATCCATGGCGCGTCTCCAGCACTGAATCCACTCCGGCTCTGGACACCGTCGGCGGCGCTCCATCCCTCCGCCTCTCTCTCTCTCTCTCTCTCCCTCTCTCTCTCCCTCTCTCTCTCTCTCTCTCTCACACACACACACACACACTTTTCCGAATGCAGCGTAGAAGACTAGACCGGACGGAGAAATCCTGATCCATCCGACCGAGCGCGTTGATGGTAAAGCCACGTTCATTGTATATTCATCTGTGTGCATGTGCCTCTTCACTGTACGAACCGCGGCCGAGTTGTTGTCCAGCGAGCAAGGTGCGACGTAGTGTGGATGTGAGGAGGAAACCTGTGACTGTGGTCAGGATTTTCTTTATTCGGCGACTTAAAGTGAGTCTGCGGAGACTTTGTAGAGGCGTCTTTTGAGGCGACCAGTTTATTTTATTCATTTAAAAATGTATTTCATGTATACGCACGACTGTTCTTTATCAAATTATGATTTCAGTGAAATTCTGCGTTTGGTTGAACTTATGATGCTCAGTTACTTAATGTGGAATTAGAAATAAATTAAGCTGACATCAAGTGCAAATAAATAATGTATCGCTAAATGTAATCGTAATTAAACTTTTCTCAGTTTGCTGATCTGTCATCTCAGTCTGTCCTCACTCGCTTTCTGCTGTTAGAGAATAAACCACACACTGAGATCAGCCGAGCATCTCACGGAGAGACTAGTCATCAGTGGCCAAGATCATCTTACGCTGACCTTTTGCCTCTTCCTCTTTTATTTCCTTTCCCTCTCTGCACTTTTGCTTCGTCTGCGCGCTGGTGTGAGCGCTTGAGGAGTCATGTAGGACGAGGTTCATCTTCTCTCCGATCACAGGAGCTCCTCCCTGGGAGCAGACGCGGCTCCTCTGTTGTCTGCCTGTAGCTCTCTGCGCGTCGGCGTGTTGGTTCAGAGAGCGGAAGGGAAGCGAAGGGGAAAAGATTGATAGAGAGATTGGAAGCAGAGTGAAAAACACTACCTTGGAGACTTGAAACTCCTTTTCGTATTGCCACTGTTGCTCTCTCTGTTTTCCAGGATTGATCATGAGGCGCTGCCAACCAACAGCCTCACTCAGAGGATCTGTGAACACACCAAGGTGCTTTAATAGAAAAATCTTTAGCTCTGTCACATCCCTCAATCACTCCCATCCCAAATCCCTTAGTCCCACCCTCATCACGAACTTCTAACCTCATTTGTAGCCTTTATTTTCCACAGAGGCACTTGCCTTTCCTGCACCATACACAAACGTCATTATCTCCAGCACTTTTGCTGCCAGCTACGTTATCTCAACAGGAGCAACTTCTGTGTTCACTGAATTTACAGCTCAAACCTGCCAGAAGAGCATGCACCGCGCGGCGTAATCTTTAACTGATCCCGTCCCCCAGGCTTTTATCCCCGTAAGCACTGTTATTGTATGAGGGAAATAAAAGCAGAGACACATCTGAAGCCTGCAGTCCCCTTCTAGCTACTGACAGAGTGTCTGTTAGTCCTGGTGTGCGACCCGGCGAGGGACTAGATATGGGCGAGCGAGAATGGAGGACTTGCAAATGAAATCGCTTTAATCCGTTGAAGCATCTGCCGCAGAAGAATGCTGAGCCCTGAAAATGACAGCAAAGAAAAATAAAACGTGTCGCTGAGGAGTCGTACGACTTTCCTGGGTCAGTGTAGGACTGTTACCGTGGCCTGAGTTTCCCCATGATCACGTTTCTGTTGTTTCACTCTTTTTCTTTTGTCTCCCGTGTCCTTCAACGAACGCACAAACAGGCCGAGCCAAATCTTTGAAACGAAACACAAACAGCACCGCGTCCCCATTTCTGTCACCCCGTCTGCAGCTACCAGTCTAAGAAAGAAGTTTCTCCCCCAATGAGTTCATTCCGCGATTGCTGCTTTTAGCTGTATTCAAACAGAATGGCTCATGATGTCAGCTCCATTTCTTTTCCCATCACCCATAGAGTAAATGTCTTTGGTTTTGCGCTGTTTGTGATTAATGGAACATCAAAAGCCGATCTCAGCTCAGTGTGATACGTTCCTGAGGATATGAGTCTGCCAGGGACACATAAACATCATTAATGAACAAGAGACATGCTGGAGAGAGATAGAGTGGCAGAAACCGGGTAAGGAAGCAAATAAGAAGGCAATATTTATTTTTGTCAGTAATATGATGTAGTGTATATTTACCTGTGGTTCTGATGGTGATTGCCTCTGCGCAGGTGCTGAGTGATGGAGAAACACTTTGTGCCCAGGGATCTCATGTGATTACCTACCATCAGTTTGGCGCATAGGGACAAATGGATGGCAGCACCTTTTTTTTTTTTTAAATCCATTTGGAAAATCACATCTCCCTTTGCTCTTTCATGCCTAGTGGCAAAGAACTCAGAAGTATACAAAGGAAACTTTGCGTCTATGTGAAGACAGCTATATTTATCTGGCTATGTAGCTCTGCTGGGCTTAGAGACTTAATTACCCAGAAGAGAGGGAAGCAGAAATGAAATGCAATTATGCAACTGTGTGCGCGCAGTATCTTGAATAGTGGAACTATTGTACATAGCGACATTACTGCTACCGTTTACCACTGACGCTTTGACCTTTAACTCGTGTTTCTGTGCAGAACAATGTGTGTGGATGTAAATTCAATTTAGCAACTTAACCAAAAGTAGTTGCCTGTAAATCTAAGTGCAAAGACAGGTTTTCTAAGAATCTGGACTATATGTGCATTTAAGGAGTCGATTGACATTTCAGTGGCGGCAGCCAGCAGGTGGTTAGCTTTGCTCACAAAGACTGGAAAAACACTTTCCACCTATGTCTTTGTTGTATAGTGAGGGTTAAAGGTGCGAGTCTTATTACAGGTAGATAGTTTGTTATTGTTATTTGTTCACTTTCCATTTTTACGTCAACAAAAATTACTGTTAGCAAATTAAAGGACAAATGTGCTGACCTGTCGCACGATTTGGAAAAGTTGGTGACACCTTGAAGGGCCCTTGAGCAAGACTCGCACCCGCTTCAGCAACAGCTACTCAGTGGCCATTAGTAGACGGTTGCAGGCGTAAATGTGTGCAAGCTGCACATGCACAAAGCTGTAAAGAAAAAGAAAAAAAAGGAAAAGCATCAAAATGAAATCTCATTATGTGTGTTTCTGTGTCCCCGGTGGCATCAGCGTGAAGCATGTAGAAGCAGAGGTGGGGGCAGGATGGAGTGCTCCTGGAAGACGGTGCTGCTGCTGGTGTGTGCGTCTCTGGGGGTCCAGTACACGGCCATCCGCACCCTGAGGGACTCGCTGTCCGGACCCTGTCAGGGAGCCTACCGCTGCCAAACGAGGCACTACAGAGGTACACGCACCGGGGGTTGCCCCACATACCGCACAGCCTCACAACAAGTGAACACAACCCATGGGCAGCCGCAAGCAGATGTAGATATAGTAGCAGAACGCGATGAAAAATAACGTGAATATTTTAAGATTCACTTGTTTTGCGGTGGAATTGTTTGAGCTGCGTCAGCGATGGACACACACACACACACACACTCAGCCCTCGATCTGCGGTATTAGCTGCATTACAGCAGTGTGGAGGAAACCCTTGTGCAAAGAGAATGAAGAGCTTTAAGCGTCGAGCCGCAGATGACTGAGCGAGGGAACTCCCGAGAAGTGCGGAAGATGGAGAAATCAAATCTATGTGATTGCGTTTTACAATTATCCTCCAATTTATCTCCATTAATCCTCTCTCGTAGCGCAGCTGTAGCTCCAAGGCACCGGGCTCCTGTGTACAAAAGTAACATCCCCTTTGCAATCAACTCCTCATCAGCAGTAATTACACGTTAGCTATATTTAGAGATCCGCCATTTCATAAGCCCCCTCAGTAACCACCGGCACACAAGCAACTTACTCATGCATGTTTACCCTCTAAATTATTTAAGCTTTATTGGCTTGATTTAGTTTACTTTCCTCTGGTCCGAGATTTGGATGAAAACTTTTACGAGGTGATATAAGTCATCTGAAATAGCTGGACTTAGCTCCTCTATGCCTGCAGGTAAATGAGGTGGTGTAGTGTTATTGAGGGCTAGGTGACTGTAAGAGCTGTTCTGTTTTTAAGACTCTAGGTGGAGAGCTCTGTGCGACGACAGCTGGGTGCCTGTGGAGACGCCTCGGAAGCACATCCTGCTGTTCGCCACCACTCGCAGTGGCTCGTCCTTCACTGGGCAGCTCCTTAACCACCACACGAGGATCTTCTACGTGTTTGAGCCTCTCTATCATGTCCAACAGGCCTTTACTAACTCCAGCAGACGGCTCCGTCGCACTCTTGACCGCCGGGCCCTGCTGGGAGCGTACAGGGACCTCCTGCTCAATCTCTACACCTGCGACCTTCACTTTATGGAGAATTACATCCGCCCGGAGCCCCAGGACCATGTCACGAGCTCCTTTTTCCGCCGAAGCTCCAGTCACGCCCTCTGCTCCCCTCCCGTGTGCCTGGATGGAGGGGACGCCGCGACCTCTGACCCGCCAGATGAAACCTGGTGTCCTAAGAAGTGCGGGGCCCTGAACCTGACTTTGGCCTCAATGTCATGTCTGTCAAAAGGACATGTAGCCATAAAGACAGTGCGGGTCCCTGAGGTGGGGGACCTGCGCACTCTGACTGAAGATCCACGTTTGGACCTGAAGATCATCCATCTGGTGAGGGACCCCAGGGCCATCCTCGCCTCGCGCATTATGGCGTTCTCAGATCAGTTTCGCGCGTGGAAAATTTGGAACGCGACGGGCCGACAGCCCCGTTACGTGGATCTGTCACAGATCACCAGCACCTGTAAGGACATGTCGGCGTCTGTAGAAACGGGTCTGCAGAGACCGGCTTGGCTGCGGGGTCGCTACCTGCTGGTCCGGTATGAGGACCTGGCGCTGAACCCGACGGAAAAGGCCACCGAGATCTACAGATTTGTGGGGCTGGAGATGGAGGACAGAGTGCAGACGTGGATCGCAAAGAACACCAACACAAACATGTCCTCCTCATCGGAGTGGAACTACAGGTACTCCACTACCAGAGACTCCAGGGCGACAGCAGAGAGCTGGAGGCTCCGTCTCAGCTTCGACATCGTCAGGGCTGTGCAAAACCTGTGCAATGACAGCCTGGCTCTGCTGGGATACAAGCAGGTTCACTCTGCCGCGGAACTGAGAAACCTGTCTCATAGTTTAGTAGAACACAGGACATTTCAGCCAGTGAAATAGAAGATTTGACCAGACGTCTTAAGACGGGTGTGATTTATTTATTTATTTATTTATCTAGATGATAACTTGAATGTAATTTATCCACTTTTTCAATAAGACCTAAAGTAATTTGATAGGACTTGTATTTCCACTTTTTGTGTTTTTGCTAAAGATACTGTCATAAAAGTGCCAAAGGTGCGATGCTGGAAAAAGTATTCATCCAAAAAAGTTTCTACTGAGTCAGTGGGGTCATTGAAAACCGCTGATGTGAATAAATAAGTATGCAGTATTGTGTCATTAGTTAATTTTTACATCACTTCAGTGTTGCCAAAATTAAGAAAAACACTTAAAATGGTTCAGGTATCGCTGTATAGTAATTCAGACAAAACAAACCCTGATGTTTCTGTTTCTGAAGGTGAGACACACAAGAAGTGAGGCGGATTTATCTGGTTAAAAAAAAGAACAATGAATTATACGACTTGCCACCGAAGTGTCTCTAATGCATTTTAGAGAAGGATTAAAATGTCATGTTTCAGATAGAAAACCTGCGTCTGCGCCGTCCTACACGAAGCAGCTTTGTTTTCTCTGTGAGGATGTTGAGAATTTATTTGTTTTTCCCTGCCTGTATATACTTACAGTAAATAAATACTGTAAATAATATAAATGCTGATGTTGCAAATGTGCCAAATGTCATGTGCTGGATGTGTCTGGACATTTTATTATTTATCTTTTTTAGACTTTTTGAAATAAATGATTCATGTAATACATATCTGCCACGCTGCTGAAATATTTTCGCAACTGTGTTTGTTTGACGTGCATGTGGTTTTATTTTATCCCCAGAAGAACATGGAAACGTGTTTGAATTTGAGTGTTAAAAACAGCAAATGGTGCAAACTCGTGTCTGTGTTTGTTGTAATCCCTCTGTTTTTGGTTTCTTTCTCTGCCAAATTTTAATCCTGCTGATGTGTCTGTAGTAACAGATATGTCGCAGGTCTTGTGTTTCTCTCGGAGTTGACTTTGAACCTGAAAGAACGACACCTGGCTGGGTTGGCGGTACCAGCTGTCTGCAGCCAGTTCCACCGTTTGAAATTGGTCTTTGTGTCTAAACAAAGAAAGGATGTGTGTCATCACCAGACACCAGCCCATTTATTTCCGTGTAGAGCTGCTCTCTTGAGATAAATGCTGAAAGTAGTTTTTGAGGAGGAACTCGTTGCATGAATCACAGCTGAAGCCCTGATTGACTGTGATTTTCTCGCCTTTCAAACGCACGCGCTGCATCTTCCTATGGAGGCTCCGATTGTCACCCGCTGGGAACTATGAGCTTTAATACTTGTGCCGCCGAAGGAAAGCCACTCCACAGTGAAGGAAGTTTGCAATTTAAACGGAACGGTCACGCTGCTCCGTGAGCACTATTAAATCTTAGGTGAAATTGTCTCTTTAATAAAGTATTTTCAGACAGCCAGTTTTCCACATCCTTCCTGTAGCTGCCCTATAGCTGCTGACACCAGGGATATCTCAGCGCAGCCCAAAGAATTGATCTACATCCAGCTGAGGAGAAACAGGATTTAAGATGCATGGAGAAAAGAGCGGCCGTCTTCCTTTGAACTTAATCTGCAAGGCTACACAAACGGGCCATAAAGCAAAGCTTTATGACACCCAGGGAGATGTGCTTCATCGGTTTTTCCATCCCTGCTCTAACACACCAAGCTGCAAGTGGCCTGAGTCAGCCGTCAGCTAATTACCCATTTCTTTGCACTCAATACTGGCCATCCCTTCTTGTCTCCTTAACCGTGCTGACAAATTTAGGTCTTATCAATACTGGTAACAAATATGAGGTGTGTGCTGATATCGGGAAATGCAAAATAGTTCTGAGTTAATCTTCTCCAGTGGCTCCCAGTCTTTATTGCTATATGTGTCCTGGAGTCCTGTCAGATGAACTCGAGTGTATTTCAGCCATTATCCATAAGGTTACAGTGTTTTCAGCAGTTGTTTTTCATTGAACTATACAGTTCTGCTATTATTTATACACATAGTCTATTTTAGCCGTCTGCCATTTTATTTAGCAAGTAATTTCAGCAGTTGGTCCATTATGTCCAGCTAAGATGGTTTTCACATGCTCTGAATATGATAATTATGAAACACAAAAGACAAAACAGGGAGGGGGGGGTTAGTAGTGCACTCGTATTAGTTAGTTCAAGCCCAGATGTTAAAGTGCAATGCAGCTGTTTTTATTCCGCAAATGGCTGGTGGTCATGTGGAGATGCAGACATCGGTCACACTGACAGGTCCCGGGACGCGTGCAGGGCTTCGACTTTGTGTTTTAATCAGGCAAAAAGGTTTCAAGCGTGCGAGTTATTTTCAGTAGTTTTTGTGTCGTCTCTTTTACATGTAAGCGTGAGCTCCTCTTGCATCAGCTTGTGTTTGGCGCAGCTGGGTGGTGACAAACTGTGCGATATGCACGAGGGTGTGAGAGAGACCGGCTTTGAATTTGAAGATGCTTTTAATTTCCACCAGCATAGGAAAAAGTCAAATAGCATGATAAAATTAAACATTTCTCTGAAGCTGGATGATAGAGAAGATTTGCTCGCAGGATGGAGGAGGACGCTCGAGTGGAGAGGTTTAAGGTTCAAAGCTTTCCGTGCGCTCATCTACATCAGCAAGCAAGTACAGAATGCTCCTGCAGGGAAATATCATGTTCATTAGACCCAAACAGAAAGATTTGCCCTTCTGCCTGCCAAAAATTAGAAGAAATATCAAGAATCGAACTCAAGCCCATGACGGTTTTCAGAATGCCCCCTCTTGACCTTCAAGTAGAACTGTTAGATCCAGTTGAATAGTTTATCGTTTTGTATATCCCCTCCCAGACAAAGTGCAGCTAGAGCCAGCATCTGATCGTTCAAAGCGTGATGAGAAACTACCGAGCCCCGCACACATTTCTCTCTTGACGCCGCCGTGAAAACCCCAGTGGATCAGGCTTTCATTTTTCTCTCTACATACTGGAAGCCAAACTAGCATTTATGGTGAGATTAAGGAGCATTTAAGACTGAACGAAGCCACTTTGAGTCACAGTATCTTTATTACTGGAGCCGCACGGGCCCTGAGCAGCCATCAGCGCCTCTCACGCCCATCATTCAAACGGAGCCTCGTCCTCTCTGTGTACACAGCACAGCAACAAACGCGGGCCCTCGATGCTCACCCCCGCACTTCGCTGGCCGGCCGTTACTCCTCCGTCTCTCGCTGTTCCGCTCGTTCTCTTCACACCATCTGAAAACGACGTTTGCCTCCTTTACATAAAAATCAAAGTTGCATTTTCACGACATCTCTCCCTCGCTCACAGATTATTTATCGTGCCCACCACTGGTCCTGATGCAGGGAACATCAGGGCAGCATCTTGGGTTGAGCTCCTCAAGGTAAATACGAGCAGGCTGCAGACAAACATTGCTGTGTCAGCAGCATCACGCGCTTGCATTTTTAAAAGACGAGAGCTGTTTTGTATATCGGTGAAAATGCTTCAGCCGCTGCCTAGTTAATGCAACACGTACATGTACGATTGCAGTTGACTGCCAGCAGGATCTTAATTGTCAGTTTACGTACTTAGAATAATTAAATGCTTAAATTATCTCATCTTTTATTGCTCTGCTGGCTGGAAAACACACTCCTGTGGTGATTTCTAACTTTCTTTGCTTTGATACTGCAAAGGGTAATTAAGCATATTACGATCTAAGGTAATAGGCATTACTATATATTTCTTTATTTAATTTTATGGAACAACTACAGCTCATAAAAGGCCTGCAGTATTTCAAGCTTCTATCTTTTTTTCATGATGCTCAAAGATTCAGGGGCAGGAGCTCTGGCAGGAAGGAGCTCAGAGAGGATAAAATCAAACATGAGGCGAGCAACAGCAGCTCCTCTGTGTGTAAACAGCTCACAGTTTGTAATGAAGTCTTTGCAATGCTTGCATCTAATACATGGCAGTGGAAGGGGGGGGGATCATTTAGACGTTGCACTGAAGTCGTCTCTTCAAACGCCGGATCGCAAGGACGTTCCGGAGTTGCAGCCTTCGATCCACCCTACCAGCTTCACTGCACTCTGCCCCAGCGCCTGTGGAAGGAAACTTTGAATGCATTCGCTACAGTTACGATGAATTAGCAGAGATTAGTGAGACAGAAACATTTGCACACATTTACACCAACAGGTCAGTCGTCTGAGCCCCCGAGCTTCAACTTCGATCGGTGTTAACCATTTGGTTCCACTCCCTGCTGGCTTGCAAATCATTTCTCACCAAGGTGGCTTCGTTATTGTATTTACGAGGTTTTGAACAAATGCTTCCTGGCAGAGAGCTGCTGGTCAGCAGAAGGCAACGCTTGTAAATTTCCATCACGGTGATGGAGGAATATGTACAGTGAATTATTATCTACAAAACAAGCACAGAGTTTATGAGGACATGTTTACGGGGCCCGTTTATAATCTGAAAAGTGAGTAATGCAACAATACTTTCCTGTGATGTGATAGTCACGCGGTTAACGTGGCTTCGTCGAACAGACAATATAGGTTTAAAAGAGACCACAGGGAGATTGAGATCATTACTGGCACTGCAGCTTGGCAACGCTTGGCTTTATTTGTCTTAGTCTCCTCGGGGTGCTCTCAGCAGAGTATCGTAGATCAGTCTATCTACTGCTGTTCAATCACAGACTCCACTCACACACCGCGGCAGCCAGATCCTCTCACCCCGAGAAAGTCTTTCTTCCGGAACATTTCGGGGAAAATCCAGTCCAAATCTTTTTTTTTCAAGTGAGTAAAGCTCAGATGTTTTAGTGGGCATCGGTCTCTTACCCCTTCTCTCTCTGCCCCCCCACATCCCTCCATCCGCCCTCCTCTTCCCCGCTCTTGCTTGGCACATCTTTCTGCCTCGCGTTCCCAGTTCCACTTCTAAAAAACAGTAGGCGTGAAAATGTCTGAGCGGTTTTTTTTATTTCTTTATAATTTTTTTTTTTTTTTTACTTTTTCTCTTCTCCCTTATGGAAGTTTTTTTTTACACAAGGAGGACTAAAGCACAGTATGAGGCGTGGGCTGCAGTATCACAGAGGCAGTAGGAGGAAGGTGTGATCACAACCCTGCAGGCTCAGATCAGATAACACGTCAAGCTTTTCGGTCTTGGTCTGTGAGTTTGGTTTGGCCTCCATCTTTTTTTTTTCAGCCCACTCATCCCAGTATGCAGCAGCTGAAGGTTTTGGGGCGTGTTTGAAATGCAAAGGCTCATGTGGTTCGTCTGGCTCTTACCTAACGCGCCTCACATTGAAATGCCGGCCCTCCTGCAACCATCCACGGCTCCCACGGTCTAGATAAAGGTGTACCAACACCGTCAGCAGTTCCTTATTAAATTCCCAACTAGCTTTAATTTTCAGACTCATCCATAATTCACCAACAGAGGGCACCGAACAGAGCGGGCATCTAGCTGGATTAAAGGCCCAAGTACTGTATCTTTTCCTTTCAGTTTAATTTGAATAGATTTCATATTCATTGAAACGGAATATGAGACATCCAATTTCAATATGCTGAAAAGGAGAAGCGGCAGATAGGATGGAGTGGAGGCTGCAGACAGATGGACCCGCACTACAGAAACATCAGCGTGAATGGCTTGGAGCTAGTTTTGGGTGTCCTGAGGCTGTTGCTAATGTGAGGTGAATAGTTGGCTCTTGTGAATATTTTAGTCTATGTCAGTGTATTTTTCCTCACTCTTCTGGCTTCAGTTGACAATGATCCATAATCTTTTCTCAGCTAACTCATTTAAACAACTTAGTGTTGTACTTCTCCAAAGTTTAGGTGATTGGCTGATTTTACATATGATAAAAAACAACAGTGGTTCCTCAGTGTGTTACTGTGACTGCAAATCACATAACACACTTGCTTTTATTAGCTGAAAGTGTGCGATGAAGTTATAGCACATTCTATGAACGACTAATTTTTGTGCCGTGGCTTATATAGTTTCTCAGTTTCAGCATATTCTCGTGGGCGCTGCCACAGCAGGTCGTACTCCAGAAGTTTTTCTGCCTGATGACACAACCTGAGGTGCTGCTGCCTCTTTTTGTTGCCTACGTGCGACCATGTAAAACAACAAATTGCCCTTTTTGACATTTGTCACTAATTATGCATCTTTATGAATTAAACAAAGAGATTCTATGATTTTTATTTATTTTTTAATTCAACTTTAAGAAGTCAGAATCATTGCTTCCCCTGCATCCAATCCATTTGCTGAACTACGCTCACCTGCCTCCAGCTGACAGTGAACTTCATCTTACTCCCAACAAGAAAAAAACACCAACAACAACAACAACAGCAAATGTTCCTTTTTATAACTGCAGGCATCCCAGGCTTTACAGTATGTTGGGCAGCTTGTAAACCCAGATTACCGGGCCTCCTCTTCCTCCTCTTTCGTTCTGGCCCTTTCTTTTGTTTCCAGTGAAACAGCTTCAGTCCCATCACTGCCTGCAGGGCTGACATGTCCACTGATGCTAACAAATGATGAGCGTCCCCACTGACAGCAAGTCCATCTGTCTGTGTCAGAGTAATTGAATTTCAGAAATATAATCAGAGGGGTCTGTTATGAAGCGACCAGTAGGCTGGAGTCCTCTGTGTGGTGGCTGTGCTTTAGTCCACACACAACAGTCACTATTTGCATGAAATACAGACGTGATTAATGCAACACACGGATAGATGTTAGTTTAGTAACCAACATGTAACGAGCAGGGGATGTGCTGCACTCTTTGTCTCCAAATCTAATAGGAAGTGGAAGTTGCCAGAGGCACGCTGGCTTGATTGATCGGGTAATAGAGGGACAAATGATGCTCCACTCAGGCGTCCTGGTGATTTTCTCTGATTTGAAAAGGAACTGTGCCTAAAAACTCAGCTAGACAATTTCAGATTACTCAAGTGAATTAATATACCGCAGGCAACCTGCCACGGTGGATCAAAACGAAAATAAAGCAGAAAACTCATAAACGACTAAAGGCGAGTCTTAAAACTATCAATCTTACTCATTGTTAGCCAAAACAGGGCAACAGTATTCCCAAAGACCAGCGTGTGCACATTCAGCGCTAACTGTATGTTCTGCTGAAACAGATGCTTCTCCGAAACCATATGCTCAATAGAAAGCATCTAATTAGCTGTTAAATGAGCCGAGTGTTGACCTGAGAAGCTCCCTCAGAGGGGTAGTTAATCCTTGTTGATGCAGTTTGAGGAATTATTGATCCAAAGGCCCATTAAGCTTTACTCCATGAGGATGCTATTGACAAAAGCGCCCAGTCCTTCCACTCAAACTGCAAACTGCTATGGAGGATAAAAAAAAAAATTAGAAACTCCACTTGTAGATAATCACAACATGAAGTAAACTGACAAGGCCTCCAGGGCTTCTCCCAGAAGGCAAACTAATTAGTGGCGATAAAGACCTCAAAAAGCCCTCTGACAATGCTGCTCTTGACCGAGATTATCTCATTCCCAGGCTGAAGAGAACAGAGCAGCAGAGATCTGTGACACACATTTCACTGAATGACTGGATACAGAAACCAAATTAAAGCTTGATGATTCATCTGACGTGACCTCTTATCCATCCCATCGATCCAAGTCCAAACCCCAAACCCAGCTTTATTTTCATATGCATTTTATTTGGCACAATACTGTGACACATAGATCAAAGCACCACCAAACGGGACAGGTGACCATGTTACCGGCTCCCTTTGGCAAGCTTCCGGACGGCCGACTGCGATTGTACGCCAAGCTGCAACATCTGCCTGGAAGAAGCCAGAGGCAGCAATTGGCTGATTGGCTCGCTCTGTCATGTTCAAGTCCTGATAGATTTCATTTCCAAAACAATTGGTAGTTTGTTCCATCTGCTGTGCTGGGGGACGTGCAGCCCAGGAAGTTTGGCGAGTGCCAACATATGGCAGGTTTAATTAATGTAAACTATCTAGTCATCTGCCCCCCTGCAGCTTAAGCCTGGTAGACCCTGCAGAAGCCCTGCGTTGATGGCAACCACAGTCCTTTTCAGAGCAGGTTGCCCATACTGATGCTAATAGGATGATGTCCGCCTACCTGAGCCTGTGCTTCACGCCGCCGCTAAAAGCTGACGGCTCGAGCGTTAAAGCCGCGAGAAAAAGACGTTGCCTGTGTGAACTGTACGACCTGACTCACCGGAGAAGCAACTCCATATTTGATTTTTGTCTTTTTTGAGATTCGGTCCCTGACATTCAGCCAAGATGAAGGAGCTTATTTCTCGAATTTCCCAGATCAATGAGTGTCTTGCACGATGCAGCTTGTACTCAGTCATTTTTTCTCCGTTCTGTTCTGCTAAGGAGAGTGCTCCTTTAATGGATTTGAACACTAAACCGATGAAGAAGCATTTATTGGCTTATCGGGACAAATCACATTTTTGAGCAGGCTCTTAGAATCACAGCTCTTGTCTGTAATGGGATAAACAAAAGGGTCTTGTCTGAAATGGGGGAGTGTGTGAATCCACTGTTGCCAATAGAAAACATATATTCCAAATAAAATACTAAGAGGCATTGGCTCATGCACATGGTTATAAAAAAATATGATTATAAAATGATTGAGTTGTGTGTTTGCTGGCAGTTCAAATTAATCCTTTGCTTTAAGTGCAAGCATGTGCAACAAAAGCCAAATAATCGCAAATAATGCATGTCCAGATTCATAAACTGAGGCAGGGCGTAAAGATTTAACATTGCTCTGCCTTTGGTGTGAACTGGGTGAGTCTCAGCGCTGAATATACAAAGTACCCCAAAATAGAAATGCAATAAAATATTGAGATTTTATGGGGGAAATATAATATCATTTTGTTCTTCCCTCTGGTGTTCCAGGGTTTCAGCTGTGCACCGAATCACAACTTCATACGAGCAGAGTTAGTGCAGCGAACAAAAAAAAACACCATCGCTCTCCATTTGAGAGCGTGACAGCTATATTTAAGAAAACAACATCATATGCGAGATCTCTGAGTTATCAGATCAGCCTTGCCTGAGGAAATGTAAGGAAACAGCATTGATCGCGGGGCCAACACAGCGCTCCGTCATTATCGACTGACCCCGCTGTCAGGAAACAACCTGACAAGCTATTCACTGTGGAACAAAAGTGGATAATCCAGCCATCAAGAGGCTGCCGGGCTCCGATCATTCGCGGCTGATTTTTAAAAATGTGGTTCAATGGGATAATATTCATCAATTTTGTTTTTTTAAGTTTCTGATTCACCTGCTCGAACGGAAGAGGGGAATAACTGAATTCACACATCAGAACAGAATTCAGGACGGTCAGACGGGTCTTGGCCATTTCCTTGGAGATATGATACATGAATGGTCTTTTGAAAGATGCGTAGAAGCATGAAAATCTCTTGTTCATTATCTCTGAAAGATGAATACAAACTGTGTCAGCCATGGAGCACATGAAAGGCTTTCCGTTATTTTGATAAACACCAAAAATCCACTAGAAATTGACTTAAAGGGGAGGTTTACGTTGGAAGCAGAGCTCCGCGTTACACAGCCACAGTGTGAAATCGTATATATAATATGTTGTTGTGGTTCTGAGAAAGGCAAAGCTGTGGAAAATGAGGGGTGCACAGATAACGTGATTCCCGTAATGCTTCATGAAACTGGGAGCTGTGTTTGCGGAGAAAACAGTCGGACGCCACAGACAGCGAACGCATCTGGAGCCTCCTTTCAAAACTGAAATAAGTACAGTCGACCTAGCATTTGTTGTGGTGTCGCTATGCTTTGGTGTTTGCTGTGTATTTTAAAGTACCATTATTTATGAAGCAGCTTTATTACTCTCAAAATAAACTGCACTTCAGTATAAATTATTATATTGTCAGTGTCATTGCTTTCTCTTCGTTTCGTTCTCCTCTTTCCGGTCGAGGCCCATGGCCGCCCACCCTGGGTCTCGCTCCGCCGGAGGTGTCCTCTCGGCCGTCACTGTTATTGCAGAAATATGTGGTATCTCTGTTTTTACATCCAATGTAAACAAAGCACATACATTTAGTAAGAATTACCACCGGCCTCTGTTGCTTCCTCGTCTTCCTTGACTTGTTTCGTGACCAGTTATTTCGCCAGTAGTGGCTATGTAGCCTCCTCACAGCTTGTCCAGGGGTAACGAATGGCGTGCTACTGTGTCACCCACCGCCTGGGAGGCTGTGGCTTTGATAGAAGGGGAAAGCTACTGCTCAACCCCAATTACAGCCGCCCGGTCTCTCCGGCCACATGCTGGCCCGTAGAAAAACCTCATGATTGCAACAGCTTGCCTCTAAGCCAGGCCACTGAGGCGAAGACAGGCAGACAGGACACGCTGAGGCACATTATAGCAGACAAGAATGGTAATGGTATCTGTTCCGTCTTACTAAGTTGCGATGTTTAAACCATAACTTCAGTATATTATGAAGAGCATTACGACACCTGAGCTCTGCCTGTCTGAGCATCTTTTCTTCACGCGGCAATAAACATATAAGAACTTACTTGTTTCCCATATTGAACGGTTGCTATGCTACCACATTATGCTGCTCCTCTTCTCTTGGAGCTCAAGTCTCTTACCGTTGGAGGTTTGCAGAGCGGGATGATCTGTCTAATGGGATATCTGCCATCTGATCACTCAAGAGCAGAACACTATTCGCAAGCAGGGAGCATTAGCAGAGCAGCGGGGGCTTTTTCGGGACAAAAGACACCTGGAAGAGGAAAAACTGGAGCACTCGCTTGCTGTTAGAAGAATGTTTATTTATCTGTTTACTCGATCAAGGTGGTCTCCAGGTGGTCATTGAAAATCACTCATCGGACGCAGAATACAAACAGATTACTGGAGGAACTGAGAGCAAACAAAGCCAGACCAGGCCAAAGGTGCAGATACTAGACTCCATGCTGCCACCTGCTGCATTTAATGTTTGGCTTTTAATACAAATCTCAAAATAATAACAAGGAAGGTCCCTGGAATTAAATGTTTCATGTCAATGAGTTAACGAAGTGGAGTCGAGAGAAAAATAGCAAAGGCTCTATCCATCTCTGTATGTCTGAACCTTGGGCAGATGGCTCCATCTTACACCAGTTTCCACACGCAGATGGAGCATAAACACTGCATATGGTCAGCGGTAATGTGTTTTATGCTCATACATCATCTCTAGCCTGAGGGACCAAATTTCCTTGGACTCTTCACCCTCTTAAATGTCCGCCAACACATTTACCATAAAGCCATCATAACCGAATACTGTTTGTGGCCTCAGTGCTGTAATAGTTTTCAGTGTCAATGGCTTGTTAAAAGCTAATTTTGGCTCAGTGATGATTCCCGTGAAGGATAATCAGAGCAGTAATCAAACTGGCTCACATGCAGATAAACGACAAGCCAACAACTGCTTGACAGCTGCAATTCATTGAGGGATCTACTGTACAGAAGTGACCAGCAAAGGTGACGACACAGGACACGTCAGACGAGTAGGACGTATGATGACAGCTGTGGATTTTCACAATAACTCAGCGGATATGTTGTTTTTGAGTGTAAAAATGTTTGGGCTTCACTAATTAAAGTGTAGTTCACCTTTATTGTGTTGGGGCGGCAACAAAAACCTTGACGTGTTACATTTGTGACGCCGATGAGCTAAACCCACAGTAGAAACATATTTTGAAGTGAACGCACAACGTTTTGACAATACAACCAAGGCAAAAGAAAGACAAATAGTGCTCACAAAGAGAGACTGCAGGAAATAGCTCGAGTGAATTTCTTTTCTTTAGTCTGAAAATTAAATCCTCTTCACTGACTTCTTGAATTACCTGAAATGTCAAACATTAAACTAGTAAACCTGATGGTGATTTTTATTCCTATACTTTCACAGAGATTAACAAAATATTGTAAAAATATTTTTTTCCAGAAGCACAAAACCCTCAGTTATTGAGTAGCAGATGTTTATTAACTTGTCACACACAGCATTTAATGATTTCATAGTCACCTGATTCATTACGTGAAATGCTTTTAAATGTTACCATCGATTGTCAGAAACTGCAAAATGCTCAGGAGCCTTCAACTCACATTCACCATTCAGCCAATTAAAGAAAAACTCCAATGCGACCTTAAACCGTACATGCCACACGTAGACATTTCTGCTGAGTTAAACCAGGTGCAATTTCAGATTTTACTGAATACTGAGCGGTGGGAAAACACGCTCTGACCCTGTATACGTGATGTATTTTGATCGTTTGGATTTGCTTCGGCGATCTGCAGATCTGCAACACACTTTTACAGTCTGGGCTCAGGGGTCGAGGTTTGCTGTCTTTATCAGGCTAAGTGGCTGCCATGTGTGCACTTGGTGCCAGTGGCTGCACTCACTAAAAATGGTGACTCCAATCATACTCCCGTTCACTTTTACACAGCCCCTGTATTTGTGATGCCCTTTTGGGGCTTCAGAGCTTCCCAGGACACGTTACTCCAACATAAATCCTAATTAGTATAACAACTCGTGTAACATCCCTCCTCATCGCAAGGACACCACACAGGAATAATCAAACTACCTGACATTGAAAAACAATCTTTATAAACAAAATCTGTTTTGTGCTGTGGGAGCAATGTGACGCGAATGCGTGATTTTATTTTTGACCCTGGTTATAATGAATGTGAAAGAAAAACAGAGCAGAAGGCGGCAGGACTGCAAAGTATTTAAGCACAGCAAGTTATGTATTTAGGTTAGATGCATGCGTGTCTCTTTGCAGGAGAGATAGAGTGGTGTAATGGGAGCCAGCTACATGGCAATCAATACCTTTATATTAACAACGGATCAATGGGCTACATGTAATGTGAAGGGGGCCAGTCATTTAGCTTAGTAATGAACCCACAGGGAATTACCACCAGCAGTGGTGTTATCAGCAGTTCTCCTCAGCTCCACCGACTGTTTTAGCACCTTTCAGCTCACTCTATGGGCCTGACTGAGGTAAGACCTGTGACTTGCTGGATCCTCCCGCAATTGAAGAGTAAAAAAATTAAATCAAATATCCAAGAAAATGCTTTGATGCAATACAGAAACCGAGGTCTGCTATGACTGCTAAGTCTAAATGATGCACAGGTATTAGTCTCTACACTGAACATTTGTGGGTCTTCTTGCTCATGATAATCTCGCTTCTATGTAAAACAAGGACTGAATGTGCGTACAGTAAACCCCTTAGCCACATGCAGTAACAGGACGAAGGAAGGAAGGTTTTGAATAATATTTAACGTAACTATACTGTTTATTAAAAGCAGTGTCACAAACTCAGACTAATTAGATCCGTTTTAAAAATTGCAGAAATTAAAATATGAAATAAATCAAGCTGTGCAATACTCCACAGCTGTTATCATCCATCCACTATCCTGAAGCTCATCTCGTAAGGGTCACGAGATGCTGGAGCTTATCCCAGCTCATTTTGGAAAAGAGGCGGGTTACAGGTCGTCAGTCTATCACAGGTATCACAGGTTCACACACACAGAAATGTGTGACAGAAAACAGTCACATATTAATCAATATTCTGCAGGATCTGTACATTTTACGTCCTTAAGGTTTAAACAATCCTTCTCCCGAACTTCAATCAGTTTGTTTCCATATTAGATGAAGAAGTATCAGGCTGAATGAGCAGTCAACAACAACATAATGCAGTGATGCATTTGGCGTAATTAAATAATCCTATTACTTATAAATGATGCTGTTATGCCTCATCAGCACAAAGGCATGGATGAAATACTGAGTCATGCAGAAAAGAAGTACGCTACTTATTCAAAGCTGAACTTTGTTGATACACAAGTTGGATGGCGAAAGACGCTTTTGAAGCATTCTGATCTGAACCATCTCATTTCTCGCACATACAGCAGATGAAAGGTCAAAGCCATCCAGTGAGCGTAATGGAGCTCCTTGTAACAAACTGCGTGGTGTCTGCAGGTGTGCGCCGCAGCTTTTAAAGCCCTCCGGCACTTCTGCTTCCACGGGCCTCTCTGTAAAGAATCATACTTAAGACAGGCCCTGGGTCACAGCACGCCGGAGGTAATAAGCCAACAGTTCTCCCAGAGGTAAAGTCAACATCATCCCCTGCCAGCATCTCCGCAGTACGGAGAAGATGGAGAGAAAGCGCAGAGCCTCACCGGCTGGTTAGCTGCCTGAGCGACGCACGTCATGAGTAGGGTACATGCTAGGAACGGCTCTTTATCACCTCATGCTGGAAACGTATTAACAGTTTGTGTTAAACACCTAAATAAAAGCCTGTGTGTGACAGTGAGATTCGTGATGTCTGCTCCTTCTGACTGGAAAATAGCTCATTAAACTCACAAAGGAAAATGGCTGGAAGATTTCCCCTCACAAGTGTCTAATTACAATGTCAACACTGTCTCGGCTTTCCTGCTGTGGCAGCCCACGTTTCTCGTCACAGCAGAAACCTGCTCTCACCAACCTCCTTAAGCCTCCCTACCGGGGCTCGCTCGACTTTCTCTCTCAGATGAAGCGGTGCACCGAGGCGCGACCTGCTCCCCGTGCGATGTGCAACATGGTCGCCTGCTGGTTGTCACAGGGAGTGTTTAAAGATGGTGCCGCCTGCGTATGTGCCCCATCTTCAGTTTGCACCCCCCCCCCCCCCCCCCCCCCAGTCCTCCCTACTTATGTTCCCCTTAAGTACTATCCTCCGGGGAGCTCATGTTCCTCCTCCCGCTGCACATCTCAGAGCGCATGTGAACCACGTCTTTTCAGGAGAAACGTCCTATTTTGTTCTGTTTTGTAGTGACATTTTTATGAGTGTGCAGCTCTCGGGGAAGTAGAAGCTTCAGCTTTGTGTATTGTGCCAGAAATTTTCTAAAAGAGGTGGGTTTTCATAACACAGATATGAAACTAAAGACACACTCCTCTGTGTTCTTTTTTCCATCAGTCTCCACTCTCTGTCTGTTTAGTCTTCTTTCTCTTTATTTCCCTGCAAGCTGTGTGTCTCTGTGGCTGATGTTACAAAGCCTGCACCACACACACACACACACACACAAACACACACTGCTCCACTGAGATCCTGCCTCCATCCGACAACTTAAATATAATGTGTAGTGGCCATCTGTAAATGGTTTTAAGTCTCTGAATGCTCTGAAATATAAGCGTTTAAGCTGTGTTTCTTTAATTGACGATATGGAGACACATCGTGTTAATTAATCTGATTCAGGGTAATATCAACGATACTGTGTGGAAAACATTGAATGAGATGAGACAGATTCATTCCTTTTTATTGTGTTCCTGTATCAGTCGGTACATGTGACCTGTTTAATGAAATTTACACCCTGCACATTATAAAAACTGCTGTGATCTGCTTGTCACTTAGGCTGAATTATGCATATGCTGCTGCAGTGACGCAAACGCACACAAACACGCGGACCATCGTGCTCTACACACGCAGCTACATGGGTGTAAAGAATCGATCACCCTGTGCTGTTCCCATGGCTCCCTCCTTTAAAACGTGCGGCCTTTAAGTCCCACAAAACCACAACGACAGTGCACGAGATGACGCGTTATTAAATGAACCAGAATGCATCCATGTTTACCATTCAGAGCAGACTGCGTGCTCGTTCTACCATCTGTCCTTTAGCTTACATGCTGCAAAAGCACGTAAAACGCTATATATAGAGCACCTCCGAGCAGATGTGAGCGTCTGTTCACACATGCACTTCAACCACAGACGCATCAGCGTCAACACAGCCTGGCACAATTTCAGCAAAGTCCTTAATTTCACAGGAAATAGAAAAACAGAGGATTAAATTAAGAGAAAACCCACCAACAAAGCAAAATTGTCATTAATCTGTTTGTTGTTATTGTGAATTTTGTCAACAAATTCCCCAGCAGGGCCAAGAGTTTGTCTCCCCATCATTTTCAGTCTTGCCTAAAAGCTTAATTTTCGAGATGGATATTATTTGAGGCATTAGCACAACTGGAGAGACATGTTTTGGATAATGCAATAGCTGAGCGATACCATTGTGCCGTTTTGTTTTGCTTTATCGCTCTTCTTTGACAGTGGAACGTATTGTTCTGCTGACACAATAGGTTCTAGCCTCAGCATTTTATCTGATTATTCTGCTCTTCCTGCAGTCACATGCAGCAATAATTAAAAGGAACTAAATCAGCTCAGAACCCATTGTTTTGATCTGTATTAATCAAACCCTAAGCTCTCTAAATAAATGATGCTTTCTGGGTTTCCTGGCAAGTATTTGTGCTGGCACCCTGCTGCGTGTATTTGTCAACTGAGCCAAACATGCTCTGAGACCAGCTGAAACTGCTTCCCACAAACCAAGCGGGAGAACTAAGTTTTAACAGGATGACTTGAAAGGTGCTTTCGCAGGATGCTTTATCATCTGTGTGGCGTTTCTTGGTGCCAGCAATATAAATGTATGTAGGTTTCGTTTAAGCTGCGGCTTAAGCTTTTGTCGAGTCAGCAGAAACCTGACAGGTGGTCATACTGAGTCAACGCAACCTGTGACATCATCATCAATCACCCGCAACCACAGCCGACGCCATGGACACTGGGCTTATTGTTCTCCTGGCAGTGTGGACGCAGCTTTCGGTCAGCAATGTCACAATAAACACCCAGGCTCTAATTTACCATAAAACCATATCTTCCTAATGACAGCGTTTAAAGAGTAATACCGTACCACATCTACAGCTTCTGTGGCTGTTCTGTTGTTTGACCCAGGATTTTGAGTTGGTTTCCAACTGCACAAAAGCTCCTGTTAAACGAAAACTTGTTGTTAGAGGATATGGAGCATAAGCATTGTCCTGTCTGTGTCTCTGTGACCTGTAACCTTTTCTTGCTTTTACTTTTATAAACATGGAACAATTTATAGTATTAACTTCAACTTTATTTCAACTTTATTTATATAGCGCCAATTCACAACATCAGTTATCTCAGGGCACTTTACAAGTAAGGTTTTAAGACCTTACACAACTAACCCAACAATTCCCACATAGAGCAAGCTTTTAATTGTAGCCAATCGATAAATTGTACATTTAAATAGCAACAGTGGAGAGGAAAAACTCCCTCTCTAACGAGGAAGAAACCTCCAGCAGACCCAGGCTCAGTGTGGGCGGCCATCTGCCTTGACCGGTTGGGGTGAGGGGATAGAGAAGAGAGAAAAGAACACAACAACAACAACAAAACAAGCAGCAACAGAACACAGGCGAGATGGTTGGACCAGCAACTGAACACTGGGGACACACGACTCTGAGTCTGATGATACCTGTAGATGAGAATAGAGAGAGACAGAAGGGGAGAAGCACAACTAGGAGAGAAAAGAGACAAAGTTAGTCACATGTGGAAATGGAGGCATGTTAGGGGATAGAAGAAAAAAAGAAAAAAGAGCTCAGTCAATAAAGGACGTCCCCCAGCAGTCTAAGTCTATAGCAGCTTAACTAAGAGATGGTTCAGGGTGACCAGAACCATCTCTAACTATACGCTTTGTCAAAAAGAAAGGTTTTAAGCCTAGTTTTAAAACTAGAGAGGGTGTCTGCTTCTCGAACCTGGACTGGAAGCTGGTTCCATAGGAGAGGAGCTTGGTAGCTAAATGCTCTGCCTCCCATTCTACATTTAGAAACTCTAGGAACCACAAGCAGACCAGCGCTCTGAGAACGAAGCGTTCTGTTGGGAGCATAAGGAGCCATGAGGTCTTTAAGATAAGATGGAGCTTTATTATGAAGAGCTTTGTAAGTGAGGAGAAGAATTTTGAATTCTATCCTAGTTTTGACAGGGAGCCAATGCAGAGAAGCTAAGGTAGGAGAGATGTGATCTCTCTTCCTAAGTCCAGTCAGAACTCTGGCTGCAGCATTTTGAATTAATTGGAGGATTTTCAAAGAGTTATTGGGACAACCTATGAGTAGGGAGTTACAGTAGTCAAGCCTAGAGGTAACAAATGCATGGATTAATTTTTCAGCATCACTCTGTGAGAGGATGCTCCTAATTTTAGCAATATTCCTCAGGTGGAAGTAGGCAGTTCTAGAGATTTCTTTAATATATGGTGTAAAGGACAGATCTTGGTCAAAGATGACACCAAGGTTCCTGACAGTAGAACTTGAAGCTGACGTTATGTCATCCAGAGTAACAATCTGATTCAATAAAGAGTCTCTCTGGTTTTTAGCACCAATTATAATAACCTCAGTTTTATCTGAATTCAGTTGTAGAAAGTTATGGGACATCCAGGATTTGATATCATTTAAACAAGTCTGAAGTTTGACTAATTGGTTTGTTTCCTCTGGTTTCATGGACAAATATAACTGAGTATCATCTGCATAGCAGTGGAAATTTATAGAATGTTTTCTAATAATATTACCAAGGGGAGACATGTAAAGACTGAAAAGTATTGGACCAAGCACAGAACCCTGTGGAACTCCAAAGCTAATTCCTGTGCGGATGGAAGATTGATCATGAACATGGACAAATTGGAATCTGTTCAACAGATAAGACTTAAACCATCCCAGTGCTTTTCCTTTAATCCCAACGCTATGTTCCAGTCTCTGCAATAGAATCTTGTGATCTATCGTATCAAATGCTGCACTAAGATCTAACAGGACAAGGACAGAAACTAGACCATTGTCTGAAGCTGTGAGAAGATCATTAGTGACTCTAATCAGAGCTGTTTCTGTGCTATGATGTAATCTGAATCCTGACTGGAAATCTTCATATAGGTCATTTCTACGCAAGTGGTCACATAATTGTTTAGCTACGGTTTTTTCAAGAACTTTAGAAATAAAGGGCAGATTGGATATAGGCCTATAATTTGCAAGTTCTCTAGGGTCAAGAGTAGGTTTTTTCAATAAAGGTTTGACCACAGCAACTTTAAAAGCCTGTGGTACGTAGCCTGTAACCAGCGATTGGTTGATTTGATTTAATATGGACGTGCTGATTAATGGAAGAATTTCTTTGAGTAATCTGGTTGGGATTGGGTCTAAGAGACAAGTAGCTGATTTAGCAGAGTTAATTATTGAAGTTAACTCAGTGTGATCTATGGGGGAAAAACAGTTTAAGTAAGACATAGGTCTAACCAGCAGATCCAAGGCTGTTGGATCTGCAGATCGGTTTATGGCTTTTGTTGACAGAGTCTGATAGATCTTTTCTCTAATGGTTATGATTTTATTGGTAAAGAAATTCATAAAGTCGTTGCTGCAGAGATTTAAAGGGACACTAGGCTCAACACAACTATGACTCTTAGTCAGCCTGGCTACAGTGCTGAAAAGAAACCTGGGGTTGTTTTTATTTTCCTCAATTAATGATGAATAGTATGTGGTTCTAGCAACCCGAAGTGCTTTTTTATATAGTATTAAACTGTTTTTCCATGCTAGACAGGATTCACCTAATTTGTTTGAACGCCACAATCTTTCTAGTTTTCGAGTCCTCTGCTTAAGGCTGCGGATCTCTGAGTTATACCATGGAGCTAACCTCCTCTGATTCACTGGCTTCTTCTTCAGAGGAGCAACAGTGTCTAAAATTGTACGCAGTGAAGCTGCAGCATCATCAACAAGACAATCTACCTGCTCATGATTCAGATGACTGCTCTCCTCTGTGTAGCTACAAGGGAATGAGACAAAAGATGATGGAATCATCTCCTTAAATCTAACAACAGCATCATCAGATAAGCATCTGCTGTAATAGAACTTATTTCCAACTGTTGCCAGGTCTGTTATGGTAAATTCAAATTTTATTAGGAAATGGTCAGATAACAGAGGGTTTTGAGGGAGAACTTTTAAATGATCAATCTCAACCCCATAAGTCAGGACAAGATCGAGAGTATGATTAAGACAGTGAGTGGGTTCATTCACATGCTGACTAAAACCAATAGAATCCAGTAGTGAATTAAATGCAATGTTGAGACAGTTACTGTCAACATCTACATGAATGTTAAAGTCACCCACTACAATCACTTTATCTGTGCTGAGAACTAAGTTAGATAAAAACTCTGAGAATTCAGTTAAGAACTCTGAATATGGACCAGGAGGACGGTAGACAACACAGAACACAACTGGTTTCTGGGTTTTACAGTCTGAGTGAGAAAGGCTCAGAGTGAGGCTCTCAAAAGAATTATAGTTATGTTTAGGGCTAGGAATAATTAATAAATCTGAGTTATATATTGCTGCTACTCCTCCACCTCTACCTGAACTTCTAGGAATATGATGGTTGATGTGACTGGTTGGAGTTGACTCATTCAGACAAACATATTCATCCTGCTGCAGCCAGGTTTCAGTGAGACTAAATAAATCTATGTGATGGTCACTTATCAAGTCATTTATTAACAGAGATTTAGAAGAGAGAGATCTGATATTTAATAGACCGCATTTAATTATTTTATTGTTACTTTGTTCTGTAAGAGGAGCTGTCTTGATGTTTATTAGATTCCTGTGAATCACTCCTCTTTTATTTATTTGTGATTTATATAATTTAGGTGGTCGGGGAGCAGACACAGTCTCGATGGGAGTGTTACAGCTACGAGCGGGTGGCGGCTGAGAGTCTGCAGAGAGGCGTGTAAGACTGCGACTCTGCGTCCTGGGCTCCACTCTGGGTCATGGTTTAGGGAGTCTAATCAACTTGGCCATGTTACTAGAGAGCAGAGATGCTCCATCCAAAGTGGGATGGACGCCGTCTCTTCTAATCAGCCCAGGTTTTCCCCAAAAACTGCTCCAATTGTCTACAAAGCCCACATCGTTTGCTGGACACCACCTAGACAGCCAGCGGTGAAGCGACGACAGGCGGCTAAACATGTCGTCGCTGGTCAGATTGGGGAGGGGTCCAGAGAAAACTACGGAGTCCGACATCGTTTTGGCAAACGAACACACCGACTCAATGTTAGTTTTAGTGACTTCCGATTGGCGTAACCGGGAGTCATTAGTTCCTGCGTGTATTACGATCTTACTGTATTTACGCTTATCCTTATGCAGGAGCTTCAGGTAAGACTGGATGTCGCCCGCTCTGGCCCCAGGGATGCACTTAACTATGACCGCTGGCGTCTCTAACTTCACGTTTCTGACTATGGAGTCACCAATGATCAGGGTGGGTTTCTCAGCGGGTGTGTCGCTGAGTGGGGAAAATCTGTTTGAAACGTGAAGCGGCTGGTGGTGAACCGTGGGCGACTGCCTAGAACTACGACTCCTACGAACCGTCACCCAGTCACATCCCGGCTGCTCGGGACCCACTGAGGGACGAGTAGCAGCTAAGCTAGGAGGCTCCGCACTAGCTAACAGGGCCTGGCTAGCTGACTGGTTTTCCACAGTGCGGAGCCGAGATTCCAAATCAGTCAGCCTCGCCTCCAGCGCTGCCACTATCTCACACTTATTACAGATACCATTAACACTAATGGAGGCAGAGGACGAGCTAAACATAAGGCACACCGAGCAAGAAAAAGAAGGAGAAGACAGGGAAGCCATGGCAGAAAGTTAAGCTAGCTTAGCCGAAAAGACCAGAAAGCTACGAAATTAGCAGTGCTTTTAATGAGAGGGGAATAAGGTGCTTGAGTATTACAAGCGTGCGACCCTTAGGCACTCGAAGTAAGTTAGAAAAACAACAGTAAAGAGATAAAAGTGAGGAGGGTTGTTTAGCAAAAAACGCTGCTGCGACCAGCAACAGACCAGCAGGAAACCTCGGTGACAGGAAGTGACGCGATACGCTTACCGTCAGTCAGCCAATCAATCAGCACCAGTTGCTTCAGCACCAAAGAAACGCTCTTAGAGGAGAGTGGTTTTACCACCTATGTCAGGAGGAGATTTTGCAGACCACATTTATTGCTTAACGGCTCCATAGGTATCTGACACCACATGGAGCGGTTCACTATCTTGCTATGCCTGCATGCATCTTTTACGACTTGTAGTGTTTGGGAAAGGGGGTCTCAACCGCCTGCATCAAAGGAGGAAGCTTCACAACCTATGTATATGTTATCTACCATATATGGACTTGTCTTGTACTTTATTGCACCAGATGTAGAAGGAGTGGCTCTCATACTGACCCGTGTGCGAGAGAGGAGTTCGGAGTTCTCCAGCTGGCCACTAAGTTGTTGTGTTCAGAGAGGCTCCCCTCGTGCACGAGTAAAAGAAGCTGAGATTCTCGAGTTTGTCTTCATGTGTCAGTGTCTCTGCGATTGTTTAAGTGTTGGCAGGTTAGACCCAACACTTGTCGAAAACATAACTGAATTAAACAGTTTGACCTCAGTGTATCTGTGATTCTGTTCACAGCTTTCATCAGGTGCTGCTCAAGGACAGAAACAAATTCTTTTCACTGCCTATGGATTCAATTTGATCTAAACATCCAAACAGCCGTTTCTTAATGCAGATGTCCACATACAGTATAGTAATACAACAGAAATGACGCCAATGTCTCTGCCGATATGTTTGATTTCCCTCACTTCAGCCATTATATGCTCAATGATGGCTGTGCGGCAACTCCCATATAAAAATTTTCATATCATATCTATATTAAAGATGAACTTGTCCACAGGTGACGGGAGAACCGTGCGCAATGTCGCTGAACCCATTCAGACATCTGACAAGTTAATCTGCTCTCTATGTCGATGCAAAATAGAAATAATGATGAGTATAGCGGCTACATAATCATACTCTGGCGGTTATGAATGCAAACACGCACAGGGCAGCATTCATCTCCTTTACTGCACGCGGCAGGCGGGCGGCAGAAAGTTTGTCCATTCAAGTGTGTAGTGTTGTGATTAGCATTATTTTTCATACTGCTATAACTTCCATTTCAGAGCACATTTTCATAATTCATTTTTCACGATCGTACATTGTGTTACGTATCCAAACGCACCGTGTTTGATAAGAACATCCCAGCTTCAATAAAAGATAACATTTGACGCCCTCGTCCTCTCACAGTGGTTTCTGATTTCCTATTATACTCCAGTTCCACCATCTACCTTGAAGAGGAAGAAGAACAGCAGAGATTTATCTTAGAGGTGATCTACCACAGCATCTAAATTATAATCGTATCACAGCAAACCTGACACTCACATCTTACCGCTAGGCCTCGCAAAGCACCAAATGCCTACTGTGCTTAATACACAGTTCTTGTGGCAAAGCCTAGATGGTGTCAAATTATATAATACATGTTATGATAGATTTGAAATTCTAGGTGCCTCATAGTCAGCTCTGTGCGGAGGATGCACTGCAGTCCCTGCCTTTCTTTGCATGAGCCTGGGCTTGCGATGCCGCTTCACATTTCTCGACCAACAATATCCTCTAGTGGTGAAGTCGGGATCAGCAAAGCAGAGTCGGCGTAGGCAGGCCGAGAAACGGATGAGGGTCGATTTTTCTTATCACGCCCCAGAGAGAGACATCAAGTCATCCTGCTTCGTTGTTGCTCACTAATAAGCCTGAGACAACACCTCTGTTACGAAACTCATCAGAAAAGCACAATTATTACCCATTCGCCTTCAAGCAACTAAAATAATACACTTCTACATACGTCTATGTTCTCCGTTAAAGAGTACTACTGCTACTTTTTGGGTAACACTTTCAAATACTTTTACTCCTTAATTTTTTTCCCCACGTCCTCTCTGTGGGTATTTTGACTTTGATTGGTTTACTAATAGCAGAGGACAATCGTTCATACACTGAGGTTCAACAGCTGCCAGAGCTACTTCATTTGTTTACTTGGTATATATGTAGTACTACACACTTTGACTAGATAATTAGTCATTATTTGATTGATGAGTTAATTGTTGTTATGTAAATATTTCCAGTAGACATCACATTCCAGTTTGTCCTTATGAATCCTGTCGTGGATCTCTATTAATTTAGTTTTCTTTTCCTCCCCTTCCTGCCTCTTTGCTCCCAGTTAACGCCTCACGATGACTTCAAATGTCAATTGCTTAATGCAAAGATGTAATTGTCCTATTTCTTACCCCAACAAGTCCCTATAAATATTACACTATTTATCCTAAAAGGAAGAAAAAGACTGAGGCTGCTCATGGGTAAAAGAATTAAGAGCTTTGTAAACTCCTGAGGGTTGGAAGTAGAGGACAGGAATGTTTATTAAAGTAAACTGGATGGTGAATTGGTTTACTTAACCTGTGTCGCTTGCTTTTGAGGAAGTTCATCATGCTTGAATGTCAATTGTAGTAGAACGGTTTGTGGTAACATCGAAGGTATGCTGAAGCGCTGGCTGGCCCATGGAAGTAACCCTGGAATGCTTTTCATGTGTATAAATGTGTTTAAACAAAAAGTTAAATCCAGAGGCTTAGAGAAAAGATATAAATCAAACAGCCCTGAGGAGAGGAGCAGGGTGTCTGGACGACGGTGATGCTCAGCTTGAAGTTCTATCTGACTTAACTATGTATCTATCCATCAATCAGCATCATTCACACAAACAAACACACACCCAGTGAGCCTCCCAGAGATTACCTTATGACTTAGCAAACACATAGTAGCCTCCCGCTCATTTTAATTAAGATTTTCAGCTGCCTTGGCCTTGGTCCAGTCAACGTCGCATGATTATCTCTTTATTCCCACCGTCTTCACATTCTTGTCTCTGCACAGGTGGTTGCGCCACAAGAGAACATCAAGTGAGCATCAAAGTCGTCTAGACACGACAGGTATGTGCTGTAGGATCCGTTCTGACGAGGAAAACAAGACACAACAGCATGCGTTTAATTTGATCTGGTTGTTGGATGTGGGGGGAAATTTGACTTGAAGCATCATCTGTCAGGATTTAAGAGCAGCCTAAAAGATTCTTAATCACGGCAGGATTTTTAATGTCTGCCAGGAGACACTGAAAGTGTATTTTATGCTTAGAGATGAAATGTGAATTTGCACTATGTAGTCTGTAGAAAACTAAATTCTATAGTAAGAGACACATCATTTTTGAACTATCTCATTCTCTATTATGAGTGAGTTGCAGTCATGTAGCTTTAATCATAACTTTCATGTCCTCAAAATAGCTATCTCCCTGCTTCGGCAGCCCCAGGCTTTAAATTGCTTTTGAAGTGATCCATTTCAAGCCTGGGGTATGAGCAATTTATATGTGGCGCTATAGAAGGATCCCTGAATCCACAGTCTAGATAATAGGGGACAAAGGTCCTTGTATATCTGAGCTGAAGAGAAGTTGTATGTTGGATTATACACCAGGGGCCTCAAGGTTGCGGTTCCCACATGAGTAAAGTAACAACTCTGTCTGACCCTGACAGATAGCAGCCATCTGCGAAAACAATCCCCAAGCAGATGTGTAGATGTGCAGGGGTCATAGAGGGGTCACGTCAAGGTAACATCAGAGATTTGAAAGTGACTGTGTATCAGAGCCCATTAGCATCCTCCAACAAAAAGCAATATCTTTACAAATGATGAGAATAAAGAGACTTCTGCTCCAGTTCTCACGGTCTATGGATAAACAACGTGAAGTGTATCTTGTGGATCATCATTCACTGTTCAGACTTTATAGGTTCCTCCTGTGCTTATGCTAAGCTTAACTAAAGACCACTACGTGTAGCTTCGTGTATGACACGTGACAGTAGTAATAAAGTTTGTGTCGTTTACTAGAACGCTTAGCTCGTCTGCACAGAACGTTTCAGGTTCAGTCACAGCATAACTTGGTGAAAAGCACAAAAACAAGATGTTCATAAGTATGTAACACTTATTCATAAATTGATATATATGTAAGCCCTGAAGGATTCATATGTGATCATAAGTGTGTTATGTTTGACACTTGGCTCCAGGGACAATTTTAGTAAAAGACCTTCCGAGGTGCTCAGCATACATCGACATGCGTACAGTATCCTGGTGAAGGCTTCAATGCATGTGGTGGTAAACCACTAGGAAATTACTTCATCAACATTTTTTGCATATATTTTGATATCACTAGTCACTGTCTCACCAGTTTCCCCCTCACTCTTTCTGTTGTGCCCTGCTCTCTCTCTTATTCTTTCTCTCTATCCTCCACTCTCTCTTTGCGTTGTCAGGAAAAAGAGGATTTATAATTAATTAAGAGACACCCTGACTGTTAAGAAGTATGCTTTGTTAGATTATTACTCTAAGATGCATAAATAGCATTTCACAAAATATGCCTTAGAGAACTCACACATTCATCCATTTTCTCAAGCTCTCACGCCACAAAATCCAATTTCTCATGCTTTCAAATTCAAAATTGCCTGTAGAAATCTATTGCATATCTACTGAATATTAAATACAAATCAAATATTCACCACTGTAAAAATGTGAGCCTCGAACGCGCCTTAATTGGGTTGGACCAGCTCTCAGCCGTAGCCTAGGAGGTGGCCAAGAGCATCAAACGCTCAGAGGGGAGGAGGTGCAGTAAAAGTGTTATGTTTGAGTTTTAACAGCTGAGAGACACAAGATGTCAGGATCACAGGATCTTGATGATGTTGTTTGCTGCTCTTCTCCATGATTAGCTATATTCAATTCAATTCAATTCAACTTTATTTATATAGCGCCAATTCACAACAGCAGTTATCTCAAGGCACTTTACGAGTAAGGTTTTAAGACCTTACACAACTAAACCCAACAATTCCCACATAGAGCAAGCTTTTAATTGTAGCCAATCAATAAATTGTACATTTAAATAGCAACAGCGGAGAGGGAAAAACTCCCTCTCTAACGAGGAAGAAACCTCCAGCAGACCCAGGCTGGGCGGCCATCTGCCTTGACCGGTTGGGGTGAGGGGATAGAGAAGAGAGAAAAGAACACAACCACAACAACAAAACAAGCAGCAACAGAACACAGGCGGGATGGTTGGACCAGCAACCAATTATAGCAATGATATCTCCCCTCTGGTGCCTTATTCAGTGGTCAAAGATGCTCTATTGTTGGACTGCATTCAGCTTATTCTGTTTTCTGCCTGCATCCTGCTATTTCAGCGTTTAACTATTTACATTCCTTCAGTACGAATGTAAGCATGTGGATAATAAAACAAGACCCTAAAGATGTCACCAGTTGGTTTGAGTGGTTTAAGTGAGACGTGGTACCTAAAGTTCACCCGGAAAGTTTGTCTAATGGGGGGAAGGCTCCTGGAAGAATATATAAGCAGGATATTGTGTGAATATAATTATGTACGACAATAAAGTTTTGTTTAGTTTTGCAAATAAGTTGAAAATATCTCAAATAACAAAATAACTATAAATATTTTATTTGATCTCATTGCAGTCCATGTATACAATTAATGTATAAATTATTCACTGTGGAGAAAACGTACTGATTATATATACATTTTTATGACCTGATAAAACCATCTTGTGTCAAATTTGAATAAATCATGTAGGAACCTTTTGAGCGGAACCCAGACGTGTTTCTCGTTGTCTGGGTGCAGGTGAACACATGTCCGACACTATTATTCAGTCGTGTGGAAAACAGCAGCGTATCTCTCCGTTGACGTCTTTTTAGTTGCATAAAGATTTCCTCAAGTCTTGTAATGTTAAGAGATGTTGCTTTTTTCCGGCATTATAAAATATGTTCGGGGTCAACAATTCAAAACAGATTCAGAAAGCAGCTAAGCGGATACACCCGAAAGCTGCTTAGCTAAGCAGCTGAATCGAACCTACAGGTTTTTTCGGTTTTTTATGACCATGCTGCGACTGTTAAGAGGTGGAAAATACGCTTCTGTTAAGATATTGGTCGGTGTTTTGAAGCACACGAACAGACAGAGATACGCCTCAAGCCGCAGCGCGTCCGGTGAATATATCAGGAGATTTATATCAGAAAACACAGAGATCGCTGGAGAGCAGAGTCTGACTCCTGAGGTCAGACTGAGACTATTCACCCCGAGATGCAGGTTCTGGAGAGAAAGACCAGAGCTGTGGCCTTTTGCTGACCCGTACTGGGCCATATACTGGCCCGGAGGACAGGCACTTTCAAGGTTTAAGCCTTAAAGTAAACACTTGGTGTCGATGAGTCCAGTGTGTGTAAGTCATTGCTGCTAACGCCCACTTGATGTCTGCCTCCCTGCAGGTTCCTCTTGGATCATCCTGGAGTGTGTCAGGGGAGGTCAGTGCTGGACCTGGGCAGCGGGTGTGGAGCCTCGGCCATCGCTGCAAAACTATGTGGTGCCGCTCATGTTGTTGCTAATGACACTGACACTGGTATCAATTTATATATTCCAACTCTCCGTTTGCTCTCTGACTTACTAACTGTAAAGCTCCTAGTTATCTGACATCTTCTCAGAGAGCCTGGGTGTCCTGCTGATATGAGCACTCACCACATTGTGGCTTCAAACTAAGATAAAAGGCCAAGCTTAAGACACAGCTTAACACGTCTTGTTAAAAACTGCATTAAATACGTGCTCGACTCTGTGGAAATTAGTTTTTCACATCATCTAATGATACAAACTGTCATTTGTCTTTAACAACAATTAATAGTAAATTAGGAATTAAGGCGTTTGAGCACAAACGTGCGTCTTTGTGTTACAGTTGCAGCAGTTGCAGCCCTCATGAACTGCGAGCTGAATGGACTGGAGCCACTCGTTTGCGCGACTGACAGCATGATTGATTCTGAGCCCCAGGGCTTTGACCTGATCCTTCTGGGGGACATGTTCTATGACGAGGTCCTCGCCGCCAGCCTTCGCAGCTGGTTGGACCGTTGCATCAAAACCCACGGTACCAAAGTATTGATCGGTGATCCTGGGAGAGCTCCGCTGCAGGAACATGGCATTCGACGGTTTCTGCATCATCTGGCTCAGTACGAACTGCCGGGGACCGTCAGAGAGGAAAACTATGGCCTGACCTGCAGCAGCGTTTGGTACTACAGTCCTGAACTCAACTCTAAAGAGAATCTGTGCACTTTCTTAAATAAATTTAATTAACACTGAATAATAGATGAGACGTCTCAGACTTTCCTTGCACAAAGTAAAACCCTAAACCTTTTCCCTGAGCTGTCAGAATTAAGCTTCATGAGTTGTAGTGCAATCAGCTGGGCAGCTTTCTATAAAATCGGCTCTTCATACCACAGACGTCTCAGCCCATCACTGGTCCAAGATCAGAACAAAACCTTTTTTTCGGACGAGCCTGTGGCAAAAAGGGGGCCATGGTCAAATTCATGTAATTGGGCATTGTCTGTTGCTTGTGTCACACCATTCTAATGTTTGGAAACAGATGAGAGCCTGAGATGAAAGCCTAACAAAAAGCGGTTTAGTTGGTAAGGAAAGGGTACAAAGCCATCTTAGCCTGTGTGTAAAAAATATGTATTAATTTATTTTTGCTTCATTGCCATGGACTCAGGTATGTTTATATGTTATGTTATGTATGTTATACAACTGAGAACTAAAGTAACTAAAATTGAGAGCATTTTCACTTCTATATGTATAAAAGAATTCACGTGTCCGTGTGAAAGGATTTCACATGTGAACCCTTTGGGACTACATGGATTTCTGATGAATGTGTTCTGATCTTCATCGAAGTCACAACAATAGAAAAACACAATCTGCTTAAACTAATACTGCACAAACATTATTTTTCCATGTTTTTATTGAACATAACATGTAAACATTTTCAGTGCTAGGTGGGAAAAGTATATGAACCTTTGGACTTAACAACTGGACTATTCCTCTTTTCAAACGTGTTTCAGTGCAGCAATATTCTTGGAATGTCTGGTGTGAATCACTATGATGTCATGTCATAGCATCTCGAGGGGTTGAGGTCAGGATCAGGCTTTGGGTCGTTGTCCTGTTGCATCACCCGTCCTCTGTGAAGCTTCAGTTCAGATGGTCTTAAGTTTTTCTGCAAAATTTCTTGATAAACTTTGGAATAAATCTTTCACTGCACATAGTGTTTTTTCCAAGTGTATGTATAAGAGGAAAACATTTCACTTGTATGTATGAATGGTTTTTTCAGTATAGTATGTAGATGGCTTTAGTTTCACGCGTATGTCTGAGAGAATAAATCTGAATAATGTCTCTCATTGCACCTCATAACCTTCTCTTTCAACATTTCAAGATTATATCAACTTTGTCCCATCTTTTCTGGGCCTTTTAGGTGTTTTCCACTATTACATTTTGATAATTAATTAGATAATAATACCTATGTCTTCCTATAGTCCTTTCCTTTTGAGCTAATCCTAGTCCTTTTTCCTGTTTGACCATTCCCATGCATATATGATGTTTCCCTTAATCAATCAATGCTGCACCATTCTCTTCTATACTTAGATGTTACATGACAGTTCAAAGTGTTGGACTCTAGACAGGTTTGACAGGGTGTGTTGCTTAGTATGCAAATGAGACCCGTTCCCCAGGGGCTATGTCACACGTGCCTCTTTGTGCAAGCACATCACAGCGTCCTTTTTGTTGCCTATTGGAGTACAGTCACATCTTTTCACACAGAGTTTTGCTTGTAGCTCTGTCATTGTAGTGGAAAACATTAGTATATGTTAGTTGGTTTAGGATACAGTTAGAGTAAAATAGATATTGTTTAGGCCTTGTTCATTTCCAGGGAATATGATTGTACAGGACGCTTGCTGGCCTTGGGTGGCTCCGAGGATATCTGACCGGTAGAGCAGAACAATTTGGGCAAAACATTCTGACCTGGTAACCAAAGCAATGGAGACAAAACAAGTGGCTGTAATCACAACTGTTTGCATTTGGGCTGACGCAAACTGAGGGATTAAAACATGCTCCCGAGGAATCTCGGGAGGAGAGTTCTTTGCCTGCCGTAGAGACAACTCGTTTTTCTGTGGTCAGGCCTGGGGCTCCCCGCGTGCTAGCAAGCATCCTTCCTGCAGGAAGAAGGTGACTCCGCACATCTGCCTTTGCATTCTTTCATCTCAGCACTGAGAATAAATCTACAATTGATTGGCTGAAACCTAATGCTGCCTCGGCTTGAGTTCTTCTGAGTTGGGACTTTTCTAACCACTACATCGTGTTGATTCTGTTGCAGTCAGGTGAGCTTTTACTACTACAGGTGTTGTACTTTATTTAACAGCAAACAACAAAAATTTTCAAAACGACACAACTACAGTGATTAACATGAAATTGCAGATCCTGCCCTACCAAAATATTCTACTCACAATCTTTGCATTTAAAAAATTACTTTTGGAAAAAGTAAGTGTCCAACTGAAGCGCGATCTGCTCATCTGACTACCATGGGTGTGATCAAGGCATGACTCGCTACATGACCTTTCAGATCATGAGTTTCCATTTCCCATCTGTTTTATTTCAGGGACTTCTCTTTTTTTATCCTCTGGCCATCTGTTAATTTTGTCTTTCTGGTGCTTCCTATTAACCTCCTTATTCGAAACCTCCCTATTATTTCGCTCATTCATCAATTTTTAATTTGATAACATTTAGCCTTTTAGAATTATTTTATACATTTGGTCTCTTTGTCTCGCTCTGATCACCATCATCAGTAATGCAATTACGTCTCTTCTTAATTATCGTTCTTCATGCAATCAGTTGCTATAGATACATATTACATTCAGTATGAAGTCACTTATCTTTGAGTACAACCCTACTCTTACATAGTTATAACTATAAATGCTATCAACAGCATTCATTTCTATTATTATTTCAATATTTCTATATCTAACTTCCATCTCCATGTCATCTTTCAGCTTTTTTCTTTGGTGTTAATGCCTCTGATAGTGGTGACATGCAGCTGGTGCAATCAATCACCTCACTGAATTGTTGTTTAGTCCTCATAAGGGTCGTGAGCATGGAGTCTATGCCAGTTGTCAGTCGGAAGAGGCAAGGTACACCCTAGACGGGTCGCCGGTCCATCACAGAGCCACATACTGTATAGACAGACAAACACAGTCACTCTCACAATTTAGAGTCTCCAGTCAGCCTAACTGCATGTCATGAGGAAATGGTCATCTCTGGAGAAAACCCATGACACACAATTAACGAACTACCTCTCGTCAACTTAATTTGACAGGTCTAGGTCATAAGGTTACGGTCTTCCCATGGTTTCTGATTGGTCCACGTCATAAGCCAATGAGATTGAGCCAAAGACCTTCATTGAAATAGCAGCAAAGCACTTATTTCGATGTGATGTTGACGGCAACCAAGTGTTCTTCTCATGCTGCCGACTGGAAGATGTGTGTGTATGTGTGGGGATGGGGCCCTCACATCCATCAGGGTTGGTGTATGAATCTGAGCGGTTCTGGTCTGAAGTGATCGCTGTGGGGGGAAAAAGCAGAATGGCATATAAGTGGGTCCTCAGACGTTCCCCCCTGGTATGTGACACTGCTTAGTGTATCCGTCAAAAGCCGGACACAAGGGGTGCATTTAAAACAAGGGGCCTCACCAGATGCGGTTCCAGAGGTTTGAGAAGCTCAATTAGCATAATAGGGTCCGGTCTGAAGTGAGCGCTGTGGGGGGAAAGCAGAATGGCATATAAGTGGGTCCTCAGATGTCCCCCCCCCCCCTGGTATGTGACACTGCTTAGTGTATCCGTCAAAAACCGCTTGAACAGTCTCAATCAGATGTTTTAGCATGTTGTTCAAGGACCGCTTGAACAACATGCTAAAACATCTGATGAATAAAGAAATAAGCGCTTACTTTCGGAAGCCTCTGAGGACGACGCTGACGATGATGAAGATGAGGATTTTGGTAAGCGTATACGTTTTACCCCCGCCCCAGATCTCCGCGGCGCTCTCCCGCTGTTTGTTTGAGTAGGACCTGCAACAGCGGCGGTGTTTAGGCTGCTGGGTTGACCCACGGGGGCTTCCGTAGGCTCGGGATTTTGGTTCACGGATTCACTCTGAACAAGATTAAAATGTGAAACGTTAATACAATGAGACGTTATTAAAAAACGGCACGATAAACCTTTTTTATATTATATTACTACGTTATAAATACTTACCAAGGTCCCAATCGCTGTCTTGCTCGACAGCTACGCTGGACCCGGCGGCTGCAGTCGGCGCCGCGGGTGTCTCTGTTTATACAAATATGAAAAGTTAATTTTATTTTTCATACATAGTTTACCGGATTAAAAATGTGTGTGTTAAATTCGTTCTGACCTGCTCGCTTTGGAATTTGAGACTCGGCCGCTGTGACAGAACAAAAATGATAAACGTCACGATATAAACCGGCTTTTTAAACCTAAACTGATTTATTTTTAAAAACATATTACACTAACCGTTTCCTCTCGAAGCCTGCTTCGTTTTTAAAGCAGCGGCATTAAATCTATAGGACAGACCTGTCAGCCGGATATAATGTTACAGAATACATTCGTTTATATATATATATAAAATAATAATAATAATAATCACTCACCGGACTTGCGCGATGTGTTTTGATAGCCGTTCTCGTAGGGTCTTGCTGATATAAATTAGAGTCCGTTAACATATTTATTTTAGGCGGACCCCTTCATCAAAATGCATTAAGTTTTACCTGTTGCCATGTTTACGGGAGCTTCGCCTGAGTTTGAGTCGGGGTCTTCGAATGAAGTCTCCAAGACGAACGCGTTTATATAGCCGCAACGTTAACAAAAGTCTTTTTGTCGTATGTCTGAGTCTTATTTCGTTCTCACAACGCTTTTTGATAATATGTTGCAGATGTCTGAACGGCCTCCTGAGTGCTTGTCTCAGCATTCCCACACAGCGTTCACTTCAGACCGGACCCTATTATGCTAATTGAGCTTCTCAAACCTCTGGAACCGCATCTGGTGAGGCCCCTAAAAGATTGATAGGGGGTCTTGTGTCCGGTTTTTGACGGATACACTAAGCAGTGTCACATACCAGGGGGGGACGTCTGAGGACCCACTTATATGCCATTCTGCTTTCCCCCCACAGCGCTCACTTCAGACCGGACCCTATTATGCTAATTGAGCTTCTCAAACCTCTGGAACCGCATCTGGTGAGGCCCCTTGTTTTAAATGCACCCCTTGTGTCCAGCTTTTGACGGATACACTAAGCAGTGTCACATACCAGGGGGGAACGTCTGAGGAGTCCACGGGGCGGGGTTAGGAACGTTCCCACAATCTCATTGGCTTATGACGTGGACCAATCAGAAACCATGGGAAGACCGTGACCTTATGACCTAGACCTGTCAAATTAAGTTGACGAGAGGTAGTTCGTTAATTGTGTGTCCCATGCAGACATGGAGAGAACATGCAAGCTCCACATAGAAAGACACTCTGGGGACACTAGAATTGAACCCAGCACCTGTTTGCTGTAACACCAGTGTGTATGTAAAGCATAGAACAGTATAGGCCTCTGTTGTGTGTGTGTTGAAGCCTATGAAGCCCATGAAGTCAGGGAGTTTGTCTGTCCTTGTCTTTTCTAGGCAAATTACAAACCGAGGTTATAGGAATACATACAGTATCAGATCAGATATCAGTGAATAGGTATACAAAGGCAGGTATTAGTTACCGTCCTTCGGTCAAGGGGAACACCAACATCTGCCCTTGTTTCCCCTCGTGTAAACCCACCATTCTAAAATGACACTTTCCTCACTCGGTCACAATAAGCACATCCATTTTTACTTGCAGCTAAACGCTGGCAGAGGACAGTTTTATTTAACAAAATGTTCCATGCAGACAAGTAAAAAAACATTTAGCCAAGTACAAAAAAGTCAATGCAATGATCAAAATGCAAATATTGCATACAAACATCGTCATTTATAAGATAAATGTATAAAATAAATATGTAGCTGACATATGCAGTTCTCGGGATTCATGCAAGTTAACTTTCTGTAGAAAATTTGTAAAAAAGTAAAAAAAAAAAACAAAGAAACATAGACAACAATACTTCTTCAATATTCTGTCTAAATGATTAAACAGTACCAGATATAAAAGTAAACTAAATGAAGAATTGTGTTGACTCTGGAAACTTCTGAAAAGTCTGGACAGGGGCCAAACACAGGCATAAACATCACAATAACTGACTGGTTCAGTCACAGCATTCGTTAACACAACTCATAAACTGCAGACAAAAGAAAGTGTGTGTGCGTGTGTGCGAGGAGCCAAAAAGACGCTGGCCAACCTCAGTTAATCAGTGCAATCATACTTCTAGGAATGTTTTCTTAAGAAGTCACACCACTGGTTGCACCAACTCTTCTACAGTCAATTTCCATGACGATCGGCTCCAACAAGCAAACATTTCCAAAAAGCAAAATAAAGTTAAAAAGCATGTCATCCAGAACTTCTACGATCGATTGTATATCATTTTGATCTACAGCTACTGAGATAACCATGACGGGAAACAGATGAAAAGTTTGGCGAGAACAAGATGTTCTTCATCAAAGAACAGGGTAAAAACAGGATGTGGTGGGAGGAAATAAAAGCTGAAAGCCAGCTACTGAGTGAGTGCGAAGGCCTGTAGTCCTCCTCACATGCATGCGCCTCTGCAGAGAAGAGGCAACGGTTCCCTTTTTGTTACCAGTCGTGATTATAAATGTTTAATTAACCGCTTCGATTTGTCTGAGACTTATTATAGCTCTGTTATGAGTTATCTGACATTCCTTTCACCCAAAGATAAAGTTCTTTGCTGACATCCTGATCTTTTTCCTGGGGGGACATGACAGCTCGCCTGTCGTTTCATCATTACTTCTACCTTCATCAGCAGGTAGTTTAAATGTGACAGCGTGCTTGCTCTTGTCCTCTCCAATACTGGTCCTTCGTCTCTTTAGAGAGAGCTTGGTGTTTTTACTCCAGGTCCTCCTTTCAGATGAAGCTGGCGGCTCTGTGGGGCTAGAGGACCCACTCGCTTCAGCCATCTTGAAACCAGAGCCATGTTTCATTTTAAACGTTTTTAGTTTTTCTTTGGGCTTAATGCCAACGGGTGAAAAGCTTTTCCTCCACTCCTCATGAATCCGCTGCTTGACCGAATATGTTGCAGGGTAAGCAGCGTGTTTGGCCTCTGGGGAACTCAATTTCACAGAGAGGACCTTTGGGGCAGTCTTTGCTGATTGAGATAAACGAGGAAATGAAGTTGACGTATCTCTCCTGCTAGATAATTTATTTTGAGGTGAATAGCCAAACAGCACCAGTTCTATGGTTTTTGTTCTTGGATATGTATCGTTAGCAACTTTGACAGAATCCTTCTTAAAATCCAAACCTTTGGACACAGGCTTCGTTTTGGGAACGTTTGGAATAGATGTGTTGCTTTGTGTCTGCTTTGCTTTGGCAGACCCACATTCAACATGGAGCGCAGCTGCCTCGAGGGAGGGTGCGACGTTGCTTTGAACTGTTTTTTGGGGCGACTCCAGTGACTCCATCCCATCTGTAGACGTCAGCTCGTCTTGTGTATAATCCTCATTCTCTGACGCCCAAGTTGCAACTTCGGCTTTTTCGATTTCCCCGTCGCTGTTGTCCGAATGCTTTAACGGACTACTTCCTGTCGATTTCAACTCGTTGTCTTCGTTTGCGCTTGACTGGCTATCGCTTATGCTCACGTAAGAAGTGTCCTTTAGATCTTCAGCAAAGCTTGGGTCGTCTTCGGTTAAGTCGATAAGTTGTCCACTGCATTGCTCAGGCAGACTAAATGTAGTGTGGCTGGTCACTGGAGTCCCTTTTTTGGAAGCCGAGTGGAAATGAATGTCAGGCTCAATCACGCATACGTCGCCATCCTTTTGTGTTGCTTTCGCCTCGTCCGGGATCTCGCCAGCACAGTCTGTTTGACCTTTACTCCAAATAGGTACTTGTGACTTATTCACAGTTTCCAATAACTTCACAAAGTCGCAAACCCCTTCGGTTGGAAGGTTTTCCAGTAACGACTCCATCAGGTCCAAAGAACTGGTCGTGACTTCCTCGGGCTGACTGTCCGTGTCCACGCTCTGTTCCTTCTCACTTTGTATTTGTTGGAAGATACGTTTGGCCTCTTCTGGGGGCAAAACCTCAATTTTAAAGGAGTAATGTGATTCATTTGAAACCGCACTGTTAGGAGAACAAGGCTCCTCGTCATTTGAGGTAGTAACAAGAGTTGAGGTCTGTTTTTCTTCACCTGAGTCAACCATTTCAGGGCCCGCACTTATCAAGGCATCATCTGGCATCTCGACCACAGTCTGTGCAGGAACGTTGTTGACAGTCACACCTTGATCTGCCTGGCTGCCACTCTTGAATGTGTACAGACCGTACTTTGTGGACCATGGGAAGCCAAACTCCTTATCGATGTCATCTAGCTG
Source organism: Macropodus opercularis (assembly GCA_030770545.1). NCBI lineage: Eukaryota > Metazoa > Chordata > Actinopteri > Anabantiformes > Osphronemidae > Macropodus > Macropodus opercularis. The sequence goes on along the minus strand of CM061094.1, from coordinate 6,446,877 downwards.
CTGGTTGACATTCAGCCACGATGACTTGTAAGGAGGAGCTGTGTAAACGTTATTATGGTTTAGAACATGATAGTTTTTGAGTGATTCCTCAAAACCCGGTTTTACTTGTGACAGAATAACAGAGCGTTTGGTTACTTGTTTGCCAAAGAATTCTTTAACCTCGTTTATTACAATTTTGTTCTCCTTGAGTTGGGCTATCAGCAGCTTACAATCGCTACCCCAAAACATGTTCAGCAGTTTGATCGTGGAGTTGGCATATGCATTATTTTGAATATCCATCTGAGATTTCTCCTCGTCCTGTATCAGCTTAGTTAACATGTCTGTGGTCCAAGGGGTTGTTGGAATTGAGGAAAGATCTATTGGTGTCTCACTTTTGTCCTTATCGCGTTTGTTGCTTCGTTGTACTTCAGAGTCTACAGATTGTTGAGAAACTGTTGTAACTTTCTCTTCTGCTTTCTGGAAAATAAAAAAATCCTGTTCCGACTCAACGACACCTGAAGTCAGTAATTTCCTTAATAATTTGTGATGTTCAGGCGATTTGGAAGATGATACAGGTGTACTTTTACTGGATGCTGCTGGCTGACTGATGGGACATTCACCTGACCTTAGTTGATTTGCATTTTCTGAGCAATGCGTAATTCCTTCTCCTAAAGATGCAGCCTGTTGGTTCTTTGCGACATCTGGTGAAAGGCACAATTTACCGGGGTTATGTAAAGATTCGTCTGTTGTGGTGCCCTCACCAAACTGACTGCTGGTGTTGCAAGAGGTAGGTTTGCCAGACTGGCAGCTTTCTTGAGACAACGGTTGCACAACAGCAACGGCCCTGGTCCCTGTGCGACCGGGAGATGTGTGAATGGAGCCGTCGCCTGATGTCACGGACTGGCGTATGTCACGTACGTCACACAACTGCTGATGCGTTACAAAAGTCTGCGTCTCATTTCTCTGCGGCACTATGCCCTCAGCCATTTGCGTTAGCCGAGATGCACTGTGTGAGGATCCAACCAGATTTCTGTTGGACAAGTCACTGTCTGCTTTTTTGTTATTTCCACTTCTGTTACCTGTTGCTGTGACACTACAACCACTTGCTGTGAAGTTGTTTTGAGGTGGCCGCACTAACGTAACACTGTTGTGGTCGGTTATAGGCAAATATCGTCTATGATGGTACAGTACGGGCTGAGAAGGGTTTGAGTTATAAGTCTGAGCCGCTGTCGATGTGATGGGTTGCGTAGCTTGATTAGACTCTGCAGCATTTGGCTTCTGCGTATATTCCCCAAAGCCAAAAGTCTGTTCGCCAGCATTTTGTACTGTGTTTAGCTGAGCTGCATATTGTTGGTTGGAGACATTAAAAGTCTGTCTGCTTGACAGTGAGTTTGCCGCATTGCTGTTGTTTCTAAAATGCTGAGAGCGAGCGTCCTGATAAGTTGGAGGTCCATCCTGAACGCCGTTTTGCCTGGGATTCTGGGTATGAACAGTCTGTCTGTCCTGTGTAGTCCCGGAAATAGATGAACTGGTCCAGGCTGCCTGTTCACGTAGAAGCACGGCTCCCGTCGCACTATATGCTGGAACATGTGTGGTTGCATCCGTGTTTCCATTTTGATGCATAGCCCTCTGACCTTTGTAATGCTGAACGTCCTGCACAATGTTAACATCCTGTTTTCCATTAACTGGCTGCTTCCAGTAGGAGGACATGTCTTGTTGAGTGTATGTAGTGTTTGCCATCCGCATGCCGGGTGCAGCCTGGGTTGATGAATTCAGAAAAGAGCCGTGATGAAGCTGCTGCTGCTGCGGCTGCTGTTGCTGCTGCTGTAGCTGATGTTGCTGCTGCAGCTGTTGTTGTTGCTGCTGCTGTTGTTGCTGCTGCTGCTGATGTTGCTGTAGCTGTACCTGTTGCTGCTGTAGCTGTTGCTGCTGTTGCTGCTGCTGCTGCTGCTGCTGTAGCTGTTGCTGCTGTTGCTGCTGTTGTTGCTGTAGCTGTTGCTGCTGTAGCTGATGTTGCTGCTGCTGTTGTTGCTGCTGATGTTGCTGCTGATGTTGCTGCTGCTGCTGAGTGGCAACTTGAACTCCTTTGCTGAATTGCAAACAAAGGTTTCCACTCTGAGGACTATTGTTCAAGTTTTGGAAATGCTGTAAATAACCACTATTCCTTCCTCCAGTTGGCTGCTGCAGAGAAGCTGCCTGATGCGGCAAAACAGACGTCTGCCAGTTTGACATCTGTCTGTTAGTTCCATCCTGAAGTGTGAAGTTGCCACGTTGAACTTGTTGGACTCCCATGTTCACCGTTTGGTACTGACATGAGCTATTCGCGTTCCCAGTTTGCTGAGTCCTCATTAGATAAAGGGTACGCTGGGACACCACCTGGGAGACGGGTCCAGCTTGTTGGTGCTGTCCATTCATCCATGCTGAACAATGCATTTCAGGCTGTTGGTAGGATGAAGACATTACTAACCTGCAAGAATAAATAAAATATATTAGCATATTCTTTTTAAAGAAATAATAATACAAAGAATGCATCAGACATTTGGGGCAATTTTGTCCTGCCAATGATCTTTCCTCATCTTTGTTGCCTCTGTTTATAGCAACATTTGTGGTATATTTTTGGGCATTTTGGGTCACGGTTAGAGAGGCCTGGAGGACCAAACCGTCAGAGAGGCGCCCGCACCCTTTGTGTGTCAGCCTCACGCTAAAGGTCCTCCAGTGCACAGCCCAGCGTGGGGCATCTCCTACCTACAAGGCTGCACTGCAGTTTGAAAGTGGGCTTGTGTTTGATGTCTGTGCAGGAGTTACCTTTCACACATAAGCCTGCGGGTCCACGTGCATGCGTGAAAGGGGCCTCGTTGTTTTGTTTGTTTTTCGGTGGCATTAAACTGTTTATGCGTACGCACATGCTGAACGGCCGTCCGCCAACGCAGAGGACGTTCTTTCCTTTCACAGGCTTTAGAGCGGAGGCTGCATTCGCATGCACATCCAAGGTTCTTTCAGCAACCTGGTTAGAACATGCATGCAGCGGATTGAGTCTTATTCCTCCTCAAGTCTGCCACACATTGCATTGCTTGTGTGTGTGTGTGTGTGTGTGTGTGTGTGTGTGTTGATCTTACAACCCATCAGCCTGTCTGCTTACGTTTCATTCATTTAACTTAAGAAACCTAAGGCATCATGAAACTTTCTCCACTGTTTGTGTTCAGCTACACTCATTGTGGAAGCAGCTGGGGGCAGATTACAAACCATAAACGCACTAACAAACGTCATAATGACAAAGTTCTCGTCACCTAAGAAAGAAAAACTACCCGCGTGCACGAGCAGCGTAGTTTGTGCTGTTTTCCGGTCACGATGACGGTCAAAGCGGCCACCGCTACAGTTTACGTGCGCGATTAATACGATGTTTACGGTGAGCGAACGCATCCGTTAGACTCGCTCCGGGGCGTAACTCGGCTGCAAACTTTGTGTGCGTCGTGTCGCACAGTGGTTGATAAAACGAGCTAGAAACACATTATTACACCGGCAGCGCCAGCCCATTGGATGCTCATCGCCCTAGATCAATTATTTCGCCACATACTTACTTACTTTTGCACGGATGACGTCAGCTGGGACGTCGCAACCCGGCCTCCGTTCAGAAAACAAAACTCCGGCCCCGCAGTGCGTTCATCCGCGCTCCGTTACTTCTGGTCCGTCCCCTCGTCGGTCCGGGCGGCGACTGGCGCGTCGGCTGCCTCTTGCTGGAGAAGTCATGACTCTGCCTGTGCTCCTCCTCCAGCTTTTAAGGACGTGACATGCCCCGCAGTTGGAGGAGGTGGAGGAAGAGGAGTAGCTGCTGCAAACGGAGATAAGATGAAGGCCAGTCTTCACACACCAACATCTAACAGCGTTGCAAACAGAAAAAAACAGACAAATTCCAGTGGCTACGTAGATTATTTGCTTTCATTTAATGTCAAATAGTTTTGCTTTTGTGTTAATGTTTATTGCAAATGTGATTCCTGAGTTGTTTTGCTTAAACCCAATGGTCTTTTCTTCCAGAGGTAAAGAGGGAAAGCTTACATTGTTCAAATGAGCACCGTCAGTGCCGTCTGGGACCATGTGTGAATGAATCCACACCAAATGGGTTATTGGAAGCATTTCATTGCAAAACTGTGATAGATTTTACTACCTCTCCTGCTGAAAGTGGAAAGATGTTGGAACAACCTGATGAAAGGTTTCTGATAAGTTAGCATCTAGACTATGTTAAGCTTTCTGCAATTTGAATTTTTAGTGTATGACACAGATTTCTTGGTGTAATATGTGATAAGGGGTGAAATGCCGAGTGCCTGCAAAATGATGAATGGTGACACAAGTATGACTCCCAGCTGAGAGACATAAAAGTATCAATATGTTTTATGGGTTTATTAGAAGAAAGTGGGGACTAAGAGGATAATAATGATTAATGGTAATGGGTATGAGTACGTAAACCAGAGAGAGTCTACACAGAAGAAGTCAGTGACAGTGTGGACTGATCTCCTCTAACATAAAGCTCTGGGTGAGCCCTGAGCTTGAAGGCCTACTGAAAGAGAAGAGGAAGGCAGAGGAGAGACCTCCTACTTAAGGCATTCCCATAAGGTATTGCTGCATTCAGAGAGGAGAACAAAGCGTGAATATAAATGAACAATACGTTTTCCCATAGATGCAGACAGGGAGCCGGGGGGGGAGCTCTCCTTATAGATCTTTTACCAGATCTTTTAAGGCGTTCGTTAATGCAACCGCAACAGAGGCCTTATGTAAAGGTGTTCAGAGACGAGAACTAGGCATGAATGGTAGTGAGCAAATTTTGTCATCGGTGCAGGTGGTGTTTTGGTCAGGGAGCCTTATAATGCTCCGTTGCAGAGTATTGCTGCATTCAGAGCTAAAAAAAAATAATGAAATCTAGGTCTTATCAGACGATCAGATATGTATATATATATAAATATTGAAACTTTTTTTCACACGCTATGTCACATAGAAGCCATAATCGTCTCTGTCAGATTCTTTAATAGATTCTAGTTTTTTTCAGACTAGTGAGCCAAGCACTAGGAAATGTTTGTCAGGGTTGCCCCCACCCCCCGCTGCATGTCTCTGCATTCAGCCGTCAAGTTCATCAGGGAGCCGGTGTCCATGCTTACACCCCCCCCCCCCCCCCCCCCCCCCCCTCTGTCTGGTATGTGTGAACAGCGTCGTCTGTAAACTGGACTGGACTCATAACAGTGACGCCCTGTTCAAGAAGGGCCAAAGTCGCCTCCCCCTTCTGAGGAGACTGAGGTTCTTAAACAGGCCTCTATGACTCGGTGGTAGCTCTGCTCTCTACTACGCTGTGGTCTGCTGGCGTCCAGGCAGCACGGAGCGGGACAGAAACAGATGTAAGGGAATTTTCTGTTATATCTTCAGTTGAAATTATTGTCACTTGTTTTATTATAATTATTCCGAGCCCAACAGAATAATTTGAATATCGTGATTTATTTTTTTGTACTTCTGTAGAAGGCAACAGCTTCTATTGTTAAAACTACCAGTTAAGAGCAACAAACGTTTCCTGTCTTTATTTTTTACATCCAGGCCACAAGGTAAAAAAACATCACTATACTGCAGACGCTGTAAACCGTTGTGTAGGAATCTAAATAGTTAAGTAGTAGTTAAAATAGTAGTTGAAAGCTTAGATAGTAGGATGCAGGCAGAAAACAGAACAAGCCGAATGCATTAAAGTATAGTTTGAAACACACACATCAGGTTTAGAGAATAGTCCCAGACACGGGTCATTAAACAGCATGTGAAGAATGGGGTCTAAGCAGAAAATCAGATAAGTAGGGAGTGAAACATGTGAATGTCTGTAGAAGGAATGTGCTTGGATCCATAGGTTATGGGACCACAAAGCAACGGAGAAGATAAGACACCAATAAACCAGCCATGGAGACGAACACCAGACCACGGCATCAGGATCCAGTTACACCACAGAAAGATGCTCTGTCCAGCATAAAAGTGTGGGTCGAGGGACAGACAGTGTCAGTCAGACTTCGTGCCCTGACTATATGCTGTATAGTATAGGGACAGACTGACCCAGGCCTGTAAATTATTCTTCTTCAAGTTTGAAATAAAAGCAAGACTGATTTTTATCAGACGTTTCTCCTCATCATTCAACGAACGCGCAGAGCTGGGATTGGGAGAGCAGCTCAACAGTTGCTACGGAGAAATGGATGTTTCGCTTCAGCACTAGACTCTGTGGAGGAGGTGGCATCCATCATGGACAATGCATGTCACCCACTGCATCAGACAGTGGAGGCTCCGATCAGCTCCTTCAGTAGTAGACTGATCCACCCCCGGTGAAGGCAGGAGTGTTACGGCAGGTCCTTCATTCCCACGGCTGTTAGACCGTACAACCAACCGGTCTAGCAGCTCCACCGTGCAGATTATTTTGTAATGTAAAAACTTTAAATTTGTATAGTAGGTCATTTTCTTTGCGCACGCTCCACTTTCATTCTTTTTTCATCTTACTAATTGTCTGTAGCTGTGGTAAGGATGGAATTTCCCCACTGTGGGGGTCAGTTAAAGAATTATCTTATCTCTCTATGCTGCATTTGTTAAGTGGTGTACTTGTGCGATACTTAACTTGTTTACCATATGTAAATGCATTGTATATTCCTTCAATAGGAGACAAGTTGTGTCTGGGGCCTCCACGTCTGTTGAGAGAGGGGCTGTTTATCTATACGCGTAACGCTTCTCTAACACCCTGTTCAAACCTTCTTCAGTCTTTAACTCTCTCTCTGCTGCTGCTGGCTCACCAAAATTTCCACACTGCGGGATAAATAAAGTCCTATCTTATCTTATCTTATCTTATCTTCTCACGAAATTCAGAGCTTGAATGTGGTTCTGTCACTGTACACAGAATGCATACATTTGGTCATAAAGCCTGGGTTTAGGATGTACGTTTAGAGTAGAATAGGCCTTGTTTATTTCCAGGCAATCTGGTTGCATAGGAGACTTGCTGGCCTTGGGGCGGCTCCAAGCATATCTGGCCTGTAGAACCAACACAGTTTGGGCAAAACATTATGACCTGATAACCAAAGTAAACTGAGTTTAATAACAACTTAAGCGAGGGATCAAGACATACACAGACTCACCGCACATGCCAGTGAGGGCCTCAATGTGACCTGACATGAACTGGAACATCTCACATAACTTGCAAAAACATAAAACTAAACATAAAACTTATTGTTTGAATAATCATCAATGACTATTCTACATATCAATTTTAGAGAAAAAGACACAAGTGGTTGTGATAGAGACTATTTGGTACTTAATGATGAAAGAACTGCCTTGTAAGTAGGGGGTAGACTGTGCCTTAGACCTTATCCTCTGTTGAGAGAATCCTATTATCTCTGAATCCTATTTTACACCAGTTTCCTGTCCAGTATATGACCATCACTGTGACCTGGCTTTCTCCTTTAGATTTTGATGGGCTGGAATCGTTCTGGTTTCCTCTTCCCCTCTGTCCCCGAGCAGGATAGGGGGGTGTAGTGTATAGTGATGAAAGAACCGCATTGTAAGTGGGTAGACTGTGCCTTAGACCTTATCCTCTGTTGAGAGAAGGTCAAACCTCTCTGAATCCTATTTTACACCAGTTTCCTGTCCAGTATATGACCATCACTGTGACCTGCCTTTCTCCTTTAGATTTTGATGGGCTGGAATCGTCCTGGTTTCCTCTTCCCCTCCGCCTGGTGCTGCAGGGTTCTGATGTTTCCCTGAGCCCGATAAAACGCCAACATGTGTGTGTTTCCTGGAAACGTCCCTGCACGAGGCTTCTTTCTGCCTCCATGTGTACTGCATTTTGTTGTCAAGAAAACAGATTCAATTCATTCAAAGCTTTGTTTCAGTGGCACCTAGTGGAGCCGAGGAAGAAAGCAAATAATTATGTGTGTTATGTAACAGTGTAACTAGAGAATGGTGTAAATACGTTTTTGTAAACAATGATTCAGTCAATTCTATAAACTGTTCAACAATTCCCCTTATTATGGTTTGTCACATTCCACTGTGTTAAGGTCATCTGTCTTTATTCCATGATTATCTGACAGAGCAGAGCAGCGTCCTTGAAACTATTTTTGTGGGGGGGGTTTGTGTCACACATAACCACATAACAGATCTTTCTTTGCTCATTTGTTTGAACCTTCTCACGAGAGGAGTTGTGTTGTATATTGTAACTCACGTGTATTTTCCTTCACTGTGCTTCTGAATGTCTTATTTTCATAGAATCTTGCAGAACATCCTGTTCATTTCCATGATGGTATGTAGTGTAGTAGGTGGGAGACTCTGCTTGGGGACGTTTGATTGCTCTCTTGATGAATTTATGCTCATGATTATGATTAATGTTTATACAGAAATATATATAAAATAGTGAGTGAGTTTAAAATTGCTTTATTTGTTAAAACCTTTAAGAAACATGTTTAAATGGAAACAGGATGTGCCGGGAAAGTGGCCAGATGTGCCTGAGTAAGGATGTTTTCAACATGAACCTCTGCCACATACAACATTGTGAAATACTTGGCCACTATCCTGGTTGGACACATAAACTCTCCGCTAAGGTCAGAGGACTGCAACTGGAAAGGGATGAAGCCATGGTTTACTTTGATGTAATAATAATCACTCTTCACCAGCATCCAAATACGTTCACTCCTGGACTTATACCTAAACACCACATATTTCATACAACGTTCACATTCTGGACTGAGAAGAACATGTGGCTTGAACAGGGTGTTAGAGAAGCTAGATAAACAGTCCCTCTCTCGACAGACGTGGAGGCCCCAGACACAACTTGTCTCCTATTGAAGGCATATAACATATGGTACAAGTTAATCATCATCATCATCATCTTCTTCTTCTTCCGCTTTAACCGGGGCCGGGTCGCGGGGGTAGCAGTCTAAGCAAAGAGCCCCATACTTCCCTCTCCCTGGACACTTCCTCCAGCTCCTCCGGGGGAACCCCAAGGCGTTCCCAGGCCAACCGAGAGACATAATCTCTCCAGCGTGTCCTGGGTCTTCCCCGGGGCCTCCTCCCTGAATAGATGTCCAAGCCACCTCAACTGACTCCTCTCGACACACACACACACACACACACACACAAAGCTTTGTAATTATGCATTTTTACCATTTTTACATATGGTAAACAAGTTAAGTATCGCATAAATACACCACTTAACAAATGCATAATTACAAAGCTTTGTGTGTGGGTGTGGGCTGACTTAGACAGAAGTTAGAAGGACACAGCAGGAGTGATCACACATGCTATCAGTCAAAATGTGGGGGATGTGAAAACTATGCTTGTTTCGCAGGCTGAGAAGATCGGCATGAAAGGAGGAGAGTCCTTGAAACAGCCGGACAGACAGGTTGTCAGACTTCGTACCCTGACTATACGCTGTGTGGAATAGGGAGAGACTGACCCAGGCCAGTACGAGTATTACTCTGCAAGACGAAATAAATCTATTGACTCCAACTTTGTCTTCTCTTGTCTCATCAATAAAACGGAGCAAGTATGCAGATAGAAATCGACGCTCCAACACCATCTACCAGGCTGCCACTATGCTCAGGAAGATCAAGACCACTTCACAAGTCCATGAAAGACACACTTAACGACCCTGTGATTTCGGAGGAGGGGTCATTGCAGTTGAGAGTTCACTCCTACTCACTAGCCTCAGGCCTTTCTTCTCACAAAGAGCCTATTCTTTACAGGTCTGAAGTGAAACCTGACTGGAGGATAATAGGTCACTACCAACTCTATCTGGATAAGTAGTGGAACATTTCTACGAAATAGAAAAAGTCCAGTTGCCAAGACTGAACTTTCAGACTGGATGACGGAGAATCTTAACATAAAGGACTGTGTTTAGTTCAAGTGTTTAGTTCAAGTGCTTGTAAGTTGACTTTGGATCATTCTGATGTCTGGAAAAAGATGTGAAAGAGGTTTTGGTGGTTCTATTAACCAGCTGTGTGAGGGATACTCAACACCATTAGCTGAGTCTGTGAATAATTGTACAAGCCGAATTCTGGAAAAGTTGGGACATTAAAAAAAAAAAAAAAGAAAACTCAAAGACTTTCAAATCACAGGAGTTATTTTTAATTCACAATAGAACATACATAACATAACAAATGTTTAAACAGAGAAATTGTAGCCTTTTAAATAAATTCAGCCAGCAATCTCATGTTATCTGATCCCATGGCATGTTAGCTATGTGTGTGTGTGTGTGTGTGTGTGTTGTTGCTGCCTGTGAAAAGTCCCACTGCGGCTGCTGTACTGCCTGGTTTTCAGATTTAACTTGTGCATTCTTACCATGCAGCTGCTGTCTGGTAAGTTTGGTGAAAACTATCAACTTCGGTAGCAGTGGAGGAGCATTTTAACAGCTTTTTGACAGTTGTTTTGAATCCTTACATTTCACCATTTAATAAGTTTGGTTCGCAGCTTCACTCAGTCATAGTGGCAACATCTGCATTAAGCATCAGAGAGGGGTGGCAGGAAAACAGCCTGGCACTTTCTCCCCCTACGAAAAGTACGTTTTTTCAATTTTTATATTTTAAAGGCAAAGGCATGCAGACAAAGTCACCTCTCTCCCCTGCAGCAAAGACCCACAGATGTTGGGAGACACAAGCTGCGTCTCCCAGCCCAGAACATCCTCTCCCTGCTCAACCCAGGCAGTGGGTTTTAAACCCTCAACTTGCGTCAGTCGCAGAAGAGCGATTGCCCAAATTTGGCCTTTGGTATTTCGATTAATGATCCTGTTTATCTGAGAGTACGGTCACCTCGACCTGACGTGTTCCTGGAGCGGCCACATAAACCAGCGAGCTTGTAGAACTTAGATTTCCTGGAACTGAGAGAGCAGCTTGTTTATGCCAGAATATGAGAGTTCAGGAATGAGACAGAGGAACCCTGTAAACCCACGGCCTAGATATCCTGCTTTATACTGATCAATACATATTCCACCCTATGCTAAATATTTACATATATCACATACATGTACTGAACATATATTCAATGAATACAGGTAGGTTTACTGATGTGTAACTGAGCAGATGATTATATTGATTATATTGTCTGCAATTTCAGCCTCTAAGTGGGTCTAAGTGGGTCAAATGAGGATCAGCTGAGCAAAAAAAATAAATAAATATACACTATATGTACTAAAGGAATATTGCAAATTTGCCAGAGCTAGTAGAACAACATATATGAAAGTGAAAAGTCAGTAAATCCAACGCACAAGAGACCTAAACTAAGCTATGTAGCTAAAAGGACACCTACAAATAATAATTTTACTGACTGGCCTTAAAGCATTATTTCATTCCTACATTACTGTTAGAATGCATTTAAACAAGTCAATGTTTTGTTCAGTGTCACTATTCTATGTCACAGTCTGTGCCCTGTAATCAGTGGTTGCACCCGTGTTAACTTCCTGTTCAGTTAGTATTTAAGCTCCCCTCCTTGTTGCTGTCCTTATCAGTTTGTTGATTGTGGTGCTGTTATAACACACAGCGACAGCTAAGAGTGATTCTGTGCATCATTCACATAAATTCTGCTTGGATGACAACTTGAGATGCAAAGTTAAGAAAATCCAAAGTGAAAGCTGACATGGATTGAGAAACACAACAGCCAGTCATGCCTTGATATCAAGTTAATCTGATGTAAAATGATAACACGACAGTGCACAAATGTGCAGATCTGGAGTAAGTGGGGCTGCTGTGTCTCAGCGAAGAGCAGCTGAACATGTGGACAAGATAAGATAATTCTTTACTGGCCCCTCAGTGGGGAAATTCAATTGTTGCCACAACTACAAAAAATATCTAAGGTGCAAAAGAGAGTCACAGTATTAAACTGGTGGCCCTGATCTTTTTATTATTATTATTTGAAATGATATAACAATAAAATATGTAGGTATGAAAAAACAAAAAGGTCCAAGCATACTTTCCTTTTTCGCTGGTTCTCGTTCCAAGCAATTTCACCGTATAGGCATAAAGAAACTGACAGTCAGCCATTCAAACGAAAAATGAATGTTATGCTACATACACTTACTATGACCCCTAATATATACTGAAAATATATCAATAAGTTATGTTTGTTATTCAAGGCAGCGTCTGTGTTAGTTCTGTCATTTTTTCCTGTGTTTACCGAACCATTCTCTGAGCTATGTTACGTCTTAAGCCAGCAGTATGTGACCTATCACTAGAGGGGTTAAGAGCCGAGTGCTTGCAAAATGATGAACAATGGCTGAAGTTGGACACCTAGCTGCGAGAAAGGTAAACGTGTCAAAGTGATTTAGGGGCTGATTCGAAGAAAGAGGAGACTGTGCATGATGACGAGATCTTAATGACAATGTCTCTGAGTTTAAGTATCGGGATAATAAAGCATCACCATAAAATGTCAAGTGTTTTAAGTAACATTATGAGGCAAGTGTGTCGTTCACTAGCGCTTTATGGTCACAAGTGTGTTGTGTTTGATTTTCATTAAGTCTCTCCTTTGAAAACCTAAACGCTGCCTGAGTCGCCAATGCACCACAGAATGAGAAAGGCAAGAGCGAGGAGAGCGGTCCCTAAAAGGTCTCCAAGGGCAGTGAGGTAGGGAATGGAGTAAGAGTCTGGGTCTTTGCACCTTCGCCATAAGCAGTGGACGACCCAGTCAGCTATACACAGCAGGGAGAAGACCTAAGAGAAAGACACGTGAGATTTACTGCTGAAGTCTGAGGGTGGAGACATCAGCACATAGGCTCTCTGTACCTGACTCACCTGAATAAAGGAAGCAGACAAGAAGGTGACAGTCAAGAGGAGACTAGGAAATGTGTGTCCCCCCTTTATAAGGTGGATGGCATTTAGGAAGATAAGCTGACCAGGTACGACCAAAAGAAGCAGAATCTGGGCCGATCGATTGTTTGCTCCTGCCGTGACAAAGTCAAGCACCACACGTGTGTATTAGTTAACGGGGCAGCATATGTTTAAATGAAATGGTTTTGTCATTCAGCCTTTACCTGAGCCAAGGAAAGTGCGACATGGGTTGTAGCAGCCCTTACGGTCGTCTGGAATCTGTCCAGGTGCGTAATTCAAATGCAGATCAGTAGAAATACGACTCGACTGGATGGAAACAAGGTTTCCACCAACGCCTGGGAGGAAAAGAAAAGAGTGAGGCAGTGCTACAGCACAAAGCGGAACATCACAATTCATTCGTGTGAACGCATCATACAGCAATGCACCACCACTCTCAGACCAGCAAGAAGAACAAAATGCTCTCTCTTTGTTGAGGAGAGAATAAATCATCATATGTGCTAAGGTTTGCACAAAATATCGACACACTATTACTGTGAGACAGGCCTAGAAAGAAAATGTCATTAATTGTGAAAGCCATAAGTCAAATGTTAACCACACCCATTTCCCCCTTTGAGCCTTTTTCCATCTAACACGCATTCATCTTTCATCTCTCATCGTGCCTTAGAGGCTGTCCTCCATAATGTGACAAGTGATCCTCTGTGCATCAAACTCATTCAACTTTTCCCCTTTCACTTGGGATATTTATAGTTTTCCTAGAGGGCAAAAAAAAAAAACACCAGACATGTTCATTTTCCATGAGCTTGAAGCAACAAAACACTATTAACTTGTGAAATGTGTCTGTTTGAGCAGCATCTACACATAAATTCTTTTTCTCTAATCACGCTGCCAACAATTTGAAATAAATTTTGAAAGCGCTGCTGTTTTTAGTTAGTGTTGACTGACACTGACATAGCATAGTTAACATAACATACACACATTCATGTATAATTACCAGAACCTTTTACCCACTATTAGCTACTAACTCACTAACATGTTACGTATTATTGCTTGATGAGTCAGTCTGTGAACTGAACCATTCCACGACCTGAATCTGGTGAGAAAGTTAAATGAGCGAAAGCTAAATACGACTACTTTGGCCAATCTAAAATATAATAAAATACTAATTATAGTAGTAGTATAGTGGTATATATAGTATATTGGACTTGTTTGTTGTCTGCATAATTTGTATGGATAATAACATATAAGGCACTAAAGAAGGCACAGTGAGGTCAGAGAGGCCATTTCCCTTTTTGCCTCTTTATTTTCACCAAATCAGCCCAAATACAATGAAATGTTTAACAAAAGAACACGACTCACCATTTATGACTGGAGCGTAAATTAAGATTCCTGCCAAGTTTGGATCTGACACGGTCTTGTCCAAAATAAGTCCTCCAATACTAAAAGAAGAAGAAAAAAACACTTTTAAGGCGATATAGTCAAAGTCATCATGATGATCTCAGGGGATGAAAAAAGAGCTGGAAGAACAGTTTGGCTATATGTCAAACACTGAAATAAAGTCAATACTGTTTGGATGGACACTTGTTGCTCTTAGTATCTGTAGACTTCATTAGGTTGCTTGTTATTTGCCAAATGTTTCTTTCACATCGTATTTGCACAAACATTTCCAACATTTTTCAATAAAAGAGTTTGTCTTGCCAATTTCTAGGGTCAAATCTTTTTCTTTGAATTTGAATGGCTTTGTAGATAGATGATACATCCATGTCATCATTATTTATTATTAATATTATTACCATATGAATAGGTTTACCAAATTTTTACGAATACAGTCCAACAACATTTTTCTTTCTTGGGTTTCAGTCGCAGATCTACAGACAGACAGGCGCTCACTCGCTACCCTGCAGCGTTGACCATAGCCAACTGTCAACCGACCCCCTAGAGCCCCCTCCCGGAACGAAAGTCCACACCCTCAGATTACACAGCAACTCTGCATGAGACGGACGTTGGAGGAGACGCTCCTCAGAAAATGCCCGATTCTTACTTTCGTAAAAGGTAAACGCTTAGTTTCACACTATGTCTCAGTTTAATTTAACTTCGAGTTTGTTTTAAGTGCTGTTTTGTTTCTCTTGAGAATTGTAGCACGTAGGACACACGCAATGTTTTGCTGTATGTGAGGTTTTTAATTCTAGCAGTTTAAGGCAGAAAACTGTTACCATTTACAAAACTAGTAAGTCAACATTATTTTTTACCTCCGCACATATTCTTCACTAAAGAACTTTCTTTTCTTTTCTTTTCTTTTTTCAACGTCATTCCCTGTTTGCTGTCTAGAAGCGCAGGCTTTTTACCAAACATTTGTTACAAACACTTCTTACAAACAGTCTCCCCACACCCCCTCTGTCACGAAACACACACACACACACAGAGTCTGCAGCCCCATCGATGGTACAGCAGCACCTGCACCAAAAACCCTGAAGTGAATAAAACAACCAACAATCCTCAGAAACACCATACTAACATCACAATAATAAAAACTCCTATTACACAATAAATGAACCCCCTTTTTATGAATTATTTTAATAATTTCATAATAATTTATCATTATTAGATATTATAATCATAATAATAGAACTGTCAAAATTATTTTGATGGAAGGTGTCCCTTATATCTTTCTCTGCCAGATACTTGTGTGAGGGGAATACCTGCTGATGAGCATTGCGGTGATGATCGGTTCCCAGCCTGTGCGGAGCAAGATGTGACTGGCAGGATGTTTGGAGGAAATGACAACCCACAGAGGAATCAGGCACAGAAATAACAGATCCACCAGGTACAACACATACGCATATAGATCTGTTTAGAGAACAAGAATAAAGATTTTACTGTGTACTACTCTCTCTCACTCCACAGCACTTATGACGATTTCACTGGGACTTATTTTGATTATTGTCTCTTAGTTTTCAACTTCCTTTACCTATTAAAACGTAGAACCACTGGCTGAAGCAGGCCAGCATGGCAAGCGTAATGAGGTCCCCGAAGCTGGCGGCCACCGGTGTCGCCACATTGTCAGGGTTGATTCCCAACCGCTTGGAGCCAATAATCACACCCACCATAATGACGCCTTGACAGGATTAAAGATAAGGTCAATGTTTAGTTACTGTTCATTTCATTTGTGATGTCAGTATAAACAAAATGTGACACATACATCTGTCCCCGGTTTCGTTTTGTACCTTGTAGTAATGAAGCTACAAACACGGTGGTGACACTGGTTGAGCACAAAAGCACCACATGATCAAAGGGCATCTTTCCTTCTGCCATCCAGCCCAACAGGGTCGCCATCAGGGAGGCTAATAGGCCCAGCACTGTGGCTTGTAGCTGCAACATCAGGGCAGCGTAGAGATTGAACAAGTTTACACAAACTATAAAGCAATGATGCAAAAACACGTAACTGGAACACAGAATATAAATAAACTACTATTTAGACAAAATTACAAACAGCTAACAGTAAAGTACCTGCTTAAGTGCCAGGTTCCCAATAATCAACATCCATTTTTCGTTGCTAACATCCATTTTTCCTGCATTCACCTGAAAGCATCACACAACTATTAGCTCAGAAGACATAGAGGTTACAACAGTTACATCTTGGCTTTATGCATATACTCATACATATGATCACATGTTGTCAACCTACTGTAATGTAAAACTACTAGTTGACATTATTATTTCTGCAACTATTATATGGTATTTAACACTGTTTATTTCAACAAACCATATCAAACATACTAGTACACTTCTGAATATTATATTTTTGAGTATATATTACATATATTGTATTTTCTTTCAATTTTAAACAAGTGCAAGTGAAACAAAACAAAAATACTTCAAGACTAAATAAAAATATCTAGCCTCTGGTCATCTAAAACGTAATATAAATATGTGAGAACACATTTTTGACAAAAAGCTATACATTTGTAAAAAGCTAAATCAAACTATACAAAACCTTCAGACACATTTCATGAGTATATTCTTGCACGTTCTCTGTTGTCCATTAATTAAGTCCATTCAGATGGAAAAGCAACACGTTTCTCCAGACTGAAGAAGGTATTTGGATGAGCAGCGTAACCTTCTGCTCATACAGACATCCAGTCGCCAGGATTCATCTTCCAGTTAAACTCACGTGGATGATGGGAAATCATTTGCGTATCTTCACAGGCAGCTTACAGTACTGCGTGTATGTTCTGCATATCACACAGCATGCCTCGTGAAACCACATTCATACACGTTCACGTTTGTGTCACATTTTGTATCATGGAAAACCGCATGATTGTAGCTTGTGGGCATTTATCTGTGTGTGTGTTTGTTTGTTTGTTTGGGTATGAATGTTCACACTCACAGCAGTGGAGAGTCTAGAGGCCAGAGTCATTTCCAGGTTCCCCTTCATGCCCAATACTGCAGGGAGCAGGATTAGCAGTTCTGTGATTTCCTGGAAAACGTCCCAGCTCTGCCAAAAAACACATCCAGTGAAAAAAGTCAAATAAATGACACATCACAGTTCATCACAGCGAATATAGCAACAATGAATTTGCCTTATTTTCCATCATGATACTTCTGTTTATTTTATAATACACTTTATTAGGCCAGATCTTTCTGGGTTCCTCACCTGAACCACATCCAGAAGCATCCCAACAAAGACGGTCCCCAATCCAGCCACCACAAAGGGCACAAGGATCTGCATAACCATGGCATAGACTGGCTCCGCAGGTGCAGCTGAGACATCTGCATCTTTTCCTCTGGTGGACTGACTGAGCCTTGATCCACTGTAGTGTTCATTGGGCAATAGAGAGTCTGTCTCTGAGTACTCACACAGATCAGTGTTGGGTTGTGAAAAATGTCTATTAGCACTCCAATGCTGTGAACTTTCAAAGCTTTGAGATAAGGATGGGTGAGATCTGGACCATTCGTTGGTACCTCTGTCCACAGAGCTGCTTGGGGGACGTTGTGTATCCTGTGACTCTGAGACAACCATGACGTAAACCTGCAATGGATGGATTATATTCCTGCGGCTCCTGATGAACTCCTACACACGGTTGGACACAGTTGGTTCTGTTTGCCTAAGGTTGACAATTAAATCAATACACACTGTTGTTTCACTATCTTTAACTAAAAAATATTTGTTTGTCTCTCTGTTTTTGTGATGGCAGGATTAAAGCACAAATAAATCAATAGCAATGCAGAAATGCTGCTGCAGGAATTAAGCTGTGACAATAAATCAGTGTGCAGAAAGCATGTTCTGCTGCATAAGGCTTTTTCAGAGTCATCTGATGGCCGAGATTGTTTCCATTATCATTCTTCATGCCTGACTCCCAGCAGCAACACTGGGGCTGCCTTGTCTGACAGACACAACGCTCTACATTAGAAAGTCTGAAGGGGGATCAGGTATGAAAAAACACGGAGGTCACCACGTTACAAGCAAAACGTAACCTTAATCACAATAAAACTGATTTATCAAGTTGAACAAGATTTAACTTACTGCTGCTAAATTATTTGGCAAATCACAAATTTAAATAAAATATGTATTATTAAATACATTATGCTTACAAGCATTAAATTATCAAGGTATATTTAAATGTTTGTACGGCTGACTTACAGATGCCACAGTTGACATTTCAACAAAGAAAACAACTATAACTATTCATTGTGTTAGACAATAATAACCTCTAAAATTGTTGAATGCAATAAACAATATGTGACCATTTTCAATAAATAATCTGAGATAAACAGTGTTATATGGGAAGAAGTTAAAAAACAAGTGTCTTACCCGTAATATGAAGCCAAATGAGAAGAACAGGCATCGACTGTCACACTCTTCTGTTAATGACTTTTCCACGTGGCCCCCATCACACAAACAAGTACGGCCACACACACACACACACACACACACACACACAATTGCAACACTCATGTAACACACCATGACATTGTCTCCTCCTCCTATGTCCAGTGAGTGCATAACTAAATATAGTCTGCATATTTAATATCTTATAGCTAGTATATGACAAATTGTCTCTATATATCCGTTCTCTGTTTCTTTCTTCTGCTTTAGCCTCTTGAGACACAGCAGTGCATTTTTGTCCTCTGCAGTGGGCAACTTTCAGTGCTTTATTTTAAAAACAAAACAATGTACGAGCATTAAATCTGCTGTGATGTGCAGGGCACATCCTGGCATTCCCAGTGATACCGTTTTTCAGTCCCGCTGTCCATCGTAAAGGACATTCCTTAAAAAAATAATAAGAAATATTCATTCAGAGAAATAGAGAGAGTATTTTACACAGAAAAAAACATTTTTTTCTGGGTCTCAAGAGGATAAAGTTAGATTATGCTACAAAGCAATAGTACAGCATCATTTCAGTGTTGTCACCTCTGTGACCATGAATATAACGAACTGCAATAATTATTCATTGGCACTAACTATGCTTGTTTTAAAAACAATCCCAAACGTGTCACTGTGTACAATAAGCGGACTTGTGTACTTGGACGGATCTATGTCGCAAGTAACTCAATTTCCCGTGAGCATTAGCGCAAACTCACCTCATCACGAGACCCATCATGGGACCGTGTAGCTCCAGTTTTTGAAAGCCAGGGTTCGGGGTCAGCTAAACCGTCACAATGGCGGTGGAAACCATCGCACCTGACTGGGAGTTTGACCGTTTTGACGACGGGTCACAGAGTAAGTGCTGCGTCCGGTCCAGACGTTCGGGAAACGACCGCGACAGACTGAAGTTGGCCGCATTAGCCACCGGTGCTAGCTTACTCTGCTAGTTATGTACACCGTCTACTTACTGGAACCACTGTTATTGTCACTTGCAAGGAAATACATCGTCATTGTATTTAGTTAAGGAAACGTCCGGCATACTCCAAGAAGTTAAAATGTGCAGCGATAATTAATGAAATTAATGTTAATGACTGTTTATTGCAAATTTCCCTGCAGCTGATCGATTTGATAGTGGTCATAAATACGCTACCATAGGAAAATAAACAGCTATGAGATTAACGTTCGGGTTTGACTATTTACAGTTACTTTGCTGTATAGATGATGCTTCCTCATTTTGACTAAAAGTTCAATTATGGGCATTGTGATGACGGACAGGGATTATTCATATGTCACAACAAAACGTGACCGCTAATGCTCAGGCAATACGTTGGTGTTAGTTATCTACTAAGTGCTAGTTTAGTTCGGCGATCATGAATACTGTTACTCTAAAACAGTGGTATATTTAATCATATTGTCCCAAAAGAAATCCACACGGAGGTCCAGCTGAAGAACTATAGCAAGTTTTTGGATGAGTACACGTCTCAGCTCAGGGGTATAGAGGAGGCCCTGGATGACTCCATTGGAGATGTGTGGGACTTCACTTTGGACCCGATCGCCTTAAAGGTGAAACCCTAAACCCAGCAGCTCTGTTTCAAGCTGACTGCACTGACGTTATGGTTAAACGGCTTAACTCAAAACTTGTTTTTCTCTTATAGCTGCTTCCGTACGAGCAGTCATCCTTACTGGAGTTAATTAAAACCGACAACAAGGTACGTAAGGACAAACAGAGTGTGTAGCTGTCTTCCATATTGCTTTCCTTGATTAATGACCTTTCGTGGATGGTGCAGGTTCTGAACAAAGTCATCACCGTTTACGCTGCTCTCTGCAGTGAAGTGAAGAAGCTCAAATATGAGGTAAGCACAGCTGAAACACTTTGCGCTGGTATTGTGTTCTGTTGACTTGTGTGGAGTGTGTTGTCATCACTTACTCTTGACTAATTCTTGCTTATTGTCTCTCAGTTCTTCTGATGCTTCATATTTGTGTTCCTCTGCAGGCAGAAACCAAGTTTTACAATGGGTTACTGTATTATGGAGAAGGAGGTAGTCCATGATTATCTTGAGTTATTCTCAGTATGCCTGTTTTGCTTCTAGGTGAATTAATGTAATGTGGACTTGCCTTTTGTGTTTTAGTGTCTGACACCAGTGTTGTTGAGGGCGAGTCTCAGATTCAGATGGGCAGATTCATCTCGTTCCTCCAGGTGAATCGTCAGTCGGTTTGTCATTCTGAGGCGTATTTACTTCAAGACAGCACTAACAGCGTCTCTCTCTTTGTCCTCTGGTAGGACCTGTCCTGCTTTGTGTCAAGGTGTTATGAAGTGGTGGTCAACATTGTCCATCAGCTGGCTGCCCTCTACAACAGCAACAAGTACGATGCATGAACAGACATCAAGGGGTTCATACAAGGCTATGCTGTGAATTCTACTTCACCGTTTTTATTTCTCATTCTTTAAGTTGAAACTGACTGACAGGTGATAATTTTTAATTTCACACCTCTTGCCCCCCAATAGGACTCCTATAACCTGGTGAACCTCTATAATTAAAATGTCAAAGAATGATCACCCTTCGCTGCCTATAAAAGCACCACCCCCACCTTTTCTTTTGTGAGAGGCTGTGACCCTGAATATTAACAAACAATACTGTCTGTGTCCAGCTGAAATATGTCTATGAAGCTATCTCTGATATGGCGATTAAAGAGCAATGCACATATACAGATGACTGTGAGATAAAGAAAAACATTCTTCACAAACCATCAGGGGTTCTACAACGCTAGTGTTCAGTGCTATCACATGTTTTTCCATGACAGTGTCCACACAAACATTAAGAAAAGAGGCTTTATGCACAATAATATGCAGTCAGCTTAGAGTTCAGCTCTAGTTCATGCTCCTGGTACTTGTTGTCTGGTACAAACTATATTCGTCTTTCTTTTTATATCTCAGGGGTGCAACAAAAATCATTGAGTCATCAGGTGTTCACTTTCAGGTTGGTTTTAAGGTTCAATTATTTATTGAGTGATTGATTTACATACATTTTATTTATATTATACTTTGAGTCTCCAGCTCTAAACGTTTGATATTCCTTGTGCAGATAGTCTATGAGCACCTTGGGGAGTTGCTGGTGATTCTGCTCACACTCGATGAGATTATGGAAAACCACGGCACACTGAAAGATCACTGGAAGATGTATAAAAGGTGCAGTCTTACATATGCTATTGCAACAAATCTAATGAATAATAATAAAGAAAAAACATTACTATTACTTTAATAATTAATAATATCTTTATCAAATGAAAAGATAAAATACCATATCTACATTTTTTTTATTAATTTAGTAAACAGACTTGTTTATATTATGTATATAACTATCTAAATCTACTTCTATTCTGTCATAGGTTATTAAAATCAGTGCATCATAACCCTGGGAAATTTTCCATTCCTGAGGAGAAACTGAAACCTTTTGAAAAGCTCCTACTTAAGCTTGAGGGACAGCTACTGGATGGCATGATACTGCAGGTGACTGTCTGAGCTTTTCAATGATGTAGAATGAGATGTTGTGTTCATGCCCCCTGTTCACTGTTAACCTTATGACCTGTGACTGTGTGACAGGCCTGTGTGGAGCAGAGATTTGATGATCCTGGAGAAGGAGTAGCCGTAGCCAAAAACAGTGCCTTTGCTGAGGAGTTTGCCTTCAACATACGCACCATATTCACCAGTGTTGAGTCTAAGATTGGTCAGTTTGTCTTTCTTTGCTTGGTCTCACAAGAGGTAGCTTCTTTCTACAGCTGTAGAATAATGTATTGTTTTGTGGTTTTCAGGTGAGCCTTCAGAGATTGACCAGAGAGATAAATATGCTAGTGTCTGTGGTCTCTTTGTGCTTCACTTTTACATCTTCAGGAGCGTTGACAAAAAACTATACAAGTCCCTCCTTGATGTCTGTAAAAAGGTAATTTTGCTTTCAGCCACTCAGTGGCCTTTATCTATGACATGTCTGTCTGGTTCCTGGTTATGGAAACATCTTTTGTGTCTGTGGTTCTGTCTATGCTTTCTTTCAGGTTCCAGCTGTCACTTTGATCGCTAACATTATCTGGTTTCCTGACACTTTCCTCACAACTAAAGTCCCAGCTGCAGCTAAGCTTATGGATAAGAAGAGTCTACAGGCCATTAGAACCCAGAGAGACACTTACCTGCAGCAAAGAGCTCAAACACTGGCAAAGTCAGTCAAAAGTACATTCATATTAAATTACTGAAATCTGAAATCTGATTGTTTAGTAGATTTGTTTTTTATCTTCAGGGATGTTCAGTCATACTACGTGTTTGTAACATCCTGGATGATGAAGATGGAGTCCATCCTGTCCAAGGATCAAAGAAGTGACAAAGTGGCAGACGATCTTAACAGCAGGTGTAATGTGTTTGTACAGGTAACTTTGATTTCTGTTTGTTTTCTCATTGGTTTTAAATATGGCCACATTAAAAACTAAAACGTGATAAAAGTAACATTGATAACTTTGTTGATGGTCTTCGCTTTTCTTGTCTGTTCCTCTCAGGGCATCTTGTACGCATACAGCATTGGCACCATAATCAAGACCACCATGAACATGTACATGTCGATGCAGCGACCCATGACCAAGACATCTGTCAAAGCGCTCTGTCGACTGGTGGAATTGCTTAAGGTCGGTGCACTGTAGAGTGTCTCCACACTTTTTATCAGGGCCTTTCTAGTCTATATAAAACTAATGAAATCAAATCACGTCTCTGTCCTCAGGCTGTGGAGCACACATTTCACAGGCGGTCCGTGGTCGTAGCTGATTCAGTATCTCACATCACTCAGCAACTGCAGTCACAGGCCCTAAATGCCATCGGCATTGCCAAAGTAAACAAATGTTCATCATTGAGCTTATTCCATTGTCTATGTCTTTAGTGTTCTGTATTGGCATTTTAGTGTGAAATAGTCACCATATTATATTTCTCAAGAACAAGACTGGACCGTGCTGATTTTGTAAAAATGATTATTATGTATTATTTATTGTTCTAAAGAAAAGGGTGGTCTCTGATAAGAAGTACAGCGAGCAGAGGCTGGATGTGCTGTCATCTCTGGTGCTGGCAGAAAATGCCCTCAGTGGACCCAGCACCAAGGAGCGACGCCTTGTGGTGTCTTTGGCTCTGTGTGTTGGCACTCAGCTGGTATGTTGGAATACACACACTTCCTTTTTCCTTTTATTTCATTCACATCCGCAGCTTGACTCTGTCTTGATCTCTTGCTTTCGCCTAGAAAACCTTCAAAGATGAGGAGCTGCTTCCACTGCAGCTTGTGCTGAAGAAGCTGGACCTTATTAGCGAGCTGAGCGAGAGGTGAGGCTTTTTCTTCTTCTTTTGATGAAGTGCAGAACTTCTAGTATGATACATATTATAGTGAATGTTTGTTTCATCAGCCAATAGTGAATTGAACATTGAACATTTCAGATAACGAAGAAAACCTGATGTGTACTCCTAGACACTACACAGTGGTGTTTAAGAATAGTCTAAAGCCAAACATGTAATATTTCCATCATCTTTAATACCAGGGCAGCAGCTGCCTGCTGTTCACTCTTAAAATGAATCTAAATTATCCAGATGCAAAAATCAGCAAAATTAGCATAAAATATATTTGTTACCTTGAGAAATACTGTTGACCTTTTTTCCACAGGGTCAAGCTGCAGTGTGACTGTAGTTTCCTTTACTGGCATCGCGCTGTGTTTCCCATTTACCTAGATGATGTATATGACAACGCTGTGGATGCAGCACGAATACATGTAAGCAGAGCAGCTTCTGGTCTACAAATAACCTCGGAGGTCTTTATATTCATGTAGTTTTATTTGTTACCCCCTTTTTAACTGCGCTTGTGTTCTGTCCTGATGGTTGACAGTACATGTTCAGTGCGCTGAGGGACAGCGTGCTGTCCATGCTGCATGCCAAACACTTGGAGTCATGTGACCAGCTGTTGGAGAGCTATGACAAGGAGATCATGGACGTGTTCAATGAGGTGTGACAAGCTTAGTGTGTCTTTTGCGTTCTTTTGTGAATCTAGTTTTATTTTAAGTTTTTTGAATATTTTCATTCTTGGTGCAACCCCTTGTAGCACCTGCTGGACAAGCTGTGTAAGGAGATTGAGAAGGACCTGCGTCTATCTGTGCACACACACCTGAAACTGGATGATAGGAACCCTTTCAAAGTTGGCATGAAGGATCTGGCCCACTTCTTCTCCCTCAAGCCCATCCGATTCTTCAACCGATTCATTCATATCAAAGGTGCTGAGAAACATTTAGACATGAGCACACACAGATTATTTTCAGGACAGCATTGTTTTGTTCCTGAGTGAATATTTGGTACAACGGTACTTTGCTTTATGGTGCCACTAACTGTCGTGTTTCTTCTTACAGCCTATGTGACTCACTACCTTGACAAAACGTTCTACAACCTGACCACTGTTGCTCTGCATGACTGGGCCACCTACAGTGAGATGAGAAACCTTGCCACACAGCGCTATGGACTTGCAATGACAGAAGCACATCTGCCGAGCCAGACTCTGGAGCAGGTCTGTGCAAATGCATCTTATCAAACATGACAGCTTTGTTTAATGAAGATCTATAAATGACAAAGTATCCGTTGTGTATCCTTAACAGGGTCTGGATGTTCTAGAGATCATGAGGAACATACATGTTTTCGTCTCGCGGTACCTTTACAACCTCAACAACCAGGTAAGCTTGTACCTGTACCCTGGTTCATCTTCTGTGTCTTGGAGCAAGCTTTCATCGGTCTTCACCTTTCAACAGATCTTCATAGAGAAGGCAAGCAACAACAAGCACTTGAACACCATTAATATTCGTCACATCGCCAACTCCATCCGAACCCATGGCACAGGCATTATGAACACCACGGTGAGTGCAGCGACGATGATATGTGTTCCGATGTGTCTTTATTTGCACTGGCTCATTCGACCGGCTTGTGTCACTGGTTACACTCCTCCTCTTTACTCCCGTCAGGTGAATTTCACGTACCAGTTCCTGCGAAAGAAGTTTTACATCTTCAGCCAGTTTATGTACGATGAACACATCAAGTCAAGACTCATAAAGGACATCCGCTTCTTCAGAGAGACAAAGGATCAGTCTGATCAGAAGGTAAGAAAACTATTTGTTCATATAATTTCGTGCTAAAACACATACTGTAGAAATGTTGTTTTAATCTGTGAGGTGAAATAAACTTGACAGTGAAAAGCAGCTTCTGGAAAGAGGGTTTTATCCTAATTTGTCATTGCTAGATACATTAGACCTTGATTGCCCCTGGTAAAGTTTTCAATTTATTCTTTTAGTATCCATTTGAGCGAGCAGAGAAGTTTAATCGTGGCATTAGAAAGCTGGGCATCACTCCTGACGGACAGAGCTACCTGGACCAATTCAGGCAGCTCATCAGTCAGATCGGTGAGAAACGTTGTGAATGTTGGGCTGTTCTAGGCGTCCACCACAGGTACAGGCAAACCTAACACCATTGGTCTGTTTCAGGTAATGCTATGGGCTACGTGCGTATGATACGGTCTGGAGGACTTCACTGTTGCAGCAGTGCTATCAGGTAAAATGGTTTTTGAAGTGTCTATGATGGTTGAACAGTCCCACACTCTGTGAATGACTGTCGAGGCAAAAACCTGTTAGTAACCCGATGAATGAATCAAAAGTTGATCAAAGTTGTCTTTCTGTTGTCTTTTATTCTTGCAAGAAGAGAAATACACAGAGTCAGTGCAAAACTGTCCTGCCTGAGTGTAGATCTGAAGTCATCTCGTCTGTGCCTACCTAAATACCTCCTCCGTTGCGAGGGAGTAAAGATGTGTCTTGTCGTTATCTCAATCTTAACGAAAGACAGTCCATGAGGGACTTATCGGCCCACAACTCAGGGTCAGTCACTGCCTTGCACCAGGGGGAAAGTGTAACAGAAACAAAGTAATTAAAGTTCTGCTGCCATGCCGTAAAACAATTTTAACTAGACAGTGTCTCCCTACCTAGCTCGAAAGCTTACCTCCCTCTCTCAAGGCAGAAGAGAAGGCTCATTGTTCTAAAACATTCCTGTAAGCAGGTATATAACTCATTCTATGATTCCTTTGCTTAGTACAGATAAAAGCAAATACATATGAGGATATATCAAGTAATATGAGTCACAGTTCTGTCACAAGGGAAAATACCCATATAGTAGAAATTCCATTACAATGACTGGATGCATTATTTTTTATCTAGTTTTAAACTCTGTGTTTTCTGGAATATCTCACTAAGATGTTTGTCTATGTGACCTTCAGGTTTGTCCCAGACCTGGAGGATATAGTGAACTTTGAGGAGCTGGTGAAGGAAGAGGGATTGCCTGAGGAGACTCGGAGAGCTGCTTGGTACAGTAGAGAATCTGACCAGCTTCCAAATTTTAACTTGCACATCAGCATTTTCTAGCATGCTTGTATTGTCTTTTTTTTTTTTTACTGTTTGGGGATGTTGGTGTGGTTTAGTGCTTCAGTCATCCTTACAAGCAAGCATGGATCTACACGTTAGAATGTTCCCAACGTATTTCCAATGTTACACCTTTAGAGGGCACCACAACTAAAACAATGTAAGTGTAGCTTGTTTTAAATATTGTGCATTATTTCCAGCGTTCTTGATTCAGTGTTGGGAGATCTGACCAGCAACTCTGCTGAGGGAACAGAGTACTTCAAGAAGCTGGTGGCAGTGTTTGCACCTGAGTTTCGCAGTGCCAAGAATATGCACCTGAGGAATTTCTATATGATTGTGCCCCCATTGGTCAGTGTCAAGATTTTGTATCTGTGCTTCTACATGTCATGTTCTCAGCTGTTTGTGTTTATCGACGCTTCTGCAGGGTGAGCACTTACTGATACAATGCAATTCTTCCCACAGACTGTGAATTTTGTGGAGCACTCCATCAGCTGCAAAGAGAAACTCAGCAAGAAAAACAAAACTGGAGCTGCTTTCACAGATGATGGCTTTGCCATGGGTGAGTGGACAAAAAGCCTCCACCTCGTCGTGTCAATGTCTACTTGCCTTGAATTACCTCTATTTCCTCCTCTAGGTGTGGCATACATTCTGAAGCTGCTGGACCAGTATCTGGAGTTTGACTCTCTGCACTGGTTCCAGGCCGTCAGAGAGAAGTACAAGAAAGAGATGAATGCCGTAGTTAAGGAGCAGAACGTCCAGTCGGCCAGCCAGGATGAGAAACTACTGCAAACTATGAACCTCACGCAGAAAAGGCTGGATGTCTACCTGCAGGTACTTTTTTTTTAAGAGAAGAGTTTTTTAGCCTATCCATTTAGTCATTGCAAAATCTAGCTGTATGTCACGTGACCACAGTCATTACATCGCAAGGCTTTCCATTTAGGAGCTGCTGTTATGATCCGGAGTCGTTCTGCCCGTTTCACACAACCTATTGTTTATTCTGTATTTTTTCACTGCAGGAGTTTGAACTGCTCTACTTCTCACTAAGCAGTGCTCGGATCTTCTTCAGAGCAGACAAGACTGCAGCTGAGGAGACACAGGAGAAGAAAGATAAAGGTTAGCTGGTGTGGTGATTAATGGGGTCTTTAATTATGCACAACCATTGACATACCCACCCAGTTATACAGGCTTTTTGCAGATGATTTTTCAGAGATGGCACCTTGATTAATGAATGGTGACGTCTGTGCTTTCATGTTCCTCTATCACATATTTTGTACTTTTCTTTTCCAGAAGAAGCTGCCAAACCAGGAGATGGTTCCACCACCAATGAAACCTTGAAATAGCTCTGATCAAACAGGTGTTTGCCTGTTGGTTTAATAACCTGAAAGTACTGTGAAATGTTCAGAGCTTGCACCAGGACAGATGAAGAGTTGTGAAGAGAAGATCTCAAGCAAGATTGCTCCAATGAAAGTGAATTAACAACATATAGTTACTGTATTACGGTATTGCTTTTTAAGACTCTCACTGTGTCTCACAACTAATCATCTTCATCAGAGACAGAATGTATCTAAGCATCATCCTGCAGCTTTCAGGTGTCAGATTCTAATACATTTACTGAAATTGTAGCATTTACAAAAGCAACAGCAGTTCATCCGGTATAAGGTGAATGCTTACCTTTCCGTTGAATTCTACGATACACAGCCTTTTGTTACTTATCTGAATGGACTGCATTATTTTTCTACAGTAGAGGCTTCAATGGTTATCAATCTATCATTAACTGTGCATCTGTATCTTTGCAGTACTTGAGCTGAGGCAAACTACTGACGCCTCTGAATGTTTTTCAGCCCACAACTTCATGTTTGTGTGCTATATTTTCCTACTATTCTTAAGTCCATGTCATTGTTTATATTTGCCTTTCTAAATTATAGGTAATATTTCAAGAACCTAATTCTGTGGAAATTACACATGTGGTTCTTCATAATATTTTGATTAAATCTCTTTAAGGCTGGAGATGTCACCACATTTTGATTCAGCTGTTTTGTCTTTATTAACATATCAAACATTTTGTCCTATTTACATTCCATAAATTAAGTTTGCTTAACTAGAAAGCTCTGTTAAGTCTAATAAAATTTGCACTTTGGACAGAATGTAATGTGTCAATCAGGAGGTTGCATTCAAATCCTTGTATATATTAAACCTATAATATAAAAGATATTAAATGGAAATGTCTTCATTGGATGCACAATTCACATTTGTGCATGAAAATTAAAAGAGAAAGGATCCCTGACTTTAAAAAGAAAGGAGCAACATACACAGTAGTTCAGGAAGAGCCTTTTCTGATTTAATACAAAGAAAAGAAGCTTTTAACTTCAGAAAATACAAGATGGTCTGGATTTTTGTCTGTTTTCCTGTTTCCTATGAAATGCTGCTGTTCAGCTTAAGTTGGAATACATCCCTTCTTTCACTTTGGACTTGAAATTCAAGATCATTTAGATTTTTCTTTTTGGCTGAAAATCAGGCCTTTCCTTGAACATTGTAATTTTGTATTATTGTAAGTGCCCACAGTGCCATGTGACACCCTGTCCAGCAGATCCAAAAATGTCCTTTCGTGTCCACATATTGCATTCATGCTCACCTCATGAAAACGAGGTACAAGGCAGGGCAAGATTTCTTCCAAAATAGATGCCATATATATATACACATACATATATACATGTATATATATATATATATATATATATATATATATATATATATATATATATATATATATATATATATCAATCATATATACACATTCATACATACATATACTAATATATGTGATGCAAAGAAACACAAAATTTACACATTTCTTACAAAATTGTTACAAAGACTGGAAAGTGTTTTGTTTGCTCTGCAGCAACAATCTGTAGCTGTTTAGCCTCTGAGAGGATTTGTCCACATTTGTGGAAACCAAAGCAGTCTCACAAATTTGTGTCCATGTTCAACTGGCACAGAACTGACAAAGAGACAGATAGAGGAAGAAACAGGATGAGGCAGACAACAGTTTGGAGGTGCAAGTACAGAAGTTGGAGGAATCGATGTAAAAGCAAGAAAGCCAAAAAAAATTGAAAAGGGATGTGAATGTATGTAGAAAAGTTGCTTGAACCACCCCGTGGAAAAAAAGAGGGAGTGTTCACATAAAAAAGCACAAACAAATTTTGTGTTCTTTTATTACTAAATATAGTGCAACAATGAACATTGCATTTCTTTCACCCTTTCACTTGCATGTGAGGATAATAACTTTGCTTTCCCTGCCTTTCTTTCTCTTCTTAACACTTACTGTAAATACGAGGCCTGACCCTTGTACTGACACTGTCCTGTGCTACAAGGTCAGTCCTCCTTTCTGGGAGAAGACAGGCCTCAGATTCAGAGACGTAAACATAACACAGACCCTGCTCAAAACAAGAAAAAAAAAAAAAACAGGTAGAACTTAAAGAATAAAAACGGAACAAGTATTGGTGTTTTGGGCAGCATGTACGTTTGGAAAGGCAGGGCAGTTTTGATGGTGCCATTGACCCCCGCAGTCAAATAGCCAAATCCTCGAGGAATAAAAACTAAGCTGTGTGAATCACAGCCGCACTTCCTGGACAACTGCCATGTGCAGGAACAGTTGCAGCCTTTGGACTGGTCGGGCCTTAGAAGGCCTGCTGGGCTGGGTTGTAGTTGAACGTCGTTGGCACGTGAGGCCTCTCCTCCAGCTTGTCATACTCCAGATGAAATTCCTAAAAGAACCAGACACAATTTTAACATGTTAGGCGAAGCATGTACAGAATATCTGCAACATACTGTAAGTCAGCAACACTTGCCAAATGCTATTTTACTAGATCTATGAAAGTAGAAACAAGCAACTAGAGGGACAACTAATAATACCTTGGCTACTTTTCTCCAGTTAAGACAATCAAAAAAGTAGTAGGTTCCCCTCTCATAGGTGTTGGTCTTCAGGGTAGGCTCCATACCGGGCGCCCTCGTTATCCAAACCCGCTCCTCTTTGTGGTACCTCCAGTCCCTGTTAAAGCTGGAGAGTGACAGTATGAAAAAGAAGTAAGAGAATGTTTCATCCAAAAAGAGGACGAGCTGCCGAGAGCTTGTCAAACAATATTTGTGCAGTGATCACTATTTAATGAGAAAACTGAGAACTCACAGCTCTACTGCTGCGAGGAGCTGCAGCAGGTCGCCACCATTCATGTAGTACAGGTAGAACAACAAGTCTTCACCATACCGAGCCAGTTTAATCGCAGCCAACTATGAAATAGAACCATTTAGTTTTGTATGCATTCTGTGTATACGGCCACCATGTATTGTGACACTACAATTACCTTGTCCCTTATATGGATATTGGTTAGATACTCAGATGGAACATGGAAGTCTGAAGAGAAAAAAAAAAAAAAAACATACATTATCAGAGCCGTCACTAATTGGCTCGTAAGCACCTCAGAATATACAGTAAAATCACTGGTTACCCATTAGATTTCCACAGCTCCCGCCATGAAACTAATGAAATAAAACATGGAATATTACTAATATTCACACATTTATGACTTACCAATATCTTGAGGTCGACAAGGTGCTGAAGCCCAAGGAGACGCGAATTTGGGATACAGGTTTCTATCATGAATAAAAGTTGCACCATGTTTAACAGACATCAGTATATTTGCTAGATAAATGCTTATCTTACAGGTCAAAATGATGAAATGTGAAACAATTATAGACCTTTACAGACAGATCGTTTTAATGCTGGAGCAAAGTTCACATGACATTAATTCAAAGAAGGCGTCTGGATGCTGCTCTGGTAACCCTCTGTGGCTTCGACTTATTTAGTATTAATAATGAACATTATATAGCACTCAATGGGCTCCTACTTCCTACTATTGGACTATTGGTCTGTCAGGGCTAATCTGTGGCAACTCTAGAGGTAAACAGCTATCTTACTCTGGTGAATTTAAGTTGAGTCCCAGTGTCGT
The DNA here is from genome assembly GCA_030770545.1 of Macropodus opercularis. Lineage (NCBI taxonomy): Eukaryota > Metazoa > Chordata > Actinopteri > Anabantiformes > Osphronemidae > Macropodus > Macropodus opercularis. The sequence continues at coordinate 6,414,772 of CM061094.1, read as the reverse complement.
GAGGTCACTTCCTAGTGCCAGATGGACCATCCCAGGGTCAGTCTCCGCTGCACGGATAAACGTCAGCAGGCCAATCATGCCGAATTGGTCTGTCACCATTCCTGAGGGAATGTTCGTCACCCGACCTGCATGATAGACTCAGAGTTCAACAACCTGCTAACACTGGGTGCATCTACAGATAATACTTACTGTCAAGCCATTACTTCCATATTTCTAAACCACACTTGGTGCACGCACTGAAGGCCAAGCAAGGCCAGACAAGCTAATGGAAAGATGATGATGGTCTGTATCACACTGACACATTCTTTTGGTTTTCTCACTGCAGCCTATCCAATAACCATCTAACCCCAAATGCAGGGTAGAGAGCCCAACTGCCTCACCCAAGTTGTGCGATTAAGAAGGGATGTCTCAGTGGAATTGCAGCGATACGATTGGCTGAGAGGTCTCACCATCGGGCAACACCTGGATCCCTTTCTTCTGGTTGTTGTTCTGTGCTGAGGCCATCTTGTCTCCTGGAAATTTTGGCCCATCTGCACTGGATGTGCTCTTGCTTGTGGAGTTCAAGTTCTAAAGAACACAAAGAAAACTTATTTAGAACAGGTACAAGGAAAATCGTGTATATTCAGCATAAATATTTGTTTGACATGTCACATAGTATAAATACAGATTTCCTGCCTCAGAGCTGTGTAAAGTCATCAGACAACACTTACAGTTTTGCTGTCATCATTGTTCAACGTGGCATCCTTGTAATTTGGGCCAGGTAGTGCAGGAAAGTCCTCGTTATGGATGGAAAAATCCTGGGTCTGTTCAGTTGATGGCTTTGTCACCATGCCAACTTGATGATGTTGAATGTCACAGTAAAATAACAAAGTAATAATGTGTAACAGCCAATATTTCTACAGCAAAATTGTGTCTCTCTATATAATGTGTCTGTGCACTAAAAAAACTAGTAACATGAACCCACAAATCAATTTAGTCTCTTAGGGGGAACCTACTGCCTCCAGCATATTATGTGACTTTGTGCAGACTAATGGCCTACCATAAGGAGCCCTTCCAGCCAGTGGGTTGAGCATCGGTGTTGGGTTGCTAGTCCCTTCTCTCCGACTCCTGTCTGCTAGCGCAGGGAAGTCTGACAGATCCAGGCCCGTTACATTTTCACTTCCATCTGCAGCAACAGAAAGCCCATAAAAGTAATAAAATAGCCGTCACCTGAGTAATAGTTTTCCTAACACTTCCAGGTCATAATAAGCATTTGATAACAGATGCTACACAACTATTACGCAAGCTATATGAAACATATTTCTCATCATGCGTTTGTATACTTTTTTTGCGTATTTAAAGTAAAGTCGTCGCATATTAACCTGTGCCGTTGAAGATGTTGCTTGATAATGAATTGTTCATCCCAAAGGCCTGATTGCGATTCATACCAAATCCTGACATGCTGCATCAAAAAGAAAACAACAAAACGTTCAGCTTCCGAACTTTAACTTCTTGTATGTATAGCATCTGTGATGTGAACTGTACTGAGCACAAATGACAGCAGTTATACCTGTTTATGGTGAAAGGCTGGCGTGCTGGCTGCTGTTTAGGCATACAGATGATACTAGGTGAGCTGCGGTTTGGACTGCCAAGCCCTGAGCTGCCCATACTATTGGTCCTGCCACTCATCCCAATGCTTTGACCAACCTGACTGTGGTTCAGCATGTTTCTTGAGTTCATCGGCAATGTCCCCCTGTTGAATCACAGTCAGCTCAAAGTCTTTCTTCATTTCAGACCAACTGCTGTTTTTTCTGAAATATTCATACTATTAGAAGATACCTGCTTGGTGAAGGAGGGGTGTGGAGGGACATAGTGGGGACCCCCGTTGTGGGGGTGATATGACTTGGTAACTGTGTGCCTTGTGTTAGATTTCTGTTTAACTGAGGCGTACTGTTCCCCATCCCCCTCACCGAGAAGCCGAGTGCACCTGCAGAAAGACGAAGCAGAAACACAGGATAAAATCTCAATTTAAAAGACAAACTGACTGTCACAACATCTGAACACAAGCCAGCCACTTAAACTTTAGGTGTGAATCCCTGCAAAAAGCTACTATGACTAAGTGTAGGGAAATAAAACACTTACTTTGTGGACCATACAAACTTGCGCCAAGCTGCGACAACTGGCCTGACAACGACGGTGAGGGAGAGGAGAGCATCTGGAGGATGGAAAACAATGCAGATGGAGGACAGTTAAGGATAAGATCTCAACTGTCACAAGCTCAACAACGGAGAGGAAAAACAAAACTCACATCTTTGTCCGACCGATGTGGGAACATCGACGGTTGGCTGTAGTACATACTTTCATCAGTGAAGTCGTTATCGACTACCTCCACGAACTCTACAAATTTTTTTCTAGCACCAAACATGCCTTTCGTCACCTGGAGAAAGACAGAAAAATGACTGTTAGTGATGAACAAGAAAAAGCAATGACAAAAATGTATCTTTCAAACTACACAACTGTCACCTAGTTTCTGTCATTTACAGATACTTTTGTGATACTCTGCATCAAATTGCAGGCACTATATAAAAAATTTTTTTTGAACTGAACATACACAAGACTAAGACTGTATTGTCTATAAATCCATCTTAAATAAAAGTTCACAATACATCATTTATAATTTATATTTTACACATTTGGGTCATTAATATACATTTATGAACAGCGTGTTTAGTTTATTACGTACAAGCAAACAAGATCAAGGTATCGAATTTCCACAACAAAATGAACAGTGTCTCTTAGCACATTTTGGCCTAAACAAGTCAAACGACAGCAAGACAAATTCTGCCTTTTTTTATTATGAATTTTGTCCTACTAGGTCATTTGCATTTCTCCAAAAGACACTGTAGGTCTTTTCTCACAGCACTGACAGAATTGCCCACAAACCCATTTTAAAGGTCCATGTCCACAAACCAGTTCCTTCAGCCGAAAACTGATTCAGCACATTGAGCATAGAGTATTAGTAGATTATACAAATATAAGCAAATAATTTCATAGGATTGCCAACATCCCTTATCACCAGACCTTACAGACCAAATTCTTTCATTCATTTTTTTTTTAAACAAAGATTTACCTTCACTTGGTGTCCAAAATGTGCTTCGTGTGATATATGTTTATGACTTTGCAGCATAGCACCTGTCTGACTGGCAGCGTTTTTCGACCAGAAAATCTCCCTTGCAATTAACCAAAAACCTAAACTGGAGTTGTTCAAGGCAGGTAGTTTGTAAATGTCTATAATTTGGGAAAGCAGATTTACTACAGAAACATTGCTTTTGTTTTCCCAGATCTCCAGATCCCAGATTAGACACTAAAGCACAACAACATAAGAACTACTACGTAATAAACAACCGACTGAAGGATTTTTCTTCTTTCAAAACTAAAATAAACTACATACTATGTGTGAATGACGTACTCCCCATATTTGTAAAAGAATGAATTCTGTAACACAAAGACCATAACAATTCATGACCTGTGGGCAACAAGTCACCTTCGCCTTTACAAAGCAGTTAGGATTCAATTTTGACATTCGCTTGCAAGAAGCTCAATGTTATCAACATGCTCCGGATGAAAACTTGCAGAGAGGTCCGTCAGTTTTCTCTCCTGACGCCTTCTTCTTGTTCACTGAAAGGTGAAATCCTCAGGTGCCAAAGCGCTTTATTTATTTGTAACTTTTAGACCGCTCCGTCCCAGGCATGCTTAGCTTGGACGTCTCCATAGGTAACGCTACCTGAGTATGGCGAGCTAATTAGCATAGCAACATGTCTCTATATTTGCCTTCTTAGTTCTTGACCTGTACTGGTTATTGCATCTACATATGTTTGTAACCGATATGTTCTGAACCAAGAATGGGACCAAACAGAACTTTTTGTGTCCTGCTTGCCATCTTTCCGGAAGTCCTCCACTTAATAAGCTACTTAGCCAACAGGCTAACGCTAAGTGTAATCAGTGTGTTAGCTTAGCTAGCTTAACGTCAGCGAGCAACCCTATCGAGAAGTCAAACACCATAACACGCCGAAACCTTTCAATTAAAGAACACTCTGGCTTAGATGCTGTCAGACGGTGCGAGGCAGTTTCACGGGCCTTCTCTGCCTCTGTATACCCACAGCCAGCTGTCTTTTCTCGGCTCAGTTTACGCTCCGTTTGCAGCCAAAGCAGCAGCAGCCAAACCGGCTGTGACAATCTGCCGGAGCTAAAGGCCACCGACCTGCCGCGTACCGGGACGCACGAACGCGGCCGAATAAACGACTCGCGTGGACGCCCCTGATTTAAGCCAACTAGTTTGATATCGTGGAAAAACAAGTAAAGTTCCCTCACCGCATCAATTTCCTTCTCTTCGCTAGATCCAAGATGGCTGTGTATTCTCGGTAGAAAGAGCCTTTACCCTCTGACCTTACAACCTTCTGACCACTTCCGTACACAAACCCGACTATGTGAGGAAGTGTGCTCCACCAAACCAGCTGGTATCCGAACAGCCGTCAATAAAACACTTTTCTAGAAACCAGGTGGATTTGTCAGTGACTTTAAATAAAGACACCGTTGTCAAGCCATTACTTTGGTTGTCTCACAGTACGATAATGTTGTGCTGTATGAAGCTCAGTACCTACAGATGAGGCAGATATAATCACATGTGAACCCCATCATATCAAAACGTTTTTAATATGGACGTTAGAATTGTGTTCTTGTAGTTTTATGAACCAGCTCCCTATTTGTTTTTACAGGAAACAGGCAATTTACCCTGTAGGCCCAGACCTCCAGGGGCCTCATGAGCTAATTCTGCTGTGGAGTAATTGTAATAATAAAGGTGTTAAGTAGCTGCTATTCTCATAGATCGTCATCTTAAATAGACATTGTGTATCAACCTTCATTATTCTGTTCAGGTTGTGACCTTACATATTGTGTAGCATATCCCTGCATTTATCTGTTCTTAATCAAATATACAGAATATGTATGAAAATAAAGTGGTATTTTATGATGCACAGTAAACAGCAGGGCTCCCAAATGAAATATTAGTGAGTCAACGATGTTCTTTAATTAACACATTTGGACTGAAAGGACCATAGAATTTACCTAACTTGGAAACAGTACCTTGATTTAAAAAAAAAAAGATGCAAAAGATTCTGTTACTTACTTTTGTTTTTACCCAGCTCTTTGCCACACATTGTGGCCTCGCTTTGCACATATGTCATGGGCTTATTTTAATAATTTGATATGAATGAGAAAGAACAGAATATGCTTTAGAAATAAGTTGGCATTTTGCCAAGGCAAGGTGTTACAAGCTTCACTGTCAGTGATGATAATATAACCTTAAGGACTGTAGTAATCACCCAGTGGAACAACTAATTACACCTGTTTGTTTCTTGCTGTGACCTATCAAAAAATCAATGACTAGCGTTGTTGTGTTGTTGTTGGTTTTGTGTGTCTGTAGTTGTACTGCGGCCTGTTTGACAGCCTCAGTGGATAAGTAAGGACAAGTGCTAAAAGCAGCCTGTCAGTGAGTGAAAACAGATGACGGACATCTATTCTGATAAGAAGAAAAAAAAAATTCCTTTCCTGTTCTATCTAGATAGAAAATGTTCTTAATGAAGGAATACATTAAAGATGGGACAGGGATGAAATGCAACCTCTGATGGGTCAACACTATGACTACCCCGTGAAAAATAAATAGATATGCCTACATGGAAAGCTATGAGCAGGTGAGTTTTTTTTCAAGCGATAATGCCACTTCAGTCTTGACGCCACAATGACCCCACAGTTGATGCCCAAGCAATTGAAACAGACATGTACAATGTGACGCTGACAAAAGACAGAGCTACAGAGTCATACACCCATCACCACACTTCACACCTTTTAGTTTTCCAGAAAACCTATATAAATATGGTCTAGAATGAAATCTAAGTCAAAGTAAAATTCGAATGCCCTATCTATGGCCTTTCCTGCAAACACTGACAAATTTATGAGATTATTCTACTCTGGAGGCCCTCTCATCTAGCCCAGTGGCACAGACTCAGGATGGCATCCAGGCCGATTAAAAACAGAATGTAAATGACCTTCACTGCTCTTTCATCACAAAGCACTTCTTATGCTTATCCATGGCACCCTGCCCCTCCCTGTCTCTCTCTCTTCCACCTCTGTCATCTCAGAGAAGAAGGGGGAAAATCATTAGCCACAAATGGGGAGGAGAGAGCAGCTAGTGGTTGCTATCACTATGAAAGTCAGGGCAAAGCTCAGTGCCACTGAGAGAGTGAGCGAACGGCATTGGGGAATTTTTGCCCAGGGAGTACAAGAGATTTTCAGCTCATTAAGTGGGATAAACAAATTGGTTACTTTGGAGATGCTGAAAGTCATGGGTATCAGCAGGAGAACAAAAAAGTAGGTGATTTATTTTCAATTCTTGTTTTATTCTATTTATGTTTTCCTTTGACAACTGGCAAAATGTATGTACTTTGTAACTAATGCATCTACATAACTTTTATAACATGATGGTGTAATTTTTTCATTATAATCATGTAACTCCTGATATATGCAGCTTCATATGATGATGTAGTATTACAAATATGTATTACACTCTCACAGATTTGCTTGTTTTCCAAGATCAATAACTGCAAAGGGGCTATTGAGGAACAGTAATGGAAACCACGAAATTCACTTGAAGACGCCGTCAGTCTTGAGTGCAACGCCTGTTTGGCAGTAAATTGATGTGGTGGACCAGCACTGCACCATTAACAGTGAGAAGGATGGGTAATGCCATGCGAGGCATCATTGCCTTTATTCCCTCAGAGCGCTGTCAACGCATCTTGGTGGGAGACCTGAAGGAAATGCCTCTTGATTGTACCCTGGACCTGAGCAGTAGGCAGTTGCGTCGGATGCCCATCACTCTCTGTGCCTTCGGTGAGCTGGTGAAGCTCTATCTGAGTGACAACAACCTCAGCAGCTTACCAGCGGAGCTGCAGGGTCTGAAGAAATTGCAGTTGCTGGCTCTCGATTTTAACTGCTTTGAAGAGCTCCCTGAAGCTGTTTGCAGGCTGCCCCAGCTTAGCATCCTCTACCTGGGTAACAACAGACTTTACCATCTTCCCAGAGAACTCAAAGAGCTGAAGGAACTTAGCACTCTGTGGCTGGAAACTAACTGTTTTACTGACTTTCCTAAAGTGGTTTGTGAGCTCTCTAATCTCAAGACCCTACACCTTGGCTATAACCAGATACGGAGTTTACCAAAAGAACTTAGGCGACTGGAAGAGCTAAGAAGTATCTGGCTTGCTGGAAATCAACTGGCAGAGTTCCCGCCAGTGTTGCTGGAAATGCACTGCCTAGCTGTCATTGATGTGGATCGAAACAGAATAAATCACTTTCCAGGACTGTGTCACATGCAGGGGTTGAAACTTGTCATTTATGACCATAATCCCTGTGTAAATGCCCCAGCAGTAGCAGAGGGTGTCAGGAGGGTCGGGCGGTGGGCGGACAGTGCTGACAATGAGCAGGAAGATGAGGGGTCAAAAGCAGCGAGTGAGACTGCGCCCGAGGCAGCGGAAGCACATCCTGAGCTGGAGCACGACATTTAGGGTCAAGGAACAAAACGACCTTCAGCTGAGGTGAGGACTGCGAGTCCTGGACGCTGCTCAAGTGGAACACTTTAAAAGCAGAGTGGTGTGTTTTACATCAGGTCACTGGTCCTAGAGCCGTATATGGTGAAGCCAATCACATGAATTATATTATTATGTTATGTTATTTCAAGATAAAATATGTTTAATATCTGCGTGAAATGCCGGTGTCTTACTTCAATTTGCAATTGTCAATGTAAGATTTCTGTTTTATAGAATTTAACTGTACCATGCTTGCATGACTAAAATGCAAAATGGCATCCATGCATTCAATTGAAGTGACCATGCAGTTGGATGTGGTAACTAATAAGCGGTTGAGGTTATGCTTTGGCTCATGGACAAATGGATTTGATCTCACCAGATATGAGTCATAAGATGTCACTGTATAAATACAGTGGTTGTCTGTGAACTTCTTCTTCTTTTTCACAAGTAAGTCACATCTTCTAATTCTAACTGTGGGAGCTACTGTCTGCACCTGTGGAGGCTAAATACAGTGAGGTTTTAATACAAGTGATGGATGGTTTTACTCAATTAGTGCATTCCTAGTCCAGACTGATGCATAATTCATCTGATAGATTGGGGCTGTGGCTTTGAATAAAGGCTGTTAATGGGCCTTTAGATCATCAGCATAAAGTTCTGATTTGAAACAGATCATAAATGCTTTAAAGGTTTTCCAACTGCTCAGTTTCCAGGAAATATCTTGTAAACAAGATTAAAATGTCCCACCACAAAGTACAGTATCTTTATGATCATGCTGAACACTTTGTAACAAACTGTGAGCACTGTACCAGATTCAAAATGCTTTATATAGCATGAATATCATCTAGCATGCTATTAAAATCAGCAACCATAGTTGTGTCTGTGTGACTCTGAGGTGCAATTAATGTATTAAGTATATTCTGTTTGAAAGTATTCTTTACGTTACAGCTGTGTTATGACTTGAATATAATTAGAGGCTCTTGAAAAGAAGAAAACATACAACAATTAACATTTTTATGTGTTTTAATGTGTGTTTAATTTAGCATCAATGCATACTTAACTTATGGAGGCATTTAAAAGAACATTCTGTAAGAGAGACACAAGCTTGACTGAATATATTAAATATCTTTGGTTCAAAATGCAACATACATCTGCACACAATGTTACAGAGTGTTGGCTACACTCTTGAAGAAAGGCTTAAAACATGGAAATCCCAACAGACCAATCTCAATGTTAGCTTCACTAAACAACAATAATTTAGAAAGTGTAAACCTTCTCTGTTTGTAAAATACAGACAACATTACAAGACATAACATATAAATTAAAAGACTAATATAAAATATGTTGTGTTTTTCTGTAGTGAAAGACATAACAAAATATATTTTCACAACATTAAACAACAGAGTGCAGGCAGCACTGTAACAAAGAGTGAATACTAAGAACTGATGGAATGAGCCCAACTTCATAAAAGCATTGAAGCTCTATGTGCCATGACAGTTAAATAACCCATTACGCCGAGGCATGACATCCCCATTTGCTAAGCGAATAAGATCACATCATGCAAAAATGCATTATAGCACTTAGATGGAACCACTGCAAATGTTTTCTACAAATTTAATAAAAACAAAAGATGCTCTCTTTTTTTTTGGCCAAATCAAATTCTTCTGAGAGAGAAAAAGTGTCACGAGGCCCATTTGCACACATCTACAAATGCATGAAGTCTACTAAACAACTTCTAATTCCAAGCTTACTACATTAAAAATAATTAATTATTTTGATGTTTGAACTATTTCTAAGAAGAGTCATTGTACTAACCATTCATCATGTGTGCCTGGCTTAATTTGATAAAATGCTGCATTTCAAACGTTAGACTGACTTCAAAGGGTGTGTTAAACTGTTGGATAACACATCATAGCAATGCCAAATTCCTGCTGACAGCACTGTCAGACAGGCTGAAGCTGGAATGTAGAACGTCTACTGTGGACACAAAACAACAATGCCGACGAATTAAGCTGTGTTTTTTTAACGACCTGTCTACTGAGTAAACACTAAGCAAGAAGCTCTGTATTAGCTGGAACAATATCCTGTAGTAACATATTCTCATGCATCTATGTTTGTCCTAAAACAGTGGGTTCGCTTGGATCTGCAATAACTCTCCCGTCTGCTGAAGAGTGAAGGGACAGCATGCGGCTGCATTTTCACAGGCTCATCCAGGGCCCAGGTCTCTGTCGCAGCATTGTCTCACTGTGAGGCAGCACGGATGCGTCTAACATGTTCAACCCGTCATTTTCCTCTGGCTCCTTAGATTCATGAGACTCTTCTTCTTTGGTGTCTGCCACATCAGGCCCAGAGGCATCTGAGGCATTTGACAACAGCTCTGCCTTGGTTTCATTTCCTTGGAATTCAGACGAATCAGTCACAGAGCCTATCACTTTAGGAGCGTCAAGTTCCTTCTGGGAATTCTCCCTCTCCATGCGCTTTCGAGCCTCCTCTCTCCTCTGCTGGATGCGGGTGTTGTCTCCCATCATGACCCTGACTCTTACTTGGTCTGGTGGCCAGATTCCACCCCATATAAACTGCAAGTAGCTGAACAACACGATGACACTGAGGAAGGCAAAGTTGGTAGCCACACCGATCACAGCAGACGTCAGGGGGAAGTTGTACAGAACATAGCGTATACCGGTGAAGTAGGCATGGATGCGGAGCTGAGATGAGTAGATCTGCACTCGCTTGGAGTGGATCTCAATGATGGAGCCCACGGTCGGTTGATAAGCATTCGTCTTGTAGTTGGAGAAGAGCTCTACTTCTACAAGCTGCTTCTGCTCAGTCACACCAGTCATAAGGAGAGGAGAAAAAAATAAAGTGCTCAGGGCCTGCAGGAGGCTGGAGCGGTAATGCAGCATTGTAGATCGCCCTACTGATGAGACAACGTGACCACCTCTGGTATAAAGAAACATCCGGACCATAAACATACCCAGCTCTTCATTCACTGGAGACTCCGGCATCTCTAACTCCAAAGATATGCGATAAGGCTGCCCATTGGCCATGACTTGATCTCGATCGTTCTTCATGAAAGAGATGTTGGCCCTGGGAAAGGAACACAGCACCGAACCTGAAGCGTCACAATCAGAGGCATAGTAGAAGTGCACGGGGGTGGAGAAGCTCACAGTGGGCATGTACGAGTAATAGAAGCTTCCATAGAGGAAGATGGACACCCAGAGCAGCAGGACCAGGACACAGAACAGGATGGCAGCCTGAAATAAAGTTCGCCGTGCTTTGAGGAGCGTCACAGCTGCTACGTCGTGCAACCAGTGTAGAACCGGTCCCATCGGAGCCCCCATGGTGTCTGATCCGGACCTTCGAGTCGTGGCTTGGGCAGTTGATCCTCCTTCTCGCCCCGTTGACTGCTGCCTCTGCGGCGTCTCTTTATAATTATACATCGGTGGGTGTGTCCCCTCTAAAACAGTGTAGCTAATTGCTTAAAGTTATACTCGACATCCCCATGTCAACTTCGTTCCACTGTTAGCTAGTGTAGCTAATTCGGGCCACAAGCTAACAAGATGTAATGCTCCTCAAAATAAACAACGCATCCGTAACGTCCGAAGTTTTGACGTCGATGTTTTCCGTAGATCTGCTCCAAACACGAAACCTCTTTAGCAGCTTGCGCATTAAAATATCACTACTGCTACACACAAAACATGACCTCCCCCCGTGACCCGGAAGTAGATCCCCTTCATTCGAGTCTACTCGGAGGAGAATAGCCGCAACAACGACGCCCGTAAAGGAAGCAGGCCCGCAAACAGACGGACTCTGATGGGGAAGAAAAGTCGCACCACAGGAGGAGCAGTCGGCCGGAGAACAATTTTACAGCTTTCACCTCCTGGACTGCGCGGCGGGAATAGCGGCGAGAGGGAAGAAGCGCCGTCGGGATCTGATGGTAAGTTTAAAAACATGCTAGCGGCAGGTTAGCGGGATGCTAAATGCTCACGAGGATAACGAAGCTAGGCCTTTGTAGTAAACGCAAGTTAAGTTGTAACCCAGTGTTTCGTTCTATTACAAATGGTAACGCATAGTGTAACACGACAACAGCTAACTGACTGCTGTGGTAACTCGTGAAATAAAAAGTCAGTGTTTTGTTATGGAGTCGCCAAAAAGCTAGCCGCTAGCATGCTAAGCTAGCGGTTATTAAGCCCGTCAATGGTGTTTTTTTTGTTTTACTTTCTTGCCAAACCAGGCTTAACGTTAACAAATACTGTAACATTTATTGGCTGTATACGCGGCTGTAGCGATGGTGCCCGTGTAGATGGATAATGTACTATTTTATGATCGTTGGTTTGCAGAGGAACAAGAGGGTGATGGACACAGATTCGTGAGACGCGCAACCATGAAGGCTCCCACAGTTAAGGCCACGGGTAAGACTACTTTGGGTTTCTAAGGAGCTGGAAACAGTAAAGAGTAGCTATAGGTTTTAACGTCTCTGGTTTGTCTCCACTTCTAGAGGGTTTGTCCCTGCTTGGAGCCTATGAGGATAGTGATGAAGAAGATGCTGGAGAATCTCAGCGATCAGCTGCAAATTCTCAGCACAACCAGTCTGCAGACATTGACAGTACATTGGCCAACTTCATGGCTGTGAGTATTGGTTGTGGTCAGTGGATTCAGAAATACATCCACACTGAGGTCATGTTCTCTTTTTAAGATGTAAACACCGCCCAAGATGAATCAAATGGATTAATAGGATGAATCTAGGACTTCTTTTGATTTGATTTTTTGATTTTGACTTTGTTCTAACATGTCATAGGATTTGTTGTATTTATGTAAATGTATGTGTAAATCCTTTTTTGTCTATATATTAAACCCTAGTTCTTTTTTTAACTTTACTTTTAGGAAATTGATGCAATCACAACACAGCCAAGTTCAGATGATGCAGTATCTCATCCTTCAGCCCTTACAGCCACCCCACCCAAACCTGAGGCTAACACTCAGCAGCCAGCTCCTAAAGAAGGACAGACTCAACAAAGCACAGAGTTTGAGTACAACACTCAGTACTCGTTAGCTGGAGGTGACTGTCTGTATTGTATTATTACAGTGCACGTCATGATGTGACATATACAATTCTCTATGTTATATGTGTGTGTTTGGCAATTTGTGCATAATATATCAGTTTAAATAAGCTGTTTATATATTTTAGAAGAGCTTATGTGTATATATATTTTGCAGTTGGTGTAGAGATGGGAGACTGGCAAGAGGTATGGGATGCTGGCTCTGGCTGTTACTATTACTGGAATACTCTGACCAACGAGGTGTCCTGGGAACTGCCAAACTGTTTAGCTGATCAGGTACAAAGTCTGGGTCAGGGTGCAAACAGGTAGGTGTAACTGACAGTGGGTGATGATCATTTGAAAGGAGGAAGTACAACTATCAGTTTTCTTTGTGATGAGCTAATGTGTTTCACATTTTTTAATTGCAGCTCTAGTGTCAATGGCAACGGCACAGCACATTCTGGTTATTTTGCAGAGGAAAGTACTGCACCTGCTGCAGCATCAACTTCTGTGACTAAACCAAAGGCACGTTTCACTGCTTTTTTGTTTAAGTATGAATCAACTTGATTCTATAGTTCTAAATAATTGCTGTTCTAAGTGTTGTGTCTGACTTATGTTTCATTTAAAAGGAGGTGATAGAGAGTGTTGTAGGTCTAACAAGCGAAGAGGAAGAGCGCCGTGGAGTGGCTGCATCTCTGCTTTCTTCTCTGATCCCTTCTGAAGTGAAAGAAGCGGAAGAAAAATGGAGAAAAAAACTGCTGAAATCTTTAGATGACACAGAGACTAGTTTAGAGGTAGATGAGGGAGATGCTGTAAGATCCCCGTCTACACCTCAGCGTGATTCAGACCCAGTCCCCGTTGCTCAGAAAGAACCATGCCTCAAGAAGCCGCCAGGGGAGAACTCCGATGCTGAGGAAGAGACAGAGGAAGACACAGTAGAGCTGGAACTGGCCCTGGAGAGAAAAAAGGTTGATTTGATTTCTTTTTTAAATACTTGTTTTATGTTTTCCAACATCAGTTGCAAATCAGTTTTTTAATATAGCAGTAGTAATTCAAAGATACTTGCTATGTTATTATGTACTTGTTTATAACATATTCTTTGATTCTTAGGCTGAGCTTCGGGCTCTGGAGGAGGGTGATGTAAGTGCAGGGGGCTCCAGCCCTTCTTCAGAGACAAGCCAAGATGCTGCTCGTGGTTTACTGAAGAAAAAACGATGGAAGACTGCCTTCCCTTGTGCTGCCAGCCCTGACTCTAACAGCGGGGGCTCAGACTTACAGGAGAACACAGATGCTGGTAAGTTTAAATGTTTTGTATGAACTGATGGTGAATAGAATTATATAAATACCTGTTGGTATTATCCAAAACATCCTGCCTACTGAAAAATTTCTCTTGTCCCTTTTAGTACTTTTAAAAATTCCAGAGACTGTTGCAGAAGACGAAGGCAAGGAAAAAGAGAAAACACTTCCGCCAGTAAAAGAAGAAGTGGAAACACCTGAGCTCAAGGTATCAATAGTATTTGTTTAGTGTGATGTTAGTAACATCATCTTTTTAGATGTGTTTTTTAATGGGGAAAAATGTAGTTTCAGATTGGAGAACTGGCTAACACATTAACCAGCAAAATGGAGTTCCTGGGGATAAACAAAAAGGCGATCTCAAACTTCCAGTTGCTTCTTCTACAAACGGAGGTGAGCATGGTACAGTTACTAAGCAGTATTACTATAGCTCCTAGTTGGTATCACAGTATGACTTCTGAAATATTTAACATTTAATTCTGCTTCATATCATTTTACGCACACACAGTCATGTGGCAGTACTTAATATTTAAAATCTCATAATAATCCATAACAAGGTACCATTCTGCAAATATACTGTCATTTGTCTTCTTTGCTACTCATCTGTCTTGTGGCTGTTCTGTCTTTATTATTTGTCTCTTTATCATTTTACCTCTAATTTCTGATTATTAATGTGGCTTCCTCCTCGTATTTTTTTTGTACTACCGTTTTATCCATGCAGACACGGATCGCTGACTGGAGGGAAGGTGCTCTGAATGGGGTCTATCTTCGACGTAGGCTGCAGGAAGCTGCTGAACACATAAAATATTACGAACTTAACGCCACCCCAAAAGGCTGGTCCTGCCACTGGGACAGGTACGCGCTCCTTACCTTTCACATCTCTAAAATCCCTCGCTCCCCCAGAAATCTTACCATGTGACTGCACCCAACTCGGTACCGAGATTACAGACTTTTACTTGACTTGGTGAGAAGCTTAACCAGTTCGAATGGATCAAAACACATAATCCAAACAGACTCTTCAGGTTTCTATGAAGTGTTCCTGGCACTCTGCCTTGCACGTAGTGTTAAGGGCGCATCCACTCTGGGCCAGCCTGCTTCCTGTTAAATATACCAGTATGCCACAGAGAGGACTCCTTGTCCCAGACTCTTAAGCCCTTTGTTGCGAGGGCATTTGATATTGGTTATGGGTCCAGTAAGTGGAGGACTGGGAGGGGGAGTAGGAAGGTTGGTTGCGTGGGAGAGCTTTGCACTTTACAGGACTACAACACCAGAATGCAATGCAGACAGAGTGATGCCCTGGAAACGACAAGTGTCACGCATCAAATAAAAGGTGAAGATGACGCGATGACGGGAATCCAGCAGGTCAGACCAACTCTATTTTATATGTCTTCCTGTTTATTTTTTTCTTTGTGATCTAAAACAAGTTGACTGTGTGCTTGTTGTTTTCTGACCCATGACTTTTAATAATGATGATGATGATAATGCCTTCTCCCTGGCTTCCTCTGTCTGGGAGGGAATGGTTGTCCAAAATGGAACAAATGTGACAGCCATGGTGTAAGAAGCTAAATGCTACTTTCAAGACCTAGAGATGATTTGTTTTAATTTATTTGTTTTTGAGAGCAAGGTGGGTTCCCTATCCACATCAGTGATCACACTCTAATCGGGCCCTTTTTGTGGATGGCTAAAGTTGCTGTCCAGCTCAACACTCAGAACTTCACTCCCTTGCCCTAATATTCCAGGGTCTCATGTCACTCAACTAGTTACAAGGCCAATCCTTGAGACTCTTGCCCTCTATCTCTGTTGTCCTACTTTTTAGAGAGCACAGGCGGTATTTCTATGTGAAGGACCGGACTGGTGCCTCCCAGTGGGATTTCCCAACAGAGGAGGACAAGGATGAGGACCCGAAAGGCAGCCAGGTCACCCCGACTCAGACTTCTAGCCAAGGGGATGCTAAATCATTATCTGCTCCTAGTGTCACAGGTCAGTTTGTCACTAATATGGACCTTAAAGTTGTCCCTTTTAGGATTTCTCAGTACTTCCCAGTTTCATATTTTAATGTTCTGTGACTGAACATGTGCGTTGTCAGTTAAAGGCATACTTAACAGTCTCAAAGTAACCATGTTATTTCCATCCAGGCTCTTGTGAACCCATTGCTCCAGCACCTCCATCTCATCCTCCTGAGCCCCTTCAGCCCCCTCAACCCCCCCAGCCCAGTACATTTTGGTCCCCATCCCAGCCTCCTCTTCCTGACAGCCCACCTCCCCCTTCCACCTACCCCCCTCCACCACCACTTCCCCCAGACTCACCCCCTCCACCTCCTCCGCCTCCTGACAGCGATGGTGAGATAATGGAGGTGGAGATGGAAATGGATGATGATAATGATGGGGAGCCGCCAGCCCCTGGAACTGAGGAAGATGGCAGTGGAAAGCCTCCTTTACCCCCAGGCACTGCCAACATGAAAGTATGGCAATAATACAGTTTCTTGTTTTTAAAAAAGTCTCCTGTGCATATTGGCATCTCAAGAGCACATCCCTTACCTTTTTTTATTATCTAAAACAGATTGTGGAGTCATCTGGCCCCATGGTGAAAGGGCAGAAACGCAAAGCAAGCCAGATGAACAAAGCCATTACTATTGGCAGCAGTCCCATTCTTTACACCCAACCTGTTGCCAACACAGGTAAAATAAATGTTAAAACTATAAACACTGAACATTTGCAAAGCAACAAATGAGTTTGTTGAATAGTCTACTGCGTTGCAATGTCTGTGTAGCAAAGTGAATGTATTACAGTTATTTTTTTTACCAAATAACTAAAAGATGCATCTTTATCTACAGCTCCTTTAATGTCAGCAACTGCCTATTGGGGTGTCCCAGCCATCACTGCTCCTTTGGTCCCCTGTGAACCTCCCATTCCACCTGTCCCAGCCCTACCTCCTCAACCACCACTGCCACCATCCCAGCCACCATCTGAACCACCCGGACCTAAAGTTCTACCCACAGACAAGACCAAGAAAGTAAAAAAGGATAAGGTTTGTGCATTTTACATGAAGGAAGGAAGAAGAAATCTATTTTAATGCCAGTGACTGTATTACTCTTCTCAATTGTCTTAGTTTTAGAACTCAACTCTTTAATACTTGAAACAGCAGCGTCTTGGCCGTGTTCAATTTTCCATTTTTAATGAACAATCTCTCTGTAGACCAAGAAGAGTAAGACCAAAATGCCCTCACTGGTGAAGAAGTGGCAGAGCATCCAGAAGGAGCTAGATGAGGAAGAGAAGAGCAGCTCCAGCGATGAGGACAGAGAACAGCTTAACAAGAAGAGTATCGAGGAGTGGAAACAACAGCAGCTTGTGACGTATGTTTCTTCAACTTGCACATTTGTTCATATATGTGCGTACGTACCACAGATTGTACTGTTGACTGCTGCACTGCATAAACTGTTCTACTATTTGCATCTTCTCCAGAGGAAAAGCGTCGAAAAATGCAAATTTTGAGGCACTTCCTGAAGACTGGCGGGAGCGACTGAAGAAACGGAAAATGAACAGCACATAACACAGCCTGGATCATAACCTGTCAAAACATTTTTTAAAATTGTCTTCAACCACTACCATAATGTCATTTGTTTTCATCTTGTGTATTATTCAATGATATATTGATATGTTGAAGTTTTCTATTATTTACTCATGATGGCAGCCATTCACCAGCAATGGCTGATGTGTATGGCAGCTATTACTTTTTTTTTAATAGCCTCAATTGTAAATGTGCCAAATGTGTTTAGTTAATTAAAGAAAACTGTCGTTTTACTGTGACCTCCTGTCGATGACCACCACAGTTTGTTCCGACGGGGTCGTCTATTTTATTGAGCATTTTTACAGCTGTGTACATATGTTCTATAATGGGATAAGCCATGTTTTGGAATGGGAGGGAACATCACAGAACATGTATATTTTGTAAAAAGTTATTAAACTGTTTTTTCACAGTGGCCATCTTTTCTTTTTCTTTTTTTTAAATGCCATGTTATTGTTGTTTTTACAAAACTTAGATATGAAACCTGATATTTATTGCACAGTACAGTAAATATCCAGTATTCAGTAAAATACTAATACATCCCGTTACTAACACACTTACGTCATACCTGTGACGTGTGACCTTCTCTGCGACATCCGTGTTGATACGCGGTTGCTCGGCAACCGCAGTACACGACGGATCGATCACTTGTAACACTAGCGGCCGAGTTCTTAGTCCTGTTATATTAGTTATAGCTGTTTTAATGACTGTGTACAACAATAAAGTGACTGCCAGGCAGTGATAGAGATGATCGCGTTGCCAACACAAAATGGCGTTAGCTTAGTTAACTTTTTTACTACCGACCGAGCGCTAGCAAGAAAGTGATGAACACGGAATTAAACTACTGAATCATGCAAAATACAAAGGAGGCTGCGCTACACGGCGATACTGCCGCATAAGCAGGTATGTTAAATTAGTCCAACTATAACAGCTAGTTAAGCTTCGACGTAAAGGCGAAAGAAGGACTCCTGTTGGATCTGAGGATGCCCGTGAGAGACGCCAGCCTCCTCTCCTCCCGTGTGAGTTCTATCATTCAGAAGTTTTGTTTTAGCTAGTTGTGTAATCGTTTTGCAAAACCTGGGTTGATGTGGTCTACGTGTTGATGTGGACCAAGCCAAGACAGTTAATTAGTTACAAGTTAGTAAATTAGGATAAAACGCTGACGACTTGCTTTTTTCCAATCAGGTGGACGAAACATCAACCTTAGCTGTCTCTGCCATCAGGTTTTGGAAGAATACCCACCATTTGGACAAAATCGCCATCGGTGACTCCAACACAGAGGAAATAGCAGAGAGGAGGCAGTGTAAGCGTCTTTATACTCAAAATGTTAAATACACGGTCCACAGTTGGAAAGAGGGATATGTGGCATCTCATGCCTAAAGCTGGATCGTTCTATAAGAGCCAAGAACTTTTTAAATGACACAATTAAAGCAATCTGTGCAGCATTAAAGTTGTTTGGTCTAGGAAGGACATAGAGTATTTTCATAGTTCACCCCTCGAGGAACACAAGCATGAAATAACTCCTACTGAAACTGGAGCCATGTTTCCTCTCAGTATCCGTGAACCTAAGTCAGACACTGCGGACCAGGCAGCTGCTCATAGACTTTGATGGGGACAGGCCCACGTTGAGTCTCAGGGCGCCGCAGGATCTGGTTAACTTCCCATCCATTTCGTGCCCCCGTTGGCCTACAGAGTGTGAGGTCATCAACGACATTATCCATCACATAGGTAATTTAAATGGTTAAAGATGTTGGGAAACAACTGAAAGTAAACAAGAAAGTAAAATGAACATTCTATTAAATACAGTGTAAGCTTTGCATGTTATTGGTTAATTTTCAAATATAATATAATAACACTGAGTGTGTATTGTAGAGTGGGAGCCCTCAGACCCAGAGCCATTTTATCAGCCCACAGGATATGAGAAGACGCCAGTGCCAGTTGGAGAGGACAGAGGGAAAGTGGTGTTCTGCATTGATCATGGTAACATTTGACAATAAAGACATTTTTTCTTTTTTTAGCTCATCGTGTTGATAGCAAAACATTTTGCTTTACTTAGAATAATTATTGGGAACTTTATGTTTAGAGTTATTCATATTTACAAATGTAGATTTGTATTGGTAGCACCATCAACAACGAATCATGCAGAACAATAAACACATATTTCACTACCCCTGCGTAAAAAATGCATGAACATTTTTATTACAGTCCCTGTTTTTACAAATATACCTGATGCTCACCTTTCCTGTTGTTTTTATGCCTTTAAGCCACTAAGCGTCCATTTTTCACCTGTTCTCGTGTTGGTGGGAGCAGAGGGCCCATTAAGAGAACCATGGAGTGTCTCACTCAGACAGACTTCAGCCTCGAGTTTGAGTCACGCTTTGAGAGTGGGAACCTTCAGAAGGCAGTGCAAGTGTAAGTCAGCTAATTACTGCTGAAGTTTCCAAACCATGGCTCTGGGTTAAACAACCTACCGTGTCTTATTTCTTCCATTTTCAGGGGAGTCTACGACTATGAGCTCACCCTGCGCACAGACCTGTACACAACAAAACACACGCAGTGGTTCTACTTCAGAGTCAGAAACATGAAGGCTGGGGTGACTTATCGCTTCACTATTATCAACTTGATGAAGAGCAGCAGCCTGTACTCTCAGGGCATGAGGCCACTCGTGTACTCTGAGAGGTTTGCCAGGGAGAAGAATGTTGGATGGTACCGCACTGGTTCTAATATTAAACACTATCGTAACTGCGGTGAGGTAGGTAAACTTTGTCCTATGAGTTGTAAATTGTCTGTACGATAATTTTGCTTCAGTATTTTGTTACGGATCATTTTTACTGGCCTGTCTGTTGAAAAAGTTTAGTTTTTGCTTTTTAGAGTACAGGAACATACAACCATGTAGCATATAAAAAATATACAGAACAATACAGAATGGTCTGCAGTAAGTAACACACAAGCAGTAACTTACAAAACCACACCAGACAGAAGTTTTCCTCTCAAAATAATATTATCTCTGTGTTTTCTTAGTATGCAAAGGACAACAACAATGAGAGTGTCGCCCTGTTTGCACTCACCTGGACTCTGGAGTTCCCTTATGACTCCGACACCTGCTACCTGGCCCACTGCTACCCCTACACTTATTCACACCTGCAGCGATACCTCATGCGCATTTCGTCCAACCCGGTCATTTCATCGTACTGTAAAGTGCGGGTGCTCTGCCACAGCCTTGCCGGGAACGCTGTTTACATGGTGACAATAACGTCTCAGGGCGCTGGCAGAGTTGAGGGCCGTACCAAAAAGGCTGTGGTGGTGACAGCCCGAGTGCACCCTGGAGAAACCAATGGGTCCTGGATGATGGAGGGGTTCCTAGACTTTTTGCTTGGAGACTCTGAAGATGCTCAGCTACTCCGAGATACTTTTATTTTTAAGGTGAGGAATCAAAAACGTATTACTTCAGTTCATACAGTTTATGTAGATAGTTCTGGTAACGTGTTCAGATAAGCACCCACTCAACCCTTTAGAGGACAAGTGGTTAGGATAATGGTGGATGGATATCTGAGTAGTCATTTACTAAAAGATGAGTTTTTTTGTAATTATATTAATAAGACAATGCTGTAAATTCTTAATAAAAAGCTGTTTTTATGCTAAATTGTATTTTTGGCTACAGGTGGTACCGATGCTAAATCCAGATGGCGTGGTGGTGGGAAATTATCGATGCTCTCTGGCAGGCAGGGACCTTAACAGAAATTACAAGACATTGCTCAGGGATTCCTTTCCATGTGTGTGGCACACCCGAAACATGGTGGAAAGGTAAGCGACTAAACAACATTTCAGCAATTCAAGCCTTCCAAACAAGCCATGTGTATGTATGACCATGCTACATCTCTCCACTGGGAATGTCAGCAGTGCAGTCTAGTCCAAATTATATTCTCAGTCCCTGTTGTGCTGTTTTCTCCAGACTGATGGCTGAGACAGATGTTATCCTTTACTGTGACTTTCATGGCCATAGCCGCAAAAATAATGTCTTCATGTATGGCTGCAACAACCGAGGTGATGCATCACTAAAGCTTCATGAAAGAATCTTTCCACTAATGATGAGCAAGAATGCCAGCAACAAGGTAAACCTGGAAATTATTTTGGACTAGTGTCCTGCACAGCATACAGTACTCACTCAGCGATCTCCATCGTCTCCCACGTCAGAACCAGATGTTCTTGGTACTGATTAGTGTTCCTACTACTGTTTTGTTCGTACCTGACATTTTGCGTATAACATCAACAATGTCTTCCTCAGTTCTCTTTTAAAAGCTGTAAGTTCCGGACACAGAAGAGCAAAGAGGGAACAGGACGAATCGCCATGTGGAGACTTGGCATCAGTAACAGCTACACAATGGAGGCAACCTTTGGAGGATCCACTCTGGGTGAGCGTAGACGTCAGTTTGTGTGTTTGTGCATGTTCTGTGTGCCATGTCTGACAATATGACTTTGGCTGTTAGGCGACAGGAAAGGAACACATTTTACTACTCAAGATCTGAAGTCCCTGGGCTTTTACTTTTGTGACACTCTGCTGGACTATTGTGACCCTGATCGAACAAAGGTAAGAGAAGTTTTGAGCACTGTGGATATGTAGATTCATAAATACTGGAGAAAACTGAACATGTATTGACAAAAAGTACAGTTTTAAGGGGTTTTGAAAATCTGATAGTGCTCCGTTCTTTCAGATCACTTACTGTCTGGCAGAGCTGGCAGTTTTGCTGACAAAGGAAGTGAGAGACAGGCTGGGCAAAAATGTGGGCAATGACAATAATTTCTCTGTCTCTGACTTGGAAACCAGGTGATTCATCTTTTTTTTTTAAATCCATGTATATTACAAATGAATTAATGATGAAATTAAATTCGCTTTTTTTTTTGCTTTCACAGCACCAGTGGATCAAATAGTTCAGATTCAGATGGACTCCCAGTTCATTTACTGAATCGATCAGCAACTACTCAATCCAAGGTAAAAAAACACAGCAGTGCTTTATTTTTTCTTCAGTTTTAAATTCTACATTTAACTGTTGTGATCATTGTGCCATATTGTGAGAACTTTGTCTTGAATCAGTTTATTGCATATTCGGGATCTTTTCCACAGCAAACTCCACTGAAGAAGAAAAAGAAACGCTTAAGGAGCCGTAAAGAGAGGAACAGGCTGCGACCAGACAGAATGAAGAATAACACACAGCAGAAGGACGTGCAAATCACCGTCAACAATATTGTAAGAACTTATTAGCCCATTTAATTAGTCCAAACGCCGTCTGGCTATTATGTTAATGACTTTGAACAACACTTATTAGTGATGTTTTTGCAGGAGTCTGGCCTCCCTTGTGAAAACACAGTTAAAGAGAGCATCCCAGAGAAGCCTGTTGGAAGACACAGGAAAAAATGGCAGGTATGAAGTGGAGACACTGTGAATAAATAAAGACGATTTTAGGGCTTTTCCTTATAACATTTCTTTTTGTGTGAAGGCAAATGGCCTGATACAAAAAGCTGTGCCTCCTTCCACCGCTCATCCCGGGGAGGTCAGCCAGGTGATTCTGTGGCAAGGCTGTGAGCCTGTCAAGGTAAAAACTACTCAGACTTTCAGGACTGGTCATTCAGGCCATTAACCCAATAAAACGTGGATTTCTCACAAAATAACAGAATTTAAAGGTGCTACTGAAAAATCCTAGATAAAAACAAGAGAATCGAGCTGGTGAAATCAGTGAGACTTGAGGCAGTTAACGCAAACAAGGAATTTACAACAGATTCATTCCTATATATGTTTTCTTTAATTTAACTTTGCATCACATCAGTTCTAGTACATTTGTTTACTTTAAATATGAGTGTGTTGGGTAGCTGTAATCCACACTGTACAAACAAAAACGTTCACTCTTTTGTTTTGATTTCTGGATGTTTTGTCTGGGATATTTCTGGGGGGTTTAGGATGATTGTCTGGAAAACACGAGGACTCCATACCTGCACCGCAGGGCGAAAGCATGTCCACATCTAAGCACAGACAGGGCTGTGTCATGTCACACAGGTAATGTGTATTTTGGAGACTCGGTCTTTACGTAAGACTTTCCTATGCTGAACTCACCACTTTTTCAGTTTAGAAGCCATTTATGTTATAGTTTCTTCTGTTAACTTTTAACTATTAAATATGAATGAGCTTGGTAGGGACTCGTGCAGAAGGATAAACCATGGATGCATTATGAAAAGACCTGTAAGAAGTGTGTTTGACAGTTGATGGGATACATGTGGGACGTTGGAGAGGCACCTCACAGATGCTACACCTGAGTGCTATGCACCCATCTTCACCAAATGTCAAATATTACCACCAGCAACAGCATCACTGCCAACGATCCAATAAAGGCTACAGAGGTTTGTCAGCATGTAAAATGGCTCCAGTTGGAATAGAATTATACTTTCAGTCAAATAAACCTACTTTTTATTGTAAGTCATTTGTAGTAACTCTTTTCTCTTTTATCAGAGCTGCCACCTACCCTTACACTGCCCCAATGGTAAAGCTCTTGAGTAAATACACACTGTAAACAGATAACTACATGTTGAGGTATGTCCATATTCACTAAGGGCTTTCTTTACTGTGACAGGTCTCCCTCGTTCAGGCTCACCGGGATGGTTTCAGACATTGTTCCAACAAAGCGGCTGGTGTCAGCTTTCACGAACCAGGATGTTTTTACAGACAGAAACTCTTTACAGGTCGCAAAACATTACAGTATGTCTGAGAATTCCTCCACTTTGATCACAGATAAAACCATGATCAGTCCACAGAACGAGGAGCAGGAAAACTCCTTTGAAGGTTCTGTATGCAAACACACTAATATATAAAATTCAAATGCATATTTGGGATCTTTCCTCACCTTACGTTGCTGTCTGATTGTGTTCTTATTCAGTGGGGTTGTCAATGTTCAGATGTATACCACTTGGAGAGCCAAACCAGCGAGCCGTGACCTCTGACAGCCCTCTGAGAGAATCTGTATCATGCAGCAGTTTATTTGAGAATGTGCTAAGGAGCACAAATTTAGGAGGAAAAAGGTCAGTCACATTTAATCCATACTGTGTTAGGTTGTCAGTGTTTTACAAAGACGGACAACATGTATAGCAAAACAGCAGTGGTGATAAAAATCTAATTAAGCATTTAACCCCATTATTATGGCCTTTTAATATTGTGCTCATATGTACTTTCTATTTCTCAGACTGTATAAAGAAGCTTGCAAAGACAGAAGGCTAAAAGGTGTTTTGCCATCTTTGACAAAGCCTTCAAGCCTCACAGAGATGGAACTTCGGTGTTCACAGAGCGACACCATTCAGAGGCTGGAGGCCAAAGACATCAGGCTGTGCCACTCTGGAAGAGAAAGCGAACATATGACTCCACAAGAGGCGCATGTCACGCGTCCATCACAGTCTGCCCCACTGTGAAGCACAATATTTATTATCTGGGCCTAACTAATGACACACAAACACTGATTTTTATTCAACTTTATTTACTGTAGAGCTACAAAACAACAGCAGAATAACAAAGTATGTGCAAATCAAATACAAAAATAAACATTATTTTCCTTTTTTAGAATGTGTCAGACATTATTCCATGTACTACATTTATTAACATAAAACTGTTTTTGTTGTCATCCTCTGGGAGATGAGACATAATGATCTGTCCTGGTGCATCCAGACATTATAGAAACACACACACACACACACACACACACAGTTTCAGCTTTCAGTCAAACTGTCGGATATGAAATTGCCTTTCTGTGTGTTTCACCATGTCTCGGAGTGCCACAAAGCCAGAGAGGGCCTGGATGATTTGGGAACGAAAACATAAGACTTTAAATCAGTGATTATCACCAAAGAAAATTGCAAATTCTACTTGTAATTATATGGAATTATACACTGTGGAGACTCTTTACATTACAATTACATTAGTCATTGTTCAAGAGGACTGTATTCATACCTGTGTTAGTATAAATATGGCAAGAACTATGTGAACACCTCTCTCCAGGGGCTGAATGAGAATGGCTTCATTGAAGAGCAGAAACAGAATTAATGGAAACTGCAGAAGGATGCTCAGCAGCCAAAATCCAGCCAATTCCGGGACCTTCCACAAACAATCATGATACATTATTACTATGTCTCACACTTGTTGCTTTTCGGTGCTTTTGTGTTAGTGGTGCATCACCTTTTCTTGTAAGTTCCCAGCATAACCAAGATAAAGCCTAATGGCCTCAATCAGAGTCATCACGATGAGAATGGTGACGAGGATGAACTTGTAGTAGTCCGGTAAGGCAGGATACTGGTTAAAATAAAAATATGAAACATTCTTCAGGTCAGAGTTACTATTTTCACTGTTCATTTCTCAGCCCTTCTGTCCCTATCTGTCTTTGTGGACTTTACCTTGAGTTCAAGCATCACAATTTCACTGATCCACCACCAGGGGAAGAACCACATGTTGAAGTACAGAGACATCTGGAGGTGGAGACTTGACAGAACGCGTTTGTCTGAAAACAGAGCAACAGAACATAAACTGACTGGACAAGCAAATGAAATTCCTCTGTAGTCCCCGGAAAACAGTCTCAATCAACCTCCACTGACAACAACACACATGGTTAGCATTAGCTGTGTTTACCGTGCGGCAAAAACGTCTCGTTCTCCTTTGTGAAAGGCTGAGTCCGACTCTGGTCAAATAGAACATTCCGTGAAAAATTATCTAAACGTTTTCTGATCGTGTCCGGCAGGTCCATAGTGTAAAACGCTCTCTGGTAAATCCAAACATCACCAGAACCAAAACGATGCCACAAGCGTTTCGTCTCCGCTTCCGCCTCTTCCTGCCGCTGACGTTTCCTTGGATACCAACAAAGTCTCGCGTTTCTGTCAAATCTCGCTCTTTTTTCACGAATTTATTAACAGTCGTCTCCCAGGTCCCTTGTTAAAAAAAACGACAACTTACTTTAAAATAATCCGACGGCTTTTTTTATTTGATGCCTGTCTTTCTTTTTTTAATTGTTTCATAAATTTGGGAGGTTTTCTACTTTACTTTAAATATTTGAGAACGAGCCATGAAAGCACTCGATTTAAAAATCCGTTTCGTTTTCAGGGAAAGTGAAAGCTAGTGTTGTGCTGAGCTGAGAAAGATGGCAGCGAGCAACGGAACAGATCCGTTATGTTGCTCCATATGTTTGGATGAACTAAACAGGCCTGTGACGCTTCACTGTGGCCACAGCTACTGCATGGACTGTGTGAACGGCTACTGGGACCAGGAGGATCACGGCGGTGTTTACAGTTGTCCACAGTGTAGACACACCTTCAACCCCAGACCTCTGCTGAGCAAGAGCACAGTGCTGGCGGATTTGATGGGCAAAATGTCAGGGGCAGACAAAGCTACCCTTCCAGAGAAGGGTGAAGTCAGTGCCGGACCTGTGGAGTGTGATTTCTGCACCACAGGGAAGCTGAAAGCAGTCAAGACCTGCTTGGTGTGTCTGGCCTCATACTGCGCCACTCACCTGCAGCCTCACTACGAGTCTGCTGCTTTTAAAAAGCACAAGCTTGTGGAAGTCTCCACGCCCATACAAGATCGGATCTGCTCTAAGCACGACAAGCTGCTGGAAGTCTACTGCCGCACCGATGGCCAGTGTGTTTGCCTGCTTTGTGTGATGGACGAGCACAAAGGTCATGACACGGTCTCAGCTGCAGCAGAAAGGAAAGAGAAACAGGTAAGTACATTATTATTATTGACTTAATTAATTACTTAATTAGCTAAAGGGCTTTTCTCAGATAACAAAAGATTAAGGACGATAAGGATGTACTGAACTGTTCGTTTGTATGATGTGTGTTAATATAAGTTGCAGTGGGTAACGAACAATGTGATTTTTTTTGCAGCAACTATTTGGGAGGAAAACTCAAAGATACCAGCGGGGTGCACAGGAGAAAGGCAAACAGCTCAGGTTGCTACGGAAGCAAATTAAAGCACTGCAGGTAAATCATGCTTGACTCTACCCTTTGTACCATAGATCGTTAGTTACAGTAAATAATGTATATTTGCGCGTCCATAGCACTCAAACAACACACAGTGACAAAGTGGAAATATGTTTTTGGAAAATATTTAAACTAATTGAAACCATCAACTAAAACCTCTCATTTTAAATTGTCTTCATGCCCTTAATAGGTTCATTGTGTCCTTTTCCCCATTTACTCCAATTATCGTATTTTTCTGCAGTGTGCTGGAGATGCAGCAGTTGATCAGAATGAGAGGGCATATGCTGAAATCATCCACATGGCTGATATCAGACGCTGTGCTGTGGCGGAGCTGATCAGAGGTCAGGAGAAGGCTGTGGTAAGCCAAGCTGAGGCGCTTGTGGATCGGCTTGAAAAGGAGATCTGCGAGCTGAGGAAGGGAGAGGACGAACTGAAGCGACTGTCGCTCACTGAGGATCACGTTCATTTCCTTCAGGTACACAGGCTCACAGACAGAACTTATCTAGTGGAGCGAACCGTAAAGCTGTTTCTCTTTGTGTGCTTTTCTAGAGCTTCCAGTTAATTTCAGACCATCCAGAACCCAACACTGATTTCAGCATCCAGCTACACAAACCTTTTGACTTTGTGACAAAGACTATATCCGACTGGAGAGACAAAATTGAAAACATGATCAAAACGTTTGGAGAAATGTCCAAAACAAGTAAGAAAATACTTTTGAATATTTAATATTAATTTAATGGACTTGCACAATATAAAGAGTTTCCCAAACTGTTTGGTTTTCTGCTTTTAGTTCGTGACCTGGATCCCACAACACGACAGGAGTTTCTACTGTGTGAGTTGGCACAAACACATTCAAATGACCCTCTGCGTTTTACAATGTCTGTCACTGGTGACACTGTGTAACATAAATACGTACATTACAGATTTCTCCAACCTCAGTTTGGATCCCAACACAGTATTTGCAAACCTACTGCTTTCTGAGGGAAACAGGAAAGTAACCTGGACTAAAAAACCACAACATTACCCATATCACCCTGAGAGATTCACCAATTTTGATCAAGTTCTGTGCACCGAAGGTTTATCTGGAGTTTGCTACTGGGAGGTTGAATGGAAAGGGCCCCGGGTGGAGGTTGCTGTGTGCTATAAAGGCACTAACCTGGCAGAAAGTAGCTTTGGATACACTGACGTATCCTGGTGCATTTCCCTTTCAAATTCCGGTTGCGCCTTTTGGCACAACCAAGTCAAAACCACAATATCTGCTCCCTGCTCTGCTACAATAGGGGTGTATCTGAATCACAAGGCGGGGAGCCTGTCCTTCTACAGTGTGTGTGATTCTGGTGAAATGAAGCTGCTGCACAGACTTCAGACCACTTTCTCCCAGCCACTGTATGCTGGGTTCATGGTGTCCAGAGGATCCTCCATTAGAGTAATTGCATCAAAGTAGTAAAAGTAAAGTTCTTTGATTAACCATTTAACTTTGATCATTGCCGGATGCACCTGATTGTGTTTCTCATTTTTACTTGTAAAAGGCAACATATCAGCATATATTAAAACTCAGTGTTCTTTTATGTATTATAGTAGTATATATTATTTCCTTATTTTCCTAATGTTAATTTACATTATAACAAACAGTGAGTCTTTACCACGTGAAATTATTATGTCATTTTCAGAAATGCTTATTAACTAATTACACTGTTTCTATGTAAATAAACTGTCTTTTGTCATTTGCAAACTCCACTATTGAAAACATAAGTTGTTATTTACAGCTTAATTGAATTTCTCAAATCTGTTCACATTTAGCCAGAGACTTGATGCCATTGTGTCAAATCTATGTAATTGACTGGAATGCAGTAGATTAAAATTTACATCAGCAAGGAACAACAACAACACAGCACAGAATACATTTTGTACGACTGAAGTCAAAGCACTCAAAGATTTGATCTGTGCATTTTACTTTTAGGCTCCATGCAGTATGAAAGCCCTCCCACTGGGAACCACCCACCAGGAAGGAACTCCCTCCCACTTCTGAGAAACTGAAAGTAACTCAAAGTCTGCGGGAACATGGCAGAAAATCCAGAGCTGTTCGACTGCTCTATCTGCCTACAGTTACTGGAGGATCCAGTGACGACTTTCTGTGGGCACAGTTATTGTTTGAAATGCATTAATACTTTCTGGGATAAAATTCATGACGGAGACGGAGCGTTCAGCTGCCCTCAGTGCCGGGAGACTTTTTACCCGAGGCCTGTTCTGAAGAGAAACACACTTCTGGCTGATCTGCTGGAGCAACGCAGGAGGAAAAGAACTGTAGATGCTGCCGACGAAGACGCCCCTGCTGCTGCTGATGATGTGCAGTGTGACGCCTGCACTGGGAGAAAAAAAGCGTGCATGTTCTGCCTTGTGTGTCTGGCCTCTTATTGTGAGACACATCTGCAGCCTCATTATGTGACGCCACCGCTCCAAAAACACCGTCTTATTCCTGCTTGTGCTAAGATCAAAGAAAGCATCTGTGAAGAGCATGACAAACTTCTGGAGATTTACTGCCGCACTGATCAACAGTTCATATGCCTGATGTGCTTGATGAAACACCACAAGTCACACGACACAGTGGAGGTGGCAGCTGAAAAGGCTGAGATGCAGGTAACAGCTAAACTTCTTGCTGAGGACACGTGTTGTCTGTCGCTAAGGTTCTGTAACGTTCCTGAATTTGTGTTTGAACAGAAACGACTAGATGGGACTAAACTAGAAATTTTAGACAGGATGCAGGAGTCAAAGAGGAAAATGGCAAAGCTGAAGGAAGCTGCAGACTCTATTAGAGTGAGTGAGTGCTGGCCTCACCTTCATTTATGAAGTCATTCATGTGTCAATACTTAAAGCACTGAGCTAAAGGTGAAAAATGTCCTAGAAAAGTGGATTTTCTAACTGCGTATATGCATGTTTCTTATCAGGACGCTGCATGGGAGGCATGCGATAACTTTGAGCAGCTGTGTGAAGAACACATCCGTAGATATGTCCGCTCTGTGCAGAGGAGGTGCTTTGAGATAAGAGAAAAGGTTGGAGAGGTAGAGAAGGCCGGGGTGGACTGGACCAATGACTGTGTGAGAGAACTGCAGCGCGAAGTGTCTGAGCTGAGGAGCAGAGAGGACAAACTCGACCAGCTTTCACTAATGGATGACCCCATTCAGTTTCTAAAGGTGACGCTGCACGTTGTGTGTGCTGTTCTCTACTCACGCTCTGCATATCCGACTGTAGTTACACAGAGTGTTTGACATGTGCAGGGCTTCCAGGACTTGGGGCACCTCCCTGTATCCTCAGATACGCATAAGAGGCTCGACACACTCACAGACTTTGTCACTGCACAGAAAGATCAACTTAACCGTATGTGCAACAAAGAAAAACAGGAATTATACAGTCATTCTGAAAAAACTCTACGTAAGTACAGAAAGGTTGGACCTTTGAAACGTTTACTTCTTCTTCATCACTGCATGCAAGTGAATAGTAATCTCGGTTTTTCTTTCTATCATAGTGTTAAAAATACCAAAAACGCAAGAACAAACAAGCATAAGGACTTCGCTCCTCGCAAAGAGTAAGTAATGATGTTGCCAGTTCCCAAAGACGTGTGCAAAAACATATGAGAGCATCAGCTAAACAGGTGTTTGGTCTTTTCCTTGCAGAGGCCAAAGTGGAAGTGGATCCCTGCACAGTAGCAGCATGTCTCTGTTTGTCCAGCAGCAACAGACAGATCCTGTGGAGTGAGAGAGACCAGGGTCACCCTGATCATCCCGATCGGTTCACCCACAGTTACCAGGCTCTGTGCAAAGAGGGTCTAAATGGCAACCACTACTGGGAAGTGGAGTGGGATGGGGGCATCATCGAGTTGGCTGTGTCGTACAAAAGCATTAAAAGAAAGGGTTATGGGAAGGACTGCTGCTTTGGCCACAATGACGTTTCTTGGAAATTAACCTGTTCTCCCTCTGGCTGCACATTTTGGCACAATAATCTTCACAAAGGCCAAATACCTCCAGCTCTTTCCCGCAGAGTAAGAATACACCTTGATTACGAAGCAGGAAGCCTGAGTTTCTACCACGTGTGTGGGCCTGACAGTGTGATTCCGCTGCACCAAATCCAGACAACCTTCACTAAACCTCTCTATCCTGGGTTTTCTGTTGACTTGGGTGCAACTCTGGAAATATGCAACATCTAAACCAGAGTTTCCCCATGTTAGGATTCAGAAATAGTAAACTTTTTTTAACATTTGTTACATCCCAGCTGTAACAATATAATAACTAACCAAACAACCTGAACACAGTACTAGTGCAGTGCACAATGGTTGTGCACTGCACTAGAGTCTAGAATATACAATAACAGTCCAATCTAAAACCCTATATAGTTAACATTAACTAACAAAATAATAGATAACACAAATACCACACCATCAATTATGTTCACACAACACGCTAATTGTGATTGTGCACATATGTTCACAAAGCATACGGGACGAACTGCTTACTTTAAATCACAGGCAATGACCACTACGTACGGCCTTTTCAAAATGATGCAGGAGGTGGCTGCTTCCTGATTGGCCTTCAGGTCTGGACTGGAGGAAGGACGACCCATTCAGCGGCCAGCGCCGGAGAGAGTAAGGGCGGGTGCACCTGTATTGAAATCTGGCCGAGGCCTTCAGAATCCACAGTGCCACCGTCACTTCTTTCATTGATGGGCATCTTGCTGGGGTCTTATATGAAACTATTACTACGACTTAATTTGCGTGCAAACTTGTTAAAGCTTGCTTATTAAAACTTTGTGGAAAAATATTTTGAATTGCCTTTTATTTTTTGTCTTTTGAAAGTAACAGGTAAAACTCTGAATGTGGCTAAGGGTTGAGGAGGAGGTGCTGCTTGAAAATATAGGCAGAGGCCAGATTTAGAGGACTACAGTGGTGCCACTGGTTGTTAAACTAAACAGACGGAGCTTGGAGGTGGAGGATGACAGTGGTGACAACATTATTTACAGATCTGATTGAACAGTTCTTTGAAAATGTCAACATCGTGATAGGGAACGTAGACTCCATCATCGTAGGACACGATCGTGTCCACACGTCCTCGCTGACGTGGAGATCAGGAGATGCCTCATCGTCTCCCGCAACCTGTGCTTCATCTGACGTCAAAGATCCAAAACGTAAGGACGAGGCACAAATTCACTCCTAGTAATTCATGTCGTAAACAATCTCATACGTGAAAAAGTTGAGCGACAGATTTAGATGTGATCGGACATAGGATCAGATTCAAAGAATCCTGGGATTTTACACCAACATACTTCAGCAAGTTGTCGATAGTCAGGTGGTAGATGTGCTGGTACTGTTCCACTGACTGATTTTGGATCTGCAGACGCACGTCATTCAGCAGCGGAGCAGAGAAGGGCCAAGGGCTGGAGGCCACAACGGAGACGACTGGCAAACCGAGGCTTTGGGGCCACCGAGATCTCCTCAGAAGGGAGGAGCCAGCCCAACAGGTTCACTCACATCAAACGATCATGACCCTGCAGACACAGACCTTAGAACCTTTAGTGAAGGAGGACGTGTCAGCAGGAGGTGCAGATGTTTCCCTCCAGCCTGGAGCGGACTTACTTCAGGAAGCACTTCTCCACTGTGCAGGTTTCAGATCTCTTAAGATTGTTAATTGTCAGATCAATTACGAGTTCATATCTTAGAACAAGACTTCAGTTAGTACCAGGACAGATTGCTCTTAACTAACAATAACTCAATAACTAACACTGGTTGTCCTACTTACACCAATACAACTAAAAGCAAACTAAGCTTAAACTAGAGAAATTCCCCAAACAGTGTTTTGGACCCATATATTAGAACCCAGTTCTTTTCTAAGGGGAATGAAGTGAATAAAGAATAAAGAACCCAACAACACAAGCTTAATACAACTTCTCAACTACTGAACCCGTTTTACATCACTCTAGTTACACAACTATTTAAATCGGGTCCAGTTTCTCTAGCTCTGATGACGCTCATTTCAGCATGTGCAGATACAGGAATCAGTGCTTACATTTAAATGTTGGAACCCCAGCGACGTAGAATTCTTCTGCCGAATAACAACAAACCATTGCAACACAGTTTAAACCCAACCAAGTGCGACACGTGAGAGGTAGGACGTTTTATAGCTGAGCTAAAAATGTAGATTTGACTTATTTTCTGTTCAGTTCAAACAAACCGTGTTAAGGAAGGAGCTAATTTACTTTACCTGCATGTTTGTCATGTCAATTAGTGTTTTGTTCTTGGTGTTAGTCTAACCTACATCAGCCTGAGATGTGCAGGGTTCATTGGAGGTTAACGATGAAAATCCTAACTTCACTTTACTTAACACAGTTTTTAATGACTTCAATTACCTTTTTGTTTACTGAGTTGCTTGTGCACAAATAAAAACACAGCTGTGGTTTTATTTGCAAAAGTGACGTGATATGAAAAGTTGATGTTTATGCAACAGCTAATGTTACGATTCAGTTTTGTTTTTCGCAAAAACCAACTTCTGATGCATTTAGTGTGTTTTTAAAGGGATGATTATGTTTAAACTACCTAACATAGTTAAATGTGGATATGCAGGGATCAGAGGACACAATGAGTAAAACCTTTGAATAATATCAGAACCAAGCTTTTACTGAGACACGTTTTATGAAGGCACAAGGTTACTTCAGGTTAAATTGCTTTTCCCTATAATTCAAACGTTGTTATTATTTACATTCCAATTATGCTGAATTAACATGACTGACAGGAGGTGATGATGATCATCTCTGTATGGTTTTAAAACGTTACAACAAGTGCTAACAGTGCCAGAACAAAGATCAAACATCTGTTTCAATCCTGTCAAACTGTATTTAAAAGACATTATTTTGAACTGGTTCAGTGTGAAATCAATGTCTCCCTCATAACTTAGAGAGAAATGTGAGGATGTGTTTCTATAGTGACGTTTTGTTTACATTTTTATTTTATTATGGTTCCACACGTATTAATGAGCCTTTGTTTGTGTGGGACTGTTTTAAGTATATACATACATAAATAAATATATACTTTTATATATTTTATGTTCACATATTATTATATTATGTTTTGTTATGTTAGTTTAAGTACATTAATATATAGTAAAGCATTAATGGATATTGGCACAAAAAGGCTACAAGGGTAATGGCAGCATAAAAATGACCTCTATCAAACAATTATTGAAAGGAATACAAAACAATAACTCAATAATTTAAAATTTGATTCATTTAGGACTTATGGTGGTAAATGGTTAGTGGATTTAAATCAATATCCACCTACGTTGGTTGAACTTACCGCAGGTGATCTGGCACAGCAGACTTTGAAAAGGGGCGTTTTCCACATCTCACCTTCATGTCATCTGAGCCATTTCTGTATTTGAAAGACACAAAGAAATGTAAAAGTTTAAACTACAGAGAGTTATAGCCAGTGTAAGTACAAGATATACAGGGGTAAAATATTTCATTTATGTAAATGTATGTATATATAATATACTGTTTCGGATAAATAACGTGTGGAACGTATGTACACAGACATTGATTGTTTTTTATCATTCATTAAACAGGATGTGGTTGTTAAAACTGTCAACTGAATTCATGGCTTAGCCTGGGTGTGTCCGACATGTATAGTAATCTGAAGTATGCTACTAACTAACTGATATGGAAGTTTGGTCATGTTGACATTTTCCTAGTGACTCACCTTTTGGAGGGTTTGGCTTTGCCACATGACTGGGAAGAACTGTCTACCTGAGAAAGACTCAGATGGACTCCAGTTGCTGTGTGAGAGAGACAGACTGAGCTCTGCCTCCGTGAGAGGGACAGGCTGGGTGTTGGCGCGATGTGATTTCTGCCCAGTTGAATATTAAAGTGGGGGTCCCCCTACGCCTCCGTGAGAGGGACAGGCTGGGGCTCCTCCTCTGCAAGACAGAAAGCAATATTTAGCTTTTATTAATAAAAACACTTTTGTCCTCATCTAGCAGCTAAAATGGTTTAACATCACCACCTACCACATGACGCATTCTTCTGAATCTTCTTCTTCTAGTGGCTCTTCCTCTGGACAGATCAACTCAGCAGCGCTTGTGAAATCATAGTTCTCACATTTCTGTTTTGTTATCTGAAAACCAATATTACACACAAATGTTACTGACTTAATAACACAAGGATGATTAGGATTATAATGATGACAAGGATTATAAGGACCAAGATTTTCACTCATTGGAGGCTGCAAAGCAGGTTAATAACATCACGGTCGGGCACAAACCCCACAACCAACAGAAGTATTATGTAGGAAAACCCGATGGCCGAGCTCCAGGTGTAGGACACTTAGTTAATTAATTAAGCTAGCAATAGCAGCTAAGTTCATTAGCAACTAGCTAATGCTAATAACGCTTAAGTCTTATCTGTTGAACACATTCCAATTTGTCCATGTTCATGATCAATCTTCCATCCGCACAGGGATTAGCTTTGGAGTTCCACAGGGTTCTGTGCTTGGTCCAATACTTTTCAGTCTTTACATGTCTCCCCTTGGTAATATTATTAGAAAACATTCTATAAATTTCCACTGCTATGCAGATGATACTCAGTTATATTTGTCCATGAAACCAGAGGAAACAAACCAATTAGTCAAACTTCAGACTTGTTTAAATGATATCAAATCCTGGATGTCCCATAACTTTCTACAACTGAATTCAGATAAAACTGAGGTTATTATAATTGGTGCTAAAAACCAGAGAGACTCATTATTGAATCAGATTGTTACTCTGGATGACATAACGTTAGCTTCAAGTTCTACTGTGAGGAACCTTGGTGTCATTGTTGACCAAGATCTGTCCTTTACACCATATGTTAAAGAAATCTCTAGAACTGCCTACTTCCACCTGAGGAATATTGCTAAAATTAGGAGCATCCTCTCACAGAGTGATGCTGAAAAATTAATCCATGCATTTGTTACCTCTAGGCTTGACTACTGTAACTCGCTACTCATAGGTTGTCCCAATAACTCTTTGAAAATCCTCCAATTAATTCAAAATGCTGCAGCCAGAGTTCTGACTGGACTTAGGAAGAGAGATCACATTTCTCCTACATTAGCTTCTCTGCATTGGCTCCCTGTCAAAACTAGGATAGAATTCAAAATTCTTCTCCTCACTTACAAAGCTCTTCATAATAAAGCTCCATCTTATCTTAAAGACCTCATCGCTCCTTATGCTCCCAACAGAACGCTTCGTTCTCAGAGCGCTGGTCTGCTTGTGGTTTCTAGAGTTTCTAAATGTAGAACGGGAGGCAGAGCATTTAGCTACCAAGCTCCTCTCCTATGGAACCAGCTTCCAGTCGAGGTTCGAGAAGCAGACACCCTCTCTAGTTTTAAAACTAGGCTTAAATCTTCCTTTTTGACAAAGCGTATAGTTAGAGATGGTTCTGGTTTCTCTGAACCATCTCTTAGTTAAGCTGCTATAGACTTAGATGCTTCCTTCATTGACTGAGCTCTTTTTTTTCTCTTTTTCTTCTATCCGCCAACATGCCTCCATGTCCACATGTGACTAACTTTGTCTCTGTTCTCTCCTAGTTGTGTTTCTCTCTTTCTGTCTCTCTCTATTCTCATCTACAGGTATCATCAGAGTCAGAGTCGTGTGTCTCCAGTGTTCAGTTGCTGGTCCAACCATCCCGCCTGTGTTCTGTTGCTGCTTGTTTTGTTGTTGTGGTTGTGTTCTTTTCTCTCTTCTCTATCCCCTCACCCCAACCGGTCAAGGCAGATGGCCGCCCACACTGAGCCTGGGTCTGCTGGAGGTTTCTTCCTCGTTAGAGAGGGAGTTTTTCCTCCACTGTTGCAATTTAAATGTACAATTTATCGATTGGCTACAATTAAAAGCTTGCTCTATGTGGGAATTGTTGGGTTTAGTTGTGTAAGGTCTTAAAACCTTACTTGATGTTGTGAATTGGCACTATATAAATAAAGTTGAATTGAATTGAATTGAATTGTTTACCTCACTGTACCAAAAGCAGGACTTACGTCGAAATAATCGTCAATAATTAATTTCACAGACATCTGTTTCTGGCAACCTTTAGCTAACATGAGCTAATCTGCGTTAGCATTTAAATAACCTCACATGGGCATTGTGTGTTTTTGTCACTTTATTAATATGAAGGATATATATATATAATAATTCTTATGTCTTAGAAACATTGATTTACCGTTTCACAGGTTGCTGGGCTTGTACATCAGGTGTCTGCTCGCTCTCTCTTCTGCTGCACAACTGACTTGTGCCACAGACACAACTGCCTAAAGTCTCGCGTACTCTCGCGATATGTAACTATTACACCAATTTATGAAGACAACGGCAAAATAAAAGTAGACTTGTTCATGTAATATATTTTTATGTAAGTTAATGTTATTACATAAATAACAACATTATAAAAAAAATTCTGTCATTGAATATATAAGAAGAAATTGTATTTTAATGGTGATTTATTTTGTATTAAGTGTTTTGTTCACCTTTTTACAAGCATTAGCATAAAATGTTAAATGTTGTATTTGACATTACTGACATTATTTCAATCTCATCAACACTGACGGTCGGTCGTATGCGGTGGGTGTGTTCATGTGGTTTAAATACAGTTTTCACATGATTTAAATATGAGACTGAGTTTTGTTCCAGGTCTGATGTGAAACTCTTTAATGAATAAAGTAAAACTAGATAATGTCTGTCGCTAACACACAGATGCAATGTTAACTGTACATAGACATACATAACATATCAACTGTAATGGAGCTTGTAGAAATGTGTCCACTCAAAAACATCAACAATAACACAACGTACTGAGCCTGAGTGGAAGGTGCTTATTTGGGCCTAAGTCTAATGGTATTTAACACTAAGTCATAGGTCAAACAACGCCATGTGTGACACTAAAGACAAATGTTACTTACCAAGGTTTTTAAGTCAGCAGTCAGTCTTTATCTGCCTAGAAACGACCACGTCCGCGTGTTTCTGTTAACAAACATGAATGAAATGCATCAAAAGTGAAGCTCTGATTGTTTAATGTGTCCATCCATTTCTATTTGATTGGAAATTGAAAATACAATGTCTTCATGGTGTCAGTGATATTTTATTCAAAAATAACCTTAATGTCATGTGTCTTTACAGATTAGCGAGCGATACGAGCATAGAGATGGCGGTGAGCGTAGAGATGAACATGCAGATGGTGGAGCAGATGGATGAGGAAGAGCTGAAGAACATAGTGGAGAAAGGTAGGAGAAGGTGGAGGAACAAGAGAGAGTGGATGAAGACTAGGTGGATGAGTAAAATGGAGACGGTGGTGGAGGAGGAGGAGGTGGAGCAGGAGCAGGAGTTAGAAAAAGACCAAAAAAAGGAGTCGGAAAAGGAGAAGAAGAGGAGAGAAAAAAGGGAAGAGAAGGTAAGAAAAGAGGAGGAGAGAAATCAAAAGAAAAGGGAGCAAATGGAAGCAAAAGAAAAGAAGAAAATGGAAGAGAAAGAAAGAAAAAAAGAGAGAAAAACAGGAGAAAAAATTAAAGGAGAAAGTCAGAAAGTGGATCAAAAAGGAGAAAAAAAGGAAACAAAAGAGGGAGGAGAAAAGGTTAAAAAACTTAGATGTTGAGTGGGAGAACAAGAAAAAACGTATATCAGACCCAATGAACCTGAGTAGAACCTATTTTGAAATGCAAAGAGTTTATTATATTCCTTTAGTGTACGTGTAGTGTACTATTAGTTTGTGCTTATGTAGTGTGTTGTGATTTTGTCAGTATATTGTGTCTCAAATGATAATAATACGTTGTACAAAAAAGTGTTAAAATATTAGTTTGTGTTTGTATTAGTAAATTGTGGTTGTGTTCGTGTGTTTAAAAAAAGACAAAAAAAAGAAAATAACATTGTTAGTTGTGTTTGAGTAAATATTAGTAAATTGTGTTTGTGTCTCTATTAGTGTGTTTAAAAAAGACCAAAAAAAAGAAAAAAATAACATTGTTAGTTGTTGTTTGAGTAAATATTAGTGAATTGTGTTTGTGTCTGTATTAGTTTGTTTAAAAAAGACAAAAAAAAAATAACATTGTTGGTTGTTTTTGAGTAAATATTAGTAAATTGTGTTTGTGTCTGTATTAGTGTGTTAAAAAAAGACAAAGAAAAGAAAGAAAATAACATTGTTGTTACGATTCGGTCCTCCAACCACCAGAGGGCGCTCGTGTTCGCCCTTCTTTGTTGGTTTTTTTTGTGTTTCGTTCGTAGTTCCTCTTTTTCATTAGTGGTTTCACCTGTTTTTGATTTCCTGTCTGTGTGTTATTTAAGTTCCTCGGTTTTTTCACTCGGTGCTGGCTCGTCACGTATGTTACCGTAGTTTCAGAGATGTTATTTGTTAGTGTAGGTGGGTTAGTTGTGTTACCTTTTGTTTCTAGTTTTTTTTTTAGCTCGTTAGTGGTCCTTAGTCTTGGTGCTCTTCGTCTGTGTTTCCTGTGCCCTGTGTGTTCTGTGAGTATCTGTTGTTAGTCTTCGTCCTAGTTCTGTGTTTTCTGAGTTGTATGTCCCCGTGAGTTGTTGCCTGTGTCCCTGTGTGCCTGAGTTTGTTTTGAGTGTGGTTTTGGTATGATTTAGTATCCAGTCTTGTTAGAGTTTTGGTTATTTGTTAAGGTTTGTAGCCCTGGTTTTCATTATTATTGCGTGTATGCTGTTTATATGTTAAGTTCTATAGCTCCATGTTTGTTTCTCATTTATTAAAATTATTATTATACATCATTATTCCCGAGTCTATGGTCGTGCGAGTGGGTCCTCTTCCCTGCTAGTAGCCTAGAGGGGCCTTAGTAAAGGGAATAGAGCTCAGGTGGAGCTTTCCCTGCCTTCCAGGGATTTTTTGGCGCCATTGTGTGGCATTCTGGAGTCAGTACCAGGGGTTCAGGCCATCCCTGCCCCCGGGACCCCAGCTTAGTTTAGTCCAGAGACGAGATTTGTAACAATTGTTAGTTGTGTTTGAGTAAATATTAGTAAATTGTGTTTGTGTCTCTATTAGTGTGTTTTAAAAAAGACCAAAAAAAGAAAAAAAATAGCATTGTTAGTTCTGTTTGAGTAAATATTAGTAAATTGTGTTTGTGTCTGTATTAGTGTGTTTAAAAAAAGAAAAAAATAACATTGTTAGTTGTGTATGAGTAAATATTAGTGAATTGTGTTTGTGCCAGTATTAGTGTGTTTTTAAAAAAAGACAAAAAAGGAAAGAAAATAACATTGCTACTTGTGTTTGAGGGAGGAGAAAGGTAGGAGAAGGTGAAGGAACAAGAGAGAGTGGATGAAGACTAGGTGGATGAGTAAAATGGAGACGGCGGTGGAGGAGGAGGAGCGGGAGCAGGAGTTAGAAAAAGACTAAAAAAATTATTCGGAAAAGGAGAAGAAGAGGAGAGAAAAAAGGGAAGAGAAGGTAAGAAAAGAGGAGAGAAATCAAAAGAAAAGGGAGCAAAGGGAAGCAAAAGAAAAGAAAAAAATGGAGAAAATAGAAGAGAAAGAAAGGAAAAAGAGGAGAAAGAAAGGAAAAAGAGGAGAAAAAATTAAAGGA
Organism: Macropodus opercularis; assembly: GCA_030770545.1. Taxonomy (NCBI): domain Eukaryota; kingdom Metazoa; phylum Chordata; class Actinopteri; order Anabantiformes; family Osphronemidae; genus Macropodus; species Macropodus opercularis. The sequence goes on along the minus strand of CM061094.1, from coordinate 6,373,677 downwards.
GAAAGTCAAAAAGTGGATCAAAAAGGAGAGAAAAAAGGGAACAAAAGAGGGAGGAGAAAAGGTTAAAAAACCTAGATGTTGAGTGGGAGAACAAGAAAAAACGTATATCAGACCCAGTGAACCTGAGTAGAACCTATTTTGAGATGCAAAGAGTTATATATATTATATTCCTTTAGTGTACGTGTAGTGTACTATTAGTTTGTGCTTATATAGTGTGTTGTGATTTTGTCAGTACATTGTGTCTCAAATGATAATAATACGTTGTACAAAAAAGTGTTAAAATGTTAGTTTGTGTTTGTATTAGTAAATTGTGGTTGTGTTCGTGTGTTTAAAAAAAGAAAAAATAACATTGTTAGTTGTGTTTGAGTAAATATTAGTGAATTGTGTCTGTAGTAGTGTGTTTAAAAAAAGAAAAAATAACATTGTTAGTTGTGTTTGAGTAAATATTAGTAAATTGTGTTAGTGTCTGTATTAGTTTGTTTAAAAAAAGACAAAAAAAGAAAAAATAACATTGTTAGTTGTGTTTGAGTAAATATTAGTGAATTGTGTTTGTGTCTGTATTAGTGTGTTTAAAAAAGACAAAAAAGAAAGAAAATAACATTGTTAGTTGTGTTTGAGTAAATATTAGTAAATTGTGTTTGTGTCTCTATTAGTGTGTTTAAAAAAAGACAAAAAAAGAAAAAATAACATTGTTAGTTGTGTTAGAGTAAATATTAGTGAATTGTGTTTGTGTCTGTATTAGTGTGTTTAAAAAAGACAAAAAAGAAAGAAAATAACATTGTTAGTTGTGTTTGAGTAAATATTAGTAACTTGTGTTTGTGTCTGTATTAGTGTGTTTAAAAAAAGACCAAAAAAAGAGAAAAAAATAACATTGTTAGTTGTGTTTGAGTAAATATTAGTAAATTGTGTTTGTGTCTCTATTAGTGTGTTTAAAAAAAGACAAAAAAAGAAAAAATAACATTGTTAGTTGTGTTTGAGTAAATATTAGTGAATTGTGTTTGTGTCTGTATTAGTGTGTTTAAAAAAGACAAAAAAGAAAGAAAATAACATTGTTAGTTGTGTTTGAGTAAATATTAATAACTTGTGTTTGTGTCTGTATTAGTGTGTTTAAAAAAAGACCAAAAAAAGAGAAAAAAATAACATTGTTAGTTGTGTTTGAGTAAATATTAGTAAATTGTGTTTGTGTCTCTATTAGTGTGTTTAAAAAAAGACAAAAAAAAAGAAAATAACATTGTTAGTTGTGTTTGAGTAAATATTAGTGAATTGTGTTTGTGTCTCTATTAGTGTGTTTAAAAAAAGACAAAAAAAGAAAAAATAACATTGTGAATTGTGTTTGTGTCTGTATTAGTGTGTTTAAAAAAAGACAAAAAAAGAAAGAAAATAACATTGTTAGTTGTGTTTGAGTAAATATTAGTAAATTGTGTTTGTGTCTGTATTAGTGTTTAAAAAAAGACCAAAAAGAAAAAAATAACATTGTTAGTTGTGTTTGAGTAAATATTAGTGAATTGTGTTTGTGTCTGTATTAGTGTGTTTAAAAAAAGACCAAAAAAAGAGAAAAAAATAACATTGTTAGTTGTGTTTGAGTAAATATTAGTAAATTGTGTTTGTGTCTCTATTAGTGTGTTTAAAAAAAGACAAAAAAAGAAAATAACATTGTTAGTTGTGTTTGAGTAAATATTAGTGAATTGTGTTTGTGTCTCTATTAGTGTGTTTAAAAAAAGACAAAAAAAGAAAAAATAACATTGTGAATTGTGTTTGTGTCTGTATTAGTGTGTTTAAAAAAAGACAAAAAAAGAAAGAAAATAACATTGTTAGTTGTGTTTGAGTAAATATTAGTAAATTGTGTTTGTGTCTGTATTAGTGTTTAAAAAAAGACCAAAAAGAAAAAAATAACATTGTTAGTTGTGTTTGAGTAAATATTAGTGAATTGTGTTCGTGTCTGTATTAGTGTGTTTAAAAAAATAAAAAATAACATTGTTAGTTGAGTTTGCGTAAATATTAGTAAATTGTGTTTGTGTCTCTATTAGTGTGTTTTAAAAAAGACAAAAAAAAAAAGAAAAAAAACCCCATTGTTAGTTGTGTTTGAGTAAATATTAGTAAATTGTGTTTGTGTCTCTATTAGTGTGTTTAAAAAAAGACAAATAAGAAGAAAATAACATTGTTAGTTGTTTGAGTAAATATTAGTAAATTGTGTTTGTGTATCTATTAGTGTGTTTTAAAAAAGACCAAAAAAAGAAAAAAATAACATTGTTACTTGTGTTTGAGTAAATATTAGTGAATTGTGTTTGTGTCTCTATTAGTGTGTTTAAAAAAAGACAAAAAAAAAAATAACATTGTGAATTGTGTTTGTGTCTGTATTAGTGTGTTTAAAAAAAGACAAAAAAAGAGAGAAAATAACATTGTTAGTTGTGTTTGAGTAAATATTAGTGAATTGTGTTTGTGTCTCTATTAGTGTGTTTAAAAAAAGACAAAAAAAAAATAACATTGTGAATTGTGTTTGTGTCTGTATTAGTGTGTTTAAAAAAAGACAAAAAAGAGAGAAAATAACATTGTTAGTTGTGTTTGAGTAAATATTAGTAAATTGTGTTAGTGTCTGTATTAGTTTGTTTAAAAAAAGACAAAAAAAGAAAAAATAACATTGTTAGTTGTGTTTGAGTAAATATTAGTGAATTGTGTTTGTGTCTGTATTAGTGTATATGTATATATATATATATATATATATATATATATATATATATATATATATATATATATATATATATATATATATACATAAAAGTAAGAAATGGAGACGAAGCCTCCTACTGCATTTATTAATTATAATAACAAAGCCAATTATATTGATATCTATAATCTGTATTAATATTATTCTATATGTATAAATATACACATAAGTAAGCAATGCAGAAGAAGTAGCCTCCTACTTATTAATTATAATAACAAAGCCGATTAAATTAATAACTATAATCTAGTCTTTTATATATATTATGTGTACAAATAAGAAAAGGAGAAGTAGCTCCCTTTCTATTAATTATAATAACTAAACAGATTACATCAATATCTATAATCTGTATTATTATTATTCTGTACATATATAAGAAAGTAAGTAAGAAATGGAGAAGAAGCAGCCTCCTACTGATTAATTATAATAACAAAGCCAATTATATCTATCTAGTACTATAATTCTTATTGTTATTTTATATAATCACAATAATACATTTATATATATATATGAGTAAGAAATGGAGGAAGACAAGGTGGCCTCCTACCTCTTGTTTGGGAAGAGAAGGAGAGAGAGAGGAGGAGAAATAAGAAAAGGGAGGAGGAGGCACAGAAAGACTAGAAAGAACAAACAGAGAGGGAGAAGGTAAAGACGGAGGAGCAGCCTGACGGCCTAAGTAATATACTCCACGTTTCTGTTGTATATGTTTGTGGCAGACACCTGACAACAACGTTACAAGTACCTGGTAACACCCACAAGCATCGTGTGTGCTGTTAAAAGTTGAGGAGGAGAGGGGAGGGGTGTGTCTATGTAGGAGGAGAATGTGTGTGTGTTACAATTACAAACATGTTATAAAAGCGCTACATGAGTGACCATCACTACTGGCCAGGATCCCACCTAAAACCCTGGGACGACCTAAGGCAGGCACAGTCACGATGGCCCGTGAGGCTGTTTTCTCTGTCACACCAGGCACACGCCCCCAAAAACATTACATCCACCTGGTAATCGATTCTGTGTGGAGTGGTGTTGGAAGTAACGAGGGAGGACGCGTGTGCGTATAGGACGAGAATCCAAAAACAGCCTCTTGATGAACAGCAACAGCTTGGACTTACTGAGGAGACAGCAGTCGGCCACCAATCGTAGGATGGGTGGTGCGATTCCCGGCTCCTCTGGTAGATGTGTCCTCTAGAGAGTTTTCCCCTGCTGTGGGAATGTGTCTAAAAGTGCTATAAAGGTCCACTCAGTAACCAGCGCTACTGCCCAGGTCTGGAAGGCTGGTTCGCCCGTGACGGGTAAGGTCCAACCTAAAACCCCGGAGGCACAGTCACGATGACCTGTGAGGCTGTATCATACCAGGTACATGCACCCCAGCCCCCTTTTCTCCATCAGAGTGAATGTGCTGCTGTGTTGGGTGGTTTTGGGTGTCATGAGGTGCTTGTTAACGTGTTGTCAGGTGTCTGCCATGTGCATTTATGCTGGAAAACTTGAACTGGTATGAGGCTGCTCCTAAATGAAATTTACTCGTCAAGTTAAGAAGTGGTCACATTTGCATGTTTGCATGTTCTCCCCGTGTCTGTATTTTATCCCACAGTCCAAAGACATTAGGTTAACTGGAGACTAACAAGGGTAAAGCGGCCTCTTCCTCCCTGCCTCAAGTAAAGCTCTGTCCCTCCCTCAAACAAGATAAGACATGATAAGACAAAATAAAATAAGATAAGATATCTATGCAAATAATAATTACGCATTTTACAAATGTACAATTTTTACAAATAAAGCTCTGTCTCTTCCTCCCTCAAATAAAGTAAAGGAAATCTTTAACTGGTATGTGGCTGCTCCTAAATAAAATTTACTGAACTCAAGTGAAGTTTGATTCACAGGTGCTTTTCTGTGCATTTCCTCCTTGTGTCTGTATTTTATTCCAGATAAGATACGTGTGCAAATAACAATTAGGCATTTCACAAATGTAAAATTTTTCCAAATAAAGTTCGTTCCCTCTCTTCCTCAAGTAAAGCTCCCTCCTTCAATTAAAGTTGCTTCCCTCTCTTCCTCAAGTAAAGCTCCCCCCTTCAATTAAAGTTGCTTCCCTCTCTTCCTCAAGTAAAGCTCCCTCCCTCTATTCCTCCTTCAAGTCAAGCTTCATCCTTCGCTCAAGTAAAGCTTCCTCCTCCTCATTGCTCAGTCATGGGAGTTGTGGTCTGAACACAAAGGTGTCAGAGTTTGTGGGGTGGGTCGTACAGACAGATTGTACTGTGTACTATGTACGACATCTACAACATGTGCATAAGTTTGTATTGAAATAAGATGATTTTCAAGTCTCCACATTTGTAGCAGTTATTTAAAACGAGGCCGTGTCAGAGCCACTCGGTGGCCTGGAGCCTTTCTCCTGATCAGTTTACCTGTTAATGTGGTAAACTTGTGGAGTTTTTGCTGCCCTGTTTATTAATTTTTTAGTTTATGAATATATGGTTTAACGCAGCTTTCAAATGCAGAATGTGGATGGAGAATTGTTTTATCCCTAATCGAGGTAGAGGGAGTTACTCTTACGCCAGAGTTACAATGTCAACAAGTGTATATTAATTATTGAAAAGTGAATTTTGCAGAACAGGAAACCTTTCAGAACCTCAGGCAGGTGCTTTGGAGAAGGACACAAAACCACCGTAGAAAATCATTAAGAGAGGGACAACGAGCTGCTGTTGAAGTGATGTGCTGAGGAAAAAGTCACTGTCACCGCTGGAGGAAACCGACCGTCCACCCTGAGCCTGGTTCTGCTGGAGGTTTTCTTCCTTTGGCCTAGTGCAAAACAAAAGCGCACAACTGCGAGGACGTAATGTTTAAATAATGCATTTGATCATTTCCAATAAATAACACATTACTGATACTTTTGCTTCAGTGTGTCTTTCAATGTATGTTCTAGCTTCACCTCAGCCTCAGGCCCCAGGTGAAACACTAAGCAGAGCTTCAAGCTGCGCTGCTTTATGTTGTACTGTCATCGTTTCTGCAGAGGTAAAAGCAAGATGCCTCTTGGTTTAATCAGAAATCTGCTGAGTTGCGTTAAGTGAAGCACACACGGCGTCTCTTCACAGTCAGTTTAATTCATTTCAATGCTGCAGAAATAAGCACATCACCGCAAATGATGAAATCCTGGAATTTGCAGTAAAAGCTTCAAGTAAATATGCAGTATTGTCAAAATGTTGTATTGTTGTTAATATTGTGTAAAATGACTCTCAAGCTTTAAAAAGTAACAAAAACAAGATTCTGTCTAGTCAATTATAGAAAGCAGAAGATGAATATTAGAAAAAGTGGACACTGAATAATATACTTATTTTTGAACGTCCGACATGTAGAACTAAAAGACTTATACAAGTACTTTCTAAAATACTGTGAAAGACACTTAAAGATCATGCTAACCAAAATAAAAATCAAAGAAAGAAGAGTAAATGTAAACTGAACAGCTGAAGAATCTGCATTTAGTCAACCAGCAACATGACGGATCGCAGACGCAGCAGCTCAGTTAAAGCCTGGCCTCCATAAAGCAGGTAATGGTAATGCCGGAAGAACCGAGCTGCCACAATAAGGTCATGAAACAAATTATATAAAGTTGTATAAATCAGAAGCAGCCTGGTGTTGATGGGCGGAGGTCAGCAAACACATGAGAATGTTAGGCTTCATTGAACTTGTGAGGTAAGTTGTCTTATTCTCTAGTTTTATCTAGTAATAATATGATACTTTAATATTATCTGTTCAAATAATAACGGACAGACGGTTTACCTGCAGAGATTTTCCTCCCTCTCTGCGTGTCAATGGTGTCAACACGTTTCAAGAATACACAGCATGTTACAATGAGAATTTATAGCAAAAGGAAGCGCAAGAGTTGTCCTACATCAGTGTGCTTTTAATTTAACAAGTTCCAGCTGAAAATCAAATGTTCTCCTCAGGCTTTGCTGTGATGAATATTTTGGGCTGGTTCACCCTTCACCTTGGAGTTCTGGTCCCTAAAATTGCCTGGATTAACCAGTCTTCACTGGCATCATCCAACTCCTTCTACATTTGAAAGCCAGAATCTGTTATAGTTCTACTGAAGCAAATTTAAATAAAAAAATAAATAAAAGGTTTCATAAAACAACATAAGAAACATGTTGGAACTAATATGGTTTTATATATCAATTTTAGTTTTATTTACATTTTGCCAAGTTACAAATATTCACATAAACAGCGCCAGCGCCACTATGAACATAAATTGTATAGAGGGAAGTCATAAAACAGATTCTACGGAAGTGTTGGCGTAGGACCGGTCCACTGTGTCATAGAAGCGCAGACAGGCCTTATAGTGCCGCAGCTTCTCAGTCAGAGGGCTGATGGTCAGGGCTTTACCCTGCATACTCAGATCTGTATACCTGGACAACAGGAGAACCAGAAAACGTACAGTACGACACAATCCAAGCAGAGACCTTGTCATAATCTCAAAGCCTAATAGAGTCTCACAACCAAGAAGACGTCTGTCCAGAAATAATACCTTACCTGTAAGATACACTCCAAAATGTAAGGGTATTAATAGCCATCAGCATGGCCAGCAGGAAGTAGAATCTCTCCAGATTCCCATCATGCAGTGTGTTTGGATAGAAGTTACCTGTAATCAAGTATCACTTCGGTCACATCAGCTTCAGTCGCATGACAAACAATTCAAAATACCAGAATGACAAAGCAGAGCAGAGTGCTGCGCTATTACCTCCAGAGAGAAAGTACGCCAGCGGAATAATGAGAGCTCCTAGAAAGCAGCCCCCTCCATAGGACAGCGTGAGGAAGTGCAGAGAGATTCCTCGGATGTGGTTTGGCGTCAGCTGGAAAGATATGAGGGAACCTGGCGGAGAGGAAGTAACACAGTGTCACATAGAAGATACACAAACTGAATGTTGTTAGGGAGGTTTTCAGTTTCACACTCACATGCAGGAGTGACAAGAGCCTCAGCGAGGCCGAGCAGTATGTACTGAGGTGCCAGCTGGAAACACGGCATGGAAGACACTTGCAGAGCCTTACCAGACAGAGTCTGTTCCACCAGAGGGAACGCCTTTCTCTGCAGCTCAGACAAACCTGCCACCAGGACTGACAGAGTGGCACATGCGTGGCCCAGTGCTGGAGCAGAAAAGATAGAGAGAGGTGCTGTAGAAGTGCGAGAGAGACATCAGGATGTTTGAGTGAAGACATAAAAGGTTTGTGTGCACGGGAGGTGAAACCCACTAATAAGCTTTGCAGGGGCCAGAAGAGTTTTATCCACGGAGAGGTAGCAAGTAGTCACAAACTCCAAGAGCGGTGCTAAGAGCAGCAGAGGCAGAATACTGATCACATTCATGGCACCGATGGGCAACAGCAGGTCGTTCAGGTGGAGGTTGGAGTTCATAGTCTGTATGTAGTAACCAGAGGGAATCTGCAGGAAACCATTAACCATTAACGATCACGCGGCTAAAACGTGGAAATGACTCTGAGAGTCATTATCATCTAACCTGTGTGATGCAGGCTCTGTACAGCAGCTGGAGCCCGTACAGAGGGAAGAGCTTGGCCAAGACTTTAACGTTCTCTACATGTGTCTCGCTGTAACGTCCCCCGTTGTTCTCCTTCGCTCGGTCCAGCCAAGATGTCACATCCCCACTCAGATGGCGATGGCGGAGGCAGCACATCTTCAGAGAGTTCAGGAAGACTCCCAATGTGGTCAGTAAGGATCCAGCTGTGATGGAGACACGGAGGAACGAAGGTCGAAGAAGTCTTTGGTATCAACCCTTACAAATACAAACCAGAGCTGAGTGAGTGGGCATCATCTGTCTGTTTCTTAATGTAGTTTACCTCTCTTGGGTTTGTAGGTGAGTTTGTTCCGCGTCATGTGTATGGCTACGAGAGCTAGGAGCACTGAGGTGAAGGGGATAAGAAAGCCAAGGTTTTCGGCCACAGACTGCTGGATGTAAGCGATGCCCAGAAACACAACGGTGGAATTCAGGTTCACCAACCAATAAAACCTAAAAGTAATGAAAGCAATGAGTATAAATCTCCTTTGTTTGATCAAACATGGGGTTAGCAACATGATCTCAAAGCCCAGCACACAGCCTTGATGATAACACAGATCACAATCACTTCGTGGACAGTTGTTATTAAGATGGCAACAACACCCACCAGTTAAAGAAGGACAGAAGCTGATGCTGGTTGTAGCCCTGCAGGCTATAGGCTCCCATTGGACAGAGGATGGCCCGGATCCCGCCGATGCCCAGCGCAGCAGCCAGGAGGCCGGTGTAGAACAAGATATGCTGCTCCCGAGGTTCCAGCTGGTGGGCTATGTGGTGAGCGTCAACGTAGAAGTCTTTAAATGGGAAGGCCACCACGGGCAGCATGGCTGTGCCTAGAAAGCACAAAGACAGTCAAAGGTCATGACCTCTCGAGCAACTGAAGCGCCAGCAGAACCGTGTGCCACGTGGCCGTTGATTAAACTGGAAGATTTCACCCACTGTGACGTTCTAGCAAATTAGTGAAAGTAAAATAAGAGATAAGCTTCATGTTTGAAAGCATTTCGACACAATGGTGCATAAACTGATAGGTTACATACTGTATACTATGTAAGCTATCATGTCTCACCGAAGAAATGCAGAAAAGCACACAAGTAGAGCACTTTAGTCCTTCCTAGGCAGGTTTCTGCGAACCACCCAACCAGAACAGGGGTCAGAGTACTGGCTCCAATAAAGCCCAGGTTGACCACAGCAGCCAGGTAGTTGTCATAGCCCAGCTTCACAGTGCAGAAGAGAATCATGTTACATACGATCCCAAAGAAGGTGAATCTTTCACACAGCTCCACGAGCAGCACACAGATGATAACTTGGAGCTTCTTGCGGGACCTCCTAGTCGATCCCTGGTGCAGACATGGGGTCTTGGCGAGTCGTCGTAGTTTGCTTCTGCCGTGTGGCAGTCTCTGCAGGTCTATTGCCACCATATGGTTGCGGCGCGGTGAGCAATGTACCACTGAATGGGAACGTCTGACTAGGACCGCAGGAGCAGAGGAAAATGCTGAAATCCCTCACTTTGGTGTGACTTGAGCGCGACTGGACCCGTGAGGGATCAGACACACCTTCCTGCATTCTGCACGTGCTGGTGACCGATCACCCTCTCGTGTCTTGATCTTACTCAGAACTGTAGACGTGTTGCATGAGAGACTTTACTCAGGGTTGAATCCAGGAAACATACGTGGAGCTATTTAGAGACCGCAGCAGAAATATTTCAGTCACACGTGGTCTCTTGCATATTGGCATATTTAATAGAAAATGTGTTTAACCCACAGAAAATGTTCTACAATAAATAGGGTCATCAACTGAATGATAGGTTACAACTTAAAAATACACAATTCAATCTGAGCTGAGAACTTTAAAGCAATAGATTTAGTGCTGTAGTTTATGACAAACACTCACAAAATGTGACACCTCACTGTGAAAGCAGCCCTTCATTTTGGCTCGCCTGCTGATAATTAGACTGATGATGTTAAGCGGGAGTGAGAAGGGGTGCAGAGGCAGGTTAACTTTATCTGGCTCAGATAGATAAACAACATCTGCCTGTTTTTACTGTGGGCAGCAAAGTGTCTCAAGCACAAGCAGAAAGAAAGGAAAATAAAACCCAAGAGCATCATGTCTCAAACCTCAGGAAAACATTTTCGCTTTCGCCTTTGTTGTCTTCGTGCTGTTTTGTCATAACACTGATTCACCAATGATCACCTGGACTTTTGAGATAAAGGTGCAATACAGTACAATCTTTAATACACACTCAGTGAACTGATGTGATGTCAAACTAATGGCTTCTTTAACCAAGTGATTAAAGTGATTAATTATTTCATAATAATATAATACATGCTATTTCAGGTTATGTTTTTAATTGCTTTATATGCATGTGTGGTTAATTTAACATAAAACATTTGTTTTGCAATATAATCAATCACAACAGGAAGAAGAAATAAATCAAAGAAGTGGAGGTACGAATCTATGAACAAATAAGTAAGTAAATAAATAAAAGTATTTAAGTTTTTGGGAGAGTTTGTTTCAAAATTAATTTGGAATGAGCATATTAGTAATGTTCTTAATAAAAGTAAGAAAGTGTTAAATGTTATATACTATTGTTTTCTTAGCTACACATGCCAGCATAGTAGGAGGCGGTAATGCACCTTAACGCTGGATGCCACTCGCCAGAGAAGAAGAAAAAGAAGAAGCAGCAGTAGAAGAAGAAGAAGACGAAGAAGAAGAAGAAGAAGAAGAAGAAGAAGAAGAAGAAGTAGTAGAAAAAGAAGAAGAAGGCGTTATGCATCACCATGGTAATAGTAACAGCGTCTGGTTGAGCGTGGGGGCGTGGTGCATCATGGGAAAAGGTTGTACTACACAAGTGCCAGCGTTGGGAAAAGTCGAACACCGCAACGAGACTTCTCTGTAAATATAAACACAAGGTAGGCTACCAAACGTGCACTGTTATTTAGCCTGCGCACACACACTCTAATGTTAGCTGATATACAGATTTAAACTTCCGCTGCTCGTTAAGTTGGCGAACTAATGCTTTTTATGCTAAACAAAATGTTAGTTACCTTTGAATGCTAACATTAGCAACACAGACGTGAAAGCAAACTGTTTACAGTAATATTGCATAACTAGCATCAGTTTGTTATTAATATTTTAACGTTTTAAACGTTGCTTGGGTTTATGTGGCATTACCCTACTGGCACACTCATAACTTCTGATAAAAGTGCTCAAGTCTCGACGTTGTGCGTTTCGCAGCTGACATCGGCTAGTAATGTCTGGAGGGAGTATGCCGAGCTGTCCTGCCTCTGCCTCCAAGGGATTCAGCTCGACCCCTGTCAAGATTACTCAGGGGAAAGACTTCCACACTACCAGGCACTTAGCTGACGGCGTTCTGTCCGACGACGAAGACACATTTTCTCTGCTTTCTCCCATCTACCATGACAGTTTTGACAGTGGTGAAGAAGAGCAGGGTCCCAGTCCCATTCAGCAGGCTTCACCCAGGCAGCGCGTAGATTCTAGGTGTAGTATTTCACCAGTCAGGTGAGTGTTTTACCCAAATCAGACACCTAAGCATGGAATACATACAGTATATCATTGTTGCTCTGTTTTTAATATAGATGTGAGCTACCCAAGACACCTTCAGACCAGATGCTTAGTCCAGACGTGCATCCTGCCTCCAACACTCTCAATGCATGGGAAATGTGGCTGGTGAACAAAGCCAAAGAGGAACGTTTAAGATTAGAAAAGAAAGCTGAAGAGGCAAGCCATTGTTACAGCTCCTTCAATCAATCTTTTTGTAATTGCTTGTCCCAGTCTCTGACTAGAGTGTTGTATATTTTTAGGAGCGCCTACTCAAACAAAAAAAGGAACAACAGGACAGAGAGCAGGTACAGAAAAAAGTAGTCATGGAAGAAAAGATCCAGGAGTGGCTAAAGATGAAAAGACAACAGGTAAATAATGGCTTTGTCCAATCTAGCAGAATCACCATTTCTCTTGTTATTGCACATGGACAACATATTTTATATTTATTTATTATATCTGTGTACTATTTTCTTTGTGCAATCCTAGGAGAAGCAAGAGCAATTAATTAAACAGAGCAAAGAGGATGAGGCGATACGGAAGCAGCAAGAGAAACAAAAGGAGACTAAACAGAAAGCTCAGCAAAAATACCAAGACTGGTTGCAGAAGAAGAACAGAGAAAAAACAGAGAGACAAAAGAAGGAGAAAGTAATGTGAAATATTTAGTATTTTGTTTCTTAATTTAAAAAATACTGCTACATTAATGATACGACAGGTGATTCTGAGAGAGAGTTTCCTTCATTGCAGGAGCAAGTTGCCCGTAAGGAGGAACAGGAAAAAGAGCGCAGGGAGAGGGCAGAAGAAAAGTTCAAAGGATGGCTGGCAAAAGCTAATGAAAAAAGCAGAGCAAGTCCCAAATCACCTTACTACACTGCAAGTAAGGACATTTCAATGATCTGGAAATGATTAACTATACATTTTTGAATTACCTGATACAATCTGTGTTTTTTCATTCAATTTGTCACACTCCATATGCGCTGAATGTTGTTATGTTCATGGTAGATTACTTCAAACGTGACTGTTCTGTACTGGTTTAACTTCCTCCAGGTCCTTATGAGAAATCCTACCCATCGCCCAGCTTCTACAACCCGATTCCATGGAAACCAATTCATGTGGCTCCTCCAGAAACACCAATGAATAAGACGCCTGACAAGGAACCTCAGAAACACAGAACCAGCCAACAAAGCCCCATCACCACTAATAGACTCAAAAATACTGTCAGTGCAGGACAATTGTTGCAGAGGAGATGACACAGCACACTGACATCTTTGATTGTGTTACTGTAATCTAGTTACAGCTCAGATATGATTTTATCACGACTCATCCACACCATTGAAAGCTCCTCAACAGATGTTTTCTGTATTCTTATGGTTATAGTTTGTTTATTTGCTGGAGCAGTTCTATAATGCACTCAAGAGTAATGTCTTTGTGTTCAGGATTTAGAATATTCAAATTATTTTTCCAAAGATAATTTGTCTTATAATATAATCAACTTTAGTATCATAAGAATGCATAGCATAATTTTTGTCATGTTATATAAATTAAATCAGTACTGTGTGATAAATACAGTACAATCATTTGTTTTTATCTCCTGGCTTGACTGCTGTCCTTGTGTTCTCTGCTCCATCTGTGACTGGTCAACAAACCACATTTCTTTAGAGACCAACCGCACAGCAGAAACAACGTGGTTGGTGGTCACAGCCAAAGATAGACTCGGGTTGGTCAAGTGCCTCTTACACTCACACATTGTTCTGTGTCCAGCTGTGTCTTGTTCTTCTGTGGGCTGAGATGACGACAGAAACAAGTGAGGGGGTGGAGAGCGAGCGAGACAGACTGATTCATAGCAGTTTGCTCATTCTGTGTTTGCATCTTACTCAGTGTCAGTGTATGAAGCCTCAGGTAAAATGATTTTAGTTACACTTTATTTTTACAGTAAATATCTTAATCTGCTTACATTGTATATTACTTGTACTTTGTTGGTTAAGCCCTTTCTGTTATTGACGGCTGTGGAATGTGCTTGTTGACAGGAGTTTAATGTAGCTCCATATTATGCTGACTATTTTTAATGTGAATTTAAAGGGGTAAAATAGAAACTTCTCAAGTGTAACCTGTGAAGAGAAAGATGAGAAGTGTGTACATTCTGTCAGGAGAGGTTTAAGCTATTTGCCCAAGAGTGTTTGCACACTGAGCCATGTATGCATAACAGGTCTTTAGAAAGACTTACAGTTCTGTTTAAAGTCAGCCTCCAGCAATTTGGCTCTCTGTGTACTTCTAATTAGAAAATGACCGGGAAGTGTCCAAGAGTTAATCATCAGACACTTTTAACTTCAGCTGTGCCTATATTCATCTACCGTGCAGTGCTTTGAATAATACGATGAAATTTATTTCAGGCTTTTCCAGGTATTGTGTCCCACAACAGTGCCTGAACAGAAATTCCATTTCCCAAGATGCAGTTGTGCAAGTGGGCTGGCAGTTGGAGATCACACCTACCTAGACAGGTAGGGGAGTGTCTTAAATTGTCCCAGAATGAAAACGAGTGGGTGAGAGGTGTGGAGGGCAGAAGGAGAGACAGTCTAAAGGGCAGACGTGCAGAACATACAACTGATTAAGACTTAAAGAATGGAATCGATAGTGTGACATGGAAACAAGGACAAGACGAAAAAACATTTGCTGACTTTCTTGCGTCCAGGATAAACGGAGCAGACTTTGGATACAATGTTTTTTTGGGTTCTTGTGAGTCATTTACTGACTAGAGCCTGCAAATGAGATTAACAATTACAGACAAAGCTTCCTGTTGGAATGAAATCTGTATACAACATTAGATTTTTGTTATATGACTTTTAGTAACATACACCTTGAAGTACAAGTTTTTTTTTATTATTGCTGGCGCAAACCTGATTTGGATCTTTTGCTGACAAGGATGTTTCTGTTGCTTCTGTAAATAGTCTCAGTTGTTATTGACACAACTTGGAGGAAACCAGAAGTCTGACCCAGTGTTTCAGCCTCAGTGTTGTGTTTATATGTATATATTCTTCTCTTCACGATGCAGTCTACACTTCCAGAGATCGAGGACACTTTTGACTTTCTCTTTAAAATCATCCTGGTTGGAGACTCAGATGTGGGCAAGACGTGTGTGGTTCAGAGCTTCAAGTCTGGAATATTCATTGAGAAGCAGCAAAACACCATTGGGGTTGACTTCACAGTTCGTACTCTGAACATTGATGGGAAGAAGGTGAAGGTAGATGATATGCACATGTCTTTTTACTGTCTCAGTTATTTATTTTTATCAGATATATTCTCTCACAGCTGCTAATGCTCAGTCATTTAACATATATCGAGGGTTATATAAATGCAATACATTAACGAAAAATCTAAATATATCTATGTACCTGTGCACTTACTCCTAAAGCAAATAATCCGTCTGTTTGTTTCAGATAATCAGTTTTTTTTTCCTTTAGAGAAAGAGGAGTGGCAAACTCCTTCTTTCAAACAATGTCCTCTCTGCGTTAGCTTTCTGGGTGTGTTAATAAGTTGCATGGATGTCTTGTTATGCTAATTAGCTGAGGGGTAAACATTGTTATCAGACACTCAGAAAAGTCATTGGACAAGATCATGTCCGGATTTGAATTAATATTCAGTATTTGGAGACACTTAACCCACAATTTCGTTAAGTATTCACAGAATTGATTTGTGTTTTGTATTTTTTTTTTTTTAGATGCAGGTGTGGGACACGGCAGGACAGGAGCGTTTCCGCACCATAACTCAGAGCTACTACCGCAGTGCTCATGGCGCCATGGTGGCTTATGATATCACACGGCGTTCCACTTTTGAATCTGTTCCCCATTGGATCAGGGAAGTGGAGCAATATGGAGCTGCCAGCGTGGTACTGATTCTCATTGGTAAGTAAAAATCAATTTATGTTGGTTTTATGTGAGTTAACTCCAAACATATTTCTAAGGTGCAACAGTAAGAGCAAGAAAAAGACACAATTCAACAATATAGTGATCCCTAAGCAAGTCACATGGGCTAAAGTCAAATGCTCGCCAACACTCATTATATTTGATCCTTTAAATTATCTAACCATTGTAAGAACATGGAAGACTAGACTTATTTCAGCCACTATTTATTTTTTATTTCTACCACTCCATACTAGTTACTTCTTGGAAGCAGCAGGTGGTGCTGGTGGTGCTGGTGGTGCTAATGTGTTTCAGCTCGTCATACAGAGGAATACACTTAGGTTCAGCCTCACTCTGACTTCTCATCTTATGTATGTATTTGCATTTCATATGAAAAGAAATATGTGGGTATATTTTTAGGGGTAAAACAATAAAAATATCAACAACTGTTTTGAGAATCAATGATTGTTTCATTGGGGTCACAACCAGTAACTAATTAGTATTGGTCAGAGTAAACAAGGCATTTATCAATATATTCTTAATTTAAATTAAACAAAATATAAGTATATATTGTTTTAATAGCTCACCTGTTCCATAGTCTTCTGTCATATCATACTCCATACATGTCACTTTGGAAATCGCCCACTTTGACCTATTACACGCAGCCCTGTTTTTTTGTTGTTATGCTAAAAAAATGTATTTTGGGACAACAAAAGCACAGAAATCCTACAGTTCTTCCATGACAGTAAGGTGAGTATTCACACAGTTAGAGCAACCATTCACCTCGAGTTTCTCTGACACTTACTAGACAGTGCTGTATTATTGTGCCTTTTCGGTGATTCTCCCCCTTTCTTAATGGTTTACAATGTGGTCCAGTGATTTAACTCTTCTTCGTTTGTCTTCATGACAGGTAATAAGTCAGACCTCCACACTCAGAGGCAGGTGTTGTTTGAGGATGCGTGCACTCTGGCAGAAAACAACAGTGTGCTGGCTGCTTTGGAAACTTCTGCCAAGGAGGCTCAGAATGTAGAGACTGCCTTCATCCTCATGGCTCGGGAGCTGCTGGCACGCAACGGCATGACCATCACAGACGAGGTCTCGCATGAATCGCCTCATTTCATGTTGAGCAACAGCTCCCATCCCATCCATAGTTTGTCTTCAGATAAAAAGTGTGGGTGCTGAGTGGGTTGAAGAAGGGATGTTTAACGCTTGCTTAAAAAAATGTTGGCGGCTCAGATGTGTCACGAAGGTTATTTACATCAGATTAGTGTCTGGAGAAATGATATACTGTATGTGTTATTGTGTGACTAGGTTTTGAATTTTAATATTTATACTGTGTAACAGAGGTTTTAAATGGCTGTTGCTTGTCTATTTGTTTGTGTATATGACAGTTGATGAATGTGATGATGATTCCACTACTGCAAACACTGAGACTGTACTATAATATATATATTATTTTTACTCATCATACTTCTGTTTTAATTGTTCCTTCATGTACAGTGTGGCTTACAACCCATTGCCACACATTTTTATGCCTATTACAAATAAAACAAGTCAGCACTTTATGATACTGCCAGTGGTGTTTCCACTTTCCTTTACAAACGTTGTTTAAAACAGAAATGGACATTAATCAGTCACTGGGTTTTATAAGTAATCTAACAATTTGAAATAAGCCAAAATGATCAACATACTAACCTGAATCCTGACAACTTAAATGCATCGTCTCATAGTTACACATATACTTTAAGTAAGAAACAAACCATGCTGAAATACAATAGCAGGAAAAACAAACGGCAGAACTGGTCTTGTGAAAACTGCTGGGTGTGCATTTTGGAAAAGCAAGATAAAAATCCCTGTTTATGTGGACAGTGTGTTGTGCTGTCATGCTCCCACAGTTGGGTCTTTACAGAGCTCTCTCTGATCAGTCTAAAAGTTTTACAGTTAAACTGTAACTAATTTCTGTTGTCTAGGCTCTGTGCTAGAGAAACAATCAATGTGATATGACGCAATGTACTCAGAGGGCTGACACAGTCAAAGCATTTCTAATTCAAAACACTTACTCAACTAGTCTCCATGAATAAATTATAAAAGTCAGTGTAGTAAAAACACATGTAACTTAACCTATAGACAACATGTGTGCTGTCTATTTTGATGTAGCCTGTGTTGTAAAAAAGCATAAAAACGATCACTATTTTGCACGACAGATAAAAAAAAACACTCTGTCCTATATTTACTGTGAAAACTTCAGCTTGTCGCAGCTGATTCTCTGGCACTTTATGAAAATCTAAAGTGGTCACAGTAATACAGCTACAGTTCCCCTGTGATAATCAGGGGCATAAATAAAAAAAAACAACTTTTGGATAAGAGCATGAGAGGAGCATTTTACTCCAAAGGCCAGCCTTCCTGCTGGAACACCAGCTCCACCGCCTCCTTTACATCATGCACCACAAAGGACGGCTGCATGAAGCTGGAGTTAAAGCAAAAGTCCCGGTGGCCGTGGAAAACCTGCTGCTCGTTGACAGTGCCTGTTTGCTCTGACGTCAGGTCCTGCTGATCTCTGCTGTACACACCTGTGCATACCAGTATGGAGCTGCATTCCTCAGGGAGGTCCTCCTTTGCCCCATAAACATCAGACGCAGGACCTAGATCTGCTTGTGTCATAGGACTGCAATCGACCATTTCTGCTAATGAATCTATTCCTCCTCCGCCACTCTTGGCCTGCATCTGCGCCTGGCGTCTTAGGGAGTTCTGGAGGTAGCTGTTGTACAGGTTGGCACCATACACGTCAGCCATGGGATTATCACTGTGAACAAAGATAGGAGTGACAAGACATTCTTTGGTTTCAAGAGAGGACAATAAACATGACACCTCAAGGTCAAATGTGAGTCTCTCACCCTACAGCATATAGCCTCTTCACAGGTGAGGTCCAGCCAAGTCTCTCAGCCTGCTGTCGGACCAACAGCTCAGCATAGTTATAAGTTACCACACTGGGTTTACCGATCAGAGCCTCATACTTCAGCTCATAGCCTGTGACCTTCTTGTACAGACTCTCTAAAGCCGCCAAGAACATGCCATGACCAAACCTTTGAGACAGGAATTGTTGTTACAACAATACACAGACAATCAAAATTAAAACAGTGTTACTGTGTGTGCTGTGTAGTCTAAAGTGTGTTGTTGAGACACATGTACAATACCTGGGATTCTTCGCTTCAGCCATCCACAGTATATCCATGTTACAGGCCAGCACGGGGATGTGAGGGTACTGCGCGGGAGTCCAGTTATTGTCTGGGTTCCCGCTGGTTAAAAGTACGTCAACAATAAGCTGAAGGTTGGTCTCCCATCTTATTGGCTCACCAAATAGGATGACAGCTGTGTGAACAAACAGAAGAATTAGTAAACAAAGATATAAAAAAATGTATGTCATTAGTGACTATTAACTAAATGCAGAGTGTTACACTTAAGGTACAATTCTGTAGAAACATACAGTACCATCTATTGGCCTTAAGCCTTTGCTGAGTGGAATCTGTAAAGCAACATTTACAACTCGTAAGATGTTTAACTCATAACCAAACATTAAGTGGCTTCGATATTAATTCTACTTACACGCCCTTTGGGTCTTCTGTTGTGGTCCACAACATCTAGAAGTGGATATGCCTCTCTGAGCATGTCTATAGTTACAACATCCTGAAAGCCAAGACTGAGGTTTGGTAGGTTAAAGTCAAACATAAGCAAGTGTGCAATGTTAGCTATAAATATTTCTATCCAACAAAAACCTGAGGATACAGTCTCCTGGTGATCTTGCAACTCATTTGTTTACATACTGTGCTAATCTACTTTATCATAATAGAGAACAGTGTGGGCACAGTGCTAAGTAAATGATAATCATTTACAAAAGGACTAAACTGTAAGGAATGGTAGAGAATGAAAACCGTGTGTTAAGGCCCCAGTAAGAAAGTCAGACAGGAAGGGGGCCAAAGGGTACAAAGATTAAATACTGATAACAAAGTGGGCCATGAACAGAAATACACTGAATAAACAAAACGTGTGCAGATTTAAGGTCAACAGCCAGAGGGAGGGCAGGAACCACAGGGTGTGATTTAAGACAGGATACTTATGAGCAACCTCCTCCACAGGACCCTGTCCTGACACAAGCACACACATTTTGTGGAACTTTTTGAACATTCGCAAAGGACTGTGGGAGAGCACCACCTGGTCTGGAGACACCTGAGATCAGGACAGTACAAAGAGAAATATTAACGTCAGAGAGATGTAAAAAGCAAAGCCATGACATGAAAGACGAAGCAGACTGAGGACAGACTCGTTTACCTCCACTTCCAGCCAATGTGACAGATGTTCAGCTTTGGTCTCCCTCATGCAGTTCCCAGCGTTGGTGACAAACACCACGGGCACCTTGTATTTCCCACTTCGGTCCACCAGGTTCCTGAAGCACTGCTTGGCTGCAGGAATTGGTGTCGTGCCCCGCACCAACACCCCATCGATGTCAAACAGGAGCCCAAAGGAGTTGGGGCCCTTCACGGAGAGATGGGACGTGTAGAACGAAGAGATAAGGTTGGTCATTAACCTGTGTTGAATACTTATCATGATCTCATCATTTCATTTCTGAACTACACATTGGAGTTTGAGTGGATCGAATAACTCCCTTATCTAAAACGAATGTGGACAGTAATAAGTGTGGTTGTAAATGGGTATGAATCATCAGTGTGTTCTGTCCTTAGCTTACTCATACTCACTGTTTATATTTAGCCCTAAAATAGGAATATAAAGTTAAAATGTGTAAATCACACATCATTAACTCTGCCCCCATTTTAATTTGAATAAAGCTTAACACAGCATTGACTTACATGGCTATAGTTTCTTAACGTTGACGGCGAGGTGTGTGGTTGTTTTGCAGCTCCCTCGCAGCTTAATTTCAGCAGCTGCCAGACACTTTTCAGAGACTTTACTCTCTGCATTTCTTCAGGCACGTGGGTGTGTTTGAAAGCCGGCGAGTAAACAAAACAAAGTAACAGAAATGGCTACAGAAGCATTAGCTTAGAGGTCACGGTAACGGCCCAACTTAGCGACTGTGACGCTTGAAAAAAATGCCGCAAACTGCTCTTACTGAACAGAGGAGCTGCTGTCAACGGCGCACTACTGCACGGACGGCTAACGTCAATGAAGGCGCATGCGCACAGGAATCAGAACCTACCGTTTCCTGGTACGATAGGACGTCAACATTTTTTTCCATACACGGGTAGACATATGAAATGCAGCCGCCATATTGGGGCGGGGAACGTTCAGTTATTAGGGTTTATTGTTACTAATGTACATGTAACAGATGATAATTTAGAAGACATACTGTATATCAAAACACTATATATTTAGTAAATTGTAAAGATGAACGTAACGTATGTACATATTTTGTAACAACGACAATAATATTAATTTTTAAAGGTAGGTTTTAATACTTAAAACAGGTAGCAGTAGTAACAGGGATATTTAAATGCTGTTGATTCATTTCGTTATATCTTTCATTAGAAAAAGCAAAAACAGCAATAAAGTCTGATCTTTACTTTTTGACCACCGTTGCAATATGGCGGCGCCACAGACGCTGGTGTGTATTTCGGTGGGTTTTCATAAAAGCTGGTCTGTACGTTTGGGAGAAATGAAACTGAATCACTCACTGGGATCGTATAACTTTCTATTTACTGTAAAATGGGAACTTAATTGAACTCGCAAAGTGATTATACTCGTCTTAAACTCTGGAAGCATCCCAAATTTAATTTATTCAATGGTTACTTTTCTTTTTGTTAAAATTTTAGACATACTTACCAGTATGATATGCTGTAACTGGTGCCATAATTTTTAGTTCGTTTTTAATTATTGCCAATTGATTAAAACATGCCAGTTTTTGGCTTGAGTACATTTGTTTGAGTAGAAGAATTAATGCAATTTTTATTATAATTTTTATAAAAGAAAAAACACAAAAAAATAAATAATGTGATGAACAATGTCAGACATTTCTTTTTAGCATCAACATTATTGGCATATTATCATTCTGTTACTATAAACCCCTCTATTGTTACAGCTATGATAAACATTTCTGCTGTGAAGGACGTTAATGCTGCATGCAGAATATATATTTTTTTATTATGTCTGTTTATTCATTGCTTTTCAGTCCTTGTAGGAAAAACATCTTTATTGGTCCAAAATACAAAAAATATGCTCAACGCTGGCATCAACTTCACATAAGACATTATGAGACAGTCCATTCTTCAGCTATATCTTAGCTCATTTTCCAGCCCGTAGATTTTAGCCTTCAGTGCCATCAGCTCACCCTGAACCTTTTTAGTCCTGGCGTTGGTTTGACGTACCTCATGCAGAACTGCTAGGTCCTGGTTGGGCCCAACATTCAGAGTAACCTGAAACAGCGGACAGAAATACAACAAGTCTAACAATAGCTTAAACACATTTGTGTTGAAATAATATCTACACAAATGTGAGGGGGAGAAAAGACTTCACTAGACAAGTTCACCTTGAGGAGTTGCTTTTCTACATCTTTGAATTTCTGTCTGAGGTGTTTCAGGTCAGTCTTGAAGCCCTCCACCTCCATGACCCTCCTCTTCTCCAAAGCCTCATACCGCTGAGTCATCAGCTGAAGTCGCTTGGCCATTTTGTCTGAACGGTCCTGATTTGGTAGGTGAAGAGTATCAGTAAGAAGAAATTGGGCAATCACCATAAAAACATAAATAAAACGTGCATGAATTTTATAGACATAAGCATCATTTGATCAAACGCACCTTGAATATTTCTCTACCCACATCTCCTTCCTCTCTGATTTGGCCCAATTCTGTCTCCAGAGTAATACACTGCTCCCTATACATCTCTGCCAGACGATGGGCTTGCTTCAGATCTTCCTGCAATGCCTTAATATATTGGGAATTATTTTAAGTAAAAAAAAAAATCCTAATAAACACTGTAAAACAAAATTAGCTTAATGTTATACATCAGAATTAACTAGTTATGAGTCCAACAATTATATGCATATAATTTTTTTTCAGATATCAAATTATATACATATATTACTTTTAGCTCCTCCTTGTGTGTCTGCTGTGATTCTGGATGAGGCTGGTGGATGAGCACCGTTGTACTACTGCTAGGCTGCCATGTTCGTCCTGGAACAGAACCAGCGGACCCAGCCTTCCTCAGGCGATCGTGGCATGAGTCTAGCTCTCTCAGCAGCCGGTCCTTCTCCACCATCCAGCTCTTTTCATGAGTCCGTGAGTCAAACTTGAGCTGTAAGAAATCTCTGGTGCTCTCATACAAAAGTTTCTGGGTTTTCTGGAGCCTGAGGTGTCAGATGGATACATACAAATAAGTGTATAATCTGCTTGTGTAACGCTTCAATTACATGAAATCTTTTATTTTAAAACTAAACTCAAATGAAGGTTGTTTAGTAGTATTTAACATTTATCATAAATTATTACACTACCCACCTGTCAGTAAGAGCAGTGATTCGATCTTGATCTTTCTGCCGTTGTCCCTGTGCCTCCTCTGTTTTGATGCGTCTATCCTCCAGCAGAGACTCTGTCTGCTCTTTGGCCAGACGGGTCTGTTCCTCCATCTGAGTCTGTAGCGCCTCCACCTGGAATTATGCAATAAAAGCATGTTTAAGCCCCTCGCAAAGTAAAGCAACTGTCAAAACCTCCTTCTCTGTTAGCTGTGTTTAGATTTTTTAAGAAGACACAATAGCACACAAATACCAATTTGTACCTGAAGTAATAAAGTCTGGTTTTCATTCTTGTAATGTTCCAGTGTCTCTCCATTTATCCCATCTGCTGATTTTGTTCTTCTACTACTCTCTGCATAAATCAAAGGAGAAATTAAGGAGTAATTATTCATCTTTTTTACTACACAGGTCTGTGCTTGAGTTTAATTTGTTAATAAAAACAGAATAAATATTTTATTACTTTTATTTGATTCATTTACATCAAGCAATAACAGTACATATTAAAGCTTACAAGAAAATAAAATCCACCTACATCTCATTTGATCAGTCTGCAATAATAATACATGTTGTATTTCATACAATATATGAAATTGTTTTCACACCTTTCCTGATCACAGTAGGTTTTAGCTTTGCTGGTCTCAGACTGAGACTTTCCTCCAATCTGGAATCAGGTTTTCTTTGTGTGATAGTAACCTGTCCAAAAAAATATATAGTTTTTATTAATATGTATTTTGACATTATTAAGCAAAAATAATCATTATGCTCTATTGTTAGTTTTCAAAATGTAGGACAGTTTTAATTTGATCATTCAATGATTATTACAGCTATGTTGACTTTTTATAACAGGAAGGTACAGGTGTAACTAATGTAAGCAAGGCCTTGGTTTGGAATCATAGCCCTTTCACTTATTAAATAACAAATTAACATTAATAACAAACTACACCCGTGTATATAAAGAGGTGTATCCTCTCATGTGCATAGCTGTACAAGTGCCACTTTATCAAGGCGATTTATTGTGTGAATGATAAATAAAAACCTCTTGGTGTGGGGAAAGGCTTGTCGTGAGGTGGGTACCTTGTGAGGTGGTTCTCGGTGAAAATATGTGATCTCTCCTGTGTCAGGCCCCACCAGGGCAAGAAGGTGCTGTATTTTCTTCCTGTCCTCCAGCTCTCTGTATAGCATGACATATATAACTATATATCTGTATACATGTATACAGTTCATATCTAATAGCGCTATAAGAGTACTGCAATATCACATAGCTGTTTACATTTTACCTTGGTTGAGCAAACTTGACAACTGAAAACAAGACTAACTACAACTACCTGACATTACAATGTATTTTTAACAACTGAATCAATCTAATAATCAAAATAACAGCTCTATTTAAGATGCCCTAACTTTTCCTGCTATGTGTTAAAAACATTTGGCTTCACTCACCTTATCTTTAGTCTGTCATTTTCTGCATACAGGCGCAGAGACTGCTCTCTCTCTTGAAACAGATAGACCTGCATGTCACTCAGAGCATTTTGCAGCTCAGCAATTTCTCCCTCACGCTGCCGTACCTCCCACTGTAGCTTATGCTAAAAAGGCATGGGAAAGAAAATCAGTAACTCAGTCAAAAAAAAAAAAAGAAGAAGCAACTTTACATACCATGACTCCTCGCTGTGACTCACCTGGTCCTCTGTGATGCTTTTGTACTTCTCCAGCATCTGCAGCAGCTCCTCGTGTTCGCTGTCAAACTGGGCAATCTTTTGTCTGTAGAACTCCAACAGTTCCCTAGATGGTCGCAAGTATGCCAGCCGCTCGTTAATGGGAGGTAGTGGGGAGTCAGGTTCCCGACCAGGGGTCCGAATATGGGTTCTGTGGATATAAAGAAAGGTCTTTCTAGTCCAGTATGAAGGGAGGCACTGCATACTTCCATCCACTAGCCTGTACATAGTCTATAAAAAGCCTAAATCTGGTCTCGTCATAGGCACTAGGCTCTCAACCTGTAGCACCAATAATCTTTTAGAGAATTGATTACTCTGGCTTAGAAGTGCACCACTTAAGAGCTGGGATTAAATCCATATGGAATAAGACTTAGAATAAGTAGTGTGGTAGTGGTGAACGAGATTGGCAAAATAAGTCCCATTCGAGAAGATTACAATTAAAAGCTTAACATCCTTCTCACAATGTATACTCTCTGTGTAACAGAAACATTACAGGTACTTACTCGCAGAAAGGGCACAAAAACTGTGTGTTCCCTGCACACTGACTAAACAAGCAAGTGTACCTGTGTGGTGTTGCATTTTTTGTTGGAGATTCCATCGCAGAACAAACCTCTGAAAGACAAACAAAAAAGTTGTTGCAGGATAAATATTTTAATACTTACTAGTTATACTTATAATCATACCGTTCCCCAGGTTAAGAACTGTATTACATCTTAGTAGCAGTAGTAGAATAAATTAAGTAACAAATTAATTAACAAATTATTTAATTTGCTAATCAATCTGAAAAACTGTTGCATGTTGCAAATAGCAATAATTTAGTATAATATACCGGACGCAGTGTTTATTATGCTCTGACGCGTGGACAGGAGCGTTTCTGTTGTCATGGATGGGGCGCAGGGGGGGAGCGGCAAGTTTTAAAGCACAGCTCCAAGTATTAGTAGAAGCAGCAGTACAAACAAATAAAATAAACACACCCCTCTGCTCATTTGGGAAGATTATTATTCTTATCTTATGTGACGTTCAAAACGCCAAACGCTGCTTCTTATTGCAAAGGATATAGCGGTTGTTAATATTAACATAGCATTGAGTTCGCATGTCTCCAGTTTTACTGGTGGCCAAACTTTATATTTGTTAGTATAAAGCCAGCAGAAAAGTGTGCAATAGCAGAGTCACAGTAATCTCGGATCTGTTTCACAAAGGAGAATATTTTAGTAGCTTTACCTGTAATATCCTTCTTATTTTCACGCCTTCGTACTCTGTCCAGTCTTGTAGTTCGTTGCTATCCAGCATTTGAAAGCCGGAAGTTTACGCCTCCTCTTCTTCTTCGTGGGATACGAAATAAAACTCATGTTGCCAACTAGCGGCAGAGACTGATTGCTCATAACATCCCACATCAATAATGAATAAAACAATAAAGCTACAACGAATACATAACACATAAACATCTATGTTACTTGTACTACGTTTTTAAAATCAAGCTACTACGCCGGTGCTTCAGGATGTCAGGATGCTTCGAATGTGTTAAACTCAGCTTCGCTTTCCGTGTATACCTTCAAAATAAATGTAAGAAGTTAAAATTTAGAATATATAGTAGCCTTAAATGTGCATTATAAACTGTTTTGATTGACCGTTTTTTACAATTCTTTTTATTAAAGAAACATATAGCCTGGTCACAAAATTGACTAAAAACGCTATCTCCTCGTTTCCTCTTATTTTATTGTGATAATCCCAACAGGAAGCTGCACTTCCACTGGGTCTAACTTGACTCGCTGACCCTGGTGCCGTCCTGTCAAACTTCACCCAGTCTGGGATCTCACGTCGCTGGTTTTCTGCGGTGCCTC
This sequence comes from Macropodus opercularis, assembly GCA_030770545.1. Lineage (NCBI taxonomy): Eukaryota > Metazoa > Chordata > Actinopteri > Anabantiformes > Osphronemidae > Macropodus > Macropodus opercularis. The sequence goes on along the minus strand of CM061094.1, from coordinate 6,346,889 downwards.
AACAATGGAGCGAAAGGTTGCACGGGAATTCAGGCACAAGGTGAGAGAATGTTTGTCACCCATAAAATGTTTGTGTCACTCGGTTAGCGCTGGCCCAGTCGCTCTCCCAGTGGGATGTTACGCGGCAGATACAGGCCTGACCGCCAGGCTTAACGAAAGGAACCAAGATCAAGAATGGTTTTTTAGAGAATAAGTTTCAATAAATGTGTGTTTTTAGTCAAACATGTAATTTAGTGAAAAGCAAAAATGAAGTTTATTTCCTAAGCAATTATAGGACATCGACAGGTGACAGGTGGCTACAGGTGGTACCTGCTCTGTGAACGTCGTACAGCTGAGAGCACCATCGTCAATAACAACAAAGGTGTTAGGTGTCATTAAGATTCGGATTAGCGGCCAATGGGTGTCTCTGTGAATGAAGATCGCTATAGAACAGTGACACACAACAGAGGCAGGGAACATGATATGTTCAGGGCGTCTTCAGCTCTTCAGCATGAGGGGGATGCCATCTGCGCTGCACACAGGCGGGCTGCGTCCCATGTTGGAGGCTCTTCACAAAGGGCATTTCAGCTTTAAATAATGTAGACGTGTCAGAGATGGGTCACTGAGCGGAAGAGATGAGACAATTCAGGAGTTTAATTGGTGCTGAGGGGAGAACGGGGAACAAACTGGCCTTGTTTCTTTTGTTGACGTGACTGTAAACTGTTTCACAATCCAAAAACAATATTGAACTGTGTGCGTTTGGGCGTCTATTAAAGATGTCGTCCGTTGGATAAGTCACTGTAGTCTGTGCACATTGTAAAAGAATGATCATATTTCACATAGTCTCTGTTCCTTCTCAGATCTGCATTTATCTGACTAGTGTTCGTCTTATTGGTTTATGGTGCCAAAGTCTGCATGAAGCGCAGGCAGTGGGAGTTGCTGATTGTATCACTGCTCCAAGCTACATAAAGTTTTATGATAGTCATAAAGAACCTGTGACACACACCCTAACAGGAACCCAGTTGCATAGTGCAATGTATTTCATTCATTAAGCTCCTGGTTGACCTGAGGTGATTTAAATCCCTACTTGAAATTATACAGCAGCTTCTCCATGTGTGTCTGTTTTTTTCATTACGACTTAATTAGTGATGTTTTGGGTTTACGGTTTGATATATGTGTGTGTGTGTCCGTGGATGTTTAGTGTGAATGTTTACCTTTGTCTGTGTCCGAGATGTAAGACGACACTGCTGACCTTCCTATTGCAGCTTCTCTTCAGCTGCGCTGCCATTATTCCCTCTTGGTGGTTTGTCTGTTGAGGAAGGGCAGCTCATCACGGCAGGCTTAAGGCCAAGGAAACCCGTCATTTCAGAATTTGAACTGAACCCGTCACTCGGCTTGACTTCTTGAACGGTTTTATTTGGAAAAAGAGCGACATGTGTTACATTAGCGATTGGCCGAAACGTTTCCTCAAAACTGTTCTGCAGCATCTTAGCCGACATAAGGTTTGTATGGCACGCGCATAGACAGACCTGTCACGCACCCGGTGTTGACAGACCCACAGGAACCAGGAGCGCTGTGCTAATTTGCTGACATTACCTGTGATTCTGCAGTGAAAAGAACGACGGCACCAGATGTTTGTGTTCTGTTGCAGGTGGAGTTGCTGATTGAGAATGAAGCAGAGAAGGACTACCTGTATGATGTCCTCCGCATGTACCATCAGTGAGTAACACTGTCACTTCTCAGTGTGTATCTGCAGGTTGTGTTATTTTCTGTTCTTCACAGATCTATATGATTACACCTCAGACTAAGACCTTTATGGTAATTGACTCATGATATGTGCCTGAATAATGCTCAGTATAGTAGTTTCTCTCTTATTATTTTTTAATTTATTCTCAAAATTCTCTTCATCTAAGACCGTAGGCCTGCAGCATAGACTGTGCTCTCCATCATGATTTCCAGTAACAGGTTTCAGAGAGCTGAAGAAGGGGTGTACTGGGCTGCAGGTCTAGGTTTCAGTTCATCTTTGTACCCTGGTTAAGCATCTGATCAGTTTCCACTGTGCTTTGACAAGCCTGGCCAGTTGTCCACAAAAGCTCTTTTTATGTTCATCCTCCAAACAGGGCACCTATTAATAATTCAAGGAGGAGGCCCGGTGTACTGATTTTCTATAATAGCTTTTATTTTGCTGCTATTTTTCTAAATTAAAAATGTAAGACAGCGGAGGACTGGTTACTGGTTTTCTGACTGTTGATTGCCACCAAAGAATGTTGTTTTTTTTACTTAATCATATTTTAGGTGTGACTTTCTGCATGACATTCTACATGTGACCAGTATGTGCACAACATTTCCTTAGGGGTGGGGTTGAAAGTCCTTAGAAATGATACAGTGCTTTGCTCTTCTGGTAGATGAATCCTTCAGCTATAGGTGAGTTATGTTGAGTAGGTAATAATAAACAAAAAATACAAGTAACACAGAAACAACAGTTCTGAAACTAGAGAACTTATTTCACTTCTTCTGTGTTTTTTAAGTCAGAGGTCAGTGTAGTTTGGTATGAAGCTACTGTAACTGTTACCCTCCTCTAACTCTGTCAGGTCAATGGATTTGACAGTACTGGTCGGGGACCTGAAACTGGTCATCAACGAACCAAAGCGCTTGCCCCTGTTCGACGTCATCCGACCTCTCATACCGCTCAAGCATCAGGTGGAGTACGACTTGCTCACCCCCAAGAGGTCACGGTGCGTACAGTGTGACATGGTCTCCAGACTGACCCCGTCCCAGTTCCCCTGTTTTAAAGATTACACAGCTCCTGTGTCGTGTTTTCTTTTTTTGCGCAGGAAGCTGAAAGAGGTGCGGTTAGATCGGACGCATCGCGATGGACTCGGCCTAAGTGTTCGTGGGGGGCTGGAGTTTGGCTGTGGTCTTTACATATCACAAATTGTCAAAGATGGTCAGGCTGGAAATGTTGGCCTGCAGGTATGTCGAGTTAACATTTCTTTTAATGTTTCCTCATGTTTTTTTAGATTTTTATGTTGTGGTTTAATTGTCTGAAAACATTTAGATTTTAGTTACAGGATTTAAAAGAGCTTTTGACTTTCTGTTACCACGTGACGGTGTCATAATACATAATAGCCACTAGATGGGGTGAGACATCAGTTTTTCACTGATGGTGGCCATAACTTGAGTCAGTTGTTTTGCTCATTTATTATTATGATGAAATTGTTTAAAAATAACACACTATTACACCTGTTAAACTACTTTTGTACATATTTAAAATTAATACTGTAGTTCCTACAGTATATTTAAATATGTAACTCTTCTTTGTGGCATAAATAAACTAAATTGAATGATTATATTGTATTAGTGGTTAAAGCAGCGAAATACATCTGATATATTCTATCATATGAAAATGTACATTTCTAAAGGAGTAATAACTTCTGTGACTAATAACTTCATATTGAAAATTAATATTATTGAAAAAACAATCCCCTTTTGATTTATAGGTTGGTGATGAGATTGTGCGCATCAACGGTTACTCCATCTCATCCTGTATCCACGAGGAGATCATCAGTCTAATCAAGACAAAGAAGATCGTGTCACTTAAAGTCAGGCGTACGTCGGATCAACAGCAACGTGATTGATGTGCTTTGAACTGATTGATTGTTTAACATTAACGACTCTTTAATTTGATTTTGTTTTTTGTTGTGTGTCCAGACGTGGGGATGATTCCAATGAAAAGGTAGGATGATAACAAATGTTATTAATATGTATCTACTCCTGTTTACTCCAGTATGTTCGCATGTCTTTCTCGTTCGTCTCCAGTTCGTCAGATGAGCCGCTGAAGTGGCAGTTTGTTGATCAGTTTGTGTCAGAATCAGGGGTAAGGGATGTCTTTGCTACAGATGCTTGTCCAATACGTGTATTAAATCAGCCTATTCTTATGTCTTGACTTTTTCTCTCTGATTAGGAGAAAAGGAGCAGTGTTGCAGGCTTGGCATCTATTGGAGGGAAGGAAATTAAGGAAAAGAAAGTTTTCCTCAGTCTTGTGGGCACAAAGGGAATGGGCATCAGCATCTCTAGTGGCCCCACCCAGAAGCCTGGGATCTACATCAGCAACGTCAAGCCAGGCTCTCTTTCTGCCGAAGTCGGACTTGAGGTGATTGCTTAAGACCACATCAGTGAAATCCTGACACTCATTTGTGTTGTTCCCCTTAACTACATTAGTTTAATGTTTGAAAAATGTAGGTCGGAGACCAGATTGTGGAGGTGAATGGGGTGGATTTCACCAATGTGGATCACAAAGAGGTGACTTTTGATTCATTATTTAATTATTTGGTGACTTATAGTAACAGCAGCTGGAGTTTGTAGTTTATTTTTTTATAATTGCGCAGTAATAGAAGAAGCCTAACCTCTCATCACTGGCTGCGATTGTTCTCTGCTTTACTCACTGAGCTGCAAAACCACAGCCAAATTATCCAGCCACAATCTTTCTGAAATGGTGGCTGATTTGTTCATTATGGTGTTAGCTGATGGAAAAAACAAGGTTTTCAGTATTTGCAGGTATTTGTATAAAGTTTGTGATCATTTCAGACACTGATAAATATACATAACATAACACATTTGTCACACAAGGCACGGAACTACAGTATTGCGTTCTTTATCTACTGTAATTTTATAATTCCAGGCTGTGAAGGTCCTGAAGAGCAGCAGGAGTCTGACTATTACTGTTCTGACTGGAGCTGTAAGTACATTGTGTGTTATGTCTAATAAGATTTATAATCAATCATTTATTTACTATAATAACAGTGAGTGAATCTTGGGTAAAAATGAATAAAAGCTTTGACTTTAAGGCTGCATCCAGGGAAACATTTCTCTGATAGAAAGCAGTTTGTCCTCTGTCTTAACGTCTGCTTTCCTGCACCGCCAGATTAATGTTCCTCCTGTTTTTGGAGACATCACACAGCCTAGCGTCTGCCTCAGCAACAGTATTCATCAGTCAAGTCACTGGGCATGTTTACCTCCAGACTCATTTGCAATGGCCGCGTAACTGCGACAGGCGGTTCCAGTGTTATTTACTGTGTTCCCTGATGCCTGTCTGATGTATTTATTTGTGCTGGGTGGTGTGTGTACGTCTTTATTTCGACCGCTCTTAGAGGTTGGGAAAATTGTTGCCTCTTCCCCTAAATGTTGGGAAATTTATTATGGACTTCAACTAAAGCTCATATTCCCCTGCCTCCCGTATGGATGTAATTTATTTGTAATACATAGAGCACAATTAATTGACTGAAATATTTACAGCATAGGGTTTATTCCGTGTATTGTATGTATAAGTCACATATAGAGTAACTGTATACTAATTATAAAGTATGCTTACATGCTAGTTATTATTAGATTCAGTGGGAGATGTTTAAGCTCTCTGTGGTCCAGGAGACTGGTTTGGACTTGTCTGCTTGTCTCAAGAGCCGAGACGTTGGAGGACCCTGCTTGTGCACCGTGCTTTTCCGTGATCATCATCTCTGGCTGTTGTCACTCTCTTAGGGCAGTGAGCTGTTTATGTCAGACGAGGAGCGTCTGGCTGAGGAGGCCCGCAGGGAGGTGGAGAGGCAGGAGCTGATGCATCAGAAGCGGGTGGCACTGGAGACCAACAAAATCGTTAAAGAGCAGCAGGAGAAGGAGAGACAGTGAGTGAATGGCGGACACTGCCCGCTCTAGCTGTTTTGTAGCTTTTTATAGACTTTCAGCTGTGAGGTTCTATATTTCCGATTATTCAGAGAGTGCTACTGTCTGTGCAGGTCGGTCGGACACAGTTATGGTTTATTCGCCTTCAGCAGCAACGTGGACAAAGTACAACTGGGTCCTGTCATTTCCAGGGCCGTGACTTGCAGAACGTTACGTCAATGTTTTCTAGGAATCCTGCTGTGTACTTCAGAGGCCTCCTTCTCTGTGTCAGCATTTACACTAGCTTAGCCTTTTAGCACATCAGACCTCCTCTGTCGTCCTGAATTCAAATAACTCTGGCTGTTCAGGGAAACGCTTGACCTGCTTAGACTCTAATATTTGGGGGATGCGTAATAGGAGAACAAGTCATGTGTTGCCAGTTTTAATAAAGCAAGTGATTGAAGTCGTATATTCTATATTTATAACCGTGTGCATGTTGTACGGACAGAGGTTTATAATTTTGTTTGTGTGTCCATCATGTTTAACAGGAGAAAGATGGAGATCGCTCAGAAGACTGCAGAGGAAGACGAGCGCTTTAAGGAAGAGATGGAGAAGTAGTCAATTATTTATTTGGCCTCTATTTTACATACCTTGGCATTTTCATCTTGGAAATATATCATATCTATTACTGTATTTTCTTTATAGAATTGACGCCTTGGAGAGAAAGCACAACAGAGACTGGGAGGACGACTGGGGAACAAAAAACAGACCCAAAAGCCCCAAGAGTCCCCACACTCCAAAGAGCCCGTCATCGTCCCCACCTGAACTCACAACCACTCCAAAGGCCAAGAGTTCTCGTAAGCACGCATGAGACGATCGTCTCCTTACAATGCATGGGTTGTCTCTTCAACTGCGAGATCATTTACGTACTTTTCCTCTGGAGGAAAAGTAGAAGCAACTCCTGCCTGCACCTCACTGAATTTCCCTTTATTCTCTGCATGCGTTCTGTCTCCCTTTCCTACTACTGTGTGCCCTCACCCTTAAGTTAATGAAGCCGGGTCCTTCACAGAGGAGGACAAGGAGGAAGAGGAGGTCGGACAAGTGAGTCTGGAGCCCTTGCCTCTTGTATAAGGGTTTAGATGGAAACTAATGTTTGCAGACTAGTGCTAGATTTCCTTTGACAACCAAAGCTGAACTACTGACATTAACGTTTGTCAATGCTATGAATTTTAAATTGACTCAACCTTTATTCTCTGAGTGCTGTGATATTGCTTTTTGGTGTGTTTACATGGATGCGCTGGTGTGGGTTGACTGAGATTTCATTCAAACTTCATACTAATGAAAACAACATTGTTCATATCCATCTTTAGCGTTCGGCTGGTTTTATCGATATGAAGGGAAACTGCCATCGATCCGCAAGGTACTGTCAGCTGTGAGTTCAGTGTGATCACCGTAGAAAGTTTAGGTTTAGTTTAGCTGTTGTGCTGTGGTTTAAGCCTTTCTAATGTATTGAGTATTTTGGCCTGACGTGATGGTATTTGGGGTGTCGCTGTCTTCTGCCCCCTGCTTCTATATTTACTAACTGATGATAACACAGAAAGGAGAAAAGAAGAAAAAGAAGAAGAAACTGTCCAAAACAGACACACTGCAGGAGCAGAGAAAAAGCAAGAAGGAGATGGAGTTTGAGCTGAAACTCGCCAAGGAAAAAGAGGAGATGCATGAGCGAGAGAAGCAACTCAAGATCAACAGGCTGGTGCAGGAGGTATGAAACGGGCGGAGGGTTGAGGATAGAATAATTAATTGAAGTGGATTTGCTCTTAATTAACTGTGTGAGAGGACGTCCAACCACTTGATGCTTGATATAACGAGTGTAGGTCTGACGCCTGTTGTCTGATGCTGCCTGTGTACCAGGTCTCAGAGACAGAGAGAGAGGACCTAGAAGAGTCTGAGAAAGTGCAGCACTGGGTGGAGCGTCTTTGTCAGACTCGGTTGGAGCAGATCTCCTGTGTGGAGAATGAATCCCCAGAGGTACAGAGTGAGAACTCCTCTGTCCACATTTGCTTTCAGACCCTCTTTGTAGATAAGTATATGACAGGAGCCACAATGTTTACTGAAGACTGGTCGGTGACTCCGACCTACTTTAATGTGTTGCCGTGGTTTGCATCTGCCACTCATTTTGTAACATTTTTTAGGATTAGACTTTTATTGTCAATTGCTTACTGGAGGGGAACTGGAATGTCAGGTTAGAAGGAGAATTAATGCAACGTGGAACATTTCTCATTTCCTTGTGACCTCAAGCTCTCCCCGCCCCGCTCTGTGGCCTCCGAGCCCACGGTGAGGCGTTTTCCCGGCGGCCTGCAGCTGGCCACCACTGATCTGGACGACATCAACCTGGACGAGGTGGACCACAGCTTGAGGGGCCCTCAAGCTCTGAAGAGACTGGCCCCCACCCAGCCCAGCACCAGCCAGACTCCCCCTCCCTTGCCTCTCCCTCCACCCTCGCCCAGGCTGCATCCTACCATCCCCAACTACTCCCCCCCTCCCTCGCGACCGCCCCCGCAGCGCCGGCCTCCTTCTCCACCCAGTGCTAGGAAGCCTCCGTCGTCCTCATCTACGTTGACCACCAGGGGGCGCAGGGCTCCCCCTCGTTCTTTTCCTCACGCTCTTCAACCCCAGCCCCCTCACCCACCTTCCTCTTACTACCCTCCTCCCTCACAGTCATCAAGGCCCCCGTCCTCCCCCCAACCTGCTCCGCGGCCGTCTCCACCGCCGCCCCCTCCTCCTCCACCTCCCCCACCTCCGCCCCCTCCCCTGCCTCCGCAGCACTCAGAGGAACAAGTGGGGACCCGCAGTGGGTACCGCCAACAGCATTATCCTCACCTCCAACACCCTCCCAGTCCTCCTGAAGGTAGGAGCGAGTGGGAGGCGGGCGGCTATCTCCCGAGAGGAGGGATTTACTCATCTAACACCAGTGAAATGTCCTACACCTCTAGTCCGAAGGTTAGAATCGAAAACGTGAGAGGAGTGAAGTGTGGACTGGCTTTACCTTTTCGTGTGAAGTGATGGATAGTGTTTTTTTTATTTTTTTTATTTATGATGAATGGTTTTATCAGCATAGAAAAAAATATATAGAGGATTGATTTCCTTTTAAATCCAAATAAATGTCTTATGTCCTGGGTTGTTTTATGTATGTTTTAGCATCATTAAACTGAGTAGTCGTTCATTTACAGTCTTGTCCACCTGAGGGGAAAGCGTTTAGATGTACAGATAGTTGTTATCGATGTTTGTTGCAAGCTGTGTGGTTTGTTATTCTGCATGATGTGCAGTGATGATGGAGGCAGCACGGTCTAGCTGACGCGGAAAACGTGCGCGTGCTTGCTTGTGTTTATGTATTTGTCTGATAGGCTCTGCGTTGATTGCGTTTAAAAACTCAAACTTGTGATGTTTGAGACGAAATGCGAGGCTGTGTGTGTGTGTGAGCGCGTTCTCCCGTCGTGCAAGGTTCATTCTGTCTTTACTGTGGTCCAGGTAATGAGAAATACTTCGCATGCCAGTCGTGTTTCCACTTCAAGCTCTGTGCTGGTGAGTCTCATCCCACGCATGGTTTTCAAAAGGCCTTTTTTGTACTAATTTGTTGCGTTAGTGAGTAAACATGTTTTTAAGTATAACGCTGTTGCATGGTGAACTGGTTTTTCCCATATAGCAACTAGCTCCTAGTCCCCCCAACCAGAGGCGTCAGATGGCCCCCGTCATGTCTAAGCCCGTCATGCTCCCCCAGTCCCAGACCCACCGAGCAGATCCACACAGACCTGCAGTCCGTTCTGAAGGCCTGGTATGGAAAACACCACACTGCAATAATCACCAGTTCACCCCTTGCCTAAAAACCTTGATTTAGATCAACAGTGTCATAAACCTGACAGTATGCTCTCAGTTGGCTGAGGGATTCATTTCTTCTGCATTTTTTCCAAGCCCTGCTCCGTCTCACAGACCCGAGAGCTGCTTCACCGAAACCCAATTTGTGGTTATTAGATGACACAGGGGAGCCATTCTGTTTGCCGTCTAAAGCTCTAATGAATCTGAGCAGATTTGTTTATTTTTCAAACAGCATTTTCTCTGGGCGAATTGACCAAGCAGCCCTGTTGCTTCATATTAAGTCACATATTCACACCTGGGAGCAGCCGCTGAGCCTACAGCCCCCTCCAGCAGCTGGATGTGAAATACCCATTACTGCAGTGGCTGGAGTACAAGTTTCTACTTTACTTTCTACTGATGTTTTGACCTTTGAGTTTGTGTACAGGCAGACAAACATACTTTCCTGCTACTGATGATTTACAGTTTTCTGCTAGCACAAAGTGCTGTGAATGGCGTTGTGTCAGAGACGCTGTGTGTCCACAAAGACGGGTTTCAGATACTCAATAAGGCCCCAGATTCACATCTGAAATAGTCCCTAAGACCTGCTGCTCTGTCAGTAATGTTTACTGAAGGCTTAGTTGCATTGATTGGGTTTGGGATTGGGGCTACAGGCTGGACGTTCACTGCTTTTCAATCTGATCCTCCTTAGATATTATTGTGGGTGCTTTGACATTAAGGAACATGATTACTAAACGCTTACCCGGTCTTGTGTTTCAGCCTCCAGAAATGCTAAAACGGATGGTGCCTTTCAACTCGTCCTTTAAATCAAACAACAAACGTCAAGTAATCCACGCCTCTAACCACCTCAATTACTCTTCTGAGTGCTTCTGTCCTGTTTTCCCTGTCGATTTTCCTTGTTTGTGTTCCCACGTCAGCTTCCCTTATTGTCGACGGGAGGCCTTAGTGATGGCTTTTCCTTTGTTTGGATTCATGCTGTCCCCTCTCACTTTTGGTCCAGTTGTGTAGCTTCTGTATGACTGTACTTTTAATTAGCTTGGTCTGAAGGGTTTGTACATTTCACACTCAGTGGATGCTTGGAGACAACACATCCATCTCTTTAGTTTTATGTCTTATCCCAAATATCAGTGAGATTGTTTGGTTTGATTTTAGCTGGTAACAAATGAAATCATACATTATTACAAATTGCTTTATTTTTTATGTCTTATGCTGAGCTTCTGTTTGGCGACAGGAAATGAACAGTTGGGTTAGAGTGTGTTGCTCTGTGAGTCATCATATCTAGATCAACGTAATTGCCTTTCTCTGGGAGTTTTTCTCGTTCCTTCTCCATCCCATGATATTAAATAGCTGTCGCCTTTGGTAGGAATGATTAAGAATGACTTCCTGTGTGTGTATGTTATTGTGAATGACTCTTGTCATTATTGGATTATGGTGCAAGGCGTTAAGCCGTTGTGCGTTTCCATGGGTTCCGTGTATTCACAGCGGCATTAGAGCTTCAACACTGAACTGGTTGTCAAAGGAAATCTGGCCAGAACGTCTTGCAAAGCTTTTCACACATCAAAGCTCACAAAGATTTCTTAGAGAAATCATTTGTTTCTTTGTGCTTGTTAACTCTCCATCGACATATTGAGCCGTTTTGATGAACTGCATGTTGATTCTCTTCCAGGGATTTCAGAAACACGGGGAAGACTTTGATCCCTACTCAATGGTATTGTACACTTATTGTAGCTTATTGACTTTAGAATAGGGAAGTTAGCTTGATTTGTTTGTTATTGACCTAATAGGCTACAGTACTTATAGTGGATTTAAACTCAGCTGCTAAATGATTTGACTTCCCAAGGAAAATGTATATACTGTACCTCCATCATAAAGCCTCTGTTTATAAGATACAGTCGTTTGTTGCAAAGTGCTTTTGCGTCTCTAATCCTCTTCATCTTTATTTATAGTTCTCCTCGGAGCAGATAGCCGGTCGAGACGTGAGGCTGCTGAGAATCAAAAAGGTACCGACTGAGTTTACTGATGGGAAGAAACCCGCCAGTCGCTTTCAGGTAAGATATTTAAAATGACGGAGGGGCTTGTTTGTCTGTTGTTGTTTTTTTCAGATTGGGCAGCTCGACATTGCTCTGGAGGGCGGAGCAGACTCTCCCTTGGGGAAGTTGGTTATATCTTCTGTGTATGAAGGTGGTGCTGCAGATAAACATGGTCAGTTCAAGCATTTATTGCTGCCTTGCGAATTACATTTAAGGGACAGCATGAATATTCCATGATCATTCCATGCTGAGAGAGTGATCAAATCTGTGCCATAAAAAAAAATAAAGCTTTGGTGTAATTATACTAAAAATTCAATGCTTCTTTCAGCACAAATAAAAATAGATGCCAGTTATGCTATGCGTACATCCTTAAATCTAACACGCATGTCAACTTTTAAGAGGTGTCACCTCCTGACATCTCAGAATGTTGCATGTTGCTCCACTACAGCACTGCATTACTATGGGGAAAAGCATGTTTACTTGGGTTGCATTAGATTTCAAAGGGTTTGAGTGCCTCTTCACATCGGCTGCGTTTATCTCAGCAGCTGGAGCTGGCACTCTGCTGGCTGTGCGTCACTGAACAAATACGCTTGGCGGTTACAAGTCTCTGATGTCTCTGCTCGTAGGCGGCATCGTGCCAGGGGATGAACTTATGGCCGTGAATGGGAAGATCCTGATCGATGCCACATTGACTGAGGGGCAAAACTCTCTGGCTCGAGCCTGGAACAGTGGAGGGGTATGAGTCAGACATGAGCCAATGATGTAGAAAACAATGAGATGCTATGCTCCATTTTCTAAACCAGATATTTACCTTAGCAGCCACAACTGAAGGGTGTTGTATTGATTATAGTTAAACCCCATCAACTGTGATGGATTGCTGGGGCTTGTTGTTATTGCACTTTGTGTCAGGTGAATTGATTTCATATTATTTATACGTTCACGTGCAAAACGAAAGTGATGTTTTTTTTTTCTGCTTTCAGGACTGGATTGATGTTGTGATTGCTGTTTCCCCTCCAAAGGACTATGAAGATGAAGTGTAAGAGCTCTTCTTAATTCTGATCCTTGATTTTAGTTGAATTATTTATGATGGGTTGTTCACACGACGAGTGTATTGAAACACAGTTTTGTGTGTACATGTGTATGCAGCCCTGAGTCAGCATCAGTCAGTCCCACTGTGAACAGAAAAGTGTTTGAAGGCAGTGCAACGCTGTACAGACACGGCTACTTACTTCAGCACTAGCCCTCGCCTCATCCTCGCCTTGGTAATCGACTCAGCCTTCACTGCACGTCTCAGAGAGGATGTTTGGACTGGCATTTGTTTTTCGACTGGCCCAATTTCTGTTCTCAAGCACATGTGACAGTCTCCCTGTCAATCAGAAACAGCAAACAAGCAGAGCGTTTTAGCACGTTTCCCCTTACTTCTGTCACTTGACACTGTAAATATATACATTCTAAGCTTGTGTTTGACGATAGCCTCAAGGCGTTGCTCTCCAACAATAGCGGCTGTGCTATTTGAGTGATGACATTTACAACTAATGAGATCAAGTGACCCGTCCCACCATATATCTGCCAAAGCCCAGCCCAATGAGCCATATATAAACATACACACACGTGTGGCCTCTGTGGTGCTGCCCCGTGTCGTTGGGTCATGGACGTCTGTGAAGGCAGCGTAGGACTCCTGCCAGCCTTCAGCAGTTGTTCTGATTGATGTTGTCCCGTGGGACTGTTACATGTTCTGACTTTCTGCCTGAGTTTCTCCTGTTCCACGTGAAGAAAATATGCTTTCAGAGTTTGATTATGTGTAAATTATTATTAGTTTTGATTTCTTGTTCAAGAAATCGTGTTTTACTTGCCTGCGTGTGTCCTGGTCTGCTGTGTTAAAATGCTGTGACTGGCATATTTTCGCTAACAGTCGAATTTATCTTCGCGTCATTGATTCGCTCTTCTCTCTCCTCCTGCAGGACGTTCTTCTAGTCCGATCAACACACTGCCAAGAAAACCTGAGCTGCTTAACGTGAAGCTTTTTATCGTTGAGGATTTCTTCGTGAATCGCTGTGTTCGTCACAAATAAATCATTCTGTGTCCTCCACTTTCACGTGTAAACAAACAAGCTTGACATTGTCTCTTTCTGACTACTCAGCATTACAAAGGTCTCTTCAAAGGTAAACCTGGTCTCGTGTGAGGATGTTGACAACAGGCAATTAACAAGCCTCTTCGCTGTCTGGTTTTGTTAAAGGATGCTCCTGTCAGTGTTTAGTTGTTTCCCATAATCCTCCTGACTTCTGTTTAAGCCCGGACATGATTGACCTAATTTATAAACATATGGCTGTGCCAATGTTTTCTTTGCGTGTGTCATCTGTACCTATAACAATAAAGAGGGAACATAAAACAGGCAAGCCCAGATCAATAGGACCTGTATAATGTGCCTTTTCAAAGCCCAATAAAGAACTCCTGATGTCACACAATTGACTTTATGTTGTGCATAATGATGTGCTACTCTCTCTCTCTCTTTTGCTTTTTTCAACAGTGCTGTGTTTGTTGACATTAAGCTAGCTCAAGCTAGCATTTTTAGCCCATGTGTAAAAGTGGACATGTATTGTATTCACTGAGTTAATGTTTTTTCCCATTTTGGTGACAAGCCATTAACACGTCTGTGCATCGATTTGCTTTCAATTACGTTGACTAATAAAGACATGAAAATAATGTCCACAGGGGGCAATAGTGCTCCTTGAATATTGAGCTACTTACTATATAGGCGTCCTCATTGTGTTTACTCTCGATAAACCTGAATATGAGTGCAAAGGTTACAATCAGACTTAGGAGGAAAAGAGTTCATTGTGTGCGTTTTAGTTTAAAATATCCCATTACAGTCCTAGACAATGTACTCTTCCGTGTGTGTTGCTTTGTTGGGCAGCTCCCCATTCCATGTTATATAATCGCTGTGTGCAGTCATCCACTCTCGGTTCGTGATGGTATACGTGACTTCGGTTTCAGCGTCGCATCGACTGCTGTAATGTTTGACTGAGCCCGGTTCTGCCGCTGTGACCCGCTGCTCGTCGGTTCATGACCAAAGGTGGCCTCGCGTCGAGGATCTGCCCCCTTTCTTCCTCTTCCTCCTCCTCCTCCTCCTCCTCCTCGGTACCCGGGTTCAGCACCGCGGACAGCGCTCGGCTTCCTCCCTCAAACCACCGCCTGCTGTCGGGCGATCAAACACAAGCAGGACAGCGAGAAGTCGGCCGCACTGCGAGCACATGAGAGACTGGACTTTTGCTGGGGTTTCCCTTTTGGTTTTTTTTAAACCCAAGCGACGCATGTGACAAAACAGAAGAGCGTTCTGGGAGTCAGGGAAACGAGGCTGAAGCAAAAATGATCTCACGGTATAAACCGGTAAGTGCTGCTGGATGGGCCACCTGCTCGCTCACCTTGATCGATACTTCCACTTTAAATCACGGGCCGGGTCGGTGTTTGCATTCCCGACACAATGGGCTATATTTCATTGCATATACGCTGGCCTGGAACATACATGTTTTAATTTGCATACATACAGGTTGGTCTTGCAGATTTAAGCCTAATGGAGCTGCAAGTCATTTTAGGTCATATTTAGTCAAGGAATCCTCGCATGAGCCGTAATGAGATCATACATCACTGCGGTTTCTCTCTGGGCTAATTTGTGGATGTGAATTATGGGGGAGTGTGAAATACTGAGTGTGGCAGGGTCGCTACAGTAGGCTAACAAATGTTCACAGCCAGATGGAAAACATTATTTAAAATGAAAGATGAAGCACAAGTTCTTCACGTTGATATTATGAAATAGCGTATGAATCACTTTGAACCTCTTACCCTGACTTTACACCTGCAGGCAAAATAATTTGCCTTACACCACACAAGCAAGTTGTATATACAGTAGTTGACATGACTCTGAACCTGTGGCTATTTGCCATAGCAGTGATGCTACCATATAACAATAGGACGAAAACAGGTCTGTATTTGGGATTGTATATTAGTTTAGGAAAGCATTGACCCTTTTCTGTGCTGTATCCCTGTAGCCACATAAACTAAAAAATAAAGTTCCTGCTGCTTTAAGGATTCTTAGTCTCTCTCTCAGTGGCTGCTGCTCTTCTTCTCGTTCTCTTTTTTCCCCCCACACTTAGCGATGCTCTAACTCTTGCCAGGCAATCCAGTGATGGACAGAGGTAATCTCTGATGTAGGGCATCGCCCAACTGTAACCCGATCAGTTATCCTGGCTGTAGAAAAGGATTATTACGCATGCTCCAAGTGTAATATTCAAGCCTAAATAATCAAAGACTAAACGACAGTGAAAACCCAGAAACTCTTTTGTGTTATTCTAGTTTTGCTAATCCCCTCAAATTCACGCAATGCAGTCTACTTGCAGAGAGAAGCCACCGCTGCTTGTTCAGTCTGCAGTTTTGCAAGGTCTCCATCTGGCTCCCATTGTTTTAGCCTCCACTAAGAATGGCTTGCAGAGCTGCATGGCAGCTGCACAATAACAATCCAACATTTTATCATGTGCAACATGCAACAGGGAGACACTGTCATTGCTGTTGCAGTCACATATATTATCTTTCTTCTATATAAAAAAAAGCCATCACGTAAATATTGGTGTACTGTTTAGCTTATTGGAGGATCTCATTGGAAGAGGAAAAGCCAAGAGGCCATACAACACTGGGGAAATGCACTTGATATACAGAGGAGTGACAAATGAAAGGCTAAACCTGAATAATGAATGGAGAAACACAATGAATGCAGATGGTTCCACACAGGTGCACTGCATGGCACAGTTAGCATCTAGTCATGGTCTGTGGCATGATGCTGAGAAGGTCCAACTAACTCTGTGTTAGCATCGAAATGACAAGAGAGAGAGAGAGAGGGAGAGAGATGTAGATGATACTGAGGGTTAGTAGGAGTCACAAAGACCGAGTAGCTCACTAGTGTTTCAACAGGACCAGTGATTAAAGTGGCAGCTGCATTGATTGTAGCTCTGTTGGGGAAAATGGAAGAGCAACTTCCAGAGTTGACAGGGAACGTCAATGCTGGATGTGATCCGATTATGTCAAGAAGAACAGGCCGTCCACAATTACATAGAGAGAGATATTATAGTATGGCAGGGTATAAACTCATCATCACAATGATTAATGCACATTTGAGTACCGTCGTGTAAACACCCGGTCGGCACTGGCACAAGTAGGCGACCACTGCACACATGTGGCTACAGAGAGGCCTGAACGCTTGAAGACTGGAAGTACTCTCCTCTCACGATGTTTTTATCTATTTGTTCGTGTTTGTAACGCCTATAAAAACTACACGCGCAAACTTTTCCATTTACTTCCAGTGTTGTTACATGAAGGTTGACATGGCATGGATTACATTACCCTGAATCGTTTCTACCGCTGAGGAAAGGCTGGAGCGTGGATTATCAGAATCAGCTCCCATGTGGGCCTTTGCTGATCCTTCCGTGCGCATCAGCTGCCATCGGCTGCAGCAGGATGCGCCCCCCGAGGAGTGGACGCACAATTCCTCCTTTACGGCAATTCAATAATAACACATCGTTGTTTGTGTTTTTTTTTTTTTTTCATGAGTGCAGCTGTGCTCTTCCTTTGTGCTCTTGTAGAAAGTAATATGATGTGATTAAAAAAAAGATTTATGTAATATCTGAAAGTGTGGCGTTCACTGTCCACTTTATAGGGAGGTACACCTGTATCTAAAACAACAGCTCTGCCATGATTTCTACTTTTACTTTTAAAATATTTTGAATAATATTTAATCTAATTTTGAATTAGATTAAAAACAGTTTTGTTTTTGCAGGCTACAGGCGTTGGGTACCTAATAAAGTGGCCACTCAGTGTTTATGAGCTCTGGGCTCTTTGCTTCACTCGTACCTTTATATGAAGCTCGCTCTCCTCATCCAGCAGCTGTGCCCCCTTCTGTCCTCCGTCCTCTCGCCTTCTTTCTTTCTCTTCATAACTCATCCCTCCATCCCTCCCTCTCACTCCTACCTTGCTGCTGCCTCTGTAGCTCAGTCCTCCAGCTTCCCTGCACACTCCGCCCATTCCGCCCCCCCCCCCCCCCCCCCCGTCTTCCCAAGGTCGACTTTGAGCTCGCGTTTGCAAAGGGAGACAGAAATAGCAGGTGCACCGCAGAATGCCGCCGCTGCCGAAGCCGCCCGTGCGTGTTTGTGCGTAAACGTGCGAGCTACCGGAACATGTCGGGGGGCGCCGTGCGCGAGTGAAGCTGCAGTTTTCGAGGATGTCTGCAAACTGGACGGGATGCAGATGTTTCTCTCCAGCATGGCCGGGGAAGCTGCTTAGACTGCCGGCGAGGACACGGAGCTGCCGCTACACTGGACTGTGACTGTCTCGGAATCCTCCTCCCCTCTCTCTCTCCCCCCCACCCCCCACTCCTCTGTTTCACTGGACCCGATATATGGCGTTTGATTGACGAGGGTACGGCTCTCGTTGGGAATTACTGCTGTACTGAAGACGCTGCCACCCTCCCCTTTGTACAGACGACATGCACTGAGAGCCTCTTTTTTTAAATATCTGTCTCCCCCCCCACCCCACCCCATCCTCTGGCCGGTTCCCCGCAGAGTCCCGGTTCCACCATGTCCTTGGCGTTTTGTGGGAACGAGAACAACTCGGCGGCCTACAACGTGGACGGGGGGGTTCTGAACAACGGCTGTTTCCTGGACGCGCTCAATGTGGTGCCACACGTCTTCCTCCTCTTCATCACGTTTCCCATTCTCTTCATCGGTGAGTGTTGCTGTGAGGTGAGAGCCTCCACCTCATCACACCCCGCCCTCCTCCTCGCTCCCTCACACAAAGACCACACACAGACACACACACACACATTCATTTTTATATAAAACTTATTTGACTGTGCATCATTGCCCAAGTGGAGGCAGCCTCCACGCAGGGTGTCCCGTGGCCAGAATGAGGCTTCTGCATATGGGGCGAGTGTGGGCGTACATGTTGAGCGGCAGATATTTCTTTGAAAGCACACAGTATGTGACTGTAAATGTGCAGCACGGAGGCAGGCGGATGCCACCACGCGGCTCCAAGTCACTGCACACAGTCCTGCTACAGTCACACATGTTTATCATCAGCCTGTCAAGCCAGCGTGTGCGTGCGTGAGTCCATTTAGTGCCATTCTGCACTTTGTCACTCGCTGCAATCGATTTGAACCTGGCTGTTTTTCTGTTGTGCACCATGACTGAGAGAAACAAACGTCAGCTATAGTGAACACACACATACGTTTAGCAAACATACACACACACACACACACACACACTAGCACATTGTTTCTGTTTGTTTCAGCAGTTAATGTGATTTTGTGTTTCTTTTCTACAGCTGAGACAGTTCAGTGACAAACCAATTAGACAATTTAGATAATGAATTAATCATTAAAGTCATGTTCCCACTGCCAACTGGTCTCAGCTGTAAATTCTTCAGTGCTGCTTTTGTTTCGTCCTGTGTGATGCTGAACTGCACTAAAGGGTTTTGTCCAACCAAATGACCCAAATCCAAAGACTTTTATTTTCCCCTAATATTAATATCTGATAAAAATCTAATGTCGATTTGGAATTTTTAAGGCAATATTTCATTCACCCATGTCCTTTATCTTATCCTTGAGAGTCACAGTGAGCTTAACAAGAGGCTGCACTTGCCCTGGACAGGTCCCCAGTCAATCACAGGGCTGACCCCCTACACACACACACACACACACACACACACACACACACTCCTACAGGCCGCTGCGTGACCAATTAACCTAACCCACATGTCTCCAGACTGTGGGAGGCAACCAGAGGAAACTCACACAGGTCTGTGTAGAATCTTTCTCTGGTGCCAATTAACACATTGTTAAAATCTGTTAATCAAGCATATGAAAATATATGAAACTAACAAGCCCCAATGAACCTATTACTGAGTATCAGAACCCCAGGTGTTAACACTTCTAATAAAGGCTGACTAACTAACTAATTCAGTTTTGATGACACATCCAGCCTGTTGTAAATCACATACATGATTTTATGACGTTTTGTAACATTGTATACCATTGTGGAAGAATATGTGTGAATTATAATTTATTGGCCTTAATTGTTGTGCACAGGGCTTGAGCAGATGGTGCGAATTTGTGTTTGGAAGTGTGAAAAAGAGAAAGAGAGAGAGAGAGAGGGAGATAGAGAGAGGCAGATAAAAGAGGAGCAGTGAGTGCATGTGTGTGTGTGTGTGTGTGGGAGAGAGAGAGAGAGAGAGAGAGAGTTAGTGCCAGGCTGCCCAATAAACTGTCCAATGGCTTAAGGTGCCAGCAGCAAAAGAGTGATAAACATAATATGATCAGCAGCTCTGACTTGCATTAATAATGTAAACTGCGCTTCGATTTGATGTCAATGAAAAGAGATTAAAGTAAAGGACTGGGAGTGATCTACTGCAGCTACTCTCTCAGTCTTGTGTGCCAAGCATCGCTCACTGTAACAAAGGTGACAATAGAGCAACTTTCATGAACTGGAAGAAGTGGCGTCCAGGCATCACCCTGACCGGGGCCGCACTTCACCGTAGTTCAGTCATTTAGCCTTGCTGTGAGCAGGAGAGCACTTAGTCGTGTGATTCATGATGTTCAAGGCTGTGCTGGGACTAAAAAGCAGCGTAACTCAACTGTGCACAAGGCTATTTTTACAGCGACTCACTTAGAGCTGAGTCAAGAAAAAAAACAAAACACTGTCTGAGGTTGTATTTCCATTCTCTGCCTGTGTGAATTAGAACAAGCCCCCATTTCATTCTACCGCTTCTGACTGACTGTAACAATATGTGTTTCTTGTTTTGTGAGGTTGGGGAAGCCAGAGTTCTAAGGTGCACATCCACCACAGCACCTGGCTTCACTTCCCGGGTCACAACCTACGCTGGCTCCTCACCTTCATCCTGCTCTTCATCCTCGTTTGTGAAATCGCGGAAGGCATCGTCTCTGATGGGTACGTTTCACACCGTCACACTGTCTTTCAAAAGGTCGGCGTGTGACATTTCAGAATTCAGAGACAGTGCTGTAACTCCGCTAAGGACGCAAAACGAACAGCGGCGACCGATCCGTGCTCAAAACGTGGCGTTTGGTGGGATTAGGTTTTAGTGGGGGGGGTTGTTTTATTGCTCTGACAGACGACCCTCAGAGTGTTGCTGACTCATCCAATCAAAGGCCGTCTTACCCCTGGGATGGCAGTTAGCTGCTATTAGTTAACACTTAACTAGAGACAGACAGCCATTAGCCGGAGGAAACTGGCACAGGTGTTCACATCCAGAATCCACCACTGAGGCACCACTGTGCTTCCCTCTGGGCCCCACTAAGCCTAAATGATAGTCTGCAACAAATATTGTGCTGCAGTTAATATTTTCACTAAATATATTTTTTAATAAACATACAAACATACCTTTAAACAAGAATTTTATGTTATACAATAGCATAGATCAGGCCCTTTTTGTTTGGGTTTGAGCTGGGCTGAGCTTTGTGGTTGCAAATACAATAATCTATTGTTTTATTATTATAATTTTTTCATGTGGAGCCAGCGTTCACTCTGACAAACAGCCTTTCAGAGACAGCTTCACCACTACCAGCTCAGTCAATGCAGCCAGAGCTGCCGGCAGCCAAATGTCCGTGTCTGTGCCCAGTTTCGTGTCACTGACAAACGAAAACAAGTCAATGAGCCGCGGCGCGTTTCCTCTGGATGCAGAGCAGCGGGACACACACTGACACAGATGTGTGGTTTACACAGCGGCAGGTTCCGCGCGAAGCAGCTCATTACTGAGTACGTGTTATTGAAACATGTGACATTGTTTGCACATAGGCGGAGATATATGGCCCCACGTTGCTGTTTCTGTGGTTGCTAAAAACAGTAGTTGGCACTGATGCTAATTTTAGCACTTTGACGGAGCCGCTCCGAACCGCACCAAATATAGCCATTACACATGTGCTGGAGCCCAGCGCCGACACTGAAACTCAGCATTTGTTTAAAGCCTGCAGCTCAAGGGGTAAATGTACATGTTAACTTTACAGCTCATGTGCTGATGCTTCTTTCTGAGCCACAGCTGGAGGCAGAATCAGCCTCTTCTCTACTTAACTCCCTACTTCTCTGCGTCCTGTTATACACTCAGTGACGCACTTGGCGAGTATGGGTGGGCATCCATTTTCCAGGTTTATCCCGCCTATATGTATCGTCTCCAGTGCATTCGTAGACTACTAATGATGTAACACTAAGCAGAACACAGCCCTGTAAATACGTAGGATAACAGTTGTCTGCAGACCGGAGGCAGGTGTCAGGATGCGAGTGATAACTGACCTCTTATCTGTGCACGACTTGGCTCTGTGGCTGAACCCACACGTGCCAAATGTGGGCGGGCAGCTTAACCACCACAACAGTACATGAACTCTGTGTTATTCAGTTGGGAGCATCGCTGCATTTTACACCCTGGTGTCTTTTCCTCCTCTGTCTGACATTCACTTACAGGTTCAGCCAATCCCTCCATCTTCACCTGTACATGCCTGCAGGTCTGGCCTTCATGGCTGGAATCACCTCTATTGTCTACTATCACAACATCGAGACCTCCAACTTCCCCAAACTACTATTAGGTACAGTATCCTTATTAATCTAATTCAGCCAGTGTTTGTTCATCACTCCTCTGTGTTTTCTGATTACAACCAAACACACACACATAAGCTTGTACTGTAGTGTTTAGTAGCTCCACCAAACAGCACCAACACATTTTGTATTTGATTTAGCGAAGACATTGGCGAATCGGGGCTACGCAGTTAACCTTTTATTCAGCTCAGATTCAAATTGCATAAGCTCTTCAGGATGACACAGTTATAAAGGAAGTCAATAGGATCAGTGCAACAATTACAGATGGACGGTTCATTACCGGCCTTGTAATGGACTGGAGATCTGCCCAGGGTGTATCCTGCCTATGTCTCAGTGACAGCTGGGATTGGCTGCGGCACCATCCCCCTTAGGAAGAGCGGTTAGGGTATGGGATGGATGGAGGGATGGCTCATTACCTTCAGATAAGACAGTAAATGATTGAAGGCAGCATGATCTAGTGTAATTATACTGTTTATTTGATTAATTACTGTTTATTATTATTTGACAGTAACACAAGACCAATATTTGCACAGTTATTGTTGCTCATCATTAGGGATAGTTTTTGTTTATTATTATCTGTATTACAACTCATACACCCTATTGTATAAACTGTGCATAATTTAATATCTCACCCTTTTACTGAACTTTAATATCAACCCTCACACCCGACCATTAGTATTTTTCATTTATACCTGTAACGTTCCCCCCGTTGCTACTTCAGCTGTGCTCACAATTGTTTCGTGCATCATTAAATTATCAGTGTTCACCTCTTGATGCTTTACTCACTCCTCCCATCACGTTGCTGGGTTGCCTTTAGCTTTTAGGTCAGTCTCTTCGGGGAAGTGATGGGGCAGAGCTGGACTCATCCTTGCATGAGTACAATTTAATCTGATATAAGACTCACACGTGTCTGCTGGTTAGATGTTTTGTAATACAAAGTAGTAAACTCTGTGTTTTCCCTCACGTGCCTGTTACCCTGCAGTGTGATCATTCGCTCACAACATCATTCGTTCACACATCAATAAAAGACCTAGAAGAGGGAGGCACTCGCTTTAAATGCACCACACATCTCAGCTGATATAATAAATGTGGTTATTGTAGCCAGAGGACTCAAACAAATTAAATATTTCTCTGCAAAACTTTAATATCGCTTCAGACAGGATTGCTCTTAAATATGTGAAATGTGACTCAGACGATGAAAAAGTGCACTTGGAAAATTGCGACAATCCAGTTTCCGACAAACTGATTTAATATTGGTGACAAACATTGCATTTGAACCTTTTAAACTCCAGCTGTAATAGAATCTGCCTGCAGTCTGGTTATTTGTCTATTCTGCTCGCCACTGATTTGCTGTGTCTCTCTGATCCCTGTTAAATCTCCCTCAGCCCTGCTGATCTACTGGGTGCTGGCCTTCATCATGAAAACTATCAAGTTTGCCAAATACACAGAGCATGGTGTTGGCCCCAGGCAGCTACGCTACTGCATCACAGGACTCCTGGTGCTTCTGTATGGACTCCTGCTATCTGTGGAGATCAATGTCATCCTGGGCAGGGTGGGTGTGTCTGTGTCACTGTGTGTGTTACCATGTGTGCAGATGTGTGTAGCCATCAGATTGTCTAAAAATCCAAATCCGACAAGTGTGCAGTGATCAGTAAAGCTTATAGCAAAGTCTATTTTTTCCATGTTCTATGCTGATACATGTGATAGGGGTGACAGCTGCTGTTATTTGAATGCTTACATCTAATAAAATGTGAAAGGACACGCAAATTTGGAGCAAAAGCTCTGGCTAAGCTTCGAGCTAAATGCTACCATCAACCAGGTCAAAAAAGATCCCCAGCAGAAATAAAAGATAATTACTCAAAGGTAAAGGTCAGATCCTCTCAGCTTTATGAAACAGACAGTACGAGCTCTGAGCTGCCTGTCGCAAACACGATCAACAACGACTTGAAAATGTTCTCTGACAGGAAAATAACCTTCATGCTGTTGATTCATCGCGTCTCTGACAGACATGTTCAGATTTTGGGATCATATTTTTCGATTATACAGATTTTGACATTTTTGACCATCTTACCCTTCTTTGGACACAAACGGGATGAAAATGTCAGACGAGTGTTTGCATTTTAGCCTTTTTTCTTCCAGAACATTTAGAGTGTGTTTGTCTCTGGTAACCAATGTGCCGCGTGTATACATGAAATTTGAAATTCAATTTAGGGATTAAATGTTACGCTGCCTGTTTGACCATCAACTCAATGCTGGACCACTGAATTCACCGCAATGCACTACATGAATTCGCTAAATATAGTCGGTATTGTCCCAGTCTGACCCATTGTCAACATTATCAAACCTACTGCAGAATGAATGTAAATGTTCGTGTTAATCAATGCACCAGTGTTTAACCTGTGGAACCAGTTTCCCCTGCATCACGTCTAGTCTTTTCTACTCGCTCAACTAAAGCACCGTTATCCACAATGTACCAAACGTTCATGAAAGAAGTTTGAAAAGACGGTTTATCCCGCAGGTTAATGAAGCCCACTATCGTGTTTTTGTGTCACATTCATTACGCTGTAGCTCATCTATGCAGTATGGAGTAATATTTCTAGAGATGCTGTGACAGATGAGTTCCCGCTTCTGTTTAACTGAATGTAACATCAGTAACATCCTTCTCTCTCACAGCGCTACATGTGCTTCGCCAACCCAACAGAGGTGAAACCTCCTGAGGACCTCCAGGACCTGGGTGTTCGCTTCCTGCAGCCCTTTGTCAACCTGTTGTCTAAAGGCACCTATTGGTGGATGAACACCTTCATCACCTCCGCCCACAAACGACCCATCGACCTCAAGGTCATTGGCAAATTGCCCATTGCAATGAGGGCTCTCACAAATTACATGAAGCTACGCAAGGCCTTCGAGGACCAGAAGGTTAGTGCTCTCACTGGCTCATCGCTAGTAATCTCTGTGAAATTTAAATCAACACTATTGACTAAAGGTTGTCTCAAAACAAATAACTTATTAATAAGTGAAATTTGGGCACAAACCAGAGAACATTTCTGAAAATTAAATATCATTATGTTTACAGTAGAAATACTTGAGTAAATCAGATTAAGAAATGACAGGAAACTGTGTTTTCGCTGCCTCTTTCTGAACACGGTGATTATTATCAAGGGATCAACTCTGAGCTTTACTCACAGACACAAATAAGGTTTTAAGTATTTATGTAAGAGCTTATATGCAGCTTGTTTCTTTTTTAATACAGCTGTTCTCTTAAGAAACTTTGATCTTTGTCCTTTGATGACTCAGTTGTGGCTGGACTTGAACCAAGTTTGCTTTCAGACGTCACAGGGACGATTCCTCAGCGCTGTTCTGTAAACACTGAACTGTCACAGTGCCTGTGAATGTGCACACATGTACACATGGTCACACTCTCTCTCTTTCTCACTCTCGCTCTTTTAGTTTGAAAAACATCTGTATCCAGCTGTATAAGGTTTTTAAAAAATATAACTTCCATGTTCCCTTTGTTTGTTTTGAAATGTTTTTCTCCTAATTCTCTTAAACCAGCTTCTTAGTTTGATGCCTGGTGATTGACACAGACAACGTCAAGAAACCTTCTTTAGAAACTCCGGCAGTTGTTTTGTTGAGTCTGTAGTGGATTTAGATCACTGTCGTCATAACTGAGCTCCTCACAAATAGGTTTGATGCATATTTGACAAATATTTCTTTTCTGCGCACTTCTGAGTTCTCTGCACTGCGGCCAACAAGAGTTAGAGCATCAGTAAAGATTAGTAAACTTGTTCCAGAAGCAGCCATGTAAACCCAAGCCGTCATACTGCTGAGCCTCCACCGTGCTTCACAGATGGACCTGTATAGTTGAGATGATGAGCAGGTCCGGTTCTAATATACACTGATCGCAAACGTCTTCTTGTACAGCAAAAACACTTGAATTGATTATACCATCCTGTAAATATTTAGTCAGCGTCTATGTACAATTCAAACCTGCTTTATTGTGACGTTGGCATTAGATTCACATGCTCTGGAGTGAAGTGTGTTTTCCCATCTCTGTTGACCTGATCATAACCTTAAAGTAATTCTTAACCTGCTGATGGAAAGCCTGTGTCTGTTTCTCTATATGTGTTGGCCATTTGAGCTGTGACCTGAAAGTGTTTTGTCTTTGAAATGAATGTCGTTTACCAGTAGTTATGATGTCAGAGTTAGTGTCCTTTCTGTCTTCCTCAACCCTGCTTGGTGTTCTTAACGTCTTGCTGGTGCAGAATCCTTTTTTTTTTTGCCTTTCTCTCTCTTTTTGTAGCACGTGTCAGGGGTCAAAGGTCAAGGGCCTTCTCTACAGGGTCATTGTTTTCCAGTGTTTGTGCAGGTCACCGAGATTCGTCACTGCTGCATGTGCGTCCGGTGTGAACGCAACCCCGCTTCCTTCCGGACAGGAGCGAGGGATGAGAGGGATTGAGAGATCCCAGTGGAGAGGTTGAGGTGGGGGTGGCGGGGGCACTTAGTGGAGAGCGTGGAGGCGCCGGGTCATTCCCGTTCTACTGTGAACGAGGCGACATCTCGACCCCTGCGGGGGTGAAATCACTGTGCCTCATGGGAAGCTAGTTTCAGTCAGTGTATGTGAAAATGAAACATCCTCCTTCCTTGTAGTTTGACCTGAAGGTAGAAAGAAAGGATGTGTTTGTTTGTGTGAGTGTGTGCGTGCGTGTGTTTGTGTCAAACGTCCGTTGACACTTTTTTTTTTTTAAGACAGAGGCTCAGAATGGGCTCAGATGAGAGCTGGAGAGACATGAAGACAGTCACGTCTGTTCTCAGTTCTGAGAATGAGTCATTCTCACACACATGCACACACACCCACACACCCACACACACACACACACACACACACACACACACACACCCCCACACACACACACACACCCCCACACACACATGCACACACACCCACACACACACACACACACACACACACCCACACACACACATGCACACACACCCACACACACACACACACACACACACACACACACACAGTTCTGAGCTCTGTGTAGATATTTGGTCTTTGCTAACAGAGTCTATGATTCTACTGCTGTGTTATTTGCGCAATTGAACATTTGGATGTTATTAATGAACATTAAGTCAAATCAGCAGCTCAGACTTTGATACCTCTAATGACGTTGGGTTTAATGTTTAATCTTCTTCTTCCTCTGTAGCTGTTTTCATGATGTGACTAACTTCTCCCCAGCTAAAACATGTAGCTAAAAAACCAATTCCACCTCTTCTTTTCACCTTTCATCAGAGGCCCCAGGGAACAGCACCCCAGGGCCCTAAGTGGATCTGGCAGGCCTTGAGGAAAGCATTTGGCAGACCTCTCATCCTCAGCATCACATTCCGCTTCCTGGCTGACCTGCTGGGCTTTGCTGGTCCTCTCTGCATCTCTGGAATCGTCCATCACATCAGCAAGGACAACCGCACCATTCAGCCACCGGTAAGGGCTCAACAATTCCTCCATACACACTGTAGGGCAACATGACATAAACATAAGAGAAGAAATACAGTTTTTTACGATTGCTAAACGACAGTGAGCACAACTGGAGATACATGTGCAAAACTCTAACTACAGTCTGCTCTACCAAAAGTCACCTGAGCTGAACAGTTCACATCACCTGCAAAACTCATTCAAAGCAACACAACTCTAAACACATGGCTCAAAACAGCTCAGTGCAGCATAACACCATGCACAACGCTCACTGAGAAAACACACACTGTCACTCAGAACACACTGAGAGAAAAAACACTAACACTAAGCACCAATACAGAAAATACCAACTAAAACCTTTACAGTTGAAAGAATTTCAAAGAAAAGAGAAACATTCTGTCACATGATTTTTTTAAATGTTTGGAACATAACAATTCTTTACTAAGGTAAACGAAAATTAGCAGTTTGCTTCAATAGTTGATAGTCATTTATGGAATTACAGTAATGAGAAGAAAAAGGTAGAAACATACTGTACATACTGTAATTTGAACAAATAATTGAGGGGCTGATCCTGCCTCTCTCTAGCATCAGGCCACAGGTTTTCATCAACATCACATCTAAAGTTCTCTCTTGCCATGAATCTGGGGAAGAACCTCATCCATCCCTGGATCCTCTGGACTCGTGTCCTCACATCCGGCACTGTAACTGTAACATGGCTTCCAGAAGAGACGTTTGGTCATGTGGGTGGTGATCAGACACTTTCCACCTCCAGGCAGAGAAAACCTCCTCTATTGGGTTGAGGAAGGGTGAATATGCAGGCAGGTACAAAACTTGCCGCCCTTCTCCCTCCACAAACCCGTCTTCCTTGATCCATTTCCAAAATTACTCTTTCTGAGCTCTACCTATATATATATATATATATATACATACATATGCAAATATATATATATATATATATGTGTGTGTGTGTGTGGGGGGGGCACTAACAAGTCTAAAACAAGTCACCTGTTTAGCCTTTCAGCTGAAACTGCAATCAGCAGTGACAATCTATTCCATTTTGAATGTGTGGTTCACAGTTTTGACAGCAGTGTGTTAGCATTTGCAAAAAGTGCTGTAAATCCATAGTGTTGTGCAGGTTGTGGTTAAAGTCATGGGATAAGTGTGTAGAGTTTTGAAAACTGTGTTCAAGCAATGAAAAACGAACTAGAGTTTGGTCCACATGAACTGCTGCTGTGCAGACTGTAGTTAGAGTTTTGCACATGTGACTTCAGTTGTGCCCACTGTCGTCTAGCAATCGTAAAAAACTGTAAAACCCTGGGACTTGGACCTTTCTGAAAAAAACACTTTTTTAGAGGTTTATTCTAGACCCACTGTGTAAAAGAAGCCAAATTGTAAAGCAGATTGAATTTACTGAACAAATTATTTGAAATAGAAATGTGCTTGAGGGAAAAACAACCAAACAAGGAAGGACCTGCTTGTAATCCATCACATGAACATATAACAATATTGATACATAATATAAAACAAAACACAACATAACATCAATAAGCTGCTTTATTTGTGAGCCTGTTACTCCCTGACATAGTAAACACGAAACATGTGGCCGTGACTAATGAGGTGTGGTTTGGTGGTCACGTGTTGTTTATAATGAAGTGAGTGGCAGCAGACACGTCCCATAGCGTCCTCCTGCCTCTTAAAGGTCACAGGTACAGTTTTCTGCCACGTGTATGATGCCCCCTCTCCGGTTTACACCTGCCCCGATGGTGCACTAATCGAAAACCTCGTCAAATATTCATGGGACTTATTGCTGAGGGGGCCGTCTCAGTTTCTTAGACACATGGCAAACTGATCAGACAGCCACTCAGGCTTCTCCTGTCTGTTCAAAGGTAACGTCTACACAATGCAGTGGGATAAAAATTAATTTGTTGGTTAAAAAGAGCCATCAAGCCCTCACAGGAAATGTTTCTGGCAGAGCGTCAGTTGGTATCGTGACAGATTCAGCTCAGTTTCAGTCTGCAGCAGGGTTCTCGAGGGGGAGACATTAGTGGAACGAGAAAGCAATAAATAAGAGAATAAGAGAGTTTCAAGGATGAGATGACTGACACATTTCTAATCAATAATTCGTAAATCCGTCTGGGGGAGTGATTGCTACCTGACGCAGAATTAATTAAAGTTTGAGTGAGTTACCAAAGCCAAACCACAATCTTCAGTTTCCAGCTCACATGCCCATTATGAGCACAGTGTGATACACTCTGAGGGCTGCACTTCAGTTCAGTTCGATTCGAGTTGCACGCGCAATATCGCAGCCTCCTGTGAAATGGAGGTTATGTACTTTGTATGCATGCTTGAAGAGATGGAAAAGAAAAGTGTAGTTTCAAATTCATCGCTGGGCTAAATCATCAAAGCCGAATCCAATCTTGCAGAGCTCAGCCAGTGTCTGACCTTGGCCGAGGTTCCTGCCAGACTAACAATGTTAAACTGGTCAATATATCTGTCTTCCTCCCTCTCTCCGCTTACAGATGAGGCTGCTCGGCATTTATTTCATTTCATCCAAGGAGTTCCTGGAGAACGCGTACGTCCTGGCAGTGTTGCTGTTCTTCGCCCTTCTCCTGCAGAGGACTTTCCTCCAGGCCTCCTACTACGTGGCCATCGAGACGGGCATCAACCTGCGCGGGGCCATTCAGGTACCGTGTAAATAGAAAAGTAGTTTATGAGCGAGCTGCGGCTCTACTTCGGTCTGAATGTGTCTGTCCCCTTCCCCAGACAAAAATCTACAACAAGATCATGCGTCTGTGCACGTCGAACATGTCCATGGGCGAGCTAACCGTCGCTCAAATCTGCAACCTGGTTGCCATAGATACCAACCAGCTCATGTGGTTCTTCTTCCTCTGTCCTAACCTGTGGGCCATGCCAGTACAGGTAAGAAGCGTGTTTTTCCTTCTTTGCATTGTGTGTTGTTGCACCACTCTCTTCTTTGATCTGCTTCGTTAAACTGGGTTTTAGAGCTGGCTCTTTTTACACTGGATTATTATGGGCTTTTGTTGTGCTTGTGCTTCCTGCTGCGCATTAAGTCCCCCCCCCCGTCAGGCTCTCAGTACAGGGCAACGCTTTCATCATGTGGGAAATTCTGAGCATCAGGTGTTGCAGCCCCTGTAGTAGACTCAGTGCAGGTGTGTGAGGTGCAATGTTTTCCTATACAGAAAGTGAATCTTGTTACTGAGTATGATATTTAATGCTGTGTTCGAAAACCTTCTTCTATTCTAAACAACCAAACTTTCTTCTATTTTCTATTTGTTTATTCACCAGCTGTGTCTCTCACCGTCAGACTCCAAAGTCACAGTTTGTGCGATGACAGTTTAGAGACTTTGGAAAGCCAGAAATAACCATCACACAAAATAGGGAATAAATAACAAGGTACAGTATGATGCAAAAGGGACAGTGGTTGACAAGGAATGAGGATTGAGAGGTTTTTAGTGTTTGAGAAGGGAATTGAGATGACCTGTGGATTAGACAGCACATGCTCATGTGGCGTTGATAGATGAAAGCTTATGAACATTTCAGGGTTTTTTTTGCAGTCAGCCTGGTCAGTGCCCTCCTGTTAACCACTACACTGCTCTTTTGTCTTGGCCTCTGTTCCTCACCTCATGTTGTGCTGGATGAAAAGCGCTGTCTTATCTCTTTGCGACAGGAAATGTCTTTCTCTTGCACGGAGACGCTCAAAGCAGACTATTACCCTGAACTGCTGAAGATAAGGCAGATGCATCCCGAGGCCTAAAACACATTTTAAGCGTAGATTGCACATGCATGAAATGCGCATCCTTAGTCATTTCAGCTCACTCAGTTTGTGCTTGATGGTCCTTTTTCTGTGTATCGTTTTTATATGGATAAATAGCAGCCACAATATAAGCCTGCTGATTCCTCTGAGGGATGAGCTGCATTAGTATTCTCTGTCTGTCTCTGCCTGTCTGCCCCAAACAGTGAACGAATTCAGTGTGCTCGGTTTTCATGGCGTCCTTCCATGATGGGATGTGTTACTGTGCTTGTGAAATTCTCAGACGCGTCAGTCATTTCCTGTGGCTCGTTAGCTTTTTTTTGCAGCTTCTAGTCGTCTCCTTGTTTTTCCGTCTAATGGCTGTGCTGACATTTACAGAGATTAACCCCCGTTGTCTCCCTGCTCCGAAACATGATCACTGGAACAAATGCGTGTTTTCTGTACTGCATCCTAGCACTGTTTAAAGGAACACGTCTGTGGTCTATAGGCCCCATCGGGATTCAAGTAAAGTGGCCACTGGGACAAACCTTTGTTTCTGATTTGTGTCGAAGTGATGCCTAAAGCCTTTTAGCAACAACTCACTGCTGAATCAGGTGCGAGTCGCGTGAGAAGCGGACTAAACTCCGCGGGGCACGGTGGTCCACAGCTATACATTACCGCTGCCTTGCCAAATGTCACAGTTAAATATGACCAACGCCTCAGAGGCAGCAACTGGAAGATGCGTCACATTTTATAGTTATTATGAAGGAAAGGAATTCCTGTAATTCACCTGGTCTTCAGTGACACACAATACCGTGCGACACATGAAGGGAAGGGTTTATGTCGCATCCATCTCCATCTGAGTGCCCTGGTGAATCCACCAAGTCCATGATGGTGGTTTGCTAAAGGGGGGGTGGGCGGGGGTTCAAGGACAAGGGGGAAACATGACTTGTCTGTGCTGGAAACCAGTATAGCCCTCACATGAACCACCTGAGCAGTGGAGGATGAAGAAAGCTTCACTTTCATGAATATTTAAGTCTGCTCATCCTTAATTCATCGTTGAACTTACTGACCCGTGTTAAAGACTTGTGTTTGAAGTCCAGAGGCTTATTTACAGTATGTAGTATGTACAATACAGTATGTATTACAGTACAGTATGTACAGTACGGACACGCTGGTCCAGGTTTGTTATTGATGGAAAATGGTTTTATATAATTTGCCTTGTCTACAGCGGTTTTTATAGAGATGCTCATAAATAATGGAACTAAGACAACGACGCTCATTACTCCATAAGGAGTCAGGCAGACAAAAGCACCTCCAGGCGCTTCTCAGTGTTACAAGCATTTTGTAGCCATTCACTCGCTATAAGGTTTGAACAAGTCTCAATGCAAGCGAAGGTACTAACAAAATTAATAAGGCTGACAAAACACAATAAACAATTAAAAAACAATGGAAGTGGTCAATACATACTGGAAAAATGATGTGATAGACTTTCTAATTATCATGTTCTATAAATCAGTATCACAGTTCCATTATTTATGAACCCGATTATTTCCGGTTTCTTTTGCTGTGCATGTTGTTTACCACGTCCAAGCTCGCTGCTCTTCAGAAAGCCCTGCACTGTGATAATACGGCTTTCACGGGGTCAGCGGGGAGAGTTGTGTGACTTTGAAATCTTTCCCCTGTCTTTTTTTTTTCTGTGTTTATCTTCCACTCTCAGATCATCGTGGGAGTGATCCTTCTCTACTACCTCTTGGGAATCAGTGCCTTGATTGGAGCGACCGTCATCGCTGTGTTAGCTCCTGTGCAATACTTCGTGGCCACCAAGCTGTCCCAAACGCAAAAGAGCACCCTGGTGAGTGCAGGCTCATGTGTTTGCTACTGTACCTGCAGCTGAATTCAGTTGGCGAAGGATTGCGGCCGCACCTTTCATCAGCCCTCAGCGATGGAAATTACAGTCCTATAATCAAAGTCTCGCTCCCCGCTTTCAGGAGTACTCCAGTGAGCGACTGAAGAAGACCAACGAGCTGCTGCGCGGCATCAAGCTGCTCAAACTCTACGCCTGGGAGCGCATCTTCTGTGACAGCGTGGAGGAGACCAGGGGCAAAGAGCTCACCAGCCTGCGGGCCTTCGCTCTGTACACGTCCATATCCAGTAACGCACTTTCCTGTTTCCTCTGAAAACGCTGAACTGTGCACCGTGACATTTCAAGTAAACGTAGCAGATCCTCTTATTATAACATCTAATTCTTATATAGTGGCACGGACCAATTTCAGCAGACGTGTTTGCAAGTCTTATAATATTGACATTATAATCTTATAATCATTGACATTGTGTGTGGTTTTTTTTCTGCTTTCAGTTTTCATGAATGCTGCCATTCCCATCGCCGCGGTCCTGACGGTGAGTTCCATTCAGTCCACCTGGACGTAAAAGCGCCACTGTGCTCTGCTTTGGAGTCGGCTTGTTACGTTGTCTAGTCACAGCAAATACCTACTGAGCGTTCGTTTCCGGCTGAACCCCCCATGTGAAGGACAGAGCGGAGGCAGAGCTGGGCTGTCTGACACCGACGTGTCCGGAGACGTTTCTCAGTGACACTGTGGAGGGCTCTGTGACAGCATCCTGTCCGTATTTATAGAAGTCCTTCATGACTGTTGACCTGAGGGGAGATTATTAGAAAGGTCCGACACATACACGTACCACAGGGAGGGACGGCTGTAAAGCATGGATGCCTTCCTTAAACTCTTGATAGAAAACTGTATTTCTGTTTGTTTATGACTCGTTTCACCTTAAATTGACCATCACACGACCTCTATCAGCTATGAAATATTAGCTGCAACAAGGATTGATGGTCTGAGACTAAACCCCCCCCCCCCCGTTCTGTCCTCCCTCTCCAGACGTTCGTGGTTCATGTTCACATCTCGGAGGACGCTGATCTGTCCCCAGCTGTGGCCTTCGCCTCTCTGTCCCTCTTCCATATCCTGGTGACCCCCCTGTTCTTGCTCTCCAGCGTAGTGCGCTCCACCGTCAAGGCTCTCGTTAGGTGAGACGTATTTAGTGTTCAATAAAATGCTGCCATCGTCTCGTCATCTACTGTTTGTGCATGTTTTCTGGAACACATGTGTTTTGGAACGATCATTACGTCTGAGACTCGTCACGAGGACGAGCGTTCAAGGCGAAGCTCTACCCAGGGAAGAGAGCACAGTGGTGAAAGTAGCATAATTCAGTTAAACACTTGACCTTTTCCTGCACTAGATGGATCAGCGGCGCTATAAGTCTTTGTTGATGTAACAAAGCGCTTCCTGTCTGTAGCACATTGTTCTCTGACACCGACATGTTGTTGGTAATTTATTCCAGGAATTAGCTTTACAATTAGTTTGGCAGGCGAGACATCTGTTGTGATCAAGCAGCTGCGTCGCCACAGATCTGTCTCCCTCCGCCACTAATCGCTTCCACTTGGGCTGTAGGAGCTTTTCCTAGGACAGAGCATAATGTCTTGATGTAGGTTCTCTAAATGTGTCGTTTTTACACCCCGTAGATGTGCAACCTTTAAAAATCTCCGTTTGCCGTCGGCTTGACTTGTTCAACCAGGTTCCTAAACATCTCATAAAGTCAGTGAAGCGGAGCCTTTCTCTTCAAGAATCTATAGGGATCGAGGGCCTGTCAGTTTAAATTTCATCTTTGTGTGAGCGTCTTTGGTTTACTGGGTGAACATAATGGGCGGGGGCGGAGAAACGACGGCTGCAGGGTTGCCTTCAGTGGCAAATTGCATATTACGTGTCCTATACGAGCTTTTAAGAGGCCGTAGCGAAGCGTTGTTTCCGGTGCAGGCACCTTTTTTTAACTCGGGTGGTTTTTCTTCGATCTTGGAGCTGCGTGATCCTTTGAGGTGTTTATTTTGGGACCGTGTGATGTGACACAGTTTGTCAGACACGAGTCGGCACCGCAGCTCATCTTCAGTCCCCAACGTGAGAAAACGTTTCTTTGTGGAGAAAAAAGGGGAGTTTGTGAAACTGTGAACACAATGTCAGTGTGCACCATCAAATCTATTATGCATAAGCATCTGTTGTTGTTTTTTTATGTTAGATGAGTCATCCTCGCATAATTCTCTTGTGATAAGAGCAACACTTCAGGTGCTCATGCCAGTATTGCTAATATTGGGAATTTGGCCCCAGTTTAGCACAGATGCTATAATGCAAGGGCAACATTTGTTCTCATTGAGGAAGTAAAATGGAAGATAACTAGAGTAACTGAACTCAGCGATGTAGAGATGTGCAAGTGACGATGGCTTTATGTTAATTTGTCATCCACCCTCCTGTGTTTCGATCGCTCTGTGTCTTTCTTCTCTGAATCCGCAGCGTTCAGAAGCTCAGTGAGTTTTTCTCAAGCGACGAGATCGGAGAAGAACAGGAACCCAGAGTGACTTTAACCTCCGGCTCCAGCAATCACAACCAAAATAAATACCAGGCTGTGGTAAGTACATGCACGCGTTAGGGTTTGTGCAATTTTTGGCAACGTGCTCAACGGGATTTATTTGTCGCTGACTCTCCAGCTGGTGCATCCGTGGCGCTGCTGTCTCACTCTGATGTGACTGTCGCTGTCTTCCTCCACTTTACCTTCCTCCCGTTAATATCCCTCCCCCCGTGTCCTTTGTTGTCGGATGTTGCACAATCCTCCTCTAGTCGTCCTCTAAACCTGTCCCCTCGTCCTCCTCCTTTTTGTCCCTTCACCACCAGCCCTTAAAGGTGGTGAACCGGAAGCGCCCTCCGAGGGACGACTGGAACAACTACAGCTCACAGGGGGAGCGTGAGGGCGACAGATCGTCCCTGGACGTGAACCCGGACACTTGTATCAAGGTGGGAAAGGCAAAATGGAGACAGGAGAATGTTAAGACAGAAAAGAACCCTTTGCTCAGTTATATTAAAGCAGCATTATGATGGATTTCAAAATGTACAGGAAACAGGGACATTTTACCTTTTGATAAAGGTCACACCAACTGATCTAATGGAAGTATAGGTCAGTGTAGGTACTGTGTAGCAAGTATGACCTTTTGAGGTTTATTTCCAGCAGGAGCAGTAAATATTCTGTTCTTTCTTCCGTCTTCTTCAAAGGGAGAAGTTTTTCTTCTTCACTGTATCTTTTCCAAAGTTCAGGCCTTCGATCCGATGAAGATCCTCAACAGAATTTTCAGCTTTGAAATGACCGACCAATGACTTTCTCGCGCCTCCAGACCTGCAGAGACCATATTGCTATGAAATCATCTGTATCCACTGGGCTCGGTTGTTGCGTCGTGTGGCATTGAGCGTATTTTGAATGGAGGCTTAAAGCATCAGATATGGGGACGAGGCAACATTCGCTTCTCACTGCCACCGCTGCTGTTTTTGACATTGTGATTTACTGAATCTGGAACGAGTTGATGTCTGGGTGAATGTGTATCGTGTTTTCAGATAAGCAGCGGCTATTTCACATGGACCGATGGACCTCCAACTCTGTCTAATGTGGACATCAAGATTCCCTTTGGTGAGCATCAGGCAGTATAAGGCATCTAGCTTCTGTCCTACCCACCTTATTTATTTATTTGTTTGTTTTATTTGCTTCTCTGTCCAGTCGTTTCGTTCTCTGACTGTGTCTCTGCCTCTCGTTCTAATCCAATCTCTCAGGCAAGCTGACTATGATTGTGGGACAGGTTGGTTGCGGGAAGTCTTCTCTGCTGCTGGCGGCACTTGGAGAGATGCAGCGAGTGTCAGGAACCGTCATCTGGAACAGGTCAGTTAACACGTGACTGATTGTTCATGTGTCTGTTACTTTTAAATACATGTTTTAACGACTATTTTATGATGTTTGTTGTTTTTCACATAATATGTGTGTTTGCATGTGACCAAAAAATTGCAACACTGCACCATCCTTTGCATTTCATGACACTGGTGCAATAAAAATGTTTAACTTATGATCTGTTTTTGGTGACATATCCAGAGATCTTCATGATCTTTTATCCATGTTTCACACTCACTACACTGTCCACTGCTTCGCCAAGAAGCTGCTGCAGTTTTAATGTTACTTCTACTTCGGGCTACATTTCAGGATTCAGAGCCGTTTGCTTTTCCTCCGAGCTGCAGGGCCTTATGTGACATCACAGGCCAGACAACAAATCGATACGTTGTTAATTCAGCCGTCAGACTCCCACCAGTAGCAATAATTCATGCTTTATACTGTTAGTGTCTCCAGTCTTTATGTTGTGTTGCTTGCTTTTATTAAACTCTGATTAAATAAAACCAGCTAGTGGGTCAAATTACGGGTCACGCAGCGAGATGATCGTGTTTTACTCGTCGTCCACCTGCTCCCTCTGCCTCCTGCCGTCCTCTCACACTCCAAATACAGCACCGAGCGTTTGGGATTCCTCTGCCCAGAAGTGGGTGACTATTTGTGTCTTGGCCTCAGTGCTGTGTCAGAGCTGTTGAATGTCGTGTGTGGAGCAGGGTCCAGAGCGTGAAAACGGGGCAGTCGTAGCCAGACTGGAAGGTCCTGACTTGAACCTGCCGAAATGAAAGCAACACATCAACAGGCTGACCTTCAGCTCCAGGTTAAAAATAAAGCACTTCACTGTACAGGATCAGTAAAGTACAGCAGGTTGTGCTTGGCTGCAGACATTGAGCCAAAAGGGACAAGTGAAAGAAATGATTGTTGACAAAGGATGAAGAATTTTGAGCATCCTTGTGTTATCGTTGTTAAGGTGCCTTCACTTTTTTAAAAGACAGCTCATTACAGTTTCACTGTCAGGAGGCCTGAGATGTTCCTGTGGCTCGATTTGGTTGTCTCATCACTGCTGATGGATTGTGCTCGAACACGTCCTCAGGTCTGTAGATGTTGATTGAAGGGGAAATAAACCTCCGTCAGAGATGCTGCTCTGGTGTGATTACCCTGTTTTTATGTTAGCTGCAGGACGAAGACAATCACATGCTCATTTGCTCCACGCTCCAGCGTCTCCTAAGTGTTACGTGGCGATGAAGCGATTTTCTGAAGGGATACTTCGACTGTGTGGCGTTAGCAATTGCGCAACTCGAATCCCTGTTGAAAACAAACAAAACAACAACAATGTAGGTTTTGTTGTTTTGTAAACAGCTCGAGTGCCTCTAGTTGTACAGGCGTCAATATGTCAAAACTAAAAATACACCAGAGCTTCTACTGAGCGTGTGCAAAGCAGACGCCTGCTAATACTTTTCTACCCTTTATTTGTTTCAGTCAGCCACATCTGGAGTCTGAGGGAGATGAAAGGTAAGCTGCCGCGAATAAAGACGAAGAAGAAAAGGTTTTGCCTGCACACCTGAGTGAAGACCATTATGTATTTTTGCATTAGAGAATCATGTCAAACTGAAGACTCATCCCAAAAGACTAAAACATTTCCAACCTGGATTACAGGAATATTCTCAGACATACGTAGTGTAACTGTTTCTGTTTCCGATTCAGCTGTTGCGCAGAAACAATAGCGGACGCCATAAATCCGTACAAGTAAAGCCCTGCTGACAGTTTGAGCAAATAATGCTCTGCGTGAATTGTTGCTTCTATTTGTAACTGTTAAAGTACAGCGCACATACACAGACGACAAGGCATCCACGTCTCCCTGTGACTGAGGCCACGGAGGCCGCCCAACCAGACGCTTGAGTCTAATGATAGCTCACTGTTGGGAGTGTCTGTGTGTTGTCGTTCAGCACATTGAATAAAGCCCACATTAAACTGTAGCTCATCCCACTAACAAGGTTGTTTTACACATGTAACATGGCAACAACCATCAAAAACAATGTAGCAAATAATGGAAGACTGATGGTTGCATCTGTAAATATTATAAAACACAAGCTTGTGAAGGGAGAGGACCAAAAAGCTGTAACGAAATTATAAAACCCATTAAAGGCAATTCAGATTTTATGCAGGAAATTGTAACAGGACGGCAGATAAAACTCAAAAATGAAATGATCTGTTTTTTCAGAGGGAGGGTAATTACAGTATGTAATTAAACTAATAACAGATCATGATATTCAGATGATGGTTGTACATTTTGCACATAACGTGTGCATGGACTGTCTATACACCTCCTGTACAAACTTACTCCAAACAGCCTTACTCACTTCACAGGTCTTGGTCAAACATCCAATCAGCCGCACACCCTCTGTTGACACACTAATCTCAGCCTGAGGAATCTGAGCCTCTGAGAACTGAAGAGTCCAAAGTGTTTGATGTTGATTTCCATATCACAACTTTAGGAATTTAAAATTGGATGTGGAGACTATTCTCAAGGAAGGAGAGGACTAATGATAGACTAATGACAGATGTGCTGATGTAGGGCAGTGGTTGGCCTGTTTGTGTTTAGGCTGCTGAACGTGGCCACAGGGAGGGAAGAGTGTATGGGTTAGTGTGTGTTTGTTTTTTGTTAATCATTACATGAACCGGGTTGAAGTTAGCGGCGCTCGTGTCACTAATCTCTTTATTCCTGGGTGAACATTGGTGCCCGTTTAATGATTTGTCTTCGACACTTTCTCTGCAGCCCCACTGACAAAGACACGGCAGGTGACGGAGACATCAGGTGATTCCTGACAACATCACATTGCACACTAAGCGGTCTCCATGGAAACGCATCACCATCATCAGCAGGCACCACAGCTGTTTTCACCCTTATTTAAAAATCAGTGACCCTGAACCAGTTGTTACTGGACTGGAATGATTATCATGCATTAGCAGCTTTAAGACACTTAAACGTCCCCAAGGTCAAGAGGTTTGATATTTCTTGAAAATTATCCCCCAGCGAGAAACTCCTGAACATTTCCATGTTTGTGTGACGCCTACGTATTTGTTGTGCATCTCTGGTAGGAAGAGAGACTCTGTGGCCTACGCTTCCCAGAAGCCCTGGCTGTTGAACACCAGCGTGGTGGAGAACATCACCTTTGAAATGCCAATGATAAAATCAAGGTAACGTGTGAATGGAATGACTTGAAAACGATGAGATGATGAGTCTCAGGGAGCTGCAGCTGGTTAGGTCAGTATTATGGCATGTCTCTAAAGACATTGTCCTTTAAAGGACACGCGGCGTTGTTAATTATAACGGAGATCAATGTGGTCTGAGGCTTAGCTGTTAAGCCAGAATACAGCCAATAACCTTTCTGCTCCCCGAGGCCACACTGGTAAATCGGATGCAGTGATCCCTGATTAACTCAACAGTTTGAGTCCAGTAAAATAAAAACACAGTTGGCTTCTTCCCAAATAAACTGTTGTAA
The DNA here is from genome assembly GCA_030770545.1 of Macropodus opercularis. Lineage (NCBI taxonomy): Eukaryota > Metazoa > Chordata > Actinopteri > Anabantiformes > Osphronemidae > Macropodus > Macropodus opercularis. Next base: position 6,306,225 of record CM061094.1, on the reverse strand, counting down.
CGCTTAGACTCACTGAACCAGTATTTATCTCCGCTACAGGTGTGTTTGTGATCTGTTGCTGTGTGCTCTACTGTTACAGGAACAGATGCTGTATTTGCCTGCGTGGGCATCATCAGAACACACACACACACACACACACACACACACACACACACACACACACACACACACACACACTCACCCTTTCGCTCACATATTCATCTCCACAATAAACGGCCCTGCTGAAAGGTTACAGTCTTGTATTTGTGTCGGGGGGGGAGGGCAGGCTCTTACGGGTCTAATGGACTCTTCATTAAATGCCTAATGGGTCGCTGTGCTTTGTTGTCATGGAGATGTTCTATAAAATAGAGATGTTTGTGTCCATCCTCACTGTCCGCAGTCTCTACACATCTGCCCTTCTCCTCTTGAACTGAACTCCAGATGGTCGATCATGTGCTTGAAAAAAGAGACCAAGTTTCATTATTATTATTATTTATTCCTAATCTTTATATTATACTGATCAACGACTTAAACAGGAGATTTCGTTGCTCTCTGGCCTGATGTGCTGTAGTAAAATATCTACTATAGCAACAGAGCAGCACAGGAGCCTCTTGCTTCCTGCATCACCCCAGTGTCATTCAGATGAATTTACTACCAACGCTATCAGCCAACTGGGTAATAATGAGCAGACCTTTAATTTCCTTCTGGCTTCTCCGTGTCCCCATCTCTATTCTGTCTTGGTTTGTGTGCCCCCCCCCCAGATACAAAGCTGTCATCGAAGCCTGTTCTCTTCAGCCTGACATCGACATCCTTCCGCAGGGAGACCAGACAGAGATCGGAGAGCGGGTCAGTGTCACAGTATAATTTATGAGTTTTCTTTGATTTTTTTTTTCCGGATCTGCGTGTGGCTCACGTTCTTGCAGAATCATTTGTCATCATTACATTATCATTTGTCATCAGTGCTCATTGGAGCACTGTCACGCTGAAATTCTTCATGCACCAGTAATTCAGGAAACAAACCTTGATCTCCTTTTGTTACTCTTATCGGCGTGTTGTAATCGCGTCCTTCTTCGCGGTGAAGCCAGGCGCTAACGTTTTCCTCACACACACCTGTCCTGTGGTGCAGGGCATCATCCTGTCAGGTGGACAGAAACAGCGAATCAGCGTGGCCAGAGCCTTGTACCAGCAGACCAACGTGGTCTTTCTGGTGAGTCTGCACACAAATCACAATCACTGTCTCCAAGTCTTTACTTAGTGGGTTGCACCTTTGATTAACCTCGTGAGCAGACAAGTCTGTTTTCACTGTGAAAGTGTTTCTGAAGCTCTACCTGAACACTCTGCTGTGATTCTATTTCTGATGCCTTCCTACGTGACTAAAATAGCAACGCGCTCACTTAAGCCCAGCTGCAGGGCTGAGAAGCTAAATGCAGCTTTCAATGGGCAGGATACATTTATATGCACTTTATATGATTACATCTTATAATAATATCAATTAACGTAAGAGCTATTGATGAATAGTTTCTCTATATTTTAAAAATAATGAGTCTTCTATTATGTGCTGTAATGTTCAACCAGCTCTAACCAGACTTTTGTTTTGAAGCTGTCTCCTCTTGCTCCCTGTCTGTCCGTGCTGTGTTGTTCAGGACGACCCTTTCTCTGCCCTGGACATCCACCTGAGCGACCATCTGATGCAGGACGGCATCCTGAAGCTCCTGAGAGAAGAGAAGAGGACGGTGGTGCTGGTCACACACAAACTTCAGTATCTGCTACACGCAGACTGGGTGAGAAGGACAGACGCGCGTTCAGGTCTTTAACAGTAATAATAACGAAGTAAACACAGCGTCTGCAGACAGTTTGTATCAGAAACGCCCTAGAGAGCGTAAAGACTGATTTCTCAGCCTGCATTTATTCCATTTGCTTGGTTGTGTGTGTGTCTGTGTGCATTGTCAGATTATTGCCATGAAAGATGGCACCATCCACACTGAAGGGACTCTGAAGGACATCCAGAATTCTGAGCCCGAACTGTTCGAGCAGTGGAAAACCCTGATGAACAGACAGGACCAGGAGTTTGAAAAGGTGATTCATGCTTAAAGCTAATGGTGATGGAGTAAAGGGTTTGTTTGGCGCCGCTGCAGGGATTTGTTGTTGGTTTTTTTGAGCAGAACTAATTCTTCACATCTCGTCCTCCAGGAGACGGTGGCAGCGAGTATGACAGACATGGAGCGGAACACCCTGCGTAGGGCCATGTACTCCAGAGAGGCCGTCCGGACCGAGGAGGACGAGGAAGGTGAGAGGTCGCAGGGAAGCCTGATGACGCGCACTGGTTTCAGTCTGTTTGCTGGTAATGACGTAGAAGCCGACTGATTTTCCTTTTTGCTGTGTGTATTTGCTGAGCAGCAGCACCCGTTACATTAAAGCTTAAGCTCATCAGCTTATTTTAATGTTTACACCCTGTCCAACGTTTGCAGACGTTTGAATGACTCCAAATTCCCTGTATTTCATTATTGTCCCTTGGTCTTTAATTTATTTATGTTGTTTATGTTTTTTTTATTTACATAACAATGCAATGCAAACATTGTGTTGGTGTTGAATAATCCAGACTTTGCTGTTTTCCCTGGTTTCGGCATCTCGTGTCTTGGCTTCTCTTTAGAGTTTCGCAGCAACCAGATATGACTTGGCCTCCTGCTGTGACCAAACAATCTGACTCTTTACGTGCTCGTCTCCACTACTGAATGTGCAAACGTCAGTGGAAGGTGCTAAAGTGCAGTGGCTGTCCACCTTATTTGTTTTCTGTGTTGTCTTCCGTGTGCTGGTGGCCCTCCGGGCTGGATCCCCGCAGTACCAGGTGCTGCCCTCATATTCGATCGAGCAGGTGTGGCCGGAAAGCATGGTTTGGAGCAAAAAGAAAAGCAAACGTGTCTGTGCCATTGTGACGAGCTTCTCCCACCATCTTACAGTCTCATCATCACGTCTTTCTCTCATCTTTCACTTCTGCTCGTGAAGACCTGCTCTACGCCAGCATGACTGTGGATGGTGGTAGCAGTAGTGTGTGGGTGTGTGTGGGTGTGTGTGTGCCCTCCTGCTTCCTCTCTGCCTCCGGCTTGTATCAACCTCCCATGCAGCCTGTTGCATGATATGATGTGGTCTATTTAAAGCGGGGGCGGGGAGGACGTGGAAGCTCCTTTGACGTCCGCTCTTCACCCCTGCGCTCTGTGTCGTGGCTGCTGTGTTGCCCCCTGAAAAACGTGGGAATGAGCCTCTGCTTGGTGTTGTAGCAAATGCATAGTGTAGTTTCTCTGTGGGTTCTCCTCTCCTCTTGTTATTTCTCTCGCCTCTGTCCTGTTTTGTCCTGTTGGGGGGGGGGGGTAGATCACGTCAGAAATTATGAAGTAAGGAAAAAGTAAGACGTAATATTAGAGAGAGTTGTGTTGTTGTCCAATGACAAAAAGCAAGAATTCCTTCCCAGACTAAATGATTGAGTCAACAAACCCTCGTGCTTGTCTTGATGCCAGAGGAATCTCTGGAGAGCGACGAAGACGACAATCTCTCGCAGGTGATGCGTCAGCGAGCCACCATCCCCTGGCGCTCCTGCGGAACCTACCTGTCCTCCGCCGGACTGCTGCTGCTCAACCTGCTCCTCCTGTCTCAGCTCCTCAAACACTCCCTCATGGTCGCCATCGACTACTGGCTGGCGTACTGGACGTCGCACGTCATCGCGGCTGCAGCGCGAAACTGCACCCTGGTTCAGGTGAGACTGCGAAGGCTGCTTTTAAAAAGGGGATTTTATTTGTCTGCGTGTCTCTTCGGCTCGACTCCCTCTGGCTCAGGCAAAGCATTCTGAAGTTGTAGAGATGCAGCTTGTGAGGATTTAGTCCCTGTCTTTGGCAGTGATTTCACTCCTGCGAATGAAAACCCCTCAAGTCAACCAAAGGGTAAATCTGACGTGACTGGAACAGTTCAGAAGAAAATGTTTGTCAATACACTTAAACTTAGTGTCTCTGACTTTTACAATTTTGTTTAGAATATTTCTGAAAGTTGAGTCATAGCAACTGGACTTTTTTCATACAAACGTTTCACCGCCCATCCAGGTAGCTTCTTCAGAATATGAAACTCAAATGTTCCCAAATGAAATGATTCATCAAAAATGGTATAATAAAAATCTACAAATTAGATCATTCTAAATAAATCTGTAGTTGCTATTTTAAACAAAGCTGCTAATCAGTTAATAATAGCTGCGTCTGATAGGAGGGGAATGGGTCAATGTGAAGTCGCGTAACTCTACCACAGGCACACACACAGCATCCAACAGCTACTGTGTGTCACAATGCACACGCGTTTGAAGACCGGCTTGTTGTTAGTCCATAGAACGTGTGGCCCCTAAGTGGAAAGCCATCAGGTGGAATGAACCTTTAGCCTCATTTACTGTACATCCAGATTCAAGTGAATGAGCGAGTGAGAAACAATTTGTCGCCCCACGTTTGAAAACGCAAACGTTTTTCACTTTAAGCTCGGTTTTTATTGCTAAGGTTTCCCCTGCATCGTAATGCAATAAGGCCATTGTGTGTGTGTGTGTGTGTGTGTGTGTGTGTGTCTGCCCTGCGAGGTAAACGCCAGATCATGTTTCACACAGTCATGTGAAGGCTAAAGTCGGATTCAGCTGTGGATGACAGCAGCAGTTTAAAGATCGCTGTGTCCTCCTGTGGCAGTTGCCTTGTTTGTTGCTCACTTGCGTCTTTCTTTGGTGTTGCCTCACAGCGACAAACACGCAAACACAGATGTGGATGAACAGCCACTTAAAAGCCGAGGACAATGTGTTTGGCTCGGCGCTTATCTAATCTGTGCTGCTGTGTGGGCTAATCCGCAGGGCGACACTTAGACGTCCAGTACCTAGTACCACACACTAACAACAGCTCAACAGACTTGTTTCCTTGATGTAAATGACGTTTTTGGAAAAAAAACATGAATTATTTTTATTCTGAAATATAAAACTAGACAAGTTAAATTAAACTGGACAAACTTTTAGACACAAACTTGGTGCAGACTCAGGAAACGCAGGAAATAAAGATGCTCAGCCTGTGTTTGACAGCTTCACTGTGTTGCCTGCTAATTTTTAACCAGCCTGTGTGTAATTATGCTTAAAATTGCAGTACAGGCAAACAGAGCGTCAGGAACGCCTCCGCCACGTTTTAATAACCCCAAGCCTCGCTTCACAGGACTGTGGCTTCAGTCACACATGGTACCTGTCCATCTTCAGCGTGCTGTGCTGCCTGGGCATCGTCCTGTGTCTGGCCACCTCCGTGGCTGTGGAGTGGACCGGCCTCAGAGTGGCCAAGGAGCTGCACCACGACCTGCTCAACAAGATCATACTGGCCCCCATGAGGTACCGGGGCTCAGTGCGTCGGTGGCAGCTCTGCCTCCGAGTGTGTGTGTGTGTGTGTGTGTGTCTTTGAAGGCAGATCAGTTAAAGAGGAAACACAGTTAAAAGCACCTTTTTTCACCCCATTACTCTGAGCACCATCTGCTTTCCTCACACAGAACCCGACACACATCATGTTTATGAAGAGACGCACGACTGAATAAACACATAATTCACATGGAAGAATTTAAACCAGCTGACTGCGCCACGTGTCTGAGCGTCTTACTGTACGCAGACATAAAGAGTAGGATTACTAAACTGACATTATAAAGTATGAAGCATTCAAAAAGACAAAATATGAATCATGCACATTTCATAGTGTTTGTCCGTGTAACAGTGGAGATGATGAGCACAACTGACTTCCCTTTTTTCTCCCCCCGCGTCCCTCAGGCTGTTTGAGACGACGCCGCTCGGCAGCATCCTCAACCGCTTTTCCACGGACACCAACACGATCGACCAGCACATCCCCACCACTCTGGAGTGCCTCACGCGCTCCACCCTGCTGTGCGTGTCAGCCCTGGGCGTCATCTCCTACGTGACCCCTGTCTTCCTCATCGCCCTCCTGCCGCTGGCCATCATCTGCTACTTCATTCAGAAGTATTTCCGGGTGGCCTCCAGGTGAGTCTGACAGCACGGGGCCGACATAACAGATGTAATCAGCTCCGTAGCTGTACCACTGACTGCGTCCTCTCACCTTGTGGGATTTTATCATCCCGAGGAAGAGTTTGAATTTTGGATGCTGATCTAAAGGCTCAGACTCTAGATCTTATGACTCAGCAGTTAAAGTTAAATAAATAAAAAATAAATAAAATTGAGGATTTCTCATAAGGAGAAATGGCAAATTATATATTTACATATATTTGCGTTTTTTTTCTACATTTGTTAAACGTTGTTTAAACCTGAATGGAGACTTTGATGCAAATAGATTTTGATGAAATAATTCAGAGAAGAGTCTAAAAAGTGAATATTTACCTTTTTACATTTATTTCCCATAACTGTTTCACCTCAGTCCGTGCTTTTCCGTCCTCACCTGTCCCAGTTCAGTTACTCTTGCTCTCTCTTTACTGTGTCGCCTGTCAGGGACCTGCAGCAGCTGGAGGACAGCACCCAGCTCCCTTTACTCTCCCACTTCTCTGAGACAGTGGAAGGTCTCACCACTATCAGAGCCCTCAGGTACAGCAGCCGTTTACAGTTCCTGGCGCATATAAACGCTTTGTAGTCTGGGGGTTACAATGAGCTGCTGCTAATATGCATACTTTTAATTAAAAATGAAAGAAAAATCGTATAAAGTCTAATATCTGCGGGCAAAAAAGTCTGTGTTTGTACGTATAGCATGTTTTTCTCTACTGGATCAGTTTTAAGCATATTTTATCCATATAATTATATCTGAGAAGAATGTAAATTGGATCTTAGGCTGTCGTGTGATGAAGCGGTGCTTTCCATTGGCAGATACGAGCCCAGGTTCAGACAGAGGTTACTGCAGTTCACCGACGCCAACAACATCGCCTCGCTCTTCCTCACGGCGGCCAATCGCTGGCTGGAGGTCCGCATGGTAATGACGACTCGAAAAAAAGATCCTCCAAAAAAAAAACCGGGACATTTGCAGCCCGGCATTAGCATTAGAACATGAACTGCAGCTGTAATGTGATGTTTCGTGGATCGACCCCATGATGCTCACAGCTCATGCACATTCACGGTAACTCTGAGATGTTTATGGATCCATGTGTCACAGGTGTTGACAGGGAGCCTGATAATAGCAGCTCTCCTCATGTTTTACGAAACGTAGCTGAATTATTCAGCGCTGTGATGATGTCTCTGTGCAGGAGTATATCGGCGCATGTGTGGTGCTGGTGGCAGCTGTCGCCTCCATCACTAACTCTCTGAACAACCAGCTGTCCACGGGCCTGGTGGGGCTCGGCCTGACGTACGCGCTCATGGTGAGACTGTGTGTGTGTGTTGTGAGATCCTGATCCGTCAGTGGCTCATTTTTCACGTTTTCTCTCTTTGTCGTTTTTGCAGCAGTAAGCACAAAATATTATGGAGTTTTAAAACACTGTGTTACTTTTGTTTATGTGTTGTGATTGTTGTTTTTGGTCTCGTGAGAGTTAATAATTTTGAACTGTAAATGGTAGATTCACGTCTCTCTCACCCTGTAACTCGACCGCCGTGTGCAGCCTGAGAGAAGCGTGACATTTACCCGTCTCGCCACCTCTCTCTCCCCCTCTCTCCCTCCCTCCCCCACCTCTGTATCAGGTGTCAAACTACATGAACTGGATGGTGCGCAACCTGGCAGACATGGAGGTACAGCTTGGCTCAGTGAAGAGGATTAACAGCCTGCTCAAAACCGAACCAGAGAATTATGAGGGACTGCTCAGTGAGTGCAGCCAAACACTTTCACTTGACATTAATTTAGAAGCTGCTGATCAAATCACAGCTGCTTTCTTCTCAGAGGGGAGGTTTTGGGGGTTTTCTTCCCTCACAGAAGGCGACGTTTAAAGAGAGCCCATCCATCATTGTCAGCTCATGAAGCGTATCATAATGCTCACAAGTAACGTATCTTTATCCTAGTTCAGCTGTTTTTACATGAGTTAATGCCTTTAGATCCCTGAATAATCTACCTTACATGCATGTTTACTTGCTTGTGCCTCTTTCTCTTTAACGTCATCCACCATCCTTTCGTCAGGGGCAGGAAAGTAAAGGCTAAACGACTGTGACGTGTCGCGTTTGTGATCAGCTGTGTCTCAGGTCCCTGACGGCTGGCCCCGGCAGGGAGAGATCAAGATCCAGAATCTGAGTGTCCGGTACGACGCCTCACTGAAGCCCGTGCTTAAAAATGTCAACGCGCACGTCAGCCCCGGAGAGAAGGTAAAACACACAGGAACAAGGACGGAGAAAGCAGGGAGGAGGGCACGGATTCACGACTTTTATCGGCCGATGGAAAGAACGTTCGAGATAAAGATGACTTAGACTTGTTGGATTTCAGGTCGGGATCTGTGGCAGGACCGGCAGCGGAAAGTCCTCTTTCTCCTTGGCCTTCTTCCGCATGGTGGACATGTTTGAGGGTAAACATTAAATGTTTCTAAATGTAGCAATAGCAAGACTTTGAGTTAATGTAATATAGACTTGCTTTGTTTTGTTTTGTCCAGGGAGGATTGTGATTGACAACATCGACATCGCCAAGCTGCCTCTGCAGACCCTCAGGTCTCGCCTGTCCATCATCCTCCAAGACCCCTTCCTGTTCAGCGGCACCATCCGGTACCTTTAATACCACTTCGCCATCAGTTTAACCAGTAGAACAACGTTTTTATAGCAGTTTAGGTTTGACGATAGCGCTGATAGGACTAAAAATGTTTTATTGGATGGAGAGGGAGCAGTTGGCGAACTGTGACACTCAGAGACACTCATCTGGAGCGTTTGGAGCTGAGGGTTTGTCGATAAGGGGACATTCCTCTGAAAACTTCAGTGAAGAGGGTTATTTTTAGACATCTTTGTCACGATGGAGATGATGGTTTGAACTGTCACCTTGTACACTTTGTCGTGATAGAAAAAAAATGGTAAAAGAACAAGATTAGTGAGTAAATAATTTGCTGATTGTTATTGTGTGTGCACAGTTTCAACCTGGACCCAGAGATGAAGGCCACGGACGAGATGCTGTGGGAAGCTCTGGAGATTGCTCAGCTGAAGCCTGTTGTTAAATCTCTGCCAGGAGGCCTGGGTGAGACCGTCTGTGTTTGGTTCCATGTGTGTATTTGCACATCTTTCTGTGGTGGAGTGAGATGTTGGTGTGGTGACATCTTGGCTTAGCAGTCAGCTGCAGTTTAAGCATCATGGTGCTTTAGAATCTTAAATGTTTATTTATTTTATTAAAAGCAACAAACATCTCAGTGTAAATGTTAATTACCTGAACAACAAATGGAATCATTCATTTTCTGGGATCTCTCCTCCGCTTCTTGTCACGACGCTCGGCTGTGTCCAAGATCAAGCTGCTGTATCAGAATACATGAGCATTAATGTTTCAGATGCGGGTCGGAGCGCTATAATGTGTGTAGCTGCTCCGTTACTCTGAGCTCACGTCAGGCCGTGGTTCTTTTCGCACCGCAGAGCGAACAGCTGCAGACTGCAGCAGATCAGGTGTTAGCCGCGAGCCTTTGAGCAGCCTTAACCTACAGACACTATGAATGCTGGGTACCGCCTCCCCCGCCCCCTCCCCTTTATTCTGACTTTCGTCGCTCGGTTCTTTTTGTCTCTTGCTCGTGTCAGGTGGTAAATTTCTACGTCAGTCCATACAAAAGACACAAAAACCTGCTTTCACTTGTGTGACACTGACGAATGTGCACTTCCAGCTTTAGTTCATGTTGAGCAGAGCCACATGTTCAATGAGATATTGATCTGTGACCCCGGGGTGATGGCCAATTAATTTAGCCATTTACTTTTCATTTAAGTGACAGCGCAGAGTTAATGCAGAGTCCGCTGCTGCAGTAACGTTGCTGTTAGTGGTAATGAAGTCATGAAATAAAACCGAAACCTTGCCGACGTCAGTACGTTTTATTTAAGTCTAGAACTGTTGAGTTTTCTGCTTTATGCTACTTCATACTCAGACTTTACTACATTTGAGAAGGAAATATCATAGCTTTTAATAACTCTAATGACGAGTTACGTTTCGGTTCAGATTACAGTGAAAAATAGGTCATAACAATAAAAACCTAACACCACGGTGATGACACATTGAGCATGATCCATGCGAGTCTGATGGCTGATGTGTGTTTGTTTATATAGATGCAGACTAGATAAACCTTTTGTAAAAGTGTAATTATTTCGAACATGAGAAATAAACTAGAATATTTATAACGTGCACTGAAAGTTAAATTACTGAAGAAAATCAATGCATTATTGATCTACAAGCCAAGAGTTAATGGCTGATTACCCTTGGCTTCTCGTAGCATGAAGTCTCTGTGATGTTGTGCATTCCTGCTGCATATGAATTTACATAAATCGGAATATTGGCCATGTGACTCTATTTATCAAGTTAAATAAATTAAAGCGTACATTTTTTTTCCCGTTTAGATGCCATGGTGACAGAGGGAGGAGAAAACTTCAGTCAGGGCCAAAGACAACTGTTCTGTCTGGCCAGAGCCTTCGTCAGGAAGAGCAGCATCCTCATCATGGACGAAGCCACTGCGTCCATCGACATGGCAACGGTCAGTGTGTGGTACGCACAGGACATCGTTAAGGTGGTTAGTGAAGGCTGGTGATGAATGCGGGCAGCGTGCGCACGCAGGACGTGAAAGTGAAAGGTGAAGGTGACGCGAGGCGGGATCTATAGCCCTGGTTACCAAGGACAATGGGACGACAAGAGAAACATCCTCCTCCAGTTGTTTTTCAGTACATAAGGGGAGGATAAAAATAAACCGGGAGTGGAGGAGGAGGCGGCATGAACGCAGGCAGCAGAAAAGAAAAAGGCTGAAATAGAAGGAAACTACTCAGTGCAGTAAAAGCCTGGGGGGAGTATGTCTGGACGAACGGCTGTATCTTACTTAAGACCCCTCCTGTATGGCCAGTCACAAAGAGCATTTCCAGCTACAATAATGTTGCAGCACTGCCCTTGAGGAAACACAGTTTTTAATCACAGGCAGTAGGGGGGTAGTCAAGTGGCTTATTTTCTGAATTTCCCCTAATATCTTACACCGTCTCGGTTCTCTGTTAACATTACACGTACAGGAGTTGCTTGTACCGGAGCCTCACCTCACCTCCCCCCACCTCCCCCCTGTCTCTATCCCCCACAGGAGAGCATCCTGCAGAAAGTGGTGATGACCGCTTTTGCTGACCGGACAGTAGTAACTATCGCCGTGAGTATCTTTCCCTACGCTGTGCATCCACCTCTCCTCCTTCCTCGTCAGTGTGCTGACCTTCGTCCGCGCTGATGCAGTTCTTGTAAATTGGTGCAAAGCTGCAGAGAAATGCGGCATAAACACGGTTAGCGCAAAAACCCAGGAGAAAGGAAATATAAAAGGAGAGAGAGAGGAGCAGCGGATGTAGGTGTGTTTATGGATGTTTTGGATTATTCTTCTGCCTCTAATTTTATCATTTTGAACATAATCTTACCCTCATGTAAAAGATAAAGAAACATCTTCTTAAGCCAGTTCTTCCAATTTCACCTACTGCTTTAACGCAACAGCCGATTCAATTACATGTACATAGAACTTCTCCATGTTGAAATGAATGATAAGATGAATGATAACCTTTGTGGGTTTTCCTCATTCCAAGCCTGTCAGTCCGAATTAGTGGCAGAGCGTAGCGGCTCCCTCTGACGTCTCGCTCTTGTGCTCGGAGCACTGATTGGTTTTCTTCCCCCTCGCCGCACAGCATCGCGTCCACACCATCCTGAATGCCGACCTGGTGATTGTGATGAAGCGGGGGATCATCCTGGAGTACGACAGACCCCAGGCCCTGCTGGACAAGGAGGACAGCGTCTTCGCCTCCTTCGTGCAAGCAGACAAGTAGCACAAGAAGAGGAAGCGTTAAAGGAAGACATTCAAAGTGCAATTGTCCCATGGAATATATTCCTTTTATTTTTTAATCATGTATTATATTTGTACATAAAATGTCAATTCTTTGTTAATAAAACATAAATTATCATCTAATTTGGTGGGTTTATAGCTAGAACGGGATGATGTGTTTTATGACAGCGTGTGTAAAACGTGCTGTGCTGTTGAAAATGACCTGGAGCAGAGCTGAGGAACACACAACGCAGCCCACTACTACCAGGCTAAGAAACGCAACACAGAGACCATCGCCACGCACTGTGCTCACTGGAGTCACTCTGAGGTCAGATGCTGTGCCTGCAGCTGCCAGGGCCTAAGTTAGAAAGTTATCTAGATGCCAGAGGAGCAAATAGTCAAGTAGACAAATACAATGTTTCTTGTGCGGTAGGACAGAGATGGAGTTTTGCTGAGAAGATTACATCTGGTTCCTGTTTGGTCCAGCCCACTTTCTGTTCAGATTTAAATCTGTTCCAGTTTAGCCTGAAGATGATTGAGTCATGTGGTCTATGTTCAATCCTATATGTGTTATGGTGAAGGCATTTCTGCGCGACTTAACTGTTTCAATGCGTAATGGGTCCTCGCCTGCTTTCTCACTGAATATCACAGGAAGGGCACCGCAGAGGTGGTGGAGGGAGGGACTGCCTCTCCACCTCAGCGTCTCCATCTCACGTTACCGAGCTACAGAGAAGTAGTGGAATCAGCATACAGCCAACTGCGCCACACGAGCCTGCCTTCTCATCCAAATGTGACCAAACTCAGCTCCGAGGCCCATTGTGCTCCGTCATCAACAATTCACATGTCCTTACGCACCGCCACGCTTCACAATGGGACGCGGCGGCGAGGCACCACCGTACCCGGTCAGTCGGTGGCGTGAGTGACGGCGACAGCTGCGAAGCTGGAGGAAGAACCTTCTCATGGGAGCTCTCGGTTGTAAGACGCCTGATCTGGAGGAAACGTGAGGCGCACGCATACCTCCAGAAAACGGGCGACAACAAAACACCCCTGCGCCCGACAGCTGCGGAGGAGCTGACGCCGGGATAAGAAAAGTTTACCGGAGCAGAGGAAAATAATTCTTCCTCCACACGGATTTAGACAGAACTTTAAAGCCAGAAGGCGGGCGCGTAGCATGGGAGCGCAATGTTGTCCAGGAAAGGACTCATCCCAGAGGATTACCTGCTGACGCGTTTGGCTGAGGATGTCCTGCAGCCGAAGTTCAAGACCAAAGCGGGGAAAGCTCGGTTCGTCTCCAAGAACGGCACCTGCAATGTGGCGCACACCAACATCCGAGAGCAGGGCCGGTTCTTGCAGGACGTCTTCACCACTCTCGTGGATTTAAAATGGCTCCACACGCTCATCATTTTCACTATGTCGTTCCTGTGCAGCTGGCTTCTCTTTGGGATGATCTGGTGGCTCATTGCCTTTGCGCACGGCGACCTAGACCAGAGGGGAGACGACTTTGTGCCGTGCGTAACGGACATCCACTCCTTCTCATCCGCGTTCCTCTTCTCCATAGAGGTCCAGGTGACCATCGGCTTCGGGGGTCGGATGATCACGGAGGAGTGCTTCTCCGCCATCATCGTGCTGATCGTGCAGAACATCGTCGGACTGGTCATCAACGCCATCATGCTCGGCTGCATCTTCATGAAAACTGCGCAGGCCAACCGGCGCGCGGAGACGCTCATTTTTAGCAAGCACGCCGTCATCTCCGTCCGGAACAACAAGCTGTGCTTCATGATCCGCATCGGGGACCTGAGGAAAAGCATGATCATCAGCGCCACCGTGCGGATGCAGGTGGTTAAACGCACCACCACAGAAGAAGGCGAGCTGGTGCCTCTGGACCAGATCGACATCCACATGGACAACCCGGTGGGCACCAACGGCGTCTTCCTGGTGTCCCCCCTAATTATCTGCCACGTCATCGACAAGGACAGTCCCCTGTACGAGCTGTCAGCCGTCGACCTGCTGCACGAGGACATCGAGGTGATCGTGGTGTTGGAGGGGGTGGTTGAGACCACCGGCATCACCACGCAGGCCAGGACCTCGTATGTGGCGGAGGAGATCCTGTGGGGGCAACGCTTCGTGCCCACCGTGTCCGCGGAGGACGGGATGTACGCGGTGGACTACTCCAAGTTCGGCAACACCACAAAAGTGCCGACGCCGAGCTGCAGCGCCAAGAAGCTGGACGAGGTGGGCGGCATCGCTCGGTTCAAACTGTTCGACGGCGCCACCTCGCGGGCGTCTGTGAGAAGGCGACGTGGGTCCGCGGTGGCCCGCAAGTCCAAGATGGAGAGGATCTGAGGGAGCCACGTGCTGCACGCGTTTTCTATGGGAGTGACCTGTTAAGTGTAGAAATGTTGAATAATAGAATCATATTTATTTTACAATAAAGGACATGTTATACGTAAGCAACAGTCCACATCCCTCTATGCAGTCAGAATATTTCAAACAAGCTTTTTTTTTTTTTTTTACTCAGGGACAGTATGAAAATGCACAGAAGCACAGAGTTCAATGAAATGCAATTGTTCCACAACCTGGGTAGCATCCACAATAAACACAAGAAACTATAACGTAGATGTGTCTTCACCTTTTGTTGACGCTTTGCATGGATCCGAGGTTGATCTTTAGCTTTATTTCATGAAACCGAGACCAAGAAATGTTGTGATCCGAGTTATTTTCTCAAGCGTGAGAGAAATCTCCTCATGACCAGAGGCACCAAGAAGCGTCAAAGTGGACAAGTTCCTTTTTTTTTTTTTTAAATGTGTGACTGGCCAGAAACGCTCATTCTATTAAGAGTTTAACATATGACACAAAGACAGGCTGGCATTTCTCTCTTTTATTAGATTATAATCTGCAGAGTTTAAAATATTAAATTGCTTAACTTAGTTAATAATTAAAATACATAAACAAGAGCCAGAACTGAAGAACCCTGCAAAAAAATAAAAATATAAATAAAAAAAAAAAAAAAAGGAAAATTACAAACCCAATCCTCAATAGAGAGGCTATGCCTGACAGAACCCGCTTGTGATTCTTAAAGTCCAAGCAGACTGTGCATTTTCTACACACACGTAATGATACCATTATTGTTATTTCTGATCTAATTTTACTCTGATAATCTTTTCAAAAATAAAAAAATAATAATTACAGTGGATGGTAGAAATAAAAACCAAGAGTTTTCATTTGCACTGGGAGTACTGGTGGCTGTCACACAGCAGAACAGCGCCGCGCCCTACGCTCTCACCCCTCTTCTTCTCTTCTCCATGGGCCTGCAGACATTACCTCATGCCTTTGTCCTTCTGTGCTGCTGGAGAGGGTGGTGCCGGTGGCGTTTACGGGGCTGCTGCGGTGCTTCACGTCAGAAACTGCTCAGATTCAGCCACATGTGGGCACCAGTCGGTCTCAAAGTGTCAATTCTCTGATCAGATTAAAATCTAACATACAATCCTTATATTTTCTTCTCTGCCTCCCTGTTTCGGTGAGATTCTCCATGTTTGCTGCCCCCTAATGGTAGGCTCTCACCCCCCAGGTGAATATGTGACAATACTACACAGAGTCTTGTTATATGGAGGAATGAGCAGACTGGAGAACAAAAGACAGAGGGAATAAAAAAAAAATAAAAATAAAAAAGTAACCTCTCTCTGGCAGCAGTGACGTATTCTCTCAGGTCCTGAGTAGGAAGCGCTTTAATCATCCCGCACAAAAACAAACCAAACAGTGATTGGCTAGTATCACCCAGTCAGGCAGTAACGTGGCTCCCTACTGGCCACCATAGTGGCCGAGCATCTGCAGGCTGCTTCCCGCCGCTGCTGCAGGAGGGAAGGATTAACCTGCGGGCGAGCAGAGTCCTCTTCTCCGCACATCACAACACTGTACAATAGTAGGTTGAAGCAAAGCAGAGCCCCCTTCCTGTACTGTACGTTAGATAAAGGGAGACGAAGGGCCAACAGACACACTGCACCCCCCCCCGAACAAAAAACTAAACTGAGTAAAATAATAAAAAACATAAAAAAAAAAAAAAAAAAACTAAAAACATACACATACTTTTTGTTCCTAGTTTAAATTGCAGAGAAAATGGGAGAGATTTGCCCCTCGGAGGAACGCTCACGCCAATTCCTGCTGGCGTGACAAATCCCTCCCTGCGACCCCAACCCCCCCCCTGAACACCCTCCCCCCCTCCTTCCAGCTAGTTG
Organism: Macropodus opercularis; assembly: GCA_030770545.1. NCBI lineage: Eukaryota > Metazoa > Chordata > Actinopteri > Anabantiformes > Osphronemidae > Macropodus > Macropodus opercularis. Next base: position 6,290,101 of record CM061094.1, on the reverse strand, counting down.
CTTGGTGTCATAGCGAAATATAAGGGTAGTGGAAGGTCTCATAAGTCCTGCTGGCACCGAAAAGGGGGGGGGGGGCAGGCTGTCTTTCCTTTTCTCCTCTTTCTTGTCTTCTATCAACCCCCCCGGGGCTACTGCGTCACTGCCGCCCCCTGCTCATCTCTCCGTGACATGGTTTTGTGAAGATGGCGATGGAGTTGGGGGGGAGGGAGCCGGAAGAGGCGCCGGTGGCGGGGCAGGGGTGCAGAGGATTTCGGACAGGTCGTCCATGATACAGGTCTCCTTGGGATCGACCAGGTTAAATTCCCTCACGAAAACGATGAAATGTGCATACAGAGTGTTCAAGTGGCCCTGCAGGTCCAGAACCACCGTCTCTTTAAAGTGCGCCCAGTAGAGGTGAGCCAGCACGTGGAACAGGTACCGGCAGATCTTCTTTACCAAGGACTCAAAGGAGTTGGGGAACTCTTTACCTGCATGGAAAGAAAAAGCAAACCACACCGGACAGGAGAGGATGTGTTAGCAACAGGAGTAAACGAAAGAAAGGCAACATGGCTGCATCTTTTTTGGACAACAATAAAAATAATCAGCGGACTAAAATACCAAAATAAAGAACCATAATATCCACTGTCTGGTAATATGACAAGAAATATAACAATAAGGCTGAAATCAGCTTAAAACGAATAATGTCAGTCTCAAATGCGAATACCTAAAGGTCCCGTATTTTTAATGGGGCACAGCTCATTTGACCTAAACTTCAGGAGACGGAGCAGCAGGGGGCAGCAGTACAGTTACTTTGTAACAGTTGAGGGGCCCCAGGGCTGCAGCCACAAAGACACTCACCGTATTTTGTAGGAAAGATTTCCTCATCTGTGACCAGCTTCTGACAAAGGCTCATTACAAAGTCGACGTACTGCGGAGCGGTGCACTTTGTCTTTTTCCCCTTCTCGTCATACCAGTAGTATATTCTACAAAGACAGAGACAAAGAAAGCGCCTTGTTTTCAATCTGGAAAATAACAGTTAGGAAAAATACACGATTGCACAGTGTTGCAATGAGCATGTTATAAAGAATGTTTGTGGTTGAAGTGAGAGCAGGTCACAAACAGGAGAGTTTCCTGGAACACGAAACAGTCAAATTATTTCAGTCAAGCAGGAAGACAAACAACATAAAGGTGACATGTGAGACACAGTTGGCCAATGAGACGTTGAGACTATACCATCATTCAGAAGAAAAAAAAAACAGACCCAATGGCGTCTCACTTTCTGGCACAGATCTGAATATACAGGTTGGTCCAGTGTTATTACAAACAACTGCCGAGTCCCATTTAGACACATTATTATCACAAGCCATGTAAGCGTGTCTTCATTTCTGTGCCCTGAAAGTTTCATTTCCTTGGTAGGATGAAGCCCAAACCGCTTTCATGGAAGTTTACAAAAGGTCAACCAGCAGCTAGTCAACCCAGCAGGACAGGTTTAACGCCCGAGAAATGGAGCAGATGCAAACGCACAAAGCCACTGAGCTCAAAGCTCCATTAATAAACCGACGAGACGGTGAGAACGAACGAGTGGATGGAGCGGACGTTGCAAATACAAAGGTACATTAGCACGTGTTTTCCACAGCTCAGTTGCGTCACATGTCGCAGGTGATGCATTTGTTTGTTTGCGTCTGTCATTTCCCAGGGCGCAGCGGTAGATTAAGGTGGAACAAGACGCTGCTGACAGAGGTGAACTCGTGACGAACCTTTTGAAAGCTAATATGTCATACGTGGCGTTTCTCAACTGGTGTGTCATTCGTCACTGATGTCAGGTCATATTTTAGCGCAGGGTGAGCATGCACACCCGTAATGTTTAGTGTTGCAGATGTCAAGTTTTTCCAGCTATGGCTTGTACGCAGTAGGGAATGAGGCTTCTCTGCCACCCCACCCTGACAGGACAAACCCATTACTTAAATGCTAATCGCCACCTCCTCTCTGTTAACGTGGAATAAAGAAACGCCTCAGACTATTCCTGCAGAGGGATACCCTTGATAAATTAAACAAAGTAGCTTTCCGATGAATAAACCAATGGGGCCTCGGCAGGTGAGCGATGAATAAACCAGCAGGCGCGGAGGTAACTTACGTGTTGCAGGCCGTCATGGCTTGACAGGTGTCCCCAGTGCAGAACTCTGAGATGGTGCTGTACTGCAGGTTGATAAGGTTGAAGAATGTTGTCGCTGCAGGAAAGAAAAGATCACAGCAAGTTATTCAGTGTGTGGGGTCTAAACCGCAGCACGTTGGACACTTTACTTTTAGACACACACACGCACACAGAGATAAGAGGAGGAGGGGGGTGGGTGTCGATGTTTAGGTTGTTACTTCAATCTTCAGTTCCTTAGACTGTAACAAGCATTTGTAGTATGAGGGGAACCGCCCTCTCAGCCAGCGTTAGGTAAGTATGGGGTTTACTCGGAGATAAGAAAAGCCTCCCTCTCAGTCATAATGTGCTCTGTGTGGCAGATGTTCCCAGACATGAGAGATCTCTCCAATATGGCGACATTCCTCAAACGGTTTTTGCCTTTGACTGCAAAACAACTTATTTACTTTACTTTCCACAGTCGTCTCTCTCACGCTGGGGGCGCTGGCAGGAAATTTATAGTGTGGCGAGTTTATTGTTGCACTACAAAAATTCATTAATCAACAGGCCCTTCAAGAAGACACTAAAACTTTGGAGAGGCGACATTCAGATTAAAAGATTATGTGCAAATCATTTTTACGCGCACGCTTCCTGTAGAAACCTGCAGTTTATGAGGCTTTTAGATAAGATGGAAAATAAAAGCGACGCGTCAGTAGTTTCTACACGTTTCCGCTTGTTGTACTGAAGCTCATTGCTAATTTTATCCCAGGGTTGTTTTATCCAGTTGAAGATCTACTACTCCGCCCCCTCATGAAAAACTGTGGCACATGTTACTTCCACATGCACATGTTTTGTATAATAACTTTTCAGTGTTGTTATTTACCGACTGCAGTCAGGGCGACCGAGCTTGGGATTGTTCCCGACTCCAAACTCTCGGTTTTCTCGTATGGAATGAACCCAGTCGCACAATAGTTTTGCGACTCCACTTTATCCCGCTCGGTAAACGGTCAGTAAATAGGAAACTATTCGGCCCAGTACCAAACTAAATGACTCCAATTACTGATCTGGTCTGAAAACGCTGTTTTCGCCAAACACTGTTCAGCGCTTTTATTTTGTTTTCAAGCCAAGGCCCAAAAAGCGGTTAATGCAAGTTGGCACAAGCCAGATGATATCGCTCTCAACTGCATGTTGAAAAACACATTAACATGTGAAGACACATCCCATCTGTTATATCAGCCTAAAATAAAAATGAAAGCAAAAATGTGTTTTCTACTTTTCCTCCCATGGGCACTTAAAACCCAGGCAGGCTGATAGAACAAAGGCCCTGTTGGGGAAACAGTGGCTTCATTAAACTCCAGAATTGATGCTCATAATCAAGGCCAAAGCTGGAAAACTATTGGGTTTGAAGAAGCGCACTGCGCAGTGTTACTGAGAACGGGCCCGTCGTGGTCCTCGGCCTGGCTCGCGTTGAAGGCCTGGCTCTCAGTAGCACTGGAACATCTCGTCGTTGACAGATGACAAGCGCATACCGACATGGAAAATAATTCCTTGTGCCTGAGGAAATTTTTACGCAAGTGCGAGATAAGACTGAGCTTCAGGCATTTTACGTCTCAAACGAGACAAGAGCCTTTACATATTTTAACAATTACCACATTAAACAGCTTCTCTCTCTCTCTGCAGTCTACATATGTTCTGTGCAGTCACTCACTGTTGCTGGCCAGCCATTCGTTGAGGTCTATTTCTCTGGGCAGCACTACCAGCTCCTTGAGGTCGAAGTCCACCACTCTGATTTTTGTGAACTCTGGCTCCAAGTACTGCTTCTTCTCTTCTGCTGGAGGCTTCTTCCCATTTGGCTTCGTCTTCGATTTCCTGCAACGCAGAGGGTGGAAAGTCACGTTAAGGAGCTGGCAAAAGAAGCTCTACAGCGCTTAACTGATCTAAAAGCAAAAGTTAGCGTTTGAGTTACAGTGGCCTGTAGTTGAACACAGAGCAGGAAACTGAACCGAACCTGTCAAGCAAAGGGCAAACCATAAAAACAAAGTAATCAAAAAAGCAGCTTTGTGTGACTTTTCTAATTCCGGAGTCACAGAAACCTAAAGAGACCAAACAAAGACTCCCCTGTCGATGCACTAACCCCTACCCGTGACGTCTGAATGAACGTTAGTGCTATGGCTTCCTCAGACAGCCGTCCCCCAGTGCCTTGTTCTCCCACTGCTAGTTTTAGCACGGGGACGTCATGTCACACTTCTTTTGCACTTCCACGGCTGTCACCTCTACTCCAAGCCAGTGCAACCTGGGGTGAAAGGCTGAAAGACTACATAGATAAAAGCAGGTATGAATCCGACTCATCCGGTGGCTGCACTCCCTTGGTCTCCACGAACAGTGGCTGATCCGAATTCTGTTCAATCCTACATGGCTTCTTGGTCCTTCTTGGCTCTGCTACTGCAGTTTGGGTTTGTTTAAAGACCGGGAGTCTCAGTTTGCTTCCTGAATTTGTAGTGCTTTTGTGTACCCTTACTTCTTCCTGTCTTGGATTCATCCCCTTCAGCTCCAGTTCTCATCCCTCCTTGGTCTAAACATAATGATCCAGAAGCTCTGTGTTTCTGGCTCTAACTTTTCCCCCCCTTCCCTTCATAGTTGTTCTCAACAGATGGCGGCTCTGGCTCCTGGATGGAGTAGAGCTGTTGTAACAGCGATGAGGTATCATAAACACCATTTCCCAGCAGCAGCCAAGAGCCGTCTCGCTTTTACTCGGGCTCTAACACACACACACACACACACACACACGGGCGTTTACAGGGTAGACGGAAAAGGCTGGTTGGATTTCTGCAGGAAGAGGCGGCTTACGTTCACAGTCCACACGCAGCCGGACGTACTGGAAACACGCTTGGACAGAAAAGCTCAAGAACAGAACAGGGAGTGAGAGGAATGAGGAGAGGCCGTAGAGCGACATCGGGCCAGCGGATATCCATGGGAACTAATAAACACTTACAAAACATGACGGCACAGCGGAGCACGAGGCTGCACTTTTTTAGGTCTCCTCTCCACTTACGCCGATTTCCACCTCAGCAAACAAAGGCATGTCAACATGAGGACGTGCACACACTGCCCCCAGCCCTGCGCTGTGCAAATGTTAAAGGATCTTCACCCCAACGACTTCCCTTGTTCACATCTGCTGTCGTCTTATTTAATGGTCAGGAGATACCTTTGCCTGTTAACTGTTCCAACTCCGCTGGGTTGGATAACATTTAATAGAGTCCCTTATCTGATGGTGTCCACAGACATAAACATTCCCATTTGTTGGGTAATGATTAGAATGTTTCCTCCTTCCAGGCAGTTTGTCTTGGCCTCATTCTGAAACCAAGGGCACCGCTCATTACGCTCCTGGCTAATTATTGATGACAGGCCACTTTCTGTTTCTCCTGTTGCTCTGATCTTTTTCTGCCCACACTTCCCTCCTCCTCACGGCGGCAGGCTCACCTGTCCAAACACTGCATAGTTGGGGGTCAAAAGCCTCGGAGCTGGTGGTCTTACGCTTGCCCTTTCTTTTCATCTGCCCGTCTGCAATCAGCTTTGCCTCAAGTCTAATTTGACTCACATTTTAATTACCGACGCTCACTCTGCCATTTGCTTAAATCAGCCCCTTATCTCTGCTTGTTTCCTTACACCTCTCAGAAATAGACAAAAAAAAAATGAGGGCACTGATAGATTCATGTGGTCCATGCGGTTTGTGCTGTGAGCTACATGTCTGGTCATGTGAAAGAGCTTTACCCGAGAAAAGAGCTTCACGCACAGATACCATCGGCGCTCACTACTTTTCAAAGGCTTTGCTAAGCCCTCGGAAAAGTGTTCAGTTCCTGTGATGGGTTCTTTCTTGCCTTCCTCCCCCTTTTTTAATTAGAAAACATTCTGTTTCGCTGAACTATTTCCTGCTTCTCTCCCTCTGTAATTTCATAATTTCCCAAACAAGTGCCTCCTCCACTTTTTGTGAATGTTTGTGTGGAAAAGGGAGGTGAAATGCTGGAGCTATTAGTTTATTTTCGGATAGGGAAAACTTCCTCTATGCCAGCACTCGGCCATCAGTACGAGACACACACACACACAGCTTTGTCTGGTAAAGGTCTCGTAGACAAGTCTTTGCCATAAAAGGCAGCAGATGCCTCTTGCTCCTCAGCAGATCAGGGCAGGCCAGAAGGCAGAAGTGGAGGCGAACTGAGGCCACGGCCTGGCACATGTGCTTGCACTGGAGAGCAGCGGCAGCCTGCCTGGCACCGACAGGAACTAGTTTATCATACAGGCTTGCACAACTGCTGTCCAGAAAAATCTGGTCTTGTCTGGTTGGAATAACAAGTTCACTATGACCCATGAGAAAATAGTGTGGGAAAACATCTAAACCTTCTCAAGTGGACGAGGCAGACGAGCCGTTTACCTGTGACAAAAACAAGGGAACTGGGTTGTGTAGTTGGGTGATGAGGAGGTCAGCCCTGCAGAGTGACAGACCCGACAGCTGTTCCGCTCCGCCTGTCGGCCATTCTCACCCCTTTCACTTTTCCCCACTAACATCGCCTCCCCCACCCTCCACTCGCTATCTTTCCTCGTGTGCAACGCAACTAGGGCTATAAGCACAGATAACGCGGTCACACAACAACACACACACACCTGTGACTTTACACACACAAGTGACTTTGGTTGAAGCCCCCTTTTCCTTCCAGTCGACCCAGCTGGTCGCAGCAGCTGTGTTGTAAGCCTGATCCCGGCAGAGACCTCGGGAAAACTCAGAAGAAACGAGTCTTGTGTGCTCTGAGAGTGCTTGTGCAAGCACATGTGTACGCCACAACTGTTCAGTCTTGATTTTAGAGAGAGACATGCATCTCTTTGGCCTCTGGTAAGTATCTGAGCTGTTGCAGGTTAAGCTGTGTGCCTGTTGAACACAATGGTTCCTAAGAGGAGCAGCTCTCGGGCAGGTACACCACAAGCCTGTCTCCTTACGAGAACCTGGATTCTCATTACAATAAATCCTGGGATCACTTGGGGCCACGTTACAGAGCTACGCAGCAGGACCATCTCTCCCTAAAACGCTCCAGTACGTTCCTAAAGAAATGGAAGTGCTTCTGCACAGGAAATGTGTAGACCACGCATAGTTAGTTTTCACCTAAACACTAATCGAACGAGTTTTGTATTTGACCCTGTTTCGTTATTTGTCAACAACTACATGCTGACGCCATTTAGCGCAATCCATGAAATCACTTCCTCCTTGGAAGCCTGTGGCTCCTGCCAAACAGGACACAGCACAATTACCACATAAAATGACCTCCTTGATTGCAGAAGAATCTTATTGATGATGAGGTGATAGACAAAGACATGCACCATCTTCTCTCACGTCGCTGCTTTTCGGTGTATTATAGATTATTTGATAGTGTTTAAATCCAATGAAAGAGATATTTAGAGGAAATCAGAGCCAGTGGTGAAACTCAGCATACAGTATTTGTCAGCCATGATTAAGAGCAGCTCTAAACATTCTTTGGTTTCTGTCTCGCTTTACAAAAAAAGTCTAAGGTGCTCAGATACGTTCTTGTTTTGTTTCAACCGCCCCGATACATTACTGTCTTACCATAAAGAGTGTGATATGAATCTATGATACTGATATGAATGAGAACACAGAACAGACATGTTTTCTTCTCACAAGACCAGAAAAACCTTACACTGACCTGACCACCGCAAAACTAATTCACCATAGGTTACAGAAAGAATCAATCAGATTTCAGGAAGCTGCTTGCAGGGACTCAAAGTCTTAAAAGGACTGTAATAAACCAATAGCAACAAGATATTGCTGTAGACTTGACTGATTAGACTGGGAGTGAGTGAATGAACTCTGCCATTTTGTAAAAAGAACGGCTCCACTCAGGAGGATCCGTTTTCTCCAAGCCTGGCCTCCTGATCCATTTTAGGCTTCAAACCGAGTAGACTCGGCGGCTCTATTCCCCGAAAAACCACAGTAAGAGGAGAGCAGGCGGTCTGAGCACTCCAAAGCTCAGACACAAACCACAGCCGCCATTACAGGGCTAAAAAGAGACCGAGTTACGGATGGACTCGGTCAGAAGCTCAACCTTGCAGTACTTAAGTCTAAAGAGCAACTGTTCTGCTAGAGGTGCTGCTGAAGTTTGAGTGTAGGAACACGTCACTCAATTACTCATCTGTTCAGGCCCTGGAAAGAGGAGATAGGAGAAAAACAAAGACATCCCAGTTGCCACTACTTAATCAGCAGCATCACCAGGGGAGTGAGGAGCACTGTAAATCAGTAGATGGGAATTGCAGTCAGGGCACCCACCTATAACAAGCACGCACACAAAACCAATTCAACTCCTCCAGCATAGCTGTGGCTACCTCCTCTTCCCCATGCCAAATCCCCTTTCAGTGGCTCTCCGGCCTGCAGAGTATGTAAGGACCCCCTGCTAGCAATATAATACAGCTTCATCTACATCACAACAAAGCACTTGTTTGGCAGGAAGGGGGTTTGTGCTCAGATAGGGCCATGTCACTCTTAAGGACAAATGTACCGGTAAGCTTGTTGAATACAGGTTATCCTGGACATTGGTTGACATGGCAGCTACTGGTGTGGATGATGAGCCGATTGTCTCTCTCCACGCTGCACATTCGTTGAATTTGTACAATCAGCCGTTTTTAAAATGAGGAAAAAAGATTATACACTATCAGAGGAACTGGGAAGCTACACGCTTAAATTTAGTATCTAGTATCACTCCTGCTTCTAAGACATTAAACATTTACTACAGCAGGAAACAAATTAAAGTAAACTACTTAGTGCCCCCCCCCCCTTCTTCTTGTTAATGCAAATTTCCAAACCTTCTCCTCAGAAAAGTCCCTTTTGTGCCTCCCAGGAAAATACAATCAAAGTATATTACTTGGAAACCATTTACCTGCTAAAGCAAGACAGTTGAGTTCCCCGGAAAAAGCGGCAGAATCTGTCTATACCTGTCACAGATGTTGCAACAGACCAATGGAAATTCCTCTGTGCTTCTCACTGCGGCCTGCTTACAATCGGTTCAACTACGAATGAATTTAGAAATTGTCCGCTGCTTGAAAACGCACCTGTCCCCTGACTGAAAGGGTGAGAGACAAAGTCAAAGCACAAACAAGACGATCTGTCCCCGGAGGGGCCACACTCATAACGACTGCACGTCTCCATCACATGACACAGACGGGTAAATACTCATATGTACACTGGGTTAAAATGAACACCCCCCACCCCAACTACTGTGACGTGGATATAGTTTTTTTGGCTTGTAGCGGTAATCCTCTATAGGAATTAATCATGTTTGTCTGACACACCCAAACTCAATACTAATGCTCCAAATTGGGTAATGCATTCTTCTTACAGCTGCTCGACACTTTTAAAGACATAAAACAAGTAAACACGATTTCATTCGTATGCAACAAACCATCAAACCTTAGTTAACAGTGCAGGGTAGAGTAGTAATGCTGACCACAAATCACTTCACTATTTCTGTCTACTACACAAGTTTGATCCTCGTCCGCTAAGCCGTTAACAGACGTCTTTAAATGATTTATCAGCCTCGTTGAGGAGGCAGTGTCACATTTCTCTTGCTCCTGTTGAGTCTTGTTAGTCAGAGGAATGAGCCTCTCACCGGCTGCTCAATTGCAGTGACCCCGGAACTGGAGGGGTTTTCATAGCTACGGTGTAATTACTGCCGAGAAGACGCCGCTAACAACTTACCGGTTTGTCCACGGCCGTAATTACTGCAATTACGATTTAGATACAGATAACAAACGAGATACGGTTCTAATCTCTGGTAAAGTTAACGGAGTGTCTGCAACACAGTGGTGATATAAACAGATCGTGCCCCTGGTACCGCAGGGCGATCGATCCGTGACCAGACAGCGGCGCCGTAACGCACATTGCGCAGGTTCAACGTGATTCTCAATCGGACTATGAACGTCCCTCAGCCCGTAGCAAAAACACAACAAAGCCCCAGTTAATGCACGTATTACTCTGTTCAATCAATAAAATCAATACCTTAGGACTTTTCCGACTGCCTGGAGCACCATTTTGCAACTTAGTCCGCCTTTGGAGTTCCTCTGAGAGTGCATGTCGGTGTTGGCTCTAGAAAAGGAGCAGTAGTCCCCCCCCCTCCCGCGCACACCGCTTAAAACATGAAGACGATGTGAGCGACCCTCCTGATTCAGAGCGTCCGAGTCACACCAGGGTCCGACCCGAGTCCAAACTGACTCGCGGCTCATGGATCAGCTCAGGCAAAAACTTGGTTAAAACTTCACAAAAAGGACCCGCCTCCTCTGGGACTCCGACGTCCAATCGGAGGAGGGGAGAGGGCTCCGTGGGCGGGGCGTCGTGACGTCAAAAAAAAAAAACTGGCCATGTGGACGTGGTTTGAGCGTTTTGCCTGGAGCGTCCTTCCGATGGGGCAACAGGTGGTCTGCTAGGACCTGCTCACTACAATGAAAGAAGCTGCTGCTACTGTATGAGTTTACTGCAGCAGAGCAGGTTCACACAAACTTGGCCTCTCAATTACAGAGTAAATATTCATAGTAGCCCTGAGGAAGCCAAGTAACATATTAGTCCTAATAGGCAGATTATCAGTGGCCCACAAATGAAGGTCAACATCAAGCAGCGAGTCATTTCGGTGAATGTGAAATGTGGCAGAACGATCATTGCCGTCATTTTTCTATTGCTCGAGATCAATTTAAATATGCCCACGTTGGCATTAAAAACAACAAAAGTAGCAACAATATAAGAAGGCGACACAACCTTGTAGCACATTTGCTTTCCGCACACGCTTGCAGTTAAAAGTGTGTAAATTCTTTCGGTTTGAGAACCGCTGCCAGGTTTGAGCGCAGCGCGCATGCTGGGGCTGTGCAGCGACATTTTTCCTTTCTTGTCTATTTCACCTGGAGTCCAACCATGACAGGCTGGCAGCTGTCAGACATGTTCAAACATGACTTTGTGAAGCTAAGGAACCAGGGAGGGAGTCAAACAAAGGCTGACTGAGAGTTAAATGTAGAGTCTTGAGACAGGGTTATAATTGTGTGTTTTTGATGGAACCAGTAAAAATGATAATTTAAGATGTTTCGTGATATGGACATGATTTTTAACTGTCAAGAAAGTCGAGCCAATGACACTTAAGGACAAAATAAACAAAAGGACTTGAAGACTGAATACAGGGAGGCTTCTTCCTGTAATTCATTTAATTACCGTTTCTCAGTAAACCTCCTCTCTTATTCACTCGTGTGAATCTCTTGACACATTTCTCTTCCCTTTTGTGTGTACTTTTTAAGCATCTCTCCCACTCATGAACCAGTTCTTCCTTTCCGTCTCTGTGGGGCTGCCGCTGTGAGAAAAACTGGACTAGCTGGCCCTGCAAGCATGGAAACACGCAAACAGACTGTTCACCGGGGAGTCGTGCCTATGTTTTTTATGACTTGTAGGGAAGTAGTAGACAGATGAAAATAAATGAGATGGATGTGCAGGTGTTTGCGCGTCTGTGTGCCTGCACTGCAGTGTGTTGTGTCTGCAGAGATGCCACTAAATCGTGTTTACTGTGACAGGCTAGTCCTCAAGACGCGCTGCTTGTTCGTGTTTAAAAAGCCCGTATGTAATCCAAAGAGACGGAGGGTCTGAGGGGCGCCACCCAGCACCCCCATGCCCGCATCACCAACTTCCTACCTGCTTACAACTTTAGAAGCACAAGCTACAGTTGTGAACAATGTCTGCTGATGAGGAGCCAGTCAGAGGGGGAGACAGTCCAGAACAGTGCAGACTTTTCCCCTGGTGCTAAGTATAGCATCAGCACGCCTGGCCTGGCCCATAAAGAATACAGAGGGCAGCGAGGGAGGGGGTGCGAAGTTGGGTGGAGGGGCATTCCTTTTGCGTGAGTGTGGGGGTGTGAACGGACGACTTAGCAACTTGTTTAAACTGCGTAAATTTACAAGAGACGCAGCAGGGGAGGGGATGCAAACACACAACCAGGTGTGAGGCTAATCTGCACTGGGGCGATGGGTTTCTTGTGGTTTTATGGTCTCAAAAATGTAAATATCACTTGCTGTCTAAAGCAGTGGGTCAGCTTTCTCCTCTGTGTGTTTATGCTGGAACTGTGATAATACACTTGCGCAAACATGTATAATGTGAAGCAGTTAAACATACACAGTTTGTTACTGCAGTTGAAACTCGGCCATTTGGGAAAACTGTGTAGCCGTAATGGAAATCCTGCGCTCAGGAAACTTTCCATTAATTTCCTTCCAAATATTGCATCCGTGCGGTCACTACGAATAGGTCTATTCAAGATCACTGGGGCTTGGCCCAGACCTGGGCCTCAGCATTCACTACTGAACTAGAGTGGACAAAGTGCTTTAATGAATCAAGCATGAAAGTTAAAGAGCAGGTGGCCGTTACCTTCAACTGGCCTTTCCTTTGGTTCAGCAGGTAAATGTGTAGTCACAACAGTGGTCTGTACACTGTTGAACCCCTCTTACACAACATCTGACGCGGACGGAAACCAGCGGCCGCATTCCATCGTCTGGAGGACGGTGGTTTACTCTTTCTACTCCTCTCTGCTAACGTCACAGTCACCTTGCTTTCCACACCACAGACAAGACATCATTCATCTACCACCTGTTCTTAAGAAACCAGATGTTGCCAAACAGCACAGAGTAACAGCACTACTTCCACTCATTCACAGGGAGCTCTCCTCAACAAAAAAAATGATGTTGCTGTAATGAATAACTGATGGGGATACAAGTTTAAACATCGTTTTTGGATTTTAAACTAATGGTTACATTATACAACGTAACTTAAGTTCTGAGTGGAGACTGAAGCTCTTTTGAAGACAACACTGAACTTTTTATGTTCGATTTAAGCAGAACATTACGTACGTAGAGACTGAACCAGCTGTGGCTGGACTTATCAGCACTAACAAGCTGAATCAAGTTTGCCTCACCTCACTAAATGACAATGGTTAAAGATAAATTTAATAAGAACGAAAACAAGAGAAATAACTCCGCCTGTAGCTGATAAGACCAAGGACAATGACACAAAGCCACAGTGAGAAAAATTCCAGTGATTCAAATCATTACAGTGTTGACGTCATAACAAACGAGTTGGAAAGAAATATTGGCATGCTGCAAAATCAGGAACTAAACTGCAAGATTTAATCATCTATCAGGAGGGAAAGGCACACTGGACAAAGACCGCAACGAAACTGGTGAACAAATTATGGAAACCCTCCAAAACCTGGAACATAAAAAGTTATTCACATGGAAAGAGCGTGTTATTCTGCAGCACTGCTCACAGACCGTGTGGCCGACGAGCCCAGCAGGTCGGTTCTCAAAGTCAACGGACATTCCACCTATTTTAGACAAAGCCAACACTGATTCAAGCAATGGATGAGTCACGACGGCAGCAGATGCGCCTTGGGGCCTTGGCAGCAGTTCAGCTCCACCCATGCCTCGGTGAAGGTCCCGCCAACCATCGCCAGGCTCAAAATGACAGACAGATCAGACAGCCAACCGTGTTAAAACCAAACCAAGCGGGTACCACGAGAACTAGAGCAGGTCCAAGTTGCGCTGGGGGACCTGCAGTTGGTGTTGCATATTGGGGGTGTTTAGGTAAGGTCTTAGCCAGTAAAAACAGAGACCAAAGGCCTGCATAAAGGTCAGCAGGACTAGGGGACACCACACACACACACACACACACACACACACACACACACACACACTGAACTGAGTGACCTGCTCTGTAAATCCAAGCTCCACAGAAAACTACTGCAATCTTCTAAATATAAGAAAAAAAACAATAAGTGTCCTTGCAATTATAACTACTGTCACATCTTTCTCGACACAAAGTAATAAAGCATTTTAGACGTCACTTTAACGTATTACGGCGTTTAAATGTAAGCCTGGATAATTTGTTCTCCTTTGAGTCTTTGAGTGTGTGTGTGTGTGTGTGCCCCCTTTCTTCTAGCGTCACCTCTGCTTTGCTCGGCATTCCTGCAGAAAAACGGCTGCAAGCAAAGACATGCCAGTGCTCTCTGCGCACACACACACAAACAAAAGGGACAGACGAGGAAAAGTAAAAAGGAACAATTCTCTACTGTCTGACTGGCAATGCAGCTTCCATCTAATTACAGCTAAAGCTAGTTTGAGTTTAGAAATGTTTAAACTACAAACGCATGACTGATGGAAGAGGTGGCTTTAGAAAGAAATATGAGAAATTGTGAAACAGAGTTGTGTCAAACTGTTCAGAAAACCACTATGTCCATGGATACTGTGCACATTAACCAATCTCATATCACTATGCATGGTTCAGAAAGGTAAATAAAGACCAGAACACCGAAGGTACAAGAAACCTGCAGAGCTCCACTAATCCTCCAAAAAAACAAACATTTCAGCTTTTCCTGGGAAATAATTTGCTAACCTTCGTACTGAGGTTAAGACACACACGCTAATAAACCTGTGTTCAAATGCTGATAAAATTCTGAAGATTTCTGAAACCAACCAAAACACTGCCTACAGATTACAGTTGTAGTGTAAAACAACAGGGTCTGGCTACAGATCTGGACATGTGAGATGAGGAGCGTTCCTTGATTGCCTTGAGGTAAGACTTTGGTGTGAGCAACAGTGCCACCTGCTGGCACCAAACGCAGGCGTGAGAATGGTAAGAGAAATTAAGCTAAAAAAAAAAAGCTGGGAGCAGCCCAAAGTTTCCATTTTAGCTTTGATTAAAATTTGTCTGGATGCTCAGACGTGTGCGTGTGTGTGTTTCAGTTGCACCTTAAACTCAAACCAGAACTATGGTGACGTCAGCGTTGCCAGCATCCTCTCAACACTATAAAACCTAATGAGCTAGTTTCCACTACTGGTGATGTGCTTGAGTAATATGAAGACAATCAAAAATGTTGCAGGTGGTGTCAAGAAGAGGCACAAGGAGAGAAGTGGGGGAGCTGTGGTCAAATATATGCTAGCGTTTACTCAGGAGCACAAGAGCCTGAGTGTATGTGTGAAGAGGGTAGAGAATAAGGTGAAGGGGGGCCCGAGGAGAAACGCCGTCATGGAAAGTAGGAGTAAACAGAGGAAGACGAGATGAGGTGGTGGGAAAAGGATCGGGGTAGCGCCTATGTTTGCACAGGAAATGTGCGTGTGGGGCGGAGTATGACGAGGTAGGCCATGGAGCTTCACGGGGAACAAAGCTTTCTTTTCATGGTACCAAACATAAAAAATAATATCGTAAAAACAACAAGAAAACCTTCGAGCAATGGCCGTTTGTCTTTCCAAGTGTGGCAGAGTTAAAAACAGCGAGACTGTAGCAAAGCACTTAAAAGACGAGTCGAGCTGCAAAGTCCCCTAGTGGGACAAAAAGCACACAAAATCAACACTGTGGGAAATGCTGTTCAAAGCAAATGATGCAGAGACGAGGAAGGAGCTCGTGGGCATGGTTTGGGTGGCTCTCTGGGTTCTGCTGCAAAGCTGTGCGTGCCTGCCCTGATACAGCTCATTACCTCCTAAACGAGGGCATTTAGTCACAGATTACCCACTGTAATCGTATGTAACCTATAATGTTCCCCAGGTCACGGAAGGCAACACATGGATTAAATGTACAGAATGATCCTTTGACTCAAACCAGATGATGACTGGGAAAGAGTGACTGATGCCAAGTTGCTCGCTTATCTGGTTTTGAGAAACTTTAATCAAGATGTGCTGCATATTCAGGTTCAAACAAAGTGTGAAAAATGAAATGAGGCAACTATGTGAACAATCTGAAGTATTTAAAGGCAGGTATGTCACAGCATCCCCTTGAAGGCAACCAATTAAAGTCTAAGAAGGCAGCAAAGATAATGAGTTAAAAGCCATCCGATTATATTATTATGCTGCCTAAAGAGCATCAGTCAAATCACATTAGTCTGCTTGACTCTCTTTCTAGGTACATTACATAACTCCCAGTGCAAGTCTACGTTCCCTCGGCCAGTGAGATTTGATACAATAACAAACAGAGCTGAGAGATGAAAGGAGAGGTTAGGGGGACCCCTTTTCCCAGGGGAAGGGTCTCGACTTCCTGCATCAGCAGACACAACTCCGGCCGACTGTCTGGCTTGGGAGTGAACAGCAAGGCTGGAGTTTGATCTGCGAGTTCACCACGGTCGATGCCCTGCTCGCTCTTTGACCTTTGGCTAAACTTGGTGAACTGGACAATCAGTACGTTCAGGGTGTTCTTACTGGCATTCTACAGAATCTACCATCATATTTAATAAAGTCATTTGGTTTGGGAACTTCGTTCATGGCCTCTCTCCACTGTCAAATTTCCTTTCACTCCCTGTTCTGCGTCATTCTATTTCTGTTCCTGCTTTCCATAAATGAACATACGCGTCTTGTCAGCTGATGTTTTGTACAGCAGCCATTATCTAGAGTTGTCACAGAAGGCCTCTGGGAGTCTTAAACTTAACTCACATCTGCTGCTCTGCTCATTATGATACAGAGCAAACAAGGACGTTTGCATAGAAGAGTACGGCCAGTGCTATAAACACACACAAACACAAACCTGGGCCGTACATTGGAAAGACAATCATTGGTTCCGACTGTGTCTGACAGCACACAGAAGTTAAATAAGTAACTAACCAACCAAACTTAAATAAATACTGTTTAGTGTTCAAAATTATCTACTCATTCAAAAAGACCAGACAAAACAAAACCCACCTTCCTGATGACTACATAAGATCTCACCACCATCTGATGGCAGAGAAAAGCTGTGGTCCATTGTGCGAGTTTCACATTGGGAGTGGATGAAGGCATAGGAAGTGGTCACACCCAGGATTATGGAAAGAAGGTGAAGAAAAGCATGTGAGTGAGGAAGGAAAACAAAAGTCAAGCAGGGGGAAAATATGAGTAAGAGACTGCTCCCTGTAGGAAGTTCTGGTCATCGTGTCCCTGTGTGCATTTTAATAGCTAATTAGCTTAAAGGTGCTCCGACGTTAATGTGTGCGGCAGGAAGCAACACCTCTCTAGCTTGTAACGTCTCCAAGGAAGATACTTGGCAAGGCGACAGGCAGGATTTAAGCACCGGCAGTGGCTCCCATGGACATCCACCCTTAACAACAACCACACCGCCACCAAACAGCAGCAGCACAAAGACAACACACAGAGTCGTTTAAAACCCACAGCGAGTCCCATAACACAGAGCTGTAACAGCACAAGCTGTGGGTTGACATTTTTTACATTCAAGACACGATCCTCCCATAGACTCGATTTCTGGTAATTAGTTATGACAGATGATCATGTTAGGATGTCAGTAAAAAAATCAACGTCTCATCAGGAACAAATACACAGGGTGTGTATGTGTTCAGTGGATGGCAAAGCTGTTAGGTAAGACTATGGCGTCATATGTTTTAGTGTTGCAGCGACAACAGATCAAAGGAAGAAGCGAACCAAAAAAAAAAACTCAAACAAATGTTATGAAAAAGATAATTCGCTGAGATTGAACAGGCACAGACTCGGTCCCGACACTGACCAAGGGCTGTTCTGTGAAAATACAGAGACCTATCAAACATCTGCTGCCAAAGCAACAAAAGCAAGGCTGTTGTCTGCAGATGGTGCGTCAATGAGTGAGGGAAGGAAGTAGGTGGAGGCGTCTGCTGCTGGTGTCACAATGGGGATGAGATGGATAGAAAGGAGGCGAGTGAGGTCAAATCAATAGTTGTCCTTGGAGCAGCGAGAGCAGGAATGCGTGGGCCCCAACACTGCGGCTGCCACCCTTCACAAATGTATCACACCCTACCTACAGTGACTCTTTCATGAGCAGATGAGCTCGGTGGCCTTAACACTACGACACTAGTGTCACCACCTGCAGAGATGATCTTATGCACAGACATCATGTCTCCTAGAAGGGGGTGGGGTGGTGCACATGTGTCTACACAAAACCAAAGACTTTATTTAGCAAAACATTTCAAATTAAGCGAGGATGGCAGAAAGTAGACAAACTGCAAAATGTTGCAATTTAGTCTTCGTTTGCCAAAAGCTTCTAATCCAGAACCTTAGCTAGTCCGACTAAGTATCATGGCACGTGGAACAAGTTCAGTGCGTGCGATTCCTGAATGTGAACATGACGTAGGTGAAAGCTGAGTTTGTATTGTGTGAAATGTGATAATCTGGCATTTCCTGTGACTATTTATAAGCTCTCTGTCGGTACTCGTCCTCCTCTCTCTTCTAGCCTTGGTAAGAGCACCGATGCCAGGTAATTGAAACAAATGAGGGGGGCACAGCTGCCAAAGGCACTGCAGCACAGAGGAAATTACACTGCTATGCAGGCGAGTGCACGTCTGTCTGAGGGTATGGTTTCGTTTGAAACCAGCCAACTACCTCACTGCCACCTTCTTCGTTCAATTAGTCTGCACCAGACCGCCCCTCCTTCTCACTCTCGCCTGGAACAAACTTCATAAACAGGAAGTGAGGCGCCCAGGCACTTCCTGCCTCCCTGTCGCCTCTTGTTCCCAGAGGCAGTGCAGAGAAGCCAGGGGCTGCTGTAATAACTGCTAAAGTAATGTTCTCCTTCGTCTTTGCAGCCGATACAACGCACCAGGCCCGTTGTTTTGGTACGGAGACCCGTCTAACTCTTTTCCTGCCACCTGAGGCTGACACAATGAAGCCATTATCCACTTGCCGCCAAGAAGCTGTAATGAGACATTTCATGGTTAGAGGGCACCTCCTGCCACATTTCACAATGTGAGTTATGTTGTACTCATCAGCATAAATAAAGGAGTTTGACTCATGCAGCGCATCTGCATGTGCTTTAGGTACCATTTCTAGATTCCATTTACTTTTTCATCTGTTATGATTGAAACTTCTGTATTGAATTGTTTCAGTAACAGAAGTGCTGAATAAATAGCCCTGTTAGTTTTTATTTCTGCGTGTGCCTGACTGTGTACGCGCGTGTGCTGACGGTGTGGATCTAAATGCGGAGGTGAGGTTAGTGCAAGGCCATCTCATTCTCCTCCTGAGCCAGCAGGACTACTGCTCCTGAAAACGTACACACACGGCCCGTGTTATGCAACTGGCCCCGTGTGTGAGGTCTGCCCTTCTCGCTGACTGGAGGGTAGTTGAAAATGGAGGAGAAGTGTCAAGCTGCACTGACCAGCCCCTGCTGATCCCATCCGTGTCTTAAGTAATGTCTCGACCGTAGCGGGTTAACAGTGACACCTAGGGCAGAGTTTACCAGCTCTTTGCTAGAATTAATCGTCTAGTAGAAGACTGAAAGCCTTATTTGAGCTCAGCAAACAAAGGAAAGGCTGTGACGTCCAGGGGTGATTATTGGGACATAGGAAAAAAAACTCAAACACACCAGTAACCCACTAGTGGATGTGTGGGTGATCGATCAATACAAAGTGGGTAAAAACAAACAAGAACTTAATATGTATATTCAGTATTAAGCAATAACTGGAAAAACATTCCGACAGTTCTTTGCTAGAAATAGTTTTTCAATAGACCATCAAACCATTATTTTGAAATTAAAGTGTTGTTCTTGCAATTTACTTAAACATCTAGACTCTTTTTATCTGGCCAGAGTGACTAAGCAACTCTGCAGCCCAGTGCCACAGAAAACACTACCATCCAACAGAACAATGAAACGCTTTTAACGTGTAATTATTTCATGGGATCTTGATGCACTGATACTAACCAAAGCCCAACTTAAATTTCTCCAATGCTTCAGCTTGATTGAATACAGCTCCATCTGATGGAGCCACACGAGGGAATCTGTGGGCCATGGGGAAGGAGCGCAGGGTTTGTTGGTGGAGAATGGCGTCGTTGTTGAGCTGCATGTCTCAGCTCTGTGGAAGCAGCCTGGCCTGCCAAAGATAGCCTAATGAGACGCACATGGCAAACAGTACGCTCTGCTCTGTTGATACACCGCACACAGTATGACGATACAGTCAGGGCTATTGTTCCACACCGCACTTGATGAAAGTTACCAACTGATCCAGTGAGACCAAACAAGCGTTTGTCACGTGATGGAGGCTCGAGGCCTGCGCGCGCCTGCTTTCCAGCAACGTCAGTGTAACCATAAACATTAAAGATGAGCACGACTTAAAAATTTGACAGAGAACCTGACCCAAGATTCAACCTCAGCTGTGGCTGTTCCCTCTGGAGTGTGTTGGGAAAAAAAATCTATCCTGTGAGTTTGTGTGTGCAAGAAAACATTAACTTGCAACAGGCAGAGAGATCATGAACATTCGCTACAATCCACATATATGTATTCCACAACAAGAACCATGGGAACTGTTGATATTTGATTAACGTCATCATACAAGTTCACAAAAGTACCAGATGTAACATTTTTGACTCCAACGAGCCAATGAAATAAAACACATGTGCAAAAACAAAGACCAATACAATGCTATATTATTACACCACACAGTGACACAGAGTTAAATTGTTTTTTTCAAAACAGCACGATCAACAGTAAAGTTGATGGTGTTTGACGGATTGCTGGCAGGCAGTTTGTACTACACACAATGCTACTGTTGAAAGCTAAAACACAGAAGCCCAGGGGACGGAGGGCGGGCCCGGGTTAAGGTCAAGGAGGACGTGTTTGGATGGGTGTGCCACTAAAAACACACATCAGTCAAACCATATAAAATCACGGCCGAGCCATCCGATTGGCCGAGAGACTCGGAGAAGAGGAAATGCTAAAAATAGACGTGATGGTCCATTTTAGCTTAATGAGCCTGTGAGAGATCAGTGTCTACAGTATGTCCCACCCTTGCCTTAATCATGACCGGAGAAAAAAAATAAATGTGTGTGTGTGTGTGTGTGTGGGGGGGGGGGGATAGTAGTCTTCTGGCACCAGACCTGCCTTTCACAAAGCTTCTGTGTGTATTTCACCATCTGTGTAAAACATGGAGCTTCACAACTACATGACATACACATTAACGATAGGCTGTTATTCCTCCTAAGAGCAGCAGCGAAGTGTAAACAATGTTCTGAATCGCAGCAAAGCCTAATCCAATCCAGCTGTGCTGTGCGTCGGAGCTAAAGCTACAATTTTACCCTCACCACCTAAACGGTCCTTGGAGAACGAGAAAGTTATATTTAGACTTTATACTGCAGTTAAGACAGACTTCGGCTGGCTCACCCCGCAACCACAAAAGAGGGGAACCAGATCCTTTCTGCGCCAACTGCCAGAAAACCTAAATCAAATCTCCAAGCACAATAACCAGCTACGAGTGGCAGTAAATCAGTCAAATTGTAAAACTAATAGCACAGGCGGCCCAAAACGTGACGGCGGCAACAAGACCATAATACAGACAGCAAAAAAAAAAAAAAAACTGTCCAACAGCAAAGTCCAAACCTCTGCAAACACTCTAAGGAGAAAAGAAAAACCAACATCTCTGTTCCCGTAAAAGAGAACATGGCGTCCAGCCAAAGGGGCACACAGGACAATGAGAGGAAAAGTTGGGCAAGCCTGACCGACTAGCTGTACACTATTTAATTCCAACTAGCCTCATCTTATCCTTTAAAAACAACAACAACAACAACAACCCTGTAACTAGCAACGCTGTCCAGTCAGCTATAGGAGGCTGGCGTTGCGTCGGCACGTTCCCTCCTTCCTCCTCCCCTCCCGAGTCAAGATACCCAGTGTGTCTGACTACAGCAGAATCGCTGCCTGCTACAGCAGCACTGTCCTCAAATGTCTCCTCCAAACTGCAGCAGTAAGTGTGAATGGGCAAGAGGAAGAGGAAGGGGGGGGGGGGGTGTTGGAGGTGGGTTGAAGATGTGTTAAAGAATAAAGGATGTGTCAAGTTAAAGACGATTAATAAGCAACAAGAGAAAGGAAAGGTTGTGAGGGCAAAGAAGAGTAACACAAACAAGGTTAGCTACCTATAGAAGAAGCAGTCACAGCACACCAGAACCCCCATCTCGTCTCCAGTGAAGTAGGGCCGGGTGACCAGGCTGAGACCCACACCACCCTTTCCCCACTCTTCTCTTGGAAGCTTGGCTACAGGTGCACCAAGGCAGCAGCTCCCAGCTCCATCACAGCACCTTGTGAAGTCACACAGCAGCCACTAAAACAACCTTTGACTTAAAGGCAAGTGACGCAGACGAACCAAAGTGCACAGGCCTAGACGGACAAACAAAACCGGACAAATTCACCTTCCAAACCAAAAAGGAAAAACCTTGTCGAACCCAGACACTTCCCTGAGCTTGTTTCTGTTTCTCTCTGCCTTCCAACTACTGCAACAGCCTGCCTCACTTCAACACTCTCTCTCTCTCTCGCTCCCTACCTCCCCCTCTCACTCCCTCGCTCTCATTCGCTTGCTGGCTCCTACTTGAAAGGCGGGAAGATTAGCTTGGCAAACAGAGTCCCATAAACAAACTGCTGACTGCTGGACAGCACAGGGTGGACTGCAGTGGCGAGCGAGAGATGGACAGAGAGGGGGAGGAAACTGCCCCTGGGGAGGATGCACTGCAATCTCGGCCATCTGTATACATCCTAAACAAGAGCTAAACATCCCATCTCCACCCATCACTCGCACAGACCGAACACACATGTTGGTCACATCTGTAACTGGCAGCAGATGGATGCCTGTCACATCCATAGCTACTCATTTACACAAATGATGCAGAGCTGTGGGAAGGGAGGGGATTGCGTGAAGACAAGCCCCCAGAAATGAGCCAATCACTGCAGAGAGTGCCCCAAGACGCGAGAGCTGACGGACGGTGTGAATGATGAGCTTTGTTGCACAACTTTCTCCCTGCATCACTCTGTAAGACTCTCTCCTGCTAGTCCAGCACACATATACTCTTTGGTGGCCAGGTGGGGGGGGTGTTTACGCACACTGCTGGACTTGACAGGCACCGACACCAGATTAGCCGACTGTGACGCAGGCTGCTGCTGAACAGCGACGGTCAATGTCAGGCAGGGCAACTTTACGGTCGTAAGGTGAACACAAATCGAGGAAAAGATGGAGACGGGAGAGACGACAGTCACCTTCAGAAGCCGGCTATTATGCAACACCTGCATGTGTGTGTGTGTGTGTGTGGGGGGGGGGGGACTCTTATTCTGCCGCAGACTCATCAAAGAAGCCCTGAACAGTGTGACAGATTTAACAGTAGCAATATTTCCACCTATATGCCTTCAACTTCAAACGAAGCCGCGA
The DNA here is from genome assembly GCA_030770545.1 of Macropodus opercularis. Classification (NCBI taxonomy): domain Eukaryota; kingdom Metazoa; phylum Chordata; class Actinopteri; order Anabantiformes; family Osphronemidae; genus Macropodus; species Macropodus opercularis. The sequence continues at coordinate 6,266,803 of CM061094.1, read as the reverse complement.
GAGCACTGAACTCACTCCCTGCTACTTCTTTCTGCTCCTGTTCTTTTTAAGATAAACACAAAAGAAGAACTGCAGCAGCCCTGCAAAGCACTTTATCCATCCAATGACGTCATCCCTCCCCCCTCCTCCCTAGACGCCCGTCACCAGGAGCTGCAGCTAACAGACCTCCGCTTTCACTGTTTAATTACCTCATCCTTCTCACCTGCGCGCGCACACACACACGCTCAGTGAAAAGGAGGGAGGGGGGTGTAAGGTGATAACATCACTCTCACATTTTCAGCTGTGTGATGAAGTGTGCGCTCATTAGCCCCCATCCCTTTGTGTTTCCAGTAAGAAAGAAAAAGTCAGGATGTGGGTTTTTGTGTGCGAGCGCGTGAAGCGGAAGGTCATGTGCCCTGTAACAAGCCAGAGAGTAAAGCAGTGCCAGAGGAAAAGTGGGGGGGGGGGACAAAACTGCTGTTAAATCAACTGTCACTTTCCACAATGGGAACGGGATCTTGCAGGTCTTTGAGTGCAGAGTATGTGCGTGGATTTCTCCAAAATCCGGGGCCTTATCATTATATCCGGACGCCCAATAAAAGCAAGACATCTGGCGTGATTGTGACATAGGCCACATTCAAAGGAGTTGGATGGCAAAACGGCAAAGGATGGAGGGGGGGGCGGGGGACGGCGAACCACTGGGGACAGGAAAGACCAGAATCTTGGCGTGGTTCAGAACCACTAGGATGTAAGCAGAGGCTGTTGCAATCTTGTTAAGGGAAACTTGGATGCATTCACAGTGAACAGCGGCCAAGTCGCTTCACAGTTATACAAAGACATACAATGTTGCTAGGTTATATGGTATGTCCTCAAAAAGCCCACCCCCCCGGACAGGGAGCCCCTGCCCAGGAGCTGAGCTACACGTGGGTGCCATGTTGGTGGAAGGAAACGATGCCATCTGATCCAATTCATTATACATAATGTGTATTTGCATTTATACATACATATCACGTTTGAGGCTTATTTTGAAACCGCGTGCCTGCATAAAAAAACTGATATTCATCACAACGACGAGTGGACGAGTGATTCTTCATACATTTAGTGCTATTTCTTCACACGATGTTATTAATGTTCCAATAAAAGCGCCTCAGAAATACCGTAAAGAGCCAAGAACAACGCAACGAGCAACGGTACCACGTGAAGCCTCATCAGAAGCGAGAAAGTGAAGTGATTTTACGCGCCGGGATTATTACAAAACCACATCCTCTCCATTTGGGGAACACATTAATAAGTTACGGCTGCACACACACACACACACACACACACACACACACACACCGGTCTCTTACCTATTTAACGTATAGGACCCGTTCCGCTTAAACCTCATCCTGGACGACAAGAAGCGGATTAAGAAATCCAGAATTGACGGTTTCGGCTTCGTTTGTCGCACCTCGAAAGAGTCGCCGTGCGCCGTGGCTCCGCGTCGCTTGGACCGCTGCAGAACGAACAAAACGCGGAACAATGCGCACCGGAGTTGCTCCCTGAACGCCTCTCCCACTCTTCCAACTCTGTTCTCTCTCGGTCTGTCTGTCTGGTTGCTCCCTGTCCTCCCTCCCCGCCTCCCCCTCCTCCTGGATGTAGTTTCCGTGGGGCAGGGTTAACAAGTATTCAGACTGCAGGCGTTTCGGTTAAAACAAAAAAGGAGGGAGCTCGTATCGGTGTCAGGACCGGAGGATGTGTCGGCTTTGTGTCCAGAGCCTCCCTGGCGCAAAACGCTTCATATTTACTGCTCCTCTCCACAAAAAAAAAAAAAAAAAAAAAAAACACGTAGGAAACTTAAATCTATTGTTTCTTTATGTCCACGTCTAGATCCCCAGTCACGGTATCTGAGCAGCTATAAATACACATGAACACGTATGTACTGAACACAAACCAGACTCCTCCACTCGACCAGTCACCGCCTGAAGGGTGAGACAGATCTGCGCTAAGAATAGGGCTGAGGATCCATTAATGCCATTTAAATCCAAAGTAGCCTTATAAGGATGTGTTTGTACTTGTACACTTCATCAGCTTGTTCCGTCTTGATGAGTGAACATTTGCCGATCGTCGTTAGACTTTTCTTTTTAATAGATTAACTTATATTAGTGTAGATTTGATTAAACAAACAAACGTCCACCATCAAAACTGAAGATGAAACCACGGGATCAACGTTCTTAATCTGCTACCGCTGCACTGATGACCCCCTGACCTCACACCAGGTGCTGCTGCAGCACAATAACCAACTGACCATCAACAATGAGCCATAATTGCTGGCTTGCTGAGAAACATTCACGCTATGCAGCAATTCCGGCATCCTGAGGGAACAATGAAAAGACCTGGGAGGGATGTAAAGAAAATTACAGGAAATCAAAAGGCAGAAGTCAAAGTGACTTGGGTGCAGACGGAGCTTTGACGCTGCAGTGGCTTTACGATGATTAAGTGTTATCTTTATCGCCGCACCCGGGCAGCTCCAAGTCAGCATCATGTGGGATATGCACGTCCTCAAGGGGAGAAAGGCTCGCTGGGCCTGCTGGAGATCTTGTTGTGTTTATACATCAACCACAGCTAAAGGTGTTTTGCCATGTATGTATTTAGTATGGCTCGGTGGAGAAACGCATAAAAAAAAAGAAAAAGAAATCTGCACCAGACGAAATGGAGAAGAGAAAAGATAGATCGGCTGAGAGTTGGAATATGTTGAGCAGAGGGCCAGACCACAATGACTGTAAAATGAAGAGACCAGATGTGCGTCTTTGGCAGCCAGTTTAAGGAGCTTTACAAAGGGGGAGATTGACATGAAACCAGGGCCCCAAACAGGAATCAAATCCAGGATACAAATGTAACATAAATCAACTATTTTCCACTGAAAGCTTCTCCAAGATAATAAAAGAGTTAGGTGAAAGGACAATCCCAGGTCTCCCAAAGACAAACATCCATTTAAAAGATTCTTGAGCCTTATTTTCTAATAGTAACAATAAAATGTCTCATTAATTTTTGTGTTTATAGATCTTGTGGGATCCAGGAGAACCTTAGAAAAGCATACTGAACGACAAACCCAGGCAGGCGGGGAGTTTAGAGGCACTGAGGATTATTTAGCATTACATCATTTGAAGTGCGGTGTAGAGTGTGTGTGTGTGTGTGTGTGTGTCCTGTGCTCCTGCAAAAGCAGTCTGCGTTGGTTTCAGTGGCTCGAAGATCGTTCATTACAGTAAGAACAGCCTGGCACCAGAAATGCTGATCAATCGCACTGCTGCTGCTGCTCAGTCAGTCACTGCAGAGTTACACAACAGCCACAGGAGGCAAGAGAGGAGGGAGATGGTAACGGATATATGGATAAAGGAATGGGCTGGTGAAAGGAAAAGTGGGTGAACACTGCAGACCACAAAGGCACATTTAGCCGGAGATTTATTGATACTGTTCTAAACAACCCCCCCCCTTTCCTTCTATTCAGTCTCAATCCATTCCTCCATCCTGCACTTATTCACTGGCTGCACCTTAATTGCCCTGGATTTTATTGCTCCCTTTGCAGCCCCTTCATTAAGCTAATTTAAATGTTTTTGCTTCTTTCGCAACCCTCGTTTGTATTCTCTCTTAGTCTCTTTTCTATTCATTCCCCCCTTGCATCATGAGCCCCCTCTTTACCCCCCTGCTTCTACCCACATGACTCAATCCTGCCTATTCCTGGTGCATGTTGTGTGAGAATGATGCGCACTTTAAGAGTGGGTACATGCATACTAATACAGTTGAAGATGCCACGTTAGTACAGGACGCCCTCACTTTTCCACCTGAGACAATAAAGCTGCAGATTATCTGAAGGTGGCGATATTAAAGATAAACCCTCTGCCAAGTCTCCAGTGACAAAGAAGCTTCATCGCTGGCTGCGGAGTAGCCCAGGCCCCTTCACTCCTACGCAGGCTTTCCAGGAATACATTACGAAGAGCCAAATGCTGGACCACAGTGCGCGTGCGCGCGCGCGCACACACAACTGCAGCTCCAGGAACTTGAGTGCACGTAAGAGAGGAGACTCCAGCTTTAGATAGACCATATTACTGCATGTGCCAAGGTCCCCGAGCACAGACAGAGGTGATACTGACAGAAAACACACATGCATGCTGCTGAATGTTATGAAACCATTTACATGTGTGGGTTATGCAATTTAATGTACACAGGGCTTCACTGCCCAGAACCAAGAGTGCACTGTTTCTACCACAAACACAAGTTGGTACATCTAAATATGAATTGAGTGCACACACACACAGCAAAGTCAGAGGTGTACTGTATGTGAGCTGGCACCAGGCCAAGGGGTGCAGAACCAAGGGACTTATATGTACAGCCAGACTGGGAGGCGCCAGCAGACAACGTCAGTGAGTCTTGCACATACAGCGCGGCCTACAGTGAGTGGAACAACTAACTACAAGCAACTGAGACACAAATGACACTTATTCATTAACATATGGTTGAAAATGATCTAATCTAAATATTAGTGTGGAACAGTTTTGCAGAAATGATTCACTTTAACCATGTTCACCAAGCAGAACCACGACATGTTGACGTTTTCTCAAAAGTCAGCTAGACGCCAGTGAAGGCAAATGTTATGTCTGGGTATTTATGAGCTCTGCACCCAATCACGGTTATCGTTCTATATCTAGACAGGTGTGGTTTCCATTCAAACTCCGCTTGACAGAGGAAATTAAATGCACCTATGCCCATTAAGTGATCAGCACGGAGGCATGCGGAGAATGTCAAGCACAGTCATTCTCAACATGCTTGAGCTTTGTAGGTTTGTTTTTGCAAGCAGTTATTTTACTGGAGTATTTTTACAAATATAAAAATTGTATGTAAAATAAAAAGAGGAGAACAACAAAGAAGAGGAACAAAAAAAAAAAAAAGAGACTATAATAGAATCTTAGACTTTAAATTACAAATTAGACGTACATGTTGACATGGAAAATAAAACGCACGTTGAAAATTATTTGCTTGAGCAGTCCACCCAAAAGAACCAGCTGGAACAAACAAACAAAAACATCTTGCAGCATCAAGAGACATGGTTTCTCTCATAGGGCTCACAAACCAAGGTGATGGTGAACCACTGAACTGGTGATATATGAAGTAGAGTGAGTCTATATCGCCATCTACTGTTTCCCAGAAACAACGCGTTGTTCCTGGGGAAAGAACAGGTTGGCATCTCTGCCCTCTTACTCTTTCTGTGCAGAGCGAATGGTTCTGGGGCTTAAGAGCAGCGATGGGAGACAGGGAAGAGGCGTAAGCCATCACAGATGTCCTGTTGACTGGCATGCTGTCGGATTGCTGGCATGTGAAGAAAGGCTTTTGCACCAATGGCTGGTAGGAGGAGGTGAGGACAGGACATGAAAAGATACCTCAGTGATGTCTGGTATTGCTGGTATGTGAAAGACAATGGAGGTTATGGAATTACAGGAGGGAGGCAGCGAACCCAGGGAAGAAAACCTTCATAGACCACAAAAGCTGCTGAGACGAGCTTTTACATTGGAACAATTAAAAAGCTTGAGATGAAGACAAAACAACCATCAGCGTTTCTCTAGCACTAAATGACTGCAGCTTACATGCTGAATAAATCATGATTTGAATATTCAAACAGCCAAACCAGGTTTTAGAAGATAAACAAAGTACCCTCCAACATCCGATAAAAAAAAAAGAAAAAAGAAAGAAGAACCGAAATGGAAGAACGTGCGTCAGCATAGAGAATAACAGAACTATTGATCTCTGTGTCTGCCTCTGGCTGGTGGTGGACTGGAAACGCTGGTTTCATACTGCAGCTACCTCATGTGGTCATGTGACACTGGACTGGAGAGAGCCACCGTCAGAGCCCCGTGCACAGCGGGGAAAGCCTGCAAGCCTTGATTACACAACTACAGAATCTGGTTTCATGCTCACCAAATGTCTCCGTTTCACTTGCCCCCATCTCGCGCTGCACTTTATGTTTGTTGTATACTTTAATCTACTTAACTCCTGTGTGTCTTCAACATTTAGCCTTCACTCACATAAAAACACACAATGCTACATAGTGATCTCAAATTGCCTGCTAAAAATCAACATACTGACCTAACAAAACTGCCCAACTGCTGACAGATAAGCTTATTTTATGCCTACTGGGCAGTCATGTGAACTGGACGCATACTGCCCTCTAGTGGTACAAAGAGAAACAACAGGTAAATCCTGTCAACAACCCTAAAAAAGCAGAACAGACTCCTATGGTAGTAAATCACAGCTGAAAGCTTTGATGAGACACACGCTAGACGGAGAGAGCTGGACTTTGCAAGTACGTATTTAATCTCAAACCCAAACAAAACTATTATTATATCATCACACCATCACTTGCAGAGCAAATAAATATGCAACAGAGTCCATATACGTTTCTTCTGAAAACTGCTAAAACCTACTCTGATCCACGGAACCAAACAGTGAGCTCAGGCCTGACAGCGTCAAGCTTTGAATTGCTTAGACCCAAATCCAAAACGGATTCAAAAATATGCAGTGACGCATAATAATGTATTCAAATCTCCGGATTTGTGTTGAAGTGCAACAGACGGCGCACGTCCCAGTAGTTCAGGAGTGATGCTAAAAAAGGCCTTGCCCATGTCGCTAATCCCCACTCAGGAAGCAACTCTTTACCATCATGCGTGCACCCACACCGACGATGCAGAACCGCGGCGTAGCCAGCTTCCAGCGGTTATGTAACTGTTGATGCAGCGGTGCATACATGTGCGTGTACATCTTCACAGGCAGATTTTCAAACAAAAAGCCAATGACCTCTAACCGAAAGCTATAACCTATAAATACTGTGGCAAGGTCAGCGGTTCAGAGCAAGAGAGAAGCAGCAGAAAGAGGAATCTACAAAAGTAAAAGTATTTAATGGAGGATCGCATCTTTTATCATGCGTCAGCTTTGCTACATGTCGTGTACTTTAGATTTCTCTGACTGTTACTCTGGGTATTTTTATATTATTTTAATATAAGTAGACCTTGGTTAACTGCATCGAAACCGACACGTCGACTAGATGGGAGGGAGGAGACGGAGCAACTGTAAGATACGGTTAGAGGCAGAGCTCACGCTGGTGATTTCTGAAAAACCAAGCAAAGCGACAGCAAAGCTCGCATAAAGCCCGCAGGAAAAAACACTTCCTGTGTTTGTGCATCTCCTTGTTTGCGTTTCCTTCAGCGTCGCGAGTGAAAGACGTCCTGTACGCAGCTGCTACAGTCTCCCCTGGCCCGGTGGAGGTGCAGAACAATGAGAGCACATTGCGGTACAGGGTGGGTCAGGGAGAGATGCTTGTTCAGGGGTAGGGTGGAGAAGAAGGGTCCAGGTAGACACAGGAGGAGAAACACACACTGACGAGGGTGTACGACACACAGTCAGGCTGAAAAGCACATATGCCGTTTGAAATCAGTTACCAATAGAAAAAGAAGATCATAAAGTGAAAATATAAATAATACTTCAGAGAAGCCCTCGGCATCCAGCTTATCAGAGCAAAACTCAAGGCCTGCTAAATGTCAGCTTCCTGCACTCAGGCAGCATCAGGCGACAGCAAATCCCACTCACAAATATCACAAACAGCCAGACGCAAAACCTGCTTAAACTCAAACACAAGACTTATTCAGCTGCTATCATGTCACTATGAGAAGCGTCCAAGCTGTGTGAAGTGTCTTTCTGCTTGCCCTGCCCTCCTCCATTCGGCCCTAAGTGACACATGAACTCAGCAGAGCGAACCAAATGCCTGACCTACTGTTCTATGGGAGGAAACGGATGTGGGGTACGTCTCTCATTCCCTCTCGCCTGCCCATGAAAGTAACACTTTCATGCAAAGGTTTAGAATAGAAACAGCTCGCAGAACGGATACCCAGCCCACCACAGTTCATACACATAGAGCCTCATCCAGAGCCGTGGGACAGACCCTCGTGTGTCTATCTGCTGCCCTTCTTGGATCCTGGCTTTTGCAGCACAGCCAGGAAGGAAGCACGCACTCAGTTCACAACGTGTTACAGGGAGTTTGATCACTAATCCCATGTGGTTTTTGAAGGGCACTCAGTTTCAGCATTGTTTATTTGTTTTTAATTTTTTTTTAATGCTTGTGAGATACTGAAAACCTCACATTGTCATTATAAATTATAAAGACATCAAGGGTGTGTCATTTTAAGATTTCTGATAAATACCAAGTCAAGCCAGTTGTGTCAAACCAATATTCCATCTGATAGGCTCTCAACTGTTGTCACCTAATTTATAAGCTTGAAAAAAACAGTATAACATAATCAAATGGCCACTGTATTTCTTTAAAAATAATAATTATATCTACTATATATCACATCAGTAGTAAATTACAATACAAAATGCACATGGAACATCACCACTGACAACATCGTTGGCCTCTTCTCAAAAAGCCCTGCTGCTCAACGTAGGAATAGCAGAGACAGATAATAGAAGAGATAAAGAAGTCTGCGAAAGACGGGAGGTGAGGAGTCGCTGCTTGCCTCACAGATCGTCTTCCTCCATCACTCTGTATGTGGGTTAATCTCTTCCATCTCACCTCCCTTAGCCTCATTTAACCAGCTAACAGCCAGTAATAAATCAACAGCGCACTCCTCTCACCTCTAATCTGTAGTAGCCTGCTCTGCTCTGCACACTCCCCCTGATATATGACTCAGTCCACTCTGGCATCTAGTGCGAGGCGCCTGCTGTAGGAAGAAAACCTCTGTTGGGAATATGAAACAGACAACTGGCAGGAAACAAAACCGGGGGGTTAAACAGAAAAAAACATTTAAATGAGAGGCTGGAGTATCTAATATTGCAACTGACAAACATCTGTGCCAACACATGCAATGGTGAGACGGCCTTTTCTCCACTTGGCCCTGCAGTTTAAGCTGTGGCAACGTGGGCTGTTCTTCTGACCTATCCCACACCTGGACCAGTGTAGAGATCATTTCCAACCTAGTACCCATGCGAACAGGCTGCTGGCTCATTGTTTGGCATTCATCACGAGCCACACAGCTACGAAACCACCAGTGATTCAAAGGTCACAAATCGCAGGTCTGCGACTGGCAGCACAGTGTCAGCTGAGAAAAGGGCAGTGTTGTGACATCATGCCAAAATGCTTCACTCTTTATATTACAGAACTGTGTGTGTGTGTGTGTGTGTGTGTGTGAGAAAAAGATAGCACACGCCTCCTTCGTGCCCCCTGTGCAATCCCCTCAGTCAGACTTATCCTTGTTTACACAGACACACTTCCTCAAGAGGATATCAGAAGCCTTATCGGGGTCAAATGCTGTTGCGTGTCTTGTGTCCAGCCTTGAGCTTTCCTCTTCTGCCTCACTCCTGGGAGGCCCAGTCAGCAGCTCCCGTACTTCGACCCCAAATAACCCATCAGCGGAAATTAGACGACCCTGCACAGCAGCTCCTTTTCTGTTCTCCCTTTGCCTTCAATCCAAGTCAAACATTTCCCTCCTCCGCCGCATGCTTTTTTTTTTTTTTTTTCTCCTTTCCTCATGGGGCTGGTTTGCAACGCTTACAAACTCAGATGTTCACGTTTAGTAGGCTGGCACACAACTATGAGGAAGCTGGGGCTGGGTTTGCAGTTGTAGACATGTTGATGTGGAATCCATCCATCAATTATCATAAAAACTTTTCCTGTTAAGGATCACAGGCAACCTGGAGCCAATCCCAGCTGTCACTGGGTGAGAGGCAGGGTGCACCCTAGACACAGTGTTTCTAATGTTTGTGTTGGACAGGCAGGAATATTTTTGATGTCCAAATATGCTGCTGTTTAATGTGCTGAGATATTGCGCAGGGTTGCAACTGGGTGTGCATTTGAGAGCTTTGCATCAATTACAGTGCGTGTCCTCATTTTCAAAGCATCCCACATCGGAGACTACGCCCTCCGCCTCCTCCTACATCCCTTCTCTTGTGTCGGCCGTCACGGTGGTAGGAAGCAGAGGAGATGTACAGGCCATACGGGAGGAGGCCGTCAGCAGACACATATGAAACATATGGCTGCTGGTGCTGGCCTGTCAGCCATTAAGCCTGCTCCATCACCGTTTCCCCTCTAATCTTACTCACTGCCTAACTGATGTTTAATTTCTCACCCAAACCACATCCACATGTGCTGTACCAGCAAACATGCTCGTAGAGAAACGTGAGAAGATAAAAGGAAGACCTGCTGAGGGGAAATCCTCTCTCTTGCGCCTCTTGATGTGGTTTATTGAACTTCGCTCTCTTCTGTGATGTTGGCCTCTTGTTTAAATTTACTTCACCACACCCTGCCCACAAGGTACACTTCTTTATCTTTTACTGCAACACAGCATATCTTCTTTGGCAAGACCAGGTAATTCTCCACGGCATCCTTTTATTTCATTTCCTGGCTCTTATTCTATGGAACAGCACCTCCCCTACGGATAGGAAACGTTACCATCAGCGAGGAAGGTGCTGTTTACTGGTAATGACTTTACCTCTGCCCTAGACTCTGGAGCATCAGCTAAATCACTAAACTCCACCCAGGCAAACGTGACACCTCAGCAACACAGTTATGAAATCACTTGAACGAGCAAAACACTGCTGAACAGTTAAAAGAACAAGTTAAGTCCCATCCTGTACATGTTAAAATAAAGGAAACACTTCACAGTCAGGATGCACGTTACCCATGACATCATTTTGTACTTCCTGTCCAAAGCTGCTAAACAGGAAGCTCATGAATGAGAAGCTCTCCCACTGATTTGTCCAAGCACAGGTCTACTATCCTCACAGATCATTTACCAACATAGTTTTTGTCTTTTGTGTATTTTCAGCATGTGTATCCATGGCATGGGGATAATCCCTATAAATGCACAAACAAGACACAACTGCACACACACACACACACACACACACCTACACGTATTTAACAGCCAGAAGGAAAGGAAAGGGTGGGATACAGCAGGGTACTAAAGAAGAACAATGTTTATCCTGGAGTACTGAAATGAACTGCGCTCCCCTGAGGCACGTGTCCTTCCACTGTATGCATGTATACGTTTGCGTACGCTCCTCGCACTTTGTAAGGCAGAGATCTCTAATCCAATTTCAGTTCAGACCAGCCTAGAGTCATAGCCTCAGCCGCCAAGGACAAACCCAGCTAGCTTACACCACCACCAACAGCCCCACTCCCTTATTACTGATTTAGCAACTCACTGCTCAGCTGAAGCCTTGCTCGAGAACGCTGACCACTTAGTGGGGAAAATGAATCAAATCAGCCAGGGATAAAGGCTCCAGGATAAATTAGACATCTTATCTTAAAGGCTGTGTGAAGTTGCACAAACACTCAAATCTTGGTGTAATGTTTGGGAAACAGACCCAATGAACGCTGAATGTAGAGAGGATATGCAATGCATTATTTATGTGCCTTTTTAACCTGCACGCAGCTCAAAACTCCATTTCTCTCTGCCACCGGCTGCCCAGGCCCCTGCTAGTAAATCTTCCTCCGTGTCCTGTACTGCAGACCTCTGCTGTTTCTAATCCAGCTCCCTGACCCACGTCGTTCCTTCACATTTATCTCCATATCGCTGTGTCGCCATCATTTCCCCGCTCCCCTCTCACTACAGCCCCGCTTTCTGTATGCCAGCACTGCTCTGCCTCTCTCCTAAGCTGTTCCTCTCGTCTTCGTTTTCCATTTGCGCTGCTTCAATATCAATGAAGCTACAAAATTATGATTATTTCAAATTTTCCAGCAGGAAGGTAAAGGCAGAGCGAGAGCAACAGCACTTCATTTGGTATCAACACCACATTTATGACAAACATTCAGTTGATACGATGAAATACTTTTAAAATGCAAATTAATTCTAAGGTTGACTCACAATATACCATGTCAGTGGAATTGTTAATATTTTTTAGTGAGAACTAAATCTGAAACGGTGCCACCAGTCCTATAAAATATTCAGCCAATTTGTTCTGTGGGGGGTACATGGCAACAAAAACCCTAAATCCTGCTGTCGGGGCTTCAGCTTATTTTAGCTGATTGTAAGACGGTTGTAGCCAGCAGCAGTCCAAGATTGTGATATAGTTTGACAGAACAGTAGCTGCTCCCAGGCCCGTGGCACCCAGTGCTGCAAATGGAAGAAGCAGTGAAGTCCAGAATCTATGTAGCAACACTGGCTTAAAATAATGTTTAATGTTTTTAAAAGAAGACGTCCTGTTTTCTGATCGAAACCACAAAAGCTGATCTCAGCAACGCTCCTGCACTGGCAGTCTTTTTTGATTTCTCCATGTCAGTACAACCGATGGCAGCTGAGTGCATTGAACAGAGCTTCATAAGAAAGCAAGGTGCACAGAGGCAGCAAGTACGGACACTACAGGCCATGCCAGGAGCAAAACAGCAATGTGCTCCAACGAGCAGGACCTTCAAAGTGAAAATGGTGGCAAAATGGCTAGACGGAAGAAATTAGCACATTTTATCAAAAGAGGGCAACTGTGCATCTCATTACCTCATTATCAGAGGCTGGTGGTTAACTGTCAGCAATCTGTGTGGTGAAATGCAGCCATTCAAGCGCTCGAACAGGTCAGGACCTATTCGAGTGGGAGGAGAAGCTTCATGAGCAAAGCCAGTTGCAGGTTGGGTTGCATTTGCAGACCCCTGATCTATCACTGTATTAGGTTACACCATACTTGCAAAGCATGAACCACCCCTCTGGCTTTTAAAACCTCATTCTCAGTTAGACATAGAGGAGTTTAAGAAGAAGGAAAAAAAGAGGGGGGGGGGGGCAAAAACACCACACCTGGCAAGAGTCTCCATCTCAAGTGTTCAGGGAAGTGCTTAATACAGCCGTGCACGCGTCTGGATTCTCCAATTATCCGCTCATGCATATTCAGTCAAAGGCAAACTGCAGAGTCATTCTGATATCACATTCAATTTGGGCCTCACCCAGCATGAGAGAAAGGGAAAGGAAGACAGAGAAGCATCTCAAGAGAGAAACCAGAGCGTTCATCAGTGTGCCTGTACTTAGGTTGTTTCTTCTGAAGGCATCGTCCTCATATGCCTTAAAACACTCCACTATATAGTACTGTGTTGCTTTCAGTTTGTAGGGAAGGCTCATAAAATATTCACTCAGACTTGATTCTTTAGACACCATCTGTATTATGGTGGCACGATATTTTAACCACAAATTTTAGATTTGCTGTGCGAGAATATAAGAGAGAGAGCAGCCAACAATTCAGAGTTAGCTGGTTATGTGCTGAATCTGCTAGTTCACCTTGCAGTGAAACATGAAGCCACGGCACCTCTGAAGCATGACAGCGGAGGTTTTAAGGTGCGTCAGTTGCCCCGATTTTTCGCACTCTCATGGCCTCCGTCACCTGTCAGTTATACTCTTTGCTTTCCGCTGTTTTTAATGAGCCCTGCCTACAAAAGCAACCAACCGAATATAAATGATGCTCCTATGTGCCCAGTGTGATTGTTGCTAACATCCTGCTTGTTGTGAAACATATCTTCAAGAGTGCTGAAGCTGCCCTGGGCCTGTTCAACACTGCCTGCTTTCTGCTGCCAAACAGTCCAGCTCAGGCCACAGCCAAGCACGCAAATGTCCCTGCACATCAGTGTCCTGAAAGCAAGGGGGGGGGGGAGTAAGTTGACTAAATTGCCCTCTCTGTGGCGTAAACAAAATAGCAACTTCTTTTCGTCCCGTCTCTTGCAGCATATCGTGCATTTTCAGCCTGTTCCAAAGTAATTGTCTTGGAATAAACACACAAACAATATCAATAAGTTTTGATGCTTGTTGTCGATTCTGTGGCAAAAAGGTGATGGTTTGTTTGTGGTCCTCGCTAAGCCAAGTCAAACATCTGGATGTGACAACATGAAAGTGCTTCCGCTGTTCAATAAACAATCAAACAAACAAAGAATGGCCCCACACCCTCACTGTTCTTAAGCTGGAAATAGAACATGTTCACCATTAGTAATGTTCTAAACATCAGCAGTTGGAAAACTTCAATAAGGTCACTTCTGATGTGAACTGTGGGGTCATTGTTCTCAGTGTTGGGTGCTGGGCTAACTGCCACTTGCAACAACAAGGTTAATCTGTAGAACAACACCACGCTCATGGCTGTTAAATGCCTCGGCTTGGTTGCATGGCCTTTTAAATATCAGCCGTTAGTTGCAACACTGACATTCATAAGACACTGATTCATAAGGATAATGATACGTGGAGATAGTTAACGGGTCTTAACAAGCAGACACCAAGACCTGACTGCTGCTCAGCTTTCAGGTCAGGGCAGGAGAGAGGCACTGCAGTTAGCTGTAAAGACAGAGACCCTTTCCTGGCCCAGACCAGGAAACACAGTAGCAGCTTTGGTTAGTTTCTATTCCTGAACAGGTGGGTTAGGGTTGATGATGCCTGCTCATCTGTCTGAGCGCATTATCAACACTGCCGCTGCAGTGCAAGCAATGGAAACGGCTACATGCTCTGAGACTGCGTGTGTTCAAATGTGCTGTTGTGATGGATATGGAAATACAGCACCCAAGTCACTTGAGGACAGGGTTGCAGTGTGAAAAATCCCCATTGGGAACATCTACATATGCACAAAGCTCAGGTTGAAGACATGACGAGAAGTTACTCTCACACACTGAGTCAGAGTGAAACCAGCATCACCATCTCTCAAAATACAACCACAGAGTCTCTTATGACTGGTTCCAGGTAGAGCTCAGCACATGTGCACATAATAAAATATAATTACGCTATTAAGAAAGTGTGAGCTGCAAAGCAACACAAAAGCCAGTCCAGGTCCAGTGCAAAATGTAGTTGCATGATTTGGAAGCACACAGAGAATTTCTGCGGTTAAAACGCAGGTACACAAATGACAACTGGCCCATCTGACACAACAGCAGAGGTTTGCCTGCTTGTGTCACACAGGTTTACAACATAAAAAGCATCAGCCCAGTTACACACTTGCCTTACACAAACACAAGCGATTTAGACAGCAGGTTATAATATTTTTTGCACAACACGCATGTCAAAGAAAACCATGGTTTTTACTTTCATCAAACCGAAACAAACACTTTCAGACACGTTCGCTTTTAAGGTTAACACCTGCTTAGATAGAACTGGAAAAGTATCATGACTGTAAGTGCAATGGAAAAAAAATCACCTGGTCTGAACGGCTCACATGCCTTCGTGCGTAGAAACAAAGCAGAAAGCTCAACGGCACTACTGTCACAGTTAAATATGCAGATGGCTACTTGCTGGGCCTGAGAGAAACTGAAATGAAACTTTGTCATGGACCACAAACCAGTTAAGGGTTAACAATGCAGACAACAATCACAATAAATAGATATGGTGAGACACGCCAAGAGACAGATGTTCCCCGCTCTACTGGAAGTTCTGCCTGGAATTAGTTTTTGAAAAATCCCCTTCTCTGTTGTCACCAGATTATTCAACTTGCACCATCTAAACACATCTGACAATTGACACGTTCCAAAAAATGCACACGTCCTTACTTTAAGGAATATACACACCTACATTTACTACTGATGCAAATGTGGACTTTCACACCAACTTATATATATATATATATATATATATATATATATATATATATATATATATATATATATAAATATTTCAAAAACATTTGTTTCATTCATTCATCTCACACAACAAGTCATTGGAATTTGGCTAAAAAGGGAATAGGCTAAAAACCCTGTAAGAAGCTCACTGGCATTTACTGGTAATGAAAAAATATTAGTTGCAGCACTAAAAAGAGGAAACTGATAACAATGCACTACTTTCAACTAGTAGTCAAACATAACATGCTTAAACCATCGCAAAGTGAATGAAAACGAATATCATCCCAAACGTTTGTTATCCACAGCTAGCCCTTCATTACTGGAACCAGTCATGCTATTACTATCATGACTCCAATAATCCTGGCTAATGATACTGTGCCTATAAGCCATTAAGTCACCGGTGATGCAGTGCGAGTTAAATGTACATTAAACCTGATTCCTGTCTGAAGCAGGGCTGCACTTAGACGATGCAGTTTCCATTCCGTTTCATTCAGCATGAACAAACCGCCCAAAAGTGAAAGGGAATTAAACATCTGTCAAGCCTCCTTTTCACCCGGCAGGAAAAGACGCGTCTCTCACCATGTCCGAGTCTGGACAGATGATGTCACAGAGCTCTGACATTGTGTCGTTATCGGCACGTCTGCATTTTTATGCAGCACATGGGTAAGACACAAATACAAAAGCAGCGGCAGTTTGCTGCACTGACACAAAATGGGATGTCGTCACTAAAGGCAGGATCGCATATCACTGTCTCAATATCTGCTCCTCATAATCTAGCCACCATTAGTAGGCAGTCACGGGTCATTTTATCTGCTACAGTTGATTCCCCTTGGAGCGTCATTCTTCTTATGAACTACTTCACCCCTTCCCCCACCTGGTAACTTCCTTTATTTTTCTCCCCAACCAATGATTTAATCAAAAGCATTCATCGCACTATGCTTCCGCCACATCTCTCCTTCCCTCTAGCTCACTATACTTTTCCCTCGCCCGCCTCTCCTCTTACATTCACCAAACTCTATTCTATCGCTCCACATCTGAATGTTTCGCCCCAAATTAGCTGCTTTCGCCACTCGGTCTGCCTTTCCTCCACCATCCTTGTGGTCTCTCTGCGTTCGTCTCACTTCCTCCCTCCTGGCTATGGCATCCTTCACCTTGGGTCTTTATTCAGAGGGATTACATGCTTGGTTAACTCATTCAAGGACTGCATTGAGTCTGTGACGCATGCTGGACACATGCCTGCTTGCTTCAAATGCAATCAGTTCACACACTTTACTAACAAATAAACACTCACTGGCCACTTTATTAGGTTCAATCCAATAAAGCAGCTTTGCCATTTTTTCTATATATACGTATAATTCTTTAACACAGAGATAACAAATGTTGTTGAACATGCACAAATATTAGAGGAAGTAGGTTAAATACACACATGACAGTAATGACACACTGCAGATACCTACTTCACATGCCACGAATAACAATGACTCATTTCCTCTGGGAGCCTTTAGAAAATTTGTCCTATAGAGGCCGTCATTCCTGAAAAATTCAACTACTTTTAGACAGACAATGTGAATTAGTACTGACAATGTTTACGAAGATCCACGGTCAGTTTGCCTGATAGAGAACAGGTTTAGTCTCTGGCTCAACATTGGCTCATCACTCTACTCACCTCCTTCAACGCCTAGACTGTAACTGGGTGTTGCTCTTTGACTCCTAACAGATCACTGAGCAAACCAGTTTAGGTTTGACTGCATCAATTGTTGGGGTATAAAGTTTTTTTTTTTAACGATAAGTGTCTGATGCAACATAAGACAAGTCGATGCAAGAAGAACCGAGCTCCCGCAACCAGGAAACCAGAAGAAAGTGGCGAAAACCTGAGCAATTCCAAAGACAGACATAAGTTAAAACAAATACTTGAGGATTTCGCTGAGGTGTTTTATTGACCCAACATTAATCAAACCATAGTTTCTGTCATATTCTGCACACTAACAGGATATCAGTTCCTAAAACTAGTATTGCTTGGCCAATGTGATCGTGAATAGTGGTCTCAGCTGGCTAGTGCTCTGGTTGGGGGAAATAGATAGACTTCACTATCTCGCAGCCAAAACGTCATGTTACGCAGAAACACCCCTGACAAGGCCTCCACCCTTCCTCAACGCCGATCTGCTCGCAAACTGCTGCGGCCAGCCAGCAAACCTGATAACCTGTCAGCAAAAATAATAACCTCACAGGGACACGCCTTACTGTGCAAGTCCAAACCTTTTCTAGTGATACGCCAAAGACCTGATGTTCCCCTGTTTGAAAAGATATCTGATACCATGGTGATCAAATATTAAACATCACCAGTGAAATTAAAGCTCAGCCTAAAGCATGAACACAAATAGATGTAGAAAAGAAAATTGCGAACACCCACTGGGCTATGACTTCCATCAAGTCGCTCCTTTACTTACAGGCAAATGTGACTTGACAACGCTGTGCCTTTACGTTTGCATAGCAAATACACAAGCAAACGACAAGATAACGCATCCGCATTAAGGACGTTACGTTTATGTCACAGCCTAAACGTGAAGACACTGATCTTTAACCCAATATCATTTTGAAACAGGTGCGTCGCAGCCATTAGCCACACTAGCTCTCAGCCAAACTCATGGCTCAGATAGTCCCAGGCCAGGTGACACTGGCTTCATCAGTCAGGTGTCACCTGCTACCAAACGCTGCTCTAATCGTCTTACTCCACTGAGCACACCGCCGATTGACAAAATGTGTGATGTTGCTTCGAGCCACCGTTTACCCGACGTTTATTTAATCTTCTCCTCGCAATAAATTGCTCAAGGGCTCCGTCAGCGAGCTGGTTCACACAGAAGCCTCTGCTGTGTCCCATTAGATAAGTTAGCATCAATGCTAAAGGCGACCCGCGTCCAGCGCACCTTGCACAGGAAATAAACTAGACCCGGGGGTAGACGCCGTTAGCCACACTAGCGGGCTGCTAGCGTTAGCCCCGTCTGCTGCCGTAATCGTTCTTATAAACGCCGCACGGCAAACTGGCCTCCACAAAGACGCCCCCGTGACCTAGTCCGGGCGCTGACGCCGTTGCTCAGTTAGCCGCAGGGCCACACACATGAGCGAAAATACCGCCTGGCCCTGGGTAACATTAACGGGCTTCACCGCTGCCAGCTTTGCTACCAAGCTAGCGTCCCGGAGCTGAGCTAAGCTAAGCAACACGCTCCCCGCTGGTTAGTGCGTGAAACAGTGGCCGTGACGACCGTGCGGCTGTGTTATGTTGGCTGTGGAAGTGTCAGGGGATTTTCAGCGCGTACCCGTAACGCTGTGCAGGTGACCTGTCACCGGAGAGGAGGCTAGCTAGGCTAAGTTAGCTCTGTGTACTCACCCCATTAACCAGTCCATGGTGCTGCTTGTAGCTACCGGGGCTAACGTTAGCTGGCAGGGGTTAAGTCCACCAGGAGCTGGAGGCGACCCCCTAGTTTACCCAGCCACCACTCTCGCTGCCCTGGCTGCCTTGCCCCTCCGAGTCCCGTCGCTCTCTCCCGCCGTGGCCCGTGTCTCTCACACCTGCTGGATCCCGGCCGGTCGGGCGCACGCAGCCGCTTGAACTTTGAGAGATTGCCCTTGTTTTGATCCTCGGTTAGCTCGGACCATTAAGCAGGCAGAGGGAGCGCACAGTCAGGTCAGTTCGCCAACCGACAGCGGGACTGAAGCGCTGAGCGAATACGAGCGGAGAGCAGCGGCGCGGCTCCGCACCGAGTCGCGGCGTGGGCTGCGCAGAGGCGCCGAGTGAGGCTTGACTGTGGAGATGCCGCGGGTCAACCCGGTATCCTCTGTCATGAAGCCTTGTATGGCTACCGCGCTAGCTGACAGCCTCAACCTCCACTGGAGCTGCTGCCTTCTGAACCAAGTCTAAATCGGAGTCCGGAAGTAAACACAGATCCGACCCACCGCCTCTCCTGCGCGTCAAGCGCGTGTCACGCAGGGCTGAGCGAGCGAGGATGCGGTGGGAGATGTAGTTAGCGAGAGTAAAAAGCTCCAATCTCTTAATTGTGACTTTCCACGGTATAAACGGAAACGCACACAAAACCGTTTCACTTCAATCTGCTGTTGACACATCCTCAAATTTGAGTTGAAATTCTAACCTTTTGTCATTTTCAGCCATTTTATCCGGAGCCAATGGAGAATCAACGTCTATCTCTAAATAGCCATAAACAATGAACAAAAGTAGTTTATAAACCAAACGTCTGCTCTATTTTCTTCCATTTTCATTTTTATCTGTGCAATTGTGAACCTGACTGAAACATGTAGAAATCATATGTCAACACTCATTTTTCAGCTGAAAGTAAACTGACTGTGTTGTGAAATTCTGATGGCCAAATCTTTAGAGTGGCAGTGTGCCTACTGTATAATTTCCTCAAAGGCTTGGCTTCTACTATGATCTAATGTAATCTTCTAGATGAGACGTGTAAGTCTGGCTCAATAAAAACTAGCTGATAACCTTTTGCTCAGCAGTACCATACCAGCTTCAGAAAACAGCTGGATTTCAAGGTCTTTGGGCACATAACAAAGATTCCGCGTGTGGTCTGGTCTGTGCCACTGTACGTGATGTGAACTTAAAACAGATGGATGACAAATCTTCTTTGCAGGGCTCAGAGGAAAGAAGAGGTAGGGGGTAAAAAGGGTCTGACCCCACCGGCCCTGGTTGCTCCGTCTGCGTCTCTGCCTTCGTTAATTAACGCTACATCAAGGGAGGAAATTCTTGTACTGTGTCAGCCTGTGTTCCTGCTCAGAAAGCAACAGAAAATGAGGCGACATTCGATCAGTCAGTGCAGCATAATCAAAAATGATAACACTTTGACGTTACGCATCAGTGGTGCTGCTGTTTTAGGCCATTTTTTTAAATGTGCGCACAAAGAAGTAGTACAGACACAGGAGAAAGAAGGAATTTTAAAGACACACAGGGGTCTTTGTATTTGCATTTTTTTTTTGACACATGCATTTCATTAAACTTTCCGTCCTGTCCCTCTGTCTTAACCCCAACCTTTGCTTTCGTGCTTTCTTCAGTTTGTCTTTTCATCAATTTCCTGCTTTGAAATCATGAGTCAGATTTGTAATCAATATGTGTTTTTACGTGCAGAAATGTCTGCTCTCGCCTGTTTCTCTGGAAGACCGTTAGAACAGCACATATCCAACGTTCCTGTTTATCTCCCTGTCGTCATAATCATCTTCCTCCATGCTTGTCCCTGCATCCTCAGGCATCTATAAATAACAATGGCGCACAGAAGCAGACACCGCGTTCAGACCCGGAGCCCTGTTAACAGGAGGCAGAGCCACATGATTGGCTCGCTGATACTCCCCCGTGCTGTGATGGCGTCCAATGAGTTGAGCCGGAGGTGGAGTTCCCGCGTTGATTGACAGGATGCCGATGCTGATAACAGCCACACGGGGGCAGTGTGGGATGTTCGCTGATGCCAAGCCTGTGCTTGTTTCAGTTTCAGTTCTACAGACAGTCCCTGTGTATTTATAGGCAAATAAGAAACAAAAAAAACAGTGAGAAGCTACAAGGCTACTTCTTCACCCATAATACCGGAAGCACAAACTCCACTCTGATATGATTTTTTAGTTGAATTAGAAAACACGTGCACTTGTGTGAGCATGTATTGTTGTAAATTGTGGGCCATTATTAAACACTTTTGAGCATTACAAGTATTATTGAGTTCCTAGAACAGACATCTCTGCTCTGTGATCAGTCTGCAATTACCTCATATGTGACTTAATATGTTCCTGGTGAACGTCCTTAAATAAAGGTACAGACCAGCAGTCTGTTGTCAGAGACCAAGTGGTGCCAGAGACGTACTCTGTGGGAAAATGAGCTGTTCTCTGGTCAGGTGCACGTCTGAGTTGCCCAAGGTCACTTCCTGAAATCCATCCACTTGTCAATACTGAGCCATCCAGGGGTCGATATGTTCCCATTCCACATCATCTCTGCCGAAGCGATGCACGAGAGAGCTCTGTGTCCATTCCTCCACTATCCTACCAGCCAGTGGAGGTTGTAAAAACAATTGGGCACTCATGTATTATAAAGTGTATCACATCTGTATCTTATGTAAAGAGGATAATGGCAAAGTGAAATATGACGTCGTTCGTCTTGTCTTTTGTCCAACGTACGATGCTGTCATAGACGGATTACCCGCTGAGCAGATGCAGCACAGGTCACAGTGACGCACACTCCTTCACAAGCTTCCTTGTCAAGATAAGAAAATAAAAAAACAAACCTCAGGCATTTTCTGTCTCCACGTTTTATAAGCGTAAACCTATGCAACCTATAGATCAGCTCAGCGCTGCCGTGGTCCGTGAGCCATTGGCTGCAGCCTGACTGATATGATTTATTCATAGCTGGCAGCAGTAACTCAAAAAGCCATTAGGAGGCATTAAAACGGAGACACCTCACATTACTCTTGCATAAATAATAAATGTTTTATAGCTGAAACAAGGAGTGCGCACATGTGTGTTTGTTGTTTAGTTGTGCTTTTTTCGCTTTCACCTGAAATTACACAGTAATCACATTTGTTGTAGAATCATACAGACACTTTTTATGCACTCATGAATTTATAATTATGTTTTGATCCAGCAGATGACTTCAGTGAGATTTTGTACTGTAGACATACTTCTGTTAAAAATTGAAATTAGTTATAGTTTCGTATTATGGAGAATGTTAATGAAGGGTGTGTGTTGCCAGTACACGCTGTCACATGGTGGGGTGTGTGTGTGTGTCATAGATGTGCTTACTGTTAACAGTGATATTTTCAATAATGTTCACATAATATAATATGATGATAATGAACACTTGTATGACTGTGCCTCATACTGTCGGCACCGCCAAGTCTGTCTGCAGAGCATGACGTGTGTGTCTATGTGAGCACCCCTGTGCTTGTGTCATTGCTGGCTCCACGCTGACAGCTCTTGTCTTGTTGCATGAGTCAGTCTTAGCCGCATTAGTCATGTCTGCAGACCTACCTGGCTCCAGCTCTGCCTTCCTTGAAAGAAGAAAAGGATGTGGAGGATGGAAAAAAAAAAAAAGAGGTGGCACATTTGAGGCTGCAGACGGTGAACTGGGTGCCTTTGTGAGTAAACATAGGAAGTTGTTGAAATGAAAATGAAAGACATAGGGAGAAAGGGAGAAGTGAAACCAGAAGAACAGGCGGTCGAAGGCCACTGAGAACCAGTTGGGACTAACAGAAAGATATGCAGTAGGAAAGGTGCAGCACTTTCTGCAACGTTTGACCTTGGACACGCGAAATTCCAGCCAATCGGTGGAATCACGCTGTTTCCATGCAGTTAATTTTCCGTGAACGCAGAGACACGCACCCCCACCCTTCGCTAAGCGTCGAGAAATCAGACATGAAGTCACTTTCAGCCAGAAGCAACGCAACAGAAATAGCTCGCATGTGGCTCTGAGGTCATGGGCAGAGACAGGAGAAATGATAACAGAGCAGCAGCCACAGACACTGTGTGTCAGCAGCAAGCAGTCGGCTGTGTGAGAGACTCAGCCTTTGTCTTAACAACATACAAGTCATGGTGTCTTTGCGCTTGTTGAACAAATCCCACACAAACAACAGGCCAACAGTAATTACGGACAGTTGTTTGGAGTGGAAATATAACTTTGTTATTCAAATAGGTCCGTTTGAAGGTATTACATTTGTTTTTGTGTTCTCTCAAAAATGTATATTTTCCATCTCATCATAACTTCTTTGTCTGAGTGTAAATGGCCTTGAGGCTTCTTCTACTTTACAGAGGCTTTTGCCCCTTTGTTACATAATTGTTCCATTAAAACCTAAGAGACATATCCCTGTATTACTGTAAACCTGTCTGGTAAAGTAAACATCCATGGATGCTGATCAATAGAAATTGTTCTTTACTTGAAAGCAGTAGGAAAAGGAAGTTAACAAATGAGAGGACAGTGATGTCAGTTGAGGGCCTTCTTAGGTGAGGCAGCGTCTGACCTTCTGCCACATCCACCTGAAGCACTGTTGTCTTCAGCGGTGCTCCAGGATGTGGTTTTTGGAGGTGCAGACGCGGAGATATGCGATATATGCTGCTGTGTGTTGCTGACTACAGTAGCAGGAAAAATGTGTGTGTCTGCATTGACACGGTGCGGTTTGGACCTGGGCACAGAGCGCTGATGGAACTGACCCTGAGAGAGAGAGCGAGAGAGAGAGAGACAGAGTTGCACTTTGTTCCACCATTAGAACGGCAGAGACAGATGTCAGCACCGACAGCCGCCTGCGTCAGCATTTCGAACACGCTCACACTTGTGTGACAGCGACGAGGAGTTGCCACCCAGCGTACAGACAGGAAGCGGTGGCGCACGCACGTCGTCTTTCGTCCGCTCGGTCAGTTTCATTCTTGAAAACAGAGACAAAGGGAAATTCGAGCACTGACGGACAGATGTACATCCAATCCTCTGCTGGCCTCGCTGGTGGAACAAAAGTATTGATCGCCTCTCACCTTCCTGTCAGGGGACAAACCACAGGTGCTGAGTTCGAGTGGGAGCCAGCAGTAGGTGGCAGCAGTCAGTTACACAACACCTGCCTGAGTAATCAGGTTATTTCCTGGTGGGTCTTGTACAGAGGCTCCAGAAAGCGCAATGTATGCTTCTCCTATGGATCCCACTGATTTGCCAGTCTAGACGCCCCCCTCTTGACTTGCTGTAACTTAGCAGCATGTTACACACAGGCAGCTATGACGACGCTAAATGCATTAAGCTAGATTACCAGAGGCCTGCTGGGCCGCCGAGCCAGCCAGGGAGTCCTTCTCACCGCAGGCTTCACACGCTTCCCCCTGCAGAAAATGAAATTATGATCCCCCTGGTTTCATTTATTTGACTGATTTCACTGTGGTGAGCTGGAATTCAAGTCAAGTTGAAGACGGGCTTAGACGATTGGTCACACATGTGGGTACCAAGGCTCCTGCTGACCTGGCACAGAGGAGCGGGGGAACTGCCACAGCCTGCCCGGCCTCTCAGCCCACACAGCGCAACTTTTTGACCACTTGCGTGAGTTACGGATAGGGATGAAAGAGGGCAAAAGACAGACGAAGAGTAGGACGAGCAGGCTGCCAGGCTGCAGGGTTATATAAGGACAAGAGTTTTCCATGGAAAAAAAGGGCAAGAAACACTGTTTGGAGTCAGTCATCCCTGGTGACACATGGAAAAGTGTGGAATGCTGTGCTGACGCAACTTTCGAGCAGCGATCGAGTGTAATGAGAGCGCGTCAGACACGAAAGTGTGCGAAATGGAGCAACGCAGCGAGAAGAAGCAAAGGAAGTAAAAGTCGGCATGTTCTGTGAAAAGTAAGTGGAAAAGCGGAGAACGAGCGGCGATGCCTGCTGGCGTCACGGCTCCTAACTGTTTCCATATAGAAGCTGCCTGGCGCCTGGTCGCAGGCAGCTTCTCAGCATGGACACGTCTGGTACCCATCAGCCACTGTGAGCGGGACAGTGCGTTATGGCTCACACATGTGCACCATGCACCAGACATTTAACCCATTTTGCATCAGGTTCGGTACAGAAAAAAAAAGAGGGAGCAGTCAACAGAATCGTGTTTTCTGCATAAATTGCTCAAAAGCGGAATCTGATCTTCACCAAAGTCACCAACAACAATCATCATCCGTCGTCTCTGTGCCGAACACACCCATTAAGCATACAGCGTAATGGTGGAAAAAGTAATGGCAATGGTGTTTTAATAACTGGTTAAAGGATCTTCTGGCAGCAAACACTCCCTGCAGCCGTGGATTAGACCTGCAAAGCGTCCAGGAGGATTTTCGGACCAGGACTGCTGAGGCTCAGCTATATTCAGCTATCGGATGACTGGTGTGAACAGCTCTCTTGAGCTCATTCCACAGCGTCTCTGCTGGGTTGAGGTCTAGGTTCGGACTGCTCCACTTTTCTGTTGCCAAAGCCGTAGTTTTACTCTACTCTGACCTGCTGGACCACCCAGCGTCTACTTCTACCGCCCACCTGCTGGACATGCACCCTGACATTACCCGAGTTACCTTGATAAACCAGAAATTGGTGTTGGTGATGATGTACAGGAGGGGGCGCAACACATAAACACTACGAGAAGCTCATTTCAGCTCATAGCTGAGGGGAGACTGCAGTCGGGCACACGATATATATACAATTCATATAATATGAGTCGAGGGCACCTTGAATAACCAGCACATACAGAGGAAGCATGTTAAGAAAGGATTATCCTTTATGATCCAGGTGATAAGCACACACAGCAGCATGCTGGGCAGCCTGCTCGTGGGATTTGCGATGTATTGTCTTACTGTGGTGGCCTTGTCATGGGGAAATTCCCATAATGCCCATAAACTAAAGATACACACACATAAAAAGCAGCGAGACTCGGCTGGAGATGCTGATGTCATAAAACGCATCTGCTTTTGTTTGTGTCTTCTTTCCTGCTGCTCCTTACGTCAGTCCCAGGACAACACACAGGTTGTTCTAGCCAGACAATGCAACCAAATGGAGAGGCGTCAGGAGTGATGCTTTGTTTACAGAGGGATGTTGTGTGACTGTGTGAGGTGAAATTCCGCCATGACATCATGAAACCGAAACCACCTTTGTAGTAACCCCCCCCCCCCCCTTTTTTTTTTTTCTGGTCTCCATGAAATGGCCTCTCGATGAATTCTGTTGTGTTTTGTAACACTGGTGTACACTTCGCTATCTATACCTACTTTATCTATATCTTTGTCCTTCCTTTTCTCACACAAACACACACCACTAGTATATAATCTCTCAGCAGGACAACACCAGCCGATAAACAGACGATAGCAGATGTTCCTTAAAGGCATGACGAAAAGGTCCTTTCCATGTCCCCTTTCATAATTGTGCAGCATATGTTTAAAGGGTTTTCTTTTCAATGCATATTCTATGGTAAATAATTAATCGTGTCATCAGCATACGAAAACACCGGGCATTATCAGTGTCTGGGAAAAAGACAAATCAATACAGTGGTGTTGTACGATGGGAGTTGAACACAAAATCAATAAGACTCCAGGACTGAGGACGTTGTAATGTGTTGCGTCGCTCTTTGGTGGAATTCCCATCCAGCTCCCCATGCAAGCACACAAGAAGAAGAACAAGAAGCAGAGAGGAGTTTGCATTTTGTCATGTCTGTATTTTTGTCTCATTTTCACAAAACATGTACAGGGGAAGGAAAAGCCTTTCAATAGAACCTGAGGTATTTTTGCGTCAAGCAGCCTATCAGGATTTACTTTAAAAACTCATCTAAATTCATCATCAGTGTTCTTAGATGCGTTGCTATTTACAAAACATATAATAATAATAATAATAATAATAATAATAATTTTAGCAAATGGGACAGCCTGCATCATCTTTGTTACATGTCATAAATAATTTCAACATTTCTTAAAAATATAGGGAGGAAGGTGATGACCGGTTGCTTAAACCTTGGGGGGGAAACATAGGACTTATCTGAACTTACTGTAGCTGCAGCACAAGGTCAAAGGTCAAAGATTGCCAGGGAAAAAAATCTAATCATGAGTCGAAGGAAAAATGAACACATTTTACATCATAAATAAATAACCACCTCGCACCAGGAGAGCTACGTTTTCATTCTTTCACCTCAGGGTATGAGGATCCTCTTTTTTCTTCCTTTTGATGTTTGTTATGCTGTTTTTGATGAAAGCTTTGGAAATAACGAAGTAAGAGCGAAACGAATGACAGCGCGAGAGAACGTGTTGGAGCTTCTTTACGGACATGCATTGTGCTGCTGTACCCTGTGCTGGGCTTGGCTCACTAAAAAGATCCCCTGAGAATGAACTAAACGGTGCGTGTGGGGCCTAAGTGTGAACGTTGTGTTAAGTGCATACGGTTGGAGGGGCTGTTGTGTATTGGTTTTAGCTTTAGTGTGTCATGTTTTTGATGAAATTGTGCTGGTTTGGAGAGGACACTCTGCGAGTCTTGAAATTCCAAACTTGTGCGCCCCCTTTTGCACCCAGCTGTTGTTACGCAAGCCCTCGTGAAGCTGGCCGAAAATATTTTACTGCGTATGAGTGATCAGAGAGTGTGTGTGTCACACAACAAACAGTCTTTTAGTCTCTAGAGTTATGATAAATACGTGAATTCACCCTGTAGATGAGCCTAAACATACCCATACCCATTTAAATTGGGATGACTGTACCACACTGCTGGCACCAAACAGACCATTTGTATTTATACTATCAAAAACTCAAGGCTTGGTTTAACATGTTGACAGTGAGTGAATGGAAATCAAAGGTGTTTATCAGAAAGCAGAAAAGTGCATTTCAAAGTCAGACATCACATCCCCAAAGAAGGAACAGCACATATTGCTCGGTTGAATTTGCTGAATGTGTGTATTTGTATGAGTGTGTGTTCATAAATACCATACAGAAAATAATAATATAATAATATTTCAACAAAAGGAAAAAGAATAAAATCCACAACACATTATATTATTTCTCATTACCAGAATGAACCAATATAATAAATTAAGCTATAACTGAACAAAAAGTCCATTAGAAGTCCATTTAGAAGTCAAAATTGCTATATATTCATATTGTATATATAGTATTTGTTTGGCTGTATTCAGCCTTTCTGGTGCATGCTCAGTGATGACCATAAGTGGTGACTGGGAGCAGTAAGAGGAGGTTGGTGGTGGGTGGGGTTTATAAAGTAGCTGAGGGGTGGGTAACCCTCATCGCTGTCCTGGAACATCAGTCCAATCACACTGTTAACACTGGAAACAAGGGAGCCAGGGTCAGGAGAGACACGCTGCTGTTCGCTAAAAGTCTCAAACTCAAAGTCTTTCATCAACACAACATGGATCCTTCATTGTTGAATGCAGTACCGTCTTCAGAGAAAGTCCTTTGGGTCTCGTTGCATTGTGCTGTGGCGATGTGTTGCTGATGGGGTGGCTGTCAGCAGGCACAGCCACCGCGAAGTGTGGAAGGAAGCGTGGACGTAGCTGTGCGAGGTTCTGAAGCTTTCTGACACTGGGGTGACGGTTTGGGGGGGGAAACAAAAACCCAATGTGGGGCTTGGTTCAAATCACAAGCTATACACCGGCTAAAGCACACTACATTTGACCACAGGCAAGCGGTTTGTGTCCAAACTCTGCTAAAATAGGGGGCTTCTATATAATAATGATGCAATGCTACACTTGCCCTGGATCATTTCTTTTAATCTGTGCCAGAGCTCAGAAAAATAAAAGAGTTTCAGTACCTACAGTAGAGTCACCCCCAGTACCCCACCCTCCTAAAGGCATTTCTTCAGTTCAGTTCAGGATGGTTATGGTCTGCTAAGCACCACATCTGAGGCTCTGTGTTCAGGTGTGAATACTAGTTCGCTTGCTAGCCTTTGCACATTGACTGCTTGTGCATCTGATGTCCTTCTCAGCTGGAGTCTTTAACACTGTCTGAAAGGAGCGCGCCAACAAAGCTCCCGCATCATTTTCTTGAAGTCTTACACACCAGGTCCACTGTTGTCCCCCAGGGGACAGCTCTGATTATATCCATTATCTGTCAGGATACCTCGATGATCTCCATGCTCCCGGAGAAGCTCGACTGCTTCCCAATCTTCCCGAGTTCTTCCCTGGAGTGTGTCTCGGAGATGCCCTCCTCGAACTCCATCTGACAGCTGCGCCGCTTGAATTGCTTCTCTGCTGCAGGCCCATTGGTGTTTGCGTTGTTGGACATGGCCACTGTGGACGATAACTTGGCGTCTCGGTGGTCTCTCGGTGTCTGAGGGGCAGAGGGATTCTCCCTCTGGGATTTGTCTCGTAACCACACACTTTCGCTGCACCCAAACGCCACATATGCCGAGCTGCTCCCAAACCTAATCGACGATTCCTCTCCCCCTCCGTTACCACCTCCTCCCAGCTCCATCTCCTTTTCACCACCCTCCACTGCCCCAAAGTGCCAAGGGGCATCTGTGGTGGGAGTGACAGGAGTGGTGGCTTGGACAGTCTCTCTGTGTTTGGTCCACATGTCCCCAGAGCCCACGGTGGGCAGGGAAGGTAATGACAAGAGCAAAGTGCCTTTAAGGTTCTCGTCCATGCTGGGGCTCTTGCGGTCCAGAGACAAGCTGAGGGACTGTGGAGGTTGGTGTGGTAGGGAGTGGATAGGGGAACTGCCAGAACTGTGCTTGTGTTTTCTCCTGGGTCTCGATGAGGAGGAGGAACCAGACCGATGGACTCCCTCACTGGCCCCTAGCCCCAGACCTCCAATGCTGCCCCCGCTGCCTGGTGACGGGAACGGTGAATCAGAGGAGCTGGGGCTGTCTAGGACGGGAGACCGGGAGCAGACCCCGTTGGAGGTTGCTGTTCCTGGGCTGTCAAGCTTGCACAGCTTGGGGACGTCTTCAGAGTGTGTGGGTGCCAGGCTAGGACAGAAGGGACTACTGGGGGAGTACACAGACTTAATGTCCAGTGAAAAGGAACGCTTGAGTCGATTAGTGTCCATGATCCTCTCCGCAGAGAGGTGGAGGCCGTTGAAGCCTTGCTGGAGGGAGGTGGGCGATGGCAGCTTCGGTTCTGGTGGGATTTGTGGCTCTGACACAGATGAATCACAGTTGCTATGGTGACCGTTCATCTCGAAACCCGTGCTGATCCCGTTAACCTCAGAGCTTTGCTTAGTGTTGTTGTCAGAGATCTTGTCATCAGTTAGAGCTTGGAGTAATCGTAGGCCCTTCTCAAACTCCAGTAGCTGACCCAGAAAGTTGAAATTAGGGGATATGGAGGGTCTTCGGTCCTTCACAAACCTGTTGGAATGAGAGCAATTCAGAAAACATGTCACAGGAATGCAGAATGTCTGTCAATTACAGTATGTGTAATATTTCTCCAAAAATGCCTGAATTTATGGGTTTTGTGATTTTGCTACTGAGGAAACGGAAGAAGAATTACAACAAATCAACTTGGGAACTTTTTTACGGACAAACAGGACATAGTCCGGCAGAGAAAAGGCAAAACAAAGCCTTTTGTACACACAGCTTCCTTTATGCATGTCTGGAGGGTGGTTGAAACTACTGTCATTCACTTAGCAGTCAGCTGCCTTTTTTTTTTTACCAGCGCTGACACCTCGGCTCAGCTGTGTTTGGGTGGGAGGAGTCTACCTGTAGGCGTCATCTGATGACAAGCCCATTGTCTTCATGATGTATGCAATGGCGATGGTTGCAGAACGTGAGATTCCAGCCAGGCAGTGCACAATGACCCTGCAGTTTGACACCTTAGCTTTGTCTGTTGATGGGAAAACAAACACGCATTAATACAGCTTTACACAAATGGGAAGAACCCAGCAGATCCCCGCTGACAGAACTCATCCAGGACATGTTATACCTGACACTATTGCTGCATGTGAACTTTGATTAACTGTGACGATGCGTGGATACGTCGCATTAGATATCTTGGCTTTCTACAACTCACTTCCTGGTGCAGACACACTTCCCCCTAGTTTTTATTGTTCTTTGTAATGCACATTTTTTATTTAACCTACTCTTACCTATGAATTCATTGGTTTTGTCCAGCCAAGGGAGCAGTTTTTCACAGTAGTTGTCGTTTACTGGTATGCGCATGAAGTGGCTCTCGCTGATGAAGTCTGGCTTGGGGCAGGTGTTGCTGGCATTCAGTACATAGGTGATACCATTCTGAGCCATCAGGTCCTAAAGAAGCAGATATTCGTTGTTTAATTAATTGTTAGCAGGTAATACGAGCTTAAGTCTGTCATTTCATTTGACAGGAATGAATAAAAGAAAAAAGATCCTAAACAAATATTACCTTGTTAAGGACGTCCTTCTGTGAACCCAGATAGAGGTGTGGCAGGATGCGAGTGGGCCCTACATTTGCCACAGGCAAGCAAGGCTGGGACAAGCTCATAGGTAGAGCAGTGGCGGGCTTTCCTTCACACAGGCCGGGGAAACAGGAAGAGAAGGCAGCAAAACCTCCTGCAGAGAAAGATGAGAGGGGAGGGAACCGATTAGGAACACTACTGGCTATGCTCACAGCACAGACGCAACACACTGGGAGACTCTGTGAAGACAAACATTGCGCCATTATTAGTTGAGCCGAGGCTCTAAAGACTTTCTGAGGTGAATCGTCTGGGCCCTGAGCAAAAAGGAGGCTCTCTGTGCTTCTGGGTGGTGAACTTAGGTTAAACGCTGGGCAGCCAGGAATGTGTGTGTCTGGGTCTTTAAGAGGCAGGCAGCTCCACTTGTGTGTGTGTGTGTGTGTGTGTGTGTTTGTGTGTGTGCGGCTCTGTTTCCTGCATGAGCTCATGTCCTGTAGCAGTGCATTGCGTCAAGCCAGGGGAATGAGAGAGGCCACAGGTGCAGGGCCAGGACAGAGGCCCAGCAGCATATAGAGACCCACACACACTTATGTGTGTATGTTTGTGTGTGTATACATACATATTGTTAAGATGGCCAAGAAGGCAAAAAATTATACAATTAAATTATCTTTGTCTATCTCACTATCTATAATTCCTTCCACACACACACACACACACACACACACACACACACACACACACACACACACACACACACACACACACCATGTAAGTGTTAGGCATCAGTGTACGGCCCTTGGTTGCACACGCTAACAACCACTCTCTTTATTACTGTGCAGTGTTGGTTGTATAACTACAGCGGCCAATCATGGGAGATGTGTGTGTGTGTGTGTATACAGAGTGGATGATCATTACAGATCGTGGAGAATAGAAGGGAGTGTTCGAAGGGTTAGGGTTACCCTGAGCCCCAGAAAGGAGATTAGAACCTAATCTAGGTTCAGCCCTGCCTGACCCAATCTGGGATGTGTGTCCGCGTCTGCAAACACGCTCACACTCACCCTTTCACACAGTGAGAGTGAGAGAGACATGACATCACTTTTTTTGAAGTAGCACTCGCCAAGTGCAGGCACAACATTGCCTTCCATGTAACACGCACCCAGCTACGCTACTTGTGTAGCAAGAGCTGGCCGACACAGACACACACGCAGAGCACAGTGTCAGCAGCATGTACTGTGTACTCAACAGATATGAGATCTACAGTAAATAATTAAAAGTGCTGCACAAATGGTCAGAGGGTAGCAGATCTGGTGCTTGAAGCTACTTCACAACACTGTCTTTAAAAGGTTGGGAGCGTTCTCTTGACCCAGTGCTATTGTGGGTGCACTGTCCCTTTAAGAGCAAAGTGAGAAAGCCTTGCAGGTTTCCTGCTATTAATGGCAACCAGCGGAGCAATGACATCATGAGGGGATGGAGTGAAGGGAAAGAAAGACGGATAGAAACAGAAAGAGTGATCAGGTGACTTAAGATAGAGGAGGTAGAGTTGCCACGCTTACCGTGACTCAACGGTCTAACCTTTGACCTCTATAGAGTAGAGACGTTTGAAACATTAGAGACAAACATTTGTAATACACAGACATTTGTAGTTCACAGCCTGTTTCTAGAGATTCTTACGGCAGTGCTGCAGCATCACTAATTGATGAAACAGAAGGAGGGTTTATTCCTGGTGCTACATATATCCCCACCCTAGTTATATATACTGTGTGTGTGTGAGGAAGTGATATGTTCCTGGAGACTGTTAAATCAACAGGAAACGCCTCACATCACTCTTCAACTATTTCCCTTTCAGCAAGGACATTGTTGGGAGAGTTGTTAGAAGGACAGAAGTGGAGACAGTGTTTGTGAGAGAGGAGAAAGTGTGTTTGTGTGTGCAAGGGGACGTGAACACACGAATCAAACGCCTGCTCGCCTTTTGATCTCCCGTGTGTCTGGATTTATAATTTCAGCAGTGATTATTGTAGGTGACCTCATCCCATGGTAAAGCCAATTTGCGACTGGGAGGGTGTGTGGGGCGTTAGCACCATGAAGTGAGACTGGAGTCATAGATAAGAGATGGAACTAAGTGTACCGGCCTGGTTCTTTGAAGAGCTGTGGCATTACGTTGACATTACGTCAAACACAATTACAAACACTTTCCTTGTAATCAAAGCCTTTCACGACTAATGGACATTAGTCACACAGGAGATAGCGTGCTGCTGTCACCTCGTCACCTGAGCCCACTGTAGTCCGGGTTGTCATGGCGACGACGAAGCGCAGTGACGCCGATGACAGTTGGCTCAACGTGTCCTGAAGGGCTGTCAAGGCCGAATAAAACAAACACGCAGCGAGAGTCCAACGGGCACATGAGCACGCTGACACAAGACAGGAGCGAGCACCAAATAACCCAAAGAGACACGGCCTCACATGCTCCAAATGAAAACGATGACACATCCGGATATTTCAATCTGAGCAACACGGAGCTCATGCACAAACACACTGTACACTCACACTGAGGTCACTGAAAATACCCTGTGACACACACCGGCCCAGCTGTCCATAAACATGACATCAGAAAGTCAACAGGGAGAGATGAGTTCACCTCAGCACAACATGATAACGCGCAGCTACATTAAACCGTCTGAAACAAACAGCTTGAATTAAACAGGAACCACACATCAATTGAAATCCCCCTACAGCTGCTTAACACAGACAGACTTCTGTTAGGGAAGCCGTCACGCTACTGCCACACAGAGACACTGTTTAAACTTTTATTTTCTGCTGAATTACATCCACTGGCTGCGATTTTATAAAACGTACTTGGACAGGAAGCGACTAACCCATTTCTAAATACAAACAGGTCAGCAAGGGAGAAAAGACGTAGGGAAAAGAGGGCACTGTGTCGCCAGAAGTGGTGACTTCCTTTTTCCGTTTGCTTCCAACCCACCTCATCACTTATGCAACTGCTTATTTTCCCCTCCCTGTCAGACTCGGGCCTCTTTTGTTTGCTGGTAGCCAGCGCGGGGCTCTCTGTGCACCAGTCGCCACTTAGTTGACTTACGGTTTTCTATTTAAAGGGTTCGTATTATCTCGCAGACACACACGTCTGCTTTGGCAGATGTGTGGATTAAATTGGGGCGTTTTCAGGCCCTGGCGCTGGGTGAGTCAGTGCCGAAAGATGAATGGAAGAGGAATCCCGGAGATATTGACCAGACAGACAGAGACGCAGAACACCTGCCAGGCTGCTGTGGTTAATGGGAGCTCTGCTGTTACATCACTGCTGTGGGTACAATTGACTGCCTCGTCAATACAAGCTCAACCCCCCCGCCCTCCCTCCAGCTTCTGTGTAGCTTTCAGTTGCCCTCCTTAACTCGTCTGTTAATGGAGACACACTCGCACACACATACATTGATCTGCTCAAATGACTACCCCTCCACCTCTCTGTTCTGTGGGAGACATGACGCCATCCTCTGTACCCCTCCAGCTGTCCTCTGAAACTATGAAGGGACATTAGCATTTCAATGTGACAGACCCCCACCCCCGCCCCCCCACTACCTCGCTCACCCTCCCAACATGACATCATTGCACACATGTCCCACTCAGCTCCACAAAGGCTGGTCTGCAGCCAGGAGAGGCGATAGGAGTGTGTGTGTGTGTGTGTTTGTTTTAGGAGGCAGACTCTTCCATGTATGTCGGAAATGTGCAGATTGAGGGAAGACAGATGAGCTCGCTCAGGATGAGGTCATCGCTTTACATGCACTTTGATGACGGCTGGGAATAACTGTATGATGATTAACGTCATCCTGGCTGATGGTAAAACAGTTTATTGTGCCTCTATCTTACAGGGCCGATAGCAGCAATGTGTCACTTTGATCACTTGCTGTTTCAGCAGCGCCGTGTTAGACTACAATTTAGCCTACATTCGCAAGTCTATTTCCACAGAGACGCGTTGAAGAGCCTCGAAATAACCCGTGACGAGCACAAATCTATTTTCACCTATTGACAGCAAGCGTGTGGTTTTTATTTTTAGTTTTTGCTCTCTCTGGTTTGACACTTCCAGCAGCAAAACCTGCCTGTGCGCATGTGTACTCGCATGCACCTCCACAACAGTGCGAAGAGTAGCAGGTGTGTAGAGCTGCTGTGCTAACTGCTTTGACATCCACACACAATATTCTACATTTACATTCCAACTTCACAAACCCCAAACGATGCGGCTATCACCCTAAGTTTGGCAGAGGATAATTGCGGGTGCCAGATATTTTGTGGGACGTGCATGCGAGTGTGCCGGTGCACATAAAGGCTTTCTCCACAGCAGCGTTGCTCTGCATTGCCTCATCGCTCAGTGTGAAAAGGTGTTATGTTAAACACCTGCAGTGCACTCTGCACACATATTGATAACACAATCTCCACAAGACGCCGTTCTGCAAAGAGACAGAGAGAGACAGAGTAGCGAAAAGGAGAAAAGCCAAGAGCAGAGGAGAAGAAAGAGAAAGAGCCTTTGTGATAGTTTTTACATCTCAATGACCACAAGCTGAGAGAGCATGAGCACTATGTCATACCGCGGGGTCATGGCCCCCCCCCCCGCCGCCACCCCCCTAGGCCTTTTTCTCTGCTCTCTTTCCTCTTCACCGCTTTCTCGTCGTCATGATGTCATCCTCTTAATCCGCCTTCTTCCTATTCTCTCTCGCTCTAAACACATTAACTGCGCAAACAAAAAAGGTGGTAAAACAATTAGCGGCTTTGGCTGGCTCCCCACCACGTATTCTTTTTTAGCCCATTGCAGCAGTAAATCTCACTATTGATGCAGTGCACGGTCCTGAAATTCAATTTGCATCTGTCTTTCATTTGCAGCGTGCCTGGCCTGGAATACCTCCATACCTGAGAGGCCACTGTGCCTTTGTACAGACCTGCAGTGCACAATCCCTTACGAGCACATCCATTGTGTATTTTATCGCCAAATATCCAGCAAGTACACTTCCATCTGTGACATCTATATTAAATCACATTTGCATCTTTGCTCTGTATAAAGGCTCTTCACATGCAGTTAACATGTTACTAGAAAGAGATGTTGTCACACTCTCATTAACTCTATTCTCACGCACACATACGAACGTCACTTCTCCTCTGTGTCCAGGTGAATACACACCTCGTAGCTCTCTCCCCTCCTTCATTCGGCGGACCCTGATCTTCAGCCTCATGTCTGTGTCTGTCTGCAGATCCGGCCAAAAACAATCCTCTGCTGGGGCAATCACAACATCCAG
Source organism: Macropodus opercularis (assembly GCA_030770545.1). Classification (NCBI taxonomy): domain Eukaryota; kingdom Metazoa; phylum Chordata; class Actinopteri; order Anabantiformes; family Osphronemidae; genus Macropodus; species Macropodus opercularis. The sequence goes on along the minus strand of CM061094.1, from coordinate 6,230,114 downwards.
AGGCATCCCCTAGAACACACGGTGTCCTACTTCTGTCCTCGTCGATAGTGTGCACGTTCTCCTTCCTTCTAGGATAGAGTGATTAATGCTCACCCCTCTCTGTGTTGCACAAAACTGTCAACCAGATAAACAGAACAGTTTGCTGGTTGAGGTGAGACCAGAACCTGAGCTTCTCAAGTCGGAGAAACTCCTGCAGGAGCCCAAGTCCAGTCTGCTTAAGTCAGCTGTTCAAGTGTCCAGGACACAGTACAACAAAAACTAGTCCAAGGGGGTCTCAGTCCTCACGTCCACTATTAGCAAAAATCCCATGCACCACCCACAAAAATTCCTGAAATGCTCCTGCGTCAATATTTAATAATTCTGGGGGTTGGTGAAGAATGACCGCCACAGAGCGATCACAAGGAAAAACAGAAGCGAGCAGCCTTGTAATGACTGCATGTAAACGCGAGCTGCAATCTGCCTGCAGCTGGTTTATAGAACGTCTGTGCGCTCTGAACGCGCTCTCTGTCTCCGAGAGTCCACAGCCCGAAGAGCAGCCCACTATTGTTGTGCTGCTCCGCTCTCCTCGTCTCTCATTTGCTCAGTCACTGGCTGACACTCCTCCTTCTCCCTCCCTCCTGCTCTCGCTCTTCAAAGAGGATGACGAAGCTGCGCTCTCTCCTCGAGCTCTAGGGGTGAATGAGCTCACTTGCCGTGAGCTCAGACTCTACCCTGCCTCCCTCCCTCCCTCCCTCCTCTGCTACCTCCCTCGCACCCTCCCTCTCTTGTGGAGCCAGCACTCCGTCATAGCTAATGTCTAAGGCATGTAACCACATTCCTTACTCACCCAGCAAATATGCGGCCACCTCAGGGGCCTAGCTGAGAAGCAGGCCTCTATCAGGGAAGGATGAAGGCTAAGACACAGCTATCACACTGTTGAGCACATACATGCATCCTGCCACATGCTTCATTAGTCTCTGTGGTCTTAATTACAGAGAAGAGAGGAAAAGCTTGGCTTATGAATCAGGCTTTGTTGTGATGTCAGTGGCTATATGCTTCCTCACATGAAAAACGATGCATTAAAATAAATGCTGTCAAATCTTTACTTTTTTTACTCTTCTACATTTTTTATATCTACTGCACATTCTTGGATATAAAAGATGGTTATATGTTATGAAAACTAAAAAATTCCCATCTTTATATACTGTATATTGGTAAGAAGAAGCTAAAAGCCTCATTAGGTTGATAGCCTTAAATGTACTGCAGCTTCTAAGCCCTGCAGCGAGGATTAAGGCTGTCAGTGTGTGGAAAGCTGATTTGTCTGAAGGTGAGAGAACGTGTGTGACTTCACGGTGTTTCCTGCACTGGTTCATGTCTAACGCGCGTGTGTTTGGACACCGTTTTCAGCAGTGAAGCCGGAAAGGGTTTGAGAGGAGAGGACGGATAAACAGAAACTGCACAGAAGAGAGAAGAAGGGGAAAAGAATGCAGACAAAAGAGGAAGGGAAGACTAGGTGACGAGCTTGCGGTTGGCAAACATCACCCATTTGACAGGCCACAGACTTCTGGTACTTTACTATGGAATGACAAACACGTAGGCCACAAGTCTAGCTATGGAAGCAAAGCAGCCCAGGACCTAACCCTAATCGCCGGAGAAGACTGAATGATAATCAAATTTTAACTGATTATTATACAATTACACTTGCTTTAAAAACAAGCTAAAGCCCCACCTTTGGAAACATGAGGGTGATTCAGTTTAGACCCAAAAGAGGAAAATGTGACCTCTTCTTATTATATGTAGCAGAGACGCTATTAAAAACTACGTTCCAGAGCAGGCCTTCCTGACGGTCTGCTCAGTGTCATCACGGTACACTGATTACATTCAAACCAGGTCAGATGGGCTTCGAGTAAATTAAGTCATCGCACGCTGAATCCGGCTACCAAAAAAAGGCAAATAGGCTTATACAACATGTCTAGTTGGGCCAGCTGCATGGTGACGGACTGACCTCATCTTATCAACGCGGATCCACGAGTGATCACACACGGGTGAGAACAGCCTTACGTCACCCTCTTTTCAACCGTGGGTCACTGAGAGGAGCGGGAGAGGAAATAGGTCACTTTGGTGATGATGAGCATTGTGAAAAATGCAGACACTGGTTTTGGGCGGGTGCTGAACCATGAGCAACACCACACACACACAAACACACACATTTTCTTTCTCATTTGCAGCTCGGTGGAGCAGGTGTGGCCCTCTACGGTGGTCAGCTGGGTTCACTATGCTTCAAACACACACTGCCGTCTCTCATCACCCCTAAATCCACGGTTTGTTTTATTTTTTTTCTTTCTGTCTGCATGGCTTGAAGACACAAACCAGCTTTGAGGCTCAGGACTATGTCACCCCTGCAAACCCAGCAACGTGTAGACCAAGAGCAACACAACAAAGTAGCAGCTGGCTGATGTTTTAATGGCCAGACTCCTAAAGCAAACACCATGCCCCGTCCTCTTTGCACCCCTCTGCTGCACCTTGAGCCCTGAGCATGGTAAGAAGGCCCAGAATAGTAGGTGTGTTAATTAGAGGATTACAGCTAAGATGCTATAAATGACATTCGGGCATGTTTTATTGACTGCACACGTGTGCCCTGCTGCGACAGAAATAAACGGTCACACCAGGCATCCTCCCCCCACCTTTTCTGACACCGCTCAGATTTACAGCATGCTTTTATGGTAGAGGGCTTGTTACTGGGACAACACAGTTTACACACCCAGGCCAAAACAGACGAGGAGAGAAGTGGAGATGAGCATGAGATAGTATCTGAAGACAGAAAGGGAGAAGGTGTGGAAAGGTCAAAGGGGACCAGAACCTTGGAGACCAGAACAACATGGGGCTGCCTTCGCACCACAAGGTGTGTTATTAGGTTTCATGAATTTAAATATGTTTTGTATTGACTTTAAAGCACAGCATATTGACGTACGGGAGCTTTGTTCACGTTTATATCAGATGAAATATGTTTAAGTCTGTTTTGAATGGTTTACTTCGTATTTATAAAATGTGACCATACGATGTGTAATGTTCGTTACTTTTTCACTACTCAACAATTAGGACAAATTAAATTTGCTCTTGTGCTAAAGTTAAAGTGAGTGATTATTAGAAATTATGTTTTGTATTAGTGCTATAGAAAAGTTAAAGTCTCTTCTTCACAATGTCATAAACAAATCATCAACATCAATCATGAATAATAAATAAAAAAGCTAATATACGTTTAATGTTCTCATTGGATAAAATTATTTTGAGCTGTAAGAAATCAACAACTGGAAGTTGTGACTTTTTAAATCATGTGCCATTTTTATAAAAACAAAACAAAAAACTAAAATCTCCAGATAGATATAGAATTAAGATCACAACACTGATTTTACGGTTTAAAAATATCAGTAGAGGAATGAGGCACCGGAGGAGGCGACACATTTATGGTTTTGATATCCGCATATTTTTCACTCTATATTTTTCACCCAGGGCCTGTCCCTCCTTCCATCTCAAGTCAGACAGGCAGCGACAGGAACGCCATCCTACACCACAGATCATCTGTCAGCATATCGCAAGGAAGAGAGACGTCATTCTCCACATACGGCAGGTTGAGGTGATGAAGACTGCGAGTTCATCTTGGCTTGAACCTGTGTTGTCTCTTGCAACGGTGTGTGTGCGTGTGTGTGAGAGAGACAGATATTTAATGTATGTGTTGCATTGGCAAAGGAGGATGAGCAGTGCAAGGTGACAGGAAGACATAGAGAACATTGCTGTGGGGGTTATATGCACTAATATGTGTAAACAAAAGCATATGTGCTCTTGTACATGTGTGTGTGTCTGTACGTGTGTAGTGATTTGTAGTGTGTGTGTGTGTGTTGATAGCGCTGGCTGTCGGGGATCAGTAACAAGGCTGCTCTTGCAGTGATGTAATGCCTACAGGAGGACACAGCTGCCATGCTTGGGGGGTGAGGTAGTCGCCATGGGAGAGAGAGGGGAAGATAGATGGAGCACTTGGGGGTGGGGGGAGTGATGGGGAGAGGAGAGGAGGGGGAGATTAGGTGGGTGAGGGTGTTGGAAGAATGGGTGTTTGAATCCACAGGGGGAGGGAAGCTGAAGTGATGCTGTCATATTGCACAACGCGACATTAGTGTCTTCAATACTTATTTTACATTTGTGAGAGGGAGACGTAAACTTAAAGCGTGATAAACTTTTCAAATTCTCCACTTTCTGTTTAACAGACCCTCCCTAACATCACCTCAGAGAGGAAATTATAAGCTCAAAACAACCTGAATACAAAGGTAAATGTTACAACTACTTGGTTGTGTGTGTGTGTTTGTGTATGAGGCAGTTTAATCTCTATCTGTGCAGCCTGGAGGGAAGCCTGCTCACATCAGTCATGCAGCGGACCTCCTGCCCTGCGAGCAACTCAGCCCCCTGGAGGGACCGGAACCCCGTGGCTACTGCACCAGCAAATCCGTCTCACTGGCAAGAAACGAGTTTACCAAATATATACACTCACTCGAGCACATATACGACGACAAGCATGCACACACACGCAAAGTAGAGAAGAGGGTGAGCTATCAAAAACACAGAGGGAGGCTCTCACAACCAGACGGGTCCTCGTAAACCAGATGAACTACTTAAAAATCGCAGTTGGAGATGTTCAGCGGTGTGTGTGTGGGGGGAAAAGAGGGGGGGGGGGGGGGGGGGGGACTGTAAAGGCTCAAATGCTGCTGGCCACCGCAGGCATGCGCTTACAGCGTGTTCACACAAAGCCTGCAGATTTAGTTTTATTAAAATCAGAGTGTAATTGAATGTTAATTTTTTGGCTCGGAGCGAGATGGTTTGTGGCTGTTTTCAGAGTTTGCATATGAAGGAGTGATGCATACGTGTAAATGCTACAGAGGAGCGCACAGCATGCATTAGTTGACAAGTTAAGATGTGAAAAGTGTTGAGTTTGTGTCTACAAATTATGAGAGCATTCACTCTGCTCCTGTCTGATTTCCCCAGAGGAGAGTTTGTCTATACAGGTTCACTTGAGCAGAACGAATGGCTGCTTGGCTCTCAGTGCTAACGGCCTGAGCTGGGATGCACAGGGCTTCCTCGCAGCACTCGAAGGCAATAACTGGGAAGCAAAGCTCACCTCCCTCACCGTCTCTCGCATGTGGAGCAGTCTGACACACACACACACACACGCAGATCAGCAGCAGCGACAGAGTGGAGCTGACAGCGCATCCGTTTGCTTTTAATGGGTTTGAAACGCCGAAACATACGACGTGACAGGCAGGTCTCAGATCAGTTCGGCGTTAATTAGATCTCATCGGCGCGGTGGGTAGGCTGACAGACACACTGTCCTCACAAGACTGCTTTGAGCCATGCCATCTGGTTCTCTAACGGAGAATCATAAAAGCCGTGAAACACACGATACAACTCAGTCCTATGAAATAAAAAAAAAACGTATAGAGCTGGAATAAATCCTCTCAAATCAAAGCTTACAGACATTACGAACGTCTCTCACACGGTGATACAGGAGAAGAAAGGCGTTTTCACCCTGTAGACTGCGTTTGGGCGTACGCGACATGGTGACAGCGGCTATCGCAACAGCCCGCAGTGAGTTTTCCTGCTATTACAGACCCTGGAGACAGTGTGTGTGTGTGTGTGTGTGTGTGTGTGTGTGACATCAACACAGTGGTGACATCACTCCGGCAGCCACAAAAGAACAATAGAGAAGGAATGACGCCATGGTGTGAGAGGAACTGGGCAAGCTGTTTCTGTGTGGACTCTGCCAACGCTTTGGTGATCATTTTTAACAACGGTAGGGATACTGAGCTTGTTTTCTAAATTAAAAAACAAAAAACAACTCACTGCTAAAGACGTGCAGTGGGATACATACATATTCTCTAGTGATGTCTTTCTTTCACCCCAGGGGGCCCTGATGTAATTTTATCAGAAACAGGAAATGGTTACACAACAGCAGGGGAACTGGCCTCTCTGCAGCCTGGATTCTGTGAGTATATTTGCCTGTACTGAGGAGGAGATATCAAGAGAAGTGGGGAATGATCCCAAATTACTGCATTCCTCAATCTGGGGCCTTGGGCTTGCCTGGAGCTCCAAAATTAGCCTGTTGCTGTGGCGATGGAAAAATCTCCTGTATCAGGAAGCAACGGCAGTCCCAGAGGTCGAGCCCAAACGCATGTGCGGTCAGCGTGTATTTACTGTAACAAGACCCTCTGCTACAAGTCAGTGTACATACCAGGAAAAGTGTTAACCACCGAGGATTTAAACTCTATGCTTTGCTACCGGGTGCGTTCGTACTCCTCTGCCAGTGAGCTTGGAAAAGAAAATCCCCCCCCGTCTGTTAAAAATTTGAAATAATTAGGAAGTTGCACATTAAAATAGATTTCGTCACTGCCAAGAAATGCAATCTCGCTCTCACAGCAGAGGTACAGGCATCGTCCGATTAAAACCAGGTAAACGGAGGAAGCAGGGTTACGGCATACCACAGATAAAGCGCATCAAAGTGGTAATAAACAGGAATCCACCATTGTTTCAGAGCATGACACTATGACAGCGGCGGCAGCGGGCAGTCCGAGCATGACTGGAATCCGGTGGACGCTGGCCAGCTCTGGGTAGGGTAAACTAGCATAATTGTTGGCTACTCCTTTCCCCCTTTTTTTTTTTTTCAGCCTTTGGAAATTTCCACTCCACATGTGTGTCAGAGTCATCAGTAGAAGTGCTGCAGCAACCAAACTGGCGAACGTTTGGCCCAAATTCCCAGCGAAGTGGAGTTATGAGGTGCTGACGGGGGCGTAGCGGAGAAAAACCGGCCTAGTTTAAGCACGCTGTTCAACTTCAGCTCCTGTTGACCTGCTGTGTTGACACTGCCAAGGTAACAGTTTAAACAAACTATTTTTATTCCATGCTGCATGAACGCATATGAGGGGTGGGCTGGGATGTTCAAAAGGCCTCTAGATAGATTTCAAATGCCACAGGAGCCAGAAGGTATGTACTTTGAATGGACTGTGTACACAAAGCAGCTCAAACAAACGCGGTCAGGGTGTTTAAGTCAGCGTGGTGGAAGCACAAGACTGGCTTATTACAAAACATGCAAAAAGCATCTCATACGAAAAGACATGAAAAGCTTTTTTGTGGTTGTGTGAAGTCTAAGAGCTACACTTAAGGTGCATCACAAGACGCAAACGGAAACCTTTAACCTACATCCAAAAAAGGCACAGTTCGTGAATAACACGGTTCAGTTTATGTAACCTATTCGCTGCTTAAGGACATAACACATGACGTTCCCTCTGTGCGTCTGTATTCACTCCGCATCAGAATGTGCAGGCGTATCGTGCATCTCGAACATCTTAAGCACTAATCTTTATGTACACTATGTGGAATTTATGCTCATTTGTCATATACCTGCATCTGAGGAGGTGAGGAGGAGATGTTCCCCTGTTTGACTGTGTGTGTGTGTGTGTGTGTGTGTGTGTGCGCACGCATGCAAGAAAGAGTGATGGAGGAGAAGGGGAAGAGGATCAGGAGGCAAGCAGAGCAATGAGATCACGTCATGGTGGAAACATTTTGGTTAACAACACACACACACACACACACACACACACACACACACACACACACACACACGTTGGCCTGTTTTTGTTCTCCTGTTTTGAGGGAAAGAAGGGGAAAATGACATCAAGCTCATCATGTGAGGCCAATGAGACAGACGGGGAAGGGGGGGGGGGGGGGGGGGTGAGAACACAGGCAGAAACAGAACATCGTTACATAAACTCCACTTGGTTCAGGCCTCCTCTGGGCCCCGTTACCATATTATATGTGTCTAATGTGTCTCTATGAAAATGCTTGTCATCAGGATGTGAGGCTTATAACATACTGTACCTGCAGAGTGACCGTTTAGACAAAACTGAGCATTACATCACTGTGCTGCTCCAAAGCTTCTCCAACGCTTTTCAGAGGTGGGAGGTGATGTCATAGATACTTTCATAGGCCATTTCCTTTGACCTTTGCGCTCCATTGGTGCGGGTTGGGGTGGGGCTAATGTGTATGCGCCCTTATGTGTGCATGTGTTTATGTATCTGCAGGCCAGGGTGAGAGCAGCGAGGCCACTGGCGCCAGATGTGACGATCGCAGGAGTCTGGGCCTAAAAATAGAGCTCTGTTCTCAGCACCGCGAAACAGAAGAGAGGATAGAAGGAGGAAGGGAAGAAGGGGGTGGGGGGGTGGGCGGGGGGGTTATAGGGGGCAAGGCACAGGGGCTGAAGGAGCGATGGAGAGGAAGGCGAGGTCACTGAGAATAATGTGTCAGCTCTCCCTGGGGAAGGTGAGCTCAGCTTCTAATGGCACCACTGGCTCGTTCTCAATGAAATCATTGATCTGTTGGAACTCCCCACAGTGTAATGGAGAGGGGTCAAATGGAGGAGGGGGGGGGGAGGTGCACGGAGGTGCAGAGAGGGCAGTTCATGAGACTATAGGCGAGACGGGCGGTAAGAATGGACGATGGAGGAAGGGCAGCCTCACTGAACTGCACTGTGGTCTGGCACAACACACCTGGAGGCACAAACACTGTTCACACTGCGTCACTCATGTCAGTCTGATCTCCATCACGCTGCTGTCAACAAAGAGAATTCATGGCCCTGTGCAGCCCTGGAAGGACTCGAGGTGACGCTGTTAGCACAAAACGGTTTCTAATCCTCTAAAATCAGTGTTTGTCAGAGCACCGCGCACATTTCTATACTGCAGGTACAAGTGTGTATGTGTTTACTGTCGTGTGGGTTCAGAGGGCGCGGAGACTTCCTGCTCGGCACCATGTGGAGAAAAAAAAAAAATAAAAAAAACACGAAGAAAAGATCTTCAGCTGCAAGGAAGCTGGTGAACACAGCTCAGGTCGGCGCAGCGGCCTGTCGTTGAATGAGCTCTCGGACCACACAAGCTCTGAGTGACAGGCATACGCAGCAATGAATGCAGCCAACTGAACATCTGCACACAGGCACACACACACACAGTGAACTAAAGACACACACAGTGGATGAGGAGCATTACCTAATCTCTTCAATAACAGTTTTTTGTGTTTTTCTTTTTTCGTGCACTCTCATGCGCATACGCACGCTACTTCATATGCACATATTCATGCAGGACACACACGCGGAACAGACACACAAAACACACATCTACTCCAGCACACAGTGACACAAACAGGCCTCCTTATGTAGCTCATTGGAATGTCTCCGTGAACGGCTGCATTGTGAGATTGGGCCTGCAACGATTACCTCACCTCTTCAAGCCTTTCTCCGATTCGCACACGCAAACACACGTGCAAACACACACGCACGCGAGCCGTCGCTCCGTTGTATAACAGCTCCGAAGAATGACACATAACTGACTTGACCTTTGTACCGCTGCTTGTGCAGTCACACCCTAACCTGATCTTATCAAAGCCCTGGTACACACAGCAGCTCCTGTGCGTGTGTGTGTGTGTGTGTGTGTGTGTGCGTTTTGAGCGTGTGTGAGAAAAAGACAGAACGACCGAAGACGACAAGAGAGGAACCTTTCATCTCCTAATACCTCTCATCAGCATGTCAGCTCTGTGTCTCGTCCTGTTTGCTTTTTGCATTGAGCCGTCAAGCAGCACGTCAACCTGTAATAACCCCAAGTAAAGTAGGACACGCAAACACTTTCGCTTTCAAACAATTCGAGTTATACCAAAAAAAAAAAAAAAAACATAACTAAGCTGTTTAAAATATTATTATCAGCAGGTCACAATATTAGTAAAACACCTGCAAACTACCTGTGTATTGACTGTGTAACGTATGTAAGCACATAATTCTGTGTGATTAGATTTGCTAAGCACTATGGAATGTGAACCAGCTCAAATCTCATCAAACTCGTTTTGCAAAGAACAGGTTAGGGCTTGATGAACAGCCTGCAACACAAATGATCAATTGATTTATCATCTCAGGAGTCAGTGAAAGATGCTCCATGTATTTTCAGTCAAACCTTAGACGGGCGTCTTGCTGGGGGTAACTGGTGTGGACAGGTGCATGATGTTCAACCAGTGCACACCTGCAGCACATGACCTCATCCCTCATCTCTACCTCATTTCCTTCTCTCTCTTTGACCCAGTAGCATAACGCTTTAGTAATCCCGCGAAAAACACCGGCAGATGGTGCTGGGAAACATTAGAAGCAGTCTTATACATGTGCAAACCCCACACACGTATTAGATTTTTCAAACACCTTCATGTGCTTTCACATTCATCTCCTCTTTTCAGATGGTTTCATTTTTTAGTCCCAGTTTATCAGTTTTGTCCTCCAACAATATGTGCTATGAATAAAATACTCTTGTATTTTTATCTCTACTTCTCATCCTTAAAACTTTTATCCAGCCCTCCTTTCATCTGCAGAACATGACTACAAAACTCTTACTATCTTGTCTGCGTTTGATTATTGCCCTTCTGTTTTCTCGCTGCAGCTACTTGTGCTAAAATTAGAACACGAGGATCAGATGTCAGCATCAAAACACTTCGCCCCGGCAGGCCTACACCAGAGCAGATGTGACGCACGACGCAGCTCCGCGGTGGGCATCGGCTGACACACCACCTAGCTACACACCAGCAGGCAGTGCTGTGCGCTGTAGTTTGGTGGGAAACACGCAAGCTTTAGAGCCACCGGGGAGGCAGCTGGCTCCAACCAAGTGATGTTCTCCTCTTCAACAACCACACACACACACAGAAGTCAGAACTCTGAAAAAGGCAAGGCACATCAGCCTGAACTCCAATCCGATGAGATCATTGCTGTGGTAAAAATACGGCCGTACTTAGAAAGACGTTTCTCACAACACTTTCACACAGTCCATGAGGTAATAATGCAAACACACGCATGCACAAGTAAAAAAACCTCCGCGAGCATATTCACAAGCAAACGCAAACGTTAACATTTTCTAACGACCACATCCTGTGTTCCCTTCTATTTCTAAACTAAACACAGGGTGAGAGTCACTTGCTTAGCCAGATTACTTGTCTCATTCACAAAAACAATGGCCCTATTGGGACTTGGCCGTTCCATGACATCACCCCCATATGGGAAGTGGTGTGCTTTTGGAGTTACACTATATTGCCAAAAGTATACGCTCACCCATCCAAATAATGGGGATCAGTGCACAAAGCAAGGTCCATAAAGACATGAATGACAAAGTCTGGTGTGGATGAACCTGACTGGTGAGTGTGTCCTGACCTCAACCCGATAGATCACCTTTGGGATGAATTTGTGGAGACTGAGAGCCAGGCCTTCTGGTCCAACATCAGTGTGTGACCTCACAAATGCGCTTCTGGAAGAAGGGTCAAAAATTCCCATAAACACTCTCCTAAACCTTGTGGACAGCCTTCTCAGAAGAGCTGAAGCTGTTATAGCTGCAAAGCGTGGACCCACGTCATACTGAACCCTGTGGATTAGGAATGGGACGTCACTTAAGTTCATGTGCGAGTCAGGGCAGGTGAGTGAATACTTTATTGGCAATATAGTGTATTAATGATCAGTAAAGAGAAACCCAGGAAGAGTCATGGATTGTTTTTAGATCAATACTTTCCCAGAGCAAACACTTTGGTTGTGTAACACAAAGCATTCAACAGCTGGAGTTGTTTAAAATATGAAAACCAAAAACCAATTTGTGTGTGTGTCTCTGCAAGAGTGTGTCCTAACCTCCAGCCTCTATATAAGTAGCAGTTAAGGCAGAAAATCCTCCTTCTCGCAGACAGCAAGCTCAGTAATTATTCTTTTATTCTGTCCATCCCATTTATGGATTCTTTTCTTTTTCATCTCTCTCTCTGACCCCCCCCTCCACTCCTTTCACCTCCCATCCACTTCACCCTTCGCGTGACTTGCAGCAAAGTTACGGTGGTGCATGTGCGTGTGGTCTGCATATGTGAGGCAGAAAATAAGTTGCCAGTCAGATATGAAGTCATCGCGGGAATTATTAGCATAATAAATCAGAGGTTCAGTACAGGGGCAAGGGAGGAGAGACAGAAAAGAGAACGTTAGGGGGGGCGAGAGGAGAAGAGAGAAAAAGGGGGGAGGATTACTGTTTGCAATTTTGAAGTATCTTGATTTGTAAAGAATGTGAGAGGTGGGGTGAAGCCAGTAAAGGTCAGGAATGAAGGGGAAGAGAAAAAAGGAAAGAAAAAGAAAAGGATAGTTTGGTTATCAACAAAGCTACTCATTACTTTACAAGCTTCACAAGTGTGAAACATGCCTGTTACAATCTTCTGTACTCTAAGATGTCATCCTAACTTTAAGTTTCTTGTTTAAGAAATAACCTAAAGCTCATATTTACTATACAATGACCTTCTGACCTTCACCACTTTATGCTCATCTTCAAAGCAGAGTAGTACATCCAACAGTAGTTCAAGACATGATGTACTGTGCAAGGAGGGGAAACACCAGTCTCCTGCTTACAATGATGACAAGTGTCCTATAACATGTCCAGCCACCATTTGTCCCTCTTTGAAGCTCTTCTCTCTCTCATTAGAACTCGCTCAGTCACACTCAGTGTGATGATGCACAGACGCGCGCACACACACACACACACACACACAGCATCCTCCATGAGTGCTTTCTGGTGATATTCTCTGCCTCTGTTGTCGTGGAAACAGCAGAAAAGCGGGGACAGAAATGGAAGAAGTGTGATTCATCTCTTTTTCCTCCTAAAGAAACGTAGCAGAGTGACCTGAGGTAAGGAGGGGGATCGCTGACAGGGGGGTCTTTCGTTAAGAAGGCTAGGATGTCTGTTGAGAAAAGCCGAGGATGACAGTCCTGTTCTTTTTCAGAGACAATCACAAGTGTGTGTGCTTAACCTAAGCATGTGCTCAGAACATTTCTGTGACTGTGACTAATTGTGGAAGCCGCTTTGAGGCAATCCTCGGCATCTATGAATGACTCATGAAAAAGCGATAATCTCCCAGCACAGAGAGGAGGACAAGAGAGGCGATGTGGACATACGAGGAAGAGAGCGAGTGATTTTGCTCTGCCATCTCATCTCCAATCCTGACTGAAGCAGATTACACTCTCCTTTTCACGCTGACACATTTGGGACAAATTCATAAGCACCTAATAGTGTGTGTGTGTGTGTGTATCCTCCCTCAAAAAGCAGCAGCTATCACATTTGTGATGCTATTAACTTAATGAGGCTATTAACAGTTTTGCTGGGGCCCAATTATAAGTCTTTGAGTACTTATGACACTATGACAAGATAATAAGTGTGATAAATAAGGTCAGAGGATTGATGTTGAGGAAGTTAAGCTTCAGCTCTATTTAAGTGACGCTAAAAGACTTCAGGAGAGCTTAAACGTTAAGGAGTCATCCGAGCGGCTTTGTATCCACGCAGCACGGCGTTATAAGACCTCTTCCACATATACAGTATCTGTGAAAGCCGGATAACTGCCAGTTACGAAATGAGGAACAGGATGACGTGAGAAGGTAAACATTTCTTATTCTCCCTAGTGACATCTGCTGACCAAGGTGTGCAACGACAAACAAGTGCACTGAAATCAGTGCATTGACTAAGGAGGGCATGTGAAGTCCACCTTCCTTGAACATAGGAAGGGGAATACATATAAAATGCACACAGCCTAAAGACATCCTTTGTTTACTCATGCATCATTACACGCCTACCAGTAAGCAGGGAAACTTTGTGGAAGGTGCCCTCCAACTTCCCCATGAGGATGTGAACAAAGCCGTCTTTGGACAGGTGCCCCGCTTCCTTGGAACTCTGGTCATAAACGACCACTTCCTGCTTTCTGCCCAGCTCCACCTGTGCAAAAGAACAAACGACGAGGGAGGAAAATGTTTAATTCAATCGATACAGTATGTGTTAAATACGCCAGCTATTCAGCACCACTAAGGCAGAATTGCGACAGGGAAAAGACAATGACCTTATAGACGCCGCTGTGATATCAGACAATACAGAGCAGAATGAAGGCAATGCTAAAATAAGTTATTATGACAAAGCTTGGGATTAGGAACAGCATTAAAATGTTACACTGTGCAGATATTGTCAGCAAAATTATGAGAGCTATAGAGGATGTGGGCATGCATCAATCTGATGCTGTTCATGTCAGACAGGATTTGAGCATGCGCCACTGTGTGATGCAGTGTGTCTATGAGTTTGTATGTCCATGTGCCAGCACACAGACACACGCTTTTCTGGATTGTGTGTGTGTGTTGTTCCCCATGTTGTCAGGCAGGCTTTGGTCACATGACCGTCAGGCGGCGCCTACTGCAGCTATGAATCACTGCATCATTGAACTGCCACTGGACAGGAGAGGAGAGAGGGGAGGAGGAAGGAAGGCAACCACAGGAGCGGGTGGGAGCGAAGAGACTGGGAGTAGTGGGGCAGAGAAACATGGAGACGAGATGGGGAGAGGTGCAAGTGGCAAATGGACGAAAGGGAGTAAACAAAAAAAAAAAACACTAAGGTGAGATAAGAGAGGAGGCGGAGAAGACGACAACAAAGAAACAAAGAAAAGCAAAGACGGAGGGGGCAGGACGATCTGAGCCATCTCTTTGTTTACCCCAAAACACAGCACTCCACAGCCATCGAAAATGTGCCACTGAATAGCTGCTGCACACCGGTGATAATAGCTCACGGTGGACACAGCTACGCATGGAGCGCATGGAGTGTCTCTGATTACATTTCTGCTCACAGAGCAGCTGTAGCAGAGCGCCTTGGCAGATAGCCATGCAGGTGATTTAGACAGGACAAGGTCAGCCTGAAGTCTGGCCACAGCTAACTCTGGTCCAGATCCATCTGGCCCATCGTGAAAAGCAGAGACCTCGCCATCGAAGCATCTTACAGAGGATACCACCGATGTCTTCAGCGTACATAAAAGCAATGAAACATTTCACTTACTACTGCTGCTAATCTATTTGCAAGTGTTCCTTCATGTTTGTTTTCTTGCTTGCAAATCCCCTGCGCCCTGTGTCTTTACTAACCCTGGATAATTTTGGCTAATAATCCTAATGGGATGAGACCAAATTTAGGAGCCTGATCTCAGGGTCAGAGGATTACGGGCTTTGAAATGGACATACAGTACAGTACATGTGAAACGCAAGTGGTACCACACTACACCTACAGTCGCCAGCGTTCTCAGTCAACTGCACGGTGCAAAAACGTTCCACTTCTTGGGCAACGACACAAAATAAAAATGCCACTCTGCTCAACTTCTAAGTCCTATTTAAAATTAAAGCTAACAGAAATGTTACTATTATACCGTATTTTTTTTTATGATATACTAAGCAAATGTGGAAGATTCAATGTTTCTGCTGACAGGATGAAATGCCGCCCTCCCTCCTTTCCTTTGAACGTAATCCCTGTAAAAAGAAATAGCAACCTAATAATAGCAGCCTATATTTAATAGGGTGTATATATGACAGTACTAATAGTAGGGTATCAGCTATACTCCAGACTGTGTGAATGAAACTAAAGCTATACCGCCTGCTTAGTACGTGAGATGCGAAGAGTTTGCTGCAGTGTTAGAGGTCAACGACCTGGGGGAGTGTGGGGCTGGCTGTCAGACTACTGCAGCAGCAGCAGCAGCAGCAGCAGCGGATCTCTCATCCCTCTGCAGTGCTACAGCATCACAACAGCTACAGCTGTACCGGCCCAGGCGCTCTGACGCATGCCCACTGCAGGAAAACACGGAAAAAGCAAGGGGCCGTGCAGAGAAAGAGGCAAACGGAGGTAGGAAAGAAGAGTGAAGGTAAGGAGGAAAGGAAGAAGTGGAAAGTTGAGGAATAGGATCAGGTTCATTGAGGCACAGGGGGGAGGGGGGGGGGGGAGTTTGAGGATGCGAGGTGGGAGAGGGAACAGTGGCGATGCACCCGAGTGCAGCGAAAAAAGGAGAACATTGCCAGCGTTGTGCAAGCGTTAGAAGCCTGTTTAGCACTGACCTCGAGTTTTAAAATATGAGTGTGGGAGGAAAACAAGGCCTGACACAAGGCTGCGAGTCAGGACTTGGCCTTACTGTCAACGCTGTAGAGGGACAGTTTGTGTACACACACACACACACACACACACACACACACACACACACACACACACACACACACAGAAACACAGATGGGTGCCTTGGCAACAAAATATATCTGTGGAATTGTGGGCCAGCATAAGGTAAAACATGGTTTCCCCTGACCTCAGCAGCGCTACTCATTATTGACAAGGTCAGTGCTGAGTGGGACAGTTATGTGTGAACTGGCCTGTGACACAACATCAGCACAAACAGGCTAAAAATTGCTCCACATTCCCGGAGCACAGTCTGGGTCCTCTCAGCTCGTCCTCTCTGGGGCGTACTGTACTACAGAAAACAAGCTCACTGCAGCATGAACTCACGTTGCAGTAGAATAAAATGTCTTCAGCTCTTCCTGTGAATAATAATTACAGGAGTCTGAAATATAGGTAAACAGAAAGAAAGCAAACCTGATAATATTTAAATGGAATGCTTTCATAATGATGATTTAACTATTTTTGGATTACTCATTTGCTTGAAAACTCCACATCAAGTACAAGAAGGACTTGCTGCAACTGGCAGTAACCGTGTCTTGGCAATTACTAAGTCCACCACACCGGGTGTGACATATACCCACAGTGTGCTGTTAGGATACCAAGCCGGGACCAGATGATGTCATTGACTGGCACCGACAGCTGCCATTTCCATGTTTGCCTCAGATGTTCGTGTCACAGTCCTTGTACTTCCTATGCTCCCGAGGGCAAAGCACAAAACAGTTTAGAATTATGGGTTAAACTGGTGGATTCAGGGTTGTATCTAGAATTAGCCTTATGCTGGGGATTCGAATTACAAGTTAGCGAAGGAAACTTGATCAGTGGAAAGTCCACAAAAGTCCAGCGCTGCAGATGTGCTTGAGACAACAATACATGTATGATTACACGCCGAACGCAGTGTGAGGCCATCGCTGATCAGAGATTTGCTCAGCCGATCTTGTTACACCCTCACACCACCCAATGTCAGAGACCATTAAACACACTTGCACGCACATCAGATCCCGCACAGGTTACACATTCTATACCGCATGAAAGCGATGGCTGTACACAAAAACAAGCGAGCTCTGTTTCTGACAGGCAGAGCAGCAGCGTGCTCGTCAACACACCAAATCTTTGTCTGTAAAGATCAGATGCATGTCGTAGATCCGGTTTTGCATAGTTATCGCCCTTGCTCATAACGAACGCCACATCTCAGACACACATCGATAAGAATTCATTACTTCTGTTTTGTTAAAATAAAAGTATATTTTGACAGGTCACAGCCCGTAGGGCGCAGCAGTTTTGGTCTGAAACTATATGTCGTGCATGAGTGTGTGTCTATGTCAAACAGTAGGATCCTTCAAGCAAACAATGATTCATGCCATGACCTCATTAACCAAACATATGACATATCCGGCTCTGTACAAAAACCACTGCCAGGAACTGCGCCTTTGTCTGAACTTAGCAAAAGAAAAAATGTGAATGAAACATGTGAGAAATTTCGAGTTCACCCTTTGGGTAATCTCGTAATCTTGGAAACAATCCGCAACAGTGAGTCATTAGGTAGGTTCTCAGTTCTGCTGCTGCTGTCAAGGCAGATGACACAATGTTGTCATATGTTTGAAATACAGTCCTGCAATTACTGGAAACAAAATCATTATGAAAACTGCAAAGTGTTTTCTAAAGGCCAGTGACATTGTTCTGTGTCTGATGCCTTAATAAAGGGAATATTCATTGCCACTTGTTATTTGTTTACTTCTACCCAATGTCAGAAATATTTGATTTGCCCATCCTGACAGTACGTTCAGACCCATTTGTAATAAGAATAAAGACAAAACATGACGTGTCATCAGCATTATTGACGGACATCTTGTTCAGTGCATAAATACATTAGATGGCCATGTGCTTCCCCCCCCGGTGCTAGACAGAAAGGCACTGAGCCAGTCCAGCCCATTAGGATCACAGAGACATCGCCAGTGTTCCGTGGCCTTTACACAGTACTAAACAACTTATTGTTATGACTATTACGTACATCACAACATTGAAAAGGAGTGTAATTAAAAGTGGAGAACTTTACTGTAATCAAGTCCATCAGACCTATTCAACTGTGACAAGGTTTCTTTTGATGATTTTCTAAATGTTTACTTGCTGCTAACACAGTAAAACCCTCGGAAATAAAAATAATAATAAAAATTTCCCCTGAGCCTGGATGGATGACTTAAGTATTCAACTTAAAATTGGAAAAGAGAGGATGCAAGAAGCATGCTACCGAATTTAAAAAGCTCCAAACCAAATGCAAAGCATTGTGTCTGGATAAATCATCAGGAAAACTATTTGCTTTCAGAAATGAGTGATGACCAGTCTTCATTTACTGCCACATTACAGCATCGCGCAGAGTAATACCTGTCTCTATAAGCTGGTATCTCTACTACTCTAGGTCCCATTCATCAGAGATCGAGCCTCCATCCGTTCATGCGGGAGAAAGGGTTCTTGTCTAGGCTGACTGCTGGTGGTGAAAACCTCTGTCCATCTGTCAGACCTGGCTGTCCCCATCACAGCAGCAGGGATTAGCCAGGCTTAAGCCAAGAAACCAACCCGCCAGCCTCCAGCCTGTCAGAAAATGCAGGAGGAAGCCCTGTTCGTGACTAATGCCACCTCTCTCCCAGCAGACGTCAACCACCACCAACAGTAACCTATTGCATCCATCTGACCTATATTAACAGACAATATTAATACAGAGGTTATGTGGAAGGATGGCAACAGAGGGCACAGGTTTGATTGCTGCTGTGCTGGACATGCATGTTCTTTCAGCTCAGTTAACTGAAGCGTTGGGAGCTTTTATGAAAGAGGGTTAGTGCAGCGCCTTGGGGGATACAGGCTATTAGTGCTCAATGGGATGTGAGGTGGGAGGCAGCCAGAGAGGAGGCGGAGGCAGCAGCCCATCCATGAATACCCTCCGTGCTGCTCTCCTGCTTCCTGCATCCACTTCCCCAACAAAGAGCCACAATCGTGTCCTTTGCTTTCTTGGCTGGCTGAGGCAGCTCCTGGACGCAGTCAGAGCCATGTGGGGGGTGGAGGTGTGTGTGTGTGTGTGTGTGTGTGTGAGGGGTTAGCCAGCTTTAACACCACACAGCCAGCGTACACGTGCCCAGCCTGCGGCCTGCCAGTGGCCCCACAAAGGGGATGATGTCATGCTTAGCCAATAACAAAAGAGTCTTGCTCCGTCTGGCCCTCCTCTCTCACCCAGCTTGTTCCAGCTTTATCCAGCCTAGCATTAATCGCAAGCCTTATCCTCTTTACTGGGGGTGGGGATTGGATAATAACAAACCAGCCATGGGGCAAGAGAGGGAGAGGAAGAGGAAAAGAAATTAATAATGAAGGAACGGGTTGGTGGCGGAAAGCTGCAGGCTATGGTAGTGGGAGACAGACAGAGCTGTCACAAGAATGAAAGTGAGAGAAATCAGGAGGAAGCATGGCTCGACAGGGTGCCACACCGAGAGCTCTGCCAACCACAGGGCCCCCATACAGAGACGGACCCAACAGAGTCTGCATGCAGGCACACTGTCTAATGAAACTCGCAAGTCTGACGTGACCCAACAGCTTTCACGCTTCCCAGCTCTTTGTCTCCAGCTCATTTTCCTATTGTTGTTGGTTTTCGTGTGTGTGTAAGTCTGTAGATGGCAAGAACAAGACACACACCAACGCATTGTCTGGACCACCCATTTGGAGATGCCAAGTCTTCTGCTTGGGCCTTCAAGCTAAGCACTTCTTTTTGATCAGAGCAGGGTTTGCATAAGCTCATAGCCCAGTAATAACAGCACTTTCTGGGTGAGACAGGGGTCACGTGGCTTTGAAAATAATTGGGATAACAGAGAAAGAGGATAATAAGGATGGTGTGCAAATTATACACTATTATTACAGTATGTTATTAGTCATTAGAAGGTAGGTTATCTGACCCAACAGTAACACATCTACACAAAGAAACAACCTACAATAATATGATTAAAGTTCTGAGTAAGACAGAAGCTGCAAATTCCCTCTTTGAATTTGAATTGTTTTGCATCGGAGGTTCCACAGTTAAAAAGTTAAATCGATTCTTCCCTGTTGTGTTTTTGTCCCGTCCCGTTGCGTGAAGCTGTTGGTCATGTGTACATAAACGACATGAAGGCACAAAACACATTCCACGCTTAAAAGGCATAATGTTAACACCCCATTCCCAGGTTTTCTCTCTCTTTACGCTCTCTTTAGTTTCACACAGGGACTAAAAATACAGGAGTCAGCATGCCTGGGGTGGCCAGGCCGTGGAAAAAAGGCACTCATCTTCAAAGGAGAAGCCATGGAAAACGGGAGGATCTGATTTCAGGGCCACTGATAAGCAACAAACCTGCAGTAAGCCCGCCTGCCCGCCAAATATAGCCCCCACTGATGTGTTGCAGGCATAGACTAGCACAGAGATGCCCAATCCAGAACCCTAGTGTAAAGTGGGTCAGGCTGCTGGAAATTATCTGAGAAACCCCACGGGGATATTATGGAGTCAATGTCTTGCTCAAAGGTACTTTGGAAGGATGGTTGTTGTGGGAACTTGAATCTGAGACGCCAAATTCAAACAGCATCCCAGTGTACTACAGCACAAACATAGACCTTAACTCTGGTCCAAATAACACTGGGCAGCCTCTGTGTCCAAATAATTTCCTGTGACTCAATGAAACATTTTGCAACTGGATATTTTGTCACACTTGTCCGTGCTGCATCCATGTTTTCTATTCTTGCGCTGATTCTGAAACTGGGTTTTAACTCACCTTCACTTTGCCATTTGGTTGCAGGAGCTCTGTGACAGACACCTTGTCCTGCTGCAGTCGCCTTTTCACCAACTTGGAGCAGCACACGTTGACGGCACCTTGCACATGCGATGCGTTGTACTCAGAGAACGTCCGGCTATCTATGACAAGCAAGCGCCCCGTTCCTCTCTGGATGAGGCTTGCCAGGCGCTTGATGTCCATGGCGCTTCGCTTTGTCGGGCCTTTCTCGCCGGCCATGATGCAGGAGATCTGGCTGGGTTACAAACCAGGGGACGATAAGGGAGGGGGTGAGGAGGAAGAGGGATAGATGAGAGAGGGGAAGGTGGAAGAAGAGATGGGCAGAAGGAGGTGAGGTCAGTGGAGAAGGGCTACCACTGGAGCGGGTGCTGAAAGATCCATGGTGCCTGAAGACGAAAAAGAGAGAAAAAACAAAGTCAAAACACAGTAAGAACTTTGTCTTATCTTTTATGATCTTTTATTGGCACGCTCTGATCACCCTGAATATTCAAACAGTCACAATGCTACACATGAACACAAAAGTTATTTAAAGACATTATTGCTCCCTGGATTATCCACTGGGATTTATCAGTCCTGCAGATCTGAACAAACATCACACGTCCAAAAACAAAGCCAAAGACTCAAGTCAGACGTGTTCGGCAACAATAGGTGTGTGTTTGTGTGTGTGGAACGTGCGTATGAACGTTGGTTGTTGTTGATTGAGGGTCACTTGTGCTGCAGCTCATGAAACAGGAAACTGAGGGCGTGAGATAAATTAAGCCAGGGGAATTCAGAGAGCAGGTCTGGACACAGGCAAACAGCCTGTGTGACATCCTGTGTATGTGCGTGGGAGAGATGGTGTGTGTGTGTGTGTGTGTGTGTGTGTGTCATGGAGAGATGTTCATAAACTTGATGAACCGGCCTCTTCCTACTTTTCACTACCAATCACTCTTATCTCCTCACTGCTCGTGTTCACTGCAGCACTTTTACATTTAACATGAGACGCACATGCAGTCAGGGTCTGAAGATCCATGACTGCGTGCGTGTGAGTGTGTGTGAGAAAATGCGAGTTGAACCACACACGACATCACAGAAACTGCAGTAATTTTCATTTGAGAGAACATAAAATGAAAACACTAGGTAGGGTGAGGAGCATTTCCTTGATCAACCAGGTGTCACGCAACAGTGCGAAGGTCAGAATGCGAGTGCAGTCATGTTGTTTTATTCATCCACAGGCACGCGGTGTCATGAAAAATGAATGGGCCTCCTCTCATTTACCCCACAGCTTAAAAGGAAGTTTAAACCTTGCTTGAAAAGGGAGAGTATGGGAGATAAAGTTGTAGAAGCAGAGAGTGGACAAAGGTTAAATTTGGAAAGCATTTGTTCTGTTGTGATAAAAACATGTTTAAAGTTAACAGATTCATTATTTGATAAAATGACAGAAGGACACGGCTAAATTCGTTCATCAAAGCAATGTGTGACGTTAGGACAAAAAGGTCAGGAGAAGACGAAAGTAACAACAACGATGACTAAAGTGAACGACACAAGTTAGACACAAAACAAAATCCACACCAGAGCAGTGTTGAGAAGGTGGGTGAGAAAACCGAGACAAAGACAGATGTGGGGCAACTGTGTCTCTGCAGCTTTTCACCTCTGGTCTGACACCACTAGCATGGTGGGAGGTGACGCGAGAGAAGTGGACAGAGGTGGAAAATGGTGTTATTTAGTGAGGAGCTCTTCAGCCCAGTAACTCAGCCAGCTCAGGGTAAGGGAGGGGACATTTGGACAGACACTGGGAAAACAGATGAAAGAGGGAAACAGAGCTGCAGCAATAGTAGAGACACTGGGAGAGATGGGATGTGGCAAACGTGTTGCAGTGGAATTCACGAGCAAAGCGTTCCTGCCTCTGCAAATACACAGATGATGCTTTTCTGGCACACGCCGTCTATCAGATCCTATATCCAGCCAGCCGACGCTGAACATAGATACATACGTATGGTCCCCTGCCTGGCAATGAGCCTGATGTAAGAGCAGCAGCACAGGACATGGAAGCAAATCTTAGACGGACAGCAGCAACTGGCTGCAACGGTAGAAACACAGTCAAACCACAGCTGTATTAGAAAGTAAAGGCACAAACAGCCCAACCATGACAGAATGGAAGATGCTCTGGGCACACACAGTGGAGTTTATGATATATCCTAAAATACCAACGCAGACAAATGAAGCTAATCCGGGTAATCTAATCTACTCCTATCCATCAATGCAGTTCAGTGACAACTGAAGACATGCTCCTGCAATAATAAGCACAATTCAGTGACCTGCATTAATATATGTAGTGACATCTCTTCAATGCAAGTGCTTTCACACAAACACCTCCTGCCACTCTATGACCTGCCCCGTCACCTGTTATAACGTACCTTATACGTGTGGAGCCCCTGAGCGGCGAACAGCACAGCTTCCAGGGGTGTGGATTGTTCTCCCTGCTTGCAGTTTCCCTGCTGCTGAGCACAACATCTGACGCTGCATTTGTCTAATGGCGACTACACTCTGCCACCCGCCCAGCCTCTCTCGCTTTTTCTCTCAGAATCCCTCCTTCCTTCTCTATCACTGTCTTTCCTGCTCTTATGCGGTGAACGGGGATGGGGAGGGGAGGACTGTGCAGGTTCACGTGTGTGGCGGTAGTGAGAGGTGCTGATGTGGCGCTACATCTGCATCGCTCTGCGCTATGAGACGTTCACCCGACGGCAACGTCGCTCTCAGCAGAACCTGCTTGTGTGGACAGCAACTGTAAATGTGAAGTATGAAATACGAATTACATCACATTATAGAACGTATCAAACCCAAAAAGATAAAAGATGCCCAGAGAGGAATTAAAAGAAGGAGCACAAACGCCAGTGTGCTTACTCTGCACAACAACCACACAAACGCGACTCCTTATGTAAAACCATCTTTCTTTCTCCATCTTGTGTCCTAGCAGGAACAATACAGAGCAAAAATAAACAAGCTCCATGAACCGAAAGAAGCAACAGCCAGGAGCTCGCTGTGAAGCTCGGGCTGAACAGATGAAAACAAGCTGAGAGGAGAGAAAGCAGAGAAAGGGAGACAGAGACAGTGTGTACGGGCCCGGAGCAGATTCCGTTGTTGCCATAGAAACAGCCCAGTTGGGGTGATCGTTGGGCCACGGGGGGGGGGAAGTGATGGTGATAGGATGCTACTGGTGCTGATGCTGGATGAGAACAGAGGAGGGAAGAGCTAAGAGTGACAGTGATGTGCACACATCTAACAATTCTGCTCTAGTCTGAGACAACAAATTTAGTATCACCTTTTTTTTTAGTATCACCAGTTGGCTAAAAACCATTATTCTCCTGAGCTCTTTTTAAAAAAAAGTCTTTTTACTTTGGAAACACTGCAATTACAACTTGATAACTGTCATAGAGAAGCAGAACAAGTTTATCCAGTGGTTTGTTGGGGAATTTCAAAATCTGAATTTACCAACACTTCCTGTAATTAAATGAACTTTCGGTTTTGTGCCATGAGAACCATTTGCTCAGATGAAGACACTTTATACATATGCATCAAACCGTAGAATAAACACAAATCAAGTATAACATCATGTCTGTATCTCACACAATCTACAGAGGATCATTCCTCTCATTGGCTTTACTGAAAATGACTCTAATGCTTTGTTTTCCAAAGCTACACAAATCATCTACAGATTTTACTGCCAGCCTCTTTACTGCTGATAACGAAAGGCTGTACTTCGTTGTGTGATGTCGATAAAATGAAGTTGAGGAAGTAACTTTATCTCCATGGAATGAATAACTCAAACAACCCAACGTCACATCAGACCTCAGGGAGGGAGGCAAACACAATGAGAGCATCTGCAGGGCAAGCAGCATTGATGTAATGGCTTGCAGGTTATTCATTAACTCGCAGCATAACGTCACCTGTGGCAGTCGCCTTGAATAGGCTAATTTAAAGCCTCCTCTTTTTTGTTTGAGTCTGTTTGTTTAGACCACAAACAATGACATCATCAGAGCATCTCATGCCCTTTACGCCGGTCCACAGTCTCTCTCACGAAACTGACGGTTTACATTTGTGTGTATAAAAGCGGCCTCTGTTGAGAGCATGCGTCATTCTTGGTGTAAAAAGTTACCACAACAAGGCAACGTGTGCAGGTACTTTAGCCAGCACCATGATGAACGCTGGGCTGCAGGAGGATTACAGGGTGGCTAATTCACCTGGGCCCTCAAAGCACTGCTGGAGATTACACAGCCTGTGTGATAAGATTATTTCTAATCTTCATCCTGAAACTTTTATTTAACATTTATTTTTAAGTCAAATTACACATTTTTACTTAAAACAGTAAGAAACTAAGCAAGATGTAGAAGCTGAGTTAATCTTAATGGAATTATTATGATATTTTTAATTATTTTTCTCCACCAAGTTACGTTTGCTTGTTTCATCCAACGAACAACTCAAAAAAGAATTTGCTGACATACTTAACAAATATGTGTAAAAATAAATAACCTTCACATGTTATTAATTGTTTCAGCTCTATTTAAGCGTGATTTTCAACGGTTTTCTTTGACACCTATGAAATTAAAACGTGTGTTCATCACAAATGGGATAATTAAAGGAGCACACATGAATGCAATGCAAGCAAATAAACAATACAACGTGCTGTTATAGTGATTGCGTAAATTTAAATCAATGACTAGTTAGTCCTGGCGAATCGAAACCCCATCAAACTGTAAACAACATAACCGGGTCTAAAGCTTTCTGGTGTCCTCCAATCGATAATCCCCAGCGCGGGAGTCATATAACAAAGTAGGACTACCCCAGACACGACCATAACAACAATAATCACAATGAATACCCGCCGCAATATATGTGTAGTAGTCTCATCGTATGCAATGACAATAGAACTAACGCTTTTACATTATTTTAGACATGTGAAGTAATAGGATGCTGCGCACAAAGACATTGTGGCCTGTTTAAAAACAACGATGGAGGGTGAGCGGTCGCAGTATAATAAAGCGACCTACATTAGAAATAAGAATAGATCACAATGCGGACAGCGGTCGTTGCCTTTACAGCGTCGCATAATTAGTAGCCTATGAAGTAATGATAATACGCGGGTTTGCGATAAGGTTCCCCGTGGTTTGTTTGAGGGTCAGTCGTTCCCTGTGTTGTTATGACGCGTGGATTTGTCCGCACGCGAAATCGAAACACTAGATCGATCGCACAGGCTGTGGTCGTTCCGAAACGCTCGCGCAAAAATACAAAATCATCAGTAAACACAGTGAAATAAATAGTCAACGTACCTCCAAGTAGCAGCCTGGCAGACATAATAGAACAATCGATACCTCCAACCTGGACGGGTTTAATTGCCATTATGAGACGGACGCATAGACACTAGGGGGGAGTGCGCGCTGACAGACGCGCTGCAGCAACGGAAGGGCACGAGCGCAGATAGCGAGCCGCCGCTGCTAAGCTAAGCTAAGCTCTGTGGGTAGCAACGCGCTAGACAACGGCTACTGTCGTTTACTGCTACTCCCTTTACAAAACACGACATGCTCACCTCCGGCTCCACGCGGCCGCTGTGTGCTATTCAACTGGCCTCCATGAGAGAGAGGGGGACGGCGGCGGTGTCTTCATAGGACTGGCCGGTGTTTACCTGGCGGTGTGGCGGGGCACGGCACAGCTGACAGCGGGTGACAGCGCCAGGAACCAGCGAGGCATGAAAGAGCGCTGATAGGCAGCAAACGCCTCCTTCAGAGGCAGAGATTAGCTTCACTGGGCAACATAAAAGCTAAGGCTGAGGCAGCGTGAGTGTGTGTGTGAGTGTGTGTCTGCGTGAGTGTGTCATGGGGAGAGGGGGGGGGCACAGACGGTGCACTTTAGCACTTTCATGAACTAAAGCGATGAGGTCATGGTTCAGCAGGGAGAGGGGCAAAAAAAAAAAAAACGAGGTTGACGTCACCGCCAGCCAATCAGCGCCGATGGCGCTGGGGCTGGGTGACGTCAGTGCTCTGAGCTGGAGATTAAAGGGACATTCCGTCAATTTAAAGGAGACTGGCTCTGTGGGAGGGCAGTGACTGGTTTGCCAAAGTACTGATCAGGCGCCAACGATGCAAAGATCAAAAATGTATGCACTTAATTCACATCTGTCAAACTAACACAAGCTCAAATTATAACTTGCATTTACAGCACAAGCTTTTGCACAAATTCAGTGACGAAATGTAGCACAAAGCTGAAAAAATAATAAAATGTGATAATTGCTACTGAGACACATTCTAATGAATATTTCACATAATCATCAAGGGCCTCATACAGGTTTGGTGATTATAAACCTCGTTGTGTGGATGATGGGTGAAGCTATACTGTAGCTGGGAAATGAGCGCGATGTCAGTCGAGCATAGTCTGTGCAGCAGACACGCTGTATTCTTAATTTCCCATTGTTACAATGAAAGTCTTTGTTCTGTTGCTCTGACATCAGTGTGTTAGTGACAAAGCAGATGAATGTAGATTCGTGAAGCTGTTGGGACATCGAGCAGTTACATGACACCACTAGGTGTCAGCATGTGAACAACCTGACACCTAGTGTCAGAATATTTTAACTGCACAAAACGTCAATATGCAGGTGATAGAAGCTAAAAACCAACCCACCTTCACATTAAATCAAAATTAAAACTTTTACACTTATTAGCTGTGTGTCTGTACTTAGTGGTATGAAATTTAGAGAGTCAGAAAAACATATTCATGAAAATCTACCTTTATTTAGATGCAAAAACTCACAACTTAAAGCAATACTGTAGCAGAGGAGAGGAATACTGATTTCTGCTGGTTGTATATCTGACTGTTTGGCTGTTTCGTCATCCCCATTGTGATGATCAAAAGGGGACCAGATAAGCACTGAAAACAAAGTAAACGCTTTTCAGTCAGTCACACTGGACATTGTCAGAGGATTGTGTCAAAGTCTTGATGGTAGGTCTTAGCTTTTTCTTGTTGGTCTTAGAGAAAATTTTGGCAGTTTAATTTGTTAATTGAGTTAATGTTTGTAAATTGGTGCTAGCCCACACAATTAATCCACGTCCTCTGATAATGCTCAAGTCTGTTGATCTGATGAATTGAGATTGAATTTTTGTTACATAGAAAATGGTCTTCTCTGGTTTAGCTGCCTTACACATAGCAAATATTTCTTGTGTTGTCAACTGAGAGTGGCTGGAGTCACAGATGGAATAGAGTCGGGACTGTGTAGAAACTCAGTCTGAGGTAAAATTCTCCAAGAAAACAATAAAAACATACACAGAAAGCAAAGCATATTAAAGCAAAGCCTAAAGGCGTAAAGTAATAATACTGAAGACTGAACATAATCTATTTTTTTGTACTGTAAGGTAACTTAGGTACTTGTCACATTTTGTTCTGTGAAATTTTGCAATATAAACCAATGGTTCGATCCACAGAATGAGCTACATTCCATCATGGTGTAAACGGAAATATACACAAGGCATCTACTCGAAAGGATTGTATCAAAATTTTCTAAAAATATCTCTGGTTGGTTTCACAAAAGCAAACTGTATCAAAAGCATTGGCAGAGAGCAAGCAATATAATAGGCTTAAACCCTTTTACACAACAAAAAGCAGGACAACCAATCACGTCGCTTTGATTGTGGACCTATGGGAGTCCCATACAGCACATGCAATCCATTAAACTCAACACAATCCAAACACAATACGGGAAAAAAAGAACTTTTACAACTGAACATCAGAGAGACAACCTTAGTTGGTCTATTGTGCTTCATACAGATTAGGCCTGGCCTGTCTATACAACTATCATGGGCTTCTCACTTCACAGATGTGTTGCAAGCAGAGGCGTCACAGAATGAGTGACCCTGAGAGTGACAAACTCCAGCGGTGGGACGTTTAAATCATGTGTGATTTGTGAGCATCCTGCATCAAATTGTTCTGCCAATTCTCTTAGAAAGTGATTCTCTCAAGCTCTGCATTAGTATTTCAGATTTTCCAACTTCTGGCTTCCGTCCTCTCTTTGTCGCTGGCTCTGTGACACCTCTGAGTGTACGTCTATGCGGCCTGAATCCAGGAGTCGGTTACTGTAAACATCATGGGCCATGAGGACTGCACAGGCAGCATGGTAGAACTGTAGACTGCACAGAAATCCTAATTAGTTAATTCAGAACCTAATTGTTATACATTCCTATGTTCCATAACATTGCACATGCCTTTAATGAACACTTAGCACCATGCAACCTGTAGATGAGGTGGGTCCTGAATGTGTCAAAAGTTGAAACAAGCCTTTTGTGATGATGTTTTTTTTTTGTTTTTTTTTACACTAAGGGTCATACGAATCAATGAGAACAAAGCCTGGTGTTTACGCACATTTAATATGAACCTTTACATCTATATAGAGTTAAACATTAGGCTGGCGTTTTATTATCTCTATAGATTTTACGTATGCTGGCACTTGTGCTGTAGAGGGCCCTACTGAACTGGAGTTTCTTCCTTACAGCAATGTGAAACCACAGCGGTTGGGCTCCAGTTGAACCTTTTAATAACTTTACACACAGTTTGTGAGGGACTAATTCAGACTAGGTAGTAAATGAGGACTTGATGACTGACACTTGTGTACAGACGTGTGATTAAAACAAAAACACAGCAGCGCAAATGTAAAGATGTCAGGAGTCAGTTGGGTTTGACCTGACAGATGTGACTCACCAGGACCGTGAGGATCGATAACACTAAAAGGTGTGATTAGGAATTTTTGAAGGGTTAAATGAAAGCTCAGATTCCACGTCCTTCTGTTTGTCCTGACACACAGCATGCACAGGTATCAGCCATTCGGTCCCATCTGAACGAGCCTGTTCTGGGTGAGGAGTTTAACGTGGTTTGAACTCGTTAAAGGGTGAGATTGAGATGATGCTGGGTACAGCGGTGTGCACCACCGGAGGCGGCACAGTGTACAGTGGTGTGTCTCGGTCTTGGTGTGGCTGTAAGCGCTCGTTCTACTCCTCAGCAGTGCGAGACAGCTGCTTTTCATACAGGCTGAGAACATGATGCACAAACTGGTATTGTTCGCACGTCTGGATCATCCCGCCCCTGACAAAAACACAGACAAACACAATCATTCAGATGTCGTCAGCTTCTTGGTTCGCCACAGGATGATTTCATCTTGTGCTCCTGAAAGTTTTTTACTTCATCTGTAAAGTGTCTTATTAGTTTTGCTAGTTTTTCCTCTTTACAGTTTGCAGATTAATTTTTATTTAGTTTAATTCTATGCAGAGTATGAAACTCATTTTCAAAAAATAACCTTTTGTCTGCATTACTGTAGCTGATATTAATATTATACATTTAGCATATTTTTACAAAAATGCTCAATTCAGATTTGTGAATTACTCTTTCATTAGTTTTGTATCAATAAAACTGTGTCTCTTGTTTATAATATAGCAAGAGTATTAATGCAAATAACTGCTGCTTCTCATGTGCCAGTTTCAACGCAAACCCATTAAGCAGCCCAGGTTTTCTTCTTTAAGATAAATCCCACAGCGACTCTGCTCGTGATTTGGAGCTAAATCAACTCGATCCACGTCAGCTGGGCGTCCATGCCAAGAACTAAAGATAGACGTGAGCGCGGACAAAGGCTAACAATATCTCACCTGTCCAGACGGAGCTGGCAGGTGGTTCTCAGGATGTCAACCACACCTTCAGTCCTCAGCTGCTTGCACAGGATGGAGGTGGCGATGAAGCAACCGGTCCGACCAATTCCAGCACTAAAGGGATGGAGAAGGAAAAACAGGTGGATTAGCATTATTGTTGTTTAGCATCGACTCCACTCATCTGATGAATGTCAAATCTTCCTTGGGTAAATCACACAGAAGAGGTGAGTCCTTTAGTAAACAACAGCACTAAAATGGGTCCTAATTATATGCAGCTATGTAACTGTTGCCTTCTGAACATCAACGTCCCATACCTTTATTACACAACACCTGCTTTAATACCTGCAGTGCACAATTATAGGGCCGCTGGAGGGCGAGGCCTCCTCTCGGGCCCTTTCTACTTCCTGTACCAGCTCCAGCAGGGGCGGGGCCTTGTCAGGAGTCTTCTGATCAGGCCAGGAGGTGTACCAGTACTGCCGCAGGCTGCGCTCCTCGCCCCCACACTGTTAACAGGCATGAAGCGGTGATGTTGTTGCACGCACGCACATGAAATAAACGCACGCAGATGGGTTTTTGATCAGCTCTGCTTGCATACCCCCCCCCCCAAAAAAAATGTTACCTTGGTGTCAGTTGCTACGACAACAGCGAACGCAGAGCAAGACAGCGTTAAAGAGTGAGCGTAATAAAAAAGAGCCAACAGCTGCCTCTATTCCAGCGTCAGTCTGACAATAATTATGAATCCTATAGATACAACCGGACGAGCTGAATAAACAACAAGCTTTTAACTCAGGCACAGTTAGATAATGATCCCCTGGTGCTTGGTAATCAAATGCAGGCTGCATTTACTGAATTATCCTGTTCGGCTTGCTAAGTGGCAGTGCTGCCATGACCCCAAATTAAATATAAAGCATCCATCATGCACACATGAATCAAGCATGACTCCATCAGTAACATAGAGTAAAAAGCATCAAACAGCACATTCACATCTGTAGTGAGTCTGTGTGCACCTGTAATCAATCTGATGAAATATTCTGATGAACATATTTACTTTCGTAAAAAGAAATGCTTCCTGTTGTAATAGGTGGTCACACATTATTTAGAGATTAGTTCTGTGGGCAGGTAGAAGAAGACACATAAAACTAAAGTGAACTGAAGCGTTGGTGTGATGCATCCTACGTATTTCTTCTCTCTGTGTCCTACCTTCAGCGTAAACACCCTCAGACTGTAGTCATCCTCTTGGGTTACAGAGACCACGGTGATCTTGATGCCCTCGTGGGTCACAGTGTCCTCAGGCCAATACTCAGCACATTTCTGCAAAACACGTGAATATTTTTTTGTTAGTTGATCTGTGTATTTATCCATTCTGCTCGAATTCGCCATCGACACACACACACACGCACCTCGTTTTTCTCTTCCAGGTTGGTGATCATTACTACGATCGGAGTCCTCTCTTGCCACACCATCCTCCAGAAGTCTCCCACTGTGTTTACGGTGGGACCTTGGGTGGCAATGTATGCACACTCCTCACCCCCATAACCCTGCACATACACCCCACACAAACATGTCGAACAGATCATGAAAAGATGAGGCAGCAGACACTGGGAACATGACGTCAGTGGACAACTAATAAAATTACACAGGCTCCATGGGAAAGCTGTGCTGTGTATATGCAAGTACAATCCTACATATATATATATATATATATATTACTTACTTTGAGATAATTAGCATTGATGTAAGTAGTGAGGAAGTCATCTTCATCCTGTGACTTCAGGATCACTCTGCTGTGTGTGTCTGCAAGAGGACAGTATGCGTATGATTACGCTGGCGCATAGAGACAAACCTGTCTCATCAAAATATTACATATAATGTGAAATGACAGCAGCGAGGGGCAGCTCTGCAACTTCATTCTCACGATTTCATTTAGATACTGTAATGTACAGTAATGTCTCGCAACCGCACTCACTGGGTAAGATGGTTTTGTAGCGGTTCTTTCTCACCAGTCCTGGATAGTTGTACTCCTTAGGGTCTACAAAGTTCATGGGAGTTTCCTGCCAATGGACGTAGAACAATGAATGCAACAACAGTTGGGTCGACCCTTGCAGAAATCGCGGGGAGTTTCTATCTTTGGCCAGAATTTTTTTTACACTGAGTCATAAACTGCTCTCACAATAAACAATTGCATTGCAATTACACATAACCGAAAAACACAGGAAAACGTGTCTATGATCTTTAAAATAGATCGTTCTGTCTAGCAGACACTGGGCGCCTCTTTGGGATTTTGTATGCAAATATGCCTGCATCGCTTCTTAGTTCGCCCACAAACAGAACAGTGGAAAAGCTTACGGGTGTGTGCAGAGCTCCGCTGGGTGTGTGTGGGTGTTAGCATTTGTGCCCGTGTCTATGTATGTGTCAGTGGACGCCTTTTCCGGAGCGTCTCTGTTCTCTGTTCATCTAAAGACTGCAGGTGGATGTGCCGCCGTCGCTACGCTCACATAAAACTCGGCCTGCAGGCTCTGGTCATCCAGGGCCCTGGTGTGTAGCATGGCAGGGGTCAAGACGTGCGATCCTTGCCGGAGGTACTCCTGGGCTGACTGGTCTCTGGGGGAGAGCTGGGCTCCGTAGCCGTAGGGCTCAGTGCAGCCTGGTGTACACATGTCCAAGGTCAGGGAAACATTGGAGCCCCTCCTGTGCGACGCACACAGAACAAGATACAAGTGCGTGTCGGTCTGTACCTTTGTGTTATGTGAAATAGTACCGATTAAACATCCGGTCTTGCTTCCAAAACACTTTCACTTTGTGTGTACTCTCTTATGCGAACCTTTCTTGGAGTCCCACAGGTGTGACAGTGAGCGTGGCGGCGTCTCCCTCTGTTCTGGTGTCAGCACCCATGTCGAAGACTGGCGTCTGAGGCACAGGGTCAAGGTCCAGTAGATCCTCCTGAGCGTCCGTCCACTCCGACAGGGTGAAGGAGGGCTGACGGCTCACAGACTGTCGCCGATCGCCAATGTCCCTTGATATTGTTCCTGACGACCACAAATCTGCGCCGGAACGCCATTTACAGATCATGTGGACAACCTGAGGACAGATTACAATGAACAAATGAGTGAATCTAGAATCTTTTAAACACAATATAAATATACAGTATATGTAGTCTTGCACTGCCCCTGTCAGGTGTCTTACCATGATAACGCAGATGGCCACACCAATACCCGAAGTACCGTGGACGATCCAGTTGTGTTGTGTACTTTCTACCACCTCACTCATCAACACCGTGGACTGTCCGTGTAAAGAGAAAGGCGCAGCAGAAGGAAAGGACAGTGGGACATCATGCACCATGTCTTTAAGCTTTAACCTTTTTCACTGTGGTCTCCAAATAAAACAAACAACTCAGACTTACGTCCGTCCCAAAGATCGGGTGGCAGGGTAAGATGAAGCCGAGGTAAAAGTCGATAACCTGCAGGGCTTTGTAGATGGAGGAGAGTGGTCCGTTTCCTTCCATCACAAAAAACACCCAGTAGCCCTAGGAGGAGAGAAAGCGTAAGGGTTGAGCTGGCAATCAGGCATCGTTGGGGCTGCTCTCAATGGAATAGCAAACAGAGAAGAGGAGGACCACATGCAGTCTGATGTCACACTCTAATCATGGCTCAAGTAATATTGCATCTACCCTTTATTATTAGTGCATGAATACTAATGAGTTGTCCAAATGTGGCCCACTAAATCTTTTTCCAATGCTCAATAAAGCACATGGGAAAATATGACAATGTAATGATGCATGTAAAATGAAACTCAGTGTGGAGTTGAGGATGGAGTTGAAAAACTGTTTAAAGCGATATTAATCTAATCTACTGCCCTGCCTCTGTTGAACAGTGAAGTGAAAACCAAAGCGTGCGCGTGAAGAAACATCTTTCATTGCTGACGTATGACTTTTTTTCTGGCTTCAGCCGTTGACCTACCGTGAGTTGGGAGACGACGAACAGCGCGGCCCAGCAGTGGATGTCTATCACCAACGTGTACACCTTGTGCATGAACACATCTTCTCCCTGTGGGCTTTGGCCAACTGTTGGTCCGTCTGTGAATTCTGGGAAAGCGTCTTTTTTCAGGCCTCCGTCACCTAATTTTTCAGTTCTCGTGGGCTCGTCGAGCCAGACGGGGTCCTCGTCAGGCCTCAGGAAGATCGAATCCTCGGTATGGGACCGGGTGGAGCTGCTCAGCCGGCGGGTCATGATCCCCCTGTTAAATGACACTCTCCTTGGTTAGAGGTCACACGTCTTCCTACTCTAGAGGCTTTTACAGCTGTGATGTGTCTCCAGACCTAACTGATCATTTGTCTTGTAAATATATCTATAAAGGTCAAGAATGCCTAAAAAATGGTTGGTCAAAAATGCCCAAATGTGTTTGCCAGGCTGTGTATGTGTGTGTCTCTTTTAAAATTATAATGTGCATATGACAGAAAGGCTTGCGTTTATTCCACAGGCCTATTCAGATGTATGGCTAAGCAGCTTGGAGTGGCTCTTATCTCCGGATCCTCTTGTCTCCCTCAGATTGGACTCCATTGTGTGAATGTGTTTGTGTGAGACAGAAAGAGAGAGAGTATGTGTGTGTGTGTGTGTGTGTGTGTGAGAGAGAGAGAGAGAAAGAGAGAGAGGCTCAATTGTGGAGAGATGAGTCAGGGGTAGCGTGTTTACAGCCCTGTCCGTTGCCGTGGCAACAGAGTGGCTCTCATCCCTCTCATCCGTCCTGAGCATTATCATCCACTGACAACGCACACACACGCACCACCCCCCCAGTACACACACACACATACGCAACCTCTCTGTATCAGTCAACACTGTATTCAAAGCCATTTTCCTCCTTGCTCTTTTGTCCTTCAACCATTAATAAAGGTGTTTTGTACATTCGGCTAACTATCGCCAGATTGTCAGTTAACTGGAATATCAAAACTGTGAAGTCAGTCACGTGACTCACCGATGATAAATGACAGGGAACTGTGGAGGGAGTCAAATCACATGATCAATCAGTTCAGTCCTGTATCCTGTGACAAGCAGCTGCTGTCAGCCATTGTGCGGCAGAGGTAAATCTGAGGGACAGAGGACAACACCCAACAATCACATCTCATGTTTTCTGATTAAAAGAATAATAAAAGAGAAAAAAAAAACTGGACCAAATGCAAACACTAGAGATCTTGAGAGTCAGATTCAGCTGGTCACACTGAGACAGAGGGATCAGAGTAGCACTCTTGTCAGCTCCCAGTTGTGTCTTCATGAGCGGAGGATGGTGACATAGTAAACTGTAAATCTTTATTTTTTATTTATTTTTTTGCTCCCTCTTTAAGAGGCAGGGATGGTTCTAACCAGACTAAATAGACACGCGCTGAAATACGTTCGGCTCGCTCCTTCCCAATCAGTATGCATGAAGTTAAGTCTGCTCGCCTCTCCTGTCTCTCGTCTCCCCTCCTCTCCTTCTGTGCCACTGCACCCTGTTGAACGAAGAGGCTGAGCTCAGTTGAATATGAGACCACACCGGTAGCGTGTGTGTGTGTGTGTGACTATGTGAGTGCAGGTGTTGAACAGAGGGGAGCTGCTTTGAGTCCTTTTCTATCTCTCTTTGCTTGCTGCGAAGGTGGTTTTGAAGTGATGACGCTAGCTAGCCTGGTCCATAACCATGGCAACGTGCATACATACAATGTACACACACACACACACACCCTTCCACACACACACACCCGCCCACACACATACACTTGTACAAGAGAAATTGAGGAAGTTCAGGCGTACTTCCGTTTTTGAACAATGGATGGACAGGTAGGTGAGTGGACAAGGGGATGAATGCTAGAAAAAAAAACTGCTCTGAAGGTTTCTGAAGCAATGACGCAGTGAGGTTGGCGTTTTGGTAACCGTGGAAACCAACATACTGTAGCATGTACACACACATTGCCAGACATTGCATGAAAAATGAAAAACACAAATATAAATCTGCGCTGGGAGACTGGTGACAATTCACGTTTGTGCCTCTCTTTGCTTTAAGTCTTTGAGGCAAATATTTAGTCGCTGGCTGCTGAGTGCTTGTTTGGTGAATGAGCGCAGTACATTTAACTAGAAAAATTATTTTTGCTCAACCATACATTCATATTGTATGTAATTCACATACTAATATGTTGTATCAATGCTTTGTACCGTGGCTGCTGGTCAAGTGCTGAATACAGACTAATTATTAAAACTAATACTAAAACTAAAATGCTTGTATTTGATATTTCGGGGATTATCTATTCTGTGGGTTTAGTTGTTTGAGGCAGCAAGTGATTAAAAGCTCTCTTCCTGTTGATTGTTGACGATCTCACAACCTTAAAGGTGTCATTCACAGTTACATAATATCAGTGACTGACAAATCGCAGCAGCTTAATATTGTTAACATTGCAAAAGCCAGAAGTAGTGAAATACAAAACCACAATATGATCATCAACACGCTATGAATAAAATCTCTAGGCTGAATGGATTAATGGCAAATAAGTCAAACCTGACAGCTGATTCATCCTCACTGAAGGTCTACTGTCTTTAGGTCCTTACTAACACCACCCCCTCAGTCTTCAAATAGAGCATGTGCGTAGTGTTTCTATTGATCGGAATCCATTCAGATCACCCAATACAAACAGTGCCATACAATAAACCCACAGCCTCTGCCCCAGGAGGTCCAACGGAGCAGGAATGACAGTTGTCTAATGCTCTTCCCCGCAGCCAGGAACAAGAGGAATCAACACGGTGTCATTTTATTGTTTGGGTGACAGCTGGCTCGTGCTTTTATGGATACGTCTGTGTCCATCTGAAAAAAAAAAAAAAAGAAGCTTCTAATCTGCTTTTGTGTCCTACTTTTAAAAATGTTCACCTCCTTTACAAAATCTTCTGCAGGTATCCCATGACTGCATTTGAAGGAGGAACAACGCATTGAGTGTGTCGCTGTAGGCAGCTCCTACCGAAAGTGATGATGGGATGGTAACGAGAGATGAAGATCCCAAACCTGCTTCATCCACCTTTCTTGAGCGCCATCCACCCCCCATACACACACACACAGACATACTCAGAGAAACGTTGATATTAATACGTGCATAAGCTCACAAGTACCCAGCACACCCTGCGCCTTCGTCCTGTATGTCACAGAAACAGACGATCGATCAGCTCTTTTGTTTACATACGCTCGTACAATCTCTTGCTGCAGCTACGGGGACGTCTTCGCGAAAAACCCCATTATCGCTCATCTAAACTTACAACTTGGCCGAAGCCATAACTGTATGAATAATTGAAATATGCTGCATTGTGAATTGATTTACAGCCTGCTGGAGACAAATCTGGAAGGCCCGGTGACAAAGGCTTGGGTTACATGATTGCACTGCATCAAAAACCCCAGTGCAGGAATGGCATTCTCTGGCAATCATTCATACTAAGACAAAACGCCATTCATATCACGTACATGGCTACGGTGGGCTAGAGCGACCACACAGTGCAGAGCTGGATGTATTAGTAATGAATCACCCAGGGAGGTGGACGACTGGATCTCTCTCTGTTAACTCCCACATTGTGTCATATAGACACGATACAACACTGGAGAACGAAGCTTGAATTATTTTATAAGGAAGGAAACACACAATAATGGCAGAAGAGCCGCCTCGAAGAAGAACCAACCTGTTGGCAAATCATCAGTTTTAATGAACTGAGGATACAGATCCACATTAGAGGCGACATCACACATTCCTACCTTTACGCAGCCAGAGAAAGCTCAGCAGCCCTATGAACCATGGGGGTTTTGCTGAGGAATTGGTATTCACCTCATGTCGCGCAGCCACGGAGGGGGAACGAGGGAGAGACAGAGGGAGGAGAGGAAGGCTGGAGCAGTCACTCATCCACAACCTTACGTCTGGTTTGGATAAGTCCTCTTACCTGGCTGATCCCGCCTTCACATCACCATCTGCTGCCGTGCTCCCTCCGAGCCAAAGACCAGGAGCCAAACACCAAGAGCTAATCTTTCCGCTGCTCCTCAGTGAGGGGGGAAAAAGGGCTGTTTTCGCATGGAAGGAGGCGCACGCTGACAGCGAGACCGAGCGAAGCGAGAGATGTGTGTGAGGTTAGACGAGGCAGAATCTACGGATGGAGGTGTGTGTGGAAGAGAGTCAAAAAGTATAAAAGTGTGAAGGATTCTCTTTCCTTTGTGTCCTGGAGGAGAAGGAGATATCCACAGGCGGTAGCTTCGTCTAGGTATATGCAGCAAGAGGCTGTATGGTAGCCTTGGCAACAGAGCCAGAATGAGGGAGAGCGAGCGAGGGAGCTAGAGAGCCAGAGAGAGAGAGAGAGAGAGAGAGAGAGAGAGAGAGAGAAGGATACGCTGAGTGTGTGTGTGTGTGTGTGTGTGCGTGTGTGTGTGTGTGCGCGTGTGTGTGCGTGTGTGTGCGTGTGTGTGCGTGTGTGTGCGTGTGTGTGCGCATGTATCCACGTATGTGTTTATTATTAAAAACATTGTGGGGACAGAGAATTGAGATCCACAGTGAAGGAAAAGCATTCAGTCCAAGATTTGAAGGACAAGCCGCTAATCTATATTCAAAACAAATTATAAAAGATATTTATAAAATATAATTTGGATTTAAAAATTAAAAACACATAATTCACAGTTGAACATGGGCACCGTTTATTTTGAATCAGTCTCACGTACAGCACTCTGCAGACATAAACAACAGACGCACTGAACGTGTATTAATCCACAGCTGAAAATAGTCCCTGAACGATGTACCATTTACTCCCACCAATGTTAAAAAGCCTTTTAAAAATGTTATAATTTTACGTATGTGTCTTCAGCAGGAACTAATGTGGACAGTGTATAAAGACACTGAATGCTGGTCTTCATCCTCTCATGTTTACTTTATTTACTGTAGGAAAAGTCCGGTTAAGACAATTTCCCAGGAATAAAAGCCAAGTCAAGTCTGTCCTGCTAGATGACAAATATATGTCATTGTGTGTATGTAGTAGGAGTTGGATCCTAACACATCACTGAGCTGTGAACACCCCCCACCACTGTCACCTCCTTCAGTTGCAGTCTGTGGGATCTGCCACCCACCTTTCTCACCCAGTTTCTCACTCGTCTCGATCACCTCCACCCAACCCACGGCCGATCATCATCATTATCCTCCTCCTCCTCCTCCTCCTCCTCCTCATCATCATCATCATCATCATCATCATCATCATCCACGGTCTGCGCTCTCTTTCTGCTCTCCGTCATCGTTGCCGTCCCCCACGTTCTCCGCTCTCGCTTATCCTCCGGTGTGTGCTCCCCTTTGGGTTCTCGTTCTGTTCCCCTCCCCCTCTTATTCTCTTACAACCTCCTGTCATTTCTCGTCTCTCCCTCTTTAGCGTGTTGCTCTCTCTCGTTCTCCCTCCTCCCTGGCTTGCCATATGGTAGCTCTGAACTGACCAGCAGAAAACAGTCATTATGCGATCAACACAACAAGCACTGGCATGACAGGATAGCATTGCCTTACTGTAGCATGTTGAATTAGGATTCTGAGATAAGTACGACTGTCTAGAATAAAATAAATAAAACACATTTACTGTCCTGAACTACACTAATGTACATTTGTAATTCACAAGTTGTAACGAGAGTATGTGACTTTTTGTCCACCTGGGGGCAGAAGCAACGTGATAAAATGC
Source organism: Macropodus opercularis (assembly GCA_030770545.1). Taxonomy (NCBI): domain Eukaryota; kingdom Metazoa; phylum Chordata; class Actinopteri; order Anabantiformes; family Osphronemidae; genus Macropodus; species Macropodus opercularis. The sequence continues at coordinate 6,189,909 of CM061094.1, read as the reverse complement.
ATTTTAAGCAAATGGAAGTCGGCTTACAGTATGTAGGAGCTTATCAACGCTCAGATCAATGCAATACGACATATTTGTTTTGGGAAAAACAGCCACTGAATGGAAGCTTTTGCAAAGTTACTACTGCTCGTATGGATGCAAGGACACAAGCGAGAGGGGGGGACAGACCCTTGTCTTGTTTCATTGCTCTTTCCCACACGTTGTCACCTCCCAACTGTTCCAATCATCTGAGCTACCTTTGTCCGTCCTTATCGTCTCCTCCTCTGTGTGTTTTAATGTGATCTCATCAGTACACGCAAACACACACAAGGTCACATAGATTTGACCGTATGTGTGAACATTGGGGCGGCGTACGTCTCTCACAGGGGGAAACATCAAAGCATTAAACTATTACACGACTTCCTCATTTCCTTTTGCCTCGTTACACACTGAAGAATTTTCAGAACTCGTTTTACTATAATGTGATATTTGAATTTAGTAGGTGAGGTGAAAAGGAGCTACTTCCTGGAAAGTTTAAATTCGATACCGTAACGCAAAAGTATAACAGTATCAAATTCACCCACATTGTAGGTAAAAAACAAGTACTGTCCCCTACTGTAAATGATAATAGTGGAATAGTGAACGTCAGTGAGATGGTGCAGGAGCAGCAGCGTCCAGTAACAAACAGAGGCACCTAGTGGCCCGAGCGCCTCACTGCTGATGTCTTCATGAATGGCTGGTGGCCAGCTGACTCAGCCTCATTAATGCATGCTGCGTGCTGGAGTGTGTGGCCAAGTGATATTTAGTGTTGTGAGTTTTAACAAGCTAATTAGCCTTGAAGCTTTCTGTCTGTTACCAAACTGACGCCAGCTGCAGATTGGACGGTGACTCACATCTAGAAGAAGGCAGCAGCTTCCGGCCTTGCCTCTCTTAAAACGCAGCGTAATCGAGCTGCGCATTTGCATCGCAGAGAATCAGGGGGCTGTAAAAAAGTGTTCATCTGATGACCGCAGGCTGCCGCAGTCAGCTCGTTTCCCGTAGCCACAAAAACTGATAGAAACCAGTGGACACAGAATGTATTGGTTCAATCAAATCTCCTCCGTATATGGTGGTTGACCGTGTTCACATCTGTTTATTTGCAAACATCAAAATAGGACAAATTGTGAAATAATTTGTGAAATGTACAGAGACAGAAAAACTGTTTTGTACTGTACTGTTGCTGCAAAAAGATGTTTTTAATCATAGTCATGTTGCTTTGAATGCGTCTTAGGATCCAGTGTTTCTTTTCTAAAACATAATACCACAGTATAAGCGTTTGGGCCTATTCCTCTCATTCCCAGTAGTAGCTTGTTACCATCAACTTTGCTTAAACAGGAAAAAGAAAATATATATATATATATGAGCCAGTATCCGTGATTAGATAAAGGTGAAAAAATAAAATTGTTTATTACAGTATCTCACCATTAGACACTGGTTCTTCGATGAATTACTTTTTGTGACTCGCTGCCTGTTGTTCAGTAACTTTTGTACTAGTTTGTTGTTGACATTAGTTCCTCGTTTGTGTGGTAGTATAGAGTCTGGAATTCATTTCTTTAACCTCACAAAAATGCCAGTATAAGTACATGAGAGCCACTGTAAATGTTGGTCTCAGGGTTTTGCATACTTGATCTAAAATTACATTAGTGAGAAACACGTCCTTCTTTCTGTGCCACTATGTAAAATGTCTGACACATCATCATGAAGGTTTGTTTTGCATCTACATGAACTGAGTTTGAATGTTTTTGTACCGCAACAGCAACAGGAGAGCAAGGATTTACCTTTAAACTTAACCAGGAGGCATAAAACATCAGCACATTTGATATAGTTTTGAACAGAATTGTTTTTTTTTGTGGGCGAATGCGTCTCCACCTTTGCCGCAGGGCTCAGTCATTCTGCGACTTCTGCAGCAGCGCGGTGTGATGCTGTTAAGGAACTTCGGATAGGACAGCTTCCAAACGCTATATCCCTGTTTACCCCAATGTTCAAATCTAAGCGACAAGCTCTGACAACAGAGAGGGAAACACGCAGGCAGATGAGTCGTGGCAGCGATTACGACCATTTCCTCAACATAAACACAACAAATTAAGGGTCATGCAGATGAAGAGATGGAGAACATACAGTAGTTACAAGCAAGAATGTCACAGACAGCGATTGTTGCAGTCTTACTGAACGGGACATAGTGTGGGAAAAGTATCTTTATATGTGTAAATATGAGAATAGCGATCAGCGAACATAGATGTGTTCAGTGGCAGAGTGCACCAACCCACAGGCCAGAACAGGTGTCAACGCTCCAAAAACCGGTTGGCTGGTTTTCAGTTGCCTGAACAACCTTTTTCTGAGCTAGAACCTATTTGCTATAAATTCATACGTAACATTTGGAGACCAAACGGACACATGAATTCTTCAAAAACAGGCAAAAGGGGACAACATGTGTATGTTATTACACTGATTTCACACAAACTGCTCTGTGGAATGAATGTTCCAAATAACATAACATTTAGAAAAGCGAAAAACAGACAAAAAAGCCCTTGATGGGTATTTTTTAATTATAACATAAATAAAATTAAACTCAGTTGGTTATGCAGCACATACAGAAAGAAGGCAGGGTCATCAGACAGACAGAGACATGGCTTTTGCATGCAACCTTTCATTTGTTTTATGTCTCTTTGTCTCTGTCAAACACCTCCACTTTGAGCCTGAGAGCCAAAGCACAGTCCACGCGAGTCCATGCACTGTAATAATTATTTTGCCTTTATCACAGTCCCGAAACTCACACGATAAAATGTTGTGCAAGTGAGAGAAAAGGAACTGAGTTTGTTCTGACAAATCAGCTATTTATAAAGAGACACAAATACAATGGCTGTTTCCTGAAAACATCATTTACATAAAAGAACTTCGGTGTCTTATTTGCATACTTTGTGATGTACATCACACATGAGACCTGGAAAATGTTGCTCTAATGTTTGTTTAGAGAAGAGTAGAAACTGCATGTTACTGTATCCATTGTGTTGTGCACAGTGGACTGGTGTCGCATGGAAAACAAGCCCAAAGCAAATAGCGGTTTAAATAACTTTTACGGTCCGGCGCCGTCGCTGGTACAGTGGATAAGAGGTCAAGACACTGTGCATTTGCAAAAACCAATACAAGTAGACAAACACAAGCAAATGAGCTAAACACGTCATAAATCTACAGACTACAGAGACGCAGCATCAGAAAAAACAAAGGAGAACATAAAGCACAGCTAAATAAAGAATTTCCCTGAAAATACAGAAACATTGCAAGGACAGAGAGGCAGGTACTGTAGAATAGGCATCATTGGTTTAGAATAATTTGTTTTTTTTTCTATGGCTCAACTCAAATAACCTAAAACTTCTTTCTATTATCATAATGGGCCCTCTGAGCATTTTGTCCGCCCTGTGCCCCCCGTGACCCAGCACTACTGGGTGAGAGCGTTTCGGCGTGTGTTCGTTCCGGTTAGGTTGTTAAAAGGTTGCGTATTTGACGATAACAGAGCGTCCAGGCTCTCAGTCGCACCCGCCGTGGCAACAAAAGCCCAAACGGAGAGAACAGAACTGCGCGGAAACGCAGACAAACGTGCTGCACAAGCCCCCAGAGGATTATGTAACACTTCATAGGGAACGGTGGGTCATTATGATCAGTTCACATCGTCTCCATCTTCATCAGCCGTCGTCGGCAGGCTTCTTGGAACAGCCCTTATAAAACTGTCTCTCACAAGCTTTGTGGCAGCTTTGGCATCCTGTGTACTATTTAAAGGTCAGACAGTCACCCACTCAACACGGCGCATCTCTGGCAACACGATTATTAAGACGTGTCAGTGTTGCATGGTCACACCAGAGCGGTTCACAGCTAGATTCTCCTGTGAAACCTGAATGTTCCACGCAGAACCCGATCAAACATTCCAGTAGGGTTTTATGTAAAACAGCTTCACATGTGGGTGGGTTGATGGATTACAATCCACTAATTGCATCACACTGTAGCTATATCAGCGACGGTCAGTTACACTCTGCCAACAGCTACCTTTGGGATTTTATTGGAAGATGGAGACATATCTGATTCTCTGCTGGACCAGGAAGTGAGAGGCAGACTGGTGGCATTTACTGAATTTCATTCTGCTCGTCCCAAATGGTTCCAACCACAGCTGCTCCGTTTTAGTTTTGAGTTACTTTATTTGCATGTTTTATCCAAAGGAGGCTTTGCCGTGAAATAAACACGGAAAAGCGTTTGTCAAAATGATGTAAGACACTGACCCGGGGGTCAGAGCTCAGGCTCAGCTGCTGAAGTTTCAGGGTCTGTGACGCATTGATGTCACATTGCTATTCTACATTCATCTTCAATAAAGAGTGAGGAATAAACCAGCACATGGAGTGTAAATGATAAGGCCACACTCATGTAAAGTGTATTTATAGAACATGTTTTATCATGACCTGTGGTGAAAATTGAAAGGGAAAATATATGATTTGAATATATGGAGTTGCCCCCCCCCCAATTACTTTGGAACCGATCAGGGGCTTGTAGCGCATCCAGTTCCTCACACTGCGAGGCCAACGGGATTGTGAATGGCTGCAGTTCCATCTGTGCGCCACCTGGCACCACCTCGCCCCGCACACTTGTCCGGCGCGACGCACAAAAGCGCAGCTTTTATCCTAAGTGAGGGGAGTGGTAAACTTCACTGAACTTCCCCAAGCGACTCGCTCCGACCTCCATCGGCCGCTCCTCCCAGTCAAAAGCGGAAAAAAAGAAAAAGAAAAGAAAGGAGAGAGAACATGCCCTTCTCCCTTTTAGTTCTCCTGATCGAACGGAGCGCGAGAAGAGAAGAGAGGAGTTTGCGCTTTTGAGTGGTTGGAAAAGTTTGGACACGAGAGGACATGAAATCACTCAGCGGGTGTAGAAAAGGCTCCTGAATACCTGGTCCCGACGCGCGGCATCATGAAGCCACTGGTGCGCTTCAGCGTCTCGCTGTGGACTCTCCTGCTCTTCACTGCTCTCCTCAAGGTTTGAACGCGTCCATTCTTCCCTATTGCTCGCAATTAAAGTTTTTTTTACTACAAGCTACAACAGGGGCTTTGTTTGGAACCTGAAGGTCACTCTTTTGCGCGTCACTGCACCTGTTGCGCAGGTAGAGTAGGTTGGCAGGTTCTCACTGAACGTCGTTCACTTCCATCTACAGTAGAGCGAAGTTAGGCCCGGAGTTAATGTGAGACAACGTAATGGAAAACTCCACAACAACAGCAAAGCGATTTGATTAAAGTGTCAACAAAGACGGTTTGACGGGAGACACAGTAGGAAGTGGCAGGACGTCCTAAAGATGAATCCCCGGGACATTTAATTGGACACAGAGGCTTGTCAGGAACACGTGTTCATTATAATGATGTATATTTATAGAAATATTAATTCTCTGACATTGACCTGGTCTGCAGGAAATATGTTCAAATGCATCCCCGGGAACAGAGCAGCTTACATAATCACAGACTGAGGCTTAACCGCGTCACTCAGGTGTCCAGCAGCCTGATACCCACCTGTCCTCACCTCACTGATATTTCTAGAGACAGAGATAAGGAGTGAGATGGGGAGCAGCTTCGCGCCACGCTCACTCCCGCAGGTACAACAAACCCACACGATGAGCTCAGACTGGTTTCTGGACCCTGAACAGACGCCTGTTGACTCCAGTGTTTCCTGGGTGTATCAGACTGGTGAGAGTGGTGAGAGGCTGTTGTGCATCCACTTCGAGATGTCTAACGGTTGTTTTAAAGCCAGCCGTGAGCTTTACTGCACATTAACCAGAACCTAACTAAGGTGATTAATATTTTAATAACAGGCAAATACCAGCTTCTGTTCAACTTATGAGGATGTGCTGTACAGATAGAGTTCTTCAGAAAGCTAATGCATCTTCACACCATGCAAAGCAGATTATTTATATGCAGACTTGGCTACGTGGATTTAATTTGAATTAAAATGGATTATCCAAATAGACATACTATTTGCATTTTCTCACCTAGCAGTTAATCCAACAGTGTGCACTTATCTATGAAGTGAGTCATCATATGATCATAACTTTGTTCAACCTAAGCACCAAGCTCAAATTTATAATATTTTGCATCCTGTGTGGCATCGTCAGCAAAGTTCGGATCTAATTGAACTGGGTTTGTTTTGTGAGTTTTATCACTTAGGGGGTCACAGTGTTGTTGTGGTCAACACTGTGACCTCAGAGCAGGAAGGTTGTTGGTTTGAATCTGCTCGTGTTTCTGTCTCTGTAAGTCTTCCCTGTGATGGACGGATTAAGGGCGTACGACGCCTCACACACAATGACTGGGACTGGGTCACCAGTACAACCTTTAACAGGGAAAGTGCTGGAAACGAGATGAAAACGGGTTCAGAAATGCAGCCGCTGCACAGCTCGTCTGACGATAACACACTCAGATGGGGGAAGTGAAGGTTTAGAGGCACGTTAATGTAGTCGGCTTTTCTGACTTTATGCAGGACAGAAATGCAAATATATCAAAATTGGTTCAGTACTGTTAAAACAGGTTCACACGCTATTGACGACTGTTAAAGGATCTGCGTTTTTTCACTATGTTGTACATAATGTTCGGGGAAATGTGTCCATTTGTTGTTTTTAATAGTCAACGCGGTGCTTGAGTCAAAGAGGTATAAGTTTAATTTGGCATAGGCTGAAAAGCGGAAGAACAAATTTTAAATAAGGAAGCTGAGAGAAACTGCTACACACATTTGAAACGGTTTAATCTGATGTGGTCGAGCTACTGAGAAATGTTGAGATAGTATCTTATTGTTGATAATGAAAGGCCATGCAGAGTAACAGACAACACAAGGGTTGTAGTTCTACCTTTTCTGTCTTTGTCCTTCATATAGATACTGTATATACATGTTTGTGTGTGTGTGGAGTATGTGAGATACCTAAAAATGAACATAATAAAACCATATGATAAGCACTAATATTTCAAACTTAAGTGGTTTTCTAACAAAACCATAAAACCAATATCAATAGGTCCAAGTCAGAAAATAGTACAAGAGTATTAAATACCAGTTAGAACAGATTAATACCTTTAAAATGTCTATTTAATGTTTAAACTAGAAATATGTAAAGTACTCTATGCAAGACAAGAGCGAACAAACCACATGTCATAAGTTATATTGTAATACAGACTTTTGACATAAGTTGTTAAAATTGAACTAAAATGCCATAAATAATGAAAGTAATAGTTGATGTAGTCGTTGGGTTGATCCTCTCTTCTCTCTTGGGAGCCTCGTACAGCATCTTACTATGTTTGTGAAATCATTTCTGTGGGAACTATTTTGTTTCCGTTCTTCCCATTTTGCTGACGTAACCTGAACGCAGCACAAAAGAAGTTAAAGTATACAAAGAGGAAGCAATTACGGTTCCCTGCAGTATTTTCTTTCAGACCTTTTTCAATAAATGCTACGATTCAAACTGTATTGTTAAAAGCTTCAATTCCAACTAATGTCACAGTTTATATAGTAACAACCAATGTGAACAATACGATTCAATTATGCTCTGTATGAGTCCATATTCGTAACAGTGATGATCAACCCGTTTTATGCTGATGATTAAATCACAACAGCAGCATTTAAAGTCTTTATAGGGATCAAAATGTGCTCCTGATCAAGCATTTGGGGCATTTTTTATTCTTTTTACTGTTAATTAAGAAGAAAGTTTTGAAAATGTCAAACAAGGGCTTTCTACATTCTACATAGTGTATGTAGTACTGACACTTGAGTAAGTTCAAGAACTACTCAGTCGTGAATGTTTTAGTTGATCTACTCGCATTAAATTCACCAGGACCGCGTCGATTTGAAATATTAACGTGTCCTTACATTTTTTTTGCAGCTTTCAGTTTCACTACCCCACTACAGGTCTGCACACAGCCCTTCTAAGGGAACAGCGGCCGGTTATGAATATAATACCCCCATTCAGTGGTGGATCATGCATGACACTGCAAATCTATTTGAAAAGGTTTTAAAAATAAACTTAAAAAAAAAAAAGAAGGCTTGGTTTCAGATAAAGCACAAAGGCAAAGCTTTTAGCCTCACCCATCACTGACCCAGCAGAAGTCCAACGTGTTACATGATAGTGATGCTCTCTGTGTTTCTATCTGTCTCCTCACTTGTAGGAATGACAGCATAGTCACGTGTCTATCAGTAGGAAACATCTTGGAACAAGGAAATGTCACAGAGCAAACCCGTCTGAGGCTGCAGACCAGGCTTCTTATGTTTTAGTCGAGCTGCTTTGCGCTGCTACGAAACGCGGACGTCGTTTGAGGACACGCCGGCGATGTGCGTATGACTTCTTCTCGCTGTGTCCACAGCACACAGCCCAGTGTGAGCCTCCTTGTGTCCGGCCTCGCGTTATGGGTATAAACTGCGTAAGTCTTAAGCCAAGGCGACCTTTGTGGAATGCTGCACCCTCCACCCACTCGCAGGCCCCTTCAACTCTATCAGGACATCCCTGTTTCATATTAACGTCCCCAGACACGCTGCCGTGTATAAGATGAATTACAAAGAGTCACAGTTCCCTGGTCCATGTAAATGCGACACTGGCTCCTCTCTCAGCCTCAAAGGCCTTATTGTCAGCAGACAGCTTATCGTTACATCAGAGGCCTCTGAGCGTGTCACAAACAAGGCTTTAGACGTCTGAGAATCCATTATTTGTGTCTGCTTCTTTGTTACTCAGTCACACAGCATCTCCAGTTTGAACGTTAGCGCTCTGAGCCGGTTACATACTTAATGTACTTGTACAGATGTGTGGCGGCTTGATGAGTGTTGTCTGGTACCGTGTACTGTACTTCCAGAAGATTTCCACAAGGATTCCACGCACTTGGATTACAAGATAGCAAATTGGATTAGAGCGATGATGTTCGCCTAAGGATGAGCTGTCAACTGCTGTAACTGTCCATAGTGGACCGTCATCAGGTCCTCACCATCATCCACATCTGTCAAACTGAGCAGCCGCCACACATCTCCTCACACGCCATAAAAGGAAACATGACAGAGTCGTTCTACGTGTGCTTGGTTCGCGTCTCAAAACGAGGCCCATCCGTATGTGAATAAGACAATAGTTTATCCCAGAATATAATAAAATATAAGGAAGCATGGTGTCAAATTTATTTTAAAACGTAAACATAGTAATAATAATACTGAACAACCTGCAGCACATTTTCTGAGCTTCTTCACAGACAGGCACATATCACACCCCCACGCTCCACTCAGACGCCGCGCTGCTCACACCTCTGCTATCAGTGTGAAGGCCCTCTGTGTCCACAACCTGTGGGTGTAGGCATATATAAATTCACGCACATCTTCTTCCTGTTGCATGGCTGACAGCGCGAGGAGGAAGCTCTGCTGGCAAGTGCATTTTCCTCAGATGCGTATCTGCTGCCGGCGGCTCGGCCCCCCTGCACAGCAGATGCTACGTCACCCATTTCCATAGAGCCGCTCATTTCCATGCGGCCTGCGATAGCAGCAGCAGCGGGATGGCGGAGAGGGAAGCTGGCACTGGAGACAGACACACTTGTCGCGGGAGGTTTTTTTGGAAGGCGGCAGATATTTTTAGACACGACTTTCAGCAAATAGTAGTTTTATGATTCATGTTCCTATAGTAATCCACAGGTGCACAGAATAGAGTAGCCTGTGATTCACAACTACAGGCAGTATTTTAAGTTTCTCCACTTCAAATTTAACTTCTATTACATTGATGGTTAACTTATTATTTACATATTATTAACTGGTAACACACAAACAAGTGACTCTTTTTAAGCATGTCACTACTGAAGATGAGTCATCAATAGCACCAAGATGAAGCAAGTGAGCCGTGGCAGCTTCCTCTTTGTTTTGTATAAATTGGTGATGAATTGGGTTTCAGAGCTTCATCCTAGTCACAAATGTTATCAATCATTTCTAAGTCTGTAGAGATTCTCATTCATGCAGGTGAGGACGTTTGATGCTATTACATACTTCCCAGGTGATCATTGCTACAACAGTCATGTGAAAACACCCTTTAAACACACAAAGCAGTGGTGGAAAAACGGCGTCAGACTGTGTTATAGCGACTCGTTGAACTGTCCTTGAGCAGCAGTGACATTATAGGCCAGAGCTTCCTGAGCTACACGTGAATGTTATTTAACGTCCAGGAGGAAGTTTAGGTGCTTCCTTAAAGCTACCTTGATATAATCCGAACGCGTTCAGTCTCCATTTACTGTACGAGCTGCTGTCGCGTGGCTTTTATTTTCCTTTACAGAAGCTTGGAGGTATGAAGTCGAGCCTAACGCCCGACTTAAAAGCCGGTTATCAGGGGTTTCTGGGTGGGCGCAGGAAGAGTCAGGAAACAGAAACAATGATTAAGTCACTTATGAGGAACAAGTGAGGCAACGAACTTTAAATAGACAGCACACTGCCAACTCATTCGAGGCTGTCAGAGGAGGAAAGTTATTAGTAACACACTGTATCATGACAGGAAACAAAACAAAAACATTTAATAAATACATAAAATACATACTATATATGAGTATGATTTTAATTTAACAATAGCCCATCTAAAAAGCGTTAAAGCAGTTTTGCTTTAATGTTTTTCTCAGTAACCTCATACATTTTTCTCATACCTCAAATCATTATTCAATTTCCTGTGCTTAGTGTTTAGTCTATGACAATGATTAACCCATTAGCTCGCAGCAAGAGGGTCCAAGGCTGCCAAACATCAGCACCGCTAATCTACAGCTCGAACTGGCTGGAATAAAGCAAAGGAGGTGACCTGTCAGCTGCATTATGTATATTCACTGTTTGTTTCTCGCATGCCTGCACACATTTTGGTTCGAGTCAGATAACAGGATTTTGCGAAATGAGCAGCTGCGGAGGAATCCAGTTTCTCCGCTCAGCAACTCGGCCGTGGCATCAGCAGCCCCCCTTCAGCGTAATTCAAGGAGGCCAAACGAAGTGTCGTGCTCTCATCTATCGCCCGGCGCCTTTGTTCCACGTTTTGAGATTACGATAAGCTGTGAGGAGAAAGTGACGTCTTTTGAGGCGACGTCTTGGATTGTTTTGAGGGGTCTGAGTGTTCTCTCGGAGGAAGGAAAAGGAGCGTTATCAGGAGGTGAGCAGCGAAGGCTGTTAAAGAAGGAGTCAGAGTGGCAGGCGTGCTGCCTTTAGGGGTTGATGTAATGTTTATATAGTGGCCGGTTCAGCCATTTCCTCCTCCTCCTCATGCAGACATGACCAGTCAAGGGGCACAGATATAGGACAGGGGGAACTACGGTCAGTGGTCTCCAGCCAAGAATGCGTCACAGCGAACGTGAACTACGTCTCTACACAAAGCAGCACGTTTAAACTTTTCAGCTGTGCAGATGAGCAGCCACCAAAATGCTCTTTCTCCTTTCATGTCAGTGGCTTCAGTAGAATAGAATAGGCTTTACACTTATCCGTCTAAAGTTTTCACTAAAATCTACAAAGAATGAGAAACACAACAAGGCTGAGAGCAGAACTGAGGGTCCAGGGAGGGACTGCATGCTGACAGCTGGAGCAGGGGACTCATAAGAATAATAACGTCCAGTTATTATTATTTTTTTAATCTTCAGTGATTCGAGGTCAGTGTTTCCCAAATGGGGCTTTGAGCTCGAGCTATTTCTGCACTGGAAGTCATGGACAAGGCATAATAGCTTGTGATGCTTGTGTTTACTTAGTCAGGAGAAAATAAGTGATTCTTCGGAAAGGGGCCAAGGGAATTCAGACATTCGGGAGTCATTGCTCAGAGGAGTCACATCCCTAGCGGTCAGTTGAACATGCATGAAAGCGTTTGCTTGGAAACACGAGATGTCGCGGCCTGATGAAGACGTGGCTTTCACATACACAGCATGCTGGTTTGTGACCTTTGCTATATTTGCTATTAGTAGCTTCTTTCATTATGTTTCAGACGTTGGGAAGTTTACGTCTGACTAAGTTTCTGTGCCTTTAACTGTGTTTTCACATACAGTCCATTTAAAAAGAACTGAACTAAAGTTTACTTTATGTTTGTGCCACACTGTGAAACTCATACATGTTGCTTCCTCACACTACGTGTAAGTGTAACTGTCAGTGTATTGTTGCCGAATGAGGCTGACCCAGTTTCATGGACATGAAAGGCCATTATTCTGTATTAGCTTAGACGTGGTTTGTTATTATATGATACATGAGAGAAACTGGGAAAAAACAAACAAAACACTAATAAATGAACATTGCGGATTCAAACCCGACTTGTTTAAGTCAATGTCAGCTGTAATCACGACAGACAAACATCATTATTAAAGAGGTACCGTCTCACAGTGACAGCGATGGCTACACTTCCTCATCTAGAATGTTCAACCATCTGAATGCTTTTACTGTACACTGCCTAATTTTCCATGTAGTGGTTCGCTGGTATTCCTTGGAATTATTGTCTTGGCGTTCGCACACACCCATCCTGATCCTCGGAGGGTTTGAACAAGTCAGGGAGAGGACGCTGGCCTCCAGGGATGGGAGGATGAAGGGGCAACAGTTAGTGTAAATTAGACTTTTCCTGATGTGACGATTGTTTGGTTTTTGGTCTGTTATCGCAGTTACTCTAATCTAAAATCAAATGTGTTACTGGAAATAAGTGCAGTGCTGGGAAAAGCAGGTCGTACAACAGTTAGAACACAACTTTGGACTAGCTGTGCTTTATGGAACTATAATAATTTCAGATATACATGTATATATAAGTACAAAGCTGATTTCATACGCTCGTTTAAATACCTACTGTAATTCAGTTACTATTTACTACTGTGTGTGTCTACTATCAAGTGTGTAAAACAATTCTCTGCCACTTCCACCATTAAGTCACGCGCATTATAACACTTCGGTGTTTGCATAAAAAGACAATAAATCGTGGATATTGTGATATTGTCATAAACGTTATACCACTTCTAAATCACTGTCACAGCATCAGGAAGCCTGACGCAGACCCAGCGGGGTTAATGATTGACAGTCTCTGTGGTCTGTGTTGGAGGAGGGCAGGGTTGATGCAGGCTGGAGTAGTGATGTCATCGCGTTTAATGTTTAGCAGCGCGGTAAACAGGCTGAAATGCTGTTTAAAATTTGGCTAATGAGTAATGTGAAACCTGAATATAGGGGAAAACCACACCTGAGACAAAACCTGGGTCTGCTTCCTTGTTTGCTGGTTACGTGGCGCAATTTGTTTTGTTTTTTTTCATTTAAGTGTTTCAATGGTCTATAGAAACAGCTGATGTTTCTTTCTGTCTCTGAACAGTAGCCGCATGAATTACATGAGAGTTTTACAGAACTGGGAATTTATAAAAGGGTTTGTTACATTTGCGTAAAAGGCTGGATTCCTGTTTTTATGTGTTAAACAAGAGTTAGAGAAAACACACCTGAATAAAGGGGAAACAATTGTTGCATTAATTCAAGGACACACCTTTTAAGAAACCAAGCCTCCTAATAATACCTGTAACTGTTTGGTTGTGCTGTCTCATAATGTGTGTAGTGTTGTGTTACGTTTGTCCAGTAGCTACTTTAAAACTGTTGAAGCTCAATGCTGCCCCCTGCTGGTGTAATGTGACTCACTCTGTTTTCCTTGTCCTCCACAGGAGTCCCACGGACAAACCACTAGTAAGTACTCACCTGTGTTTTGAGTGTACTACTGGTACTGTCTTTGTATATTTGAAGAAATCATTATTTTGTACAGGCTTTTGTGTTTTTACGTGAGTTTCGAATAAAATCTGTAATATCTGTTAAGATAAATCTCAAGACGTTTACTGAATTTTGTACAAATCTGTTTTTTCTTTTGCTTTTGTTATTGTGTTTCTTAGATCTATGTGACAACATTGCAGATATAACAACAACAACAACAACAGTGACAGTACTAACAAACTGCAGCATAAACAGTGCAGACTGGAACAGTGGATTGAATACTAATCTGATACCTGGAACTGTGTATAACTTCAGCATTAATTGCTCAGACTGCCTCAAATCAACATATATCACAACAAGTACGTCTGTTTCACTCACTTAGTTACATACTTCAGCTCATAACATACTACTATGTACATAAACATAGAACGACGCTGTGTTACACACGTTGTTGTGTAATGAAAACCTAAAAAATAATGTCTCTCATTCACAGAGCCTGAAGTAGTGAGAAATCTCACAGCCTCAAACGTCACAACATCCTCTGTGTTTCTGACGTGGACTGAACCATTGGGCAACTTCTCTTTCTATAACGTTCTGTGGAGCAATGGAACAGTCAATATGACTCAACATGTAAATGGGAATGAAACATCTGTGAACGTTACCAGCCTAACTCCTGGTTTCCCATATAACATAAGTGTGGCTGCAGTGGCAGATGATAACATCACTGAAGGACAGAGCGTCAGTGTCTTCAAATACACAAGTAAGTCGAGTAAGAATCGGTCAGAATCAAACAGAGAGTCTGCTGAGAACATCTGGTGGAGAACAGTGTCCAACCATCACTGGCAGGATCACTGATCAATCTGCAATAAGTCTAGAAACAAAATATATGTTAAACGTGGAGTTCAGGCGTCTCAGGGTTGGATCCTCACCAAACCAGGCCTCTGGTTTCCTCCCAGCGTCCAAAGTGGTGCAGTTTGGTCGATGGGAGGTTCTAAAATGTCCGTACAGTAGGTGAGAGGGAGTGAGTCTGCCTGCGTATGTGGTTCTGCCCCAATGAAAGCAGGGAGAGGCTCAGCATAGTGAACCTGTCTCCCTTATGAGGACTCAGTGGTAGAAAGTGAGTTTAGGCTGAGTTCCTCACAAAGACTCAGCTCGACATCGGCGCTGTAGAAAGGCCTCTGTGTCAAGATGCTGCTACTCTGCCATTACACTGAAATAAGTCTGTTAGATCCTCCTGCACAGTGACAACAGATCCATAAAGTTACTGAGGGGGAGTTTCCATGATTAGTTCATTCAATACATAGATAAAATAATAGAAGCACAGATCATTTGTTTTCAAATCTCCCTGTTTCTCTATGTACGACTCGTTTTCACTCCCAGAGCCTGAAGTAGTGAGAAATCTCACAGCCTCAAACGTCACAACATCCTCTGTGTTTCTGAGCTGGACTGAACCAAATGGAAATCACTCACTCTATGTAGTACAGTGGGATGATGGAACATCACAGAGTGATAACACCACTGAAACAGCAGTTAATGTAACTGGGCTGACTCCTGGAGTTCAGTACACTTTCACTGTGACAACAGTAGCTGGAGACCAGCAGACACAGAGTGATACTGTCCAAGTTTCTCTCTACACCAGTAAGATGATGACTGTGGTTTTCATTGAGGAAACTTTTAATATTAGAAGTAAAAACTATTACAGGAAATCAAGAAAGTATGATTGTTATTTACAATATTTTGAGGGTTGAGAGACTTAAACCTACTTTAAGAAACAGCTCAGTTCAAACGTATGTAATCCAGTATTTAATAAAAGTTAATTAGTGCATACAATACAAGATACATGTAAGAAATAATAAGATAAGATAAGATAAGATAAGATAAGATAAGATAAGATAAGATAAGATAAGATAAGATAACATGACACATTACAAAATAAAATAACGAGTTAAGATGACATTTCTTTGCAATATGTCACATTTTCCCTCCATATCCTGTATTTGTCCTGCTCTCACAGAGCCTGAAGTAGTGAGAAATCTCTCAGCCTCAAACGTCACAACATCCTCTGTGTTTCTGACGTGGACTGAACCATTGGGCAACTTCTCTTTCTATAACGTTCTGTGGAGCAATGGAACAGTCAATATGACTCAACATGTAAATGGGAATGAAACATCTGTGAACGTTACCAGCCTAACTCCTGGTTTCCCATATAACATAAATGTGGCTGCAGTGGCAGATGATAACATCACTGAAGGACAGAGCGTCAGTGTCTTCAAATACACAAGTAAGTCGAGTAAGAATCGGTCAGAATCAAACAGAGAGTCTGCTGAGAACATCTGGTGGAGAACAGTGTCCAACCATCACTGGCAGGATCACTGATCAATCTGCAATAAGTCTAGAAACAAAATATATGTTAAACGTGGAGTTCAGGCGTCTCAGGGTTGGATCCTCACCAAACCAGGCCTCTGGTTTCCTCCCAGCGTCCAAAGTGGTGCAGTTTGGTCGATGGGAGGTTCTAAAATGTCCGTACAGTAGGTGAGAGGGAGTGAGTCTGCCTGCGTATGTGGTTCTGCCCCAATGAAAGCAGGGAGAGGCTCAGCATAGTGAACCCGTCTCCCTTATGAGGACTCAGTGGTAGAAAGTGAGTTTAGGCTGAGTTCCTCACAAAGACTCAGCTCGACATCGGTGCTGTAGAAAGGCCTCTGTGTCAAGATGCTGCTACTCTGCCATAACACTGAAATAAGTCTGTTAGATCCTCCTGCACAGTGACAACAGATCCATAAAGTTACTGAGGGGGAGTTTCCATGATTAGTTCATTCAATACATAGATAAAATAATAGAAGCACAGATCATTTGTTTTCAAATCTCCCTGTTTCTCTATGTACGACTCGTTTTCACTCCCAGAGCCTGAAGTAGTGAGAAATCTCACAGCCTCAAACGTCACAACATCCTCTGTGTTTCTGAGCTGGACTGAACCAAATGGAAATCACTCACTCTATGTAGTACAGTGGGATGATGGAACATCACAGAGTGATAACACCACTGAAACAGCAGTTAATGTAACTGGGCTGACTCCTGGAGTTCAGTACACTTTCAGTGTGACAACAGTAGCTGGAGACCAGCAGACACAGAGTGATACTGTCCAAGTTTCTCTCTACACCAGTAAGATGATGACTGTGGTTTTCATTGAGGAAACTTTTAATATTAGAAGTAAAAACTATTACAGGAAATCAAGAAAGTATGATTGTTATTTACAATATTTTGAGGGTTGAGAGACTTAAACCTACTTTAAGAAACAGCTCAGTTCAAACGTATGTAATCCAGTATTTAATAAAAGTTAATTAGTGCATACAATACAAGATACATGTAAGAAATGATAAGATAAGATAAGATAAGATAAGATAAGATAAGATAAGATAAGATAAGATAAGATAAGATAAGATAAGATAAGATAAGATGACACATTACAAAATAAAATAACGAGTTAAGATGACATTTCTTTGCAATATGTCACATTTTCCCTCCATATCCTGTATTTGTCCTGCTCTAACAGAGCCTGAAGTAGTGAGAAATCTCACAGCCACAAACGTCACAGCATCCTCTGTGTTTCTGACGTGGACTGAACCATTGGGCAACTTCTCTTTCTATAACGTTCTGTGGAGCAATGGAACAGTCAATATGACTCAATATGTAAATGGGAATGAAACATCTGTGAACGTTACCAGCCTAACTCCTGGTTTCCCATATACCATAAATGTGGCTGCAGTGGCAGATGATAACATCACTGAAGGACAGAGCGTCAGTGTCTTCAAATACACAAGTAAGTCGAATAAGAATCGGTCAGAATAAAACAGAGAGTCTGCTGTGAACATCTGGTGGAGAACAGTGTCCAACCATCACTGGCAGGATCACTGATCAATCTGCAATAAGTCTAGAAACAAAATATATGTTAAACGTGGAGTTCAGGCGTCTCAGGGTTGGATCCTCACCAAACCAGGCCTCTGGTTTCCTCCCAGCGTCCAAAGTGGTGCAGTTTGGTCGATGGGAGGTTCTAAAATGTCCGTACAGTAGGTGAGAGGGAGTGAGTCTGCCTGCGTATGTGGTTCTGCCCCAATGAAAGCAGGGAGAGGCTCAGCATAGTGAACCCGTCTCCCTTATGAGGACTCAGTGGTAGAAAGTGAGTTTAGGCTGAGTTCCTCACAAAGACTCAGCTCGACATCGGCGCTGTAGAAAGGCCTCTGTGTCAAGATGCTGCTACTCTGCCATAACACTGAAATAAGTCTGTTAGATCCTCCTGCACAGTGACAACAGATCCATAAAGTTACTGAGGGGGAGTTTCCATGATTAGTTCATTCAATACATAGATAAAATAATAGAAGCACAGATCATTTGTTTTCAAATCTCCCTGTTTCTCTATGTACGACTCGTTTTCACTCCCAGAGCCTGAAGTAGTGAGAAATCTCACAGCCTCAAACGTCACAACATCCTCTGTGTTTCTGAGCTGGACTGAACCAAATGGAAATCACTCACTCTATGTAGTACAGTGGGATGATGGAACATCACAGAGTGATAACACCACTGAATCAGCAGTTAATGTAACTGGGCTGACTCCTGGAGTTCAGTACACTTTCAGTGTGACAACAGTAGCTGGAGACCAGCAGACACAGAGTGATACTGTCCAAGTTTCTCTCTACACCAGTAAGATGATGACTGTGGTTTTCATTGAGGAAACTTTTAATATTAGAAGTAAAAACTATTACAGGAAATCAAGAAAGTATGATTGTTATTTACAATATTTTGAGGGTTGAGAGACTTAAACCTACTTTAAGAAACAGCTCAGTTCAAACGTATGTAATCCAGTATTTAATAAAAGTTAATTAGTGCATACGATACAAGATACATGTAAGAAATGATAAGATAAGATAACATAAGATAAGATAAGATAAGATAAGATAAGATAAGATAAGATAAGATAAGATAAGATAAGATGACACATTACAAAATAAAATAACGAGTTAAGATGACATTTCTTTGCAATATGTCACATTTTCCCTCCATATCCTGTATTTGTCCTGCTCTAACAGAGCCTGAAGTAGTGAGAAATCTCACAGCCACAAACGTCACAGCATCCTCTGTGTTTCTGACGTGGACTGAACCATTGGGCAACTTCTCTTTCTATAACGTTCTGTGGAGCAATGGAACAGTCAATATGACTCAACATGTAAATGGGAATGAAACATCTGTGAACGTTACCAGCCTAACTCCTGGTTTCCCATATAACATAAATGTGGCTGCAGTGGCAGATAATAACATCACTGAAGGACAGAGCGTCAGTGTCTTCAAATACACAAGTAAGTCGAGTAAGAATCGGTCAGAATCAAACAGAGAGTCTGCTGAGAACATCTGGTGGAGAACAGTGTCCAACCATCACTGGCAGGATCACTGATCAATCTGCAATAAGTCTAGAAACAAAATATATGTTAAACGTGGAGTTCAGGCGTCTCAGGGTTGGATCCTCACCAAACCAGGCCTCTGGTTTCCTCCCAGCGTCCAAAGTGGTGCAGTTTGGTCGATGGGAGGTTCTAAAATGTCCGTACAGTAGGTGAGAGGGAGTGAGTCTGCCTGCGTATGTGGTTCTGCCCCAATGAAAGCAGGGAGAGGCTCAGCATAGTGAACCTGTCTCCCTTATGAGGACTCAGTGGTAGAAAGTGAGTTTAGGCTGAGTTCCTCACAAAGACTCAGCTCGACATCGGCGCTGTAGAAAGGCCTCTGTGTCAAGATGCTGCTACTCTGCCATAACACTGAAATAAGTCTGTTAGATCCTCCTGCACAGTGACAACAGATCCATAAAGTTACTGAGGGGGAGTTTCCATGATTAGTTCATTCAATACATAGATAAAATAATAGAAGCACAGATCATTTGTTTTCAAATCTCCCTGTTTCTCTATGTACGACTCGTTTTCACTCCCAGAGCCTGAAGTAGTGAGAAATCTCACAGCCTCAAACGTCACAACATCCTCTGTGTTTCTGAGCTGGACTGAACCAAATGGAAATCACTCACTCTATGTAGTACAGTGGGATGATGGAACATCACAGAGTGATAACACCACTGAAACAGCAGTTAATGTAACTGGGCTGACTCCTGGAGTTCAGTACACTTTCAGTGTGACAACAGTAGCTGGAGACCAGCAGACACAGAGTGATACTGTCCAAGTTTCTCTCTACACCAGTAAGATGATGACTGTGGTTTTCATTGAGGAAACTTTTAATATTAGAATTAAAAACTATTACAGGAAATCAAGAAAGTATGATTGTTATTTACAATATTTTGAGGGTTGAGAGACTTAAACCTACTTTAAGAAACAGCTCAGTTCAAACGTATGTAATCCAGTATTTAATAAAAGTTAATTAGTGCATACAATACAAGATACATGTAAGAAATGATAAGATAAGATAAGATAAGATAAGATAAGATAAGATAAGATAAGATAAGATAAGATAAGATAAGATAAGATAAGATGACACATTACAAAATAAAATAACGAGTTAAGATGACATTTCTTTGCAATATGTCACATTTTCCCTCCATATCCTGTATTTGTCCTGCTCTAACAGAGCCTGAAGTAGTGAGAAATCTCACAGCCACAAACGTCACAGCATCCTCTGTGTTTCTGACGTGGACTGAACCATTGGGCAACTTCTCTTTCTATAACGTTCTGTGGAGCAATGGAACAGTCAATATGACTCAATATGTAAATGGGAATGAAACATCTGTGAACGTTACCAGCCTAACTCCTGGTTTCCCATATACCATAAATGTGGCTGCAGTGGCAGATGATAACATCACTGAAGGACAGAGCGTCAGTGTCTTCAAATACACAAGTAAGTCGAATAAGAATCGATCAGAATCAAACAGAGAGTCTGCTGAGAACATCTGGTGGAGAACAGTGTCCAACCATCACTGGCAGGATCACTGATCAATCTGCAATAAGTCTAGAAACAAAATATATGTTAAACGTGGAGTTCAGGCGTCTCAGGGTTGGATCCTCACCAAACCAGGCCTCTGGTTTCCTCCCAGCGTCCAAAGTGGTGCAGTTTGGTCGATGGGAGGTTCTAAAATGTCCGTACAGTAGGTGAGAGGGAGTGAGTCTGCCTGCGTATGTGGTTCTGCCCCAATGAAAGCAGGGAGAGGCTCAGCATAGTGAACCCGTCTCCCTTATGAGGACTCAGTGGTAGAAAGTGAGTTTAGGCTGAGTTCCTCACAAAGACTCAGCTCGACATCGGCGCTGTAGAAAGGCCTCTGTGTCAAGATGCTGCTACTCTGCCATAACACTGAAATAAGTCTGTTAGATCCTCCTGCACAGTGACAACAGATCCATAAAGTTACTGAGGGGGAGTTTCCATGATTAGTTCATTCAATACATAGATAAAATAATAGAAGCACAGATCATTTGTTTTCAAATCTCCCTGTTTCTCTATGTACGACTCGTTTTCACTCCCAGAGCCTGAAGTAGTGAGAAATCTCACAGCCTCAAACGTCACAACATCCTCTGTGTTTCTGAGCTGGACTGAACCAAATGGAAATCACTCACTCTATGTAGTACAGTGGGATGATGGAACATCACAGAGTGATAACACCACTGAAACAGCAGTTAATGTAACTGGGCTGACTCCTGGAGTTCAGTACACTTTCAGTGTGACAACAGTAGCTGGAGACCAGCAGACACAGAGTGATACTGTCCAAGTTTCTCTCTACACCAGTAAGATGATGACTGTGGTTTTCATTGAGGAAACTTTTAATATTAGAAGTAAAAACTATTACAGGAAATCAAGAAAGTATGATTGTTATTTACAATATTTTGAGGGTTGAGAGACTTAAACCTACTTTAAGAAACAGCTCAGTTCAAACGTATGTAATCCAGTATTTAATAAAAGTTAATTAGTGCATACAATACAAGATACATGTAATAAATAATAAGATAAGATAAGATAAGATAAGATAAGATAAGATAAGATAAGATAAGATAAGATAAGATAAGATAAGATAAGATAAGATAAGATAAGATAACATGACACATTACAAAATAAAATAACGAGTTAAGATGACATTTCTTTGCAATATGTCACATTTTCCCTCCATATCCTGTATTTGTCCTGCTCTCACAGAGCCTGAAGTAGTGAGAAATCTCTCAGCCTCAAACGTCACAACATCCTCTGTGTTTCTGACGTGGATTGAACCATTGGGCAACTTCTCTTTCTATAACGTTCTGTGGAGCAATGGAACAGTCAATATGACTCAACATGTAAATGGGAATGAAACATCTGTGAACGTTACCAGCCTAACTCCTGGTTTCCCATATAACATAAGTGTGGCTGCAGTGGCAAATGATAACATCACTGAAGGACAGAGCGTCAGTGTCTTCAAATACACAAGTAAGTCGAGTAAGAATCGGTCAGAATCAAACAGAGAGTCTGCTGAGAACATCTGGTGGAGAACAGTGTCCAACCATCACTGGCAGGATCACTGATCAATCTGCAATAAGTCTAGAAACAAAATATATGTTAAACGTGGAGTTCAGGCGTCTCAGGGTTGGATCCTCACCAAACCAGGCCTCTGGTTTCCTCCCAGCGTCCAAAGTGGTGCAGTTTGGTCGATGGGAGGTTCTAAAATGTCCGTACAGTAGGTGAGAGGGAGTGAGTCTGCCTGCGTATGTGGTTCTGCCCCAATGAAAGCAGGGAGAGGCTCAGCATAGTGAACCCGTCTCCCTTATGAGGACTCAGTGGTAGAAAGTGAGTTTAGGCTGAGTTCCTCACAAAGACTCAGCTCGACATCGGTGCTGTAGAAAGGCCTCTGTGTCAAGATGCTGCTACTCTGCCATTACACTAAAATAAGTCTGTTAGATCCTCCTGCACAGTGACAACAGATCCATAAATTTACTGGGGGGGTAGTTTCCATCATTATTTCATTCAATATATAGATAAAATAATAGAAGCACAGATCATTTGTTTTCAAATCTCCCTGTTTCTCTATGTACGACTCGTTTTCACTCCCAGAGCCTGAAGTAGTGAGAAATCTCACAGCCTCAAACGTCACAACATCCTCTGTGTTTCTGAGCTGGACTGAACCAAATGGAAATCACTCACTCTATGTAGTACAGTGGGATGATGGAACATCACAGAGTGATAACACCACTGAAACAGCAGTTAATGTAACTGGGCTGACTCCTGGAGTTCAGTACACTTTCAGTGTGACAACAGTAGCTGGAGACCAGCAGACACAGAGTGATACTGTCCAAGTTTCTCTCTACACCAGTAAGATGATGACTGTGGTTTTCATTGAGGAAACTTTTAATATTAGAAGTAAAAACTATTACAGGAAATCAAGAAAGTATGATTGTTATTTACAATATTTTGAGGGTTGAGAGACTTAAACCTACTTTAAGAAACAGCTCAGTTCAAACGTATGTAATCCAGTATTTAATAAAAGTTAATTAGTGCATACGATACAAGATACATGTAAGAAATAATAAGATAAGATAAGATAAGATAAGATAAGATAAGATAAGATAAGATAAGATAAGATAAGATAAGATAAGATAAGATAAGATAAGATGACACATTACAAAATAAAATAACGAGTTAAGATGACATTTCTTTGCAATATGTCACATTTTCCCTCCATATCCTGTATTTGTCCTGCTCTAACAGAGCCTGAAGTAGTGAGAAATCTCACAGCCACAAACGTCACAGCATCCTCTGTGTTTCTGACGTGGACTGAACCATTGGGCAACTTCTCTTTCTATAACGTTCTGTGGAGCAATGGAACAGTCAATATGACTCAATATGTAAATGGGAATGAAACATCTGTGAACGTTACCAGCCTAACTCCTGGTTTCCCATATACCATAAATGTGGCTGCAGTGGCAGATGATAACATCACTGAAGGACAGAGCGTCAGTGTCTTCAAATACACAAGTAAGTCGAATAAGAATCGGTCAGAATAAAACAGAGAGTCTGCTGTGAACATCTGGTGGAGAACAGTGTCCAACCATCACTGGCAGGATCACTGATCAATCTGCAATAAGTCTAGAAACAAAATATATGTTAAACGTGGAGTTCAGGCGTCTCAGGGTTGGATCCTCACCAAACCAGGCCTCTGGTTTCCTCCCAGCGTCCAAAGTGGTGCAGTTTGGTCGATGGGAGGTTCTAAAATGTCCGTACAGTAGGTGAGAGGGAGTGAGTCTGCCTGCGTATGTGGTTCTGCCCCAATGAAAGCAGGGAGAGGCTCAGCATAGTGAACCTGTCTCCCTTATGAGGACTCAGTGGTAGAAAGTGAGTTTAGGCTGAGTTCCTCACAAAGACTCAGCTCGACATCGGCGCTGTAGAAAGGCCTCTGTGTCAAGATGCTGCTACTCTGCCATAACACTGAAATAAGTCTGTTAGATCCTCCTGCACAGTGACAACAGATCCATAAAGTTACTGAGGGGGAGTTTCCATGATTAGTTCATTCAATACATAGATAAAATAATAGAAGCACAGATCATTTGTTTTCAAATCTCCCTGTTTCTCTATGTACGACTCGTTTTCACTCCCAGAGCCTGAAGTAGTGAGAAATCTCACAGCCTCAAACGTCACAACATCCTCTGTGTTTCTGAGCTGGACTGAACCAAATGGAAATCACTCACTCTATGTAGTACAGTGGGATGATGGAACATCACAGAGTGATAACACCACTGAAACAGCAGTTAATGTAACTGGGCTGACTCCTGGAGTTCAGTACACTTTCAGTGTGACAACAGTAGCTGGAGACCAGCAGACACAGAGTGATACTGTCCAAGTTTCTCTCTACACCAGTAAGATGATGACTGTGGTTTTCATTGAGGAAACTTTTAATATTAGAAGTAAAAACTATTACAGGAAATCAAGAAAGTATGATTGTTATTTACAATATTTTGAGGGTTGAGAGACTTAAACCTACTTTAAGAAACAGCTCAGTTCAAACGTATGTAATCCAGTATTTAATAAAAGTTAATTAGTGCATACAATACAAGATACATGTAAGAAATGATAAGATAAGATAAGATAAGATAAGATAAGATAAGATAAGATAAGATAAGATAAGATAAGATAAGATAAGATAAGATGACACATTACAAAATAAAATAACGAGTTAAGATGACATTTCTTTGCAATATGTCACATTTTTCCTCCATATCCTGTATTTGTCCTGCTCTAACAGCGACTATGCGACTTAACATAACATCGTTGTTGTAATAGTTCTTATTTATTTTCTTTCCTTGTCTTGTATTTGTCCTGCTCTCACAGAGCCTGAAGTAGTGAGAGATCTCACTGTCACTGAGGTCACGACGTCCTCTGTCTTTCTGAACTGGACTAAACCAGTGGGAAACAGCTTTTTCTATAAAGTACAGTGGACTGATGGAAATTCATATAATAATCAAACTGTTACTGAGACACATGTGAACATCTCTGCTCTGACTCCTGGAGTTCAGTACACTGTTACTGTGATAACAGTAGCTGGAGACAACCAGACACAGAGTGAAAGTGCACGTGTTGCTCACTACACAGGTAAGATGACGACTAAGGTTTATGTTGAGGAAACTGATGAAAGCAGGCGTAAAAACAATCAAATGAAGTTAAGAAAGTGTTATTGATATTTCTACTATTCTGAGGAAGGTTGTTGTACAAACAGCTTGGTTTGATTATAAGTAGTACAGTAGTGGAAAAAAGTAAAAAAAATTATGTTACGCTACAAAAAGATACATGCAAATCAAAAAAAGGCAAGAAAAAACAACATAATACACAATAAGACGCAATACGATACGATACGATACGATACAATAAAATGAGCCAAGACAACGAAAGTTTATGCGACTTAACATAACATTGTTGTTACAATAATTCTTATTTATTTTCTTTCTTTGTCTTGTATTTGTCCTTCTCTCACAGAGCCTGAAGTATTGAGAGATCTCACTGTCACTGACGTCACGACATCCTCTGTCTTTCTGAACTGGACTAAACCAGTGGGAAACAGCTTTTTCTATAAAGTACAGTGGACTGATGGAAATTCATATAATAATCAAACTGTTACTGAGACACATGTCAACATCTCTGCTCTGACTCCTGGAGTTCAGTACACTGTTACTGTGATAACAGTAGCTGGAGACAACCAGACACAGAGTGAAAGTGCACGTGTTGCTCACTACACAGGTAAGATGACGACTAAGGTTTATGTTGAGGAAACTGATGAAAGCAGGCGTAAAAACAATCAAATGAAGTTAAGAAAGTGTTATTGATATTTCTACTATTCTGAGGAAGGTTGTTTGACAAACAGCTTGGTTTGATTATAAGTAGTACAGTAGTGGAAAAAAGTAAAAAAAATTATGTTACGCTACAAAAAGATACATGCAAATCAAAAAAAGGCAAGAAAAAAACAACATAATACACAATAAGACGCAATACGATACGATACGATACGATACAATATGATATGATACGATACGATAAAATGAGCCAAGACAACGAAAGTTTATGCGACTTAACATAACATTGTTGTTACAATAATTCTTATTTATTTTCTTTCCTTGTCTTGTATTTGTCCTGCTCTCACAGAGCCTGAAGTAGTGAGAGATCTCACTGTCACTGACGTCACGACATCCTCTGTGTTTCTGAACTGGACTAAACCAGTGGGAAACAGCTTTTTCTATAAAGTACAGTGGACTGATGGAAATTCATATAATAATCAAACTGTTACTGAGACACATGTGAACATCTCTGCTCTGACTCCTGGAGTTCAGTACACTGTTACTGTGATAACAGTAGCTGGAGACAACCAGACACAGAGTGAAAGTGCACGTGTTGCTCACTACACAAGTAAGATGACGACTAAGGTTTATGTTGAGGAAACTGATGAAAGCAGACGTAAAAACAATCAAATGAAGTTAAGAAAGTGTTATTGATATTTCTACTATTCTGAGGAAGGTTGTTGTACAAACAACTTGGTTTGATTATAAGTAGTACAGTAGTTGAAAAAAGTTAAATATTACGTACGATAAATTATGTTACGCTACAAAAAGATACATGCAAATCAAAATAAGACAAGAAAAAAACAATATAATATACAATAAGACGCAATACGATACGATATGATACAATACGATAAAATGAGCCACGACAACATAAGTTTAAGCGACTTAACATAACATTGTTGTTATAATAGTTCTTATTTATTTTCTTTCCTTGTCTTGTATTTGTCCTGCTCTCACAGAGCCTGAAGTAGTGAGAGATCTCACTGTCACTGACGTCACGACATCCTCTGTGTTTCTGAACTGGACTAAACCAGTGGGAAACAGCTTTTTCTATAAAGTACAGTGGACTGATGGAAATTCATATAATAATCAAACTGTTACTGAGACACATGTCAACATCTCTGCTCTGACTCCTGGAGTTCAGTACACTGTTACTGTGATAACAGTAGCTGGAGACAACCAGACACAGAGTGAAAGTGCACGTGTTGCTCACTACACAGGTAAGATGACGACTAAGGTTTATGTTGAGGAAACTGATGAAAGCAGGCGTAAAAACAATCAAATGAAGTTAAGAAAGTGTTATTGATATTTCTACTATTCTGAGGAAGGTTGTTATACAAACAGCTTGGTTTGATTATAAGTAGTACAGTAGTGGAAAAAAGTAAAAAAAATTATGTTACGCTACAAAAAGATACATGCAGATCAAAAAAAGGCAAGAAAAAACAATATAATATACAATAAGACGCAATACGATAAGATACGATACGATAAAATTAGCCAAGACAACATAAGTTTATGGGACTTAACATAACATTGTTGTTATAATAGTTCATATTTTCTTTTCTTTCTTTGTCTTGTATTTGTCCTTCTCTCACAGAGCCTGAAGTATTGAGAGATCTCACTGTCACTGAGGTCACGACATCCTCTGTGTTTCTGAACTGGACTAAACCAGTGGGAAACAGCTTTTTCTATAAAGTACAGTGGACTGATGGAAATTCATATAATAATCAAACTGTTACTGAGACACATGTCAACATCTCTGCTCTGACTCCTGGAGTTCAGTACACTGTTACTGTGATAACAGTAGCTGGAGACAACCAGACACAGAGTGAAAGTGCACGTGTTGCTCACTACACAAGTAAGATGACGACTAAGGTTTATGTTGAGGAAACTGATGAAAGCAGACGTAAAAACAATCAAATGAAGTTAAGAAAGTATTATTGATATTTCTACTATTCTGAGGAAGGTTGTTATACAACCAGCTTGGTTTGATTATAAGTAGTACAGTAGTTGAAAAAAGTAAAAAAAAATTATCATACGCTACAAAAAGATACATGCAAATCAAAAAAAGGCAAGAAAAAACAACACAATAAACAATAAGACGCAATAAGACGCGATACGATACGATACGATACGATACGATACGATACGATACGATACGATACGATACGATACGATACGATACGATACGATACGATACGATACGATAAAATGAGCCACGACAACATAAGTTTAAGCGACTTAACATAACATTGTTGTTATAATAGTTCATATTTTCTTTTCTTTCCTTGTCTTGTATTTGTCCTGCTCTCACAGAGCCTGAAGTAGTGAGAGATCTCACTGTCACTGACGTCACGACATCCTCTGTGTTTCTGAACTGGACTAAACCAGTGGGAAACAGCTTTTTCTATAAAGTACAGTGGACTGATGGAAATTCATATAATAATCAAACTGTTACTGAGACACATGTCAACATCTCTGCTCTGACTCCTGGAGTTCAGTACACTGTTACTGTGATAACAGTAGCTGGAGACAACCAGACACAGAGTGAAAGTGCACGTGTTGCTCACTACACAAGTAAGATGACGACTAAGGTTTATGTTGAGGAAACTGATGAAAGCAGACGTAAAAACAATCAAATGAAGTTAAGAAAGTGTTATTGATATTTCTACTATTTTGAGGAAGGTTGTTTGACAAACAGCTTGGTTTGATTATAAGTAGTACAGTAGTGGAAAAAAGTAAAAAAAATTATGTTACGCTACAAAAAGATACATGCAAATCAAAAAAAGGCAAGTAAACAATATAATATACAATAAGACGCAATACGATAAGATACGATACGATACGATACGATACGATACGATACGATACGATACGATACGATACGATACGATACGATATGATACGATATGATAAAATGAGCCACGACAACATAACTTCATTCAAGTTAACATAACATTGTTGTTATAATAGTTCTTATTTATTTTCTTTCCTTGTCTTGTATTTGTCCTGCTCTCACAGAGCCTGAAGTAGTGAGAGATCTCACTGTCACTGACGTCACGACATCCTCTGTGTTTCTGAACTGGACTAAACCAGTGGGAAACAGCTTTTTCTATAAAGTACAGTGGACTGATGGAAATTCATATAATAATCAAACTGTTACTGAGACACATGTGAACATCTCTGCTCTGACTCCTGGAGTTCAGTACACTGTTACTGTGATAACAGTAGCTGGAGACAACCAGACACAGAGTGAAAGTGCACGTGTTGCTCACTACACAAGTAAGATGACGACTAAGGTTTATGTTGAGGAAACTGATGAAAGCAGGCGTAAAAACAATCAAATGAAGTTAAGAAAGTGTTATTGATATTTCTACTATTTTGAGGAAGGTTGTTTGACAAACAGCTTGGTTTGATTATAAGTAGTACAGTAGTGGAAAAAAGTAAAAAAAATTATGTTACGCTACAAAAAGATACATGCAGATCAAAAAAAGGCAAGAAAAAACAATATAATATACAATAAGACGCAATACGATAAGATACGATACGATAAAATTAGCCAAGACAACATAAGTTTATGGGACTTAACATAACATTGTTGTTATAATAGTTCATATTTTCTTTTCTTTCTTTGTCTTGTATTTGTCCTTCTCTCACAGAGCCTGAAGTATTGAGAGATCTCACTGTCACTGACGTCACAACATCCTCTGTGTTTCTGAACTGGACTAAACCAGTGGGAAACAGCTTTTTCTATAAAGTACAGTGGACTGATGGAAATTCATATAATAATCAAACTGTTACTGAGACACATGTCAACATCTCTGCTCTGACTCCTGGAGTTCAGTACACTGTTACTGTGATAACAGTAGCTGGAGACAACCAGACACAGAGTGAAAGTGCACGTGTTGCTCACTACACAAGTAAGATGACGACTAAGGTTTATGTTGAGGAAACTGATGAAAGCAGACGTAAAAACAATCAAATGAAGTTAAGAAAGTATTATTGATATTTCTACTATTCTGAGGAAGGTTGTTATACAACCAGCTTGGTTTGATTATAAGTAGTACAGTAGTTGAAAAAAGTAAAAAAAAATTATCATACGCTACAAAAAGATACATGCAAATCAAAAAAAGGCAAGAAAAAACAACACAATAAACAATAAGACGCAATAAGACGCGATACGATACGATACGATACGATACGATACGATACGATACGATACGATACGATACGATACGATACGATACGATAAAATGAGCCACGACAACATAAGTTTAAGCGACTTAACATAACATTGTTGTTATAATAGTTCATATTTTCTTTTCTTTCCTTGTCTTGTATTTGTCCTGCTCTCACAGAGCCTGAAGTAGTGAGAGATCTCACTGTCACTGACGTCACGACATCCTCTGTGTTTCTGAACTGGACTAAACCAGTGGGAAACAGCTTTTTCTATAAAGTACAGTGGACTGATGGAAATTCATATAATAATCAAACTGTTACTGAGACACATGTCAACATCTCTGCTCTGACTCCTGGAGTTCAGTACACTGTTACTGTGATAACAGTAGCTGGAGACAACCAGACACAGAGTGAAAGTGCACGTGTTGCTCACTACACAAGTAAGATGACGACTAAGGTTTATGTTGAGGAAACTGATGAAAGCAGACGTAAAAACAATCAAATGAAGTTAAGAAAGTGTTATTGATATTTCTACTATTTTGAGGAAGGTTGTTTGACAAACAGCTTGGTTTGATTATAAGTAGTACAGTAGTGGAAAAAAGTAAAAAAAATTATGTTACGCTACAAAAAGATACATGCAAATCAAAAAAAGGCAAGTAAACAATATAATATACAATAAGACGCAATACGATAAGATACGATACGATACGATACGATACGATACGATACGATACGATACGATACGATACGATACGATACGATACGATACGATACGATACGATATGATACGATATGATAAAATGAGCCACGACAACATAACTTTATTCAAGTTAACATAACATTGTTGTTATAATAGTTCTTATTTATTTTCTTTCCTTGTCTTGTATTTGTCCTGCTCTCACAGAGCCTGAAGTAGTGAGAGATCTCACTGTCACTGACGTCACGACATCCTCTGTGTTTCTGAACTGGACTAAACCAGTGGGAAACAGCTTTTTCTATAAAGTACAGTGGACTGATGGAAATTCATATAATAATCAAACTGTTACTGAGACACATGTGAACATCTCTGCTCTGACTCCTGGAGTTCAGTACACTGTTACTGTGATAACAGTAGCTGGAGACAACCAGACACAGAGTGAAAGTGCACGTGTTGCTCACTACACAGGTAAGATGACGACTAAGGTTTATGTTGAGGAAACTGATGAAAGCAGGCGTAAAAACAATCAAATGAAGTTAAGAAAGTGTTATTGATATTTCTACTATTCTGAGGAAGGTTGTTATACAAACAGCTTGGTTTGATTATAAGTAGCACAGTAGTGGAAAAAAGTAAATTATTACGTAAGATAAATTATGTCACGCTACAAAAAGATACATGAATATCAAAAAAGACAAGATAAATCAATATATGATGCAATAACATGCAATACGATACCTTACAGTAGTTAATAAAAGTTAATTAAATCATGCTGTTTTGTTCTTTTTCCCTTTTTGATTTACTTTAGGACCTGTCAAAATTGGAGCTCCTACTGTTAATCAAGGCACGTCCTACATTTCTCTGAACTGGACGTTACCTTCTG
Organism: Macropodus opercularis; assembly: GCA_030770545.1. Lineage (NCBI taxonomy): Eukaryota > Metazoa > Chordata > Actinopteri > Anabantiformes > Osphronemidae > Macropodus > Macropodus opercularis. The sequence goes on along the minus strand of CM061094.1, from coordinate 6,158,126 downwards.
GCCAGGTGTTCCTTTACAAGGTGGTGTGGCAGAGCGATGGAGCACCGACAACCACATACACCAACGTTAGCTTTGCCTTGCTATCAAACCTGTATTCTGGTACTCTCTACACGATCTACATCTCCGGCGTTGCTGGGGACAACCAGACAGAAGGAGACCGTTACAATCTGACCTCCTTCACAAGTAAGTCTCGCTGTCTGCGTCCAGCATCTTTAGAAAACGACGGAATAACAACCACAGCGGCTTCTTTTCTGCGCAGGGCCTCAGAAGCCACAGAACATCGCAACGACAGCACAAGGAAATAATACTCTGAGCATCAACTGGACTTTGCCTAGTGGGAGGGTTGATTTCTATATGGTGAACATCTCAGAATTAAATCTGAAATATTCCAACAGCAGTACAACACAAGCCACTGCAGCAAGTTTTACAGCTTTGTACCCCGGGAGAATCCATGTTATCACAGTGACCGCTGTAGCCGGATCATTCACTAACACATCAGAACAGCTTCAACTTGCCACTGGTAAGTTCAGTGTCTAATATTTATTGTTTTGTTTGTTTCGTGAGATGCTGATATTACAACAGACATGTTTCGAATCTCTAATGTAAGGATGTGCATACCTCATTAAACACATTTGCGTTTTAGTTCCCAACCCTCCTCCTTACGTCACCATCAGTCAGAGGACCAACTCTTCGCTCAGCCTGCAGTGGTCAACTCCTTTCCTCATGAAGGACGCTCCAAACATCAGCTACTATATCACCTACCAGCCTCAAGGCGGACTGTTACAAAGCCAAGTCTCCTCTGGGAACAGCACAGATCTGCTTCAGCTTTTGTCTGGAACTTTGTACAATATAACTGTGGCAACAGTTGGACCCCAAAATTTAATGAGCACGGTGGTCATTACATCTAACTTCACCTGTAAGTGCCAAACCAAAAAGTGTTCTTTTGATATTCGTATATATATATGATGTATATATCTGCCGTTTTTTTTGCTGCAGTACCCAATGCAGTGACCGGCCTCACCGCCACGGTTTTAAACTCGACCGCCATCCAGCTGACGTGGGCCAGGCAGAGCGATAAAAAGCCTTCCTACTACTACGCGGTGAACGCAGTTAGCGGCGCGGCGGCGGTTCAAAGCGGCACAACCACCGTGGAGACTTACACCTTCGTAAACCTGACCCCTGGAACACTGTACACTTTTAACGTGTTTACAGTTGTGCAAAGCGTCTACTCCACTGTGCAGACCACTTCAAGTTACACATGTATGTTTTTGAAGCATCCTTTACAGTATGTATGATGCTTTGTCGCTGGAGAGATCAAGGTTTTTACCTGCATGATATAAATGATTTGTCATTTTAATCCGCAGCAGACTTTATTTAGAATATTATATACTATATTACCTACTATAGAAATTGAGTTATTTCTTTCCCACAGGGTCTCAGGTGGTGTCTAACATCAGCGCCATCGGCAGCACAACCAACATGTCAGTGAGCTGGACACGAGCTGTTGGGCAGGTGGATTCCTATGATGTCATGTTGTATCAAAGCAACAGTACAGGTGCTGTGTCATCAAAGACGAATCTGAGCAACGCGACCGAAAACACACAGTTTCAGGGCCTGACGCCAGGCGTGCTTTACTGCGTGACGATCGTCAGCACAAGTGGACCTTTTAGCAAAAATAGTTCCACGGTCTGCAACGCAACATGTGAGTTACAGTACACTGATGGTGACTTACAAATAAATCTGTGTGTAAGGTTCTGATGAAGCTTTGGCCCTTCTCTTCTTCAGTTCCCAATCCTCCCGGCCCCATCAGCGTGGACAGTCAGACAGTGAACTCCATCAACTTCACCTGGCAATATCCAGGGGGCATGGACCATGTTCAGTACAGCTTCCTTGTGTCCGCTGGCAACAGCTCCTTTCTGATTCCAAACAACAGCTACCTCCTGGCCAGTCTCCAGTCTGGGAGTCCTTACAACATCTCTGTTGTTACGTTTGGCGTTTTGAATTATACAAGCACAGCAGTGACAGCACAAAACTACACCAGTGAGTACTACTCTGATCAAAGGATCAAATATTCTGACAGGCATAGTGATGTTAGGTGTTTCATGGGGTACATGTCATGGCAAAGGTCATTCAACAGAATCGAGTTGAAGCATATTGAAGCCTGAGAGCTTTTGGGTAAACAAGAGAACAGATGCGTGTGCTACTGCAAACGTTACTGTGGATTCACTGCATCTTCCCTGTTTTCGTTTCTCAGGACCGTATTCAGTAACACAACTGCAACAGACACTGATCACCACAAATGCAGTGACCTTGACGTGGGTGCAGCCGGAAAGCAAATCTTCCTATTCGTATCTGGTGCAGTATGCCAGCGGCTCCTCTATGAATGGGAATGTAGTTTTAAATTCCCCAACCACAGTCATTGGACTTCTGTCTGGGAGCAACTACAGCTTCACTGTCATCTCACTAACAGCAGATGGCACTCGGGCAGCTCCTGCGACGGTCTCCTACTTTACGCGTATGTACATGTCCTTTCAGAAATATTTCCATGCATTTGTTTGACATCTTACAAAACAAATCCTGCGCCAAAAAACTGCATATGTATAAAGAAGTGAAATAACATTCTTCTATGTTTGTAGGACCATACAGTGTAACAGGATTAAACGCTGTCACCGTAAACACAACCGCCATAAATCTGACTTGGACGCAACCACTGGAGTATAAGAATGAATATACATATCGAGTAAGCACTACAGGCTGTGGTTCCCAAAACATCATTTTCCCAACCCAGGTCGCAGTGATGTCAGACCTCGTCCCCGGGACCAACTGCACCTTTTGTGTTTATGTCAGGGCGGCAGATGGCACAGAAGGGGCAGCGCAGTGCCTCTCTCAGTACACCAGTAAGACCCTTATCTGTTGTTTCTGTTAGGTTAACCCTTAACCTGACTGTCAAGGAGGTTGATCAGCTGTAATCTTTCCTCACGCCAACAGGGCCCGAGCCAGTGCAACCCAGTATCTCCAGTCTGGGCTCCAACAGCTCAGTCCAGGTGTCGTGGACCGCGTCGCCTGGAAATGTGGAGTTTTATAATGTTCAACTCAACAGCACCAAGCAGGCTCCGTTTGTGAAGGTTTACCCTTCCAGTACGTCCACCGTGTTTTACAACCTGTCTGCAGGGACGCTGTACAGTGCTGTTGTAACCGCTTGCAGTGGACCCTTCTGTGCCTCCTCTGGAATCATCACGAACGCGACATGTGAGCGCGATACGCTTTGAATGTTTAAGCGTGTGTCCGATGTTATTCAGTAGACTGAGGAGCTCCTTATTTTCTCCTTACAGTTCCTAACCCTCCTGGGCCAATTGGAATCCTGACAAAGACAACCAGCTCCGTTAGCATTAATTGGACAGCAGCTCCTCTGATGAGCGAAGGATCGTTTTTATACCAGCTGACGAACCAGCCACCACAGGGATTTGGCTACAACACAAACAACACCAGTTATACATTTGCATCCTTGCTTTCGGGGACTTCCTACAACATCTGCGTTAAAACTGTGGGTGTGATGGGTTTTGTGAGCGACATGGTTTGCAGTTACATGATCACCACAAGTAAGTTTTGAGGGTTTGGTTGGTTTTTTTGTAGCTAAGCAGCCTGAAGAAACAAACTCTGTCCTCTCTCATGTTTTCTGTGTGGACTAACATTTACATCAAACAACCAGGGCCGCTGGCTGTGAAATCTGTGATGGCCGTTATGGCAACCGTGGACAACATGACAATCTCATGGGCCAAGCCTGATAACTACCAGGCAAGCTATTATTACATTTTGGCTTGGCAAAGCCAAAATGGATCCATCAGTGCCACAACTGGAAACCAGAGCTTCATAATCTATGGCATGGATCCTGGCAGCCAGTACAGCTTCAACGTCACCACCGTGACCTCTGATGGCACTCAGGGTGATCCGACAGGAAACTCCAGCTGTACAAGTAAGACACATAAAAGTGTGAAAAGCTTAATTTAGGTGGATTTGAAGCTACAAAGGGCGCTAAATTAAATATATTTAAATTTAGCTAAAGTAAGCTTAAAGAGCTTAAAAACATATGTTTTCATCCAGGAACGACCTGTTTCATGTTGTCTGTGTCATGCTACAGATGCAAGCCCAGTGACCACTGGAAGTTTGACGAGTCCAAATGGAACAGACGCATATGCGACAATCAACCTGTCGTGGAGTAAACCCAGTGGCCACAACACAGGATTTCTGGTCACAGTAATAGACTCGCAAACTAACAGTGTCAGTGCCTCTTTGAATGGCTCGTGCTGTAATATGAACGTGCCTGGTCTTCTTTACTATCATTGGTATAATGTGACTGTGGTGACGCAGAGCTGCGGACAGTCCAGCTCTCCCACGAACTTCACCTGCTTGACAGGCATCACAAGTAAGACGTCGTACTGTTTGGATTCAATGAATCCGTGCATGAGGACAACAAGTGACTTTACTCTGTAATTGTCGTCATGTGTTAAAATGTCATATTTTTTCTAAGATCCATCCATTCCAGCTAACTTTTCATCACTGGCGACTGTGACTAGCAAGTCATACAACCAGTTCTCCATTCAAGTTCAGCTCAGCCTGTTGAGTCAAAGTAATGGGCCAATCACAGATGTTGGGGTGTTGCTGTCAAAGGACCCTTCAGGTGGGTTTCATAGTCTTCTCCTGCTGTGAAAAAGTGTTACATGTTTGTTGCGAAAATGCAGATCATTTTATTTACACTTGTTCTTCTTACTGTTTCAATATGTCCTCCTAGGTGCGAATACTGATTTGAAACAGTATTTGAATGTAACGTACGATCAGTGGAAGTCATCAGTTGCTCCTGTATACCTAGCAACAGTCAAGGCCGTCAGCTCAGTGACACGCAGTGCTGTGAACGTGTTGACTATAGACGTGGGAGATGGATCCCAGTGGCTTGATTACTTTAACGGACAACTGGACCCCACTGGAACTTACCAGTAAGAATGAAACCTACGTTAAGTAAACTGCCAGTTACCCTGTTGAGCAGCCGATATAAATGGATAATGCAACATTTTTGCCGTCATTCACCATGTGTAGCAGTGTAAACTCTGCCTATTTGTGTGTTTTTTGTAGACAAATTATGACATGTTTTGTTGCAGTAAAAAAGATCCCATTATTTGTAATGAAAGTACATTTGAACTTAATTGGTTTATTTCAACCTGCAGCTTTTCCTTAGTGTTGTTTACCATCTTAAACACACAAAACAATCGTGTGAATCATCAAATGTCACTGGTGTCAACAACAGACTTCTATGCTCCAGTTTATGTACCACAAAATCCAGGTAACCTGATTGATAAAAAACATAGATGTATTAATATATTTTTTATAAAACACAAGATGTAAATACTCACTGCTTTCTCTGTTGGATTTTTTACATATAGCAGTCATTGGCTATGCTGTAGGCTTCACACTGGTCTTTATTGTGGCCCTCTTCATCGCCCTCATTGGAGCTTTTATCTACTGCAAAAGGTTCGTCATCCTCATTATTGTCATTAATGTTTACAGCACAAAGCTCTGAACTGACTCCGTGTTACAGGTCACACAAACAAGAACCAAGCATCCCCATCGCGACAATGAGGTACGATAATAAGCATTTTAACATACATACTAATAAACAACAACCACTGCTGTGTGATAACGTGGCTTTTTCTTTTATCCTCTCTCCTTTTCTAGATCCAAAGTGTGAGTATAAATCGTCGTGCACGTCTGATAAAATGTCCCTCGTTATTAGAAACCGACTGAGCTGCTTTGTTTTGTCGACTTTTTGCTTGCTCGAGCAGAAGTGTGCCAGTCAGGGTGGAGGGCTACGAGGCTTACTACAGGAAGCAGAAAGCAGACTCCAGCTGTGGCTTTGCTGAAGAATTTGAGGTGAAGCACAAGCTTAATGTTCAAGATCTGCTTTGTTGTACGATGTGTAAATCAGTGTATCCATATATCAGGTTGCTTGGCTACGATCAGAACCAGCATCAACATAATATCAGGGTGATAAGTAGAATGTATTATTAACTTGTTGACGTCATTACATGTGCATTGATGTTTAATTGTAGTGTTGATTTGTTTTCAAGGACTTGAAGCCGGTTGGTACAAGTCAGTCAAAGACACACGCTCTGAATCTGGAGAACAAGCCCAAGAACCGCTACAACAACGTGCTTCCCTGTGAGTCACTCTAACAAATCCACACTTGGTGATTTTTACATTAACCCTGCTTTCAGCTCACTTCATCTCGTCCTGGGTTTGCTGCCTTTATCGCATGTTGTTTTGTAAAATGTAATGTAAAAACAAGAGGGTAGTCAAAACGTTTCACGCATAGCACGTAATGTGCTCTGCTTTGCCTCCTAGACGACTCTTCTAGGGTGAAACTCTCTATTATCCATGGAAATACAGCGGATGACTACATCAATGCCAACTACATGCCGGTGCGTACCGTCTCTCCTCAGAGCAGCTCTCTTACTCTCCATCGTTGCTTACGATCAGTAAACACATCACGCGAAACGCATGGATCTACATCACTCCACCGATTTAATGTTTCAATCAGTCTCGATGTTGCAAAGACTTGAGTATCTTAAGAACGTTTGTGCGATGTGTGCGCTGCTGTTTTTCATTTGGCAGGGTTACAACTCCAGGAAGGAGTTTATTGCAGCTCAGGGTCCTTTACCTGTCACAGTCAAAGACTTCTGGAGGATGGTCTGGGAGAAGAATGTACAGACCCTTGTTATGCTGACGCGTTGTAATGAGCAGGGGCGAGTGAGTAGCAGCCCAGCCGGCGACGGCACGATGTTTGCACGCAGACACGTGTGCAAAAATCTGTGCTGCTCATTCCTACACTTTGTCTAAATCTTAATCAGACTATTACACTATCACTATCTACTGTACAGCTCAATTATCTTCTTTTCTTTACAGGTCAAGTGTGAGCAGTACTGGAGCCCTGGCACCAAGCACTATGAAAACATCAGTGTCACTACAGTTGCTGAAATACCATTTGACGACTGGACTATCAGGGATTTTAGCATCAAAAATGTGAGTGTCAACTTTCTATATAGGCCAAAAACAGATTTCTAAGCAAAACTAAACAAAGTCGTCTTTTGCTTATCACTTAACATTTTTAATCTGGTTTCTTCCACAGCTGAAGACAGCAGAGACACGTTTGGCGCGTCAGTTCCACTTCACAGCCTGGCCGGATCACGGGGTGCCAGAAACGACAGAGCTCCTCATCAACTTCAGACATTTGGTCAGAGAGCACATGGACCAATACTCCAGACATGCCCCTACTGTGGTCCACTGCAGGTCAGACAGGACACACTCACTCGCTTCTGCTTTAAATGATTTGCAACCGCTTCAAAATTATCCCGAACTATCATTTGATCTTTCGTTCTTCTCTCACTTCCGTCCGCGTGTCCGCACTCAGCGCTGGCGTTGGACGGACAGGCACGTTCATAGCCATTGACCGGCTCCTCTTCCAGATTGAAAGGGAAAACACTGTGGACGTGTTTGGCATCGTCCACGATCTGCGCATGCATAGGCCTCTTATGGTGCAAACAGAGGTAGGACGCAGTCAAGACAACGTCGTTTTGCCCCTAAATGTTTAATTTCATGTGTCTGAAACGATTTTTTGCATCCGGTGCCTCTGCAGGACCAGTATGTGTTCCTAAACCAGTGTGCCTTAGACATCATCAGGTCAAGAACTGGAACCAATGTGGATCTAATTTACCAGAACGCCGCAGCGGTCTCCATTTATGAGAATGTACAACCCAAAAAGGGATATCCTAGAAATGGTAACCGTTGATAAACCTGAGAGTATATTAGCAGATTGCATTGTATTTATTTTTATACCTTTCAGGGATCCAGTAGATCTCTGAATTGAAACATATTTTTATATTTATTTGTAAATGTTCCATTTGTTATAATAGAGAAGACTGTATATCACCTACCAAAAATGCTTGGTTTACACATAGACACGTTGGATCATCACATTTTTATCTGTGATATTTTTATCTTACGACAGACAGTTTTGATTCTTTTAGCTGAGACACTAGTATAAATAAAACCTGTGTGCTTTATTATATACCGATATGTGCCACTCACTTGGGATACAACTGTGAATATTTTGTGACTTTCGTGATGTAAATATCAAATCAATGCTCTTTGCACTTCTTTTGTTTGTACTTTTTTTGAACTGTGAAATCCCTTTTCATGAATAGGTTTGTTGTAAAGTCGTCTGTTTTTAAATGCACTATTGCACTTGCTAGTCTGTATAATGCACTGGATGCAATACTACACTGTCCAATATGAGATTTTTCATTTCTTGTTATATTGCGTTGTATTTTTGCTACTGGTTTGTGAGTGCTTGCAACGTTTTGCTTTTCAAGCCACATTTGATGGCAAACATATTTTATATCAGGAAATGCTCAGGAACAGAAACAATTAAAGCTAAACATTTCACTGTCAGGCATTGTGTTGGACTATCAGTGCATTCAGGATCATAGTCCTAAAGATATTAAAGGTGTTACTGTATGTTTATGTCACATGTATCTGTGCTTATAGTGTGTACAATCTATGTTTGAGTGAATGTGGCAAAAGTCTTTGCTGCAGCAGCTGCAGTATAATTAGAGCATTTTAATTAAATGAAACAAATAAACTCACCTCTTCTTACGTTTCTTCTCTCCTCTTTGTGTCTGTTTTACATCTGACACATCTTGAAGTTGGATTTAAAAACACTTTTGACACTTAAATGCATCTTTCTAGCTTCCTGTGCTATTATTACATTATTACATACATCCCAAATGCTCCTCTGCTAGTAAATCTATCATATGGATCAGCACTATAAAAGATTAACGGAAGCTCTAAGAGTATTTTGGACATGTCTATCATGCCTGTGAAAATATTAAATAAACATTATTTTATTTATATGGGTGGATTGTCCAGAATAAATGCACATGTTCATTTATGTTATGTTCCATACTTTAGTGTGGCTGAAAGCAGGATGTTCCCTTGGAGGCCACACAAGGTCCTTCTAAAATCACAGAAGTACCTTCTTAACAACTGCTTTTTCTTTATTTCTGCAAAATATCCCTAAAGGATAAAATAAAGGCAACCAAGACAATGAATTACACTATGTAAAATTGTCCAATCTTTAATATGTGTGTTAAACTAGCATTACAAAGAGAACTAGTGAAGTCTGGGTCATCGCCATCAGTCTGATTTTGAGTTTGTAGAAACATGTCAGTGTTTGAATGAAGAATGTTTCTGAATACCCTCAACAGGAATCGTTGCTACTCACAAGGCTGTAAGTGTATCACTAAAGGAAAGAAAAAGAGGCAACAGTCAGGCAGATGTGTCAAATGAGTAGATTCTACACCACAAGTGGTCGAAAAGCATTTACTTCACCTGACAAAGGTCACGCCATACGTATTGTTGAGCTGCTCTCCCAATCCCAGCTCTGCGCGTTCGTTGAATGATGAGGAGAAACGTCTGATAAAAATCAGTCTTACTTTTATTTCAAACTTGAAGAATAATAATGTACAGGCCTGGGTCAGTCTGTCCCTATACTATACAGCATATAGTCAGGGCACGAAGTCTGACTGACACTGTCTGTCCCTCGACCCACACTTTTATGCTGGACAGAGCGTCTTTCTGTGGTGTAACAGGATCCTAATTCCGTGGTCTGGTGTTCGTCTCCATGGCTGGTTTATTGGTGTCTTATCTTCTCCGTTGCTTTGTGGTCCCATAACCTATGGATCCAAGCACATTCCTTCTACAGACATTCACATGTTTCACTCCCTACTTATCTTATTTTCTGCCGTGTCTGGGTGCATCTGGTGTCTCTACTATTCTTTAAATCTGATGTGTGTGTTTCAAACTATACTTTAATGCAATCGGCTTGTTCTGTTTTCTGCATGCATCCTACTATCTAAGCTTTCAACTACTATTTTAACTACTACTTAACTATTTAGATTCCTACAGTATTTAGATTTGTATAACTGGGTTCCCTCAGTCAAAAGTGGAAGAAAACAAATGAATTAAAAGAAAATGGAAGTGGGGGAAATAAATCAATCTGGTTGGCGTTTTTGACAGGTTAATTATGAGCTAAGGAAAACGTGGCTCGCGTCTTCGGCTCCACGCACTCGATCCCGGGCAGCCCCGCAACCGGCTGCAGTTCGCCGCTGCGGCCGCAGGCGTCGCCAGAGCTCCTCGCGTGGCAGCAGCAGCCAGGCGAACCGCAGCGAGAGGGTCAGTCCACTCCTCTCCTCACTCTCCATGTTGAAAGGGAGCAACTTCTCCTCCAGCCGACTCCAACCGCCCGCTCCTGCCCGCAAAGCTCAGCAGTCTCCCCGCGGCGTGTCGCTGGTCTGGGCACCCTCCCCTCCCCAGTTTGAGCCGCGTACTTTTGGACACAGCGTGAGTTTTGCCTTTCGTTGCCATTAAAAACGGCGTTAAAGATAACTAGGCGGGTTTTTTTTAAGGCAGCGCTTGTTGGACCCTAACGGTCCGGGCTCTGCTAGCGTAGTTACGTTCTGTGTTGTGTGCTAACTTACGCTAGCTAACGGAGCCCCCGTGCCGTAGCGCTGACTTGTGGAATGAGGATTAGTTAGCATCTTTTCCAAGGATTTTATTGGGCAGCTTTAGCGACGGAATTTAGCCAGCGGCGGCAGTAACGGCGTCGGGTTTGTCCGTCTGGCCGTCCGACGTTGCAGGCTGGCTACGTGGAGTAAGCCCCCCATCATCTCCACATTAGTGGATCGGACCGAGCCTCATGCGGCTGCAGCCTGGCTGTCACTTGTCTGCATGGCAACCACGGTCCGAACTAGCTAACGTGTCCGTCTGCTGGAGGCAACGCAAGGACAGCGATGCGCTCAGATCGCCTCCTATTTGATTTATTTTTTTTTTTTTCCCCGTCACTGCTCGATTGATAAATAGGATCTTCTAAAAATAGACAGTCACCCCATTTAACAGTGCGCGTCGCGGAGCTTGTAACGGGAGGAATGCACATAGCGATGGGTGGTGGGTTATACCTACAAGAAGCAACACTGGACGTTGCTAAAGAGACGCGATGCCATAATAAGATGTTTTATTCAGTTAAGGAGGAAAACCCCCAGCGTGGGATCTGGAAGCTTCACGGGACGGCGTTAAATGTCCTTTTAATGTGCGGTGCAGGCCAAGGCATGGTTTCACTCCAGTGTAGCTGGTGTAACGCCAAAGCTGTAACCTTTCCGCTACCAGGACAGTATGTCTACCTCAAGGTTTCTCTTAACAGGGCAGAGAGGAGTGGAGTCTCTTTCAATACACAGATTTAATTCTTTGTAGCGTAATCATAGTTTGTGGCCATAAATCAGATGTTCTGTGATTCGAGCCTTGCCTCTCTTGTTTATCTCTTACACAAATCTTTGACACGAAACTGAAATCCCAGGTCAGACAAAAGTTAGAAAATCGCATAATGCTTTGTGTGGTATCGTATCTGTTAAGGTGTGTTTTACGCGCTAAAGGTGGGAATAAAACTGTATTCAACTTACTTGACTAATATTTAAAATGGTTCCTGGAATTTGTTGCTTCAAGTACTGGGACAGTGAGCTTTAAGAGAAGCCAGTGTTAGGCGAGAGGAAATGATCACCAGAGTGGCTGAAGTGAAATGTCAGGTGATACTTGGGAAACTGCAGCAGTCTAAGGAAGAACCGTCTCATATTCCCCACTCAATGTTTTTCGTCGTAGTTCTGCCGAGTCCTTATTTGCTTCTGCCGCTTTGTGATCTGTCTGCCCTTACGTTTGTCTCCGTGTTTCAAGATAGGTAATACAGAACAATAAAGGACTAACATCTATTATTAGAATCCTCTGTCAGACTTTCATTGGAGAAAAATGTATCTGATATTGAATGACTGCAAAATGTCAGCCTGCAAGTGGCACCAGTGGTAGGGATGGCAACGCACAGTTGAAGGTCATTAATACAATGTGGCCACTGGAAGTAGGTCATGAGATCAATGACAACAGACACTTTTATTTTCAAGTCTGTTTTTTGATTAAGCCTCTGTTTTGATTTGAAGTTTAATGTTCTTCATCAAACAGGATATTTAGTCATCTACAGCTAAACAAATCAACATCTGTTTAGGTGTTTTCTGAGCTTTTAAAAGATTTATAAGTTGTGTTTTGTTGTCCTGACCCGTTAACCCCAAAAGTCTAGTTATGTCCTGTGATAGTCTACCTTTCACTAATCAAGCAGGGATATTTAATGGCCTTGATCCCTAAGCCTATCAACTGCACCTGTGACTTCTCTCTGCTAAGGAGAGGAGCTCTGCTAAATGGTAAATGCAGAGACAGTGGTAGTGAATGTAGGAAGGATACAAGGGTGGGTATTGTGAATAGCTTTTTGTGGGTGGTTACTGCTGTTTTTAATAACTGTTTATTCTGTGAGGAAGACTCAGCAACAGATGTCCCAGCTTCCATGCTGTGGTGTGAGGAATACTCAGAAAAACCAGCCACACACTTCTTATCTGACACGACAGAAGTAGCACCCCAGGGGCGTTTGTGATCAATGGGTTTTAGATGCTAGCTGTGTAATTATGCTATGATATTCAGATGCGTCCATATTTACTTTGATTTGGTGCTCAAATAAGTATACACCTAGGGCTGGGGTACAGCTTTTGCTTTGTTCAATCAACTGCTTGGACTATTATTGTTTTCTGATGAACACATACGAAGCAGTGTCAGAGTTTGAGAATTGTGCAAAAGATACTAAGATTTGTGAAAGATGCTAAGCCCTGTAAAATGATCGAGCCTGGACACTCTTAACAATGGAAGTGTCCTACTCCAGGGTTTGATAAGTGGCTCAGCACTGTTCTGGTTCCCCTGAGATTAAAAATGCTTTCCCCAGCATCTAGTGGGGGAATCTAGGCTAATACTGCTCCATATTAAATCTCTCTCTTTGCCCCCAGAGAGTAAATGCACTTTTAGAAGCCTTTATTGTACCAAGATTTCCGTTGCCTTCCTTAGACTTGCATATTTTTTTTTGTACTAAATTACTTTACAGCTGCAAGTTGGCTTTAATGTAACAGATGTCCCTTTTTGTGAAATGTCACTGTTTTCCCAGAGAAAGCATTTACCATTTATCAGAACAATTTACAAGGTTAAATGTCTGCTTCATTAGGAAAATGGAGAATACACAAGGTAATATATACAGAACTTCCACTATTGTACACATTCATACAGTCCAGACTTTTGGCCAACTGGACAACTCTATCTGTTCAAGCAGCTTGTAGGCAATGGCCACTCTTAGTTGTATAGTTATGTATTGTGTGTTTTTTTAATGTTTATGTAATAGTACTTTTGACATCATTGTATTAATACTGTTGCTTTTAAAGTTTTAAAAGACAATACTATAATATGATATATGAGTGGACTCCTCATCTTGTCCCTTGCTTGTGCACTGAGGTCAACTGGGGTCACTTGGTGACAGTCTGTGTTATTGTATGCCTTGCATAATTGCAAGAAATATTGTTAATGACTTGTTGGCTTTTTGACTGTAGCTGAAAATACAGACGTTTCCCATCCAACACGATACATACAGATATTATTTATACTTGCATGGAATTGATCATAGTTTTTTAAAATAAAATACATTATGGGTACTTGTATCTTAGATACAAGATACACATAAATGCATCTTTGTCTGGCTTTGCTCACCGTATTCTACACACAAAAATAGGGTATTTAATATGTATTTATAGAGGAGGTTTGCCACCGTAGATCCACTGCTCTTTTACACTGGCAACAAATGCCAGAGCTTTCACACAGTTTTCAACATCTACCTCTCAGTTATCTCAAGCTTAATGTATTAAGCTAAATGCTGCCTAGTATGCTCTTGGAAGTTACCAAATATTACTTACAAAATCATAGAAATGCATATGTCACCAGTTTTATGTTTAAGTATTAAACAACAGCACGTGTAACCTTACCACAATATTCATTTGTTGTTAAGCTGTTTCTGTGTGGCAGGCCTTGCACAGGGACTTTCCCCAGTCTCTAAAAATGACAGCCTCTGTCAAATGCCGATAATCTGTAGTTTCAAGGGGATAAGCCGTCATGTCTGTGTTGAGTTACAGCAGGGTTGTTGTAGGGTTTTGACATACTTTTAACAGATTGTTTTGTTACGAAAGGGGTGTCGCTCAGAGGCTTGATTACGTCATGGTTTTAACATCAGTCTGGTAAAGCCCTCTTTGGAGGGTCATAGTGTACAATTCAGCACAGGCTGAATCAGACTGGCTCTGGCAGTTGACGTCTGCCTCAGATGTTTCCATGTTTTGGCATTTATTTGTAACTATCAATGTATTGTTTCAACTGGGATTAGCAATTTAAGTATCAGTTTTGTTTTTGAGACTGTCTGTTGTTTGTGTTGTCTCTAAACATGTCACTGAAGTGTCTTTTACACAAACAGACAACTTGTGACACTAAAACCTCGCTGTTGTTGTCAAGCAGCTTCAAGAGCACAAGCGTGGCCGTAACCTTTAAGCAAGACATTGGGTTTCACAGCATGGATGTTTCCATGTCACGGAACCGTCATTTGACTTCAGTCTTAACAAATGACCTTATGGGTCATTCCCTAAATGCAAGAGACGTGTGGCTTTTGGTCTGAGCTTTCTACTCAATTTGCAGAGAGAATATTGACTCAATCCTCTTATCGCAGCAAGTAATTGCAGAGCAGCACAATGCTCATTTTTCTAATATTAATATGTCAGAGGTGCCATGTTTAGCTTTTTTAAGTGATTCATCATTTTTGATCTTTTAATTGTTTTGATAATCTTCACATACAGCCAATACAGCTACCATAACCAACACCATGGGCTATGGTTTAAATTTAATTGTCCTCTGCACCAACATTTGTGTAACACAGGCATGATAAGCGATAAGCATTCATAAAGTTGTGTTGTGTTACCCTCACATAGTACATATGAACTGTATGCTTGTGGTCAATATATGCATTCCTGGCTTTGTAGGTGTCTGCAGCAGTGTGAAGTGTAGTAGGAAAAAACAGAAACCTCATCTACCCCCATTAATATTGACACAATGACGACAAACCATCATTGATTCAGTTGGAAACAAAGCTTTTCCTGTCCTGAGTGGAACAGATGCTACTAGGCTTCGGTAAATCTCTGTTAAGAGATGGAAAATTACATATTACTTACTATAATACTTACATATTCATACATCCTCTATAGAATAAGTGCCTATGCTTCCTGTCGGCTCTTGGCTTGCAGAATCCAGATCAGATAAGGCTGCTTTGCTGTTGTGCTTTATGTCTATAGCATTTAATGAACCTGGTAATGTCAGTCTAATTTAAGTTGATTTAAAGGGTGTCTCAATTAATTAATATGGGGAATACTTGGATTGTGGGTTCTGGAAGAGACGAAATGGATCTTGATTACCACAGAATCTGTAGTAATAAAATGCTGTTTATTTGTTTGTTTATTTTAATCCTGTAAACCCTCAAGTAAGTAAGAAGTGCAGTATTTGCGCTTTTTGAGATATAAACAGGTGCACAAAGTTATGGTTCCCAGTTATGGTGCAAGTTTTCCATATTCCACATTGTGAACCACCACAAATCTGTGGCACCGATTTCAATGCATGAGACAAATAGGTCATGGTATAATAATCAGGCCCATTCATGTCTCCAGCCAGTGGATGTTCAAAGCAACAGAGCCAAAAGGTTGACAACTGACATGAAATATTTCCATAACAAACACTACATTTGACATTTCAGTTCCGCCACTCTGGAGATGCTGACCATTCAATGAAGCTGTTTTGACCTTGCAGAGTTTTTGGCGTGAAACAAAAAGGTGTTTCTCCACTGTCTTTTTTTTTTTTTACACAAAGCCTGATTTTCATATTTGAGGGAACAGAATTTGATTATTGATAAGGATCTAATACTTTATATGATTAGATATGGATCCGTAAACATTTGTTTTCTCATGTCAATTACTGTAATGGTTATGAAGTAAGTTTCTTCCCCTCTGCTTTAGTTGGAGCACCTACGGTAGAGCTCTCTCTGTGCTATAGGAGGATTTGTAAATGTTTTGATACCTAATTGATAAATGTTGAGTGTGACCTTTTTGATGACACTAAAACATAAAGCTCAGTAGGGGCTTGATAGTGGAACTTGATCAGAATTGGGTCTTTGTGCAAGGATAGCAGCCAAGAAACCACTTTTTGTGTTAGCTAGCTCTTCTAATAGCTAAACTGAGAAAGGAAAATGGACTATAAAACTCTTGCAATGTACTGAATAGCTATTGTTTCCCTTACTTAGTCAAAGACACAACTTTAAATCACTGGGCAGGCTCTGGCTTGGACCCCTCCTGTGAGTCAGTCTTGGCTCACTGCTGTGAA
The DNA here is from genome assembly GCA_030770545.1 of Macropodus opercularis. Taxonomy (NCBI): domain Eukaryota; kingdom Metazoa; phylum Chordata; class Actinopteri; order Anabantiformes; family Osphronemidae; genus Macropodus; species Macropodus opercularis. The sequence goes on along the minus strand of CM061094.1, from coordinate 6,141,707 downwards.
AGTTCTAATGTAAATGTTACTTTGTTTTATGGTTAAAGAGAAGCATGCAGAGCCAGTTATACAGTATGCATGCGCCATTGTTTTGTATGTTTTATAGGCTTTTTAATTTGCAAGGCTAGGTTTTTATTTTTTATTTTATTGTCTTTCGCGGTCACGAGCTCAGTGTAATCTCGGTGTCATTTCTATGTTGCGGTGTAAATTGGTAATGAGGACAGACTCTCAAACATCTTGCCTGGGAGAAGAAATGTAGGACAGCTACTGTACAGTAGAAGTGTGCATGAGAAAGTGGTGTAGTACTGGAGGCCATCCATTCAATGCAACCGTTCTTGTTGTATATGTTTTGTAGGACATACAGCTCTGTCTTTTATCTGTAATGGTTATAGAGTTTTGACCATACAGTACATCTGACATAGCACTAATTTAGACCTTTCTTTTCTTCTTATTACTTTCAGGGCTCATCTGTCCTATACATTGCCTTCCGCTATTGTCCTTGCATTTCATTTGTTGAAGGATCAGTTCACTTAAGACTCAAGTGTTATGGCTTCCTTCTTTGCTCAGTTATAGATTTTACTGATGACAGATTCCACATCCACCCAACCCACTTTACATTGTTTGGCTTGCCAGCAGATCCTTCTTTGTTATGTGCAGAGGTCCATGCTGAATTTGTTTTGGTTTTAAATAGACATATATGGTCAGTGGGAGGGAGGTTCCTGGCTTCTTTCTAGATTCACATCCTAGTGGGGTGTGTGCTTAACAGTAGGTGTGCTGCCAGAATGGGAGAGTTTGTGATGGTGCCTGTGTATTTGAGTTGGGTATAACTGCTGCTGTGTTTTTATTGACTCAGTAAACACACACTGAACAGAGAGCCCTGTTTCCTTCAATGTGAAGGCATTTGGAGTGAAGCTACACTGGTATTTTCACTAACCTTTGGGTAGGGTCCATGATAGAAAGCTTAAGCTTTTTTTAAAATATTTTATTCTTGCCCCAAGCCTGCATTAGCTAAAGTCTAACTGAAAGGGCTGACAGGGTCGTCTGTGCAGGTGGCAAACAGAGTGAGCATTTGACCCAGGGAGACGTTGGTGACTGAATGAGGTGGGGCTCCACCCTCGTTTGCACAGTGGTGTAACCAAGAGCAGCATGGGAAGGGGGAAAATCAGGCAGTTTGTCGGTTTGCTCGTTGAGTAAAAGTGAAACCTTATTCTAACTTTTTCTCCACAGGTGAGGCAGGCTGTTCCCACAAAAGCCTCTGGATGCAGTGTCGCCTGAGGCTCAGGTGAAAGGTAAGCTGAGCTCTCACCTGCTGGCTCGTTCACGTCTTCATAATGCATATGTTTATTGAATGCTGAGGTATTTTTCACACAGTTTGTTGCATGGTTTGCATAGTTACAGTTCATGGTTGAGTTTTTTTTTCCAGACAGGCATCACTCTACTTTCAGAATTTCGACATCAATACAAGCACATTTTTAACCAGTGTTGCCAGGAGGAGTAGCTCACTTTCTGAGAGGAGAGAATTAGGACATGTCTCCTAAGGTGTGAAACAGATGTACTGTCTGTTTGTGCCAGGTTTCAATACATTTCAAACGTCCTAGCAATTTGATCCCAATATCAGATAACACAGTAATGTTTGGCATATTTGAGCCACTGGCCTTCTCTCACCTACACTATATTGCCAATAAAGTATTTGCTCACCTGCCCTGACTCGCACATAACTTAAGTGACGTCCCATTCCTAATCCACAGGGTTCAGTATGACGTGGGTCCACCCTTTGCAGCTATAACAGCTTCAGCTCTTCTGGGAAGGCTGTCCACAAGGTTTAGGAGTGTCTTTATGGGAATTTTTGACCCTTCTTCCAGAAGCGTATTTGTGAGGTCACACACTGATGTTTGATGAGAAGGCCTGGCTCTCAGTCTCCACTAATTCATCCCAGAGGTGATATATCGGGTTGAGGTCAGGACTCTGTGCAGGCCAGTCAGGTTCATCCACACCAGACTTTGTCATTCATGTCTTTATGGACCTTGCCTTGTGCACTGATCCCCATTATTTGGATGGGTGAGCAAATACTTTTGGCAATATAATGTATGTTAGCATATACAGTAGGTGACAGTGCTGCAATGTTGGAACACAGAGAAATAAGAAACAATTTGTTAGAGGTGAGCCTCCAGGGCGTGACACATTAATTTGGGTTAGAAGGACTAAATGATTAGTGTTAGACACGGGCAGTTGCGAATGAGTTTAGAGATATGCAGAATCTGAAAATAGTCAGTTTGCCTGAAGTGCATGTTTTTTTACAGTGGCAGAAAAGGGATAATAACTAGCTTCATTTTTTTTCCTCCTTCATTTTCTGGTTTCCTCTGGAAAGACAAATGTACCAGGGATATTAAGTTGCGTGAACGGAACTAGAGACAGTCAGATGTCCGGCACATCTGTCCACTGGGTGTGAAGATGAAACGTTAAGTTTCATTGTTATTATTTTAGAGGAATGAGGGCAACAATGTAACATTAAAAATAGTACCACAATTACAGTCTCTGCTTTTGGTCTCTTCAAATTGTTTCAATTTATTGTTATGTCAGAAAAGTATTTTGTTTTCTTTGTTCCTAACTGCCAGAAAGTATGTCATGGATAAAGGAGGAGAACAGCTTCCGCTTTCCACCACTCCTTGCTTGATAAGGACGTGTTTGGATTCAAAAATGCATGTGTTTATGGCATAATGACGTATTGGGTTTAACAGCAAGTTACATATTACCCAGACAACATTTTTTTGTTCCCTGTCCAAACACTCACACCTAAGCTGCTTGTGTGTCATCTTAATAACTGCAATGCTTAGATAATGAGTATAAATACTCTATATTGCCAAAAGTATTTGCCCACCTATCTACATAATGGGAATCAGTGCACAATGCAAGGTCCATAAAGACATGGGTGATAGAGTCTGGAGTGGATGAACCTGACTTGCCTGACCTCAACCCGATAGACCTTTGGGATGAATTAGAGCAGAGACTGAGAGCCAGGCCTTCTCGTCCAACATCAGTGTGTGACCCCACAATTGCGCTTATGGAAGAAGGGTCAAAGATTCCCATAAACACACTCCTAAACCTTGTGGACAGTCGTCGTTATAGCTGCAATGGGTGGACCCACGTCATATTGAAGCCTATGGATTAGAATTGAGATGTCACTTAAGTTCATATGCGAGTCAGGGCAGGTGAGCAAATACTTCTGGCAGTATAGTGTACTTTATAGATTATAAATAGCTATACTACAATGGACTGTGTAAACGACTGGTTACACAGTTCCCTTATCTGGTCAGCGTTCCATTTTTAACACGTAGGGAATAACTCTGGTTTCCTTTCCTCAAGTATAATGTTTAAAGTTGGCATTGAGGCAACAGAGTCGTTTACCAAGTGGGGAACTACATACGGCATCACACATACATCAAAATATGTCATCATACATAGTTCAAAAGCAGTTCCTCACAAAACAACAAATACAATGAAAATCTAAGAAAGGTAATGTATTTGGAGCCAAAGGGAAAGTGTAGGCCATTAGCATGGAATTGTGGGGATCTTGTTTTCACATTGTGTTAAAAAATAAAATAAAAGAAATGTTACCACTGCTCCCATTTTGATTGTCTGAAACAGGCAAGAGATTGACATCGCTTTGATTACAAACCGACTTGTATCACTTACTCATGCTGCACTGAGCTATTATTTTCTTTCTCTACTATATTCCTCACAGTCCACTTGTTTTCTGTTCAGCCTCAGAGAGAATTGGCATAGTTTAATCAAGGAAAAATGAACAGTGTCCTTTCAAAAAGCAAGTAAATAGTAATAATAATATGTCAATTTAATTATATGCATAAGTTACAAAGTAAGGACAGGAAAGCACCCAACAAATCCTTCTAGAATAAACAATAGACATCAGAGAGAAGCTGTACTTTTTAAAACAAGAAACCTCTGCACATACTATGTGTGGCCATATGCTTTTACCATTTGGAGTGAGAAGAGAAAATGGGAGAGCGTGTTGTTATAGTAACATTCAAAGTGTTTTTTGCCTCATTTGTTGGCTTTCATATGTGAAGGAATTCATGGCGCGTCCGAAATCGAAAACTGTGTTTCTGAAGGTCTGTGTCAGTGTGAGCTGCTCCTCAGATTCATTCCACTGAGACTGACAGGATTGTTAATGGTGTTTAAGTAGTTCTGTGACAGTGAGGGTCCTTGATATCCCACGACAAAAGCAAAAACAAGGGAGGAGTTATTCACAGCTGCAGCTTCTAACACTGCAGGTCTGCTGTGATGTTAGTGCTGTCAATTTTCACCTAGTGTCTCTGTTTTTGGTTTAAAGTAAATAAAAGCACCAGGCTTGGGCCCCACTATAATAATGAGATATTTTATTGATCCCAATAGGAAAACGGTTGTTCCTGACAAACACATACAGCACACTGCTAATGAAGTGTCACTACTAGTGATTTGGTGTCTTGTCTAAGGGGACCACAACATAGAGCCAGGAGCAAGCAGGGGTCAAACTGCTGACCCTGGGTGTTGTCATGTACACAGGCACCATATCCCTATTTTAATTTTGACACGGGCACAATACACAAAGACTTCTCTCTTCTCTTTAGTCAGTCTGTGACTTAACGTACCTTAGCAATTTCTATGTCCTGACATCTTGTACATACCCTCTATTGGGGAAAAAACCATTCACACAATGTGACCCTAAATAACAGAGTGGTTATTTATGTAATTGCTGGTGTTTCTAATGAAAGCAGAGGGAAGCAGGAAGTATAGTATCTTTATTGATTTACTGATTAACCTATTTAACATTTGTTAAAAGGCTTCCCTTTTATTTTGAGAGTGAAAGCACTGCTTCCTTAAAACACAAGTAGAAACACTGGAAATGGGGGATTTCACTTCAGATTTTGTAAAACCATAGCAATACATGTTTGTTCTGGATTCATTTGGTGTAGCCTTAACTCTAGCTCTGTTTTTAGATGCGTAGCCTGAACCGAATTTTGAACTCCCAACCCAATTCCGTTGAGGGAGTCTTAGGTTTCCTTCGTGTTTACCTTGCACTTTCTCTTTACCAGACAGAACCGTCTGTTCTCAGGAACCATCATTATGTACAAAAGGGGAGGTGTCTCCTGACAGTGAAATGTGAGACATAGGATAGATATTATACCTAAATGACAAATAATTAGGACCTTTTCTTCTCCTTATAACCAGGTTACATCTGGGCAAAGGCTAATGAAGCTTTATTGTGGTTATGGGTTATTCCAGTACCTACAGAACAAAGGGGTTTTCCTATTTTAAGAGCGGTGAGATGGGTAGTCTGGCAGGAAGGCCTTTTTCATCATCCACGTTCCTTAAAATATACCTACAGCCATGTAGGACTCAGAATAGAGCAACTAAACCGCACACCCACCCACACAGTATCACAAATTTCTGTTCTACTTCTGCCTTCTGTGTGTCTTTATACATAAGAAAGTTATAGTTCTTCATTTTAGATTGTTAAAATTGTTAAATTCAATATACATTTAGTAATTGCTTATAAGGCTAGTTGAGTGTTTTTATTTATGTGTTGAGGAAGTTTAAGGGATGTGATGCCAGACCTAAGACTTATTTGTCTGTGTGCATCCCTGCTGTTCATGTTGCTACATTCAATGTTAATGCACATACTGTTCTTCCCATTGGTGTATATCTAGGTCATATGGACGTCCATTAGTGCTGCTGCTACAGTAGATGAGGGGGTTAACGGGGTTGGGGGAAGTGAAGGCAGAATACATGGTGTGATAGAAGGCTAAAGGGAGAATCCGGACTTAATCTTTGCTGTCAAATAGCTGGCGTGATTGGTTGTCTATATTGCAAGTCTTTGTCTCTCACAGACACTTCAGACATGTTGCTGCTGCCACGTTTCCACGGTTTATTTTTTGTAAAGCACTTTTGTTGCATCCTAAACTAACACGATGGAGCTTTACAGACCATATACGACAAAGTACTATTTTTCAGACGTAGCTGTGATAGAAATATATCAGCATATTTACTGTATGCTTTCTCAACTGACTGTTGTCAAACTGCAGCACATTGTGTACCCATTATGTCATCAACTGTGACATTAAAAGCCTGTTCTACTGATAGTCATTCTTGTTAGGGCAGCCGGGTACATGACTAATATATGGGTTAGAACATGCCAACATGAGCCTTTCTAGACATCTTCCTCCCCTTCCCAGTGAGCGCAATGATTACTAAATACGATCATTACCCACGTGACAGCAAGTGCTCTGACCTTGAAAACTGTACGTCAGACGCTTCTGTTATTGTATAAACTGCCATCTTGGCACATTTCAAGGTTAATGTGTGACACTGGAATCTGTGGTATTGACTGGCCTGGTGCTGCTACCTCATTGCTATCACTGGGTAAATATTAGCCCACGTAGTACGGCTGTGAATATGACCAGAAAGGCGTAACATTTTTACTTAACCTTTTAACATGCCAAACTTGACACTTATCTTATATATCTGTGGTTCATGGCGGTTATGAGTTCAACTGATAGCTAAATGTCCCTTGGTTGTTTATGCCACAATATTTTTCTGTGAAGGTAAGCGCTGCGCCTTTTTGCTTTAGTGCCAAATGTTTTGTTTCATATGTAAGCAAAAGAAAATTGTGTTTCGGTTGAAAATCCCTTTTAAGCTATAGGTTGCAACTTTTTTCTTGGCTTCATCTTATTTGGAGGTGCTGATATTATTTATTGGAGGCTTAATAGAGTATATCAGTTATGAGGCTCGTATTACTGCAAGCTCATTGCATGTTTATTCTCTTCAACAGTATTGAGAACTTTGTGTCATCCTCTCAGTGTGTAGGGAAGTCACAGGCGGGCAGAAGTTTTAATCGATCATGTGGTTTGTTGTAATGTTGCTTTGGCTATTGGTTTGGCATTGACCACTGTTCACTTAGCCAGTGTTTACTGCGAGAGACAAAATGATGCGCACACATTTACACGAGAACAAACAAACACACCTGCATACACAGTCTCAGGGGACTCAATGTGTTGCCTTGATTTTCTGTCGCACATCAATATTTTCCCACCACCTCCGACGTGGTAACTCTCAGCCTCTCCCAATCATGTGTTTGTGGGTAATGCGTATTGAGTGCGGCCTGCTCCATCACTGCTGCTGATAATGGCTGGTTGAAGATGATTCCTCTCGTCTTTGGAACGTCATGTGTCTGTGTTATCCTCCCAGTCTGTGTAAAGAAGACACACACACACAGTTGTGCATTTTTTTATTTATTTTTGACACTTGCGTCATTTGACACTAACACACACACATGGTATGTGCTCAACTGAAAGCTTCACACTCCACACGCACACATTAAACATGCATGGATGCCACACCCATGCACCGTCTAGACTGCATAATGTGATCGTGCACAGTCTTTTCAGCGAATCCCGCCCAGCAGTTGTTAGAACCAGCTGTGATTGGTTTGTCCCGTCCGCATGTTTGCCCCCATCTTGACCCGCCTTATATGTTGTACTGTAAGTGGTATTGTTTGTGCCAGTGTCTACTATCGTGTAATGTTAAAGCTGCAATGCGTTTTCCCATGCACACTGCACAGCACTCTACATACAGCACTGTACCACACATGCACTGCAGCAGTGAAATGCTATTTTTAGACCTGCCTCACAATGACAACAAAGGCTCCTTTTGAGGAAGAAGTCGTCTAGCTTTTCACTATTACATCGCGGTTGTTCTTAGTTGCCCCACTGACCGGACAAATGAGCAGAGAGCACGAGGAAGAAAGGCAAAGGCAAGAAAGGGCAAGATTAGAAATGAGCAGATTTAGGAGGCTGAGGTAATGAGTCACAGAGTGGAAACTGGAGAGAGGAAGGGAGTGGTGTGATGTGTATCCAGATATGAGTGTGCTCTTTTGTGTTTTTATTATTTAGACATATACAGTATTTGTAGTGGTAGGAAACTGCTTCTTAATTGCCAGAACTCCTGTAACAGTATACCAGGGCGCCCAGTTTCCATTATAAGCCATTACCTATTATCATGTAACCGTATATATATACACTTGTATTCTGTGCAGTTGCCCCATGCTACAGTGTTATTCCAAGTGAATCGTGTGGCAGAGTTAAAAGCTGAATCACTCTGTTAGAATATTCTATGAATGAATTTTATGTAACACCGTGCTGTTGGATGTTGTAATTGAGGACATGTAGGCGAGACTGCTGTGTAGGCTGGGAGTCAGAGGGTCTTGTCTACTGTATATGGTTGTGCAGCGAGAGAGAATAAATAGCATTACATTAGCACAGCATGGTTGTCCAGACAGACCCGGGTAGTAACGACTACACTTCGTTAACCTCAGTGTTGTACCATCACCTGCTGTGATCCGTTCGCCTGTTTCAACAAGCATGACGATCTACAGTACGATCTCTAGGAAGCAGGTGTGATACTTCACAGATGTTTATAACGTAGTGTTAATAGATTAGAACCTAATATTTTTAGAGCTCACTAGTAAAATGAATGAATGAGTGAAATCATGTTGAGCGTGTTTTGAGTATCGATGAAGAATGAAAGTCTTGACTCAGGTTTGGTTTATTTCATGAGAGACTTGTGCTCAGTACATGCGTCTGACTCTGTGGTTTGTTGAGGTTTTGCTTGTACTTTTCCATTCATGTGGGTATGGTGGCCTAAAACTATGACTCATCCACTCACTGCTGGAAATTAATGGCACAATAACTGCACAGCCACAGTTTGATCCTGTAAACATTTGCAGTAGCTGCACTCCTTTTTGGTTTGTTTGTTTGTTTGTTTGCTATTATGTTTCATTATCTCAAGGGAATGTCCTTCACTCATTTCAGATGAAGCCATTGTGTACTGACACAGGCAGGGAAGAGGGAAGACAAGTGGCATGTATGACGTGGGTTATCTTGGACACTGTACCTCTGTACTGACTGAACTTGGTTAGGGCCTTGATCTGTCTTGTGCACAGACAACGTGCTGTCTGAACTGCCTGTCACTGCCACACAGTGCCATTATGTGCTCTGACATGTTCTTGTACAGTGGGGCTTTGTTAGTACAGAGAACGAAAAGGGTGGGCGATAAATGTACACACAGAGAAACAGTGAAGATAGAGATGGACCGACAAACAAGAAATGATTTCAGCGATAGGGGAAATAAATCAGGTTGTGATAGTGTTTGTACATTTTAAATCTAATGAAGAAGTCATGTCTCCTCCTGTTCTTCCTTCCCCTTGTTCATGTTGCATTTCTTTTTCTGCAGAGGACCAGCAGGTTGTCAAGATGAAGGAAGAGAATTTGTTTCATCGGAGGTTTTCTCTGTGCCCCAGTGCTACCTCCCCACCCAAAATTGACCCCCGCACACTCACCCGAAACCTGTCGTATGGAGGAGACAATGACCTCTACAACCTCAGCCCAGGTAAAACACAGACAAGGTTACAGCTGACAAACAGAACATGATAGAATGTGCAATGAGTGACGTGTGCTAGTGGACTGCAGTGAAATGACACGGCGCACTGTGCTGCTCTGTTCCTACTCCATGCTAATCAACGATCCCCTGCCGCTTCTTCTTAGCTGTCTTTGGGGCTGCCATGCTTTAATTGTGTGTCAGCCAGTTTATTCACTGAGTTCATTTGTATGTGACTGTGTGTTGTGGGTTCCCACCAGGCACTGAAAAAGACAGGAACGGTCTCTCCATGCTGAGTAATGAACTTAGTCCTGCCCAATCACCAGGCAGCAAGGTAAGAACACAGTTTCCGATTGGGCAGCTCCTTAACAGGTCACTGCAGCTGACTGACTGGGTGAGCTTACAGCCCTTGTGCCCTGGCTTCTATTCTCTCTTTTTTTCTGATTGGTTATGGTATTAACAACATCAAATGTACATCAATTTTAGGAAATTCTTGTTGAGTTGTATTTAACAAATGAGTCCTGCAATATTTAGATTTGTAACATAGAGACCAGTGTTACTTCACTAACAAGACTTTTATTATTAGTCATGACACTGCATAGCAACCATAATAGACTTTGGTCAAGCCTGTGTGAGTTTGTGTCAGGGCCATGGTGGGAACTTATGTATTTGGCAGACCTATGTCCTGGTGCTGCATCTCTTCCAGATGTTGTATTAGTCCTAACTCTCTGTCTCCATTTAGTAATTACAATTAAAAGTGGTCAGTAAACATTTCCAGTGGTTACTAGATAATCACATTCTGTCTTGTGTCCTTTTCCTTTGTTGCTTTGCCTCGTGTTGCAACGTTGGCTGTTAATATGCAGTTTTACATGGAAGATGAAACTGTGGCCTTTTGTCATTTTTCTTCTGTCCCATTAGGAACAATAGGATACTGATTACATCCTTACTCTTGTGTGACCCATTTGAGCTGGGTTGTAGTTCTGCACTACCCTGAAAGAATTGCTTCTTTCAGCACAAATAGATAAGCCCAACTGCCTGTGTGGGTTCAACTGTTGTTGTGAGTCATATGGGTTTAGTGCAACAGAAGTGGTTATGCAATTACATATCACAGCAAAATAACAGGATAACTTACCCCTGATTAGTGGAAACTATCAAACAGTGAGTGTCCTTTACTGACTAACCACAGTGGGTTTGTGGTCTGAACTGCCAACAGGGTGCCTGCCTAGTTGGCTTGTTGATTGATAGAGCCACCCACCTACTTCAGAAAAACTTGAGGCGTAACAGATGTGCTACAGTATGCGGCAAAGGAATCATTTAAATAATGTGTTCATGATGCATCAGAATCAGGTCATTGTGGATGTGCATTAGAATTAAAACTGTGTACGTCTTAATTTTGCTTTACTGTTATATTCTAAGATGTTGGCTGTGGCTTTGTGTAGTCTAAATCATCATCACTGACCACCTCTCTCTTCTGTCCTCCAGTCTGAGTCCAAGATGTTTAATGGTGTTGAGAAGGACTGCCCTTCCCCCACCGAGAAGCTGGCCCGAAAGGAGTCTCTCAAGGTATCCACCGTTGCCCTGCTTGACACAACTGTGAGAAATGCTGAGCATTAGTAAAGCACACAAAGTGTATTATCTCGCCATTTAGTCCCTCTCTTTGGTTGAGCTTAGTTAGTCATATTATTTTGACATAATTAAAATATATTCACTTATCTGTGCTTCCAAATGATGAATGGTAACCAAAGGTAGTTCGTTTGACTCTGCTTCCACCTAGTGTTGGCACTTTTTCATCAAGCCTTTGACCAGTGAGGCTAATGACTCATTCCTGTGCGTGTGTGTTTTTCCTGTTTCACAGGTCCAAAAGCAGAATTACAGGCAGGAGAAGAAACGGGCAGCTAGAGAACTGTTCAGTGCATTAAAGGACCCAAGCGTTGTCATCATGTCTAACTGGCTAAAGGTGCAGGGACGCTGCAGAATAACACAGAGCTGTTACGTTGACACTCTGGATAATTAATGCCTCTGTTGTCTCACTTGCAAACTGCACTTTAAAATTTGGTTTACTTGTCGTTCACAGCTTGGTGTTCATTATCCCTGCTGTAATTTGCACTTCATCTGTTACAAATGACACTGCTGGAATATGTTTATGCTTATTTTAAGCATCTGTTAAGGTTCTCGTTCATCCAGGTCACGTTCATCTCACAGGTTTTTTTCTTTTCTTCTGCTTATAAAAAGTCTCAGTTGTCTCATTAAACCTCTTTAGATCCGTGGCTCTTTAAAGAGTTGGACCAAGCTGTGGTGTGCCCTGAAGCCTGGGGTTCTTTTAATCTATAAAACACCCAAAACAGACCACTGGGTGGGCACCATCCTTCTCAGCGCATGCAAGCTGATTGAGAGACCCTCCAAGAAGGACGGCTTCTGTTTCAAGCTCTACCACCCCTTGGACAAATCCATCTGGGCTGTCAAGGTCAGACACGTCAGTAGGCTCACTAGAATCTTTATGAACCCAGTTAGATCAAAAATACAATCAACATATTGCACCTGTATGTTGACTGTTGCCCTCTTGTGACAATGTGAAAAGCACACTGCTTTTATGCACATTAAAATCATTATATATCCTGTGTCATTGTCTCGTCCATATGCTCAGGGTCCCAAGGGAGAGAATGTTGGCTCCATCACGCAGCCTCTACCCAGTAACTACCTGATCTTCAGAGCTGCCTCAGAGTCTGACGGTGAGGATGATGCGTGGTTGTTTGGGCTGGAGGAACGCGTCCTTGTGTGCTTGATAGAAAGCATACCTTCTAGTTTTTCAAATGTATCCGTTTCCCAGGCCGATGCTGGATGGACGCCCTGGAGCTAGCTCTCAGCTGCTCCAGTCTCTACAAGCTGACAGCCAAAGGAGGAAAAGAAGGCGACATTAGCATGTCTTCAGAGTCCTCCCATATACTCAACCTGCTGCAGTGTACCACGCTCAGTGACACAGAGCTGCTACAGTGAGTCCCACACACACTTCCTTTTATCTCTATCTTGCATTTATTATTTGTTATTAGAGGAATGATCTATGTTTTCTGCAATCACTTTCCAAACTACTGTGCTCGCCAATTCGAGACCAAACACATTTATGGCTTATTTATTTAAAATTCACATATGGTAAGTCTTGAAATTCAGTCTTTTTGCTTTTTGGTTGTCTTTTTGAAACAGCAGTTGAGTTTGTGCCTTGTCAAAGCTAATTCATTACTGTGTAGGATTTTCCCTTAATGCGACAAACAAGGTTATTTGTGTTACATTTTTCATATGCACCATTATAGTAACTAAAATTAGACTTTATGGATTGCAGCAGCAGAACAAATTACATCAAAGCTTAAAACGTTTTTGAGTAAGTCTAGAATGTAGTTTACAACATAGATTAGATCAGAGCATGATAGCTTTATACTTTGCCTAAACTGTTTAATAGAAAGTTTTAAAAGCCGATAACTTAACATACATATGATTATTTTTCATTAGTGTTTTTACAATTGCTTCTGTAGTAGTTAACTTTCTTTTGCTTATTGACCTTTTGAAATCCATAACTAGAATTTGAACTTCACCTAGTTCTTTTATATGCTTTTATATGAGTAGTGCTGAGTAGAGCAGTGCTGTTTTGTTTTTTTTTGGGTGGAACGACAAGTGTTATACGAGGGTGTTTCTCAAATGTATGGAGTTCATCAGTGAGGATTAAACTCATTAAGTTGCTAGTTGTCAGATGTGCTTTGGTGGGTGTAGAAACCCAGGCCTTATGAAAGCAGAGGATAATCTGCCTTTTAAAACTTGTGTTGGCACTGATATCACGTTTTCATTTCCGTTATGTGTATACTATATTCAAAATGTGCCTTTTTTGCAGAGGGGTTCAAATATGAATTTCAAAATATTCATTTGAATGTGTCACATTTGGGAGAGGAAGTGCAGAACAGAAAAAGGTCATCTTAATGAAGCAAAATGTCAGTTCCAGTAGATGGTGGACAGTAGACTACTGTAACTTCAGTAAACCATGAATGGGGAACTACTGCGATGTCACATGAGAAGTACTGGGGGAACCCAATATATAGTTTAACTAAGAACAGGTTATAAATTAGCTCTAGTTTTCAGGGCATTCTCGTGTAGTTCTCATGTAGTACGTGGTAACTGTAGTAACATAGTCGTTTTCCCCAATTCAGCTTGGATGTGTGCATCGCTGATTGTGTAACTTTACGCCCTACATTTAATGTCCCTTTCCTTCCTCTATTTCCTCCTCTATGGCTGAGCCCTCCCTATAGCTATCCATTCCAGCTTCCCCTCCTCTCCTGCTCCTCTCCCAGCCAATCATAGCAGCCCATTGAATCACCTGACTGAGAAAGGAGCAGGAAGATGGAGTAAAATGAGAACCATGCACCAACCAGAAAAGAGACGCCTGCAAAACAACCATACACGCACACGCACTAGCGCACACATAGATATTTGCTCTGTCACATTCAAGAAGCAGGTGTGCGGGAGTCAAATAGGAAACACCTTTAGTCACCACGTTAAAAACCTTTCCACCAGAGAAACAATTAGGACGTTGTCTGTCTCTGTTTGGATTTACTCTTAACGTCACTGATCGCTGGTGGTGTTTTGAATCCTGGGGAAGATTCTGGTGGCTGTGTGTATGTGAGGTAAGGCGAACTGCCTCAGTACTAGGGTGTGTTTGGGTTAATTAATAACATTGCAGGCTTGTTAGTGAGCTGGAGAGTGTGCAGGAATGTGATTATTCAGGTCTTTTATGCCCTCAGGTATTATGAAATTTGAACTCTCCCATTGTTGCTTGGTCAAATAAGCTTTTGTCCTTGTCTGTGGCTATAGAAAACGGGATATGGCTTTAAAAACATGTGGCCCACTATTTGACTTATCATTAGAATTGTCCCATCGAACGGTTGCGTACACAGGCGTCCACGGTAGGATTGGAAGCACGGTTCTTCTTTTTAGCAATTAGTTTACTTCTGTTTCTCTTTTCTCTAATCCTCACTTCTCCTTTATGAGACCAGTTAGAAGCTAATGTCTCTCTTTCTATGATAGAGCTGTGCATGACTTGACCAAGACTAGGAAGTGTAAATATGCAAATTCACCATATGTTGTCCACACATCTGTGAAAGTATATGTGTAAATATGGGCTGCTCGTGTCCTCTAACTCACATTCAGACATTTTAGAGAGGAAAATGAAGGACGGTGTGGTCTGGTTGTCCTGATAACCAGACAGGTCAGATTTACTAAATACATCCAGACGCTCCATCGTTTTTTGTTATAGTGTGTAATCAAGTGTTCTTACTTATTGTTGTCGTGAGAAGGAGGAAATACAAGAGAACAAAACGGATGCTGTACACATTTAAGGGTCACTCAGGGCTTTAAAGGTTGATGCCAGCTTATTCTTTCCTTACAATTCAGGCAGCATCAAAGCTTTGGCAGATAGTAAAATTAATCCTGTTATTTCAGGTCTCATGTGATATTATCTTTAGTGTATAATGACAGTAAGTTAATTAAGTTACCCTTTGAGATTAATTAAAATAGTCAAAGATCCTTAAACACAGAACCAGAGGAAACGCTGCATCACTGTAAATGCATTTTATGTTTGAATATGAGAGTTATCTATTATAGTTCTAACCTTAGTGATTACTTCTTGTCTGTTACTATTAGGTTGAATGACACAGTGTTGCTGGGCAATCACCACATGGAGCATGATGGCTTTTCAGACAAATCAGAGCGGGAAGCTCATGATGACTGGGACACTATGGCCAATGAGAACGGTGGAAGGCTGACAGAGGAGAGTGACATGGACCAATCCGATGAGGTGTCCCCTGGCCCACAGGCCACAGCCTATGTGGAGCAGCACTCAGAGGAGATGGCAGAGGTGAGTATATGCTCACTGTTACTTACGTGGAACTGAAGAGCTCTTTTTAGTTTAGTTTTGACTTCCTGTTCCAGATTATGTGGATAATCTTTTAAATTCTCATTTGCATTGTTAAAGCACTTCTCTTGTATTGCTGACATATTCACCATAGGCCTCTCTGTCGTCCTGTCTTGTGCCCCTGATGTTTACATTTCTATTTGTCACTTCAGGCTGGGGAGGCATCCCAGGTAGAGACTGTATCCGAGGAGAACAAGGGACTCATCTGGACCTTGCTGAAGCAACTGCGACCAGGCATGGATCTGTCCAAAGTGGTGCTTCCCACCTTCATCCTGGAGCCTCGCTCCTTCCTGGACAAACTGTCTGACTACTACTACCACGCTGATCTGCTTTCAACGTCAGTTATTTAAAATCATGTCACTGGATGTGTATTTTAGTGCATATAGTACAGATACTGTACTTGTAAAGGCATATGTGATTGTCTGACTTCTCTATTTCTACAACACAGAGCTACACTAGAGGAGAGTGCGTACGGTCGCATCAAGCAGGTGTTAAGATGGTACTTATCTGGTTTCTACAAGAAGCCGAAGGTAAGATTCCTCACACCCACATGGCTGGTTGTGATCATCAGACTGTCTCTAAAGTATGGCCTTGATAAAACCTTGATCCACAAAAACACCATAAACCTACTTGAGGGGCGCAGTATATACTATATATGAGTGTGCATGCTAAAAAACACATAATGATAAATAAAATAATAATAATTTTCTGATTTTTTTTTTTTTACTTTTTGGATCCAACATCCTCAAACCTAAGATTATTTGATTGTGATTTGTTTATTTATAAACAAATGACTATCCACCATTTAGTTTTGCTGCAAAAACATCAGGATTCAGTACTCACCAGTTATAAACTATCAATCTGTAAGCAAAAACATAAAATATGTCCTGTTTGTGTTTTCTAGGGTCTGAAAAAGCCATACAATCCAATCCTGGGGGAAACGTTTCGCTGCTGTTGGCTCCATCCTCAAACCAACAGCTGCACTTTCTACATTGCTGAACAGGTTAAACTAATTTAAACCTGACTCATCCCACATACAAATACATTTTGTGCAACTGGGCAAACCCCCATGAAATTTAATAATGACACCTGTCTTTCTCACTCTGTTTTGCCAGGTGTCCCATCATCCACCCATATCTGCCTTTTATGTCTGCAATAGGAAAGATGGTTTTTCTATCAGTGGAAGTATCCTGGCCAAGTCCAAGTTCTATGGTATAACTCACGCCATAGTATTTAATTTCTGGGTACATACTGCATAGTAGCTGCATAGACCCATCCATTCGTGCTTCAGGCTCACAGTAAAATTGAGTTGAGTTGATTTTAGGAAAACCTGATGCTTGTGTTATCTAATCATGTACCTCTCTGTACATCTGCTGCTGTAGGTAACTCTCTGTCAGCTATTCTAGACGGCAAAGCCAGGCTGCTGTTCCTGACCAGGAATGAGGAATACGTCATCACCATGCCATACGCTCACTGCAAAGGTAACAGAGCTACAGGGAAATCTAAACGGGTGTTAGTATTAGGCTGAAATGGGTAAAACTCCCCATACTTCACATTCTGTTTAGGCACACTGAGGCAGAACATAAGGTCTAGTTTGGTTTTGATGGCTCTCTTACTGCAGTAATGTTAATAACAGCTTACAATATGTTGGGTAATGCTCACTATACAGCTGATACACAGATTATATTCCATCCTGTAAAATAAAAGTGGTTTAACTAACAGATGTGTGTCTTCTAGGTATACTCTACGGCACTATGACACTAGAGCTGGGTGGGAAGGTCACCATTGAGTGTGAGAAGACGAAATGTTTCACAGAGCTGGAGTTCAAACTGAAGGTATGACAGTTAAAGGTTACTCTTCATGACAATATCTTGACCAGCACTGTTACAACTAACGTTCTTCTGTCTGCGAAATACAAATTACACTTTGATTTGTGTTCCCTGCAGCCTTTCCTTGGAGGCTCCTGCTCTGTGAATCAGATCAGTGGAAAGATCTTTGTTGGAGAGGAGCTGATGGCCACAGTTGATGGGCACTGGGTGAGAGCTTGTCCTCTTGTCTTACCCTCTGCCAGTTGGTTTACATTTTCTGAAAAGGCTTTTTAAATGGTTTACATAAACATTTTCATGTTCAGGACAACGAGGTGTTCATTCATGAGAAACGCTCAGGCCAGCAGGAGACACTGTGGAAGCCAAGTCCAGACATTCGCAGCAGCCGACTCAAGAGACAAGTGGTGCAAATAGACCAGCAGGGAGAGTTTGAGTCTGAAAGGTAGACACACCACAAATACCACCTGTCTGTGTCGGTAAAATAATAAAAGGTAGCACAAGCAGTGCACAATGCATTTACTCCTGTTTGCATCTGTTTTGAATGTGGCAGACTTTGGCAGCATGTGACCAGTGCGATCATGGATCGAGACCAGGTGCGTGCCACTCAGGAGAAGTTTGTGCTGGAGGAAGCTCAGCGGAGAGAAGCCAGGGACAGAGGGGACAAACCCTGGATCCCACGCCTTTTCCACCAAGACCCTGTAACCTCAGAGTGGACTTATATACACATGGAGTATGAACACACTCGACCCATGCAAATAAAACAAATCTGGTTTCGATTCTAAGTCAATGTGATAAAAACTGTGCTGCAGAGTAAGGAGGGGAGACAGATTTAAATTAGACTGTGCAAAACCTCATATTGTTTTATTGCTTGGCAGCACACAGCCATGGGAGCCTGAACGCTGTCTGGTTCAGTTTGAGAAGGACGGAGTGATTCAGACGCACGAGAAACACCAGAGGCGACACAACGGGCTCTCCTACAGCCACAGCTGGGCGAACCAACAGAAGGTTACACCCCTGCTCTTACATTACAAGCAAACACCCTGAGCTTATTTGCTACAGTAATGCCCAGAGATTTAATTATTGATTACGCACTTAGATACATTTTCATACATGAAATCTAACCCGCTTCTGCCTCCTTCCAGGCTAAACTGAATGGGAAGCATAGAAAAGCCAGCAGTCAGCCATCCAGCTGCAGCCAGAACACTGAGAGCAGCAGCACGACCCCGGAGCCCACACACGAGTCCTCAGACAACGAAGGTGAGGCACATGCACCCGCACTCACTCACTCACTAATGGCTCATTCGGAGATTTATGTTCTCTTACCCCATCGCATGCCCAGGGTTTTCAAACCAGTGTGCACGGTGCAGTAAAGAAATCAAGGACATCGCCCTGATAGAGGCCTCCATCACATCCATACAGAAAACACAGCAGGATATTCAGAGGTGAATTACACATATTTACACACATTCATGAAAAAAGTGTTGATACAAGTTTGACTGAGCTAATTCTACAGTTTTCTTCTCTCCGTCCCTCTAGGAACCTAGTGGCTCTGGGCCGTCAGCTGGCACGACAGAGGTCAACTGATGAGAGCGTGTCGCTAACAGGGCGTCATTATCTCATCGTCTGTGTCCTGCTCCTCTCGCAGCTCTTCCTCAACTACGTCTTCACCTGAGCCCACTCAACAGAGAGGAGTTTCCCTCTGGCACCGATCTGGCGTCAGATCCCTCCAAAAAGCACAGACACTGACAAAGCAAAATTGGGGGGCGAGAACCCAGATCAGTGTCACCAGGGCAACTTTTTCCCTTTTTATTTCGTTTTGGATGAGCATGGACATTACAGCAATAAACACAGCCACCGCCTGTCAATCATCTACAGAGAGGAACGGCGCCCCCTAGTGTAGCCAGATAGAAGCAGCACCGGCACCCATGCACTTTGGACAGGAGAGGAGGGATGAGAGATATGCACGGCTGAAAGGATTTTAAATAAAAGAATGATGATCAGTGGTGTTGAGGACGAAGAATGATTTTACAAAACGAAATGGTAGAGATGCTAGTTCACAGTTTCTTAGTGTCTTTTTATATTGCCCTTGCAATACTGTTCATGTGAGTGTGCCTGTACGTGTGTCATTTGTACAACAATAGGCCCTATAGGCACACACAGTTCACTTAGCTTAGTCTCCTAATTACCTTCCACTCCAGATTTTGGGCCTTAATGCTGAAGCCAAAAAGAAGAAGAAAAACGCAGCATATACAAATGAAGCAAAATCTTCCAACAGTGCAATTCTGTGTGTTTTGTATTCAGTGTGTACTTAAATCCACTCTGTCCTGTCTTTTATGGGTGATGATTTTACCAAAACAGTATTTATAATCTGAAAGGACAAAGAGTTCCTGTTTACAGAAAGCACCACGTGTGTCTATGGGGACACACGAGAAGAATAAGGAGGAAAAGGCAGAGCAGAGAGCCAAAACAGAGTGTCTTTGTGTTTGTGTGCCTGTAGTACTGACTGAAGGGATAATAGCATAGCACTGCTTTGGTCTAGACCACAATAACTAGTGTAAACAGCTGGTTACATGCGGTGTGTGGAGCAAAGATCACACAGATCAGTGAGAGCGGAATCGGATCTTTTGGCGTAACGGAAAAGGTTTGTGTGTGTGTGTACGTCTGCATTGTGGTCCACACCATGTTCAAGTGTCACGTTTAAGATGTAGACACCTAATAATAGTGATCGCTTTTAATCAGTTTGTATATAATTGTCTTGCAGTCCATGTTTCAGATTTCAGAATGTATTTATTGGGTGATTAACCTTGATGTTCCTAATCTTATTCAGCTTGGAGGACGGAGACCAGAGGTGACAATCGCTCTCCAGGGTAGTGTGGGCTTGTCATAGTTCTGAGTGTGTGTGTGTGTGTGTGTGTGTGTGTGTGTGTGTGTGTGTGTGAGAGAGAGAGACAGCGAGCACATGTGATTAAGCCATTATGATCGTGCTAAACAAAGTCAGATCTGTGATCTTGATTTTTACTGTTTTTTATCCCTTGAATTTGATTCTTCATTGCCATTACTGCTCTACCCAGCGGGAGAGAATCAGAGCACGAAGGTTAACTCTTCGAATGATTTTGTGTACACTTTAATTATTTTATTCTTTTCATTACGTTCATGTTTTCTACTCTACTGCCATGTTAGGGAGATTCTTTACGCCAGGTATTTTTGTCATATGGAACAGAACCACAGAGAACATGATGTTGCCTGACGTTTTCATCCATACTTGTTCAATACTGTAGCACTACAGTAAAACGTTTTAACCCTGTTGCTGTCTTTTGTCTTTATTTATGCTTTTGAAGAGAAAAGCCTGTCACTGACGGAGGAAATGTCTTATTAAAATATGTCCACTAGAGGGAGATGTTGAAGCGCTTTAATCCAGTCCTCTAAACCCTTCAAGCTGGAAAACCTTTAGGTTCAAATTTGATGAAACGTTTGTCCAGACAAAACCAGGAAGCTGCATCAAGTAACGATTCCTGTTTGAATCAAACAGATCGTGCCTGACAACTTTAACAGCACAAGAGACGCATTAGACCCACAAGGGGGCTGTGTTGACCCCAGAGCACAAGCAGGACAGGTTTAGTAACTTCTGTCCAGAGTTTCACTGTATAATAAAAAAGGCAAAGTAAAACCTAACAGAAGACTTGCTGTTGGCATAAATAAATATTCTAAGGCACTTGTTTGTGATCTGCTAGAAACCAGTACCAACGTGGAACCTCTCTATACAGTAGCTGTTCAGATACAGCTTCACGAATCCTACTCATGTGTGGCCCAGATCTCGACGAGGAGCAGAGTGGGCAGATTCGTAGCCGGGCAAAGATCAAGGCCAAATCTTCTCCTCTGAGGTTTGTTTGTGCTCACCAGAGTTAGCTGGTTGTCTGAGTGGGAGCGCAATGAACCGCCGCCTTGTCCGACTGTACGCGAGGAGCCGACGGAAGGAGCGACCCGACCAGATTAGGTCATCGGAGAGTGTTTGTGTTTTTTTCCCCTGGCGGCCTGCTCCCCATCAGCTGAGGTACAGTCCCTCACTATAGTTACTGCCTGCATCACAGTGCAGGAAACATCCAAACAGTGGGAGGAAGTGGAGACATATGGCATCAACCACAAGGAACTTACAGTTTAAATCCTGGAAAACACAGCTTATAATATTTACAGTGTCGCTTAGAACTGAACATATATTAGAAAATATGCAACGTAACTACGTTTAAGAGCATTTGACACCAGGGTCAGGACTTAAACACGAACCCCCTGTAAAGTTTTCCCAGTCCTTGCACCCCACCCCCATCCTCCCCCCTCTGTGCTTCCTCCCTGGGTGAGGGAGGCCAGCTGCGCTGAGGTGTGCCCTGCTCGTTTTGGCTGAAGGGCAACAGGAGTCCGTTGGGCTGTGTGCTCTGCGGGTCGCCTCGCTCTGCTGCAGCTCAGGCCTGTTACCAGCCGTGCAAGCACCAAAGCCGCGGAGGACGAGCCAGGACCTGCCCTGCAGAGAGCAGAAGTGAGGATGTGAGGGGCGAGGGCGGGACTCTGGCTGTTAGATCAGATGTTGGCAGATTAACTGGATGAACCCATAAATCACTGCTGAGTTTTGATTTGTTCGTCTTGCTTCCAGCACTTCTTCATCTGACTCATCATTATAGAAAATTGCTCGCCTTGATTTCTAGCCTCATCCCGTTCTGCTTTGATGAGTGCAGTGATTTACTACAACACTCTGAGCTTTTAATTGTATTTGACTGTAGACACTGTGTCCGTCTTTGCACATTGGAGCCGTCACAGTACTGTGATAAAGCCTCTTTGTCTTTAAGAGACAATGAGCTTCATCAGCAGCTAAATCGAATCATTAAACATGAACTTCGTAGATTAAAAGGATGAATCACAAAGTTTCACTATGAAAGGAAGACTTGTGAATATAGATTTGTTGAGGTGGCTGCGGCGATGCTGTGTCTTGTCTGTTGCCGTGCCAACCACCCACATCCTATGAAGTAATTATGAGGAAAAGGATGTGGGGTGGTCTCCCTGTACAGACAGGTAAATTCAGAAACAAAAAAAACTCCTCCTTTGTCATTCAGCGGCGTCAGGTGTTGCGCTCTGATTTGTTGCCACGGCGACGGAGCTGCCTGCCTGTGGGGTTTCTATAAAGAGCTGCTGCTCCTGTTGAGTCTTGTCCCGGCAGCAGTCGGCCCATCCCACGCGCGCTCAGAGGGCATTTATCAGCGCGCACCCATCACCACGGCCACGACTAACTAGAGTAGAGTCGGACATACAGGCGTCTACGCAAAGCAAAAATAGCACAAGTTGGATAGGAGATGAATCGATCGATGTAAGCATGTGAACAAGCGAGCAAGGTGACAGTGACCTTTGACCTTTACAGCATGCAACCCTGCCGCTATATAAGGATGAAAAGTAACCTGAGTCGTCCGTGAACAGAAAGTAGAACTAACTTAGCTTTTTCAGTATTACTCAGTCAGGTCTGACTCTGTCAAACAAGAAAGCTGACATGAAGTCACAGCTGTGAGATGTGTGTGTGCAGATATCATACTTGTTGTGTGTTGTCACATTTTGCACGCTGCAGGACGTAACATGACAACATGTGGTGACAAAACAACGATGACTCAAGCCAAACAAATAACTTTATTCCTAACTCCCTGACAGGTAAAAGACCTAATGCAGTATCTTAGCAAGCACAGTGTTAGAAACGCACACATTTCACTGTGTGTGTGTGTGTGTGTGTGTGTACCAGCTCAGTGTGGAAGGAAAATAAATTGCATTGCACTTCCATACAGTACAGACAATCTTCCACTGTACATGCATCTTTCAGATCTTCCACACTAGAGGTTTTTGTTGCAGGGGCCACGTCCTCTGCACCAAGAGCCTGACCCACAACAAGTGTATATGTGTACGAGAGACAGTGTGTGCGTGTGTGTGAGTACTTCTACAGTATAACCCATGTCTGTGCGCTCTGTGGAGTATGTGGCCTTCCCACCAGGCTCCTCCATCCATAGGCCTGGATTCCAGCAGTGAGCAGACCTCCCTGCTCGGGTGTTGGAGGAGGCGTCGGGGTTGGAGAGTTTGGCTTTGAAGGAGGCTCCAGTGACTCATTTCCCAACAATCCACCCACCCTCTGCATCCTCTGCAGCCCCCCAAACATCTCCATCCTTGCCCCTGCCCCTGCCCCTTTTGTCCTCTGGCTCAGATAGCCAGCAACACGCACGCACACAGACACACACACACACACAGAGGAGCCTTTCACAGAAGATCAGTCCACACAATCCCCCTTCTGCTGAAACAGAATCTCTTTTCTTCAGTCACCAATCTGCGAATGTGTGTGTGTGTGTGTGTGTATTTTGTACGTCAGCATGCATGACATTCATAAACGCACAGCCCCTACTTCATCTATTTCGCAGTTTCAACAAGATATAATGTTCCAGTTACTCGTGTAAAAACCTGAAACCCTCATCTCCGCCGCTGCAGCCATTCCTCCATCATCCCCCTGGGGACTGTGTAAACCACACTCCGACACCAAACTCTCCTGTTCCCAAGCTCAGCTTTCAACTGTTGGGTGTGAACCGACATCTGCACCTGGGTTTGAGTAGTCGGCCCAGGAGACGTGTGTTTTTAACATCATTTCGGATGACATCCCTACAACATGACATCATTCTGTCTTGAGCGCTTATGGCTTCACATACTGCTCATAGTGATTTACAAAACATCTGAATGATTTGCCTTTGTACACGTGAGAAAGCATTTCCAAATATTGTATAATGTCGCTGTACATGTGACGCTGTGCAGTATATATGTTTACATTACTGAAGTGAGCTTGCGCTGCACTTAACCCTGCTGTCTAATGTGATTCATGCTGACCTCCCATACAGCCATAGTCCGGTTACCCAAAGGCTGCGGCCGCGCTCTGTGTGAACAGAGGGGACCTTTGAGTTTCTGACTGTTTCTTGGGAAAGACCCTTGAGCCATGAATAACAGGATTTCCTCTTGTCTCAGGCTTTAGTTTCCCAGCTTCCTTCTTTCGTGGAGGAGTTTTGACTTTTGGTTTTGCTGTGATTGACAGCTTGTCTCCAGTTAGCGATAGGATTGCCATCAATTAGAGCATCGCTAGGGTAAAGACAGCAAAGAAGATGATCGGCTGCCATGTTTTTAATGTTATAATGTTTAAATGATTAAAGCGTGGCTAACTGGTGCACGGCCCTGTTTTCCAGGGTCTGCCACCCCCGCATAAGTAGACGTATTCCGGCCAGAAAGCTGACTCCGCCTGCTCGCACAGACGTCACAGCTGAAAGGTGATAATATGTCAGTGGTTTCAAGTTTTTGCTGTGGCCTTTGTGGCTAAAAAAACTCAATCTGCTCTAAACTGCCACACCTGCTATGGTCGCTGCCGATTCTACCACAATACGTGCCACTGAGCGTCGTGGGATGAAACTATGGAAGTCGACCTGTCTGTCCATCACCTCATTCATAAATCAACCCACGCGGTCGTCCGGCTCGCCACAGTAAAGGTATGCAGATTCGACCACGCAAGCCTTCACCCTGATCAGCAGCGATTAAACTTCAGCCGCGCTGAACAATACGCCTCTGTGATGTGCGATATGACTGATGGAGACATTTGTTGCTCGGTTGAAGCGATCAGGGAGCTGGAGCCGAGTACGGAAATAATATGCAGGAGCTGCTGGGACCGGAGGAATGCATTGTGAGAGAACCTGCACTTTTGTGAAGGGACTTTCCAACGTTCCCAGTCCGGCTCCTGTGGTTCTGTCACACTGAGAAAGAACCCCCCCCCCAAATCCAGCAATAAAGTGGTACATGTTTGGCCATGAAAGCCAAGCAATCAATGATGCCTTCAATAAAAGTGAACGATGAGTCACTCCACAGTGACTCCATGCACCTTAAAGCGAGAAAAACAAAGGTTACCACAACAAAAACCTGTTGGGGGGAAGTGGACGCGCCAGCTGAAGTTGTTGAGCCGTACAACAAATGAACACAGTTACTCTCAGGTGTGGCTGCGGTGTCATAATGTCATTTTACTTCCTGACAGCCTAATCGTGTCGTTCAAGCAGCTACTTAGGAGCAATGATCTGCTCTCAAAGGGGATTTATGTGCTTTCATTATGGGTGTTGTTTGATCTGTCAAAGCTAAAGGTAAAAAGCCAGACTTAAAACCATTTAGCTGCAGGTTGCAGACTCATTGCTTCATTATATCGGTCCCTGATGTTGGCTTAGGGGAATTCCTACGTCCCGATATTTTTATTTTCCTTCTCAGCAAAGTCCTCTGACTGTTTCTTGTAATATTCTCTGTGCTGGAATTTCCGCCCCGCTTCTTCTCTTTATGCGCTCGTTTATCTTTCTCTCCCTTTCACTTGCTTTTCTCTGGTGCAATATCTACGACCAGCTAATTTCGTCTCATCCCGAACGCGCCTCTGAACCCGGGGTCATCATTACAGGTTATTACAACCATTCGTTTCGCGCCGGGCAAAGCTGATAACGTTGCTGCCTTATTGGCTGCAGCCACGGTCTGATGTAACTCGCTGTAACTCATGTGAGTGACAATCAGCTGCTGCCGCGTTATTTGGTGGCTGCTTGAAGAAAACGCCAGAGCTTTGCCCTCATGGCTTCATCCTGACTCGGTTTTCTCTAGTTCCTTTTTTTGCAATAACTCCCTATTATTCAGGATTAACTTATCGTATATCCTACAGCACATATCTTTTCCTCTACATCTTGATCCACGCAGCAGAAATGAACAAAACAGTTTCCCTTTGGTGGGACATGGAGCCATGTTATTGTAATCTGTTCTTGCTCATCTCTTCACACACCCACTCAGGCAGGTGCTGGTAACGAAACCTTTCCCTCGGATCCCGGCGAGACTCAGATCACATTCCTAAGCCTCGGTTTCGCTGTTCACAGGTTCTCTTGTCCGCTGTGATCCACATCTGTTTCTTCCAAGTAAGCGCGTTTAGGTAGTTATGTCACAAACCCCAGCAATTTGGATGATTTATAATCATTTTCATTTGGGCAAAGTGAAAACGCACTTTGTCTGGTCTTGTCTTACTTGACTTCTTTTTCTACAGCTCATCTTTGTGTTCTTTCTTTCTCTCCTCTGTCTGAAGCTTCTCTTCGGACAGCTGGGTCCCAAGCAACATGATCCCCGCCAGTGTGGCCCTGCCAACACTTTGTGTGTATATATACGTACAGCATGTGTGTGTGGTTTAGTATATCTAGCACAGACACATGTCTTAGACATGAGAGGTGCAACATTCATAAGATTCTCTGAAAGAAAGACACCAACAAAGACAGTGGCTATATTTGAAGGAACGCCACCTTCCTGCGACATATGCTGAGTTTGTTTGTTGTTGTTTTTAGCCTCTGGGGTTATTTGACCTTAAGTTTGAGACTGACACAGCCTCAGAGTGAAAGCGTGCAGATAGAGATGGAGATGGTCGAGTTGTTTCCCTCCGTGACTCAGCGGTTGTCATGGCTGCTGTCATCAGGAGAATGACGCCTTTGTGGATACGAAGAGGGGGTCGATTTATCCGCAAGACCAGGTCTGGGAATCAGACGACCTTCATTTGGATAAAGCAGTGACACACGCCAGTGGAACTTGGAGAGTTGGATCATGGTCAAGTGCTGGGATTTCTTTTCTCTCTCTTCTGAAAATGTCCAGTTTATGGTGTGACTTTGTGTTGCCTCAGCCACGACCTGAGGGCGAGTATCTGTCTCTGGGAGCTATGTGTTGCGGTATGTGCTCAGGTATGCGCTTACCTGAGCTACGCGTCACAAACTGAAAGCACCGTGCGAGTTTCCTTCTAGCCTGTGAATATTACATCTCTCACACAATAGATAATACGTGTTTGAAAGGAAGGCGACAATGTCAAACCGCTGCCAGCGTTATCTGATGACCTGATCGCAATGTCGGGTTCATCAGAGAACAATAGTTGTGGGTCACTGTGTTGCAAAATGCGTAGACAGCATCACCCAGATGTGACGGATCTTACAGGCGGCGTGATCGAGCTGAGGCGCGAGGCCTTGCCCAACATCCCCAGATGTTTGCCTTCTAGTCGCTTTTTATTTACGTGAAGCTGTAATGTTGCGTCCCGCTGGCGTCAGACTGGACTCTGACGGCAGGAGCGAGCGAGGAAATGACACGACGCGTTACGCTGGACCAAAAATAGAGGTTTCTACAGGGCGATCGCTCAGCACAGAGAGCCGCAGTGAGTCACGCCGAATAATAAACACATACCTCACTTTGTGAAGCTGGGACTAATGTGAGAAAGGCTGCTTTGTGTTTGGGATGGGTTCAAGAACAGACCAGGTAATATTTCATGGAAAAGAAGACCCGACGTCACATTGATTCTATTTTTAACTTCTGAACCTTTCATCTAGGACGTTAGGCCCCTTTCATTTTCCAAACCATTCCACCCTGGTTGGATGTTTGCTGCTTAATCTAAGCCTACAGTAGGAACCATCTGATGACGTGTGATTGACGAATCAAAGCACCTGAAAGAGTTCATTTCTTATTTTAGTCTTTTCGTTGTGATTATTTATTTCACTGGACAGTACAGTGATTGATGAGTCAAAGCTTTCAATTTACGGCCCAAGTTTCCTCTTACTGGCAATACTATGGTGTCCCTGCAGTGCAGTTTCCTTTGCACTCACACACAAGAGAACCACGTAAAAATGCTATGAGTCAATACAGACTGTTGTGTAGTAAACTCCAGACGAACAAACTGACATTTTTCTTCGTTCATTCCCGTCCCGCCAGGCACTAAACTATGTGTTTATAATAAACGCCTGCTCAGTTTAAAAGAGTGAAGATGTGTTTACAGGTCATGCCCCTGCACACACTCAACCTGCATCCTGTCCATTTATTGTAAATGGGCTTTCTTCAAGGATGTAACAATGTCCTCAGTGTCGCATCGCGACGGCGAACGACGCGACAACGCCAGCGCCGCATGTATGAGCAGCATGTGCTCGTGCTGCGTCACAGGATGTTTATCCAGCCTGAGATCAGAGAGAGGAAGTCGCACCGCGTGGGTCCTTCTGGGTGGTGGTGCGCGTCCAGACGACTTTACGCTCTGCGGCCAGATGTAAAGTGGATCATGACGTCTGCCTGGAACCTCTAAACCCACATCTAAAGCTGTGCAGAATGTTTAATACCGGGCAGGATGTCACAGTCTAAAGAAAGATCGCCCGGTAGCACGCGTGACTGAAACCTGTGTTTGGCCTTTGGTTCCGGGGCCAGAGGTGTGTGTGTGTGCGTGTGTGTGTGTGTGTGTGTGCATGTGAGATCACAGTGGTGCCAATTTGTGAAGCAGTATTTTTAGAAAGTCAGCCTGTGATACTCCTCAGATCGGTCAAACTCTTTGATGCGTTAAATGCAGAGGGATCCCACTTCAAAGCTGTGAGTGGGGGGATAGGATGGGAAAGGGAGGGGTGTGACTTCACTATACACTTCATTACTTTCTGTCACCTCTGACCTCTGGGCATTTGTGCTCATAACACACTTCCAGTCTCTGAGATCCAAGACCGGAGATATTTATGTGCAGCAGGGATCAAGGCAGAGCAGGCTTTTTATTACGTTCAAACAGGTTGTGTTCATCAGGATCAGATCCTCTGGTCGTCAGATATTGTTGTATTTTCATGGTGTTTCTTCATCTTGTGCATCTTATTTTGAAAGGTGCTGTAAGAATTAAGTTGATAAACCTTTTAAACTTGTTATCACAGTTTAAATAGGTAAAGAAACAGCCCTCTCTATTACACCGTCTCTACACGAGGACTTACTTTAAATCAGTAATCTTAATTTTATGACCTTCCTTGTGACATTGTAGGACGATGACAAAGCTTGTTAACAGAGTTTATAACCGATCTTTAAGGCGTGTACCTCTTGCCACAGCTTTTATTTCCAGATAACAGAGCAGTTAAGTGAACTTCCTGTGTGTTTTATCGTCCTTGTGTAGAGCGGATCCGACGAGAAGGCCGCACAGGAGTTTGTCATCTGACGGGCGGCTACGAAGCCATAAAGCTTAAACAAATACACGCGCGATGAATGAGATCACGAGTATCACAAACGCAACTGATCTCATCTCACTCTTTAGCATTTGTGCGTGACTGGTTATCTACAAACCTACCACACCTTAGAAGTGAGGTGTGTTCAAAGCCACTGAATCTTTCAAGTGTCCCGCGCTGCACACACTGAGTCTGCTCCTCTTATCGGCCATGACTCAGGCCTGTAACAATAAAGGTCACATTCCACCTGCCAGCAGAAAGTAAAGGGACTTTCCGGTGTCGTACTGATGCATGTCTGGCATTCACTGAAATACTTCCGATGAAAAGTGTCCCTGTGTCAAGTCTGTGGTTTGACTCTACTGTCAGTCTACTGTAATTGAATTGTCTACTGTAATGTCAGTATACGTGGGAAATAAACATATTAAAACAGAGAAGTCGATGAGTTCGTGAAAAATGCATGAATATTTATTCAAATAAATACAGACTCAGGAAATAATTTAAACAACTCAAGCAGTTTGCCAGTACAGTAACACCTTATCATGGAAACAAATAAATTAACATCGTGGTTTTTAGGAGGACGCCTCCCAGGAGAAAACTTGAAATAGTTTTGACAAGTCAAGGGTTCAGTCCTAAGTGTGGAGCGTCTGATAAAACCCTGCCGCGTCTCCGAGAGCTCAGTCCCAAACAATCCTTCATGTCCGGACCGGACGACCTCGTCCTCCGTTTGGTCCGCGTTATTATTTGGTTTATGGTCCACGTTGACTCTGGAGGGAGATTCAACAACTGTAATTAGTTTCACGACTGTCACATGTCGCTAGCTTTACTTGTGTTACCGGTATTCATTCACACGTTCACAGCCAGCTGGGTCTCACCATGTTAGGAGTGGTTAACCGCCGCGGCTCAGGGCGCCCTGGCCATGCGCCTCTCCTGCTGCCCGGGCGACGCGCTCCCGTTGTCCTGCCGCGTTCTGAAGTCCTGGATGGCCCTTCTGTTCTGGTAGTCTATCAGGGCCATGGTGATCACCGCGTTCCAGCAGTTGGGCTCTCCAGAACACCGGAAGTCGATCTCCTTGTCGTCATTGGTCACGATGGTGAAATAGACGAACTTGCCGGTGCGCTCCACGCAGTCCACCTTCTTGATAGACTGCAGCTTGAGCTCTTTGCCCTTGGAGCGCTTCTGCGTGTCCGCGTAAATGTTGAGGCTGTCCGTGGTCAGGACGCACGTCTTCCTCTTCCAGAGCTGGAGCAGGTTGTCGCTCCGCTTCTCCAGCTCGCCCTCCTTCAACACCTGGCAGATCTCCGCTGCTGACATTTTCATTGTTTATCTCTGGCGGCTTTGTGAAGCCCCTGTTTCCCTGCTGCTGCTGCGTCGTCCAGGGGATCCCCAGGAAGGAGCTTCTCTGCTACAGCTGTAATAATCCAGACATGCGTTGTGAATGAACAGAGTTCGGCCGAGCTTTTATGCGGCTCCTCCAGCCCTGCCCCCTTGACGTCAGATGGCTTGGGGAATGTATCAACAGTTGCCAGTGGAGTAATTCAAGGCTCTGTGTGGGTGGAAGCTGTGGCGCAGGAGGGGAGAGGGCAGAGGAAGTCCTAACGTGGACCTAATTACACAGCCTGCGTTGTAATTAGCGATCCACATCCTACTGTGGAGATTAGTCCAAATGTTTGCCCACTGTGCAGTAAGTGACTCATTCTAATGGGGTTTACTACTGGAGAGCACATCTGGAGAAGGAGTCTGGTCTGGAAGCCAACGATTACTTCATAGAGGTAAAAGTATGGTTTCCCCCCCACAGCAGCCTGGAAACTCAGGCCACGATGCTGTACCACCCAGAGGTGAAGTTTCAGTCTAAACACAAAAACTCTGACATTCCTGCGTGCAGATGTCCCTTAACAGCCCAAAACAGTTTTCATCCAGACAGCAGATGATTGGTCAGACTAAACATCAGCTGCCACACAGAGCCAACGGTTTAGGAAGCACAGGTATTGTTACAGTGCAGAGCTGGAGTATCTGGAGAACCCACACAAACATGAGGAGAAGGTATAAACAGTACAAGGACGTGTAATGGATACAACTTAGCTCCAATACAGCGTCATCAGACATCAATTCCTGTCCAAATATATGACATGATTTATTGCGGTGGCCCCTCACAAACAGCTGACACGCGTGAGCTCCTGAGGTCAGCTTGAATCAGCAGGGAGAGGTCGGAAGGAAGCAGATGGCACCGGCAACATCCTGACTGGAGTGCTCAGCTCCAGATACGTCAATCGAAAGCACCCACTTCAGTCTCTCAGCCGCGCTCGTCTATCGGTCACCACTCGGTCCCTCGCAGACTTTTTGGCAACGAAAAAGATAATGATAATGACACGAAAACCTCACACATCAGCGCCGCGGCGATCACAGAGGAGCCTGCTCCCGTGGCAGCGGGTTCAACCCTGTGATCCTAAAGAAGAGAAAACCACATGTGTACTGAGTCAAACAGCTCTGGGGCCACTTCCACTTTACCCTCTTCCCCCTTTGTTGTCCAGTGTGTGTGTGTGTGTACACAGATACAGATTTGAATTTGTCTGAAGGAGCATCGTGGTGGATCTTCTGCAGACACGCCCAGGCGGTGACTCAACGCGTTGCCCAGCGTCTTCATTTGAAGGAGTCTGCTTGCTGAAGGAGCGCCAGGTGTGTCTGTGTGCACACTAGTTGTCTTTATCTGTGTGTGTGTGTGTGTGTGTGTGTGTGTTAGTAATATTTCAAATATTACGCAGAAGTTTATCATCACCATTAAGACTTTATAGGAAGTGTAGGAAGGAAGCTCTGGAGGTGTGTTGTGAAATCCCTCTGGTTCTCAACATCCCCGCGTAGACAAAATAACCCCCCACCCCCCCCCCCCCACACACACACACACAAGTAGGGAAGTAAAGTCTTTCTTGTTTACTAGTGGGACTGCTCTTTGCAGCCTTGGGTACATGGGTGTGACAGGACAGCAGGTGGAAGGACTCGAAAGGCCCAGAGCTGACAGTCGTGTTGGGGCATGAAGCTGTGAGTCACATCACACAAAGCAGCGGAAAACACAGGAGACGCGGATTCACTGAGCCCCCGCTTAATAAAAATAGGTGTTAGGTTCATAATCGATTTACAAAATAATGTAGGTTAATAAACATAACCTGGGAACTTGCTGATCTTTGGTCTATTTTTATTCATACACAAGTAACAGGATATTATAATTGATGCTCATTTTTTTTTAACCCACGTATTTTTATTCACCAGGATAAATTGCTGTAATAAAGATGTGAAAATCCCAGATGAAAGAGACACGTGGAGACACCTGCAGCAATAAAGTGCAAATAAAGGTGTGGAGTCTATAAACGGTCGCACCCAGCAGTTCCACTCACCGCACACTGAACTCAAGGATGGCAGCGTCTGTCCCCGTCCAACGCGGCTGAATCGATAAGTGTCTTCGCCACACAGAAAAATATACAAGAGAAACGCTACACTGCACAAATGCTACACTAACATCAACTCACATATTGTGAGTTGCAGGAACTATTCAATCAACAACCAACATCCCCCCCCCCCCCCCACACACACACACACACACTCAACTATACATAGTCAGTGTAACAATGGGGCTCTGCAGAAAGTAGCCCACAGGTAACAGCTGCGCGCTGACACGTTTACGACTTCGGTTTGTTCCCCCCGTGCGCGCACACACGCATCCTCTCCTGCTCTTCTGCTCCCTGGTGACATGCCCTTGTGATGAGACTCCACAGCTATTTGAGGCATTGTTCTGATAAGCCCAGTGTGTGTGTGTGTGTGTGTGTGTGTGTGTGTGTGTGCGCGTGTGTGGCCACGCTGGTATTCATCAGCGTGGGAAAAAGAACAAATGGCCGATGAGGGCAGCGTGCACGGTCCGACAGAACGCGCAATGAGAGCACGGAATGGCCTCAGCGGTTTGCAAGGTACCCAGAGTTAATATGGCCTTAATAATGCTAAAAGAAAACACTTAAAAAGATGAGTAGCTGTCGGTTTGAGGATGAACCAGAATGCAGTTCAGCCAAACTCATTAATGCTGTGACACAATAAAGAGATTTACTGTCAAGCATGCGTGAACATCTCAGTAGCTCTGTGAGAACCTTTCCTCCCTCCACAAGCTGCGTGACCCACGTGAGGAGAGAAGCCGCCGAGAACTATGTGATGTGACCTGACGAGTTTCTCCCCAAGTGCCGGCGCTTCATTCTTGTCGCTTTGCAAAGAATGGCAGGTATGCGGGTCTGTCCTCTGCGCCAGGAATGTGGCAGCCGCCGCGTAGCTTTGCCGCAGCTTTTATGATAAACCATAAAGCATTTCACGTAGAAAAGAAGAGGGTTTGTGTGGAGGTGACCTGGGCCACAGATAATCCTCCCGAGTCAGACTGAAAGGTGACTGATTAGTCAGGAGAGTCTGCTGCATGTTGGCTCATTTGCGGTGCAGTGATTAAACATGTCTGCACGTTGGAGGCCATCAATCAAAATGAAGTCATTATACATTCCTGTAATCATTACCTCGCTTTACCTCAGATTATTTTGAGACTTAACAGGAAATATGTGATATGTGATGCAATAATTTAACGCCAGCCATGATTAAAGCTCCACCATTTGAGTTATCTCCTCAGATTTGTCTGAACAAGCGCAGGGTCTGATTTTATTTTCCTTTCCTTATAATGCGGGTTCTTACTCGCAGCTTTATCTGCGCTCGGAAGTCAAATGGCGTGATTCAAGTTATACGTGTCACACCCAGTTTCCTGTTCGCTCCACGGGCCCATTCACAGATCCAGACGGAGGTGTGTGCTTGGCTCTGATTGGGTGTGAAGCCTGCTTTCCCACGCGGGCCCGAGCACAAACTGGCGATCAGGCGATTGGCTCTGCATCGGATCGGAAATGCCTCGCACCAAAGTAGACGAACACGCACAGAGCAAAATGTGCCTGCTTCACAGCCAGGAAGTAACAACGTGAAAGCAAACCAGTTTAAATTCCTTCATTTTTCCTTCTGCCATTGTACGACCCGGCACAAGAAGGCGTTTATGGTGAGGCCCACGCTGGAGCCGTGTTTTGTCTCACTGCTGGAGGAAGTTGTGCAGCTTCCTCCCCAAGGACACAGCTCTTCCCCCAAACAGTGTTTTTATGTTTTTCCCATTTGGTGTGTTGCTGCTCTACTTAGTGTTACAGCACAAGCAGAACTGGCATCGTGATAATTATTCATTATGTTTCAACCTTTTGGTGCAACTACTGATGATATTGCTTCAGGGATTTATCATCTGGGGATCATGATTGCGTCAAAATGTCTGGACAAAATTGATCCCCTACTAGTTTTGGATGTCCCAAACTAAAACAAGGACCAAAATATCTAAAAATGGCGCCGATACTCCATGAGTCCATAGTGAATTCCTGCATTGGTATCCCTGGATGTAATGGAATCTTTATCACGATGCCAGTTCAGCTCATTCGTGTCCGCACCAATCCGACGTCAGCGACATAAAGCGCCTCTATTCCCTTCTCTCTCTGCAACTCACACGGCTTCCGACTGGGACAGGACGGTACAAAAGACCCCACATAGTCAGACTGGTTTACAAACACCTCACTGTGCGAACTCACACGCACGTAAAAAATAAAGAGCTGCCAAAAGCACCTTTGGGCCAAGAGTGGGACGGTGGGTGCAGCTGCGTCTGGGGAAGGAGACTGCACCCTCTACTCTTCTGCTGGATGAGGAGGACACAATGGCAGACATTCAGGGATTATCCCACCAGGCTGAATACGCTCCTTTCTACTGCTGCTCTGAGACGTACACACAACAAAAATAATCTCATAACTCATCCGATTCATGCGGTCACACCTTCTCCGTCCATGCATCCATGCACACGCACACTCGACAAAACCTCCGACAGCGGAGGAGGCAGAAGAAGAAGAAGACTTATAATAATCACGAGCATTAGTGACTTGAAACTTAAACTGTCTACACTGCGTCATTGGCGCCACTGCTGTTTTCTGATGTTTCCAACGTTCTGTCAGCACTGGTGGTACTGAATGCGAGTAAAGTACAAGCAGACGTGCATGAGTCCAGCAAGGCTGTGCCGTTTCATTTCCTCTCCCTCTAATCGGAGCACAGACGAGTCTTTAGGCACAATCGGGCGTCTTGTTACAGAGCAGATCCTTAAGCCTCAGTAGGAACAGAGTCTCGTTCACAAGTCTGCAGAGCAAAATCCCCCCAAATGACAGTAGCAGACTGACGTCCTCTAAAATATCCACTGCTTATAGACTTTGCTTTGTTTGGTCATTTGGGTATTGGGTGTTGACAGTGTCATCATCTTGACCTAGTCCAGACTTTTGTTTCTCGCACATTCCCGTTGTCACCTCTGTTCCCATGAAGATAGAAGTATAAACACACGTAGATGTTAAGTGTTGCCGGACAAGGTGACAGGATAAGAAAGCACCTGTCTTTCTGCACCTAGCACAAACCCCAGGGTTGCCAAGACACAGAGTTTCTCTCCTCCAGGAAACTTCAGAGCGCTCGCTCATTATCTCCCACGGAGCGTTACAAGGGTCTCTCAGAGCAGCGCGCACGGTCGCTCTATCTACAAGGCAGGATTCCAGGCATTCTGGAAGTCTTCGCTGATGACGGGCAGACCATGAGCACATTCTTCCAACCGCGATGTTAATGAGTCGCCATGCAAAAAAAAAAAAAAAAGGTCAGCATGCTGAGGCTGTTCCTGCAAGCTCGCCAATCATTTGCAAATTGTCACCTGATGCCTAAGAGTCAAGTCACTGTGTGGCTATTCAGCGTCCTGTCACATGGCGCGTTCAACGGCATGTGCATTCACCCCAGGAAAGTTGGAAAGAGCACACTCAGCTAGAACAGAAAGTCTGAGATCATTTATTAACTGTTCTTCACGTACATATGACTTACTGTAAAATATTATGATTGGTTTTAAATTATTTTCAGAATTATTATCTTCCTTTGAACACAAAAAAAAAAATTTAGAAATTGTTTGCTGTCCTTGTCGTGATCTGTCTCCCCAGTTTTCATGGTCAGTTTATGCCCTGACTAAAATTGTGAATTAAGTATTTATCTTAATTTGACACACATGGACTCAAACCAAGATGTAGTGGTGAAAGTAGACACCAAACCAACAAACCACAAAGGGATGCGTCGCTGAGCTTTAACCTACTGATAAACCCACACGTGGGACACAAAACCACAAAAGGACACGATTCCATGTAGCACAACTTTAATAGAATATTTTACCTAACTCTGTACAAATTGAAAAGAAATATTGCGCAAGTAACAAATTGTGAATAAGAACCAGTTAAGGCCATTGCTAGCACACGGTGCAAATGTGATAGATTTGAAGATGTTAACCGTGGCTCTGAGATCCATCCAATAAGATCTACAATCGTTTTTTTTTTTTGTTTAGAAGAGAGAAGGTGTGGGTATTATTCACTATCCCCGCAATCGATGACCAGTCACCAGCCAAAAGTGTCCAACCTAATGGCTAAAGATCCAAGTGCAGTATACAAAATACATTGGCAACTCCTTTTTCCACAGACATTCTACTCGATCATTAGACGGTAACAGAAATATTTATATATTCTTGAACAACTTTAAACGCTGAGTTAGATTACACTGAGTTAATGAGTATTGGCAAACATGTTTAAGAAAAAGACGATGCTGCGTTTTCAATTTTGGCTTCTTGGCAACAGAATTTACATTTGATCTGAACACCTCCCATACGAACCCATCTCTGCCTCACCATAACGTTTATTAACAACTACATACATACCAGAAGTAGATCTTATCGGTAATCATAGACTGAGGGATCAGCCACAGCGTCTGCCTAGATCTGTCATTCTCGTGGAAAACATTCAGACTTCGTGGGATGTTTAGGTCAAGGGTATCTAGTAAAGGTGTAGGTCTTGAATTGTAAAGCATGCCCATCACAGGATCGCATTGTTGCATGTCCACTCAGGTACTCGGTTTAAATGCTTGTTAAGCTCAATATGCTTAGGCAGAAAGGAGCAGTATTAATAGAGAACACAGTTTTCAATGTTTGAAATGCTTTTTGATCATATAAAACACGACTTGGCAGTATTCATGTTTTGTTGACCTCCTAAGCCCAAATAAGAGCAAATAGGAAAATGACCCTATAAGTGTGGCTGGGCATTGAAGAGGTTGCGGTACGCACCACTTTCTACAGCTGCATGACACCAGAATAAATAGTCCAAAGACACCACAATGAACATTTAAAAAATAAAATTCAAATGATACATTGTATGTCTCTTTAAAAAATACCATAACATAAGAAAAACTGTTCAGCAAACCCAGTGAATGATTAAGCCAAACTTGTTCAGCAGTTTCCTGGTAAACGCTCACTTTTCTTGTTGGCATTAAAAAACCCTGAGTAACTGATTTATTTCACTGAAAATTAAACTTGGGTTTTCATGTTTTCCTGGCTAATTCCCAGATGATGATGATGATGATGATCTAAGTTTCTTGGCAGTAGTAAGTTACTCCACCTTACCAATGGAGAACACATGTGATGCCATAGTTTATAATTAGAGCCAAGTCACTTCCTGCTCTGAGTTTGAATGAAGCCAAATAAAAAAAAAAAAGGGGTGAGATGGGCGCAAGACAGAAAGATAAGTCATGCACATAGTAAAAAAACGCAGTTGGTTTGCGTTCTATTGCGTTCAGATGACTGTTTATAAAAGGGTGGGGCCTGCAACGTTAGGAGGACTTGTTGATTGGCTAAGAACTGATTTGATGGACAGCAGGCTTCCACCTCCCTTGATCACCATGGTTACTGCTGTTTGCATTCGGCAGGTTGGGGCTGTTCTTTCTGCAGGGAACAAAGTGAAACCAGATTTAAAAAAAAAAAAAAACAAACAAACACAAAGAGCTAATGAAGCTGCTGTACAATTATTAGCAACTAAAAGAAGCTAAAGAGAAAGCAGATGCTAGTGAAAGTACCTGGTACCAGCTAAAAGGTTCAATGTTAGACACCTGGGATGAGACTATAAGAGGGGAAACAGTTTGAAATAGGAAAGACAGGATCAGGAGAAAAGCCAAATCTAATCAAGATGTAAGTAAAGGTCCTTAATTGTCCCCCCAACTACTGGGACAACGATGAGTGTAGTGAAAGAGAGGCACAGCCAGAATAATTAACCAAAGCTAACAGATGAGGCAAGGTGTAAAGTCTGTGGGATGTCGTCCTTATTTCTCCCTTACCTAGAAATGCATGGGGTGAGAATGATTTGATTATGCCTGTAATGGAGGGGAATCCAGGGGAGGGAGAGACAACAATATGCACAAGTTTAATTGTCGCGTTCAGGAACGACAGTGGAAAAATTAAACACTTTTGCAGCTGACGCTTCATCCTGCATCAAAAATTCCTGAAGCTAAATTAATAACTGACAAGTGAACTGAAATTATGTACCAGAGGAAAAACTCCAAAACGTGCCAACTTCATTCAAGCCATGTCTGATAATGTTGTGAGACCATTACCAGCAACTTCTCCCCAAAGCCCATAAAGAGTCTTTATCGCTGTAGCAATAAAACCACACTCTCTATTTAGATTAGCCCGACTATACATTTTATACTGATATACGTAGCTTTGTAAAACTATTTCTATAAACTATAACCTAGAGTTCAAGATGTAGACTGACCTTGGGGTCACAATCTCCATCGTCGTCGTCATCATCATCACCCTCCTCATCCTGCTCCTGAAACACAATAGCAAGTTAAAGCAAGAGACACAGACAAACTTTGCATCCAGTGATCATTGGATCAAATGACTTGTTTTCGCGCTAAAATGGCACAAACCTCCTCGTCTCCCTCTTCTAGCTCTTCCTCTTCAAACTACAAACACCGCAATGAAATCCACAGTGAAAACACACCCAACAGCAATAACAAAGCTCAGCTTTAGCCCATAAATCACGTCCCACTGTGTGTGAGTACTGAGACATTTAGTTTAGAACGGTGTGTCTTTACTCACACTCTCATCATCTTCCAGCGCTTCTCCGGTGAAATACAGCACTGCTCTAGGAATTATTCTCTCACGGAAGAAATGACCAATCTCAAAGTCTGTGGCTAGGGTGAACTCTG
Organism: Macropodus opercularis; assembly: GCA_030770545.1. NCBI lineage: Eukaryota > Metazoa > Chordata > Actinopteri > Anabantiformes > Osphronemidae > Macropodus > Macropodus opercularis. Next base: position 6,102,345 of record CM061094.1, on the reverse strand, counting down.
AGTCTTCGTCCTGTGGAACAAATAAGCCAAAACATTTTAAACTCTGCTAAAAACAAAAACAAAGAAGGCAGGGGCTGATTTTTGATAAAGAATTCGCTTGTTTTACTCACCATCTCTCCATCTGGTGAGGCTGTATGGGGAAAAAACAAACCTACTTAATTTAAATAATGACAATTTAAAAAAAAAAAAGTTCATTAAGCAAATATGTAAACAGTTTTATTCACATGACCCTGGCAACAGCAGTTCAGTCACATGGTTGCAACCTCCACGTTTATACAACGAATGAATAAAAGGACGTCTCAGCCCTGGAGCTGCACACCTGAGAGCTTGACAGAGAGCTATTTATACACACCAGCCATTCAAAGAGGCGATGACTAAACCAGCGAGATGAAGCTCAGCCGATGTGATTAGGTCAAAGTCAGAATAAGTCTGGGCATGTCTGAAAGGTGAGGTGACTGTACGGGAAACAGGATAGTCATGACATGAAGGTGTAAGTGGACCCGTCGCTTTATTATTTAACTACAGTTGATTCAGCTGAATGCTGCCAACTGACCTGAAACTCTGCCAGACTGACTGTAGATGAGAGCTACTGCACCCTGATGGTTAACAAACATAACTAAGGCTTTTGTTTTAACATCCATCTACAACTGCATACATTCTGAAATGCAATATCTGTTATGCTGGTAAACAAATCTAAAGGTGGTGTCTGTTAACTAACTGTTTTAGTACTTTTTAATTTATTATCTGACTGATCTGTCATTAAGGTTATTAATTGGCTGGTTGCTATCACAGTAATGCATTTGAATATTAGATGATAAAGTAAAACAACAAAAAGGCAACTAAAGGAATCAAACCTTAGTAACTAATGCCTTAAGTTTAAACTCTGTCTCCAGTTGAGCAACAGACTTGCGGTTTGTTTCTCCTATACAGTGTGGAGGAGTAGCTCTGTCTTCTACAGTGTAGGAGCTCTGGCACCACCTGCTGTTAAAGTCAGCTTAATGCAGTGACCGGTGGCAACACAATGACAACACATGGCCACACTGCCCCCAGATCAAACACCTGCTGTGACTGTTTGTGTGTCTTTCTCCTTGCTTTCAGTCAGGTAATGAGTATATGACCAATACCGTGTTTTTACAGTTCTACCCTAAGACACACAATGAAACACCTTAGCATCTCAAAGGTTACAGCGCTTGCTACTGGTGACGACGACTGGAACCCCTGTATTAAAAAAGCCAACCTCATCTGATCAACCTCAGTCAAGTCTACACGAACTTGACCAGTTCCCCTCTACATGTCTTTTTCCTCAACAATTCACGCAGGTTTTACATACATGCCTTAACAAAATCAACTGAGAGGAGAACATTTTGGCAGGTTTGCCTTCCGTTTATCCAACAACCGTTTGATGAATTGTTCCTACTCGCTCCATAAATACTTGTGGAATTTATGTGCATATTGAGCACTGTCACCTCAAATGAAAGAACTTCTTATGAATACACCTCAACCTCTGCTTCTCCGCTTCTAACACAAAGAGCAGGAAAACAGAGTTTGCAGTCGACTTGACGTCTGTCGTCACCACTTCAGAAATTTCTGATTTCCATCATGGGTAGACAGTTGACATTGAGGCAGGGCGGAGGCCGTTGTGCTGACTAACAGGATATACACATTTCCAGAGAATATTGCTTAACTGCGTTCTCACCTTTGATAGGGTTAAAGAAATTGAAGAAAGAATCGTTGGGGACCTGTTTGGTAACCGTACGAACAGTGCCACGGCCTTTATGCTTCTGCTTCTTCTTAATAGTTTTCACCGTCACGTCCTTGCCCTTGTGCCAATCTATTTGACAGCTAGAGAGAGAGAAAGTATGAAAAAAAAGTGAGAGGCGGCAGAAAGCAAGGACGTAAAAAGGTAAAAGTCAAAAGTACCAAGAGGAGGCTGATGTGTGGGATGTACAGTCAAGAGACATTAATATAGACAGAACATTTTACAAACCACACAATATCCACTTTTTCTTTGCTATGGTTTATCAAACTTGCATGTATGCTTTGGCCCTCACCCTTCACAGTCAATGATCTCTGGCCCCTCAAATGAAAAAGGATCTGAAGTCTCAGGCTCTGACTTCATCTTGTAGACTTTAGTGAGGACTGCATTATTGAAATAACCATTAGGCTCAAAGTGGAACTCCAATGTGAAACTCTAAGAGAAAGTATAAGACAACATGTGAGACAGCAATTTAAACTTTGGTGCATATAGAACGATACCAGTTTGTTAATGATCACACTGACCATTTGCTGTCCTGGCTCAGAAAACTTGACCTGAATATCTTTCAGGTGCTTTAGGATGGGCTCATCATGTTCCTGGTATGAAATAACAGTAACAACTGAATGTTAAAACAATGTTGTACAATATAAAACGATTACGTCTCATGCGAATAAGACAAGGATCGTTGAAATGTACCTGTAACATGTCACTGAGCATGTCCACACTCTTAAATATGGTGAGCCAGAAATCAGGGATCCCTTTTGGATCTTCCTCCGGTGTGGCCTCCTCTTTCTTTGCATCCTCAATAGAAGCCTTTTCCTTTATTCCCTCCTACAAGCACAAGACTCACTGATAATCAACAGTTTATCAGAACACACATTTTCTACTTCTTCTAGTGATTTTAGCCACAGTTCGCCTTGCTGTATTCTACTGGATACACCTATTTGACCAAACGTGTTTAACTTTTATCAATAAGACATTTAAACTAAAGTTGTAGACTTTATTTTTGAGAAAGCGATTTCACATCTACTTAGCAGTATTTATGAGGGTCAGGGATCCATTGTGGCTTAGCCGATACACAAACCAAAGCTCGACTTACAGCCAACTCCTCCTCCTCTTCTCTGTCACTATGCCACTCACACTCTTCATCTGTGGGTTCCACAGCTCCTGTGACAATATCTCGTCTCTGTGACACATGGCAAATAGACATGACAAATAAGTTTATCATTCGTGAAAGGGACAGGGAAATATTAGCATTAAAACTGCATATGTCTGGTGCCAAAGAACAATTATTTTCATCTAGAAAAATGAAACCACAACTTTTCAGAGAGAGACACACACTCACACAGCATACAAACAGGTGCAGCAGGATTACAGCTGTCAGTCTTCAGTGGCTAAGAATGGCTAAGTTCACTGGCTCTGGAAATAGCCTTCACTGACAAAGTTGACTACTCAACTACAGTTTTCAATTTAGCACCAAGGATGTATCTTCACTGACCTGATGTCAGACCAGATAGACAAACTATCAAAACAAAGCAAATGCGTCTGTTTTGTCTAAGACATCAAAATCAGTTTCACATGAATGTAGAAGAAATAAAACAACAATACAAATCACCAAATTGGAGAAGGTATTAGTATTCTGCCATTAAAATTTCAATAACTTTCTCCACTGTGCTATTATTTACCAAAATTAGAACCAGAAACAAATTACAAAAAAAGAAAAATGAAACGTAGATAAAACTAAGTTTCCCCATTACTGCTTCCATAGGATTTAGGTCAGTAAGTCAGTCAGATGCTGCTAATCACCATCTTGATCAACTGACTATTAGCAGATGTGCAGCGCTTTGTAAAAGCAGGATCTTTCGCTGGTTTGGAGCATTCATACGCCAAGAAAATTAAGCAATGTTATTAAAAAAGCACTTGTTGCTGCTTGTCACACTGGAATTTGAGTTCAACATTCTACAGCCAGAAAGAATATTCACAAGTGGAAATCCTTCAAGAGAGCTGCCAACTTTTTCCAGAGTGAAAGGTCAGAGCATGCAATCCTCAGAGAAATACAAAACACTAAATACAGGCCCCACTGAGCATGTTACAGCCAAATCCATAAGTGCATTTTGTTGACCATGGACTCAACTCTGTACCAGAGTATTTTAGGTAAGTGTTGTAATGATGCACTGGTGACCTGTCCATAATGTGCCCCACTCCTTCTCCAGTGTCTGATGGAATAAGCTACAGCACATCTGCAACCCTTACTACAGTGGTCACGATGATGGCTGCATAGATGGATGTTCCTTATCCAAGTTTGTATTTGCCAAATACTGAAACTTGCTACAACCATGTGATGTTTCATATTTATTTTTAGTAAGACACAAAATTAAAGAGGCTGTACTAAGTATAATGCATTACTGTACAGCAAGGGTTACAGTCACGTAACGATAAGAAAACGCTAATTTATAAAAACATTGCTGTACCTTGTCAAACATAGGCTGGTACAGAGCAGCATACTTCCTCTCAAGCTCATGGACTTCCTCGTAGAATTTGGCCTCTATGTTAGCACACTGCACCTGTAGCCTCTTCAAGGCATGCACTCGCCTCTTCACTGCTTTAGGAAGCATGCTATGAGAGAAGAGGATCAGGAGAACCAATGTCAATTTGAAACCTGAAAATTCAATATTATTCTTTGCGTAGTTTGTGAAACCATGGTGTGAACAGTGATACAGATTAATAAAGTCTACTGAACTATATTTGAATAACAATAGGGACATGGCCATATGCAGATATAGGACTGTCAGATGTCACAGATTAGCAATAACCTATGGTCTTTGAACTAGATTAGTTTTATATTTGTAAAATAGAATTGTATAAAACACTGCACAGTTACTGTTATAATGAGCAGCAATGCATAACTTGAGTAACAGTTCCACGAAAAGACCTGTTGCATTTGGAGACGGTATTTCACGGACAGTTAATAACGTCAATGTACCAAAGGAATCTATAAACATGAATGCTTTGAGTCAGCTAATGCTCACTACACAACCAAATCTTTCCTGTTTAAGCAAGGATCAAAATTGTCACACTGCTTTATTAGATAAGTAACAACAGCAGTTAGCCGCCACTGTAAGCTGTTTGGTAATTAACAAACACTTTGCACATTATAAAAATTAGTCTTGTCATTTTTCCTTTCAACACGCAAATGCAGTATAAACACTGTTTACTGACCTTTCCAAAAAGTGAACGTTGACAGGTCTGTCCATTTGTCCACCAGGATTTTGCATCATATGATCCCCTTTACCTGCCAAACCAAAACACAAGATTAACATGGATGCTCCTTCGGGGTCTGAAATATTAAAACCTTTTTAAACCACTAAATACTCAATAGTACTAAAATTGGTGTATTATTCTCAGGCACTCACCAAAATATCAAGTTTAGTATGAAGTAAATACTATATGAAAATACTGCATTCAAATCTACCTTTATTTGCATCCATTATCAGTGGCAGCTCCTTCCTCTGTTAAAACAAGATAAACCGCATTAGACATGTGCCTATCAAGGGTCACTTCTGATAGACAAAGCAAAAAAGTGGAGGAGAAAGGCGACAACTGGCCTCGTTTGAAAATTTGTCAGCAAGCTAAAGTTTAATTGTAGTTTTACTAACATTCAGGTCTCTTGTCAACAAGGTTATCAATCAGGGTACCGGTATCTCATTTATACTCTTGAGACTATGCTGGAACACAGAAGAACACTTCTTGATGTGTGGATGAGCCATTTTGGGGTAACTGGTCTACCTGTGTCGTCTGACTGGGCTGCAGTCAGTAACTGACTTGCAGAGAAGGTAAAGTGTCCCCACAACACTTGGAGCAGTCTAAAAACTGAGCCAAGTAGCCACTTAACTGATCAACAGCAAACACTCGTGTTGAGCAAGCGCAGGCCGATGACGCACTGACATGCTAATGGCAGCTGTGCTAGAACGAGACCGCTAAAGTTAGCAGCTCTGCTTTTATACCAAGTAAATAAGAATGGCATTACCCCCGACATTAACAGATGACCAGTGGTGAAACAACAGCGGTATTGAATAACACGTTGTTATCGACCTACAACGAGTATTTACCAAAAACAGACACTATGGGCGGTGCCAAAGATTTGACAGCGGCTAACCGGGCTAACCAGCTAGCAAGAAACTATAAGCCAACGTGCAGGGAACAATGCTTTAGCTAACAGCAAAGGCGCCGCGTAATACCACGAAAGATCCCCTCTCCAAATATTCAAATAGTACACGACAATTGTACCGTGGCATGGGGGCCGAACCAGTACACGATATATACGATATATACACCGAGCCGCTGAGGATGCCGATGGTTGCTATTCCTAGCCGCACTGCTAAGCTAATTCCACATAGCGCTGTTAGCTCGAGGGTTCAGAAAATCACCAAAGTCGAAGCAAAATGTCGGCAAGACAGTTAACCTGCAGCGTCTCAAATGAACGAGATGACTCGCTGCGTGGATGATGAATATCCTAACAATTATAGTAGATGATCCTATTACTGCAATTATTGCGCTGACTTACTGTTCCTGCTCCTCTTACCTCTAGCTGAGCAGAATTCTCGCTAGTTTTGCTTTGCTCACGCGTCTACCCCCCCCCCCCCCAATACGCGCAAGCAACACACGCGCTCCAACATCCTAGATTCTGATTGGACAGTCGTTGAACGAAGGCGGGGTTGCTGCGTTCAACCTGCCTGGTTCTTTTCGTCTTTCTCAAACAAACCAGAATAGGAAAAATTCACTATTCGAAGACGTCACAATCTGTTCTTATACTCAGATGTGAAGAAAATGTATGTTTCAACATATCGTGCATACAAGACATATAACGTAATATATAACATCTGAATGATAGATCCAATATTTGAGTGTTTGATTGTTTACATTTGCTCTGTTTAAAAAGAAAAACAAACACACATGCCATAAATACAAACACCTTTTAAAAAATAAAAACTCGGTGGAAGTCCAAACCCAAGTGAGCTGGGAGTTTAATAAGAAGATGTGTTTAAAGCATACACAAATGAAATAAGCATTAATACATAATTATTCATGAACAACAGTAAGCATTGCAGTTAGCAGTTTTAATAAACATGCAATGAAAACAAAACACAATTAATTGATATGTTTAGTCCAAGAAACATCAGAGCCCTAGGTTGTCTTTATTCTTAAAAATGGTCAAAGTACAACAACATTCTGTGAGTCTTTGTGTTTCTCCCATTTATGTATTTTATTTATATATGACATGTTTAATTTGACCCCCTGTACACACATCTGCTCATATTACTGTGAACTTTAATGTGAAAGTGTGATATTTAGGAGGACACAAGAAAAACATGCTGTATTTTTGTACTGAATTCATACAGTATAACAAACTTGTCTATGACATATTGTGAGATTATGGTTACACCACAAGAGGGCCTTATATACCCATGCCTTTTTAAGACAGCGTTGCTAAATAATATTTGTACAGTACAGTTTGGTGCCCTTCCTCTGTATTAATAAATATCCAAGGTTACTACAATAAAATCACTTTTCTGTGTTCTCAAACGATTTATTATTGCGAAAGAGAATAAGCCATCAGTTAAGGCATGAAAGAGCCGATGAGACGCAAGCAAGCTATCGTTACCTGTTTGGCATTGAAATGTGTGACAGAGGGATCCAAGTGGAAAGTGCTGAGAAATGAGTCTTTTTCTTCATACATGGAACTATTTGCATTTCTTCTCCAGTCATTAACTTTTTTGACTGAAGAAGAAGGCGGAATGTTCATATGTAAGGGTTTTGTAATATACTTTTTATGGAAATAGCCTATTGGATAATATACCAAAAAAAATCCACTTTTCCCCCTTTCTATTTGCTATTAGACTGTGCAGTCTACACACTTAAGGGGAAGTGACAGCACCAGGGCCCTCGGGGTATGGTACTGGTGACCAGGCTCTGTGCCTATCACACTGTGACATTTACCAGCAGGGTCTGTGCTCGGACAACAAATCAAATGTGATTGCGTAGCATTTGGTTCAATCCAGAGATCTCGAAACAAGTGTACAGTAACTGCTAATTTTGGAAATGTAGAGTGATTGTGGTGGCGTTTAAAACTGCAAGTGGCTTAACGAGAAGCTCATTGAGTCCTCTGACCTGAGTGTAACCTCAAAACTAACAAATCAACAAAACAAACTTTAAAATCAGCTCCTTAAAAGCATTTGATAGATTTGCGACCCTGTGCGGTAGCAAAGTGTCTGTGAGGCTGTTCAGACAATAGTAACACCTGCAGCTTGTGTACAAGTCCCAGATTACACCCACTGTCAGGCTTGTTATCTGTCCCGAGTGGGCAGAGGCACACACCTGGCTGTGCGCTATACTGCATGTTCATGTTTAATTAGAGTTTCACTGTGTGAATAGTGTTTTTTGTAGTGCACACGTAGAGGAAGCAAGATAAACTCCAGAAGTCCCACTATAGAACAGATCGCCTAACGTGAACAGATCATGTTCTGACCCCACATCGCTCTGTGTCGTAGACGCCAGATTGCTGTTGTTGGTTATTGCAGAGAATATGACGTATTTGGATTTGAAGGACGGAGAATGAAATTGAAAGAGTTCAGATCCTCTATGGCTCCTCTGAGGTAGAAATAAAACATGTGCCTTCTTGTTGACCCTGTTAAGAATCAGTCACATGCAGTTTCTGTCACATCTGCTCTTCCCGCTCTCTCTGGTCACTTTATCCTTTTTTGCAGTTTTCTGTGAAGCGACGGCGTCTGACTGGCTTGTTGAGCTTGTGCTTATTGTTTCAATAGTTTTCTGCTAACTATGACTACAATATGTATCCAGGTGAGAACATAAGGACAAAGCTCGTGGCTTCTTACAGATGATTGGTCGGACAGGTCTCAGGCAAAAGTGGTGCGCACACACATATCAAGACCATGTAGTATGGTACATATATTAACTGTAATCAATAAAAAAAAATCACCCACACAGACACAGCTTTTATTTTTTTGATTGAGATCCTACTCTCAGCCATGATTGTTTAGCCGAGCTCACCCATTGCAACTTAGTCGTTCTGTGTATTTATTCTTTGTTTCCTATTTTCTTATTTGTCTCACTTGCACAAACACATGCAGACACAAAAACGGATGGAAAAGAATCGACATCCTCCTAAAAGAGGCTGTCGGGGTAACGCTTCGTCTTCTTCTGTTGATTGGACACATAGCAACAGCGTCTACGTCGACCCGTCTCATCCCACTGGGGTATTGGTTTTGTGAATGAAGTGGCCAAACTCCCAGATGGCAGTATTGATATATATCAGGAGGACAGGGTGGTGTTAACAAGCCACCCTGGCCCTGCATCCTCTGTCATCCATTAGGCTCCTCTCCTCCTAAAGCATGGATAATGGCCTATCTGTACACCATAATCAGACAGACACACACATATGCACTGTCTGTAAAAAAGGCCATCAAAATAAGACACAAAAACAAGGGTAGCAGTCACAATGACACAGCTGCAGACATTATTCACAGGAGCAGGTCTTGATGGGGGGTGGAATCGCAAGCGGAAATACTATATCTCCTCAAATGTGGAAGCATCATAACAAATTCAACAGCGCCTTGGATAAGACGTGTGACAGGCTGAGCTCCATGGCCACACTTTATGCAATTTGGCACAATTTACTTTTATCTGCAACAATAAGCAATTTCATTCATGACGTTTTGTTCTTCTGTTTGTTGTCTTCGTCTTCAGTTTCCATCATTATGATTGTGCCACGACAGCTAAACCTTTTAGCCAGAAACAGAAACAATTCATAACTCGTGACAGGTGTTGTGGACGGACTAAATATAAAAATTACCCCCATGATTGTAGCCTCAGTTTGACAACACAACCAGGTTTATTCGGATTCTGACAGTTAAGGATTTCCTAACAAGGACACACTTGCATGTTTCATCAAGCTACTATGCATAAAGAAACTAGCAGTAACGGAAAGTTGTTATTTTAACCTTCATACTGAGCATATCAACTTTTCTTTTCATAAATCTTATACTCCATCCTCAAACTGAGCCTCACATTTAAGCAAATATATAATAATAACTAATGAAAAGCGTTTTATAAATGCTGCACCTGTGACGGCACCTATCTGTCAAGTCTAAATCTGTAGTTTAGATGTTTTTACTCTAGGTAATTATCACAAATGTAAATGGTTAAAGCGTACAGTGACAGAAGAAGCATACGTAACAGGTGGGATTCACGGCGAGGACACCAGCTGTTCGGTTTTCGTTAGGAGCGGCAGCACTTTGGCCCCCCAGGCTGCTGGATGACAGGGGCCCATTAAGGAAAGGTAAATCCAATTAGAAGTCTCTCCAGCCACTGTGCTGTGTGTCACTGCTGGAGGGCGAGTGGACAAAGCGTCACAGCGTCATTATGCTGCTTATGTGACCTCCGTGCAGGGCAACTGCTGGGATAACACGTTTTTCAAAAAAAGCAAAACAGAAGTAGTTTCTGTTTTGCTTTTTTTGACTCTTATGGACAAGAAGCAACAAGAAGCTGTGGGTCACATGTCTTGATGTTCTGTATTTTTAAGGAAATGCGCCGTCTGGCCTAAGGGAGGAGACAGTACTCTTAAATCAAATGCGCATAAATACTTTATGTGAATAGACCCAGACATGAAAGATGATTTTTGCCCAAAAGTTAAAAAAACAAATAAAAAAACAATTAAACATATTTTCATACTTGCGATCAGTTCTCATACCACCTATGGTGATGGATGGAAGTCACTGATGAATACATTTTCCCTCTTCATGTGAATTTTTGTCCTGCTGAGCTCAACATGACACACGACAGATATGCAGACGCATCTAGACACGGGCAGACTTATCAGAGATGACATTTACAAAAGCAAAGATCAAAACAGAGACAAACATCTGTAGCCTAAAGCGTCAATAAATCACTTCACAAGCCTTTTTGCTGCTCTTTTGAACAACTGGTGGGAAGATTCAAACACATCATCGCATCTAGTATTTGATGGCTCGTGATTTATACTAAACATCTCCTATTTCTTTAGGACATAACGGTCAATTTTAGATCAGCTTGGTCATGTCGCTCAAATTAGAAACTTTCAATTAACCTCCCACCTTCTCTAAAATTGGAATTCAATTACCTTTGCAAATTGGGTTCATTAAAAAGACGAATGGCAAATCCTGTATATCCAAACTGCGATGAGGTCACAGAAGCCTACTGGTCGGGCGGTAATTGCGTGCGGTTGCGTCACAGTCGCAGCTGTAGTTAACGGCCACCGTGGCAGCGAACATGCACCAGTGAGCATCGGTCCCTCAACCACTCATCCACCCCAGGAACACTTTATGTCAAATTATACATGTAGACAGAGGCATTGGAAGGAGCACTCTGCGTGATTAGCTGTTCCTCTTGGCAGCTGTATTTTGACACATGCAAAAAACAAACACAGTCATCATCGGTCACAGATGCTCCGATGCTCTGGTGGAGACACACAAGAAGAAAAAAACGAATGCAACAAATAGAAAATCGAGATAAAACCATCAAATGAAAGAAAACAATCTAAGTAATGCTTCATCTGAAAAGTGAACACTTGGAAACAACTGTTGGATTGGAAGGTTTTAACACACACACACACACGCAAGGTCATGAGGATACGCTCGCTAACTCGTTGAGCACGCGCAGATATTTTCATTTTCGTGTTTAAACAACATTATTGAGAGTAATAGGACATTTATTTTGTGTTTCCTCTTCTCTTTATCATTCTGATGCGTGTAATGATCCCCACAAAGCTGACATTCATTGTTCCGCAGGCAGACAGAGAAAAGAAATGCGGAGGATTATGAATAATAGACCAGCTGGGCCACATTGGCTGCAATTATCCCTTCTGAAGTCCCACAATTATGCAGGGAGAGGCTGACGCTCAGAGCTGCCGCTGAATCGATACATAATTGTAATAATTATCTATCCTGGTGTCATTTGTAGATATGTCAAACACTTCCAGAAAAGAATTTGATAAACACAGAGGGATGGGTGTCAGACAGATATCGACACTTGAAGGGTGACATTTCGGATAAAAGGTCAGCTTGAACCCTGGTATAAGCAATGATGGTGGTCGGCTCAGTGGTGCCAACGAGTCAGCCTCCCTACGTGCAACCAGCAAAGGGGCTTTGCAGGCTCCCAGTGGCTGAGCTGTTGTACACCACACCAAACGCCAGGTAGGATGGAGTCATCACAATGAGCTGAACCGGACAATCAGATCATTTATGAAGCGGATTTAATTCCAGATGTTACTTGACAACTCAGTGTCCTTGCTTGATATGCAGGTGACGGCCCCTCCAAAATATAATAAAACGGAGATAGATTTCGAATCGGTTTGGGATCAGAAACTAACAGACGACATACATAATTTTACACATTATTCACAAATTAAATGTATTAAGTATCTGCCCAAAAAAAAGTTTGGACACACTCTGCCTCAACTTTGCTTAAACATAATGCTCATTTAGAAAGATTGTAAATCTGTTCTCCGCGTGTTTTTTATTTTTTAAATGTTTCCATCATTCTAAATGTTGCCATGTCCGTATGGAGGCTGTTTCATCAATGAAACGAAGATGGCAACAGGAAATACATTATGAAAATACAGAACGCCACATGGCTGAGCCAAGCTGTCTTTGTATGACTCTGAGTGGAGGGACGACCAGGAAAGCGTTCTGTCTGGGTAATTTCAAATAAGCAGTAATAGGCTCTGGTCTTGAAAAACTGGGCTGGGAAAAGCATTTGCGGGAGAAAGAGAAATATCCGTTTATCTTGATCCTAATTCAGCCTGTAGCTCCTCTGCCTTTCACTTGAACCACAACATCAAGCAGAAGGGGCATTTTTTATATTTAATCATTTTAAAATAAAGTATTTGAAAAGAAGCCACCTTCACGAAATGAAGTCCATCAAGCTTTGCAGTTGAACGGTTACGTCTGTGTCAAGAGGATTTCTGGCGCTGGAGAACTTGATTGACTCTGTAACTTCTTTGTGATTTGTTGGACTTATGTGTTAACTGAGTGGCTTGTGCTTTAAAACTTCCCTCTCCTGCCTTTGGGAGTCGGGTCTTTTTTGGTTTATTGTCTTCCTTGTCTCTCACCAGTAGACCAGTGCTCTAGACCAGAACTCTGGCTGCAGATAATTGTAATTAAGTGGAGGCTTTTTAAAGAATTATTGGGGTCGTTGTGTTGAGGTGTTACAGTAGTTAAGGAAAAGCTCCTTTCTCAAAGTGACGCTGGAAAAACCCATAAAACACATTAAACTTTTTCTGTTTCATTCTTTGGTTGTGTTTGTGTTTTGTTGGGTCTTTAAAAATCAAACTTTCCAGATAATGATCCCTATCGTCAAAAAAATGTCAAACGTGTGTTTGTTTCTCATTGTTTAATGTCATACCGCATTCAAAAAAGTAAAACAGATAAGATAAACACAATAACGCCTCACTTCCAAAGACATTTCCGTGCAGAAATTATAGGCTCAAACAAGATGGATCGTGTTGTCTCTTTGTTTTATCTTCGTATTCACTTTGTTGTCCCTTGATAAAAGAAGAAACCACAGTTCTCTGTGCCTGGGGCTAAATCGGTGTTCTTTAGCATTTTCAGCCTGTGTGTTCAGGTTGGGAAGAGTCACGCTGGGGACTGTTTGCCTTGTCTCACCCTTGTGAGGTTGCAGCTGTGGCAGCATGTGGCCAGAGGTCCACAGATAATCTTTTTACCTCTGCTCGCCCGAGGGCACCGTACATCACTTTACAATCACGTTAACCACCAAAGTCCTCGGTACAAATCCACTTGATGTGGTTGTTGCTGAGGTAAGAAACACAGCGGCCTAAATAGGAAAGCAATGTGTTGTTCTCACTTTTGTTTTGTGTGTTTGTGTGTGTGTGTTAAATCTAATTTGTAAGAAGCTGTGGAGATTGGATTGGACTGATAAAGTGACTTAATTTTCCACAGTTGACTTTTGTCTGGTCTAACCTTTATGTAAAGCCCTGAGGTCAAAGCTTTATTGTCTAAAGTTGACTACAGTGTATTCAGCTGTTGGCTGTGAACCCACCTTATTATGTAAATGTTAAATAAACAAGGAAAAAATTACCTCTAAATGTATATATGTGTACATTACATTTATAAGACGTATTGACAGATAACCACGCAGTGTTTTGTTAAAAATACATAAATGTACTTTATTTTACCTTTGATCGTTTTTATTTAAAATTGATAATTAGCCGTAGTTTTTACATGCGTAAATCAGACGCACAGGCTGTAAAGAGACGTTTCCAACTTGGAGGCGAATGCGAGGTCCTGAACACTGATTGATTAGAGCCAGATTAGCGTGTTTGACGTCAGAAACGTCAAACAAATGACCCCATAAAAAGAGGGAACCTGTCTGAATAAAAAGAAAAGCTGTGGACGCACCGCTGAGGGAGAGGTCTGCCTAACGTCACAGCGTTCTCACTTCAGTCAGACTTTGATACCAGAACAAAGTGGGAACAGGCGACTCGTGGTCGGGAAAGATGCCGCTTTCAAGCAGCTCCACGTCCTCAACTAAGAGCATCCGCAGGGCAGCATCCGAGTTGGAGAGGTCTGACTCTATCACGGTGAGAAATATCTGCAGAGTCCAGGTTTTTTTAGCCAGTGTTTTCTGTTGATTGATCCAAAAGTTTAATCACAATCTGTCATTTTGTTGACAGTTGAACTGCTAAAGCTGGGGAACGCTGTTGCGCGCAGGGCGTTTAGATTTACGCACTAATGCTTGGTGCGCACGAGATCATGTTTATTTAAAAAAAAAAAAAATCAATTTTTCACAGATACCGCTGTCCTTATGCCCTAAACGCCCATACTTACCTTATCCCACCAGAATTGCTCCTTGTGCCATTTGGAAATTGACAGACGTTCTTATTATTTCTCTGTTTCTGAAACAGTCTCCAAGGTTCGTCGGTAGACGGCAAAGCTTGATCGAGGACGCCCGCAAAGAGAGAGAAGCCGCTGCTGCAGCTGCAGAGGCGGCGGAAGCCAGCGAGCAGATCGTGTTCGAGGAAGATGATGGGAAGGCGCTTCTCAACCTCTTCTTCACGTTAAGAACCTCCAAGACACCTGCTCTGTCGCGGACGCTCAAAGTTTTTGAGGTGCGACAAGGCGTTGACACTTTGCTTAATGTGTGAAAATGTGCGAATTATAAACCTGTAAAAAAACAAAACAAAACATGTTTTAAATCATTTGGTTTAAATGTTGTAATTGACGAATCCAGTAATACCAAAACCAAGTGTCCCGTTGTTAACACTGTCACGGTTTGGAATGTAATCATAATAATATGAATAATAATAATAACCATAATCATAGATATTAGTCAGGCAACACTGTCCAGTTACTGTATATGCTGATGCTTTAAAAACATCTACTTTGTGTGGAATTAATTTTATTAGGATTGTAAAATGTGTAATGCAAGCCATTTAATTGTATATATATAATTATACATTTTATAATATATTGCATATATTAAACCAACTACTTTCTGCTGAATATATTTGTAATATTTGTCTTTCAGACATTTGAATCTAAGATTCGCCATTTGGAGACACGACCGTGCCGGAAACTCAAGGACAGCCTGGAAGGCCTGGAATACTTTGTCCGTTGTGAGGTGCACCTCTCAGACGTCAATACTCTCATCAGTTCCATCAAGAGGAATGCTGAGGATGTTAAAACCACCAAAGAAGTCAAATGTAAACGATTTGACTGACTTTATACAAAGAAAAATGAAATTAATCGCACAAAAAAAATCCAGTGAATGTAACCCTTTTTTTTCTTTCTTTCCTGTTTCTATCAGTTCACTGGTTCCCAAAGAGAATAGCTGATTTGGACAGATGCCATCATCTGGTCACAAAATTTGATCCAGACTTGGATCAAGACCATCCTGTAAGTACCAGCCTTGACAGTCGTGTGCATGATCAAAAGAGTCATTATACTGTTTATAGAGTTAGAACAATTTTTCGTGGCGCCAGAAGTATATAAATATAAATGTATATATATATTTTTTTGATTTGAACAGGGCTACACAGACTCAGCCTACAGGCAGAGGAGGAAGATGATTGGTGACATTGCTTTCAGATACCGACAGTGAGATGTTTGGGTTTCTTTTTCGTCACTTCCCTGAGAAAAAAACAAAACGTGATCATTCCTCATGCGTCTGTGCCTATGTTTCTCCACAGTGGGGAGCCAATTCCCACAGTGGAATACACAGCGGAGGAGATCGGAACATGGTGAGGGCCGCTGCCTGCTGATGTGCCATATAATACATAATAATACACATTGTGCAAGTGAAGGCTTACACCAAAATATAAAAATCAACATTGCCATAAAAGGTTGCTCTGACTGTTTATTAGAGCATCACCACCTACACAGTCAGCTTCAACTCGCCACTGCTGCACGGGACTTGTCTTTCATGGGTATCTGGACAAAGTCATTTCAAATGGGAGGCTGTCTAGATTTGCCAGCGTGAGTTTGTAGAAAATCTGTAGGTACAATGTACAATTAGGGATTTTGACTGGAATAGTTATTATTTTTAGTCGGATGGATCCAGTCAGAAAAAAAGTTTTTATGCTTCATATTTAGTTGCTGGATATTTTGAAATGTTTTCTATTCGATATATCTTCCTCAGGCGGGAAGTCTACTCCACCCTGAGGGACTTGTATACCACGCACGCCTGCAGTGAGTATCTGGAGGCCTTCCACTTGCTGGAAAAGCAGTGTGGGTACAGCCCAGACAACATTCCCCAGCTGGAAGACGTGTCACGCTTTCTCAAAGGTACAGATGAGTTTCAAAAACAATGGAGGCCACACCCAAACTGCGCCGACTGTTCAGCGAATGCATCGTTTATCGCCCTGTTCTTTCCACTTTTCTTCTACACGCACATAAACACAGAGCGCACGGGCTTCCTGCTGCGACCCGTGGCAGGTCTGCTGTCAGCCAGAGATTTCCTGGCCAGTCTGGCGTTCCGGGTATTCCAGTGCACCCAGTACATCAGACACGCGTCCTCCCCTATGCACTCTCCTGAACCGTAAGCACGTGCAATGTGATTTCTTTTGGTTCCCAATGACACCTTGGAGTTGTTCTTTCATTGCGGGGACTTTATTTCTCTTCAGCGACTGTGTCCATGAGCTCTTGGGCCATGTCCCCATGCTGGCCGACCACACTTTCGCCCAGTTTTCACAGGTGCGCTGTGTTGAAGATGTTGCACACTCCCGGTACTATTACTCAAACTTTGCTCTCGGATCTGCGAGACAATGAACTGGTGATTTGTTGCAGAACCTCGGTCTGGCATCGCTCGGGGCCTCGGACGAAGATATTGAGAAACTATCCACGGTAAGTTTTTGCTCCTCTTCGAACAGGAGATTCGGTTTACTGATCCTGCTGCTCTTTAAAAACATAAATCATAAATCTTCTCTTAACTAGGTAATTAAACACTCCACACAATACACATTTTTGGATCCCATACCCCACCACAACCCCTAATCATTATCTGTAATATGACATGTGCTGTCCACTCTGGAATTGCTTTTCTCTTTGCATTTTCCCATCAGCTGTACTGGTTCACTGTTGAGTACGGCTTATGCAAACAGAACGGTGAGGTGAAGGCGTACGGCGCTGGACTGCTCTCCTCTTACGGAGAGCTTGTGGTACGTTCCAGCATGTTTTCGCTGGTCTTTTAATCGCTCCATGGTTTGAATTTGCTAATTCTCCATATTCTTTCCCCTAATTCAACCCAGTACTCTCTGTCTGAAGAACCAGAGACCAGGGAGTTTGACCCAGGGGCCGCGGCGGTGCAGCCCTATCAAGACCAGACGTACCAGCCTGTTTACTTCATTTCGGAGAGTTTTTCAGATGCCAAGGAGAAATTCAGGTATTTTAGGCCGCGTGAGGACGCGGGGACAGAAAGGAAGAAAAGGAGAAAAACAAAAAGAAGAAGGGTTATGTAAGGACAAGGTCAGAGAACAGCCAGCCTATCCCTGAGGCCACAAAAACTTTTTTGTAGGTCAACCATGGCAGTCAGAAGACAGCTGTTACCAAGCCACGGTGCTGCAGTTTCATTTGGCCAGCACGTCAAATGTTGCCAGACTTAAATACAACAGCAACTTTGTCTACTGAGTTAAAACACTGCTTCTTGAAGCTAAATGGGATTCCTGGGTTTCAGATTCTCAGACAAGACAACCTCACTTTGAGCTCTTCATGCTTGTGCTTTTGTGTTCTGACTTCTTTGCGTTTTAAACCAGGACGTACGTGGGCGGTATCAAGCGGCCCTTCTCCGTGAGGTACGATCCCTACACCAGCAGCATCGAGGTCCTGGACAACCCGCTGAAGATCCAAGGAGGCCTGGAGGGCGTGAAAGACGAGCTTAAGGTGCTGACAGATGCCCTCAGTGTTTTGTCATGATGATGCCCTCAGCGTGTGACCGTCCCCACTGTTGTCCCCGACATCCAACCTGTGAACGAAACGCTGTGTTTTTTCCTTTTCTGTGCCGTATGTCCAGTTTGAAGCTGTTTCTCATACGTTGTTGCTTGTAGTTGCTGGCTGGTTGGTCAGGAAACCACATCAAAATGCTTACAGGCAGCACAGACGTTTAACACCTCGCTGGCTGTGGATCCATTTGTGCAGTGATGAGGTTACCGAACGTAGGTCATTTGTGCGTTTTGAGCAAAAAGTGTGTTGTTTTCAAAACCTGAACCAAAATCAAAGAGAACTGTGATAATGAATGTATTGAAGAAAACTGGCGTGGCATTTCAAAATAAGAGCAAGTTGATGGTATAATAAAGTGCGTGTTGGAATCATATTTCTTTTGCTCATCAGAAATATCTATCTCAGCTGTTTAAAGATGTTTCATTAAATTCAGGGATTACCTATGAAGTCGTGCATTTTATTTGGTTCCGTGCTGTCTTTTTTTTTGTTGTTTTGTTTTATTTGCTCAGCAAATAAAGAGAAATTGTGAAAGAGAGAATCGAACTGCAAACGAGCAACATTTTTAATCCAGTAACTGCAGCCTCGCGTCTGCCAGAGTCACACGACGTTAATCATCACTAACGACCATGATGATATTTGCCTGCCACAAGAGGGGGACGTCCAGCCGGTTGCTTCTGCCCAATACAAACAAGCTTATGTGTGAATGCCAAAAAACACAGAGCAGTGGATGACTGCGAGACAAACAAACGGAGGTTCCCTGCTGCGGCCGCTAGATGTCAGTGTGAGTCTTGACCTGCTCCAAAAGCCACAAATGTCAAAAAGGAACTCAATGAATTCAGCCAATTTTCAACTATTTGTGCAACATGTATATGAGACCTTATGCTGCCAGGCTACTTGTGCCATGTACGTTTATAAACTACATCTACATCTATTTTCTTTTTTTTTAATCCCCTCCTGACTCTAAATCTAAATCACGTCGTCCTCTGTTTACAGGGACCTGAGCATTTCGGGCAGTGTATTCTAATAATCAGTCAGTGTCTGCGCAATCGCCGGTTTCCTCCATGTAGGACACGACTGTCAGGCGCATTTGACCCCAGTCACTACGTCCACACTTGAGTCAGAGGATTCACACCGCGTCCTCTCTAAATGTTCATTTTAATTACAGCAGGTTGGAGACGTTGACTTATTTTTTTTTTTTTTTTTTACTTGGAGTCTGGGGAAAGACGTCTATTCTTGTTCAGTCTGCGTCCTGTGTGTAAACATTGTGATTGCAGGTTACTGTGCGTAAAAGTGGAACATGCTGATGGAATTGTTCCATTTTATTTTTGGGGTGACTCCTTCTCTTGTTGCCTTTTCTCTCTTTAAGCACTTTTCCATAAAACGTCTCCGGATTTTTTTTTTCTTCTCTTTACCAGTCGTGAAGAGGAGGAGGAGCGAGGGGTGGGGTCTGGGTATAAGGGGCGTGTTTTGTATATAATACTTCTCCCTGAGAAGTTTTGCCTGTCGCCTGGTCTTTGGGACAGCCTCTCACACATCATCTCTATAGTCTCGTCATCTGGGAAACTAAGTTACCTGCAATCTCTCCAGCCAAATAACCCACCACATTTTGACTACTACCATCTGACATGGAGACCCAGCAAAGATACAGACGCCACTCACTTTGCCACACCTGCCGGAGAACGGAGAGCAGCAAAATGAAGGTAACAGCTGAGAACAAATTGTTTTACGCTCTGCTGTTGTGCTTTGCGGGCATTGGGAGACCTCTTGCATGGTTGCAACGTTTTCTCGGCTTTGTAAATAGGAAACCCGCTTCGGACTGAGTTGATGGTTTGCGCCCATCATTTTTGTATCAGTATGGACAACCGGGTATCTCTGAATTTTCATGCAGCTGAGAAAGTTCAAGGTGCAAATGCTTACCTGACATTGAGGGCTTATTAAGGCTTTGCGTCATCTTTCTGCAACCGACATTCTGACGGGCTGGAAGAAAACACTTAGGTGTGTGTTATTCTTTTCTTCTCTCTGCGGATGTTGCGCCGTTCGCTGAACTCGGAGCAAACAGCTGGTGTTTTTGCCGGCGGTAGGGGGCAGTAGCTCTGAGGGTCAGTGAGCTCACATCAGGGTGAGCAAGGGGAAAATATATGCTGAGTCTCGCTTTTCGGATAGATAACTATTGAGCAGCCGGTCTTGCAACTTCTGTGAAGTTGTGTAAGACTGTGACAGACAGAGATACCCATGGGCTACTTTTTCCCCAAGAATAGGCACTTCTCTCAGGTGCGACACCGTGACCGCAGCTAGTAACCGTGGAAAGGGGAGACTTTTAACTCGAAGTTAAAAGGTCAGTACCGAGAAACAGCGTTGCTCCGTGGAACTGCGCGTAAAGATCCCTGCGTAAAGATTGGACCCTCTGACACTGAAACGCAACATCTGGCTGTCATATGTGAATTTCTGGTGCTGGGGAAAAAAAAAAAAGAGATTTCATGTCAACACTTCTGAAATTCGCAGGTGCATTGTGTTTTTGATCCGGCGTTTTATTATTATTATTGTAATGTGTGTTTTTGTCTGCAGCTCAAGAAGATGTCTTCGTCCAGTCGCTCGCTGCTTTTTGCACTGGCCCTGACGCTCTACGTTGTCGAAATGGCCTCAGCAGAGACGCTGTGTGGGGGAGAGCTGGTGGATGCGCTGCAGTTCGTCTGTGAAGACAGAGGATTCTATTTCAGTAGGTTTCAAACCAGCCCGGTGCATGTGGATTCCCTCTCCTGGTTTCTTAACTCCTCTGTGTCGCGCCTCTCTCGTTGTTCATTTGCGCACATCTGTTTGGATAGCTGAGACTATCTCTCCGTCTGTGGCTGTGTGGAATGCTTGTTTGGTATTTTTCTTTCTCAAGCTCTCTCTCTCTCTCTCTCTCTCACACACACACACACGCACACACTCACGGTGAAAGAAAGTGAAAGAGAGGGAGATTGTAGCCAGCTGTTTGTCTCAAGACCTCGTCCAGGCTGCTCTGCTGAGTGTGCGCATTCTTCCTACAGTCCGTACCTCTCATTGCATATGAAAGCCCGGCGAACTGTGAAGGCACACACCACTCAGCGCGACACAATGGGCCGCTTGTTTATCAGTAAAGTAATAGCACCCCAAGAGGCGTGCCAGCCACCTCAGCACCAGTGTTCCCAGGCCAGGCGACCACACTGAGTTGAACGGTGGTGGCCGTTTTTTGATGTCAGGTTAACATTAACATCAATTCTGATCATTGCTGCCATTGTGGTGCTGACAGGAGCAGCATTACGCCGATGCTTTTAACCCTCAAGCGAATAGGCGTCCGGATCGGTTCCGAAACTCATTAGCTACGTTTGACCCAGTGCCTTTAGCAGAGCAGACAGGCAGTTTCCTTGTGTGTGTCCCGTCAGAAACGTATTGGGGCAGTTTGGGCCGACACTCTGTAGATGGGCTCCCTACTCCAACCCCCCCCCCCACCACCACCACCACCACCACCTTTTAGTGGATGACACTCTCTAGCCTCCCCTCTCGAGAGACTTTTCCCCACATTGAATGAGGCACAACTTCAAGCAAGGCCGTTTCCCTGTGCAAATACATTAGTGTATTTCTGTGTGTTTCTCTGTCACATTCAAGCTGTCGTCCTTTCCCTCTGTTTTGACCCTCATGCCCCCTCTCGCTCTCTGTGCCCTGATCCATTTTCCCTTGTTTTCTCTACCTCTCTTCCCCTCTTCTCCACTTTCGCTCATCATCTCTTTATCTTTGCTGACTCCACAAAGGACAAGGTCACACAGGAGTTTTCTGTTTTATGTATTTGCTCACCCAGATGTCTGTCTGAGGGCTTTGCTAACGCAATCAATCTCTTTAGGTGTCTACAGCACAGGTTGTTTACTCGTGGCCTGTATTCACCCATTAAAGGACACCCAGATAGCCCTAATCAGATTATCTTCAACAAACAAAACAATTTGTTGCAGTTGGTGAAAGATTTTCTTTTATCCTCTTTGCTCCATGAACTGCGATGTTTGCCGAGCTAATCCTGCGAAAACAATCCAGACTGATTGCTGATGCCAGCCTTGTGTCTTCAAGGCTCAGGTTCGCCTTCCTATTTATCGCTTTTTCTTTATCCCTCACCTTCCTCCTCAGGTAGGCCAACCAGCAGGGGTAACAACCGACGCTCCCAGAACCGTGGGATTGTAGAAGAGTGTTGTTTCCGTAGCTGTGACCTCAACTTGCTGGAACAGTACTGTGCCAAACCCGCTAAGTCTGAAAGGGACGTGTCGGCCACTTCTCTTCAAGTCATGCCCGTGATGCCACTAAGACAGGTAGGCCTCGACAACAACAACGTCAACATACCAGTATAGGAAACAATCTTTATCTCCTCTCTCATCTCCTGTGTCACCACTGACCTCTGGTCTTGCCCCTACGAAACACAGGCTTATCTCGTTTAATGGTCAGTGATATTACGTTACGTTACGTGCAAAGTGCTGATGATGGTGGAAAACGCAGAGGCGGTTATAGCACTAATCAGGAAAAAGCAGAGTCATACTGACAGACTTCTATGTGTGTGTGTGTGTGTGTGAGAGAGCGAGAGAAAGTCTCTGAGATGGTGGCGACTACTGGTCCGTAACAAAACAGTGTGTTCTGAGTGTGCGATTATTAGTCACGGAACAGCAAGCTCTCTAACGCTGGCCTGCGTGTTGGTCTGTGTGGTCAGAAACACCTGGCCAGACCAGCAGAGTGTCTCTGAAATAAATACGCAGGGAATAGTCAAAGCTTTTCAGTTCTTTTCACTTTGGTCACAAGACAGAACTGTGGCCTCTGTCCAGACCTCTTAAAATCCCCTAAACCTTCTCTTAAACAAGACGAGCAAGATGATTACAATGTTTCTGCTCTGACTTGTTGGAGAGGAAAGTGACAGTGGCATGAGTTTGCGAGCGATGTAAACAAAGCGGGAAGGAAAGAAGCGGACGTTCTATCTGAAATGCAAAAAAGATGCTGCTAGGCAATTAGTTGGGACATGTTCCTAGTTTGTCTGAGCAGGGAGCGATGGGTACAGACCGCTCTGAAAGCCAGCTGTTCTTAACCTATTGAGCAGGCCTGGAGTGAATGAAGGGGGGATAAACACTCTTCAAGTGGCAGGACCAAAACAAGCCATTCAGGCGGAGCACTGGCTACTCACGCATAAATTCTAGCTTTACTGCTACCATTCCCACTTCGTCCCAATCTCCCCTGGCCGAGACAAAACCCAACACTGTTCAAAACGAGTTCGCAGGGCAGGAATAGCAAGTTTTGAAACGACTATGCGTTGTTTCGTTTGGCTCGGTGGAGGTGAGTCGCTTTCAACGGGTCGTTGGGTGACCGACGACGTGCTCCTCATATGTATATGAGGTGGGAGACCACCCTTCCCTTTGACCGTATGTTAAAGAGCTTGAACTAAGTACTTGTTGACAGCTTCTCTCAGTCGAGGAAACCAAAACAAGGGCAAGTCGGAGGCAAGGCGTGTCTGTTTTGACGCTCAGCTCTATAAGAATGACATTTGATTTCCATTTGACTGGTCCAACAATGACCGAATGTTTTCAGAACATAAACAAGGCTTTCCTCCATTGTAATAAGCACTTGCACAGTATCTTATCACCGCTAATGAACTGACTCCCTCTTTTTCCCTTTTCCCTGTACTTTTGTCGCCCGCTCGCCACAATAGGATAAACTTAAGAAGGTGAAGCATTCCAATTACTTGGTGTGGGACAGCAGGGCGGCCCAGCGGCTCCGGAGGGGCGTCCCCGCCATCCTGAGGGCCAAAAAGTTTCGGAGGCAGGCGGAGAAGATCAAAGCCCAGGAGCAGGCAATCTTCCACAGGCCCCTGATCAGCCTGCCCAGCAAACTGCCGCCCCTCTTGCTCGCCACGGATAACTATGTCAACCACAAGTGAGCCCGCTGCCAGCCCTTTGCACAGACAAGAGTTTGGAGGGAGAAAAAAGACTAGGGGATTATAGCTTTGTCTCTGACGTCATTTCTGTGGCAGTCCTCTTTGACCTCCCCTGCCCTGTCAGAGCCCACCAATCCCTCCCCCTGCTCTCATCCACTACTTCTTGACCCCCTGGCCCTTTTCGAATGCCCCCCCCCCCTCTCCTCGCCCCAAGCCCCCTCCTCCGGCACACATACGTGCCTTCACATTCTTCCCATCTAAACTCTTTCGCTCCCTCTCTCTCTCTTTCAGTCACTGACACAAAAGGCACAAACACAAATGATGAACAAAAAGTTAACAATTCGGCTGAATGCAATTCAGGTGGATCCTTAAAGCAAAAGAGAAAAGGGAAGGGAGAAAAGAAGAAGAGAGATCTGTGGTTTGCAAGTGTCAAGAGGACACCCAGCGGAATGTTGTTGTTTTTTTGTTTTTTTTGTCGTTGTGGAAGACAACTGAAAGTGAAGAGCAGCTTGCATGACAGAATCCATTCCACATCATTTTTCCTGAGGCAAAAAGAAAATCTCTATTAGTTCTTTTTCTTTTTAGTTTGCACCTCTACCTATAAAGGGACTTCCACACTGTAAGGAATTATTTTGTAAAATTAGATTCCTGTTCCAGCACCTTTTGATCACAAACAAAAAGCAGAAAAGAGTCTGCAAAATTGCACATTGCCACGGATTACGTCAAAGTAAAGAAAAAAATGGCACTATTTTTTTATGAACAATGAACGTGTAGCTTAAAAAAATGTCATGGTGCTAGCTTTGGGAATGGACTCAAAGAAGAGGTTGAAAAGCACGCTTTTTTTCTTTGAATGAATATTAAAACTTTCCGTTTTAAGGAAAGTGTGACTTTTTAAAAAAAAAAGAGGAAAATAAAGGATATGGGGGAGCTCCTGGCAGTGGCAATGTCAAGGGAGAAGTGTCACTGAGAAAAAGATACGGGCTGTGTCGGCATCTAGGCTCACAGCAAGCGCTAGCGGCTGCTCATCACTAGCTTGCCAGCATAAGTGGCAAGAGGGACCTGAGACCCAGACCCTGTTCCTCCTGTCTCTCTGAGGCTGCTGGATACGGGGAACAGTGTACGGACACACAGGGGACACTGTGGACTGGCTGGATTGGGACAGTACTACGGTTCTGGGACAGTACTTCCGGTTTGCCACGGTTCTGCAGACTGCTCTGACAGGAAGTAACGTGGCATGGACAAAGTGCGAGTGGGATGTTGATGATTCTATTTTATTTTGAGTTTTCTGTTTTCTTTTCTTATTGATGTTTTAATGAAAGAAAAAAAGGAAAACCCCGTCAGTTTCTGGTACCGTGACATTCCTGTTTTTCCAACTTAGGCATTGTTATTGTTTCCATCGTTCTCATTGTGATGTTATTTTACAGTTCAAAAGAAAGGCACAAAATTTCAATTCAAAGGGAAAGAAACAGCAATAATGTCAACTAACATTTTATTTTTAATGTATATCAGTAGTATTCACATGCTTTTGCCTGAAAACAAATACTTGAATATGTATATACATCTATATCTATATGTATATATATATATCTATATCTATACGTATATGTATATGTATATATATATATACATATAAGTATTCACACACACATACACACACACATACACGCACACACGTATCTATATCTATATCTATCTCTCTCACTCTTTATATATAAGGAGAGATAGATAGATATAGATAGATAGATATATAGATATATAGATATATAATTAGTTTCCAGGGACGTTGTGTTATTTTCCTTTAGTCTGAGCTGTATCTTGCGTAATGAGCCGCCAAGCTTTTTTGTTTGTTTGTGGAAATACAAATAAGGGCACTGTATAAAGGCATTATTTATTTTGTTATAAAATATATTTGAGAAATTGGTCCAAATAATATACGTAGCACTGATGCTCAACTGACGGATTTATTTTGTATGATCTCTGTTTTCCAATTGGAGTTGTAAGGCTTTTTTGTAGATGCTTTGTACCAAAAATAATGTCTTTTTTTTTTTCTTTGTTTGTTTGCCATAGTTACTTTAAATTAATATTTTAACAGCAGCATAGCCTGGATTACTTAGGCATGTTATGTCACAGAGTAGGCACATACACTTAATACGTTGGTCTGCATGGATTTCCAGAAGCCTGTCAGGGTTGTCTGTGGAGAGGAAAGCATCAGTGAGTGACTTTACTATTGGAAAAATAACTGTTTCAACATTGATTGTACTCAAATCCACTATGTTTTTAAAGCCACTTTAGTATTTATGGCGGGGGAATGATCAGTCCTTCATTAAATCATGTCTTTGTAATGTGCACGGTGTCCTATGGTCTTCTAAGGAGCATCTTGCCTATGTGCCAGTGCCACTGATGTTTGCTGTAGATTTAGGGTTTAGCTTACGTGTGACTCACATGAATCTTCATGTCGATGCCCAAATTGTACCATCAAAGGTCACTTAAAGGTCATTGTCGAACAAGCAGATCGCTGTTTGTCTGTGTGTGTGTGTGTGTGTGTGTCTGTCTGTCTGTCTGTCTGTAGCAGACAATGCCCCTGGTCTTACACACACCTCAAAGTATTTGTAATTACATGCCGAAAGGAGGTGAGGAGGTTGCTATCAATTTCCCAGTTATCCATCCATTATGCTTTTGATGAAGGGCTATCATGCTGAACCATTTCTGGAGCACTCAGGAAAAACACTATCTATGCTGTCCGAGGGAGAGAGCGGGGGGTAATTGAGTAGAGAGTGTAAACGACACTCGTTGTGGGAGGGCAGCTGGGGTTGTTACTTGTAACTGGCCACGAGGATGCAGCGCTCTCGAGACAAACCACTCAAGCCCATGTCAGAAACAAGGTCATTCTGTGCCACATCCATCCTCCTCTGTTGTGTCATGCATCACCCCATGAAATGGAGACTTAATCGATACTCGCCACGCGGTGGTGAACAGTCAAGCCAATATTTTCTATCTTCTTTTTGCCAGAGAGATCTCAATTATCAAGACTGCGTCCTGATTCTAATTATATTCTACTTCAGTTGTGCAACAAAGCAGGCAGTGCAATTATTATTATTATATTGTTATTATTATTGTTATTATTATTAATATTAATTATTATAGTTTCTATTTTATTCTACATTTTCCTGCTAGGACTGCATTCATTCACTATTGTAATGTTCAAACAGGCTACTCTAGTGTTCTTATGATGGCGTGAAAGACAACCACTTCTTTTCTCTGAATATGAAGAGATATCTTGCCGAGCAACGGCAACGTTTTCTGTGTCAGTAGCTCACTCAGCCTGTGTGTATTTTATTGATTTAACCTCTGCACGCTAGAACGTCCGAAATGCACAATTCATGTACTTTCATTTTTAATATCAATAAAAAAACATTTTATCAAACGTACAATGTCAACATTTTACTGTTCGGTGTATTTGCCTGTCCCTGGATGTTTGTTTTCACTTCTTGTATCAGTTAAAGCTTATGTACCCTATCAATGATTTATGGCATCTTCAGCCGTTTTAGCTTTTAGCACCTCCCCCGTTTCCTTCTTTTATCCCTTCCTCTATTCATCTCTGCCTGTCTTTATGTTTGTCTGTCTGTCTGTCTGTCTGTCTATGTTTGTCTGTCTCCTGCTCTCCGATTGGGCAAAGTGTGCCAAAGTGGAAATCACCACTCACAGAGCGGTGAGCAGGCTGGCCACAACTCCTCGGTCCTTCCTCTGCTGCATGCCACACTAAAACTGACTCGTTCTCACTGCCTCTGACACACCCATCGGTACATCCATCCCTCTGTCCTCCGGCGGCTTGCTAACTACTGGAGCAAGCTCCACTTCAGAGGCTAAGTTTAGTAACCGACATGTCTCAAATTATCACATGCATACTCTGAAAATGGCACGACCTTTCATTGTTGACATGCATGAACATACCCACCCATGGGATGTCTGTTACTGGGCAGATTTACAGTATAGTTGCTTTGTTCCCAGAATGGAACGGCGCTGGGCACTGGGGTTTCTTGGTGTAGCAGAGTTTACTGTGGCTCTCAGCTCTGTTTTAAGCTGGCATCAAAGACTTTGTACTCGCTACAGCCAGGAGAGACCGGGATCTCCTTTCCTTTGGCTTTAGCGCAGTGTTCTGACTTTTTAGTGATGAGCTGCACATGTGTTGCTTCGGGAAAAGTGGATAGCTGGTCAGCAATTGCTGCAGAGGAGCTGGTGATGTGATTTTTTAACGGTTGGAAATCACGCAATTAAATCACCTTTGCCGCTTGCAAAATAAGGGGAAACCCTCAACAAAATATTCAGTCCTGAAGGATGGCTTGAGGCAGCACAAGTTCACACACAATGAAGACCGTATGAAATTTGTATAAAAACAAAGGCCAATGTTCCCATACTGTTCAAGTGGTAACTAGCAGGTGTGTGTTCTCCTGCAACCTATCTGAGTCTGAACCTCTTCCCTGCAGGTGTTTATCCGACAGTGTGAGTCTCTGGAGTTTGGAGATGAGATCAGGGACTCTTTGGTCCTCAGGGCTCATCACTGCGCAGTGTCTGGCATAACATAAGTCGACCGAGACAAGCCAAAACGGGCCGGAGCGCAATAACACACACTTTTTTTCTCCCAAAGTTTTAGTTTGATGATATTGGTAGTTTGGTCTTGTCAAGATTATCAAAGCATAAGCCACAAGGAAATACCCTCATGTATTGTTGGATTTTAATATCTTAGTACTTCAGAGGCCCAAACAGCGCTGTGCAGTCTGATTTTCTTGGGTCCAACTTATGCACGTAGGTTGGGTAAGTGCATTTTTAATTTGCTGTCAAATTTAAATTTACATCTTCATCTAAATCTGGAGTCAAGACATAAAATCACTATAACATTATCCTAGAGAAGTAAACAATAGAAAGGGCTCAGAAATGCCACCTCAACCTAAACCGGTGGAGCCAAATAAACCATAACCCGAACCCACGCATCCATCCCCATCCGAGAGGCCTCCTGAACTGTGGAGCAGAGTGTAGATGTGGGTGGCACATCTCTCCCAGGCCTGACATTGGAAACTGCCAAAGAGCACACTAGAGTTAGTTGTGGTTGGCCGGATGCACGGGATGCATGTAAGGCCAGGCCAACTATTGAGGCACAGGGTTTGGCAAGCCCAGACCATCACAGCCCAGCGTGGCCACACAGGCCAATTAAGATAGGCCTTCTTCTCTCCTCTCCTTTCTTATCCTGCCCTCCTCTGTCTCTCTCTCTCTCTCATCTCTCCCTCTTCTCTTTATCTCTTACTTTCTCTGCTGTGCTCTCTCTCTCTCTCTCTCTCGGTCCTCACAAAGCGTGCTCACACATTCCTCCTTCCCTACTTTGCCTCTCTAATTGCTGCCGATTGAAAAGCAGGATGGTGAGAGGGGATGAGATTGAGAGAAAGAGACAGAGAGAGGGAGAATCAGAGGGAAAGGGGGTCATACCACAGAAGTTCTGCAGCCAGGACAAACTGTACTGGCCCCCTGGAATAGTCAAAACCCCGGTGTTTGATGTGTAGGAGCAGAAGCATCTAGCACTGTTGTATTGTTTACACAGCAGCTTATTCATTCGTCTGATTTCTCTAAATCTCAAATTACAAAATATAAATCGATCTACAGGGCTGTATTGGTGCTGAGGTGATTACAGCAGGACCAGAGTATAAAGAGGGGATTGTGTTTCTTCAGTGCCCCACAAAACTACCTAATTGTTGATTCCTAATCAACCAGAAGCTGTGAGGAGGCTTTCCTAATTATGTAACCATAAGTTCTGACATTTTAACAATGACGTGGAAATTTTTACTGCCTTTTCAACCAAGTAAACCTTAAAGAGGAGTAAAAAGGGTCAGCGGTAAAGAATCTGCCCCTTGATGAAGTTTTAATTTTGTTGACATGACCTAAATTGTGATTGAACATCTATTATTCTTGAATTCAACACAATGAGCGTGCGACAAAGTTGGCATTGAAACTACTACATGTGTAAATGCCAGCATCACAACATGCATTCAAGGTGAGGACGAGACCAACACAAACCGACACAATCCACAATGCATGTGAGTGTTTGTCTTTGGGCTCGTAGAACGCAGCCCACTCACACACACTAAAAATAGGCTGCTTTGGATCTTAGATTTGCAAAGTTTTGCAATTTTGAGGCTTTTGGTGTCTTTGTCAACACACAATTGAAAGGTCAGAGATGGCAGTAACAGAAGAGCAACAAGGATGTGACAAAATGTGTGGGGTAGACTGTGTTCTGGAGGGCCAGAAAACGGGAAATGAGGTGGTTAAGCCATACAAAATCATAACAAAGAGGGAAGTGGTTTCTCGTGTGGTCACTGGGTCATTGCATGACAATTTCCTTTTACTGGAAAACAAGGGGGTCACAGCTTTACACTGAAACATACTCTGTGTGTGGTGCAGAGGCTGCCAGGACTATACTTGCTCACGGGGGTCAAATGTTACACTTTGTGGCCACTTTGATTTGCAACATCATATTCATATTTTCATGCAAGAGACAAATTCAACCACCAGCACAGACTATGGTGCGTTTTCCTGCGACGATGACCTTGATCACTTTTGGCATTTATGAAATAGTCATGGATTTGGTAAAGGCTCCATTTAATTGAAGGTGTTGCAGGAAGACTGAGGTGGCTGGCAGTAAAAGTTTAAAAGCAAAACGCTGCACTTAATTAAACAAGGGGGTCAGCATCTTGTAACGTTTAAAGTTTCTGAGTTCTAACTTTAACATTATCCAGGTGGGTCCTTACTTCATTCTCTCAGGGCATTCATCATTGTTCCACGTCAGTGTCACTATGTGGAGGTCACTGGGGCACTACCTGGAACCACACACACCCACACACACACACACCTCCTGCCACTGCACATTAGCTACATTAGATGCAGGACAGTGAAAACCTGTGGCTGTAAAATAATTTCCCCAAACACACACACGGGCGCACACACACACACACACACACACACACACACACACACACACACACACACACACACACACACACACACACACACTTTAGAACTGAAGGCAGACAATCAGTGATGCTGGCACTTGTTGTGGTGGTGGAGGCAGAATAAAGCAGGCTGCACAATAACCAGGGACACTCCCCTCTATGTTTGAACAACATATAATTACAGATCAGGATAGGAGAGCCCATTCTGAGGGGAAAATAGCAATCTCTCTTAATTACAAGGCAGGCCATGATCCATACCTATCCATCACTTCAAATAACTCTGTTGGATGAGTCTCAGTTGGGTTGGCTGGCAATATTTCTATTCAGGTAGAAATAAACAACACAAATAATACAGAAGGGCAGAAAACCAGAGCTCACCAACAACAGTATAATCAACTGGCTGCAGTCTATTTACGACACAGATTGAAGTTTTCTCAAGGATCTAAATCTCAAACTTTAAAAATAAAAGCTCTGTCGTTTTTTTTTTTCATCTTCATGAACCACACACCGATCCCCACGGATGTTATTATGTGCTTCTGAATGACAAGTGTTGAGTTGGACTTTTGTGCGGCAGTTGACCGTGTGCCAGTGAGAATGACAGCTGGACACACACACACACACACACACACACACACACACAAAACACTGTGTCTGCACCCAGCTATGGTGGAGGGTCCACTCTCTCTCTCTCTCTCTCTGTCCAGATGAGTGTTCTGATTATCTTCCCTGCATAAACAAGATAAGCTCCATTTCTTTGTCCCTCATCAGGGTCCAGGGGTTAGAGAGTTCTTTCCTTTTATTGCCCCCTTCCCTTCCTCCCATTGACCCTCGTAAAACTTCTGTTTTACACGTTGTCAGAAACTGGCACGGTGAGCAAAATGTCTTGGCTCATAAAATAATTGCTAACTGTGATGGATTAAAAAAAAAAAAAAAAAAACAAAGAAATCCTGAAAACATCTACGTCAGAATCGCGGCGTCAAATATTGTTCCAGCTCATGCAGCAACACACGCACAGAAGTAAAAGAAACAACAAAAAAGTGAAAATATTTGCAGGGAAATTGCTCGAGAAGGACATTGCAACTGTGCCATTTGGCTGCGCCGAGCCATTGTCCGTTGAGACTTGCCATGGAAGCTGGCAGCGGTTGTTTGTGTCTGCTGTGCCATCCTCCAGCCCAAGACTGTCAATTTCATTCTCATGCTTCAGTAATGTGGAGGGGGCAAATGCCCAAAAATGCCACAAACGAAAGACTATGCGTGTGAGTGTGTGTGTGTGTGTGTGTGTGTGTGTGTGTGTGTGTGTGTGTAGCCAGATGTACACAAACACACATGAACAACAAACATGCATATGTAACAACGCTTACATGCGTATTTAAACGCGCAAGCTTATTCACACTCGCGCAAATATGGACACATGCGCACACGTACGTGCCAATACACACACATTCGTGTCCACAGAGCCCTGCTAATGATGGGTGGCAGCATCATGTTTGTGTGTGTTCCAAAAGAATTGGCATTACTACATGGGCCAAATCAGCAGCCAACAACAGCAGGCTATTAACAAAACTGTTTCTTTGTTTGCTTTTTTCCTGTTTTTTTTTTTTTTTTCTTGAGAGGCGCCAAGCAATTAATAGTCTGCCTATGGGAGACCAGTAAACTGTGCCACAGCGGAGAACATATGCACAATGATGCAAGACACGACGAAAAAGAGCTGATATCATGACTGCCCCGAGATTCATCATTCTGACCTTTATCACGGGCTGGAGCAAGGACCCGGTCGAGCTTCGTGGCCTGCAGATGCCCAAGAGGACCAGACGCACTTTTTTGAACCATCTGAGCCAATGTTACTGAGTTCAAAGCCTCCAGGCACATACAGGGATGAGAAACTGTGCGTTCGTCTGTGTGTGGTAGGAGTTGGATCACCGCGTTCAATTAAACCCCTTTAACACGAAATAGACAAAGCAGACAGACAGACTGTTCTTTCTCAGCTGGGCCTTTCTAGGAAAAGAGCGATTTCTTTCCTCAGAGGCGAAACACAAGCTTTTCATGAAGTCGAGCAAGAGAGATTAAACTGACGCAAACTAGGACAAAATAAAACGTGGTCTGCCCATAACTGTGAGCTGGTAAAAACCACAGCATTCAAATGTAACCACGGGAAAATAGCATCTGTTAACCTGTATTACTCACGCAGGGCGAAGACAAATGTCGGAACAGCCATCGTTAGTACTGTTCGAAAGACAAAGACGCATTTGTTCAATTAAACTGCATGAACTGCTGCAATTTGACAATTTTAAAATCATTGGAGTGTTTGATTTTATTTTATACCGTGTATATAAACTGCTCTCAGGGCATTAGTGAATTATTAGCGTTAACAGCGTGCAGCAGATATATTTGCAGTTTACAGTGTTTTAGAAGTTCAGAGCATTGTTCTACAATGATGTTTGAATGTTCACGCTGTTGCTTTTCATCAAATTGATTGCCTGACTTTACAGCTTACTTTGAAAAGCCAGACTCGGTCTTCTTGCAGGGTCCGGTCTTGAGATCCTCAGAGGCCTCGTTCCTCAAACAGAGGCGATGTAGCATCTGAAGCCTGTCGCATTATGATCATTAAACGTGTTTCGCTGTTTTAGCCCTGACAGTGTCACTTCGGAGTGACATGTTATACGTCTGTTGGATGAAAACACCACATCATATGATCATGACACGTGAAAGGCTTTTCATGAGTTGCTTGATCAATCGCTGTGTCTCTATTCCCGCATTTCTAAGAAGACTGATGGTAAAAGCACCCTCAATTAATGCAAATTGCTCTTTTATTCCTATGAATGGATAGGATTTCCTGAGAGTCGCTGAACACAGATCCCCCCTGTGAGACGAGGTAACAGCAGCAGTTGAACTAGACATTTTCAGGCTTGACAAATAGCCCCGAGTCCCTCTCGACACATGTGCAGCATGTTCCTGACTGTTCAAGTGTGATCACAACCGCCAAGACTTTTTTCTTTCTTTTTTTTTCCCCCCCGTCGTATTTGTATGTTAATTGTGTTTGTGAGAAGTGGCTGTGACAGGTAACCAGGAATTATCCAGTGGCTTGCTCCCCAGACAGACTGTGTGCGTACACAGAGTACCAGGCTAGTAATTGTGGGCTCGGAGGGAGAGAGGTTATACCATGTTCGCCTTATTATTATCATTAAAGCGAGAGTTAGCCTGGTGTCTGAGGCCAGGTCAAGCAGAGAGACGCTCCTCCAGACAAACTGCTGCTTACCTTCTGTTTGTCCCACGTGCGCTCAGTGAATCAACCGCTGCCTGGTAGCAATTACGGCCGGGGCCATTCGCCGCAAATAACAATTTGTCTTTATTCGACCTGAAAAGTTTCGCGCTGAAACTCATTTTTAAAAATGCGAAATCTCGTCTGAGAGTTTGCAGACAGGCACCTCTTGTGGCCGCGTGCCGCGCGTTAATCAATAATGTCAGTTATCAGCCCCGCAGCTTGGGCCACCTGCAGCCCACGGTGTGTCAGACAATGAGCGCCGGTCAGCTCCCACTGCTCCGAGTTTCTGTGTGTGACTAACTGTAGCTGTAACATCAGCTCTGGGCTCTGTTAACACCTGTAACCACCCCTGACAGCTGCTGACCTGCACTATGACTATATTATATATTATATATAACAGCAAAGGGAAGAGCCAGGTGGTGGGAAGATATTCACTGGAGTTATCAGTATCCAGTTTACCAGGTGGTACAGACTGCAGAAGGAAAGTCTTCAATACCATGTTTCTATTCATATTTATTTCCCGATGAGCAATTTATAACGAAACTCCTCAAAATGTGTCATTTCAAAACTGCAACTTGCACCATTCTGCTTTCTATTTTGCTTTGTTTTATAGCTTCCTGTAATCCCTTCTGCAAAAATAACGTTGTCATTCTTACTATTCTGTGTCTTTCAGTAGGAAGAGACAGAGGACTGGCAAGCCGAACCAAAAAAAAGCAAGGAAAATAGTCGCGGACAACGGACAAAGTTTCATCAATAAAGATGTTCTTTCTATGAAAATAATCACAGCAGCCAAACAAAACATGGCGCTGGATCCAGATTGTTGTCGGAGGCCTGCCAGTCGACGCTCTTCAAGGAAACTGTGCAGCAGAGGGGACAGGGATGACGCCGCAGGGTCTTTTCCCCTAAATGTCCCCCTCCACCTGTTCCCGTCCACATTCCAGCGGTATCACCTGCTGATCTGAGGCCTCCACAATGAGAGTGCCGGGGGGGGGGGTGAGTCTGATGATAAGGAATGATCTGTCTCCCAGCTCTGCTTCTACCCCACCACCCACGTGTCACTGGTGTGGGGTTTTGGGTGAGTGGGGGGCAAGGGGGGGGGGAGGACAGAGGAAAGAGAAAACAGGAGATTAAAGCTCACAGTAACACTGTTTTTATCATCTACTACATCCCCTCTGCAAGAAAATAACACCCTGGGGGGGGGGGGTGTTGCACCTTTGAGGTTCTTTTGTGCTTATTTCATTTGGAAAGAATCTTCTGGTTAACATAAAGGGGAATAGTGGCTTCATCTCTTCATTTCTCATGTTTCCCCGAAGCCAAAACCATTGTTAGATGCACTGGAAGCAAATATTCGGGAAAAATTCCAGCAACTGCAGTGAAATACGACCTGTGGAACAAAGCAAAATGACAACGGTTGTACTGTATGACTAAAAAGCTCTGGCAAAGGTTTTTAAGACTGGAATGGAAGGAATTTCCATTTCTCCAATGTATTAATAGCACATGGCAAAGAAGTTTATGTGTGCGTGCGCGTGTGTGTGTGTGTGTCACAACAGGTGCCAAACATAACAGAAGAGACGAGAAAAACACGACGGGGTTAGCTCACAGCCGGGCTTCCCGCTAACACAGAGTCACAAACAAAAAATGAGACGGAGCCTGTGCAATATCGTGATTATGTGTCATGTTATGAATGTGTGTGTTTGATAGATAGCGTGGTTGCGTGTGTGTGTCTGCAGCTGCACGTGTGCAACGAGCAAAAACAGTACAGGGAAATTAACGGTATGTGCGATGGCTTGCTGCTCTGCTATGTTCATTAGGATAAAGTGTGCGTAAGACTGTGTGTGGCCGTGTGTCTGTGAGTGTGTGTCTGCTTTGCCGAAACACAAATTCCTGGGAAACAGTAGGAGGTACGGAAAGCGTTGGTGCTTTTTGGGTTCGGGTTGTCAACACTGTCAGCGTAACATCACGAACAGTAACACACCAGACAGCTGCTCACACTGTAGCAGATGACGCTACATTTACTTTGACCAGTCCGCTGATGGATCACGTTGTTTACTTCTTACCCAGGCCTCACTTCTTTCTTTTTTCTTTCTTTGTCTTCGTCAGAGAAGACGAGCGATGGGTCTTTACTCAGCAAATATTTGGATCCGCTGCTGTGTCTGCTTCAGGAACTACAACTTTTTGAGCTTAGAGCTTGTTTTCTGCCCCTTCGTATGCAGTATTATTTATTGGCATGAATTATTAATAGTTTCTCTTTTCCTTTGCAATACTGGGGTAAATCAATTTTGTTCAAGTTTTAAAAAGTGAGCAGTTATTTAGGCGTAGGGTTAGTGCTATGGTGGATTTGTCAAACCTAGTCGAGTAGTTTGTTTGTCAACATCCCATATTCATATTTTAATGCGACGTTCCTAGAGTAAGATAAGTTATGATGACTGATATCAATGACTTATTAATTCTGATCTTATTCATTAATGTTGAGAGAGGCAGCTTTGATTTACTTGAGGCTTGAGCTCGCCCTGCTGGATGTGCCTGTTTCCTAGTGTGGCAGAGAAATATCTTCTTTTTTTTTTTTTTTTTTTAACAAATTAAAGTAATATTCTGCAACACATTTAACCCTACACACAGTGGAAATGTTTCAGAAGAACGTACTGTATTTAATGAAACGTATGCTCCGTTGGATTCCATATGAAGCTGTATATTTCTCAGTGTGACTGAACTCACATAGCCTGGCTGAGCTGACTCACCCTCAGCACACTTTACTGGGAGTTTCACTTCTACCGTGGTTCCCAAAAAGCTTTTTGACACAGACAGTGGGGCATCTGGCCACCGTGAAGCTGGCATTTAGAACAACCTCTCCCCGGACAGGGATTCACCTGTACAATCGACCGCAACACAACATACAGCAGCTCTGGCATAGATTCTCCGATAGGGTTGTGACTGAGCTCATATAATTCACGACGAACTTCATCACCCACTGTGACCTCGGCGATAAAAATGTAATTTCCAACAAAAACTGAGAAATTACAACCATGGTGGAGCAGAATGCCCTAACAGAGTAGTCAGCATACCAGCAGGTGAAGAGGTCAGACAGCCCGGAGAACTGCGACAGAACGTTTTAAGCGTTTCTCTGCATTTAAGCTCGACAGTTCAGTGAAAACCAAATCGATCCTGGCTCCTGCTCAACCTGATACTGAATGTTTGTTTGTCGTCCACGCTGGAGAGGAGCTCACGGTCACCGCTGGAGCAGATGCAGCACTTCTCCGAACGGCGCGCAGTCCTAGGTTATTACTGCGGCGTCTCGAAGTGCGCGGGTTGAAGATAAGCATCGCTGTATTTCAACGAGGTTCAGCAGGTCAGGCTGCAGCCGAAGCTAAATGTGCTTCTGATTTTTTAAAATGATGTTGTAGCGTCTGTGTTGTGACGGTGCCGACACAGCAAAACTCACCGCTTCAGTATGAAGGTTGCAGCAGACGTTCGTTGCCGCTTTCCGCCTTCAGGCCACGCTATCACATTTTTCACATGTTTCTGTGCAAACTGACCCTTGGCACCATAATTCACATGAAAGAACTTGCTCTTCTTTATCTGATCTGCTGTATCAGTGCATGTGATTGGCTGAGAAGTTGCTCCTGGCAGAAAAAAAAAAAAAAAAAAAAAAACTTTTTTCCCTGTCGTGAGTTATGGGTGAATAACCTCTGTTACACGCGCTATTTTCTCTCCGCTGGCCGGTAGAAAACCTTGCGCTTGCATTTCGGGGGAACAGTGGAAGGTGGAATTGCAAATCAAAAGGCTGACCCCAGGACGTGGAATTCCAGGGTCAGCATTCGAGGAACATGCCCAGCCCTAAGTGCAGGCAAGCCCAAACCCCCCTCTGGGCAGCTTCAGCCTTACACAACAAATCTGCAACACACAATTACAACCGTGCACTCGCACACAACATCCACACACAATAAGCAGACGGTCCCCTACCCCCTTCCTTTTGTTGTTGTTGTTTTCTCCCCCCCCCCCCCTCCCCTTACAATGGAAAGGCATCTCCACTCGCTATGAGGCCACTGTGAGAGATGTGCTCGGTAGCGGAACAATAAACAGAACCTACACTACGCCGCTATGCTCTGCAGCCACCTTGGACTTCAGCCTGCGAACCGACTTCCAGGAGGTAGTTAGGATGCGCGCTGCTTTCGGCAGCAGCAGTAGAAACATCCACAAAAACACCGTTCATGCCAAACACTGTAGTTGACAAAGCTACTCTTAGGCTGCATCAAACAGCGACGACCTCTTGGGATGGGGACCGTCTGTCACTGAGGCCCCAGTGGCAGCGCGGCGCTCGGTGAGCTGCTGTCAATACAAAGATCCTTTGAGCTTGAGCATTGTCTGCTCGCCGGCTCGTTCGCTATGATTAGTCAGCAATCTGCTATCAAAGAAAACCCTGGCCTACTTCTGCACAGGACTTCAACCTATGACATCAGTCCGTGGCAAAGAGGACAAAGTCTGTGTGACACAGGCCTTAAGATGTCCAGGTGGAACAATTTGAAGATTTTGGGCCATGTATGTGATCCCTGAAGTTTTATTAAAGGAGAGAAAAAGAGAAACTAATGCAAAAAAAAGGTGACGTGACAGAGGCAAGACTGGAAGCAGACACAAGGTAAACAAATGTTGCGGTTAGTTAGTTTTTTTTCTTATTTAACCATAACCAAACACTTACAATTACCAACCACAGCTATAAACCTAAATCATATACCAAATTGTTTCAGTCCAAACAAACCTTTGACAGCCTCAGCCTCACATTAGCCTTTACTGTTAGGTAACCATTAATGTGATTAACACAAGATGTCAAATCTGTGATGTTGTCACACGTCTAATTTGCGGTGGAGCAATGCACGGTCTGCAACACATAATTTGCATTTCAGACGCATTTCTCAAATTTTATGAGGTCCTAATGGTGCACAATGGATGCACGCACAGACACAGACGTGCACAGGGGAAACAGACGAGGGGGGGGGGGAGAAAAACAGACAATGTGAGAACAGAAATGGAGAAGAAAGACTGATTAATCCTCCCTCTGGTGGTGTTCCCCAGACGTTTGATTCAGCCCCACACGCACCCTCTCGACCTGTCTTCTCCTCTGCAGTTGTTTGATGCTTCCTTCTTTCTTATTAAAAGCACCTTTGCATCAATTACCCACAAAAACATCCTTCAGAGTGGATGTGGATGGGGGAGTGTAGGGGGACGGCCAGGGGTGAGGGGGGTGGGTGTTCTCCAAGGGAGTGTGGGAGACACCCTCCTTGTTGCACATACTAGGCTTTTGTCATTCCACAGAATTTGTTTCCTGTCAACATCTTAAGCCAATAGATAATATGTTATCAGGGATGAGAGGTGCCTCAATCCCCCCGTGATGAGAGAAGAAAATATATATGAGGAGAAACCTTTTAAGTGCGAGGTCTGCTTCAGTGATAAATGCTCGCTGGCTTTTGTCTGTGC
This sequence comes from Macropodus opercularis, assembly GCA_030770545.1. Taxonomy (NCBI): domain Eukaryota; kingdom Metazoa; phylum Chordata; class Actinopteri; order Anabantiformes; family Osphronemidae; genus Macropodus; species Macropodus opercularis. Next base: position 6,062,441 of record CM061094.1, on the reverse strand, counting down.
CGGTGATCATTAAAGCAAAGTGGGGAGACCAGTTTTCAGAATCATGAGCTCAAGCATGAGAGAGTGGAAGAAAGAGAAAATACATGGAGTGTTCTTGGGACACCCCATCACGGCCGCTGCCAAAACAATCATCGGCAGACCTGATAAAGTCAAGGACCCGCCAGGTTCTTACGTGACGTGACATAAAAGATGTTTACCGATTTCCCTCTAATATGGATGTTTTTGGTGTATTATTCCATAGCTATTTGGCCTAATTTATGAGGTGCTCCACACATGAGCTCGTTTAGTTTTATGGCCCTGTGTTTCCCAGTGTACGCTAAGAGATGTGTGTGCCCTCTAGACGGCCAGCCCGGGGCCAGTAAACCTCTCTCTGTAGAGGTAACCACAACAATTCTCTTTAAATGACATCACCTTTCCATTTCTCACCAGTGAGCTGCCGCTGGGTTCACCTCTCATTTGTTTCCTTTTTTGTACTTCTCTCTCTCTCCATTTACTCTTTTCCTCCTTAATCTCTAACATTTGATCCTCCGTAAAAAAAACATCGAAGCTCTTTCTCAAATTTATGACCTTTTTTTTTTGGAAGGTCACCGCTTTTATTCTTTTCATATTTATCCATTTCTTGGGCCAACTTGAAAGGAAGTGACTGTGGGTCAGTGGTATGTCTGGAGAGTAAACAGTGGCTGGCGGAGAGCTGGACCAAGCTTATCACGTCGTGTCTGTCTGATTGACTCTCCACTCCCTCTTTGTTTAGACGTCCTAACAGGCGGGTCAGCTCTCCACATCCTCCTCCGCCTCTGTCCCATTATTCCCACAATTTCATGTTGTAAAAGTGAAAGGCCATGTTTTACTTCTTTACTTGAAGGGCAAACAAGCAGCTAGAGGTGCTTTTAGGGAAACCAGACACTGCAATAAAGAGACGCGAGCTGCCACCTGGGACACTCCATGGCATGATGCTCAGACAGGAATCTCTGATATGCGCCTCGTTCAACACAAACAGTAGAGAAAAGTAAAGGCGTGTTGGGGGCCGTTGACAAATATTTAAGGCTCACTTTGACAACAGGAGGAATGCAGGCAAACATCTCTATCTGAGGTCCCCCCCCCACCTTCCTTTCTCTCCTCTGTGTGTGGTACTGCTGTTTTTCAGCTGTTCCCCAGGTCTGTCTGAGGCCACTGTGGCCTGTCAGTCTGTCAGATTAAAGCTTCGGTCTCCCCGTCTTCCTTAAATGCCACATGCTTTGTTTTCATTGAGGAGGGGTGCAGAATGCGTGTGATCCCTTGTCGGCCGCCTTCTCATCCATCTCTGCCAGAAGCCAAGGGGGCAGCAGGGGTAAAAGTAGGTTCAGGCAGGGGCAAGGGGCAGGGTCACACAGGGGGAAGAAGGGGGTCAGAGGTTAAGCTAGGTTAGCACCCCCCCCCCCCCCCCCCCAGTCAGTCGTGCACCAGAGCAGCGTGCACCAGAAAAGACGTCTAGCTGACACACTAACACATTTACACACACACACACACACAAACAAACACACACACACACCTCTTTCTCCACAAGTAATAAAGCCTTCCACTGACATTTTGCTCATATGTGCAACACTGCTGTTATTCATGCAGAGTGTGGCCTGTATTAGAGCACAGACATGGGGCTGTAATAACCCCAGTGTCATGTAATGAACAGAGGGCTACACTGTGCCCAGACAAGGAAGACAACAGAAAGTGATGGACAGATGATGAGGTCGTTGTCCAGGGACTTGGGAGGATGAGATGAGGCGTTTCAACATTTTGCAGGTGCTGTTCACAGTGACCTGTGAGTCCTCAGTGGGTTAATCATCAAAAACATTTAAAGTCTCAAAACAGAAAATGACAAAACATATCGACAAGATAATTCTATCACATTACTGTCTTCTGCAATAAAAACGAATAAGATGAAATAAAACCAAAGACGTTGACTCTAGATAAGTAGAACAGCTGAATAAGGGCGATACGAGCGAGATAAGATAGGACAGAGTGGAAAAAGCAGCAACCACGAAAAGGAAACCAGTCCTGAGAGCTTCTGTGAATGTTCTTTCCTGTGGACAGAAATAATCCACACAGGAGTGATATAAACAATCACTGGTTAAAACTTTACCAGGTGTCCTGGTATCAAGCTGTATGGGTCAAAGTTAAGTTATCTGGTATTGTACTTAATACATGTTGGCAACATTTTATGACATCTCTACAATGACTGCAAATGTGGATCAATATTTGAAAAACGCAGTTTGATGCTTTTGTAAAATCAGCAGTTTTCTGTCCACATGAGACGTGTCATATTTTCTCTAAGTATATCCTAATTTTCTGATGTGCATCTGCACTTTTTAAGTGTGGGTTCAGCAAAGCTAAATGCTGCAGGATTTCCCAAGGACAGTGAAACTCTTGCATAAGTGTCGAGGGGCCGTATAAGAGTGTTTTCACTTCTCTAAAAGCCGTAAACTCATTACCACACTGGTGCGAGTGGTGAAATCTATCGAAACATCCGGTAGTTCATCATGTGAGTGACTGATATGTATCGTTTGGCTCAAACCGAGCCCTGTTGCACTTGTTGAGCACTAATCAACGGCAGTCAAAGGGCACCTCTACTGAATGTGATGCAATCAGGACGTTTAAGTGACAGTGTGTCGGCTAAAAACAGTGTGAGACACAAACCTTGGCTCAGTGTGGCGCTGGTCAAACAGAAGATATGGACGGAATAGGGTCCAGAACAATTACCTTATCTAAGCCAGTTTCTCTTTTAAACTGTCTGACTGGCTGTCTGGGAAAATGTGAACATTACGCTCTCTGGCGCCACGACACACGGATCTGCGAAGGCCAATATGCACCAGTAAGCTCGGGTTGTGGTAGGTTCAATACAGTCACATACGTTGGGATACACAAGATGAAATCACACTGTAACTGAGATTACGAACTTGAACCTTAGAGTTTGTCCCTTGTGTATATAGCATATCCATATGCACAGTCCAGGTCGATGGGCTGTTTTAATTGATATACACCAGCTTTTATGACATAAGAGACGATGATGAGAGGAGGAGGAAGGCTCTGACGGTAGAACGTCCAATAACATTGTGCACTTGTCTGAGCCTCTGTCCATGGTCCTGAACCACTCATCTACACCCACAGACCTAGGACAAGCAGAAGAGAGTGACCAGACGTTTTATAAACAGATTCGAAAAACGGAAGGCGAATGTCACGAGAAGCAGTCAGTAAAATGAGCCTCGTGCACACGCTCCAAAACTGCGAGAACAGACCTTTCATGCACACGTAAAAAGCAGATATTAGAGATAATGCAAACGACTGAGACACAGAATTACAGGATACGACCACATATAAATGTGTCACACTTCTGCATCACACATTTCTGAAGAGAGGTAGAAATACGGGCTGCTTCACCTGGCAGTAGCTTTTAGTACAAAGATGTGCAGATTCACTTCAAATCTCATGAAATATTTAAACGCTATTAAAAGTTTTTAAAAGTTAAAAGTACAACATAAACAGAGCAAGCTATCTTTCCAACGTCTTCTGTCCTCTTCCTTTGCTGGAGAGTGCCAGACTCCTTTGTTTTCACCTTCTCTTGATCTCTCTGGAGATGTCAAAGAAGTAAGTGTGCCGGGAAGAACAGAGCACTCACCTCAAATGGCGTCCACTCAACGGAAATGCACGAGGAGACATCCTCAGTAAACACCACAACAGGAAGTGCTCGTATCAATGAAAGCTCCTGCTGTCTGAAAGTCAAATGACATGCCATAAAAAGAAAAAAAGTTGTCTCCACAGCTACTGTTTGTTGTGTGACTAAGTCGGTAATGAGCTTCTAGGGTACAGGCTGTGTCCTGCACAGTGCAAGACTAACTAAATCTGCTAATTAGACAAATGTTTCACAGTTTTTACAACCTGCGTTAAGAGGGTTTGTGGCTCCCTCCCTGTGGATGTGCACATGTGTCTTACTCACTTCAAGCCACCAACCACGAACAAAAAGAGAACCGGCTGTGAGCTTCTGACCTTGCACCCTAATAATGTCCACCTCACTCAAATTCACTCCTCATGACGCCCACATGCACATATCTTTGTGAAATTATAAACAGTCCTAATCACTCAGCCCGTTGAGTGACATTTGAACCAGGTGAGAATCCTGAATGAAAGGAAAACGTTTTTAAATAGTGCACACAAAAGGAAAAGCTAAAATCCCCAGGGACTTGACCTCCTCAGTAAAATGAGACCACACAAAAAACATATGTTTGCATTAAAGTGACAAAGCCCTCTACTGGCCAGAGTAATTATGACCTTGGGAGCAAAAAAGGAAGTTGAGTGACGCTATTATGGAGCCACAGACAGGGAGGAGGTCAGGCTGGATTTGACAGGTCAGTCATCCACTGGACTTTCCGATGGGAAAACACTGTTGTGCCCTGTTTCACCACTGCTTTCTTTTAACCAAGACCACGGTAGTGAGCTCAGCCCCTAACTTTAACATAGCAGTCATGTTAATTGAAATCATGATCCCTCTATAAACCTGGTTTTATTTTCTAAATCTAACGTGTCTACATTTAGCCGAACCATAATAATAAGTTGGTGTGTAATTTGTGACTTTTGGCTGTAATGTGACGACGCCCGGATCGGAAGGTGGGGTTTTCTTTGATGCTTCGTATACTATCATGTGAATCTAACGTTGAAATATTAATTATCTTTATGTTACTGTTTACTTGTAGAGAAGAAAAATCTGCATAAGATGCGCCTGTGGAAGAAATCGGCCATTTTTAATAAGACAAAAAGGGACACAGTCGAGTATGAAGCCAGTACAACAACCTCAGTATTAGAGAAGAAAATATTGAATTCAGATATTTTAGGTTTTCTACCAAACCCGACAGCTTACAGAAGTTTTGCCGTAGCGTTAGGTCAGTGGTGACACTAGAATCTCCTGGGGCCCTGTTCAAATATTCACAAGGGGCCCCTCAACCACGCTGCTTTGTTAGCTAATTAACAAACGCTCACGCGTCACTTTCGATCGAACGTCACAGAATGAGCTAAGCTTCAGGATCAGTTCCGTGACATACAGTCTACACCTCAAGATGCAAGTAAGGAAGGAATCGCTGATCTAACTGCTCTTCCACCTGAGTGTGTCACCCTCGGCGGCCCCCTGCATTGCCATCGGGCTACAAGCAGTTCCCTGCAGGCAACAAGGGTTAGTTTACTTACAAACTTGTTTACTGCTTGAAATCAAGGGTGGTTTTGGAAACTACCGCTTGCATGTGTTTTCCGACACATATTAGCTCCACAGATGTTTGCTTTTAAAAGTCAATCAATCCAAATCGACAACATCTTTGAATTATCCCTTTTATTGTTGTTCTTCTGCTTTGAGCACAGACGATTGATGATGCTCTCTGGCACGGTTACATGCTTCCTCTTAACTTCAGAGTCCTCTCTCGCTCTGAATCAGCTGGTCGTTCAAGGACAACCGGGGGATCACGGAGAGGGGGGAGGGATACAAACCCTGGAAACTGATGCCTTCAATATCACGAGCTCCAACCTGCCGCGGCCCGCTCACTGATTAACCACATACGCGATAAAATCTATTGGCCGAGCTGATAAGGCCTCTCTGTTCCAGCACAGGGGAAGATCATTGACACTCAGCACAGTATTATGAAACATCGACGCTTCGGCAGCAGCCCATCTTTTTCGCAGAACTGGAAAGTTGATTCATGCTGTTCTCTCCACTGTTGGATGTTCTACCTCACCATGATTGACCTGACCCTCTAACCTTTACCACGGTAGGAACCTGGTATCATCACCATTTCTGCATGTTGTAATATACAACAACATCAGGGCAGTCTGTGTTTACCTGTTAAAGGTTTAACTAAAGTAGTAGAAGAAATGCATTTATTAGTATTTCAACATTTTCATGTAAAACCTACCTAAATATACACAATTGTGTTTTTTCTTGACACACAAAAAAAATCATTAAATGAATCCACACCTACGCAGTTTAATGAAATACTGTCTGCATGGATGTCTGTCTAGACATGATAATGTTTACACCAGTTTGTCCTCGCACCTATGGCACTGCCGCTTTCTCTTGCTTTGAGCTAAACCCCGAGAAGATCTGCCCCCGCAGCTTGGCAGATATTTTCAGACCTGTATCCACACTTCTGTGGTTGACACGAGAAGGCTGGCTGCTATTCCTGGGAACAGGCATGCGGCAAGGAGAGGAAGCCCGAACACCGGGATCCCTCCGTGGGGCTAATGACTGACAACGAACCAATCGCGGGAGAGGGAAGCAAATCCTGCCCCGAGTGCAATTGGTGCAGGGAGCTTTTGATGCAGTCATAAACTCCATGAACTCCTTCTGCCAAGATTCAACCCAACCCAACTGCTCTCCCTCAGTCTGGGGGCACAGACTTTGATCTTTGATCAGCTCTTCACAGGCGTCCATTCATAAATTCAATTGGTTCATTGAGAAAGCAAACAAAAAGCGTACAAAGTCAGGACTTTGTTATCTGTGCTTTTAAGGTAATTGTTATCATCTTTTAGGAATATTTATTTACCAAGAATTCCCCTTTAATACTGAGAATAAAGAGGAAGAAACAATCAGACTACTAATTTATATTAACAGCTAGGTTTTATACTAATCAATACTCACTGTTGATATTATGCATATATATACTGTACATTCGTTTTGACTTTAGTGGAATAAACGTGTTATTGAATGAAAACCTTTGGAAGTGCATGTTGTCTTTATATGTGATTTCAACCCATGTTTCTTAAAGGTGGAATGAGTACAAGGTCCCAGTGCAGCGGAAAGTCTTACAAGTGTGTTGGATCAGGAGCGTTTGTCACGTCAAGATCATAAATTGAGTGAACCTGCCTTGTGGAGGGCAAAGTGTGGGAGTATCTGTCAGCCCTCATTCTTTAAACCCATTCATAAATTTCCCTGCTCTCCTGCTGTACCTTCACGTCCACCTGCCTCCTTCGGTCATTTGTCTCAGCACAGCACTTGCTTTCCCACACTGCGCTGCGCACATAGTCACGTACGCACGTTTCGCAGATATGTACCTAAAATACCTGCACACGAGCACATGGCACAAGAGCGTATGTGTGCACGAGCGCACACGTTTCCACGGCAAACAGTCCCTTTCATGTGAATTATGCTTCCTGGCAGGGAGCAAAAACCTTTGCTTAGCACAGGCTGCCCTTGACCAGATAACTCTGTTTGATTTGCTCGATTTTTGGACTGAAGGTTCACAAACGGCCTGGGAAATGCAATGTGCTGCAATCACATGGATCAACAGACCAAATTCAGGGTGATGTCACTTTACTGCCAGTGTGCTTTAATTAAAGCAAACATTATTATTATTTGTTACGGAGATTAGAGCCTGCGGTCGATCAAAAGAAAGTAAAAGTGTCTTTACAGTCATCTATTTGGAGCAGTTTACGTTAAACGAGACTAGAGTTGTCCACAGATCTCAACTGGAGGAAGGGAGAGAGAGAGAGAGCCAAAGGTTCGCCTGCGGTTTTGTGGTATTTCCAGGTCATCAGTGCCCTCATTCTTTTACAGAGTAATAATACAATATTTAGAGATGAGGTCATCCTTTCCCCCCTGAAATACTTGGGGATATTTGTTCAGCGGATCATGATATCATGATGTCATGCAGCATGTGACCTCAAATGGCTCAAATGACATAATTGCTATCACCTGCCATGATACCCAGACAGTCCTGAGGCCGGCTGCTGCTGAGGCAATAATAATAAACCTCATTGCCATCACTGTAAGAAGAGAAACACATAATCAGAGGTTTTTGCATTTCATCTTACTATGAAATGTGGCAGAGTTTCCTACCACCGAACGTAATGTTGCAACACTCCTGCCAAGGGACTCACATTCAGACTGTCGTCTTTGGCTGCCTCCGGAGATTTTGTCTGGGTCATAGTGACCTGAAGTCTTGTGGGAGTACAAGCAGCGGCAGTTAAAGAAACAGCACGTTTAGCAGCTGCAGAGACAGACCTCGAATGGTAACTATTACGAGACTGCGTTCTGCGTCCGAGCCAAAGCGTTGGAAATTCACCAGCGTGATTGCAGTCGACGTGTACTTTGAGACTTTTGAAGAAAATTCTCTTTGGTTTCGAAGCCCACAGTCGTGTGCTGCCATCTGCAGTTGTCTCCATGTGACAAGTCCCCCACCCGCCTGCCCTCCCTCTGTGTGTGTTGTGTGTGTTCCTTTATTTTTCCTGTTAGGTGAAACTGGACTGTCGCTCGCTGCGATCTGACTTTTGAAGACGCGTTCTTCTTGCTACAACTGACGACGAGTTACAGTCAGATCAATTAATTGAGATATGTGATGTAATCGTGTTCCTGCTTTGCATTCACATTAAATCTGTATTATTGAAGTCTGAACACACAGAATCTTCGTCAGGACGTCTTTCAAAATGAGTCTGTGTTTAGTCTCCATGGAGCATTAAAAATGTATATTTTGAAATGGGCTGTCTGGGCTTTTATGAAATTTTGTTTGCATGTCCAGACTGATTTATGACAGCTGACTGAAAATGAGCACAGTTAGTGACCCAATGTCACCTCAATTCCTTGTGATGAAATTGAATGTGCCACAGCCCTTTGTTATGTTTACAGTCACATTCACCTAAATTCTTCTCAAAATCTTTTTTCTTTTTTTTTTTTATTGTGGAACTGCACTCGGGTCTTGCAACGTGTTGGTTTACTGTCCCGTTCCAATCACCCTCACTGTCCCTCACTGGCTTGCAAAACCCCATGAACTATGAACTTTGACCTAAAGACTGCCAACGGTGACAACGACCACATGAATGACAGTGGAGTGACTTTCTCTCATCACGTGATCCGTTTCAGCACGAGATATTTTGCCTAAAGAGAAGCGTTGAGAAGCGTCCTGTCACCAATGAATGATGAGTAGACAGCTGTTCTCAGGCATCTCAGGCATGATCAAATCATAGATTAAAATGATATATTCATGGATTCCCCAAACGCTGCATCTTGCACATGCTCGTGCCGGTTGGTTTAACATTGGTATTACACGTGACCCAGGCTGTGTAAGCACGTGCCAGGCGATTTGATCGAAAAAAAACAATAACAATAACACGAACCGTGAACCACGATGCCACAGCAAACGGGCTAATGCAAGTCGTCACTCTTCATTTTACCTATCACTCAGTCAACAAAAAACGACCTGCATTGCCTCAAACACTGACTCAACATGCCTCACTATTTATTAAACTAGAATCCCATTGGAGCAGGCAAACTGTGACTCTCTCAAAATAAAAAATAAAAAGCCACATGCTGTATAAACACTAAAAGTCAAGTGTTGGATGGTGGCAACAAGTGGTGACCTAACACGATGACATCATCTTATGTTGACAGTTGCCCCATCTAATGTGGAAACGATTAAAGAGAAAGACAAAGAGGGATTTCACCCATTACCCATTAAAGTTAACCACCAAATTACATGGGATTTTATAGCCCATAAATAAGAAAATGCTGCTGGATTTTGTCCTCCTCTAGCCACCGTTGAACCTCTCCTGTGAGCGTGTCTGTGCGCTGCCAAGCTCAGGGGGAGCGACGTCGCCCGGCTCGCTGCTGTAAGAGGGTCTGGCGTACAGAAACGCACGGCGAGTAGATACTCTGATTAAGATGAGCGAGCTTTTTTTTTTACGTGTTACTGTCTCGCACAGCTGGGTGACAGAAAGCTGCCATGGCTCAAAACAGAAAGGATCTCTCCGCACTTTCACCGCTGCGCCGCTCGTTCTCTGGGCCATTTGGTTGCCATTTACTACCAGAAACGTTTACAGCAAATAGTTCCTTCCTCTCCCTTTTTCTTCATCTCCTCTTCCCCTTTATTCCCCGTCCCATTCTGATCCGTATTATGGCATTTCATTGTGTTTTGTTTGTTTCCCCGTGACTCCTTTCATCTCCCAGTCAGTCTGGCCTCATATCATTTTTAAGTGGACCCAAATGCTTTCCCTGGCACTTGCCAGCGTGAGCTTCCAGTAAGTCTGAGACATAAATCGAATATTTGAAAAAAGACAAATAAATACAAGTGTAAATAGCCTCTTGGAAATGGCCTCAGCAACTTCTGTGTATAATTAGACGGTCGTCTGTGAGTGTGTGCATATGTATCCGCTTGTGTGTGCGCCTGTACGTGGACGTGAGACGGGGTTGGGGGAGAACCTAAAAAGTCAATATGTTAGCATCTGTGTTTTTGTGTCTCCACTCGTGTACAAGCGACTAACTGCCCTTTATAAGCCAAGTGTGAAATGTTCTTAGTGGGTCTGGAAATGACTTAAAGCTCCCGGGGCGATTATAAAAGTGTCTTTTCCAAGTTGCAGACGTCAGAGTGACGACCCCCCCGGACCACCTAACACCCACACACCTCCAGCACGAGCAACATCTGACCAGTGGAAACACCACCGTGGCTTCGCCTTTATCGTCTGGCTTGCTGTCGTCCTGATTCCCAGCCGTCTGACTGTTCAAAACGATCTTACAGGAACACAAAAGAATAAGGCACCGAAACAGACGGCGATGAATTATCACATAGCTGGCATTGTGAAACATGAGTCAGGGAAACTAATACATGTCTGGCATCTGTGTATGTCATAATCCCGATGAGAGGATGGGACAACCCCTCTGTTTTCCTTCTGTTGTTTGTTTGTGGGTACAAATGTGTGTGTGTGTGTTTGGTCATAGGGAAGAGTGTGTTTTATGCCAGTGTCGCCAGTGAGTTGGCGCATTTGCCGTGTTTATGTGTGGGTATTGTGTCTGGACTGAGTGGTCATTGTATTCCAGACATGCGGTATATCCAGTGCTGAGTGATTCACTCCTACCAGCATCTGTTGTCTACCTCTGCAGTCTCAGAGAGGGCTGATTAACACCACCCGACTGACCCACCCGGAACTCACCAGACCCGACCACACCTCCAGAAATACACCAACTACAGGATCAAGGCCACCATGCTGCAAATAACACACGTCCCGACGCAGGCAGACACGTTTTTACTGGTGTGATGTCTGGAAAGAATCGTTTTACTGACCCGAGTGGACCAAGCTTTTTTTTTTTTTTTTTACATACGGGCCTAGGGGGTCATTTTTACGAAGCTCAGTCCGCTGAAGAGGAGACGGTTGTGTAGGAAGCTAAGTTGTTGCATCTCAGTCTCCAAGACCAAGTATTTAGATAGCATCCAATAAAACACACTATTTCCTCAGCAAATTTCTTTTCCTTAATTGGAAATAACTCTTATTGTGCAATGCCACGATTTGATTTTGGTACAGCAGTTGCGTTGCCAATTTAAACTTCCCACCATGCCACTCCCAGAGGCAGAGGGAAAACAATCATCCTCAAGCTGTAAAAGCGATTTCACTTAACCGTTGAATCATTCTCGCTGTCACGTAATTTGGTTTCGTTTCCGTAAGCTCACCGTGCAACAATGTGTTTGTCGCGCTGCTTAACTGCATCTGAATCCCCCTAGTGACAGTGGCTTCCTGCTCCCTTATTAACACAGGGGTTAGACAGGGAATGCAGAGGTACAGTCACTTTTTGTGTGATCATCATCCTTTATGAATCCATTATGAATTCCTAATAGAAGATGGCTGTGCACATCCCTGTGACTAATAAGATGAACATGTTTGTTTTGTGCTATGGTATCGGGAAGGTGATCCAGCTGTGGAAGGTGTGAGGCTGTGGTTGCAGGCTTTTTTGTCTTTTAATGTGGCCACCTAAGGTATTTGCTGTGCATTGGGGCTGTCTGCATCAACAGCGGAGCATCTGTGTTCAGCCAAAGCGGCCACATGTTGGATATATCGCAGGTATGCACATGGTGTTTTATGTTTTTCCAGTTCTCATATTGTACATGATGCACGAAGGAGTCCACGTTTTGGCTCTCGCTAACGTGTTGCCATCATGGTTGTATGTAAAAGTGTCATCCGTCAATCAACACAACAAACGATGCGATTTGTGTCGAGCACCTTGGACGCCTACTGGACGCTGAACTGCAGTGGCTGCTGGGAGACGACGAACCTTTCATACGCCAATATCTCGTGTTGCTGTTAATAAAATTCAACACGTCTTTCACCTGTTTCACATTAAATCCATTCCAGCGGTTGAGGACACATAATCCCTGCCCTTCCCTGGAGTGCTTTTATTGTGAAATCTTCAGTAAAGGTCGCGTTAACAGCAGCTTAACCAGAACGGCAAAAGGAAAGTGGTAATGAATGAGAGCGAGTGAGAATAATTTTATGTTTAAAAGTCAGACCCCAGAGCAACGAAGAGGTGGGTTTGGTTGAATTAATCCTGTGGAAACATATTGCACGACCACACCAGCACAGTAGTCCAAGCACAGCTCTCTACTGGTTTTTGACTCATATCTGTTCTGCAACCATCAGACAGAAATAGCTTTGACTCAGCTGGGTCCGGCGTGTTATTTCTGCCACTTTACAAGAGCTCGCATCGTTACGCCTGCCGATGGCCGCTCTTTAATCTCGTCTCTGACCGCTCGCGGAAACGTTGCCTCAATCAGCTGCTTCCATGAGATCTGGGGAAGATCAGTCACAAGCCCACGCAGATGCAAGTCCTTGAGGAGGCCGTGAAAAAAAGGCAGCAGCATTTATCCCACTTGTGGCTGTTTTCAGAACTGGGAACAATGCTGTCTTTATGGTGTGGTTTTATCTCTCTCTCCGGCCACAGCCAAGAATGGTTGCTGTCTTGTGATGGCCACTGCATAAATCAGTTTTGGTGCTTTCACTTGGCAACGTAGCCGGGTGAGAGTTAGATAAGAGGAGGACGAGAAAGGAGAGAGGGGGCGAGATGGGCTGGGGGAGATCACGGAGACAGACACAGGAGTTTCGTAGAAAAATTGATAGAGGAAGGACCATTAAGGGGCTTCAGAACAGACAAGAGGAGTCCTGGATATAAACACTCAGGACACTGTGTGCTTTTAAGAACAACTCATCCCTCTAACCACCTAAGCTTCTTTTGAATAACTTACCATAAATAGAGGTTTCTAATCGACTTATTCATCAAAGGGGGTGGGGGGGTCATTACATGAGCATGTGAATGAGGCGGAATGGTGTGTTCCTCCAGATTACAACCCCTCAACTTGGACTTGGTGGATTAGGGGTACAATGGAGTCAGCCTGGGTGCTGCTGCAGATAAGTAGTCATAGGAATCAGCAGAGGGGCAGATGAAAACAACATGTTTTCCTGCCCATGTATTTCTACTGAGCCCTTCCAAACCGAAGCTGGATATTACTGTCTGAATATGTGAGCAGAGATATTTAACTTGGCTAAGGAGCTTACTTTTCTAAACGACGTTAAGTGGCTCAGTCAACATTTAGACTTTTTTTTTTTTCTCCTTCTCAGACAAACCGTACTGACTCAGATAATAGCCGCTGATTAACATCCAAGGGCTGAACAAAGCACATTTATCAGATTCATTCACAGAAATGCAGATCATAACTCGCGCACGTGCGTGTCTGTCTGTCTGTCTGTACAGTAAGTGCGCGCGCGTCTACACACAAACACACGCGGGCCTGCTTGATGCCCCAGTAACCCTTCATTAACAGTAGAAAACACAGGCAAAGCAAGAAGACAGGCGGTGCTTTGTTATGCTGCCGAGCATGTGCGCTCAACGGATTAAGTCTTAACTGTCTTTGGCGTTGATGAGATTTATCATAAAGGCATAATGTCATAACCATATCATCAACACAATGGCTCCTCAGCCACGATTAAAGGAGATTTGGTGCGCCGAGATCTTTTGAAGTCTCAGACGAAGTACACAAACACTGAAACATTATCCTGATGGGAGCGAGACAGAAATACACTGATGCGCAAGATAGCTACAGTATGAATAGTAGAGTGGGAACGCACATGCTGTCGATGCACCGGAAGCCACAAGGTGCCTTCTCGTTCGCGAAACGTGAGGTCCACGCGGCTGCAACGGGCGGCAGCGTCATCACAACCCGCCGCTCCAAGGAAACAACAGCTCCTTTGTGAACGCGTGCGTTCACGCAAGGTAGGGGAGAGATGGGGAGAGAGCTTTTTTGGCAGGGGTTATTTACCACGCAGACCATCTCTAATCCTGCCCTTCCTCTCTCCACCTATAATACGGCTGCATATCCGTCAGGCAGGCTACAGACGGGAGAGAGGAATCTGCAGCCGAGAGGGCGATCAGATGGTGCGTAATTGAAAACACGCAGAGAGCACTGACTCAGAGAACACAGCTACCAAGGGAAGGTACTGTGTGTATGTGCCCATGTGCTTGTGTGGGTGTGGGCGCATTGCGCGAGAAACCCCTGATAAACAAGGGTTTCTGTTGCGAAAGAGACAAACTTACTCTGCGTGACATCTGACTAAATACTTTCATTGTTTCTCCTGCCGAAAACAAGTATCAAGTATCGCGGCTGGGAGTTCAAATAGACGCTGTTCTGAGACCTGCCTCAACAACTTGTGCTCACAGATGAGAAAATAATAATTAAATATTGATAAGTCTTTACTATGAACGTGCAGCGGCTGCCTTGAGATAATTTTCGGAACTGGAAACATATTTTGTGATGGATAATTAATAAATTTTAGTGTTTTGATTTTGAATTAGAGTCTTAGCTTCCTGAGTTGAATAGTTGAGTTAGAAATCTGAGTGTCTATCTGTGCCGGATCCTGTTTGTGTATGCGTGTTTTTGTGTATTTTAACACCAATTCACCAGCGGCAAGAAAGGAAAACAGTGTTTGAAGACTGTTTATTCATCTCAAAGGGTAAAAAAACAATGTAACCCTGTGCACTACAACTTGGAAGCATCCCGAGGCCTCTTGGAAACATTTAGTACTCCGAGAAAATGCGATTGATATCGGGGAGAATTTGAGGTTTCTGTCGCCGAGGTTTGAAATACGCTCCCGGCATTTCGAGCCACGAGGATGAAAAGCTACCGGGGCCGAGGAGCTCATTTAAATCAAAAAATCTGCGGCTATAGGGTTGAATTCTATACTCCCCGTATTACATTTCAAATGACTCCAGTGTACGAGCGCAATTCGGCATTTGGATTGTTTGATTGTTTGGGGCTGTCTGGGCTCTCAGTCATGTGGCAGTGCTCCTCGGGACACCGGCCAAACTCATAGCATATGTTGGAAGGGTGTGACAGGAGTTCAGTGAGTATGTGTTTTTGAAGTGTATACACACACACACACACACACACACACACACACACGCTGAGAAATGGCCTTTGTTTGAATGATATGTTGTTGGCAAGCACTCACACACATTCATGAATAATGAATGGGTTTATCTGCATCATTTGTACCAATGAGGTTTTAAAAGTGTGTTTGTCTGTGCCTGTGTGTCGGCTTCCATCCCGCGCCGCCGCCGGTTGTCTGCCAAACACACATCCATGTAAGGTAATTGACACATCCTGGATGTGTGTTTTAGGCAACATTAATGTCTCAAACATCTGTGCACGTCTGTGGTCGCGCCAAAGTTTGCTGTGGACGCTGTGACATGATCAAAAACATATTTGTGCCAGTCTTATCTTAAGAGTGGCTTTTATCCGCCATGCTGACTGCTGCTCTGGTATTTTTCTGCTTCTCATTCATTCTTCTCCTCTTTCCTTTCTCCTGTTTTCCCTCTATCACTGGTCTCAAGGATTTCCTCTATTATTCACTTGTCCCCCCCCCCCCTTTTTTTTTCTCCCCAGCTTTCCCTTTGCTCTTTCGCTCCTTTTCTTCTTCTCGCACCCTGTTTTGTTAGAGTGAGGCCTCAAAGAGAGAGGACAAAAGGTCACGGTGGGTCACTTTGGCGTCCTAACATGAAAGGAGCTCCCAGTTTCAATGAGGATTAAGCAAAAATTCCATTGACTGCAACACGGTGGGAGCTGCCAGCATCTAGCATCTTATACATGTGAATTCCCCACCCATAAGAAAGTGCCTCCTCTCCTCTCCACCACAAATCTAATCACAAACACACACATACATGCACTCAGTCAGACACACAATGCGTTCAGTGTTGGACAAACCCTGCCCCGTGACACCTCAGGTGCCTTTCACTGTGTGTGTGTGTGTGTGTTTGCTTATGTGAGCGTGCCAAGGAATTACAATGTCTGTGTGGCCAAAGACAGATTAAAGTGACCGCAGCAGAGCACGTTTAGAGGTTAATGTGTCAGTGAATGAACTTAAAGCTCCGTGGTCCTATGCGAAAAGATCCCCCTGCTTGCTGGCAAGCAGCATGGGTTGGAGTGGATTGGACAATAACCCCACCCCTCCACCCCCCCACCCATGTGCGCAGTCGGGGAGAGTAAAAAAAAGGATGGGATCAATTAGGCTTTTACTTTGGCAGAATACAATGAATGAAATAGTTATTAACCCATAGTTGTGTAGAGCCGCCACAGGTAATGTCTTTGTGACTGTGATCCACGTGAAGTTCCTGTCATTTCCGATCTTCACGTGGTGCCGAGGCCGGCGGCGGAGTTGGCAGGCTTGGCACTCGCTTTATGCTCAGAGCCTAATAGCATTCCAGCAACATTCCAGCCTGGCAGTAAAGCATTATGACAGGGACAGAGTCCTTCTTATCCTCCACGTCATAATGCCCCAACATGAATTTCAAACGCGTAACTGTGTGGGTCCATCAGGCAGAACCGAGCACTATTCAGGTCAGTTCTCCATCTCCATCGCGTACTCTGGGAAGAGAACGACAGGGTGCTGACTAATCACAGGCCTGAATTCTGCGCTCTTCACTCTTCGTCTCTTCTTTGATGCTGGTTTGATGTTCAGCTACTAGGAAAGGTCACACTGGGAGGATGGACTTTTGTAAAAGTGAAAAAGGAAACTGCTGAGCCACAGCTGTGAAATTATGTAGAACGTCTGTTATTTCAAAGTCATTATGTTATTCAGAAGAGGTGTGAGTCATAATTTCTTTTTTATCTGATAATGACTTTTTCAATTACTTCATTTTTAACATGTGGATATTATGCAAGAGATCGAAAAGCCACAACATCCAAAGTGTTTTGCTATGAAAAGAATATGTCTGATTAGGAATCTTCTTGGAATAACACATAGTTTGTCTCAAATTTCTACGCAAATCAGAAGAAAATCTAGAAATTTGTTGCTAGGAGTGTTGACCTAAAGGCTCCGGGGAGCCGTGCACACATGTGTGTCACTGATTAATACTGCAGGCTTTCCCGAAAAACGCAAGGAAGAGGAACAAGAAAAACAGCAACTATCAAAAGAAAAACATAGATTTCCCATCATCTTCACGCCCGTTGTGGTCAAATGATCCAAGTTCTGGGAAGTGAGTGTGGCAGTGAAAGTGGAAGTGATGAATCGGGTGGCACAGAACCGACAGTAGCCACCGACCGTTCACTTGCGCTCTGCTCTCTCTGCTGAGACCGACCCGAGTTATACTGTGCCCCCTTTGTGCACTTTGAGGCTGTGTCGGGTGCAGAGATAGGGGATGGGGCCCAGCGAATACAGTACATGGCACAAGGGAAGCCAGGGACAGATGGTAGGGAAAAAACACAAAAACAAAAACGTGTGGTCGTGATCACCAGCGTATGTTGCTCATGATGATAACCGGGTCTGGGCCAGTGGTGTCCTATTAGAGCTTGTGTCATTCATGTCACTTTGTTCTCGATCATCAGGCCAACTAGGAGTGACACGTTCATGACCCACTCAGTTGTGCGAGACTCCTGAAATACATAATGCCGTAATCGATTTTGCCCGCACAACACAATCCACCGCCCGTTATGATACTCATTACTGTGTCTGTATTGCTTTATTTAAAGGCATTTCAGTCTGTCTACACCAGTTTGAGATTCAATTGGCCACAAACCTTTATTGAAAATAAAAACAGATGAGCGAGCGTTTCCAAAAATAGACTTATATTGGTAAAATAACTTTTGAAGGACTTAGAGGTTTTTTATTATGGCTTTTTTAAACATTACATCAAGGCTTACCTAAATGATAAAACTGCAGCAATACAGCTCTAACGAGAACCAGCAGCGCGGCGCTCGTAAAAGTACTACGTCATGAGGAGAGAGATGCTGATGAACGGATACGGACAGATGAAAGGACTCAAGACAGCGAGGATACCAAGTGAAAGAAAGAATCGCTTAGACAGACATGTGCACATGCAGAACTCACACACAGAGGCACACACACACACACACACACAGAGGCGCACACACACACACACACACACACACACACACCGATCCCCTAAAGGACAAACAGCTTTTGTTTCTGTCATGCAAGGCTCAGAGAGGCAGAGAGAGGCTTTATTGGAAAAAAAAAAAAGAGACTGTGGTGCTTTCCTCTCCAAAATCACCAGGGCTCATTAGAGAAGACATTTCAGCGCTGGAAAGGAGCACATGACACATCACACTTCACACAGCTGACCTATTTACAGGGTGACTTGTAGCATATCTATAAAACGCATTACAGCCATCTCGCTAGGGACCAGTCTATACAATTGGCGGAAAATATGAACTAATCATCTTCTGAGTTTACGTACAGGGGAAGGGAGGAGGGGGATGATTTAGCTGTCAAAGAGAGAATAACAGGAGCATTGCTCACACACATCAGACACAAGTGACGCACACGTTCACACCCACTCAGACAAACACAAACTGTTACCGTACTTCATTTGTGCACTGGGTATTCTCTGTGTACTTGCGTGTCTGATGCAGTCATATACTTCATATGCGTGTGTGTGTGTGTGTGTGTGTGTGTCTGCGGGCTCCTGCTAACAGTCTCCGCACCGCAAGCTTCCACTTGCCGCTGATGGCTTCCATGTGTCGCGCCTTCGCGGTGAAATGCACCTTTTCCGCGGACGATGAAGGGCAAGCCATCATAGCGGCGTTCCCCCGAAATATCTCCTCCTGCGCAAAGCCACCGTAGAAAAAGAAACCGTTAAACCCTTCAGTTAGATGAGGTCACACATCTTATCGTGGGAAGCGCAACATCGCTGTGGATTGTACATCTGCGTCCGCACTTTCTTCCATCGCGTTACGTCAAAGCTGACGTTGCCGTTGACAGTTCCGACCATACGGACCAGGTTGGCGATATTGAAATGTTTCTTCACGGAAACAGAATAGATTAAACCCACTGATGTATGAATCCATTTCACTATATTCTCCCGCTTGCTGTCAGCCGTAAGCTCCGTGGTTTGTACTCAACCAGTGCAACACCATGGCACAGAGAACTCATGTTATATGTTCTCCAAAGACAGACCGACAGACGGGCAGGCGCATTCAGTACGTACATACTTTCCCACAGCACAGAAGCTGCCCAGCTGTAACGTACATACATCTCTTTCCTTGTATCAGCAGTGAAACTCAACCCTTTTCCTCCTGTCTCGTTCCCACCTATCCAGCTCAGCGAAGTCGTGTTTTGAAAGGGTGGTTATATTGGCTGTTATTGTATGATTTCACAGAACCTTCTCCTCCCAGCCTTTGATGCAAGGAAGAGCTGACCGGAGCGAAGCGATCCCTACTGTAAGCCCCAGTCTGGTCCACCACCAGGACCCTTGCCTTTCCCTCTAACTCATCCACATTCTTCCTGCTCCTTCATGCAACTGGAACAAATTTATGTCAGCTCAACAGATTTTCAGGGCACCTTTGAGGTGCGCGCAAGGCCGCCGGCCCGTCGAAGCTGACCTGAGGCGTATTTGTCCTGGTTGAGGCCTTTGAAAATAAACAAGAGCACAGTGGAGCTTAGTCTTGTCAAGCGGTGCGATTTCAGGGACAGAGGAAAACAACAATTACCCGAGGCTTTAAGTGCTGAATGGGAGCTGTGCAGAGGTAAGGCTGTCTGAGTAAATAAGCAAAGCGGGGATACTAGGTGCTGCGCCGCGGACATCGATGAAAGGGAGTAATAGAAAAAACATAAATAAACTTTATCTGACTCTGCACTGACCTCCTTTGTCAAAGTGCTACCGCTGGGTTGGAGGTGTTGGGTTTCCGTCAGCTCGGTTCGCTCTCTCTCTCCCTCTCAACTCCACTTTCACACTATAATTAAGGCCTCTTGCTCTTATATGAGGCCTTAACGGTACAACAAGGGCCTCTTTCCCAGCCAACGGTGACCTGAGGTAGCCGAAAACAATAGTGCGTGTGTTTATACGACAGCGCAGCTGCAAGAGGATGGTGTATCCCTTCAGCAATGTGCGACGGGATTGCAGAATTCTGTGTTTACTCTTCCTACGCCCACTCGTCTTGGCTGTTTAGCTTCTCTACTCTTTCGAGGATTTGGCAACGGGGCTGATGGGCTTTCCAGTCTAACCTTGAATGCTCCAATGACCCTTGACTGATGAGCTCCCACAGGCTTTAGATCTTGTGCAGCACAGGAAGACAAAGTGCACTTCTGCTTATTCATCTCCTTCCTTTAACGCCCCTGTCCGTAAAGTATTTACGTTTTCCTTTTGCTATGTTTATTTGGCATCACGTAGTTCCCTTCAAAACAAGCGGGACACACAGAATGTTTTCTTTTTGATGGAGTTAGGTTTATATATAAGATTGTAACAAAGGCTTATTTCGGGGGATGAGAACCTGGTGTCTGTTTACGGTGAAAGACAAAAAGATGTGGAAACCTTTAATTTCTGCTTGGCACCACAAGATGCTTAACATTAGAGCAATGATGACAGTTTACAAGGTTCAGACACTGTTTTATGACAGTGATTTCTGCTATAAACACAGGCGTCCAACAAAACGAAGCCCATCAATATCTAACTGCCCTCATTCTGCCTCCCGTTAGGTGTTTGAGGGCATGAACACTATTGTTGTGATTCCACGAACTGGGGGATATCAGTGCAGGCCAATTGGCCCCCGCAGACACGCACAGTCACAACAGCCCAGGCCTTGTAGCCACTGCAACGCTTTGGCTCGCCGGGTCGCCGCAAGCTCCTAATGACGCCAGCAGAAACACCCTTCACCCCCGCGTGCGTCGTCCGCTCGGTGCGCTCGCTGTTGCCGAGTCTATCCCCGTCGTCCATGCCATCCCGCGCGCCAGCGTCGACAGGCTGTGTTTACCAGCAATTACCAACAATTAGGGTTGTCGAGCTTGTTCCCGTTTGCTGGGAGTGTTTTCGAACTGTGTCTGTGCTAGTACACGAGCATCGGGAGGCTTTTGGGAGAATACTCGCTGCGGGCCTGAGGGTTCTGTATGTTCTATGCAGTACTGTGCAAAGGTTTTAGACAGGTGTGAAAAAAGGCTGTAAACGAAGACTACTTTCAAAAATGGAACATAAACATTTATTTTCATAAATGAAGGAACTGGGCTGGTAGGTTCAAACATCTTGGAGAACTAACCACAGATAGGCTTTCTCACATACTTCTGTCTCTTCATGTGATGCCAGACAGTCACCATCGCCGTTTTTTTATTTGTACTTCTGTCTTTTTTTAAAGTCGTACACCTCGCTTGCCACTTCATCAGCTACACCTGTAGAATAAATCGTTTTTCAGTTCAGCAGCATTGTCCTGAATGATTGCTCCACGAGGTTATCGCGTCTTCTATTTTGTTGAAGCTGTCAGAAAGGTGATAATTCCACTATATGTTATTTACTGAGGCCACAGTGGGTGATGGCGTCGTCCTGCCATGCATTATATTAAGAGGTGTTTTAAAAGTGTTGGCCACTCTAATTAAAATGAATGAGCCATCCCTGGACGTAACGCAGTCACGTACAACCTCCCACTACGACCTTGCTGATAAACACCTAGCAGAGTTATCACCTTTCTGACAGTTTGAACAAAAAACTGCACAATTCTCGCACCTAATGAACTGGCCAGTGGGTGTTAAATATAATATTTAATGCGATCTGTTCATTAGATGACAGTTGCTTTAATCATTTAAAGGAGAAAAGCCTCCAGGGCAGTTTTTCTTGGCTAGTTACTCCAAGATTACTGTAAATGATAATGAAAACAACATAAATCAGCTCCGGAATTTACTACAAATTCCTCTCGAGACACTTTCTTTACTTTCCATGTACGTCTATTAATCAAAAATATCTCGTGCATCTGTAGGAGTTATCTATAAAAGGTCTGTTTATATACGATTTTTATTATTTATTTGACATTACAAGAAGAAGGAAACCACACCACCACGACTATGTCAAGGAGAAAACACAATTTTTGTTTTATTTTGCACGATTAAAATGTATTCAAACTGTAAATATAACACTATTCCATTTTAACAGAAGGTTTATGAAATGCGCTCGCTTGAGTCTAGTCTTCTGCTCGCTGGCTGTCAAACTGCTGCAGCTATTTCAGGGGGCGCTAAATCTAAATAAAGCTGCTCATCCCACGGGCACGTACACATTTAGAACTGTGCGTAATAAAGACAAGCCAGACAAACGCAGATAGGCTCTGCTTTGAACATGCGCTCGCAGGAACCCGCTCACCTTCACTGGCAGAAGTGTGCGTTCTCCTCCAGAGCAGGCACGTTGTTGGCTGGTAGAAGAGCTGAGGAGGAAGGGCAGACGTGCTCTGGCCCCATCCCCAGTCTCCTTCAATATTTCATAAGGAACCTTTCTCCCGTCCCCAGGAGCCCGGCGGCCTTCCCCTGCATGAAGCATCAATTCTTTATTCCTCCGCTGCGAACAGCTGTCATTCGTCTCTCAGCAGGAAATAAAGGAAGTTCAAAAACCTTTTTGCATACTTTGCATACTAAACTATCTGCCCTTATCAGTCACTTCCTCAGGGTTTCCTGGAGCATGACGCTTCGTGCCGCCTTGGGAGTTTAAGTAAAAGTAGGCAGATTTATGTTTGGCCATGGTCAGTAAACAGATATCCTGATATCTTGCTTACTTCATATGAATGAGCAGGAATTAAATTTTACTTGTGATGCAACTACAAGCGAAAGCAAACATGAAAACCTGCCTCTGCTATATTTTTCAGTTCTTGTTGTAATTTGAACCAATGACGTCTGACCTTGAAACGGTGACCTTGTCAAGAACAGGACCACGTCTAAAAGTGTTAGCAGCAGACGCCACGCGGCCAAAGTCAGTTTTCATCATGTCTTTCGTTAAGGATTAAGATACGATGTTTACTTTTCTGTCCAGTCTCTACACGTAAAACCTAATGAATTGTTTTCAATCTGTCCACATTATCTTCATTACATCTGCCGTTGAGGGTCGCGAGGTTGCTGGAGCCAGTCCCAGCTGAAATGAATGTCACCTTAACTCAAAGGAAAACAGGTCAGCGTCCTCATGAAGTATTAGGAAGTATCAAGGTTTTTACTTTAATTGTTGTAACAAATGTATAAAATGTATCTGTGTGTAAAAAAAGATCAGATCAGAGGGACGTCAGACTTCAGGCTGTCTGTGGTTTTCCAGCTAATCTAGGTGGAGACTGGCTCCCTGGCCTGGCTGGGAACAGGAACAACTGACCTATAGTTCTACTGCAGAAGGGAAGCCACTCATCACACTTTCTGTGAAATAAAAGTGATTTTATTTACTGACCGAGTGAGAGAACATTATATTTATGGTGCACTTATGACAAACATTTAATGGTTTGAAATTGCCGTACGGTTTTGGCAGCAGGCAGAAAGCTTTATGACACCCGGCTGAAGCAAAATGTCAGCAGATATATTTCACTGGATGCGAAAACAACCTCCATTGGCCTCTGTCTAATTATTTAGAAGATTTTTACAAGCCTTCGTAAGCCTTGTGTTTGTGTTTCTGACAGCTCCCTCTATTTTGTAACTGAAGTGATTTTTTTGGGGGGATAATGTGTGTCAGACAGGGATTTAAGAGCCAGAGCACAGAGGAGGAAGACTTTAAAACAAAACGGCACAAGGAAGCTTTTCAGGTTGAGGGGGGGGCTGACGTTAACAAACAGCTACCTGAAGACTCGCGGCAATATCAGCCGTCAGCTTTCAACCAGCCTAATAAAATACCCGCTCTTCTCGAAGCTGCAAAGCCGTGATAGCTGCTGGCATCGGCTGTACCACCCATGCTTCGTGCTCCAGGCAGCTAACTGTGGCGCACACGTGACCTGTGCGAGCGGCTTTGATGAAAATTGCAGCCTACAGTTTTATATGGTGGGTTGATGACAGTGGTGAGACTCAATGATACAGATGATTTGCGAGCCGGAGAATCAAATTAAGCTGGGACACATTTTAATTCTGACTTGTAAAGGGTGTTTATGCTCATTGTGTTCGGCACGACGACCGACGACCACACAGAACGCGATTCAGCGTTTAGATAAAGGTTATTGCTTCATCTGAGCACTAGATAAAAACTAGGACACTGTGTATGTGACAAAGAAACATATTTCACCAGCATAATGATTGGTTGTTTGATTTTTTTTCTATTATGTTGTTTTTCAAAAGCAATGAGTCCAATCCTACTGGTTGATGTTCAAATGGCCTCTGCGTTCCCTAAGATAGGATCTGAGACAAGACGAAGCTGTCCGACACAGGTCTTTCCGTTTTTCGTCTTTTACGCAGATATCTATCAGATGGAGTCTGTCTGTGCGCTTGTCATCATTATATTTCGCTGGCCTGTCTCCTCCTTGCTTCCTCTCCTTTGAGGCACAGGGAGGGAGGGATGAGACATGACCATGCCGCCCCGTGGAGGACCTGATCGCAGAGATGAAAGACGGGAAGACAATAAAAGATAAGAGAATAAAAGAGATGAAAAGATGAAAGGAGGTAATCACTGCGTCACCAGTTGAATCGCTCATTAGATCCAGCCACATTCTCAGAAACGCCCAGCGTTAGGAGCAGACCGGGTAGTGTGTGTGTGTGTTTCCCATCCAACTTCTCTCCCTGCATTTGGCGCCACTCGCACTATCCATCCCAGCACTCTTGGTGACCAACACATTTCCATAAAGTTCACACAGGCCAAGCCGCAGTTTGAGAGGCACACTTGCGGCCGCTGGAGTATTCTGTGACGTAGATGACAGCAGAGAGGCACACATTATGCTGCCACTGTCTGTCAGTCACGCTGCTCTTCCCTCCCCGCAGTCACTCAACGCCGAGGAGCTCAGTCACAGTCGATGTGAGCAACAAGCCTAATTGTTTCAAGTCAGCATCTGTGGTTACAATCTATCTGGAATTTGAACTTACGGAGTGACAGGGTCGCAAGATAAGATGGAGTGCGCTTATAAATAACAAATACCATTGGTCTCGGGATGAAGAATGAGGTGACTGGTGACTCTGCGGCCACGGAGGGGAAGCAATGGGTCAACGTCAAAAGCACAGCAAACAGGCCTGTGCTCTGGAGTAAACCATCGGTCCCTCGGAGCGGAAACTCGAGTCTGCTTCTGCTGAGAGGCAGTGGATTCACAGAAATCCTCACAGGGCGGAGGGATGGGAAAGGAGAGCGAGGGCTGAGAAGCGAGCAGGGAGGGAGAAAACAAGACGGGTAAAGAAACGTTAGGGGGAGAGGATTTCATTTTCTAAACTCTTTAACCCCTACCCCATCACCTTGTTCAACCCTTCAAGGTCATGTCTGTCTATCTGGCATGTGGACTATATAGGCCAGGAGGAAGGAAACAGTGGGGAAGAGACGGATGAGAGTGAGATAACTTCCTCGTTAGCTATTATTCTTTGTTAACCAGTTTTTAGCGCTGCTCGGCCTCTCTGGTGGTTTTCATTAAGAAAGGAATCACCTTGGTTTTGCCAGGACCCCTAATCAAAACCAGACGTGTTAGAGTTTTAATTGAAGCAAGATGGACCTCCACGTTGTACACAACTGGCGTAATGTGACAACTTATCCCATCAGTATAACAGTACTTCCCAGTGGACAGGGGAGAAAAACATCCCCTCACTGAGGGAAATCTTAGGGGCTTGTTAATATCCCTCTGATTTCAGAGGGCGGTTATTGTTGAAACGACTCCAAGCGGCTATTTACTACCACAATCAGCCTCTCCTTCCGTGTTACATTATTTGCATTGCGCTTCAGCCTCGTCCTTTCATCGCCAGGTATCTTCACGACCACGAGCCTTCGGTCCGACCGCGTTCAAAGCCGGAGCGGAGCGGGAGCCTGGCGGCGGTGGAGCAAGGAACACATTGTGTGACTGTGTGTCCAGCGCCAGCCAGATCTCCGGGCAGGGGAGCTTGCTTTCAGCTGAAAGAAAACAAGAGTCTGAATGAAAACGACATGCTTAGAGCTGAGGATGTTTTTTTAGCTACAGCCAAAGCGCTAGTTCCAGCTCTCGCTGTAACGCTGCCATAAAGATAGTGTTTCATTCAGCTTTCAGTCTTTATATAACCAAGGCCACTACAGATTTTTTTTTCTCTACCTTCCACTCACATGTTGACAGTTCGGTTAAACAGAAGAAAAAAAGCACAGGGGATAGATAATCTACCCTGTTTCCTCCTCTTTACCTGCCTCTGTCTCCTAATCCCTCGATTGTGTTTGCGATTCGTTGAAAAACAATATTAATAATTTGGAAATGTGTCTCCTGCTGCGCGCTTTCCTTCGTCGCTCATTTCCTTCCCAAACCTTGGTGTGGGGTTTGTTGTGTTGTTTTCAGAGGAGTGTGAGACAGTTTCACACAGGCCCCTCGCTATACCGTGTACACGCTCACTAACCTCTCGCTAACCTGGATGAAGTTGGTTTGATATGGAAATCCAGAAATCCGCGGAGCGTGTGAGCGCGTGGCGAATGTGCGCATGTCATCAGCCATAAATCGCTTCCCACCCAGGCAGATTTACACGGGGCAAGTCGTTGAACTATCTTGCCTTCAGCAACCGAGTCACCAAACCCATGACCACAGGCATGAGCAATATCCTCCGGGGGACAGAGATAAGAGGGAGGAAGTTAAAGAGACTGTGCATATGATCAGTAAACCATCCATATCAATGCATATTCAGTGTAATTGCTGATCATAAATCAAAGCGAGGTCATCAATTTTTCATTTGGGGATGGGTTTCTTCTCCTATCCATCACCTCGTTAACTCTTCCTCCTCCGTGCCCTGCTCCTTTTTCCTCCCTGCCCCATCTCTTTTCACAAACACTGCGCGCTGTCGTGCAGCTGTGAGAAAGCAAGGGGCGGCGATGGAGGGAGAAAAAGGAAGGATGGAGGGAGGCCCAGGAAAGAGGGGCAGCGAGCTGGATGATTATATTAGGACAGAAAAAGAACTAAGGGCTTCAATATGTCCCCAAAGCATTTAAAATGGGACAAAATAGTGGGAGAAGGAAAATTAGTCAACCACAAGGAGAGAGTGTTTGTGTTTACTGCATTTACAGATTGTTATTCTAACCACCCACTCTCACTAGCATCCTCAGACCCTCCTCATTCTCCTTTGTAAACATCATCCCATTCTCCGGCCTCAATTATTTTACCCTAAAGGAGTCAGCTGCGTGTGTATAACATGAATCAAGTCAAGTCATTTCGAGAAAAAGTTGGTGAAAAACCAACAGAACCTCACAGGAAACAGCACATGTGGAGGAAACGTTTTATAAGACCTTCATGTTTAATGATAATTAGCGTAGCATGCAAAGAGACAATCCGTCAAGGCTGAAGGTACGGAAGTAGCTAAAGGCGGCCGAAACACCAGCGAACTCACTGGCAGGGAGTCATTTGACAGGAGCTGGTTGCTGTGGGAATGGGAGGAGCGGACGGTGACACCGATTGGTTCCACCACGACCAACAGCGCTGAGACGTTCGCCCCGATGTGATGCAACAGAAGCTACTGGCGCCGAAAACGTAAAAACAAACAGAACAGCTTCACGAGCAATGATAAGTGCATTAAAGGCGTGAGTGGTCTGAGGTGCAACCAGACTCATCCACAGGCGTAGGAGGCTTTTTACTCAAAACAGGGAGTGGTAGAGGAGAAGTGCTGATGGGCTGGCCTCCCCGTGAAGTGGACAGACCCAAAACAAATAAATCCTAATATAATCCTAGTTGTGGTTAGACGCAGCGTGAATAGACTTTTGATCTACCCCTGAAATAAAACACTACCGTACATCTGCCTCAGCAAATCAAACCCTGTGATGTTGACCAAATGCCAAAAATATCAAACTGACCACAAAAAGGCTTTGTTGGGTTTCAGGTTTTATGTTAACCATAGTGGAAGGGAGCAGACAGGACGATCAATACGGCAGATGAACAACTTTTGTGACATGAAACGCCCCATAAACGCAGCCTAGATTCCTCGTGCGGCCAGAGAGACCCACGCTAACTATGAGCCGTTAAAACAAACAGGGAGGTCTCCGAGCGCAGCACTTTGGACAAAGGTTAAAGCAATATCCCTCGGCACTATTCATTTCAGAGAATTCATCCCACTCGCTGGCTTTGATCCTCTCTCCATCACTCTCTGCCCTTCTTTCTGTCCCGCTTACTCCGAATCGGTGAGGATCTAGCTGTGCGTGCATGCGCTGTGCTTGAACACACCGTCTCACCGAGCTGAGCAGCTCCGCGGGACCTTTCAGAGCCGAGATGACCCCACGGGGCTGAGCTCGCATCGAAAAGCGTGACGTCGCACGAGCGTGAGCGGGCCGTGCACGTGCCTGCTCTTGTGCACGTGCCTGCTCTTGTGCACGTGCCTTTTGTGTGAAGTTCAGCTGCTGAAGGCCTCTAGAGGAAAGCCTATCCCTCGGGCTGTTTACCTCCTCCAGAGCTGTTTACTTGACCCCTGATGATTTAGATGCATACCCAAATAAAAACAGCCAGGGAAGTTCAAACAGCTAGTGACGCATAAAGGGTCCACGAGGTGCGACAGCACTGTGCTCGATGATGGCTCACAGCTGGACCTCCCCACGTCATTGACTACACCATTAGAGATTAAGTAAGAGGACCAGACATTCATAATCCTATATCAAGCCCTTTACAAACACTTGGAAACCACTTGCCCCCTTTCGAAATCCTAATAACACCCCATTCTTAATGCTTTCCATAGACATCTATGGGTGTTGGCCAGAAACCTAATTTCATTGAAGTTTTGCTTTCATGGGAGAACACTATGATTCATAAATTTGCAGAGAGGAGCCTTTTGTAAACTCGCACAACCTTCCCTTTTGTGTTTATATATAATCATGTATACCACCTCTGGGGCAGATTTCATCATATTTCAACAACGTGAACATTTGGCCATTTGTATAATGTTGTTTATGTTTTGACAGGAGGAGCATTGTTGTGTAGCAACGGATCCATTTACATAATTTCTCAATGTTGTAAGCACTTACATAATTCCCTCCATTCATTTGGATTGAACTGCAGCTCCCTTCAAGGCCCCTGGACCTGCACAATGCAGCACAGCCGCTCAGGTCTGCGGGCTTTCACGTGTTGATCTGGTTATACATTTACCGTTTGGCGTGAAGTCAGCGGGAAACAAGAAAATGGAATTAAACAAATCGCTGGCTCTACATTTAACAAATCGTTCAAACTCAGCAAAGGTCTAAAAACATGCACCGAATTCATTTAGGATCTAAGACGAGCACATTGATGTGTCATGTAGGTGTATACAGCTTCAAACACAAGCGGCTTATGGTATGAATCATGTGACGTATAGTGGACGGCTGAACTTAGCCAAGGAACCATTTGCCAAAGTGTAATTTAGCTGCAGCAGGGGAAATATCTGAGAGGGTATAGTTTAGATCATGTTCTCACATGGAATGATGTCACCGCTTGCAAATGAGCAGAGTTCACTTTGCACGGGTCGCTTACACATCTCACCACACGCCCACATGTGCCCACACGCTGCACGTTTATATTACTGGATTTACATGCCGAGAAGTCTTTCTCGTTTCTGTTGCACTTTAGGCGACACTAGGGTTCGCGCCGGGAGTCAGTTGTCAGGCGCTGAAACGCATGTGGCCCCGTCGTGGATTAAAGTAATTGGCTACTGAGGTGACACGCGCGAGCTTGAAGACGATCATTAATCAAATGGCAGCGCGTCGGTGCAGACGACAAAGTCTCTGTTTCCGCTGGGATCAGCCACGTCAGACACACACTGCGTTCAACTGTATTTACTAGGATGCTGCTGCTGCTGCACGTGCTGCTTTATTTACGTGCCACGAGTCATTGATTACGGCCGTAGGAAGTGTGTGCCAAACTGAAACGCAGTGGAAACCACGCCCACCGGAGAGGTTGTGTTTTTGGAGTAGCCACTGTGGCATCCGTGGAAACCAATCTGTTAAACAAAGACAGCTGATGGTTTATAGATTCTTGCAACGTAATTGCCATTGCGACTGAAGCGATACATCATTGAGTATCAGTACCTCAAGCAGAGATGTTGGGCCTCAGCAACACCCTGACACGGACACATGAATTTGCTTTGCTTTTTAATCCGGCTGCTGTAAGCTGCTTGAAATAGACGAAGGAAACCAGTGGCAGGGGGATAAACTGAGCAGGTGACGGCACATGCGTAGTAACCGAGGCATCTATCTGCCCAAGGTAGCGTTGCTTCATTTCGATACGAACGCCGGGAACAAAGCACCATCAAAAATGATCAGCCAACCGTAGCAGGTGGCTAAATTTGGACATGCGTGCGTTGGACAGAGTCATCTTTACAGACACCTCAGGTAGAGGAGGCGAACAGCGAACGCCGTGCGTTTCAACCTGTTATGCACGTCAGTAAAACGCTCAAATGGTAGGTGACGAAAACGATGTGAAAATTGATACGTAGTCAATGCTCGGCTGATTTCTAATGTGGTAACAGAAACATGAGGAGGGTTGAAGAGCCACTAAAACGGCTTTGAACTTGAAAAGCGTTGAGCTCAGTTTCACGACCTTACAGCCGAGTCCTGTTCTAAAATGCGTCTGACATCACTCACCGGGGCTTTTCCATCTCACAAACCGAGCACTGTTTTATTTGGAGAACGTGACAGCCTCGCACTTTGCGCACACTCACTCTTTTATACTATAACGTGCACAACGGCGAGCGCACTCACACATAGTAAGCGTCGGGACGAGTGAGCGATATTTCTGGTGTGGTTGCTTGAAGGGTGGAGTGGGAAACAGTGGACCAAATCTGGTTTAAAGTTAGAATCCTGTTGCCATATGAAAATGACCTCATTTCTAAATCGAGGGAAACCCTGATGGATACTTTGGAACACAATACAGTGGCGGGTCACCCCAACATCCCTGTCATGCACGATAGCAATCTAGCAACACGGAGTCATTTCACAAAGACTTTGGAGGAGGAGGGTGCCACATGACAACTCCTGACTCCACGGCTCCTTTTCGGTCCCGTGGCGTCGGTCCCCTAATCACATGACACTGATGGCTGTAAGCCAAAGGGTTTTCTTTGCAGGGCGCCACAGTATGCACAGTACGGGACTGATGCCTTGTGGATGTTTATACTTAAACTATACGATGAAGGAAGGAACATCTTTGTAAGGGCTGACATGGAACAAGCCAAGACTAATCAAGCCAGATTGCTTGGCTCAGTATTTTCGTAGCCCTGCCAGCAGTGTGGCTTTTGTGCTGATAAATATTTGCTGTGAGTTGAGTAGCATGGCATCAGCAAATCACGTTGACATTTTGTGTTTCCCAAACATTCGACCCAGTGACGTAAGGTATCTCTAATGGTACTTAACAAGCTCATCCTGTCCAGCATCGGCAAGTAAACAATACCCTACACCCTTACTCCCGTGTCTAGTTGCTGGAGGCGCAGTAGAAGGAAGCAGTTAAAGACGCTCAGCTCTGCGCAGCCGTCCGTCACCGCATTTCGTCGCAGGTGCCGCTGAGCACCGGCCTAAAGATGCAGCTGTTTTGATGTGGGGAAGCCCTGCTTGATAATTACAGAAAGAGACTAAACAACTGAAGTGGAAAACCCATAACATCACCCCACCAGGAGCAAGAGAGAGAGCGAGAGCGGGAGAAAGCGGATAAACCTCTGAGAAAGAAGAGGCACAGGCCAGTAGGAGGAAGAGGAGACGGAAAAGTGACAGTAAAAAGTCATAATTCGTGACTGATTAGCGACCGTTTCCAATTAGAACAACAGAGGAAAGGAAAACTAAAGGGAGGGAGGGATGGAGTCCGTGGGGTTCATTTCCATCCAGCAGGCTTCAAAACACACACACACACACACACACACACACACACACACACACACACACACACACAAAACAAAACGATTCATGGAGCAGAGTTTTCCAGCAGGAGCCCAATTTGTGTTTGGGCTCACTTACACTATTATATTGGTCTAGTATGATCTCAGCTCAGACTGAGGCTAAATGTCTGTGTCTGTCTGTTTGTAGGTGGGATTGTGTGTTTATATGTGTGTGTGCGTGTGTGTGTGTGTGAGAGAGAGAGAGAGAGTGTGAGTGTATGCGTTTCTGTGTATGTATGCACACATGCATACTACCTATGTATGTGCGATATCCATGTTTGCATTTATGCATGTGTGTGCGTGTGTGTGTGTGTCTGTGTGCGGATGCAAGGGGCTGCCAGTGTGTCTGACAGGAGAGCAGAGGTCATGCTAAGGTTGGGATGAAGTCAGAATGTAATTATGCTTCAATGAACCAAAGGGGAAGTAATAAAGACCAGCTGCATGTTGTGTGACTCTTAAAGTTCCACTTAAAGCAAACTGCACATTCTGTCTGCTCTCCCGCACTGTGCTGAGAAGAGGAATAGGCGGTACGTTAAAGCTCCTGCCCAGAAAGAAGGGGATACAGGGAGAGTTTAGAAAAACACACACACGGACCCACGAGCACAAGCACACGCACTCGCAGACATTATTAAAAACCACCGCGTCAGCAGCAAATAAAGAGATAATAAAAATGGGCAAAATATTTCCTCTCGCATTCTAACAGGGCGGGGTTGCCAAGGTGACCTGGCACGCAGCCAGGGACGGAGATGGTCACCGAGTGCATATATGAGAGGAAAAGGGGGTAAGGAGGGAGGGCGACGCACCAGGTGGTTTCACTCGGGTGATCCAGTGTCGACTGCCTGTGTCAAAAAAAAAAAAAAAAAAGAAGGGAAGGGAAAAAACCTCAACTGGCCCGTCAAAAACAAGAGGGAAAAAAGGGAGAACTTTATCTTCCCCTGAACGAGCCCCCCACTTTTCTCTCTCCCTCTCGAGCTTTTTCCCTCTCTTTTCGCTCCCTCTCTGTTACGCTCGTACGCTAGCGCTTTCTCTTTCTCCGCAGTTTCCTTTATATTTCTCTCTTTCTCATCATCCTCTCCTCATCTGTCACACTCAGACATGTTTTCCAGGGCCTGCCATCCATAGATACCGTATCCACCAACAGTAGCTCGCCAGCGGAGAGCCCTTGGGGGGCTGGGATGGAGCGCTGGCAGAGGGCCTCCTGGGAAGGGCCTTCTGGGTACGGGGTGATACGGGTGAGGTGGAGAGGAGGTCACGAGCCGCACTACCTGATAACGACAGCGGCTCTATCTGGGGACTTGCTATGTGGAAGGAGCTTGGCACAAGTCCAGGAAAGACAGAGAGACGTGGTGCAGGGGGATGCTGTTGTTTTGTTTTTCTTTAATGCAGCAATTCAGCAGGTTTTAGTATTTTTCTTTATACTCGACGCGACTTTAAAAGATGAACGAGAGTAACTTGTAACAGAAAAAACAGGAGCATTTACACATGCGGCTGATGATAAAACCTCATTATATCACTAATACATGACATTAAAATATGATCAGATATTTTAAATGACGCTGCCTTTAAAAACTTTTTTCCAATTATCAAATAGAGGTGAAATGCTGGAGTAGTTGTCTCGCTACACAGTGTAACTGACCTCTCACAGGTTCAGTTTGTTTTTTTTAATTACCTTTCATTCAAGTTTTTGCTTTGATTATATACATTTAATTGAAATCGCTTCAGCTATGTCATGTCCTTTCCACATGAAAAGGAATGTCGGTGTTTAGCTTTTTCCCAAGTTCGCACACATGCTTACATTGTTGTGTAAAGTCTCCTCATAATGCACGGCTTATGGGGTCCCATGAAAGTATTTAAGAGTTATTGGGAACTTATATGAAGGCACCGCTTGGCTCGTACAGCTCAGCTCACTGGGGGAAAAAAGAAAAAGAAAAAAACACCTGGATTCCATGAGCTTGACGGGGGGAAAAACAAGCAGGCCGAGCGACGAGCAAAGCCTTTATCAAGGAAAGTACAAGTCACTGGGCCCTGATGTGGCAACTGGAGGCTGCTGTCAGGAGGCAGCTACATTAACAGATTCTCAGCAGTCATCCCCAAAACATGTGGTTCCTGTAAAAACAACCCGCGACCGCCCTCCTCCACCGTGAACCCCTGCCACTATCCAGTCACGCTGCCCAGTCGGCAGGGAGACAGGGATGTGTTTTTTCCTGAGGGTGTCCCCCTTGGGTATGACGCACGCGCGACGGAGTGCGTGCATGTGTAAGACACTATTTTCGGTGTCAAGGTCCGCAGCAGTGCACATGGTACTGATTTAAATGGGACTCGACTGAATGATGAGATTTTTTTTTTCAGAAGCAGCCTTGTCTAATTAGGTATTAAATAAAACAAAATCAAAATATTTACATTTCGGTTTCAGATTTTGAATCACTTTCCTTTTGTCCTAGATCCTTTGTGGAAATACACAGATGGCGGGAGAGCGGAGGCGGAGGTGGAGGTGGCACGCAGCAAAGTCACTTTATGAGACTTGGAGGTAAAAGACCCACCACGTCGATGGCTCAGGCAACACGCTCATCTTTGTTTCTCATCCAGGGCTCTAATAAAATGGGGTTTGGAATAGAAAAATATTACTGCAGCCTGTTTACTGAAAGAGACACAAGCAGCTCATTTTATTGCCACTGTACATTGTCAACAAATCTTTCAAATCTACATGTAGTGACGCACAACCTATTGTAAATTTACTGTTTTGTTTTTTTTCCTTGCACCGCTGTCAACGTGTTGTGTTTTTTCGAGGGGTGTTTTACGCAAAAACCTACATATACACATACATAAATACAGAAATATGAGATATTTCACTCAGCAGAGAAGACCAAGAACGGAGGTAATGTTGCCGTGTGATGGTCGGGTGTTACATAATCGCGTATGTTTGTTGTTTGTAAAATCACGTGAATCAAGGCTGGTGGAAGGTGACCAGGTTGCCGTAGCAGCAATATAGACCCGTTAACTATTTTCCACTCAAACCAAAGACCACAGTGGCACAGCGGAAAGTCATAAAAATACATTTCATACTTGGTCTTGGCAGCGATGTTTCATTTCACAGTCTTTGCTTCTTTCGTGACAATCCTCAGTCACGAACAAGTAAACACATCCTTGTGGAAACCTCAACACCTCTCCTCACAATACATCTATATTAGTAAAAAAAAATAACAGTCCTGGATAGCCAGAGACTGGAGCAAAAAAAAAAATAGAAAAACCACACACACCTCCTGAAAAACATATCAGGCTCAAAAAAAGAACCGAACAAAAACACATCCTGTCTCACATTTAAACCTAAATGACCCAGAGACTAACAGAACTACAGTACAGGCAGAAAAACAGGCAGGTCGGTGTCAGGGTGGGCATCCTGGACACAAAGATATAAAAGAAGAGCGGATGCAGCTGGGTCCATGGTGTCCTCCAGTCCCTAGGTCAGTCTATGCCATAGAGACGTCTGCAACGCAACTGTTTTTAATAGCTACGGGCAAAGCGGGCTGACAGAATAAGCAGCGTTTACGTGCACGACGTGTTCTTTAAGAACTGAACCTGAAATACGGGCCAAAACAGGGCGTGAGGGAGATGTTCATTCTTTGCATTGTCCAACAAACACCGACTGCGTCCAGTGTGTTTGGACATGTGTCCCTGCATTTGAGAAACAATTGCTGTGAGAACCTTTTAAAAGTTGTTCAAGTACGTGTGGTGTCATGTTTTAGACCTTTACCTGTACCCATGCTCCCAACTGCTTCTGTCCATTTCATTCGCTATTGTCGGCGTAAAAGCGCCCTGAAGGCCAACACACAATACATCTTTGAAAAGTGATATTTGGGCCGTCTGAAAGTGGAGAATGTTGCCCGGGTAGGAGGAAATCCCCCAAAAGCCAGAAGCTCGTATTCTGCAGCAGTGAATCTAAAACACGCTCCCTCTCGCTGATCCTCGAGGAAGGAATGAAACCATTTCCCAGCGCTGACACGCAGAGAAAAGCCAACGCTTCACACCTCCGTGCGACTCAGCGCCACCGGTTAACCCAGACTGGTTGACCACCGCGGCCCTCAGACGCTGGAGGACTCCGCAGACAACTCGCAAACACAGGAAAGGCTGGGGTGCAGATGGAGCTTTTCTCATATGCAAACCTAATCCTAAAGCATACGCAAGGCTCAACCACCCCACTCCTCATCCAGCCAGTGGGTCACATTACTCAAGAATAGCCTGTGTGTGAAACATTTTGAAATTCAGGGCCAAGAAATGTATTTAACAGATGCAGCCGGTGCCAAATGTTTTCATCGACCTCTCGGTTCAGCACAGTCTTACTGCTGAAATGTGGTCCACTGCATACATTAAGAATGCTTTCTGTAGAAATTTGTTAGTATTTTACTTGAAAAATGGGAATTCACTGAGTGGTGGTCCACGCTGGAGTCAAGTTAAGATGAGGACACGCAGTGGCCGAGGCCTAAAACCAAACACCAAAACCCCGGAGAGTCCCCCAACTCCACTATAAACCCTGTCAAATATCTGCTGAGGAGTGTGTGCGAGTGTGTGTGTATTTATGCGTACGTAAACGTGTGCACCCCACCCAAGATTCTGAAAAGTTCTGCCAAACACAGATCCATGTAAGGTCATTAGTCCACCTCGGATGTCTCTGCTTTGTGTCTTAATGGCAACTTCCCAAACACTTAGCTCCTCTCTGCCAGGGCTTCCCACAACTCACACAAACCCACCTCGTCTCAC
This sequence comes from Macropodus opercularis, assembly GCA_030770545.1. Taxonomy (NCBI): domain Eukaryota; kingdom Metazoa; phylum Chordata; class Actinopteri; order Anabantiformes; family Osphronemidae; genus Macropodus; species Macropodus opercularis. The sequence goes on along the minus strand of CM061094.1, from coordinate 6,025,688 downwards.
GTAAATACATGCACGCTACACACACACACACACACACACAAATAGAACACAACCTGCCGCCTTAGCGTAGGAGGCTTGTAGGTGCCTAGAGGCTCCTACGAGCTGAGGAGGATCATATGACTGTGTAATTTTTTTTTTTTTTAACTCTTTTCCAACCCGTTCTTTTGTTTTTACAGCCTCAACATGTGTCAGCAAACCCTCCTCCTAACCTGGTGATGATGTAACACTGTATATTTAGGTGTAAACCTATAGGGCAGCAGTGATTTATAGGAAACCATAGCAGCAGATGTGTGCGATGGTTTTGTCAGGTTCAGGAAGACGCTGTCGACCGGCTTATGTCGTCGTCCCCAGACTCCACCTCTCCATTATCCAGTAGTTTCACTAGGTTTGGTTAGACGTTCGCCTTTTTGATCTGTTTGTCAGCGAATGTGTTTTGTTGTCCCCAGTCGTGACAGGAATTCCCCCCAGTTCCTCTCACCTGCAACCAAACAGGCCTGAATGCTCGGAGGAGACAGGAAGCAAAGAAACAACACAAACGTCTGGACAGTCTTTTGTGTAACACGGTGATGTAAAACAGCCGCCTCTCATTCACCAGCGCCTCGCTCCTCTTCTAATGAAGTAAGAGTTGGTAACGTCAGCATCGATAAGACAACACGCTCTGACAACAAGCGATGGATGGAAATGAGGTCAACTTCCGCAGAGGCTGTGGGAAGACTGTGTTCTTCACAGGAATTGGACATAATAAAATTCTTCAGTGTTCACACTTTGCTCCCAGGATGGAGGCCTTTTCACATAACACATAAAACGACTAGTTCAATAACATAACTCAGATCAGATAAGATCATGCGCGTCCGTGATCATGACTGAGTGCAGGATGGAAGCAGCGGCTGTTTTTGTTTGATTAGGGTCTGAGCCGTATGAGGTTTCTCAGTGGGAGATTTCCCGCGATATAGAGAATCAAAGCGCTAATCAGTCTTAACAACATACCTATGCAATGAAACCAAATGGCAAAGTTGTTTTCGAGTGTTGCTGTTTTAGAGCTCGGTGCTGCACTCATCACCTGCAGTGAATTTATTAGACCCCTCCGCGGATGAGATCAGCATGTTTAAGCCAGAGGATATGCTAAGCATTTTAGCAACTGCAATACACACACACACACACACACCATTCAATACATACAGAGCATGTACACACACACTCACACACACACTCATCACTCATGCTTTCATACTCTCTCTTGTTGGGGAACAAAAAAGCATAAATTATGATCATAATAGCTATAATTTAGAGTTTACCAATCTTGGTTATTAGCTAAATTTATCATTGATAAATTAATTAATTGAGATTAGATAGCGAACTATCAAATGAATTTCGGGGCATCACCCTGTTTCCAGGGACCAATAACCAAGTTGTAAAAAGCACAGTCTCAATTAAAGTATTACTAATTACCCAATATTAAAGAATATCAGCTAGTGTTACAAACCATATACCAATAATCACAGACAACGACTAATTAAGCTATGACAACTTCATTATCTAAATAATGATGACGATGATCTACAATTATTCAACAACAGGCAACATCACAACTTAAAGCATTAACAATAATAAGGGACTACTGTCCTAATGTGTCGTGTCTTGAGGTGATAGCTAAGTGGACGTGTGTGTGTGTGTGGGTGGGTGGGTGTGTGTGCGTGAGTGTGCATGCGCAAGAGAGAGAGGAGAAAAAAGAGGGCGAGAGAATGAAGGTAACCGATATGACGGAGGCCAGATGTGCCAGCCAGCTACGTTCGATCCATGTGTGGTTGAACCAGAAGCGCGTGTGGCGCTCAGAGGACAATGAAAGTTCAGAATCAGAGAGGAAGTACCAACGTTAGTCAGATCTAGAACACAGACCGTACTGGTGAGCAGCTGCGTGATGCCGGTGGATCCTCTGAGCAGGCTCAATTCTTGGGAGACAGTTGCCTGTTCCTGGCCACGTTCCCGGGCAGGACGAGGGCAGTAGGTCCAGGAGCAGGGAAGGGCGCAGGAGAAGAGAACGAGCAGTCTACAAGTTGCCGTTTATATCGGTACGGGCTTTCGATCCGCTCACCAGGTTTGGCATCCAATCACCGCTTGCAATTTAGGTGACTCTGTGTTCTCACCTAGATGTGAACTGGGTCGGATGCCCTTCAACCACTGGCTTGTTATATGACTCTTTTTTTTTGAGGGGAAACTCGAGTTAGGCTTCCCGGTTTTCATGTAGGCCCCACTATCATCTACATTTCTCATGCCGAGGATCTGCATTGTTGAGTAAATGAGATCCCCAACACTCTCTCTCTCTCTCTTACACACACACACACACACATACTCGCATAAACACACAGTATGAGTCAGGGCAGCAGAATGTGTTTGCTGCCTCTGGAAGCCCCAGACATGAGATAACGTGGATCCAGTGATGACCGTCTGTCTGACCGAAGAAAACCGACCCACCGCCCGATCCCGGGTTGATTCCAACTACTTACTCTGCGTCGTGCGCATGCATACACAACCAAGACCCAGTCAGCTCCGCGGCCATATTCCAGCTAATCCCAAACAATCGCGAGCGTGCCGTTGATCTGCTGCATATGGCAGAGAGGAAATTTACACACAAACGTCATCCTTTCATTTACTCAGCTCTTTATCTATGATTAATCAGCACAGCACTACATCGTGTCACCCATCCTTAAAACAAGTCATAGATCTGCGGCCTAATGGCCCAGCACTGCATTTCGTGACGTTTAATGTCTGCATCACTGGATTTATACACATAAAGATGGAGGATTTTAAAATGGGAAAGGCTCATGAAAGTGGATCCCATGAAGATCACTGGTCGGTTGGAGGCTAAGATATGGCAGGATGGGGATGGGGGGGGGTTATTCAAGAAAGCTCCACGTACATGACACGTAACCAGAAGTTGTGTCTGTGATTAATGTAGTAGAGGACTTGAAGATATTTTGGGAAGCTTAGCTGTTCAAAAGCCAAGTCACTGCTAAGATCTCAAAGCTAGATTCACCTCAGTGCCTTAGCAACCTCATGTAAACACACATATACACACACATAAGATAAGTAGGTGCTTCTGGTAGCAATGCTTTGCAAATTATAGCTACAGAATGTACATTAAGACCATACACAAGCACCAGTTTTCCTAAATCGCATACATACTATGTAAACCCTACTAATGCACGTGTCCCATTACAGATATATCCATGTTATTTTACCCCTTTGCTGTTTTTCTCTCAGCCAAAAGCAACACGGGTTGGAAACTAAAAATGGATCCGTTCCCATCAGTGCCATAGTTGCCGTTTTCACAGCATTAGGTTTTTCCAGAGTGGAGAACTTTGTTTGTTTTCACTGCTACTGTCACACGTTCAGCTGCCCTGCAACTTGATTCATGCTGCCCCGACCCGACAGAGCTCCTTTGTGCCATGAACCTGGCAACACAAACCGCTCATAGTACGCACTTCGCACTCACGCACGCACACAAATACGCCGATCTTATGGAAACGCGCGTATTGACAGACGAAGGCGCCTCTTCAGGTCTGCACAATAGCACCCATACACACTTTCAACAGTGAGAAGGTGAGCTGGTTCCTTTACATCAGAGTTTCCTGCGGCCCGCCTTGTTGGGAAATAATAAGTAGCATTTAACAGGCACAAAAGGGGAGGAGAGAGAGAGAGAGAGAGAAAGAAAGATGGAGAGAGTGAGAGGGAGACGGAGAGAGAGAAAGCAGCCGCCATGGCCGCTCGCACAAAGAGTGCGTTTGAGAGCCAGCGTTGCAGATGGAGCATATGAGTGCGCAATAACCACACTGATGACTGATATTTCTTTAACACTGCACATGGAAAAGCCTAGAAGAAGAGGAGGAGGTGGGGGTGACTGGAGTGAGAAAAAAAAAAACAACCTCACTATATTCACCTGATGCCAGACCATAACATTATGACCCAATCCTTGTTACATTTACTGGTGGGGAACACTTGGTGGTGCAGGAAGTAGCTATAACATTGTTTTTCCCTCCTGTTAAAAAGCCTGTGTTCTAGTAAAACTTTGGGGGGTTCGAACCCACAGCTCCCCTCACACCGCTTCCAGGGGTGGAAAGCTGAGTCACCTGAGCCCACCTCTGCCCTCTAACGCTCTGCGTCTCGATCCATCCGCCTTTCTTTCTTCTTTCTCTCCATCTCGTTTCTGTCTGCCTTTGGGGGTAGTAGCCATAAGCTGAGCCAAGGGGGGGAAAAATGGAAAAAAGATATTTTTATTGCAAATGTACCAACTGTAATGGATCCGTAATGTAACCCACGGGAGAATCTGCTTTCACACTGCACAGCCCACTAAGTGGGCAGGGATGTATATAATGGATATATACATTGAAACACAATCCAGGGTCTATTGTAATTTCCCCTATATAGCGCCGTTATGTAAGATTGTTTAAACATTTGGAGACCAAACGCGAGAAAGGTCAAGGAAATATAATGGAGTCCTTCTTTTATGAGTCATGTAGTGGGTCATGGGCTGCCTTCTTAAGATGCCATCAACACAGCAGAGGGATCTTTCACGCACGCACAAACAGATATTAGGTTACAGGAACAACAACAGAGAAGAGAAGGGAGAAGGAGGAAAAAACAGGCCATGATCATAACAAGGCCAAGGCAAGATTGATCTGTTGTTGTCTGGATGAGGACATTGCAGAGCAAACTTTTTAATTACGAATAGATTAGACCACTGTGATGTTGTTGTGTGGTCTCTGTGTAAACTCCCTCAAAATTTTGTTTTAAGACTTGCGTGGATTCCTTCCCTTTTGTTTGTCTTCAGAAGATCCAGGAATCTCTGTCTGTGATGAGGGCCAGCACCGATTTGTGTACAGGAAGGGGGAAGGAAAAAAAAAAAAAGAAGAGAAGAAGAAGGAGGAGGAGGAACATGGGCCAGCGCCAACGCCTGAGTGCACACGCATACTGAACGGATGCACTTTTGAGCGGCGAGACTTGCCAGGATGTTATGCTAACTGTACACTTCAGCAAAAAAAAAAAAAAAGCACCAGCAGCTAGTTCCAGTCGCTTCAGAACCGCAGATGAAGTGTCAGACTGGAACCGCGGCGTGCAACATTAACGGGGCATCCATCCACCCACCCCTCCCTGCTGAACTGCCTCTGACTTGGGTCCAGCTTTCAGGGCTGTGGGCTGATGTTGTTATTGTTGTTTTTCGTGCTGAGAGCACGAGTCCCAGCCAAAGCGTATTCCTGTTACAATAACAAGACCTAGAGGGCATCTGTTCTGCTCTGTGCTGTGCTTTATTAGTACTGGGGAGCACCGGCACTGATGTCTGCACACAATCAACAACCAATTTGCCAAAGGGTGGGAGGGGAAGATCAGCCCGGGACTGTTCTTTTCCTTTGTCTTGTCACTGCTAGACAATCGCATGCGCTCACTTCCTCTTCTGTGTCATCGACCGCCACGAGACCGCATGGAAACGTTAGAGGCTATCTAAGAAGTACACAACAACACTGTGGCCTGACTCGCACATAGACATCACAACACACAAGTGGGGAAGGTCAAACGCAGACTAAACAAGCATAAATGTAATAAAACACACAATGTGGTCTGTATGAGAACATATGTACGCATGCTGCGCTGGACAAGTCTGATGTGGTTGTGCGTGTTTGGCGTTTTCATTTTAAGTAGGCTATATTTCGATTTCTGGATTGGATGCTGTGCTTGACGAAGGTAATGGAAGGACGACTCCTGCCATCCCAGTTGACAAAGAGACTACGGATGGCAGAGGTGGGGATTAGAGCAACAGTGGAACCCCCTCGGACCCCGGTCTCCCCTCACATACTGGGGAAAGCCCACACATTTCATCAAAGCTATTCACACAAGTATGTGGAGAAAAACGTCCCGTGGCCGGTTAGCTTTTCCATGTGCGCCACACGGCAGAGTCACTGTTGCGGTAATTGTCCTCTTACACAAGCCGAGCACGTATAGATTACAGTATTTATAGTGCGAAAATAAAGGCGGGAGGGACGGTGAGCCGGAGAGAGGGGAAAAAAGGGACGGGGAGGGAAAGAACGAGAAAGACTTAAAGCGAGAGAGCAAGAAAACTGCTGATCGAGAAGGCGAGTGGAGCTCCGCTGGATATTCCCCCCCAAGACAAACACAACCAGAGTTGATTTTTGTCATTTTCTTGGCTCTGAGAAGTACAGTAGTTGGCAGAACAGTAAGCTCTCTGATGATTTGTATGACTGGCTGTCATGTTCCTAGAGGTGGCTTCCTGCTGCTTCAACGTATGCCCCCTTCCCTCTGTGGTGACCCTCACCTCGCCTCCACCTACTGTTGAACCTCTCCTCATCCACTCGTCCGCCACTTCTCTGCCTCTCTGTCCTCCTCAACCCCGCAGAAAAAACAATCAACCTGGACCTAGTTGTGCTGCTTGCTACACCTCCTGCCCAGCTGGCATCCATTGTTTGCAATTAGTTCCAAAGCATGTGTTTGACAGCGTGCGCACTTGTATACGTGCAAACTTGCTTGTACATTTTTGGGCTGTCGTTTTTTTGTTGGGTGCTTTTTTTTTTTTTTGTTGTTGTTGTTTTTTTGCAGGCGTCCATATGCGTGTCAGGGTGCAAAATGTCCGCACACACCCGAACACAACTTTCTGCACATTTTATGATCAGCAGAAAATCAGGCAGCCTGGGAAAACCATGGAAGGACACGGGTATGAGTAGGTCCAATTATTAAGAACAATCCATCAATATGCAGAGCAAGACCTGGAGCAGGCTCAGCAGAAAAACATGGCCAAAAAAAAGTGAAAGAAAAAACGTGGTTCTTACGAGGAGGGAGAGAAAAATCTGTCTTTACAATCCCTGTTTCGTCTTGCCAACATTTGCTGGCTGTTGGAAGTGCGGAAATGAGAGCGTGCTAGATTCTCCCCTCCCGAGAATAAAACAAACCCCTCAAAGCTCAAATCAAACACACAATCCACGTCACAGGAAACCATTTTCAAGCGTAAAACCTCCCAATGGGAGCTCCATTTGAATGCTGCGGGTATGCGCTGCCTCGCTTGCCCCCTGCGCCTCCCCCTCTCCTCCCTCCCGCTCTCTCAAGGTTTCAACCACAACCTAACCCGAACCACACCACCTCTCAGACGACAAGACTCCCTTTCTCTCGCTCCCTGTCCATTTCCCCCTGGTTCCTTTTCCTTTTTTCTTCTCCGTTGTTGTTCTTCGCTGCCACTGCACTATCAACAAAAACTTCAGATAGACAGACAAATACTTTCATAATACCCAATGTAAATACAAAGGTAGAATTGACATATGGACACAGTTTAACCGAGTAAGGGTCATGAACTAACCTTCTCTAGTGAAGTACTCAAGTGACCTCTGCCATGAACAGCCCACAGCCCCCCTCCCTTCATCTCAAACCATACCCACACTCTCGGGTACCCTCGGTCTCACTTCTCTAACCCACCTCTTCCCCTCTCCCTTCGCCCCTTTTTCCTCCTGTTTGCCTGGCAGTTGAAACGCAGAGGTCAGGAGGGCATATGGGAGGCAATCACAGTAGTTTGTTTTGGCTCTCTCACCCCCACACCAAGTCCTTGGCTGTGCGGGAGCAATGCCGCCACCTTGCCTGCTGGCTGCCTGGGAAACAAACACATCCTTAATCACCCAGAGGCCCTATATCCGCCAAGGCCACACTAGTAGAGCCCCTGTCTGACAAGCTCAGGCCAAAAAGGTTGGACTACATCTGATGAACTCTGGCTATACAAGTCAAGCTCTGTCTACTGAACCCAGGCCACATTAGTGGCAGCCAGACAGTCAAATCCAGGTCGTACTAGCTGAGTACCCTTTGTTGACACTGAGCCAGGGAGGACATACTCTTCAAGCTCAGTGTCTACTCAACCCAGGCCGCTCTAATCAAGCCTGCTGGTCAAACTTAGGCCTGGGATGTCTAATCCAGTCGAGTGAAACCAGGCCACAAAAGTTCAGCCACGCTGCTTGAAATCAAGCCAAAAAACGGCACATCTATCCTTGGCTGGGCGAGCGCTGCTGTCATTATGTTGGCTAACAGTGGGATTTTCTGACGCAAGACGTGCACAGCTGAGGACTGGCAGGGAAATGAGATGCAAGACAGGAGCGGAGATGTTTTAAATAAGAACCAGAGACCAGATCATTTGGAATAGAAACAGTCTTCTCTTACACCGTACAACCCTCATATTCCCCACACGCTACCGTAAAGGTATAGGGTTTGAATCCCCTTTGTTTCTCTCTCACCGGTTTACTATCCCAGCTATTTTTCCAACCTCTCTTCCCACTCGCTGGCTGCTTGATCACGCCTGAGTGTTTGTCTGTGAGGAGCAGAGCTACTATAGAAGCATCCTCCCCATCACTGTCACCACAGTTTGACAAACGCTAATGCAAGGCCCTAAACCACAGCACGGTCCGACTTTAAAAGAATCTCCCCCCTGGGATGACATGTTAGCATGTAATATGTTAGCATCACCACTGCACCCACAGTGTTACGCTCTGTTTCCCTCCGAATTTCATGCAATTAACCTCAGAGCTGCTCCCTGAATGATGTAAAGAGATTAGTGGCCCTGGCTTGATTGTGTGTGATGAGAAGATACTTGTGTTAAAGTACATAAGATCTCATTGCTTGGGGGAAATTAACCCAATCTCCTCTGTTCTTTGTTTCCATGGCCTCTTCTCTTCTTTGTACTCCTTTGTTTGAAGTCGGACTGACCTGCGGGCAGGCGGCAGAGCGCTGATCCCTATCCGCTCCGCCGTGCAGCCAGGCGATAGACTGAGCGCCGAGCAGGTACGTGAACCGCTGAGACCAGCCGGGACTTCCAGGAAGTTCAGCATCAGGGATCAGTCTGTGTTATTGACTTGGCAAAGCCTCCAGCCAGTACAATTCCATCAGTGAGCGGTTCACTGACTGCACAAGTGCACATATGTGTATGTGTGCAAACCAGAGATCAGCGCTCTGTGGTCCAGATGGGTGGCCAGGCCTCACTTGATTTCTGTTATGACAATTGAACCCATTTGACCCATTGAAGCCTTCTCCTTCTCTTCCTGAAACTCGCACATACCGCATGCATTAAACCAACTCCACTCCCATCCTTTGCTCCTCTAACATGCGTATATCTCTATTATTAAGTTGTTTAAAATGCAAATGTATGTGCTGAACAGCTGGCAGGGAGAGGGACCACCCAGTCAGTACAGAAGCATTGTGTTCATAGCATTTAAGCTGAAACGGAATGTCAGGAGAAATTCTTCCCTGCTTTAAGACGGACGGCAGCGCATAAGCCTCACAAACAATATACCACAGAAAAACAATGCTCAGTGACTCCCCCCCCCCTTGGTCACCATTAATAAATCGCTCCGCTCAAATGCGGATCAAAGACCCTGCTAGCAGTGAAGGCAGGCATGTGCCATCCTCTTTGTCAGGACTTCTAATTGATCCCATTTGATGCGAAAAGCACGAAGTCAGAAAACAGCACTCGGCTGTCATTAGGCATCAGTACTGTGGAAGAAACCGGCGTAAAGCACGGCTGGCGTCACTGATTTATCATTTCTGCTCCAACAAAAGCCAGTGAACAAACATGGAAGCAATAACATATTTTACATAAAGCAGACCAGTACAAGATGTTGCCAAATTGCATAAACAAACAGTGATGGAGGAGCTTTCCAGATCTTAGACTTAAGTAAAAATATGACAATAAAAAGAATTAGTAGCCACACATTGAGCTAAATATATCCTCTTTATAGAATTTTGAGGAATATTACAATGTAATCTGAAAAACACACTACTGCATTATGTGCATCTGTTTTGTCTCGAATCCAATGACATTTTTCAATGAGCAGTGAGTAAATACAAATATTAATTCCTCATCCTGTGAAAAAATAGTTGGCTGATGTGTTTTCTACAGTGTCCTCCTTCAGTTGTTGCTGCTGGCTCTAAGCCAGTAAGCATATAGACGTGAGTACAGTTTAACTGTGTATATACACAGAGGGGCCACATCAGGGTGCACTTAATGTATATGTGAGTGGTGAACACAAGCATCACAAGTGTGTCTCTGTGTGTGTAGCAATTTCTTGGAAAAACGGAAGATGACAAGTTTTTTATGCAAGAGTGCAAATGGGGGCGCGAACACACACACACACACACACACACATATATATATATATATATACACACACACACACAACATACACTACAGGGGTGACAGAGTGCACTAGCTGAGCTCAGATGAACCAATGGCAACCTGGGGAAGGAGGAATGCACATGGCGCAAGTCCAAGAGAGGCCGTCAGAAGCCTCAGCAGGCTACCCGGGTTGTCTTAGTGAACAAGTGGGAGTCTGTACCAAAGACTGGTAAGAATAGAAAATACTACAAGACTGTGTGTAATTCTATATTTGGGGGATGTATGAATGTATGCGATAAAGCTTTCAGTCAAAACCAGATGTACGTTCACTACCTTTATGAGTTTCGGTTGATGCAGATTCTCAGTCAAAAGGAAAACAGCAAAGCATTGAAAATGCATAGTTGAATAACTGTCACTACACTAAGAGTCGTTAAAATAACCTGTTTATGTCACTTTACAAACCTTTCATTAATTATTTCACATATTGTTTGTACTTTAACTCGAGCAAAGAATTTGTACATCTACTTGCAAAATAATACTTTTGTAGGAAAGTACTTCTTTGTTGTTGTTTGTGAACATCTGGTAGCGTCCTATACATGAAGCTTTCGTTTGCACTGATGACAACTTAAGGAAATACACTAGATTCGTGGGTTATTAAGGAATTTTGTTTAGGTCTTATAGTATTTCTGACACTTTTGTAAATGAGCTTTTTATATGTGTTTTCATGACCTTCCAACTATTTGGAGGATACAGCTGTTGCTATCTTTGTTGTGTACAGTTACCATGGTTATAGGTCTTGTTTTTGTCTGTTAGTTGAAAAGACGTTTATGTCATCTGCTCTGCAGAACAACAAGTGATTCAGAAGATGGATTCGCCCATGAACTGCAGGTCTCCAGTTTAAAAACTGATTCTACACAGTCAGGATTACATTTTCTTCGCAGAAGGTGCAAAGGGAGATTTAGACTCCTCGTACTTATCCCTTTTCAGTCCGTTTTAGTTGTCACGTTGTCTCAGAACACTACAGAGACATCCCTGCAATTCCCCTGCAAGTGTGCAGTAAGGAGATCAGTCCCATTGTGAGGACTCTCACTTTAGCGCCACTCATCCCAGTGATCCCAAAAATACTGCATGATGTCATGCTGATTCCAAACGTGGACCGCAATAGCAGAAACAAGGTCATGTGTGCACTTGACTAATGCACAAGCGAACGAGGAAAAAGTAGGAGAGAGAAAGGAGGAGAGCGAAGGGCTGTTTAAAATATTCAACCCCCCTTCCATTAACGAACCATGTAGTGATGGGAACACGACCTGCACAGTACATCTCGGAGAGGAGAGATGCTGCACCGTGGGAGTAGACCTCTTTCATCTCGCAACCTTTAAATCCAGCTCAGCATTTTCTCAGTGATGTCATCTCTTTCACTCTCGCTTCACCCTCTTCGCTTTCTCCCTCACCTCCATCTGCTCTCCCGGCTCTGTCCTTCGCGAGCTTTTCCGCGTTTCGCACGCACTTCCTTGCATCCTCTCCCTGTGCAGTGACAACGTGCAGCGCATCCTGATCATACTTGCAGATCCCAATAAAGCTGAGTTCAGCCAATATCCAATGTTCTGGCCTGGCTCGCACGCCGCTCCGTCCCTTTCGTTCCTGTTCCTTCTCACTTCAGCCACACACAGCAGCATCTGACATCCAGGGAGAACACTGTGTTAACAAACAGGGGAATGGCTTTCAGTTTCACGGACACGGCTGGACGGGGGGACACGTCGTGCTTTGCAGCTTTTTATTGGGTATGACGAGAAGGAGAAGGAGCGGCACGGAAAAAACACGAAGAAAGGAGTGCAAAAGAGGAATAAAGTAGCTCTGGAACAAAAAGAGCCTTTGAAGCTGTTTAGCAGTCAGTAATTGTTTTTATAGCACTGACGTTGGTACAGTACTTTACTTGCTGAAGAACAAATATTCCCATCAGGGAGAATTTCCTAAAACACTGATAAGTTTGTATCTTTAAACTCTATGCAGGAGACAGCAGTCTGGCCAGTCTCTGCTAGCAAAGACTGGTCTGATCCGCTCTTGCAGGGGCTAAAAAAGAAAACACTCACAAATACACAAACTCCTCATTTAAAACACGTCTGACATGTATTATTTACTCAGAAAGCCTTTTCGAAGCATCCTGCTGGAAGGATATCATGTAAACCCAGTGTCTGTGATTCATGTGCATTAAAATCTAGTCCCTCTCTACTGTCGCTGATGCTGCTGCGTCTGCTTCTGTGCGAGTAATCAGCTACATTACCTGGGTCTGTTATGGATGGTCAAATGCAAAAGTTGAGCTTACAACAACAGCTCAGATGTGATTTTATCATATCTCTGTGGATTCCTGCAGGGGCTGCCATGCATCCATTTCTGTAAAAGATCTGAAAGTCAAGAGCCTGTAACATGAAGAACCACTCGACGAGGATCAAGCTTAAGTCGTATTTCATGTTCCGTAGCCAGATATGGGCGAAGCAGCGCGGTCTGTTTCCAAAGTGACCTTTGTCTCCACCGCCCACTTAAAGACGCTCCATCTGCTGGGACCGCCTCAGACTTACGGCGCTTCCTGTTCGTAGATGCACTGAGGTGTGTGAGGGGGGGGGGGGGGGGGGGCAACTAAGGGATATCTGCATTTTTCCTGCCGTATGCGTCTTAGAATTCACCCTGCGCTCCGAGCTCAAAGTGTTTTCTTTTCTGGGAAGAGAAACAATCTGTTTTATTCACGCCCAAACGCTGCAAAAATTTGGCAGGTCCCACACAGATGTTATCACTTAAATCAAAGTGTATCTTTCTTTCAGCTCATGTATGGAACACTTTTTATTATAATATCTTAATTATATTGTCAGCAAAACTATTATTTTTCCTAAAAAAAAAAAAAAAAAAAGACTAAATTTCAGTCTAATACACTGTAAGTCATTTAGAGGAACATATTACTATTTAGGACACTTTGTTTCTCTGTATGTCTCAATCGCTTCTACCATCTCTGACTTCATTTATTGTTTTGCTCATTCCGCCCTGTAAATATTTTTCTGTTTTTCTTATTCACTTAACGAGTTGTTCCTGTTTACTTGTTCTTTATAAAGAGCTAAAATGACTAAGTGTGTGAGCAAGAGATGAGCTCATTAACCATGTGTCTCGGCGTCTGTACACTATCAAATTTGTCATCTTTCTGACTCCAAGTAGCAGAGTCAAAAACGTCCAGCACACAGCCGCAGCTAATCTGCAGCCTTATGCGAAGATATAGTATCGGCCACTCGATGCCAACTACATGATACAAGGCACAGTTGCAGAAGGCACGCACACCCGGTGTCTCTAATTTAGAAAGAACAGGGTATCCCCATAACAAAGAACAGGAAGAGAACAGGGACAGATTATTGCTTGGCAAACACCAGAACTTGATTTCCCAACTTTCATGTGGGGTCTGTTCAGGCCGGGAGGAGAGTGAGAACAGGAATTTGGTCTCCTCGTTATTGTTGGTTAAGCAGCTGTTTCTCTAGAGGTCCAGACTGGGCAACGAAGTAACAGAGACAGAGGGAAAAACAAAAAGTGAGAATGAGGCATACAAAAAAAAAAAAGAAAAGAAAGAGCGCGGCTGTGTAGCAGAATGTCTTTTTTGTTCCAAATCAGATTGCTTTATAGCCTCGCAGGGGGTAAGTGGTTCCAGCCAGCAGACAATGGGCCAACAGGATCAATATTGACATTCTCCTTAGTGATAGCTAAGTTGGCTGGGTGAGGTCGGGGACTGGACCTTTGTATTAGCCAGCCAGCATTAGTGGTCATGGCTGGGGGACACTTACTGTAACACTGGCTTCACAGTGTAATGAATAGTCTGAGCGAGGCCAGGAGCGGTCCCTCCCTTTTGTGGGCTTTATTACCGTAACACAGCTCAGTCCTGCAGTGGTCCGATTCAAATACAGATCATTACTTTGTCAAAACAGCTACCAGACCATGTTGGCGCACGCCAACCGGCTTGTGTCAGAACAGCGTCTTGAAGTGGCGGTTGTTGAGCGCCGCAGCCATGACCGATGAGGCGGAGAGAACACAAGGAAAAAGTAAGCAGAGGACTTTTTGGACAAGTGACTGTTTATTAGTCCTTATTCCACCAGCACTTACAATTAGAATCAGTGGCAAGTCCAGTACGCAAGGCAAACAAATGCACACACAAACACTGGGTACAGGCGTTTCTCAGGGTTATGGTGAGAGGTGCTGCCACAAAATAATAAAACAGTCTGAGCAAATTCCATGTCGTTGCTTTGCTGAAACAGCATCTCAACTGTTGTTTACCTAAAGTGGTCAATTAATCCAAGGCAACCTCATAAAAGAGAAAAAGATGTGGGCTGTCCAACTAGCTGAGCGTCGGGCTACTAGGTATACCACACCGTGGCACTTCCCAGTGAGGAGGGGGCAGAAGAGGAACAAGGAGCAGGAGGGACAGCAGAGGTCACACACATGAAGGAGACCAAAAAAGAAAAAGAACAAGAGAGGAGGTGCCGGCTTAATGGTGCCAAAGAGGAGGAGGAGCGAAAGGAGAAAGCAGTCAAACAGGAGGAGGAGGAGGAAAGGAAGAAGGTCATTTGAGGTGAAGGATTCTGTACAGTGGGCTGGTTTCTTAAGAAAATGGACCCAGGCCACTCTCCTCCTCCTCCTAATTCAGTTGTGGCTCAAGTGAGGATGGGAGACGTCTCGCAAAACTCACGTGTGCACACGGACAAACACACTCGCTCTTCTTTGCGACACGTTCTTGAGCGCATCTTACACAAATAGCAGTGACATCACCACAGTCGCGCAGTAAATCAATACAGTGAAAACACCCACACGCATGCGCGTATAGAGCTCGCGGTCAGAGCGTTGTGTCAGAGTCCGAACCATTCCGTGACCCCTCCTCTCCTGGGGTCCAGTTTCTGCCTCTGCTTCTCGTCCTCCATGAACTTCTCCTGCATCTCTTCCAGGGAGCCCTCCGCCGCTGCCCGGTCCTTCTGCGGGAAGATGTCGGGGAAGGTGAATGTTTGGTCCTGGGCCTGGGATGAAGAAGCAAAATAAAAAATAAAAAAAATAAAAAAAGAACAAGAAGGGAGAGAGAAAAACACCACGGAGTTACCACCTAATAATACAAAATACACGTTTTTTTCATTTAAAATGGTTCCACTAACCAACATTTGTGCAACAAAAACTGCAACGGCCTGCATTTTCCTTAAACCATTTCCTGATACTGATTTGAAATTCGGGGCACTGGTTCTCACTTTATATTTCTCTTCCAGTCACACAAATGCTCCTTTTCTCTCTGGCCTTCAATTTCTCAGACTCTCTCCCACATTTAATCTCTCATCTCTCTCCATTTCTCTGGTCTTGATTTATTCAAAGAGAAAGGATGGTATCCATTATTTATTCCATACCAACCCATCTCTGGCCGTGGCTAATGCATCACTGGCCCAGCTGTAGTCTGCGTCAGGCCATGGTGGAAGTACAGTACACCACACGCACATGCACGTGCACGTGCACACACACACACACACTCACTCATCAGGTCAGTGGGTGCATGCACATCCATAGCCTATCCTCCTTGAGGCACCTGGCAACATTAAGTCACTGTTATCAATCATAACTGGAGCAGAATCCCTGTCATGCTTAAATAACTTGACTTCACATAAACCCAGATCATAACGTTTTATGACGAAGCTGCACTTATTCGACACAGTGTTGCAGTTTTCACTTCACAATGACAAATAGTCCAGTGTCATTACATATTGTGTGAATCATAAACTCGTCAATCCATATAAACGCCTGGACTGCTTCCATATACACAGCTGTCAATCAACTACTCCGTTTAAATATGTGGAATATTTTGTTTGGGGTCAATGTGTAGGCGTTAAGGAATGGTCTGGCTCTGATGTGAATGTTACTTTGTCTGTCTCCAACCCCCAAAATACCAAGAGAAACATGCATATAATTACCACATAGCATGGTTTAATTCCCAAAAGGGGAGACAACATGAGGCCCGCTCTGCCAAAGATGCAGAATGGAGTTGGCGTTGTCTGCTCCGCAACATGTTTGACTGGGATGACCTACAGCAAGAGTCTCTGGTATTAATATTGTATGTTTACACTTGTGCATGTGTAAATGTTTGTGCTCGGCTGCGTGTTTTCATGTGTTTTGGACCAACATAAAAACATCACTATGAAGCTAAATGACAGAATAGGACAAGATAAATAAGAACTGGGTGGCTTGGTGACTGGATACGCGCTACTTGGAGCTCTGTCTTGCACATAAAAGGCCAGCTCCGTACTTCAAACAGCACCTCTGAGCATCATAATGAGCCCACCTCAACGGTTCGCCTGCCCGCGCTGGTCAGACGTGGCCTAGATAAGGCTCATGGCTTTTAAATTTCACAGAACGACGGCCACATTTTTAAGCAACACAGGTTTTAAACTCATTTTGTCTGGGGGTTTTTTTCAAAGTCCCTATTCATTTAAAAATGTTTCCCGAGGACACGGCTAACCACAGTTTACAGCCGATGGACTGCTTATAATATGCTCCCGAGAAGAGAAAATTAAGAAAATTGAGAGAAAATGCAAACAAGCTCATCATATTCCAACCATGTTTATGCTGCAAATAAAGATTTCTTACAATTCTCTCTTTCAAAACAGCAACGAATGTGTTTTTTGTTCTCTAATAGCAAATAGCACTGAACCCCAGGGAGCCAAACGATTTCCTCGTTGCTTGTTGAGGGTGCAAATTCCAGTATTTCTCGCTTACTAGTCCTAATTTGGAGTTTTGAGTGAAAACCAAAAAATACTGGCATGGACAGGCACCAAACTACATTCAAGCATCCAAAACACAACTATTATTATATATTATTTTGGTATGATACTGTACACAGACCTGAATTCATGTTCCTCTCAAAAACCTGGCCATTTGAGTCTAAACTCTCTGATACCAGCTTTGAGAGAAGCTAGAGCAAAACACGCACAACCATCAATCAAAAGAAGAGCTTGTCTGCTCTTGTGTTCCAGTTTTGTGGCAACGCCTGTATTAACTATGGGGGGGGTTGTGAGTTTAGTAATGACAGAAGAGAGACAAAAGTGCAGGCACTGCCAAAACCCACAGTGTCTCTCTGCACTTGCACACACTGCCATCGAGGAAAGCACACTCCAGAACATAAATACTGGACCGACACCATGGGAAGGTTGCTGTAGAAGGAGGAGGAGGAGAGACGAGGCAGCGTGGAGAGAGATGAGGATGTGAGGTAGTGACTGAGTAAGGAGGAGGATGACGTCCACCACGGCGCTGGCTACAGCGGGAAGAATAACGCGGCCAGCAAAACAAGACTTCACCCAACTTGAACCAGACGCTGTCGCATGACAATTCCCAGTTATACGGCACAGCGGCGGACACCTCGTGTATACACACGGCGAAGATTAATACCACCCTCAGAGAGTGCGATTCACAAAAACAACAAAGCCCTGAGACTGAAATCAACAAAGCACTGAGACTCATTAAACAAGTCTTATTGTTGGCAGAGAGCCGCACCCTGTGTGTTAAAGTGTGTCTGTGTGTGTGTGAGAGTGCGCGTCAGGCGTCTGGTGGACACATTTCTGCAGCGAGAGAAAGTCCTGGCAGAGGGAATTCATATTTTTGTCTGAAACATATACATTGCACCACAGCAGAAGCAGAGCCCATGTTCCCCCTGGTCTCCGTGAGATCTGAGCCAAAACGATTTTTCCCGTGTGTCTGTCTGCCTCCTGCTTCTTTTACTTTTTATGTTTGTGTGACAAAGGGAGTGTGTGTATGAGCACACAGTGAGTGATTTTACAGAAAAGGTCGACTCCTGGCCGAAGAAGAAAAAAAAAAAAGAAGGACAGAGAGTGAGGAAAGACAATCAGGCATTGCGTGCCTTCAAGGGTTTTCTTTGTGTTACTATGCTTCCAAGACAACAAATTGAAGGAGTAGATATTTTCCTCTCGGCCTGCCATCATCTTCACCACGCTCTCAACTGAATCAAGCTGCTCTCCAGGAACACTGGGACGAGGCCCCACGCTGCCTGCAATGTAAACACACTCCTCTACCCCTCATACGCAGAAAGAACCCGCTAGTTAGTTGCTGGCTCAAAAATAATAAATAGATAAAAATCCTGGAACCAATTGAATCTCATTTAAGAAAAGTCAACTTCTTAGAAATACTAAGTCAATAATTTGTTTTCCAGCAGACATTACGGGTTCAGTTGCTCAATGTAAAGCGCATTGTGTCATGCCCCGTGTCATGTTTGGAAACTAAACGCCTATGAGCAGAGGGCAAATCCTTTCTAACTTAAGCTATGATAGATGAAAATAGACAAAAGCCCGATTTAACCGGCACAACGCAACAGATGAGACACACGACAGCGTTTGTTTGACGGCACAGTAAACACAGAATAACAGCTACGCAGTACATTTTAAAAATAAGTCACAGAGGCTTTCAAAGGATTATTACTCAACCCTGTTGTAGCAGGTTTGAATTCATTTTCCAATATTCTCTATTCACAGAGTAGTCATCATGGTATCGTATTTTATGTCCTCTGGAATGAAACAAGTTTGGAACAATGTTTTACTACTTTGAAGACTGTTCCAAAAGTTGTAAAACTACTCGAGGTCAAATGGCAACTTCCCTTCAGACAATCTAGACAACTTTAAAATTGAATCCATCAGAAAATACATTTTAACTGCTCTTTTACGACCTGAGATCAGCCTCTCTTTTGTGTTCTCTAAAAACTGAGTACCTAGAGTTATAGTGGAGCTAAATAAGATGTGACTGAGAGCTGGGAGGGGGACAACTACGTTGACTTCTTGACCGAATTAAAGAACAGAGGAGCTCTGAATGTGGTCACAGAGACCGGAGAGGCTTAAAGTGGTCCGACAATGTGAAACTGAGCCACTGAAACGGCCCCAAGAGACTGTCAGCCAAAATAAATGTCCCTTTTTTTTTTTTTGAGCAAGTACGATTCAGAAGGCGGCACGAGATAAAGCAGTCAATGAAGTAGGAAAATGAAAAATCAAACGGATGCTGGCGGTTGTCGTAGCACAGTTAAATCTGGACCACACACTGAAAGGGAGAGGTGTTGACGACGCGTGAGAAACCTCATGAGCCTGTGGCTCTTGCGGCTGCGGTGGCCGTGTGGTGGAGTAAACTGTAGCAAACCACAGAGACACACTGAGTACTGGTGATGGTGGCAGTGTCTGTGTGGTGGTAGTGGAGAGACACAGCGAGGTGTTCGCATTGCGGTAGAATCCATTTTGACCGCACAGTAGGAGAGGCTGGCAGAGAACAGAGAGAAAGACCACAGCGGCGGGGTTGCCAGGATTAGAGCTGAGGGCAACCCCCACCCCTGCTGATTTTGTGAGTGTGTGTGTGTGTGTGTGTGGAAAGTGTTATTTACCTAGCAAAACACTTTGCATGAATCATGGTCTCTTTCAGCATCTTGGTCAGTTGTTGTGGTCACTGAAAGTTTATTTTGGATTTCTGCAGGACTGGTTTTGGGAAGCGCACAGCGTTGGCATGTGAACTTACTGAAACACTACCTTTGAAGAAAGCAAAAGGCTTCTAAGCAGAAAGACGGCAACGTGTTCCGCGTAGATTTTAACCATGTGAGTTTACCATGACATGAATCTGAAATTCTCAAACTCAAACCTTTGAGTTTCATCACATAAAATACACAAATAATTGCTTCCTATATTTCTTCTTCTTTTTCCGGACCCTGCCAGAGGGAAACAAACAAGGGAAATAAAAAGGATGTTGGTTGCAATTCCTCCCCGTTCTACTAAGCGCTGTCATTTACCATAATTTAGCATCTTTGGTCTTTAAACTAAATAAAAAAAAAAAAGATGCTAAAATCAAACTATGTAGATGAGTTCAGGATGTGCTTTGCCCCTGTTGATTCTGACAGGAATGCTATCAGATGGAAACATCAATTTTTGTACATGAACAATTATTTAAAAAAAATCCATCAGTGGCAACATGTTGAATGTTTTCCTGTTGGTATTTCAGGAAACAGTCAGTCCTCCTAAGAACCGTTTTGTAGTTCACTCAGATGCACTAGGTTTTCATTCAGTCTCACTGTTATCAGCAGACAGAGCCAACCGATGGTGGGCAAGATATTCTCGAACTGGAGCCAGTAGCTGATGCGCGGGTGTTTTTCCTAAGAGTCAGCTATGTTTGCTGTAAAAAGTGACAAGCAAAGTTGATTTGCTACGATAAACTAGTCCTGGGTCCATAAAAATGGTTCGGTAGTGTTTTTCTTTTAGTTCTTACAGAAAGCGTGTTAAAACTACTGAGATCATGTGACTACAGAGTTTAACTGTACAGATCCAAGTATGCTTTACTCAAAGTCATTGCTGCTTTCGGCTCCACTCGTTGGGTTTCACTATGACCTCTACCCTTTAGTTTTTAACCTATTATTGTATAATCTGTTGTTGAAAACTGAGAGAGGCAGGAAAGATGATGGAAGAGAACAGGAGAGAAGAGGAAAAGAGATGTAGCTTGATGATTGTAAACAGCTCCTGCTGCCAGGCCCCTGGGTGGGCCACACATTCACTCTCACTTTATCCTACTGACTGACACACACACACACACACACACACACACTCACACACTCACACACACTGCTGTTGGCTCTGGCGTGCCTCTGTCCAGACCTCCTAGTACAAACCATTCCAGGAACGAAGGATGAAGAAGGGATGATAAGGGGCTAAAGAAAGTCAATAACAAAAATAGAGAAAACCAGAGTATGAGAGAGAGAGAGACACACACAACAGAGCATAAAACAATAATACTATTTCATTTACAGTTTAAAATCAAGTTAGTCAGCAGAAGAAGTCAAACTCGTAATATCACCTAGAGCCTAAGAGGCATCTGACAAAGTAACAGCTAATCGTGAGAAAAAGAGAAAAGTGAAATCACTTCTGTCTCTAAGAGATAATGGCTGTGAGAGTAGACCACTAACCAACAGCATCCTGCTGTGGGTTGGTTCAGTGTCATGACCCCGGCCCTCCCTCCAATTATGATGACATCTCCTCCACAGCCAGGCAACAGCCAAATAACTTGGTCAGCTTTGACTAGTAAAAGTGCGTGTGTGTGTTCGGTTCTGACTTATAGTCCACATGATGAGGAAAAACAATACTTTTATGTGCAAAGATGAGTGCGTGAACATTTTAAAAATAAATGGTGTGTGAAGGTCACGATTCAGCGTCGACGCACATCTTTAACAAAACCACATTTAATAACTAATCCTGATGAGTCTGCCATGTGCGCCGCCAAAACCATTCCCCCTACCGACACAGCCTCACTCCAACATCCACGAGTTATAAAGTTCATTACTACTAGGGGCCAGCGCTAACCATGGCGACAAACACCACATTTCCTGTTGCTGTTTCACGATAAACATGAGCTGAACTCTCCACATGAAGTGGCACCAAGCTGTTCCGTTTGCATTTGCAGGAACGCACGGTTTAAAAGACAAAAGTAAACAGTGAGGCTGATATTAGTGTGTGAAAAACAGCACTTGATAACGTGACTGCGTGGTTTGATTGGGACTTCCTAAAAACGTCTGAAAAGGCCTTGACCTGTGAATCTTGGAATGACGGTGTGAAGGCTCAAACGTGCCTCAAACACTTTGGCAATGTTTACAAAAAGTGGTGTCCGATCAGGTGGACAATCACCAGCTCCGGTGTCAAAGGAAAGACCCTGACACACTAGTGTAGGGTGTCCAGTGAAACATATGCACATAGTTCTGCCTAGAGACAAATAAAGAGCAGAGAGAGAGAGAGAGAGAGTGTGTGTGTGTGTGTGCGCACAACAGTTTTCATGTCAGGGCATGTCTGCTCTCAGCCTGCTACTGGAGACACTGGACCCTAGTAACAGAGAAAAAAAAAAAAAAAAAGATCACCACCATCTAAATACACATGCAGCCTAAAACGTTTATATCCATCTGGTCTCAGACTGGACGCAGAGAATAACAACAAGAACAGACTATCGCCTATATTAGCGATAGTCATCAGCAAAAAGGTGAATCATATCTCTTTCAGTGTCCTACAACCAAATCACACCTAAACCTTGCACGTCTCATCCATCCACCCCCCTTGACATACACATACAAACAGCTGTTCACCATCATTATCTCCTCCTTCTATGTCATTCACCCCCCCCCCCATTTCTCCCTTGCCAACGAGTGTAAACAACTCTCACATACCCTCCCCCTCAATTTCAACCACCCCCTCCACCTACCCTGCCCCCTCTCCGTCCCAGACCTAACTATCTAGGCTACCAAACACCCACACACACGCACAGTTCTACAGACACACACACTCTCACCCCTACATGCACATCCAACATAAACATCCAGGAAACGGCCCTGCCGCCCCCCACCCCCCAACTCTGAGGAATGTAGGGACCAGCTGGTGGAAAAAATAAAAAACGAAGAAGCATACCAAAACAGGAAATGCATCAGCAGGGGCCTATCAGAGGGCTTTATCAGTCCAGTGGCAGCCCTGCTGAGAACCTGGGTGGCGCCGCATGCTGATCAAAGTGGCAGTTGTGTCATTACAGGTCAGGAGGTCAGGTGTAATCAAGAAAGGTTACAAGCGTGTGCGCTCGTGTGGAGCTATAGCTATCTAAATAAGGAAACCTGGGAGGAAGTGAGGGTGAGGAGTGAAGATGCTGCAAAGGGAGATAAAGACGGGATCAATCAAAATGACAAAAGGCAGACAGAGACACATTCAAACTGCCGCTAATCTACTATTACGCTGGATTTCTGCACTTGTCTGCTTTAAAAGACATGTCACTTATGGTTCGTTTGTCAACCGAATTAAACTGGACATTAACAAGCCAAAAGTCAAACAAGCTGGAAACAACAGAGAGTCTCAACTGAAGCTGTTCAAGGAAAAAAAAAAAAAAAGGTTTGCGTGTGAGATTTCAAACCGGATGGTTAAGACCCTGCTCTGTTCTCTATAATTCATGTTCTCCCTCCACTGAGCTCTTATGAAACCTACACGTACACACACACACACACACACACACACACACAGGGCTCTTACTTATGATTTGGAAAATTCACTCCTGACACACATAGGAAGATGGGGGGCCTTTCAGTGAAGCCTGACTGCCAGGAAAAGCTTCTCCTTTTTATTAGGCCAACCACCAGTGGGTATGAGTACATGTGCACATACATGTACCGATATGGACACACACTAATTAGCCTGCTCTTGCTTTCTGATGATACTCCTACAATGCTAAGACATAGATTAAAACGAAAGCAGGACTGAAAAAGACCATATTTGCTCACTTTTAAAGATTAATAAACAGAAAAAATGGTGCCTGAGAGCTCCCTGGACATTGTGAATCACCCAGTTGGTGAAGATTCCTGTGCAACCGGAGAACAGAGATCTTCTGGTAGATTTTGTGGAAAAGTTTACTTGGCCTTGGTAGCTATGGTAAATACCATATTTTGTGGTGGTAATTAAAGTTATTGTATTTGTGGTTTTTCACAGATGTTGTATTCTAATGCCTACGTGTGCACGGCTACAGGTTAGACACAGTTTCTTTAGCACCAGCAGCAGCGTTTTACGGTTTTCAGTAAAGCAGTGTTTTTAATTATTACCTGGTCAGTTTCGTTCTGCATCGCTGAAATTCTATATTTTGAGTATGGATGACCGATGATGAACGATCACATGACGGCTGTCGTCACCATTACCTACAGACAATGACTTGTTTTGACCTGTTGGGTTTTTTATTTAGAAGAGCGTTATTTTAAGTATAAACAAGTAAAAGTGATGACCTCTACTGTGAAAGACAGACGATCAAAGCTTCAGTGACAGCTGGATTGTTCCACTTAGTGTGACCACTGGGGTTGTGTACGCTGAATTACTTATTATTTATTAATGTTTATAATACAATTTAACAGTCGAGCAAATGTTACTGGACACCTGACCTAAAATTGTAGATTTCATATGACATTTCATCCAAATGAAAAATGAGAGAGTCAAAGGGGCAGAGAGTACTGGAAAAAAACAAAAGCGTCAGAAGTTAAAATGTTAATTAGTGTGATAAGCAAGGGTGAGGCAGTACAGGGAAAAGGGAAGGAAGCAGAGCAGCAGCAGACAGACAAGGCTGTGTGAGGAAAGCCTGTGTTTGCGTGACAAGGTGAAAAGGAGGAAGAGGGAGGGAAGGAGAGTGGGAGCCATGATGATACAAATAGTTGAAAATAATAAAATTCCATAAAGATAAGCAAGATTTCCCCTTTAGTCCGAACAACTGATTCAGCCCCTCCAGTTTCTGGGAGCCAGGGATTTGCTCACAGCAGAGTAAAGGAACGGGAGGGGAGGAGAGGTACCCCCTCTCCGCCACCACCCTTTAGCACGGCCAGATACACAGTCTCTCACTCTCACACACACACACACACACACACACACACACACACACACACACACACACACACACACACACAACAACAAGCCCAGAGGGTCTATTGTTAAGCAACAAGGAGTCAATAACAGACAGGAGATGAAGGGAGGCTAGTGAGAAGAGCTCTACAGCAAAACGTTGCCATCTAGTGTCAGTCAAACAGAGAGGAGAGCCATACTTCCACAACCTCCCTCTCATAATCACCCTCGGTACAGCTGTTTCTGGCTGTCTCCCACTCTCCCCCTTTACAACTCTTCCATGTTTGCCACTTTGTTTGTCTGTCTCCCTCTCTTGCGCTGTGCAGTGCCTTCCCCGTGGTTCAAGTCTGGGTGGAGAAAGCGACAGAGAGAAACATGGGAAATGAGCAAGTTGAAAGAAGCTACCACTTACTCTACAACTGTTGGTCCAACCCCGTATCTTTTTTTGTTCTGCGGTCGTCGGGACTGAGGCCATGTGACGGGTGGTATGCTGTAATGCTGTCAGTGACCAGGGGCCCGGAGAAAAACCTTGGCACCTTATTGACCACTTTTATGAAAACTCGGCCACCGGGCAGAGAAACAAAAGACTGTTTGTGCGTTCGAGCTCCGTAAGACATGCGAATATACCCACAATAGAACTATTAATGTATGTTTACATGTAAATGGAAATTACTACTTGACTAAATAAGGCCATTAAACAGGCCGGTCTCACATGCAAAAAACTATCGTGACTAATATCAAAATAGTGACATCTATGGGTTATGTGTAAACAAAACAACTAATGGCCGTGACAACACCTTCTGTGTGTCTGCCCTCGCTTCTGCTGAAAAGTTCTCACTCACCGACTTTAATTACTTGCACCCTAATGCAGACTTTTTCCCTGACTGCATGAAGTGAGCTGGAGATAAACTCCAGCTTGTGTGGGATTTGTGCAACCACACCCTACGACACGGCTCCCAGCCATCCTAGATGACTGGTGCACATGAGTTTGTATCGTGCGTGAGCGATCCTATTAGGCGCATATCAACCGTGTGGATTTTTATACCAAGCATGTGCAAGCGTTCCACAGGTGCCTGGCTGTGCCATGCAGTGCCCCCCCCCCCAAATAAATACACACACACACCACACAAAACTCAAGGAAAATGGAAAATGTCTGTAATCCCTCTTAATACCATTATAGAGAAGTTGCAATATTTCCCAACCTCCCCTTTTTAGAAAGAAAATATAGTAAAGAACATTTTCTTTCAGAACCGTTCCAATTTGAGGTGCATGTGGAGAACTCTCTAATTAACATTAAAATGACCTATTTTTAAAACCCCTCTTTAGTTGACCAGTCAGCTGCGGACAACCTACTGAATGCTTTTTACTTTTACAGCATGCATTTGACATTTACAGCACTATCTGGCAATAAAGTGGATCATTCAGAAATGCTGACCAGTCAAAACATCCCATTCATACATTTACAGCGTCACCCTTTGGGAGTTTTCAACATGCACTCTGAGCACTCAGCCCACTGAAATGATGCAGCTGGCACCAGCCTGGAAACCTTGCTACCAAACTAGCTGCCACTCCAAAGAATGAAAACAAGTCCTCTTCAGACCAAACCTCACCGCAGCCTTTTCATTTACATGCCGGGCAGAGTGTGCTTTATCATAAATGTTTGACTGACAATACCGTTGCTGAACAGTGACTGAAAACGCTCAAAAATGACTATAATTTCCAAACTGGAGTGGCGCTATTTTATGAAAAACGCTAGACTGGGTTTATAACGGTTTCAAATAAAAGTACAGTTAACTAGAAGTAGTGGTGTGGTGCATTACAGTGCTGAGATATGCCAAGAGAATTTATTGAGGATAAACTACAGGGTCTTACTTGCTTTATGACGATAGCTGACTTGATCCTGGTTTAAAGACAACTTTAATATAGGTTATGCTGCAAAAATACTGCAGGTTTGCTGATAAAGAAAAAAAATTAAGAATTAAAAGTATGTATTACAAAAAAGGTTTTGCAACCCAGACACGAAATGTAATTACACCTACTGTGAATAACGTCTACGAGACGCCGGAACACGGAATTTTCGACATCAGCTCTTTTAGCGTCAATAATTCTAATAAAATTAGTCGAGTGCAAATATTGGAAACAAGCGTTTGAGGCTAGTTAGCCCCCTTTTAGTCTCTAGTTGTGGCTGTATGTGAAAGCTCCATTCCGAACAGACAAGAATTCTCTTTCTGTCACCATGCAATCAGCACCAGCTCCCCGTCTAACACACACAGACTCCCCCCCCCCCCCCCCCCCCCCCCCCCCCCCCCCACCCCTGATCGCTTTGCCCCGTCTCTGGACCTCACTGCTCTGGCATGACTCCATCATGGCCTTAGTCACCTCCCCAGTTCACCCTTTGCAGCCCCTAACTCACACACACACACGCTTTCCCACACACAGTGCACATTTCACACATGCAGATGCTCTCCCCCCCCCCCCCCCACCCCGTTACTGGGGTCCCCCCTAAGCCTGACGAAAAAGGCGGTCACGGAACCCCGCTAACAGGAGGCCTCCCTTCGACCACAAACCAAGAGTAAGGAATGAGCGAGAAAGAGAGAGCAAACGTATTACTGCTGCAATATCAACGAGTTCGGGGAGAGAGGAGGGGGCCTGGAAGGATGAGGGTAGAATGAGGGGACCGCGGTGTGAGCATCGACCCACAGAACACTCTCCCACATGTGGAGTCAATTAGGAACAATCTTGTTTTCTACCCACCGCTGCAAAAGAAAGGAGGGTTTTTCTGGGCCTCTGTGTGTGTGTGTGAGTTTGTGTAAGCGTGTGCACACACACACACACACACACACACACACACACACACACACACACAGACACGCTTCGTTGAGAAAAGCTGAGAGAGAGCATGTTTTTCTGAAAACCTGACAGGAACCGGCCGGATATTTGGTTTTAAAAGCCATTTTCAGCCTGCATCTCAGCATTTCTCTCTGTAGTTCACCATCAAATGAGCATGACTTCAGAAAACCGCGACATGATTGCGACTACAGAGCGAATGACAATGAAGGAAAAACACTCCTCAAGGGCTCAACATGTATGAATGATGCACACATGTCACAAGTCTCTGTGTGTGTGTGTGTGTGTCTGTGTGCGCTGTTCCGCACCCTCGTCTGGTGAGACAGGAGCGTCACTAGCGACTCCGCTGGGAATTCCAGACGCACACAAAATCACAGGCCACTTCCTTGGTGTCAGACAAGAGGAAGTCTCCTGTTTAAAAGATTCATGGCTGCTTCAATTATGGATCCTATTTCAAATTGTCATGTTTAGACAATTTTCATTATTCATCTGCTTCAAGATTGATGGATCCCAGTCGGGTGGGAGGCATGGCGTAAACAAGCGTCTACACCACTGTTGATTTATCTGAGCAAGATCAAAACGGCAGGAACAAAACAAAGACTGCATCAAAGGTGCATTAAAACAGTAACTTTTTGACATTGGTTCCATTTCAAAGACTTCAAACAATGGAAAGACGAGGGGAGGAAGGGTTTCTGGCCAACTGTACACCTGTAGGACAACTGCCCTGATGCAATGTGAGAGGCTGAGCTGGGACACAAAGACAGAGCTCATGTCTTCTCACGTTCCATCTGTCGCACAGTCAACACGCAGAGCTACACCAGATAACACGCAACAGGTTTTAGTTAAAGCGCAAATGCTTGTCAGACTAAAGGCAAATAGAGAGATATGTCATATTCATTTTCAGTTCAGTTGGTAGAGGGTCAGAGAAAGTCACGTGGTTGGTCAGTCCAGGGTCGGCAGCTTGGGACACCACCCCCCCACCATAAGCCAAAGCCAGAAAACATGGCAACAGCTGGCATAATAATCTATAATCTAACAGTACCATCTGTATCAAACCTGTATGTAAGTGGCTCCTTACCATCTGAACATAGGCCACTTTATAGTCAGGCTGCTTCACCTTCTGGTTCAGGTGATTCCTCTTCTTGTTGGAACCTGAACAACAAAAAAGACACAAGAGTAAATACTTGATTCATTTAAAAAAAAAAAAGAACTTTTGAATGTGATGCAATAAGGTAGAGATGCGACAATGACATTCACAGAAAACTGTTAAACAAGCTTTGCATTGTACAGTAAAATACACAGCCCTTATGTGATTTTATTAAAACAAATTATGATTCAAATTCCAGTACTGAAACTCTCCATACCTACTGGACACCACATAAGACAATGCAACATTCAATCAAAAAGGATTTACAAAACACCTTGGTAACGCCAACATTTCGATTTGTAACTAATAAAGAAAAGAAAATAATAAAGACATTATTAGCATTTTCCAGACTCTATTTATTATATTAATGTTTATTATAAACGTGCAAGACTGGATGTTAAAAAAAACAAAACAATCTATTCTGTGGTAGACAGATTAGTATTAGTCCAAATTGTGTTAAATTGTATGATATGAAAAGAATAAATATCACAACAGGTTGTGGTATGATTTGGCCATGTCAGCCAAGTCAGGTGAGCATCATGGATAATATCCCAGAGAATCAAACAGCTCGTCTCTGCTTTACAGCTGTAAACTCAGCAAGACCCTGTTGGTCAAGTCAACGAGCCCACGGAGAAACTACTATTGCCATGGGAACAGTTTATGACATGAAAAACAAGGGAAACATTCCTTGGTAATGAGTCATTTGTGTGTGTGTGTGTGTGTGTGTGTGGTACGTGTACCTAGTAATCACTAGCTAGGCAGCCCACTGCTCAGGGAAAGCCCTGAGCAGGGTTGTAAAATACACCCCCCCCCCCCCCCCCCCCCATGTCCCCCGGGCTGGAGGCCCCTGTGTGGGTGGGAGACAGAGGTAACGCAGTGTGTGTGTGTATTCCTCTGTGCAAGTGTTTGTCATAAGACTTCTAAAAGAAATGAACAGAGAAATGTCAAATCTTTGAATGAAACAAAGACACTGACCGGGTCACCCCATAAAACAATGAGCTCGCGCTCACACGTACTTTTCGTAAGTATAGCGTGTTACTTTTCGTGTAGCCAGCCTAACGAGACACACGGCCCTTTCATACAACACTTGCAAACGCAAGCACAATTTCTCCCACTTCGAGATTGCGGTTTGGCAACCAGCTATCGCGTTACAAATCCCAGGCCAGAGTGGTAACCATGGCAACGCTTTCCAAAATACCCCCGATGCCCACGGACGAAAGAAAAGGGTCTTTTGCACCCCTTGCTCTTCTCTGCCTTTTCCCATCTTTACTGTGCCAGTGGAGTTTATCTCCTGACGTAGACAGGGATGCCTTCTCTGACGCACCTCAGGGTCGCCAGCGAACCCGAGCCACCCTTTCTTCTTCCATATCCCCCAAACCTCACTTACTGTCTTTCCACCAACTCACCCTCCCAAGGGGCTTTTCTTTTCCCCTAGTTTTTAATGACACAGCACTAATGAACGGTGTTAATGGGTCCTCCGCATTGCAGGCTGGGCGCCTTTCTCCACCTCCCTCCCTTCTTCTCAAGTATCTCCTCCAGAGGTGGAGGGGGTTCCTTGTGGTCCTTCGTGTACATCAGAAGGGGCTCACACCTCCCCCTTCTCAGCCCATCCCTTAATGTCTTTAATGTCAAGTCTCCTATGGATTCTCTTCTGCGAATGTGTCCATTTTAACGCTTTTGGGAATGAGTCCATGCAAATTCAAGTGGTTTCTTTCTCCCCAAAAAGCCAAAAGGGCTATTACGTCAAAGGCATAGCACTGATCTAGGTTCTCCATTCATCCCTGTTGAGAAGGTAGGAAGGGGGATTTAAAGCCTCGGATTTGAATGGAAGGGATGGGGCTATATGGGGTTATTACGGCTATTCTGGCCCAGAAAATGCATGTTTGGGCATAGAATCCATTTATGCAAAAGGAACATAGGGTGTCCTGGGACAGCTGGAGACTAGAGTGCTGCTGCAGCAGATTGTCAGATAAGCAGCTGTGTGTGTTAGCGGGAAAGGAGAGCCAGGAACGCTAACCACTACCGCAGCTAGCCGCTGGAAAACCCTCCTGCAGCTGCATGTCAATAAGACAGTCTTCATCGCGAGCTACAGTTGCTAATCGCTGCTAACCACCACTGACAGTCTCCAAAACTACATGGATTTGACTTCATGCTTCTAAACACCGTAATCGACATTTAATTTACGCAGCCGTCGACCGATTAGACTATTTGGATTGCGATGGCCTGAAAGATTAGAGTGCTGCGTTGTGATTAGAGGGTCAAATTTGTAGCACGACGACGCAATTGTATTCAGCAACATTTCGGTGGCACGATGAGTGATGGGCGGTGATGTGCGATGAATGCATTATGTGGTGCAGGTGGCGTTTGATGCGAGAGAGAATACTTTCAGCTGCGAGTTCAATGTAACATGAATTTAACTAAATGGTTTGAGATTTCAAGTACAAGGTTTTAGGAGATGATGGTGCTGCATAGGCTACTATAACGTTCAGTGTGTGTGTGTGTGCGCGTGCGTCATTTGCTCAATTTACTCACAACAGCTGCAGTACAACTTTAGAGTTTTAATTTGGATGAAATGTTTGTGGTTTCGTATTGCATACCACGAATCAGTTTTCACCACTCCCTTAACTCCCTCTCTGTCTTTGGACTGACTCCCTGGCTTTACATAGATGTACAGTCAGTGTGTGTCCCTGCAGCCGCAAGTTTCCTTGTTTTAAAGTCAGCGACAGAGGCGTTAAAGTCTATATCAGGGATTTTTCGCTTATGTTCTGTGACAAATAAATACCTTGTATACCCAAACAAGCCCCTTCAAGGAAGATATAGCCTTGATCTAAAACTTGAATAGTTTCTTGGTTTAAGATACAGTAAATCAAATGATTTGCGGCAATCCATCGGGTTTCTACCAGACTAAGCCACTCATAGACTCCCACATATTAATTGTGGCTGTCTGACACCTGCAAATTACAAAACTGGACCTATTGCTTGCCTTTGTGCAAAGATCGTTCATTGGGAAAGGAATGCTGTCTAGACAGAATACTGAGCGGTTAGCAGCAGCTCAGGTGTGACATGAGAGGCGTTCAGGGATACTATAGTCTGTAGATCCTCTGTGTTTCAGTCTGAATAAAAGGTTTAGTAAATAAATCCATGGCCCTGTCTTAGATGCTTGAAAAAGTGTCTAAAAGTCTCTAGTCTGTAGGATGTTCATTATCCTGTGCCCCTACCACGAGACTATGAGGTTCCACAAATACAGTCAATCATTCAGGTTTAAATTCATTATCAGTGTTATTATCAGAAATATAAATATTTTTAGAGGTAATATCAACCACTTCAACCTGAGTAAAGGCAGGTCTCTGCATGTGCTTGTGCCAAGTAGTGAAAACACTCACCGAACTGTATCCTGGTACGGACAGCTCCCACAGGGACGTCATAGATCTTCTCCAGGTAGTTCTTTACGTCATACTTGGTCATTCTGTCCAGAGCACAAAAACAAACGTTGGGAGGGAAGAAATTAGACAGAAGACGAGGAGTTATGCAACATGTCCAACATCAGTGTTTGTGTTGAGAGTGGTTTCAATGTGTGTGAGGCAATAATGGAGTGGAGAACATGCCCGAGGTTGCTTTCAAATAACACCACATTCACTTAATTGATACCAGCATATTAATACAGATCATTTCCATACCGTATTCCCATAAATGCTGCTGCTATATTAGCTACTGTAAGGACAGGACACTCCTCTATAAATCTATATGCTGCTTTTATTCTCTGGATCATAAAGTGCAGAGAAGACAAATGCGAGTGTCAGTGTTCATCCAATTAGATGTCTGCACGTATTGATCGCGCCCAGTGAAATCCTACACAGGAAGTGGGCCTGGCACCGACTGATCCGGTGGCCAGCGCAGCTAAAGCTAGTTCGCCGGGCAAACATTCGGAAGGGCTTGCTCCGACCAGAGGAAGAAAGGCTTTTAACTGCTAATCAATCTAGCCAATTGGATTAGCTTGGTAGAGAGCACTTCCCAAATGCGTTTGACAAAGTGCTTAATAGCAAAGCTATGGTTTGACATGAGTGGTGCCTCGGATGTGGCATTTTCTATCACCTCAAATGTTTCTTTGATACAACGGCATAATGCAATATTGCCTTTTTCTTTGGGAGGAAACTGCAAATTACCTTCAGTTGCTGTAGCAATATCAGACGAGGCAAACGCTTGCATGAGAAAACGCAATCTGTGAACACAAAGACCCTTTGTACCTAATAGTGATGTAATATATGTTTCCATGCTGTACAACAATTGCCTTTTCCTCTATAATGGGCTGGATTTTGGCAAAGCGGGAAGTGGCGTAGACCTAGAAGAATTGACCTTCTAGGTCATGTTAATCATACAAGACAAGCTCACATTTACATTATTTAATCAACTATATACACACACAATTGATTCCACCACTATGAAAAGCAGCGTGGTTTGATGTGGTGATTCTTGAGTAGAAAAGACCTTTTACTTCAAACACCAACTCCAGCTGCTTTTGAGAGAAGAAAGAACTAAGCACTCACTGAGCTCTCCCTTTCAGAGCCAATACCGGTCCCGGTACCGCTGAAACGAGAGCGCGGGATTCTCTGCAGTGTGAGGAAAGGTGTAAACAAGCTTGTTAAGGCCCATTTGTCTCCCCTTACCCAGCTGGGAGGAGAGACGCATTTCCTAAGATGCGTCATGTAGATGTGCCTTTCTGCTCCATTTGCACCCACAGCCCCCCATAACCCCCGGTCCCACAGTGCATGTGCCAGAGGGCAATGAAGCAGAGCGGAGTGACCCAGGGTACTTGAGATCAAGAGAGAAAGAGAGAGTGATTGTGCCGAGAGACAGCTTTTCCTAGAAAGCAGGGCTGGGGAACGAGAAAAGAGGAAAGTAGCTGGGAAAGTACAAGGTCTCCTCTGGATTATTAGCAGACAGAACTGATCCTGATTAATGATAGGGGCATTTTCTAAATCCCTCCTGCTTTTACTATTCTAATTGCCCAGCCACCAAAAACATAAAGATAATATATATGAAGCATGTCACAACTGTTATTCTGTGCAATATGCTCATGAATGCAATTAGGCTTCAACTATTGTGTACGAAATACATCTCATGCAAACATAAAATAACAAAAACGGAAAAACCATTAACAGAAACACATACTTGCATACAATTCATAGAACACATAGAAACACAATATATTCTCCCCCCTGGGGCATCAATACATAAATAGGACTGTGTACTCATCATACGTGACCAACTGACATGACGATCCTAATTTCACTTCACCTCCGTTGTAATGAAAAGAAAATAATTCATCCGTACACATAAACATTGCACACTTGTTTCCAGAGGTTACATAGGCTGTTTTCTCTCTGACCTAAATCAATACATGACTCCGATCTGAGCTACAAACTGGATTCCAGTCACAGAGAAAGCCTTGGGCTGAAAGCTGAGGAGAAAATGTCAAGTTAAGAGCGTACATAAACAAGGCTAAACTTAGTCAAAGGGCGTGGAGCCTCCGATAGTGATGCAGGCAGCATCTGATCATCATCCCAGTATAAACACCCATCTGACTCCACAAGCTAACCTTTCACACTTCTAACGCTCAGGAAGAATGAAAACCTGTCTCCAGCAACTGCCAAGGCTAAAGGCATCGTTCCTCAGCAACTGGTATATATTTATACGCAAACACGCATGCTACAAAGATTCCTCGGCCAAGACGGTGAAAGAACTCCAAACACAAAACCTAGACAGGCATCGGGTGACGCATACAGTGGATTAGGATCAATTACGGCCTGTTGTTGCCAAGCAGGTTTGAAACAGGCATCGTTATTGGAAAACAATTAAGACATTCTATTATACGGGGGGTAAAGGATATACTGATATACTTTTTATATGCAGTCTCTTACGCAACGCAGGCATGGATGAAGTAGAAAACTAGCTGGTTGCTGCTGTGACAGACGTGGAAATGACGGTACAGCCAATTGATCAGTGAGCACATTAATCCTCATCTTTCTGTCACCTGCTTTTAAATGCAAGCCTTCCTCTGCAATACATCTACATATTCTTAGACGAGTCCTATTCTGAGGGCTATCACACACACTAAACCCGGGACGCTTGTGCGAATCGCTCGCAACAGTTTAAGAAGGTTCTAAAACAATCGCAGAAAAGTAGAAGAGAAAGAGCAACACACAACAGAGCAAACTTTAACAACCAGGTCAGTGACAGATACTTACTATAAACTTGCATAAACTGCAAGTATATATATCAGTGCTAGAAGAACTGCCAGGTGAATGGGTGGTGCCCTTGTTGTACATAAAAGACAACCTGTACAGCTACATCTGACAATAATATTTAATCACAAATAACACAAAATAAACACTGGGTGAAAGACATGACGCACATCTGCACCCACTGCTTTCTACTTTCTACTCTTGAATTGTTGGGATACACCATTGACGCGTTTTCTACGTGAACCATAACTGAAGATATACGCTCATCTGTTGAGATGATAAAACAGCACAGATGAGAGACGTTACTTTGTGAAGGGCTGTCGAGCTGCCCAGGATGTACCTTTTACCCACTGACAAATGGGATTAGCTGCTGCCCCTTCAATCCTTAACAAGATTAAGTGGTTTGGATCATAGATGGATGTCAAAGTCACTTACAGCTTGAGCAACAAAAAAGAAAAATACCACTATTATAAACAGACAGAACAGACCTGAATTAAAATATAAGTGCATTGAAACTATGAATGGCTGAATCTGTTAAGGGGGTAAAGGGTAGAACAGTGAAATAATTTCCTGTTATTCTCTTATAACCTCTACGGAAACCTACCTTGTTTTTTTATATACATTTGTAGTGAATAGAAATTGTCAGTGTATGCAGAAAGCATCCGTTGCTACTTGCAAATCAACTAAAGCCACGTGAAAAATGTCTTCTGAGTTATTTTGTAAGGCTTGTGGTATGATGTGGGTGCATGAAAATGACCCATGTGCACTGAAAGCTTATATATTCTATAGAGCCATTAACTAAATAATTGATTTAATTACACAATCCTCCTTAGTAACACATCTGTGAGATTAGATTGACACTAAACTTGGGGCTAAACAAGAAAATTTCCAAGTGGTTTAAGATATACCATGTAATTCCAAATTTCCTGGAGCACCCTCGTCCTTTTCTTTATGTTTCAAGTATGTCAAGTGCTGGAAATAGTCTCAATCCTGAGGAGATTTGAAGGTAAATTGATTTGATTTCGATTTCTCTTTTGTTCATTCACTGCATTTTGTTCATCTATGAAAATAAAGGTTTAACGCTGCCATTTTTGAAAGCATTCTTCGTTGGCAGCATTTTTTTCCACACCTGCCTAAAACCTTTGCACACACACACACACTAAAGTATGATGCTATAAAAGGACCTGCCAGATTAATGACATTTAAAAAAAAAAAAACAGGTAAAAGAAGCAGTCAATTGCCACATATGAACACATTTGCTAAATATCCTATTTTGTATACTCCACAATTGAATCATGTGAAAAATCATAATTCAGTTGTTGTTGTTTCATCTCGGAGTAGGACTAGTGGTCATCACGATGACTCATGTTTCAAGTATGGTGTTTGTGATCCATTGTATAAACTGAATGTCGTGCCACAATGATTGTAAATTAGTAATCGCTGTACTGAAGCAACATTTGATACAGAGAATGGGGGTGTTGCTGTTGTCATGTCCTCCTTGTTTTAAGATGAACATTATTCTGTATGTGGTGATTCAGCGACCATCGTGCTTCTTGTGGTTACCAAGAATTCTCTTTGGAAAACTTGCTTGTTTTAGTAACTTGATTTAGCAAACCACTGGAAGGCTTTTATTGTGGCTGACTGATCGGAACTGGGCTGCATGTACATTTGTGCTTTTGTTTTTCCTTTTGTTTTGTATACGGTGCCTTTTTAGTTGATAGATCAACATACTACTGGCGTTAAAATGAAGAGCATGTAGCAAGATACTGGTTTTGTTTGGTGTATAGTTACAGATGACTTCGATTGAGATTGAGTCGTTGCATGTCAAATTCTTCTTCATTTATTCTTAGATTTAGGTTTATAATAGGCTACTACTCTTAAATTCACTATTTTATGGAGTAACACATCTTCCACTACTTTGTGTAACATGAAATGCTAAGGTGCATTGTTAAAACTAAATTCACACAACATCTGTTATATAACCTGCTGCAATTTGATATTGTGTGTGCATAACATTTCCTCAACGGGATGTTGCACTGCTTCCGTCATGTCAACTTTGTATAGATCTAGAAAAGTACAATGGACTGTTTAATTATATTGAAACAGAAAGTAGCAAAAGGTTGAAATGAAGAACTACATAAAATATCCAAAAAATAAATCTAAATCTAGGATCCCTGTGTTGCAAATCCAGCCTAACAACAACAATAATAATAATAACTGCTTAGAATAACCTACAGCATTACCAGGTTTAAGATTAAGAAAATGTTTTCTTCAAAACGTTGTAACAGACACGAGGAACAAAACACAAAGCTGAGAATTTCTCATGAACGGACAGACATGTAAAGCATATTCCAAGTCTGCAAGACTTTATGTGTAACCTTTAACATACTGCAGGGTAAACATCTGAGGTACAGCACACACATACACACACACACACACACACACACACACAACATCAAAGTAGATTGTGTCAGAGCAGCTTAGTGGTGAGAATGAAACAGGAGAGTTGTTTTCTGCGCAGATGAAAGGCAAAAGAAAGCCGCTCCTCATTGTCAGCCAGCTCTATTGTCAGGATTGGGTCGAGATAACCGCGCTCACTACTTTAACCCACCCATCCACACACACAATACACACACAGAGAAGTTGCTCAACTCTAAGTATCCAGATAATAATAGCGGACTTTGTTTAGAGGGAAAGCCATTGAGGAACCTGAGACTAAGTGAGAGAAGACACAGTTGAGAAGTTGAGAGTATACGAGCAGCGTATGAAGGATTACATTTATTGTTCAGGCTTTGGTGTGACAAAAGAGCAATACAGATCAAAGAACAGGTCACTAGGAGTCATTAAACTCCTCACAGAGAAACAGGTCAGTAAGATTCTGCAGTTAGTTACACTCCTCTACTGTCTCACTACATTATTTCCTATGACAAATACTGAGGGTAATTAGTGTGAAAAATGACCTGAATTCCAACGTGAGCCATGTGTTTATGCGGTGGAACCCCACCATAGAGCTCATAACATCGTTTGATGCAACAGGTACCGTACAGTTGTCTGTGGTAAATGGCAAGACGAGCTCCTGTGTAGCTGGGTCAGTTTGCTCAAGTCTGATTAAAGTGAGAAACCGCAGCATGGTCTGGTTTCATAGTCATTAAACAGCAGAGTAGCATGAAATGTGACTGGAGTAGTAAACTGAACACAACGTTCGGCATTGTGTTCTTGTCTTTGTGTGTGTGTGTGTCAGCGCTGGCCTCGATCTATGCCAGGTGAAGCACAAGAGGTGTGCGGGGGTGTCAACCTAGAAATTTGATGATGTTCCTGCTCAACCAAAGAGGAAATACTAGGACAAAAGGTTTGAGAACAATAAAAAAAGACCAACAAATACTACCCTGCAGCAGGTAGAAGGAGAATTACTAGAGAACATGGCCCAGGTGTCTCAAACAACAAGTGCCAAGGAAGGATTGGTTTTGGACGCGCTGCAAAGCATTTAGGCAAAGCACAATAAACAGCAGAGCCCAGGGTGGGACAAAGAGAGAATGACGCGCACAGTTCACGGCAAGTGTGACACTGCAAACAAGCAAGACAACTAGAAAAAAAAAATAAGAAGAAGAACAAGAAATCCAATCATGGATATCTAGCTCCCAGGTGTCACAGAGATAAATGCCATGTTGTGTTACTGGCCTGAGAGCGTCAACATTGCCACTTCTCATTAACAGCTGCTCGGCACTACAACTTACCCACCCCAACACCGCCCACACTCGAAACTCCAACTACAACAGCTTTCGCTGGCGTAATGACTCAGTCTCATCAATAAGCCGGGTGTAGGAGTGATATTTGGTTTGTATCACAGTCTGTCTACAAGCGTCCTTACTACACGGCGCGTATTAAAAGAAATATCTATGTTCCGAACGCACACCGAGCCCCCAGCAGCATATCAATCAGCCATGCACCTCTCCCAAGCATCAAAGACTGCGAGAAAGGGGAAAAAAAAGCCTTACACACCCTTATAAACACATACGCACCCTGCACTTACCCACTTTTGTGTATATATACACAAAGACACACACCATTTTCACAAACTGACTCACCCGCGCGCACACACGCAATTACATAAGCACCCTAGGAGTTTGGCAGAGAAAAGGCAAGAATCAGAGTGGGAGGCCAGGCACCTGGATGAACAGATTATGGTCTAAACCCCACCAGAGACACACAGATGATCTGCCTCGAACTTCAATTTTTCTCCCCAATGTGGGCTCTGGGCCTCCCATCGCCGGAGGAGCACTGCGAACCTCAGTGACCTTGGCTCACGGAGTTATTCAAAAATCAGCTCAGAGCTACCAAGTGCTGACTGGTAAGAACCTCCTGTTGTGTTTTATGACAGAAATTGTTTCATCCAAACCCACCAAACTGATGAAACCCAAGACAAAAAAAAACAAATACCAAAGGGGGCATAAATGTATAAAATTACGAGCCAGATATGTTATATATCAAACATCCATACAATATAAGCTGAGATCTGGGGAAGGATCAT
This sequence comes from Macropodus opercularis, assembly GCA_030770545.1. Lineage (NCBI taxonomy): Eukaryota > Metazoa > Chordata > Actinopteri > Anabantiformes > Osphronemidae > Macropodus > Macropodus opercularis. The sequence goes on along the minus strand of CM061094.1, from coordinate 5,986,351 downwards.
TAACATTTTGTTTTTTTCCTTTCTGTGGAGATGATAATATTGGCCTTTCTAGGTGATTCATGTGTGACATCACCCTGTCTACAGCATGGCTCAGAGATCCAGTACGGTGTCAAACTAAAGTCATCCTGACCTCCCTCGCAGCCAGCTGACCATGTCGGCTTTTCACAAGTCGTCACTGCAACTGAGCTCATTAAAGACACAATAGGATGGAAAGAGCAGTCTATACTGTGGCATCGTGACTCCTAAATTATCTGTTCTTGAGGCTGTAACACCACCTGGTGGCCACGGTGCCCGACTCAACCTGCCTATTAGTGAAATACTACTAGAGCCGCAGTAGAATAAAAACCTATTCAAAATACAATTCATCCTAATGAGAATTTACCATGTACAGCCCATACCAGCTATGAAAAGCTGATCTATTGCAAAGAAGCCAGTAATGATGGACGACTGATGTCGTGAGGATTAGACCTGACTCCTGAGTGTTCGATTTGTTAATCTGATAAACTGAAAGTTACAACTGTGTAATACATTTAAAGAAATTGTGGATGTTTTTACAAACAAATAGGAGATGGAGCACATACACGTAAACAGTGTTACAAACAATGAATTAATGTAAAATACTGACAACACTAAGCCTTCAGTTACTGACACTGACTTGTTGACTGCTCCTCTACAGAAGGACAGCGAAGTAAAGACTTACTCCATTGGGATGCGGAACTGGACAGTGTCAGGAGGTTGCTCTTTGCCTGGCCTCACCAGAGTCAGGAACCAGTTTGGTCTGAATATTCTCAGCTGAGGGTTACCCAGCTGGTAGAGAGGGTATCTGAAACCAGAGACAGAAGCAGACTCTTTTGTTGATAGGGATGAATCTAATCACAGAGACCTGTGCGCTTAATTTTAGTTAAGTCATGGGAACCTGAACCTCAAACTGCTTAAGACCCCACTGTGTTAACCAGCTGATGGCGATCTGTGTCCTGCTGTTGGGTCTGTCTGGAGCGGAGTGTGCAGATTGTTAATCAAAGCCTTAGTACTTACAGTTCAAAGCCGTCCTCAAATAAGTTTGAGAAACATTTCTGGTACTGGTACCAGGTGCTGCAAGTAAGAGGAGCCATTCTTGGTCTGGAAATCTATGGATAAACCTGCTTGCACGTTACTTTTTCTGTGTTTATAGTCAGGATTTACCAGCATCACAAAATTACCTGCTGGTTTTCACCTGGGAATGAGTAGCAGAGCTAAATTCCATCTCTCAATCCAACAGGCTTCACACTTAGAGGACAACAGCATCCTAGTAATCCATGCTGATACTCGGGCTGCATGTTAACGGCGGTATGTTATTAACATAAGTGGCTAAACATGGCTACCACCCCCCCCGACGGCCACAATCGCGTCGCTGCACAGGACACAGTGTCAATGTGTCAAACAAGCGGACACGGTGTGGGCTGAAGCTACATTCAGTTACAGCGCGCAGCTCGTAGACTGAGATGCTAATGTTACGGACCAAGAGCGCATCGGTAGCTGAGGTACAGGTATTAGCAGTAGAGATAAAAAAAAGAAAAGAAAACGTTTCACTTACAGTAATCTTGTCACTGGCATCGCGGAAACGCTTTAAATTTCAGACACGAGCTGCCTGCTACTTTTTTGTTTTGTACTCTTTTCAAGGTTGTCACATGCTTAGACGTGCATGTACTTCCGGGAAGCACAAAGTGCAGTGCGCATGCGCCCAAGCTTCGGACCGTGTCCTCGTGGAAACGGCTGCAGCGTTGATGTGGTTATAACATCTTTAAAATACTGACCTTTAGTGCCTGTTGATAATCATGCCATTGTTTCTTTTTATGTATGTGTTCATTTATTTTCAAAAAGTTGCTTTAAAACATATATATGTATTTTTAGACAATATTAATAACAATATTTCTCCCAGGAAGGAGGTGACATTAAAGACAATGCTTTAGAAAAATGGAGGGCTGTGGGAATTACACATCACGCATTTTATGTCAGATGTCCAGTTTCATAACCTGTGTTTATGTGTGATATTGCTCCCATACACCCACTGTTTCCATTGCCCCTGTTGATGTGTTCTTTGAAATCAAGGGGATCCCGTTCAGAATGCAGTTGCTCTGAGTATTTTCACAAGGCGCATGTGACGAGACAGCAGCAGAGGGAGGCCTCGTCCCGTCTCTCCCTCAGACCCTGTGCCCCAGAATCTGACCTCACACCCACTTTAAAGTGCTTGCAGTGGGAGTAAGCATGTTTGAAGGGCCCCCGAGTGGAACATGAGTCCCTGGCTCATCTGGTTTAGACCTGGCAGGAAATGGACCACACTGACAGCCCACACTATGCCTGGGAGGGAAGTTTCCATCAGTTAAGATGCCACAGAGTGTGTGTGTGTGTGTGTGTGTGTGTGCGCGCAGGGTGTTGGAGAGCAGTTAGGCTTCTGATTATTATGCAGTTGTTGTAATGTTTACCAGTCAGTGCAGGTGTCACAGTATATCAAAATGCTTCTTATCTCCAAAGGTACACACATGGGCTTTTTGTCTGGAGAAAAATAAATCAGTATGTGCTTCGAGTTCATCAGTTGCTTTTTTTATTCGTTGCTTTAGAACTGATTCATCTGGTAGCTGATATGAGAGAGTACTGGAGATTCATAGAGGCAGTGAGGCTGGAAGGTTCCTTCAAAAACACATAGTGCAACTTTACATTTTTAGTTAAATAAATTGTTACGGTTAAATTGAATTCCATTAAGTTCAAAATCTATACTTTTATCTATACAATAAAAGTGTTTATTGGACTACAGAAAATAATGTTATTATTATTATTATATTCAGTTATTCCAGTAACACTGTGTTATCATTTATGCATGGAAGCAGCAGTGGGGTTCAGTGCCCACAGCCTGGGTTAGTTGCACATGTAGTACGAGTGCAACTCAAGGTATATGCTGGAGTTTTAGAGAAACACGCTGCCATCAAGGCAACGTTGGTAGATATTCTAAGCAACTCTTTTCTGAGTCAAGTTTTAAATAAACAAACAGCAAAATAAAAGACAAACTCAACCCAATAAAGAATCTGAAGCCATTTGATCCACATCTGGTCATGCAATATACGTAAGTATGTTTATGTGATGTTATAAAATGAAATGTAAAAATGTGCCTTGCAAATGCAGTTATACGTGACAGAATACAGCAATAGCAAAAACCCCAAAAGGAACTTCTCCACTTTGTTAAAACAATTGTAAAGTGGACGCATACAGTCAGCGATGAAAGGTTTTATATATATGCGTAAAGGTGCTAAATTTATTTCTGCATTTCTTCTGAGGCTTACAGTATCCCTCCTTTGACCCAGTACCTGGAGCGCGCTGCGGCTGCAAACGGCACAAGCTACACTCATCGGTCAGAGTGCCAATGTTTAGCAAGGATCCAGCCAGAGCAGCCATGCAACATGAACTGCTGCAACCTTCAGCCAAAGGTCCGCTCTCACACTGTCGTCCAGCTCTGCCGTTTATAGATGCCATTAATCCCCTATTTATTAACGCACACATTTGGGCTCATTGTTAAAAATGAAGAGTTTAGCGTAATTTTAAGAACCTGATTGCTGTGATAATTTTTTTAATCTGTGAAAATTAATGTTGCATTTTCAGCCTGTGGTTGAGTTTTGCAGACGTCGTATTCTGATTTAAGACTTGGCGACTTCAGTCACACAAACACACATGCACATTCAGGCACTACATTTTATATACATATAAATATTTTAACTGTATTAAAAAATGATGTGTTTGTGTGTGAGAGAGAGAGAGTTGGAATGAAGGTTCAGGTCTGGGGCAGTGGAAAGTGACTGTTTCTGTGACAGAACCTAAGGAGGAGGAGGGTATAGCCACAACAGCAGAGGTGGATAGATGGAAACGGGTTGGTCTACAGTGCAATTGTCCCGCCAAGTGCAGATGCTGGGGCCACATGGAAACTTTCCGCCTCCAACTCTCAGGCGGCTAAAGAAGTTGTAGGTATTGAATGTCGCGGAGAAGAAGAAAAAAGGAAAATAGTAAATTGAAGATCCAGACATGAAGATGGAAAAGTTTGTCAGTAGAAGTGGTTTCTTCCTGAAGCCACTTCAGCCTTTCATGACCACCTTCAATAAGCAACTAAAATATACTTCAGAGCAGCAGCGTCTCGTCTTATTGCACAGACGCGTCCTGAGTCCAGGTTTGATATGAGCTGTGCCTGCTGTCTCACACTAGGCTTTGTGACACTCAGGGATGAGCCAACGCTGCGTCAGGGGAGCCAATTATCATTTTTTGGCAGCAGCCGTTTGTTAAAACAATTCCCATCCCATTGACAATCGATAGCAGATGTTTTGTGGACGCACTGTCACTGTGGGCCTCAGTGGCAGTGGCCTCGGGGGGTGACGCTTGTATGAAAGGTAAATTTGTTTATTTGGTTAGTCTGTGTGGCGGCGCGTCATCCTGAAACATATTACCAACCGTCGCATGGGTTGCCACGAAATTTGGTACAGGCATTCCTCGTTCCCAGAATGAATGAAGCCTAATGACTTTTTCCTCTGATGCCACAGAAAAATCTATTTCCCCTTGTTCGGTGAAATATCTCAACATTTACTTCATGGACTGGCACAAAGGTTTGCACAAACAGTAATAGTCACCACACAATCAGTGCAACCCAAGTGTGATGTCACCAACCTCGCCATGTCTGGTACTTGAATATTGAATTGCCTTAAAAATACTTGCACAACTACAGACATTCCAACTGGTTTCAACTGTATTTTGTGTACAGCTCTAATGACCAGTTCAGATGAGGAATAAAGTCAGATCGAACCTGCTGCACACGTTGCTGTAGCACGGTGACTTTAGCATTTAGGTCAAATTGTCACTGCGCCTAAGTACCGCTTCAAAGAGCTGCAGTCTTCAAGGAGAGTAATAAACACTCCATAAACACAGAGAAGCGAGGTCAGCCCACGATACGCTGGCGACTGTATGTTCACGCAAAGGAGAGGAAAAAAATCCATATTTAGTCCATGAATGGTGAAGTTATAATAAGGTGCTTTAAATAATTGTAATCTGAAGTTCAGATGCAGAACATTTAAGCATTAGCCCCTTTATCTCACGCCTAATTAAACCTTGCTCCTTTTCCATTCACACAAATTGAGCGGTCAGAGGTACTGGTCGGTTCAGGTCAGATTCCTCGTTTTTTTAGGTCCCGTGTTCACACTCTCAGAGGGAGCGGGTTGCATGCCATGCTGCAGCCCGACGCCTATTAATAACCACAAGGGATGGAGTCGGGGGCAATCTGGATGGCGTGTAAATTTAGACCCTCCCACTGGATGTTCCGCTGATGTCTTAAGCCCGACCCCCAAGCCAGGGCTGCTGAAAAGTCCACGCTGAACTTAAATGCATGCACGCGCTTCCTGTGACGAGTTGCCGCGTGAGATGTGATGTGTGATGGCTGAAATGCATAAATTGGGAAACAAGCATGTGATCTTCAAAGTAGGTTGATAGCATATGGAACACACATGGAAATCGAGTTCAAATTTGATCAACAAACTCTCAAAGGAGAAAAATATGCATTAAAAAATGTATTTTTGTTGCCATGGAGACAAAATCCAGCAGCTTTTAAGGATGGAACAAATTTTAATCATTTTATTTCTTGACAGATGATTCATTATACCAAAACGTGATCAATTTCATTATATTTATTATTTAGGAGCATATGCCCTTCACCTTTGGCTAAACTAGTGGTGCAGGATGTGGCAGTAGCGTGAACAACAGGATGCAACATAATGAGAAGAGGTCAAATCATTATGTGGTGTTTTAGGTTTCAACTTAACTTTCTTTTCTTTTTTTAAAAAAAAGAAGAAAAAAACTCCACATCTAATCTGCTAATGTCAGTGTGACGATTTTATGATTTGTCGTTTGGTCTACTCCAGTGTCCAGCAATTCACCAAGCTTAGCAGGACTGGAAATGAATTTAGTTTGACACTGTGTGAATCTTGTTTCGGTTTTGGGTAATTATTGAAAGTCAGTCAGCTTAAAACCTATTCAAAGCTGTCAAACTTGATCCAGACCAAGTTTTTAAAAATATCTAATTTCCTCTAATATCTAGGACATATGCAATAACAGACAGCACAGGACGTGCTGGTATTAAATATTCCATTGCTGGACTTGTGGTTTTACAAACTTGGTAACAGGCATCACACTTTGCTCTCTATGAAAACGTTAAAGACCAGCTGACGCCCCTTTCTTTATACCAAACAAACCGGATGACAAGTCTCCGCTTTTACGCACGGAGTGATGCGAGCACTCTTGTGGGTGGGTGGGGGGCTGGGGTCCGTTTGTTCCAGCCTGTCCGTGGCCTCCTCGACCGTGGGGCAGCTCCAACAATCTGCCAAACCCTCCCGATCCCCCGTTTCCCTCTCTCTACCTTTCCTCTGAAGAAACAACCCGGCATTACGTCAGAAAGTGCAGGGCAAGCAAGACCGCGTCTTAGGAGCTATTCGTAGGCATTGCTGCCAAACCCGGCTTGGGGCTGCTCACAAGCTCACTGCAGCCAATGCAATTTAGAAACCCAGCTCTTTTAAATCAGCAGCAGTATGTGGTAAGTCATTTATTCATTCATACTCCTTTTTTTCCCCCCCTGCCGCTGGGATCCTTATATTCTCACAGCTTTCTTCACATGACAGGTCTCTCTGTTGCTGGCACAGTTGCGCAAAACAAGTCAGACAGTGTAAGCGGTGTAAAGATAAAGAGTAGGCTGATTTATCCCGTAGCCTCTCTGAAAACACCGTGACGTGATGAGGCAGCAGAGGCTTTTGACGCACAGAAGTTGCTGCAGGTTTTTTTGTGTGTGATTCTTTGCCGGTCTCAAACAAACAAAAACAACAACAACATGCCCCACGCTCGAAATAGGAACCCTAGTCCCATCCCAGAGGTAACATGGGACACGGGATTGAAAGAGATGAACGAGACGTGGAAAGGAGCTATCGCCTGTCTCGGGGTGGCCGTCTTCTTTGTGATGACCATCGGGATTATATACTGGCAAGTGGTGGACCAGCCCAACAAGAACTGGATCCTCAGGGGGACTTTTAGCGGACTGATCTGGGAGAGAAGAACCCAATCGCTTGTCATACAGACCCTAACGGAGGACAAAACCTATGTGGAGATAGACGTCGGGAACGTGGGGAACCCCGACATCGAGGTTCCCTTCGTGAGGAACCTTTGTTGGCTGAATAAAACCGAGTTCTGCTACACCTGGGATTCGGTGGCGGAGGTGAAGATCTCGCTGGAGGTGAACGAGGAGACGGAGACGGAGTGCTACAGCATGACTTGGGCGCCGGTGCATTGCCATGTGGAGCTGAAGGTAGGGCTTCTCCCCCCGTGCGCGCTCAGCAGCCACTAAAACACAGCAAAAACATTACGCGGATGACATTTTACGCACAAATCGACGTTTGGCACCACCGTGCGCAGCCAGTGTTATTTGGCGTGTACCTGTTCACGGTGGTTGTGATGCTCCACATTGTCAAACGTTAAAACGTGTACTTTCCCTACAAGAATGATTTGTGGTTTATGTAGAAATTTATTTAATAACTTTTACAAGTTGCAAATATCACAGATTTCAAACAATCATGGCGCAGTGCTTGTAAAAAGTGTAGTTTCCTGATTTGATTTAGTTGGACGGTAATTTTATAGACAGAATCTATAAAAAATAAATGTTTTTGTGATTAAAATTGTCATCCCTAAACTTTTTTTTTTGCTGCGTTGAGAATACATTTCGTGCGCCACCATCGTTATGCAGTTTTAAATGTCCGGTACTTACTGTACTTTCGTCCCAGCTTAATTATCAAAGGCATTTAACTATTGGGATGTTTGGGGAGGTTAATCTGTCCACACTGGAACATTCCTCGCCGTGTGGCGCGACTGCTCACGTAAAAAGTCGCTTTTATTTTTCTAAATTCCCAAATCCTCTCAGGTGACCACTTGGCACCTGTTTCTGAACCCTTTAACAGAGCCCAGATTTGTTGTCATGAAATCTAAACGAGCGCAGCAGCTCCACGATTTGAGGAAGGAGAGAAAAAAAAAGGTTCCTCTCATAGACAAAGACAACACTTTCATGCAGTCCATCCTGCGTGCGACGCTTTCTGAGAGACTCTGTGTTAAACTCCTTGTGTTTTGTCAAATATGAGTTGCAAGGTGTCTGAGACGCCATCTGCCCTCTCACAATGTGATGTTTAATGCTTCCCTCTCAATTCTCGCCCGTTCTCCACCTCTGTGCGTCCTTCTCATTGTGTTTGTATTTCTTTTGCATGGGTCTGCATGTGTGAATCCTTGCAGGACTGCTTCTCCATGGCCAACGTGTCCTGGTACGGCGGTGCCAGCGTCCACGGTCAGACGTGGCCCATCAACGATCAAAACGCCACCATGCAGCCCTTCACTGTCAGCGATCTGAAAGACAACCCCTCCGGCTACGGATCTGTTCTAGAGCGCTATTTCCTGGGCTCATCAGGTAAGAAGTCCTTAATGTGAGATGAATTATATTGATCAGTTTTATTATCGTTAACATAGACTTCAGTTGAAGTTACTCGGCCCAACAAGATAGCCTTTGCCACACGCTTGCCGCTGGTGAATTGTTAACACAGGAGCTCGGGAAATCTGACCCCACATCAGCAAGTATGATGTGTGGCGTGAATCCGAGGGCACGAGGGGAAGCCCTGTGCATGTTGTTGTGCTTTCTTACACTCAACCCCCCCCCCTTCCAACACCCTCGTCCATGATGCACATGTTTGTCTGGAAAAAAAAATCGTCACCAGAACTGGCATCTCCAATCAACCCAGCACGGCCTGGATGAGACGGCTCGCCCACAAATAGAGCGTAACACAACACTGTCTGCGGCATCTGGGTTTGTTAATTTAGAGATCAGACTACAATAGGAAGCAAAACACCTTTAGCATCTTAAATTAACTCTTGGGATACTGGGGTAATTGCCTTTTGTTTCTATTAAAAGGGCAGGTTTGGATGAGGGCCCTGCTGACTCTTATAACTCACCAGGTTATTTTCGGGGTGTTAGATTTTTTCATCTTGGGGGGGCAAAGCGGGGAGACGGGGGCCGCGGGCGGATGTGAATGGTTAATGTGACGGGTGAGGGACGTTTGTGGTGTGGTTGAGCGCGTGGGGGCCAATGTGGCATTAACCTCCGAGACTTTCGATGTCAAGCTCTCGCTGTGTGGAGATTTATTCCTGTGCCGCGGTTCAAAACAACAAATCTTTTTTTAAATTGTAAACAGACTGACAACAAGGAGGGATGCGAGCAGGTGCCCAGTCCCGTCTCGCACAAGCGCACGTTACACATTTTAGACATTTACTTCCTATTATTGCGCACATTCCCACAAACGCACGCCCACAACACATTTTGGGACCCTATGTAACTCGGTGGCATGTCTAACGAGACTCACATGACTTAAATCCCTTCTCCACCTTGTCAGAAGAGCAGTAATCACCAGCACCCTGTAACCCTTTGTTTAGTTTTGTACAGTCAGAACGCACCCCCCCCCCTCTATATACACACACACACACACACACACACAAGATGAGAACAACTGTTTGAACGTTGCCAAGCAACCATGCACATAGTGTACATAGCAGACCGATGCTAACCGATGACAACAATGCGTACTGGAGCATTAAAGGTATATTTAACATGATATCTTGTTCAAAGATTTGTTTGGCTTCTAGACACGTGACCTCGTGAGAGAACTACCTTATCACAGCTGAGAGGGATTAAAACTGCACTGAAACGTTTGAACTTTTGTATTTGCAATTATCAAATATTCTTTTATTCTGTTTTGATAGAAGACCATGACCGATCCCCTCAGTTTAGGAACAGCTCAGTGTTCCATCTGCTCTTAGTCTCCTGTATATTGCATTTATTAGTAGTAGAGCCACTGATTGAGTAATTTAATAAAACCTACACAAATAGCACAAACAGTAGTTGGTTATAGTTTAATATTATGCAGCCACTGCATCGTTTGCCATCACAAGTCTGATGAAAAGTCAAACATCAAATCTGGCCATACAGTATGACTTAGCTCTATTAATATTGAGGTGAGACATGAAACAATTAAAGCAGCTTTTATCGGGAAAAAAACGTGTGGCTAGTAAACGAGATCATTTGAGTCTTTGTGAAGGCTGATTTGTTTCCAGCTTGGGATTTTAGACAATGTTGTGAATAATTTAGGAAATAATAAAAAGACGACACATATTTTTAATTTCATACAAAGGCAATGCAAAACAGTAAGTAAATAAAACTGTGCCGAGGAACTGAACACTCATATCAGGTGCTTTATATTTAGTTTCCTGGTGACAAATTTGAATTCCAGCCGTGCTGGAGCATCGTACAACAGTAGTCATGGAAACGAAGTCCTAGACGTGAGCTCTGTCGCTCTCTCTCTGACTCTAAAATCCAAAGTTCTACTTTAACCACTCACTGCACAAGACAAAGCTGCTGCACTTCTCCTTTGTTTTCCACAAAACACATTGAAGAAGAAGAAGAAGAAGAAGAAGGCAGCTCTCCAGGGGTAATAAAAAAGCAAGAGAGTCAGTCACCACATGTCCTGATCATTTTGGCGAATTCTGTTTGAAATTTAATGGGCTGACAAATCTGCGTTTCAGCATAAAGTCTTCATCAGAGCTATGATGGCATTTTTTCCTCGCACTGCTTTGGAGGAAACAAACATATTTTCGTTTAAATGTAATTCCGGGCTGTGCAGCTGTGTGAACCCACTGACCGTTTCAGCAATATTTCTATTGTGCACATGCGTGTGTATATGTGTATGTGTGTGTGTGTGTGTGTGTGAAGGTGGGACCTGTCTTCACTATGGCCCCAGTTAATCAGAGCAGCACATTATATATGCAGTTAGGAATATGGCGTGTGATGATGCTCCTAACCTGAGAGGCCTCCTGACGATGGATAAAGAGCAGGAGAGAGCCGACCTGAGCCCACACGCTGTGCAGCAGAGGTTGATATTAAACACAAAGGAAGGAGCAAAGCAAAGGCCCGAGGAAGACAGACGTCAGTGAAGACATATGCAGCAGTGCAGCAGAGTGACATTTGAGAGCGTTGCCAACTGGAGGAACTTGTCACAGCCCCACCTGTCTTTATCCACAGAAAAACAACTGGGCTTCTAAGCACAGATTAGATATCAGCGAGGCCACGTCCTGCATTAAAAACATAACAAGCGGCCCCCGTTACAAAGCTTTGAGGGTTTACTTCCGCGTTTACTCAACCTGAGGGTTTCAGGGATGCAGTTATCACGTCACGTCAGCGGGTGGGAATAGTTTGGGGTAAAGTACCGACGTGCTAATGCTGTTGCTATATTTTCTGCACATTGTCAAGTTGTCGATGGCAGCCCAGCCGTCACGCACTGGTTTGTCCGAAGGCGTGACCGATGGGGATTACGTCCGCGGCCAGTTGTAAAGAAATAAGGTTATGTTGGCCAGTAATTGGGATTTCTGTGAAAAAGATAAAAATAATACGGAGAGAATCCAACTTTTCTATAGTTTTCATTTAACATATCTTTAGTTTGATAGATAATAAATCTATAGTTTAGGTTTCATATTACTCACTGTGCCTGGAGTCGTGTCCTTTTATTTTCTTTACTTTAGAAGTTATTTTTTACAGTGTGGAAACTCTATGAAACATAATGAAATGAACAATTAGCAAAACAACAAAACAGAACAAAAGCAAACAGGAAATTGAAATATTCCTTATTTGAAAAAGCAATAAAAGACAAACATTTGAAATCATCCATTAACATGAAGTAAAACTCTGAGACAGTACGTATTAATCCACACGTTCCTAACCTGATTGTCACAAATGAATAAAAACAAACGCATAAGCGGCTGCAGCAAGCTGAAGGTGCTGCGTGATGCAGCGTAGGCCGACTAGAAAAACGGGCCTCAGCTCAGGATACGACTGAGCTGAAGCCAAAACGTCCCCTGAACACTGTGCAGGTGTAATCACACACACAGGAAGCTTCACCTTGAGGTTATGGTTGCCAATCACGATTCAACCAGTTTTACTAACCTTCGCTTCCACCATCGCTTTGTATTTTATTAGGCCTGTTCAATAAGGACATAAAATATCACTGCTTTATTATAATAGCTTGTGAATATTTGTGGCTTTGACCAGATCACATTTCACCACCAAATTTTAACACTTTTAGCTTTAGCTGAACTAAAACTTTTCACTTATTATTTCATTTGTTACATGTGATGCGTTCTTTGAGTTAACGTTTGTACAATGCAAGTGTCCTAGGTTTGATATGAGCATTTCCTGGTAGTTTTATGCTTTGTCTCTTATGAGCTTTACACAGGAGTCACTCCAGAGCATAAATATATATCATTGCCTATTTCGGACATATGACTCTGGCCTCATCTGAGTTTCTCCAGCTCCTCATTAAAAGCTTGGAGAGATCCTTCTTGCGTTCACACCAAGCTGATGTAAAAAGATGCGATCGCTCTAACACTGCCATCACCTCGTTCCCTTCAGCTCAGTCTCCATCCAATAAAATTAATTTACTGCTGTTAGGTTTCAGTTTTTTCCGTGCTTTCGTGAAATATTAGAAGCAGATATAATATAACAGTATATAATTTAATTTAATGTCTGCAAAAGTCAGAGTTTGACCTTTCAGCAACTTCTTAAGGCTTTAAATCACCCTGTTCAAAGTTATATCAGCTCTTTCTCTTGTGTGTAGCCTCCCCGTTATCCATTTTTTATATTTTTAGTGTTCTTCCCCTTTGCCGCGTTACCTCTTCGTCTTTATTTCTATCTCTGACTCAGTCTTTCCATGTGGGAGCCAAAGAAATAATACTTAGCTGCTCCTGCTCATTTGTTTGGTCTCTTAGGAGGAGCCAGCCAAGCACAACAGACAGATAGGCATAAACATTATGTAACTGTCATGAGATAATAAAGATAATGATACTTAAAATAATACTTATTGATTATTTTAATACAAGCAGGCTTTATAATGACATGGATCGTTACAAGAAACTACAAACATCCCAGTTTTCTGTTGCATGTGATGTTTTACTCTTTCTTTCTTTTATAGTTGTGAATAGCTTCCACTTTGGTTTTTTTATTTATTTATTTTTAGCAACGACTCATATTTGAATGCTTGATATATTCAGCTTGCACATAGAAGCTGCCCCAAAACATTTCCTTGTGTTGCTCAAAAGGTCACAGAGAGGTCCCTGGGCCAGCTGCCCCGAAACCTCGACACCCCCCCCCCCCCCCCCCCCCCACACACACACACACACCCTGGACAAGTACGAGGTGAAACACTTTGAGAATGACTCACTTAGCCAACTGAAGCTTTGTTAAAAGCAAGCTTTCATCTCTTGTATGAGAGGGTTACTGTATGACAGCCATCCCATGAGAGTTTCCGTAGTCGACCCCCCCCCCCTCCTAATACTTTCCATCAAAGACAACAAGCAAGAGACATTGGAGAATAGTTTTTTAGTTAGTTTGTTTTTTAAGGAGCACAGATACAGCATTTTCTGCAAATTATAAAATAATATGCTCAAACCAGGTTTTTTTTTTGTTGACTTTTTATATTAATGAAATAAAAACTGCTGGACTGCTTTAACAGCATGTTAACTCGTGCGGAATAAAAGAAAAGGATTAAGACCCCACATCAAAGTGAATCAGCGAGGTCTTCCCGTCCGATCTAGTAACCGTCATGAGGACAGGCTTTCACTTTGTACAGAGCACAGCGTCTCACACTCGAGACTATAAAACTGATTGACGATAGGAATAGAGCAGAGAAACTCTCTTGTGTGTTTCATTATTTTTTCAATAAGTGGGATTGGAAATTTACAGCCATGGCGAGATCCCAGTTTTGTGGCCATCAATTTCTTGAGGTTGGGCACAGAAACTAAGTTTCCATTGTTAAGGAAATACATGCCTGAAACACTCACGCACGCACAGTGAGTGTTTGAGAACACGTTTTCATAAGTCCAGTCAGGTCTGTAAGCGAGCACAGGTGTCATAAATAACAGTATGGATATGACATGTAAAAGAGCAGCATCTGGTCCACAGCAGCAGGACGTCAGGCAGCAGTTTTATCCTCCAGCTCAACGTCTCTCCACGGACCTAGACGTCACCCTAAAAGTTTCTTGACCCCTCTGAAGGTTCGCCGGGGTCACCGCCGCAAATGTTCCACAGAAACCGAACGAAAGGCAAATGCACAATGTCTTTGCCCGCGTTAGCCCTGCCGTGTTTTTCACAGTAGCGTCTGTAGTCTAGTCTATCCTTTAAAGGAAGAGGGCGCGCCAACACGTGCGAGAACGTACATATGTTGACGTGCGGCGATCCGGGGCTCCCTGATTTGAGGCATGTGCGTGTCAAATCATTTAAATCTGCTGAATGGACTCCATTCACTTTTCCATTTGCGTATCTGCCGCTTTGAAGGTGAGCGGATACGCTCAGCCAGGCGTATAATTTCACTTTCGAGAGCTAGTGGAAAATATTTCAGGGGAAGCTTGCGGTGTTTAAGGACTCATTCTATAAATAGGGTCCACCCTCACTTTCCCCTTTAACTCCTGGGGACCCCACTTTGGCTGCAACCCCAGGCTTTAAAACCAGCCTAACTTTCTTTAAATAACACTTATTGATCCATGGTCATCTGCAGACCACCATGCACGTCTGTGTCGTAAAGACACATAAGTAGTAAAATTTTTAAGGATCAAATAAAATAACATTTAAACGACAAACTGTTTTGTCAAGAATGGAATTAAAAATGCTTGCAGCAAATTTTCACAGTGTTGTTTTGCATAAAAATTAAATAAAGGCCTGGAAGTTTGTGCCCATAACTTCCTGCCACACATTCTATAACGGATGCACTTTGGTGAAACACACTCATTTGTATCTGATGTAGATGCCCATCACTCAAGCCTGAGCCATTTTGTTCTTCACTCCCCAGTCCAACTTCCTTTTCCGCTGTACATGCACCATTTTGCGGCTGCGCTGCTTTCTTGCACGTTTATCCACTTTTTAAATGTATCGCGATGTTTAGCGGCTTAGCGGAACCTGCACCAAGCCGTCGAGCGGTGACCTAATACCGTGTGAGAGGCAGCTGAGGTGTAAGTATATCTTTGACATTATGCCTCGCTACCATGTGAGAGTTACCTTGAGGTTGAAGGCTCCTCACTAGGCTTACGCACTGCTTGAATACTGATCTTTGAAACTATTAATCTGATTATAAACTGGTACATAAATGTCCTGCCTGCTCCTGGTCTTTCCCCTTCTTGAGAACAGTAAGCTCATTGAAACCAGAGAGGTTTGCTGAAGCGAGCCAAGCTCTCAGCTCGGGTTCCTAAGGCGCAGACCCTAATCTGTCCATTGATTAGCTAATCCTAAATCCTAGTTTAGCTGCATATAGAGCAGACTGTGCAAAACCGCAGGAGAGAGTTTGTGTCGGGGGCCCGGATCGATAGTAGCCGCGTTTTGCTGACCTGAGATCTGACAGAAGAGCAGAGAGGAGAGGAAGGTAGCGAGCGGGGAGAGAGGTGGGCGTCAGGCCGGTGGGGGTGGGGGGGGTAACCTGAGAGGGAAGAGACATTCCTTACAGGGCAGCTACATCTGCGGACACAATCATTGGCTTCACAAAATCGTATCTTTTCACACAGCCATTAAAAAGCTGTATACGCGTATGATTTTGTTTTTTGTAAAAGCAGAAGTTATGATTGAATATTCATTTTAGAGATTTGTTTGCATGTCAGAGCGACACAATAAATGATTTATTTGAGTGTTTTCATGTTCTGAATCAAACAAAACATCTATGAATCTATATATAGAGATATATATGAAATTATTTATATTTACCACCAGCGTTCCTTTAGCTATATATCCCACCCACCAACCCTTCTCAGTGTGACCTGCCTACTCAGAAGTTGCCAGCAGTCACAGGGTAAACTCATCCAGCCGCTCGCAGCCATATCTCATTCTAAGGAGTGTTTTTCTCACTTCTAAGGGGAGCAATATCAGCTGACACAGCCTACACTCTACCTCCCACAACACGCCATCCATCACACTCATACCGGTCTCAGTAACACTCACGGACTGTGTCATATAAGAGGAATCTGCAGTGGGCTGCCTTAAACTAGGCTCTATTGCTCCACGTCAAGGTCTGTTTGAGGTGAAACATGTTTCATTTACAGTATGAACTATGGAATTGAATAAACCCCCCCCCCTCACACGCAGGTGTTGCCGTCCTCGTGTCTCCTGATATTCCGGTGCAGCTGGGGCTGGACAGCAGACAGCAGTTCTGCCTGCAGTCGCTGCCCAGTATGGAGCGTCTCCCTCTGCAGTACACTGTGTGCGTGGCCTACAGCGTGAGAGCTGCTCACCAGGAAGCAATGCGACATCTCTCCCAGCACAGCAGGGAGCTGCCTGACATGCACATGCTGGGGTTAGTTCAGATAAGATTGAGATTGCTGAATTTTTTGGGCATTAATTGTTATTCAGGTTACGGTTTGATCCCCTCTGTGTGTGTGTGTGTGTGTGTGTGTGTGTGTGCCCTTCAGGCTGCCGTTCTGGAAGCTGCTCGCTAACGTGGATTCAGGGCAGAAGTTAGAGAGGGAGCTGAGGATCTTCTCTAATCGTCTGAGGCGACACCGGCTGGGGGAGGGAGTCATCAGCCTCAACGAACATTCCACCACCCTCCTCTCGGATATGGTTTGTATGATGTAGTCTTAACTTCACAGCTAAACCGTCGTAGTTTGTGTGTCTCCATGGAGACCAGAGACGGGGCGCTCCTCTCTGCTGTTGAACCCCCACATCGTACACAAGCGAGCTGCCAAGAAATTAAGAACATAGTGACCCACCTCGTGCACAACGGTGAACGTTTTACTGGCTGATCTGATTGGTTTATGGTTCATCCCTATAACTGTGTGTCTGCCGTGTGATGCACTGGCGACGACACACTGCAGCTTCTTGTCGTCCTCCCCCAGCGGCTAGACTCCCCTAATCCTCCTCTTCGACCGTCCGGGTTGGGAGGCTGGCGAGGGTTCGTTGGTCAGAGGTAGAAAAATGGTCAGGGACAAAGATGAAAGGCTTTTCTTAAGTGGATCTGCAGAAAGCTGGAGACAGGCAAGGAACAGAGGAGGGAGGACAGGTTCACCCAGATGTCACATGTAGAAAAAAAATAAATAAAAGATTTCCTCTTTCCTTTTCACATCATCTTCCCTGAGACTATATATATGCGGATTTTCTACACTCCATCCATAACTGCAGTTTGGCTTTACTATAAGTTTTAAGTTTGTCCAGTGACTTTCCTTTCCTTTCTGGGGAACAGCCTCAGGAAACACGACCCCCCACAGCCAAGTAGATTCATGTCAATACCAGGTGATATTCCATTGCAAAACAAATATAGCCGAGAGAAGACACACAGCAAGTCTCTAATACCTCTCGGGCTGCTGGGCGCGAGCGTGCGCTGAGCAACAGCTGGATGGCAAAGAATCTAGTGTGTTGAGATTCGAGGGGGATCGTAGCCAAGGATAATCCAAGCAGGTGATCAGATGATCCTGACACCGGCTGGATGCTGGGATCTGACCAGTACATGCAACAGGGGAGGACATGCTTAGCCCGGCCTGTGATACGTCAACGATATTGAACTGACTCTGTTTTGCCCACTTCCACTTCCACAGGCTGCGTGGAAACATACAGAGCTTAAAGTGGCCCATGAAAAGAGTTTCTGGCAACACCAAACCAAATCTAAAACTCTTATTCACTCCAGTTACACGACTATAAATAAATCAACAGTCACAGAAACACCCTTTTAAATTAAATCTGTACTTATTATTGAGACATAAAACCCTGGCCAAGCTCTAGTTTTTGTCTTCTTTAAATAATACATAATGTTTCCTTTTGGCCGATCCTGTCACCAT
This sequence comes from Macropodus opercularis, assembly GCA_030770545.1. Classification (NCBI taxonomy): domain Eukaryota; kingdom Metazoa; phylum Chordata; class Actinopteri; order Anabantiformes; family Osphronemidae; genus Macropodus; species Macropodus opercularis. Next base: position 5,968,417 of record CM061094.1, on the reverse strand, counting down.
AGCGTCATTTCTTTGCCTCGGTTCTTATGCTCATAACAGGATTTGATCCGCAGAACTTTCTGCTTTAGACTTTAACGTGTGAATTCCAAAGGATTATGAAAAAATGTTCTATTGTCATGGATACCAGCTTACAAAGGGGCATGGACTTTATGTAACTGTGGCCAAAGACACAATGTCCAATGAAATAAACGTCTGAGCCATTGGGGCTGCTCATGGACCGATTCAAGGCCATGCCAGCCTGAACTCGACCCATCACTGTTGTCGTTTTTAGACTATGCCGCTTGATAAGCAATAAGGTCCCAGTGTATCTCTCTGCTTGTCTACAGGACCACGAATACCTCAACAGGAAAAGGGGGATGTCCAAGAGACTGACCAGGGACCTCCCGCTCGTCAAGCTTCTTAACATTTCCATCACCCTGTCCCCGTTCCTGGGCGTGGACACCACGCAGTTCCACACCTCCCTTTCAGATGGCACCCAGGCTTACTGGCTCAGCCTCCCCTCAGCCCCTCAGGGACAGCTGGTGAGCAATGTGAACACGATCTAACCCAGAACGTCTATCGCTGATCGACTACCAGCTAAGAAAAAAAAAACCCAACTCAAATCAAAGTGTCTTCGTCCCGGCAGATACCTTTAATGAGTCACTGGCGAGGAAAGTTCTGCGTCAAGCTGAACATAACCAACCCAGGAGCGGTGAACTGGTTCCTGGACCGAGTGGGATCCCTTCAGGCCCATCTGGGAATGGAGTATATTGTGCTGGTGGGGGGCGAGGGGAATCTGTTTGAAGAGCAGGCTCTGCGACCGCCACAAGCTCTCGGTGGAGACAAGTACATCAGCTTATTGGCTGATCTGGCCGCCAGGATCGGAAACTCAGCCATCATGACAGCAGGGACACGGTAAAGCCCTTCATCAACAAGATTATCCTCCAATGACAGCTCAGTGGTTGCATTTCACTGCAAATCAAATGTTCAGTTCGTGTTCATTCAGATTCTTTTGGGGTCTCAGGTCGAGCCACAAGCCTCTGTTTGTGAGGATGACCCGCTTGCAGTCCGACTGGGGCCCAATGGGCCTGAAGGGCATCATTCCCTCCCTGCTGCACCACACTGTGCTGGGATACAATTTCCTCATTCCTGATGCAGTAGGTAATAACACGCCTTATATTACCTCCCTACACATCTTTTAATCAAGGCTTTATAGAAACGTGGGCTGGAAAAATTATTTACATAAAGAAGTAAAAAAAAAAACAGTACTTTAAATGTTAAATGTCTTTAAATTCAGCCCCACACCTCACATAGTTCCCCCTTCCTGGGTATTTTTAGTAGTTTAAAGTATCTAACCGCTCTCATGTGTCGCTCTTCCTGCAGGTGGCTCGCTGTCTGGAGAGTTGGTCACAGATGAGGAGTTGTTCATCCGCTGGCTGGAAATCGCGGCGTTTCTCCCTGTTATCAGCTTCCACACGCCGCCCTGGGTCTGCGGAGAGGAGCGGGTACACAAGCAGCCGCCAGAAACACGTCACAGAGCAGCCGGAGTCAGCTCTTCAAACACACTTTCCCACAGATCGTTAGATTGTCTTGTTAATGAGACTTTACCGGTGGCGATTTACAGTGAAGTGACGCGTGAATGCTGCCAATTAGTTGTTCTGAGAGGGCTCGGGTTGGGGGGTGGGGGGATTATCCTTCCGCCAAGACGTTCCCACAAAGTCTGTGACCCCGGTGGTACGCGAGGGCTGCTGAGTGCTCGTATATCGAAACTCAAAGCCTTAGCGGGAGAGCCGGCGCACCATCCCGTCACTCTCTGCAGGAAACGGGGAATGCATCGCTCACCACGCACGGCAGGCAAACAAAGCTCACGGCCTTCAGAGGGTCCGGTGACAGATATGGATACTTTTAACAGACCATAATGTCTATTTTTCCCTCTCTTGTCCTCAACAGGAGCCATTGCTTGGCCCCCCTCCCACCGTCACCTGTGGTTAAGTCCATCTGTTCTGAATTACAATCCCTCCTCTAGATTTACGGCTCACTCTCACTTTCGGGAGCCGCTTCAGCCGGAATGATAATGAATTTGAGGACAAGTCTTGGAAAAATACTTTATTGTTGCAATTAAGATTTCCATGTGTAGCCTAATTGACAAATGTGACAAGAGTGGGAGTGATCGACTGTTTTTTGTTTTCCGCTGAGGAGAAGTCTGTGGCAGCTTGCGACTTGTGTTGCGTGACAAAGGTTAAAAAAAAAAAAGAAAACAGGCCTTTTGGACAGCTAGACGTTTAACAGCAGATATGTTTTCCATTTTGGTTTTTCGCATGTCCGTCAGCGAGCAAACTTAACGGCAAGTGAGGCTGAGAAAACATTTTAGGGGAGGGAAAGACCACTGCGTGATGCGTTTGCGTTTAAACGCGACCCACCTTTGTTTCCACAACGCATGAGACTCCAGTCAGTCACAGACAGGTCACGGCAGCTACTGCGCCGGAATCAAATAGCAATAAAAACCTCAAACCCACACACATGCCTGGCTTCTCAATTAGGGAAAATATCCTCCGAAACCCAGGCTGTGACTTCAAGCTCATTCCTACAAATGTTCTCAATCTCATCTCGTAAAAATACATTTTTTTTATAGATGTGGTTGGTTTTTGTTTTTGTCGTGAAGAGGATGTGACCCTTTCAGGAATGCAGGGGCAGTTTGGCCAGACACAGGCGGAAGAATGAGTAGTGCAGTGTTAAATCCAACAATGGGCTGCTTCAAGCGCCGTCTGCACGTCTGGATGCAGAGATGGCACCAATGTCTTTAGCAGAACTCATTATTAATATTGCTGCTCCTCTGGATGTCTCAAACAGATATTTGACCTTTTGTTGTTCTCGCTATTGTTGACCCGAAGGTGCTGAACTTAACTCGGACCTACATCGCAAAGCACCAGAAGGACGTGGTCCCGCTGATAGAACGGTACGCGGAGGAGTGGCGGGTCACCGGAAACCCCATCTACCGGCCCATGTGGTGGCTCAGTCCCGGTGACCCCGTGACCTTCACCATCGATGACCAGTTCCTCATCGGAGACGAGGTGATGTGACGATCCCGACGGGAGGGGGCTGAGGTCCTTCTGTCAGCTCGGTAAATGAGTGTCTGAAAAGCGATGTGCCCGTGTATGTGTGTCCAGGTCCTGGTGGCACCGGTGGTGGAGAAGGGGGCAGTGCGGAGGGATATTTATTTACCCGACGGGGGCTTCCAGTGGCAGGACAGCCAGAACGCTCGGGTGTTCGATGGGGGGACGTTCCTACAGGATTACCCCGTGGCCTTGGAGGAGGTGGCAGTTTTCTTACGGAGAAGCTGAGTCATGTGACTGATCCACCGGATCACATGACTTACTCTTACTGTTTCAAATCAAATTCTTTTTTTTTTTTTAATACTTGTGCTGTTTTCAACTTGCACTTTTCCACTAAAGACCATTAGCCCTGTGTCAAGGCTCTGATAATATGTTGAAATATTTTTTATACTTGCACTTTAACAGTTCAAAAATGATTTATATAATTTTTTTCCTTTGTGACTTTTTTCCTTTTTCAAAAAGAAATTAGTAATCGGTTTTACCTCTTGGCTGATTTGTTTCCGGACATGTTTGATCTTTTTTTGTATGCAACTTTCAGTGTGTTTACATACTGCACTTCTATAATCTTTATATGTTTAGTTGCTGCTGGCTCTGTTGGAACAAAGCTTAGTTTGCTTAAAAAAAAAAAGAAGAAGAAGAATCTCAATCTCTCAAGAAGACCAAATGAAGATAAGGAACAATAGAGGAAGATGTGTGACACGGCTTTTTCGAGGGGGAGGCTCAGAAAAAGCTCAGCGCAGCGACAAGCAAAACCATTGTACCGTGTATTTTTGAAGGCTTCTACTTGAACTTATCAGGCTAAAGGGCTGATATTATATGAACGTACCTCAAGTTATGGTTTTCACCGCTTTGCGGAGTCATCGCACGCGACAATCTATTACCCCTCATAGCACTTATAATATAATAATTGGTTTACACACCACGCTGGTGGACACATCTGAATGTCCTGTAGTACTGTAGGGCAGGTAAACGCCAGGTTCTGACTCCGGCTACATTTGAACTTTTGAGGTTAGTTTTTACTTATTATTAACCTGCTGTAGTAAAGGCTTTTAAACGCTCTGATCTTTTATACTCGGACTCTCGTTTACTGTTGTGTTCATGTGCCAAATGTTGTGTTTAAAAAAAAGCCTTGTTAACACCACAGCGTTGAAAACGAGTGATGAGAAATACGCTTACGCACAGCAGCTTCTTCAGATCCCCAAAAATACTACAGGCCTGTTTAAAGTGACACGAGTGCAGCATCCACTGAGTAATTACATTTATTTTGTGGCTGCGAGGAAGCTTGATGACCTTTGCCCTATTTACAGCCAGTTAGATGACACGAGGCCTTCTGTCTGCACTTTTTACTGACTAGTTTTTCCGCGCAATCTTAACTGGCCCGTCAGCGACGATGCCGACTTACTGAAGGCTTTACCACTGAACTGCCTGTGTAACTCTGACCTAAGTTTACTGTCTCGCCTCAAACACTCAGGTCTACTGAAGCTTATCAAATCACCACGTCTTAGTACAACACGTCAACGTCTTAATCTCTCCTAGAGCTGAATGTACAACGGACAAACTGTGATTTCCCAAACCGAGTCCTTCGCGTGAGGAGCTTTTATAGTTCCCGTTCTAATGCTTGTATGGAATGCTGTGGTCTGCTCACGCATAAATTTCAGGAAAAGCTTTGATGTGTTATTCCTTCCCACTACAGACTCAGCATGTCACGTGCCTTAAAATGCCACTCTTAAATCTGGACAACGCGAGTGTCTGGATTATTGCAGTATCAGCAATGTACATATTACGATGACTGTGCCATTACAAGTGTTTTTCTTATCTGTAAAATCAGAGAACTTAGAAAAATGAAGTTGCAATAAAGTTTACATTTTCTTACTTCACTTCTGCGAGTCATTGAAGTTGTGCAGTACCGTCTATATATCCGTGAGCGTGATGATGACTTACATCGCCACTTATTGCATTTAACCCTAATAAAACGTATTTATAGCACCGGGACACGGAGGGAGAGATTCTCAGGGGAATCACTTTCAGCCCAACCTGCGCTCAGCTTCTCCTCCTTGCCGCCCCCCCCCCGCCGCCCGTTGGCCGAGCTCCACCCTTGGGGGCCCCCCCACGCAGGTCGTCCTCCTTCAGGACAGGTGCAGCTGGCTGCAGACGTGCACAGGGCCTCCGCGCCAACCGCATAGCTCACCCTCTCCATTTCCATCTTCACCTTAATCACTTAAGATTCACATGGCCCTTTTTTTTTTTTTTTTTTTTTTTTTTAAATATGGCCACAGTTCTCAGCCAGATTAAATTCATGACACATACTGTGGTCTTAAGAGGTGATGAAGTTACAGTGGATGAGACTGGAAAGGCTTCAGAGGAGAGCTAGAGCCAGAATCAGGTCGTTTTGTTATTCATTATAAATAAATCTTCCCAATCTGTGTCTAGTGATTAGTTTATGTTTGACACGGGGTTTTATTCTGAACAGTGGAACTTATTCTGTGAGGTCTACTTTATAAAACCATAGCTCTAGCCTTTCCAGAAACCTTGCGATCAAAGACATCCACCCTTAAACAAATATTTAGCAGCAGGATACAGTGGATCCAATTAGGTTTTTTTTCCCCCTCATTCACTGAATCAACATATAACATTCAAACCAATTAGTTTGGGGCATAACACTTACGTAAGCAGTCCGGCAGCACAGCAAAAACAAACTGTCCTGCCAAAACCCGAATCAAGAATGACACGAATGAGATACGGACAGTAGGTGCAATGAATACAAAGTTATTCCTCACTGTTAACAGCTACCAGTGCTACCAGCGTCCCTGCTCCTGCGTGAATGAATGGCTTACAAAACAGGAGAGGCAACACTGGCTTTGCCGTTTTCTTTAAGGGTGTTGTGAAAGCAAGTGGCGCATGAATTAAACTGGTGACAAGCAGGGCCACGGATCTCTCCCAAAGTCTACTTTTAGAAAGTGCAAGTCAAGGTTTTAGGTTTCAGCGGCTGCTTCGGACTGAATGGGTTTTCCAGCTTGCCAATTAGTTGTACAGCTTGTTGTACTTACGCCAGCTGCCTGAAGTCTGTCGAATGCACTGTATGGATTTGTCACCGTTTGCCTGTTGCAATCGCGAAACGTATGGGTGTGTGTGTGTGTGTGTGTGTGTGTGTGAGACAGAGAGAGAGAGAGAGAGAGAGAGTAAATGGCTGATCAGATGTGAGGTCACATGTAACGACTTCCTGCCCGTGCCATCCTTGGAAATCTGTCACCTTGTGATGCCTTTAAACATCTTCTGTTTAATTTAAGTTAATCGCTGAATACATCCTAAGCAGCCTCACTGCACAGACTATTAATACCCGACCCGAAGCTCAGCCACCTGGTCATATTGACAGGCTAGAGTGTCCTTTTGATTAAATAAACACACAGGAAAGATCCAATTTTCAAGTCCAGCCACTCCTGTGAATAAGCAGATAAATTGCAAGAAAAAGTCTCTAGCAATAGCTGTACTGTTTACAACCGATCCAATCGAAGATACCAAGAATTCTTAATTATGGACATCTGCGGTTGGAGGAAGGCGACGCCTAAGGATTGTGGTGACCCTTCAGTGCCACCATCAGGTAGACGAGAAGATGTTTTGACACACGTGGATGGATGAGAGCGAAATGTAGCCCACAAAGTTTCACAGCCTCACAGAGCCGTTACCATGGCTGTCGAAAAAACAAAAACACGGACGCCCTCGGGTCGCACGGCTGCGTGACATTCACTTTATTGTTAAAACTTCTTTTGGTATACAAGCTGCACGCCTTTTTACACATCTTTAAATTAAAAGGCAAACATATACAGCTTTATCCTCAATATCCATGCAGCAGTGTAAACTCAAGGCCTACGGAGATAAAATGTCATAGGACTACAACATACCGGCAAGTCTGTGATAACGAAGAAGAAGAAAAAAAAAAAAGCATTTTGTCCGTTTCACTTCTTAAAAGGAGAAAAGATTTGACGTGGATGCATTCAGCTGGCACATACATATGCCTCAGACTGTTGTGTGAGTGAACAGGTTAAAATATGAAACAATAAATAAATAATGATGAACCGACAACAAAAATGCATTCCTACCATTCTGCCCTTCTTAAGAAACAATTACTTACTATACTGGAGTCACAACAACCCAATAAGTGATTCTGCACTTCATCTCGACACCTTTACTACGACACCAACTAACCCCAGGCTCGCATCACGTCTCGCTAGTCCCTCACTTCAACAGCAAAAGCCCATTATACAACTTGATCGGGACAGTTATTGTGCAGCATCTCAACGTCTTCTTTAGCTGCAAACGCGCACGTTATTGCAAGCGTTAAGCCAGCACCATACAATACTAGGCCAAGTTAGTAAAACCTGAGTACGAATACGACGACACACAAACTTCCTGTCGCTACATCGTAAAAAACAAAACAAAACCTCACAGCAGCTGAAACGAACACAAACGCTGAGTCTGAAAGGCGACGAGACCCAAGGATTAGGCAGCTGCAACAGATGTCTTCTTTGCCATAATGGGCAACACGTGCGTTGATGACATTTCACATTAAGCTGCTTTGGCAAGTTACACGTGGCTCGAGTGCTGTAACCGAAGGGGACGAGATGACACCCAATAACTCATGTATTAATGAATAATTCATTGAAATGAAGACAAAGCTAGTAAAAAAATACTGCGTCGTCTCATCTTAAAATCAAATTTAAATATTGGGCGATTTAAGCCGAATAGCTTCTTGTTGCAATACAACTGGTCTTTTCTTCTCTCCTCCCTTTATGACCTTTATAACATTAGAGGTTTACTACAACACATGCACTCCAGTAAAAACTTTGATCTGTACACCAGCTGAACCCAATAACACCAAAATCTCAACTTTGTGTATACATACAGTACACATAAAACAATAACCTCCCAATTACCCTTATTTATTGTACGTAACATCAATTAACTTAAAATTAACCCCAAAAGCCAACATTTGATTATGTACAAGCTTAATGAAGAATATACGTTTTGCTAAAAACTACTTATGGTTGTGCACCAACGGGGGATGGGGGCAATCACTTGGCTTTATTGTCAAGCTGGAATAGACCCAGAATGTCCAGCATGGCCTGTCTGATGTTGGCACCAAATCGGTGCGAGTCCTGAAAAACAAATAACAATTTAGAACGTCTTTAAACATTTAATATAATAATTTTAAAATGAATATGTATGTTTGGTGAACTTACAGTTTCTGGGCTGGAGAATTTGCTGGAGATGTGGAAGTTGATGAGGTTCTCACCAACAATGATGTAGGAGACGCCATAACCGTCATCAGCCACCTTGTGGACGGAAGGCAAACAAGAGTTAGACCATATAACATTTTCAAAACGTGAGTTCATAACATGGGATAATGAACATGATGAAAGGCTGCAAATAAGAACTTACTGGACCAAAGCCGCCTCCCGAGGACGCGTATTCTGGATGTCTGACCAGGTCAAACAGCTCAAGCTGCTGCATTGGGGTCTGGCTGGTGGACAGCCTCCAGGGCTCGGACAGGACCTAAACAGCCACGAAGTAAACTCAATTCACAACAGCATTCAGGGGGATTTTGAAAGAAGTACATCTGATCTACAATAATTGCTTATTGTGATCACAGCCATTTAGTTCATTCATCAACAGTCAATAAAGGAGATTTATGAGGACAAAAATAAAAATCTGAAATCTCGTGACAGGCCATACCTCCTTGAGGAAGGCAGAGTCTTCTCCCAGGTATTTGGAAACCACGTAGAGACAGAAAAGGTGGCGGTCGATTCCATCTCCTGTCATAGCCAGACGATACATGTTTTGGTGTTTCTCTGCTGCCACTTTGAGCAACCTGAGGCGCTCTTCTCTCTGAAAGAACCAGAAGAAGACAGGGAAGAAATTACATTTAATAACTAGAGACTAAAATGTGGCAGTCAAAAGGTGCGCCGTGATGCTTACCGTCTCGTCTCTGATCATGGCGCGAACAAAGGCGCAGCTCTCCAAGGTGCAAGAGCGCACGGTTTCTGTTCGACCCTCACGGAACAGGCGTGTCATGGAGGCTTCGTACGTCAGGCAGAACTTCCCTTTGTCCTTTTGACGAAGAACATTAGGGTTAGAGAGAATCTACGGGAAAGCAGGTTGGTAATACATGTTTTTCACCTCTCATAAAAAAGGCTTCTTCAGGAAAACTAAAAGAAAGTCTCTTCATAATCCCAGCAAAAAATGCAAACATGCATTGACCATCCATGCTGTGTTCAAGTACACCAACATGAAAACCCTGCCAGATTCCTTTAAAATATTTAGACAGACATTAGGGATGAACTGGCAGGCAGGTTGGGACTGCCCCCTACTGGAAGACAAAGCTAAAGTAAGCAGACTATGCCTCTTCAGATGTTTAATCCTCAAATATCTTTAATGATAAAATATAATGAAAGTTTTATAATTAAATTAAAACAAGTTGAATGAATAGTTCTCCTGAAATAGAACCAACAAAAATGCAACTGTTGGTGTTTTGAATACTGTATTTATGAAATATATGAAAGTACCAACCCTGTAATGGGCCAGCTGTAGGGCAATCTGGATGAAGGCATCGGGACTGGTGCGGCACTTCTTAATCAGCCCCTTACCGAATACAGTGAAGGGGAAACTGTGGCAGTCCACATCGTCTGCCAGAGCCCTAGCTACTGTCAGAGAGCTCTGGATGACCTCCTGGCACTGTAGGAAGCAATAGAATGACACGTTTCACTGGGCCTGAAAGCCTGACATCATTGTTATTAAGAGGGAATGAATGTATGAAAATTACTTTGACAAAGAATAAAATACCACTGATGCACATGCATCAAGCTACCAGCAGAGGGAAACAAAGGCCTGTGATCTTTCAAAAGGTTTCTCATATTTTAATCAGACTCGCCTCAGTAGGGATCTCCCACTGCAGCCTCATAGGACCTGGCAGGTTGGGGTGGGGCTTTCCAACACAGTGACCATCCTCAGTGTATCCCAGCTTAGGGTCCATGGAGAGCACGTGCTAACAAAGACAGGTTTCAGATTTACTCAATTAACTTAAAGTGGGCAAATTTCACAAAAAAAAAACCAAACCTGGATGCAAGTCAATTTGAGCAAAAGATGAATTGACCTACTTCCCACAGATGGCCTATGATGGGGGCATCTGCCCAGGAATGCTCTGCGTTCAGTCCCATGGTGCCATTCTTGAAAAGAATCATATTAAATGACTTGTCAAACCACCTGGGAAAACAAAAAAAAAAAAAAAAAACATTTGTTAATTTACAAGTAAACTTGACCACTGACAAAATATTGGCTTATCCGACCGACCTGTCATAGCACTTTCCGTGGAGCAAGGACTTAGCGAAGCTGTCCAGGGATTTAACTGGGTTGTGTTCATCATAGAGTTGTTCAGAGTCGTCGAGGGTAACGAAAAAAGCTGCCTTCTCTATGGCGTCCAGGGATTGCTTGTTCTTACCGCGACTGAAGTAGGTTTCACGTGCCTGTGCCCATGGAGTCCTGTAGAATGTAAATAAATTAATTTAACAAAAAAAAAAACCACAACAACCCTACATAGTAAGGAGCCATGTACAGATGCATTGTGACTACAACACACCCGTTTCCCCATTGTGAGAAAAGAGTCGCGTGTAAAAGAAAGGACTTTCCTAATTTTTCTGGTTGGTCCTGCCCTAAAACTTTACAACACTAATTTTCTACTTAGTATTATGTGTAATGGTATTTCTAGCACTATTATAATCACATAGCTGTCTACTATGTTGGCTTCTTAGCTGCTAAACCTGAAACATATCACTCCAATAGCTTCTGTGGTATCGACAATAATGACCACAGTGGGCTCGACTCTGCCACCCACCTGTCGCCTGCAGTAAGTGCAGCAAGTCTCTCCTCTCCTGGTAAGGGCTCGGACTCATCTGCCAGTATCCTCTCCATCTGCTGCTCGATCTCCCGTGGCAACAGGAGCCGTCCGTCGTAAAACATCCACACCTTGAAGAAACGGCCCTTGTGGTACACAGCTATGTGTTTGCTCTCATTCACGTGCTGAATGGAATCTGAAAGTCAGGGATCAATCGTAAAGAAAGGGGGAAGAAAAACAAAAACAATACAAAGTTGGGAAGGTCTCAGGGAAAGTAGATTAAATTATGTGTTTTATATGCAGCTTTCAACATGTTGTTGATGCTACCAGTTCTTTTATCAAAACAAAATAAAGCAGCAGTTGAAGTGAAGTAATGATGTTGCAGGATTAACAAAAGTTAAAAACCATTTCTTAGTGCCAGTGGAGTCACATAATGCGATGGCAATTCACATTACCACATTGAAGCCATGTACATTTATTTTTAGGACTGTACAAATTTGTTGAACATCATTCTCATTAAAAATGAGAAGTGAATGAAAGTGTGAGTATGTAGTTCAAAAACTAAACCAGCTTGAAACGGGATGAACAGGGAAAGAAAACTGGGAACAAGACAGTGGTTTGGAATACAATGAATTGAGGCAATGTTTGTTTGAACAGAACTGCGCTGACCAGAGAAACCAATTCGTAAACCAGTGCATCTTTTGACATGATGTTCTGGTGTTGCTATGGCGATCATTCAGTTCATACAAGCACTGCACTTGTTACGGGCAAGACAAAAGAGAGGAAACTTGTGCTAGACACAACCCCAGGAACAACAACCTGATATTCAGGTTACACAGAACACACCCAACAGAAGAATAAGAATGAGGGGGAACACTACGTCTTTATTATTTTATTAAAGTGCGTCTTATTTAAATATTTTTATTTTAAAAACTACCAGCATTCAAGAGTCCTTACTGGTTTTCTCATGCATTTCAATTATTTTATTTTTAAATTTATTGAAAGCGGTCTTGGTGAAGTCCGACACACTGAACATGCAGTTCGCACGTGATGTTAATTCTTCTGTGAGATTCTGGTTTAGGTCACGTTAAACAAGCACTCAAAAAAAAAAGTCCTGAAAAACTTCAGAATAATAAACAGCCGGAACAATACTAAACATATTGTTCAGGAGTTTCCTATTCATTCCTTAACTATACCAATGCTTTGCCTGTGCAAGTTTAAACACTAGATTTTAGTCTCATGCAAATTAGTCCTTCTCATGTGCACTATTGTGTGCACATGCATCATAGTTCAACCGGGGCAGGATTATTTCCATTTCAAATAAGATGGACAAAATGTCCCAAGGAGAAGTACAGTAGGAGTAGTGTGGAGAAGACGACACTACTAAAGACTCTACCTGTTTCTACACCTGGGACACGAGTGCTGTTGAACATACGCTCGTATTGGGAGGAGCACATGGGAATAGTGTTTTGGAGCATGAGCTGAAAAGCAAAAGGGGAGAGTCAAATACAGAGATGACAAACTAATTGATGAAAATACCCAGGGAGCAGCAGACAGACACCTACAGGGTCAGAAGCATGAGTGAAGTTGAGAGGGAGTGATGAAGGCTTTTTTTTTTAAGATCCGAGAAGGCTGCCAGGGGGAGGATACGGGAGCAGAGCACAGAAACCAGTGGCCTGCCATCTCAAGCCCATCAGCAAAGCCCTGATGTGACAGTAGGATTTGAATTCAAATGCAGATGACTTGTAATCCATACATTGAGACCTAATAGATCACTCGAACTGATTTAAAAGCCAATGAGCATTGGGACTGTTTCAGGGCTGTACTGCTGGGTATGAGTCTAGGAGTCAGGGTTTCCAATGACTGTTGCCGCAGCGGTGGCTAGGGTCAGAGCGCACAGCGACGTCGTGCCCTCATCTTACCTGTCTCCACACCGGGGATGCGGGTGGTGTTAAACATTCGCTCCCATTGAGCCGAACACAGAGGAACCTTGTTCGCCAGCAAGTATATCTAACGCGGCGTCCAACACAGCGAAGGGACAAGAAAAAAAAAGGTGAAACACAGACAACTGAATGTGAGTATGTTACAGGGCAGCCAGCATTGGCGTCTTTATAAATACACAGACATTTGCAAAAGACCAGTGAGTTTTTGCAACATTCTGCGTGTGTCAGCACTGCAGTGTACATACAAAGAATCTGCACTTGAGCATCATGCAGGTTGGTAAAAGGACCAACAGGCTGGGTAGTGGACAAAGAATGGCGCTAACGCGCGTCAGTAAGACGACTAGCATTCCTTCAGCCTTATTCTTTTAAGCATTCACAGTAGGCACGTGACTTTGCTTCGTTAGTAATAACAGCTGTACATTAAGAAGAGACAAGCAAGGAGCTCAGTGCACGGATCAATCCAAAGGGAGAGGAGGCCAATATTAGGCACCTATTGAACACTTCCACTGGTGGTTTTACAAGATAAGCAGAGCTCATTGTAAACTTATAAAACACTGAGATAACTGTGACAAGGACAAAACAGTCTCGCAGCATAAAGATGTGTAATGTGTATTGGTGCATTTTTGTTTTCAGTAGCTGGTTAACGTACACAACGTTGTGTGTTCAGGAGAAACATTTGAAAAGTAAACCGGGGGAGACCGAGGAGCTCAATACTCACTGGTTTGATCTGTGCTCGGTCCAGTTTTCTCCTGTAGAGCATGATTGCATGGATGGTGTTACCTGCCCTCGCAGCCTGGATGGATGTAGGGAACACGTACAGGAAATCCTGAAGAAAAATAATAAATGGTAATAGGTCAATAAATCACTGAAGTTCCTGCTGTACCACAGACTTATACAACCCAACTGAGATTATCTACTTGATAAGTAACACACACAAACACTGGCATCAGTCATCCATGTTTGACCATGTGCAGTAACTGTTCAGTTTCCTGTCGCACTCATTAGGGCAGAAACAGAAGGAGATGGGGGTTTGGGCCAGACAGAAACCTCAGGACAAATCCTCTGTTCACAAACCTGACAGACTGTAAGGCATCACTCTGTCCAACATTTGTCAATGGAATTTTTGAATTTCTGGTTTGTGTGAGGCTTTGTTTCCTCGTTAAAAAAAAAAAGCATTACCATGGCATAATAGTTGCTGTTAACCATGATGGGTGCACGACCTCTAAGGTAAATGTATTCCTCCCACCAGTCACTGACCTGTGCAACAGACAGGAGGGACAAGAGGTTTTCGATCAACATTTTTTTGAAAAGCCATACAAATTAATAAATGTGTTTACAACTGGAAGGAAAGAGTACTCACGTAGTTCGAGGCCCACCAGGACTTGAGTTTGAGGTACCACTGCACCCTGGGTCCCAGGTTCTTCTCAAAGTCTTCGGCCAATCCCTTCATCCGCGCATACTGGTCATCATCCATCAGTGGACGCACTGAATCCAGGTACTGTAAACACAGATAAATGCAAAGTCTAAGAGAGTAGAGCACAGGCAAATTTATTTTAAATGCGTCAGTAGACACGCCAGTATAAATAATAAGATGGTATTTCTACCCCGACAGATGTTGACAGGCAAGTTGTTTATTCCTCTGCCTTAGGCAAGAGTTGAAAGACAAACAAGACTAGCTAAAGACGTGTGAATATGCAAAAATGAAAGCCTAAACTTATAATTCTTGATGAATTAAAATCCTGATTATTTAGCACAAAAATATTTTAATACCGCTCAAGTATTTGAATGGCATTTCCTTGAAAACATTGGTTGTATTTCAAAAGAAAAATGTAACAACAGGAAGTTACCCTTCTGCAGGTGTCCTTGACTGAGGGGACAGGTAGCCGTGGCAAGGAGTTCTGGAAACTGTAAAGCATTGGCTTCCTTCCAGAGAACACCCTCACTAACAACTACACAAGAAATATAGATAAGGAAGAGGGAAGGGGGCAAGACAAACATAAAAAAAGAACAGTTTCAGCTGAAAATCTCCGTGGTGTGAGGCAAAGTGCAAACACGTAACACCACGTGACATAGCACTTCGAGGTACGGCTCAGAACAAGAATCTATTGCTGGACATATCAGAACATGTAGAAGCACTTGGACTTTGAATCTTTTACTTAGAATTGTTAAACTTTAATAATATTAACTGCCTAATAATTCTTTTCCAGTTTCCATTGTAGTCCTACATTCACAGGAAAAAGGTTAAAACTGCAACTTTCATTAAGGCTTAAATATAGACCATTGTTAGTATAACTATAACTGTATCACCAACTGAAAAGCAATATTTGTTAAAACTGCTGTTTTCCCACACACATGTACGGACATGTGATAGCGGCCATTCACTGTCTCACCAGCCAAACACGAGACGTCCAGGACACAGATCCATGGCGTTCCCGCATCCAGCCGTGCCATGACAACAAACACTTAAGGACATTCCTCATGATCATGATTATGGTGACCCAGAGGCCTGTGCCCACCAGAATCCCTCCAACAATTTTCTGGTTGTCTGTGGAAATATATCGACTGTGGACAAAGAAAGAAAAAAATAAAAAAAAAGAGAGAGAGGACAAGAGAGATTGGAGTGAGATAAAACCACAGTGGAGGGCACTGGTCAATACAGGACATTTCCTTGAAAGGTTGTTCACTTCAACAACAAACAAAAAAAAACACTGACTCATAATTATGATATAGTTGTTGCACAGAAACCCCAGTCTAAAGTCCATAAAGTCACATTAAAGTAATACTGATAAGTACAATGAGATTTCTTTTTTTTTTTTTTTTTTTTTTTTTTTTTTTACAGGATTAAACCACCCACCTTTATCAAAATCATAATTGCTGTATACACTGGAAAATGTATCTTTATTTTGTAAACGGTAGCATGACTATTCACATAATTGTAAACAATGGTGTTAAACCGTGTTTACATCATTAACATCTGTGTAATACTACTATGAACTTTAAAATCAAAAAGGCAGCAATAAACAGCTCAGTGTTTGCAGTGAGGACTGTTAAAAGCTTTTTATGACCAGGAAGTGTTCGCAAGTAGATCACAACTTTTAGCTTGGACGTGTGGTGGATAGGTGAAACTAGGAAAGTTCAAATGACAGTTGGAGCAAGACAAACAAACACTATCCTGTTCTGTAACTGAAACCACAAAAAGGTACAGGAGACAACAGGCCTACTATTTTTTCTATAAACACCTAAAATGTTTTTATAACTGCAGAGATGTACAGTAGCACAAGCTTTAGGACACATTACATGAATTACCCAAACTCCTATTACAGGACCTGACCATTATCTCTACCACTATGCCAACAATGCTGTTAACCCTTTTACCTGATGGGCATGTGCTGCCCCAGTTTGGCAATCCACCCCAACGAAGGATCCAGCTGTTTATATTTATTGTAGGACATGTAGGACACAACCACTACCATGAACCCGGCAGGGCTGCCTGGGTAAACACCGGTCATTACCCCATTCTGTGAAAAGTAAACCAACATGAAGGGTTACAAAGGTCATCATGGTCACAGAGGGCAAGCAATATCTATAGGTATAGCTCATAAAAAAAAAAAAAAAGACACACAGGGTATTTGCTGCGGCTGCTGACTCATTACATATCGTTATCTACCAACAACAAAACAAAAGATGAAAAGGAATGCGTGAAAATGCTGGCAGGTCTTTGGCTTTGAGTGATCGCGTAAACAGACAACTAGGCCAAAGGTCAGGACACACGGAGCTGATAGGAAAGTTACTCTCACCGAGTAGGTGACCTTCAGGGATCAAGTTATGAGAATACAGAAATACAGATTTACACTTTGTTCGTAACCAATAAAAAAACGATTATTATTTAAGCCACTCTTTGTTTATTGAGGATTCCTTACTGAAAACTTGTGCTCCAACATACGCAACACGTCTCACCTTAAAGCGAACAAACCTCTTCTTCCAGGAGTGGAGGCCCGAGAGGTAGACTTGACGTAGAGCCTCATGGCACAGATGTAGATCAATGCCATCAGGGCTGACGGTGAACTGGAAGGCCACCGCCTGATGCGCTTCTGCCATGGTGGCTACTACTGTACAGAGTCACTGAGGAAAAGGAAAACAATACTTAATGGAGGTGGAGATGAAAGCATCCACACAACCATGCCCAATTTCTGAAAAGAACAGTACACACGTTTAAAAGACAAAACTGCTACAGCGCCAAAACATGCAGTTATGTCACCGAGCAAGGTTCATTTTGATGAACCTCTTTGTGGGGGGCAGTCTCCATTCACTTACTGTAAATCAAACTGATCTCAAAACTGTACATCTGTCATTTGGTCTTATGGTTAGTTTAAAATCATCTGACTGCGTCTCAGAGGAGCTGTGTGTGTGCGTGTGTGTCCTTTGTCAAAAGCTGCCATGTGAAGCAGCACTGTAACTTGAAGATATTTACAAAATGCAACATCATATTCAGACCAGTTTGGGGAAATATTGTAGAGAATCCCCTTCCATACTCTGAGATGTTACCGACATATAGCACTCACATTTGAACTGGTTATGCAGGTAATAGCTTATCCTTGACAAAGGAACTGATGATAGTAAACTATACTTAGATCCTCAACAGAAATAATGTTACATTTAAATAAAAACATTTTACAATTAGCTACTTTTATTTTTGAATATGGGATAAGATCAAAACCTGTTTAATTGTGAAATGCAACAAATAACAGTAAACCAACAAAATAAACATTTTTTGTTTTCCTAGAGGCCTTCCATCTTCAGTGGCAATGTAATTTCAATAAAAGAGTTGTCTGTGAAAATAAATGATTAAAAATTGAGTTGTGTGAAAAGGAGCGTATCTGAATCTGCAGGCACTGTTATTACAGACATTATTGACACTGGGTATTTCATTCAATACACCATTCTACCAAAATTATATTTAAATTAGCCAATGACGAGCAGCAGCCGACATGACATCGTTGAGCTCATTTTTATAGACAAACCACCTGGATGATGAAACTCTATTTGAGGTCATTCCCGTTGCCTTCAACGACCGTCGGAAATACAACGACCGTACAAGTATGCGCGTAAATGGACTGGCTGCCTTAAAACTACTAGGAAAAATCTTAAATTGGCAGCAGATTGTAATGATTGTAAAACGCATATTCTCAATGTTACGCTGTAACGTTCGCCATGTCATCGTCTTGCATTATTGTATATTTGCTCGTTTCGTCCTTAAACGCCTCTTTGCTGCTTTGTTTCCTGTGGGCGCCGCGTTTTGTCCTCTTTGCGGGCTATTTACCTCATTCAATGAGAGCGTTCTGAAAGCAGGACACGTTTCTACGTTTTCAGACCTCGGAAGAAGCAGCATCCATCCACAGAGCAGCGTTTCAGCAGTTGGTCCCTTCCCCCAGCTACTTTCCAACATCACATGATCCACCCATTGCTGCAGAAAGTAGGGGAAAGGTCGCAGCGCTGCGCCGCTTAGATACCGGGTTAAATCAGCGACGTAGTACTAGGAAATCGTCATATACCGGCGAGCATATCCCATTACGATTACAACGATGACGAAAACTATTATCATCATTTGTTTACTTTGTATTTTGCGTTTGTCTAGTCGCTATATTAATCAACCAGACGCAAAAGGCTTGTGTTGATTATGTCAACTACCAGCCGCCCCCAGCCCTCGAGCCCCTAACGTTGTGCATCTTACTCCATGACTCAAACAACAACCACCACCTCATCCAATCTCCAATCTCGTAAAACCCTTCCCTCAAAACAATATAAAAACACAAAGACAACATCAACAAATGCATCTTGTATGCCTGTAGGTTACATTTGTGTGACATTATAGGACACAACCTTCCCACGTGGTCAGGGTGAAAAGATGCCAGTAGGGTGCACCTCTGGATGCCAATAAACAATGTTTATTTACCTAAATAATTAAGCTTTCAGTCACATATAAATAAAGTATCTTATTATTAGTATGATGCTTTTAAAAAAAGAGACACTGACCAACCACCTTTTCCTGACCTTCAGTGGCAGGTAACATTTACACACCTTTCCTGAATGTCTTTTATTTGTATCACATATCACTAAGGGATATACGTTTACTGTATTGTGTAAATAATCACTGGAGTATTGTTGCAAATGCTTGTAACCAGAGCTTTCAAGTGGTTGTCAGTGAATGACCTTTACTTGGACTTTTGCCTACATTCCTGTCATTAAACGCACACACGAGTGATGAGCAGATCCCAACCCAAATTAAAAAGTAAGATTAAAATACTAACCAGTAAAGTCATCTCAGGTTAAATATTTTATGCACATATTCAGCATAGGCCCCATCAGCCCATATTCAGGTAATCGCAGCTTGGTTTCAAAAGCTCACTGAGACACAGCGTTAACACTGATGGAAGCAATATTTTTCTTCCCCCCCCCTCAGTGATACAACCGAACAAGCCGGGTGCGTGAAGGCGAAGCTGAGAAATTACTCTGTGCGTCATGTTACACCACGCAGCTTCTGTGGCTGCGCTAAAAAAACGCCATGAACAACATTAACCCAGATGGGAGCTGCACCAAAAAAAAAACAAACTGCTCTTGAGAATTTTTAGTTTAGCTTGTCGAGTGCCTTTTTAAACAAAACAAAACAAAACCAAAAGCCCCGCAGCCATGTTTGCTACTTCCAAAACTACAGGAGATGACACAAGGCCACGATTTAGGCTCGCAGCGAAATGCCATTATTACTCACCCACACTTTCTTTTTTGCTTGACAGACAGCAGAGCTTTCTGTTTTGACGAGGACGTGACGTGACGCGGCTTGTCTGTCGCTGAGGTCTACTGTTCACTGTGCATGAATGGGAGCTGAGACTTGTATACACCGCTACGCCGCCTGCCCCCTTATACGACGTCACACTTCTCCTTTGTCGGTGTTTTTAATGGCCACCGTCGCCACAGCGCCCCCCGCAGGTGTGGTTGGGTAAGGCTTTTGTGGCGACACCTCAACTAGCCTCGGCTGCAGCCTGGAGTATGGGAGTGGAACTACAGCTCGTACAGCGCGATAGACGTGAGTGAAATGTGCTTATCGAGTGATTACACGTGTATCTGTTATTCGGAATAATAACAGTAGAAGCTTTGTGTGTTCTGCTTTGCATCTAAACACATCTAACTATCTGCAGACGCTCTTACTCAGCTGATGGGTGTGATGTCACAATCACCTGACCCTAATGTGACGGAGATGAAGGAGATGATTGTGGACTTCCAGAAGAATAAATCCAGTATCAACACTGTCTGTATTCTGGAAGCAGCGAAGAGACATAAATACCAGAGAGTTTACTTTACAGGCATGACTTGAAATGCAATACAACTCTCTGGAGTAGATATTACTTCTTGAGGAAGCTGAGGTTCATACCAGCAATAACAGTTTGCTGGGACAGCATCTATCTGGTGCAGTTGTCAGACTTTGAGAAATATATATTTATATACATAAATTGAATCAGATTTAAGATCACATTCATAACGGAACTGAATAATGGAAGGCAGGAAACTGGAAATGAAACAGAACCACTGCTCTAGACGGATTATTGTCCTGCTACATCTCCCTCTTAAGCTTCATCTTACAGACAGCCACTCTGACATTATCCTACTGGAAAATCATTTCCCCTTATCTCTTGGCTGACCTGGGAAGATCTTGAGACCAACCATCCATCTGTTTCAAAGCTTTAGTATTGGCCCAGATAACTTAATGAATTGGGTATGAGAAATGCAAGTCATGTTAATGCTAGTTCCTAGGTTTTCTGCCATGAAAATAATCAGCATCGAGCACGAGTTTGTTTGCAACTTGTCTCATTCTACTTAAACTTGTCAAGTAGTTTGCACCAGGATGTAAATCACCTCAAGAGCTCATGAATTCAGCACTTGAAGCACGAATCAGACACAATTACCTGTTCGACCAACAGATGGCGCAGGATGACAAATTTTGTCAAACTGGATCGACGACCACTAAATTTACTTACGCAAATGTATTTTCCATAATAAAAAAAGGGGAATGAGATGTTTGCCAGTTACCATAAATGTGTCAAAAATGTATAACGCAATATTATAATAAGCATAAACTAAGGCTAATCGAATTAGCTATGACAAATACAGAACACACAGTAAGGCGTGTACCGTTTGCTCAATTACTCACAGTGGATTAAAGTCTGCGCACCGTCTTTCAGATCAGTTCCTGTACAGCAAACGCGGAACCCACGCTCAAACTTTCGGTCCTCGAGAGGAGCGCCTCCCACCCTCTCTCCCTCCCGCCGCGCGGATGGTGCGCGTGCGTCGTGCTGTCAGTGAACACCGCGCGGCCGCCGCCTGGCAGACAGCTGCATCCGTCCAGCCAGCCAGCTCGCGCGCGGCATGAGGAGCTGGCCTGAGGAAGGGGCGAGAGTCGCGTTTGACCAGCGTCAGTTTCCAGCGAGGCCAGTTGACCGTGTGGGACAAGTCACCGGCTCAGCGATAGCGTTAGGTGACGGCTCCCCCTCTAAACGGCGAGGGAGAGAATGAGAATAGTGGATGTAGTTTCTTCCTGTAGGTACAGCGAAGCAGCAGCAGGCGAAGCAAAGTGTCGCCGAAAGGTAAGCGCGAGCCACGGTTTTGCTAATTAGTCAACGTTAGCGTCCTCGGTGTTACGCCGTTTATTGTCACCACAGTTAATATCGGCGCATCACCACGTGAGTAAAGCACTTTATCGCGTTGTGTACAACTTGTCTGACCTACTACAGGGCACCGTAGGCGACAGTCCCCATTAATTGGTCCGGCAGTGAATAAGATCAGATTTTCTTCCGCGCGCACGCGACATTTACGCGTGTAGATCTGATCGCGTGTAGATCTGGATTTGATTCTAGTAACCGATGGCGTTTACTGTAAGAGTAGATGGCCACAACTGTCTGTGGTAAGCAATGAATTAGCGCTTGTCTTGGGGAATTTCAGATTCTGCATCAGCCTTCTGTGGCTTTCCAGCAGTGACATGACACGAGAACCCTGGAGATACACGCGTCTATATTCAGTCCCTCATTTTCTGGTTATCCGGGCCCACAAACACTACCCTGTTTGTTTACTGCTTGTTTGCGCTGTCTT
The DNA here is from genome assembly GCA_030770545.1 of Macropodus opercularis. Taxonomy (NCBI): domain Eukaryota; kingdom Metazoa; phylum Chordata; class Actinopteri; order Anabantiformes; family Osphronemidae; genus Macropodus; species Macropodus opercularis. The sequence continues at coordinate 5,946,359 of CM061094.1, read as the reverse complement.
TTGGAACAAGATGGCAATCTAGTTCAGCATTTGTTCAATTCGGGAGCTACAGAGTAATTGTGATTGATATTAATATATACATATATATTATATCAAAAAGGAGCTATAGACTGCTAAACACAACACAGACCACAGAGGCTGCGAGCATCAGCAGTAGTGTGGAAGTAGGCCAGTAACGTGTCTGTGTCATGTCCCCCCTTTGGATGGTTAACTGGACATCTGACTGGTTCATACTGTACATGGAGAGGAGGAGGTTACAGACAGTCTTGAGTGTAGACTCTCCAGCAGTATCAAGCTCTCATACTCTGCCAGATGTCTGTTGGCTGTTGTTTTGCTTTCATTTGCTCCCCACCCATGTGCATTTCTTTCAAGTCTAACGTAGTGTCAGAAGTGCATATAAAAAAAAAAGCCAGTGCACATTATCTTTAGATATTTCTCCAGATTTGCACCTCATTGATTCATGTCCAAGAATTTATGCGATTACATGTGATTTCTTACTAGGCCATTTCAAAATTGGTGCTTTCTCTCTGTATGAATCGCTGTATTATGAAAGCATTTTTGTGCAAGCGTTTCAGAAAAGGTTTTGCTGTTTTGACGTAAAGGTTGATGTTTAAAAACTTTGTTTCAGCTGCACAGTCTGACCTTAAAAATGCTCAGTGTGCCCAGTAGAAAGCTTTCAGACATGTGAATGTGCTCTTTATTAATCTGATTCTCACAGACGAAAGAGGCAAAGTGTGAGACAGAACTTGTGAGCTGTTATTTTCTTTTCTTTGTGCCAGTTAGCAAGTCTCATTCAGAAGTGCTGGTGATTATTTTGGTTCTGTTCATCATCGCTTGTCTAATTTTGTTAGACCAGCATTACAAATAATACATTAAGCTGTGGGTTAGTTAGCAAAGTCACCAGATGGAAATTCAGTTAATAGTTTTAATATTAATATGTCTAATACCAGACTCGATGTCAATCAGTGGTTCTGTCATCAATCCACATTGTTCTCTAGTGTGATAATATTATTTCAGTGGCGAGGCATCAATGTCTGTTTTGTCTGCCTGAATGGTGGCTTTATGATGGACAATAAAGGGCTTCAAGCACACCAGTGTCAGAAAACACACCAGAAAGTGAAGCCATTTTTCAGCCATAAAAAAGATACAAAGGCTTGTCAGTGTTTTTTTTTTTTTTTCAAAAGTACTTTTTCAAGCTTGGAGTGATTTTAAACACAATTGCTACAACACAATTGAAATACTGTTAATTATAATATAATACCATTAATAACAATATAATAATAATAATATAATAATAGCAACCAGATGAAATCGCATTAGAAGACCTTGACCATCTGAACGTTTCAGGGAGAAGAAACGTAGCTCTTGTATTACTCTTGCACATGGTCCCGTTACAGACCCACACAGCAGAAGGTGTGAAGCCACACCAGACAGTGTTTTCTAAGCTGATTCAAAAACTCACTGGAAAATTTTAGCAACACTGAGGTCTTCCACCTGTGCTCTCTGTCCACTCCTACCCACTTAAAAAAACATTATAACTTACTCTATTATCTAATCCACAAGCCTATATGAGCACAATATGGTTGAGATGCAAAAGACATCCTGAACATGTCGTCAGTTCATGTCATAACATTCACAGTAGTTTCCAGTAAAACAAATCTGCATTAGGAGGAGGCTCTACCAGGTATTTGCTGAAAGCGGAGGAGACGAGTAATGGCTGTATGGGATAATAGCCCAAATCGCTGTTTGTCTTTTGGCATTTGTATAAAGGCTATATTGGGCTATCTTGGAATTTCCCCTCCATAATTGTTTCTCGTTTGTGTCCTTTTTAGATGGTACTCATATTTTTTGTGGGGCTGTAAATAATGAAGCTCCCCCCATGATGAAATTACACTTTTCCTCCAGTATTAGGTTGCATTTGCATGTACTATAATCCTGTGCTTCTGTACTGTGATTTGACCAGGGAAAATTGGATAACCAAATCGCCAGTGGGATGTCCTTCTACTTAACGTTTGACCTAAGATCAGCCAACGTTGGCTGTGGTTGGGCCTTGTTTATTGGATAACATGCGCTGCGTGTGTGTTTTGAATTATTGAATATGTTATGTACAGATCTATGTTATGCTGTGTTGTGGGGCAGTGAGGGATCATAGTGGTAAACAATCAGTGGAAACTGCATTAGCTGTCATGTCGTGCGATGACCTTTGCAGTGGAGGAGTTTATGTAAAAGAAAATTGTGGCATTTATAGGAATTATTATTATTAGCGAAAAAGTGGAATTTTCTTTTATAGTTTTTTTTTGTATAACACAACACTCCGGGTGAGGCTGCGTAACTTCCCTAAGACATTGGGTATTTCCCCTGTGCATTTCTAAATATCAATTATTAATAGTTTAACTTTGTTTAACCTATTTCAATTACTGAAGTGATTTCAAATACAGCGTCTAATAAATAGTAGCATCAATTAATTGAATTTTGGACAAGCGCTTTTCTCTGTTGGTAATGTGTCTCCGACCTTGGCAAGAGGAGGATCCATTTATGAGAATGTAGATTTCTCTGCAGGGTCCTGTGGTTGTGTGTTTATAACTGCTGTTCCCTTGACATTCCTGTCCTCCTCATACCACCCCTTGAAAAAGTGCTGCCACTCTGGGAAACAAGGCCTCTTAAGCTGGCCCACTTTTCCATCTAAAAGTTTGTCTGGTCATTGTTATATTTAGACTCAATCCTTCCTCTCAGGCTCACAGACACAGAGTGAGGCCATAAAAGCCCCCCATCCTCAAATGCTGGCTTGTTATTTTCCCTGGTGATGGGGAAATGGTTAAATAACTTGAAATGGTGAGAGTTGTTGCTGAATCTGTGTTCTAGGTTAAGCTATGGAAAAATGATAAGGCAGAGTGACAGTGGTAATACAGAGTGGAGCAGGACAGGGCAGCCCCATGGGGCCAACAAGCTATTCTAAGCACATGCTTCTCCCCACTGTCTGTGCTCTGGATGTTGAGCTCCTGGGTCACACAGTTTCATTGCTATTTTCTATGCATAAAAACAAACACTAGAGCCATACAAAAATAAAAATAAAACAAGAAATCTCATGCTAAGGAGACTACAAGACATCCCAGCAGGTTTTTGTTTTGGCTTAATGTCTCATCAGACCAATTTGATGTTTTTATCCGTTGTGTTTTAAGTTAATTTCCTAGTTTATATGTCAGTTTCCAGAGAAGAGTAAATTATTTTAGCATACTGTTAGGTTTTGCTGTCAGTACTTAGTTGCTTACATCTGTTGACAGATAGGGCAAACAATTGACTATTGTCTACACACTGTCACACCTGCAAAATTATATTTTGGTACTATAGAACAAGTTATGTCTCTAGGGCATGTTAATGACAGTGGAAGCATATGGTGTTTATTGCATTATATATGTAATTACTGTTTTTTTAGTGTACATGTGCAGTATAATACCAGTAAACAGGGAAGCAAATAGTATGTGTGGCTTTTGTATACAAGTTACTCATTATTGTGAATTATTCAGTCTAAAGCCTCCAGTTATTCATGCAGCTTAGCAGTTATCTTCATACGTTCGTTTTAAAGAAAGGAGGGGCTGTTTAACGTATCATACCAGCCTTTTGAAATGTCCTGTGGAGTATGTTTTAGTCTCTGAGGGCCTTTTTTTTGTAAAATGCTAGATCAATATTATATTTAGAGGAAATGAACAAAAGGTCCTTTTTGGGTACGTGTGACTGCTTGTGAACCTGGAAGAGGAGCTACTGTGTGATTAACACTGAAGCTTTGAACGTTCTTACAATGTAACTCGCACAACATTTCTGATCTATTTTTGTAGTTGTAAAAAGACCACCACCAACAGCCATTTCCTTTTATTTTCTCCTTGTTTTAGACACATGCATGCTTACGAGCACACACTGTGTGGCTGACACCCATTGAAAACTGGAGCACTGAAACCATCTGGGATTTCAGACTTCATGTGGAAATTGGAGCCAGGTGGTCGCTTGTTAGCCTCCTTCCTTTTGCCGAACTGGGATCATATGCTTGTTCTCCATTACCCCCATGCGCGTAACACTTATAAACTGACACAGATAAAAACACACACTGTAATGCAGTGTATTTGCAGTGTATTTGAAGCTTATTGTCATAAAGTATATAAAGAATGCTTGTTGGGTTTTAGAGAAATTATTCATCTACTGTTCACTGGAATAATAATAATAAATGTTCAAATAATAAAATAAAACAGAAAAAACAAAGAAGTAAGCAATAAATGTAGGCATGTGTGGGACAGATGATACAGCTTATAATAAAGAGTGCTAGTACATGACACAGATGTAGAAGTTCGGCACGGTATGGGAATTTGCACTGTGAGGTTAACCGAGTTGAAGGAGTGCTTGGCCCAAATTCGACTGATGTCGGAGCCAGAGCGGCCTTTGGCCGACCAAACAGCACTGACTAATCACCCAGTGGTAAGAAGAACTAAACATCTGTCATCTTCTCTTTCATCACGCCATCAGCAGTTTGAGGAGTTAGAGTTTTGAGTGCCAGCTGTGTAAAAGATGTTCAGTCAAAATGAAAATGTGGTCAAATGTGAGTTATCAATAAATCTGCCACTTGAATATTTGAATGAATCTCATTTACGGTTTTCAATTAACAACCACAACAACAATGACACTTTTTTTTAGATGAAAAGATTAAAATTCAACCCAGTGAGTTGCACAGATGACGTAAACTTCCCACACCCTGTTGTAGCTTCCGTTTAGGGTTTGAGTTCAAGTTGTCAGCTCACTAATACGCCCACATGCCCACACGCACATGCTTTACTTAACCCAAACGCCCTACGTTCACACTAAGTGGACTACTGCCGTACTCCTTGTCGCTGAGTAGTCATCTGTGATTACGATTTTTTTTTAAGACAAAAGAGAGATTATCCTGGATTAAGGCAATGTATAAATATGTAAAACAGACTGTGGCCTAATTTAATGGTGTAAACAAATACAGAAGAATGAGCAAATTAAAGTTACAGTAAATTTTGGGACATGTATTATTTATATTTGAAATCATTAGTTCGCATGTTCGTTCGTTAGTTTGTGTTGACAGTTGTGTGGACAGATCATGGATATTGCAATGCACATCTGAGTCTGTTGAGTCAATAGCTGGACGTGAATCGCTATGATTTGCAGGTTGTTTGTGGTTACAACATGCGCTGAGAGCTTATATAGGCAAGCTCAATTTAGAGCGCTATGTCATAACAGGAAATGATGTAACTCTGGCTGCATTAAGAAGCACCTAGGTAATCAAAATCCAGCCACACTGGAAAGTTTTTGTACTTTAGGTTCAGTGTCATTAGCTCTTTGTGATTCGGAACCATAACTGACCAACCTATGACTTTCTTTTTTAGTGTCAAGTTCCCACACTTCGCTCCCTTGTTAGCTGTTTAAATAATTAAATTTAAGGAAAAGCTGTATTTTTACTTTTTACTACGTTTTTATTGACAGCACATACCCACTAATTACGCAGACCCCACTTTTTGTCTTTTGGGTTTTGTCAGTTTAAAGCACTAATCCTCCTCACAAACCCCCACGTGTGTCAGCCAGTCACTCAGCTGTGTCGCTGTGTCTGTGAATCAGAAACAAAATATCAGCAGTGGTTCTGTACTAATGAAGTGACTGTGGCGTTGCTCATGTCTTCCTCACTGACTAAAAACATCTGGAGAATTTGAGGCTTGTGTCAGTTTAAGGGTTTTCCCTTTTTTGGTTGGAAGACTGTTTGTTGTCACAATATTTTTGAATTCCCATTGAACCTGTTGTTGAAGGGTTGGCGGTGACTCGTTTCCTTTTCTTCCTGACCCAACACAATACTATCTGGAGCCTGGAGACTCAACACCGGAAGTAAGCAGCTGGAACCTAAAGATGAAGCACAAGAGACCTTTTACACCAATTAACCTTGTAGACAGTAGTTTTGTTGTTTTGTCCTTTTATCTCATTAAAGCGTCTGAACATGGGCGGATGGATGGACAGTGGCTTTAAAACAGCTAACACAAAATTAAATAAAAATTTTAGTTTCGGTTTTATGTTATTTTTGTTTTGTTGTGTAGCCTGTGTATAAGGTAAAATGCTAGTTTGGCAGTTTTTCTTCTGAACATAAAAGAAAGGTTAGAGCCAGGTTAATGTAACACCTAACAGGCAGCCTAGTCAGCTGTTTAGAAAAAATTTGCTGACGTCTTGAAAACCCTAAAATAGCCTGATTTAGGATGGAGGTGAAAAGTGAAAACGTGAAAAGAAAAGCACAAACAGCTGAGTGGCCTGGTTTCACTGAACACCTGTCAGACAACAGATGCTGAATGCAAAGGTTTAAAAAATTGCATATGAAGTCATCTCATTGCCTGGTAAGTTGGAAGTGACAGACCAATATTGACATCTTTAATGCCAAGTCTTACATATAGCGGAAACAACGAAGACAAATGTACCGTGGCTTGACTCGGGTCTATTAATTTGAATGTTTTTATGACATGTATTTATTATAAATACCCACAAAGCGGTTACATGTTTAAATGAGTCCCTCCTGTGATTTACTCCTCAAACGTACCAGTCGTGTGCGTCTATTGTTCCAAAACTGAGATGACCATTATCTTGTGGGAAACGTCAGACACCTCAGACAAAACGTCTCCCAGTCAGCAATAGCCACAAGTGTGTGTATGGAAAAGTTAAAGGGTCTTTGTCAGAGGTGGAGCAGGTGTCCTGTCAGGCTGGGCTGGGGCCTCAACTGGCTCCAAATGCTGTCAAACATCAGTCAAAGTATCCCACAGTGCACAACATTTGTCGCAGTGCAGTTTTTCCCGTGCCTGGAAGTCTATATTCCAAAACAAAGCTGGTAATGTTTAAGTTCTTACCTCAAACAATAAAGAATTTAATATTATATTATGAATGTTATAATGAATGTTAAATATTTAATATAAAAAAACACTGTATACTAATACTATCGTGTCACAAGCCATTATTCAGACATAGAGCGTCACAGAGGCCCTGTTGTCCAAAGGGTTGCTTGCCTGTAAGGGATGGTTCTTGATCTTGATCTTAATGCACACAGTACAGTGCGTTCAAAGAGTGTGACAGCCTCAGGGTTGGTTTCCCTTCATCCAGTGTGCCTGCTGGACATAGCTGGCATATTATTCACATCCAAACATTCTGAGACGCTGACCTGGCAGACAAGTGGTGAGGCTGTTCTCTCTTGTGTGATTATTGAGCCTTGACAACTGTTAAACAGCCAGAGCACATTAGGCTGGGGAAGACTAGAGGCAGGGTTACCGTGTGGTCTGCTCTCAGTTGTCCCCCTCTACTTGGTCTCCCAGCGTTATGTCGGGTAGAGTAATCTGGTGTCAGCTATCCTTATGCGTACACATCTACTTTTTATCAGACTGGATTGTTTACTAAATCAGATCTAACAAATGGCTGCATTCTTTGATTCTGTTCTCTCCAGCTTTAGTCTAAATGACCCTGATGTTTTTTCTGTCACAGCTCTGGGCACATTATCAGGAAGTTGCTAATGATCTTGTGGCTTGTGTCCTAGATGTTCGCATGCAATAACATTTATTTTTATTAAAGAAAAATGTAACTGAATGTTTTGTGAAACCACACTATGGTACACCACAGTAGTATAATTTAGACTTTTACTTAGTAGTCATTTGTTAAATGTTTTTCTTTTTCTTGTTTTCGTGTGAGATAAGAACTCACGTTGAGTAAACAAGTTACAAATATATTGAAACCATATGAACTTTAAAGTTGCTATATTGTACACAGCCTGAGATACAATATTTCATTAGTGTAAACATTCAACCACATCAGTAGTGGTTTATGCCAGTTTTGATGGTGGCTTCTTTTCTCCATTCTTTCAGATTTTGACATGAAGAAGGACATAGACACTCTGATAGCGGAGGAACGTGCCGAAATCATCTCAAAATATGACGCGGTATGTTTGTGAATAACGTATTCATATTAAAAACAACGTGAAAAAAATAACCTGTATCGGCACATAGCATTATAACAGCGATTTGATATGTGGATGTTTCAGGGCAGGCAGGAGGGTGTCAGCATTGATCCATGGGAGGATGCAGACTACAGCATCTATAAGTTCACTGACCGTTTTGGCTTCCTGCAGTAAGTTACACTCTTCTAGTAGTTCATCTACTTCCAAAAGAAAACTATAATTTATACCTTCCAACATTTATTTCTGCATCACATCATGGTGTTGTCTAATATTACTTTGGTTATGTGTATTTTTGCTCCAGTGAGAAAGAGCTGCCAACACCTAGTGTCCTTGAAGAAAAGGTATGATCTGTTTTGCTGCATAACGAAACCAGATTCAGAGCTTGCGTGTAACCTAAGTACGTCCCTTTACATTGACCACATGTGCATCTGTCTTTCCTCTCCCCAGCAAAAGCAGCTGGAGATAGAGCGAGTGGAAAAATGGCTGAAGATGGTGAAGAACTGGAACAAGTACAGGAATAGTGATAAGGTGTGTAACATCACGGAACTCACACTCAGTCAAATCAACTTTTTGTTTCATTTTAGTCCATCGTTTTCCATTTTTCTACTAAAATATAATATACTAATATTATTTCCGCTTCTATTAATAATCTAATATGCAATCCCCCTTTATCTACAGCTTCATTCCTTATTCAATTCAATTACAGAGAGTACTTCAGTAGGTGTGACAAGTCCTTGTCATTTAGAGTCAATAAGGCTACACATGCACCATTCATGCATGTCCTTTACTTTTTGTTCTAGCAGATGTGATTTTTTTTCTTTGTGGTGTGCTTTTATGTTTTGGAGAATAATTATTCACACGTGTACTTGTCTCTGTTTCAGCTGGTGAAGCGTGTGTACAAAGGCATCCCTCTGCAGCTGAGAGGCCAAGCTTGGGCCTTACTTCTGGACATAGAGAAAGTGAAGAAGGACAACAATGGGAAATATGAGGTGTGGATCTTAAATCTGGCAACAACTGCCCTAACATAGAAAATAAAAAACCCTAGAAAAAAAAAAGCTTTCTTATTTACGTATGTGCTCTGTTTCTGTGCAGAAAATGAAGCAACAGGCTCGTACCATGTCTACAGAGATCAAACAGATAGACCTGGACGTAAACAGAACCTTCAGGAACCACATCATGTTCATGGATCGCTTTGGAGTAAAGTGAGTGCTTTATTTTCAAGCAACTTGGATTTCAGTGTATCTACATAATGCTTTCATTGCCTGCATCAAACAACTGCGTTAGAAGTTAGTATTATTAGTTTTTCTCCCTTCCTGTTTATATTTCTTCTAGAACATAATTTTTACCGTGAACTTGAAGTAGAACTATGATGTTTTTGTTACCTTCGTCACCTTGAATGTCAGGGTTTGCCCTTGGCAATTTTTCTGTAGGTTGTGACCCTTTTGGCTTGAACACTGAAGCAGAACACACACACACACACACACAAGTGGTTTCCTCTTCTCTGCGTTTTATTAGCCTTCCTGTCAGTGCACAAAGCCCCACAGGAAATGGCAATCACACACAAATGTGCACCGACACCAAGCACACTGCAGAATAACACTGCCCACTTTGTTGTATGAAGACAATACATACTGCTCATGACAATTGTGAAGTTGAGGAACCATCAGAACACAACCACCCTGTTAGGTTTTACTGAATGTGCTTGGTGCCTGTGTGACACTTGTGAGAACCACTGTGCTACTTCTCAGTTTTTACTCTTAGTGTGTAACTGAGTGGTCTTTGTAATGTACTTCCCCTTTATTTCAAAGCTACTGAGTACAAACACCTAAACAGTGCTCCTTCCTGCTTGTCTGCCCACTCCTTCCCTGCAGGCCAACAGCTGTGGAGGAGATATCCTCTCTCTGTCACTGTCTGTGGGACATTTATTTACTATATACTAACGCCCTGAGAAGAGACATCCGTTCTCACCTACACTGCATTTGCTACTGCCCCAGACTCCTTGTGTAGGGCGTTAAACAGTACACAGAGTGTCCGCATGAACACTGCTTGATTGATGAAAATCTTTTTAGATTATGCATTAGCCATAAATGTTCTACAATATTTGCTCACAGTATATAATAATAATATATACAATGATCCACTTTAAATCCCCAGTGACTTGTCACCACAGTACTAATACCAATTGTCTTTTCACACATGCACATCAGTGAAAATTAAATCGTGAGGCAGTGCGGCTCTGTGTATGTCTGTCCACACAAACATATACATACACACAAATAGTGTCAGACATGATGAAAGTTACATTGATGGAGTTAATTTAGGTATGACATGAAATCAGTGTTTTTATAGCCTAGGGGAGTTTTAATTTGACATGCTTGAGTCTTTATTTTCATGGTTTCAGCGTGCTGCTAAGAAGTCACATGCTCATTTCTTAACTGATGGTTCCTCTGCTCCCTCTCTAGGCAGCAGGCCCTGTTTCACGTACTAGCGGCTTATTCTGTCTACAACACGGTAAGCGCGTTTGCATGTGTGCGCATACCTAAATGTGTGTTGCATAATAGGGAGGCGCGTTGTTTACACTGGCCGCAGTGCAAAAGCAACATGCTAGTGGTGCTGCAGCAGCTGAAAGTTAGATCCCGTACAGCAAAGAAAAAGCCAAGTACTCCACACAACTGTGCTCATGGGCGTGTTTAAAGCCTTGGGTGGAATATTTTATTCATGAATGTGTCTCAGTCTGAATGTACAGCAACACTGTGTAACAGTCAAACCAACAGTCAACGCTCATCCACAATCACTGTCCACAGTGTTCAACTAAGTTCTTCTTTGACAGTACATGTTCATCACTTCACAAATGCTAAAGCACTTATTTACACAATTATTAAGACAATTTAATTGCAGCTATTCTGATTCTAAATTGCATATCATGTGTATTTGTCTGTGTCTATTAATTATTTGCCTACTACAGATTATTTCCATCTATTTGGATGGTAATATTTCCATCCTCTTTTTTTTGTTTTTTTTTTTTTTAACAGTACAGCACATTTCTAAACAGACACAGCCCATGTCCATTCTGCGTGTTAGAGGTGTTTGAGCCAGGGGAAACGGGCATGTGCTTGTTCTATTTTCCTTTTTCCCCCTCTTCTCACACACTGCTCATAAGAAACTGGGTCAGCGTGAGAGCAAGAGAGGGAGAGGAAAAGAGAGAGGAGAGGGATAGTGTGTTTGTCGTTTTCGCCTATGTGATAGTAGGTTGAGAAGAATGTGTAGTTTAACCTCCGTGTAAACCTATTTCTGTTTACTGTATTACCATGAAAGGCGACATTGGAGTTTCCTGTTGTAGCTGCACAATATGTCAGTCTTAATATGGTCAGATACTAAGTGTGTGTCTGATTTTGTGTATCTGTCCCTGCCAAGAGCAATATGTTTAGTATAAATCATTGAATTATGATGGAGTCAATTTGGCGGTAATTCAAGCAGAAGACATGATATTAATGAGAATGCGTCTTAGGTTACAGTAAATATTTGGTGAAATAGTTTATAATAGCTCGGCTGCTTGTAGAGTAGGTGTGTATGTCCTCATGTGCGGTCAAACACACACACGAACAGGTCTGTCAGGAGACCTATCAGACATTCAGATGCTCTCCTGTCGTCATCTCTTAGCCTGCGTGTCTCTCTGCGCTCTGATATATTATGAATAATTGCTTCCAGCGGCCTGTACATTCGAACTAAACCTGCCTCTACTGCTTCCCACCAGGAGGTGAGCTACTGCCAGGGGATGAGTCAGATCGCTGCCATCCTGCTCATGTACCTGAATGAGGAAGATGCCTTCTGGGCGCTGACCCAGCTTCTCACCAACACCCAGCATGCCATGCATGGTGAGTCAGAGGAAGAAGCAGAGACCAAAAGCAGAGCTGACTAATGGCTTGACAAATTACAGTTGATATTAAAAACAACAAATGAAAATGCTGGCATAAGTTGAAAAAGCATTTTATGGGGTGGGGGTTACATATTATGTTGCTATGCCTATCACCTCAGTGTTTATGTTCTGCTCATATATTTTTGTCTGTGCTAGGTTTCTTCATCCCGGGATTTCCCAAACTGCAACGTTTCCAGACCCACCACGAGCTGATCCTCTCCAAAATGCTGCCTAAGCTGAAAAAACACCTGGTGAGTTACAGTACATGACTGATGTTTTCTGTTAAAGCCAGAGGAAGCTCCAGCAAAAATGCAGTAGTAGCTTAGAGGGCTATTGGCTGCAGTAGATTCATGTAGGGCATTGCTCATTGTCTGGTTAATTTATGTTGCTAAAGAACATGTGTTCAGAGCGTTACTGGGGGTCTAAGACCCAGAACCATTAATAACAGAGGACAGATTAACAGTTGTGAATCCTCACAGAAACTATTTCTCATTCCTGCCCCACAGGACAAGGAGCAGATGACAACAGGAATTTACACCACCAAATGGTTTCTACAGTGTTTCATTGAAAGAGTGAGTCATTCCTCATATTTTGATAAGTGTTCCATCTATGTCTATCTATATATCTCGGAGATGAATCAGTATATCACAGTGGCCTGACTTTCCTTTCAGACACCCACCACATTGCTGGTTCCGTTATATGTAGCTAGTCTGACTATCTGCTGCTGTGTCTTACATAACAGACCCCTTTCACCCTTACCCTGCGCCTGTGGGACATCTACATTTTGGAGGGAGAGAAGATGCTAAGTACCATGGCTTATACAACCCTCAAGTTACACAAGAGTGAGTATGAGGCTGATTGTGCCGTCCTCCATGCTGCGTTGTGCAGAATGGCTTAAAGCAGCTTCCTGCTCAGACACAGCCACGGCTGCCGTTGCTGTACCAGTGAGTGCTACTGTGTGCATCACTGCCTCTCACTTGCCTGCGTCCTGAATGAATGACTTACATAACACAACTGCGCTGTTGCTGTGGAGAGGACTCAAAAGCTGACATTTCATTGGATGCTTGCACAGGCAGTGCCTCAGTACATTGGTTAAAACCTTGCAAAACGACCCAGTGTTATTTTCTTGATATTGTAACGTTAGGTGTATGTTCAAGTGCTGTCACGTGTTATATATTTTTATTTAGCGCTGACTGTATAGTCAGGGCTCCCTGACGTGTGTTGAGTTTAATTGTCGCTCGTTGCTGTCTGTCCAATCAGAGCGTCTTTTGAAGCTTCAGCTAGAAGACCTGAGGGAATTCCTCCAGGAGCAGCTGGCTGCTTCCTTCCTGTTGCCTGATGATGTGGTGATTGAACAGCTGCAGGCTGCTATGTCTGAACTTCGCAGTAAAAAGCTGGACCAACCTCCTCCAGGTGCCCTTCTTTTGGCTTTAAAAACAAATTATGTGATTAAATTTCCAGGTATCCATTTGTCGCTGATCCAGTTCTTATTCTTCATTCCCTTTTATAGCCAAGTCAGAGGAACTGCCAAAGAAGCCTCTGGGTCAGGAGAGACCAGTTCTCCTACTTCCCCTGCAGCCTGATTCTCCTCCTGAGGTCAAAATAAATCTACAGCCTCACAACCAAGCTAATACAGATGTCCGGCAAACAGATGGCATCACCCTACACCAGGCGCCTTCTCCTACAGAACCACAAGCCTTGACAAACCTGCCCAGGGAAACCACACCTTCCCTGCCATCACCAGATCCAGTTGTTGTCCACACACAAGGAATTCCTTCTTCTATAAGACCTCCTCCATTACCTGCAAAAGCAAACAAGCCCTCTGTTGCAGTAGCTTCGGACAGAGAAGGGAAGGAGTCGCTCAAAGATGGAGGAGCACAGCTTGGGAACCCACAGATACAAGAGGAGTCTATGAACTGGCCTCCTCCTTATGAAGCCCCTGTGGTGGATATTCCTACCATGTCTCAAGAGGAGCTCATGGCCCTTCCAGATTTGCCACCTCCACCTTTCCTTTACCCAGACCAAGATGAGCAAAAGCCTCAGGACGGTGAACACCTAGGAGAGATGCAGCCTCACTCTACGTCCCCCTGCTCAGTTCCCCCACATGTAACTCATGTGAAACTATCTCCAAAACCAGCCACATCTTTTAACCTCATCCAGAAACCACCTTCCCTGCCTTCCTCTTCCAAACCTCCTCCAAAGCCAACGAAATTCCCAGTCTCTCTCCATGTCCCAGTGTCAGCGGGAGACAGAAGACCCTCCAACACCTCTCAATATGACAACCTGTCTGAGGCCGATGAGGAAGACCACTACCTGGAGAGGCTGCTAGCATCCACCCCTGAGGAAATTATCAGAATGCACAGCAAACCGTCGCAAATCACTGAAAAAGAGTATGACCCTGTTCACAACCCTCTGCCTCCACCTCTTGTTTTCATCCCTCCTTCCCCTTCTCATGCTCCCCCAACGGTGTGTTCTCTCCCCAGCCTGCCTCAGGAGCCAGAGTATGAAGGAGAAGACAGCTGGGTGGAGGACTCTATCATCCCCCCTCCTCCATTTAGCTTTGCTGATAGACTCACCTCCTACCAGTGTAACACTGCCAACTGTTCAGACACACACAGAACCACCTCACCCAGTTACCCTAAACCTGTCTCCAGAGCCCCCAGGGATCATTCTGCCTTCCCAGCACCGTTACTGTATACTGGGTCTCCCCCAGGCCAGTCCAGGTCCTCAGGACAGCCGGCAGTAGGGATGCCCATGGTCCGATCCAGCCCAGACTTTTGTAGAATGCCTCCAGGTGGACAGCAGCTGCCCAAGTCGGTGACATTTTGAAGCTTCCAGTACCATCCAAGTCATTTTTCCTACATGTCCAGAAATCTTTAACGCTTGATTCAGATTTTTTTTAAGCTATTCGAGAGGCCAGTAGCTATTCAGTGTGTGTTACAGGACTTTTCTTGGTGTACAGACGTCTGTGATATTTGCACCTTTATTCCCGAAGGCAGTTAACCCTTTGAAGTGCGCCTAAAGCTGCTGTCTCCGTTACTGTTTGCTGCACAAAAAGCGTGCATCAACTGGCCTGTGTGTCAGTGTGTCAGACCACATTTACTTTTCATTTACATGTCTGGTAATGTTGACCTAATACCGCGTTCAGCATAATGTGATTTACAGTTAGTTTAATTGTATTCCAACAAAGTGTCTTAACCTGATCACAGTGCACTGAGTAGCGACTCTGAAACAAGGGCTTTCAAGGCTGCAGAGTGAGGTCATCATACAAAAGCACCTAAAGCCTATATGTTTATCCCAATACTGTATTTTTGGCAAACTGTGAGCAGGCTCACATGTGACTGCACGTCAAACTGTAGTAAGAGACTTAATATAGTTTCAGTACTGCATCTGCAATACTTGATGAAAGGACCACTAAACCATGTTGCACCAAAGACATATCAACACAAAATTTGGAAGCGATTGCTAAACGAGGATGTGACCGGTGTAAATACGAAAGCTTGTTTCAATCACATGGCGTCTGGACGGGTTAGGTTTTTCTCTAAGGCAGGTAATCGATGGTACTCTGTGGGTACTTTGCTGCTTTTTCCTCCCCCCCTTTCTTAATTTGAAATCTGTCGCCTCAGTGTAATGTTTGCCTGTCAGAAGAGTCGCTCCATCTAGTGGTGAGAAGTGTTACAGATTGGATTAAAGCTCTAAAATGAAGCTCTTGCGTTTTAGGGCATTTTCCAGGGACCAGACGCTTTTCGGGGGAAACTAGTTCAGGTTTTGATGTAAATTGCGTATATAATGCTTGTTTGTGAACGCGCACATAGTAAGCTAGACTTAATAAAACCAGGGCAGACGCCTTAGCACACTGTTCTATACTGTCCCAGACCAGGGAGGAAACTAAACAAATGCTAAAGGTATTATTATGCACAGCCATATGTTAGAGCCATTGCAGCAACTTCATTGTCAGTTTTAAGTTCTTGAGAAAAAGGAAGTTGAGCCATAATATACTGTAAAAGGACCTAATAGTCAAACATGTTTATACTGTTACTGTCATTCAATTACGCCATATATTACAGGATGTACTGTGTCTTATTATTAATATTGTTTTGGCACTGACCTTTGTTTTTCCAAAGAGGTTTTGCAGTTCTTTCAGTATTGTGTTGTTTTCTAATGGAGTTCCAGGTTACTGAAAAAAAAAACTATTTTATTGTGAGAACTGTTGGCTGGTTGATGAGTTGTTCATGAGCTTTGGTTTGGCTCCTGTGGGTTATAGGATATCCAGGAACTTGGCACAAGTATGTTTAGCAGGAGTATATCAAGTCATGTGACCTGACCACCAGTTGTACATCACCTTTTCTTTTTTTTCTGGATCTGGTTTGTGACGCCGGGACTCAGACCAAAGCTTATGTACACTTACACAGCTACTGAAGAGTTTTATAAAGAGATGAACCACAATTGTCTGTTGTCTTCTCCTTCCCACAAAGACAATTCACATCTGGTTTCAGATATTTATTGCATACCCACAAAATCACATAGCCCTACTGTATGTATCATAGGTCCAACAGTGCAAGGCCTTTACACAAAGTAAACAAATATAAGTGCAGAGGAAAACCAAACATGGAGTCATTTATGAACGTTGGGTTATTGTTTGTAGTGTTAAATTTAAAAACAGCACGGGGGCAGTGAATAAGGCCATTCAAATATAAAGGCTTTATGTGATTCATCAGACCTGTTTTTTCAATACCTGCATCCTGTTCTGCATATAATAGAGTTGTTCCGTTTCATTTGCCAAAACCTTGATTATTTGTTTTATGTGTTAAGTAAAAGTAAAGTGTGCAATGATCTGTTTTAGAGCAACTCTACATGAGTTGTTACACAAAAATATACTTCCAAACTATTCATTATATGACATATTATTTAAATGCATTTGAATAAGGCTTTATGAATTTCAAAAATACATTCTTGCACAATATTTAACATTAACATGTTAAAGTGCACATTTAGCATCTTCATATTGCTGGTAAACTTTAAATACAAACCTACTGTCTCCTACTTCTTTTTATATATGACATTCAATGACAGTTGAGAAATAAATGTTATTATTGAATTACACACGTTGGTAACGCTGTCCAGTAGTTTACTGAAGCCAGGTTCAGCTTCAGCACCAGAACTGTTCACCTGCTGAATGTATCGACTGGAGAATCCAAACATGGAGCCATTTCGAACGTATCTGCTCGCTGCCAGCAAGCAGCAGCTACTCAGCCTGGGACCACAAGCATATGTTTCATATCCTGAGTTTACTCATGAGGTTAGAGAGGGAAGTGACGCTGTCCCTGAGTTTGGCGTCTTCCTCCGGTCCTAGCGACACCCCAGCCAGGCGTGTAGAACCGTTTGATCCCATGATGCACGGCAAGCTGAGAAACACCTCTGCACCTATGCCTCCCCAGCCCTAAAGGCAAAAAGGAGAGCAAAGAATCTGGTGGGAAGAGAATAAACTGCTGTTGTTTGAATACGGAGACTCTTTGTAATAGTACCTGAGCCAGTGTGCACACAGAGTGGGCCTTCATTTTATCCGTCAGGACACTGTTTGCGATGTCAGCGATGGATAATCCCACAGACCATGACCTCTGACCTCGATTCCTTATCATCTCAAACGCTCTACAAGCACAAACATGTGAACGCGAGAAAAAGAAAACCGGTTGTAGGATATAGTCCTTGAAGCTAGTACCTGTCTAACAGCGGTTTAGCAGAACTGGATCCAGGCGCGATCTCTGGCTGCCCGCTGGAGCTCATCCCAGTGTTACTCATCACCGCAACTGCAGGACAAAAGCATTAACAAACTCAGTCATGTGCATCATTTACAGTTAGTCTGTACAAATCCAACACATGGCACGCTGAGCAGCATTACGAGTTCAAAACAAGAAACTGAAAATGAACGTGTCTAATGAATGGAAGAGCAGTATGTGGAAATGTTAAGCCACGATGGAGCATCATTTTCTGAAACACCTTTGTTGTCTGAAAGTTCTCCTATGACCCACGCTGGTTTATGTGTGTTCAGGTTAATATCCAGAACGTGACTCAGGCGCTCTGAGTCCAAGTTGCAGCCTGCTCCGATCACCCGTGTCGGAGGTAAACCGCTCTGCCTCCAGGCAACATGGGTCATGATGTCCACTGGGATTGAACAAGAGAGGAAAGAGAAGTGATTTTCTAAAGCAGCAGCAGGCAGGAGTGTTCTACTCCTTAGTGGTAGTCTGTCAGTGCCACTGACCTGGCTGTGAAGCAATAATCATCACAGCGTATGGGCTGAGACGTGCCAGGTTTGGGATTATCCCTCTGTACAGGTCCACGTTAGTCTGAACCACGCTCATGTACGACTGCTCGCTGCTCCACGCATTCGCGGTCACCACGACGACCCTGGAGCCCGCAGAGGCTGATATATCTAAACAGAGGAGACATTCAAGGACAGCCTTGCTCAGCACAGTGGCATTCAGCTAGCTCTGAAACCGTGTGACATCAGTGATGACTCAGCCAACAGGCCGTGGAGCATTACTGTGTGACAATCCACAGAGTGACGTACCTCTGGATACCTCAACCTTTGGCAGACTGAAGATCTCAAAATCTGTGCTGCCGCCTTTGGTGGAGCTTTCTGCGACATCGATGAAAACCAGTTTATCCACATTGCACTGCAAGTGAGAGAAAATTCAACGTTAGTCAGCATCAGAATACACGAATTAGACATTATATTTAAAAAAACTTAAATGTGTAACACTAGTTACCAAATACCTGAAATCTAAAAGCAAAAGGTGGTTTACCTTTGCCACAATGCTCATTACTGAAGCCATTCCTAGATCTCCTCCCCCAATAATGGAGACTTTGTTTTCGCGTTGATCGTGAGGTTTAATTCCACCTGGAACAGACACAAGTTCAGCAAACAGTAGGAAACATTCATCCAATGACTGGCGATCAAGACAACTGCATATTAAAGCAAAGCACCATCACTGATCTGGATATTAGAGACAAATGCCAGAAGGTCATGGGGATCCTTGCTGTCTCCTGCTGGCTTTGATGACAGCGGAGGGTCATCTTCAAACTTGGCAATCATCTCGTTCAATAGACCTACCACCGAGGACTTGGGCTGAAACAGCAGCAAAAACGGTTGAGAGAACAGTAGAGTTAAGATTCTGGAATTTTTACGTGTTTAAAGGTAAGAGAAAAACCTACATAATCCCAGTTGTGCAGCCCTGGGAGATGGATGCGTCCTTGGGCGTCGACGTGCTTGCCCTCTCTGATGACCATGCTAGGGGTTGGCCTCAGGAGGCATATAGGAGGAGCGAATGGGAACGAGTCGGTCAGCCACAGCTGGATGGGGAAGTTATAGGACCGGCCTTAAGGCAGGACAGAAGCACTGATGTCAGCACACAACAATGACCTCATACTGAAAGCTCTGTCACCATATTATAAAGAACAACTTCACACACACTCTAAACTTACCTTCATACCTGACCGGGATGTTTCCAATCACTTTCATCAGATCTTTCTGGGAGCTGTCGCTAAATGCTGAAAACGATGAACGGCAGCAAGAAGCGCTCAGCGACATACAAATGACACGTGTATGACACAAGCAAAACGCAAATATGGTTTGAAAAACTCACTGTAAGTGCCTGTAGATGGTTTCATGTCAGAAAAGACTCGACTGACCTTCTGCAGCTCGTCAATGGCGACATCTCGGAATTTGTACTAATATAAAGGGGTAAAGCAAACAGATTTATCATCAGTATGACTTGTACATAATCACTAACGGCAAGCGTGAGTGAATGACAGACCCGTGTTTCCAAAACCAGACTGCTGCGCCAAGGAAGGGAAATTCCTCTGGCGTGAATAATCTAGTCTAATCTGTGCCTGAAACACGCTCTGCTTCTGTTAAATCAGCAGAACTGAGAATGATGAATTGCATGTGGCATCATTGTTCTAGCATGGCCAGCACAGCCTCCGTCACTGAGAAAATGTCTTTCCATAACCCCGTCCTAATCACAGCTTCAACGCTGTTTCAGATCGTAACTCACCGAAGCCTTTCCAGTCGTCTCATCATGGTTTTTCGTACTCGTTCAGACACAATCCAGGCGAAACTCAAGAGGAGACTGAAACCAGATGGCCACTTTAAGGGGGCCTATATGATATTGTAGTTCCCTTACCCACCTGTACGTACATGAATAAGTTCAAATTTGCTCCATCATAACCACTTACCACCACTACTCCTGTTCCCCTCCTCACAATCCTATTATGTGACATGTCTTTAACAAAGATATTTGCATTTTTCCTTTTTTTAATAGTATAATATGTCCACATTTTCCTACTACTGTCCAGCACCAACGAATGAAAGTGAATGATAGAGGAAGCTGGTGTGTGGATCCATTTTGGATCTAAATAAATTTGATGAGTCAAACTTTCATACCACAGTGACTTCATCCCATCCTAGCACTGCATGTTGCGCTTTAGCTGAGCGACAATGTTAATCATTTTAATATGTTTCAGGCCTGAACGCATGTGCTATGTCATGTTAGTTATACCTACTTGCCCAATTTCCCACGTTTCTATTTAACATATCAATTTGGCAAACATTGACTTCCTCAATTGATCATATGATTGTATGACGAAAAATGTATTTTAGCTCAACTCAAGCCTCTCTAACATATGTTCTTATGTATTTTAGTCTTAACGCATAATATGATAAGTTACGAATGACACTTTCACAGATACTCTTGTAAATTAGTCAACGAAACCGTCATGTGTGTAATTACCAGGATTACGACAGTTTCAAAAAAATGCGACCGATCTTGCCCTGAGTCCGGCATCCCCGTTTCTACGAGACACGTTAAGTTACAAAGCAGGTTCGGCCTGTTAATGGGCGCAAACAGCGGCTCGTATGGAGCAGCCTGCTATGCTAAGCTAACTCTTCTACGTAAACAGGTGTCATACAGAGCGGTTCCCAAAAGCTTTCTCGTCGACAAGCATCGAACCTTAGATAGAATCCGCTGTATCTTCTCGGAACTGAGGTCCATCTATGAAACTACAGGTGAACACGCTTCCGCGATGTTTCCTTGTTTAATTGTTGTCTTCGGCTCCAGCTGTAAAAAAAAACTTCCGCAAACTTTCAGGAGTAGCTAGGAGAAGCGAGAGCCCCTCCCCCTCTACGTCACGTACGGCGAGCCGAGAGGGCCAAACATGGCGCGTTTCAATACAATTTACACTGTTAAATAAAAACTCACACCAAGAGAGACAGCAAAACATTTGAGGCGCATTTGTGTTAGAAACTGCTACCAAGCTCGACACTTTCTGAGAAAACACCAGCATATATGCAGTCACTTAAATAAAAGTCTTTATGTAATATCCTGTCAAAATCTTTTTCAAGACAAACACACAGCACATCAAGTGGCAATGACTTCTGCATATTCAACTTTACATTTAAAGTTTGTGTGGAAAAATATGCAACATCTTCCGCTCAAAAATAGCACGTCATCAACACTTGACATCGCAGATCATGAAGTCTAAAAAGAAATTCATTCTATAGTTAGAGTTCTCTTTGCAGCTCAGTTCCTTTTAGAAATGGACTCTGTTGACAATGTGAATAAATAATGTAACAAGAAGAGGTGAGAACTTGATAACATCCAAACAATCTAATGCTTGAATGATTTGTGCATATATATGAATATATTTTTGACAATGTGCAGCTTGTCTGACTAAAATTCTCCCTCTCATTTCTTCTTGAGCCAATGTCACGGCTCCAAACATAGGAAGAAAAAAGCCAAAGCACACGCCAGAGGCCAGGCGGGACATGGTGGACATCGCAGACCTGATATTAAGTGTTTAAGGAAACACAGGGATTTTATTCGTCTTAGTGTGGGAAAATGCTTCAGTCCTATTTTTTCCTCTTGACAGTTTTCTTTTTTAGTTCCTCTTGTTCTCTTTTCTCCTCCTCCTGGTCTTCATGCACAGCCATTCTCAGGCTAAGGTAGCACATAGATGAAAAAAAATAAAATAAAAAACATACTCAGGATATTGACATAGATTTCAGAACATATATGCGTTAAGTGCAAACACATGGACATTAAGCTCCTTTTATCTTACCTCCTGGCCTCTTCTTTCTGCACATCTTTCCAGCTGCTCTCCATGAATTTAAGTGCATAGTCACTCTCATCATTGTATCTGGTGAAGGCAAACACAAATAAAGTTTATTCATATGAAAATCTTTTACTTTGACAACATTGTTCACATTTAACTACTGTACAAGCTACTGTATATCCTGAATACTTGTAAGTATGGATTGTGCTCCACGTCCTTCTTCTTAGCATATACAGTTACTTTCAGTGGTTTAAATGCCAAAAACTGTATATTAGAGACTATGCACTGAGAACTCACCGATTTCGATCATAGCCGAAAATTTCCTTAATGTGTCTGGAAATTTCCTCTTGCTCTTCACCTCCGTCGTCAATGAAATCTTCCATTTCTGAGTCATATTCCTCCATTTCTTCATATTTCCTCTTGTAGGCTATTGTGATAGGTGGTAACATGGTACCTGGATAAGAGATACAGAAAAATCACATTCAGCAACGTAGGATATAAATAGACATTCAGTTTCAGCTGACAGTATGGTGGAGATGAATCTATGAACATATATGTGTTGTCAGTGTGCAATCATGTAAATATACTATAGGACGACATCATTAATCCATCATGAATATTGGGATTTATTTTCTATAGTATGTTCTTGTATTTTGGTCAATGGGCTAAAAATAACACAAAAGACAAAGTAATCCTAATATATTTTTTACAAACCATATTCTTCTCTTTTATTCTTACCTGGGGGTCTGTTCATCATAGGTTGGGGTGGTACTCCTGGCCTTGGTGCCATCCCAGGTCTCTGTGGCATGCCTGGCCTAGGAGGTCCCCCTAGTCTTTGTCCTCCAAGATTCCTGGAGGAGATAGTCTCTGACACCACAGTGCACTGTGGTCTTCCAGGTCCTGATCCCATGCCTCCCATTCGTCCAGGCAGTAGTCCCCCACTAGCAGGGCGACCAGGTCCAACCCCTGTAGGTCGGGGCCCACCACCTAGTGGGGGACCCTGAGGACGATTTCCACTAGGCCTGGCCTGTGCAACAGCACGAACCTTTGACTGGAGCATGCCTCCAGGTCTTGCCTGAGCTTGGTTCCCTACCTTTGGAGGACCCCCCATTGAAGATCTTACCATCGGACCACCACTCGATTTAACAGCTGAATTCATTCCTGGCCTTAGTGGTTCTCCCTTTCCAGACATGTGGCCACCAACTACGGGACCCTGCTTTAAGGAGTTACCCTGAACAGGCCTGGCCTGTTGAGACTTCTGCCCTTTTACAGCTGTTCCGAGAGGCCTGGTCCCAGGAGTACCTGAGGCTCGTCCTTGAAGTAATGACGGGCTTGCTTTTTTGATGCTAAGGTCACTTGAGGTGCTGGATTTGTGGCTAGATGAGGGCTTGGAAGCCCCTTGTTTGGTTGAAACCTGAGAAGATGTGGCTTTTGAAGACATTTTAGTATTTGTGGCACTAAATGAACTAGACACGCTCATCTTGGATCTGTCTCTATCAGTATGAGACGTCTTGGGTCTATCTCTGTCACTAGCACAGGTCTTGGCGGTAGAGTGGCCTCTATCGCTTGTCTGTGCTGGATGCAACTTCTTCACACTTGGCTTTTCTAAGGAGCTTTTTTGTGGTTTACAGTTCTTTTGCTCCTTCTCTACAGTGTTTTTCCTCATGGAACTAGAGCTAACCTGAGCCTTACTGTCTCTGTCTTTGTCCTGTCTTCTTGCCTTGCGCTCCATCTCCAGTTCCCTTATCTCGTCAGCTGTGCGGAGCCTCTCTTCCTTTTTTGCTGCCTTTGGTTTTACCTCAACGGGCTCAAACTGCTTCTTTTCTGCAAGCTTGAGTAAATCAGCAAAGTTCATAAGAGGTGGAGTGGCCTTTGGTTGCCCGCTGGTCATTTTTGAGGAATGTTTAATATTATTACTCCCACTATCACATGTGGCTTTCCCTGGTCTCACTGTTTGGATCTCTGGCTGATGCTCCGGCTCTGAATCCGACTGTTCGTACTCATAATTATCTTCATCGTCCTCTGGATCAATTGAGTCATTTCTAAATCGTTGCATATCATCCGATTTATAATCCTGCATGTCTAGTTTTGACCTCTTCTTCTTAGGAGCGTCCACCACTGGGATGCCATTGTAGCCTCTGAAATTGTCCTTGGTCCTGGAAGCCATAGCTCGGGCTTTGCGATCCGACTTCAACTCAACTCTCTTGGCAAGTAGCTCGTCTTTCCGTTTCTTCAACTGCAATTCTGAAAAAAGAAGACGATGAATGGTTAAAGACTGCAGAAATATGATTTCTGTATGACGTGTATAACATTTGCTTTTAAATCACTTACCTTTCTTTCTGGTTTCAATGTTTTTCTTCTTCAGAAGTGCCTGAACAGCAGCAGGATTTACTCCTTTGGACTTTGGGTCTTTTTTGGGTGGTCCAGCTTGTAAACTGTATCGTTTTTGCTAAATAAAGGACAAATAGAGTTTGACAGCGAAGCAGTTAGAGTTGCTGAATGAAGGGGGGGGGGTTATAGTCTCCATAGCCCAGCATGCGTGGTGGAGGCTAGCAGATACGTGTAGCTAACATTATCACAGCCCCACTGACATGAGCTGATACTTGTGATTCTGAGTTTTTGCCGTTTGGTTTGCCCGAACTCGAATGCGTGTGTCTGCGTTCAACATACCTGCACATTGCTGAGACCCTGGTTTTGTGAGGCGATGTCCAATATGTTGTCAAAGTCCATCATGTTGGCAGCGGTTGATGCCAGATGGCTGGTCTGAAGCGAGCCAAACAAAACTCAAAGAGGAATGCCGAGGTTATCCTGTTTAGCTAACAACGCAGCCCGAATAAGCTCGGGATTTAGCCTCTCGAAACGGCTATTTGATTGCTACAGAGGACGTCGTAACCAAAAGCAAAACACACTGGAGAATGGACCGTACAGCGAACAGCTAATGCTACTTTAGCGAGGTTACTTCATCGGCTTGCGTTAGCACATGCTAGCGAAGTCAGATAACGCTACGTCTACTATCAACCAAGAAATGAGCCTCTTTGTACTTATACAATACACCAAACTAAAGCAAGATCCATCCACACGGTCATACTGTTCAGCCTAATGAAAGAAAAACGCTAAAGGTTCAGCCATAGTCCACGTCTCCTACTGGAGAAACGTTAAAGGGTTCAGAGATAAATCTAAAGAAGTGAGATGACTCACTGTGACGTACTTCCGTCGTTGAGATTTTACAGAGAGTCAGCAAATACGCCCAGTTTCATGTGTTTTCTAATCATTTTCTACCAAAGACTTGGATAAAATACCCAATAGTATATTAAATTATTGCACATGTTATTAAAAAATTGATTATAAAATAGGTTTGTATAAATCAGCAAAATGAAAACACAAAGATTACAAAATATCAGCCTGTACAGTAATATATAGACTTGGACTAAAGTGTAGACACTAGAGTTTTGTTTGACTCCACTTTTATTTCTAGTATTTTTTTAACGAACACATTCACTGTTTCAGGTAAGATTTGTGTTATGTTATATATGACTGCTTTGTGGTTTCCTTATCCCATGTTTGTCCAAAAATGTGTTGACACCAGGTTGATATATGAAGAATAGATAGTGTGAGTGTGGTGTTTGGGTTGGGAGCTAATTTAGACAAGATTCATTCTTAGGCACAACTAAAAGTCCAGCACACGTAAGAAGTAACGAAAACGGCATTGTCTAGTAAATGACTTGATAAATGTGCAAAGAAATACAAAAATAAAAACAACAATAAGATTGTAGTGGAAGAAATTGTGGGAAGACAGTTGAACAAACGTCAAAGGAAAGTGGGAAAAATAAGAAGCAAAGGGACAAACAGAGAAAGGAGTCACATACCCATGTGTAGGTAAACAGGACTGAACAGCATGTTATTTAAAATAGGACTGAAATTTGACAATCATGTGGTCAAGAAGAAAAGAGCATTTAATGCTCTATTGCCTCTATGAACCTGTGGGGATTAAACTGATAGTAAACCTTATACAAAACAAGTTATCATTTGATTTAATATTTCCTTGCACACGTATTTCAGCATCTGAGGAGAACAAATTTATCATTTGTATTTTCTTTCAAATGCTCTGAAATATTTAAGGCTACAACCGTTAACGTCATTAAGAAGAAGGGAAAAGACGAGAAATAAGAAATTAACCGCACGGTGTCGCTACCAGTTTGAGTATTTCCTTTATCAAGAATATTCGAGAAATGTGATGAGTGGTCATCGTGATTTATTTTTTTTACCTAAACGCCCGTTTTATAACTGAGAAGACATTATTTGTCTTTTAACTAAAGCGCAATTTCTAGTGGTTATTTTGAATCACTCCTAAAGTGAAAACATACAAAAATGGAGTCATACACACTCATGATAATAACTATTCTCCATTTGTACAATAATACAGATTATCATGCAAATACAGCCTCACTTACTAAAATAAATGCATTCATCGAGCAGCATGTTTCTTGTAAGGGCGTATGTTGGACATTAATTATCTCTAGTTCATAGTGTGGTTAACGATGCCAATGTAGTAATGCTTTTGTTTCTACCGCCTGATCTGACCTATTAGCACATGCTTTTGGCGCACAATCAAAAACTGAGCTTCACACAAACGCTACCAGCGAGCTCCGTTTCTGAAAAATGTAAATAAAGGCCATCTGCTCCTATATGTAAACAGTAGACCGTTTCGTCCTATCAGGGAGTCTCTGACAGTTTGACCCGCCCCCAATACGACAACTCCCTGCTTCTATTGGTCAGCCGGGAACGCCCTGCCCACATCGCGTCCGTCCTCTCACCTTATACCGGACGCTGATCCGCCCACCGGAGCGAAGACAAAAACAATCGGCATCCCTCTCACAGTCCGTAATAAACAAGAGGACTTCGGTCGAAATTAGAAAATATATAACTGTTCCGCAGACACTCACACCAAAGGGGGAGAAATGGTTTCTCCGGTAACAGTGGTGAGTATAATCTTCCAACCAGCGTTGACATTTCTCACTCATTAGCAGGAAAATCGTGGCTGCTATCTTTAGCTACGCGATAACAACACTTCGGAAGATGCAATCACATGTCGGTATGAATGCGTCTACAGCTTTGTGTTGGCGATTGAGCGTCTGATCTCACAGGTCCAGCGGTCGTTGTGTTATTTGCGTTAACATGCATAGCATAGCACGTCGAAGGCCACCGCGTGCTCTTTAGTTGATTTAATTCCCAGTAAACAGCGACGCGTGTTCGTGAACCTTTTCAGACGCGCATCGTTGCGCGGCGCGTTTATCGCCTCGCTGCTTCTTTATTTCCCACTCTGCGTCTTGCATGTGCCGTAGGCGCAAAGCACGAGCAACTTTTACGTTCACTGCAGCAGTTTTTCCTGGACGCGGACGTTTTGACTCGTCCTGACGGCGACTGTCCGCGTCGTTGCTTCGCGATCGTCCGCGTACAAAAGGACCTTTCCACACTTTTCCAAAGGCAGCGTCTGACAAAAGGAAACCCTGTCATGTGACGATCCTTTTTGTGGTTCTTTCCTTCTCTGTAGCCGCCAGTAACGCATGCGCCACGCAGGGCTCCTTTGTGGCTGGCTTTCTTTTCATCCCCTTTGCAGTAGCTGTGCTTTACATAGATTCTGTTATTCCGTCTGTTCAGCTCCATTATTGACCAACTGTCACTAAAGGAAATGTTACAGCTACATGAATAATTTAAACAGCCCCAGCATCCTCTTACTTTGAAAGACCTGCTATGAAATATTACCCCATTTGTAGGGGCCCTAATTATGATGCGGGGCAGCTTGGCCTGTAGTAAACCATGACGTTTAACCTCTATAAACTGACTACAGAGAGACAGAATAAGGGGCATTGATCATCTTTTCACAAATGGAATCAACAACGTGGAGCACGTAGCGTTTCAGACCAACACATACTCTCCTTAACCCCCGTGCAGCCTTCGAAGGGTCAAAATGAAAAACAGGGGACGTTCACAGCTCAAAATCCACAGAAGGGTTGGATTAAACAGCCGCAGACTGATGATAAATCACAACACGCTTTATCTAGACGAACGGTTGGATGAACTTGTTCATCATAGACCCACACGTGTTCATTGCTTGGATGTAACACCCACAAAGGCTGTTTTATCCAACCCTATTTTACAGTGGGGTCGTTTTGACCCCTCGAAGGCCCCACGAGGGTTAACCAAGCTTTGTATTTGCTGCAGGGGACAGCTGTATCACTAGGTAAGTCTTGACTAAGTCAAGTGTTTTTTTTCTCGCTTTCAGATTTATTCCCTTGCCTTAAGAAACATCAGCTTTTCCATTCCGGCGTTCTGCTGAGCTGTGCATTTACTGCACCGTGCTGTTCTGCAAGCGCAACTTACGGCACGTTATCCTTGAAGTTAAAGCACCTGTCACATAGAAGGAAAGCGTGTTGTGCAATCCTAGGCGGCCATAACATTGTCATATGACTCACACAACAGCTGTGCAGCCAACCAAATGCGACCACACTTTTATTACACTTCCCCTTTGCCAAATTGACTACACAAGAGTGTACAAGTAGTTAATATACCTCTGCGTGTCATGTTTCGGATGCATGATCCAGAATGGCTGAATGGATGTCAGCCTGGCTGGATGTTATTCAGTGTGCTTTTGTCTGCGTGTTCCTACCTGAAGTGCAGCTAAATGATGAGCTGTGGCTCAAAGAGAGAGGCCAGTTATGACAGAGGGCAAATACATCATATAATACTGTTTACAGATCATAGTTCATGTTCATTTCATGTTCAGTAAATGAAGTTATTCATATCAGCTACTACATGTGATGGGAGAAAAACAACAATATTCTGGCACTCGACCTTATCGCAGGCACTTTATGATTTATGAACATTTTTATAAATCAAACAGACTTTTCTTATGTTTTGCCCTCTTTAGTGTTTTTTAGCTTATTATTGTGTAGCTGCAGAAAGTTTACATTGAAAACAGTGGGAGTGGAAACTGCAAAGTACGTCTCAAATAGGATCAGAGGTTATGGGACTGTCGGACTCTGGGAACAAACCACTCTCCATTTTTTTCCCATGCAGAAGACTTTTTTTTTTTTTTTAGGTGTTCTTGATCTGCAGTGGGGTTTTTTTTCAGTTCACCTATTAAATAACAGACGTTCTGTGTAATGATTATACTCGAGCGCCCTTGAATCAGAACAGAAAGATGTTTTCTGGCGTCTTGGGCTTAAGTAGCCACCGCTGGGTTGAAAAACAGTTATGACATTGGATAGTCTGGGAGGGCTGCCAAGTTTGTCTCCTATGCTTGGCACCTATTTGGCCTAATAAGGCAGATAGATACACACACACTAACGTGACATGCTTACATTTGTATTTATATTTTAGGAAGGCCAGACAAAGTGCATAATGGAGAGAAGAGTATTGCATTAGCTCTCATAATACACCTATGATCAGGTTTGCTCCAGTGGAAAGATCCCCCCCCCCCCCCCCCCGTGCTAATAAGAGGAGGATGGTGTTCTTAAATGGATTCAAAAGCAGAAGTAAGCGATTCGTTTTCTGTGAACGTCAGCACAGCTGCAATCCATAGATACAAAACCTCAGTCATGCTGGAAATGCTGCTGTTGAGGTTTTGCAAACGGACAGTTCTTTGTTATGATTGATCAAACAAGCAAAACCTCTGAATGACCAAGGTTTGAAAGTGCAGTAATTAAGTTCTAAGAGGTATTATAAACAAAAGTTCACAAACACGGGAAGATAAAGTCACTGCGAGGCGGGAAAGAATACGCTGACATACATGCAGCCAGGAACAAGGAAGAATTTAACAGAGAATGTAAACCAACCGTAAAGAAATACCAGAGAAACAGAAAACACTGCTTCGTGCAGGAACTAATAAGTGAATACTAATCAGGCGAAGGGGCTCAAAACACAACTAAAAGTCACTGCAGTGTGCAGGAACTAACAAGTGAACCAAAATGAGCAAACAACAGACGAAAGCACAAACAAAAAAACACGTAGCAGAGACGAGGCTGCGAATCAGACCAGAAGAACAACGAACGACCCAAATGGTGTCGGAGAGGAAGCTCTTTACACAATGAACAGAAGCCAGGTGTGTGTGTGTGATTGTCCATGATTAGGCCAGGGAAGCTGAGGGAGAACCGGAAGTGTGATGTCACGGTGGGTGTGGCCAGACTCCATAATACTAACAAAAACAAAAAGAACAGAACGAAACAGCTGTAATTTATCCACCACTTTATTGAAAAGCTCAAACTTAAGAGGAAAAACACAGAAATACCCTTAGCTGTACAAGATATATAGGAAAATTCACAAATATACATATATAAAGAATTAAAACAAAATGTCATTTCCAGAGTTTTGGTCTTGTGTATGACGTTACACCAAACTACAGTGGAGGATCGGAGCAAACACAGAGCGGCGTCAAACTACAGGCCGTCTGTTTTGGTGGCCTGTCTTTTCAGAGCTTCGCGTAGCCTACAATCAAATACAGGGAGAAACGTGATTCGCTTTCAGTTTTCAGTTTAGTCACTAGTCTGAGTCTGTGGGTGCGTGTGTGCAAGCGGGGAAATAGGCTTGTGAAATACAAATTGTTTTCCTGCTGCGTTACATTCATATCAGGTCGTTCAGGGTGAGTGTGAGGTTACTTAAACACTGTGAGATTGTGACAGGCTTCTTCTGCCCTGCTTACTTATTCTTTTGTGAAAGTTGCTAAATTGGTGTTGGCCTCATGTTACTTGAAATGACAAATGGCTCCTGGAAAAAAGCCACCTGGGATCAGATGGCGGCTCCTCTACACCCTTTTAAACCTCTTCCCGTTGCACCGCACCCTTTCTTCATTGTCCCCTCGCTGTCTTCCCAACTCTCCTCCACTGATCTCCGCTCCAGCGAACCCTCACTGTCTTCATTTCCCTCCCAAGTCAACTTACCCCCTTTTGTCCCTCTTTGGCTGGCTGCCTTAAGGCCAGGGAGGGATTCTCAGAACCATAGGTGATCTTCCAGATTTATTTTCACTCGATTGTCTTTTGTTTTCTTGTGACCCTCCGTTAGGCCTCGTCTATTTGGACAAAGGAAATATATGACGGGGAACGCAGCTGGGAGGTAGAAATTCTCCAGAACGTGAGATTCAGTAAAGGTTCAGGCAGATGATGAGAACGAAAGACAGGATGGGTTGAAAAAAAAAATGTAAGAGGTTACTGGAAGTCAGTGGAGCAGCGTAGAAACTTTGTGCATTTCCTCTTTAACTTGCTGTTTCTGCAGGGTTTCGCTTCGGCCACCGTCTGCCATGTGACGCGTAAACTAGTGACTAGACAAGAAATCAAGCCTGATGACGCTTCATAAAACCATTGTTTTAAATAAAGAGTTTGCTGTTTAGGTTCCTTATGAAAAAAAAAAGTGATGTGAGATTGTCCACCTCTCACGGAAGCAAAGTTCTCTGTAAAACATTTTATGACCTCTGAGTTGCGATAAATGCCCTTTTAATAATTCTAGTTTAACACACGCTAACACTCGTTTGAGGTTGTTCTGACTCGCCGAATAAGTGAAATGACTCATTTAACACTGTAAATGTTCAACCTGCTTTCAGGTCAAGAGTGAAGGCCCCAAGCTTGTGCCATTCTTCAAGGCAACCTGTGTCTACTTTGTCCTGTGGCTGCCCACCTCAAGTCCATCCTGGTTTAGTGCCCTTATTAAATGTCTGCCCATCTTCTGCCTCTGGGTCTTTTTGCTGGCACATGGCTTCAGCTTCTTAGGTGCTCGCTCCAGTGCCCGTAAGATCTTGGCTGGCCTCATCTTTTCTGCTCTGGGCGACGCCTTTCTCATTTGGCAGGAGCAGGGCTACTTCGTCCACGGTGAGGCCACGCATGCGCACAGTATTTATTACCTCATCGTCTGGCGTTACTCTTGGTGCAACTGCGTCTGGGAGACACTATGTCAATATGTGTGTCTGTGTGTATTATGTCCGCAGGCCTTCTGATGTTTGCCATCACCCACATCCTCTACTCATCAGCCTTCGGGATGAGGCCTCTAAACGTGCGCGCTGGCCTTGTGATTACCGCCGTGTCGTCTCTGAGCTACATGCTGCTCTACCCCTACCTGTCCGGCCCCTTCACCTACCTGGTCGCTGTCTACATCGCTCTGA
The DNA here is from genome assembly GCA_030770545.1 of Macropodus opercularis. NCBI lineage: Eukaryota > Metazoa > Chordata > Actinopteri > Anabantiformes > Osphronemidae > Macropodus > Macropodus opercularis. The sequence goes on along the minus strand of CM061094.1, from coordinate 5,914,205 downwards.
TTGGCTTCATGGGCTGGAGGGCCATCGCTGGCCTGCAGTTCGCCAACGACCTGTGGACCTGGACCAAGCTGTCCGCCTGCCTGGGCGCTGTCCTCTTCATGGTTTCCGACCTCACCATTGCCGTCAACAAGTTCTGCTTCCCCGTGCCGCATTCGCGCGCGATCATCATGGCCACCTACTACGCCGCCCAGATGTTGATAGCGCTGTCGGCCGTTGAGTGCCAGGATGCTGAGGCGACCAGGAAGAGAATATGAGCTCCGGAGGTGTCTGCAGCGACTGGTCAGGAAGCTGGGATGGTGGCAGCTGCTCCCCTTCCAGCCCTCAGTGATAATGGACACGTCTCACTGCCAGATACCCAGTCCTGACAGGCCAACAGCATTGTTACCATGGCGACCGGTCCACTACACGGCTATCACCCTACTACCCCACTAGTGTGGTAGTCTCACGCCTGTCTTCTCACCGTGACAACAGGCTAGTAACATCCTAACAGTCTTACCTGCTGCCTCCAGTCCTTGAATGGCTGTCTCTCAAACCCTAGTTACCATGGAGACAACAGTAGTAATATTAACCTGCTTTGTACTTTAATGAGAATAGTACTTTACTTTTAAATGCCGTGGTTTAATTTAAGAGGAGCACGTCACAGGGGAGCTTCGAGGAGTGTGTAAAGCCAGCGTGTGCGTGTGTGTTTAACATTCTTACCTCGTTTTCCACACAGTCCCATTTCACAGTCACCACACCGACTAACATTTGCTTCACGTGGTCCAATAACACAGATTAACCTTTCATTGTCATTAGCGTTGCCTCCTGAGACCTTGTTAAAAAAAGGGACTCTCCTTTTTTTTTTATCCCTGTTCAACCTCTGCCGTTTTTGTGTTTCCCCTCATTTCAGGGTGCTGTTTTTAAAACCAGGAGTATTTCCAGAGCCGTTTAATTATATGCCGTCTCTTTCATTTCAGCCACAACGCACACGCTGTCTTTGTTCATTCCGCTGTTTTATAACCCGTGCTCAGTCTCTTTTGGAGGAGTCGCGTCTCTCCTCGGATAACTAGATGTGCAGGGGAAGACGAAAATAAGGCAGTGAGGTGGAAAGTCAGGGGGGAAGGTTGCGTGACTGTAATAACCACAGTGTATTGTGGCTTTGGTGGGTGTTGGAGTTAGTGGAGGTTGTTTGAGGAAGATGCTTCCCGCTGACGGTGTCCTGCTGTCACAGAGAGAATGCAGCAAACAATAATAATACCAGCGCAGACGTGAACGCTGGATCACACACACGCACACGACTCCCACTGGTTTAGTTATTGAAGAAAACCCGGCGGGGTTCTTATTGCTAGGCTCCATCAGCTGACCCATGCTGTCACTGGCCTGGGACCAAGTCAACGGGAGTGTGTGAGAGCACCTCTACACACACACACACACACACACACGTTTTCCCGTCCGTGCATAAGGGAACTGGCCTGTCATACCAGGGAGCGCTGGTCCCATTATTCCCAGTACTCCCCTCTGACAGGACACTTCATCAGCTTTAATCCTGCAAAGTCCACCGCAGCTAATCCCCGACAGGCCGGGCTGGTTCGTCTTTCAGCTCTGACTCATTTCCGCCTCTCACCTTTTCGCTTTTTGATCCCTGCAAACATTTTCTGTTAGCGTTAAGTGTCTTACTGAATATTTTGGAAGCACGGTGGAACTCTTTCTTCATGCGTCTGCTTTGTGTGGGTGTGTCGCCCCTGTCATAGCTGTTGAGTGAGTACGTGTACATGACCTGTTAAAGAACAAAAAACTTATAAGGCCAGAAACCATCATAGCTTATATTATAGACACTAGACACTGGTGATGTATCCATGCAGATCATGTGTTTTATAGCATCCACTGAATCCATACATGGCTTCATGGTTCATTCCTCTAATAGTTTATGTGGCGGAAATAAAATCAGTGTTACTAGAAAGTATTAATCACTAACAAAAAACCAAAAGCTGTTCAGTTGATTATTTGAAACGCATCTAAGATGATTGTGCTGTAGATAAAACCAAGGGGCACGGAAAAGAAACAGACCCGTGTCGTGGATCCGTTCTGCTCGGTCAGTGACTCCTGCAGCTGCAGGTTATGCACAGATGAATATGAGCCACCGTGAAAGATCTGCAGGCAGATCGTGGTGTTGGATGCTGTATTTTTCTTTTCTTTTCTTATTTGACCAGGGGGAAACACTCTGTTCTTAATGGCGGCTGTTCCTCAATCTCCTTCCGCCGTGTCAGCGTGCTGTTTCTGCTTCGTCAGTCTGTCCGCTTGGCTGCCGCTTTGTGTTTTAACTTGCTTACCCGGCGTCTGCAGAGCGCTTCTCGTCTCGTAGTTCCTCACCTCGGGCGGAGCGCGTTCCGTCAACAATCAATAGACGTCTTGAAGAAGGCCCCCGGATGATGATGCGGAGGCTCGCTAGCAGATGTGCACCTGTCTGCCCGTTCTGTCTTAAATCAGTGTTTAGTTGATTACAAGGAGAGATGGTGGACGAGATTTGGTCGAGCAGTCTTCAGGACTAAGCTACAGAGGACTAAGGGCTTTAGTTCCCGTGGTCTAATGGCTGCTTGCCAGAAGTCAGACTTTACTTTGAAGTATTTCTGAGATTTTCCTACCGACTATCCCACACTTTAGAGAATTCTCCAAAACTTTGGATGTTTCTTTTCTAAGAGTGATAGATAAATAGTTTTAATATTATTTTATGATTTTCCAACTGTATGATGAGGACTGTTTTAAATATGCACTATTCCTCTCTCCTGGTCTGTCATTATTTGACTTGGACTCGCACACCACCCACCCTGTTGGTGCTTTTAGCCTCCTGCTTCGATCCGATGTTATTGCTGAGCAAAGGTGCAGCTGGAAAAGGCAGAGGGGGTGAAATATGACACACCACCCAGGTCTGTCACCTGCCAGCTACGTGGCCCCCGGGTGGCATCACTTTACCTCCGTCTGTCAGCTGCTCTTCTGGTGCGGTCAGCTTTGTGCGTGCAGACAAAGGGACCTAAGGGATCAGTGGGAGTCCGGTGTAGTTCAGTAGCGAGCTGGAACCAGTCGGCGTTGCAGTGGAGAGGGGCCGCGGTTTCGCTCTGAATAAGTTAGCACTTTGATTTAAAAGTATTTCTCTCACTCCGTTGCTGTTGTTTCTCGTGGAATTTGATTTGAAATGATGCTGTTTATGCGCTGGGCCCATCACATGCAGCTGAGCGACGTTGCGTTCGGTTGGTACATCCCAGCTAGTGCGCGACATTTAGGCGGGAACGAATCCTCCACATCGCAGCGGTGATGGAGCAAGTGAGTCTACGCTCACGTTTTATTACTACGACTGACTGCATATGTGAGGTAAACGAAGCTCATCTTCTCTTTCCAACGTTGGTCTGAATCCACTGCGCTGCACTTTTCTGCACTCCATAGAACAAGCAACAGAACAAAATGCCCTGTTATATACAGTACCTACACATTTCCTTTACTCTTTTCATTTCTTTTTTTAAGACATACAGTAAAGCAGAAATGACCATTAACTGAGACAGTTGTGTTTTGATGTTTTCTCTTAAAGCTCTTGAAGTGTTAAAAACATATTTTATGAATATTGTTTTCTGACAGTGTTATCATTTTTATTGGTAAAAGGACTGTAAACAACCTGTCTTGAAAAACTTGACACACATAATTAAAGTGTAGTTATAAGGCCCTTTACAATAAATATTTTTATTTAACTTTTATTTAACTTTATATTTTTTTCCTTCACTTTCTGATACACTTGCTGTCCTTGATTTTCTCTTCATGATTTATTTCTTTAATGACTGTAGTGATGAATTTATTTCTTTGATGTAGTGATAGTGCTACGAATGTGAATATCTATTGGAGGAATAAATGCAAACGCAATGCAACTTGAACTTCACGGTGTGAGTCCAGTCCTTTTTATTTCCTCGGGTTAAAGAACAGAAGCTGCTGGTCATCGACAGCTGAAGTGGTGTTAAGGCAGAAAGGACCAGAGGAAAAGAGAGGGAGCTCTGTTCTAGTAACTGCTGCGCTCAGTCGTCGGACAGAGAGGTGGAAACGGTGCTTTCAGATCCTGTGGAAAATCGTACGAACTGATACCAGCGAAGCGCTTTCGCTTCCTTTTCCTTTCTTCTCATTGTGTCTGGGTTTTCACACACACAATTAGCAGAGAACGGTTCAAGTTCTTCCCAAATGGACCCCATTCATCCACAGCCAAGTTCTTGCCGTCAAAGATCCCCAGTCTTCCACTCAAAATAAGGCCTCTCAGTAATGGCCTGTATAAGAACAGGCTTGGTCACACGCACTTCCACTGACGTGTGCTCCATTCAACTCGAACTGGAGAACACTTGAAACGGTTTTTAATCATTTTAATAGAATGTCTGCAAAGTGCACTAGAATTTGGTTCCTTTCAGATGCAGCAGTCTTTGTTTTTTGTTAAATGCTTAGTTTGGCCATTCAGGCGTTAACTCCGAACTACTTCCACCTTATTGTGCCTTAGCTGAGCAGTGAGGAGGCAGAAGCTGTTATTGACGTCACTTTAGTGCCTGTTGGTGCTTAATCCGTTTGTACCTGGCAACCTGACTCCACCATTCCCTTGGTGGCTCTATAGAAATTGAGTTAGTGGGAGCCAGCATAGTGACGTCAGGATGGAGGGAGGCTGTAACCTTTCCCTGTCTGTGTGGCAGCTCTTTGAGGATCCACGCTCACTCGCAGACCACACAGGGTCTATAACGTCTTCGCGGTCACAGGTTTACGCCTGAAGGTTCAAACCTAATCTGTATTCCAACCATATTACAGGAACAGTGTGGTTTGGTAGATACATACAGATTATTACAGCTGGTGAGACAATATGAGAACACTTAACGCTGACTGCAGAGAGAGATGGAATAATATCTCTGTTTATGTTTGATATATCTGTGATGATGATAAAGATGATCTTTATATAAACAGTGGAAAAACACTGATAAGTGGGACGACGTGCTGTTGACTGGATTCAGCTCGCTTCATTAATCCGCATGTTGATGTCACTGAACTGTGACGTGGCTGAATTTGTACAATGTTAGTAAGACATAAAACTTCTTGTGGCGCTTTCTACGTTTTGGTTAAAAATCGAATAACTTTGTGGAGATGAAGCAGCAAAGCACTAACTTACTTATTAACAGCTTCTCTGAGTAGTAGAGGCAAGAGTAAGAGCAAGTGTGACCTCTTGTGGTCATTTAATGAATTACTTGAGGCAGGAAAGAAAAAGGTTCTTTTCTCAAACAACCAAAATGTGATTTATTCTTCTCGAGTGTGCTACAATTTTAAACCCAGCCAAACAGGACACGTAGGATATAAAGCTACACGTCAAGCAAACTTACAAAATAAACTTCTCTGTGTTTGCCTGCTTGGAGACGTGGTCCAACAGACCCTTGTCGTCCTTGCCTGAAAGACAGGACACACACAGAGAACTGGTTAAGAAAGCGGTACCTCACACTCTCCTGAAGTCCACCTACAGTGAAGGCGGTGCCAGCGATGGGGATCTTGGAGGCTTCCATCCACTCCTCAGCATCTTCAGGGCGAAACTCCAGGATGTAGCCCGATGGTCCATCTCCGTGCTCTGAAGGGACTTCTTACCCGCCAGGTGAGTCACCTGCTTGCCCCCCGTCATCCCAGGGAGCCGTTCCGCTTCATCTTGATGCGTCGTGCTGATAACTCCAGGAACTTCACTTTCCCTTGAGGAGGTTTTGGGCGGTCTAGACTAGAGAATGTAGAAACACGCGTACAATATTCCCATAAACACCCAAACCTTGTGCACAGCCTTCCCAGAAGAGTTGAAGCTGTTATAGATGTAAAGCGTGGACCCACGTCATACTAAACCCTGTGGATGGGAATTGGGACATCACTTAAGTTCATGTGTGAGTCAGGGCAGGTGAGCGAATACTTTTGGGAAAATAGTGCATATTAGAGGCGTATCTTTGAAGAAACATGAAAGATCGTCTACTCCTGCTCAACTGCAATTTACACTTCCTCTATTGCCATGCTCCTGTTGTGCAACCCCAGAGGACAGCCAAATGTCCTTGTGAAGATATTTACATGCCCCAGCTTGCACCTTAAGCAAGAAAGCATCTTGTTAGACAGAGCCGTGATAAATGAGCTTGTTGTGAGGAGGGATTTGGTTGGATTACTTTCAACCGAGCACTAGAAGGGAGGATTTATTATGCTGCCCATATGTCTTCATTTGGAAGATAGAGGGAAGATGATATTATTTAGCATAGCTATGAAGGAATGAAGCCTCTAGTCTCAGGGGAGTGAAAGAGACAGTAACCGCTCATCTCCGCTGAGCCTGAAGGGGCGTGTTTGTCTCCTTAGAAATGTTCCAGCTATTGAAACAGGAAGAAATGTCCCACATGGGAGAAACCAAACATAAAAAATACATATAAAAAGTTTGTGTTATGACATCATGTCCCTACGCTCAGTGTAAAGCGGCACGGTGGCGGTAAGGTGTCCGATACAGATGGTGTAGCCTCCAGTATCGCTGACTTTCACATCCTTAATCTTCAAGGTGTAGGTCTGACCGTCCTCAGACAAGGACACGTCAAACTTTTCATCTCTTTTAACTTCCTTTCCACGAACCTGCAAAAACACAGGACACTTCTGGGAAAACAATTTCCACATTCCTTTTAAGTGACTTGTCAGTCACTTCACACATGGCTCAGGGGTTGAGACATGCAGAATACACAAAACAGTGACGGGACAGTGTGGTAATGCAGTCGGTGATGACATTGTCTCTCTCCTTTTGCCCCGTTCTGCACCTGCCTGCAACGTTGAGCCTGGCTGACAGCCTCCCGTCTCCAACCTGCAGGGTGTAGGTGCCCATGTCACCGAGGCCCACGCTAGAAATACGCAGCATGTGTTTTTGGTTCCCATCTGCTTCGCTGCGTATTTCCCGAGGGAGCACTGGATCCGTGCCCTGAATTGTAAATAAAATGCACAGCTGAGAGCAGAACAACGGGCAAAGTGTACCAGCAGCCACTGCATCCTGACGTACGGATCTCTCAGTTCTAGGATGGTGTCGAAGACAAACGCTGGTGTCGGCTTTGGCAGTGACGTCCTCCAGGGGCTTCAGAACACGCACCATCTGGCAACACAGACAACCTTTCCCACCTTCACATTCACTGACTTGAGCGTTGCCATAAAGTTGTTGTTGTTTTTTGGTTTTTTTACAATTTTATGGTGACAAGATGCTATTTTAAGCTGTTTTTCATATAACGTGAAACCTTTCTTCTTTACGAGCAAACTCTGTATGACAGGCCCACCTCCACCTCCTCTTTCTTTTTCATCTCCTTCAACTTCTTGAGGATGCCTCTGAAGTCGGTGAAGCTGTATTCGGCGCAGATCCTCTCGTAGTCCTTTTTGTCAGCTCCAGCCAGGATCTTTAACATCTTCTCCTCAGTCGGTGGCTTCTTCTCGTCTTTTCTCCTCTCTACACAGCTACACATGAAATAGCATCACACGGTGTGCGTGCGCCTATATTAGTGTATGCTAGACTCTTTGTTTTTTTTACGTCTCTCAATATGTTATGAAGTTTATGCAAAGACAGCATAAGCATCCTTTCCTGCCCCCTGTAGCAACACTGGTGCACAGTGAATCCTATTTATGAAGATGTCGTCTTGTAGATATTTATGGACGCATGAAAAAGATCAGAGGGCGCGCCACCACACCTTGACAGGTTTTAGGTGTGTCATGGTTTTAGATAATAGATTTATGTTCCTACCATTTCTTCAGCATCTTATTAAAGTCCACAGCCAGATCTAGAAACAACACAAGAGCAACTATTACTTATTATTAATGTAATTGTCTAAAATCTGCACGTAAACTCAATCCAACGCTTCTAAACACCCATCACACCTGGAGAAGCTCAAGAGCATTGTATAAAACGATTAGACTCTCTCTCTGTGTTCGTTGGAAGCGATGCACTCGTAGACGTCAGCATCCTTGAGGGTTTGAGCTGCATCGCAGATTACGTAACGCGAAAAAAAGGAAGAACCGCTTTGCTTTTCAGTCTGTCATGACATCATCCGGTCACCGGTCCACCACGGACCCCTCTGCAGTACCTGACTCAGAGCGAGAGGAGGCAGCGCCACGCTAGGAATACGCAGTAAACATTCTGCCGCGCAACTTAACAGTCATCCCTCAGCAGAGAAACAGATGGCAAGGGGAGATGCATATGTCAGCACCCACAAGTTAATTGCTTTATAATAGCTATTTAAGCTTCACTTAAGCTCCCCGGCTGGTACAGAGAAAGTGCTAAATCCACTCCAGAGTGGTTATAGATAAAAGGATCAGAGAGATTTTTTTTATTTTCTTCATGATGCTTCCTGTGCCGTCTGATTTGACAACACAAACTTGGCAGAATCTCGTTTGACTACAGCTTCTAACAAATAACAAACACTAATAAATACACAAGGGCTCAATGCATAAAACAAATTGTGATTCCAGTAACACGTGAATATTTGAAATATGAATAGAGGCACCTGAACCGTTCGGAGGTCAAGGCACCGAGAATATATTTACTGAGGCGAAAAACCTCCTGTGAGTTTAAGTTAAGGGACATTTTCAAACCTTGAGTACATGTTGATGGCTGATGTTGTCATAGAAGGATTTGGTGGCATCAGACAGTGTTAGTCCGCTGGCACGTTCCTAGTTAACACTGGGCTGGAGGTTCCCTGAGACTTTGGTCTTGAAAACCACTTTCTCGCCTGTTAATGGGAGATCAGCATGTTATCGAATAGTTTTTGCATGACAACGTCCTTTTTTTCTTTTTAAGGTCAACCCATGAATGCTAATGCTATAGTTTCTCTGCAGTGCTCTGTGACAGCCTGTCTTCCACAAGGCTCTTAATCTACAATTCACAGCCTGAATGAGGCGCAAACACCAAAAAGTGTATGCAGAGCAGTTATTCTACAGGAGCAGCAAAGGTCACACACACACACACACACACACACACACACACACACACACACACACACACACACACACACACACCCACACACACACACACACACACTCCTCGGGATCAGTGGGTTCCTAGCACTTTCACTTAGGACGACAAATAGTGAAAGTTTCCATACTGCAGCAACTACTTCCCGGTGGAGCTTTTCTCTTGTGTCATCTGGAGGTTCGAGGCAAACTCTGTTCAACGATCTAAAATTAGCTTTGCACGCACTTCTCTTATAGTCTCAAGGGCTCACGGTTGTTTATGGCGTGACGGGGAGGGAGACGCCGGCGCGAGCAAAAGGCTGTTTCTAGAAATTTTAAAGGTGCTTGGAGATGAAAGGAGCAGTTCACCTCACCCTCCTGGGCAGTGAGAGGGCGCAACGTCTCCTTGAAATCTGGGACAGACTCTCTGGGATTTGGGGGGATTTCTGAACCTGGCTGAAGGACTCCTCCACAGCTGAGGTCTTATGCTGAACCCCGGAGTCCTCTTTATTAAAGATATTCACTTGAAATGTACAAACAGGAAAATTAGACAGTAATATAATGGCTGAACCAATGTTTTATAGTCTGGTGTAGTTTAAATTCTGTTCTAGCCTATCCTAAAATCATTTTTATCATAATTCATACCATCTGTCATTGACACCACCTGAGAGATTTTTCTCAACTTGCTGGAGCTCGAGGATGTAAAGGTGGTGGAGGTCATTGGCCTCGTCTGCTCTCCCAGCTGCTCCATTCCGCCCCCAGTGACCGATGGTGCCGAGCTGCGGTGACAGACAGAAACAGACAATGCTCTACGTTTCAAAACCACACGCGTTGCTCATTTTCCTCTCATTCCCTCGGGGTCTGTCTGATGCGTAAGAGGTCCCGATATATATTCCTTCACTTTGCTCACGCCTTACAAAGGAAAACGCATGTTTGCATCTTTTTGTCTCTGCGCAAACTGAGCTTGTTATTCCCAAAGCAAACAACAACAACTTTAAGCTCGCTTCCCCTTTCTCTACTCGGGTCCCTGCCCTTTTCCTTGCTGAGCCATCCTCCTTTCAGCAGTGACTACAATGGCCCCTACGCCTTCGCCAGGCTCGCACATGGATCCAATTAAAGAGGTAATCCAGACACCTGCTGTGGGAGATAGCGCACTGTGTTTGTGCCACTGATGAACGTTGCCCTTCTCTTGCGGTGAGATTGGGTCTCTCCTTCGCACCTCGTCCTCTTTTATTTATTGGCTCTGCATGTTTGTAAGCTGTGCAAGGATGTGTTTGTGTGTGTCAGTTGTTTTTTTAGTGACTAGTGCCTAGTTGTCATTTTAAAAGCCGATGAAACAATTACTCTGCCTGAAAAAAATGTAAATCCAAGACGTATTTACGCAGCTTTTTGTTGTCGCTTTTACATCCTGCAGCAAATACATTCCACCCTGACGCTGGTGAACGAATTAGTTTTGTGAGCCTTGATAGGACGATTTTAAGCAGCGGCTTCGAACTCTTCGACGCCGTAACTCTGCAGTCTGAAGGAGCAGCGCGACTCAAAGCTACGAAGTGCTGAACAGGTTGCTGTCTCGCAGGAACACAGGAACGTGCCTTTTCCCTGCCCACCTACCCGACTCTCTGTTCAGCATCCTTGATCTCTTTCTCTCTTGCAACATCCGACAGGGCAAATTGCAACAGGATGTTTGCCTCCCTGGTCTTGACTCTACAGTATTATTGCAGGAAAACCAAGACACTACTCCAAGTCAAACTTACTTGTAAAACGAGCAGCTTTTCTTTCTCACAGATTTATTCTATGCCGCAGGTTTCAGGTAAAAACTAATTTAATTTCCTTCTATAATGTCCTAATCCGCACGCGGCGCTCCTCCGTTAATGGATCCTGCCGGTCTGGGCTCCCTTCCTTTTTAAACAGTGTATCAGTCCAAACACCTGCTGGAAATATTAGGCTGATGTATTCATCCAGCCCAGTGAAGACCAAGCAAACCCAGAACAAATCAGAGCCTTATTTGTCCATCGGACTGTGTGATGGACAAATAAGGCTCTGATTTGTTCTGGGTTTGCTTGGTCTTCACTGGGCTGGATGAATACATCAGCCTAATATTTCCCAGAGGTCAGTTAGTTTGAAAATCCAGTGTGGGCCATCTCATGGTAGTATTTTTAAACGTTAGCATTCCCCTACGGAGCAGGTGGTGATGGAGAGTTTCTAGCAGACTAGAGCCACATCTCCCTTTTTGCAACAGGCAGCAATTTCCATATGGGCGAATAGCACATGATGGTTTTCTGTTGGCCTCGGATCTTGTGTGTTATTCTTGCCTTTCCACAGTCGATGATGCTCTGGCACCTTTACACTCTCCAGGGAGCTTGTCCTGCTCTGACCTACAGTGGTTACTACAGTGGAGGAGAGCACAACCGCTGAAAACTGGAAAACTATAGTTGTAAACACTATATGCTGAACAAGAGATGATCTGTCTTATTAAACATCGTAAAAACATTTTGATGATGAGATGAAATCCTAGACAACCAAGATGCTCCTCCCATCTGGATGATTGTGTATTTCAGCAGACAAGACGTTTTTCCACTTTTATTTGGGAAACAGACTCAGATTTGCATGTTGACGCCAATGTTGTTGTTGTTCTGTAGTAGTAAACAACTGAAGCCTGTCCTCACGGTTGAACCGAATGCTGCTGATTAACACTGGATGTCGCACTGCTATTAATCAGCAGTTGTTTATTAAATGTACGCTGTATTATAATATCACACTGCACTGACATATAGAACCTTGTGCATTGATAGCTCATGAATTATGCTTAAACATTCCCAACCAGATGTCCTGTTATCCTCTGACAGCTGCTGGCCAACTTACTCATAAAGTAAACTGTGACTCGCTGTTGTTACTGTACCATTACTCACAAATGTTCGCGGTGACTTTGCTCAACGTTGCTCTGAGCTGTTCCAGCTTTTCCGCAACAAAACCTCAGCTGCACACGTTTGAAATCGCGATTTATTCTGAACTTCTAACCTGCCTCGCACAGATATAAAGTCTGTGTATAGCGTCTGAGCTGATATACTTTAAACCCTCAGGAGCAGCACTGATGATTACTGTGATCTCCCACAACAAATCAGATGTTAACGTGATACAAAACACGTCGCTTGTCTTGTATTTCTCAAAACAACATCATTTTCTTAGCTGTGTAACTCGTGAATTTTTTTAATTACAAGTCATGCTCTGTGAGGTGATAACAGGGAGCGCTTCCGTTTGATTGTGATAGTTTAGAGACAGAGAGAATGAAGGAGAGACAGACATAGAGGGCCCCATTGGCATTACTTCCCTCTAATCCTCTTTGCGCTACACCTGGCTGGCATACTAATGACGGAGAAATGACCTAGATTTTTCTCCGCACATTTATACTCTCAGCACAAAACCATAATGAATGAGCTGGCTGAGGTTTTATTTCGTGCGTCTGCTGTTTTTTTTTTTTTTTGTCAGCAATGAATCTGAGAAGGAGGCCAAGCATGGATATTCAGCCTCGATGCTGAATACGCTACAGTAGTCATTTTTGGTCTCAGTTGTTTGAGCATCTTCACGATGACACAATTCACGCGGTACGTGTGATCTCTTCCGCTACTGTGCATGTCACGTTGCAGCAGCGTCCTCTTCATAAGCTTCATAAGTACGAAAACACAGTTTCATAGTTCCAGCTACAATAACTAATGACCGTCACTGTCATCACTTGTAGAATGAATAACACCGTTAACTTTAAAGGTTACAGTGGATTCATGAGGAACTGTGGGGTTGTTTTAATGCAGTATAAACTAAAAATACTTCAGAAAGCTATTTAATATGACGACAGCTCTGGCTATGTGATGTTAAAGGCTCCATCTGAACTGCAGATGTCTCTCTCAGATGTCTCTCAGGAGACATTTCATTTTCAAATCTGTCTAACAGTGTTTGGAAGAAGCAGCCGCAGATGAGCGCGTGCGTCTGTCGTGGCGCGTGAGCGTAGGCGTCTGGGTAGTGGCTGAAAGGAGAGAAGATAAAAGTTCACTTTTCAGACTTTGGATGCTTGACACCACAGGTTTTACAACATGTCTAGTTTAGACTAAATCTACGTCTACATACATACTGTATAATGCCAACATTGCTTTGTTTCGGGAAAATAATTCTGTGTTTCTTCATCTTTTTCCTCAACTCTTCATTTCTCCTTCACCCATATTTTCCTTGTTACCCATCAGTAAACATGGAGGAATGTTATTTCCTCCAGAAGGAAATTCAGTAGGGCACAGCAGAGTGGAAAGAAATACCACTGCGCACCTGTTTGGGTAAGAGGAAGCTCAGGCACACAAGGCAGCTAGAACTGATCCGGTGGGATGCAGGAGGCAAAACCCCTTAATCCCTGTGACATTTTAGCTCAGGCCTCTCATCAAAGCCCGTGAGCTGCTGTGCTGTACAGGAAAAAAGAAAAAAAGAAAGTTGGAGGAGGGTGAGTGACTGAAGGGCATGTGGGCAGATACACACCAGAGCAAACTCTGCATGCTCCCTCGCTGGCGAAAGCCTGGCTGCGTTCATTGGTGTCACAACTCAGTGTCATTGTTTGAAGCCCCCCCCCGTGGGCAAGGTCTCTGTAATACCTGAGCAGACAGCAGTTCTTTCCCATCCACCCGTCCCCACCTTGAACACCCTGTCTGTCCACATCAGTCCACGGCACACATCTTCCTCCCGGAGTCGTCCGAGCATGAAGATCCCTGGAGGCTGGGACCAAGGTGCCTGTTGAGGGACGACAGCACGAGTTAAATTATGAAGTGAAAAAGACTGTCAAAGTGTTTTACATGTTTTAAAATATTACTCGTTGCTTCTTACTTTTAAAGTGATTTAAAAGTGTGCAGGTCCCTCGCTGTGCCTTGGGTGATTGCCTACCTATAGACAACACAGGTTAAAGTCAGAATAAAGCCTGACTTGTTTCCAGCTTCAGTCAGATCACGGAACATAAAGTGGAAGAGAATCGGGACCTCAAAAAGCCCATGGTAATGTCCTGCAGGCAAGAGAGAGAAGAGAAAAAAGAAGAAGATGAAGCTAGTGAAGCTAGTTGATTACACTATGACTCTCAAACTCTGTGTGTGTGTGTGTGTGTGTGATGAAATACCTTCAGTTTTCCCTGCAACAGCTCAAGCAAGGTGAAACTGTGAAGTTTTTGTTCTATCGTGAGTGATGCTCGGCTGACGTCGTTTGTTAGGTACTGGTTTCAGTAACGCCCAGATGAATACCTAAGCATTTAATTTATGCTCTGTATTTGCTCTGAAGATTACATTAATAATCCACGGAGGACAGGGGATTATGCTTTGTGGTCCGACTGAATCAGCAGGCACAGCTGGGACAAACTAAATTGAGGTCATATTATTATAGCTCACGTTTTGCGTCCTTTGAGCCTTTATGGTATCAGTAGCTTACAGCAACTGCAGCTGGGTGGTTGGACCCGCATCATGCTGCTGCTGCTGTAAAAACACATGCTGGATGCAAGTGACTGATACAGGAACACAAGGGTTAGAGATTAATGATGAAACTCTCCTGCTTTTTTTTCATTTTATCTTGAAACCTCTACGCTCACTTTTAATGTTCCCTGTATGTTCCCTGTGGACATTTGTTTATATGTTTATATTCTCTTCCAAGACATCAACGTTATTAACCTTAGGTCCTGGTACCTGACTAGTTAGTGCTATTCCGTGGTTGACCAGAGGGCGGCAGTCGAGCGCGTATCTAGGCTTCGCCTCTGCAGGGTGTTGCCACACACAGAACACATTAAGCCTTATTATGTGTAATTACTGCTGCGGTCAAGTTAGGGAAAAGATATTTCAGCCTCCAAATTAAAGTGATAAAAACATAACGGGTTGCTGCAACTTACTCGAGTATTTTTTTAAAAAAAATACTAAAACTAAAAATACGCTGAAGTGTCAATTAATTAATTTAGTATTTAAACTGAGATGGGTGCGTTATTATATAAGATTGTCGAATAGGCCCGTGAACGTAACATGGTGACTTCAGGTGTAAAGAGAGTGTGGTAATTGTGTGTTCCCTGTGGCAATTTAAAACAGTTTAGAAAGAGTCTTTGAAGTATGCAGATGAAAGAGCTAAACACTAATGAAACTATCCACGTGAACGCACGAGATTTGTTCGGTTCTTTCTGAATATTCAGATTTACGTGGGGGCCTTGAATTCGGGCAAAGGGCTTTTGCAAGTTTCAGACTCGGCTATTGGATGATGGATCACACTAGTCCCGAGCTTCGGCGAAGGGCGCACGCGGTCCTCCCGCCTCCTCCGAACACTTCGCGCGCTTCTTATTGGATGCTAGACTTGTCATTCCCCGACCACCCAGGTTAGGTTGCCCTGCACCGTTCAGATGCTCAATTGATGGGCGTACTGAGCTGTGTGCGGTGGAAGGAGATATTCCTTGCGTAGCAAAACAAAACCATGTTCCGTGTTGGTTATTTCACACCGTGTCGCTGCCTCCTCCGCGACATTTTTCCTGGAGCTGTGCTGGTTTTCTCACCCCCCTCGCTCTTCTGTGCGCGGTAACAAGCGGACGTCGGACGATGCTATTGCGGCGTTAAAATAGGAGAGAGACACGCTCAGGATAGAACAAGAAGACGAGGCAGCGCCGGTCATTCATCCCCGTTTACTAGTTTGAGGAATTGATTGGGATCTTTCTCGCGCGCGCGGTGGACTCGACCAACGCGGGTACTTTGGGAGAATTGGGTGAAAATGCACCTGCCGTGAGACGACGGAGTGAGCGGAGCACATGGACATGTTACCCCTGGACTATGTGTCCGTGGAGCATTTCCCAGTTTTCTACCTCGGCTGTGTGTGTGAGGATGACAGCTGATCGCCCCCTCCTCTCCCGGGACTTAAATTAAAAAAAACAAAAAACAACGCTCCATCTCAACGCGTTGCCCTCGACGGGAAACCAGTCTCGATTTCAGTGCGTTTCACAATGGATGGAGCGCAGCGCGCTGACATTCGGCTGATTGCTACCTTAACCTTTCCCTGATCAGGTTTCCCTCTTACACCTGCCGCTCCGTCACGGATTTCTCCAACCTTACCACATGTCATATTGTACCGAAGGACCTTTTGATTTGATTTGGAAGTATTAAAACCATCCATCTTCTCTGTGCCGCTCGGCTGGAAGCGAAGCGCTCCGACCACCTCTGCAAACTCAACGCTCTTCTTGCTCTTTGATACTTAAATCCACGCGGATGATCCTCGACTAGTTGATGAAGTAATCAGCGTCACGGTGTCAGCAAAGGCTTGAGCTCCGGGGGATTTGTCTAGATTATCGCCAGACTGCTATTTTGTTCCCTCGGTTGCACTCTTAAGTGAACTTAGCGGCTCTGGAGCCTCTTCCCTGCCGCCTGGGAGCTCCAACGGCGGAGGGGGACGCCTGTTTACAAGACTCGCTATTCATGAGGAGAGTGAGAATAAAGCGATGACTGCCACGGAGGTGTTTGGGCGCAGATCTGAGGATACGACGACTCTGACGTTGTTGTCACCCCGTGGGTCTGGGGGAACGAGGCGCGCTTTACGGCTGTAGCCCACCTCGCCAGACGCGAGACACCGACGACGACCCGGCTGGTGGCCACCGGAGGATGTTCGAGTCAGGATGCTGCGCTTCCCCGTGAAGAAGATCCGGAAGCAGTTCAAGCTCCTGCTGCTGCTGGTGCTGCTCACCTCCGCCGTGTGGTTCACGTACCTGCACATCAACCAGGGCAAGACCATCAAACTCCACTTCAACTACGGGAAAGGTAGGCATTCACCCAGTGACGTCCGCTGTGTTCACTTTACGCAGTGAAATCCTTTTATTTTACCAAGATGGATAACAGCTGATAGTATTTAAGGACATTTAACATTTACTTTGTGGTTACAGTAGTGATATAGTAGCGTAAAAGTTCTTTAATATCACTATAGAGTACTGTGAACTCCTGTAGGGATATTATAAGACTATTAATATGACAATACAGAGGACTATAACGTCATAAAATGTGAATCAGGCTCACCCCAGCAGATATAATAACAGATGTGTGTTAGAAGAAGAAATACTTTGCTGTCAGACTCAACACGTTAAGGTCAGTATTAACTGACGCTCCTTCTGTTAAGTTTGGATTTATTACAAATGTTCTCCCTGCAATAACTTCCCTCCACATGCTGCCTGTTCTCCCCTGCACGCTGTGATGGGTACAGGACCCGTTATTGCACAAGAAGAAGCATCACAGAGAGGCAGCGCGTCTCATAAATTAACAATAGTTTCCTTCTCCTGGCTGAGTAAAGAGCGCTGCGGTGTCGGGGCCGGGTCGAAAGCCAGGCGGCCGCCTTCGCCATTAATAATCAAAGAGCTGTTCATGAAGGTGGCTGCAGAGGTCACAGGCGTGCCGGTCCTCTTTGGAAAATAGTAAGGGGTGGGGGGGGGGTTAGCTGCTCGTCACCTGCTGCCGTGATGCTTCATATCACCAAGGCTGTAACGCAGCATTTTGCCGGAACAACAGCCGAAATGAAAAGAATACAGATCTGTTAAGCGATGTAACACACTCGCTACAGGTTTGACACGGTTTGATGGTGCAGCCCGTCTCCTGCAGCTGTCTGTGTAAGGCGATATCCGGCGATTATGATGTCCTTGAAGAGAGCACACCACGCACACAGTAGACGCACGCTGTCACGCGGGGACCGTTTTACTGCCTGTGATCCCAGCGGTGGGGCTTTCCCAGCAACAAAGTAGTTTTAGTGTCTAGGTGGCGAGAGCTCTTAATCATATGGGTGGCTGACAGCTGCCACCGTGGCCTGTTGTCGTTATTTTGGTTAAAAATGCAATACACTAATGAATTGCACGCCCGTGAAGCACATCCATAGCTGCAATGTACACAACAAGTTCCTGGAGATCTATTATTATTATTATTATTATTATTAGATTTTGGTTTGGCTCTGTATTAATTGCTTTGCGCTTTCTTTTTGTGATTTTTGCTTCTTGCGTCGTCGCTGCCGCTTTGTTTAGTTTTTTTCTCTGTGGAATGTGCATGACAGTCCCTTCCATTCTTCAACATCAAAGCTCATATCTTCGAAGTTTGCTTGCGATTCTCATTTTTGGAATTCTTCTAATAGTCTGCCTTTGTGACTCGTCTTCTGAGGAGAAAAGCTGTTATGCTGTGCTGGTCTGCGTGTCTAATTGACTGTCTTCCATTTAAGCAGGCCTCTGAGCAGGTCAGCTCACTTAACCTCTTATGAATAACATGTCCCCTCTCACACCAAGGGTTTCTAAGTGAGATGTAGCCATTACTGAAAATGGGGCTCTGTGAAGTGTGTAAATATTCATATCAGGCTGCCAGTATTCTCTCCACACATGGATTCTTCATTGATTCTTAGCGCCGAGGTGGGGCAGGTAGAAATAATGTAATTTTATTTCTGGCCTCAGTCCTCCCTTATTTGAATATGAAAACACGATTTGTTAAATTTCCATCTTTCTTGGCCTATTTTGGAGGAAATGAATTTCATCACAGCTAAATCCCCTCCTCGAACAGGCACACGTTCAGACAGACAGATTGCTCCTAGTACTTCATCGACTAGATAATGTCTTACTGGCAGATGACCAGTAGACTTATGAGAAATCTAAGCATCCTAACATAAAGTGGCCCTTTGACGCTGTGGTTATGTGCTGTTTCTGCGAATAATGATTCCAAAAGCGTGTTGGAGACATTTTCCAGCACTTGATTTTGCAGTATGCTGTACTTAGAGTAGCCTATCAAGTGTTTCATACTTGAGCCTGGTCACCCTGAATGGGTCAGCATAACGAGACAACCCAGGGCTTGGTGCTTGTAGAGTCTCTTAAAGTTTGAATGAGCCACTATACTGGAAAACTGTAGGATTAGCGTATGTGTCTGTGCTTTGAATAGGCTGACGGACACCAGTCATATGGGCTCATTAACATATTGTGGTTGTTATGCAATGGAATCCATCACGCTGAAGCATCATCAGGACATTTCCACTCGGAGTCATCGTCATGCAGAGCACTAATCCAGCCACAGCTGTATTGAAATGGGCCAACACTTTCTGCCACTAAATTATTCAGTCCGGGGTGAAGCTGTGTGATGGACTGGTGATGGGCACTCCACTCGTAGTTTTGTGATTTTATAGAAATTAGAGATGGAGTCAGGATCGAAATGACGAGAGCGATGATGGGGCTGACGGACAAGAGCTCAAGAAGCGAGAAGATTTGACGACTCTGGAATAAAGTGAAAATCCAAGTCCAAAAGTTGACGTAAGCTCCTTATTCCGTAAAACACGTACAGCATGATATAAACTGTAGGTCAGGAGGTGTGTCACAAAATGTAAAAACAACAGAATATTGGCACTTTTTACTGAATGTATTATCAGGATAGTTAGCAAATCCCGCATCGTTCTTGCGTTCGAACAAAATTCCATCACATTGGTCACATACGTCATTCATTTCTATATGATGAAAGGCAGAGGTACAGTAGCTGCTGTAACCACGGTGATGAGGAAAGCCAAAAGGTATAATTAAGTAGTTTTCAGCTTGTGCGTTGACCGGTCCAGCCTCCATTTAATCAGAATTTCAATGAGGAAGTGTGTTGGCAGGCAGCGCTGCGGTGCATATTAGATGAGTGGCACATTTATGCACCCACCCAGTTGCACAACAGCCCCCCTGTTATCCAGCATCAACAGGTCTACAGAGGGGGTGGGGAAGGCTGGCTGCCGCATACAGGCCTCTATTGATTAGCTATGATTACACATGTGGAAGCACACGCATGTGTATACACTCCACCACCCCCAGCATTCATACAGAGAGATAAATATAGAAATGTGTGCATGAGTTTTGTGTGTGTTTATATATGTATATGTATATGTGTGTATGTAAAAACACACTCAGTGCAGATGTAAACCTCATATGATCACAAATAAGCAGGAAGTCATAAAGAGGAAGTCTCATGGGCCCCAACAGATTGGCTGCTTGGTCGCCCATGGAGACAACATATGGGAGCGGAGCATGTGGCGTTGGGCGGGTGGGATGGATGCGTATTTTACCAAGACCAATGCTTTCGCAGGTTATGAAGGAGCTTGCACGCATTGGAAATCTGCTGAGAGACTAAACATACAGCGAGGGCAACATATTGATTTAGCACCATTGTGTTACATCAGTGTCTCTTAAAAGTTAAACCATTCAACCATTCAAACATTCAAACTCTTGGGTATAGTAGCAGTTTTATATCAATGTGGATTTGGGTTGTTATGGTATGTCAGCAGCAGCACCCTTAGGCTGACTCGCTGTCATGGCAACCATGCCCTCAGATGTCGCGTTCCCTAATTTTAGCTCTTGGTGGGTCGTCAGCCGGTCGGTTTTACGTGGACCAGAACCACCAGAGGTAAAATGGTTACAGACACAGTGCTGGTGCGTGTAAACACTTGAACACATACAGAGCATCATTTATTCATGCAAGAAGGAAAACTGTCTATTACCTTTTATGATTTGTGAATAATGCAACCGCTTGGTGCCCACTTGCACCTTTTGATGAAATGGAACATGTGTAACTGGAAGACGGAAGAATAAAAGCGGAAAAAAAACGACACAAACAACCCACGTGCTTAGTAAAAATTGGACTATGTTGTATAACTCAGGTGATTTTCTGACATAGCCGAATGCAGACGCTTTTATAGGAATACTGAGCGCAGCGTGAGTGCAGGTTCCAAATCTACACTGACAAAGTGGTTTGGGCACGTTGAACCGGGGACAAGTGTGAACCCAGCTGGGCAGAAGGGCTTTTAAAGATTGCTGCCATTTGGGAAGACTGGGCTTTTATACCACAATGGAAGAACTCTGATAAACACATGAAAATGGAACAAAGCTTTACATCAGAAGAAATTTTACAACGGAGGGAACTACGAAGCCATTGTCAACATCACAGATCAGTCATTTTATTCAGGCAGAAGTTTCTCTGACATCTTGTTCGATTTCTTGAACAACACACGTCCAGAGTGTGTTAAGTCTGGGGTTCATGACATGTATGTTGGCCTGCCTAACACTGGATTGTGAAGGTACCAGGTCCTCCACATGCAGATGAGAGCTCTGGCTCCCTGCCTTAACTCTGCCTCAGGAGATTCGTCTGTGACATTTGATGTAAAGCAGAGAGAAATATGCATGCGCGGCGTAGTTTGCAGCGCGGTGCATATCTGCGAGGGCGCACCTCCCTGATCTGCGTACTTTAGCCCCGGCGTTTAGGCGAACAGAAGGGGAAGGGAGCTGAATGACGCCACTGTTCTCCCGCTGGCACGCTCGCTGCGATCGGGCGACGAGCATTCTGGGAGGAGGGACGACGGGGGCAGAAGAAGGACGCCCTTCTCGCGCCACAGGTGGGACACGCAGCAGGATGCATCAGCGGAGGATGTGGCCGAGACTCCCAATAAAGCAGGCCCTTCGCGGTGCACGGGCAGTGTTGTCTGCTTGTACGTATCAGATGAAGTCTGCGGTGGAACGTGGTTCAGGTTCAGCCAGCTTATACTGCAGGGGTGTCTAATGATACGGCAGTCACACTGTTAAACGGTGCCATCAAGATTTAATTAAGACCAGTTTCCTCAGTAGAGACTCATAAAACCCACATAGGACACTGCTGGGAAACACAGAGGAGGACAGCGGGAATCAGAAAGCGGAATGAATCGCCGGCATGTTCTAAGAAACTATCCTGCGATAGCGAGAGAGGCAGGAAAGCGAGAGAGAGAGAGAGAGAGACACACACAGACGTCAGGTGGGAGTATCGACCAGAGACGATCATGATCCCTGTCATGCAGGATTTGTCAGTTTCCCAGCGCTCTGGGTTGGTTCCGCTCTTTACCCCCCACCCGCTGCAGGAAGGATTTTCTTTCATAAGGTCTCAGGCAACGCTGGGCTGTATCAGCTCTGGTGTCGCCTTACTGTAAGTGATCCAGACCTTGCAGGGTTTTAATCAATCATCAAAGAGTGTGTGTCCCTGCTCCCCGCTGTTCAGAACGAGCTTTCTGTAGTGGCGGTTAATGGAAAAGGTCACCTCTCCTCAAGGCTGCGCCGGCTCACAATAAAGACGGAGAACAGGATCAGAGGAGAGGGACAGATGCACCTCAAAGACGGCACAGGCCTGACTTTTTGGACACGCTGGTTACATCGCAGTCAGCTTCCTAGACTCTTACATCTCTGTTAAGAAAAAGGTGCATTTGATATGATCATAGCTCTCCTTGCCTAACTGGCTTCCAAGTTTTTGAAAACCACTACTTTGTGCATTCTCTGATGTCTTGGTACCAATGAGACAAGTCTTTACTTCTTTAGTATACCAGCAGTGCAAGATGGGTCTGACGAGGCAGTTTTGCATTTCACTTGTATTTTCTTCTTTACGTTTCTCTTGCATCATTGCGCTTATTATGACATCTTACAGTTCTTTCCATCGCACCTGTTATCCAAGTTGTATACCTGACTGCACCTCTTTTTCTGCATGAGGGAAGTAAAAAGAGGAAAAAAAAAGAAAGAGAGAGTAGAGAGAATGTTTTGTGTTTTTAAATCTGTGCACATTGTATGTTCATCACTTTGCTTTCTTGCGTTTTAGTGTTTGTCTCATTTAAGTAGCTGAATATCAATCTGTGTTGTCGTATAGATTAGAAAAGGTGGTTATTAAATTTCCAGTTACGAGATACGTAACGTTTTATTTATTTAGGGAAGAGCTGCAGGCAAACAAATGAAAAGCCTCTAACAGAAAATTCAGTCAGCCAATAAGGTGGCTGCTGATGTAAGCAAAAATAAAGTAGCACATTTGTCTTTATAAGCATCCTACACATTTCTACAATAACTGTTCACTGTATCTGTAGTGTTTTTTAACTTCTTTTAACTTCGTCCAGCAGACGTCACAGTATCTCTTACATCATTATGTGTCTTTTTTTTTTAAAATTAAACTCACTTTCACTTTTACCCATTTTTCACTTTCTCGCGGTCTCGCAGTGTTTTTCATCGATCGATTTCCCCCGACTGTCTGTTTGCATTGATCCAGAATTAGTGTGTCAGCATTGCTCCGTTTTCATTTTATAGCCTTTTTATCGTCCTATTAACATTTCAAGTCAATATTCATCCTATCTTTGTAGGGGGGTAGTTGTAAAATCACAAATATAAAGCTGATTTATGTGGTTTTCAAATTAAAATGTCCTCTTTGTCAATAGAATGTTTTTTTTTTTCTACACATTCTCCATCTGAGAATGTTTTCTTATGTTTCCTAAGTTCTCGTTGTACTACCTCTCTACAGCCCTATTCCCCAAAAAGCTGCACGGAATGAGCGGCATGTACAGAATAATTCAGAACGTTCTCTTCTTTTAACAACACTCACACCGAGATCAGTTTTGGCATTGAAAGCATTTTATTCCCATCCGTGCACGATCTGTGATTTTAGCTGCTCATCATCTCGCTGCCTCTTCTGTTGTATTTTTGGCTTCGTGACGCATCACGTTTCTTCAGTGTGTCGGGTCTGGACCGCTTGCCCTGGTCAGTTTTACTCCGGAGCCGCGCTGTTGTATGAAACACAGCGGTTTACCAAGATCAGCATGTTCTACAAAATCTCACATTCCACATATCTCACAACATCAACCCGAAATTTGAACGTCATGTCATGATTTAAACGTACAGTACCAACACACAGTACACTATGCAGTTCTTTTATTTTCAGCTGTGTCTTCAATAATTCAAAGGTAACTCTTATACCCCTGTTGATCCGTTTTTACACAGAAGATTAATTAAAAGTTTCAAACTTGCGGGGTTTTGGCTGTGACAAGTACACCTTTAACTCGCCAAACTAGATTTCCTTCACCTTGGCAGGACGTTCAGAAAAAGCCACCTTTCCCATCTTCAGGGTCATCCTCTGCAAATTACCTCGCAGGGTTTGGACCCCTTTCGTATCTGTCCCATCAAATCCCAAATGAGAAAATCACTTTTAAATCTTATCGCTCCATCTCTGGGCCTCTATTAGCTTTGTCTCATGTACACCGTGCACCAGGCTTAGGGTTAGGGTGTTAGGCTGTTGCCAAATGCAGCGCTGTGAAATCCTTGATGACTTGACAACTCAGCCAGTTGGACGCCAGCCTGCAAATGTCGAACATCATCAATTACCCACCGTCATTAGTTACCTTTATCTTGGACCTCTTGACGTCTATAAAATGGAGATATAGACAGTAAGCAACAACAAAAAGAGAACAGTATAAGAAGCTGTGTGTGTGAATGTATCGCTCACTTCCTCCACATCCTCCTCAACCTTCTTATCCTTCACTTCGCTCCCACTTTTTTTTTTTTTTTAAATGTTACATCTATTTTTACGTCGACAAATGAGATGTTGGGCAAACGGTAACTTTTCATCTGGCTGCATTTGACCTTCCTCAGCCTCAGCCTAATGATTCAACTCTATTATCTCTCTGTCAGAAATGCCACTGCTACTTGGTCTGCCGGGAGAAAATGAGGTGTTTTTACATGGCTGGCGGTGATGGGAGGACATTGAGCTGAAGGGTATGAGACATCGGTCTAGCACTTGTTCTGACGGATCGTGTTAGAGATAGATTTCAACTTAAGATAAAACTTGTCGGGTGGGTTTGGCACTTAGATGCGTCTGTTTAGTACTGTATATGTGGACACACTTGTGTAAGTTTATACCTGGAAACCAAGCGGGAAATGGGCTAATTATGCCAGACTGCACGTGTTGTATATAAGGACCCAAAGTCACATTTGTATTAAGTTCTAGATGAAAAATCTTGCCCTGGATCCTCTTCGTTTCCCTTGCTGTGCTCTCATCAACAAACATTGTGCACATGCTGTATGAGTAAAAAACAGGTGGAAGGTTGGGATGCATGTTTTATCTTTGTAAGACTACTACTATTAGTGTCCTGTTAATGTCAGCTGAACACCTCTTATGGTGCCACGCTTGTCTTTTTCAGTCTTTGGGGTTTCCTTATTTCTATGATCGCTGTGTGCTTGTCAGCAGAGCGTGACTAACTCATTTGGTCTCCCTACATTAGCTGTCGTTTCTCTTTTTGAAATAAACCTCCATACAGCTGCATTTGCATGAACAGGTTTCCGCTGCTGCTCCCTCCAACGCTCTCTGCTGTGTTGCCGTTAAATTGAATCAAGCCTAACTACCAGGACGACAAAGTTGGCCATAGAAAGTACAAGATTAATTACCTGCTACATTAAATGTCAATCTGCCTGACAAGTTAATGGGTGTAGTTGTAGTGTAGCAGCTTGTCACACATGCAGAAATGCCCTTATCTCCTGAAAACAAATTTTCTGTGTGTGTGTGTGTGTGTGAGGGAGAAAGTTGGCGTTTTTGTTTACAGCACTGTTTCTCACCCAACCACTTAAAAAGCTGAAGTTAGTGATGGAGGAGCTGATAGCGTGGCTCAGCCCCTTCTACAAACAGGGTCAGTGCAATGTGAAGGCGCAGAGTAGAGCTCGTCTCCCCATTTCACTCTTATTTTCCCTCGGAAATGAAGGAACGCTGATTATAGTGCCTCTTCATGCTAATCTGCTTTCATCCCACGTGTTTGTTGGACCGAGTGCACACACACACACACACACACACTCACACACACATATGGGATGTGGACGTGTAGAAGAGTCGTTTGTTTTTCTTTGAGTCCCCTTAAGACTCACTGGCGCTCTGAATAATAATAATAATAATAAAAAAAACAATCAACAAAAAGTCTTTCATTTTACACCTTCAGAAGTGGATGGATGGATGGATGCATGGATGGATGGATGGACAGACTGCTATTCTGTGGCTTTGGATGTGTAATTAAATACTAAGATTTCTCAGAACATGTGCTCATGCTCAGAACGAAGTCTAATGGCAGCAGTAACATCACAGCCTCCGCGTCGTGAAGCGGTCACTTTACATTCTGTTTGGACAGTTTGTGGTCAAGCTGTAGCATCAATTTCAAAGATTGTGAGCGTGTGAAAGAAAGTATGTCGAGTTTGTAGGAATTATGCAAAAGCTTTCCAGATACAAACCAATGTATTGTCTTATGAGATATTAATTCACTGCAGTATGAGGGACATGAGAGAGTATGTTGTGCTGGAAACGCACTGTGCCACTTTTTATTATTATTAATAGGGTAATGGTCTTAAAGTGGTGCATTCATTTGCTTCTGAGTTTAAATGTGAAGTGTGGTTTGGCCTCTGTGCCAAAACAGGCAGCTCCCTCTCGGACGCTCACCCCCTCATCACCGCCATCACCAGCGTTTGTTGCACCTGCGTCCTGCTGCAGGCTGCTGCCCCCCGGGGTCGGATATGATCCCTGCTGGTACCCACACACACACACACACACACACACACACATTCCGCCACCCTTTCCTCACTTGTATGCTGCTGGGGATTCCTATTTCGCTGCCTAGATTCTATTCCTTCCGGGGTTGAGTGAGCTGGCACCTGCGATGTACATACACACACACACATGCACAGACACTTCTGAGCTGAATTTGCTTGCGTGCCTCCTATTTAAGCTGTAGGGAACCCGACTCTGGAAGCATTCATATTTGCCCCCAGAGCTCCAGCTGCGAGGAAAATAGGTGCAGGAGCTATGGAGGTGGCATGACAAATAGAGGCAGGAGAATATCATCAGACTCCAGTTGCCAAAAGAGATTTATTTTAAAAGGGGCTTAATGTGGACTGTGCATATTTTAAAAACCTACAGACCTTTTAAGCCACATCACACAAAGGCTTTACTGCTTTTCAACAATTGTTTCTCTGGCGTAGAGCTGAGCTTTTTATATCGCGGTTAATGCTGTGAGACGCAGGATGTTTGAACATTAAGCAGTGAATGGGAAACTTACTGAACACAAAAGAAAATATATGTTGTTGTATATGTACAGGTGCAGCACGTGTGTGTGTGTGTGTGATTATATAAATGACTTACCACTGCAACATTTTCCTGTCAGCAGGTTGACTCACGCAGCTACAAGCGAGTCAGCCGAGTTAGACACCACAGCCCTGGTGAGACGCGCACAAGCGGTCGCACGTACTCACGGAGAAAAGGCTGCGCTGCTCCTCTCGGAAAGTCAGACTACGCCATCGCTCTGCTCCCCGTCTGCCATCGCAACAACGCCGTGCGGTTGTTTGTACTTGACTGAGCATCTCTTAGAGTCTGGCCTCGCAACCTCTTCCTGTTAGCTCAGACAAGCCTGCAGCCCTCAGCGATTTTAGCACTTTATTCAGGTCAGAGCGGAGCACAACCTTTCCCCGCTGAGATTTAAATGCCTCGCCAATAATCCAAAATGTTAAACAAGGAGTAGCCCTGTTACCATGCTGAGTATTGCCAACGGAATAGAGATTTACCTAGAGTTTAACCGAGATTGCAATGAGCAAGTCATAGTTACCCAGACAACGAGAGCGTTTTGTTAGTGCACCCATCATAAGTGTAGGTTCCGTCATATTTTTAGGCAACTGGCAAACCAAATGCGTTATTCTTGCTGAGCAGCACTAGATAAAGAACAGCAGGAAGGCAGATACCTGCTGATCACCGTTTGAGGAAATGTCTCGCAGCCTGGGAGCTGGGAGGCTAGGCTAGAATACAGAGTGCGAGTGAGTCTGTGATCCCCGGTGAAGCGTTGACTTACAGTAGGCCAGCGTGGAAAACCTGCGAACCTCAGTTGAAGTTAAAGGCGGCGTTTCAGTTTGAGATGTCCGAACTAGCCGAGGAAATAAAAGCCAGGCCAGCCCTAGTAGTCCCTGCCCGTCCTACACTGCTGCCTTCACAACAAAGGCCCTTTGAGTGACAGCGGGTGCTCAGCCTCCATGTAATACCTCACCTCTAGAGAACGAGAAGCAGTAATATGAATATAAACCTGAGTTGTCTGACACGCTGTCCCAGACCCTGGAACTCTTTCACTTATCCCTCCAGCGTTTCCCTCCTCTCACTATTTTATAAAGCCTTCAACATCCTGGTGAAACAAACCACAGGAGTTTTCAGAAGATTTTCAAGCACTTCTGGGTTTTTGTCATGCTTATCAAGAAAGAGGTCCAGTGCATTGGACGTTGAGACAACTAAGAAAGGTTACGTCTGTTCCGAATTATCAAAGCATTAACAGGTTGATTTTTGTCCTGCCCTGTTTTGGTCAGCAAATACAAAGTAAAACATAAAAATTTGCCGTCAGCTACTGTAGCTTTGCGAACATTCTTCCTCCTCCTCTCTTTCCCCCCTTTTGCCCTCTGGCACTTTTCCTTTAAATGTTCCTTCCTTTGCGGTTCATCTCTTCCAGCATTCCCCGCAGTGTTTCCTCTTTAAGTGTCTCTGGTTCACTAATTGAGAGTTAGGCTGATTGGGGGCGTCAGAAAAGCTTCAGGGCCAGACAAGACGCACGTAGCATGCGATGCTGCACAGATGCTGCACTGTATGGACGTGCACGCGCGCACACACACACACACACACACACACACACACACACACACACACACGTAACATTTCTCTCGTGGCCATCTGGGAGTTAAGACTTTAGCAGAAATCACGTAATTAGAGCTGCGGGTATGTGGTTGTTGTTTTCTGGGGTTAAAAGAAGTGTTTTTTAACGAGGTTCCGTTTTTTGCACGCGCTTCCCTTGTCTGGTTACACGGATGTACATCAAAGACGCGAACGGCGTCGGTGACGACTACAACGCCTGGGCCAAAGTAAAGAGGGGAATTCTCTCATTGTGCTCTGCTGCTACCAATTAACCGGCGTAGCGGGGACGCTGGCAGACGACGCGATGCTGCAGTTGCGGTGCACTCGCGCTCACTACACGCATTCAGAAGCTTGTTTCTTTTGAAGAGCCTGTGGTTGTATTTGATGAGACTTCTGAACTCTTAAATAGAAAAGGAAGTGGAAAAGGTGGCAGTGCGGCTTTGACTCTGCAGACCCTGCTTTCAGGGATAAATATACTTGTTCTGTGTTCTGTATTTTCTTTGAATGAGTTTCATAAGCTCTGCTTGGCAACTGTAGCTAAGGATCTAGTCTCTGGTTGTGCAAAATAGCTCTGTCTTTACCACTCCATAAAGCGCCGACTTATTCTATTTTACCATCATGTCAATTCACTAGACGCCCTATTTCATTTTTCCAATACAATATATTCTCCCCTCACAATATTCTCTGGAGCATCTGACAGACAATATGGGGCTCAGTGAATTCCTGAACTCATAATCCAATTTCATAATTCACAATTCCTCCTTCCTACCCGCTTGCCAAGCCGAGAGCGGCAGAAGCGCAGAGGGATATGTGCATTGGCGCGTGGACTGTCAGTGAGTGTGAGCAGAAGGGTTGGAGATTTAGTTTCGGCACGCCGCTCTGAATGTGCAATAAACTGCTGGTTCTTCAGGTGATGTTCCAGCTATCGCGTTTGCCTCATCTG
Source organism: Macropodus opercularis (assembly GCA_030770545.1). NCBI lineage: Eukaryota > Metazoa > Chordata > Actinopteri > Anabantiformes > Osphronemidae > Macropodus > Macropodus opercularis. Next base: position 5,884,823 of record CM061094.1, on the reverse strand, counting down.
AAATGTCAAGGGTCGTGGCGTGAAAAGCAGTGTCGCCGGCATAGAGGAGCCTCTCACATCGAATCGCTTGAGGATTTAAAACGTTGGGGTTTTTTTTTGGCACAGTTACAGACATTTAATAACTTCTTGAAATCTGAAGCCCAGTTTTTACTGGAATTCTGCGCGCGCGCGTGTGTTCATTAGCACTGCAACTCGCCCCCAACCCGTCTGGTCCTTGTTAAAGCCTTACGCGACTGTGGCTCGTTCCTTGGCTCGGAACTTGGATGTCTTGGCATCCATTCATGGGTACACAAGCGTGATATTGAATCACACAAGGAGAGAGAGAGAGAGAGAGAGAGAGAGAGAGCGAGCTCTGATTTCCCTGCTGGCTCTGCCCTCTGCGGCCCCTTGCTGTCAACCAACCCCCCTCCCTTCACATTGGGTGGCACAAAAACACATCATGGCCAGTGGAAGGAAACTCCGATGATGTAACCGAGAACCACAGGGTGCACAGGACAAGACAATGACATGTTTGTTTCTTGTTGTGTTGTGTTTTTTTTTGCCTTGGTCTGTAAACATTTTGTTAAAATTGCGAAGAGAAGAAGAATTTCAAAAGTTGTTGCTGCAAAAGCTGGAACGTTTGAAAATCATGTTGCATTGTACTAGAGGTAAATGCTGACCAGTCGATATCGCCGCTGTGAGAACTGTCCCAGTATGTATTAATTAACATGCCAGCTCAGTGACTGGTACTTGGGGGTGGTGGTGGTAGCCAATCGACCAGCGGATGTTTAATGAATACACATGTAGGGCAATGATCCATCTGGAACAAAGGCTATGACAGAAGGAGCAGCTGGGCTTCGATCAACACGTCGAACGCGACGCAGGAACCTTTCCTATGGAAGTAGGAACCTTTGGATGAAATGACTACCTGTGGTCCCAGCAGACGTGCCAGGATCTAAGTTGTGCCTCCCAAAAACATCCCGGTAACGATTGGTGCAGGGGTCATGCGCAAAAGCCTTTTCGTGCGTTTATTTCCTTGCACTACTGGGCCCCTGCTGCGGATGAAGTCATAATCCACTAATGCTAGAGTAGATGCAGGATGAGGTAGTCTGTGAAATTCTGGCACCGGAGCGTCCTCAACCGTTTGTACGCGCATGATGCGAAAGGCTGCTGCTTCGGCGGCTTGTCACATTGATTAGTAACCCTCATCATGAGAGGAAGCAGCTAACTGTCCTTGTCTCTCGCTGTATGTGCCAAATGTCTTTTCATGCCATCAGAGAATCAATGGCGACTCGTTTCTGCATGTGGCATTTATTTTTTTCTTCTTTCTTCGCTTTCTGCGGAGGTGGTGTGCAAATCGATGGCTTTGAACTCGGATCAGCAGCAATTCAGACGGGAGCCAGGCGTTTAATGAAATTCTGCCCACTAGAGACTCCAACACACGGCCAATTCTCCCGATGCGTCGTTTGAGCCGTAGATCACCCAGATCTTTTTAAGCAAGCCCATCCATTACCCCATTAGTGCTTCAAATATGCAAACGTTCCACTGTGACATTTCAGCGGCGTTGAACGGTTGCCCATTTAGTGTAGCCTTACAGCTCCGCGCAGGTGAACAGTTCGTGCCAAGTCAATTACTTAACTCTGACCCGAGGTGGCACGGATTCAGAGAGGCCCGGGACTTAGTGGCCATAATCTGTAATCTTGGAAAGGAAATTAGCGAAACTGTGGTCTATGTACTGATGCCGGTAAGGGAAACTTCGACTTCACGATGGAGCTGCAGGAAGACGCATGTTTTTAAAGCTGACCTGCTGGGACTGAAACACAGAGTCACACACACAGTAAAGCACTAACAACATGATTACCAAGTGGCTGGGTCTGAAGTCTAGACTTGGAGCCCTCGGGGACTTTATTCTGTCTCCCTTTTCCTCATTTCTTTCAACACTTATCACATAAACTCTCTCACAAACTTATTGTCATGCGAGTTGAAAGAAGCTCTTTGTACTTTACTGAGAGGAGAGAGATGCCCCAAAGCCATCCATTCTTATTCACCTCCTGTAAACCGAGGCCTCTGAGGCCATGTCCAACTTAATGTGGATAAACTTTCAGACACCATGAGATATTAGAAGTCTTCTGTCCACACCAATGATTTCAGATTGTTCTCTAGAAGCTCACAACGCACACTGCACAACAATGAAGCATTCTCAAGTCTCATCTCCTTCTGAAGTACCAGCTGCCAGTTTTTCGTCTTAGCTGGTTGTTTTAGTTTGCATTAGTTTGCACTTGACAGCAGTTACTCTGTTGTGTCTGTTTTGTTTGAAAGCAGCTTTGCATGTACCTTTTTAACGTCTTAACAAATTCCAGTTTCGCAGAGCAACGTTTTAATTATTGCTTCTTGTGGACATGTGCTGGAACTGGCCTATCCTGCTAATTACAGATGTGTAAATAAAAAATATCAACGGACACAATGAAACGCCACTTGGGGTTCCTCCACATAACCAGTAGCGGCCCTGCGTCGCCTTTACACACGCAGACACACAATGCTGACCCTTGTTCACTTCCACATCAGTTTAGGGAGATTGGCCGTGCTTTTCATGACTGAACAATAGGTCTGAGTGGCATCGTGAGAGTCGGAGTGGGATTAGACCTAACCTCCATGGGCTCGCTCCAAAGCCCCTTTTGTGCATGTCTGTGAATGGAAACATGGTTCCTTGAGATTGTCTGCCTGCCTACCAGCCGGCCGTGTCCTACGTGCCGTCTGGAAATTTTGCATTTAGGGATTCTTTTGTCTGAGGCAGCCAGTGTGGTCTGTCTCGTCACCAGTTGCAGTGTATTTCCTGCTCTTTAATGTGGATGGACAAACGGACACATTTTTTTTATTGCTATAAATGGGCTTAAATTCAAGATGACAGTGAACTAAGCGGACGCCTTCCAGCAGCCCCCGAAGCTGCTCAGGAGTCCAACATCTCGTGGCTCTGCCTCTCTAATCAACCATTTCAGTTGGCTGAGAGCGTCCGGCCACTTGTTTGTCTTTTCAGCCGGCTGAGAAAACACAGAGGGAATGCCTTGTACATTGTCATATTTTTTTAATTCTTTTTATTATGTGCTTTATGTTCTGTCTCTTTGTTGTAATGCAGAGCTTCTGTCACGAAGACAAATTCCTAGTATGTGTAAACATACCTGGCAATAAAGCTGATTCTGATTCTGATTCTGATTCTGAATCAACGAATCGTGGTAATGGTTGCTTCAGCGTAATTGGCTGCTTCAGCCAGTAATCATGTCGTGGAGCTTTCTGATAATAAGAGCGCATCTCTTCCTCCTGATTGTCGAAGGGTGGCTCAGCGCCATCGAGGAGGCGGGAGACTCGTCGGTTAGAGAGAGCTAGCCGTGCACGAACGAAAAATCACCACGAGTCAACGAACTTGCATGTGTCCCTGTGGCGGTGCGCGCCTGGTCGGCGGCCGTCGCCCTGTCTTCCGAGAAGTTGACCCGTTTGGCGGTGTCAAGCGCTAGCCTGGTCAGGTGTGGTGTGCGGGTGCTCCATTTGTCCTCAGGAGTGAGCATTTGACAGCAGCGGCCTGCCGTTAGGCCCCGTGATGGATGCTGAGCAGAGCAGGGACAAGACGGGTGGAGGCAGCTAAGGATGGAAATGGAATTGCAGCCATACGATTCAGTTATATTCATATTCAAAGGACCTGACGATATAACAGCATTGTGGTATATTGGAACTTTTCCACTCTGCTATTTGGAACGACCCCAAAATAAAAGGAGCAGAGATCCGTCAGTAATGATACACAGAGTTTCCACACACTTCTCTGGCTTTGTTTGCATGCTTGTTGTACTTGGCCCCTGCATATCGCTGATTTGTGTTTGCATGCCCAGAGCAAAGGAGCCTGCAGTGTATGCATGTGCGTTTGCTATCCTCCTCGCTTGTTTGCCCCCGTTTGCACGGATGAATACAAATTGGGCAGAGTTCCTTATGGCTAGAGATGCTGTGGTGAGTGCGACTGCATCCCTTCTCCCCTCATTTTTGCGATCTCTTAATAGAGACACTGCTCCGCTCCTGGCTGGCTTTTGGTGTTACTCATGTGCCCTGACACGGCCTTGAGTCATTTGATTTTCTACAGTGAGTAATATTGTCATGCCCCCCCCCCCCCCCCCCCCCCCGTCCCTTCCTCTGCAGTGTTTTCTTGACCCTCAATGCCAGCTAGTGTGAGTGCTGCTGGCCTATTGTCCTCTGCAATGAGCACTATGTGCGTTTTTGCTGCTCCGTATGCGTCACTGTCGTTTGTTTTCGTTTCCTTTGACCCTTGGTGCAGCCTTAAGTAGTTCAACCGGAGTTTGGAGTGTTGCAACTATTTCTTCCTGGCCGTCCTCCGACCCCTACGTAGTTGCTTTCCCCGGCGGATTCGTCTTTAGCCATAAGCTCCGTCCCACACCACATTTTTCAATCTGCTGCAGAGAAATATCAAAAAGCAGTAGAGGAAAATCCGCTCTTCTACCTTTCTGCGCCCCTCAGCATGTCCTTTTACTTCTGTCTCCCGCACTCTCCATCTCGCCGCTTCGTCTTCTCCGCACCTCTACTTTCCCCTCATCCCTCTATCACAGACTCGCACCCTCGCTTCCGCGCGAGGTGGACGAAGCTTATCGCTGCTCTGGCAAAGTTTAATTCAACCTCTGCCGTCCTCCTCCCCTCCATCTAGTCCATTTACCCCTCATCTTCTGTCCTCCTCACCTCTCCGTGCGCTCCTCCTTTCTCCTCTTCTTTCCAATTTCCTCCGCTCCAATGAGATGTTGTGTACAGAGTAGAGCGCGTACGTTCTTTATCTCCAGCTCTGGTTCGGGTATTAGGTGGGGGGAAATGGGTCCGTAATGAAACGGAGAGTAATGCTGTGCAAACACACAACCATGTGATTAAGGTATTTTGATGTGTGTAAAATGTATGCGTGCGCACATGTGTACATTCTGCTGTTTGGATGATAAATGTCTCATTTAATTACTTTTGCCTGTCACGATGTAGCTGCTCGTGCTTCCCACCGTCTCTCTCTTTGCCATATTGTACTTTTCTGTCTTCCTCGCTCATCGGAACAGATTTCCCAGCTTTTGGCAGACGCTCATCACTCCTCTGCTTCAAATAGGCTGATCACTTACAGTAATTGGATACTGGTGAGCCCTAAAGACAGTGTAATACCTATTAAAGTGTGTCAGATCACTGACCGATAGTGAGTCTTACTCGCAAGGCAGTGTTGGCCTATGACTTTATGCCACCGAGACGGAGAAGCTGCAATTACGGTTTCAAACTTGTCTTAGATCTTGTGTTTTAACTTATATTCAAATGAGCTTAGGGTAAATGGGTTTAGCATAGTTGATGTTGTCAATATAAATCCCCTGATGGTTTGATGATATTCTATAAATTCACTTTTATACCAACCCCAGTATTATGTTAAAGTTTTCACATAGAACTGAAAACAAAAAAACACAGAGTGAGATATGATTCTCTGCCCCTGGTGGACACTCACGCCGCCATTTTTGCCCAAGGCGATGTTTTTTATCTTTAAATCCAACTGGGCCAATAACTTGTTACCCAATGGGTGAAATGATTGCAAGAGGACAGTGAAATCTCATTCAAACCTCTGGCCAGTATTAGCTGTTAGCCTCCCTTCCTTTAATTTGCCTCAGGTTAAACGTGATGGGAGAGCAACAAATTGTTTGTATTCGTTCCTGTCAGTTAAGGCGATAATCTGACAGAGGATAACGCTTCAGTCAGTGGGTCCTGAATGGCTGAATGGTGAGGAACGTTCAGTTATGGGCCATAACATTTCACATATCAGTTCCAGATTAATGAAACTCTCCTCGTTTCCTTTCCTCCCTGCTGTAATATGTGGGAATTTAAGGAAAATGTAATGGGATATCAAACAGTGCAGAGTATGCATTCAAAAGGTCATGTGACAGTAAAAACAACAACACTGCTCTCATTTGTATGAAATACTAAATAATGTATAGGAACAAAAATGGTGAAATATATAGAAAAAGGCAACAAAGGAAACCAAACTGAGAAAAGAAGCAAAGTCTGCCGTTGGAATATGTGATACATCAGAACAAAGCTGTAAATTTAATTCAGTTCGACACAAGCGCTGGTTCTGAAGTTGCATGATAAATTATTGTAAACAAGATTTAAAAAAAACAGAAAAGGTTGATTATATAATTCAAATTGAGTCAAATTCGCAGCTGATGAAAGCGCAGCACAACAGTCGAATCAGTTTGGGATCCTACATCTGTCAGTCAGTGATGAGCCAGTTTGTTCTTCGGCTTGTTGTCGTTGAGGATGCTGCCAGGCGCTGAGACAGATATTCTCACGCCGTTCTTGGACACGTTAACGGATCTGGCTGCAATGGAAATGCACCTATGGAGGTTCTTTCTTCGCTTAAGTGCTGAGCAGACCGGGCAGCTGTTCAATTAAGCACATAAAAATGATTCTGTTTGCTCACTCATCCTACTAGTGTCAGCTCCTTTGACATTTTCTTAAAATGGAAGCAGAGCTGTCATATTTCTTTCCCAATTACATCTATGTATAAAGCAGGATGCAGCGTTTTATTTATTTTTTTCCTACTAGATGTTTTTCACCTGACAGTTTCCCCTGGTTTGATGTCTTTAATTTCATTTTATTTTTTGGGGGGGGGGGTTTGCATTAGGAATCTGACGTGTATGCTAAACATATCACAGCGTCTTGGGTGTGGGCAGAAATAATTTTATTTTAAGTAGGCAATTTAGGATAAGTCAAAAACGGAATACAAAATACAGCCATGGCACATGCTCGCGTTTTGCATATTCATCATTTCCAGGTGTGCGTCTTAATGGAGGTTGCGTATCCCCACGGTGAACACCAGGGGTACATTTCTCATCGCTTATTCATAAATCGTATTCTTATGTGAATAGTGATGCAGGGCCTGTCCTGGAACGTGCATCATGGTGGATTATTTGCCTGGAATAAATGCGAGCTACTAACGGACACGATTGTTTGCAGTGGGATGTGGCAGGTGGTCGGTACAGTGTAAGCACTGGATAGATACATTGAACTTGACCTCTCTGTGATAAGTGTTGCTTTTTAAAAAATTTATTTTTTTACAGAACTCCCTCTGTGTGTGGTTGATTGGTCTCCTTCCTGACGCTCCTTTCTCACCTTCCTTTTCATTTCCAAACCATCACCGGGGGGGGACGTCGACCGGCGGATTGTGTTGTCATATTTGCTGCGTGGCCGGGCCTCAGAAAAAAGAAAAGAAAGGGAACAGTCGTGAATAAATTACACCACGGTAGAATATTTAATTGGGTTAACAGACACAAGCAGCAAAATGCAGACAATCGCAGGAGCTTGCATGATTTAACGGAAAGATGCAAGCGAAGGCATGGTGGGCCGACAGATGTGGGAGCAGGACTGCATAATAATTTCATGCAGGTTCTCTATAATTCTGTTTATTTATCTGAACAGCTGTTTTCTTTGTTTCACTCTCTCCTCAGTAGCAGCAGTATTGAATTTACATTTAGAAAATTGCTTCAGTATTTTGTCAGCAACTTTTATTGACTAGGCATTTCCAGCTTTGGTACCAATAACTAGATTCTTCTACTCCAGGGTTCCTGTGCGTCATCTTATTAGAGAAATGGAAAACATCTGAAATCCTGTAATTGAATTCAACCGTTGAACAGCTATGGGTTTAAAACCATTGCAGTTGTTTTGGCTCCTGTCACATATGGCTGGAGATGTTACATTGTTAATTGTCCTGAATTATCGCTAGTAGCCAGAAGGTGATGTGATGAAAGGGCTGTCAGAGGTGGAAAGCCGGGGAAAGGGGGAGATGAGATGTAACAGAGTGGGCCCATTTGAGGTTGTCACCGGTTACCAGGAGTGACGACACTGTGTCGAGAGGAATCGAAGCCCAGCTGGATCCCCGGTCCGCCCGTATAACTTCCTTGATCATAAATAGCCAGGGCTGCAGCGCCGTGTCGAGGTGGTTTGTCATTAGGCCTGGCCTCAGCCGGGGCGCCAAATCCCAGACCAGAGGAGAATTTATCACTGTACAGAGATAAGACAAGGCTATTATTGTTTCTGTTCTCCTCCTCCTTCCCCTCTCGCTTCTTCTCCTTTCCTCTGTCTTCCACTCCTTCCTCCTGTCTTCCTTTATTCCATTTGTGTAATATGTCGCCGTCACTACCCGTGAATTTTTTTTTTAACCTTTTTCTTATTTTGGCTCCTGTTCTCTCCACGATACCATCCGTCTTCCTCTCGCTGCCGTTCTCTCAGCACAAAAGCAATATAATGATGAAAGTAATGACTCTTAGGGACAATGATAATCCAATACTGTGCCGAGGATAATGACCACAGCGTGGTTCTACACAGAAACTATACTCAGGCATTAATTGCTGCCAACACATCTGATGGCTGTAGAGAGTTTGTGAGAGACGCGGAGGAGAGAGAGAGAGAAAAGCAGGAAAACATTAAAGGTGTATTGGATCAGGAAGTGCTAGAAGGAGGTGGTGAGCAGAGAACGGGAAATGAAGGAGGCTGCGTGTGAGGGAGACAAACACGGGAGAGAGTGGGAGTAAAAAGTAAGGTTACATAGGGGTCACTGTGTCTCAAGTGTTTTGAGGTTTCTGAAATACTGTTTATCTTTTGTAACTACATTTCTCCTGTCTTTTTTCTTTTTCTGAAACCAAAAAGGGGCGTTGTTTTCATCACTTTGTGCCACGGCATTTGAGGCCCGCTCGCACGTCTGCGTGTTGTGCTCAGTTTTGGATTCAGGCCTAGTGCGGACGCCCCAGAGTCTTCTCTCATTGTCTCCCAGCACAGCGGCTGAGATGTCAGGAGCGCAGAAGATGGATGAATTATCACAGAAAGGTCTCCTCTCGTGCGCTCACCTCATTTAGATGCTCTGTTTGGCTCTGACTCGCGCTGACGGCGCGGCGACGCCGGGAGGCCCCTCGTCGGCCCCTCGTTGGCCCTGTTTCTTTGTTTACAAACGTATGCTAATGAGCGAGGGGGGCTTGCAGACGCGTGCGACCCCTCTGCGTGCTCACTCTGATTCCTACCCCAGTGACACATCGGCTGTGACAGTCGCGGTTCTGCGGCGGCTCGGAGTGGCCTCTCATCTCCTCTGCCGTGATTGGAGCAGCTGCCTCTGGGTGTCACTGGCAACTGTGAGGATCGCTTAGTGGTGTGTCTGTGCACCAGCTCGCGTAAGCAGGCAACGCTCTCGTGACCTTTATTAGAATGTGTGTTAAGTTAAAATGTTTGTTTGTAGTGGTTGTGGACAAATTTCTCTTTGACTGACGGCGACGCCTCTGTTTTTTACATTTCGTGTCATCGAACATCGCGAAAATGTTTTCCTGTATCCCTTTTTTTTTTTTTTGCACTTTTGTCTCCATGACAACCTTGCAAAGGGCCGAAGCAGAGCGTATAGCATTCACAGAGGCCTGTGGCACTAACAGGCAGGACGAGATGGGCAGAGGCATACAGCCACTTAGAGGTGAGCAGGGCGAGTGGGCTGGCAGGTCGCGGAGGGATCATCCTGTTTTACGCCGCAACTTTTGGTCAAATACCAACTAGCTCAAGATAAATAAATAAACTCATCCGCTCTGAAATGTTTTCCTGTGTCGGTGTCTGAACAGTGTGACCTTACGTGCGTGTCTGCTTGTGCATCTCTTGGATGAGTGCTTGGGCTTGTGATTGCATGTGTTCATAGCCCCGACGCTGCAATAAGGCCATTCTGTTTTCTTTCGGGCTGTCTATTAATCTTTGAATGCTCTGTGCCGTGGGGCGATTCGATGCTTGTCTCCATCCGCAGCATTTTTTTTTCTTACTTCTTAAGTGGCATTTTAGTTGAGCTATTAGCAGAGAGCAAAACATTCCAGCTTAGAAGGGAAGCACCCATGCTCCTGACCCGTATTACAGCACATTACGCATCTGCGCTCTCTCTCTCGCTCTGGCCTATACTACCTACGGGTCTGCATGCACTCTCTCACTACATGCACATCCCGTGGCTCCGCCTTCCCCTCCAGTTCTCTCTGTCTACCGTTGCTTCACTCCGTCACAATCCCTTTGCCTCTGTTTATCTCATCTCCAAAGCCTTGTTATGCCTCTTGTCTTAATGCACTCTCGCCTTCCTCAGAAGGCTGCGTTGTTAGAGCTGAACTAAAGGCCAGTGAGTGCAGCACTCAGAGCTGGACCTATTCATCAGTGTCACAGCAGCCCTCCACTCTGCTTCATTACTGACTGGCTAATGGCACAGATCAGTGCAGTTTATTTGCTATAATTAGCGAGCACCGTTTGGCCAGCACAGCCCCAGTGAAGCCTGCTACGCTTACGCTGCCATGTCGCCCCTCACGCCTGTATATAGTCCGTCGGGCCTTAAAAGGTTGTTAAGAAACCGCACTGGCCCATCAGTTTGATAACCTACATTGCCTTGTGTCATCAGTGGCTTATATTGCTATGCCTGATTGCAGATCAAAAAAGCCATGAGCCCTGTAAAACTTTATAAACTCCCCCTGCTAGTAAAAGTAGTGGAGTTGGACATGGATGGTGCAGGGGTGGAATTGGGGGAAGTTGGAATAGAGAGTGACCAGTGAATGTGCAAGGATAGGGTGGATTCTCTCCCTGCTGTCCTCTTTCACAGTCGAGCTCTTGTATTCCGCTCAACCTCCACCGATGTTCCAGCCTCCCACTTGACTTCCAATTAAATGTCCTCCCCCGTACCCTCTTGCCTTCTCCACTTGCACCCTGTCCCCTCCTCACTTAATCTCCTTTAACTCCTAAAAGCTGCAGCCTCTTGTTTTGTTGTCCTTTTGAGATTTTAATCTCATTCCTCAATGGGTGGAGGAGGAGGAGGCGATGGGTGTACCTAGTGTCATCACGCAATGGGGAGGTACGGTGCCCGTCGCTGCGACCGACATCTATCGTGGAGTAGGACGCTGCTGTGCCCTCGTCGTGTGTTCTTCCCTTCTAAATCTCAATCCTTTGTGTCATTTTCAGCTCACATCAGTTATTCTTTACTTATCCTTTCATCAATCCGCTGAGTTTCCCATCCATTTGGTTTTATTAGCTAAACATGCTCACTGATGCAAACAGCCAGTTCCTCCAGTAACAGTAAATCACTATGTCAAGAGGTTCTGTTAAATCGCACGTTAGAACTGGCCTCGGTTGATTTGACTGAAGGAAGGTTGCTGCGGTGGCAGGGGTTGTTGTTTCAGCGTCTCAGAAACCGCTGACCTCGTGGGTTTTTAGTTTGATCACAAAAAAAAAAGCAGGCTGATCCAAGCAGGTCAAAAAAACAAAAACAAAACAACAACAAAAAAACCTTTGCTGAAAGGTCAGGGGCAGGTAGCTACATGTGCAACACATACTTACTGTGACTTGCAGAAGGTGCAGATGCTGATGTAGAATATTAAGGCCACACTTTACTCAGAGGAACACAGTGACATGCCAACGGCAGAGGATTTAGGGTAAACAGCACGAAGTCATTCGTCAGTCCTGCCGTGTGTCAAAGGACCCAGCTCGCAGTAACTGCGTGGGAGTATTTTCCTGCACAAATTAGGCCCCTTGATAAAAGCTGTTGCGCTTTATTCGAATGCCAACGTGTTCTAAAGCATTGTTGCTGAACACTAACCTGTTTCTCACAGCTACCTCTGGCAAGGATAAGAGCTAGTCCTCTTTGTAATCTCAAAATGTTTACAGTAACATTGTTAGGAGCTCCAGAAGCCATGTTATAATCCAATAAAGGGTCTTTGGGATGAATGTGAGTATAAAACCGGAGGTGGAAAAACTGGTGGAGCTGCAAATGCTATTGCGTCAGCATGGAAAAAAAAAAATCCTCTGGCCTTGAGAGTAAGAAGAAGTGTTTCAATGCCTTCATCACCATCCTTCATCAACGACTGCACCTAGTTTCTATGACGCGTGGCATTTTCCGAAAGGATGCCTAACATTCTCAAGCTTTGGGTTTCTGACCATGTGGAACGTTCACAAAAATATATATTTAACCTAATATGATCTCGACATGTGAATATGAACTTTGCAAGAGAGACCATGTAAGGACGCAAGTAAATAGTTGTAGTGTGAGTTCTAATGAGTGTTGGCGTTGTTCTCTAACCGCTGTACGTGTCTGTGTGCTATTATTTCCCTGTTTACCAGAGGGGCTATTAACGCAGAGCAGATCTGCAGGGCAGCAGAACACATTATTATTATTATTATTAGTTAATGTGTTGTGACTGTGCGCGAACTCGACATGTCCCGCGTAAAGCGTGTCACTTGCGCTCACCCCTCGCCGAGCGACCCCTTCGAACGCGGCCTTTGATTGGGTGCTTAGCATTCCGCTGTGTCACCGCTCCGTCTCTCGCTTTGCATACAGCGGAGCAACACCTCGCAGTGAACCCGGCAGTTGTTGTCAGTTTTGTTCAAAGATAAAACGGGAAAAAAAGACACACACACACACGTGCGTAGAAGCCTGGCGCACGCTCAGCGGAGATGAGCGATCTGACAGCCGCAGTTTGATGAAAGCTAAAGATTTTAGAATATGGCCAAGCAAGGTGAACTTATTACTCACGACTCCAAAGTAGAGGAGGCTGGAGAAAGTCTCCATCTACAGATTACACTTACTTCAACCTTGGATAAGACTGTTGTTTATTATGCTTTTTAATAGACTCTGTCACAGACTTAATCTACAAAATGCTCCAAAATCAGTCACTATCGGTGTCCTCTGGAGGTTAAAGAAGTTCTCCACCGTTTTATCTGAGCACTTAATAGGGCTGCTGTTTTAGGGCTGGGGGACATGAACAGATTAGCAAGAACATTAGAGAAGAGGCTGCTAAATGATTAGTATTCTGCCTGGTCCGCTGCTGGTGGCTGAGCTCGTAGTCGATTGGCTTCCATTAACCTGCCAGTCGGCTTTTCATTACTCCATTAGAAGTGGCACGGAGGCTTGAGCGAGTGCCGTCACAGTCCAGAAGTCAGACTTGACTCCTTTTGTGGCTGCGTCGTGGTCTAGGTTTGTGTGCGATGCATCATGTTCTTTGTTCCCAGGGCACAAGATGCTTACAAACCCTTTATCCAAATAACTGGACCCTCAGCCAAAAGCACACAGGTGATTTGAGTAGAATGTAATAGGAATGGGAAGTTATTTTCAAGTGTTATGAGGTAGTTATTATGTACAGTATGTCTCCGCTTTAAAGATTTCTTATGTTCTCAGAGAAGGAGCTCAGTTAAAACCTTTTCTCTTCAGACTCCACAAGATAATGCTTGAGGGACCTGAAGTGAGAAAGTATCTGAAAATTAGTTCTTCGTTGAAGTTGTCCTCGTTGTGCAAGTTGGTTGACACTTTTCTAACGTTCATCTGACAGAACTGGGCTATATTTGTATTTTTTTTTTTTTTAATTTTACATTTGAATATTTCTCCTGCATGCAAATCACAACACAGTGTGGTTCTGTTAAATAAATAAATGCTGCCGATGAACTCGTCACTATTAAACTCATCAGTAGTTATAGTTATAGTGTTGGAGCACGAGCTGGGATTGCGGGGCCTATTTTATTTCCATGTAGGACCGATATCGTGCTTTTTCCCCATTAAAGGTGATCACTTACACAAATGAGGCCAGGTAAAAAGGAGCCTCACCTCACTCCCCGACGCATTGCCTGCTCGTAATAGCCTCAGATAAATAGTTAAGGGGAGATGTGCTGCCAGTTGACTCATGCAGTGACTCATGCAGTGTGCACACGGAGGAAGAATAAAAATAAACAGCAAAATGTAGCGAGAGATAGATTGTAAGGCATAGAGAAGTGAATGTGTTTTTTTTTATTCATCATTGGGCTGAATTAAGCAGATTTCACTTCATATATTGGAATATGATTTTTGGTGTATTTGTAATAAATATTCCAGCATCCTAACAACGACAAAATCATCTTTCCTCAAGATGTTGCGTGGTAAGATCGTAACTCGTCCCAGTGTTGGCTCAACGTAGGTGTGGGTTCTGGTGTTTGCTCTTTGATCCGGTGGACTTTTGATGGACCCCAGAGGCAGCACTAACTCTGTCCATGTCGAGGTGCACTGTGAGCTCTCCCATCACAGTCCTTATGGCTCAAGTGGCCCCCGTTTGACATGGAAATGGCATTTACTGCACAGTGCTGAAAGCTTCAGCGCCGACCACTGGCTCTGCGTTTTATTATTTATTATTTTGGTTTGGGTTGACCTTTCCAGTGCACTTCATCATCGGTGAAAGAGAAGCAGATACACAATGCGGTATTCAATTACTCACAAGGAGAAATAAAATGAGGATCCTTTAGACTTTTGAGGTACAGTAGTTTTCTGCTCAGTTTCATTTATTTAGCAAAAGGAGATGTTTTGGGGGTTGAAAGCAGATTTTTATTATGCCTGGAATCGGCTGCAGAGGGAATGTAGAGAGACAGACAAGGCGATAGGCAAAGAATTGAGGGAACACGGATTGCGTTTGACAGAGAGAAGTGTTTTCTTGTGTTTCTATTTTCTCGTCTCTTTCTGGCCCTTCTCCTTGGCCACCTCATTTTCCTTATAGCTCAACCCCAGCCAACGCAGACACACAGTGCATACCCGTGCTCTGGACACACCCTACTTCCTCAAAACCTCTTATCCAGTTCAGCCTACTCAGACTCATTGTTAATGGGAAATATTGGAAAACCATTAGCTCTCATTATGCTTCATAGCCGAGCGCCCCCCACATTCTGCCTTTTAATCACCATCCGTTCCCTTGTAGTTGTGTGTGTGTCTGTGTGTGTGTGTGTTTGTACACATCATGCCCTCATTGTGTGGCTATATGCATGTGTACACTCCAGCCACAGTAATGAGCCACTTTCATAGTAATGCATCTGGGGTCTTCCACAGTGTCTCACCCTCCTCTATCTTTTTTACGAGGGAGTCGGTGGCCCAGGTGCCAGTGTTTACGGCCGCCCATCTGAGCTGCAGCACTGTTGTGCATCTGTGAACCTTAGAAGCCAAATGGGCTCGAAGGCTGCGCGATGCAAATAAGAAGAGAGTGGAGTGAATAGGGTATATATTCCCCCTTTGTACACGAACTGCATGTAGAGGTAGACACTCTTGTAGGACACAATCCAAGCGTCTGCTAAGTCCTTGTAGCTTCAAATAACCAGGTTCTCGTGATGGCTGAATATCTCGTTAGTGCCTTATTTTGATTTGGGCGCTGTCTCTGGTGGCACCGTGGGGAGTTGGCGGTTTGGACCATATGCTTTGTAACGTATATTCAACACACACACGCGCACACACACACACACACACATTCATAATGGGCGGATTTAAATTCTGGTCGTTCTCTCCCAGCCAAGGCAACTGTCATCATTGCGCAGCACAACTCCCATAATCCATCTGTAGCATGACAGCAAGCTAACGGCGCCTCGTCTCTCTATTTGTCGATCTCTTCTATTTCTCGCCGATTTTTTTACTCTCAACTTGCCTCATTCCCTGTCTGCCCAACTCTTTTGTCTCTTTCCATATTTCCATATTACTTAATTTCCTTTTCTGTGTAGTATTGAAACTCTGAAAGAAAAAAAACAAAACGTGATGGCTTCAAATCGTTGTTGACCACGATGATGATGATAATGAAGATATTCATAACTATAATTATCTTAATGATTACAGGGATCAGAGTGACAATAGTGATTTTAATGACGATGATTACAATGGAGATCAGGAAGACAACGAGGACGATGGTGACAGTGACGGTAGCAATTATAATAGTGCTTGCTGTTTAGTTTTTTTTGTTTTGTTTTTTCACCTTGGCCCAGATGGAGAGAGACAGACGGAGGGGACGGACGCCAGCCGTAAGAGGGACACTCGCTCCTCAGCCGGCCACCACAAGAGCGAGGACACCAGCGACAGCAGAGAGGACGACGCAGCAGTGAGTTTTCGCTCGGCCTCATCATTCCTCCACCCACAACCCTCCACTTAAGCAACACATTGTTTGTGTGTAAACAGAAAAAAAAACGCTCATCAGGGCTCTAACAATCACAGCCTGGATCTTAATTATCATCAAAAGCTTTGGACTCTATTCTGCGCGCACCTACAGATTAGTTTCCCAAAACACAATCAGCTGCCTCCGTAATGAGAAAAAGATTAGGAATGGAGCGAAAATAATCTGGATGCAGGTAAAGGTGTTTATAAAATGGGCTAATGCTAAAGCAGAAATGGTGTCTGTGATTACATTTTATGATTCTGGATTTTTCACTTGCTCCTGCTCTCTTAACTGATCCTCATCTGCAGCTCAGCCCACCTACCGCAATGAATTTTAATAATGTTTCTCTTGGAGGCCTCGTCTCAAAATACATTGTGAATACAGCGTGTAATTTTACCTCCTCATCAAGCATTTATATCTGCAATCATTTTCATGCCCAGAGATGTGAAATTAGATGGAGAAATTTCCAACAGCAGAGCTAGAGACCAGGTTTGGACCACTGCCAGAGATCATTAGCACTCGGTGCATGCAGCGGTAAACCGCTGACACGCTCTGACGCTTTAACTCTTTCTTTTCCTGACAGTGGGGGGATTTCTTGGATTTTAGGGTCAAGTGCGGCAACAAGCACAAACTGGGACAAACTGTTAGTTTCCAAAGACGCGCTGAGCACATTAGTTCCAGCTGCATGTTGTAATGACAGGCTCCCTGTCATTCCCAACCAGACTACTATCAAAATACATATTCAACACCCGCTGATCTGAATGTCTGTTGAAATGGAATACAGCGATAAACAACTTACTAGCTCAGATGTGTGGGGTCAAAGGTCGGCTACAGACAGGACCTCGAGGTTTCTTTGCTTCACATGACCACAGATGTAGATTTCTCAGTGGAATATGAACAACTGTGTGTCTCTGGGTGGGTACAGATGTAAGAAGGTTTGTACCACTCAGTAACAATGCTTTTAAAATTTTTACAAAATCATATTTACAGTAGTTACTGTGTGCTTAAGTAAGTAAAAATATTTTTACACTCATTATTTGGCCTTGAGGCAATTCATTTATTTTTACATTCTCCTTACTCAGCCTTAGTCGCACCCCGGTTTCCATCCCAGAATTTGCCACCGTGTCTGCCTTGAATTGTTATTTTGCCTGAGGCTCAGAAATCAGTGAGAACCACCTGAGGTGCAGAAGAATCAAGCCGAGGAGGCAGACAATCTCCAGTAATTTACTGTTCACTGCATGTTAAGCTTTGTTAAATATTTAATATTAGAAATGGCCTAAGTCCCTGAAGAACAAGGGACTTAGGAAAAAACAAATTAATGAGCTGTATCAGACACAGTTATTGGTATTTTCAATACCTCTCTGCCTGCTGGAGGATCATTACACAAGGCTGTTTTAAGGAAGCCCCTGAGAAGCTGCTGTATGTGCAATGAATTTAGATGAATCGGAACAAGTAACCAGTAACATCGCAGTTTCTTCTAAGGCATTAACATTGTAAATCTCCATCAGGCATATTTCATAGTTCGACTGCTTGTGACCCGCAGCAGGACACATCTGACTAAATGCACGGTTCACACTGCAACGCGTCGTCAGCGTTCAGCGGGTACTCGGCCACACACAAGCTGCGGCTGCAGTATTCTGAGACCGAAATGCAGTTAAAAACCCAACTGTTACAAAATTGCCGTACGACTTGTCGACAAGCCCTGAGGACTGGCCAAGAGAAGAGAGGACGACATGTCTTATTCCATAAAATGCAGTCGTCTTCAAAATCGATTTAATTGAAGGCTTTCGGAAATGTGCTCGAAAAGATAAGAGTCGTGAAGGCAGGCTGGCGGGTTTTTTTTTTTTCGGGAGCAGCCCTCCTCGAAACTCTAAACCTGCCTGATTAGAGCTTCTCTCCTGTAACCGTGGGAGGATGAGTGAGTCCCGTGCACTGAAGCTCAAATGTTGGTCTGCGCTGTAAGCATTCTGCTGAAGCCACCAAAATGTATCAGCGAGTTTACAGTCCGCTTTTTTTTTTTTAAATGAATTTTAATAGCGTCCCTTTATCTTTCGTTCCCCGCAGGATGGGTGATAGATTTGGTTTGCATCAAATAATGATCATTACAATGAACTGCCTTCATACTTGGACAGTAAACATGCTCTAAATCATTACAATTAAAATATAGCCGAAAGAAGTGGCCTCACTGCAGGTTGTGCTTATTTGGATTTACGATCTGTAGAGTGTAAGGCTGGGAAACTTTTGTGGTTATCTATAACACTGCTCTATGTGTAACAAGCCCCACGCCCTGTGCTTTTAAATGTGTGTGTGTGTGTCTCTCTCTCTCACTATCTATAATTTAAATGGCCATTTAAGCACTTTGTTCCAGCAGTGCTTGACCTCCGAAGGTGCGTGTGCTTTTTGTGCGATCTCCAAACTGCCGCTGCTGCTTCGGCATCTCATAGAAATTTTAAAACGAGATACTGAACAGTAACTGACACCTTCAGCCGACCTAAAGGGTTTTTTCCCCCAGCGAGGACCCTCCTTCACTTAGAAAATGTCAGTGCCAAAAGTCAAAGCTATAGTCTGTGTTTCCCGGCTTGATTTGTCCAATGTAAGATGAGCAGCAGACGGGCATGAGTGAGATGGAGAGAGGCAGAGTCTGACACAGACGATTTGCCAAGCTAAGCTCCGCTAATGTTTTGTGCTGCACTAATTTTTAAGAAAAGCTACAATTGTATCATTTTAGACCAAACACAAGGGCTGTCTTACATACAAATAGAGAAAAATCTTGTTGGCACTTAATGAGGACTTTCATAAGATCATTTATTGTCATTTCTTTCTCTGTTTTGCAATCTGACTTTCCTCTAAAACGGGAGAAAATCTGAAGTAGCGAGAGGTGAGAAGATGAGGAGCAGGCGCTTCTGTAGAGGAAGTAATTACATTTCTCTCCGCCACCGTGAAAGGCTGCTACTGAGCAGCAAACGTTTACCTCTGCAACTTTCTTTCTCTGCCTGAAAATCAGTAAAACTGCAGCTTAAATAGTTGACGGCGTTTGTCAGGGTTGGTAATAATAGGAACCGACTTTAGGGCGTTTTTAGTTTTTGAATATCTTTCTGGCCACCTGCTTTGCGAGATGCCAGCTGAAATAGATTTGCCCGGTCTCAAGGTGCGTGTTTGTGCGGCTGTCACCTCCAGGTGATTAACAATTTGTCTGACAGTCTCACTCTGTTAAATAAACCAAGGTGTGTTTTTGTTGCCGTGCCATGTGGTTCGTGCAGCTGTCAGCGTGGTTGTGAATGCGAGTGTAGTTTGTTAATACGAATGAACTGTGGATGATGTTCTCCGGCTGCCGCCACCTGCTTTTCCTCTTGGTGGCAATGCAAAAAAAAAAAAAAAAAACGTAACCTGAAACGATACGTGTGTAGATAAGTCATCTTCCACATCTATGCAGCTGAGGTTAACAGGTAAAGGCCTGCAGACAAGGTCGTGGAGAAGATACATCACAAGAGGCCTGGGAGGAAAGGGCTCGTTGTTGGGATTTTACGGCAGTTCGTAAATCGCCGCAGCCGGGCCTCATTGTTAACCTCCAATTGCTTCCAGGGCTGTAAATACGCCGCCTTACATCGCTCTGGCCTTGCCAGCGGTTTATGGGAGACGAGGCTGCGTTAAGGCTGGCGCTGGGAGTTTTCTCTGACAATAATGAGGAGTAGTGCGCATGGAGTAGACTAGATTATAAACACGCCGCTGTTCAGCACGGTCCAGTGCGCGACACTGCTTGGTCGTGATGCTAAGATGTTGTTTGCACTACCCGGGATTTAGGGTTAATGTAATCTGTAAATGGATCCAAACACAGGGATTAGCTCCATAGCATAATTGCTCATTTTGAAATTTTGTTTTAGGCGGATCAGTGACGTGGCTTCTAGATTTATTTAGCATTTTTAACCGTAGTAAAAAAGTTGAATTCAGGTGGTGGGCTCTGCCGGCCAGCCAAGTAGAGATGGGTCTCCCTTGAGGCATTTGGTACATCAGCCTGGGCACCTCAACGCTAGGATGCCGGAGGCTGCACTACATTAGTTGTCTGCCATGTTTCAGTGTTTAGTCAAACTTTTACCAGTAATGAAGAACAAACTCTCACGTTTTGCACAAACAGACCATCTGAACGGAACATGGACTGCTTTGAGATAAAGGTGGGTCAGATCCTTTTGGGAGCACGGGACGGGAGAAAAGATATGGAGAAGCACATTTAGTGATGTTAATTTATTATGATTATTTTTATTAATAATAGCAACATAGTTTTTGCAATGTTTCTCAAGCGTCATCATGCTCAGATATTGATCTAAACTAATTTTGCTTTGTAGTAAAGTCAATCAAAGGGCTACGAGTGTGTGCGGGATTTATGCAGTGCAGCGCTCACAACAGTCAGCGGTGCTTATCTCCACAAAAATTAATGTATCCCTTATATGCTTTAGGTTCATAATTTGACTTCAAACAACTTAATTTAGCTGCAAGCGTCTGATAACCGTGAATCCTTCATGCTAACGTTTCAGATGGAGGGCGTTGGCGTGTCTGTCGTGTGAGGCTGCGTGAGACGCTCTGTGCTTCCTCCAACTTGCTCTGTTGCGCTCAGTCACACCGTTCGTCTTCATCCTCCGCGACCCTCAGGTGTGTACCGTACGCACATCTATGCGTTTCTTTTCCTGCCTAGGCCTTGAGAGCGTTCGGCTTTATTTAAATATCCCTACGATCTCCCCGTCGAAGCTCGGCCTCCTACCCGCTGGCTGTGTTCCAGCCGTGGTCAGTGCTAAGCTGTTACCTGCTCGGCCGTTTGCTGCGACTGCTTAGTTTCACGCTGGGGCCGTGCTGGGTGAAGGTCACTGGGTCATAAAACACGACGCTCGTCTCTGTCTCTTTTTTTTTTTTTTGATTTCTCACCTCCACCCCGTCTTCTCCGTGGGGTACTGCTATACTGTTACTTTTTTATTACGCTCATATGATGGATGCCTGCTGAGGGTGGTCAAGGTTCAGTGCTGATGGAGGTCTGAGATGTCAGAGCTACAAATTGCCTCCACTACAGTAACTGTATCTAAAAAAAACAACCATGTCCTAACAGTGTAATGAATGGGTTAATGAGACCGTGTTTAAAAGGTTGGTCCCATTTCAAACATTTACGTTGTGAATTCAGAGACAGTGGAAAGGAAACAAAAACAAACACGGGGCTACATTAGCAGTACTGTAAACACCGACACGGATATATTTTGGTTGTTGCTCTGCTGTGCGGGGATGGCGTGACTCCAGATGGCGAGCTGGTTCTGGCAGTGCCATAGCGAGTCTGATGATCGCAGGCGCAGCGCTCTCAGTTTGTTTGTTGAGGAGGCATCTCTCATTTAGTCTGAATGACACTGGGAAAGATGATTAACTTCCCGAACCAGCCCTTTGTATCTCTCAGGAAAGAAAACGTTTTGCAAAGAAATTCTAAACAACAATAGTCTTGCTAGATAGGCTGGTGTTAGATATACGCAGATCTATTCGTACTGCAGCGTCGCATAAGTAGAAAAGTCACCGATAACTATACAGTATGCACAGTGCATGTGCAGGTATGTGTGTGTGTGTCTACTGGATGAAACAAACTCTCTTCTTCTAAACCATATTGCTGAGTAAGCGTCCTGCCTCTTGCCAAATCTCCCACACTCCGAGCTCAGGCGGTTAGTTCCTGTGATAAGATAAGAGGAAGCGTCGCCGCGTAGACGGACGAATGGCGGACGCGAGTAATTGAATTGGAAACAAAATGTGGCCGTGTTGTGTTCCTGCGGGTCTAAGGAGGACGAGGACGAGGAAGAGGAGATTCGCTTGCAGTCCCGTGGGAACGCTTCCTGCTTTCATCAGTATTCCCTCCCTGGCAGAGTTGGAGCGGGTGCCATATCTCTGTAGAGCCAGGGGTTTGTGCTTCGCTTCAGTTTTCGGGTTCTCTAGAGAGTTTTCTATAGGTCCCAGCTGTAACGTGTCTCCTCTTTTTCAGTCGGCGCTCTTTCATCTGAGAGTGGACATTTGTGCCGAGTGGCCGTAACGTGGCAAAGACCTCGTGACGACCACTTGGCAGGTTGTCGTTTCTTCTTTCTGCGTCTTTCTACCTTTTCTCCTTCACTTCTCCTCGCTTCCAGCTCTCTCCCCTCCTCTACTGATGTAGTGTTTATTTCCAGTCTATAATGCATTGTCTCCTGTGGTGAAGCAGCCACCGGGATCATTCCTCATTGATCTCTGTTGTCCCCATGCTGTTCAGGCAGAGGCCAGACACTTGGAGCCTTTTGATTGATCACCCCTGGACCTCTGCCTGTTTCGCCGGCTGTGGTCGCGCAGCCTCTTCGCTTCAACCCCCGTATTTGCCTTGTCATCACCGCGGTGTCGCCTCTTCCTCTACCAACCTTCTCCTCTTCCCCATTTAAAAACAAATAATCTGCGGCACTGTCTTTACACACATTTAACGACACAGATAAACAAATCCTGACTTTAAAATGTGTGTCTAACAAAACCATAATAAATGTAATATAATGATAAGTGAGCATGTGGAATAAGCAAATTAGTTAATATTTATATAACAAAGATAAAATAAATGCATATTAATTTTTTAAGAACATCAGTTAGTTGTCATCTTTTTTTTATATTTAAAAGATATTAAATTAAACATGCCATGTACAGTATTGATAAGTCAAATCGTGAACCTGGAGGGTTTACGGGACCATCTCCCCGCCTGGGACTAAGCCGGGGCGGCTGTCAGCGATGGGGAGTAGCACGGACTAAGAACGAACCAAAAGACAAACGGAAACAGACAAAACTACAAATGAGCGCTCGTTGTTGGCTTGTGATGGATTATACTGACTGCAGGCGGACACGAGAGCGAATAATATAAAAGAATTCACCCATTTTATTCCCCTGCCATTTATCCTCTGCTCATCATTTCTCTGCTTCCACACCTCCGCTGCTCTCTCTCCCCCTCCCCCGAGCCCTTCAAACACATTTTATGGGTCTGAGAAAAGTAATACGGCCTGGATTTACATTCATATTCCATTTAGTATTGTTCCATTAAATACCAGTGTAATGATATATTATAATGTTTTGGTCATTGTAACCTGCTTCACTCTACAGTTACAGCTCACAAGGATCCAATTACCATAGAAACCACAGTTTGAGTTTGACCTTTAAACGTCTTTGTGAGTCGCTGGTAAGTCAGACAGGTCTCATTTAGCCGGTTGTGCAGTAATGCTGCACACAGTAGAGACAGTAAGCGCTTTGCACTTTATGCGGTGCTATGACAACACGTGGGTCGTAATAGCACTTCGAGGGGAAAAAACGAAAAACATTGGCTCAGACTTAAACAATGACTCTGAAACCGCTGAGATAAAAAAAAGATGATTATTCTTCATGTTTCCCATCCTGAGGTAATGGCCTTAACAGTCCGTCCGAGCAGTCTATTAATCTAGCTACAGTAGCAGACGGGGCTCGCTGCTGCTGAAGCTCTGTTGTTACTGTCAGGATATCAATTCCTTTTAAACCTTCCTCCTGGATTTATACTGTCATTAAACAACCCCAGCCTTGATTTTTTTTTTTTTTTTCCCACTTGGGTCAGTAGAAGTTTTTGGGTGCATCGACACCGGAGTCGATGCCCCTGGCTGGGAGGCAAGGATGCATCCAGAGTGGCCCTTTCAGACTACTGTGAGATAGAGGCTGGCGGGAGAAAACCGATTTTTATTGGCTATTCCAACTTGCTCCTGACCCGACAGGAGCAAAACTATGTTAATTGCAACCAGCGAATCAATGATGTAGCTGAAGAAAGTGTCCCTTTGTTTGTTAAAATACCAGAGGAGGATGACTTCTCCGGCCACTGTGGGCGATTAAAGGTTTGCTGAACTAAATTAGCTCAATGACGCATGGAGAACTGATTTCTGTTAAGTTTATGTTTAAATACATTGATCTGATATTACGACTACCTGCCTATTCTTGCTTTGCTCCCCTTTTGCCGCTAAAACAAGCTCTGACTCATCAAGATCACTTAAGTCTTGTACGTTGCCTCCATCGACCACACTTACTGGACCAGCACGTCCCACAGATGCTCAGTCGGATTGAGATGCTGAATGTCGGAGATGAAGTCAACATCAAATCACGGTTGGGCTTGGTGCCATGACGAAGACATAATCAGTGTTCTCCTGATTATGTGTTCGTCATGTGGTCACAATGCTGTAACTGAACAGTGTATGTACCTCAGGAAGGAGGAGGAATGTATTTTAGATTTTATTTACTCTTAAGTTTAATGATAATCATATTGTCACATTGTTTGATGGTAAAAGTTTGTGAATGCTTTGATGACTGTGCTTTAATAACAGCATCAGTATGCAGCAGAAGCAGCGTGCAAAGGAAGGAAGCTACAGTGCGTGGCCCAAAATGCAATTTGGTTTGTTTTTAATGTGGTGATCAAGGGCCTCTTGGTTCTTGATCGTCCATTCTTATGTTCGTCCATCATCTGAACCTCTTCGTCAGTAATTTGCACCGTAAAGGCAAGCGACATAGCTCACAACAAGGACGTAGCCAATAACAAGACATAAACAACAACCTGTCTGTCGCATGGATGACAGAAAAAAACAGAAAAATGTCTGTTCACGAAAATCCACACCTTCGACTAAAGCGGCCGTTTAACAAATAAACACTAACTAGCTTGTCTTGATATTTCCGGTGCCGACGACACGGAGCGAAACCATTTTTTCAAAACATCACCAGCTGCTTAAATCCACACGGGAGAGAAACTACAAATTTTCACCAGATGGCTGAAGATTTGGAAAAATGTTAATCGTTGTCTCCGAAGCATTTAGAAGCAGCCACTGCCTGTGGGCTTTGACACGTCTCCATCATCCCACATGTGTTTTTCACTTTTTTTTTTGTCCTGCTGTCAGCTGTACTTCCCAAAAAACTTGGGATGTTGCCCCAAAGAATCCAATTTAGCTTCTCTTGTTACATCAAATGATATCTGCGTCTCTGGCTTCATCCCATCCTTTTGTGGCTTTTGTTAGCAGAAATTGCGTCTCTGCTGGACACGTATAATTCACTGGTGCCTTTATACCTGTGAAATAAGAGGCGATGTCACATTGTACTGCAATATCTATAATTGTCCTACTTTTATCTCATGCCCACAGGCATCGAGAGATGTTTGTCTGCAGCAAGTCACTCTAAGGGTCACAAGGATTCATCCAAAATATTTTATTTCTCTATAATTAATGCAAAAGTGACTGATGTGCATGAGGTTAATGTTTTATGTGGAGAATAAATTGCTTAATGGATAGAATGGAAGCTGGCAAACGCATGAAAACTTGCAAGCCAGATTTTTACAGCAATTAAAATCTGCAACAACACGGTGAGAAGTGTGTTTTGTCGTGCAATGCGCGGCTGCAGTGGTTAAAAAAGCACTAAAACAGCGAGCCTTTGGAAATCCTCCATCATTTCCATTTATCTCGCAAGCATCGCTGCGGAGTCACTGTTTGCCGCACAAAACCCCCACAAGTGTCCTTTGATTGGATCATTTTAGCGGCGTGATGTGGAAAATCGTGGGGGAAAGTGTGTCCTTTTGCTGCACAGGGTTGTTGGAAATGTTTGTAGGTGCGGTTGAATTTGTGCCGTAGAGTTGAAACAGTCGACTCGTCAGACTTTAAGTCAGAGTATAAAAAAATTGACTTACCAGTTGACACTTTTTGTGGAGGTGTCCTTTCTAGATGACCTAGGACTGCAGCATTATCTGTTGACAGTTCAAGCCTGGTGCTGTCTGGTGCTTTTCGACAACATAATGAGAATATATGATATTGAAATTATAATATATATATATATAAACCTATAGAGTTTGATGAGCACCTACAGCGTCAACACAGCATCTTGATGCGTCCTGCTTCCCCAGAAACCAACACGTGCAGTTTTTCTAGTTATTCATAAAGAATTTGATTTTCATGCTTTAGTATTATTATGCTGTGTTTTCTTTACTTTTTACTGGAGGCAGGTGATTTGAGATGACGACTCTGTCAGACAGCTGCGAATTTGCTGGCGAATGTTGACATGAATACATAACCTTATGTTTGGTGACTCATTCAAAATGTTTTGTAAGGCCACAGTGATAGGTGTATTAAAAACGGTATGTAATACTAATATATACTGTATTACACCCACAGCCATAAAAGAGAGACTGTATAATATACTTGATAAATCATCTGTGTACTATTCCCAGAATAATATGGCTTCATGTAGGTGGTGGTGGAGGGGGCGGGCAGACTGGAGGACACAAATTGAATATGGCTGTGATGGACACAGTAGGAGAAGAAGAGACGATGAGACAGACAGACAAAGTGAGATTGAAAGAGTTGACCCTGAGCAGCTATTGAGTCACAACTAATCAATGTCCTCCACCGGTGCAGGAAACTGTAGTAATGCAATATACGTTCAAAATGCAATAATCCCATGCTGTGCCAGAAATGAAACACAGACGGACCAAATTCTTCATATGACGACAAAATGTGCGCGACGGGTGAAATGCGTGTTTGTGTGAACACCCTCAGAGGGCTGTGATGGAGCGTGTGGGCGTCCTCAAGACTGCTCATGCGGAGTTACAGGTGGTGGTGTGTTGGTACCGTACACGTCATCTCTGATCTGAGTAGAAGCCTGCAGGTAGACGAAATTACGACCCACGCACCTGGTTGAAATCGATGGAGGCTCCAGAACAATGTGGGCGCGCTGTAAATAGAGGCGAACGCCGCGTCCTCGAATGAGCTATAAATTATCTCGGCGCCTCCTTCCAGGTGTCCAAAGATTGGGACGACTGGATCAATGGACAGGAACAATAAGTGAGGGCTAAGGGAACGGAGCAAGCGTCAGGGATGAGGGGGAAGAAAAAAAAAAAGCGGCTTGGGGCCGCGGGTGCAGTACGCATAGCAGACAGTGACAGACTAGGATGAAGATTCATGGCACCTTTCTTGCTGCCATCCATCTCCACTAATGCGCGGGGCTGCCACTGGATGCCCGTGCCACCGAGCGGGCAGCCGGTTTGCCGTGCGGGTGCTAAAATAGAGCCGATGTCAGAGAGGTCGCAGACAGAATAACGAAATGTGAACGCAAAGGCAGAAAAAGCTGCACAGAGGATAAATGTGCTGTTTATATCGGCGGACGTTTAAAATTCTGTCATTTATCTACGTGGTGGTTTTTCTGGGTTGTTTTTTTTTTTTTTTTTTAGATATGTACAAAATGGTTCACACAACTCTGGCTCCCTCTGAAAGCTAACAGGTGGCTGACATGATGGAGAAGACAGAATCGTCCTTTATGTGGGGGAAACCAGACTGTCACTATGAGGAATATACCGTTATAAAGTTACACAGTGTTCCCTCTGTCAGTGTTTCAGCAGAAACTATTGTGACATTTCCATTCTTGGTTGAAATTTTGTCTTATTTTTAGGGCTTGGCTCACGTTATTGAACCTGTAACCAGGAGACGACAAAGATGTCAAGGAAACCGACTGCTGCGGAGAAGAAAAAAACGCTTACCTACAGTACGTCGAGTTTCCTGTCAGGCTTTACTTTTTTTTTTTTTTTTGAATACAATTGCACAGATGAGCCCTCAGTTGTGCTGTTTGCAAGCGGGACTTGGCGACGTGAGAAGAGAGCTGTCGGGCCAAACGAAAACGGCACGTCGCTGTGAAGTGGTTCCAAGGATGTAGTGGACTTAAAACACAAAGCGGCGGGCGCTATTTTAATTGCTCTTTGTCTGTCCCGTTGTGGTGGCGACAAAAGGGGATGCGGGCACGTTTGGAGATGTGTGGAAGGGAAGAGGGGTGAGCGTGGGAGCGAGGTGAAGGCATGCTTTTGAAGTGAGAAAAGAACGATTACAAAATCTTATCTGAAAAGATAAGAAGAAAAGGATGGAGGAGGATGAGAAGAAAAAAAAAGCAATCAATACAAAAAAATTGAACAGTAGAAGTCGTCACCCGTTTTTTTTTTTACTACTTTATTAATGTGGAAGTTCAGGACACAAATTAAAATGGTTCCTTGTGTGTTTGAGGTTCCAAGTGTTTTTTAAAACTACAACAAACAGCTACAGAAAGCTCGCTCTGATGGACAGTTACTTACTCTGCCTCCATTAATCCTGGTTAGGTTGCGGTCGTACCAGCTCTTTAAGAAAACTTGAAATGGAGCACTTGGCAAACATTCCTACGAGCACTTAAAGAGCTTACGTAATAAGTGGCCTTTCATATGTCTAGTCAGGGATGAACTGGCTTTTGTGTCGAGCTTCGTCTTGCCCTCTCTGGGCAGGAGAATCTCGCAGGGAAAGGCTTGGCCGAGAAGGGCCGAAGAGGGATGGAGGGATGAAAACGCTAAAGCAGGGCAACGAGCTCAGCATGGCTGGTCAGCAGAATTGCAGAAATCGAACAAACAGGAAAACAACAAAAAAACTGGCCCAGATGAAACATAGATGCTGGTAACATTAGCGTAACGTAACATAACTTTCCCTGTTTTATTTTCAGCGTGATGCACTGAGAAAGCGAGACGGTAACAAAAAAACAGAGTCACCTGCCACGAGCTCGGCTCCTGACGCGGTGCGTGGATGAAAGACAACTTAAAGACACGTTTCTGTTAGCGGCCTGTTTTGGGATGCAATGATACAGACAGAAATGTTCCTTCAGTCTAGATCATATCAGTTATATGATCCATCTAAACCAGCTGTTTGAAAAAAAAAAACAAATAAAAAAACAGGCAAACTCTCCACTCACCAGATGTTTCTCACATTTGACCCTACAATGCCAAGGAGCCATTACACCATTAGTGTGGAAATTCTTTCTTCTTCCTCATCCTCTGCAGCGGGCTCTGCGCTGATTAGGTCATATTGAGCACCAAACAGGTCGGGCGTGATTGGGAACTGATTGCTTGCCTCTACGGTGCGCCAGCTGCCCCACGACGCTCCCCATCGGTAATAAGCTGTGCAGGAAGCTCGGTGTAGCGTGCAGCACACGATGGGACTGCTCTGTTCAGATGCACAGTAACTGCGGTAGAAACGGGGCCGTAGACTTCCAGCAACGGCAGAACGTGGCCCATTCCAGTCATTTCCCCTGTTTTCCAGCAGCGCGATCTCGTTCTGACTTTACTTACAGTGCATTTATATACTTTAAAATTCATTCATTTAAAATGAGAGTCTGAGATGTGAGTACCTGGAGGCGGCAGGAGAAATAAAGCTCTTCAGACCACAACTGATCCCAGGAGAGATGGCGCTGCTGCTCACAGCCTTTGTCTATACATGTCTGCCGGATTGATGCAGACTCGTGGATGATGGGAGCCCTGACACCTTGTCACAGACCTGAATCAATAAATCACACGGTCTTAGTCTTGCACAAACGTTGCCAGATCAACATCGGTACGTTGTTGGCTCTCATGCAAAATGCCTCCGTCGTCATTCATTTCTCTCTCTCGCCTGCAGTTTTTCCTCCCGCCATCCGTCAGGCTCTCCCCTTCCCTCCCTCTGTCTCCTTCTCCTTCCTCTTTGTGTCTCATTGTCTCCCTGCTCTACTCATCTCTGCACCATTAATCTTTCAAGCAATGAATTGGAGCTACTGACTCTATCACTCCTATTATCGACTGCAGCCGTCCCTTATTTATGCTCCATTTTTCTCCCTCCCTTCCTCACACAGCCTTTTCTGCTGTTGTTCCATTGACCGGCATGTAATTTCTTACATGAATAATGCAAGCAGCAGGACCAAAATAGTTGTACTCCTTCCTTCTTTTGCCTGGGATTTGTTCTACAGTGGTTTTGGAAGAATGCGCTCGTGCTGGTTTCTATTCAGCAGCGACATCTACTTTGTTATAAGGGATTTGAATGTAAAGATATCAGGGAACCAAAGCTGCTTTCTTACTGAAATACGCTGGATCGGGGTGCAGATTTATTCACCCTCTCGCCGGACACGTTTATCAGACAACAACCAGGGTGGCCACACCAGCATATGCCAGTCTGAGGCGAAAATTACATTTCCGTTTGCAGCAGTGTTTGCTGATGTGCCAGCGTTAGATGTATATCAAAGCGTTCGGCTTCCACCAGGCAGCTTTCCCAGCTTCTCAAAACAATGGGCTCTGCTGTGAAATGCACCAAATGATCTCAGATTAAAGCAAATTAACAACTTTGTAGACACTAATTGCTCAATTTACGAGAGAATAAGTGCACCGAGTTTGACTAAAGGCGGCCTTGTTTCTGGTCGTGGCAACTTGTTGTATTTTAAATATCACACCCTAGCAATTACGTACAGTACTAATCTCTTGTTGTAAAGAACAGTAACTACTCCTCAGGGACCCGCATTTGTGCATCAATGACTAGACTCGCATCTCTACTTCTTTCCCAGCTATCAAAGAATTTCTATTCTTTGAAATGCGGAATGATGCCGAAATGATTAAACCGCACACGGAAAAGCAATTTATTTTATTGTTGATGCTATTTGAATACTTAATTTTGTATAGGTTTGTGAAGGTTTGTGTGTAAAAACATTCCAGTAATCACCTTGACTCTTTTCATAGCTTTTCATATCCCATAACAGCAACCAAGCATTATTTTCTATCATTTATTATCCAAAGTAGGAACTGAAAAAAGAAAAATAGCAAGATTTTTTTTTTCTAACTCTGTTCTCTCCATAATCTGCTCTCTCCAGAAAATCACAGGTTTTCTCCACATGGTGTGTTGCAGTTGCAAAAAGAACCTTGGGTGCCATCTTTTGAAATACACTCACACTCCTTTTCTTTTCTTTTGCAATGCTTAGATGACTCAGTTTTTTGTAACCTGGTACAAACTGAATTCCAGGCGATTATTAGAAAGCTGCCGTATGTTATGTTGGGAATTAGCCCTGACTCTGAGCTCACCTGTCATTCCTTATTCTTCTCCTTATTCTTCTGCTTATTAGTTTTTTTTCCCCCATCTCATGATATTGAACCAAGTGCATCCTGAGAATTGTGAAGTAAACATCCGACACCGCAGCTGCAGTCGCATCACATACGGACACACGGCGAGCGTGTAATACCTCACAGAGCTGTGAGCTGCAGACACTGCTCCGTTGAGTAAAGGTGGGGGGTGGGAGCCTGGCAGTCCGCAGTTGGTTTAGTCTTTGCTGTGCCTCTGTGCCAGGAGGCTTTTCTAAAGACAAGACTGACACAAGAGACTGCGCACAAAGGTTTATTTTTTCTCAGCGGGGCTTTTTCCCCACTTTATTGCTCCACTGGTCACTTTGTTTTGTTTTGTCTTTGTTCATTTGTCTTGTGTTATGTTGCTTAGTCTCTGCCTCCAGTCCGCTACGGTTTACATCTTTATTCCCGCTTTCTGCCTGTGCTCGTTAATTTCAACCTTTCCATTCATTTGGAACTACTTTG
Organism: Macropodus opercularis; assembly: GCA_030770545.1. Lineage (NCBI taxonomy): Eukaryota > Metazoa > Chordata > Actinopteri > Anabantiformes > Osphronemidae > Macropodus > Macropodus opercularis. The sequence continues at coordinate 5,853,476 of CM061094.1, read as the reverse complement.
AGCTCCTTCGGGTCACGCATCACAACAGGTGCCATCTTCAGGCTGATGTGCTGTCACTCTGTGTCTAATCCATCGCCGCCTGACGCGCCCTGCGATGTGGCTCAATAACTGCTTGCGGTATGAAAAGCCAGCTGTACTGCAGAAATATTATCTGAACAGTTGTGGGCAGAGAAACAAGATAACGTTTTATTTTTTGGTGATGAATCATTGGCTTTTGGATGTAGTAAATGTCAGCTGGGCATCTTTGTGCATAGCTACACGTTATAATATGAAAACAATGAGTCATTAGAAGCTACTGTTGACTCAGCAAGATGGCAGGATGAATAATGGAAGGCAATATATTGTTATTATACTGGGACTAATTAGCATAATGTGTAGTAGTAGTGCAGTGGTTCGTCACAAAAAGCTATAATGTTTTATTCCACCTTGTTTTTTAAAACATTTTCAAAAATTGTATTTTGACTTTTGGGAGCTGGGCTCATTTGTAGGGGTTATCATGATGTCTGACTGTGGGTGAAGAGCCGTGCGGAACAATCGCCAGATCTCTACACTAACTCCCAGTTTGCTCTGTTAGAGACAGACCCCCCCCCCCCCCCCCTCTCTTTTTCCTGCAGACTTGCACTTGTTTGTGTTTAATAAGAGAGAGATTAATTAAGCTCATTGGTATTCTAGGACGCCGGTTTCAGCGGTTTCCTCGGGCGAGGAGCAGCAAGGTCATCCGGTACTGTGGTGCTGGGTGAACGTAGTAGCAAGACTGGAAGGAAGCGAAGGAGGAGACCAGCACCTAGACAGATAGATCTTCGAATCTGTGATGTGTTTGTGATGAAACAGTTTAGTCTATTTGCTGTTTTCTTTCACCGGAGCATCGTTTCAGAGGCGAAGGGTTCTAACCCTTTGTTAGTTTGTTTCAGTTCATTGTTTAGTACATGAGAGCATCTGACAGGCACTTTAGCATTAACTTTAATCATCAGTGGTAGAGATTGAGTCACGTAAAAGGCGACTTTATTCTGGGGCACCAGAAGTAATGGACACATTTTACCCCAAGTGTAAAGTCAATACACGCCACCGCGGAGAAAGACATACAGCTGATGAAGGATGTAGTGCAACTTCAGGTCAATGAGTTTAACTGTACCTTTTAGTACTGCGTCGATAAGCTGACTTAGAGTTGGACGGAGCTGAGGCAGCACTTTAGGAAAGTGGTGGTCACAGTTCAACCCTGATGGCTTTGAGTTTAGTCCTGGTCATTTCTAGAGCGCTGGCCCTTTAAAAAATAAAAAAGCAGAACGCGGCATCCTCTGGCTACACGGATAATCTGTCGTCTCCGTTCAAACTGCCATCACACCTGTTCTAATAGCGAGCGCTGATTATCTGTCTGCTACAGGCAGCAACACAAAAAAAAGCTCTTGGCTCAGTGTTCGCAATCAGCAAATAGTGGCACAGAGACGGTGGACAACAAGAAAAATCACCTCAAACTGTGAATAAAATGTGTTATAAATCAAAAAATCAAGAAAAACACTGACTTAAACCTTAAAAGTTAAATTAATTCAGTGTTTTTTTTTGTGGTCTGCTGGGCAAAGAGCCAACAGTTAGGTGCTGTTATCCTAAGTCATGCCCTATGTCCTACCGTCGGTGTGCTTTACGCTCCTCTGGCGGCGCACAGGAAGTGAGTCTTTTGTCACATTTCTTCATCATTACCTCCCCTTCATCTCTCTCCCTTGGAAGTTAAAAAAGTAATCAAAGGCTTGGCATTCGACAGCTCAGTCTTTTCTCTTCCACTTTAAAAATGTCTTTCTCTTTTCCCTGATTCTTTCGCAAACACTGGTGCCTTGGACAAAATGGCCTTATTTGAGGGGCGCTGCAAACCCTCTCCAGCTCGTCTCGGAGGAGGCGTGCCTCCGTAAGACATCCCTGCTAAATGGAGAACGCTTTGCCACTCTTTTAACAGCTCTGTGATTCAGAGCCTCCTCTGGGAGCCCAGCGGCCCGTTGTAGCCGTTTGTATCTCCTTGCAGCCGGCCGGCAGCTTGAGCTCCTCTCTGCCCTGTCCTGCCCATCACATCACAGCATTAACATTAACACGCCCCGTTAGACGGCCACGGAGAGAGACTCCCGCGTTGCTCTGACCGGTGCGCTTGGCTAATCCCACGTCGGGGGTAGAGTTCAGCCTCCCCGGAGAGGAGATCTTGGCCGGCAGGGTGGATGGTATAAGTATGTGTGAGATTAGGGCTTTGCCAAGTCAAACGCTGGATTAGGAGTGAATAGTGAACAGGGAGATTCCACAGGGTCTTAAAAGCAGCCTTTTGGGGAAATGATGACGTTGATGACGTGTTTCCTTGGCCTGCTCTTTCATGAAATGCTCAAACGTGTCCCTGGGTGATGTTTGCCATGTATGCTGTGTGTAATGCACCACATATCCTGTGGCTATAGCTAATATTGCTACAGTAGTTTGTCTTCTCATCGGTTACGTGATTTATGAGGGATGGATGGATGCTCGGATGATTTCAGCCTTTAAATCAATCATCAGTCTTTTTTCACGCTATGGTTAAAGATACATTTTTATATTTTGGTTTGTCTTTGTGTTTTTTTTTTTTCTTGCTCAAGGATGACGAGCCGATCACAGGAGGAGCTGGGAGGGACCATAGCCGCATCCGGAAGTTCCTCAGCCAGCATCACAAGAAATTGCCATGGAAACCAGAGGTCAGTCCAGATTTCTTTAGTTGCTCTTAGTCATCCCGTTTTTTTTCCACCTTATATACTGTATACACACGTTTCTACATCACAGTCCCTCAGGTGTTTTTGGTTCGATTCGTCACTTAACCACATCTCGCGTAACCCCCTCTTAGTAATAGCACTAATAGCACTTCATCTTTAAGACCTTTCTTATTCTGAACCACAATTTAGATGCAGATGTCTTACTCGCGTTCTGTCTCTGGCGGTATTTGCAGTCTAACAGAAATCCATTCATTTCATTTTCTAGTGCTATTATCCAAAGAACAAAATGTTCCTCGTGGGTATGATGACAAATCATCGCGCGGGAATGATAATATTTCATCCCAAACCATTAGCGGGTTATATTTGAAAGCACCTATGACCAGGAGATTGCAACTCGATGTGATTCATCTTCACTTCAGCTCACTTACAGATGTGCTTTACGCACGCCATGTAACAAAAAGAGCAACAGCAATTACGCGGCGAATACCCAAGAAGAAAAGTGGCTCTAAATTTGTAACGTCTTTAATAATTTTTTTGCTTTTTTTTTTTGTGTGTGTGAGCCCAATCAAAATATGATTTATGACGTAGTTTCACGCTACCTGTGGTGAAGTTCAACTGTCTCTGCTGAGGACCACAGTGGAGACAAACCCAAAAAAAGATGGGATGTAGGCAATAACGTTGGCATCAGTTGGTTTAGACTGTTCCACTGTTGCCTGTCATGTCATTGCGTTGTGCTGTTGTTGCTTCTGCAAAACATTATGAATGCGACCTCCTGCACAACGCAGCTGCACACGGTGCGTTGTTTCAGGCTCCATTATTTCTGTCTGTCATGAAACCACACGTCAATCCATATATGAGGCTAAAAATGTTTTTAATATCGAAAGATTGGCTTTATAAGGTATCACGTTGATCATTTTTGTTCTTCCTCTAACCTAGAAACATTAGTTGGCTGAGTTTTTAAGGGACATAAATCTAAATCGTGCTTTTGGCTGAATTTAAAAGGGCAATACTGAGGAGAAAATGAGGAGTCACGTGAGGCTATCAAACAGCCGAGCTCGGACCGCAGCCAGACAAGCCATCTGAAGCCGAACCATGTGGACTAATTGCACAAGTGCAAATGGATTTCATGGTCTGATCACTTAGTTATGGACGTGAACACGGCTTCCGTTTTCCGTGCTTTGTGGTGGATCTTTATGTTTGTGAACTGTGGAGACCACAGGACGCTTTTGCACTCAAAGACCTAAACAGGAATCAACTGACCAAATGTAATGTAACGGCGGGAGGCTTTGGAGCGAAAGCTACCTAGCCCTGGCTAACTGTTAGCAGCTAACTAACGGCTAGCTCAGGTGCTAGCAGGCTAAGCTAGGGCGAACTGTAGGCGGATGTGAGAACGCTTGTGCCCCATACACCGCACGACCCCAAGCGTCTCGAGCTGCTCCAAACAAAGCACAGACAGACTTATGCCTTTTAACAACTACCTCCAACAGAGGTAGCTGGGCTTTATTTTGGACACCAACAAATGTCCGGTCACCGGTGGGGGGTCACTGCCACACACAGCACCCTCCCACACGGTGCCGGCAAAACACACACAGAACCATTACCCAGCGTTCCCCTGGGCCGAACGCACCAGCGACCTGCTGGGTCGCTACACAGCCCCCCACCAAGAGGGTTAAGTGTCCCCACAACCCTCAGTCACCCTCCAGCCCCACAACAAAGTCTCCAGCCACCCCGACCTCCGCTGAACTGCTGATGTCCACTGACACTGACTGTGTCGCTCTCTCGGCGGCCTCGGCTGAGCTGCTGGCGTACGCTGGCCCTGTTGCTCCCTCGACGGCCCCGGCTGACTGCTGGCGTCCACTGACACCGACTGCGTCGCACTCTCGGCGGCCTCGGCTGAGCTGCTGGCGTACGCTGGCCCTATCGCTCCCTCGACGGCCCCGGCTGACTGCTGGCGTCCACTGACACCGGCTGGGCCTCGGCTGAGCTGCTGGCGTACGCTGGCCCTGACGCTCCCTCGACGGCCCCGTCTGACTGCTGGTGTCCACTGACACCGGCTGGGCCTCGGCTGAGCTGCTGGCGTCCACTGACACCGGCTGGGTCGCCAGCGCACTGCACGGCCGCCCGGCAATGACACAGTCCAGATCCAGTCCCATAGCTGTTCCACAGCGTCCTACCGTGGCAGTGTAGTTGGAGGGGGGGGGTCTGTGTAGCGATGTCCCTCACGGCCTCATCCCATACTTGTCTCCCGCAGACAGCTCAGTTCTGGTGCGGGGGCTCGCCCTACTTCGCCTAAGCTTCGCTCCATATCGGCGTCTTCTAAACAGCCTAGATCCCACTTCTGACACCAATGTAACGGCGGGAGGGTTGGAGCAGAAGCTACCTAGCCCTGGCTAACTGTTAGCAGCTAACTAACGGCTAGCTCAGGTGCTAGCAGGCTAAGCTAGGGCGAACTGTAGGCGGATGTGAGAACGCTTGTGCCCCATACACCGCACGACCCCAAGCGTCTCGAGCTGCTCCAAACAAAGCACAGACAGACTTATGCCTTTTAACAACTACCTCCAACAGAGGTAGCTGGGCTTTATTTTGGACACCAACAAATGTCCGGTCACCGGTGGGGGGTCACTGCCACACACAGCACCCTCCCACACGGTGCCGGCAAAACACACACAGAACCATTACCCAGCGTTCCCCTGGGCCGAACGCACCAGCGACCTGCTGGGTCGCTACAGTAATATCTTATTTATAGGATGGGTTGAAAACGCGCAGCAGCCTTGAATACTGCAGGAAACAAGGCTTTAAGATCCAAAAGCAACTACAAGCATTTAAGCTGCTGCTGCTACAGTATTTCTCTGACTAAATTCCAGCCTGCTCATAAAGCAACATGACTTTTAGTTCCGGTGAAAATCCGGCGTGGCCAGCAGACGTCTATCACATGCTCGATAGGTCTCTATAAGCTCGCATCCTCAAAACAACTATTCCTCTCTCATCTCCGACGTTTGCTGCGTCAACCCTGAGCCAAGTCTGTCAGAATCCGTGGAGTGCAGCAACTCGTCTCGCGCGTTCCTCTCGAGCTATCTGTCCTAATTACCAGAACTAACTTGCTTTCCTGGTGCGCGGCCAAGATGGCAGAGGTCTGAGAGGCCACTGAGCTGGCACCGTCGGAGGCGTGGGCCCAGGCTGGTGGACGTAGAGTGGTGCCATATGCCAGCTGTCACACGCTGGCAGAGGTCACACGAGCGTCCAGAAGCGTTCAGACGAGCGACACACGAGAAAGCTCAGCTGCTGTGGACAAGCCCAATGCACGGATGCTGACTTAAATTCAGTAAACAACAATATTTTTGAAACAATGTGCCATGAAGTTGACCTGTGTTGGTTCCAGGTTACCTAATGAAGACCCCTTGGCCAGCGAACTCATCCAGAGGTGACTGTGGATTAGCATAGTCATGTAGAGGTGACGACCTCAAGGACACCAGCATGTCAAGGAGACTGACACCGGTTAGAGATCAGAGAGGGATCTGGCTCACCTTTAAAGAGTAAACCAACAACCAGGCATAAAGGGGCAATCTGTCATAGCACCGATCCAGAGAAATCGAGCATCAAACACTCGCTTTTAGTCAGTAATCGAAAGAGACACTTGCTTCATTCGAGTTCTTAAAGTAACGAGTCATCCTCATTCAACATGTACAGATGTTTAGGGAGCAGAGAGGATGAGGATGTAGAGAGGACGAGCGTAGAATGACTGGTTGTGTCTTTGGAAAAACAAACAGGTGGAGGTGACGGGTGTCTTTACGCCTGTACTTTCTGGTGCTGCAGACTTGGACAGCCTGTTATTTATCACTCGAGGGAAGTCAGGCAGATATTTTGGCACAATGCAGACACATGACTCACGAGCAGCTGTCACAAGCAACCCTGTTTTTTCCGAAACTGGACTTAATTATATAATAATAATAATAACGTGGTGATGGGACGTATCTTTATGATGAAGCAGTGCGGTGAGGATGTGGTTGGGTTTGTAATGTAACGTACAGAATAACTAAACAAATCTGCGCTCAGCTCCTCAAGACCAGTGGAGGAATGAGATCTATTTCTTGCCGTCAACCCTCCTGTCATTTCACAGAAGCATGTGAGAGTGACTGGACTGTGGGAGGCTGCCGAGGAGAAGGTGTGATATTTGTCTGTCGGCACCATCCCTCTCAGTCTGGCTTCCCTTCCCTCCGCTCTGCAGACCTGAATCCAGGAAGGATCAAACGGACGAACCAGAGGCAGGAATGCGATGGCTCTCACCTGTCTCTTCATTACAGCCGAACGACCGAGCGACGACGAAAAGAAACCCCGCTCTGCCTCGGTTTCCTCCATTGAACGTCCCCATCCCCCCTCGTGCTTTTTTTTCCCTTGGCATGACAGGATACATGTAATTGTAGGACAGATGGCAGATTATACACACCCTCATTACAGCAGTTGATGAGGCTGGAATCTAGATCGTATGAACCTTGTCTTCCATTATGTGCTGCTCTCATCTGTGTAAGATGGAGTCTCATTATTTCTGTCCTTTTAAATCTCGGTACCTTTGAAATCCCCCCTTTTCCTCGCCGGACGTACCTACTTATCCTACTTTCTTTTCTTTCCTTAAGCACCAGAGAAATATAAGAGATTCAGGACAATTCAAAATCCTCTGGATTAAAGGAATGGAATCTGCACTTTACGTACTTTATCTTAAATATGTGTGTTCATTCAAGATGATAATTTGTACAAATAAGGTGAGTGAAATATCAAAAAAGTAATATTGATATAATATTAACTGTAAGCTCCTATATGCCCCCGGCGTGGGATCTCTGTGGTGCTACACCGTAAATCCACCTGTGTGCTGTTGCCAGGAACATCATGTCTCCCTTTTTCTCACTCAAAGGGAATTTACAGCGTTAATTGATGCGATTCCTCGTCTGTGCGTGCGCCGAGCAGCCGTTTGTCAGAGCCTTGCTGCCAGCAGGAACGCAGAAGGCTGCTCCCCACTTCAACCAAGGGAGACAGCCTCCTGGAGCAGACGAAGGGAGGGGAGCGAGCCCCGACTTGGGCAGAGCAAACGGATGAGAGAGAGGCGAGACGCCGACGAGCTCATCAGCTCGCAGGAACGCGGCCGTGTGCATCTGAGGACGACCGACCTGACCTCAGCACCGGTGCAGCCTGTTACTACACATGCTGCTTTAAACCTCTTCCAGTTTATTTCTCAGATTTGTCCCTGTGCATTTCATCTGTTCTGTCTGTTTGCTTTTCTTTTTTCCTGCCTCCTTGCTCGTTTTTTGACAGATGGCATTACTTACTCCCCCCTCCACACCTCGCGTCGCTCTCACCTTCCCTCTCATTTCATGGCAGTCAGAGCTGCTGCAGGTTGCCTGTTGCTGTGGAGCTACAGGATGTATGTGAACCTTTTGGGATTACATGCATTTCTGCGTAAATTGGTCATAAAATGTGTCCTTATCTTCATCAAAGTCACAACAATAGGAAAACAGACTGATGAGGGCAAGGAACAGGTGGATGAAGATGGAGACGACAAAGACAGCTGTGGGGGGAATAGAGCAATAGAGAATCATGTGTAGTTTCCTTTTCAACAACTGGTGCTGTTTTTGTACTGCTTGCGAACAACTTCACTCAAACTCAGTGAAACAACAAAGTAGTTAAGGTAAATTTTCACCAGCTGGTTTGATTTCACCATTTGTCACACAGCTGCAGCCTTTTTGGTGATGGTTATTATAGCAAGTAGAGGAAACAATGGTCTAATAGTTTTAGAAGACAGCAAATGTTAGCATGTATTTATCGCATGATCCAGAATCAGGAATCAAGATGGAGAAAAGACAATAGACAGGGGGAAGCTGACAGCGTAGCTCAGACAAACTGGAGCAGAGAGAAGAGAAACGTTTGCCAGCCAACAGACAGAGATGGTAGGATGGAGAGGCAGAGATAGAGAAGTCAGAGGCGCGAGTTGTTAGAGACTCGACAACTTTAGGGAAAATGGGACTGAAGGCTTTGAAAGACGAGATAGGAGCAGTGCTCGCAAGCAAAAAGCCAAACGGTTTAACAGAAGTCAAGCAAAGACAGTTTAACGGAGCAAAAAGCATAACGGGCTGATTTCAGGTTAGCGAGGGTGAAGGAAATATAACTTCCTCCTTGCCACATCTCACGTCCACGTCGTGGGGTAAGGCCTGAGCACAGACACATCTCTCCCTGTGCTGTCACCCACAAAATAGAGCCAATTATACATAAGCGCCCCCAACAGAAATCCGACTACAGCCCGCGGCTTCTCTAGCGCTGCACAGGGATATGTGTGTGTGAATAATTAGAGACTTTTAAAGCCACCAGCTCTCTCGCTGTTTGACAAGAGGAGGGGTGAGGAGGGAGGCCAGGCCGAAATAAGGTTCGCTTCTGAAACCCACAGGAAATCTATTAAAAGCTTTACATAAGGCATATTTACACAGGGACTAGTCCTGTCTGCTAAACCCCTCCAACCTTGCTTTGCCTCTCCCCTCCAGTGTCGCCTCTATCTTTGTAAGCATCAGTCCTTCTCATTTGTCTCTGCCTGACTAAGAGATCGTATGAAAACAATGTAATGTGTGCACATATAAAAGCTGAGAACTAATATCAGGAGTCCCACGGTTTAGACTGACATGTTTGCACAACAAAAATATCTAATGGTTAATGCATGAGCTGTAATTGCCGCACCGCTGTCACCGCGCAGGGCACTTAGTTGACTGTACACGACCGAGAGAGCGACGAAAAGGATCACTCTGGGTCAGGCCATCTGTTAGAGCGCCTGGTTGTAAGTGAAGGTGCACGACACTGTCGACGCTTTCTGTCAGCGCCGTTCTCCTTTAAAGACGGGAGATGTAGATTAGCCTTGTTGAGCGCAGAGCTACAGTACTGTGCAAAAAGGTTTAGGCAGGTGTGGAAGAAATGCTGGAAACAAAGAATGCGTTCAAAAATGGAAGTGTTAAACATTTATTTTCACAAATGAACAAAATGCAGTGAATGAACAGAAGAGAAATCTAAATCAAATCAATATTTGATGTGCACGCAGTTGTTGAAGGAACTCGGCTGGTAGGTTGTTCCAGACATCTTGGAGAACTAACCACAGATCGTCCGTGGATGTAGGGTTTCTCACATCCTTCTGTCTCTTCATGCGATCCCAGACTCACTCCATGGCTCAAGATCTGTGCGACACGTGCAAAGTATCTGTGGCTGCTTTACACACAATAAACAATGACTTGTAGTATGTGTGTAAACTGTGCGAATGTGTCTCGGCTTATCGAAAAAACCATTTTATTTATGATGATTCAAAAAGCTTCCAAAGCAACAAAAGGTTGAGACACAAGTCACCAGAGAGTCATCGTTTCACATATGTGAGCAGAGCTGTGTGTGTATTTGTGTGTGAGGAAACTCTAGCCCAAGGCAGACTGGTTGCACCATCTGTCCTTGCCGTGTCCTGCGTTTCCCCTATGTAATTCAGACAAATGTCAGACTATGAGCAGGGGATGAGCTCTGACAAACTGCTGCTCAGTTCACACACCCCCCCCACCCGACACCCCTGACGAGCTTTCTGTCCCCTTGTCTCGTTCAGGACACAGAGAACATTCGAAATCTGTAGTCATTCAACGAGAATTCCTCTCCGCTGCCTGGTTAAGGGGGAATTTATAGACCAAAAAAATAAATACAAAAGTGAAACCGGTTCAGAGAGAAACATTCTGCTGGTATGAGCCTGTTCACTATGGAGTGTGATGCTATAAATAAAGTTGAATTGAATTGAATTGATGCGTTTATTATGTGATTGTGTGTTGGCAGTACAAGGGCCAGGCCAACCTGCATGTGTTCGAGGACTGGTGTGGCTCCTCTGTAGCCCAACTCAGAAAGAACCTACACTTCCCTCTCTACCCCCATGTAAGTATTATGGAGCTGACCTTTGACCTGTACGTGTTTTGTTGGATACATTAATACCATTGATGTTTGATTGTAGGCTTGGTTTGCAGCGATGCGATTTATATTTCAACATTTTTGGCAATGACACACAAATTATTATTTTCATTTGAAGCCAAAGAAATACGAGTTAACTGGGCGAAATGACAAATGTCACCAGCAGATCCCGTCAGCTGTGGCTGCCCAGCTTTGCTCCATTAGCTGCACACGGGTCACGCCGCGTCCGGCTGACTTGTTTGAAGCTGACTCATTTTAAAAGCGGGACATAATAAAAGGCTAAATGAAGACTGGGGCGTTTTCCTGAAGCTCTGTAAGCAGCCTTGCTGAGTGTGTTCCACCATAATTCATGCTGATTCAAGCAAATGGATGCAGTTGTTTTTATGCTTTAGTAATGTCATAGTTATAGAGTGTACAACTACACACTACGTGTTTTCAATGTAACCATGACAAGTACTGTATTGTTAAGATGCTAACAACAACAACAAATACACGCACTGTAAAATTGATTCTGGAGAAAGTCTGTCGGCCGATCCCTGCTTCTCTGTAATGAGAACCAGTTGTTTTATATTCCCTAACCTGACCTCTGACCTCAGCCTCTAACTGGTACCAGTTTCCTACTGCCAAACTTTGTTTTAGCTCGCACCAGGCCAGAAAAATTCATTCAAATGAGTGGGTGCCAGTCAAACTTAGAGCTTAAATATTCAGTTCTCCTACGCTTACGGTTCACTCACAACACAAGCGTGAGGCTTTTTCAACTGCTGCCCGTTCTGATCTCCCTTTTTGGTTTGGTGCTGCAGACGAGAACCACGGTGAAGAAGCTGGCAGTGGCTCCAAAGTGGAAGAACTATGGCCTGCGAATATTTGGCTTTCTTCACCCTTACAGAGATGGTAAGCAGCTCATGTTATCAGTGGATCTCTCTTCTGAGGCTTGTGAGCCTCGGACCAGGTGTCTGTTATAAGAGTAGACAATTTCCAAGGCCCTCTTAAGCCAGGCGCCGGATCTTCATATTTTTATTAGCTCTGAATGCCAGCAATCTCACGGCTAAATCTCATTGCATTACCCTCACATCCCTACCCTTGAGTCTGGTTGCTATGGGAACTGAAAAGCCTTAACACCCAAGTGCCCTTACACAAATTGCAGAATGTGAAGTTATTAATTGTATTACCGTTCTTTTCGGTCTCTTATGCAGTTTTGCTGATGGTGTGGCTCTCTCTCCAGCTCGTAGCTTAAAGGTCCGCTCCAACACGTGCCCTTTACCCGACACTACCTTCTAGAGCCTATTGTAGGTTGGAGCACCGTTAAATGGCCAGAGCTGGTCGTGTAGAAATGCTTGGAGGTGTTTCAGACTACAGTTAGTGAAAGATACCCATTACTACATATTCATGGCGTCCATGGGGGCCGTTATATTTACATTTATCTAAATCCAGTTTACATTATATGTGACGCATGAATTTAAACCCATGTATTAGCATAAAGATACATAAAGACACCATTTACATGCGTTTTTCATAGCTAAGAATCTATGCTCAGTCTGATTAGGGATATCTATTTCTGTTAACACGCGCTTCGATCATGTTTGCCCTCCAGGTGATTTCCAGTTCTCGGTGTCCTCGGACGATAACTCTGAGTTCTGGCTGAGCCCTGATGAGAGCCCTCTGAACGCTCGCCTGCTGGTCTATGTGGGACAGGTGAGCACTGAAAAACCTGAGGCAGAGAGAAACTGAACCCCACGGCATCAAACTTCACAACTTCAGTAGCAAAAGCACTTTGTTGGACATCCACTGATGGGAAAATGAAGCATTTCCTAAGTACAATATACTACTTGATTATCTGATCTATCTCCAGCCTGGTGGTTCCAAATGCTCCAACTGGCTTCAAATGCTCCAACTGGCTTCTAATGATACACAGTAATCTAGTTACAGGGCAATACAGCTGAAGCCACGCTGAGGCAGTACGAGCATCGGGTCTTGGCGAGTCAATGACCCGAGTCTTCCTCTGCCCAAGCTCAACCGCAGAGTAACAAGAGGCGCACTGAGCAAACTGACCTTGTTGGTTATTAGTAATCAGCTGCTCACCCCACGTCAAGATCCCGACACTCAGGCTATCACTCACCTCCAACACACACCTCAGAACGCAGCAGACCTAAATCACGCCGTAGAGCATCCGGTGAGGAATGGTCTTCCCTTTCCATCTATCCTTGAAATACCCTCTGCCCACAATCGAATAAAAAAATAAAAAAAAGTCAAGCTGTGCTGCCGCTGCCTTCACTAATAAAGTTTTCGCTGTGGAAGCTTCTGAACAATTTAGGAAGGAAAGGATGTATGAGGCTTGAACTGCATCGCGCGAGACGTCACCAGGTTTCACGGCAGCTGAGATTAATTAGCGGGCAGCGAATATTGATGTGACATTTAACAGTGGAGAAATATCATCTCTGGGTAATGGCAGCGGAGCAGTGCTATGTCCAGGGATCATTCATCCTGCCAGCGGCTGAATGACAGGGACGGTTGCCTCCTCTGTCTTCAGAGACACATTGCGCTTCACAGATAAAAATCTTATTCTCCTCTAAGCTCCTCATTATGTGACCCATCTGTCTGTAGGAGTTAAGGGACAGAGGAGAAGTCTAAAAACAAAAGATGAGCAATTTCGCCCTGCAACAATATTGCACAAGGTTTATTATGCTAGTGTTACATGTAGGTTACTGTAAATATCTACGGTATGTACAGTATGACCATATCCTTGCACATCACAGATTTTTACACCCAAATCCGGTCACATCATGCTTTTAGATATGAAACAAAGTCTGCGACCTGACTTGCTTACTTTGTGTTAGTAGTTAAGTCAGCGTCATCCTCTCACTGTACAGTAGCTCCTTTCGTTCTGGTTCTCATAGAAAGACACAATCAACATGGAGTCATAGTCAGAGCCTTGGTCTGGCCTCTTACACACGGCAGCATGTCGGAGGGCACGTTTCTAATAAGAGCACTCACACTGTGTGCATATGAATGTACTTAGTGAGGATCGTCCATTGTCCCGCCTCGGTATTAATCATATTTCTGCCCACGGCTAATCTGTAATGAGATTTTCCTTCAATCAGACTGTCCAGACAGCTCCCGCAGAGCTTCCCAGCGAACCAGACCAGGGCTCATCTGATACTAAGAGAGCAGACCACACACGTTGGTGTGTTTGTGCAGAGACGTGTATATCGTCTCTCTATGGAAATGTGATTTCACATGCCACAGTGTAAATACTGAAACGTAAACGATGACCGAGTTCCAGTTCGCGTCTTCCTAGTATGACGAATGTTTTTTTTTTCCTTAATAACAGCTTATACTGGTGTTTTTGGATTCTTGGTCACCAGATGGATCTCAAGCAGGTACATCTGTCAAAAAAAAATAAAAATAATTACAACGATTTTGGAATTAAATCAGTGCAGTGTGCGGTGAGTCTCAAGCTCTAAGCTGAAACTTATTCACCACCCAGTTTTGGAAAGATATCAAAACCCAAAGTGGAGAAAATTTGCACTCGCAAGATTCAGACGTGGCCGACGTAGGCAGTCCATCACGTCAAGCGGCACGTCTACGTCGGCTTTCATCCTGGCTGCTGTTACATTTGTTTGATTTAAACCGCTTTAACACCTGTGCAACCATCTATTAATAATGCAGCCTTGACAACAATAACAACAGGCGTGAGAATAACTCTGATGGATCACCAGAGTGAAGCCAGTTTGAAGTTTCCGCAGGTTTGATTTCGTGCCAGGCTGAAATGAATCAACGTTGATGCCTGCCTCGAAGGAGCGACAGACAGCCATTCAGAAGCCGAAACCTCGTTCAGATGAGCCCATCTCACGGTCGTTACCGAGCTGGATAATTCACGCCTCATGAATGTACGACTGGTGAACAACAATGCGGAGCAAAGACAGCCTGACTTGTCTATTACCTGTTTCCCAACACAGCTGCTGCCAGTAAACTGTATTTTGGTTCTTTTTTTTTTTTTTTCCTACACAATCGCTTAATTTTCAACAGCAGCTTGATTCTGCTCCGCAAGAACCGGCAGAACAGCAGAGAGCGGATCAGAAGTGACTCAGGCCAGAATCAGCAGCGGCGGGCGCGCGGTGACACGAGGCTTTGTCTGATTGCTCAGCAACGCCTGTCAGGATTCGGGAGATGGAGGGGGGAAAAAAAGGGGGACGCACAATCAAGGCTTACTTTAAATTAGGGAGCAAGAGTCAGGAACCGCTCATTTACATCGGCAGGGGAAAAGACAATGTGAGCTGGTGTCTTCAATCAGCGGCGGTGGGTCTGATTGCACGTTGACACTAGACGAGTGAAACCCATAGCAGACATCCGCACAGACACCGCTGCCCTTTCGTTTGATTGATAAAGTGCGTTGCAGCCTTTCGGGGTTATAATGGACCTTGTACTTGCTATTTGTGCCAACATGGTTACGAGTTAAATATATGTTCTCTATCATCAGACCAAGGCAGAAGACAAGAAAGAAAGCAGGTCTCTGAAGTTATATCACTAGCCAGCTGCTTCTCCATTACTTCTCTCGTCCTATATGGGAGGGAAAAGGGAGCGTATAGAGTGAAATGACTTGATAGAAGAGGAGTAACATCGGCCATACTGCCACTGCACACTCTCATATTTCTTATATTTCTTGACCCTGTTTTGTGTTTCGGTTTTCAGTGTTCCAGGGCCAGTAGCCGTCTGAAATTACTTTTCTCAAGGTACCCACATATGTGGGTGAGGTTTCGCACACACACACACACGCACACACAGAGAGAGGAGAAAGAAAGAGAGGTTGCATCAGAGCAAGGCTGGCGTCTGACTGGGTTGTTTGTCTGCTTTCAGGTGAAGACATTGGGTCCCCGAGTTCTCTGCTGTAGCGTAGTTCTGCAGAGGAGGCGTCTCGGGTGGGAGGCAGAACGTGACAGGAAGTGTGTGTGTGTGTGTGTGTGTGTGTGTTTAGAATCGTATCTCTGAGGTACTGCATCTGAAGCAGATGTCGTTTAAAGTGAAGGAAAAGGTGTGTTCTGCAACTTTAAAATCAAAGATCCACTCATTGTGCTGGTGTACAACAAAAAAAGTTGTGTTAAAGCATGAAATCATTGTATTGCATGGAAGGTTTTAATAGTGTCAAAGATTTAGTTTTAAGTCTGCTCTTATAAAAAGAGTGTTGTTATTTGTTCTTCCACTGTAATAGAACTTCTCTAGAAACCCATACCTAAATATTGTTATTTCTCTATTTGGAGCCAAGAGTCTTTGCAGAGTTTAATATTTTTGGCGGCGCTGCCTTCGCACTGTGATCACACACTTTTTCATCTGGTCACCCATAGCTCTTTCATTACGCCAGAGTTTTCCTCCACTTTAAAAGCTCCTGCTGAAGAGCCTTCTCCATTCAGCCGATGAGTTGTCAAAGCTATTGAACTTGCACGAAAACCTACATAAACTCCGCTTTTCGTCATTTCGAATCGCGGACTCCATTTTAACGGCGATTCTTTTTGAGAAAGACGAGCTCAACTGAGCAAGTCAGGATGAGAGGAGCCAAACAATATGAAAAGTTAAAGCAGGGAAGTATTTAAATAATTCACTTGTATCAATTATGGATGTGTAAAACAAAGTGTTACAGTTATGCAGATGCACATGTGCTGCATAAGACTATTGTCTCACAGTGCGAGAAAACAGCAGAAAGCAGTGGGAGTATTGTGATGCTGATAATTAATAGGTGTTGCATTAACAGGTCACAATGTTGGTGTGTTAATAATTAAATGTAATTGTCCAATTAAACTGACTGGCCACATTTTCTAATTAAAAGAAAAGTTTAGCACATCAGAAACTGATCTGATCCTAGTTTGATTGGAGATTCTAAATTGCCCGTACATTAGGTGTGAGTGTGGGAGCGAGTGGTTGTCGGTCTCTATATGTGGTGTGTCACAAATCATAGTGTGTCATAAATCGAGTGTGTAAAGCGGAGAGGTCACATGTATGCACAGTTGACTTTTAATCATTTTGAATAGACACATTTGTCAACATAAATCTTTGGAAAATCCGCAGGAAGTCATTTACCTCTGTTTGAGTATTGTTCCACTTTTAAATATGTCTTAGTGGGAACGAAGACGCTTCATCTTTAATGAACGTTTGCTGGGCGAGCTTAACGTGCTGCCTTCTGAACTTCATGGTTTCACTACTCTCTCCCTCTGATTTGCCCGTTCAGTCTGAACCGCTCTTCCTTCCGGTCGCGCCGGAGGAGGAGGATGAGCGTGCGAGAGGAGGCTGCTGCCGGCACGGGGATGTGCTGCAGCGTGAGCCGACTGGAGGAACGGTGGCACACGCTGTGTCCTCCTCCTTCCTCTTCAGCCAACTGCTTCACAAGGACTCTCAGATGCTTTAGCTCTGCCAGAGGCCGGCTTGGTTTTGGAAACGCATTAGTGCATGTTTTTGAGGCTTTCGCTCTCTTCTCGTGCCAGCGAGCGCGTTCAGAGGTATCATTGTGTCATTTCCTATGCTTGGATCATTGCGTTGAAGGTATACGCGTTACCTCGCTCAAGATTTTTTTTTTTTTCTGGAGGATCAGAAGCTGTTTACGAGCTGAAAGACTCTGCGGCTACTGACTAGTTTCAAACCCAGAAGCGTGGCCAGCACAAACAATTAAAGGCATGCCCACTGTGGTTGTAGCCTTATTCTTTCATTATGGATCAGCAGCAGCGGGGGCCCTAATTAGCTGCATTGGCTTGCTTATTGAAATGAATGGGCACTGATTCGACCGCAGGGCTGAATCGGAAGCCCCAAGAGCCGGCTTCTCAGCGCCAGTGCTGGCAGGGAATCGCTCTTTCTCAATTTCTGTCTGTTTATAGCCATTAGCTCTTGTCTATTTGCTCACGCTGCCCTATCAACACACGTCTCTTGATTGAGTCCGTGGCGCGTTGTCTTGTTTTCCCAGTTCATCGTTAATAAGAAGATGATCAGGATCTCGTGGCGTTGTTTCAACGGATAGACAGGACGCTTCCTAAATTCTCATAGATGTGTTCAGTTCAGACGAATGCACCTCAGCGTGCTTCCACATTTCTTATGCATGCCCCAAAACACCCCCCCCACCCCCCAGCTCTCACACTTTCTGGCTTTCTCCCCCCCTCCTCTCTTCTCTTTGCCTCACACCCTCTCTGATCCTCGCCTCTGGTCTTGTGTGTTGCAGCTGGGTACAGAGTGGACCGCTCCAGGCGAGTTCAGCAAGTTCAGGTCCCAGTCCTCCAAGTCTGTGCAGTAAGTACCTGTGACAACCACACACATTTCCTTAACGGCACAGTTATTTCATTCTCAACCCACCACAGGGAGCCAAAAAGAAAGAAAAAGCCCCGTTAACGGCGAGCTCGACAAGTACGCGCCTTCACTGGAGCATCTCTCAGGACTGTTAAAGTGTCTCCCTACTAAGTGCTGTGTATAGTCCATTCATGTCAGTTTGCAGCATGCCGGAGAGAACGGGACACTAAGAAGCAGGTCTCATATGCTTGCCTCTGTGTGTGAAAACTTTCAAGTGTGTGTGAATTAACATATGTAGAGTCCTCTCGTGATATCACAGCCCGAAGGACCCTCACAGTTGAAAGACCTCTCTCTCTCTCTCTCTCTTTCTGTTACTGTATCCAGTCTTATCTCTTTTTCCGACTGCTGAAAGCTGCTCGACTGTAATACGAGCGCAGACCTGCAGCCGGTCTGGTTAAGATATTGCGCTAAGTTGATGTGATTATGCAGCGAGCTGATTGGAAAACACAAACACGCACTGTACGCACACTCGCCTCGGCGTTTGTAGTGTGGAATCCGAATATTTTAGCACCTCCGAACGGTACGAGTTGGATGATGAGCATAAACGGCTAATAAAAAAGAAAAACGCGTTCTGTGGAGTAAGGTTTTCACAGTTACATTCACGACGAACACTTTTAGTTTAGTTTAGGGAATTGGAACGTGCAAGAAAATATTTGCATAACCCGCTTAAAAAAAATGTCCTGCTTTTCTCTGTGAGCTTTGCAGAAGCGCGTGGGTCCTAATCTTTGTCGGCCTGCTCCGAGTCCTCTTGGTGACCCCCTGAACTCAAAACCTGGACGTGTCGGTCTGTTTGCGACATACGGGAGTCTTTTAAAATCGCCCGCGTGAACCGTACGTCCGACTAAACGATGCGCTTGCTTGTGCGCGATAAACGTCTATGAGAGTGTGGGTGTTTCGTCGAACTAACTAAACCCGCAACGTGAGCTCGGTAGAGTGGTTCAAGAGAGATCACGCTGCAGAAACAATCGTGTGTGTGTCTCACGTCTGCCATACCTGCTATACACCCATGTTTGTAGTGCAGTATTCATTTGACATTGTCTCACCACTCCATGGTCTCATTATGTGTTAAGGTGTCATCATCATAACTGCTTAGGTATTTTTAAATAAGTATTCTCGGAAGGATTAATAGGATGCATAAATTTACAAGAGCATCTTCGGCGCTCATTAAAATTATACATCCGTTGCGCGTTCGGCCTTGCTACACATAAAACACGCACATTTTCATTTTCATTTATCGAATTCAGATTCATTAATACCATAAGGGGCTGAACGCAGGCCAAGACCCGCTGGCGAGAGTTGCTGTTAGCCTGTGCGTAGGATTAACTAGGCCTGGTTAGCACAGCAGGCGCACCAGACTACGAGGGAGCAGAGTGAGATGACAACAGTGATGGAGAAGGAGAACCGAACCGAGGGGAGGGGAGCTGAAGAGAGCTTTTCTAAAATGGTCTCTTCTGGTCTGACATGCATTCTCCGTTCAGCAGGGCGACCATTAAATACTGTATGTTGCAGGGGTGGCTGGACATTATGACTGAAGTCAAATGTGTTTTGATTATATCTGAATGTGAGGGACGTCATAAAAAGTTTGATGCTGTTTCTTTAGTAGACGATATTCATATTTTCCTATTTCCGGACGTGAGACATTTTGCAAAGTTTGCAATGCTTGTTCTTGCACACGCTCCATCTTGCTGCAGTGTGCGAGGCGCTACCCTCACGCACCGTTCCACTCGACCTGTTCTCAGCAAAGCTGATAGGCCCCTAACCTTGGCAGATTGTGTGTGTGCAGCAGGATTAGTTGCCACGCAGTCATAAAACTGTTCTCTTCAAATTAGATGGGATAGATAGAATTGAAACGAGGAAATTAGCAGTGCAGAGCAGAACAAGATATCATTTTCTAATAAAACGCCGCATCGGAGTATGTGTGCAGCAATAACAATTAGTTATTAGCCTGAGAAACATTTCTGGGTGTGAAAAAAATACAGAAATGAAACATTTGATGACTAAGGTATCAGGTGTCCAGAATGTTACACTTTTCTGCAGTTAGGAAGCTATAATGATTATGATTTATCATTAGCCACTAGGCCACAGTTCGCCCCTGGTTTATTACTGAAGAATAGGTTCAGGACCATTTGAGCCTGTTTACTGTCTCTATACAGCCTTCATTAAAGCTGAAATTTGCAACAGCCTCCACAGTTTATGTGAACGGAGCAAAACAACTCAACTGCACAGAGAAAAGGGGAAAATGAAACACATCAGACACTGGGTGTGCTTTCGGTTCTTTTTTCCACGCTCCGGACTGTGGTTATTTATACGTCTCAGTTCATCGGAGCTGTGCGGCCGACTGTAGTGGAGCGGAGTGAACAGTGACTAATGGCTCCTGCAGGGTTGAATCATATTGTCAGGGAGTGAAACATATTGTTGTTGAGGGGTTCACTTGAAACACTTCGCTCGGCTGTTGAAGGTCTGCACATGGTGCAATCAACGGCTGCTGGAACCACAAGAAAACATTCTTCATGGACCACATACAGTACAGTGCATGCACTATATGCTATCACCCATACGCTGCGTAAGATCCACACATCGTCCCTGTGTGGACGCTCTGTCTTGGATGATTGCATCCAGGGCTGTCAGGTGCTCTACTCTCATCTAACCTATACTTGTATTTTTCCCATCAGCCCGTCCATCTCTCTCTCGCTCTCTGTCTCTCTTTGTCTTTCAGTTAGATTTTATGGCTTGCTCTCTCTAAGCCACTCAGTCTACCGCCATAAAGACAATTACATTTGAGGACTGGGCATAAAGCTTTATACGGGAGAGCGACACAAGCTTCCTGCGTGCGGCAGACGCCCGCGCTGCTCAAAGAAGCGACACAAAGGGGCTTTGCTTCAGATGACTGCTTACGTCTCGTCTTTGTCTTGAGACCCAGCGGTCCCATTGTTGTAGTGTGTAGTAGGCGGCGCAGGAAATAGATGGGCTGGACAGGAAAGTTGGATCGGGACACCTGTACACCTGGAGCTAATGACTCACTCGATTTGGTGTGCGTGTGGCACAGAGTTCTGCACATCCAGTAACTCTGAAGCTTGCAGAATAAAAGTTATAAATGCGGAGTAACTGTCCTGTCAGACTTTCTCTAACAGCTTCTTTTAACCATCCACTGACAATCGTTCAAATGACGTATCTGACAAATGTGAAACTAACTTTATTGTCGCAACTTAAACGTTGTATTGTAACACAAAACGTGATTTAAAAAAAAAACGTATCAAATATTCAAGTAGCACTGTTCTGGATGTCTCTAAAATTAATTAATTATTATTATTAATTAATTAATTCATCAAATTAGCATCCGGCATAGTGGCATAGCATAGCAAGTGCTGAAGCCAGCATGAGTGCATCCCTACTCGCTGTTCAGACTGCTGTTGAAAACGTATGAAGCATTAAAAAGAGGGTCAGGCAACAGCAGCGGAGGAGCAGCTGAAAACTTTTTCTTTTTTTTTTACCAGAAAGAACGGGCTAATATTCCACAGGCTGCAGAGTTCATTATTGCATTATATGCATGTATTATTAGAAAGCAGGCGAGCACTCTGTAGCACTGGTTAAGGGCAGATTTGTGTTTTCATTCAATATTAATAGAGTAAGTAACAGTTTACTACCTAACGTTTAAAGTTTTATTAACTAGGTTGTGTATTAGTGTAGTTGTGAAAGGAAAGGTCTAATGTTGCACTTCACAACTTGATCTTGTACAATATTTTTTCACAAACTTTGTCATTTGACCAAAATGCCAAAATAAATCTTGGAGAAAAACTAAGTAAAAATAGAAAGTACGGACAAAGTAGGTACGTGTTTCTGTGCCTCCACCTCTGCTTCCACCTGTGAACCAATAGTTTGCCGGTGCCGACTAGCTGTTGTCACAGCAGCGTGACAGGTGACAGTGAAGTAGTCAGACGAGGAACCTAGATAACCCCGTCAACACATCTCCGCTCTCTGACACAGCGGCAGGGCCTCGGGCTGTGTAGACAACATCGGGGAGATTGACATTTGCTAAAAATCTATAAACCGAACGGTGCCGAGTTGCATACAGAACTAGTCTCATGCCTCGCTTGACGTCAAGCTTTCTCCCAACCTTCTGAGCAGCTCCGACACGGATCGGGGAGTCACTTGAAGATTAAAGAGAATATTGTTTTGAAAGATATTGGAAACTAATGAGCACTGGCAGAATCCCGCCAGCCCAGTGAGAATAAGCTTAAAAAAAAAACGCCATAAGGCAAGAAAGTGAAAGTCGGTTAAGCAGTGTCTGAGAAATGGAGTTTGCAGATGTAAGCATTAACCCAGCGTGAGTTTCCAAACAGGAGGGCTGGAGATTTCCATCTTTGAAGTGTAATGATCGAAATTAGAAATGCAGCCGCTGACCTTTGACAGTGGCGTGGCGCGGAGGAAGGGCGGGAGCTGATTCCAAGGTTATCTGTGACGCTGCAGCTGGCATTTCGAAGGAGCAGCGTTCAGCTCACAAACTGCAGCAAATGACATTTACGCTCAATCCTCGGCAGACACGCAGGAGCCCGTGTGCCTTCTTCCTTTTTGTGAGTGCACATCAAAGTTGGTGCCATCAGGTTTTTTTTTTTTTTTTTTCTTCTTTGGTGCTTCTTCTCATTTTCAGCCTTTTAATCTTCCTTTCGCTTTTATTTTGAAACCAGTATTTCTTCCTGTGCTATGACTTACCCGTAAACCTCCCAAGGGCAGAAAACAGAAGAAGCAGAGATTTTACTGGATTTTTTTCCAGCAGCAATTGAGGGAAACTTAGAATGACCAGTTATTTCACTATGGGATCTCTGTGTATCTATAATTGAATCATTTAAGCACCGCTGGCTATTAGCTGGCGAGGCGACTCAAGCATGTAGAGAGAGGGAAGTATAGTAGTTGTGCTGGCGACATCTTAGGAATACTGATGTAGGAATGGATCAACTCAGCTGTGAGTGTATCTTTATGTTTCTGCCTTTAATGCAAATACCCATCGCAGCGTCTGAGTAGACCGACGTGAATGCGACCCCTGTTCAAGACGCTGTTATTGGTGGATACGCTGTAGTGGTTGAATTCGAATGAAGCTGTTCGCCAGGAAGCTGCAATGACTCCCCTGTCCTGCCTTCCTCCCCTCAGGCCTTCTCTCTGCCATCTGTTTCTGTGAGTGATGAGGGCCCGCTGAGACGCAGATCCGTGGCTGAGCGCGTCTGCGTAGCGGCTCAGGTTTAACCAGAATATCCTGTGGGTTGTTGATGTATATATGTCTGGAGCCGTGGACGTCCGGGGTGGCCGGAGTCTGATTGGCAGTAATGGGCGAGCGGACGGGGCCAAAGTGAGGCACGGGGGCTGCCTCCAGCCAGATGTGATTAGAGAGTGTAATGATGATGGAGGGTCAGCCCCGTCTGAGAGGAAGCACGCGTATTACACGCCGATCGGTGGGGGGAGCTCATTTGTGACTCAGTGATTAACCAAGATGCGTCAACGTACCAGCAGAAGCAATTGATAGTTTTCAGGGCGTTATTCAGCTTGTTTGCGTTCGTTTCCATAGTGGTAATGGCTCAGTTGGTAAAGTGGCTCATGGGCTCTGGGGTCAGCAGCTCCCACGACTGCAGACTCCACAAGAAAACAGGAGAGGGTTGCGTAAGGATGGGCAAAAAAATCGGAGGCCAATAAATATGTGGCCGTCATCAGCTGGTACTTGACCTTGACATAAAGCTGATATACGTCACACAAACCCTCAGGGTATTATGGGATCTGGATCTGAGGAGGCTAGCGATGCTACGTAGCTAATACTCCATTAGGTGATTACATATGGGGGAACTGAACGTGGTAGATATAAGGAAAAGAGATGGAGCGAGAGGCGCTGGAGAGACAGGACACGCGAGATATGGACGAACAGACAGAGGGGAAAGTACGGGGATGAAGGAGGAGGAGGGGGGGGGGGGGGCAGTGAAGTGGAGAGAGGGGATAGAAGAAAGAGGATTTATGGAGGCTGCAGGGAAGAGCAGCGTGATAGCTCTCTGATGGATTAGAGGAACGCATGAGGAATGGAGTGAAGTGGGGAGAGAGAGCGCGAGGGGAGAAATGTGAAGTTTGTGCATCTCCTTGGGGCAGTTCTAAACACTGGTACCATTAATGTAGTTGAGAGGCGACGTGCTCGCCGCGTCTTTTTTTTTGTTTTTTTTAATCTAAAGGCCACCTGTGGGTATTGGAGAAGGAGAAGTCAGGCGAGAGAAGGGAGGACTGTCAGAAGGCGCAAAATGAGAAATCGGAGTTGGGAGACACTGGGAAGAAGTAGAATCAGTCAGTGTTTTAGCGCCAGCAGGCAGATACGTAGGAGACAACGTGAAGAGGGAAGAATGAGAGAGCGAAGGCGCGTCGTTCCGCTCGGCGTCACTGCGCGTGTGTGAGCGTCTCAATCTGTCTCTTTGTGTGCTTCTTTAGACCAAGATCCAACAAGTTAAAAAAAAAAGAAGCCTGTCTCTCTGCAGGAACGAACGCATCTCTATATGTTTTATGCCAAATAAATATTTCATACTTCAGATCCAGCAGACTTGGGGCAGCGTTGACACTCTCTGAATATTGTTTAGCGCCAACAGTATCATCTTGTGTTATCCGGCCCAGTGAAGCTCCTTTGTCTGTCTCTATCGGTTCAGCCCAATGAAGGGGAACTGGAAACAAAGGCTCTAATTAGTCAGGCAATTAGACTCTTGTTTTGTGTCCTCTACTCATCCTCTGAGTCGCACACTAATAGCTATTCTTTCCTCTTCCATCTCTCCTTTGCCCTTCATTTGCTCTTTTAAGATTTTTTTTTCTTCTTCTGGCGTGGGATTCTATATGAAGTGATATTCCCTGCCATGCATTTTTTCCTTTCAAGATGCGTAAAGCATTTCTAAGTCCCATACTGTTCCTGCCGCTCGTTTGCCATTTATCGCTGCTGCTTCATCTTTCTTTCTCCCTGTCTCTCTGTTTCTTCGTCTCTTCCAGCTGGAGCCCGCCTCTTCATCCATCACAGGACGGCTGCTGTGACCAGTCCCACACACACACACACACACACACACACACACACACACACACACACTGATGCGACTGCAAACCACCTCCGTCCCTCCTACTCTGTGCTCCTTTGTTTGTCGGTCTCTGTCTTGACGAGTCAAATGATGTTCTATTTTTAAATTGCGGATTTCCCGCCAACAACACAGTCTCATTCCTTACAGCTGTTATCATCGTGTGCGTTTAGACCGATCGTGTTTTGCGTCCATCACCTTTAAACCGGAGTCGATACAAAAGCAGGGATGTGCAGCATAGAGCTCTCGACAGCGCCTCCTAATGGACACCTCTATGGCCAAACCTAGAACCATGTAGTTAGTTCAGCAAAAGCAACAAAGTTTGTAGTATATAATAGTTTGTGATGTGTGCGTTGTCTCATCTGCCGTCTTATACCAGGTAAACAGGTTCTCGTCTCGATCTGGCTGCGTCGCCGATCTAACACTGCCGGAGGTGTTTGTTGTGCGTTTTTGAGCTTCTGATAGCGACATGAATGTTGTTGTTTGTTTGTACTCCTTTGTTTCAGTGTGCATGAGCCCGACTCATCTCTGATGTTAGCTCCTCACCCAGATAGAGTCACAACAGTCTAATGAATGGTCAGAAAATATGCTATAATGCCTTAAAACTTGGGAATAAGAAGTGAAACAAACCAGACCCAGGCTCAGGAAATTTGGGTCAGAACCTGTGTTTTGCATGGTAGTAATAATTATTGTGATACATAATCGGGCCACTCTTCTCCAGTTGAGATGATTCTGATTAATCCAACTCTCCCCATATTCATAATGTTCATTAAAGTTTCATCTGCTCTAATCTGATTCAATAAGTCATTCAGCTGTGGCATTCACACTCACATCCGTTCGAATCAAAACCTCTTAGTCAAACAGTGCTTGGGGTTTTTTGACCTCTGTCGCAGCCTGAATGAAATGAACCATAATAACATGTATCGTACAAGAGAGAGTGATGGGAAAAACTACTTGTCTGGTCGCCGGTTTACACTCACGCCACGTAAAAAAAACATACTCGAAAACAGACGCAGTGGACTTTCGAGAAGATCAAGAGCTGATTAGATTCACCATGAGTCAGAAATCAAAATGTTTAATAAAAAAAAAAAAACTTTCAATACATAAAAGTCACCTCTGCAAAGCTGTTTGATGACTTAGGTATGATTGATTTGTCTGGTCTTGGTATTGACTTAGTCTTAGTCTTGACTCCCGACTGTAACACTGGTGAATGCAAAGCAGCGTATTCTGTCTTTAGGTACGGCTCCATGGTGAGTGGGTCTGATGGTGGTGGGGGGGGGGGGGGGGGGGGGGCGAGGCCAGCAGAGTGCCAGCAGCTGAAAGTAGCACTTTCAGTTTAGGTTTGCCGAATGCCGCTGCAGCTGCTGCACAGAGGGATGTTGCCTATTCATGAGAGAGTGACCTTAGCGCGCTGTCGCTGCTCCCCTGCACCTGCAGTGATTTATCGGCTGCAGGACGTTGGGCAGCAGGATGACGCGAGCTCGAAGTCTTGCTCGGGGTGACACGCGAGGCCCGCTTTAGCCTCTTGTCCTTGCCTCTCGACCCGGTCGACCGCGTCGAGAATAAAAACACGCCCGTGCGCAGCTAAGCACGTACGTTTACCTTTAGTCTCAGTAGTTTTAACAACCCTCGCGTTCTTAAAAAAAACGTTTTTCTGCTTGTGTTTTTGAATTTTACACAGCACTCTGCACAAAACAAGTAGGTCCCACTGAGCTCTGGGAGCTTTGTTTCATCGGCATCTGTCAATACTTTTTGTTTTTACAGTGAGGCGTTTAGTTATTTTAAACTAACATGCAAATGTAGTACTTTCTAGAACAAGCGTAACATAATAGAAAAACAGTTTGCCTTCTTCTTCTTTGGTGGCTTTGTTTGTCCTTTTGATGTTATCTTGCATGTACGGGTCTGCTTTTGATTCAGAACACCAACTTCACCAGAGAAGACGAGCCTGTGTTGGACAGAGGGGGGAGGGGACTTCAGAGCAAGACACAGAAACAAAGACAGAGACACAGTACATGAATATGGAGCAGCCAAATGAATCCAGAGTTCATAAGAGCAAATGTTCCACAAATTCCCAGGCTGCAGCAAACACAATTAACACGATCGTACTCATAGGAATTGGATTTTCCTGCAGTGCTATTTTCTCTTTATAATAATTGCTTTTCTATGCACATAAGCCACATGCTCTGGCAAACTCTGCGTCGTACTGTACATGTACGTAGAGAAAAAAAAGAGAAAAAGATGCACTGTGTGTGTGTGTGTGTGTGTGTGTGTGTGTGTGTTTTCAGAGTTAATGACGTGTGCAGCAGCGGTCGGGTGTCTCTCATTCAGAAGCAGATGCTTGCCTATTATCCAAGATGTGTTTTTGATAAAAATAAAGCATTGTCACGTGGTGTGTGTGTGTGTGTGTGTGTGTGTGTGTGTGTGTGAGTATGAGAGCCTGTAGCCCTAGAAGTGTGTCTTTTTCCTGTGGCACAGACTTAACTATGAATTCTAGGCTGATTAACCTGCTTCAGTGCAGTTGGGCTATATTTTTTGGGAGGTTTTAACCAGGCTTTTGTAGGATCTTCACACCGAAACTGTGAATTTGTGTATTAAAAAATAACACTGGTCCAAGAGACAGATCGTAGAGTGAAGGGGAGCTGCAGCGGCTCGTAATTTCATCAGTGTCAAATATCTAACAGCAGCGCTCTGTCTTTTTCCCGTCAGCCTGATCTCGTCCAGACGATACTACTTTGAGATCCTCCACAAACAGGATGACAAGGGCTCGGATCACGTGGAGGTTGGGGTAAGTGGATTTAGAAAAAAAAACTCTCCCTGTCGTTCCAGTCATTTTCATTTCATTTCACTGACTCTCAGCGAATGAAAGTGCTTTTACCTGTCTGGAGAAGGCTTTCAACCTCTGGCAGGACAATTTGCATTTAGTCTTCGTTAGTTTAACTTGTAGAGGCCAAGCAGATGAGCGATCACTTGCATGTCTCCTCGTACAGTCCCTTTAGTCGCCTCCTCCCCTTCTCATTCATTTCGCCACCTCTGTTCCGCACGTCGTCTGTAGCCTTCCATGTTCTCTCCTGTTTGCTCTTCTGCGCCGTTTCTCTCCCCCATAGTTGTGTTGTGCACCTCAGGCAAAAGCTGCAAGAGGAGTACAGCTTAATTTTGAAGGAGAAGTTTAAAACCAGAGCCCACACGCCGAGTGTGAGCTTTCGAGTGGGCGGGCAGATGATAAAGGGATCGCTGGTGTGTGTATGCGTGTGTGTGTGTAAAATGAATCTGCTAACAAGCCCCGGGTTATCGTCATCATTGTGACCATTATCATCATTGCTGGATTTTCTCTCTACCTTCATACAACTTCAAAGTGTTTTTCTTCCTTTTACTTTAATAAATAATTACTTATTTCTTCTGCTGTCTTTGGCTCCTGAAAACACTGCCCCTGGCTCCGCTCCTCTTTCTACAGTTGTAGTATTTACACCCCTTCACCTTTTACACCAGCTATTGTGTTATAAATCTAATTTGCACTGATAAAATCGACATTCTGCTCATCGGGCCACACTCAGTCCAGCATGATGATAAACTGTTAGTGGAAAGCGTCGAGAACCAAGCCATTAAGCTTAAGTACCTCTTTGCAGGCCTTCACAAATATTTTCTATGCTAAGGAGCAGATCAGGCCAAGGGTACAGAATTGTAAGTATGACTGGAGCCACAGGGACTCTTAGAGCTGGCTATCAAAACATAAGCCAACCTGAATAATTAAGCAAAAAGAGCCAGCTGCCACCTGCTAATGCCGTCACTGCGGTGAAGCACTGTGACGTTTTAAAGGTGCACCAGCAAGGACGTCGAGGAGCCCGGTAAGAGCTGAGGGAGGAATGAAAACTGCCGAATACAGGGAATTCGAGAGAAAAGCTGCCCTGGAGAGCACGTGAGCAAAGAACAGGAGGGACGACCCAAAGCGTGCTGACGTAACCGTGATAAAATCAGCTACAGGACTTTTTTCTGTCCTGGAGAGGGTCCTGGCAAAGCC
Organism: Macropodus opercularis; assembly: GCA_030770545.1. Classification (NCBI taxonomy): domain Eukaryota; kingdom Metazoa; phylum Chordata; class Actinopteri; order Anabantiformes; family Osphronemidae; genus Macropodus; species Macropodus opercularis. Next base: position 5,824,395 of record CM061094.1, on the reverse strand, counting down.
CCCAGCTAAACCCGATGCAACATCTGTGGAGAGACCCGGAAAGGGTCGTTCGCAGACTCGCGCTATACAGTTTGACAGAACTTAAGAGGATCTGCCAGGAGGAATGGGATAAACTACTCAAATCCAGAAGTGCACAGCTTGCAGAAAGCTGTAACCGCTGCCAAACTGGCTTCAGCAAAGTGCTGCATTATGGATCTGCGTCCTTTTGTGATATTCCGTTTCTTACTTTGCAGAAATATTGTTAAAAACAGTTCGTATTTGGTTACTAAGCATCATTCATTGTACAGTAGTGTGTACACGCTGTACTTGCAATATAGTCACATATACGTTACATTACTTTACTTTTTTGCCATGTTTTCTTTTTTTCCTTGTTTCTTAAGGCACACATCACTTCACTTCTTTTCTATTCCCATTCACTCTTACTTCATTTCATTCTGTGCAGCCACAGCTGTGTTCAGCTCATTCTTTTACGGGAGGATTGACAGCATGATGTGTGGCTCACCACTCTGTAGAGGATCACATGGGATGCTGATGAGAGACGAGATGCGGACTATGCCACGCTGGTACCGGAGCCTATAGTCTGTTTTATCTTTACGGTGTTTTCTCTTGAGCTTATCTGTTTCAACGGCGAGGAATCAAATGTCCTGCTGGTCCCTCGAACTCTGTTTAGCTACCATGTCGCTGATGTGGGTGTGTTATGAATATTCTACTGATGATGCGCAAGTGTGACAAATAAATTATAGCCTGTGACAGCCACATCCCAAAGCCAAACAAATATGTTCGTCTTTATTCAGAGAGCGCCCGGGTAGGACAAACAGACCGAGATGCTGAGATGTAACGCAATGAAAGGCTGATTGTTGAATTATCTATGTTCAGGGTAGACGGGTCTGAGCCAAGGTATGAACCAAAAGGAAGCATAATTATAAATTAAGCATGTAATTTCTTTCACCTTTTCCTGTTTCTTAATGGAATGATTTGTAAAGCGTTACAAACCAAAACAATAAGCTGAAAGGTGATAAAGTGCAGAGATAACTTTAGCGACTTCTATATTAAAAACACATGGACACATACTGTAATTTGAATCGACTTGATGAATCATATTTAATCTCCTCTGTGATGGCAGCACTGACTCTTTCTCCTGTGACTCATTTGATCACCTCATGGCTTCAAAGCCAATTCTAACTGAAAATAATTTTAAACAGCACAATTAATTTCCATATTTCTTAATGGAGAATTAAGGTGTATGACCTTCAAGCTAAAGACCCTGGTCTCCTAATTAGATCTCATTTGCTTGGTCTAAGGGCAAAGACCCAATGGACGCAGGAGGACAAGAAAGGGAATAAGGGCAATGAGAGAAATGGGTGGTGAAAGCAGAGACGTGTGTACACCTCATATGACATTTCAGTTTTCTCTACCTCGTATTGCTCATTCAGATCATCAGCTTCCTAACAGACTTTGCAACTCAGCCCGAAAACTCGTAATGTGATTATGTTTTTTTTTTTTTTATGAAGGCCGTGTGGAAATCCATCCTCTTCTCACTTTGGTCTCTCTCTCTTCCCCCCCACCCTCCCCCTTAGCTAACTACCCATGAGCCCATCAAAGAGGGTTTGTACTAGCAGAAACAATTTAATGAAGCGTGTAAAAGTCATGCAGCAAATCTCGATCGTGTGCCTGCATGGGTGTGTGTGTAAACGCTGTCTCAGTAAGACCCCTGTGTGTGATTTACCAGTGGAATACATTTCACACCTTGACAAAAATAGCAGATTTACCATGACCAGCCCACAACAGCATAAGCCCAGGGCTCACATAAAACTGCAGAAACCCGGGCGCTCGTTTGTTAAAGAGCAGATAGCGCCAGTCCACAGCTCGTTCCTCCGCGTTCTGCGACTGTTTGGTCAAAGGTGGGCTGTTGGGGGGGGGGGGATATTTGTGTGTGTCGGGGCAGCCGGGCCAATGAATGAGGAGATTGTTGAGCCGGTGATTAGGAAAGCTACCAAACGTGCACTCTGGCTGAACCCTCCCGCTAGAGACTGCGCTCGATCTCGGTGTGTTTCTTCAATTAACTTCAAATAAACTCTCTTCAGAGTGATAAGCTGAAGGTAGATGTAGGGAGCAGTGGGTTCGCGAGGCACCTAAACTGCTCCTGCACCTGTAGTGTGGTCAGCGGAAAGAGAGACGGGGCCTTTCCACCGCCCTAAAAAAAACACCTCTTGCCTGCCGTGTGGGCTTTATGGAGAGTCAGGGGTGTGAGATTTGTCACCTCCCACCAGTTAATACAACCTAAGGCTACTTCAGTAGCACTCAGACATACAGTTGTGTTCAAAATAATAGCAGTCAACATAACTAAGCACATTAATCACAGGTTTTGATAGAAATTATATGTCTACATGGCACATATATTTCTAGTAGATGCAGTAGAGCAGTAGAAAACCAACACAGTCAACAGTCATGACATGATGCTGCAGATTATGGGTAATTGAATCATTAATTGAAAGGGGCATGTTCAGAATAATAGCAGCGTGGAGTTCAGTTAGTGAGGTCATTCTTTCTTCTTCTGTGAGAGAACACGTGGCCCTTATTTAAGCGAAAAGGCAGGAAATGGTGTAGATGTTGCTGGTTGTTCATTTCACTCTGGAGATTCGAGTCGGAGAAATGGCTCATTTGTTCCAGACATTGGTCAGAGGATCAGTGTATTTTGATTAGAAAGTTGCTTGGGGAGGAGAAAACATACAAAGAACTGCAGAAAAATGATCGGCTGCTCAGCTAAAATGACTTCAAATGCCTTAAAATGGAAACCAAAACCTGAAAGACAACTGAAAACTCCCATTCGAATGGTTCGAAGAACAGCCAGAATGGCGAAGAGTCAGCCAATGATCAGCTCGAAGGAGATCAAAGAAGGTATAGACGCTTATCTGAAGCAAAGCTGTTTGCAAGAAGCCTCCGCAAAGTTAAAGAAACAGCAAGTGCTGAAGAGGTTACAATTTGCCAAAGAACACATTGATTAGTCTAAAGAGAAATGGCAACATTCTGTGGACTGATGAAAGCAAGATGGTTCTTTTTGGGTCTAGGGGCTGCAGATAGTTTGTCAGACGACCCCCAAACACTGAATTCAAGCCACAGTACACTGAAGACAGTGAAGGATGGTGATATGGGGATGTTTCTCCTGGTAAGGTGTTAGGCCTATTTATCGCATTCCAAGGATCACGGATCAGTTCGAATAGATCTGAATCCTTAATGAGGTCACGCTGCCTTATGCAGAAGAGGAAATGCCTTTGAAATGGCTGCTTCAACAAGACAACGACCCCAAACACACCAGTAAGCGAGCAGCATCTTGGTTCCAGCCCATTACATTAATGTTATGGAGTGACCAGCCCAATCCCCAGACTCAAATCCAATAGAAAACCAATGGGGTGACATCAAAAATGCTGTTGCTGAGGCGAAACCGAGAAATGCAGAAGAATTGTGGAATCTAGTCCAACCATCCTGAGCTGAAACAGCTGTCCACAGGTGCCACAGGTTGGTCGACTCCATGCAACACAGATGTGAAGCAGTTCTATAAACTGCAAAATAAAAGCTATTATACAAATTTTGAGTTTAAAATAATGCACCTAAAAAGTCACTTACATACCGCTAACAGCTTTCGAAAATCTACATGACAAGGACACAATGAGCACAGCTGATCAGACACTACAGTGAGTTGCTGCCTTTTAAAAGTTAAAGCAGCGTGTCATGCGTGGGAAGGTCCGATCACATCTGCAAACTGACAAGGTCGAGATAACGACATGAAAAACACAGAGACGCAAGAGCCTCGAAGCCCCGAGGACTCGAAACGCGCCAGTTCTCAGTCGGCAGGTTGGACTGTTTCGTGACTAACCACAACGCGACAGAGGAATTCCTTGTTCTGAGAACCCGAGGGACTTGTCATCGACCGTCGATCGCGGGGGGGAGACCTGGCGCCGCTGTCGCCGGATCAGAATAACAATCTTGTCAGTGAAATGACATTACAGTCATATTGTCAGTGAGGTGCAGGTCAATTCTAGCGTTGTGGACACATTTAACATTTCTGTGGATCACTGAACTAATATTTGGTTGTGTAACCGTGGTTTTTGAGAACTGCTTCACATCTGTGTTGCATGGAGTCGACCAGCCTGTGGCACCTGTGGACAGCTGTTTCAGCTCAGGATGGTCGGACTAGATTTCACAGTTCTTCTCAGTTTTGCCTCAGCAACAGCATTTTTGATGTCACCCCACAGAAGAATGACGTCACTAACTGAACTCCACGCTGCTATTATTCTGAACATGCCCCTTTCAATTAATGATTCAATTACCCATAATCTGCAGCATCATGTCATGACTGTTGACTATGTTGGTTTCTACTGCTCTACTGCATCTACTAGAAATATATTTGCCATGTAGACAAATAATTTCTATCAAAAACTGTGATTAATCTGCTTAGTTATGTTGACTGCTATTATTTTGAACACAACTGTATATTGTGAATTATTGTGGCCATATTTTAACAGTCTAGCATGTAGCACTCATCCTAAATAGCTGATGAGATATGACCTATTTCTCCTACCAGTTAGCGCCACCATTTTCATGTCCATTTTGCTTTTTAGATGCATATTTCATTTTTCAAGCGACTGGACGTGAAACATGCTGGAGTATTCTGCTCTGCCGGTTTGTTTTATCGTTGCTCGTGTGTCATATTAAAGCCAGGTCTGCGCTGTCATGCTTGCTTTAGTCTGAAGGAATTGATTATTTTTTGGGTTGTTTTTGTTTTTCCATAGCTTTTTTTTCACTTTTATCTGGGTCAGGCTTTTTTTTCACATGTTTAATTGTATTTTCTCATAACCATTTTGTTGACAAACGCGTCTGCTTGTCCTTCTGATAGGTTTAATTCTGCGGCTGCTATGCGAGGATTCGATTTTAAAAAGGCGCAGCTAGGACACTCTGTCATGTACATTTGCCTTGATTTAAATCTAGTGAGCGCATTAGTGCGACTAACTTAAGTTGTTTCCCCTCAGAGCACGCGGGGCATCGCTCTAACTCCGACGCCAGTAATTGCTATGGATATTGGGCTCATTTTTCTTTGTGAAATGTCTGCTTTAAGAGACTTTAGCTAATGTATAATTCAACATAGAAAATCAAACGCCCCGTCTCTGTATCCACCTCCTCATCTCTCTCTTTAAGTATTGTTTCCCCGTCTCCGGGCAAGACATAATATGACATGAAAAATAAGGCACAGTTTTCATGTCAGGGCGACGGGGAATGGAGAGCGGCATTTATCCTCCAGCATTACAGTGTTTAGTTTTCTTTAGTTGTCAGTTTAAATAAGAACACAATCAGTCATGAGCTTTATGTTTCCGTGCTGTAGTTTTTGGTTAGGTATTTATTTTTTTGCTTTTTCAGCTCTTCTTTGCTTGTCTGCAACATTGTCAACTTCCATTGTTCGCGGCTTCTGCAACAGTATCAGCGAAGCATCAGAAACAGCAGCAGTCTTTATATCTTCCATGCTCTGTTGGGTAGGTGTGCGTGTGTGTGTTCAGAGTCTGTCAGGAGTATTGCCTTGATGCTCCGCTCCCTAAAGCCTGTCAGTGGGTAGAGCCGTAGCACCACACTACAGCCTTTCCATTACTATCAGCGTCGTAATTCTCGCTTTGTTCTCCTCCTGCCAAGGCTGTCGTCATTTTTTCTCGCGCGCCATCGACAAATGGAATTGTTTCGCGTTATCTCCCTTCCTTGAGAAAGAAGCTACCAAAATAGCAGCTCTACAAGCCGTAGAGCACAATAGGTGAAGTATTTAGATAGTAGAAAAAGCATAGCACTAAATGAGAGTTCACAGGCTATTCGTGCTGTAGGTTAGCTTGCCATTTAGACGCATCGGACGTTCAGAAGTTTATTGTTTGTTGAAGGAACTCGGCTGGTAGGTTCATCTTGGAGAACTAACCACAGATCGTCTGTTGATGTAGGGTTTTTCACATCCTTCTGTCTCTTCAAGTGATCCCAGACACACTCTATGATGTTGAGATCAGGGCTCATCACTTCCAGTACTGACGTAGTGACACCTAATATTGATTTAATTTCGATTTTTCTATTGTTTGCTCACATTTTGTAAATTGACAAAAATAAACAATCATTATTTATATTTCTGAAAGCATCCTTTGTTTACAGCATTGTTTCACACCTGCCTAAAACTTTTGCACAGTACTGTATATTTTCACCCTAATATGCATTTGGTGCTCAAGTCAACATTTCTTTTGTTTAACCTGCAGGACACCTTTCTAGGTTTGAGTTTAAACAAACTGGACGCTTTCTTTATCCTATGAAACAACATGTCATGCAGCACAACCCTGTGGTTCTATTATATGTGTTATTGCTCTATAAAGCAAGCAATAAAGCTCTATATTCAGCTCTGGCCACACAGGGAACAGTCTCTTCCTGCCTGTTCCCCCAGGCCGGTGTCATCAGACTTGTTAATAACATTGTTTTGTGCGGCTGTGCTGCAGATTTTTCTACACGAGTTTGGACATAAAGCAGGGAAAGAACACAGAGAAAGAAACACAGAAAGCAGAGCCTTTATCCAGCTGAATCTGTCTGATTCAAGACAACATTTATGCTTCTTCTCTGTCCCTGCAATATTTACCTTTATGACTAATTTATTAGGAGATACTGTATTTCCCAGAATTCAGGACTATAACCCATACAAGCAATTACTGTTGATCAGAAGAAAACCTTTACGTCTTTTGGCTCTAGTCACTATTGGCAAAGCAACTAAAGGCAAGATTTACGATGAGATTTACGTGCTGAACAACCAGAGGGATTATTCCTTATTGCAGGATAATGAAAAATGGCACAAACATTAAAACGGAAATAGAACAAAAGGAACTAGATTTTCTGTTGCTATAATGTTGACTGAGAATGTTGATATGTAAATATAACTTGTTGCATATGCAAAAGTGAACCAGTCCAGTATCCAAATGTAACTATCTGCATATACTTAAACCACTAAAGTCTTCCCCGGATGATTGTGCTCCGGACTGCGACCACTCAGGGGAAGTATTCACCTTCTGTTGTCCCTATTGGCCGTGGATTTTGAATTGATTTTGCATTAACTGAGAAAGGTCGGATGTTTCCATTATGTCATTACCTTTTATGTGACAAACTTACAATTCAACTTCATACCCGTAGCGCCTCAGGCTTTCGGAGCAGCTGATTGAATTGAAGGAAAGCAAACGCAACATCCTGTAGCAGCACTCAGCTCTCTCGGAAGCAATAAACCCCCTGATTGTCGGGGGATGGGAAAAAAAAACAAAACATTACCTGCGTTTCACCCGTGTGTGTGGAATCAAAGTGCAGTCTGCGCGTCTCTCCATCAGGAATCGCGCCACACGCTGCGAGGTGGTGTAACACCCATTTTTGACCAGCTGACTGAAAACAGTATCCAGCCCTAACATGTCACCAGGTGGTCCAGGCATGATGAAACATGATGAAACAACGCCGCTGCCTCTGCCCGTTGCCGTTTTGCTGTGCGACTGGTGCTTTTTATTATTTCCCCCGTGGATATTGATTTTCTTTCCTCTCTGTTGAACTTCTGGGGCCAGCGATCAGGCCTCTGCTTTTTTGCGTCGCTCTCTGTCAACAGTATTTCACGGAAGATGCACAGCTGCACGCCAGGTACACACCCACACGACAAATACCTTCCTAGGAGGAATCAATTAGAGAATCTATTCCCACGAAGCACCGCAGCACTATTTACGCAGCCTGCCTTTATTTTATTGTAAGATCTCAAACAGTTTGTTAGGAAATACACAGAAACAGGAAGGAACCAGGACCCTGTGGTGATCCTGTCTCTACATGTACAAACACAAAAAATTCTGCCCAGGCTGAAAGAGTACGCTGTTGTTACAAAGATCTCAAGGAAAAAGATTTGAACAGTGCACACGCAGTGACACGTGACGAGCATGAGGTCGTGGAAATGTTGTTGGGTCATGGTTGGAGGGCGCCTGCAATTTTGGTTTGCGCATGTAGAACATTGCTAAGTGCAAAACAAGACGGCTGAGATGTCCAGTAGAAATCCCAGAGTTTGCTCTTAGCCTGTCGTGTCACTGGCCTTAACGCTCAGAACGAGCAGCGGCAGTCGCACGGCGCCAGCAGCTTAACAAACGGATCGGCCGACGCACACTGAACGCACCAAACGTAAAAACACGGGTGATGCAGACTGATGACGACAGCCTGTCGTCGTTGATTTAATGAAGGTAAAAACACAATCTTCCTTATGCACACGTAATTATTTTTTTATACCTAATCAAACGCCTCGTCTGAAGGATTAGAGTAGGTTAAAATAGTTTTTTCAAAATTATTATTTTTTGAGTCAGACTGCAACAATCTCCTGTCTTGACCTTGCGGAGCATCGCCCTGAAATAATGTTGTTGTCTTGTGAGTCCTGCTGTGCTGCTCCCCGCTGCAGCTTGCTGTGATGCTGCGTGGTGCCCTTGCTTGTCGATCTCGTTGTTGTCCCCATACTGTGCGTGCACACGTGTGAATACAATACAGTACGTGCGGAATAGAATAGAATGAATACAATAGTCTAGCAACTACGAGATTTTAGCTTTTGCACATCCATCACTAGGACCATTATTCGTGCTGCTCGGATGTTGATTCTCATACCATCTGTGGCAGATACAGTATTGTGTGGAACGCGTGTAATCGCTTTGCGTCCGCATGTACGCGTTGAGCTATTTGCATGAGCCCGAGGAGGCTGTTTGTTTTGCATTCACAACCCGCGGGTTTGAAAATGACCTGTCTCCTGTGATTATATTCTGGGTAACCAGAAGTGACTTGGTAATTGTGAAATCTATTTAAAAGAATCGTAGCTTCTCTCTCTCTCTCTCTCTCTCTCTTTATTTCTCTTTCCATCCTACTCCTTGCTTTCAGGTCGTTACCAGACCTTCCTTTTTACACCTACTCGTCACACTCGTCGTATTCCTACGGCTCTGTTCTTGCACAGTTCGCTTTCTGTGTTCTCAGTTTTGTTTAGTTTTTTTTGGCTCCTTTGCTCACCTCTCCCCTGCTTCCTCGCTCCATACAGATTTGAATCTCCTGTTTGCTGTTGAAGTGCTACACTTTTAAAAAAATCTGTTTCTTCTTCTGTGTCTGATTAGAGGTGTTGACATCAAAACCTAATAATGTCAGTTTTCGCTGATCATCTCACCTTTCTTCCATCCACAGTGGCGGCCGTTCCTCCCTGGCCTAAAGTATGAAGTGATAGACTCAGCCTACATCTCTATGTACACAGGTAAGACACATTCATCTTATGCTTAATCCATAATCTTTGTTGTCTGCAACACTGGAAGTTTGCAAAATAGACACAATAAAAACATCTAGTAAACTAATGTGCAGTGATTTATCACAAAGACGCCTTTTTCTGAACCAGCTTGAGCTTCTCTCGTACTTATTATAAAGCTCTTGATTCACTGCAGATGACTCTGAGAGCGTGGCGTGTCATGTGGAACCAGAGAGGAAGATGCAGGATTTAATAAATGTCATCATAGCAGAAGACGAGGACTGTGCAGCTCCTGCGTAGATGTTTTACCTCTGTAGCTCCAAGAATAGCAATGTGTCATGGAGACCCGGTGTCGCTAACAAGGCGAAATGCCAGTTCCACAGGAAATAAGGTGTTGTCACTTTGGGGCGAAGCTTCAGCGATTGGTGGATGTATGCCAGACGCTGTCTTCTCGTATAAGAGCCGTTATGACAGCGGGGAAGGAGGCTTCAAAGACTATGAGGTCACCTGCTGGATTAAAGCATTACCGACGCCTCTTATGTTTCTCCAGCCATGCATCTCTTCTTCTTCCCCTCTGGAAAGTGTGATAGCGAGCATTAGTTCTCAGTTTGACTCAGTGACATCATCTTACCCACATGTGTGTCACAGAACTAAAGCCAGATCATGCGACATAACTGGCTCCGTGTCAGATGCTGCATGTTCAAGTGCTCCTGAACTGACTCTGCTCCCATGACGACAGCGGAGGCATCGCGCAGGCCGGTCTGTTTCAGGCTGGCTGTCCCCTGCTGGGTTCCGCATGCCACCATTGTCGCGAGAACAGCATGAAAAAATGTTTGACAGTCAGAAAGCCTGCCAGTAACTAAGAGCAAACCACTGCTGGGGCCGAGGTGGGATGCTGCATCTTCAGCAACCCCCTGAGGAGGCACAGAACTGACTGAGGCCATCAGCCACATCAAGCCCATCAATATCAAAATTACTTCACTCAGTCTTGTGATCTTTTACAAGACACCATTGGCATAACTGAGGTGAATTGGAATCACATGGAGATTGGAGCTATTGCCAGATTCAGTGCTAGTTTACCACCCCTGCTGATTTCTATCACGTGTGGTAAAGCAGAACATCTTTCTGAATCACTCACAACGAACTCTTCTTTTTCAGGATCAGGAAATACCGACGCTCAGATGTATTTCTTCCATCTGCAAAAATTTTAATTACCCTTTGGCTTTGCAGATGAGAGGTTTCTTCCCATGTGTCCTCTCTCAGCTCCCAGACCATTAAAACTCTGTGGTTACATAGTCTGAAGCCCGCATCCCTGAGCAATGTGTGAATTACGTACAGTATGTGTGTAACTCCTCCACTTTGACAGCGAGGGGCCTGGGGGCTCAAAGCTCAAAGCTGATGCAGCTGCGCGCTCTGCTGGCGTCAGGCTAACTTGCATCTCTCTTTCTTTCACGCTCTGCACTCTGCAGTCGGCTTGGGGACAAATGTTTGTTGTGCGAGCTGCGCGGTGCATTTCCTCTTTCCTCCACTAACAAAACCAAAGAAAAGGAGGCTGGTTTAAAAGAAAAAGCCACAGATTGAGCATCTGTGACGGGTTAAATGGGGACTTTATAATGATTCAGCTTATCCCTGTATGTACACCATGATTCAAGTGAATCAAAACAAGAAACTGAGAGTATGCGATCAACAGATGTCTTGTTAGAGGAAAGCAGATTAAAGGCAGAAAGGCTTTTTGTGTGTAGTATGTAGAAACACAGACACACACTGGAGGTGCACACTTTACCCTCTGGAGGACAAAAGTGATGCTGACCACCCTGTTAATTATAAAGCATTTCTCCCGTCGGGCCTTGCTTGTGACATGCCATTAATCACACGTGCTCTTTCTTCCTTCCCTGCTATCGATTGGTATAATTATGACTGTGCTCACCTCAGTTTTTTTTTTTTTTTTGCGTTCATCATTTTTTCTGATCGTCTCCCCAGAGCTTTTGTTCCTGCTCCTCCATTGTTTCTTTCCTCTCTGTCTTTTTTTTGGTCTGAGTTTGCGTTTGGTGTTAATTACGAGACAAATCATGTAAATAATATCTTCCTTCCAACAGTGGACATCAAATTAGTTTGTCGTACCGATAATTGAGCCAATAACCTGTAACGTGTATGTCTGTCTGTTTTCTTAGATGAGTCTAATCTGAAGATGAACAGTGTGGACCATATCCCGCAGACTGTGGCCAGTCACATCCGTCTCCCAGAAGAGTCTCAGCCCCAGGGTGTGGATAGAGGCAGCGTCCTGCAGCACGGGGCGGATATGCTTAAACCGGACCCCAGGGACACGTTCTACAGCAGTAAATCAGCCAACCACCATTTAATGCTGCCCCCTTTTTCAGTGCTCATCCTGGTTTTCTGGCCTGTCATTTTCTCCGTTTGACTGATTGACTGTCGGCTTCGCGGTTTCTCTGGTTGTCAGTTTTGCAGCTTTCGCTTTGACTGGCTGGCTGTGTTCCATTTTGTGTGTTTCTATTACGTTTGGTGAAGGCAGATTTTCAAAACACATAATTTCCCACTTAAATCAATGTCACTTACTGCCATTCTCACCCTCTCCTCAGCTCCTATGATCGACTCCACCCGCCTGGAAAATGTCCTTCCAGCCTGTCTCTACTCTCCAACCTACGTGGTCAAAGATTTTCCCATCGCCAGATACCAAGGCCTGCAGTTCGTAAGTCACCTCCTTTGACCAAATGAAAAATTATAAAACCAGTTCTCTCCAGATAGACTTCACAGAAAGCTAAGAAGCAAAAAAAAGTTTCTGCGGGGCTGGATATTACAGTAGCACTGCACCTCTCTCTATATATCAAAAGATATAAAGGACTGAGGTGGGAGGTAGCGCTGGACACTGCTCCCCTCTTTAGGGGAATACGAATCACTGCAGCAGCTGCAGACACGAGCGATGAGATAGAAATAAAAGCCCCAGAAAGGCAACAAATACACTTTTGATTTGGCATTTGATCAGCCGGCTTGAGTGAAGGTTCATCAGATGCTAGCGTTAATGTAATGCTCATTAGATGATTCCTTTCCCTTTTATCAGTGTTCGCTCAGGTGGTTTCATTGGATTGACTCTGCTTTTCCTCAGGTCTATCTGTCTTTCGTTTACCCCAACGACTTCACGCGTCTCACCCACATGGAGCGAGAGAATAAGTGTTTCTACAGAGAGTCTCCTATCTACTTGGAGAAGTAAGGACATTATTTCATTTGTCTGCCTAGAGATAATGGAACATTTTGTCTTTGCTTTGTATATATGAGCGTGTGTAGTGAGCCTGCCGAATGTATGATAACCGTGATTCATTTGACCTCTCGTGAAGACATTAGGCTCATGTTGCTATAAGCCACACTGACACTTGCTTTTTCTGCCAGGTTTGGCTTCTACAAATATATGAAGATGGATGAGGAGGAAGATGACAGACCCTTCTTCTTCCCCAACCCAGATGGTAACAAGCACATTCCTGCACGGACACAAATACACACATACACAGACAGACACACACAAACACACACTCAGTCACCTTTGTGTCTATGTCTAGATTTCCTTGAGGAAGAAGAGGTAGTGGAAGCAGAGGACGAGGCAGAGATTGTTGGCACGCAGTCGCCCAAGAAGCCGTCTCATCCCAGTCACACCTCCAACCCCTCTCATCAGCACTCCAAGCCTGGGACCACACCAGCTGGCAGGGCAGGGGAGGAAGAGGAAGACCCCAATGAAGAGGGGGAGGAAGCAGTCAACAGTAATTTAAAGCACAGAGAAAGGAGACATTTTTCCCGCAGAGATGGACAGATGGGCAGGGATATGGACAGAGACTGGGGACGAGATTATACAAGAGGAAACGCACGACACAATGCCAGGAAGGGACTTGAGCAGGCCCAGCCCAGGGTACTTGAGTCTGATATCGACAGTGTAGTCCAGGGTCGGTCTTTGTCCTGGGTACACACTGGTCCCGGAGAAGTCGGGCCTGTCAGGAAAGGAAACGGTGCAGTTGGTGGTGGAGGAGGAGGAGAAGAGAAAGGAGCTGAAACTCCCCCTAAACTGAGTAAGTCTTCACTCCTTTTCCCCCAAAAGTCCTCCCTCTCTGCCTTCGCCAGCCATGCTAAGCAGATGCTCAGCAACTCTGCCCACAGGAAAAGTCCTCATGACAGCAACAGTAAGCTGGCTGGAAACAAGAAAGAGAAGAAAGAGGAGAACAAGATCTACATTACCAGACCTCGGCCCTTCAAGGAGAGGGAGAGGGAGCAGCGGAGGGAGAGACGGGAGGAGAGGGCCTCTCGTCACACCAGAGAGGTGTTTCCAGGAGTCTTTCTGTATCAGACTGGGAAGACCACAAGGCTGGTCAACTTGGGTGCCAAAGGACATATTGGGGGAGGGGTAACAGGAAGTAAAACCTTTGTTAGTGCCCCTCAGCTCTGGCCCAACCCCCCTACTAAAGAAGGAAAGCCATACCCTCACAATGCCAGCATCAGCGTGCAGAACGGAAGTACACAGAAGTCTGGTCGGAGGGCGGCAGTGGCAAAACAACCCGAGAAACACCAGAGGAAAGGAGAGCGTCAGAATTTAAAGACTACCGTCACTGCTGATCTTCCCCGAAAAGAAGGACCACTCACTCTGTCCCATCACCTAGATTCTCCTCCAGTTACTCCACCAAGGTTAAACGCCACACAAACCCCTCTCCAAGGTCAACCACAGGTCACGTCTTACCTCCGAACCTCAGAGATCACCGAATCCCAGCAGCAGCCAGACCCAGACCCCAACCCGCCGGAATTCGACCAGGATACGATCCGTTCCAACCCTGACCCGGACCCTGATCCAGAGCCAGAACCAGAAGAAGGTGAGATGTCCGATTACAGCTACGAGGAGATCGAGGCCCGTCCAGGCTGGGCAGAGGAGAGCATCAACTGGCAGAGAACCTTCTCGGTCAATCCGATGGACTTTGAGCTGCTGCGGTCGGACTGGAACGACCTGCGCTGCAACGTGTCGGGTAACCTCCAGCTGGCGGAGAGCGAGGTGGTGGACGTGCTGGCGCAGTACATGGAGAAGCTCAACGAACGGAACGGAGGGTGAGGATGAAGGGGGGTTAATGTGGGACTGAGAGGGCTTGAGTTCTCCCGCAACCTTGTACATTCAAATGTGGTTTCTTTGCTAACCGTTATGTAAAGCAAGTCGTAATTTCACTGAGAACATATTGGTTATGCCCTGGTGCCTTGACTTCATGTTAGCAGACCTGACTGTGCTGATTACCATTTTCTGCAGCAGTGCTCACACACCCTGACGTTATTTGCGTGAAGTATCATTGCTATTAACTCCTCTCTGTTTTCATTTTCCTTCCACATCACACCACGCTGGCTTTCACAGCATCCGCGGCACCACCGATAATGAGTAGCAGCATTTTGGAGTGGCCTGCCCACAGTCAAACAATAATTAATTAAAGTTGAGCGGCTGATAAAAGAAGTAGCGGTTCATGTCTGCGGCCTCGTCGTGTAAAAGTTCACAGCACGCGCAAAACCTGTTTGCGTTTCCGTGCCCCCAGGATCTACACCCTGCTGCGAATCATCAACGTCGAGAAGCGGCGCGACTCGGCGAGAGGGAACCGTTACCTGGTAGAGCTGGAGCTAATGGAGAGGGGTCGCAGCGTGGTGCGGCTGTCGGAATACATTTACCTGCTGCTCCACCGCGGCAGGCAAGGAGAGGAGAGTCTGGAGAACACAGACTCTGCGCCAGCCTCGGCCCCGGCTTCGCCCGTCTCTGCCGCCACGTCCAGTCTCGCCACCCCACCGCCCCCTCCCACTACCAGGCCCCCTCTCCACCCCGGAGCAACCCCTATGAGCACCGCCTACGCCAAGCCTCTGCTTTGTCAGCCGGTCATGCTGCAGTGGAGGAAAGATGTCATGGTGCACTTTGTGGTGCCAGGTCTGTAATAAAGTGCAAGGAACTGAGTGTAGTGAACTTTTTATGTATCCGGAGATATTATACACGAAAAAAATAAGAAGAACCTTTTAAATATGATTACATTTATTGACTCTTCTGTTACTGTCTTTCAGTGAAGAACCAGGCTCGCTGGGTTCAGCAGTTTATTTCTGACATGGAGAATCTTCATCGCCAGACAAAGGATGACAACTTCAGCATCATCGTTGTTGACTTCGAGAGTGAAGACATGGATGTAGAGCAGGCACTTAGAGAAAGCAGCGTGCCAAGGTGTGTGTGGTATGCATTTATTTATCAATAAATAGATTCTAGAATATGTTTTAAGCCGGTAATTAGCATTCCCTCCCCCTCACAGATACGAGTACCTTCGGAGAGAAGGGAACTTTGAGCGCTCAGCAGGACTTCAGATCGGAGTGGACACTATCGAGGTCAGAAAAACAAACGCATGCAGGGGAGACAACCACGAGTTAGCTCGCAGGAAAAGCCGCCCGCTGAAGGTCGGCCACTCGCACTGACCTCGCGACCTATACTGGCTGATGGACAGACGGAAAGCGCATCCATGCATAATGAATACATCACCGCTACTCCAGTCTGCCACGGGCTGTGAATCTCACCCTTACTGCCAAGCCTCTCCCACAGAGCCCAGCTGTGGATGACGGGGAATCGCTTAGACAGTTAGCTGCATTCACTCTGTCGTGTGTGCGGGCACAGCTGTCACACCCACTCGCGCTCTTAGGTTATTTATGTGCATGCGCCCTCGCGCCGCTCCCTGGTTGTCTCTCTACACAACACACACACATGCACACCCACCCAAGGGGGTGTGGAGCGAGTGGAAATGTGAACGGACATTGATCCGTCAGTTAAGTGTCAGGGCTGTCACGGTGGGATGACAGGGTTGTCACTCATGTCTGAACGACCTGCAGGCTCTCGCGGTGAAGACAAGCCACTGAGGCTGAGCCCAGACGTCTTCGCTCAGTTTAATCCTAAATCCTACACGAGGCGCAAGTGAACACGCACAAGAATCCCCCAGTTTGCACCAGTCACACGAACTTATCCTCTTCCCAGACTCAAATGCATTTTTAGTGTCTTTGTCTGTCATTTGTTTGAATGCGTTGGAATGGTTCCAAGCATCAGAAGGAGAGAACATAGTGAGGATCATATACTGGTTGCATATTGATATTAATGGCTTAAAGCACTTCCTGATCTTGAGCCAACTTATTTGTCTGACATGGCCCCATTGCCTGTGTAGCGGTTCCAAAGTGGACTAAGAAAACTGCTAGTGAGGCGATTGTTTTTAAATGAGCTTCAAACCTGAAATGGCTCTTAAGCCTGATCTTTGGTTCCGACGTTGTGCAGCAGTTAATGTTGCATAGATTTTAGTCAATCGCCTATAAATTTAGTTGAGCTTTTTCTGATGTTGTGTGTATTTTGCCAATTTGTTGGACTTTCCCGCTGCAGGATAGTCACAGCATCGTGTTCCTGTGTGATCTGCACATCCACTTCCCTCTCAACATCCTGGAAAGCATCAGGAAGCACTGCGTGGAGGGACGCCTTGCTTTTGCCCCCATCGTCATGAGACTCAGCTGTGGCAGTTCGCCACGGGAGCCCGACGGTAATGAACCCGCTGTTCACGAACGCACCACTGCCACATGCTCGTTTATACAGAAACGTTCTGACTCAGAGATTAACTCGTGGTTCAAACTCCGCCTCAACAACCGTACTTTGATTCCATAGAAACAGCAAGAATTATTTTACATGCATTATGAAATTCGCTTACATCACACGTGTGTATTCTACTTGAATATCAAACTCAACAGCATGCAACGGGCCTCAGTTCTTCTCTTTCCATTCTCTCTGCAGGTTACTGGGAGGTAAATGGCTTTGGTCTATTTGGAATCTATAAGTCTGATTTTGATAAGATTGGAGGGATGAACACAGAGGAATTCAAAGACCGATGGGGCGGAGAGGACTGGGAGCTGCTGGACAGGTAACCCAGCAACGGGCACACACGATAATAGCTCATGTTAAGTGTCATTAACTGAACTTTCTTTAGCATATGCTCCTCTCAGACGTGCCTCCTCCACCAAAAAACAAATGCGATGGTAAATAGGTTGGCGTGTGTTGTGTGAAATTAGTCCCATTTGTTTCCTTTTCTGGTTTTCTCTTCCCTAGGGTGCTGCAGAATGGTTTGGAAGTGGAGAGATTACGCCTGAGGAACTTCTTTCACTACTACCACTCCAAACGCGGCATGTGGAACGCCCAAAACAAGAAGACTCCGAAAGGATAGCGGCCCCTGCTGGTTGGAGGATCCTAAAAGCCAGCAGTTCCACTGTGTGTGCGAGAGACCCGGAGGAGCTCGCTCACTGCCCGAAACCTCCCCCCCCACCACCCTCCACCGGCTCCTTTCAGGGACGCCTCTGTTTCGCCGTAGGCCCCTACTCGTGCGCTTGCCTGTGTGAGGAAGCAGAGTCCAAATTGGATCTAAACACCGTAAGCGAGCTTTTTACCAAGATGGACCTGAGTCATCACTTTGCCTCACTGACTGAGCTACTGTAAACGGAGAAGAGAGTTACTTTTTGTTCTCCTTCTCTCTGTGCTTCTTTGGTGCAATGTTTCCAGACGGACTGTTTTCTGACAGCTGTTTTGTGTGTATGTGTGAAGATAGGCGTGTGTGTGTGTGTGTGCGCGTGCGTGTGTGTTGCTGCTTGTGTGTGCTTACGATGACAGGAAGCACCTTTTTCTAACAAGGAGACGTGAAGACAACCTAAGATCAAGTTGTTTTTTTTAATCATTATTCTTTCTAACACGCTCTCACGTGAGAGATAATAGAATGTGTCAACATGTTATACACATAGATTCAGACGTGATGGTGTAGCTCGATTAGAGGAACTTTGTCTTCGGTGAACGGCACGTCTTAATACATCATCTACTACCTGTTGAATATCACTATGACCAGGCGCTGAAGTTTACCAGATGTCCGATACTACGAGACGTCCCTCACTCTTCTTCTGGGTTTCGTTATTATCTTCAACTCACTTGTGTTGTCACGCTAGTACCACCCTGCTGTGGTTTCACTCTCCACACTGTCATTTAAGAGGAGTTTTAATTTATCCTTACAGAGTATGGAACGGGTGCTATTATATGTTATAAACACTGAATTTATTAATGGTTTACATGTCTAAACTCTACTGACAGGACCCAACGTTCTCCCCTCATTGTCTGGTGGAAGGGAGAGCTACAGTAAGAGGAGGGGAGCTGAAGACTACGACAGCTCTCTGACATTCGATTTCCCTTTGTCCCACCATCGTTCGAAGCGTTTTCTGAGCTCAGTGTTGCTTTTCAAATACTGGATTTATGGGATTACATTTTATTTCTGGTTAGAATACACCGCAGCAACAGGGAACGCTCTTCTTTTAAGCTTGTATAAAGCTCGGACGGGAAGGAAGACCATTTCACGTGTCAGACACAGTGTGGCAACGCATGGCTGTTTCACAAACGTGTGCCTTTATCAGGGTTTGGCTGCAGGCAGTTTTTAAACTACTCTAATGACGGAAGAGGGCAGGGAGTAACAGAAATACATTATTTATCAGCAGCTCGTGACGTCACTGTAAATTCAGATGCACCGTAGACGAAGGAAGCGTTGTTCTCTTGAATAGATCTCAGACGTGTCGGTGTGTTCGTTGTATTACCCTAGAAACAAGTGGTCTTTACAAGCCAGTCGTCCCATTCATGAAACAGGCAGAGGTGGCACAAATGACTACTGAGAGGACACGGGACTTGTGAGATAGACTCACTGGCAGCTGCAGTCTAGCGGGAGCCCACCTGTTCCCATTAGTTTGGCCATAGGCCGGGTTCCTAATGCCTCTGTTTACTGTATGCAACGCAGGACTTATTTTGGTTGGGAGTGGCCGGAGGGCTCAGGAGGGGACACATGGATGAGAGCTAATGATCTCTTTTTGACTATATGATTGTCAAAATGCCCTCCAGGCCCTTCTGTTAAACTTTACAGGGGAAAAGTCTGTTTTGTGAGTCATTTAACATTGACATGGGACTATTTAAAGAACAAAAGAAACACATTAAATATAAAACTATATATATAAGAACCATAAAGATTTTAAATAGGAATATACATTCCAAGGTAATTTCTGTGAAATTGTTTTGTAGAGAAAAAGGTTTTAAGAATGTATTGTACTTTTATTTTGATTTGTTGGGTTTTTTTTGCAAATAAAATTTTATGCTTACGCCCACGTCGCTTTTTATACGCGTCTTTGCTTTTAACATGTCGGATTTATTTGCGATTTGTTCGACCGAACTGCAACATGGGGAAAGTCTTCGTCTGACCACACGGTGGGGCTCCAAGCACGGAGTCGAGGGGGTTGAAGTAAACGGAAAATATTTAATTCAGATATGGCTTGACTGAGAGTAAGAGAAAAGACAATGCGCGTCAAATATTTCCATTGTTTTGTATTCCTCCCTGTGTGCAAACAAATCTGCATCTCATTGAGATGAGCAGGTTCGTGCCAGACATAATTATCTGATTATTGGAAATACTTTTTTTCCAATATGTTACCAGGCTTGAGTGGTGTCTGCCTCTTGTTTTTACCTTCTAGAGCTGACTACAATAACCTCTACACGCGGATCTAATATCGCATCATGACCACCGCAGAGGGAGAAGACAACATTATGAAACCAAAGTGTTTTTCAGACCACATTTAATCAGGGTTTCTTTTGTTTTGGATGGTGGGGGGGGGGGGGGGGGGGGTGTACGTCATGCACGCATATACTGATCATACTGAGATCATGAGGTAATTCCCCGTCCACGCCACACACCGCACGAGGTCTGCGTGAGGCGAACACTGTGGTGCGTCCCACGCCCCGTGTGTCTTCTGATCTCATCTGACTGTTTGACTAACAGCGCAAACACTGTGGATTCTAACTCCCTTCGCGTGGACGAGTGGTTCCTGAGTGGTTCCTTGGATGTGTGTTTGAGAGTCAGCTTTTCCACTTCGTGTACATACATCCTCATGTTTATTTTATTATTATTATTTTTTTGTAACTTCCAGATCTCTGTGTGTGTGAGAAAACAGTCACCGAGTGTTCTAAGCCTATTGCGTAATAGTGTTGGACTCTGTCCCAGTGGAGACGCGCCCTACCTGTGTATGCGCCAGAGTCAGAGTGATGAGAAGCATGTTTGATTTATTTCACCTCAAGCAAGTTACAGCACTTGATCAGAAACAACAAACTGAACCACATGGCAAAGCTGTAAGGATTTGTTAAAGGATTTGCTCAGACTTTTGTTTTGAATGCGCAAAACCCCTCTTTTGACATTAAGTTACTGCTAATAAGATTGAATTTCTGTGCGATTGCTGCGTCAGCACCGAGGCAGGAGTATCCGCGTCAACATCGAGAAAGCTAAAGACTGATGAAATTACCAAGATGAAAGTAGAATAAAGTATTATTAGTAGGGCTTGAATGTGTGAAGTCGTGTGTAGATCACACACGTGAACGTGTGTTTGCTCATTTGAGGCAAAAACAAGCTCACTCGTTTCTCCAGACTTATCCAGGGACTGCTCTCTCCTGATTGGTTCTCCGGCTGCTTCCGTGTTGTCATTCATCTCCAGTCCCTCCCCCTCGCATCCACAGCTGAGGCTCCGTGCCGGGCGGTTCCTGGCCAGTATCGGGGCAAGAGAGCGGTGAGGTAAACTCGGACTTTCCGTGACTTTTTTTTTTTAAATTCTTCGCGTATGTTCGCGACAACGAGCTGTTTCGGTCCGCAGAGCGGCTACGCGGGACGTAAACGACACGGTGCGTGGTCAGAAAGCAGGGAGGCGTTTCAGCGACAGCACCGTGGGTGCCCGAGGAAAGTTTAAATCCCTGCGCTGTTGCGCTCAAGGTGGAACCGGCGCGTCGTCGCTCTCGGTGTGTTTCGGACCATTTGAGCTGCTTCTGATTTCACGCGTTGCTTACATGCTGTGGTTTCATCTGTCCGGCCGTCCTGCACTGAACTCTATCTCAGCAGCATGTCTGCCAAGCGTTGCCCTGTGTAACCAGTTCATCGAGGTCCTGCGCCGAGTTTCGACGGTTCACAAGTGAACCTATAACGACAAAAGGACTTGCAAAAATAGATAAATAATAATAATAATAATAATGGCAGGTCTGAGCAATGTCCACATGAAAACCTTGGAGGACCTGACGCTGGACTCTGGCTACGGAGCTGGGGACTCCTGCAAATCCCTCAGCCTGTCCTCCTCCAAGTCAAACTCCCAGGCCTTCATGACGGCCCCTCACCGGGGCAACTGGTGGTACTACTCTGGCTCCATGAACAGCAGGAACAACAGCTGGGACACAGTCAACACCGTCCTCCCTGAAGACCCAGAGGACATCTTTTCCAAATGCCCCCGCTTACCTGACCTGGAGGAGTTCCCCTGGACTGAAGAGGAGGTGGCCAAGGTGCTGCGTAAAGTGTCTGAAAGTGGGGGCACCAAGGGAGGACCTGCGTCTGTGTTCTCCCCGGAGGCCGTGAGGCGCCTGTCCGCTCTCCTCCGCAGGGCTCTGATCCGCATCTCCAGGGAGGCCCAGCGGCTGAGCGTCATGCACTGCCGCTGCACACGCTTCGAGGTGCAGAGCGCTATGAGACTGGTGCTGAGCTGGGCCCTGGCCGACCACTGCGTGTCTGCCACGGTCAAGGCTATATCCATGTACAGCATGAGCGCAGGGGAACTGCTGAGGAAGGGCAAGTCGGCGCGCTGCGGTCTCTCCTTCTCCGTGGGGCGCTTCTTCCGCTGGATGGTGGACACACGCATCTCCGTGCGCATCCACGAGTACGCGGCGATATGCGTAACCGCCTGCATGGAGGCTCTGGTGGAGGAGATAGGAGCGCGGGTGCTGATGGCGGAGAGAGGTCACTCGGGTCCAGATTCGGGGTCAGGATGCGCCCCTGTGAGTGCAGAAGTTCTGGAGGGAGTGGTGAACAACGACGCGGAGCTGTGGGGGGTCCTGCAGCATTATGAGCATCTTATCTGTGGGAAAAACGCCAATGGTAGGTGAAAAGTATTTTTTATGTTTTACTCACAGGAGTAACATCTAAAAAGGTGTCTGTAAAAAAAACTGATGTGCTTTTTTGGCTGTTCTGCCTGTCACACACTCTCCTCTTCCGACCCGGCCACCACTTTCCACTCCGCGGGTGTGGAAAAGGTGAAACGTGGCCTGCCACTGCATATAATAGCAGCTCTTTGTGAGCAGGTTTGATGGATTCGTTGCTAATTTGACCTGTCAGAATAGGGAAACAACAGTGCAGAGGCATTCGATGCGAACAAAGAGCGTATTTTCTCACTGACCGAGACCGTACGAGGGGAAATGACAGCTGGACTCTGTGTTGAACTGGCGAGCGTGATTCTTTTGACTGCTTCCCTCATCTGTGAGTTGGAGGATTGAGCTTTCTTGTGGCACGTTTGCGCCACTGGAGCGCAGGGAGCCTTCAGAGCCAGGCAGGAGGCTTGTCTGTTTACATAGTTTCTGTTTATGCTGACTTCACCTCTCATTCTCCCGCTGTGTTGGCCGAGTTCCTTTTTAAATCCTCCCCTTCTTCCATTTCCTCATCCTGCTCTTGTTCTCTCTTTTGGTCTCTTCCTCTCTTTCACCCCCCACCATCTCTATATATCTTACATCTCCTCTCTCCTCATTTATCCAGCTCCAGCTGTGCATCCTGCTCTCTGTCCACTTGTTTCCTCAACCTTACATCTCCTCCCTTTACTGACTCTAGTGCTCCCTGTCTGTCAGACCGTGGTGGACACGCAGTTCTCTCTCTGCGCCTGTTTGGCAGCCGGGTTAGTTGAGTTGATTCATGAGCTCCTGTTGGGACAATGTAACCAGCCTTTGTTTGTGGCCCACTACCAGCTCCCTGGAGCAGAGCTTTTCACTGCAGCACAATGGCCTTTTGTTGTGCGATCGTGCAGCTTAGCCCAACGCGGAGGGAGTGGAAACAAATGCTTTTGGAAGACGGGCACACAAGCGCACGCATGCATATACGTACACGTGCCCGACACAGAGAAGGAAGGAAGCGAGGGAGGGAATAACTGGAGCCAGTACAGAGCTGCCAGTGGGATGTCGAGACGTTATCATGCAGCAGCACCTTTGTGTGCATGGATGGCGCAAAGAGGTGAACACTGCCAACTTCCTAAATGGCAGAGGTCAGTCAGCGCCCAACACACTGTAGCAAAACAACAGTGGAACCGGACTTATATGCATGAAGAACTATGGAACTACAGCATTTTTAAAGTCTGCTCCTGGTCTTGAACCATATGTCTCGATGTCTTGGTTGGGCTGTGACTGGCCTATTTTAGTATGTAATAATAACAACGGACCACTATTTTGACCACTCTAACTGTTTACAGGTCCAAGACTGGGCCATGCAAACCACATACCACCTGCCACCCCACACCCTAATGCTAACTTTCAGCCGTCTCACCCACCCGTTGCTAAAGCCCCAGCATCCATAGTGTGCTCTTAAACCAGATCATGAAGATAGACTTTCTGATCATATAGACAGACAAATACTCCCTCTCTTGATTTCTCTCGGTTCCTTTGACTCTTTCTCAGGGGCTGGCCCACATCTGGAACTCTTTAACTCAGTAATGACTTCTACGGCTCCAATAACAATTCTGAAAACTCCCTTTCTCCCTCCACCCCTCCCTCCCTCCCTGCCTCCCTCTTACTCCTGCCCTCTCTTCCTCACTCTTGGCTCTCTTATTCTTTACCATTGCAATCACATCCACTTCATCTTTATCTGTTTATTTCTTCTAGTCTACAGGGAGTGCATTAGAAGGAACTTGGATGGGATGTGCCAGGATCTTATTCATTACACATGCACGTGCTTGTGCGTATGAGAGCGACACACACACACACACACACACACACAGACCCTGAAACCTATTTAGCTTACTCTGCATGTGTTCAAAAGGCTCCAAAGCACTGATTGAAGCCACTACACAGAGGAGTCCATTTGTCATTCATTTCTCCGCACAAGGAAACACAGAGAGCAGGCTCTTCCTGGTTTCATTTGTATTGATGGCACTGTGGGGCCTTTTAAAGTGCAGAGTTGTAGGTTTACTAATGGAATAGTGGAAGTGGTTATAAAATTGATCTGCATGAGTGGCACAGAGATGTGTGCTAAACTCTGATCTCGAGTGTTCTTTTCACTGTGGGTTTATTTAATCTCACACTTGCCAGTGTATATTTGTGTGCTTATAACAACTGTCTTGTCAAAGTGAACTAAAGGTCACCGTCCTGCCCTTGGACTCTCCCAACTGCTCCATTCCGACGCCAGTGCGGTCAGTAGAGGAAAGCTGTGGTTGCAACGCTCCGTGATACACCTCCATCATTTAGCTGAAAGAGTGGAATCATACGCAGCAGAATCTACCTGCGTGGATGCCCCAAATTAAGTTTGGCTTTTACCGTTCCAGCTCTATAAACGCATGCGAAGGAGCCTGTGAGTAATGGCTCTTGAGTGCACAGAGAGAGCAGGGCATATGATTTGCTGCTCAGTATTTCCCTAAATATGTATTTAGCCCAGAAAGAGGCGTGGGAACAGTGGTCAGAGCGTTGCAGGGAGAGCGGCCCAGCACTGTGGTCACACAGATGGGGAAACCAGCGCAGTGAAAATACACTCCTTGCTCCACAAATCTGGAGCCGGATCAAATACAGTTTTGGAGAGCGTACCAGGATGTTAATATTATAGTGAAATAATCTCAAGTTTATGCTTCCAGCTTTGGCATGTTCCAGATCTGCCCTGGGTCTAACAGCGAGCCTGTGTTCGGCCTCAGTGACTGTGCAGATGAATTTAGGCTAATCTTGTGAGCTTTAGGCTTTGCTGGATAATAAGGGTTAATCTTTGACAAAACACTACAATTTATCTCTGTGTCTGAGTGTGTCATGTATTAGTGCATGTACCACCTCAGGCTACCCACACACACGGCCCATGTCACTGTTTGCACTGGCTTCTTGTCCAGTGCCAGCTGTGAAAACAGCGCTGGTGTGCACATGTGCTCGTCTGTGAGCGCTTAAATGCACTTGTGTGGGTCTAGACTATTCTTGGCAAAGCGTGAGTAATGCTTGTGCAGATATGACACAACAAATGATTTGCCTGGTTCTTGTGAAACCAATAAAATGTACTCGGGAAGCTCCAGTCGATTTCACTTCCTATAATGCAGGTCATCTGGTTAAAATGAGAACGAAATGGAAGCAAAATCACTCATTTGCAGTCATCCTCCCCTATGTGTGTGTGTGGGGGGGTTCCTCCCGTCTTTACTCCATTCCTCTTTGAAATTTCACCGTCACCATTTTGATCTCGCTCCTCCTGTTACATTGCAGCAGGATGAGTCATGCGTCTTAGCGCTGTGTACAGTCAAGCGCCGATGAGAAAGAAGGGGGTGACCGATATTAGAAGGAAAACGGGAAATAAAGAAACCGAAACGATCAATACAACTTGAAAGCATTTCAACAGTCGCGCTGGGATTTGGGTTTTCTGACCGTAATGGCTGAGTCTCCAGCCCATTCACAGAAAGCTGGGGAGTTAATATTGGTAATGAGCTGGTTTATTTAAGCTGGCAAATGTGCAGCCAGTATGTCATCTACATTACCACGGAGCCTTGGCTCTGCTCCTCAGGGGAATCTGCTCTGCATGCTGGGTGGACGTTTCAGGCCGGATGGCTAATGAGGCAAGCAGGAAAAGGTTAGGCTGGGAGATGACTGGAATCCTGATAATGAAGGATGATAGACGTCAAAGATCAGACAGAGAAGGTCAGACACGGTCAATGTAGTAAGGTCTAGTTTGGAACAACAGAAAAATATGAAAGCTTGCAGAAAGCGTATGTTTGTAGATCCACTTGATCAGTCACCCATTTGTATAAGTTGTATATAAATTCAATATCATTGTTAAAGTGATTGGATTCACCACATAGAGGCACTCACGCAAGCTAATGAACTCACAGATGAAAGGAAGACGTTTTCCCGACTAAATAGACTAAAATATGCAGAGATGCGTTTTGTTAATAACTTTTTTCTTTACGTTTAAGTGAGAACAAGCTGTGTCTGTGGAGCTGTTGCAGTAGCTGGCAGGACAGATTGTAAAGGTCACCTTGTGCAACCTTGAATGGTGTGCGAAGCGCTGACTTCGTTTTTCCAGGATGACTGACAGAAAATACAGGCACAGATTGTCGCTGCTTATTCCTCTCTGGCCTTGGTTGCCACAGGTTACCAGACTTTTTCTGTTCGTCTTTCCCATTCGTATCTATAGCAACGCAAGCCAAAAAGGGAAAAAGGGGTATCATGGCAACATGACTCAGCAGTGGGAGAGGTAGACGGGTGTCCAAGAGATGACACAGGGATCGACAAGAGGGATAATGCGAGGATCAATGGCCTGTACTACATTTGACATGACCCTTCTGACCTTTAGGTAGTTTGCTAAACATCCTGTGCCCAAAATAAAATAGCTGAAATAAAAGCTTAAAAACGCGACTTCTTTGAACGTCTTTACGTCACAGTCAAAATCTAATTAAGAAATATTTATTGCAATGCAGAACGTCAGCTTTTATTTTACAAACCCTGGACATAAATCAAACGCTGTAAGTGATTTTAAGACATTTATGACTTGCCCTTAGTGCTTTGTTGTCTCTGTGGCAGTGTAGATCAGTTCCGCCTCAGCTTTGAATCTTGCACAGCACCCATTTACAGTCAACTTTGCATAACTGTGACTCTAATCAAACCGCAAAGCCACATTAAAATCATCAGCTTTCTTGTTCTTTATTCCCGACTAATCAATGCCAACAACTACAAGCATGATAATTGGTGATAATGGGCTCCAGTCAGTTACTGGACTTGCAAATCCACTGTTGGGGGGAGGGGAGGGGGGGGAGTGTGGGTTGGTTGGGGGGGTTGTTTAAAATATTCACTCACACACAAACGCATCAGATGGGCAGACCTGGATGAAGGAGTGAAGGCACGCAGAAGAATCAGGAGTGTGTTTAGTTAAGTAAGTGGAAGCATATTTTTCTGGGCAAGTACTTACTATAGTGGCCTGTTGCTGTGATCTGTTGGACTCGTACCTTGGCCACGTCTTGGGATGGAGACGTGCAGACAGTATCATGTGCGTGCACAGGATTGCTTGTGTGTATGGATGCATGCATGTGTGCCAAAGCCTTTCAAGTCTAAACTGTTGATTTAGCAAACGAGTTGAAAGACAGCTTGTTGTGATGTGTTGTCAGTGACTTCTTTGTCCAGAGGAGCCACGGAGCACGGCAGCGTGTGGACGGACCGAGCGGCAGAGCTCAGATATGTCGTACTGGAAAAGCAAACACGCTCCTCTGAGGATGTACTGTTAAGATAAACATTCACTCCCTCCTGCTCTGGGCAGCTTTATATTTTCCTTTGAATGAAAAAAACCCCAAAACACTGAGAATACTGCAACTGTAGTATCTTCTTCAATATGTCTGAGTTCTTCCAATCAGTAGACGAACGTCCGTTTGCAGCGTGTTTGTAATCAGCAAGGCCAATTTTCCAGAGGAAGAAGTTGGATAGAGAGAGTGAAAAACAACAAGTAGGGGACAGAAGATTAAGAGCAGCTTTCGTGACTAGATCCGTAGGCACAGAGCCTAACGTGACCGCTTAGCTGAGGTGTGTCTGTGCGCTAAGTAGGCCTCCACTGCCTTTTGATATTTGACATCTGCACTTTTTTCAGCTGTGACGTCCTGCCGTCTACCTCCGTCTCCGCCTGTCTCTGTCTGTGACACTGATGCTGTGTGTGCTTTTTGAACAACAACAACAACAACAAATAAAGCCTGCCGCTTCGTCAGCAGCGGCAGGCGTAAACGTCGAGGCTCGGCTCAGATTCTCTGCTGGCGTCACGAGTATACGCGTCGTCCCTCACCCCAAAGTTCTGCTGGTAGCAAAATCTGTGCTGACCAAACCCCTGCGACTTCAGTTTTTTTTTATTTTATTTTATTTTTAAAATCTGCTTGTCTTGCTCCTCCACTGCCGTTTGCCGTTCTGCTCTCTTATCCGTGTGTTTCCAGTGTTGCTGGAGGTTGATCTCAAGCCACGCTGATTACAGCCTCTGGCTCCGGTCTTCACCTCGTCTGTTCTCCCAGCCCTGGCTGCTTGTCAGTCCTCCACCAGACACTGGGCTTTCATTTCAGTTTTATCTTCTATAACTATTCCATCTGTGACCCTGCAACAAGGGCTTTTTCCTTACAGCATCACCTGTTGGGTCAAGGTCATCCGCATAGACATGTGGTGATTAAAAGAGCCACAGCAGCGTATTTAGACCCAGACCATGTACAGTAAGGCTTCCTAGAATTCCCTTGTGGTTAGTAGAGGGAAGGAGCACATTTAGAGCGTGGCCAGATGGAGAACACATGTGGGCACGAGAAAACAGCCTGAAGACAAGACACTCTTGGCCTTAGCCTGTAGTCTGTAGGCTTTCTGTCAATAGGATCTGCAGAGCGCATCAAGTTCTTCCTGCAACCAACATAAACAGCTCGGATCCTGTAGGTAAACTAACAAAAAAGCTGTTAGTAACAAAACACATTTGGCTGAATGGAGGTGTAATCCCCTACACGCGCTGTGAGTTAGTTTAGCTTATTGTTGGAGGGATGCAGACGCAGCTGGAACAGTCATCATCGGGTCGGCCTGTGTTTCTGTCACAGAGGCTGCTTACAAAAGTGAATCGCCACATAAGCAAACCTGGCGCTTCTGCTTGTGCGACTGCTGGTCTGTACAGGATGTGCCTCTTTTGGGTACGATCCCACTAATTTGGGCTGCGTCTGTGTATAACTGTGTGCATGTGTGGGCCCAGGTCCACGTACGTATGTGTACAGCTTTGTATTTAGATTCTCTCTCGCTTTCTGTCCGTCTGCGTTGATCGTCTGTGTGTCACTGCCGGGTGATCGACTGTGCTGGACCATCACACGCCCCAGCGATAGTGGCCAAGTTTCCTCTCCAGCGTTAGATAATTTGCCTTTTGAGCATAACGTGGGCGGGTGGAGAAGATGGAACAGGGGAATAGGATGGTATGTGGTGGAATTTCACACCGATGAAAGGACGCGTTGTCTGAGCGTCTTCATAGAAGTTTACTTGGGCCGTGCTGTGACTTTGTTGTCGTTTGTGTGCAGAGGAAGTCAGTCACACAGCAGTTGAGCTGCATGACATAAATGAGGCTTTGAGCAACCCCCTTGTTTACTGAGCTGACGTTCATCAGCTCATCGAGACTCAACTCTGTGAAAGCCAGGTGAGACGATTGGAAATGTTCGGTTGAGATATTTCACATTTGTTTCCACGTGTTTCACATTGGATAACAGTCCGTATACTACTACAGCAGGTGATCAAACATATAGTCATCGAGAAGGATGTAGAATGGTCTCTTCTGACCCAACCGCTGACCAACAATTCAGCGCTTTGTCTTTAGTTCATCGCCTGCTTTTGGCAAGAAGTTCTGCGCTAGCAGCCTACAAAAGGACTCTTTCAGGAGTCCAGTCAGGTGCTAAGAAGGGGTGTGTGTGTCTGAATCCTATAGTGTGACGATGTGCGGGGAGTTTGAGGTGGTCGATGGGGGAGGGGAGTCGGCCCAAGGGTCAGCGTGTCATAAATACTGCAACACCACCCCCCGAACCCTGCCAGCCTGTCATAGAGTGCAGCGTTTACTGACTAACGTGGTTTCATGTTGTTGTTCTCCTTCGTGATACTTTTCAGCGAAAAG
The DNA here is from genome assembly GCA_030770545.1 of Macropodus opercularis. NCBI lineage: Eukaryota > Metazoa > Chordata > Actinopteri > Anabantiformes > Osphronemidae > Macropodus > Macropodus opercularis. The sequence continues at coordinate 5,794,404 of CM061094.1, read as the reverse complement.
AATCTGTTTTGCTGTAAAGTCTGCAGAGCAGAAGTTATCTGATGTCAACAGAACAATGAGGGATGGTATGGAGAAAGTAAATAAAGGGTAGGGAAGCCCACATGTGGAAACGCAGGCAGGAGATGACTTGATACGTCTGCGCGGCTCTTTGTCAGAGTTTCAGAAAACAGAACTTCCCTTGTGTGCATAAAGTCAGAAATCATAAAGATAAAGACTGACTGATAAGTGCCAGGGAAACGGCCCATGATGGGGGGGGGGGCACGATCAGTATGTTGTGAGCGTTTCCCTGGATGCCGATGTGACGACACTTTCTCTTAAACTCGAGCGAGACAGAAAAAAAGGACAGACTCTAACATCCACCGCGCTCTGATGCTTTCTAGGCTGCGCTGGGAGAGAGGAACTGTAGTCGAGAGCCGTCTCTTTGTCCTCGTTTTGCACTTGTCTGTATGCTTCTGTGCACACGTTTTAGATCTACCAGTCTTCCATCTGGGAGCTATGGAAAAAACAAATGCAGGCGTGAAAGAGAGAAAATATCTCGGAGCAAGAAATGAACCTGTCTAGTGGTTCTTGGCTCTGACGCGCCCCCGGCTCCGAAGGCTCCTAATTACCGTGTGATTGACTCATGGTGCCAGCTAGAGGATGGTGAGGTCAGCAGTTAGCTGGCTCACACAATGAGGTCAAGTGCTATTCGCGCTCTGACTTGTGCGTTTCTGCACGAAAGTCTGCGGCTCACACTCCAGGGCGCGAGTGATTAACTCTGTCGCGTATGAGCGCATCTGCACATCTGCCAGCTGCTTCGTATGTTGACGCGGTCTCTCTGCCCTCCAAACCGTTTCCTTCGTTTGCTTTTCCTCCCTTTCCTGCCAGGTCTCCCTCTGGTTGACAGTTGGCCACACAACTGCTGTCCTGAGAGCATGTAGCTCAGAGAACGGCTGGGGAAGGCATCAACATATCCACACACACACACACACACACACGCTGATTCTAGGATGCGTTTAAATATGTGCACTAATCTCGCAGTATCAAATTATAGGGAGGATGGCTGCTGGCCTCACGTGGGCTTTCGGCAGGGGATGAAAGAGATAATTTCCTCCATTTCCTTCTCGGAATGCCATAACTGTCTTCTTTACACAAGAATTCCCCAGCTCCTTCCCATCTTCATTATTGTGCGTGTTATTTTCTACTTCTCTCAAGTGGCAAACAAGGTAAAAATCAAGCGTATTATCACCCTGCAGTTTTTGCAAGCCCTTGACGGGCTGCAAATGGAGTGTGTGTGTGTGTGTGTGTTCCCACTGTAAGGTTTCTTGGGTAGCCCAAACCCCAGACCTTCCACACTTGGCAAGTAGTTGAATGAAATATCCCATGAGCCTCTCCTGTCTGTCTGTCTAGCCGTTTGTGGTCAAACCTGTCAGACAGCGAAGGAACGAGTGAGACCAGGCTTGGCCGCCGTCGCTCCGGAGCAGGGGCTTCGGTGGGAAAAGGCGAATGACAACAGATTTGTTTTCACTGGAGCTGCAAGAATAGTCCTCTGCCCCCACCATCACACACACACACACACAAACATTCCTCTAAAGCAATCGAACACACACCGCTCCTTTAATGGGTCTCTTCCGGGGCCGTTCGGTCTCTCAGGGTAGAGGGGTTTGTGTCATAGTGTGTGTGGTCAGGATGTGGCTCGCACCTCTCACTAGTCATCATTTACCAACCAATACCCGCGGAGTGGTCGGAGCCTGACACTCAGCAAATGGTCCAAGTCTGATTGGGTTGAGCTCTGGAAAATATTCCCCCTCTTGCCGATTGTGTTCACATTGTAACGCGGTCTCGCTTGACAATTCATGACGATTTATCGGCCGTTTTCCTGCCAAGGTGGTTTTATTAATTTCAGTGTAGGGGCGTAGTGTAGTTTTGCGGCCGGGGTAAAAATGCCGGCGCGTGCGTGCCAGGGTGTGAGTTCGACCTGTGTGTGTGAGTTAGGAAGGGCTCAAAGGCTGTCAGCTGTTATTTAGCTGCTGTGGCTTTGGGAATCATCGTGGGAACTGTCGGTTGAAGTGGACTGACTGGCTCTTCAGACACGCAGTGAGACACAAGCGCGGCAGCTCTGTAGTTAAAGGACAAAGAGTCTGCGCTTCGTCGAGTGCTCTGTTTGTTTAAGCACTTCGGCTTTCTAGTGGTTCTCTGGGAGCGACGTCATGCCTTGTCTCTGACATCCTTGTCTTTCTTTTTTCTTTCTTGCTTAGAGGACAACGTTTTCAGTGGGTGGTCTGCAGACACCTTGAAGCCGAAGACTCAAACATACAAATATACACATTGCTCGCACACATACACACAGCTAATCTAACACAATCTTCACATGAGACATGCATTAAACCTGCCTGGCGCTGTTGAGACGAGCGTCAAGCATTTCAGTGACGCACACTCAACTTGTCTGCAGCACCTGCAAAGGCAACAGCTGGGAACGCGTACACAACAACAGACACCGCCACCCCTTGCGTACGTACGCGGCCTTTTACGACTTTATTTGTGTTGCTGCCGTGCTCGGGACAGAGGAATGTGTGAGATGGTTGCCTCATGCTGAGAAGAAGCACAAACCGTCACGTCCCTGCAGCTGCAGTGCAGTTTGCACAAGGCTTTAACCAGAGTGATGACTCAGGGTGATGGGTGCCTGTCAAACCCTGCGATGAATACATAGTGAAAAACTGGAACCGCATTCTTATTGTCCACGTACTGAATCAGCAAAAACAAACAGTATCATCCATTCACACATTTTATTTCAGGTTCTTCAACGCACATCAAGGGATAACTTTATCAGAAAAACAGCTTGGTGGCAAACTAAGCAACCCCCAACCCTCCCCAGGTGCAGCACCACTGTCCTATAAAATCCCTTTGAGTGTGTGTGTGTGTGTGTGTGTATTTGTGTAACGACAACACAGACACAATGCGCCTTGGTGGACAGTTTAGTGCCTCCCGTAGTCCTGAGCTCATGATTGCTCGTTAGCTACAAGAGGGCTTTGTGGATGTGAGGAGATGGACGGTCAAGAGGTGACATAGCTGCATGAGAGGTCGTTCCTCTTGGGGTGCAGGCATCCCCCCCTGTGTGTAGTGTGTGTGTGAGGGTCAGAGGTCAGCTGTAAACCCCTTGGAGGTGTCAGATGGGTCATACATGCAGCTGAATGAGGTCACCGGTCTGGATAAAGGTATTTTATGGCCTTCTGCTGAGGAGGTGGACATCCTGACACGCCCTGCAGGTCCCCAACACACACAGGTCACACGCTGAGTATTCAGACCTGCTCTGCTGTCATCTGAGCCTGACACATGGTCACATGATTAACGCATTTGATGACACCCTACTTAACTCTAGACTGGAGGGTGTGCGGCCAGGCTGTGCTGTGAGCATCAGCGGGGTGTGCCTGGGGTTGGGTGGTCCATTGATTTACTGCCTGGACGGAGACTCTTGCTCCATCAGTGGCATTGATTTCCCAGCTCATTGTATGGGATGTTCTGCCCACACTAACCGTGATGGCGTTACGAGCAGCGCGCGTCCGACTCTCGCGGCGAGGACGGTCGGACACAACGCAGGGGCTTGGAAACAGAGCAGCCCTGCTCATTAACGACGCACAAAGCACTGCGAGCCTTTTGAACAAAACCCTGCTCGGGTCACTGCCCTCTGGTGTAAAGTGCTGCACAATCGTATTGGCCGTCAGATAATGCGTACTCATCCCATCTGTGGCGCGTTGAAGTGGGACGGACGGAGCTGATGGACTACGCTTTCTTAATGCAGGTTTAATTGGAGCGAGAAGGTTAATGGCAACGAAGCTCCGCAAATAGTGTGTTGTTGTTTATTCAGCTGACTGTGTCTCAGACACGTCAACTTAAATGTCTGTAGTTGGCAAAAGGAAGTTATTAAGTGCATTTACTGAGGTACTTACTATATAGTAGTTCCATTACCTATTGCTATATATGTCTCTTATATCTCTATATATATTATAGGAAAACATTATAATATATCATGATGCTATGTTATGGACCTGCTTGTCAGATATAATAATAACATAATTGAGTGTCATTTCGACAAAGCACCACTGCTAATTATTACTAATTATTAGTTAATTGCTAATCTGTTAAAGCATCTGAGTAGGTGTTGTGCTACAGATACATACAAACATACTGTACAGCTCCTCCTGTAAGTTGCCTTCTCCTCCTTTTTTCACTCTGCTGTAAAAAAAACATCAAGTTTGAGAGAGAGAGAAAGATGGAAAAGAGCAATTAAAAGAGAGAGCGAATCGTAAACCATCGACTGCCCCCACCACATACACTCCTTGGCTTCCCCTCCCTCAACTGGACTCACATCGTGCTACAGTGCGTCGTGATTTCGGTCCCTACCCAGCCCAACGCGGAATGTTAATCAGCAGAAAGCTGCTTTAGATTTACCAGGGGGAATTTGGATCTAATTCTTTGAACCTCAAACTCCTTAGTCCCCCTCTATCTAAACGGGACTGTGAGAACCACGCTGCGGCGAGAAGTGAGTTTACCGTACCTCCGGAGTTGGAAGCGATTTGTGTGGAAAAGTCCAAAGTTTTGAAAGTGACACTAACACAGGACTCTCCAAGTATGTCCGTTAATGTCTGGGCTCAGGTGTGAGTGCTCACTTTAACGTGCAAGAGACGAGAAGAGACGACGGCAAGGCTACGAAAGCTACAGTTGGAGTTAGTCAGTCTAATAGGTAGTGAGTCATGAAGAGCTTTTTATAGGTGTTATTCAGCGGTTGAAGTGATAATGAAGCGGTGCCATACTGTACGTGTTACTGGTTATTTCGGTCTTCAAATTAATTAACGTTTTTTAATGCGCTATAATCAACCCGCAACTCAGGTATTTCAGAAAAAATAGAATGCTCATGGACCACATTTGAAAAAATTGACGAGAACATATTATATTTAATCCATTTTATGGAATTGCCGCCTGGAGTTTTCATGTGCAACCAATAAAACTGTTACTGAAACTCTATCGTTCTCTCAGATTTGGTCCTTCCAGGGTTTCAGCAGCTGCAAATATTGAGGTTGAGGTCGTTCCTGTTTATAACTCGGAGGTTTGAATCCTTCAATTTTATACTGCAGTGCTTCACCTCTGGCTGTTTAAAGATCCGATTCACTTACAGAAACGAGAGATCCACTGATCTGACTTAATAAAGGTTGTGAGTAAATGTTTACATTTATGAACACGCAAACACAAAGTTGTGCAGTTTACACAGTAAAAGCAAAAGATCACTGGTCTGGGATGGGCGAACGGAGATACTTGGCAGCACAACGCAGCAGACTTGCTGTTGAAAAGAAAAAATCAGTTTATTAAAACACCGCATTTGTAGCTGGTGTTTACTGTATGTGAAACACAGCAGTGCTCGCCTCTAGAGTTCAGGTTCGGGACTTTGCTCAATGGGCATTTTGTCCGCCGTCCAAATGACTGGCTCTTTGTTCCTGCTCGCTCGGGGAAGCGAGCCGCTCATACAGACAGAATAGGAGCAATTAGTGCAAGCACACACTGGCATACAGGCCCTGTGGTCCCGCGCCTCGGCCCGCTGCCCGTGGCATTATTTGCCGAAGCGCAGAATAGAGGGCAGTCTGTTCGTAAAAGGGAGGCTAACTGTTTTAAACAGTTAGGTCTTGATCTGCTCCGGCCACTACTATTCATACAGTGAGCCGACGGAACCGACTGTACTGTTTACTCCTCACCTCCTGGCAGGGCTATAGATGGTGATACGCTCTCTACGGTTGAAATGGATTTGATCATGAGAGATTTTGACACCAGACAGGTTTGATATTAGACGTTTATGTGTCGTTTAACGTCCGTCGCCCTGCATCATTAGAATAAAACGAAACCAGCCTCCATATAGACCATAGTGTCGAGACTGCATGCGGAGCCAGCCGAACCCATGAAACTATGTCATCTAGTAATGAAGCCGTACTGTCACTTTGCTGCGCGCTAGTGAAGTGGTCGCGCATATGGGAACAGGGGAATGTCGAATGAGACTGGACGGCCACAGGCACCACAGTCGGCCTGGAATGTAAAATATAAAACATGATTAGAGAGAGAAAGAGGGAGAGTAAAGCAGGGACCGGGGCGATGGCGGAGGGAGCCTGAGTCACATTTAGGATTAGGGTTTGTTGTGTACATGATCTTTATAGGGGTGGGGGGGTTTTTTTAGAGGGGGGGGGGGGGGGTGCAGGAAACTAGCCCTAAAAAATCTCTTGAATCCCACCAATCCTAATTAGCCCCTGAGATTTGTGTGTTGTGTTTGTTTTTGGGGGTGTGGTTGGCATTTTATTGCAGACCATTTACAGCTCAATAGTTGTATTGTGAGACCGTTAGAGCCAGAGTTTAAGCACATCAGGTTTAAATGAGCCCAATTTACGCGTTAATTGCTGTTTAACACGTTGTGCTGGGTTTTCTATACAAGCAGGACAAAGCTCAGTAAGATTTTGATATTTCGTATTCATATTAGTTTTGCAATATGATTTTGGATATTGCAAAACTTAGATTTTTTTCCTACAAATTGTGTTTCTGGTGTTAAGATTCTATCAGTGCAATTTATCTAACACGTCACATTAAGATGTGACCAAGAACTTTCTTTTTTTTTCAGGTTTAACCTTGTTTTTAGAAAGCATCTTTAAAAGGCGAAGGTTTAATGCAGGGTAACAGCAACAGTCTCGAAACAACAATCCTTTTTAACCCCACATGTGACTTTCATCTTTCCATCTTAGCTCCCAGTGATTAATGGTGTGCGTGGGTGTTCTCAGTCACTTTTACACAACTGATAAGGTTACTTCCTTCTTCAGGCCCAGCTGAGGGCCACCTCTGACCTGTAAACGCCTGCAGCTTGGGGTCACGGCGGTGTCAGGGGACGTCTACCAGACCCCTTGTCGTTTGTCCATCACGGCCGATGAGGCTCTGAAAGGAATGTGTGCCGGTGTGTGTGTGTGTGTGAGAGAGAGATCGGTTCGTGTTGCTGCTTTTAAATTAAACGTCTCAATGTGGACGCAAATTCCCGTGAATGGCTTCTTCAGTCCAAATAGAAAGTGTAAGTGTAAGCAGAATCAGGTTCTCAGTGCTTCTCTGTCTGCCTCCACATACATGTAGGTGGTTGGAAATCTCTGAAAGGCTCACTTATATGGTAACTTGTCAGATGATTATTTTTAGCCCAAATTACTAATAGAGCACTTTCAGTTTCTAAGCCCCTCTCTGTCCCACTTGACTCCTGTTTAGATAAGGATGGTGACCGCCATCCGCCAGGACAAGCAAACGTGGATATTTTTAAACACTAATTCCAAATCTCTGATGTTAGAGTAGCTGAACAAAACCGATCCTGCTGGATACAGCACGTATTCACAAAGGCATTGGTCGTTTTCCCCCGTAACCGTCTCTGAAGAAGAGCGTGCGGCACATGATCCCCAACAACAAGGAGAAGACGAAGAAGTGGTGTGTGGGCGAGGCTGGATGTGTGGGGAGAAACAGGTGTTTTGAAGCTTTTAGGGGTGAAAAACAAGAGGCCTCTCCTGTGAGTGAAGGATCACATGTGGCCTATGGAGTCCGCTGACATGAAATGAGGTGCGGGCATGTGTGTGTCGTTTGTTGTGTGAAAGACACGCTCCCTGAAAGACGGAAGGGGATCAGGAGACTGTGGAGGTGTTACGCACCCAGCGTTGGCCTTGTCAAACACTGGAGGATTGTGTGACTATTCAGCCTTCGGCCTCCGCACAGGGAGAGGCTTAGAGCCCCGTGGCCCGCAATCAGAGCAGCTTTCTGGGCAGGGGAAGTGGCTTTGAAGCCCCCTTTCCCCAGCTCTCTGATCCGTCCACCCTGTAATGAATGAACAGGCTGTTAAAGGAGGAAAGGCAGGTGTTGCTTCTGTGAGAACGCTCGCACACACAGACACACACACTGTCCTCAGTCTTTGACTTTGTCTGTCTGCAGGAGCAAAGCTGATCATGTCCTTCTGTCTTTCAAACAGTCTTCAAGATAGACAAAACAAATGAGCACATAGACCAATTATGGCGCAGGAATGTGCTTTTATCAGGTCTGAGCTGGTGGGAACAGAAAAATGTGTCAAACACGACAATACACAACATTTTTAGGCCCAGATACTTTAAATTGAAGGTAAAAAGCAAATATCTTAGAACTTTTTTGATTTTTCAGTGATGTGTTGACAAGTGGGTCAGGGTTATTTTTTGTTTATTTTCTTCTGACTCTAACTGAAAAGCTGAAAGTGTCAGCATTTCCACATAACACAAGAAGTTGTGTATTTTATTCCTGGCTTGAGTGCAATGGTTTTGAGAAGCAGGATGGGATGGAGACATTTTTTTTCCCAACATAACATCTGAGAGATCAGCGCCAGATATCGCCGTCCCTCGCCTCATCCTCTCCGTCTTATCCGGCAGAGAAGTGATGCACGTAGTGGTTAAGCTGCTGCCGCTCGTGATGGTAGTGACAGACCCTGGTTGGCTGGCAGGCCTGCACCAGGCCCGGATGACGCAGGCTGGGGTTCAGCGGTGAGGCAAGCAGCGGGGTGGGACCGTGGGAACCGCTGGGAGCACGGTGGTCTGCGAATATTGGCCACAGCTTTGAAAGAACGCGGCAGAATCGGTTGAAACAACAGCACGTTAACATTTCCAGCGACTTCACCTCTGTCTATTTTAAGCCTGCTAAATATAGTCCCAAGACTTTTCTGGAAACATAATAACAAAAGCTTCAGAATACATAAACCATTTCCACCCATTTGTTTTTCCGGGTAAATTCATTCTATGAGTATTATAAGATTTCTACTTTCTAATTCTATGCAAACCGCTTCATTGTTTGTGACTCACAGTCTACACGTATGTGCTTATCTGACGACACATTCTCACACCAGCCTCAGCCATAAAATGTCCACATGCTTATGACAAAATTTCTGAATTACAAAATCCAGGTCATAATTCCTGACATACATGAAAGGACGTGTTCCAACGAGCTCACTGTTTGTTTGTGCGTCGTGCGCATTCTGCTGAGCTGCGGTTTGCCGCTCGAGGCAGGCGTTTCCATTGTGTTGCGCTGGGAACGGGGAGTCAGCACATATTGCCCAACTCAAATGGTGCACACACAGAGAAAGAGAGAGAGAAAGAGATGATGTTTCACTTTTTATACGAGACAGGCTTCCCCTTTGGCAGCAGAGCTCTGCTGGAGTGGAGCTATCTTTAGTTCAATCAATATGTTTTTCATTTATAAGGCCCTGCTCTAGTCCGCGGTGCTTTCAGAAAGTCAGCATATCGCGAGTCTTCATAGAGCCGTCGACGTACAGCCTGTCAAGATCAACTGTTTAATTTTCTCAGCACATTTTGCAAAACAGGAGAGTCATCGTTTGTTGGCAAACACTGCTGATGTCACAACTGTTGCTGTAGGGTTTTACAAGTTCTACCTCCGCTCCTGCATCCAACCGCAGGCTCTTACTTTCTTGAAAGTTGCCCAAGTTATGATTGCACCTCCTGCTGAGCTTCGTGTGTATTTGTAGGGCGTGGAGATAGAAACCAGATGCTAGAAAAAGCTCATTTATTTAGCCGGGCCTATTATTACGCATAGTTAATAGGTAGTGTTTACATACATTATTAAAACATTTTGATGCGGCATAGAGGTACCAAAAGTAATATTTTAAAGTGAGACATTTTTCAAAATTCAATCTCGCTTCTGTCACGGTGCAGTGAGGGTGGCAGGGATTTTATTTATTAATTTTATTTGCGTCAGCATTTCTTTTTCTTTTTTACCTTTCAGCATCACTCACTGATTCCCGTGAGAGGACAGCTGTAGCCAGAAGCACATGGGGATGTCATTTTAGTGGGGGTATTTACTATCTCCTCCCTTTTGTAAGAGCAGGAAGAGTTTGAGATGGGGACTCTTGGTTCCTCGGGCTTTGCAAAATAAATCACAAACTTGTACCGATCAGCATTCCTCTTTCCGTTTCTCTGTCTTCTCTGTCCCGCGTTTATCACCCACGCGTTTCCTCTGGCTTTGGCAGAAGGTTTCACCTCAGACTCTGGAGTTTGGGTTCGCTGTCTGTGTTGAACTAGCCACACGTTCTGTTCCCTTCGGTGTTTTCCAGACCTCTCTAGCGCAGCTGTTATAAATTTCCATTGATGAGGAACAAAACAAACAAACAAACCAACAGAGTTTAATTGTACACATCACTTTTTATTCCACTTTGACTTGAACTACACAGCAAGTCAGCGAAGCCTGGGTTTTGTTTGCATTAATGTGATGTCACTGCGTCCTGTGTGTACGAGGTTGAATCGGGTTGATCATAAATGCTCTGATTCTTTTCCGTTTGTGTGTCTGTAGGTGTCTTGTCTCTTCCGGCCCATTTCAGTCCCTACACGGAGAACCAGCAGACGTCGGCAGACAGCAGGGAGGATGCCTATGCCCAGCTGGAGCTGAGGACGCTGGAACAGTCTCTGCTGGCTACCTGTGTGGGCAGCATCTCTGAACTTAGTGAGTACATGCAGTTTGGAAGAGTGTGTGTCTGTGTGTGTGTGGCCCTGTATATATGTTTTATATTTACAGATGTTCACAGTTTTTGCTTAATCTAATACATTCCTCTACCAAGAATTCCTGTTAACAAAAACAATGAAGCAGATGTCTCTAGTCTGAACTTTGTAAAACACACCTAGTTATCACTGAGCTGTTTTGTCAGCTCCTGCAGACAACTAACCCCCCCCCCCCCCCCCCCCCCCCCCCCCCCCCCAGAAACACTTGGTATTTTGGCCAATCTCGTGCTAGAGATAGTAGAACTGTGTTATCGCCTTTTGTGTGATACGTCCCATCTTGTGTCTGATTGTGATTCTGATTCTGCTGAGTTCAGATAAAGCGATAATGTCTCTCTCTATATGGCTTTTTGTCTTATTTCATAGTGAAGAGGCCTGGCCTCCTTTAACAGCCTCTTCATTCATACACTGCATACTACTAAGTGTACGACTATGATGGAGACCTGGCATCAGATCATTAGTAATCTATAAAGAAGCCAAAATATATAGAGGGTGATGGGATAGAAAGAAAAAGTTGGGGATGATTTACTTGGGATGGAGCAAAGTACGGTTTTCGTGCGAAGGTGTGGGATTCAGAGGAAATGATGGAAAGCTAGAGACGTGGAGATTGAGGTTTTCTGGGCAGGGCGAGAGGAGGAGGGATGGAGATCAGTGTTGCTTGGAGCGGGGATTGATTTCCTTCTCCAAATGAGCTAACACTCCGCCATTTGTTCCTCCAGCACAAGCGCCACGTTCATACGCGGCCGCCGTTAGCGAGACGTTAAAGTGTACACACACGCTCTTTCTCTCACTCGGCTCAGTGGCCTCTTTGTGCCACGGCGCGCTGGTGGTGTGAAGCTGGGCTGTTCCGGGCAGGCCTGGCATCTTTCGGTCTCATTCGTCCCTGCTAATACACATGTAGAGTCATGTGTTCGTGGGCATGCACGCACACAACAAAAACACAGGGGGGCTTGGCACTGTGATCACAGCCCGGGCCGACACAGGAGCGTCTGTGTTAAGTCGCTCAGTCTTGTTCAGTCTGTTGCCTGCAATTCATGAAAGGCCAACAGACATTTCACATTCATGTCCAGAATTGTTGGAAACATTCTGTAATCACCATGTTGGTTCTGAAAAATCCTCTAAAAACCTTTCATCAACTATGGGAACCTGTGTCAATGTGACCGTCCAGTGAACTAAAGAAAATATTAAACATCAGGACTGGACTAACGGAACATGAAGCGAGCTTTGTGCCAAAGCCTGTGAAAACAGTTAGTAGTCAGGGGATAAGTGTTTATTGTCTCCGTGGAACATTTTGTCATGACATAAAATATATAAACAGGAAGTTATTGGCTTCCAAAAGTAGCCAATATAAGTGTACATTTATGAAGATGAAAGTGTTTCATCTCCTTACTCTTGGAGCTCAGTTTGGGCTCAGGGCACAATATGTGCTATAAAGCCAGGGTGAGGCTCTCCACCTTGGGAAAAGAATTCCTAGGAGACCTCCTGGGGGGAGGACTGGTAGTGGTTAACACAAAGGAGACCCTTCAGATTTAAGTGGGGTCTGTTTTTTTTTTTTTTTTGGTTCTCTAATCTTACCCCCCCCCGAGGTGCCCTGAACTCCACTCACTCTACTAATATGACCCCCGTGTAGCCTTCTACTCGCGGTAATCTGGTCAGAAATTAACCCGGGGATAATTATGCTAAATGGGCCTTCCTTGATCTCAAGTTCAACCTGGTTTCCGTCCCTCGCGCTTCCTCTCTCACCAGTCATGACTGATATTTTGTTCCTCTTGCCCATGTTTTGCTTTACTGCACATACTCTGCAGGTTTTACCCAGCAGCAGGATTCACAGTAGCTCACGCTGTGGCCGGAGGAATACTCTGTTCAGGATCGTCTTCATTGTGGGAAGCAGGCTTTCCTGCTTTACGGGCAAAGGGCAGTGATTGAATGGAGTCAATACAAAAACAGTCGAGCGGCTCATTACAGCCCGTGACCAAGTGCCTGTCAGTCCATTAAGTCCTTGAGTGATTAAGGACGAGTGGCTGCTTGGAGTGGTCGTCTAGCTGTGATTACAGCACTGAAGACAGGAATGAATAGAAAGGGTTTAAATATCTGAAGGGAAGCTCATTGTGTGTCTTAGCTGTAGCTTTTAAGGGCCTGAATACAACCACAGGGATCTTTGATATTCTACTGAACTAATTTCACTGTTCTAACTTTTTTTTTTTGTTTGTTTGTCCTTTAGGCGACTTGGTGTCTCGCGCAATGCACCACATGCAGCGTCTAAGCTCTGTGCGCCCGGGGCTGAGCCCGGCCCGCTACGCTCGTCCCCAGCAGCCCGTGTCCTGGTCGCCGGACGCCCTCCACACCCTCTACTACTTCCTGCGCTGCCCACAAATGGAGTCCATGGAGAATCCCAACTTAGATCCCCCGCGCATGGCACTTAGCAAGGAGAGGTGGGAATCACGCACAAGTGGACCTGGGCTTTTTAGATGCTCTCCAATGTGCTAGAGGCAGTGATGTGCCAGATCTGATCTTAGGACAGGCCACATTTACTCTCATAATGCCCTCTCTCGAGCGGGAGGTTCCAGGTGTTGGGACTCTTCAGATCTTCCCGGCGCTGCCTTTGTTGAACAGCTATGGTGCCCTTTGTTTTTAATCTGGTCATTTTAAAACATTTCTTGACTCATTTTGAAACTTTAGATACGTTTCAAGAAACTTTAGATACGTTTCAAGAGAGTGCTTATGGGAGTTTACAGGACATGTCACAGGTTATACAGCATGCAGTGAGTCAAACTAAGATTATTAGTCATACTTTGACCGTGTATGTGTCTGCCCACACAACAGCATTCAATCCTCACAGATTACTCACTCGGACGGTAACTATATGTTACAATGTCGGTGGAAAGTGCTTTTGCGTGAGTTAAAGTTATTTGCGCTTTCTTAACGGATACATCGGCTCCTGTAAAGGTACAACCGTACTTAGACACTAAATGCAAATGAAAAGCCTGTGTCACAAGTGGGTTGAATGTTTATGCAGATATTCCAGTGTCACACCTCAGATGTTTCTACTGCTGAGGGGATGTCAGCCTGTTTGACATATCCTCTTATAATGTTACTTTAAAACGCCTGCGAAATATCTATCTAATCTTTTATTTTTTTCTTTCTGTCTGTCTGATGTGAATGTGGCCGTTTGTTAAGGACAAGCCTGGGAGTGATTACCACACAAGTGCCTAGTAATGATACTGACTTCTCTGCTTCAGGGGGCCTCTCCATCTCTTTTGCTCGCTCTCTATTGAAGGCTTTATAGAAATCTTTGGTGGAAACCCAAAACCACCAGATCTGCGTGGGGCCACATCATCAGCCATCACAGGCCGTCTGACGAGGGAGGCTTTTTACAGAATCCTCCACACTGCGACAGACGCCCGTTTTGTTATGATCCTTTAAAGCTGGTGCTTAGCTGTGAGCGATGATCTTGTATCAGGGTCTTAGAGCGGAGAGCAGCCGCTCATCAACTTAGTTTGCAGTCGAACACTTTTTTTAAGCTGCTGCATAGAAAAATGTGTTTTTTATTAGCAATACTTATTAACCACTGAAGTAAAATTGCTAGTGTCTCACGTGTGGATCATTTAAGCAGGCTGCTGCGTTTAGTGGATGGAAGGCGGCGCTAATGCCTCGATGTGTTACTGTGATAAGAAGTAGCCAGTGGAGCTCGCTTCTAACCGCAGATACAGCAGATATGGTTACATCTGCCCATGTGGGGCCTTAATGAGAGTAATCTGACTCTAGATCAGTGGTTAAGCTTGACCTTTTGCAGCCCGTGACAGGGTCTGCTTTTAAACATGATTGAAGTTTGCTCCAACATGAACTCAATTACTGGCTTCAGGACGTGAAGGACATGTGAGTCCAGCGTAGCACGTGTGATGTTCTCTTTCCTTTCATGTTAACACACCTGGCCACAATTTTGGCCGCTTATCGTTTTTATTAGCAGCCAGGTGGTGCCGAGAAAGACGCCGTGAATCGCAGCCAGCGTTTATATGTGCGCGAACACGTGTGGGAGAGTTCGTGTATCCAGGTCCGAGTGTGCTCTCTCCGTCCCGCTGGTCAGCAGGCTTGGCCAGGAGCGCTATCTGGTTTCAAGCGTTAACAAGCGCCTTAGCTTTGATGGTAGACTCACCCTGTGGCGGAGGTGAGGTTTGTGTCGCAGGTCTCAGGGGGCACATCCCAGACGCAGGACGGGTCAGATGGGAAGCATTCGGGGGGAATCGCGAACGAAGGAGAGATTAATTGAGGAATGTGTGCCGGAGCTGTGTGGCTCGCTCCGTCGGCGAAGGTCTTCACACATCTGGCCTCAGCTGATGTGCGATGGTGCATATTGTTGTGTGTATTCTCTACACACGTAAGTGAGCACACACAGCCAAGTTTGTGCTAAGTGAACTGGACGCCCTTAACATGGGTAGATTCACTCAGCCTCCTCATCACAGAAACACAACATACTCCAGCCGTTTCCCAAACATTCAGTCTATGCACCCATCAGTCTATTGGATTACTCCTCCTCCTCCTCCTCCTTATCCTCCTACTCATCAGCTCTTTGTCTGCTTTTGTTTACCGGTAACGCCTGGGTGACGGCAGGAGTCCTGCTCCTACAGCATGGAATGTCTGATACAGCTCAAACAATCCGGCAGACGAGCCGGAAGATAAAACAGAAAAAATCGTAACAATACAGTCATTCAAGAGGGATTAACACAAAACACTACAAGTTGTAAATGTGAGTTCAGAAGCCATTTTCCTGTTTAGAATAACTTTGATTAATAATGTTAAGTCAGAAAATGTTTACGTACGGTTCACGTCAGAGTATCGTGCCGATAAAATTGAGGCCACTTTACGGTGAACGAGCGCGTGCTGCATCAAGAATAACGTCACACCAGGAGAGCGACAGCAAAAAGACAGCGTTCAAACAAACCTCGGGACCAAAAACAAACAAGAGCGACGAGTGTCATTGTTAACAACACAGTCTGTGCACACGCGGTGAGAGAAAGACACAGACGGGGCAGGATTAGAGCCAGACACCGGTGCTTCTAACCAGATCTACAAGAATAGAAAGGACAAAGACTGGCTCACTAATCCAGGTGACTGTCGACATAGTATATTTATAAATAGCACAGAAGACGTTGTCTGTCGTTTCTATTCCTACTCTGCTTTCTCACCGTTGATGACATCTTTCTTCTTTTTCAGTGTCAGGTCAGCTTTGGCTGCCATTTCTATTTTTATCGCGATCGCTTCTGCTTGTTTCATTTAAAAAAAAACACATTTTGGATCTTAGAAACCGTGTCAAGGTGCTGCACGTTCACTCAGCTCCCTGAGGTAGTTTGTTCTGACACATCTGGTTTAAAAATAGGCCCATTATTCAGAAGCCACTGCCGTATTTTATCACACCCCAGCACAATCGAGGGCTCTGTTCTCATCTCCTCTTCGTGAACACTCAACCTGGCAACCGACGTTACATCATACATCTTACTTGAGCGTGTGTTTCGAGTGTGCCGTGACTTAAAAGGAGAAATGCCGACTGTTTATGGTGTGTGTGGGTGTGTGTGTGTGTGTGTGTGTGATTAGAAGTGAGGTGCTCTGTGCATGTGTACTGAAATGTGACTCACTGCTCAGTGGTCACCGTGAGGGGAAGTTCTACCAGACACGCACGTAAGTCATCTGCTAGTAGACGATTTACGAGCTCCCCACTCAGCGTGACCGAATCATGAGTGTTGAGGAACTTTCCCTCCCAGCGCTTACACAAACAGATTAGTTTAGTCCTGTACATTGGGTAGTTTTATTTTTACTACCAAGCTACTTTACTGTTTTATACTAGTTGTAGGCCTCCAGTGACTTTGGAGACTGAATAAGTTTTCTCTCTTTCAGACCTTTCCTGCTGCTGCCACCTCTGATGGAGTGGATGAGAGTGGCCATAGTTCACGCTGAGCATCGCAGGAGTTTATTGGTGGACAGTGACGACGTCAGACAGACCGCCAGGCTCCTCCTTCCTGGGCTGGACTGTGAACCGAGGCAGCTGAAGTAAATGACGGCGCATTCGATCTGTACATGAATCTACGTTAGGTCCCAGAGGTCGATTCAATTAGCACTTTTTTTTTTTCCACCTCTGTCTCCATCAGGCCCGAATGTTGCTTTAGTTCCTTCAAGCGTCTGGACTCTAAAGCTGCCACAGACAAGTTCCACCTCGATTTGGGTTTTCGGATGCTGAACTGCGGACGCACGGATCTCATTGGACAAGCCATCGATCTGCTGGGGTCGGACGGGGTCAACAGTATGGACGACCAGGTACGCGGGGGTCTACTTTCTTAACGTGTGAGGCATCTTTCACACATGCCTCCAAATCGTTTCCTATTGTGGACATTTTTCACTGCATTCTTTGTTGTTCCTCACTCAGGGAATGACCCCTCTCATGTACGCGTGTGCAGCTGGAGATGAAGCCCTTGTTCAGATGTTGATTGACGCAGGGGCCAACCTCGACGTAGCGGTACACATAATTTATACAGTATTATGGATACTTAAACATATAAAGCTCTCAGTATTCCCATAAGGGGATAATTGATGTAATGTTCATCTTGTGCTTCCAGGTTCCTCCGTGCTCCCCGAAACACCCCTCTGTTCATCCCGATAGTCGACACTGGGCAGCTCTCACCTTCGCTGTGCTGCATGGACACATCTCCGTGGTGCAGGTTGGATATATAACGTCACCATTTAATATTGTTCACGGCTACAAGTGCGGACGATAAGCAAGGCGTCCTGCACAGTCCACAGAGTTACAGTACTGTGCAAAAGTTTTAGGCAGGTGTGGAAAAACATGCTGTAAACAATGTACACCATGTAAAACACTGCTTGAAATAACATATGTGGCATCGTTACAGCTTCTTTTAGACGCGGGGGCCAATGTGGAGGGGGCTGCAGTCCGCAACGGACAGGAGAGCACGGCGGACGCCCCGCTGCAGCTGGCTTCAGCAGCAGGTGGGCAAAACACACGCACACAGCGCGACAGAAGCCACAGCTGATATTACAGCGTGTAATAGGTTTGTGTTCTGCCCTGATTTATAGCAGATCGGTTGCTACTTGCTACGAAATTATACAGGAAGAAAGTCAGTAGGAGGGTCAAGCAGAGGAAGAAATTACTGAACAAGAGCCACTGACGCTGGATAAACGAATGATGACAGTGACTGACACGCCAGCTGAAGGAACGGGGAAAGGAAGGGGTTAATTAACACGTAGCGCGAGGCCTAGAGCCGCCCGTGGCTGTTTAGAATCCCCCAGGGCAGCGTTCCTCGGTGGGATCACATGAAAGCCGCACATAGCTCCAGTAAAACAGACACATGCTCAGCATAGCACGAGCGTAAATAAAAAAACAACCCAACTGTGTGTAAACTCTGTGCGTATGTGCTTCCCAGGCAACTACGAGATGGTCAGCTTGCTCCTGGCGCGAGGCGCGGACCCCTTATCGAAGAACCACGACGGAAACGCCCTCACGTCCTCGCTCTACGAAGACATGAACTGCTTCAGTCACGCCGCCGCTCACGGGCACAGGTACGGTCTGCACACAAACACACAAACTGCTTTCTGAGGAGAGGCCAGTCGCCTTCTCAGCCCATCTGTCTCCCGACGCTAAACGCCATCATAAACCTCTCCACCTGTTCACCGTGTGTATGTGTGAACACGCTGTAGACTCAACACTTCACATTCCACAGCGAGGGTGACAGATGATGTAGTCACAGAAAACGTTTGGGCAGTTTGCCTTCACGCTTTCCATCCCCCCGCTTTCATTTCATCCATGTTCCTCGTCCCCGTCCCACTTGTCTTGCCAGGAACGTGCTGAGAAAGCTACTGACGCAGCCCCAGCAAGTCAAAGACGACGTCCTGTCTTTGGAGGAGATCCTAGCGGAGGGGGTGGAGGGCGAAGAGGCCGGGATCTGCCCTTTCCTCGCTCTCTCCCCCCTCGCCACCCCTTCCGCTGGCCCGGGGGCCCTGCCAGAAGTGGGCATACCCAGGCTCTGCAAAGCCAGGATGAAAGCTTTGCAGGAGGCCAGTTACTACAGCGCAGAGCACGGCTACCTGGACGTCACCATGGAGCTACGAGCCATGGGTGAGTATGGGAAAGCAAGAAGCTGCGCCTCCAGGGAACTAGCCTTTCAGTGGTCAGTGCTTACCGAGCCCTTCCTTTGAACCAGGTGTCCCATGGAAACTGCACGTGTGGCTGGAATCTCTGCGTTGTGCTCAGCAGCAGTCGAGAGCCGGGGTCACCCTTTCCCTCCTCAGAGAGTTCACTACAATGAGGGAAGAGGACTACTGCGAGGAGCTAGTCACCCTGGGCCTGCCCCTTATGTTCAATGTCTTGCGCAGCACCAAGGTAACATCAAAAATCCCAACCCGCAAATGAGCACAGAGGAATAAAGATGAATAAAATGCTATGTTGCCTGTTCTTTCCGTTTCCTCCAGAACGATGCCATTATGCAGCAGATAGCTGCTATTTTTAGTCACTGTTTTGGCCCAGCGCCCCTTCCAGCTGTTCCTGAAGTCAAGGCAACTCTTTCAGCGCAGCTGGGTGAGGACACTGTGATTCTTATATGCCTACAAACAGCCGTAGTCTAGCGTTTAGCCTTGATGTCCACGTTGACAAAAACTATCACAGAAGAAAACTGAAATGTATAAACATTACTGAAAAAGTACATTTTAACACATAGGCCAAGTGACTCCACTATTTCAAGATATCTCTCAATACAGTTTTGTTGAGATGCTGTATTTATTAGATTTTTTTTATTCTGCAGACCCCCACTTCCTGAACAACAAGGAGATGTCAGACGTGACATTTGTGGTGGAGGGGAAACCGTTCTATGGCCACAGAGTCCTTCTGATCACAGCTTCTGACAGGTGGGTGCAGGCGGACGATACACACAATACATACATACATTTTTATTTTGATCTCTTTTTAATTTTGTTTTGTTTTAGATTCAAGTCTCTGCTGGCCTCCACGAGACCACATGGAAGCCCCAACACCGAAATTGAAATCAGTAATGTCAAGTACAAGATTTTCCAGGTATGAAATAAACTATTTATGTAGACGTGAATGGCTTTCATTTTATCATATAAGATCAAGATGTAACCAACCTGTCCAACCACTGTGCCGACCTGTTCCTAACTTTGACCTCAGATGATGATGTCATACCTGTACTGCGGGGGCACGGAGTCGCTGAGGACAAACGTGCCAGACTTGCTGGAGGTGAGACTCTCTAAACACACACACAGCATCTATCAGAGTAGCTGTATGAGGTCATTTCATTCGATTCGTCACAGTTTAGATGTTCACTTCGATTAGATCATAACGCTGATCGCTCTCATCTTTCTTTCATTTTTTGGACACGGGTTTTGCATTGTAACTTTAAAAGCGAATGGAACTGAAAACATAGATGATGTGACAAATTAGAAATCCTCAAAATCTTGAATTCTGTATCCAGGCTCGTTGTGTTTCTTAAGTGGTCACGTTTGTGTGCATTGCCCTCTGCAGTTGTTGGCAGCTGCCAGTTCGTTCCAGCTGGGGGCGCTACAAAGGCACTGTGAACTCATCTGCTCTCAGCACATCAGCCTGGATAACGCAGTCAGGATCTACAGGACAGCTAAGGTAACGCAGACAATCTACGTTACATTACACATTTTTTTTCCTGTATTTTATGGAGTTTTTTTAAATTAATCATTATTATTTTCCATCAGGCCCATGGTTCGGTGGAGTTGTGTTCATTCTGTGAAGGGTACTTTTTGCAGCAGATGTCTGCTCTGCTGGAGAGAGAAGATTTCAGGTGCCTGCTATTTGGCTCCTCTGGGGCCCGACAAGGGAACAACTCCGCGTCTACGCTGGTTCACATGCGGGGGGAGTCACCTCTGGACGAGTTGGAGGCCACCCTGGCTCAGCGACTACGCTCCCTCTATGTCACCTCTCGAGTGTGAAGATGGGATTTGAATGCTGAGGAGAAAACAGAAATAAGCAGAAGAACGTGGCAGTGGAGGCTGAAGTTTAGACCTATCGCTGAACTGTAGAAGCAGCGTAAACGGTTCAATAGTTCAAGCGCAGATGTTTTCATTTCACTTCTGATCCTGGCAGTATACCTGAGTATTCCCACACTGGGACACAGATCAGTGTCTTATTTGGCAACATTTAGACATTGCTCCCAGTGTTTTACACTTTTAGTGCTCCACCTTGATGCCTATTGCAGTGTGAAGAAGAAGCAGCAACACTGGGCTTTTGCTCCAAGGCTCAGGAGGCTTAGATGGCGACTCATAGGGTGTTATGACAGGTGGCAACTCTGAATCATGAAACACTGCTGCCCTCTAGTGGACAAAACTGACAAGAGGCGACATTGTCTGTAGGGGGCCTATGACTGAAGCTGTGTAAGGTGACAAAGGACTGAAGGATCAAGTGAGACGGCCATGCTGGACTTTTGGCTTTGTCCCATTTTAACTAAGAGCCTGCTGATGGAAAGAGGCAACAAATGTACTTAATGTAACTAAGCTTTTAGTTTTTGTTTCTACGTTAGACTGGGATAAAGCGACTCTTGTTAAAGAGTAGGCTGGACATTTTCTATTTAATGAGGGAAAAAAAAAGTTGTTCGAGTATTTAATGGGGTGATGCCTTTTATTGTGTTTTTAATCTGTAAATTAATAATATTGTTATAAAAGTTGCTTTTGCGGAGCCATCGTTTTTCCAGGGGCTCTCTAACAGTTAATGAAGCTTATGTATGCAGATGTTCGATGCCTCTCCACAGGTACAACAGCAGAATCTAGCATCTGTTTTAATACCGCACATCATAATAAACCCGGTTAACGAGACGTGTCGGTTTCATTACAAACCACTTTATTACTATTAGACTCGGCTTCATCCGACCTGGACATGGACAAACCCACAACATGGAAGTCGTTCATCTATGAAACTGGTCAAAAGATATTAAGAACATATTTTACTTGTATTGTTGTGTAACAACAAGTTAAGTTGTTTCTCTCTTGCTATTTTTTTACTTTCAGGTTTGCGCGTAAAGGTACAAAGAAGGAAAACGAACACACCATAACTGAATGAGTTTATTTGTTTCAGCACTGAAGATGCTCACAGTTATATTGGATGGGGATTACATCAGTCGGTTTTTGTTCCTGCTCTGTCAAAAGACCACTGTGGGCCTCGAAATCATCAGCTGTTCTTAGTGCTGCTAGCTTCCCATTGTAGAAAAAAAAAGAAAAGGGTGAACAATAGGGTATTGCTTTGTATTTGTAGTACTGTTGTCCCCTCCCTGTTCCTCTTCTACCTACAGGTAGAAAGCCTAGACCTCAGAGCCTTCCAGAAGAGAGGTACAGAGTAAAGGAAGCATAGTTCAAAAACATTGTGCACAAGTTAAGAAGAGGAAGGAGGGGAAGATTGACAGGTGCAAAAAAATAAAATAAAAAACAAAGGCGAGAAATACAAGAAGAGAAGGAGAAAGGTAAGGGGACAGGGAAATCTTTAAACGGTTGTTTAGTGGAGAGAGATTTGATGAAGGCTGAGAGAAGGAGTGAGTTTGGCATGGAACATTAACACTAAAGCCATGCAAAGAAAAGCTCGTGTCTGACATGCACACAGCAATACAAGCTAAAAGCATAGAGCAGGAACCCCCAGAATGGTCGAGCAGACAATCAACCCCCTGTCGTTTGTCTGTCTATTTACAAAGAGGAAGCGTAGATTTGGATCGGAGACCTCAAGCCTACACGCACAATAATATGAAACTGACAAATATCAATAGAAGAGCATATTCCCTCTCCAAATAGAGGCTAAGTCTACATTCTTAATTTACTGGTAAATTATTATTATTTTTTAAGTGTTCTCAAGTTGTCTTTCCCTTTTCACACACGTCGGGGAAAAAGACAATTTGTGATTTGTCATTGTTCACATATTTCTGTCAAAATCAGACCGAAACAAAAGAAATAAAAAGTCTTTTTTTTTCTTCAAATGTCGCCCCATTTACAAACACACAAAGAAGTAATAAATAACATTCAACTGACCTAAGAGATTTGTTCTTATAAATAGCCAAGTTATAATAAATTAGGAAATCGAACATTGAGTTGAACAATCATGAATAAATAAGGACAAAAAATACAAAAATATCCACAGTTGCATTTATCACGGCATATATATTTTTTTGTTCCTCTACTCCTACTGCTGGTGAGACTGAGAGAGAGGTATAAATGGAAAACCAAAGACGAAGTGCTGCAGAGAACAGGAAACATAGATTATTTGATCATTATTAGGTCAATCAAACAAAGACAGAAATGATAACGTAACAAAAATACACTGAAGAATTTATAATAACGCGTGGCAGGTGCAGGTTTAACAACCTGTTCCTATGGTATCTAAACATAGTGTCACAACTAGACATTTCATTTTACATAAGAAATGATATGAGTCTGTACAACAGAATAGATCATTCATTTTAAATACCCACATAAACCCCCCAACCCTTATACTATCATTTAATTTCCCCAGTGACCCCCCCTCCCTGTTCTGCTCACACCCCACTCCGCTCTGAAATCGCAATTCCAGTCCATTTGCAGCAATAATATTAAGTCTAATAATATCAGTAAGTATTTTAATCCCAGTTCATCACAAAGAAAAGTACATTAAAAAGCAAACAAATACAATCCAGCAAGCATCTGCGTCGGCTGTTTGGGCTTTTCCACAAAACTCCTCCTCCCTTCTCTCTCCTCTCCATCACGGTTTCCACATGTCTTCTTTTGTTGTTATTGTTGTTTAGGTTCTTGTTAATACATCCCAGAGTTTCCTGTGCATACCGGACCAGTGCATGTATGCATGTTTTTGTTTTCTGTTTTTTTTCCTGTGTCTTTTTGTGAAATGCTTAATTTCCAATTCCAGCGAACGCTCCTTGAGCTCAGAGAGACGAAAGGCTCCTCGTGTCGTGGGGAGTCTCCGTCCTTGTTTGGTTGCAATGTGTGTAGATGAGTTGTGCAAGTGTGTGTGTGTGTGTGTGGGGGGGGTGTTTCTACGAAGGGAACACTACGAGTATTTTAATCGACTTCTACTGGTGGCTAGCAGAGGTGGAGAAGGGGCACAGAGGGAGATTAAGGTAGAAGTCTGCATGAAGGAGCTGTTTCCATGGTAACCCACACCCCTCTCAGCGCACCTCTAAAAGCAGTCCTCCGTCAACAAATGTCCGTCTCCCTTGGCACGCTTGGAGGGGTGGAGGGATGGTCAAGGGGTGGCGAATGGACCAGGGAGCAGGAGGAGGGACTTAATAGGTTTTCTGGATAATTCCTGGTATCAAAAACAAGTCAGGTCATCACACAGATTAGCAGCAAGAGTTCAAAGAACAGCAAGGTGATTAGATGGTCAGGGTGGAGGAGTAGATGGCGGGGGGCGATGAAAAGGCGTGAGGAAGGGTAGGATTGTGTTTGTGTAGGTGTAGTGTGCTGTTTGCAAAATTTTAATTTGATTCTCTCAACATATTTATCTATATAAAGTCATTTTATACAAAAAGTGTCCATACATGATTATATACATCTACCTATGTACAGATGGAATAGTCTCTCTGTGCCACTGGCCTATTGTGGTTTTAGCTCTGGCTCAGTTATAGTCTCATGTTAAGACTCTTCCTGTGTCCCCACGGACGCCACTGACAACCTGGCTTTGTCTCGGCCCGCCGGGGGGCATTTGGTGTCATTACTGTCTGCCTCGTGCCTCCGGACGTGCATGGGCGCGGGGCAGTGCTTGGAGGGCGTGCCAGAGGGGTAGGGCACCTGTCCGTTCTTCTCGTCTGAAAAAAGTTGTTTAATTACGTCAAAGAAGTTACTCAATGGGCTGCCTAGGTACACAGACAGGAAGAGGGAGGAAGAGAGAAGAAAGAGAACAAACAAACTAATGAACAATGGGGTTCACAGGATAGAGACGCAGCTACAGGTAAGACAGAGCAAGCAGAGGCGAGGGTGAGGCGGACCAACGGACACAGCGAGGATGACAACTGCTGGAGTAGCCATGGCGGAAATGTGCCTTCTGATAACTCATGCACGGAAAACAGGAATTCAGTCTGAAACTAGAAGCTATAGCCAATAGTGTCAATAACTAGTCCGTTAAATATTCATGATATGCTGTATAAGCATGTTGTCATCTGTGTTGTTAAGCAGGCTTGGCCAGCCAGAAGCAGGACAGATGATGGAGCGGCGACAATGAGAACGTTTGGAGATACAAGACAAAGTTGCTCTTAAAGGACTATAAACTTTCACTGTCTCCATTATTTGTTTTTGCTGTTATAAAACGTGTGAATATGCGAAAAAATAAGAAGCTATTTTTAACTGCTAGCCACACACAGAGTGTTTGTGTAACGCTTGCTGCAGGGCATTAATGGTCTAAACTGCAGGTACAGCAGGTGGCGCAGTAGCGACACCAAACCACAGAAATAGAGCAAATGAACCAAATGTTCTTCTGCTTAATGGTACACACACACACACACACACACACACAACCATATCTGTGGGAACTATCATTTAGTTGTTGTGGTGGTGGATTCTACCCCCCGACTATGACCTTACTAACAATCTCACTAATAAAAAAAATAATCAGCCTTTGCGCAGGGCTGTGTGAATGTGTCACCACTGGTTTTGAATCGAATGCCCCATTATTCAGCTGGATAACGGCTGCAGCCACGTTCTTTTAACTCTAACGCAGTTTCCAAGATTCCACATTTAAAGATAACGACGGTTAAAGGACATTTATATTTTCATATTTTCAACATTTTACATTATTATTGAAGACACCTAAATTAAACTGGAAAGCAGACAAGTTCCAAAGTGCACCCATTCAGAAAAGACTGAGCTACTCATGTTGACTCAGGAAAAACTTGTTGTGAACAGACGGATCCAGCCTCCTGAGGAGGAGGTGTGATGGTGCGGTGCTGTTTTTCTGGTGACACTCAGTGACACCACACACGTCTGGGTAAAGTTAGAGCTATTTGTCAAGGAAGGAAAGTGATAGAGTGCTGCATTCGATGATGTAGCTCTGGGAACTAATTTGAGATGGTTCGAACATTTTTTCAAGTGAACATCTCATGAGAGTGCGCAAAGCTGTCAAACCAAATAGTGGTAGAGTCGAAGGATTGACAACATATATTCTAGATACATTACATATAATTTCTGTTCCGCCATCTTTTCTGTGCCTTCAGCTGTAATGTACAATGCTGAAAATAAAGAGAAACTACTGTAGTGGAAAAATACTGTGTATATTTGCAGTGCAATATATATTTAGTTCAGACTAGAGTATGTATTGTTAAACATAAGTTGAGATTGGTGCAGTGGAAAACATCAGTATGTAGTGTGGGTTTAGAATATATATAAATAGAATAGAATAGAGTAGAATGCCTTGAGATAACTGATCTTGAGAATTGGCGCTATATAAATAAAGTTGAATTGAATAAAGGTTGAGTAGAATAGGCCCTGTCTAGGCATTGCTGGCGTTACGAGAACAGCCTGTAGACAAAACAGTCTGAGCTGTTGAAGAATTTGGACAAACAATTCTTGGTATGATATATTATATATATATATTATATATTCACATGCGGCTGACACATGTTTAGGGTTTAAGACCCCACTCCCTCTCTCTTCTACTCTCACATCATCTCTGCTTCACAGACAACCCACAGCACAGTCATTAAATCCTAATCTAAAGTAAATCATTGTAATTTTACCCTTCCTACCCTTCAGTCTGTTAATTAGCTTGGCAATATAACAGATCAGAAATAATTGGTAAAGTTACTGAGGCGCAGCACTCATAACAGGCTGTTAAGTAACACAACAGCTGTCATAACCGCTGTTTATTTAAGTGCAAGTGAAAGTAGCGCTGCACAAAAGTCAGCGCAGTGACACAAATCACATCAATCACATTTAGTTACTAAGGAAGCTCCAACAAGGAAGCTAAACGACTCATTATCACTTCCATAACCTGCATTTAACATTGAGTTAAAAATTATTTTTAAAAACAATACGGACAGAAGCAAACAGATATGGAGAACACGGTTTAAAGATAGGATGGAACTGACACCCAATGACAACAGCACACCTGCTGAATAAGTTTTATTCAGGCTGGTGGTTCCCTGTCACACCAGCAGGGAGAGCTGTTGTCAAGAGGATGGCGACCAGGACGCACACAATCAGAGCAGTGATTCACAGGGAAAGACATGATGAGACCAGAACAGGAGGAGTAGAATCACTTTGTCTGTTTATTCCTTCATCGTCCAGACTAAACAAGGAGAAATAGGATAATTTCCAGACAGAGACTTGGCGTCAACTCACAGATAATGTCAGTAAGAAAGGAGGTGATTGCTCAGTTGGTGAGAAAGGTCACTAAGGGAAAAAGTTTTGCATCTAAAGTACACAGTGCATTTAGAGGAGCCAGATGAGTGGTGGAAAGGAGGACCAGCGGGGTAGGAGTCCCGTCGCACAGAAATATACAGATAGGAAAAAGAGCAAGAGAGCCAGGTGTGGTGTTGCTGTGCAGTGCAGTGCATTGTGGGAGTGTGTTGAGGTGCTGTGGTGTTTCCATGGTGACTGGCTCAGACGATCGGTCTTGGAAGCAGGAGTAACAGAATGTGAATCAGCTCTCTCTACCTCTACTCTAATCTTCACTGCCAGGGCAACGTGACAACATTTGACCCGCAGTCAGAGCTTGAGAGCAACTCCAGCGCTTTCATGGCAGCGAGGAGCCAACATGCAAAGGAAGCTGTTCCCAGAAGCGGAAAGTGGATCAGGGACTTGGAAGCATGGGGAAAGAGGAGGGGGGGGGTTTAGCTTAGCTCCAGCGATGAAGGTGCTTTGTTGGGGGGAGTGGGATGAGCGGATGTGGCGACGAGGGTTAAGGGTGACGGGGATCTTTTTCTTTTTTCAAGAGGTCTTACTTACCAGACAGCTGTTGGACTCCCGGCTGATCATGTGTGCTTAACAACTGGCTCTGGATCGTCTCCACTACTCTTTTAAACCGCCGGCTGGGGCCTAACCAGAAAGCACAAAGCGGCGAAAGAAAACGTTAACGCGGGAAAAGACAGAAGCAAAAAGAGGAGAAGAAGTAAACAGACACAAGTGAGCTAGAAAAGCTGCAGCCAGCCTGAGATGACAAATGAAGGCAAGAGCGGAGCGCTACTGTGAGCTCCCACACTCTACCTGTTGTGTATACTATATGGTCAGTGACATGGAAGAACCAGCAGGCTGCAAACAGCTGCTGTTACACCCCATTCAACTCAAATGTCCCCCCCACCAGTGTGTGTGTGTGTGAGAGAGAGAGAGACAGCAGTGAAAGAAAGCATGTACGTGTGTTTCTAGAGACTAAGCCTGTACGCATGACTGCATAGTATGTAATCTTGCATATCCAGACCTCATCTTGTTACACTCTGGGAGCTTTTGGAAGGAATCCTATCAAGCATTTATAATAATGCATTATTGAAAACGCAAGAACTTTAAGAAATCCTTAGGAAGTCAAACTTTTAGGGCAGAAAGTTCGACGACATCTGCGCAAACGGCAGCAATGGTCTATTTCACGGCTGAATACGAACAAGCGTAAATGACAACATCCCTTTATTTGTGAACTCGAGATTTTTTTTCGAGGAGATCCTTTTCCTTCCTTCTAGCACTAACTGATTTTGAGTAAGTACTCAACCCCGTACTTACCTCAAAAGCAGCCTCTACAGCCCTTAAGCACATGATGCAACTTCATTTTTTATCGTGGGTAGATTGTAGCGTTCAGTCGAAATAAAATGACGATGCCTGATGTCTGACCTGAGAGCAGGGTGAAGGTGACAGAGTAGATGCCGTTCTCCTTGGTAGCAGCTGTGCTCTCTGTATAGGTGATATCCACCTGGAATTTGACCGGCTTCTGGAAGACTGTAGGGCCGGCTGTGGACTTGTACTCTGCTCGGAAGCTGGTCTGGGAGATCACACTGTGGCTCAGGCTGGGGATCTTAGAGAGACAAAGGTAGGAACGAATAAGAGAAAAAAAAACAAACATGTCAAATATCTGGGACAACATTGATGTTTAATTTTCTCCCACACCACATACTAAAAGCTATATTTGAAACGCCTCAGGGAGTAGCCACACATGCCAGGGAGACTTGAACTAATGTAATCTTGAGTCATCCAACAACATGGCACGCTCCCACCTAAAATGAATTTGCACGCCCAATGGCCAGGTGAGCTCGGGGATCGTCACGTTGGCATTCCATTAACGCGAGTGTGCTGGGAGGTGTAATTCCACCGACTCAGGTGCCGATCTCCTGTCCATAATACGGGCTAGCGCAACCCAGAGGATAATATAGCTGTGGCTCCAGGAATAGGGAAACAGATTTGACACTGACCTGCACTGGCAGAGTCTGCATTTACTCAGACTTTGTTCAAATCTGACCGGGGATGAGGAGAGACTCTGTTCAATGATGTACCCTGAATATCAACTGCCGCGGCTGAATGGATGAGAAACCGCTATGTTGCCGGCTTCAGCATTAGAAAACACAGCACACACACATATTTACAATCTGCACATTTCTCGCACTCTAAATTTACATATGCACACACACACTCAATACTTGGTATGGAGGTCAAAGCGTCTATATGCTAATAACGAAGGCTCTCTGCTGATTTCCTATTGACCTCAAGAGAGTCTGCATTCACGGAGAAAATAGAAGCACAACGCTAGCAGTTTACTGAATTGCTACATGAACCAGAAGCATGTTAGCAAACACTTGGAGAAAAGGCAATATGTACGCTGCTAATGCTGCTTCAAGAACGGAAAGCCTGCCGAAATGTGTGGGTCACAGAGGGCTGGGAGCAGACTGGAGAGGTGTCACAATACGGGGAGGAAGGAGAAAATCGAAAGGGATTAAGCGAAATTGGAGTGTGTACCGAGAGGAAGGCTTGAACAATGTCCGCCTTGATGGAGCTGAGAGGTTTGTCTCTGATGACAATGAAGATCTGCTCCTCTTTCTCCAGGTTGATGAAGTTACCAAACCAGGATTTTTTGGCAAGTCTGTCAGAATAGACAAGAAGAAGGAACAAATGATCAGCTGCATTATACGTTGCTTTTCAAGGTTAACACACGACATTTGCGCTTCAGGCTACAGATCCGGTTTCTCTGCCAGCTTTGAGGAAACGGAAAGGTTTGAATAGAAGCTGCCCTGATGAAAACAAGATGAAACTATGCTGGATTAAAAAAAAAGTTTTCTCACACTTTACCTTCTGGGCAACTGGGCATGTGTAAATATATGTTCAGCTGTGTGTGGAAGGAAAAAGAGAGATAGAGCCTCTCTGAGAGTAGAGCTGAAGGGGCAAAGGTAAATGAATTCACTACTGGCCCCAGACCAGGTGTATCTGCACACTCTAATAAGCCATATGGACTCCTGCTTCCTGGCATATAAATATGTATTAAGATTCTTAAATATGTTGATGAATTTGTAGCAAAAAGAGACACTCAACAATTCCTCCTTTAAATAAATAAATAAACATGTCTTTAAATATGAATACAGACTTGCATAGTGCTGCAGCACCTACAGAAACTTGGATGCATACAGTAGTTGTTTATGATTACAGCTGGTGTGTGTTTTCAGCTAACTCTCAGACTCCTTCCAGCTACAGTGTACTTACCAGCCAGGTAAAAATGGCCGACAGTCCATTAGCCAACTAACCCAACAGGTATATCTAGGCCGATCTTGAGTTATCAGGCCCCTGGGACCTCAGCAATCACACAGTCTACCTTCCCCCCTTGTAACCAATCCACTACGGTGCTGACTCTCCAAAACTAGACCAGACCTGAGGTCACTATAGGACATGGATGTTATCGTTTCCAAAGCACCGTGGTATCAAGAGCGAACCTTTCTGAGCCAATGAGTGAGGGGCAGACAGTATGAATAGTTATGATTGTATCTGCAGAAAGGATCCACTTACTCTGGGGAAGACTCTGGTGTGAGGCTGGACATCTCCTCTTGCGTGGGTACTATGACGACAGGTTAAAAGGTCAGAGGGGATAAATCGGCACTGGTGATGCAGTAAAATCTGAATGTCATTACCTTGTAGTTTCCTGCGGTGGAAGCGTGGCGAGCCCAGGAAGCTGTTCTTGATGGAATTGAGGCGCGTCCTCCATGGCATGCCTCCGATGGACGGGCTTGGGGGCGGCGTTGGGGTAGGTGTCCCAGATGGGCTGTCCTTGGGGGTGTGCACCGGAGTGCCCTTTGGAGTAGGGAGTGGGCTACCTCGAGGGGAAGGGTGAGGGGTAACCTGTATAATGGGAATACATTTGGGTGCGTGGTCAGTGAATGAAGGCGCTGGCATCACAGGATGAAAGTGGTGCAACCTGATGGGAGATATGGGCACCACCGGACTGAACGGCACAGAAAGTTGGGGGTTGGCAGCAAAATGGGAGCGCCGCACCTGAGGGCTATTTGAGATGGAAGCACTGGAGATTGGCGATGGGGAGAAAGGGGAGAGTGGAGATGTAGGCGTGGGGGGCACAGAGGCAGACGGTGGCTGCAGCGGGAGCTGGCAGGGAGTGGTGGGCTCTGATTTGGCCGGAGAAGCTGAATCTGGGGAGGTTTCGGGCAATGGGTTGGATCGTGTGGCTTGTAGCGGCTTGGGTACAACTTTGGGCTTGGCAGGGAGCGTCTGCGTCTTGTTGAGATCTGCCGGCAAGGGCTCAGAGTTTGGAGTGAGGGAGTTGGGAGTAGATATACGGGGACCTGAGCGATTAGGGAAGACGTGGGGGGATGGACAGGGGCTGGTGTTAGGGGACTGTGAAAAATCTGGCGATTGAGGAGGTACACCAAACTTTCTGACAGGCTGGAATTAGAGGACACAGTTTGATGGCATATGGCACAACACAGCCCAGAGCCAGAGTAAGTGGAGACGAAAGAAAAAAAAAAAAAAATAAAAACAGGCGTGGTAACGTAAAGGGAAAAAGGTCAAGGAGAGCAAACAGCCATACGGATTTTAAAGCAGCCAAGGAATATCAAGTTAGGTGTACATGCACAGGCGAAGACGGAAGCATTGCAAAAAAGACAAAGAAAAAGGAGAAAAGAAACATGCAGTTAGACATAACAGACATAATATGCAGTTAACTCAAAACTAAAACAAAACAAGAATGAAAAGGGAACAGCAAGTGCATGCAATTCAAACAAAAGGTATCGAAATTAGGACTTCAGTTGAATAAACCATACGAGACTCTGCTAGACAAATGCAAACAGACGCAGACAGATGTGAGAGACAAGCGGCAGCTAGCAGGGGGAACCTCACTGGAGTTATCTCTGCTGTGAAATTTCCAATTTCCAGAGAGGTTTATTGATCTGTTCAATTTGTGATGGTAAAATTGCAGCCATAATGGTGCACTACATTCCGTGGACACTTTTAGTTTTCTCAGACAAATCTGAGAAAATGACCCCACACGGATTGTCTTGCTGAGAGCACAATCCCGGCTTTGGGTAGGTCTGAGAAATCAATTTCCCTTTCAGATCAGCCCGAGAGAACCTGCGTGGCTCAAAGAGCTCGTCTTAGGATCCTGGCTAATCTCGAGCCTTCTCAGGTTAGTCAGCTGGAAAGGTTTACCACAAGCTCTCCAGAAATGAGCGAGAAAAGTGGGACTTTCCTGAAGAGATGGATGGAGAAAGAACAGGGCTTTGGGGGAGGAGAGAGTTTGCCGTGCTGCCACGGCCTCAGCGTGTGCTCATTGGTATGCCGTACTTGGAGTTAACAGGAGGATCAGAACTAAATGGACACAGCGATAACTCATTTAAAGCCTGATCCAAGACAGGATATAAAGAGATTACCATAGTAGATTCTTGCTCCCTCAAAATGCCAAAGTAAATCAGGCTGAAGGTGAACAACTTGATACCTGTTGTATGTGCTTGACAATGATCTGAGGGTTGTGACTTACCCGTGGGCTGCTGAGGGGGCTGGTGGAGAGGCCAGACGAGGCTCCGCTGATAGACCGCGACCTGCGACACAAGGACACATATGTGGTACTCTGTGAGATCCACGTGTTCTTGTTACATGTTTCGATAAGCACTGCAGGTGGACTGCGGTTACGTGTTGCACACGACTGGAAAGCGCTACAGCATATGGTACAGTCACACCAAGCACACAGGTAGCAAACACGACGCCTTTACACACAAGGAGAGAGGGTGAGAGCGCTACAACACAGTAGCAACATGTCTCCACTCCGTTAAGCTCTACGTTTCCCTTCTAACACGCGTATGTTCATGTGACTGCGGCTTCACCTGCAAATCTATGGACTATAAACAGTTCAGCTTTCCGTCCCGGTCTGAGAAACCAAACATGAGGACTTTTCAGGCCTCTGCATTGGATCAGTAGAAAATATCGAGGGGGGGGGGGGGGGGGGGGGGGGGGGGGGGGGGGGTGAAGTGGGACATTTGGTTGAGTGCCATTTGTCATGTTTTTCTTTTCCCCCGCAGATGCCGTCAATAACCCCTATGAGCAAAGCCCTGCTCAGAAATGAACAATCACAGGACAATCTGTCTCCATCAAGTGCACACGCACACACGTACACACACACACAAACACAAAAACGGTGCCTGTCAACACTCGGAAACACCAGCTGCTCACTGTCACAACACTGTTCCCTTTTGTCATTCAATCTAATAATACCCCCCTCCTTCTCTCATTTTCTTTCTCCCTCCATTTTAGCAGAAGTGCATGTGAGAACATGTGGACAACGCTACATTTTCTTGCTCCTTCAACACGAAGGCAATGAAGAGATAACCACTTGGTTTTTCTGAAGAGTATGGCGTCACAGACTAATGTGAGGGTAGAATGAGGAAGGGATGGAAGAATGAAGCATGACAGGGACGGATGGACTAATGGAGACGGATGCTCATTTCTGAGGCTGGAGGAGTCCTACAGAGGCATCCAAGCACGGACACGAACCTGTGTACATGGTACCAGCTGGTACAAAATAAAACGAAAAAAAAAAAAACTAACAACAAGCCTGTATCAACACTGTAAATGCAAAAGGACAAATCTGGGATGAGTCACTTGAACCCTGCTGATCTTTTATTGGACAACCACCTAAGGACAGAGCTGATACTAAAACAGAACAGAAACTACAGTACACGCACATTAACAGCTACCACGAGAGAGAGCAAAGTATAGAAACACCCACTCTCGGGCTATTTTTGTAGCTCTCCCACTGCCCCTTCTACAGTAAAAGTGTATTTATTGCACACACTCCCGCGCACATAAGTAGCCGATGCTGTGACCGCGTTGGCTAGGATTTCCAGTTTCAGAGAGCGGCTGACCAGACAGTTGCTATCATTTACATTTAAGTCCCGCGGTCCCACTGAGACATGTACTGCAGCACTTCATCTAAACATGGCCAAAACACAGCATCCTCGGGCCATTTACGAGCATATTGTTAGAGGCACTCTGCATCTGTTAGTGTTGAACCGGCGGGTCTGTAAAACTAATGTTACAGATGGTTTTGCTGTACAATAATGGACTGTCACACGCTCACCCTAGCTGAAGAAAAGTGACAAATTATTGTTATTTATATTGAACAGTCTAGACGACCAACGAGTAATTTATCATGTCATACAGAAACAAATGAATTAGAAAATAGTCTTGTTAAATACAGTTCTGTAAATCTCTTACCTCCAACCTTACTAACAGCTTCCATATAAAAACAAAAAGAGAAATAAGAAAACAACATCTAAAGCTTATACAGGTTTGGAAACCTGAGCAAAGATTCTGGAGTTTCTACTTTACATCCTTATTTAGATGTAAACAAAATGAATGCCGAACAGTATCCTCTGTGGAGTAGAAGGTTAGAGAGGTCAGTGATCAACGGAGGGAGGTTAGCCAGCTATTGGAATGGCACACAGGTATAATGAAGAGCCTACCTAAGAAAAACTGTCTATAACTGAGAGGATAGAGAAATGATGAGGCAAAGGCTCAAAGCCTTGAGTAGCCGCCTCAAAAGATACTCCAGACGTAGAAAAGTCAGGAGAATGAACCAGATGTTCTCCACTGAATCATCCAAGGTGTAATCTCAGTGGTGGGGTAATAACATGAGAGCCAACCCAACAAGGCTGAAGGCAGAGCAATACTGGAAACTCATACCGTATCAAATCAACAATGCCTGGTGGCCAGTGGAGCTAAGAGCAGACCAGAGTGACCTCCCTAAGTAGGATCAAGTAAACACCACAAAGGTAGACGTTTACGAAAGAGTCTCAAGCTTGAAGAACTGGACCCGTAGCAGTGGATAAACTGAAGAATAAGACTGAATCCAAAACAATGGCACCATGAGAAAAAAAAAAACATGAAAGGCTCAAGAAACACCAAAGGCTGAGAGAAGAGCTAGAAAATATAACTGAAAAATATCTCAAAGCCTGGACAAGTCAAACTACATAATAAACCACATGACATAAATCACATTGCTGTGTTTTTTAAAAGGTCAGCTGACCCTTTAATGTGTATACAGTACCCATGTGGACTACATGTGTGGCTACCACTAATTATTCTTCTATTCATGAGGCTAATTTGTAGTGGGCCCCACATGCTTAGTGTGTGGCCACCAGCTCTATCAGAGACCTGGCCAATGTCTAATGTCGGGCTGCAGAGGATGGAACAAGTACAAGCGACTTTGGGATGAGGCCATGGACTGAAATAAAAGGAAAGGGAAGCAGAATGAAACATGGCAGACAAGTCAAACGGGAAATAAAATCCAACGCCAAAGCTGAAACATAATGCTAATGCTCAGATAGCTGGATTTAAGGCACACGGAGGAAGTTCTCCTCTTCCTTTTTCAATCCATCTTACTGACTTTGTCCTGCCCGATGGAGGTTGCTCAACACGGAGCAGGTAATCATATAAATCAAACAACATTTAAATTAACTTCTTACCCTGAGCTCTGCCAGCCCTCTGAGGACTGCATTAATATTCACAGCTGAGCTCCTCAAATTTCCAAATCGAGTAAGTCGTCTGCAGAGTCTGTTGTGCTGATCGGTGTTAAAGGTGTGTTATTTGGGCTCGTTTGTGCCTCTTAAATAAATTCAATCATAAGTCAATAATTAGTGCGAGATCCAGACTTGTGGTGCCCCAAATAACCCAAACACTTAAACTGCGTGAAGCAACTAGAGCAGATCTGTAAAAGCTGCTTCACACCGCAGCACTTTTCTATATTTCATTTACATATCATTAACCTCCCCTTCATTTCTCCTGGCATGTTAAGATTCCAAATTGAATCAGTGGGATTCTTTTGCTCGGAGTTTGACTTGTGTGTTTTTAAGATAGTGTTGGGTATAAAGATTAAGACAGGACGTCAGGCGTCCTCGTGTGTCTTTTGGCAGCCTGACTACAGCAGAATTTATCCCAAATCTATTTAATTATACTTCAAGGAACAGTCAAATCACCAGTAGCATATATGAAAACACAGCCTGGACAACTGCTCAGATGTTAACTGCCAACGTGAAATATGGGAGGCAAAGTGATGGATAAGAACCGAGGTTCATGCATTTTCCTTGTGTAATTTTAGATAAAACTGTTTCCCCTCTCTCTTCCTCCATTTACGCTGGTGGTTCTGTATCCTGTCAAAACACGTTTCAAAGTCAGTCCTTTCTCTGACACCCTGTGATCTGAAGTTCTATGCATCTTCTGTGCTGTCTACAAAAGTTTGCTGTCGGGGAAAGATAAGGTTAGGTTCAGAGAAAGTCAGGCAAATCTTTGGATGCTGTTCGGCTACACATGCGGTTCCCCAAGACCATTGTCTATGTACACAACCACAAGCAAGCGCATGAGCAAACAGCAAACAACAAAAAAAGCGCCACAAAATCTAGATTGACTATGCGTTTGTTACCAGCATCCTTTCCCCCAGTGATCAGCTGGAGAGCTGTGGATTGCAGAGGGAGGAAAAAAAAAAAAAAAAAGAGATGTACACCGAGAGCGGGTGAGATTCGATTTGAACGCTCCGCAGCTGATAGGGAGCCAGACAGAGGAAAAACTAGCAGCATTTCCACATTAGCATAGCAATTCCATACTAAAAGGGGGATGGGGGGGGAGTGAAGGTCAGCTGCAAACAAGAGGCTGCAGGAGAGAGCAATGAAAGACTAGGGAGGAGAGTCTGGGTGATTGGGTGGCTTGGTAAGAAAAACACAGATTTTAAAAAGCACGGATAAAAGATGCAGGGGAGCTTTTTAATGGCCGTAGCTGCTGATTATATATTGATATACGGATTATATATTACTGATTAGATATTAACACATAGGCATGTTTCATATGCGGCTGGACATGTCCATTTATACATAAACACTCAAAACCCTCACGTTAATGGCCTTCATGACATGTGCCATTTAGTTAGGAATGATATCCGTCGTCATTAACGCTCGATAACGTCGCGGAACGCTGGCCTACTTTGGAATTCTTCACTGACTGAAACATATGAGTCAGAGTGAAGGGCAGAGAAAGGCTGCTTCCAAACTAACGCAACCTTTAAATAAAGAAGCGATAAGACTTGGATCGCCTGAAGGGATGAAGGCGTAAAGTAGAGGCGATGAAACGCGAGAAGATGAATCTTAAACTCAGAGGCACCAGAGGACAGAAAGAATTAGGGAGAAGTGTTTTGGAGGTGGGAGCCCTTCGAAACGGGTTTGAAACTTCTGATGTGGCTTCACCGAGTGAAATTAAAAGGGAACACGTTTGTGATATTTTGTTGTTGAGGAGACCTTAATTCATCTGGCATTTGGAGGAATATTCAACATTGCGACTGTATTTTTTTTTTATCTTCATAATATGTGCACTCACTCCCTCTGCATATATTTTATGTCCTATACCACTGGAAGCTTTTTCCAGCCCGCTGCCAATCTCCCTATCATTAGGCAGATCGGGTTATCACCCCCTCTGATTCAATCTTTCCCGCTGTCACATGTGACACAGCCTCTGAGCAAAAATGCGTGACGTGATGATATATTGGTTGTTGAAAAAGATGAGGAAATAGATTTCAAATCAGTCCACTGTGCCTTGTGGGGGTGTGGTTCTGGCCTGACTGGAACATTTCTAAAGTGGAGAACCCGGGAAGAAAGTGGGGCAGTATGGGAGAAACTGATTATCGGCGCGCTCAGATTATGAAAAGAAGAGATAATTGAGCTAACACTGGAAAAATGGGTTGTAGATATAAAGATTGCTGAATGGTAAACGCACGGCCGTCCTCGGTGTGAACATTTGATTAATAAGGAAAACTTAGGCAGCGCCACCCAGTTACTGTGGACTCTGATGGACCCTGCACTTCTTCCTTTACGTTGTAGAGAGATGAAGGCATCAGGCATAAACCAAAGCTCCGCTGCATCTTTCTCCTGCCACGGACGCCTTACGCAAGAGGAGGTGAGAGCAAGAGGAGTGATGGGCAGGTGAATACCTTTCTTCTTTGTTGCATTTTGTACTGGCGTCAGGAATGTCCAAGCTTTTACTGTACACTGATTTACTACAGTGAGACAGGAGACAAAGTGAGCAGTGAGTCAGTCTCTGGTTACGTTTGTCCACAACGTAGCCTGAACCACTGAACCAGAACCACTGGCTGTGAAACACTACAGGGCTGTAACTCTCACTATTCCAATGTGAATGTAGTTTTTTGTCCTACCTTTGTCCATGCTGTGTCATGTCTATTGCTCTCCTGGCCGGTACGGGTGAACCTCCGTCCGTGACGCTGAGGACTTCCATGGAC
This sequence comes from Macropodus opercularis, assembly GCA_030770545.1. NCBI lineage: Eukaryota > Metazoa > Chordata > Actinopteri > Anabantiformes > Osphronemidae > Macropodus > Macropodus opercularis. The sequence goes on along the minus strand of CM061094.1, from coordinate 5,756,100 downwards.
TTCCTCTCGGGCCTCCTCTTTCCGTGACGGTTCAACATGGGAGAGTCCACCCGCTTCCTTGGAGGATCTGAGCAAAACGACGACGGGTTAACTCTGAATTCTGCTGATCTTGCTGATCACACGGAACGATTCTCTCTTGAATAGCTTCCTCACAGATCTCGAGTCTCTACTGTGTCACATTCACCAAGATGCAGTCTACTCATCGTACGGCAAAATCTCACAGACTACACACACATTACTACATAACACTGCTCCTGTCAGAAAATAGCCCTGGCAGAAGCCTGAGCACAACACATCTGTCTGTGCTCAGATTTCTGTGGGTGGAAATCTGCTCTGCATTCTAATGTACACATGCTAAAATAACTATATCTGAACTAAAGTACCTTCAGCTGACGGTAAAATAAAAACTGAAATGCACGGCCTATTGACACTTTGTATTCCGGTGACTTCATTGAGAAGCTCGTCTGTTTTCACTAAACAGAAAACCTTCTCAACCGCAGAGCCAATCCAACGCTACTGGAGCAGATCCAATCAGAAGCCAGGAGCCGTACGCATTGTCTAATTCGGCATGTTTAGTGTAAACAAACGATAGAAGCATATATTTGGTGACTGCTTTAAATGGGCTTATATCTAAACCTATATTCTTTGAAGCTCACCAATCTCATTGCGAGGGGGGAGGTTCTGGTCTTCCTGACTGGGGTATCTCTCCTTACGGTCTAATAACAGGAAGTAGATCATCTTCTCTTGGTTGTCACTGCACAAAGGAAACACAAAGACTGAAGACATTTGGAAAATTAAGAGTAATGACTAAATAATAATGACGTAATCATGCATTTAATCAGATCAGCGGAAAACTATTCATATACATAAATGCATTAGCATGTCCGCAAGGCCTTACAAAAACAAACGTGATTAATACTCTTTAATCTTTTTGGGTCTTTTGTCAAACACCATTACCAGAAAACTTTAGTCTTCCAGATCATTAAGTCATCATTTAATATTCTGCATATATTTTTTAGGACGTAGCCCATCTCCACAGATACTTTCTGCTGTTAAGTTTATGAAAGTATCAAAACATTATGAGTTCATCCTTTTTCCCCTCCAGTAAAGCGGGAAGCCTAATATCTTTAGCCTCTAGGCCAGCAGTCTCTATGCAAAAGGCCCAGGGATTGGCCTTCGTAATAAAGACAGATTGGAAAGCAGTAGGAGGCAAAGAGACAAGGACCTGCAACTTCAGCTAAAATGAAACCGAGGAGGGGAGAAAGCGAACGCTGATTTTCTTTCCAGTCCAGCACTATTACAGGACGCTCCCAGGAGAGAAGGAGGCAGGTGTGTGTGGGGGGGTATGATCGAGAATTTGCTCGTTTAATATTAAAAAAGTGCTGGGAGCTTAACTACAGCATGCGCGCGCAATGAAAATGTTTATGAAAGACTGAGGGGTGAGCCTCCTTGGCAGAGATGCTCGGTTTTACACGATTGACATCGCGCGCGTTTACGGAGATCCCAACATTTATAGCGCGCACCAGGAGCTTGTTCATACAGCGAGCCAGGAACACATCCGGTGGCAAGAGGTGTGTGGGGAGTGTGATAACATTTAAGTATATAGCTCCTCAAGTATAAGGTGAACATCTCACATAATATTATAAATGCAGGGCAAAACTAAGCCAGTATGACCGAAATGTCAATTCTACCCCACTCTGCCCTTTAATGTTCTCTTCTCCTCGTCTTTCCATGCTTTTATTTTACCTTCTGTTCCATTCTTCGTCCTTCCTAACTTTTCATTCCTGATTGTTTGGTTTTTTTTAATCTATCCCACCCTCTTCCCCTGCTCCATGCACTCACTCATCCGATAGCAGGTCTTTCAGCAGCTTGTTTTTGTCTCTGAAGCAGCCCAAGGAGTGCATACTGTCCAAGACGTCGGGGTCCATGTCATCCGCAGAGGGCAAGCTGCGGATCGTCACCTTCCTCGGCACAGGCTGCTCTGGTTCTGGTTCATTCTTTCCCCCTCTAGACATCACAAAACAAATAAGGAGAGCACTTGTAGAACAAATAGGTAGTTCTGAGCTATGTTGGTGTGCGTTCCGGGCCTTTTATCTGCATCATCATGACCCTGGTTTACATTATGAAACATTCACAGTCACATATTTTCCCGGGTTTAGTCATTTTGCATGCAAAGCGTCGGAGGGTGAAGAGAGGTCATCATGCTCCAAAATATGCAGATAGATCACTGAGTCATGCTGTTTTGCTATTTCCCTCTCCCCCCTTCTGGCATTCTGGCATGTTTTCCAAACTTAGTTTATTCACTATTCCTTCCAGAACTCTTCTAGTCGTGACATTGTTTTGTCTTCTTGTGTCTAGGGAATTCGCAGGCAGGCATTTATTCTTTGCGATTTAATAGGAAAGGTTAATCCACACTGACACCATTTCTACAGGAATTGGAGATGTCTGTTTTGCCCTTATAAAGGTTAAAATGTTCGGTATTGTTGAAATTGTCTACACAGGTGTTGGTACCACTTTTTTTCCCCTTTTGCCTGGGGTTTGTTATACTGTTAAATATAAAGTCCTGTTGTACAGTAGAAGGTCATAAGCCACTGTAAATGAAGATGCAAATAGCTGCAATATCGGAGTTAACTCTGTTTAGCTATTCATACTTCATGCATTTATTCATGGAGCCAGCCAGCTGACACAAGCCACGTGCAGATGAGTGTTGTGCTTCTTCTTCTTTCTCTTTTATGTGATCATGTCTTCATGATCTTTCAATACACAACCGAACCCATAACTCAGCCCCTTTCCAGGCTCAAACCTCCACCTGTAGTTCATCAAAAAAAATTGAATCCTAATACGTCAAGTTAAGATTAAGATCAAGATAACATTTTATAAACTAAATGATACAGATGCATATTTTACTATTACTTGTACCCCAAATTACTAGCTTGAAAGGGTTCATACACTCACGCTATATAAGTTAATTGGTGAGAGCCCTGAGGCTACATGGGTTCATCCTCTACCACGTCCCTGCTTGTACAGTCCCATGTTTCCTGCTCAGTTGACCATATGCTGCACATTCCTCTTTCCATGCTCCACCAATCTACCCTCACATCCCCGCGAGTGGAACCGTGGTCCCGCTAAAACGTACACTTGTGTACAGGGCTGAAGCTCAAAGTCATTTATCATCCGGTGGCTCCCCTGAGGTCTACAAGCCCTGCAGAATAGACTAAGAGAGGAAGAGTGTGGGGCGTATAAAGAGGCGAAAGAGAGGAATACTTACATGTACCACGTGTGCTTCTGGATCTGTTCTAACTGCAAAAGGCAAGAGAAAAGAAACAGCAGGTCAGAACACAAACAAACAAAACAAAACAAAACAAAACAAAAAAACAGAGTAAAAGCTGAATACACTGCACCTAAGTATACAGATTCCAGAGCAGTGATGCTTCAATAAGCCTTGAACTTACTGGCTAAATCGAAACACAACAGCAGGACAATATGGAAGGGATCATGGAAGTAAATAATGAGACCTTGCAAATAATAATAGTACCAATGGGGGAAAAACTTATTGTGAAAACAGCAAGCGGCCAGGAGAAGGAGAGGTAATACCACTGAGCTCTAAACAGAGTATTATCTTCCTCACACACGCTGCTGACCCTGCCAAGCACTCTGCTCTGAGGGGAATCTCCCATTATCATTCTCTTCCTGGGTCTCTAACTCGGCCCGACAAACGCTTGCTCTCTCGCTTCTGCTCTTGCCATCGCACTCAATGTGGCCACTTAGTCGCCAACTTTGTCAACATCATAATTTTACCCAGAAAACAAAGTAAAAACAACCAAAACAATGCGCCTTTGGGCAACACGGGAAGATGTGTGATAAATATGACTCCACTGCGGGGAAGACAGGACCAGTGTCACTGTTGGGACTTTTTGTTCTTACTATAGTTGTGGAACCACGGGAGATACACATAGCAACCCTACAATCCTTTTATTGTGATTATTGTCCCTCATTCATTCAAAGGCCTAATTCATGGGTTTATGTCTGTCATTGTCTCGACGTGTTGACGGTCCAAGGGCACCTCCATCTGCGCGTGATATCAGGTGAGGTGACTCCTTCCTGCCTCCACAGAGGTCACGGTATTGACAGAGATCCTCTGCCTGTCAGATACTCGCCAGTGGGTGACCTACTCTACTCACACGTTTATTGACGGCCTGGGGGCGAGAGACCGATATCACACGAAATGTTCGAAATGCAGCGTCACATCAGTCTGACAGCACAAACGCCAATTGCTGGCAAACCCTCTGCAGCTAGTGAGATTTACTGGATTTGGTGTCGTCAAAGCATAAATCTAATTGTTCTTAGGACTGGATTTTTTTTTGCAAACATCACCTGTGCTGTCACTATGTCGAACTGCTATTTAATAATTATAATACCTGAAAAAAAGAATCATTAGACAAGGATCACAAGGAGGCAGATGTTTCCAGCGTGTCTGTGTTCATTTGAATAGCTGAAAAATGATGACTGCGACAAGGTGGTTGTCCCACATGCCTCTGGGTCCCTCACTACACAGACAGGAAATGAAGAGAAAGGCTTTCGCTGGGATAAGCCCCTTAAGCCTGGGTATGTGCCCTCCTACTCAGACTCTGAGGGGGGGGGGGGGGGGGGGGGGGGGGGGGGCTTTGTGTGTGTACTTCTGTGCATCTACTAAGGAAAAGGACACCACAGTCTGAAACACTATAGTTGTGGTATGGTTGTACCATCAATACTGTCAACATTACTATGGAAAATAATCCTTATGAAAAGAATTTAGCTTTTGAGTCTATTACTATGTTACTGGACGGCCACCGCCTCTAAATCCAGCAATAAAGTGGTTACAACACATACCCCGGGCTCTGATTAGGGCAAAGGGCTATGACCAGGTATTCAGGTATTCTCTCTCTCTCTGTTATTCGGACTCCTCCTGCCCTTCACGTTTCTCTGATCTCACCCTCCTCTCTCCAGCCACTTTTTGCCAAGGGGATCAGCTGCTGAGTAAGATGGGATGCGATGAGTACACTGAATAGCGCAGAGAGCACACAAAAGGCATTTCTCTCCCGAATTCAAACTCGGCACTTGAGGAAAAGACAACGGCTGGCTTAGCGGTGCTGAGTTTACATTAGCCACTTGGGTCTCGACGTGCGTCTCTACCATCTTGCAAGCTTTCTTGCAGAATAATGACTTTCCTCTTGTAACCTAGACCTGGTGCTGTCTCAAACAGCATATGAATATGTTTTGCTGCTCCTACAACCTCATTATAACAGAGTTTGCGTTGGACTACCAATATGAAATATTCAATGCAGACACAATCCAGGCCTTATTAAGTCACAGAATGTATGAATTGTAAAGAGTAATTCTTATCTTCATGTGGTATAAAAATTCATCATGAAGAATAACGCAACAAAAGTTAAATATTACTCCTTTTTTAACCTAGATTATATTGTCTGAAATGTTACTGTATTGTGAAGATTCACATTGAGCTAAAGGGACAAAAGTATGTAGAGTGTGAGTAAAGTCATGGTTACAATCAGTTTGCTGGAACTGACCGTTAATCTTTTGGTGGCATCCACTTCAATCATGCCACGAAGAAGGTTTTGACAGTCCGGAGGGATGAAATGTGGCATGTGAAATACTCCCAACTTCACCTTCTCCAGCAGATTCCTCAGGTTGTCGTCATCAAACGGCAGCGCGCCCTGAAGAAACACGGAGGAAGAGCGACGATAACGAGGGAACAGAAATTACAGCACAAGTGCTGAAAATGTAGGTGGGGAAAAAAAACTAAACGTTTGAACTTTTAATAGCAATGTTGGAACAGAAAATAAGACTTCACCCAATCAAAGGCAGAAAAGAAAAGAGAAAAAAACAATATAAATGACTAACAAGGCCACCAGAAGAAAAGAACCACATTTAAAGTGTTAATCTTGGACCGAGTTTTGCTTTTTCAACTTGTTGAACTCTCCAATTAAAGCATTTTTCCTCAAAATAAATAATAAACAGCGGTGAGCTGAAAACAGGGCTTCTCTAATAATTACCCAGCTTTCTCATTTACCTCGTTCACTTAGCTTTCTCTCATCAGAGTCATTTATCAGAGCGAGCTGACACCTCGCAGATGTGGCTGTTTGATGAATGACAACCTCCACCAAAGGACGAGATGGAGGGGGAGAAAGATGGAGAGAACGGCTGAGAAATGAAGAGAGGTGGTGGTGGTGGTGGGGAAGGCGGCCGTGCTCGCGTAACAGATGAGCAGAGCGCAGCCTAACTGCGAGGGAGTACGAGTGTCTCCCAAAAAAACTAAATCAGACAAATTGTTTTCCTGCAGCCAGACAACAGGACAAAACAGAAGGACGACTGCAGCGACAGTAAGAAAAACTTTTGGTTGAAGTCAGAGAAGTACAGTAACGATGGGGATAATGAGAAACATCACTTTTATGCAACATAAGAGTGAAAGGAGACTGTCCTCAACACAAGTACCCCCTCCACACACACACACACACACACACACACCCCCACACACACAGTATGTACATAAGACAGAACAGGATGGAGTGAGAGAGGATGAAGCAAAACAAAGACAAATACACAGGACCTGTGGCCATTAACTGCCCTGTCAACGCTGGTATTTATTTTGGGCTCTCTTCTTTCACTTTGGCTGCATGAATTATTCATGGCGCAGGAGTGTGTGGCAACTACAGTACAGCTGTTGATGAAACAAAGCTCCAGGGCTCCATAGCTGGAGAGCCACAGCCATAATGTAGCTGGAGAATAGACCTGATTATGGAAACAGCTTTGTCTGTGAATACAGGATAATGAATGAAGAGATGCTTCTATTCCCTCATGTTTTTCTGTTGTGTCTCAGCGAAGGACTTTTTTTTAAAGACGCTCTTAAAAATGTTGGGATCTCGGCTTAAACTCCCCGAAGCCTGAGTTTATGTTTGAGGCCTGCGCTTGGGTCAAACCGTGAGTCAACAGGCTAAGTGCGAAGTCGCGTCCTTAAAGAAAGGGTTCGCTGGCTTTCCGCTTTGAAGCATAGACATGCTGCTGGCTATAAGCAGGGCGCTTTAATAAAATGTATCACGCCACACTTCTCTGGAGACTTTTAAACTCTGTCAGTCCCGTCTCCATCAGATATAGAAAACAAGATGGCACTCACCACCAACAGGGCAAAAAGAATGACCCCACAGCTCCAGACGTCTGCTTTCCTTCCATCATACTTCTCTCCCTGAAGAAAGGAGGATGTTTGTTAGTGTGTTGCAGAGGGATTAGAGGGTTGACTAAAAGATGATGGACACTATAAAATGGAAGCAACTGACTCACCCTGATGACCTCTGGACACGCGTAGTGCGGTGATCTGTTGGGAAAACAGAAAATGTGTAGAACAGAAGGAAGGGCATCGCATCTATACTCTGATGATTATGAAACAGCGCTGTAAGCCAATGCGAAAAGAACAACTCGGCCCGTGAACGCAGATCAAGACGCGCTTCGGGAGTTTCGACGTCCTGAGGGTGTTTGGAGCGTCTTCCTGCTTGCTCACTCAAGGGCATCCTCTCACAGCAGACGGCGAACAGAGCCACTAATCTTTACAACACCTGGACGGGCTGACAGTAAACCCAATGACTAGATTGACACATCAATATTGTATTAAGATTTATGGAGCTACCCCGCGACGGCTGTTCTATAAGCCAATGGCTACGGATGAGCGGCGCGGCTGCGGGGGTGACTGTGCGAGGTGGCGCTTCTCCGAGAGTTTGAAATCCCACTTCATTATCTTGCGATTGCCTTACATTCATCTATAGTCAGTGAAAAAAAAAACAGGAGGAGGGAGAATCCTGGTAGATTTTTGTATGCTGCTCTCCTTCTCCCCCTCCGTCTTTTCTAATAGGAGGGTATTTGGCTCTAATGAGAGTGTATCTGAGGGCTGTAAACATGTCGCTCATTAGCTCGACTGTTGTCTCGTGTACTTACGAATACGCGCTCTGATGGCCCGGCTACCTCGGGCTGTCAAAATAAAGGCCGACAACAAACACCGCCACCAAGGTTCAAATGCGAGCCTATGCAAATGTGTCCTTCCTGATTGCAAGTGTCGTAGTGCATTATGCAAATGAGCAAACGAATAAAAAAAAAAACAAAACACAAGCCCGAGATCTGCACCAGTTATGCCCCGTGAGTGCCACAACACACAGGGCGCAGCTGCAACCGAAGTATAGAGCCATTATTTGCAAAGACCTCTCCTGAAATGCAGCATCTCAACTTTACGTTTGGACTGAATCCTAATTTGTCAATATTGGAACACTAAATTAAATCAGTCAGCCATAACAGCCCACAGTATATGCTAATCTCTCACAATGGGAGCCAAGCTCTTTGTCTGCTGCTCTTTCATCAGGGGAAACCCATGGTATTTATTGGCCTCATTTAATTAAAGGTGTAAATAAGGTTCATTTTAACATACTTCAGGTGGAAGCGCGTGCAGAACATCTCATGCTTCCCACATCAGAAATTCACAGACTAGAATACTAAAAATGGAAAGAAATTCCTACGTGTCACGCAGTCTCTGCATATTTAATGAAATATGAGGACAACATGTAACAGAGCAGCGTTGCAAAATGCTGCCGTGATGGGAAGATGCACGGGAGCCTGTACTCAAAACGAAGAAGTCTTCTCCGCGGGACTACGTGCCAAAGGATGAGCCTGGGCCACCAGTTCATAGAAACATTCATAATTTTAACATCCCATCGTCGTGTCTCTTACAGATCACAGTACATTACACACAGTCGTGCAGGGCGAGTGTTATGATATCCTCGAGATAAATGACTTTCTATCGGAGGGATGTGGGGCGGGGGGGGGTGGGGGGGGGGGGTCAGTATCGGCTGCTAAAGTCGAGGGGAAGTTGCGAAATGCGGCTGATTTTCATGAAAATTCATCTTTTCAGGCATAATTTGTGTGGCTCCTCACTGCATACAAGATAATTTCCTTTCATCAATCAGTGCAACAGTACTAAAAAAACACCAAGCATCGATGAACTCGCAGCTGGGTTTATGAAGCAGGGGAGAGAGAGCGAGAAAGCGAGAGAGAGGTTATATACGTGTAACCAGATTTGTACGTGCCTCTGCTCGTCCATACATCTGTAATATGTCTGCATATATTTATTTATAGGCTCCGAGGCTCCCCCGTCTCTACCTGGGGCGAGGTCTTGACTCAGCTCCATTACCCGTGGCAAATGGAATGCATTTGTGTCAGGCTGCTGGCTGGTGAGAGGGGGGCCAGATAGATGTCTTTAATTAAAAACATGTCATATGTACACTTAGAGATGGGACAGTCAGAAGTGCGTGGATCATCAATAACGGCGAACATTTACATGTGTCTGACGAACACAAAACAGCGCTGGGACGTTTCTGTGACACACGCGTGGAAGGAGAGGAGGACGCGGTGAGAGAGCTGCTGCTTGTGTTTCTACGCTTCCACCTGCAACAAGTTACATTCAGCGCTTTGTAAATGTACGCAGGGGACTGAGCAGAAGCGCCGCACCTGGATCGAACAGCAGGAAAGTGGATGCGCAATCTATTATAGACACAGTAGGTCTGTCGCAGCTGCCGCGTCCTTTGGCCTTTCGAGGAAACGCAAACACATGCGTGGTCATCGTGGCTGCGGAATGACTCAGTCCTACACATACTTTACTTGCGCGCAGCTATGAACGCTGCTCTCAGCTGTCTACCGATGAGTCATGAGAGCTTAGGCGCTGGGCGACGACTAAGGGGGGGAGGAATAAATAAAAAAACTTACGCAACATCTTCAAGCAGTAATGTGTGCGACAATGCACAAGGGCGTGCGCGTTCGTTTCAGAGAGGGAGGGAGCCAGAGACGGGGAGAGACTGACAGAGAATCAACCCAACGAGCAGAGGACAAAGGGTCTTAGGGGCCAGGGATGAACTAAGCCTCCGCAGCGCTGAGTGTTGACGTGTCCCTGCTGAATTGCGTGTATGACTTTGTCTGATTTCGGTTGGTTTGGGACTATAATCTGAGCTGAGCTAGGGGACAGATGTCGCGGATCCTGCACGCAGAGTCATTACCCCAGGAGTCCAGACCAAGAGCACCCACAGCTTTAACTTATATCAAATGACTGAAGAGTGATCTGGACCTAGAGTATTACAGAAACCACATAAATTATGACATGTAATAAGTGTTTTACTTACTGAAGAACTGATCAAGAGCACAGGTTTTAGTATGAGACATCACATTTCATTTCAGACTTCCAAGAACTCATCAGGCTGGAAATCTCCCTGTTAATCCATGTAGTCACGGAGTTTACCCGCCCTCCTCCGTATCATAAAGTCAACCATCATCAACCATGTTGCTACTTTTATTGACAAATGCAACCTGTGAAGTTCACTAAACTTCACTGTTGGATAAATACCCTTGATCCCAACCCTATAAGTGGCTATGCCTGCATTTATAGCACAGAATTGATGGGCTCTGCACGGCCGTGGCTGACACCTCATAAACCCCTGTGTCAGATATGAGCAGATAGAGAGACGTAATGTGTGCCCACGGCCCTGGCCCTGCTTCCGGCCTGATACACACCAGTCCGCTAGCAGAGGGCTCGATAGCTTTGCTCATCTCCCTCGGCTGCGTCTGCTATTAATTCCTCTCCGCTGCATACCCGTGCTTTCACCTGGCCTTCATCTACATGTAGGATATGCACAGCATCATATAATTTCATCGGCTGAGGACAGACCTCAGGTTAGAAAGCAACCAGCACTGTTGTCTTCTCCGGTACTTACCCACAACTGGTTTCCAGCAGGCTGTCTCCAACCTGAAGCGATGCCATGCCGAAGTCTGCTATTCTGATGTTGTTCTTTTCATCGAGCAACAGGTTCTCTGGCTTCAGATCCCTGTGGCTGAAAGATAGTGGAACATAAAACATTTCAAAAACCATTAAAGAACACATCAGGAGTTATATAACTATGAGGAAATGAAAGCTGAGAAAGGTCTTTGAATCACCTGTGGATTCACATCTACGCACACAGCTCTGAACATCTTAACCTGTCCCCCCTCGACCTTTGCTACACCTTCTCTTTGATCTGTCTGCGCAGAAACTCTGGGGGCTCCAACCTCAGCGCTGGGCTGCTACGCGATATGGCGGCCTCCCGCTGTGCTCCTTTCTCCTTCTGTTTCCCTCCCTTCCTCACCCCCTCATCCCCCTTCCTCTCATCTGCCAGACAGCCACCAGCGAACCGGCTGAGCAAAAAAGGGCGTCAAGGGGAGCCGGTCGTAGAGGTGGTGCTCATTAGCTGCCATTCATTACGACTAAACACAGCGAGGGGGATGATATCCAGAGGACACCGTCTCCCGCCTTAAAAGGGGCCGCTGAGAGGAATATCTTTCGAGCATCACTCTGTTGGAGGTTAAAATCTCATTTTTGATGAATGACTTTTTTAAAGCAGAGCGGTGTTAGCACTTTATTACGCATTTAACATCTCTTCCAGGTTTGAGAGTTGCGTTATATCACACAGTCCCATTGATGTCCACCAGGACTGAGGGAAGCCGGCACATCACACACACGCGTGCGGGGATTTCCACCCATTTCCTGTCTTCCACAAATATTTTTGTAAACAGTAGGAGAGAAGCAGAAGCGCAGTTCAGTCAGAATGTCATGGACTGGATCGCCATCTTCTTTTAAAGAGGAACGATATGAAAGGGAGAGGAACAATAGCTGGATGCATCAGGCTTTGAAGAGTGCCTCATCACAATGGACGTTTAACCTTAGATGACATCAGATGCTGCACAACTCGCTTCCTGTCCTGGGGGGGATTAGCTGTCAGCTAGTTTGCTATCACCCTGGCAGTGTCTGTGATCTTTGCTATAATTGAAATAAAACTGAGACAGCATCTAAAACAGTTCTCCCCAGGCTAAAACCTTTATCAGTTCACAAAACCATCAGTTGGCAGAGAGTTAGGCTTTTAACTTATACTGTCAAAGCACACGATGAAGGAACAGGCATGTAATGAACTGCTCCGAGGGCATTGGGGAGAGTTTGCTTTTGTTTAGCGGACATCTCAGAGGTGCGTGTGTCTAAGCTTCTCTCTCTGGAAAGTTTTCTGCATGAGCCTGCGTGAGTCAATAACCAAACATTAAAAAAGAAAAAAAAGTCAAATTCTCCAACCCAGGATGCACAAGCGCATATTATTTATAATCTCACGCCTGTGACATGTAAAACAAAACCTAGAGAGACTGCGGCGTCTTTATCCGCCGACAGCGACACGGGGACAGCTCGCATCTAGATTCTTTATTGGCTGTCAGGACCCTGGCATCTATAATAGGACGTTAAACTGCCTCCCTGACACATTAGGCTGCACTTTGCTACTGTAATCTTGCTCTCACAGCAGGCCCTGCAGCAGGGAAATCTCATATGTCGAAGCAGGAGATGCTATTAAACGAATGCAACAGCTGCAAAGAGCTTGAACATAACCGTAATTTTTCTTTTCCTAGAATTGTGGGAGCTGTGCACCAAGTTTTGAAGGAGTTCTGGAAATACTTTGTCATATGATCGTATATATTTCTGCATGAAGAGAACCTGTAAATGTCGCTGTCTTTAGGCCGCTGTTTAATTGTAAGCGTTTCTTCCATCATCCTGTTATTAAGACTTCTCGTTCAGTAGAATTTACAGGGCACATGTGTGTGTCTACATGCTGCCTGAGCACAGTCTACATCCCAGCGGGACTGTTAGACGTGATCCCTGCGATCTAACACAAAGCTTTTAATTGCCTGTGATCATTTGCACACACTGTACCGCGCCGACACGTGTTTTTACACAAAGTTGCAACGGCTTCATCCTCCAGGGGCTCACATCGCTATAATAACCCAGGCGTGTTTACGACGATGAGCAGTTTTATAACTGAATTTCCCAGCTAATGGGAAACATCCTTTTCTCATGGCGCTATCGTCTTTCATAGAGCGCGTTTAATTTTGCCTCTTGTTAAAGCCCGCCGTCAGGCCAAGTTGGGCGACAGGAATTAGCTCGATCCCAACACTTGATCCGTGGCTCAAGTGCTGTGAACATGTTAACGCGCTTGGAAAACGCTAAAACTATTCAGGTGCTGGAGTAGGGTTTTTAACCAGCGTTTCGAGCTCAAGCGCACCCATTTAGCCTACATCCCAGGCTCTGTGTCATCCTCCTCTTTCCACCATTCCGCTTTCTCTCAAACTTTTTTTGGGGGGGGCTCCTATTGACCTAATTAGAGAGAGACTAAGCACATTCAGTGAAAATGCTTTAGGCTCTGTGGCATCAGCACAGATCAACACTCTTAACTGCTGACTTGGATGTGCTGGGCACAGTCGCTCATTAGCCACTTGGGTTAATTGTGTATTAAGAGCAGTGAAGGACGAGAAAGATAAAACTCTCTTTTATCTCCTTTTTTCATTTTTCGCCACATAATGAAACTGGTCTTTTACCCCCCATTTCAACTCGTTATGTGAATTTGTGTCTGTTTTTACTTTTGTCCTGAATTCCAGGTCCAATTTTATATATATTTTCTCACCTTTCAGACACATTTAATGTTCATTATTACAACTATATTCCTCTGTAAATTTCTGCCTCATACATTTAAAAGGCTTTACTTTTAATATAACCAGGACTAATATTGTAAAGTAAAGCCCACGACATCTTTGAGGCCAAAATATTTGCTTCTTGACTGGTTACAGGAGTGTGTGGCCCGTTCCCTCTGGGCTCTTGAGCGACGCTGGCAGAGTCATGCATTGTTGCATGTAATGCAGTCAATAAAAAGTGGGATTACAATGATGACTGGATTTGGAGTAAACAAACTATTTGCTTTGTTGTGGCAAAGCTGTGTGTGCAACCCAGCGTTTGCTCCTAATCCAGAGGAGTTTGACTGTGGAAGATAGAATGAGCAGCGGACCTTCTAGGCAGAATAAACAGACAAGCAATCACAGATGCACTGGAGTGTAGGAGTGAGGGAGATATTAAAAAACCGCACAGCAACCTCGGGCCTGTAGCTCAGACAGTAATGTTGATGAACAATTCTTTAGCATGTATTCAAATTGGGAGGATTAACACTCTTAATCATCTGGGCATCTTATTTCTACACATACCACTCCTGTTTGTTTCTCTTCTTCACCCTCTGCTCGTTCACCATTTAAGGCCTGCTTTACTCCCACGTTTTTATTAGGTTTCCCCTTCGCAACCACCAGCCCATTCTCCCTAAATGAAGCACCATCCACCAGCTCCTCAACTTCCATTCGACCTCCCGCTGCTTAATTTTCTCTACGCATTTTGCCCATCGCATTTCCATTTCTCCTCCCAACCAGTAGCTTCCCGGCCAGCTACACTTCCGCACTTGCTGCCATGGCGGAAGAAGGGAATATCAGGAAAGTCTTGACAGAGGCATTACAGGAAAGTAGATGAGCTATACAACCGTAGACACAAAACAATAACAGATAATAAGTCAGAGATGCAGAAGTCCAAGTTCCATTTATATGTAGTGCAAATTTTCACTGTTTGCAAACGAATGCATGTTTCCATCCACTCTCATTATGCTAATTTTAGGAGTTGGGCACATCGCGATAAACAGTTGGTGGCGTTTTCAAATGCTCCAGTCTGGTGCCATTAGGCGATTGCAGAATATAACAAAATGACATAACAAAAGACAGTGCCATTCAAAGCACAGATAATGGAAAACCATGTGGAAAGCATCATGGAAATGACACGTGCAGCTATTTTCCCCACATGGAGTAAGAAACACAGACTAGAAAAAAAATATTACATCATCTAAGTGCTGCTGCATAATATTTATCACTGTTTACGCCTAAAGGAGATGCAAATGTGTAAACGCAAAAGATAAATAGGAGGAATGAATTCGTTATCAACAGGCTGAATGTCTGCGACACCGAGTGGTTGGTATTCATGCATGATCATCCTGCTTTAATGTAACTTTCGGAGCAGGTGTTTGTGCACATGTAGGTGGCGGCAATAATGCACAGGCGTGCAGTGTCAGGGACGGAACGATGCGTGACTGTGCGATTGTGCGTTCTCAGCATACAGCGTTTTCCATGGTACAGTACGTGGAGACGCCATCTATATATTCTCCCTTTTCTTTCTTCTATTTAAACCCAGCCACATCATTTTTAATGTGGTTCAATTGCGGGTAAAAAGCTTGTCAAGCGTTCTCGGAAAATACACTTACACACGCCTCTCAATCAGTCCGTATGTCTGCTGGGTGCTTGCAATTACGGCAGACTGCCACCTCGACTCAGGAGAGCGCGTCTCGCTGAATGTCAGAACTGACAAGATGCTGCCAAAGCTGTTGCTGGGATTCCCCCTCTCAGGTAAACTTGTACAGTAACTGAATCATCCGCTGTATTATTATGACTATGCCCTTGAAGCATCCTCTGTTTCCCCTGACCCTGACAAACAAACCGAATGTGAAACAGCCCGAGGAGTGTTGTTTTGTAGCTGGACGTCATTGTGGCATTCTCAAAGACAAGGCAAAGTTTTACAAAGATCAATACAAAACAAACATGTCATTAGATACGTGTTGTGCAATCATCTCTCTCTCTGCATCTGAGTTATACCATTGCAGGTTTTGTTCAGGCAGACTTTAAATAAAATCCAAAAACAAGACACTTACAGACAAGGAGACACTGGATCTATATTAGCATACAGTGAAAGGTTTCTCTCACTGCCTCAGCAACAGTCTCTTAGCCGATTCCTTTTCCTTCCTCGTTTTTTTTTATCCTACTATTACCTATTTTTTGCCTCATCTCCCTCGTCATCACTTTGGTCTTTTTGTCTCCCTTCGGGTAGCAAAAAAAAAAAAAAAACAGAGCAAATCTGATTCACTGAGTCACAAACAAGTTTTCCCCTCTGTTCATATTCAGATGCATCCATCTAAGCTCGAGATGGAGAAGAAGTGAAGATGGGAGCTGTGCAGAGGAAGAGCGTTTGAGGAGCATGTGTTTACCCCCCTCTGCATGGTGAGTCACAGAGAAAAGCGAGCACCTCTAATAGTCTGCGTAAGTCTCCGGAGCAGACGAACAGAAACGGAAGAAATTATTGCAGCGATGTTTATTTTTATTGAGGGGATGCTGGGATCTCATTAGTAGCGAGGTGTCAATCTGTTTGCCCCTAATTGAGGTTGGGAGGAGGGCGAATGGGTTCAGCAGCACTCCCAAATAATTCTCCTCGTGTTAAATTCACAGGGTATGATTTTCCAAGAGCGTTCGCGAGGGGATTTGTCGAGCCGAGAGAGAGAGAGAGATGGCAACAATGTGAGACAACGTTCAACAAATGGAACGCGCAGATCTGCTTGAATGAATCTTACTACAAAAGAGCTGCTGTAATCTGCTCACGTGGATGCATTTGATGTCAGTCCCAGATGCCTTCTCCTAATTGGGCTAATCTCTTCCTCTTATAGTCGGTTATTTACACAAGCTGATAAAAGACTTCTACCTTTCATTCCCGTAGGTAGGACAGTTTCGTTTTATATCCAGGGGTAGTGGAGCCAGTACTTTATGCAACATACTGCACAGTAGCTCAATAATCCAACGACACCAGATGATTCTAACAGACTATGTTCGAAACTGGACTGTAAACGAATCAAAAGCACAACGAATTATTCTGTAGCAAATTAGTGTCATTATCTTTATTTCATATTACAGCCAGACAGTGTTTCACAGACTTTGCTGTAGCCTCACACATTGAACTACGCTGACTACACACAGCCAAACAATAAAAGACACAAATGAGAGCTGCAAATCAGTCCCTGCTGACATGTTTGACTTCTATACGCTGTATGATCGTCATTTGTCTGCGAGCTGGTAAACAGTTAAATTACCCCCTTAAGTCAAACACAATGTGTCACATTAGCACCTACCTGGAAGCATATTTCAGCAATTACGAGGTCTCAGAGCTGAACAGAGCTAAGAAAATGTACTGTGTACCATCACTTCTATAAATGACACCTGAATACTGCATCTCACATCTTCCTATTAACATTATCATCCATTCTCACTGAGGAGAAAGTATCGTAACATCAAATATCTAGTCTCAATTGTGTAATCTGCTCCATTAAAACAGAATAGTGCCACATACACCGAGAGAAATGTAGTGTAGACTCACATCTCTATGCAAGTATATTTTTGGACTTTTTAAAGCTCAAAAATTATTTTTAAGACAAATTCCTTCTATATTTATGTGGAGCCTCTCGTGTCCATTGTTGTTGCAAAAGTAGGTTCACATGTACAAAACAACATCCCTTAATGCAGTGTATATTAGATAGAATTTGACTAATCTATAATAGTTCCGGAATAATAATAGCAGTAATAATAGTTTGAGGAATAATAATAATCACTGATTATACATGAACACACAATATCAAATATCCATCTTTGGAATTTCTCTTCTTAATCAAAGTATTCATCAGCATGTATTTTACTCACCATATGGAATGACTGTGGCAAAAATCCAGGGCAGACATGATCTGTCTGAAGAATTTCCTGGCCTCTTTAGGCGTTAATCTGCCTTTCTTCACCAAGTAGTCAAAGAGCTCGCCACCAGACACGTGTTCTAGCACAAGGTACCTGAAAGAAAGTGAACGGGCAGAAAATTGAGAGTGTGCGAAAGAAGAAAAGATAAAACAAGGACAGAAGAACAAGCTCTTATATGCATAGAAAAGAGATATTTCACTTGGACTAAAAATCCGTGCTCTTTACCGAACCTTGCGAAAGGAGGATCAAAGCTCCTGACCTCAGAACCGTGTGAACTGAAGTAAAGTGACAAACACAGTTCCCTCGCATCCATTATACACACAGTAAACATCCAGGATAAGTCATTGTGTCTTCCCAAAGCCTCGTCCTGTCGACTGTTTGTTGACTCTCATTCTCCGATTTGTACCGTACCGTGCAGCCGGCGAGGGAAGCCTTCACTATGACCCCCTGTAGGAGGCATCAGAGGGTGTGAAAAGCTCTCAAATGTAGGTTTAGGAGCTTGTCAATTTTGCTAAGGTATAGATGTTGTAAGTGTCCGTGAGTCCCAGTCGTTGTTTCAGCACTTGGTTAATCATGTGAAAGAAGCAAAAGCGAAAATGCAAGAGATTCCCCGGAATCTCTAGCTTTATGTGCATTCCTTTTTTTCTATTACCTTCAAAACACGCATATATGCACTCAACCTGTCCTGCCATTGCATTTTATTAGGCCACTCCTCAGGCAGCCTCCGGCCTGTGCGGCAGCTGGACTTGTGAGGGGGCAGTCCGTCATCCTGGCTTGTATACGGGCCTGCTGTGGGGCTCCTGAGAGGACAGTGGGAAGATGAATCTCAGCTGACCCCAGCCTAAAGCTGCATCTGTGGGCTGAAAGCCAGCAGTGCCCTGCCCCTGATCCAAACGGGCCAGCTCGTATATCCCGTCCTAAAGCTCCCTCCATCTTCACTCGGACAAATTGAATCCCAGACAGGCAGTGAAATACTCCCTTCCCGCTCCTCTCTCTGCTGTGGATGCCTGTCCGTGAGCACTTCTTACAGTTCGCTGATTACAGAAGATTGTTGCAAACGGTACTTTTCCATAGAGCATGTGTTCACAGCCTTGAATGCATAAAGCTAAAAAAAAGCCACCAGAGGTCAAGCATCAACAGGTTTGTCATGAGTAACATTACTACTCTACTGTGCATTTCACAATGACAGAATAGAACAATGTTTTGTCAGGAGGGTCTCAGAGTTAAGTCACGGTCCAGACGTAAAAGCTTAAAGACAGTAGGATATGGAGCTGTAATAATTAGAAACACGAGTACAGTTTGCAAACAATTTTGCAAGGATGCAAAGTTGGCCTCAATGTGTCAGAACAGTAGCGGGTTATATTCAAAAAACATAACTTGCCTTGTATGTGCGTTTCATCATTTTATTACTCATTCAAAATTGCAGCTAAAATCCTGGAGTGAAACTGCTCCCAGCGCATTCGCTCGTACGTATTATGTTCTCTTAGAATGTGGAACCATATTTTCTTCAACCATTTTTCACTCTCTGAAGCATAATTCATATTAACATCTTGATGCGATCATTCATCTCTAGCAGCGAAATAGCCATAAAAAATATTGCAGAGCTATGTATCAAACTGCTTCCACTTCTTTTTCCACCTTCTCTACACACCAGTTTAAACATCTTGTAATAGCATCTGTGCCCGCAGCATAATAAATCTCAAAAGCTCTGGGACTGCTAGCTCCAAACATACTGGGTGACTATCAATTATGGGCTTTCATATTATGATATCTGAGGAAGGATCTAAACAATATTAGGAGTCATATTACATCACTGTATAAACCAGAGGGTATCAGAGTCCGTGGTCCAAGACCGTCTGGATGCTACTAGTGAGCAACTGTCAAAAATGACAGATTAAATAAATGAATAAGCATTGGGCCCAGAATGTTATTTTGATAATCCAATTATGGAATTAATCATAACATTTTGCCTATTTCTATCATCTTCATGTACAGGAATCCCATTTGGTCAGTAAGCTCAAGATGAGAACTAATTTACTTGATGAATAGTCTTTAGTAGATCAAGAGAGCTACTATAAATGACTCACGGGCCTGTCACTCACTGCTGTTAAAGTCAGCTAATAGATTTATGTGCCTGCTTGTGTGTGTGGTTACAGCAGACTAACACGGCTGCCGCTTTCCATGCCTAATGCTTCT
This sequence comes from Macropodus opercularis, assembly GCA_030770545.1. NCBI lineage: Eukaryota > Metazoa > Chordata > Actinopteri > Anabantiformes > Osphronemidae > Macropodus > Macropodus opercularis. Next base: position 5,736,387 of record CM061094.1, on the reverse strand, counting down.
TAATGCAGCGGCGTTGCCTCTGATAAGCATGTCATGGTGTTTACATTGTGGCGACTTCCTCTCCCTATTAGCAGTCCCCTAGTGTGCGCTACTGAATTAAACGCTTCATGCCGGGTACTAATGGAGCAGCCGCCCCTCCCAAGCTATCACTGCTGCCCTGCAATCAGAACACGCCGATCAAAACCAAAAGCATCTGGGGGATTCGAAACACTGACCCTGCAACCTATACGGTAATAATATTTGTGAACCGCAAACCTTAAAATACGAGATATTTTAGAGACATTGAAAGCACAATAAAAATAAATAATTGATACTTACAAGTATTTTTTGTTTTCATACACATCGTGCAGCTTTAAAACGTGCGGGTGTTCTATGAGCTTCAGAATCGCTATTTCCCGCTCCACCTGTGTGAAAGATGGAGAGATAGGAAAAGAGAGATAGACAGGTAGGGAAAGAGAAAAGAAAAAGATGAATGATAATTAGTAAAACATTAACACAATCAAAAGCACAGGATGAAATAATCTGTCCTCTTAAACAGCCCCTTCTCTTTCACTGTTGCCAAAGCGGAAGCACAAGGCAGACAGAGCGAGTGACCTCAAAGTTGTCTGTGATCAGCTCTTATCTCTCTCTCTCTTTTTTTTTTTTTTTAAGGTCACCTGTCAAGGTCATTGTCAAGAGGCAGCGGCGCTCACACGGATCGCAAGCGTGAGGACTTAAGAAGAATAAGAACCAAAGAAAGAAGCCGACTGACACTTTCTACTGGCAGCAGAGAACGGAGATAAGCTTTGACCACACTCTGGTTGGCATCCAGGCCAGCAGGCACTGCTATCTCTGGTTGAAAATACGATTTGCTTCAAAGACTGAAGGAAAACAGCTTGTGTTTGTCTAATCTCGTACGTTCCCCACCTCCTCTCGCGTGAAACACAAAAGTCTTGTCGAATATTGCGCCACCGCATTTCATAATCCTGAGGTTCGCTTTGAGGTGGACGCCAATCGACTCGGCGAGATAAGAAACCGTAAGTGGAATAACCTGTCAAAGTCATGCACATTTCTGTCCACCAAGACTACAGCCCGCGGGTGAATTGGGGTCAAAACGTCTACTCAGGTACATTGTCTCTCGCAGGAAGAGTTTTCTCCCCCCTCGCAGTCAGTCTGAGACAGAGGCTGCACCTAAACACAACAAAGTGTCCAGAAGAAGCGGACCAGTCGGTCGAACACAAGCTCCTGAGTTTTTTTTTTATTTCTTTACTGCTTACTGAGCTGCAGAGAGACAAACTCCGGGACTGTCGAGAGCTGTATTTCACCACAAATCAAGCGGATCACTTTGAATTTGTGTCAGCGTGTCCAAAAAGGTTGTACTCAGCATGTAGAGCTGCCACTGGAAATCAGCATGGAACCCACTTCGACAGGAGCCGGCCCCACTCTTCGGCCCCTCTCCGGTGGCACCTCTCCCGAGCTCCTCGCAGTTACCCGCATCCCGTGTCCATCTTCTCCTCCACCTTCAGTGTCTAACTCCGGCCGACAGTGATGGAGATGAAAGGACAGCGTGAGTTAAAGGCTCCCGTGCCTTATCTCAAAATCAATTTCCTCGCATCACTTGCCTGTGACAGCCATCGTGTCGTTTTAAAGTCATACTAATCACAGCTTGGCTTTACATTCTCTTCCCTACTCAGCTGCTTGCTTTACCAACGTACTGCATATAATTCTTCCTCTTAATTACGCTCTGACATTCTGTCTGCTCAGGCCGTTTATTTTGCCACAATAACATTATTATTTCCTGCAAAAATTACACCATCCCTCATTCTTTATGAAAGCTACAGCATTGAAACAGCTCACGCCCCGACACTGAGAAGAAGAAGAAGAAGAAGAGGAAGAGGAAGAAGAAAAAAATGATTTGCAGCGCAACTAGCGTTGAAGCTGCAGCCAAGAATAAAAGCCATGGGGGAATACAAGGCTAATAAAGCTAGGCACACAGCTTGTATAAAAAGGGTTAAGGGGGGTAAATTGTAATTAGCATTAGCATGGAGCATCAGTGGGAGCGAGGGCTAGGCTAATCAGGGCTAAACCAGAGACTAATGAACACCATCAGTAGTATTACATCTCGCCGCTTCCTCACCTGAGGCTAAGGTGTGTTGTAAAGAATGAACCCGCGGTGGCCGTAGCTCGCTATAGCTGCAGAAGCAAGGGCTCCCCGCGAAGAGACTAATGCCGCCCAGGACCCTGGGAGGGATGAGCTGTCGACGCGCTGCAGAGCCGGCAGCTGGCTTCCTAAGCTTCCTCCTAAGTGCCTCCTCTCGGTTAATTGAAATAAGAGAAACGAGGCTTAATGTGAAGACTTAACTCTACAACTGCCTGATTATTGCAAGATTAGCTGTTGATTAACACGCTAATGTAAATCTGTTGCGTGCAAGAAAAAAAACAACACAAAACACCAAAACAAAACAAGCAAAAGGAATCGTTGCATCGTAGCATCGAATTGCCTCGGACACGTGTGCACCTCCATAACCTCGTGGCAGCAGACGTGCCAGGTGGCCCGTCCTCTCTCTTGGCTGAGCTCATGGCGCATGGCTCCACTCTCTCTCATTACGTTTTACATCTGTGAGTGGGGACGGCTCCCTCCAACTGCCGTAGCACTTCATTAAGCCTTTATTAGCAGGCGCTTCGGCCACCGCGCACCGGGACACGCGCGCACCCGAGCAGATGGACAGGTGAGTCAAAGGAACGCACGGCTCCTTGTAGTCGCTCCTCTTTGTGCCGTGCGTTTGATGTGGTAATATAGCGCACATCTGGGCACGGCCGACGCCGATCCAGCTTGTTTATTTGAAGCGGAAACGACTAAATAAATCTTCTTGCGCAGCGGTACAGTAGATTTTGAGGGATGATATCGGAACAGAATCATTTTAGAGAAAGGCCTGATTGTTTCCTGGCAACGTCATATCCTGACACAATACCAACAGGGCGGTGATGTGTGTAGTGCAGCCAGAGTTTCCAAATAGTGTAATGTAATGCATCACTTGCAGTCCTGGTGCAATTTGCACATGCAAGACGCTATGTCGAAACAAGGCTGGCGAGACATGGACGGATGATGACTACGGTTCGTGCGTCATTCCAAATCCAGGGGATGAGAGCAGCCATTTTAGCATAGTTCCATCAGCTTGCTATTGATTCTTTAAATTACAGCCTTGGATGTGAATGGTTGAATGGACGAGTAAGCAAATCACTGGTGACAACAATGGTCCAGTGACAGATGCCCAGAGACAACAAAGACGCAAACGCTATTACATGCACGTCACATATGTCACAGGGCGACGCGGCACAGAAACCAGTCAAAAATCTCAGACCGGATCACAGGCTGTGTCATCTCTCGCTCCCCACTTATTGCATCCTGTGCTCTTTCTCCTGCCTTTCTCTCTCATGCACACACAAGGAAAACACAGACATTTTCTGTCACCTCCCCCAGGCGAACAAGTGAACGGTCCCTTGATGCCGACTTTGAGGCTCAAAGTCAGGAGGGTAGCCATGTGTGGGCTATGCTAAGATGGAAGCTACAGTGGATGCTGCTGGTGGCGGCAGTGGGGATAGAACCCCCCCCCCACAAAAGTATAAGACACAGGAAAGATGACTGAACATGAGAAGGATGGAGGCCAAGCTATGTACTGTACTGTAGAGTGAACTGATAACAGGTAAGGCTGCGAGACGGCGACGACAGGAGCAAAAGAAAAACAAGACAAAAACAAAACATTCAAATCAAGCGAATGAGAGTCCAACACATAATTCAAGGCTTATTGCTAAAATCTGCCCCCAAAACATTCAAACAGCAAAATCGAAACTAGTTTGATTGATCATTCCTGGAATACAGCTTGGTAAAAGATGCAGGGTTGGTGTGTAAGGGTTATTTTGTGGGAAACCACAGTCTATAATCAGTATATTATGTTTTCCAAAAACAATTTCATTGTATGAAAATAGATATAAGGATCTAAGCATATGAAAGATTATCTTACTCTGCCAGAGAAAATTATCTGATCTTTGTTTTCATTGCATGAGCAGAATTCATCTTTCAATATGCTGCAACAGGCTCAATTCCTATTTTGTCATTTGGTAAAATTATAAATTTAAAAGCTCATAAATGTGCTTCATTATGAAAGCTCTCATAAAAACCTAAATCAATCATGTACTGCAGCTATTCTTCTGTTTTAAATTGTGAAAAAGCCTTTACTTCGGTTTCTCTTCTGTTAGAAGAATGTTTGAACTGTTCCCCTGAAAAAACAAAAACGAGACAAATGCACCAGGCAACGTATGAATGAGAAGAGAACGTGAGTAAGGACGGGGGTGATGGCTTGAGAGGAGGTGACGTGCAGCCAACTGTCAGCGAGCAGAAGGGGAGGAGACAGCACAGCCTGGCTGCTGGCTGACGGGCGACGCCGCTCGTCATCCATTCACGGTTGTGACACGCGGCCACATTAACGCATGATGCACACACGCTGCACACACATGCTCCTCGTCACGACAAGCCACGAGCCACCTCTACCCGTCCATATGTCGGTCAGTGAGCCAGTGGGGCAGAATCTGTGTTTTTCTGCCAGGAGCAGAGGGGAAACCGAGCTGGTGCGCGCGTGCTTACTCACGCGTGTTGATGGTAAAGGCTGCAGGAGCGGATGCAGAGGCCTGCCTTTGTCAGCGCGAGGAATGATTCTAGTGGAACGGTTAAAAGGCTGCATTCAAGTTCAAGACACACTGGAGCGTTTCTTGGAGAACCCGCTTATCCAAAACTTGTTTCAGAAACGTGTGGCGATGGAGCTTATGGTGTTCGGTGAAGCGGCGCGTGCGTCGGGCCCGTTGTGAATCTCCTGCTGAGCTCCATTCTGAGTTCCGTTGAGAGCAAACCAGCCCACGAAGTAAAATCCTATTTGTATGACTCCACACCAGTTGAAGTGGCTGATTTTTTTTTCTGTTTATCACTTCTCTCTCTCCACCCAGCGGATCGCGCGGGCAGCAAACCGGGCACACGTGGATGCACAGTCAACACAGCAGGGTTTTCCTGATAATCACTGTATCAGTCATCCTTTGTGAGGAGGAGGTAAACTCCCTACACGGGGGAGTTTGATCAATGCCAGACACATGTAAATCGATCAGGACACAGTCTCTGCTAGTTTGCTAGTTCTTATCCTTCATCCATCTCCCAGCCTTTAAAATCTTATTACTCATTACCACATCCCACCCAAGACCAACGCTGACACCACTCCTCTTCTTTCGCCACCCCTCACCTATTGTCTCTCCAATCAAGTCTGTGATATGAGGCTGCGCTGCTGACAGATTCATCAGGCTGCCACTTAGAACAGTGGCAGCCCCACATCATTTCACACTAACAGGCGCGTCCCTAGATGACCTTGGTCGTAATAGAGTGTAATGGAAGCAGTTCTCCACACCCTGAGGTCAAACCCATGAGCCCTTATCTAGCCTGCTGCACGGGGCGATAGGTGGAGCGGGACGAGCCGGGAGAGGGGAAAGCGCTCCGACCGCGGGAACGCCATCTGCAGCGTGATTGATTGATGAGCGACAGGCAGGCGGTGGATTCCTCTGGCAGCCACGTTCTTCCGTCAGCCGTCTCAAGTGTCTTTTTGTCAACTCACCGGGTCCATCACTCGCTTCCCTAAGTGCAAAGTATTTCATACAACTGGTAAGGTGACCTTGGACTGGGTGGAAATGCGAACGTGGATTAATGAACTCTTCACACGCTAGTGAAAGACAGCGCAGAACTAAATGGGGCGATTATGCGAAGGTCATCCATACCAGTGACGAAAATCTAATAATGTACAGCAGCCTGTATTTGCATACGATGTAGAAGTAATTGCAAGGAGGAAAAAATTCGAAAATGTACACTAAATGCCTTCTACTAGGAAAATGTTTATTATTGTTTATGGCAGTCAAACACTGGCTTTCAGTTTAGCATTAGACGAGAAACGTCTCGCTCCTTGTAAACATTGTACGCGTTTGATATAACACTAATATTAAAAGAAAAAAACATTTTTAAATACACACACACACAAAAAAAAGAAATAGGTTAACAACAAAACATGTGCTGGGATGTAAGAGGGAAAAAGTAAGAGGACTTGAAAATAGCTTAAAACAAACAAAGTGAGTAAACAGTATTCAGTGCAATAACTCAGATGGGCACTGCTTCACTTACTCAACTAATTATCTCCACATATGTAAACTTGGCTTATTTACGGACACCAGGGGCTGATCAATACTTAGCCAGGTAGAAGAGTCAATACCGGACAGACGGAAGGTCAGAAGGTGACACTGGTCAACTCCAACCGTCTAAATTAGCTTAAAACTTAAGTAAGTTTAGAATGGCTCTGATAATGTAATCGTTAGTTATTTTAGCCTTCACAGGTCTTACTTACGCCTCGACGCATTAGAGGTGTCGACACTATGTCGGAATAGTTGATGGTTACATAAATAAAAAAAAAAAAGCCTACATGTATTTATATAAAGATGGTTGTGTGCACGTACAGTGACACAAGAGAGAGATAGAGAGAACATCCGATGGAGTTAAACGCACCTTGTTTACATCAGGATCGACCCCAAACTCTGCCACGCCAGAGTCAGTTTCCCCCTGTTTATCGGCCACAGCTACAGTAAAAGAGGTGAATGTACACATATACATGCCGCTGATTTTGGCAACGGACGCTTGGCACGGAAGCATGAAACCAACTCGTTTTAGGGAGTCCAAGTACAACCTAGTATATGTTTGTGCAGTCAGTGCACACGTAAGTGGCCAAGAAACTACCAGTGTTGGCTGTGGCGGCTGTGGAGTGCTTGTCCACAAGCTGTGAATCACCCCACAACCCTGCCCATCTGATGTGAGACGATCACAGACAAAACCCTGCTGCGAGAGGACAGACAGAACCTTAAGGTGTGTGTGTGTGTGTGTGTGTGTGTGTGTTGACTGGGAGTAACTAGACAATGGTCATGGAGGTGTCACTCACGCTGTGTATGTATTACACACAGACACAAACTCCCAAACACACACACACACGCGCGCACTCACGTCAGTTACCATAATGATATCGCACGTAAACAGACATATCGTCGACAGCGAGACGGCGGCTGTCACAAACTGCGGCGTACTTCACTGTCCATCAGCTCGACTCTGCCACAACACAATGACTCCCACACACATTCGCACCAAATTACAGAGCCAAGACAACACTCAACAAACCTGACCTAATGTTGACTCTCTGTACGGCTCACCAGCACTATGTGTGTAACACGGTGTCACATCCAAGCGCAGTATTGACGTGTAAAAGACACCGTACTTCACGTACCCATGCAGCGCGGGACTTGGATAACACGTCTTTGATTATTAGTCCTTACTAAAACAAGATGGATACAGATGATCACAGTACCCCGTAGCTCAGCGGGTCCACTGGTATTAAGAACAAATGGGGGATCCCCAGTGAACAACTAAATAATAAGCATTAAAAAATAAAGGTAGAAAACAGAAAACTAAAGTATAAAGGGAGACTTTGCTGATCTTCCCACTTATGTGTTGAAGAACTGGATAAAACCCTTCGCCCTTCGCTTACAAAGAGACAAAGCAAAAATACCGGAGCGACACCAAAGCAACAGCAAATAAAAAAAGGCAAACAAAGCCTTCTCATCTGTCTGACAACACAGCGGCTGGTGGCTTTGAAGACGAGAAACAAGTGCCATCGGTTTAGACGTCTGTCTGTCTCCTGTCGAGCTCAACGGGGGGATCCGGATACATCTTACGTCTACTTTGTTTGCGTTTCACCTCTGTTTTATCTCGATAAGACATATGAGAGGTGAAGTCAGTCAGACATCGCCGTGTGTGTCTGATGAGCTCCGTCACCATGGACAGCGGCGGGACTAACGGTTTTACACATCTCCCCAGGGAAATGTTAGATCCGGCGTTCAACTCGATGTTTGGTCTTTGGTCAATATTTTGAAAAAAAGTAGACAAGTTGGGGACAGAAGTTTGAGCAAAAAGGTGACGTTTCTTCACGATCCATAATCATCACGAGCCCTGCAGGTAAAATCTATTCAGTTTCCGTTTCACTATAGACTCGTTACCGCTCAATAAAGTGGTTATGCTCTGATGGGAGAGTAGTGATTGGAAACTAGACAAGGTTTGTAATTATATAGACGGACAACCAGCAGCGAGCCCTTCCACATGCAGGGAAATCCATATCACTACTTACGTTCCAGAAGGATGCGTCAGGGAAGAAGGGAAACAGGGCAAATAAAACTTCATTAACAACACACATTCAGACACTTAATTTAGCAGCAATTTCAACTTTGATTGTTGCCGTTTTAGTTTAAAGTGTTTTTTCTCTCAGGTTACATCACGTGAATAACTTTAGGAACAATATTCCTAATATTCGTCTGCCAGCGCGGAAAATTACCTCACAGAAGCTGAACAGAACTACAGTTACACTCGACACTTGCTCACAAAACATATGTGAACACACAAACTACAAAGCAACGGGTGAAAGATGCAGCGGCTGTGCAATACGTGACAGCAGAGGAACAGAGCTGGGAATTCTGCAGCGTTTCCGTGCAGTCGGATCTAACTGCGTTCCGAGCCTCACGGAGCTGATGGATCAACGCGCCGGGGCACAACATATGAAAGCCATTTATTTTAAGGGGTGTCTGCAGGTCTGCAGTCTCTACAGCCCACAAACACACACACAACATATAAAGTTAGAGTGTGTGTGTGTGTTGGAGGCATTTCTATATCAAACTCACTTGCGGCACAATAGAGATGGGCCAGAATGGCCAATCTATAATCATTAGGAGGGAAGAGTAGAGATGGCGGCGAAAGAAAGCTACAGTGCTGTCACCGAGGTGTCGGAATAATGAGATTAGACCTTGTGTGATTCATCTACGGCCGTGGCTGCTGCTCCTCACCCGCCCACCACAGTCTCTGCCGTTTGATCTTCTCCACCTCTATTTCTTCCATGTCTCTGCCTCTTTGGTTTAAAATCCTTATTTTCGAGGTTGCGCATCTAGAACTTGGCAACTACTGCGCCAGCGTATTTAAATACAGTAAGTAAATATGTATTTGTAAAGTTCTGATCTTAACGCAGACAGAAAAGTGTTATCAGCGGCCTTAAACTTCAGGCCATCTTAGCGGCGGCGGAGCCTGGTTGAGGCACTGCCCCGTGGTTCTGCTTTATCACAGGCAGGGTCTTTAGCACAGCACTTCATTTATTGGCTTCAGGGGCCAATTATACTGCAGATTTCTCCATCTCTAAACTTCTCTAAGTCTTTCACACATACACTTTGTGTAAAATGGCATCAAGGACAGAGTCTGTAAACCACTCGTAACCGCAAAAGTGCAGCGTCCTTTTGAAAGACGCTTTACTTCCCGTCACCCGTCCGAGGCGTTCCAGCTTCATGTTCGCCATCCTTTCTAACCTCCCCTCCATCCCTCTTTGCTTGCGTCTCTCTCTCTCTGGGCTTGGGGGACAGTGGAGTGACTTTGAAATCGTGCCGCTTCAGGAGGAAAAGAGAGTCACTCTGGCTAATTAGTTGTCCTTATCCCAACAAGAAGCAGCAGAAGCAGCAGCTCGCTGGCTCAGAGGGAGAAACAGAGGCGGCGCCGGCTGCAGCTACCGACTGCTGCATGTTAAAGATACCCTTCTCCCTCTTCTAGCTGTGAGTGCTGAAGGCTAGCAACAATTTAACCCCCCCAGAGACTAAGCTGCAGATTAGAGGAGTCGCTCCACTCAGCATAATGAGAGGTAATGTCTCACAGAAAAAAAAAAAAAAAAAAAAAAAGAGTATGAAATACTGCAGAGTCAGCATATGACATACTCCTAGATTTCCATAGCATAATCATCATCATCCCATCAGGTAGGTGCTTGAAAGCATCACAAGGATATTCCGTGAGTGTTTGTGTAGTATAGCATAAAACTATATCGCACAAGTAGTTCATACAATTAATTAACATTCAATCAGCTTCATGGGTTTATTGGGTTGATACCAAGTTGTAAAGATTTTGATTTTTAATCACTTGCGCTACAACAGTAATATTTCCAAGCAAACGAGCCTCTTTTATTGGACTTTCTCAATCTCGCTTGCAATTGTTGGGTTTTGGTTTGGTTTGGTTTTCTCACAATACCAGCATTTACAGAGTTGTCTCACTGTTGTGTCATGTAGAAAAAAACTGTGTAAGAAGAAAAAAAAAGTAAATCATTTTACATAGCAATCATTTTCAAATGTGACTATTCTTTGTACATGAATGTTCCATCTAAGTGTGAAGAAGACGAGACACACGTACACACTAATCTTTCCCCCTACATGTCTGTCTCACTCTCTCTCCTGAGTCGTGCTCGTTTTCATCCTCTCCCTACCCCACGTCCCAGAGACATGAAATCCAAAGGTTGGCCACACACACACACACACACACTCACTCACTCACACAGCATCAGATGGAGACCCTCCATTCTGTTTGGCCTTAGTGCCAGCTGCTGCTGACATCCTGTCACATGTGCACATACACTTCTCTTTCTCTCTGTGCACGACAGGCGGCCACTACCCACTGACAGAGATTCTTATTACTATTCAAGTAACTCCACTGTTGGTTTTTTTTTTTCCTGCTAAGATGTGAATAACAAAAAAATAAATAAATAATAAATAAAAGAAACTGAGCTGCAACACTTGCTCTTTGAAGTAGTCAAGACTCCGTCCCTGGATACAAACTGACACAAAGTTCATAGACAAATTCATTATCCAAGACAATTCAGTGTCTTTCTGGTCTTAGTGTCGTGGCCTGTGGGGCTGAGGACGACATCAGTTATATAAAGTTCAGCACACAGGGAGTGGAGGGGAGGCGTCTCTCGAGCCGACACAAGGAGATAATTAATTCAACCCGTCTCCGATCTCCTCAGACCCCTGACACCCAAGGCTAATCAGGGGAAGGACAGCCGTACTGGGACACACATATCAGAATATACGTGTGTCTATATACAGCACTTACACCCGCATGCATGTATGTATATCTTTATGCATAAATGTGAGTTCGTCAGCTGAGTTGTGTGTGCTGTATCGCGCACGCACACACACACACACACACACACACACACACACACACACACACACACCTGTCCAGGGGAGTCAGATTCTACCCTAATGGCACCATGGGGACCCACGACATTAGCATATTAAAAGGTGACATTTCGCAGTCTGAGGCCTGCAGTAGACTGCAGCCCGATCGCTGTGACACTGACAGCCACACAGGCAGGCCAGGGAACAGACACGCAGAAGTGGGAAGTACATCACGACAGGAGTAAAGCCTCGGCACCGCTGGATTTGGGTCAGGAAAAGAAAAACCTGTCCGGCTGCAGTAGCAACCCTTAGAATGGAGAAGTAGATTTGTTAAGATGTGACACCAAATGTCAGTGTGTCCCAGAACTAGAGCGGACTTTACTAGAAACCATGTGGCCATTCCCACATCATTCAGTTTCCCTGTATGTAGCCACAATAATACTGTGATGATTTAAATGTCAAAAACGAGGCCTAAGGTTGCTTGTCATGCAAAATCAATAAACAAATCACGATGCGTGCTATTAAAAAAATGCATAAATAAATTGGATTTCTTGTGGCGAGCTTGTAAAATAACAAAATCAGTTGCAAGTACCACTCATCGCGTTTCCTTCCACTTCCAAACAAGCTAATTTAAAACACATCCACTGCGATTTGAAAGTAACTGACTGATAACAGAGGAGAAACTGGGCACTTAAGGTTATTTTACCATGAATTCAAAAATTATTTTACTGGATGTGTTAAAAGTAACAGTTACCCCACTCCGCTTGACCATAAATGAACAAGATACAAGCTGCTGAGACACACACACACACACACACACACACCAGGGGCCAGTAGTTGAGAGAAGATTGACAATGGCTGAGTTCAGTAATTGGCTCTGAACTGCAGCTTCAGCAGAAGTGTTGCTCCTGTCGGAAACCTGTCAGTGTTTGGCATCTGTTACTATTATTTCCCACCGTAGGACAGTGGAGCGGTGGAACACCTGGGTTGGGACATTGTGCCGCTACCTTCCGCTCTGCTGTCACATGTTACAATGGTTCCGCCAACCACTTGTGCTACTACTAATAATACTTCTGTCAGCACAGAGGAAGCAAAAATGACCAGAACACCCCCACGCATATATTCCATTACGCATCGAATCGATAAGAGACAGAGAGGAAAACCTGCAGCAGGACGGCGAGGAATGAAAAAGAGCCAGGGAGACACGGACGCTGTGAGAAGCTGATTAATACCAAACCCAGGGAACACAATATCCCAACACACACAGAGTTTTTCATCTAAAGTCTAATGATGTTGCCACAGCAGTAATGCAAAACGGAGGGATTTTCCATTAGCAGATAACCTGAATGGAGAACAAACCCATCCGCTTCCTGCTTTCCAGCTCATAAGCAAACAATTACAGTAGGGTCTCCTCCCTGCGTGTGTCCTGTGAAAGACAATTTTCAGGTTGGAGCATCTTGTTGTCCTTTATCTTGCTGCTCTCCTCGGTTTCTTTACAACTGTTTCATCCACACAAGGGCCAATTTTGCAGCAAGCCAATTTTGAGCGGGCAGTGAATAGTGCCGCCCAGCATGAGCTTGGAAATACAAAGAGGAAAAAAAAAAAAACAACGCGGAAAATACAAGTCTTGGCTGTGTGCTTCAAAGGGGCCAATGTTATGAATAGGAATTCTACACCAGGAAGATTGTGAAGAGTTAATAATAATTATAAAAATGTTTTATTGTTATATTCCCCCTTTAATAAAAGGTTTGACTCCTGGAATTGAAGCAAACAGCAGACTACTCCGGTTTAAAACCTGAAAATATGAGCTGCTTCAAATTCCCAGCCAGTGAGTCAGCTCTTGGAAAGTGATACTATAACATAAATCCCTGACATTCATACATTTCCGCAGTTATTGATTTATGTAAAAATACAGACTACACTTAAGCTCTTTCTAATTTAGATTTCTGAAATGCCAGCAGGAGCTAGTCTAGAGCCAACGTGTCAAAAATGTGGCCTTGTCAGGATCTATGAGCTGTTGCTTTGTTTAGCCGAGCAGCTGCATGTTCAGTGGCTTCTGTTGGAATTAAATAAATATTCAGAGCTTCAATATATAAACTGTGCCCTAACGTCGAAGTATATGTTTTATTATTTAATAGTCATGATTACTATAATAGTTGTGAATGAAGCGGCCTACAAACATTGCTATGTCACAACCACAACCAGACAAATTACACTACCTGTCCATGCTCACTTACCTTCATTAGTACCGACTCGCTGAGTTTCTCCCGGTTAACAATCTTTATGGCGACTTTCTGGCATGTTACACAGTGGACTCCGAGCTTAACCAGCCCTAGAAAACAAAACAGGAAACGCGTTCAGAAAGGTCAAGCAGTGCCGCTCAGACGTTTGTGTTGCCGACTAATAGCGCAGCGGCGTGTGTGTAGAGGCGCTGTAGTAAATAGGAAGCACATTAGGAGAGGACATCTAAAAAGTCCCGCTGAATTAAAGTGATTTGTCAAGAAAACCGAGGGCTTGTTCGGCTAATGCACATTGACCACACAAATAAAACACGGGCAGTGACCTCATGTACAGATAATGACTTCTGAAGTATAGACAGTGTAGACAAGGCCCTCTGGGGTTTATTGGAGTCATAGAGGCAGTAAGTGAATGAGCCATTTGTGTTATTGATTCCTAGAATGTACTAAAACCGCTATAATAAAAGTTGTGTTGACTGGGCTAAAACCCACGATAAAAGGCAGAGGTAACAAACGGAGGCGTTACAAGGCCGGAGGTCGGGCATTAAATGGAAATCGTTATTGACCGCGGCTCAAAAATGACACGAGTGAAACAACAACAACGCACTGAACTGCGGGAGAGTAAATGAAGATGGAACATCACGCCAAACGCAAAAAGCGAGCCGAACGTTTGACATCACGCCGCTCGAGTTCTACTGGGAAGCGAAACACAAGGCCGCATAAATCCAGCGATTTTCTACGCAAGCACAGAAGCGTCTCCTCCGTCGCAGCATTAGTAAAGGCCCCCGGTTGAATGATCAGCGAAAGGAGAAATGGAGAAAATCAAGGAGGGATACCTGAGCAAGTGTACAGTTACAGTGGAACAAAGTGGCGCGTCTGTGAGTATTTGATGCAGGGGAGCCATGACAACAGCATCAATCCATTTTCTACCAGCCACCACAGAGCTGCACACACACATTAGAAAGATGTTTGCATCAGACAGATTACTTACAAAGTGAAACAAACACACATCCATGCTCAAACAAATGTCAGCTCTCTTTTATTGATTTCCCCGATGGCCCCCGTGGTGCTGCAGGGATTTAGAGACAACAGAAGATGATTTTTAACTTTATACACTACAGCTTTTGAGCTCTCTAATAGCCGGCGCACAGAATTTACAGAAATACTGACGTGGAATGAAGTGAACGCTTTGATTTCTTGCCACTCTTGTGCTGACAGAGACGGAGACAGTGGAATTAAGTTTCTAAGCGTCACTATAATGAGGCGGAGACGGGAACGGTGCTGCTCTATAGGAAACACGTCGATGGGGAGAAGTAATGTCCTGCAGCAAACCCGCTGGCTGCTGTGAACCAGCCTCACGTGGGCTTCTTGCTCGCCCTGCCGCCGTCTCCCTCACAGTTTGATTTCTGTACGAACCAGCAGAGCAGGAGAGTCAATGGACTCTCAAGAGGCGGCGGCAGAGTTCCCGCTCTTGTGACGCCACAGAAATGTCAAGGTGAGGGAGAGAAGCGGCGGAGGACACAGAGAGAAGTGTAAGCATATGAAAAATGGAGGGGCGAACGCGAGCGAGATTGAAAGTAAGGGACGACACATTATTCAAATGACAGGCCACAGATAATTAAGCAATAATGGAGAGCACTGTGTGGGCGTGAGGCTCTGGCTTGGGAGTTGAGAGGCCGCGGGGGCTGATAGTGGAGATACACATGGGAAGAGAGCGAATGGCAGCAAGCGAATCCGAGCGATGGGAAGGAACTGAACGTTATAAAAAGCGAAGATAAAAACGCAGAGAGACTCCGGAACGAGGATGAAGCAGCTGAGCAGGAGGGGGGGAACAACAGACAAACCCATTAGGTCTGTGATGGTAATCATATGTTAATGGCTGCTATAGAGAAGCTCATAAGTCATGATAAACACATTAAAGAGAAAATATCTGCCTGCAAACACATGAAAAGTTAACTGGATTATTTGCCTCACGATCCATCTTCTTCCAGCGCCTGTGTTTTTGTCAGCAGAGGGCACATTAACGAGAGAGAGATGTGCAGGGAAACACAGCACATTATGATTTTACAACCACTTTGTGTACGGATTGAAATGAACTCTTACACTGAACTCCAGTACATAATAGACTGAGACATGAGCCTCTTTTATACCACATGTACAAAAACCACGACTTGAATCACATCAATAAAACATCCTCAAATACCGTCGACATCAAATTTTGGTCATGCGTCGTTGGGATGTTCTGTTACCGGGCGCTTTCACACGTCACATCTGCTTCTCCATGATCCCCAAACTAAACCGTCGCTACTCCCTGCGCTGCTGTACGCCCGTGCCCCTGACGCCTGTCTGTGATGACACCCCTCCAGGTACTCCGAGCTCCACCTGGACTGGCAGAGACGGGGGGAACATAGCTTCAAACACGAGGCTTTGACTGAAAGCACAAAGGGACGGAGTCTCACTAGGGGAAGTGAGATTTGATTGAGACGAAATGCCTGCTGCTGTTGTCAGCCTCTGCCCATGATTGTGTTTGCAAGCATATTGAAGATGATTTATTAAAAAAAAAAAAAAAGATGTCCTGGACAGCCGGTAGCAGAGGTGTGTGTGGTGATTAAGCGTCACACACAGAGTAGGTTATTTGTTACCCGGCTCAGCGACACACATGCGGACGTACTGTACGTGCGTTTTAACAAAAGCCGCTGACATCAATCAGCAGGTGCATCAATCTCGCTTTACGTTCCCCCCTCTCCTTAATTAACTGCATCAAAATCCTTCACCTTTACAAGCACATCACCATAACGACACTAGCCAGAGACACACGGGCCACGGCTGACCCCCCCCCCCCCAGCCCCCTGCACCAAACTCACACTCTTTACTTTTCCACGCTCCTCTCTGATTAATGATCTAATGTGGAGGGGACTGCTGGAGGAAGACACGGAACGGGGGGGACTTTGCTTCACGGCTCAGAGAGCATCAGAGCTGAGCAGCGTTTTTTTTTTTTTTTTTTTTGCTGTGCTGAGCTGGAAGCTGCTGCATCGCTTCAAAGTCATGGTTTCAATCATCTTCCCACTGGCTTTGGCGAATCAGGGTTGAATAAAAGCTGAGCTGATTGCGTCCACAGAGACTGGCCACTTAAAAAAAAGACTAAACCGTAAACCAGGGCTGTCAAGTGACTCAACATAATACAGTTAGTTAACTGTGTTACTTAAGTGTGTTACTAATCAACTACTTTTCAGAAATTAAAGGACGCATTAACAGTGCGTCATCTGCTCTGTTAAGCTAAGCTATGTGTCCATATTGATTGGGTTCCCAGATTTTCTTGCTGGAGTATAAATTCCTCATAGTTGATGGAATGAATGAAAGTTTTTGACCTAAATTGAAAACTTAAAATACATGTCCTATAAGCAGTTGCATGTCCAGAGATGTTCTCTGGTCCGATGAAACAAAGATCAACTTGTGCCCAAATGACAGGAAGAAAAAAATAAATCTCAAAGCCTTGATGCAAAATATAGCCCGTCATCTGTCAACCTATATTATTTTGAAGTCTGGATTTTCACATTTTGAGTATTCCATTTAGAATTCAATATAGTGGTGCTCAGAGGACCATTGCCAAAAAAAACCCCTAAAGAAAAAGTATGTGAACCCTTTGGGAATTCTGTATTTCAGCATAAATTGGTCATAAAATGTTCGAAGTCGCAACAATAGAAAGACACAGTCTACTTAAACTAATCCTGCACAAACATTGTATGTTATAGGAACGTTCTTGGGATGTCTGGTGTGAATCGCTCTCTTGAGGTCATGCCACAGCATCTCAGTCGGGTTGAGGTCCAGACTCTGACTGGGCCACTGCATCACCCATCCTCTGTAGAGCTTCAGTTGACGGACAGATGGTCTTAAGGTTCCCTGCAAAATGTGTTGATAAACTTTGGAATAAATTTTTCTGTCAGTGGCAGCAATCCGTCCAGACTCCGAGGCAGCAAAATCCTTACAGGACGATCACACCTAGGGAGCAACAGTGTTGAACTTTCTCCATTTAAAGACAATCTGTCTTACCGTGGACACGACCACCAAGGCTTTTAGAGATACTTTTGTGACCCTTTCATGCAAATCAACAAATCTTGATCGTAGGAGGCATGGTTCACATCAGGCAATGCTTCTTGAGAACAGTAGACTCAAAACTGGTGTGTGTTTTTGTAGGGCAGGACAGCTTTAACCAACACATCCAATCTCATCACACTGATTGGACTCCAGGTTGGCTGACTCCTGACTCCAATTAGCTCTTGGAGAAATCATCAGCTTAAGGGTTCACATACTTTTTCCACATGAACATGTTATGTTCATCAAAAACATGAAAACATATAATGTTTGTGCAGTATTAGTTTAAGCAGACTGTGTTTTCCTATTGTTGTGACGTAGATGAAGATAGTAATGACCAATTTAGAAATCCATGTAATCCCAAAGGGTTCACATACTTTTTCTTGCAACTGTAAGTGTTTCAGAGTGGAACCTAATATACTGCCATCTGCCCTGAAATATCTGACAGGTGCAAAAGTAAAATCACCCTGGCGCCTTTTTGAATAAAGCATTTTTCACCAAAAAAATGTAATCCTTACCAAGAAAGACACTTGGGAACCAAAAGCTGAAATGAACAAACTTCTGCTAACAAAACCAACTAAATTGTACTTCTTATTAATTAAATGATGTAATTGTTGTAAATGATGTTGCTGATAACATATGACACAACCAAATTGAGAGAAATATATAAAAGCCTTTGGGGTACTGAGAGACTTTATATCAGGGCTGTTTATCTGCATGAGCTCCAGCAGTCTGCATAGATGCAGCTATGTAAAGCACTTTATTAAAAATCCTTTGACTTGTTATGGGAGTTCCCACAGGGCCTTCGTTGGCATGTTTATGTTTTCCTTGCTTTGCCTTCCCTTGGAGCTGTTTAGCCTGGCGCAGCAGCAGGAAAACCCCCACTTCCAGTGAGAAAAACCTCTAAGTTGACGTGGATGTTTCTCCAGTTCCAGCTCCCGAAACATACTGATCCGCAGTCAATTTACTATTGGTCAAGCCTGTGACACCCAGAGGGGAGCAGCTCTGAGAGGTAAAGCACCCTGACTGCGACTCATTTCCGCCGCCTTCGATCTGAAAACACCAGCAGGGAGCCAGGGTAGAGCAGAGGCGCGAGGACAAGAAGGCCCTGCTTGTGTCTGAGCCTGGGACAGCCTTTTTATGATCTTCCCCTTCTGAGCATGGTTTTAGATTCACCCTACTCGCAACACTGGCATCCATGTGGTTAAAGATTGTTACAGAAAATCTTAATTTCCATCTGGAAGGAACTAGGAGAGAAGAAGAAAGGAAGAAATAGAGATGTCTTCATTTGTGCACCTCTCTCGCTTTCAAACCTGATCTTTCCGAAGCCCAAAGCCTACGTCGGCAGATGGTACTAGCTTATGCTGGCTTAGCTTTCACTCCCTGAGGCACAAGCTCTGAGAAGCTCTTTGCCCTTAGGCGAAGGTCTTTGAGCTGCTTTCGACTTTCTGCACTTTAACCCTGAATGCTCTACGCCAGAGCTGCCGCTCTGCTCCGGGAGCTGCTGTGGCTTGTTCCTATAGCCTTTCCTGGTCAAATGGAAAACCCCAGCATCAAGGCATGACAGCCTCCTTCACCATGTAAAGGGCTGGAGCATACCATGGTTCACATTCTAGGTAGTGGTGTGTGTGTGTGTTTGTGTGTATACTCTTTCTATATGATAGTCGCCCACAGTCACGCTGATGTAATACGCCAGGATGTTAAACAATCAAATTAAATTATGATCTCTTCAGTTTTGTTTGCTCAATAAACACAGAATACCGACGTTCTACAAAATTAAACTGTGGGTGGTGACTGGAATAGAAATACATATTTTCTCTGTACAGTAGCTCCACTGTGAAAACTTTATTAGATTTAGTATGTGCTGCTTATGACAAAGGGCAGCACACAAATGGCAAATGACAGCATTTATATATAGCTTGTGAGCAATTACAAAGGACAAGACAAGGGTGTGTATTGGTTTTTATCAAACGCACATGTGACTGAAGCACAATTAGTTTACAATTAGTCTTAAAACCTTATTCTATGCTCATTTCTGTATTTGTCTCAACTATGTGTTTTCAGTTTTGCTCCTTTTTGTTTGTTACAGTACAAAATTGCTCTATGCATTTCTTTTCCGCTAGTTTCTGCCACGTTTTACTATCGTTGCTTCTTTTTTTTTTTTTTATCCAGTCGTGTTTTCTGGCTCGTTTATCCCTCGTTCTCTCTGCGCATCTCCGTCTCTTCTCTCCAGAAAGACGAGAGAATGCACCATCAGAAAGGTGTTGAGTCACACTGTGCAGGAAGGGAGACGGCGCGTCGAAGATCAAAGTTCTCCCTCGCTCACATTTTCCCTCCCTCATTCACTAAATCTCCCATCTCCCCGCCACCACCACCACCTCCCCCTTTTCCGATCTTTCTGCATTCTCAGTCATCCGTGACGTTCTTCTCAACCCAAATTCCCCTGCAACCCTTCTAAACCCTACCGGCCAAAGTAACGGCGCCGACATCAGTGAAAGCAGAGGCTCAGACCGACAGAACGGCTTCAAAAGCGGGAAGAGCAGTTTAGCCCCGGAGTGCTGGAGCGAGAAGGGAGGCACAGTGACGCACGCATACAGAAACTGTTTACTCGGCCTGCATGAAATAAGACATTTGCTCAACAGCTCTGTTATAAGTTAACTCCCTGCACAAACCGGGGGCCTCTTGGTAAACACATCACAAAAATAAAGCTACTTTGCTCATGCATGTTGTGTCTGATCCCCCTTCCAGAGCACCCTGGAGATGATTAGGTACTTGAACCTACAGCTGAAGGGCATTGCTTAGTTTATTAACGCTGTCTTTTAACTATGTGCTTTGACTGCTAACCGACGGAGAGCGCACCCATTATTATTCTTGAATAATCCAGATTTAGACCATTAGCTCCATTGGTCCCATATTAGCATATGCTATGTGTGTGGGTGTGTGCGATCAGATGCACTGTGTGCGGGTGCATGTTTGTTTTTGGGTTGTTTGTTTTATAGGAACAGGGGCTATACAAGTGTGGGAGACCAGTTTCACGACTGCATTTACATAATATAACCCCCCCCCCCCCCCCCCCCCCCCACACACACACACACACACACACACACACAAGCACAAGCACAGGGTGACACAGGGTGAGAGGCAAAGTTCTGGGTAGCTTGAAGGCAGCATGCTATTTTTTCACATTCTGAAACAAGTATTAGAACGACTGAGGGGACCGCCCAAAGGCAACGACTACTGAGTGTTCCACTTGGTTATCTAACAAGCTCTCTGATTGGATTCCGAAAACCCCACCCCTTTCTGCATCGGCATCACTCCCATGTAAATATATGCACAGATGCAGGCTCAGCAGCTCATCACCTGCGTGGTGGGAAATGGAAGCCTCACAAGCCAGTAAGGCAAAGAACAGAAGTCAGGCAGAACTTTATGGGCAGACATCCGTGTTTCTTGGGAGCAGACTCCCCATTTAGTTGATCAGAGGCGGCGACGGCTCCCCTTGTCTGATATCTCTCTGCTGAGATGTCACGGCGGATTCCAAGCATTCCACTCTGAATTCTGGTGTGATGTGACTGGAGGTCAGGCTACAGAGCCGAGCGAGAGCGACGCTGTCAGAGGAATGTTCCGCCCGAACCCCGAACGGCTAAATCAGATCAAACGTGAATGAAGACACGGCGGGCGGATATGCATATGGAGGAGATGAAGGGAGAGACGGAGAGAGCAAATTAAAATAAAAGAAGGCCACAACAATAAGGCCAATGACAGTGAGATGAAGAAATAGTGGTGCGGAGAGATAAATACCGAAATGCTGAGGAGAGATGCAGTCAAAACACGGAGAGAAAATGGGGCCTGTGAGGGTGGGGCATGGAGACTCAGATCTATTTTTAATGCCTCTGACTGGGGATCAGCAAAAGGAATGTATAATTACAGCCTCATAAATAATACAAGCGGGCTTCTTTTAATTAGCCACACTAGGCTCAACGCAGCAACCGACAAAACATGCGCACTTACACACACAAACAGACGCCATTGTCTAAAGAAAACGACAATACCGGTGTATATTTCTGTGTCACATTTGAAACGTGTGTCTGTGTGTGTATGTTAAACATGTCCTCACGCTGCTTCGGGGGGACGGGAGTCAAATGAAAAGCAGAAATGATGAGCTAAGGATTGATGCCACGACGATGACTCTGATAAGCTCCACAGTGAGCAAAGCCCCTAGACACCACCGAAGAAGCTGCACACTGCCTGTCTAGTATTAGTTAGATAACCCCCCCACCCCCATGTAAATATATGAATTAATAAAAATATTACAAAACCTTCTGGTAATTGTAGAGACACTTGCTGTGCTAATATGCTGTATTTGTCATGTAAGCACACACACACGCAAAAGAAAACTATGAAAACGTGCTATTTCTGTCGTGTTTTCTAGACAGGCCAATTGTGTGGGCTGGGAGAGGAAGAGGAAATCTGACTCTAAGAACCAATTAATCAAACTTCCCTCATCTATAATTCAGCCTGAGTTTTTTTTAATTCGCTAAAAGTGTTTGGGGTTGTGTATGCAACGCCTTCATTATCACGCACGGATCAAACCGGAACAGACTCCAGCGAGATGGGTTCTCATCAACCTGTCTCAATAACCAGCGTTCCTCTCAAGGAGGATTGAAACGGACGGTCGGAGCCCGACTAGGAAGAACTCAGCGAAATTCTCTTTGCACATCAAGAGAAGGCAGCGGGCTTGATCCGAGCTGGAACGACACATCAAGACGCCGACAGGATGTTATTTGGTTGTTATCTGGCAACTCATCTTCTCCCGTCTTCAGAGCCTTAATTTGTAAGCTAATTTGTGGCTGGCGAAGACAGGCTTGAACATGGGAGAGGATATTGGATGTAATTTGGTGTCTCACTCCATCTTCGTTTGTTGTGATTGGACTTTAATTGGCAACGGGCGAAGCGTTCCTACTTTGGGGCAGGAAGGGGAGATGATGGTCTGAGTACAAAGGCTGAAAACGAGCCCAACACCAGGGAAAGCAAGACGCACGCACACAGAGATGCACGATTTACTTCGGGCAGGTGAAGGAAACCACATCAAGCCAGCAGAAAAAAAACACAGGACGTTTCTTTTATGCTATGTTACATTTCTATAAGACCTTTTGCATTTCTGTAATACTTTTTCATATTCAACCCTCATAAAAGAAAACAGCAGGAGATGTTGTCCAAAGTCTATTACGGTCAAGACGGTGGCGGCAGTTTCAGTATAGACCCAAGACGTGCAGATGTAGTACAGAACAATCTTCTACTGGAGGGTGAATGCGTGATGTGTGTTTCGGGGTAGGGAGCCGTCTCCCACAGCGTGACCTCGATGCGCAAACGCTCGTTCTGATCCAAAGTCAAAAGGTTCCAAATTACAGACGAGCAGTTTCCTCTCCGGTGATTTTATGGAGTCGTTATTGTCTGTTAGCACAGAAAAAAAACAAAAAAAACAGCGTGCAGGAGAAAGGTCAAGGTGCCAAAGCTTTACCGTTAGTGTGTGGTCCAATCAGAAGCAACCCCAGGCAGGGCAACGATGACCATGAGGCATCTGTGTGTGAGGAGACTGCTTTACACTTGATTATTCCCAATTAGTGGAAAGTACAGGAACTATCTCAGCAAAGATCTGGCTCTATTTTATGGTACAGACCCCCGATGTCCATTTGAAGCTCCTGACACGATGCAAGTTAAAATTCCGCTTCAGTAACACAACAGAAGCACAACCATGGGCTTGAAAGAAAACTAATTTTGCTCCTTTGGAGGCTGACGATGGCTGTGTGAATAAAATCACCAGCAGACACATGGACAAGGTTCAGAATACTATATTTAAAAAAGGGAAGAGGAGAAGAAAACCAACCAACTCAATACAAAACAAAAACTGAGAACTAGCAAAGAAAATCTATATCTGGATGAGAAATGGCTGCGTAATGTAACTGAAGTGGAGACAATTAACGATAACCTTATATAGACATATAGGATGATTAAGGTGATGCTGTCAGCCTCACGCTTAAAGAGAGAAGAGTGGGAGCGCTTGACATTGATCATTGTCTGGCTGAAGGATCTCTCTGTTTGAGCCCCCCCCCCTTTGCCTAGACGTTGAAAGGTGTGATCCTCAACAAAACATACAGTCGAGCTCCTCCTTTTAATCCTTTAAAGATGGCAGCAGTCTTTGTTGTACCTAAAGATATCGGGAGCATCATGTGTTGCAGGCCACAGTGTCAGGCCTGGGGTCAATCTAACCATATTAATATAATATTTACACACTGGCACGGCTAATAAATGCTATCCATCAAGATGAAGGTGCCGCACCTGAGGCACTAAATCGCTATGTCGTCGTTCCTCGAGAAGAAAATATGTAATTAAGTCCACGGACATTTATTTTTACAGCTCTGCGCCAGGATGACTGAACATGACTCATCTGATTAGCAATGCCTTCCCCTTTTCCTCCATTTTTACTTATTGTTAAACATGCATTCTCTGAGGATAAACGGCCATTATCGCTGATTTATCTTTTTATCTTAAAGGGACATTGCATTATTTTTTTTTTTCATTTCTTAGTTGCCAGTCAAGCGTGAACCCGCTATGCTCCAGCTGAAGCCACTCGCTGTAAGGTCCCACTAGGAAGAGTTGCTTATTTATGACATAACAAATTCATTTAGCAGCGAGGAGACGTCTCAGGGGGGGAGGGGCTGCAGAGGAAGGTGGGAAGGGGGTGGAGACAGCGTGTAGGAGAATGAAATACATGGCGAGCCGAGAGAGAGAGGTGTTGTGGTGAGAGAGGGCTGCGTTGGTAATTACCCCAGCAGCCACTGGTGGAGCTGCCGACATCTCTCTCGAGGAGTGGGATAATTTGAACGACGCTTCTGACTAAATCAATGCGTCAGTGGCAGCTAGCTCATTACCCAAGCCAACGCTGCATTTCAATGGTACAACAAGGGAATTTCTATTAGCCACCAACAGCCACATCTCTGGCTCGCCTCTCTGCCCCCCTTCCCTCCCTTCATTTCCCCCTCTATCATTTTCACTTTGTCCTCTTTTCGCTCTCCCCAGTCAATCAGTCACTTTTCCTTCCCAATCAGTCTCCCCTTGTTTTTGTTGTTGCCTTGTACGTCTCTCTCTCTCTCTCTCCTGCAACCCCCCACTCCCATAATTCCCAGGGGACATAAGAATGGATGGCTCCGCTGTTGCATCATGCATTTCTACCATAACAACAGCGGTTTGTGTTTGTGTGCAAGCGAGGGTTTGTGTGAAAATATAAAATTCCAAAAGACAAAACGAGAACATTATAGTAAGGTAAAGAAAGCTGTGCTCTGACCCGCCTCGCCGCTCTTCAGTTTGTCTATAATTACCAGTGATCTGTTTGTGTGTGTGTGTGTGTGTGTGTGTGTGTGTGTGTGCAGGGCTCCTATGAGTAACATTCTACTGCTGAATGGAAATGAAAGCGGTTCTGGAGAAATGCCAGCACCCAGATTGCCCGCTTTCTCAAAGACAGGACTCACGTCACAAGGCTTGGAACACTGCCGTGTACATAAAGTGCAGGGAAACACAGAAAAGGACACTCACACACGCCACACGTGCACGCCCACAGCGAAGTACTAAAAGAGAGAGTACACACGGCGGAACACCAAGGGCACTTCGCCGAGAGTCCATTTCACCTGGCCTTTCCGCTGAACAAAGACTGATCTGAGAGTGAGATGTCTAACAAAGGAAAAAAAGTCAAATGGCACAAAATAAAAAAGAAAAGAGAGTCTGAAAAGAAAATTTGAGAGAGAGAGCAAGCGAGCGAGTGAGAGGTGCTTCACCAAGGGAGACTGAGAGCAGAGAGACATCTGTTCAACACAACTTCAGGGGGCTTTTACTCTGATGTCAGTCTGTCACCACATACAGGACCACAGGAGGAGATACATGCAGAGACTACACACACACACACACACAGTACCAAGTGCATCTTCCCCTCTTTCAAGCGGTCTCTCTCCTCCATGAAAATCCAGAGCTTAAAACCAACCTTTACGAAGAGACGCTTGCATCATTCTCGTAACTTCTCACTTGACCTTTAAAAGGCCATTAAAAGAACTGTCTGTAATAATGAGCTTTTGATAATTGTTTTTCTATTAAATGACTGGACTACACTTGTTACACCTCGATGAGGAAAAATCGCTTCTTTTAAACAAGCATTAATCAATGAAATCTGTATCATCGTCATTAGTTTGGCATTTGTCAAAATGCCACTGGCTATTATTTGACATCCACGCTGACTACAGCAGCAGTGAACTTTTAGAGACCTGATGTTCTCTTGTTCGCCTTGAAGGCCATCGCCGGGGAAAATACTGCGGTCATTAAAATGATAATGATACAGTCAGAGTGACTTAGGACGTATTGATCAAGCGCGACACCTCCCCCATCTGCGGCGCCTCACACAGACATTTAATGAGCAGGACGGCATGTGTGTGTTCGCCTGGGCTTGTGTATATAATGCATAGTTGTGTGCCTTGTCGATATTACAAGACACAAGGACACCACAACTGCGCCGCTGCAGTCAATTTGACCCATTAAATGATCAAATCAACGACACAGCCAGTATCAATAGGCCACTGTCGGAGGAGACAGGGCTGAAACATAAGTCATGTTCGCAGGGCCGATGATGGGTTTTATATATCATGCTAATGCTCATTAAGCTGTCACATAAGCCTTGCAGACATGGGGAGTATCTACGAAGCGCTTATTGCATGTTGTACATCACTGGATTGGGTTGCAGCTGTGAGAAAGTCTGACAAAATAGGCTTAAAGCATCTTCAATGCACATCAACTGTTATGGATGTGCATTGAGCATTTAGACATGTTGTCTTGACAACCGAAGACCTCTCAAACGCTTGTTCATTTCGTAGATGGCACCAAAGCGGCCCTTCATCGGGAGTCCACTCATGATGCGAAAAAAAAACACACCAAACAGTTGGAGTACACCAATTTCTGCATTCCCGACCTCGTCCTTCAAAAGCCCATCTCATTTGAAAGAGAGATGCACTCTCCCTGCATGTCTGAGCACAAACTGCCAATCAAGACGTCAGATGGATAGACGGACAGTCCTCACAGCCACTGATGACAGATGGTGAAGTTTGAGGGAGCGGGTTGAGTTCATGTCAAGGGCCCTGCTAGTGTCTGGCTCGGCCGGCGGGGGGGGTTGCTATGGTGTTGCTATGGAGACAAGGCAGAGCACGAGGTGGTTTATGATGGACATTGACGGGTGGTCCGCATAGGAGAAACATTTCTGTGTCCACCTGCTTTCTGGTATTAACATGACACGTCACACAACACGACACCTTAATCAGAATTTTGCGCGCGGAGTCGGTGCTCAACATTCAGCCGCCGTATTTAGAAGGTTCGGGTCAAAAACACACACTCGCACGCAGACGCAGGACGCGCTCTGCCCCGGAGCTAATGACGCAAATAGCCTCATAACTCTGCTCTTGGTGCAGCACACGAGTGCAGATAAGGAGACACAGGAAGGAAAGAGGGACAGAGAACAGCAAGACAAGAGGAAACAAAGTGAAGAGTAATGTCTGAGGAAGCTGGAATACAAACTGTAAGAGGTGCCCCGTCCATCACAGAACAGGTCCAATAAAAGAATGAGAAAAAAGGTCAACAAGAGTGAGTGCGTGAAAGAGATGGGGCAACAGACACCAGTACCAGCTCCAGCCAGCTGGGGGCTCCCGTCCACCTGCACCTCGGCCTCATTCACTGTCTTTTCTCTCCCTGGCTTTCATTTACACCCTCCTCCCAACTCTCCTCGTATCTCTGCCCGAGGGATTCTTTACATTTGTCTTGTAACTTTGTTTGTATTTGATGCCTTTCAACTACTCTCTCTCTGGTTTGTTTTTTTTTTTTCCCTCACTGCTCCTCTTTCCTATTGCTTTCAATCTCAGCCCCATTCTGTCTTTTTTCCTTTCATGATGGTGTCTTTTTGCAGGCGCTGCAGTCCTGCCCAGCCACTGTGATGTACAAAAAAACAATAGCAAGTCAAGGGAGCCAGACTGTCACTAAGAAGAGGGACACAAGAATATACATAGATGGAGGAATAACCCAAAAAATGTGTTGAAAATGTAATTAAATATCCACATTAACAACGCAAGCAATACATGCTTCCAAAACCAAGTGATCCATGACGCCGCGGGGATGCTGACACTCACGAGAAGACAGCGGCGTTGTTGCTCGGCAAGGAGCAAGGTGGGAGGGAAGGGGGGAGAAAAGGAGGATGAGGATGGAGAGGTGGAGTGAGGAGTTGATGGAGAGACAGGTGGGCCGAGAGTAAGTGAGCGAGAGAGAGAGAGAAGGAATGTGGTACATGGATGGTGCCCCTGGACCGTGGCGTAGTGCGAGCGCCTCCCCCTCCTCCTTTAATGTCAGTGATTTCACATACCATCACCTCACCGCAGAGCCACTCTCCACTCCGGGAGAATAAGACAAGAGAGGAAGGAAGCTAAACTGATTGGAGCAGCACTGTAGGTTGGGCATGAGGATAATATATGTAGAGGAGAGAAAGGAGCAGCTAATGAGACTCATGGGATTTGAATAGGAGAAAAAAAATATATATTTAATTTAATATTAAAAATATTAAATATATATATATATTGTAAAAGATTACATAGAGTGAATAATAGCCTACAGTAGACTGAAATAGGGTTGAAATGGTCCACCCACGAGATGCTGTATTGATACACTTCTTCATCACAGCTCAGTCTTTCTATCAATAGGCCATGTAAATACCATGGCAACCACACTGCGTCTCCTCTTGGAGGCCCACTGACAAGCTGATGAACAGCACCTAATCATCACAGAAGCTTAGCTCACGCATAAAAAAATAAATAAATAAAATACTCGCAGCCACTTCAAGACATTTTATGGCTGCAATTTCCCTTTGCTGTTCAAGTCTTTAAAATAAAGTTCTCCCTATTCAGAGTGAAAAATGGAGCAAAAGTCTGCAGGGTTAACTCGACAATGTGTTACCAGGGTGCGACAGTCCCGTGTGCTGGAGGACGCTTTCTACAACGGCAGGTGAAGGGGAGATAACTCTCAACTCCTGCGAGCTGGGCTCTTGGTGGTTCTGCAACCGCACGGCCCGGGACACACGGTTTATTGTGGCTGGTGAGTCTCAACAGGTGTACAAAGGGACGGCACCGTGATTCTGTGCAAAATGCAGTTGCCGTGTCTTACCTGGTGGACCGGCAAAGGTGGGGGGGCGGGGGGGGGGGGGGAGGGCATTGACGTGAGGCGTCACAGTTTCATCCAGCCAGCGGGAGGCAGGAAAAAGAGGCGGAAAGAAAACCACGGTTAGTGAGAACGTACAGTGTTGCCAGATAAACAGAACAGGGCACTTTCTAGTGTACAGCTACACAGAACGCACCAACTCACAAAGCGATTATGGAAGCATGCAAGTCAGCTTCAAGAAGTCAATAAATATGGGTTTAGGGTGGATTTACACTGCATTACATCCCAGCCAATCACTGGACTTTGCTCTCAGCCCTCATCCCCTCTCTATGTGTTCTCCCCGTCTCCTCCATCCCAGCTCTGACAGTCCCTCATCTCCTACAAAGCGTCCGTCTTCTAAACACACACACACACACTTCATGCGCGCGTACATACACACTCTCCGACTGACTTCCAAAATAATACCCGACTGTTTACCAAGCCAGAGAATCCCGAACGGAATCACATTTCAAAGTGCGTTTGAAGTTCCCACACAGATGTTGCTGTCTTCTTTTTTAAATTTTTATTTCATGTAAGAGATTCCCCCCTTGCTCTTCCACCCCCCACCCCCCCACACCTTGCTCGGCACAGTGTGACATTCTCGGTTTCCCTCAGCCTTCCTCCCCGTCCCTCCATCTCATTCCTCATGATCACAGGAAGAAAGTTTTATCTGGCAGAAGAGCCTCTTTTGAAAAAAGTTACCGGGATAGTCTCAGAAGACGGGAGAGGGAAGACACAACCTGAAAGACAGATGTTTCGTTAGCATGCTAACCTCTGTCTGCCTGTGCAGTCACAGACAACACTCGCCATACATTCAATCCCAGCCTTTTGCAAAGTTATGCCATGTGAAAAATATCTCCTTCGCAGGTATGACACGGCACAAAAACACAAGCACAGCTCTCTCTTAAGAGTGTTCCCTTTGTTTCGCTCAGACTGAGAGGCGTCGTCATGAGGTTTCTGTGTCGAGCTTCCGCTTGACAGTGCTTTCATGATACGGGAGGTGTCACCGTGTGCGTCCTGGGAAATGTTGTTTAAAGGTTAATTCCAGCAAAGCCAGCGCTCGTCATTTCCAGTCGGATGTGATGAGCATAATCAGTAAAAACAGAAAGTCAGGTCGGGTATCCCGTTGTTATCCAGTATTTATGCTGCTAAGGAAGTCAATACCAACAGATCTGATTTAAAATGATGCAAAGGATGTCTAAGGTTTGTATCGTCTCGTGAGGACAACTCACTCTTGGGTGTACATGAAAATAAAAGCTCAGAGAACCACACACAAATCATTTTGAAAACTCTGGTATGGTATTAAAACGAACTGAACCAAAACAAGATCAAAACGCGATCATCGAATTACACGATCAACACCAGCTACAGCTGAAATCTACTATCCACAGCATCCTTTCCCTGCATCTCCTGTTTCTGTCACCTCTGACACGTCTGACAAAAGGCAGCAAAGGCAAATATTTTACAAGCTCAGCAACTGATAGGGACCAGAGCAAATGCACAGAAGGTGTGAAAGCGTCTTTAGTAGAGCCGAAGAATTTTCAACCACCCCGATCATTCCACAGCTCAGGGAAATAAGGAATATGGAACATTCCTTCAGCCTAAAACAGTCTCAAATGATATACATTTGCCTTTCGTACAATATGAAAGCTGTTTTACGTGGGAAGCTTTAGATTTAAAGCCAGACTGCAGGGACGCGAGAGCCATTATGTCAGAAGGTTTACAGCCTAAAACCGCCACCAGTCTCTCGAGCTGTCACACGCAGGACCGCGGCGCAGCGTCGAGCCACTCGTAGGTTAACAGCATAGTGTGGAACCATTAAATTTAATTGTTCTTTTAGCGTCTTTCCTATATGTCCCCAAGGGCAGGCTGAAGAAGGGCCGTCAGGAAAAGGGGACGCACTGAACTAAACGTGGAAGGGACACGATTACCAAAAGGATAAGTTGGAAGAAACAGAGGAAAAGAAGCAGAACATTTTTTCAAGATTAATAAATTTATATGTATAATTATTATTAAGTATTATATATATACTTTATATTCCCAACAGAGAGAGAGAGGGAATCAGAGAGTAAAATGAGGCCAGCTTTGATTCAGCCTCCCCTCCATTAAAATGGAGCTCTGCATAAGACATAATATTCTGTGGCGCACCGTAGGAATGTGGGCCACTGTACAGCATGGAGGAGAACAGAAGCTGGGGCTGAAAGATTCATACACCAGCTAATTGCAATGTTATGGTCCTGACTGGGTGAAAAAAAAAAAGAGTAGATAGAAGAACAACCCCACTAATTAAAAGAAGAGAGGCGGCCTCTGATTGAGCAGCTGGAGATGGAACAAAGAAGAGGTGAAGAAAGAGAAAGAGGCAGGAGAGGATAAAAAAAAAAAAGGAAAAAAGAACGACGGACACAGTGGAGCAGTGGGTGGGACGCTGGCGGTGTCTCCTAGCACGCGTGTTAAGTGTCATCTAAATGAGTCCTGTATCTTTAGAGATTAATCCGAACGCTGGCTTCAGACGTCACACTCTAATCCATCGGGGGGTCAAACAAGCAGCGCTCTGCAGCTGCAACAACAGCAACCGAGCACTGGCTTTAGATGAGATCACTCGACTGTCAGTCAGTCATCGTTCACACCGTTACAGAACGAAAGGTTGGGAAAGTACTGTTGCGTTAAACATGTGAAGTTCGGTCAGTGCTTCATTTAGAGTTTCAGCGAATGTACTGTATATAAAAAAAAAAAACAAAAAACAACAACACACAGAAGTGGAAAGAAAAGTCGCAACCACCGCAACTTTTACAGCACCTGGTATTAATAGCGTGTTATGTAATTCAGTCTAATTTCACTTTGTGGAGGTGGATGGAACAGCACTGAGGAGAGGAGTCTCAGCTAACGACGACAACCAGCGACTGACCTGTAACAGCTGTCTTATCTGAATGGTTCCCACGCAGCATGAATGCATTCTACAGCAGAGTCCTGCACCAAGACCCACCAGCACCCAGCTGGTCACAAACATAGTAAAAAACAACAACAACAAAGTATTACATTTGAGCGTAACTGCAGGTGTGGCGGAAAACTCATGTCGCATTTGCAACAGCGGCTCACTGACTAGTCTGCCTGCATATCTATAAGCTCAACCGGAGTGAAGAGTGAAAAATCTCTCTCTCCAAATGTTCGACCATGAAACTCGTCCCTTACAGAAGCAAACTGGTGATTCTGAAAGCATCTCGCCTCTTTCTTCTTGCTTCCTTACATTTCCACTTCATTGCCATCCATCTATCTTCCCTCTCTCCTCTAATCAACCTCAATCACCTCCCTCCTCTGACCATACGCTCTGCCTGCTGCCTCTGAGCCACGTTGCATGCGTGCTGTGTTGTAGGAAGAGGGAAGGTGGCTGACGCTCGTCCGGTGCATCCAATCAGACATGTGGTTCACGCTGGCCTGACCAGGCCCTGTGACACGCACGCCACACAGGCAGGTACAAAAGCTACAGCAAACTGACAGGTGTACGGTGTAATCTGTGCAACGTTGTGTGCGTGCGTCTGCCTGCATGTTGGGCCACCTGAGACGAAGCCTCTGATCTGAATCCCAAGCATCCGATTGGCAGAGAGCGGGGCTCAGGTGCGTCGAACTGAACTGAGACAACCACGGCGGGGAAGCGGGATTCCCTGCTCCGTCAAATGTATGCACGAATGAACGCGCACACACACACACACACACACACACACACACACACGTACATAAGAACACAATCATACAAGAGACAGGTACGACCTAAATCAATTCCAAACAAAAACACACCTGCACGAACAGCAAAACACATTCACGCGGGTTGTGTCTCATCTCTAACTGCGTAGTATGAGAAAGCGCACACACACACACACACACACACACACACACACACACACACACACACACACACTACAATCTCAGCTTGCTGGATATTTTACACTTGGGCAGAACTGAAACACATCGACTCTGTTCCTGTTGCTCCACTTCAACCTCATTTCGTCCTTTCTTGCCACTGTCATATGGATCAATGCGCAGATTTGCACCTGGACCGCACACATGCAATAAAATCTATAACAATAAGTCCTGGCTAAACATATTTCCATTACCTCTTGCACTGACTCTGCTTTGTGGGTCCATACTCTTCATACTCCATAATCTTTTTCAATCTCGGCCCCGTTTTCCTCTGTTCTTCTGATTTGAACTCGTCTCGGGACCTTGTCCAGTTTATCTCGTATTTGCTCCCTCTCCACCTCCGCCACCTCTCAACCATCTCCTTGACGCCTTCTCTGTCAATCTCCTGTTTAAGATTTTCCCCCCTGACACGCACAAAGAACAGACGGGCGCCTTATCGCATTTTCGCAGATAGCGTGATATCCAAACTTCTAAAAAAGACGAGGCACCTCCCTGCTGAAGTTCCGACTTAACGCTCGACGCCCCTAATGCGGAATTGATTTGTGCAGGCGACATTAGCGTCAGTTTATTCGCCGGCTTCGCGCTTTCTTCTTTGAGGTGAGTTGCTCTTGTCTCCTGCGAGCTGAGACAAGTTTTTCCTCAAACGCGATTAGAGGAACTGACATCCAGATAACCTCACCGAGATAAATCTTTGGAAATAAATCTTGCTTTTCAGATGAGCGGAAAATGGCAGTCTCCATTGAAGCTCAACTATGGCTAATGCAATAGGCATTTCAGTGATTCAGTCTCAAGTAGCTGGATAAGACACGCTCCCGTCCCACAATAAGAGAAGAGTTTTTCCACTTACGCTGTACAAAATCTCTCAAGTGGGCAAATAAGAAAGATGGTGCAATCCCCAAAATATAAACCAAGTCAATGCAAAATGTATTTATTTATTTGCAGTACATGAAGTGACAGCACAAGCACTTTTTGTCCGTGCACAACAACCTGGATGAGGGACGGATGATTTGACGACTACCACTCTGACTCTTCCTCATGCGTTTTATCCAGCTACTCCCATCCAGCGCCAACAACATCTATACTGCAAACTGGATTTACATCACAATGGCACCAGGCCCGTGTACGGCTGACATTCTTCCAGCCTTCAAGCGCAGCTTTCGAGTCAACGCCAGGGTGCTTTTCACTCCCCATACGTGGAGCTGAGTGTGTGTGTGTATGACGGGGTCCATTAGGACTCTAAGAGCTGGGCTAATTGGCAGTAATGGGTTCTTGTGCTAGGGAGGATGGTGAAGGGGGCCATGGGGCTCATCTTTGGCATCTTTTCGAAATACCACTCCAATAAAGGGCTTCATTGACGCTACTGCGTGTGTGAGAGCGGAGACTTGGAGAGTAACCAAGCTGCTGTATGTTGCCTTTTATGATGCTTGTCTAGTTTGAACTTTTCTCCATGTCAGCATAGACTTTGAGTCAGACTAAAGAGCAACAGTGGAGAGAACCTGCAGACATGTCACACACACACACACACACACACACACACAGGGTCCAAGCAATTTTCAGCCAATCTTGCTAATTTATTTGTTTTTCGGTAGAACTTTCCAGCATTTTAGGCAAATGAGCAGGTAAGTGATGAACAGAAATTCCAATGAATAAAGGAAAGCTCTCATAACGCGCCAGTTATGTTGCAGTACACGGAGCGGGTGCAACGGCTTGTCTTGAGGCAAAATGGGAAGAGAAGTGAGAATCCTGTATATTCCAGGCATTATTTCCAAGTGAATGTTTGTATTTAATGTAGCACATCCCCAGAGGCTGGGAGTCCTGCAGGTGTGTGTGTGTGTGTGTGTTCCAAAGGGCCACAGAGGCAGTGACTCGCACTAATGTAAATTACACCTACCA
This sequence comes from Macropodus opercularis, assembly GCA_030770545.1. Taxonomy (NCBI): domain Eukaryota; kingdom Metazoa; phylum Chordata; class Actinopteri; order Anabantiformes; family Osphronemidae; genus Macropodus; species Macropodus opercularis. The sequence continues at coordinate 5,701,903 of CM061094.1, read as the reverse complement.
GCCCCGCGCCGCCATTCCCTTGCATCCACATGCATACCGGATAACTCACGCTTTGTCGAGCTGGAAATTTCTCATTAATTCCACACAAACACGCACAATCTATGAAGGCTTTTCCCTCAGTAAGCATTATATTCATTACATTTAGTTTGGGAGTGGCCCCTCCCCCCTTTAATCGATTGAATTGTGGATACGACAAACAGCGCTTTCTAATTTGACTTGAGTAAGTGGGTGACAAATAGTCCAGCTAGAAATCAATGAGGGGAATTATTTATACAGGGGGGGGGGTAGAGAGTCCAATGCAAATGATTGCATACACTGACGAGACACGAAAGTACACACACTCTGAGCCATGCAAACACACAACAAACCAAATCAGTATCGCAACAAATCCTCTATTAAATCTTGTGTACTCTCTGCGTGTACAGTCTAATAACAGAGGAGACAATCATACTGCTATATACATTATTGATGCAAGGCAAAATCTTCCACTCTGACACAGATTCGAAGGCCAGAGAACAGCTGTAACAAAAATGAAACACAGGCGATATAATTGCATTTATCGTAGTGTCACTGACTGAACCAAATCTAACTACGTGTTATTATTCCCATGTCCCCATGTCTCGTTGAGGATGTGGAAAGCCAGGGTGTCCATTTGGCACCAGGCAGGTTTCAGTCACATGTGCCGTTAGCGTGGCCGCTTTCCAGGCGGGGGAAAGTGGTCACAGCAAAGCAGAAAGCACAGCGATGCAATCTAACACTGCTCCGCACAGAGCACTAACAACCTGCAGGAGTTCATTAGAGCCGGACTCTTGCGGGACTGTCTATAACACACGTGCTTGCACACAAACCGACCCAGACCCAGAAGCACACGAACACGTTTGGATCCGCGTTGCCGGTGTGAAATCTCAAGGCAGGTGTTGCCTGCGGGCTCACGCAGCTACGGACAGAGCGGCATTAGCGTGTTGGAGCATTCATGGGAGGGTCCGGGGTTAAAATCAGAGGTTAAGGTTAGTTGTGATGGCTAAGTATTATATCAGGTAATAGCCTCACACATGTACAACAGCTGTACAAAAGTGTGTGTGTGTGTGTGTGCATTAAGTGGGACCCACTCTTTATAACCTACTGTGATTCCAGCTCCATCTCCACGGGAGGGACTATTCAGCTCATCATTCCTTGATTACCTCCAACAACCTGAATATCCCCACGCCCACATACTGTACGGTTTGTGTGTGTAATCACACACACACACAGGTTAACTGCTTTCTCCAGAGGCAGCTGTGCCCCTTGTTAATTAAGATACAGATCTCTCTTTACTTGCATTAGGCTTCAGCTACAGGAGGAGTATTGCTCTTACAGTAAACACACACACACACACACACACACACACACACACACTACTCTGAAGACAGAATAAGGCTTATTTTTATAAAGAGCTCCAGAGGGGTCAGCGGAGAAAGTAAGATGCACAAAAGAAGAGGCTGTGCTGACTTGGTCCCGTGGTGAAATTGACCTTAAATCCAGCTCTACCATGGCCTGAAAGAATCAAGGCTGATTCTCATTTAATGAAAGATTCCATGAAGGGCGTCTTTAACGGACGTAGTTCTGCAACAGGAGGAAACCTACTTTTCAATCACTTAATAATGTGACGGCTCAAACGCCACGGCAGCAATAATTCAGTCACACGAAGCACAGATTGGTGAATCGGAGCCTCCCGTTCTTTTCCGCACAACGCAACTGCAATGCTCTAAAAGAGAACGTGTGTGTGTGTGTGTGTGTGTAAATGTGTGGACCTTATTGTCCACATGTGCAGCCAACATGGTGCGTCTATCAACCTAACGCACCCATTGTTGGGTGGCTAATTTTCTATTGTGTCAGAACATGGAGCCATCGGGCAGACGTGAGCTACTCGGGTCCTGCTTGAGCGGAGAAGCGCCAAAATGATACACTGCTAATTAGTACCAACACACAGGTTAGCGCCTGTGTTTGTGTACCTCCAGTCTGTTGTTGTCCATTGTGGAGCCATGCACAATGTTACTAAAATACATTTCTACAATCGCCTTCATTTGCAATTTCCATCTTACTCCCAATCCTCTTATCTCTTTTTAACAACCATCATTCAGTGAACCGTGCTTATTATACCCAACTCTAAAGCAACTGCGTCCGAGTTCTACCCTCCCAGGACCACAGAGGAGTCTTTCCTGTTTTGCGAGGCAGCGCAACACAAAAGGGCCAGTCAGAACAAGCCGGCAAGCTGGTTCGCAGCTTGCAAAGAGTCCCGTTTCCAGCAGAAGGCTTCAATAATGAGCGCCATTCAAGCGCCATAGCCAGGGGATGAGCAGAGAGGCTGGAAGGGTCCAAATGTTATAGAAGCAGAGAGACGGAGGAGAGAGAGAGAGTGGGGGACGTAATGAGAATGTGATAGTGTGAAAGAGCACTGATGGGTTCATAGCCCAGTTCAGTTTTGAAAATGGTGGTTTGTTTCCCTGTTAAACACACTTATGGGAGCCTTGACCACAGGCCGATCCTCCACCGAGGCCTCTCGCCCAGGCTCAAAACGCTCCGGCCGGACGTGAGCGGCAAGATAGGGCTCAGCAAGGCCGAGTCAAATGGAAAGGCAACAGGGCAGAGAAAACTGTTTTGGGAGACAGCGCTGTCACACTCTTGAACACAAATACCCAAAGAAGAACGCACGCACGACTAAGCGCACACACACACACACACACACACACACACACACACCCCCACACACACACACACACACACACACACACACACACCAAGCCGATGCCGAACTAAACTAAAGCTAGGTCAAGCAACGAACCAGAGGTCCACGGCGAACTCTCAGCTCGGCAAATGCATCCACGCTGTCAAGAGCCAAAGCCAGGTCAGCCAATGGTCAGACAAGCTCTCCGAGTGGGAGAGGAGAGGAGAGGCTTCAGATATTTAACCCGAGCAGGCAGAACACGTAAGGTATATGCATCAAAGGGAAGACTAAAATGTTGAGACTGGAGTATATTTAGAGACCAATTAAACTTGCACGTATTCTGCATGTGTGGATGTACTTAGTTAGGCTAAATGGAGAGGAGGAAGCAAAGAGCTCAACTAATAGGGTACCAAGAGACACAGACAGAGGAAGAAGAGAAATAACATGTGGAGGGTACGAGAAATATTCACTCCATCAATTATTAAACGATGGAAGGAAATTTCAGACAAAATCTGCTCATCTTATACAACAGTGGACTTTGGATAATTGGGATCTTCTTTTTATGCTCCTTAGTTGTGTAATGCTGCTGCGACAGTATAACATGATAATAATATGAAGACAACTGTCTGAGCCGAGACAAACAGCGGCAGAGACGAATGTGACAAAATAAAGCGAACTCAATTCAGCATCTCCAGCACGGCTGTGACAACACCGAGGACACTGTCGCCCGACTTTATGTCACACTATGTTTACGTTTGTTGCTTCTGCCTGCTTTCCCCCGTCACCAAGGCAAAGCAAAATGAAATGGAAACGCCACCGTACACAAAGAGTCTACAGAGGAGTCTAATTTGATCCTACGATCCTCAGTTAGCCTTCCCAAAGTGCTGCGGCACCGGAGCCACGACTTCAGAGGCGACGGCGAAGAGATGGGGGGGGCGGATGCAGGAGAAGAAGGTTTTCAACAAACCTAAAAGCTAAAAATACAGCACGTATTTCTGATCCGGGGGATAAATAACTAACCTGACTCTGCTCTGACTTCACAGCACAGGGTGCAGCATGTGCCAGTCAAGTGGGGAAGCTTCTTCTCTCAAACATCTTGAGGGAACTAGAATAGCAGCAGCATCAACTCAGAGAATCAGAGCTTTCACCTGATAAAGACGTTAAATCATAAATGAGAAATCTAAAGGCTGGAACGATTTGACACCTGTTTCAACACCGAAGCCTGCACTGGTGAATTAATGTGTGGGTGTGAAGTCTCAGCTTTTAGGGTGTGTAACGGGGGGGGGGTTCACCTCAGACTCGATGAGGTTAAGTATTCACATGTGGCACGTGAGTGTGACACCGCCTACACCTGCACCGCTCGTCTCGATTGCGTGCAGCACAGGGCTGCTGGGAAGTTACGACTCCGGCGAACAAAAAAGAAACGCGCGGAGACTCTCCTTTGTCTACTGATGTGCGTAGGAGACGACGCAGAGCAGCAGAGGGTAGACGACAGCGTCCCGCGTCAGACCCTTTGCGTCACGAGGCCGGCTTAATGCAGTCACTGGCAGCAGTTACGGAAGAGCCCTCTCCCCACTCCACCCTTCAGTTTCCTCCATCCCTTGTTCCTGCTGTAATTAGCGTTTGCCACCAGATAGCGGTGATTCAGGGCCCGCCGTGGAGTGGGCCCCCACGACCCACGCCCACTGGCACACAGAGGAGCGAGACAGACAGCGAGGAGCGAGAATCACCGCACAGAGCAGAGAGGGACCAGCTGTTAGTGCTGAGTGCCGAGAGCGAGGGAGCAGCACGGACGGACGAGGGGAAGGAGATTGAGGTGAGGGAGGAGGCATAAATGGAAAGGAGAGGGGGAGCGATGGGACTGATGTGTAATAAACTGCGTGAAGGAGCCTTCGGGGAAGCTTTATTTTTCAGCAGACGCGCACGCAAGTCTGAACTCTGCGTGACTCGTAACCTTATTCATATTTATGAGCGTTTCAAACAACACCACCGATAAAAGTTTTCAGCCGCGTCAACCTGGTTGATTAATGAAGGTAAAGTATCAAAGTATCATCTGCGATTTATTAGCACCATTGGATGAGATATAAAATACAAGTGTGACAGTAACTTTATTACTGTTTGTCATTAAATGCTATAATTTTAGAATCTGTGTGGCCTGGACGATTCACTTTTACTTGATTTATTTTGTATTATTTTACTTTTATTCTAATAAAAGGCATTAACGTTACCAGAAGATTAAACGTAATCAATAAAAACAATGCTATATTTGTCTTACACTGAGTAAAGACATTTCCATCAAGTCATTCATCTTCATATTTACTGTAACTCTGCGAGCAGAGAGCACAAACGGGTCGCCTACTCTGTGTCATCGGACGCGTCGGCCACATTCAGTCATCTGCAAGGACGAGAGAAATGCAGTGCGGTGTGGAGCGAGAGGGTTCAGGGTCAGCAAATCAGGCATCAGATTGAAGTCCATTAGTCTTCCCTCTGACAAAAACCAAGCGGAGAGAGGGTGAGGGGGCACGTCCATATCGGCTCTGTGGGCGAAGCGGGGCTGACCAGTACCGGACCGGTCCAACGTGCTCCACCATGGACAAGAGAGCGACACAAAACAGAAATCAAGGACAACCCTCACCCCTCATCAAAAGATGTGATTGTGTCTATTTTGGAGGTGAATTGCACATCTATCACTTCTGTCTGTGTTTTTTTTTCTCCCCCCTCTCTCTCCCTCATTCTTTCTCCCCCTTGAACCACCCATTAAATATGAGCAGTGCTTTTCAGCAGTAGTATAATCGATGACTCAGCGCTGCCCCTTAAATACCAGTGATTTTCAGATCCACTTTAAGTGTATGAGTTTTGAATTTATTGATGATTTGGCCACAGCATGAGAAAAAAGCAAAGGAAAATGCAGAGGCTGATGGAGGAATGAGGCTCCTTTTACACCTCACAGAGGAAAATAGGGATGGATGGAAAGGGGACAGGATGAAAGAAAGGCGAGCAAAGACGCAAAATCCCAAACGAACGGTGGAAATTTTTTGGGCGCGAGAAAGCCCCTCGCTTCTGTCACTACTCCTTCCCTTCTCCACTTCCCTCACTCCTCTCAGCCTATTTTTTGGAGATTACAGCACAATGCATCTGCCAGTGGAGACAGCAGCAACACGTTGCTGTGACCCAAATACAACAGTGTGGTGTGATGATTGGCTAAGAGCAGGCGCTAGGGGTGGGGGTGGGGGGGGTGGGGGGGCTGGGGGGGGGGTGTAGTGCAGCACACCAGCAGCAGCACCTTTACAATTCAAACATTTCTACAAACAAAGAATGGACTCGTCCTTTTCATGGGTTGACGTCTCCCGTCACTCAGCTGCTTACTCCACCATACATCCATCCATACACGTCTTTCTGCATCTCCTCCGGTCCCTGCTCCCTATCGTCACTCCTCCTCTCCTCCTACGTCTCTCAGAAACACAGAGAACGAGAGCGAGAGCGATGGCGAACTAGGCAGAGAAATAAAGTATGAAAAAAGGACGGAGGGAGAGAAAACTAAAGCTCAGTCATCTATAGTTAATCAAAGCAGTGGTGTAATGTGTGGTACTGCATGACAATCCAACAAAAGCCATCGCACTTGTGCCCTCCTTTACTGAACCGCATACAGTATGAGCAGGAATTCGTATACTCTACTGTTTCCCTCCATCATCTCCTCATTAGACAGAAGCCAGTGTCATCCTCCACTTTGCTGTACTGGTACCAAAGCTGTGGGATAAAACCAAACTTATGTCACAGACTCACTAAGTTTTACAAACTTACTACCTAGAATTGGGGCTGATGAACCAACTAGTGCCCTACTGTGAAGGTTTGAAAATGCTCAACACATAACGAAACATGACGCAATTGCGAAACCCATTATTTAATAAAGGCAAGACAACAACAAGTCGACACAACGAGAAAGTAACTCAAGTTCTTAACTGACAACTCAAAGAAGAACATCTGGGCAACAGAATGCAAACAGCGTGACGCACACAAGATTTCTACCAGAACCAAAAGTAAGTAAGACAAAATGAAATCTCAGACCAACAGTAAACATTTCAACACTTCCAAACCAAAGTAACAGATGAATGGAATATTCAAACAAACAAACAAACCAACCAACCAACCAACAGAGTACATACCAAACGGAGTGACAACAATCATAACGGACTCACAAGAGCAGTGTAGTGGAGCTTATATACTAGATATGGCAGCAGGTGTAAACAAACAGAAAATAAAACAGGACGTGATGTCACACATCAGACAAGACAAAACCCACAAAATTGACATAGGCACTGAGGATGCGTATGAATAATTTGCTTCATGCAAGACCCTCTGTCATCCCCAGTTGTCTCATATGCCAGCGGAGGCTTTACTTTCCACCGTGACTGTTCTGTTTGTCTGATCGTGTGAGCTGCGTTCATCAGGGCACGTCACAGTGAAACTTTACATAAGCAAGAATGATGAATAAGTGATGAAATGGCTCAGCACTAGTACAGACTGTGATTAATAAGAAATAATGGTCAACTCCAGATTCAACCCATCCTGTTGTGTTGCCCAGTAAGTTTCTTCTTTCCCTCAAGTATGAGCTACAGCCAGAGGGGATGCCATGGACCACACCTCTTACCTAAAGGTTGTTTATATTGCTCTCTTTTATTGCTCCCCCTCTATCCTCCCTTTTGCAACCGCTTCTTCCACACGCTCTAAAAGCTTCTTCTTCCACAGAAAGTGTTTGCCATTTGATTGCTCAAAGCGTTTCTAGCGCTCACGAGCTCCCCCAGCCTCCTCCCAGCACCTCTTTCCTCCCCACGGGAATTAAACAAGGCCAAATTTTTTTCCCTCGTGTCTTACGCAACCTAATCGGAGCCATGATGCTGGTGGCTTATAGAGCAGGAGGAACCTCTTAACAAAACAAAACAAAAACCCGCACAATGGATCCTCACATTGCTGCTACGTCCACATCGCAATATGTTCGGTGCCGTCATGTTCCAGCGAACTCCGCATTATCATCTGCGTTATTCACCACTTTGTAGAATCACATTATAGATCACAACACAAGTCTCACACATTTGCTGCTGCTTTGACTTAATTGTGCGTTACAGGAATCGGCTTTTGTTCAGCAAACAAGTGAAACTATTAAAATTGCGTTTAATTATAATTATTATCTCATGGCCTAAAACTGTCCTTCCTATCCATCCTCTCCTAAACCAGAAACAGCATCAAAAGCTCCCAAATTTTGGCCTTAATTCTGTTTCTATACAGCTAAACTGCCATCGCAAATGCATACAGTATTTGTGGGTAAAATACAATAAGTGGAATAATCATATTCTATAGTAACTTCATTCTGTGACACTACTCTGACACTACTCCGTTCTAAAATCTAGAAGAAGATGGAGATGGACCAGTTAGTTTCATGAGCACTAAGAAGGAATCAGTCAAAATTAAAACTAAGTCTCCACAATATTCACTTTTTTTCACCTGGGCCGCTTATCTCCAGCTTTTACTGTCTGTCCAGTCGACCTCCACCTGGCGATGCATTTGTGGACTATATCCTTAAACGTTTAGCATGGGTGGTCACACACTGTCTCAGCAACATGAAAGAGCCGCCACTTGGTTCAACTTACATCAGTAGCTCGAAGGAGCGCCCGAGGCACACAGCACTCAGCTATTTCTTATTCACCAACACTGGACGGGTGATGTTTGTGGATCTGCCTGGGGTTTGAGTCCTGATGCTAATGTGCGTGCACGTACACATGCCTGGGAATAGAATGTACAACACGTATGTATGAGTGTCCTTATGGGGCAAAGATGGCGCTACGCTGCCCGGAGCATGTTACAGTATCAAGCACAAGGTCTGTGAGCGCATGGGAGGCTAAACCGTGCACACACGGGGGCTTTGCTGATAAATGGAGCTGCAGATACGAGCACGGTGAAAATATACGAGCGCCTGAGTCCGGTGGTGGGGATGACCTCGACACCTGAAGTCCGAATAAGGAGCGGGCGAATCGTGAAAGAGACCGACAAGCAAGAAGTAACGACAGACAGAACAAAGCGGAGGAAAAACAGGCTGAAGTGGACAAGTAGACAAAACGGCAGAAAGAGGGAAGAGAAAAGAAAACAGCCAAAAATTGGATGTGAAAGGCCTTCTAAAACACGGCCATTTTTTTTCCTCTTTGGTCTGTATTTTGGAGAAAATAAAGCTCACTTTTTTTTTCCCTGAGCACGGCAAGACCGAATCAATAGCACTCCCAGTGCACACCCATTATTTTTCAAAGACTCTTTGCAAGGAGGAGAAAAAAAAAGGGAGGATCTTCTGCAGCTCAGGCAGAGGACACACGCCGGATTGGTAAAATGAGTTCTCCAGGTAAAGCACAGTGTTTGATTGAGACAAAAGCTGCAGAAACTGAGCCCTTTGGATGGAATCAGATTTATCTGTAAATCAATCTCTGGCCTTAAATGTCTAGCCAATACATAGATGGAGCATTCGTCTAAAGCCAAGCACCATCGTAGCTGATACCGGTAGTATTCCGACTGCATGGCTTTATTGTTGTCGTTCCGTGTTTTAGGCGTACGTTTGAAGTCTTTTTCCCTGATGAGGCATAACCTATAGAGCCGCTTTGAAGCAGCGGCCTGTTTGATGTGACTTACACCTACAGGCTTAAGGCTTCTTTGTTCAAAGCCAGAGGCTTTTAACTGTATTGCCCCATTTTTATATCTAACACACAAGAGCACATGGTAGAGGTACACACACACACACACACACACACACACAAAAATCTCTAATTGTCCTCGATGTTCTCTCCTCCTCTCTCTGCTGCCTGAGCAGCACCGGAGGCACATCAAATCACATCATCTACGACTTGGCAACCAAAACCTTTCGAAATCAGCTGGGTCACAGCTTCCACCTTAGCAACTGTCCCCAGCCGACGTGTTGGAGGACGAGGGAAGCCGTGTGAAGCCGCGGCACTCCAGACAAGCGTGACATCCGACGCTGTCCAAGAAAGAATGATGTTTTCCTGCTCTCTGCACAGCACATACATATTCATAAACATTAAGCAGAAAGAGGAGTGCATTCAAATGAATAGTCACAAATTCTTTCATTATTTGTTGGTTGTTCTTAGCAACAAGTCGATTCATAAAGCAGATTTAGTGAACAAGTGCTCGTGAAGTGATCCTAACCGGTGTTTATCTTATGATCCAAGTAAGTGAGCGCTGAGATGAGAAGCGAGCTGTTATGTAACACCAGCCAAAGATGAGCTCCACCAATGAACGTGCTGATAGGAGACTTCTGCTTAGTAACATAATCATACTGAACACAGAGAGAGAGAGAGAAAGATAGAAATAGGGGCAGCTAACGAGAGAGAATACGTGAAGCGAGATGTGTGACGTGACAAGGGTGAATCTTTTGTTTGATGTCAACGTGTGATGCTCCAAAGTGAGGCGGGGGAGGCATCGACACCCACTTCTGCACACACCCCAGCAGCTGGGTGCCACCGGTCTCCTGGGCAACAGGCTGGGAATAACACCTGCCGTGACGATGCCGTTACCTCTGTGCCACCGTCTAAGCTGCAAGCAGCGCACGGAGAAGGAGGGCTGGAGTTACAGTGGCAACACGCACGCACGCTACACCACAGCGTGACCTCGCGATGCACTTTGAGCGTCACTGCATGCGGGAGGTGCAAAAAATACCCCTAAGCTCCCACTTCACAGCTCTGCCGTTAATTACAGCGTCGACTCCTCTCTTGTCAGGTAAGTGAAGCAACAGTTCGTCTGTGTGATCCATCAGGCCGTGGACAGAGCTGGTTCGACGCGTCATTGGACAACAATGCAAAATGGTTAAAAGAATAGCTGCACGTACAGTTATTGAATCTCTGGCAGCAGCTTAGATAAGAAGATCAATAACCGCTCTCATGTCTGTCTACAGTAAGGTTACAGCCAGGGGCGGGTAATGTAATTAACCCCAACCCCTTCTCCATAACAAAATAAATGCAAATGTTGTTAATGAGTCATTGTTATGAAAGTTATGTTCCATTACACATTAAATATTTACACTCTGCTCACCGTCACTAACCAATAACCCTAATAGGCAAACGCCCAAATAACAGACAGTATCCTATTAAGACTTATTTGATTTATCCCGCTAAGATGTTTATACAGGAGCAAAACAAAGTCGCTACGCACACGAGTGAACCTTATGTTGGTCGATAAAATATATACGGGGGAGAAAAACCATTAACAAGGACGGAAACATTTAAAAAAAAAAAAAAGACTCCAGCATTATTTTGGCGTGGCGTTTCATTTCAAGCTGTGTGTAAGAGCCTTACAAGGATTTAGAGAGTGTTTGTCAGGGTTTAGCAGTTTCACTGAGACATTATCGCCTTTAAACATTTTCTGTCCCTGCAACTTAACTGAATCATAATAATGGGCATTAAATATTCAAATTTCTATTTGTGAACCACATATACATGTGTGTGTGTGTGTGTGTGTGTGTGTCTGTTTAAAGTTTATATCTCTCACCACACACTGCTTTATGGATATACGTGTTTTGTACAATTCTTTTTATTTTTATTTTGTTTTACTGGGTCATTTTGGAACCAAGAAATACACTAATGAAATAATTTGTCAGACATGTACTAATGACCATCCCACGCGGTGGGAAAATTGATATCACAAACCCAGTGGTCAACATTATCACCCTTTCAAGTATTACTGCAATATTTATTCATTTAATTTCATCACGGACATGAACTAAATTACTCATTTGGAGTATAGTTAAAAAGTATTTCTGCTGAACGTCCTAGTTTTCCATTATATGCACTGTAGTGACTCTGACATTTTTCCCTTCACCCTCTGCTCCATTTGAGGACAAGTAGTAAAATGCCTTCTGTTGCCCTTTCTTCACCCCGTCCATTTCCACGCTCTCCTCTCTGTGTCCTTTCCTCTTTCTCCTTATCACTTCGCCTCTCGTCCATGACAGGACGCAGGAGAACGGCTTCCAGGTCCTGATCTGTATCTCTCTTGACGCTCTCCCCTCACAGTGCTCCCTCTTTCTCCATCCCTCTTGTGACTCCCCCTCTCCTTCCCTGCTGCCGCGCTATCTGTGCTCCGGTCTGAGGCTTTCTGCCCATGTCAGAACAGAAACACACCCTGATTCCTATCTCTCCCCTCTGTGCGGAATACTTAGCATAACACGGCCAGAAAACGACCCTCTCTCCCTTCTGTCTCTGTAAGTCTGCCTCTTTCCATCCTCTCTGTGATTTGAGTGTGAATATAAATTCCCTGTGATTTCAGCCTCGTGTCCCTGTGGGGAACAGAACATCTAACCCTACCTTTTCAATAAGATGAGATTTTCTGAGGCAGGAAACATGTAATACTAGTAACACATAAACTCAAAACACATGTATAGGCAGCGGTTCATCCATATTCAGTTGAATTTTCCAACCAATAATTCAATATGAGATGGGTACATATGACATACAGCAGGTATATATGCTCAAAGTGGGTTTAATTGACTCCCAGTTAAAATATTACATTTAATGTTAATACGTCAATTTAATGGAAATTAGAATTTGTTGCCTTGCTTTGCTCTTGTGTTGGTCTTCAGTGTGATTCACACTCAGCCACAACACTAATAAACACGCACGCGCACACAGGTGCTAAACATTGCGATCCTGTGCTCCGCATCGCTGGCTAGTTGCCAGGGTGACATTGCATCGCAGGGTTAGGAAACAAACAGACCATAATATAATTGGAACATGACAACACTGCGTGACCTGTCCTGTTACCCCGGAGACCCCCATCCATCCACTCACATTCAGCTGCACACACCCCCTCGTCTCTAGAGGGTTGCAACTTGTGGCTGCGATTATTGTGCGCGTAGGAAGAAAACTTAATGAGGTAAATATTTAAACAAATGCTATTTCTGCTTTTCAGATACAAAACACCTGAAGGTTTCTTTATTAAGAACATATTAAAATAGTAAATACTGTTGATAAAAGAAAGCAATTTTACAAGAAACCGATAAAGCTGGAATTCCCACGAGCCAAAAACATCACGAGCAACACTAACTTGAGATGACCGCGTGAATTAGAAATGCAAGCGTTCAGATGGAGAAATGTCTCCCGCTGACTGTGTCCCAGATTCACGCCAGTGTAAGTGACAGAAACAGGGAGTGGTGGAGTGTCTGGTGAAAACTCGTCTTGTTGCTAGCTCACACTTGTGGGGGGTTTAATCTCTAGGCCTAATAAGGATCAATGTAAATGCAGAGCGATACTGCTCTTTCCAATGACAGGTCCCTGCCACCGAGCTGAGAGGATCATCCAACACTCTCTTGACTCAAACCAACATTCACACTTCTCCACGCTGCACAGCCCAACAGCTGTGTGTGTGTGTGTGTGTGTGTACGTGTCATCAATCCATACAGATGAAGCATCAGATTACTTATGCAACAGCAAACACATTAAGATTCTCAATACATCCCTTGTATCAGATTTTCAGTATCAGTGTCATGTTTTTATACACCTACACAAGAAAGCGGGAGGGAAGCTGACACCGAATGCTTATGCAGACCAGAAAACACTACTAATAATATCAGATTAGATCTGTGCTGTGAAACGTGGGCAGATATCTGCAACGATATCAAGACGGCGCGCTAAAGGGAACACAGATCCTATCAGATGGTAAATATGACAGGCAATTATATCAGGTCAACGTTTGGCTTTGAAGACTCATGTTGGGATTTTCGCCAGAATAAATTCATAGGACCACGCGTTCACCTTATAATGCGAGAGTTCAAATTCAGATGTTACTCACAGTGGGTGTAAGGCTTTCATACTTTGCCAGCTTGTTTCACCTCTACAACTGTGAAGAAATTAAAAAGTTTCTGATTAATACTCACCTGCAGTGTGGTAGAAACAGGTGGTAACTTTACACCAGGCGCCCGGTAAATGTGCTCTCAGCCCGACTGTGTCTCAATCCATTAAGTCGAGCGCCACTTCAGTTTAACTGCCCTCAGAAGAACCCGGCCTCAATAATGTATACAGCCATACAAGCCTCTATTACTCACAATTAATAATACATGCACTGCCTGCCCGGGTATCCCCATCTCACTATTCTTTCCTTCTCCCCATCTCTGCCTGTTAACAGTGATGGGCCGCACCATCTGGCATTGAAGAGAGGCTGGGGGCTGCGGATAGTAGAGTCAGAGGGGGTAGTGAAGTTCACAGAAAGCGTGCGGAAGAGTAATACACTCCACTAAAAGAAAAAGAATTACAAAACACACGGGAAAAGTACTTTTGAGACGAGATGCAGCGGTGACCTTTCCGTGATACCAATAGCAGACAACGTTGGTTTGCTCGTTACAAGCGAGTGCATGAGAGAGATTAGATTTGGGCGTGCAGCTATTCGGGGTTTGCGGGTAAATGTGTATCTAAGTTGTGCTAACTGTAGAGAAGGTCAGCCATCACATTTCATCAGCGTTTCGTGTGCTGCAAGAGACTAATATAATGGTATTATCAAGTCCTCCATCCTTCATGCTGCTTGCTATTACCAAATCCCCTTCTAAACACAGTATCTGTCCCTGCCTTCGTAACTGTTTGTCTGTGTCCCAGTGCCATATGGTGCATGGGCAGCTGCTCTAAAAGCCTGTCAAGTTAACAAGTAGTAGTCCCTTATGACAGAAAGCGTCTTTAGTGTGAAATGCATGTCCGTCTTGTTGTGTTTGTTTGTGTGTCTGAGCTAATGTCTCCGGAGAAAGAGAAAAGGAAAAGCAAAACCCAGGAGGTCAAAACCAAGCAGCGTTTGAGTTTATAAGTTAAATACAAGACAGAGAAGAAGCACAAAACCCCAAAACTGGGCCCTGATTAGTATGCACCTCCTTTAAAGATGTACAGATGTAAGTCATAAGTCTGAACATTAAGCTACTGTAGGTGGTTAGTTCTTTAATACGCATCACGTTTGAGCTAAGAGGAAAAAGCACACAGGAAGGTGAAGATGGATCCATCATCGATTCGTGCGATTCTGGGGGGACAAAAACAAGCAGCTGAGGAATGGAGGCCCAGCAGAGAGACAAACGCACAGCTGCCTAGGGAGCTGGATGAAGGAGGTGGAGAGTACAGTAAAGGCCTGACTGCTTCTGTCAGAGATGGAGTGTGATTAACAGCAGCTGAAAAGAGGTTGTCCGCTAAGGGCCCCGACATCGCTCACTCTACTGCTAACGCGCGCACACACACGCAGAACCACACAGTCACTCAAGCAGCACTTTGGGAAATGAAGCAGCTGATTCTCAGAACAGGGTGACCTTCTCCCACCATGCATTGCTCTCCAGAGAAGGAATCTGTCCCAGAAGTAGCTCTGATGACAATGTTGGTGCTGTTGCGGCTTATACTGTTGTCACCCTGACTCTCTAAGCGCAGATGTAAATGAGCTCCCTTTAGTGATTGATCTGATGTTGCATAAATACCCCCACAGAGCTTTGAAACTGAAGCTGCTGTGTGTGTGTGTTTGGGTGTGTGTATATGGGGGGGCCCAAAAAAAACAAACACGTGAGGTCAAGGCTAACTGGACATTTAGAAATGCCAGTGTATATACCCTCTGGAGCACAGCCCTGACAGCTGCGAACATTCAAGTGGACATCTAATAATGCAAATGCAGAGGGTTCACTGGCCTTTACAGCCTCGGGGCAGGCTGTCTGTTACCACTTGTCTTTACACGGCGGCTAACACAAAGGAAAAACATGCTCTCGATCTCGCACACGTGGACATTCTGCTGATATCTTAAGCCCATCTTTTCTTCCGTCCAGGACTCTTGTGCCGAGAAGGGAAGCATGACGTTAAATGTAAGTGCAAGCACCTTCACCAGTGGGAACATGTATAGTGCAAGGTGTTGGGGGGAGCTGGAGGTGATGATTTGAGAAAAAAGCTCACAGTGCACGGTGTGACATCGTAGACACATACTGTACGTGTGAAAATAGGTGATGCTCGTGTGATCCACACCCCTGCTTGTCCCTCCTTCCTCCCCTTTTTATAGAACACATATACCTATTGGTCTACACACTCATCCATTAGGTACAGTACTGCACATCCACTTATCTTTGACAATCTCTGGGGAGGGCTTAAGCCTGTTCTGACACAAGCCAGGAGGCGAGCTACACCTTGGGCAGATTGATAGTCCATCCCGTGCCAGAAGCAAACAACCGACAGCCATTCATGCTCAGATTCGCACCCATGGGACTGCGTGTCTGCGACTGCAAGAGGAAACGTGACACTGACGTCACACACAAAAAGGCCTTAAACAACGCTGGCAGCTCCACCACCATTATCATTTAAATTAGATGTTGTATACAGTACACAATCAAGTAAATCATGAAAAAAACATGAAAAATAAGTGTTGCTACTGTACAGCTCATTGCAAAGATTGGATTTTTGTTTTAAATGTTCTCATTTTTCTGATATGTGACCTGCATTTTATTTCTCAAAAAGCAGCACATGGCTTAGTAGAATGGGTTCACTCTGACCTTTACCAACAGGACAAAGAGTCTATAGTCCAGCTCAGTGAGGCTGTACTTTAAGCAAATAATACCAGTAGGTTGACAGAGCTACACAAGGGTCATGTTAGATGGTTAATGTCTCTACACTAACAGTAGTGTGTCAACCAATCAGGGATTAAGCAAGTGATATAATTCACCCTCTCAGCATAGTGAATTTCATGGCAATCAATGGTCAAATAGTCAAATAGTTGACTGGACAGAATATCGAGGCCAATTACCTTTTCTATATTCTTAAGATCACTCATAGGGTCATCACAGCGGCACAGGGAGAAAACTGAAAACAAAGGGAAAAGCGACTGTGTGTGTGTGTGTGTGTGTGTGTGTGTGTGTGTGTGTGTGTGTGTGTGTGTGTGTGTGTGTGAGTGAGTGTGTGTGTTTGTGAAGGGATGCCCTATGGAGAACTCCAGACATTACAGGCTTCTCCCTGCAGGACTCTGTTTCAGTGTGACAGCCTGATTAACATCACACACACAGACAAACACATACACACACAGGAATCCCATCTCATCTCAGGGGAGCATTATCACAGGTGTGCACACACACACATATGCACACAGTAGCACATCAAATCATTCAAGCTTATCTCCCACCTGTTTAGCATTTTTCTGATACATGCCCGGGTGTATGCAACATCATATCGGTAACAGGCAACACAAAGGAAAGCACTTATTCACGATTTTATGCATTCATAGAGACACACGCAGCATTAATGCATAAACTATCAACACTGTCAGAGCAGCAATAATTAGCTGAATCTCCGATGGTGATGAGGTCACAACAGTGAAAGTGTAAATATCATTCCCTTAGCTTCAATCCTATCAATGGCACCATCAAAGGCTTGTTGGCATTTAGGCAAATCTCTCACTTTAAGCCCCAGAGAAGGGAGTTGTGGATCAACCCTCCCTCCTTCCCTCAGACCACTCTGCTCTCCCGCTACTGCGCTAGCGGACTCACAACAGAGATAGAGCTTGACATTTCTCTCCGATTAGAGGAGGAAGCAAGAGGAGAAGAAAAAAAAAAAAAACAAGCATTGTGATCTGATGAGAAAGAAATAGGATCAATACACGAGATCTAATAAAAGGAGGATTTATTGGCACCTTGCAATAATGTGAAGCAATGTCAATACAGCTCAGGAACTGAAGAAAAGAAGAAAAAGACTGAAAGAGAGCTTAGACTATCAGCACCACGGACAGCTCCTACTGTCAGCTCATGCAAACAGCACCGGGACAGCTCCTTTGAGTCTCCACGAGTGACCTTTCTTCCTCGCAGTCTATTGCCATTAGTAATTTCAGACATGAGAGATATTCTGATCTTCTACAGCCTGCTTTGCTTTCTATAGATAAAAGTGTAAATCACAGAGGATGAAATCTAACAGAGGCGAGAATTGCTGTGGTCAGACAATGGCGTAGAAACGGATAATGACGGAAACAGAAAAACAGTGTCCCAAGTCGGTTGTTGTATCATTCACAGCTTCATCTACATTTTTCCTTCAATGTAATATTTTATGTATGATTTATACTATTCTAGCAAACAGGGTGTATAACTGAACTAGAATCCCTTAAGAAAACAAAACACACAAACAAAATAGTTACACAGTCCTTCGGGTGGTGTTCAATTCACTGTTATATCTACATGTCAGTCTCACACTAACACACACACACACAGTGCTTGGACACCTCTTTCACCTCCCAGAACGTCTCCTTCTTTCCACGATGTTTCTTTATCCCTCTATTCCTTTGCATCCTCCCTCCTCTTTCACTTCCTTGTCCCCTTGCCCCAGCACTCGTATATCCCCTGCTCCCTCCATCTCTCTCTGTCAGCTCATTAAGTTTGACTTATCTCTCAGTGCGAAGCGGAAATTAAATCCTGGACCCTGAACTCCACCCTTCCTCTTCTTTGCCCCCTTTGTTTCCTGTGCTTTACTCCCCTCCAGCCTCTCACTTTACCCACGTGCCAGAGTCAGTGGCGGTAAATAGAGATGATTTTGTGAGTGTGACTGTAGTGTTGCTTTTGCATTTGCTTCTAAACGGAAATCCATGCGGCGTCTTTTGCCCATTTTGGCTTGTCCAGCTCTCCAAAATGCATCTCCTCTACTGCTTTTAACTCTGTGGGGAGTAAAAGTTAATGTATGCGACAGAGGAGTAATCAGTGTATTCTTAAGCAGTCAGACCATGCTGCACAGGGAATCATGGCAGATTAAGGAACTGTATTTGGCAGTATTAACATGAAATCGGACCATAAGCTCTGCTAATTCAGCTGCACCGGAGAAATGAGGAGGTTCTCCCCTGAAACAGCACCTACACAGTCCCTGATACTCACTGCAGACAAACAAACCACACACTGCAGCACACAAACAAAAAACATCATTAATTTAGCTCAGTTCTGTGTCCTGGAGCAAATTCATATCTGACAGGCTTAAAGTGTAGTTAAGCGTTTACTGTAGCCTCTGCTTGTTCTGGCACTCTGCGCGGCAGTGACGCATACTGCAGAACGACGGTGATTCGTCAGCAGCCAACAGGATTAGCAACGCAGAGCGTTGCATTGTGGGTATTCTTACGCCTGGGAGGTACAGTCCACACAGCGAGGCACTGGTGCATAGATTTAATTCAAAAACACTAAATGGATAGTCAACAAGAATGGAACAAAAAAATGACGCTGAAAGGAGAGCGTGACCTGAAGGTGCTAATCCGTTCATTGGCAGTCACAGATCACACTGCAGTGGGACAGATACATGACGTCAGCACTCAAAACACGTTTTCTTTTTTTTTTCTGAGTAACAAACATAGTTATAATAATGCACAAACGCAAAACAGCCACCAAGGTTCACAGAAAACATGAAAACAGAGAAAAGCTACAACTACGGTGAATGACAGAACTTACTCTAAATCTTCTCCAAAGTTGAACTGTAATCTAATCACAAGCTGTTCTACACCATCCTTGTCTAAATATAGTTTTGTTGCTTTGCCAAAGGTTTGAGACAGCCAACCGTTCACTGAAAACAAGATAATCAATAATTGTCCGTGCTGATAACAATTAAGTTCTGGAGTTGACACCCACGTTCCATCAAACAACATAGAGAGTAACAACCATGGCCCATACAGTACCCAGCGCACGCACACACACACACACACACACACACACACGCACACACACACACACACACACACACACACACACACACGCACACACACACACACAGCTAAACGCTTCCAAAGCCAGACAGTCATACAAAAACAGAGATAAAATATTTACTTCCATTTGAGCCACACACACACACACACGCACACTCAGCTGAACGTGTATACCAGCAATAAGACACAGACACACATTATTATGCCATCTTTACTAGATACACAGATGAACAAACAAATAGAGACAAACGAGTAAACAAACAGCAGATTCACATAATGGCTGCCACAGAAACAGCAGACATACTGTACAGTATCTCTCTCTCTCTCTCTGGGGAAAGAAGGAATAGACAGAGTGAAGGATTTACAGAGAGGGAGTAAAAGAAAGGGTCTGTGCGTGTGTGTGTGTGTGTGTGTAGGTGAGTGCCAACACTCAAAAAGGAAAAAAATAAAAAAATAAACACGTCTGAGTGGATTATAACTATACCACGTCACGGAGGAATGGAGAAGGATAGAGGAAGCGAGCAAGGAGGAATGGAGTAGGTAAGGTGGAAAGAAATGTGGGGATAGATGAGAAACGACGAGAGTGCTCGGTCATATCGCTCAAACATCCAGCACTTTGAATAAATACCTGCACATGGGAACATGTAGAAAACAAACACAAAGTGATAAAGACTCACACCATTCAATCTGTCACTTCATGTCTGATACACACACACACACACACAAATGCAAAGGCAATACTAATCTCCCTTTCTGAGTTAAAGCATGTCCCCTATCCACCCCAACACCTCCTATCAATCCCATACAATAGCCTCCAATTTTAAAAACCTGCCTCTACAGAGGGCAGCTTCAAAGCCTAGTAATCTGTCTGGGGAAGCAGAAATGAGTGAGAACGGGGACAAAAGCTCACAGCAGATCACATCCCTGAAAATAAAACCCCAATTTTTATTTTCTCCCTTTGCCTCAGCTCCAGCCTCACATTTCCTACAGTGCGTCACGTGACTTATTTTGCAGCAAGCTCGCTCTCTCCTCATAATGAAAGGAGTGAGTATAGAAATCTACATAATGTATGTAATATGTAAGTTTTTGCCTTTACAGTTCTGCACTTAGAAGATAAAAAGTGTCCTGTTTTCTTAGTTGTGAGTTTTTCGAAAACACTTAAACCTAGTCAGATAAGCAGACAATCATGTGGCTGGAACAGAGTCAACCTGTTGATGCAGACAGCAGAGAGCGTAGGAGCAGCAGCGGCACACATGCTAATGTTTACTGCCGTCACGCACACCTGTGTGTTATGAGTGGAAACAAGGTGAGTGTTGCTAAAGAAGACACCCGAACAGATGCCGGCCAGAGTTCAAAAGATGAGGAGAACGTTGAAGTGAAGAGTCGGGAAAAGCTGAGCGGTGTGGAGACATTTCTGCTATTATACAGTATATGTCTGACTGAGAAGCAAATTATGAAAATTATGCTACCAACATGTTCCCTCAGTAACAGATAATACCACTAATCCTAAGCATCAGAAGCATCATTGCTTTAGAGCACACACACAAGCAACAACTACACAGTCCCAGGCATAAGCAAATGCTGGTGGTCTCCCTAAAAAAACAAACACTATTAATATAACCGTATTGATTTCATTAATATCACTCAGTCCTAATTAACTGAGGAGGATTGATTTCGAACATTCACATTCCACTGTGCTTGAGACCCCGTTTGTGTTTCACTGATAAGCAACCTCCCGATCCACCCTTGCCGAGCCGCGTTGAATGAAAGACGCCTTTCATTCAAAAGCCTGTGAAACAAGATCACAGGGTGATTATGAAGTAACTAAGTCCCCAGGAACGAGCGTCTTAAACAGCCCCTCACAGGCAATCACAAGAGAGGTATTATGGAGTATAGGTGTAGCTTAAAAGCTTACACATGAAAGCCCTTTAAATTAGTTTCCCTTATTGTGGACATGGGACTAGAGGTGGCGCGCGCACACGCAGAATTAGAGCTCAGAAAAGTTAAGGTCCAGTTGGAGCCGCAAAATACCCCAAGAGCAGTGGCTGCCAACGACCAAGCTGCTATGAAAAAAAAAAAAAGCCTGAATGAGATTAAAGCATGATGTGTGGTCAGGAGAGATATCGTTCTCTAAGAAGTCAGCAGGCAGAAAAGAGGATGGGATTGAGATGTGGGGAGGGGGGCGGGGGTGTAAGCAGAGCAGCCTCAGTTTCTCCACAACGAACATTCCTATTTTAGGAAATTCAGCAAAACTTTGTGTCCATGACGTGGACACTGGATTTCGTGAGACACTGTTTACGACATTTGAAACCAAACAGCAGAACCTGGATTTGTATTTAATCCCAACATCTGTCTAAACAAACAAATGTAACATTCTGTCTGCTAAGATCTGGCCTGAGGGCTGACAAGACCGCAGACGCAGAGCTCGCCTCTTGTTCATCTCTAGTGTCTACGGACCTGACCTCTCCTCTCCTCGAAATACACTCTGCTCCAATGAGCACTCTGCGTTTCCCTCACAGAAGCTCCACTCCTTTATTTGCTTTTACAAATGGATCCCTTAAACATCCAGACAAATGCGGTGCTGGACGTTTTAAGAGAGGGACGCAGGCAGAGCTCCCGCAAAAGTGCAGTAAATCCATGTTTGGCCATAATTCATGGATTAAAAACGACCAATTTGGACGTACGGTAAAAGAATACGCCTAGTTAGTCCCTCTGTTCCCACTACTACTACTACTACACGTACTGCTGCAGGTAGAGTATTATCAATGCAATAATAAAAAAACAACACTTCCATTCACAGTACTGTAATTTTCGGCCCAGCAGCCTGCAACAAAATCAGACATTCTAACATGTACAGTATCACATCCTCCATCTCTTCTTTTTCCAGGTGTAACAACGCAACTAGCATGGCTTTCATGACTACAGCCGCACACAGTTTGTAATCCACTTTAAACAGCTGTAGTCACACTGTCCTAATCTCCCAGCATCCTCTGTTCCGTCCCCTCCTTCTCCTCGTCCTCCTTCTCCTTGCCTTCTTCCCGGGCCTTTATTCTTGTCCTCTCTCTTTCTCTCTTCTTTCACTCCTCCCCTGTGTAACCCACTGTGGATTAAGGTGTTGTAATATGCTGCGCGGGAGGTGTCGTTTTGAACATGCGCTTGGATAAATCCCACCTCAGTGGGGCAACCATGACGGGAGCCGAGTCCCTTAAACCTCCAGGGACGGTAGAAAGTAGCACAATAAAGGCGGTGGAACACACAAGCGTGCATTCACACACATACAGAAATGGACACGCGATGGATGGATGGACCAGTGAAGAGGCCGTCTGTGGTCATCAGCACATGAATGGCTGCAAAAATGTATATCCTCCGCCCCCTCAGAGTGTCTTCATTGCACCTCTGGAACCTTAGCTCCTGTTGTAGGAGTCTATTTTGCCTTTTCTACACACTAAAACAAACAAAGACACACAAAACCACTGTGTATTAGTTGTGTGTTGCGTGTGAGTGTCAACTGTACTGTAAATAACTACGTTTATTCACTTGACTCGATAAAATCGGTAAAGCCTCAGTGCCGAGACTCCAAGAAGAAGGACGCAATAGATGCTGATCGTAGGGGATGGGCATACTTGTGTACGGCTGTCAAGTGAGCCCCCCCCCCCCCCCCTGCTGTGTGCTTTGCATGCACAAGCAGGTGGTCGTCTGCATACGTCGATACATCCCGTCTAATTGAATAGAACGCAATGAAAACGCTGCTGCTCACCAAAGACTCCCAAACACCCCTTCATACTGTATGTACACGTACACACACCTTACAGTTACCATCCTGTGCTCACACACACACACACACTGACCTGTCATTCTAAAGGTAATTACCTGGCTTCACTAACTGACAGTTATAGACCCCAGGCTTTGGACCTCTGCATTCGCCCGCACACAAAAACAAGTGCAAGTCCGAGAAAAGAGAAAAGGGCCGAACGGGAGGGAGAACGTTTACAAGAGCCCGTGTAGGCAGGGAGGGTGGAGGTGTAACATGTCCTAAAACAGTCAGGGTTTCCCATTGTACACAAGATGAATGGAGCCAAGCAGGGAGGAGGATGGGAGGACCGTGACCTTGAGGATGACGGGGACAGCAGTGTGTAGTAGTATTTGGTAACTAGCCGTGTACAGGATCACAATGGCCTACATTCTGCCTGTGGAAAAAAAAAGGAATGAATGATATAAATAAGGAGTAAAACAGAGTAGAATGAAAACAAATAGTTTTTAGCAGCCCTCATGTCTTTCCCAAACCTCTATGATCCATAGTTTACAGTTGTTGTTTTGTTTTATTTTGCCGGGGAAGGCAGATTAAGTATGCTTATTTTGCTGCGTTTCATTCTGAACCCTCTTTGTCACCGAGCGCTTCCCAAGCACCGAGCGAGCTGCACAAGACGTTTAGGAAATATTAGGAAGAAACAAGACGGAGCTCGGCGCTCTCGTTGCTCAACTCCCTCCGCTCAGTTCCCCGCTGCAGCGTAAATTAGCGGCGTAATGGCTAACACATCTACAAGCCGAGAAAGTGAGAAGCAGAGACGGGAGAGAGAGAGAGAGAGGGAGAGAGACAGAGAGAGAGAGAGAGAGAGAGGGAGGCAGGGTGGGGGGGCTGGTGGTGGTTGTAATGGGCTAATGTGAATGAATGTTGATCAAGGTTGGAGAACGGGGAACATTCATCTGAGGATGAAATGGGAAACATATCAGGACTAATTAACGTTTTACAACAACCCTGCTTTCATATGTACACACAGACACACACACACACGCGTTCAGACAGGATCACAGAGGCCTTGTGCAGCTTTCAGCGGCATATTAACCATGTAAATTGCACATAACCCTTTGCTGCACCCTTCAGTAAAGCGAGTCTAGCCTGGAATATTCTGCTGGTGCCGCCCCCCCCCCCCCGTATTAAAGCAGCGTGATGTGCACCTGTCAGCGCAGCTTAGAGTCAAGCAGCAGAGTGGTTAAAAATGTGATTTCAAGATTTCATCATGCTGCATCAGAGCCGATGTTTAGGAGTTTACGAGTATAAATACGTTGCCTGAGAGCTGAACGCATCAAAGCAGCTGATCTGCTGCCTAATGACTATTAAAAACTCTGTGTAGGTGATCCAAGCCTTTATAAACACACCCACCCAGATATGTCCAGGTCACTCCACAGGTACTAGTTTCTTAGCAGGGTGAAGACTGGCTGCATGCGTGGAGCTTTCCACGGGTCAAACTTTGGCACAAGTGTCGACCGACTGCATCTACATTAGTATTAGACACAAAAATTACCAGTTCGAGGTTGATCAACTTTGCCTTCGTTGCTGGTGACACTTGGAAAGATAAGCTGCCATTTCCTGCCTTATGGATGAAAAGGGTTTTTCTTGCGCCCTAGAACATGATCATTTTATTATTCGTGTCCTCGGCTCAAAATTGCACGAGGCCTGTACACGCAGAAAAAAATATAACGTCTCTCTCTGTGCCACCTGTGCGCCACATACCACACCACATATAAATAAATCTTAAATCTAATCTATATTCACCAGAGAATGAACACACTCTGCGTAGTTACTCAGACAACAAAGGCGATTCTGCTCTGGTGGGTGGCTGGAGGTCAGTCACACTCGTTTTCTCTGATGCTCTTCACGTATGCGCAGACCTCAGTTACAGCTGCCACCTCGTCCCTTCTCTTTTCAGGATGCGGCTACAACCTGCCACAACCTGACAGGCTGAGCGTCATCAGCGCCCGTAGCTCCATTCAGAAGTTTTCTCCATGTTTAGAGGTAGTGTCAGTTCTTCAGCGTTTGCACATGACATCAGTCTGACCCCGTCAGGAACATCCCATGCTCTAATGGATGAATCAATAGAGTGTGACAGCTTCTCACTTTGCTGCTGAGCGTCATACTGTTGGATATTGACTTAACAAACGGGTTAACACAAGCAGATGTGTCTTATTAAAGGGAATGTGTGGTCACTGCGCAAAGACTGCTTCAACTTTTCTTTCGGGCACTTTGATCCAGAGAGACTTACAAGTGAACACACAGCAGCAGAAACTCTGGGTTCAGCGTGAAGCCAAATGATCCTTCAAGAAGTGAACAGGAGGAGCCGGGGATCAAACCGTCAACCCTTCCTGATCCGCTTCATCCCCTGGTCCACACGGCTGCCCTGCAGGTGTAAGTGTTTTAAGTGAGCAAAACATATTTACTATGAGACTCAAAGCTCCATCAAAGTCCATCAAAAATTCTTACTTTCAAGCCCAAAAAACCCTTCTGAGATGGAGAGCTGAGGCCAACAGTTTTGAGTAAAGCTGTCTAGCAGTTCAACAAGTTCTTTACTTAGCGTGCCTGGTATTTCCCACCAGTCCGTTCCCTCATTTCAATAACTTCAAAGTGTAAAGCCTTTTCTTATGCTTCTTTGGCTCTAGCCTCCAGTCCCAGGTAAGACGGGGCAGAAATTAAAACGAAGAGAATGTCTTTTTGCCACTTAAGTAATGATCAAAGAAGTGATTCATCCTCGCAAGAATTGGCTGAGCTGTATCTGGAACCTCTGCTGCAACCCGAGTCATTTCCACGCTTGAAGGCCTGTTTAGTCGAAGACTGAGAACAACTGCTGCTCTTTTTCTTTACATAATTGTGCCTGTAATGTATATGACGCTGGGGGGATGAAATGTCCTCGGTGGATTTTTCTATTTCTGTCAGTTCTCTCCGAGAGTCATTTGAAACCCACTTTGCAGAGAGCAACATAAAAGATAGCAACAGTGCGTTTCACTGGGCAGAAAGACAGATCAACTGTAAAGTAATGTTAGAGGAACTATGGCATCCTTTATCGCCTGAGCCTCTGGAGTATAGCTGCACTGAACCTCCTCCATTTTCCTGAGACAAATTATCCTTCTTCTATCCTCAGTTCAGAACTGTCAGAGGCTACGCGGTCCAGACCCAATGCATCATGGTCCGGAAACAAGGTGTGCGTCTTTGACAGTGGTGGCAGCAGCAGCTGGGGGAGATCATCACACCTTCAATTTCTGAGCGCCGCTGACATGTTTACGACCACACACACTACACAAATAAAAAAAAAACCCCACGAGCCTGTAACCCCCACACTCTTCGAAACACACGTGCACACACAGTCACCGTATGCGCACAGAATTTAAACCTTTTTTATCCGAGCTTTATACCACTCCACGCTTCTGATGCTCATAGGCCCAGCTGGGAGAAGCTGATAAGGCTGCAGCTGAACGACGGAGCCGCTCACACTCAGAGTGGCTTTTTTTTTTCTTCTTCAGGAATATTTCTATTGATTTTTAAACATGGCCGAGGCAGAAATAGCGCGCGTGTCTTACTCTAAAAATGTTTCACTTTGCTACCCTGCAACATTCCTCGCACTTAGTTAGGGAATAAAAGATTGGAAAGAGAGACGTTAAAACCCATCAAGTGAAGACAAGTTCAAGAGAAGCTCTGAGAGGGCTTCCCCCTTGCTGCTCATGCTCACGCTGCCCGGCCCAAGCCGCATCCAGCCCATACTGACGGGGAGTGTCTCCAGAGAGCTGCTGAGAATAAGCCCACAATTAATAGCCTTCAAGGTTCCTTTAGCGGAGGATGCACAGGCTGCAAACCCTTTTTTTTTTTTTTTAAACCACCTTAGTTTATCCCTCCACTGAAGCATGAATAAAAAGGGATGTTCCTTCTCCATGTGAACTGCAAATGAAGTGAGGGAAGTTTTTACGGTATGCAGTGGTGAAATAATAGCAGCAAAAGAGTCATGAGACGGTGCGAGAAACAGAGCGAGACCGGAAGGAGAGGCAGCAGACACAGACTGGAATGGAGACTGACATCAAACAGATTGGACAATAATTCACAAACAGATGTAGTGGAAGATTTTTCAATAGCTTTGCTCAAGCAGAAAACACAACTTGTAGTGACACCCGTGAAATGATTCGCAGGCAAAAATGGAATCATAGGAACATCTCGCGACGGCGAGGAAAGAAAAGAAGGGGTTGAGAAATTTAACCCGGCACGGTTAAAATGTTAGAACGCGTGGGAAAAAAAATAATCACGCCGTTAGACGCACGCCGGAGCTAGGATGCCTGTTCTGCAGTGCCAGCTGCTGTGCGTCACAGCTCAGGTTTAAAATTTATTTTAAAAGCCCAAGGGGGTGAGGAGGTACAGGGGGAGGGGACGGTGTGCACTGGGCTGACTTTACTGTGTTCGTAGCTGAAGTGCGGATTGAACACAGACCATGACCCTTCCATGAACCCGGGGGAGCTCTGCGCTAGACGTGACGTATGTTTGATCCACACAGGCTTTATAAACTTTCTACAACCTATGTTTCACTTAAAGACACATGCATCTTGAAGAAGCACAAACAAGGAGACACAGTGTGTGTGTGTGTGTGGGGTTGGGGACGTTCAGTCGCAGGACAGGGAAGTCTAAACTCTGCAACTGGAAGGCTGCACACTAAACCAAAGGACCATAAATAGTCTAGAACTGAAGGCCTATCTTTATTATTTTCTTTGTGATTTAATGGATAGTAGGCTTAATGAACACTTAAAACAATAAATAAAAGACTAAATCTATACTGTACTTAAAACACGTATTATGTATTTAGTTGACAGACAATTTGATTTCTGGCATATGATTGATGACTAATTCCTCCAAGACTCGTAATGACTTGTTCTTAGCGACTGATCATTCTGAAACCTGAAAATAGATTTCAAATATCAAAAGAGTGCCTCTCAGTTGATTAGTTTAGCTTTGGTTATTATAATTCCTGTTTGTGATTGTTCGGTTAATTACTGATTCATTGGTTTACCACTTCAGCTCACAGATGCTGTGCTATGCATGCATTTGAATTCTGTATTAGCACCTGACTCACTTGGGTCCTCATGTCTGCTGTTGAGTAAAATCGCTGCTAATTAAGACAGTTGTTTAGCCACGGTTCATTTTACCTCAGTTCAGATTCTGTTTTAAAAGCTATGCACTGATGTGAAAGGGGGATGAAGTTGGGAAATGATTTCACAGTGTTTCATAAGCGTGGACCTGCAGCTAAAATGCAAAGGGGCCTGGAGGAAGTATGTATGAATGTATCAGTAAGTATGTATGTGTGATTATGTTGTAGAACGAGTGGGAGAGACATAGCAAAAACCGTGTTCTTCAGCCTCGGGCTTCTTCTGTACTTCTCCAAGTCATGGAGAGACATGGGAAGAAGGGGAAAACCAGGACAGGAAGGGAACCAGTGAGTAAAACTCAAATGTAATGATGAAATACCATAAAAGAACAAATCTCTTCATTCTTTCTCATGCGTATTCCCAGGGAACATGAGCAAGCTTCCATTAAAAGAAAAAAAAAACCATGCATATGCCCTGTGAACAATAAAGACAAGAGATCTGTTTGAAAAGTGTTTCTAACAGTTTAGAATTATCATAATTGCAACACAGAGATGTAAGAAAATTTGTTTTGGTCTTTTTGGCCGATAGCCAGGATTCTGTTTTTTGATCATGTATAAACTGTTCGACATATTTGTCTCAACTCGACCTCTTCCCCTGCCTGGCTCTTTATTCCTCCATGTCTGCTCCACGTCTGAGAAACTTCTGGTATGAACGCCTGATTTACATCTTCCTGTGCAAAACACCAGCCTCTTCACAGGCCCCGCGACGCCGCATCTGACCGCCTGTGTTACAGCGAATAAAGCTTTTATTTTTTCCCCCCTTTCAATTTAGTTCAGATGAGGCCCGTAGATAACATTTAATTACTTTATTCAAAATCAAGCACGCCCCCCACATCCTCTCCGAAGGTGGTACAACGAGCAGAAAACAAGGAGAATGGGTTGGAATGGGTGGCTGTAATGGAAGGGTGGTGGTTAGTGTGCACTTTAGTGTGTGTGTGTGTAATATTGAGAGAGAGAACTGTTGGGAGAGAGGAAAAGCATGTTTCAGCAGCCGCAATAAGCCTGTTCAAGGACACAGTGTCTTTTACACACACACACACACACACACACACACACACACACACACACACACACACAGATCTACCTCCTAGGGAAATTAATCACTGCTGCAAATAATATAAGTTAAATACATTTTCTAAATACCCCAGGGACTAAATGAGAATATTAGAGAGAGTGGAATTTATGATTGATCAAACAGCAAAGCCTGGAGTGTCTGATCTATATAAAATTTATCAAGGATTATCACAGCAGACACATATTATCCGAATCAGGAAGACTGCAAAGGACTGGATATGAATTTCTCTGCTAGCTGATCACAGGGGTGAGCGCTTTGTTGTGACAACTGCGACATATATGCATTTAGAAACACACAAGGTCGCAGGTCACTCTGACACATGTCCAGAGAGATAAATCACTCAAACACAGTCTGTGAATGTGTCTATGATTTCAGGTATCTGCAAAGTAAATGATGGCTTCATTTATTGTCAATGACACTTAGTGCTTAACCACCTGAGATTACATTCAACCACATTGGGAACCCCATCGAGCTTTTGTGGGTCTGTCATGGCCTGTGAGATGAGAGCATTGCATGGGGCGTGTAGAATTGACAAAGGGTTGGGGTAACCTGGATTAATGCATCATTTGGAACCAAGGGCACAGCCGGAGAACAGGCCAGATTAACCAGGACAATAGAAGGGGGTGACGGAAAGAAACAGAGAGAGAGAGCGAGGGACAAAGGGAGGGAGCTAGAAACAGTGGGCACATAAGAGACAGAGGTGGGAGGATTATAGGAAAAACAAGGCACAGCGCAGATTAATAACAATAAAAAAAAAATGAAAGTCCAAAAAGAAGTGGCTGTCCAGTAGCAAGAAGCATGTGGGAAACCATACTGAGGGAAACAGACGAAAGGAGAAGGAGAGACAACAAGTAACGAAATAAACGGAGTGAACTGCGGAAGAAGATGAAAGGGAAGATACCAGAGAAAAAGAAACGCAGAGCGTGAAGATGGCACAAGGAGGGAAAAAAAAACACTTTGACCTTGGACAGTAGGACAGTCTGACGCAACACGCACACACACCAGCAGCAGCAGAAATACACACACACACATACACACACATAAAAGGACTACTTCCAAATGGCTGCTAATATGTTTGGATAGATAAGTGTTTTCATTAATATTGCTGTGGCTGTCGTGGAGCCAGTTGGTTGACTTTGTTCTTTGTCTGTTTTGTGCGAGCGCCATTTTCTTAAGTTTTCACACAGTCGAGACACAACTCACCAAAATAAGTGCACATCCACACAAGGGCTGACTAAACAACCGTGTGAATAGTTTTTATTGTGTGTTTAAGAGCAGCAGTAGTAGCAGCAGCTACAACAATCCAGCTGCAGCCCTAATCCACACCAGACAAAAGGTTGCCACCTCTCTCGGTCGGGTTCAGTCGTGAGAGGGGACAAAGCAGGTTGGCACGGGGGAAGCCCCAACGCAGGCAGGCACACACACGTGAGTGCACACAAACACACAGAAAAACAGGAATTCACAAAACCGCACACTCGCAAATGCAGCATTTCTCAGGGTCAATGGATCCATTATCATTTAAATCTCGCTGGCAGCCTAATTTGAAAAGTTACAATACCCCCCCCCCCCCCCCCCAGACACACACACACACACAAGTGGGTGCAAAAATAATAATTTGCATGTTTGGTCTCTCAGCAATTTTGTCGCGCACACACACAACAACAAAATTGTTCTTTTGTCGCGCTGGTCGACCGTCGTCCCCAAGCCTTCGGGGGCCAACTCACACTGCCAGTCCCCCTCCGCCAGGCTCCATTCTTCACCGCCACATCACAGTCGCCCTTCTGAAGTGACAAGCGGACCCACCCCCACACCTCTCCAGCTTTAATGGGACTTCAAGAGCACAGAGGCACAAAAAGACTTACAAATACAGACACACATTTCCTCAAAGTCCCACATTCCCACACCAGTCAAACTGACCTCACACACTTGCACATATACAGTACACCCCCCTGCCAGCATTGCCAGTCCAACTAAGCAGCTGCCCTGTCCGTCACCCATAGTAACACCACATCCCTCCTGTCCAATCACACTCTCTCACCACCTTACTCTCCTTTCATCCCATCATACCTCTGCTTCTCCTGTCAGCTTGTGGGCATCCTCCCGAGACAAACCCTTCTCTCAGGTATATATTACACATCGGTGGACAGAAGCATCGCCTGATTCATGTATATGCGTGTGCGCATGCGAGTTTCTCTCTGTATTTACTGTATGCGGTGGCACATTTCAGGCTGTGGTGTGTGAAATAGGGCCAAAGTATCCCAGGAGTCCTGCAGTATGTTCCAAGGCTTTCCCAGCAAAATGAGGAACTTAATGTACTAGAAATAATGTCAATCTAAGGAGGAACACCAACTCAATTTAAGTCAGTTATACTGACCAATAGATGAATAACCAGCACTACCGCTTAGTGAGCTATGGGAGGGAGAAACCTCTCTGTACCTGAAGCTGGACTGTCCCTGGGGTCTGCTACGGGTTGTTATTCTGCGGAAACACAGCAGTTCCTCAGACAACACACTCACAAATGCCACCCACAGTAAACCGTCTGCAACAGAATCAATTCTGTTTCCATTTTGGTAAGAAGTAGGTCATGCTGTCGCTGACAGTGCTGAAAACTGTAATTCGGTGCAAGTGCAAGTTCAAGAGGTACAGAGGTTGTACAAAAGCGAGTCCTCACTCCGTTCCCACAAAAAAAAAATGAAGTGATGTTTAAATTGATTTTTATTCACTTTCTCTTTCATCCCATTTTATAGAATGGATTGAACCGATTCGTCATCGATTCGCCAGGGTCACAACCTTTCAGTAAAATGTTGTCGTTTCTGCACTTGTGTGAGCAGATGAAGGGACAGTACGTGTGTGTGTGTACAGTAGAACTCAAACAAGCCTTTCTCTACGCTCCGCCCGGCGACAGCTAACCTCTGAATTTGAATGAAACCAACTTCTCTCTCGCTCGTGGCTCCTAATGCCAACATTTAGCCTCCCAGTCCTTTTTTTTTTCTGGCCTCACTGAGCTGCCAACACCCTTCAATTCTGCCAATGCCACACACATCTCACTTTCACTCAGTCCATACTAACAGGAAATCCTAGCGCAGTGTTTAAACGCTTGGTCGAGCCCTGTCTGAGAGTGGTGCTATGGGTTTGACAGGAATAAACCCTACAGGGTCTTTGCTGTTCCACAACACACACACAAACACGCACACGTGACTCAGCCCCCTCCCCCACTACTGATCTAGGCCAAGGAAACTAATTGGCAACAAGAGAGTCCACTTTCACCAAACTGTAGTCTAATG
The DNA here is from genome assembly GCA_030770545.1 of Macropodus opercularis. Taxonomy (NCBI): domain Eukaryota; kingdom Metazoa; phylum Chordata; class Actinopteri; order Anabantiformes; family Osphronemidae; genus Macropodus; species Macropodus opercularis. The sequence continues at coordinate 5,669,188 of CM061094.1, read as the reverse complement.
ATAACACAGCTCATCAGAGAAACTAGCAGGTCCAATGTGATGTCTTATAGGTTGGATAATATCTGTGTAGTACATGTCTAGTGACCCGTCTAGAGACGGGTGGATGAGGAGGCATAATACTCAACTGGAAGAGAGTACAACATCTTGTAACCATAGATTTCTGAGCTGCGTGTGCATCAGCAGTCTACTGTGGTGACTTTACACCTGAAAGTTGTACTCACCCTGCCCTCACCCAACCCCTCTGCCTTCCTAAGCACCTCACTGATCCCTGCTGCCTGGGGCCATACTGTGCCTGCCTGTCTGTCTGCTTATATATGCAAGTGTGCGTGCGCATGAGCACATTTGTCTCCGCATTAAGGATGTCTCTGCGCGTGCGCGTGTGCGTATTGCATGTGCACGCCACCTGTCAATCCCCAGGTGTGCTTGTACGAGTGTTTGACTGTGTGTGTTATGTCAGTGCGAGGAGCAACCAGGGACCACTCAGGAAGAAGCGCCTGGGGCACACACACACACACACACACACACCCAAGACGCAGCCTAAAGCAGAGCAGAGCTCAGTTTGCACAAGTGCAGAGTCCCCATGCTGAGCAGCATCCATCCTGATAAACCCCCGGTTAACACACACATGGGTCAGAAGCACAGTACAAGGAGCATGTTGATCAAAGTATTTAACTGTAGCTGAACCTGGCTCAGCCAAGGTGATGTTTTAAACATAAAGCTGTCTTCCTAAGGGAGGGTGGGTGCCAAAGGAGCATCTCGTTATGTCTCTCTCTTTGTTCAATTTAACCTTTATTTCTCTTCTTTTCACCCGGCAGCCTATATATGAACATATAGGCCTGGTCACATGAAAGAGCACGGTTGGCCTTTATCTCACCCACGTCCATTAGTTTAGCACAACCACAGAGTTCGCTGGCTCTCTTACACCGATAGCCCTCCTGTAACACACCCAGGGAGACATACACAGGTCCGTGACATATTAATGAGTTATCACAGTTGACAGAAGGCGAGGGAGAAGGATGGGGAGTAGAGGGAAGCGAGGAGATGGAGAGGGAGCGTGGTAGGCAGGAAGGGTGAAGCCGCAGCGCCTGTTTAGAAAGGCAAATGTGTCCCGGTCCCTATTGTCTCCTGGCTGACAGGCAGCCGTGGGGGGCCAAACGAAAGAGGGGATCTGTCATGTCAGGGACTCACCAGTAGAAGAGGAGGTGGGAGAAAACCAGAAATACAGAAGCAGAGGTTGAAAGGGTAGGTAACACAACCCCCTCCCAAAAAAAAAAAAGTGACAGTGCGTGTCTTTGTGTCTGACAACAAGTGATCCAGGGAGGAAGAGCGAAGCCAGTAATGACTGCTCTCACCAAAAAATGGAATGCTAGACTATTATTATCGCTCTTTCTGCCATTTCAGCGTGCGTGTGCATGCACACGTGTTGCCGATAACTCCGGAGACCTCTCTCACCTCCCTACCCGGCGTTGTGCAGAGCCACCCCGTCCACATTAAACACACGGGGCCGCGATCAGCCCAGGCCCTGAATATGCATGTGTAGTGCAGAGATGTACATATAAATAAGAGATGAACGAAACCCAGGAACTAATAGCAGTCAAGAGTCACACAGAGGTTGTTTCCCAGAAGAATCCTCACACAGACGAGCCAGAACTTTGGAGCTAACCTTAGTAACCTTTGCTGCATTATTGGCCAAACAATGCGCCACTCAGTCAGCCCCTTTGTTACACGAGACGCTGCAGGGAGCACTTGAGTTTTACCACCAAAACTATCTTCAGGCTTAGTTAAAGGCAACAGTGTGACTGTGTTCATACAAACACCCACTTGTACCATATACTACGCTGTTCACTGGGCTTTTGAAAGCCTCCTAGTGAATTAAGAATCAGTGGAAAGATCCCAACTTCTGGGTCACATTCGCACACTATGTCCGGGTTTCTACCGACAGTAATTCCATCTAAGCCTTCTTTATCCTCTCGTATCTTGTTTTTTGGGGCTTTTTTTCCCCTGGGACCCTTCATTGTGTCACAGCACGGTTGAATTTCAACGTGTGCCTCTTTGCGCTACTCTACAGATTAAAAATTGCTCTTACTAAAAAGCCTCCGAATGTAAAATCCTTACAAAGAACAAACCATATCTTACAAGCTTCAAATTCAACACAGCAGTGGCTCACGTCCTGACGACAAGGGGCAGAGAAACGACAAAGTGACTGCTTTGTGATGAATTCAGGTAATGACTTGAAGCATGACGCACATCTGTGCATGGACGCGTACGTACGCATACGAGTTCGCTTTCAGACCCAAAGGGGTTGGTGAGATCAGCGCACCGTCTATCTGTCTGCGTTAGGTGTAACGGAAGGCAGTGAATCACCGTGGGTCATTACTTCCCTGTGTTGTGCGGACTCTCATCTTCGACGGAGGAAGGGCAGGGGACTGAGTAGGGGAGGAGTACATTGCCACCTGGCTGGCTGATAAGAAGGAGGCACTCGTGGGACAGCAGGGTGATCAACATGAGCACAAAAATCCCTGCTTCCATGATAAATGGCAACTCTGATTGAAACTATTCCGCACGCTTGGTCCAAATACTTTAAAGAGAACAACGCACATGTATATTATTTACGCACTATGCAAATATCCAGTTTTGTCTTATGTATCATCTGTCCATGATTTGAATTTGCCTTTGTTACGTATCATAAATTACAATTGTTTCAACATATGGTCCTAAACAATTGCATCATGCACTTTAAGTCTCTACATCATCACATATCGGCTAATTTCACCAAGGGGGAATCTCACAAAACCTGCTGCTTCTATGTACGTGTGTCTCACAGCAGCACACGGACCAACTGCAGTTAATGGGTTTCTTGCCCTACAACCGCCCCATATTGTACCATACAGAGTTTCTCAATGTCAGCTTGTCAGATAGGACTCTGAGGACCTGACTGCCCAACACATACAGACACACACACACACACACACACAGGCCCACCAAATGAAACCCACAACACACACGCCTCCAACCCCCTGGCCCCTGACCATCTACTCTTTCTTTTTTACGTAGCCTCTGACATGGCTTGCCATGGTGACGTCAGTCAGCCCCGTTGGCACGACGACCCTCCCGTTACCTAGCCAGGTCACCTTGGCTTGCCCCAGCACCCTCCTGCGAGTGTTTTGAGTATGCATGCGTGTGTTTGTGTGCGAGGATGCTTATCTGGCACTTCTCCAGTCCTGCTGGCACTACGCCACCACCGTCCCACCACATCAAGTCCGTCTGTCTCCTTTCTCCATTTCTTCTTCATTACTCCTCTCACATTCTTTTCTAGCCATCCCGGACACCGGTTTTCCATTTGAGCAGTTTCCACGGAGCGTATTAGAGAGACCCTTCGGTGTGGTAATGATTTGATAGTAATCCCCTGTTTATTTGCAGTACCTGCGACATGCAGCCCATGTTTCCAAGTATCACTGTGCGACTTCGTAAGCAAGCTTCTCCTGGAAACTTGGGAGCACAGAAATCAACAGGTGAACAAGTTCAGGGTTTTCGGATCAGGTCACAGAGCCAACCCCAGCTGACTATCTGTAAGTTGCGTCAGAGATGACACAGGGGTGCGTCATTTTGGTGCCGGGGAAACGCTACCAACCTTCACTGGAGGGAAGACCTGGTTCAAAGTCTAGCACAGGTGTCAGCAATTGTGTTTAACATGTTAATGATTAGATGGTAGACGTGGCTTTGTTTCAGCAGCGTGTTTAATCAATCAGATTTAATGAGACTTGATAATCTCTAGAGAGAGTCGCAAGGAACTGCTACAAAGCGCAAGCGGTTGGATGATGGCAGCAGAAGAAAGCGGCCGTACCCCAGCTAGTCGTGTATTATTACGCTCAACCAGACGTCAGTCCTCCCACAGCTCTCTAACCTTATCCGGTAGCTTTCGGTAACGGCGGTTCGGGGGTTTCCATTTCTCCTTCAGCGTCTCCTCGCCCATACGTTGCTGCACGAAACTGAACCTGTGACCAAAATCCTTTATGCTAATCAAAATTTGCATCAATCTTCATCCGTCCACAACCAGTTAAGTCATCGGTTAAACCTGACTGCGCGTGTCTTTGGGCTGTGGGAGGAAGGAGGAGGTTCTTTTGGATCTCCCAGAGCAAAAATACAGTCTCACAGTAGGTTATGAAAATGCATCTGTATGTGGACTATTTTTCAATAATGTTACATAATACAAAGGGCAGCCATCTGCTTCACTCTAGCCCTTAGGTTGGCATCGAAGCCTAATCCAGTAGATTGTTGGTGTGTTTAATCTGCCTGCATTTCATGGTGCTTCGGCGAGCAACTTGATAATCTCACAGGCACAGAGTGAGATTTAGTCCTCGCAGTTGGACATTTCTTTTTATCTCATGGGTTATCTATCCCTCTATTCTGTTCCTGCCTCTATAGTTGTTTTCGTATATATCGTTGTTCCTCACCAACTCCTTTCTTTCATAATACACTTGAATTGTCCCAACTCCCACACATCTGTATCTTCATGTTTTGACAAAATGGCCTCTATTCTCCCATCAAACCTGTTAAATATGAGAATTTGCCATTTTCCTTTGGTTCATGAAGCTGTAAATGACCACAAAAAATGTAAATTATGGATTATTGGCGTGATAAAGGGCCACAACTGAAGACATCTGTACTCCACTTCTCATTATTCTTTGACATTTTATAGAACTACTTATCACTAAATCTATACAATAACTGGCAGGTCAGGTAATGAAACAAATCATTGGAAAATTATGAGTATAAGCAGTTAGGCTGCAGCCCGAGACTCCAATCTTTTCATAGCATTCAGGCAGCGCCCAGAATGTTCTATGACCTGAGGAGTTTCATGGACATGGAAATTTAAGGCGGGTGCATGAATGAAGTGCATCATCAAAGACAGGAGCAATCGCTTCCCCCATCTCTCTACTATCCATCTCTGCCTCCCTGTGTCTCTCTCTTTCTGAACATATTGGAAAGAATCAGGGCCATTTCCAGAACACAACAACAAGATGAGAATGTCAAGAAGAAATTAGACGAGACCAAAGAAGGAGCAATGAAAGAGTTCTGAGTAGATGGATTGTTGGCAAGCCTCTGTGCAATTACACATGGAGTCATCTGCCGATACAAATATTCAGTATGTTTGTTGCCATAGTGACCATATGGGACTATAATGGAGTCTACCAACGAGGGCAACCAGGTAGTGAAGCAAACAGGTGCAGTAACACACACACACACACAGAGGGTATAAATAACTGGCACTCCAACCCTCCTGCAGGCATGTGCTCCTGCAGAGAGCAACTCGTGCACTAAAGGATTGCATGAATACGTTCAAATATTCGTGTGCCTGAATATGAGCAGAGGAGGGGTGTGACTTCAGCATCACTGTCTTGATTGGAACCACTCGCTGTGAGATGCTGACACGCTGTCTGAACTCACCGGGTGCGCCGGGACACGGGGCGTGTATGTGCGAAAGTGTGCGTCAGTGATGGCTAATTTCTCCAGATCAAAAATGTATTTTCCTTATTGACGAACCCATGAGCCAGGCTAAAGGCAGCGATTGTGCATAATACTCACTCACAGGCCAGTCATCCAGTTCAATCACACACACAGACAGCATCACAAACATGCACAGCTCACCGACAAAGCCATCTGTGTGGGCAACACCTGTGTACTGTACTAAAAAAAAGTGGTGCATACATGACACACGTATACCATCACACACGCACAGCTCCTCTCATACTTAACATCACAATGTATACAACAAGACTCCGGGTCATTAATAAAAGCTTTATATTGCCCGTGAGAGAAAAGCACTAAGAAAGGCTGGGGGTGTAGGCAGGCAGGTGGTGTTTGTGCTTGCTGAGCACACAGCGTTGTGTGCTCAGGCCTTTTCGTTTTAATATTAGGTAAAGCTGCAGAATACAGAAATTTAAAAGGGATTCTGGGAGATAAAAATACTGATGAAAGAGAATAAATTTATTTAGATGCTTGTTGAGCGCATGTGGGCAGAAACTCAAATGAAAAGCCAAAGCCAGCGCAGAGAAATAAAGATGCAAAGTCAGAGACGGGGAACAAGGACATGGGAAGAAAGACGTTTAGAATGGAGAGAGGAGGCATGAAGGGATGGAGGTAGGGGAGGGAGCAACGGAAAGGAATGGGTCATTCTTGTACTCCATTTCATTAACTTCACAGCGATAAGTGAGCACACAGTAAAGAGCAAAGCTAGAGAGGGAGACATGTTCGCCAGTGATCCCATTAGGCTGAAAAAGGGTGATACAGAGGGACGGAAGAAGAAAGAAATGGCCGGGTGCTGCTGGAAGCCACGGAGAAAGCAATGAGGGAGGATGAGGACAGCAGAGAAGTTGGAGAGGCAGGATCGAGGGGGAAGAAGATGATGAATAAAGGACAGCAAGCAGAGCAGGAATAAGCACTTTAAAAAAGAATGAGGCTGGTAAAAACCCATTAACAGAATCTCAGCTCCCAGTTTGGTCTCACCCCTGTGCTGGGTTAATAATAACTCGTATATCACTGCAGACTTGAGGAATATGGGAAACCCTTAATAAAGCACGGCACCCAGTGACTTTAATATGATGGGGACCATTTGCAATTTTTGATTGGAAATATGTGAGCAGTCAGGCAATTTAAAAGCCATTACATGTCCAAATAAAATAATATCTCGTAGGCTAATGCGGCTTGGCTTAATCAACTTGTTTTTACTAATTGGCTAAACTAATACAAACAGAGGCCATTATTTGTGTTATTATAATTGAACTAATCACTCATCCAAATGATTACCATTTGAAGAACTTTGTAGTTTAAATATTGCAAAAAGGGGATTTTTTTTTTCTTAAGATAGAAAAGTCTGAGATTATCATGTGCGATTAAAAAACCAAAAATCAGAATAAAGAGTTATATAAGAAAAGTATATGTAAAAGCAAAGAGAACTGTTTGAAATAATAACCAGTGCACATTGACTCTCGCTATGCAAAACAGGGGAAGCTAAGTGAGACCATCCGTCACTTAATGCTTCTGCTAATAGCCATATATTTGGAGGTTTAAATGTGTAGGTTTGTGAATAATCCCTTGGGTGAACGCTACAGAATCATAAAACGCTTTCTTATACAGAGGCACTAAAACCTGTGAAACCTAAACAGACAAAAAAGGAACTAAAGCGCATGTAGAAGGTTACGAAGGTTGTTGTAAAAGACACAAAAAAGAACAACCCTGTGCATTTCACAGTAGTGTGTAACTCTTATCAAGCCATTAATCTGACCACAGGGCTGAGGTTTAAGGGGAAGCGTCTTGTTTCCTGTACGCAGGTATTACGGCATCTGTTTCAAATGGATTACATCCACCGGTCCCTCTCAGCTCTGCTCTGCTCTGCTCTGCTCGTCTCCTCACCAGTGGCGAGGTTAGTGATGGTCACTTGGCGACAGCGCGGTGAAGAAAAGAACGTAATGAAGGTTGCGCCACACCAACCCCTATCTTAATCATTGTCATTAGCTCCGCAGGCAACTCCACTCTGACCCCATCACCTCTGGCTCTGGGACATTAATCACATGCGAACACTGCACAGAAAAGCAAAAGCAAACAAGAGGTGGGTGCACATTTATTATTTATATGCGATGTCCTTTCTCTGTGCCTCTGAAGTTACTTCAGAGCAGAGTGCATGTGTGTTTGGCTCATCTGAGGGTGATTAGTAAACAGCATCACAGACAGAGCTGCGCCATCCAGTTCATCAGAACCCTGACACTGAATAATCTCCCCTAATGAACCCCCATAGGAAGCATCTGCATCCATGAGCACACTTTTCCAAGGGCTGCAACGTGTCATGGCCGCCTCACACTCCGTTTGAGGTTAGAGAGAATCTCCCCTGCACAAAGAGGGGTGTGAATCTTAAAATAAAGCCCTCCCTTCTAACACATCTTTACAACACAAGCTGCCCACAAGCTGTTTCTGAAATGAGTACCATTCATTCACTTTAGCTATTAAACTGGCAAAACGCCCAACGGGAGACCATTACTCACTTTATGCAGCGCTGCCTATATTAAACCAGACAGCGGATCCCTTTCGCCCCCTTTCCACCGGTGACTCTTAGTATGTCTGTTAACATATCAGAGAACGGGATGTGTGTGAGGTACGTGTAAAGGCAAAAGGCCGTGTCATGCAGAGCCTCTGTGTGAAGCCAGAATAGATCTGATGGGAGTCCTGGGACTGGCTTAATGAATCACTCCGTAGTCCAGACACACATCCCAGCCCCCAGGAGAAGGCCTCTGTGCGCTCTCTGTACTGATCTCTCACCTCTAGGCCCCTCATACATGGGACTTCACGCACGTGACACAGACGCTGCTACAGTATAATTTACAGGGAACGAGAGCCCTTCATTAAGAAGATTTTCAAAGGGGAGCTGTTCCCAAAGTCAAACAAGGCAAGGGGGTATATTAGCTACTCATTCTGGACTAGATGTGTTTTCTGGACCAACGCAAAGCTACCTGGCGTTTTATGTTGTCTGTGCATTTGTCTACACTATGTGCAGTGTACTGAGAGCAGGGAAAATGTGCTTTTTAATTATAAGGCTGCCTTGATTTAGTGTTGTGCTCAGGGAAAAGCAGAGAGACAGGAGAAAAATAAAATGAGGGAGAGCAGGAATGAAAAGGCTGATGCACCCCAGCCAACAAGCACTCCGTCTCATGCTTAATGAGGCCGATCCCGCCCGGACTCTTCATCAGCTGGGACGGTAAATTCTGGAATAACTAATCATTAGCCGAACTCAACACCTGTCTGTCTGCAGGGGTGCGTAGATGTATTCCTGCGTCTCGCCATTTCTGTCAGCGCTAAGGCAGAGATCAAAAAGTGCTGATGCACACCCTGGGATATGCAAGAATACAGAGGTGGGCACACACAAGGGAAGATAAACACACACACACACACACACACACTCAGACACGCTAAGCTGCTCCAGGTAAAGGTTTGAATATTTCATAAAGTCTCATTAAGGAGTGAATAAAGGAGGTTGAAGTAGAATGACACTGGCGAAGACAGAGTAATAAATTCAGGTTCCACGCAAGCCTAATCAGCCCAAGTTGTACAGACACAATCGCAAGCTTAAGGGCATTAGAAACATGAGCGGACAACACCAGATGTTTTTCCCCCCGTTTCCAGTCTGGAGGATGATGCCCCTCTTTGTTTTGACTGAACGTTTCCAAAAGCTCTTTATTGTCCTACATTTCACAACAATAACAATTTCTTGTTCAATGTCTTGTTTCAGGTCAAAGACCTGTACCATCTGTACCATAGATTCTGAATAAATGCAGGCATGAAGCAAATGCATTAATTATGTAAATCTCTCATGTTATGCTCATCTTCCATAATTTATATGAAATGATATTACATTTTATGGATTTTCATTTTATATATCATATTGAACGAATTGCCCCCATGAAAATCACACACCCTCACATTACATCACGTCCAGTTGCCATCTCCCCCCTTGGATGGTTTTTACATTTCTTTATCGGACCGAAAATGTACATGGGAACTGAATTAGTGTCCGTACACATATGTGACATGCCATCGTGTGCCTGCGGGCTGCCAGGCACATACAGTTCTGCCAGAGGACTGCATGGAAAGATTTAATTGAATTCCTTCAGCTATTGTGTAGTTCTGCAACACTTTGGCTTATCCAGTCCTGAATTGCTGCCAGTGAGATCTAATCATCTAACATGGAATGAGCCCTACCTGAGCAGAATGGCAGTATGAGGTCTTGGGGTCTAGCTGGCTGCAGGGGAATACCTCCATTAGGCATGAAGCAGGGAAACGGGATGGGGGTGGGGTGGGGGGTTAAGGAAGGTATAAGGGAGGAAAGGCATGTAGGAGTAAAAAAGGAGAGTAATGGCTACAGGAATAGGCGGTTATTTGCTCTGTTCTTTTCTATTGACATGCTTAGTAATAACTATTCAATGAGTGAAGACATCTTAGGCCATAATCCCCAAACATTCTCGTCTAGGTGTAAATGCTTCCCTTTACATTAAGAGAACAGCTCTGCTGAAACAGGGCAGCACCGAAAGTTGCAGGAAATAGACGCAGCCCTCGTCTATAAACCTGTGCGTTGCTAAACGACGCAGTCAAGTGACAAGAGCGTTGCTCACGCGTAGAAGTCGCATAGAAGCCATAGTGAATGTGATACACTCATACGAGTCACACGTTGCCACTGCACTTGTGATGTCTGAAACCCACAGAGGGGCGTGCACGCACACAACTAAATGGACACGAACACTGTTAGTCACACATGCTGTTATTATACAAACCATCATGCTTCTAAACAGCACCGAGGACACCTGACTGACCAAAATAATAACCTGCAACAGTCACATTCATGCCCTCAGCATCTGAAACAGCACGTGTCCCTTTGTTGCTATGGCTACTGACTCTTCACATCAAAGCGCTGGCATTCCCAGTATATAGAAACACACAGAGCCCTACATTAGTTAAATCAATACAGCATTTAATGCTGTAGATGCTTTATGAAATACTTTGCAAAATATAGATAAACCCGTTGACGGGATTGAACGGCAGAGCAAGATTGAAAAATGTCCTGACATGAGGAAGTGTGTGCATGTGTGTGTCCTCCGTTCTGCTGTTGCTGCGTTTCCTCCAGTGATGACGTCAAAGCTTTGCTGCAGTCACACGGGGAGCTGGGATTCCTGTGGAAACTGAAACCATCCACTTTACTGCTGCACAGCGGGCTCCTGTGCATGCGCATGTGTGTTCTTCAAGTCGTGCATTGTGATTGCGCCGACCCTGACAGGTGCTTTACCGCTGTGACTCGTTTTCCGGCTCTCAGGTGCTGTCCTGTAGCAGCGAAGCTCACCGTATGCACGTTTGTTAAAACACACCGCACTGCAGAGCAAAACACGGCAGCAACATCTGCAAGCCACTTCAGAAAAACTATGCAGAGATGTATCCCTCCTTAATCACACCCATCAGCTGTTTCATTGGGCAAAAAGTGTGGAAAGGTTGTAAGAAAGTTTCACAAACTGAAATAAGCAAGTGTGCAGTAAGATTTGACCTCTGACCTCTCGTCAGTGTGCAAAGGAACTTCCACGCTGTACATAAGAGAACTGGTTAGATCACATGAGAACAGCTAAAGCAGGAATTATACACTATGCATAAAGCACCACACGGATATTAGTTGGTGGACCATTAACCAATAAAAGTAGGACACTATGCAAATGGGACAGCGCGCAGGACGTATTAAAAGATTTATGCTGAAAGATTTACAAACACCAGTGCAGCACAAAAAGGTCAGAGATTTGGAAGAAGGCTGCACAGGTTACATCTACAAGTCACGCAGAGTGGAGGACTCACACAATCGAGCACGACACCTCCCTCTGATCTGATTTTATCCTAATGCATATACATGACAGAGGATCGGACCTGGCAGCAAATGCAAAGCACCGACCCATTCTCTGATGTAGTGGCGCCACATGACAAGCAAACAGAACAAACAGTTTGTCTTGGCAGGACCACTGATGCTGTAACACCTGTGATCCTGGTGGATTCCTGTGCACCGGCCACAGCACTGCAGCGTCATCAGACCGGCGCACTGAAAGCCCATGCACGAATAACAACAGACTCATTGATGTCGCCAAGATAAAACCAGCCGAGCTCTCGTTAGTCGGACCAAATGTCAATGCCAGCGGCCAGCGCAGGTCGGCCGATCGTGACCAAGTGCGCTCATCTGATCCTCTTTGCGTTTCATTTCACATGCCGAGCCACATCTCAGGTGTTTCGGGCACGGATGACACCAGGTTTTATAGCCTAAAAAGCTGACAATAAAAGCTGCATCACAGTTACCCTGGCCCTGCCATCTGGGATGAGCTGCGCATAGTAAACGGGTCCAGGTTTTCACTCATGCTTATGTAAATGCTGGAGTTTGTGGACTCCAACTCCGTCTAATTGAGGGACTTAAAGACAGACCCATACATACAGATTCAATATTGTGCCAATACTTGACGGTTTTGCACCTTTCCCAGACTACTCTGGGTCCTCTTTTTCATTTCCCGTTTATGTTTTAATAACCAGTCCTTTAATGAAGGAATATTCAGAAAACACTACTCAGAACAAGTGGAGCAGATACAGTCAGTATCTAAACTAATAAGACAGGACCATTTTTAACCTTTTTAATGTATCGTCTTTTTCAATTATCCTTTTTAAACTTTTAAGTAAATAGAAAGAATTAATATTTATTTAGTATTCCACATCTTAAAAGTGAAAACTCATGTTATTCTTTTAATAATTTGAGATGGACCAGTATTTTATGCAACCCACTCGATCTTGTGACCTGCAGCAGTGCAACAAAGAGCTCCATCATAACACTGAATGCATTTTGCATGCAAAATATAAACAGTATATTTAAACTAGTCACTGAATGGAAATGTTGAATTAATATTAAAAGCTAGACTTTAAATCCTTAAACAGATGCAATAAAGGATTTAAAAAGGATTTGGCTTAGAAAAACACATTTGGAACCAGATTTGTACCAGGAAACAGTCAAACCCACATCTCTGGTTGTAGTGGTTAGAAAACTGTACCAAAGTCAAGGTCACTGGCCCGCCCATCTATTTATTAATGGATAAGGTACAGCAGGACAGCCAGGCAAAGAGGGGGGATGAGCGCAGAGCTTCCCCCCCGATTTGAGGACAGCCTGCCAAGGCTAGCTGAGCTGACAACAGCTAAAGCCGAGGCTCCCCACATGTGCTAATCTCCCAGATTTAAATGGGAACACAGCACACGGCGCAGAGCACAGAGCAGGGCAAGTCTGTCTGATCCATGACCGTATGTCTGAGCACACGCACGAGCACACACGAGCTCCGCAGGCGTGCACGCACGTACACGTGCAGCTTACGCGTGAAAAACGCAGCCGTGCATTGCTTTAAATACTCAATTTCAACAGTTGCATCTCGACACAAGGTAAGATTTGGACAAATGAAGAAATACAGACGCATGTGGAACAGCGTCAGGATTGTAATTACGGACAATTAAGGAGAATCAGAGGGACTCAAATCAGAGCAAGACAGAGGGCAAGTGAGAGAAAGTAAGTAGGAGGACAGAGAGCGAGAGTATTCCCATTCTTTCTTCCAACTGAGGGCAGACTGGGAACCAGCAAGAAGCAGGGAAACCATGACAACCAGACAACCAAGCTTGGCAACCAACCCAGTGTTCTCACAGTCTGAGCCAGACAGGCGGCTCAGCAAGGGTTAATCTGAGCTGGGTGAGAGAAGAGAGAAAGAGACAAACAGGCTGATTAAGCCTACTGCTGTGCGCACAGACGTTTAATACGCTGTGCGTCTTAAATGCACAGCGCTGAAGCTGACGGGGCGACTGGCTGAACGGTATAGGAGCACATGTGCACAAAGTCTGGTCCAGAGGCTGGTACAGAGTCATCAGGACACCACACGTCACACGCCGCTGATTTGATGTATGTAACAATTTGGAGCACCGGGGGAATTGAGAAATGTTGCGTTTTTTGCTTGCATTCCCTCCGCTGCACCATGAAATTCTAAATAACACAAGACGATGACACATTACACAAAAACACGGCAGCCGAGCAGATCTGCAATAGAGAGCAAGAGACGGGCTGAGTGAAGGAATGAGATTTGATTTCTCTGCGTGTGGATGTGTATGTGCTGTGTCTTGGTAGAACTGGGAGAAAATGGACCGTAGCACCATGTCGCCCTAACTTCATTCTCCACGCTATATAACATGGCAGAGGAAAGGTGACGGTGGATGCACTGAGTAAGGAAGAAACCTAAGCGGGATGTGATGGAGCTAGTCCAAAGAGAACACACATAAAAATTCACATTCGTTCGTTCACAGTTGCCCACAGAGACTATTTCAGCGATCCGATTTATTTAGTGACCTCCCATTTAATGATTGAGCCCCTCTCTCCTCTGGAGGTCAGCAATAGAGAGATGAAAATCAGGGAGGAGGGGAGTATAATGAAGAGGGTGATCAATAGTTTGCCTTAATTAATAACCTCCGCAACAGTCAGAACGTTCAAGTCTGTTTCTTACTCCCTCGGTTCCAAGGCTTTTTTCATTGTCTCCTCCTCCCCCTCGCCCTGCCTTCATACCCTCACCACCTCACCCCCAGTTCTCCACCTCTTTCCTCATCATTAATTCGGGGAAATCGTTGGCTTCATACATTCCTCCCAACAGACGCAATTCCACCGAGGCCTTGTCTGATTTACCAAGCGACTGAGTCGCTGTATGAATCTCGACTGGCCGGGGGGACAAAGAAAGAGGGAGATGGAGCGAGGCTGATGAGAGGCAAAGTAAATGACAGGGACCATCGGCATTATATAACATCAGCAAAAGTCACAGCCAGTGAACAGACTGTGGATCAAGTCCTGGTTCTGAGTCCAGAGTTCCTGTGTGCGCCTACAGTCGCTGATGCAACAGTGCCTGTACGCACGTAAAGGCAAATACAAACACCAGCTCACATTCAGGAAAAAAAAACAATGACTCAGCTGTAGCACAGACACATGGCACGCACGGAAGGAGCAGGGCTTCAGTCTGACAGCGGCCGTGCAGGCAGCTCTGATCCAACTTGGTAACACAGGCTGCTACCAGGCTCAACCACTGGGTCAGGCCATCTCTGGGCCCCACACACACACACACACACACACACTTGCTAATTGCAGGTCACGGTAGGCAGCTTTTTCTGGGTAATCTTGAAAATAGTGGGGAGATAAACACCTGTGTTTGGGCTCAGCGTGGATTCCAAGATTATTGCGGCATCCAGGTTAGGCGTCACTCACAGTTTGAGCACCTGTACTCTTCACACGTAACCCAAGCACAGACAGTGTGTTTAGTTTCAGTGGATTTGCCAAGTGGTTTATTATTGACAGCATTGACTGGACATTCCCTCCTCGCTTGTCATCATCAGGAATATCATGTGCTGTGAAATGGTATGGATTTCCTCCACCAGACAGGAAATCTTTGGGAGGGTTCATTGATCTGCATGAACCACCCCCTGCTCGCCAGCTATCAATCAACATCAAATTAATGGTTTTAAGTTGCCGTACATGTCAGAGACTCTCAGAGCAGAGGAGTAAGCGTGTGCCATGTCTACGTAAACACAAAGAAAAACAAATCATATACAAGCATCACACACTTCTTCTAGCTGCAACAGAGAAAACTGGCAAGAGCGAGAACAGCTGGAGCCTGGTGAAGCCAGAACGAGATCTCTCCAGCAGGCAGGCAGAACAAGACACAAGATCACAAGTAGCCTTTTATCAAATGAGCGGTCAATATGTTACCCCCTAAAGCACAGCTGTTTTCGCTTTCCAAACGTCAATTAAAGTATCAAGGAGCCTACACATCAACCTGCAACTCTTTGCCAGTCGATACCAAAGTCGTGCAAAAGAAAAACATGGGGCTGCAGTGGATTAAGGTAGAGTTTTCAAGACAATAGGCCTCTGTTGCACTAATCGAGAGCTTTTAAGAACTTGGTGCAGGCAAAGCACGGCAATGTTTTCTAAAGCATTAGTGGAACAAAGTTGTGATTCAGCTCATCTTAAGTCAGCACACTGGCAAAAGCACAAGTCCACAATCTACAGCTTTGTCACACAAAGCTTCAAAATTCTAAAGTACTGCACAAAAAGACTGTTACTCCACCTAAGACAAGCCAAGAGACGGCACATGGGGCTAATTTAGTTTGACAAGCAATGAGCGGCTGATTGGCAATGTTACAGTTTGAAGACAGAGCGTGTGAAGCCCGGGGCCCATATGAACACAATACAATGACCAGGTTCCACCACTCGAGCGCGATAACGATGCCTTTGGCTTGGAAAATGGCCTCCATGCTTCTGTGGCTTTAGCCCCAATCAGTAACCAGCCATGCAGACACACCACATCCACGGACTCCATCACGGCCGAGTCCCCACCTGTCGAAGGTGGGGCCGACAGACGTTTCAGAAACCAGCAAAAATATTGTCATGATCTGTTCTGATGTTGTTGTCATTGTCGCAGCTAAGTAGCAAGTGTAGCCTGCCACCCGTGCAAATAAAAACATGCAACGCCGCTCGGCTGGAGTGGGCCGGGCCATTCTACCTCAGGCCACGTGAGTGAGAGCCGAGGGGACTTTGGCCGCGTAGGGGATTAAATCAGGAAGACCAAACCAGAACCACTGTGGCGGCCATGTGTGTGTATTTGTGTGTGTGTGTGTGTGTCAGTGCACGCACTAATCACTTAATGAACACAGAACAGCACCACTGCTCTGAGCAGGACACCCAGATCAACTGGAGCCCTTCCGCCTTCTCCCCTCTAATAATACCAGCCAACCGCAGCCTGGGAAACCTCGCGAGGGACTGAGCCCACTGGATGTTCCCAGCTGCCGCTCATGATCGAGCCCGGCCCATTGGGTGCTCACAGTTGCCAGGCCAACCCTGTCCGTGAGGCCTGGGAAAGAGATCTGACAGATTAACGAATGGTTAATGGACGAACGGGACATTATGCAGCGTCATTAATCTGAATGGGTTTGGCATGGACGAGCGGCGAAGAAGCCAGAAAGCAAATGATTTTTCTTACGCAGAACACATATGCACAATATACTGCTGCATATTTGAAAAAGGAAAATGTAATTTAAAAAAAAGGCCAAGTGTTCTAAAAGCATGTGTTTTTTTAATTTGCAGACCAAAAGTCTGACAAAACTTAAACTGGCGTTTACATACAAATGGCCCCCAGCACGTGCGTAAACACATCCCGGGCCGTGTGGACACTGTGTCATTAAATGTCTGCGCTCAGGAGACCACGCTTCAGCTCCGTGCCTCCGTAAACAGCCATTACACGCTAAGACAGGCACCTGTAAACGCCAGCGAACAATTAGGCCTCGGCGTTGCAGGACAAAGGGAAGAAATTAGTTTTTAATCTACCGCAACGGCAGGTAAAATGTGGTGCGTTTGTGAAATAGTTCCCATCGACGGACGGCAAGCTGGATGACATCACAAGGAGGCGAAGAGACAACTGATCAGGTGAGCGAGGTAAATATTCCCAGAAAGCATAGATCTGAGACAACGCATGAGGATGTATACACACACACACACGGCTGCACAGCATGACCAGCTGGGCTGCGTAGGGGAAGCAACGCCTATTGTGGCCGTTTTAGACAACAGATGGGAGGCAAATCTCTGGGCAGAGAAGAGAGAAGAAGAGAGGAAAAGTAACTCTCTCTCTCTGTTTAAGGGTGACGAGGGGCAAAGTGTGCTGCATCACTCCTGCCATCTCTGCCTGCACAGGGCTGTGCCTCTGTTGCACATGGCTCCACTGGCTGCATGCGCTTGACCGCCGCAGAGGCTTGTCACCGCGCAGTCACCAGTGCTGACAGCAGCACTAAACTGCTCCATGATGCTCCAACATGCCTCACCTAAAAATCCATCAACCATATCAAGTCCTCCTAGGCCTCCAGTCGTGTTAATTGCTATTAATTCTGCATTATCATTGCCAGACAAAGCGTGGGCTGAAGCCCAGGTACAATCCCCCTGAGGGGCATGAATATAGACCAGTGGAGCTCTAATTCCCCAGCCCTGTGAGCAGCTCGAGGCGTAATCTGTCAAGGTGGGACCTTCTAGTCCACATCGGAGGAAACCCACGTATTGCAGCCAGAGCCTATAGGAGGAGCGCCTGCCCTCCTCTCTGTCTCTCTCTCTCTCTCTCTCTCTCTCTCTCTCGCTGCCTCCCTGCATGTGGACTAAGAATAGATCAATGTATCAGGCAAATCGGGATTAACGGCGTTGCTCCAATCACAGGGCGCACACGCACGCACGCACACACACACACACAAGCAAAAGAGTCAGGACATAAAAAGTTGATTTCCACATCCACGGCCAGTCACGCTGCCATCCTTCATGCCGCCGGACGGTTTCCACGCCGCTACTGGATGCACGCACGCAAACAAACACACCCAGTCCGACGCCAACGCGCAGCCAACTAACCAACGTAAAGCAACATCACCTAATTCCCCCCCCCACACACACACAGACACACACGCGTCCCACTGTGTGAACAATGATTATGTCAGCTCACCACTCCACAAGATCGGCCAGGTGTTTGCAACTACGCGCTTAGTTTGGCCATTCATCACCTGCAGACACCCAGCCGGGCCCCAAAATTTCAACTCGCCGCGGAGCAGCCCCCCCGGAAAATAAATCGCGCAATTTAAAGGGATGCAGCGAGCCAGCTGTCCCAACTAACCTGTCTGTCCTTTCCCCAGCGTCTTCTCCAAACGGTAAGGTCCCACGTAATTGGCATGTTGGGCGCCGCTGTTGTCTTTGCCGGACGATGACATGACGAATCTGGGTGAAAACTGGACACTTTGTGGGCTAATAAAGCGCCGGCAGTCAAGCGGCCCCAGCGGGAGGTCCAAGCTGCTGTTTGGGGTTTGTTCTTCTACTCCGGCAGCCTCTTCGCTTCCTCTGACGCCTTCCGTGCCTTTCCCTACCTCACTCTGTGGTGGAGGAGGTGAGGTGCTCGCTTTCTCTCCTCTTTCCTCCTATCGCTGCAGACGAGCCGCAACTACCTCGACTATCGCCGTCGGTGGAAGCTGCGCTGCCGCGGTGCGTCTGTGGGAGGTGCTGCGGAGCCGTCGAGGGAGGGGGGGGGGGGGGGGTAGAGGGGGGTTGATTGGCAGCACGTACAACCTATCAGGAAGACGGATACGGGTTGCGTCGCCGTCCTGTTTTTTTGTTGCTGGAGCATCTTTCGCTTTTCTCCACAGCTGCTGTGATTATGAAAGTTTGAGCCCAAATGAAGTCACTATACTTATTTATATAAAAATGAATCATTTTAAAATAAGTCATTTTAAAGCACAAGTTAAATGATTTTATATTCTTTGATAACATTAATTAAAATGTTTTTCAAAATCTAAAAATAGATATTCTGTATGTAAATGTGTATTTGAAATTTTAGGGTCCTAATCTTTGTTTCTTATTCAAATACTGATCATATCACATTATCAAGTGTCTCCAACTTGACTAAAACTTGATATTTCTACTGAAAATTGTATATTAGTTGCATATTAGACTGTGGTTTCCTCAAAGCAGTGCAAAAAGTGTGTTTTAGAGTGTATACGCTCCACTCACTGGCACATTTACATAAAGTTATTAAGCTCTATTTTCAATCAGCGCAAAAGCCAGAGCTTTTGGGACCACGAGGGGTATGTGGTGCCAGGGTCAAATGTCCCCTTTACTCTGTTGGTAAAGCAGCCTTATAGGGAAAGGAAAGATTGAATTACAATGAACTGCTAAAGCTAAACCATCGATATTCTCTCAGCAGAAAGTGTTACAGCGTTCATAAATATTTATACTGACTTTATTTACTGTGGTGCTATTATTGCGGCCAAGAACCACAGTGTAGGAGTTTCTTGTCTCTGCTCCTTCATCTTTTATTTTCTCTGTATCTCAGTGCTTTCTTCTCAGTGCACTGCTCCTTTGCCCCTCTATCCCTTCCTCTCCCTCACACACACACACACACACACACCACACAGTGATTGGTGTGCGTGCAGCAGGAGGGAGACAGTGTCGCCCTTCTGATTCATTTCACACCCCACTGGTCTGAGACCTGTGACTTTGACTCTGGCCTCTGTCTGTTCCTCACACCCTGAGTACAGGTGTCAGGAGACGCACACGAGCAGGAAAAACACACACACACACCTCTATGCACGCTCACACACACTGTTTGGCCTCTGAACATACTTTGACAGAGGACGAGGTTAAGGGGGCTTCTGAAATATTAAGCAGGAAGAATTGCATCACACCGCATGCTACACCAAAGCTGAATACATGCCAGAATAATCCCCAAGCTTTCCCTTATTATAGACTTTTCTCAATTGTTTTCATTGCATCTCAAAAACCCATTTGGTGAGAAATTAAATAGTTAAGAATAATAATCGCTATAATGTGTCATGGAGTTCTGTTTACGAGGTAAAAAGGTTCTATGTAGAGTCATACCATCATCTAGCAATGTCTTCATGTACACAAGCACAGATTCCAGTGGTTCACAAGAACGTCTGCTGCTTCGCCACTTCACAAAGTCAAGTTTACAGACTGCACATGCCCCAGTTTAGTGCCTTTGAGGTCGGCGTTGAGCATGTGCTTGGTTTCCCCTGATGCCCTTCATCGCACTGGGAGCTGGGTTTGTGCAAGGAGGTGTGACCCAGAGTGTCACCCACGTGGCTGCACGGAGCCAGGTGGACGGGCCATGTGATGTCAGCGCCAGGTGCCAGGTGGGCATCATCTTAATAATGCATCATGCCCAGCGCTGGCCCTGGCAGGCACACCACTTTGAAGTGTTCCAGAAACATCTGTAGCTTGAGTTTTTAATCACCTTGCCTGTACCTCCCAGCTTCCCATCAATCCTT
Source organism: Macropodus opercularis (assembly GCA_030770545.1). Classification (NCBI taxonomy): domain Eukaryota; kingdom Metazoa; phylum Chordata; class Actinopteri; order Anabantiformes; family Osphronemidae; genus Macropodus; species Macropodus opercularis. The sequence goes on along the minus strand of CM061094.1, from coordinate 5,648,758 downwards.
CACTCCTTCCCATCCCTCTCTCCCTCTTCCCCTGCAACGAAATTAATGAGAAGTCCTCACATGTTGTGTTGTGAACTCGTGGGATAGTGTGCACGCGTGCGAGCATGTGTTTATGAGCGTGTTTACACAGGTTAGAGTCACCGAACAGCAAAATTCAACATGAAACATAAACCAAAAAATTTAAAACAGATCGTTGTCTTCTGGGTGTATGCAGATTTTTTTATTTTAGCCTGACAAGACTTATCAAAGTGTTGTTTTGCAAAACACAAATGTACTATTGGGCAAACAGCAACTGGCTGCAAGTGCAAGCTGTACAGGATGTGCATACTAATAGTCTCTTTCTAAACAACTGATCAAACCCAAATCAATCGTGGAATGGAATGGAGTGTACAGTGCCCAGACTTGGTTAATAGATTTTTTTTTAGTTTGTTTTTCGGGTCTGTTTGCTTGAGAGAAATATGATGAAATATGAAGTGTGCCAGAGAGAAAAGAAAATAACCTTGAAAGGAAATGTTATAGAGGAGGGAGGTTTACCAAAAAGTGGAACTCATTTAATGGGTGGCAAGAGTCCAATAACCTCTGAAGTCCATACTGCATAATATCTCCACCATTTCATCACACTACCATATAACAAATAGCTTCATAGCAGAATCTGACCAATTCAGCGAGGAGCTGCAAGCGCATTTACTCTAAGCATCCGCGCGCACAAGCACACACGCATCCCCACACTGACACAAATGTGCAAATTCACACTCTTGTATTATGACAGTGTTTCCTCCCAGGAACAACTGCTATGTGCACACACACAGTGTACATGTGAACCCCCAGCCCTTCAGGGTTGTACAAACTGTTGCCAGCTAGCTGCATGCTGGAGGCTGTAGGATATTACTGGGATGGCTAGCATGGTGTGTTGATTAATTAGCGTGTCATCCACATACAGAGGAGACTATTAGTGTTCATCTGCAAACAGCTCGGAAACTGGAAAGGCCAGGAGTGAACGAAAGGGCGATGAAGGTGGATTTCAGCATGGCCAGACCTTTTTGAGCCTGAGTGAACAGAATAAAGTGATGCAATAAGGAGGGTGTCATACGTTTAAACATAGTTGAAAGGCACTAGGGACAAATGGATAATGTGACCGAATCTGGTTGTTTGTTTCAGGCGTTTAAGGGGAGGTCAAATAGGAACAAACCAAAAACAAAAGGACAAGTTACCAGACACAGAGCCTTTCACTGGTTCACTCACAAATACAAAATCACACAAATCCTATTTTCTGTAAGGGCAACACAAGAAGGTTTATTACATTACATGCACAGATTCAGGAATGTGTGGTAATTCCCCGAAATATCGAGGACACTTGTGCACGTCTCTGAGCCGGGATGAGGACTTTGGAGGGCGGGACGCTTGAGCCTTAGCCACTTCTATATGCAAATGAGTGAGAACCCCACCACCACCACCACACACACACACACACACACACACACAGGCGTCACACTTTCAGTACATGTTCGTGTACCACGAGGGCCGGTCTGCTGGTGTGGCGTTCAAATGTCACCACAGCAGGCTGGTTGTACATTGCAATGTGCATTAGTTGGGCTGTAAAGGGAATACTCAGCAGGGGGAAACCTCTCTGTATGTGTCACACACACACACACACACACACACACACACACACACAGAGCTTGCCAGCGGGTAGCTGTGCGTAACATGCTCTAACCTCACACAGCTGCAGCTCCACTGCCCCCTGCTGGTTGCAAAAACCCACACTCCTCCCCTATAGGGACCTCCACAACGCTTTAATAATAGGATATGTGAACACTCTGATTGTTTTTGATTGATTATTACATATTTTTCTATTTTTTATTAGACAGAATTACATTGCTGTGTTGGATTTTCTCATGCCGCACGTCTGCACGCTTTCACACATCTCACCTCTCTGCACTGACAACGTGAAATCACAACAACAGTCATCTGACCCAGTTTGCTTCTGTTTCTTCTCTGCGGTGCTGCAACCTTCAACCTTCCGTTAGCAGTGAAAAAAAAGAAGACAAGGTGGATTTCTCCGTCTTTTCTTGAATCTTCAAAAAAACAAAAATTGGACCCCTGCACGGCGCCGCCTGAGAGCAGCTTTTATTTTGGAACATTCGAGCACTCAGCACTGAAAGAGGGGAACAGTGGGGCTGCAGCTAATGTGGTTAGCTTTGAAAGAATACAGCCAGGGCGCATTTGTTCGTTTTTATCATTGCACGCTTTTAACCCATTTACCAGAACACTTACAAATACACAAAGTAAGCATTTTATCTTTAATCATAGCTTTTTGCCATTGTAACGAACTTAATTGCAGTGTAAGAAACAAACTGTTCGTAATCGTGTGGAGGGTTTGGCTGCGGTGCTGGATAATTAGGTTGGCTGCGTGTGCCTCACTAATCACAGGCACATTTAATGGCAGCATGGGGTGAAGAACTAAAGCAAACTACATTTAGCCGTAACAAATTCACTGATCGTTCATTCAGCGTTCACAGTCCCTGTTGTGTCTCTCTCTCTCTCTCATTCATTCTCAACACAGCAAATAAGAAGTAGAAGAATGTAACAGCATTGTGATCACTCCATGAACAGCAGGCCTCATTAGAACGTAGCAGTGTCGGCTGCACTTGAGTATTATGTATGAGAAACGTTAGACCAGTGACCTTTCTCCAGGTTTGGCATCCTACACAATTGTAGTTATTTCTGTTTAATACATACCAAAAATATTTTACTTTACAAAAGCTTGCATTTAACCCCATTTAGCCCTGTTTCCCGTTTAGGCCCTATATGTATTCTGTACATCCCACTACATGAGCAGTTGCTTTTAGGCCCGGCTTCACAGGAGACCTTTCCAGGTCGTACACTGGCTGTTTACCCTTGAAAATGACTCACACACCTTCTAAAGCAAGCTCTCGTCTCTAGCCAATTTGAAATCCGCTTCCGGCAATGTCATTCGCGCCAGCCTTCACAGCCTCGCTTGTGTGTGCTGCTTACACAAGGGAATGGGTTTTACTTGTAAGGAAAAACATGCGGCACATCGTGTGTTATGTTCACTCGTCATTGGTGATCGCTTGGAAATTAGGAAGCCCGTCAGCGTCGAGCCCGCGGTGTTCTCAGACACGTGAGCGTAGGAAGGCACGCTGAACTATAACATCTGCATGGGAATCTCTGCGCGTTGCTCTGCAGGACTCCGGACTTTGAAGGCGAGGCATTTGGAAAACAGAGGTAAGGCCACAAGGCCTGCATAACCCCAATTTCTTTAGCGCACGACAACAGACCACCTATCTTGTGCTGGAACAAGTTACAAAACTCTTTTTCCTAAAAAGAAAATGGACTTTATCTAACACATATAGGCAAATATAATGACAATAAATAAGAATGTATACAGCTGCAGTGTGAGAAACAGTTAACAGCATTATCTACACCTCAGGGCAAAAAGGACAAAACTGTTGAATGCAGATAACTGAAGACACAGTTATTATCATACTAATATCAATTTATCAGTGTTAAAGACATATGAGTAATTGTTTCAATAATAGGATTATGAGAAGAATACTTTAATCCTCACAAATGACTGATGCATATTTGTGTAGGTGCATAATTCAGTTCATGGATAAACATGAGAGCCTCTGCATTTGTCTTGTGTTTATTGTGTGCTTGTCCTGTTTAACAACTCGGCCAAGGTCGCGTCACACCGTCACTGCAGCCGCAGTAAAAGTGATTAGACGAGAGAAGCTTCACACGTCCCCTCGTAAATGTGTCTATAGTCTTCACCAGGTTTTAATAGCCTGCAGGTCAGGTCGCAGAGTTCAAGTGGCCCGTCGCTCTGTGGAGAACGTTGAAACGCCGTCAGTCATCCGGTAAACAGAAGCAGGCTTTTGTTGAATTAATGACGGCTTCTGGATGATGATGGCTATTATACTGCTCAAATGTGCACAATGAGAATTTGTAGATTTGCCACAGTAAAACGCGTCCCTATAAGAAATGTGTTTTTATTTGATTTCATTCTTCCCAAACTATGAGGCATTCCTTTCACTGTGCTGTGATTTTGATAACAGCTATTGTGCAGTGACAGGGAAGACGCTAGAGCTACAGCTGCAAAGACTGGCGGCCGTTCAGATGGAAACAGCGCTTGTAGCTAATAGCGGCTTCTAACTCGTACCCTCGAGGGCTTTTGTCTTTGCCTTAGAAAGGGTGCTGGGGGAGGCAGGGTGAGAATGGAGAGACTAGGTGGGGTGCAGAGAAAGAGAGAGGGAGAGATTGATGGAGGATTGGAAGGAAGCGACAGACGTGGGCGATGCAGTGGTGGCTCAGGCTGTCGGCAGCGAGAGTCAGTGGCAGATGCATCACCAGCTACAACTCCATCCCGGCTGATGTTGGACACACACACACACGCACACATCAGCGTTTTGGCCCCACACCAGGTACAGGGCGTAATGACTGACACCCTTTCTTCCTCATCAGCCCTCTGCCTTTATAAAAACACAAACACACACACATATACACACAAATACATATGCACATTTAATTTTCCTAGCCTCTCTCTCATTCTGTCCCATCAGGCTGGCAGGGGGTTGTACAGGGTTCCTCCAGAGACCAATAAAAGCTGATTGGAGGTAAAACAGTTGGTCAGGCTTTCCCGCCCCAGCATCTGTTGGATTCCAGTCAGCCAACCTGTCATCTATGAAATGACCACAGGAGGGGACAGACACACCGAATGGGAGGTAGCGAGCGATGTGCGAGACGGGGAGAAAGAGTGATGAACACACAGATTGGTTTGGTAAAGGTTATTATGCAAAATCAACTGAGAGCCCAGTTTGTCCGCATTCGCTGAAGACAAGGGGATGGAAACCAAGATAGGACGGAAAGACAGACACCCCTGACCTTTAGATGAATCATCGCGTCTCTCCAAACTCATGTATCACTGCCTCTGAGCTCTGGGGGTTTAGGAGCAATCCCTCTGACCCCCACCCCCTCCTTCAACCCTATCTGCTTCACTTTACCCATCCATTTCATCCCTGGGTCCTGGTCTCTGTCCGTCACCCACTGCTGAACCCACTCGCCACCATCACCTGCTACGTAGCAACTTCAATTAACCTTAGCCCGTCATGCACGCAAACGCACACAAAGGCATGTGCGCAGAGACTCACACATTCCAGGTCGTCAGTGTATCAACCCCAGGTGTAAAGGTCGCTGGACTAGGAGGCCAGGGCTCCTCCAGTGACACATAAAAGAAGGTAGTGTACACGCTGACCTTAAAAAAAATAACATGAATCCTCTGAAATAAGAACTGTGACAGGCAAAGGAAATTTATTTCATTTCACGCTTGGAGAGACTGTAAACGTCTGTTTCATAATGTGCTCCAAGATTAGCTTTTGGAGGTTACGGGCTGCGGCACCTCGGGGTTGGGTGAGACATACATGTTCTGTGAACCGGACGATCCTACCCGAGCACAACTGCAGTTTTCACCACAGCTTTTTGACACTGAAATTGCAAGAATGAATCAACATGCGCTTAGAAACAGCTAAATAAAAAAAAATAAAATAAAGGCACACTTTGGTTATTTTAAAAAAAGAGCGGGGGGGTTAAATCCACACAGCTGTTCCTCAAAACAGACTTGGCTGGTGAGCGAATGCCTACAGGCTCATCTCTACCCTTCCGCTGTTTTTCATCATTGTTTAGCTGCTCTGTAACAATCCCAGGCTGCTGTTCAGGCACAGGCGCCCGACAAAAGAACGAACAAGTGCTATCATTGTAACTGAAGGGTTTTAATATACGGTAATGACGGCAGAAGGGATGTCTTCAATCATAATAACACACTCGGCGAGTAATGACGCGGGATATTGATTCAAAATCTGTATTTATGTAGCTGGTTTGTCGCTCTCGTGTTCCTACTTTCGGTAATAACTTTGACGCTGCACAGATGAGGACACAGGCCTGTCTGCTCGTGGCTTCAATTATAACCTGATAAGGACCAGGAGACTAGAGCTGATGTTTTTTTTACATCTGATTAAAAAAAATATGCCCTGTGAAGGGATTAAGACAGCAGGCAGGAGAAAAAAATAATTAAACAACGCACACTCAATGAAATGTTCTTGTATTAAATAAATGTATGCGCAGACATACAACCTGTAATCCCGTACTAAAACACACCCAACTGCTCTGCAACTGACGCATCCTTTCCCGCACCCAGCCAAGATCTCCCTGGGTTTATCAGTGCATAATTGCTGTTGATTGGTGTATTACTGCTCTGGTTAATCTGCCTGTGGGTGGCTAATAAAGCAGCTCCATCAGGGATGTTATCAATTGTAGGCAGAAGGTGTGCATGGAGTGAGACTGCAAGCCAAGAAGAGAGCGAGAGAGAGAGAGAGAGAGTGTTCGGAAGCGGGAGGAGAAAGAAATGAGGGGAAAGATATGGAGGAGAGGAAAGTGTGAAGTGACTGTGAGATGAAAGGGAAAGAGGAATAAAAAGTGTTTGATTCGTGTTGAAAGACGTGGAAGGACAAATTAGCAAAAAGAGCTGAAATCACACAGGCTTTTGGAGTGTTTGTGCTCCGCGATGTGTCGGTTTGAGGTAAAGGAAGGCAACATCAGTGAGCTGGACGTTGCTCTAACAGAGCAGTGAGAGTGATCTTCTTCCCTGGAGGATCCTGTTATGATGGATGTGGCCTTTTTCCTCGGCCTTTGCTCTATTTCCAAGCAGAGACGGGAGGAGGAGGAAGCTGATTAGATTGTTCTCTATTAAGCAGCAGGATGAGACAGGTAGGACATCACCCACTGAGGCAGATGCACCTCGGTCCCAATGCCCGGTGCAATAACAAACCATTGGCAACTGACGCTGTGGTACGAGAGGCGGAAACTGATGAGGCTTTACTTCTTTCCACTGAGGGGGTTGAGCTGGCACACGCTCCAGAGACCACTATAGGTGGTGAAAGACGTGTAATTCGGCAGCAAGGACAAGAAGGAGTTACTCTGAGAAGCTGCAGGCAAACCCAGAACATTAGACACCTGGAGATTTGAAGTATGAGTTGACTCATGTTTAACAAAACTTTATCCTTCACCCGCAGTGTTTCATCCTGTCAAAGGCAAACACAGAGGAACCTAAACACGCCTTGGTACAGTTTCCATTACCTGTCAAGTCCCTGCCCATGTAGATCGCTCAGACTGAAGCTCTGGGACGATCACTGGAGGGGAATTAGTCATTTTACTATATTTTAATTGAAGTCAGGAGCCGAATATATATACACGTATCTTAACGAAATAATTCTGTTCAGCTTTAAACTACTAGAGCAACCTGAAGGGTTTGACTTGAATTAATTGACTAAACACAGTTATTTCAGCCACACTAAGGTCAATGTTACGTTAATTCACTGAATGGAAAGGTTTCGTGGGACAGATGCAGGATTTCTGCAGCCAGGTAAGACTTAACACGTTACTAAACAGATATGAAGAAACTAGGAAGAAATGTGGCACTGACGCCTTTATGAGAGCGCCATCTGCTGGTGAGCTGCTGTTACTGAGCCGAGTAATCACTTTTACACACAAGCAAAACTAGCAGGACTAGAAATAAATATTCTCAAATAATTTGTATTTGATTTTTTTTACTTTACACACCTATGTTTACTGTAAACTAATTAATTCATTTGTGTTATGGATGAGTTCATCTGCTCTGATTGCCTCCTTCAAGCTTTAAAAACAAGCAAACAAGCAAGAACGCTACAAAACAACACAACCACTGTATTAATTAATATTTTATTCATAACACACAAAACAATTTCCTTCTTCCCATCTGTTACATATAAGTGGTTACATTCCATTAAATACATCTAACAACTGGTTTAGCACTTTTGGGTCTGCTTTGACCTCCTTTGACCTTTTTTGTGTTCATGTATAGCTATTGTGAAATGGTAATTTGTATTTATTCTGCATCTGATCAGAAGATAGGGAACACAATGCTATTCTCAAAGTTGCTGCGTAGTGGCAGGTGGACTTGGACTGAAGACGTTTCACCTCTCATCTGAAAGGCTTCATCAGGTTTGATCGTCTGGAGGAGCGGGGTCATAAACTCTGTGGAGTCATTAGGTTGCTCCCGTAGGTTGCTGTTCCTGGTTTTCCTGTGTGTTGACAGAACCACCTGAGAGGAAACACGAATAACTGTCTGAAGCCTTGAGCCGTCTCCTCGTGGGAGAAGGTGGGGAAGGTGGGAAACAGGACCCCAGTGCGGTGTAAACCTACAAAAAAAGGTGACAGTAGGTGTGATGTGCATAGAAGAAAATTAGGCCTTAAACATAGCTTTGAAGGTGAGCAAAAAAACTAATCCAGACCAAAAACTCTCTCTCTTAATTACTTTTCTTTCCTGTAGTAGATGAAGACATTCAACAGTAACAATCCTCAACCCCCGTCAAAGAATCCTAACACCTCCCACATCATATTTACAAGACAAAGGGCCTATTCCTCTCACACTTCCCCTCCACTCACATCGGTTTGTTGAAGAGGAAATTAGGCAACGCACTCTGTAAAGCTAAGTGTCAGCATATGTAAGCAAGTGTAGTACAAGTCGATGCATTTAACTGTGTACAACTTATTGCCTGAGGGAAATTAATCAACCAACCAAGATAATTTATTCATGGGCACCATCACCAATGAGGACTTTACTGTTTATTGGGGAAATGGTTGCTGGCCGTGAATTAATAGGGTATGTGTTGTAATTATATAAACCAGACAGCAGGGGGCGCACAGTTGCTGTTGATGTTACAATGTGCCATAATAAGCCTGTGTGTGCAAACACTCCATCCTTTTGTAGTCACCATAAAGTAAAACACACCGTGTTAGTCTTTATCAACACGAGTAGCCCGACAAAACATAGCACAAGTCATTAGGAGCCGCAATTGACGGAACAAAATCAACACTGACATCACCGCGGATGTAAGAAATTCCCGAAGACACGTCACTGTGATGCGGCACATCCGGGATCTCAAATAAATCCAATGTATCTGTAAAATATTATTTGCTCTTTATACTGTTGCGTCAAATATAAATATTTCATTAAATGATTAACATGAGTAAAGTAACGTTTTGTTATGTAAAGTCCTCCCCCACATCCTTCAAGGACACCTTGCTTGTAGACCTCAGCTGTACGTCTCTTCGGATGACTACATAATATTATTATTATTAGATTGTGTTCCTGTGGCAGATTTAAAAAAAAAAAAAAACAAATATTAGTTGCGTTCCCTGTGATTATGAAAAAGCAGCAGTGATGAATCTTATAATCGCTTCCTCCTGTCTGCCGGGTACGTGACCCGGATCACGCGCAAGCGGTCGACCGACCACCACGTCTCATGAATATGCGCGTCACGTAACGTCTACGGAGGAGGCTGTCTTTAAATACGGAGAGACAGCCCCGCTGCAGCACCACTGCTGCGGAAAGGCTGCACGAGGACCACACGCGATTCTGCCTCCAGTTTGAACCCACTAAACCAAACCGTGAAGGTAAGACAACCCCGACGGGCCAGAGGCTTAAAACGCGACGCCGGGCGCGTGTCCGCAAATGGTTTATTCTGCTCCAACGATGATGCGCATTGCAGGCTTGTGAGTTGGGCGTGTCGCCCCACAATCAATAGTGTTGATTGGCTGTTTTCTATTTTCTCATATTTTAGTATAAAGCATTTATTGATGGATGTCACGGTGAAACAGGGTGACGTCAGCCACCGGATGTGAGCCTCCTACTTGTTGCAATAACGGCCCCATCACTGCAATAAATCGCTGTTAATTACGTAATCGGGGAAATCTAAGAAATGCTGCTGAATGGAACGAGCGTACAAGTGTACAGGAAATGTAAGAGCTCCCTCGAAAATGTTGGGGTTCGCTTTGCTCACGATCGGCTGTTGGATGTGTTACGTAATAGGACTCGTGCCCTTTGCTGGGTTAAGGTCAGAGTAGTGGCCATCAAGCTTTACAGTCTGGAGCCTGACTGCATTGTAAAATTTTATTGCTTGTATGGTTATTAATTAGATTTGACAGATGTTTTATATGATACAGAAAACAAGATAATCCTAACATGCCTGAAAGACCAGAGACTCAATGTGATACCTGACACTGGAGCAGAACCCATCACTGGCCTTTTACTGACCTGCTGTTAGTCAACCTATGTAAATGTCATAATGTCTTGGAAATATGATACAAGCATACAAGAAGTGGGTTCTAGTTGTAGACATTGCACCTATTTTTAAGATTGGCGTATAATATCAATATATGTATTAATAATAATCTGCTACAGACAAAGTAATTTTTCTCATTATTCACCTTCGGGGTCGGCTCCTGGTAAGCACAGTCAGGTGACACGCGAGTGAGATATAATTGGTTAAAGGGGAGTTAGGTTTGACTTGACCCACTTACCCAATCCCTTTGTGCAAACTCACCATCGAAAGTTTTAAATATCTCTCAAAGGAGGTATTACGGTGCATTTACCCTGTCAGGTGCACCGCCGCGTGCTTATCTGCACTAAGCCATGGCGGCCCCACCAGGAAACAGAAATAGCACCGTGTGACGTCGGCTGGGGATGGTCTGCGCTGCACGAACACTTGCTGCAGTGCTTTTTCCAGGCAGCGGTTGCCATAGAGACCCGGAGGGGCGCTGTAAAGTCACAAGTGCTTCCCCCTACACCATTTCTGAAAGTAGAGATGATAGAGTCGTGGAGAGGAAAGCGAGCCGCGCGGGTTAAGGAAGTCACGTTTGAGTCAGATTTGTAATGGCGATGACACAAATAGGAAAAACCCCACGGTTGACTCGTTGGTTGAAGCGTGAGAGAGAGAGCAGTCACGTCCGCTCCTTCTCTTCTCCTCTCTTCTCCATTTTTACGCTCTCCTCTCCACCGCCACCACCTACCCTCCCCCTCCTGCCGCCTTCTTTTCCACAGATGTCCACCAAGGAGAAGCTTATTGGCCATGTGATGAAGGAGGAGCCTGTTGGCAGCAGGAACAAGGTGACTGTGGTGGGTGTCGGAATGGTGGGCATGGCCTCAGCAGTCAGCATCCTGCTCAAGGTGAGACGAAAGGAAGGAGGACATGAAAGAGAAACGTACTGTACATTTGTGCGGAGTTATTGCAAGTCAGACATAAATGATAAGACTGACACTGTGTTCATGTTGTCAAGTGAGTTATCACATTGACTTATTGTATGTGTATAATCAGGACCTGTGTGATGAGCTGGCCCTTGTTGATGTGATGGAGGACAAGTTGAAGGGTGAGGCCATGGACCTGCAGCATGGATCCCTGTTCCTCAAGACACACAAGATCGTAGCTGACAAAGGTGAGAATGCAAATGGCTGTTTTTCCTTTTGCCGTGATCGCGGCTGAAGCTATTATTCTGTGGCGGATTCAGAACATTGTTTTTGTCGACTTCGCCAGACTACAGTGTGACGGCCAACTCCAAGGTGGTGGTCGTGACCGCCGGCGCTCGCCAGCAGGAGGGCGAGAGCCGTCTCAACCTGGTGCAGCGCAACGTCAACATCTTTAAGTTCATCATCCCCAACATCGTCAAGTACAGCCCCAACTGCATCCTGATGGTGGTGTCCAACCCAGGTAGCGAGACTGTGCCTGAAGACGAGGTGCAGCGTGAAACTGCATCAAAGCGTGACATAAATCTATGTAGGTGCAGATTAATGGCTGATCTCTTCTCTTTGTCCCCCCCCCCTTAGTGGACATCCTGACCTACGTCGCATGGAAGCTGAGCGGGTTCCCACGTCATCGCGTCATTGGCTCTGGTACCAACCTGGACTCTGCCCGTTTCCGCCACATTATGTCTGAGAAGCTCCACCTCCACCCTTCCAGCTGTCACGGGTGGATCATCGGAGAGCACGGAGACTCCAGCGGTATGTGGCTCGGTCTAAAAATAAAACGTCTGCAGAGCCTTTCAGTGTAGCCGCTTGTTGGTCAAGTCTTGCGATATACTGAAGCTCCAAGAAGCAGGAATGCTTCTGTATGTCATTTGTATGGATGCTGAATAAATTTTTCTGTCTGTCTCTTATAGTGCCCGTGTGGAGTGGTGTGAACGTTGCTGGAGTTTGTCTGCAGGGCCTCAACCCAAAGATGGGGGCTGAGGATGACAGCGAAGACTGGAAAGAGGTTCATAAGCTGGTGGTTGATGGGTGAGCACAGTCACTTGATCTTGATGTTTTCCCCTTGAATTCAAAATGACCTGGCCATGTTTCCTAATCAGCATTCAACTGATGGGGGTTGTGCCATTTCTCTGAAAGTGATGCAAACGAAACGTTTACCTTGTGATACTGTGATTTTTCTGTGGAGTCCAATCACGTAGAGCACAAGAAGTGGTTTATCACATATTTGAAGGTTTCAGAGAAAGTCTACAAAAGGTGGATGTTTCTAAAGCAGACTTTTAAAAACTGTACTGTATATATTTAAAAATTAAAAGAAAAGGACGATGAGAACAAACACTCCAGTTTATACTGGTTTTTTTATACCAGACACGCTGTTCTCACTTATTTTTTTCTGATATGTTTGTGCTGCAGAGCCTATGAGGTTATCAAGCTGAAGGGCTACACCTCCTGGGCCATTGGAATGTCTGTGGCTGACCTAGTGGAAAGCATCATGAAGAACTTGCACAAGGTGCACCCTGTGTCCACTCTGGTCCAGGTGAGCTCTCCCAGGACAAGCTATGCATTAGTCTAGGAAACGTACTGTACATCCTGGAGATGCAATAATCACCCTGTGTTTTTAGGGCATGCATGGAGTGAAGGATGAAGTCTTCCTGAGCATCCCTTGTGTCCTGGGCAACAGCGGCTTGACAGACGTCATCCACATGACGCTGAAGCCCGACGAGGAGAAGCAGCTGGTGAAGAGCGCCGAGACTCTGTGGGGCGTACAGAAGGAGCTCGCGCTGTGAAGAGCGCGACTTTGAATCCTTGAGTCTACCCTGAAACCACAGCGAACACTGTGTGGTTGACTCCCGTATCTCGTGTGTCCCCTATGGCAACGGGCGAGCGAGACCTCTGAATATCTAAACGGGCCACGTTCGTAGCTTGACCAGTGGAAGCTTGATGTACTTGTTAGATATTCACACATGGTTGTCATTTGCCGTTGCCACCATCCCACGTGTCCTCCTCTCTCCGTTACTGAGTTCTTTAGAATACTCAGCTTGTAAGGAGAGTTCCTTTGTCCTGCCCTGTTGCGTCACGTGTCAGGTCTGCATATTGAACATATATATTCTACGTGCTGTGCGTTAATGTGTACTGTTGCTGCCTATTCTGTTCTCTCCTTGGCCTTAGTTTGTGTTTATTGTGACTCCCCCCAGTTTAGTTTTTTTTTTGTGTGTTGGACTATAATGGACACATTCCATTCTCTGTGAGGAGGGCTTCCTAGCCAGCAAGACTCTGAACAAAATGGCTGCAGATATCACTGGAAAAGAATTCTGTGACACCAAAGTACCTTATCATTTCAGCAAAGCAAGACACATTCACTGGTTACTATTTTTAAACTAACTGAACCACAAGTGCACTGACATACAATATAAATACAATAAGAGGTCAACTCTGACAGAATTAGAGAGGTTGCTGCTATATTTATTAACGGGGAGCCAATAGAAGAGTTGGTTAGGATCACGACTCTGGTCAGGTTTTAAACACAAGGTAACAACCCTGCAAAAATGTTTAAGCATCCTTATACCCACAAAGAGTGTATTTATTTTACTCCAACTGCCTCTAGAAAAAGGCATATAGAGAAAATATATGATTATATATATATATCTCAGTACTGTTAAGATCTAACTATGTAACAACTATCCAACACTCGCTCACAAACTGTACCTGTTACGGCAACTGGATATAGACGTTTATTTACCATAACATCAAATAAAACTGCCAGGCTACAAATCTGTCATTTGTCCTTTCCTGTCTTTGTTTTCCAGCTTAGCAAAAAGCAGTTTGTGTGCATTCACAAGGCAGCTGACTCAGCAGGTGTCAGTGCACAGCTGTGGGTCAAAAGGTGGTCGGTCGCCTGCCGGCAAATTTCAGTATGAAGGTATACATACATATTGTTACAAATTTTAGAAGCTGTATAAGCACTATGATTATGATTTATTCATGACTTTGTTATATACTGATTGAAGAAAGAATGACATAGGCAAACCATTAAATCATACTTCTTTAATTGGACTGATTTACATTAATCTACAAATATAAAAGAACAGGTGGTCTATGGTTGAATAGGAAATAAGAAAAAAAAATAAACAGCAGATATTCATACAATTCAAAGTGCATTTAGTAAAAGGCTAACTTAAATGAAACCTGTTTGTGAACTTTACATAAGTTAACTTTTTGATTTGTACTATACTTCTTTAGTTTATGTACCCTCCATCACTCTGGCTTTATTCACAACTATATACTGAAAGTCAGCATGACTGAGAATGAGTGGACAGTTTGGAAAAAACAGAAAAGCAGAAGAAAAACTATTTCCTTTCTAATATAATTAAGACTCATCTCAACTATTAGACTCTGTCCAGAGCATAACAACCACTATACATAATTTAATGGTTAATGCACTCAGAATGAAGGTCAGAACTGATCAGCTGAAGCACAATGACAGAACCTCCCTATACCACTGTAAAGACGCGCACACACAGAACAGGGACACTATAGTAGTGTGGCCAGGTTGCATCACTAATTGACACAGACCAAGAATGAAAAAAAAAAAACCAGAAATAGTTCAGGTCCATGTTCATCAGCAATTGCAATGTATGGAAAGTGATCCCTTTGACTCTATGGCTCCTGAACATGACCAGACCTCAAACAGCATAAACTTGAATCTGAGCCCATGTCCTTAGTGAAAGGTTGCCCTCAGTATTTATATCATAGCCCAACCTTTTCATCATGAGGGGCTTGGGCATATGGGGCTTGCTACAAAGCCCCCACCCCCATCTACTAGCCCCTAAGAATTTGTGCTTACTAGACAAATGACTTTGTCTGGCAGGACTGCTAACAGAACCTTTGGGCTAACACACAACGCAGCATAGATACAGATTGAAGCACTAATTCACCATACATCAACCCAGTTATGCTAACACTCAGGGCAAATGTCATGTACACTGTACACAGATAGGCTCGCACCTCACTAATATGGCATGTGTGTTAAAGCCGGTTTCGCGTTAAAAAATTGTACCTGGTTTCACAGTGTGGTGACAACGTCGCTCTTTTTATATAATATTGGGACACAAAAGCAAGAAATGGCATCGTATTATAACAGTGCCCTCACAGTGTACAATTTCACTGTGTTCAAGTCCAGTTGTTCACAAATGCTGCTACAGTTCAGAATTCTGTCTCAAAAGTAGATGTTATATAAAGAAATTTTAAAATGGAGCAGCTGAAATACAAAGACACTAAAAAGTGGATAAAACAGAAAAGGAAAAGGGGACAGCAAGAAAGGATGAACACAAGGATTTATCCAGGTAGTCATTGTGGGTCAGTAGAGGTCGCTAAGGCCAGCGGTCTTGCGGGCTTTCTGCATTAGGGCGCGAAGCTGGAACTGTTTCCTGGACAAAAGGCGCACATGCTGTAAACAAGGAAAAAAATGGATTAGAGTAAATAACAACAAGAGCTTAGTTGTGCTTATGCTCGCTTCTCTAGTTGATCACCTTGAGGAAAACTTCCAGGTCTATGACGCCTCGGCGAAGGGCCTCTCCCAGGTAGAAGATGGTGTCTTCAATTGCATTCTCCTCGGCATACAGGTTCAGGATCTGTTTGTATAAAGGAGCTGTGGGCACGATGACGTCATCAATGTCATTGTTCTCTGACTGGTTCTCCATCTTCTCTAAGGCCTCACTCAGCTCCACATCCCTTTTCTTGAGCAGCTCGATGCTCCTGTCAACCTCAGCCTAGTAGAAACAATTAGAAGGACATGACAATTTTGTTAATATGTTAAATATAATACATGAAAACTGCAAAGGATAAAAATAGAACACATTAAACATAAAATAAAGAGGATCTCTCACCACTTCCTGGTCCAGTCTTGTGACCATGTCCTCCAGTTTCTGATGCCCTTTTTTCAGGTCTTCCTCTGTCCGCTTCAGAGCGTCCAGCTCAGCCTGAGCTCTGTCCATCTCCTCCTTCATCCTCCAGCGAAGCTTGTCACTAACAGCTGAAATCAGGGACGCACGAATGGTGTCTTCGCCAATGGTTCCATCTCTGTTTGAACCTGAAGTGAAAAGAGGTTAAGAAGTGAGGAATAACAGTCAATAGGAGAAACAAAAGAAAGTAGTTCATCCTCCACCTCGCCACTGAAAATATAACTTCTTGGTCAATATTTAATCACAGGTAGCTAAAGACAGTTCAAAAGCACCAGGAGCATCACAGGTTTAAAGGATAGAAGAGTCAATATGCTAAATTTACATATGTGTTGAAAATTTTGATCAATCACGTGTATTTAGGTTATAGTTTAAGTGGTATCCAACAAGTGTCATCACAGAACCCCTGAAAGCAGTCATGAAGCTAAAGTAGGAAGACTGTGAAACATCTTAAAACCTCCACTAAGACAGCAATAAAAAAAAAAGTAAACCCTTTAATATTAATGCACTAAGAGCAATAATGATCTTCCTAGTCATGTCCACCATGCAAGCAGTCTGGAGTCAGCACAAGAAATGTCAGAGTTCATTCAGACTTGAGATCTGAGTAGTCTACAGGCAAACCCATTTCTTCTCCTACTAAATATAGCAGGTAGCCTAAACTCCTCCCACACGCTGGGTCCTTGACCCTTACTTCAGTGGCGCTAACTGAAGTCTGGGACACCGGACGAGGACCCTGATGGTGGATCTGTCTTTGTGTGCAGTTACTGTTCCTGTCCTAAATATAGCGCTGTGTGGTGTGAGGGCCATTCCTTTTTGGCCTTTAATGCTCACCGCTCTAGTTACAGTAGCGACCTTTCACTTGCAGCTCAGCGTGCCACTGAAGTCACACAGAGGATGAGGGAGTTTGAGTCAGAAGGTCAAGTGCCTTGGTTCAGGTGTAACTGAACAAAAATGTATTCTTTTTTTGAAGAGTGGCTTATCATTAGGTGTAATATTGCATCAATGCATTGCCAATCTAAAACACAGATGTGCATGAAGCAATATGATTAAAGAGAGCTTTGGTGGGTTTGTGTCCTCTGGAAAAGCTTTCGAAATCTGTCCATGTGTCAATGTTCATATACAACCACAAGATAAAGCTGAACTGAAGCAATCCAGATAGCATATACAATACGCACCCACTGTGGACACTGGAGTCTGGTTGGGGTAGAGTGCAGGGCCAGCAGTGGCCGGATAAGAGTTGCCTCCTGGGTACTGGTATCCTGGATAGCCACTGCAAATGTTTATAGCACCAACAAATCACTAATAATTCATATTCTCCTTCTAAAAGTTATAAATGAGTGTATGGTGCTTAAACATTAAATATACCACTGTGTGAATAGACGAAAACACCAACATAATACCAGCCATGTCTGCTGGGTTTTAACCGAGGCTCTACTTGGAAAATATCTTACCCTGGGTTAGGATTTGGGGTGTAAGGTGACACTGTAGGCATGCCAGGCATGTAGGAAGCTGAGAGACAAAGACACGTGAAACAATCAGGTCTGAGGGGTCAAAATGTTCTCTGTCACATGATTATGTTCAGTTTCCTGTGCTGGTATAGGAGCTCCATCTAGTGCTAAAAATAAGACATGCATTAAATTTACTTTGACAAAGACACCCATGTGGTAGTGTGAAAGTAAGGTAACCATCAATGCTCTGACAATGTCTCTTAAATTAGCTTGTGGACAACAAATACTCATGTCACTCACGGTTAGGAGGTCCAGCGGCTTGGAAGGCTTGGAAGGGGGGGGTTTGTGTGGTGGGACGAGAGAATACAGGAGGCTCCTCGCCAAACACAACAATCATCACCTGGATCAAACCATAGAGGTCTGACTGAGGCTGTAAAACACACAACAGAAGTCAGGGTCAACTAACCAAATCAGGTAAATATTGCACCTAAAAAAGGAAGTAGATTAAATCTCATCTTAAACTACAACTATGACTCTTATTTATTGCCTCATTTGTGCTTGCCTATACCTTGGCCATACGCATATGCAAAATATTTCTCCCAATCATGACTACTTGTCATATAGTCTACAAATCAAATCTGAACTGACCTAGGGAATCATACTTACATGCTTCCATTCATGTAGATATGGAAGATAGATTTTGCCATTGGCATCGATGTGCTTGCCGGTTTTTATCATCATGGCACTTGTGGGTTTGACAAAACATATGGGAGGGTTGAAGGGGTACGTGTCCAGCAACCAAAGACACACTGGGATGTTGTAGACATTGCCTAAAGGAAACACAATCAAACACGCTTAAATTATGGAGGCACCCATTACCATGCACTTTGAGAAACACAGTGGACCCATACAACAGCTGTTACAGGAGCCTGCGTATATTCAATAATCAAAGAAATTTCCAGCATTCGTGTAATGAAATTATAGCCCTAATTAGGAAAATGAGTTTAGCCTTGAACCGTTGTTTGTTGGTAAGAAGTTCAGTTGCCATGACTTGCCTGGGTGACTAACAATCTTCACCGGCACATTACATCGTGAATGTAAAGTGTTTTGTTTTATAATTGCATGTATTTTAGTTATAGCTGCTTGTCTCACCAACCTTCTCTGATACACATAATTGCGACAGTAATGAGGTAGTAAATGTTTTACCTCTGTAGCTCACTGGAACGGTTCCCGTTAAGCTCATCAGGTCTCTTGAAGAACCATCATTAAACACTAAAACGGATGAAGATTTCATGTCAACTCACACAACTTGAAGAATAAAAGAATAGATACATAACAGCGACCACACAGTCACAATCAGCATTTATCAATAGTACTGAATTTACCGTAAGCATCCATTACTGGCTTCAAGTCCTTGTACTGGGAGATGACATTGGTTAGCTCACGAACGGTCAGATCTCTGTATTTGTATTGCTAAGCATTGACAAAAAAAAAGGCCACGTTAGGTCATTTTCTGTCTTAAAAAAGATGACTAATAATAACTAATAATCTCTATTAATTTTGGCAAACTCAGTGACTACTTCTTGCTGTCTGCTACTACTTTCAACCGTCACTGATTTTTTTAAATCACAAATACACAGATGACCCCTACAATATCTGATTCAAAATGTGAAATTGTGTGTTTTGTTTTATAATGACCACCTGCAATAACCCCCTCCCCCCGATTGTGAATATTTATTTGAAATGTTTACAATTACAGTACAACACAGACCTCGTTGTTCAACATACTAAACTTATTAACCGAACAAAACTCACTCCTTGAACTATGGACACTACTCTGTGGACTACTCCCATGTTTGGTTTCGGTAGCACTAGCTAACTTGCTACTATTAGCCATTACGTCCGGCTCCAGTTACGCTTACCTTCAGCATTTTCTTCAGGACACCTTCGTTGACAACTGCCATAGTTTGTGTTTGTTTCAACTGCTATTATTAATTAGTTGACTGAGTTAACAGTTTCTGAAGTGAAGTGGAGTGGAGTGACAACTACCACCAACTAACGCTAGCTAGCAAGACGGCAGTGGATGCTAGGTTTAGCCCAGGCTCGGGCCTGACTAGAGAATTGGTTTCGATCTGAATCTCTCCTGTTCACCACGAGTGTTGTCTTGCTTGTTGACGCGCCAATGTTCAATCAAATAACCAAGGACAGATAAGAGGCGAAATGTTGACAAATATTTGTACAAATGAAGCCGGAAAAGAAATGTTTGCTCGTCAACAATAAAAATTTCCGGCAAGATGACTGACCGTTTCCGGTGCGTGTATGACGTCACTACGTGGCGGGCGGTTCCTAATGTAACCTGATCATACTGTATGTCGGTTGGCATGGAAACCCAAATGACTTCTGCCAGCAGGAAATGGAAAACTATTTACATCTTTAGGTTGACGATGGCGCCTGTTTTCAAATTCTTATCTCCTATCATACATTAAAACTTCCTTTGTCTGTTTTTGTCAGATCATGTCTGATACAAATGTATGCAGCTTGTGTTTTTATTTATTTTCTATTATAATATTTTATTTAAGTGAGAAGTGTGTGAAAATCTTAGTACTTTTTTCTAATGGTCTGTTTTTATAGGTTAATGACCTACAGTGCTACCCAGTGGCATTGTGTTATATTTTATCTTATATGTCTTATATATATATATCTCTTTCTGTGTTTTCCACTTTGTCTGCCAGCAGATCTATTTAGACCTTGGCCTAATGGATCTGTGGCCACAGATGACCTACACTCTGTATGGTCCCTGAACACACCAAACACATTACGGGTTTGGAACAGCTAATTTTTCACCCTTAGAGTTCAAATTAGTCCATGGAAACCATTAGAAAATTGTTAAATTAACAATATTTAAAATGTTTAAAAAAGATTTTAAATACAATAAAGATACAAGATACTTTGTCTTTTTTATCTTTGGTCATTACCTACTGTGTTCTTTGTTTTCTACTGTAATTTTAATTAAATTGCTTTAATCTGAGGTAAATGTCTAATGTCTAGTGAATATTGCTGGGCATCTGGACAGTTTTTGCTAGTTTCTAAATGTCAGATTGTTACAGTTCAGCTCTCTGGCCTCCCGGAGGCGCTTTTCTTTTGTTTCTGTCTTCTTGTTCTTCTGCCATTACATCACTTTGTCTCCCTGTTTCCTGCCTAATCATGCTCATCTCGAAACCTGGAGTCCATACACAATATAAGGATGTGTCACACTTACGCTCCCTGTTGGTTTGTTTACAGTTCAGTCGGTTGTTGACCATAGTTATGTGGACATTACAAAGATCAGGTCTATTTCAACAAAGTGGTTTATTTGGAATAAAGAACAGAACCAGTCAGAAAGCAACATTCAGACATCACTTCAGTTCTGCACACACAGAGAGTGCTTCTAGCTTTGGTTCCACACCCTCAGCTTATTACATGAGCAGCTTATTCTTCTGTTATTGTAGACAGTAATGAAACTGAGCACCATTTGATATTGATAACAGAGACAAGCTAAGCTGTGTGCAACGGTGTTACATAACAGTCTGTGCTCTGTGCAAAAGCCTGTTATATTATCACATTCACACCGTAGTGTGGTAGTTTGTCAACGGACTGGGTGATTTTATTTATTAGATAAGTTGCATTTATCGCCAGGTGACTCCATATGTGAACACGTGATCACAAGGAAAATTTGCTTGGGGAAGATTTCCTCCTAATAAGAGCACAGAAATGACCAAAGTGGCAGTTTTAAACAATTATTAGTTTACTTTTTATTATTTTACGTACTTTAATCTGCATTGTTGTTCACAGGTCCAAATGTAGCATTTATTCTCATAACAAGAAAAGGTCATTTCCTGAGAAATAACATGGGAGAGCTGTTCTGTTGCTGAAAAGACATGGAGGATATTTAAGGGCCTAAAAGTGGAACAAAACCAGACAAAACGTTGACTACGAGCAAACGATAACACAGATTAAAAAGTTGACCAAGACAAAACGAGGACAAAGATTAAGAAGTTAACCTGTTGTTCAGCTCTCCCACTAATAAGATTTTGAATTTGAAATCACATTTGGGTTCGTTTTAAAGACACAAGCTCTACTGCTGGAATTTATCCTGTGTCTAAAAAAACTTGGAGATCGTAAAGGAAATTTGAGAAAATAACTTCAGAGAATAACTAACTGAGCTACATGGCCTTGATTGTCTCCGTTGACCAGACTCCAGTGTAGAATGAGAGAAGGGTAAACACTTTGATTCACTCTGTGCTCTGTGTTTCTCTGTTTAATAATCAGCACAAGACATAAGACTGAAATAAAAGAACTATATCTTTGGCTGTGTACTGCAGATGTGTCAGACTTGTCTCCTAAAGGATGGTTTGACTGAGGAGAGGCCACAAGAGTCGGCAGGAGGTAGCACATGGAGGTGTAATAAAAAGATAAGATCACACCTGATCCTGGTTCAGGTGTGATTAAAGCACATCAAACAGGACTGGGCTGATGTCTGAGGTTGAGTTATGGTTGAAGCTGAGGCTGAGGTCACAGTTGATCTGAGAGCAAAAGAAAAGAAAAGCGAAAGAATTATTGATATTGTAAGGTGTTAAATAAATGTAGCACAACATAATAATTAAAAACATGTGGAATCTCACTTCATCCCAGGTGCTTGTGTTGATGTTTTTCGTAACCTACTGCATTGTTCGAAGTGGTGCCTGCCAGCAAAATAAAACAGCATCACGTCAGGCAGCTTTGTGTTATTCAGATTTAGTTTGCATGCAGGTTTTTTTAATCGTCTGCATTACCTCACTTACCTACATAGTCCTTGTAGTCCTTAAAGTACTTGTGCCTCAAGCCACGTCCATCTATAAAAGAACAGGCCAAAACACTACAATAAAATCAAGAAATAATATAAACCAAATAGATTATGTGATCCTTGTGCTTGCAATGGTTGCCTAAATGGTAATGATCATATGAACTGAAGACATTTTGTTCCCTTAAGTAATTAAACCGGCTATGACTCAAACAAACCTAATTTCAGATAAAGAAAGAAATACAGTACAAAGTTACATTTGTGAATTCTTAATTTCATTATATAGAATATCTCTCAAACTATATTAGCATTTCATTAAAAATACAGTACTATGCAAAAGTTTTAGGCAGGTGTGAAAAAATGCTGTAAACAAAGAATGCTTTCAGAAATATAATTAATGATTGTTTAGTTTTGTCACTTTACAAAATGCAAAGAAAAATCTAATTCAAATCAATATTTGGTGTTACTACGTCAGTACTGGAAGTGATGGCACGGCCCCCACAGAGCCCTGATGTCAGCATCATGGAGTGTGTCTGGGATCAGATGAAGAGACAGAAGGATGTGAGAAGATCTGTGGTTAGTTCTCCAAGATGTCTGGAGCAACCTACCAGCCGAGTTCCTTCAACAACTGTGAGAAAGTGAACCTAGAGGAACTGCTGCTGTTTTGAAGGCAAGAATCGTGGTCACAACAAATATTGATAAGGGGTTTAGATTTCTCTGTTGTTCATTCACTGCGTTTTGTTCATTTATGAAAATAAATGTTTAACACTTCCATTTTTGAAAGCATTCTTTTGTTACAGCATTTTTTCCACACCAATGGGCCAACATACCCTAACCCTTAGCCTTTGGTCGATGCTCCTTTAGGATAATTAATCTTATTGCGTATATCTTTTTTAGTGTATTGCAGGTATTCAGGTTAAACTTGGCACAGAGGTACCAGACACAAGACAGCAGCTGGCACAGCCCAGCATCCTCTATCGTCCTCTGATGCTTCATTGGGGTAAGTAAAATTCCATTAGATCAAATAAATGGGGTGCGCTGTTGCTGTCAGTGGGTTACCAGAGTTTCCACGTTGTTTGATGCACTGTCCCCTGTTAGGGATGCCAGCAGAAGGGTTCCCTGGGTTGATGATGTGGCATTCGTAGCCTGTGGGACAGTGGAGAGGCTCGTCCCCATCCTCGGTTGTGCTGCAGGCTTCAGCTGGTGTGCGGACAACATCCAACATGCAGGAGCGACCACAGAAGTGAATCAGACAATGGACCAATCACTGTTTATGTTTTCACTGACCTCAGTGACTTGTCAGGTGTGTGAGTGTACTGTGTGTATACTCACCTTGCAAAACCTCCTCAGGGCCATCTAGCAACCAGCCGTTCCCCCCTAACCATCGTGGTTTGGGTTGCACCAACCAGTCAAGTACTGTATGCAACAGTTAAAAAGAACAACAGAAAATTAGACTAAATTAAAATGAAACTACTACACTGGACAAACAGAAACAGCATTTTTAATCCCTCTCTGCTCTTCTGGTTCCGCTCACCTGGGGGCGGCTGAACAGACTCCAGGCAGGCGTAAATGCAGCCGTTGTAGCAGCAGCGCTTATGACGCTCGCACTCCGAGTCTGAGCGGCAGCCCGGCACCTCACAGGCTCGCTCTGGCAGCATCTGGGGTGGCGGTGGACACCGGTCATTCTTCTGGTGCTGTGTGGACTGAGGGTGGTTGGGATACTCGTAGTCCTGGAAATACATGTTTGGGGGTTGTTACGTCTACTTGGTATTATAATATTTCATTTCCAAATCAAGAGCTGGGAAACTTCCAAATTAATTTCTTATGATGGTTATTATGGTTCAAACTGAGTAAGACACTACAATGGGTGTGCCAGCAGAGGGCAGCAATGAATGAAGGTTACTTCTGAGCACTGCGGGCACTGGCCCTGAATGCTTGGCTTTAGTATGCATGCCTGACTTTAAATGTCTTGACATGCAAGGGGAGGTTGACTCACTGTGGGTACAAACACTTCTCCAGCGAGGCTGAGAGAAAGAAAGACCCTACGCCAAGCAAACGCACGCTTGACAAACCGCCCCTCGGTGATTCCTTCTCATCTGTTTAGAAATGTCCAGTTTAAACTGTTTTGCACTGCTGGTATTGAACATCACAGGTTTGGGGCAAGTCCTTAATGGCCGTTCGTTGTTCTGCGTTTTGTGCACGTGGGAAACGTTACAGCAAAATTCCAAGGAGCACAGCTGCCTTTGATTAAACTGTATTTTCTCACACACAGCAGGTTGCTTGGGTTTTGTGTAACCTCCTTGGGATCCAGTCAATCCAACCTATTCAGACTCACTGTTATAACATGTCGTGGTTGTCTCAGTGGACGACAGAGAGACAAAACAAAAAAGCAACTGTTTTCATTATTTTCATTGGAGAAGCAAAGTAAACCAGTTAATGTTTTATTTTGAACTCCTTGACATCCTGCTGCACTTGATGCCACCTAATCAGATTTGCTTCATTCTTCAGTTGGACATTTTGAAATGTGCTGTTTTTCCACTCTAGTAATCGAAACTTTGGTTTGTTTCGTCAGTTTTGAAATGACCAACTAGCTTACTTTCAAATGAATAAAGTCACTTTTTATTGTATATAGACATTACTAAAGTTACAAATATTAAATCTGTACCTTGTCTGTAGAGGACTGGATACAAACAAACGAACAGCTGTTGGTGAAATGTTCTGAGCCGTAATCTGCTCTGGGATAAATTAAATCGACCAGTCACATTTTGCTCAGCCCTAATTACTTGGCTGCTATTTTCTTTACTCTCTTCTGCTTGTACATGCCCTCACACGCCATAAAAGCAGTTCTTTAATGCTCTCCAGTCGTGGCCCATGCAGGGTTAGTGAAAACACTGGGGCTTCAGAATGTCTCTCTTGGATCTGTGAATGAAAACTACAAAGTCTGCTGTGGCTGTAAAATGACATAATGACGCCGTCGTATCATATCCGATCTGTTATCGCGTTCTCCTGTCTTTCCTACAAAGGGTCAAAGGGTTTTCCTGTTTATATATGTGTCCTCATGTGTGAAGTGTGAGCTTGTATGCGCACTACGGAAGTCGCTCAGCGTACCCTGAGCTTTGGCAATTTCACATTGGCTGTTTCTACCATCTTACATCTTTTTATAGCGCTTTTGATGGCGTGTCTGTCTTCCAGCTCCTGCTTGTGACTGCTTTCATGTCTTTCTGTCTTCCTGTCTTTGCATGCCACCCTACCCTATATCCTGAGCTCGGATCACACGACCCTGCGCACATCTCTCTGATGTTCCACATTGTTTATTCACACTCCAGCCCGCAGAGATTCTCTCTCACAGAGAGAGTGCCGGCGGGCCCGTGTGTGATGTTCACGTCTGTCTCTGGGCGTGTTTTCTGCCTCTCTGTCTGTGTTGCTCACTATCTCGCATGTCTCTGTGTCTTTTCTATTACTTTGAAGTTTTCTTTCCCTTTCTTCCTCTCTGGTGGCTGTGGAGATTGATCTTTGCTGCTCTGTCTTTCCCTGTCTACCTCTATGGTTTACAGGGAGAGGAGTCACTGGAGACTCGCCTGACTCCATCACTGAGACTGAGGTCATGAAAATCTTTGTCGTAGCGTACGAGAGCCCACATAAACGATCCAGCTCCAACTACATGAAGTCACGAGAGGTGGTCCTTGAAATGCTGAACAGACTCAACCCATACGTGACATGTTTTACACACTGTGAATGCAGCAAATTTGTTTTGGGAAAACTTTCTTGAATAGCGTCTGGTACCTGTCAGCTTGCTAACATCAAGCCCCTCGTAAACCCATCTACTGTGTTACACAGTAAAGTCACTGTAAAAAATCACTGACGTAACATCTGACGTAAAGGAAAGACAATAAGCAAAGACGAGGCCTGAACAGAACATGTTTCTGGAGATGGCATAACTTTGAAGGTTAGTTAAGAAAGAATTTGAAACATCAGAGGCTCTGGATGAAATCAGTAAAGCAGCAACAGACGTGGAAGTGAGTTTGTCTATTTAATTTGGATACGTGGTGCATATAAGTATCAATCTGCTCCAGTATGTGTCCTGTAATGTGCTACTACCAGCAGAACCACGTCATCTGACTGGGATTAGTTCTGCTCAACGCTACACACACACAGTCTGAGTAATGTGACTGTTTACTGAGGTTGTTAGTTTGTATCTGTTTATTTAAAGCCAAATATTTCGCTCAGCCTTAAAACATGTTGTGGATCTGTTATGTTTTAGGCAAACATGAGGCTAAGCCAGTCAGGGGAAGTACTGTACACACGTGCCTTGGACTTATCCACATCACATCAAACAAATAAAGTGTAGATTTGGCTGTTAGCTGTTAGAGCACAGCGACGTGCCCTGACAGGTGCCTGAGCCAGACTAATGTTATGGCTACAGTAAATGATCAGATCATCATCCTGGTCCACACAGGTTTCCCATGACTTGATGAACAACAGAGAAAATGCGAATGCTTAAGAGCGAGTAGTTGCAGAGAGGAGGAAAGTGAGACCTTGTTCAGAATGATCAATCAGCTATACTGAGCTCAGTTAACAAGCAGGGGCCTAGTCTGCAAGTTCAGCTCCTGACCTAATCACCCACCACACACACACACACACACACACCTACACACACTGGAAATCACACAACCCCCACTTTTGAAACGACTCTCTCATATTTAAACCCTGGGTTTTGTTCAGATTCAGAGCCAGTCGAGCTGTTACTAGATTCAAGTACTTCACCCCTCGGGTCAATTTCACCTCCGCTACAAATCTGCCCTCTCAGTGTTAAAGCAGCCGTCTCGAACAGAGGCAGCATTGTGCTGCGGCGCCGTGAACTCTCACCTGCGTCTAGTTCGAAGAGAAATACACAAACAAGAAAGAAATACACTCATCTCCAAAAGTCAGAGGTGAGTGTATCAGCCCCACCTTATGGTTGAGTCCTCTTTTCCTGATGTGTTTGCTTTCACTCCCTGTGGACAGGACCAACAGGGACAGCAGCAGCACCACAGAGCCTCGCATGGCCTGTGTCCGACTCCCAAACTCCAAACTCTTTCTGCTTGCCCCCCCCACCCTTTCTCCTTCCTTCCTCTCTCAAATGTATTCCTTCTTCTAAAGTTTATCCTCCAGTGGCTTATTAAGTCCTCTGTTACAGTGCCTTTCCAACTCACGCAATAAATCTCCCGTGCTCGTGCGCGGAGCTTGCACAAGCCGTCTCCTTCCAGCGGGACCTGCCTTAATGTCTGCCGGAGAAAAAGAGCAAGGCCGAGTGACAGAGGTGAGGGAAGGAAGGGTAGAATGAATGGAGGCAGTGTGGGGAAGAAACTGAAGGAGGAGAATAGTTCGGGGAGCGAAAAGGAGGGGAGCAACGGGCTGCCTGTGCATCAGTTGTTGAGAGTTGAAACTGTCTGCTGCCACAGTGTGCGCACATGTCTCTGGGAGACGGGGGAGCAGGGGGGGGGGGGGGGGGGGAGTGTTAGAGAGGGGTTAGGCAGTGCATGCTGGACCTCCCCCTTACCCTCTTGTTGCATCTCACAGCACATCTGGTGATCTTTACGTGCATCTGTCGTGTCCGTGTGCGGTTGGGACGTGTTTGGTTTTCTGCGGCTTCGTGACATGTTTTCTTTGTGCGTGTGGTGTTGTACTGTGGTTAGAAGAAATGAATGGCTTCGCTGAGTGTGGGGTTCGGACGTGGTCGTTGACTGCTAGTCTGCAGCTCCGACACGTGTACAGAAACTATTAACGTGTCCACGTTTACATTCCTTATTGTTCTCAGTGACGGGATTCGGGTGATTTATGTGAGAATGTGGCGGAGGGTACTTGAACACACCTGAATGCGTCTGTGTAATCTGTTTACAGAGGATACGGCGGGATCTCAGCAGCACTGATCCGTAAAAAAATGAAAGCATGCGGCGTGTTCGAGGGGAAGGGGCCTCTCTGTCTTTCTCTTTCCAGTCTTGTGCTTCACGTTTGTTCTCGTTTCACATATCCACCAAGTGGCTCCCTCTCAAACTAGGACATGTCCCCTGTGTCTCAAGCGCCCCACCTCCCCTCACTACCACCTTACCAGCAGACCCCTCACCCCCCTCCCCTCCACTCCGTTCTCAGTGTCTTGCACTGAAGGGGTGAAAGAATGCTAAGCCTGCACAAATCTCAGTCATTATTAGTTTTACAGGAACTGGGTGCATGTCACTGGGAGGCCCTGGCTTCACTTACACAAAAGACAGAGTAAAGAGAAAGAAAGGAGGCAGGGATGAGTGAGACACATAGACTGACGCGGACATTGGACTGACAGTTTGGAGTAGCGTTATTATTAAGATGCACATATGCATTGACGTATCCGATATGTTAAGCATTTCCCCCCTTTATCTCAGCAACGAACACATTTTTTAGTGACAGCAACAGATTTACAACTTGGCATAATCAATCATTTTGACAGAAATAGACAAAAGGTTATTAGAAGCAGCCAGTGGTTGCGCCAGCAAATATTGTCAGTTGATGTTACTGTAATTAGTGTATTGACTAAACGTTATGTTCTTCAAAACACCAGACAAACACTGTATATCCAACATATATAACAATATCTAGGTCTTTATTGTCTATGATGCATTATCACAGCACAATGTGCACGGTCTAAAAGTGAAATGACTGTTGGTCTGGGGATGTTGGCAACAGAGGGAACAAATGTGGCTTCGATTTTAAACAGGCTTGTTATTCTGGGGTGGAATGGAATTTATTAGAATAAACTTCATTCTCAGCACTCTACCACACCCTGAACGTAACGTCAGCAGTAAGCAGAGTGCTGATGTTCTCAGGCATGTTCTCACACTCATTATGCATGTCCTGCTTCCTTTCTAAGTCTGGAATGTGCTGTATACATAAATATTAAGCAATGTAAACATTTATATTTATGATCAGGAGACGGCAAAGCAGTTACACAAAATCACCAGCCTGCTGAACAACAACAACAACAACAACAACAACAACAACAACAACACATGTGCTGTAGTCTAACTCCTGCATACAGAGGGTTGAAGAGTGCTGCGCCAACAAAACAGGACATGATATGTCGGCACAGCATCCACTTGTACAACTGTAACTGAGAGAAGTATGGACACTTGTAGCTAGAGTGGGCTTCACGTCGCGTGTTTCTGCTCTCTGACAGCCTGCATTCATAGTATAATAGTTGGTAGTCATCCAGACAGACTTGGATCAGTGGCTCGGTGGTCAGGGTTGGATCTCTGCCACATGTGACAAACAGTTTTGTAGCGTTTATTTGTGTGTTTGAAGTGTATTTGGCTAAAATACATTGTATGTGCTTAAAAACAAACAAATAAATAAATGTACTCCAAAGATTTAGTGGGTTTGGCAACCTGGCTTTTGTAATTCACCATAATGTAGAAAGAAACAGTTATGAAAGTTATGCTGTGAAACATTACTATTCTACATGAAGCATAGATCATGACTTTGTGTGAATTATTAAAGAGTACTATGCCTTGTTCAGAATCAACACAGAGGGTGTGCTTAATACTTTGAAGGAAATGTTTCACAAAGTAGTTTTTGATCTTTGCTAATGTACTGTACAGTGTACGATCATGTTCACCAACACCAAGTGCAGCTACTGCAAGGTTGTTGGGAGTGATGTTTGTTTTAACTTTAAAATATATAATGTTGTTGGATCTGAATAAAATGTATTGTGAACTGTGGCTGCATAGTTTAGACTGAAATGCTGGACAACCAGACAAACTGTGTCCATTTTGGCCACACAGCCAGTGCGGGTAAAACGAGGCAAACGGGTCATTTATTATTTTGCGGTGACTTTATTGTTTGCTTCTCTGGTGCGCTTGCTCTTGTGTTTGTGTGCTGAAGCCTGAACAGACGCCGGTTTCAAGCTATTCATTACAACTCGGGACTCGTAGCTGGGTTCAGAGATCAACCGGAGGGTCAAAGGTCAGGCGTGCTTAGTTGGTATGAACTAGGCTGCTGGATGTGGAGACGGGGGGTTAAAGGTTGCGCTTACAGGCTGCACTCTCAACAAAACATTCACATACATTTACTTATGTATGCAAAACAAAGGCAAAGAGCTGAGAAGTGTAGCACTGGCCTTCAATTTACTACACTCTCTGTCATTCCCTCTAAATATAGATTTTTTTATTTAATTTTTAGTCACCAACACTTTTCTAAATATTTTTATGTTGCCAATATGCAGCTAAAAACAATACTATACCGTATATAGTATGTTTATTTTTTGGAATTTGCTCATGTACAGCATTTTAATTAAGTTGATATTTGGTATGTTTTTCTATATCAATATAAAATCTTCCTTTTTTTCAGATGTAGATTTAGTGAAGGTACAGTATAGGACAGACTCATAGACTGAGGTTTGTGCTGCAAAACAAAGCCACATCATCACTCAAACTCCAAGTTTAAAGTGAGTGCTGTTCTGGAGGTGGTGTGTGAGCCTGGTTGCTACAGTGCTATTAAATTAAACCCCCTGTAGCTGGGCCGATCATTTCTCGTTAACCAGCATGTCTTTCCTTTCTTCTCCAATCAGGATCCCAGGATCTTAACTGGCTCCTTGTCTTGACCATTACCTTTCATTGCTCTGTCATCATCCATTATCCTTTACTGACCGTAACCAGCACAAAGTCTGACTGAGGGTTTCCCCATAAGGCAGTAATTGTAATTTAACTGTAACTCTTTTCACTTTTCTTTGCTTTTGTGTTCCTCTGCAGTTAAGGTCTAAGCATTTCCATAGTTTTTCTTCTTTGTTTTTGCCTTTCTTAACTTCTTCTTAGGTGATTTAGCTTTTTCCAGATGCATCTTCTCTTTTCCTCTTTGTTCTTCCCCTTTCACCTTGTCCTCTGTCTGGTCTTCCATTTCATAGCACCACCAAGCACTTTGAAAGGCTGGATCTGTGTGACATTACTCAATATGACACCTGGAAGTGACATTGGGTGAAAAAAGTAAAGAAAAGGAAGAAAAAAAAAACAAAAAAAAAAGAAAGAAATCAAAGATGGTTTCTATGGCAACCGGTGGCTCCACTGTCTCCACTGTGGGGTCATAGTGACTGGGAGCAGCTTTAATAGGCCCTGCCCATCTTCAAAGCGCTTCCTGTGTTTTCTGCTTCATTACAGCTCATGCTGAAAAGGTCAAATGTAGACAGTCCCACATTTCTGCTGCTCCCCTGCACACACAGACCGGCACAGGGGCACTAAAACAGGTGGATAATAAATTAGTTCCACATACAGCATCTGACTTTTTTAAAAGTTGATAAAAATAGAAACTAAAAGCTGTTTAGGCAAGAGGACAAAGAAACACTTCTGGGTTTCACCGACCAACTAAAATTTAGCTGGAAAGCCAGCTATAGCTTAGCATAATCCATCTTTAGTGTAATGCGCTGTCTTATCAGTTTTGATACTTCCTGCCATCACAGGTTACTACACTGACTCAGCCATGTCGTTCCTTTCCTATTAGAGAATCCAATATTGAATTTGTATTCAGTCGTCCCTCGACTTTGACTTTCAGTGTGGTGGTGTACAGACGCCAAGTGCAAAAATTGTTTATCTTCGTTTTATGAGCAGTACAGATGGAATATACGTGAGATGCCATTAAAAGATCAACCATCCTCATGTATCCAGTAACAGCAGATTTTAAGGTTGGAAATCCTCTGATGATTTTAAGCCACTTGATTTCCTTTCTCTGATAGATGGCCTCTTCTCTTGGCAGTCAACCACTGCATACTGTGCTTGTGCTTGTGTGTGTGTGTGTGTGTGTGTGAAGCATGGATTATATCTTTGTTCCCTTCTGGCAGATGAAAGGCTTGTGGTATTCTGTGACCAGCTCTGTTGTTGTGACTAGTTTTCTTTTCTGCAGGCTCTTATTCGTGCTGTGTGGGTGTTTGTCTCTGTGTCTGTGCGGCTTGTGCAGGCTTGATTTCAGTGTGGGCCACTATCTGTAAACTTTAGTCTGGCGTTAAATTTAAATCTAAGAGAGTGACATGTTGCGTTTGTCGGATATGTCATTTCAGGATAATAGAAACTAGATTTCCTACAGGACCATTCATCAAAACAAGAAAATGAACAAACTGGGTTTTGGTTTATAGTGAGGTTGAAATTCTTCAAAATATTTAGAATGCATTATACATTAATGTAATTGAATAGTTTACATTAATTTACATTGATTTCAACTCAACTTATCTCTCTTATTTGTTATTTGCGCTCCCCTCCTCGGTTCCAAACGTAACATCTGTATCCTGCCACTGGAGGGAGCCATAGGCCCATTTTCACTATGTAACCAAACACAGCTGGACAATTGTAAAAGAATAAAACATAAAATAATGGATTGGATAAAACAGGAAGATATAAAAAGAAATGCGTGTACGTCTGACGCACCATTGATTTATATAAAAATGAACACAAATGTTAATTTTGCATAATAGGCAACTTGGAGGAGTCAATCAATAAAACTGTCACTAAAAAATATGCATCGCACACTTTTTTAAACAACCGTTGCAGGTTCTTCTTTTAATAAAATAGGATTTTATGTGCAAAGTAAAAACTATTAAAAAAAGTTACCCAAACCTAGTTTGAGTAATATATAAAACTATACTATAACTAACTATAAACTCGTACTCAATCTTAATTGCTATATTGATACCATTCCTTCAGAGTTGTTCACATCACATGCATCACATCAGATTCAGATTCATCCACCAAATCACACACAGTTATGCCTGTTATTCAGTATTTGACGAAAAAGCAGCTGCAATATGTGGCCATAGAGACTTGAATCTGTATGAATGTCATTATTTTCTTTTTTGTGACAGATACTAACTAGCACCACAGTTTGGCATCAGGCAACTTTAAAACCACATCCGACCTTTAGATAAATACCATAAATTCCCTCTCGTTAATGTCACATGAAACATTTTTCCCTCAGCTCTGAAACGTGGACTCTTTTTGTCCAGCTGTATACTGTGGTTCTTGGGCGGTGACTTCCTACTCCCTTCGATTCATCTGATGGAGGAGGAGCAGGAACAGGGCAGAGACAATAAGAGACACCCCTGCCATGAGGAAACCTGTCCCGTAATTATTCATCTTGTCAATGAAGTATCCTAAAAAGGAAATAAAAGACTATTAAGTAATTTTCAGCTTCTGTCAGACAGCCTTTGTAAACTTTCCTGCCCGTCTCCCCGAGGTTTACGAAAGAATAGTTAAATACACACTGAGCTGTTGTTATGTCTTCATTCATATGTGAACACGGAAAGAAGCTTATGAAAGCCGAGTTCATTTTACTGTGTGCAGTAAAGCCACTGCTTTTCTCCTGTGAAGGCATTATAATTAGAACACACTGATGATCCCTCAGCATCTGTCTAGTCTGTGCTTTTTTGATACTCAAAATAATGAAGGGTACAGTAAATAAGTTGGAAACTGACTCTGTATAAAAAGGGCCATGTTAAGTTATAAATAGGACACCACTGACTATATTTGGTTTCACTTAACTTTGATCTAAACTTGACTTCTTTTTTTTAGGTCAGGCCTTTAGCAACAGCCTAAATTTAACAATTTAACATTTACATGTGATGTCACTTGAATTCTTGAGTTTTGAGGAAGACGATTAAAAGGAGGAGAATGACTAGTGAAGGTTTAAAGGAGTGAAGAACGGATCAAGTGGTTTTGTTTAGTTTTTAGTTTTGTAAGCATTACCACTACATAAGGTTACCGGTAACAGGCTCCACAAGAAATGGCAAGGAGAGTATCATTGCCCTTTGACACATGTGCTTCAATCTGAGGAGCCAAAGAATTGCAGCCTGTCACACTTCAGTAACTCAAATTGCTCCTTCCATGTTTTTTGCTGCTACACTAACAGCTTTCTTGGATATAGCATCAATCGAATCCAAACTACAATTAGCCGAACGTCTTTTTTTTCATTCGATCCCCAGATGATTTGCCGCGGGCCGTTTTTCAGAGGCGAGGCTGAGTTTCAAGTCAAGCTGGATGTTTTTCCAGCCTGTGTTTACTGTTGTTGTTCGGGATTGGGTGTGAAAATGAGTCATGACCTCAGTAATAAGCTTCAAATGATTGCTGCTTTGTAGGACACAGTGTGATGGGATTCAGGTGGTGTTAGTTTCATGCAGAGAGGACAGCAAACGTACTCTGGTGGAGCTTTCTAAGAGGAGCTTTTTAATGATTGTTTCTTCATTTTGGATTGTTTTTTACAATAAAAAAAATGTCTGCTGTAAATTTTGGTCTGTATGTCTTACTGACAATCACATGATTGTGTGCTTTATGAAGGTGGTTGCTAGTAGCGATGAACCCACTCACAAATCCTGCCAAAGACTTCTTCAGGTCAATTAAGCAACTCTCTCGCTTTGGCTTTCAAGTTTTCTTCTCTGACTCCAAACTTCTAAAGTTTTGCTTCTTTCACTGAGCAACTTTCAGCTGCAGCTGCCGGCAGCAGTTTTCTGTGAAGAAGCTCCACAGAGTCAATGTTCAATATTTGCCCAGCACCAAACCTCCAAACAGCAAACGTTGAGTGACTAACGAGCGAGCAGAGTGGAGCATTCAGGAACTAGACAGAACTGAAGAACAGTAGAGTTTTTGCAGTAACATACAAAGTGCAAACCTCACCGACGTTATTTGCTTTTGCCATACAGGCTTTCTAATCACACTATGTGTTGTGTTTTCAGATTTTACTGCTGCGCCAGCTGACCAGAAATCCACGATTGCGATTTAATATGTTCAAAAATGAAAAATAGGCCAATGAAAACACAAACAACAATGTAACCATGCAACACCGTTGACTCTGAAAGCTCCTATCTTACTCACCAGCGATGGGTGGTCCAAGCAGACCTCCGCTGCTGCGTATGAGCATGAAAAACCCCAGTGCACTTCCAAGCCTCTTGACGCCCACCACTTGGGCCAGCACGGTGATGTGAACGGCGACTGTGGCGCCAAACACGAGGCCGTAGGCTGCGCTGAAAGCGGCCAGCTCGGGGAAGGAGGAGGCCAGGGGGCAGAGGAGCAGCACAGTCCCCAACGCGATCACTGTAACTATCAGCTGCTGCACCTGAACGGATTCGGAGGGAGATGTGCCTTTCGCTCAAGAATTTTCACCGACACCACTTTACAGGTGTTAACTGCTGAACTGGACTTACCGTTGCCACCAGTCTCAAGTTCGCCACCCAGCCAAAGAACACTCTTCCAAAAAGGTCCAGGGCTGCAGAGATGGACATTAGAGTCGCCGCCTGGTATTCCTCGACCCCCTTACTGCGCGCATAGGGAACCAGGAACAGAGCTGGGGCAAAAAAACCCAGCGCCGCAAACACCCCAAACATTGAGTAGACCATGAATCGAGCATTAGTGATGAGGGTGAAATCTACATAATGAAGGATTTTGTTCTTCACTTCAATCCTCATACAATCTTTGCTGTTTATGTTTTTGGTTGTAGAATATTTCTCTTCAGACTCTTCAAGGTCGTCGGTCTCCTTGATTGTGCATTTATCAGTCTCTTTAGACATGCTCTGCTCCTCCTCTTTTAGCAAGTTTGGTTCTGTCTGCTCCAAGCCTCCCTGCTCCGCTTCAACCCCACTGACGTGAGTCACGTGTATGGCGCCTTCTAGGGGCCTCAGCAGCATCCCGCACACGCACAGGTTTAGCTGCAGACCCCCTAAGATGAGCAAAGCACCCCTCCAGGAGAAACTGTCAATTAACAGCTGGAACAGGGGGGTGAGGACAAAAGTGAGGATGCACTCTCCAGCGCTGGCCAAGGCGTTTGCCACCGGACGCCTCTTCTCAAAGTACAAGCCCACCATGGTCACCGTAGGAGTCCAAGTTAATGCGTAGCCAAAACCTACAGACAGAAAGGCAGATGAATATTGTATATTGTGAGCGTGCCTTGTTTTTTTTTTATATGTGTGCATGTTCGCAGCAAACCAACTACCGTTTAGCAATCCAACGGTCAAGTAAAGTTCAGTCAGGTTGCGAGCAAACGCCCCGGCTATGACGCCTGTGCTGCATATCAGTCCACCTGTCGCCACAACGGAGCGATGGCCGTAACGAGCACTCAGAGCAGATCCAACCGGAGCTGCAGAAAGACACAGCACAAAGGAGGCTGGAGAAACGGCAGCAAAAGGTCCAGTTTGTGGTATGTTAAAAGAATAAAAAGCAGGTGCGAGGTCCTATCTACATTGTGGGCTAAATCAGGAGAAGGATTTGGAGTCACTAGAAACTAGAAAAAAATCATTACCCACAATGTGAATCGTAGCTACAGCGATGGAGGTGATCCATGATGTTCCCGTTGCTGTGGTTCCAAAGTACTGATGTATCTCAATGTAAAACACTCCAAAGGACTTGATGACCCCAAAGGTCAAACCAAAGACCAGGAAGCAGGAAAGCAACACAAACCAGGCGTAGCCGCCATCAGGGGCTGACGATGGTGCTGCCTTCGCTCGAGAGACCATGTTAATCTTCACTGATTTCAAAAACCTGGGGAGGGAAGTAAGGAGGTTAGTTAGATCAGCAATAAGTTAATGTCGCAAAGTAATAAAGTAACACAATTATAACACAATTACACTACATAGGTAGTTAAGCCTAATGGAGGTCTTGAATGGTTTTATTTTTAATGTTTTTATTCTACCTAATTGCGTGTGTTTGAAGAAATTTGTTAATTACAACGATACTTTTCATGTGTTTACCTTTTCTATGTTCCACGTTTGCTTTTATTTTATTTACTTAACAAACAGCTCGGTCAGACACTTTTCTGTCTCAGCATGGCATCGGCGCCTTTTATTACCATTTGTCAGTTTCGGCTTTTCTACTACAACTGTTCTTCTTTATTCTTTATTTTCCTCAACCAAGGTCGATAATAAAACGGATTTCCAGATTCATACGCCATCATTCAGCGACTGTAATAAACTAAACAATTATTTTGACCTAACTACTGAAGTTTCTAGTATTAGTAACTTAATTTATAAAAGCATGTCAGTATGTAAGTGACATGAAATAGTTTTTTAGAGTATGAAGAGAATAACATTTATGCCAGATGATTTGCTGAGTATTCTGGATCAGGAAGGAATGCAACCCTGCAATGCAAGAGCTGAACACATCATAAGAAACCAAATTTCCCATTGCAAGCTATTTGTCATCTCTTTGGCTCACAGTCACTGCAAGCAGATTAGAACTACCATGCATGACAGGATTTAGCTCAGTTCCTTTTTCAGATGATGAAAAAATACACAACACACATAATATTAATCAAGCTTTATGGAATCTATTTACAAAGGATTTCCAGTCATTGAAATTATGGAGATTAACCTCCTTCTGTGCGATCTCAATCAAAAACAGTTCTCAGATTTCACATAATTGGAATGACTCCCATTTCTCACCATACCTGCTGTGGACTCATGCTCCTCATGTGGGTCAGCTCTCCAGCTTGGTGGGGTTTCAAACCCTTATGAAATTACTTTTTTGAGCTTATTTTTTGGTCAAATTGTCAAGAATATGGTGATGGAAAATGGCGTGAGAGATGGAACAGGCTGGTAATGAATTTGAACGAGTTTATTGCACAGAGTCACAGAAAACAGGGGAATGTGTTCAGGGGAGGACGGTGGCTGAAGCGCCGG
Organism: Macropodus opercularis; assembly: GCA_030770545.1. Taxonomy (NCBI): domain Eukaryota; kingdom Metazoa; phylum Chordata; class Actinopteri; order Anabantiformes; family Osphronemidae; genus Macropodus; species Macropodus opercularis. Next base: position 5,610,753 of record CM061094.1, on the reverse strand, counting down.
ACTCTTCTGGATCTGAGGAGCAGAGGCACAGGTCAGGATTTAGACTGGCAACGGAATTAAACAGGTGTGAGCTGACGTTACCTTCTACCGACTCAGTGTGTAGGCAGGTGATGGCAGATGAGCAGGAAGTGGGTTGAGTGTGGGTGGTCCAGGAGAGCGGACTGGGAGCAGTGGCTGGGTCGGAAGGTGCGATAAGGTAATATCGGGCCGCCGAGGATGGAGAGAGGGCGTTCCGGGGTAGATTTGCAGCGCGGCAACTGACAGAACTGCGTCTTCCTGTGACTCACAAGTTGGAGAAAGGCGAGGCAGAGAAAACTGAATCCACACGACAGCGCACTAATCCAACGGAAACAAACAAAAAACGAGCTGAACCGGCTGGTGAGACAGTAGAAACCTGCAGAGTTCGAACGGCGCACCACAGGCGCTTGAACAGGATTCTGCGAACAGTGTTCAAAGTTAAGTTCTCCGTGCAGGCAGGAGTGGCGCAGCCACCGGGACACAGAGGCGAGAAAGTTCAGGTGAAACGCAATGACAGGGCGGGCGTAGCCACAGCTTAGTGAGCATCTTGACCAGGGTAATCACAAAGCGAACACAAGCGCGAAAAACTCACAGCTGTCGTGGCGAGGTTCATCGAAGGTCTGGCGTCTCGGAAACGGTTGACGATCCGACAACGAGAGAGCTAAGGAGAGAGCTTAAAAAGCCGTCAGGAAACCAGGTGAACATGATTTGGTAGGTATGGTGGAGGTGTGGTGAGTGTCCCTTCACAATAAGAGCCCTGGCGGACCTGGAGTGTGGCTTGTGACACACACAAGGAAGCAGCAAGTGGGTGGTGGTGTCACTCGCATGGGCAAAGGTGCCGCATGCCTGAGGAGCTTTCAGGCTTTTCAGGTTCAATGACCACACTTAGACAATATGTGACAGAGTGAGCTAAAGAGTGTAAGACGTTAAAAAGGGACCAAGGAGCTGGAAGCAATGGGCTTGATTCGGGAAACATGGAACGTGGGATGGATCCTGAGTGAACTGGGCAGGCGAAGACGGACAGCGGCCGGGTTGACGATCTTGGAGATGAGGAACGGACCTATGAATCTCGGGGCGAGCTTAGGAGATCGTACCTTCAGGGGAATGTCTCTGGTGGAGAGCCAAACCTTCTGGCCCACCGAGTACTGGGGGGCAGGCCGTCAATGGCGATTGGCTCGGTGCTCGTAGGATGATACCGAGGTGACCAGTGCCCGTCGAGCCTGTCTCCAGGCCAGGTGACATCAACGAGCGGATGCTGCTGCTGACGGGACTGTGACCTGGCCCAGCTGTGGTTCAAATAGGGGAGGTTGATAGCCATACACAACATAGAACGGTGAGTATCCAGTAGCAGAAGAGGTGAGCGTATTATGGGCATACTCAGCCCATGTCAACTCGTCCGCCCAGGAGGTGGGGTTGTTGGCAGCCAGGTCACGTAGGCTGACCTCCAGCTCCTGGTTCAGCCTCTCCGTCTGCCCATTAGACTGCGGGTTGTAACCAGAGGAGAGACTGACCTTGATTCCCAGAATCCGACAGAACTCTGACCAGAACCTCGCCATAAACTGTGGACCCCGATCAGAGACGAGGTCTTCCGGAATCCCATGTAGGCGAATGACGTTGTCGATCAGAAGTTGAGCTGTCTCAGGGGCCGAAGGCAGTTTGGGGAGATAAACGAAATGCGCCATCTTAGTAAACCGGTCAATGATAGAAAGGATGACTGGTTTACCCTTTGATGGGGGCAGACCCGTGACGAAGTCCATAGCAACGTGGGACCATGGCCTCTTTGGAATCGGTAGAGGGTGTTTTCACTCTTGAGCAGGAGGAGCAGGCGGAGATGTATGCTCGGGTGTCCGACTTAATGGAAGGCCACCAGAACCCGCAAGGTGCGGGTAACCCCGGGATGGACTGCCAGGCGAGAGTCGTGACATAGTTGAAGTACTTTAGAGCGCAACTGTGGGGGAACGAAAAGGCAATGGCCAGGGCAGTTAGACGGGACAGAGTGGTTACGTGATGCTCGGCGAACCTCCTCCTCCTCTAGCGCCAGCCGAGCTGCTCCCAGGCGAACAGATGCAGGGAGGATGAACTTCTCCCGAGCCGGGTCGTTGACTGGGGAGAAGAGTCTGGACAGAGCATCTGCCTTGCTGTTCTCGGTCCCTGGACGGAAAGAGAGAACAAAGGTAAAACGTTCAAAAAAAGATGGCCCACCTGGCCTGTCTGGAGTTTAGCCTCTTGGCTGACTTAAGGTACTCCAAGTTCTTGTGATCCGTCAGGACCGTGAACGGATGCTTGGAGCCCTCAAGCCAGTGCCGCCACTCCTCCAGGGCGAGCTTGACCGCCAGCAGTTCCTGGTTCCCCACGTCATAAGTCCTCTCGGACTCTGACAGTTTCTTCGAAAAGAAGGCGCAGGGGTGAAGCTTGGAGTCACTCCTGGACCTTTGGGAGAGCACAGCTCCCACCCCACAGTCCGAGGCGTCCACCTGCACCATGAATAGGAGATCCAGATCCGGGAGAGAAAGGATGGGTGCAGAGGTGAAAAGTACCTTTAGGCGTGAGAAAGCCTGCTCTGCTTGAGGCCCCCAATGGAACAGGTTCTTGGGCGAGGTCAGGAAGTGAAGTGGGGCAGCGATGGTGCTGTAATCCTTGATGAATCATCTACAGAAGTTCGCGAACCCCAGGAATCGTTGCAATTGTTTTCTGGTCTGGGGAGAAGGCCAAGATCTCACTGCATGGAGCGAAGACAGGTGAGCGAACAGGCCGGCCCCCACCCTAGGACTCTGCCCGAGGTCCAGTCAATATGGGGGTTGTGGTGTTTGAGCCAGGAGATCCCCAGCACCACAGGGGGAACTGGTTGACTCCACGATATGGAACACTGTCTGGTCTCTGTGGTTGTCTAACAAGACTGAGACAGGCAAAGTGACGGACTCAATAGAACGCAGAAGAGTATTATTCAGAGACCATACCTGGACCGGGTTGGACAAGCGCGTGGTGGGGAGCTGAAGGTCGAGGACTAGTGACATGGATATGAAGTTTGCGTCGGCTCCGGAGTTGATCAATGCTGGCACGGTTTGGCAGTGTGGCGAGGTCCCGATGGTCACTGAGGCAAATGAGCGTGCTGCGGGGGCTTTAGTGAGGGACCGGCTCAGGAGCACCCCCGCTGGAGCTACTGAGCCGTTCCTTTTGCCGGACAACGGGCGATCAAGTGTCCTCCGGTCCCACAGTAAAAACAGAGGCCCAGATTTCGGCGTCTGAGCCGCTCCTCCTCCGAGAGGCGTTGTCTGCCAAGCTGCATGGGTTCAGGTGCTGTTCGATCTGTGGATTCAGGTGCATGAGAGGAGTTAGCGGGACGGGGAGCACTCACCGTGACCCGCGGAGAGCTTCGACAGTGCTGTCTCTCCAGGAAGCGTTGTTCTGCCCTGATGGCCAGGTCGATTAGCTCGTCCAAAGATGCAGGTTCCGCCTGATAAGAAAGGCCGTCCTTAATCCTCTCATCTAGCCCGACATAGAATTGGTCCTGAGGGCTGGCTCATGCCACGCACTATCGACCGCAAGGGTTCTGAATTCGATAACATAGTCCACCAGCGGCCGGTTCCCCTGGGAGAGAGACGTTAGTCCCCTCCTCACCTCAGCCTGTGGTCATACTGGATCGAATACTCGTGACAGTTGCTCCCCAAACTCCTTAAACGACCGGCAGTAAGGCTCCTCCCGACGCCATGCGGCCCGACCTCCTAATAAGGCAAGGGTGTAAGCCACCTCACCGGACCGGAGGGTTGGACCCGGAACATGGCCTCACATTGGGTGAGGAAGGCGCGACTGAGTCCGGGTTCTCCGTGGTAGCGAGCCGGTGGTGGTAATCTGGGCTCCGTGGTAGGAGCCGGTGCCCTAGGTGGTGAACCAGGCAGTGGAACGAGAGGAGCCTCTAGTGGCGGAGGAGGGAAATGACTGGTTAGTTGTTCAATAGCTATAACATTTGTGAAAACCGGGCGTTCAGGTCCTGGAGAGCGACCTCTATACTGGCGGGCCATGACAGGGGCGTTGATCCAGCGGGTTCCATTTTGGTCGGATCGTACTGTCAAGAATATGGTGATGGAAAATGGCGTGAGAGATGGAACAGGCTGGATCAAGGCCGGTAACGAATTTGAACGAGTTTATTGCACAGTCACAGAAAACAGGGGAATGTGTTCAGGGGAGGACGGTGGCTGAAGCGCCGGACTCTTCCGGATCTGAGGAGCAGAGACACCGGTCAGGATTTAGACTGGCAACGGAATTAAACAGGTGTGAGCTGACGTTACCTTCTACCTTCATACTCCGTATGTAGGCGAAGTGCTAGAGAGAGCGGGCACAGGAAGAACTGGGTGAACAAGATGGGCGAGGGATGAGGTGATGGCAGAGGACCAGGAAGTGGGTTGAAATCCGGTGGTTATGGGCGAGTGTGGGTGGTCCAGGAGAGCGGACTGGGAGCAGTGGCTGTGTCGGAAGCCGCCACGTGGGTAACATCCACCGGGCCGCCGAGGATGGAGAGAGGGAGTTCCGGGGTAGATTTGCAGCGCGGCAACTGACGGAACTGCGTCTTCCTGTGGCTGGTAAGTTACTGGAGAAAGGCCAGGCAGAGAAAACTGAATCCACACGACAGCGCACTAATCCAACGGAAAACAAAAAGCGAGCCGAACCGGCTGGTGAGACAGTAGAAACCTGCAGAGTTCGAGCAGCGCAACACACGCGCTCGTAACGGGATTCTGCGATGTTGTGTTCAAAGTTACGTTCTCCGTGCAGGCAGGAGTGGCACAGAGGCGAGAAAGTTCAGGTGAAACGCGCTGACAGGGCGGGCGTAGCCACAGCGTAGTGAGCGTCTTGACCAGGGTCATCACAAAGCGAACACAAGCGCGAAAAACTCACAGCTGTCGTGGCGAGGTTCATCGAAGGTCCGGCGTCTCGGAAACGGTTGACGATCCGACAACGAGAGAGCTGAGGAGAGAGCTTAAAAAGCCGTCAGGAAACCAGGTGAACATGATTTGGTAGGTATGGTGGAGGTGTGGTGAGTGTCCCTTCACAATAAGAGCCCCGGCGGACCTGGAGTGTGGCTTGTGACACACATGAGGAAGCAGCAAGTGGGTGGTGGTGTCACTCGCATGGGCAAAGGTGCCGCATGCCTGAGGAGCTGTCAGGCTTTTCAGGTTCAATGACCACACTTAGACAATATGTGACAGAGTGAGCTAAAGAGTGTAAGACGTTAAAAAACATGTTGGGTAAAAAGTTAATAATGACATTTACCTTGCAACGTGAAATCTTAACCTCTAACCTAATGTGTGTAACTGACACACACAGGACCAGCTAACCTCAGTAATCCATGCTGAGTGTGTGTTGACATGCAGGAACTGAAGACACACACACACGGAACAAAGTTTCATCATCTGTTTTTGTAGGCTTATGCGATTATGAATCAAAAGTGCAGAAATGTAATCTTTTTGTTTGTCACCATCAGTTTGCATCCGCAGTGTATTTATGTAATGGTGATAAATCCTTGATACACTGTCACAGTTCTAATTCTGCGCTCAGAGACATGACTCAGCAGACAACAGATACAGTTCAACGGCTTACTTTTCAGGTAGCGTCGAGCAAACAGGATGAGGGGAGGTGGGACTCGTGCGCCCAACCAAGAGGCAGAGTCAGCAACAGTCAGTCAAAGTACAATGACAAAGCGTTCAGGGAGGAATCAAAACAGTCAAACATCCAAATCTAGTCTGGCAGCCAGGCTGTGGTTGTTAAGGTCAACACCAACCAACACCAGTCTGGAAGTATTTGCCCATCTAGAAAAGAAATGCATGAACCGTCCGGGACTCAGATGCACATATTGTACAGAGGGCAATCATATTGTTGTTAAGCAGGCAGCTCCCAGGTGGCAAGTTCATTTGTGAGATGGTGTCTTCTGGCACAAGAAAGCACCAAAACACACAAAAAAAAAAAAATCAACCAATGAAATACCTACAGTACATTTAGTATTTCTAAATCGAATTCAAAATTTATTTGCAAACGATAAAGAGAGGAAAGATCAAGCTGACAACTGAGGCAAACTTCTACTAGTCAGAAAGTGCCACAAACCAAAATGATAGGAACAAAAGTTTTTTTTTTTGGACATTAGCTCACTCGTGTTGCTTTTTAACACTTACTAAACTATGAATGTGAGCCAAAGAAACAAACAAACACTAACTCATTTAATAAAACACATTTCTTTTTTCTTTTTTTAATACTTTCAAGTGCACTAAAAATTTCACCAAGGACAGACTGTTAATCAGGGGGAAATAAAACCATGCAGCGTGTCGAGTTTGTTTACAGGCTTATGCACTAGTGGGCTTTTTTTTTTCCTCATTCACAAACAGGGAAAGTTGAACATTATCCAAGATGTGACAAGACATTTTACAGTCAGATGGCTCCATTATCCCACAAACGCCTCACCGAGTGCCTGATGAATTGCCTTTAACTGAGCCTCTGGCGTACAGCCTGCCAACAAACTTTTGCAAAATATTAATTTGGCTTGTGAAGTGCCAGTTTTATGATCTGAACAGTTTGCTAATTTTCGTGATGTGCCAGAATGTTACTGACTTACAACGCCAAGTTCGCAGTGTGGGGACGATGAGTCCTGACTCAGCAGAAAGACGTTTTAAAAGGGCAACAATTTATTATTAATATTATCTTTAACACAGGCAGGTCAACTTTATTTATAGTTATACACAGGGAGAAAGTGTATAAAAAAATAAAATATATCAAAATAATAAAACAAACACAATACAAATACATAATGTGTAAACAACAGTGTAACTTTATTTGAGCTGTGTATTCTGGTCAAACTCTGCTTTCTCTGCTATCTTGTTCTGCGTCCAACCGGATATTAAACATTCTGTATAGTTTAGCATAATATCATGAGACACGTCTCTGGGCATTTTTCAGAGGTAAATTTACTTTCAGGAATAAAGTTTGCTTTTGGTGTTTCGGATCAATGAATTATAGATTTCTAACGGGTGTTCAAATAACAATTAAAGATTCATAGGCATGGGTGCTAAATATTAAATCTATGGTGGGGATGACTGCGAAGGGTGGACTGGCAGCATAGATGGACAGCAACACCTTCTGAATAATGAATACGTGCCGGTGAGTGTTTCTGGCTGCGTTTCCAGAGGAAGATAGACTCGTCAGGTTTCACTGTACCTGACCTAACGTCTGCATTGCTACTGCATCAAGGGCTAAACAAATACTGAGGAAATAATGCCCAGTTCTTTATCTCTTTTATTTTTTCATGCCTTCTCAGAGTCCTACAGCTGTGTTGCAAAAACTGCAAATTAGATCATAAAACTTTAGTTTCAAGTTGTTCATTGCCTTCATTCGCTGGGTTTATGTGAAGCTGAACTGCATAAATTAAACGTACATTTCCGAGAATTTCAGCATCGTGATTTTGAGATGAGCTTTGCTGACTTTGTTGTTTTTACGCCTTGTATTTCAGATTTTTAAACAGCACAACAAGTTAGTGATGCAATAACCGTGAAATACAGTTTAGATCCTTGTGTAAGAAGAAAACTGAGCCCGTTTACTCTCTGCTGCTTTATGGTGTTTTTAGTGTGAACTAGTTGTGCTGGCTGTCACACACTACACTATAAAGACACTCTGTGCAGAGCTGACATTGACAGTTCGCTGGTGATGTAGTGATGGGGCCTTTATGTTACACGGTTTTTAGATGCTGTAGATGCCCTGGAACCCTAAACATTCAGTATCTTGACATTATCTTATTCAGCATGTGAAAATGAAAATATATGAGTCAGATGGACCAAAGGTCCTTGAACCAGTTAAGTCCAGGTAATGTCTGAACATGTAAAGTCGGACCCCTGTCCCTCGCTAAACTCAAACGTTTCTCCCGATATGAAACATCTCTCAACAAATTGGGAGAGTCGAAATTTCCAAAATTATTCTCAGCTAATTGCAGTGATTCTGCCTTGAGTAGAACGAGAACTCTTGTGTTTCTCTAGGTGGTGAGTGGGGTTGCTATGCAGGCCATATGCGACAGCTGCCTAGTCTCACTTAAGAAAAAAACCTATCAATCTAAAGCCCTCATGTAGCCCAGAACTGAACTACAGATCCCACGAGCGGTGGACGACTTCTCGACCTTTTGGAACCACAGCTGCTTAATAGAACACGTTACTACAATCTGCAATAGCTTAATTATCGCAGCTAGACACCGTTTACGGTTTGCATCATGCAACTGCGACCACAACCTAAAAATGCTAATTATGTTACGCTCAAACGCGGGTCCCTGGAGCCTCGGCTGCTCGGCGAACCTGAAGAAACACTGCCCTCTAGATGTGTGTGGTCATAATGAGACAGATTTGTTTGTGCAACCCACACAAAACAACTGTGCTGTTAGACAAGACACAATACTGTACTCTGAATACTGATGAACGCATCCAACAGCCACTTACACACGCACCGCAGTAATTCCCACAAAAGCTGACAAGCCTGCTGGCGCGTGATGCAATCAGACACTTGATTGTGCAATGAGACAAGGTCATTTTAAAAAGAGGTGGTCTGTTGGCATCAGCAAGCCTTCTCACAGCCTGGACCTCGTTCGTGTCCACCTAATTAGTGTTGGAGCTGAAGCTTTTTGTGTTTATTACAGCTCATCTGTGTGTGTTTGTGTGGAAGACACACAAGACAAGTCTTCTCTTAGATTCGTTCGCTTCTGACTCCTGCTGGAGGTTTGCCATAAAACACACACAAAATACGAGCATGTACACACACTCTTCGTGAATCAGTAGGATAGTGATTTAAGTTTATTTTTCTTTTACTTCATCTGTTTGCAAATTGCTGTTTCTTCTCCTTCTTTGCAGATTTACCAAAATACAATACAAAAATAGAAACGAAGAAATGAAAATAGGTCTAATCTGCCTTCATGTTGCTTCCTGACAGAGCTCGATTGGTCCCTGATGATTTCATTAGGAGAACTTTGAGGCTGAACAGCACAGCTGCTTCCTGGGCCAAGAAAAGTTCAAAGATGTTTCTGGGTAGTCGATTTTCAGCCTAGTCAAGTTTAGTAAAACTGGCCCCTGGCACCTTCCACACTCTTCTAGAAAGGCAGCGTGGACGGTTATCATTGAATATTCAGCCCTGTTTTAAACCCCAATCATGTACTAACACCAACCCACACATGCTGCAGCTGTAACATCTGCTCACAGATATTCGTTTATCCGTCCCCACACTCTTCTCAGCCTCCAACAATGTTTGCCAGTCAGTTTTGTTTCAGCTGAGTGTGAGTTTTTGTGAATAACCAGGAGCAGCAACCAGAGGATGGGGCCTCCTTCAAGGAGAGGCAGAATTCTCAAAACATTCTGCAGACACTCACACACACACAAACACACTCGTGCTTGGTAATATCCCGAGTGGAAACAGGTTTAACCTTTTTAATATGTATAACCTTTATTCCACGAATGAGCTAATTACCCTCCCCCCTCCACCAACTTTTCAAATTGATGGAAAGAAAACACGATGTCTGCTGTAATAATGACATTTTCCTCTTTAGTGTAATTGGCCACAGCATTGAGATGTTCAGTCTGAATGTGGAGAGATTCACAGCATTCATAGAAATATTGGGATTGGGAACAATTTTTTTTTTTTTGCTTTCCAACTTGCTTTTATTTCTTAAAATGCCACTCTGCCTTTTCTTTACAATGCTTTCTGAAAGGCTGGTGTGATCCTTCCCTTTCCAGCCCAGCATGCACCCCCCCCCCCCATCCCCCCTCTCTCTCTCCTGCCCTCCACCTCTGCTTCAGCGCTTCATCCTTAACTAGCCTCTCTGTGGCACACTCCCAGAAAGCGCAGGTGTGTGTGTGTGGGCATGCCCAGATGGCAGTGTTGTTGTTGATGGAGGAGACAGCCAACTAGCTCACTGCACACGGGTCGTCCGCAGGCACCGTCAGATCTTTTCTGAAACTAGCTGAACGGAGAACGTTAGTCATTAGGGTTTCTGTTAATGTGCTGTAATCGTTAACGTATATACTATATACTGCACTTAAAGGCATCTTCAGTACAGCTGCTGATGCTGCTGGATGACTGATGCCCTTGTTATGCACCGGCAAACTCAACATTGCTTCCAAATTATTCCAATCTGACATTTCCTAGAAACCAGTTTCTAGTCTACATGAACCATCACCACAGCCGACAGAACAGCAGCCCAGTGTTTCCATCCTCCAAAAGCATCCAGTTGAAATTAAAAAGCATCCGACCTTCAATTCTGGACATTTCCATTCTCCTTGGAGGTGAATGGTAAACTATTCAACGGGTTGAACGCATTGGGGTGAACAAAGGAATCATCTCACCTGGTGATACCGAGCTGTGGCCTCCAGGTGCAAGGTGTGACGGGTCTGAGGGGTGTTTCCAGGAAATGCACAGGTGTTTACAGGTAGATGCAGGAGGGAGGCAGAGCTGGGAGTTGGTGGGTGGGATCGGCTGCTGATTGTTTTCACATGGGAATACCTTCCTCTCTTTATATCATCCCTGCTGACTAATGGCTAAACAAAGGTTACGTTGGAAAAATCCAACCCAGTCAGTGCAGTGTCAGTGTATGAAAATATTTTTTTTTCTGAATTTAACTTGTTCGTTTACAAAGGTAGTGGAATTATGTAAATTACTCATCTGAACATTTGTGTATATGGGTGAAATACCAGCATTAGGATTAAATATAACGTGTGAGCTGACCTGTCATTATTATTGCATAGTCTTGACCAACTAATCATTTTCTCACCTTATAATGTAATAAATCCATCATTTAGTCATGTTGACCTCATAGGCTTAACTGAACCTGACACTATATATATATATATATATATTTGTGTATATATAGGTGTGTGCTAAAAGTGAAGCACTTTACCTTTCAACCATCCCGGAAATTGTTCTGGTAAGTACCCAAAATAATATCCTGAACTCTCTGCTTTCAGTGCATCAAGAGAAAAGCAAAGTGACGGCGATAGGCAGTCGGATAAAGACGGCAATTTTGACCATTCTGTGACCATTAGTGTAGAGCTCTATCAACTGTGATGGATTGCTTCTCTCAGAGCTGTGGGACGCCTTTGCTAACTCTTACTAACTTACCAACTTCTAACTTTTAATTCTGTTTTTATTTACTTAATTTTTACAGATGTTGGATAGAGTAATACACTGGTTAACTGATCAAAACACACGTGGAAATGTTGAAAATGCAAATGATGTACACAAATATAATGCTGCAATCTGCAGATTTGTGGGAGTTCCCACTTCCTCACATTTGAATTCATGTCTAGTATAATTTGCGCCACTCGTGTTTCTAATTGTGTCATTCCTCCCACTGAGCTACTCTCGCCATTGTTCTGAACAATAACCTTGTAGCGTACGACTCCAGAATAATGATTCAGAATAAAAATCCACCTGCGGGGAAGACTCGTGTTTTCAGCGTAGCCTTCAAAGTCCCTTCTTCAGCTCTGTCGAGCGTTCCCAACCCTACCTCTGTGTCTCTATTCACTTCTCATGTGCTTATATGGCTCGTGTTGACGTGAGAATTTCAAGGTTTGGCTTTAGCGACGCGGATCGCTGAAGTGAAGCGGACGCCAACTAGAGGGCTAATTCGGAGTCCAAGCACAGTTCAGCTCATTATGAGGTTGAAAAATGTGCGCAGCTTCAGATAAGGAGTCAGAAAAAAAGTGTTTTTTCTCTCGGACATCTTACCCTCGGCTGGTTCTACAGCTCTCCTCGTGTCTGTGTCCGGTTTTCCTGAAGATTTACGGTTCTGTCAAACCCCCACGCCACTTTTAATTTCCCCTTCTGTACTCAGCTTTCATACTTCACATCAGAAAGTAGACCAACAACGCGACGTTCCCTCCCCTTTCATTGACATACACAGGTCATATCACCCAGTTAATTGATTCTTGCGTCCCTACAGTGTGGTAGCGTGTTGGCAGACTCCGCCACAGATTTTCTTCGCTTTTCTATTTCATCTCTTTAAATTAGTATGAAGAGACGGCTCCTTGAAGACTTGTCTGCTGATTAGGTTCTACATTTGCAGTCGGAGCCATGCTCTTCCGGCGTAGATGCCGGGATACGGCCTCCGTAGGGGCTGCCACTCTGACGCTTAATAGGATCCACGTCTTATCGCAAATGTTGCAAAGTGCATCCTCCTCGATGCGCAGCAGAGAACAAAGCGAGCGATAACATCTCGTGGCAAGGATTTGAAAAAGACCTGGAATTAGTTTGACCTTCACAACAGGACGAAGAAGAAACCTTTTCAGCAATCTTCTCTAACCTTAACTGTTTAATCATGACTGTAACTACATTTACGTGTAACGAGTAACATCGCTACAGGTACAGATATTGCAGTGAAATATCAAATATTCTGCTACGGCGGCCTGTCCCTACACAAACACACGCAGTCTCTGCTTTATTAAACCTTCATCAATCCAGGGGGTAGGACGCTAAAAGTTAACTCCTTTGAGACGACCCCGCGGTGCTTATCTGCAGCTGCTGATGCAGCATCAGTATATAAATATCGGATGACAGTAAAGCTTGCCATGAATTTTAAATAGCTAAAACTCCCTTCCAGCTGCTTCCAACATTGTTTGGGGGATTTTTTTTGTTTCCACTGTGTAAAACCAGGCTAAAATCCAACCAGGCTTAAAAAGACCCCTCAGTTCACAATGTGGCCTTCGTTATGCGCTACACACGTGGAATTTCAAAAGGCATTGTTTGACATTTTGGGCAAATATGCTCACTTGCCTTTTTTTTTTTTGTGCCATGAGTTATTCCAGTCGTCTACCAGAACCCCCCGAAGCTCAATAATTAATGTGATATAGCTTTGAGATATTGTTTACCTTTGGCTGAGACCAAGCTTGTTGTTTTCGCTTTTTATGCTAATCTAAGGTAACCAGCTCCTGGCTACAGCTACTTTTGTAGTTCCCAAGTGCGACATTTTGGAAAATAGATTTGATGTTTCTTGAGCATTTTTGATCAGCTGTGTTACATTGGGTGATGCAGTAAGTTGTCTGTTAATGTGTTAACTACACAACTTTGGGACTTATAACAAAGTGTGCTGTGAAAGGCACAATTCTGACAAAACTACCTTCCACTGAGATCAGGACAAGATGTGTTTAAAGAAGTAAGGTGAGGCAGGATGGATCGGTTGTTTGTTAAGAAGCTGAAGGTTTGGTCCCTGGAGAGTGGCAGCCGGTGACCTGCACCACTTCGTCATACTTAGATGAAGGTGAAGACCACGCAGAACGACCTAAGGCGGGTTCTCTGTCACTTTAGAGAGGGTGGGATTAAGACTAAGACCAAAAACATTTTAACTATTCATTTTCAAGTCAGATAATGGGAGATGCCTCACAGTGATGAGCGAAGGATGTTAAAATAGATCCTGAGAACTTGAAGCAGTCCTGAGGGTTGAAGGACAGAGAGGCAAAGAATGTGAGCGAGGTCAGGGTTTGGGTTATTTCAGAACCTTCGTACTGGACTTCCCAAGCATAGATCAACCACGGTTTAAGCACCTCTAACTTGGCTGACGGGCACCAGATACACAGTGTTGTCCCTCCTTGTTGATTTATTGGCCTACTCTGCCTTTAATCTGCCTTTGGCTCTCCACGCTGATGCACATTGCCTCTGCTATGCACCCTCTCTCACATGCGCCAATCCACAATATCCAGCGCACCTCCAGGACCAATTTAAGGAATATGCGGAAACTACGGCCACTGATGTGATCTCTGCCATCTGGCGGGAGGATGACGAGACGTCGTGGCTGGCTGCCCGTCAGTTCTCATAGGTAACATGTCTTCTGAGACAACCCTGTCATCACTCCTGAAAACATTAGAAAAAAAGAAGGATGTGTTCCCATCAGTGAGGCGATTCATGTAAAATAATAAAACAGGATGGAATCCTAATAAAATGGGAGACTCCGAGCCATTTAGCACAAGGGAATACTAAAAGATGGACAACCAGGACGTGTTGCCTCTAAACACAAGCTGAGTAGAGAAGGGATAGGGAAGATTTTTTGTAGTCAGCCCTGCATCCCGCGCAGATCACTTATGCTTGTGAATATAGAAACGAGAGGAACTGATACTGGACTTCTATCCACGGTGATAGTACCAGTTTCCAAAGGATCAGAGGCAATGGTGTTCTGTGCTCAGGGTCAGAGAACCAGGAACAACTCGCTGACTTTTAGCACAGGTTGAGGCAGAAAGGAGGTCCAACGCTCCACGGGCAGTCTGGTAATCACTGTAATGACTAGAGAGTCAACTCGGAAGATCGAGAATATGCCTGAACAACATAACGTGCGTCACTCTGTCTCTGATTCATCTCCTTTTCAGAATCCTTCAACAATAAAACGACCCTAAAAGACAGAGACACACATAAGTCACTGAGTAACATTCGCTTTAAAGAAAATCACTAACTGTTCACTAACTGTAATCATAGACCTGGAGAGAGAGAGAGAGAGATGATGATAATTTAAGAATACCGTGTGGTGTTTTTGAAACATTGCAGTGAAAAGACGCAGGCAAATGGCAAATGGCAGACAGCCCATCTGCTGTTTCGGCTGATGAGTCTCACTCCATCAAATCACCTTGCGCTCCACCATTTCCGGCCGCCACACAGGAGAGATAGTTAGAAACACATGCTTGCTAGTTAGGCGTGTTCGTGCGCGCCTTGTAATCACAGCTACGGTCTCAAAGGGCTTCCCAACGCCCACATCACGGGAACAGTGAACGCATGCAGTGACCGCTTTAGCCCTCGGACTCTCAATGAGCAAGAAAACTCCCACCTAAACGTCGGTGTCCGATATGAGTAGGTGTGAGACAGAGAGCGTTTGTTTGCAGCTACAGTATGTGAAACAGAATAAAGAGACAGATGCAAGACGTGCCTCTAGTAACGTTGGATGGTTTAAATGATAGGATGGAAAAGCAAAGAAAAGTATTGAGGGGAAGGAATAAAATAAAAATAACTAACGAATAAACAGACATAAGCATTTATCATGATTAGTTTGAAGTGCATAGCATTCACCTTGATGGTCTCAAGTGTTTTTTAATTTGGAAACAGATGTAGTTTTTGTCAATTCAATCCAGTAATGAAGCTTAATAGTCTCATTATATAACCTCTATATGTTCTATGGCACTTCCCTTAACAACAATCATCTACTGGAATGTGTTTCTTTTAGTCCAAGCTGAAGTCATTTCTTTCCAGTTCGGTTACCTCATATTTTGCATGTTGATCCACAAGACTGTTCCTTTGTAATCTTTTTTGTTATACACGTACAAGTGTGCCATTTATGGCATATGACACTCTGTGAAGAGTTTTTCCAGTGTGAGATTTATCAATAAATGCACTACGACACTCCATGCGACCGCCTCAACAGCTCTGAACCTTCACTGTTCATTTGAAGACACATTACCCTCGTAACTAATTGTAGAATTATCACCCAGATAGATGACTGTGCCTGTGAAATAGTGCACATACAGTGTTGTTAGCCATAGTATGGGGTTATGGTATATGTGCACGTTAGGATAATAACCTAAGTATAACAGATATGAAGTCATTCATCATATCTCATAATGCAAAAGTGGCCTTCTTTATTCAGACTTATACACTCACTCAGCCATATGGTGCTGCTGCATATCCCATTACAAATTTCACTATAGCTGTAAATCTCATAAACGGTGAGAAAGTATACTGTTTATGCCATATGGGCATCAGATGCCATAATTACATCTAATGCG
Organism: Macropodus opercularis; assembly: GCA_030770545.1. Lineage (NCBI taxonomy): Eukaryota > Metazoa > Chordata > Actinopteri > Anabantiformes > Osphronemidae > Macropodus > Macropodus opercularis. The sequence goes on along the minus strand of CM061094.1, from coordinate 5,594,971 downwards.
GTTGCACTGGAAACACTGGGATTCTGGAGCAAAAAAAAACAACCTAAAAAACAAAAATATAATCAGTTAAATCAATTTTAAATCAACTAGATTTAGGTTGTTGAGTTTCAGGCAGCAACCCGTTTGCCAGTGGGGCTTTTAATCCCAATTTTAATCTAGATTACGTCCACATCTGGCACATCCCCGCTCGCCTCCACATCATTTTTGGACCCCATCATGCAGCCGACCGTTCTTCCCGGAAAGAGGATGACCCTGCCCACTTCGGAGGCCACCCCAGGATTTCACTGAGGCTGAGAGGATTGGTTTGGCCCTAAAGATAACTTTTTAGCTGCGACGCATTACGGAGCGGTTCACGTACGAGCCGCAGATCTGTAGAGACGCGTGGCAACCCCAGCAGAGTGCTGTAATTGTGCACGTGAGGTGATGTAAGAAGAGGATTGTCACATAATTGCTGTTCACAGAATACTTATCTCCGCGGGTCTGGCTCAGACGTTTGTTTTCTGTTTTCTTCTTTGCTCGGAAATGCTCAGCAGCGGGACTCTGACTGAGCAGCCTATCCAAAGAGATTAGACTGTCATGCCCAGAACAAACCCGAAAAAAGGAAACTGCAGCCAGAAAATGGATTTCTCCCAGATTACCGGGAGAGCTTTTATTTGCAGCGTTGCAAAGTACATTTAAGTACGTTTCATGGTCGTTAGCGTTCGTTTTCTCGCGCTCACACAGTGATCTCTCCTGCCTTCATTTCCTTATCAGTTGGTTTAAAAAAAAAAACCTACTTTGGAACATAACAGCAATATCTTCATCCAGTTTACCTCAAGTTCATAATGGACAGTGCTGAACCCAACACCTTAGAGAGTCCATCTATGCAAACATACATGAGAAACTAGTCAATATACATTTTATATGAGCCAAACCTACTGTTTGTTAATATGTTTTTTTCATAACATGGCTTTAAGCTTCTTAAAAACAAACTAAGAGAGCAGCACTTATGATGCTTTTCATGGCAGAAAAGTAGATGATATAGTATGAGACACATACTGAGATCATACCGTAGGCAACATATTGAACAGTAGTAAGAATAAAACTAAAGGTTGCTGTTGATCTTATAAGTGATTTCACAGTGGAAGGAAAAGCAACTTTGGATTGCATATTGCATGTTTATGGAAGCAGCCAGTTAATAATATTGCTGCAGAGGCTTTGTGGTCAGACACAGTCTGGACCATCCAATTTAAAGGGTTCAAGTCGTTCAGTTTCTGTGGAGTCCACAGTGAGAACATTTGTACTTCTTCTCAGAGCGAAAGAAAAGCTGCTTGTTTAATGTGCTTCGTTCCAACGTGACGCTGATGCTTTCAGAACCGTGTGGGAAGTCCGGCCTTTACAGCAACCGTCAGCAAAAGTACTTGTGCTGTAGGCAAATGAGAGATTGAGGTTGGATTACTGAGTACTTCAAAAAGCTGCTGCTGGAAGGTTGTGATTGTTATTTCCACCACCTTTTTCCAGCAAAGCCAGAGACTCCAGTGAATGGATGCAATCTTTCTCCAGGCGTTTTCCCAGTCCAGTTGGAGCCGAGTTCTCCCCCGCTCCTTCACCTCCGCCCTCCTGCAGCTCCCCTGTGGCAGCAGCCGCCGCAGCCGCTGCACACTCCTCTTTGAGCAACCGGTCGTGCTCCATCTTAAGCTCCTGGTAGGAGCGTGAGAACATGTGGAAGATGGAGGTAGCAGGAAAGGCCATGATGAGAATCCCGCTGAGGATGCTGCTCAGGGCTACAACCTGTCCTGGAATGGACCTTGGCACCATGTCGCCATAGCCCACGGTTGTCATAGAGATAATGGCCCACCAGTAGGAAGCGGGGATGCTGCTGAAGTCATGAGTGCCCGTGAGCTCGCTCTCAGCCAAGTGGACCAGTGGGGAGAAGAGAGTGACAGCCACACAGAGGAAAAGCAGCAGGAGGCCAAACTCCCGGGTGCTGCGTCTGACCGTCAGCCCCAGCGTCTGCAGGCCGAGAGAGTGGCGAGCCAGCCGCATCACATAGAGAATCCTCAGCGCCCGCAGGATCCTCAACACCAAGCCCAACTTGTCCAAGTAGCCCTTACCTCCTCCTGGCCTCTCGTGCGCCTGGGTTGGGTCCTCCTCTGTCACGACCAAGGAGACGTAATAGGGAAGGATGGCCATGGCGTCGATGATGTTGAGCGGGCCGCGGAGGAAGTCCAGCTTACTGCGCGCCTGAATGAACCTGAGAACGAACTCCAGGGAGAACCAGGCTACGCAGACGGTCTCTATGATGAACATGTTGTAGCACTTGGATGAACATTCACCCTGAGGAAGCGAGAGTATGTAAGAGGTTGTGGGATTGACAGGGGGATAAAAATGGGGGTGGGGGGGGGGGGGTGCAAGACAGATGAGGAGAAAAGAATGGAGAGAGGGGAGAAGACAAAAACCCTGAGGTCAGATAATCACCCTTGGTAATCATTAATAAATCATGAGCTACATTCGCAGAGCACGCTAAGGCTACTGCAGCAGAACTGATAGATAATACATTGACGCAATCAATCAGCGGTTTTGTTGGGACAGATTCCAAAAGATTCAGGTGGCACTGGGGAAGCAACGAGGCCTGCACGCCCTCTAAGTGCAGACGCGACGGAGAGCAAAGCAAAAGAGGAATAAATGTGATAATGCATTAACTCTTTATCAAAGCTCATCACGCATGGTGCTGCACTGGTATATACACAAAAAAGTAGTAGGTGAAGAGTCAAAGAACTGAGAGATGTTCAAATCCTACAAACGCTCTACAACATTGTCAGAGACATGCTGGAAAAAAAAATCCAGCATCAGAAAGTTAGAGAGATGATGATGATGGGATCCAGGGAAAACTCTGAACAATCTGACAACCACTTGAAAAACGCCGACACTTTAAACCTTGCAGACACAGAATGGTTTCTGGTGTTACAGCAGCCTGCAGCAGTCTTTGACACAATCGGTTTGCATTGCTGAACGTCATGCTCGGACCCGGCCGATCTCAACACACAGTACAGCGTTTGAAGAGAAAATCCGCCAGGAATAGCTGGTTTTCTGATGGACTTGTATCACAGCTTTTAATCATCCACAACACAGATTACAGAGTGAGTTAACACAACATGTAAGACCAGAGAACAACAACAAGTGACACTTAATTGCATTATATAACCCGATGCAGCAACCATCTATCCATCCATCCGTCTATTTTCATCCGCAACTCTAAGCAATGAACCCTCAGACTTCCCTTTCCCTTAACACTTCTCCCAGAATTCCCAGGGGGGGGGCTCAACTGGCTCCTCTCCCTGTGGTAGGACACGTGACTCTACTATGAGACCCTCCCAAGTGACAGAGGTCTTCACCTCCTCTCAAAGGTTCCACTTTGAGCAGGAAACGCATTTTGTACCATAGGTTTGATCACTTTGAAAAAATGCCAACTAGCACATCAATCAGCTGGAAATGGATTAAATGAACAATGATAATCATGATTACGAGGGATTACTGAGGGTCTCCTGAATCAAAGCCCCAACCCAGTAGACTCACTTCATCTTACTTTGGGTCTTTGTGTCTTTGTAAAACTACCGTATGTCGTTTCCTACTTTGCTGGTGCTGGAGAAGATCCATAATTCCTAAAGCTGCTAGAGGGCTTAGCCCCTTAAAAGTCAACGTATTTCATTAGCGGACATGTACTGGAAAAGCTACTGCTGTCATTTTTCTTGGGAAGGGCCATCTCCTCAGGCTACATTCTGTTGTCACGCTTTAGATATGCTGGCTACAGCTGCTCACAAAGATGGCGGTGAGCTGTAAACACAGTCAAAGCCTGAAAAAGTCCCTGATATCTGTATATCTCTACGCTTGTTTTCCTGCCTATCTACTCTTTTTCCTTGATTGACATGAAGATGCACAAATAGAAAACTGAATTCTTTACTTATTCGAAACAGAAATAATGCTGGATATGAGCTCTCTTCCTTTATTAGTTTCTCTGCAGGTTCTCCATTTTTCTCTTCGTTCACGCGCTACATTTATCTCTCAGCTTACACCGTCTCATCTATTTTGCTTCCATCTCACCCTTCTGTTCGCTCCACGCTGCCCTTTCCTATCTGTTCCCGCATCTTTCTCCGCGCGACTTCTCATCATTCATTCTGTTTCCTCCTCGATCACTCTCTCCGGACTCCCTCCCTCTCATTCTTCATTCTGCGTTTAGCCCCTAACGCTGTTCCGCTGCTTCACAGCCTTCGTTCACTCAGGTTAAACACCTCTTCCTGTTCCCCCTCATGATGTGTCCTCCGCGCACGTGTCACGGGTTCACCGTCTTTCTTTAGCCGAAATAAAATGACTTAACAAAAGCAAGGGCACCGCAAAGACATTTATGTGAGCTTGTATCATTTGCAGCTAAAATGGCCTTAAGCAGCTTGACTAAAGACGAGAAGAGGAGCAGGTAAAAGTGTCTCTGCTGCATTGAATATTTTTTTTAATACGTTTCCCAGCAGTCGGTCGACATAAGACTTTGAAAGCACAAAATTCGATCTTGTGTTCTTTTATCTCTTTTATTTGCAGGGTGAACAACTAAAACAAATTATTGAATTTTCGCTTTATGATCTGACATACTAACACACAACATCAGTTCACGTCTACAGTTTGTTTATTACTGTACATGTGAGAGAAAGCGACAAAGTCAGATAATGATAATTCCCTGAGGACTTTGGGACATATGTCATACGCCGCATTACTCATTAGATTTTTATTTCTCGTTATAAAAATATTGATTAGTACAGATTAGCATTTTCCCACTTATATGTAGAGTTTACAACAAGGGACACACACTCACGCAGAAGAAACGTGGGTGTTTTGCTTAAGAGCACGTCAAAAACGCGACCAGGCGTCCGATTTGAGAATCGGTCCTCAGATGGCTGCTCTGCTAACTGAGAAAACACATCTACTGTTAGAGTTTAAAGCAAATTTTCTCCAAATCCTTCTTGCTGCCCGCAGCCGCTCGATCGCCATCATTTCTCTCGCTGAGCTTCCTGGTCCGTCCTCTGACACTCGTTCACATATGTTCTCCTTGCAGCTCACGCTTTCTGTCTCAGGCTCACACTCTGCATCTAACGTAGGCCCCTACTCACCACTGTTCACCGCTCCGTGAGGCTATTTCTTAAAGCTGGAAGCGTTGCTCTCGCATTCAAACACACACAGCCTCGGTATGGAAATAGTCTATAGGTATAGGAAATAGAATATGTCCTATGTGATGTAAACTGGCACCGGACAACATGCTTCCAGCTCAAATGTCCAATATTAAAAACAGGTTGTCGACATGTACTTCATACTGAGTGATTAGGCGTTTGACTCATTATCTACTGATCAGTTCTCTGATTAAACATCTGGCATTTATTGAGTAATTATGACAATATTTGATGTGCTGTGCCATATTGATGCGTGTGGGAGAGATTAGAGCATTACAGTACAAACTGTATCTCACAGTTTTTACTGCCGTCAGGTTTTACATTCTTGCCGACAGTTTCCCATCTACCCTCTGCCTGTGACCCATCACAGACGAGCGCTCGGTGCTTTAACATACTGTAAGTTTGAAGTGCAAATGTTGTGCAGCAGCTACAGTGTTATTTACTGTTAGACAACAGCAAGCTTGCTCTTCAACAATCAAAACAACATCAACATTTTGACATCTTCAGTTGGCAATCAGAGTGAACTCCCCGCAGAAAAACATGAGCGCATGCTTTTGTAGCCCCTAAGACTAACTGGCGCGCTTGTGTTGGCTTTAATACTAACGACGGTTCTAACTTTTAATTTCATTCTCTGCACCTTTCCCACTACGCCACTAAATCTCTCCGTCTTTCTCTTTCATCTCTCTCTCTCTCTCGTCTGGCTCCTGTGATGATTTTGCTATCCCACCTGATCCAGAGGTTTCTGCAGAACAGGAAAGATTCAACCCATCAATCAGCTTAACCTTGCAGCAGACCTTGAATATATTTTGCACAACTGAACACTTTTCTGCCCTGCTGTGCTGACCTTGCACTCACTTTTAAAGGTTCTCCATCAAAGAAGAGCTGAAAGGAGGATAGAGACGGATGGTTAAGGGATGTGGTTGAACGCCACACTCCTGACCTTAACCTTACATCAAGCTCTGCGCCCACTAGTCATGGGTTATTAAAAGGCTCGTATTAAGCGATTGAAATACCCATCATCATGCTGTATCCCTACATTTGTTTGTACCCAGTAATTTGCAACAATCTTTGGCATGTGTTATGATAAAAGTGCTACAAACAAGCACCAAGACTCCAGCGACACTCTATACCCGGTCACTAAGAGCTGTGACATGGGCAACACGTGCAAACAAAGCCCAACAGTTTAATCTCGCTAAGAGGTGGCCCTTCAGGCTGCCGAGTGACCCATCACTGTAAAAGACCAACAGCTTGTTGACGCGCCAACGCACTAATGGGGAGAAATGTAAGAGCAAAGGTCGGGAGAACAGACACAGCGAGCAGAGGGGGAGACAGAAAAAAAAATGGCGCCATCAGCTGATGAGTGAGAGAAGAGGTGACATCTGAAGCATTGGGATTCCTTAACGCCCCGTAAGCCTCTATTCTCCATCTGTCAGGATGCGGCAGGAGAGAGTCAGAGTGACGCACACACAAACTGCAAATGAGTCCACTTCTGGGTCTCTCCTGGAGGATTCTTGGATGAAAACGGGTGTAAAGAAATGCAATTTATAAAAAGAAATGTTCAAAAAGTAACTATCTCAAACCCCAACAGTTTCAGTCTATTTTTAGCAGCACAACAAAACAAAAAAAGAAATTCAACACAGTGGCAAAGAAGCCTGCGTTTTAGCTGTGTAAGTGCAAAACAAAACTAGCAGAGTAGTAGAAATGCAGCAAACAGTGACGTAGGTCAAGGTATCCTACAAAGAATATGGCGAAGGCCAGGAGAGATTCAACAGAAGCATAAATCAACCTCTAGCGTAAAAATCGCAGTATTTTAAATACCAGCGTCTGCTGTGGCGCGAGCAGGTTTGCTTCAGGCACAGGTGGCTTTTTGATTGTGCTGTAAACGCTAGAAAGAACAGAACTGTGATGAGCTGCAGTGACCACAGAGGCAAAGTCTGCAGGGGTCGCCACCTGCAGCCGAGCATTCATAGCCCCCGGGGCGCATGTGTAAACAGGGAACAGCTTTTGGTAGTTGATCACTGCTACAACCTCCACAACAGTAGGTCTTTTGAGTCCAACCGCCATGTTGCCTCTACCTCTACATTTTTAATGATGATGTAATTATGAAAAGTCTCATTTCACTGTCAAATTATTGTTTAAACACCGAAGAGAACATCACGAGGGGTCACCTTACAATGGAACTGATTTAACTAAGACGGAACGCAGTCACTGGGCTGTGAAATTGAGTTATAAATATGTAATATGTCCATATTTGGCCAAAATTGCTTTGAATTATGAGATGGAAATTTTGAGCATTAAAGACACCGGATGTCTGATAAAGCAATTAAAGATTTAAAGATGCACAACAAAGAAAACAAATAATATATAATAATAATATAATTAAAATAAAAGCCCACATCAAGGCTCATTTGTTATTAGCTGAGCTTCAGTGTAGAATTTATTGAATTATCTGTGAAGACCGTTTGATATTCAGTGTGTTCATTCTAATTGCCACAAACTATACCGTGTATCTGAAACAAATGCACCACGTACACAAACTTTAACAAAAACACAACTAAATGGCTGCAATATATCTCAAATAGCTGCCTGTCTTCAACACAGTCAGCTCTATGAGGCTAGACTCTGCGCGATCCCATGCTGGCATGAACTGGATAAACACCTCTGACTTTGCTGTGCTCTCCCATAATCCCACTTGGCAGCCATGCATCCCATCAGACGGAGGGGATAGAGCTCATGACCAGATAGGCTGTAATAGGCATGGAATCTGCCCTGCACTGATATAGCGCTGTACGTACTGCGTGCACATACACGGGCAACAATACAATAAGTATGATCATTTTATTAGCTTCGCTTATTGCTCACGATCATATTCTGTGTCACATGACCTAAGATCTGACGATACAGTCAGCGTCTACTGTAAGGTCACATCCCTTTGACTCAGTAGCACGTGTTTAGCACCTCTGTCGCCCTTTGTTGCTGTATTTTAGTTTCTTTTTCTTCTTCTCTCTCCCCAGCCACCAGCCTGCCTACGGTCATATTTACTTGACTTATATTTTCTCTGACTGACTGCCAGCCTGAGTATTATCCTGCTGAGAAAACAAGGTTTACACACATGGACACGTATTTATGTTCCCTGCATGGTCATTTCCCAGAGGCTGGAATTAAGAGTAAGGGGGGGGGGATATAAAGCAGCACACACAAAAAATGAACTCTTTCTTTTGTGCCTGCGTTGTCACACGTTCAAACCGGTGACTGGGCCTCGTCCCCGTGGCTTTAGCAACAGAGCAGCTGATTCTGTTTATAGAAAGACACAGACAAAACACACACACAAGCTGATTAGCCCGTCACTTATTGCTTTTCATGTCTTGTTACAATAGTGTGTTTCATCTCAGGTGTGGTAGTGCATCATGTTAAATGCAATCACACGCGTGGAAGTCCTTAAGCTGCGTAAGGCTCGAACAAACAGATCTCTGTTATTCTTGTTTTCTTCAGTGAGATTTCACTGGTGGTGTTGATGCTCTAACCTGCAGGAGAAATTCATCCATGCGCGTCCACAGTCGAAAACGTTAGATGCCGAATAAGAGTCTGCCCCACAAACAGTCATTTTGAAAGCCGGATTTGTTTATTCACATAATGCATTGCTGCACAGTTTATATGCAGGACACGTGCACGCATACCCAGAAAGTCTCCTTATTCTTCTGACGGCCAAGAAATGACAAGACACAAAATAAAAAAATGAATCACTATATCTTCTTCATCTATCATTTCTACTGTTTCTCTACTGAAAGTGTAGATTTGTAGAAACACATTTAATCTTTATTATTGATCAAATATATCTTTTACCATATGCAGAAACAATAATGTGCACTAAAAGTTGTTATTAATATAAAGTACTGTAAGTTTTGCTGAGAAATCTAGTAGGAGTGGAAAAGAAAGAAGAAATGCCTTCTGTCTAGTTTAGTGTGTGCATGAGGTTGTCTGAAAATACTCAACACTTTGATGTATATGTGGTAAATGTATGAAAATTAATACAAGAACAGTTATGGCCTTGCTGCAAAGTTTGACTCGGAGATGTGTGCAAAGGTGTCTTTGACCGACATTTGAACTGCAAGCTGTAAAGACGAGGAGGTTTCAGGATATGCGGCAACCTTCCGCTGGAGAGAGTTCAAGTCTGCCTCTGCCAAAGATAAGAGTGAGGGTGGGGACCGGGGTCGATGCTGGGTTAGGACAGCAGACGCTGTGGAACTTTATCTCATGTAAGAATGGAAATAAAAGCACTCGAGCGTCTTCGAGTACTGGATGCATCCACAGCAGAAGATTCAATTCACAACTAATTCTATTCACAGAGAAAGAACAGTTTAGAATTAGTATTATATTTGCAGTTAACAGACATCTCTGTAAAGCTAAAGACTGACATCTTATTTTCACCCTGTCTGCACCTACAACAAATGTTTTATTTTGGCTCTGAAATACGTCATGCCCTCTCTTTTTTTTTGCCATTCAACATTTACTGTCTCTTTTAATCTAGTTTAAAACCTAAAACTCTGAATTCCTATGCCCGTGCAAGCACACACAAGCTCCCAGGGAAAACATCCATACACAAGCTATCTAAAAACCAAAACGAGTCTTCGCTGTGACCTTGGACTTTTTGCTCGGTTTCACACATTCAGTGCGACATCCAATTTCCTATTTGCATCTTTTTAAAACATAACTGTACACAGCAAAGAAAGTGAAGGCAACGCCTGATTTAGAGAGGGAGAGTTTTACATAAGACCAGGAGGTTTATGCAGCACAAAGACAACACGTCACAGCAGGAGATGGAGAAATGATGGGGTGCTTATTATCAGTTGGCTTAGAACTGAGCTGTAAGACAAAGGCCCCTCCCAAAGCATTTAGCTCATAGTGATAGTTTGATGGTGGGATCAGCTGAGGACATGCAGAGGCACATTACGTTAGAGATAGAGAGAAGAGAAATGAAGCAGTGTTTATCTCACACTTTCTTTCCACCAGAATCTCATCCTCGTTTCTTTTTAAGTCTCCCTCAAGAGCATATTTTTTTTCCTTCCATCTCTCACTCATTCCTCCTTCCAGACCTTTCCTCTATTTATCCTCATCTTCTTGCACCCTTCCACTTGCTCCATCTGTCCTTTCATACCTCGTACCCAAACAGAGACGGGAAGAGAAGCAGAAAGGAATGACGACGGGTGAGGACGGATTTCGGGCCCGTTTCAACACAAAGCAGGCCGGAGAGGGAGACAAACAGCAGGGCCACGTGAATTAAAGATGACAAAAGTCCTGTTGCTCCTGCCTGAGCAGACTCACCGGATGCTCCGGGTGGAGTTCGGGAACCGAACAAAGGAAGAATGTTCAAGAACACAGGACGGAGCAATGAAAAAAACATGAAAGAGGCTGATGCTTTTATTTACGGAAAAACCTCTTTCCAAGAATGGAAACAGATATGAACAGAAAAGCTTTGACCACCACACATGCACCTGGACGTCCTCATAAAGGCTATGGGATGTCAGATGCAAGAAACAGCTTAAGGGTTAATATGTATCTGCTGAATACTACACATAAGGAAATACTGCAAAAACTGAACTTAGCAACACACACATGCTAAATACTTATGTTTTGAACCTTGCCATTGATGTTAGTGTACAAAAAATAAATCCTCAACTCTCCACGGTGCTTTTTCTTCTTTAGTAAATCCCTCATACAGTATTTGTCCCTGCGGGATTCTGGGAAAGGCTCGTATCTCAGGCATCACCCAGTCTCGCAGGTTTCGAATCAGACCCAGGAACTCGGGCCAACCCAGAGTTCCATCTCCGCCATCTGTCCTCCTATGACTGTCTCGGACTATCGAACTCCTCCTGGCAGGGTTCTCTCGAAATCCTCTCTTCAGCCTTTACAGCTCATCAAGCATTCTGGAGCCAGCGCTCGCGTACACGGCCTGCCTGAATTCTCCAGTATCGCAACCCCCTGTACTCGATACTTCTGTTGCTTGTGACTGCTCATTTTGAAATCAATACATGTGGGCTGCTGTGGACGACTTCTCAATGAACCTGAGTCGAACAGGTGCGGACGGTTTTCCCTCAGTGTCTCTACAAACCCGAAGGACCCACACATACAGCACAGTCACATTTTATGGGATTTCAAGCTTGGAGTGGAGAAACATAAAATATAATGTTGCCCCGCGTGAGACTGAGTATATGTAATTCCATTTCAGGAGCAGTAAACCAATCACGAGTGAACAGTAGCTACGCTGCAGTGGAGGTTTATTCAGAAGGGGACAGAAGGCTCGAGAGTAAATGTGTGCAAAATTGAGAGGGAGCCATATCAGTTACACTGGATGAGTTCATTACTATTGTATGTGCATGTGACCCCGTCGGTGTGTGTCTAGGCATGTGACTCCCAGTGCACGAACGGGCGTTTATGCCAGGGCCAATTTGTGCCGACCGTGTCTACCGATGCGCAAGCGGCCGTTTGCGTGCGTATATCTTTTATGTGAGATGCGTCCAGCCTAATTTATTATTCCCCAGTGTTTGCTGACAGATCCTGGACGGGCCTTCGGTGCGGCTCCGGCTTTATTATCCCACGCTGCTGTGAGTAGACACAGATCACACGAGCAGCGCGCGCACACACATGCAGCAGCATCCCGCGGGGATATTTAAAAGGGCAAGACTACAGAGTTCTAAAGGCCTATATCTGAAAGTTTTGCCTCAATCTGACTCTTGGACAATTTTTTAAACACTGATGTCTGTGATGACACGTACTGATGATGATGATGTAGAACATGACATTCAGTGAGTCATGCTAAGCTATGAATTGCATCCCCTCACACCACTTTTGATGAGTCTCGCTGACTTGAACTTATGGGCCCTGTTCGCATATGGATCGAGTGTTTGAAGCTTGAAGCTTGAGTCTGTTGCCTGGTAAAGTCACAAAATGCTGGCATACTCTACTCACCCTGTTCTCTTCTTCTCTGAGGTCTGGCATGGTGCTGATACACAAGCTGATGACAGTCACCGCCACCATGATGACCGACATGCAGGCGAAGATCTTCCCCGGTAAACCAGACTGCGGATTCTCCACCGTATCTCTCAGCCAGTTTATCACCTTCCGGTATCTGGTTTCCTCCACCGGCACCCACTGCATGGCGTTTCTCTGCCTGCGCTCCTCCTCGCGCCGCTCCTGCTCGTGCACCTCCTCCATACGCGTGTACATCTTCCTCTTGCAGCAGCGCTCCATGTACGCCATCTCCACTCCCCAGTAGGTCAGCTCGTCGTGCAGGGAGAGGATGCACATCTCCCGCAGCAGGCGCAGTTTCCCCGCGGCCAGGAAGTTGAGGATGACCCTGAAGGCGGACGGCGAGCGGTCGAAGAAGAACTCCTTGCGGGCCTCGTCGTAGTCGTCGCAGACGCTGGCGATGTCTTCGGCCGACCGGCAGCCGCAGAGTCGGCCAAGGCGGGTGAGAGGGAATTGCTCCAGTGTGCTCCAGGGGAAGGTGTATCGGTTCCCCCCAACGTTGATGACCGCTAGCATGCCGTGGTCAATGGACACCAGGTCCTCTGGCCGTCGGATGAACTGAGCCCTCTTGTAATACACACCCTGAGAAGTAAACACATATAAGCTCCCATGCATGAACAGCATGAATGAATTTATTTTACTTTAGAGAGACTCTCAGTCATACCTTGATGGTTTCGGTCTCCGGGATCTCTGTGAAGATGCGATCAAGGCTGCTGTCGTCACTAACGGAGAGGTTGCTGAAGTCATGGTTGGCGTTGCTGATGATGGGCATGGCAGCATCTGGAAAACACGCTGCTCCACACTGGGCAGCTTAGACGAGGTTACGATGAGAGAAAAAGTCTTCAGATTACGCCTTGGTCAGCTTTTCAGTCTAAGGGCACGACAATATTTTCTCTACTGAAACCTGCCACATTTAAAAAACTGCCACAGTCCAGATCAGGGGCAGACGAGATTAGCAAAAACTGGCTGTAGCTTTCAATCTTCATGGTGTCAGAGTTCCCCATTAGTTTTCTCTCAGAGACAGATGAGCTGTGGCTTCGGCTTCCAAACACCAGATCAAACGCCCAGAAAGGAGAGGAACCAGCGATGTCAAATTAGTTGCCACATTCGACCGTGGGTTGGTTTTGATGCTGCTGTCAGGGCTCCACTATACTCGGACGGGGTGTGAGGATTCAACGTGAGATCAATGGGTAATCCCAGTCTGAAGCGAGAGTCTGGAAAAAAGAAAGTCCAAATAGAAACAGCGGGTTAGGATTGATCAGTGGCTGAAAGGTGCAGAGGATGAGCTGGACGAGTCAAAGAGCCTGATGTGCAGCACGGAGGCATCTGGGGACTGTTGGAGGCTCTGCGTCCTGCAGAGAACACCAAAGAATTACAAAGAGACGGCACGAAGATATAAGACATAAAAGGGCAAGGATGGCACAAAGGGAGCACACCTCAATGAGACTGCAGTACGAACGGCTCCACCCCCCCCCCCCCCCCTTCACTTCCTTTCACTGAGAAACAAGACAGACAGACGCATCCGCTCCGCCGCTAAATGGCCAGTGGCTGTGGTCATTACACGGCTAGACGGACAGCGAGAACATTTACCGTCAACTCCAATGCAGTTAGGGCCAGTCTGGCTGGTCTGCTCGGTGCGAGTGTTGAAAGATTTAAAGGACAGCAGCAGAAAAGAACATTCAGGTTGAGGACGGACTGCAATCCCAGCAACAGGCACAGGAACACGGGCTGCCAAATGTTTTTCTTGGCATTTAGAGTCACCTGAAACTTACGGGCGCTCGTAGGTGTAACAGTTACCCAGAAAGGTTGATTATGTGTCACAGTGTCAACTTGCTGGGGTATAATTTTATCTGATTATCATGTGATCCTCCATTTATTGACACTAGCTATTAAATACACTCGATACTTGACAACGTGCGCCAATAAAGTTCTGAAAATCCATATTTGGCCTCTATACAACATTTCATAGTTCTACAACATCAGACATATTCAAACTGCTTTGAACTTTTTACACACAAAAGCTCAGTGAAGCAGTAGGTGAGAATTATTATTGCGTTTGTCTCTTGTTGTGGACATGACGCTACAGCGATAGATTCTCTACGCACAACAGGAGATAACATGTGTTTAGCTTAGATACAGTTATCTACTGGACAAAGTCAAATCCAGGACGATAAGCAAATCCTATACTGAAGAATCTGATACATCTCCTTTGACACAATTTTCATTTCCACCCTATACACAGTGGAGAGGATAATTACCTATTTATCAATCGATACTGATTCCTGCTAAATGTGGTAGATTTTTTTTTTTTTTTCCCAGTGGGAAGCTAATAGGAGACGATCCTTCGCTGGACCACAGCAGAGAATTGTCAGGAAGTGGAAAGTAACTCACCATTTTTTTATGTGAATCATTTGAAAATACTTTTGTTAAAAGCCATGAGAAAAACGTACAAGAATCAATGGATCAATACTGACTTTTCGAATGACTTTTCATAATGCATTTGAAATCCATTCATAAGCAAGCAAGGCAACGGTGAATGCATTTGCATCTTGGGGCTGGTGGGAAGACCCACGTTTTGGATGGATCGGGTACATTTCTCTCACCCTCTCGCTGCAAAAGTGCGCGCGCACACACGCACGTGAACACGCGGGGACAACACTGCGTCCTTACCAGGCTTCGAAATGTAATGGAACTCGATCGTGTGTATTTTATTCAGCTCGTCTAACACTGATGCCCATTTAGATCGACCGATGGGAAGAACTCCGACGCAGGACGTCTAAAGTCTGACGCGCGTGTTAAGGAGCCTTTAAAGGAAACATTTTCATCTCCTTGCAATTTACGCCAAAGTATCTAATGCTTCGCTTTCAGATTCAACGTTCACCCTTTTAAATGAACTACTTGAAGACTTGCTCTTATATTGATCAGGTGACTTACACGTTACCCGTTTCATGACTTACAATGACTTTAATGACAACTTCGGACAAACGCAACATCACAACCCCTGCAGACACGATAGTACAAGTTATGCAGCTTACCATCCTGAGCCCAGCACATCAAAATCGGCTCGGCGTGAAATCCCCGTCGGCTCGCAGTCCCCCCCCCGCCCACCCACCCACACCTCCCTCGATCATTCAGCGGCAAATCGGGGTGTCAACGACCGTTCCCAGCCGCCACCTTAGTAGAAGCGCAGCCATAGAACCTCCAGCATCCGCGTCATCCAAGTCGGTGAGAGTCGAACGTGGAGACTAAACATAGCAGCGATGGAAAGGAACCGAGTAGAGCTGTGGTGCGCTGAAAAGTGTCCCGTTAGAGCTCGGTTGGTGGTGCTGCAGGAGGAGGAGGAGGAGCGGAGGGGGGGGGGGGCAGCCGGAGCTGTGGTGCGTAACGGAGATGACTCCGAGTACCTGAGTTCAAGTTTGCGTAAAAGGTGAAGGCGTGAAAAGGCGCAATGGCGAAGTGTCGATGAGCGAACGGAAGCATAGTAACAGAACAGTACGAGAACTGCGGCTCTCACGCTCGTTCCATGGTTGAGAGTATGACGTTCAAGGACACCGATGAGACGCCTCCATCCATGTTTCCTATACTGATCGTTGCGCGCGCCACAGGGGGCGCGATTCCCTCCCAAATTACCTTCACTTGAAGTTTGTTAGAAATCTGAGTTTGAGTATGATAACGCCAATGAAGAATGGATAAATATTATAATTATTTCCATTTGGCACTTTACACTTTATGTTTTAGATATGTAGATTTTCTTCTTTTTTTGTACATAATGTGTAACATATTTTACTCTTTTTTTGTAATTATTGTAACTTCTTTTCCAACTGTTTTTCTGTTGCTGCTGGGTCACCAGAATTTCCCCACTGCGGGATAAATAAAGTCCTATCTATCTATCTATCTATCTATCTATCTATCTATCTATCTATCTATCTATCTATCTATCTATCTATCTATCTATCTATCTATCTATCTATCTATCTATCTATCTATCTAAACCCATAACACCAAGAAAAACACCCAACACAATAGCCTAATATCACCTGTAGCTTTAGTGTCAGATGATGCTGAAACAGAAGGTTTATTATACGCTGATGCTTTAACATTCATCCACTTTTGAATAAACTACTTGAAGACTTGCTCCCATATTGATGAGTTGACAACACGTCACCTGAGTTGTCTGTTGTTGAACGTTTACATTAATTACTTACAACTGGGAGATGTAATAAAAGTAATTGTGACTGTTGTTATTGTCAGTTATTGTAGTTTCCATTTGACGGCACACAGAAGCACTTGCACTGCACTGGAGATGGAAATACCAAACGATGTGCTCATGTCTTGCAGTCCCATGTGTGACGGGCTAACAACTGCATGCAGTACGGCTGTAAGTAAAAATGGCGGTGATAATATCGGACGTCATAGTGAACAGCTGTGCTAAACCTCTGGCTGTGTAATAAGCAACTACACCAGCGTTCAGCTCTGACTTTGAACACGCTGACTGTTTCAGCCTCTGTAGCCTCTGCAGCCCAATTTGCACAGAGGTTTCCAAAAAATATATATATCATTACACTCACAGATTTGTCTTCAACGGGCGCCTCATCCACACTCGTTTTGTCCTTGAGAGGCAGCTCATTAGGCCGCGTGCACCGGAGGGAACTGCTAAAACAAGCAAACACTTTGTCCGGGCCCTTATGGCCACTCACAGACCAGACAACACATTAGCGAGAGCAGACATGGAAACTATAGAGTGTGTGTGTGTGTGTGTGTGGATGTGTGTGTGTGTGTGTGTGTGTGTGTGTGTGTGTTAATGGTAGAGTTTATTGAAACCATAACTTTTCGTTAGCCTACGGCGCAACATGCGCCCGGAGCTGGTTAACATATGCAACATTACCCTAATTTCTTGGGCAGCTGTTTTATTATTATTTTTTCATCCCACTGAGATGATGTTTCCATAGAACCCTGCTCAGTGTCACAGCAGCGCAATATGCCTTTTTCATTTGGTGTGTCATTTTCCTGTATTGCATCACAGCTACACAAACTGTATACAGAGCGACACTCTGCCTTCCTACATGCAACCAGTTAACGTATTTATATGTTGCGCCCTCCCAGTGCCCTCTGTGTTTCCCTGCCTTATTGGCTTTTATGAGCTTTGCACATGACGAGGTAATGTTCACCCTCAGTCCATCCATCTAACGCAGCGTGGTGCGATAAACCAAATGCTACATGCACACAACGAACAAATAATAAAGAAAAAAAAAGACACACACACACACACAAAGATAGCTGCAGCCCTGTCAGTACTAATAGGAAGCCTCAGTCTGGCGGATTAGGAGTTTAATCCCTCACAGGCAAGAGGGGGGCTGAGATGAGATAGAAGCGTGCATGGGGTGTGATGAGCAGTTGTGTGTGAGGTGCGTGCAAGAGAAGAGCAATGAGTCACTCAGTTTTTAAAAAAAAAACAGTTTGAACTTGTAACTTTCATTCCGAGGGCCACCCGAAGGTCCCAGACGCACTTTACACGCTTTAAGTTCGAAAGTTGTTCTCTTTTTCCGCGTCTCCCCCTAAATTCCAGGTGAAATTTGTTTGATCGGGTTAATTGCTCTCTCAGTGGATGGCGTGAACAGACCGATGAACGCGCACAGGACGGGATAAGCAGCAAAGAGAGTGGGTTGAAAGGAAAGTGGTGGCGAGAGCTGAAAAGGAGCAGAGTCACGGTAACGAACGGGAGGGAAAAGAGAGGGAAATGGTTGATGGGTGGAAAAACATCTTTTGGAGGGCTGGAGGAAAAGAGACGGTTTGAGATTAGCGGGAACACAGGAGTGGAATTAAAAGGAGAGGACAGGATGATGAAATACGAGGCTGATACAGTAAGACAGCATCTACATCAGGTCTGTTTTAATTAGCGTCTCTGACAAACACAGTCCCTACGACCCTGAGAAAATATTGTTTCCTTTTTATATGAATTAAACATCCAAACACGTTGATGTCGGAGTTATAAACAAGTCACGGGCACGAAAGTCGTCTTGTACGCTGCTGCAGAGGCGAAGTGAGGATTTACAGCAGCAGGGACAAAGGCGGATCTTTAAAAACAGTTTAACCCCGATGACCTTGACACAAGCCTTACAACAAACATATTGTGTCTGGTAAACGGCTCTGAACACCTTTCCGGAAGGACAGTGGTAAAAGTCCTAAATCCAGGAAACGCGGTTACTTAGTCAACTCGTATTATTTGCTGTGACTACAACAGAATATTCTGTTGATTTGAAAAAGGCAAAAGTGTTCAAACCTTGCGTGTTGGTGTCTGCAACTATAAACCTCATAAATCTCATTCCGGTTTTTAATTATTAAAAACATGATGTTGGCTTTGAACTGACACGTGGGTTTCATACAAAATACTTTCCAAGGACTGAGCCAGTGGTGGGAGAAGTATTCAGACCATTTACTTAAAAATTGTCTAGTAGGCCAATACATTTAATACTAGACAGCAGATTGATTTTTAGTTTGAACCAAACACAGCTGAACTGCGGGACATCTGATATGAGTATAGAAACATTAGCTAGGCTAACATCCGTCCAGCGACGAGAACCCGAATGGAAAAACCTAATGTGAAAATATTAGAGTTGTGCATTTTATGACGCGTGGAAAAAGTCTGCATTCGCCCGTGTTGCTACGGGTGAAACAATTAATATTCAGAGCAGGTTCCCAGCTTATCAACAAAGCTCCCTGCTGACTTCACAATCCCTTTCAGCATAAAAGGGAATCCTATACAGCAGGTGGACTCCACTGGCTGCTGCCTCTGCCTCCACGGCGTGTCCATCTCTGTCATTAATAAAAAATGTCCTTTTCATCCTAGTTGGATCCTATTCTTTTCCAGATTAAATGCCCGTGGTTTGTTGGGTGAAGTCAGCGCGATGCAGAAATTCAAACACTTGCTTTATAAAGGATTTAGATCCAACCTTCAGCTCACGCCGCTCGAAACTGCTTAAAGAAATGAGTTAAAAGTAAATAAGCAACGCGCCACAACGCCCTCCTGGCTTTTCCCTCTCGCAGACCAGGCATCTTTAGGATGAAAACACTCAGTTTGCTTCGCTGCTTTTAGCCGAACGCTGCGCTGCTGCATTTTTCGCAAGCCTAAGGATGCAATGAGCTCTTTACTCATACAGGAGTAGCATTAGTCAAAAGAGGAGACATAGATATAGAAGGAAAATAAATTATTCTGTTCTGGACGGAAGTGGAAACTTACAAATACAGTCCTGATCTGGTCATGGCTGTAACTGTATTACATGCAGTGTTAGTGACGAACATCAGGCTGCTTTGCTCATAACAAGTCACATAAAAGGATGGTGAAAGTCTTTTTTTCACGATGGTGGGTGTAAATGTGAATTCTGATCAGCAGTGCTGAAAACTCCATATCTAAGATACCGGCGACGTGAACTTTCCGTCATTGCTTTTTACCCAGATGTCTTTGGGTGAGGCTGTTTATCTGGTCTACTTCAGTAGAGGCTTGGTCAGAGGTTACCCAGAGCTATTTCTTTCCTCCTTTTTCAATCCTGGAGGATGCCTTTCTGTGACGCAGCGGAGGGAACATTAGCCGGGGGAGAGAGCTGGAAACACGATTCCTGCCGAATCTCATTACGCTCTCAAGTTCTCACTCAGGTATGTTCCTCTCCCTCTCGTTACAGAAAACGGAGAGCGCCGTATCGGAGCCCGCGATCTGAATGGAGCTCTTGAGAGTGATAACACCGCTGGCGAGAGGAAGCTAATTTAGTCGGTTGATCAGCTGCGGCCACATATTCATCAGCATTACCTTAATTGAATAGGTATTGATTCTCTGGTGGGATGGGCGTGGTGGGGTTTCTGCAGGGCAGCACATCGAGGCTCCCGTTTAACATGCGTGTGTGCAACGATTAGTTCACACCGTGAGATGATACATGATACTAATGTGGACGTATCTGATGTAGCATAGCTTAAAGCGTATCGTTTTTAATTAATTGCATTGACTGTTTATTTGAAATTGCCTGCAGGAGGGTAGCCCTGCGTTTCTCCTCCTCCTCCTCCTCCTCCTCCTCAGGAGGATGCACAGAGGGGGGGGGTTGGCTTGAACTTTTTTTGAACAAGCAAATCAGTGGTGGTTTCTGTCAGAAATAGACTCGCGTGTAGCCCGGAGAGACGCTTTGAGACACTTCCCAAAATCTGCCTCGGTGCACCCAGTGGACTCGCAAATATCTGCCTCGAGTTGCAGCCATCGACGCAAGCGACCACATAAGAAAGAAGTGAAATCTTTAAAAACCTGACGGGAGCAGCTAGTTTCAGCGTATGTACGCTCCCCAGTCGAGCAAGCAGAACACAAAGTCCATAAAGAAGATCCAAGAAGGAATGACAGGTTTGACAAACGTCAACAAAAGCACACAAAGAACCAAACCTGGCTGGGTTTTTGTTTTGTTTTGTTGTGACTCGTGGATAATTATTGTGTTGTCCATGTTGTTGGCCAGTCACTGGTCTGTTCATGGCCATGGTTTCTTTCTCGGCAGCCTACGGCGTGAGCGACTGAGCCTCACTGTTAATCAGCGCGTCCCCCTCTAAACACATAAACACGTCATAACTTTTTTCTTTCCTGTGAAAGCCCCTGGCTTGAGGTGGGGGGGTGGAGGTAAACCATGTTTCTGCATGGCCGGAGGCGTTTAAGACCATCAGTCTCTGTGACAGATGCGGAAACAAAGAAGGAGTGAGGGCGCTGGGAATGTGCTAACAGGAGGCGAGAGCACACGCGGTTTGGACTTATCGACTGTTTCCATCACTGCACGCTTGCCTACATCACACCATATGCCCCCCGGCTGGTTAGTATGGGACGGATCATACACGCTGCACTGTTTGTCTGATGCCTCAGCCACAACTGGAGTGGATTAGTCGGCCTTCACCGTGACATCTCTCTGTCCCTGTGTGTTCTGCCTTTTCAGTCAGACCAGTCAACCGTTTTTTTTATTGCCGCTTGTGTATTTTAATTTGACATTTGATCGTCCAAAAGCCCCGCAGGATAGAACAAGCGAATCGTCGGAAATACCACAGCAGCCACCAAAATGACTTAATTGGAAGAACGAGCGGAGAAAATCTGTTCCCAGGCGCCTCGAAGCCTGCACCGCTCGTATTTTGGCGGCTTGCCGTGTACGCTCATTGCTCATTTGGACTCAGCCTGGACTGTTCACCGCTTGTTAGTTTGAGGCACAGGTGCTTGGGTGACAACATAAACAAGTTGAACCTCAGCCGGGTGAAGAAAAGTCTCTGAAGGAGGAGTAGGGAGATAAAAAAAAATTAAAGGCAAAGAAATCTGAAAATGTCTGTGCATCTCTATATTCACCTGTACAGCTCATAAATAGGTTTAGTATTAATGTGTTTGTTGATGGTTGAAATGGAAATGGTCGAAAATTATTACACAGAAATTATTAGATTGCAATTCAGGAGTGTAATTTTGTTTGATACTGCGTTAAAAGTCACCTGTGAAGTTTTCCCAAAAGTCATCACACCCCAAGTGTTCAGATCTGTAATGACACTGTAAAATATCATGGATTTATGAATATTCTTGGACCATGCCATAAAGACATAAAGGCCCACTCTGCCATACTTCCAGTTTCCTGAGGAGTGTGTGTCATGTCTCTCAACAGACAGATGAAACTCTGAGAGACTGCAGCTGGTTTACACCAGACAGAGGCAAACATTAGTAAAGCAGTAAAAGAGGAATCTTTTTCTACAGCTCAGTACATGAGGAAAGGATCACGTGTGTGTCTGTGTGTGTGTGTGTGTGTGTGTGTGTGTATGCATGTGACCGTTGCGCCAAATCAATGAGCTGCAACATGGAACAAACTGCTTTTGTATCTTAGTGTTTATGCTGAGCTTAGCTAATCAGCTGCACGATCGATCTCCCTGTCTGACACACAAATGTGAGGAAATTCTCCTGTAACGTTCAGCAAGATAAGCAAATTTCCCAAAATGCTGAGCTATTCCTTAAGGCAAAGAAGGAAGAGAAGAGAGAAAAGGAGCGGCGTGACTTTGTGTGCGAGCGTTTGACCCAGCACCGGGCCCAGAGGCGTGTGGCGGTGCGTCCCTAAAAGGATCCACACAAACATGTAGATGCATTCACATCCAGACGCGCTCATCAAATCCCTCTTTTACGTCCCGGGCTCCCTCTCCTCCAGCCTCGCTCCCATCCCGAGCTCAGACCGTAGCACTAATTAATTCCCACCCCGGAAAACACGGCGTGTGGTGTGGAGCGGAGCGGAGCGAGCAGGAGGAGCCGTGTCAGCTGCAAGCGGAATAATAAGAGAAGCAAAAAAAAGAAAGAGGCAGGGAGGTGAGGAAAGCAACCGGCTCCGGACACCAACGACGAGAAACGTTACACATTACTGCAACGTAGACATGTTCTGAACTCGTTATCAATAATTTATCACACTCATTGCATCTATAGGTTTGTTTCTCATGAGGTGCAGACGAATGGAAACAAAACCACGAGCCGGAAATTGGAGAACAGGAAACATTAGATCCTTTTGTCTCCTCGAGTCGGCCTACACAGAGAAACACTTAGGTAGACACATACACTGTAGATTTAAGAAATATAATTAATAGATTTATTTGCAGAAGCCTCATCTTCATATTAGGTTTTGTGTCTGTTGCCGCCGTTTCCCTCAGCCTGAAGTCTGCTGGCTCCAGCTCCACATTTATCATACAGACAGGAGAGTGTTATCGATCACAGCAGGGGATGCAAACATTTTTCTTTTTTTCTGCCTTAAGACTGCTTTCTAACTTCAGGGCGTGGAAGCAGCACTGTTCAGAGGTAGTCAGAGAGCTGTTTGACAGAAAGAAAGCATGCGTATGCATGAGAGAGGGGCGTGACATGACTTGAATTCCCTCGGTTTTCCTTATTCCTACTCCTCCTAAAGCAAAGCAGACAGGTGAAAGTACACGATGGGTTGTTCCTTCTTACTCCCTTGCCTTCTGAGTTTCCTGCTTGAGCCCCACCTCTTCTCGCGGGAAGCCAGTAGCTGGATTTAATCTACTTTTATGACCTTTCTGCTATTTCACTTCATTTCTAATCCCTTCAGTCATATTCATCCAATTAGCCCCCCTTGAACAGATTCCAACCTGTACACCACAGCTTATTTTCTTCTGGTTTACTGTGGTTATCTGTGTTCTAGTGCTTTGCTTTTGTGTGATTTTCAGCCCCTTGAATCAAAGTAACTGCCAAAAACAGCCAAAAGTTGCAAAAGCAAATTAATCAGCGCTAATGTTCTAGTTTTTTTTTTTATTTCTCAGCTGTTATTTTTAAAGATATATTACAAATGATAAACAAGCTGCCAGTGGACTATGTGTGATTAGCAACTTTTCACTTTGAGGAGGGAAAATATATTTATTCCTGGCCTCCTCCTCCTCAGACGGTCAAGTTTCTGCCCCACCGTTTGTCACTCATCGTGATGAGCTGACTGCCTGAAATAAGCTTCTAGCCTGAGGCAGAAGAAACCAACCAGAAGCAAGAAATGAAAAGCATAGAGAAAAAGACGTTCACTGGCCCCTTTGAGCAGGTCTGGTCTCCTACATGTTTAATCAGCTCTACATTAAACAGCGGTAACGTCACAGGAGCATCACGGACATGTACATTTAACACGGCTCCTGTTTCCGTCGATATGCGCAATATCAGAAAGCGGAACGCAAACCCATGGAATTCAGCTTTTCCATGGTGATGCTGTTGTAGGTCCATTTTACCTTCATTTAGCAGGCTGCCTGACAGGAACACCTCGCTCAAGCTCGCAGAGTTACATACGTTCACGCCAGAAATTTGACGTGGGGGGGGGGGCACCAAGCGGATCTGGAGCCGTCGGGGTTAAGGCACTAGCTGGTTCAAGCGGAGATGAGGAGGGAGAGGGAAGCACGAGTTCCTGGATATGGACCAGTAGACACAGGTCACACATGGTGAAGGCTTTACACACACACACACACACACACACACACACACACACACACACACACACACACACACACAAAACCAAGAACATGCTTTTCATATAGTTTTTATGGAAAACAATTTGTTAGTGGTATTAACATATGAAACTGCTAATTCATCCAGTCCTGTCTCTGACATATGACAATATCTAGTCCCTCTGGTTGATTATTCATCAGCCCACATCACACACTTTGATATAAAGCCACTGCAGAATTTACACTTTGTTGTCTCAGTGGCTTGGGATGAGCTTCACCATAGAGCCGCACACGTACTTGTGGGTGTTAAAGCTACTATAAGTACTTACAGTCATACAGCCTGTGTGTGATGTGGTTCAATAGCTCTCTGGACCGATTTAATGCATTCATTAAAATATGAACAATATGCATTAGTGTACGTGAAACATGTGGACAACCTCATTACTGTTGGTTTTTTTTTTCAGGCCTGGCTGTACCGGCTTGCTCTCATTTGCATGAAAGTGGCTTTGCAGTGGTTCTGGACCATGCACCATTTGCTGGGGGTTACTTACAGGGAGCACTGAGCTGGATGTTTATTTTTATTTATTTATTTATTTATTTGCGAAGCATCGGGAAGTCTGAGCTAAAACAGCATGAAAGAGAAGATCACAAAGCCAGTCAAGCTAATCCGCGGCAGGCCGACACACCGCGCCTGCAGAGACGTAATGAAATCAGAGCTTGATGCGTTAAAGAAATGCTGCAGTAACAGGATTATCCCGACTCCTAACACACACCTGGTCATTCTTACTGAATTTAGCCCCTTCTATCACGTGAAATCATGTTTTACCTACACTAAGCACTTCAACAGTTTGTAAACATTAATGGAGCAGCAGAGCTCCACCAGATTAACTTTAACAACCCCCCCAGATTTTACTTTTTTGCTTGGCTGGCTGCAAAGTGAGTAGGATGCTAAATAAACAGAAAATAGAAGTGAAGTTCTCTTCTTTAAAGCTGAGCATTTCAGAGATGCTGTCTTTTCCACCAGCTTGTCTGGGCTTGTTGAGTGTTAGTTAATAATTCACTCTGGGAACAAGAGGTTCATAAAGGCTCGCAATGACACCACAGAGAAGAGGAGCCTGTTTTAGAAAGCTAGGTGTGTGGGAGGAGAGATGTCTACGCTCTCTCTCTCTCTCTCTCTCTGACTCTCAGTCACCCTCTCTTTCTTTCTCTGTGCCACACTTTTAAAAGCAACAGAAGCAGTGAGGGAATAAGAAGAAACATTTAAAAAATGTGTGTGTGTGTGTGTGTGTGTGTGTGTGTGTGCGCGCGCACGTGTGTGATGCAAACACACAAGCTGTCTATGTGGGCAGATAAGTCACCCAGAGGATGTGAGAGTGGAAAAAAGGTCGAGGACTTGTTTACCAGTAGAAAGGAGATGCGGCGGGCATCCCCGGTGGAATCTGTGTGATTTTGTGAGCTGTGTGTGAAGTGGACTTCATTTTCCATAAACTGATGTGCATTTATGCAGAATGATACAATAGCTTCTACTGTAAATGGCTGGAGACATTAAATTAAAAAAAAAGCAGGAACCCTACCAGGAATGCTAGCATTTAAATAAAACTATATGCTGTTTGCTTGGTAATTTAAACAGAATTAATATCCAGAGGCGAGAATTCCAAAAGACCCCTTTGCACATTTTATTGGGGTTTATGTCTCCTGACACAACATTTATACAGTAGCTTATCAGTTTACTATAGAACAGCTGATTGTTAGCAGCCTGCTAGTTTACTGACACTACATCACAGGCTAAACATCTCTCACAGGAAATGAGCGATAGGTAATTAGTAATGAGTTACTAATATTTATGTTTTTAAATCGTCAAGTCATTGCGGTGATGTGTAGAGGGGAACTGATTTAGCAGTAATCCGGGAAAAAAAATGTCAGTGTGATGGAAAGACTGCGGTGTTATGTACCTGCAGGGAGGATTACAACATTTTTTATAAAATCCCTGAAATGGAACAGGTTATCAGTACACACACACACACACACACACCAAATAAACCAAAAACCAAATGAGCTCCATGACGAGATAAACTAGTCTCTACTCTGAAGCAGCTTCCTGCATCTGCCCAGCTGGCTTGTGAGGCAACTTTAGGTAAGAGCCACGGGGGGCTTGTTCATTTAAAAAACGCTGATTAGGACACCTTTAAGTTTTGACTTCAGCACCGTCTAAGCACTAGGCATTTAGTATTCTCGGCTCATATTACCAGACTCAACATTTATTCTGAGTCAGTCAGGCCTTATCATCAGCAGACTTTCATCATCTTTTTTTTTTATCTTTTCCACTGCAACTCCCAGCGAGAAGTAATGAGAAGGCAGACATTTACACGGAGGCAGCTGAAACATGCATACTAAACACTCGTGCGCATCCTCCCATACTTATCGCGGAGCCTGTCCTTAAAAATCGTTTCTTATTGGCCACCATTGACTCCCTCTCGTCTCTTTTTTCGTCCTCTCACCTTCCAGCCAGTCAGTTACAGTATTTCCCTCAGGGTGAGGCTGGGGAGGACGCGGCTGCCCTTGGATCTGAAGATCACTGCCCAAATCTGTGCTTGGATTTTCACATTCCCACAGAAAAACCTGGCCCACGCCCGTCATTCACCGTGCACATTACTACTGCAGACAAACTATTTTTCAGAAACATGTTGTGTGAAGTCTTCAGGACAATATATTTTATTATTTATGAAATGCTCCTTGCTGT
This sequence comes from Macropodus opercularis, assembly GCA_030770545.1. Lineage (NCBI taxonomy): Eukaryota > Metazoa > Chordata > Actinopteri > Anabantiformes > Osphronemidae > Macropodus > Macropodus opercularis. The sequence continues at coordinate 5,568,055 of CM061094.1, read as the reverse complement.
CAAAGTGTTAATTTAGTGAGTCCCATGTCCACAAACAGACAAACTTTCTTATACTGAACACTAGCTCACAGAAATGAACATTTTACATGCAGAACATTTCATCCTAACTTATTTCTACCTGGCGTTACTGTCTCTGAATGTGGAATAGAGTGACTCCATTATTTTATCACAGGTTTGGTTATATACACATCTAGCTGGTACTAAATAAGCTAAATAGGCTTGTGTACTTCTTCCATGTCCCCTCTTTGTGTCTGCCTTTCATGGTACTCTGGTTTGCTCCCACCGTTAGGCTGATGGGACATAAATTGGCCGTACTGTAGGCGTGAGCGCGAGAGTGAGTGATTGTCCGTCTGCACATGTGGCCCTGTGATGGACTGGACCTGTCCAGGGTGAGCCCCACCTGACAGACAGCTGGGAGAGGCTCCAGCCTGACCACGACCCTTACGAGGACAGAGGGGTAGAAAGTGAGTGACTGAGAAACATTTCCAGTACATTTACATTAAAGGAAAATGTGAACTGTGAAACATTACTGTAATTTCTTTACCTTTCAAATATGTGTCATTATGACTTAAAGTCTATTAGGGAAACATATTGAATATTATGAGATTTATTTCAATTTCACGTTATGACTTGCCTTGTTTTGGCTGAGTTGTGTGTTTTCCTCACACCAGCCAAAGACGTGCATTTACAGTAGGTTGATTGGAGAAACTAAACCACTTAGGTGAGGTGTGAGAGTGACTGATTGTCTGTGTGTGGCCCTGTGATGGACTGGACCCCGCCTCTTCCCTGATTGACAGCTGGGATAAGCTCCAGCGTACCCGCGACCCTTAGGAGGACTGAACGGTAGAGAGCTAGGTGTGTGTGTGTGTGTGTGTATATATATACATACAGAGAGAGAGAGAGTGAGTGAGTGAGTGAGTGAGTGAGGAGCTGCATGTATGCAATACAACGTTATGAGCTGGGTCATTAGCCGTTGTTACTGTTGTAATTAAAGATAGACTAAACTGGAGCAAATTTAAAGCAATTAAAGCAAATTTAAAACTCATTACAACCTACTTATTAATTTAGTTCATTTTCAAAGTAAAGTCAGAGGTTGTCAGCAGCAAAGCATTTAAACCGACCCACGCTGACCTGAAAGGATTAAAGGCTTTACCACTGACACTTGTCCAAGGATTTGATATTTCAAATTCTGCTGTTTGTGAGCTTTGCAGTAAGCATCTCCTCATTATCCGGTCAAACATTGTTAGTCCAAGCTTGTCGTGAAACTACTTTGATTTTCAGCTTGTAGCTGATGTTGATCTCGGACCTAATGACGAGAAGTGCTGAGGTACTGTAGTTGATGTTCTCCTGGCACACGCATCACTTACGTGACCTTTGATTAAATCCCCATCAGCCACATGCCCTGAGACCTGCTGTAAAGCCTGAGATCATCAAGCTAATGCAGTGCCATAACATGCAAATGAGCTCCTGTTCAGTACCGGCCAGTGGCACTCGGTAATGGTGCGTAAACCCCATCGACTGTGAAATACTGCAGATGGATCCTCTGCCTGCTCTGTTCTTCAGGTGACTGAAGGCAGAGATTGGTTTGCTCTTAATGGCGATAAGGGTTATGACCCATATCATCATCATCATCACGCTCATATTTATCTTTGTCTGCATCCTTCTCGCTACCAGCCCCTCCTGCTTGATGGTGCTCAACGGTACATGCAACCTCCTTTGAGTCATAAACTTTGTTCAATTAAAAAAAATATATATATATATATAATTATTTTACCTGAAAGCAGAAAATAACTTCCTTCATGGACTTAACAGTCTGAGAAGCATCAATACAGCCCCGGTGTTCGGTTCGAGCGCTAGATTAGAGGTGGTCGAAATTAAAGTCGGAGGGAGCTACGTCAGAAATAAACATGTTCTGCAGAAAGGAATTGGAATTGATTAAAATGCTGCACAAATTAGAATTGAAAGAGAGTGTGTGTGTGTGTGACATCATCTTGTGCTGGTGTGTGAGTGTGTTTAGGTGTGACCTTCTATGCCAAGCAGCGAACAGAGGAGGGAAATCAGCCGAGTGCCGCTGCAGCAATCAAGAGGCAAAAGGGGGCTGCGGACCCCGAACCCTCACACACACACACACACACACTCCGAGCCCGGCAACATATGGGCAAACAGCACAACATGCAGGCTATTTTATTTGGAAGAACAGGCCAGCTGTGGCTCTGTGACAAGGTGGATATTTCATTCTGGGATTGTATTAAACTAACTTATGGAGTCATTTAATGTTGTCGAGGAGGAGAAGTGGAGGGAGAGGAGATGAAAGACTGAAGGTAAATAAAGGGCTGAGTGAAAGGAAGGGAAAGAGTAGAGTCCTAATAGCTGGTTGGAGCGTTTGACCCTTCTGCAGCTCTTCATTTGTGGCTCGAGACCATTGTCGGGAACTCGGCAGCTCAGGAATCCTGGGGGAAGTTGGTCCAATTTCTCAACGACATCCACCTCAGCTCGACGATGAACTGATTAGAAGACGAGTCTGTGCTGACGTGCGTGTTGAACGTCAGCCGTTTAAATTTCTGTTGTCACATTTCGCTCTCATCTGACACGTCGCATCACAGTTTTCCCGCAAAAGCAGTGGCGCTACAATACCTGAGAAGAGAATTATAAATCTGTGTAACTGTTTATGGGTTTTTTTCATCATTATGTAAAACATCCTCTAGCTTTTTACTTTACGTCATAAAGCTTATCCCATGGATGCCTGGTTAGGTTAAGGTTAATCTGATGGATTGCACCCCAACAATAATTTAACAGAGAAATATATATTTTTCCTTTTCTCTTCAAGCCTCTACTTCCCCTGATTCTGCATCACTCTCAGAACATTTAGTCCTGTGCCTTTTGTTTTGACTTCTTGTGCTGTTGCAGCTTTGTTAAGATGCCTGACTCATTGTTTTGTGGGATGTGTGAAAATTTCCAGTACTGTAAAAACCAAACAGGCTCCCTGAGGGGAGGTATTTTAAAGTTAAGATCTTCTCTGTGAAGACCGCTTTTCTTTTCGATGTTATCTGCTGTGCTCTTGTGTAGCCATCCCTCCGCAGTGGTACTGGCGGGTGTAGGCTTCTGTCATGTTGCCTTTTCCTGGAGCTGAGCCTTTGTCGTTGCTGATCTGTTTACTGGCTGGCATCTCTGTCGTCTGGCTCCACTGGAACAACAGCATCTAATGTCCCCATCCCCGTAACGCGCCGTGTTCTCTGTCATGACAGACAGCACGAGCACACCCACAGGTACACGCGGCATTCTGACACACGTGCAGCACAGAGTGTGTGGTTCACGGCCGCGGAAGCCCCCCAAACAACATATGAGGCAAGAAAAACTGGCAGAAGCTTCACTAATACCAGGAGAGGACGTGAGAAAGAAGCGTTTGGCCATCTGTAGGCTTGATCATCAGATGGAGAACACGCACAACTGAGCTTGTTTATCATCAAAGTTCCCATCACTTCAGTTACAGCATCTACAGGGGCCTGGAGTAAACCAATAACTCATCCATAGGTCAGTGCATGTAGCTTTATTTATAGATCGTCTCTCAGCTGTTATGTGTTCCTTTGCATTTCATCTGTGCTGTAATATATGTCCTGTGTTGCTCCGCTCCCATCTCTGCTGTGGTTCTGACTCTATGCTATGAGTCGCAGGTCAGATGAGACCATCCATCAGAGCTTCCGCCTGCAGGGTTCTTCCCTCCGCGAAGCTTCACCGGCCCCCTACACCATCTGCCTGCAGTGCTGATTTAAAAAAAAATAAAAACATCATCAAGACGCATCATGTAGTTTCACTGCTAACACCTCGTGTTAGCAGTGAAACTACACAAAAGTGTTTTTCAGATTTGGTTATTTGTGACCTCTTCTTAAAATAGATCTTGACAATTATAATTAAAACGAACCCCGAACCTTCCTTATCACGCTCTTGTATCATGACCAGGGAAAGTTAGGATGTATCAAAGCCCGGGATATTCTGCAGAGGGAGACTGAATACCGTAATTCTCGGTTGGATAGCTTATGTCTTTTAACAGCTAATGCCCTTGTTCCATAGCGTGAGAAGCCGGTTCCCTATTCCCCGTACAGTCCCTCATTATACATTCACGAGCTCTGCAGTACATACAGTGGAGCAGCGTTATGAATGTAAAATAAGGTGAAGTAATGTAATAACGCCAGGACACGTTTGTTGACATTCCTTTAAAATCTAAAGTGAAGGCGACAGAGTTTAGACTTTGTGTTAATTCTCACACTGGAGATTTCCAAGTGCACAGTGGTCAAATTAAAAACGTGGCCTCCTTTGCCCTCTAATTTTAGCTTAACGCCTTTATTTAAAAAAAAATATATACTTATAATGTATTTTTATTTTACACTTTGTCCATTCGGAGACTGTGTCCTCCCTCCTCTTGGTTCTTGCTGTGACCTCTGTGAAAACTCATCCATCTTGAGCATTTGATCCTGTCCCACAGTGCCCAGCTTGTCTTTACACGCCTGGGGGTGGGGGGTGGGGGGGGGGCTGACTGTCCTGGACTCTGAGGCCAGAAGACTGCTTTAAGCCAGCAGCCATCTGGCTACGCTGCATTTCCCAAAAGCACACGGTTTGTCTTGCACTGTCTTTCCCTCTGGTACCTTTTTTGTGTGTGTGTGTGTGTGTACTTTTGTCTTGATCTTTCGTTGTTAATCCTGCCGTGCCCTCGCTTGCGCTGACATTTTCTGTAATCACGTAAACAGCACAGCTCAGTGTCTAGTTTTTTTTTTTTTTTTGCTTCTTTTCTTTACTTTCTACTTTGTCTCCCTGTCTCCTCTCCTGCTTTCTACATTACATTGCTCCATCTTCTACCTGCAATGTCAGTGACAGTCATTGCACTTTAAAACCATCTGTTTGTCAAAATCAGATCGTTTTGTTTTTCTCTTCGCCCATCTGTCCACACGACGGCTTTTCCTCCTTGTCCTCGGAGCCATTTCATCCACTTTTTCAGCACAGAGGGTTCTAAAGGTTAATGTCAGGTACAGGTCCAGGTAGAAATGAGCTGTGAATGTTTTTATTAGACTCGATGATGAGATAAAAGACCAATTTTTCACACGTTTTCCAGCTGGAGAGCTTTTAGAGCAGCTCTGTTGCTTACCTGCACCCATTACTATAAGACCATCTGCCTGCTCCAAGCCTGGATTCCTGAAATGAAACAAGTTTGATATCTCTCTCCATCACTCTCCCCTGCCTTCACTTTTCCTTTTATTAGTGATTATTGTGTGTTCGCTAAAGGAGGAAAATGGATTATTATGTGTCTGCTTTGATAACTGCAGCAAGTCTGAAGAAACTGTGGCTTTAAGTGTAACACTTCATGGAGTAAGAGATGAACGATGTCCAGTTTCCAGTTTGCCCATATAGGGATAAGGATGAATCGCTGTGACACAGTTTGTTCAAAACATACACATCTGGATGACGTTTGTTTAGACAGGGTTATATAAATAAGAGTGAATTAGTTTTGGAAAGATGCCATAAACCACAGCTGCTGGTGTCAGTTTGGAAGCAAATGGTGTTTAAAATGTTAGCAGAGCTGCATTACATCAACGTGTTGGCTTTACTTGAGGAAGTAGTGCTGTGATCAAGAGTTTACATGTGTTCTGGTGTAGGTCGCATTAGATCACAACGGTGTGCAAACACACTATACAACGGTTTTTAGTTTCTGTATGTATGAGGTTACGCGACATATTAGACCCAGTTAACAGGAAAAAAAATGATTTTACTGCAATATTATTTATTAAAACGTCAAGTGTCACTCGTCTGTTTAAAGTATTGCTGAGGGGGAGAAATACACAGTGTGACGATGTCTTTTTCCAGCTGAGCCCTGCACACTTCAAGCCAGCGAGAGAAAGACAAACACACCCACGCACAACCTTGTGACCTAGTGGGCGTGTTCACGCGCTGTACAACAACACCTCGTCGCCGCGAGACGTTGTTTCAGGAAGACCCCGACGACGTGAAAATGGGTGGAAACAGCAGAACTAAGCATGCCTCGTTTCGCTGGATGTATTTTGGCGATGTTCAGGGAACGATGCTGGCGCGCGCCTGCAGTGGGGCGTTAAGTCTGACGCTGACTAAAATTGTCATGATTATGAATTAGAGTTTGAAAAGTGCCCATTACTGTCTTTCATAGCAACACGACATAGTGTCATTAATAAATGGAGCGTGACAGGGCACATCACAGACGTAGAGTGCAGGTGGGCTATTTCAGGCCACCTCATCCATCTTTAAAACAAGCCACTATATAGACAGACGTGTTGGATGAACAACTGATGGATGGGTGGACAGGAAGACGGGGAGGCCAGGCCAGACAAGACCATTCAGAACAAGATATACAATGAAATACTTGAAAGGTATCAGGCAAAGTCACACACCTCTGTTAGCTGAGTAGCAAAGAGATAAGAATCTATCAGACTGTATGAAATATGTATAGGTACGACATATTACCATCGAGTATATACAGAGGCCCCACGCTGACTTGTAGTCAGTTTATTATTAATGCATGTACAAGCCAGGTCAGGAAATGAGTACAGTGAGAGCGCCAGTCGCTGAAGCACACAGTCTGTCCTCGTCCAAGTCATCTATTAAACATAAAGAGCTGCCCATTATCTACTGTATCCAGTTTAATATTTTATCGTGCTCCTTAGCCCGACTCGCTGTCGGTGGACTCTGCCGTATATACAGTTTGTGATCTCACTGTACCTAGTCATGCAGTACACGCGTGTGCCCAGCGAAGCTATATGCGTCTTATGTAAGGTCAGCTTATTGATTTCTCCATCATGTCGTCCGGAAGCAGGAAAACTCCGACCTGCCTCGATCTTTTTTCTAATTTATTTGGACATATCTCTGAGTCTCCTCAAACAGACACAAACACTCTATATGCCTGTATGATATAGGACCTGTGTGTGTGTGTGTGTGATAGCCGCAGTTGGGAGGGATTTATAAATATAGGTATATTTTTATCCATATGTGATTCTGTGGTGATATTCTTGGTTGAGTTGGCTCCAATTCACAAGGTTTAACTGGGGATTCAGGTGATCATGTGTGGAAATCCGGTCGAAATCCAGCTGTAGGTTCGAGCAGCAGCCTGCTGAGTTCATGCCTGGATTTTTGGTTTGTTTTCATTCTACACTGTCAAAACTTTTACGCCTTAACATGGTAAAAAACATTCAGTGAGTTCAACACGGACAACAGGCAGGAATATAAATAGTTTATACCGGACAAAATACCAGGACATAGTAAAACAACCTATCAAAACATTTTCATTACAATACTTTGAAGTCAACCATTACTTTCAATTTCTTCTTCTGATGTTACAAACACTAAAGCAACTGCTTCAAGAGATGCAAGAAATGCAAAGTAATGTACAAGTCTGAAGTAACAGTCCAGAGCTCTCCCTGCTCACAAATGACAAACCACCCATTTCATGTAAGCGTGTGGTAAGGGATTATCATAGCCAGGCAATGTGTGTGTGTGTGTGTGTGTGTGTGTGTGTGTGTGTGCTTATCTGTTCTACTGCCCTTGAGTCCACAGGGAGCCCAAATGTTAAACACTAAATCGTGTCTGTGCGCTGGACTGAGCCTCCACTAAATAAAAAAAAAACAAAACAAAAACAAACAAATGAAAAAAACAATACAGACAGATATTTGGTGATAAGAGCATATAGCATAAATATATAATGCAATTCAACTGTGGTATGGTCCACAGAGCAGAGCAGAGGAGATAAGACACACACAGCCTACAACATGGCTAACTGTGTAAGACAAGATAATGCATTTACACCAGCAGAGTCTTAACACATACAGTACATACACCCACACAAAGCGCGTCTATAAATATTCAGATGTATGAATATGTATTACAGCACCAGCTAATGGATGCCCAGACTCCTGTGTGGTGCAGTGAGATCCAAAATCCAAGTGAAAAAGCTTTGTGGTACTGATTCCCATAGATACAGATGCCATAAGTTGATACACTAACAAACTATATTTACTGACTGGGCATTTAAACACAATCTTTGAAAAGCAGAAATTAAACACAGGTATGTGGACAGTAACAAGCGGACGGACAAAGACTGTTGAGACAAAAACGTGACGGAGAGAAATAATAAGCTGGAACCTTTATTACTTCATTAAATCCTGCCGAAGGGAAAGTAAAAAGAAACCTGTGCTGACTACTGATCAGCTGCTGCTGCTGCTGATTTATTTTGTCCTGCAGCACTTTCCTTACAGGGAACTACAGCGAAACAAGCGAAATACCCACACGACTACCTGAGGCTGCAAAGCTAAATTAGCGTTTCAATTAGAAACAGACTTTCTGAATAGTATCTTTGCATTTGAGATGCACGAATAACGTTTGAATGTTTCTGTAATGACTGCAATATTTTTCCTAAACCTATTAAATATATATAAACGCCACCTGCAACCCGGATGAGAAAAAGTGAGCTTCACTGAACACATGGCGGGCAGTAAAATGAAGAGTGAGGCGAGCCAATAAGTTAGTCTGAGCAAAAGACCTGGTGTTGAGTCGTCACTACAGCTTAGAACCTTATTCTCTCCACAGTTCAGCTGCCACGGCTGAAGAAAGCTTGTACATGCAGGGGCGTGAAGGAAACATTAAATATAAGCGTGTCATCCATGCGTGACGTAAACTGTCCTGTGTCTAATGCGAGGTTTCTGGGTGAACGCATACGTCACAGCTCAGTTCACTTTTCCTTTGGCTAAATTTGGCTCGATTTGTGTCTTTGACATCTTTGACAACACTCGTGTATATTTCTAATATAAAAATATTACATTTAATAAAATAACATACAACATCACTTGACTTGTGTCAGGCTTCCAAAACTGAATGGACTGTAACAGTAAGAGTAATTCTCACTATTAAGAATTAGTTATTTCTTCCTAAAACCTCATTGACATTAACCTTTGGTGAGTTCTTATGACTGAGGTACAGTACAGATCATTGTGGCACAATTCTCCCATTGTTGTTAATGAATCAAACCGCAAAGCAGCGTCATATCACACAGATTGATGGCCTTGTGTAGTTACTGTATCCTCTGGCCTTGACTTGGCTCTGGATGCCAACGGCAAAAAAAAAAATCGATTTGGGCTTCACAGACAAACCAGCGAGCATGCCAAGACGCTTTCACACTCACACACACACACGCACACACACACACACACACCCCCCCCCACACACACACACACACACAACACACACACTCAGCATCATGAGAGCAGTCCAGTGAGTAGTGAAGTGATACTCACCATTCAAGCTATAGATTCCAGTGTGGGCTTACAAGCCCAGATCTGCTGTTACTGTGATGCCGATGCGAGTATACGGGGCAGAGTCCACGTAATGTTCCACACAGAGTTAAAGTTATAAATAGTATAAAAATGATAAAAATGCATTACTCATTACATGTAAGTGCTTCATTAAAGATGGTAGAAAAGTTTGTTCAAGGTAAAATTTGCTAAATGAGTTGGATTTATGGCACTCTGAGGTAAACTAGTTGAGTGTTGATGACATTTTAGACGAGACTGAATATTGTCTCTGTTTACTGCTGCTTTGGTACCTAAGGCCTCCGCTGACGTTTGTGAAGATATTTCAGACGAGATCATTAAAAAGTCCAAAGCAACAGCAGGACTCAGCCTAACTTGGCTCGCACGTCCCGGTTGTACAACAGGACCTGAAGCAGGATGACCACGTCGGTCAGGACCTGGGCTGCACCGCACACCCAGAACTGAGCTGGGCTTTCGTTGATCAGAAAATAGGTGGTCTTGAAGATGTCGCCAGCGGTCCACAGCAGCACCATCTTCACACTGGAGAAAGAAGGCGTGAGAAGAAGACAGATTTGTGAGTTCCCTACGATTTCACCAGCTCCAGGGAATATTACGAAAAGACCAACTGCAAGTGCGCTGGCTTCATACCTGCTTGGTTAGGTTGGGTCGTGACCTTAGGGCTGCTCATTTTATAATATTCCGCACGATACTTTTTTACTTTGTTTAGCAAGTACAATGTAAGCAAATGAATAAACAGACATGTACTGCTTTGTGTTTTGCCGATGGGCGTTTAATCAGTTTCAGACCACACAGTTAATGAGCTAATCTACCGTTGGACTCCCAACAGAAAGGCAGTTCATTGTGCATTTTAGTCTCAGCTCTTGTTTAAAATCCCATTAATACAGAACATGACTGACGTTATCCTATAAGCAGTTGCACCTACTCATTTCTCCCTCCGTGTTTCCACATTGTTCAGGCAAACAGTGTAAGACAAAGAAACCTTTCTTGTCGTCGTCTGCTGTCAGGGGTCTGCAACCATGGCTTGTAATATTAAACCTAGAGTATTGCTGTTTTTTTCCGGCGGTTCGTTTCTGTATTCATCTGTGAATGTGAACATTTGAGTGAATTTTGAAAGTGGTTTAGACTTTTGCTCTTTCTCTCTATTTTTCCCTTGAAAAAGAAATATGAGAGTAGAAGTGAAAAATCAATCAGCGAGAAAAAATGGTCTAAGCTGTGGATTGATCACATCCAGTTAGAAAACGTGAACACGAGAGACACGGACTGAAATAAAGTCTTTAAAGAAGACAGCAGCCATCTACCACACAATGGCTTTTTGCCAACACAATGCACTGAAATACTGAAACCTTACAGACACAAAAGCATCCCCTAGTATAAGTGTTTATAGCGCTCCCTGAAACGCCTCACGTTTAGTCTTAATCCTTCTTATTCGCTTGCCCCATGCTATTCCTCCTTCGTTTTGCTTTTCTTTGCACCTTCTCCATCTGCTCTCCGCTCGCTCCTCCTGTTCCTTTCTCTTGCTCCTTGGACAGTGAAGTCCCACAGGTATGAATGTAATGTGAAGTTATTATTTCATTGGGGGTGACTGGGCCTGGGGACAGAGCAGGACAATCAGTCATCAGTGGGACGCACACAGTAAGAGTCAAGACAGGCATGGGAGCAAAAGGAAAAGGAGGGAGCGCCTGCAGAGAACAGCAATTATGCAGCATCCAGTACGAGAGACAAGGCTCCGCCAACGAAACCACCGGAGAGAAACAGAGAGACCTCTTTGAGCAGGGAGGAGACCTCTGTGAAATAGTTATGGATGATGGGTGTGTATGGGGGTTGAGTCAGCCTAATGACTATGGGGACAGCTGTCCTGAACTATCCTTGAGCTCTCCTTGCATCTCTCCCATGGGGTCCCTTCAGGCCCAAAGCCGAACCAAAACACAAGCACCAAACAATCCTGCCCTGACATGGAAATCAGAACATTATTATTCCACGTATGCGAAAATACAGCAAGCGGGTGTAATGATCAAAGTTGGAACCCGCTGCTGTTACAATTCGTGAGAAATACAGGATGTAGAGCAACAGTAGCAGGATGAGAAATTCTTCTATTGTATATGAAACTTATTATACCTTGTGCGGCCTTTGTACTGAAAACCTTGAATTCGTAATTATCATCACTCTTTGAGAATGTTGCGTTTTCTTTGCAGTTTCTCATCAATTTGAATCTTCTTTCTCTAAGTTGCCAGTTTGCTCCACTAAAGTTTTTTATTTTCCCCCTCAGAGGATACCCTCTGTTGAACCCCTCTGTTCTCCTCATCTTCTCCTTCTACCACTTTTGTTTCTCTTGTCTTGCTCAACTGTCATCTTTACTTTCTCTTTAAAGGGAATGTAAAGTTTGTGACTTTTATCAGCTAGTACTGTGAAGCATCAGGACGACATGCAACTGTGTTTCTGAAATGGGAAAACGTAGTGAGCCTTGCTGAAGGCATAAACAAAAATGGTGCTGTAACTAGAGAGCTCGATTATTACGATTCATACCTAATTTTATTCTACAGTAAAATGGTCGCAGTCATATATTTTCTCACTGAACGTGTGGTAAAGTCTGTGTCAGGAAAAGAGGCAAAACAAAAAAATCTTTACAAATGTTGTGTTTAACTTTATCTTGATGTATTACTAATTAGTGTCTTCATTTCTACACTACCCTACCCTCTCGGGCTCCATCTGACCTTCGCTCCCATACCTCTCCCTTCCAAAACGCTGTGCTCCCCCTTTGGCTAATTTCTTTGTTCAGTAGTTCAACATCATTAACGAGGCGAGAGTCATTAACAATGTAATTAAAGGGGGTGGGTCGTCAGAACAAAGCCAGTCGCTACTGTAGAGCGGAGGAATGGAGACAAACCTCCAGTTTGAGGTCATTTATCTCTGGCAGGCATGAATCCACCTCAGACAGCCCCATGTGGCAGCAATGAAAGTTGACAGGTGGTGAAAGACACACGGGGGAAACAATTGAACTTGGTCCTGAGTGACACTTTAAGAGTCGTCTGAGGAAAGAGCCGTGATTATACTACTGATCAGGCTTAATCCAGAAGCAGAGAGGAAGAGGGGGGCAGATATGGATAAGGCGGGAAGGAAGTAAAAGAGAAATGATGAGAGATGAATGACGATGTAGCGAAGTAGGGGACCGACAAATCTAGAGAGAGGTGAGAAATGAAGCCGCCATGATAGTTCGAACTTAACCGGACAGGGTAGAGTGATGTAGAAAGCGAGAGGGGGGCTTGATTGCGTGGTGTGATGGCTGCGCAGTATGTGGGCCAGCCAGTAATTGTGCTGTGTATTGAACCAGTGCTGTCAGGCCAGCCATTAGCTCGTTCAAGTGACTGGAGTGGACAATGTGGAGCACTACTGCAGGAAACAGGGCTGAGTGACATTTAGAATGAGAGAGAGAGGCAGGGGACGGGGATAGAGAGAGAGAGAGACAAGTGTGGAATGCGATATTTGCAAAGTTGGCTTATGCATCTTTAAGCAGCCTTTCTAATTACAGTAAATAATTTTGTAAACTCCTTGCATACATGTGTAGCACAGCATGAAACCATATGTCTAAATCCCCAAACTATGGTTATCAATCAAACATGGATGCTTTTTCTGCTTTATATCTCTCTACTCTGGCATCATGGCTCTGAACAAGTTCTGCTTTTGAGCTCCATCCGTTGAAACACAAGGATGACTTGATTAGATGTAAACAGTCAAAGGTCAAAGGTGAGTTGCTTTTCCTTTTCACCCTGATTCTGAACCTTCAGAAGCAGCCTTCTGTCTCTCTTCTGGATGGATGGAACTGACTGACAAAACCGCAGATTTCTGTCATGTCCCAGCTCTTAACACTGTCACTGATTCTGTATCTGTATTCTTTCTGCATTTTTTTGTGAATTTCCAGCAGAAAAAACATCAACGTACATCCACATCTAGCGCAGCAGACAGTGCCCATTTTACACTCCTGTTGCGGAGATAAGTAGGCAGCTAATCACAACTCAAACATTGTGCAGGCTTTAAGTCTTCAGTGGAAAATCACACTTAATATGTGAGACTTAGAGAATCTCCAGAGGGGGGTTAAACAGTCCTCGTAATTGCTTGATGAAACACAGACACACCCGAGAACCAGCAGCTGATGCTTAAAGCTCCAAACCGCTTCAGTCACCTGTTCCATCTATTTTTCAGCGCGGCCGTGTGCGCCCGCATCGGTTTGATGCGCCTGTCCAAGCATGCTGTTTGTTGTGTGTGGACACACACAACGGAGGTGCGCGCACGCGTGCGAGTGTGGTGTTACGACAGCAGGGCTGTTACTCTCCCTAAGGGGGGGCAGATAGAGAGATGAAAATCAAAGGACCCGGCGAGGGAGAAGCCGAGCTGCTCTCAACCCACTAACTATGAATTATGCATGTTGATCGATCGCACACAGGCAAACACAGAAAAAGTTCCCAAACCTGCCAGAAAAAGATAGATTCCACCTCACAAAATGAAACGACGGGGTAGTGAGGAGAAGACCACCTAAGGGAATTTTAGATTTGTTTTTTGAAAAATGTAAACAAGCTAAACTAAATAATCTAGCCTATTAGCGATGGCCACATCCATTTTCTTATGTCATTCAAAACAACTGTTGTTACGCGTTAGCAGTATAAGTTTGATACGAACGCTTGGAGCATAAATAAAAGCAACTTGTACAATGTTACATGTTCCTCACAGGTATTTTACTGAAGCAAGGGAAATGAAATCCACTAAATTAAGAGAGTTGCCTAATGTTCTTCCCGCATTCCTTCCAGCAGCGTCTGTTACAAAACCGGTTCAAAGTATGTACAGTATACAATATATAATACACTAAACGTAAGTAAAAAAAATTACAACAACATGCTGATCCAATTACCGGACAGTAACAAGGATAATCCCCTGAAGTCGATGATGCACTACCCTCTGTGCCCCAGGGAGCTCATGTCTCTTTAGCTACAACTTTGTGAACCTGGAAACAACACTAACACAGCTGCAAACTAATTAATTCCTAGAAAATTATATTAAGGTTGCCACAAAATGGCAAATTGTACATACTTTCTTTTCTAAAACTAATCCGGATGCAATAAAAGAACGCATAGCATGTATAAAATGATTCGCCAGTGCTGCTTTGTCACCAAGGGCAGCGTTTATAGCTCTTTAATTTTATTTTGAAAAGCTGCAAAAGGTCTGAATATCTTTTCTTTTTTAGTTCTCCTACACCATTGTGTCAAAACCCAAGCTACAGCCCAGCGATAAGAGGTCAAGGCAGAGCAGCCAGGGCCGAGTCTGAATAAAATAAAATAAAAAATAATGCTGCATTCAGTGTTGCTCCATTGAGTGGGTTTACAAAGAAAATAATAGGCATGACTGTTGCCCATGTGTGCTTTTTTCTTTTTCTTTTTTTGCTTTATGTGTTTGCTTCAGTTTTCTCTCACGTAGCTACAGGTACAACGACCTTGACATGTCCTACCACATATTTTACTTATGTGCTTGACAAATAATAGGAACAACTGCAGAAACACATTCACCCAGTAGAACTGCAAGTCTGACCACGGTGGGGAAAAAAAAAATCATGCTAAACTGCCGGTCAGGACAAAAAGCATTCTAGGCTCTACGTAAATGAAGGCACAAACCTCTCCGGGACAAACGAGAGTCTGATTTAGCAACGAGAGGCAATCACTGACTTGCAGGATCGTAGTTCTGACCTTGTTAACTCTCCTGTAGCAAATGCTATAGAGTACATTAGTTATTGCCCACAAAGCTATTAGCAAAGCTGCAGCCTCGCAATATACCTCATAATTACAAGAAACACTATCATCATTAACATTGCCCAGATACATTAAAGCGCAGCCTTTTAATATTTTACTCCTACAATAGCCAACCTACAGTGAATGGTCATTACTATCAAGAACCCCTTGGCTCACATCAGCGCCCAGCTTTATATATATTCTTTTATTCATAACTTACTTACTAACTACCAATGGCACCATGTCTACTGCCCTTGTTTACAGCAGTCCTCACACTCACTTCCCACCTGTGGCCACTTTTGAGACACACACCTCAAGTTCACAGGCCACAAAGCACTGAGAGGTCACCCCTGCACCTTTAGCGTATCCTCCAGGGCCACACTGTAAAAGTACAGGCCCTTTGTCTGAAATAGCCTCAAGGTAATGGCTGCCTCAAGGGAAACATGAAACCACCATTATGCGAGAGGAGAGGAGACAAGGTAATAGGACCACCATTAATGTTTGAAGAGCGTTGCCCATAACTGAGAGCTAGAAATGGGCTGCTAGTTGTTAAGAAGGGGGGGGGGATACTGCGTCAAAGAGAAGGAACGGAGGACACATGTAGCAATGTAGCAAAGGTGTTCATGCACACTGTATATATTTCGTTTTTATCGGTAGGCAGGTAGTTTGACTACTCTTGTCACATTTATGTCAGCAAAGTATAGGAAATTAATTCGCGAGAGGCAGGAAAAAGGAAAAATAGTGATGAGTATACTGTACCTAGAGGAAAGCAGCGATGTATTTGTATAGCTAGAAAAAAAGCAGCACTAGTCCGCATACTCGTTGTCAGTGCTACAGACAGACTGCTACTGTCAGTGTCCCCTCCACCAAGGTTGGAAGCTTTGATGCAGAGAGCTGGGAGAGGAGGCAAAATAGATAATGTTTAATGAGAGGGAAGAGAAAACCAGGCGGGCTCCCTAGGCAGCCGAGCAGAGAGCACTGAGCAATCACTCAAAACCACACGGTGTTGTTTATACAAGCAAATTGCAACTTTGCTGTTCAATTGTCACTTCCACCTGAGTAATGGATGCGTTGAAATGCAAAGCAGGTGGCAGCATCACTCGGAGCCGAAAGCCCGCGTAAAAGGATTACGTCGAAAGTGCCGAGTCGACAGTTTCCAATCAACATGGTCATTCATGAAATTTAAGATCAACAGTGGGGTGAGAACACATTCATGCTGGAAATACAGTGTTTTCTAGTAACTGTTGTTCATTTCCACTGGGAAGAGTTGATATTGTACTGTAATACATTTTTAACATCTCTTGTTTGTTTTTGGTGACTGATGCATTACTGCATTACTGAATGAGGACTATGCCATAGATCTGAGTTTAGTGAATTGATGATCCGAACTTTTTCATCAGGCATCTCAAAGACCTAATGTAGCGTTATTGTGTATTTAATCTTTATTGTGAAATTGAGTCTGAGCTAAATGGGTGCTCAAAGGAAGCATGTGCACCCGGGGGACACTTTTGTAAAATGGGTCAAATTACTGAGAGGGAACATTTCGCCATTCGGACAATAAATCAACCACACAGCGACATCATGACTACACTACTGCTTTACTGAAAAATAAGTATTTCAGAGATTACATCTTGCGCATGAGGCAAAATAAATGCAGGCTTTACTGAATCTTCCTCTGCCGCATATACAGCACTGTGTGACAAAGAAGGTGCCTCAAGATGGGCCCGGCACTGTCACAATGAATCAAGCTTCTGACCTTCTCGTTCTATTCTGATGCACAATTCTTTGGAATAATTACCTTCTTGGTTAAGAAAACCAATCAAAGTCGATATTTGTCAACCAAACCAATGATAAAGCTTTATGACTGTAATGTGGCACGCATTTGGGTCAGAAGGATTTTGGAGTCAAGATAAACCAAAGCACTCTCAACCCTAGAGAGCTACTAACTCCAACTGACGTCAATGCGAATTCCTAATTTTAGCCGTTCATCTCATCACAGTTCCCCTTGCATGTTATTTTAGGTTCTCCTGAACATCTGCTGAAAACAAGTGATGGCAGGAGAATAAAAATTAAATATTTTGTTTTGTTTTTACTGAATATTTTCAGATCACATACACACACACATACATGTTTTTTGACAGAGAGAGAGAGGCATACTGAGAAAATAATGATGAGAATTAGTATGAGGTTATGCGCTATTAGCAGCGTGATTGATCCTGCAGTCCTCCACCTGAGAGGCTAAACAGAATCACTATAAACATCAACCTGGAAATAATGTAATATTGCAGGCTAAATAACTTCTTTAATGCACCCCCTCCTTCACGCAGTGCTGCCTCTCTATTGTCTACCTCTCTCTGTTGAAGGTGACCTCGAATTAAACTTGGATCAATCTCTGCTATTGTCCTTAAAAAGTAGCATGTAATAATTCAGTTCAGAACATTTGTTGGAAGAAATGTGTGGATTATTCTTCATGTAATCACTGAAAACTGCAAATGACATCATTGTTATTCTTCACAACAATGTAGCTGAGTTGGACTCCATGGCAGTATTTTTATGTGGTGTTGGTGAACACTCCTAAAGTGGGAATAGAGCACTTTTTTATTTTGCCAAAGCTTTCTGCGAAGCTCTGACCTTGTGAGTGCTGTTACCTCATGCCTTTGGTTGAGCGGTTCTGGAGGTTCTGCAGCAGCTGCGGGAGTCCTAGCATGGCCTCAAAACACAAGGCCAGTGAGCCCAGCATTTCCACAAACACAGCAGAGTCCAAAAACAGCAGCGTGACCACCGCGCACAGCACGGTGAAGCCGAAGCAGAAGAGGAGGTAGTCCTCGAACACAGTCCACCTCCAAAAGTACTGGAGGTCCATGTCTGGAGAAGGGAGACAAGAATAAAACAATTCAGTTCAAAGGAAAAACTAAAGACACCAGATAGAGAATAAAGAAAGAGGGAAAGTATGCAGATTCTTGCTTGATGACATCACACTGCAGGAAAAGTTAAACCACATCCAATTTTTTTTTCCTCTCTCAACACTGCGTCATTCTGTTAGAGCCTCCCTGCTGGGTTACAGTACGCACTTCCCCCATTCAAAGGGAACGACTAGGGTCTAGGGTATTTTCAGCAGAGCATGTGTGGCCGTGGTGCTGTGGGATGAGGAGACGCTTACACAACATGAAAACAGAGGACCGGCGTAGACAAGGGCAGAAAACACAGAGGCTTCAGTAATATATTATAGCAGGAGAAGAAGGAAAGAGCAGGAATGAGAGTGTTTCATTTCACAAGGGTCCACGAAAATTCTGCACAGACAGCAGTAAATCAATACTGTGCACACATATAGGTGAACTGAACAAAGACAAATGAGATCCTCGAAAGCCTTTACATTTCTATTACTTTAGAATTACCTGGCCTTTGGGGAGAACAGAACAAACATTTACAAGGTTTATTACTTTTGGTTTTATGCGGTTGTTTCACTGATACCACCCTGTTTATCATACCATCAGTGAAGACTCACCACTTTATGGGGGTCTAAAGCTGTCGGTTCTTCTCCAGGACAGGCAACTGAGGACTAAATCAAAGCGTGACACTTGTTTAGTCGCAGGCTGAACTCCCTGAAATAATTTCAGTCCCATAAGCAGGACTGAACAGAGTGGCGGGAGATTCATGAGTTGCCAGGAAAGCCTATGAAAGGAAACATCAGGGCGACTGCTTCGACAATCCCACCACCATTAGCCATTTCCTCAACGGTCTATAAAGATGGCTGACAAGCTGCCATTGAGTGTGTGTGATGGTGGAGCTGTGGACACCAGCTCACACCAGCTAAACGGGACTGGGTCAGTGGCGAGACCTGAGTGAGACGCAACGGTCACAGAAGCCCCCTGTTACCTGCTGTTGGTCAGTGAGACCAACTGATCCACAATCCACATGACGGATGTGAAAACGAATCGTATTAAACGTCTCGAGTTAGTTATCAGTTGTTTTATTGTTATCAGTATAAAACGGCCGCTGGTGTTGTGAAGCGATTTCTGATAACCAGCTCTTAATCTGAATATCAAACGTGGTCATTGAACAAACCAGCATAAAACTGGGGTGTCTCCCATCGCACTCCAGTGAGCTGCGTCTGCCGTGGCATCACGGGCACAGGACAGGAGTGAGACATCTTGCGAGACATCGCACAGCCGAGTGCAGCAGCATGTTTGTGGCGAACATCGAACATGATTAATGGCTTTATTACCGAGCGCTGCAAAAGAGACATCGCCCACAGCTGACAAACAGACATGTCAGGCGGGAGAGAGAGGAGAGTGAGAGCCCAAACGCACACACGCTCGCGCACACATGACATGACAAATATCGACTTTGTGGGACTTGTGTCTGTCCTCACAAACTATGACAATGACAGAACCCGAGAAGAGAGGGAGAGAGCATCACTTCATTCCTGATGCCATTGTACCACAACACAACAGCGAATCTGCATCATTCCAGTCAGCGGCAGCCGGCGGGGGACGGCGCTAGAGCGGCTCAGAGGCCGACCTTTCTCAACGTCATAAAACCCCTTTCGTTAGCTTTTTAAGTGAAGCCGTGGCAGTGAAGAATAAACATGCTGACAACAGCAACAAGCAACATAGTAGTATTTCCAGACTACCGCTGATTCCCAGCAGGTGAAGCCTCTCACATTTTTATCTCTTGATTTTTATAACATCCACATCCAAACCCCAAAACCACATCTCTGTTGTCCTTTTACCAAGCAATCCAATCTGTTTCACAACTCCTGCTCACGCTCTCTCTCTTTCACGTCTTACTCAAAGCAACCTCACAGGCTTATCCGCATAATCAACTTGCCTGAAAGACTAGAAGACAGAAACTGACTTATGCATTATTCATGAAGTCATCTCTTATTGCCCTCCTCTCATACCATTTCCCTGACCACCACTTCTTGCGTATTGCAGGTTCAGTCCCTTTTCCACATTGTGACAAAAAAAAAAAAAAAACAAGTATCCTCACCTCACTTCACACCCACCCACACACAACACCTTCTTTTGTGGCTGCTATCTTGTCACCTCAGGACAGGACAGGTGGCCTGGCCTTTCCCAAACAGCATCATCGTGTCTGGTGGTGCATCGAGGCCAGGGCTGCACTTCAAAGGCCCCCAGAGACGGCGCACAGCTAGAAGGAAGAGAGGCGCTCCCTTTCTTCACACAGACTCTTTGTTTACACAAAGCCCATTCAACATCAAACAATTCAATTACAAAAAAACGGCGAGGAGGTAGCCCAGAGCATGTCAATACCTGTGTATGAAGTTACTCTGGGATGATGTGTGTTTCTTAAGCGGGATAAGTCAATCAGTTTGTGTATGTGTCACGGGTCCGGTATAAGCCTGGAGGTGTGACAGCCTGAGCAGATGCAGCATTGTCGGTGCTTTGTTTCTGCGCTGCGGCAGAACATACTGTAGCAGTGGCGCCACACTAGCTGCACAGAGGAGGACGTGGTTACAAAGGGATAGAGCGGCGCAGACCTGACAGACAGAGGAAAGTAGCTTTGAGTCAGTCAAGTAGATACATGGAGGCCGAACCCGCCGCGTTTCCCAGCAGGCCGAGCGGAGTATGAAAGGAGAGGCTCTGAGACAGAGACAAGGATCGACACTGACAGCCACTGAGCTTTTAGATGTGCTGACTCAGCACTGACAGCGTGTGTGAACAAAGCAGCTCAGTGGAGCCTGCTAGTTCCCAATGTGTTAAAGTAGCTGTTTGACATGTCTGTTCTTCTCATGGCTAACCTGAGGACAGGCGTGGCACCTTACAGGACAAGAAGGATGTGATCAATGTTTTACAAATGTATAATGTGTGTGGGTCCACTTAGTTTAATATACTGGTTTTTGTTTTTTTGTGGGAAATGACGATGCCAGATCCTGACCACATTCAGAAAACAGTTAATAATTATATCGGAAAAACTATGACACAAGCCTTCAGACCACTTCATCAGCTCAGTGTCTTTCTAGTGCAGGCAAACCTCACAGATAATGACTCCAGATGCGCTCTGATGGACAGAAAGTCGCTCAACCGACGTGAACTCAAAGCAAAAAAGTTGGGGCAGCTTGTTTCCGCAGCAGAAACGCAGTTCATGAGCAGAACAGGTGTGAGTGAAGACAGACACGAATGGGTCCAGCGCTTTCTGTGTCAGCCGCTCTAACATAACGTCCACTCATCAGGTTACACTGAACGCAACACACACAGGAGAACGTGGGAGAATAAATTGCCTTCCCTGTGGATTTTCTCTCTTGAACTAGTTTATTTCAACAGAGGAACTTCATTAGGCCGCTGCCGTCTCTGTAAAGCGTTTAGTTAATTTATTCAAGCTCTACGCCGCAATCACTGTACTTTCAGAAAAAAATGACCTCTTTTTAAACTGTTTAGGTGTTTTTTTAACACACCACACTGCACCAGTGACACCAATGTGGAGAACGAGGCCCTTAAGTTCGGACATCTGTTACCATTAATGTTATAACTGTTATAGCCAAAAACAGTTCATTCCTGTGTCATTATGTCGAGGGTTTCACTAACTAACCTCAGTTCAAATGCTGGGCCTGCTTCCAGGGGTAGCAGAGTATATTTAGTTTGGGTTTCTATTGCATTGTGTTTTCATCTTATTTGCTTAATCCAATTTTTGGATTTGTTGCTTCACTGCACAACTGCTTTTAAGTGCATCCTCTATCATGGCAGTAAATTAACAACACGCAAATGAAGTTGTAACTGAGCGCCATTGTTTCTGCACTTCCAGCTCTTTTAGTCACATCTGCCAAAACAAAAACCAAAACAAAAAAAAAAGAAGAAGAAGAAGAAGCCTGCCTGCATCCTCTAATGCTTATCTATTCACAGGGACAACGGGCACACACATTTGCATAATATTTTGTGTATTACAGAAGTAAGTCATGCAGAAACATCCAGTTTATTCAGAAGCCAACAGTTTGCAGTTGTTCGCTTGAATAGCTGAAGGGGGGCACTGTGTGCATCTTAATAGAGGTTTCTACTCGCAGCTGTACAAATGTGCCCAATACTGAAAGGTTGAAGGGAAAAATTAATGATGACGCAATGACAGCACAATTACTGGCTAGATTCATGAGATTCACATCAACCACTCACAAAAAGACAAATATGCCTCTTCTATAATTATTTTGTCTTTTTTTTTTTTTTTCATTAATTGGGCGCCGTTATCCTGACTCACCAGTCACTCTAAAGCAGAGAAGACACTGTATGGATTTGTATGATTTCAGCAGGAAAATGTAGCGTACACACATACTAGTTATTAAAACAAACGCATCCTGTAAATAAATACAATCGATGTTTAGAGTCAGAGAATTTTCCTTTTAGTAATCAGTCTGCTCTTTCATCACAGTCACCAATTGCCGAACAACTGACAATACACAAAGCCTGACAAATATTTAAATAATATAAACTATATACATATCAAAAATTAATAAATATCAATATTATCAATTATTAAACATCTTTCAGCACACAACTGCATGTTGTTTCTGCACTTTCAATGTAACTTCCAACGCCTAAATAAATAGTTTGAATACTGATTCTGATTTGACTCCTAAGACCCAAACCTACACAAAGACATAACAAAGAGTATAAAGCAGTAATAATAAAACCCCTTATTTTTCGTTTTATATTGCTGGTTATTCAAATTTCATAAATCCTGCCATGTACAATATTATTTTCATAACATTATATATAATTCTGTGGATTAATCATAAAATTAATGGCTAACGAAGAGCCAGAAGAGAAAAACGTGTTTTATTCATGGTCTGCAGCCAGTACCATCATGTCCCTTTTGACAGTGGCAGCTTTGACCTCACTGGTGAACCGTGACAACGAATCGTGTGTTTTTCCGCCACTGATTGCTTCCTAACTGTGTGTTTGTGTTCGTTCTTTAGCCTCTTGACCCAGACGAGGCTTAAACTAATAAGCTGTTGGCATTCACACTCCGCAGCAACAATTCTGCGACCGCCTGACTTTTTGAATGGTTTCCACATTCACAACCATTTCATAAGGCAGCAGCAGCAAGGCAGCGACTGAACAACCTTCACGTTCTACATAAAACTCAAATGAAGTGCTAATGCACGTGATACTTGATGGAAAGACAGATGGGGACAAACAGGAAAGGTCAATAAACGTGTGATTGAAAACGGGTTCAGCTTTGTGGCAGGAAGACTGATGCTACGCTCCCATGCTTGGCTGTGTGAATCCTGACAGAATCCCATATATTAGCCTGTACACTCAGAAAATGACACCTCCACACCAAACAGCACTGGTTTCAGCTTCAGGTCCACTAACACACTGTCATTTCCATCACCACAGACCAGTCTGCCTTTTAACATTCATTCACGCTCTAGCGCCTCTGTCCACTTCCGTCACTACCGGCCAGCACCTGCAGCTCAGAGATAAATGAGAAGTGGCCCCAACTTCATCCAGCCATACTATTGTAATGAAATCTAATGGAAACAATAATGTGTGTGTATAGATATACAGTATATATGAACTAAAATGTAGAACCATACTGTACTTAATATACTTAGACTCTTCTCTCTCTTGCTATCCTCCTCAGTCTGACTGCCCCCCTTCCTACTCCACACTATTCCCCTGTATCTACCCAGTACTATTAGTTCCATTAAGCAGAGTAAACTGGAGATAAAGAAGCCCTGCATGGGCATCGTCCTTAGTTGTCATGATAGCAGCCTCATAGGCATCTATCTTTTTCCGTATGTGTTTGTTTGTCAGAAATACAGCCTTTCCACTCCCTTTGAACTTCACCGCTCGCTCGGAATGTGGCGTTCGAGGCGAAATGAAAGTGTGATTTTAAAGAAGAGCGCTGTTCTTCTAGTGACTAAAGAAAGGACTAGGATCTAGTCAATTTCTTTTGAAGCGTATCCTAAACAATATGTTTTCTTATTAGGGGGGTTGGTTCATCAGATGTTAACTACACCTAGGCAAAATTCTGATTTCCACCAAAGGCACTGAATCGTTTCTACAGAACAACTGCCTGCACTGTAAGTATCTTGTGTTCAAAATTCAAACTCTGAAGCACCACCTGCAAAACTGAACCAGAGCAGCCCATGCTGTGAGACTACACATCACTTGAGGCTGTAAATCTTCTGAGGCTAATTCTTCTAAGCAGGACTGTCTGTTTTTCAGACTGCTCTTGCGCCTGTAATTGTAACTACTTGCAGTATGATACAGTTCCTAAGCATATTGTATGAGCGGTGACAGGCTTTGTATTGTTGTGGCTTTACTCCAGCAAACTGGATTGGAAACAAAACAAGAACAGAGCTGGCAGCTTTAAAAGTGTTCAGTGGTTACATCCCCATCTGTTGCTGAACAGTTCTATAATTTTACTTACTGAACACGTTTGGGACATTGTAAAGAAATTAACGCCTGCTTTTACCTAGAAGAAGAAAAAAAAAAGAAAGTGACAACAGGCAGAACCGAAGAACAGAGGACCATCAGTACTACTACAACTTTTACTGGAGATTTATTTTTAGAAGCCTCACTTCTGCTTTAATACTTTCTGTGGCTACTATGATTCCTTCAGACAAAAAAGACATTGAAAAGTGCTGGTGTAGCGACCCGTGGAGCTGTGTCTTATGGATGATATCTGCATGGCGAGGGTGAGGCCAGAGAGCTGAGCTGCAGTGACCTTGGAGGAGGGAATTAAGGAGCTGAAGCATTGCTAAAGCCCTCCACCTTTCCTTACACGTGCTAACAGAGCGTGGAGAAGATCAAATTAACTCCCTTTTGACTCGCCTAAATCACTTCCTCACAACACATGTGGTGCTGTATTTTATGATGTGTAGAAAGCTAAACCGTTACACATATGTTTCTCTACGTATGCATGTTTACTTTCTATTTGACACACACTGTCACCGTCGAATCTCAGCAGGCTGTGCGTGAAGGTGATCTAGTCCGATAACAATCAGTTGCTGACCAAATGGAAGAATTGGGAGGTCCAGATAAGGATAAGGCAACATGGGGGACCCAAATGGTCCAAGCTATTAATTAGGGTCTACTAGGGCGCAAACAATATCAATAGAGGGGGTTTCAATTGAGATAACCAGGTGTAAATCAAAGATAGGGCAAGTGGGAAAACAAAGTCAATGGGGGCAGTGTGGCTCTTATTAGCTGGACAATTACACTACATATATCAAAAGCTTTTTTCAATCAAACAGCGTGACCTTCACAGCAGAAACTGTTTTGTGATATAGCATCTCTATGGCTAAAAGAATTCTGGTTTACATAGATTTTCGGAGTGGTTTCTTTAGCCTATAAACCCATTAAGATTCATTTTCAACTGAACGCACAACTGAATACACTATATTCAGCTTGACTGCAGTTTATTAGAAGCCCTATAAGGCAATGTATGCCCAGGGCTTCTGTAAATAACATTATGTAATTATTGGGCACATGCTGAAATGTTATGAATACAATGCAGTCTTGGGTATGTAATTTGCAGTCTTCATAAATTTGTCTTCATAGTCCCTTCAGTCACATCACTTGGATCCCTGAACCATCCCAGTGCGTTTGTAAATGCAACATGACATACTTTGTGTAATGTATTAGACAATATAGGAAAACATTAGCAGAAAAAAACATTATGGAAAACTATAATGCAAATTTGTATAAATTAAGCTTTATGTGGCTCGCTTGATTGCAAATGTGGGAAATTAGAAGTGTTGTAAATCGTGCGGTTTTACAAACTTTCTGCTTAGGCACAGTCTGAATGTATAACAGAGAAACCTGTGACATTACTACTGTACAAGGGCACATTGACATGTGCAAATTGTGCAAATTTAAATTAAATTACAAGCCATAAAGCCTTAGTTAGTTAATTTATCATCTCTTAAGCACATCTTCTATATTAGTAAACACTGGACACCTGGGTATAAATGTCACTAAAAATGCTTTATTCTTTTTCAGAATGCTTTTCTGTATGTTTGATAGTCACACTTGCATATTTGATATTTAATCAATTCGTCATCTGACACCCCCTACATAACTGGTTTATATGTAATTTATTATGTAGATCAATCATACACAAATACATTTTTGTAGTTATTATACGACTACATTTTTCATGTAAAATTAATACAGAAGATTAATTTTCTGCTTGAGAATCATATGAATTCCGTTTTTTATCAGAGAATTTCTGTCTCCACTGTAGTCCAGTCTCTCAGGATTTGTCATACACGGACATGCGTGACATGCCGTGTGAGTGCACGTGCGTGAAGAAAGAAACTGTTCTCCGTCTTCTTCCTGAGGGCACAATTACCTCATCACCCAGTCTGAATCCACAGTAATTAGCAAAGCAGCAGCTCGTTAAAAGTCATTATTTAGATAGAATGTCCATTGACCTTCCAGCTTTGTTCGCGCCTCCCTCTGTGTGTGGTTATGGCTCTGAGATAATGTTCCTTGCAGTTTCAGAGTCATAATGCAGTGTAAGTGGCTGTTTCACACAGTGGCAAATATTTAACAACTGAAAGCTAAACAACACATTCTTAGCCCTAGTCTTGAGCTACCAGTCCCTACGTCTAACTGGATGTGCGCATAAACACCTGTTTGAGACATTTTTTTAATCTGTTATTACTGTGATGGTTTGTGAGGTTCTGACTATCAGCAAACATATCATATAATATATTGCTGTGAGGTTGCATCAGTGGCCACATGTACCAACAGCTTCAGGAGAAAAGAGTGAGAGTGATTTATATAAAGTGACGCAACACACATCATGAATTATAGTAAAGGAGAACAGGAGGAGTAGAGAAAAATGCCATGCTGTAAAAATAACGGCTCCTTTTCAAGAATATTAAAAGTTAGAAATTTGATCAGCGATGACTCAAGATTAAACATGTTAGTCACCGCCTCCATAAATATAATATTCTGATAATTATCTCGTGTTTTCCTGCTTTAGTGACACCACCTGACCTGCAGAGATGGTGAGAGCACCTCAGGAAAAGTTGTGAAATTTATTCAGCCACATTCTGCGAGACACCCAAGACTGCATAAGAGCAGAGAAAGAAAGCATGTCTTGCCACTTCTGGATGTTGGTCATGGTCTGACTTTACTGCTGTGTGTGCGTGTGTGTGTGTTTGGGTTCGAGGACAGTCCTGCAGGCACTGATGCTCTCAGTGTGACATGCTGGAGACAAGTCTGCGCAAGTCAACTGTCTCATGGATGACACAGTGCCCAGGGCACAGTGTCACCACTCCAATTAGGACAGTGAGGAAGCAGACACCCTGCCACATCCTCTACTATACACACAGTTCATCTTCTTATACAAACTGGTTCATCCCTGAATTTTTTGTTTGAAAGTTTGGCAACTTTTTGGGAAGATTTTGTTAATGCAGATTTGAGTTATGATTAAGGTAACGCTGTGTGTCTCAAACTCATGTGACACAGAAAGTGAGTAAAGCACAATTAGTAAATCACCCAACAGAATACTAATATAAATAGTACTAATTTTATGTTCTTATATAATAACACTGACGTGTTTGTGTGAGAAAGACAGTTTTGTTTTAATGAGCAAGCCAGAAGGTTTGTTTTGTTTGAAGCTTGACTATGACATCCCGTCTGATCGAAACACAACACAATGAGAAACAAAACTGTGGAGGCTGAAGGAGGACGAGCACATTTCAGTTCAGTTCAACGAGGGAATAACAAGCTCAAACCTTTGAGGTTTCTGAGTTTCATTATGCCACCTCTTTGACATTGTGATACGTATCTTAACCCTCCATCTATCATCAGGTAATTAGCTTTTTTTGTCTGCATCAATGAAGGAATTCTATAGTTATTCTGCTATGGTATCCAGGTTTCCCAAAATAGATATTTTGCTGTAACCAACTTACTTGTCACCCACACATAACACAATCATAATTTATGTCGCGGAGAAAGTACAGCTGGACATTTGCATTTATTTTGGTTCTAAATTTATTTTAACCTCCACATGAGAGAAAATTACTGATCACACAATGTTAAAAGGAATAATATGAAGATGCTTTGATTATTTAAAAGACGCACGTCAAAGTCAGAAAGAAAACAATAGTAGCTGCAAGTTCGGTTCAGAATGCATCACTACATGAGTACAGTACAGTAGTTAGACTTTTACTTCTGACATTGGAACTGTCAGGAATCACACTACTCTAAGTTGAAATCTGATAAGTGTTTAATCTTTAAGTCCCTCATTAAAGCTTCAATATGTAACTTCAGCTAAGGAGCAGCTGGAGACCTGAAATCAATCTGCTCCACCCTGTCCTGCCTTTCAATACTTTACGCTCAGATATTAGACATGCAATAATATGAATGATAACAAAGTTGCATGGCTCATCTAGGAGAAATCAGCAAAACTGCATCTCTCTGACTGGATAGAAGGGTGAGCCCAGCTCAAAAACCTTTACAGGTGAATATCTCTGACACCTCTCATGCAAATTGAAATTTAGTTTTTCTCTTTTTGCACCAGATACTGTACAGATACTCACAAAACCAGATGACCTACACTCTGCACTGTCTCTGAATGTCTCACCAAAACCAATGCTGTGAAGAAAGGTCGCTCATACTCGAACGTGTACCCCTGTGGCAAGAAAAGAAGAAATCATTTCTCAAGTATTTGCGGGCATATGGGAGCAGCTCTAGACAGCGTGTGCTTCTACTATTTTTAAGGTTTTTATTGAATGTACAACATACATACTGTCGACATACTGCTCCGCTAGTCTCAGCTCACCCAGCTCTCCCTCTGTTCTCATGCTCTGTGTGTCCCAGGGAGGAGTCACCGAGGCTGCAACATAATCACCATACAGGAACTGCATTTCCAGAGCCGCTAATCTAACTCACTGCTCCCTTCAAATGCTGAAGTGCTTAGTAAATCCAAATAATATTTCACATTCAATGCTGTAATTTCCATGTGTTTGCAGACATATTTTATTAATTGGACAGCATCAGCGTAACATCGGTCAACTAATAAGAAATGTCAAAGATCAACCTGGATAATTGGCTGACTGTTCAATAGGTTGACCAGTTATAGCTTATTATATTTTCATTACTGATTAATCTGATGAATATTTTTGTGACAGACAATATGACCTTTGTCAGTCAACAGTGACTAAACAAAGCTTAAACATACTTCAGCTTACTATAGATTTAATAAAATAAGTATTTGTCACATTGTTAAAACAACAACAATGAATAAATAATCATTTTTATTATTTAATTGAATAGAAAAGATGTGACTAGTCCAAATATTGTTGATGATATCTTGTGCAGCTTAAAATACTGCATTAAAATCAGAACCTTTAGTCATTGTCAGATTTTTAAACATATTTATGGTTAGTATCAGTATCAACTTCATAATCAAATCTACCAAGATCATATTTTTGCCATATAAGACAGACAGTTACGCAGTATTGAACGAGCTAAAGCTGATCTTTCATCAACTGGAGTAGCCCTGAGAAGTTATTGACTTTGTGTTCAGTTAACAGGCAAGTGGCTGGCCTGATAGATGGAGGTCTTAATCAAATGCTACACACACACACTCACGCAATGTGGTACCCAAGGACAAAACAGATGTGCGACATGTCCCCTCTCACACACACTGTCAATTCAGTAAACCTGTACTATCTAACGCTGTGAATTCTGATTACAGGGTCATAGTTTCTTAGGTCGTATTGGAAAAGCACTGTACTTGTGGGTGGAGGGGTCATAGTGCAATGCATTTTAATAGGTGATGTTTCTAATGTTTTGGACCCCCTATTTACATTAATGAGGTGGGCAGAACATTAGAATGAGGTGGTAAGAGAGTGTATAACAGACACATAAAGTCAACATGTGAATGTGAGTCAGTGTGGCAGAGATGGATAGATGCTGCCTGTCTGTCAGGTCTTCTCTCTAGTGCTCGTCTAATGAGGTGACACACTGTCCTGACTGACACAATCAGTTCAACAGGGTCAAAGACAAGTTCATAAATTACTAACCCACATCCATAAATAACCACAAGGCATTGGGGCAGACCCTCAGAGAGACGCTGACAAATTTGCTAAGTATTAAGTTTTGAAAGCTGAGGGTGAATTCTCATTCTGTTTGACGTGACCTTTTACGGACCAGGTGTGTGACCTAAGACAAAATTGGATCCAAACTTGTCTTGTGTAAAGATGAAAGGTAACCTTATTCAATGCTGCTCTAAAACTGGAAAATGTGATTTGGACAACGGAATTGAGCAATCAGGAGATCCATCCATCCATTATCCTAATAGCTTTTCCTGTTAAGGGTTGTTGAGGCGCTGGAGCCAATCAAATCTGTCATGACAGGGTACAACTTGGACAGATGACCTGATCAGGAGATTAATCTTTTAAATTAGAATTCACCCAGTTAATTTGAGTCATTAGAAACTAATGGTCACCTGTGGTGTTCCTAAATGTTTCAGTCACTAATATGTAACCTTATAAGATCATGTTCTGTAGAGCAGACAAATACTTCATACAGGGATGACAGATTTCGAGCTGCCTACCTGGCAGGCATTTAGATACTTGAAGCTCTTTATTAATCACATAAGTGTTGTCACTGTGTTTAAAAAGCTCAAACCCAAGTTGGATTAAAAAAAAAGTTATGCCTCCTCTACTGTATCACCACCATGGCACCCAGGGGTCTGTAAGTCAAACATTTAAAAAAAATGTATTAAGTAAAAAGGCAAAGACGTTTTCAACTTCGAAATTACATTTCAGTTTTTTTTAAATTGCAGAACAATGTTCTCTAAGCTGTGCATTTATGTGCTGATGAAAAGTTTATACAATTGGGCAAGAACAGATTGATATTTTTCATAATACTCACAGAACAGACCTGGCAGTTGTGCAGAGATATACTCTTCTTAAGGGTTTTGACCAAGGTGACCCTCTCAACCAACCAGAGGTCAAAACCTTTACATCGCATACTAATGCAAGAGGGCACCTTGTGTGTATCTATGGTATTGCGCGCTTGGTTCACAAAAGCTGCATATTGTAGCTTGGAGTTAAAATAAACTTTTCAAACTAAATATTTAAAACAACGCTTACCAACCCACAACATATTGCAAATGTGCCTCGAGAGTCTAACCACCCAAAAGATGTGAAACCAACCTAATCAACCCAAAATGCAATTACACAATGTACCTTTGGTTTAGCTCTTCTGTGAGCTTACAGCAAATATTACCTCCACAAATACTCCCTCTGAGGCAGGTTTTTTCATTTCCATTTCTAAAAATTCTGCCCAAGTAATCCAATATGCTTAAATGCTAACAAAGCACCTCTCACCTACCTGACTTCATTTGACTTGCTAATTAAACGCTGCTGTTATCAGGGGTTTAATTAAACACACTTGACGCTGAAAATAAGCTTTTTCTGTGGGTATGATACAGTATGTAAATGCAGGTGCTCGGGCTGCGCGGCGTCTGTCACTGTGTCGGCGTCCGTTAGTGTGATTCAGCACGCGTTTGTCTGTTACACCTGATTCACCCCACCGCAGTGCTGGCTGAGCGCTGCAGATAAGGGGAAGCGGCAGAGTCATCATGCTCTGCACTGCACCATTTAGTGATTACATTACTATGACAGCATGGGTCAAAGTCAGGAACAAATACATCACACATGTACAGTACCTATTGTATAGATACTGTACAAAAATATGTACTGTATTTTACCACACACAAACAAAGAAATGCAAAGACCTCTATCTTCAAAGAGGAACAGAGACTCACTATTACAACTTAATTGCTCGGTGTCAGTTTTACACGGTGGCCTTAAAACTGTAAAGCCGTCAACTTAAATGACAAGGACACCTCAACGCCGCTTGGGGAAAGCACAGCGTTGTTATTATCGTCTCAAGAGGTCACCAGGTCAAACAGCTATCAGATGAGCGTGTCGTGTCAAATTATTGAAATAAACATCCGACTACCACGCAAAATGAATTGGGGGGGACGAAATAAATAGAAAGGACAGATGCAGAATCTATCCATCTTGTGCATAAACACACTCCAAAACACACCAGCCCAGAAAACATTATTTGACAACTATTACACAGTCACAATGTTCTTGCATCTGTGTGCACCTCTAAAGATTTTTGAGCTGGACTTGCCCTTCTATCCAAGAGGCCTTAATATGCGAGAGTGGAGGGGATCTACAGGCTGTTGAGGAAGACATGAGTTATTTGAGTGCTAGTGCTCAAATAACTACTAATACTGCTAGTTTAAGACAAAAAGTTGTGCATGTATTTTGAGGTCTACTGGTTGTTTCTATACATGTGTCCTGCCTTAGATTCTTATTACGCATGGAAGACGTGAGCGAATCCAGAGGGGATGCTCAAGTTGGCCTAGATTCAGTGAATCCTAAGCCCCAGGGGAGAGGAAAAACACACAGGTAAACAAAGGTAGAACTGTGGAGGACAAAGTTACATTTGATCTTGAAGTTTTTTCAAAGCTAATAACATTTTATGTCTTCCACAATAAAACCAGCAGGCTGTTCATTCCTGTCAGTTTGCACACTACTATGTGTGAGAGCAGTCATCCAGAATCCTGTAATATTTCAACGACTTCGCTTTTGTTGAAGTCTAGATGACCTGAGAGAGAAAGTCTGACATGTGCGGAACTACAAGAAGGTTTCTACTTTATTGACAACCAGTTACAAATTACATGACAGGATCGGCCATTATAAGAGACAAACAGCAGCAAAAACACTGTCAAAAAGGGCACAAGTGTTGTTGTGCTGTTTTTAAACACAAACACATTTCATTCATCAACGCAGTCAAAAAATATTACAACAAAGTATTACAATATATGTTTGATGTGTATTTCAGTCTTGAACTTCAGTGTCAAAGTAAACATGTCATGAACCAATAAAATTAAATGTTTTTACTGCTACTAAGACAGAAATATCAAATATCCAGAGACTGCACGTGACTATTAATCTGTCAGTCATTTATTTAAAAGATATACTCCCAATTAAATACCTTGGTCGTAAGACAACTTAATGAATTAGTTAGCTTTGTTCAGTGCTGAACTGCAGAGGAATGTAGCTGTATTGAACAACTGTGTTCAGAATTTACGAGGTAATAAGCCAGCCAGACAACTCAATTGTTCTTGTTCATTTTGCAAAGGGACAGACTATGAATTAGCCACTGTCTGAGCCCACAGTATCTATGATATTTTCATTGTCTGCTCTGTCTAACCTTTCCCAAAGAGAGTATCTGGAGCAAATCGAAATGGCTTTCACCACTCAAGTGCTAACGGTTTTAAGGATGACCTCAGGGTCAACATCAGCTATCAAGAGTCCCATCTCTTTCTTTGTTTATGGTTTGGCGAGCTCTCACTGGCTCCCACATACAGGACATTAAATAGCATTTGTGGCCTTTTGCACGGCGACTCACAAAGTGGTGTTGTAGGCGAGAGCTAAGAGCATTGGCAGCACATATACTTCACAAATTACAAATAAAAGTTCACATCACTTGTGTTTGTGTAGTTAAAATGTTCAGTGCAACCAGTAGAGGAGGCTGTTGCATTTTGGATTTCAAATTGACTTGCAGTTGTAAAAATATAAATTCTATAATTTGTTTTTAACTTAAATAAGATTATGTTAAATTAACATAGTTCAAGATACTTTTAAGATATAAAAAATGTTCTTGTTTGTTCTTTCTCCAGTCCTCCTCTCCATTTTCACTGCACCAAGCCCGAGGTCACGTTCACCTTTGAACAGAGTCTCTCCCTTCGCCCTCCCAGTCGCTGCATCATAATGCCAGGACTGTGAATGTGGCACCCTGGGGTAACCACTGGAACTTACTGCAAAGTCATAACTCTGAGTCAGCTCCATATAGGGACTACTAAAAAGACTTGAGAGGCTACGGCACCATTTCAGTTTAAAAGCCGCCAAACTGAACCAACCAACCAATGCATCCCAATCAAATTGTACTAATAGAGTAATTTATTATAAATGTATCTTTCATATTAAATCCACCAACATGCCACAATACTGTGAAGGGTGAGAGAATTTATGCAAAACAACTTTGCTGATCTCTCTTCCTATAATTCCAGAACTACTGGTGGAGCATTATACCAAAACGCGCACCTACAGAGACAACATCACCTCCCCCCCAGACAAAATAACTCAATACATGAGTCCAATGTTTTTCAAGCCAAGCTTAATGCATTTCCTGGAGGGACTGTGGAGGAGGGGGCTTCGTCCACAAAGGTTACAGTCAGGCTAACATGGCTGAAGATGTTAATCTTCCTAAGATGTGTCACAACGCAAGCATTGTTTTCTGACAATAATAGTAAACGCCCACACAACGTTGAGGAAAGCACTGAGCAAAGGTAATGTGGATGGAAACAACTCTAAACAGGTATAAACACAGGCCAGAAGGCTTGGAGGAGAGGGGGGAGTCCAAATCGTCTTGGAACTCAAACAAGCCAATTTTGAAATAGCCCAGAATAACAATGTTTTAAGTGCTTTTAAATTCCATCAAGGCATTCAGGATCACAGCAACAATGCACAGTAGGCTGCATTTTGCTATACAAACCAGCTGGATCCCCTGTGAATCAAAGACAGATTTCTATAGCACAATGAAAATCTTTAGGCGATTTGCAGAATTCAGCAGACGTATTGTTCATGGCTTAAATACAGACTACATCACATGAGATGACTTCATAAATAAGAAAAATGGAAACCAAACCAACAGAGACAGGGTAATATCAGCACAATCACCTTGTATAGCTGCTAGGAATCGGCAGCATAACCAATAACAGACAACTGACAAGTCTCTTAGTCAGTTTGTGTTTGTATGCCTGTAGGAAGCAGAAATAACTCTGGTATGGCACAAATGGACTTTGGCATTCTCAGATGGCCCTCCTGGAAGGAAAAGTTGGGGGAAGGAACAGGAGAAGATGTAGGAGGAGCAGATAAAATAGCAACGGAAGGACAGGGAGGTGGGGAAGAAGAAGGGAGGCAGATGAAGAGAGAAACAGTAGGTTTACACAAATGACAGGAAGTAGGGTAGAGGATGAAACATATTTGGGAACCATGCCAAGAGAGGAAACTATATTATATAGATGTGACCCTGATCTGTTGGCAAGACTTGGAGATGGTGGGATGCTGGGAGGAGTGGACAGTTGGGACGAAAATCTGTTCTGATCTATTCTTGTCCTGGACCTCCCATCCCCCTATCGCACCCCCAATCTGTGTAACTGGACCTCAGGCTTGCCCTTTGGAAAGAGGGCCTTGATGTAAGATGGTGGTCATGCTGAGTTTTAGGAGAAGGGGTAATAGAACACAAACTTTGAGGGATGACAATGTGTACCCACGCTGCATCTTGTTTAAGTAATCATCTCTCTGTTTCCTCAAACACTGGGAAAATACTGAGCACAGATGGGTATAAAATCTATGAAAATCATCCGCCCTCAGAGAAAACAGACAATCCACCACCAGTCGTCACATAATATTTTCATTTTATTCGCCATCAAAAAGTTCGAGCGTGGGCTTAAAAAAAAAAAGAAAAGAAACCACGGTGAGTAATACACCATCGCTGTGCTGAGACAAGCACAGATGCCAAATATAAAGATGATCATTACTCTCATGTCCACACACGTGTTAGTTCCTTAATCAAATCTTAATTTAAAACATCTGACACTGACAGGGAGACAAAAATCTCCACAAAATCAAGTGCTTATCGTAATTAATGTCTTTAATGACAAATTCTGCTTGGCGTGATCAGAGTATTACACAATTTCCATCATTCAATTTTACTCTGCAGGCTGTTATCTAATAAAAAAAACAGCACTCAGATTGAATTTCTGTCAGCTCATTTGCAAAAGCAATCAACTCCAGCGTCTGTAGAAAAAACACAATTACCCATAAAAGACAGTACACTATAAAGAGTGACCCTGAAAATTATATTGGATAGGCTCCCTCCTTCTTCACTCACAGGCACAGGCCACACACACACTGCAACAGGGACAGTGATCTGCCTAAAATCAGCTTTTTTCTGACTCTTCCTCACTTTGCACCAGAGCCTACTGCACATGTACACGCAGAATATGCCCGAGCTCAGAATAGACTGATTTAATGTGTTCACACGATCCTTTCTGCTTTGCTTTGCACTTTCTTACAAGGCAGTGTCAATAAATGCTATTGTTTTAATTACCCGGCTGTTAGTACTCAGCATGTGTTTGCTAGCGTGCACACACGAGCACGTTTACTGTAAGTAAAGTGTTCAATAAAGATTAAGGGAGACCATGGGAAAATCAGATAAGTGGCCATCAGAGGTATGGCATGAAAGCAGGACTCCTGCTATTTAAGCTATTCCAATGGCACCCTCTTTTGGCAAGAAGTTAAAGCACTTGGCATCTTAACTGCTGACACAGAGATTTTGTGCTGGGTGAAGTCATTTGCACATATCTATAATTATTGTGTTGTTTTGTCAGTTATGTCAGATATTCTTTTGTTAACTATCAGACAAGCATAGCTGGTTTTTGGCAAGAAGCTTGTTACCTAGAAGTCGATGCTGCCTGGTGCTCACTCGGTTGGCGTTCTGGACCACGCAGCAGAGGTGGAGCATGGCAAACATGGTGAGGATCATCACTATGCTCTGGAGCAGAAGGGTCAACTCAAACTGCTTCCCTATCCTTAAAGGGCACAACCATATTACATTTCAAAGTTTACTTTTACAGTAGGTAACTAACATCTGAACAACTGAAGAAGCACAAAATTGAACCATAAATGCTTTGGATTACGTAAATGAGTTTATTTCTAGTCCATTAAATCACAAGACTAATTTAAGTAAATGTTAAATACCTTTCAACGGTTTAAATTAAAACAAAAAAGACTCAAAGTTTTATCCTCACCAGAAGAAGATGCGTAGAATGTTGGCTATAAGCAGCACCAGGCACACTCTTGTGGAAAAGCCTTCAGTGTTGCTGCTCATCTGGATCTCCTGGTACTGTGGCAGATAAGGCAAGGCCCCTCCAAATACCATGAGGCAGGAGGCCAGCCAGGACAGCAGACTCCATGACCCCTCTGTGTCCTCCTCCTGTAGACCCACCTCTCCATCCATCACTCAGAGAGAAGCTCAGGCTGGTCCAGGGAGAGACAGCATTTTAAATCAAACATGGAAGATTACACTACATGTACAGTAAAAAATCTCAGGTATTACAGAAAACAATCAAAGGTGATTCAGTTTCATAGCTGTGGTGTCATACATATTATCACATCTGCCTGTCCTTGAGTATAATAGAGACATTGTTGATAGCACACGTTAGTAGCACATATGCTTCTAAAACATTTAAAGCTATTAATAAGACTGTTTCTTCAGATTGCAAACATTTCCACACTGTCCACACATTTGCATTCTTATCTGTTTTATCTGGCTGCTGAATATAGTTAAACATGTGTTAATGAGTTTAGGTTGAGCCTTTCTGCACCAGCTAATCAAAGACAAAAGAAAGAAAGAAATAGAACTAAGTCATTAATCTGTCAGACAGATGTAGTTCATTACATTGGCAGATTTGATTACTAATTGTTGTGTTATCCCTGTCAATTAAAGCATCAGAACAATCATCTTGCTTTGATTACTTGGATTATGAAATTCATTTGTGGTGCACATGACTGAGCAATTAAATAATAGCAAACTAATCTATTTCATGTGGTAGCCCAGATGCGCAAGCTTGCAGTATATACACATATACACTCAGACACATGCTGTACAAGGTTTTGTTACAAGAAGTCAATATATATATAGAGTATATAAAGAGAACTAGTACAAATGGGAAAGACATGCAGGGCATTTGAGCAGGTCACAAAATGGATCAACTCTATTACAGTAAATAAAAAGTGTCAAACTTAAATACACTCAGACACAGTGTAATTGGTTTTATGAATTTGCAGCAGCATGGCTGGATAGAGAGAACAGGTGTAGAATTGAAGTCAAAGATTTGTCCCATAGAGAAGGAAGTACACATAAACGTTAAATAGCCAGTTTCCAGTGAAGGAGAGAAAGGAAAGAGATGACAGGTCAGTACTGGGGGCACAGCAGAGGTGACTAGGGTGAAACGTCTGTATTAAAAGAAACAACTTGTCAAAATGCAAGTCTGTGTCTCCTCTTACCAAACGTTCACAACCAAGCGGTTCTGTCTGCATTACAAACAAGCTCAACTACTTTGGGCCTTTAATTGCTGACATAGTGCCAAGTGCTATGCTAAGCAGGCATTTCTGAGGGGATAATGACACGGGTGGCTAAAGGAACACAGTTATTGATTCCCTCCTTCTCCAGAGGAAAATACAGAACAAGTCCTTACAGTCAAGGCATTTTGATCTTATACAGCAAAACAATAAAAAGTTAATTGGAAACTGTATGTGAACACGCAAAACCATGACCAACAGGTTCGTTGCGTGCCGTGCAAGGACAGGATGTTGGTGTGGTATGTCTTCGGTGTAGTAACATTGTTCACGGTTCACGCCTGCATAAACATAAACTCCTATGAACCCCACGCATACAGTAGCAGCCAGTCAGCTGACAAATGACTTGTTTTTACAACTTAAAGACTAACAAGTCAACACGCTAAGCACTTCAAGCATAACAAAGTGGAGGGTACAGATGTCGATTACAGTCCAGGGCATCGGGTGCAGTTTGACATGGTGGAGTCTTCCAGGAGATTAATAGAGTATAATTATACATGTGTAAGTAAGAATTAATATTCAAGACAACATGTCACAAAAGGACCCGTTTGAATAACAGACAATTTTTAGTTTTTTTTTAGTTTAGCTTAACAGATTTTTAACATGATTCCAAGCCCACGGGTCTGCCCATAAACATGCATAGAAATATTTGCCCGGATTCCTAAAATAAAACAATATTTATGGATGAATTTACAAGGCGTCTCCAATCGCTTCCTGCGTCAGCCATCACAGTGAAGTGAGTCGAGAGTTATGTAAGCTAAGCATAGCTTCGTGGGGTTGGGCTTAACATGCCTCAACTTCGGGCATCAAGTTTGGCTACTGGGATCCAGAAACTGCAAAAACAGGACGCACAGAAGCAGTAACACGCCATAACAAGCGTTAAAGTACAAAGCGGCTTTAACGCTTGTTCACCATTTTAAAGTAAAGGGTTTCCTCCCCTAAAATCATCACACAAAACGCCACGTTTTAAAAAAAAAAAAAAAAGTACAGTAAGTTACAGGATACAACGCCGAGTGGGCTGACAGCGCTCGCGCTCCCGGTGGGGTTTCTACCGAGCGGCAGAATTTAAAAAGCCAACATGTTATGGATGAACTGTGCGC
Organism: Macropodus opercularis; assembly: GCA_030770545.1. Taxonomy (NCBI): domain Eukaryota; kingdom Metazoa; phylum Chordata; class Actinopteri; order Anabantiformes; family Osphronemidae; genus Macropodus; species Macropodus opercularis. Next base: position 5,528,628 of record CM061094.1, on the reverse strand, counting down.
AACTTCTAAACTTAACCAGGCGCGTCCACTCACCTCCCTTCCCCTGCTTCAAACTTCAACAGTACAGTTGTTCAGTGGTAAGACACACCGGCTTCCCAGGCGGCTCCAGCATTCAAATCCCAACCTGCTCCCACCACGAGAGGAGAGGAAAAGAGAAAACACGCGCCAGCAACACGCATACGCACGCGCGCACACTTACACATCAATGGTGGTTTTTTTATATGGTATTGCTATATTTCAACACTAGATGAATTTGTAATTAGGAGGGAGGGATTACTCTAATTGGTTGTATCCTAACTGTGTTGGACAAATGCACATCATATATTTTGCTATGGTCTTCCTACGGTGTGAGCGCTACCTTAGAGTACAGAGTAACGTTACTCTGTTTACTTCCAATGTAAAACTCAATGTTCCATACTTCTTAGCGGGCTGACTGAACTCTCGCGAGACCCCCTCCCCCGTGTTGTTAACAGCTGACTGTGTAGTAGGTGGTGCGCAGGACTATTATCTGTTTAAATTGCTTCAAGCCTAATAGCACAACAATCTGTTGGCAGCTTTCTGAAACGTACTACTGTTCAGACACTGATAATCATTTACACCGCATCATGGCTGAGACGGATCCTAAGTCGGTGCAGGACCTGACCAATGTGGTGAGTCGTGATCGTGTTGTTAAGCTAACGTTAGCTATAGTAGCTTAGCTACCTTAGGCTAGGCTAGTTGCCAAGCTAATGTTAGCCAGTCTACAAAATCTAGCATTCGGCTATGTTTATGTAATTTTGCTGGTGTTGATGGACTGTTAAACGTGTTTAATAAAGCAAACCGTTCCAAGGTTTATTTGGCTTCTTCGTGTTAGCGTTATGTAACGCTAATGGTCGGTGGCTCTACTAAATTGCATCATTAGCGTTAAATCACAACCGTATAACCCACAAGCAGTAGCTGCAGTCATTTATGTGTAGAGACGCTGGCGATAGTTAATTTGTCATTGGCTGTTTTTTATTATCAAACACTATCCAGTGTAACAACATTCACATGGAACGGTAACTCATTAAAGTTTTTACATGACATATAGCTGACGTAACGTGTCTAGGTGTTGTCATGGAGAAGAGCCAATCTCTCAAACCTGTAACATTTCCACACCTACTTTGACACAATGTCCTCATATAAAATGCATACACGGGGGATAGAATACATGCATGGTGCGTTCAGTGTTTACTGAAGGCATACTGGTCGCTCTGAATTGAAGAAAACCCCTTGTCGTTACTAAGACAACACAGTTGTCAAGGAAACGAGATGCCTGTGTCATCAATATAATGCTGCTTTTCAAGTCATTCGTAAAAATAGGCAAGATGCATTAGAGTTGGACTGCTGATGATGTTATTCATTCAGAAGTATTATTTATTCTCATTCACAAATGATTCTTGGGATCAATGGCTGTAATCACTCACAGTATTTTTTATTTTATTGGTTTTTACTTTTACAGGTCCAGACCTTGCTGCAACAGATGCAGGACAAGTTCCAAACCATGTCAGACCAGATTATAGGGAGGAATATCCTTAACACATTAACAGTTGTCCCTTTACTGGTGTATTCCATTAGCATTTCTCTTGCAGCATTCTCTCTCTCTATACAGTTCTCCACAGCACTGACTCAAACATCCGTTAACACATTAGAGAGTTTTGGGTTGTTTTTGTTTTTTTTTCTTATGTGCCTTAACCATTTCTCCACTTGATGAGATGAGCACACGCATTGATGACTTGGAAAAGAACATTGCTGACCTAATGACTCAGGCTGGTGTTGAAGAGATCGAAGCATCACCTGAAAAGGCTAAAGAGGGTCAAGGCCCCTAATGAAGGTAAGAAGGTAGTTTTAAGCCTATTATGATTTATTTTAATCTTTAAAATAAAGCTAAATTAGCAAAAATGAATAAAGTTGAGATTACAACAAGACTTTTCCCTTTTTTTCTGTGTCACAGGTTCCTAAGTAACAAGACAAGAAGTCGGTCCTAATTTCAGGAGCAGCAGACTTTTCCATTCTAAAGATCACTTCTATTGATTTGATGTGTCATTGTGTGAAATGCTTTTTTATATATTGAGTATTGTGCTAAACGGTTAACAGTTATGTAATGACTTGAAAAGACGAGCGTTACTTGTAAACTAGAATAGTGTGTGACGCGCCATTCAGAACCTAAAATGCTCACCTGCAGGAATGCAACTTGTGGAGTTAGGACACAGTCCGGTTATACAGTTGTTTAGCTACCATAACGTATCATAATTAATTCAGACCCATTGAGGTGATGGGGCCTGTTTTACCCCAGTCTGTGCTGAGCAGAACCCACAGGTTAATAGGCCAGTAGAACCTCCATCCCTACCAACTTGGGAAATGGGCACCGTGAACATTTACATGTGTGTTACAAATGGCACTGATGCTACCAAGGTGTGGGATGCATTCCAATTCAGATTTTCTTCTATGAACGCTATTTAATACAATACTGTTTGTCATGTATAACAAATGTTTGGCCAGGTGCTGAGTGAATTTTTAGAAATATATTAACTCTGAGGTGCTCAAGTGTTGGGTTTTTTTCCTTCAAGCAATAGTAGTTGTTGATGACACAACTGTCTGGAAAGTGTTTCTTTTGGTCTGTGCTGTTTTTGCTTTAAAGTATTAGCGATCATAAGACGCCGATACAAACTGTTAACCACACTTTCCCTGCATAATAGGAACCTTTTATTGAAATCTCTTCAAACACAAAACAACTAACCAGCAGAGATCCTCAAAATAAAATACTTCAAGTGCCAAACTGAAAAACAGCAGTAAACAATACAGCATGTCACAAGGGTGGAGTTGTCACACGATTTAGTACATCATCAGCAGTTTATGAACATATTAAAAATGCAACATTTAACTGAATGGTTCCTTGATTGCATTGTAACATCATAACTCATGGCACCACAGAAAGAACTCAAGCTAGAACTCAAAGTCTGCTTCCGTCATGTCAATGGCCCAGGCAAACTTGTCTCTTTGGGTCTTATTGTAGATTTTTTCAATAGGTACCCCCATGTTCTTACACCTGTAACAGAAATAAGTATAAGTATATACTGTAGTGAAAGCTCATCTACACAACAGCCAGTCTTTTCTTCTAATACATTTCACAAGCTTCACAACAACCTAGTGCTACAATGGTAACAATACCAGAGGGATTAAAGGCATCTGAGAGACACCATAGTTATATAGTCATATCACATCTCTCTCTCTCTCTCACACGGTGACAGAAGCACTCCTGTCCCATTTGGTTTAAGAACTGATGAGTGAAGAGACAGCTTCATCAGCAGGTGAGTGTGAGGTGTTTTTATTTGTTCTAATTCATTGAGCTAAATCTGCCTGACCAGGGCAGCCATGCAACACCCGTTGCTATGGTGATGCATGCCAAGAAAGATAAGCAACTTCATGGCAGTGTAAATCCATATACAGGCAAAAAATTAGCTGTCTGACAGACTTACTTTTGCCTCCAGTTGGACACATAATCACATTGGAAATCTGAGTTTGTGCTTTCATGTACATGTTTTGGCTTGCATTTCAAACATAACATACACCTCTGATCAATATAGCTGAAAGTTTTTGGTTGGTAGCAGGACGCTCCCTCTCCTAACCATGCACTTCAACCAAATGTAATGAAATTAAGTTGGAATAATTTCCATTTAGCGATGTTGCACATGTGCAGGGAAAATATGCTGATCTGTGAATTAAGTTGACACACGTTTTCTGCTTATCCAGGTTGTTTAGTGTGTCCATGTTTGTATTAACTCACCAAGCCACACTAATGCGTGGGTCCAGATAGTTTAGTTTTGAGGTACCCAGGGCAATCTGTTTGTTCTCCTCTCGGTCAGTTGCCTGCACCTCCATCTTCAGCAGCTGCTCCTCACAGCGCTGCACTGCCGACTTCTTCCGCTCCACCAGCCTGGCAGAAATATTGAAAAAGTGCAACAGCTTCACGCAGCTGACTGAAATAAATAAAAGATTCCTGGCTTCAAGGAGCCATAAGTGTATGAAAGACTAATTCGATGGAGGGTGTTTGTGTAAGTAATTACAAGTACATAAAGTGTAGCTACACAACATTAAACTTGCAAAAAACACCATTCAAAAATTGTGTAAACTTTTGAAAGGGCTGTTACAACCTGAAGAACTGAAGTATGTTGTTTGAAGGCAAATAACTTCACATGATACGTTTCTCTTGTGCATAAAGATTAGGATTTAGCGTAAAAGGAGCTTAGATGTTATGATTACTGTCCACAGCTTTGTTTTGTTAAATATCTACCTAACTGCGACACTTACGTCTGCAACTTGGGGTCAGAACCTTTGGCCTTGGCCTCCTTCTTGGCCTGTTTCAGCTCGGTCTTGGCCAGAGCCAGCTGTTCTTTTCTAGCATCAATCTAGGAAGAGAACATTATACCAGTACAGGTATATATAGGCACCATTGCCAAATTCCTTGATTTGGGCTATAGAAATTATTGTCTCTACAAATTTTCCCTACAATAAAAATTTACAAATGACTGCCTCCTCATAACCATTCTTACCTTGGCCTGTAGGTTAGCCATCGACTGTTCAAAAGTTTTTGGCGCTGCCCGCTGGTGGTTACAGAGAACAGCAACTGCTCGGTTAGCCCTGTTGTAGGAGAGCAGTTTCTCTGCCACACTGTCAGACTCTGCGAGGGATGACAGAACAATAATTTGTATTTAAGCAGGTAAACCCTTAGAGAACGCACATCTGAAAAGAATTATGCACCAAAATATAAAAGATAAAATCGCTCTTACAAACACACACACACACACACACACTGCTGCCACCTCATTTCAGTTATTCAGATCTCCATTGGCTTCATCTATTCTTCCTGGGGTCCACACAATAAGCAAAGCAACCACATGCCAGTCTACAGATTGGCTCTCAGCGGCAATCCCGAAATGAGAAGAAAGTGTGACACTTTCTGTAAATGAGAAAAGCCAGCCAACGGGGCCCTGATAAGAGTAAGGCAGACGCACTGCACTGGCTACAGTGATAATGCACTCCTACCGTGACTGGCAAGGCTGACTGACATGAGGGTATCTCAAATCAAGCAAGCTAAAAATAAAAAATAAAAACAAGCATGGCAGTTTTATCATGATGGACCGTGACACAAGCAGTCAGGTAACAAGAGAATGATGAGAGCCGGACAGAAGTATTGAAGCTGCCAGTAACTGTCCAGCAGCTGTGGAATATGAGCCAGTGTCTTAAAAGCTTAAGTATGTTAGAAAGTCATTTACGTAACATAAGACTGCTTTATGTTACAGTGCGTGTGTGTGTGTGTGTGAGACTTACGGTTTGTGAGCTCTTTGAGCTGCTGCTGCAGGGTGACGGAGGCGTTATATGTCCTGAAGACCTTCGCAGTCAAACCCGGCATCAGAGAACTCAGATGCTTGTTCAGCAAGCTTGTCTGCCATGAGAAATGGACAGGACAGAGACAAAGATAAAAAGATACATCAGTGTGGTACACAGTACAGCAGATACTGTAAGCACAATCCATCACTAAACCATTGACCCAACTGAAGCCACAAGTCTTCTCTACCACTAGATGGCACTGTGGGATTGTTTCACCGCAGAGAGCTGCAATTTACCGTAACAAAAAACACACAAATTCCCATCTCTACCTTCATTGTCACCATTATCCATTAGACCGTGGAGATTTAAAAGATCACAGAACTATTTCCCCCTCTGACATTTCTGTAGGTATTATAACAAGTTAGAACTGTCATAGCCTGTGTTTAGATAGCCATTAGCTGCAGCTTGAAAAGAACAGCGAAGCGATGAGACGCACTCAAGAGTGTAAAGACACAAACACACTGGTGTGACAAAACAAACATGTATTCTCACAGCGCACATACTGATATGAGGCGCAAACATGTGGAATTGCTGTACAGATGAAAACACACACTCAACCATGAACCACAGTGATGCTGCTGGTGAGCTCACAGCTCTTGAAACAAAAAAAATATATATTCTGATGAAGATTACAGTAATGATGTGGCTGGTTTAATCAGCGCGAGGTCAGGACCCGGCTGTCTGGGGCTGTAGACTTGGATGAATGTTTGTGTCTCGGTGCCTATTAGAAATGCAGCGAGGGAGCGCTTTCATGTACACATACATGTGGAATCAAACATTGGAGAGCACACAGGTACGCACGCGTGCATAAACTGGCATCTGCTGCCTTGCCTGCCTTGCTAATGAGCTACCCAGCTCTGCCCCTGCAATGCTAATGAAGGTGTCTGCAAGATGAGGGGGCAAGTGTGATAGCTCTCACAGCCCCCCCAACTCCCTTGGCATGGTGTGTTACGTGTGCAGAAGTGTGTGTTTGTGAACGTCATCCATGTCATCTCCTGGGGCATTGTTGTCATTACTCCAGCTCTAATTTCCTGTCCATAATGCAGTGTGAGACTTTACCATCAGCATACTGCGAGCCAATTTGAAGTGATAGTAACTAATGGCAGGAAGAAGCATCGACTGCTGCAGTCTTAATCATTTATGATGACCGGCGCCAATTTGTATGTTCTTTGCTTTGGTTCGGTTTGAAAAGATTAGAGAAATAATGAAATGTGCCCAAATTAAGCAGCGGAATGGGACTACGCCACACTGCTGGAAGTAACTTCATTTATTTCACTAAGCTGTACTTAAAGTTAAATTCCCACTGAGGTTACAGCGAAGCTACAACCGCAGACAGAGTCTGAACTGTGGGCTCTAATGATGTGGACTCAGAAAGAGAAGGCGCCCAGACAAGGCTGACAAACACCTACATTATCAGTCTCGATTGCACACTTTTGTGCGCGTGTGTGCACGCATTTAGCAAACCACATTAACTGCGGCTGAGCGTTTTGCAATCCGATATAGATGAGCACCATTCTTCCCCGACTCTCCGTCTGAAATGCCATTCAGGATACTGAATTATTTGCAGCACAGAATGCCTGCAGATATTTGAAAGCCTGGGCCACATTGGAGGTTTGTGCACTCTATTGTATATTGTAACTGATTTCAGCATTTCACTTCAGTATTTTGTAAAGGTAGCCAGAGACAGGGAAGAGAGGAATGAACACGACAGGTCTTGTGTCAGACGCAGGCTGTTATACTGGAACGGCACACAGCTTAAAGTGGCCGTATTGTGCTTCATTTATATGGTGTATTTACAATGATGCCGGGTCATATGATTTTCAAGTTAGAAGTGCAGTAAAGCTCTATTGCGTCTTCTCTCTCTCCGGGCTTCGCACAATCTTTGCAGGGCCAAACTACGACCAGTAGGAACAGCACCATCGTTAGTAACAAGTAACAGCAGAAAATCCTGCAGCGTACGGAGACAGTTTGTCAAAACTGTTGCCAGTGAAGAGCCATGAACAGAATAAAACCACAGCTCATAGAGTCTCTGTTACTGGCCTGTCTTGTGGTGTCATTTGTTATGTATTTAGGTTTGTTACTTTCCTCTCCAACATGCAAAGTCTACTGCTAATTCATTTGAAAGAACACTGATCAAAGCTTTATGGCTACGTAGAAGTAGCGAGTTCGTCCTCGGTTACTTTCCATCTCGCTATATAGAGCTTTCACAATCAGTTTCATTTTCAGCCACTTGAAAGGCTACAGAGAGGAATGTAATGAGAAAGTTTATCGTTTTTAGAACAGTATTAGTAGCAGCTTGTGGAGAGACACTTGCAGGACACTCGAACAGTGGAGTGATGCACTTTAAAATAAATAAGGATTCAACGTCCTGGTAAATATTTAGTATAAAAACTGAAATAGTAAAAATCCAACATATAAATATAGCAGCTGAAACTGGGAATAAGTTGGGGAATTTCTCCCGTCTTCGCAGCGTATCTGCCAGTGCGCCAACTGCTTGGTTACATCATCACTTGCTCTTTAGCAGGATGCTTGATTAGGCTTGTACTGTCATGAGCAGTGCTTGCAGGTAACGCAAGCAGTTGTCCAACTCAGCAGTATATCACGTGTGCTACAGTACATCTCCAATCAGCTCTCCATGCTGTTGCTGTGAGGCCAGCTACACTGCGGACACATAACGTAGCACACATCAAACACACTGGTCCTACTGATCAGCTCTATTATCAGTCTAGCTATTTAAGGAATATGTGGTTCAGTATAATATCCAAAGTTGCTGTTATGAGCTTTCACACTGCTTGAACAATGAAGCACTTTGGATGGATTAACTAACTAACTAAGCTAATTGCCCAGACTGAAAGGTGGGCGTTTTCAACTCAAGCTTCTACGGTGGGCAACCCTTAAAATGCACAAAACAAACGTGACCCTATAAACTCACTGTATACGATATATTCAATGACGTATAGAACTTCTGTCTTCTGGCTGAATAACATGCCGAGTCATAAACGTCTTTTGTTCAGGGGGTCTCACACACACAAAACTCCTCAATGATTACATGTTCACACGTGTGAGCAGAACGGCAGCAATTATGATCAAGCTCACCAGCCAAGTTAGTTTAGGGCCAAATGTCAGAGAGGTTATTAAAAGTATGTGGCTCAGAGTTACTTAACTTTCTTCATCTAACTTTCAGCTCCTGTTTTCCACTTTTGTCTTTCCTTAGAACCTTTTTTGAAACGGCTGAGAATAGCAGCACACTTGACAGTTCCACCACTCGACTTCTATTCTCTCTCCATTTCCACAGGTCAAATTTACTTTTATTTCAACGCCCAATACCACAAATCGCCTTTCTCGTCATTATTTTAGCCTGGCTCTGCCTCTTTGCATTTTCCTTCCCTCCGTCTTTCATCTCATACCTTTTTCCATCTCCATCATCATCATCATCATCCACCTTCTCCATCATAACCTACCTGCAGAAGTCATTTTTCTACAGCTTCATGCACTCCTACATCCCCACACCCATGCGCTCCTCTCTCAGTGGCCTGGCCTTTCTGGGTGTCAATCAGACCTGCCCACAGCACCCATTACCATTCCACCTCCAACACACCCTGACATTTCCTGACACACCAGAGGGCAAAGAGCAGAGGCTGAGCACTCCCGCCTTCAATTTCTTAATCTCATCCTCCACTCTTGTATTTTCCCTCCATCTTCTTTTTCTTACCTGTCAATCATTCCGTACCAACACAGATGCCGGCGCTCAGACCTTCCTCCTGGTTTGTTTCCCTTTGTTTTGCTGAACCTGTCCAGTGTGGCCATTAATCTAATACATAAGTACAACACCACCAACAACTCTGTGTCTCTTGAGTGTATCGCTAGACAAAGTATTTCTATGCAATAATAGCACTTAACCCAAGGTCAACAGGCTGTTAGTTGCTGTGGCAGCAGCCTGGTTTCCACTACTATGAACCTGTATACTGAGGGATTCTGAACATGTTTCCCGACAAGGACAATCTCTTGGCCTGGGGTTTAGATTCAAATAGACAAATAATGTGGTTGGTCTGCTTTGAAGCCCAGCACTTTCCTACAGTGAACTAACCACGTGTTTGCTGTATTCTGTGTGGCCTTGCTGCCTGCAGCTACAGAAGGAGATTGAGACGACGGTAGAGTTTTGTGTGTGGAAATTCATCCGCTCAGCACGCTCACTCTCAACGTTCACTTGTGCGGTTTCATTTTTATCTGCCAGAGTCCATCCCCTCTCTCTTTTGAAACTCCTTTTCTGCTTTTACTCTCCTCGTTTCCAATATTCTTCTCCTCATTTTTACCCCTTTCATCTTGCCACACCAATGGCTCATCCTCATTCAATCTCATCTTATACACCTTCCAATTCTAACGGCAGCTTTCTGTCTGCAGAAAACATAAAGATGTAATTCTATTTCGCTTCCCCAATATTTTTGTGCATTTTATTCAAATATTAAACACAACTGACAAATATTCACACATACACAGAAGTTAATTATTCATAGCACTCACACTTCCAAGCCATTTCGTTACTTCTGCGCAAATGCAAAGATGTAGAGCAACAGATGAGAATGTTTGTAAAAGATTTAAAACTTAACAGTAAAAAAAAAAAAAAAACGTGTAAAAAGCTGAAGACACTCACATTAAGCCGGTCAAACAGGTCGTCTCCAGGTTGCTTCTTCTCCAGGAACAGTTTAAGATTCTTGAAAACCTGAAAAGACACATTTCCTCTCAAAACAACCTGAGGCAAATTATTTGATGTTTGGGTGAAAAGTTAAAATTTCATGTATGTGTAAAGAAAAACTAAGGAACTGTAAAGAAGAAAAAAGTCAAAAGGATAAAATACTTTTTTTGTGACGCATTTTAAATAGTGTGATCTATTTCCAACCAATTACATCCAACATTGCTAGAGACAACGTTCCTTAAAAACACTGTTCCCCAAATAAACTTGTAAAACATGCGACATACACAATTAATAGCAACAGATGTACTTTATAAAACAATTACATATTCACAGGCTGATAATTGTGGCAACTGTGCTCCCCCTTGGCAAATAAGCTGAAAAAAGTGCAAGTGCTTTTGGGATGAAAATGTAAATCAGTTTCTGTTTAAAAGTCCCAGAGAAGCAGAGAAACAGAAGTGATCTTGCTTAATTGGTTTAGTAATGTGTTATGCATGTGTGTCTGTGTGTTGTGAATAGGAATAATCACTTAGAAACAAAGAAATAAATGCTCATCAGAGTGAGAGCACCAGACACAATATGTGTGCACAGCTGCAGGTGTCCTCACACTGCAAGTTCATTTTAAAAAGGCATTCAGCATTTCAGCTGGTTTTCAAATTAAGTAATAACTAGGTAAAAGCTAAAATAAAGCAAACAAAGGGATGTTGGGGATCACTAATGGTAACTCCAACACAGCTGACTTTTCCTCTAAATACAGGACATGCCTGTACCTGACAAGTCACAGCAGTCTAGATGGAACCGCTTTCCCAATTGCTCTATACGCTTATATACATTTACACTGTATATAAGCCAAACATGTAAAAAGTATTAGATTCAGTGGTTCTAGTGTCAAAAACGGAAATCCATTCCTCTGTCATCCGTGTTCCATTTTATTCCAAGTGACATTTAGTCGTGATCTCACAGGTTTCCCTGGGAATTGATGATGCTAAAATATGCAAGGGACTAATTAATTCTAGCTAATGTGTTGCTTTTGAATGCACTCATTTGAATAATTCTAGGTTCTGCCAAGAAACAAAGCACTTTGGCTGTCAGGTGCTAACATTTCTTTTTCAATCTCTGGAATAGAAGATAGCATGGGCTGACACCAGAGGAGGGGTTGGAAATTTACATATGCATGCACACACACAAAAATGTGACAGCTGTTTGACAGATTGCAGACAACTAAACAAGATTAAAACCACTTCCAGACACATTTTGTTTTCTTCTGTTGTGTCACTGCATAACCTGCTCATCACAGTACGCGTCACCATTTACTCCATTACCTAGACGAACATCTAACAGGAGCTGCTGCAACACTAACTATCTGGCTGGTCTTGGTGCAAACACCTCCCAAAAAAACCCCCAACAACTTAAACTGACTGCATCTGGCTTTAAACGTTAATACACATGTCAAAGTCTGAGGCTAACATATGTACAGTTAAGTGGGGAAAGAATAAAATCAGTCCTACAGTTTATGCCATATTAGTAATTTTCCACTTGAAATGAAGTGGGCTTATTGCAGCAGTCTTTCTATAGGTCCTCTTATGCAATTATTATGCAATATGTCCTACTTAGAGACATAAGAGGTAGAAAGGCTGAACATAACCACCTGAAAGTAGCCAAGAAACTTGGTTAACTCTGAAGTGTGGGGGGAAAAAAAAGAAAAACAGTGCATTTACACTTGAAGTTTTACAGTCGCCCATATGACACACATCTGTCAGAAGAACACAGTTGTATTTTAGTCAGTCTACTTTATGTGTACTGTAGACATCAGCTTAACAGCTCGTGTTTCACTTTATCTGTCGTAGCAGCATGTTAACTCTAAAAATCTACTCTCCTGTGCTGCAATTCTGAAATGTTACCTTTGCTTAATACTCTCCCTGACTGATTACTCAAAAGGTTCTACTCAGCCTGTAGAAACTGTGCAATTTCCATGCATTAAGAAAAGTTATGTTACGTAGGACTTTAGGGTTTGTGTAAACAAAATGTAGAACCCAGTGTTTGTAGACAGGAACCATACAATTTGGTACAGTTGGGGCAGTGATCAATAGTGAAAAATGACAACATGAATGTGGTTTTAAAAGCATTAGTGGCTCACAAATCTTTCTCTATTAAGCTGTAATCAAAGCCAAGCAGGCTGCAGCACAAGATTAACATTAATTCAATCTCCATCTCTGACCAAACCAGTTTAAGCTCAAATCTCTATTTCAGGCTCTGTGTGATGTGTATTTAGGAGACCTTCTCTGTAATGACTGAGATCTGGGTGTGAAGGTATCCATCTATGCATTCATTTGTTACTTTACCTTCTTAATGACTGGGACTTTGTTGTAATAGCGAATGGAGTCTTTACCCAGGAAGTCAAACTCCACCACACACTCACTGCCATCTAGCTGCTCGTGCAGAGTGATGTGCTCGACACGTAGCGAGCAGCAGCCCACCGTGTCTGCCGTCTCTCCCTCTTCCTTCTCGTTACCAGCTCTCAGCGCCAGCTTTACGGGTCAGAAGATACAAAAGCAAATACATATCAAATCTAAACATACACAGCCAGTACCTTTCACCACCATCCCTTTCATTCACGGAGCAAACACGCCAATTAGATTGCTATAAATAGCATACACATCCACAATGATGACTGGGAAATGAGAACAACACAACAACTGCATAGTAAACAAAGCCAAACCAAAATCTAAACAATCCTGACACAAGTTGAAAGCAATCAAACACTAACATTTTACTCAATGCAGAACAAAATAATAAGCATAGAATCACTAGTAGAAAATGTCTACATATAATCCATTTGACTGTTTTCCATTGGGCTACGAGGGAAAAAGAAAGACAGAGGCAAACATTGATTTCAAACATTCTTACTTGGTTCTCAGTGTGTTGAGAAAATTTCACTCGCTGACAACAATTTATTTCGAGTGCAAGTGTGTAAACATCACATTTTGTATCATAATTTCTGCACCTCACCTCGAGAGGTCACTCAGAACCTGACCTTGTCTATGAAGTAGAGGGCCACAGCTCTCTGGCGAATACTCATCTCTTTACACTTGAGATCACAGAGGTACTGATTACGGATGTCGTCCACATGTGACTTCAGTTTCCGAGCAACCTCATATTTCTCCCAGTCCTTTTCTCCCTGCACAAAAAAAAAAAAAAAAGAGGAAAGGATAAGGAATTTTGCACCAGTTTGTAATAATGTAATCAGACCATGGATGAAGTTATCAGAAAAAAAAAGCACACAGAATTTCTCTTTTCCTAATGTTTTCCACTGATGTTATATATTGGAACCGAGACACTGTTAGGCCCATCAGTGAACACACACACTCCTACAGACTAACAGTGGAATAACTTAACCTTTACGTATGAAAGATTGAAAGGAGGAGCGAGCAAATGGAGAAGAATGAAAGAGAATGAAGGGTAAGGAATAACAAGACATTCTTCTTTTTATAAGTCATAGTGCTTGCCATTTAGTGTTAAAAAAAAAACTATTATGGAATTTTAATAATTCAGACGAATCTAACGAAAAGCATTGGTGTATTTAAATGCAAATTTCTAACTCAAACAAATCACGGCTATCGTGCCTTTATTGACCATGATAAGGAATCATGTCACAATAAAAACATTTTGAGCTCTGATATTTTTATAACAAACTTATTAAAAACATTTACTTTCACCTACTGCATATTTGAGCCAGTTATAGAACTACTGAGTTTAATGTAAACACTGAGAAGTCTAGCAATGCTTTTTATACATACATAAAGTCCACCAAGCTCATCAAGTGCTTTTTTTAATTAACAAAAGCCAATGGGTGAATTAGTGCTGATGGTGACGCACAGCTACATTTTATTCACATATAAAGTACTGCATTCATCAGCGATACACAAAAAAAAAAAAAACACAGCATCCACTATCCTCAGATGTACATTTTAGAGACTTTATCTTAAATAAAACCCTACTTTGATGGAAGGCTATATATATATTTTTTTCTTTTTAACTTTTCAGTGACTAGTCTGCCATGAAAAAAAAAATCCTTGAGCTAAATAATCCACTCTGTTCTAATAGGACAGTGACAGTAGTAGCTGCTACTGCAACACTTGACTAGAAGGACTCCATGTTTTGTAGGAAAATATGTGATTTAGAAATTGTATTAAATCAAGTGGAAAACCTCATCTAAAATCTGAAATGTTCAACGTGCATGAATCACATTTCAGTCATGTAACGCCAAACAGACTGTGCCAACCTGTCCCACATTAAATTTTTCAGAAAACTGGTTAAATAATAATGATTAAAAAAAATTAGCCCTAAAGCAGTAGGAACTTTTTGACATGCGTGCTAATTAAAAAAAACAACTTTTCCATTTTGCATCAGACTGACAGGCTTACCTTGAGCTTTGAGTTGGCATTGAGCATGATGTATTTAATGGAGCCCTGGATGTTTTCCGTCCAGCTGGCCAGCCATGTCACAGTGTTGTCATGTCGAATCTCTTTCCAGTGGTGACCAGCAGGTGCAACAGGGTGTTTGGACTCTCTGCAATGAAATAAAAGATTAACCGTCGAGTTATTACGCATTTGTCACTGATATGCAGCACAACCTTAATGAAGACCAACATTCAGTTTGATAGCCCTGCGTGTATATACAGTAGTCATGGCCAAAATTATCGGCACCCTTGCAATTCTGTCAGAAAATGTTACCAATTGCAAATGTTTTGGTAGTCACGTGTTTGTCGTTTGCACCGGAACAACACAAAAAAAAAAACACATAAGAAAAGTCAAACTTGATAAAAATTCACACACAACTCAAAAATGGACTGGACAAAATTATTGGCACCTTTTCAAAATTGTAAGAAATCAAGCATGTGATGTTCCTGTAATTTGTATTGAGACACCTTCAAGTAACAGGTACGGACAATATAGTAATGACACAGTTAAAATGGAGAACTTAACTTTGGTGTTCTGTGTCACACCGAGCATGGAGAAAAGAGAGACGCAGTATTTGAGAGAAAACTATTGTGGAAAATGGACAATCTCACGTCCATTACAAATTACACTAAAGAATTGTTTGAATGGTGGATAAAGAACCCTGATTAACTACCAAACAAATTCAAGCTGATCTGGGACGCTATGGTAGAGACCCAGGAGGACACCACTGCTGACACAAAGGCATAAAAAAAGCAAGACTGGAGTTTGCCAAAACCTGTGACAAAACCACAATCCTTCTGGGAGAACGTACTGTGGACAAATGAGACAATAGCAGTGCTTTGTGGTGAAGGGCATCATGGCATTGTTTACAGACAGACAAATGAGACCTTCAAAGAAGACAGACCCTACAGTCAAACATGGTGGAGGTTCCAAAATGTTTTGGGGTTGCTTTGCTGCTTCTGGCACTGGATGCCTTGACTGTGTGGACGCTAACATGAAATCTGATGATTTCCGAAGAATTTTGAAGCACAACGTAGTAGCCAGTGTAAGAAAGCTGCGTCTCCACCAGAGGTCATAGCTCTCCCAGCAGGACAACGACCCCAAACACACTTCAAAAAGCACTCCCAGAAATGGTTCCAAACAAAGCGCTGGAGAGTTCTGAAATGGCAGGAATGAGTCCAGATCTGAATCCCACAGAACACCTGTGGCGAGATCTCAAAACAGCAGTTGGGAGAAGGCATCCTTCAAATCTGAATGACCTGGAGCAGTTTGCAAAAGAAGAGTGCTCCAAAATTCCAGTAAGGAGGTGTAAGAAACTCATTCATGGTTACAGTAACAATTGATTTCAGTTATTTTTTCCCAAAGGGGGAGCTATCAAATATTAGGGTGCCAATAATTTTGTCCGGTCCATTTTTGAGTTCTGTGTGAATTTTTAATCAGGTTTTTTGTCTTGTTCCAGTGCAAACAAAAACAATAAACCAAATTTGACTGAATACCAAAACATTTGCAATTGGAACAACTTTCTAAGAGAAATTAAAAATAAATATTTTCTTTATTCATGCGTCACCATGTCACACACTCACTCGCTGCAGTTGATGATGACGTCTTCCGGCTGGATCCTTTTCTTCAACATGCCCTGTTTGGGGTGCTCGCCTCTACCCCTGAACAGTCCAGGAGGCTCAATTTTAAAGTTGCCAATGCGCTCTCTGTGATGGTCCAACAGACAGTAACCAAACTCATCCACTATCTTCTCATTGGCCTCCTTTAAAGCCTAAAAACAAAAATTAAAAAAATCTTAGAACGATGTAAGAGCAATAGCGCTGTTCATTCGTGAACAGAAGACAAGAAGGATGCGCTACCAGTTTTTCCTCCTTCGTCATGTTTTTCTTGGCTTCCACCTTGTCTTTATGCATGGCGTGCATCTCACCAAAGTCACATTTGTCAAGCTCTTTAATCAGCACTCTCTCTTCTTGGGTCATTTCCTAAACAAAAAAACAACAACCAAAAAAACAAATTAATAAAAAGTTACACTATACTGAGCAAGTTTTATTCACATTTAAATTCACATAACATAAGAACAACGTATAGCGACAAACCATGCACATCAGACAAATCAGAAGATTAATGAGCAACATATTTGCTTCATTCATCTTTTTCAGTCATTAATTTGGCAAAGACAAAGAGTGCGCATTAGAAGCTGTACTGGGATTATTATTATTATTATTTATCTATTGACATTTCAGTGACATTTAACAGTCAACATTAACAGTCTTGTCAAACACATTTGACTAAAAAAATAGCAGATTAATCTATCATGGAAACAACTGTTAGCCTTAACAGAAAATGCACAATTAACCCTCTTCAATATGTATTAGCTGCACCAAAATAATATTTCATACCTAATTTATAATCCACACACAAACTTTAAAAGTATTAACATTAAGAGGCTCAAAATAGCAGTTTAACTCACAGTGATAACACTAAATTGTATATTAATATCATTCCTGTGATGGGTCAAAAAGCTTGAGCTGAAAGAAAAACAGAGCTGCACTCAACACTGCTTTAATAAATTAACTGGGACCTTTTAACACAGTGTCTTTGTTCAGATAATCTTTCAAGACAATGTTATATGATAGAAACTAAACAAGACAAGTGTGATCAAAACAGATCAGTGACCTTTTAATTACACATCTTTGTGAAGGCAGAGTGAACATAAAAAAAATGAAGTGGCATCATTAGAAAAGGCCAGAGTATAGATCCCCTAAGAATGCCACTGCTGGGGGAGCAGTCTGGACACAGCGGTACACTGAAGGCAGGAGCAGCAGAAGTCCAGCTGGAACAGTAATGTTTCTGAATCACTACACATGGGGTTACCCCTTGCAGCTTGTGGTGCCAAAATGTCATGACAACACAAGAGGCTTTTAATATGGGCTCCTGCTGTTGTGGGCAAGGAAGCAATTGCTGCATTTTGGGGACTATCTGCCTGTGAGGATGAGTAGTTTTAAGGTCACATTGGCCTTGAGCAGGAAACAATAACAGTGAACCGTTCAAGACCCGGACGGATCAGACGATATGATAATAATATAAGGAAGACAAATAAAAGCATTTTACCAGAACAACCAATCAATCAAGGTTTTAAACAAATTAAAAGGAATGCCTACTCTTGTCACCCAAAATCCCAGATGATGATATATGTAAAAAAAAAACTAAAACTAAACAATAGCTTGTGCGCACATGTGTGAGCTCACACAACTTCAACTCCACTCTGATGGTTGGACACACACACTCTCTGCGTATCTAAGCATGACTGACATCCACCGGTGGGCGGGCACCGAGGGCAGTGGAGCGAGGAGAGTTTTTCCGGCTATAATAAAACTGTTTAATTGGATTTGTTCATATGCAGGGGAGCTACTTGTATGGATTAGCATATCAATGCCTTCACACAAATCATATTTTCAAGTGCATTGAGCACTAAGCAGCGCAAAATTAATTCTGCATGATATGCCTTGGGGCCTGGCACTGAGTTTTCTCTATCCAGAGGACATCCTGACGTGCATGTACCACTTACAGTCAAACGCAACCGAAGCTTTATGCACAAATATTTGACAGTTTACACACACCTAAGGTTGAATATACACAACTAACACTATACAGTGTACTAACAGATGGCCTCAAGAAAAAGTTTCAGAACTGGTAATGACGACAGATACTTTTTATCCCAATTTAATTATTATGCCTTGTGTGCACAGAAAATAAGTTTCCAGATATCAATGACACTTTAAAGGATTGATTTAGCATGAATGTCAAATTTACATGAATATTTGCTTTAAATCTCACTAGTCTGAGCTGTGGTTGTACAACTAGCACAGCAGGGACCCAATTAGAGCTTTTTTACCCCTCCAACACAACAAACATATGATGCTATCTGACGTTACCTTCCTCCAGTCTTTGAAGAAGTTCTCCCGGAACACCTTCTTGGTGGTGTATTCATGGTCCAACATCTGGGCAAAGAAAAGCGCCACTTCCTCAGCTGCCAAACTCAACTTCACCTCCTTACCTGTATATTTAAACAGAAACCAATCACTATGGTTATTTATTGCAATAATATAATTGTACAATAATAATTGCATCATTTCATACATGCAAGAGTTCACCTCTATCTCTTTCAGAGTCCGAACACAATCTAACACCTGCCTGAGCTTGTTCAAAGTCCCATCAGACTAATCGACAACTTTACAGTGGTGGGTTCAGAGACAAG
The DNA here is from genome assembly GCA_030770545.1 of Macropodus opercularis. NCBI lineage: Eukaryota > Metazoa > Chordata > Actinopteri > Anabantiformes > Osphronemidae > Macropodus > Macropodus opercularis. Next base: position 5,509,811 of record CM061094.1, on the reverse strand, counting down.
GACACAGATCGACATTCATCCCCATCAATACAAGCGAGCTACAAACAAGCACATGCACGCACAAAAATTACCAGATCAAACTAATTCCCTATAGGATCATGTTGTGGCTGGACTACTAACACAGCAAAAACAATTACACTCATCAATCAGTGTTTGACCCAATACACCTTTGTTGTCCTATAGGTTCAATTGTGCATGTGCGTGTCCTGTGTGCACGAGCAGCTAAATTGGGCTGCCTGTACATTGGTATTCATATTTACTTCAAAGACTTCTTTGAAAAACTTTCTCCACTGTCCCTTCACTTAAGACTTTTGTTACTTTCTAAGATTAGAAAAACCATTCCAGCACAATTAGTGTTTCCTATGCGCTGAACTATTTTCAGTATCAACACTGACTGTTCGTTACGGGTTGTTTCCTTTTTAAACCATGTAAAAAGTTACTGCATTCATACAACTGCAAATACATTATTAGTACACGTGTAAGAAGCCTACCTAGTATGGAGAGCTAAGCCAAGGTCAGAATACAGCTGGACTGTCAAGGTTAGCACACTGTACACAGCTGCTGGTCAATATTGTTTCCGTGAGAAATGTTCGCTTTTAAACTAAGACGGCAAATGTTTGGTCCCCCAGTACATACACTGAAACATATTTTGAAAGACTCTAAAGGACTCATCCAGAGGAAGAAAACAACAGAACAGAAACTTAAGAATGCATGCATGGGAATTCAGACTTAAACAGTAATTTAGCTATTCAGTTAATTAGTTTCTAACACTTGTAGGGTTCGAACAGTGCTGCTGTTGAAAACAAAGATGTGAAATTAGATCAGGAGGACATAGCTTTAGCAAATGAACACCAGCCATCGTGCAATTTGGAAATTTAAATATTCTAATTACATTACATTATAATAATTTGACAAAGCTCGTGCAGAGATTTAGGGGGTGTTGGATGTGGGGCTGGTAGCCTTAAGCTAAGCTAGAGAGAAGGCTGCAGAAGTCTTTCAACTTCAAACCTCATTGTGTTCAGATTGAGTAAATTCTGATTCAAATAATGTATCATAAGAGAATTTTGAACATCTTGCTGTTTTTTGCTACATTTATTAAATCTGGTCATACACATATATAGTATGTAAGTAATTGTGCATGACTGTCTTTGTGAGTGTCTTTATGCACTGTTATGTATGAAAATACAGAACCTTACGTTTCAACAGTATCCTGAGACACCAAAACGACTGTGAGAAAGCATGTGAAGTGTGCCAAAAACAGCCTGTACAATACCCTTTCATCCATTCCAATCACACGCTCTCACACAAGCCAACCTCTATGCTCAACTGACCATCGTAGTAGAAGTGAACATTGTCAGGTAGAGGCTGGTACTTGGGCGGGAAGTAGGGTCCTTTGTGTTCCAAGAACTTCCATTTCACCCCATCTTCATACTTCTTTTCCTCCCACCTGACAGAAAAGCAGTGTGATGAAAAAAACATGTATGTGTGAAGGTGAAAATTGCTCCTCTCTGGTTTGCCCATGCAGTCTGGGTTTGATTGTTCAGCATGTGTGTGCCTGTTGGGGTGGGGCAGAGTCAATGCAAGATGAAAAATGTCCCAACCATCTCCAGCGATTCTGCTCCTCCTCCTCCTTCTTTTTGATCTTCAACTGTTTTGCCTCTTCTACTTCATCCTTTGTCTTCTTAGGTTTTTTTGAGACCGGATGCTCTCCTTCCTCTTTCTTTACGGTCTGTGTCGAGAAAAACACTTCAGCACTTCAGATGTGAATTCAAACACTGTAAAGCATATTCCCACTAAACAACTAGAACACATTATATTGATGGAGACAGTTTACCTCTGGAAAACAGATGTTTACCTTTTCTTTTCTCTCTTTTGACTTCTTTTTTTTAGCCTCGTCATTACTTTCATCTTCCTTCCTTTGCTGCTTTTTTTTATTCTTAGAGCTGCAAACATCCAGAGACTGAATATTAATATTTTACACAACATAGTGAAAAAAAATATAATTAACTATACAAATTTGTTACTCTGTCTCAAATTGGGGATCTGGTCATACTTACGTAGACGTTGCAGTGGACTGTGATGAATCATCCATAGGCTCATCTTTAATTCTTTTCCTTTTCAACCCTTTCTTTTTCACTGTGAAGTCATCATCCCCTGGCTCCTGTTCTCCAGACCTGCTAAACCACAAACATAAATGGTATTAACATACACGTTGTCATCTCAGTGCTGGTTGTTTTGTTTTTTTCCTTTTATCCCAGTGCATTTATGCTGAGTGGGGCATTAGTTAAAAGACAGAACGCAAGCAAGGTTTTCATATTTTAAAAATAAAAATTATAATTGGCATTTAAAACCAATATCAATACATACCATCATCCACACAATTCCAAAATCTTTGAATGTAATTTTTTTTAATAATAATAATAATTATTATTATTATTATTATTATAAAAGTTTTACAGGTGAAAGGCAGAACAAGAACAAGCTCATCGGTTCTTTGTCACTGCTGCCTACTATACTACTGGCTAAAGAGTAAAAAATAAGTGGAGGAAAATGTAAAGCAGTGCAGTACATAGCGCCATGTCAAATGTCAAATTACAAGCCACTGTATTAGTAACTACCTGGTACACGCTGCTCTCAAACATAATGTACTCTCCCTCTCTGTCTCTCTCCCTCTCTCTCTGCACTTCCGCTGCACAGCTGATGGCTTCTGATTGAGGGTAATGAGACTTCTCTCAGGCTTTATGGTCCCTGACTCCATCTGGTCTTTGCTGAAAATGTTGTGTGAGTCTTTGTTCAGATACTTTTATCTCGACAAGAAATAAATTTTACTTTGTTATATCACAAAAGAAAATTTGAAAAAAAAAACTACCAAAAAACCATCCTGTTTTACTTAAAATAAGACAAAAAGCTTAACAGAAAGTAAATACTGTTGCCTTTTTAACAAAACTCTGCAGCAGGGTCCTTTATTTGTACTTAAAGTTGGTGAGCAGAAAACAAAACAAGGCCACTGTTGAGGTCACCACATCATGTCATTACTGACCTTTAACCACTAATTTCTTTAATCAAACACTGCAATGTCATTTTAATTATTTTATGACCTTTGCATTTATATAGCAAGTAAAGTTTAATTATACTATAAACATAAACCCATAACCTTTGCCATGTATACTTTTTTTCTTTCACCAACTGCCCACAGGGGAATATGCATGTCACAGGAGCGTGACAGCATAATTAGGGACTCCAGCTTTAACTACACTTACATTACATTCATAGTGGCACAGTTTTCAGGAAGACAATGGCTGACAAGAATTAATAAAAGAGTGTCTCAATATGGAGATGAAAAACTTTTTCAAATGTATACAATATATGTCAAATACAGAGTAGTGGCAAAATTTGTTTAAACAGGATTCATTCACAAAAGATGGATTTAACAGGTACAAAAGGTGGTTTTTAAAGTTGCAAGCAAAATATAAAAACCCCTCAACCTGCCAGTGTGAGTCAAGATTTAAGAAAATTAGGACTGGGTATGCTTAGCAGTAGACGAAAGCATTGTCATATGAGAGAAAAAGCTCATAATGGCCACAAATTAGAAATATAAGACGCCTTTGTCCAAGTTTCTGCCTGTTGTTTTAATAGTTTCCTTGCAGCCCTAACTGCATTTTGGGGCCAAGCTGTTCAGTACAGCTGCTCAATGCGAGGTGGAAAAATTGTATGTAGAACTGGTCATGATTTTGGTATACTGCACCACTGAGCAAAATCCATAAAAAGCTATACAAAAGGAGGATGGGTCACTGCGTCCATTGACATTTACGGTTGGTGATTCTAATAGCTTTATGTTTTTTCCTAACTCTACCATGAGGCCTTAACTTTCCTCCCTACATGAAACCCACTGAACTAGCACAGTGACCACCTGAGTCCTTCTGGAGGAAAAAGACCCTAAAGGGAAACATTAAAAGCCAAAATTTAGCAAAATTGTTTTTCCAACTGACATCTCCTTTGAAATGTCACTTGTCATATTGGGTTGGCTAAGTCCACCTCTGGGAAACAATCCATTAACAACTCCATAGAAACACTGCTGAGAGACAGATTTGACACAGCAGGCCTTCGGCCAAAGTCTGTCATCCCAACAACATCCTGCTGAGCATCCAACTACTCAAACCATACATTCCTATTTATTACTGCCTGACAGGGCACATATATTTGTCTTTAGTGCAGAGAAATTCTGAGAAACAGCTTAACACATCATATAAAATACCACCAGCTCCTGTCCAGTGCCCAAGACCATCAAAATCCACAAATTCATTTCTATCGCCACAGGAGGGAAAAGGAAAAGAAAAAGATATAGTTTCTGGGAAAATTGCTCCAGAGCAGCTTGTCAGCTTATTATCTTGGCCTTTAATAAGATACAGTCTAGTGGCATTATGACTTCTTTTTTTACCTGGGGCTGTTGGTTGACTCCAGGGTTTCTGTCTTCAATTTCTTGACCTGAGGGGAGGACATGCATCACAGCTTACATTCATAACTGAAGTAGTTCATGACATTAAGTACTGTAGCACAGTAAATTAATGCATATAAACAAATACATCATATGCATATAAATAAATAAATCTTAAACCACAAAAGGTACACAAGAGACCATGTCACAGTTTCCAGAAGCTGTAGAGTATAGAAACATACACTACATTCCACCGTACATAAAAACCACAATAACCAATTACTCCATTAAGCCAAAAATGAATCAATTAGGATAATCAATTTATACATCTAAAATGCAAATCATTCACTATATTAGGCATCTTCACTGTCAAGGCATCCTCTACTAATACAATTGTAAACTGAAGTTAATTTCACACAAATCAAACTATTCAAACACCTCATCATGATCTACAGTAAATTGTGATTTTATTTTTTCATTGTAGTATAAAACATCTTTATCAATAATAGTTTCACTGAGAAAATGAAATAATTTATTTTTTAAATTTAGAACTACTAATTTAGAATCATAGCATCACACTGTGGAGTGTGAATCAGTAATATTAAATTGCCTCATGTCTGCAGATAAATTGTGTTATTGTCAACCACTTAACGCTGCCCTAAAAAAATTATAAGGACATGGCCCTAAATGAATTCACAAGACAATCGCAATATCTGCCTTGAACTTCCACTTACAAAAATAGTGTAATGTCGTTCTGTCAAAATGTTGCCATATACAGTACAGTCCAAAATAGCTGACAGAGAAAAATTATATGCAGTGAGTGGTTTACCTTCTTGTGATTGTTTCCATCACCTTTCTCTGTAGATTTAGCTGGTTTGGCACTGAGGTCATTAAGATGAGGTAAAGATGGCAATAGGAGAAAGAATAAAGCAAATTAGTAATGCAGCATGGCTGACGTGAACAATGTAAAATAATAGCAGCGGATGGCTGCAATGGGAAAGTCAGATTTCCCTGGTACTGTGACCTGACTGAATGGCTGTCTGAGAGACGGTCTGAGCTGCACTTTCCAAGAGCAGTCTTGTAGTGAGAGCATATTAGGTTCTTGTCACCAACCGGTTAGTATCATTCTAGTCAGACAACATTGTAAAATGCCACCAATCAGGCAACTATGTCCCAGAGGATCCCTCTAGAACTCTGAATAGGTTTCTTTTCATTGTGACCTTTACATCCTTCAGAGATGAACGTATCATTAAAGTGAACAGTAATTACTCCATGGCCATATTCATTGTATTTATTAAAATTTTCACAAACATTAGATTAAGGCAGCACAAGAGTTAAAGCAAGAGGCACTTTCATGCTTAGGAAAATTTGTTCTGAGTCTTGTACCTGTGAAGGATAAGTTGATCCTTAATCAGTAATTCAGTCAGTGTGCCATGAAATACCACGAGGCTAGTTGTCACCGAAAGCTGCTTGCTCTGCTGCCAGTAGTGCTTACAGTTGTCTATTCATCTCTCTGCTCTCATCAATTACACAACTCAATGACAGATCACTCCGCATTCATTTGTCTGCTCACATATGCATAGTAATAAACGCATCAGATATCAAGTTAATTAATTTATTCATATGAAGATGGAGCACCCACTGTACTCAGTGAAATGAATCTATGTACTCCGTGGCACCTGCTCGCTTGACAGCTCCGCCAGCATAGCATCAGTAACACTTTCTTGTGTCTGCCCTTCAGTAGCACACACCTCCTGCCATATGGCTCTTGCTTTCATCAGATGCATCACCATTGCAATGATTTTTTTTTATATACACAAATTAATTTGTCTCCATATTTTAAAAACATGAAAGGGAATGCAACTTGCTGGCTCCATGCAAAACGACAGCTTTGATGTGTGGTCTGTATCGATGCTGAGCAGATGTTGGATGCGCTGCACTGGGTTCCCACGCATACGTTATTAGCGAGCCGCTCTAAATCTAAAACTGACACGTGGTCATTTAGGTAACTCGCTGCATTGTTGATAGCGGTATTTATAACATCCATAATTAAGGATAAGCGGTAACAAAGCTACGCTAGTCATCAAATCATTTATCCATCTTTACTCCCGGGTATCACACTGACACACACCACTCACCTTTTCTTGAGCGCATCTCCCCCGGCACCAGCGCTTTCATGATCACTTAGCTTTTTCAGTTTTGCTGCTTTATGCTTGGTCTTTCCGTTTCCTTCGGCGTCCTTCTCTCCTCCCATCTCTCACCCGCACCTTACAAGAGAACAACGAACATTAACTGGAGCAAATTACTTTACAGTGGGCATTAACAGAGTTCATAGGATTAAAATGTTACCGGCCCACTATGAGCTAGCTAACGCCAGCCTACGTTCAGGTTTATGCTAACTTGTTAGCTAACGTCTGTTAGCAAACATATTTTCTTTGGTCTTGGCACGTGAAAAAACGAATAATTAACGTAACTCGCCAGTAAAACTATTAAATATTACTTTACTTGTGCACCACTTACAATGTCGGCAAATATAGCTGCTTAGTTGTTGTTGTTTTTTGTGTAATACACAAAATTATAAAGGCGGTCGAATAAACACCATCCAATTTTGGCTAGTTCTGAGTTCATCGGGCGATGTCCAGGTGAATTCTGATTGGCTGAGGAAGTCCCAACAGCTGCTTGGCTGTCAGGTTGCCAGGTTGGGTGGTGTTGCGCCAGGTTGGGCTCTGAACACACTCACCGTGTCTGTGACAGAGCTGATCTGTAAGAAAAAAAAAAGGCGGCATCATGTGCTTGGGCCCCTGTGTCAGTCCAGTAATGGTGTTTGGTGTCTGATTTGTAACTTGGATGAATGGATCAACTTGATATTTTGATACCTTTATTCCAGATCCACCAATAGGAAAATGCTGTATGGACCATGTGGGTTGAAGTAGAATATCACTCAGGTTACGTTGGGACTTGTTGCTAGATTAAAACCAGTGACTGCGAGTGTATTGGATCAGGATGTGCTATGGTTTTCATTTGCTGCCATCTGTTAAGTGATTTTAGCATGAGCATTCTAATAGGGTCCGTCTGGATATGGGTCCATTATTACTCATTTTAGTCAATAAACAGAACAGCACCAATTAGCATTCACAGGATTTACCATCATTTCTTTCTTTCTGCAACTGTGTGGTTTGTTTATGTGGCATTGATGACATTCAGTAGCATAAACCTAGAATGACGTAACTGATGAGCTATGATTATTTATATAGGTCAGGTGTAATTTTACTTTGGATTTTTTGAGTCCTTGGCCTGTTGTTCTCTATTGTGGCAAACCCTGAGAGGGTAATAAAGGTGACCTCCAGAGGTGGTGTGTATGAAGAGATACTTGTCCAAATAAAGATCCAGGTCACCACTCAGCTAACCTGATAGAATTTACACAGATCTTAATAAAAATAAATATATTTTTCTGCTTTGAAGCAGAAATTATTTCTCAATCTCTCTCTTTCTCTCTGTCACTGTCTCTGAGCCAATAGTGCCAAGTGCCAGGCCTTAAACAGAAGACATTTAAGGATGTTACGGACATCCTGCTTAATGTTGCTTTTACTGTACAGTACTGTATATGGTTTTTTAAACATATTCTGAGTTAATGGAGAGTTATATTGCTTCATTTGGGTAAATGCTTATGCTCATAAAATAATAGTCATCTTTTGGTTGGTGATATAGTGGTGTACATTAAGAAGTTAATTTATATGTTTTAATCCATAAATTTAACGGAAAACGTTATTATAAAACATTTTCCGTGTTTGTAAACCAAAAACTTCTTTTAAATATAATACAGTATATTACTAGAATATTCAGCCACATGATATGACTATAAACCTCATATTTATTGGTAAAATACTAGAAAGTGTTTTTACAGAAATAACTGCAAAAATACACTATATGATAGTAAGTCCACTGACAGCAACTCTAAATGTCAGGTTAAATTTTAACAAATAATGTAAAATCAGGATCACAAATTAAACAACAAGTTTGAATGTTTTAAAAGGAAAAAATTTGAACATGAAAAACTTAAAATTTGATTTAGAAATTCAAAAATAAAAGGCTAAAAAATGCTTTTTTCTTTTTAGTGTCACAAGTCTTGTTTTGTCTCTGTAGTTTTCGTACTTTTGAAACATATTTTGCAAACATTCAGTTCTGTCCTTTCACAGATTCAGATCATGTTTTTCTGACTTTATTTTAGTGTTTCAAATCTATGTCTCCAAAGTTTATCATGTGTTTCATGAACATGAACGCATGTTTGTCTGAATGCATTTCCATTGGTCACATCAGGTATCAGGCAAGCGGTGATACCTACCTTTCTGTTTTACAGACACTTTAAATGAGCTCCTCAACTACATTTACTCTTCTCTGCCTCTGCCTTATATTGTTATAGTTGTTAGGATTGTTTTCAGTTTCCTTAAGGATCTTTGACAATATTTTGTACACTTTGAGAGCTTGAGCATTTCACCATTTACAGCACATTTTCCTCAGCAAAGGCTTTTTCTAGTTCAGTCTTTGTTTTGTATTACATTCATAACTGAACCTCTGAACTTACGTGACTATATTCAGGATGAAACCACATGGACTAATCTGATTCAGATGTAATTAAACCACTATTTTATATTTTCTTCCTTATTGCTTACTTGTGCAGTGTTCAGATGAACCAAAATTATATTTTCTTCTGAGCCTCTGAAAACCCTTTTCTGTTTTGTTTGTTTGATGTTCTGCTGTGATAGCAATAGTAGTACAGTATTTGTTATTGTTAATTTTGCATAATAAATGCAATAAAACAGGTCACCATTGTACCTGTTAACCAATATCTGACCAAAAGAAGAAAATTTAGATAAAGGGATAAATTGATTTTATCCCTGAAGCACTTAATATGATAGGCAAAAATGCATTAATTTATGTGACCCTTGTTCTTTGTTAACCTTTATTTACAGGTTTTCACCCTTAATTTTGGCCTAAGACTGCACACGTGAAGCCAAAACATATATTATGACGTTGAGAGACATGAAAAAAAATCACTGAGATTGAACTATGTTTTATTTATTTAAACTTATAAAACATATTATCTCAAGGAAGCATCAGACTGTGCTTAAGGAGGTCTGAGAAGGTTTGGAGTCGGCTGAGGAGATCAGTCAGATATGGTGTTCCATGCAAGGAAGCTGGCATATTGTGCATTACTGAGCAGGTTTTTAAAAATACCAAAGTGAAGGATGAAACAAAATTTTCTCCAGGATTAATGGGGTATATATCTGTTTTTCATCCACCTACTTTACTCTCTTTGTCTCTTTTCTGTTATGCTCTTATTATATGATCACAAGTCCAATCTGAAACACTGAAATAAGACAAGACAACAACAATGCACAGCAACAGTGACCTGAAACTCTGAAAGGACTGTATTGTATGCTCGCAAAACATGTTTCAAAACATTTTCAGACATTCAAAGCTCACTTTCAAATGTTTGCATTGTAGTTTTCGGTTTTAAAAATTATTCAGGGCAGATTTTTTTTTAATTTTTCAATCAGTTTGGGTTGTTAAAACAGGTAATCTTGTAGTAAACTTTGCAGAATCAGATTTCTAAAAAAAAAATCTGTTTTTATTTTCTACTGTCTGAATCAAACTTTTCCATTTCAGTATGTGTGTTTTCAAACATTCAAACTTCTAGTTTCAGTGCTAAATTCACCCCATAATATCCATGAGTTTAAATACCTACAGTAATGGATTTAGTTTTAATGATAAACCTTTAGATTAGACTTATGGGCCAGTCTAAGCTTCTACCTTTGGCCATGACGGCTGTACTGTCTCTTTAAGAGACCCGGAAGCGGTTCACTCCTGTCTGTTTACTGGTCACAGGTTCCACACCGAAAGCTGAGCTCCCTCCCGGCGATGATATCCCATCCTGTTATCTCGGCTTTTCGCATTAGCGTGGGGTGCTGGCGACACCGATCTGTCCTCAAAGCTGCTCTAAAGGCCTCGGATATCAGCGGCTGGCGCTGGTTCTCTACCCCGTTTCGCGTCGGTGTCACGGACATGGAGGAGATACTGGCAAGGGTCGTTACACCTCTCCCCACATACGAAACAAGAGACAAGTCTCCCCTTCCTCCCGAGTCAAACAGCGTGGAGTTTATGCATTTCTACAAAAGTCTCAGCAAGGAGGATAAACTGGACTTCCTCACGAAGCTGTCCCAAGACTTCGGAGTAGACCACAAAAGTGTTTCAGAGCTAGCTGCGAAGCTGTTGGACAATCAGCTGCGGGACGTGTCGACCATTTTGCAAGTCGAGGACAGGCTTCGGTACAATTTGACTCCCCGTTATAAACAGTTACTCAACCATATAAGCAGGGTCGAGAATGGAGTGAAGTTCCTGGTGGATCTCAGAGCCGATGTACTTGAAATACTCTCATCCAAAGCTAGCGACAGCCCACACATGAGGGTAATACGTTTGTTTATACTTTGTACGGGTGCCCGCAGGAGTCAAGCGACATTGTTCGCGTTTAGGCGTTTTGCTCAGTTGGAGTTTATACATACTCTGTATATGGTATGCTGCACTGTGTGACTGATTACATAACTAACCAGCCCCCCCCCCCCCCCCCCACACACACACACACTCAGAATGTAAACCCACCACACCCCTTCTTTTGCCCCCATGTCATGGCTCACATTTCATCACAGCTTGAGTGGAAACGACCTTTGATACAGTTTGCAGCCTTCAAGAAGCTGGGAAGACTAAATTAGCTTTTCCTCATGTCAGAGTTGTATGTTATGGGGAACGAAGACAACCTGTTTGGCACAATTGACTGTGCAGACCAATGTTCTGCACAGATCAACTCACATTAGTGAGCAGGGCACTTGACTACAAATTTCAATCCCCAGCGTTTTCAGGGTGCACATTGAAATAAAAGTCGAATGTCTTTCCATTAGTTAACTTGCTTTTTAAAGAAAACGAGCAAATATCTAAGACAATTTGTTGTTTGTTCTTTCCCCAGCCAGGTTTGTAAGGTCAGTGGATTATTTGCACAAACAGTGTATTGTACTCTAGATGGTTTAGTCTGCTATGTGAAATAAAGTAGGAACAGAAATCTTTTAATAACGTAAGACTGCAGCTTATAATTAAAGTGCACCAACGGTTGCATAGCTGTGTTGAAAGGTGCATCACAGACCTAATGTATAGGTAATTGTGCTGGTTAGCAATTTTAACTGTATCTGTAGGAGTGGGTTTATTTCTATCTGTAGTTAAGCTGCAAAAGAATAGAAATAGCAAAAAATGCTTATACTGTAGCATCAAATTTTGTGGTGTGTGTGAAATTAGAAAAGGAAATGCAGCACATCCTTCAGCCTCCTCTGCGCTTCAGCTGTTTACTTCACCTGGCTTGCATTTTCCTCTTTGACAGTATCTCTGAGTTGGACCCGCGCTCAGTGGAGGTGAAGCTGCATTTGTTCATCGACCACTGGCTTTATAAAGGCTTTTCTGCTGGAGCATTGCTGTTAGGCAGCTCTTTTGTTAAAACTACAAGCAGCAAGCACATCATGTACAGTCGAGGTAGAGAAATTTCAAACCATCTACAAAAACGTATCACGAAAGCTGCTTTAGATTTGTTTTGAGGGGTAAAATCAATTGGTTCCATGGTGGCCTGCTGTAAAGCGCTGCAGCTGTCATGCTGGGGCAACTTTTAACTCTAGAGATACACGGTTCACATTTGTTCTAGTGAGATGCTTTAATCAAGATAATAAAGTTGAGATGGACAATGTAAATCTGCCCTGTATTGACTGATGATGTGGTGAAAAGGCTTTTCTCTCATCTTCATGATCAGTTTTGATTTGCCTTGGAACAGAGTTGAAAGCCAGTGATAAAAGCTATTTCCTAATACATTTTACAAAGACCTAGACCTATCGCTATATTACTTATAGCCTCTTTTCTCTTGTTCAATATCAATTTTATTCTTGCTGAGAGCTGGTTCAGATGCATTTAATCTCAATAACCCGGGCCCACTGAGAGCTTTTGTACCTGTAAAAAGCTCTAAGCTACCTTCAGTGTACCCACTTGCACTCATTGCTGACCCCCTTGGCCCTTGTGGTGCACAGCAATCTCTGCTAGCTGTTATTGCCAGATTGATTGAGCTAAAATGAGAAAAGGTCATGGTAAAAATGAAGCTTTTACTATTTGTAATGGTGATATGGGCACATCAGGGTAGAGGAAAAAATGGCAATAAAAAAAAAAGGAATAATGCAGATACTTGAAGTAGCTCTGAATTACAGATGGGGGGGGTATATAATTTCTGAAATTACAGAAGTTTTGAACATGCAAGGCTTCAAAAACGGATTCTTTCAGGAATGTCGCTTTGAATTGTGTGTTAGATTAGTCTCTTGTGGTTGGGTAATTGATTTTGATGTTCCTTCTCACTCCCTGTATGTCCAGGTCTTTCTTTTTTTATTTTCCACCTGTCCACAGAGTGAGTGAATAAAAGCCAGACGTGGGTTCAGTATGCACAGTATCAGTGAGGCTATTTTTTCCTCATGCAATGGCTTGCAGCCCATTGGAGTAAAGGTTTTGGCACAGTCTGAGCCTGACCTGTAAACACTTTGGCACATGGTCTTTTGGCCTCTGATAGACGGACTGTGCCTTCCAGACACTGCAGTTTCCATTTCTCAGTATAATCACACTAAGCCTCAGGTAGAGAAGGTACTCATAGCAGAGGCAGGGTTTTCTTCTTTTCCTTTCCTCCCATTCTATAAACGTCTTTTTCCTAACCCCAGCCTTCAATTGCTCGACTGTCCTATTTCAAAAGACTCCATCTTCTGCTAGGTCAATGGAAAACACATCTCTGTTTGGCCTTCCTTTTGTATGGGTGAGAATTGGCTCTCACGGGTTGTTGACGTGCCGTGTCTCCCACAGAAATGCCAGCCTGAGATTATCAACTATTATAGATTATTACTTGTTTGGCAGTTTGTAAAGTTTGAGGGAAGTTTTGTTCTCTACTTTTAATTTGATCTTCGCTCGGCAGAATCGATGTCTCGTCCGTAGAGCTGAGCGACGCAGGGCCTGATGCAGATGTGTAAAGGAAGAATTCCAGTGTTGTTAGCTTTTTTTTGTTGCCAGGGTTTTGCTACGGTTGTATTTGAGCTTGTTGGTGTTAGCTATTATTATGACTGACAAGCCGATATTAAAAAAACAAATGTGAAGCCATCCTATAGAACATATAAGGGGTATTTATGCATTTGAGTGGGTTTGTGTTGGCGCACCCGGTGCACTTGTTGATGTGTTTGCAAGAGATTTGCTTTAAATGAAGTCTGACCTTTGCAGGCGGACGGACCTGCTTTGAAATGGCAAGTTGTTTATTGAAGTGCCTCCTCTACACCCATTGCAAGCTCAGACAAATCACTACTCATAATGTGAAAGCATTCAAACAGCATCCAGGCACCCAGGGGACCGTACACCCTGCACAGTCTGTAATAGCCCACAGACAAACTTAAGCAACTTCACAATCAGTCAAAAACATACTGTAGAACGTTTGAGTTGTCAAAGGTCATGAGGTTTTAAAAATTGCACATTTCTATGTTTGTTAGGTTTTTTTTTAATAGTCATAGAAAACTTAAGAATAAGGAGCCGTTTGCGGCTACAGCAAAAGGGGTATCGCATTATGTTGCTCAGATAACTTCACAAATCTTACTAGATGCCACGATCAACCAGTTATGTACGACTGAATACAACATTTATTTTATTCACATAAAATAAATTATAGGTTCTGCACTATCATTACATTCACGCACCAGATTGTGTTTGTATTGCTGCTGTTGTATTGAGTCTTGCTGCGCTGATGACTGTGATCATCAGCTGGATGTGGACGATTATCCTAAACTCTCACCTCTTTCGTCTCTCAGGACCTGAGCGGCACGCTGAAAAGCTTGCTCTCCGAGTGGTTCTCCGTAGGTCTGCTCCGGCTGGAGAGAATCACCTGGCAGTCGCCTTGCGAGGTTCTGCAGAAGATCAGCCAGTAAGGGGCATTACGCACCATCAGTGTTTCTCTATTTATCCTCCCACTCCCTTCAGTGAATCTGTCCTCTCATTTTCCACTGCCTGCAAAGTTAGTAACCATAATTATGCATGACAGGCTTGTCAAACAATATATTTCTACATCTCTGCATCTATTCATAAAGACTAACGATCAGCTCTCTGTCAGGTACGAGGCGGTGCACCCTATAAGGAACTGGACTGACCTGAAGCGCAGAGTGGGACCGTACCGCCGCTGCTACGCCTTCACTCATGCTGCCATGCCTGGAGAGCCTCTTGTTGTACTGCATGTGGCCCTTACTGAAGACATCTCTGATAACATTCAGGTTAGCGCGTTACTGTAGCCACAGGTTACCGTCATGGTTTGTCTCACTTTACTACACCTCGGAGGATTGTTAAATGTGAGGGTTTCAATTTGTTCCTCCTCGCTGCTGACATGCGGATTATTGCTGTTCGAAAAACAATACCAGGACCTTTAAACTGCTTATCCATCGGGGAGTGACCTGTACACCGCTGATTTCTGTTTCTCGCTCTTTTGCCGTAGACAAAATGTGGATTTGACAGCAGCGAATTGATGGCATGAAATAACTCAGTGATTTCCACAGTTTTGAAATCTTGCTCGATGCCACTGCCTCGTGGCGTGAGTGAATGTCCTCTCACCGTATCTAGATGAGTAATGCCAGCTTTGCGTTGTTCTCCTAGAGCATCGTCCGTGAGTTTGCCACCCTGGACTCAGAGGAGGATGTGAATAAGGTAAACGCAGCCATCTTCTACTCCATCTCCTCCACCCAGGCTGGCCTGCAAGGGGTGGAACTAGGCAACTACCTCATCAAAAGGGTCGTGAGAGAGTTGCAGGTGGGTGAAGGTGTGATTCTATGTCGTATCGATTGTTGGTCAAGAGAGCAACGGTCAAAGAAATTTTGGAGAGAATGCACAAAAAAAAAAAATTCTGCTAAGTAAAACCCTGTGGGGGGAAAAAAGAGCAACTGCTTTATCAAAATTATATTACTGGAGAATTATTTGTATATAGAGATAAGGCAAGTTATGCACAGTGTGCTGTCTACACTGAATAAGATCCCAGTGATGTTTTTAAACATTCCTTGTTTTTAATAACTTCATAAAAACATCTCATCATGAACAGTCTGCGCCTCTCAGTGATGCCTCCTCAGCTCCTCCCATGTGGTGGAGCATCAAAATGTCTTGCTTGTATCCACCCCGGGAGCCACATGTTTGACTCCGTGCTACTCTCAGGCAGATTTATTCCACTGAGAAGCCGTGACAGCCAAGATTTTTGTTCACATTTTCTTTTTCTACTCAAGTCTCGGTGCTGAATCTTACAGTGCGCCACTAACTTGTTTTAAACAAGCCTCTCTTAAACATGCACGAATGCATACACACATAAACAGAGCGTTCGTCGCCAGACAGTAATGAAATCGCATCCGTCCCCCTCAATGAGTCCAAGAGCCCTTCATATTGGGCCACTCCAGCGAGCACTTGTTAAATGATTGGAACACTGAATGCAACATCAAAAGCCACTCTCCCCAGCAGATGGGAAATAGCTTTTTATAGTGAATCCTCCATTAAAAATCAGGTTTCAGAGCTTTAAGCTGATCCCACTTTAGTTATTCACACAATGGGACTGCTTTGATCGCTGCAAGCTTTTGCTTATTGGCATTTTCAGTCATTTAGCCCAGTGAGCTCTGCAACCTGTAAATCGTCTTTGTTTCCTGCTGCAGCATCAGGGCTGTTTGTGTCAGAGCTTGGAAAGTAGGCGATTTCAACGCACCGTAAAAGCCGCACGGAGGGGGAACGTTGTCTTCGTCTCCTCCCGTCGTAGGTGCTTTTTAGCTGACATACACTGAACTACAAAAGCGAAGAAGTTTAGCTTATCTGTTTATTAATATAGAATTTATGATTGAGCTGCTACCGTTATAATTGTGTCACATAATAAAATAGAACACCAAATCAAACTGTACGCTTTTAATTACAGTTTTACATTGACTTTTCATATGGCTTATGTGGTTTTAAAATATTTTGTATAATAAAATAAGTGCCAAGTTGATTTGGCTTCTCCAAATGTGTAGAATAATCTCTTCTGTGAGAGGTTTTCTGGACACTTAATCAGTGCCCTTCATGAGTGCATACATTTTTTATGTGCATCGCGGGTATTCAATCCCTGACCCCGGTGCTCTATCCTCAAGACTACACAAACACAGAGCAGACGTGAATCCTGCAGAGGCCTTGGCTTTGTGACAGGGCTTTACCTTATGTAAAGGTGAAACGAGGACCCGTGCAGCCACAGAGGGACCACTATGATGATGGATAGATGATAGAGCAGAGAAGAAAAGGTCACAGTCATGATTTAAGGTGAAGAGAGGAGGTCTTGCTTGTCTTTGTAGATTGGACCCCAGAGCACAGTTCTGGGACCACTGCTCGTTTTTTTCCGCTTGTCCTTTCTTTTTAACCTTTCCCTCGGACTCTGTGCTTATTTCTGCCACCTTTCTCTCTCTGCCAAGTCTCAAAATGCGAGCAGCCAGCACTTAAAAGTAGACGAAGCGAGGAAGGCGAGATCATGACGCAGCAGAGTGGGAAGAAACACAAGGAGAGAGCTGGTAGGACACAGAAAGTGAGAAAGGTGGGGGTTTTTTTTGAAGTAAAGGGAGGGTGAAAATCAAGGAGGAATAAAGGAAAACAATGCTGGAGAGCGAGACAGAGACAGAATCATGTCCTCCGGGGGTTGTCTGACACTTCCACTTTCATCTGCAGCATTTCTCCCCTCTGCCTGCCACATCGCTCAGTCACTTATCAACCTAGACATTGGAGTGTGAAGATGGGAAGAGATATGGTAGGAAAGTAAGTCATGAGGAGGGTTGGTGTTTGGTGTGTGTGTGTGTGGTCGAGATGACATACACATGTGGGACAGGAAAGTGAGAGGAGAGGACAGGTATTAAAGGTGAGAGTGCAAGGGACAGCTGAATAACGGGGGAGGAGAGGGGAGAGAGAGGGATCATATATCTCCATCAACCGGGCAGGTGTGAAGCAGTAGAGATGATTTGTAATGCTGCTCCTGTTTGAGGCCTGAGCAGCAGCCTGAGCACAACAGAAGAGTGTTTAGTTGATGCTTTCGAGTTTCCTTATTTCCACTGCTGTCAAAGCTGTGCCCTCTGCATTACAGAGCCAGTCAAATATCTACTGCTTCCCATCTGTCTATGTTGGACATTTACTTTGTTTTCTTTTCTGCTCTTCAAGCTGGTTCAGGTAAGTTGAGGCAATTCTGTACTGAACTGCCTAATGAATGAATAATGAATCATTTTAGTCCTTGGCGACTTGTTTCAAGTGTAACGTGCGTTTTCAGTTTGTCCTTCTGTCTCTGCTCATGTCTTCCAGAGTGAATTCCCCCACATGACTCAGTTTTCCAGCCTGTCTCCCATCCCGGGATTCTCCCCCTGGCTCCAAAGCCTCCTCAGCCAGTGCAGGAAGGAGGGCCGGAGCTCTGACCTCCTTTCTGGGCAGGAGTGGAGGGAGGTGGAACAGGCCACCGACTCATCTCCGGGAATCCCAGCTGTCGATGCCCTGCGCAAGCTGATCGGCACCAGCGAATGGATGCACTCGGAGCGTCTGTGCCGCGTCCTGGAGCCTGCCCTGATGCGTCTTTGCGCCTGGTACCTCTACGGGGAGAAGAGGCGAGGCTACGCGCTTAACCCGGTGGCCAACTTTCACCTGCAGAACGGCGCCACCATGTGGCGGCTCAACTGGCTGGGCGACACCAGCCCCAGGGGGGTGGCAAACTCTTGTGGCATCATGGTGAATTATCGCTACTTCCTGAACGATACGTCCAAGAACGGCGCTCTGTACCTACAGAATAAGGCCATTACGGCTTCGGAGCAGGTGCTGGGACTCGTGTCCCAATTTCAGAAGAACAGCAAACTGTGAGACAAAGACGATAAATAATAGTTTGCACATAATGATAATAATATACTGAGTTTAATTTGTCTTGAATATTTCATATAAAAACTGAATGGGTGTCAGCTAATGATTGTTTAGATCCAAGCATTTCTCATTTGACGTGTCTAAACCCGTCTGCTGTACATCGCGCATCGTTAGGATTTGCCTCAGTGAGTCTGGCTGATGCTGTTCGATATCGTGGAAGTGATTCCCAGATGGAAAGACGGTGTCTAATGAAGCACAAAGCTAATCTATCAGTAGCTTTACCAGAGTGTGGTGTTATTATGTTCTTTCATTTGAATGAATTGTCTCTCTGCAAGCGTTTGATCTTACTGTGCTGTTAGCCTGCTTGTTCCCACCAAACCTTTATCAAACTATACGCTGCATAGATAATAACGAATACTTTTTAATAGTTAAGATGAAAGCTGGTTTGAATGCTCCTGACCGTGTTTGCTCCTGACCCCCCTCTTACCTCCATTAAGTCTTTTTTGCTCTATATATAATTTGACCAGCTTCCCCAGAGAGCCATCGCTGATGTTCTAAGTGCTCTGTACAGGTGCCAAGCAGGGCTCATACCAGCCTACACCCCATTGTTGTGAAATAATATATCACAGCAAGTTGACTGTGAAATTACATTTTATCTCTCTGAGGAGCCAAACTTTCTTTTCATTTTTTTTCCCAAGCTCTCTATCTCTCTGTCCTCCCCCTTTTCTCTTCTCGCGCTGCGCTGTGTCCTAGAAACTAATGAAGTGAGAAATAAAGTTAAAATAAATGGCTAGATTGATGGTGTTCAGTTGTGAAGAAGGGGGGAGGAGAATAAAAGCGGCATAAAAAGGACCGTTGTTTAAAGGATGCCCTTGAGAGACAGTCCCCGGAGAAATTGGAGGCAATAAGAGACCCATACTTCACTGTTCACCAGTGTGCGTGGGGGACACGGAAAGGAGCGACACTGTGACACAATCTGGCAGGGGAAGAAGGATGTACGCTGTGGTATGGGTTGCCATGGAAACTACAATGACATATTCCACACCTGCTTCTTTCAGCTAGGGCTTATTTTGAGTCACCTTTGCCCGGGAACAGCCAGTGACGGCGACTGCAGTGCAGTTTAGGTTAAGCGCTTGGTGAATTTAAACTCCGGCATTATGGCGTAGAGCTATGCAGACTTCCATTAAGGGAGACGATCGAGCTTTCCCCATAGGACAAGGAAGTCGAATCGCTCACACGCAGAGCAGTTAGAGCACTGAAATCTGATTTATGGACACGCTAAATGAAAGGCTGCTTGTCAGATGATGAGTCGGTCCCTGCTTGCACACCTACAACATCCGGTGGCCGAGCTTTTAATTGTTTTTAAAGGTGCCGACGATAAAGCTAATCAAGTCCACTTTTCATGTGTTAAAAGGAGCTAATTTGAAAACGGCTGTTCAAATGAATGGAATCTGAACATGTAATTACCTGCGATATCATTTTAATAAAGACAGTGTTTGATACTTTCAAAACGCCCTTGATCACGTGGCAGCGGAATTGGGCTGCTATGTCAAATAAAGGCAAATAAAGCAGCGAGTGTTCTGATCACTGACAAGTTCCACAATGGTGCCGCGTGTGCTTAGACCGGGCTTCATTTGGATCTTATCAGATTGCACCTTTGTCACATTCCCAGCCCAGCACATGTTGATAATGGATTCACAGCCAGGTTCAATATGGGAGTCTTTCGTTGTCTTGACACGTCTTAGAGCCAATACTTTCTAAAAAAGCAGCAGAAGACCCAATTACAATTGATTAGAAACTGTCTGCTGTGGAAATTCATGCCTCATCTAAAAATAATTCAGTAATTCAGACGATTCTTTTATTTTTTTTTAAGGTGTGCAGAGCGTGTGTGTGTGTGACAGTGGTGTATTTCATTTCATGTCCCTTGTTCAGAGAAAATTGCCTTAGAAATGAAGCTAATCCATTTTTTACAGATCACAGTGGCCAGAAAAGTCACAGAGTGGTAGCCGTGGCATTTCCATGTTCTAATTTATTCTGATAAAGTCTGAAATAGAAAAGTCTTTTGTCTTCATCTGTACAAGGAGTTTGTAAGGCGGGACCATGTCGCTAAAATCTCTGATGTGTTGCACTTTAAAATACACTGTGGCACCATTTGTCTCAAAAATGACCAACCACTGAATATGCTGACATTTAATCCCTTAAATAATGAATCAAATCCTGTTTTACTGCCATGAGTTTAACGTGTAAATAGTTTTAATAGATTCAGAATGTCACGTCGCTAATAATGAATTGGCTCCAAAACCTCCTCACAAACTTTCAAACGCTGTCTGGCAACACTGTCCCATCAAAGAACTTGATTATATTTAATGGTATGAAGCATAAACAACCGGCACAAGCGCCAAATAAGCTCAGTTCTACTGTTTCTGGAAACATTTAGAGTCCAAATGATTTTGAGATGAAACACTATGCGATCTCTGACGTCGTTTCAGCCAGTACACCGTGAACTCCGACCTTTTTCGTTTCCCAGCGTTTAAACCACTGTACTACTTATTTCCTGTGGTACAGAAAGTAAGGAGTCGTCTGTTTGCCTAAAGAAAGTCACTGAACCGTTGTATGTGTTTTTAGGGCATTGTCTCATCGTGAAGGACAAATCCTGTGGAATTATATAGGGTGTGGTATTTTATTGTAACACTTACTCCTGACATTTGAGCTAAATCAATGCACGCCACTCCTCAGCCGGAGCTGTGTCTTCTTATGATGAGGACTACTGAGCACACATTCTAAATGTCATTGTGTGGTCTATTCACAGTATTTGCAGGTAAGTCATGATGTGAGGATTTTCATGATAGTGAGCAGGAAAGAAAAAAAAAACCTCCCCAAAAGCTGGTTTTACCTGGAGGCTAAACTTCCCTGTGTGCGTGTGTGTGTGTGTGTCGAGAGGCTTCATTCAAGTGTGTTAATCCATTCTTTCTGGTTGCTGTTGCTGGCCCTCCTTCATGCCTCTCATCTCGCCTCATCGCGTCATTCTCCTCCTCCTCCTCCTCTACACCCCTGTAACCCGACCCTGCACCCGCAGCCCGGCCAATCCCTCGGCCTATCTTCAAAGGACTTCACGGTTTTACAAGTGATCTCGACACACACATACACAAATGTCTACATGTAAGTAGCGACACGCAGTACAAAGCAACTTTCTAGTCCGCTTATGTTTAAGGAGCTTGTCGCCTTTAGGGGGCAGCAGAGTTGCGCAGAGAGTGAGCTGTTATAGGCTGTACTCTGAGGTCAGCCCTCTTTCCTCGTTATTCTCCAGCTCCCTCTTGCTTCTGGTCTGTGCTGTTATTCCCTTTCGCTCGCTGCTGCCTCTCTGTCCCAGATGTGGTGTGAGCTGGAAACTGCCAGATCTGCTACATCTGGTCATAGGCTGTAATTGAAACTCATTTGGCTTGCTGATGGCATGTTCTGCCATTGCAATTAGTCCGTATTAGCTGACCTGATGTCCGGCGTTGAGAATGAAAGGGAGGCAAGCAGGCTGAGGTAGCGACGGCATCACCTATAGAACCGCAGTCATACAGCTGCCAGAGAGGTCGAGACTCTCAGCTTTATCCCATCTTCTTCCGGAATCACTGGAGCAGTTTTGTTTTTTTCCAGGAAAAGCTGAATATTCCAAAAACATTCCTCTTTACCTTTTACCATCAGAGTTTCAGCAAACCAGATGTTCAAATTGTGGATGCCTGCAAAGTTATACAGCGACAAAGCAAAAAAAAAAAACAACACTTCCAACAAACACTGAAGTGCAGCATTGAGTTGTTAGTTTTTTTAGTTGTGCATACGTAACAAATGATTGTTTTTTTTGTTGATGCACATACAGAAAAGATGCAATTATATCGTTTTGAGAAAAGATACTGCCTCGTCTGGACGGTTCCTCCACAGGTAGTCTAAGGAAAGGTAGCATGCAGAGGGATAAATCCCGGTTGTAGATCAGCATATGCTGCCATGCCCAACCACTCCAACAGCATGGTGTGGTGGTACAAAAAAGAAGAAGAACAACAAAAAATAAATAAATAAACAAACAAACAAGACTAGTTCGTCCTGGCCTGTTGTCTGAGGTTTGACACATTATGAAGCAGAACAGAGCAGCTAAAATCAATAGCAGGAAAGAAAGAGGGGAGGGGGGGAGCTTTTAAAACTGAAAAATTGTGTCCTGATGACATCATCAGGGGAGCGACAGAGGACATTGTGCAATCGATTACGTATAATGGGAACTACTTGACAAGAGCTTTGTGTGTTGGTGAAGCTTCCCTTTAACTGGTTTAAAGCCACTTGGAAGTCAAAAGAAAAAGACAGTAGTTTGTCGTGTTTATATTTGAAATATAACAATGTAGGATTATTTCTTATCAATATTCACTCAAAGCTTTCAGCGGTGCCATTTACAGTCTCTAAAGCGCGTCTTCCTCTCTTTTCTGATAAGACGTATAACACATCACTTTTCCTCACAGGCTTAATAACGAGTCAGTGTTTTCCTCGTGTCGTCACCGCTTGTCTCCTGCAGCCACAGTGTGCATGTCAGCGACCCGCTACCGCTCCAGACCTCTTCCGCTCTTCCAATCTACCTTCAAAAATGGCTTTATTCTCTTTGCCTTCCCCTCAGATCAGCTCACACTTCGCCGTCTCTCTCCGCTTCCCCTCTGCCTCCGCTCTGCTTCTGCCTCTCCCTTCATCCAAACACGCTCAGCGGTTTGCGGAGCTGCATATTGAGAGGAGACGTGGTCTCACTTCATGAAGCCGCGAGTCTCGTTTAAATAGATGCAGCAGCTGGGCTGACACGCAAGCCTCGCCTGGCGAATCCGTGCTCCTTATGCAACGGGAGAGCGGAAGCCAACAATGGTGTGACAAATTGCGTTTTCTTATTTTTCATTCCGCTGATTTATTCCTTCCCTCTACTGAACTGCCACCCATCAACATCCAGCACCCTCCATCAACAGTCCTCAGCCACTCCTCCATCCTGTTTCCCCATCTCCTGCTATCCTTTGGAGCGGAAGGCCTATAGCAATGGAAATGAGGAAGGTTAATTGGCCTTGCTGTGTCTTTAGCAGGTTGGATAGGACGATGGCAGTGCTAAGACTGGGATGACAATTTCCCCAATTTTCTCTGGATGCCCACCTGCTTACCCTTTGCTGTTTTCACATAATCTGAAATCTTCCCCACTGCGAGTCCTCTTTATCTCTGCGGCGCGCAGATAAAATGCAGACTCTTCCTGCGGAAAACTTCACCCTGCCGCTGACACCTTTCATACGATTCAATTACTCAGGGGTCGCACTCTGTTACTTGAATGGCTTCACAACGAGGATTTGCATTTGCAGGGGAGGATAGCGTAAGCTGGACAAAAATGAGGGAGGTGACACATTCACGGTGATGGATTGCCTGCTTCAAGTCAGTCCTCAAGCCTCCACAAGTTCATTTTTGTTCAGAGAAATGGACGAAACTCATATAATGCATCTATAGAATCTACATGTACGTTCTGGGTTTGGAACATATTTAAGTTATAATTTGTAAAATACAGTCATTTCCAATTTTCTTTCTTTCATCGCAACCCTGTGTAATGTTATCACGCGTTGCAGATTTTTCTCACGTCGTATTATTACCGTGAATAACTTCGACTGAGGACAGCAGGCTGTGATCAGGTACCTGGACACAATTTTGACAAAGTCAGCAGAGTAATGATGTGTGTTCCCTAAACCCCAAATCCAATCCCAGCTCTTCTACTTCACAGGTTCCAGGTTTTTGATGCCTAGAAGCAGTAGAGCTGCGAAGCATAAGGAGGGTTTTATGAATGAAACTTTACACACTATAGTCTGCTGATCAACCGACTAGTTTAATGAACCACAGTGCTGGTCATATGGTTTGTTTGAAATTTCTCAAGTTTCTTAAAAAAAAAACAAGAAAACAAGTGAAAGGTTGGGTGGCCACTCCAAACATCGACAAGGTAGGAAATCCAATCATATTTCATGGCTAATTTTTGTTGAGATATGCATAAAAGGGTTGTAATTTTGTCATGACATGCAAAATTACACCACTTGTTGACAGATTCAGGGTCAAGGACAGTTTCAGGCTATGATGCTGCCAGATCCTACACTGCTAGATGTAGCCACCAAACTCAGCAGATTGAAGCTGATGGCTCAAATGAATGAAAAGTCCAATAAAGGTAATTGTTCACCACAGTGAACTGCTTGTATGGGTAATTGTGTAACTTACTTTTCAATAAGCACTATCTTTATTCACATTCTGGTTGTGCAGGACGTGGAACGCGCTTCTCCATTGATGCCAGACCTTGCAGAGTTTCCGCATGAGGACAAAACTGAGCACGAAAGATATGGCTGGACTCCACTGAACTATTTTGAACAATACATAGATAAAGATTTGATGAAAATGATTTCAGATTGCTCTAATGCTATGTCACTGTCTAGGAGTGGGGACCTACTCAACACTTCAGTAGAGATTTACCATTTTTTTGGTGCCTTTATTTTGATGTCTTGCGTCCAGAACCTTGAGATTCACTGCCATCATCTATCATCATATCTGCCAATTAGCTGATAGAATGATTAGTTACTATCGCATGAGGGTCCGTAGTAATGCACTTCACTGATCTGGTTTTAGCCAACACATGGCTACTCTACCGCAAAGACCTTACAACGTGTGGTACACTAAAGAACAGCATCACGCAGTTCCTTGAGTTCCGTATGGAAGTGGCTGGGATCCTCTTGGCTCAGCATCACAGTGGAGAAGACGATGCAGACCTTTCAGAGCTGTCAGAGGAAGAAGACGATTCAAAACAAGTGAAAATGTTGAATGCTGATACACAGCTTTTCACAAATAAGGGCATTGCCAGTTTTTCATTTCAGAAGATGATGCTTAGTTTTTATACTTATCAAGTTCCATTAAGTCCAAATAGCAAAGAGTCCTAAGGGTCTTAAGAGGATAATATTGTAATAATGTTATAGGGGATAGAGATATATTTAAAAAATGTTGTACCTCTTGACTTTCACTTTTTTTTTCTATAATATCTCACCACTTGGTGCTTAGCTAACAAAAGCACACAAACTACTTGTTGTGACAAGGTATCTAATACGGTGGGACGGACTCACACGCAGAGCAAGACCAGAGTCAGAGTGAAAAGTAAATTGTCTTTATTTATCCAAATTAAATTCTCACGCCACTGGTAAAACAAAACTACGAACTCTAAGAAATAAAGTAAAACGCTGCTACAAGCAGGAAAAGGCTGACTGGAACTAAATCTACGTCTAAGCACTTACTACATCAGCAAACGTCTGGAGATCAGGAACGTGGAGTATATCAGAAAAGTTCAGGCTGCCTTTGGTGACTCACTAGCACTGGCTGCTAGTGAGAGAAACACTTAAATGGGACCAGGCGTGCGCACATGATGAGATGCAGGTGAGTCTGATTGCATTCCGGTGACCTAGAGGACCGCCCTCCAGAAATCCCACGTCATCGCTCACGTCCTGACTGAGACATCGTCACACTTGTGCAGCTGTCTGTCTGTAGATGTCTGCAGTTTGAAGCCACAGCAATGGATTTACAGAGAATAAATGACCAGAATTGTCCTACCTGTGTTGCACATGAAGTGGCTGCGCTTTAAATGTCACTTTGGGTCGTGAACACACAAAGAATTGCTACTTTAGCCTGTTCAACACGCACAAAATGACTCTACATAATTAATAGCAACTGCAAAAAGCGGCTGTAAAAGGCACCTTGTTGAGAAGACTTGGCCTTCATTGGCCATAGTCAGCTGTAAGTACCGTAACGTGTATAAATAGTGCAGACTCCATCCATGTAAAGACACTGCAAGTATATGTTTGATCATTGCATTTCAGTAGAAGTTCAATAAATATTTTGTTAAAACAATAACAACAGTATTTGTGTGGTTTTCCTTCTCTCATTTCTCATCAGTCACAGTGTGTGGAAAGGGGTTAGGAGGTCAGTGTGATCCATTACTCCTCGTTTATCTCTTTCATCCTCTTCCTCTCCTCTTATCCTCACTTTCATCAGCACGAATACCTCCTTCCTCTCTATTTCCACTCCATCTCAGCCACTCCCTCCTTTCTCCGCTTTAGTCCCTTCATCCATCTCGATGCTGCGGTCAGTTGGGCCACTCCAGGTGACCGATGAGGAGAGCCATTGATCACTATAAAGTCAGCCTTTTACACTTAATGAAATCCCTCTTTGCTCACTCCGCACATGCAAAGTATCTGGAGAAGCACCAACACTCGCTCTCTCTCTCTCTCTCTCTCTCTCACACACACACACACACACACACACACACCCTCACATGGAAGTTGGGACCTTGATCAAATCAATACGAGTGGAGAGAATGAGATTCGGGCAGATGGATGGATTCAGCAGAGCATGTTTTACTCTACGCTGACGCTTATTCACCATCAAGCATCTGCTATTCTTCATGACTCCTGGCCCTCATCTCACTTTGCTCACTCTCAGTAACTTATGACTGATTTAAAAAAAAGCCTTTAAATGTTGTAAACATTCATATCCTGCATCAGCAAACAGATACATATCAGACAGGAACTGAAAGTGTGTTTCTGGACATCTTTCTGTGCACGTGCACAAATTGCCTGTTGTCATTAATCATGTTGTCGGACATTTATTGAACAGCAGGTTCTGAGTAAACGATGCAGTCTGACCAGCACACAAACATGAATATGAATGATTAAAATATAAATCTTAAGATCTTACAAAACTGTATTGGAGATTAGGGGCCTGTCGTGGAAACACAGCCTGTGGTTCATAGAAAAGAAGGGACGACAAACTCAATTAACTCTAAAACGACAAATTCAAACACAATCACTGCACTTGACATGAGTGAAAAGGGAAATGGAAACTTCCTCCAGCCTTTAAATGTGCATATGCATATGTTTTTCTGAAACTGCTCTGGCTCAAAAGGAATTTCCTGAACAGCCCTTTTTTTTCCCATCTCCACCACGTGTAGCTACTGTAACATTCATCCACATTGCCGCTCGCTGTGTAGCAACACATCTAAATTTCAAATTTAAAGAAAAAAAATGCTGCCTGGAGTCTGGAGTCTGGACAGGAAAGGGGAGAGCAGACGGCTCCAGCTTCCCTCCAGCAGCCGCCCCCTGCCGAGTGCAACGCAGGTACTTTGTAGCAGCGTGTACCGGCACTTTTCACCTCTCTGGACTGGTTTAGGCAGGAATGTAGGAGTCCAGGGTGCGCTGGGACATCATTCAGTAGTAAGTACAAAATTTTACACACATGGACAATAATCCCACTTAAGAGGGGGTGTGACCTATTTGAAGCACTACTTGACGGCATAAAGGTGACACCTGGTAAGTCAGGTGCAACTTTGTGCTGTGAGTAATAGCTAAAAGTCAAATCTGTTTATGTGATGAATGTATCACCGGATTAAACGGTACATTAACTGGAGGAGACTTCAACAGCCGCGAACTGAAACAAGACAAGCAGCGGATCCTGTCAGCGCGCTCGGCGGGAGGCCGTCTGAGTCGGCCCTGGCGGGGAGTCTTGTGTCATCAAGTGGCAAGTGGAGCCGGGACGTATTCGGTACCTGTGAGATGAGCGACGCAGAAAATGAAAAGCAAGTCTAATTGATGAATGGGAGGCATGGAAAAGAGCCAGGGACTAAAGAGAGGCTGGGCTTCAGTAAACGCCCAAAACGATTCATTCATTGGAATTCATTCTGTAGGGACAACAGGGGATTATAGTAATAAGTATAGCATCAGAGTTCAATGTCCACTGCATGGAATAATAATATTTAAACAAGTCTCTTTAGTTTTTTCACCCATGCAATAACACATTAGATATATCTTCTTGTGCAGAGATCACAGATTTAGTTCATGTCCACTAATAATAATAATAATTTTTAGTTGGACTGTCACACATGTGGAAATTGACCCACCCACACATCCAATGTCGTGGAAATCATAACCCCCAACACACATACCTCATAGAACATACGAAACATCTCACATAAAAGCCCTCAGCAGCATTTCTTGACTTGCTTGCACTGAACGCACTGTGTGATAACTAACTCCTTGTTATCCACACTGTGGTGCAGATGGTATTATTTGATACTGAATATTTATTCCGCTTGCACACGGGCCACATGTGGTTTTCAAATTACACGAGCTTTCACTTTGATGTGGTATAAAACATCTGTGACCACCTTCATAGATGGTTTGGAACAACAGATTAAAAAAAAAAAAAACTGTTTGGACAGTTGCTTTCACATCTGAATTTTAATGAATTTAAGTCATATTACGAAAATGTGACACACATGCTCACAGTCACGCTATCACAGTAGCTTTTTTTTTTTCTTCCAGGACTCAAAACAGAGAAAACACACACACACACACATTAGTGTGTCTGTGCAGCCTTGAAATGGAAGACCAAAGGAACATTAATGGATATATCAAGTCTCAAGCTGTCCTCCTTCCAACCATAGCGACATCACAAACAACCTTGTTGCTTCTCTGCCACGGACAGCTTAACCAATCTAAGGTAAAGCAGAGGAATAAACAAGACGGCGGGAACAGAGGAGTGGGGAGCAGAAAATGGATGAAAGGAAGGACGCGCGGCTTAAAAGCGGAGAATGCTGAGGTTTAGGCAGCTTTGAGTTTCGTGTGGCATACTGTACGAGTTGTTCTGTTTAATTCCTCCAGCTCAGGCTGAGCACGTTCTCTGCGCTGAGCTCTTTATGGGGCTGTAGATTTAGTTTTACACCGCATTACGTTACGGGAGGCGTATTGAACTCATCGACCGTGGCCTTCAAACTCGAGACGGCTGCTCCGCCCCTCAGCGGTAGTGAAAGCTGTAGCATTTCACCTATTGTTGATTAGCACTCGCCTCGTTTGCGCCTCATTAAACCTTCCACGTGCTCTTGTCTTGGATGTGACATCATTCCCAGCTCAGAATTCCGACTACACACACGCAAACATGCAGATGTTTTGAATCCTAACTAGACCTTGTCTCGCGTCCCTTCGTCTTCCCCTCCGTGTTTCACCTGCGTTACATCACACAAGAACCCTCCGCTCTCTTCTGTCTTCATCTCTTCTCCTCATGCCCAGTCTACCTACCTGAGATTCAAGTTTTACTAGATGTAGATTACATCTGTATTACACTTCAAAAAGACATCGCTTGCAAGCCTCGGGAGGCATTGTTTCCTGTTCATCACTAAACCAGGTCTCTACCATACTAGCTCTGAGTTTGGGTGTTTTTCACTTTCAACTGTGCTCATGGCTGACTAAAAGCAGCCATGCTTGAAGAATTACTGTTTGGATGTAAATACAGCGTGACGTGAATGACATTTACTGTAGTAATTCACTATAAGCCCCTCTATGCGTATTACAGTAGTACATTTTACTTTCACTGCGTTTTTAGTCAGGTCAACTGTGATTATGCCTCTGTTAGATTAAGTCAGAAATGACAGTACTAAGTCCCGTTTTTGTGCTTGTGTGAGGTTTTAGAACCTCATGTCCTCATTATTTCTAAATTGTTGACTAAATTCATTAAATTGTAAAGAACAAACTCGCAGTGCACTGCATTTATGAGCTGTGAGCTGTATGTATGTGACAAGTTGTGTAGTTGAAGGCCCTTAATTGTAAGAGTCAACAGTTACGATGGCTGAACACACACACGCACAGACACTGGGGAGTAAAATGCTCCGTTGCTGTCTTCACTCGTTTCTTAAAGTTAGAAGCTCTTCCTTAAGGCATTTACATTATGATCTATAGCGTCTATAACATGTGCTGTTTCTCTATTACTTTCCAAATGTGGCATTTCTGTCACAGCATCATCATCAACAACAACAACAACAACAACAAACACTGCATAGAACAACCCACAAAACTCACAAGAAAGCATTTTCACTGGTATCTGTGTGTTACCCACATGTCCAGCGTGAGGTCCGTTGAAATAATCAGCGCAGCGCCTCTGGGGAAGAGACACTGTTGTTGAATTTGATGTTTGCAAAATATCCTCCTTCCTGTGTTGGAAGGAAACTTGATGGAAAGGAAATGGTGCATGCAATCAGCCAGTCAATTTGGTCAGCGATATGATTTCCACCTATGAATCTTCCTTCGGCTGAAACAGACCCCACTTCGATGAGGACAAACACGAAGAGGCCATCATTCAGTATCCTCCACGTTTGAGGTGTGTCACAGATTCAGTTACTCGGCGATGAATCCGTATACGATGAGTAAGACGAGACAAGGAAAATCCTTGTCCTCTGAATGTACAAGTAGTGTCAATGAAAATAAGGGAAGTCAGGCGCTAAATGATTCATTATAATGGCCACGCATGACATCCTGTATTAGCATAGTAAATCACACTAGTGCTGAGCTGCCCTTGAGTTGAAAGCAAGGAGAGTATGTGTGGATTAGAAGAGGAAGGCGGAATATACCCACATATACTGTAGACTACATTTGATAAAAACATTAGCAAACCGTAGAGTGACTTACAAAATGACAAATTCATAACGGAAATGGATTCAAATCAGGCTCTGGAAACAATGTTTATGCTGGTACTGATTCTTTCCATCTGTTTTCATTAAAATGAAAATGAGACAGTTCATCCATCTTTCTGCCAGAATGATATGCTTGTATCTAGGGAGCAAGGAATGTGAATGCATTTGATATCTAATATCCATTTAAATGACTAAGCAAGTACAATATGTGCAGCATGTATAAATTAACCGAGGGTGATGTGATGAAGCACCAGTTTCTATGTGGCTTCAAAGGTTTCAATTAATTTTCATACATAATACATTGTTTACAATAAAACGTTTCATTAAATTATTGACAAAATTCAAGGAGTGCATGTAAAATAAAAATATTCAGACAAATATTGGCGCGGGGGTGAGAAGGGGTCTTAACTGAGTTGGTCATGCTCTGTTTACTCGACAGCTGGTTGAGAAATTGCTCATACGGGCATATTTTGATGGACTTCGGTTAACGAACACGACCTCGTCTCTGCTCTGCGTGTCTGTGAGCAGCACACGCGTGAGGGAGGAAACAAAGACATCGCAAATCATTTAGTCGGGCCACATAATCTGAAAAGTCGCCTTAATTAGCTGTTTTATTGCGAACCAAACCCAGTATAATTAAGAATTCGTACAATATTTTCTTTTCGTTAACAACCAGTGATGGGTTTTTTTTTCTACCACCATTCTTCCTCAGATACCAGATGCCCAATCAAAGACTATCAACCATGACAACAGCGGGCCCGTTGAGTCTTGTGTGCCAAGGCGATGTGCGTGCAGCTCTGTGAGCGCGACACGCTTGCGTTGCTATGCTGCTTTCTTATTAGTCCTTTGAGAAGCAAACACGCTCCAGAAGAAATGCGCAGGATGCAGACCGAGAGGAAGATTCCGTAGTTAGTGTGATAACCTTCGGCGACTGTATCAGTGAAGCTTGAGAGCAGATTAACAATCAGTGCTAATACGACCTCCACACAGTCGATCACAGAAGATCACAGAAGATCTTCATTCATTTCGTTGGACCTGGGAAAGACTGACCCAACAACAGATACGAAAACTGGTGACAGCGCATGTGATTTGTCCCACCGGCAACACGGACGATGCTCAGAAATGAATGTGAAACAATAAATATGCGGAACAATTTCCAGATATGCAAAAGAGTGTGGCTTACAGCAGAATCATTGTGTTCGAGGTGAAAATTAATATTTTGAATACAGTGACACACCACACAGGATTTTGTTGTTCTGTTCCTAGGCTGTAAACAGTATATTTGCTACAGCCTCGTGTTTTTACTACATCCACAGTCTGGAAACACTGTTTGTGGGACTTCTCCTTTTTATGTGACCCTGCTGAAGAGATTCTATCAGATATACCAAAAAAAAAAGGGCTTGTCTTTTGCCGTTTTCCTGTTCATTCTGCTGTTTCTCTCTCACAAAGTTCGCTTTCTCGACTGGCCTGTGATCACAGTTTTTCTTTTTTCGGAGGCACTTCTGATCTTGCTGCTGTCCTCTTCCCAGGCGGCTCTGAGCCTGTCGTTTATCTCCTACTGAGCGAGAAGAGTTTCCCAAAGGAAGCCGATCTCAATTTGTCTGTAGCCTCCTTTTCCTTCTTAGCGTGTTTGATGCTAAAATGGTCTCGTTTTACAGTCTTTGTTCTCCGGCTTTGGCATCTGTTTCCGCCGTGTAACATGCTTCCTTCACTAGTCTGTGTGGTCTCTCTCAGCTTTTTTCTTCTTTTACACTCATGCATCCAGTGCTTATAGTGGAAAGTGAATTGTAAAAAAAAATGCATTTAAGTAAATAAGCAAAGACAAGCACAAAAACATACTTAAACCAGCCAAATAGTCAAATATACAAAACCTCATGTGCCTGTTCTGTATTAATGTAAGTGGAGCATATACTTTCAAATTCTATTCAAAACAATGCACTTTGAGTTGTGTTATGTCATTAACACACTCATATTAGTTCGATCCAGTTAATCTGCTTCAATATTTTGGGGATGGTGAGGGGAGACCACAGACTCATGCAAAACACAACCGGTTCACTGAACACGGCAACGTTACAAAGAAGATCGGGATCAAGGTCTGTCCATGTTTACGTAAGTGTTTGATTTGCCCACTACATTGAAAACTAGAACATGATTTTTTTTTTAAGGCAACAGCCTAAAATGGCTGCTTTTTGAAACACACAGCCGGATTAATTGCAGTTTGTGTGTTGTTGTGGTTAAATTCTTTCTTTTCGACTCACAACAAAAGGAACAAGAATAGTGTTTTGTGTTTTAATCCAACGTGTCAGTTCACTACAACACGTGTTTAAATTGGTTCATTTCATCAGGAACTGGCTTCATTTTGCAGCGAGTCCCATCATACAACCCAACTCAAATGTGCCTTCCCCTCTGCATCAGTATATACAATCCACCTCATTCAGTTCTCTGACACACATCCATGAGTGACTCCTCGTGTGTGAGGAGCCATGTTTAGAGACCATGTTTCATGAAGTTCCATGAAGACCATGACGTTTTTCCCTTCCCAGCCTTTGTTTATAGAAAAAAATAGTTACACTAACATACGTTTGTATTAAAGTGTGATTTTTTTTTACCCATCACTATGTTGTGCTCCGTGGGTCACCTCGCCACGAACTCGTTCCGCCAGATGGTACAGTTTGAGCCTTAAGCTGCGTGTCCACACTGGGCACAAAGTCTAAAGGCAGCCGGATAACGTGCACAGTCAAAGTTGAGTGGATGAAGCTAAGGTTGATTTGTGCTTCATGCATGCAACAAAAAGGTTATTACAGTTATTGATGCAGGATCAGTTCCAGAGTGAAACCACGTATGGGTGCTTCTGCCCGGTCACACTAACGCTAGTGTTAGACCAACGTCCATTCACGTTTTTGCACGCGCGGACTTGGTGCATTCTACTCTTCCTGGTTCTGTTCTTTTGAGCGTCATCCGATTGGATGAAACGCTTGGAAACTGCCAACTTTAAGTCTCTTCTTTGTAGGATTGAAGCTGAGTCGGTTTTCGTTTTGCTGGACATGCACGGAATCTTTTTTCTTAGCTTTTTAAAGGCCTGGCAGCGCAGTGTGTGTCTGTTCGCTCTACAATTACAGCCTGGTGTTGAAATGGTGGCTCTTTCAGCAAGTTCTTTTATAGCACTGGTGCCAAGTCTGCTTTCCGTGAGGCTTGTTGGAACATTACGGCGTCTATGTCAGAACAAACCTTCACTACACGGCTCTAATAGTTCAACTTTGAATATACAAATCTATAATCGGTTAAATTCAGAGTGAAGTTCTCATACATGACCATCCTGTGATGAATTATGGATGTTTAATTGTTTTCACTGTGGTCACGGTCTTAAAACAGTTCCCACAGCGATATCCAGCCATCAAACAATTACACACAAATTAATGATGAAATAAATAACACAATCAATCAATGAATCCATTAAGTGCCCCCACTCTCTAGGCTGCTTCTCCGAAAGAGGAGAGCTGGTAACGACGCTAATTGTTTCTCAGCTGACAGATGAATGTATGAGTTGGAAATCAATTTACCAGATAGCGTCGTCGCCACTAAATTGCTCTACACCTTCTCCTCTTGAAAGACTCTAACTACTTGACACACAATCCACATTTTGTCAAAGGCACTGCAGACGCGGCAGCTTCGTTTGCTTGGACTCCCGCATGCAGGTGGCTCCTTCCGTTCTTGACTCCGAGTTAAGCTCTTCAGGTCTTCACGGGTCATGAGCTGACATAATGCATATATTTCACTCAATGCCCAAAGCTTTGTTTAAAACAACTTTAAAATACGATGCAAAATGCAATAAACTGTTCACATAAAAAGGCTCCCACTTAACTAACACCTGTTCTCCACAACTGGCGTCTCGTCGTGTGAATAAAATGAGGCCCATGAATAAAATGCATTGTAAGGAAGCACTGGAATGTTTTTGAAATGATTTTCCATCACTACATCTGTAAGGGAGAGAGGTAATGAGATTTTAGGCACGGTTTTCACCAGCCCCCCTGGAAAAGCTGGAATTAAAACAGAATGTTGCTTTTATTTACAACACGTTCACAGACAGGAGAGATAAATATCCCAGGGCATTTTACAGTAAATGAGCACTTTTAATGTGACACTGCGACATGAATAAATAGATATCCTCTATTTAGACTCTTTAAACTTACATCCCAGAGGCCACAGTCATTTCGAATGCCTTCTCTGTTTGCAGAGAACAGTCACATTTGTCACCCGTAGCCTTTTTAAAAGAACAAACAAAACCCTAGCACCCAAATATGTATTAATGCATGACCACGGTTCACACTCGCCTTCTCGCTCTGCACGTGGTGAGTCTCTGTGGCAGGAGGTTACCCAGGCCCCAGGGGAAGACCTGTCACATCCTTCCAGCTCCACTGGGGGAAAGCCCAAGGCATTCTCAGGCCAGATGGGATATGTAATCCATCCAGTGTGTTCTGGGATCTGCCTCAGGCTCTCCTTTGAGTCCAACGTGCCCAGAATGCCTCCACGTGGGAAGCGACCAGTAGGCATCCGGACCAAACGACTGATCCAGCACAACTGCATTATGAGCTCCTTACAGAAATCAAAGCCTCTCGACCTGCGCCCCAAGGTTAAAGCCACTGCAGAGGAAAACTCAGGACTATAGTTGAAGACTAAAACACATGTTGCGCACAAAAACATGTTTCTTTTTATAATTAAAACTGTAAAACACCCAAATTATTCAAAATACAAGATGGGATAGATGTTCCCAGTATGCACAGTTTCCAGTATACCCTGGAGACCGTTTATTATGATGGGAAATTGATTATTGTTTAATAAAATCATCATATTCTCAATTTGATAATCTAGTAGCAAAGAGTGGAAATGGCAAAGTAGTAGAAATAAAACTATACTCAAACCCTAATGTTTTTTAGACAATCGAGGGAAGTTGTAAACACTGACATAATGTACACTGATGAGGTTAACATATAATTTCAACGGAGCGTTTTCCCAGCTGCTGGGCGAACATACATCTAGTATTTCCTCTCCCTTCAGATCTGTCTCGGCTGAGGGGAACTGCAGTGCTGGTCATCACTGTCTGCGGGTTTGTCACATTAAAACTGAAATAAAAATGTCATTTATTCATCATACGTCATTAAATGAAAGGCGCCTTAATATTTATGGGTGATAAACATCAGAATGTGTATCTGCTGCTCATTTGTTAATGGACAAAGTATTTTACAATTACTAAATATTTTCTCTTTGAAGACAACGTAAGCAGGATAAAAAGCTACAGGAGATAACGCACGTCATCATCTTCCGTGTTGTTTAGATGCAGACAGTTAAGAAATAATAGCCTGGTTACGTACGTGCTGCTCCCACTTGCGAACGCTTGGAGCATTTGCATTAAACATGTGCAACACACAAATCTGAAGGGAGCTGTCATTGAGGAAATGATCAGGTTCCTCTCAGCAGACTGGTGTCTAGCTGTGCACGCTGCCGCTTAATTGCACGTTCCGAGAAGACCGTGAACCCGTCGTCTGTCAGCAAGTACGATCTCCACGGTGTCCGGATGAGAACAGCAAAGACTATTACTCCCACTGAAAAAGTACGAGGTTAAGATGAACTCCACCTTCTGCCAGGACAGTCAAGTCCTAGACTGGATCTACACTCAATTCTCTTCATCAACTAAATTACCACCTTCACTGTGATTAGCTGGTTGAGGGGGGTGGGTGACCTCTCGCTGAGCAAAATGGGAAGTTGAAGTAAATTGCGGAGACCAAGAAGAACATCGCGCTGCCATTTGCCAGCTCATTAAAGTTACTACGGCGGAGAGATGACTTGATACAGTACATGCTGTGGTCCAGCGTCTTTTAAAACAGCGAGATCTGAGCCGTGTGAAATATCAGGCCTGAAAACTGCATGAAAAATATTTAACTGTGACTTTATTCCACGTTTACGCATCATAACTCACAGCATTTCAGCTTCACCATATAGTTTAACGGCCCAGCACGCGGATCGAATCCATCACCTACGGACCAGTGTAAATTTTGACTGAATGTTTCACTTTAGTTTGATTTCTTTACTTCTTTACTCTTTGGGTTATTAGACAGCTATTTATAAATCATATCTACAGATATAGGGCTGCCAGAGTTCCAGTGTGGCCAGGAGGAAGTGGGGGTCGACCCACTCACTCACCCTGGGGTTAATGGAATCCCACCAGCACTAGTGCCTGTGTGTGTCTTTTTCTACAAAATAACCCACAGTGCAAAACCAAACCAAACAACAACGTATCAATCTCAGGATCCCTCAGCGGCTGGTGCGGTCCTCTTCTATGCAGATTTGGCAGCAGGGATTTCTATCCGTCTCATCCACCGTCGTTTTGGCTTGCGCTTAATCTGTGGTTTCACACTGTTTCAATCATTTCCTATCTCGCGTATCTGTGTCCGTCCGAATAAAACAAATGAAAAGTGCGCCGCAGAGTGATAATTTTCCTCACGGGGTCGTGTGGCGGCGAATGAGTCTGCGGGAGCGTAACAGCCTCGGCGGAGCGGTCGCCGCTCTCAGGCGTTCATCTCCCTGCATGCTCCTTGGTAAAGGAGCAACCCTGTATTTTCAGTCCAGCCTGGAAGTTTGCAGTAGGCACAGTGGAGTGAGCCACTCATATGCTCACAGGACTGTGATCCAACTGAGGCCGTGTGTGTGTGTGTGGGGGGGTGTGTGTGTGTGTGTGTGTGTGTGTTGATGGGGCCAGCTGGTGGGACATCAGCCTGTTGTGCTTAATATGTTGGAGGGAGGTCCGGTGCCAAGTGAGCATCTTCTGTTTCTGTGCTTCATGAGACTCACTTAAACACACACGCTGTTGTCGCCCCACAGTTCGAATACACACACACACACACACACACACACACACGACCATTCTGGCAAATCGCAGGAGGCAAATTACATGTTTAATTCACTCGCTGAAAGACAGTGGGACGAACAACAGGTCAGCCATATTAACCAATGGCATTATAGAGCGCGTTCTAATGTATGCTGCTTGGAAGAATGACTCATTCCAGCATGTCGCTATCATCTCTGGACAGTTCCACCTTCCCCCCGTGGTGCTCATTTAGTCGACTTTCCTTGTCTTTGTTTTAGCCAGTCAACACTGTTTAGCTCATCCTCCCTCCTCGCCGCCTCTTTCTCTCTCGGTGCTTATCTCTCGTTCTCCCTCTATCTAATCCATCTCAGGCAAAGTACACATGCAAAGTCAAGTTGCTGAGAACCGAGGTGTCTCTTGATGAAAACCCAGGGGAAGTGTGCCGGGAATTGCTTTCATTTTGTGGCAGACGGGGCCATTCTTTTCTTTTGTGTTCAGCAAGACCAGGCACAGCTGTATGCACAATTCAATGGCACTGAAATGGATTCTCCTGTTTTTCCTTCCTCCGCCATCCTCACACTTCTGGCTTATCACACAAAAAAGAATTGAAATGTTAGAAGACGCAGTTTATGCGATTGATGCCGCATCAGCAAATTCGCTGTTCAAAATCACTATTCGTGAACAACAACAACAACAACAACAACAGCAGCAGTAGCAGCAATCTTTTTCTATTTTTCTAACATTTTTGGACCAGAGGTGATCCAAACATACTAAGTGCATCATGATTATTAATTACTCTGTTTCTCTGTGTTTCAGGGCTCCCACAAATGAAATTTGTGATTTCATTCACAAGCTGCCTGATTCAGCTTGATCTTCATTCTTTTCATCAGCATCAGCTCGTCAGCCTCATCTGTAAACACAAATTGCAGTCTAATGAGTGCTCGTCAGGTCATCCTCGTAGAGTCATTCACGGAGCCTCTCTCCAGTCTGACTGGAGCCGCACACCTACGGTACCATCTGCCATGTTCTAATCAGTATGACTTCAAAGGCCGGCACAGGCAGCGGTGAGGAGATCAGTGCTGTTCCCACTTGCATCTGTTTGTATTGCAGCAGGTAGCTAAAGCATGAACTGGATAAGATGGAGCAGAACGGATTCAGGTGTCACCAGAGAAAACATGCCCTCAATTTAACACAGTGATGAGGAAAGCGAGATTTTCCCTTGAACCATGCGGTAGAAAGAACAAGAGATGGAGCAAGTATTATATTTAATGTATATACAGTAAAGGCCCTCAGCAGATTTTCAGATATGCTATAATCACATGCTGATTCTGGTTCCTACAGGTTGGTATTATGCGCTTCTCACAGCGTAGCAGTTTACTCATACAGAGAAACATTTCAGTAGTCCTCAAACGCAGAGACCAGCTTTCAACTCAATGGTGAAATGGAGAGATGAAACTTGCTGGCTACAGTTCAACAAGCGTTGAGAGAAGCTCACCAACTGGTCTGGATGTGGTTCATGCGATAAAGAACCATATGTACCATAGGATCCGTTAAATAAAATGTTGAAATACACCTGTTACTGGTGTTAAAGTCTTCATTTTCAGTCTTAAAACACATCATCTCCTCAAGAACCAGCGGGTGATGAGTGAACTATTTCATTATTGTGATGTTTTGCTCATTTGAGAATCAAGTGTATTTATCATTAAAAAGTCTCCTTCCACTACGTTAATACTAATACTGCATGAACACCATATGCTTCTGATGCCTGTAAGTACTGCACAGGTTTATGATTAGGAAACGTAAAGATGCCGTCACACTTACATTCATGGTATGTAATTGGAGAAAACAAACAAAAACAGTGGCGCCGAACAGAAGTCACTTGTGCTGTTACTGAAGTGTCCTTCAGTAGTTTGTCAGATGTTTACTGTGCCCAGCAGCCCTCTCTCTTTTGTAGAGGTTTACCTCAGGAGACCAGCGCAGCAGTCCGACCAAGGACAACAAGAGGTTCCTAAGCAAATCTATGCTCAGCAATTGTTGACTTCCTCTCAGGTCCCCCCCCCCCAGCCAGGAGCCCCCTGTGTTATATGGATTGTTTTCAAGTAACAGGCGGTAAAAATGGCCATCTCATTATTTTTAATGGGTGTTTGAGATGGGCTGCAGTGGTGTGCTGTCATTTAGATGCCTGGGGAGAGAGTAGGATGAAAAGAAAAAAAAAATGGATGAGGTGCACGGGGAAGACTTCTTCATTGTGGCTGAGGTGGGCTCTAACAACTGTTACAGTCAGACGGATGTCTTAATCCGTGTTTACGTTGATCAGAGTTGTGCCAAGAGGGAAACTAGAGGAGCCGGTAAGCACGGACAGAGAAGAGTAGCAAATAGAATAAAACCGGTTCTTCTTCGGTGGATGCAAAACTGGGTTTGCTTCTTGGCTGTGATGCAGGAGGCCACACGACATGGTCATTGATCATGTTTCAACCTACACTAGTCAGATGGCGGGTGAGCTCGCATTCAAGTCCCCAGCTCACCAACTCTGTGGTTAGGGACACATATCTTTTATAACCCCGGAGCTGTCAGCAGTCCAAACAAAATGGCTTTTTCTCCCCACTGTGATTTCCATCTACACAAATTTTAATTAAGTCTCCTCACTGTGCTCCCCTGCGGCTGCTCTAATCAGACAATAGGAGCGTTGCCCCCGTTCTCGCTTGGTTTGTAAGAGATCCCATGGCATCTGTCTGGCTCCTCTATCTCAGCGTACTAGTCCCCCTGTCAGCCTGGCTGCGCACTGGGAAAGATACAAACACACGGGCGCTGGGGGGGAGCGTTGTAAAAGAATATCAGCGTGTTCAAACTGGTAGGTTCAGACTGGGGAGGTTGTGACACTGCTTGAATGCTCTGAGGACAACGCCGCTGATTTACGACAGCACGCAAACAAAACTCTTGTATCATACTCCAAGATGATACCGTGTAGAGCAGGGATATATGGAAAACATAAAACCTGCACCTGTTTGTTTTGTGCTGTCAGCACAGTGGTCAGGGTTGAGTTGTGTCATTATAAAAAATGATTTTACGTTTTACTTAACTGAAAAGGTTCAGTGTCTAGTCAGTAGCAACAACAATAAAGGTAGAAGAAGATCGTTAACCTTTCATATGCAGAGCAGACGCTGCTCCTGATGGTAACGTCTGAATCGCAGTGGATTCTGCTGCTGTGATGTAAATTTTACGAATGAGTGCTGCTGAAATTCGAGATGGCTGCCTCTCTGCTTTGGCCCCAAGTGGATAAGATGCACTATATAAGGTATCTGTAGACGGACTGGTATAACATCTAGTGGAGTGATCCATCATCACACACTCTCATCGTGTTAGTTTGATTAGTTATTCCTTTTCGTTCAAGTAAAAACATCTGGACCCCCACAGATACAGCTGTTAATCCAGTGTCCCAGCTTTATTATATTTATTGAGTGTCTATTAGATCTAGTTTATTAGCAGATAATGACAAAAAAGACATGTATCAGTGGATAAAACAGGTGGATGTTTGTTCCTCTATAACAGTCATCCAGCATGATTTCACTCAAACCAAACAATGTGGACCCATTACATACTGTAACTGTTCAGCTGAGAATGTTCTACGTACCAAAATAAAAGTTGGAGTCGAGGAGTGTTCGCTGTTTAGAAGAAAGGCCATTGTCTTCTCATAATTGTGTTCTTTGTTCCTTTTCAAAGGGATTAGACAAAAAAAAATCCAATTGGAGACGCTCGGTAAGTTTGACGCCTTATCATCGCTCATTTCTGCAAGTATCAAATTTGCTGCTTTATATCCACATTGTTCGCAGTTTATTTGTGCGTCGGATCTAAAGGAATTAAATTTTCTCGCTGCCCTTCTCGGTGTCTTTCTATGTGGAACAATGAGCAGAGTCGCAAATTAAAGTGTGATTAAAATTTGTCACATTTTGGCACATTTCGCTGGGTAAGGTGAGATTTCTTTATTGTGTGTGTGTGTGTGTGTGTGTGTGTGTGTGTGCACTAGATTTTTGGAAGGACAACAAGATTGCTCCTTATAAAACACCAGACAGCTGCTTGTTTTCATTCAGTGTCAAGGACTACGCTATGTTCGCCTTGCTGTTTATCGACGTGTTGTCTCCTTGTGCGATGACAACGATGGTGATGACGAGCTCAGACTTAAAAGCCCATTTGTTTAGAAGCAATTAATTTCTGTATGCTACCAAAACTACCATCAAACACAGAAGGTCGACTGTCGAAACGTCTCGCCATCTCGTGAAACGTTTCGGCGACAGACGTCCAGATGCCATCAACGTCCAGACGTTCGGGCTTTGCCGACAGCCGACGCCATGCTACCTTGGTACCTGCTGCCATCTTGTGCTCATCTCCCAGCATCCTGCTAAGCCACTCGTGGTCTTCATTACTCTGCGTGATCAGGATTTGGTCTTGTAATTAGATGCAACCCGGTCCTATCACCAACAGATGGCGATCTTTTCCCATGATGCATTGCAATAAGCGCTTTCGTCACTACCTCGTCTGAAAAACAGTCCCTGTTCATGGAATCAAATTGAATAAATCAAACTGATAAATAACAACCAAATACGTCCTGGTTTAATTAAAGATGACATGCGTAACAATGATCCAATATTCCTGGTCCAATAGAATCATCTCAAATTTTCCAATTCATCAGCGCCACTGGTGAAGTCAGTGTTTAGTCACTGCAATGGTCCAATCCACGATGTTGCACCAGGTTCAAGTCCCCCTGGTCTGATGCTGCTATTAGCAACATGAAAACATGAAGGTCACAAGAAAATGTGAGTGAAATTACCTGCGTTAATGTATTAATTGTGTTGAAATCTAGCCCCAAGACAGTGAGACTTAAAATCAACGGCGCCACTGGCAGCACAGGAATCGCTTGAGTGAGGTTTAGCCATACAGCCCAAAGACAATCATTTAATTAAATGAAATAAAGTTGAGTGTTTTCCTCATGTTCTGCTCATAATTGAACATTTTTATGCTTGCTGAGTTAGGAAACATCATGCTCGACTGGAATCAGGAGTCAAAGCTGCATAAAAAGAGATAATCTATTATATTCCCAACGTCTCTAACTCCTCCCAGTTAAGATGACAAGTCGGATAAAGTCAATCCACCAAGTTGGAGACCAAAACCACAACTTGTTCACACTGTTAATGCTCCTCCCTGCTCACACTTCTCTAATTGCCTGATCAGACTAGAGACAAACTGTGGGTGGAGGTTCACACTCACTTCATTAACCTGCCGGCCGCTGCTCGTTACGCAGACCAGACGAAACACATCTCTCTCAGCGATTGTTCTGTCGGTAAACACAATTTACAGTACTATTACAATCAAGGTGAGCGTGGAGGTCAGCGAGTATGTTTAGGAACCGAGAGGGTGACTTAATTAACGCTGAATTGTTAAAGTAAAACACAGAGTAAGTTAAACTTGACTCAGTTTTACTTTCTTGGGTGCAAATCAATGGGACAACAGGTGCAACAAAGCAAGAGGGCGACGCTACAGACAAGAGCTGTTTCCTTCCTAACAAATTCAACTCAGTTTGGGGAGTAAAAAAAAAAAAAAAAGTTGCTGCAGTTTGGATCTTTTCACTCCCAAGCTAAACAATTAGTGGATTACAGGGTTGCGCTTGTCAACGACGAATGAGGCCGCACTGCCTGCAAATGATGATGGGACTTCCCACCTCTCTAATCACCTTAGAAACAGGAGCCGCATCAACACAGCGGCGCTGAAAAGCAACGCTGCAGCGGAGGCTTCGCGTGTTGTCGGTGGGTATAAATCAAACAGCGCCTACACGGCGTTCGTGTTTTTATTACCTGCGCTGCAGAGCTTGGAGGGAGACAGAGCGGCACTGGTAACTCAGACGCAAAAAAACACACATGGAATTTGTTATTCCTGATCTGTTACCAACATAATGATGATTTGCTCCTTTCCATTACGTTTCGGAACAACTGAAAAATGGCTCGCTGGGATAAGCTCATTTGAATTTTTTTTTCAGCTGTGATACAGCACCATATGGTGTAAATCTTTTTCAGGAGGCCATTCCAGTAATTTGGAGGAATTATACGTTTTTTTTTTTTATGGCAATAATATTTGGTATCACTGTTTAACACAAAGACAAGAAA
The DNA here is from genome assembly GCA_030770545.1 of Macropodus opercularis. Classification (NCBI taxonomy): domain Eukaryota; kingdom Metazoa; phylum Chordata; class Actinopteri; order Anabantiformes; family Osphronemidae; genus Macropodus; species Macropodus opercularis. Next base: position 5,465,862 of record CM061094.1, on the reverse strand, counting down.
TGTGTTAGAAAGCTAAAGCAGAACAGATGGGAGGGAGGAAGTGGATGACAGCAGAGGATAAATAAGGACGATGAAGAACGAGGGTCTGGGCACAGTTTATCCCCAGGGCTTGTACCATGGCTCGGTTCCCCCAGTCTGGAGGCCCCTTTAGGAGGTTGGGGTCAGGCAGCAGCCCAAATCGATGAACCGAGAAGGGACTGGAAGGCTCCATGCTAATACCTGCTCCAGTGTAATACCGCCTGCTGAATCCCTGCTGGGTAATGTCATCTATCACCCCCCGCTACTGCCACCAGCACTGACAGAGGCTGGCGAGGACAGAGATGCTTAGATGGCTGAAGACGGCTGCTGTGTATCCCAGCTTTTAAAGACAGATAGATGTTAAACCATATGTTACATATCAGAGGATCCAACCTCAGCTTATCAACGATGAAGACAAAAGTCCAAAACGTGCAACACTAAGACCTCGGTCATTCTAGCGTTACAGGTGCATAAAGGTTTGTCCCAACTTTAATCAGTTTAGGGTTGACCCTCACTCTGCACCACTTGCTGCCAGAGAAGCAGAGAAGCCGTCATATCAGCCGTGTGACAAATTGTGAAAGAATCCTGTCATCCGTGATCACACGCTAATTACACGCCATGGCAACATCTACGCCTTCCAAAAGTACATCCTTCATCCTGAAACCCTTGCTGTGGACTCGACCCGCTTTCTGATTCGAAAGACACTCTGACATGTCAGAGGAACGAAAGCATAATAAAAGCAGGTGGAAATATTCAAATGAACGTCAGCCGACGCTGGTGCCTGTTCATTCACTGGTGCGACTTACCGGGACACGTCGTCGTTGACGCTACAACAGCTTATTAAACCAGATCCTTTATGGGCTGAGGGTTTTTTGACTTTGTCGGCAGAGAAGCATCCTGTATTTTCCTCTATTCCCTTCGCTCTGCTTAGATCCGTGTTCACACGTTTACAGGCGTACTTCATATTTTGTAATAGCGAACCGGAGACGACACTATCACTAATCACGCCTTGGCGACACCTGCTCCATCGTTCACCGTTCTTTTGACTTTACTCTCCATTCGCACACTTCTGCTGCTTATGACTCTCCCTCTTACATGTCTCACGGTGTGTCTGCATGTCCTCACCTTGAGTTCATTACTGTCACGCCTTTTTTGCAGTCTAGACACCTTTACGGTGCTTTGACACTTTCGAGAATTGCCCCTTAATCATCTTCCTGCACAGTTGCTCTCCATTAACTCATTAGCCATATGGTAAACACTACACTGCAGTACTAGTTGCGCAGCAGTTGCAGGTAACGCCATATTGCTTGTATAATTTATCCCCCTGTCCACACTTGACAGCAGAATTAATATTTCAGGATGCAAACACTGGAAGGACACATGAGCTATGGAAGGCTTGTTTTTAAAGGGTTTATTCAGCGGTGATTCATTAGTTTTATTGGTTGGATCACAACCTTTGAGAAAGTCTCATTGCCAGACATGAGTACGCACTGTGGGAGTGGGTTTACAATATTTACTCTACATCGCTGTCTGCTTGTACAGCTGTGCTTTAACCGATGCTTTTATGTCTGAAGTGATCTAATCGCTTGCTCCGTGTTCTGTTTTTCCTCTTCTGGCTTCTCTGCGAGCACGCGGGCGTGAAACGGGCATTCAAGGTGATTTTCTTGCTCCTCTGCGTTTGTTTCTGGGCACAGCGTTGCCCCTCGACATTTTATTCTATACAGTATGTTACAGTTGGTTAAAAGGTGCCAATGCGAGAAGATAAACGCAGTGCGAGCTATCTGTGGAGGCCAGAAGGCGGAGTGAAGGAAAGAGGCTATGAAGGCAGACATTCATTCTCATTAATTCTCAGCTGAATTACTTTGCTGGTTGACTCCTGTATCTCTCTACTGCACGGCTCTTCGCTGAGCTGCCCCTGAGCCATCTTTAAGACTTTCAGACTCGTTTTTTCCTTGTGATTCTTTCTGTGCTCTGACGAACCCACAAATGGGGACCGATTCATTGTTTCGTCGTGGTTATTTTTCTCAGCATTTGTTTTCCAGTCAAGCGTCGCCAAACCGAACCTCTTCATCTAAATCTGTGGAGACGATTCATTATTGGATTTCCTTTTGTGACACGCGATTATGAAACTGGTGGACCAAGCAGTTCACATTCCCAGGGTGCAACACGGTTACGCTTTGTCAACCGTTTGGGTGGTTGGTTCCACGATTTCATATCTGTAGAGCAACAGTTTTTAACACGATGACAACAAAAACAAAAACACTTCTCTTAAAATAGCACCAAGACGGCAGCTTCCGCATCGCAGCTGTCATCATGAGAACAAAAACAAAATGGCTTAATTACAGTAGTTTTTCGTAACAAAACGTTCAAAACACCTGCCGCTTTCATACGGGGGCTGACGGTCGTGTACGCGGTAGATCCAACCACCGAGGCCTGACGTGGGCCGGACAGAGCGGCTCACGTTCATCCCCGGGTCCTGATGAAGGACAGTCAATACCAGTCAAGAGTTTTAAAGAGCGTGTTTTGAATCGGTGCCACGTTTGTGTGGTTATCAGCAGAGTTTGTGATGTTGGTAATGGGCTGAAGAGGCCAAATGCCCGGGAGTAATTAAATGCCAGCAAGAGAAAAACTGAGCAAAAGCAAGAATAAGGACAAGAGTGAAAGCGATCCACTGTTGAGCTTTTCTTTGTCGTTACACAACAACCTGTCGAACACTTGCAGAATTAATAGACACACACATTTGTATGAGAAATATACAAACTCACACCCATTTAATTAGCCCAGGCCATAAAATTATGCAGAATTAAAACACTGTTTGAACTCAACTGCAGGGCTTATCTGTCACCAGAGCTGGAAAGGAATGAATGAGGCAAAAAAAAAAAAAAAACGAACCAAAAACGTTTAATTCACTTGCAGGGTATCTGCATTAACCTGCCAGACACTTGTAAGTGTTAACACCGTTAACAGCTTTTAATATTCAGGGATAAAAGTGCTGTAATTTCAGAATCTGTCTATAACCACTACAGACAGCACCTGTGTGAATAATGTAGGTTTGGTCCCGTCTCAGTCAGTGTGTGGTGATTAGCTGTTCGTGATAATGGCAGGGTAAAAATATCTGTCCATCATTTCACCTGTTAAATGATGTTAATGCCTGTGTTATTATGTGCTAACTGTGGCAGGTTGACAAGCGAAGGGCCCTCTGATGGGGATTCATTAGTCCTCGGTCACATCAGTTCTGCAGTAGCTCACGACGTGGGTTTAGTGGCTGAGAGTTCATCAGAACATGCGGTAGCGCTTTTAATTTGCCGGTAAGTGCTTTTTTGCTTAAATTGCGGTCTCCTTGTCCAGCTTAGACCTGTAAGTGTAGTTTTCTGGAAGTCTGGTCCTGAAGAACTTCTGTGTCTCAGCGTTTAGGGGCTCAACGACGAATAAAAAGCATCTGTGTTGAGGATTTGGGCTTTCACGTTCCCACACATTCGCATGAATCGTCCCCTGTCGCGATGCCTGTCAGAACATAGAAAGTTGACCCACTTGACATGTGAATAAATCAAACATCTGGCTGATTCAGAACAGCTTTAGCACGTTTAGGAGGAGCGGTTGCGTTGTCCATGCGGTAACAGATACTGTCAACATCTGGGGAAACAAAAGAAACTAAAAAGAAACAGCTTAAACCGTGTCACTAACTAACTTAAGTTCAAATAAATATGCAACATTCACAAGGGTTAGTTTAGTTAAAGCTTCCTCAGGCCTGTGACAGGCTCACCTCCAGTTCTTTCATCCCACTTTATTCCACATTAGTCCCACTTTATCAAAAAAAGAAAAAGTGAACTTGTGAAATCTTCCATGATGTGCGATTCTCCAGCGGGTGCTGCCAGACTCCGCTCTATAGCTGGATCCTCTCTTGCCTTTGCTACATCGACAACATGTTCCAACACCTTCTGTATCTCCTGCATCTAAACTCTGTGGGCTCGGCCTTGAGAACATTGCAGCAGGCTGACGCTCTTCGCTTTACTGCCCTGGTTACGAAGCATCTAAAACATTTACAGTATGGAAGTAAAAAAGATGAATAAATGCATGAATGGGCAAATTTGCTGTCTGCAATCGTTAGGTGGGGAGATTTAAGAAGAGTAGCACCAAAATAATGCAGACTGCAGCTCAATTATTTATCACAAATAGTTTATTATTCTTGGCGAAATTTCATAACAATAAAAAATAAATACATTGCTCCAGTTTGCTGCCTGTTGCAGAGTCAGGGACTTTATTGATTTTCCTGTGTTGCGACGATGCCAACAGCTCTACTTCTACGGGAGTTTTATTTTCCACCTTGAGACAGTTGTTCATACTGTACCTGACACGCACCGAAGAGAGAAGGGCCCCTCAAACTCACCGCATGAACAATGTTTCATGACTTTCTTATGGGCAGCAATTCAAAATGTAAAGATGTAAAACTCCCAATGTGACCTTGACGAAGGTCTGTGTGCTGGCGAACTTCTTCCCCCAAAAAAACCCCCAACAACAACAAGAAAAGCTTAATCTTTCCACTGAGCTCTGAGCAATTTGCTTTTACCACATTGCCAACGAATCGAGGAATTATCTGTTTTTGTTCTCTTGTTTTTTGTTTTTCCTTTCTCATTTATCTCACATATTGCTTCAGGGGAGACAGCAAAGTGTTTGCAATAAAGCTTCTCCGACACAACCAAGTGAAACATGACAATAACACTGCATAATACGATAAGTAGCTTAGCAAACCACTTTGCTGACACACAACCTCTAAACTGGTCACCCCCCCCCCCCCCCCCAAAATCCTCAGCTTCAACTTCAGGGCTCCTCGTGTCAAATCAAACAGTCGGTTTGATATTAAAGCCCCCTAAGTGACGCAAGATTGGGTTTGAAAAAATGGTTGCAATTAGTGTGTGCAGAAGATTGGTAGTAAGTGTGTTGTTATTATGTACAGTGCCTAATTCAATACACTGACAGCTCACAAGATCTTCTGTTTTACACACACGATGGCACCGACACAAACACATCAACACAAACGCCTTTGTTGGTGTGAGTGTACAGCCCCGCGGTGAAGCCGGACCCCGAGATACGGCCCCATCGCCGAGTCGGACTTAGTTTATGAAATCCTAAGGAGCTGCACAGCGGTTTCTAAACAGCTTGAAGCTCCTTGCTAAACGCTGCGTTACCAGGAGCAAGCGCCGGCTTGTCACTCTCGCTGCTGCTACTGGCTCCCGCTTCCACCACCAGCAGGCAGCTATTTTTCAAGCAAGACGGCGGTGATGCATTTACTACACTGTGCCCACTCACCCAGCGGAAGGCTGCGCTGTTCGCGACCGTCATTCCTTTGTCTCCCCGAGAAGCAAATCAAGGTCTCATTTTGAGTGTACTGAGGTCTGAAATTTTTATTTGAAACTCCACCCTGGGAGCAATCTAGAGCAAGAGCGAAGAGAAAGGTGGAATGATGGCGTGTGATGCTTTTTGGTTTTGTACCAAATGAACATTGAAAAAGGAAAAATTGAGGAGCAATCAATCGAAATGTCAAAACCGGACTTTAAAAATCAATCTGCTAATTGTACAGTCCTACCTATCCTAATAAGACACGTTTAGAACTGAGAGTAGACAGCAGCATTTACTGGAAGTGACATTTGATTCATTTTTGGCCACCACCAAATGTAAACTTTTAAAGCAGGATTCCCTGAGCCTCCTTTAAAGCCCCTTGAAGGCAATGAGAGCTTTCAAACATCCTGTTTAATGTGTTAATGACGATGGTTGAGGAGGGGAAACCAACAAGTCGCACGGACGTCCCACTTGCCAAGCAGTCGTGCATTTTCCACCTCATCTGACTCGACTCTGACGGCAGCCACTAAATCCTTCCTAGCGGCAGTCAGAGAGGTTCTTAAGTTCTTCTCCAGCTTCTCGTCCCCCACAAACTGTTGCATTAAACTAAATCCGTGGCCATAATCCTCACCGCGCATCAGCTGGGTCCAGATCGTGTCTGTAATGCGCAACGGTAGCTGCCAAGACATCATCTGGTTAAGAGAAAACCTCAGCAGGGATCTAATTTGTTTTTTGGATCTTAGTGGTATCGCAAAAGTTGAGTTCTTTACCATTTTTATCAAATATTATTCCAGGAGAAATTTTCTTCCCACAGCGCATCACAGATAATCAAAATAAATACCTGGTGGACGTACAGTGAAGCAACAAAGAGCCAGTTGTTTTCCTGAGGAATTGGCAACCAAGACCAAATATTCTTGTCTATTATATGCAGTAATGCTTCCACAAAAATCTCTAACCATAGCCGAACCTGACCACTAATAGAGAGGCGATTGGTCTCATTTTGACAACTGTATAAGTTTGATACTGAATATCAAACACCGCAGTGATTCTCAACCCTGCTGCTTTAAAATTTGCTGATTCTATTGAGGCACCAGAGCTCATTTCAGAATTACAGCAACAATGTTAGCATTCATTTCCTCCGTGGGGACCCAACACACTGTTCCATGCAGTCAATAGGAAATGATTGGACTGGAGAGAAGCACAAGGAAGTGGAAAACGCGAGTGTGTGTGAGTGTGTGTGAGAGAGAGAGAGAAGCTGAGTCATGAGGAGAACAGTGGCTTCTGATCGGAGTACAGTTAAGTAGCCTGGACATCTGGATAATTCATGTAAGAACGACTGGACGGAACAATAACAGAGCCGAAACGTTACAGGTACAAAACTGTTTCTCAGCAGTTCACGTAAGTTCTTTACGGAGTTGGCTGCAAGCTCGGGTTACGACGGACACCCTTCAACAGCAAGAGAAAATGGTGCCTCAGGTTTACTCTCTAATTCTGAGGAACCACAGTAATAGACAAAGAAAGTTATATTTAATTAACATCACAATGAGCAAATGAAACGGATTGAAAGTTTCTCTCTTACTTGCTACAGTATCTGACAAATCTACATTGTTTATTGCAATGACTTTATTCCTGTGCTTTCTCATTAAAGCGGTTTTGTAGCTAATTCATCCCTGGATCGGCAGCATCTAAATCAAAGGAAATCAACTTAAACTAACTGAAAGCATTGGTTATTGACGAGCGTAGAGCTGCACTGAATTTAAAATCCGTCGCCATCAAACAGTTTCTTATTTTCTCAAACGGATACGAAGGAGCTGCTGGGACCAAGATTGTGGATAATAATATATGATTGTTCAGAACCTGAATCACTGGAAATGGCAAAGAGGTGACTGAAACGAGCAGGAGGACATGAACAGGCAGACCGAGCGAGGGAGGTGAAGCCATTTCATTAATGGGGCGCACACACATCCTCGTTGTTTCTTTGGAATTATTCTTGGTAGATCAGTACAAATGAAATTCCATAGTCCATAAATACAGACACAGACCTAAATTTGTGCCTAATGTGCTCCCGTGCCCACCGAAACACACACCGACACGACGCTGCATCAGTGTAAATCTGTCCAGAGAGAGAATGTGCCCAGTTCCTTCTTGCGGCTTCTCATGGTTATCGGGAGGAAAATCGCAGGCATCTGACCGCAAAGAGACAAAATGAGCCCAACGGTGAAAACAAATTGATACTCTGGAGAGCGGCGATGCCTGCTCTCTGCTGCTGATGACGTGATGAAACAAAAACAAACCTTCAGCTGCGTCAGTAGAGCTCAGCATGAACAAAAGCGTCACTATGCATGTTTTGAGTACGTCAAACTATTATTAAAATAAAAAGGTCAGGCGGCTGTGCACGAGAATCCCCACGCTGGTAAAGTAAAGCAGATTTCTTTGTCACTATCCACTGGGGACATTGAATGTGTTATACAGTGTGGTGCGTTTAAAGGTCCTTCATTCAATGAGGCTCAACAAACACCGACTTTCTCATTAATTCGTTTGCACGGCAGACAGCTTTGCAAAGTAAACCAAGAGAGACATACAGTGCAGTACTTTAATGAAGGTGAGTTATTAAGACCATGCATCCTGGAGGAGCGTGCATCAAAGCTAATATGCAGAGACTTGCTGAATGCAAACCTCACACAGGATTATGGGTAAGAATGCGCCTCCTTACATTAGCACTTGGATGTAAATTCAGAATGTTTTTTTTTTCCTTTCATGACACACCGGTGTAATTTTGGCACAGTGGCACGTACGAGCTCTTGCAGGTGCGCTGCTGCAAGTTTCAGCACTTCATTACAATTCATTTGGTTTGTGAAGGACCTTTGTGCCTTTGTGTGCTGTCAATTACATCTAAAATACCTTAATGGGTTATAGCTGAAAGCTAAAAAAAAAAAAAAAAAAACAGCTATGAAAACTTTATCATGCTGTTTTATATTGTGCCTGAGAAGAATATACAGATAATAACATACTACAGTATATTCACAATCTTGGAATGTTGATGAAGCATTTTAAAATATTAGTCGAGGGACAAATGTTTTCCTTATGTTGCTCTGAGTTGGACTGATTTTAGCATTTGGGCACGGTCACTATGGAGCTCGAGCAGGGGAGCAGTCTTACTAGTAGTTCTGAACGTAACGACCATGATGAGGATCGTCACTTCAGCGAGGAAACGAGAAATCAAAAACCTATTTGACCTATTTTCTGAGCAAAAGAGCGCTTGATAAGCGAACCTCTGAATATGTTTGCAGAACTTGCAGAGATCAGCAAGTGGACTCGAACTGGCACGGCAGCATCGAAACGATTCTAAGCGCCTGTCTCTATCAGAGCGTGACGATACACTTCATCTCAAAACAGAAAAAAAGATGGAAACTGGTTTACAGGCAAGATTCTCCTGTAGCAATTCGTTTATCTGCTATTTTAGCCCTTCATATTTATTATACGACAAACTGTTAGTTTTACAAAATAATCTGTGAAGTGTTACAACAGAACATTCATGAAAGAAATCGTTATAAATATACCTCTAGAGAATCCATGGTCATTGATTGTTAAGTTGCCAGGAGAGGTTTAGCTTCAGCTAATAAATAACTGCCAGCACAGAGGGACCACGTGTCGACGGAACAAAAAGAACCTTGCGAAGGGTGAAAATAAATCCGCTTCTTGCCGCGGATTGCTAATCAAAACACATTCCAGATGTGCGCTGGAGGAAGGGACCCTCAAATCAAGGCTGATGTTGATTCTTTCTGTGTTTTTCACTGAGAGCATGTAGAGCCAATAATACAGATGGGAGAATAGTTAAAGATCGGGTAAGGTGCAAACTTAAAAGCCGGATGAGATACCGTAGAGTTCAGCTGTTCCTGTTTTATTTAGAGCAACTGAAGTAAAGTAAAGTTCATCGCGAACGTCTACATCTTCGGGGTCATGTGCAGGTAAAGCTAAAGAACCAAGGCAACGCGGACCTGAACGCTGAGCCGGTTGATTCTTATGTCAGTCACCCGACTGACGACAAACACCAGCTGATGGATGCAGGGAGAAGAAAGGCTCCTTTAGGCCTGGCTGAATATATTGCTACTGTAATTACTAGCAATATCTGCCAATGGCCCATTCGACGTTTGTCACAGGTTCAGGGCGTTACTTAACCTTGATAAGCCTAAGCAGAATGATAGCCAAGATGATAATTGAGTGGTCATTACAGATGAGAATCTTGTGTTAATGGAGGCTAAATGATCATCAAGGAGGGAATAAATGAGTCTGAATGGCTGAGTGGGAGATGGTGGATGGAGGATACAGTATCATTATTATTGAATAGCATGGTTGCTATTGGCATTTGCAGAATTAAAGTTACGGGGAGCTGTGAGGGGGGAGATCCTCCATGCTGGCGAAGCTATTAAGCAGCCACTTGTAATTAGGAAGGGAAATTAAATGCTCAACCAGTGGATGGTTTTGTTTCGAAGTGGCATCGAGGCGGACGAAAAGTCACCCCGCTCTTCCTCCGGAACATCTTTTCTGCCATTAATAAACTCATAAAGTTTGTTTTTCAACTTTGCTGCCACTTTGCAACCATTAAACTTCCGCTCGTCCTTCCTTTCACGGCTCACCTTGTCCTACTTTGTCGTCTCCTGCCTGTCGAGAGAACGTTTCTCTGAGCTGTTGTTTTTTGTTTTTTTACCGACATAAAACACAAGAATGAAACATGACACATGAATGAGCTGAAGATCACACAGGGAAGCGTGTAGTCAGATTACACCGTTTTGTCGGGAGGTGGATGTTAAAGGCTGTACACAAACGGGAAACTGCTGCCATGTTGTGTATCATTAAGGGCCGTCATTTAAGCTATACCCATAATTTCCTCATGGCGGTTCAGCGCAGGTTAATAAGCTGTTACTTATGAGTTGCAGGTGTTGTGCAGATATATTCATAACAACTTGCATCTGTCAGTTTCACGTCTGCAGCAGATTTTTTTTTGAAAGCGCCGAGAGCTGAACGAGGGGCCACAGAGGGCAAGACGTGAATTAAAGCCAGTCAGAGGGAACAGGTGCATGCTGGTTCCTAAAAACAACAGCAACACGGAGGCGATGAGGCGCTTGCTGCAGTTTGCCTCAAAGCTCAATTAAAACCGTCGGCACGGCGCACACATCCATATTTTATCAGCCCGACTTGCCCTTTTGGAGAGTATCATTACCTCACAAATAAACGTCTTCGAATCCTAGAGCATCAGGAAAAATAAACCACACGCCTCAAAAGTCAACAACTCGCCCTTAATTTAACACCTTCAATTACGATGATTGGCTAAAATAAAAACAAATATAAGCCCCCAGTTAAACCGCAGGCTCCGTTGATGCTGTACTTACCAACTTTTATATCTGTTATATCTTGGTTTATTGTCTGCCATATTAGCAGCAGGTGCTCTTGAGGTTTTCTTCTTGCGTCGGCTCGGCTTGTACGCGCGTCAGGGTCCGAGATCGCAGGCTTGTGAATAATTCAGCGGCGCAACAGAACCCCAGCAGTTCTAAACTAATCTCGAGTGTGAAGCGATGCATAAGTAAGAAAGGAAGACAACAGGGGTGTTAAGGCGCTCTGCTTGTTAAAAGAACTCGGAGAAGTGCGAGGAGCTTTTGATGAAAACTGATTGCATTCATTAAAGATGACAGCTACCTGTGTAGTTAGCCGACTTCAACGCGCATTCAGGCTTCGCATGCTCACGGAGTTGGATGTCTGTGATGCTAAAGATGTCAACAAAGAGCTCGTCATGAATAAATGAAACTATTTTCTTAGATTCGGATTCAGACAGTGTAGCCGAGGGAAACTGAATTTCAAGAGATGTTGAACCAAAAACGCGAATCCTATTAATACAATTGCTTAATCACAGCAACTTAAATGATTGTATATATATACCTTTACTGCTGAGTCTATGTCAAACGCCTGACTCAATAAAAACAGACAGTTCCACTTTCTCTTTATTGGCTTTTTTGAAATTCATTTGTTGGCCTCTGTCATTTTTCATTCTTGAAGAAAGAAGTCAGGGGCTTTACTACCACAGGTTACAGCTTCAAATATATCATTTGGTGAGTCACAGTCATTCACTGAAATTTTGGTGGTGACACCCTTTCATCAGCTTTCATGGATCAGTCCTTCTTTCTGTGGCGCAGAGGGTTGTTATTACCACATGGTACAGTAGGAAGCCAAGCTTATTCCACCGGGGAGCATCAGCCTTGTGACAAGAGGAAAAATGAAAACATTACTACCTTTAATCTTCCCTGCTGATGCTGTCCCACACCTTTAGCTCTTGCTTGTTGTTGGCGACGCAGATTTTAAGGAGCAACACAAAACTCATGTAGAGAAAATTTCTGAAAAAGCTACCAGTCAGTGGAAGAAAGCTGGTTTTGTGCCGCCATATTCTGTTCATTTTGGTGTCTTTCCCCCCAAAAAAGGATGCAACTGCACCAAAAAGCCAGCATCTGTGTGGGAGCGCTCTCACACCAAGCAGTTAGCATCGGCTGCGTAACCAGCTGTAGGCTGGGACACTCTTTGTTTCCAAACTGTGTTGGGACAGATCAGTTCATCAGTCGTTGCCAGCTGGCCTCTCTTCTCCACCTTAGTACTAAAGTGGTAGTAAAATACCCACAACCACCATCTGAGCTGCTGCTTCTAATGAGGCAGCTTATTCTGCAGCACCTCTACAATGTGGAGGAAAGAAAACAGAACCATCCAACCCGTAAAAAAAAAAAGACTCTTAAAGAGGCGATTACACTAAATGCATTAACAGAAATGTTACTCATTTGCTCAGGTGTTTCGTGCAGCCTTACTTTTCATCAAGTTCCTACCTTTGGTGACAACCATCTTCTCTTTCCTCCACCTCCATGTGCAACATACTGGCTGTTTCAATATTATACAGTACCTTGTGTAATTAAAAGCTGTTTCACACATTGCTCAGTAAACTAATTAATGTAACGTTTGTTAAACTTTTCTAGTCAAAATTAAATACAATAAAAGTTTAATAACACAGCGGAGAAAGTTAACAGACGGATCTATTATTTACACTCCAGCAGTAAAATACAATAAATGTAATACATTTATTTTTCCAGCTATGTGTTTAAAGTCACTTATTCCTTCTCTTTTCAACTAATCGCTTTGGGCCAGTCCTGGCTGCTACTGTGTTTTCTGGCTGCACATTAACTTACACCTTCTGCTCTATGTTGTACTGCCATGGAGTTTATCTGGGCCTAGTTTTACTTAACTTTAAGGCCGGTGTGACTCAATCTGCTGCTGAATATGAAAATGAATGAGTAAAGCAATAAGAGTCCATAAACATATGGACTGGAAATCCAAGGAAAAAAAGACGTTTAATGACCAGATGATCATAGAACATACAGAACACAAACGTTACAACCGAGTTTGACATATGCTTCATCTAATCAAATGATGGATTAAAAAAAAAAAAAGCTTCCAGATGTTGCCTTGTTTACTTTCAGTAGACGTAAGGACTGTTATCACACTCAAGTCTGTGCAACCAGGAAGCAGTTGAACACTTCTGTCTGTAAAGCTCAGTTAACGTTACACAGTGAAACATTTTCTCTTTCATTTTTATTAGTAATATGCAACTTTTCATTTGTCCACACTTCAAATGACTCCTTTTGATGAATACGATGCAAAAATGCTGTGAAGTAAATGACACCCACACGCTTTTTTTTTCTTCTTTTTCTAAAAACACACAATTTGCAAAACAGCACTGTGAACTTTTTTCAGTAACGGCTTTATTAAATTAGTGCAAAAGACAGACGTAACTCATTCAAAATGTCATCTTTTCCTTTGTGGTGGTCTTCCACACATAACCCACACACTCTACGTTCTTTTGATGAGCGCGAGAGGAAGGAATATAAAAAAAAAAAAAAAAAGCAAAACTATCCATCAAAACGACTTCTAACACATCTTCTTGCGACTAATAGATGAAGAGAAAACCGGATGGAGCAGAAATGACAGGAGACAAAATAAAACCTAGACACGGTCATCAATAGAAGACTCCTGATTCAGAATTTAATCAAGGATTGTAAAGTAAAAAATAAAATAATAATAGCAAATAAAAAAAGATGTTACAATAAAGATACTCAACACATCAATAGCATTAGAAATAGTGTCTAAAATTCACAGAAAATGTGTTTCCCTTTTATTTACTCACTGAGTGGATGACCAAAGAACTTGCAATCAAAGTACATAAGTTAATCAATACTGTATATTTATACAATGGTAAAAAATAAAATATTTATATAATCATACTTTTTTTTTAAGGTTTACACCGTTACTATAAAGATATACTGTTTTCCACTCCATGACAACTAATGCAATAAAAAGAAGCGAATCAAACAAACGACTCCAGAGAGTTTCTGACTTCGAAGGCTTATGGCTACCACCTTGTCCTAAAAGACCACAATCACTGCAGACAAAGAAAACAGGCTTTTTCTCTCCGCATACAGAGGGAGACGAGATCAAACACAGTTTGTGACCAGAAAGAACATAAAAAAAGAATAATAATAATAATAAAAAAATTCAACGCTCTTCCCCAACCAAGACAGTAGCTCAGCCTTCGCAGTGTTCCCAGGTCCACAAGGGGGGAAAGGTCATCAGCCAGACAGGGGGGGGGGGACTGGGGAGGAGAGGCAGACAGGCAGCGGTGCTCGTGTCCGTGCACAAGGAGGGCAAAGGGAGAAAGGAAGGGCGGCGTAGAGGGCAGAGACGACAAAGGAATAGAGGTAGCTATGAGAGGACACCGGGAGGGTTGAACGGAGCGGGAGGTTTGTGATGAGACCAGAGATTTAGAAGTGAGGTCCAATATGAAATATTTTACAGCCTCTGTTTTGTTACGCTATCACTATACATGTTGTTTCAAGTATCTCCTCCTAGAGCACTCATTGCTTGTCTGCCGGCGTAACGCAATGAAAGCTGTGTCGGGGGAAAAAGATAGAATGGAATAATAACTTTGAAGGACATGTAGAGGAGAAAGAGAGAGAAAAAAACAACAACAACAAAAGAAAACGAAATCGAGTCGGGAATACACACGGAGAGGAGATGAGAGAAGAACCAAGTGGAAGGAAAAGTGAAGATGCAGAGAAGAAGATGAGAGCAGCAAGTGGATGAGTGACAATCTGTTGAAAAAGAAAAACCAAGTGGTATTATACAGCAGTTGTACTGTTGGGGAATGTACGTGAGTTTTTTCTTTTCTTTTTTGTGGTGAGAAGAATTCTTCTTGCTTCTTCTCCTCCGCCTTGTTCCTCTTCTTCTCTGTTAAGCCTGGGTTGTGTGTGTGTGTGCGTGTGTGTGGCGTTGGGCTGGGGGTGGGGGGGGGGGGGGGGGGTAAGTCGTTGCTCTTCAGTGTTGCAAAGAGGACTACAGGAGGATTTTGGCAGGATCTACAGGCCTGGTGGGAGAACGGGAGATGAAAGGGGAGGACAGGAAGTGAGAAAAACGAGAAGAGGAGAGAAGAATTAAAAAAAGAAGAAGACAGGAGATACTGTAAAGTCAAGGTCGTCACTGGACAAGATCAATTGCAATCAATGACAGAGGACAGGTGATGGCATCGCGTCATTTAAGATTCACTCAGGACAGAACAGAGACGGTGTAATTGTTCACTCGAAGACAGCACCAGCTAAGTAATTGGCTTTAATGTGAAAGTCCACCCTGACAATGTGTCAGCGTGCACCTTCCTCATCATCCCGGACGGCTGAATCAATACCACCGAACACAAGCAACTCAATCTGAAGTCGGTGCAGAGAGACGCTTTTGATTTATCACGTCATCCAGAGACACTTTCCCGAGTGTCTACAGTGAAGATGAACTGGGCCCTGGCGTTAACTTGTACTGAGGTCGGGTCGCGTTTGTGGCACTGACGACAGCTCAGAAGCAGAAAAATGCGGCCGTGCGACTGAGCTCACCGTTTTCTAGTCCAGCGTAAACGTAAAGGCAGGTGGAACATATGTTAATGTTGGACGCCGTGTGTTCTCCCTGGTGGTGCTGAGACCTGGAAAAGCAGGGAACGTTCGCCGGTACTGTGAAGGTTTGTCTCATCGCTCTGGCAGAATAGCTGGGTTTGATATTTGATACAACACAGGCAATCACATAAACACAGACAGACACACACACGGTGCTGTATGAAATGTGAGTGTTTATTGATTGCCTCTCTTCCAGCCATCTCCTCCCAGACTGCTCCCTATTTCTGACATGTTTGGAGACGGGTGAGAATCCGACAGAAGCCCTTCTCAGTCCTGCTCCAGCGTTTTCTTATTGTTTTCACTCTGCTGCTACATCCTTTAACTCTACTTAGACGCAAAGCAAGTGAAGCTAAACTGACGTCTGTCTGTCCAGCGCCGCGCGTACACGCCAGGCGTTTAAAGTTCAGGAAGCGGCCACTTTGCTTCAGTAAATTCAAACTGCACTTCACTGTGGATATGAGCACTTCGGTACATTTACTACAACAAGCGCACTTCAGAGAACAAGAGGTAAATCAAGGTCAGGATAATCGCCGTCGAGATGTTTTGCTGCTTTGTTGAACACAGTCCAGTTTTTATTTGCTGCATATTGAGTGTAATTCCAAAAAAAAAAAAAAAAAGAATCTAAATGGCTGTTACATTGTGTTACACTCATCCACTTTTTGTGTGAAGCCATCGCACTGTGCGCTTCTACCGCACCCGAGTTATGACAACTTGATTTCATTAGCTTCTCTGTTGTGTTTTCCGCCAAAGCACCTGCTTAAGGAATTTGCAACCCCCTGGACTGTGTTTTGTCATAAGCCGCTTAATTGTAATGACTGTAAGACAAGAAAACGCGTCTACTGTACTGTGTTTGTGGAATGATTAAACCTTGTAATTATTTAAGACCAACCGTTCATTCGCTTACGCACCGCGCGAGCCCAAGTTGTAAGCAGCTTTTAAGAGGATAAAAGTTGCCCTGAATTCTATTATCAGCAATTTCCTATATTATTCTGTCATGTTGTGTAGCGAAAGGGGAGAGTCTGTAACGCCTCACGTTGTCTTGCTGCTTCTGAGGAGCGTGACTGAACGTGCGACCCCCGCATTCAGTCTTACTTAACACGCTTGCCCTCAGGTCAAACATTTTACTGCTAATCTAGCAAAACGTGGTCAAAACAACCCATTCGCAGGGAGGCGATTCGTCAGAGCGATTGTACGTTGGTGACTGGAGGCTTTGTCGCTGTGAGCGCACGAGCGGGTTGAGCGGTTGCTCCGTTGCAGCTCCTGTGCTGCTTTGGTTAATAAGTTGGCCGTCAGCTCCGAGCCAGGCGACGCCGTCGTATCGTTGGACTGGTGACACGCCAATATGTCTTCCAGCCTTCCGTCAGCCATCTCTGCCCGCCCCGCTCGCTCCACATCTCTCCTCTCCTCTATGAGATTAGAGGCCGATCTTGAGGAATGCGAAGTGTAATTTTCCCAGACATTGTGAAATGAATTGGACTGTACACTTCAAAAAAAATTCTAAGGCGATCGAAAGAGAGACTGGATGGGGGTGAATATCTAATAAGGTGGAGGGGTATGGAAACGGGCGGGACTGGGGCCGATTGATTTTTCTTTCGCTATTGTTTTTCTTCCATTGCCCTTCTTTCATAAAACTCAGACCTAAGTGTTCCCTTAAAAAAAAAAAAAAGGGAAATAAAAGTCGAGAAACACTCGGAGGCACTCGAGACTCAGATATTGGTTTTTGCAAATCTAATGAGACTCTGGCAGCCCTGTTTCACCTCACATGAAGAAGTGGATATAAAAGAGGCAATTCTCCCCCTCTGGCTAAAAAGTTAAGGCCCTGACATGAAAATACATCGCTGAATCAATTCACCTCAGCTCCTGTACAGACACATGGTCAGGAGCAGATGAAAAAGAGAATTAGGCAGGAAGACGAAGCAGGAGGAGTGAGAAAGACAGGGATGAACATATTCTAATCTGAGCTTGGATTGGTTTATTCATGAGCTGCAGTGATATTATCTACAATACCACACAGTCCTATACAAACCCGCAGAGGCTACTCACAGAAGGAGAAGTTTGTGATAATGATTCCTCCTATATTACTTCTTCTACTTCTTGATACCATATATCTTGTTGTTCGCGGTTGTTGATTTATACGATCCTCTCAAACATGGATGCACACACAGATGTGCACTATTAAATGCAAGGTAGAATGTGACATTTATCACACCTGACCTTGGAAAAAGTTTCACATGTACTGTATAAACAGTTCCTGTACATGCTGTGCATGGACAATCCTCTCTGTCAGCTACCTGAGCCAGAAAAAACAAAAACAAAAACAAAAACAAAAGCACAGCACCAGACAGAAAGGAACAATCTCAGCCTCCTTTCACTGAGAACACAGATGACCTGACGGAGACTCACAGCCGTTCACTGGTGTTGACTTAGCAGAGTGTCTTCACTTATTCTAAGTCTGTTCTAGTAAGAGCGGCACCTTAATGCGTAAAATGTAAATTTAACAAGCTGCTGGAGGCGAGGCAGAATCAAACAGGGCACTGAAGGGAACAGTAACCGTTTCCCTGCCTTTCTAATTGCCGAGAGAAGAGGAGGGTGACAGTTGATTAGCCCAGGTATGTCATGGCTGCTCGACGCAAACAGCAGCTCTGCGGAGCGAGGGGGGAGCATTACAGAGGAAGACGGAGCGCGTCAGCGCAACAGTGAATATAATGAAAGTTAATAAGCCTCGCCAACCCGGAACTGAATGATCAATGAGCAAACTCTGCAGAAAACTACAGAGAAATGCAGAAATGAAAAGATGATTTGTGATAATTCGTCAGACATTTGAGTGTACTTTCGATATGTTAATGCACTGGTTGTTTATAAAAAACATGAGCGCTCCTCAAAGCACCGTACGATACAGTGCTCTACCACTGTGTGCAAAACGTACACTGGATTATTTGCTAATGAAATCTCAGCTCATGTAGAGCTTCAGAAGTTAAAGTAATTACTACTCACTAAGACCTTTCCCCAAATAAACAAACGACCTGACAGAGAGTGACAGTGATACACTGGCGTTGCCGTACCAGTCAGCATTAATACCACGGCCATTTCACGAAGGTGTTCCGGTAAAACGTGACATCGAGCAACACAAAATACCAACGTCCAGGAAGTGGAACACGATATTACAGCAGCGCAATGATTGTGATTAGTTAGGTCTGCGTTTGACAACTCTAAATATCAGCTGTCTGTACAAAGGTCTATCCAAGAGCTGGTATTTATTTTATATAGAAACCACACAGTTTTTCATAATGTTACCTTATCCTGTTGGCAAAACAAAATAGCTTGTATAATATAGATTTATATTGTTTGTCAGCTGCTGAGCTGGGGCTGCAAATGCCCGTTTAATTCCTGAATAGATGGACAGCGCTGCAGCAACAAATCCTTTCTAACACATGAGTAAAACATGAGTTATACATAAACAGCTGATGCTGCCTCAAAGCTTTGCTTGCTAATGATCAACAAATTATTCGTTTGTACAGTGGTTGGAGCAAATGTGACACATTCGCAGTCATTTATATTAGACATGAGGTAATGATCATATTCTAGTTCAGTGAGTCGGGCTATTTACTAGTAGCGGTTTATTGTGTATTTCATCAATGCCGTAACTGGTTAAGGCAGCTGAATGTGTTTTTAAGAAATGATGCACCTCTTTCAATACCCCAGAGTGACTTTCTATCTCACTTGAAAGATCAAAAACCCCTTCTGCAGCTTGATCTGAAGGCAGAAACAACCCGTCCACCAGGCGCAGAACTCTAGCATGAGGTCTCTTCAAAGGAAGCGGTGAAAAAAAAATAATTTATTTTTCACGAAAGTAAATAAGCCCCTAAACATCCTGTCTCTCTAGCTATGAGGGGATTAGTGTAGAGCTGTAGAAGAAAGAGGAAGAGTGGCTGTCAGAGCGAGGCGAGGGATCAGAGAGGAGGAATAGTGTGGACTAAAGCCCCCGGGAGGATGGAGGTAAATTAGTGGCATATAGGCTCGGAGTTGTTTGATGCGTTAAATAGTAAATGCTTTGTTTTTACTCCTCCCTCTCACGCTGGCTCCTTCGCTTAATCGGAATTACATTACTACACTTGCTGAAATTGGAGAGAAACTCAGAGAGAGGCAGGTCTCTCCGGTGCTTTGCGACTGCAGACAAACCCGTAATCCAGCATGGAAAAGATTTTAGCCTGCAGTTTGAGCTCGTGGACCTTCCCAAATGGAGCGCATGCGGTTGGAAATGGTCCAGCAGGATTAAACGAGTGTTACGAGAGAGAGAGAGAGAGAGAGGGAGGTAATCCTGGAGCATCATAATTTGTTACCTTGGAGTTTTCCAGTTTATCAGCGCATTTCACATCCCTCGTAAGCTAAATTCACACGCGGCCACAGCATTAATCTACCGAGTCCAGCCACGTCCACATCACCTGCACCTGCCAAATACATGTTTTATTTACATAGCGACTCGTCTTGGCCAACTTGCGCTGCCAGACAAACATCATCAGCTGTGGGAAATTCTTTCGGAGCAACGATGAGGCTGCTGAGGAGAGATAGTGCACGTGCGGTACACGCGTGCACAGATAGGGGGCAGTGTGGTCATCTGTGTTGGTTTGCCACCTGCGAGCTGGATTACCAGCTGGAGCGGAGCATTCCTCCTTGTAATAACTTCTAAAATTAGGAATTCTTTGTGCACATCCACAGCCTCTGAGAGCACTTAGTTTGGAAATCATACGCACGAGGTGAACAATGGGCGCCCAGATATAAACACGCATGCGACTTTGGGTTTAGAGTTCAGAAATCTGCAAGCATTTTCCATCTACAGAGCTGTAGGATAACAATAGTCCCCGACGTCGCGATAATCTGCGCTTGTGTGTGTCTGTGTGTAGTGGATGTATGCGGGACAGAGCCTATGGCACGATCATCACAAAAGAAAGGCTTACTACGAAAAAGCAGTGAACGCAGGGGCCTGTAAAGCCCAGGGGTTTAGCTGGCAATCCTGCAACAGCAAACAAAGGCCTTAGAAGCATTAGAAGACACCGTATACGCTGGTACATATTCACCTGCGCTCCGCCGTGCAGGTACATTATTTAACGTGGTGTTACACGCCTGAGAGCGAGGAGAGAAACGCGGCGCGGGCTCGGCGGGTTATTTTGGTCGCGTTGCTAAACCGAGCTCTGCGGAAGGAACTGGTGGAAAAGGTGCAGTGGATGAATCGAGAAAGGTGAGATCCCACTGAGGCCACAACTGGCACCGGTGCCGTTGATCGCCACAGTAAGAGGGGATTAGTGAAGTCTTAACAACCCACGCATCTTTTGCTCCTGGCTTCCGGGAGACACGCACACAACAAGAGGAAATCTGTCAGTGGGGGAGAAATGGTTGTTTTCTTCCCTCTTCAGCAACAATCTACTTGTTTCATCAATTCTCTTGATTCATTTGGATTCATTTCCATTTTCTGGAGGCTCACAGACTAATCTGCCTCTTTCTGCCGTGTTTGTGTGTGTAGAAGTACACAAATGTGAATCACTTGAGGTACTCCAAAGCGAATGTGAGTTTTCAGACGCAATGTGCAGTTTGAGGGTTTTTTTTTTGTTTATACTCATTTTCTCTTTTCCCTTAAGACGAAAAGTCACACACACACACAAACTACCAACTGCTGCACAGACTGTAGACTCTGGGACCTAGAGGGTTTAGTACTGACACACAGGAAAGAAGTAGTTACTGTGTCGTGTTATGTAACGTTCGACACAGACAACAAGTAACCATCACGTAAATGCCTCATACTGTACAATACTAATTTGGCAGGGGCTAAGTCACTGTGTTGGCAGGCCGATGTAATTACAGCTTGGATTAAAAAAAATGTTCTTTTCCCAGTCTACAAACTGTGACGTCCCAAAAGAAAACACGAGGACACCGATTTACACAATCCCTCTGTTGTTCAGATGAGCACTTTCCACACATTCATTTACGTTTTTACTTGCCTGTAACGGCATTATTACACAGTGATTGTTGTCCTAGTTAAAGCCAGCGCTGCCATGTGTGACACCTTTCCCTGATGATGATGCTTTCCTGTCTCTCTCTGTCCTCGTATCGTCAGGCTCAGAGCCATTTTGAGTCTATATTTAGATTAGAAATTATTGATTAGCTACAATTAAACGCTTGCTCTATCTGAGATCTGTGGGGTGTAATTGTGTATGGTGTTAAAACTTACCTTTAAAGTGCCTTGACATGACTTTTGTTTGTAGTGAATTGGCCCTACAGTATATAAATAAAACTGAACTGAAATTGAAATGTTCAGGACCACCCCAAAAAAATCTGGATGACAAGAGGCTTTCACGTATTTTTCTGCCCATTTCAGATTGAGTTAACAGTATTTGTCTGATCACTCAGCCATTAGTTGTCACGACTTTTAGCAGCCTAGCTCACAGTTACAATGTGTTTATTGCTGCTATACTATATGTTAATTCCATTTCATCATAGTCAGCTCAAATGTTTCTTTCTTTTATTGTGCACATAATGAAACCTTAGGCCTAAACTGAGCTCTTGTATATAAAAAAATAAAAAGACAAACATGGAAGAGGTGACAAGTAGGCAAGAACACGGGAAACAGTCTGCAGCCTGCACTGTGGTGTCAAGTGCGATGGAGGATTTTCTCCCTTGCAGAGAGCTGCCTAAAGATAGCGAGACAGCTGTCCTTAAAAACCAGGAAAATGCAAGTGCTGTGTTCAAATGCACATCGAAACTTACTGTGAGCGTTTAGTAAAAATGCAGCTGGGATAATGGTTGTACAGTAAAGTTACTTCTATTGTTTGTTATAAATTGGCTGAAATTCTTTGTGCAGTATTAATAATAAGTCTATTCCTGTGAGTGGTGCTTCAAAGAGCCCCAGTTATGAGGCTTTCAGCATTCTAGATAAACCTTGACCTTCTGAATCAAGTGGCCCGAATTCCTGAAACATATCTTTGATAAAGAATTGCTAGGCAACAATATTGGTTGACACTGATGGTGAATGGTTCGACGATACGTACTGTGTGAACATTCTGCATGTCAGGAGCCTGGTGGGCATAAAACGGAACAAAACGGTTAAAGACTTTAATCTCCACACTGCTATTCTCATCTCTTCCTCCCCATTTTTCCCCTTCAGCTCTTTTCATTTTTCCTCAGCTCATCTCTCTCCTGCAGAGGTCAGAGTTCAGCTTGGAGATAAGGGAATTGAAACAGGAGGCTCTCTACTCCTCTGTCAGACAATCTGACTATACACTGCGGTGATCAGTCCCCTCTATCTGTCCCCCAGCACAGGTCTCTGTGATGAGCTGAAGCAGGAGTCATCTCCCTGGGCACCCGTGTGTGTGTGTGTGTGTGTGTGTGTGTGTGTGTGTGAGTTGGCTGAACCCCTGTAGCCCTGTTGTAATACTGCCTCAGACTCCCCCCCCCTCGTCTCTGTTTGGTCTCTGTCTGTAATCTCCAGCCTCCAGCTCTAAGGGAACACGGCTCACTGTTACACCACGTCTGTCGTGACTAAGCAAACACGTTTCAGTCTAAATGAACGGACATGTACGAGGGCGCAGGACCAGGAAGCCCAGGAACGCGGAGCAGCTATTTGGTTAATAAATGCCACTGTCTATCACTGCAGCGGTTACAGACGAGTAATGAATGCTCCTGTCGTTCAGAGTGGGACATCTGCGGAAAAGACTCTCCTAATGTCATTTCGGCATGTCAACCAAAAATCCTGCTTTCTAGTTTAGACTCTCTGGGTGCTACCATGGCAACTGCATATAACAAAATATTTCCATAACACCGAGCATGAAAAGCTAACTGACAGCTCCAGCTGGGATTATCTCAGGATTGCTGCTGTGAAACTTTCCCCGAGACGTGGCTGCCTGCCAACGAATGCTGACACAGCATCAGCTTACGTTCGTGATTGGTGTGTTGCAGTAAAACCGCAACTAACGTTCCATCAGAGCTCTCGAGCCGCTGCTCGTTGTCAGTTTAATTTAATACTCGGCACCGGCGAATCGTGAGAGCTTTTAACGGGAGCTGCAGGTAACTAAGACCGCGGTTGCATCTTGGGGAGAAGAAAGATGATGAGTCGTCCGAGGCACAGCTTTAAACAAAGCCTTCCCACACACGGAACAATCATCTGCTATGATTGACCATTTGAAGTAAAGATATGCATCAATAGAGAGATTGATCCATACCCAGAGGTAGATCAATGGGTCAGGCTGGATGCGGTGAGTCACAGACACGGAGCGAAAATGAGAAGATGAGACGCAGAGATTCTGCCTGTAAGCAAAGGATTATGGGGAGAGTGTGGCTCATTGGTAAAGAAAGAGAAAGCTAACGGGTAGAGAGGGTTGGGAATAAGAAACAGAAAGTGGATGAAATATGCAAGAGGGAGTGAACAACAGGACGTATTAGGGAGGAAAAAAAAGAACAAGCCTAAGTAGATGGGAGAACTGGATCTGGCCTGTTTAAATTCTCTACTAAAGTAGCTGCTGTGAAAGGAGGACAGTGAATTTTTCATACCACCGCTAATAATCAGAGTAAAAGTACAAACCCTGTGGCAATTCCGGGGAAATCGCCAAATAATCAACGTGTCATTTTGTAAAATGTGCGCAAGCCAAACGCACGGGTTAAAATGCTCGCGCGCGCCTGATTTAGACACCGACCACAACAACACCAGTCAACACGCGCACACACACGCGAGGATGCCATCGAACCCGTGTCCTCTGCGGCTGCGGCGGTACTTACAGAGCAGGACGAGCAGGAGCGTGGCGAGCAGCACGAGAAGGCTGGCGCGGCGGGAGTGGGCGGAGCTGCAGTGCATCTTGTTCTTCTTACAGATGCACACCTGAACTTTGACCTCCGTGTTGTTAGACAAAGGGGGCTCCCCTGAGTCGGTGATCAGCAGCGGGAGCTGGTAGTTGGCTTTCTTCAGACTGTGCAAAAGCATAATTTGCGAGTGTGTGGCTGTGGGGGGGAAACACAGCAGGAGGTTTACTGGACTGGATGGACAGTAATCCCCTGCCCCTCTATTCTGACTTAACAGCTGCTCGTTTTGCAAAGCAGAACTAAATATGTGTATTATAGCACAAAACTTATAAGCCTCCAGTAAGTGCTTGTCAAGCCATTCCCAAGTACTGAAGTGACAAAAAACTGGCACGACTTTAGTTGCATGAGGTTGTTACATTTTGTTGCATCACATTTGAAAATTCTTTAGGAGAAAATACTGGCAACATTTCAGTTCCCGCTAAAAGGTGTCACAACATCTGAGGGGGCACATTTCCCTGTCTGTCACCATTGGGTCCATGTTAGGTTGACTTTTGTTTTTGTGTTTATTGAAAAATGCGTATTGTCCAACTGTGCACTCAAAACAATGTCACGAGGCGACTGACTAATCGCTGGGATTTTAAATGTCATGCGAGTTTCAGACTTTTCCTCTGCTTTCCTGTCGGTTGTCGGCTGAACTGCACCTTATCCCGTCCTTCCCTCGTTTTGGTCTGGGAGGTATTCACTTAAGTTCAAGTTGAGGTCAGATGTCACTGCATATGATTCACATAATTTTCAATCATCTAAAGATTCACTAACCTCTCGTGACCTGTGCAGAAATATCTGCATTTATTATGACTCTTCCCTCGTTTATGCAGGTTTTACCTTTAGGAGGCTGTGTGAGGGAAATTATATTGATTAATTAACAACACAGGACTAGCAAAAACTAGAGAAAGCTATTGGTTTGCATATGGACTATTTCATCCAATATACAGTACTTGCTAATAATAAGCTTAAGTGATTTGATTACTTTTTTACAGGCTACTGTATGTTTTGATATTATTGGTTTATCTCCTAATTCAATTCTTGGCAAAACAAACATATTCCCCCCATGTCATACTTTTTTCTGCAATCTCTGACTCATTATTAATAACTTTTTCAAAATAATTGAAGCGCAAGCCTCAAAGATTATCTGTCTGTGTTATCTGTCCACGTTCACAAACCAATTAAAGAACAATTTCAGTGGGAAGAATTCAAATGAGTGGACATGAAAAACGCCTCCTAGCTCTGGTTTCAAGCGCAGGGCCAGTCTATTTCACTGCGAGTGGTTCTCTTTCTCCGCTGGCCCTATCTGCCTCTTCCAGTGGTGGTGATTGAGGAGTGTCTGTACCTCCCTCTCCTGCTGTCAGTCACAGCTAATACCTCTGGGCAGGTTTTAGCTCTGCTCTGTCACTCAAACGTACAGAGCCGGCGCAGTCGGTCATGCAACCCTGAATCAATGTCTTGGTTGTCTGTCTGTCCGCCTTCCCCGCTTCCTTCCTTATATCATTTTCTTCTTCTTCTTCATCCCTATCATGTGATCTTTATGAACACTTCTAGGTAAGACTCCTGCTCTTTCTGTACTTTCAGTAACACAGTGTGGCAGAAAAAAAAAAACCACAAGCACAGCCAAAGGCTAAAGTGACCATCGAATACCTTTGTAATGAAATTTACTTTTGTGCTTTGGCAGCTTTCTCTCACTCTTCTGAAAACTTCTTTTTCTGCATTTATATTTTTATTCCTCCAGTCCCCAGGGAGCTTTTTGGAAACTCTGCGAGAACAGGTTCAAAGCTCTTGGTGAAAAGAAAAACAGTGAAGGTATAATACTAAAGAAAAAGTGCCTCACGTACTCTACAATAAAATCTGTGGTTTTGTGGTGCAGTCTCTTAAAGTGGTTGATGGGGAACAAACGGACTTTCGTTGTATCACTGTATTTTTAATACTAATATTATTATACAGTGTATAGATGGGCTCAAGGGCTTGATGGTGGCCACAATTTGAAACATTCAACAATCAAAACTCCATCGTTACAATAAAAACTTTCCTTCGCAATGAAATACTCACAGTTGAGTCTGGTAACCTTCCACGTCTTGTCTAGACCAGGCTGTTTTCCCAGCTCAATCTTAAAGGGAGCGCCGTTGGGCGGAAGATCCTTGTCCCGTCCCCCAACTATGACGTTCATGTCATGAGCATCTTCGCACACTCTCGCCACCGACGGAACCACGTAGGGAGCATTATCATTGAAGTCTTCCAGTTGGATAACTAACGTGCCGGTACCTGTGGCTGGAGGGCTGCCTGGAAACACACACATACACACACACTCACATATTTTAAAAAAAAGTACAAGAAAGTCTTCTGTTGATTCACTCTATATATGGCAGCGTGTGGAAAATGTGAACTCTAATGATTTGTGCAGGTGTGGAAAGACCAATAATACAACGTAGCTGGAGTAAAGCATCACAGCGATTGTTCCATTATAAAAAGGGGAAACGCTTTCAACCTAAGCTTTAACACATCCAAATGATTATAAATGTAATAAGATCCATGCTGCTCATTTCTAGCAATATGACCTCATTTACTGCAATTAAACTAAAGCACATTTTGTTTCATGTGTAATTTTCATGCCAGGGGAGAGTGAATCACACTGGCTTATGTTTTGCGAAAGAGCATTTTGACTTGACACATCGACGTCTTCCGCGTTTCCATGAGATTAAACCTTATCGAAGGATGCTGGGTTCAAAAGCAGCTTGGCTCTTCTCTATTACTGCTCTCTGTTTCACAGCGATTAGAGGTTATTAAAAAAAAAAATAGCCCCCCCTCCCACACACACACACACACACACGCGCGCAACAGCTCCAGAGGTCAGTCAGCAATTAACACCTAAAGACAAGATCTGTAATTGGAAAATTGTTCTCCTCCACCTTTTCAAGGCAAAGAATGAAAGAAAAAAATATTTACAGGCAATTTGGGGCATAGTTGGGAAAAAAAAACTAACAAGCTAAGATAAATGTCAGGTGATGCTGGAATGAGACTCTTAGTCTTAGCGTTGGAGAGGCAGCAAACGTCACTGCTGTGAGGAGCCGATTAAGAGAAAATAAAGAACGTATTAAAAATATTTAATGAGACAAAATGTTTGGCTATATTAAATTAAAGATGCTCTCTAAATGTCTGCGAGGCTACGCTGACATTCCCCCACACTCCAGAGACGAGCAGGTGTACTGCAGATTTGAAACAGCCTGTACAGCAGGTGATTGGCGTGATTTTGTTTTTGCCCTTTGAAGGCAGAGAAGCTAAGGGTTTGTCATCAGGTTCACGGCACTGATAAAACCTGTATTTCTCGCCGAGTTTATAAAAATATAAAAATCTGTAATAACGGTTAAATGTTCGAATGATCCATGAAGCTGGAAGACATGAAAATAATGGCACGTTGCCTTGTGACATTGCATATTTTCGCATCGCCGTCGCAGTAGTGGCTCCAAAGTGTTAAGATTAACGGTTTGACAGGTTAGTTACTGGTGTTTCTGGTCTGTAACATCACAAATCCATTGCAAAGCAGGGACAGAGCCACTAAAGTGCAGCAAAACAAAGTGAGGAATTAGCACAAATGAGGCTTTGTTTAGGGCGACATGCAAATCTGGCAACAACAACGTCACCTGCTTAGTTACCTTTTTTTTTTTTTCAGTTGCTTAAAAGCACTGGTCAACACTGAAACTACTTTCTGAAAGCAAACATCCATTTTGGCTGAAAAGTTCATGTCAGCTCAAAAAAATAAAAAAATCCCAAATAAAACGTTTTCTCACTAACAAAGCACAGCGTACGCGCTGTAAAAATTCATTCATTCATCCACAACACGTCACTCAGACAAACAGGCTTTTCACACAGAGCTACACGATACAAACAACAGAGAGCATCACATGAAATACATTTTCATTTTTACATTGGGAACACTGTTTTCCAGATAAGTTAGCATTTCAGTGTGTGTACTTATTTCTTCTATATTGTACTGTAATAATCAGGAACGCAGCATTTGCTTCAATTCCATTTACCGTCTGGCATCTCCAGTGTTGTCTAAATGAAAGGTAATCCACCGTTTTTAAGTATGTGAGTTGAACACACATCTCAACTGGACATATCAGTAACACAGTGCATCCACATGTTCAAATGATCCAGTGAACGACTGCTTCATTCTCATTTGATGCTTTTCAAAGGTTTTGGTAGTTGTTGTTCCACATCAATGACAACCTTTGAATTAACCAAACCTAAAATCGAGTTGATATCTTGTACTGTTATTTTCTATATTTCTGCCTGTTCTGACTGTGTCTTTTAACAGATTGAGAAAGATGAGACTGGAGAGGACTTTATGAATGTTGGTAACTATGGCCAGTGAATGCAACACAAAGTGGTTCACGGTTTGCTCCATGTGGGTTTGTGTTTTCATGACTGTAGGAAGAGTTTAAAAAAAAAGCTGTTTCAGTATTGACCAGTAAGCAACTGCAAACAACTGTACTGATGCTCTTGGAAGCGCTTGGATACTTTGGTCGGTACAGTATTAGGCTCCTCAGCTGTGTGAGGGTAGAGCAGATGAACAGCTAATCCATTCTTTACATTTCTGCCCGGAGAAAAAAAAGCTTTTATGAATGATGTTTTTTAATCTAAAAGTATAAAAGGTCCAAATCCATGCATACTGTGCTTACACTGAAGCTTTAGATTCAGAACAGGTGGAAGGTTAGCATCTTTTCATTTTGACCTCGTGCAGTACATACAATAATATGCCTGTAAACATGAACTCTGACTTGTGCAAGTCCTCTGTGTGCATGAACAGTGCAGTTAATGTTTACACTGAAAAACCTAAAGAACACAAGTGTGAAATAAAGCTGAAAATACTTCTCATCTTCACACCGAGTGTGTTTTATTTACCCATTCTTGAAGAGCAGCGGTATGAAGAGCCGCACTGTACTGTGCATCCATTCAGCCGAGCGATGGAGACATGTATCATTATGTGAAAATGCAGGAGTTTGCCGTAGTGGGTGTCAAGTGCAGGGGTCACCTTCAAAGTGTGTGTAGGTGCTGATTTGCTGGACTGAAGGCAGTAATCTAACTTCAGGTGCACCCATAGAGACACAAGAGGCTTCCTCCCTGCATTCCCACCTACGGTATGTAGTGCACTGTGCAGAACATGCACCAGGTAAATACAAAGACTGCAACATAGGTAGTGATGGTAATTATACAGCACTTGCATCAGATATACGCTCACTTTAAAAAAGCAAAACAAAACTGCAGCAATGTACGATTTTCAGTTTGGACAGAAGGCGCAAGAGAAATGAATGATGGATGGAAGAATATATTCACCCTGGACTAAATTATGTCGTGTTTAGGATTCCTTGTTGCAGACTTGTTTAGCAGATCACAATCTGTTTGTTTGCTGAGCTCCAAACTTGGTCACCAGCTGTGGAACCATCGACAAGCTGTGACTCAATCAAACGTAATGGTCGCAGGTTTGGCGTTTCCGCTGAATAATAATTGTTGTTGACATGACTGCTACCGTTTTTTTTTCCCCCGTACTGACTCCTGTGTGAAGTCTAGTGAAGGAAAACAAACGAGCAAGACAACCAGGCTTTCTATACTTTGGTAAAGGTACATCTGTGAGAATATCAGCGGCAGATGAAGAGCCGAGAAGTGTCAACCTTAGCGAAGGCAGGTACAAGACGTGTTCGGGAGCAAATCAAAGACAGGAGCTCTTAAGGCGAGACTCTAGATAAACTATCATCGGTTGAGATATGAGACCAAGACTGTCAGTGAGAAGATGCAAATTCCCACTCATATGCGAGTGGGAGAGAGCCTCTCTCTGCTTGGCTAGCTTTAAATGAAGCTGTTTGTCTTGCTAAATGATACTCCCCACACCTAATCACTCTATTTCTCTACTGCTCTCCTTTTCCTCCTCCTCCTCCTGTTCCTTGCATCACGCCTGGGTCATCATCAGCCTGCTTCCGCGCCACTGGAGCTTGTCCGCTGGCCCCTGCCTCACACCGCTTTGTCACCGAAGTTGCGATTAAACACAAAGCGAAGTTTCTAAAGGAGACGGGGAACGTACGGATGCGCGTGGACACGACGTGTCGACCCACTCTTGCGTGTTAAGCTCTCAGAAGGACATTAAAAGTAAAGCAGATCATATCAAACGAGGGGAAAATGTCTCAGTCCAAAGAACACAGGAGCAAATATTGGCCACGCTGATGTAGAACACGATTAAATGAGGACAGAGGCGCCGTGCGGTTTTTACACAGTGCAGTCACGATCCATTGATCAGAGACTTGATGGAATTATTCCTGTTGGATATTTACTAATATTTGTCAGGTTTAGTTATGCAGGTATGCTGGTCATAAACCAAACAACAAGAATTTCAAACATTTAACAGCTGTCTCACTATAAAAACAAAAATCCGTCCCTGAAAGAAAAGTCAATCAGCACATTACAGGGATCCTACACATACTGTTTATTCATGTCAGTCGCTGCAACAGTTGCTTAGATACATAAACCAGACCTAGTTTAGCTTTGCTGTTTGTTTTCAGGAGGTTTTTGAACAATCACTGCTTCCTTGAGTTTATTATAGACAGTTTGTCCCCAAGCTTAGCAGTAGATTGTGAATGTTAATCCCAGCCTGCCTGCAAGTAAATTAGGTTTAGTCTGATTTAAATAAATCTAATCACCGTTGAGGTTTGAATATCCTGCTTGTTTCAAATGACACACGTATGGAAATCCTGCACTGTTTTATTCTGCAGGCTTCCTCCACTGGCTTATTATAAGGCGTTAATTAGGTTGCGGCAATAAAGTCAGAAACTTTCCAAACTCGCATCCGCTAAGTAACTACTCAAAAGTGTTTAACTGTACAAATGAGATAATGATAAATTATTTTCACTAAAACTTGTAGGAGTCCAAAGCAAAAATTAAACACACAAGTGGGGCTTGATTCTACTAAATTGGTTTCACAGCGAGAATTACACTAATTAATGAGCGAGGCTACGTTTAATTGTCTCCATCAAAGTCCCTTGTCAGTATTAAAATGAGGCTGTGAGCCAGTTTGGGAGATAACTCCAATAATGATGCTGCACTGGCATATGATAAACATATAGAGTAGTAAATCTAATGCAGGCTTTAATAATTAACGGTCCGATTTGAGAAAAATAAACATTATCCACCATTTTGCTTTTATACACTGTTGCTCTCAAGGTGCAAGCTAAAGTTTGAACTCCTGCTGCTCCTCACCACGCCTCCATCTGCCCCTGGCTGCCAGTCAGACAGTCCTCTATTCCCCCTTCTGCCCAGAGATGAGAGGAGCAAGCATACTGATTGACTCCTGGGGCGGTGAGGACCAATCCGCAGCTACACACCGTTCATCTCCCTCTTCCCTTTTCACTCCTAACATCTCTCCTACTCCACAAGCGCTCCCAGCTCTTTGGCTTTAGGCTAATGCTTTCTTTTTATATTACTGACACTTTATGCATTTGTCTTTCTGTGTTTCCTTTTTTTTCTTGTTGTCTGACTCTATCCTCCCACAGGTACAAAAAAAAAGAGGAATGAGAGACAAGTCTGACACCAGCCGCAGTTTGAAGTGTACTAATTACTGCCCCTGAATGATATGGAATATAAAATCTAATCTGTGATGTTTCTGTGCTTGTTCCTCTTGTGGGGAAGTTGACGTTGAGAGAGGAGGTGATTTGAAACACAAATTTGAAAGGGGAAACAGCACAGCCAGTCATTCGTGGGATCCATTTCTCTTTTAGTTAAATAAATCACACAAGTGGACCGACCGCCAGTGAATTCACAAGATTAAAAAAGGTCACTCGTGGAGCTAGACACCAAGGACGAAGCTGGAAATATACTATTTTTATCTGGCTGCAATTGTTTGTTTTTTTTTCATTAGAATAACCATTAAATGCCAAGACAGCTTAGGCACAAACAGCCAGTGGATGATGCCCTTGGCAAAAAAAAATATTCAGCACTGTTATTACTATGATTATTTTCCTCCAACACATGCACGTAGATGATGAAGGAAATTAAGCAGGGACTAGAGGAAGCCAGGAGCAGGGCTCGCATATGAGGAACGGCTCATTGCAAAATGTCACAATACATCACGCTGCAGCTAAACAGGCAGGAAGACTAAATCACAGGTGGGCTAGGTAACAGGAGAGAGGGAGGGGGAGGGAGACGGGGGAGAGAGAGGGAGAGAGGTGGCCAATGAAGGTACAATGAGAATGGGAGGAGATGAGAGGAAGAGGAAAACATCTTTGAAAGGAAGTGATTCTGGAAATTATATGATTATACGAAGTGTCTGCGCTGCCAAAATGTTCTACCTAAATCATAGTTAAATCTTTTTCCTGTCACTTTGCCGTGTCTTCCAGCAAAACAGCTTAGAGTGTGCTCTTTATTGCCACACATGCACTGCTGTGTTTTACTTCATCTCTCTTCATCTGCCGAAAAAAAAACACCCAAAAACCATCCAGAGTCCACTCCTGTTAAAACCATTACGCAACTCCATCCGCGCACAGCGTGACAGGCTACGACAACTGTACTTTAAGCTGTATGCAACCACAGTGGGATTGTTATGAGTAGTTTCCTTTTAGGTCACATATCTTTTGGAGTCTTCTCTAACTGAATCCAGCGCAGAGAGAAAAAGGGAAAAGGTCGGGTGGTTAAACCCCTAAATACTCGGCTGATACTGATACTTACTGCTCATGCTCTGTTGATCGTAGATGAATACAATTAAAAACGTGTTATATTTCACCCTCCACTCTCCTTTGACCAGCGCGGTTAGTGAAACGCTCATGGCCGCGTCTCTCTGTAGGGTTTCACTTCGGTCCCACAGCTTGTTAAAACTCCCTTTAGATAACCCACTCCATTCCGTCCCATCACTCATCCCTCTGCCCCCCCCCCGGGGCTCCGGCAAACGCTATCACACGACAGCCCGCTAATCTGATTGGCTGATCAGAGCTGTAAATGAAACCGGCCACAGACAATTACAATAGGCACGAGTCATTAAGAGAGATGACTTTGGGGATATAAGCGTTGCTGGGGACAGGTGCATCACTGCCAGTCTGGCAAATAGAGTTTGGGTTATCAGTTTCTGGCTATTATATAAGTGATTGGTGAGGGAGCGTATTGATACAGCTTAAAGCAGGTTTAAACTTCAAGCTCTTTTTGTGCTAATTAAACACTAAAACCGCCTTCCTGGGGAGATTTCTTGTTTTCGGCCTGATCCTAGAAAAGCTCTGCAGAAGTATTTTCACTGTGATAAGCTGTCGGATCAAACACAGAGAGGAAAGTATCTACAAGCCCTAGTGAAACCGCTTTAATTAGTGAGTTTGCTAAACTCGCTCTGGACATGTCACTTTGGCCAAAGCATTCCAAAAGTTATTTTATCACAGTGTCTGAAAACCCCCCAAAACGTTTTAACAAAAGTTTGAGATGTTTTTCAATCAGTAAAAAGGTGCATTAACATCTGAGGCTTGAGTCCTTGGTTCCCAAATGATTAGTAAAATACTTTAATTAGTATGAGGAAATGAAAAATAGCCGTTCAGATTATGCAACTGGATTATGTTTTCTATTTACATAATAAGGATAAATTAGATTTGATTAATTTGATTCCATTTTTTTTATTTACTATATATAGCTCAAATTTACAACAGAAGTCATCTGAAGGCGCTTGACAAAGTAAAGTTCAAGGCGTCACACCATTTAATACAGTAACTACATAAAAAAAACCAACCATCTCCCTTGAGCAAGTTTAGGAAAGGTTAAGGAACGACTGTGGGCATAGCTTACTGTACTGGAGGAAACTCATTTATACAACGCGTCTATTAACCTTGAACAGTCTCTCTCTCAGAACTCGGGATTTCTGATGTCTCGGAAGAAACGCCGACGTCTACTCAGAGATTACGATGCTAAGATGCTAGGGTGGCTACAGCAGCTGCTGGCTGGAACGTCAATTGCGTGAAAGTCGACGAACTCTCAGCAGCAAAGCGCAGAGAGTTGTCTGGAAAAATATGCCGACGTGCTTTTTTAATTAAAGCACAACAAGTAGTGGGGTAGTGCTCTTCATGTGTGCGACGTACACGTGTTGCTCAGGAGGGAGGGAACGTCACACGTGTACGACCGAACGCTTCCCCCGCTGATTCATAGGCAGATGGTGTTAATTGAGGTGGCCTTTACAGCAATTTAAAAACTGTGAGCTTGTGTAATTAAAACTCCCTCCAACTCCTGCACAGCACCCTCCCTCCACAGCCGTCACACAGCCCAGACAGACAGATGAACACGCACGCCGACATCCACAGATGGTGCCTTCGACTCTTTATCAAGAACCGAGCCTCTAACAGATTTGCAGCGTTGATCTAATGACATACTTTTTAGATAAACCGAAAGAGACCCTTCATCAGCTGTGTTTGCCTGATTCCATCATCCGACTTCCTTTTTCATTACATAGCCCTCTCCATCTCCACTACCCACTCATCTCATTTCATTTGGATCTCTGTCATTAAAACTACACCCGAAGCTGTTCATATCTACGCAGAGGAAGCTCTCGTGGAAAATCCTGACAGAGATGTGCTGCGTGCCGAGGGGGGGGCTTTATAAGTTGTAATCATATTGGATTTTTTGACCCAACCAGTACGGTCATTGTTTTATAAAGCAAGTAGCCTGGTTTCACTGCACTGAGACAAGGGTTGTCTTTCTGAGTGGGCAGAGGCGTGTTTGTTTTACTGCACGAGGCATGGCGGTAACTTCTGATCTGCGGATGAATCAGTATTCCAAGGACGTGAAGGAGGCAGAGCTTGACGACACAGAGAGCGGCACCGTCGCCGCAAAGCAGAACAAACGTATTCTTTAATCACAGACAGTAACATCAGCCTGTTTACAAGGCGACGACTTCCCCGAGAGGTTCGGCAACAAGTCGAGGAATGAAAGACAGAGGCAGTCGGAGAGGGACGGGAAGGAGAGAAACGCGGGGAAGAGGAGGTGATAGTGAAGTGAGGAAGAGACAGTGTTTATCTGGGGTTAATGAGGCAGCGCGGCAAGACAGGGGAGGCAGCAGAAGGCAGAGACGGCACCGAGCTGTGATCTCCTGCGCCTTCCAGAGCATATCCCATTACACCGCCATTATCCTGGGTCAAGACGCGTTGTTTCCCTAACCTGCACTCCCCCCCCCCCACCTTCTGCGACACAGGGTCATAATTGATTGGCTGGGCA
The DNA here is from genome assembly GCA_030770545.1 of Macropodus opercularis. NCBI lineage: Eukaryota > Metazoa > Chordata > Actinopteri > Anabantiformes > Osphronemidae > Macropodus > Macropodus opercularis. Next base: position 5,430,430 of record CM061094.1, on the reverse strand, counting down.
ACAACAAATTCCAGCAAGGTAGTTAACCTGCTCACCTCTGTGGCTGTCTTCATAAAGGGCCTGCCCAGGGAGAGATGTATAGACGGAGTGAAGGCGACCTCAAGGCGAGAAGAGCCGTGGGAAAGCACAGCCACTATTCCTCTTCTGTCTTCTTATTTAAAACTTTTCATCAGTTTGCTTTATTTTGTCCAGTTTCTCTTCTCGTCACCTTGTCTCATTTCCTCCCCTCTTTCCGTGACACTACTGTGTTTACCATTCTATTAGACACGGTCTGCTCTTCAGCGCTTGCTCTCTTGGCTCTGGTATAATAGATTCTTTTGGCAGTCAGAGCAGATTTCCAGCCATCACGACGCCTTTATCTGCTAACAGTTCAATCCCAAATCCTACATTAATCAAACATAAAGGACTCCGCTATCTGTAAACACTGACATTGATCCTCACAATAACTTCCTTTTCTATTCTATTCTGGGACAGGAGATATCAGTGCACTGGGCTGACACAGTGGCCCATCATGCTTTATTATTTCCCTGCAGTGTGCGGCAGCCTGATCACAGCTGGCTCAAGGCATAACATGACTCTATCTATCTGCATTTAGCCTGCCAGGCCGCCTCACTGACAGGTCAGACACTTTAGCAGCGAAGCCGCGGCATCTGGGCCGGCCCGAAACAGGAGAATTACTCAGTCCATTACGACGACGAGTGGCACACGACTTCCAAAGACGCAGTCTGGTGAAAACAGACACAGGTAGAGACACACAACAAGGTATGCGTGTGCACACAAACACACAGACATACAGAGGGTGACAGCCAGCTACCAGGCTGTCTCTGTCTTCTGAGGGAAGAGATGATGAGCCTATTATACGGACCTGTCACAGAAACATAGATGCAGACATCTACCAACACACACACAAGCACAGTCCCTTTTAATTTTACATCCACGTGAGCACCAAAGAGTTCTGTTCTGGGACCCATTAGAATTCACCCCCTCTCTCCTTTTGCCTCCTGCTTTTCATTTAAACCAGAGGGGATGTGATCTGACTGTGATGAATGCTGAGACTTATCACACTGCTCAGTCTGAGAGTGTGTATGTGCAAAGCTTAATATTGCTGTAATTAACAAAGCTCTCGTTGACTCTGCCGAGGTTGTGGCGCAGGCAGACAGACATATGTCAGCGCGTCAGTCGAAGTCGCTCCTCCGTACGTTACCGCGCTCAAAGCAAACGCCGCTCAGCTCTGTTGTGCAACTTAAAGAGTTTTTAATAGCAGGTTCGGTAGCGGCAGACACAGGATGTGCGCGTGTGTGTGTGTGTGTTGCCGTGTTTCAGACGGCTGGGGCTTTGATAATGTATTCATGCCTCCCAATGACAAATGGCTCCCACCAGGAGGCGGTTTAACATTTAAATGAGGAGCTGGAGAAAACATTAAGCCACAACAAACAGCGGTGTGAGTGGATACGCTGGGGCAGGCCAGAGAGACACTGCATGCACCGCGACAAAGACATTAGAATCTAGGATGAACACAGGCTCCGGTCCTCCCACACACAAACACGTAGCTCCGCTAGCGCTGGATGCAAAAGAACTAACGCGAAGGAAGGAGAAGGGGGTAAGATGCGGGAACAGCTGGCGTCCCGGCGGGGAATCAGAGAGCAGAAGAGAATTTGTTGGCATGCAAAAGCAGCAGCTACTGATGAGAGTTTATATAAACAGCCCGTCAAGCCCGCTGCTCAGGTTGGAACAATGTCTCCTAAAACACAACGGCGTCGCTCCGCCAGCTTGCCAGGTGTCTCTGCCCAGGCAAAACTGGGTTGTGGCTTTTCAGTCATTAACTGAGGAACATAAACACATGATGGGAGGAGAGAGACAATGTGCACAAATACAGATGCGGGGATGACTGCGAGCAGCAGTGCATGTAAACAAACACCGATACATACACACACACACATTCAGATCCACGCACACATTCATTCAAGTCTCCAACATCTCACATCAGGGAGTGATAAATGGCTCTGTTGGCCTCTTCTGCAACTGCAATTGATTGCTATGGCAACAGGGTGCAACCTCCAAGCAACAGACTCACTGCTGCAAACTCTGCAGGTGAGATGACCTACGACCTTGACATCGACATTATTATTATACCTTGTTAAACCCCAGTTTCTGTGTTCCCTTTTCTTTCCCTCTCACCACTTCTCTCCTTCCGTCTCGCCACTCGCTTTCATACTTCTCTCCTTTCCCTTTACGTCTTTTTCTATTTCTGTCTACACCCTCTTCTTTTATCTTGGCTTCGTTCTCGCATCTTCGTTCCATCATTCTCCATCTGTTGCTGTCTGAAGGGGCTGCTCCAGCTGACCCGTCCTCATGCTGTTAACCAGGAGCTACAGTCAATCTGTTGCTAACCATGCAAAACATTTACCAAGAGCATGCATCGCACTCCGAGCTAGCACACAATGTCAACTGGCTTAAACTGGCAACGAGACCTGCTCACGACAAAAAAAAAAACAACAACAAAAAACCCTCCAGTGTCACTATGTAAGATTCAGTCGTTTGGCCCAACAATTTGGTCCAGGATAGAAAAGGGTATTAGACAAATTGACATACAGTAAAATACCATGAACCAACTTCCTGTAGGAGATTAATGCTTTGATTTTACTTTGGTCTCAACACCTATTGAACAGATTCGTGTTCTGCAGAGCGTGATAAAAGAAGCATTGATGGTTCCCATGTGACACTAACCTCACCCTAGGTGATCCTGACTATGCACCAACATGATTGGTGTTGACTTCATGTGATAAATTGCCAAGGCATACTGTACATGTTGGTACACATGATTCTGTTCGTGCATTGAGGACGGGAGTAGAAGCCATGTGTGTATACGTATATGTTGCAGCTTTAGGTGTTAGTATCTGAAGAAGTACAATGACACCAAGCTGTATCATCTCACCCTCCGTCCTTTCTGGCGCCACACTAATCTTCCTTCCTGCCCTGTCGACTCATAATCTTCACCATTTCGCTTCTCCTTCACCTCTTCCTTACCTACAGAACTTCCCCAGCTCTATATCTTTTTCCTGTTATCTCCCTTTATGTCCATTTCTTTCTTCTTCTTCCCTTGACCCCTCCACCTCCTCCCCCATCATTACTCCTCTTTCAACGCTCATCTTTCTGAGGCTGCCGAATTCCCCGGCACAACAGCGCTATTCTGCTGCCTACTAATAGAATCTCTTGGTTCCTCTAATGGATCTGTCAGAATCTCCCTGAGCACAGGAGACTAGATGGATTGATACAGAGAGGGAGAGAGACAGAGAGAGAGGAGGGGGCAAAGAGACAGTGAGACGCACCTAGACGATAAGATGGAGGGCAACAAAAAAAAAAACTGATACGCCACAGCTCTCTTCACTTTCATCCGTGCCTTGGGAGGCCTCAGAGCAGCAGGTCCACCAACTGTGCCAAACAGCCACCATATGGCTAGACAGAGGCAGCTCTACTTAAGGCCATGCCTTTCTCACCATGGGATAAAGACGGAGTCCATTCGAAGCACTTAGTTTCTATTTTGCAATATTTTCTACAATAACCTGGCACACACACTTCACCACCCTGGAGAATCTGACTTTGTAAATAGCAAATGAGAAAGAATGAATTGTGGGAAACCTTGTTGGCACACAGCCATTAAATGCAACCCATAAATATCTTAAATAGATGAGGATCATGCTTGTTTCAGCTTACAGTTTACGCTTTTTATGTAAGTGGCGTGACCCTGGCCTCTTAGGCGAAACACGTATCACGGCACAAATCTACATTATTTGACATGTGTCACATACTGCTCATATCCGACTTCCTTCTCTCATCACCTCGTAAGCGCGTCTGTGACTCACCGTTATCAGTGGCGATGAAGACGGCTGTGTATTTATTGTCATGGACGTAAGGAGACTCACGGTCCAGCGCAGCCGTAGTGTTGACGGTTCCTCTGACTGGGTTCACAACCAGCCAGCCTGCTGGGTCCCGCAGAACGGTATACCTGGAAGAAAAGGAGCCCCACAAGATCAGATAAACAGTCTATAGTGCAGAAGAGTTGTCTGTCTGGTTTATTTTGGGCCTATATTTTTAGGTTCCATCGATCATGCAGACAGACTAATCCATACACTCAACAGCAGACAACACAGGCATATGAATACTTGTCATAGGCTGGTAGATCACTCAACTAACTTCTTAATCTCTGTTTAAAAAAAATACTCCTAGTATATAGAAAAGAAATGAAAGATCAGGATTTTTAGGGCCTGTATACCATGAGTGCAAAAACACAAGGAAATGTCTCATGACGGATGCAGTAGTGATTTAAAAAACTAAAACCATAAAAAAAACTAGCTTTTTCCATCAAACGCACATTTTTTTTACATCCTGCACAGTTTGTGTCTAGGTTTTTAAGATAAAACAGCTTTATTGTATCTTGAACACGGTTCTACTGTACAAGTACTGCTATTAACGCTGCAGGCGATTACAGTACTAGTGTGTCGAATCCAGCGTTTCAGTTGAGAGTCCGTCTATAGAAGGTGCATATGCTACCTCTCTGCGTGAGTGCTGCAGCACTGAGGTTTGAGACTGATGGAGGACCTCTCCAGAAATCTTGTGGGCGAGCGGCCAAGTTAGCTTCGCCTCGAAAATGAGCTGAAGAGGGGGATCGCTGCCCCGTTAATGTGGCCACTTAACCGGCCACTGATGGCTGGTAGATGGTGATTGGAAAGAGCTTGTGTCTGTGTTAATGTTAAAGTGAGCTCTGCCTCTGTACACGCACACACATATGTATTTGACATGTTTATAAGCTCACATGGATGCGTCAGCAACATGAGAAGCTGTTAAAAGTTCTCCGGAACGCAAGCGCGCAGCCTTTCTCCACCGCTGCTGTTTGGTAAAGCGTTCAGCGCAACAAATTGTCTTCGAAATGGAGCTCTTCAGCTAACAGAGCCCAACAAAGCCTTGGGAAACAGCTTTGCAATCAACCTCAGCTCACACCTTTCCCCTATTGCTCTCACGCACACAGACTTTCCCTGCCACTGATTACTACTGTAAAAAACAAACAAACACGTGTTTTCCTGTAACAAAACAGGCCATGGGGGGAGGATAAATACGCTACTGATAATGGCGCCTGCTGTCTTTCTCTTCATGCAAACCCTGGCCTCATGTAAAAACACTCCTATAAGCTCGTTTGTTCTTAACTGCCATGTGCCAGCGATTTGAGGGAAACTGGAGTTGACCTGAGCTGTCGCAACCCGGACAAACGTCTATGGTCATAAATTGGCTTCATATGAATGTGACAAGACTTTCAACAATCTCCTTCAGTAAAATAGGTATTGATGCATGTTCACATCTTCATAATCTCCACACAAAATTTCTTACAAAAGGAGAAAACTATCTGTGTAATATAGTGACAAGATCCTATCTCACTTAAATTGGCATTAGTGTGTATGTCAGCAGTTTGTTTTATGGGTGAGAAGTATATAAAACATTTACTAAAATATCAAATTTTGTCGATTAACACCCAAAACTATGAGAGATCAGTGTTTGCTAAAAACCAAGAGCTGCCAGATGCATTGTTTTCTGATTTTGTTGGAAAATCTATGTTGATACTGGCTTCAAAAACTCTGTCTGGCGTTACAGTAAATCCAGACATCAGCAACAAAAAACAACCAGCAGCTCGAAAAAATGTGCTGCGCAGTGCAAACTTTCTGACACATTCTGCTCTGCTCCATGGTTCTTAAAATCCCTCCGTGTTAAACCAGGGATTGAAGCCTGGAAATCGGGAGAGCGGCCTGCATTCATCCGCCGAAATGTTCCCTTAAACGATCGGTTTCATTCCACATGAACTCACAGATTTGTTCTAAAGCTCAAACTCTCACAGACGTGGGATATTTGATAGCTGACGGCCGAACACAATAGAGCCGGGCAGAATGATGATGAGTAAAATATCAAAGTATTATGTTTCCTATTACAGTAGAAGTTCGGAGGATGTGCAATACTCCTGTCTGGGTAAATGCACGCGCAACAGATAAGCACTAAATGAATCAGAGCCGCTGTTCCTCCTCTCTGTGCAAACATGGGGACAGTCCATTAGAGCCTTTTAAAGGGCAAATTAGAAAGACATTAAAAAGCCATTAGGGATATTCATATCTAGCTATACGTGTTTATCTCCAAAACCAGAGAAGGCTCAAACAAATCAGTCAACAAATGAGACAGTGCGCAAACACAATGACCACATATGCCCTCGTTTAGCTCCAAATACACACACCGCTTTGACCGCGTGCGCGCCAAAAAGCGAGGGACTAGACGTGAAGTGGCCTGTCTTGTTCTGCTGGCGCTGTGAAATATTATTCAGCACAGTCGTAGTTTGTTTGTCCAGGTTTTTGCTGTGTCATGAGGCAAACTGTGACCCTGGTGTTACACAGAACTGCCAGTTATATTTCTCTTTCCACTGGACTGCACGGTTGGACCCCTGGGAGTGTCTCCGAGCTGTTAGACTGGCTTCAGAGGCTGGTCAGGGTGTGTGTACGTGTGTGTGTGTGTGTGTGTGTGTGTGTGTGTGTGTGAGTGTGTATCCTGTGGTAAGGCATTGCCCTGAGCTGCGAGAATACGCCCAGGAGCCTGGACGGAGCCGGCGGGCATGTAATGCATCTGTCTGGCTGTCAAGATGTCTCATTAGAGTTGATCCAAGACAAGACAAACAACATAATAACAAGCTACGAGAAGTCACTCTCAGTGTTTACGGCATTAAAACAAACAAAAAAAAACTTGACGTAAACTTCTTTTCCAGTCTGACTTTCAAGATTCCAAAATGCAGGTACTAGAACTGAAGTTGGCAGAAAAAAAAAAAAAAACTGTGCACGCGCACACACACAGATGTATAATAAACTTAAAAGCGAGTCATAATCAATACATATTGCTTATGTAAATAATTTATTTTGACGAGTTCCCCTCAGAGAGCCGCACTCCGCCGTCGCCCTGCGGATGCTTTTTGACAGATGAGCTCTTTATAAGTCTGATCTAAGCCTTGTTCTTCGCTTTTCTCAGATAACTCAAAGGGATGTTACCTTGCGTCAGGAGCAAACGGCTGCCACGCACTGTATGCGTCTGTGTCTATTTGTGTGCCAATAGCAGGGAGACGCGGAAGAAGTGAGAGGCAATTTGCAGTAAGAGCTAATAAGCAGTGCTGCAAAGGAAGCTCCTTGCATAAATGCTGATTATTGCTCTTGCTTGTTTTCACTTAGTAAGATATGTGGCTGCCACCTCCTCTGTGTACTGTAGTAGTAATATAGCGCAGTGGTTGTTGCACTTCTACTTTACATCCTGAAAGGTTTGTTGGATGAACTGTACATGATACTTCTCATTTTCGTCATTGTTTCATTTGATGCACATCGATCGATTGAAGTGTGCGGTTTGTGCCTTCCCTCATTTGCACATCACGGTACGGTAGCACCCATCAAGTCTTCTCACCCACTGGAAACACCCAGATTCTGTTGAGGGAGTGGCGTCTGGCTAGAGCGAGCAGAAGACTGTGGATGCTGTGAATTTTACAGCGACCTTGTCTACTCACGCGTGGGCTCAGCGGGCTGTTACGCAGATTGTGCAGTAGGTACGGCGCGTAGGATAGATATGTAACCTTGGTTCCTACATTCCCCATCATTTAGCTCAATAGCACCTTTCATCGTTGACCCTGGTTCCCTCTTAAAAACCCAATTCCTTTAAACCTCCCAGCTGTAACACAAGCGATCTGTTCAAAAAGTGAAGTCTTAAGGCCAGTTCACGTAACCCTGACGACCTCGCTACAGTTTGACTTTATTTACTGTTTGATTTTATTTATCTGACCCTTACAGAGCTTCCTCCAGAGCCCCAGAGGACACTATTCAATGATTTTCACAAGCTGTGTAGTGCTTCTAATGGTTAGTAAAGGGAAGTTTATTCACTGCCTTTTCCTCATCTTTTTGCAACTTTATTCCATTAATCCACTAACGTGTCAAAAAATAAAGGCCAAAACAAATCAGTCAACAGAGGAAGAGCTTGAGGAGATTTGCCAGGAAGAATGGAAAAAAAAACTGCTCAAATCCTCTGCTGGAAGCTGTAATTGCTGTCAAAGGGGCATCTATAAAATACAGTTCACTTTTCTAAATGATTTCTTTGTAAACGATTTCACCTTTTAATATTTCATGAATTTGCAAAAAGTTCATTATAGGTTACTGAGTGTGGAGTGATGGGCAAAAATGGCAGTTTCATCCAATTAAAAGCACATTTACAGCACAATAAAGTGTGCAAGAAAGTGAAAGGATCCAAAAGCTGCCAAAGCTTCACAACTTTGATGTGCATTATGCACATCAGTGAGAAGACAGAACATGATTAGAGGTTTTTAAAATAATTACAGTTTGGCCACAACCTTAGTGTTTGACTTTCAATTAATCCCTTTTCTGCTTTTCTTCTATGCAAGTCAGGATTGCACAGCAGGAATCACACACACCCACACACACACCTACACGCACCAATTGTTCACAGCCCCTGAAGGAGACACGCACAGCTCCACGTCGGGTTAGAGTTCACTCGAAATTCCCCAAACATGCATCCATCTCTCCGTTTAAAGCCGCGTCGCGTGAACCCGTGTGGTCTCCTCCAGGGGCGTGATGGATATTCACGCCCTCACCTCCCCTCTCTGGCTGAGCCACAATGAGTCTTACAGAAAAAAAAAAAAGTCGTGGCAATCAAGGACAGCCGGTCGTGTCGTGAATGTCCGCTTTGGCTGACAGGTGTGTTTCATATCATCAAACCCGAGCAACACAACGCAGAACGAATATGTTTAATCACATCGAGAAACAAAACAACACGTCCCTCCATAAATACACGTTTCAATGACGCCAGTTTCAATGACGCCAGTTTCATGACGTTCTTTGAACATGTGAAAAACATAATTTCTTTCAACGGCAAAGTTCATCACACCTGGCACATATCAGGCTGCTGCACGTGTCACTTCATTTACGCAGTTCAAAGGTACACACTGAACACAGGCGGGGGGGTGGGGGGGGGCACCGGAACGCGAGCAACGGCTGCGAGCTCCACCACTGTTTCCCTGATTAACAAGCCCAGCAGTAAGACGAAGATAGCGGCGCATAATGAGACAAAGATCAGCGTCAAACGACACTGACGCAACATGCGATGCCCAGGTGTTCGTACGAGGCTTTAAAGCATAATGAGTCATATAATCTGAGGTTAAGGGAAAAGCAACCAATTTAAATATTTAAAGGGCTGTTAAGGATGTGTCTAAAATGCCAGTGGAAGGTCATGTACCTCTGCTCTGCTGGGTCAATTGATAAGCTGACCCTTTTGTAGTCCTCTGGAACTCTATTATTAAAGTCAATTTAATTCACGCAACAATGTTGTTATTGTGTTTTATTTCATCTATATCCTCTTTACAGATACGCACACGAGTACAAGCACCACACGAAGCTTAATCTCGCTATTTAAAGTGTCAGTGATCCCCATTTTCCGCTCAGTTTTTTTTTGCAGTGCACTGCAACTTAGATAAGTGTACATTCGTACACTCAGATGGCCCTGACAGCATAATACACAAAAACCTATTATGCACTTCTCTCGCTACCATCTTCCCTTTCTTTGACTTTCTGTCTTGTTCTTTCTGTGCTCGTTCTCAGTTGGCTCTTGCATTATCTTACCGCCTTTATCCGTCTCTCATCAGCGAGGAAACGGCTCAGAGCCGCTGCTACAGTATGAGTCAGTTTCTACCCGAAAGCTGCCGACTGCGTGTGAGCTGCAGATACGAGGACATCAATCGGGAGACGCGCAGGAAAAGCGCACAAGTCGTGTCGACTCGTGTTTGGCTTTAACAACTGTACGCTTCATCCACAACCGGAGCAGAGCGAGAAGAAGAGGGAGTAAAGATGGAGGGCCAGGGCAGGAAGAGTGAGATAAGGAGACGGATTGAGAGCAGAGATAAGGCCGGGACGCTTGACACTGCAACTGTGAATGAGGGTGTAATGAAAACATCGAGAACCCCGCCGTCCCCGCTCCATTTTCCATTTCTACAAACTAGAACTAGGAACTAGAAGACATATTACTCTAGAGCTGAAAACCACGACTCTAGAACCACAACACCCAACGACGCTGAGTGTTGACACGTTTGTGTTGTGTTCACCGCTTTCAACCAAGTTACCTAAAAATGACTTACTGCAGGTTTAAACCCACCATCGCGTTGACTGGAGCAACCCGTCGGGGAACTGTTTGAAAAGACTTTCACACAGCGGGATCGTGTGAAGTACAGCGGCCAACTTTCCTTTTCAAGCCAATCTCCAAAAGGCACATGGAGGAATAAGTGGCCGAACATTTGGTGACTCTTAGGATTAAATGGCTGCTCGCTAGTAACGCTTAAAAAAACATATTTCACCTGCCAAGGCCTCCTAGATCGAATTCGTCTGCTCAAAAGGAAAGCTGCCCTTCTCGCTACAGGACTCTCGTGGCGGTTGTTTCGTCAGCATGGAGCCGTGTCAAGCCACCCACCTGACGCCGCACAAAGAAACAGGACCGAGTGCTTGGTGTCTATTTAAACACAGGTCACTGAGCTGGAGTAGGGCGTTTACTGTGTTACGACTCAAAGGCCAAACATTTAGATTCCATCTGATCCGCAGTAATAACACTATTATTTATTCCTCTCTCTGAGTTGCAGTGAAAGAGAGAAAAAGGAAAGAGAAAAAAAATTTAGCCTTTTAAGCCACTGTGTGGTTGGAAAATAAGCGACTCCTTAGGGGTCGCACACAAAAACCTTGGTCAGCCACTCTGGGCCTGATTTCGACTTCAAACTAAGCCGGGCTGGAGACTTTTAGCCAACCACTGCTGCAGGCCATGTGAACAAATTACCCACGTCGCACCTGTTCATATTTCTGCTCTGTATCAGCGCAGCACAGCAGGTCTATACAGGGAAAATAAATGTGACAGCGCGGTGAGAGGGAGAAACAAACGCTGGCGCACGCCGCATCAATCATCTGTCACTGAGATTCAGTGGAGTTTTGTCTTCTTGCCGGTAACAAGGAGAAAAGCGCGAAGGTGTGGAAGAAAGTGTAAAAAAACAAAAAAAAAAACAAGAACTGTGAAACAATTTCAATTAAAGCATACACAGTGCTGTGAAAAAGCGCTTCATTAATATAAACACATTCTTATCATTGTGTCTTTTCCTTGCAGTTACTGATCTCGTGTCCCATCTTAGTTTGTATCATAAGCATCAGCAGGTCTCGACGGTTCTCTTTTTTTGGCTGCACGCTGGCTATTGTTCGCTGTGAGCCAGGTAAAGCCTAGAAGAGGCTCTCTGCCAACTTCGCTCAACAACTCAGCTGAGAACATGGAACAAAGACCCGGCTGTGTCGACCCGACGGCTACAGAGAAGTGACGGGCTGGAAATCAAAGATTTGAAAGGTTTCCATTCCACATCTGGCGGGAACAGAGGGGAGCATGGCTGCACAGAGCAGGAACAACCTACAGTACGAACGCGACTCTGTCACAAAGTGGCACCAGTGAGTCTCCCTCGTTGTGTGTAACGCCGTTTTCATAAATTAGCAAGCTTGAGTAACACAAGACAAAAGTTATTATCATAATAAGGTGCAAAACAGCACCTCTCTGCATCAGTTGAAAACCATAACCCTGTAATTAACAGGAAGAAAAGCAATTTGCTCCCGCTTCACAGCACAGCATCCTTCTTTCCCTGTTCCTCTTGGCATCTTTTAGGATGGTTTTAATTATTTCCTGGCGCACTGACTGTATGACTAAAGGCTCACCCAGCCCCCATGCTCGCGCTCGCTCTCTCTCCCTCCCACACACTCGCTCTTCCCTCGTTTACCACTCGCCTGGCATGAGCTTGCTGGAAATGAGAAACAAATCTAAACATCTTATTAGCAATCAGCCCGTTCACATCCCAGAAGAACAGAAGGAAGCGGAGGGAGGAGCATGAAGGGCACCGTGTGACTCACCCCGCTTGCGGGGCGTCAAGACAAAAAGTTTGTGATGATGCAATGCAGCCTCAAACGGTGTGGGGCCACGCTGGGTGGCAGTTGTTGGAGCGGAGGTTTAAGGGAGTCTGATGCAGTGTCTGCACAGACACAGAATCATCTTTTTGATGTTTGTAAAGACTGGTTGAAGCAGCACTGAGTTTCTGACGCGGAAGTCATGCACAGCTTTGTATCCATTATCCATCCGTGTTGGCATGATGCTCAGAGAGTTAGCTTCTGATTTGCACCTACTGTATGTGTATACTGTAGCTATTAGTAGCTAGAGACCCCAGAAGCCGAGAAGATTTCCCTTCAACTTCCACTGAATAGTAAGTACTGGAAACTGGAGATGAGCGGAAAGCAGAGGGATGAGGAGAAACGCAGTCACACTGGGCATTCATGGTGACTACACACTCACACACACACACAAATGCCCCATAATAACCCATTACATTATAAAATATATTTGCTTTTTAAAATTAGAATTCATGGAGCATTTATATTCAGTGGCCTGAAACCAAAGCCATACTGGCCCTTTGGAGTGAAGCAGTAAAAACGGAAATGTCGGGACAATTATTATAAATAGACTACTTAAAAATTCTAATAGATACAAATATTGGACTGAGATGAGCTGGTAATAAATGGACTAAATGTATCATGACCCATTCACACAGACGTTATGGTCAACTATAGAGAAACGGTGTTTGTGCACGTCCAGCGAGGCAGGGAGTAGATTGCTGCTGACGAGGAAGGAGCCGAGCCGCTGCGCAGTGACTCCTGCGCTGACCTCCCGTGACTTACACAGAGCTTGTTCAGTGGTATGGATGACCCAGTTCCTGCAGCGGCAGCTTTCGAGATCTTAGGGTTAATTTTTAATGTGATGTGCAGAGAGAGCGGGAAGGAGCCAGACGTACACAGAGTGGTTGTAGGCTAAATCCATTAACTTCAGTTTCGCCTCTTTGTGGCAAACAAATGTGCTGTGCTGCTGCGTGTGCATGGCCACTTTGAACTTTGGACTAACTTTAGAATTTGTTAGCAGAAGTTCAGCGAGAGCGATATTGAGTTTCTCTGTCCTGTTTCGTCCCCATTAACTTGTACTTCGTGCACTTTGCAGCATCCAGCATATTTAACTGCCACAGCATATCTGGCTGGACACATTTGCGGCCAATCAAATCTAATAGTATTATTAAATTCTTGTGAAAGTCACTCGGGTGAATTACTCCTTACTGCAATACATCCGCAGCTGTTTACTCTCTTGGTATATATTGCCCTTCCTGCAGTCTCGCCCCTTTTTTCTCTTTTCTGCACAGACAGCGACAATTCCAGGCAGATCTTAAGGCGATCACACCGTCTGACCTCTCTCAGGTCAGCTTTTGTAGTATTCAACACATCTCTCATTCACACACACACACGTCACCCTTTGCAGCCTGTCTGTCCGATCTGCCCCCCCCCCCCCCCCCCCCCCCCTCCCCTGTTACCTCAAAGCTATCTGCCAGTTTTCAAAACCTGACACGTCATCTCCTCACACCTCTTCTTTTAAGTCCCATCCCTTTTAACTTGAATATGACCAGAGTGAGAAGCAGACAGGTAGCTTGTGAATAATGGATGGACCCCAGCAGTTTGAGTCTTTCCCAAAGCAAGTGGAAGAAAACAACTTAAACGTATTTCGGAAGACATGGACCAGGCCTGGCCAACGCTGAGTGTTGGCTCACCTCCAACACAAGCGTTTTGTGATAACATACGCTTTGACAAACACTATGAAAATGTCTACTTTTTATTGCTATTGCCTGTTCTGGGCCCTTCAAATCCTCTGTCCAACTGTTGTGTCATGTTTCCATTTCCAGCACCAACGTATGATTAGAAACTAAGCAAAAGCTGCTCTTCAGTTTCTGTTGAGGATACGGTTTCGTTTTTGCCATCAGCAATTACGTCAGTGTAAAAAGTCATTCAACAACAGACGAGAGTCCTGTTGCTGGAAATGAAACCTAATTAAATTAGCCAGACTTCCTTAATGACACTTGGGATCATTTGCTTTAATCTTAAAGCCAACCTGGTTGGCAACGGAGCACCGTCAAGCCTTGCATTTAGGGTTTGAAAAATATCCAGGTACACTTTCAAACCAGAGGTTTATCCATCACTCTGCTTGTTGGACGTGTCTCTGAGAAGCTCGGAACCAGGCGAAGAGCTCTAGGAACCTCCCTCAGCAGAAAGACGAGGCAAATCCCCCCCCAAAGCCTAATAGGTTGGTCTCCACACTGCTCCGGATTAAAATGACTCATTTCTGCAGTAATTATGTAACTTGTCCATTTATGAGAGAGATTTAGAGAAGGGACTAACTAAGGTCAGTCTGAGGAAAGAGACGAACAGTATCACAATGAAACTAGGCTTTAGAAAAAGCAGCTGCTCTGTTGTTTTATTATTCTCTTCACCACTATGCTAAACAAGGCAAATTTAAAACAATCATGCCCTTTTGCCCTCAGCACTGTTATAATTAATGCGATTTAACATTTGAAAAAATAAGGGCTATTAATAGCTGCATCCTGTGATTCGCGTGAACTGTAGCTGTAGTTTGAAGCGTTTCTTTTATCATTAGGATTTAATTACACCACCTCCAGAAAATCTTCTCCTTCACATCATCAGAAAAGAGGAAAAGCAATGAGATCATTAGCGAGCGCGAGGCTGCACGGGGCTCATCAGAGTCGGGGCTGCTTCAAAGTCTTTGCGGTCAAAGTGCAGCAGACTTCTTTTTTTTTTTGTTACTCACTTGCAGGCAGTTAACCTCTTTCTTAACAAGATAATAGTTAAAAACAGGTAAAGGAAAGTTGTTTAATAACCTGGATAATGGAATATTCCTGATTAAGCCTGCTTGGGTCTGACTCGGGGCCAAATGCAGGCTGATGAGAACATTTCACATCACAGTCAGTGTCTACTTATTACAGCTATCTGAAACACATTCATACAGTCTCCAAATTCAATATGATATCAATCTTTGTCAATATTTGAGTGATTGGGCCTCTACTTAACTTTCAATTTAACGGAGTAGAGCTTGTAAGGTGACTTAGGGCTCGATCTGTGTTCTTATTCAACGCATGAACCAACACTAAAACAGGTTCTTTGTAGTCAAATATGAATATCACAGAAATGTGGTATAAGCTTTAAACGCCCTACACACTAAAGCAACATGGGTCTTGCTTATTCTCTGAACCTCCTTTAAAAACATAGCTGTTTAATTTGTTTTTTAATAAAACTGTGGAGCACTGGTTTCATTCGTGTTTGGAAAACAACTCAGGTCTGTAGCACGGACAAATAAGCTTAATCACTGAATTAAATTCACAGTCATTATGGCGAGCGGAGACGAGTCACTGTTTGTTTTATAGCCTGTGTGGAAAATTGTGAAAATATAAAAACTGAGAGTGGTTATCTTTCAGTGTGTCCAACAACAAGTGGCATTCGAGGACGTATTCACATAACTGAGAAAATCAGGAAATGATGTATATGTTTGTAGATTAAAACTAAACATCCATTATTTAAGAACAATAGCTACTGTAGCAAGTCACAGTTTCATTGACCAATGAAACAATATGTTGATTTTTTTTGGATACAGTACCAACCGCTACTACTGTACATACTGTATATTAACTACACTACGGGGAAAAAAAATCAGATACTGCATATAAACGAAATGGAAAGCAGAGTTTATGCCTAAAGACTTCACTTTGCGTCTATTGAATTAAATCTGCTCGGCTGGTAAACGAGGGACAAATGGTTTTCCTGCTGAATATATAATGGACAGCCTCCTGGAATTTGTCTTTGGCTAAAATGCCATTTGCATTGATGAATTTTAAATAAATAAAAGTTAAAGCAGTGTGGAAAACATTGCGCCTCACAGGAATTTTAATCCTGTGTGAATGGATCCTGGGTCTGCTTTGGGTCAAGCTGCTCTCCACAAATGTCACACACGGCATATTTTTTCAGGGTTGAGAACACAGATGATCGCCGCAATTATTATAATTCCCAGGAGCATCCAATTCAATAGTCAAGCACAAATGGGGCTTAGCTGCTTGACATAATGCAAATGTTTCATAACTACCTTGCTTAAACACAATTAACAGCTGGTAGCACTATGTCGACATGTGTCTCCAAATGATGACACTTGACAAAACATCTGCAGACCAGACTGTCAAAAATATAACTACGAACATGCAAAATATGGCTTTATATGTGCATTACTGCTTGAAATGTAAACAAACCGTTCACTGCTATACAGTAGGTTAATATCAAATTTTCAGAAATACACACATACTGTAACTATTACTGGGTGTGTTGCATGAGTGCACATGACCGTGAGCAGCAAGTCAAACCCTACGTGCCCTTTGTCAGCTGCACGTTTCAGAGGGCAGCTCGCACTGTGATGCCCGGACGCCGGCGAACACAAACCTATGCAGAGACGAGAGGGAGGTAAACAAACGTCTTCATTCTGTGCATGCACCCCTCTCCTCTCAGACCTCCAAATGTCCATCCGTCTCTGTGTCCTCAGCCTGTCACAGCCATGACACTTCAGAGCCATGGGTTACGGGCAAAATGTCACAGGATGAAATGACGACAAATGCAAAGACCATGAAATAAATACCAAAATGTGCCCTGGCAGAGTGGAAGAATCTAAACTGAAAAAGATGCTACATCTTAATATAAATACTCCTTACTTTGAAAATACAACAGTATAAGTATAAGACCTGCCTGGAGTTTTATTTTATTGTCTTATTTCCCAAACTGCACTATTCCTCTGTAATGACAAATCAGTAAATCAATGTGCACCGTACTTTCAAACCCTATTTTAAGCAGCTGTGTTCTCAGGGACAGACTCTGCATTTAATATTATTATTCACCGTAGAATTGCCTTAAGAAACTCCTCTATTCACGCTAGCCAAAAAAAAAAAAATAATAATCAACAATGCTTGCAGTACACTGTAACTTTTCAAGGCCAAAACAGTGCAGTGGTTCTGCAGTGATGTCCATAAAAGAGCATTCAGGCAAATTTTCTGTGCGCTCAGCGAGGCTCACAAGGCTGCGTCCTCTGCATAGACGCATTGCAAGCCTTGTAAAATGTGTACATGACTTTAGATCCTGCACCAAGCAGTATTTTTTTTTTTTTTTTTTAGGATGACTAATGTCCGGACTGCTGCACCCACCGCTTGTATTTGCAATCTTCTTCCTTCAGTCACTTCCCGGAGATCATGCCCACAGGTCCTCTCACCATAGATCCACTGGTATATTGACTTTGCTTTGCTTTCTCTCATCGCTAATTAAGGCAACAGCATCACATCACTGTCACCTTGAAATCTGGGGAGGCTGGGAATGCGTTTCACTCTTTGCTGCGAATATGGAGAAAACTCATCCCTGCTGCGTAATGACCCAGTAGCTCGTATGCTACAGTATATTTACTCAGTAGCCCCCACAAGGAAAACTTTCACGTGCCTTCTCTTGTTTCACAAAACACGTGTAACCTGTCAGGTCCTCCTTTCGAGCACCCAGACATAATCTTTTCTAGAGTGGGTTGGCTTTTTAACGATGAGGACCACCGCTCCAGTCTGCCAATCTCCCGTTCACATCCCCACATGCTACACTGAAGAGGGAGGTCAGCCATGACAGAGGTACTGCACGGCCGCTCAACAGAACTACTAGATTCAGACTTCATGTGTAATAATCCTGTAGACAAAAGTACTGCTGGTGACTCGTGGTGACGACGAAGCATGTTTTTTGCTCTTCAGAACAAAACAAATACTTCCTTATTAAGCAGGTACAGTATTCGAGTACAATTTTAATTGGCTAAGTGGCACAAAGCCATTTATCGAGGCTTTATAGGCTCAGATGTCAGCTCCTATGTAGTATTTATTGGAACAGCTCTATGTTATTAAGGATTTGATGCTAACACAGTGACAATGATTTCCAGAACATAAAGCACCGTCAATAATTTGAGCACTAAAGTCACAATGGGTGGATTTGATTTCCCTGGGTCATTATAATCCAAGTATTTACTTAACACTGTTTTTACAATGATATATAATAGCATGAGTGCAGAAAAGCAGCCACTAAGTTTAATGTTATAAAAGAAAGTTTAATAATGCTACGATGCTCCCCCCTGCGAATGGGAATTATTTTTATAGCAGCATTAACTACTATGCAGAAGCAGCAGCCTGTTATGACAGTGCTGATATTTGAGAGATTGCTTTTTTTCTGTAAGAGGCAGAGTTAATGAGCTGCTTCACTATGAGTTCGGGTGAACCTGTTGATCCCTTGCCAGTAAATTGTGAAGTGCCAGGACAAAACGTTTCTTGTGTTGTACAAAACACAGGCCGAAAAGTGGGATGAGGACAAGTGAGGCGGACAACCAGCAGATGCTGCAGAACGCTATCGTCACAATGAGGACGGAATGTCGGAATATGACATAAGATGCCTCCAGACAGTAAACATTTCAGCAAAGAATGCAAAGTTAGGGATGGAGATTGAAAGCAAACCACATATTACTGGAAACAAGAATGGCTCACTTCAGCAGACGACATTCACCCAACAGTCTGTGACTCCTACCTGATGCTCTGTTTATGTAATATATCTGGATCGGTAGCGTTGAGCGACGCCACAAAAGTGCCGACAGGGCTGTTTTCCGTCTTGGTGACGGTCAGAGGGTCGGGGAAGAACACAGGGCCCTCATTGATGTCCTCAACTGTGATGTGGACGGTGGCTGTGGAGCTCGGGCCATAGCCTACGTCCGGAACCAAAGGATCCTCGTTCTCTACTCTAATGAGTAGAGTTTGCAACTCTGTAGCCTCGTAGTCCAGTGGCTGGTTGAGTAAAAAACAAAACGGTGGGGGATGATAAGGTTTGGCAACATATAACTAGTATGCACCTGGAAATCTCACATGCAGTGATTTACCTTGACGACTGACAGCATTCCTTCGTTATTGTCTGGGTTAGTCTGGATCTCAAAGCTCTGTGTCAAGTCTCCACTAATTATAGAGTAGATGGCTCGCCACGCCCCCGTGGCTGGATCATCTCTGTCGTCTACCGTCAGGTTCACCACGACTCCTGTCGAGCCCTCGAACACCTTCGCCTCGAACTGTTATTGAAGACAGAAAGATAAACCAACATTAGTGGTGAGAGCTGAGATTCCAACTGAATGAAACAATGGGTTCAGGTAGAGAGGACGGCCATAGATCCAACTTTTTATTCTGAGGCGATTTAAGTACTTCTAGAGGTTAAGTACATCTAGACTGGACATGAAGGGAAGAGTGAAGGCGATCGGCTGCATTTGCTTTGGGTGGTGAGTTTTAAGCTGACAACGCTTCAACTACTTCATGGTTTAGGGACAGAGTTGCTTACAGCAAAGTTTGTTGTTTTTATTCTGCTTATGCAATGTGCTGACGAAAGCAGTAAGGATCAAGAAGTCAAGCTAGCTAACGAAGAAGTAAGAAATGGTGCATGAAACCAAACAAAGGGCTGCAACACGTTATGGATCGAATGATATATGGTATAACTTGAAATTTCATTCTTTGTATAGATGTCAATGTTAATTTAAATACAATATTATGATCCTCATGAATCATAAACAGTTATGTATTGCTCTTACTGTGTATTTGTCATAAGTTTTTTTAAAAGAAATACAGAAAGAAAGCTAACACCAGCCCTGACAACAGTTATGTCTCATCAACACTATAAACACATGCAGAGCGTGAAGCGGTAGCACACGTGACAGAATAAACATTATTCACTCCCTCTATTGTTGGTTCCTCACAGAGCGCCTCATTTAGTTTTCAGTGTCAATCACTTCCCAGCTTTCTTGCTTATTGCTGGCGGCAGGACTCAATCAGATCCCTATCGATGCATTATGGCAGAAAGGCTCAGGCTAAAGGCACAGCAACAACAGCAGCCATGCAGCAGAAGCGAATACGTACGTGTGTGTGTGTGTGTGTGTGTGTGTGTGTGTCAGGACCATTACGGTGTCAGAGCTTACAGTGTAATCTTTTAGACGCAGAACACTCTGTTTAAGGATAGCGCTGGTCAAGCCTAGATTACTGCATCTCCTGTCAGCCCACGGTATTGTTGTTTCACAGATTACCCTCTTACCGCCTCACACTGCCTGGCTCCGTGCATTTATCTGAAGAGAGACAAACATTGATTTCTTCTCTTTCCTTTCTTTTCTCCCTTTTTAATTCATCCAGAGTGTGTTTAAGAAAAAAAAAAAACCCTCTTTGAACCATTTGCAGTCATTTAGGGCACACGGGACAGAAACACAGTGTTCTGGGAAGAAGGGAATTATGTTTGCACCCACACGGGCATTGTAGGTCCTTTTGTCCTGCAAGCCTGTGGCACACGGGCATAAAAGCATCACGTGAAAATTATGAGGCTGTCAAAAAAAAAAAAAGGTACTCAGCGGGATGTGCTGGAATTTAAATTTGAACAGTGTTTCAAGAGCCTGGAAACTACAAAAGCCGCTTTTTTCAAAATTACCTACAGGCTCCCACCGCACGTACTCAAAGAAGCAAACAGTGATCAGAAACAAACGCGTCCTCCCCTGGACTTCAAACCGGAGATAAGGGACAGTCAAATGCAACATTCACCGACTCTCTCTTTCCCTCACACACACGCACCAACACAGGGGAGACGCACAGACAACAGCGGGTCAGATTGGGTTTAATCATGTGGGGCAGTCATGCGGTTGGAGGAAATGCTGTATTTTGTGTGATGTGGCCACTGGGCCCCTGCCCCGTTGCTGATAAGGTCCCAATTCCACCTGGAGCACAAAGCAAGCAGTCACCTGAAAGACTAGACGGAAATGACTAACTACGAGGAAAGGCTCCTGGCCTGAAATGACTTAAACACATGAAGAGAGAAGAGAGAAACTGCAAAGAAGAAAAAAAGAGGCGACTTAAAAAGGTCTGGCTTCAAGTTTGCTTTTATCCATGTCAGGATGCGCGCGTGTGCTTTGGTTGTTTTCTTTTTTAGGACTCACAGATTCAGACACAGGGCACAATCACAAAAAGGTGACCACGCGGCCGGAGCAGCACAAGAAAGAAATAAAGGCAAAAAACACGCACATTACAGAATAAGAGCTCGCACAACAAACACACACACAGAGAAGACTACACCTCAGATATTTAACATTCCAAGGAGTAAAAAACCACAGTGTAGTATCGATTTTCTGTTTCCCGTCTCCTTTTATGCCTGACTTTTTCAATAATCTGTCCCATTAATCTCGAAGGTAATGTCGCGCTGCCAAAAGATAAGTCATTTCAGGAGCAACTTAAGAAGAAAAGAGATATAAATAACGTCAAACTTCAGTAACACTCTCAGCATTTTAAGTGTCATGGTCGTTTTCTCTACACGTGATTGTGCTTCTTTGTTTGTTTGGACCATTCTCCACAAGTCAACGAGCTGGAGAAACATATATTTAGTTTGATATTCTACATTTTACATAAAGGCTTCACAGCTGTAAGAGTAAAGATTAAGTGTACACCAGTCTACAGTTGAGTTTGTTTTCTGTTCTAAGCATCGTTCATGTTCTTTAACTGTTGCGCAAAACGAAAAACCTATTAGCACAAGAAACTTTTCTGCTTCCTCGTCTAATCCATCAGAGTGAAGTGCACATTAATTGCTGTCAGTTACATTATCGTTACGAGATAATGCAGCACACAGCGACATATCCATCTTCACTTGAACTTCATTACTGAACAACAATATTACAACGTTTATAAAAACTGATGCTGACTTCATGCTTAGTGTGACAGATTAGTCAAGTCAAGCGAGCTTCAGAAGTCGGAGGACGGTTTCAGCCATTTCTGGATCATATTATGTTGTGAGTTATCGGCAGCGAACACTCACCTGAATTCCTATTTCCTGCCTCTTACAGTACCGATTTACACGTACGCCAAAATTGCCACTTCCACTGCCGTTGCCAGTGTCTGCCCGCTCCTTTAACATCGACATTTAAATGAGAAGTAAACAAATAAAAAACACAATCTGGCCTTGGTAGCGCTTAGTTTTTACAGCAAGCAATAATTGGCACATGTTTACTAGGAATTTGGGCAGTGATTATTACAGTGCTCTGGACTAATCATAGTACTGTACTCAAAAACATTTAAATATAAGATAGATGGCCTTTACATTTGGTACAGACATTCATGTGCCTCAGATGGCAAAGTAGATTTTGGCGATTACCCTGATATTTCGTAAAAACTTTAGTAAAACGTTCCAGATTTAGGTTGACTTGTCATTAAAAATGTATTAAAGGCGTTTATGGCGACCTGTCTGGGGTGCAGCCCGCCTCCCGCGCTCGCGTCACATACAACAAATACAAAACAAACACGGATGCCGAGGGAACTCGAGCGGCGAACGTCTTGCAAAACAGCTGGTTGGTTTCTGAAGACACGACGCAGTTCCTCGAAACCTGTCACCGCCATCCAGCTCACCTCGTCTCCGACAGATGGGGGTGCAAGAGGAGCTTGAAATTTTGGCAAAGGGCTTGGGAATGAGATGTGAAGCCTTGGAAGAGTATAGACATCTGTCAGCTTCACCGAGTAACGCTAAATGTGTCTCCTTACCACCGCTATGGAAATTACCCTCTATTTTCCTAAACTGTCTCTTAATTTAGAGACAGAGACAGATACACACAAAAAAAAACTAAGTAGGTTAAACATAGCTCTTTTAAATGCTGGCTGTTATTCTCCAACAGATTCATCGACTTTCCATCTTTTTTTTTCCCTCCGTCTTCGAGCCAGACACAAATAAATCCATGCGTGCATTATTGCAGAGTGTACAACAATGTTCTCAATGATATTACAGGACACACACACACACACACAAATCGAGACGAACAGAGATGAACTTATTTTATGCCTGGGTGTCTGTCAGAATGTGTTATGAATACAAATGGCGGTTGGGGCTGCACTGACAGGCAGTCAGACAGACAGCTGAGCAGCTGTTCATTTGTACTAATGGAAAGTACTTTGTGACACGTCCCCGCTGCCCCAAAGATTTTCTCTGACAGGATACACACATAGCAGCGGCCCATCACATTAAACCTCCCGAGACTAGCCTATTTTGCCTCTAAGTAGCATTTGCTCCATGCACCCCAGCAGGGAAGCGCTGTAACAAAGCCATTTGAAGTTTGCCTTTCCACCGTGTGTGAGATACTTTCCCACTAGTGCTCTCCTCCTCTGCTTCTTTTTAGATCCTCTCAAGGTGCTTCTTAGAAAGCAGAGAGCCAACTATTCTACTGTAGGTGGAAAAATCCTAATACACTATTTCAAAAGTTAGACATAAAGGAGGAACCTTGAATGAAACACCTAATAAAACGGGAGTACAATTTTGTATTCTACTCCCACTATATTTTTGGTGAATGAGGTAAGAATTCAAACTTTGAAAGACGTACCTGTGATTTAACTGTGTCACTTGTCTTTTCTATTCAAAAAAGCGGATCAAAAAAAATGAAATGAAGCCGAGTGCACGTGATCACTCTTCTCACACAATCCCATACAATGCTGATAACCAAGCTCTCTGTCTGACACCCTGCACCCCCCACCCCTGGTTTAAAATTCTGCATACAGTGAGTGTGCCTGGAGAGCTAATACGCTTACCTGTGTCTTTATTAAATTTGAACAGCTTTGGTTCAAGCTGTTTCCAAAGATAGATTTTTTTGATGAATCTGACATTCAGCAAAGCGGCTTTGCTACCTTTGCAGTGCATGGCAGCCCTCGTATTTGTCGTTTGCAGCAGAATTGAACGGAAAGCAGAATCTTAAAGGAACACGAGAGCAACAACTACGCGCTTCAGAAGTGTTACAGCTGATGGATGGGTCTGGCCGGTGCTGCGTCGATGGTGCCACTTCTTCATTGATCAGAAAGTTGTTCCTCCAGTAATTTAACCAGAGTCCAGCCCTACTTCCTGCTTCTGCACGGCTCATGTGCCGCACACTCTACCATCATGTTGGAAAATGGAGCTACAGCATTAACTGGACCAGGACATGGATCAGCGTGGACCAATCAATGCGGCTACATTTCCAGTAAAAGAGTAGTGTACAGTGTAGGCGTGTAGCTTTATCACAGAGGCAAAAATCAACCTCAAGTCTTTCTACTGGTTATTTCTATACTGGCCTCACACAGTCAAAGGACATGCAGTTGGGTCTGAGTGTGTGTGTCTCAGTGTGAACGCTAGTGTCTAGCGACCTGTTCAGGATGCACCCTGCCCTCACTTAATGTCAGCTGGGATTGGCTCCATCCCGAGAACCTTATGAGGAAAAAAATAACACTGGGCTTCTCATGCATGTTTGTGTTTTTGCCAAATGACACATCCACACAAATGCGCTAATACAAATAGAATGTGCAATCATCCTGCCCGATGCTCTCTACCTCTAACCTGTCAAGCGGTGCATAAATCCTTACTTCAGGGTACAGGGTAAGCACAGTATGTATCTGAGAACTAGCGAAGCAATCATGCCAGGCCCAGACTAATCCGTGACGCCCGTTAACCATCCCCCAAGACAGGGCCCTGCGCTACAGCCGTCACTGCTAACGTCTTTGTCAGCAGGACAGATGGACTGCAGGCAAGCATATTCTCCAGGTCAATCACAGAGGAGGGACAGAGTGAAACGAGGAGCAGGTACGCAGGCAGAAAGAAAGACGAGCGCAGGAGAAGACCAGGAAAAAAAAAAAAACTGAACGAGACAGAGGCTGGACGTCAGGGAGTTTGAGTGACAGCGGTGAAAAGGTCCATCATGGTCTTGTTATGAGGAGCGGAGCACAGTCAAACATAGCGTGGCATTAGCACAGCCTGAGAGGAGACGACGCGAGCAAGCACGGAACCTAGTGAATGTAGTGTGTGTGTGTGTGTGTGTGTGTGTGGGGCCTGGGTGAAATAACAGGGCAGAAGGTGAAAACAAGAGCGAGTCGAGGCCTGCACTATTACCAGCATTAAATCTAACATCCACAGCTCTGTGGTACAGGACGGTGTCAGATCCTGGTACAAAGGTCTCAGGGACACACGGAGACAACTTGACCCCTGATATGATTGACATTGACAAGGAACTTATCAAAAGACGTATCCACCATCCCTGCAGGGTCCCAGTCAGTATATCTGGCCTTTCAAATGGCAGAACTACCAAAAGGATTCCATATCTTTTTTTTTTTTTTCTTGCTTCCCCTCCTCATAAAAACAGGATTAGACCCTCGCTATAAAAATTAATCAGGTCAGAGCGCAATCCCTTACAGAAGGAGCTTTGGTAGCAAAATGTAATACATTTGCTAGCAAGACAGGATACCTTAGCTTATGATTTTAAAAATGGAGGATAGATTACACTGAATCATCCATCCGTAAAAAAAATTTTAAGTAGCGATGGGAAAAAAATGGACGTTAAGCGTGGCTTTCTACGTTCCAACATCTGTAATGAAAGCCTTTAAAGATTTTCTATATGTGAATGTTTCAGTATTGCATCAGTCAACGTTGGTGGTGGTTGAATTGCATCTTAACTCTGCACTTTAAGCATCTTTTCACCTTTCAAGAGATAAACATCTTTTGCTTTTTTGGGAAAATCGATATTATGCGTGTCCTTACACCCAGTCTACAGTAAAGGCATCAACCAAAGCGCATGGTTTATAATCACTCAACTTGTTTATGCACGCTGTCCTTTGACTTGACCGGGGTCAAAGTTTGGAAAAAGACCAAAAACACTGTGTTCCTGTCATCATCGCACCGTCTACATCGGAGCTACATGAGGAGCTGCAGGCTTCATATAGTGTAAGTTACTCTGTCTATTCATGGAGCTGCAGTAGGTAGCTCCTATCAAAAACAGGAGTCCCCTGCATGGGGATCAGGTTTGTTGAATTAAGACAAAATGTCAGCAGCAGTCGATTTAATGAATAATAAAAGGGAAGAATGAATCTCCTAAACATTCATTTGCTTGCTTTTGTCTTTTCTTCTGTCTGTTTCTTTTCACGCACTCGTTCTACTCACTGTGCCTTTATCTTTCCCTGCTTGACTCCCGAGCTCGCAAGCTGGAAGACGCGGTTTTAAGGCTTCCG
The DNA here is from genome assembly GCA_030770545.1 of Macropodus opercularis. Taxonomy (NCBI): domain Eukaryota; kingdom Metazoa; phylum Chordata; class Actinopteri; order Anabantiformes; family Osphronemidae; genus Macropodus; species Macropodus opercularis. Next base: position 5,404,350 of record CM061094.1, on the reverse strand, counting down.
TCTGGTCTGCAGGAGGCAGCGTTTTCATCAAAAGAAAAGAACTCGAGGTGCGTCTGACGTAAGGCATTTTGGGAAGCTCTCTGAAAAGACTCGAATGCTTCGTTTAATAATTTATACAGCGGAAGCCTAAGAGCGGCTGCTGACACAGGTTCAGCACAGACACACTCGCAGACTCGCTCACATTGCGATGGCGGTCGTCCGAGAGGTCATCGATGATTCATGGGCAGGTTGGACGCGGTCAGGGAGAGGGGAGGGCAGAGGATTTATACAGGCAGCTTAGCGTTCAAACACTTGTTTTTTTTTTTTTTTAAGGCTCAATTTCTCCACGCCGTTAAACGGATCTCTACCCAGTGAGAAATGAGAACATTAACTATAGGACACGGACATGCTGCACTCTGCACGGCCCTGGCGAGCCCTCTGAGCTGTAACATTTCACATCTGAGCTGCACTCCTTACAAGCTCCACTGACACCCCAATGCATCATGGGAGGGCTGCAGGGGATGTTTGGTCGGGGCAAAGCATGATGCGTCTCAAAACCTGACAACAGCTGCGGGCGTTTCCATTAAGAACCACGCAACTTAGTGTTATAAGGGCCCCTTGAAGCACAGGGGGCTTTTATTTTTTTATTTTTTACAGAGCTCATTCCTTTTTTTTTCTGCTTCTCACCTCCAGAGGTGACAAAAGGGGATGGAAAGGGACAGTATGTAGTCGTGGTAGACTCTTCTGACAAATTCATCACGGCGTGGCTCAAACTGACAGTAGGTGTGAATTACTATGTGCTATTTCCTGCATTTTGTGTACATGTTCTTTTATAGGATGACCCGCAGGCATTGGTTTAGTGCGTTTGCTCTTCGGTGAGGTCTTACAGAACCGCTGACTAAACAGCCCATCACTAAACCAGAACACATCTACTCTTACTCCTGTACGCGCTCGGAGATTTTCTTTCCCTGCCTCTGCGGCCGTAATGCTGCTACACGCAATTACACCGGCACGTTCCATCATGTCACATCTGTTCCCCGCACTCGCAGCTTCTACCTTCAGCGGATCACGACGGACATATTTCTTCTTACGGGAAAACTAAAGGTCACGCTGAGTAAAACACACATCTCTGAAAGTTTAGATGGTCGACAGGAACGAGAGTCTTACGTTGGTCTCAGAAAAAAGTCACAGACTGTTAATTATAAGCAAAGGAAAAGTTCTACTAGAGACAGACTAGTATACAATTAAATTTCCACAACATTTGTTGAGGTGAGAACAACGTCACATGTTTAACTTGAGATTATGTCACGGAGAATAACTGTCTCCACTCATTAGTTCTCACAGGTCGCATTAAGTTGTTATTTCAAGCAGTGTTGAACTACATTAAATAAAACATGACATTTCCAGGTGGGCTCACACGAAATGAACGATAACATCCTGCTGGACTGAAGGTCACACTCGCGCACGTCTGCGCAGCTGCTGAATGTCATTATATTGACTTAATAGTGAGCCCGAGTTGAATTAATTTAAAATCAACTTCACTTTTGCTGCCCACTTGCCCTCACTGGTCTACGCCCAACTGCGCTCGATCGCTCAGTGCAGCTCCACACCATTAATGCGCCTCTGCCACCGTACACCTTGGACTCTGCACTCCCCTGGTTGAATTACCTACTCTCCAAGCTCCCGGCCTTTTTTGGTACTCGCCGGTTTTCATGCACTCTGTTCTCTTTTTGTCCCTCGCACCCTTGGATTGTCTCCAGCTGGTGTTTTACTTGCACTGTTTATTTGTAAGTTGGTCACGGTCTGACTTTTGTTGTCCGTCTTAGGGCAGAGTTTTACTTTTCTCGCTACGTACCCCCATCCTTTGAAATGCTAATGTTCTCCCCAGCCTGCACCGGCCACCCGGTTTCCACGTCTTATCATTCTGAATCGTGCATTTTAGTTTGTCTCGAGTCTCATGGTTCTAAGTCTAGAAGAATCACAAAGTTTGTGTTCTGTAATTTTAATTTGTTGTATTTGTTTAATTTAATTGTAATTTGTTAGTGTATGGTTTAACTCCTTAGGGATGGTTTCAGTTCATTTTTGTTTCCCTTAGTCTCATACTCTCTACTATTATTCACATTAAAATCCCTGATCTCTGGTATGGTCTTGTTTTTTGTCGGCCACTCTCTAACATGCCAGCGTTGGAGACACAAACGAACGGCCATCTTTTTAACCACGCCGGCTCTAGCGACCACAGCAACATCAGGGTGTTCTCTTGAAGAGATGACTACTATACCTCAGGGTTTCAGGCAAAGCTGCCATATAAAGCAACCACAGGGAGGCCTGCTGTGGCACAAAAATAAAAAAGGGATATTTGCATCTGATGCCCCTTTTCATCAATCAATCATTCTGAATAAAACATAACAACATCCCACACAGCATTGTGGTGGTCTGCTTTAATTTTGAAGTGCTGCGTGTCACTAGTATGAGGATTATTATTGCAATACTGAAAGCCTGGCAGTTACTGTGATACACAGTATATGCAACAGAAATACTGCACATTGATTAGATTGCAAAATAAAGCAGAACTAGTTTAAACAGCTCAGTAATTAGCAACAGAAACTTCCCTCAACCACAAGACCTTGCTTTGTTTGTGCCTGCCATTGGGAAGTATCTGGCCTGTTGATGTGTCCTGAGTCCTGAGTCCTTGAGAAAATGTGTTGCATCTACATCTAACTGACCCTAACCTCTGACCACCCTGGAGGGGTAAACAAACAGTTTTCCCACACAGTGTCTGAAGAAGCTGCATACAAGCGACAAAAGGAAAAAAAAAAAAAGAAATCGGACCATTCAGAAGAAGTAGAGACTAGAGAAGAAAAAAGGAAAAGGGGGACGCTTCTCACCAGCGGGTGTGTGAACTCAGGGGCATGGTCGTTCTTGTCTGTGATGGTAATGGTAGCTGTGGCTGTTCCTGTGAGGCCAACCTCACTTCCTGCCATGTCCTTGGCCACGATCTCTAACTCGTACGTCGTGGTCGGCAGCGTCTGGAAGACAAACACACGGCGATGCGGAGTCAAGGAAGCGAGGCTTGAACACGAAACAGAAAAGTAGAAAGAAGTGACTGCTTTACAGAGAAGGCTTTTAAGGAGAAAACAGATAGGCAGGAGAAATCACAACACAATCACTGACGGGTAGATAAAATCAATAGAAAGATATTTCATTAAGCTTCTGCATTGGAGAGGTAGAATCACGCTCATACGCATGCTGAGAAGGAAAAGTCAAACAGGTGCGGTTAAAAATCCTCCAATATCCAGCAGCAAAGGCACCAGATCTCAGAGAATCTGTTTGAGAATGAGGAAAAATCATTATTAGAGGAATGATTATCTTTGTGTGATTACATTAATCCACTCAAAGGAAAAGTTAACGCTTACTGCCATGTTCTACATTACTGTAAGTCCATTTAACAAAGCTTGAAAGCTCTCGTAATAGTCCACTAGAGGTTTGAACCAAGCATCAAATTAGCTGCATAAGACAGGGAAAAAAAAAAAGTAATCACACTGAAAGTATGCAGCGCCACGCTCCCATACCATGCGGAAAGTTTCAGTAAACACTTATCACAGCGAAAAGCCAGGAGTCAACATTTTGAAATTCCTACATGTAAAAGCAGAGAGAACGTTCCGAGAGGCTCAAAGCTGGATTTCACACATCTTTTACGAGGCTTTGGGGGCATTGAGGATGCGTTTCTTTAATACAATCTCTAAAATCACAGCAATTATTCAGGAACGTGGAGATTTTCAAACTGTGGACTTTGCTTTCCCTTTAAAATCCAATCTGAATTGGATGTTGTAGATAAAATGATCAAATCATCAAAACAAGATGTTATGCTTGAATACAATGTTGCTTTTGAGGTAAACTCTCCATATTAGACACATCGAGTAATTCATTGAAAGATCTGCCGGCGCCTGTAATCTCCTGTATATAATTATCGGAGACATTCCGCTTACACATACAGCGAGAGGATGGCATCAATAATCATCATAGCAGCAATAATCAGAAACGTTGACTCTGGAGTATAAATAACAGGAGGCAGGGGCTGGTAGAGCCAACATTTATGAATCAGCTGCAGTGTTTTCTCCCTACTGGGGGTGTTAACTGTCACATGCTTAATGAACTTCATCCATCTGTCTCACTGAAAACGCTGTTAGAGCTCTAACCTGCATTGTGCATCCTCCTCTGAATGCAGGGAGAGTGAAGTCTCACAGACAGAGGCGTAGCATGCATACAAACACCGTGGAACACAAACACACACGCACACACACTTAGTCTTTTTAATGTCATAAAGAGCAGATGGGCCTTTTATTAGGTCCTTGTTTATCACGCTAACTAAAATGCCTGTAGAAACGGCCTGTTTATGAGAATGCTGATGGTGTTTAAAGTTCTGCTGCAGTTTTTGTAGCTTAGTTACACGAGGTGGACGCAAACGCTATATATTTCAATACTCGCGCTTTCCTTGACATCACAATGGAATCAATGGCACTGATAAAGGCGAGCATATAATCAAAGGCATAATCCAGACCTTTTGATTTTTATACTCTTGACAGTGAACTCGATTATTGTTGGTAGCACTGTTTACTGCCAGTAATTGGTGGCCGCGCATCACCTCATGCTGTACACAAATCCTTTGCCCTGCCCAGTGTCAGTCTGAGTGTTTATGCCCTGTTCTTGTCACTGATGGCACTCTAATCAATTCCATCTCAGGCAGGCAGAGGGAGATCAAGCAATCGATGGCTAGACACCTTGAGCCTCGTTTTAATGATCACATCAACTAGATGTTACACACAGTAAAAGACTGTTCACAGAAGCAACGCACCGACACTTGAGGCTCGTGTTCATGGCCAAAAGTTACGCTTGATTGTGTGCCATACAAAGATTATTTAGACTGAATTGGAGGCTAAGTTACATTACAGTGTTAAAAGAACTAAAACTGGGAGACGACAGTATTCAAACAGTCTTTTGTTATTTACAGGTTACTTTAGATGCAGAGGAAATTACCAGGCTAGAGGTTAATGCTGCCTACTGTCATAAAACTCCATCCACTGAAGCAGCTGCTCCAGGCTAGAAAGAAAAAGCAGGACAATAAACAGGTGTTTCTATCAATAGTCTGTCACACACAGTGGGTGACAGGGATGTCCCTCAAAACCAGCTCCTGCTCGATCACCGCTGTGCAGGCAGATGGTGCTCCACGGACCTGTGAGTTTATTAAACCCATGCACACAATCATGCATGACTACACAGACAGACACACACACACCTATGAATGCACACAAACACACCGGCGTACACTCTTGCCCTCCAGCTGGAGAAGAGCAGGGCTCTGGGATGCCTGCAGTCTCAGTGGTGTCTAAACACATTGAGCATGGCCTCCTCTGGCGGCTGACAACGTCTTAATGAGTATTTCCCGAGTCTCAACTCAATTATAAACTCCCTGGCAGTACCTGCCTAGGAAAAGATGTTCACGTTGACTCTGGGCTAAAGTTACAGCAGCAGGGGATTCTTCCCCTCGGTGCCAGAAAACTTCTAGCAGCATAGTGTTGATCAGTCCCTTTCATTCTTCAGCACCTTGTTCATTTGTCTTTAAAAAACTAAAAGCTCTTAAAAGCAGCAACAATTTTCTTTCTTTCTTGATGCAGCATCTGTACTGTGGATACAAAATGGCCAACCTGGAGTAAAAATCTATCCATCTTTGCATGTTATTCAGCTCGCTCACAGTTAATCCTCTGAAAAAATTACAACATCCATGGGTCATGGAATATAAAATATAAAATCAATTATTGATTTGAAATATTAATATTTATGTGGTTAACCTTCTCACTCTGGCCTTAATTTAAATTTTAATTTATTTATATGGTCTAATTTTCTATACTGAATGATTTTATGTATCTACTTTATCTACTTATCTTTTTGCAGTCTCTAAATCAATTCTTGTTTTTTGCTTGTTAACTTCATTTACGCTCAGCTCAAGCGTTTCCTGAATCCGTTCGCCCCTATTTGCTGTTTCTCCGTGCTCAGTGCTGCTGTATGTTTTATTTATATATTATTTATTAATAAAAAGTCTGTGTAGAGTAAATATCAATCTTCACATCAACATGCTGCCATAGTCTCAGTAACAAAGCTATTTAACTAATAGAATGTTACCATTTGTAATATTTTCACCATTTTAGCTCAGCATGTGTTTATAGAACTGTAGATTCAAACATAAGTGGAGTTACGTCACAAAATGGAGATCATTAAAGACTGAACTTAAACCTTTAGTAATCTTAAAACATTTAGGTATAAATCTAAAATGTCTGTCAAAGTAAAAGTGTTGCTAAAATTTGTTTTTTATATAATAGAATTCTTGTTTTAGCCACATCTTTAAGCCCTGCACCAGAGGAACCCAGAGGAGAGCACTAACCGCCAGAAGTATACTATATTGTTGCTATTTTTTCAATGCATGGGATATTTTTCACAAGTGGAAAAAAAAGTGAAGTGATTTAAGTGAGCAATTGTGTTTGCGAAAGCTGACTTAAAACAGAACAAAACGCTAATGAAGCCAAGCGTACCAAATGATACGACAGGCCTTGTGTCGCAGACATCTGATCTGAGAATGACATTTCAGACAGCCACACTCTGCTTTGAAAGGCTTTCATCAAAGCCCCTCGAGTCAGGGCTGATCTCCGGCACAAAGCAAAGAGAAGAGGATGGGAGTAAGAGAAAGCGAGAGAGAGATGGAACGGCAGGGAAGGAGGAGAGTGAGAGAGAAAGAGGACGACCTGACATTAACTCTCTGAATAGGTGTGATATTATAATCAAATTGCCAGTGCAGTCTTTGTTCTCCACTGCCCCTTCACTAGTTCTCGCCCTCAAGACAAAACCACTGGCTGTTCTTCAGGCTTCTTTTCAAATGCTTAGAGAAACGATGACTGACATAAAAAGCTTTACAAAAACTATAACTGGAGTTCCATAAAAATCCACTAGTAGCAGCAACATTCATTAAACCACTCATCTTTATGCGTTTGCACTTTTTTTTTTTTTTTCCAAAATTCAGATTCAGAACAGATTTGTGCCTTCTAGCTCTACATGCCGTACAGTCAGCTGAAGACCAAAAGAATAGTTGTAGCTTTCTGCTTACTCTGAGAAATGTTTCAGCTGATTCACACTGCGCTTGCTGCGGGGGAACTGTTCAACTAATATTTATGAAGCTTTAGCAGAGAAACCAGCCACTAACAGCAAAGACTAAAGGCAGGTGGAAAGAAAAGCATTTAGGACATTAGCAGTGAACAAGTACTTTAATACTGTACTTTAATATTACTCCATATTTCATGTCAGTGTTTTGATCACTGCCGTTTAGTGGAAGAAAGCGCTGGTCCCGAGCTAATGACTAGCTTCTGGAGGTTTAGTGGGACTGGACTGAGAGTGAATACGCTGGAGGTGAAACTCCTCAAACTCAGATCGTTGTGTCTCCAGTCTTCCACTTCAGTTCACCGGGCGGCATCCTGCTCCACCTCTACCGACACACAGTATGATTAATCACATCGACAGTAGTTAATTACAGTAGGACGGCAGCCACGTGAGGCCTCATCTGGGCCACTGCAACCTACGCAAGTGATGTGTTCTTTTTATCTGCCTCTTAAGCGTTGTTAGCTCTCACCCAGAGGCATAACACAGAGAAATATGGGGGTGGTAGTGTTGGGGGGGGGGGGGGGGGGGGGTGACACTGACACAGTGATAACAGTGTGTCTTCTGTTTTTTTTTTTCTTTTTTTATAATAACTGCACTGAATGGTAACATGCAGTAACATGCAGAAAGAGAAACTCTGCTGAGAAAGCATTTTGATGTATTATCATTATATTAAGACAAAATCAAAGCATGAGACCAAAACTTGCTGACACTGACTGCATGTGTGCCTTTCTGTCAAACGGAACTCATATATTACATGGAAAATTAATAATCTTATAGAACAGTCCCTGTTCTCTCCTGACACTAGAGCATCACTGTCTCCGTGTATCTCCCTGACTATACATTGTTACGTGAAATAATCATTCGCATTCTAGGCATTGTGCTGTCAGTAGTTCTCCGGCATACCGACCGTGCCACCAGTGGCTAAATTGCAGCACTTTGCTCGGAAAGTTTAAATATGAATATTAGGAATAAATGATGACGTTGCGTTTTGAGACGTTAAACTGTAGCCACGCTTAGCATTAAGATTTGTATCTGCATCATTTACTGTACCGGGTTAAGTTGATGTCTGAGGTAGAATTCACACGCCATTATCTAGACTTCAGTCGCCATCATTTGAAGCGATCCACGCCGCATACAAACGAGCGCGCGGTTAATCGACCATGAGAATGAGTCTGGCTGATCTAGCCTTGCTGCTGAACACACTGACACACTATTACGTTGAAGGAGTGAATCACTGCAGCTTGATTCTGTTTTCTTGGCTCTACAAAAGACATTTTTCAAACTTGGCCCATATGAATCAGAGACGTGCCATTTATTCCCCCCACAGACATCACTCTGCCAAAAAAAAATAAAAACAGCGTTGGTCAAGCTTTTTTCCCCCCCTCTGGGACTTTCCTTGAAATTAGTTGACTGTCAGCTCCATAAATGTGCGACAAGAACAACCAAAACGTCAACTCGCCTGCTTTTAGTTTAACGGCATACACTCTGCTGCTAAGGGATGCTCGCCAGTTAAAAGCTTTCGATTTAACACGTATTATCTTATCTATATCAGTGCTAATGGAGAATGGTGCAGCCAGGTTGTAGTGTAGTGTGTAGAAAGCTCCAGAGAACAGGAGAATAAAGCACACAACAAAAAAGCAAAGTGTTAATATTGTGCAGGAAACATTAACATACCAAATTAATAATTGAAGACACAGCTGGACAGAGCAGTTGGACTCGTGTTGATTAATTATGAAACAGTATGAAACTTTAAGTTACTAACTTGATAATTATCTTTCTGTTAGGACTTGAGATCTTGGTGTGATTAGTGCGATTAGATGATTCCACTCGACAAACTTACAGCTGGTTTGCTCCAAGGTTCTTTTTCTGTAAATAATTAACTTAACTTTCATAAGCCTGCACCAACAGTGTGAGAATGTCTCTATAGAACAGACACAATCAGGACAGATACGTAGCTTCATACAATCTAAAAAGCAGCAGCAAAGACTTGGATAATAGCAGGACGTGATGACACAGGAGTAGCTGCATCGTCTCATTCACCAACAGCAACTGAAAAGCACTAAAATAATAGATTTTCCATGAAAAAAAAGTTACTGTGTAGCAGATTAAATATGCAAATGGGCCAAGATCCAAACGACTAAAACATAATTTCATGGATTTGACGGAAGTGCAATTTCTAATATTCTTTCAGGAAGCCAGCCCGAGGCTTAAAGACACAAATTAATCATCTTAATACCTTTCACAGTTTTTGGCAGAGCTGTAAAACTAACAGCTACAAATCCTCCTGTGCCTTGTCTCCTGAAGCTCCCGCTATTCACTTAGATTTACTGCATCTGACCAAGGCCCTGTCCACTAATCAGTGAAGTGACACCGAAAGGCAGGTCTGGAGTCTCCAGCTGATATTTTAATATACCATATTAATTCAAGAAAACGTTCTGGTATTTCTGACATTGTTTGACCGAGTTAAAAATCATAACACTGTCCTGCCACTCTAATCGAAGGGCCTCTTGTGGGTAGTTTCCAGTTCAGCTCAGCCTGTGCGGTTCGCGGTCTTTGTCCTTTGCTCCCTCTGTCATTTCTTTTAATAAAACTATATCTCAGGAAAAGTGATTGCAGCCAGAAGGCTCCTTCTATTGACATCCCAGAACTCTGTAGCACTATCTGGCAGCCTGTGTTAGTCTGTTGTCCGTTGTTTTGCCGTTTTTTTTTTTTGTGCCACTTCTTTCGGACTGACTCAGTGGTCTTTGCGCGGTCTGACACTGTGCTTATCTATTGATTTGTTCTGTGGCTACATCAGAAAAAAAGCTGTCGCTGTTTAGATTCATAAAACCACAAACGCTTTACTCACATCCTCCTCTGAAAGAGTTGAAGCCCACTTTACAAAGTGACCTCATTGAGCACGCGTGGGTGGGATGCTTGAGTACAGCACCAGGCGTCTCCTGCAGCGGTTGGAAAAAAAAAAAAGCACCTTGGATAATTTAGCATCAGTTGGTTGCCACACTCCACACTCCGAGGATATTAGGAGCTTTGCTTTTAGCAATGTAATGAGATGATTAAAGTGTTTAATATACAGTAAGGGGTCAGGATACACATACGATCCAGTGCAGAGGGTTTGAAAAAGTTTGGAATTTATAATCTAAGTTCTTTGATCTAACACGTTTTGTGTAGAGGATACTTCACATACAGTATCTCCCATCTGCTGACTAAACTGAATTACCTGCTCCATAAAAATAAGATACAAGAACTCCTCTATTGTTTTAAAGTACTTTGCTTTTCCACAAATGTTTGATCAACGAGCTGAAGTCTAATTGTATCGTTGCTTGATTAAATCTCTTTTTCTTTGCTGGTTAATTCATATTGCATATGGCTACAATACACAGCACAACAAGGGAAATAAAAAAGAAATGAGTCACTGTGTCAGAATTACAGTATTGCTTTCACACTACAACAAAGGATCTATGTGCACAGTAAATGCTGCTTTGGAAGCCTGGACTCGACAAGTACAAGTGTCAGGCTACCGTGATTTCAGCTCTTCTGTAGAGAGAATAAAATGAATAGTTCAAATGATTCAGCTGGAGAGAAACTCTACAAACAGAGAGCAATTCAACATGCATTCAAGTGAAACAAGTCCCAATTTTCCCCCACGGCTGACGCTCAGACGACTGTCAAAAGGTTTCACTCCTGCTTTTCCTTTCCTCTATCCTTTGATTTCCTCCCTTCCGCGTCTTTACGCACTCTGTCCTAACCTGAGCTTTAACGGCAGTTGTAAGGAGTTTGTGTTTAGTTTTCTTGCTATTCTCTGCTTCTTAAACAGGGATGCAAGCAGAAGGATTAGGATTCAGGTCCACCAGTAAAATACTGTATGGGCGATTTCCTAACTTCCAGGCCATCAGAAAGCAGCCACTGTGCATTGTTGGTATATGAAATGATGTAATATGACCTTTGCACGTTATGACAGGCACTGACACAGCAGCTCTTTCTGCCATCTATCTCCTCCAACCCATCTACTTGAAAACTTGACATTAATCCCACACACAGAACACATCTCTGGGCAATTTGATCTCATTAGTACCCTACAACGCATACACAACAAATGACCTGCAATAGGCTGTCAACATGTCCATATTAACCTGCCTGAGGCATGCAGATGTAAATTTAATGGTGGCGTTCAAAGAGACTGGATCCATACTGTACAGGAGGAACCACTATATAGCATATAACCCAAAAATACTGTATGGACGACAGTATGATATGATACAGAATGATAACTAAACTCTACAATCGCTTATCATCAAGTTACTGTGCTACTGTATAGGTTCACAAAGCTAGAAGAGAACAAAGCTGTGCTGGTATTTACTGTAAATGTACTGTACATACAGTACAAGCCATTTCCAAGCTCCACTTTGCCAAAGTCTGGAAAAAGACCCAAAGCCAAAGCCAATCCTCAGCTGGAACAAAGCCAGGAACTACTGTACAAACGCGCAGAGCTGCCACGGCACCAAAATCCCCACCTTCAAGCCTAAAGGATGAAGGTTTTATTGTTACTGTAGACGAGACAAAGACGGAGTTGGTGGCCAAAATGACCAGAGCTATTCAAGTCAATGGACATTCAAACCCCAGAACACTGACTTTAATGTAACGTACAGTGATCAAGGCATCGTGCTCTCGGGCTGTTCTCGTGCCGACGAATTGCAAAAAGTGGATGGAATAATGAAGAAAGAGGATGAGCTCACGATTCATCAGTTTCACATCAAGGCTGCTGGAGGATCCACAGATCAGGATTGTGGAACGGCCACATGTCCTGACCTCAACCCAAATAAAAACGCGTATATGTGTGAAATGAGAGTTTATATGACCTATTGACTGATCAGCTATTGCGGTATGAAATGCAAAGCTTCAAGGGGTTCACGCCTTTAAAATCGGCTTTTAAATGTAACTACACCCCCTAAATATAACTACAACTCAACTGGAACTGAGACTTTCTATTATGTTGTGATTAATTAAATAATTAATGAAGCATTGCATTGGCTGGGGTGGAGGCGTAGCATGTGCAGATGTACAGATCTGTCTTCTACCTCACTGCTCAGGACACCGTACGTATTTACTGGGGGGGGGGGTTCTGCATTACAGCGTTGACCATATTTATCCTGCCCAATCAGTCCAATTAGTAGAGGGATGATAAGCTGCCGCATCACCGATGTCCCGCAGCTCTCTCTGATGAGTGCGGGGCTAATTGGGGTCAAGGTGGGGTTTAAGGCTGCGGCGAGTCGGAGCAGAAAGCGCAAGCCACGGCTAATCTAATCAGGTGCACTATCAGACCACAGTCTAATTGCGTCATTTAGCGAGCAGTTAGACGTATATTGGGGGCTGAAATAGTCCCCTCTTTCCACACACCCTCACATTAGAAGCGGAACATACATTTTGCGCGTGTGTGTGTGTGTGCGCATGCAGAGGCGTATGACGGCCGTTATGTGTGTTAGAGTGTTTAAGTGCAATCATTATCCTGCGCCTGCCGCCATCAAAGGGCCCATCTGGGGAGCAGCCGTGCGCACGCGTGCAGGCACGAGTGTGTGCATGCGCACGACAGCAGCCGCGGATCCTTCGGTAAAGAGCCCAGGTGTTCCTGTTAAAGTGTTAATTAGATTAGTGCAGATCAAATGGGGGGTGGCGTTCGCTAGGGAGCAGAGGTGGCGGGGCCATCCCGCAGGGGCGGCGGTTCCAAATACTCCTCGTCATCCACCAATTAAGATTAATTAATCATTCACTGGACTCATTTGATTGGTTCTCCTGGATCCCATGGCAGCCCATTAAGTGCAATATTACAGAGTGGATGTGATACTATGTAGCTGTGCTGTATATACTGCATTCAAATCACAAACACATTTGACCTGATACACAAAAATGGTGGAATTTAAATTACGCTTTACAGCTGTACCTAATAAACTGGCCACCAAAAGTAGTTTTATAGCATATAGACAGACACTGTACTTATGAATAACTTTTATTATGTCTTTTATATATCTGTAAACTACTGGTCTGCAACTAAGGAAATTATGTTTCTCTGCGAAATTCTGTCTGTGTACATAGACAAAGTAAAACAGATCAAAGGTGAAACTGGTAATAGCTTGCCAAAGTTAAATGGCCGTTAGAAGAGAAGATATTTTTGTATTACTGAATGCCAAATGCGTAAGTTTGCTGTTTGTAGCCTCTCTACCCACTCAAGCAGTTGCTCCACGCGCTTTTGTTAAATTGTGTTTTGTAGAGACATTCTGACCTTAATTGAACAATGAGCACAGTGAGTAAAAACGACTTCCAAATGATCGCAAGGATTTGTAAAACAACATAAATGAGACCCTGGATGAATTGGGATGAAATAACAAGTACACAACTTCAGTTTGCAACACAGCCGATATCGATTAATGGAAGCCCACACAAAACCCAAAAGTTGGGAAAAAAATCTCGAAACTTGACAAAAGTCATGCAAATCCAAAACTTTACTCTTACTACAAAATACACTAAGACATTGTAAATTCTTGCCCTGCTCACTGGCATGCACTGTAGCAGACAGTAGAGACATCACTCAAGTTAGAAGTACTAGGCTAGGATAGTAGGAAAATTCACCGACTCTGATCAACACAAATAAAAATAAATAAAAACATATAAACACGTAACCACACATCTGATCTTCAGGACCCACTTTTATTTACTTTTTTCCTTTATCCACGTCCAGAAACAATTCAAACAAGTGTGGCTGTGTTTCTACCGAGCCGCAGGGAACAAGTAGACACATCACATTCAGGTACTGATGAGGATTTGTCTCTAGTTTTCAAAGGGGAACAAATCTTTGCAGAAACCTTTGCAAAGTTTCAATGACTTGTCTTCTTCCCTACGTTGTTACTGACATGGCGACTTTAAGTAGGAGTGGTGAAATAAAGAACAAATGAAAGAAATGAAATCAATAAAACACACAACCACTAAATATTTTAATCACCTTATAATGTGTTTGCATTGGATCAGAGAGTTTGGAAATGTAAAACCAAGACGTACATGAAGGCCCAAACTCAAACATCTCAAAGGGATTTTTACTAAGACTTGAATAATTTAACCAAAGCAATACTGACAACTTGCCTTAAAAGAACAGACTAAGGATTAAGATCAGCCTTTAGATGACGCGCTACCGTACTTTTAGTGTGGCCGTGTTGGCGTTTGCTACACAAAGTTGCTCGTGACCAAGCAGACCCACACGCTCTGTGTCAACACTCCTATAGTGTGCTACTGGTTATTATGCAGCCAAGGCCATAATCAAAGCAATTACTCTGTCAATAAATGTCCAAAAGAGCTCATTAATTAGTGGTTTGTGACCATATGCCAGAAGCTGTGGAAATAATGTCTGTTATGACCTTAAAATACATAATGACTGTTATGACAATCAAAGTCAGCAGTCATCTACGGCACAGTCTTTACAGTTCAGCGTGTAGTTGCCTGAGGTTTCACAGTGAAACTTTACTTTGATACGAATAAGTTGCACATCATCACCAGAGGACTGAAAACAATGAGGTAACGACATTGGGATTGTTGAATAGTTCAGATCAGAATGACTCATATCCACAAGGAAAACAAGGAATTTATCAAATGTCCTTATTTTAGGAACCATATCTTTATATTCACTCACAACGCTGTGCATGTTGTGAAGAAACTCAAACATTGTCCTAAAGCGTTGACCTTCTAGAGGCTTCATAATGAATCCTCGAGGCACAGACGCATAAAAATAAAGGACTGAAAAGAACAGTCGCTGTAGCTGAACCGTAAAAGTAACAGAGGTTGTAGTGACAACGGAAACAGAAGCACTGAAAGAAATTTAAGTTGGATGATAAAATGTAAGCATTAAAGGCCTTGAAGTGTCAGGTAAAATAGAAGTGGGCGAGATGGGAGGGGCAAGCACTAAAAAGTGCTAAATGTGGAGGTGAGGACTAATATTTTATTTACATGAACTTCCATGACATGATCAGTGGAATCCCAAGCAACACTAAGGTTTTGTAACTGTACAGTAGCATGTTTAGGATACAAGTAAAGCAGAGAGTGTGGTCACATATTAGACACCAGGTGCTCTTTTTCAAAAGACGCCATATTCACCATATCTGGAGAAAAACCTGCCGTCCGCTATTCGTGGGCGCTATGGCGACAGATGAGATGCTGCGAGAAGGGATGCTTCTGCTGTAGGAGAGCGTGGAAACAAACGTGGCCTAAACGACTCTCAGCACACGACCCGCTACAGCTATGAACTAACAAACCCGAGCCTGTATACGTGATATTATTCTGTGCAACGGGACAATAGCAGCTAAACATGTGTATTCCAAAGAATAAATAGCTTCTAAACCACTGTGGAAATAATGCATATAACACTGGAGGCAATTATACTTTGCATCGCAAGAAGAAAGTGCAGCGCGGTATCTAGGGAGCCCGCGATTTGTTTTGTTTTCTCTTCTCCACACTACTGAGGTTGGTCTTTCATTAGAAAAGAAGGAACGCAGTGGCACGACCACATACCAGGAGCTTAAGTCTATCTGTTGACTAAAGTCTGCTTCACCACTTCTCTCCTAGGAAGTGGGGAAAAAGAACCAACGCTGCAGAATGAGTGCGAGCGTATGGAAGAACATTCTGATAAGTTTGCGATTGATTTTAGCATCAGATAACTCAGAGCAGGACCGACTCTTTTATATATGTCATCCCGTTCTCACGATTGTTCTCCACCCTCTGCTCCGCCTCCGCGTATTGAACCACTTAAAAGGTGCATTAGCACGTCTTTACAAGTAAAAATGTTAGAAACTGCTTAGTCCATTGTTTTTGTTAAAATACACAATATGTGTCCAGGAAACTGACAAGACATATAGATCCTACTGTAATATACTGTAAGTACTGTTTTTTTAAAAAAATGTTTTACAGTAAACGAAAAAAAATCCATTCCAATAGTCTAGCACCACAACGTTTTATATTAATAGTCCTTTGCCTTTTTCCTCATGATCCCCATGAAAATAAGGTGTTTTATTAACCAGTTCCACCCACTTCATTCTGTACATATTATAGCAACATTTAGCGTAATAGTATGGTTGTTTTAATGGAATTCCGCACGGAATAAAAAAGTCACATCGCTCTTTTCTAACAAATTATTTGGAAATAATGAGCCATTTCATATTGTAAACATTACGTGCGCCCTGTCTCTTCTCGTATGAAATGCCCTTATCTCTCAGGGGAGTGATACGTTGTCACCGTGGCACTTGGGGGCAAATCGAGCGATCCGTCCCCGGCTCGGGCTGAAACGAAGACAGCCTGCTTATAATTGCTGGAAAATGTCACCGCAGTTGATTACCAGTGATTTGTACCACTGCAAAGGGAATCCAAATAAAAAGTAGATTTGATGAGCGCATATTTAATGAGGCTCATGCATACTAATGCGGGCTTCTCATTCCGCTCTATTTCCTCACATACACGGTTGTTGTAGAAGTCAGTGAAAAAAAAACTATGGAGGCGTTCTAAGACAGTAAGACTGTTATTATGTCAGCAGAGTGGTCACTATGTGGTTATGTTGGTTTGTACTAACAGCAGGAGAAAAATGTACTGGGGCTAAAGATGTAAAGTTACATACTGTAGTTATGAAGTAAAGTAAAACTGGTTACTTACTGTATATTTACTACATGTTCACAGTCCCTGTACTTGCCTATACAGAGAATAAGAAACTCCCTCTTGGCATTTCTTTTAGACACAATCATTTCAAAACAAGATAAATTACTTTCATTAATATTTACTCAGATTCATAAAATGAATTAGACAGTAATAAGATCTTTAATTCTAGGGGACAAATTGACAAATAGCAAGACACTTGACTGGAAGCCACTTACTGAGCCCGGTGACAAAATAAGAAAACGATGTGTCGATTAGTGGTTTCAACTCGTAAAATTCAGGGTAATTTGTATTTGTTTAACATTTGCACTGGTTCTCTGCTGGTCCAGCTGTGTGGGACCAGAACCCAGCGTGAGTCCAACAACGCATACAAAGGATTCCTGTTAAAGGAATGGGTTGGGGCGTGGGGTTGGGCTTGAACGTCCCACAGAGCGTACGCACGTGCAGACAGGCCAGATGATAATAATCAACATTACGGTGCCTAAACGTATTGAAGCAGTGTTGCACACGCTTGATGCTGTAATTCGATGTTCAGGGCACCCGCTTGTAGTCCATTTCCTTGATTGTTGTCCCTCTAAGTGCAACATTGGCTGTTGACCCGCCATGCTTTACTTCACACGCACCTGTTTGGGTTCAGCGATATGTAAATCTGCCTAACTATAAGGGTCCATCAGCATCTGCCGGGAGCCGCGCCGAGAATACAGATGCAGGCGGATAGGTAGTTAGGAAGTCTACTCACGTCCGCCTACTGAGGAGCTGCACAACTTGGCCACGGCAGCTCCGACACTCCCATTCTTCAACTGGATTGATTCTCACCAACCGCTGGCAATCTGACTCATCAATATTCAGAATCGCACTCCCCTAAAATAGCTTCAGCGTCAGGATTTTAACCCTCAAAGAGGAGTGCTGTGATTACGATCGAGAGCAAGCCAAATCTCCATGAGAGAAGACAATCAGACGTTTTTGTTTCTCTTTTCCTCTGGTTAAGAGTTTACACTCGATCACACCGTAGTTTGAAATTGAATCTGCACGTCTGATTGATACAATATCAGACTACAGTATATGCGTTTGATAATAGTACCCGGAGTCCTGCGAGAGAGGACGATGCCAGGCTGAAACTGATGCGCTGTGCTGGAGATAAGCAAAACAAAGTTTGATCTCACCAAGGCAAAAAAAAAAAAATGTTAGGTTAACTGAGGCAGACTGGGAGTTCATCTCCAGAGTCAAAATCAGAGCGTGTGAGTACAACCGAGATAAAGGGGTGATTTGTATTTTGGGATGTATCCAGTTATTTCTACAGATGGTTTTAGATTCCTGTTGTTTTATTGTGACTACTCTTGTGCACATTTAACTATAGGCTTTGTGCTATTTGTCATAAGTATATTTTTATAGTTATGTTGGAACCAGAAAAAAAAAAGGCTTGGAAACTCCTACTTGCTATTATTTATGAGACATGCTGTTGGCAGTTCTATTTCACAGCAGGCCGAGTACTCACAGTATGTGTCTACTGGAAACTTTCAGTCCATTATGCAAAACAAGTTCAACACACTCAACTATTGTGTTGCATTATAGTTTCAATTGCGCAGATTGCATCATAATGCTATTGCACACATAATGACAGAGTGTGTCATAATACGCCTTTGTGCCCTGTTTTGAATTCTGTCAACAGTGAAACGCTTCTCGCCCAAAACCACGGCGACAGCCATTCGGTGAGAGTAACCTTGTCGCAACAACGCTGAGGCTTGAGCTCGTACAGTTTAGTGTCGGCGTAACCTCAGGAAAGCAGTCAGTGATTTCTTGTCAAGCACATCTACTCTAACTCATCTAAAACAGCGCCGTCTGCCTTGCCCTTGAACCGCGTGCATCCCCCCCCCCCTCCCGTCTTCTCTCGTCATTCTCCGCCCGTGGCTGCGATACGAGCAACGCGTT
Source organism: Macropodus opercularis (assembly GCA_030770545.1). Classification (NCBI taxonomy): domain Eukaryota; kingdom Metazoa; phylum Chordata; class Actinopteri; order Anabantiformes; family Osphronemidae; genus Macropodus; species Macropodus opercularis. Next base: position 5,385,561 of record CM061094.1, on the reverse strand, counting down.
CAAACAAATAGGGCTCGAATTAACACTGGGCTGCGTGAAGTACACTTAGTGGCGTATTACTTACTGTGTTATTTTAAGGAACCGGGCCAAAGTAAAAAAAACAAAAACAAACTGACAACGAATGCAAATGAAATGCAAAACCTGTGTTTAGCCACAATGAGACCTGCCTGTTTTCCTCCTGTCATCGCAGCTGATGCCTCTCATCCATCCAGCTCTAGTCTTTATTTGACAGCGTCGTTACACTTGTATGTACAGTGGTGGACCAGTCCTACTCCCTGCATCCGTTGCCTGCTACCTGCCTGACTGGTGACGCCACAGCACAAACTCTACCGACAGTCTAAAATTAGACGACAACGACTCTCAGAGCAGCTACATGTGTATAATACAGTTCAAACGAAAGGGGGAGGGGAAAAAAAATGCTGTAAGTTTCTTCGTCTCTTTGAGGGATTTATATCAAAGTCAAATTGGGCAACGCATCATCCACAAAGAGTATGTAAGCTTTTGAATAGGATCTGTTCAAATCTCCATAATCCTTGACACCAAAATTAAACTGCACTGTTTGATCGTTGAACACAAACTCCCCTCAAACCCCTCCTCGGTAAAACAGACACTGACAGAAGAAACGCACATACACCAACGTAGAACAATGACAAAAACCTATAAAAAAAACAAAAAGAAACCTGCCAATTTAACTGTCACCGACCTGACACTTACGAAAGCACAAATGTGTGTTTTCTTGGTGCTTTTTTTTTTTTTGTCACCTCCTCTATATACTGAATAGGCCACGGTTACTGTGAATTGTTAGCTCGAGCGGTTAAATAAGGAGAAATTAAGAGACAGCAACGCTCACAAGCCTCACGCTTTAAACCCCCTTCACGGTAGAAGTCTCGTCACACGCAGTCACTCACCTGGAGGAATGTGACAAGGAATGTTACACAGTAGCTACGCAGCCAGTCAACGCAGGTGGGTACATTATTCCCACAGAGGGATTCGTCTCCTCTGTGGCCTAGTTTTCACGGAGAGCCGCGGTTGAGCGTGGAGCAGCCCAGACATTCTTCACGTTGTCACCTGTTAGAAGAATAACGCGGCGTTTGATTTATCGTTTCCCGCTCGGAACGTTGGGAGGAAGAGGCTCTCGGCAGAGTGACCTCACATGCACCGACACGGCGTTGAGCAGCGCTCGTGGTTTACAGGTTCAGAGGCAGAGCGAGCTTAAGGGGACGCTGAGTATGACTCGCTCACTTTTGGCAAGACTTGTGCGTGATTGCATGTGCCGCTAACTGCCTTCATTAAGCTCAAGAGCGGAAAGGGCGCGAAAAGCTGCATTTATGCGCTTGTACGTGTGCGTTTTTTTGCCAGGCCGGGGATTTGCTCACAGCGATGACTGTAGATGAGCGACTTGCGTTTTTCTTTTTTTCCTCTCCTCTGTCAGGATGCTGCTCTTATCTTTGTAGCCCAGAGGCCACGGGGACTTATCAGGCGCACATTCATTCATGCAGGTCACTGCCAGAACCTAGAGAAGCTCCCTGACAGGTGGACTATGGCTCCCATATAAAACTCCCCCCCTCCCTCCACCCCCCCAAGAAAAGTCTCCATCCTAAACTTCAGAGGACGTTTCTGCAGGGACTGTCTCGCAGCGTGGGCCACAGGATAGAGTATCTCCAGCATTCAGACAGATGAGGAAGCCTCTGGCCTCACTTGCTCTCTGGACCGATGCCATTGTGTTCACAGCACTCAGCGTTCCCCTTTGTGAGCTTACTGTGAATATAGCGTATAATGTTCCCACCAGTGCCTCTCACCGCAATACATTGCGCTGTCATTAACAGTAATTAAAGGAAGACTGCTCCGCTTGGGAAATCTATTCATTCGCACCTTTGCTGAGGCTTGGATGAGAAGATGACACCGGCCCCTGATCTATAGAGTGGGTGGAGCTTAGCTGGCTACACTATCAATATAACAGTAACACAATAGCTGAAAAAAAGCACATCTACAGTAACTTGCATTTCATTTGTTGAATCCATGCAATTATTCTTTGTTTTACTTATCGAGATGTTTTCGGGTTAAACTAAACCAACATGCACACGATAGTAGTTCATGTACTAGGATCTAACTCTAAATCAGCTGATATATAATCTATGAATACGATTTCCTGATATCAGTTTATATACTTGATTACACCTGCAGGTAAATAATGTACATGCATCAACATTTGACTCTTCATTCTACTATACAGGATTTCATTTACACATACCGTAGGTAGGTGGCATTTTCTCTGCTATTTGTGAATGACAGGATATTATATTTTAGTCGATTCAAGCATTCCCTTATGAAACACAGAAAGAATCCAGCATCCAAAAGCTCACAGCAAATATTGGCCTTTCGCAATCTATTTATGTTGCACCCTGTTATTGTGGTTTCATTTCCTAGTCATATGCAGCTTCCTCAGAGATGCTACTAAATCCATGGCGAGCAGACATCTGAGACAGAAAAATACACCAGTGGTTTTTTTTTTGTTTTTTTGCTCATGTCCAAGAAAAACATAGTGCTTCTGAAAGCAGAGGGAGAGAGAACAGTAAGATGATGACGCCAGTTTGAGTGCATTCAATCCAGCTCGGACTCAGCCTGGCTACAAATAGATTAAACTAAACGGAAAGTGGCAAGGCAAAATGTTTAACTCCCCGTTTGACAGTCGGTGGGCAGAGGGCTCCACAAAATAAAAGCCAGCTTACAGAAACTGCTCGGCTCTACAAGGGGATTTACTGAGTGACCTCGACACATATGCCGCAATTTGCGTCGACGCCAACTTCCTCTTCTCATTTTTCTCTGTCACAACTGAATAAAACGATCGAGTCAAATCACAGACAGCTGATAGTGAGGGAACGGTGGTGGATGATTGTTTGGTGGCCTTGTGTCGGCTTTAGACGGACCAAGCTGGAGCTGGATTTCATCAGCGAAACAGAAAGAGGCGCTGGGAAGAGAAGTAAGAAAAAAAAAAGTACTGAGTGCACAACAACAAACTTTTCCAATCAATGCGCTTTCTCATAGAGACAGGGTGAAATTAATTCTCGCCTGAAGGGCTTTTGTAGGGGGGAGGTTCACCGGAGAGTAAGAGCTGTTGACAAATACTCTTTATCCTCAGGTCAGTGACAATGGGAGAAAATAGGGGATGAAAGAGAAGAAGCGAGGGGAGGCGGCAGAGGGAAGGCTGGTGAAGAATGAGACAGCGGGAGGCGGCCGATAGATGGAGAAAGTCAGAGGGAAGCGAAAGAGCCATCAAGAGGGAGGTAAGAGTGTTGAAGCTCTCTCTAAGCTTAATGACAGTGTAGCATCGCCAGGACCTCCCTGACATTACTGAAGCTCTGACTTCCACTTAGCAAACATGTTTCCCTCCTGGCAGCGAGCGGTTGTCTCACCCTAATTATTCCGCCCTCCACCCGCGTGCTTGTCACTCTCCCGCGTTTCTCCAATCTCAGGTCTCACCCTCCCCGTCCTTTTGTTCCTCCGTCTCTCCGCTGCCCTTTCAATACCTCCTCAGGACACTGGAAAAGTCAAAACTCTCCACTCTTGAAGATTATTTCTGAATTTTAAAAAGGTCTTGTGTTTTTTTTTTTATTTTATTGTGTGCACATTATCTTGAACAAGCCAGTATTTAAGTGCCCATAATGTTTTTGCATCTATTGCCATTTATCTTTGTGCGTTTGTTTGCTGGCCAGCTCTTACAGATGCAGACCCGAGTCTAAGGTCATTTATGGTGATTCTTCCTTATTGCAGTTTCTTTTATGTTCTACTAGAGACTGCTTATTGCATATTAATACCACATACTCTGTACGATTATGCACAATTTCAACTTTGACTCTATTGAGAGAGTTACAGATAATTTCCAAACTTGCCTTCATGCAGCTGCTTCTCATTTTAGCCACAGCGCCCCCTGCGTGCGAGCAAAGCTGTTGCAGAAAGCGAGGGTGGTTTGCGGCACCACCCCGTTGCCCCGCCTCCAGTGGATACATACTCACTTTCAACCAATACCAAAAGTAACGTTACTCAGCATCACTGCTGACAGACGCAACCCGTCTGTCTTCTCTCAGTTGCTCATTTCTTTGCCACACGTCGCTATTACTGTTACATCGGTGCTACCAACACAGACACAGATCAGACTCACATTTTGGAAGGAAAATTTACGATCCCAGCAGCAAACTGTCAAAAAAAAATGGTGCTTGGAAAGTGCACTAAGCAAAAGAAAGGCTGATTCTCTTCCAAAAAACTCGCTGATGCTTTCGTAATCACGGAAAACAACAGTAACTTAATGTTCTAAGGAATAACTGCCAAGGGGAGTAACTAGTTATACTTTATATCTACTGTGATTAAATGTACATCAGTGATAGCATCTGGGAAGTTTTATGTTGTTGTATTAGTTCTGTTGCTGTGAGAAAGATTTCAGATACTTTTTTCGCAACATTGCTGCAAGAGAAGAAAATGGGACAGACAGCAAAAACTTGCAGTGCTTTTTTTTTTTGTCACACTGGAAATCACAGGCATTAACTCGGTCCCCTAGAGTGAAACAGTAGAACAGGCTCCGTATATGAGAGCAGAAATAAAAGGCTGCAAACTCCGACAAGAAATCTCAAAAACAGAGGAGCAAAATCAAACAATGGAGCAAAGAGTGCAATTTGTGGGATATTCCATTAATTTAGTTCTACAACCCCAAAAAGTCTCACAATACACAGAGAAAGCAAAAAAAAAACTGATGAGGCTGAGATAATCCCTAGTAGAGGTCGAGCTCCAGAAGCACAACGTTTCCCATAATGCAACCTATTTGTTAGAGCTCGCCCAGTTAACGCCTGCATCTATCAAAGTGAGACAGTAAAAAACTCTCATCAGTCTCACAAGAGCTTACACAGATACCGAAGAGTTCAGACTAAAATAAAAACAATTGGTCTAGAAAGTAATGGAGTTACTACAGTATATCGATGTATCCTCAGCGCAGCATCTTAACATCTTACCTTATCGTCTAATCCTGTAATCGCAGCTTGACGTGACACAATTCGGCCGACAGACAGAACTTTTCCATCATCTGTCAGCTTCTCAACTTCGAGGCAGAGAACAGATTGTGTTGCTGCAGCGTCTCTACCCCTGCGCCACATGGACATAAATAATGGATGTTTGAAAAGTAATTACAGCACTCTAGGATGCCAAGCAGGTTAGTGAATGTACACAGCAGAAACCCCACTGCACTTGCAAACCACGAGAGAAGAGATGGCTTTGCTGTCACTTCATTTGCTGATAAGCAAAAGCCATTATTTTGTCTTTTTTTTTTTTTTTTTTTCGCCACAAAAATACATATCTCCAAAGAAGTACGAGGTCAGATATGGGTAAATTGTGACTGTTCAGAGAAATTATTCAGATGAGCTGAATTCTACAGGGGCAGGAGGAGAGAAATAAATAAATAAAAAAAAAACCTCACCTAAATGTTTTGACCTAAAAACAGAAAACTCAAAGCTTCAATCATTGTAGTTTTTTTTTATTTTATGTGTTAATTGCCTTAGTCAGTCCCGATAATGAAAAAATGGTAAAACAAGACGTACTTGTACTCTGAGAAAGTTCAAAAACATAGAAACCTCTAATCTACACTCACTGCTAATTCTTACAACACGTAAACACATTATTTTAGTACAAAGTCATTCAGTCTCGTTTCTCTTTGCTTTACCCACATTATCAAATTTGTTCAGCCCTTTTCCTCTCTGTTGTTCCATCCGCTTAGTATCTTAATGATCCAATTTTTCCACCTTCATTCGTCTCTTTTTTTTTTTTTTGCTTGGTCCCTTCCAACCGCGCATCTCGTCTGCTCTTCTGGGTGAATGTAATTCTACCTCCCTCTTCTCTCTGGTCTCAAGCTTTCATTGACTACTGTTGGTGAGTCTCAATTAAAGCAACTCAAGCAAAAAAAAAAAAAAAAAACAAGATTAACACCGCACACTTTTACCCGCAATGCCCATGAGGCTCAATTTATCCTAAGGAATGCTCAGCCTAAAAAAAAAAAAGTGATTGACACCTCTAACCTTCATTGGGATGTAATCTCCATCTTTAGCACTCAGAGATCTAATTAATTAGGGGGAATCTCATTTCCTCACTAATGCAACTGGACAGAGGCGTGATAGAGGAGGGAGGGAAGGGATGAGGAGGAGGAAGCTGACGGGAGGAAGGATTGAGATACAGGGGGGGAGAGGAGGGAGAGGAGGGGGGACGTATTTCATCACTGTCTGCCAACGAGATCCACCTTGTGCATTTTGGGGAAAAGAACGGGGGGTGGCTGGGTTCACACCAACTGCACTGTATTGATCACAGCTGCGGGAACTCTGGCTACCGGCCATCACATCCGGAGACTGCTGCAGTAACACTCTCCGTAATGGGACCACTCTGTCCTGCACTTAAGTGTCTTACATGCTTAGTGGGTTAAAACTGTCATCTGTGTGTTGTCCTGGATGCGCCGCAAACGTACAGTAGATCCATACGGCTTCGAGTCGTTCACGCTCGGCAAAGCTAGGGTTTCACTGAACCCTGCACATCAGTTAGGTTTAAATACAGTATCGCCTAGAAATACTACCTCTAGACGTACACTTCCACAAGTTCTAAAGTTTATAAATAAACTTTATTTGCAAAAGGAGGCGACTGCCCACGTCCACGCACCAGTCAGGACTTGGTCACATCTGACTGTTGACAGCTGGTGGGTTGCTGTTTGATTGTAAATTAAATCTGGTCAGACCACATGCGCAGCACCGATGGATAGAATTAGTGACGTTTAGGTGAACTAAATTAAAATACAAAACAACGTACATTACACAGAAACATTTCGACCCTTAAACCCATACAGTTAAAGAAGACAAATAAAGTACTGCTGCATTTATGGCTGCGTGTGTCTGTGCACATCTGGGAAGACAGAGAGATGGTTGAAAATTAGACATGCGGCACATAGTGCATGTTGATTTTATACAGTATTTAACTTAATCATTTACCATTTCGCGTAGTCATTTACGGTCCATAAAGGGACCATAAATCATGATGCATAGACTCTTGTGTTCATCTTCAGCTCCATCCGTTTAAAGAAGAAAGGCCTAACCACCGTCTATCAACATGTACATATGACTACATAAAAATTCATAGCGGCCACTTCATACGTACGATATCTACCACAGATGCATATTCACTATTTTTGAAAGGTAAAGGACCTATGAATATATTTCACAGTAGTACACGAGCTGCGGTTCATGTGTATACATCAATGTGGCTCTCGATTCCCTCCGTTCTTTCCGATATACTCATCTTCAAGTTGTTTCCACACAAAGCTGAAGCTACAGAGTGTGGTTGGAAGGGAAACATTTTGCTGCTGGCGAATACAATGTGCAAAGCAACTTCATTGTTGTTGCTTTGAACAATGCCGCTGCTGACGCCGCCCGGCGCTTTTGCAGCTTCCTCCGCAGCCATGAATCTTCCCGCCCGTCTCCCTCGAGCTGCCTCCCGCGGGCCGGGCCTCTTAGCGGATATCGAACTGGCACATAACTCTCGCGCTGATCATTCGTCCCCCTTGCCGACCACCTCGCGGGCAGCGCGGCTCCTCTTCACTCTGACGAGCCCGAGCTTCCACCTTTCATCTTTATCTGCGCTGTACCTGTACCTTTGTCCTGTGTCCCCCCCCCCTCCAGCCAGTGCATCTCCTCGCATCTGTCCAATCTCCAGATCATAATAGGGGAATGAAAGGGAGTTCATAAACTGAAGTGCACATCAGATCTGCTGTAATGAAATCTTATCAATGTGTTTCCTGTGCTGTATTATTTGCATATAAATGACATAATATAATAAGTCTCCCTGGCCTCTACCTGGAAGGAGTAAATATTTCTCTGTCTGCTTCGTCTTGTTGCTGTGACACGAGGAAACGAGACGCTAATTGAAGAGAGGAAAGCATCTTTATGTGACGACTGACATTCAATTATGTTTGGGAGATCAGATTAGGTGGTGGCCCCAGAAATGTTTGAAAACAACATTTTGCAGAGCGGCAACTCCGAAGGCAGCCGAGGATGTAATTTGAATGGCTGTTTGAGGCCCGCGCTGAATGGCGCTGCTCTGAATAGAATCACTATGCTATGACCTGCGAGTAATTGGATGTCCAGAGTGAAGTGTTGACAGAGGAGAGGAAGTGTGGCTGACAGAAACAAAAAAAAAAAAAGAGAGACAGACGCTGAGGCAGAGAGACAGAAAATGACACAATATCAAAATAACCAAAAAATCAAAAAACAAAAACAAAAAAACCCCCAAAGGGATAAACAGGCACAGACATGAGAGGAGTAAAAGAGGCACAACAATCACAACAATGGAAGCGAAGGAGATGAACACGGTTCTCTTCAAGGGAGTCACCTGCCAGAGGTTCAGCAGTCATTCATCACAGCGCGCAGGCATGCGGCCACTCTGGCCACCGAGCCAAGTGAGCCATTAGACAGGGTAGGCTTCCTTTATCAAACACTCAACACCGTCAAAGCAGCGCTCTGCCGAAGTTGCGCCGAGCTCACACAAGGTCACCTTGTGTACCACCATCATTACGCGCCGCTGCTGATGAGGGAGAATCGGCCACGTTCATCCATTACCTGCCGCTCTGGATTTGCACTCTTCAAGCACAACGGAGCAGATAATGTAAACTCATTTGCAGCGCAGGTGACAGGGAAGTGAATGCCTAATGTACAGTATACAACACGAACTAAAGATAATTTGCTGACAGGTGACGCATGTGCCTCGACAAAGAACGCAGCACAGATGTGTAACGTACAAACCCCGGAACAGGCTGCGCACTCTTCGGCTTCGGATTGTTATTCTCTTGTCGATTTTTTTTTTCTCACTTTTTCCCCATCAGAGATTGTTAAGCAGTACTTTTCGATCGGAAAGTCACCTTCAAGTATAGACTAGAAAAGAGCATTGTTGTACAGTACAGGTTGTTAAGATGCTCTTTCAGAGGGAAAAGTAAAAAAAAAAAAGAAAAAACTTTTAACAAGCACTCGCACAACATGCATCCACAGACGGAGAAGGTTAAAGAAACTAAACGGAACCTTCAGCTTTATCCATTTAAATATAAACAACACCATTCTCAGACACCCGTCTACGCGCACGCAGGCATCCATTTTATCCCCGTGTAATTCACCTTTGTAGAACATGGAGGGAGATGGAGGGGTCGGGCCGGCTCCATCGATTGGCCATCCTTAGCGGTGACAGCTCCCAGATTGGCCAGAGAGCATTAGAGAGTCAGAAAGTCACACTGCCATTAGCGGCCTGTCCTCTCTGGTTACAGCCTGGCCCGCACACGCGCGCTCCATACACTAAAATAGATTACAGTGATCGGTGCGTGGACGTACGCGTGTGTTCGTGTGCGTCTCGAGGAAACGCGATCACTCTATTAATGTCCTGTAACTTCAGATGCCTTCCACGTGAAGTTCAAGCCAATAAGCCTTCTGCAGTAGATTTATTTTAATCATTGTCCTGCTGCTACTGAGCTTCGGCTGGTGGACAGTCACCCTCAAATTAATCTGTAATACACCTTCGATAAGTTCAGGATTAATCTCCCTTTAGCGCTGAAGAGGTGGAAGGGGAAGGCCCAGAGGAAGCGAAGCGCCTCCAAACTGTGAAGCCCCCTTCACTATCCTTTAACCGTGGAATGATCTGTTTAAGCTCAAGGCCTTTTATTTTGTGCACAACCGTGATCTGTGTAAGACAAGACGCACAAACACGGTGGCTTCCTTCAATACGTTAGCTGATAAATATCTAACTTCTTTGTAACCTTCTCCACCTTTATGGAAATCGACATTTATTTATTCTAAGTGTTGTCTGATCTAATTTTCACATCTTACAGAAAAAAAGCCCAGTTCAAACCTTCAAGCTGCTTTATCGATTGGTTCTTGTATTGCGCAGGATCGTATGTGCAGTTATTCACAATAAACGATTTGTAATTGTGACCTAGATGACCATCTGACCCCGTGTTAAGAATAGTTTGCGCATGAATGTAATTTTAAAAGACCGCGCCGATTTGTTTGCGGCACCGTAGCTCACTACAAATAAATCTGATCACATTCAGAGGAGCCTTGATATTTTGTAGACGTGTGGGGAATTTACTGTACACCCCCCCACCCTCCGTCTTCCCAGCTCTCACCGCTTCTTTTCTGATTCTCATCTCCGCTCCTACGGTTCACGAGCCTCTGAATAGGATGTTGTGCATTCAGGGGTTGTGACAATGGGAGACTCAGGAAACTAGCGTTGGACTGACTGACAACAACAACAACAACAACAAAAAACAGGAAGAGGGCTTCAGGAAGTAGGAAGCTCCTCCATGACTGTTCAGTGTTTGTAAAGTAATGACTAATCAGCTCGATTCATTATGGTGGTTTTTGCGATCTGGGCATCACGGCTACAGTCACTGAAGGACGTGTTGGATTTGTCTGTGTGCTGATCCAACGACTAATGTAATGTCCAGGTTACACTGAGCAGCACGCACGCACACAGACACACACACAAATGAATCACATTCAGGAACAAAAAAACAAAACATAACACCTCTATCAAGCTGCTACATGCTTTTCTCCACATAGGTCTCTTTGTGTCTTCTTACTCATTATGAGTGGAATTCATTTACTGTCAGACCTCAATCACACACCATGAGTTAAAGACTAGAGGCCCTTCGGTTTCTATACTGGCTTCTCTGATCCAATTTAACATTCATCTACATGTGCACAAAAGCTGCATAAATCACACGTCTGTGTATTTTATCACACAGCGAAGTCTTACTGTAGCTCGCGAGCAGAAAGAGAAAACAGCTTGACATTTCTGTAAAGCGGACTGAAGTCTTCAGTGTTTCGATGATTAAGAGAGATTTCCATTTGCACCCCGTGAACGATATGAGCACTCCGCCGTCTTTTCAGACTTATCGAAATGGCCTCATCCCTGCCGCAATATTAGATGTCAAAAATTACGGTTTGGTATTGATCCAACAGCGTCGCGTGTCAGAATAATACGAGACAGTGAGGAGAGATGCGTCTAAACTAAAGTGAGGAGAAAAACACAAGGCGGTGGAATAAATGTGCATATCAAGACAGGATTTTACGCCTCAGAGAAAGCACTACAGGGAAAATCTAACTGATTTCAATGTGACAAAATTGATTTTCCAATTTTCTTCAGATTGCTTTCTGCCTCCCCTGGGCAGGTGAGGTGTCTATCCAAACACACTTAGAGCTCCACCTGAATTACTGTATGTCTGAAGAATTAGGAGAATGGAAGGACAACGATTCTCTGGGCTTGTGCTCCTTCTTCTCCATCTGTTTTGCCTTTTCTCTGGTGTGTAGAAGTCTTTTTTTCTGTCGCACACGCGCTTACACAAATAAGCTGGACATGCTGTCGTCAAGAAACTAAACTCTAGCCGGCAGATGGAATCGATGGGTGTCATGCCGGAGCCATATTTATGAGAATGTGCTGAAGTGGTTGGGCTTAAATCTCTCCAGACCTAGAGGAGGACAGTTTAAAACGTATGCCTTCTGCACTTCCATCTGGCTTCTCTGAATGACTGCGCTCTGGAAGAATCTCTGTGTCTCTGTTGTTGCCCCCCCCCCACCCCCCGCCACCCATAGTTGCTGCACTGCGGTTGGACTACAGCTAAAAACCCCTGAGGATGTTTTGGAAAAATCCAGCACACTGATAAATTATGTCTGCGTGTGGATGAGCAGGACAGATACTTGTAGATACAACATCTTACATGGGGCTTCAGGCTTATACCACTTTTTGCTAGACACATGTGCCATTATGTTAATACAACAGCGATCACACACATGGATTAGTCATAGCTATTATAATAATAATCACCATATTTGTTTTTGCTTCTTTCTCCTTGATTGAATTGGAAATGAGGAAGATTTCATCCGGTCACGTAAAGTAAACCACGTGTTCTATGGCTGTTTATCCAAAAAGCACAAACTACTGTCCAACTTTTGCAGTACACGCTCTCAGATAACAGAGATAAAACGAGGAGGAGCCTCTGATACCCAACGAGCTCTTTCTCACACCTTGTTGTCATCTGTGTGTGGTAAGTTACTGTAAATTAAAGAACCAAGCACAACTCCACCGTGATCCTGCCTGCACCTAAAGACAACTGACTTTGATCACAGGTCTGAGTTTGAAGGAGTTACTGATACCTCTGAGAGCTTAGCATCTATAGCGGATGAAGTTAAAAGAACAATCTGTCTTTTTTTTCACTGATGTATTAGGGCCACAGACAAGTTGACATGTTGGCTGTGTACTTTCTTCAAAGATATTCAGCGACATATTAAAACATCCTGCCTGTTAGAGTCCTGGGTGCAGACAAGAGGAGGAGAGCTGCTTTTGTTTTGGTCTTCAGGAAGCGATATCTGCTGAAATATCCTCTACAAGCCCAAGCTTCCCAGGAAGAGAAACCATGGTAACCAGCAGCAGCCAATTCTCAAATCTCTCAATCACGTCACAAAACCAGCACTAACAGTGCTCCCTGCCTCCACTACATCTCATTTCACCGTACTTTTAATCAATTACACCTCTATTAAACAGTTAGCTGTATCTCGGGGAGCGGCTCATCAGCGTGGTTAGCAGCCGCGGTTCCAGCAGTTCCGGATGGGAGGTTTTCAGCCAGGCATGTTGGACACCACCAGAGCCGGCGGATGAGTGTGTATCACCTCAATTAAACTATGCGCTAAGTGTCTGACAACAGCTAATATTCCTCTTCCACCAGTGAGCCCAATCGATGTTCTGGTATTCGTCACCCCGCTGGAAAAGCAATCATCCCGTTGTCTCGCTCCGGTTCGACGGGGGAAACGGAGGGATTCTGCTCTGGGTTCTGCGCCTGCTCACAAGCGTTCATACACACTAAGACACACAGAGAACCCTATGTGTGGCACAAGACACACACACTAAGTATACACACTTACTGGCAGCATTAGAGAGATGTTAGAAAAGGTGGTGTACAAGAAGCTGGACCTGGAGTATAGGTTTACGACTTGCATGAATACACAACAGCAGGCTAACCCACCTCTCTGTCCAGTAACTTGGACGCGATGACAGTGACGATGTCGCCTTTTTCTGCGTCGATGTAGAACATGTTCGGGGACGGCTTGTCTGGCGACTGCCTGACGATGTTGTAGCGCAGCACGGCGTTATCCGTGGCGGGGTCGTCTGCGTCGAACGCCGCCATTGTCATCACTGTGGTTCCTGAGGAAGACAATTAAAAAATAAATAAAAAAAGAGTCTGAGTTTGTGTAAGATATGTCCCAGAAAGACATGGATGCTGGCTGTCATCTGTGTTGCGTTCGATATCCATTTTGTTTGCATCTCCTTTGTGTAACGCTGGTAGCAGATGTGCGGGGGGGTGGGAGAAAAAGCTGCAATTACCAACTACTGCTCGCCAGACAGCCACTTTAAAAGTTACCCTTTCCTATTAATGTGTTTTCTCCCTCGTCTCAACTCTAACAGCAGGTGTATTTTATTTGCTAATGGGAACAAAAATGGAAATCCTGCCTCCTGCAGCTGAGCTGAAATGGGAGGTAATCCTTGACACACCCTCAACCCTTCAATCTCTGTCGCTTGTCTGTGATGAGATACACTCGCAGCGATTTAGTGGGACGTCGACCGGAGCCACACAAACGGTTGCACGCACAAATGCGAGGATCTGTGCTTTCCTACACACAAACACACACAAAGTTAGGTCATGTCTCCTTTGAGTAGCATTTCCCGTCCCTCCAACGCGGGCAGGAGAGACTATAAACCGAGTCTCCGCCGAGAGCTACGCATTCTTGCTGCCTTGCATTTAGAAACCTCAGAATAAAATAGAGCTGAATGCCTCCCCTCTGTTTATGTTGAAGTCGTGACTCATTCTCTGAGAGATGGATTCTGACGGAAAACTGTGTCTGGGACGCAGATGGACGCCTCAGATAAAGAGGGAGTGTGTGTGTCCGTCCTGAATTTTGATTGATGTGGATGGTGGGCACGTTTTATTTTCTTTAACCATAAACAGTAGATAACTATGATCTTTAGATCTTGGTTTCAATAACACACTGTAATTTGAAAATGACACAACTAATCACTGCGCTGGTTTGATTCTGCTAGGCCTTGTAGCAATTTTCAAAAAGATGAGAGTCAGCAAAAAAGACAACAAAAGAACTGCCAGATGATATGTCTATGCTGGGTTTCCTGTGCTTTCCTGTAATTATCTAACTGACTGAATTTCATGTCTCCTGTCATGAAACCCCGCGTGACAGTTTTTCTTTTTTTTTTTTTTCTGACCCACATACTTGACGAAACCTTCCTCTACCTTCCAAACACCGGCTCTGCTCACAAACAATCTCTTTTTACGCTTCACCTTAATACCCAGACGATACTTTTCCACAGTGCATTAGCCAAACTACTCACACAAGACACAAAAGGACTACTGGAAAGTATGCAAAGTCCACATTAAATAACGGCGGCTTAGTGGCAAACGTCTTTAGTCCGTCTGAAGCTAATGAGGGGCAGAGAGGTGTGGGTTTTATCCCCTTGGCATTTGCACTTCAAGGTGAACCATTAACGGTTAAGTAAACTGGTAATCCTTCCACTGCAGAATAATTACACAGTCTCATCTCCTTCATTACCTATACTCTGTTCCACTTCACACCTTGAAAGCCACACTGTTACAGATGATTCGGTGAGCGTGCGCACAAACACACAAGTACTCGCACGGCGCTTTGCATACACGCGCGCACCGACCGGCGGCAAATTACGGCGTTAAAAACGATGACTAAATTGGTTATCTTGAACAGATCTCAGTGAATTATGTTCTCATTCAGCCGGCAGACCGAGGTCTCTTGAATGCAACACGACCATATTACAGGTTTTATGTGTTATCAGAGTCGGCCTCACCCTTTCGGTCTTTACCGTCTTCATCAGATACCATAATTCCGCCCACAAATGAGTATCATGTAACCAATAAGTCTTCATCACCAGTACAACACAGCCATCAGCATCGATCAGCTTACATAATAAACATCAAGCAGTCTGTAATGGGACAGTAGAGATGGGTATAACTCTAACACCTAAAGACTGAGGTGCTTAATCACAAAATTATATCATGTGGATGGATTCCATTGTCCTCCCTTATCAGCTTTATCCTCTGGCAGGAGCCAGGGCTCAATCAATCTCAGCTGCACTGGATAGTTACATGGTGGCATGGATGTGAGCGTGCAGGAGCACCGGCACCTCGCTATCACCTGCTCCATCTATTGTGCTGCTTGATGACACCAGCTCAGACTGGAAGTGGAGAGAAATGACGGTGACACAATCCTGCTCAGCTATTAGTTGTGTATATGGTTTTAATTGGATAGAAAAAGGGTAAACGCGATGCTGCGTGTTGGGATGTACACAGAGCTTCAGAGTTGATTTGTGTGAGTCTGAGCCACTGAAGTCTCGTTCGAAATTATTCATCCCGCACAATGGACATTTCCAAACCTGAAATGGGATTTATATTAATCAGACTTACTCAAGTGACTGAAAAAGGCCAAGAACAGAGTCGTTCTATTCTCAGGTGAGAGAGAGATCAAAGGACGTTCAAAGAGGAATCATCTCATCCCTTCCCAACGCAGCCGCCATACACGATAATGAATTACAAGCATATATTCATAAGAAGCGGAACGCCGTGAAGAGGTGGCAGAGGAGATAAATGTGCGTGGAAAGCTTTGACAGAAAATCACAAGGTTGGAGAGAGAACAGAGGCATACGAAGACGAAGAGAAGAAGGTAAAGAGGCAGAAACCGATCACTTAGTTAAAGGAAAAGGTCAGTCACTTTAACAACTGCCTGTGTCTCATCTGCTTCAGTAAAGTACCAGCGATGAGAGGTCACGAGTCGCACACATGAAAGTATATCCATTTCCACTGAAATCTAGTCAAACATCGACTACTTTAACTTTATTAAACACTGTTTATGTAAGAATCTAAATAAGATTCAGTGCAATTTCAACACAATCCAAAGAGCTGCAGCAACGCACAGTGTCTAGCGGTTTCCATTCTTCCAGCTACTGTACATGCGGCGTTCACCTCACTGCTTTTTATGGCACATTGAAAGTCCACATGTTCAGAGCTTGAATGATCACCCGTCTGTTTACCTTTGTGTCTTTTGTCAAACACGTTACATCACACCAGCTAATCAGAAGATGTGATTCATGCCCACACTTGACAGTAGCCGTTAGGTGCCTTCCACGCCAGCACGCTCCACCTTTTGCTTGCCAGCACATGTTAAAAGGTTTGTTAACATGTGCTGGCAGTACCGGAGTCACCGTGGGCTTTGATAATTTAGCGGCAAGTGGCAAAAGATGTGATTTCTGTGTCGCGGGTTCTACAGTCGACACCTGGGTAAAAACTATGCATCAGTGTATTCTGCCTTAAATTTTATCCTCTCAAACATCTAGTGCTTTACATTAATACAGTGCAAAGTATTATTACTCAGATAGAGTACCTCTCAAAAATACAATAAATCAGTCAATGTATCTATGTCAGGTACTGTGAACAATATAATAATAGCAATCTGGGGAATTTTCAATTAATAATTTCACTGTTTAAAACTCTCTGCCACAGTTCACCTCCTGAACCATTTTCCATTGTGCATCGTGAACCAGTTTCACATTGTGACCAGACCTATTTGCAACTTGATTCTAACTCTGATCATTTCTATTGTGAACATAATCGTCATATTGATAGAAATCTTTATTTACAGACAGAAAGTGACACAACCATACTTTTGTCAAAAGTTTGACCATTTAGCTAACTCTTCTAAATGAGTTCCTTTACATGCAGTAACAGCTCTGGCTGAAGCTGGGGCTGTGGAAAGCTGTTGCGAAGCTGTGCGGAAGCTAAATATGAGATAATGACAGTCGAGTGAATGGAGTGAAACTCCAGCTGCCCTTTCCTGCCTCCTACACAATGCAGTTCCTCCCTTCTATCTTCTCAGCCAGTGTTTGCCCAGGCCACAGCTGGACTATTGGCAAAAGCCAGATAATTCATGTCGCATGCAATCCACCGTAATCCACAAAGAAAAGAACCGAGCACAGACATGCAGATTCACACAGTGAACAAAATGAAGAGACCGGCGGAATCCACATCAAATGATTTATAGAAATACCTACACTGAGTTTGTGCTTGTTTCAAGGAGATGATTGACAGTTTTGACTTTCATCACCAGACACTGGCGACACATTAGTTAATGAGAATATTCAATGACTAACAAGAATATAAATAACACAAAAGCTAATGAACAGAAGAACCTGGAAAACACCCGAGTGACAATCAAAATTAGGTAACGAAGTCACAACTTAACTAGTTAATTGAAAGAATTAATGAACTGCATTAAGCCACTAGGATAAGAAAAATGAAAAGGATCCTAATGAATATGTCGCTGGCTGGCTTTCATGTCGCTGCTGTACCCGTTCATTCTGAGGATCGCGTCCTCATAACGTATGCGTGGACTAAGTCAGCCGTATATTTATGTGAATAAAAGACTAAAAAGCACTTCTTGTGACAATGGCTAGTTAAAGCAACACCGGGACTCTCCAAGTGTTATTCTTTCATCACAGTGAAATACAATGCGCCACGGTGGACCACTTCAAACGGTTCAAATCAGGACTACTTGACACAGCCAAGTTAAAATGACTTCCTCACACTGGCTCCAACTCTATTCTAATCAGCCTTTATTTTCATCTTTCAATATGCTCTATAGCAGATGAAAGGGTTTAGTGCAGTTGTTTTTTGTTTTCCTTATCACCCTCATCACAAATTCATTCATTCTCAGTTTTAACAAAGACATACATTATTTTTTCATGATTATACATCGTAAAAGCCAGCTATTACTTGACGTTTTAATATTTGGAGGCACTGAGGAGAATGTCTGAAGTGAAAATTGTACTGGAAACACCACAGGGCAACACTGAGTGTTGTTAATTCAAGCACACAAGTTAATGACGTCTGATACACACACACTCGCACATTGCCTGACATCGTCTCTGTATGTTTTGTACTTACTGGTTTCCGCAAATGTTCAGTGAACTGCCAGAGGCCAGACAGATAGTGTTTTCGGTTTCACGCTGCATTTCCACCTTGCCTCTAGTATCACCTCAAGTAATTCCATCTCTAGTCCTCGGAGCTAAATGATAAGTCATTAGTCCAGTTATTGTTTTAACAAGCTTATTCCAATTCATACTAACAAGAAACTGGAGGCTAGCACCAGCTCTACTCACAATTCGTGTAAGCTCCTTAGCGTCAATCGCACCACCAGCTGCAGGTGAACAGAAACACGTGTGCACATACACAACAGTACCACACAACTGTTTCATTTGGGATTTGAGTCTGAGCTTTCCCTCTGTAGCTGACTTCACTCCCTGCTTTATTTGCATTTCTCTCACAGTTATAGTTTAATGAATGCTACAGGTTCTATGGCGGAGTCAAATGTCAGGCCCTGAGGCTGGTAGCCAGTTCACAGTGCATAATGACCAGCTGAACCACCTCATCTAATGACCCCAAACAAATGGGAGGGTATAAAACACTCCATGACTCCGCTACGTAGATACATAGAGAAGGAAAAATGGGAAAACATATTAAGTCAAGAATATGGAAATAGCGAGACAGAGAAGAAGACTATTTGAAGAATCTAATTATCGCCTTACCACACACACACACACGCACCACGACCATCAGAAATATGAGAAACAACCATGGTATGTAGTAACATGAGATATGCAGCAGAAAGAAAAAAAAATAATGTAAATCTAAAGGATGACAAAAGTGGGAATGGAAAGAAGCACCGTTCAAAGAGAAAAACTAAAAAAAGATGGTGGGTGTCTGAGGGGTAATGCAATGTGATATTTTCAGAATGCATCAAAGCTGTTGACTCAGCTGTGCAGAGTACACAGTTGCAACAGTAATCAGCAAACTCAATAACAACCTAGGGTGTATTGATTAAGGGAGAACTTCAGGAGCCACACCACATGATCCCATCATCATTAAAGAAAATCTAATTACCCTGTGGCTGCGATGCCACCAGGCATGTCCAAATGTTTCACGCATCTAATGCTGCGCCAAAGCAACCCCCCACCCAGCCTTTCAAGGAGATCATAAAAAAAAAAAAGCAAGTCGTTAATCTGAAAAGCGATGAAAATGGCGGAATATTGCTTTTGTTTCGTTAAGCTTAATTAATCATCTCTGTGTGTGCGCACAATTAGACAGGTCATGCCTGCCGCTCAGCATGCCCATGCAGGTGAAGATTTCCACCGAGGCTCTGGAGGAGCAGAGGACATTTCCACTGAGACAGGTGGAAGAAAAAAAAAAAAACCAAAAAATATCTTCATAATCAGGAGGCGGGTGGATATTTAGTGCTGACAAATTATAACAATCCTTTGCGGTAATTTGGAAGGTTGGCGAGATCAAGAGGCTCGGCAGCCGTGTCACAAGCGCCCGAACACTACTGTGTGAGCAGTGTCCTAGCTATACAACGCACCACTGTCTGGCTCCATCCACGTCTTACGCTTGGCTTTGAAAGTGAGCTTCTGTGCCAAGGCTGAATCGTAAGGTAAGACTTTCATCTTTACTAGACCAAAGGCTCAAGGCAACTCATTAAAATCCAAGACCCTGGAGAACTATTTGAATGAATGATCAAACCTTTCACACCGGATTTCATGCAGGAGGTAAGTCAACTCCTAAGAGGCAGATTATAGACAATAGTGGATGTGTGGAAAGAGTAGTATGGTTCCAAAGAGCTGGGCCAAATTTAGTCATGAGGAGTACTTGATTCTTTCACCTATACCCCTACTGGCGTTTACCTCTGGCACTTTCCCACTTTGTTAACATTTAGGATTATTTGTCACATTAAAATCCAGCTGCTGTGCTATGAAAGTTCAAGCTCAGTGACAAATCAAACTGAATGAGAGGAGAAACACAAGAACAGAGGTGTCTGGAGCGGTGGAAGTCAGTAAATGGTCTCCGTAATTTATACAGTCATGAAACATTCCTGACATTAGCGTTGCAATAAAAAGTGTATTTCAATAATGTCCCTGATAATTTCCTGATTAAAAAAAACTAACCTAACCCTAACCCAAAATAAACACATATGCAAAACAGTGAAAATAACAGGGATGACGGCAACATAATTGCTGACACAGACCTGTCTAATATAACGTTTGCCTTCTTCTTTATTTAACCTGTCATGTGAGACAGTTAAATCAAAGAGAATAAATGTAAAGCTCTTAACCAGTCAAAGTAAATCAAAACAACAACAAACAAAAAGATGCTGCTTATGTCTAAATAATCATAATAATAGCTTTTAGCTCCAGAACCTGACAAGACATATTCTGTTAAAGGGTCTTTGAAGATTATTTAATTAAAGTTAAACTGTACTGAAGCTCAGACTACCTTTAAATGAGAGAGTACATGTGGCTCCAAACGCCAGTGATCACCACAGTTCATGAGTTTAACTACGCAACCTATCCTAACTCTGCTAAGGTCCGTAGAGTTATGTTACCATCAGAATCACCCTAACCAAAAATGTATACTCATATAAAAAATACATGATCACTAAAATTAGACTTTTAGACTTTGATCGTGTTTTGAATGTGTGTGCTGTAACTCGCAGGGTCCTTTAATGCGGCTCTTCTGGCGCACAGACGGATAAAAGGGCTGGTTGTGTCTGAGGCCTCCACCTCTGCTAAGAGCGACACACGCAGGGCTTCTCTGATCCCTCTCTCAAACCGCTCGTCTTCTCTGTCCAAAATGTATAAATAAGTAGCGAAACACAAAACGAAAGAAGCCTGGATGCCACGATTCATCCCCCGACCTACAGCACCTCAACCTGCGCAGCTGAGATTTCATTACATAACATAACACGTTACACATCCACCACCACATACAGTATAACTGAGGCAGCAGTGTTTGCTGAACTCCCTTTGCTTTTCCAAACAAAAGCTGCACACCTGTGCCAAAACAGCTCAACTATGGCCTCATCATACTTCACAGGTACCTAATACGTCTAACTTTAAAGCCGCTGGGTACAGTAAGCAACAAGTTC
This sequence comes from Macropodus opercularis, assembly GCA_030770545.1. Classification (NCBI taxonomy): domain Eukaryota; kingdom Metazoa; phylum Chordata; class Actinopteri; order Anabantiformes; family Osphronemidae; genus Macropodus; species Macropodus opercularis. Next base: position 5,364,439 of record CM061094.1, on the reverse strand, counting down.
TTCTTGGCGAATGACCTTACAGACAACAACCGTCTCCTTAAAAGATCTATTCCAGATAAAGCCAATTCATCAACAGTCATCTAGGGCAGAGATCCAGGAATAGGACACCTTTCTATTACGACTATTTTCTTCTTCTATGCTTTTGAATCCTTTATCGTACTTACTGTACCAGGTGTGTCTCAGACGTTTTATCCTTGATTTTTGGAATGGTGCATCAAACAGCGGTTGTAAACACGGAAATGCCTGCGTAACCTCCATCCTATACTCCTTACTTCTTTTCTTTTCTTGATAAAATCACTCCTTACTAAGAATGTGAGTGAAAGTTCATTGGAAGGTCGGTGCTGACTGATTTGTCAGGTTGGTTTTAAAAGCAAAGGATTGATTTTGACCACCTGAATTTTCAATGCAGCTGTTACGAAGCGGGTTTTTGAAGGTTTGACATGTGTCAAACCTTCCGCCGTGGGAACTCTGTGTCAGAGTTCCTGACACTGGGTTGACATAGCATGTGCTCAAACCATTTGGCTATCGGGGGGCGCTGCAGTGTGTGTGTGTGTGTGTGTGTGTGTATAAACACAGGTGTGATTCTGATGGAGCGCTGAGCAGCGAGTGCAGCAGCCACTGGTCTGTGGTGATGAGAGGACACTGCTGGCTCCCAGCTGACAAGGTCGTCGAAAATGAAATTGCGACTGCAGGGAGGAGGAACATCTGCAGTTCAACTCACGTCTCCCACAGTGACACCTCAGTGTCACATCCACACGCCATAACACAGACACACACACACACAAGCGCACACGCCAAAGCTGGCAGCTGCGAAAAATCAAAAGGTACACATATCTACAATCAAATGACTACTACACACAGAGAACTGATGCATATAGGTCACAAAGCACGCTCCATCTGTGTCACTCCTATGTGAACTGCTTTGCTTCCCTCTACTTTTACATGTAATGTATAATTTGCTGAGATAAATTACATTAAAGCGAACATCTCCCTTGGATATGCAACATTATCAATGAGGGTCTGTGCAGCCGTTTGACTCCAGGGATGATAACCCTCCATATATAATTGTGAAAACTGCTCCAGTAGCTCTGCTGGGATGTGTGATCCACCAATCCTCAATCTCTCTGCTCCTCTGCCACTGAAGTTCCAACTAATGACTCCATTCACTAAATCAAGACAAAAGATACTTCCTCTTTAAAAGGACACTTCAATTAATTACCCCCGGAAAATCCCTCTAATTCTGTGCTAGGGGTTCAGTGAATAAAACTGAAAACCTATTAGTGGGCATTCATCTGATCTCACCCAGGAAAAGGAGGCAATCAGTGCCGAGGAGCGCGGCTAGCTACTGTAAAGCAGAGGGACAAGGAGAAACGAGAGAGTTGCAAGGTTTAAAATGAGTTAAGCACAAGACACTTGTTTGTTAAATTAAAGGTGGCTCCAAATTAAAGATTTTACTGTAGCAATTGGTGCAATTGTGTCAGGGTTCAGTTCATTTTAAAAGTGGTCGCTGATGGTGAATATTAGAGACTAGCGGCTCCCTCTAGGTTTTAGTTTAACACAATAAATATGAAGACATATTAGATACAGTCAGCTGCACCTATGCATCCAAATATTTGTTCTGATCATGGCACTACATAAAAAGTCCTCACACCAGGGTGACAAAATATCATCATCATCAGCAGCAGCAGCAAGTCAAAACATAAGGTATTATACGTAAAGTAAAACTGCAAGGAAATGAAGCTAAAGGATGTACAGGAGCGTCTGTCGGAATTGTACAGGTCTACTTGAAGATTCAAAGGAAACGGGGAATCAACAACAAGCACCGAGATGACGCAAACGCTAGGTTCAAAGCACGAGGCGCTCTGGAGGTACAGTAAGTGAACACAGCATTCACCTGACAACATTTCTTTCTTGCGCTGCGTAAGTGTACTGAAAAAAAAGTGCAATATACTATACATATCGAAAACTGCACATACATGTTGCTGCCCTCAGTGACCTTATCAAACTTTAATAGAATTTCCACAGCTGCATACTGTAAACAGGAGGAAACGCCACTGCAGAACATACACAGCTGCCTTTTCTAATTACCAGAAAACTTACAGGCACAAGTTAATTAATCATGTTGCTCTCTATTTATACCTTTACAACATGCACCTACTGAACCAAGGAACTTAGTAGAACTAAAAGAAGCTTTTCGCATGGAGTGGAAATGTTGTGTATTGGTTGGATGTACAGTTCTTTGGTTCGCTTACGCTGCGCAAGCGGCATTCATTTGTCTTTGAATTGGGAGTTCTGACCGTTCCCAGGATTCACTGAGCCACCTACAGGACAGGGATGTTGGATGACAGCGCTCTGACGGTCACTGGAGGATGATGTAGCAGGCTATTAGAAAGAAAATGCCTTTTACCCCCACTGTGGAAAACTGAAAGCACGTTGTGGGCATGGCGGGAAAAAAAAAGATTTTGCATTTAATAAATATCAGAAACAACTTATATTGTCTTGCCATTATACATATGTGCGATTTACAATGAGAAAAAAAGAGATGTATGTCTTCTAACTGGACAATATATGAAAACATCTGATATTAATACTGTCTGCATACACAAAATTTGCAGTTTCATATAAAGATGCATTAAATTGCCCTAAAATTCTCAGAAGCAGGTTTGTGATTTGGAGTCTGGCTGCACATTTGTGACAGGTTATTACAAAAAGTCAACATATTTTTCATCACCATCATAACGTTGATAGATGTTTCCAATGGCAACTTGCTTGCTTATACCCATTAATATACATCATACCACACTTGTGAAGATGGTAGGAAATATAAAGGATGGTAGGAAATATAAATAGGAGATGGTAGGAAATATAAAAGTGCAAAATAGTTACATTAAAGCATTGAGGTTACAAGGCTGAAGGATTTTATGGGCCTTTTCCATTTTGGATATTGTTGTAAGAACATAAAAACTAAGAATCACTGACAGATGTTCAAAAGGATAACCAGAGGGTCTGAGCGGGGGCAGGGATCTTTCAGCCTGACCTTTAACTCGTCAAAACTTCCATATTGCTCTGGCGGATGCTCTGATCTCTTCAAATCGAGGTATTGCTCTTGGCAAAGCAGTTTGGTATGATACACAATGCCGTCTGCATTCCCGTGCGTCTCAGAGGAACAATGCCGAGAGAGAAAAAGAGCTTTTGAAGTGTGTGGGACATGGTTGAATCAATTTCCATTTAAAATAATTTATTTAGAGCAGGGCTCTCGCACGACTTGGATTCAATCAAAGATCAAAGACAAATGGAGGTCTATTATCATCAAAGTGCCGACACAGAGCGCATTTGGTATAGAGTAGAACAGCAGCAGAAGTTTGTTTAAAAAGGACCATCTATGTTACCTTATTAACTACTGCATCAAGGCTCACACTCCTAAATACACATTCCAACAACTGAACTACAAGCACAAACGTGTTTTTCTGATCTACAAGCAGGTTATGTTTCTAGAAACCCAAGGAGGGTACGTTCCCAATGAATGACAGTTGCCGACCGTATCAACTCCAACATCTACGACTAAAACAAACAAAAACACACTTTTCTTTAACCGTAACAAAACTCTTGTCTAAACCCCTCACAGGACTGTGGACTCCCACTCAGGTCCCCGGTTGGTCAGCCCTGCGCATTGTCTAGTAAAATAGTTTACGCCAAGGCAAGTTGGTACAAGGAAAAACACATACAGTATATACAAATATCCAAAACACTGGGGTTTCACGTGTCTTGTCAGAAAACTGCAAATACTTTAGCATTGGCGAGGAAAAGACACAAACCGTAGTGCAGTCACATGAGTCAGTAGCATCCGCTGCTTCTACTGCAAATCTTGTCAATTATCTGCATTTTGGACATATTGATTTATTTACTTTATTTCAACAGAACAACAAAACATACTTGGGGTCTTCGATATACAAAGGACTAGAAAGCACACGGTAAGTATTTATGAGTGACTTTAGTCTGTTCACACAAGTAGTTCCTGGGAAGTGTGTACTAAAAATAACTGACTAGAGATGTACTGAAAGTGTGTAAAATGTTTCAGGAACCTAATTTACACTAAACCATTACAGTTCATGCTTCTCTGCTTCATTTGGTAATGGCCCCAAATCATTCGACTCAGACTGTAAAAGTGCTCCCAATGAAGCAGGAAGCTTAACTTGGCTACAGTAACGAACTGCACGGCTGCTGTGTTAGCGGTAACGAAACAGGAGAGTTGCTTCAATCGGGCTCATGTTAATCATAGGTTTAGACTGGGCTTGGTCCCACCTACCTAATTACCATAAAGACAGAGAAATACACAATAAATACATGTGGAAACGCATAAATGAATAAATAAATGAAGAGAGTAACACATTTTGTGCAACACAGAAACAAATTAGGCACATTCATAGGCTCATAGTCATTTATTTATGTATGTATTCATTTTTCCGTTTATCTTGACTTTTGACGGCCCAAATAAATGTATTTACTGACTGATGTAATTGATTATTGTGTGTATAATATCTAGTAGCCAAGCATGTCACTTGGTCGCTGAAGAAATTTCCATCAGATTAGCTAAAGAGGAAATGCTGTTGGCAATGTACTGTACGGTAATGTAGGAAATGACACTTCCACAGTGAAACACTTGATCCACGCAGACCGCAAGTCGCTGCTGAGGAGATTTTGCAGCGGAGGCAAGGAAGAACTGGAGGTAAGTAGCAGAATTGGAAAGGCTCGGGCTGACGGCGATAGGAGATGGATGCTGCACAGCCACAGGCCCAGCAGAGACTGGGGATATTTGTAGCAACAAATGGGATTTGTGCGGTGAAACCACGGAACAAAGGTTTTTGCGTGTTACAGGGCGTCAACGCTTTGATGTGAACTTAGACAGACTGGTCTCAGACACTGCAAAGACAAAAAAGTACGGCAACGGAGTCGATCGAATGGGGAAAATGAATTTTTCTGCACATGGAATTCCGTCGGCCAATCGGAAACACTTTGCCCTATATGCCACATGCCATACTGCTCTGTTTTCTTTCAGTTTACAGTATCAACATCACTCTATGGCTTCTGCTAGTATAGCAAGAAAACAAGTATCTCTGCCATCGGGCCGTGGTCGGTGCAGTGATGCAATTGCTGGGTCTGGTGGGAATGTGGTGAGCACTGTAGTGCAAAACCTACTGAGTCACTCTTACTTACTGTCTTCTCATATTGTGTCGTGTATATACTGCAGCGGTTCACAAAACACAAGTTGCAATGTCCGTCCATTATTAAAACCTGAGAACTTACACACGTGTGACTCACCGCTCACGGTTCTACAGAAACGCTGACTGACATATGCACAAATTTCTGCAACACTTCTTCGACACAGCAAATTAGATTTTTGCTTCTAGGAGAAAAGTGCGAAGCGACGTTGACTTCGTGCTGGAAGAAATTCTCAACAACCATTATAAAAGGTGGAGGCTGTAAAAAATCTTCAGCAGCGGAGAGTAGTTTTGCGATAATACTGTACAGATCTATATAAAAAAAAAAAAAAAATCATCTCAGAACACCTGCTGTACTAACAGCGAGTGTTCCCTAAAAGACTAAGCTAACTCTAAAAACACCATAACATGTTCTGTGAAATGTGAAGATGCAGGCTCCTTCGCCCTCTTCCTTTTTCTTTTTTTTTTTTCCAACCGCTCCTGATGCAATGAGAGGCAAGACCAAAGTGCATGCTTAACATAGAGGCCGGTTCACACTCGTTCATTTGGTCTCTAGCTGTGTTTGCGACACAAACTAGGCATTAATATGTGGCTCTGTGAGGGCATTCACAGCACGCCTATTAAATATCAGCAGGGAAGTAATCACATAACAACCACAGACATGCAATACACTTAAACTAGAACGCACAAGTGCTGAAGGAATGTTTTTCCAATTAGTATGTAGTTTGGAAAAAACAAGGAAATTTACATGGAATGTTTAGACTTCAGTCATATTTGTGATACAACCAGTTTGGATTTAATCTTGGTTTCGTATACATTTAATTATTTAAAGAAAGAAAGTGAAAAATATAATGGCTGTTAACAACTTGACTTAATGTTCATGATGGCACGACCTTTTAAAAAACAGTTTTTCAGTCTTTCGCAACTTGAAAAATCGACCCGGAGGTGGTTTTAATGAGAAAATCTTGCAAGTCACAAGCCTCCTTCAACCATTCAGCGATCCAAGGTCAGGAGAGGTTCCGCCTCCTCTGGACTGTACGCCTTCGCTGTCAGAAACAAATTGTTCGATAGGCGCTCTTTTTCCTCTTAATCGCAGCTACAGCTGACATGCGCATACACTGATGCACGCGCACACACACCGCTGAAGGACAGAAATCTCATTAAGATCAGCAAGATTGCCGAGATAAAATGTCACTCAAAAATATATCAGCCATGGTGGACTGAATCTCAGGGTCCATCAAAAATACAGCACAACCTGCTGGACCCATAAGCCTTGACATATTTTCTGTTGTAATACATACATGTCAATAATATATATACGCACACGCACACACACAGTGGGTGGAATCAGGCCTTGCCATCATTTCTGTGATTTCATTACAACTTTGAGGTCATTTCTGCTTTGGGGGCAGATGAAAGTGAGGAGGCGACTTGATGTAATCTACATCAAGTAGAACTTCACTGACTACAGGACTGACTTCCCGGTGATACATTACAGACATGTCCAGAAATAATCGCTCAGCTTCAAATTCCCATGTGTCACATTTAGCAGCTGAATAAGAGCTGCATTTAGTTAAAAAAAACAAAACATGTAAGCGCCGCAGCAGCAGTTTTCCTCTAGTGATTTCCAGGATGCATGGGAAGATCGTGTGTAAATATGACAAACATCACAACATTTAAGTGTTCAAGCACATTCCTTTGTTTTATATACAACATAAGTGTTGCAATTAAATAATGCCAACGACTTTGCATTAGCGTTAAAGCTGAATAATACCGTTAATTGTCAATAAAGCTCACATGAGCCTAATCTGTAGCCGTTCGTTTAATGGTATGTTTGGTTAATTTACAGCTCCACTGGTTTCAGAAGTGTGCTTTTGCTTTGGTGGCCTATTATGTGTGCGTGTTGTACTGTAGTGTACAGAGGAAGGGTGGCTTCAGAGTCAATAGGCCTATTACTGCTACTACAACTATTGTAAAAAACCTGATTTATTCAGGGGAAGAAGCGAGAGAGTCTTTGAATGCAGTTGACAAAACCATCATAAGCGATAATGGAAGCGGCTCTCACGAAAACCAACCCAGCACAGAAACAACTATGGCTTCCTGCGCTGCAGAGGACAAGTTTATTAGAATCACCAGCCTCGGAAATCACACGTACAGAAACCTAGACTAGTTTACACAGTGGCCAAAATATTGCAAATATGTTTGCATTTAGTAGTTTGTACAAAGCCAAAAGTGTCTAGTTTAAACATTGAAATATATGAATATATATATACATGCTCTGTCACAACATCAGTGTCTTCAGTAAAAAAAACAGGAACAGTGAACTTTTAACTGACAGCGTTTGTGCTTCTTACTCTTCAACTTTCCCCTGGCCAAATTCGCCAGAGGCCTCTTTAAATCATTTCGGTGTCAGCACTATAAATATGTTCACATATGTCCGGTCTGGAGCGCTGACTTGTTCGCTTTCTGTGACAAGGCCTTGAGAAGAAAAAGCAAAACCTACCGAGTTCAGCGTGGAGCCACGTCCTTGAGGACACGAGTACGGTCTGCTCGTCAAGGAAAGAAAAGAAAAAAAAAAAAGTTGAAAGAGGTCAAAAAGCGTTAGTGAGCGCATCTGTTCGCTGCATTAATTATTTTGTATGGATCTGACAATCACTGTACCCGATCTTACACTGTATGATACCTCATATATCCCACAGAGGGACTGGCTTCTGGTAAAACTGCAGCCCTTCAGTATCAGGTGCTAAAGTAGCAGCGACTGTCTTGTGCAATAACAGAAAAAATGGAAACTAGAGTATTACTCAGAGGGAAGCCAAGGGCCATTTGGAGGGTTCTAAGTGGTATTTAAAGGACCCAGTGACCCAGTATTATTATTGTTTTTAGACAGAACTTCAAGCAATATGTGTGCTATAGGTTAAAGGATCGTGGAGGCAGCACTATGATAGGAGGCGGCTTCCTTGAGGAAAATCAGCTACAAAGTGCACGAGGCTGAGGTGACGGTTCATTTCTCTGTGATCCAGAGCGTACAGCCAAGACAATGCCGCAGCGGTTTCAGGACAAGTGTCTGGCTGTCCTGGAGTGGCACAACCAAAGCTCACACTTAAACCCTTTAAAGATCTGTGAAGAGACCAGAAGACGGAACTTCACAGATGCTTCCAAACCAATCTGATGGAGCTTGAGAGGATTTGTCAGGGAGGATGGGATAAACTGCCTGAATCCAGGTGTGAGACGCTTGTAGAGACTTACCCAAGAGAGAAGGGGGGAAGGGGGGGGGGGGGGGGGGGGGGGGGGGGGGGGGGAGTTGGGCGACTGTGTTGTTGCCTAAAGAAGTTTAACTGCTTACTTCACGAGTCCTGAATTAAGAGTAGTTTCGGAAAATGAGATTGTACACACATCTAACACTACCTTGAGCAGCCAATGTTCTCCCAGTGAAGGATGTGCACATCTGGTGAACGACGAAGCAAAACAGCTCGATTGAATTATAGTATAAAAACCCTGAGTGAGCAGCAGAGCGGTGAATGTAACATGACACCGTGGAAACGCATAATTGTAATTTGGTCATTTTTTTAACCCGACCGCTATTAGTTTTATTTGTTTGGGGTGATCAAATCCCAGCTCATAACAAAAACTTTCTTCATTTCAATTTGCATGTTATGTATTAGCAGTCGGCTTGCGTAGCTTGTGCTTTCATTATAAAATGCAAATGTCTTGTAAGATGTGAGATCACACACAATTTACAGCCCCGCTCTCGCTCGCAGATCTTCTTCATCTGATTCGATTGCTAATCGAAAGGTACTGTAGACGTCCTGCTGAAAACGCTAACGTGGCTGTGAAACCACACTGGATGCTTTCTATTAGAATATCAATCAATATCAATAAAATTAAATGGCCGATATGTCACAAACCATAAATATTCCGTCGCAGACTATCTACTTATCTATGCTAAATGTGATCTTTATTTTCAGTAATGACGAATAAAAATGTGACGTGTCCGCTTGGGTTGCCGTCTCAACCCATATCTGTCTTCTGGGAATCGATTCAAATGCCAAAATTACCTCTGCTGCTCAAACCCATAACAGCATTCATGGAGGCAATTAGAAGGTTCTCTGTTGTGTGTCTAGAACATAAATACTGCATCAGTGTTTCCTCGTGGGACTAAACAAACCGGCGCGTTTCTTGATAAATGAATGCAGAAAAGGCAATTTTTATAAAGCTTCAGGGGAATATGACTCTGACAGCATTCTATTTTTATCAAGCCCTATATGTTTTATTTTCATTGCTAAACCATTTTTCAAGCTGTCAGAGAGAAAATAAAAATAAATGAAGAGAAGAAAAGACCCCCCCCTCCATCACTTCACATGGCTACACCCATCCCAAGCCTTCCATCAATACCGGCTTCTTTCCGTAACTCGTACTTACTGCTGACTGCGCCGGGCTCCAACACTTGTCTCACACATTGTCCAACCCTATCGATTCCTGTCCACGGTTTCCCTACTCGGTGGTAAAATGTCACGGGAAACACAAATACTTTCTGCTTAAATGTTGCATGTGCTCCGGTATTGACGATTTGCCGTATCTCAGTTGTGTCTCACCTGGTGACCGCAGGAGCGCAACTTACTTCAGTAACGACAGGGACGCGTCATTTGCTGACTGATGGATTCATGCAGAAAATGCACAGCTGCCTGCTGCTTTGTTACGCGTGAACTTTGTCATCTTTGCTCGTCTGACAATCCCAAATCAATGCTCATTCAAAGAGTTTTTCCCCTCGGGGCAAACGGAGCCCGAAAACCAGCGGTGATCTACTTGTTTTCTTAATTAGCAAGGAGGGTAAGGATAGACGAGAAAAAAGGACACATCTGAGCAGATTTGCGGTGACCATGAACAGGGCGGCTTCACTCCAACCCAGCAGGGCGCAGCAGTAATTTGGAGTAAGTAGAGCTGATGGGGGGGGGGGGGGGTGATAAGCCAGGCGGTTGAGTGTCTCTTTTCTCTCTTCATATTCTTCACATTTATGTCAGAAAGCTGTCCCCAGATCAGTGTGTGCTTTGTGAGGACGTCCGCGAGACAACCCCTCTCATTTAAACACCACAATGCGATGGGTGGTTTCATTTCAGTCAGTCAGGGTGATGGTAATAATGAGCTTAATTGGAACATTTTTGACATTTCTACGTTCGATTTCTTTCACCCGAATTTCACTCTCTTTCGCAGCGTCCTTGAAATAAACAAGCCAGAAATGCACTGTTCTTTCGTTTGCTTTTCACTCTTGCAGCAATTATGAAGTCAAGCGCTTCAGGATAAGAAAGACAAGAGGATATCAAATGGAGACATGTGGTAACGATAAGGGAGGGAAGCTCCATTTTTCTAGCCCAGCCTATATGGGTATCCTATTAGTATAACTGTCTGGAGCACTTAGCTCAGATCAGCTTCAGTTTTGTGGTTGCGGTGTATTAAATTAAGGAGGAAGCGTCAGGTCACTGATATACCCTAGTGTGTGAGAGTTAACAACATCTCCAGGAGCATCTGAGCACATTTACGCTTGGTTAAATCTTTAGTCTGCTTTTGAACCACAGAGGCTGCGGAGAACATTTAAAGGAGGATATGAATCCGTTTTTGATGCAAAACTTTACTGTCCGAGGCGAAACAGTGAAACTATGCATCTACACGTCTACACAAGTCTGTAAGTAAGCTTTCAAAAGTGCTGGGTGTTTCCAATAAACGGTGGCTGGCGACAGTCGTGGGAGACAAACAGAAGGAGATAATCTAAATTAGAGAACCAGGAGTGCGGTTGGGTTGTGCAAGGAGGTTCTCGCCGGAAAGCAGGGCACAGAAATGGGGCGATGGGGAGAGTTTTGTCTTTTTTTTTTTGGACTATGAGAGTTTTCTGAGTGTATGCAAGCTGAACGGGTCCACCACCACAGCGGAGAATGAGGCAGATAATCAAGCATGAGTTGATGTGGGACTTTGTGTCGGGACAAAGAGAATAGAATCTCTTTAATACGTTAGCAGCTCTCAAGGACTAGAATGTCCGCCAGGGAAGCTCAAGAGTTGAGCCATTGTCACACCTTGGCTACAGTTCGGGGCTTCACGTCTCTGTCGCTCTCTTAAATGAGGAATAAATTCTCATCTACATAACCCTCGCCAATGAAAAGGAGAAGAAAAAGAGATGGAGGCTGGAAGAAGAAGAGCGAAGGAGATGGGTGTTGATGCTATTTAAGCTTTAGAATGACGCAAAGAACCGCATAGAGCCTCCAAGGGAGCAAAATAATTTAGTTCAAACCACATAAATGTATTCAAATAAAGTTCCATTCACATATATTCAAATGAAATCACTATTGAAAATAAAGCCCATTTAGAATGCAATTTTTTTGTATCTCAGTGGTGTAATGCATATCGCTCCCTATGGTAATTCAAAAGAAGATAGCTCAGTTAAGAAGGCTCAGAAAAATCAATGATGCCTCACTGGTGAAAAGAGAACAGATGCATATAAATAAGTTGAGAGTTTCTCACTGGGTTCTATCTTTCTATCCGCTGCTCATGAGGACTCGGATCGCGTTGTGCGACATTTGGTCTTTAATTTGAAAATGTCTTTAAGACACTGCGACTTCCATCAGTAAACATGAGCCACCAAGTAATTAGAGGAAAGTAGAAGTCGACCAGGTGAGCTTATTACTTTAGTGAAGCAAATGGCATCATGTACACTCACATCCATAAGAGTAAGGAGGAAAAAAAAAAAACTAATTTATCCTCACACAACAATGTCCCAGAGTTAATTGGGCAGCAGCTTCAGTAGATAACTTAGACATTAATTTGCCAGCCTTTCTCAGCCTGACAAGCTGATAATGAGGCATTGTGGGACAACAGGTCACCTGGTAGGGTGCTGGACAAACTGTTCTCCAGCTAACAAAGGGAGGAGGGGAGAGAGAGAGAGAGAGAGAGAGAGCGCGAAGTAGAGGTAGAGACCATGGTTGGACAAACAGGCACCATCATGCTACAAATTACCTGCCGGTTTTGGTGTAATCTCTCAGTTGAATCATTATCTAACTCCTGAATCAATCTCTTTCTTGCTTTCTTTGCACCCATTGATGACTGCTGGCACCCCACCAACCCTCTACCTCAGTTTCTTCTACTAGCCTTCCATAAACTTGCCAAAGGTACCTGCACAAGCAATTAGCTATTGATTTTGTTCACCTTTTATTTTGCTGAGGTTTGTCTCCAGCCTCGCTGCCAGGATGAGGCTCCTGCTCGGCATTGCAAGTGGCAGGTTTGATGCAGCGGCCGAGGAGTAAGCCCGCGGCTGACGACTGCGGGATGACGGAAGGGAGGTGGGGGTTGATCGGGGTATCGGGGGCCAACAGCAGGACTGGGGCACCAGGCAGAGATCATATTATTGACTGCAGCTTAGCCCGTGCTGTAACTACATGCTGGCCATGACAGCAGATGATGGATGGTTCAGGACAAGTGGAGATGGTCACGATATGTGGTGCTCAGGTCCAATTTTAATGATGCCAGACGGATGTGTGCCTACACTACCAACTCTCCTTTCCGCCGTGAGGCTATTGATTTCATTGGCTGTGATGAGGAAGATGACGTCAGCCCTGCAAACACCCGCTGACAACGTGCTGCTCCACACCTACTTCCACGGTGTCACACTGATGCATATACACTGCAGCAGTGAGAGAAAACAAACCCAGTCCTATCGTGTCCACTCTGACCGCGGCTTCAAAAACACGAGGCCTGTTCTAAGCATAACCACTGCATGATTTACAGTGTGGTACTCATATTAAGATATAAAATGACACAAGATGGGGAAGAACATTTCCATTCACAGTGCCCCCCCGAGGCTGGATTTATCTCGCCAGCGTGTGTGTCTGCACAACAGCAGACCAGATCCATCCTTCTCTTCCATCCCAGCAGGAGCTCGGGCCTTAATTACTTTTGATATAAACACAAATTAGCCCGGAACACAAACACAGACTCGGCTATGAGTAATATCTTCATTTATACCCCATCATGTCCAATTACGCAAGATGTATCACCTATGTACTAGATTCAACTTCTCTGCCTTGTGCAGGCAGAGGAAAGATAAACATAAATTAGCCAAAAATCATGCCTAAAATTTTGATCTAATGATTTTCTCTAAGTGATAATATGCATGAGCTGCTGTGATGGTACTGTTTCAGTGATGTTGCCAGAGTGTCTCTCAAAACAAATGGAGTGAAATGTAAATGCATAGCATAATAGAAATCTTCAGTGTATGCTTTCCAAATGCACATAAACACCGACTTCCTTCTGTTTCAGTGTAATGGAGTAAGCAAATAAAGCTACTTTGTTATGAAAGTAATAACTAAAGTTATTGTGTTTTGAAGTATTAGCAAATTGAATATGTGGCTGATTTTAATTTGGAAATATGTAAATAGTCTGGGTGTGAAAATGTGACAGAAATGTCACACTGCAGTGGGTGGGTGACATGTGCCTTCAGTACAATAGACCAAGTCTATTTCCAATCAATTTCTCATAAACAGTCCTGCTGCGTTAATACACACTAGAGCCAAACATGTTTAATAACCCACCGTAAAAAGAAATGTGCACCCTGTACACACTGAATATTATTTAAAAATGTGATGAATGTGAAAAAATCTGACACACTAGTAACGTTATACTAGTTAAAATAAGACACACGCAGTACGAATTATTGTTTGGTGATGAAATCAGTAAGAGAACCACAGATTCAAGTCATCAGTACAAGTAGTTTGAGAAGTTATAATCACCTCAAAACTAAATCAATCAGTAAAGTAAAGTGGCGCGAAAGCAGGAACAGTAAGTGGATATGAGGAGTTCAAAAACGTTTTCTGGAATCTGCTAGGATGGGAGCAAATATGAGCAATTAGAAATCGTAGGGTAGGTAGATGTGGTGTCAGATAAGAAGCCCAGGGGTAAGCAGAGCATGAAACGTGAAAGAAAGAGAAAGAAATAAGAATAAAAACATTACGTTCTTATCAGTATACCGTGATACCTTCGGCTGCCACCCAGCCACTACTGGGTCCTGTGAGTAATACTGACACATGCAAAATATTCACTCACCAAAGACAACGCACGATAAACTAAACATGAACACACCTGTACGCTTTGTTTACGCAGTGACATCCTTTACTAAGTGGCACGATAACACCAGTTAGGTCAAATACTGTATCATTCGGAACACAAGCACACTGTAAGAAATATGGGCCTGTATGACGTACAAGAGAGAAGCTTGTTTAAAAAAAAAATCATTGTCTTCTGACAAAGTTGGTGGGAAAAAAGAAAGTCAAACCTCACAGATGGTCACACTGCTTTGGGTCGTGTGTACTATACATGTCCTGTACCTGGCTTTGGCAGCTTCACCTTCCAGGGATTTATTATAATGCATTCAGTTTCTTGTGCAATTTAAATAAAAGTCTTTAAGTAAGCCACATGGACTGCACTGTGTGTACAGTATGCATAATTAGTTTCCATATAACTTTGGGCAAAGAACTATAATTAATATTTTTGCACTTTTTCAGCAGCATGCACGCACACACACACACACACAAATCAATCCTTTCCACATCTCGATGAACCCTATGGAGAGTTGCCAGGCAGGGAAATGCACTTTAAATGATTGATTTAGTACCAGACAGATTATTGAGGCTGAACTGATATGTTTAGTACACAGATTTACACACACGACAGGCGAATGCTAACGCAAAGTCTGCGGCGCTGCTTCTTCATCTTATCGCTGAGCTCAATTAGATCTGGCAGCCATGGCAACTAAAGTACCAAGGAGCTGTCAGATCATGGCATCCTGAAAATAAAATAAACTTCAGTTCAATTTGTTTTGCTCTCTTTGGTTTATTCAATCAGCCTAAGCATGGGAGCTCTGGGGTCCAGCCGTTCACTGGTAATAATAGGAAAAGTATGGTATAATACAAAACTGCATTTAAAAGTAAATTCAATTGTTTGTGGGAGATGAGATCAGCTATACCCCAGTAAAGTTAAATGATTTTTTTGTTTTTTATTGGCGCCGAGTTAGTGGCATTCAGAGTTCAGAGCTGGTTTCCAGAGTCATGGCATTGTGAGCATCCGGGTGTTGTGTGGTCCGACCCTAACTGGGGCCACAGAAATAAGCGACATTCTTCCTTGTTTCAACCTTTCTGATCTGCTGTCAGGTACCGTTGCAAACACGTGCAGACGTGTGCGATGGGCGCTGACACAGACACACAACTCTGATAACTGGACGTGGAATCGGATGGCGCCGTTGCCTCAGGTTGGGGCTCTTCTCTCAGCCTTTGGCATTTGAAGCTTCTCATGTTCTATCTCCCTGATGTTTCCAGCCACTTGGTTACTGGATTTACTGTGTGTGCTGCCTGCTAGGATTTTACACCCTGATGGTACAGGTATGCCCAAAATTGACTTAGGGGTATCTTCGCCTATAGTCCTGCATGGTGTGGTTGACCCCCAGCCTCTATTGATCTCGTGCTTAGAGCTTTTTCCTGTGCTGCCATGATGCTGTGTGTGTGTGTGTCTGGACGCTGCTTCCTCTAGCAGCCACTCCTACACACATTGTGCAGATGTCTATTTTACTTTTATATTGCTGTGTGTGCGATCAACCCCTCGCCTCTATTACTGTGAACTACATTCAACAAATGTACTTCTCCAAACAATCTGTGGGTTTCAAAGGTTTGCCCCGTTCTTTGACAGGTCGACGTTACCAGACAACTCTTGCAGTGAATCCGTGGAAGGCGGCGAGCGGCAGGAGTGCACAGGGTGAAGCAAAAGATTTTTGCTAATTTCATCATCAGTGGCATGTGGTGCAACTATGACAGCTGGAAACACTGTACGACTAGGAAAAAATATTTTTTTTAAGCAGATGTGGTAAGAACTGGTAATATGTTTGTTACCAAAAATATTTGATCATCTACTAAAACAATGTGTTGGCCAATCACATGCATGGAACTACATATTCCTGGCTGGGTTGTGCCAAGGCTGAGACATGCTTCCAAAGTAGGGGGTAAGGCCTGAGGTAGAGGAAGAATCGGATCTGAAAGTCAATCCAGGGCCTGTAGATCCAATTAGCAGCGGAAAGTGATTTTCCTGAGCAACCGGGTTACTTAGGTGTGTTTAAGCATATTGAATGGAAGCTTCCACACTTCTCACCCACGCATCAAGAGACAGCTTAGCAAAATAAAACTTTGAAACAGTGTACATGTGCATACTGCACTGTACATTCAAGGAGCATTTATTTATAGTGCAGCACAGCGGTGACGAAATAAACACATCAAAGTATGAAAAAACAAAAAAACAAAACACATCTACAGTACAAGAACTAGACGCGTCCCAGAATCAGGATTTCAGAATCGACTGAGAGTCAGCAGAGACGCGTGAACCCCAGAGGGACGGGTCTTTGGTGTACGGTATTAATTTGTCGTGTGTTCGTAGTATCGCTCATTCCTGCGCACTGAACATTGTGTTCTGCTCACCGTAACCGAGCAAAACAAAGATGACTCACAGAATGCGAGTGTGCTCGTCGCTGCTGGCTGCTGGATCAGATTTTAGAGGGCGCTCTCAAAGACAATCTGAACACTTGCAGTAGGAGCCAGACATGAAGGGCCATCTGAAAGGCTCCGTCATTATAGCCTCAAAACGATTAACTGCACCGAGAGATGCTGGCACTGAAGGAACGGGACGGGAAGGAAAACTAGAGCCGACCTCACACGCTGTAGACTGGAATCTGTTCCGCAGCAGATAACAATACATGTGGTCGTTTGCTGTCTAATTTCTAAGCAAGTCGTGCATGAAAGAGGAGGGTTTAGTAAATTCTTTCCTTTTGTCATCAGTCTGATCTGAGTAATAAACTGACATCTAGTGAGATATGTCATGAAATGCATGATGAGATTATTGTGGTACCATGAGCCACCTTTGCTTCTGAGATGTAAGAGTCTTGTTAAAGCAGACTTTGTGAACCCAGCGGTGCCCACACGCTGTTCCCACAGTGCCAGCTTCTGGTTTCCCTCCAGATGTTTGGATTTTCTTCCAATGCATACTGTACCACCATGGCAATGTGCAATATCCTGCTGTCGCACGTGACCAAAATAACCAGTCGTAAAGAACTACCTTTAAGGAAGAAGAACAGATGGTACAGTACGGCCCCTGTGATTGTGGAGTCAGTCAGGGATTATATGAAGAGACATTAAACACTGAGGCAGCATAAAACCACAGAACAACTAAGCAATAGATGCTTGAACAACATAGCTTGACAAGATGTCCTTCTGTATTCTGAAAAGAATTGGTGCTTTTATGAAAGATAAAGCACCAAACGCCGTTTTCTTTTTCCCTGCATCTTAAGTGACGGAAAAACAAATAAATAAATTAAACTCATCCAAGAACTGTCAGCCTAAAATTATCAACTGCCAAATAATGATTATATCACAACTGCTGCAATACACAAATCCACTCAGTGTGCACTCTACAAACACAACCCCATCTTGCCTCAGATTAGATGATACTGCTGTCCAGCTTTTCCCGCGTCCTCCCATAAAACAATGAACCCCTACCTGTAGGAGATCCCTCGAGCACCTCTCCCGAGTAGCGCGTCTCCCTGAAGATGGGCCGGTTGTCGTTTTGGTCTATGACGGTGATCATTACTAAGGTCGGTCCATCCACGAGGTTCCCAGCGAAGTCTGTGGTTGATACTTCAAGCTGCGTGGATAACGGAAAAAAATTGTTTATTTCTCTTTATAGCGTCGCGGGGATAACTTTTATTTACAGTCTGCATCTTCTGCATCCCGCAATCCTGTAAATGCAAAGACGGCTTAACCACAGTTAAAAATGGAAGAGCGTCACGTGTCAGCATTTGTCTGAAGACAGATAAACGCAGTAGCTGGCATCTGCTTTTGTTTTAGAATGATTTATAGCAAACAAAAAGAATTATGAATTCCTGCCCACACATTTAATAGAAATGTTAGTCCCTTACCATTTGTTAAGAGGCTTAGTGTAACACTAAAATCGACTACATTCCAACAGGAATCACTGTGATGATTACCCAGAGAAAACTACCACTACATTTATTTTCTTTGGTTTCAACAATATTATGTTAGTGTCCTTCAAAGTTTCATCTTTGCATATTTATAGAGGCGATTAAATACGTATGTATGGGTGATAAACACGTCGCTGGCTCTGCGGCTTCATCATGGATGAGGCCCACATCAACACGTTTATTAATTGTGCTTCACCGTGGCAGCTTACAGTAGATATGCAAATTATCCATTCAGCAAACAAGCTTTCGGTCCGAGTGTAACAATCCTGTCATCCCACCTCTTCCTCCACTTTATTAGTATTATTATTACTAAGCTTGTGTGGAGACATCTGCAGGCTAGATGCAGATGTCTCCACACAGTTATCTTCTAGTCGACTTCATTGCAACGGTCGGCCGATGTGTGGATGTCTATGCACAAAGATACTAGGTGTTACAACACACACGGCGTGATTTCTTTTTGCTCTTTTGTCGCTTTCTTGTGGTTCGGTGTCAAAACAAAGCACTCGCACCACACATGTACGGCTGCAAATCTTGCAACAGCCCGACACGCTGACATCGAAGTACGTACCACCTGAAGTCAGTGTTCTGACTCGCATGACGATGCAGTGCGCTGTGGCTCAACGCGCCACTTCTCTTGCTTTATTAGCATGGAAAGCAGGGCTGTGGAGAAGCTCCTCGTTTATCTGTAGCATCACATTAGCAGCCTTCCCTCTTCTGATCAGTAACGCATGACACGACGCAACCTCTCTATTACGCGGGTCAGCCCGCTGCTCTCCTCCTATCTTCTAATGCCTTGGCCTCCAAGGAGCCTGGAGCATACAGTGTAATGGCATTAATGGTGTTTTAGGTGTTAGGAGCCTAATGGTTCCATATATCATCTCATTCTCCTTCGCTCTCTGTCCCTGTTTACCATAGGAGGCTCTTGATCTTCTTTCGTTGTACAACATGTTACAATGACAATAAAACTCCTTGAACTCCTTGAACTCCTTGAATAGGAGGCTCTTGATCTAAAGGAACCATTTCCTCCACTAACCTGCAGAAATGCTGACTCTTCACCGGTAGCGTCCTCAACATACTTGCGTTTTAACATCATCTCCCTCTGACACACTAAAAGGTGTCGTATACTTGATGGATGAAACAAGCGTACGAGGAGTGGGAGGGCAGAAAAGTGACTGTACTCACGACACTCACTCACATACACATTTAGTTTTTCTCTCGCTCAGCGCGTCGGAGCTACCGTATAATAAGGACATTAGCTGTGAGGACCCACAGTGTCAGATCATTCAAATACACGATCGTAGCGGATGATCGCGCGTCGTCGGCGACAACAAATATCACATGAGAGCAACAAGCAGAGGCTGATCTTTCAAACATAGCCCAATGTAAACAATCCGCAAGGCTTTTTGAGTTTCACAGACGATAAATGTAACATGGAAATGTCTCAGCTGCGCTCCACTCCCATACTGCACAGAGCACGAGCTCTTATGAGGTATGCAGAGTATTCAAATCAGCGAAATTATGCGGCACCATATAGATATTGGTATGCAGAATAAAATGCTTCAGTTTTAAGTGTAGAACTTCATTATGAACATAATGACTAAAATGTTTGAGTAAGAAGTAGTAAGCCGGTTTCAGGAGTATCTCTCTGCATTAAAAGATTTCACCTTTCTCGTTTATTGGTATCCCCTGGACTACATTAACGGCAGAATCTGTCAAGTAGTGTAAAAGCGCTAGAGGTGTAGGCCATGACCTTGTGTTTCATTTTAAATTCCGTCTGCCATCTGCTCTGTTTTTGGGTTTGTATATTGTTTAGCAGTAACAGGCGACTTGCTTAACGCATGTAGCAGTTAATACCGTGAGGGTTCTCTCTCATTACCCAGTCGGTGTTGTGTCATTAATGCTCCAGAGGGCGCGTTCTCGTCCCCGCCCCAGTAATAGCGTCCTACATTGTGGTAGGTGTGCAGCGGACATGGCCTGTGTATTGTTAACCACCTGTATACGTCTGATTATACAGGTATTGCACAAGAGGCACAACATCTTCTTTGTTCTGCTTTTTCTTGGTGTGTGTGTGTGTTCTAAAAATCCCAGTTTTTTAAGTTGCAGCTTTGTTTCCCAGTGTGCATTAAGCCATTGAACTGAAACCAAAAGTCTTTACATGCCTCTTGCAGAAGCGTCCTTGTTACCGTATCCTCTATTCATGTCCAGTCTCGTTTTTATCAGAGAGAGATATTTCCTAATGTGGTTAGTCATCTTTTGTACTGATGATGTGTCATGCCCACCCAGGTCTTGGAAGTGTTCCAGCTGTCAATCACCTCATGTTATTGCAAATGAACAGAAGCCTTATTTCCAGAACCAAGGACACCCGAATAAGTATCACCCTTTGCAACTCTTCTGGCAGCAGCGGTCTTTCTGCTTTGACTGATGTCTGCCGACACACGTCCTGAATTACGTCCTGTTAAAACGAATGATTGATTTTCATATACTGTATTTGCTGGCTGCAAAAACATGACACTGTGTATATTGAATGCATTTAGTATCATACAGTATTAGCATGAGGCAGTATTGACATCTAATTCCCGTTTAACCGCACTGTTGTCTTTGCATAGGAACAGTCATCAAATAGATTTTGGTAAAAGCTGCATCTACTCATCCTGATGCTCCTACTCCAGGATGCTGCACAAGTGCTGTTTGTCCTCGCGTATACAGTAGAGCATGGTTACAACTCTGGCTCTGTGCACCTTATCTTTCCTCGTAGAGACGTTTGAAAGTATTTTATGTGGGCGCTGTCTATTAGTATGTGAGAATGTGTGAAATAATGTCTTCAGAGACCAGCCTCCAGCGTGTGGCATGTATTAGTTATAATGTACACACCCTCATCAGTCACTCATGCCTCCAGGGAACTGACAACTCCTCTGAATCAAATTGTCAAAGTTAAATAAGGGAGAAGTCCCAAGTGAATATGAGAAAATATATGAAACATGTGTCTCGCTTGCTGGGTGTGTGCTGTGCTTTTAAATGCATTTCATTCTATGTTATTGACTCTTTATGTATCAACAAGCACCCGTTATGTTCAAAGAGAGCTGCTAAGTTCGTCAACGCTGCGTGCGTGCGTGCGTTCGTTCGAAGATCCGGGGGGGCTGCGTGTCGAGGCTATTTTGTCTCCATCCCAAACGATGGCAAAATATTTTCTGGAGTCGGAAATTCGCCTCCATGTGCGCGAGAAGGGGCGGCGATTTGATCTGGGGGAGAAAATGACATATTAAAAGGCAGTGAAAATTGGAGAAGATGGGGCCCCAGCTTGTGCCGAACCAGCAGCCGCCGGTCACAGAGGAGATGTAACCAATTTCCTAGCACGGGCACACCTACTAAGGGTACATCTGTGTAAACGCTGCGTTGCCTGTTAGCAATGCAGTTCTCAGTGAACACACATAGCTCCTGCAGTTCTGCTCACTTTACTTTTTTGCTCTGAGGCTGTGCTGGAGAAACTGAGGCGCAGCTACTTTACCCTCATCATTATCACACTTGACACTTAGCCACAAGTGAGATATCTTAGTTGGTTTTAACTAACCTTGCTTCTAAATAAAGAACACACGTATTCATTATTTAGGTGACTATGAAGGCAACACAATTAGTTTATTCCAAATGGATGCAGTGCATAATGAGAATGTGCTACTATTGCCGGAAATAGATTTGCTTTTCTATCTAAGGCTTTTACAGCTTGCTGTAAGTTTGATCTGTAAGCTGTGGTTTGATCTACTGCAACGCGAAAAGGTTTCAGAGTTACAGTCATTCAATATGGACAAAAGCAGACAATCTTCTCTATTCGCAGGATATAAATGATGCTACTGTAACACACAAGTAAGTATGAGGTTGTACAGTACAACTATAACTGAAACCATTAGGAACGATTACGGTCAGCTAAACTTTTCCTCTGAAATCTTTCAGCCCATTTCAACTTAAATTGCAAACCGTGCATTCCTCTCTGTCCGTCACCTCTTCTCTCCGTATAGATCTCCACTGAGTTCTGAAAGGCTTTTGTTTCCAAATGAGAAGGAAGGTTGATTACAGGGCAGTGGCATTGGCAGCGGCGCGAGCTGAAGCTCCAGTCAATCGGCCACTTGGCTTATTGTGGCAGAAGTAGAGGGAAAGGTAGCTGAGCTGGGGAGGCTTTATCACAGCTTTAAACACAGACAAGAAAAGGACGAGTAAAAAAAAGGGAAGTGGTAGAAAGAGCCACAGTCATGCATATGGAATCACCTTCATTGCCTTCTGCTGCCATCGCCTCATTTCACATTCACCCAGCATTCATCTCCTTCTGAGCTATTCAAGTAGGCCTCCCTTTGCTGGGGAGGTGAATTCAAAAGGGGCCCTGCCTGCCTCCCGTTTTCTTAAGATCCCAGTGAAACCGCTCTGCAGTAGCTCTAAGGTGAATAGTACCCAGCACCTCCCAAACGCTCCTGTGGCTCAGCCTTTATCAGCAGGCTGCGCTCCACCCAGCGATACCCCAGCCCTGCCCCGACAGTTCAGTCCCCGGGAGGGAGAGCTTTCCCTCGTCTTAAACTCTACTCCGTGCTCCTCTCCCTCAGACACAGCAGGGAGGGGAACGGGGCATAATCTGTTCACCGTGAAACTTGCTGATCTGCTTTATGGTGCAGCTACAGCAAAAAAAGAAGAGTTTGATTGGCCAGATGAGTTTGGAACAGGTAGAAACTGCGGAACCTGAGGGTGAGGCACGCACATCAAAGCACACGAATCTGAACAGTACTTCTTGACAGCCAAACAACGGCGGCGAAGTTAGCACAAGTGCAGCGCGGTGCCGCTAATCAAACAGGTACCATAACATACATCCTATCGCATCGTATCGAAAATAGCCGAGGTTGTTTTTTCTTTCTTCTCCTTGTGTTTGAGTAAGAAAGACAAACCTGAAAATGTCAGGGAAAAATAATTCATTTCACAGTCATTGTATTGCAGTACAGCCGCTATAGCTGTGAGGAGAAGCCCTTTCAATCTTATTTTCAGTTTTCATACACCTTCTTATGGCACAGCTAGGTGTGATAACGCAGGGATGTTTTTCCATCACTTTCCCTTAAGAATTCTACCTTTCTTCCTCTCTGTTCTGCTCAAAGCTTAGACCTTGAGGCAACAGCCTCCCTCAGTAAAACCCACTGGGAGAAGAGAGCATGTTAATCCACCGGCCCTGTACACATCTGCTGCATCTCCCCTGAAAACTCAGATAGTTCTATAGAGATGCGTGGGGGGGGGGGCAGTATAAGCAGGCACAGCTGCTGCCAGGTTCATACTGTACTCTCTCCATACAGTACATACAGTAGCTCTCTGGGAGATAGAGGAAGTGCATTTGGGGATGGGAATGAATTTTCTGTTGAATAGCAGGTTTTTACACAACTTTATGGCATCAAAGAAAAAACAGCTACAAAAACAAACAAAAAAACCCCCAGATATGCCTGAATTACAAGCTGAATTACTGTATGAGACATTTTTATTCACGTTAGCAGCGGCCTGGAGGACGAATCATAGGAACTTTAGTAATTAATGAACTTCTCTCTAGCACCGCCCTCAGGTCAAGATTTTAATTTGTCCAAATGTTTGGCTCGTGATCAAATTGGTGAAAAAAAAAAATGCCTTGTCCATCAGATTCAGCTCCACTTTTGCCAAGCGGACAATATGTAAAATGTTAAATAAATTAGAGGGAGCAACACGGCAATAGACTGATCCATGGCCACATCAGTTGACAACACACTCAAGTGAAGAATGATTGATCTCTCTGAATAAGCTAGAACTGGCTCCAGCACGTGACCCTTATAGTACAAGGACTAAGAGGTAAGACGTGAAAGAGGGATTTCAATAAAGTCCATGAGGAATAATGGTGTTGCTAGTGTATTATACACCAACATACTTATATCAGTGCAGATTTTAATTGAAAAACAGGAACTATCCAGATATAATCCACGTTTGAGCTCCTAGTTATAAATATTCACATGGAAACCCTCATGTCTTGATCAAATTTAAGTACAAAGTCCCTTTCAGCTGGAAATAGTAAATTATTAAAATAAATGATAATGTGCTCTTCAGCAAACACAACTAGCCTTAGAATACCGGATTGTGATATGTGTGGATTTCTTTTTCTGTCTCTTATCCCCGAGTCACTGATCTGAAATATTCCTCATTACATCAAAAGAAAAGAGGCTCTTGGAATGTCAAAGAAGATATTAATAGATGGTCTTTAGAGGGAGAGAGATTGAACGAAAGATGGAAGGTGGTAACGAGTGGGGGAGTTAAAAGTATAGAGGAGATAGAAAATGATAGAAAAGATCTTTCATTCAGCCGGCCGTCTGGCAAGATAAAAAATAATCCTGCTTCTGAGAGGCGCTGAAAGAGTCACAAAGGCTCTCCCTGGTGTATCATGGCACAAAATAGCCCCCCCTCCTTTGCAAAGGTATAATTCAATCTCCTCTTGTCTGGCGGTAAAGGTAGTGTTTGGCGAGCTGGTGGAAAACGAGGGATCCACGTCTGCGCCCCCTTCCCTTTATACTGCTTTGTGTTTGGCCTTACGGATGAAATGTTTTGCGCTCGGAAGTGAAACGCGGCATCAGCATGGAGGCTGCGAGCAGTTATTACAGAGGTGTTTCACAGCTGTCTCAAAATAAATAAAAAACAGGTAGAAGCTTCTCAGTTTCTCACTTACAGTACAGGTGACTAATTTTAATCTCCTGCAAAGAAGTCAAGGTTAGAGTCTCAATCAAGTATTTATCTTGGGCACATTAAATGGATTCGGAGTGAATTGTGACACCTATGCTGCCATGATCAGTCCTGCCACCGACAGGCTGACAAACTGATTTTGTCATAAAGCTAATAAAGCTTCCTCTGAATGAAATAGCAAAAATGTATTACAAAGAAAAAAATTAAGGGTTTTACGATGCCACAGTGCCTCAGTATCATTTAGCCACAAAACAACCTGGGCTACATATTAAACTAACTACTCTGTTTCAACCTCGACTTAATTTGATGTACAGTCATGTGCTATAACTTTGACACCACAACTCAATAAGATGAAATACTGCAGTGCTGCAGACATTCTAAACAGTCCATTATCAACACCGGGTTTAAAACTCATTAATGGATCATTATTGCTCTGAGCTTTAAAGAGCGCGATGACATAAATGGTTCACATCGGACAGTTTATTGACGGTAAGCTTACTGGTCACAGTTGAAGGTGTTCTGCCCGCGCTAGGCAAGGGCATGGGTCTAATCTCAAACATGCACGAAAAGGCCTGGTGTTTTTCTGACCCACTAATCCCTGCGGCCTTGTCCTTTAGCTGGCATTACATCATAGTTCCTACAGATGAGTTATTTGTCACTTGAAAACAGACGTATCATTTCTAGGATTTTTCATCTGACGGTGCTGTTGGTATTGTGTCACTGATCTGGAAATGTGTGCAGTTGAAAGGATTCTGCAAAGCAGCTGGACATCAGGCCCAAGCAAATAATTTCTGTTGTCAAGTCTGCAATTGGCCATAATCAGATATTATTTACAATAACAATACACATGCTCATATGGTGCCAATTTCAAGAGTCTCTTTAACATTCATTCTGTAAAATCAAGATTTCAGATCCCTGAAAGCTGGTTTCCACTCTAAAAACTCTGTACTGTATATTAGGATATGTTTTCCTCCCTGAAGTGTTTGTTTTTAAATTGGCCAAAAGCAAAAATGGTCTCTTAGAAGAATGATGTTGTTTACTCAACTATAAAATGTTAAAAGTACTGGGTTGAAACTTTGAAAGCAACTTATTGTGTGTTTATTGTTCCTACAAATGACTTTCAGGTGGCACATAATAAATGTGTTTTCAATGTCAGATGGCTTTGTCGTCAGCAGCGACGCTGTCTCCTCCTACTGTGTTTACTTTTTGTGCCTCCCCCAGGATGAATTCAAGCCATCTAGCAATCCATTTTAGCACATTTCCAATCTTTCGTGGTCAATTTCAGCCATTTCAGTAACTAATATCGGCCGCGTTTCTGCCTCCACAGCAGAAAGTGGAGCTGCCCCGCCACAAAAAAAAAAGGCAAAGTGCATTTGGGGTTGTGCCACGCGGCTCAGCAGGTGGCGGACAGGCTGAATTAGCAGTGGGAGCCCAAGGCTGAGCAACAGGGCACTCGCTGTTTAATCAGGTTATCTGGGAGCTGGGCAACAGCGGCTCCGTCTGCAGGGGTTCAAGGGTGTTTTCTGGAAGGACAGCAGGATAGTGCCATAACCTTCAGAGTTAAATGATCCTGACCCGAAGGAAGACTTAAAAAAAAAAATATGTTGTTGTATTTTTTTCTTTTTTGGAGCCTCTCTTTGAGTTTCACTGTAAAAGAAGCTTCAAAGAAAATTTCTTCTTATCATCAAATTTATTTGAAGTTTCCTTACTTTTGAAGATTTGAAAAGTGAAAGAAGTACGGCGGTGGTTGCCTGAGAAACCGAATGACAGATGCAAAAGGACATACTGTTCCTGTGTCTGTGACAGGAACTAGTCAATTATGCATGAGAATAAAAAATTAGAGGCCAAAGGCATTATCAGAGTGCAACAGTGAGTGGCCCTGTGGCATGGCGGCGTCGCTATTATATTTCTTACGGGCAGGAGCTAGTGTGGAGGCTAAAGGTTTGCTTGCTCATGGAGTAGGTGGTGGCGCTGTGCGTGTTTGTGTGTGTGCGTGCGTGCATGTGTGTCCTTTATCTCTTGCCCACATACAGGGACTAAGTGCACATCAGGCTTGTTTTCCTCTGTGCAGGGCAGCATATCCTGCACTCCAAAGCCCAGGAAATTACAGGCCAACCAAGCAGAAAACAGGAGTGGGATTTGGACAACAGGCTTCACCTTCCTCAGGCCTCGGGCTCATGAAGTCGCACCTGCCGCAAATGACGAAGGCATTAAATTGCAATAGGAAACAGCAGCGTATGTCTGCTGCACTAAAGAAAACGTGTTTGTTTGGGCTCGAATTTTTACAGATAGTTCATCTTTAAGTGCAAACTATAACACAAAACACATAGCATGCACATAAAATAAGAGCTGCTGAAAAATCTATAAACAAGCCTACGTAATATAACAAAGCTCTGCATTAACATAAGACCAGGAAGCACAATCGCCACATCAATCACCCACTAAAACAGCATCAGCATAGACTCGAACTGATTCATGGCTCAGTCATTATGAGCATTCATTTAAAGATTTTTTGACCCAGATGAACTTGGCTACCAGCTTCTGGAACTTTATTCATGCGGATGATGTACTGTACTGTTCAATACTGTCACATGCACAAATCACTGTTAGTATGGAAGATGATTTGCTCCTGTATGACCAGCAGACTTTTAAAACAGATTTTTAAAAAGTTCAATATCGGAGTATAAGTAGTGTCATTTTTCATCCTATTTCTAAAGATGGACAATAATATCCAGAGGCAACTACTGTAGATTTTTGGATAAAGAAAGACAGTACTACAAATCAGCATGCAGGAGTGCACACAGGCACAAATACAGGATACAAACACCACCACGTAGGGCCGTGACCACGGTAAAGGTCAAATGTTTGGGATTTTACCAAGTCACAGTTCTTCAACCTCAGCAACGTGATGGATTAATCCGAAATTCTCTCTCTCTCTCTCTCTCTCTCTGACACCTGAGCGGGAGCAAACAGCCACAGCGGAACAGGTAGAAGCCAAAGGGACAGATAGACAGCGAAGCAGCGACTGTAAAATTTGATTAAACAACAAAACCGTGTCGAAAACCATAGGGTCTGTGCTTTGCGCCCTCAAGGTGCGACGATCAAATACTGCAAAGTCACCAAATTAGCTAATTGTAGGAATTATGTGTTGTGTATGTCTGCAAAAATGAAGAGCCCGAAGCAATTTAATACTTGCTCTGATTTGAATACAGTACTGTACGCGGAATTTTAATACAGTGTCTGAGACCACGTGCCCTGAAATACTTTCATTCGCATCTCTGCGGTGCACAGTGAGTGTAGTGAGCAGAAAAAAAGGTCCTTAGTGTAATAGAGAAGCTGAGGAAAACACTGGGGTATAGCAGTGGTGGGATCTAATGGATTTAAGGGGCTGTGGAAAAGGCCGGGTTGCCGAGATATTTCTTCTGCTCTCCTGACACTGTAAGCTTCTGTAAAGCAACACTGCGTGGCTTAATAGGTACAGTAGTGGAACGCTCAGCTTTTCTAACGCGCACACATGACAGGCAGTTTGCTCGACCTGCATCGATCATTCCCGGGGTTTTCTGCAGAGATTGAAGCGCAAACACATTCGTGTCTCTGGCCAAATGTATCTTAAGGGTTTACTGCAGTGCTGAGGCATATGCCAGATATTAACAGCTGTTGTAAACAAACTTCTACTTGTTTACGTTATCTCTTTCTGAAATTTTTCATCCATTAATTCCACAATTCTAATAATTATTCAGGGAAATAATTTAACTGGCTGCCAACTTGTATTAATGCAATGATGATGTGATGTTCATCTGACTAACTCAAAACTAAGAATAAAATCTATCCAATTTTTTTCAGCGCACTACTCTGTTTTGCATAAATAAAAATGAAATCTTTATTTTGAGAGTCAGATGTCACAACAAGTAATTTTCCAGAGGAGGGATCTGTCAGTGAAGCCACCGTTTAACGTCGAATCTGTCAAAATAGGTAAATAAAAGGTAGACAGATTTTTACTGATACAGCTTGACAAGCGAACAAAACTTTTTTTGAAGGGGCAGCTTTGCAGTTTTTCAAAGCCGATATATTTCAAAAATTCAAATTCAAAACAGCTGTCAATTCTGAGCTCGGCCTTTTTACAGCCCAGAAGCACAGATAGGTCCATAGGCAGTGTTTTTTTGTTTTTTTTTTGCTTTCCCCCCCAAGTAAGCCCTCGCTTTGTCACTGTGCAGTGCAGCTTGACAGATGGAATATACGGAGCAGGGTATGGTGCCTTTTAGATCTGCTGTCAAAGAACATCAGAGGGAGGATGGCACTCTCTGCTGCGAGGGACGGAACGAGGGAAGGTTAGGGTTGCCGTAGATATATCCAAATATCAGGGTGTGAGGAAATAAAACGTGAACTTAAAAAATAATGTCCACTATACTATTGTTGCAGTGCTTTTTTTTTTCTTTCTTTGTCCTGCTCAAATGTCAGATTCTCCGATGTAAGCACGTACAAAAGACTCCCAACACTCGTTGCTGAGATGACCTGCATTACCGAGGGTCGTCCCCCTACCTGTGTAAACACGACTGTTATTTATCGCTTCACGTTCCGTCCTTCCTCTGCTGTGAGCCAATTAGAGCTCTACCTCTGTCCTCGCGGCCCAACCCAGGCTCGTCATAACTGCGCTGATAAGCCCCTCTCCCTTCCTGTCCATTTTCCAATTCATTAACATTTATTTTCGCCCTAATTGAGCCTAATAAGAAAATAATGTTTGACATTAAATCATCTTGAACATGTGGCCCAGCTGATTGCTGTGTCTGTTTGTTCTTCCATGGCAAATGTTTGCTTTTGCGGGGCTTTATTTGTTTGCCTCGCTTAGTTCTGCGGTTCCTGTAATAGCCTACTTAGAATTCCCAGGTTCCATCTGTCTGGGCTTGACCCCCTGCTGTTGCTATGCTGAAGTTAGACTGCGCTTTTCTTAAATGCGTTTCCCAACTTCTGCTTCGTTCGAGCTTTTACTTGAAACAGTGTCTGCAACCACATATTTCAAGCTGAGCCTTCAAAACTCTGAGCGCTGCGTTCAGATACCAAGCCAGTCGACGTTATCGATTCAATTTCTTCAAAGCCGGTGGTCATATTTTGATATACACTGACCTTGTGGGGAGGCCGGAGCATTACTTTCCAAATGGTAATCAATCATAATCATACCATAAAAACAGGGAGGAGAAGGAAAAGAGTGGACAACCTTGGTTCTGTGCACAGCTGAACAATGATGGGTTGGTTTATACTGGCAAAAACACTGAAGGGAGGGCTCAGATCTTAAACATATTGAGTAAGACAAGGCAGCGGAAAACTACCTGGGGACAGAACTGATCACAAGCCAGTTGTACAGACAAGATATTGACATACTGTATATAAAGCTGCGTGAAAGGAGCCGTACAGAAACCAAAACCAACCTGGTGAACGCGAGTTCAAAATTCATTCTGCTCTTCTAACTGCTTTTGGTGTCGTCACCTACCGAACCACTTGTGGTCGGCTGTGTACAGCAGTTTCCTACGTCAACTTCCTAGAGAGCTGAGATCTTTGACTGCTTGTGTGAGGAGCAGGATACAGCAGCTGGAGTTTGTGAGAGAGTAGCGTCAGTAGAGTCTGCAGCTGGCTCTGATCAGATCTGCAGCACAGTGAGCTCTCATTCAGTTGCGTGTCATGCTGTTGTGCTCCTGTTGCATTAGGCCTGATCACTGCGGGTACGACGTCGTAGATTGATCAGCTGTTTAGCATCACCGGTAGATGTGGGACATGTGGATTTGCATAGACGTCCAAATGTACATTCAACTTAATAATAATCAAATCAACTGAGTCGGGTCAGGCTTTGGTGGTCTGTTGCTTGCGTAGCGTTCTACATGTGTAGACATAAGGCACAGAAAGCTTTAAGACCATCTTTGCTTTAAACAGCAAGGAATTTGCCTAAAGAGAGTGGGAACCGCAACTAAACCCAAAACAGCAATTCTACACTAGGAAAAGCCAAACAGTGAGTTTAAAGGTGCTAAAACGCTCCATTATGCTCAGAAGAATAATAATGTCTGGTGATAATCAACTGTAGGGAACGTTATTACAGGGAACACCTTTTACATAAAATATATGAAGCAATGCCACTATAAAAACCCGGAATGTGGCGGCTTCAATAGATATTCCTAACGTGAAGAAAAGATTGTGCCATATGATAGCGAAAGCCTTTCAGCTTTCGTTTTCACTCTGCCGATAAAATGCCTTCGGCGTAATAATGATTTTAATCTACCTCTGAATATTTCATGTTTCGTCCCCACACCATTAGCCATTAGCTTCAGCGGAGAAAGGAGACCTGCTTAATGAATGTGACTGGGATAGGCTGCCAGAACCACTGGGCACTATAAAAGTGATCCGGTCTTAATCCTGCACACGGCGTCGGATCCCCGATAAAAGGCAAAGCAGCGTTTGATAGCAGACTCTTGAGTTATGACGCAGCAGCTCCTCAAGATTATGAAGACAAGAAAAGCAAGATATGACACAGACCTGGCTGGGAGTAACAAATAGTGGAATTAAAGCACTGAGAGACTGTGCAAGCGCATATTGCACATGTACAGACTAGAAACACAATAAAAGGCTGCTGTCAGTGAACACTACTATCATCACTACTATCAGACGACGATCATTAGCGACAGCTCACACACAATGAATGGCGTAATTGATGTTACAAGCCAATTCTCTCCAGGCCATTGAGACAATGGAGTATTAGGCTGGTTTCATTTTTTCGCTGTGATGGAATTATTTGGCCATTGACTGAAACCTCCAATTAAATCTCTGAGCTTTTATGGTGAGAATATGAAAGCAAAATTACACAGAGATGGTTTTTTAGAAAGCAATCTTGCTCCCGATTCCAATCTAGGGCTGGCAGTCAGATACATAATCAAGTCAAATGCATACGGTTTGCGGTTAAACGCGAACCTCGCGCCATATTTTACCTAATGTTATTTTAAGACATTTGCACGGCGTTAAAGTAATGAGCGTCTTCTCTAACTGACAGTTCCAATAAAGCTCGATTCTGTTCTCGCCGTCACACGACAAGTGATGAAGTGTATTTGCCACCACCTCTGTCGTGTCGCATATCGAAATGAACAGCGAAAGTCGTTTTTGAAACAGCTAATCCAAATGAACATCAGGCTCCAATATTATCTCAGAAAAAAAAAAAGCATCAAAGAACAGAAAAGTCAAAAGGGAGACAAATCACTCAACGATAATGGCGAATATTGGTCGCGAAGCAGCAACGCTCTGAAAACAAGTAAGGAAGATAAGGGATTCAAAGTTGAATCAGCTACTTTTGGATAGGTAATGTGCTCTGTAATAATAAAATCTGTTGCCTGCAGTTCTAATAAATCACCCTTATCTTGAAAGAGACTCACTAGCCGTGTGTGTGTGTGGGTGTGCAGTCTTATTACCAAGTGCATTTGCTCAGAATCATTTTTATTGTTCACTTCTAATATACCCATACATTCTAAATCTGTCTTATTAAAAAGACCGTGTGATCAGAAAGTTTTTTACTGTTACTGAAAATATAAAACTTTGTGCGTGTGCAGTGATTACCTGTGCATTTTCTAGACATTTTGCCCGCAATAAAGAAGCCGTCTAATAACAAAGCAAAGCAGAATATAACGGATTTCATTTTAAACCACACTCACACTGTATGTTTTTTAATGGGCTCCTGGAAGGCATAGAAAGTCAGTCATAATCAAAATTCCTAAATTATTAAATACTAAAAAAAAAAAAAAAAAAAAGATGCCTAACAACTCTACCCATCTGCCCATGTGTGTCCTTTTTCTTTTTTGTTTAAAGTGCCAGTTTTCCACACTTCTGTCAACGTTTTATCCCACTCAGTCGTTGTGTCATTAAATAGTTCTGTGCTGAGATAAACTTTTCCATACTTTCCCACTGTAAAACATTTATGGAGAAGGTCCCCAGACCCTCATTCTCTGCTCTTCTCTCATCTTCGCCGTCCTCCTTTTCCCTGTTCTCTCCTCCATCCCCAGAGTTCGGTGCACCAACTTTTTTTTTCTTTTTTTTTTTTATAACCACCAAGATTATAACCCCAAAACTTTTTCACTGGGCTGTCGTAACACTTTGAGGATATAAGCAAAAACTATTAGATAAGGCCGGTTGCCTTGAAAGGTGTAGGTGCTTGTGCGGCTATGTCTATGTGCGGGTGTATAATCTTTGTTTTGTAAATTATAGTAGCAATGCTGACAGAGTGGGAAAAAAAGCACACGCCTGAAGTTTCAAATTAACACAGTGCAAGCACTTGAAGGCAGCACGTAATTTCAGCGTGGCTCAAATAACTCGGGCAGATCTCTCTTCAGAATATAAAGAAGGTCATTTCATTCTGAAACATCTTTTCAACAGAACAAGATACAAAGCAGTTTGCAACCACCTCAGCACGAGCCGACGTGATTTCCCAGCACTTTCTAGGTTAAACCCTATGGACCTGCAGTGAACATAAACAGATGTTTCCACTTAAGCAGCCTGATTAGACCTCCTCACCTCCTTCATTAGCTGGGAGCTTTGTTTCACCATTCGGGTTGGGACAACTTAACACCTTCATCGTTCTTATTAGTACATAGACTTCAGCGACATGTAAATCCCAGCAAAGCTCCACTCAGCAAGCTGACTAAAAATATAATCAGCCAGACGAATTTAAAGCTCCTGAGCACGTGTGCAGTTCTCGCATCATTGTGAAACCTTTCACCTGCCGACAGTTCGCCAACTTCAGCATCTTCAGCTACTAACTACTATGCCGGCTGATCTCTCACAGGATGGTTTGCAATGAGGGTTACAACAAAAGTCAGAGAGCATCAGCTGGTTAAATTATATTGTACTGTGCTTTATAAAACGATGAGCACACTGGGCCCAGCGACGTAGACTGATCTCAGGTCTCATGTTGTGTATTACACAGTAAACTGGGCTTTGTTTTCCACACAGACATGCTGCAAAAACCTATTCTGTTGGGTTAATGTAGCATGTAAATATGTTGGCCATTTTACATGGGCCTCTCCATGTAGAAATAAATAAAGAAATAAATGTGTGGGTTTTTTTTCCATATTAGTGTAATATTGTGTGGTTCAGCACTATGGCGCAGAGCTGTAATAAATGTCCTGTTATGTTTTCCCAGCAGGCAATTTCATTTCGTACAGGGCTGCGCTGTCACTGGCTGTCAAAAACACTTGTGAACATCCTGACTTTGAATGCGGCTACTTAAAGCAAATGTACTGTACGAGTTATACTTCTCGTGTAATAATCACTGTAGTTAAGGCAGAGCAGGCGAAAAACAAAAGCAATGTGACGAACGTGTTGGTGTGTTTGCTCCTCTTAGGCGTCCTCTCCTTGCCTGCCTTCCTCTCACATCTGTTGGTATTTACAGAGTGAATGATTTCAGTTTGCACCAAAGCCAGTTAGCTTATCAACAGCTTGCACCCAGCTGAACGCGTTCACTCAATCTGGTTTTAGAAAACGCGATAAGATCAATTGGCCGACTTAAAAAATGAAAAACAAAGATTTTCTCTACCCCTTTCTCCGCTTTTGTTTTGAGGGAAGCGCTTTTCGTCAGGCAGAAAACCCAGAGGGCAGAAACCCAGCAGGCCCAAACAGACTCTTAAAGTCCTTTTATCAGACAGGACATCAGCCACTTCAAACAAACACGAATAAAAGAAAATGAAGCTGTCAATAAACGTATCACCAGGTTTGAAAATTCAATATCTCTTTCACACACTAACTAAGTTTCGTATCAGTTTTAGAGAACGCTGTAATTACTGTCAACCAACACGTGTGTCAAAGATTTAGAGAGTGAAAAAGCTCAGAGATGGACACAAAGGTCAGAAAGGAAGACAAAGAAACACAATAGCAGCCAGGCCTAATAAAGCCACACACACACACAGACACACACACTCTCTGACCTGGTAGGAGTCAGTGGCCTCCCGGTCCAGTGAGCGGCTGACTGACACGTCTCCTGTGTCTATGTCAATGATGAAGAGACCTTTGGGATCCCGGTCTGCACCTGGGCCTGTCAGTCGGAATATATGGTTCCCTGACTTCTCTGCTGGAAACACCTGCGCACACACAAACATCAATAACCCGAACAGTTAGTTAGTGTTCCCATAGAATTCTGAGCAACTGCACATTGTTCCTGAAGCAAGAAATTAGTGGTTTACTGTTGATCCTTTTTAAACAGTGCATACTAAAAAGCGTTTTTATTCGTATTTGCTGATATAAGGCTGATCAAACGACTCATACTGTTCTTGTAATGATGATGCAAATCCACGATAGCTATAAATTAAAAATTTATATGAACAAGACTTTGATTTGATTTCATCAGGCATATTAAACTTAAGTAAGGCTTGCTGTGGCCACTTGCTAACGCATGGTTGGATTAGTTTTGAAACAGTTAAATATATATTTCCTTAATTATTCATTGGGAATGGTGAGGAGTATGAGGAGTCTTTTTTTTTAGGGTGATTTACAGCTGGACACTGTAAGTGGCCTCACAGTGCAGCGGAGAGTGCGTAAAAGATAGTTGAGTACTTTACGATGAGGATGTACTCACATGAGACTGTAGCCACAGCATCCACGGGCGAGGGGAATGGCAACAAAGAAGGAAAGACAGAAAAGAAAGCATGTTAAAAATCACACAATATCAGACAATCTGCATGTATAGTTTACCCACCTGGTTAGCAGCAAGGAAAAAGAGCATTCAGGACCAGAAACAGGGAAACAAATAGCCGGATTCAGTCACCAACCAGGATCTCTGAACCTTGACACTCATCAAATGTGTTTGTTTGGGCTACTTTTATCGTCCCACTTAACTCAAAAAAAAAAAAAACAAACCCATAAAGCCATAAATTTACCTTTAGGTTCATCATCGATAGCACGTTGAAGCGTTTTAAAAATGACAACTTCCACTTAACAGTGATGTACAGTACTGATAGTAGGCCAAAGCAGGTTTTAGTGCTACTGCAGGAGACGATCCATCATGTGGATGTGAAGCCGCTCATATTTAAGTCGGCGTTTTAACCTCAATCATGGCTCCATATCACATCCAGTGTGCGACAGAGCAGGCGCCGCAACCCAGTGTCACTGTCTAAATACTTACAGGCTGTGTAAACACTGGGAAATGCCAGCGTAAACCGCGCACACTCCCAGCGCTGTCACTGCTTCCAAGACCCCTCTGAGCTCTCGGTTCTGTCGCTGTGTCAAGGATCTAAATGGTCCCCCTGCACTAAGCCTCATGATCAGATGGGTGACATGGGGTCACCTTTAATGAGAGCATGCTTCAATGGGACAGCAGCTAAAATGAAGGCCTTTCTACTCCTCACTTGAAAGGGCATGGGAGATGAGAGTGCAGTGTTACAAGCCTATGCCAGATGAAGCTCAAGCCCTCACAGCCTCTCCAAAGCTCTCTGCTATTTATCTCCATGTCCCGCTTCATCTTTCCCTTCTATTCCCCCCCGGCTCTCAGGCTCCTTCCTCCTCCGCTTGTTACTCTCCGTAATATGTCCATCCTTGCTCTTCTGCTAAGCGTCCGCATCATATTCTCCATTCATCATTTTTTCCACTTCTCTATGCTGTATCCTCTCGTGCCTGCCCCCGCTGCTCATTTTGTTTGTCACAGCAAATGATGAGAGAGAGAAATGTCAAGAGTAACAAAGACAACACAGTGCGACTATTTAGGAATACATACTAAAAATATCTCCTCGCTTTTCACCCTTCTGTTTCTTTTAGCCTTGTTCTCTTACTGTAGATTACACTAACATGATCAAATGTGGAGGGTAGTTATCTCCTAGTGAAGTCTCCTCTTAATATACGGTATAGTACAAATTTCCACACACATAAACCTACACACGCACAACTGCTGTCATTCAGACACCAAGATATTCCTGAGCAGTAATCACAGTAGCAGCCAGCACCTGCTGAGAGTCACAAACTGGGTCAGATGTAGAAAAGCAAAAAAAACAAACCAACAACACTGAGGTGCAACATTAGTTTGATTCCAGGCGGCTCTGCATCAGACTTCGAGAGAAATGGGCGGGGGAGGGCTGTAATGGAGAAAACAAAAAAAAATAACTTAGCTGGACGCATGGGGAGACAAGAGGGAGAGAGAGGGAGAGAACCTGATAAAGACACAGCAACTTCTGTTGAAGTGTAACTGAAGTGTCAGGAGAAGTTTAGTGTGATTAGGAGACGTCTCTGTGGGGTGGAAGTGTGATCATCTCTGCAGCGCATACACACACGCATGCTGGCGCCGGGAACGTGCACCCGGTGGCTTTGTCTCCGCTGACTCCGTCTCCCTCTGCGTGTGTGGGAGGACTGATGGGAGAATCTCACCTCTTTCTATCAGCTCTCATTACCAGCCGAGCAGACATGAAAGACCGTGGGGGCTCGTGATGCTGTGGGAAGATGACAGGGGGGGAGTGGCGCTGCTCTGCAACGCCAAACACCTCTGAGCACGCTGAGAAAATGAACACAAAACAATGGCTCTGCCACAGAGCGCCTTGTTTGTGTGTGTTAAAACCTTGATAACGCATCCTGCTGTCTCTGCCCCTGTTAAGTCGGGAGGCCAGTACGTGAAAACCTGGGGAAAAGCAAATATACTAAAAAACTGTGTGTGTGTGTGTGTGTGTGTGTCAAAAAGCAAATCTGCTGAGCAAAGCAAAATGTGAAAACCCAATCACAACTTATTATAGGGCAGTAAACACTTGTACACACCCACTCCAAACAAATGCATACACACGCTCCAAATGTCCTTGGGCCATTTCTGGAGGAAGGGAAGGAGAGGATTTACCTCCAGTCTGTGTGTGTGTGTGTGTGTTACTGAGAGAGAGTACGTGGTAGCATCCCTCAGTGGTGCTTCTGTTATCCCTATCAAGGTCATGCAGCCAGCTGCGAATGACAATCACTGACCATGAAAGGACTCCTGGGACCAGGCTGCTCTTTATGTGTGTGTGTGTGTGTGTGTGTGTGTGTGTGTGTAGCCTCTGCAGCTTTGACCAGCACTCTGCCTGGCCGTCCCGCCACGGGAGGCAAGGCAAGGCAGAAACAGACGGGGAGAGTCCAAACGAGTCCCCGACAGTAGGAACGACGGGAAACTGACAGCGGTAATTAACTTTAAACACTGTGTTCTGAGCCGGTCACAACAAGCTTTAAAGTAACAACAATCAAAACGGACATCTGCTGAAAAGGAAAGCAGGAGGATCCTTAAGGACGTGTAACTGGTCCAATTGAAATCTCTCGCACGGACAAGTATTTTCTTGCCTCCGCAAGCCTTTCGAAACAATAAGTGAAGACTTCCAGTAGGCATGAACGCAAACTAGGCAAGATGTGAAAACTGCATTACGTCAACGACCATCACACTAAATAATAACGTGTGAATATCGGCAACCACAAAAGAGCAGCGGCTGCCTTTGACAGCTCAGGCGGCAGGAGTCTGCAGGATTCAGTTTTGCTGGAGCCCACGTGAGGACGGCATCTCTTCGGTGGTTCACAGCGAACAAATCGGTTTTTTATTGCTTCTCCGTGTCTTTAAGCTCCTCTCATCAACATGGCTTTTGCATCTGCTGGATGCGTCTGGGGGTCCAGGCTCGAATTGGAATTTGCATCCGACCGTTTCAGCTCACCGCCGGCGCACATCCGCCGCGAACGGGCGTGATTAAAATGCCGAACGACGAGGAGGAAAAGGCAAGGCAACTTTCTGGTCTTCCTAAGACAATTAAGAGAATCAATTAGACTAAACGACGGGGCCTGCAGGCTGCCTGATTTCCAACGCTGTGACTTCACTCAGCACAAACTCGCTCACTTCCTGCTTGGAAGCTCAGAGTGTTTGCATCGCATCGAATGGCTGGTTTTTGTGAGAGTAGGAGCAAGAAAGAAAAGAGACCAGGGGGAAGGAAAAAAAACTAAACTGAAGTTGAATGGAAAGATACAAAAAGGACGTATAAGAGCTGTCAGACACTAGGCAGAGGGCAGAAAGACAGAAAGAGCGAAGACTCAGACAGACAGGCTGTGCAAATCTGGACCCACACTGAGCTGAGACAATGAAACAAAGGAACCAGACGTGTTTATACTTTATATTATCTTAGGTGAGTCTACAACCAAACCACGGCCTCATTCCTGCCACCAAACACCTTATTGCAGTTGTCATGTCAAGCCAGACACAGAATGACTGGTGAACTGGACCCCGAGGTACTGAAGGGCAAAAGCAGGTTGAATAACTGACAACATGGGAAGTTAGGAGCTTTTATGAGAACACATCTTAGATTTGTATTTGTTATTTTATTAATGACACTGTGTTTTGTTGTTAGGGGCTACGTTTTAACACTGTGTAGCTGTACATGACTGAATTACTACTAACTACACATCACTTAAGGAGATTTCTGTATGTTTCCTTCTTTTTCTATTAGCACTCATCAGGTCTCAAGGCATCTGGAGCCTGGTTTAGGTGACTAGCAGCAATTTATCCCCAGACTAATACACACATCTACTGTCACATATCTTCATACAGCAGCTATGGGCAAGGAAATACTTTCCAAATAGTCTAACCTGTGCACTGTAGGCGGTTCTTTCAAGCCAAACCCAAGGCAAGAACATTCACTCGGCCTTGGCAGCATGTGAAGGTCAGAAAACATTCACTTTGTATTTTGTATCTAGTACTTAGTTAAAGTTAATAATTACTAATTAATTGTCTACTTAGGTTAAAGCTTCTAGGTTCACAGTAAACAGCTAAAGCTAAATTAATCCAAATGTAGTTTACTTACTAAGTGAATCATCCAAATCTACAGCAGAAGGCGACAATCAGAGCTTTATAATCAGTATGTATAAGACTTTATTATTGAATATTTGGACCAACAGGTTTCACAGGTTTCACAGGCTGCAGGATCTTAGGTTTGGCTTTAATAGTTAGTGTGGTCCACTCTGAACAAAACATGTCAACCACCACAATAATATACATCACACAAAGAGGAAGTGACAGCTGTCTGTCAAACCATCAGGCTTTGGTCATTACCTGTAATTGAGTTGCCAAGAGATTTAATAAGACTCCTGGTTTTCCTGACATTAGGAGAATTGCAATTTGAAACATCTATGAGATGAAGGGAAAACAGCTCGAAATTGGAGGCAGCTGGTGGCTTGTCAGATAATCACACCGGTGCCAGAGAACAAGGACACTATTAAAACATGAAAAATAAAACTTGTCAAAACCGTAAATGTTTCTTGGCAAAACAATGAACCCTGTCTAAGCATTATCACATTATCAGTCTTACCACTATAGCTCATTTCAAGGAATATAAAAGTGTAGGAGTATTGAAAGAACGATTTCGATAGATTTTAGGCTTTCTCCCAGTTCAGTGATTTATTTAAATGTGTGTGCATAACAAACGAAAAGTGAGCAGCCACATCAACAGGAAGTAATGTGCAAGGTCTCAAAGGCAGAGAAAGGTGTAGAAAACCTTTTCCTGCTACATCAAAAACACACTTTATCCAGCGCTTAAAAATCTGCAAGGGTGCAGTTAGACATGCTGGTAAATGTAAATCACTATGCATGTCAGGTCAAATTGATTTTATGGGGTCAAAGAAAAGCATAGAGGAGAAATTATCTTCTTTGAACACAGGTTATGCTTTATTCCTCCACTTCAGAGTGACACCTGACTCGCACATAATCCCAGACACGAGTAAAAACCTCCAGAAATAAACACTTAAACTACTTGAGCTATGATTGACTTATCTCGCTGAATGCTTGAGCAGCCTAAAAAAAGGTTCTAGCAGAAGTAAATGAAGTGATGTGCAGGGGGAGAAACGTTAAGGCTTACAGGTTTCACTGCACGCTCCAGCTGCGGTGCGAGTTGCTGTGAGCCGTTTATAGGCAGGTTGCCCCCCCCCAGGGGAGAGACCTCTGTATCAAAACAATTCCAACATTAACAACAAAGTTCCTACCCTTTCCCCGCCAGTCCCGCTGCCGGCCAAAGCACCCACAACCCCTCCGTCCGCGCACCAGAACCCAGTGCAACGCAGGTGAGCGCGCGCACGCGTCACATCGCAAGCCTGGCAATCGCTCGTCTCCTCGTCCTCCCGCTGCCTACCCCCCGGAGTGAAGGAGGGAGCATGAAAAATGCATGGCTGCCATATGAATGTGGTACGTTGTGTAAGAAGAGGAAAGCTACTGGTGTGGAAAATCAATTTCACCAAGTCACAGACATATAGCTTCTATTGTCTAAAATAGCCCACATTAGCCTGTGTTCTCATGCAAAGCTGAGTGTGGAGGTTGGGGAAAAGGATGGAGGGATGACTGGGAAGTACACGGAATAAGGAATAGGACACAGAGGGGAGTCATGAATGCACTTTGCTTCCAATTCCTCCCATGAATATGATAACCGCAATGTTGTAACAGCCCTAATCACCTGACTCCCCACATCCACATGAACTGTCTAGATGCTTTCTAACTGCCATGGATCTATGTTTTCTGCTGACTCTCTGCTATTTTCCGGCAGTTGACCTTGGGAGACATTTACACAACTGTCCCGCGTAAAATATCACTCCCAGCACACTGCACACTGTCCTTCACAACGTCCAGGCTCTCAAGTTGCTTCACAGGGAGCATTATTTAATATGTGTAGGATTTATCTTTATGTTACTCTCTGCAGGTACTGAGAAGGGTGGTTTGTTGTGCAGTCACATGCAACATAACAGAGCTGTTTGACACTGACAGCACAAGCCGTTATCCCGTAGATACTGTACATTACAAAATGCAAAATGTATTGTTTGTCCTCTTTCCACAGGGTCTAGACAGACAGTAGCAT
This sequence comes from Macropodus opercularis, assembly GCA_030770545.1. NCBI lineage: Eukaryota > Metazoa > Chordata > Actinopteri > Anabantiformes > Osphronemidae > Macropodus > Macropodus opercularis. Next base: position 5,322,617 of record CM061094.1, on the reverse strand, counting down.
CCTTTATTAGTAATTCAATAAGGTAAAACCCGTGAGAGGGCAAAAATGATGTCATCAAGGTAGAATGATTAATATATGTGGTCAAATTGTATTTGAAATACATACAGAATTGAGATTTCCACCTTCCACTGCACCGTCTCAACTTCCAGCTGACAGAAATACGATAAAACGTCGGTATACAGTAGGAAACAATTAAATTGGGTGTCAAACAGTGATGCTGAAGTCATTTCTCTTGTCATACGTTTAATAAGATATACTAAGAAAATAGATAGTGTTACTGTTGGAGACGTTTGTTTTTGTTTTCAGTGTCATGTACACACGTTTTACATCTATTATTACAAGGCATCACTAAGCAGATGCCGTACAACTGCAGTAAATTATTATTTGCTAGAGTTAAATGTACAATCATTACTGTACCCCCCCCCCCCTCAAAAAAAAAAGAGAAACCACATCGCTGTATGCAGGAGGTTAGTCTCTAATGCACACGTGCAAACATGAACCATTTCTAAAAGAACCTTCATTCACCGTAACTACTGTACACGAGTAAAAGCAAAGACTTCAACAAGACCAGTGACTGATTTCTGTAGCATATCCAGCAGTACAGTATATGAGTATATAAGATATGAACAAGTGATACTGTATTTTGTCTGAGAAAAAATTAGATCAAAAAAGAGTCACTTGCTCTTAAGCAAACACCACTAATTAATCTCAGATTCACTAATGATTTATTTATGCTCAGATACTGTTGATTCATTCAGTCAAGTCATTATCCCTGTAGCCAAAATGTCAAATAGAGCCCGAAATAAAACTTCAACACAAGACTAAATTAAAGTAATTTGCTCTGAATTTAGGTCCAGTAGGACACACTACTCAGTTTCTGATTGTCTTCCAGTACAGTAAAATCTAATTCTCTGTTTGATACTGAGCTTTAACGGGCATTAAAAAGCAAACCAAACTTGGATGAGATCCAGTTTCAGCTGACTTAACTTACTGAAGGCAAAGATTGTTTTTGCTGAGGTCACTCCGCAGTTTTTCTATCCTGTGTCTGGACTGTGGTAAATTATTATAAAGGACTAACAATCATCTAATATTTATTTTAACTGTAGACAAGAGTAGGTCTTTGTAGACAACTAAAGAAACATGTTGCACACGCTCATTGCTCTTTGTCTCACTCAAATGACTATAAAGAAGCAGAAACTGAAATTGGATCAATTAATCAAACCTTTCGTCTGCAGCAACAGCAACTATGTGCTTCATTAGTACTTGCTCATTGTGTTTTACAATGAGCCATGATCATCTCTGCCCCATTCTTGAGCCTTTCTTTTCTCTGTGACTTCTAGTAAGATGATATTAAATAGAAATAGCTCGGCTGAAAACCCTCTTTTTTTTTTTTCATATGGCTGTCAGACGAAACGGTTTGGTAAACAGCTGCAGGCAGAGATTTCTTTCTTCAAACAGGAGCAAAGGAGAAGGAGTCTGCTAAAGACCTCTGACTGAGCGAGTTATAAATGGCTACAGGTTAGTAGTGGTTGACAAACTCTGCCTGCGCTGGTGGCGAGCAAACTTTCTCAAATGTGAAACTCTGACGGCAGTTTATTTAGTCGAACATTGCACGAACACACACAAACAAAAACTCCAATCATTGTTTAGACTAGATTTCCTGAACATAATGTTCAATAATACATTAATAATTAAATATTTGGTTCTGCACTGTATTGTGAACAATACACTCACCTGCAAGAAACACTATTTCCTTTATTCTCGTTACCAATGTGAGAGTCGGTTGGGAAATCAAGTCTACCTACATCATGTGAGACCCTGTGTTCCTTACCTTGCCAATGAACCTGGGGAAAGGACCTCTCTGGTTCTCAGTTACGATGATAGGAGGGACCAGCAGGGACCTCTTAGATCTGTGTGGCAGCATCTGACCAAGACCCAGGATATTCTAGAAGAAAAACCACAAAGTTAAACAGCAGTCCCTCACATGTCTCGCCTAGTTACATTCCTACAGCTACATGCACTATAGCTATCTACTTGTCAGCATCCTGGTTAGCAATTACGCCAACGCCCAGCGTACAGCAAGCAGTCGGGTATGAAAGTGTTGGACCGAGCCACACATCGCTCCTCCAGTGACACACAATGTTGATAGCGTAGTGTTACAGACTTGATAATAAGTAGCGCGCAGCAGACGCACACCTGCAGCCGAGAGGAAGAGGACGGGGACGAGGAGGAGGAGGGGAAAAGGAAAGCTATTCTCAAGGCTCGCATGAAAATAACGTCATCATCTCTGCATTTTAATTTACATTCTTTAATTCTCCTTTCAGCCTGTATGTTAAATGAGGGCAGGGGAGAGAAGCGGAGGAAACAGGAAGCATTAAAGCAAGAGCAAAAAAGATTAAGAAATGAGAGATGACACGAATTTGGCGAAGCAGTTGCATTGTTCATGCAGGAGCCAATCTGAAATGTTGTTTTTTTCCTCTTAAGCACACAATAGCATAATCCAATTCCATTTTCCCCTCCCCTGCTGTTGTAAACAAAGACGCGGTTGTTACGGTGTAATAGTGACTGACTTTCTCCTCTCTTCTGCGCAGTTAAGGCCTTTCTGCTTGGACGTTGACGTAAATAGTATCTGTCACTGACACAATAAGCAGGAAGCAGGAAGCCTGGCTGCCAACACGGAGGTGGTGACCTACAGGGGAGGACAGTCTGCTGACTGTCTGCACACCTGGGCACGACAGACAACACACACACCGACACACAACAGCGACTACACTATACCAGCAGTACTAGACTTTGAAGTTCATGTATTAAAAAGCGATAGAGGTAATACTGAGGCCTCACAACAAGTGTCTGTACCCCGGATGCACCGGATCTCACCCAGTGACAGATGGGGTTGGCTCCCATGCCATCACAACCATCACGAGGACAAGCAGAGACGAGGCAGATGGGTTTTTATTTATAATAGCATACCAGCTGGGCAGCAGTAAATACAGTAGATAAACTCGTGATGTGGTCTAATTGCAGTTATACCTTGAGAGGCAGCACAGCCACGATCAGAGAATCGCCTACGCTTTACGTCAGGTCACAGATAAATGTCTTCATTTGAAAAGGCATGATGTGACAGCTGCTCTCAAAAGATAGCAACGACTACCAGCCACAATTAGCTTCCCTGCTAATAGACGCTTCGTGTCTTACAGTACAGTCACGAAACCTACTCTTATGTCTTAACTATCACGTAAATGAGACACCAGGTTGTCATTGATCAGGGAAAACGGCCATAGGTGAACGTGTCCTGCAGATCGCACATATCTCGAGTTTCAAGTGGCTGCAAAAGTACAAATTAAAGTAACACAACTGGCCTGCATGAGATTTCTTTTCATTCACACAGTTTGCATTGGGAGAAGGAGCCCTGTCTACTCACACACACACACACACACACACACACTCAGCAGCCATGTTGCTGTACAGTACAGTTTGAATCTACAGTATAAGGTAAAACCAGATTACTTATCTACTGCATGCATGTGTAAATATGCTGTAATCAGGTTAGTTCAGCGCACATGAGCTAATTCCCACATTACCTGCGTTAATTGATTTCTCTGTGCAACCAGGTCCCTGAAGTGCATAAATGTACCTGTCTCCACTAAGCCAGTTTGTTTACTTTGAGTCTTGTCACAGCTCACCCTGACAGCTGCTGCCAATCAAACACAGATTTTGACATGTTTCTCCACAGGCTTTGCAGAAAAGGAGCATTTGGGGATTTTTTTCCCCCCCTTCGATATATTGTCCATCCATGAGCTATGCCGCTTATTCTGTTAAGGCTGTGGGCAGAAAATGACAGCTCTGCACAAAACGGATCAAACTGTGATTTCAGTAGACCTGTGACACTTTTTAGATTAATATTTGACTTGCAATAACTACACACAGTCTATTGTCCCAACAAAGGCAGTAGAACAAAAAAGACACAGAGAAAACAACACAGCAACATGCTGAGCCCCAGTTAAAATGAGAACACAGCCTCAATAAAAAGGGAAGAAATACCGACCTGAGGTTTTTGTGGTTTCATTTGCAATGCAAATGGTTTCTTTTGTCCTTCATCTTTTATAGCATACTGTGCAACACTTTATTGACAATGCACAATGTGTGTGTGTGTAGGGGACTGTTTGCGTGTTTACTGTTCGCTCTGCTGTTCCAGGCTGACAGAGACTCTGGCACCGCACTCACCCCTGTCACAATGACGGAAAGAGAACAGGTAAGAGGGAAAACTGAGCAATTTGTTTACAGCACGGTGCTGACACTCCAAGCGCTGCCGCCGCTATCCGGCGGGACGCTCGCTAACCACCTCAAAGCTTCACCCCTCCCCGCTACAAAGGTCAGAGCGAGCACAATGAAACAGTAATCACAAACATAACCCAACCAGAACAAAGCAAAGACACACCGAGCGGCCGCTGAAATGGCCACTCTTATCAAACCCACTGGGGGATGACCTTCCAAATGTCAGAAACAGGAATCTAAAACCGGACTTGAAGCAGTTAAACACAACACTGGGCAAAACTGGGAGACATTAAATGACCTATTTTGTGGCTAAAGAGCACGGTCAGCTGTGTGTGTGTGTGTGTGTGGTGTAACACGTAACAAGTTCACAAGTTAATGGACTAAAGAAAAACTAAGCTGAGTCCAAGAGCGAGCGCATCAATCCCATCATGCGCAGGTCTCAGCTGTGTGATATTTGTAAAGGATGGAACTGGTTGCCAAACAGGCACCATAAGGTATTTTTTAGTGGCTGGCTGCAGGGATTGGTGACAGTGGTTAAGGGGCTAAGAAAGATCATGCTGTCAAATCCACGTCTTTACTCAGCTGAGACACAGCGAGTATTGGTGGGAGAGCTGCTCCTTAAAAACCTATCAGCGTTCTATAGGTGGAACACTGTGGCGACACGCGTCGGCGTTCAGCTGGATGCAGACCTTCGTCCCGCGCATCAGTACCTGTTCACCACGGGGCGTTCAGAGAGAGTTAACAGTCTCGCTTTCTTCCCGCTCACCTTTTTACCTGCCACTTCGCGGCTCTCCCTCCCTCCCTCCCTCCCTCTCTCTCTCTGCCTTGCTCTCACCACGCAAAGGCTTTTCTGCACATTTTCTCTCTTTGTAGTGCACTTTTGTGATAAATAGCGTCTGCGCTGCTTGGTGACACCATGAGAGAAGGAAGCGATGAATCTTTAATATGTCCTGTTCATAAATTACTCTCGCGCCATCAACCGTGATCCAGCCTTAATACATTTGCTTCTTTCCCTGTGTCTGTCACTCAACTGAGCATTAGTGCACTGACTAGAAAGTGTCAGGACGGGGAAAAAAAAAAACGTCTTGCAGCATTTTATATACTTATCACTGTAGCAAACAGGAGCAAACCTCCATGCGCCTAAGTGCACAGCAGTGACACGCATACTGTTCTAACGCAAGCGTTTATCTGTGTGTATGGAAGGAAAGACGGCGCCTTTGTCACTGTCATTTGAACGCCGAGCTACTGCGGCAGCAAAGTCACGTCCTTGTCCATTCTGCCATTTCCCCCCCTCAATGCTATATTGAGAAGTGCCATTACTCATTTCTGACAGCGTGCTGGAGACCCCGGTGAGAAATGGATAATATCAAGGCCGAAATCGTCCGGTGGCGACAGGAACGTACAGCTGTTCGGCGCGGGACGAACTCCTGGACGTGCAGCCAGGTCAGGCGATCTGTAACCGTCCTGACGCTTGTGTTAGCGTCAGCACTATCTACATGTACGGGACAAAACGTTCACGCCTGACAACATCAATGTGGGTACTGATGCTACAATATGTCACTATTTAATCCACCTTAATCAACGAAGCATAAACACTTTTCATCTCAGTCAAGTAGAATATAGCGAGACACTGATGACTGATGCCTATTTCAAATATGTAATTACCAGAGTTAATTAATAATGCGCCAAAGTCATTTTCCCCATGTTTACAGCCTCACCTGAGCATAATGGTGCGGAGTGTGCGCTGACATCAACCCAGACCTGTTTCAAAACGCCTAATTATAAAATGAAATCATTCAAATCTGCCCCTAATAGACGTTAATTTACCGTAATTACACAAATACTGCACCCAGTAAATGCTTAATCTAAAGCTTATTTCCACGTGCATGGCGCCAACCCAAAATGTATTTATGTTGGAAAAACAAGTCATGCTCAAATGCAACCATAAAAACCATTAGTGGGGAAAAAAAATACATGAAAAGTATCTATCCTTAAAATGCTCACCACGCTTTGATGCACCACAGCAGGGAGGCTTTTAATCTGTATTTAGAAATCTTCATTTATGACCCAACCTGAATAATATATTAGCTGATTTGATTATCAAAACACTTCTTCTTGAAACCCATTTCTAAAATAATGTCTTTGTCATCCTCTGCTGACCTGAAAAAGTCATGGATGTGATGATCCATGTTTCCCTTGACTTCCATCACAGTCAGACTCTTCTCTCATCTGGTACAGCACCCAGAGGGGAGGCTTTTAACTAAATCTAAGAGAACGGAATCTAATTTTAGTTTCTCCACTTCTGTTGTCACCTAATTTTAGGATTTATTCCAAATTTTTTGACAATGCAAAACTGCTGACCTTTAAGACTCCTATTACCCGAATTGAAGCCTGACCACCTGTCAGGATCAGTGACTATGGTGGTGTGAGGAGTGGAGCGAGCTGAATCACGAGACAAGCGTAAGTAGGAGGAGAAGGATTTATTCAGGCGATCATGGGAGGAGAGGGGCGCCGGGGTCTGTCGCAGAGCGGAACCTGGCGTGGCGGAGACTCCCGTGCCGAACCGAGGGCGATGAACGCCGGGCAAGCCGGGCACCGGCAGACGCTGATGGTTGGGAGCGACAGATCCAGAGCAGGGCTCCTCCAACCCTGCGTGGAGCTAAGAGCACACAAAAACAACTGAAAGCGAGCCGCGAAGGCTGGTGAGTGCGGACCACAAGGCAGGGCTCCGAAACTGCCAAATGAAAACAAGGTGCACTAATGTCTCACGCCGTGTGATCCCTCCGGAGTACAGACACGGCGGACTTCAAAACAGTTCGCCGAGACGTGGTGCGCAGGTTAACTCTCACCGCTCCGGAGAGTGACGGGCTGGAGAAAAGCCGGAGCGACGAGACGAGACGAGACGAGACGTGGATCCGAGGTCGGGAACAGGCGCTATGGTCAAAGTCGTGGGTCCGAGGTCCATGGGTGACGATCGACGATCTGACACTGACAGAACTGTGGAGGAGAGTTATGTAGGCACGCTAATCACACAGGTGTGAGTGATCAGCCAGGTGTATGTAATCAGGGTGAGAATGAGGTGGACAGGCAGAGAGCGCCCTGTACAGGAAGTGTGGATTGTAACAGTAATGATCGGGGTGTGGTGAGCTTCTCCACTGGGTGGAGTCTCACCCAGTGAAGGTCCGATCGGCAGCCTTGCCGATCGTGACAGAGCCCCCCCCTTAAGGGCCGGATTCCAGACGGCCCAACCTTGTGTAAACATCCACACAAAGTCGGGCGGGAGGAGGGGGACCCGGAGGAGGGACCAAACGCAGCGCGCGGTCCTCCCATCACTGTGTTGCCGGGGCCAGGACAGAAGGCGGACGAGCCCCTCCTGGGGTCGCCGGAACAGGAACAGAAGGCGAGCCCCTCCAGGGGTCGCCGGAGCCGGAAACGAGAAGGCGGACCCCTCCTGGGGTCGCCGGAGCCGGAAACGAGAAGGCGGGCCCCTCCTGGGGTCGCCAGAGCCGGAAACGAGAAGGCGGGCCCCTCCTGGGGTCGCCAGAGCCGGAAACGAGAAGGCGGGCCCCTCCTGGGGTCGCCAGAGCCGGAAACGAGAAGGCGGGCCCCTCCTGGGGTCGCCAGAGCCGGAAACGAGAAGGCGGACCCCTCCTGGGGTCGCCAGAGCCGGAAACGAGAAGGCGGACCCCTCCTGGGGTCGCCAGAGCCGGAAACGAGAAGGCGGACCCCTCCTGGGGTCGCCAGAGCCGGAAACGAGAAGGCGGACCCCTCCTGGGGTCGCCAGAGCCGGAAACGAGAAGGCGGGCCCCTCCTGGGGTCGCCAGAGCCGGAAACGAGAAGGCGGACCTCTCCTGGGGTCGCCAGAGCCGGAAACGAGAAGGCGGACCCCTCCTGGGGTCGCACCTGACGAGGAACAGGAGCCTGTGTGGGCCCTCCAGGCCGCACAATACCAGGACCCCTGGGACGAGGCAAGAGCAGGGAGCGAGCCCCTCCATAGGGCCGCACATGGCGAGGAACAGGGGCAGGAGCCTGTGTGGACCCTCCAGGCCGCACAATACCAGGACACCTGGAACATGACGAGGACAAGAACGGACCCTCCTTGGGACCGCTGGAAACAATGACAGGAGCCTGTGTGGACCCTCCAGGCCGCACAACACCAGGACACCTGGAACATGGCGAGGACAAGAACGGAGTCGGAAAACGCTTGAAGCAGAGAAACCTGTTGTGGTGTGAGAGCCTGGGTGGTCGGCGTCGGCGGTGGTTGCCGCGGCGTAGGAGCCAGGGTGGCCGGTGTCGACCGAGGGTGCCGTGGCGTGGAAGCCTGGGCGACCGACGCCGATGACGGCAGTAGTGATGTGGAACCCTGGGGGGTCGGCGTCGACGGTGGTTACAGTGGCGTGGCGACCTGGGCGGCCGGCGTCTGTGGTTACAGTGGCGTGGTGACCTGGGCGGTCGGCGTCTGCCATGGAGAGGACCTCGGGACAGCCGCCGGCGATGGCTACGGAGCCTAGGTGGGCGTTGTTGGCTCCTGCGGTCGGCTGGTGTGAACCTGAGAGGCTCTCCCGTCTTGGAGGTCGTGGACTGAGCGGCCTCCCTCTGGTCCATGGGGACAGGCATGGGCAGAACAGCGCTCTCCAAGGCGGCTGAGACAGGCATGGCCGTTGCAATGTCAGAGCGGCGTGGAGCAACGTGGTCAGAGTCAGAGCGGCGTGGAGCAACGTGGTCAGAGTCAGAGCGGCGTGGAGCAACGTGGTCAGAGTCAGAGCGGCGTGGAGCAACGTGGTCAGGGTCAGAGCGGCGTGGAGCAACGTGGTCAGGGTCAGAGCGGCGTGGAACAACGTGGTCAGGGTCAGAGCGGCGTGGAACATCGTGGTCAGGGTCAGAGCGGCGTGGAACAACGTGGTCAGGGTCAGAGCGGCGTGGAACAACGTGGTCAGAGTCAACATGGCGTGGAACAACGTGGTCAGAGTCAACATGGCGTGGAACAACGTGGTCAGAGTCAACATGGCGTGAGGCTGCGTGGTCAGGGTCAGCATGGCGTGAGGCTGCGTGGTCAGGGTCAGCATGGCGTGAGGCTGCGTGGTCAGGGTCAGCATGGCGTGAGGCTGCGTGGTCAGGGTCAGCATGGCGTGAGGCTGCGTGGTCAGCATGGCGTGGGGGCACTGAAACCTCTCCTCGGTCGTCGGTGGTGAGTATGGCGAGAGCATCCTCCATCTTGACCCACCGAAGGGGTCTGGGGAAGCATGTGTCGCTCCAGGATAACCTCCACACGTTTACTACCTCCCTCCTTTCCCTCCGGCGAGAGCTAGTGACGACCCGGGAAAACACGGAACCAGGGGGCACTCCAGGAGTGGTCCAGCATGGAGTGGCCTGACCTGGGACTGGGTGACAGAGAGCGTGAGCGACAGGCTCGGCGTGGCTTGGAGCATGAGGAGAGGGTTCAGGGTGGCGTGGAACAGCATGAGGAGAGGGTTCAGGGTGGCGTGGAACAGCATGAGCTGCAGGCTCTGGGTGGCGTGGAACAGCATGAGCTGCAGGCTCTGGGTGGCGTGGAACAGCATGAGCTGCAGACTCTGGGTGGCGTGGAACAGCATGAGCTGCAGACTCTGGGTGGCGTGGAACAGCATGAGCTGCAGACTCTGGGTGGCGTGGAACAGCATGAGCTGCAGACTCTGGGTGGCGTGGAACAGCATGAGCTGCAGACTCTGGGTGGCGTGGAACAGCATGAGCTGCAGACTCTGGGTGGCGTGGAACAGCATGAGCTGCAGACTCTGGGTGGCGTGGAACAGCATGAGCTGCAGGCGCTTGGTGGCGTGGAACAGCATGAGCTGCAGGCGCTTGGTGGCGTGGAACAGCATGAGCTGCAGGCGCTTGGTGGCGTGGAGCAGGAGCTGCAGGCGCTTGGTGGCGTGGAGCAGGAGCTGCAGGCGCTTGGTGGCGTGGAGCATGGGCGGCAGGTTCTGCGAGGCGTGGAGCATGGGCGGCAGACCTGGCGAGACGTACGGGGGAAGCTGGATGATTAGGACGGCGAGAACTAATGGAGCTTGAATCCGAGTAGTGAGGGAACGGCTTCGGATCCGTCTGGTCGGAAGCGGTGGTGAGCTCTGCATGGGCACGAGCACGAAGGGTGGCCCAGTAGGCCACGAACTGAGGCAGCGTCCGCGGCGGAACCGGCTGCATAGTTGGCTCCTCCTGCCTAGACAGCGGTTCGGGGACAGTGAGGCAATGGGCAAAAGACAGGTTCCGAGGCCCTGAGTTCGTGGAGCTGGACTGGCGTGAAGCCGCATGGCCTTGGCGTGGGGTGACGCACACTGGTGTCGAAAAAAGGGGGTCCCCCTGGTGCTTCAACTCCTTCCAAATGTCACGAGCCTCCGAGGAAGAGAGGCGAGGAGCGAGCTCTGGTGCAAGGACAGGCTCGAACCTCATGAGACCAGAGGAAAGATCTGTGGTGCCGGAAGTAGTGCTTGGGTCGGGACCAGATAACACGGCCCGGCGCGCTGGCGGTGGACGAGGCGTGGGCGCAGGCAGTGGACGAGGCGTGGGCGCAGGCAGTGGACGAGGCGTGGGCGCAGGCTGTGGACGAGGCGTGGGCGCAGGCTGTGGACGAGGCGTGGGCGCAGGCTGTGGACGAGGCGTGGGCGCAGGCTGTGGACGAGGCGTGGGCGCAGGCTGTGGACGAGGCGTCTCCCTCTTCCTGAGCCTGGCCTGTCCGGCCAGAATCTCAGGGAACCTCTTGTGAAGCTTTAACTCCGGGTAGACAGAATAGTAATTCGTGATCCAGTCCAACGTGGAAATGCGGGTCGGGGAGTCCGTGATGTCCGGGATGGTGTCGAGGAGCTTGAAGAGATTCTGGATCATTCCGTTGAAGTCGGGGGTGTGGCCTGATTCAGCGGGCTCCATTGTGGTCAGATCGTACTGTCAGGATCAGTGACTATGGTGGTGTGAGGAGTGGAGCGAGCTGAATCACGAGACAATTCGCCCTCGGTTCGGAGACTCCCGTGCCGAACCGAGGGCGATGAACGCCGGGCAAGCCGGGCACCGGCAGACGCTGATGGTTGGGAGCGACAGATCCAGAGCAGGGCTCCTCCAACCCTGCGTGGAGCTAAGAGCACACAAAAACAACTGAAAGCGAGCCGCGAAGGCTGGTGAGTGCGGACCACAAGGCAGGGCTCCGAAACTGCCAAATGAAAACAAGGTGCACTAATGTCTCACGCCGTGTGATCCCTCCGGAGTACAGACACGGCGGACTTCAAAACAGTTCGCCGAGACATGGTGCGCAGGTTAACTCTCACCGCTCCGGAGAGTGACGGGCTGGAGAAAAGCCGGAGCGACGAGACGAGACGAGACGAGACGTGGATCCGAGGTCGGGAACAGGCGCTATGGTCAAAGTCGTGGGTCCGAGGTCCATGGGTGACGATCGACGATCTGACACTGACAGAACTGTGGAGGAGAGTTATGTAGGCACGCTAATCACACAGGTGTGAGTGATCAGCCAGGTGTATGTAATCAGGGTGAGAATGAGGTGGACAGGCAGAGAGCGCCCTGTACAGGAAGTGTGGATTGTAACAGTAATGATCGGGGTGTGGTGAGCTTCTCCACTGGGTGGAGTCTCACCCAGTGAAGGTCCGATCGGCAGCCTTGCCGATCGTGACACCACCCAAAGCAAAGCTGAAAATGAAGGCATGTGTTAATACAGCGCAATGCTGTGAGCCTTTCTCCTTCAAGGACTGCTTTTAAATTACTTGTGTAAATACTTCAAATGTCTTTATACCTAATTTGTCTCACTCGCGCAAAGGGGGGTGTCACGTAAAATTAAATCAGCTCAACACACCCAGTCTCCTTTATCTCAGGCGTAATCCACCCCGTAAGGCAGGATGGCATAAAGACGATTTAGATGTTTGCACTCAGCATTTTGAGCAGTGGATTGCTGGTGTATGGAGGAGAAACTGGACTATATTAGAGAACAAAATGCCCAACGCAAACATGAAGGGGATTGAAATTGAAATAAAAATTATGGTTATAGTCATTTTAACAATGATAATCAAAGCAACATGAGCCACAAGGTCTTATCAAATGAAATTCAGGTGTTGGTATCTTTAATCCAATATAATGTAACTGTCATTGCCGTCATCTTCATGGCCAATTACCTTTAACACCTGTCATGTCGCATTTTATCATAGGAGCACTTCACCTGAGAGAGAGGGGTCCTTTTTGTACAATTAACATGTAGATATGCGTATCAATAAACTGGAGCTGAGGGTTTGTTTTGCTGCTAAATTAACACACCATTGTGTTTCTTGGTTTCCTCTCCAAGACTCGCCCCCGCACAGACAAGCCGACAAAGAAATGTGTAAGTTAGCAGATGTATTAACCCATTTCAGTAAACGATGGCGTGTGAGGAGGAACTAATGTAAAAGAAACAGACAATAGACAAAGGCAGTAAACAGAATTAACAAATGACAGCTGCGGAACGCGCAAAGCAACGATAGCGTGAGTGGGATGGAGATGTATAATGTGAGCTGTTGTGCTGTGGCTGCAGGATGTCAAATCTTAGTCATCCTCAAGAAAGCCTTACCGAACACTGAAAGCATGGTGGGAAAAAAAAAAAATCTATTTGCTACTGCGGGATGAGGATTTTGCTCAGGATGCAATATTACATTTCATTCAGTGCGCAAAAATGGATGGAACACAACAAAAGGAAAATAAATAGGCTTTTGGACTCAGATTATTTTGCCTCTTATCAGTTGTTACATTTGAATGGTGCCTGTTTATGCCCCCTGAAGGCAAGAGAATGTTCTGCATAACTGTCGTGCACAAACCGAAACAACGCGGAATAATACACACAAAAAAGTCCGTATCTAGGAGCACGCATTTGTTAAATTGAAATGCATTCTTCCATTAATTCACATATTGATCGGTTGCAAAAAAAAGGGAATAAATTACTCTTTGAATTCAGACTTTTGCTCATAATAGGAATCATTCATCAGCCGCGTCTCTCCCTCTGGGCTGGTGTTACAGCAAACTAGCAGCTTGCGCAGAGGAATTAAAAACGGATTCTCTCGCTCTCTTCACTTTTGCACGCAGCATTTATCAATTATCCACCAGCAAATATTTTCTGCCACAATACCATTTGTTATGCCAATAAATTCACTATGGGTTGTTTCCGATGTGCTTCATAGAGGAAACAAAGGGAGATATGGGCAAATACAAAGCCTAACTCTGACAGGAGTATAACAAAGAGATTTTCAGTGCAATTTCTAAAATAAATAATTAAATAAAACATCTATGGCGCAATAATTGAAAAAGCATCAAGACATCTCGACTACTGCGACTAACACTCTTGCAGGCAGCGCTGCCAGCAATGAGGGGCATTCTAATAGTCGAACCCCTGGCTTATTGAAACAAGCTTTTAAATATGTCATGAGTTAGTTTCACATTCTTTAGAAGCTGCCGCTGCAGCTCTGAACACGTGTTTTATGGGCCACTCGAGACGACGCAGAGGCGCAGAGTAGAGGTGGCGCAGGGGGACTGGAGGATATGGACAAAGAACAAAACGATAGATTTTCTAATGATATGAGTCCCAGAGCCAGTGGAGCATCAGCAGATTAATTGATAGTGAAATAATGAGAGCTTGTAGCCACCCTAGCTCACTAGAGGACTCCCCCTCACTCATACAGTGCAGTACAGAGCTGGCTCAAAGATTAGTCAAGTAGGCCTGGAGAAGAAAAAAATTACTGGTTTGATCCTTGCATCCAAACAGCAGTGAAGAAACAGCTGTGTAGGAATCAGGACTATGCACTTTGTGTTTGTGTGTGTGTGTGTGTGTGGTTTCATGGCTTGATTTATGATCTGATGAAATGATCCTAAAGCTCTGACGATGAAGCTTAAAGGCATATTGCATCAGCCATGAAAACAACTATCAGCAATTGCTGAAAATTCCTTACTCTCGGTCTAGTTTTGTCTTCCGTTGAGTAACGCGTTTGCATTTTTTCAGAAGCTCTAACCACTCGCGTCGTTTCCTCCATCAGGTTTCATTATTGCAGTTTCGCCATGTTTACAGGTCGACGACTTCTGTCAAACAATGTCAACATTACCCGACAGCATTTCCCTTATTACAAAACAAATCTCAGCTGAACTCCCCGCATGTGACATCATGCATAATTTAAGGTTAAAAGAAAAACTGCCAGTAAATAGAAAAGTTACTCAGAGAAAGGACGTCATATCCTTCTGTGTAACTAAGTGTATAATTGTGCTAGAAATATTTTGGCATGTGGAAGCAAACACACAGCTCATACGCAGAAAACAGACCACACTGTCCCATTAGTCACCAGAAACGTCATTTCCCTCGTTGACTATCCAAGACAGCATCCATGGACCAGCTAACCAAATAAACGACGGTGACGCCGAAAGGGACGGCGGCATTCATTAAGCTGGAGGCTGGCGGGACGGCAGCAGCAGGACACCGAGCGCTGCGGCGGGAAGACGGATGTCCCCTGAGCGGGGGAACAGAACTCCTGCGCTACCTGCTCCCTGGAAACTTTTCCTAATCAACTCAGCGTATTTGGACTAAACAGAGGGGGGGAGGGGGGGGATTGGGGGACATGGAGGCGAGGGGGGGTATGAATGAGGGACAATGGTGTTTATTCAGGTGCACACAGTTTTGTAAGGCAGTCAATTTGCTGGCTACAGAAACAAATTTCTGTAGATTACACAAACAAAGGAGCACATTTGCAGAGCAACAAAGCTCGGCGTTGAGGTGCAGGCTTACTGGCCAAATTCCCCTATAATTGGAACTGGCCAAAGCAATTCTTCATACACTAAAACCCGCATTTCAGCTGTTTATGCTGCATGCACCCCCCTCCCCCCTCCCCTGCCATGTGACTGAATGCATGAATAATAACTAAAAAACACAAGTGGAGGGAAATGTGTGCGCATTTAGCTTTTCATCAAAGTTTAAATGGAGCCAGTTGACTCATATTCATCGAGGATGTACACCAGGCAGACTCTGAGAGTGTGTACAGCATGTGTGAAACCTGCTACAGTTATTGCAGAGCATCCACAACTTTTTTCTTTTCGAAACATCACAACCGTGAGTATATTTTTCGAGACACCTTCCCGGTGATGGCAAGGACGCGTTCGTGCAGTGGGTCAGGCAGAACACGGCAGCAGCTGTACCCGCGGCCACCTCCAGCGGCAATCTCCTTCTCACGATGTATGGTTGTGACGGTGAGTGTAGCATCAATCACGTTCACCGTACGTACAGTATCTTCTGCTCAGGCTGCGATGCGACTACTTGTTGTAAAATAAAAGCGGCAGTAGGCACAGATGCCGTTATTTGTCTCTTTAAATGTCCATTGGGCTTCTAAAGTCTGAGGATGTGGGTGTTCTCCCCGATACTGTAGCATGTTGATCCAGTTGTGCAATAAGTTAATTTATCTTAATTAATGGCGCATGAGCGTGCAAGGCATTTATGAATGATTATGTACCATCAACATGTGCGTGGATGTGACTGACAGCAGATGCATCTGGAACATTTGACAAATAGGACTTTTGACTGTTTCTGATGTATAATTAACATCACTAACGTATGATTGTTTAGTAAATGACACCCAGTACTAGTGTTCATATGGTGAACATTCCACACTCAACCTT
Source organism: Macropodus opercularis (assembly GCA_030770545.1). Classification (NCBI taxonomy): domain Eukaryota; kingdom Metazoa; phylum Chordata; class Actinopteri; order Anabantiformes; family Osphronemidae; genus Macropodus; species Macropodus opercularis. The sequence goes on along the minus strand of CM061094.1, from coordinate 5,306,690 downwards.
ATTGTTTATTCTTTTTTTTTTTTGGTTTTTACTTCCTTAATAGAGGTTTGATTGAAAGACAAATTACTTGGATTCGTGACTGTGGGAAAAAAAGTTTAGCTTTTGCACAAGAGGATTTATCTGACCCATGTGGAGCGTATGGTTTGGACCGAGCCTGGCTCTAAAAACATTGCATCACTGTAGTAGGTATTGTTGCGGGTAACTAATTAGTAGCATAACATTTTGTGATCAGACCTTACCCTGAGAGTATGTGACGACTGAACAGCCAGCCCGGTGAACTCCACCTGTGCCACGTCGTCCGCGTGTGCACCGACCCCGTGGATGACCAGGAACGGCCCGTTGTACTGGGTGTCGTGATGAGCGACCAGATTCAGGTCGCTGTCCACATGGAAGATGGGATTCGACGCCGTGAACGTCACGTCTTTGTTCCCCGCACAGTCGTCAAAGTCAACTGGAAGAACAAGCACAGAACGGATGGGTAGGTGTTAATGTCTTCCCCACACAAGACATGAGGCGAGTGAGGTACGCACTGCGCTGTAAGAAGTTGAAGGACTGCCAAACAATCCACAGAACCCAGTATTTCTCAGATATAAACAGATGCCCTGAAGATAAACAAATATCCTGAAGAAAGACTACTTGGAGGAGCTCTGTCAGGCTACAGCAGCAAGCCAGACAAGCCTTCTGCAATATTTATGGCCCACAGCATAGCAACATGCTCTGCACTGTCGACTTTTTAATCCTTCTCGCTTGCGTTCGCTGTACTGTTGCTCCAACAGATTTAATGTACAGGAGAAGAAAAGTGTCACCTTTGAGTTGCGTGCATGTGACGCGTGCACGGGTGAGAATGCCTTGTCTGACTGAGGAAGATATCACCAAGGAAACTTTATCCCTTCTGATCATGTTCATCCTCTCTTTATCTCTGTCACACACTCCCCCCCAGGTGTCACAACATGATCCCTATGTGCTCCCCCACCTACAACCCTGATGATCCTCCCCCCTCGTCTTTACCTTGGCCTCATGTGATGCGCCCCACTTTTGCTGAGGGTGGGTTCCCACAGGAGCACGGACGTGTACATTTGTTGCAGCGCATGTTGCTCAAATGTCAATCTTTATTATTTCTATTATAGTATAAATAATTAATAATAATAATAATAATACAGGCAACAAGAAAACAGGATATAGCCTCTGGTCATTACTATTTTATGTGTGGAAGTCAGTGAGCGAGCAAAACAAAGTCTGCATAAGCACAATTATGCTTCTGCTTCTCCGCTGGGACAAGTACAGAATTCCAGGCTGTCAAGACAATGTCCTACATGATTCATCAAATATGGATGAGACGCTTGCATCATCACACGGCTCATGACCAGCGGAAGACAATCTGTCCCTCCCCTCGTCCGCATTAGGGACTGAGAGGGTTTCTCAGAGCAGCTTGTGGATCTGTGTGCTCCTCTCTCGAAGATGAAGCACAGCTCTTTCAGTGCAAAGGCTGCGAGCTTTCCCTGTTCGACCAACTCATTAGTAACTGCCAAAACAAAACACCATATTGTAATAATTGGTGTCCAACTGCAGGTTATACAGGTACAGAGATGAACAAAGGCTCAATTTACCATCCATAAAAGACATTGAACTATTGTATAAACACGATTTGCTTATTTCTTTTTGTCTGAGTGGTACTACCACTGTAATACAAACCTGAAATACTGTTCCTTCACATTAAAAGCACAGATAAAAGTGTCAAATGAAGGTTTATGGAGCATTTACATTTTTCCTATGTGAATATCAAATATGACCTGCTGTCATTCTGTATGTGACCAGATTTTCACATTATCCAATCAGAGATTTGAGACAAAGTACTACAATAAATTGTATGAAGGGTTGTGTGTGTTTGAATAAAATACAGGCCTTACTGAAAAATCTGGGTCTTGACAACACTGCTGAGTTATGGCTTGGATTTCTGAAGACCATACAGTGTAAGACAGTTAATTTTTTTTATTATTAGACAGTTAATATATTAATTTACTTAAAAACTGCCAACGACACCAATTCCACCGCCTTACTTTGTAGAAACACTGGTCTGACTTCATCTCAATCCATGCATATATCTCTATAGACGGCAGCACAAAAGCGAAGCAGGAAATGTCCATAGTTAGTAGTACAGGAAGTATAAAAATCAATAGACTGAGGTCTATCAAAGTGCCAGTTTAATACACTTAACCTTTGTGACTGTTTAGTTTAGCTTCTTCTATCACTCACGCTGCAGACATTTTAAAATCTTCCCCCTGGATAGGATCGTTTTCTGCCATCTGGACGAGGGGAGCGAGAGCGTACAGGAGTGATAAAAGAAGAGGACTGAAGAAAAAAGGGAAAGGAAAATGAAAAAGGAGGAGGACAAGGAAGGCGAGGCTACAATGGACACTGAGGGACAGCTACAAAGTCAACAAGCTCTCTCTCGAGGGAAACAAGGCTCCATCTCAATATTCAACTCTCACTTCTAAGCCAAAGCATGAAAGATGTGTTCATTTCCATTCCCATTACAAGCCTCAGATTTATTTCAATAACATGGGCGCGCTCTTTAGAGCCTGCAAATTGCAACGCCAAACAGTGTCAGTGGCATTTCAAAGGCAGCCAGAGAGTGTTTGATGGTATTCTAATGTTGTCAGGTTTTGGAAAAGGAGGGGTGTTCAGAGGAGATCATGGTGAGCTGGCGGCTTTGAAGTCAAGCAACAATGACGGAGCGCAACTCGCCCCACTCGCCGCCATCGCCGCCGCACACGCGCTTTTCTTTCTTCTGTGTGCTGGCTCAGGGTTGAAGAACCGTGCACAACAAGGATTAGGGTCGTCAGAATCCCTCACTGATGACTCAAGACGAGGAACAGGGGGTAAAAGGGGGGGGGGGGGGGGGTGCGACTTTTCCCTCAAGTTTGACATTCAAGTTCCTTTCAGAACAGAACCTCCTGTGGAGTCTGTGGAGCAGCAAATGCTTCAGAAACGCTGTGATCAAGCGCCATCATGACACTTATTAGCTTGCTTTATCATCCAGTGCATCGTCCTTGCAAAACACGGCTTCAAAACTCTCGTTTAAGCTTGCAAGACAAACACGCAACACACACCCCGCATCCTATGAGGACTGCATAGCTGAGAATGTAATTCCAACACCTAATTCAATTTGCTGGTAAACAGGTTGGATTTTACAAAATAACAAGCAACTATAAACGTGCAATGCCTTAGAAGTTTCTAATGAAATCGCTTTATACTGTAATTGGCGACTTTAGCGAAGTCGGTCGCTCTCCTGTAAAATGCTATAACGGCAATCTTGATTTTCGGCCTCTTGTTGATGAGACATGTTTTAACAATATGTAACCGGATTTCCATTGGCTCAACTCTATGTGTGAAATTGCCCCCCCTCCTCTGTCAGGTACTGAAGTTTTTCCTTTGAGCTGTTTTCAAGACAATTTTCTGTCTTGTAAGTAAATGTCAAGTCTCCATGATGGGAGAGATGGGAATCAGAGGAGTAATCTCAACGGTGGTGTGTTTGAGCCGATAGCTGCTGTGTGTAACCAGATGTGTGTGTGTGTGTGTGTATGCAGTCTCATAAAAAAAGAGCTCAAGAGAACACCACTTTGAAATAATCATCTGGCATTAGAGAGGGAGCTGCTTTTGAAAATGTATTTACACCCTGAATTGCATTTTACCCCAGGGTTCCCTATCACAGAGCTCTGTGTAAAACCCATTATTGGGATTCAGAGGTAACAAGGCTTGGGCTTTTTATCTAGGAACATAATGGTTTAAAGCTTTTTGTCTACTAAGGTGGTGCTGATGGTGGAATCTTTTATCTTGACTTTGTCAGGTGATCAAGCTCCATTTTAACCATTTTCTGATACTCTGCCCAACCCTGTCATGTCAGCTGCAGGATATATAATCGCCAGATACAGTGAGCGTGTGTGTGAAGTTTGTTGGTCTGTGCATATAGACATTTAAAGGGCAGGTAAACAACTACCTCGTCAAATCTTTCCATCCACTCCAGCTTCAGTACACTTCCGCCTTTCATGACGTCGTGTTTTTTCTTCAGCAGCTGAGCTTGTGTTTGATTTGCTGTGTGTGTGCCTTTCTCAGATATTCAATCAAGCACCAATAAGCTGGAATCCAGCTGCTGTCATCTGCTCGTCTGATTAGTTTATATAACTGGGACATGTACTGTGTTTCGAAAGCGACGTCTGTCACACTTGGCAAACCGCAATCTGCATGAAATGCAGAATATTGTAAGGAAGAGAATCATTTTCACCCTGGTGCCAATGCATCTGTCAAGCAAATGTCACGATTATGATAAGATGAGCAATGATAATAAGGCTATGAATGCAACTTAAGCTAACATTAGTCTCCAAATTCATTCCTTCTATTCTCCTTGCTCTTCTCTTCTGTGTTTCACTCCACCAGAATTCAAAAAAGCCAGAAACCTCCAAAACGGAAACCAAGCAGAAATTATCTGACTTGTCTAAAGTCTAGTTTTGTTCAAACACTCTGGGCTACAGAAGGTTCCTCCACATGTTATATCAAGAATAGTGACGGTGAGCCTCTGTGACCCATGTCCATAGCATGCAAACCATGCTTCTTTGTCACTGATAAACCTCGGCAGACTTACTTCAAGGTCAAGGTCAGGTTCATGTGGTTGTGGACGTGGCGGGAAAGTAAAACCTCCACTTGACTGACCAAGTTACAGAAGATGGAACATCTTTCACTGGAGAAGCAGTGTGTGGCAACATGGTCAAGGCAACCCAAATAAACGGATTAGACACTGGCATCACCTCATATCTGCTTTTCACACACGCCACCAAGCACATAGATCACAATCTAATAAAAAACATCTTGACAATTAATGGGACAAATAGTATGAGAAGACAAAAGGACGTGTTATTTGTTCAGTACAGTAGCTGCCAGTTGGGCGCTTAATTACCGTGTTCCGCAAAAATTGCAGTGATGAACAACCTTTATAAAAACTTGTTCAAAAACAGGTGTCTGCATTTCAAACTCTTAAAAGTATAAATATACTATGCGTGCTGAGCTTTTGACAAGAGGAGAAGAAGTTGTTTATTTTTAAGGCTACAGACCCTTATTAGTGTTTGACATTCATTGTTGTCTAGAGTTGTTCTGTGTGGCTGTGTACAATTATTTTCAGAAAAAAAAAACTGCTAATTTGAGACATGACGATCCCCTTGAGTGTTCTTTCAAATAGGAAGGTCATAAAACTTCACTGTCAACTCACGCCCCCAGAAAAAAAAAAAAAATCCAGTTGTTAGTGTTTTATTATTTTTCATTCTAAGCTATAACAATAAAACCTGTCAGAACTGTAGAGAAGTAACACTGTGCGGCACTGACGTTCCTAAATTTATTTACTTAAGGTTCAGAGATTGTGTTGAGTCACCAGCCTAAAAAATGTGCAAAAGCTGATTATGATAAGCAGGCACTTACAAAATAGATCAGTCACCAACAGCTCGGCGGCAGAGTTCACGTCATTCTACAAGCCACGCTCAGTCAAAGGGAGCTGCAGCCGTCTTTTAAATTAAAACGACTTTCACGATCAAGCGGTGATGTTTGATGCTAAACGCAGAAGCTTACCTCATAGTCGCTCGCTCGCATCACCTGTCAACATCTGGACAGACTTTTCTCTGCGCTGTTGCGTCTGCTGTCCGTGTCTTTGTGCCTTGTTTGTGTCTTTGTGCCACAATAAATCAGTAGGATAGAGATGGGATAGAGAGAGAGAGAGAGAGTAATTATGTTTAAAACAAAGAGGACCAGCTCTCTCCTTGTTATCGCCTGGAATCGCGGCCTGTCGTGCACCAGGCCACACAGATACGCGTACTCGTCTAGTGTTTGAATATGGGCCTACTGTACTTGTGTTCATGTCTCGTCTTGGCCGATGCTGCTGCTGCACATCTTCATTAGCTCATCATTACTATATCTGCCAGTTAACAAGACCAAGGGTGTTACAGCCGTGGTAGCAGCTCTGAGACGACAGGCTTTGACTTAACAAGCTGAGGTTGACACGTTATTGAATTTAGACACAAAGTAAGGCTGGGTACTATGCAACTTCCTCTGAATTTACAGGTTCTGGATAAAAATCAAAATTTGTCAAGATAATGGCACTGGCTGAAATGTCAGGGGATCACCGAGTACTAAATTAAACCGGAGCAGGACATACAAAATACAAACGTTTATGCTAAAATGTCATCTAGCTGTTCCACAGGAAAAGGAGATGCAACACAGTTATAGGAGTTCATCCTTTGAACTCTGAGGGTATTTGTGTAAAAAAAAATCTCCAGCTCATGGAGATGTTACAGGAGAAGACGACAACTGCAGACTGGACCATGTGGTCAAGAGGAGAAACCTTGCTCCTCCCATGATATTCAATTAAGAGAAGCAGAAGACTAGACAAAAAAAATTGCCACGTTTTATTTAATTTGGATATTTGCCAAAAGTCAGAATATTCATTCCTGACAACACAAAGCAAACAAGGAAAGACCTTGGGCTTATCACATCTTAACAAGGTTCCATGAGCATCTTTTCACTGCCATAATTGCAATATGCATTTCCCCCGATGGGCCGAAGCACTTTTCTTTCTAATCACCCGCGTTCATCAGGATGCAAAGTCACAGACTCCTCTCCGTCGCTCCCTCGCCAGAACTCCGTCAAAAAAAGCCACATTACTGGATGCCTCACATTTTTAACACACGCCTCACCTGTAACCTGACTGTTGCAAGGTGTCTGCTCCAGATGAATGAAAGCGAGTGTCAGCCACAGGTGAAAAAAAAAAAAAAAACCACAGTTCAGTGGGTTTTCCACAGCAGATCCTATGCATACATATCACTGCCAGCAACAGTAAACACACGCGGCTGTCTCCACATAAGCTGGGAATGTTTGGGCCTACAGGCTTGGTCTTTGAAGTTGACAGTTTAAGGATGCACCTGCTTAAATATGAATTTATTTAAATTGTCATATCAAAACCCATCATTGCACTCCTCAGTCAGTAAATAGAAATGAGAATGAGCAGCAGCAGCATTTAGAGAGAATGCTGTGAGAGACAGAGAATGCTGTGAGAACACGCGAGAGTCTGCGAAGTTAGTGCGAGAATTCAGCAAGGCGGCGCGTACTTCGAAGGAAACAGAAGCTCGTCAAGCTATCCGCCAACATTTAACAACAAATTAAAAGCCATATAAAACTTCCCGGACAAGAAATACTATCGTTCATCCTACCACTCTGGAGAACATAGAGGATTACATCGACGAGTGCTTCGAGAGAGTCGTCATGGGGAAATCCAAGCCGACGGCCCCGCTCAAGAGATCCCGACCCTCAGAGTCACCTGGAGCAGACTCACCCGACAAAAACATCGCTGACATCCTCGAGTCAATCGAGGAAAAACTTGGAAGTTTCGATGCGCGTCTGGCACTTGTGGAAATACTGCACAAGGAGTTCCAGGCGCTAAGGGAATCCCTGGAATTCAGCCAGCAGCAGGTTGTCGCTCTGGTCACAGAGAACGAGGCCCTGAAAGGATCTATGAAGACCCTCTCAGAGGACATGGCCCAGCTAGCGGCAGAAAATAAAAGAATTAAAGAGAGCATCATCGATCTTCAGGCCCGCGGCATGAGGGACAATTTGGTCTTTGCGGGGATCCCGGAGCAGGCAGGAGAAGACGCCGAGGACACCGTCAAAAACTTCCTTCAACAGCAGATGAAGCTGTCGGCCGATGTCGTGGGGGGAATCACCTTCCACCGGGCCCACCGCTTGGGAGGAAAGAGACCGGATGGCCAGCGCCCCAGACCCATCGTTGCCAAGTTCCGTGATTACAAGCAGAAGGAACTGGTGAAGAGCCGGGGCAGACAGCTGAAGGGAACCGACTACAGCGTCAACGACCAGTTCCCCAGGGAGATCCTGGACCGACGCCGCAGATTGTTCCCCATACGCAGGAGATTCATGTCGGAAGGCAGCCGAGCGGTCATCAGCGTCGATAAACTGTACGTGAACGGTCAACTCTACCGAGACCGGGAATCCACCCCATGGCTGTATTAACGACAGGTGGTCACACACACACGCACACACATAGACTAAAAATGAATGTATGTGTGTTTGTATGTATGTATGTGTCTATGTATATATGAGTGTGTATGTGTATATATATATGCATATATATGTGGGTGTGTGTATGTATATATGAGTGTATATGTGTATATATATGTATGTATATATATGCATATATGTGTGTGTGTGTGTGTGTATGTATATATGAGTGTGTATGCATGCATATGTGTATATGTATATATTCATGTTAGAAGGGAAAGAGAATAGATGCAGGTAACTAAATTATGTACATTAGTTCTTACGCATTATATAAAATCTCGCACCCTCTCGCAGATATGGTTGTAGATTGATGTCTACCTTCATGTTCACTTCACTGTTTCTGTTTGTGTTCAACTCACCCTTTACACACTTTTACTGTTCTTTCCTTTACTGCTTCCTCATCACTCACTTTCACTCCTATCACCCTATTCCCCCCCTAAGTCCTCCCCACACAACCAGCAGGATTAAACGTCACACAAAGAGCCACACCACAGGTAATGCATGCACACACGTACAACACAGAATTCATAATAGACATGTATTCACAGTTAGCCACACAACTAAATCTGCCACACAACACACATATAATTCACATCAAGCAGAGTAGTTATGATGTCACTGAGGGTTGTCACCTGGAATGTACGTGGAATCAATAAGAAGGAAAAAAGAGTCAAAGTATTAAACCACCTCAGGACTCTGCAAGCAGACATAGTATTACTACAAGAAACCCACACTCCCCAAACTATAGACTACACTTTAGCCTCACCAGAGTTCCCACATGCTTACTTGGCCGGCTACAACTCTAAACAAAGAGGGGTCGCCATTATGATACATAAGAATGTAAACTTTATCCATAAAAATACAATTATAGACCCAGAAGGAAGAACTATAATAATTAATATTCTAATACAAAAAATTGAATTCTGCATAGCCTGTGTGTACGGTCCCAATGTCGATGACCCCTCTTTTTTTCACACCTTCTTCACATCACTGGCTGCTCACTCTGGTTCTAAACTTATAGTAGGAGGGGACTTTAACTTAGTGAGTAACCCAGAGCTGGACAGGCTAAGCACAGCAGTGAGCAACAGGAGCTGGCAATCAGTAGAGACGTTAAAACAGTACATGGATGATTTCGGTCTTTGCGACGCCTGGCGTTCCTTCCACCCCACCTCCAGGGAATATACCTTCTTCTCCCCAGTTCACCACTCGCACTCCCGTATAGATTACATTTTAGTGAACAAGTCACTTCTATCAGATGTCTCTGACACCAGTATTCACTCTATCACCATTAGCGATCATGCACCAGTTTCTCTTTCTTTGAGTAGGACAGTAACACCACCAAGCAAGAGCTGGAGATTTAATACATCATTACTTAATGACCTGGACTTTATCAGTTACATCAAAACAGAATGGGCAACCTTTATGGAAATCAACGACACACCAGGAACGTCACCTTGTCTTCTCTGGGAGACTGGAAAGGCAGTTATGCGCGGTAGAATTATTTCATACTCATCAAACAAGAAAAAGAAAGTGATGTTGCAGGAGTCAGAACTAGAACAAAAAATTAAATCTCTGGAAATTAGCTATGCTGCTTCCCCACACGACGACATCCTGGGAGAACTAAGAAAGCTAAAATTAGAACTAAACAAAATTACGGATAGGAAAACTCAATTTCAAATAGAACAACTACGTTGGGAGAATTTTGATCATGGCAACAAATGTGGCAAATTCTTAGCCAACCAATTAAAAAACAATAAGGAAAAACAAACCATCCACTCAATTATTACAAAAAGAGGCAACATCACTCATGACCCTCAAAAAATAAATAATACTTTTAAGAACTTTTATCAACATTTATATACATCAGAAATAGAGCCATCTACCTCAGCCATAGAAACGTTCTTAAATAAACTTGAATTACCAAAGTTAAACCAAACACAAGTTATAACTCTGGACTCACCATTCTCCCCGGCTGAGCTGCAAGAAGCCCTGCAGCAGATGCCCAATAAAAAAGCTCCAGGACCGGATGGTTTTCCAGCTGAATTCTATAAGGAATTCTGGACTATGCTGGCACCAAGCTTTTACAAAATGGTAGTAGAAGTTAAAAAGCAAGGCTCAATACCAGCTAACATGAACTCTGCCGTTATAAGTCTGCTTCAAAAACCAGGGAAAGACCCCACTCTCCCATCAAGCTACAGACCAATTTCATTAATAAATGTAGACCTAAAAATAATCTGCAAAGCCCTCGCTAGAAGAATAGAGAAAATTACCCCTTATATAATTCACCCTGATCAAACAGGTTTTATAAAAGGGAGACAGTCAACAAACAACATGTATAGATTAATCAACCTAATTGATTATGTCACCATCCACAAACTAGAATCAGCCATTGTCTCACTAGATGCAGAAAAAGCGTTTGACCGAGTAAACTGGAAGTTCCTGCTAGCTACACTGCATACATTTGGTATTGGAAAATCCTTTATAGACTGGATCCAAATATTATATAGCTCAGCAAATGCAGCAGTTCGAACAAACGGTCAGATCTCGTCAAGGTTTAATTTGTGTAGAGGAACCAGACAAGGTTGCCCACTCTCCCCCTCACTATTCGCAATATTTATTGAACCACTAGCGGCAGCAATTAGACAAAATGAAGGGATCACTGGAATACTGACTAAAACAGTAAATCATAAAATAAGCCTATATGCTGATGATGTTTTACTTTTCCTCCTCAAGCCACAAAATTCACTTCCCACAACCACCACTATTATCAACGAATTTTCAGCTCTGTCAGAATACTCTATCAACTGGACAAAGTCTACAGTGCTGCCACTTAACTATGACTTCCAAAGCGCTCATTCTAACACACTCCGGCCAGGGAACATCAGATATCTGGGCATTGAATTCTCCGCTAGGCTGTCAGACCTCACAGAACTAAACTATTCTCCATTACTAAAAGAAATAGAATCTAACCTCAACAGATGGCAGTCCCTACCGATCTCATTAATGGGAAGAATTGCCACCATTAAAATGATGGTCTTACCTAAACTTAACTACCTGTTCTCAATGATACCAAACCAGCCATCCCAGGTGTGGTTTAAGACACTAGACGCATGCATCTCAAAATTTTTATGGAAAAACAAACCACCACGTATAAGCCTGAAAACGCTTGAAAAACATAAGAGCTGTGGAGGCTTGGAACTACCTAATCCTTACCACTACTTCCTTGCCAATAGATTGAATCACGTCCACAAATGGATAAATTCCAGTCCAGCAGATGTATCCTGGTTAGACATTGAACAAACATTTTGTAAAGACATTAAAATTGCAGATTTACCATTTATCAGTACCAAAATCAAACTTCATAATTGCTTCCGGTTTACTAGCATAAGAACATCCCTGACAGCCTGGTGGAAATTCTTAAAAATAACTGGCTCTTCACTTGCCCCCTGCCAATATACACCACTTTGGAACAATCCAGACATCCTACAAAACAAAAAAATCATTAAATTCCCAATCTGGTATAACAAAGGAATAACACATATGAAACACATTTTTGTAAGGGATAGAGTTATCCCATTCGAGGAGCTAGTGTCCAAATTTGGAATTACTAATGGCAACTTTTTAGAATATCAACAACTTAAATCAATAATTAAGGCAAAAAACAAAAACACTCCGATACAATGGCAACCTCCACCAGCAGTAGAACGGTTTATTGGAATCTCACCTAGAAGAGTATTATCAAAAATCTATATAATTCTGTCTAAAACGAATGACACAGTGTGTCTCCCGATATCTAAATGGGAAACTGATTTGGGCATCACCACCGACCAAACGTTCTGGACAAATATATGCTCAAACTTATTCCAAATGACTAAAAATACAAATTTGCAGTTAATACAATATAAAATTCTTCATAGAACACACTATACAGGTCAAAGGATGTTCCAGATGGGTCTCACTAAGTCCAACACCTGCCCACACTGCACAGATAACACAGCAGATAGATACCTACATGCATTCTGGTCATGCCCACCTGTGCAACAATTCTGGCAAGGAGTTTGCAAACACTTATCAACCTGGTTAAGGTATCCAATCCCAGTATCACCCGCACTGTGTCTTTTAGGAGATCTAAGAGGGCTCAATCTAGAGAAAAACACGTCACAACTACTATTCACTGCCTTATGCGTCGCAAAGAAAATCATCCTTATGAACTGGAAAACTAAAAAGAAATTAAGCATCAATCACTACTTGAACAGTCTGTCAGACTACATAACCTTAGAAACATTGACTGATTGTTTAAATCATTAACTGGAACTCCACTCTAATTGATTCCACCTCATGGTGGTGATGTGTGTGGCCTGAGGCGTTGTACTGTGCCCGGCACTGGCGTAGCGGAGGGAGGCCTGGGGCTGGGGTGCTGCTCTGCCCTTGTGGGCGGGGGGGTGGTTGTCGGGGGTCCTGGGGCGGCCGCACGGGCCCTCTGTTCAGGGGGGTAGTATCTGCGGGGCTGGTGCTTGGGGTCGAGGGGTCGGCTAGTTGGTGGATTGGCGCATAGCTAGCTCTGGGGGCGGGGGCGGACCTCCCTACTGGTGGGGGGGCGGACCGGGGTTGTGGACTTGGGTGCCCGGTGTCTGTGGGGTTCCCTGGCGGGGGCCTGCCTGCTCCTGGGGGGTGCTCCTTCCCCTGGGGCGTCCTTGTGGGGGCGGAGGGTTGCCGCTCCTAGCGGTCGGACTCCTAGGATGCGGCGGGGGCACGTGGCGATGGAGCATGATGGGATCGGTGGGGGGATCTGCCTGGGCGCTGGATCCCTGTGGCACCTGGGCTGGGATCGGACCGCCCTACACAGCTACACAGTGTGTGTGTGTGTGTGTGCATCTAGGGAGGGGTGCGGACTTATGTGCTTGTGTATATGGGGGTGGATATGTGTAGATGCATATGGATCTGGATGTGTGTTATGTAAGAGATTGCGTGTCTGAATGAATGACCTCACGGGGCGAGCATGAGTATGCGTGAGGGAGAGGATGTGTATGTGAGACAGAGGAGGTGGGGAGGCCCTGACTGCGCTGCCTGTGGTTCCCTGGGCAGCACAACCGTGGCCCTCTGGTCAGGTCTGTCTGTCCCCCTCTGGGAGGGACTGGGGGTGGTGGGATAGGATGCTGAGCTAGTCTGGGACCTAGCTCGGCTGACCTTTGTACCTCATGCCACAGCTACATTTTACACCCATTCACCTAGGTCTATGAGGGGCCCTGTCCATATGGGGGGACTGGCTCGAATTGCAGCCTTAAACATCGTCCCTCCCAGAACGGAATGCCCCTCAGTTTTTAACTACATTACACACAACACCAAACAAGGCTTTGGAGACTGGTAGTCTTCCAATGTCCTTTATATTCACATACACATACATTTAGGGCCTAAGGGGGTGGTCTCCTACCGGGGTCCGAGAGGAGGGGCCAGGTGTGACCTCGGTAGTCGCATCCGGCAAGGATGACCACCACCCTGTTCTTAATTGCAAGTAGACACTTAGGGACGGGGGACACCCTCTGGGAGACACGTCCGTCAGCCAGCGGTTGTGCTCCTGGACACCTCCCCCACTTTTAATGCATCTTAGCCCCACACTTACAAACCAAGCTGGCTGGCAGGGTAACGGGGTCCTGTCTTGCTGCCCCTGGCTCCTCCTCGGATGGGGGCGGGGGAGGTGGCTTTAGAGGTGCCGCGGGTCCTGCCCGGGGCCCCGCGGGTACTGGGTCGGAGACCAACCCACCTCATGAATGGGACTTCGCGTATGGTGTGGGTGTGAGTGTGTATAGTATCACGTATGGATGGGTAGGTTCTGGGGGGAATGTATGTGGCAGTATGTGGGTATGTATGTTAGTGGTGTGGCTGATGTTTGGGTGGCCCGATCCTGGCGCAGGCTAGGGGATCTTGCTGCCTGGGCGGCCTCCTCTGCTGATTCCCACTAATGCCTACCTAGTGCTGCAAGCCCACCATAACGCTGGGGGTGGTGTCTGGCCGTGGGGGGGGGGCTCTTCTCCGTCCTTGCGGGGGACGCAAACTGGGGGTGGGTTCCCCTCGGGACGCCGGGGGTCATCGCCTATGGGTTCCTTGCAGACTGTGGGTGCCCGGGTTCTGCTCTCTGGGGCTGACCCCCCCGGTGGAGGGGGGGTCTGCTTCTGTTCTTCCCGGGGTGGGCTGGCGCTGGCTCATCGGTGGCCGGACCTGGCTCCTGGTGCTGTCCCTGTGGCTGCTGCAGCCCTGTCTGGGGGGCGTGGGCGGGCGCCCCGGTTCAGGGCATCTGCCCTTCCGGGCCTGAGAGGTATGTGGCGCACTGGTTACTGGGCCCTTTCTTGCTGCTTGTTGGAGCATTGGGACGGTAGGGACACATTCATCACCTTCCCCCATCACCCTGGTTTCTGCTAGTGGCACTGTGCACCAATGCTTGTATCACCACAAGCGGTGAATGATGTTGTTTCACTGTTTCGGGGTAATGGAACAAACTATGAGCAACAAAGTGCATACGTGTTATGTTATGATATACCTTCCTCTTATGTATCTATTTACTTATTTTAATTGGTTTTTGTGTTGTTGTTTTTTCTGTTTTGTTTTTTCACAAATGAAGTTATCATGGTGTTGGTAATGCTGCACTTGTACTTATAGTCGTTGTGTGGTTATTGTTGTTATTGCTGCTGTGGTTACTGTAGATGTCGCTGCTTGTCATTATCATCATACCTACCAGGACTGTTAACAAGCAATTTCATCACTATAACTTATTTACGTAATGTTAGCTATACCCTGTTGGTTGTACTATGTATCTTGTTGTCTGTGCTTCCTCTTCTCACCCCCCCCCCCCCCCCCCTTTCCTCCTGTCCAATCCAGAGACTCTCATTTCGTCTTGATAGACCAATTAAAACAAAGATCTTCAAAGAGGGGTTCATAGTTCATGTATCCCTTTTGAAAAAGCAAAACTGCCCACCACAATACAGCATCCAGCACATACATGATGGATGCTAAACTGCTGGACAGGACAAAAAAAAAAAAAAAAAAAAAAAAAAAAGAAATGAGAATGTATCGCTGGATCTATGTGATCGGGACACCCTGAAGCCCGACTTCACAGGCTTAACCACGGCAGCCGAGCTGAAGAGACGGAGGGAGGTTTTATTCTAGCTCCATAACAAACTTCAGTCAGCCTGTGTTTGTTTGTTAGCGGCAGGGCAAAAGCTTTCTGTCAGAGGGAGCTGAGGGATGGATGCCAGTGGGTGATGGTGGGATAGCCTGCCAGAAGCGACACACATTATTGCTACAGTCAAACAATTCAAATGGTCAATCAGTTTCAGAGCGATGCGATAAACCTAAAACTTTAAACCTCATAGGGACATTGTCAACGAGTCGGATATAAACAGATTACATCCAGTCCAACAGGTGTTTTATTGGTGTGTCAGAGAATTAGAGAAGTGGCAATCGCAGGCAATAATGTGCATCATCAAGCATCCAGCGCAATGAACCAAATGACCTCAAGCTACGCTGCCAGAATGCTGACCATCAGCCATCTCGGCCAAAACTACTAAACCTTCATGTACCAAAGAATCAACCAAATGACCGGAGTCTGGCGTGGAATATAAAAACATCGCAGACAGAACAAAGACATGAATTACATGACAATGGTTTTTAATCACATTTTTTGAAAGTCATCTTCAGAATAACTGCAAGACCAAAATAAAATTGCAGACATCAGATGTGCACTAGCCTCTGAAACATTACAAATGGCTGACCATCTGGCGCTGAAGGACTAACAGAAGAAGCTCTGAGTCATCGGTCTGCGACTCCTCGCCGGCTTCTGCTCCGGTGCCACATTCTTCTAAACATACAAGAGGCACAAACATGGTGTTTTGTTTCTGCTGCATCCACGCGCTGACCGCCGACAGACCCCCTCCCCTTAATCGGATACTGCACTTGGCTGTGGAAACATTTGCACTTTGCCTACACTGTATGTGAAACCTTAGAATTTCAGGCTGATCCATGCCTAGTCATGAGCATTAATGATGCATTTCCGTGGTCCTTTCACAGCTTCCACAAAGCCCTCAGGCTGTCCTGCTCGAGGGCTGCCTCATGGACTTCCAACCTTCTATGCACACTTTCCTCAAGTCTACAGCTCTGCAGACTTCACTTGAGGTGACCACTGATGTATTGCAGAATTCTGATAATAAAAATAGAAAAACAATTTAAATCATTCATTGAATTACAGCAAGAAGTAGTTTTAATATACAAGGTTTCACATATATTTGGATCAATCTTCTTCTTCTTCTTCTTCTTGCTCCTCATATTAATATGAAAGAGAAAAGACCTCCACAGAATCTCACCAGTGACCTTGTGATCTACTCAGGGATCTCTTTCCAGCTGGATGTGCCTAGAAGACACGCGGTGGATGGGCCCTCAGAGTTATCTAATCTATGAGGTCTGGTGAAACCAGCAGAAGCACATCATCAGCAAAAAGCAGTACTCCACACATAATCCCCCCAAGGGCTCACATAATAGGCTTGTTCCAAGTCCACGAGAGGCGGGTGCTGAATCTCTGAACTCCCATGACCCCTCCAGCAGCCTTGCACAAATAAAGAGAGTCAGGATGGAGAAATACTTACATAATATTAAAATGATTATTTTTGCTGAGCAACCAGGCTGATTAAGTCTCTGATTAAGGGTTCGGTGTCTTGGGCTTGTGCTCCCAGTATGCAAAAGACGTGTCTTCATTTCAGAGATTCCTAAAGGCAATTTGAGAGGACATGACAAAAGATTCCTTTCTTAGGCTTTAATTACCACACCATCAAAAGCCCAATGTCTCAGTTGTAACTCAGTGAGAATTGTTTGTATAAAACTGGTTAACAAAGGACAAAATACCAGTTCACTAGTTGCTTATATGCTGTAGTAATTTGTCCAGTCTAAATCAATTATTCACTGGCCAGTGTGACGCCATGATATATATATGACTCAATTTCCTGAATGCCCAAGGAGCCCCCCCGCTGTTGTGGCATTGTGTTATACTGTACAGCTTCAAATTAATTTGCGACTCCCACTGACATTATACAGTTGCTATAAATGTGATCATCTGCAGTTTTCAGCACATTATCAGGACACATGCTGCGCTCTAGGCAAACTTAACTGCAAATAATCTGTATCTGAACATGTGCACCTACTGGGAAAATTATAATATAGAGAGTGATTTATGTATGGCGATAAACCGTAAACAGTTTTTTCCTTGTTGATTCAAAAAAAACTAACTTTACTATTTGTGATATGTTCTTAGCAATAAATCACTTTCCTCTTACTTTCTTGGCTGTAACTTTCAGCAAAACCTTGGGTTTTAATGTCCATTTTATTAAATATTTTTTTAGCATCATTCTCTTCCCCTGCTGCTGTGATCAACCTTTCAAATCACCACAGTGCTGGATGAAGGAAGCGAGTGGATTCATGGTGGATAATGGGACTAGGACTATGAGTTAGTAGGAGCATATAGGCCTGCGAGCGTGTCTATGCAGCCATGAGGATGCATGCACAGGATCAGATTAAAAGCCAAATGGCGCAAAAGACTTTCAGCGGCTTCATGCCCCTTCAGTAACACTGATGTTTGAGCAGCTAAAGCCCTGCACACCTGTATTGTCTCATGCCTGCCTGGTCTGCTGGTCAGCACAGACGAGGAAATTAAACTTTCCACCAACCGCGAAACCTGGTAGTCAACGAGCGCCACGCTACTGTCAAGCACGACCAGACACCCAGCAAACTCCAACACGTTCAAGCATCCAGACAGATCGATCGCCTTTCAGAAAGCCAGTAACGCCACGGCTCTGGCCAAGCTGCTCAGCACTTTCTCCGTCCACTCGAGAGGAGCCGTGCTGGGCTCTGGGCCAAGAGCCAAAGACAAGAAGGCAGCAACGCAGGTGAGAACAAAACTTTTGACACAAACTAATGCTGTCACTTCTGCGACAGCCGCTATCATTACCTCCTTAGTGAGTGCACAAGTTCACTTGAAATGTCTGCTCGGAGGTTTGCTGAGGTATTACCCTAGTCTGTGTGCAGTCAAAAGTGAACTGTGAAGGATTGGAGGTTTTTGGAAAACAACCAATTTTACACAACCTGCTTTGCTTTGGAAAACAACCATTTTACACAACCTGCTTTGCTAAACATATTCACCACCTCACACAAACAAATATAATATTAAAATGTTATATATATATAAACCGTCAGGGACAAATGAATCCCTGTTCTGGTTTCTGGAAACTTTATTTGGATATTTTCAAAAACTACATCCACAGCTGACAGAACTATTCACTGGAAAACGATTTATTTTGTGTTAACACTCAGACGGAAGATAAAAATAGGGCATGAGAGAGAGAGATTGGAAAAGTTTTTTTTTTTTTTTTTACTTGTGGGACTACTCAAACTTCTGATAGGTTGCCTGTTGGGTGTGAGGTGGTGATTATTTCTCACACTGGTAAATGAAACACGAAAACTGTTGTGTGAATCTGAAAGAGTGTATAAAGTCAAAAGGAAACAAAGTCCCCAAAAGGGCAATTTAATGTAGATGACATGATGTTTTTAAATAGTATTAAAATCAGCTTTTAACCTACACATCCTTTCAAATTCTATCACTGATAATTTTAGACCATACGCGCCACCTTCTTTAAGTTAACACATATGAATTTCTAAAAGCAAAATTAGGAGCCATAACAGTGTCAAAACTTTTGAGCGGTATTGTTTAAAGTAGTTTATTTTAGGTTCCATCCAGACACGTGGCGTGAAAATACTAAGTAAACTAGACAGCAGTTTCAATTCTGACTGACACAGGTATAATGATGAACTGTGGATTGGCTGGGTACAGATGTTTGTGGTGTTATCATCAGAGAACAGGTATTCTAAAATAACACAAAACGGCTGCCTCCGTCTCCTGAAACGGGAAATCGCTGCTCGTAATCAGAGTTTGTGAGTGTAAGGAAATAAAGTAAACTAGGAATGCGAGGCAAGGAGAGGGGAGCTATAAAATAATGAGGTGCAGATACTGCTGTGGATGGTTTGTTTGCCAGAATGAAAGAACCAGGGATATGTTCTAAGTTTTGATTTTTGTCCTCTGCATCTGCTCTAGACAAACCCAGGCTGTGGAATATAAACATACGCAAATAAAAAAACAGCATAGAAACACTGTAGCGTGAACCTGAGCGCATTTAGAGCTAGGTGGTAAAATAACAACCCTAATTACCGCATATGGCGAAATAAAACTGCACTACACTTACAACGCTCCCTGATAAGCCAATCAAACACAAGAACAAAGACGTTTCAACATAACAAACACCTTACAGATAAAACCCGATTTATTATTTTTAGCTTTTATGTGTAATTTAAATACTATTTTATAATATTGCTTTTATTAGCATGGTGGACTTACTACCACTACTAGCCCTCTGAACATGTAATTGATTGCGCCCAGCAACAAACAATCCCTAATACTTATACAGTTCAACACCAGCAGTGACTGTGCCTGTTGTGCACGGCCAAAACAACAAACATTTTGAAACAGAATGCTCGATCTACCTGGGTCAGTTAGAGATACAATTTTTTTTTTAATTCTGCTGGGAATACGAAGTACATAAATAATAAATTTTGCTGAAATCACTACTAACAAATTAGCATATGAGGAAGTGGTAGAAGTCTTAAATACAGCAGCAGCAGCAGCAATTATTTCTTTGGATGCAGACAGAGTATTACTGGATGCTTCTAATCAGCTGGTAGCTACTGTAAGCAGCTGATGAAGCGACACTAATGAACACAGCACTTGCTACAGATAAGTGATGTAGTGTAGCTTTGGTGATCTGAAGTCTACCCTTTTGCATGTTTACAATAACTTATTATTCAGGGAAATGTGATTATAGATGCCTCACATTGTTGGAGTGGTAAAATAATAATTGAATGCATCCAGAAATTAATGGTTGACTGAAATAAAGTCAGGCTACTGTATGTTTCATCACTTATGTGTTATGTCCTGTAAGATGTTTGGACCTGCTTTACGGTTTGTGCTGTACTTTTACATTTTAAAAGTATTTTAGGAAAACCTGTTAGGTAGCAGGTTAAGCAGAAAGGAACAACCACTGTCTTCAGGAGTCTAAGCCAGAGAGAGCACAAGAGAGGCAGGACAGACAGAGCAGATAGAGACAGATAGTACATCAAACAGTTGGCAGAGGCCCAGTGATTGCAGATGGACACTTGGCACTACTGTCCGTGTAGTCCTGATGGCCTGATGGCCTGGAGTGCTGATTGCAGCCTCGACAGGCAGTCTCTCAGGGCCGCTGATGCCAGTCCGCGTGCCAGTGGACCAGCAGCAGACATGCTGGCAAGAAAGGTGAGAAAGCCATCTAAGTGTCATACGTGATGACAATGATTACAGTAAGTACTGCATGTTAAAATATAGAAGAGCGTCAAGTTGCCCAGGAGCTTACAGTGATTATTGTGACATAACGTACAGAAAATGCTATTTAGTCCCCTGTCATTCTAGGCGAATTGACAATAAAAAGTGTTGCATGAATAAATGTGAATTAATAACGGTATAAAATATGTATAATCTCTGGGACACTGTATAAAACATAGATAAAAAGAGGTTGTACTTTTGTTGGAATAAAATCTCTCTTGATATAAATAGCACAAATAATACTTAATCAATGCTGAAACCCACTATAGATGTTCCAGTGTTTTTTAAAAACACATGGTAATTTTAACATTGATGCGATGCAAAACTAAATGGTTTGGACAGGATCAAAATCAAAATTCTAAATTTATATTTCTAAAAATAAAGGCAGAAATGGCTGTTTTGTTCAGCAGCAGACGCAGTTACTGTAGTAGTGTTTGGTGTTCAAGTGTTCCTGCAATAATAAGAGTAAATATAAATACAAATTTAGATATGTGGAGGTTAAGAGAAGGACAAAGAACAGAAAACAATGTTCATTTTTCTTCAAAAAGCCCTCAGAATTAATTCCTGGAATCCACCACGAACACAAGTAATAACCAAGAGACCAAATGATCAGAAAGCAAAGCAAATGAAACTAAAGTTCAGAAGTAAACTAAACTGTTATGGCACATCTTTACTCTTCTGGTCTGTCTCATTACTACTGTTTTCATACTAGCAGTTGGTTTTCTCTACAGATCCACCTTTTGTTATCTACCATCTCTCATCAACATCTGTCTGAGAGCAACAAGGTTTGATTCCCAGGCTGCCCAGGTTGACTTTCTGTGTGGCGTTTGTATGTTCTCCCCATGTCAGCAAGGGTCCTCTCCAGTCCAAAGACGTGCTGCGAGGATAATTAGAGGCTCTAAATCGCCTGTAGGTGTGAGAGCGAGAGCGAGTGGTTCTCTACGTATGGCCCTGTGGTGGACTGCCTACCTGAATGACAGCCGGGATAAGGTCCAGCATAGCAGAGACCCTTAAGAGGGTAAAGCAATTCAGATGATGAGTGAGTGAGTGACAGTAGTCAAGTATTATGAAAAGCAAGAATTTAAATACTGCATTACATTAAAAAAATCATTTAACAGGAAACAAGGTAGAATTAGTTTAGCAGGGACAACCGTGGGGATCAGTTATTGTACATTTGTATGCATTTACACCTTCACACGTGTGATCGGTCAAATGAAAATGCTGCTGACCTTCCTCACACTCTGAGCACAATCTGTGCAGCAGGTACAGCCACAGGAGATTAAGTTTCCTGGGAAGTATTAGCAATGGGCCAAAAATCGACTAGATTTGACATTAGTCAGTTTTTAGAAGGGAGAAAAAGTTGCTTAGTCGAGCTATAACATCATCTGAAAAGTTGCTATGTTGGCAAAACTGGTGATCAGAAAAGGACGGGAGGGCAGGACTAGTGTGTGTGTGTGTGTGTGAGAGTGAGAAACCACAGCGGGTAGTGGTGGATTTTAAAGAATTCAAAATGCACATTGCTTTAATTGTGAATTGTCATGACAATATATTATTCCATCCCCAAGTGATGTGAAAATCCTCCTGCACGGTACATTATTCAAGGGCTGGTGGTGCCTTTATGTGTTTTACATCCCACTCCCTGCTTCTACCATTCTCTTTACTCCTTCTGTGCCAGCCACCGTAACTACCCTCCACCAGCATCCCACAGTCACATGTTCACCCATACAAGGTGGAATGTAGCTGCAGGCCAAATAAGTCCACTAGGGATCCACCATCACCGTCCTTTATTGTAGTCCACTTCACAAACAAACAGCCCAGAGCACACTGTATACTGTACACATACTATATACGCAACCCTCCCATTCTCAAATCCATTGTTAGTAGAACCACCCACTCATATAAGCTGGTACTGCTACTCACAAACACACTTCCATAGAGGTAATGGCCTTTCCAGTAATTACAGTCATTTGTCAAAAGTGCACCTTGATTTATGGTCAAATTAAAAATACACCGGAAAAAGAAGCTGCAGGTCCTGATGACTCTGACTATAGCAGGTGATTAATATAACACCATTACAGGCGTGAGAGTGGCATGATCCAGATATGCTCCCTGCCACGCAGAGGCGAGCGAGGGAGAACATTAATCTGTGGCATCCACACTCAGTGGCTGACTAGGGTGTTGCTGGTGTTGCAGGGCAGGATGCGATGCTTAATTTAGTAAGTAGAACAAGAAGACACTGGTTTTAACTCACGTACATGTATCTGACACACACTGGCATGGCCTTAACGCTGTTATTATGCTCCCCCATAAATATAACGGCAGAACATTTGACGGTTGACGGTTGTTTTACGATAGACGTGGCGGCACACGTTCTATTAAATTAGATTAAGGTCGATTTTTTCATCAATTCATTTGCTCACTGATGTCTGACACTCTATTTGACACAGAGTAACCTTCACCGTATTTAACCTGCACGTCGGTGTGTGTGTGTGTGTGTGTGTGTGTGTGTGTGTGTGTGCGCTCCAAATGATAATAAATACAGGCAGGTGAAAAGGCTGTGGCTCAATCAGGGGAGCATTCAGGGTCAGCGGCTTAACTTCTGGTTACTCCTGGCCACGTGCAACACTATTTGGTTAGGATTTGTAAACTGCACTGTAACCAAAAGGCCCACTTTTAAATTCATCGACATAACGCGCCCAAGTCACAGTTGATTAACAAAAAACATTCCACCTGGGTCTTTATACTCGCTAACAATAAAGTGAAAGCAAGTGAAGCGCTGACTCTAAGTCAGTTGTGAAAATCCAGATTTGGGGACACGATGTAAAGAAATAAAAATAAAAAGTCAAAACACAGCATGCACCAGCCCGAGCATAGATAACTCTCAGTGAAGTGTGGCTGAGAAAGCGAGCAACCTTTAAAGCGGCCAATCATAAAACTCATCTTCCCTATGCTGCTGTGATGGGGTATTTGATGAAAGATAAATATGTCTTATTGTGTGTGTGTGTGTGTTTGTGTGTTTGCAGTGTAAGAAACGCGCTGAACATTATTATGTGCCGTGAGCAGCGAGGGAAGCAAACTTTATCATCCAAACTTAGAAAGCAGAGCCGAGTTGAAAGGAGAGCAAAAAAAAAAATACAACAGATGAGAGAGCTGTTCCATTTGTCCAATTTATCTAAAACCACTAGGCTATATCAGAATTCAAGTACTTTTAAATTGCCTCAATGATAAAGGCGGGGGGGGCACAGGCGAGAGACAAGAATCGTGCCAGCGTGGAGGTCTTTGGAGCTCAATTCAGTTAATATGCCTTGGGCCACGTGCCAACCACGAGAGCTCCACGTCCGCAGACCGCTGCCGAACATGAAGTGGAAGGATTACTGCCAGCAATGCCAAGCCTGGAGAGGACCATCTCCTTCAGGTAAATCTTTTTTTTTTTTTTTTTTTGCCATAAGCTTTCTTAAGGAAAGCTTAATTAGGAAATGTGAGTGATACTACAGAAAACGGTAAAGGCTGCCATGTTTTTGAGAGTAATCATGTTTGGTGGTGGGATTGTAGAAAGCCTTACAGAGCCGTGGCCTTGCTCTGCTCGGCGAAGATAAGCTGGCTTTCCTCATTTCTTCTCCACATTTTTATCGGCCGTCAGCGCGGTTGTGCCCTATAACTTTCCAGTACGCCATAAAAGAAAAACTGCACTTCCACCTGGGGCGTGCATAAATTAACGCAATCTCATGTCTTTTTACGATGCCCCCGCTTGCAGGAGCCACATTCTTGGCCGTAAATGTTCATGAAGTCCAGCGTCTGCGCAGTTAACACCCTTACTGGCATTACAAAGCACAATTATTTCTGACAGGCTGCCAGGTTGCCGACAGAGAACCGCATCAACTTTACTGCCACCTCGGAGGGAGGCAGAGAGGCAGGAATCAAGCAGCTTGCGAAACTAAGGTGAGCTATAACGCCGTCGCAAAATCAATACGTCTCATTGCTGTATTTCGCCGCATGGTGACAGGACCCGCTGAGAGAGAGAGAGAGAGAACTATTAAAGTTACTTTTCAAAACTGAGGGCCTAATTCTTCCCTCAGAAAATGCCATCCGCCGCCTGGCCTGCCTAATGCATCTCGACCCTGTGGAGACGTGGTTCGGTATTTGGGACCACGCAAAGAAATATGACACTTTCTGTAAAAGGTGTGAAGGTGAAGCCCACGTTCAAATTTCTCTACCAAACCACATTTCGTCCTGTCTTGTTTCTTCCTGCGTTGTTCCGACTGTTTTTCAAATTGAGCTGTAGGCAGAGAGTGGGGTTAACAAAGTGGGGATGTTGCAAATTATGCCTTGGTATATTTAGCTATCCAGATAAAATAATTTCACATGACATGCTCTGCCAGTTTCAGCAGCAAAGCAAAATGAATACACGGTTAATATTTAGTGTGTATTAGGTCCAGTTTCAAATAAGGGGAGACGACACTGACACTGCACAGTCAAATCATGTAACGGAAAACACTTCTCCTGACAAGTCCTCTTTGCTGGTCTAAACATTTATACTGTTTGAATTTATGAGTCTTCTGGGGTCGTGAGGTGTTAAAGGGAGAGACCGTTTCCATCACCATGTTTTATTTATTTATTTACTTACTATTTTTCACAAGCACCGTGAAAGCAAACCTGAAAGACAAATACCGATAGCAAGAAAAAGAAAGAGACACAAATGCCAAGAGAGGAAATGTCGCGTTTGTTTCCCCAAATATGACCATTAGCTGAGATGGATGTCCTTGAACCCGGGTCCCCGCCAACAGGTATCTCTCGCTAGCAGACCGCCCTTTCACTAGTAATTACACAAGGAGGTCTAAAGCAGGTGGCAGAGGCCCGAGCGGAATTTACATAAATCTGCATGTGTCGCTGGGCCCTGGCTGCAGCCTCTGGCGCGCTCTATGAATCACGCTCGCAATCAGCAGACAGTTTGTTCAAATCTAACAAAACAGACATGGAATAGTATCAATGCTCTCTCTGAAAAGCCAGTGGATTTGAGGAGCTGCTGAAATATTTGCGCTTACAGCTCACTTTTGCCTTTCGCCTTTCTTTTGAAGTCGCACAGGCATTGCGAGCTTCGGTATGTGCAAAAACAGCCACGCCGTCATGTACACGTTTGACTATTTCACTTTGATCCCTCCAGTGAAGCCGATTCTTCTATCGAATTGATACAAGCAGGTACAAACGAGCAGTCACCGATATAAAGGAAGATACAAATTACAGACTTTTCAAGTTGATTACTTAAATCGTGCACTGTTTGTACGTCTCCTTCATCGCGGTCTTGTTTCCAGCATGCTGCTCCGCTTTGGTACAGCAGAAAACACTGTTTGAGGAAAGTAAATAAATAAATAAATAAATGCGATCAGAGCTATTGTGTGAAAATTAAAGAAAGCTTCCATCTCTGAGTGAATGAACTGGGCTGCGTTTATGTACAGTTTGAGCTACTGGCAAACCTATGCTTCTTCTCATAACCCGTGAGCAGTGGGACCTCCCATGGCGAAGGGAGTTTCTGCTGACAGGAGCATATTCAAGGTAATGGAACCAGCCTGTCGTCCCGAAGCAGAGCACTAAAGCAGAACTGAGTTCTGTCTCCTACTACACGCACCACTGAACCTCCAGATGACAAAATGCCTCACTGGCTGACCAAATCAAAGAAAATAAAACTGAAAAGAAGAAATAGAAGAGTGAAGGAGAAACTGCTCAAATTTGTCATCTTTTGCTTTGGAGATAGGAAAGTATATATTTTGAAGCCGTTGCTCAGTGCAGTTCAACTTTGTGCTGTATACTGTAAGTACACCACGACAAGCAATGCATGACACCTGGACCGTAAAAGAAATAAACGTGTCACTGGTGTGTCTGTAGATACAGCACATTATGTACATGCCACTGAAGCATGATGATATTCAACCAATGGAGCCTCATAATGCAGAACAACAGAGTCTGAGGAGGAAATAAATAAGGAAGTAGCTGAATAATGTGAGCGGAATGAAAACAAATTCCACAATAAATGACAGACTGCACTAACAAACTATAAATTATTCCTATTTGAATTCCCATACTTTCACTGAATTTCATCATATTGTAAAAATAAAATGACAAGCAAAGAGGAATGAATTATTAAACAAATGAATTAATGAAACCTTCCTCAGCTCTGTTGTAAAACTACTGGTGTCTTGCTGCACCTTGTTGGTCTCTGCGGGGGGGAAGGGAAGTGCCAGCAGCCATTACTCACAACCCCAGAGGCCCGGGAATGGTAGGGAGAAGACGCAGCTGAAGGGTCCCACAGGAGCAGACTGGCCCGATAAGTTGTGGCAGCAACTCAGTGTCGCTGACTGTATATTATCTATTTGTTCAATTATCTTGATATGGTTTGGAGATGGTCCCTGTTCTGTGGAAGACCTCTTGTGCGGTTCCGGTTCCTAAGACTACACACACCAAGGAGCCAAGCCAGCACAGACCAGCTGCCTTGACCTCCCATCTGATGAAGACCATGAAGAGGCTCATCCTCAGCCACCTTCGCTCTGTGGTGAGCATGGCGATGGACCCACCTTCAGGCCGAACATTGGGGTGGATGACGCTGTCATCTACCTGCTGCATCAGGCGCTGACTCACGTGGAGGCTGCTGGAACCACTGCGAGGGCCATTTTTTTTTACTTCTCCAGTGCCTTCAACACCATTCGGTTCACTTCTGAGAGAGAAGCTGGAAGGGGCAGGAGTGGGTGGACAACTGGCTGCATGGACTGACTAACTCACCAACAGGCCACAGTACGTGAGGCTAAGCCGTAACCGTGTGGAGGTGTTAGTTTCCGGCACTGGGGCCCTTCAGGGGATGGGGACTCTCACCATTCCTCTTCACATTCTACACATTAAACTTTACATGCAACACCAGCAGTTGTCATCTCCAGAAGTTGGCTGTGTGTCTGAGGGGAACGAGCTGGAGAACAGGCCGGTCATCATGGACTGGTGTGAAAGCAACTGTACAAGAAGGACCAAAGTGGCCTCCACCTTCTGAGGAGATTGAAGTCCTTTGGAGTGAGCAGGGCTCTGTTAAGGACATCCTATGACTCTGCTATCCACTATGCTGTGGTCTGTTGAGGTGCAAGCAGCACGGACCGGGACAGAAAGAGACTCAACAAGCTGGTCAGGAGGACCAGTTCTGTCCTGGGGTGTCCACTGGACTCTGTGGAGGAGGTGGGTGAGAGGAGGATGTTGGCCAAGCCGACATCCATCATGGACAATACTTCTCACCCAGCATCAGACAGTGGAGGCTCTGTGCAGCTCCTTCAGTAGAAGACTGATCCACCCCCAGTGTAATGAAGGAGTGGTATCACAGATCCTTCATTCCCACTGCTGTTAGTCTGTACAAATCCGTCTAACAGCCCCACCGTGCAGGTTATCTGGTATAGTTTATTTGGAAACTTACAGTATCTTGTATTTGTAAAAACTGTAAATTTGTGTAATGGGTAATATACTTTGCAAAAGCTCCACTTTCATTCTTTCACACCTTGCTAATTGTTTGTGACTGTGGTGACAATTGAATTTCCCTGTGGGATCAATAAAGAATCATCTTATCTTAACTTATAACAATGCTGATATGATGACAACTGATATGATGAAACTGAAAAAAACAGACCTACAGTATGAGGCCATGTCAAGATGCAGTGATTAGCTTTAAGAAAATGTTTGTGTGTGTGTGTGTGTGTGTGTGTGTGTGTGTGTGTATGCAGATTTACAGTATATTGTTAAAGGACAGGAGTTTAACAGAGATGGGGAGCCCACAGAGTAAACTTCAAGGCAAGGAAGGAAAACTCTACATAGTTGTGCTGTATTGTACAGTACAGTACGTGGACCCCGTCACTTTCACTGACCTCGTACAAGTGGCTGGTCTTTCTGGAATGGTCCACTGTATGTCACCTGGTAATGTTTGACCTGGAAGCCAGGCACACAGCCCTCATGGCTTCCATCCTCTTGGCCACCCACGCAGGCCACCTGCAACACATGAAACAAAAGGAGAGGTCAGGATAATACATATGCCCTTTTTTTTTCCCATTGCAGATAAAGCTGACAAACAGACGGGCAATAGAATAAATACATAAATATAAACGTTTCCCTAAAAATCCTTATTAATCCAATTTAAACAATATCAGGCTGGAGCAGACTCACTCTATTTATAAAACTGTCAGCCCCAAAACCCAAATAGATCATGTTTTTCATTCAACAATAACAAAAAATCATCATTTTTAGTGTAACACTTAGCTTCAAAACATATTGATAATACAGTTATATGGTAGAACCTATTATAAATGTACTTTTTTTTTACTGTTATACGTTACTTAGAAATATAAACAGGTGCATACTGCTGATGTACAACGGAAAGAAAAGGTTTGTAGACATCAAGAAGGTGTTTTGTTGAATGTCTACATTAATAAGTAACAACTAGCAGATAAATCTTACACTACAAAGATCAGCAGCTATGACACCATGATGTCATTTTTAGGGCAAATAAGCCAAAAAACTGAAAAACAAAACAGATGTCCTCAAAATCCTACCACTCTATGAGAAAGGAATAAATTATCTCAGACATGCAGCCAAGAAACAGAAAATCTCTTTTACTGTAAAAATTAATATTGTAGTCTCCAAATGGATGCAAGGGCAGAATACACAGTAGAAAGTGCACATGCCCAAGAGCACAAGTTCTCTGGGGTTCCTCCTTCAGCAACACATGCCCCGCTGCTCCTAAATTGGCTGCATCATTAAACGTAAGAAGCGCTCACAGACACCGTGCATAGGAGGCTCGGTCAGCACTCTCATCGGCAAAGTTGCCAAGAAAGAAACCTACTGTACTAAGGGTCAGAAGAAAAGGTGGGACGAGATGCACAACAAAGGACTTTTCTGATCCAATTAAGGAACATACAGCACAAAGCTCAGATGCAGAGCTGTTGTATTAAAGGTGATATAACAGATGTGTGCATCATGTGCAAGGCATTCGTCAGCATGAATACCAGTCCATGCTCAAAGAGGCATGTCAATCCTTCAGTGGACTGAGGAACAACTTCATTTTGGAGGAAGACAGTGACACCAAGCATTTTTCCTAATGGTGTAAGAGGTGGTGGAGACGCTGGACTAAAGGTTTTAAGAACAGCAGAACGTTAGGAAGATCTGAAAGATTTCTTTGGTGAAAGCAAAGTTTAAATGCAAATTTGATTGGCGTATTAATCTGCGCTGAGATGCTCTGTATCTAGAAACGAGTTGTTCTTTGACTGCGTTGCGTGATCCTAATGCAATTCTAACCAAAAGCAAAACGAGTAATTACTTCCCCAGTTATGTCCAGTAATTCCTGAACGCTGACATTCTTGACTCTTTATTGATCCATTTTCTCTGTGATTCTATGAATATCAAATTGAATTATGCAGTGAGAAAAGCACTTTGAAACCTCTTTTTGCAAAACAACTTCCTAATAAAAGGTGGACATTTACATAGAAATGACTCAAAAAGTATAACTGAGATCAAATATTTGCTTTGCAGTAACAAAGCACAGTGGATCAAAATATCAGTTTTGAGTTATGTGCAGATATGTGACACATAAAGTCAGTGTTAAGCCTCATCTTGTTTCTTTTAGGCTGCCCATTGTTTTAATTCATCATTTGACTTTATGACTGTGATAAACTACAGTAAATGAAAAAGGGATGTACAGTATAACTCATTAGACAATGAACTAATATTAATGCATGAGTTCTGTTCAAGTCTGAGGGAAGAGGCTGACCTAACAAAGATGGCAAAGATGACTGCATGCACTATGGTATATTTTCACCATAATTTACAATATATTACTGTATATTTTCTTCGTATGTGAAGCTGATACTGGCTGCCTGAGGTAAGGAGCACTGTGTAGCAAACAGTAAAAAAATAAAGATGTTGGCTTCCAGTTACAGGTATTCTTTAGAAAGATGGCAAGACAAACCTGAAATGTTAAATATAAGAACTCAAAATATGAGGCCACCAGAAAGCACCTTGACATAATCAACAGATGTACTGTAATCGAGCAAACCAAATTAATATTAATAGCTCAAGTAAATGTGCATAGTGTAGCGTGGCAGATGTCAGACTCCTTAAAAAAAACCTCATCATAGCTGCGCTTCCTGTAATTTATACTGAACGGTGCAGTTACAGGTCAGCTTAGTCAGCTAAGGAAAGACTTTCTATTCAGGTTGGCAGCAGATGCTATAGAACCTTAGATGCAACTCTACTCTCAGCAAAGCCCCGAAACAAATGTTTGAAAGGCAATTTATAGTTTTGTACTCTGCGTCTCACCAGAGAACCTGTCACACACACAGCAAAGAGGAGAAAAGGCCCCGGCGCGAGTGATGAGCGGCACACACCGAGGTCTTATCTCATCATCGCCAGTCGGTTCGCGCTGGAGTAATGATACGGCTTCCTCTGAGAAAAAGTGAGGCCCATAGCGTGTCATCTCGGAACGGGTCAAGAAATAAGCGCTAGTTAAGTGCAATAACCACTATTTACCCATCATTATACAACACAAACACAATCTTTAGAAGCTGAATTGCATGTTTTGCAGATAACTGACCGACATGCGAGACATCCTGACGCCCTACAACTGAGAAACTTGAAGGTTTTGCCACATCCAGTGAATTCAAACGATGTTCTGGAAATACCCCCCTACCTACAGTATGTAGGTCAGCTCAGCAGCGTACGCTAAAAACGGAACAGAACAGAGGTGAAGGGAGCCATTGATCATTAGCGAACCTGGCGAGCATCGTGAAAAGGTTTCAGTATAATGGCCTGGTATCACACTGGACACTAGGATCCCTCAGCAGTAATCACAATCAATTATTTCCTTGCCACTTTGTAGTTAATGTCATGGTGTAAAATGCCACGGTATTGAGGCCATGCTGCTGCATTTCCTAGGATGACTGAGGAGGATTTAAGATGATGTTACTCTCAGCCAAAACCAGATAAACACTCTCACAAAGTGTACAGGAGATATGACTCAGATACAGTCACCCATGACAGCTCCACTTGTCACTCTTCCATTCTTGACATGCATTCTTAGCAATTTACAAATTGCCCCTAATCTTGTGAAGTGAAGGAATTTTGAGACGTTAGAGAAAACAGTTTGGCACCAAGTAACATTTACATGCAGACAAGAAGAGACAGCATTTACAAAACGACTCTAATCAAAGGACTCGGTTAGACAATGTTTACCCTTGGAGCATAAGAGTAATCCAAATATGACTCTTTACTGAGTGAAAGATGTGAAGAGGTTAAAGAATGAAGACAGCAGGACTCTCAGCGTGAAGAGTGTTGGAATAAACATTAGTGTGACGTTAGAGTTGTTGCACAAGAGCTGGAGACTGAAGTCTGAACTGAAGTCTATCCCAAGCGTCATAAAATTTAAAGCACTTCATCAATACAGACACGCAGACATGGGACAAGACAATAAAATCAGGAGAGGCTGAATATTTTTCTCCATACCTAGTCCATCTATCGGGCTGTCTGCCTGATGGACAAGCTTTACCGGACGCTAAAGGTCATTACATGTAGTAATCACTGCACACAATGGACATCCTTTCACTGCTGTCGCCAAATGTTAATTCACTTTCTACTGCAAACCAGCCTGAGTACAGGGCAAGCGTGTTAGTCCATAAACGTCTGCATGTCAAGGGGTACGGTGCACGGAACACACACACACACACACACCACAGCACATGTTGCGCAGCGGGACCAAAACAACACCAACACCTATTTTAACGTCCATTAAGAGGGAAAAATTAAAATCCTGCCCCAGTGACTCACAGTAGGAGAGCGAAAACAGTAAGGCTCCGCAATCCTAATGACCACGTGGCTGGCTAAAGGGACTGATTTGAAAACTTTTAAGGTGTTTAAAACAAAATAGATATAAATTATAATATATATATGAGTTGAGTTGTTTTATTAGCTTTTTAATTGTGCTTTATTGCACTATATAAATAAAGTTTGATTGACTTGAAAATTATAAGTTATGGGAACAGTGTGCAATACACAAACATCCATGTTTGTCTGTCATGGACAAAATTTGTGCATTTTTCTTTGATTTTGATCTTTTTTGAGATTCATGGTGATACTTGGATGTTGATCTCGATGTGCTGCAGGTGGACAAACTGAAATGCTGCTACTCATTAACTGATCACTCATTTTCTATTGTGCGTACTGCTGATCACTGGCAGTCGATTTAACAAAACTCCAAGCTTCAGGACTGAGATGAGAGACTCAGCGCGTTCAGTTCCAGAAAAAACTGATTGAACTTAAATCAGTCCAGGCTCCATCAGCTGAGTGGAGATTTTATAATTCACCATGACAACAGGTAAATAAAACGCAGAGCTGCAGTATATTTGGATATATAAATGTGTGGCGTTAATGAACATTTATTTCTAAAAGCCACAGAAGGAAAGCTTTAAAGAGACGTTGTGAAAGGAATAATTA
The DNA here is from genome assembly GCA_030770545.1 of Macropodus opercularis. NCBI lineage: Eukaryota > Metazoa > Chordata > Actinopteri > Anabantiformes > Osphronemidae > Macropodus > Macropodus opercularis. The sequence continues at coordinate 5,273,638 of CM061094.1, read as the reverse complement.
ACAGACAACAGTTTTTATTCATTTAATACACATATGTATGTACGTATTAATTGAGAACAAACCACTACTACTGTACCAGCAGATAAAGTCAAATATGTCAATACTTTTTAATTTATTATTTTTAAGTTATTTGTATGCAACCAATAATTAAAGTTGACCTTTTAACTTTCACTTTGCAAAAATGCACAGTGATACTGGAACCCACAAAAGACCCCACACAGACACAGGGAGGACATGCTTCTTGCTGTGAGGTCACCCCTATAAATAGTCTATTCCTTCACAACAACAACAGTGAGCTGCTCTTCACTGATTACTGTGTTTTCTACCTGCTGACTGTTTATTTCTCCTGTGTGCATTCATATTAATGCATTAATTCATGACATTTGAAATTAGTATAACATGCTCTCAGCTTGTTGATAACATGTTCACGAGCAAGGTTTGATTGTACTACTTACGGACTACTGATAGACTGTATTATTATTGCAATAACTATCAAGAACACCACTTAATACTACTTTTAATTGCTTGTTTTTATTAAGAGGCCTTCCTCCTATACTAGAATGAATCTGAACAGTAAATCCATGGTACTGTAATGCTGTACAATGGAGAAAACTGGGCAAATGGCAAAGAAAAGTACCCAAGGTTCCAAATTTAAATTAAAACTGGTCAAACACAGGACTGTCGTCGAAAATGTGTGGTTTTTTTTCTTTTGGTTTACAAAAAAAAATGTTTAAAAATACAGAAAAAGAATACAAATGAAAGACGCACAGATTTATAGAAGATTTTGCACAGTGTGAAGTGACTTGTGCACAATGCAAACTGCATCTTTCTAAACCTCAAAATATGTTTTTCTTGAGGACTCTAATGACAGTCATTAATTGATTTCTGTGTGTTTCAGCTTCAGTATCTAGCTTGTTTGATGTCCCTCTGAAAGCGTCATTGTTCTGCCGTGATTGCATGGGTATGACTTTGCCAGAGCAGAGCACCACACAGAGGGATTACTACAGTCCAGTCTAGAGGAAACAAAGAGCCTTGGGTGCGTGCAAACAATCTCAATACAGCAGGAACAATTATCATGCTCAAGCAACGCAGAAAATTGTGTATTGTGTACCAGCTTAATGAGATGATCGACACAGAGCCAAAGAGAAAAATAAATTTGTACGCATTTATCAGAGTGTGTGGACAAAGTGAGAGAGAGCAGTGAGGCAAACTGCAAACAGATAAGTAATCCAGAAGATAAGTGTCACAGAGCAGGACCATTTGGATCAAATACTGCTGGAAATATGCAAACATACAGTACAAATGTCTACAGTATGTGGTACAGTGAGGGCTACGTTGTACGTCACATGCTTTACACAATGTTGGTTTGTATAGCAGATCAGATCAAACTCTTTGAACCGCTAATGCTCCGCTGAAGGACCAAGGACAGCTCCCTAAAACCCACCACACCTATGGTAAAGCAGTGAAAGGGCAATTTGCCAAGATTACAGGAGATGGAGAAACGATGCAGTCAAGCAAACTTTATTATTTAATTTGAGGAAAAACCTGATTTAAACCGCTACACAGCTGGAGATGGGTGGTGGCTCACTCATCAGCATGACAATGACCTCTGCACACACTGCCAGAAAAACAACACATCTGACAAAGAACGGCTGAATGTCAATGAATGGCAACATCGGCGTCCTTTCGTTGAGTTAATTTGAACAGAGCAGCGCCTCCATTGAGGCCAAAAGTGCGAAACCCATGGCCATGTCTACTTACGTGAACCAAACAATGATTTGGTTGTCACCGTGGGATATTATGGGTTCGTGAATTTTGATGCTATGAGACAAAATAAAATACACAGATTTTCTTTCAACAATGTGACCCGTTAGCTTTCAGTACGGTAACTCTTCCGATGCACATACGCTTTGCACAGTAGCCCTACCACCAACCTAACTACAGTGTATGCCCTAGAATCAGACTCAGATCACAAAGAAGAATGGAAATAGTCAGAAAGCTGGAATAAACCTTAAAGGAGGGAGAGCAGTAAGACATGGGAGCTGGATTGATTTCATATAGATCAGTTTACATAAGAGAGAAATAAATATAGCCATCTATTGACAACTACTTGGAGTGCAGGTCTTTGGGTTTATGTTAGCTCTCGAAGTACAGCCATAGAATGTTCGATGAGCACAGAAGATCCATACACTCTACCACACACTGTACCGTGAGCGTTTAGATCATCGAGTGTGTACGGTTCCAATCCCAGCGAAGTGCAGAGAAGACAATGAACAGTAAGTAAAGTAAAACAAGTGTGTGTAGACTGTAAATTCTGGCTGTTAAAAAAAGTGTGAAAACAGAAGAATCGATTAAATAAAGAAGTACAACAGATGACTAAAGGACATCAGAGTGGCTTCTGATCACTGCTGCTGCTACGATGGAAGTCAACTCATATTCACACGGGGAGGAACTACAACGGGTCGGTTTATTGTTTGAGAGGTTAACATGAGATTCAGGTCAAGTGTGAAGGACCAGGCAGGTGAGTGAGGCAACAACTCGGCAGCAAAGCACACAGTAAGTGTGACCTTAGGGGCAAATCAATACTGCCTCAAGAATCCACCGTACATCTGACAGACATAGATGGAGAGGGTCACTACACTGCTATATAAGCTGAAGGGGATAATGGGGAAACAGCTATTGCAAGCGATGGGGGACTATGACAACAAGTACGTGAAGTATGTGTAAGTGTGAATAAATTTATCCTGACATGAGAAAAAACAAAAAAGGGGGAACACGTTTTCTGAGTCTGTGCCTTTAATATATTCTCATGCCTGTTTTATTTAGCGCTGTACTTTTTTTATACTGCTATGCAAGATTCTGCAAGACTCTAAAATGCCTGGAGGTCTAAGTGTGAGTGTGAATGATTGTCTGTCTCTACCGTTCGCGTGGCTCTGTGATGGATGGACAACCTGTCCAGGGTGTACAGTAGGATGCCACTTGCCCAGTGACAGCCGGGACTGGCTCCAAAACCCCTGACCCTTAAGAGGACAAAGAGTTAGTAGTAGTAGATGGAACTGACTGAATGAATGAATGAGGGGTCACTGTGGCCTTTGTAGTGATTTCCAGACAATGTGCTGTACATAAAGTATCCTGATAGCATTAGCTGTGCTATCAAATGTCTTTTGAGTGTGTACAAATCCAGTGTGCATCAGAGCACATACATCTGCATATAAAGATTACCAATGATCCGCTAGACATCATGTCTGCATCTCCTTTTGCCAGTGTAATGTGTTTGCATGTGCATGCCTTTGAGTCTATATGTATGCTGGATAGTTTGCCAGCATTCCAGCCACTCAGCCAGACAGCCTTCCAGTAGCCTGGCATTTCATCTCAGCCCATGTCTCGCTTTCCATATTCCCACATTTACCCCTCTCCCGCATTCTTATGTTCTCCAACCAAGTAAATGTCAGCGCGCACACCTGAGCGTAGGTCTGGCTGACCCGCACGAGCCTGGCTACATCCGCGGTATAAGATGAAGCCAGAAGGCCAGAGGGAGTGAAAGAACGAGACAGAGAGACTCAATCAAGCTGTGCCTTAGACCCCTGCAGCTGGCAGGTTAGCCAGGCATGGAGCACCTGAGTCATGAAACCATCTGGTTCCTGGCCCAGGATGCAGAACCTTGGCCACACCTGCTGGGCCTGTAAAACAACGCTGGAACAGTAAACACAGCTACATCACGGAGGAGGAGCGGCCGAGCGTGGAGGGGATGAAGGACCTTTGGTGGGTGGTTGTTTTCACTAGCACCTTTAACACTGTTCATCCAAGGCATGTTCACACTGCTGCCTTGCCATTATATCGAAACCATGCCATGTCTGATTTGGTTGATCACACATAACACCACCCTGGAAGCGGAAACCTGAGCGAATGGAGGTACACTTACTCCAGCCACACAGTGTGTAGGACACGAGACTGTACAAGACAGATGCGATGTGTCGATTAAACGCGTCTAAAGCACAGAATGACGCTAAACCACCAGAAAAGGACATGTGGAGACATCTGTGGTCATTTTTTGAAGCTTTACTTATGTTGACACATCTTAGACACTCGGCGAGGATGAGTATACACACAATTCAGAACGGTAACCGACTCTATAATCTGTAAGATATAAAATGTGGTGAATAAGCACAGGTTTAAGGCCATTAGCATTTTATAGACACGGGAATTTTTGTAAAGGTCAGTTGGTTGTATTCACATTTACAGTCCTGAGGAAAAAGCTAATGATTGGTTTAAACCGCTGAAAATATGCACTGTGCAAACCTGACACCAGTCAATACATCATGGGTTAAAAATGAACTAAATGAATGAAACCTTTAGCTGTTCTGGTGCAAAACAAAAATATTCCACACTGACAAAAAAAGAAAAACATAGCAGTGTGAAACCGACCATGGATTTACCAAACCACTTCTTGGAGCCGGGCTGAGCTAACAGTTAGCGCACTTTTCCCTGGCACATCCAAAAAAATCCCTGCTGTGTAAAGAGCGGGAGACTAAAGTGAATTTGCCCAGTGACGCATTCAACGTATCTGAGGTGCTTTCTGGCACCGCCTGCCACATAATGAGGACTTCTCTTATTAACTGGTTTGACTTTGAAACTTCTACAGTTGAAATTTATCGAAGCTGGGGAGTCGCATTGCGATGTAAATCGACTTCCCTAGAGAGAGTGTAGCGGTACAGGGTAAGCGAGCTGGCGTAACCCTGACAGCATCATTTCCTCACCGCCGGTGTGTTCAAATCCCCTTTTCTAGTTGGCAAGCTTGTCAATACTTTCACCTCGCACACCTCTCACTTCGCTGCGCAGGAGCGAGGAGCGAGGTGTGAAGTGAGAGATTGAAAACAACAAGAGTGTCGGCTGCAGGCACCAGCTGCTATCCAACAGAATTCATTTGAATGCACTTTATTTCCTACCTGTTGGTATTTGGCACGTCAATCCGAGCACCTTCCGCTTTATCTAGATGACATGCTCATTCACCTTGAAAGGGGTGTTTTATCTAATGGCCTTGGTAAGTAAACCTGAAAAAGAGTTGTTTTTTTTAATAAACATACTAGTGACTTTCTCCTGCCTTTGTTTGAGTTTGTTGTGTCTAAACAACAGCTACCGCAAAGTTTTGCCAATTAACCTCCTAGTCGTGGCAGTGACGGATGGAAACCCGATGCAATGAGATGCTGCTGAAGCTAAAACGGTGCCACATTGACAGGGAGGTTACACCTTTTCAGGTGCTGTCAGTAAGAGCAGAATTAAGTATGGTGATGCTATCACAGTCTCTCAAAGACTGCAAATTGCAAAAACAATTCAGCTTTGCTCCGAAACACAAGCCTATCGCAGGCCGGCATCAGTCGGTGATCCACCGCTGTAAAGTGAGAAGGTCTATACACGCAGATCTACGAAGCTGGTGTCGTCATTCAGCCTGTGCCGAAAGCTTTTGTTCAGCGGCTGGTGGGCCGCACGCAAGTATTGCTCGGGGTGGTCGTTAGAAGTAAAAGGCTGAGGTCTGTGTTTGTCTCCTTGCAATTTGTCTGTCGTTATCAGCTTACCTCTGTCCTCTCCAGCCGACCTCCATTCATCAAAAGTAACGGGCTGCTACTGATACTCCCTCTTCCAGGCCTCCTCCCTCCACCTTGAATTGACCCGCTCCAAAATCTCCCTCTCGTCTATTTCTCGCCTCGATTCTGAGCCACTGCTTTTGTCTCATTATTTGTGCCCTCCCCTTCCTCTAACTCTTCCTTTATTGCTCTTTGTCAAACCTTCCCCTGAATTATGTTAATATTCTTCATTTAGTTTAGTTAGTAAAAAATTCTAAATTTGTGTGCGTTTGTGTCCATCCTAATGCAGCTAAGTGCGTGATTCACCTAAACAGCTTATATCCCATGCAGTCACATCCCATAAAGGTTAATCAGCACCCTAAATAAAACCGGTTTTGTTTGTTCTTATAGTGGTAGAGGCTGAAACAACAAGCTCGCAGATGGACTGTGTTTAAGACCGAATGTCTTAGAGGAAGTTCCCTGCACGCTGTTATAAAAAGGGTCAAATAAAAAGCCTGCTCAAATCTTTTTGGAGGTTGAGTTCCTTCCATCACAGCTGAACACAGTGATCCATTAACATATCACACCCCAAACACACGTTGTACTTGCAGTGACATGGATCACATTTTCACATTCCTCTCACACACTAGGAACCTGATGACATATCTTCAGGTTTGCATTCAATTACAAAAATCTGTCTTTTGTATTGCAGCATTCTAAGCTCTGCTGCAAGTACTGTACATGTTTGTCAGAGCATATTTTAGCACTACTACAAAGAGAGTGTCTGCAAACTGAGGGTTTGCATCAGCAAAATGCCTTCCAGTGTCTTTAAGTACAGAGGAATAATACATATATTTTCTAATAAAACAAAACCGTTTCGTGATGATATCCCTACAGTGCGACTGTACAGATATCATCTTTTTCTGTTACACTCTGTACCTATAAACCTAAACTGAGCTATAAATTTGCTCAATCCATTTGCCTTTAAAAATAAATTTAAAGAGATCAGGCCTCATAAGTCTACAGAAGTCGACAGTGCGCTTTCACAAAGTCAATTTACAACCGGACACAAAGGAGGAATTTGATTCTCTTGATGGAATGCCAGAGGGGAGCTCCTAACCTGATAAAGGAGGTATAGGAAAGTACATTTTCAAATTCAGCCATACATCCAATCCCATTTGATCCTGACAAAAGTACACTATAAATTGGGAATCATATTCCAAGCGGCTTCCCAGCTGTGTGCTCTCACTCAGCTCCCATGCAAAAGTGGATAGATTATTTTCAGGCAGGAAGCACTGTCTGGCTCCATTGCCCTTGGAAGACATAAAACATTATGGATAAATATGCCATCCGGCTCTCACGCAGCTCTGTTTGCCAATGCAGACGGAGTGATACCAGCTTCAGTCCACTGAGAAAACGGATATTTGACCTAAGAGACACTATAGTAGGGCATTGTTTTCACAGACATAAGTGCATTTTACTTTTTTATTAGCTCCATGTTCTAAACCAAATATGTCTGGATAGATTTTAAAAGTCAGCAGTATATGTTAAAGGATGATGACGTGATTTATAGGTTGTCGACCGACTGAATAAATGATCAGCTAAACTCCTCCTCGAGAACAATGTATAATTCAACTTCCTTTTGTAAAATATTAGTGTTTCACCAGCTCTGCTGTGTAAAACCTATGGCATGAGGTTGGATAACGTGACTTAAACAAGGGTCATCTATTTCTGGTAGCAGGTGCGTCATTATGGCGTAGACCTACAGTGCAGGTTTCCAACCCAGACCTCTTCGTGAGTACTATAATAAGTAGTCTCTCTGCCTCTTTTCTCTTGAGGGGAGGCAGAAGAGCCTCCCTATTGGCTGTTGTTGATCATCGCTGAGCTAGTAGAGCTCTCACAACCCTGCAGTCACTGATCCTCCACTTAACGACAACCACTTGCTTATTGTCTGAAGGTTGAGTCATGGCAACTGGACTTCTTCTAGTTAGTAGAAAACGTTTCACCACCTATCCAGGTGGCTTCTTCAGTCTGTGGGAAGTTGGTGAAGACCACTAATTTATCCTCCAGTTTGGTTTCACTTCACACCCGTGAGGAAGTGGGTTCGTTATGCGAACAGAGGGGGGTGTGAGGGTAGTGAGTAGGTGTGAATCCTCAGCTACCGTGACTCCTCCTCCAACCATTACAAGGTGGTTAAGTGTCTCCTTTGTGGGGGACGTGTGAAGTGGTCTTGATCTTCCTGGGCATAGTTGAAAGGGCAGCAGGTAGATGGGAGACAAGTTGTGTCTGAGTCTTATGTCTCCCACCTCTGTTGAGCGAGGGGCTGTTCACCTGGACATGTACGGCTTCTCTGACGCCTCGTTCAAACCACCTGTCTTCTCTGTCCAGAATGTGAACGTTGTTGTCTTCAATCATCTACCATGCTGCCCTTACCTACTCACTACCCTCACACCCCCTCTGTTCGCATAACGAACCCATTCTTCACGGGTGTGAAGTGAAACCAAACTGGAGGATAAATTAGTGGTCTTCACCAACTTCCCACAGACTGAAGAAGCCACCTGGATAGGTGGTGAAACGTTTTCTACTAACTAGAAGAAGTCCAGTTGCCATGACACAACCTTCAGACAACTTCACCTGGATGAATGAGAATCTTCACAGACACTTGCTTATTGTTCTTCTCACTGCCACTGCCGACTGTATATTACCTTTACAAGCCTAGTGACGCCACTCATTTGGGTTTGAAGACTTTTTGCATTATTGTTATAAGTCATATAGAATACAGGTCGAGTATTTTGTTAAAGAGGGAAAAAAAAAGAAAATTATACAGCAAAACGAAATTGCAGCACTTTGACGCCACAAAACTGCCTGGGTTGAAGTAAACACTACAATCTGTTGATATGTAATGGTGAAACCTGCCCTTAAGACTTTTACCTAGTTGGTTTGTAGTGACTGTAAATAGAACAATAATGAGGCATTAAGGAGCTGGCTGCCAGCATTACTGTAGCAGCGACTGTGATTCAATGGCCAATTCATGCTGTTCAGTTGCTGTAGCTTTTTTATTGAGGTCTTATTGCGCAGTTTCCATTTTGAGCAAGTGTTAAACAGATGCTTAGCAGTGTAACAACACACTGTTCAGAATTCATGATAAATGTGACACTGAGTTGATTAAACATTTATTGACCTAATTAACATCTGGTAATGACATTCTGGAAAACTGAGTCTTCTCTGGTGAATTCTGCACGGTGTGAAATTGTAACTGCCACATATGAACTCCCGTCTGAGGAACTTCCCTAAATGTCACGGTACATATACAGCTAGCGAACGGATACATTTTAATTACTAAATATTAAATAAAACACTAATTAAATGTCACATTCAGCACGAGCGCAGGCAGTCTCTTAATGGATAGATTTGTGTTAAAAGAATAAGATTTACAACAAACCTGAAACACCTTTGTCCACAGCTGGCGCCGCAGCGGACGACTAAGAATGAGCAGATCTCGAGCAGCAAAATTATTTGTTTGCTATGAACATAACTCTGTAGCATTTTTCTACCTTACTGGTACCTAAAGCATTTCGACGATGGCAGAGGTGCTATGCTGCTTCACTTGACACACTGAGGCAACTTGGAGTCCAGTGTCTTGCCCAAGGACACTTCAACACAAGACCGGGGGGGAGCCAGGAATCGAAATCTCCCATCCGGGACTTGACCTCTCACATCTCAGACGTCAAGCAGTCATTGAATGCAAAGGGTGTGCAACAAGGTTCCTAACATTACGGTGCCCTAAAATGGTGGTGGTTGAGCGTCTTCACAACTTGAGATTAGTTATAAGACACAGGGCCAGTCAGATAATGTAGATACTGTGTCCCAAAAATTATTGAAGCCACCATAAGTCAACGTGTTTTATCACCAGATGCTTCTAAATGTATTCAAAGAAATTTTCAATATTCCTATTAAACACTTTCTTTAAAGAATAAATGCACTCAGAACACTTCCTGACATGGAGAGTGTTTACAGAGGTGTCACTGATTAACTGCCAAAAGGTTCAGAGGTAGCACTTTCCAAATGTCTTCAATTTGCAACTTTTTAACGAATAATCCATAAGTGTCTGATTTAATGATAACTCATGAGCTTTTTAGAATTTGTCTTTTGCTGATGACAGCGATGTGCCGATAAATATGACTGAGCATTAGTGAATGGCATGCTTCTCTCACTGTTGAGCTCCGCTAGAAGAGTCTGTAGGAGTGTCACCTCTTAATTATCCAGTTCACAGCTGAATAGGTTGATGTATTAGGAACTAAATAGATAACCCCCATGACTCTAACAAACATGATAACATTGCCAGTTTCTGTTTCTGTGTAATATACAGACACAGCATACTACATAATGTATACAGTACCTGTTACTGGCATTGCTTCCTGGTAGTAAATTTTGAATATGCAGAGAGTTGTATAAAAGCAATAGTAACAATGTAGTAAATGTTTCCTTACCCCACTCCCACCCTGCTGACCTTCCTAGTGTCTCTGGACCTGAGATGGGTTGTTAATGCCCATGTCTGGACAGCTGCCACGCTGCAGCCTGTGCGCTAATGGATTGATAAAAAAAGCTCTGAGCACAGAATCAATCATGATATAAACCTGGAGTGAAGCTTGTTAAACTCTAAGGAAAGTTCCTCCACCCTAATGCCCCTAATCTTCAGCCATTTGCTGTCCGACAGAAAGATTGCAGTTGTTGGCCTCCTAATGCATGGAAGAGTCATTTCAGGTGATGGACCAGTGTTTGACAGTTTCCCTTAGACTGAGGTGTAATACAAAGGGGTTTGGGTTTTCACACTGTTGTATGATTGATGTAAATAAAATATTTGGTGGTTATAAATCTAAACCTTAATGAGTCTAGACTTATATTTCTACATTTCTATCTCATAGCCTTTCTGTCTGTTTTTCTTTGTCCTCATTTGCCTGCCATCATACCAGCTATGTTGGCTCCAGATAGTGTTAGATGGAGCCAACATAGCTGACAGGTAAAAGGCTGTCTACTTCAGCAGTGACATGAATACCAAGCAGGAAGCAAACAGAAACACAAACACTAAAAGAACAGAACAGTTTGAAATGTGCCGCAAAGGGACAAGAGCTGCTATGGAAGCGTCTCCACGGGAACCAGAACCGAAACAATGCGACCTAGACTGACCCGCTGCACACGGGGATAGTCTAAATAATAAATGTGAATATGATACCTGATAACATCGCAATGTGTATACATGCGGATGAAAGGTGGAAGACACTAACCCCATGCCAGAAATGGAAAAAGCTGCTGATAAGTTTGCAAGACTCATAAACCTTTCATTGCACATGGCTGTCAACTAAGTCAGGACATATTATTTTGTTTCATTCATTCTTTGTTTACTTCTTCTTTTGTTGTCAATTTAATGATTAACGATTGAATTAAGTGAATCCACTTGAAATGTTTTTTGTCATCGTCACCGTTTCAACCACAACGTTTGTTCGATTCGGTCACTAGTCTTGAATAAAGTCATACTGTGGAGACTGGGTTAGATATAATCAAATTAATTAGTTAACTGAAAGCTATTTTGGAATTCCCCAAGATCTAAACAACACTTGCTTATTTCTATACTTCTTCTCAATGTCACTGTGGTCATTATCTGTGTCCCCCATTTTAGGTAAGCAATTCTTTTCAGCACCCTCTTAATATTCATATCCCGATGACGGATTGAAGAGTGGTCAAATAATATCGCAGAGCCCTTGCCTCTATAAGCCTTCAGCACTTCTTGTAGTTATCCCAGTGCTCACTTACAGATCCTAATTCCATACTGCTCTGGGGTTATTCCAAAACATCGAATGTAACCAATTCCAGGGAGCAAATTGAGGGGCTATCAATTGTAGGGAAAGCGTTTTGTCACTATGGGCATGTCAGAGCAGAGAAGGAGTGAGGGCATGCGTAGGAGACACAGAGGTGGGGGGAATGGCTTCGTTTGGCGACATTTCCACGGGTCAGATGCTATTCTATTGCTCGACAATAAATCTTACTTAATATCTATTGTGCTGCAGGTCCTGCTCGGGTGCGACTCGATACAGAGCGCGAAAGCGAGAAGAAAAAGAGGGAGGGAGGCAGGCACGGCAGAGTGGAATAAATAAGAAGTGAAGGGAGAGGAAGCCGAATGGGATATTGGGGGAATTGTTGTATTAAATCAGAATAATAAAGCTGTACACACACAAACAGCAGCAAATAGAGACTTCTGGGAGCCGAAGAGCCAGTTTGCCACCAAACGGTATCTGCGGTGCGCCGTGATGCTGACACAAGGACACATCTGCAGCAGCCACTTTTAATCAACACTTAGCAATGTAACTCCCGCTCGGAGAGAGCAAAGTGGCCTAAACCGTAAAAAAAAGCCGCTCTGCTTCCGCGGGCACAGAAGTTTAAAGTGTGGCTGCGAAATAACGAGCTCCAGCACTGGTGTAAAGTGTGTCCTAACCTGTAGTAATGGCATCAGACTTCCCATAGCAGTGAGGCAGTAGCAGAACAGCGTGGATACGGTCCATGCCAACCGCTGCCTTCGCAAATGCTCTTAGAGTTTTATATTGCTGCTTTAAGCTATCTGTCCTGAGCTCCGGAAGCCATTATGCACTTAAGATGATTTACTAGCTGGTGATACAATATAATAGGCTCATTGTAGTTTGACGAGATGAGGATAGACATATAAACAACTGTTATTGCCCGTCATCTCTGAGCACAGAGCCTGTGACCAAAGCATGGTGTATTATTATCACTATGCTATAGCCTCCCTGAGTCCCACCAAAAGTCCTCAGTGTGTGCATAGGAAATTTCCATTCAATAAGCAGATAATTTTGGAAAACCCACTCTACGCACTACACTGACAATTTCCCATGAGTATTATAAATGATGGCTTCCATAAAGATTACCGTCACAAAAATTGGCTACAGGGAAGCAAATGACATATGTTTGAAGTTATTTTGATATTTTTGATATTTTCCATGTAAAGGGATTAGCAGCACGCCCTAATTCTACAGGTTGGGCACCAGCGAAGGCACAACTGCACACATATGATGGGTTTTCAAGAAAAGATTGCATACATGTTTGCTTGGAGTTTGGTTCCTGGGCAGGAAAAGGCTAATCCTTTTTAGGACGGAGGCAGTAAAGGTTCAAGAGGAGTTCGGTAAGAGAATCGTGTGAGACAGCTCTGAAAGGATTGTTGGGCTAAACCAGAATAGACCTTTCCTCTCAGCGGGAAAATAGCTCACAAAACAACAGCTGAAGACCTTGTAAAGCGCAAACATAGAGGACTTTTTTTAGTAGTTTATGTTCTAGACATCATGAAGTCACGACGTTCAGCCTCTTTTTCTAAAGCTTTTTTTTTTTTAAAGGACAGTTTCATCGGAAAAGTATATGTATATGTATATATCACAGTCCAGCAGTTTAATCAGAGGCATATTGTAAAGATTCAGACTGTTGCTGTACATCAGTCCTAATTAATAGCAAATGCTTTCAACACCTTCTGCGTTGTCTTTCAGTACAATTTCCTGTCTAATCAATGGTCTCTTTGCACATTATAGTCGCTGTACATCTGCCAGCCCTTGTGAGTACTGTAGTACAAATGTCACTTGCTCTGATACCTCTCTTCCTCTCTACCATGACAGCTGACTATCGGTGTCTGACCTCATGTCCCTTTCCTCATTACAGCCTCTCAGACTGAGTTAGATCAGCTGGCTGTTATCCAGCTGGTCAGTTCTCTAGTTCTCTTTTTGATTAAAATGACACTTTGCAGATGAGAGGTGACCAAACGGAGACACAGCTGCCCCTTGATAATGATAGCTCAGAGAGGATGTTGATGTGGTGTCTTTAAAAATCTAATTCCAATAAATTTGTTCATCAAATACAAGGTTTACCGGAAAAATTACATTTTTTTTTGGCTTTCGCCACTAGAGAAATGATTCTGCATGTCCCCTCACACACTAAGAAACCATTATGTTCTTTGATTTCAAAATCAGTGCTCCCTAATCGAACAAGAAGCGGCTTCGCACCGCCTGGCTGGAGATAAATGAATAGTGTTGGGAGACAGCAGCAGAGGTTGAACCGGGGTCAAGCACCATTCTACCAGAAAGCCCATGAGACTCTACTGTACAGTATGTCACAACACAGATACCCTGGCGAAGGATAGGGAGAGACAGAAGGCAAGCAAGAAACAGACAACTAAGTAAGGAAGAGCAAGAGTATTGATGAGGCGCAGAGGTAGAAGGAGACAGAGGGGGCAAATTTATCTCAAAGTATCTGCTCAGCAGTGCCACGTCCAGCTTCAGTCCCATTGAGAAAATGGAGGTTAGAGCATCCACTCATCTGTTATACTGAAGGTAGGGAGGAGATCCAGGCAGCGTGAGGACAAGCCACGGTAAAGTTTGGGTCGGTGATGGAGGACAGGAGGATAGTCTGAGCGCTATCCCCGACCTTTGTGCTTTCGCCCGCTGCCAAGGCTGCAGTCATGAGGGCGGGGGGGGGGGGGGGGGGGGGGGGGGGGCCTGCTCATTACAAATTCTCCATTAGAAAGTGCAGCGAGTCGTTGGGAAACCTCTGGCACTTGCTCCACTGATAACCGTGTTATTGAAGGGTGGGGACGTAATTAGAGGGCGCGCCAGTGAGTACAGAACGTGGAACATCATTAACAAGCTCACATTGTTGAAGTGGGGGCTGTAATTAAAGGCTTCCCACAGTAGTGGGAGACAGCTTTGATTGGAGAAGTAGAGGGACAAAGTGATTTCACTCATCTACCACTAGTGGCTATTGTGACCTTCACACCAATTGGGAGTAGATGGTGTGTCTAACTGTGGGTGGGGGTGTGTGTGCGCACCCACTATATGTAAGTGTCTTTGTGAATATGCATGTATTCTGACTTGATGAGCAAAGAAGTAAGATACAAGGTCAATTAGACACTGGAGTCTACAATCAATGAAATTGTCCATCTGTCAGTGATAAAACAGACAATTCACTGCTCTCTATAAAGACAAAGGTCAGAGGATAAAATGTCCAATAAAAGGCAAGAATCTAAGTTAAATAAAACCCCTGAGGGCTTGAAGCGGAGCAGAAGGCTGAACTGTGGAAGAAGGATCTCTGTCTGTGTCGGACGTTTGACCAAAACAACACGATGAGTCACCCAGTAGACATCCAGGGTCAGAGCTGTAGCTGCAGCTCAACTTCAACATTTCACAAAAATCCCACAGCTGCGAGGAGGAAACTAAATCCGATTATCATAGCTATGAAAAGTACTGCACTCTCACGCAACATCTCAACAACTTGCACGCTCAACATTTTCCCCCCAATAGTAATATTACACGGCTTCAGAAAACGTTGACTTATTTAAAGACAATGAATGTGAAGCCTTGGAAGGTGCTTTTTTTTTTTTTCTCCATACAGTGACCTTTTACCTCGAAACAATTTCTTTCAGTACATTGTGTTGGCCAATGCAATTATATTTCCAGTACCGCTTGGTACTCTCAGGAATTTCCAATTTGAGAACCACAATAGGCAACACACGCCCAACATGTTTATGTGATATCTGTAATACCTTGTCATTTGTTACTCCAACTCCAAAGCCAAAAACTAATCAAAGCCACAATTGAAAATTACCAATCACTTTCACTCCTCATTGAATAATCCTATTCACGACCGCTATTTGAAGCTTTGGTCACACAAAATCAAATCTCAGACACAACAAACTGCCTGAAGGACATTCTTTTTCTAGGGCAGATTTCCTAGCCAGTATGGGTTCAATATGTTTTATTTAATGTATGATGCCTGAGACTGGAAAAGAGCTCGCAGTAAAATAAAACAAAAAGTTCGCAAACAAATATTGACGCTCCTCTTCATCTAAATCTGCTGGTTTGATTTTCTTGTCTGGTTCTTGTCTTTAAGCACACACACACACACAAAAAAGAATAATAATAATCTGTGTATACCCTGTTGACCACAGTTCTGTTACGTGTCTTGTGTTGCTGTTTTCGCCAGAGGAGGAACAGACAGACCCAGAAAAATGTATAGTCTGTTTAACGGACCGATAATCAAACAGACACATAATACCACACCACCTAGACATCAAAGGTCTCCAGCTAACACTAGCGCTATTAACGGTGTCATTAGAGAAAGGCGATTGATTTCGTTACCTGCAAAGATTGACCCAAAATAACAACCCTCGCAACCTACACACTCTGCTCCTGGGCACCAAAGAGGCAACTGACAGTTATCGATGGAGGCTATTTTGAAGAAATACATTTTATTTATAAGAAATATTTGAATAGATGCTTCATATCAGCACTTCTGATGCTACTGTATAAACAAATAAATTACTGTCAGAAAGCATCTCCTTTCTACAGATCACCTATTGTATGTATGTACTAGATGCACAGTATACTGTATATTCCAGTCATGAGAGTGAGATGAGCCTATAAGTAACAGAATTAGTATAACTGTTCTAAGAATATTGTAGCAATATTGTAGCCGTATGTTTCCTGAAAGGGGCACTGACACATCATACAGCTCAATTCCAGTTTCCTTTAATTTCACTGACGCACACTTGAAGGTCAAAGAAGTTTATCAATTCTGCGCTGAAGGCCAAGTTAAGTCTACCCTACTGCACTTGTTCATGCATGAAAGCGTCCTCCTCCATTTACACCTCACATCGCATTATTCTCCCCGGTGCCTCTTTCTTGTACATCGGTCTAATATCTGTCGCAGACAATGACAATCAACGCGCATAATGTTTGGCACAACCATGTTTTTTTGGTTTTTTTTGCATTTAAACGGCTAAAAGTTTTAGTTGATGACGCCTTGGCTCTGCGAACTGGGCAGCCCCAGCACGCCACAGTTTCATGTCATCGCCAATCAACTTATTATTACCAACAATTGTGCACATTCAATTAGTGCTTGCAAACAAAAACATTCCATATATAAATAACTGCTTAGGCATAACTGTAGCTGAACGTCAGATTAAAGACGATAAAGGTATGTGTTAGAAGGAAAGGTGGTGTCCTGCCTGTCTTGGCCAGGTCTTTGTTTTCCATTAGTCAGAGTTATAGCCCCTGAGGCACTCTGTGAGAGCACTTAAGGATGGTGATAAATACACACAGCCACTAAAACAAAGCTGACTGACAATTCAGGGACAACACACCTCTACATCCTCCTTTAAAATCCTCACTTGTGAGCTCTACCGCAGCACCAGGTTCTCGAACAGCGGCGACCCCATGGCCTTTAGTGACGCATCAGCCACCTCCGGAAACATCTCCCCAAAACGATTAAGCCTCAGCGAGAGGCAACCATTCACGGGACCAAATGGGCATAAATCTACACTAAAATAAGTTGACGAGACATGGTTCAAATTACCATTTGAAAAGTCTTGATCTGGTTCTCTGTGATTGATCTCGCTTGGCGCATAATGTGCAGACCTCATTAATTTGGTTCTCCAGGCAGGCTCAATCAAACACTCAACTGTGCAGCGTATTGGAGAGTCAAGTCTGAGTCGATGCCAGCAGTCTAGGTGGACTGTTTTGTCTTCAGTGATGCTGTTAATTAACAGCATTTCAAGGCAGTAAAGTAGAGAAGTAATGACTTCCGTTGTTCGGTCTCAATACCACTTATTTACTGCAGTACTGATGTATGTGTTTAATATATAGAAATACTCTGAATCACTGTACTTGTATCAGATACGGCAATTTATCACAGCAAATGTTTAATTCACTGATTAAATATGAATATTACACTACATCTCTGTTGTTTCACTCAGGTATAAAGTACTGTACCAACCGCTCACAGAAAGAGTAAAACAGATTGAGTAGAGAAGAGAAAAGCCTTTGACAATGTAGTAAATCACATCGAAATAAATCCTTTACTGCTCAATGGGCGAAATTGGATGTGAGAGATGAGAGGTGTGATATGTGTTTAGCATTCACCAGGTGAAAGTGGCTGCTGTGAATGAGGGACTGAGGTAGGAATGGGGGGTGGGGGGGGGAGAAGCGAAAGAGAGCGAGCAAAAGCAAGAGCAGCACAAGCAGATATTTATTTATTCTGGCGAGAGAGCGTTTAGGTGCTAGCACTTCAGTGAACAAGCAATCAAATGGTGAAAAACACAGCCTCATTGTGGACATAAATCATAATTATACCACAGACTCACACTGCAATTCCTGATGTAAGAGCAGTTGCAATAAGAAAAAATTAAACAAGTGCTGTTATGATAGAGCACTGCATAATCACAGGCTTTAAACTGATGTTCAACCGAGTATATGTTTAGTATATGTGAGATTATTTGATGCGTGAACAACTCTTGTTGTTCCAAAAATGGTAAAAACAAAAAAATAAGGAAGACACAAACTGAGAACATGCTGTGCTTCATGCCCTGCTTTACAGCTCAGTATGTGACGCGATGGTTGTGGACTCCATTCTGGTCATTTTCTAAGTTTAAACTGGCCCTAGCTCCTGTTCTTACACTTCTTCTGCATAATATCAGAATATTCCACGTGTACGAATCCTACTTCCTTCAGACTAAAGAGCATCTTGGTGGTCACACTTACTTTATTGTGTGGTGAATGGTACTACTAAGACTTATACAGTGTCTGCTATTATCAGTATTTCATCTAACGTTACAGTACAAATACACACAGAGCATCAAGGCAGTTGCTACATTGGGTCATGATGGGTTTTTTGCAGCTGGCAGCCTAATTAAAAGAGAACATATCTCATTTCCGGCGACACTGGAGCTGATGCGTCACACACGTTTCATTCTCATATGTCCCTGGAATGTTTTCACAGTTATGTAAAGCATTGAGGCGCTGCACGTACCACCATGTACACCAGCAGCATAGCATACCACAAGTACCTCACGTCTATGGCCTACTGTAACTGACGAATGTTAAGTTGTGTTTTACTCCCAGATTTTTGATTTTAAAATTCGAAATTAGAACTAAAGTTCGTTGTAAAATAGGCTGAAAGGGTCACCATCTACAACCCAGGGAGCTCTATGAAGCTAAAGCACAGTTCAAATTACTAGTGAGAAAGACAGATTGAGCAGATCTGACAACTGTCACCTCATCATCACCTGGGGACCATTCATCAGAAGGGCAGGGAGCTGACAGGTTGGTCTGTTGGCAGAGAAGCAACAGGCCCAGAAGGTTTGCAAAGTGGTAAGCATCACTGAGCCAGATACACACAAATGGGCTGTACCCGAAACACACAGCACGCCCTGAAAAGTGCTCTCAAGCTGTGCCCGCAATGCATGTAAGTTGGTGTACATACACTCTTCCCTCGTGTGTGTCGAGCTTTGGTCGGCTATAAGTTGTGCAGCTTGTCACTTGAGAGCGTTTTCCTGTGAGGTGTGATTAAAGCTACCGTACAGCATCACTGCTTTCGGCTTTAAAAAAAAAAAAAAAAAGTGGTTTGGATGAATCTCCATGCATCCATCACGCGTTGGGCTTCATTCTTCCGTTGAGGTTGAGGAGGTTGTGTAGGACGTCATGTTGTCAGCTAGAACGCATTCGAACAAAAAGAAAAGACGGAGGGAGAGCAAGGCAGTAATTGAGAGGAGGGAGGTCATGTTTCCTGGCTTCTATTCAAGCTTAATGCATCATTTTCAGCAGAGATGAGGTGTCATCATTCAGTGGCCAAATTACAGGTGGCATCTTTGTTGTCCATTCAGTAACACTCATTTTGTTCCATTTTCATCCTACAACTAACTCCCATAATGCTTTTACTTGATGAATGATACTGAACAACATATTATAATTCATAATGAAAGCTAAAACAACAAAATAGTAGCAGTAGTGGGTTTTATTTGAATTAGATCCTAAATTTGTAGCTTCATTTAGCCAAAAATATGACAAGATGATGAACTACTGTACTTTGTGGAGATTTTCCCTGGAAAGCTGGGTATAAGAGGGGTGCCGTGCATGCTACTGTACTGACAACGCATTTTACACAAGGAAATTAGCATCACAACACAACACAATATGTCCGTTGTGGCAGTGAATTGGATCTGTCATCCTCTCAGCGCAGCAGGAATGCAAATATAATACAGAAATCACTCAAAGTCACTGCAATCGCGCACACACACGTGTACAAAAAACAGGGACACAGACAGACACACAATGAGTATAGAGGTACCCCAGATGTCAGAATATAGACTAGATCCAATACAGAAGGGGGAAAAAAAATTGATCCACGTTAATTTCCTGTTGATTTGATTTATGTTGATTCTGTCCAACAAAAAAGTGCTGTGTGTGTAATGGCAAGCAGAGAGAAATTTGATTTAGTCGTACGCTAATGGGAGAAAACACATTCTGACTTAATTAATAGCTGAAGAGACACAAAGTTAAAATTGGTGTACTGCAGAGTACATCTTTATTAGTGTTTGAGTACTGGGTATTTCAGACCTTTTAGGCCAGAAGAGTGCAGAGTGCACTTGAGCCCCCCCCCCATACATACACCACTTCTGTAATGGGGCCTGTGACGTTTACTATTCTCATTACTGTTACATTACAGTTGTGTTCTTCTCTTCTCTTTTTCACCTGGTGCATGTTTGTCTACGTCTTCATAAATGTGTCTTGCCTGTGGTAAATACTTCTACTGTATGTAAGGGTTATAAGGTTTATTTTTTGGCACCAGCCAGAGCCACACGCTTGGAAGGGCTGCAGTAGAACACTGAGCAAATATTGACCAGCTGTGCTCCAGTAAAAGAGATTATGTTTGAGCTTTAATAGCTCAGACATTTTGCATAGGATGCATTCATACAGTATTTACAATATAAAGGAAAAGCAGGCTGAGTCTTTCAGTCCACAGTTTACAACTAGTAGTGTTAGCCAGGTAGGAGAACACACTGTGAAATCTGTATCAGTGAGCTTGATACATAAAGCAGTACAAGGTGAACAAGCTCCATATCGCCTCCGCTTGCAATAATGTGCTAGTAATAAACCAACTCAGTTGAATTTGTCACATTCCCAAACGTTTTTTTAAGTTACTGAACAAAAAGAGAATGAGTCAAATTGGTGTGCATTTCAACTACTAATAGCGGTAATGAAGTGTGCTGTGTAGTGTTTATCAGTTATTACCTATCACCTGCTATGGTGTTAAACTTTTACACTGTAAGAGTTAGTGCGACACTACCACTGCCATGGTGATTATAGCTCGAACGTGTCGAGAACACTTAAAAATACAGAAAAAATTATTTCCACTGTAAGGATGGCTTTCACATTTGCATTTCCAGTGTGTTTGGTGTGTTCATGGACAGAATGGAGTGTAGGTCATCTGTGATTCGGAAAGACTAAACCCACAAGGCTGCACTCGAAACTCTATGGGGTCTTGACCCTCGTTCCAAGCGTTCCGACAAATAATTAATTTGAACAGCGTTGAACCGTTAACCAAAAGGATGAATGAACCTAGAAATGATGACTAACCATCAAAAAGTTAACAGATAGACAGATCAATTATATAGCAGGTTAAGCATCCTCTTCCTCCAGCGAGCACCTTCAGTCTCAGTTTGTGTTACAGTAAATAATCAAAGCTCACATGGTCTTCGCATTGTGTTCTTGTTTAGTTGAGGTAAAAGCATGGAATCATTACAACCACTTTGTTGCCTCTGGGTAAAACCAACTTTGAATGGTTCTTCCTCTCTTGCTTTTTCTTCTGACAATCATGCCAAAAGATCTTTTTGGAACAACAAGAGAATAAGAAGAGAGGGTAATGTTAAATTCTACATTCAGCTACAGACTGTGCTGGCTGTGCTGCCTGTACCCATTATGGCTCACAGGATTTTTGTACTAACAGCAGAGAAACAGTTCACTGTGTTGTCTGAAACTAGAATATAAAATGTCACACAGATGGTAACTGGCGGACGACTTTTCTTTTTCCCTCGTCTTCAAGCAAACTGAAATAATGCTTTGTTTTTCATAAATATTGTTTCGTGAGCTTATTGGTTTTGGTTTTAGCTCGGTGTAAAAGGTGCCACATGTTACACCTGTGAGAAGGCAAACGCATGCCAACTAAAGGATGGGGGGGGGGGCTCTGATCAAAGAACAAATTACATTCATTACCATTAAACACATCTAAGCCAGAAATTATAATGGGAATGATGATGACCACAATCAGTTTGAACAGCGCCCGGCCTAACATGATTTAGAGATGGTTTTCAACCACTCTGCAGGATAATGTGCATTCAAAACTGTATTACAAAGCAGTGTGGGAGACTGCAAAGACCCCATGTTCCTGCTTATGCCCGTTCTTATGCTGGAGAGTGTTTGTTGTCAGCATGTAGAGCATGTAAAGTCAGATCCAGGCAGACATAACAGATACTGGCCCTGTCGAGATCTGGTCCCTGTATCTTGGTCCAGAGCAGATGGCCACAGATCCATTGAGCCAAGGCCTTAATAGAGCCACAGCTGCTGGCAGACAAAGTGAATCTCCCTCCATATGCACTTCCTTGGAAAACACTGCGCTGCTCTGTTTGCTCTACCGTGGGAGTGCAGCACAGTCCACAAGCTGTGACTCAGACCACTGATACATCTCCAATCCTACCAGTCTAAGCAGGCCAGTTTGTTCACATTTGAGAAAGGCTAACTGCAATGCACAGGCACAGCTCTGAGCCTTGCTCACATTTAGCCACAAAGCTCACAATAACAGTGAGTTTAATACTTTTTTTCCTGGAGCGAGTCCAGCTATTAAATTTCCACCTGTGCGAAGTGTGGCTGTGCAGAGTTCCCGACTGAGCTCCTCAATGTAGAAGTCAGCGCAATTCTCCTAGTGCAAGTAACCACGCAGTCCAATCACACTGCAGCCCTGTAATCTCCCAGCGTTGTTCATCCTGAAACACGTCAGTCAGAGTTTTGTATTTTCAAAGATGCTTAATGCAGTGATAATAAAAGCACTTGTCAGATTTCAATTAGAGCAAAGCATTAGTCTCAACAGGAGATGCTCCATTCTGAAAGATCATCGTGCATTACGAATCAGAGAGGAAACAAGTTGTTTTTTTACAAACAAATTCCCATTTTCTGTTCAGATTTGTAAACTGTGATCCCTCAAATGTGGGACTGGCATATTACCCCGTCATTTGCAGGTTTCTGGACATATTCTGAAGTCTGTCTTCAAAAATATGTGCTGTCTGTGGCACAGCTGAACTGTGAATGGTCCATATAGTCTGGAATATGAAAGAGTGTGTCATAGCTCTAGGGCAGACCACACAGTAGGCCTCTCTGCCCTGTGCCCAGTGTGTGTTGGCATAAGCTTCTGGCTCCCCTACTGACCCTGACAAGGATTAAGCAAGAGCAGAAAATGAATGTGTGTGCTCAAGCAGGCCAATTCATGCAATTCTATGTTAGGAATATGAAGTGTGACTGCCATTATCTCCATCCTGACACTGGGGAGTGTTGAATCTACAGTGCAGGTGTTAAGAGAGTGAAAGTAGCGGCAAGAGCAAAAATCGCAGGCAGAGAAGGGATCTGTCGATTAAAAAGCCGACCATCCAGGGAATAGCAAAGGTAGGTCAACCAAGGAAAGAAGGCAGAAACAAGGGATATTCACTTAGGTGAAGGACAATAGACACTAAGCAACTGGGAAAGCAAAGGGCTTGACATTTCTAATTAATATTAATTGAATCACTCAAGTGCTTTGTTTACTGAGAGAGAGTGTCCACGGATCAACAATCCCACTTGCTTCAAAGGAGCAATCACAAACACCCTAAATACAAAAAGACAAAATTCAAGCACACACACCCCCACACACACACACACACACACACACACACACACACACAAAATGGTATTGATGAAGAGAGACCTCATTAAATAGCCTGAAATACTATGGGAAAGTGTGGAAAGAAAGTTATCCCCAAACTTCAGTGTCGACAACAAAGTCCAAACAATCCATAAAGTGTTAACTTGTTTTGACAGTCAACAACCACAACAAACAAACTGCCCACACTCACTCACACGTCTAAAAGTTTGGTGTGCTGGTGTTTTAAATTGTTCCTCGGCTTTCTGCAGCAGAATCGTCCAGGTGTCTCGTGCGGGGGTCCACTAATGCTGCCAGTCCCCCAGAGCTGCTCCTGTGAGTGTGTGTTTGTCTTGGGGACGGAGCTGAGTAATTTGAGGATGTCTCGACGGTGAAGGAAAGTGTAAATAAGAGCAAAAAGAGTGGAAATCAAAAACCAAACCAGATTCAGAACAGAATGGTGAAAACAGAGGGTATACTTGATGCTTTTCTATTCTTTTCTGATTAATATACAGTGATGGTGATATATAATGTGTAAAACATAAACATTTAAAAAAATAGATAAAACAGAGGCAAAACATGTTTGTGAAAGAAGTGGTTTGTGACGCCTGAGAAACAATTAGGACAGGTTGGCACTTACTGAGGGGTACGCTCTGTAGTAGCATCAGCCAGGTGAGGAGGAAATCAACGACAATGAACAGTTGCAGAACAAAAAGGAAAAAAGAGACAATGCCTAAACTTGATAAAGTGGATTTGTGAAGTGGGGATGACAGGGGTTGCAGAATAGCAGACCACACTATGGACAGATGGTGTTTAAACACCCTCAATGCTGAGAGAGCTGGGGAGTGTGTGAAAAATGCCAAATGGAGTGTGGCATCACCCCATGGCATAGTCTGGACAGCATGAGCAATGTCATGATCCAGACAAGCTAAAGACACAAAGACTCATGCGCACACGTGTTAACACAGTGCTTCAGATGGGGACAATGTACCTTAAGCCAAACAAAGGCAACAACAACAACAACAACAACAATATGAAAACCACAAAACATGACCTATTGTTCAGTCACTCTGTTGACAACACAAACGCGACAAGCAGAGACCAAAGAAGACGCAACAGCGAAACTAGGACAGTCACACTCCCCTGTTGATC
The DNA here is from genome assembly GCA_030770545.1 of Macropodus opercularis. NCBI lineage: Eukaryota > Metazoa > Chordata > Actinopteri > Anabantiformes > Osphronemidae > Macropodus > Macropodus opercularis. The sequence continues at coordinate 5,249,156 of CM061094.1, read as the reverse complement.
TCTCATTCAGTCGCACCTTCAAGTCATTCCCTCATCAGCCGCACAGCGGGACCCTCTGCAGTTCAGCACTGCTGTGACAACAATGATTAGCAGCCTCTTTGACAGAGACGTGCATCAGCGGTGCACCCGTTCATGAAGAGCACTGCAACAGAGCTGTCCCCCAAATATTACAAACAGCAAATCACGTTATTTTTACAGTCTGGATCATAATCGTTTTAATTATAACATTGTCTGCATAACTTCATTACAGAGAACTGGGAGCGCACCAATGTTAAACAGGAGTCAGACAGCTGTCCCTCCAAACTGCATGTTAGGTTTGGTAACCACCTGTGATTGTTTTATTTTAACGCCGCAAAATGAAACTAATTTCAGGAAAATAACATAAAACAAAACACAACACAGTTTGTGAGCTTTAAATGTGCCGGTAGCAGAATGCATCACCCCCTGAAGGCCACGCTATGCTCAGTGTTTGCAGTCTCTGTGCTGAACTAACAGCAGCTTCCCCACAGACAGCAGGGATATCAGTGTTCTTATCAAGCTCTCGATAAGACTGCACATAATTGTATTTTCCAAAACACAAACTATTTCTGTAAACAATGTTATTAGATAGTAAACAGATCATCAATAAAATAGCTTTTACTGTAGAACCAACCTGACGAATGATCATTGGTTTATTTTAGGTTTTCCCCTAGTCGCACACGTTTTTTTGGGCAGGTATGATGTCACTATCAGGACTGTAGACGCTAAGGCCTGGCATTTCATCAAATGATCTATTTAACTGCAGGCAACCATGCACGGCCCATTCCTCCAAACAACCCAGTGGAGGAGGAGGGTTTACCCTCTGATCAAGGTCCCTCACCTGGGAAGTCTCAGAGCACGTCTGCCTGGCCGAATTGAATACAGATATGGGTAAATGAATTATGAATTATGAATGGGCATCAATCCAAAACCTGAAATTGAGGTAGCTTTTCAAATTAAAATGGATTTTCTAACCATCAGCCAAAGTGAGAGCCCCTTGGAAACTTTACACAGTAGGGACGTCCTACACATGGGCAGACATGCAGTACAGTGCAGAGGGGGTGCGATGGGACAGCATAATCACACATCAGCAGAGCTACATCATATATAACCATAGGCGCCCAAAAAAAAAAAAAAAAAAAAAAAAAAAACTTACACAGGACCACAGACAGTCGCACACAGACAGCCCGACAGTTCTGCTACCTGTCAGAGCTATTCCCATGCAGGGACAGCCTAAGTTGATCTCATTAACTTGCCCTTCATTCAAACAGCTAATTACACACAGACTCACAATCATAGCCTTTCACAGCACAATCAAGTCACGGTGAAGGGAGAGAAAGCGAGGCAGAGGGGGGTCCGAGTAAGAGAAGAAGACAGAGACTTAGGGGGAGCGGAGGATAGTGAAGCGCACCGCAAACACAGCGCGAGAGGGAAAGGGAAGAGAGTGGAGGGTCCATTACTTCTAAGCCTTGGACAAGTATTTTACTTGAGTGTAAGCTGATTTTCCTCTCACGTATAGCAGTGGATTGGCTCCAAGTCAGAATCTTTCTGAAAAGCTATTTGTTTCTGGTATCCCTAATAAAGGAATTAATGTTATGTTAATGACTTTTCAGCCTATTACTGCACTGCTGATGGATCCATCTGTACTTGAAAATGTCTTTTCCTCCAGAACCCTGCCGCATGGTTATTTGTGTCACAGTCTTTGTCAGGTAATTTATGGGAGGACATTAAGCCCTTAATACATTGCGTTACAAAAAAAGACGACAGTTTAATGGCGTTGCGTAGATGAGCAAACTTGCCATCAATAATGCCGTGTAATGAAGCCCGTTGAAGGTCTATTGGGATTAGAAAACAGAGGCTGCCAAAACTTAAAAGAGAATACTAAGAATTTGTTATGTGTGCATGTGCGAGATCCCGTGTGTGCAAATGAGGCTTTTCGTGTGCGCTAGATTCTGAGTTTTAAAAGCGACTGAGTTCCAAGAGAATTATAGTTACTTCTACACAGTATATAAAAAGCAGAAATCTTCAAATTGCTTTTGTAAGCGGACTAATGAGCTCAGGAAAGTAGAGGTGGGGGGAAAAAAATAAGCAAATTTCCGATTAGAGGTGATTTCAGTCACAAAACTCTAGAGTGCTTACGTCACCAGCTTGTTGTGTGCGTCTCTCCCCGTTCCTCCCTTCTCTCCTTCCTTCTGCCTAATTCCTGCTTTCAGCTGCTGTTTTTGAAACACGTCCTGCCGCAGACGTCAAACTGGAGACTCTACAGCGAACTGCAGAACAACGTGTCTCCGCCTCGTTATTGTGTCCGTTCCTTTCTACTGTATCTTGTCAAAACGCCTTAGACTAGTTCTGTCACCCATAGCTCATTAAACTCTTCTATTAAGTAACGTAAGCAGCTAAAACATAAATTTCCCTGCAAACAAGAGCGTTTCTGCAGAGCAGCCATGACACAAAGGCCAACGAGTAATCGCATGGATTGATTATTTCATTAAAAACCACTCCGTTAGTAGACTTTAAATGGCACATTAAAACATGCAAGCGAAATCCACTTGAAGCATAAAGAGACACATTAGGTCACTGTGATGTCTTGGACAGTCTTGGAGCGTGAGGCTTTGTGGAGGGTGAAAGATGACCAGAAACTACTGCTGAGATCTATTCGGTGTAGACAGGCAATACATTTTCTGTGGCTGCCACCCACTGTGTAATGCCAGCTCTGCAGTGACAGTACATGTGCTATGCAATCACGGGCCCACACACACACACACACATACACACACACACACATCAGTACATCCTCTATATATTCTATACATCCAACTGCAGAACACACAACCTCAGTTGAGTAGCTTGAATGGGAGGAACTTTTATCACGAGCTGATTTGATTTTATTGAAAGCACTGATCATGTTTTTGACATTTCAACAGACGTGGGGATGGATTTAATCCATGTACAGGACTGTCATAATATTGAGCAGAGCTACACTCCGCTCTCGACAGCTGCCTCAGCTGCCCTGCAGTCATCCAGACGACTAGGAGGAAAATGAGCCAAGTAGCGAAAGATTAAGACGGATTATAACTGGTGTAGTAAACCATCCGAATGCTGTCACGTCATTATGGAGGTGAAGGCTTAAGCTGGGATGTATGCTATGCGTGTTATATATTAACATGTGTTATATGGACATTGTTTTGGCTCATGAGCAGATGAGACTGCTGTGAAAATGTACAGATGCGCATTATGGAAATGTTGCTATAGTAAAATGAAAGCCATTTAAACTATTTGATACTGAATTAATCAATGGGGTTCAGGTCTTTTAGTTGAAACATCAGCATGTGTTCGTGCTTCTTAAAAGAAAAACTTGCTGGCTGCTCATTTAAAGGCAACTTGAACCAACTTTACATTTCTCATCTTCTTTTCATTTTCATCACGTTCTGTGGAAGACAAAGATCCTGTATGAACGTATTGGTATAAATGGCCTCCTGCCCTGCTATTGACAGGCTCTACTCAGTTGAATTTAATGCTTGGCTGCCCTTGTGTTTGCTTTCTCAGTTTCACAAACAAACTCATTTATTCTAATTTCTTGACGTCTCCCTTTGATTCCGTAACTCTAACACCAACTCCACCCTCTTATGGGGCTGTGCTCGAGTAGGGTGGCATCCATTAATTAACCACTTAATCAGATCTAATTAATGTAATAATGCATGGCTTGATTAACAGAATTGCTATAGGCATTCTACAACAAGATAGCCAATATCTAACGCAAAAAGGTTGGGAAATGGCAGATAATTATTCTCTGCTATGTTAACGGAATATCAATGGATAACAACTATACTGAGCTTGAGAAGGAGACAATTATTTTGTCAACACAGTGCAAGTAATGACAAGTGCTGTGTGTATAGTGAGAGAACAGAAAATGAGAAAACTAAGACAACTTGTTGACCATCTGAACAGCTTTTTCTTCTTCTTTTTTTTTTTACTTCCAGACCAAAAATAAAATAATAGTTGATATAAAAAAACAACTTAAGCCTGTTGCACATTCTGTACAGGTCTGCCTCCTTTTTGGAACACACAAACAGTGGAAAGGATGAAACATTCAGTCATTTCAGTTTCCTATTTAGGCTCCAGTATTAAGAGGTATTCTTAGTGTCGTAGTTATGGTAAGTCATCCCTTTCAGCCTGAGCGCATCTGTGGATGATCAGTCCTTTTGTCTTGCCTTCCTTTCCGCAGGAACTGGCCATCTGCTCCAGCAGCTACCGTAAGCTCGTTCACAAAATTTAGAGGAATACACATGTGCGCATCCACCCTCTACAGTGGAACTGCCTTCCATCTGAGTCTCCCCCAGAACACTGCACTCAATAACAGCAAAAACCAGATCTCCAGAACAGAGTACAAACGAGCAAAAGAAAATCCCCAAATCTGAGAAGTCAGCGCGCTGTCTCAAATTTTATGCCTTCGCGGATCACTGCGTCTGAGCATTCGGTCGGACGGCTTCAAAACATACACACAGCAGCGGGGCTTGCGCACACAGATGCAGGAGGAGACGCACAGAGCACACGCCCACACAACAGCTGTCAGTCTTTCGGCTGAGCTCAGGGCGAGCAGCCGCTCAACCGAACTTAAAAAACTTGTTAGTGTCACCTACCCTCAAAAGAGCTTGAGGCGCAGAGTTTGAAACTACCTTGGAACATATGAGTTATTGATCAGATCAATCAAAGCAGTGTTGTAGAAACACAAACACCTTTTATTTGGCCTAGAGAGGAGGGGAGGCAGGAGGGATGGTAACTGAGTTATCCTGGTGTTTGTTTGTTGTAGCAAAGCTGAAATTAAGACAGTGAAAATCAAAATCTAAAAGTTTGCCTGCATTGTTTTCAAACTGGACAAGCTTTTTGTACAACAGACTATAGAGAAATGAATCCATGCACGTGTTATTATTTTTCCTTTTGTGAAATATTAGCATGTTAATACATATTCCAGCATCCACTGCCACTGCAATCAGAGAAGGCATCTGAGAAGTGATGCCGAGTTTATTCGTTTATTCGTTTATTTCTAAACTGTAAGTTGCTTATTGAGTTTGTATTGTCACTGGCAAGTCCCAAGATTCCCTCATCAAAACCATGATCTGTTTATTTGACCTCCACTTATCCTGTTTTGCTTAATTTAAAGTCAATCTGCTGTGTAATTGTGTTGCCTGAGAGACTTGTTAATGTAATGAAAGATGGGTTTTTGATTATCTTGTGAAAACAAGAGAAAAACTTTGCATCGGAAGAAAGAACCAACAAATATGATGCCGTACTTTCAGAAAGTGAGCTGACCAAGATCAAAAGTAAAATGAATACAGCAATTATGTTAGACATACTCAATAATGTGCGTTTTCAACATGCAGTGCCTCTTGGTCAGCTATTTTTAAGTTCCTGTGTACTGGACATTTCTCAAGGAACTGAAGACTTATTTGTATAGGTATTATATATTTGTTAGTCTGCATACTGTACAGTACAAATAACAACTGTGGCGTTTATTCTAATTGCTCCCAATAAACATCTCACACCTGATGGTCCTACAGTGGCTCTTGTCGTGTGAGCCTTATCTTAGACTGAGATTAGCTCATTTTACCTCAGTTGCAAACAAATCTCCAGGCCTTCCAGGCACATCATGAAACAATACGACACCGGGGAGGACTTGTTGAAAAATAGATCACCTCAGCAAGGAGCAGGACTTACTGAAGAATACACAAGCAGGTGTGTTTGCCACAGGCTTCATGAATGCATGTGTGTATGGATATTCTCTCCCCGTTCTAGCTTTACTCGTCTGCAGGCGCTCGCCACACATACAGTCCAAGCCACATACAGTAAATCATAACAGTGAGGGGGGGGGGGGGCAGATAACGAAGCAGGTCCTGTCATGTACAATGCATTCTGATAAGGAGAGAAGCCAGGAACCCGCGAAGGGGCAGCAGCCTACAGTTACAGTATGACAGGCTGCAGCTACCAGTGAACCGTGTTGGTACACAAGCTTCCTCTTAACACATTCGCTGCGCCACAGTGCAGCCCACAGCTCATGATGCGGGAACACAGATGAGACAAGTGAACATCCTGTGTGTGTGTGTGTGTGTGTGTGTGTGTGTGGAGCACAGACATTCAATGTCCCTGCTGCTGCTGTATACTAATGCAGGGGTGTTTGGAAACCTACTGTACTGGCTCCTCGGTGGTCGTCCGTCCCAACGGAGATGCCAAAAAGGACAATTTTAAGCTAACAAAACATCTCCTGAGCCGCTCTGTATGTCATTGTTGAGTGAACTGCACCAATCTTTTCCTATGCCTAACTCCAAATAAATATGAGTACAGCCGTAAAGCTAAACTATGGGACAGCACATCTGTTCTGACAACAGAACCATTAATTTGTCCATTAGCTTTTTGCACCATCATTTCGTTTTTACATCCATATACATCTTTGGTTAATCTCAGTGTTCTATACCATTTCTCTTTTGATCTTGCTCTCACCTTTCTCAATCATCTTGTCTTTTTTTTACCCCGTAATTTCTAAACATTTTGTCCTTTCTTCTCTTTCTTGCTGCTCCTGTCACCCCCCTGGCATCTTGTCAACAGTGCTGCAGTTATTATTTACCAGGTTGTTGGCTGTGCATCATCGCTTGGTCGCATCCTTAGGACCCTGCGTGTCGCATTTACTCACTGGTTAACTGGCCTCGTCTTCGTTTGCCACGAGCTGAGCAGGATGTTTAGAGTATGCGTTGCAGTCTCTGTTGTTCACGGAAGTTGTCGGGAACTCATCCTGCCCTCTCCAACCCCATTGTGCAGAGTGAGATGGCTCTAACGGTCTTAAATTATTCATTCTGAATCAAAGCAAGCCGGAAAATTGCAGCGAAACAAAACTTCTCCCCAGCGCCTGAAGGGAAACTGTTGAAATTCAAAGTTAGGCCGTTCAGCTAATCGTTAATAGGGCAAAGTGCGGTGAAGAAAAGCTAGATTTTAGTCATGTGTTACATATTGTGAATATACTGTAGCAACAACCTGTCCAGAATAGCAGTAACTATAATTACTCTGAAGGACTGAACTATACATAAACTATAATGTGACAGTCCCTATTGTTTAACTTACAAATATAATAAGATATAAAAAGGGACCGTGAGTTAAGGAAAACATAAGCATTGAGAAAAGCAGTGATAGACAGAGAGAAAGTGAGAGTGCAAGAGAGAAACGCCTAGATGTATGTGCGTAGTTATGAACGGTGGGTTTGACTCTCTGGGAGTGACCCTCTCTCAACCCCACAGCTGATTAAACATAGAGACAGCAGCAGTGGACTCTCTTCCCAGTTATATTTATAATCCTGTCTTATAAACTTCAGATGTACAACTAACAGTAGTAACGGCTGAAACAACAGAGAGGAGGAGCAGAGCAGCAGAGCAAGGTCAGGTCCACAAATTCCAGTAAGTGCAGCACAGTCGTTATGTCATCAACTGAGAGAGAACAACAGGAAGTTAGCCTGAGTTTATTTAGCGGAGTAATGTTGTGTAACTTAAGACTTCACTGCTTTCACCAGATAAATTGAGGTGTAGTACACTGCTCACAGACAGCGTGAAACTCAAACATATAGAGTTTATTAGAGACAGAAGTGGCTACATGGAGTTTCCAGCTGAGAGACTCCGGGACCTTCCAGTGATAGAGGATTCTAACGGCTCCACAGTTCTACATGAAGGTCTTTTTGACACATTCTGCTGTATATGTGCTGCCAGAGGGACAAAGAGCAAAGGCATCTAACACTGTATGTGTTAATTTAACTTTGGTCAATATTTTTTCTAAATCTTAAATTTTCACTGACTGCTGCATCTCTGCCTAGCTTTACCTCTGAGAGGTTCTTTTTTTATACTCATCCAAAAACGATGCAGTTGGTTGATGTACGCTAACATGCACACAAACACCAAATGTAATGATTCATCAATCACGTTTGCTAAACAATGCAAGAGATAAAGACCCAAAACAATAACTGCACAATAAATAATTGATAAAGTAATTCACCATAATACAACATGATTTTACTGTATCATTGGTGTAAGGGTAACACTTGAAGCTATACCTGTACTGTATTGTGTAGTGTGAACATGAATACCTACAACATTACTGCTGTCTGTCTCCTGTACAGCACTGTGCTTCCCTTTCATCTCCTTACCCCCTACCTCTAAGCCCTGCAGCAGCCCAGCTTGGCGGAACCAGCGCTCTCGTTAATCACATGGTGTCAGGCCTTTAATAAGTCCTTGACGGGGGTTTTGCCATGAACGACACTCTTTATCAAAGGTTTATACAGCCAGTGTGTCCTGAAGAATGATTGATCCCCCATCGCTCAGGTCTGCCCTTCATGCTCGCTGACTGACGGAGAGACACGCACACAGCCAGTGGTGGACAGCGAGACAGAGGAGCGCACGATTAAGATGCGGGCTCCGTGTGAGGGCAGTGGCAGCTGGCCCTGGATGGCACCAAGCGGTTAAGTCTGGGTGACGGAGCTCTCTCTCCACGTACCACCCCTACAAAATCTCGCATCTCCAAATGCAAACCACTTCCATTATAGATGCTACGATAAACTGATGATCTAACCTTGCCTCACTCTGGCTGGAAAGGAAGCCACCAATCCACTTAACAAATGAAGCAACACGAGCAATCTGCTGGCCTTGTCGCCTTACTTATGGACATTACACTGTATGTGGAGCATTATTAGAGCTCTGGTGGCCTTGTCTTCAAGGGGGTGGTAATCTAAATGAATTAGATGAATAGGAAATACATCAAATACAAACTTAGTCTGACCCTGTTTTAAAACTGTCAAAAAGACGTACTGTACAACAGAGGAAATCTGTATGGCCTGGGTCCTGTATGGCTTGCACTACATTTCACGGACATAACTTTAAACCCAATCACATTTTTCAGGGTGCTTTTTTTTTTCCTTGTTTAGTTAAACCAGAAAACCTGTAGATGTTTTATTACCTTTGCCACATGCAATTATAAGCTTACTACCACTGAAATCAGAAATGCTCTTTCAAAATATGAGCAAAAAAACTGAAGTGTGCACACACCTTGACCTTGAAAGTAGCTAATAAGAAACAGGTACGTAAACGAATAAAACAAATGTTGACCGGGGGAGGCTAAGTTGTCCGTAGGTGGGAGAGTGGTTTGTCTGTCTCTATATGTGGCCGTGTGATACACTGATGACCTGCCCAGGGTGAACCCTGCCTCTCGCCCAAAAGACAGCTGGGATGAGCACCAGCATGCCCGTGACCCTTCCAGTACGAGTAACAAGCCTGTAGAAAATGAGTGAGTGAGTGAACTTGCATAGACAGACTGTTGGGACTGGGGGTAGTTGCTCCTTCCTAACAGACTCTTCCCTCAGCATGTTGTCAATGAACACACTGGGTGATGTCTTCCTAAATTCTTCATCATATTGGAGGAACAGCTGCTAACATAAGCCATAGGCGCAGCGGTGGCACAGAGCAACCTTTTAGCCAACCACTTCAAGTAAAAAGGTTAAATGAACAATAACTTTATAACCTACTTAATTTCCCTAAATTAAAATGTAATAGCTTCTGCACTAAAACAATCAAAACATTAAATATGATTTTTTTTTGATAATGGTAATATTTCAGTTTTCTTCTTGTGTCGGTCTGACGGGAGTGATTGTAGAAAATACCACATTTGTGATATTTTTTGAGCAAAATGCATCCCGGTTTTTATTAAGCTTGTTCTAGTGTTTTGGTGTTTTATATGAAAAGGGAGAACGTAATTGCCGGGGACACCAAACTATCCCCAAAGCAGTGTGATTCCTGTGTTCCTGTGACCACAGCTCACAACGTTATTCAGAAATATAAAGTCCTGATGCCTTCCTGGGCATGACCACAAATGACAAACTGAGGCCATACTCAATGGTACAACAGGTTAAATGATGGAATCTTAGATTAAGGTACAACAGCACCCAGTAGCACAACACATCACTTACTGAATGAAAGCTTCACTGAAGAAGACCCAGATGGACTTTACATTTGAGAACATGTTGACAAAACACATCTTATTAAAACGTGTGTAAAACATAAGGAGATCACATCAATAAATATAATGAAATACGGTGACATGATAGCTTTAGAGACAAAATCCACCTTTTGGAGCTCCAAGCCGAGTTGCTGCTGAATGACGTAGGGGCAACCACTCACACCAGACCACACCAGGATGCTGTCCAAACTCATCTCAATCGTGGACAATACCTCCCACCCACTACACGGTGTCCTGGCCGGACAAAGGAGCACATTCAGCCAGAGAATGATCCATGTCAAGTGCTCCACAGAGCATCACAGGAGATCCTTTCAGCCAGTGGCCATCAAATTCTATCTGCCAAGGGTAGAGGCACTGACACCTTAACCTTAATCATCATCATCATCATCATGTTTGTCATCAGCTTATACTGTAGCTACTCCTGACTGATATATTTCTATGCAGTTTTTATTTGTATTTTGAATTATGTTGACCGAATTAAGCTTTTTTTTGATGAAGCAGAAAAGGTGGTATAACTAGTTATTATCATACCTTTATTCTGCATTATTCATGTTAAACCAACTATAAATAGCAGAAGGAAAGCCAACCCAACACTGGATAGGCAGTTTGAAAATCATGTCCTGTTAAATTGCGATATTGATTTGAAAACAATTCAGCCATACTACCAAGTGACAGGGAACTCTGTCACAGTCACAGGCCATGGCTCAGGATAATAGAGAACAGGATAATAATGCAAGAGACACACCTACAGTTCTCACCCTCACCCAACTGAATATTCGAGTAAAGAGCTGAAATGCTAACACCGAAAGTACCTGAGAAATCGGAGAAAAACTGGAGCTCGTCCCTCAAGAGAAATGTGCCAAACTACTACTTGTGAAGTGTTGAAGCCTATTAAAAAAGGTATTGTACAAGAAGCAGAAGATTGCAAACAAAATGGTGTGTTACAGAATATAACATAAGGATCCTAATATTTTTAATTCATTTTTTAAATAAAATGGAAGTCCATGTGTTGCACTGCACAAATCACAGAACACACTGGCTGAGCTCTCAATGCATTTAACATTAAATCTTTTGTGTAACAGAAGTAACACTACAAGCTATAGATTAAAAAAAAGTTTAACTATCTTTAACAGTTACAAAAAATAATATTAAACAGGTTTGTCACCAGTTGTCTCCTTGTGGACATAGAAAAACAAAATCAGCACAAATAACTTTGAAGTGACAGGCAGTGCTCTGTAGGCTCTGAAAAGAGAAATCACATAATGACTGAGGACATCAGTGTCAATTGTACAAGCAGACCAGTTTGTAAATGGCGATGCAGGGGTATGAATGGCACTGTGAAGTTCTCTGAATGAAGCCTAAAGAGAACAGTCCGGTGGTCTCTTGGAAGACGCCACAGTCAACGCCGCGATTAGCACAGTGACAGTGAGGGTCTACAATCTCGTTTTCCAGAGCTGCAGTCTTTCTCTCTGCACATACGCCCACACACAAACCTCTGCCAAGAGGTTGGAGACGCACCATCTGGTGGAGCAGGCAGGGAGGCAAACAGCGAGATGGAGAAGGAGGGACATTAAACAAGTGTGTAATGGTTCAATATTTGCCTGCTTTGAGCGCGTGTGGCTGTATTTTGTCGACCTCTCTCGGCTGTGATGCCTGCCCGTGTTCCCAGCGGTGTCCCACCCCGCGGGCGCTACAGGTCAGTGCCACGTTGTCTCCTCAGACAGACTCTGCCCAGACAGCCACGCTTTTTGTTCCAGGGAACAAAAAAATAGCACCTGCTCACAGAGGCGATTAATATTGTAACTCCAGACCTTTTGCACAAAATGCGCCTCTTTAATATTAGAGGAGCACTGCATTTTTGCTTCCTCAAACAGTTCTACAAACATTAGTTATAAGAGTGATATGAATGCAAGAAAATAGACATACAAACTCTAAAAGACTGTTAGACATGCCTCTGCTTAACATCAGAAAAAGTGAAAATGGAGATGCAGGGGAAGGTCTACGACCCTTTGCTCCCCAAGTCCACGGTTCTCTTACTGCTATTCTTGTATTCAGATTGCGGCACTGTGCTGAAAGTCCATCTTCAGCAGGGACTCAGCTTTTAACATAGAAAAAGGCTTCTATACAAAACATCCATCAAATCAAAAGGAACACTGAATAATACTCTCTAAGAAGCTGTTCAATTGTGCCCTGAGGAAGGAAGACTACACAATGAACATTTATGTGTGATGTCGCACGCAACAGTCAATTGCAAAAAGCAAAATTCCTAAATTCCTGTTTCCAGCAACAGTTGGTCAAAATTGAGTCGCCAAAGATTTTTGCTCGACAATGCCTCTGTTTTCTGTGCCTGAATAACCCCGTGTTTGTGCCTAAAGGCAAATTCCAGCTTGAATTACAACTCATCTGTCAGTTCTCTCTCTCTTTCTCACACACACACACACACACACACACACACCTCTTTGTGCCATTTTAATTCCAATATGCCGTCACGTCCTGTCTTTGCAGAGAGTTGTCAGCCGCTGTCATTCAGAGAGACATCTTACTTAAAACTGAGTAGTTATGCTGCCTTGCCGTAAGCTGTTAATAATATATATATTGAAAGCAGTTTTCATACACTTGTACTAAAGATTCTTGCTGTATGACTCATACACACTGCTTCATGACTAAATCTAGTTTCTAAGTAAAGCGCATGTTTTAAGTTAGAGACAAAAGAATATAGATATGTGATAAAATATTCTAAAACTTACAAAGAAAACAGTTATTTAAGGATACAATTTGTGATGTAGGCTCACAAAACATTGTCAGAGAAACGTTTGACTTTGACAGCAACATAATACCATCCAACTTGTCTCATGCTAACTTTTTTTCTACCTGTGCATTTGATTCATGCATTCTAACCTTAGCTCCAAGTTTCCCAGTCACTAGCATTCTGACTCAATTTCACAGGTAAGTTCACCCCAGTGACTGTGCCCCTTAATTTGCTGAACAGCCTCCACATACTATATTCATGACCAAAATGCAACTAAAGCTCGGTGTGATGTCTTTCTAACCACAACTTACACCATGACCTGTCAAGCCATCATTCATAGCAACCTGACAGGACCACATTTGACAGGAGATAGTAAAACTCAAACTCAAAAGCCTGAGGCGCGCGTCAGAAGAAGATTGATGGCCGTCTGAAATAACGGATGGTCGTTCATTAACGATCAAACGAGCAGTTTGCCGCTGCAATGTTTCCTTTCGCACTGTTAATCTAAGGCTTGACCTAGTCATCAGTTAGCTCATGTACTGTATGTACAGACTGTTAATGGATGTTCCTGAGATCCTAGCATGTCTAACGCCAGTCGTCCCCGGAGCTGTTGGCTGTCACAGTGCCACATGTCAGAACCCTTGATGTATGAGCCAATTTCTCTCTGCTTTAATGCATTTAAATGGAGCTGTGAGTCCAGCAGGACCAGCCCAATTTCAGAACCAGTGGTGAGGGCTCAATCTCATCTACTGCCCTGGTGGAAGGAGCATGTACATAGGAAATGAAATTGAAAATCCATCAGGCGCACCCACGTGTACACACTCACACACACACACACACACACAAACTCTTCCTTTCACAACTGCCTCTTATATAAACACACACAGAATCACACACTCAGAGGGTCATCTCAAATTGCAAACTAACAGATGTGAGATGGTATCTGATGTAGAATGCTAATCCAAGCAAAACATAGATTTACTGGAGTAATTTAACTACATTTAAAGCATTATGAAAGTGAAGGATCGGAAGCGCTGAGCATGAAAGGTACAGCATACGAACCTTGATTTTAATTCAAATCTATTGGTTTCCTGAGGGAAACTCCTCAAATCATGTGCATTTTAGATCCTGAAGTCAGACTTAACTTCCAAAGCTTTTTGACAGCTTTTTTTCTGTAATATATATATATATATATATATATATATATATATATATATATATATATATATATATATGTTAATAATGTGTTCTGCTGATACAAGGTAGGTATATTGATATACAATAGAAAGGAACCTGAGTAAGCCACAGATTACTACTATGGCTTCACTCTTTGCACACTTTATCGTATAGTCAGTCTCATCCTTGTTTCCATTTTGACCTACTATAGTAACCTATAGTGCAAATGTAAATATTTTTAAAGATGTATAATTAAAAAGCAAAGGGAAAAGAACTTTTAAACTTTATAAAAACTGGGCATAAATATTCAGTGTTCTGGCTCTCGCTCTAATTGTGCCTCATGGCATCTCATTCTTTTTAAGATATATTTGTATCATAGTCCACCTGTGGCAAATTAAGTGGACACAATTTACAAAGGCACGATTCTGTGTATACTCTACAAGCCCTCACAACTCACAGTACACATCTGCACAAAAACAAGCAATAAAGCTTAAAGAAAACTCTGTGGGGCTCCACAAAAGAACTATGAGAAAGAACGGATGAGGAGGTGGCCACCCAGCCAGAACGGGTGACAGGATAAGAAGTCAGGGACAGTCACCCTAACAAAGTTCCCGATGCCCGATCCATAGACAGCAGAAGTTGGCAGAAGGACAAGGTCACCACAGCAATCCATCAAGCATTTTTGGTAGAGTGGTTTTACAAATGCAACTTCAAATAAAACGCATTTGACAAGATGAGGAGTTTAACCCGTACAAATATATACATGTAACCGAAACCACTTAACATATCATATGGAACAAATACTAGAAATATTAAAACCCCTGCAAAATGATTTCCTTTGCAATTCACTGACTCCCTCTAGGTCCATGTACTACAGGCCCAGTACCATTCTTAAGCTGTAATAATGAACTAACATTCAGCTTGCCAACACCAATTATCAACTTCGCCCATAAAGGTTGGACTAAGACCCAAGAACAAAACCTCAGATTTTAAATGTGTGAAGGCGCTTCAAACTGAATATTTCACCCATGCTGTTTCCTGCTGATAACATACGACAGCCAACCTACAGTAGCTGTGGGCAAAGTCCCCAGGCACTGGACTTCCATAATGCACTTACAGCACATGTGTGTGTGAGTGCTTGTGTGCTTGTGTGTGTGAATACACAGTGAGAACATCTGCTTTCACTAAAAGAGCAGAAAGCATTGAGAGCCTGTCTCCTACCTGCCAACGCCTGCCTTCCTGAGCAAAGCTAGCGACACGGCCACAATAGATGGGAAAGAGACGAGGGAGACATCAAAAGCCAGTGACATGTTGGTTTGACTCATTGTCACTGAGAAAATGTCAGGAGTACACAACTGGTTCCAAGTTAGGCAAATGTCTTTCTGGCAAGGAGATTATTTGAATGTGTGAATGACCAGAAGACCTCGCAACTGTGTTCAAGGCTGATTGTTCAGAGTCAATCTATTCAATTGAAACACCTCTATACAATCAACACGTTTGCGTTTCAGAATGAAGTGTTTGCTTTATTTCTTGGGTATGCCTAGGGCATTGCTCAAACGCAGGCTACAGGATCAGTCACAAACAAGATTTTAAAAGGCCTACCTAAACAAAATGAACTTACCGTAACATAAACCACAATATAATAACATTCAGCTACAGGAAAAAAAACATCTTCACAATATTCCTTCTTAATTCAAAAACCACAAATCACAGTGAACTGCAAATGTAACTGCGTTGTACTTTTCAGGGGTTTTATTTGTAAGCTGACAGATACTTTCTGAAAATCAGTTCAGCTACAGTGTATGCACAGTGTCCTCTGTCTTACACCTTCAACTCAGGAAGATTTAAGTTGTCCAGTGCATCAGCTTCCCTGACATGAGTATTACAACAAACCACAGCCACTAAATTCAATGTAAATATCTAATCAAGTGTTAAAAGCAAATTTCCTCAAGAAAACCTTAAAAGCAAAAATTAAAGCGCATTGTTAACTCTTACGGACGAGACGGTTTGTTTGGTTTAGAAGATCTGAGGCCTGATGTCTGAATGACATTAAAAATGTTAACTGGATTCTAAGAAACCAGCTCTCATAGAAGAAGCTACATATTGACTCAGTTTAAAAAGAATTTTTTCAATCAAGGATGTAGTTTTGCATCAAAAGGAGTCTTCTTGAAACAAGATGCTTTTTCACAGAAAAACATCTGACACAATAAAGCAGGAGGAGCCCGCGTGTAATTAATTTCTCAGGGTTTCAGGGTTCAGGTTTTGTACACGCAAGCACAGATTAATGCACACACAGAGGCACCATTAATGTTATTAGTCACACATGTACTTCTCAACTGAAAGACAAAACATCTGCAAAGGAAAAGGGGGCCTGTTAAGGATACTTTAATCCTAACCCTGACAAACCCACAGTTTAAGGCCGGTGCAGACACCTGCTTCCATTTTACATCCTGTTCCATGAACGACACGATCAGAGTCAACAAACTATAAAATCTGGCCCCTCTTTTTAATTCAAAGAACGACACAGAGAAAGACCAAGTGGCAGGAATCCCATTTTAGCTGGAAACTGGCATTTTCACAGAAGACACTTTAACATTTAACTGAAGCATAAGCGCAGGTGTAACGTAGAATTAAAGCTGTGCTGCGTGTTTGCCTGAGTTCAGTTCAGCTGCTTTGGGCGCCTTAACGTTATTAGCAACACTAGAATTGTTCCTCTCACGCTCCCAGTTCTAACGTCTTCTGCTGTGACTAGTTACAGTAGTTAGCATCCGAGGCTTAGAAATGAAGTCGTTATTGTAATGAGAGTTTTTGAAGCCACGTACTCACCCGTCGTTCTGCTCCTTGCTCTTGGGGATAGTTCTTAAGTTAGCATACTTCTAGCTAACTAACCATTTGCATCGTCATACTCCATGACGTTCAGAGTTAGTGGCTTTGTCGTGTCCACCAGACTCCACCAAAACACATAACATGGGTTGGTTGGTACGTTTGACTCTTCTTCTTCTTCTTCTTCTTCTTCTTCTTCTTCTTCTTCTTCTTCTTCTTCTTCTTCTTCTTCTTCTTCTTCTTCTTCTTCTTCTTCTTCTTCTTCTTCTTCTTCTTCTTCTTCTTCTTCTTCTTCTTCTTCTTCTTCTTCTTCTGTGGTTGCCAGACCAACTTGGTGCATTCTGCAGTTTGCTCTCATGTATTGACTCTAATATCGAACACTCACTAAAAAAAGTCATTGTAAACTTAATACATGTAAATTAAAATGCTTGAAAAGCCTGAATAATAAATAAAAAGTCTCAATATATTACACTAACTCTGTGTACTGTAATATGCACTGTATTATATACCCTTTTTAATGTTAGACATTACAGTTTAGGTTTATTTTCAGAAATAGTGTTTGTGAAGATGCACAAGTTCAGTACTGTGCTCACAGTTTACAGCAACATGTTGCCACTTCATTTGTCAGTAGACATCCTTTTCATAATCCCTTCCCTCTCTCCGTGATCAGACGTCTACCGTGTGCAGACGTCCACCAAGGTCTAATAATCTGTCCAGGTATGCATCATTTTCACAGCCCACGTGGCAGTGGATGAATGACTTATGGATATGGCTATGAGGTCAGACAAGAGGCATTATTTTTACTGTCAGCACTGCTGGTTTGTTGCCAGAGTAGATTCATATGTTCAGCTGATATTTTGTCTAATAGTGCCCTAAAGGCAAATGTACTAACTATTAATATTTAAGTTTTAGATGTTGAATATGAAAGCTACAGTATGTAACTCTCAGGAAATGTTCTATTGTAGCTTTATCTTGAAGGGAAGAGGTGCTGTTAAAGGCTTCTGTGACCTAGACTCATTGAACAGCCCAGCGGCACTGCTGCTTGGTTTTCCAGGAAAGCTTGCCCTTTTAACCAATCTCAAAAAGTTGATTCTTTTTGTCAGACGTTGGCTTTTTTTTATTGTAATTGAATAAAACTAATATTGTGAGGGCTGAGCTGAGCTAGCAGAGCAGAGAGGAGCCGGGAGAGGGAGGGAAGTCTCATGCATTACATACTGTACATATATGTTGTACCTTAAGTTATGCTATGCAGTAATTTTAAAAGAACACGTTTATTACATAAACATATTAAAGTGTACCAGCAATGTAATCAAGTAGGTGAGTGTGAACATACAGTATGAAATCTGTATTGCAGTGCTGCATACACAGCTGAGCTCTATATGACTCCATGAGTGAGTGAGTACAATATGGAACAATAAGAAGGATCAGCTGCAGTGTTGTTTGATTTGTCCTGATCCAGGCATAATCCCACATATTGATCACAGAATGACTGCTGTGAATGCCGTCATGAGGCCACTCTGGCCATTCAAGTGCACTGCCTCAAACATAACGGGATAGTGTATCTATTCGGAAAGCTATGGAGCTGTTGGGCACCGGCCAAACCTGACGAGACCATTCCTTGTGCTCTCTAAACTTTCCCCAGAGAGCAAGCCTTCACTTCCTTAAACAGGCAGAATTGAATTAGGACGTTCTAGCAGCTGGCAAGTGTGAAATTGAGTTAAAGTGTACCCCGAGGTTAGACGTGTGAGATGCAGGATTTAAACACTTCGATAGGACAGGATGGGATCAAGCTTTCTCTGCCAGCTGAATTCCAAACAAGTAACAAGAAGTAAGATAACAAACAGCTAGAGCTCACTCAGTTAGGGCAGCAGGGAGGTTTATATTTGTATGTGGGTGGGTGCGCGTGCCCGTGTGCGCTCAAGTGTGCACATGTTTGTCGATGTGCACTGGGGATTATATCACCACAGGGACAATAAAGTCAGTCGAGTGATATGCAAGCTATCTGGAGAGAATTTCCCAGCAGAAGCCTTAATCTCATTCCTGCGACAGCTTATAGTGCCTAAAACACCAAATCTGAGTCTTTGCTGTTAAGAAAAGCACAAACACGGAGCCGGTCGATAGCATAGTCTATTGGCCTATGTTTTTCATCACAAACAGACACGTTTGTCTGTCAGTCACAGCTAATGGTCCCTGTTTGTTCAATTCGGCTTATCTGTTTCACTCAATCTGAATTAGATGTATTCACACAACAGGGCAGGGGGCCGCAAGGTGATAAAACTCAATGAAGCTGCAGCAAAATTACCAACAAGACCTTGCTTAATAAATTACATAGACTCTTTTGGTCTTGTTTATTAGTCTGCATCACGTTGGTGATTAACTACAAAAAAACAAAACAAAAAAACTGAATATTTCACCATCTTGCTGCATATTTAGTTGTGCATATTCTACTAAACTACTCTACTCCTAATGTCATTCATGGGAGTAGGATGTGGATTTTCATCCATTTAAATGAACAGAGGTATTCAGCATCCGTCCATCCAGTGTTTGGTCTAAATCATCTGTGTGAATGTGCCCTGACCTCACTCAGTGCTGCTATCTGTCACAGCACTGCTGTGGCCTTCTTCTGCAATTCATAACACTGCATGCAAACGTCCTCCAAAGCCTGCAGCAACTTCAATCTCCTGCTTATCGCCTTCCCTTTTCTATTTAACTTTCACCACCCTTCCTGTTGGTTCCTCTTCCAACTGCCTTTCCCTGTTTTCATTGTCACTTTGCTCGTGACATTTTTTTTTTTATTTTTGCTTCCCTGTTTTGCCAACATCAAACCATCTAGTTTCCCTCTTTCCCCCCAACCCTGCAGCAAATGCTTGTTCCCTCCATCTCAGCATTATTTGCAGCCTTGATGCCAAGTGTTTCCCTTATCAATCACATTTTCTCATCCGTTCTTTCCCTCCAGCAACTGGAGCATTCCATCAGTCACCGCTCAACACCCACGTTCAACCCTCTCGCCCCGTCGCTGCGATGGTTAATTCCATCAGTCACACACCTCTCACACGCCCTCACCAGGCCCAGTCAAATCCACTGAGGTGTTAATCAATTTAACACAAAGAGGGACTTCCTCCTCCACTGGTCTGGTGAAGCACCGGAAGCGAGAAGGGGGGGGGAGAAAAAGAGAGAGTTTGTCATATAAAGAGATAAATGCCACGCCACAAAGCAAAGATGATAATTAGTATTGTCAGTCTGAAGGGAGTTCCAACTGGAACTGAGCCTGAAAGTCAGTGTTGAACTAGTGTTGAGGATGGGACCATTAGCAGGCAGGGCTGCAGCTGGAGGCACAGTTTTCAACAGCTGATGGCCCTCGGCAAAGTAAAAAAGCTTTGGGCCAACTCCACGATACAAATGTTCTGCAAAATGGCAAAAATAAGGTCATGTTAACTTCACATCTTACTTTATATCGCATAGTGACGAAAAATAAAATTTTTTATTGCCATAGAAAGCTTTTATGGCAATCTGCTAACAGCCTCACGGTGGAAATGCTTCCATGCTGATGTTCAGCAAGTGTAACATGTACCACCATGGTGACATTTTCTTAATTAGTCTTGAACTTCAGATATTTTTGTCTTTTAACAAACAAAAGAAAGCTTTGAGCTGAAATATTTAATAAAGGCTAAAAATAGGATGACCAAAAGAGCAATGCCGGCGAACGAAACGGGATGCGACACAGGCTAAATCAGGCAAAGTGTACAGTCACCAGAGCTTCTCAAAGCAGGAGGCTACTCCTGCTTTGAGAAGATGCAGAAGATGCAGAAGATGGGCAGGTACAGTAAGTGGTTGATGGTGAATGGGTCAACATCAAACAGAAGGAAATAAATAACGTTTGAGATTGTGACGAATCTGAAACCAACGTTTGACTGAAGACACCTGACATAGCATCTGCAGGGCAACAAAAGAAAAGCTGCTGTCCTGTTGTCACTCCGTTGAGTCCCGTCCTGCCCTTTTAATGTGACTGATTGATTTATTTATTTAATAAAGCTTCAAGTCTTTTTTCTTTTCTCTGAATAATTAAAACATTGACTTCTTCAGTGATCCAACACACACACGCACACAGTCAGACAGACAGTTATTGGAAGTCTTCTTGATGCATATTGGCTCAGCTGTATGGATCATTGTACATTATAAATGCTGCACTACATAACTGCTAACTATGACAAATGTGATATCTGCTCAAGGAAAAGGCTCCAAGAAAACCAAACAGAGGCAACAAGACTATTTTTAAAAGGGCCTTGCAAAAAATGTCGCTGTCAAATAATTTATAGTTGTTGATGTACGGCCAATGTTTCATACATTAATGTCCCTGAAGAAAAAGCACTGGCTCTGCCAATAAATTATAGTATCGGGGATATTTGAGTGTGATTGCTGTCTTTTGCATCTGAGCGTCTCTGTGTCTCTGTGTTTATCAGCACCTTTTTGAAATTCAACATGTTTCTTCCCACGTTTCTTATTCTAGTCACATATTCATGCAAAATATCTTAAAATTACATCTCAGAGTCTAATGCAAACTAATCTTCTGCGTTGTGGTATTAAATATATATGGTGTCTGAATACTGAGGTGTTGAAAGTACTGATATTAGCACCTGTGGAGACAGAGCACAGCTGAAACCATGAACTGAGCCAATGTTCTGTCCTGCTGGTCAGAAGAAAGAGTAATGAATGTGACACGTAATAGAGTCGAGGCGGGACGATGCGAGGGTCTGAAATCTATAGGTTCATTTCAACCTTGCTGTAATTCTTAGCTTTCCTGTGTGCTCAGGGGAAACCGAGCAGCCTCATGGAAGTCTGATCATCGCCGGGGGAACCTGCGGAGGAAGGAAACGCTCAAAGGTCTCTGCGGCCTGAGACCCGCATGGGGAGAATAATAATTGTAATGGAAGGGGCCGTGATGAAATGGGGGTGGAGAGAAATGAAATGGAAGACCAGAGATAATGAACAGGGGGTGGAAGTGGGAGCCTTTTTTTTTCATTAGCTAAAACATGAGTAAGAGTTATTTGTCATCATTTCACTCTCTGCTTTCTTCATCTGTGCTGCACTGTAGTCATTTTGTTTTAATTCTCCGTTAATCTGATCAGCAGCTGTTCTGCTGCTGTTCTGTCTTTAGTTCATTATAGTCTTTCCATCATTACAGCGCTCTCATTATCTTCCCTACACGAGTGTTGAATATGCCATTGTTACTGCAATTTCCCAAATATCACTGGAAGGTGATATTGTGTTACCGATCTAACGATTTGTGTACCTTTAAACAATTTCAGATATTCTCTTTTATGGATTTACCATTCACTTCACCGTGCCTCTCTGCTTTCATGTCTGTGGTTCTCTCTTGTGATTTCCTGACAGCATCCATCTCGTTTTATTTTTCGTTTCGCCTTTCACAGTCATTCTACCGCCAGTTGAACTCAGCAGCCGCCACTTCCGCGCATTATTTAACGTCCTATTTGCCCGTCTCTTTCTTTTAATGCCAACCCTGTTGGTGTGATTTTTAATCATCATCCTCATCCTCACCCTCATCCGTCACCCCTCGCTATCTCCTCTCTTCTTTCTATATCAGCTGCCTTTCTCTGTCACGCACACTTGGCAGTTCCCCTCACCTCATTTGACTTTTTCGGAGGAAGACAGCAAAGCAGCACCATTGGCGATTGGAAGGTCCCTCTCTGCCACCTGTTATTCCTCAATATTCTAGTCATCACCCTTCAGAGAGTCCAAGGGTGTGTGTGTGTGTGTGTGTGTGCAGCTTCCAAAAGCAAGAGTCACTCTCAAGCGGCTGGCCTGGGGGCTGATGATCAGTAGCGCTTCCATCTTCTCTGTGTTGGCAGCCTCAGGGGGACCACATACACACACGTGTATAAAGACATAAAGACCACACAAACACACACACACACACAGTGTCACAGCGAGACGCATGTAGACGCCTGCGCATCACCGCTCCTGGGACCTTCAGCGCCTCAGGCTTGTCTCTGTCTTGCTTCCTGTTAGTCAGTCTGAGTCTTCATAAGCTAGATTTCTCTTTCTGTCAGCGAGCGCTTCATTCTGACAGCGTGCAGTCTGAGAAAAGCCACGAGAGCCGCTCGATGAGAGCGAATATACGGCAGCACAACACGAATCAAAACATGTTCTCCTTACAAAAGGGCTGACAAATGTGGAGACGGAGACGAAAGGCAGATCCCCCCCTCCCCCCTTCATTTACAGCTCTCTGCTGCACCACATAGGCATTTAAATAAAAACTGAAGACAAACCAAATCTTCGGTCCGGTTCTCTGCCTCATTCCCAAATGTGAGCCATTATATCCGACCTTGTGAGCGCTCCACCAACCGTCCTCCCTCCTCCTTCTCCTCTTTCTTTCTACTATCTGCCTTGTTCTTGTGGATGCCGCTGTAAAACAAGTGTGATTTGTTATTCCCTGTGGCGTGGCCTGCTATCAGGCAGCCTCTGTTGTTGTGATAAAACTCAGAGCAGGGAGAACAATATCAAGGGACGGGCTGCACAGGGATATCAACAGACCCTGAAATTTTAATCTCTTCCTCTCTAAAAAGACCAGCGATAAATAAAAGAACTCGGCCTTCCTCCTCTTCGCCGTCCTCCTCCACCTTTCCTTTCTTTCGCCATCATATTGAAATCCCTTGACTCATTCACTCAAAATTAGGATTTCATTGGATTTGGCAGGTTATACGTTGGACAGCTGTATCATTTCAAGCTTATCATCGAGCGGGGAGACTGGACAAAGACTTTAAATCCCTGAGAGGGAAAAAAATAAAAGAGGTGGCTCTGCAGTGAATGATACTGTCCCACATTTCAACTGTGATGGATTCTTCTTCTGCTCTTTGATCACCACCTAGAGCCCAAGAACTAGAGCTGTGCCCGGGACATCATTTATTAGCCTGTTTTGACTATGTGTATATGTCCTCGAAGGACCCGTGACCACCTCTCACCTCCTCACCGCTCTGATCATCATTGTTTGGAGACAACTGAACTTTTTCAGTCTTTATCTCCAAACTTTGGGACAGGAGGGCACAAACGGTAAATATGGATATACAGTAACTTATCATATTCTTGTCTCAAAGTAGCTGCAAGATGAGTAGCATCATACGACATCATAACTCAGAATGCATTGTGATCCTTTATGTTTATAAAGTGACGGTTAGAACCTCATCATATGTGTATGTGCATGGACACAGTAGTGTAATAATACATGAAATATACCCACAGTAGTGAAGTTGAATCAGCTTCTATGGGAACTGAAGTTCTTTCAGTGCAGTTAGTTATCAGTGTGCAGATACTGTGGGTCCAAGGTGAAAAAGAGGTTAGCCTAGAGGAGACGCTGAATGATGTGGCATAGTGTGAGTTAATCTCTCTCTTTCTTTCTCTTACTGCACCCCCCCCACACACACACACGCACACACACACGCACACACGCGCGCACACACACAGTCACAGGCTCTACCTGTTTCCCAGTTGTCTGCTTTTGCCAGTTACCAAAGGCAGTCCTTAATTCCCTCCAATCACAACTACAAAGCCCAATCTCTCCACTCTGAGAGAGATCCAGCAGGATAAAAAAAGAAAAAAGAAAAAAGAATTGCCTCAAACCATTCTCTTTCCACACTCACCACAACAGCACACACACAGCGGCGCATAAAACCAACCAAAAAATGAGAAATACGGAGCTACCCACATTCAGAGACACACACGCACACGCCTGCTTATTCTTTGTCAGTTTTCATAACCTTCCTTATTTACTCTCCCTGTAAAACAAGAGAGTGAAAATTAAATAATAGAAAACAAGACTGTGCTTTATTTGTTATTTCTCTCTCTTCCACTATAAACTTATTGAAAACTTGTTCTTGTCGTCATTGTTTACGACTCGGCTTAAGGGAAAAATTGCATCCATTCTTTCTAAATCCATTTTCCATTTCTCTAGGAGTAATAGAGCAAGAAGCCAGCTCCTGTGCAGGAAATGCAACAGAAGCCCCCCAAAAAAGGTGCATGAAGAATATACAGCATCGTTGATTTAAATTGCTGATGACAACCTTTTGATAACGACCACTCAGGTCTTTTGATTGAAAGATCAGGTATGATGGTCTTCTTAGCGCTGATAGACATTTTTTCAGACACCAGTTCATTTTTTGTACTCATAAGCTGCAGGCCTACATTAAGGACTTTTATGACTACATATAATAAATACATTATGGATATGAAAGTGCACTGGAGAGTTGCCAGTGATGAATGTAAAGAAACTGCGCCATAAAAAGCGAAGCCAGTTAACACAGCACATAATGAGCAGGATTTTTTTTTTTTCTTCTTCTCAATTTCCTGCTAGAAGCTCTTTGGGCAACACTTTAGCTCTCGTGTTGTGCTCTGCCAGCCCGCGGCACCCTGGCTAATGCCTGTATACAGACAGATGATCCAACCTGAATCCAAATCTGTGTCCAAATCTCTGCAGCCATGGCTGGTAATATGATAATAAAAGGGTTATTTAGAGAACACAGTGGATCTTGCTCGAGTGCAGCCGAGCCTGGGATAATGATGATGAGGAAAACGCTCAAACGTCAGGAACAGAGCCACGTTTGTACATCAAACTCTATGTACAAATTACTCAAGCACATTTAGCTAAGAAATGTGCCAGCACAGGCTTAGACCAGTTTGAATCATGTAGCTGTTTTCTGATCTTCAAACGTGTATACTGTACTTACATAGATTTACTACAGTGAAAATGACCATATTTGAGAAAAGTCAAACCAGAAAAGCACTAAATGGTGGCTACACTACCAAATTAGGTGATGACAGTCCACTCAGCTGATACAGAACCAGACATTACCTTTAGGAGTTAAAATAAGAAAAACAGAGAGTGATCATAAATCACCAATTAGTAGAAATATATAGTAATGGAAAATATATTGTGCTACCGCTTTTGTCAAGGTAAGAGTCGCATCATTGGCGGAGGAGGCGGAGTTCACCCTTGACAGGTCACCAGTCCATCACAGGTTCACATATATAGACAGATAATCACTCACTCTCACACCTACTAAGCCAGAGTACCCAGGACCTTCAACACTGCTCACAGCTACACCACCGTGCTGCCCGGGTGTAACCTACAGCAATAATACAGCATGAATACAGTCAAGATCCTCTGTTCTTGCAGGTACTTTTGTTGGCAGAAGCGACGATTCCTGCAAACAGCAACGCCTCGCATGCTTTATTTGTTACAGTGATTAAATCACAGTACAGTAGAACCGAATGACAGATGTAACCATAAAAAAGTCAAGTTACTGTAAAAGTGCCAGATTTAACTGCCATTGTCAGCCATAAAGTAGCAAATCATAACTCAGCCTCACACTTAATCCAGCAGAACGCAACATTAAGCTCCGTTCATTCTCCGTGAGTTGCTTGTGATTCAAATTCCGAAGTAGTGTGGGATAGCATCTGACACAGGATTCAGAAGGGCCATGAAAATGGGCTCTTACTGTAATGCAAATGAGATTTGCTGAGAATTTCTGTACCGATTTGCAGGCGGGGGGAAAGTAACCCATGCAGGGCTAAGCAGTGTCCCCATCTTGTCCCAGCTTTTTTGTTTGCCTGCGCGCCTGCTCTACAAGTAGCCACCTCGCTCTCACACCTTGAGCACACACCTGGTTTCCAGTTGTTCTGCTCAAGGTCACATGGTTGGAGAAAGGGCAGCAGGCTTATATACACAGTTTGCCAGCAACAGCAGCAAATGTGTGGAGATGATAAGCAATTTCAAGTCTGGTGGATCTTTGTCATGAGTATTCTGAATAATGCTTATAAACAAGTATTAAAAAGTTTAAATAAATTTACATCTGCCTTAGGTGCGACCTTGTCTAGATGCGCCAAATGCTCCAGAGGCATAAAACACCCAGGTGTAAACAGCACCATATGTTAGGTGAGAGACAGTGGCGGATGGAAAAGGGGATAAAAAATTGAGTTGAAGAGAATATAGGTAGTTGCTTTAGAGGCCGCGATTTGTCATTCTCTGCGGCAACCTGTGCACACTACAACCAAATAAATATTCATGACAAGCGAAAAGGGTTGTTCACTCTCGTTCTCCTGCCGTTGGAAAAAAAGCCTGGTAAATCTCCACGTGAGAAATTATCCTGTCAGGGTGCATTTCAAAGCCACAACTCAGCGACCCTGTCCACCCATCGTACCACACGTCAGCGCTGCCACACTGGCTCCATCTCCCAGAATTCCTCGATCTCTTTCCTTTCTTATTACCTGCTCGCTTTACATGCCCTCCGCTCTACAGCTGCTTCAACTTTTCCAACAATCTACCATTATCACCTCCACTTTATTTGCTCTTTAACCCTTGTGCAGCCTTCGAGGGGTCAAAATGACCCCACTGTAAAACAGGGGGCGCTCTAAGCTCAAAAGCCACACAAGAGTTGGATAAAACAGCCTTCGTGGGTGTTACATCCAAGCAATGAACACGTGTGGGTCTTCTGATGAACAAGTTCATCCAACCTTTCAGCGTGTTGTGATTTATTATCTGTCTGTGGCTGTTTTATCCAACCCTTGTGTGGTTTTTGAGCTTAGAGCGCCCCCTATTTTCCTTTTGACATCCTCGAAGGCTGCACAAGGGTTAAATGGTTAAAAGACAAACCAGTGACATAAACAGGTAACATAAGAAAAACTCAATAAATACCTGCGATAAGAGGAACAATGAAGACCGGCGAGCCTTGAGGACATCTGACCTTTCCAAGGGAGAGTTGAGATAACGGGGGATTATATCCAAGCTAAGAACTAAGAGCTGAGACCAAATAATCTAAATTGAATGGGAGATGCAGTAGCTTTTGCACCAAGTAAAAAAAAAATCATTCTGTGCTTATAAATAAGAAAAGATAAAAATACAGTAAGGTTAATAAAAATTTAATGATTAGGTAATACAAAAATTAGAAATATTTTAATATGTCATGATTATCGTTCCTTGGAGACGTCTTGATATGTTACTCCACCAAATTCTTCCTTGCTACCCTTGGACCAAACCTTTATGGTAAATGTTTAAACATGCAATTAAGTTGGTAGTTGTGTGTCTCAAGCTTTGCAGGGCAACCCGTGTTCTCCCCAGCTGGTGAACGGCACAAACATCTCCCTGCTTTTGAAAAAGGGTCTGGATATGTTAATGCGTGTGTGCAAATATGAGTTTAAGGGTGATCCGTCTGCTCCCTCTGATGGGCATCTGAGAAAAAAAAAATCCTGCGGTTCCTTCTGGGGCTCTGTGGGGGCAATTAGCAAATAGCGGAGGATCATTCTGACAAACGCACACAGCGGCAACAAACGCGCTGCAGTTTGATGTGTTCAGCTGGAGATGCGGATGCGTCACAGTGCAAGTCGAGCCTCAATTCTCTGATCTAGAGTCAAGGTTCCAATGTCAAGAGTCAAGTCTCTGGGGGATAACGCAAGTAGAGCATCTATGAGACAGAGTCAACACAGGTTTTATAAATGTGGCTCATGAACAGAACCAGCAAGTGTTACATATAAGCGTTTAAGGTAATTGTTATGAATTGAACATTGTTCATTCTCATGTTAAATGGCTGCCATGCGAATGAATGAAACATCTTTTTTGACAGATACAATAGCTCTAATGTAATCTACCTGTCAGGTGTTACTCAAGGTGATTCAAATGAAAGAGTACGGCGTGTGTTTGACGTGCGGGTGAGCGACCGTATGGTGTTTTGAGCGTTGAGTGCAGCAAACCAACCGGGTTTGAAAAGGTCGTGGAAAAAGCCAGGAGAGACGGAGACAGGGTACATTTCTATATGTGGCATGAGCTACTGTACGGTAAAGCACCCTGGACAGCTATTTGTCACTGTGTGATGGAAATTAGAGAGCTGGCTAAGTAGACGAGGGCTGAGAATCTACATCTACGGCTGGACTGTGAGCAGGACTTTTGCACTTTTGTCCACAAACCGCTGTTAAACACACTACAGGTCTTTGCGTGGACACGCTGTAATGATCATATTCTGACGACGATACAAATTCAAAAATTGCATTAAAACCCCATACACTGCATAATCCACTCCCAATCTTGGCAGAATTATTTTAATGTCTCCTCTCCCACACGGCCATTATGACTGGCTAGGTGAAGGTTCTTTCCAACTTGAGCCTATATAGAAGAGCAGAAGCAGCCTCCACCCACCTAGTGTGTAAAACAAAGTGAAGAGCCGGAGCCTCTTCACTTTCAGAGGAGAGAAAATAAATTGTGTGTGCTTTTGATGTTGAGAGTTATCAAGAAGCACCTGTGGTGGAGTCAAACACTTGACATGTGCATTAGTTTCTGAAGTGTTTTGCTTCATGAAGGCTCAGAATAAAAGACTGTATAAGTGATGCACGCCTCACACCTTATATTAAGCATAAATTGTACAGTGACTGACTCTGGCTTGAAGAGCTGTTACGTTAAAGGAACTCTGTATATATCTATATGTCACTCGGAGCATCTTGAGTAGACGACTCACACACATACACGCACACACATTTCTCTTTAGCAGCAAGTCTACCTACCCAGTCAGACAGAGCTGTTGTCTCTGCTGCGAGTGGACTATGCCCACATCTGCGTTACGTGATCTGCTTTGTCATTCTGAATTATTGATCTTGAATTATATTTATTTATGATTACATGTCGGTATATATAATGGAACTAGCCTGGCTTTTTCCAGGTGTAACACAACCCATCTACTGGCCTAGTAAAGCTCACCGTCCTCCATGACGTGTTGTTTTTCCTGAAGAGCTTTTGTCTGAAACGCGTTCAGCCAAACATTAAGCACATTATCGTAAGTACTGTACGTTTCCAGTTTTGGATTTCTCTGCTTTGATCTGACCTGATCTATGAAACTACACAGCAAGACGGCAGACACTGCACGTGAGCCAGACTGGGCCGAGGCAGACTCTCATAAATCACGGGATAGAACCGTGTTAATTTAAGCCCATGTCCTCCGCTGGTGGGAACAGATTGCACCTACAGTACAGTATAACGAATGTGCATGTTCTTGGCCTGAATACCCAGACTGAATGTCTAAAGAGAAAGACAATGAAAGAACAGATAAAGAGTAGAGGCCAAGACACGTGCTGTAACGTAATTAAATAAGTGATATAACTGATTTAAAAAGTATTTATTTAATAGATAAAACACAATGAATTCATCAATGGTCTTAAAACTGCGGGTAAAAAACTGCAGCCACTGCCAGGCTGAACTGAAAGGGAAGTTTAAACGAAGAAGAATTTAGAATTTTTGAATTTATTGCACAACAGTGACCGTTTTAAAGGCATCAAACTCGAACCTTGAGGCTGTAATAAAACGGCTGCGATTAGCGGCAGTGATGTTTAAATCTGGAAGGAGACAATCTCTGTCCGATCCTCGTTGTACCTTGTGTACACTTTCTAGCTAAGCCTGAGAAGGACGCCCTCTCCCCCCCCCCCCCGGCTCCATTAGAAATAATTATCTTCTATCGATCTTCCGAGCCCTCTGTGGAGCGGTAACATGAGCTTGTGCTGTTTCAGCCTTCAACTGTCTGTCGGCCGCGCGCGTGTAAGCATGCATGTGACCCGCACGTCCCGGGTCTGTCGGCTCTTTGACTAGTGGGCCGTCTGCCTTTGCTGAGTTCCTGTGATTCTATAGGTGGTGGCTTGTCCCCCCCCCCCCGCGCTGCAGCCGAGCGTGTCTCCTGGTGGGACTCTCAGAAAGGCAGAAAAGCCCTTCTTTGAGCGGGACGGTCACAGGGGTGCCTGTAATGGTGAATGCACTGATAACCAGCCACCCGGTGTGACTCTACTGCGGCGTGAAAAAAACCAAGCCGTCAGTATGGGGGCCACCGCAGCAGAAAATTGTGTCCAGTAAAGCGTGCAAGGTGGGGAGAGGATGTGACAGTGAAGACATGCAATCCTAATGAAAATCAAATCCAGTCAGCTCGCTCCTCAGAGAGTCTGTGGCAGGTAGCCTATAGGTCTCCCGCAGCCCCTCTATAGCTGATAGGAGAGATACAGATGAGATAATGAGAAGGGTGAAGACCACCTCCACAACATGGCTGAATCTCACCGTCAGTGAAAGGGTAGTGAAACTGCGAAGGCCAGGTCTGAGCCAAAGCCACCGTCTCGTCGTTGCCTTCAATTACTGCTGCATTAGCCCCCCTCGCGAGGTTCATAGCGCATCCAAGTCCACCAGAAGCCCTTAAGTGTACTTGCAAACAGCTATCCAAGCACTTATCCGAATGGACTGGGAGCTCCGCGGCCTTTAAACGCTGCGTCTGAATTACTCGTGGTCCACGGGACAAGTTCCTGCGCGGATCACCCAAAGCCGGAACTAACGGATCTGAAAAGAAGGGAGACCCTTTTTGGAAGCGACTCTACAGATCGCAGCGTTAAGCAAACAGCAGGCCCGGATGAGCACGGAGGCGCATGAGCAACATATACAACAGGGAGATAATTGTCAGCGTGGACACTGCTGAGCACAGTTCTGTCAGCGTGAATTGGATTTTTGAAGACAAAAACACAGCACAGGGTCATCACAGGAGATGTCTCCTGTCTTAGCTCACAAACATCACAACCGTTCTTTCGGGCCATGACAATTTTTCATATCCCTCGGCAAAAAAGCCAGCGGCCTCTTAACGAGCGACGTTCTAATCAGACGGGCTTTTTCCTTTTCTCTCTTTTTTTTTTGTCTGCAGCACCCGAGCAACAGGACGAAGCAGCTGATGCGGATGAGAGTCCTTTCATTTAGTATGAAGAAAGCTGCTCGCTGTGTGTGTGTGTGTGTGTGTGTGTGTGTGTGTGTGTGTGTGTACATATGAAAGTGTCAAATGCTGCAGTTCCATAACATTCCCTTGCATAAATATTACATTTAAGTAACATCAAAGTGAGGAGCTTCAGCATGAATTACAACCAGTACATAAAGTCATTATCAAATCAGTGGTGTACTTGCTGCTTTTACCCCCCCCCACCCCCACCCCCCACATTCTTTTTGCCCCATCATTTATTACATTTGTGAGCTCAAAGCCATGGACCTGCCTGAATTAAAAAGAGATAAATCAATGAATGGAGGGCATCATTAATTGTGTCTAAAGGAATTCTACTGAAGTGGAAACCCTCTCTGTCAGTGGCAGGCAGCAGTTGTCTCGCTCATTCCCCCACACGCTGACATCAAAAGCAATAAGGGGGATGGAGCTATTCTAATTGCCTTGAAGCGACCTGCCTGCGTAGGCACCAGTATACTGCTTTGTGTGCTCACTTCAAATGAGTCCCACAATTCCCGTCTGTTTCTTGACAGCCAAGTTCGGCGGGGAGGGGGTTAAACGGCCACTCTACTTCTACAAAGCACCTTTGAAAACAAGAACACACGCATGCACACAGTTACTGCGGACCGCGCTGTCATAAACACACAAGCAAACACACACAGATGCTTGTGTTATAAGTCTAAGTGAACGTGAGTGGCAATTATCCTTGACAACCTCTTGAAGGGATACCTGGCATTTTGTCGCCATCTAGGCAGCAGGGGTGATACTGCACGAGTCGGGGACGACAAAGGTTGATTTATTCTCACGGGTCTTTCTTTTTCCGTCTGGGTGTTTCAGGGATAATGTTGGATGAGGGAGAACAAGCAGTGAGAAGAAGGGATAAAATTTAGAAAGCCCTTCTGTTGAAAAAAAAAAAAAGACACAAGAAAAGAGCGGAACAAGGAAAGAGCAGGGAACTGGTGAGAACCGAAGTGGGTAAGATAACAAAAGACGAAGCGGGAGCGAATTCCTGTTAAAGTCAAGAAGACCTTCTCAGCTATCAGTTCCATTTAACAGCAAAGAGCGCTTCTTCAAACACGGAGCGAAGCGAGAAACCCCAGAGTCATGTTGGGAGAGAATGAAAAAAATAGGGTTGATGCCTTCAAACAATCACATCACATGGCTCTGAGAGCAAAGTGACACATCAGAGGCCGCGTTCCCACTGGAGCCTTAAAAGCAATGTTAAAGTCAAGGTGATAATATGTCTTGTATGATTATCAAGTTCCAAGCTCATATTCATATTCCCTAATAGGAGCCGCTAAAAGGTGCAGCCATGTTTATCTGGATGGTAACAAAGTAGTGGCACCTTGAGATTAAAGGCTGACTCGACGAATCTGAAGTGTCCAAGGGCGAGAATCAACACTGAATTAAAATGGGGAGAAATTTAACAAGCACAGGGGGATTAGGAAGAGAGAAATTAGACGCTTGTTACGTTGCTCTGGTCAGCAGAAATACTGCGTGTTGCACGTGAACCGAATTTAACGTGAGCAGCGCTCGTGACTCATCATCGCACCAAAAGTCTTCGCCAACGAGTTTCCTATTGCTTTAATCGGCTTTGCTAAGTGAATTTGTCAGTTGAAGCCCGTGTAGACACCAGGATACACACACACACTGATACGCTCAGTGCGCGGTGGCGGCGTAGAAGCAACACCTGGATAAACACCCTTCCATCGAATTCTCAGCAGACACTGAATCTGAAAAGCCTCGTGAAGCCAGACTTTATTTCAGAGCTTATATACTGGTTTGTGCTAGACTGTACAGATGTTCTTGGGTTTGTTTTTTTTCCGCTTTTCAGTACATACTCTGTCAACAACAACAATCTGGTCTGGGTTGGCGTCGCTGGAACGGGCGAGGTGGTCGGTAAAACTCCTTAATTGTATAGTTTATTCTACAACTACCTCGGCAGATGTTGCACAGGTTTCAGATTAATGCATTGAGTTACCGCTTTGTGGCTCGTTTTGAGGAGGGGAAGGCTCCGTCTTAGTATGCGAGAAGTAGATGAATCCGTAAGGAATAGTGCAAGGTAAGCATGCAGCAGGCCATGCATCACGCACTCTCACATACACCCTGGCATTCTAGACCTCATTAAAGTAAAGTTGGCACCATGAAAACAGAAATCCACGCTGAGGCCCTCAGAAAAAGCTCCCAAAAAGTGTTCTTTTATGTTTTTTTTTTCTAAATCTAAGTGTATAGCCTAATTGGGGCTGGGCTAGATTGCAACCTAGCACAGCGTTTGCACCCTGAGGTACTTATTACGGCAGAGGTGGATAACCGGTTTTGAATTTTCCTCCCCGATGCCCCGTTTAGCCTGATAAGTGCGAGTAAATACGAGGCCAGCGGATACTTGCATACGCAGGGAGAACACTAAGCCAGTGGTGACTCTGATTTTTATCTGCTTTAGCGTACAGTAAATTCTCACCTGTCAATTTAGCAACCTAGTAGCCGGGCTCAGGCAGGACACATCGATCGGCAGAAACGCCGCTAGGGATCGACGCGCAACGCGCTCATGAAAAATACATCAAGTGCAGCTGGTGAAAATTTCCATCACTAACATTTTGACCCTGTGGCTACAATTAACAATGCGGTCACCAATGAAACTTTCTTTCAGTGACGTATGCTCACAAATGGTTCACAAATGGTTGCTGAACAGCAAAAAGTGACTCCCAGCACAACTGAAAGGCTAATGCGACATCTCCTCCTACAATCGTCGGCAAATCTCCTCTTGCGGAGAAGCGGGGCCCAGCAGTACCAGTCCTTTTACATGAATACTCCCACTGTGCTGCTGGCGGATTCACACACGTCTTGGCAAGAGAGAGGAGTCATCGCAATCACGCTGAAAAAGGGAACTTGCGCCTCTTGCCAAACATAGACTCGAGCTTGCGAGGGTGCGCGAGACACAAAGGGAGGAAGGGAGGACATTTTTGGATGTTTGCGCATGTGGAGAAGATACAGACAAACAGAGTGGGTGAAGAGCTCATGAATATCTGTAATGTGTTACAGAGAGGGTTTGTGAGAGCGGACGGCGGTGGAGGGAGGAGGAGGTGGAGGTGGAGGTGGAAGAGAGCGACAGGGAGAAAGCGAGCGACGGACAGAGAAAGGATGTGAACCTTGTGTCTTTTTCTCACACGTACACTTGAGATTGTGTGTGTGTGTGTGTGTGTGTGTGTGTGTGTTTCTTTTTTTTTCCCAGATGTTATCTCCAGCTGGGTATCTACATGGTTATTGTCTGTCTGTCACCTATTTTATCGGCGCGCTTGTTCATCAGCTCGTCCCGGCGCAAAAACCGACAAGAGGAGAACAAGCCGAGGCGGCAGCGTGATCAACTGCAGGGACAGCGTTGCATTGTGTTGCTGTGTCCTTCACACTCGGTCGCTGAGGTCTCTTCTCTGTCAATGTCAGTGTGTGTCTATCTGCTGCACATTCTTCACCTGCTAAAACTCATCACTACTCACAAATAAATCAATTAATCCACTCTCCTAGGACGCAAGGATTTCTATTTTCTTGTGTCTCCTCACTTGGCACGTTTTCACCACGTACTGTAATGTCCATTGGCCTTTTGCATAATTAGGCCACTTATGTCAAATGCAGGCAAATTCTAATGGACTGCTTAGAGGACTTGTTTACTTTAATTACTAATCGCACTATCTCCATCCCTCATTCTTCCTCGCTCTGTCCTCCCCTCATCCGCTCCTTTCCTCTGGAGAGCGCAACGTCAAGGGAAAAATAAAAGATAGAAGAAAAGTGTTTTTCTCAAAGGTCACACCCTCCCACAGTGGAGTTTAGATAATGTTTGACCTTAAAGTCCATCGCAGTGAAATGCTGCTTAGGTGCAGCCACAGGGGAATGTACGGGTAAATAAAAAAATAAACTCGGTCTCAGTGTTTCAGACTGTCCCATTAAAAAAAGAAAAGTGCAAGTGCACAGGTGGACATACAAGTGTGTGTGTGTGTTGGTTCACATCTCCCAGTGTCCATTTGTGTGTTATTCAGGTGTTCTGTCGTGCATGTGTGTGTGTGTTTCATTTACAGGAAGCTTTTAGAGTAAGGTGCTTTCTATCAATAACAAGTGACTTCAGAAAAAATAAAAAAGGAAAGAAAAGAAGAAACAGCTCTCCAAAGAGCACTCCAGCAGAACAGACTGTGGTTGACCGTTAGCTTTCACACTTTCACACAGGAAACACTGTTAGATTGTTAGAGCAGCAGTAACACCAGGGGTACATTTAGCCAACGTCTAGATTGGAACCGGGTTGCTTTCACGCTCTTTTCATCCCGAATGTTTGCGCCTGTGTTTCTGTGTGGTTGTGGTAAAATTGTGACCTTCTCTGCAATTTTTCTTCTCCTTCTTCTTTTTCTTCTGCCAGCTTGACTATGGGGAGCTGAAACACCAGACAGCACTGTGAGAGGAGGAGATGAGGGCAGAATGAGAAAGAGAGAGCGAAGGAAGTGTGAGGAAGGAGCGAGGAGGAGACACAGCGAGACAGAAAGAAAGAAATCATCCTGCCTTAATGACTGGCATTTCTTATTAGTGTCATCATTAGCCTTTGTAACTTGTCATACTGTTGCTCTTCTAACCAGACTCCATTATTAAAAAAAACCCCATCACTGAAGCAGCACCCGGTAACCGAGCAGCTGAAAGGTCTGAAAAGGGCAAAACAAGAGGTTGGCTGGGGGTCTGCTTTGAAAAGATAATTCATTATGCATAGTGATGGACATGACATGACTCGAACTGTATGGTCCTTAAATGCAAACCCCAGGAAAACCAATGGGCTCCACACATCAACAGCCTTTAAAGCTCTTGGTATATGTTGGTTGAAATAGCTCAACCTCCTGTTGAAATGAAAAATGGTAGAGATTACAAGCGGTAGAAGCTGTTCCTCACACCTGTTGCAGCAACCCTGAATAATAAATGGTGCTGATATGCCGGGAAAGGCCTATCCTCCCTTTTTGATATTGCTGGATCAATAAACTGCCTCCAGGCCTGAGAAAGAGTAAGACAGAAGCAAGTGTGGAGTTGAGAAAGAGAAAAAGGCTCAGATTCTGGTGGGAGTGAGCGTTTTCTGGTGCTCGGCTGCCATGCAGGACACGTGGGATCAAGTCCAGGCCACAAAGTTTACAAGATCAATGGCAGTCGCGTCTGACTGCAGATCACAAGGTTGCACGGTCGCGGTGGCATAAGTTTGCATTTGGGGCAGTCTATCAGCGTGAGATTGACAGTCAACCCCTGGTTATTCTTGAGCACCTGACATCAAAGCTTAGCACACGTACGTATCCGTTCTCTCTATGACTAACAGGACGTCATGGAAACTGGTGAGCCACAACCTGATGTCCACTGCTACCTGAGACAGTAACTGGGCTACAGTCTCACTTCACCTATAAATATCTATGACAATGGGATTTTTTTGTGGTTGATTTTTTTTTTTAAACTGTTGACTATAGCCGCCATCCTTCATCGGTATAAAACCACAGCTGAGTTTGAGGAAATAAACGGTGGATTAAGCGCGGCAAATCACATTAATTAAGGTAAAAGACTTGTTTCAGCAGGTGGGGAGGACGTGGAACAGAATGAAAGCTGAGGGAAGGATAAAAAAGTAATTTACAAGAGAGACAAAGGAGAGAAGACAGGGAATCAAAGCGGGAAAGGGAGGAAAAAAGGAACGGGAGAAAAATCCTTGCACCTGCAGCTCCCAGCTGTGCTGTGCTTATTCTGAATCATTGCTCCACCCAGAGAGACTGCTTAGCGTTTCATTTAGAAAACTGGGATTTATTGCCAAGGAGGGGGCTGCTACTGTGTGCGTGAGCCCATATGTGGGTGGGTGTGTGTGAGGAGGCTGGCAGGTGGTGGGTGGTGGGAGGAAGGTAGGTGTGTATGTGGCAGCATATTGTGAAGAGAAACTTGGCTCCCTACCTGATCATCTATAAATACGAGTACCTTTTTGGATCCCGCACACTGCGCTGTAACATGTACTGCAGAGGTTGAAGAGGGAGAAGGTGCGTGAATGACAAGGTAGCTGTGATAATTGTGCAATTGTGCGTTGCATGCAAATGCGCGCGCGCCGTCGAACAGGCTGCAAACCTCGTCCCCGGAGAGCAAAACGCACGGGGGTAACCTGGAGAGCAGCGGTTGCACTTTATTCACTTTGTGGACTCATTTACATGAAAATGATTGCGGCTACTATCGCTGGTTGTACAGCCAGAGGGCAGAGATTCACCTAATGAGAGCTGGGTGAGCCTGTAAACCGGCAAACCACCAAGTGCAAGCCAGAAAACAGCCAACCCTGCTAGAGATCACGTCCAGAAAAGTTTCAAGGGTATTTTACAACTCTCGCAACAATGTGAGTGAATAGATCTAGTCAGTGTGTGTGTGTGTGTGTGTGTGTGTGTGTGTGTGTGTAAGAGAGGGTACGTCCCAAGCAATAAAACCAGTAGTTAAATTGTTTCTTTGTAGGCACCACTAGCCCACACGATCATCGCTTCAGATCAGAGGATCGAACATACAACGTGGAAATGAACCGGCGACCCCGCCCAATTAAAACTGAGCAACGCGCTGCAGAAAGTGTGCACTAATCCTACGCGGGTCAAACGAGAAACACCAGATGAGCTGTGCTGTCTGCTGCCTTTCAAAAAAATAAAAATAAAAACACAAATCCAAAGTAGACAGAGGATGGGAGAGGAGAGAGAGAGAGAAGCGCAGCACAATAACGGAGTTTCCCAAATGAGCTGTTTGCCTGCCTGTCTGACTGCTTCAGGGCTCTGCTGCAGCTGCTGTGTTTAGCACCAGTCTCCGCTAGGTTGCCTTAAAATTAGCTGCCGCCGAAACTTGTGCGTCAGTGCGCCTGTCATTACAGAGCCTGCTGTTTACAGCCGTGTTCGTACGTGGGATAGACGTATTGTTGTGTCAGTGTAGAGGTCAGAGGTCAGCGTCCACCTTGTGTGTAACCTAAACTCACCAGGGCTTGGTTCGACTACAGCGACATGTAGTCAAGGCACCAAAGCCAAATCAAAGGTGACGCCCGAACACGTAGCCGAGCAGCTTGGCCTTTCTCCGTTGAAACACTGTTGTGCAGACTTGACTGGCATGAAACAGATGCTCAGAGTTACCTCTCTCTCTCTCTCTCCCCATATTAAAGTCAGATCAAACGGCCGAGTGGCTGTGTCACAGTGGGAATTAAAGCTTTATTAAATATCCCGAGAGAGTCCAGCACGTCTGCGGAGAGCAGTAGCCTAAATAAAATACCCAAAGAGACGACACAAATAACACAGCAGAGCGGCCAAGTTTGTCTGCGCC
Organism: Macropodus opercularis; assembly: GCA_030770545.1. Taxonomy (NCBI): domain Eukaryota; kingdom Metazoa; phylum Chordata; class Actinopteri; order Anabantiformes; family Osphronemidae; genus Macropodus; species Macropodus opercularis. Next base: position 5,210,240 of record CM061094.1, on the reverse strand, counting down.
GCTCTCTCTCTCTCTCTCTCTCTCTGTGTCTCTATTTCCCTTCTCTTCTCATTTCGCCTGAGCTTCCCACACACACACACACACACACACACACACTCTCTCTCTCTCCTCTCTCTCAAGCCCAAAGAAACGCTCAACTTGGTGGCTGAGCGGAATATAGATGCGACTGGAGACAAGAGCCGGAGCCGTGATTTGCACAGAGACATAAGATCCACCCTGCGCTCTCTTTCGCTCTCGGTCCGCTTGGCTCCATTCTCTCGATTCACCGCCTTCCCATCCCCTTCTGTCGCTCGCTTCTTCGCAAAATGTGTTAAGCGAGACATTCCTAAAGTGAGCAATCAGCGCAGACCACCAGACCCCCCCCCCCCCCCCCCCCCGACACCCGCTGCCCCAAACTCGGTGCCACGAATGACAGCCGAGCGCGCAAGAGGGACTTAAACGTGGATGAACTTGCGCTGTTACGATGCGAGCGGGATCAGGCGAACCGCAGGTGAACGCACTCTGTGTGTTGTGTGTAGGCTCCGGAGCGGGAGGAGAAACTTACCAGGCGAAGTGTTAGCGCCACAAATACAGGAGTAGCCCGAGCGAACCCAGACGGATGCCCAGAGAGAGTCGGGTCGCTTCTCCGTCTCAGTGAAATCCCACATTTTCTCTCTCTCTCACACACACGCACACACACATCACTTCTGTCTTACCTGGTGGAACAGAAAAGCCAAGAGGATGCGGACTCTAATCTCCATGGTTCGGTTCAGTTTCTCTGGGCGTGAAAGGGAGAGAGCGATTCAAGACAGGGTGATAGAGGCTGGGTCAGCTCTGCTCATAATTCCAGTGTCCAAGCGCCGGAGAGAAAGGAAAGCCCTTCGCCGTGAGCCGCCAGCTGCCAACTTCCACAAAAACACAACTGCAGTCTGATCAGCAAAGCATTGGATAATGAAGCCGAGACCACGACCAATAGATTTATGAGGAGGACGGTGAGGGGAGGGGGCGGAGGAGGTGAGCCGAGAGGGAGAGGGGGAACGGTGGTACCACTGAGGAGGGGGCTCGTCTCTCTCTCTCTCTCTCTCTCTCGGTGGAGGGTCAGCATCCCAGATTCCAGCTGAGGTCACATTTAAACACGCAGTTAGTTTCTGCGGCAGGCTCCGGGGATGTATCTACGGCTTTGTGTTCCTCATAGAAGCCTTCATGATCCGTCCTGGTTTAAAGGGGAGCTCTGCTTCCTTTCATGCAGCATCCAGCGCTGTTGAACACCTCTGTTATCCTGTGTATGAAGGCACGCAGCAGAGATGCCTGCGGGGCAGCCTGAGAGAAAGAAAGTTTGGTAATGATACATTTAAGTATTGTTAAATGTTACAGTGAAATACTGCATATTCACAAAAGCTTCCAAGTGAATGCAGCTGTTTAGACATCACAGGAAAAGCCACAGACTGGATAATGTTTCATAGTGCTCCTTCTTCTTCGCATCACCAACACAGAAATCACATAGACGTTCAGAATAAAAGACTATAAGATGATTTTATTAAAACATACTTTATAACAACAAACAAACAAACAATAGACTATATTAGAAGTTTATTAAGTTTTAAGAAGAATTTGCTCAAATACGTTATGGTCACTTCAACAGTCCAAACGTCATTAACTACAGTTCCCATAATGCAAAGAAATAGTTGTTTTAACTAAACATCCCATACTTAAAACCCACACAGAACATTCATTGCAAGCTAAAGGGAGAAGAGCAAACAGCATTTAAATCTTAATTTAATTCCTAATTTTTTTTAATGTTGTTCTTATGTGGTTTGTCACATTCAGTACTTTGAAATAAGCTGAATGTTCCTTTAAATGTTGATGACTTACTACATTATGCTGTTGTCAGAGTGAACAAATCAAGACGAAAACCAACAACACAACGATACAAACGAGTGTTGCTTGTGTAGCTGGAGATTGATGTGCTGTACAGTAGCTTAGCGCCACTGCCATGCAAAAACTATTAAGGCAACATGAATGGGCCGCACTGTTGCACTGTGTGACACGTCCCTTCATTAGCATGAAAACAGCCACTGTAGTTTCCTTTGAACTGATCCCACACACGCTGTTCTGCTGCCATAATTCTCATTAAAACACCAAATCTGCAGCTGAAAATAGTCACCAACAAAAACAGTCTTTGTTTCCATCTGTTTACTAAAAGTTTCAGACTATTTGCTAAATGAAACTGCCAATTGTGAATATTAATGAGCAGCTTTAAAGACAAAGACGCGAGGCATGAGAAGCTACGCTGCATTTGCACTGTAGCCGGAGAGACGAATATAAAAGTGCACTTAAAGTTGGAAGAAAGCAAGTTTCGTGTCCTTGTACCTTTCAGCGAAACAGTCATGCTGTTCTGCAACTGACTATGACCTCTGAAACAATCAATTAACTACCACATAATTATTAAAGGAGGATAGCTCCTTTTATTTCAACCCTGTGGCTGATTAAAGTCCTGATGACATATAACACAACTCTGCGTAGATTGCCATTAGTCTTTTAATAATTTCATCAAGACGGGAACCACCAAGGCTGGGATATTTTTTCTGTTTAGGAGGCGTATTGATAATTTCAGAGGTTGTGTGGAATAAGGGATGTAGAAAAAAAAAAGGAAAAAGGCTTTTTCTTTTTTTTGGGAATCCATTTGTTTCGGTATTTTCCTCCATACGTGATAAACAGTCTGCACTTTTGCTCTTTTGTAATTGCACGGTTACCCAAAAGATTTTTCGCACTGCTTCAGATCGAGCACATGCTGCACACACGCTCTGACAAGGCTGGCATGACTCACCGGGAGCAACTCGGGGTTGCTCACTTCAACATATGACAGGTTGAGCCAGCCAAGCCCGCGCTTGGTGGACGATAGCTCCGCCCCCCTCACCCCCACCCCCTGTCTGTGCAGCCGCTTTAATACAGTGGAATATTCTGAGATTTGTTCTTGAACGAGGCTCAAGGTTTTAGGCGTCGGTGCAATCCGGGCACCGAGCGGCGTCATCCGATGAACGCAGAACTTTACCTCATTCGGGGCCCAAAGGTCAGATGTCTATAAAAGCAGCACATCTGTCTTTCTTAGGGAGCAGAGCTGACAAAGAGCACAGTTAATCTCCATGCAAAGCACCCTTAACCTCCAACACGCTGACAGATTGAAGCAAGTGAACCAGATGGATGAGTTTGGAGCAAGAGCAAAGAAACTGTGACACGCTGGAAACACCCCGAGCTCCTGCCTGTCTGTCTGTCTGTCTGTCTGTCTGTCTGTCTGTCTCTCATACAAACAAGCTCATGATGTTATGACAGATTGCAGCATATATCCTGCTTGTGTGGAGGGAAGGAGAAGGGAGAAGTCAGGTGGTGGTCCTGGTGTCTGTCAGCAAAACCAGTCACAGCCTCCCCCCTTCTTTCTCAATGGATATGAAAAATGAGGACAAGAATTGTTGTGACGCCTGAGGAATTGCTTTTCCTAGACAATTTTTCTGCCATATTCATTTATCAGTAAAGTAAAGGCACTGAGAAAATATCACCGGTGACTATTTGGTTCAAAGTGCACAAGTTCAGCTGTGAAGGAGCCAAAACACAGAGCCTAGAAAGACAGATGAGTGAAATAATAAAATAAAATAAAATGTCACAGTAACAGTACCTAACATTTGCTGCCAATACTGCTAAATCATCCCCAGATATTTTAGATTTAGGAAAGCGCAGAGAGAAAGTCGCGTTCAGTTTGTAAGCCACGGCTGAGTGGAATCAACAAATCATGACAGAAACGTCTGTTCGGTGGCACAGTAAGAGAGGAGCTGGCTTGGGCCGTCTGACAGCTTTCAGGCTCAACTTCCTCAGTCCGAAAATAGTCGCAACTACATTCTGCAAACACAAAAAACATAGGGAATCGTAATTGCGACGTTATCGCTTGAATATGGCCGATGGCGAGTCCCGTCTGTCTTTGGAACTCTGAGGATCTGATCGTCTGGATGGAGAAAACCAGATTGAAAAGTTAATAATAAAGACAAACATGACTGCAGTACAATAAAAAGCCATCAATCTCTCCTTGAGAGTTTGTGTGAGAGCGAGCAAAATAAATTGCACAGAATGCAAAATTAAGTGTTTTATTTGTTCAAGGATGCTGAAGGAGAATAACGTCCTTCACTGATACTCTCATCTAACAGGTAAAACATGGGACTGTTTCTGTCTCGTCTGGTCGTTGCAGTTTGACTGTTTTTTTCAGGGATGTGCTACAACATTGTGTCGTGTTACAATATATTAGCATGTGGTTTACATGAACACCCACTAGAAGATTCCTGGGTGGGACAGCAACGTGTCATTATAAAGAGACCTTTAGAACAAATAGAAGATGAATTGGATGCACGTGTACTTTTGATTTCACTCACTGCTTGATGTTTCTTTTACCTGTCAGAAAAAAAACATATCATTTGCATATTGTATCATGCAACAGGTGATGCGTCTCTACGCAAATCTATAATAAAATGGGGCATTAACTATTTAGCATTGGCCTGGAGCTGGCAAGCGACATATTAAAAGGGCTGGATCAAATTCAAGGCAGCAGAACCTGACAGATAGTGACTTTTAGTCCCGAATAAAGGTCAAGCCTCTAAAACACCGGGTCCCACATTTTCCACCATGCAAGTCAGCACTATCTTATTAGTCCAGCCTCTCTAGGAAAGAGCCTGGCTGTTTTTAAACTCCACGTCCTACTTTGTGAAGCAGGCTTCTGTAAAAAAAACAAAAAAAGCACAAAATAGGACATCGCTGCATCATCGCCAGAGTCACGGAAGACACATGCTCCTTGGGAAGGCTGAACTCCAGCAACCAGCTTTAGCAGCGAGTGTGACGTGACTAACGGCAGAGCCAGGTCTCAGCGTGGTGCTGTACAGGCTTTGTTGACGACGATGAGCAAACAGGCGTAAAACGTACAGCGCAAATTTGTCGCCTTGGCCACCACGGCGGGCAGCAAGCAACGGGTGACCGTAAAAAGCGCACAATCTAGCCCAAACCTAATATACTGTATCTAATTAATAGTCTATAACATGTTGTATGAACTTTCCAGCTATGGCCTTCACACAATACAAATCCTCTGTGTCCTAAAACCTTGAACTGTACCTCAATATAACCATGTATACATGTTTCCATTTATTCAGATTCATTAAGCTAATCATCCGTAACAACAACATGAACACACAGGGGACACGGGGAAGCAATTAGCTCTCTTCATCTGATTCATGCCAGCATGCCTCTCTCTCTCCCTCTCTCTCTCTCTCCCTCTCTCTCTCTGTCTCTCGTTTTGTGTCTGTGTGTCGGCCTCGCACACAGGTAAACAAAAGCATTTTCTCTGGCTTTTAGCATGATGAGCTCATAGGTGCGATGATTTCCAAGAAGCAGGCAGTTTCCAGAGAGCGTTCGCATATTACATTTATGCGCGTGATCGGCATACTGTACATGTGAAAACAAACTCGCCCACCGTGAGACATGTTGCCACTAGGTGGGGTAAAAGTGTTTCCACCTGTGTGACTGATCTTTCAACTGGAACTTTGTCATCGACAAAGTTGGACCGGAAGGCGAAGAGAAAGAGAGGCTTGAAACTCAGGTTCTAACGGAACCTAAGCATGTTACCCCCTGAATATTTAATGTGTGTACAAACCGAGGTCTACAGTGTTGTGCAAGTGGAAACCTCAGTGAAGACCACAGGCTTGAGCACTGTTGTCTCTCCAGAGACCTACAGGAAGAATGCACCGTCCTCCCTGCAGATCAAGCTGCGGATGTGAGGATACACCTTGCACACAGCAACCCCCCCCCGTATAAATGTTGCCTCCCTTCCTGCCTCTCCCCCTCCATCTCCCTCCACACGAGCAACAGACGTGACCAACTGAGGGAAACGAGGCAGATGCTAAGATTCCCTGTGAGAAAGTCGGCTGGATCAGCGAACCTGACATCCCGATGCCACACAACAATTCTTTTTTTTTTTGCCTGGGGAAAACTAGTCTCGAAACTACAAGCTCTGAACCGTGAGCAGCACAACAAAGCGAAGGATTTCATGTAAGGCTGAAACATCTGGGAATATAAACAGCACAACCGAAAATGACAGACTCATGTTCAGCGAGGTGAATGTAAAATATTCATTAACTTGTTGTGTGGTAACAAACTGTTGGCAACCTGTTTACACAGCTACGCCCATTGGTGGATCAAATAAACACAGAAGGTTTGCTGCATTTTATCTTTACCACAGTAACGTGATCATCCTGCTGCAAGATCTTAGCCTTTACTTTATAAGATACACGATTAACCAGCTCTGTGGAGCAAGTTGTACCTCGTTTACTTTACACTTTTTGCAAAACATGAATAACGACCATCATGGAGGACGATCCAACCATTTTTTAATCCACACCATTCAGCTAGGAGTCACTTTGTCCATACATCACTGGCTAACTTCACCAAAACGCTTGTGAGCTTCTTACCCAGAAGAGGATTTTACTGTATGTCAGCAGATGAATGGTTTGGCAGTGAGTTATTGATAAATTATGCATGGCTGTAATGAAGTATTCACATCCAGCCATGAATGCAGTTGGGTATGTGCAGAAAGCTCATACAAAATACATTTAAATGAAGATTTCACTAACAGTGAATTAGATGCTTGTTGACATCTAAAATTGATATTTATTTAACTGATCGAAATAATAATTAGCTCCCCACGCAGGCTTTGGAAAAAACACAAATTCTAGCTCATCGGCTACTTACATCACAGTGTTTTCTAACCGAGGAGGAATTTGTCAAGTTGCACTGAGTGTGCTCTTGTTTCTAAACATAAAGGGAAATTACCCCCATGGGATAAAGGTTATCGGGCTTGAACAGGCCACAATACGATATTATAAACGGGGAAAGGCCAAGCTGTTAATTATTGTCTCCTCTCTCTCCAGTTCTGGGTAGAGGACACCAAACGAGCAGCTATGGCTTGTAAACAAATGTTGAACAGCATGTTCACCTAAAAAAGTTTAGCTTTTATTTTGATCTATTTCTGATACCACATCTCAAAATAGGACTACCCCAAGCACTTTACTGAAGATGTTTACAACCATCGATCCTGAGCCAGGCCTGGGGAGCTGGAGCAGATGGTAAGTGGCCGACGAGTGACTGAGCACGGCCTCATTGCAATAAACTACTGTTATAGTCCAGAATGACTTAGCTATGGGAGCAGAAAGCCGTCTGAACCGGGAGAGATGACTCAAAGCATCATGGGAAGATTAGACATCCATTCATAAGGCCTTACTCTCACATTACGTCTCACATTATTACACAACTCACGGTCACAAACATCGCAGACGCCAGAGTCACAACACTTCAGTCGGACGAGTTTTCTATTCTTTTTCTAAGTGTGGAGCAAACCAGGTTGTGCTGCAGTCAGAGCGAGAAAAGCTAAAAAGTGACTCCAGATGATACAAGTTGTGTTTTCGCATCATTTTTGTCTGCTTTTATTCTAAATGCTAGTCGCTCGCACGCACAGTGACGCCAGACATCCACCGCTTGCCTCCTGGAGGATGCACTCTTTCAAATTTCCATCACAGCTCGTTGCAGTGGCACGAAAGCTAAGTCTAATAACCTTCATATACTGCATGCGGCTCTTAATAGCATCCAAATTGCACGTACCTACACTGGAAAAGGACACAGCTTATTAGAGAGATGGATGTCTGATGTTTCATGCCTCCTATTTAGCAGAACAAACATGACGGACGCTTCAGTGCACGGCTAACTCATCACGCTTCTCAGAATCGTAGTCGCTTGTCTTATCATCATTCTCATCATTCTAAAAATCGCTGATCACAAAAAACGACGTCACACCAAAGAACACGACGAGGGGAACGTACTTGAATGTAGCAGCTGCTCGCGTGTGATCTTTCTGATTTCCTAGAGCGACCTTTGATTTTCAACCTCGCCGCGTGGTTCATGAAGTACACTCACTGTAGGAGGACATGACAATAAAGGCTGCTGTCATTTGCAGTATGGGAGTGCACATACCACGGACGATTGAACAGCTGTTGAAATGTGTCACCACAGCATCATCCTCTTCTTAAGTATTGCACAGCCTTCCCACCTCTGTTCCCACTGCTTTGTGTTCTGCGTCCAACCCCCCCCCCCCCCACCCCCCACGATTTCCACACCTGCTTTCTCTCCTACAGTGGCTTGGCTCGTCCCACACTATGATTCTTAGCACATGCACTTTTGTGTCGGTTTCTCCCTGCACTTTTAAAACTTTTTTTTTTTTCCCATTACACTACATTATGCTCCTCTGAGCAAAATTGGCTGCTTGTCATTTTCTGGTTTTTACTCTTTTACTTTGTGTGTGTGTGTGTGTGTGTGTTACAGCAAACTGTGCTCTTACTCTGTTTGCCTGAGTCGTGCTTTGATTTGAAACCACAGTAAACGACAGCAGTGAGTGTAATTATAACAGTAAGACACTGTTAGAAGTGCCATCGCGTCAGTCACCCAATCAGCTACGTTTTCACAGTATTGTATGTTTACGTATGTGACGTATGTTCTGATGCTTTCATTATTTTTATGTATCTCGGGACCATCAGCCAACACTTCAGTAAGCTTGGTTCTGTTAGAGTTTTACTATCTTGTGCCCAGATTGGCATGAAACTTTTTTGGGATATTCATGATGGAGATGAGGATTGTTTTTCAGTCAATCAATCACTCACTCACCCACTCTGAACATGATAAACACTCTAAATCACTGTTAGAGCAGAAACAAACATTAACGACCTATAAAAAAGCATAAAGATGTACAGAGAACGTCAAACCAATAGAAATACAAGAATCTGGGACAGACAACACAGAGAGCAAACTTAAAATAAATGTTACAGACATGGATTAACTAGTAAAACGTCCCGATGAGCAGACAACAAGACAAAATAGGAAACAAACTAGGAAACTGACACAACGAACTGGCAAGTGTAATATGTTGGTCTTTAAATAATGCACAGTCCAGAGCAAACAGGAAATGATGAGCCAGAAATAGCAGAGGTGGTGGCCAACTTCAAATAACACATAAGCACCTCCGCAGGTCGGCGGGTTGAACTGGAGCCTGTCTCAGCTGTCAATCAGCCGAGAGGCGGGGTTTAGGTATGTATATAGACACAGTCACTAACTCTCACACATATCAGTTTTATATGTGAGAACTTAAAGAATATTGAAACCATTAAAATCTTACGCCTATAATCATTTTTATAGCAATGTCTCAATACAACTTTCTATGAAAAAGATAACTGTTTAAATTTTTGCCCATGTCTAATTAATATGTGATTCACATAATTGTTTATACTTACACACTTGAGCAGCTGCACAATGAGAGAGCACAGGGAGACAAGCATTACTAAAACCACTTTAAACATGTGTTTGTCATGAATCATCACTGCGGCGTTTAAATCTGCACATCACAACGCGAACAGATGTGAAATACTTGATTGTAATTGTATGATTATGCTTCAGTCGAATGGATCCGAGCGAGCAAATGCATTTACCGGCTTATTCATTTGCAGACATTTGAAGTCAAAATTCCGAGGGCGAGCTTTCCCCAAAGAAAGCAAATGGCCTGGACCCGTGCCGTGCACCAGCGTGGATGAGGAGGAGAGCATCGCCGTCATGAACGTGCAGGCTGACTTCTTTCCGCAACGTTAGCAGTTACAATACCTCAGGTGTGATTGGCGCACCCACCTGTGCAACAACCGCAGCCGTCAAGTCAGACGCGTGTGTGAGGAGAAGGCTGCTTGTTTGCTGACTGGACAGAGCAGCGGCGTGAAAGATTTCCCTTGTTCCTGCCTGATGTGATTCTCTCCATCTGGTCATCAGGTTATCCGCTTGTCAGAACGCGAAACACACAGACGCCTGACGAAGCTATAGCATGGATGTCAAATAAGAATGACAGAATCAAATCTCCAAGTAGCTCAGACTCTCTACTAACGGCCCAGAGCTGTTTTCAGAAGAATCGATTATGTTTCTACATGTTCCAGCCAAACATTGACATTATGGATGACACTGAAAACATCATTTATCAGTAGTTTTGCCCTACTCTTGTCTCATATCTGCATGCTGTCTGTGCAAGTTTACCCAGAGTGTGACTTACCCGCAGACCTCCACAACGTGCTAATACAGCTACGAATGCTCATGTAATCTCAGCTGTAAATGACACAAACGCAAGCGATTTGTTCGGTTTAGCAGCACGTACTGTGTGTCCCCATTCACATTCTCCAGCACCTGACGTGATTTGTCGAACACTTTCGAGCCAGTCGCTTTGGATGCATTTGTTGCCATTTGCTTTATTATGCCATGATGAGGTCAGTCTGTGCGCTCAGATTCAATCTGTAGACACAGAGGGAATCTCCCGCAACGCTTGGATGACCAAATCCATTTATCGCATCAGAAGAGGAAACATTTCACCTATTAAACATTTAAATCAGCCTGGGCGTTGACAGGTAGTAGATAGATGTGCGAGTGAACATGGTTCACGTTGCCTGTGTGTGTAAATTACAACGCTTGTCCGTTGAATAAAACCCAAAGGTGCAATTTTAAATTAATCAATTCTGTCTCATGTCAGGCAGAAGTTAACTCGACTTTTTGTTGTTATTTTATTAATTGATGCTTTATAAAAGGATCCTATCCTGATCTTGGGACATGCTGTGGAAAGGAGAACAGTCCGATGGAACACAAAAAGTGTTGCTGTTGTTGTTCCTACTCAATGTGACTTGACCTTGTCAGCGCATTGCACACTGCTGTCTGACACAATATAATAAATCTATAATGGTCTGGCTGCTTGCTATCTCTACTTACGGATTTATAAATACTGTTAATATTTTGTCAGGCTAAATGAAATCGCCCCACCACTCCAGCTTAACACATAATACCTCCATGATTTTCGCTCAGGTGCAAAATCTGCACTAAATGCTCTAGTGTAAATTGTGGATTTCATCATCACCTAATGATTTTGTGGCTAGAAAATACTATGGTTGCTGCCGTAGAAATAGAAAAGTATAATTGAGTAAATTAGACCTGAGTGTGACAGCAGCACATAAGGTCTGAGCCAGGCAGAGACACATTGAGTCTACTTTGACTGGTTTGAAAGCGAACAGGCGTTGTGAACCAGCCAACTGATGCTAGTTCTCCTTTTCACACACAGGTAACAAATTTGCCTGTAATAAACCCAGTTTGTATTTGTTTATCAGTAGTAAGAATTTTGACAAGCACGAGTACGGTCATTCGGATGCATTAATCAGGGAACTTTTCAGGGTGGGGTGAAGAGGAAGCAATGGGAAGCGGCACCGGCCTGGACCAAGCGGAATGAGACAACGGGACCGTGCACCTGTAGCTTATCTGTGCCAGATGTTGATTGTGACCAATAGTTATGCTCTGCTGTTACAGTAGGTCACCTGTAAGGACTGTGGTAAATATGATGGGAGCAAAGCAGAACCCTAACGTGGGTGTTGTAGCGACAAAGGCTGTCAGCTTTGTTACCATGACAACAAAGGCCCAGTACATCTGTCACTAGGACATAACTATAGACTGTATGAAGTAGGGACATTTGTGTTGTTGTATTTAAAATATTTTTGCTTTCCTTAGTAAACCCTCTTTTCTACTAGAGCTGAGCTGCTGAGCCTGCGCGAACGGTTGCTCTGTTCGCTAAGACAAGTCTAGAAAGCAAATTGTCTGAAAAACTGTGAAAATGTGAAATTCTTCCATCAGTTTCTTTCGCCCGTATGCTATTTCTGTCATCGCAATCAAAGCCGACTACGTGGTCTTACTGTGAATTGAACCTAATCGACACTGGAGAGAAAATCAACATCCTACACTCAATAGTTGCTGTAATCTTGTCTGTGTATTTCTTTTCTTCCTTGGTGCTAGTACCTGACCGGACCTGGATTGCAACTTTACCCTTTTAAACTGATACACGTCTGTGTGTACTACATTAAAAACTATTATACGTTATTGATCAGGTTGCTTTTTTTTTTTTTCCAAAAACATATTCCAGGATGAAATATTAAATAAATATGAAAACATGAAATCACCTGAAAGCAAACCCTGCACGCTCTAAGCAGTCCTGTCTTCACCCAATAGAGAGAAGCAGGATGCCAGAAAAACCCAGCAAGGATCAGGCTGCATTGTTTTCATTTTCTAAAAAAAAAAAAAAAAAAAAAAAAAGATGAAATGATTAAACTCCCCAGTAGCCCATGTAGCCATAAAACCCGAGATAATTAATTCCTCCAAAGTAACAATTAATTATTCTTCTAGTTTGCCTCATAAAACTACAGCAACTGGAGGCATCACAAAGAGACTGCATTTAAAAGTGGGGCAATAAATACAGAGTTCTGTTGTAAACAGTTCCATTGTTGATGCATTGTTATGGTCCTTGCTTACAGTGTGTTTTTGTTTTATGTCTCTGGTCTCTGTCCAGTCTCCTACTGTGTAATGTTGGGGAATGATGTGGGAAAATAGTGCAATGCTAAGGTGCTGTCTGACTGCAGTGACACACAGGTAGACAAATGAAGACGTTTGCTAATTGGCTAAAGCAGCTTGCGAGCGTCACTCGTGTTTGTGTGACTGTGCGTGGAAGTGGAAATGTGTGTGAATGTGGGGACTGACCTTATCATTCTCCATAAGTACATCGTGCGTAACCAGGTCTCTAGCTAGCCGCCAGAGTTCCGCTGGGTTCTTTGACATTTGCGATCACGCTACATAAGGCGAGCTGATCAATGCATGCGGAGAGCGAGATCACAGGTGGGAGACTGTTGCACCCAACTGTCAGCGCGCTGCAGCAGTTGTGACGAGACTAACGGAGAACAGAGACAGAACAGAGAGACTTGAAAGATCACACAACTGTCTGACAAGGCGCATTTCGCTATGTTCTTTAGTTCAGTTTCTTTTCTTTTTTTTGCTTTGTCTTCTCAGTTTCCTCTCTTTACAGTGCCTCATCCTTTTTTCTGAGTAAATAGTTTTGCTCTTTCTGCTTATTCGTGGGGGGATTTTAATGTAGCAAAGAAAGAGGCAGATTGGATTGTGGGTGCGGCTACAGAAAAGCACAGAAATCCTTGTAACTTTTCAAAGACCAGTTGCTTTTCAGCTCTGACACAGTGGCTTCTGAAGCAGCATTACTCCTCGGTTTCATTTTATCTTTCCTTCTGTGTGTCTCGCCTCATTCTTTTGGTGTTGGGTCTGGGAAGAGAAGCTTCCTGTCTCTCAGCCACCTGCTTTTCTCGTAGCGAGTCTGTTGGTCTCCCTTTGCGTCCCGGTTCTGCAGGAAGCATGAGCTGTGAAGCTCCATCTCATAGTCGCTTTATTAGGCTCTGGAAGTTCTCTGCTTGCCTTAACAACTATGTACAGTAATGATAAATTATTCTAGCGATTGCGTCTTATCGCAGCTGCAGATGAAAGGCAAGTTGTTAGCTCATTTTCATTGAGGAGATTTAAACTTCATTACACACTGATCTGACAGCTCTGACAATGCAGGATTAGCGAGCTCATATGTTATCCATGTAAACAGAAGCTGGTGAGAAGAAGGCGATTTTCCTGGGAGTGTTTGAAAGCTTCATCCACGTGTGATGCCTATGATTCATCTATACTGGATTTTTTTCAGTCAATCACCAAACCAAGTGATTAACCCAGAGCTAACTGCTATGTATTTATAGAGTTTTTTGAAGTGTGATGGTGCCTGCAGCGGCGGGAGCTGGTTAACCAGGCAAGTCCTGAAGTGGGTCAGTCTCTCTGTTATTGTGCACAACCCTGAAACCAACGCGCCGCCATATTCCAAGTCCTTAGGATAATTGCAATACAATGAAGTTATACGTAAGATGACAGAAATGATGATGAATGGGTGGCTGCGCTAATAGAAATGACTTCTTGGAGGGATGTAGAAATGATTGACAGCGAGAAATAAAAGCTGGGACAATCAATGGCTATTGATTTATTTCACAACAGCAGAGTTCAGAGAAAGCGAGAGAGAGAGAGAGAGTGAGGGAGAGGCTGTGAGCTCGTGAGGAAAAAATAGAGAGAAGGATTATCAAAAATGTGCCAGAATGCCATACTTAGATGTTATAAATGGGGTTATGAATCATACCCTGTGATTCATTATTATTCTAGTATGTAATAATGGATAGAAGAAGAAATTCGAAGCAAGAAGTAGAGAACACAGAAATGTGCGCCAGTGATGGACAGGTGGAGAGAAGGTATTGGCTGGTGCAAGCGTGATTATCGGCTGCTGAGGTAATGAGACAGCACCAGTCCATTTGTCCATTTCTTAAACCCCTTTTGTTTGTTTGCGATTTTTGTTTTTCAGGATATTATTCAGGTGAGCAGTAAAGCAAACCACCTGCTGGGCCTCGATGCGCCTCGGCCTAAGTGAACGGTCTGAGTGAAAACGCACTGCCGAGCGGGGAGAGGACGTTGACGGCGTACACATCGGACACAATAACTCTAGTTGGACTCATACTGGCCCATCAGAGTGATGAATGCACATGTATCACCATGGGGTCTGCCATTTGTAGTATCCATGAGCCAGCGTGAAAACTGTGTTGTTTTGTCTACACAGGCAAACAATCAAATCCACGTGAAATCTACCTTCCCACACGATCTAGCATCTCTCCTACAGTGTAACCTGCTTCCACCTGTTTTTGTACATGCCGCACGTTTCCGGCTGCCTTTCTTGCCGATCAAGGCGGCATTAACAGCTGAGGTATCTGCTGTAGGGTGGCAATTAACTTGCTTAAAAATGGCATTACAGTACGCTCGCCATTACCACCTCCGCTAAATTGCGCAATTAACCTGATAATGGCACGCTGTGACTGAATAGTTCAGGGCCAAACAGCCCGAGCAAAAAGAACGATAAGAAGCGTATCCTTATCTTAAAGAGTCTGCCTGACTGGATAAACACAGAGCACCCACAAGCAGAGTTCAATAATTAGATCAATTAAGCTAGTGGGTAATCAGATGCAGAAAGAGCCAGCTCACAATGGCTGCCTTTCAGGATGGGAAATAAAGGGACCGAGCGAACCTGCAGCTCACGTTGTGCTGATTGAAGGGCAGCTTAATGTGGACTCATCTGCAGGCACACACCTGCGCACGTGCGCCATGAGAAACTCGAAAGTGCTTCGCAGGGGATGAGCATAACCCTGTTTGTTTGGTGTGAAAAATCACAAGTTGACAAGACTCTACTGCACCAATTATAACACTCTCAGAAAGCCAATCAACCCTTTCAGTTCCACCCATTTCCTGCTCTCATTAGGCAGCAAACCCAATCTTCTCCCTTGTCTCTATTACTGCCTCTACAGGATTCTATCTCCGAATCCATCTGTTCCTTCACTTTGTCTCTGGTTACATTATGGTGTAATTTTTATAGCAAAGACATACTAATATACAGACACAGGTTCACATGCACCCGATTAAGCTATTTGTGGAAATACAGTCTGTTGTTAAAGCACCTTGAGGCTGATAGTGAATCTCTCCACTAAATAGAAAACTAAATTAAAGATCGTTGCCATTCGTGATACCTAATTTTTCATCTCCCTCTCCTCTTTCGCAGCACAAACACGGCGCTAGCCTCTAAGCCCGGCAACGCGTTTCTTTCGGAGAGTAGATACCCAACACCACCAAAGTGTGACTGATATAATATGCTCTGTGTGCTATAGCTGGATGTTATTCCTTGGCATCTTCCACTTACAGGCATTCTGTTGCCTTTGATCTCTCTCAAGATGGAAAGAATGAGCTGAGCAGGATCTCTCCATGGTGCTGAACTATTTCCAGCTGAACAGCTGCCCTCAGGCCACAGCAAACCAGAAATATGCACCAACAATATGAGACAGTGCTGCAACAACACTGCTCCGACAGAGAGAACTGGCACCAGCCAAGATCCCCATCCAGTCCGGAGTCTAGTTTTTGATTTAGCTGGGTTTTCATCTAATAGTCTTTCATTGGACAGTGATGGGAAACGTAATAATTAGAAAAATGCCAGATGATTTGAATGCAGCAGACATTCCTGTTGACGTTTCACTTCAGGCTAACGGTGTGTGCTTCCTACTGTTTTGTGTCGGTGTATCTAATGGAAACATGTAAACCGAATGAAAGTTCTGGGTCTCATCCTACATGGCTTCAACCAAGGTTACTCTGCACTCATAGAAGGTTACACCCCATTCATCACTTCTAAATCGAAATAACTTATTCACTCAGTGAGAGAATTCTGTGTGCAAATTTTACTTGGCCTTTTTGATGTTTTGCATTGCAAAGGTAAAACTGAATCACCGGCAGCTTTTAGTGTGCAGAATGCATTTGTCAGTGTAGATGAGAGTCCAAGCTGTAACTGTGCATGCAGCGAGATATGAATAAAAAAGAACGCAGGCATCGGCTCATTTGTTTCAGCAAGGGGTTAATGAGGGTTTAGAAGAAAATATATCAATGCAAGCAAGTGTAGAGGTCAGCGGAAGTCAAGAAATAGTGATGCAAGCATGAATATTCCCACTGGCCACGTTAAACACAAGAAGTAAAATCTTGCACTTGTGTACTTGTACAGGTCTCTATACAGTACTTTACAGCCGTCTCAGTCAGAGGCAAGTTTTGTTTCACACCACTTTATGAGGACTTCTGCAGTTCCGCGCCAGTGTCCGTTTGCATGAGTGCAAGGCTGCGCATTCAAGTCCCTGTAAAAGGGTACGAGAAAGGCAAGACGACGCCACGGTGGCCCGCTGCCAGGAATATCTAAGCACAATGTTTAATTACAAAACCATTAGGAAGTCTGCGTGATCCATCCCGTCAGCCATTCTTCCGCCCTCCTTCATTTTAATTGAAGGCGTGTTATTGCAATGTATGCTTCATTTCGTAATTAGACCTTTCACATAATGACCCATCTCTATCATTTTATTTGAAAACGTCCCCAAAATAGACGTTGTCGTCAAAGTGCCCTGCTTTCATTCCTTTAACAACAATTACACCACTCAAAAACACATTACCAGCTGAGCTAACAGCTGAAATTAGCAGTGAAACGAGTCCCCCTTGAAAAACATGTTGAACGAATACAGACATAATTATAAATTACGAGCTACAAAAATACATAATATGTGAGTTGTATTAAAGAGCTTATTTACATTATTAGCACACACTAAATTACAGGCCTCCTTACAGATCAGCAATAAGCTTTTAGTTAAAAACTGAATACTGAACATATAGATAATTGAATTTATAGGATATTAACATGTGAAAGGATGTTTCTCCATGTTTCTTGGAAAATGTTCAACACATAAACTTAGATAGTGATAATAGAATATCAGTACTTGAAAGTAGTTATTATAGACAATACACTGGGAATTATATCATCAGTGTCTTGTCACACAGTGCAGTAAACAATAAAATAAAAATGAATAGTTTCAATTATTGAACATTATTGCCACGTTACAAGAAAATGTAATTGGATGTCAAATTTTCACATTTGATGTATTAAAATGTTTGAATTTAATGACGTTTATTTTAGCTTTTATTTAAAAGAAATAATGTTTGGACCCGCTGCTCATGTCAATACCTGATAAACTGAAGACCTAATAGTGTCATACATCAGCGATACCCTTAGGGAACCTTTTGTTGCACAGCTGCACTACATGGCAGCCTTACTGTTGGTGGTTATGTGTGTGAAAGACATCACAACGTGGAGCCAGTAGGACCTGGAGTGGAACCAATGACCTTGGGGTGTTAGACAACTGCTCCACCAGCTGAGCGACATGTGGCTCCTAAAAACATTGGCGTAAGATAATAATTAATAATAAAGTGTCTCTTTATAGGTAATGTTTCGTAATATAGTCAATTTTAATAGTTTTCTGTACCTTACTTTACCTTTTAGGATTAAAAGCTTGACGGACTATTAAATATTGATTGTTAAAGGCCTAATAATTCTATTTTGTTTTGTCATTGCTCTTTTGCAAGCAGTTCAACTGAAGACTTTTATTTATAGTCTTTTTTAAACAAAATATGATTCCTTTTATTTGTTTGTTGAGTTATTTGTTATCTGTTAATAGTCTAATAATAATTTAGACCTTAACTGTTTCGTGACTCATTTGATTTGAAGAGGAAACGCGAAAATGTCACATCATTCAAGGATATTTAAAAGTGTGTTTTTATGTATTCAATTCCATTAGTAAAAGAGGTCAAAAACTGGGAATAAAAGATACAAGAGATTTGTAAAATGTCAAGTACATAGAGTTGAATACAATGACATTTTCATACATTTATGAAAAAAAAACTGAAAACATTTGAATAAAGTTGTAGTTCGTCCACACTTAAAAACATATGAAATGCATCAGTGTTCAGGCCAGTGTGAAAGTGTACTTTCATTAATAAAGGCACACATTTAGAAACTTCATTGTATGGTCAACTATAATTAAGGTATTGCCAATATATTTATTTTTCATCTGACTACAAGGACACGATGACGCTTCTGCACAAGATCTACAAACTCACACAGATTCCCTTGTGCACACTCACCTGCAGAACCGAATCAGCGCTAAATGGAAAAACACAAGACTTTAGATGTATATTTGTAACGCCGTGTTGCTTTCCTTTATCTCACTGTGATTGTATCGATACTTAAGGTCTATTTCACAACGTCTGAGTTGTGCTGACTGCAGAAAATCACTCCTCCACGCAGTGAAATGCAAAAGCTTCTCTGATTGCCTGCAGATCTGTTTGTGTCCTGCAGTCGACTTGCTATCAGAAATCCCTGTTCTTCTTCTTGACACATCAGTACGTCGTGTGGATGATTCTATCATCCAGAAGAGTCGGAGTTTAGGCTGACATCTCATACTATCATAAGAAAAATAACTACAGATAAATCCTTTCACGGCTCACTACTTTTGTCACACGAGGTTTGAAATCAGGAGAGGTCAACCCAACATCTGATCGTCGTTGCTGGTGGTTGGCTTAAAACGTATGGTGTGTGATGGATTCTCAGCCATATCACCAACAGTAAATGCTAATATTTATGCTTGAAAACTAAACTTTAGTTATTTAGATAACTTCAGATGTATTAAAAAAAAAAGAGTGTCGTGCACAAGGAAATGATCATCTAGTAAATAAATATTGTCATTATTTATGGGATTTAAAGTAATTTACTTTCAGTCATTAACTTGATGTTTAGCACTTCCTAAGGATACCAGCCCACTGCAATGTAACTTTCTGCGTATGCTTTAAGAATAAATACACGTACACAATTACATTAAGACAAAACAAATGCTGAATAACTAGCACTGCTGCATTGTGCTCCAGTGAAGCCACGCTTAATTTACTGTAGCTTGACATCAGCATCTTCCTGCATGACTGCATATGCAAACTCCAAAATGAGTCTTCTGGTGTGATTCAACTTCAGTCAACACTGTTCAGTTTTCATCTTACACAAAATGTTTTCTGTGCAATTAATTACAACCTGATTCAAAAAGATCTTTGCTTACAGTGTTGTTCATGGAACTCTCACCCAAACACAGGTAAAGTAATTGTCTGTTGTAATAGGTCGTGTTGTCATGTTGTTGTAATAGGTCACTTTTATGATATACATAAATTGCTTACAAATAACAAAGTGTGAAAAATTGGCTTAGACTTCAAAGGGGTCAGATCAGAGGTCCCCAATCACTGGTCCCCAGGCCGTCAAAGTCGGAATAATAAAATATTTTATTGATTTTCAGAGTCTGAAAAAACTTTTATTTTGGAAAAATGCTCATTAACAAAGGGATAATTGACATGTTTCAAACATTAGCAGGGGTTTTGGAAAAGACTGAGCCATAGTCACAATTCTACCAGCTGTCACTGCTCACAAGCGGTACTTCCCAACACCCTGAACTTCAAAAGCACGTACAGTATACGCCACCCATTTCTGAACAAACCAGACGAAAGACGTAGATCACGAGATGATGACAGTAGCCATGAAGTATGTTTCAGACAACAACGCTCTGGATTAAGATCAAGGCAGAATATTGCCTTGCTTCCATTTCCAACATCTTTGTGAAGTGAGATTTTCTGCACCAAAACCAATTACAGAGCAGACTGGACATACGTAACACTTTGAGTGTCATCGTCGCCCATTACTCCAGATGAGGCGAAGGAGGGAAACTTGCTCATGGCTCTCACTAATTCAGAAGAAGTTTCACATAAAACCGGTGCATGGCGCAAAAAAGGTTGGTGACCAGATGATGTGGTGCATAAAGCCACTGACTCCACTCAGCAGCGATGTCACAGTGCCACACCTACACTAAGACTCCTGCATCCCAGCTTGTCCTCCTTGTCCTGTGGTTAAATACATATTTACATGTTCAAGGGGTGTGACCTGCCAAAGGCTTGACTTGAATGCATCTTCGTGAGCGTTACTATTTACTCTTGTTTTTTGTTCTGATCAAAAGCAGCAAAAAATGGCTGCCCCCAAGGAAAAATGTGTTCTAACCATCATTGTGTATTACATTCCTCCCCTCTTGCTTGTTTAGGGCTTCTGCTGTGAGGGTAAGAGAAATCATTTTACTTGTCTGTTCCTCTTTTCAAAATGTCAAGGACCACGCTGCACGTCACACGCCCTGTTTGCCAATCTCTGGCGTTTGTTTTCTTCCCTATCAGGGTCTATTAAGAGTGGTTCCTTCCTCTTTGGAAGACAGGGGAACATTGAAAGCAGCTCGGCCCCTCTGCCTGCTTTGAAATCCAAACGGGAGGGATGATTGGATAAGCATTCACCGCACATCGCCGTCCCTGAATGGCCTCGTCTACCTTCACTCTCGGCCCCCTTCTCTCACTCGCTGACATCCGAGCACATTCGCTCGTGTCTCTAATGGATGCAACAGAGTCCGCGGAGAGGGAGAGAAAGAAGAAAGGAGGAAGACTGAGAGGCTGGCAGCGCGTGACCGAGGATACGCGTGTTGAACTTGGACCTAAATGGAACATTCAGCGCTGCCATATGTCGCACGCCGCTGCCATAACGGCATTAGAATTCCTGGGACAAATTCCAGGCAGGCCTTTTCCTCAGTCGCCTCTGTTCTCTTGGCTCCTCTCATACCCATTGCATCACCTTTCACATTGTCCGAGCAGGCAACAATTAACCCACAGCACAATGCATGGAGGAATTCGCTCCTGGCACCCGCGGCGTTCAGTAATCACTGTAATAAATTCACAGAATTCAATTAAATCTGCAGCGTCCCTCTCATCATTGTTTAAACGGCTGCGGAGGAACAGACTGTCTTTAGCTTCAGGTACACAGGAGTTGGTGGAAGGCTTTTCACAGCTGACAAACAAAATACAGGGGAATTATGGGAGGCAGGGAGGGAGAAAAACACACAATAGATGCGAGAGAGAGAGAGATGTGGGGGGCCATATGGACTGTGACTTCCACGCGGCCCAGCAGGAGGTGTCCATGGAGCTGTCTAGCAGTGCATTAATCTGGCAGCTTTTAATGGCAAAGGCAGGCAACAGCCAACATCTCCGCAATCCCACAGCAATTCCACAAGTGCAGGCCTCTCCAGCAGCCAAATGGGCCGTGGCTCTAAGCTGGAGGAGCCTCCGTGTTTGTGTGTATACAGTACTGTATGTGCGTTCTATTCTTAGAAGCTCCGCATGAAGATGCGAGGAGAACCTTCCACAGCGGGTGTCGTTTGACAAATCCCTGCGAAAGCTTCTATTTCTCATTTGGTTTGTACAGCGTTAGTGGAGTCATAGTAAGAATTTCTGGGCAAAGTGAAATAAGTCTTAGATCAGCTGAGGCTTCTCCACAGGATCAAGTGGCCATACAACAAACAGCGCCACAAACAGATAGTGATAGCTTGTTTCCTGCTGGAATAGATTAATATCCTTTCTCAGTGAGCCTAAGAAACGTGAAAGCCCATTACACAAGGTCATTTGTTATACTCTAACAGAGAACCAGTGGAGTTTCTTCTCTTCCTGTTTATTTGCCTTTATATCAACATTTCTGGATCATCTTTTATGATAAATGGTGCATTTCCTGAACCTTATCAGTCTGAATTCTCTTGCTAATTGCACGAAAGGTGTAATATAAACCGAGAGCAGGGTTAAAGTAATAAATAAAAGTTGTAGTCAGCAGCGTGATCGTGTACTCTAATGGTGTGTGTGCTTGTGTGTGCGTGTGACAACAACTCGCGGTACTTGTAAACATTTCCCTTTCAAGCCAACCTACTGCAGTATTGAGAAGTACAATAAACACCACTAGGGATGCACAATAATGGTACAAAGCAAAACCATTTTTTCAATTAGTTATCTTATCAGCCCTCTGTGGCGTGGGGCCGCTGACGAGCAGAGACAATGGGCACACACAGCGCGGCAGTGGGCCTCCACAAAGCTCACCTACACTAAACACCAGGCTGGCTGCGCATGTAAAACATCGTATAATTAGTGTTTTTCTTATTTCCCCATGTTCACTGATTGGCCATTGTGCTATACACAATGGTGGAAGTGACACATTTTTGCATCCACAGTTATTGCCCGATTGGTTTAATTAAATTGCCACGGCTTAATTAAAAGTGCACTTAATCATGTTTGCATTGCTGTGACATAATTCCATATTTTGCCTCACATTTCCATATGGTTCACACTGAATTCATTTCTACCTCTAGTGTATTCCAGAGTGTATGTATTTCACACTGTTTGACTGCATCGTACACTGTGCATATGCTAGTTTAATAATTTTACCTTATGTAATAACTGCATCTAATCAAATAACTCACAACAGCATTTATACAAGCGTCTGTGGCCACTTGAGACTGAATCCTATCAAACGATTCCTGTGCTTTTCTCATCTAGTTTCACATGTTTGGCTTTTAGTCATATGTTTGAACCCTTACGCGTTTTTCATGCTTCCTTTAATGATACCACTCTACTTGTCTGGCTCAAATATTTCTGATACTAACTTCGCACATTTGAATTTCAATGTGTGAACTAGTACATGAATTTAAAGACATACCTCAGAGAATTATGTTGTAAGCAATACTTCAAAACTCTAACTCACAAGGCGACAAATCACCTAGTCTCACTAGATTTGATTTAATTTTTATATTCCTCTAGGAACTTGTACTATGTTTTGCTTATTTTTTATTATATATATTAAAAATATATTATTAGTGTTCCTTTATATAGTTTATATGTAATAGCTAGAAAACAAAACCAGAAATAACTGACCACAGGGCAGGTGAGTCGACTCTGGCTGCAGCTGCACTAAAATAGCTCCCAAAACAGAGATACCAGAAAGACTTTAAAGGCAGGAAGGTGTGTGGCCATGCGACGCGGTATCGGAAGCAACTGTAGAATGTGGGCACATCTCAGTGAATTTCTGCTGCTCCAAAGGTGAGTGAAGAGACCAGAGGTGAGTTTACATTCCAAAAGGGAAAAGGTTATAGAAAAGATGGCAGTTCTGAGCTCTAGAGGAAAGCGAGCGAGAGCACAACAGGTGCAGGCAGTGAAGATACGTTTTCATGAATCTTCAGCAAAGCAACAAACTGCACAAAGACCTTAAACTATCCGAAGGTCAGTGAACGTCACATTTTCACCTGAACGTTCATCCAGGTCCACCGGGCAGGATCCAGGATCAGAGGTGTGACGTCAGTGTGTTAATGAAATGCTCTCTGCGCTTTGCTAAACGCAGCTCGTTACCACTGTAAAATCACAGCTATCGTCAGCATGTTTGCATTATCGCTGCATGTGTGAACCTCACAAGGCGCCAAAACAAAACTGCGCATACTGCAAAGTCTCGGCATCTCCATGATGAACGCGTTAACAGGGATAGTTAGAGACTATACAAGGTTATTGAGGTTGGAAGACTTGAAAATGAGATGACAATGTCGCATTTGTTTGTGGAAGAAGACGTGTAAATGGCAGCAAGGAGTAAAAGAGGACAAATGTTAGTTTGCTGTTTATTCCTTCCTCTTGACACACGTGTGCCTACTGGACTTGCTTTGGTTTGCAGAGTTTGCAAACAAACTAACAAAAATATTGTAAGAATTACTCGGGAGGCGTTCAGGGGTTTTCATAGAGTGTAGGTCATTTAGGTGTGAGTTTATGTGTGTTGTGGCGCATATCCTCCATACTAATATGTTTGGAAATATTGGGCAGCATCAAGGAAATGACCTTTAAAAAGTCAACATACTGTATTTGTTCATAAGCTGGTTTGTAGGCTGCTCAGATGACAACGGTTTAGCGCAGCAGTGCACTAAATATATCCATGTGTCACTTGTTAAATTCTTGTGATATTGTGATAACAATACGACAGCGCTTGGCTTAATGCTGGAAGTTTGTTCCCTCCTCAAATCCTGGAATGCCACGTTCAGATCTGTTTGCACACTAAATACTACCGCGCAGAGGGAAAAGCTCTTCTTTTGAATCAAAATAGAGCAAATCTCCACCAAAGGAGATGCAGTCCATTCTTCATTCCTCCTACACAGCACAGGCCGGGTCCAATTCTTTCAGAGCGCGGAAAAACCGGACATGTGGGTGGCACTCCGGAGCACTAAAAGCAGGCAAAATCAAGCTTGGACGCATTTCAAACTTCTGATGTTGTTTTATCGGTTTTACATTTACAGGGTATTTGACCAAAAAAAATTATATAAAAAAAAAAAAAGAGTACGTTTGGACAATACACTGTTTACTGTGCAAGACAATTCTGCTGCTTCCGAAGTGAAATTCTAAAAATGTTCTGAAAGCACTACTTATCTGATCAGTAATAATTCAGACACCGACTATGAGTTGAAAGCAGAAAAAGCCCTTAAATCCATTTATGACTTCCTGGCAGAATTAGATGTCACCACAAATGACAGTATTTAATATTTGATGTAATGACATAACCATTAGATGATTAGAGTCTCGGCTACCCTTTTATCTTCCCAAATACAGTATTTGGCTGGATCGCAGAACAAAGCACAGATGGAAAGTGCTACAGGATGGGAAAACGTGCGGTAGAATACGCACAGGAGCATTGGAATAAAACATAAGCCCTGAAGCAGATGTTTCTCAATATTTCAATATGCATTCATATGAAAATCACATGCTTGCAGAAAAAGTGTCTATTGTGTCTTTGCTCCAATAAAGGAACAACTATTATACTTCAAATTCTTGTTAATGTATAACTTGTGTTGCTTACTTACATCCTTTGAGCAACATTCAAACTGGACTATGCTTTGTACAGTATAACAACAGTACCGTACAATCCGTACAATCATACATGCAAAGATGAAATAAGCATGCAATTATTAGAATGAAGAGCATAATGATGTTGTATGTGACTGAAATAATAGATTTAGCCTCCGGTCTCTGACACCTGTTGGCAGGATTTTATTATTCAGAATTCATCTACATTAATCTGCACAGCACCGCGCTGACTCTGACCACGGGCTGTCAGGCCGACCACCTCTCCCGGGACTCACTCTGCAGTTGTCAGCGCCTCGTTCCAGATGTTTTGCATCTAAATCTTCATCTGCGCTCCTCATCAGCTCAGCCTTTTTCCTTCAATATTGCTCGAATTGTTGATTTGAAAAGGCTTCATTAATGTCACGAATGTTCATGTTGTGTGCTGGGATTGCTCCAGCTACAGTATGTAGCCTCTGCTGTGGCGTCGTTGGGCTGGTCAGCATGTACTGTAGACATAAAATCATACAGTATACAGACCTGACCTTACTGAACATAAAATACATCATTTTTATTATGATTATTTTAAGATTCTGCTGCTGGTTTAATATATTTCAGCAGACACTGCATGTTACATTGCTTACTTTTAAGACATTGTTGTGTACTGTGCATTAAATCTGACTTGGGTTTGTTCAAGGAGCAGCAGGTAAAGGGTTTTAGCCTGTACACACAGGAAGATGCTGTAGATGAAACAAAACGTTGACACAACAAAACAAACTATGTCTGTATTATTCCATCAAACACACAACAAGCCACATTTTCTTCATGTGATTTACTGTAAAACCTTAACAAATCACCTACCAAAACACGTTTTTACCCCAGCCCTGATAATCACGACTCCTTTTTTTTGCTTTTCCTGCTTTAACTCACTTAAAACTTACTCTGAGTTTTCAGCCCTCATTTGTAAGGTTTTGGGAGGCACAGACAAATGATGTCTTGCTGATAAAGCTCGCTATTTCAGGCTTTGAACAAACAATTAACACTTCTTCAGAAGCCTGTCTCCATAATGAGGTTGAGTCTGTGTGCCTTTGTGCTATTGCTATTCCTTTGTTTCTCCGTGTATTTATTTATATATTTAGCTGTAGCTGGGCTTTGTGGTCCTGTGGTTAGTTATCGCTGCACCAGATCGAAGCAGGAAGCGCAGAGACCTTCAGTTACATGTAGGTCCTCTGTGCCGGTTGTCAGCATTGTGTTTACGGGTGATTGTGACATTCTACTGATTACTTTTAATTAAATTTTACATTGAACTGACATTTAAACAGACTGATCAAAACGCTGCCATACTATGACATGGATCATTGTATGTAGTATATCAGTGTAAATACTCAGATACCTTTTGGACAGAATCTTCATAAACGCTGGTTTTCAGTTGAGACCTGTTAAGTGAGGCCAGTCATGTAATGGCGCTCATCACACAGAGCGTCGTGTTCCCACAGGTCGAACCTGAAGTAGAATTACTACCTCACAGTTGTAGGCCACTGCCAGCCAGTCAAGTTGTAGTTTCCATGCAGGTGAAAAGGTCACTGGGCACCAAAACCTTATCCGTCCATGCTTCAGTCAAAATATAGAAATTTCCTCAAGCCATTTTCTAAAGTGCATTCACAAGAATGGGATGATTGTGAGGTCATAGTTGACCTTTGACCTCTGATGTCCCATTACATCGTTGAGTGTCAGTACACACTGGTTTTTTGGAACAAATTCCATCAGGGTATTTCTGAGACATCACATCAGAGGGAGGGGATACCTGGAACACCTCCTGGAACCTGGAACACCTCCTGGAAACTGAAACATCTCCTGGAACCTGGAACAGCTCCTGGAACCTGGAACATGTCCTGGAACCTGGAACAGCTCCTGGAACCTGGAACACCTCCTGGAACCTGGAACACACCCTGGAACTCCTCTGGCCCCAAATGCTGCTGAGCTGCAGCAAAAACACAAACTTTATTTATTTTAGTTTTGTTCATCATTTAACTTTTTCTTTGTTTTTGTCACTGAGTAAAATGTGTAATCACACCTGATTAAAGCAGTGTCTCAGCAGGAAATTAAAGATATTTTAAAAAAAGTGATCATCACACATACACAGATGTGATGAAAACATGTTTGTTCAATTAAATGTGACTCTTTCTACCTAATTTAAAGTGGTTTGGGGAAAGGTTGTAGTTATTACAAATCAGATCCATTACTGACCAACGATGCCTTATTCACAGCCAGCAGACAGGACAGTCGTCGTTGTTTTCCGCTGCAACAAATGCAGACGTGTTCACACATAAAAATGCTGCATTTGCACCAACTCAGCACAGTCAAGCCACTGGTTTGCTGGCTGGTATGCCTGGGAAATTATAATTCCATACATGCAATGTGCATTGGTTTTTTTAATACTTGATTCAAACGTGATGACGACGTCTCTTCTCTGACTGATGACATCACAGCAGTATAAGCTTGGTGTCATTGCGTCCAGTATGTTCCTGCCTCTTACTGTAAGTGCTGTTAGAATCCTCATGATGCTGCTGCTGCAATTGCATTAAAAAACAGCTGCAATCATTATCTGGTCTTAATGTGATTATTATTTTGTGAACAAATAACATCTCTCTTAAAAACCTGCAGGTACTTAGTGTTTTCATATCCATAAAACCCCCAGTGCCCTCTTTTAAACATTTTTATAGATTCTTTTTTTCTACAGTCATAGCACTTATTAGAATCCTCCTCTACTGCATTTATTGGCCATTTGTGTACATGCTTGTCAACGTTGCCAACTCACATTTATTACAATTTAATTTACATTTTAATGTTTGTACCAAAAAGTTAAAAAGTTAAACCTATGGTCAGGATTCAGACTAAAATAATAAACATCGAGTGTAGAATATGGGTCAGATGACTACTATTTATTTTGGACAAATAATGTAATGTTGTCATACATTCAGGTTATTATTTCCTTGACTTGAAGTAGTGCTGAGGAAAATAAATGGTGGAATAGACTCAAATGCGATTCTACTGTACTGTCGGTATAAAGATCGTGTATCAGTCGTTTCCTTCATAAGTTGTGGACATTATTATCTTTTTACTTACTAGACTACTATAGTTTTTCTTCAGGGGTCTCTGGTCATATGTTTATGCATGTACAGTATCATGTATAACACTTTTTGGACAAGCTCTGTGGTTTAAATCATTAAAAGGTTATTTTTGTCCAACCAATATGTGATCTGTGCTGAAAGCTGAACCAGTTCATATTTTCTGCTGAGTCATGTCATTAAATAGGATGAGGAGACAATTTCATTCAATCTGCATCCAGGCTCACATAGTGTGAGTAGTCAAGCTCTTGGATCTGCACCTGTGGTATCAAATAGCTTATTGCGACTTTATATGATGACCTAAAATAAACCTTATTGTAGACTTGAAGTTTAGAAATGACTTTGTGTGACATTGTAGATTCAAGGAACAGTTTTATTCACAGTAAGTTGTTTACACGAGCCGTTGTGTTAATTAGATTCTCCAGCAGATAGAGAATTTGAATAAAAGATGTTTAAAGCACTAATAAATGAAGCTAAACATTGGTTTATTTGCATCCCAGTGTGACAACACGTGCACTCACTCTAAAAACAAACATGCATGTTCACAATTCACACAAAACTTCGTCACATTCCAGGTGAGATGAACTCTTCCTTCAGATGCCGCAGCAGCCGGAAGAATCCCAATGAGGCCATTACCGTCTTCACCCATCCTGTTTTATACCCTCCTGCGCATGTAATTTCTCTCCTTTCCTCTTCCCTGCCTCTCAGTGTCCTCGCTTGCATGCTCTGCTTTTCATTTCCTCCGTTCGCCTCATAATGTCTCCGCTTCTTTTATTTCTCGTAGTTTTTCTCCATCCGCACTCCTTTTTTCCCCACCTCACCTCTTTTATGTTCTCCTCCTTTCATTGCGTCCTTACTGCCCTTTGGTGTCAATCAAAGGCAGGATAATTAGAGGTAATGTTTCCAGTGCACGTGCTCAGTGAGGGCACGGTGCGATTCCTCCTGCCTCTTCAGTTCATGATTCAGCATCTAGATTTCTGAATCCCCAAACCCCAAATAATTCTGATGGTATAACAATTTCATAATAAACCTGTTTCATTTAACACTGCACGAGTGTTAAAGATAAACTCTTTGTGAAACTACATATTGATTGTAATTTTGCTGTAAGAACAGTTTTATTGATTTATATTGTTATTCCTAATCATTTCATAATTGCGAGACTATGAAGCGGCAGGATTGTTGCGTTAGGCTCAAGTTTGACTCACACTCTCACTTTACTTACTGATCTCTTCCTTTTCCTCCCGCTCTCCTCCTCCCTCTAACTCCCTCCCTCCTCTGTTCTGCTCACTCACGTATCCTCCACCTTTTCTCCCTCTCTGCTGTGCTTTCTCCTCTTTCTATAGTTCTGCACACCTCGTTGAAATACACTATGGGTGTATAGAAGCATTTGATGACGGTGTTGGCACCTTGATGAAGAGACGAGGTTAATGAGAAGCAATTACCAAGATGCGGAACTCAACAAGGTTACACACAGAGAAAATAACTAAATCTATTTAATTCCAGAATTTATAACAGCCTTGGGAAGTAAGATTAAGATTCATATACATTTATTTTCTTTGTGCAAAAAGAAACTGATAATTTATCTTCCATACATGTTTTTAATTGCTTATTTTAGGGGAAAGCAGAAAATATATATATATTTTTTGTTACTGGGCATGTTTTGTGTGACCATGCAATAGTCAGCGTTTTGTTTATTGCCAGTTCACAGGTGGTGAAATTCAGAACCATTTCAAAACACCTGTTGATGAAATACACCAAATAAACAAAAGACAAAGCGCAGATATTTGATTTCAAGTATATGGCAATTACTTCAGTGTAGTTTTGATTTTGCTGTACGACAAATAAATTCCTGCGTCCAGAAGGGCAAACGACCTACAGGGCCTACATAACCTACGTAGGTTATTCGTTACAAGAGACTGAACTACTGTAACTAGGTTAGTGGTGGATTGTCTACAAGGTCAAGTGATCCACTGCTCATACAAGTGGGCGGCTTGAAGGATGGAGACAAACGAGACAAGGAGCCAAGCGCACAGACCCCGAACTCAAAAAATAAGTTTTAATATTAAAATGGCAACAAATCAGAGTTTGAATAATCATTTTGACAAACAGTTTTATTATCTAAACCAAAATCACTGCAAATGCAGGAGGCTGAACTACTGTAATAGTACACATACTAAAAAAATGCAGTAGAAGAAAACAATAGTGACATTAACCAGAACATACAGAAATTCCCTGCACACACAGGACAACACGGGATAATACAAAGAAGGCTGCAGGTAACTAAACCAATGCAGGAAACATTCTTACTAGAGCTAATCCAAAATAAGTGACTAGGAAATGAACAAGGGGTCCAATAGAGAAAACCAAAATACCAAATTCTTAATACAAGGAATGAACATGAAGTCCACAGACAGGAGCCAGGCTAAAGTGTAAGTGGAGACCTATTTGTGACTTTCATAAAAAAAAAAAAAAATCAGGTAATGTCTTTAAATCTCGCTTTGAATATCCTTGTTTATAAGTCCACAATACAGACATGCATGGCTGCATAAAACATTGGGTCCACAGCAGGACACTGTAGAGAAAAGTACAGCTCGTATGGCATCTTGATATCTCACAGTGCTACTAGGAGAATATTTCATGGCCTGATGACAGTAAAGCAGTAAGCAGCACTGGTAATAGTGTAAAAACTGCATGATACACCAGTGCTGTATATACTTTGTGTTCCAATGTATACAGTGTATCACAGGTCCAACCAGTCATGTCCACTTCTGAAGCCGCGTTGGATCCATATCGATGGAGGAACAGGACATTCTTATTGCCAAGCTGGCCTTCAAAGAGCCACAATAACTTCCATCACTCTCTGTCGGGTATATTGACTAGCAAACTTCTCAAAGGGATGGCCATGAAAAATGGATGGCCGTGTTGTTCTTCTCAGCCCGTCTTGGCATTGTTATACTAGGTGCATTAAGTGAGTCAACAGGCGGTGGAGAATCAGTCATGCACAAACTGTTTCTAACTGCAGCTCCGCTCCTCAGAGGAAAATACATCAGGAGACGAACGATGTTGAGCATTGATCCTGTGCTGTGCCTCCAGTCTGGCCTTTCTTTGGGACAGGATATGACAACATAATGTAGGACCAAAGCCTGTGACAGAGCAGGGACCTTATGTCATAAATCAAATTCAAGTAGAGGGTGAGGGGTTTAAAAGTCACAGGATCAAAGCAAAACAGGGGGGGCATTTAGATTAGACCTGTGGTGAACGTCTTTACATAGCAAAACTTAAAAAGTGGACTTTCACATACACATGGGTTGGCTGTGATCATAGATCAGGTTGTATATTAGAGCGTAATATAAATACGTGCATGCGGTGTCATATGAAAGACCTATTTTTATTCTATTTTACAGTCATGGCCAAAAATATTGGCAGCCTTGCAATCCTTTCAGAAAATGTAACCCTTCTCCCAGAAGATTGTTGCAGGCGCAAATGTTTTGGTACTTTATTTTATTTTCATTGGAAAATTGAAAAAAAAAAACCAAACACAAAATTATTGGCACCGTTAACTTATTATGTGGTAGCACCAACTTTCAGAAATATAACTAACTAAAGCTAAATATGGGATTCAGATGTGGTCTATTTCAGAGCTCTCCTGCGCTCAGCTTGGAACCATTTCTGAGTGTGTTTCGGGTCATTGTCCTGCTGGAAGACACCACGACCTCTGGTGGAGACGCGGCTTTCTAACGCTGGCCAACACGTTGCGACCCAAAAGTCTTAGCAGTAATCATCTGATTTCATGATAGCGTACCAGTAGCAGAAAAGCTACAGCGTCACGCGCTGGAAAACTCTATTGCGCACAGCAGACACAGGATTATAAGATCTCTGTAGTAGATTGTTCATGTTTTTCCACATTTCCTTCCGCTTAAATCTAACGACAACTCTTTATACTTCATTCTTTTTTTTCCAGGCTCATACAGACAACACAAAGGTTGAGTCAGCGTTTCTCCATTTTAAATGGATGCAGGATATGACCACACTTGTTACTTACCACAGGTGTGTCTTCATACAAATTCCAGGAGCATCACATGCTTGAAGAGCAAGTATTTCTTACAATCTAGACAGGGAGCCAATCATTTTGTCCAGTGCATTTGGGGGTTTCTGTGTGGAATGTGAGTCAGATTTGACTTTTCTTCTCTGTTTTTTTTTTTAAATTATTGTTCGAATGCAAACAAAATAAAATAAACATGCGAGAGCCAAAACATTTGCACCTGCGACAATTTTCTGAGAGAAGGATTGCACGTTCTGACAGAACTGCAAGGTTGCCGACTTTCAGTTACTCAACGCGTAAATGAACAGCTTGTGAGTGCATCTGTGCATGGACGCACTCGGAGCTCGGAGCAGTTGGATGCAACGTTAAAACTGCAACGAGCACTCGGTGTCTGGAAGCCTCCTCCTCCTCCTCCTCCTAACCCAGCTGGACGTGGCCTTTACTTGAGCAGCTGCTCATCAAGTCGCATCGCTGATTATCCCTCTTCTGAAAATGAAGCTGATCATACAGATCTCATGCTGTTTTAGACAAAAAAAAAATCCAAAATATCCAAAAGAGGTCTATTGTCTATCTCTATCTATCTATGTCTTGTCTATATCTGTTTCCCCAGAAGAGCATCAGAGAACTGCTGACAACCACAAGAGCCACAAACGAATCACCATCCCTTATCAATGATGGAGTGAAACGAGGAGGGGATTCCTACATCATAGTTATGATTGCAGCTCATTCAGTGTGGAATATGCTCTAATGCTAGTTAGAGTCAGCTAATTAACCATTGCATCAAGCCTGCATGTAAACTTGGTAGCGAGGCCCCTGAACGTACTGAATCCAACCCTCTATTATCTCCGTCAGGGTAATTACAGTAAGCTTTTATTGTGGTGGCTTACAGGAGAGGTGAGAGTAAAGCAGCACTTCCTCTACAACACAGCAAGCGTCTAAAGATACAGTGGCCTTTTTAATCCTCCTACGGTATTTACTACGCCGCCGTAATTATCGCACCAGCGGAACACAATCAATTAAATCGGAACGTGCGTGTGTGTGGGTTTGTTCCCTTTCTTTCTGTATTTGCTGGAACATTTTACAGCCATGCTCAGCCAGCACATGTCTAAAAGTTGACCTTTAGCAGCGAGCGGCCGTGCAGACAACCACGGGCACGGTTTTCTTAACACTGGCGTTAATTGTGTCTTCCAGGCAGACAAGTCTTGATGCGAATATTAGGGAGTGGGATGATGGGGCAGAAACCTCTGTAGGCCACCATATTAGGTCTGAGCTGTAATCAAGACGTTCTCTCTCAGTGTGTGTCTTTCCGTCATCCATACCGTATCGCAAACGTCAATCATATTCGCTCACGCCACTCGCTGCTTTTCTATTTTCATAATTACAGGCGCTCCCAGGGTGTATCCGGCATCCAGTGGGGAGATGAGTTAATGTGTGTGACATGAAGTGATTCTTTTTTTGTGTGTGTGTTTTTATAGCGTGTAAATCGAAGTGAGCTCTGCCGCCCACCAGTGTGTGGCAGTCAAAAAGCGTGTATAAACGTACGCACGCGAGCTCAAATTTACACCGCCCCTCGTCCTGCTTCCACTGTGACTCACGCTGTAGTGAACCTCTGGAGTGTGTGCTTTCAACTGGCTCCGCTCCAAACTAAAAGTCAGACTCAACCACTATCTGTGACTCAGTGCATTTGTCATTATTTCTGCAAAAAGCACAGAGAATGCGCAGACGTGACATCAAACAATGAGACAGGCCGACTCCTATTATTAACTCCATCATAAGAGTTCAAATTGCAAATAAAGGCACCTCAGACAGGAACAAGATGCGCATCTACAAAATTGTATGATGAATCAGTCACACGGTTGCTGGCATATTTGATCTGGACCAAAGTGGCAGATGAGCTGACTGCTATCCTGCTATATACTGTAAATGTTTACACATACTGTAGTAAAACAGAAAAACAGAGCAATTGCTGTGCTATAGACAGCTGTACAGTATATATTGGCTTTTACACTACAATATGTTTACTATTATATTAATTTAACATCTGCTCCACTGAGTCTTGTCTCTTAGGTGGACCCAGATATACTGTATATAATAA
The DNA here is from genome assembly GCA_030770545.1 of Macropodus opercularis. Classification (NCBI taxonomy): domain Eukaryota; kingdom Metazoa; phylum Chordata; class Actinopteri; order Anabantiformes; family Osphronemidae; genus Macropodus; species Macropodus opercularis. The sequence continues at coordinate 5,175,841 of CM061094.1, read as the reverse complement.
TAAAATATGTTTGTGCCCATGTTTCATGCCCAGGACAAGTTTAGTCACCATTAAATAATTGTCTTGCGCTTATAGTGACATCTTATTAATTTGCTATAAACTAATCTGTAACTATAGGTATGTGAGAAACAGCTGTGACATTCTTATTTTACATTCTTATTCTTATTTCGACTTTAACTCAATGGCTAACTTAACGAATTAAATGAACTCATTACTACATGAGAACAGCATATGATATATTTTACAGCTAGTTTAAAAAAACAACTCAACTAATTACTTCTGACAAAAACCGTCCAACAATAAGAACAACATTTCCAAACATTCAAGGCTCAGCCAATTGATTACTTTGAATCAATTCAGATGCCAAGGCCTCGTCCTTGTTTGTGCTGATTTATTATGGAAAGTATGGATTCTCTACCTGCAGCTGAGGCTTTGGCGTCCTTCATAAACTATACCCTGTCTCCGCCTGAACACTCTACCAGCTGCTCTCTCCTGTGCTGTCTTCAAGTACTTCGAAATATGTGGTATCCATAACTATAATGAGTGTTAATGTTCCTTCCTGTGCCCGCTATTGAGACGAGCATGAGGTTAGATTCACAGCTCCTGTAACAATATTGTCACGGTTTAAGACCAGGGTGTTGAGCATGGAATGGAGCGAGCTGAATCACAGACCAGGAGTAGAGTTTAACAAAGAATTTATTTAACACTAAAACATGGAGCACGGGAAGGAAGCCGGGATGGTGACGGGAAGTCCGACAAAAACACAACTAAAGGCGAGCCAAGACGGCTGATGAGTTCACAGAAAAAAACAACACGTAATGTTCAAAGGCGCAAAGCGCCCGAGTCGAGCTCCTCTTCGTCTCTGGTGCTCTAGGAGCGAACCGAGACACTGAGCAGGGGAGTTCCACTCACCACGACGGTGAGAGTCGGTCTGAGGCAGTCAGGGTGACGAAGGCAAGGCGAGGCATAAATCGAGACACTCACGAGAATCCGGTTTCTGAGCTTTGGTCAAGGTCCGTGGTCTAGCAGCCGGGTGTGACGAACACGGGTCGTGGTCGTGGTCGTGAACAGGCAGAGTCTGGTGTCTCGAGTCCGGGAATGACCATTGACGATCTGACAGCGAGGAAACTGAGGAACGGGCTTAAGAAGGCAGATAGGGGACCAGGTGCATGCAACAGGTGCAGGTAATCAGGCAGGTGTAGGAAATCAGACTGATTGCATGGTGATGACGGGGGTGTGGTGAGTGTCTCTGCTGGGTGGAGATTCACCCAGCGAGGATCTGATCGGCAGCCTTGCCGATCGTGACAGAGCCCCCCCCTCAAGGGCCGGATTCCAGACGGCCCAACCTTGTGCAGGCCATCCACACAAGGTCGGGCGGGAGGAGGGGGACCCGGAGGAGGGACCAAACGCAGCGCGCGGTCCTCCCACCACTGCGTTGCAGGGACCAGGACAAACGGCGAAACCCCCCCTGGGTCGCCGGAACAGGAACAGAAGGCGGACCCCTCCTGGGGTCGCCAGAGCCGGGAACGAGAAGGCGGACCCCTCCTGGGGTCGCCAGAGCCGGGAACGAGAAGGCGGACCCCTCCTGGGCGGCCGGCGTCTGCGGCTGCCGTGGCGTGACGGTCTGGGCGGCCGGCGTCTGCGGCTGCCGTGGCGTGACGGTCTGGGCGGCCGGCGTCTGCGGCTGCCGTGGCGTGACGGTCTGGGCGGCCGGCGTCTGCGGCTGCCGTGGCGTGACGGTCTGGGCGGCCGGCGTCTGCGGCTGCCGTGGCGTGACGGTCTGGGCGGCCGGCGTCTGCGGCTGCCGTGGCGTGACGGTCTGGGCGGCCGGCGTCTGCGGCTGCCGTGGCGTGACGGTCTGGGCGGCCGGCGTCTGCGGCTGCCGTGGCGTGACGGTCTGGGCGGCCGGCGTCTGCGGCTGCCGTGGCGTGACGGTCTGGGCGGCCGGCGTCTGCCATGGAGAGGACCTCGGGACAGCCGACGGCGACGGAGCCTAGGTGGGCGTTGTTGGCTCCTGCGGTCAGCTGGTGTGAACCCGAGAGACTCTCCAGTTCTGGGGGAAGCAGTCGTGGGCGGAACGGCCTCCCCAGGGCCAGTGGAGACGGGCGTGGACGCCGCACTGTCAGAGTCAGCATGGCGTGGAGCAGCGTGGTCTGAGTCAGCATGGCGTGGAGCAGCGTGGTCTGAGTCAGCATGGCGTGGAGCAGCGTGGTCTGAGTCAGCATGGCGTGGAGCAGCGTGGTCTGAGTCAGCATGGCGTGGAGCAGCGTGGTCTGAGTCAGCATGGCGTGGAGCAGCGTGGTCTGAGTCAGCGTGGCGTGGAGCAGCGTGGTCTGAGTCAGCGTGGCGTGGAGCAGCGTGGTCTGAGTCAGCGTGGCGTGGAGCAGCGTGGTCTGAGTCAGCGTGGCGTGGAGCAGCGTGGTCTGAGTCAGCGTGGCGTGGAGCAGCGTGGTCTGAGTCAGCGTGGCGTGGAGCAGCGTGGTCTGAGTCAGCGTGGCGTGGAGCAGCGTGGTCTGAGTCAGCGTGGCGTGGAGCAGCGTGGTCTGAGTCAGCGTGGCGTGGAGCAGCGTGGTCAGAGTCAGCGTGGCGTGGAGCAACGTGGTCAGAGTCAGCGTGGCGTGGAGCAACGTGGTCAGAGTCAGCGTGGCGTGGAGCAACGTGGTCAGAGTCAGCATGGCGTGGAGCAACGTGGTCAGAGTCAGCATGGCGTGGGGGCACTGGAACCTCACCTAGGTCGTCGGTGGTGAGTATGGCGAGAGCATCCTCCATCTTGACCCACCGAAGGGGTCTGGGGAAGCATGTGTCGCTCCAGGATAACCTCCACACGTTTACTACCTCCCTCCTTTCCCTCCGGCGAGAGCTAGTGACGACCCGGGAAAACACGGAACCAGGGGGCACTCCAGGAGTGGTCCAGCATGGAGCGGCCTGACCTGGGGCTGGGTGAAAGAGAGCGTGAGCGACAGGCTCGGCGTGGCTTGGAGCATGAGAAGCGGGCTCTGGCTGGCATGGAACAGGAGCTGCAGGCGCTTGGTGGTGTGAAGCAGGAGCTGCAGGCGCTTGGTGGCGTGGAGCATGGGAAACAGGTTCAGTGTGGCGTGGAGCATGGGCGGCAGACCTGGCGAGACGTACGGGGGGAGCTGGATGGTTAGGACGGCGAGAACTAATGGAGCTTGAATCCGAGTAGTGAGGGATCGGTTTCGGATCCGTCTGGTCGGAAGCGGTAGTGAGCTCTGCATGGGCATGAGCACGAAGGGTGGCCCAGTAGGCCACGAACTGAGGCAGCGTCCGCGGCGGAACCGGCTGCATGGTTGACTCCTCCTGCCTAGACAGCGGTTCGGGGACAGTGAGGCAAAGGGCAAAAGACAGGTTCCGAGGCCCTGAGTTCGTGGAGCTGGACTGGCGTGAAGCCGCCTGGCCGTGGCGTGGGGTGACGCACACTGGTGTCGAGAAAAGGGGGTCCCCTTGGTGCTTCAACTCCTTCCAAACGCACGAGCCTCCGAGGAAGAGAGGCGAGGAGCGAGCTCTGGTGTAAGGGCAGGCTCGAACCTCATGAGACCGGAGGAAAGATCTGTGGTACCGGGAGTCGTACTCAGCTTGGGACCAGGCAACACAGCCCGGCGTGCTGGACGCAGCTGGGAGGCCGGCTGAGAGCCGGGCGTGGATGCAGGCTGTGGACGTGGCGTGGATGCAGGCTGTGGACGTGGCGTGGATGCAGGCTGTGGACGTGGCGTGGATGCAGGCTGTGGACGTGGCGTGGATGCAGGCTGTTGAGGGGGTGTCTCTGAGCCTGACCTGTCTGGCCAGCAGTGCAGGGAACCTCTGGTGGAGCTTCAACTCAGGATAAACTGAGTAGAAGCTTGTTATCCAGTCTAACTGGGATATACGGGTCGGGGAGTCCAGAATGTCAGGTATGGAGTCGAGGAGCTTGAAGAGGGTCTGGATGACTTGGTCAGGATCGAAGGTGTGGGCAGATTCAGCGGGTTCCATGTTGGTCAGATCGTACTGTCACGGTTTAAGACCAGGGTGTTGAGCATGGAATGGAGCGAGCTGAATCACAGACCAGGAGTAGAGTTTAACAAAGAATTTATTTAACACTAAAACATGGAGCACGGGAAGGAAGCCGGGATGGTGACGGGAAGTCCGACAAAAACACAACTAAAGGCGAGCCAAGACGGCTGATGAGTTCACAGAAAAAAACAACACGTAATGTTCAAAGGCGCAAAGCGCCCGAGTCGAGCTCCTCTTCGTCTCTGGTGCTCTAGGAGCGAACCGAGACACTGAGCAGGGGAGTTCCACTCACCACGACGGTGAGAGTCGGTCTGAGGCAGTCAGGGTGACGAAGGCAAGGCGAGGCATAAATCGAGACACTCACGAGAATCCGGTTTCTGAGCTTTGGTCAAGGTCCGTGGTCTAGCAGCCGGGTGTGACGAACACGGGTCGTGGTCGTGGTCGTGAACAGGCAGAGTCTGGTGTCTCGAGTCCGGGAATGACCATTGACGATCTGACAGCGAGGAAACTGAGGAACGGGCTTAAGAAGGCAGATAGGGGACCAGGTGCATGCAACAGGTGCAGGTAATCAGGCAGGTGTAGGAAATCAGACTGATTGCATGGTGATGACGGGGGTGTGGTGAGTGTCTCTGCTGGGTGGAGATTCACCCAGCGAGGATCTGATCGGCAGCCTTGCCGATCGTGACAAATATTGTTTTAATAGCAAATCTGCAGCTTGTCTGCTAATTGAATAATACAGTCATCTTCATCACGGGGCCACACATGAGCGCACATCGTTCATGTTTTCTGAAATTTGAATTCCGCTGAGCTCTGTTTGCCCTAAAAGACGGAATCGCTGCAGTTTGCTGAACATTCGTTTAAAACCTGCAGCTACAGAACAAACTGAATAGGATATGAGAGCAGCATGATTTCTGAAATTCGTGAAATGTTCATCAAAACATTTTCGATGACACAGTTTTACATGATGTTTTATATGAAACACACCCTTGGTTCCATGTGAAATGTAAATAAAGCAGCTAATGAAAAATCGATAAAACAGAATAATCGTACAGTCTCTCAAGTCAAACTCTGATCTGGTTGATCATCTTCATCATGTTTCATTTCCATTGGTTCCACACATTTCATTCATCCCTTTCCAAACAGCGAATACATTTTCTTATGAAAAATGTCAAACGAGAGCAAAACATCTGTACATGACGTACAATACATCTAATGTGTATGTAAGCAACAGAAAAAAAAGTCCTGACGGAAGAATTTTATTAGAAAATGTTTAATGGTTAATCTAGATGCTTCCTGTACTGTAGACCTGCAAACAAGAATACAGTGAAATGAATAAGAATCTGGAAAATCTACTTTCATACTTTTAGTATTTCAACAGGCTTTGTACTAGAAAAATGATGGTGAAGCGAGATTAATCTCAAGGGAACAAATATAATTAATGCTGTGATATGTTTGCATGCATTTCTTGCTTCATCATGTAAATATGTCAAGGATCAGCTTTCATACCAGCGTAGTATTAAAAAAATGTTCTGAACTAAATTAAACTATCATGTAAAGTATATTAGATGGGACACGTGTTGAGTTAGTGTTGAAACCGTGCGTCAGTTATCTTCTGTCCCAGCTTCTGTCACAGTGAACAGACGGGTTTAGGTCAAGGAGAAAGACCTGCAATGTTATTTACTGGGCGCGAACAACTGGTGCAGTTTGGTTACGTTGGCGAGCACCGAGCGCTCACCCAACAGGCTGCGAAGACTCATGGCAATATTACTTTGCGTTACGTTTTGTTAAGTGACACAATAAAATGTGTCTGAAAAATGGCACCCACTGGAAAACGTCTGATTAGCAGCTTGATTTTAGATTTGTGTTTTATTGTAATATACTGGGCAACAATTGCAGGACTTACTGTACTGTTTATATTAAGTGTGTAATCCCAACAAAACTTAGACCAACCAGAGTCCTACCATATGTTCACTCCTGGGTTTCTTATGCTACTGGCCGTGACCTGATCGAGCTGTGACCTGATCAGTCTGGAGTCTGTGTTTTTACTACTTGATTTGTCTTATTGGATCCTTCACGTTCGGTTTCGCTGCATCGCCAATCGGACACCTTGTGTTTGTTGCCGCTTCAAGGTTTTGAAATTGAAACACTGACCGTTGGCCTGTTTTTTTTTGTTCACATTCGAAAACCAGCTGAAGTGAGTAGGAAGAGCTGGGAAGTGTCAGCGGCGCCGTTTCCTTCGTGGCGCCGCTTAGGTCTCCACGCCAGCACGGGGGCACTGTTTTGACTACTAACACTTTTTTATCTGTTTTCTTATTTCTTCATGAATAATGAGATCTGAATGAATTCCAACTACAATCCTAGCAAATATGTCCATGAAACAAATTGGCAGCAGTATTCATCAAAGGCTAATAAGAGAGGAGAGCAAATCTGTAGCCAAACCAATATAAACATGGTTCTGACTTACCAAGATGAAAATGTGAAATATTAAACAGCATTAAAATACTGTCAACTGTATTTTACAGATTTTATTTTACAGACACTTTTGGACTTTCAGTGCTGCGCTGTACTATAAACATTGTCTGTTCTCTATTCTTTGCTCAATTAGACATAAATTATTAAAATAGTAATTTTAAAAAGAATTGAAAAACACATTTTAGGTAATTTAATTAATCAATGTTTGAACACAGGAACACACAGGCGGTTGTGAGAAGAACAATTGTGATTCTCACTGAGTGTGACTCATAATCAGCTATCAGCAGTGAACACTGTGCGCGTGCGCGTGGGTGTGTGTGTGTGTGTTTTCATTTTGTTTGACAGAGTTAATCCTCTAAAGTTCGGTGTCTCTTGGTGACATATGTGTCAACTGTTTTGAAAATAGAAGTTTAAAAAGCGTGAAACCAATGTGAAAGCGCTAACACATTTGAAGGAGGCGGCATCTGCTCCGCTAAGAAGGGGATGATGAAGATCAAGTGGATCCTGGTTTTATAATCACCGCCTTGTCAAATGGTCACTGTTGTTAGAAGGTGAACGTTTGCCGTCATGCAGATGTGAGAATGGTACAAGGCGAAAGTTAAGAAGTGTATTTTCGAAGTTGTCAAACAATTCTTTTAATACTTTAATGAATTCATACATTTTTTAACATATCTGCTCTTGGTTCTGCTATGGTTTTCGCTCTGATGTGGGAAAGTTAGATGGCCTCTTTCACTGTTTCAAACTCCAAACAACAAAAGATGCCAGCTTCTAGTCACCCAGACCCAAAAAACAAAGCAAATCATACAATATTAAGAAGAACAGAGGGAAACAAGTAAAAACAGCAAAGAAAAGGACGTACAAAATAAAAAAAACATCTGATGCTCTCAGCGGCTTCAAATCGTCGCAGCTGGTTGACTCGTTGTTCGCGTGAACAGAGCCAACCAGCACAAAGAAAATTGAGAGAGAGAATATTTTGTGAGGCTCATTTGTCATCTTTTCCAGGACTCGCAGATCACTCCAGCCATGATTTATCACTCTCACTGAGGCTGAGTTAATTTGAACTTATGGCAGACATGTCTAAACTCTAATGGTGTCAAACCCTTGATCTCCCCCTTTGTGAATAAAGTTGACATCATGTTCGACCAGGCCGTTCGTCAGGGACGTGGCAGGCCAGAGAGAAGAGACGAGAACAGAGGAAACGATGGGAAGGTGATTAAAAGGCTGCACTTTCAAAGAGCGTGCTCTTTTTTTTTTTATGCAGAGATGCCGTTCTGGTTATCTGGCAAAGCACAGAGTGTACAACAGGATTATGGCCAATAGCTAATGAGCTACTTAGTCCTGGCAGCGCTGCGAGGAGAGATGGCCTAGAGAGATAAATGTAATGTCAGTACATTCATGTACAAATACACAATTATATCATATGACAGAACACAGATCCACTGCAGCCTAAAATAAGGCAGGGATTTAATATTCTACACGACTGCGTGTGTGAAAGATGGATGGGTTTGCTGCAACGCACCAAGTGTCACGACATTCATGTCTGAGTTTGAAACATGGCGCATCACTGTGAACCGCAGCGTATTTGTGGTTCGGTGTGATGTATTGCTATGATGTCGCCATAACGCCAGTAGTAGTAGTAACCGGGGGGGGCTGCAGCAAAGTGTGTCCACAGCTTATGAGCAGCACTTGCTCTGCTCCCCCCTCGAGCGCTGGAGACGAGATGTGGCGGAAGTGCATTTTGTAAATCGATACGTTCCGCTTCTCCGATGTTACTCTCTCATAATGGTTTATGCTCATTTGTGTGTTGTATTGGAGGAATCTATGTAGTGGCTAAAGACACAATTTGTATTTTAGATTGGTTTTACATTGTAACATAATACACTGGCTTTGCTCTCAGTGTGAGTCTGACTCGTCTGGCTCGTTGTTGTACAGTGGTGGTTTCGCAAGAAAGCTACTTACGTTTCATCTCTTCCTTTTCTTCTGTTTTTTTTTTTTTTGCAATTGTTTACTTAGGTGTTGGGAAGTTTGCAACACAACTCTCCACCCAAGCCAAACACAACACAGCACTTTGCGATAAACATCTCACGTTTGTGTCGAAATGAAACTGAAAACCTAACAATCAGGGTTTTTTTTTTTTAAATAAATGTCTCTTTGTTAGTGGCACAACAGCAAAACTATATAAAAAGCTGTTGTTAGAAGTTTTTACACCTTCTTAAATGTAAAGGTTGTGGAAAAATACTGGTGTGCTGCTGTACGTTTATGTCGTAAGTTGCTGACTTGCTCACATAGATGGTGGAATATCTTTAGTGATTTGGATCAAGATGCTGAACAGGCAGTATTTTCACGCAGGGATTCTTCCTGCAGCGGTTCAGCATCTGTGCCTCATCGGCTTCTCTCCTGAATCCAACTTCCTCTTCAGAATCAGGCGAGGTGAGCCGACCCGGTCCGGCCCGACTCTCGACGACACTGATTGCTTAAGTAAAAGACATCTGCGTGGTCACAGACCGTCTGACTCACTCTCTAGTGGCTGACACATGCCTGCAAATCACCGCCGCTGTCCCATTGTCAGCCTGCTTTGCACCTGTTCTCGTCACAATGCTTTCTGATCTTCTCGCTGAAAAACGCAGCCTGAGAAACAGGGAGGGAAATCAGAGCGAGGAGGAAGGCTGCCAGAAAGGAAGGAGCCTGCTGCAAAACAAAGCTTTTTGTGAGTTTCTAGCAGAAAGCAGACCCAGAGATGAAAAGACTACATTTTGTGTGTCGCATTTGCCTCCCTCTCTTCCGTTCCTCTGACCGTACCTCACAGTCATTACCAATGAACAAGCACGTGTGAGTTCTGTTTGCTCCTTTTACATGCAGAACCCTTCTCCTGCTCCGTGGCCGACCATGACACTAGCACCGAGGTCCAGCAGCCGTCTGCCGATAAATAAATCATTCATTAAAGCTTTGGGATACGTCAACAAAATTTCACCTGAAATAAAGGCTTGTTTTTCTTTTTTAAAGCAGAAAACGAAACCCAGAACCCGGTGGTGGATCTAGAGGAGAAGTTTAGATGATGACCAGCGTTATAATGACACATCATCTGAAGCGCGAGTTGTTGAGGCTTTTTTGATATGATGTCGTGTCCTGCCACAAATAATCATAGTCATAGATTTGTAAAAGATTATAAGCAATTATCACTGTACCGTGAGGTTTTTAGAGCTTGTGTAAACACGGGCAGGGAAATGATAAATGAAACAAGGCCCAACAATGCTGTAACTGTAATAGGGGAAGTGCTGTACTATAGTCCTATTACAGTGCTATTAAATTAAACGTCCTCCTTGCCTCTACTTCCAAGAGAAGCTGTTAAATAATACAGCAGAAACTGCGAGCCCGGAGCTGTTTTGGAAAATTGAACTTCGGTGGAATGGCATTAACTGTCGAATTGTCAATCGTCGCCGCTGCTGGGAAAGAGAATGAGCTCTAAGATACGTTTCTGTCTGCCTGGCATTAACTGTGTGACGCTGCCTTTCGGTAATGTTGTTCAGACAGTCAGACACAGTATGAGGTAGGATATAAACAAGTGAATCGTCTTCATGTATCTAATGCATCGTAATGTCATACTTTCCTACTGTACGTCACAAAATCAACCCAGTCTATCTGGAATACATGTATCAATACCACAGTACATTCTCTCAGAGGCGGATGAGAGTGGACAGAGCGAATGGCTGTCGCCCCACGCACTGGAGTTTGAATTCAGGCTCCCGGTGGGCCTGGGATCACAACCAAAAGCTTTTAGGCTACGGGTGGGTAAAGTTTGTGGTTTCGAGTAGAAGAGAATTGTGCGTTTAAAGGTTTTATAGTGGAACTAACTTCAGGTGATGTTTTGAAAACCAAAACTTCATATACTTCATATAAAGAGCTTTAAATACTTTAAATACTATACTTTATTGTATATACTCTGTAAAGAGATTGGTTTACTTCATATACCTTACTGTATACACAAATAGTAAATCCTCTTAAGGTATATAGTATACTGGACCTTACCTATTTATTATCTATACTTAAACACAAATACTATATACTACTATATATAAGTAGTACTGTATATACTCTTTAAGTTATTTACCATAGCGTAGCCTCCAGCATATTTCTTGATACAAAGCCACTTTTAGCTGTGTTTTTTTGTTCTCTTTGTACTAAAGAACACTGCCTTTATGGTCATGGGCCCAGTATGTGAGTCTGTGCGTGTGTGTGTGTGGTTGCAAATTGCTCCTACAGAACTCGAACAGCTGAGAGACAACATGTCATGTCCCATATTTCTCTCAATTGTTGCTTTAGAGTCCTTCATTTGAAGGACTTTTACATCCGTTTTAAGTCGAAGCAGTTTTTGGGTGAAGATATACAGAAATTAATTTGAAATGGATCACAAGAATAAGGTTATTGCAAGATTAATGATCCTTGACAAATCACATACCGTATTCCTCTGAAAATGGCAAAGTTCAAATGCAGCCTTTCTATTTCATACGATATGAATCATAAAATGCAGCATTTCAGTATGTCGAAGTACAGTATGTTGAATCCAGTTACTCTTCAGTATAGATCTGTGTTTTATTGTCACCCTTTAGCTTGTAGCCAGCTACTAGTCAGTTGTCCTATATGTAACATATTGTTTCTCTCTTAAGTTGTCTCCACCAGATCTTTTTAAAATGTCACAATAATCAACCATATCCGTCATGATTTGAGTCTTATCATACATCATCATTATATTAATGAAACAGATCTGTGTAGACACACTGGGTGGGGTGGATGTATACATTCTCCTTACAAGTAACTTGTGTTGAACCACTTAATCACAGAAGAACCTGCATGAAGAACCACAGAGGCACATTGAGAATCTTCCCTCTCCTGGATTGCTTGGTTCCGGTGGCTATGTCAGAACAGGAGGCAGGACAGGTTGGTGATAGCCTAGTAGCAGCAGAACAGCGAGCCTCCATGTGATCACACCCATATTTTTACATTTTTTGACGCTGACATTTGACAGATTTAAGATGCTTCCTGCTGTGTGAAACTCGACCTTTACACACATAATTCCTCACCCACCAAATATAATTCAGTGAACCCCCTGATTACAGGAATTCGACTCACCATCTCTTCCTCTCCGTGCTTCTTTTTTTTTGGTGTTCTGCTATATTTCACTTCATTTTTATTGTCTAGTTTGATGCCTCCCCCACACATACATAGACACAGTCTTTCTCTCATGCGCACAGACACACAACACTCTTCAATCTCCCAGCCATATCACTGAAGTGCTGCCATATGACTGATCGGCACGCCAGCTATAATCTTCCCCCGTCTCCTTCTCAACTGAAGGATATCTCATTCATTTCTGTTCAAGCTGTTTTTCTTCCACACGGAAAATCACATGCTTTTCTGGAAACGATAATAGGATAACAGCTAGCAACAGTGCATTTCAGTTGCCAGAAAATTCTTCCAACTTACCCCACATTGGGTTAAGTTACAGCAGGCTTATCTAGGCTTGAAATGGACAACATCAAACCGCGAGACGTCTTACACCGGAGTTTTCGCATTACTGTCCCTGCCAAAATCTTTGCAAACAACAATATTTAAGGTGCACATGTTCAGATGTAACTGTTACGAACTGAGTCTCGTCACAAAAACTAAATTCACATATGTTCCAATGACTGGTTGCTGCGTGAAGACATACTTTTCCCTCTTAATACTACCAACAGACAAAATGACTCTAGAACTACTCCAGGTCTATACCAGCACCTCTACCAAAAGTAAGTTTTGATTCCTTGTTTGTGTGAATGGATGTGGATCTTCCCCTAGTGAGTGGGTGCAGGCTGCTCTCTGAAATGGGCTAAAGCTGGGTGATTTTGATTGGTCGATGAGCGTGAACGAGCGTAGGTTTCCCAGGAGCTCATTGGCTACAGCCTTCTTTCAGTCACTGTTATGTCACCTGTTTCTTCACCACTACCTGTCTGGCTGCCAGCACCTTGTGATCAATGCTGTTAAGCAGAATGTTCAAATTGCTACCAAGTTTCTCATCTACGAACCTTGAAATCTTGAGCTATTGGCAGAGTAGCTATTTTGTTTTTACTTCAGTATTGAATGAGGACTTTGACTGTTGTTGTTGTTTTGCTGGACCCACCCTGAAGTTCTTTTGTTCCTTGTTTAAAAAACTTTCCTGAGGCCTGAAACTGATTTTGCTGGAGGTGGTGCTGGGATTTCCCTCCGGCTTGTTCTAATTTAGAGAAAGTTTTGAGAGAGTTTTGTTTTACACACCTCAGATTAAAAAACACTTTCAAATAAAGAGGGAAAAAAAAGCTTCAGGTTTGTTTGAGACAACATTGAATTTTTTAGAACTTTTGATTTTAATGTCTGAAATTTAACAGGTAAACCTTTCACCTGTCATAACCTTTAAACCTTAAGTTATGCCAACAAACACAAGTTATACTTTCTACAACGCCGTAACCGGATCTAGTGCAGCTTTCAGAAGCGCTGTAGTGTTTTACTAGCAGGGTCATAGGAGAAGAGACCCGACTAACAAAGCCCGAGCTTCGTGGTTTATTATTTTTACAGCTCTCATAACTCTTACACCACAGAGCCATCATTCAAGGTTTGGGTCCCTATCAGGTCCTGACTTCACGTCAAATATTGTCCTCTCCATCCAATCCTAACCTCTCCACGATAAAGGTTTACAGTCAGGTCAAGTTTAATGATAACACTGTAGAGGAATGGCACAAACATAGATTAAAATACATTTGGGGTATATCCTTCCTTGGACCTTGGGTGTGTTTTGTCGGGAATCTCTTTAAAAGCAGAGCTCTGGTCTGACGGTCGCTGGTTGTGTACTGGTTCCTGTTGTTCCAGTAGAAATCTCCCATCACCAGCTCACAAATTTGTTCATAAACATACGTCATAGTGAGTAGTCTGTCAGTTGTATTTAAATATTCACAGACGCATGGATGATCACATTCTTCATTGTGTAAATTCACATGATTGAGTATGGTTTGAACCAAAATGAAATTGCTGACGTTTTAATTATAATGGAGAAAACAAGCCAAGTAGTGTCGGAATGAACACACACATGCACGCTAACATCCATTAACCTGAGAGAGGAGGAGCATTCGAGCCTGACCTCCAGCGGCCAGGCCTCTAACCCACCGGCTAATTATAAACCTCATTACGGTCTCTCAGTCCCGTTCCCTCATCACATCTGTTCTCCAACGTGGTCGGGCAGACTGAGAAATGACGTCGAGCGTCGTAGAAGAACAGAGACGAGGCCTGTCTGTGGAGAGGGCTCATAGTTAGGACAAACCTTCAACTGAGACATCTCTGTTTTAACAGATCTAACATCTTTGGGCCGTAGATCCTGAAGCCTGGAGTTCAGTCTGTGATTTTCAGTGTTTTTTGCAGTCTGAGTCCGCCAAAGTAAAAGATGTACTGTGTTCTATGTGTGCGGCACCGCGCATTAACGAGCAAAATCAGAACGCGTTCTGCATAAGTGCGGCTTATTTCATGTCAGGAAAACACTTGATTGCGGGATGCAGTTGTAGCATTGCAAGGCAGGAAGTGGCTACAAAGTGCAATTGACAGAGTCAGCTGAGACTCACAGATATCGATTCAGGAAGAAACAGGAAAGAAAAGAGCACAAAGCCAATAAACATCAGCATCAGTAGAACACTGATGCTTTTTGTGTGTGTGAGCACAGATAATAGCACTTCAACAAACAATGTAATTAAAGCTACCTTAGCATTTCAATTACTGGGGTTGGCAGGGTCACTAATCATTAACCGATGTCCACTCCCTATAAACCCTGTTCTAAAGTCTGTTCAGCCTGGAGTTTGTTCCATCTTGGACAAACGGACCAAAATAATGATCAGGCCTTTCTGTGCTGTCGATGAACTTGAAACTAAACACAAAAGCTTTAATATTGCTTGAAGATACAATCATATTGTTCTTTCAGAGTTTTAGTGCATGCTGAATGTGGGTTGATTGGAGTGGACTGTTCTATGTGGCTCCTGACGATACAGACACGTATTCCTGCTGCTTTAAAGCGTCTGGTGAAAGGAGAATCCTTATCCTGTCTTAGGCAGCTGGCTGATCTGCTTGCTGACATTACCAAGAATAAATCTGGATTTGGCCCTGTATCCCACACTAACCGGAGACTGCAATACACTGCAGATTTACTGTCTTGGGAGTATTTGGTCCATTTGTGGAGTGGGTCACTTGTAAGACAATAAAAGCGAAGGCGTTAAAGCTACACAGCGGCATTAAAGCTCACTAATAACTCATTTGCTCAGCACAGTAGACTTTGTTGTACCAGTTGTCAAACAAACATGCTGCCATATTTTCATTTCTGTGAAAGAACAAGCCTGAACTGCAATTGAACAGATTTCTCTAATTACTGACTGAAAAGGTGTCTTGCTGCTTACAGCAGCTAATAAACTACGTAACCTTGCCCAGAATGATACCTCAACAAAGGATTTCTGACTGTTGCTAATTGCGCCCGTCGATGTCTGTGCTACAAAACAGTTTACACGTTGTAATCGTTCGTAATTTGTACTCGTAATTACAGTGACTGGTAAATTATATTGTAATTGAATACAATAAGGGTGCCAATCCGCCAAAGCCTGTCAGGAAAATGTCAAAATAGAATAAAAATTGTCCTCAGGACCTTTACGTATGAAGCTGCAGTAGTTGTGACATTTATTACTAGAATCTTTGTGCCTGTTGAGATTTTATGTATTGTGTTATGTATCATTTTGTAAACTGTGGTTGATGATGCCTGCTTGAGAGCCTTGTGCTTAAAGTAGTTCAGTACAATTTGCTTTGTGTGGAGAAATGGTGTCACAGTTCCTCTACATGTACTGTAACACACTCTCATCCTACAGCCTCACATTCATTACTCTGCCTGTACTTTGGCAGCTCGTAAAGATGCTAAAGGCATAACTAGTTACTGGTGGCGGCTGCATGTCGCCATGACAACAATCATAAACAGTTCCCACGATGGAAAACATCATGATTTGATTTGCGTTTCGGACAAATATGCAGTGCCTCTGTGTTCTGCGAAAAAGGTCCTGGATGTTGTTGACGAATTCGCCAACCCCGTCCTCCTCCCTATGGGGGATTCTGCTTTTATATGGTGCATAATACTGCGTCGTTGTTCTGGGCATCAAATATTGATGTGCCTGGTCTATTTATGCTGTCAACTGGCATTCCTGCGCATCTTACCAGCACCAAGGGGAACCTTTACCACCTGTGTGAGGCGCCCAAGAATGTGACAAAGCATCGCTATCTGGCGCTGGACAAGGAGACATGGGTGGTGGGCGCGTCGTAGAACTTCAACAACACATCTTTTAAACCACCAGGTTTATCTGTCTGAAAGAGTCGGCGCTGAAAATGATTATTTGGTCCCGTAAATGTCACGTTTGTGAGCTACAGTATCTGCTCTGCCGCTTCTACATCACCGTTTTCTGCACGGCTTGTTTCTCAGGACCACACCTTATACGGGATGACAGCGGGGCTCTGCTTTGTGCTTTAATCAGATTTGTTGTTGCTCGTGTGTTTTCTGTCAGCTTTTGTTTGTGTTTTAAGTGCAACTAATCAGGTTACCCACAGGCTTTGGGGGCCTGGTTGCTGTGCTTATGTTCCTCGACTTTAGTGTTTTGTGTTTGATCACGTTTTCATGGCTTAAATCAAACACACGATTAAATCACAGTGTGACATCAGAACTTGATTCATACAGTACAGCTCGGAACATTGTTTTAACTATGACGTGGTTACACAGAGGAGAGTAAATGCCAGTCTGTGTTTTAGTCCGACGTGGAGACTTCCTGGAAATTCAACAAACAAACAAAAAAAAAACCCAACAGGTAATTTTAGTTTGTAGTGAACTTTAGCAAAGAAGAGCAGTAAGTGCTATATTGATGGAGGGCCTATAATGCGGAGGACTAAGAAATAGCGCACGCAAGTTCAACTCCGGGGGCTTGTGTAGTTTAAGGCAAGAAAAGCACTTAGAGACTGTATTTTGGATTACCGCAAACTTCCTCTAGGAAATAAAAATACAACAATGCGTCACGCAGCTTAAAACAGTGTCGGGATGATATGCCAGCTACGTTCACTTATGTCTGTGCTGACCTGTGATTGTAATTCTGTTAAAGGCTTCTTTCATATTCAAATATGAGGCTGTGAACAATGACCTCCTGTGTCTTCCAAGGACCTTCTGAGCTGTGACTCATACTGCTGTATGTGTGAGTGCAGTGATACATAGAGAGCGTAGCAGTAAATAGAAACACATAAAAGGAAAAACAACACAACGATATGTTTTAAGAATTTTCCTTGCTAAGGGGATGTTAATTTGCATAAGTGGGCACGACCTTGACTAACACATCCATCCGATCTATTCTTTGAATACTCATATTTTTTGGCTAGATTGGAATAAAGTTTGTTATTACTAGGAAACACAAAGTCTCTCTTTCTACTTTAATATTGCATGAAACAGATCCAGCACAGAGAACAGATGATCTTCCTGTGTAGTTATGGGTATTTAATAATATAAAATAAAATAAAACAATGAAATGCTGCATCCTTTCTTCTATCTGCACTCACGCCTCCATCAGGGAAAAGATACACTGCATATCAACGTTGAGTATAAAGTGAGGAATTTCTTAGGGCGCACAACACAGTAAGGTTGAAAATTATCCTACAACTAGTCGTTTAAAAATACCAGAATGATCTGAGATTCCTTATTATGTATCCGCCTTCGCTACAGCTCCAAGACTAAAACATGTTAAATGCTCTGGATCTCTGCATCTATGTCTCACTGGTTGTTTTGTCTGAAGAAAAAAGAACTTACAAATTTAAAACCAAGCTCTAAAGACCAGATTATCCAGCTAATTATATATTATCTGAGACAACAGGCAGCCATGGGAGGACCACAAAAGGCACATACTTACCCACTAAGCAGGCAATTACAATTACTATCAGTTCCACGATTTCGCTGATGAGGAAGGTGATAATGGTGACAATCACGTTGACTAACAAAGCATGGAGTAATCAGAACCGACGATTGGACCCTGCAGCCATAAGAACCCTGCTAACAAGGCGCCACGCTGAGAATCAGACGCGATACAGGTACATGTAAATAGGACAGGAAATGCAATCAGCCACGTAATCCTCTGTGCGGACATACTGATACGGAGACTTTTGGCATCATCCTCTCCTGAGCCCAAACTGGAAAACATGAGCCTGATTGATGTGTTTGTTACATGATGGCATCACGTTGAGGTACAGTAGCCTTTGACATCATGGGACCTCATTATTTCGTCCAAGTCAAATAAGTCAGTCACTTATTACTTAGCTCTAATAAAATAAAATAAGTAATTAAACTTATCTAAAACTGAAGAACAACTGCTCAGTTGAACTAATACTACAACACTGCACAATTAATCCATCATCCATCCATCCATCCATCCATGCATCCGTCCATCCATGCATCCGTCCATCCGTCCATCCATCCGTCCATCCATGCATCCATCCGTCCATCCATCCATCCATCCATCCATCCACCCATTCCTCCATCCATCCATCCATGCATCCATCCGTCCATCCATCCATCCATCCATGCATCCATCCGTCCATCCATCCATCCATCCATCCATCCATCCATCCATCCATCCATCCATCCATCCATCCATCCATCCATCCATCCATCCATTCCTCCATCCATCCATCCATCCGTCCATCCATCCATCCGTCCATCCGTCCATCCATCCATCCATCCATCCATCCATCCACCCATTCCTCCATCCATCCATCCATGCATCCATCCGTCCATCCATCCATCCATCCATGCATCCATCCGTCCATCCATCCATCCATCCATCCATCCATCCATCCATCCATCCATCCATCCATCCATTCCTCCATCCATCCATCCATCCGTCCATCCATCCATCCGTCCATCCGTCCATCCATCCATCCATCCATCCATCCATCCACCCATTCCTCCATCCGTCCATCCATCCATCCACCCATTCCTCCATCCGTCCATCCATGCATCCATCCATGCATCCATCCGTCCATCCATCCATCCATCCATCCGTCCATCCATCCATCCATCCATCCATCCATCCATCCATCCATCCATCCATCCATCCATCCATCCATCCATCCATCTATGCATCCATCCATCCATCCATGTAGGAACACACTGGGTCGTTGAAAATAATTTTAGCTTTGTTATATGTTCCCTGAAAGTCTTGCATTTTTTCATTTGTCCAACGTTCAACAGCAGTTTTTAAAGGCTGCACGCCTTTAAAAACTCCCACAAAAATGCTGCCAGGTCTCTCAAATTCTCAGAATGCTTTACTTTGGTGAATGTTTGACAGATACTCGCTAACCTACCCACGAAAGTCTTCCAGCGGTTCAGGGGCGCTGTAATGGCAAGGTTAGTTCAGCATAAAACTACTTAGCACCAGACTGAAAAGCGACGTTTGGCTGACCTTGCCGGTTAAAGGTGCAAAGCTTGCTGCACAGAGCGACACCGAAGGGTGCGACTGGGCGTGGCCACAAGTGCACTTTGCTGTAAACACACGGACTCTGAAGTCGAAACCTAAAAGATGTTATGTCTGTTAGGTGGTTCACAAGTCAAATTAGCAATTAGATGCGTTATTAGGTTATTTTAGCTTTGATATATAATGCTTTTGAATTAAGCAAATTATATTTGGGGCAATTATGGTGTAATTATGTGATATTTGCATCCAGTATTTCCTCAGGCAACTTGGCAACAGCCAAACTGTGAAAATTCTGCCCACTGAACGTCATTCCGCTGGCGGAGAAATGTGATTTCCTGTCTAATTTCAGATGCCACCTTAGTTTGTTGTGTACCTACCGAGTTTCAGTAGCAGAGCTCTATTTAATCAAGTGACTCACTTCACTCTGATCACAGCGTCTTGCCTCAATAATCTGGGCCTCCTAATTTAATCATTCCCTCCACTCCACTGATACAGTGGGCAAATATGACTGTGACCTTCAGCTGGTGTTTAGGAAACCAGACATCACTAAACCAGGAGACCATCAAGGATGTGAATCATTTATAGGGTTTTTTTAAAAAACACAAACGTTAATTATTAAGGCAATTACATTAATGCAGAAATGCTTTTTACAGATTTGCAGATTCTCATATTGTCTGTTTATATACTGTAGTCATTTGTGAAAGTCTGAACTTGTGTGATTTCATCTTTAACCTTAATAGTGTCACAAAACACCTACAGTACGTGTCCTGACTGCTGTATATGTACAAGTACATGTGTAAAAGTATAAGCTATAAAAAAGCAAATACCACTGAAAATACACTATGTATTCACTGTGAGGTACCATGATGCTGTGTATCCATTTGCAACCAAGACATCAGACTTTACAGACGCCTAGTCGATTGTACAAATGAACAGCTGCTATTGCTTTGTAATTTAGCTCATCTATTTTGATGAGAATAGTATCAAACAGCATTTACACGCACACAACCTCCTCCTGCTCCTTTCTTCTTCTTCTTCTTCTTCTTTTTCTTCTTCTTCTTCTTCTTCTTCTTCTTCTTCTTCTTTCTTTCTTTTCTGTTTGGGAAAAGTCAAGGATGTCACATGTGGATCCTTGCAGACCAGATAGATCAGTGGGTGGTCTCAATACACCTGAGGTTTGCTGTCGCACCGGAACCCCCGGCGAGATGAAGAACTCTGTTTACTGGGGGAAAAAGGACCTTTGAAAGGTGGCTGACATCATGTGTACCCGCCGTAAAAACAGATTTACATCAGAGATCTCTTTGGTGCAAAGCCTCCAGCTATAGAGGGATGTAGCAGAATATGTATGTGTATGTGCAACATGTCTTAACATGACTTCTCATTTTTTATGTGCATCTTATTTTCACTTGAACAAGTATATGTTTATGAATGCCTGTGTTACATCTCCATATGCGCCTGCAGCCATCTATCTGGAATGTAAAGGGCAAAAATATACACGAGAAATATCAAATTTCGCCTTGATGTATCTTGTAAACAGATGACTTCATCTGTCCTGTGCTTTCTGCGACTACAGCCTGGTGTCACAGAGGTTCCTGTTCTTATCACTTTGTGTACTCTTCCTCCCCCTACTGGTAGTGACACGTACCTGCAAGACCCTGATGGTTTTGTCCATCACAGATCACAAACATGGCAATTTGAAAAATAAACGTACTATCGTGTTGCTGTTACCGTGAGTTTGCCAGGTCTTTTCTTTTTCTCTTCGCTGCTGGACAGAGACTCCCCTTTCTTGTCTTTTCGTGCCTTGGCCAAAGCTACGTAAATAGCTTCAACGCAAAAAAGTGCCGCCGGTTTTCTTGCCCAATTCTTAGCAAGAAAACAAATTAGCACTGTCGAACTATTCACTTAATGTCTTTGACAAAATGCCAGACTTCGAACTGTGATCTCTTTCACTTCCAAGGGATAGTTGATCATCAGTTCTATATGTCATCAAATGAATACCGACTGCAGTGTGTAATCTGTGAGAGCTCATTGAACTGTGCATTCCTTTCTGAAATTATATATTCTTTAAAACTTATTATTCATCCACAAGATACACATGGGGACTCCTAACCAGAATCATTGGGTGAAGCCCCAGCACAGGTGAATTTGTCCTGGCACTGCCCTCTCAGCTTGTAAATTAATGTTGCATTCAGAGAGGTATTATAGGAAAGCAATGACTGCGGTTGTTACACTTTGCATCAGAGCCACAAAGATTAGAAGTGATGGATTTTCTGTTCTCCCTAATTTAGCTTCCTCGTGTCCTTGGTGGGCAAACCATTAACAGCTGACATAGATGAATACATGAAAAGCACACACACACACACACACACACACACACACACAGTGTACAGTAGCTGCTGTGATTAGCCCAGTAAAAACTTGCCATAAAATCCCTCGATCATGTAGCGTATGATCTCCATCTGCTGTTTGAGACTGGCTGCGGCGCTTTATTGTTCCATATTATTCTTTCCTCCAAGTCGGTAATATGTGTGGTACCAAGCTCTGTCCACAGGGCAAGTTGATGTTTCGACACCGTAATCAAGGTAGTGAGGTGAGACTGATAGAAATTAGTCAGTAATGACAACAGGAATTAAATAAGGGGACTCAAGCAGAGCTTTGTTTAGTGTGTCTCACCGGCTTTAACTGTGAATTGTAAATCTCATACAGGAGCTCCACAGGCACGGGTTGCCAGAGAACACAGATACACCTGCTCATAGCTGGCTGTAATATCCGGACAGTTAAATTTAACGGCATCGTATATCAGGCCCGACTTGGGGACGAGAAAAATGGGAACATATTAAAGGAGAGAATGAAGAGGAGAAAAAGAGACATTCTGCTGAGGACACGGTGTTTGTCGTGCACTGTTTGTGGGCGTTTACTGTACGCAGGTATTGCATGTGCAATTCAAGTTGAAGAGCTGAAGCATAGCTTAGGGGAATGCGTTCAGTCTGCATGTCAGAGATCGCTCTTAATTACCTTCAATCTCAGAACCTCTGTTTGTTTTACAGGCTAATGACTTAGATGGGGATTAAGCACTTGGCACTGTGCTAATTATCCAAATAGCAGTCCCTGGGCGTCCCAGTGTGAGTGTCAGACAAAAAAGCCATCAACCAGGGAACAGCATCAGTTTTTCTGCAGTCCCATCGGGCCACTGATTTCTTTGCCTACCACTCTCTCTCTCTCTCTCTGTTCATTCAGGCATGAACCGTCAGGTAGATCCTGCTGAGGAGCAATTAGTGGTTAGAGAGCAGTATGTGTTTGTTCAACAGCAGGGAAAGTACTGTGAAAGTAGAAATGCATACAGTGAACATACAGTTCATACATAAAGTACATGTTCTGTCCGGTAGTGAAATACAGCCTGTAGCCAAATAATATTGGGTTCTAATATTTAATGTAATGATGTTGATTCATTTTCAGCAGGGCGTTGTTTTTTATGTGCTGAACAATGATTCCTTGACCCAAAACTTCTGATGATGACTTTTTATTTTAAAATTCTGTTTGAAGGTGAAGCTGCTACAGCAACTAAGTTAAATAATTCACAGCCATGCAGTTAGCTACTAACGGGAGGATTGATTTGGTCCAACATGACAGCTTGTACATTTGCGTTCGATTTTATGTGCCTATGTGTGTGTTTAACTTTAATATTACCAGAATTCGATTATCAGAATTAGTTTTTTTTTCTTCCAGAAGCAAGTTTTTGATTAAAATAATACAAAAATTAGTTCAGACTACAAATGGCTGGAATTTTACACCAACAGTTGTTCTTTGTAGGTTTGATTTGAACAAGATTATATATAATTCATATGCTTCTTACATACAAGTTACTACCTCATATTTTTATTTTATTTTTGTGGATCGTCTCAGACTTGCACTTCTTTTCTTAGTATTGTTTTAAGTGTTCTCTCATTCCGAGCCAACTGCTATCTAGAATCTGCGAGGAATTAACAGTCCCTGGGTTGTGTCTTCTAGATGTGCATCTACATTGTTCTACTTTAGAAAGAAAGATTAGGGAACAAAGAAAAACAATTCCTCATTGCTATTCAGTTCTTTGATTTCATTACTGCTGTGCAGTTGTGTAACCCCTCTGCAGAGCCCATGGCTTTAGCATCGTGATGAAACAAAATCTGCTGCACCTACTATGAATAGCTGAAGCCAAAGATCGGAACTTTGGGTCTTAATTAAGCAATCAGTTTCTCCCTGTTTTTTTTACTTTGCATGCTGTTTTCTTTACTATTTGCATAAATTCTAATTAAATAAAAAGAAGACATTCGTGCACGGACTTTGTCAGAGAAAGGTATTTCGCTTATGTTGCAGAAAGAAGTAGGAAACACAGATGAGCATGCATAATGCTTTTAAACAAATTGTCAACATAGCACTTTGAGGGCAGTGAAGTGGTTTTAATGTAGCAGAGATTTCAGAGCTAAATAAAGACATAAATGTAATAAGTTAAGAAGGCACACTGTTATCACATTCAAAGTGGGAATGAATGCACAAGATACAGTAATGAAGCGGCAGGTTGTTTTATTTTATGGCATTTTAATGGTTAAGTGGATTTTCAGCCTACATTACAGCGTTGAAGAAACAAACTAAAATATAATGGCGCTGTCTCTTCCACTACTTAAACGCTTGAAGGAAATGATTTGCCACTCCATGTGATCATCCACAAGTATCGCTGACATTCAAGTGCAGACGGACTCCTCCTCTCTGCCCGAACGTTTGAAAGTTGACACGGGAATCCCAGCGAGGCCCTTTTCTGGTTTGCAGCATTTCCACCACAAAGCTCCAGAGGCGGCCAAACTGGACTATCTGTCAATGAAATGGTCTGTAAGCCAGGACATCACGCTGCTGTCCATCTGCTTCACTTTGAGCTTCACCCTGTGGGACTGGATGGCCATGAAAGCAGTGCAATCAAAGAACACGATTGCCATCACGCACCCACCTCTCCGAATGGAAATAAGCCCCGTAGAGCTGTCGCCAGATAAAACCGTTCACAGTGGTGCTCTGGCTGAACAGAATAACCTACATTCAAATGAAATGCCTTTATTATTACTCCCAAATTGACCAAGTGGGCTGCTGAAGATTGACCTGAAAAGTACAAAACACAAACATTGTTGTCATTTACAATGTATAATAAATCTATGATTGCAGGGTTGTAAATTGATTGAAATTGATTGATTGCCGTCCCATTTCTGTCCCCTACATACAGCAACGGAGCAGCTGGGTAAAAGCAATCAAACGTCTTTTTTGCTTTATTGCAGCAGAGTTTTTTATTTCTCGTAAACTAAAGCTGTTCTTTTGGGTTACAATGGCTTTGTAAGCTCAAATATTCCTGTATAAGCTGTTTACTTTGACAAGACAGTCACTGCCCAACATCAACAACTTGACATAAACAGCTCTGCTGTGTTGTTACAGTATAAGAATTATAAGTCGCCTGACTTATTACCGGTTCAGCTAATTTGCTTTAGAATTATTTCTTTGCTAGTCAGTGCAGGTCATCACAGAATTAGAACCAAAAACACACCAAACTGCATGTGAACGACATGTAAATTAAACCTTCAAAAAAACAGACAGAGAGTCTCTTTGTTATCTGTGAGCACTTTGTTTCGTGGCCTTCATAGAGTACTTGCTCACTTTTCCACAGAATCTCTTTCTTAACCGCAAGATGATTATTCTGTGCTTTCAAAGCCTTTCCCTCAGTTAAATTCACCACTGTATTATACTTAATATGCGAGTCCACGGCAGCAGTGAATTCTATTTCTGGCTCGTCTTGTGAAATTCATATTAATTAATCAGAACCTACTTTTTAAGCTTAAGAAATACAGATGACTTTCACCGAAGCAGCAGGAGATCATAGAACATTAAACTGTACGAGCCTTCACGCAGTAGATATACGTTTAATATACATGCACGAGTTCCCATTACAGTGCTCTCCTCACAAAATATTACATTTGCCTATTGTCTGCTACAGTAAATGGGGGCAAATCTTCAGAGCTGCTGATACAACAAACATTTATATTCCACTCACACTGCAGACTGTACGAGTAGATAAGGGGGCATTAAAATGCTTGGAAAGGAGCTTCAATCAATTTAGTCTGTAATTACATATTAACAAATGGGATTTTACGAGTTAATGTACATATTGGCAGCAGGGTGAAGGCTTACTGCTTGGTTGTGGGGACTTTTTGTCTTCATTTGTTACTTAGGTCCTTTTACAGTTGCTGACCAAGGTCACTTCCAGTCTTTCATATGGTACTTTTCTGCCAGCGTGTGTGGTAAAATCCATCATACGATATGAATAAGTAAACAACAAATTCAGACGGACAAGTCAAATCTTCTGGCTTTTCAGTCATCCATAAAGCTTCATCAGTTCTGTTGTGAGGTTATAATCCTTTAAACATACGGGGAATTTGTAAACGCGAAGTCCTCCTAGTATGTGTGTTCACCTCTCCACTCTGAGAGGGCAGTGATAGACTCACCCACTTTTTTTTAGATTGCCTTGACTGTAAACTACTGAGGAAGTATGTCTGTGAAGGTTCTCATTCATCCAGGTCAAGTTGTCTGAAGGTTGAGTCATGGCAACTGGACTTCTTCTAGTTAGTAGAAACGTTTCACCACCTATCCAGGTGGCTTCTTCAGTCTGTGGGAAGTTGGTGGAGACCACTAATTTATCCTCCAGTTGGGTTTCACTTAACACCTGTGAAGAATGGGCTCGTTATGCGAACAGAGGGGGGTGTGAGGGTAGTGAGTAGGTGTGAATCCTCAACTACCGTGACTCCTCCTACAACCATTACAGGGTCGTTAAGTGTCTCCTTTGTGGGGGACGTGTGAAGTGGCCTTGATCTTCCTGGGCATAGTTGAAAGGGCAGCATGGTAAATGGGAGACAAATTGTGTCTGGACTACTGAGGAAGTAGCTGCTTTTCACACACATGGGTAACAAGATGAGTTTGCGCTATTGATGTAACAGTTACAGGGTGACATTTTTATGAACTGTATGTCTGCATGTAACCTACAAATTTGTGTCCGTACACTCAGACATAATAATAAACCAGACACACATTTCATGCATCAATACGTTCATTATTTATTATTGTGTAATGTTTTTATCGACGTGGTTAGTAATTTCCTTGTGATGTAATTACACATACGGTTTTCTTTTTTTCTTTTGTCCAGTCAAATGGAAAATGAAACAAACAAAGGAGCTGTTCTTCTCGCTGTCATCACACTCCTGAATAGAAGCGTGTGGGATAGCATAATGCAAGAATGTGTCCACACATTAGTTATGCTCCAGGTTTAGCTTAGTTCTCACTTGTTGAGCATTAACTGTACAAGTAATGTTCAGTGGCAGTTCATCAGACTTGTACGACTACTGTACTTGAGTGAATACCATCCATTCATTATTCTAAGTGATTTTTTGTAATTGTTACATGGCACTTGAGTAAAAACTACTTCACTGCAGTATTTCTTTCTTCTTAAATTTCATACATGTGTAGTATAAATAGCAGTCTACCCACATATCTGTAATTAAGGGGCAGTATGTCCATGCAAAGTGCAGGTTGTGACTCCGATGACAGAGTGAGTAGTTATGTTTAAACCAACAAAAAACACTGCTTAGGAAACACAAAATCCTTTAGTATTTACCTGCAATTTTGTGACTGACTACACAATTAAAATACACATTTTATGACCTGGCATCATGCTAATTAAGAATATCTCTTTACTACTGGCAGAGAAGTGAATCTCCAAAGCTTGTTGGTATAAAACCTAAACTACTAATTTGCAAATTAGTAGTAGTTGTTGTAGATGCTCTTAAACTTTTAATGTGTACAGTACTTAATGAACACAGCTCCACTGGGACATTTGAGCTGAACACATTAGTCAGGAGACAGTTAACAGGTTTATTAGAGCGAGACAGGTTTTTGGCAGACTGTGCATGTGTGTGTGTGGGGTGTGTGTGTGTGTGTGTGTGTGTGCGCGCTGCATTTCAATTTATTATCCTACTCTTTGCAAGCGTGATACCCCTGCAACATATTACTTACAAAGGAACGGTAGGCAAACATCACACATGCAGAAGAGCACCCAGTTTTTAATAAGAACCAGAAAACACAGGATTTCACTAGTTATTCCTGCTTGTGTATTGTGCCCAAGGAAGAGTGTTGTGTATTGTTTATTTCCCATGAGTTAGAATTCTAAGAAATTTGGATTCATAGGGACTACAGTTCATCTTCCAGGTGTAGCAGCCTTAGGGTGATGAACACCTTGTAGTCACAGTCAAGTGCAATATATGTGTTGCATAATGTCTGCTCACCTGGAAACTCAGCATAATCTTACTCTATCGCAGGAGGCGGGATTTTTTTCTGTTCTCATATGAAATGATACATTGACAGGGGAAAAAAAAAACCCAAAAACCTACAAAACATTACTATTTTAGCCTGCGTTGGTTGAACTGAACAAATATCAATAAGTTGACTGTTTAAAAAGAAATAGGTTTTTGTTTCATTTTTATGTTTAGTCAAATTAAGTTTGCCAACTCTACTACTACCCACACTGAGCCTTTTCCTCCACTGTTGCTATTAAAATGTACAATTTATCGATTGGCTACAATTAAAAGCTTGCTCTATGTGGGATTTGTTGGGTTTAGTTGTGTAAAGTCTTAAACCTTACTTGTAAAGTGCCTTGAGATAACTGATGTTGTGAATTGGCGCTGTATAAATAAAGTTGAATTGAAATTGAATTGAATTCTCCTATTGTCTGTGTGTAGGTGATGGCTAATCAAGCCTGAAACCCAGAGAAAGCCAAACGTCACCACACATGCTACACAACAAGGCCACATGTGGCCCATTCCACGAGAACTGTGCACTCGCTCGCCTCCTTCCCCTCGTAGTCTATCTACAGGAAGGCGGCGAGTCCAGGAAACAGCGTTTGAGACCCGGCCCGATGACTGAGGTTTGGGGCGTCGACTAAACGTCACTCAGACCAATCGCAGTTCACGGCGAAACTTTGTAAACAACTCTCACGCGCTGTTTGACGCCTAATTTGCTGTGTTTACTACACAAAGGCAGCGGTCCGGTGGGAAAGCGTTGCAACAGGTAGGCTACGTCGCACTTTTAAATGTCCCTTGTGTGTTTCTCTTGTGCTGCGCGCGCTCGCGTGCCCAGCGCTTGTGTGTGTGTGCGCGTGTGAGAGTGAATGTTTGTGTGTTCTCGTGACTCTCGTAGTAGTAGTAGTAGTGACGCTGGTGCAAAACAGCTGACATGTAGTAGCTACTAGTGAAGTTTAAACGTGTTTGGTGTATTCATTTTAATTTGTCTTCTCAGCACGACTGAAGCGAGGGAGTAAGTAACGGCCACAGCCTTCGTGTAACGTAACGTTAACTCGCGAATGTCGACGTCACGGTGCACCGTAACGTTACATATGTGTCTCGAGGGACACGTGTAAACGTCTTCTGCCGCGTTATTGTCCAAAATCACAAGTAAATGTTGTGAAAGCGGTTTGTCAGCGGCTAAAATGTTATGGGTGTGGTGATGCTGGCTTTCACCTCAGCGTGACAACGTCAGAAATCTCACGGTTGTCGTGACACGGCGCCTTTCACCCGGTGTCCGTCTGCTTCTTTTAACTTCTTTACCAGGAAGCCATTATGTGTTTTAGGTCGACCAAGAGCTTTATTGAAGCAGGTAGTTTAGACTTAACAAGCTTTTGGGTGATTTTCGGAGTAATTTCAGCCTAATGATGGAGCAGAGTTCATTGAAAAAGCACTTAACATTTGCCCAGTGACAGAATCTCAATGTGTCTCAGTGGTGTTAAATACAGGTATCGAGAATTTCTTTGGCTGTTTTTAAAAGTGTGAGACAAGGACATGTGAAAATCCATAGACTCAGCAAGTAGATGCTGACAGGTTGAAGTGTTGGATTATATTTTAAAAGCTCCTTATAATGTATAAAATGGGTTTAAAAGCCTGTTAATGACAGCTACTTTTTCAGATTGCAGCTTACCCTGAAAGACTTTTTCTTTTTAACTCACTCACTAAGTCACAGACTGAACTTTCTGTAACAGGGAAGCTGTTGTTGTCTTAGTGGACCAGCGCTGCTCAGCGTGTACAGACTTTTTTTTTTTTTGTCTTAATAGGCTGCTATAGGCTGCAAAGGTCTTGACTTTGAACGGATGTGGGCACAACTTTCATTGTGGAACATCAACATCTGCATGCTCTGTGTTCCCTCCCGCCCACCTTAGCTGAAGGAGGGGTGTGGGGGGGGGGGGGGGTGCTTCCTGTCAGAATGCCTGCAGAACTGAATTGGCTGAAGTTATGACAGAGACTTGGGCCTGGTGTACTGTATATATGTGTCTATATGTACGTGTGTGTTACTAGTGTTACTGGTAATCATGGGACGTCTCTGGTTCTCTGAAACTGTGATGTTGGTTTTTTTTTTGTGCATCTGTGGCCTGGGTGCTTATTTTTTCTTTGTACGATTATTTGTTAGTGGGTTTCTGTTTAGTAAAAATCTCCCTCTGACGGTCATCGCCTTCTGCATTTTAACAGGCTTAACAGAGCTATACTGCTTGGATGGTCTAAGACTTACGGTATTATTGGTGCTGCTATTGTCAGATTTCCTTTTTTATTACATAATTTTTGAAGGAAAATTATGCTGTGGGAAAAAAAGTAAAAATTGTTTCTGCTGTATCGGCTAAAATACTAAGGAAGTGTCTCTAAATATTTATCTTGAAGTCATTTGACTGCTAATATCACAAGTATGAGTTACAGTAAAATGGAAAGTGAAACAATAACAGAGCAAAAACAATTTCACTTCCATTCCTTCACTTCAAGGAACTATATTTATTTCTTTGGTATTTTATAAACGGAGGTAAATATAATTCTTTAGATATTGAGGTTTGAAGTGGCGACTGCTGAGTTCTTTGTTTGTTTGTTTGTTTGTTTGTTTGTTTTTACGTTCTTTGAAGGTTGGTTCTCTAATCCTGGGCTTATGTAAACTTCAAAACTGATGTTTAGCCCAAAATAATTAAATAATAAGCATGCATGAAAATTAGGGTGAATGGCAGCAATAATGAAAAAAAAATAATCATTGTAGTTGCCTTGCTAAAAGCCACCCCACTACTGGCTTTTGGTTTACCTAAAGTTGTAGGGCAAATGAAGAACTGTTTTCACTTACTGTAGATCTCAAACACACTGACTATCATTTGTTTTATGTCTGATTTTACATCTGAAGAAAAACGTGTTAGCTGCTTAGGAAACACAATACGATATAGGTATTGGTTATAGGTAATACGATGTATATTGTATATCTTGTATAACATATAGAGGTTCACTGTGACATTTGTGCAGTTGCTGAAGTTTAGCTGTAAGATAAAAGAGGAACGTTGTCAGTATTCTCAAATGGAGTCATGTGAGAAGTTTGTTTCCTGTTGAGTTGCTGTCACAGATAACCAAGACGCTGACTTATGTGAAACAACGTCATTGCTTCCCGTCATAGTAACCAAACACAAACAAGCCATATGTGTATAGCAGCGGATCAGTTTGCGGTATTTTGATGCTTGCTAGCTTTAAATGTACAATGCAGTAAGTTTGATGAAAATGAGGATTAAGCTTAGCGTCATTGATGTGACAAAAGACAAACTGGCTGAATGGTTATTCACCATACTTATTTATACAGCATTCACATATCATACATGTATACAAATAAAACAATGCATGCATTTGTTCTGCATTCACCACCAGCTGAGTGAAGGCAACACAACTGCATCAGTGTCTAGAGATAAATAACAATGGCTGCGTAGCAGTTATGTTATGCTATTTTGATGTTTTACGCTGATTGAGTCATATAGAAATCAAATGTTTTTGTACAAATGACTTATCTTTTTCAGTATTAGTTTACATTTTGAAGTAAAACTATTCATTCTGCAGTGTCCAACAGATGATTTAAGTAACGAGAACTTCATTCCATTCCACACTCCTCTTCTAAAAATCAAAATTGGGCAGCCAAACCAAACTAAAGCTGTAGTCTTTTTTTTTCTTCTTTTTTCTTGGTACTGCTCAGCATCGCTAAGTATGGAGTGTGGGGTTGTGCATAGCTGATCTAGGAGATACAAGGAATCGGTGAATCAACATGTCAGTCTGTGAGAATAAGTTAGAGACAAGGTTGAAAAAGAAACAGCTCTTTAATGGCTCAGTGCTGGTGTTTTCAGTGTAGCAGCGACAGGAGGAGGAGGAGGAGGCAGAGCGGTGTCAGGTTGGATGTGTCGACTATAGAATTGGACCAGAATCAACTACAAGTCTCTGCAGCTGCGCTGCAGGAAGAACATCCTGCCTTGGCAATTCCAATTATGCTGGCTTACATACTGTACTTTAAAAAGGGGCTTACATGGGTTACACATTATAGCATCAATGTAAAATGAAAAGTCTGCATTTTAGATTAGTTATTCACACCAGATTAAATTTTACACCTAGGTTTGCAATTCAAATGTACAGCGACAGATTTATATTGACAGAACTTACCTTTAAGTGTCAGCTGTAGCACTGCTTCGCTGTAAACATTATTTGTTTACTCCGATTCACAGCTTTGCATGATTAAAAGCACAGCGTGTGCTTCTGCCTGATCACTGAAGCTTGTCGTGTGATCAGTGAAGTAGAAATATGTATGTGTTTTTATATATATGTGTGTGTGTGTGTGTATACAGTGTAAGTTTAAATATAAGTATTTGCAATCAAAGTTTTTTTAGTGGCCTGTTCTCAGACATTTCAGCAGTTTTAAGGTGTGTCTTGCTCTTTGCAAGGTATACCAGCTGCTGGCAATGCAGTGTAGTGGTGCTTAAAAATCCCCTGGGTGCTTACGTCAAGGCGTGTCAAAGCATATCCCAAAGGTACTCTCACACTTGTTATGTCATGAAGTGTGCTGGATAGTTTATTTTTTCTTTCTTTTACGCGGAAGACGGTGCCACTCCTGTTAAACAGATCTTGCAAATGATCTCTACATCTGCACACAACTCAAATGCAAGGACGAAAAAAGGTTGCTCTGCAGAATTGTCTTTTTTTTTCAGAATGTCTGCCGTAGAGATACAACTTTGTTCCAACTTTAAAGAATCCTGTGTGTTTTATGTTTTGCAAGGGTGGTTTTTGAAATAGATGTCAAGATTGTTGCTTAACCTTTTTGAAGAAGCTTCCACGTGAGTTGTCATGGATGATTGATTCAGATTTAACTTTTATTTATTTCTGTTATGTACAGTACAGTATATACAGGGTTTAGTTCAAAGGTGGTAAAACTCTGACCTCTAGTGGAAGTGTATCATTCATGCTGCTCAATGTTCAGTGTGACGTATTTAGCAGCACATAGTAAATGTGTCAGATCGATTTATACACGGATTTACAAAAGTATACCTTTTAATTATTCTAAAGTTAAAAAAAAATGGTTTTGAAGCTTTTAAGGCATAAACAAAAACCATTAATACTCAATATCGTTTTTATTTTGAAATACAAATAAAAAATACAAATCTATTATAAATGTAATCTAGTTTGCATACAGTAATATTTAGTTAAAAAAGTTTACCTTTCTTGGAGAAATCAATGATTTGGATGTTTACATTGCTTAACATACACTAAGAGGAAATTGTCACGTTTCCCTTTAATACTTAAAAGTAGTCACTGCTGCAAATCTCATACATCACCACTAGAGAGCAGAAAAGTCACGTCAATGTATCTGAAGAAGGTATATTCCATAAGATGCATCTCCTCATCGTGACGTGATTTGACTAGATTTACTACAATCATCTGAATAAAACACATTTAAAGCCAATTACGCAGCAACAAACCTTTTCCCTTTAACAATTTAAGGATTCTTGTTATTTTGAGAAATACATAACCTTGACTCAGCAAAGTAAATGTATTGGGTTGTGCACAAATATTATGACATTTTGAATGCAGCAGTCAGTTACATTAGGCTGATGGCAAGGAAACGACTAACAAGGTACAGTAGCTCCTTGCTGAATCCAGTTTCACTTTGTGGTCAGGCTAAGTGGAATTCTGTACTGCTTGCTGTGCGTATGTGTGTGGGTGGGAAATCAAGAGACCGGTGAGAGAGAGACAGGAAAGTGACCCCTGATAAAGCGGTAAAAGAGGCCAAGAAGAGACAGAGAACCCTTTTCAAACTGCTCGTATACAGTAGGAAGGATGTCATATGTTGAAACTCCAAATATTTCTCAGAGTGAAACCTCAGGATGGATAAAACTGAGCCATATTATTTCCCTGTGTTATTCCTTCATTTTGTGCACTGACTCTCGTTGTGTAGTGCAGTGGGTGGCTCAGGATGCTCAGCGGTCACATGAAAATCACTGGCTACTGAAGGTTTTTCTGGTGTGTTTGAGTTGAAAGTGACCGTCGTTTGAGCAACAGTTTCCAGTGAAAGGGCAGCTTTGTACAGCTTTTGTACGTGCTGCGCTCTACCCTAACTGACACACACAGTCCACCCCCCATTCTGCCTTTGATGCACTTACATATGTACATATACACAATACTGACAACACATACTCATTGTCATCACTGCGCTCCATGTGCAGTATGTGGAAGTACAGAAGGCGAAACCATCTAGGTTTCCCAGCTAACCGTGTTTATGCAGGCTTGTGGAGGAGGCCTCTCACTGGGTCGCCTTAGTCCACCTCCGAGCCCCCACTGGCTCCAGCCTCTGTTGATCTAGACATTGTGGACTATTTTCAACTGCAGGGCCACGGAGTAGTTGGCCAGTTGTGTGTTTCTTACTCGAAACTGTGTGTTTTGAAGATGGAGATAGGATGGTGTCTATGTGGATGAAAGTTAAAATCAGAATAGAATTGCTATTCCGCCTGTGTCTAGTAAAGTGGCTGCATGAGTTTGACCTGGTTAGTTGTTGTTGATGTGCTGCAAAACACTTAACACAATGTGAGGCTGAGATCATTTTTGCATGATAATGTGCAGCAGGACCTGGTGTGCTGTGTAGTTCATGCAGTCCAAACACAACGTTAATGTATTAAGTATTATGCAACGTTACATTCACAGTCTTTTATGTACAAATACAACAGTAACCCTCTTTGACAGAACCTTCACCTCCCAGTATTGAAGAAATTGCTCCTTTTCTTGTGGGTAATTGGCCTTTCCTCCCCCGACCTGTCACATCAAGATGAATGACTTAATTTGTGAAGGCATGTGGCCCTAACCTGCTTAATTAGAACAAATAAATCCACCAGACTTGGTAAAGGTCACCACCAAGTGTTGCTACATGAACGGGCATATTAAGTCAGTCCCACTGACTTACTGTACAGCTGCGGTGTGCTGTCAGCCAGTCTTGCACCTTTCTCTGGATTATTAGAGCAGTTAGCTTGTCTGCAGATGCAAACCAGTAAGTGTGGATGTGTGCGGAAAAGCATCGGGCAACGAAATATATATAATGTGTATATATATTGTTTTGTGGTAAAACAAGGATTCTTTATCTATAACTTCTTTCAACACACCAGCGCTGGTCTTTGGATACGCCCAATTTTTACTCCTCTGTTGACTACATAGTTTTTGTCATTATTTATTGAACAAATTGAACTTGGTTCTGTTTTAATGAGGTTAGTGAATTGAACTTATAATGAACATGCTCCCGTCTTTGCCTCAACTTAGGTCTTTGCTCTGCCTCAGTGACCTTTGGAACGTTATGGTGAGAAGGTCTCATAGGCAAAGCTTTATTTTTACTTATGCTGTAAGTTCTAGCCACACTTCTACCCATTCGCTCCTGACCCTAACAGAAAAGTGCGTCATCTGTCCAGCTTCTCATCGTGGCCATTAGTTACCATCAGGCTGCCTCTGTCCATCTGAATCACCTCTAAACAGTGAGGCAGGCCTCCCAGTGGTTTGCGAGACTAGACAGCTGCCCAATCCAAACACATGCAATCTGATCACTGCATTCTCCACGCAGACCCTTAACGTGGCTTAATCCTGCATAATGTGTAATGATGTCAAACGTGTGCCCCTCCAAGACACACATGTGCACCTGGTTCTCCACTGGAGCTGGCTCTAGCGTTACAGCGCGCGGTGACTCACAGACCCAGCCCCGTATTCTGCAATGTAGGGCGAAGGTCAGCAAAGCTTTGTGTGTCTCTTGTGGGTTATTTTGGTCTGTATGCGTGTACTGTATTTGAGGCCTGAGAGATGAGAAAGAGGAGGAGAGAAGCGTGTGTTCGACACTGATCGGGCAGCCGAGGGGTACTCTGAAAGGCCCCAGAAGTTCCCTGAGCAGCACCCAGCATAGAAGAACAACTATGGCCTTTGTTGGTCACCCCGTGGATCTCACACACAGTTAATATAGACTTTTCCCACTGACTCTGCCAAGAGTCTGAAGTCATTTAATGAAGTGGCGGCTGAGTTTAGAAGGAGCCAGTGTGCTCGCTGCTTGCACTGACAGAATGGAAAATGTCTGTGTTATGCAGCGTACAGCGAGTGACAAGAGGAGCGTGCTCTGATACTCACCTCTCTACACACACGAATGGGGGGATACATGCACATGCATTCAGATACATCAAAGCATTATGAAGAGAGACTTGCATTTCATGTGGATGGTAGTGACTCTTTCACTCAGGGATGCATCACTGACTCTGACAGGTTTGTAATCGCCTGTGATTAAGTGTAATGATAGCAGTGTTCCTTATACTGAACTCACAACTGAAGTGTTAAATTGGCATTCAGTCTTTGTTATGTCTGCAAATCTAGTGGGTTTTTTTTGTATAAATTAGGTGGAACTCTAGTGAAAAAAGTCTCAGGGGCCAAACATGTGGTACTTGTAGATTTAAAATGCTAAAGCATAATTGTTTCACAGCTCTTTTGTAGTTATCTCTTTGTTTGGTCCATTTATCAGTGCAGAACCCAACCTTTCATGTCCATTTTCACGGCTGTCTATTTATCCAGTCCAGCTATGAATGGACAGTATGTCTGTATGTATTTGGTCGCACTTCTATTCAAGCCCCTGTCTTTTCATCTATCTGTGGGCAGATTGCAGTCTGTTTTAGTGTCCTATTGTGCAGCTGTCAGTTATTTTCCAAACACTCGAGTGTCATTTGGTTCAGATTCCATCCTTTTCAATTCTTGTTTCTTTTCTACGGCTCCACTAGTGTACATCTCATTGAGTGTGCATCAGCGGGCAGATTCATTCTTCTCTTCTTCTAAAGGCACATTGGGTTGCTTCATAGATGCCATAAGCCTTCTTTTTAAATCCACGGACAATATGTTTTTGTCCATCCTCCTCTGTCCTTTTCAGGAGAGAGTGCAGGGATTCTCTCTGTTTCACCCTTCACTCCGTCTCTCTGTCTTCCTCTCTTCCCCCTCGCTGTCTCTCTCTCTATCTCTCTCTCATGGGCATCTGGGGGACCCTGACTATGGTGCTTCTCTTGAAGCGCAATTGTTTGCCTGTAATGAACCATGATGAAAGATAACAGAATGAAACGTAATAATTCATGGACGCTTGGTGAGGAGCACGTGGCTAGCGGTGGGCCCAAACCACGATAGCCTCCTGCTTGGTTCCCAAAACAATACAGAGGCACTGCCAGCACCACTGGTCTGCTCTGGTCCAGCGGTCTTTATGTTGTGTCATCTCTCCGCTATTCAGTCACTTAACAGGGAAAAGCTGTCTTTGATCACTGTAAAGCCAGCACATCTCTTTCTCTCTTTGCTAGGTTGAGTGGAGATTCTAAATTGCCTGTTGGCCTGAGTGGTTTGCCTGTCTCTCTATGTGGCCTTGTGATGGACTGGCAACCAGTTGAGAGATTGACAGCTGGGATGCTTAAGAGGACTAAGTAGTAGAAAGTGAATGAGGGAGGGGTGTTTAATGTCCCCCATGAAAGTTGCAAGAGCAAACTATTAACCAGAAATGGCCTGTTTCATGTTCAGCCACCACTGTCCACATTTAAACAGCTGATCAGAAAAAAATTGAAAAAATAAACACTACACTGTACTGTTACAGAAGAGGTAAACCTGGTTTCAGTTCGGATCTAAGACTATGACAAATGTTGTGGAGTGGATGTTGGTGGTGGAAGATGGCAGTGGAGATGAGGATGCTCCAGACTGGCAGTTTGTTGTCTGTGTTTTGTGTACATTCCAGTATATGTAGTTTTCTTGCACATTCTTCAACTGGGTATCAAAAAGAAAGAGACAACATTGTGCTTAACAACATAGCTTTCTCATAGTTGTATAGTTTGGTGCTCAGTGCAAGGCCAAATTATGCATCTTACTGTAATAATTCCAACCTCTGTAAATTTGCCACGGGAACACGTACATGTACTATACAGTATGTACATCACATCATAAGAGTTAGTAGAAGGGTCAACAAAAAGGGTGCAGAGCATTTTCATATCCGAGTATATGGTCTGGGAGAGATGGGCTCAGATTTTATGAATATTCATATGGCTTAAAAGTTGCGCTGTGTTCGAGGTTATTTTGCACGACATCCAGAGAGATGGACAGACAATGTGGAAAGATAATAATATAATGAAAGAGAGTCCCACTGCAAGTGTGCTTCGAGTGTGCCATCAGTTTGGTGGTCTTCCTCTGAAGGTTGTTAATTAGTGCAGAATGTAGACTATAGTTCGACTGCCAGCGCAGATGAAAAGACGAAAGGGAGAAAGAGAGAGGGGAAGCTTGTGTAGCTGCCAAGAAAAAGGAATTTGTG
The DNA here is from genome assembly GCA_030770545.1 of Macropodus opercularis. Lineage (NCBI taxonomy): Eukaryota > Metazoa > Chordata > Actinopteri > Anabantiformes > Osphronemidae > Macropodus > Macropodus opercularis. The sequence continues at coordinate 5,138,120 of CM061094.1, read as the reverse complement.
ATAGGCTGAGAGTGGTTCCAAAGCGCAGACTCCCGGGGCTCCTGCCTCCTGACCCTTGTGCTTATCATAGGACCCATGCGCATCAGAGTCAGACACAGCAGTGCAGTGAGCAACCCTAAACCCTAAAGGAGTGTGTGCTGTTAGAATTTGACTCGATTTGAGGAGGCAGGCTAAGTTGTTGTTGGATGTCAAGATGTGGTGAAGTGTGGCAGACCCGGGACAGGAACCCGACTCAATTTCTGCATTTTGAGCACAAAAACAAGAATCGTGTGCATTGTACAGCAAAGAAAGGAGCTAAATATGTTACAGGACGGTTTTGTGAAGTTGAGAGAGCTAAAGCTGCTTAGGGCGAAGCGGGGAAGCTGACACAAACTACTGCATTGGCCACACATCCATCTTACTTTCACACAAAAGAGGCATCGACTCTCCCCTTATTTCCAAGCTTTACCCAGGGAAATTAATGTTTACTCTTGTTATTGTTGTAATGGTTCCTTTTTGTGTCACTGAGGCATAAATCTACGCAGAAGGATGCTCAAAAGGTCCTAAATCCTTTCAAAGATGTTGCTCAATACTCTGTCAGGTGGTGCTGTAGATATGCTATATGCTCTGTGAATGGCTGTAGATCAAGTCAAGTGCACCCCCTCCCCTCCAATGTGGCTTCATTCAAGCCATTCACAACCTTCACACAATCAATTCTTAGGATAACCACACATAGCAACACAAAGGAGAAACCAGTCTATCTGAATGTACGTCACACCCTGTAAAGCACTAACACCTTGACAAATGAAATGGAATGAAGCAGGATTATGGACAGTATAAGCTTTGCAAGGCTTCACAAAGGTGGCCGTTAGGATCAGAGGCTGCGCATGTGAGGACTGGCTGAATACTGTAAAAAGTAGAGGTTATTATCCAAATATACCAGTGTGTCACTACGATTATTCACCCAACACACACACACCTTCTTCCGTGCAGTGCATACACTAAGGAGTGGAGAGGCTGGATGGAAACTGCCATTATGTCATCTCACTTGCACCCTCTCTGACTCGCCACACTGTGGTGCTTTGTGTGCAGCGGAGAAGCAGAAAGTTTAAAGGCAGCAATGGCTGCCGGGATGTACAGTACAGTATGTCACACGGCACAACTCTGTCAGTGTTTGTTTGTGTACTTGGAAAAACTGTCAAATTGAGGTAAAAATAACAACGACATCGTCCCAGATGTCTCCCCAAATTAGCATTTTTAAGGTAAGCTCTCTTTTGTTCTTCAGAAGTTGTTGAATACATTCATTTTGGCAACAGATTTGCTGCAGTTTATTGTTTACAGTCTTTAATTGAATAGATGGTTGTAACACTATAGAGATGGACGGGAGTTAGAAAGGCTATGAAAATTCAATGAGGACATCAATAAAACAGAAACCCGCAATAATTTTCCATGTGTCCCTCTCACTCAGTCCTTCTGGTCTGCCTCCGAACATCTGCTCCCAGCCGGCCACCTGTCTGCTGTCAAGTGCAATATTAATGCTCGCCTTGCACTTGTTAATTATTTCCCCTGAATGTAGGTATGTCAAGCCAAATATACATATTTGGGTTGTAAAGAAGAAGTTTCTAAGTGATCACTCTTTTTATTGTTCTCTTTCTTTTATTCTCTGTGTCCAGATGCCGTTTCTCAGGTCTTTCTATCTACTAGAGGGATGTGTGTGTGTGTGTGTGTGTGTGTATGTAAGCATCAGTATGTGTGTGTCTGAGCACAGCGTGCCTCCATACACCAACTAGAGCTTGTTTCCCAGGAGACACACAACTGCGTGTGCTAGGAGGGTGGCAGAGACATGGTCGAGGGGGCGGATGGATGGGATGGCGTGATGGAGGGGTGGCATGTCGAGCCAGAATTGGAAAGGGTGGTGGTGGGGGGGTGCTGTCGAGTAATGAGAGGTGTTGTCGGAGGGGAGCTGCGGAGGATGTGGCAGCAGAGCGAGGTGAGGCCAGGCGGGTGGCATGGCAGTGGGGCCTCCTTGTGTCCTGGTCCCTCTTGTCCCTCCTGGTCCCTTTTTTGCGGACAGCATCTGCAGCCTGCTTTACATGCAAAACACACCCTGCAGAGAGGGCGTCTACACATGAGGCTAAGGGGGCCAGAAGAAAAGCATTCCTGAGGCAGTGCTGGGAGAAGAGGGAGGGGGGTCTCTTCAACAGCCTCTCTCTAGCACTGTCTCACCCAGATGAAGCCATGGGGGGATGCTGTAATAAGGGATGAGAGGATAAATTCACTGCCGATTATTTTGCTTTGGGCTCGAGCTCATTTCCATACACGGTTAATGCTATTGTTTTCATTACAAGAGCTCCGTTTCATTTACACTAGACCTGACAGTGTCAACCCAACTTCACAGCCATGTCTATTTTCTTGTTTAGCTGAAGAATAAGCTATTATGTGCGTTGTATGTGAGCAGACAGGAGAATTGGTCACGATTTGGTGCCTCTCTGATGGAAAGTTTTTCAACTTGCTCAAACTTTTGAAAAACTAAAACCCAGAGCAATTTAACTCCTTGTGGCCAGTTTCCAGTTGACATTTCACTTACTAGAGGGGTAAATAGTTTTAACAAGTCCTCTATGCAGGCAGTATGGATTCCCATTGTTAACAGAGGGAAAAAAAAACAGGACAGAAAAATGGCTAATGTCATAATAATGCATTTTATTCCATGGTTTTCTCCTTTTCCTTCTATTATGTGTGATGCTAAGCCACTTTGCTGGCCAAAATAATCTATCCAACACTAACCAGATGTCAGGGCATGTGAGTCATCTCATGCAGACGACACTGCACTATATGTGAACATGACCTTAAGGGAATGACACCTGCCAAGAAACACAGGCATAAGCTCCACATACACACACCTGAAATATCTTCTGATAATATTATGCCATATTAAGGCTGTAGCTGTGACAACACCGCATTTGCCGTTGCACTGGTCACATGTCATTACTTTCAGCTCAGGTGACATTATGCCAGACAGTGTCTTTTCGATGCATTAGGGAGAATGGCTCAGAGACCGTTAAGCCTGACGTCTCACAGGCGCTGGGGTTAGGGCTGAACTGCAGTTTTGCGTCTGCTTCCTACGGAGTCAGTCTCAGGTCACCAAATGTCTTAAGTTTAAGCACTGTGGCAGTGACTAAAGTGAGGTTTAATTGACTCACTGCATGGATTTGGGATACTCAAGTGACATTTGGTAGCGTTTTATCTGACGCAGTATAGGTTGTGTTTCTTTGTGAAATGCGGCTCTGGTGCCACTTGTCTCTGTCAGTCCATCCGTCTGCTGCAAGCTGCACTTTCATCTTGACTTTTTTTTTAAAATCTCACTGCACGGGCCTTAACAAGTTATTCTCTAGACAGATAGCTATTTGATCTGTCATATCACTAACACTCCACACGTCTTCCATACATCTAGCCTCGCATGCTTCCATGTTTAGGTCTATAACTTTTATATGGTTATGTGAATTTCAGTCTGATGGCCAAAACGATTTCCTCTTTTTTTTAACATTTTGCATTGTTACATTCCTTTTCTCCTTTCCTACATTTTTATACATTGTCATTGTCCTGTCCTTGACGTTTTACTGATGATACTCTGCTAAAATGACTGCCGTCGCATTTGAATTCTGAATCGAGGCAAAAAGTTGCCATTGAAGTGCTGCCTTTCATTCCCAAGTGACCTTCTGTCTTTTTCAATCCTGTGGCAGAAGTGAATTGTGTAAGATTGCTCTCTTTGTGTAACTAGTGTGCGAACTGAGGAAACAAGTGCTATTGCTTCACTTAATGTTAACACATGTATATCAGCAGGTAAATTGCTGCTGGCTCAAGTTTCAAGTTTAAGCCAGTTTGATCCATGTCTAATTTAGTATGTCTTGTCATTGTAAAGGGACACACAACGTTCAAAAGAAGTGCATTGTTCATTTTGCACTGCCCAGAAACACAGTATTTAAACCATACTGCATCTTAAATGTTGTCATCAATCACCTGCTGCCAAAGAGTTAAAATGTGCTGTGGTGAACTCTGTCTGATCAGCTTGCTCACGCTTGCATGTTGGACATTCTCCGTGGAGCATTCAGAAAGCTCTGGGTGGACCTCAGGAGCAATAGTTGCTGCAGCTGGGAGTGACTGGCTGGCTCACTGCTGCGTTCTGGGCCAGAGGAGGAACTCCAGGAATCATCTGTTGTGTCCTCCTCCAGCACATACCTCAAATACCTGCACACTAGAAAGGAAAGCTTACATTTTCTAGTATAATTTGCTAAATCATCACTATTTCTCGGTCATTTCTTTCTTTATATGTTGTATTTATCTGTATTTTCCGTGTTTTTTACTTTTACTAATGGTTTCTTTTGCACTTGTGAAGGACGCTACCATGCCCAGTTCCAGATGTTTAAGTCAATGCTGAGGGACGAGGCAAAACCATTGCATAATTACAAACGTACACAATTAAGATCCAGCTTTAGGACTGGATCTAATCTTAGTTTGACGACTCCCAAAGACTTAGCTTTATGGTGTTGTGTGGAATGAGCGCCTGGTCAACGATGTGGCATCCTCAAACTCCTGTAACTCTTTAAATGAGGATGTTTGGAATACGATGGAGTCTCCAAAAACACTCACACCCCCAGCAGGAATGCTCTGTGTGCAGCATGTGCTTATCTATGCTCGTATTCTCACATTATTCTGTCACTGGTTGCATCTTTCATGTCAACAGAAAAACTGCAGCAACTTCATATGTATCTCATTAATATAGATGACAACACCCCGAAAGCACGGAAAAAACAAACACCAATAAAAAACAAGCAACAATACAATTACAGTGAAATTCTTGAATGGTGCCATGTCTTAAATCAACAACAGAGGCCGTTCATGAGACCCCACGTCATTTGGTTACATTTACTGTATGGTGGTTTACATTAAACGTTTGCCTTGAGTTTGCTCTTTGAAACTCATATTTCCATTGCAACTAGTAATTGTGGGTCTTCTGCATCAGAGAATACAGATGTAGTTACTTAAAGTCCCTTTCCACTGCCTGCATTGTGCCTTCATTGCAACAGCTGAGCCATATTTTCCAGCAATATAGTGGGTCATATCAAGGTAACCTCAGCGATCATATATGTGTTCGTGTTCTCGGAAATGAGGGCTTGATGTACAAAATGAAACTTTACTTGAACGCGACCCCTTCCTCGAACTGCTCTGAAACCCTTTCTAGGTTATTTTTCTTAGTCTCTCTGTGCTAAGCTTCAATAGTTCAGAGATTTCTCCTGTTTACAGTTGTCAAAAATAGTTTGTCTGCTTTTGGCCTCCTGCTTTTTAAGTCGCACTTTTCTGACACCAAAGACGAGATGGAAGCCACAAGCGTTCTCTCTCTCCGCTGTTTCCCATGTCTCGCTAAGCACAGAGCATGAGCAGATGGAGATGCAACGCTCTGTCCACATGTGTGCACATGCACACATTTGTGTCTCAGAATGTGGAATGAAATAAATCCATGAAAGTGAGAATTCTGAAATCCCTAGATTGCAGACGGATTTCTTACTCCATACTTAAGTTGTTGTTTTTTTTCCAGTGGTGTGTGTTATATATCAATGTGTAACACATCAAACACAGTTCACTGAAATGTCAGAGCCTGAAATAGACCTGAAATTCACTCTCAGCAGTTTTTCAACATCCTCCCACCCACCTGATGCGTTTTGGTGAGGGGACCTTTCTGGCGATCACTGTGGCATCCCTCCTGCTCTGAGAATACAGAAACATTCTCCAACCCTGTTCTGCGTCCCTGTACATGCCCCCCACCCCAGCCAGACATCCTTGTCTTGTCCCAGCCAGCTAGCGGCTGCAGAGCAAGGGAACAGGAGGCCCCACCACTGGCCCAGCTGTTCCAGACTCCTCTGCTGCCCTGGGCCTCACATTCCCTCACTCAAGGGAGCTTTGTAGTTCTGACATCTTGGAACAGTTGAGCAGCTCAGCTTCTAATGCTGCTGTAATGGTGAGAGAGAGGGAGAGACAGAGAGAGGGTGGGGGGAGAATGAGGCCGGCTTTATGTGTGCTTGCTTGTTACCAATCTCCTCCCGCCGCTATCCCTTCATCCCCCCACCCCCCCGTCTTGAATCCCTTTACTGTACTTTTCAGGGTATTTTGGTTACATCACATCTAGTCTGCACTTTCACGTGTTTCTCCATCCTGTGTTACATCTGTACCACACTGCATAGTTTCTACTCTGTTGCACTTTACTGTAATGTAAGGTTCTATATTTTTTCATCCTGCATATCGTCATCATCATAATCTTCCATACTGTGTTGTGTGTGTGTTTACTGAAGTCTGTTCCTAACCCAGACCGTCTGAGCCACACTGTGGTGCACTGTGTTTGTAGGAGTCTGCTAGACCTCTGGTTAGGTCATACTTCACTGCACTGAGCCGTACTGTACTTTTGCATGTAGTGGTGGCATCCTGGCCTTGGTCAGAATATGTCGTTTGTGAACTGTCAAACAGTCAGCTGTTGGGATGCACCGTACTGTGACTGTGATTCCACTTTGCCCTCTTCTTTGCCACACTGTTGAAATTTTGACAAATGCAGTTTCATTCAGAATCTAGATACACATTTCGTTAGAGGAGAAGCATGAAGCTTGTTGACTGAAATCAGCAGGATTGAGAGAAACTACTCTATGGGTAGGAAGGAAAGATTCCGTTAGTTTTATGCAAATTTTATATAAACCTATTAATTATTCCTGAAACACGGCCTATTATTGACTTTTCCCTTTAATTTCCTTTTACTCCTAAGACTTAATTTCAGTATCCAGACTGAGTGCAAACGCTTAATGCTAATACAGAAACCGTGTGCTCATCGTTAGGCTTAAACTAACTGTGTGTTAGATTGCTATGCGTTAATTCCCAGAGATAGATGTGTCTCAACTTACATTATGACTGAGTGGCGTAGTTCCCAGGTTGCTAAGTTTGAACTCCAGCACTTTTGCCAGCCTTGCACTTTACACATACTCCTCAATGACGAGCCATTCAGGAAAGGCAAGTTTTATGGGTCAATCGAGACAGTTTATCTGAGGTTATGGAACTGTAGATCGAATCATAGATCTTAGAGACTAATCGCTCTCTACAATCCCTTGTCACACTGAAAGGGCTATTTTCTTTCTGCACGTATCTTGTGCAATCAGTTACAATCCCATTTACTCCACAGAAAACTTCATGGGAAACTTAGTGTGTTCAGGTGCCAAGAGAGATTTAAACATCCCACCCTAAACTAAGGCATGCCTACGTGTGTGCGCGCCCCTTGACGGTTGTAAACAGTTTCGCACTGCGATTGTGCGTCTGTAGGCTGTAGTTCCGGTGTTTTTTGCAGAAAAGCCGCGTGTCCAAAAATAAAGGGGCTCATCATCATAATACAAAAAAAAAAAATCTTGATTTGCAACAAACAAACTGGACTCATAGTGTAGTGGAACCCTCTGGTCAATGACATGCAGACCTTCTAAATTCCTCCAAGTGCAGCTCTTTCAATAGTCTCAGTGATGATGCCTTCCTACGCAGATAAGGCACACTGCTCTCTCATTCCACTGCCTTTTCCAGATGCATTGCAAGTGTACAATGAATATCCCCTTGTTTAAATTTCACATGCAGCAGAAGAAGAATGCCTGCGTATGAGGCAGACTGACGTAGAAATTACGAGAGTGGAAGATATTTACAGTAGATTCTTTTTGCAGTACCTACTGGTGACCTTAAGATGGAACTGCTGCATTCATTTTAATGCCTTCCTGGGTCAGAGTATCCTCCAAGTTATGGTTTTTGCATGCAATAATAAGGCCACTGGAGGATACTGATAGTCAGCATGATGATAAAACCTGTATGAATGCATTTATATAATCTAATGTGCAAATAGTACTTCATCTCATGTTCATGGCCGTGTGTTTGTGTGTGGCCAGAGTTTCCCTGAGTTCCAATCTTCTTGGTGTTTTCATATCTTGATAAACTGCACAATCACCATCCACCACCAACCATCAAATCAAGTCTAATAAATGATATCAATTAGAGGTGAAACGGTATAAACATTTAGTATTGTGATTATAGTGACACATTTGTCACAGCATCTCTCCAATATCCACAGATAGCAGGAGGCACGCATCATGTTGCATCTAGAGGCTGACTGGCTGGCAGGTATCTAGGGCTGGGCCACACAGACAGCAGCTCAGGATCTAGAGAAAGCATCCAGGAAGTCATTATGAGACCTGGTAACTGAATGCTGTCCACTCCCTATCTAGTGAATCTAGAGTGAGTCCAAAGTCTGGACGTATGCTGTTGCTAACTTTAGTTGATGGACTGGATTTCAAATGTGCATCAATCATTTTCACATAATATCTGACTGAAATATTTAAAAAAATAAACGTTTTACCAAGATTTGCTATGAAACTGGGAACTGTGTGATCCACAATCCACACGTTTCAGATATATTGATTTTAATACTGTGTGGGAACACATACATATACGAAATGTCATGATGAATATATATTATATATTTATATCAATATTTAACAAAAAGCTAGAATTTCATACGGAATGTGCAGGGATAGAAATTCCTGAGACTCCGTTCTGGCTCTGCGTGTTATGATACGTGCAAAAGTCTTGACAATGGAGCTTGACAATGATGAAGTCCATGATTTTTCCACCTTTACAGAAGTGCACTGCTACACAGGACTACCTTTAATGAAACATAGAAAGTTTACCTGTGTTTGAAATATCTGTTGTTTAACATTTCAGATTATTTCTGTGTTATTTAATATCTGATGTTACAACTTTAAAACGAATGGAAGTATTCTTCCATTTGCCAATATCTCATATAAAGTTTCACAGCTTTGAATGAAGAGACAGCTGACATTATGTGTTAAAGAATGTACTGCATCAGGGAAGTTTTCACTTTATTTCAGTGCAATAAAAGATTTTTTCATGGGCCTCTAAGCTGATGTGTGATGAATTTGCATCCTAGAGTTCTGGAGGTTTTTAGGGGGCTGTGTTTGCTTTGAGGACCACAGGTGTGCACCCATCTGGGGTCTAACCGTTGAACCAGTCTCCCTTGAAAGAGAGTCTCCATTCTGCCAAAACCAACAAGTCAGTTTGATTCAGTTTATATATTCATAGGCACGCACACACAAAGTGGCACCTTTATGTTTGTGAGGCCACTCATTATACACACATGCACTCCCTACCTCACTGCAGTACACTAACCCCAATCCTAATTAAAATATCATTTGAATTATGATGTTAAAATGTTGTGATGTCTTCACACACACGCACACCTTCTTCAGTGAAATGCATACACTATGGAGTGGAGCGGCTGGATGGAAAACACCATTATGTCATGTAGTTAACTAAACGGTGGCTAATTGAGTAGCTAAGTCAACAGAGGATGAGTGAGGATGAGTTGTGTGGTTTTATGTAAAACTCAATGTCCATGTTTACGGGTTTGTTTGTGCAGCCGTTGGTAGGCAGATGTGGAGAAATGTGCGGGTAGTTTCCCTATCTTAAACCACACAATTTCACTAGAACTTCTCATGGTCAGTTGCAAACCTCATTTTGTGTATCAAAGTAGTTTTAAGCTTTATCGCTATTTACACTGGTGCCTTCAAAGCACAGTTGTGACATTTGCCAATGTGGCAGCATGCTTAAGTGACGCCGCCGTAGTACGCTTTTGATGTTTCCTATGCAGTTCAGTACGGGTGACATTTCTCAAAGCATGTATAGGACCTTGTGGCTACGTAGAATTCTGTCTGCATAGGTCGAGCGATTTTTTTTTGACCTCATTGTCATCACTCGCCGTACAACATGTAAACATCAGAGCGTGGCGTGCGTAAGGAGGCAAACAAGTGGCCGTTGTCAAGCTACCAAACAGCAGAATGGAAATGCAGTGACGCATTGATGCTTCATGCACGTCCTGTTCTTGGTATTCATTTTTTGGAAGATTTCTAGGAATGTGAGGCAACTGGTGTATTTGGTTTGCTTTTTGTTTTTTTTCTTTTTCCTGTTTAGGGTTTTTTTTTTTGTGTGTATGTCGCCGATGGTGTCACGTTGTTGTTGTCATGTCATCAGTATTAATGTACACGTGGATGTTTCTAATTTAAAATAACAGTATAGTTTTAACTTATTTTAACATGGACACTTAAAATGACTTAGATCTTTGCGTTGAGTTTGTCACAATATAGCTTTTTATGGTAGAAGGCTCTTTGCATGTCTGTAAATGTGAAAGCAACTCCCCACTTTGCCTAAGGAACCCTGCACTGGACATTACCTGGAGGAGCTGTGTGTGTATGTTTGTGTGAGCGTGAACGTCCGAAGTTCAAGTAATGTCTGATTGAGCCCATGTGCGAATAGAGCAGGTAATGGTCCAGAGAATTTACAAGTTAGTGGGCGTCTCTGCTTTGATTCGCTCAAAAGACATGGGAAATATTTTACATGCTTTCTCATGTTCAGGACTCTCGGTTATGCACATACCACATCGTTTCTAATCCTAAACAAAGTATGATTTTATGCAGCAGACCTTTTGGGTCGCATGTCCGGCTCGGTCTAAATGGAGGCCATCTCTGAATATTTACTGGACAATCTGATGGTGTGTGCTACAAGTACGACTTCCGTTTTGCTTTATAAAACCAAACCAGGGTGAACTAAATCTGCACAACTTCATTAGATGTCCAATTTTACGGAAAACACCAGACAAATTGGTGACTGAGGTTAACCATCCACAACCTACAGGTTTTTCTGTTTTTGAACTTGCATATGTGCATTTGTCTGATGAGATTCCTCCTCCTCCTTCTTCTTCTTCTTCTTCTTCTGTTTTCTGTATGTTGGTCAGCGTTGACTCTTAAGCCTGCCACCTACCGTATGTTTTGACCACAAGACCAGGACACCTCAGTGTGGGAGAAAGGCTGGAATGAATAGAGGCATATAGTATGACTACAACTCCTATACTTTCAGCTCAGGCCGACAATTTTTCAGTCTATCATCTACAAATAAAACGTTTACTGGTGATAACATCCAAACGCACTTTCTCTTGGCAGTTAGAGTTGTTGCCGGGAAGACTGATCAGATTATTTCATAAGAGACTGTTTCATTAGATATATTGCTACATATCGAAAACGCACACAAAAGAAACTGTACAGAGGAAGTGATTTGGAAATAAGTTTCCTGTTGGACACCAAATGAATGACCACAGATCATACCTGCGGTCACTTCACTGATGATGGGGATCCCACAAACTGCTGACTAAACACAAACAGCACCTAAAAATATGAAACTCCTAGTTTAGTTTCACATGTCTCATTGTTGTAATTTGTTTCTCTTTTTAAGCTTGTTGCCTTTTGCAAAAAGTCTAATTCAAATCAATCTTCTCAACACCTATTGTGTGAGTCTTTCCACATGATTTGATTTCAGGGATGCAATCGTCCAGAAATGTTGCACAGAAATAAGACACCTTGATGAGCTATTGTATTTGTGTAATGGTGGTGTGTAGGAGGCCTCAGGTTAAGCTGGTTGAATATTGACATGTAGACAGTTAGAACTGGTGGGATAAGAATTACAGAGTCTTCCTGTGACTGCATTGCTACCGAATATCTCTATAACTTAAATGGAAGTACTGTCGAAACTTGCTGGGGGCATCTGCAAAAGCATTTGTGACTTAAGTGTGCGATAAAAGCTGCAGTGCACACAGTATTGCTGACTGATTTCATAGGTATTTGGATACTCGGTGGGATTTACTGTAGACTTCTTAATCCTGCCTTGCCAGTCAATGGAGCTTGACCAAAAACAGTCATTAGCGCTATTTCACTCTCCATTGCAAACAGGGCTCAAGGGGAAGTTGAGGAGACATGTGCGTCACATTGGCTGCTTTCAGACTGTCAAGAAATTATCTTGTCACGTACAATAAAGCTCGCTTAATTCTTCACGCACATTCATTAGACATTTAGTAGTTGCTGACAGTTACAATGTCACACTTTGAGCAGTGAATATTATTGGAAGAGAATATCTGATATAAGAGCGGTAACTGAGAAATGTGCTACATCAATTATTTGTTACTTTTGTAACCATGGTGAGCAATCGTGAGTCATTATTATGACCTACTTGTGTTGCTGGCAGTGTGGTTAATCACATAACAGTGTTTGCATCACGTTGGTTCCCGTCACAGTCTACACACTTTGTGTTGATCCTTCAGGACTTAAATTGATCAAATCATTTTTTTTTTCCCTTTTCAATTTGCACCCAAGAAGCCACAGTGACAAAGCATAAGTATATGTTTTTAAAAGGATTAAATAAATGTATGAGAAGTAATACACAGAGTCTTGCTTGCTTGGAGAGTCTTGATAGTTCTGATTGTCTTCCATTTCCCAGTGTTTGGGGGGTCAAAGGGCAGTGCTCCTCACTCACTACAGGTGGACTCCAGTCATTGATACTGCAGCAACCTAATGAAAGCTGCGTGTAGCCTCGTTCTGTGCGTATGTAATGTATGTAACTTGCCATTGTCCATTGCAAGCATTTCTGGACTTGGGACAAGACATACATCTTTATTTTCTTCTCCATATGTCTTGAGCACCAATATAAGGCTAAAGTTGTTTTGAAGTGGTGTGTGGTCACCCAGCAACAGTTGCCCTCTTACTTGCGTATCAGTCTGCTGCTCTTGAGGGGGCTCGGCAGGATGCAGGTCTTCAGAGATTTCCATCAGCCATCGACTCAGATTTTAGAGCCATCTGCCATGGTGAGGTTGGGGCTTTGCAGTTTACCTTGTCCCTCTCTGAGTGCCGTCCCCGGCAACGTTTGACTTTTGCTTTTGGGGTCATGACCCTCAACTCATTTCCTTCCAGGCGGCCATTCTGCCAGCAGGGTTAAGTTTATATGATACCCCTGGATAAGTGCTACATGAAAGTGCCAAGTTTCTGGCATCAGATCTCTCAGCTTTGATGCTCTGGTTTCTGTTATGACCCCACTTCGTCCATATTGGCCTTCGGTCCATCTGGACAAGCCCCGCACACCACACATACACACACACACACACACACACACACACACACACACACACACACACACACACACACACACACACACACACACACCCTCTTCTATTATTATGCAGATTCTCACCCCAATAAAAAAGTTTTTCTTAGACTCCAGGTTAAGATTTTCCCATTGCAGTTTCACACAGAACTGGCACTAAACTGTATTGTGAATTCATATTGTTTTATTCCTATTTAATAGTAGCAATGCTAACCTCAGCTGTCCTTATGGTATTTACTGACTTACTGTTGTTTATTGAAATAATAATATTAATATTATATAATATCTTATTTTATTTTAACTTACGCCATACAGTTGTGCATCCACAATGTACAGTATTTATTTTCAGTTTAAGTTTAGCAAGTCTATAATTAACATTGGCAAATATTTGGTGGATTTTTGGTTCTGTGTGGTCATTCACAAAGTAACCCTCCCTTGAGAGCTGCCCTGGAATTTGTTGAATCTTTGAACCCTGAGCACAGCCGGCTGGTTTCACAGGCTTGAGGAATCTTTCAGTGGCCTTTGGTGCCAGGAGGAGGCCATCGGTTGTCAGGCCAGAGCCCCTATCATCCCTGATCTGGCTGTCCCAGGGTTTTCGAGGATTGAAAAAGCTGATGAGATTTCCCAAGCTAAGACCAATAGGAAGAGAAGGAGCATTTGAAGAGAACAGAGCAAATAGATGGGAAGATGTGACTAACTCATCCAACTGCCGCAGCAGCAGCCCTGGTGGGTGCATTGCACACCATTGCCTTTAAAATAAACATATTTACAGGAGAGGTTCCTGTTTATGCTTGTTCTACTCTGAAGGAAGATGCATTTACCTTGCCAAAACCAAGACACACCTTGTTTTGTAAAAACCTTCACTCTTTTTTTTTTTTTTATACAGTTAGTTTGTCTTATGTGGTCGAACAAGCAGCAACTAAAAATGAAAAAGCCCCGTTTGGTTTTGATTTAAGATAAATACAAGATTCGTTTTTTGTGTTTGATGATAGTTTGAGCTGTGGCGTAGCTACAGTTTCTTCGAATTTTTACTTTAAACAAAGGCTAAACCCACACCCTTACCTTAGATGACAGGGTTTTTTTTCTATACAATTTACAAAATACTGTATGTATAAAGTTTTCATTAATGTTTCACAGGTAATGGTGAGGACACGATAATGTTTTATTCCGTTTAGACAGGGTATCAATACATATATTTAAAAATAAATACAACCTGGCCAACAGAAGACCCTGTAAAGATCAGCATCACCCACTAAAAGTGTAGTAAGACATGCAAAAAAAAAAAAAAGTTCACACAGTAATGATTCACACAGCAGCACACGACTGCCCTGGTATGTACAGCACCTTAGATCCTTGGCTGCCTTATGGGTCCAGTTTCAATTGACAATGAAGTTTTCTTTTAATACTTAGAGAAGATGTGTTGTACAAAACACACCTACAGCATCACCCTTCTAACTAATGCTTTGTAATGCCTGCCTACTTACTAACAGACTTGTTTTCTCTTGATTCGGTAAAGCCGTGTTCATCTTTCGTCTGTGTTCACATGTGCACACGCACATATTCATGAATGAACTTGAGTGTGAGAGACTCGCTGCTAAGGTTGCTGGGAGGGGTAATCACCCAAAGCAGTGTCATAACTCAGGAATGCTATCAATGATAGTTAATTTTATGTGTTAGTCTGGAGGCTAAGGAGAGGAGTGTGACACATGCGTGGGCACATGGTTTTACTTGTTGTGACTCAACATCTTGGACAGGGATAGAAAGCGTTCAAGCGTAAATGTTACATTTCTAATTATACTAAGGATATGGCTGTTATGAGTATAAATCTCAAATGTCAGCAATTCAACCTACATGAAAGCTTTTGTGTCCATCTAATTTCCTTGGTGCTTTATACATTACTGTATATTAGATATGATACAGTAGGTATCTGTCTAAATTTGTGTTGTATTGATATCAAAGTTTTCTGATGCAATTTTAATTTGAGAGGACAGAGAGATCACCCTGGAACACAGGCTTTGAATGTCAAGCCTGTCTGACTTGGTCAGAAGTTCAGCCATTCCGCATTCTTGACTAAAGGATAAAGCAGCCTTAATCCCCTTTACCAGGTAGTTAGAGTTGGCAGTGGAGCCAGGAATTCCTGCAGCATACCGATTTGGGGAAGTTGCTAGGGTTTGGATGGACAATTCGGACAACAATGAAGTACCCTGAGTCGAAGAAAAATGAGATTTAAGTTCTGTGAGAAAGTCGTATCACCACAGAGATGGGTACCTTGTAGAAGTTGAACATATTTACTTTACAGCGCTTCTGGTTCTGAGCTATTGGCAATTGTTTCAAAAAGGTGTGTGTACATCTAAAAGTAGGGTAGAGAGCTGTGAAAGAGGAAGGCAAAGCGGTTATGAACAGCAGTGATGTGTGCTCCTGATCTCATGACAGCCAGGCCATAGCCCAGGCTCTGTAGACTATAATAACAGCAGGCCCTACAGCAGCTTACCTGGCCATCAAACTGAGCCAATGACCTGCCAGCCTTGCTTCCAATAGTCCAATGTCAGGGATCAGGATCAGCCTGACAGGAGTGACTTCAGAGACACAGAAGGCAGCGTCTAGCTCCTTTATCTGTCTCCATAATGCTGCCAAAGACTCAGGCCTCCGCAGAGGTGGAGCAGCATTACTGACCTGTCCTGCTGCTCCTCTCAGACCCGGTGGATTAGCTGTGAAAAGGCCCCCAGAGAAACACTGTGGGTGAAATACACTGGCCTGTCTTTGTCCTGTCTGTCTGCTGTACTGGGGCGTACTGACTTTAGCCCTCTGTCAACCAGGCCTGGTGAAACCCCTCAACAAAAGCCATTCATCTGTTGTACTGTACACGCCAAATGGCTGGCATTCCTCCTCATGAGTTGTTTTGTAAGCCGCATCTGTCTGTCTGCCTCTGCAATTACAAGTCTGTTAAGAGAAGAATGGTTTCTGTGCAGCTGGGGTTTTCTGCGTTTGCTGAGGAGATCTGATTAACCTTCTGTCTACTCATTACAGACCACTGACCAGACATGTTTTTATAACAGTCATTGTGACACTAGATTAGGTTTTTGCTTACTGAAAAGCTGCACTGTGTAAAGTCACATATTCTGTGTAAGGTTCTTTGTCAGAGCGCTTTAATTGCAATTATTCTCATCCGGTTTATCAACTATCACATTAGACTTCTCACATTATAGTTGAATGACTTTATTACACAGTTTATACATAATGATGTCATAATTTTTCCATTAATGAGGAAGATACGCTGAGTTTTATCTTAACTATATTATGTTTCTTGCTGCATCAGCTTCACGTGCATTTTTGAGTTGTTATTGATTAATTATAATTCCCTTGTTGAGAAAGAATGTAAAGAATTTGTCACACTACAAAGGAGTCACATGAGTATTTCAGACTAAAACGTGAAATCTGAGTAGTAAATAGATTATTTTCTCATAAAAGATAGAATCTTCTGTGGCACTTTGTTTAGTGTTTCTGTAGTTCAGTCAGTTGTGTTTTATTTACTTCAACCACACTTGACCACATATATAGTAGGAAATTAGGAAAGGTTCATAATTGGAGACCATAAATATCAATAAATATACCTACTATAACTATTTCACATGATATCTGTACTCATAAAGTACGAGTATATTTGTTTCAATCTGCTGAATTTAAACATTGTTCTAAGTTTTACTCCGGTATTGCAAAAAGAGCCAAACTACCTTTTTCTCCCACTTGCCTCAGCTGTGAAATCCAGCTGTAGCATAGCTTCAGCACCTGAAGAAACAAACACCAGCATTTTCATTTAGCCTTTTTTGTGTGACATGAAATTGTTTGTGATGGGCCGTTATCTTTAGATTTTGACATTCTGAATCACTCCGTAAATCTGATAAACAAACAACTTACAGTAGCTTAACCAATTCATTGATTTGCCCACATCTACAGTATATCCTTACCAAGTAGTATTTTGCATGCATAGTATGACTGCAATTTGCAAGATTATGGTTTCTTTTGCAGATTACATGTATTAAACTGCTTCCTGCAGACTAATAAATGGTTTCTTTTGAGGCACTGGCTGCAGGACATGTAAGCTATCATTTTTTTTTCCTCTTGTGAGAGAACTTGAGGAATCTCAGAACACTTGGCATTGCAGTAGCCTCCAGTAATGAAGGTACTTGTGTCTAATTTATTATTAAAATTAAAAAAGATCTGCACATTCGATTCTGTGGGTGTCTTCGTGATGGCGTGTTTATGAGATGTGCAAACATCTAATTTAGTTTCGTGTCAAGCCAACATTGTAATATTAATGTGTGTAAGATGTCAGGCAATGCAACAGAGAAGCACATGATATACAGCACACATCAGCGCTAACAAGAACACACAGAGCAGTTGGGCTGTGTTATTATAACTTTAATTTATTTCATTTAATTGTCAGATAATTTGTTTTTATGCCCTCCTTCAAAACAAGAGCTCTGCCCTCTAGATACATGAAAGACAGCTGCATTATATCTTTGCTGAGTAGCATTTATGAGAGAATGTGGAACAGTGGACTGCAGTGATTGTCACTCACTTGGTGTCCTCTTCCTTGGCCAAAGAACACACACAGATATATACACACGTAGCTGTACATTGTTGCTCTCATGCTCGTTCCTATGTAAAAATCCGGTTAAACCGACTGAGAGCATCTTTTGGACCTGGTTGCCACGTTGCTTTTCCCCGTCAGCCGTGTCACCATGTGCGAGTTTGTCACCGTGTCACCCTGTCCCACACGGAGCCTTCTGTTCCCACACGGTTAAAGAAAACGCCGCTCACAGGTCGGTTGCCCATTCCCAACCGGCTCACCGTTTCAGCGGCTGGAAATCCCCCTGCGCACAAAGAGGCCAGATATGATACCACAGCACTGCAGGCGAGGGAGGTAGGCACAGTATTGATACGGCAAGTGCTTTTGTCTGGGAAAATCCTTAAGGGAATGCAACCAATTGTATGGGACCGCATTCTGTCCCCAGTGCTGCTGGTATGTGTTACTTGTTTTGAATTGGAAAGAGACAAGTATACTTGGTGATGATCAGTGCTTGTGTTTCGTTCTTGTGAGTCATTTTGTTTTGTTTTGCGGATTGCACACTTTTTTTTTTTTTTTGTCCATTCAGATTGTATCAATCCTCTGAAGCTCACATGGACATTACATGTTCACATTACTCGTTTTCACAGACCTAAATGCTCTTTTGAAGGTAAAATACTGATACCCTTTAATACCCAGGGAACCCAGGCATTTAAACCCCCACAGAGCAAAAAAGATGGCAGCAAGATATTCAGTGATGAGAGGCCACGTGCTGTTCAGTCCTGGACCCTGGACGTGCTCGGTAGATGGACAAGGTGCTTTGCTTGAGAGTCACTGGACTGTGAAAGCGAAAGAGAGAACAGGCCAAATGTGTCCCCCTGGGCAGCAAAGTGAAGCTCTCAGTAGCACAACGTGGTTTGAATGCACCTCAGATGCAAAGGGGAAGACATGTGCGGTCCCAAATGCATCTACTCACCACATCACTAAATATTTCCATGGCCGTGAATCCTCGCACAGACAGCCCCCACTGCTGTCAGTGAGTGTGAGCCAAACCTTTTCACAACATATCTTCTACACAATTCAGAGAAAAAGTGTTCCTCTGGTTTTGCACCAGGCAGAACCCTTGGGGCGAACAGGGTCTGTCTTCAGGCTTGCGAGACAACAGAGAGCTTCAGAAAGAGAGAGAGAGAGAGCTTGGTTGCTTTTCTCAGAATTCTGGAGAGCATTTGTCATGTAGTCCTCAGTCCTTTATGTGGTCTTTTTTTTTTTGCAAAATGGTCTACTGCAAAACTAGTTTTACTTTTGCTTTACTAGACAAGCCTCTGTTTATTTAACTTTCAAAAACAAAAACAGTTGGTTGTCGTGGGCCCAGCAATGGCGGCAATACCTGGAGGAGATCTTGTCAGTTCACATGGTTTTACCTGAAATACACAGAGCCAGTAAAGGACGGGTTAATTGAATATGACATATGGAATATGACACATAAGTAGAAATAAAGCTGGTATAAAATTACATCCTGTGAACAGAACGTCAAGCAGGCCAGCTACTATGAAAGATGCTCAATTTCTTTCATTACAATTAGGTTGAAGAACTTAAATGTCTACAGTATAAGCACAAAAGCCAGTTTTTGTTGTTTGCTGTTTTTTAAATAACATTGTTGTATTTGTTGTGTGTTTGTTTGTTTGTTTGTTTCATTACAAATGAGAAGAATGTCGCAGATTGCAGAAGTTGATATAGTACATTGTTTTTCTATACTGGTGATCATATTTAAAAGTTACTCAAAAAGTTACGTAAACTTGTTCACAGTTGGTTTAGATGTGATTGCTGGTGCTTAATATTTCATATGTGAAAAATATCAAATTGAACGCAAGTCAAAGATCCCCAGAACTTAGCCTGTGTTTGTTTTTAGTTGTATAAACAATGCAAATCACCAGTAGATTACACTGGGAATATTTTTAGATTTTCCTGTATTATAAGTATTTTGAGACCCTGAGTAATCATAATTTAGTCACATTTTACATATATATGCAGGATAATATGAATGTTTCTCAAGCCATGTCTGGTAATGACTATTACAGTACTTCCTTATACTTTGTTTACTCTTCCCAGGCCAAGACTTTAGGGGAATTTTTTGAAACTATGCCTATTTAAAGTTGTCATTTGTGTTTTCTGTGGTTGGCAGTTTTCTTTACACCACATGTCCATTGTTGTTTCTGCAATGCGAGGGTCCCTAGTCTGTGGTTTAAATTGGTCAAATAATCTCAAAGGGTTAAATGACAGCTGCAGGAGGCACCGTATCAGGGGTCCATCTTCCTGTGCATAATGCATGTACATTTCAACCTGCCTTAAGCTATACAAGAAGCCAGTGTTAGTATATTTTACTGTATTGGCGAGAATGACCAGGAGTTTTTCTGTGTGGGATTTATTTGCCCCTGTGTCTGCGTGGGTTTACTCTAGGTACTCCGGCTTCCTCCCACAGTCCAAAAATGTGCTGGCGTATTCTGGTGTACTCCGCCTGTCACCCAAATGACAGCTAGGATAGGCTCCAGCTCCCCGCGACCCTTTCAAGGACAAGCAGTTCATATGATGGATGGATCGATGGGTGAAGTGAAGGCTTTGTTGTTAGCTGTGTGTCTACGGATTCGCAAATGTGATTGTCAGTTCACTTGACTGCTGCGCTCTTCAGCTCCCGTGGAGTCAGACTACCAGAGCTTGTCTTTTTAATAAATAATATATTTTCCAGACACAGTTTGACTATGGAGTTGCACTAATAAGACACTAAACGTGTTCAAAGACCAAAGGATAGCAGGACAGTTGTGTGGCCTTATTTGGGAGGTGAAGGAAGAAAATGTAATTGTGTATTGCTAAATTCATTTCTATATACAGCCTGGTTTTCTCCCCTATCGGCATTTGTTTGCTAAACTTGTCAGCGAACTTCCCCCTTCCCATAGTCATCATTTGGACTTGGGAATCCATTGCAGTCGTCTTTTGATAAGGCACACGAAATATTGCAGGGCCGGGACACAGGCAGGAAGCAAGGTACTATTTTTGTTGAGCACTCCCATTGTCCATGGTCAGGGGATGGCTGACTGCCTGGGGGAGAGGGTGGAGGGTGAAAGAGAGCGAAGGAATGATGTGCTGTGACGACACTGCATACTGTAGGACGCACGCTCCCTCTCTCTCTCCCTCTCTCTCTATGGCTCTGGTCATTCAGAGGGTCCTCTGTCCCCCTTTTCACTGTTGAACTCAGTCACACTTTGAAACATGTGCAAAGGAAGAAGCGAGGCGGGGTGGGGGTTGGTGGTGTGTGTTGGGGTGTTATGTAAGTCTGCCTCCCTAACAGGAGCTCTAGTCTCTTAAAGATGTAGTGTGGTGGAGGTGCAACTGTATTTGGACATCAAAGGGCTATTAAAAGAGACAGGGAAGAGATGATGTCAGGTTTTAGTCTCTCGTTTTGTTGTAGTGGACAATCCCTTTTGTTGTTTGGCTGCTATGATGCCACGTGCTAACAATAACTGCTTTTAGGAAAGGGTGGGATGACATGATGAGAGAAAGGGAATGTTGGCCTTGGCCTTTTTATAAATCGAGATGTAAATATGGAAAGATTTATGTGGAAAGAGAAGAGGCTGCTTGGCAAGGGAGCACTTGGAAAATGATGTGTTGTCATATCTCTACAGGCTTGCAGCAGAGTCCCAACTACCCCTAAACTGTAAACAGGCTTTTAAATATTTGCAATGATGTGTTTCAAAGCAGCTTTCTGTTTCATCTTTAGACGTTTACACAGTATGTTACAGAAATTTCCCAGGCAGAATTGTGAGTGTGTGAACTCAGTAACACCACAAGGCCACACAAAGACACTCATCACACACAACAAAAAAGACAAAAAAAAACTCACACACACACTACACACACACACTGTGACATAAAATGGGAGGAGAATCAATGTATGTTACGGGAAACGTGTTCTTGTTTTAGTTTTACTGGTACACAAGGTCTCATGGCTGCATCCTCCCAACTGTCGGAGGCCCTTGCTCCTTTAGATCTAAATCCCTTGGAGACCGTGACAGGCGTTAATGTATCCAAATGCTCAAACTGCAAACTTGTTGTTGTCATCCTTGTGATGACTGTTCATCAAAAAAAAACAAAAAAAAAACAGGTGCAGCGGTGCTGACTTATCTCAGATGGTTGGAAATTGCTAAAACATTTAGACATTAAATGGGCAATCATGACTAAAACAACAAAGCAACACGCATACAGTAAGCTTCTCAGCGTCTGCTCCCAAGGCTGCACAAACAAACAAGATGAAGGTCGTAGTAAATGCTCTGGGGCTACAAGTACGTCATGTGTGGGCCACCACGCTGAGGAACATTAAAGGCCACACGCACATGCGCTCACACCCACACATGCAGATGTGGGTATGTGTACTGTACCTCCAAACAGCCTACGTGTACGCCACTGCGCACACTCCTCAAACACTTGCCCTCTCAGACTTCTGGGGCCTCCACACAACCTACATGCACACCCACGCGTTCCTGTTGCTGCGCTCGTCTTAGCGAGTGCTGTGCCTGCGCCACCGAGCCAGCTGGTGATAACGACACTTCCTCCTCGCTCTCCACTTGTGCTTAGCTGTTGTGCCCTTACCATCTGCGGCAACTGGCTGGAGCCGAAGCATCGTGTTACCCCACACAACTGGAGACCAAAAGATCCTTGGGACACACAAGCACGGCTAAAATCTCCAGAATGGACACATACACACACACACACACACACACACACACACACACACACACGTTGGCATCTCATGGCTCATAAAGGGCCATGGGATTTAGATATAAGAAGAGCAGAAAGATGGCCAGGCTATTTTTTTGTACAATTGGACACCGGCAGAAAAAGCTGGGACCAAACAGCAGAATGTTCCTGGAAAGAAAAACACAGAAAGACATGTAACATTCAGAAACGCTGAGAGTGTTTCGGCGAGTGAGTACCAGCCAAGAGGACCTCATGCAGGGAATAAGATCCTGGAGAGGAGGCAGAGGGAAAAAAAACAACAAATAAATGCAGAGTCAAGTACTTTTCCACCTTTTGTATGTTTTTAACATACAATAACTTTAAGAACCTACTAAACTGTGCCTTTTAAAATGTATGTTGTAACAAAGAGAACTGGAGAACAAGTTGTATCAGTTGGAACAAAACCTATTTTTATCAGCAGCCACTACATCACCAAGCTGTCTGCATTTGATTGACAGATAACATTTATTAGTTACGTTTCCTCCAGTGTTCCACCGTTTTCTTCTAATGGGTTCCTGCAAGCGCACCTAACATTAACCGTGCACCTGTAGTTTATTAGCTACGCACGTACAGTATTTGATCATAAACAGAACAGTTGGATTCAATGACCAGATTGGAAAGGATGCAAGAGATGGAGAGAGTGAGCAGAGGTGACGGCGGGGCTGAGAAAGGAGGGCAAGGCTGGCATGTGGCTGGATGGTATTCTTGGGAAAGTTTGCAGCTCGCTCTCCCACTCTCTGGATCTTAGCTGGGGACAAAATACCACATGGAACTGAGAGGAAGCCCGCTGGAGAGTGCAGGGCCACGAGCACACAGGAATGTTTCACTTCAAATGGAAACTGTTCACAGCTGTTAACTAGGCTGTCTCTCTCTATCTGTCCATCTCTATCTCTTTGTCATGTCTATCTCTGTGTCAGACACTTACTGCTATTCTGAGATCAACTTGTTTCTCTGTTCAGTTTTCTCTGTATTGTTTAATATTTATTTAAATACTAATTCCATCAGTGAGTTTTATTGTCTTGTTCTTGACCTCACCCTCTTTAGGTTTCTTGTCATGTGGGTACCCACCAGCACAAGACTTATGGCCTATTTTGTATCCATAAACACAGTTTTTTGGAAACCACACACTTCACAATGTGTGGTGTCAAAATACCGGAAGCCCTTGCCTGACATGACAACAACAACAATAATAACAACAACAGCTCAGGGTTTCTGTCCCCACATCAAGCTGTCTGGAGCCTGATGAGTCTGGTTTGGCAGCACATGAATTGGATCTCAATAGTTTTGGGGCTGTAGTGGCTGTAACGAGCCCAGGCTCAAAAATTCTGCTGGGTGGAGGTTCTGCCTGCCTGCCACACACACACACACACACACACACACACACACAGACTACTGTGCAAACTACTTGCATGCGCACATCTATCATGACCATTTGCACACAGGTGTAAAACAACGAAAAACACTCATACACACACTTCCCAGCAGCAGCAGCCTTTCTGTGAGGGAAGGAAGAAGATTTCTCAATAACCCAGCCAGCAGGTGCACTCCACCTAAATAGGAGTTGTATTTTTTTTTAACTTTGTATGTGTAGCTTGGATTGTGAGGGTATTCGTTCAGTTATTGGACAAACGGTACTAAATGCGCGCATTGTACAGTAGCTGTGCGTTAGGCAACCTCATGCAAATTCATGAGTTTGCACCTCGTTGGCATGGAAGGTGTGTAACCAGGATGTGCATCCAATAGGTTGTCAATTACCACTGCGTGTGTCTGAAGAAAGGGTTGTTTCCTATATATTTATACACACACACACACACACACACACACACACACACACACACAATACGGCCCAGTAAACCACCCACAGAGGTTTAACCCAGAGTTTTCTTTTTTCTTCTAAAACCACTTCCCTGCTTTCCCCTTCCTCCTGGTGACGACACTCTCTTGGAATTCACTCCTTGTGCTGGTGGTGCTCTCAGAGAGAGACAGAGAGAGAGAGGCTGTGTTGTTCAGATCTGTCTGTGCTCTGCAGCCACTAACCAGGACCATTTGGTGTCTCCTTTCTCCACTCTCTGTTCTTTACCCCTCTTGTTCTCTCCTTTGCATTTATTCTCTTGATGGGCTTTTTTTTTTTCCTTCACTTGTTCCCTTTTCCTGTCTGGTTTATGGCAATTTTACATATTTGCTTTGAAATGAGTCTCCCCTGTGAGCTTTGGGAGTCTGCACACTTGAGGCTGCAAAAGGGTTTGCTAGATTATGCTGTTGTGGAGTAGTAGGGTGGATGTGCTGGGGTCTGAGACTGTTGCTTATCAGTCATTGCATGCCTATACAGTATGTGTGCATACTCATCATGCATTTGGAGGTAACTCTGCATGACAGCTACGTGACTGTGCGTGTCGGTGTGTGTGTGTGTGTGTGTGTGTGTGTGTGTGTGTGCGTGAAGCATGGGGGTATGCTGCTGAGTACTGTTGAGGCTTGTGGGGAACAGCCTCCCCCTCCTTCCTAGACCAAGCTGCCTGTAGATTGATGGGGGAGGTGTTGCCTCTGCTCACTCATCCATCACACACTTTATTTGGGTTTTAGAGGAAAGGGGGGGGGGGGGGGGGGGGGGGGGGGGGGATACGGAATAAAGGAAAAAAGACTTCCAAAAATATCAGAATTGCGGGTCGGGGGGTGGAGGGTTGAGGAGTTTAGTAAGGGGAGGCCCCTTGTCCTGTCTAGCTCTTCTCTCCGGCTCCCCCTCTATTTAAGGAGATGCTGGAAAAGAGGTCTTACCCTTGTGACCCCCTTTAATTCTGAAGTCCCAGCACTGATAACAAAAGAGAGATAAAGGCGTTTTTGTTTTTTTTTTTTGGGGGGGGGGCAGATTTACCAAAGCTTAGCGAGCAGGTTCCTGATTTGACTGAAGTTTCTGTCATGTGTGAGTGAGGATCCATATGTTTATGTGTGTTTAGCAAATAGAGGGTGATGGGAGCAGATTGTTGGGATGGGATGGTCCAACAGTGTTTGGTGGTCTTTGTTTATAGTTGTCAAACTCAGTCAGATAAAGCTGCTGCCAGCCACCAATGCATCCAATGGGATCTATGCCACTGAAACAAACTGACCCCTTACTTACAGTATATAGTAACTGTATCTAAAGATTTGCTCATGTACTATATGTATATTTTTACATATATTTATGTACAGTGGAACCTCGAGATACGAGCAGCCTAACATACGAGTTTTTTGAGATACGAGCCGGAGCTCGGGCCATATTTTCGTTCAAGATACGAGCCCAAATCCGAGATACGAGCCGTGTCTCCGGAGCGTCCCGTTAGTTGGGGCGCGTTAAGTGCATTGTTTTAAGTTTTTTCTTTCATTTGAAATAAGGAAAGTGTAGTTTTAGTTTTAAAGTTACGAAAATAGTTTTAAGTTCTAAAAAAGCGCCGTTTACGTACGTGTCTAGAGTGCCTACATCCCTTCCCCCCTCCCTCCCCCTCGCCGTTCACCTTCGTTAGCCGCACTCGTCTGTCTCCAAAGTAAGACTATTATGCTAAATAACTCTTTTATTTCTTTATTTCATATTTTGTTATGTATTTGTTAATTATACATACTCATTTGTTATTTAAAAACATACCTTTATTCATAATTTACAATGGTTTGGGGATTTTTCTTAGGTCCGGAACGGATTAAATCGAATTCAGTTATTTTAAATGGGAGAAATTCGTTTGAGATACGAGCCGATTGACTTCCGAGCTCGGTTCTGGAACGATTTAAACTCGTATCTCGAGGTACCACTGTATTAGGGCTCACGTTCTGTGTCACTAGCAAACCATCATTTGTTATCCACTGTACTCTAAAACTATAAATATAATATATAATAACGTGTGTGTAATTTGAAAGGTTTTGGACTGGTCAGCGTACAATAGAGTGTAAAAGGTTTTTTTGTTGTCTAGTTGCCTGTGGAGAGTTTTACTAAATCACAGACATGTTATCAGGGAATAGAATTGGTTTCCATTTAGACTTCGATCTGTACAGTAGCATTATGACGTACAGGACAGAATCTACAAGCAAATGCAGAGTTCACCTCTGTCTGAAGTAGATAAATTA
Source organism: Macropodus opercularis (assembly GCA_030770545.1). NCBI lineage: Eukaryota > Metazoa > Chordata > Actinopteri > Anabantiformes > Osphronemidae > Macropodus > Macropodus opercularis. The sequence continues at coordinate 5,111,635 of CM061094.1, read as the reverse complement.
CTGTTGCCTATTTTTGCCTATTTTTTATATTTGACAGGTAGATTTTGTAGCAAAACTACTGCAGAACATCCAATAAATGAACCAAAAATTACCTTCTTGGTATTACACATTGAAGCTGTACATAATTTGTTAATGAGAAATGCCTTTGCAGAAAATGTACTAAATCCTGTTACTGTGATTTATTTCTGTCTGTGATTGGAACATTGAATTATTCACTTTGCCATATGGCCGATTTTAGTCAGAAACTTACTTTAGAAGCTGCTTTGGTTCTCAAGTCAAAGTAAATCAAGCACAAACAAATCCTACAGTTTTGTGATGTAAAAATATGAAAATGTGAAATTGCTGTGAAAAAGGGAACCAGGTTGGCTCATTCTTGAGAGTGTTTGTTTCCTCTGAGAATCTTTTCCAGCTTCAGACCTCACGGCGGAGCCCCCAGAAACCCTATTTGAATCACAAATGTCTTTCATTTCTCAATCATTCACAGGTTTTGGTCAGTTGAGGAATTTTGGGACCCATTAAAGCTTTGTGACAATGACTTTCACCCCCGGGGCCACCGCAGGGGTCCACCCTCCTACTGACCTCTCCATTGCTGCCCAGCGCTTGCTCCAGCAGTGCTGCTCCCAGGTTCTGATTGGCTCAACAAAGCATCCAGCAAACCCACTAGGGTCAATGTCCCCTTTCACTCTTTTCCTCCTCGCTGCCTTGTTCTGGCGCAAGTCGGGCTTATCAAAGACAATCCACTTCTGTCATGTGGCCAAATCATGTTGACACCCATTTAGCATGCTCATCAAAGGACAGTTATGAATATTCAGGATGGTGCCAGAGACCAGTGAGAGGCAGAAAGGAAGAGATGAGAGTGACAGATAATGGAGGGTGTGTGTCCAGGAAAGGGAAAGGGAGATTAAATTCAAGTTTTACATGTGAATGAGTGGAGAAAATGGCAAAATAGAACTAGATACTTCTAGAACTAAATAACAAATGATACATCATAAGGGATGTACAAAGTACACAAGAAAGGACCTAAATCTGCGGAAGATGGAGTAGAGGTCGAGGTCAGAGCTGCCTGGAGCTCCACATTAAGAACCATTCTAATGACAATGTTCACAATAAAAGACTATAGAATCAAGACAAAACTGCAAATACAAGACAATTCTGGAGCCTTATCATAAGATGTAATTCAGTCAGAAAATATCAAATCTTTCTTTTGGCTGATTGGAGACACAATCTCAGACTCTTGGAATTTGCAACCTGATGACGTTTTGCAATAAAATGTGATTGTTCCTTGGTTTAAAACATCAAACAGAGATAATTAAATCATTTTTGAAAGTAGTATTTAGTCCCCACACGAAGGACATTTTCTACGTACAATTGTTTTGTCTTTAAACCAGACTGTCACGATTGATTGTTTGATTGTACTTGGATTCCAAAATAAATCCACAATCATGCATAGTATTCACATGTTGACAGGATACTGACTTCATAAGGGTGTGCATCAGAACAATAATAGTTGTCTAAAAATGTGACATACACTTCCCAGCTGCACCGTGCTGATTTGCTGTAATTTAGTATGGAGTATTATGGAAAACCCGCTTGGCGCTGCTTGTGAATCACAGGCCTTTTTTTTTTTTTTGTCCTTGATCCTTTTGTGCTGTTGACCACTGTTTGGTTATGAATGTACTGGATCTTGTGAGAACCGAGCCAGGAAGGAGCGAGTTTGTCTGAATGAGCTTGCCTGTCTCATTGACACTGATGTCAAAAACTTCTAGGATCACATCCAAGCTGAGACAAGTACTCGTTTTGGACTTTCAGAAGGCGGCACTGTTCCAAGCTTTGATGTTTTAGCTCTTAAAGATTGTAGATGGAGACAGGAAGGCATATCAAGGGTGTTGCATCTTCATGAACTGTAGATATTTCTGAACTCAAATCGTGTGTCTAGCTGTATTTTGTGCGCATTTCCTTGTTGACATACTACGGTTATATTTAATAAACTCTTTCAGACACGACATTGCGATGTTCCAGTCGTTCATTTTCACTTACTGTTGCACAGACCAGAACCTCCTTTCATTCCTTGACTTAATACTCTTTATTACACCTGTTTATCAGTTTGTGAAACTGGGGACGGTGTAGAGAATATTTGACCGGGTACAGCTATTCTTTACCTCGACATAATTTTTAAAGGTTCATGGGCCACGCTTGGGTGGTTACAAAAGTATCTTACTACTTACTTTACTTAGTCTCTTTCTTGACCACCGCGTTTGTGCGCTTGTGTATGTCACGTTTGCAGTATGTCAGTGAGATGAATAGGGGTCAGGGCTGGGCCACCCACTCCTCGCCACAGTTTGGAAACCTCAAAAAAAAAAAAAAACAACTATGCAAGTTTGGAAAAGTTGGATTCATTTAGATCTTCATGGGCAACTAATGTGTTTGAGTTTAGCTTTGAAATGTTGGATCATCCCAAGTTCAAGAGTCAAGTGTGTTGGTCCACTCGTTATTTGAGGCAGAGTGTCAAGTGCCAGTGGATGAAGCTAGCAACACAGCTTGACAAACACATATGAATTATTATACACAGGCGTCTGCATCACCACAGCAAAACACCAGTTTGCAGCATCTGTAGGCTGTAATGTAAGTCTGTAAGTCTTCTATCTTTGATCCCTATAAGTTCCAGTTATGTTTTCTTCCAGAGAGCGCTCTTTAAATAGCAGTTTCAGACTGACGGGAAGGGTGTCTATCTAAAACAGTACTAGCCCATCTGTGTCACAGGCCATATCTGTCATTATCCTTATTTTATTGTTTTCTCTATAGCATTGCCTATACCGCCAGCTTTTTCCCTGTCTTTCTCTCTGATGACTCACAAAAGGCCCTCATGCGGAACAGACAGATGATGGTTTATGTTTAAAGTCACGTTGAGTCATTTTAAACATGGTTTGTCACTTACGGATGAGTCACGAAGGTGCAACGCCGGAGCTCGTCAAAATGAAAGCAACGGTAGTTCATTAAAGGAAAAAACGTTCTGCAGGTTCATCATTACTAACTGGTGAGTTAGTAAAAATAAAAATGAGGTAGCGCCTGTTGGGTGAACGGCAGCCGGTAATGAAAGGAGAGCTAGAGGAGGATTTGGAGGAGACCACATAATCAGAAGATCCCTGGATGAGTCACACCACATCCCTTGTCAGTTATAGTGGGGTTTCCTGCAAACACACGTCTGCCGCATTTTACAGCTCTCATACTCTGCCTGTAAAAAAAAAAAAAAAAAAAGAGTCTGTTTATTGAGAGTTTTTACAAATCTCTACAATAAAGAAAATTGAGCCCTATTTTAAGTCATATTTCTACCTACTAACTACGTCTCATTGATGGGTGATTGGGTGGTGGTGGGGGGGGGTGAAGATGCACTCGTTGACCTTAAGCAGGCCGGCAGATACTGCATGTTCCGGCCAGACAAATGCTGCCCATCCCGTCAGCTTGCTAGCAAGAGCAGTGAGGTAGATGATAATTGTCAGCTTGGCTCTGCCCCTGCCAATGCCAGGGTGGGCTAGTCCTGGTGGGTCTGGCATCACGGCGTATATCAGGAGCTTCAGCCACTAATGCTCTCTTAAAAACAAACAAAGTACCTGTAATCAAATGTTGCACACACATATAAAAAATGTGTATATAAAACATGTTTGTTCTCTGTATTTTTTTTATTGCAGTCATCCAGAAGATGACGACGATGAAAATCAAACCCTTCTTTATGAAGACTAATGGAACGATCCAGTGTGCAATGCGTTGCAAAAGAGCTTGTACCAGGCTTGTTCGTGGACAACTTGGATTCAGATGCGGCATACGCACGTGAGTCAAAGCTTATGATGTAAGTCATGTGGCTTTAATTCTTGTCCTTTTACCAGCCATGCCATGTGTTATTGTAACAGCTGACTTGTAACAACGCCTGTCGCTTAGGAAGCACCTGTATGTCGCTGTACCTCCACTGGGTATTTATATAGAATGCATGAGCGTGAAGGGCCAAGAGTTTCTTCAACATGGCTTCAACTTCAGCTTCCTTTCTGAAATTGTGTCTGTATTTAGCCTTAGAGGCAGTTCTTTTTTTTTTCCATCAGCCTGTGCTCACAAGTACATTTGTCACTCAGATCCATCTGAGTTGTGGAGCAGGGAAGAAGTGGTCTGGCGTGAGATCTGTTGCAAAGTTAATTGGTGGTCATTGAAACTGGGTCCTCCTGTTTAGGGAAAGCTTGTCATTTGGTTTAAAATCAACCAATGCCACAGTTACACACAAACAATGAATAAACAAATCAAAAGAAAATTCGAGCACAGAAAGAATTAATTGAAAACATCGTAATAATCTAACGTCATGTCATGCTACTAATCACTTCATCTAATTAGCAAACAATTTTAAACCATACCTGAGAATCGCATATTTGTTTACATAGGATGTTTTTAAAATGAATCTGTAAGGAAATAACATGTCCATCAATAGTATCACTAACACTGGATTCACTGTGTAGTCCCCCACGGCAGGAAACAGCGTGAGATAAAACAGCATGCAAGCGCTAGTGATGAAATGCATCCAAATATCCCTCTCTGGATGTTATGAAGTCCAGATGTCCAAAGGAAAAGGTTTGTGTGTGGAAAACACGGGCAACATACGTCAGGACTTTGACACAGGAAGCAAACCTGGGGCCCGAGCAGGAGCTGTGAACCTTTAGAGCAGGAAACTATCATCATCAGAACGCAGTCCACCGGTGCCTCCATATTCTAAATGTCTCTCTTTTCCATTTGCGTACGGAGCCTGTTGACTACTACTGAAGTCTAATTGTGTTGCGCCATTCCTGATCTTTCAGCAGCTGAATTTTGTGCTTCTAATCATCCTAATAATAGTGTCGGTGAGTCACTCAGTGGTTGTAAATGGGTTTCTACCACGTCATAGTAATGCTCACTTCCTGTCGCCAGCCATGGGTGGCAGCACACAATGAACAGATGAACGTTCAGTTCGTAGCAGGTGGTCAGACTGACAAAGCAGACTGACAATTGGGTCATGTGTTTCTGTTACAAGTGCATAAATCACCCAGCTCCTCCTGGAGTAGACAAAACAGGAATGCATTCGTCGGCCTGCCGTCAGGGCGGGATGTCGTTTTGTCGCGATTACCTGCCTCCGCAGAGGAAGGGCTTTCTCTGAGGACCTATGATAGAAGGCTGCTGTCTGCCAAGTGCCATGATTAGCGCCACGACTGGTTCAGCACAGAGGGCTAAAGCAAATAGGCTGAGCTGTAGCCCCAACACTCAAACCCCACATTCCTCTTCGGAAGGTAGCATCGAATGCCTCCTGTCAGCGAGGTGAGACTCGCTCAGACACTGGCTATACATAACGTTTGAATGCTTCAGAGCAGTGGTCCCAGTGTAGTCGTTTCATATATCGATTGAGTGGCTGATTGATTGATTGATTGATATTGTTCAGAGGAAGCGCTCCGCCTTCTCGCAATCGTCTTACTTGCTGCCAAGCCCCTTACTGAGCAATTCTGCGTTTGCCAGAAAAAGCACAACCAGTTAATGGTTCGGAACTCTTGGCCATTGACACAACAAAAGCTATAATTATCTGCAAAATAAACTTGCTTCCTTGATTGTTAGACAAATAATGCATTAAACAGTTCCAGATAAACTTTGCTTTCCACAGTCCTGCCAGCTCGTGTAGAGAAGGAACCTGTGTTAGAGGACCATTTCTGCTCGGAAGTTCTCTTCTGTGTTCCAGTCTGAACACAGTCTGTAAAATTCAAACACCTTATATAACAAATTAATACTCAATGTTGTTCTCACAAATTGCCCCTGATGTTTACCATTTGCCAAGAGATTTAGTTTTTCTTGTATATGTCAGCGAAGTGTGTCTCCTAAGGCTTTTATATAAGCACTGACTTTTTTGGGCTTTTTTTTTTCCTGACATTTACCTCCCACTCCTCTCTGACTCTCTGGCTCACCTCCATGAGGGCCAAGGAAGCCTGGCACTCGCCTGAATCTCTCAGCCAGTCCTGGGCAGCTGGGATCTGGGGGAGCTCCCTGCAGTTCTGCAGTGTGCTGACAGACCCCTTTTCTCTTGCCCCCACCACTCTTAATTCTTCCTTTTACTTCCAGCCAGCTTCAGAATACAATACAGAGGAGCCCTGTGCTGTGCCGTGGCCACAGACACACACCCTTGGGCGTACACACACATCCACGCTATTATAAGCCATTGAAAGAGACAAGACCAAAGGCGGAAAGAGGAGCAGACGCCTCTCAGATGCTGAGCTTGGCTTCGTGTGCCACTTGACACAGGCGGCCGCACACAAGATAACTGTTGTTTATTGTTTATGGAAGGACCCTCTGCCACACTCTCGTGCTCTCTTCATCTGGAGACTCCTAAAGGGCCGCGGCCAAGAGCCACAGGAGGAAAGAAAAAACGAAACTCGCACTGTACATGTAGTGCATGATGGCGTGCTGCTGTTTGAATGCAATGTACACTTACTGTACAGTTGTTCGCTCAGCTGCGGTTGGTTCCAGGATAAGCCATCTTGCTCCACCAGGATCAGTACAGCAGGTGTGGCCTGCTTCCTCTCCGATCTGGTTCATCAGATGACACACATTAGTAATGTTATACCTCGCAAAACACATTATACTCAGGGAGTGTTCGATTGAAGGGTAACATTTTGAACCGAAAACCAAGACTTTCTGCTGATCTATTTGAAAATGTTGTGTTTTGAGGGATTTTATGATCCTAACAACATTGCTTAAATATCTGGAAGTACAGTACTGTTTGTCAAATAAAATTCATACTTTACTTCCCAGCTAAGGTGCAGAACCAGTTACTGCTTCTCATCTAAAACCAAGCAAAACTTCACTTCACTTCACGTACAACGTTTGTGACGTTAAAACAAAGACATTGCAGGAAATAGTTGGCTTGCGGAGCGGATGAATGCGTGTCTTGCCTTTTGCTATTGACAGTTAAGAAACAACACTGTTGATGGATTATTCGTGGCCCTTTTTCTGACTTCACATACAGTACTTTCAATTATAATATAAATTCACAGCCCGTTATGTGATTTAAAGAGATTTTCAAAACCAGTAGGAGTCTGCAGTTGTTGAGGGAAAAAGCACAGTTTGAACCGTCAGCAATGTCGTCTAGGTATTACTGGGTTCAACCTGTGATGGGTGTTAATAGTAAGTAATTTAGTTTTTTGTCTGTGCCAGCATTCACTAGTTGTACTCTATTAAAGTGATGTATTAAAAAGTATTACATCAATTTTTATTTTATGATTCCGCTTTATGAGGCTGCATGTAGACTATTTGTTCTCTGAACAACTTGAACTTTTCTGCCCACTCAGGTCTTGTGTGCTGACAGAAACTTGTTGCTCTGTACCAGGTTCTCAGCAGTTAAAACCAATAGAGAAATTCCTTCCTAATGGTGCATGAAAGTAATGACCATTATATTATTGTCTGAAAGCTTGTCAGATCTTTTCCACATTACCTCAACACTGTACCTAAAGTAAACCTCGATTCACTTTTCAGCAGTTTTATAGATTTAGTTCCTCCACAAAAACATCTGCCCAACTCAGTTTGATGCGTACGACCTTTCATCAAATGGTTTGTAGTGAAGAAGCTGCAGCTGGGTACTGATCAGGCCTGATGGCAATAGAGCATGAATAGCAGGGTAGCCTTGGGCACTTTGAAAAAGTCCTGCTGACGACTGTACCGACAGGGTCACAGCCCCTCCATGCTGCCCTGCGAAAGGAGAGGGAGAGTAAACAGGCGTAATAGGGAGAGACCAAAAGAGACTTGGACTGTGTTCTTGTAAATAATTGCATTCATTGTTCTCATCCACTGTTGGTTATGGTCACAAGCTGTTTGGTAGGCCCCTGTCTGTCTGGTGCTCCCCATGAGCCCGGTGTCAGCCCCTACGCCCCCAAGGGTAGCAACTTGTGCCAGGGGTGAGGATGCCAGCTCCCTGACCTGGTGGCCCCGAGTCTGATGTGCCCACGCCAGGAGCACACGGTCCCTCCGCCAGCTCGGAGATTCGCGGCGTGCTGTGCGCATGCTGCTCCACTGTTAAATAAAGCTGGTTCAAAGAGCACATTCCAGCCCCAGCTCAGCAGTGAAATAGCAAGCTCTCTTGCTTGTAGTGTCAAAGCACCAGATTGTTTCGTTTTATTGCTTTGCCTTTATCTCGGCTGACTGTGGTACAATTTGATTGGATCCAGCATGTTATTAGCATCTGTTGTTGGCTGCGGGAACGGCAGATGGCCTATTTGGACCAGATTACCTGTAGTACTTATCTTAAGTGAAGAATTCATTCAAGGGCTAAGATGTTTTAAGGAAGCTGCTTGTGCACATTGTGACTGCGATGCAGTGAACGTATCTGGAAGTTAATGCCCACAACTCCTGCCACTGTGTATATACAGTGTTATAGAGTGTAAAGGAGACATGAGTAGTTCTACAGCGACAGCAGCTACTTTCTAGGTGAAAGGAAATTTGAAATCAGTCACCACCAACTTCTGATGATTGAAGACACTGACAGACAGTTGCTGCCAAATGGATTGTAAGACTAAAAAAAAAACAGGAAGTTGTCTTAAGGTTCATATTTTGTCTGCCTTTCTCCCTCTGGATTTCTCTTTTCTCACTTCTTACACAACTCGAAGTGTCAACCGGAAACCTCTCTGTGTTATTGCTTCCAAAGTAAAGTTTACGAAAACAGGCGTGGGAAAAATCCCGGCGTAGCGCAGCATCATCTGCAGCCTGTAATGATTGAACCTCAATGACATCATGTGTGTTTGAGTGTGGGGCTCTGGTAACTGTGCTGTGCATCTCCTCAAAATACCAGTGGCTAAGTGGAACACACAAGCTGAGCTCGGCAATGGAAGTCAGATGCTCTTTCTCTTCTTACCGTCACTAAAGTCTCTTCTTTTCCTTTTTTTTTTCTTCATCTGCTGATCGTTTTTTGGAGACTCCGGTGAGGGGCCTCCTTCACGAGGGCTACAGAATGTTACTGTATGGTAAATGTCTAAGAATATACAAGGCCTCTGTAACAAAATGGAATTAGATCTAATCTGCCCCAGGCCACCGCATTTGATCTGCACCCCCTTTGGTAGAGTTACTCACTGCATGAGTGTACAGCACCATCAGGATGTTGTGGTATTCAGTTGTATAATATTCTGACGTTACGCTGGAGGTAAACTGTTTCATATGTTGCTTAACATCATGAGATCCTTAAGTTTTGCATTCATACATTCATTCTCCTCTTATCTGTGTCACTGTTTGTAGTTCTTTTTTTTTTTTTAAATGAACTTCCTGTTAAACTGGTTACCAGGTTTGTATCATACTCTTGTTTCTTTTACTTTCATATTGTATACATTATCCTGCTGAGTACTTGCATCTGTGGCGCATTCCTGCAGTGCAAAGAGAACAGCAATTTCTATCCCAGCAGCTGAAATCTGATACAGTGCCTGGATTAAATTGAGTCTTTATATGACCATCCTGTTGTAAATAGCATGGTCTCTATGCGAACTGCAAGAATAATTGTAGGTGGGGAATGTTTTATCAAGGCAGACTAAGGTCAGTCACTCTGCCACAATGGAGCATAGATCAAAGAGAGAAGGGAACAAAAACTCCTGAGCCTACAGGTAGTATAGCAGTTAAACTAGGAGTATATAACACCCACCCACGCACATTCAGTTTCCCATCTAGTGTGGGATGATCCCTAAAGATGTGAAACTCAAACCATGTTGTGTGTTGGTTTTAATCATGTGTTTGACATCAGATGGTGGATAAGTGGTGAGTGCTAAGAACGCAGAGGGAAAATGGCTTTATTGTGTCACAATAATGGCAATTGTGGCCACGTTAAAATAAAACATTCTCATATTGCTGTCAGCTTAATAAGTTATTTATAAAAGTGCGTAAAGAGCCTACGTCTAATCACATATATCGACAACACTCAGCTGACAAATGTTGAAGGCATTGTGCTATTAATTTTCTGCTTGGGTCACACATTCCACAAACTTGGTGTTAAGTATTTTACTCCCTTTAAAAATATTGCTCTGCTGCAGCAATGGCTGTCGTGATCTGCTGGTGCCAGGGTGAGGGAGAGCACCAGCAGTGGAAATGGATCAGGCAGAAACGCGTCTGAAATCAATAGTTTATTTAATTAACTCAAATGGAGTCTCCTCGAACACACCACAGAAACCAAAACTCAAAACTAAATGTGGATCCTCTTGACGCTACGGGGAAAGAGGCGAGGAGAAGAAGTCCCGTTTAGGGCGAAGTCACTAAAGAGAGCAAACAGAACATGGCGTGGTGAACCTGGCCTGGTGAACCTGGCGTGGTGAACCTGGCGTGGTGAACCTGGCGTGGTAATCCAGCGAGACGAATCAAAAAATGAAAACGCGTGGGAACAAACATGAACAAGCATGAGTGATGGATTGGATAAATCGTTTAAAATGAATGAGTTCTTTTGTACTAAATGTATAATCTTAATACATAAAAATCTTGCATACTTAAAAAAAAAAAACTTCCATAACTGTAAAGCAGCAAAGATAAGGTGGTAAAAGAATATGTGTGATGAACTGAAGTACAACGAAGTGGGAAGAGAGTCAAATGAAGCAGTTTTTAATGGTCACTAATAAATGATTTTAAAAAAAGTTATGAGTTATTCACACTCTGCCAGGTGTGAGTAGTTAAGTCTTCTACGTGTATGTGATATGAAGCCTTTCATCAGATCGCATTTACTGGCGAAGTTTCCTCAACTGCCTATTTATTCAAATGATTGTGTTGTATAAGTATTTTTGTAGTCGGCATAATCGGTCGTGTAGTGTTTCAGACTGGGGATTCTGTGAATTGATGAGTATAAAGTGGAGCTTGAAAGTATGTTTGTTATGAGCTAAATTCAATAAAAGGATCTGTACAATATTTGATTTGGCAAGTCCGATTATACCAAGCAGAAGAAAAAAGTCAGTGCACAGCACATGGTCCGAATGCCACGCTTTTCCCTACTTCCTTCCTCATTGTACATAGTCGTGTTCCTCCCTTTCACATCCATTTGCCCCCTTCCGCTGAAACCAGAAAATCAATCTGGAGCATACACATTGTCAAACAATGATGTAGACCCTGGTCTACCCTATACATGGGGCCATACTTGATTGAGTCAAGATCTGGTCTGGGCTGTCGGAAAATACGGTCTCAATTACTCAGTGCAGGGCTCCCACGTACGTCTTTATACACACATATCGACACACGTGCATTTCCTGATTGTACCAGCGAAACTGAAGTCAGATTATTATCTTTGCATCCCAAATGTGCTTTTTGGTAAACATAACTTTTGTTTTTGTTTTTGTTTTTTTACCGCTCCCACGGGGAGGCCCTGCACTTCGCTCTGTGTGCCAGTTGAGGTGAGTTTGGATGCACAGTAGATAGAAGTGGCAGTGGTGATGCATGGCAGTCATATGGGACTGAGGCCGCTGCAAGATTCTGATGTGGGAACGGTTTAGTGTGCAGCATCTCTAGAAGCACGGAGGCACACTTGGGGTGTGTGGCTTGAACAAATAAAGCCCTCTGTGTTTCAGAGTGAATGCTCTTGCTGCCTTATTACCAGCTTGAACTGTGGTTTTGCTGGCGATGACATCAATGACAAACAGAGCACTCTGGTTTTCTCTTCAGTGATGGAAACTGCTGCTTTGAACTTCAACCACTTCTCCATTCATTCCTTATGGATGTAGACACTAGGAACTCAGTTCTCCATAATCTGGCAGACAAGATGTCCAAGATGCTTCTGTGAAATGTGCAGCTTGTAAAACGCTTCAGCATGAGATTAATAAAATAATTCTTGGGTTTGTATTAAGGTTGCAGCAGGTAATAGTTACTCATAAAAGTCACAATTATTGGTAGACTTACACTTGCGATTTTGTAACACAATATTTTAACAAATTTCCACCTAACGTGACATTATAACACCATATTTCATTTTGCAAAATGAAATCATACTGTAGCAGCCTAAATAGTAACAGCGCACATATTAACATTATTACAGTATATATATGTTTTATTTTTAATGGGTCTCATTAAAACAAAACATTGTTTGTCTTGTAAACTTGTTGCTTATCATGTACATTTGAAGATGATTGAAGAACTATGCCGTTGTTCTGCTGAACCATACTGATAGGAAACACTATTGGTGTATTATCTATACATAGCTCCTAAAACCCTCAAGTTATCCATCGCAGGTCTGATATCACTGAATCGACGTGACTTATTTGACGTGACTTCACATCAGTCAGGCTAAAATACACAGCAAGGACCACAAAAGAACCGAAAATTAACCCCCCCTTACATGACACAGCTCTGACCCTGACCCTATCCCTTCCAGAATAGAAAATTTAATTTCAGACTCAAAGTTGCAGTTTTTCTTTTATTAAGTCTAAGTACTCACGCTCCTACAAACATGACCTATTCACATTCATCTGTGTTATTTTGGCATTTGCTCGTGCAACAATTATTGTTCAGTGGAATGGTACCATTTGTTTCTCTGCTGTATAGTACGATGCAGTGGAAGTTCATCAGTGCTGTGTTTTGACTTTTCTCAGACCAATAGATATATTTATTTATTTTTTATTTATAACTTAAAACATAATAATATAATACATAATCCTTTCAGTTCAATACATTGAGATTGGTAGATTTTTACTTATTGCTTGCATTGTTTCTATTTTTTTTTCTGATTGAATTATCTAATTCATCAGACCAGATGAAGGATAGTTTGTTCCTGACAAGATTTTTAGCAATTTTGCGTGTTTGATGTACGATGCTAAAGCCAGGAGGCTAGCGCTAGCCTGAACACAGAGGAAAACCACTCTTGCTCAGTTTTAAAATACACCCACAAGCACCTCCCATCACCTCGCTAATCAACACACGATGTCTGAACAGACTTCATTTACAAAAGGGAATTGTGAAAATTTATAAGGGAAGTGTCTGGTATCCAGCAGCTGGACACAGTCTCTTGGAAAAGCAGGAATAAAATAAACAATTGTAATAGATTTAGAGATATTGATGAGGTATTTTGTAGCCTTTTCTCTCATCTTCTGTTCCATTAAGTCACTGGTCCTCAAACCCTTCACGCTTATATGCATTTGTTGCAATTTGTAGCAATAAAACAATATCCATACTGTAAAATACTCTACAGTTTGATGTATGAAAACAATCCAGTGATCCTAGTGCCTGTTTGTGTGTGTGTGTGAGTGAGTGTGTGTGCGTGTGCATGTGTGTATAACATGTCTCCGCATCCCAGCACACATGCTCGTGTTTGCATATGATTACACGTTTTCTTCTGTTTTCCCATCCAGGGACTTTGTCCTGCAAAAGGTGTGCCAGTCAGTCAGCTGAGAAAGAGAGAGAGAGAGAGAGAGGAAAACAAGATCTTCACAAGAGTAGAGCTCTGGGGCAAGGACGAGTGAAAACGAGGGAGAGCGGAGTTCAGAGCACGCTGCTTTGAACCAAGTGCCAGATGTTTATGCATTGCAAATATTGCAAACACAACATGACGGGCACATGCAGGTTAAAGTAGCATTTAGTTCAGCTCGGGTTCATCACTCTCTTTGATCTTGATATTTGCACCAATTGCTTATGGATCTATTATCCAGCCGAGTCACTGTGAGCATAATATTTTTCTGCTATGTAGAAAGCCGTCGAAAGAGTCTTTACTGCGGAGAGAGTCACAGTAAACTCAGATGATGATGTTGCCGCGTTTTCTGTAGATCATCTTTAGTTGTTTACGTGGAAGGATTAAAGTTCTGTGGCTTTACTGCACTGATTAGGTGACCGTAATAGCAGATAGGAGTGACTGACAGACGGACTAACTACACTTACGCCCACGCTGTTGACAATGCCGGGCGCCTGGTGACGTTGTCATTCAGGGAAGTACAAACAGTAGCAGCACTGACCGACCCAAGCACTCTTTGAACTCCAGATGAATTGCAGGTCTATTGGCAGCTGTTCAGAATGACCTTACCACATGGAAATCAATCAGTACAAACATACTGGGAATACTGGAATTGTGGACCAGTTAAAGGGGGAAATGTAACTGGTGTGTGTGCATAAGATTGTGTTCGGACTGGTCCAATGAGAGTTTTCTGGGAAAATCTTTTGATGTTTTTTTTTATATTGTCAAAGCTGATCTTGTTAGATAGTTTGTTTGTTTGTTTGTTTATTTTATTTCAAAGCAGCTTTTTCCATGGAACCTTGGTCACCAGGCAGGACTAGTGGACTCAGTCTATTCGAAACCAGCTTAACTCAAAAAAGCTAAATGCTTTTTCAGTGTCTGGACTTGTTACTATCAGCTCCATCAACATACTGTACAGCCATCGAAACAGAACAGCTGGAGAAGACGCTCAGATGCTCTTCACTTGCCTGCCAGGCTGCCACACCCATCCTGGCACAGGACACACTGGCTGTCTAGTTAGTTGGCATTATTACCTCAGTTGGCTAAGATGGCCCTTCTCCATCCTCACTAACTTCATGCCATTTATGTCATGCCCATCTCTGTCATATTTTGAGCCTCAGCCAGCCTGTTGCCCCGGCACATGCAAGGTATGCATTGGTTATCTCCTCCTGGAAAAGCAATGCCCTTGTTGCTTCATATAGCGCGGCTCTAGTGACCGGCCATTGATAAGGCTAATGTCTCCCGATAGTCACCGAGCTTTCAAGTCACAAAACAGCCGGCTCCCTTTTATGTTGTTTTCCAAGCCAAGGACAGACAGGCCTCCCTACAGGACAGAGCTGGCTAATCAGTAATCACTAACTCGCTGAGCCCAGCGGTCCCCTTCAGATGGACTGCTTTTTCACGCATTCACACTCCTTCAGCTCCTCATCATTCTCTCCTGTTGCGTCTTCTATGGTTTTCTTTTCTCGTCTTTCTACATCTTTTTTTTCTGTCCTTTTTCCTTTTCCTTCTTCTCAGACTCATAATGCAGATGTCTTTCTCCTACTCAAGATGGAGGGACCACGTTCTTTCCCCTTGTTTATTTGTGTTTTCCTTCTTCACTCACGTCTATTTTTCTACTTGCTGCCTGTGCACATCACTCGTTTTATCATCAATCGCAGCCATAGAACAAATGCCAAATCTCACTAAGCTAATGAATCAAAAATACAGAAGGGGGGGTCAGGAAGTCCTGGGGCCATAACGGTGCCATAGACACATGGCGTTATATTAAAACATTAGTACCACTGTATGACTTTATTTAGATCTTGCCAAATAAAATTGGTTAGGTGACAGAGATAGAACAAAAGAGGAATCATCTTTGGCCACCCTGGCTGGGCTTCTCCTTTCAGAGCCAACAACAGCAGTTTCTCTCCACACTTTCTCTGAAAAGTGATCTGGCCATACTTGGCCTCTTTTTCAAAGGCTCACGCTCCCCCTGCCCCTCCACGCTTCCAGTCAGTACAGGCAATTAGCCCTACACAGTTCGCCGTCGTCTCTTGTGATTTAAAAGTTAGCATTAAACTTAATGTTAACATCTCATCTTTTTCTTACTTACAGTATCAGCTGTGAAATGGTCCTCAGGGGTCCTTTGTTTGGCGAAATCTAAGACAAGGCAAAGGGTAGCATGTCAATGATGCTTTACAAATACGTCTTATACCTGATATAGTTTTTATACAGTACACTGTTGAGCACAGTGATGCTCACACAGTGAAGTTACCATAAACAGGGCTCATTGTTGTGTGCGAGTGTGAGAGTTTTTAAATGAAATAATTTTTAGCTGACTATTTTTAAAGTTAATTCTTATTCTTCACATCTATTTAGCCAATTTGTTGGTTGACCCCACAACTAGTTCACCAGCTGGCCCAAATGCATTGTGGGTGGAGGAAATTACCTCAGCAATGAGGAACGTGTTATCAGTTGTGTCCAGGACATCCTTCATACAGTGTCACACAGCAGCATGACTTTAAGATTATGGTGCCTACATTGACAGGACAGTAGACAGTTTACAAGCCATAGGCAAAGACTGGACGTGCTTCTATATACAATTCATATTCATGTGCATGCTTTGTTTGTGTGTCTATTTACATTTTGGTAATTTTCCTTGGAAATTCCTAAATAGGCACATACAGCACTGCACAGTCCACCCATGCACTTCAGGAGGTTGTTTGTAGCCCCCAATCAGTTTGTGGAAGTAAGGGAACACATTCTTCTCTGCCATCATCCCACTGCCTACACTGCTGAATAACCAGACCCAGATGGTACTGTACCTGGTAAAGACCCCAGCAGCCTGCGCTTTGCCCTTTTTTTTTTTTTAAGTCAGACGTGGTGCAATCAGTAGCCAGGAAGCCCAGAAGTAAGGTGTGGGCCTTTGTGAGGCCGTGCTGGGGTGAACAGAGGCATAGTAAAGGGAAGACCAGATGGAGGGGGTGGCTCAACAGTCGTTTAGCCTCACTCTTTACATGTTTTACACAACAGTCAGTAAACTCAAATAAGGAATCCACATTACTGATCTACATGCAGGAATTAAATTTTTTTTTGTCACTGTGTATTGTGAGGCAAATGTTCCCACAAAATGTGTGTGTTGTTGTGATGTACAGTATGTGTAGGTGGGTGGGTGTATTACAACTCAGTGATCCAGTGTCTAGTGTTGAGGCACTGAATCTGGCCATTAGTATTATTTTACATGGTTGATCTGAATGCCATACTGTCCCAACTGGGAATGTGTATGTGTGTGTGTGTGTGTGTGTGTGTTGGAGGGGTGTGTGCAAGTGTGTGTGCACATGGGTAAAACATGATAAGGAAAAGAAGTAAAAGAATGCGGTATTGTGCATGTTGTAGGCTGGTGGCAGACAGTTTGTGCATGGAAATGCATGGGAACGCTGGACATTAGGAAGCAGGAATGTCAGACGGACAGACCTTAAAGACATACGATACGAACCCCCCGCTGCGCTTCACACTTCTCCCCACCTGCCATTGTGATATGAACTGTGGCCCTGTCAGGACCCCACATTCCCAAGAACTGTGGAGTAAAGACACACCAGGAACAGGAGCATTAAATATACCTGAACTGATAGCTAGCTGAAGCTGTATTTGCTTTTTCACACACATAAATTCACACACTGCTTTTATGGGCTTCTTTTGCCTGGAAGGTTTCGCTGGCATGTGCTACTCATATATAATGTTATCTGAAATAAAAACAGAATTGCTGACTTATTTCTCGACTGCTGTCTTGTGAATTACAGAAACCAATGCTTGTTTGTAGATACCGTTAACTGAGGTCTGAAACATAGCAAAGGGGATTTTTTTGTATGCGCTGTTTTCCATTTTGCAGTTGTCACCTTCCTTGATTAAAGCACTTTATTAACACTGATAAGTGCCCACCTTTCATTGGCATGAAGTGGCCATGCCATTACAAACAGTGATGTGAAAGGGAGCCAACGGAAATAACACCAGTCATCCCTCTTCCCTTCCCAACCAAGTCTGATAAGATTAGGCCACTGTGGCCTGTATCGACTGCAACTGTTAAGGACCCAACCGTGTGCTTTGTAGGACTTTAGACGTATATATATAAAAATGTATTAATTTTTTTCCCACAACAAATAATTAACAAATTCTAAAGAAAGCTGCACGTGATTTAAACATATCTTGAAACATGTCAAGGGTCTGAACCAAGTACCAGCAACCACACCCTAAACTTTCAAAATGGTTGACTTTTTCAGTCTTGATTCCTTTTTTTCATTATGATTTCTGTCGGTCCTCAAGAGCCATAATCTCATAAATTCCCTTTGCACATCCATCATGCATAAACAATTTCAAATGAATGAAAATTATGGTTTCTAGTTGAGTAATTTCCTACAGCACAAATCATCTAGTAAATTTCCCCACCTACTTTTTTATGATTTAACCCCCCCCCCCCCCCCCCCCCCCCCACCTTTCATTGCTAGGTAGAGTTTTTGATGGTCTGTAGAAGAACCTTTTGTAAAATTAACACTAGGCATAGTGAAGGCTGTCCTCAAGGTATGTGAACAGAAAAAAACGTCTTTTTATTTAAACAGTGAGGAGGGTGTGCTCTTAAATGTCCAGAAAGTGAAAACACAAGGTGCAAACTGACGGTAACCAGGGCATGAAAGCATGTACGGTAACGTAAAGTCAAAGAACAGGTGAAAGAAACCAAAGCTATGCTCTAGTTCTTAAAATATAAAGCCGTGGGAATGCTTCGCTTATTGAGAAGACAGTGGTGTTTTCCCTTGACTAAATGCTCATGTTCATATAGGTGTAAGTGTAAAGTTTCCACGTATTAAATGTGTTTTCACATTCAAATCTTCTTCTCTGCCTCTGTGTTGTGTGTATGATATGATGATGATGATTTTTCTGACTTTCTGAGTTTTTTTTCCTGTTTTTAATTTGATCATTTTCACACTTAAACGCCTCGTCGTGGTGTTGACCTCACCCACTGGTCTGAATGAATACATCCTGTACTTTACTTTGCACTCTTGTTTTGTTGACGGGTTAATCTGTGTGGTTAACTAATTCACAGATCTCGCACACAGAGTTTGGGGTGAGCGTGACATGATGGTCACATTTGTACCTCAACAGCTTGGAACACAACAGTTATTGATTAATACAATAAACGCATTCTCGTGATGTAAGTGTGACTGATAGCAGAAGCAGCTGTTTCCTGGGGGCTGCACCACTGTCTGCCGTTAGTGCTGCCACTGGCCCTGCTGCACTTGTCCCTGTCCGGCTGTCTGCCTTGCTCTGCTGCTTTCTGTTCTGCGGAAGCATTTATTACGCACCACTCATAGAGGGCGCTAGTCAGGCTGGTTGGCTGCAGCTGCTGGAGAGCACAGAAGGAAGCTCTAGACAGAGCCTGCCGGTGCTCAAGTGAATACAAGAATGACAACCGATTTAAATAAACGGTCATCAACAGATTCATTCTACATGTAAATGACTTGCAATGCCGTTTATCTTATATTATTTTATATTTTCTTTACATAACAATATAGTATCCTGATTATTATATTATCTCAAAAATAATACGTTGATGATTCTATCGATGTCAGGAGAAGCACAAAAACTCCTTAAAGCCACCAGTCTCATAGCCACCTGTAGGTTTTGATGATGCAGCACATCTTCGGCGACACCGACATGCTGAGTCAAAGTGAGAGCTCTCAGCTATTCCAGACCTGCAGCCTGCCACACCTTGCTCTTCACCTTTTGTTTCACACACACCCCCCCGGCGAACGCAGAGAAACATCCTGTTTGCACCTGATCATTCTGCGAACGTAACTCTCTTGGACGCATGTTAGCAGGCGGTTAGTAGCGCAGCATACTTTTATGAGTATCTTCACTGGCCCGCCCTTTTGATTATGAGTCACAGCGATAGCAGTTATCCTAAGTTCAACGGTGACTAACTTACAGTAAATACACTGAAATGGAAATATTTTCATATCAACTTGCTATTAAGGGTAATAACTGATGCATTATTTTACCTTGAGTTCATATTATTGTCTTCGGAAGCTTAAATTGACCAATTATTGTGTCAGTGTGTGTGTGTTCTGGTTTTCCAATATTGCGGGGGCATTTTTTGTTTACACAATCACTGTATGGGGACGCAAAACGATGTGGGGACAAAAAACGCTATAAAATGAATGCTAATGCTAATATATGCCAAAGTGATTTTTTTTTTTCATCTGGCCCCCGAACTCACCTTTTATCCAACAAGTGTGTGACGCAACTGTTTTCATAGCGCCACCTCAAGTTTGGCAACTGCAACTGCACCCATTCCTACACACACTACTTCCATATATGGTCAGATCGCCTACGTACCAAGGTCCCCATTAGGAACGTTCAGTGGCGGACATTTTCACTGGAGGTGTAGATGATGTAGACAGGTGTAGATAGAAGTGAATCAACTAACTGCCAAACAGCAAGCTAGACCAACAGGTAATCACTATTTCGTGACTTTCTTGTGTTTATAAAACCATAGCATGTGCTTAATGCTTCAGCAGCTCTAATATATTTGTTAGGTGTGGTAGGATAGGCAGTGCTAATATATTAGCAATGCTACTTGCTAACTTTGCTAACTGCCTATTAGCAATCGTTACGCAAAACAATGACTGGAAAACTAAGTTAGGAAAATAACAAGTTATCTGTCTAAACTGTACCTACCTCCCTGTTGTTTTCTATTCTTGAAAATTATTGTTAAAAAGTTTTGAAGCTTATTAGCTAATGTCACATGTGTCTTTAACAAGCAGTTAGTTAACTCAATGGCTGTAGCTGTGAAGTCAAGTGTACTCATTATGTACAGTTTTTGCACAATATAACAGACAGATTAATAGTTTTGACAATGGATGGCAATTTGTCAGAAGAAGAATTGCCTTCAAAGCAAGCGTGCATTGTCACTGGTTACAGTCTTTGTTACCAATGCAAATTATGTTTTATAAAGCAATCCAACATTGAAAGAGTACATTTTTTGCCTTTTTTGCAGTTTGCAATGCCTCCAAGGATCCCATCTACCAAGGATGCCCTCTACTATATTACTTCAGGAACCGATAAAACATCTAAGCTGGAGCTGAAATACATAAACCCCATTCAAGGTAAGAGATAAAATCTATGATGCATAGAAGTATGATATATGTGGGTCAGTATATATATTTGTGTCTGTTAAACTGTTACCACACAGACTTACCAAAAAAGCTACATCTTTGTCTATTTGCCTGTATGGACATAAAAGCAGCTTTTTAAAAAATATTATATCCATACAAATCATTTAAACATTTACAAAAGTGTGTCCTTTCACCAGAAAATGTTGGGTGGATACAACTAAAGGCAACGTTGTTTGTATTAAGTTTTGTTTACAACTGTATTACAGCCTTCAAAAAAAAAACAACAAAGAAATTTTAAATATATTGGCTGGTAGCATAGCCAAAAGCCAGTTATGTAAAATTTGAGTCTGTTTTAGTGTTTTGATTTGTTTTAATTGCTGCTGTTGTAGCAATGTAACTGACATCTGTTTGATTAAAATCTTCAGCAGTTTAAAGGGGTTTAATTTATTGGTCATTTAAGAATTTTTTTAAGGAAAACTGTAAATGAGAAGTCAACGGTAATGTTATGCATCTTGGAAGAATTTTTACACTGCATAACCCTCCTGTGTATGTTACAGTAGTTTTCAACTTTTCTGGTATTTTGAAACATTTTTATGTAAAAGATTCTACTAAGTGGCCAGTGTAATAATCTGGGTTATAATCAATAGGTCCCCAGAGGTCAAATGGAGACTTGTGTTATCTATGCAAATTAGGTTCCCATGACACACGTTTAATGGTTTTACCAGATGTCCCCAGAAAGCGTGATTAAAAAGTCTGACGTCAGAAAAAACAGAATTGTAGTACCTGAAAAGTGTGTATGAGCTCTTTGTATTATAGCAAATTTACCTGATTTCTTTCAGCCCTCTGGCATATTGAGAAGGGTAGTCCCCACAAATGATGTTTAAAAAGTGCGTCCCCAGAACAAGTAAATACCAGTATACATGTGTGTGGCTGTGTGCGTCTTGCCTCCAGATACTTTGTTAGTTAATGTATTGTTTCTGGATCAGGGTTCACCAACAGTGCAGTTAGTGTTCTAACATACTGGCCTCTGTTAATCAGTGATGCCGCCTTTCTTTCTTTCTCTCTGTCGTGTACAGTAACTCGCCCATGAACAGTGGTGACACAGATTTCAAAGAATCTCTCCATCATTCCAAACATGGCAATTATCAACCAATCACATGGGAATCAGTCCCCCTCCTGTCATGTGCACTTATTTTGCCCGACTAAAGTTAGAGTTTATTCAGAACGTTCTGGGAATGGAGGAGAGTTCTTCTCAATCACAGGACCTGTTTCGAGCGAATAAACGAAGAGGAAAAGGGGAAAATACTTCACATCAAAACATAAAATAGTTTTGGAGTGTTTCAGGTCGTGAGGAGATGATAATAGGAATCAACTGGAATTAGTGCAACACGTTGCGTTGTTCCAACAGTTGAACACTGTTGGAAGAACACAAATGGAAAATGCTTTTCTCATTTAATGACATATTTATATCAGCAACATATTATTTAAAATCTCCAAAAATGTGAAATAATGGTAAATATAAAAGTCATACCTCATTATCTAGTGTCTGTGACCTTGTGCTGACATGTTCCAACTCTTTTGTCACTTTTTGAGTGTATCCAGACTAGTGTGGGTGGGGTCAGTGCTAGGCAGACATCATCACAACAAGCAGTTAATGGCGAGTGAATCCATCCATTCAAATGTAAAGACATACTGTTTGATTCATTAAATCCAGACTAAACTCTAAAAACTGTTTTGTGTTCACACAGATTTTCCTTTTAAATGCGTTACTCGTCTGTTGCACAACTTTGGTGACTCAATAAAAGCGTGCAAAGCTTTAGGAGTGCGAAACACCCTTGTTTTAACTTCTTTTTCACTTTCTGTGTTTATACAGGTCAATTTTGTGATTTCTTTCTTAAAGGTTCCTCATCTGCAGGTTAGGTTTACAGTGAAGTACTTTGAATCTAGTATCTCACTCCTGCAATGAGACTCTCATTTTCAACTGGTGTTAGGTCTGTGGTTTAGTCCATGTCGTATAAATTCAGCTGAAACCTTCATCGCTATTTCATGCTATTATGTATGAACAAATTAACATTAACCTACTAGTTAATCTGTAGACATTAAGATAAAAGTGCAGGCCAGTTGTCTTCTGTATATTTATGCCTCTTTAGTCACAAGTAAAATTGTGCGTGAACTAACTGGTGATTGTGGCCATTTTAGTTTAGTTAGTCTCTCTAAACTTCCCTTCTCTACATTAACTATGTCCAGACTTACCTTTGTGATTATGAATGAGAAAAATTTAAAAGTAGAGCAAACTTCTGGTTAATTCATCATTGTACTATATTTTTATAACGTGTGACAAAAGCCTACGTGGATGATTGTCCCATCTTTTGATCTGGCGTGAATAAAAGTTTAAGAAAGATGTTCGAGAAGAAAACACGGTGGGATAGTAGCCCGAGAGGGTATTTTGAGAACAAAACAGTCCCTTTTGTGCATGTATGCATGAGTGTGTGTGTGTGTGTGTGCAAACATGACATGTGTGACCATCCATATCTCCCTGTCTTTTATATGAGTGAGCTCCTTTGTGATAGGCTGAATCTGTGGATTAAACACCAACACTGTCCCCAAAAGAGACCAAGTCCCAGGTGTTTCACACACCATATTGCCCTCTCAATCTTATTTGCGTACACAGATGTCGAAGCTTCCACCTTCTGTATACATACTGCAGTTCTGCAAAATCCCCCAAACCTCATTTTAAACCATACACGTTAACTATTCACTTAAGAGCATGTTTAAGTGTGTCAGGTTTTACTTTGTTTCTTTGCCTTGCCTTGTTTTGTTTTGGGTTTTTTTTACCCATGCACACATTTAAATTTTTTCTTTGGCATGATGCAGATTTGTGGGATATGTTTGTGCTCGTGTGGTGGCCGCTGGAGGTTATGAATGAGCTACAGCTGCATGGCCCTCTGGTCAGTATGTGCAGCTGATGAATGAAGTGGAAATTATTAAAATAAACTGCCGGGTGATGTAGCAACAGTCGTGGGGCAGGCCTTCATATCTTCCTCACACATCTGTCTTTACAAAGATGCAGACTCTGTTGATGCAACGGAGACAAATATTTAAAACACAAGGTCATCAAGTTTGTGTCTTGGCAGAAAAGCCTACAAGATTGTAATTTGATTTTTTTTTTTGTCATTTCATATGAAACAAGAAGTTCTTGCATAAAGGAAGAGAAGTAAAACTCACTCACATAGATACATGAGCAACTGAGGGGAGTGGTAATAGTGACAGATGGACAGAGTTGGGGAGGAGTCAGAGAGAGGGAGACAGGCCCGGTGATGGATAGGCCAACAGAGAGAGAGAGGAAGAAGAAGGGCAGCGATAAGGACAAAGACATCAGTCACGTTTAGGGGGTTTCCCTCCTCCCCTTCTGCAAGTGGACCTTGATCCAAACTACACAGACTCTACTGTGTCATGGTGTGTGTGGCCCTATGTCTGTGTGGCCCGGCGAGTGGTAACTAGACAAATCATGACACAGCAGAAAGTCAGAAAGGAGAGTTGCGTGAAACAGGATGGAGCAGAGTTTCATTGTTGAAGCAGGTTTCTTTGGCTTCAGTTTCTAGTAGTAGCCTACAAGTTCCACCTCCACTGGCTCTAATGGTCTCCTGAGTAGAACTCCCTTAAGCATTTTTATTTACTCCTTAATAAATAAATAAACATCATTATATGACATTTCATCCCATTAATGAATCCCAAGTACTGTAGGTGGTTGGGGCTGATGTAAGTCAATAAGACTTCAGAGGTCAGATGGTTTGTTGTGTGTGTTGCACAGAAAATAGGTTTGAAATCAGCAATTTGATTCGGACACATTTTAAGTAATGTCACATACACATAACAAATATTTTTTAAATACCAACAATTTATTGGTGGAAGAATGTGTTGTCCACGTCACTGGTTCATTACAGAAAAACTAAACTGATCCCTTGCTTGTTTGCAGTGGCAGAACTCAGTGAAACACTTCTTGAGAATTGATGCTGCTAATCACTCACAGTGATCAACAACCTTATCAGCAATCGCAAATATTTCTCCTTAAACAAACTGAAGCAGCTGATGTGACATTAATGTACCTGTTGCAGCGGGAGACCTCACTTGACCAAAACCATTTCAGGCTTAGGTAATTTCACCCACGCATAATCTATAGACTGTGTGTGTGCATGTGTCAAACACTTGCACTTGCAGTTCCTGTTTCATTGGTCCAAGCGAACAGTGTCTGGTCTTATCTCTTGTATTTTATGTTCCTAGCGAGCCGGGCGCACAAACAGCCCTTTGTGGCCGAGAGGTGGCTGGTCTTGCTCCAGACTGACCCATGCAGCTGTTCATCACTGCTGGACATATCCACTTGTGTGCGTGCCTGTGTATGTATGTGTGCATGCATGTCAATACCGTATGTGTGTGTGTGTGTCTGCATGCAGTGATGTGTTTGTTTCTGTGTGTGTGTGTGTGTGCGTGCTCTTCATAATCCCTTGAGCTTTTAATGTGCGTTTCACGTCATTTTGGAGAGTTTGACTAACGCTTTGGAAGCCTGCGTGTCTGCACTCCAGCCCAATATGTTGTGAACCAACAAGTACCTTCGTTTTCCTTTTTTTTTACTGTCCCTTTTCCCCCTGGTGACACCAGCAATCCCCTCAATGGAGGTCCACTGCTCTGTAACACAAAGTGTATTGTGCGTGTGACCCATAAAAAAACTCTTCAAAGGAGCCATCAGTGGAGCCAGCACAAAGCCACGTGCTGTGTTGGCAGTTGAGTGTGGAGAGGGCAAGAATGTGGCCCCCAGACTCAGCTCCTGGTCATTCAGGGTGTAGGAGAGGAAAAGAGAGACAGACTGAGACATTAACTGGGCATTAATGAAAAATAACTGGTTTGATCAAGTCTTTGTTGAAACATTCCCTAACTACACTACATAAATTGTACTTGGGCCCTGATACGAACATTGAGCAATTATAAATACACCCAGCTGATGTCTTTCATGGTATCTTTGAAATATTTAAAATTTTGCTTTTGTAGAGGGCAATGCAATGTGTATAAATGAAAACACTGAGTAGTTATATTGTACAGTATAAAAACATTTATTTAAATGTTTGCCATTCGTATTGGGACAGTCTACTGGGGACACTTTAAATGCATTACCTGTCTATACAGTATGTTCCTGGACCGTCTGCTAAATAAACAGTCATGATAAAACAATGGAAGAAAAAGTTGTTCATGTTTTCTCTGGGTAACTTCTGTGACATTCTCTTTTGTTTTATTTACTTTTGTGACTGTTGTGACAAAATTGTGACATCCAGGGGTGGAATGAAGGTAGATTAAAAAAACAAATAGTGGCCTCAGTTGCAGTTACAGAAAGACTAGATCAAGTCAGAAGATCCATGAGATTATGACAGTGGGTAAGACATCTCTATGACAAGTCAAATGTCTTCCAGTGTAAGTCACTGATGGCTAAAATGCCTTTTTTTCGCTCTTGATATATAGAAACCTCTTTTTTTTTATAGCGGATATTGTTCAGATCTTTTGTCAGCGTCTGCCTCCGATTCGACAAGACGCCAACTGTTGTGCTTGGTCAAAAAGTATAATTGAGATTCTTTGACTTGTAAAAACACGCTGCCTCTACAGCAGTTGCCACCATCCATCTTGTTCCTTCACATTTCAAATGCATCATCGGAGTCGACCTTTCACTCCCGTGCACGTCTTGCTTCCTTTTGCCAGCAGCGTCCCGCTCCACCGATAGGTCACTAGGGTTACCAGGTTGTGCTGTCTGCACATGTTTCACGTCTTAACTGGGGCCTGAGAGGAACAGGAGTGGGACCCACAGAGACTGGAGAACATGGTGTGGGGTCAAAGCTAATCAGATTTATTACTGTTAGAACTGGGAACTCCATCAGTTGTTCATTACTACTGGCTTGTTGTCTCGTGCCTTCACGTGACACTACCTGCTTTCTGTGCCGTGATACAGCTCACCTGCCTTTCATTTTAGTACAGTGAAATATCAGTCTGGAAAGATAAAAACCTGTGCATTTCACAAATTCTAATATTCTTACAGTGTAGAGCAACTGATTTTAGAACTAGATTGATAAAAACATTAAATTGTTCTGGTTTTGTTTTCTATACTGTTCCTGTTAATTCCATAGACAAACAACCACTAACATAAATATATTAGATATACATATATATATATATTCTTCTAATAATAACACATTTCTTGCGTCATCACACATGACCCACGGTGTCAATCATGATTGTGTACTTAGACTATGTATCCATGTTTAACCAATTTTAGGGGGAATCCAATCAACGGCTAGTTCAAACTCAAACGAAATTCAAATCACAAAAGATTGTTCCTTTTATCTCACATAAGAAATGTTACTTACTTGCAACTTTGTCCTGTTAATGCCTGCAGCTCTTGCCATGTATTTCCTTTCTTTTGTTCCCTCACAACTGCTCTCCTTGCTAACCTATTATATCTTCTTTATCTTGCCCTATCTTTGATGGTCTGAAACTCTGAATCTCTTTCAACAAAGTGTGTTTGTGTGTGTGTGTTTTGTGCATGTATTTGTGTGCTGACCTCTATGTAGGAACATCTGCCTGGTCATGCTAGTGAGGACACAAACAGAGAGTAAACTGCTTCACAAAGGCGGAGCGGGGAGGACTCTGTGGTCTGCCAGTCAACTGATTTTTCCAGTTAACCTGAGGGTGAAAAGATACCGAACCTCCTTGAACAAACGCTGAAGAGACCAAAGAGCTGACTGAAAGTTACCTGCTGTCTTTCCTTGGGTGGCGACGGACAGGCTGTTTACTCAGGCTTTGGACTGCCTCACAAATCAAAGTGCACCAGAATGGAGAGATTAGCCAACCAAAATAGGTCTCGCATTTTACCTGCACCCCTGTCTCTTTGTTGTCACCCACCTGGATGAACTATTAACATTGCATAACACACAAACAGATGTGCACACAACAGAGGAAATTTCTAATACCCTGATAAAATTGCATTATCTTCCTGCTTTTTAAAAAGTAATGAGGCCTATCAAAGGCTGTTTGAAAGAATGAGCGTGCTATTGTTCAAAGTGGGAGATTCCCCGTCAACTGTATCATTTGGCAGCTTTGTGTATATCATCCCAGCGACTGCTGTCATTTCAGGACACAACACAGACCTAATACTAGTAGTGCTCTGTCAGTACACTCATGTGTGCTGTTAAAGGAAGGGAGAGAACGAGAGAGAGAGGAAGATACGCAAAAATGATGACAACGATTCAAAGAAAAAGGGGAAGTTGCAGCATTACAAGGTTTATCATTCATCAACTGTAATAAATATTATCAAATGTCATGAGACTGACTTGGGTAGAGTTACAACACAAGGTGCATATTCCGGGTTCTGCAGAATTAAGTTTCCCAGTGTAGTTGCCTTACATTTGTTTATCAGGAAGTGAGAAACCGATGCTCGCTGCCGAAAGCTCAGGTTTCAAAGACAAGACAGGATAATGGAAGACGTTTAGAAAGCCATCTCAGACAATGCAGGATCTTAAGTCCTGGATGTCTTACACATCATTCATCTGATCCCGTTTCCTGACTTCTAAAGAAAAAGGGATCTAATTCAAACCTCTTTGCTTTTCACCTGCTTTGAATTCCCACTGTATTTACCTTGGTTAAAAAAAGGGAAATATGTGTTTTGACAACTTCACATTTCACTGGCTTTCACGCTACAGCTTCCCCGCCTCCCCCTGCTCCATCACTCCTTTCCACCTCTCTCGCCCTTTCTCTCCCTGAAGGTGAATTCGTCCTTGTCATTTTTAAACGTGTTGTGGGGTGGGGCCTTGCCTTACAGGAATGAAACCAGCTCTCTGACCCGCTGTGGTCAAAGGCCCTCGGGCTTCACTGCATCTTTAACATAAGCTGTTCTGTACGGGGAGAGCAGGAGATGACATGAGTGATAAGGCGTCAATTACATATGGAGAACGAAAGCCACAGAGCAGTGTCTTTATCCACTTTCTGGTCTGATGATGCACACAAGCACGTTTCATCAGATGAGGCGCAACTTTATTGTATTATGACTTCACTGAGACACAAATGTGCAGCTGAGTACAGTACAGTACAGTAATTACATAACTATTTGTCAAGATGCTGGAAAGCATTTTATCTGTTAGTAAGAGAAATTTCCAAAGTGGTGTCCCCATAATATCAAACCTGCCTCAACCTACAGATTAAAAAAAGAAAGTCCCAGCCTGGCATCAAGCAAAGAATCGCTTACAGTACCGTCATGAGTCTGACTCTCACTGTATTCCATGTCTTGCAGGAATGGGACCCTACCTGTGGGTTAGATCTCAGGTGATTTCAGGTAAGGCATCTTCTTTTTTCACCGGGCCCATATGAGCTGCTGATTCACGTGGGCCTTCTGTTCACAGTTTAACTCCCTGGTTCTTGAGCCAACTTTAGTCTGCATTATCATGTTTTCAGTGACACAAAGGCTTGTGTAAGAACAGACACACAATATGTGACAGTGCCCTTGGATGTGTGTATTTTTAAGGAAACGCATATTGTGTAGATACACCTGATACATCACAGAGGAACAAATCAATTAGACGTGTTGAAAATGCCTCCAGTCTATTTTTGACGGTATAAATTGTCTCAGCAGATTGTATCTGCTGTCCCGAGATGCCACCGTCTTTGTTAACAATAGCTCATAGCTCTTCTGGGCTTGTAGTTTTGTTTTGATTGAAACCAGTCTTGCTGGCTTGTCTGTCTCATGCAGGAGCCTGAGAAGCTTTCTTCTGTCTGTGTATAGTCTTCTTCTCTCGTAGTTGTTTCTGACTTTATGAGGGAGTAGTGGAAACGTTTGCTCATTACGCTCTAAGAGATCTTAGTTTAGAAATGAAACTTAATGTAACAGGGATTTGCTGCCTACAGTTAGCGCTGATGCTGATATTTGTTTCACATTCACACATTCGAGTGACTTGACTAATGTCACAATGGTCTGGTTCGCGCAGCTTATGGCTGCTGTTGTGCTCCGCTCTCAGACTCAGTGCAGGTATACATCCCTGTTAATGGGAAATAAAAGTAGCTTTCACTGAGGGAGGTAAAGGTCAGCAGAGATTCTATTATTGACCTTGTTTCTGTCATTTTCAGTATCACAATGATATGATACCACTGCTGCTTGTTTCTCACACACAAAACCCCCACAGGCCCAGATTCCAGTAAATGTTAGCTTCAGGTGGTTTCTCTGCTTCTATCACTTTGCACACAGTGACTGATTTACTTACTGAATTGCTGATGTAAATGTCTTTAAACATTACTGTAAAGAAACTACTGCATCTCTGCCATTTATTTTATGTAAAGGTTGGTACAAGGTCACATTATGCTGAAAATATGTGATGTAAGTTTTGACTCACACTGGGGGGGGGCACTGAATTAAGTTCAATATTTTGCCCACCTCGTTTATGTAAGTGGGACAGTAGCTTCACTGATGGTAAGCAGCAGTTTGCTCATTTCCAAATCCTAAGTCGTATTCACACAGAGATGGACCCCTTTGAACCTAGACCATTTTCAATCGTTTGATCATTCACACACACACCGTCACACACCACCACTGTGTAGAAACACGTACAGTATGATTTGTGCTTGCGTGACTTTACTCCCCCTTTCAACAAGCAGTCTAGTAAGTTCTACATTTACAAGGTTAGGCAGGTTTACAAGGTTAATAACAGTAAGACAGGTGTGTTGTTGTGAATGTCTACTATCGAGGTCATAGTGGGTGGTGGAGTTATTTTGCTTATGTACAAATTATTACTCAGCGGTGAGTAATGGCATGCAGACTGATTGAGTTTGAGGGGGTGACAGCATCGCTACAGGACTCAGAGGTTATTACTGGACATTGTATGTATGTGTGCGTGTGTGTGTTTCTGTGTGTTTTAGGATTCAGCCTTTATTTCCTTCGAACCAAACGGGTGAGCGTCAGCCACGCATTTATTTTCAGAGCA
Organism: Macropodus opercularis; assembly: GCA_030770545.1. Taxonomy (NCBI): domain Eukaryota; kingdom Metazoa; phylum Chordata; class Actinopteri; order Anabantiformes; family Osphronemidae; genus Macropodus; species Macropodus opercularis. The sequence continues at coordinate 5,081,048 of CM061094.1, read as the reverse complement.
GAACACTTTCCAGTGTAATTCTGTCTCGTTGAGCAGCAAAATACTTGTGTTCACATTTGCCTGTCCCCAAACCTCAGTGTATTAGGACAGACACGGAAACCTTCGGACCTGTTTACTCTACTTTCCACTCATTTTGAGGACTCTTACCCTAATTCTTCTACGCTGTGTTGACTTTACATTATTTGTAGGTGCAAAACGAGACTAAGGCCTGCAGTAGTGTGCATGCATAACCTTTGCCCCATCTATCAACATCAGTCAGCCAAGTGATATACACTAGTAACCTATACATTACATACAATATCATACTGGTACACACACATACCGAATATCATAAGATACTGCTGATTAATCCCGTATAAGTTTCCTTAATCACTGGCCCTTGTTTAGCCTCAGTTACTGTATGTATCATCAGTGAGATCCTGTTTTCTGGGTAAGGCCCTTGTTTTTCTTCATGTTCACGTTCTAGAGCCAAACAGAGGAAACATCTGCTTTACTGCTAACTTCTAACTGCTCCAGATCTACACACGCACAGAGGCAGGCCTCGAGGTCGTTGCTGCCAGAGGAAGAGTGTTACTGCACAAAGCGCACATGCAATGATGACACACACACACACACACACATACACAGATGCTGCCTTTCTTCCTCTCATCCTCATCCTGTGCTAACCACTATGCAGGCCTCTCATCCAGCTCAACATCTCGGCCATAAGGACGCTTCCTAACATCTGCTCACATTGAAGTCGAAGCGTTTCTGTCTGTCTTTAGATCGATCAGACGTTTCTCTTTCCGTTTCACTCTCTTCATAGGCTGTCAGTAATTTTATCATCTATGCCTATCAAGATATTATTGATGCAAATCTATCATTTCATCCTGTTTTCAATGTTTCTAAATAGCTGTGCTGTGTCTAATACCTGCGTTACTACACATCACTTTTACGGTTCAGTGAGGGGCTGTGTTTACATCTCTTTTAATACCAATGCACGTTTTGTTTTGTTTTGTTTTTTTAATTGTGACATGTGTTACCACAGATACTGGATATCGGGCTCTTAGTATTGTTTGTGTGAACACAGTATTGGAGGATTGTGGCCATGTCTTTTGAGAGAGAGTTGAACATTGTCAACGGTTCGTATGTTTATACAGATCACATACATCCACAATGAATAAAACGATCCCCAGAGATTAGACTGTAGTGCTGGGAAGAAGAGACAACACAACAACGGCTATTTGTTGGTGCTACAGTGGATCAGACGCTCACTCTTTAATGCCCCGCAATCACTGGGACACAGAAATAGCCCTTTCAACATTTTAGAATAATAACCGTCGTCACCGAAAAAGGGAAAAGGCAAGGTCTGTCCTTCCCAGAGATGACTGTGGGAAGAATCGATGACTTCCTCCATCTTCCTTCCCCAGGGGACAGGGGGACAAAGTCTTGCTGGTATTAATAGTAGTCTTGATAAGCCAGTCAGTACGCTGCCCTGTGAGCCTTTCGTCTCAATTAAAATCTCTGTAGGATATTCTTTTAGTGCCTTCCTGTTCCTGTCACCTCCCCTTGCATCACTGTATGATACAACCATCTTACAGTACAATGGGAAACACTTGAGTGCCCCGATCAATAGACACTTGACAGTTCTCCTTTTGGGGCTGTGATGCTGCCCACTGGCCCCAAAGCTCTGTCACTCCTGGAGCCTTGCATCGTAAAATAGTGGGAGCGAAGGTGATGTACCTCTCATTCACACAGCCGTTACCCTGAATGGCGCGTTGTGTGTTTGCCTCTGGGCCAGAAGAGCCATTCACCCCAACACGTTGCTCACAAAAGGAGCTGTAAACACAGGCACCCGGCTTTTTGATTGGCTCATTGTTTTTAAAAACACAGGAAACATCATGTAACACTTCAGTATATGGTCAAAGAAAGAAAGACTTGTTCTGGGAGAAAGTTGTTAAAAACCAAGCCAAACAAAGACATGAGTGTAATTGGAAACAATAGTGTTGTTAAACTAAGTTTCACCTATTGAATTATTTTTTTTTTTGTTTCTTGGGTTCTAAAAGAGGTATTTTTACATTTTCAGCTGGTTTTGATGGTTTGATATGCCCCAAATAGGTTTTCTGAAAGGAGAGCATGGGAAAAATAGCTGGCATTGTGGTAGCTGCTGGGAAAAGGCTGAGTTCTCACTGGTACCCGTGCAGGGCATTGTGGGATGTGAGTGAGCTGAGAAAGACTGTTTTGCTCCCTCTGAGAAGGAGGAAACATGAACACAAAAAGGACCAAGATTAGACCAGACCATGCAGAACTAACTCACTGCAGTTTATGCTCTGCTGGCTTCACTTCAGTCGGCGTTGGGGAGATGAGAAGTGGATGGTCAGTGATAGTGGCAGTGAGTGTGGCGACTGGGGCAGGGTGGCCGCTCTTGTGTCTGCTCTAGCTGATGTAAAATCCCCCGACGTTGGCACGAGCAGTGGCGGCGGCAGCCTGCATACCGACATACCGGGCTGATGGTTGCAGGCCCATTAGCGGGGCCCAAGTGGTGGAGCCCACCCAGGGCTGCTGACCCTCTGCTGCCCAGCTTCTGCCTTCCTGCCCAGCCCTGGCTCTGGATCACAGGCGAACCGCACGTCAGGGGACAGGGCTAATGATGGCCACTGCCATGCCATCCCTTTCAAGCTCTAACCCACGAGTACAATTTTGGCTAATGCCATTTCCTGTAGATAAGATGCAAACAAGCTCTTTTTACTGATTTGTCCTGATCAGAGGTTTGGGAGGTGAGGGCAGGGAGACTACTGGCAAAATATGTGATTTAGATGTGTTCTGTTTCATCATCAGCTGACTGGGTGTTGCTGTGCTTCACTAGCAGCCGCCATCCCTGCATTGGATCAATTTAAAATCCAGAGTGGAATTAAGTAAAGATCCGCTATTTTAAGTCCACAGAACAAGTAGTTATCCCTATCAAACCATTTTGCCCTCCATCAGTCCCTAAGTGGCTTAATCGAGGCAGTGTTACGTGATTATTTTACTCGCCTACAACCTTCTAAATTGTTTCCAGCTTAGGGAGAGATTGTTGCAGATATTCATGCTACATTGAAATGGTCTCCCGTTTCGCCTCTCTGTGGTTACACATTGTCTTTCTCTGAGACAAAAGATTAGAGCCGGTGAGAAACACGCCCAGTTTTACACTTGGTTTAACTAAAGGTGATTTCATTTCAGTTCAGTATTATTGACTTTTCTGCAGCATAAAGACACTAAGCGATGGACCACTGAGCGACACCAGGCAGTCAATCGTCCGGGCTCTTTGCTCACTGCTACTGGGGAAAACTTTATTTTTAATTTGCTTAGGAATGTGAGTAAATAACATCTTTAACCAGGTAAAGTCAGTTTTGTGACTCACTTACTTGGAGTGAGTCAGAAAGCCATGAACAGACTCCACACAACCAAGCTATATTTGCTCTTCCTCATGTTACTAACAATAAATCTTGAATTTCATGCACCACCATATAATTTGCTTAATGTCAAGTTAAAATTAGACCAACTGAGTAATCAGTCATCTGCAATAAGTATTACAAGCTTTGGTCAGTGTAAAAGTCAGAAATCATATCTGACAATACAATTAAAAAATCTATATATACTACTATTTGGAGCCAGCGGTGTCATCAGACGGGATGCAGGATGACTCTGGGCAAAACGCACACATCCGTCCACGTGCCCCTCTGATTCCAATCATTCATAAATCCAGGCACAGAGATTTGTTTCCACCGTCCGCCCTACACGGTCTGTTATCTGTGTCCCTGACATCCCTTTGGCCTGTAGGAAAGCGATGCCACAGTAAATACGCACACAAACACATTGACTTCTGATGGTGATGCCAGCAGTCATTCCCCTCTGATCGTCTTCCGCTGGCATCCCTGGCATTTCTCCTCAATTCTTCTTTAGCTTTTTTTCTCTCATCTTTTAAATGCAATATTAATTTAAAGGCTCATTTGAATCCCCTCTTGCCTCTTATTTCCTTATTCAGCACATCTCTGCTTTCTTACAGTTTCTCTCTGTCTCCTAGCCAGAAAAATGGCAGTAAAATTTCCTCTCAGTCATTTAGCCCAGACTCAGCACTGCAGGCAGGCGGTGTAGGGGCTGTAACTTACCAGAATGTAAATAGAGCAGTGTTTTTCACATTACTTCACCACTTATTTTTAGTAGCAGAACAAGAAGCAGGCGAGGGTGTGCCTTTTAGAGACTGTAAGTCTTATCAGCTGAATGTGCAGAAAAAATGGACCGAAATTCTAAATCGAACAAAACAATAGTGACCTAATGCAGGAAGTGACGTGTTAGTTTATTGGACAGTGCTGGGGCAGCTTTTTTAGATTTAGACAATCAAAGTTACCTCACATGCTTCATTTTCCTTTTTCTTTCTGATGCACACGAACCGTGTCATAAACAGCCAGGCATGTTTTATTATGGCCATCAGCAGCTGGATTTTCCCTTCAAGTGATTAATGATGATTCATTTTTGTATTTTTTTTATTTACGTAATAGTAGGTGGGTTTCTACAATGTACTCTCACACATAAGTCGAGTACTTTATTTAAAAGCGTCCTGTGGGGTTAGCTGCCAGCCATTCCTCGATTACTGGTCCACATCCAGCGCTGAGTTTCTCTTTACTTCCAGGGATCAAAACAAGTAACGTCAGTCTGTCTTAGGAGAAGCAGTTCCTGCAGGAGGAAGAGGTGGACAGTGACTGTGTCTCACATTGCCTCTGTGCCTGACAGTCTTTTTCTCAGCCGCCTCTCAACTCACACCAGGAAATGTCTTTTTCCAACTCAGTGTCCAATGCACTTTATTTCTCCCTGGCCTCCAACTATAAAATCAAAAGTAAAAGAGATTAGCTGCTGGCGGTGACTTGCATGTCTCTAACATTGTCTCGCTCCACCTCTTTAGTCCCCACTCTTATACATGTAGCAAAGGCAACATCAGCATTTGTCAAATGCGGCTTTGAAAATAAGACCACAAAGCCAATTCTGCAAGTTGGTGCTATGGGCTGTTCTCGCACTGCACCGTCTGTACATTGAAATGTGAATGAAATCTCATGTGCGTGCCTGGATGTGCTTCTATGTGTCGCTTTCGGAGAGAGAGGTGCTAAACTCTCCATGTTGAGTGCAATCACTGACTATGATGACTCAGTTAAAATTTCCACTGAGGTAAGCTGTCACTCTCAGGTGAACAGTTAACTCAGAAGCACTGAGTCACACACCACGCACACAAATCATTCCCAGCTAACTTACCAGCGGGCCTATAGAGTGATCCATCAATAACAACAGAACACAATTGTCTTTCTCTCTCTGTATTGGTCTTGGTGGACAGCCATAGATGCACACAGGCACACTCACTTGTGCTTGGCCATGTCCCTGTCCAAACAGCCCTTCTATAGTGAGAGGCTCCATTGGAGTGAGTCAGCTCCAGCTAAGACACCCTTTTCACGCTTCTTCCCTCCCTTTCTCCAAACCCTGCCTCCTGTGTGACCGCAGGGTCTTCCTTCCTTCCTTCCTTCCTTCCTCCTGACATAGAGGCCTGTGGGAGTCGCAGGGGAGTCAGGATGGCCGGATGCACCCCGATCGAACAGACAGACAGACTGACAAGGAACAGAAATGCAGACAGGAGAATGCTGCTGGAGCTACTGTGGGCTTTGGACTGTTCCCATCCGGAGTTATGAGGAGGATGACATCATTCCTGTTTTTTTTGTAGGACAACAGGAAGGTGGAGGGAGACTAAGAGCAGTGTGCATGGGTGAGAGTATGAAGGAGTATGAGGAAACAAAAGGAAACTGAAGGGTTGATCAGAGAAGAGGCAGAGCTGTGACCACAGCGGTGGAGGTGCATTTGACCTGCATGAACCTTTGATGTACACAAGACTTATTTTCAGAGACATACTCTAGGTTATTTCTCCCCTTTCCTCTCCCTTCACTGTCTGAATCCAATCAAGCATTAAAATCAGTAAAGTGAATTAAGACGAGACGGCTTTGCCGCACAGGAGTTCCTTTATACTGTGGTCTTTAAGCCAGAGTGTTAGCAAGAGCAGGGCTTGTGCATCGCACAGGAAGAGCCCCGGCTATACAAAGCAACCTCATGCCATGAGCAGTGAACACTTCTGTACCTGCAAGCTGTTCATACAGCACGATTTACAGAAGCTTTGTAGTTTCAGTGCACTGCTCAGTGCACTTTATCTCCTCCGCAAGACAGCTATTTCCTCCACTGTTCTCTGGGGGAAGAGAAGACGAGAAATGATAGCAAGTGGCTGGAGGAGCAGAAGAAAAAGAGAGGAGGGAAAGACAGAATAAAAGAAAGGAGAGCGGGAGGATCACAGTAATAGCAATCTCTCTGCTAGGCCCTTTTTTTTTCTTGGAAGAGGATACAGTGAGTGCCAGCTGCTGCTTCTGCTGCACAGTACAGTACACACTACTTCAGAGAAGTCAACCTCGCTGCACTCCATCCACCCCATTGAACTGCCAGCTCTGGTAATCAATTCTGAGCCTTGTGCTGTCACTTGCGAGCCTCTGGACACAGCAGCTGGCTGCAGGAAGACAAGCGCTCTTCCACAGTCTGTCCTCCGATCAGCTGCACCCAGCTGTCTAGCAGCAGCCCCGCCATTCACAACGCTGCCTGCTGCCGCTGTTGAGCGAGGCCTCTTTCATTGCTGTCGCCGTTCTTTGCTGACTGGAGTCCCTTTCTTTTTCACTTCTTCCTTCCTAAATTTTCAACCGTACACACACATCCGCCCTTGAGCTGCGCAGCAGGCCTCATATGTCTGTCTGGGCTCGCTTTCTGTCTTTCTTTCGCTTTCTTTCCGAGTCAAATTGTCCATCTGTCTCTCTTTTACCAACTTTACTCCACTATTTCTATCTTGCTTTCTATCTCCCACCCATTCTGCTCCTGCCTTCCATGCTGGGTCTTTAGACGAACATTCCCGTCTTTTTGCTGTTGTAGCCTTTCTTTCTTTTGCCTCCATCCATGTCCCTTCTGTCTCTCTGTTTTGTGGTACCCATTCCTCTTTTCCTTCTTTGTTGGTTGCCATGTCTCAGTTTCTCCTTTCTCTAAAGTTCTGTCCCCTTTTTTGCCATTCGCTCTTATTTCCGCACAATTTCCATCTCATTCTTTGTTGCTCTGCTGCAATGTAACTATGCCCCTTTTTTTTCCAAATGTCACAATACTGTATCTTTTCTTCACGGTTTTCTTTAGAGTAACTTCTTTTTCTGTCCCTCTTTCTGCTGTATTTTTTTCACAGGTGTCTGTAAGGCAGGGATTTACATTTTCTCAGGACAGGCAGCCCATGGAGAGAGGCCTGCTGGCAGATCAAAGGCTTCGGCTGTAAAACGATCTGAAAGAGTCCGGCATTAGCATCCATCAGGGTACCTTGAAAGCTCCCTGGTCAGCCGAGAGGGAAGCTGAGGGCCCCCCAAAGTGAAAGCCCAGTCTAGAGAGGGGTGATAGAGAGGCGGGAGGGAGTGAAGAATGGGGGTGGAGAGAGAGACAGAGAGAGAGAGAGGGGTGGAGGGTTCGAGTAACTCAGCTAAAGTAATGAAGGAAATATTTCTGTGAGGGAGGAAATTCCCATTATAAGCTGCAAATGTTTTTATATCTCTTTGGACCAAGCCTCCCATCTCCTCTTTTAAGTCTTCCTCTCTCTCTTCCTCTGTCTTCTTGATGTCTTCTTCGTTTTCGTCTTTTCAGCATTGCCGCTGTAAGGGGAGAACATCTCCATCTGTGCACCATCTCCACTCGGCTCACTTGGCCCAGACTTTTACTACTCCACCCTGCAGTCTACACGTATAGGGTCATGTCTGGTCGAGAATGGGAAGTGGGGCGAAGTAAGGAGGGAGGGATCGAGTGTAGGAGGAAGGGAAATGTGGATTGGCTTCATACAGTATAACGTATCTTTTTACATTAACGGTACGGGGGCTTTATGTGTGGCTTCCTACTTTTATGCAATAACTGTGATTCACAGTCTTGAAATGGAGAAGTACCTAACATGTGTGATAGGGATCAAGGTCAGACCTGGATTCCCGGTTTGTTTGCAATGCCTCTGCAGTAATAATACGATCTATTGAATATATTTGTCACATAAATCCCCCAAAACGTATCTGATCCTGTGATAGAATTTCCCCAAGAATCAAGATTTATACGCACTCAGACCTTGACCGTGAACTCTGCATTTTTTGGAGAGACTTTCTGCTTCATGATAGTATTCAGAACCACTGCTGACTACGAACCCTTTAGCTTGATTTCCTGTCGGTGCTCTCGCTGTAGTGAGTCAGGTTGGGAGTATTTCCATGAAACTCTATGAATAAGCACAACGGTCATTAATCTCTTTGTGTTTTTCAGTTTTGCTGACTGGTTCAGTGTGAGTTATGATGATGCTAATGAGCAATGTCAGAAGATTTAGTTATTTATTTGCTACAAACATAAACATATGTACAGGAGAATACTGGACAGACTAAGGCTTGAATTATGCAGCAGGGAAACTCTTTGTTGCAATGCATTCATGCACATTCAGTGTTCACAAACTCCCAGCCTGTGTGTCATAATTCAAAAATCCACACATCATCTACTCATGCAAAGTGCATCCAACACAGGATCACCCAAACACACCCTCCACACTTGGTCTGAGGTTGTGTGTTCCTTCGTGTGCAGCTTGCTGACATGTGTGGATCGTCCCTGTGCGCGGGGCCAGGGCTGCATGCTGCTGTCCAGGCGCCGTAATGGATGTCCCGTTTGTTGCACACGCAGACAAACAGACAGTGGCGGGGCTCAGTTCAACTGTCCTGTTCATTGAGGATGAGTTCCTCTTCTGTTTAGGGAAAAGGATGTGATCTCACTCGCAAAAAATCCAACCTATGTCGCTTGCCACTCATGACTTAATCCAAGTTTCTTCTTTGTGCAGAGTGCCCTCCCCTTCCCCATTTGTCCTCTTACTGTATCTTGCTCTCTCTATCCTCTCTTCTGTCATTTTCTCACTCTGTCTAGCTACCTTTCTAGGCATCTGTATGTTTGCGTAACGTAACATCAACTTCATGTGATGTTGCGTGGAATGTGTCAAATCCATCACATTGTTTATGTTTATCCCAATCTTGTGGGCGACTCCCATTTCCCAGCATGCTTAAAATCTATATTTTTTTCCAACAAGCCCTAACAACACCGTTGAAAGTGTGGGATTCTTACTAAGCACACATAGCTCTGTGCTTAGTAAGACAAAAACAGTAAACAGCAGCACAAATGCTAAGTAAGGTCTTTATATGATGAGACAATCGTGAAAATGCATCATAGTAAGTTTTGTGTGATTTTTGCATTGGATGTCTGTAATTAGATCTCTATATTGTTGATTTTGGAAAGTTGTCAAAATGAAAAAAATAATTGTGAAAGGACAATAAAGTCTAATAATCATAGAATATGAAACATTGTGGTCTCCAGTGACAACGGTGATGCACCACGCACACACTCTTTTAATGATTGGTTTGTCATTTTGAGCTACCCCCCGAGCGGATGATTTCCTCTTCCGCCGAATTAATCTGTGTTTTTACAGTCAAACTGTACAGAACCACAGTCTAATGTCCACATCAGCTGTGTGAGCGCACACATACGTGTGTGTGTGTGTGTGTGCATATTTTGTGTTTGCATGTGTGCGTTTAACATATTCTTATGCTTCGTTAGTGCTGCGCCTCTGTTGTCATCCTGGCCAGTGATCCCCATCTCCTTCCCACAGGTCCCTGCAGCCGTCACTTCATGCGCTTGTCATCGTTTGCAGCAAGCGAGTGTGATGTCTCATAACTAAAGAGAAATGTCATATTCATGATGCCAATGAAAGCTTTTCTTCTCTTATTCTAAATTCGGAATACAAAGAATAATCCGTACATAAAAACATATAAACACACACGCTTGTCTCTTTCACCACACATTCGCATTCTAAACAGACTCCTCTCCTTTATAAACAACCTCACTCCTCACACAAAACATTACTCCCTGCATTAGCATCACCTGGGGACATACTGGTATTTCCAGTATGTAAAAAGCCCCAAGGCACAAACTGTCTCGTAGTTTGTTTGAGGTGTGTGGACTCCTATTGAGTTTTTAACTATACCAGACACTGGAACAATCTGATGCTAGCAGTAAAAGAATTGTTAAGATGGGAGGCTGCCAACACTTTCATCTCTAGTTATTAAGATTAGCCTTTAAACAACTCACATTCCCCAACACCTACATGTCTTCCATCAGCAGTTAGCGTTAGCATTATCTTCAGTGACAACCCACAGCACTTCACAGATAGTGTTACAGTTTATAACGTGTTCCTATCTAATGCGTAACAGTATATTTCTGTGCTAGAATTACTGACTGAATAGAAATGAGACCTTTTGGTTTAACTTCCCATTTGATGACTTCCCATCATAGTTAATTTTATTCCTACAAATGCAGAGACTTTATTGATACGTGATAATAATATTCAGCGTGACAAAACCTGTAGTGGTCACGCAGACGACTGGATGTTTCTGTATCCATGATAAGACGTGTTATTACGTACATCTGCGATATTTTGCAGCAATCTGTCCGTGGTATCAATTGTGTGAGCTCTAGTTGACCACACAGCGTGCCCTCATCGGTACACACACATTCAGCTGAGGAATGTCTCTCACAATCCACCTTATCAGCTCTTTTGTCTGTTTTGTCTGAGGGGCATCCGTAGACAGCTGGGAATACACACATCTCGTCTTTTTTTGTCACATTCCCTCCTGTATTCTTCCCTTTATCATTCCCTTTACCGCTGTCGTGCCCCCCCCCCCCCCCCCCATCCCTCATTGGTTCTCATATGTTTATTTCATCCAACATTAAAACGCCCGAGGTTGCATTTAAACATTCCAATGATACCTTGATTTCTTTCATGTTTCAGACCGGAAGGACTTTGTTACCTTGTTCCCAAGCCTACTTCTTCTTGCAGCACCCTTAGCCCTGACCCATAACATCCAATAGATTTATTCCTGATTGTTAGGAGGCCCCTAGAGCCGCGTCTCGATTGGCTCCATATGAGAACGGTGCAGAGAGGTCATCTATAACAATCATTTTCAGTGGCTCATTATTTTCTGGCCAAACAACCCAAAGACCCAATTTCCTACCACACTGTTCATAAAAGTGACAGATGGCCAAAGCCTGGAAAAGCTTTCCTATAATCGTTCGCCTGCTGAAGCACTGCATATAATGCTCTTTAGTGTAGTGGCATTTGGACGCTGTTCCTCTCTCCCACTCCTTCCACCTTCTTTATGCTGTTCATTTTTTCCTAGGTTGAAAAAGCAAGGACAACGCACTGTGTTTAATAGCTTTAGGCCATGTTCCATTCAGTTCAGCTTTCCTCCTCTTCGTATGGTCGTCAGTAGGATCCAGCTCGCAGATATTTGCCAGGTAGCTTGTCTGTATTTCTTTAAAGGCCCACCCTAACGTGGGACTGCATTTTCAGTGCTAGGTTAACATCTAGAAACTTGACTGAGGCTGCAGACTTCTATGGCTGCCTGTGAGGGTCTTTTCTTGCTGGGGAAGTGCCTGTGTGATAAATGTGTAGCCTGGAACAACAGCTGAGACTAAGACTTGGCTCAGTCTCCTTGTGGTTTCCTCATATCTTGGCTCTTTGTCATGAATGACCTCTTTCATTTTTCCCCACCTCCAATAATACCCAAACGTCTCTACTCAGCATTTAAGAAAGAAAAATCCTTCCATTTTTCCCTGAGTTCTTTTTTTTTGTTTTCATATTTGTTTCCACTCGTTTTTTGGCAGATTAAAATGCTAGGTCATTGCAGTAACTTTATCCATTGCATGGTGGCCTGGACCGTTGTGTGGGGTGGTGGGTGGGGAAGATGGATGGTTTTAAAGATGTTTCAAACATTCAGATTTTACTGAGAGTTTTTTTTATTCACCCAAAAAACAAAACCTCCCATTTATTTGAGCATGTGGGTTTGTTTCCTCTCATGTTTTGCCGCTTTGCACAAAGACGTTGATATGATACATGTCACCTCCTACATAAACTCTGGCTGCCAGAGGCTTGTGTAATTTCCAGACCTTTTATTTTAATAAAATCCTCCACCCAAGTCCAGCTTGCTCACTTGATCCACCGGCAGATTTTACCTTCAGACAGTTCATCCATCCTGGTGTCACTTCAACCACAGATTCATCTTATAAAAATAGGGGGCCTAACCCCCATCTCCCTCAACCATCTTTCATCCTGGTTTTGTGGCCCTCCCATGTGTGCCTCTAATCTCTCCCTTGTGTTTCTGAAATGTCAGTGTGGAGGAGCGAGCATGTACTTGCTCGCTATGGATTTCCCATGGAATGCGCCATTTTCGGTTCACCCTCTGTACGTTGCCTGTTTTGATAGGCGGTGATTATGGAGTATTTATTTTCCTACTGGGTGTGGGAACTCAACCTGTTGGTACACTATCATTGTGAAGCAGGGCTGCTGTTTCTTCTGAAGCTGTGACTCATACACGTTGACACACAAAAACACCAACACATACTGTCAATTAGATTAGTTAAGATTAGATCAGATCTGTAATTAACTTTCAGGTCGACGCCGAAAAGCACCTTAAGATGTTTTGACAAAGGGAAGGATTAAAAAAAATTAAGCACACCATCAGAAAATAGAAAACCTGCTTTTTGGTAACTGGAGAAGGATGAGAATAAAACACAGGAATTCCAGTTTTGGCCTTTGGTTTTGTTTTTCATCTCATGTCATGATAACGGCTTTCTATGCAAATTCAATTTGCATGCATGACATAAATGAGTGCACATGTATGTTTTTGAATGTGTGTACGTGAGGGAGGGCACGGCTTTCCCTGTTTGTTTGTGTTTGAGAGAAGAGAAGCCTAGTAAGTCAGAGAGGTTAAGCCCTAACTATCTGACTCAGTGGTGAATGGTGGAGGTCTGCATTTGGAGAATTTAGTGGAGGAGGGGTCAAATAGACGAAAAGAGTGAATGATTGGGGTAGGGGTGGGGTAGAGGGCCTGAGAGGGAGGCCCCAGTAAGACAATTCCCCTGACACTGGGTCATTCACAGACACAGGAAATGCTTGACCTCACACCCTGAGAAATGTCCACAGCAGCCCACTTGTGTTAAAGGTGTAATTGGGAATAATTAGGAGCTGGCAGAAAAAGAAATGGAGACACACTTGCGTGCCCCACATGCCTTCCTTCCCCATGCCTCCCTCCGTCTGGCAGCTTGAGACACACCGGAGCCAAGCGCTCGCTGCACAAATTTACAACAAAATACCATCTCTAAACAAGCAAGGGAAACGTCACGACAACAAGGATCCTTTGAGCGCAGCTGCTTGTTTTCAGGTTACAGCAGAAACGGTCTTCCTAATGACTGCAGTCCTTGTTTCTCCGTTGTCTCAGCCTGCAGTTGACAGGAGAAACAACCTCAGGTGACGCGGCGGCTTTTTGTGTTCTGCTCATCATCGTCTTTGTGTTTCTCTTCGTTCTCCTCTTCCCTTGACATTCAGTCGTGTGTTTAATCTTTCTCTCCTGTGTTGAACATGGACATCTGACATGAACTCACCAAACAGCCAGCTGCTTCCTCTCAGAGACAGGACAGGAATGCACTTTCATTCGGGCCCTTCATTCATGAGAAATAAAGCGTCGACCCGCATGCAGGACTTTTAGTGAGAGTAAGGGGCTGTCAGCCATTGAAGCGATAGGGGGAGGTTGAGATGTGGAGGATCAGTTGGTGGCTGAGTGGGTGGTTTGGGAATGGGAGTATAACGTATCGTGCAGATTCCTCTACAGAAACATCCAATAATAACACAAGTTCAAGCTGTGAGGGTAAAACCTGAAATCTTGGATTTGTCTGGTCAATAAAGCTTCTTCGGCACTGCAAATGGCAAAGGATTCAGTACAGAGGAGGACGGGTGGTTTGGAACCATCATTAAAGGAGAGTTTTAAAAAGAAGAGGAACTAAATTATCTGGGACAAAAAAAAGCTAGGACCAGGCATGTACGGTGAGTAGTGAGGGAGCTAGCAAAGAAGTCAAAGCAGTCAGTGATCACTCAGGAGGTCTGGAACTATGACCTCCGACCTCATAGCGCAGCGGATGCCACCATGGTGAAAATGTGAGAGGTGAGGTATGTGAGCCCCCCGAGCCCTGGCGGAACCTCACCCCCCACCCCATGATGAATGGGATGTTAGCATTGACACAAATTGGCCCATAATAATGACACAAGGCCACTAAGCACACAGGCACAGAGTGGGAAAAAGACCAGACAGACCGAAAGAAAAGACGATGAAGAAAAGGAGAGCACGACTCAGAAGAGATGAAAAAGTCTTGCAGGGAAGAATTACCTTACCCAAGTGGGGTAGACAGGGGGGGTGGGGGGGCTAGATTTACGGCTCAGGGTATCTCTAGTGTTTTCTCTGCACTCTCCTGAACAGTGGGATTGCAGAAAGGTTTGCTGTTCAGAGGGCCCCTGAGACACACGCACGCACACAGGCCCAAGACCGAAAGAGGCCGACGCGAACGCACGCTCGCATTTTCTCAGACTTGCATTCTTTCTCCTTGCATCCTCCAGCGTATCCTCTTTTGTCTCCCTCACTTTTTTCCTCACCTCGTGCTTCCGAGCCAAGTTCGGCAAAGTGTGCGCATCACTTCCAGGCGCCACATACAATATACATCCTCCTAAAAATAGCGGCAGACGTGAAAAAATAGCTCCAGACTGAATCAAAAGAAAACTTCGGCTTCTCTTTTTATAGCTTTGGCATGACACTGCATGTTGATGCGTGCCTCGTTTTTTTTTTTTTTTTTTTTTCTGTCTTCCTTCCACCAAAACAAGGCTTCCCTGTGTCTTTAAGGAAACACATGTATTAGATTAGGCTTGTTGGGAGGCAAGGGTCACACTCCTGTCAGTAATTGAAATGTGATTATGTATGAGCTAACATGATTACAGAGGTAGGCCTGGATGAAGGGAAGGGGGGGGAGGGGGTGGTTGAAAGGTGAATACCGATCTGTGATGTGCCGCTGCTGTGTTATTCCACAGTAGACATTCCGGAGGTAATGCAACCTCAGTGAATTCGCGGCCTTTGTTCCAGCGATGCCGTGTCTAGGTATGTATGGGTTCCCAAGACAGAAACGTTAACCTAACCCCTGGCGATAAGAGGGCGTCACTGCTTCTACTGGGTTTCCAGTGACACCCACCGTGGACTTGAGTCACTTGGTGGGTTCTGTTGCTGCTGTGGGTCTTTTCTGTATGAATCTCTCAGGTGGTGATATTCATTGCATGCGTGTTGTGAACTATGAGCAGTATGTGTTTATGCTTGTCTAAACACTCATTTGTCCAAACACATAATTATAGTAATAATAATAATAATAATACATTGTATTTGAAAGAGTCCGTCTGGACTCAAGCTTGCTGTACAGAAATGACATAACAAATGGGTAAAGGAATAGATCAAAACTCAGAACCCCGTGGTGCTGAGATGGTCAGAGGGGTTTGAAGGGGAGGATCTGAGGAAACAGATGGTGGTGGTGATGCAGAGGATGTCGGACAGATACGAAGGAACGGGGTTATGGATGGACTCGTAGGTGTATGCAGTAGGAGGAGTTTGAGTTCAATTCTGTATTCAGCAGGGAGCCAGTGGAGTTAATGAAGGGTGGGGGGATGTTTTAGTGAAGGCATGAGTAGCTGAATTTTGGAGGGACACGAACGAGGAGGGAATTACAATAGTCAGTACGGGAGGTAAGAAGGCTGCGAACGAGAATGGAGATACACTATATTGGCAAAAGTATTGGCTCACCTGCCCTGACTCGCATATGAACTTAAGTGACATCTCATTCCTAATCCATAAGGTTGAATATGATGAATATGAATATGATGAATATGAATATGACGTCGGTCCACCCTTTGCAGCTATAACAGCTTCAACTCTTCTGGGAAGGCTGTCGACAAGGTTTAGGACTTTATGGGAATCTTTGACCATTCTTCCAGAAGTGCATCTGATGTTGGACGAGAAGGCCTGGCTCTCAGGCTCCGCTCTAATTCATCCCAAAGGTGATCTATCAGGTTGAGGCCAGGAGTCTGTGCAGGCCAGTCAAGTTCATCCACACCAGACTCTGTCATCCATGTCTTTATGGACCTTGCTTTGTGCACTTATTGCCATTGTTTGGATGGGTAAGCAAATACTCTTGGCAGTATAGTGTAGTATAGGGGTTAAGGGCAGGGCGCAGATGATTAGTGTTTCTCTGGAAATATGGTCACATCATTTTCCTCTTCATAATACCTACAGCCGTTAGAGGCCTGTTGCGTCTTAAACACAAACATGTCACGTTTGGAAATGTTTTTAAATCACAAAGGCTGTTGCGAACAGGTCTGTAGTTCTTTTTATTTGATCTCCTCGAATCAATGTGCCTTTTATTTTTAATATTAATATTTGCACACCAGGAAATGTTGTGCTGGGTTTGTTGATAGTTGATTATGTTGTGGATCTGGTTTCAAGTTAAAGCTGTTAAGCTGCACAGTCAAACAAAAACCTTATCAGATCTTTCTGTTTGGTTAATCTCTGTTGCCTCAACAAAAAGTGACTCATGATGAATATAAATATGTGAGAATTCAAAACGACTGCTTGATGAACTGGTTTTTAATGAGGGACATGGGGAACTATAGGTCATTTGTTTAAATATCTAGCCGTCATTAACCGAGTGAACTGGAAAATTAATCATATTTTTAATTGTTTGGTTTTGGTTTTTGTTTAGCTGATCAGAATTTTTTCCTTGGAAGCTGCAGCACAGTATTGTCTTGCTTGCCAAAACCGTTCCAGCGTCACTGATAAACCTGTTGCTTAGAATATCTATGCACCTGCTGAGAATTCGATTTGTTATACATTTAAAGTTGAATCTGCGTGAAAACTGAATTTTATTTTATTTTTTTTACGCGAGCTAAACAGTGAGTCTGTGCAGTTAAACTTGTTCATGCACATAAAACATCAGCGAGAACAGTTGTGCAGCATAGGAGCTGCACCTGATCAGCCCGATGGCACACTCCCCATCAGTGCTCAGGTTACACTGCTCTAGATGTGGCTCAAAGTGCACTTTTGCTTATATCCGGTGCTGTCAGATTCGGTACGTGCCACACGTTTCTCTGATTGGGTGCGAGCGTATGTAACACTTCCAAACCCAGAGAGAGAGCGAGCATGTGCAGAGAGGTTCTGCAGATAGGCTGATAAGCGTAAGCTCATCACGGGCTAGCACTCAACAAACAGGTGCAACCAACAAACACAGGAACTGGTCGTTTCTGGCTTACCCTGAAACGGGTTCACCTCCTCCAGCTGTCTTTGGTGTTTTGATTAGTCAATGCTTAAATAATTCTCTCATCTAAGTGTGTCATCGGCTGGAATCCCTTCAATAATCAAGCCATGAGAAAGATTTTCATAGTAAGAAATGCATTGCTGCAAAAATGTATGTTATCCAAGCAATAAAGCAAATGAAAGACGTTTTTTACTTTTACGTAATGTTTTCTCTAAGATCAACCTAAATATTTAGTCTTTTGGTAGTTTATTTGATTAAAAATAGAAATAAATATATGCTCTGTGAATAGGTTGTCAAGTCATTCTCTTTTAGAACTTTATCAGCTAACAGCTGGTCTGTTGTTTTGTTGTTTGTCTGTCTATCTATCTATCTATCTATCTATCTATCTATCTATCTATCTATCTATCTATCTATCTATCTATCTATCTATCTATCTATCTATCTATCTATCTATCTATCTATCTATCTATCTATCTATCTATCTATCTATCTATCTATCTATCTATCTCTTGTGTTGGGTTTTTCTGTGCACAAATACTCTGTTGTTCAAGTACTGTAGCAGATCTATGTAAATATATACTGTAAATATAGTAACAGAGATGACAGGAAGTAAACAATCAGGTGTGTTTACCCTGTGCCAGTGCACACTGGCACTGCACCGTTGTGTCTGAGGGAGAAGCACACGCTCACAACAAACATGCTTGCCACCACATATGTGGAGAGTGTCACTCCTGTGAGTCTATTTTCTTCTTTTAATCAATTAATAATTAATTAAAAAATTATTATAATAGTAAATGTTGTTTGTTCTTCAGTTTGATGGTTCTTGTTTATTGTGAATGAGATAAATTGTGAAAAGACATCTACCGATGGACCAAATTAAATGTTGTCATATTCAGATTTAGTAAATAAACATCAGCAACAAAACGTAATTAAAACCTAAATTACCTTAATTAGTTAATTTCTATAAATGTCCTTACTCACTGATTTCTGTATTTACTGTTGTGTGGTAATATGTCACTTGTGTTTCTTCACTGTTTCCATTATAAATAGATTAATACAGTATGCAGTATTAATAACATTAAATACATGTTGTAACCTACATGTACGTTAAATAGGTTTCTTCTACTGTAACAAAAAAATCTGTTTGATAAATATGAAACATTTGTTTTAAAGAAAACCGTTTAAAATGACAAACTTCACACTGACAAAAAAGATTGTTCAACTTTTCTTCAAGTTCTTCACGGACTGTTTTTACAGTATTGATTTGTCACATTTTGTCTTTTAAATTGCTCTTGATTTGTAATGGAGTTCAGTTCCAGTATGAGCATCCTTAAAGTTGACTTTTGCTGCGGTGACAAACAAAAGCGAAGGCAGTGATAGAGAAAGGATGTATTTAAAGCCCACATTTAAAACTCTCCACCAAACTCTGCCAGCATCATTCTTCTCTGTAGTCCTGCTCTCTAGGTTTAACCAAACTGGCGTCTCTGTGTGAAATGTGACTTAACCAACTCAGCGGTTCCCCACCTACCAGTTGTCCATTATCATAGGATGTACATTAGTTACAGATACTCTGACCCCTAGCACTGACTGTGGACTGGAGATTACGGGAGGTGGGCCTCTTTCCTGCTCCCATTTATCTTTCTTTCACCTCCCAATAGCCTCCTCCCCCTCTCTCCCTCTCTCTCTCTCTGTCTTTCCCTCACTCTCTGTAATGTCTCAGCTGTTCCCTGCAGGCAGGGCTCTCTGACTGAGTGCTTGCACTGTTATGGGTTCATTGGGCTGGTATGCGGCAGGAATCTTTGGATCAAGGTAATTTCACACTGTTCAACTTTTTCCCAGGCTGTTAAGCTTCCCTTTACCTTTGTGCCACTCGGAGACCAAGATAGGGAGCGACACATGCAGCCGTTAAACACACACAGTGGCTCAGGGGCTGACGCCACCAGCGGAGCTGAGGGAAAGACTTGAAAGATACTGCCTATAAATTACAGCCCAACACCTTAGTTTCCCAAAAGGATCATATTAGTGCAAGCTGATCCAGACTGATGGGGAGGATGATGCACATTCATGTATGGTGCTGTAATAAAACTTCACGCCAGCCAGAGGAGCACCCTACCCCCACCCACCCCACTCCCTCCTCATTGATTTGATCACTTTTTCTTTGCTTTTCTATTTTTTCCACACCTGTCAGTTTTTTTTTTTGGTTTTTTTTTTGTGAATTTCTCAATCAGGTGTTTCTGGTTTTTCAACTCTGTATCTGGATCTTGCTCCGGCTTTGACACGTGCGTGAGCCGTCTGCATCCCGCAGCGGCGTCCTGTGCGTTGTTATTATTAGAGACAACAGATAGGTGAGCACCTGATGCAGTTGCAGCAGAGGGGAACCCCTCTAAAATGGTTGCAGTAACCTTATTCTCATCTCTGCTCTGTGTGCTTTAACATATGTACCATCTGTTCCCATCTGCAGGAGAGATAGGGAAAGAAGGCCAACAGTAGCATCACTTGTTGCATGTGTGCGCGTGAGAGTGCCTATATGCTCAGGTGTTCACTATATTTGGGTTTTAGTGTTTATTCTGAATAAGAGGTGCTATTTTGGGAACTATACGGTTAAGTATGTTGGGTTTGCATTCCTCTCTGTCTGCCTGACACGCTCAAATAAATAGGCAGACTTTCTTTTGTTCGTTTTTGGGAGCGGTAGATGAATCATAGATTAAACAAGATTTGTGTGAATGGAATGATTTATTGGGGTTTTCAGTGAAAATTTGCCAGTGGCTCAATCACTCTGCTTGCTGTGTTTTTCCTATCTGCCACTGTCCTGTAATGAGAGTATTTAATACGTTATATGGGATGAGATTAGTACAATTCTCTGATTGGTGCCAGCCAGTTTAATTGATAAGCTTCCAGACTCGTTTGACCTCAAGTTCTGTTTGTTTTTGTCTGAGCTTGTTGTGATCCAAGGTGGAAGTCCTCAGGATGTTGATCCTCCCAAAGCACTGACAGACACAATTTTCAAACAATCCGAGGAGGTTTTTGTTTTGGGTTGGGGTTTTTTTTTTTTTTGTACAAAAATGTAGTTTTAGTCTTAAAGTACCCTACATCTCCCTAGAAGTCCTTGCATTCTGCACCAAGGACTCGGCCGGATTAACAATGTCTTTGTTCTTGGTCTGTGTAGTGAAAGAAGGGAGTGCAATAGGCTGGAACTGTGGTGTGGTATCAGCAAGCAGCTGCTGCATGAGTGACAAAGTCAAGGGCTAGTGATATGAACATGGGAAAATCCTGGAGGAGCTGGAGGGGAAGAGACATCAGCAACAGCAGCTGAGCGAGCGAAGCTCTCGCTGTTGCTCTTACGTGGAAAAACTAAGTGTGAGAAACATGGAAAGCAGCTGATTCTTTGTTAGGACGAACAAATGTTAACATTACTTAGCAAATAGGCTTGAATCCCTTGTTCCTAAGTAGCTTTATTTAGCCATAGATTTGGGTGGTGGTTGGTGCAGTTCATGGGGGGGTCAACATCGAAGCAGAGAGGAAAACAAGAGGTGTAGCAGAAAGGTAAATGAATACCAGGCAGTTTGTTACTTGTGTTAACTGATGGATTGTCCAGTGATACCAGACCTCATTGTTCCTGTGATCAGCGTCCATGGCAAACACTGTGTGCGGAAGCTCATCTGTCTTTCAACAAGCTGACGCCAGCATCTGTGACGGATTAAGACGTAGTAATAAAAGGCTTGTTTTAGTTATTAAAGATGGTTTTACGTCGTAGGGCAGCTTTTCTGAAATGTCGGCAGGTGGGAAACGACAAGAAGAGCAGGAGAAAATATGTTGCTGCTGTTTGAGCTCTGGATGTGGAAGTGCAACAAATGTTTCGAGTCTGTTTTCCCATAAGCAGTTGTTGCAGCTGCAACATGGTGAATGCAAAGTCGAGTGTAACACAGTAGCTTCTAGACAATCAACGAAGGGGCTTTGCTGTCCAATGGGGCTTACTATCCCAAAACATCAAAGACTGGAGTGACTGGTTTGCAATGAGTCGTCTGAATTAATAAGGAATAAAAGAGTTGATCATTCACTTATTCACGGTGATGCTCGCTCTCACATTTTACCACCTTGTTCCTAGCGAAGGATTTAGACCAGAGGGTCTGAAATAGAGCTCACGTTTGAAGTGATGTCTCCTTTTCAACACAGAGGGCTTTCACCTCTCCCTGGCATCACACGGTAATAAAATTCAGCCTTTGTTTGTATTTTATTTTGCTACTCTTGTGTCTTTTTCCAGTTAATGAGATAAGCGCATGTCTCAAAGAATTCGGGAGGACATGTTTGTATAAAGAGTTTCTAAGGGAGTCTGAGGGAAGCCTGCAGGGTGAACGCTCAATGCCAAAGCTGCATTGTTGGAACGTCAGTCATGGAAGAGAATCAGAGGAATCCCACAGGTGCTTAGTGGAGATGTCAGGAACGAGCTTTGTAAGACTGCTGGAAAACGTTCACATCATACACAGAGGATCCCTCCAAGTGGTCCAAGAGGAGAGATGCCTTCATGCAGACGTAGATGTAAAGTAGGATGTGGTGCTGAAGATGTTCACAGCTTCAGCATCAATTGCACATATTCCGAGGGTGGATGATAATTGATCGATTTTTCTTACTGTTGTCTCAGAGTTGTTGTTTTTTTCTTTTTCTTTTTTTGCTCTTTAAACTGGAAACAAAACAGCAGTTAAGTGTTTTCTTTAGTTTTTTATACATTTTACTGTCAAACTGTGATGGTTCAGATTGATCAGTTGGAGTTTTGCATGACGTCTGGTGTTTTTTAATCATGGATGAGTAAGTTTTCTCTGTATTGTTGTTATCTTGTTCACACACACACACACACATCTGCAGTTATTCAACCAGAGAAAAATACAGCAGAAATGGGGAAATGTGAGCTTGATAAACAAGCGGTACACACAAAGCAGTCGAGTTCTGATCCAAATGAATTAGTGATTCATCTTGCAGCTATCGCACAGCTGTTTCGCAGGTTCAGAGGAAAAACTGTACAGTAACTGAAAACCGTTCTTGTATTAGTTTTGTATAACAAATGACATGAAGTTGCTCAAGTTGCTGCTCTTCGCTGTTGCTCTGTGAGACTGTTTGTCTGTGTCTTGCGCTGTGTTCACATGCTAGAAAAGTGACCTGGAGAGAGGTTTGCTGTGTGTTTGTGTTAGGGCTGTTGCTGGCATCTCACCTGCTACTTGACAGTTTAAGAAACTGCTTCTGTGTTCAACTGCTTGCGTAAAAACGTCTATTGCTTGTGATGGTGTATATAAAAAAAAAACACTTTTAAATATTAGTACATCAAATGTGCTTTTACTTATTTCCAACATTCTGAACATTTATTTCAATAATAATACGTTTTAGGTGTTCATGGCAGTAGAAACAAAACAGAAATCAAACAAATTAGCTGTCTAGAAAATAAGAAAAATAGGACATTTGGATTTTGAAAACAAAATGTTCCATTTATTTTAAGTTTTTTCATCACAAAAAATTAAAAGTCTGAATTAATTTAATTAAATCAGTCCTGACTTTTTCCTTCAACAACAATCTGATATAGTTATCATGTTAACATGCTCATAAACAATGTTGTAAAGTTATTCTTAAGATGAACCATGATTTTAAAAAGCAATCAAATACATATTTAAACACTGGTAGTTAATGAATGTACTATTCATAAACAGACACAGATGAAATTTCAGATAAATCTCCAAAAGATTCTTTGGTTGCATCAATTTTTTTTAATATTTGTGTTTCATGGAAAAGTTACATCATGTCAGGTTATAATAACACACTGGTGATCTTTGGATTTATTTTTCTTTAATTTCATTTCATAGAGTATGTGTTTCCTGTATGGCAGCTGCTGACCTGCTGTGGCAGGTGTGTTGTTTTAGATGGGGTTTGAGGTATTTGTCCTCACATACCTGAACAGATCTTATCTGTTCAAACTAGTTTAGTTACACTTCAAAAAAAATCTTTCCTGCCTGGAAAATGTCTTCACTGTTTCATTTTAGTTTCACTTTTGTGTTGGTAAACATTTATCCCAGTGGGAAACCTGAAAATCTGCTTTAGTTTTAATGCCGATTTTTTTTTAAACATTTCATGTGTATAAAATTATTCTAAACGGATTACTTGTTAACTAATTTAACAATCAAATGGTGACTGCTCGCTCTGTCTTACACATCTTACAATGTACCAGTTGTCTGACACACGTCTGTCACTGCACAGAAGTTTCTGCCATGATGTGAGTCTGTCAAATTCCCCTCCCGACACTTTTCTTGTATCACATGGGACATTTTTCTCAGCGTCACGAGAAGAAGAAGATGAAGAAGAACAAGACAAATAGAGAAACGCAGGGGCTCTCTCCCCGTTGTCGTCGGGTGTTGTCTGTGTGTGTGTGTCTGCTCGATGTGACAGTAAAATTAAAGGGTGCGGCGGTTGATGAGTCACTCGATCATCACTGCAAAAAGTGACCAAGCTTACGCTGATTCCTGATCCCTGCCTTTGAGGTAGATGGTATTAATCAGAAAATCACTTTAAGATATTTGTTAAGAAACTGTATGAATGAAAGCAATAAAAACTCCAGATGTTGTCCAGATGTTAGCGCCGTTAGTTAAGCTGTATGCAAGTGGCTTTCTTCCCATATCAAGTGTCGGGTTTTTAATAACTTTAATTTAAGAAAATAACAGTTCAAAACTTTAAACCGAATAAATTGATCCGTCGGATATTTTTTGCAGTGTTCAGACCTTTCGGTATTTATTGACCGTTCCCCTCCCTGTATACCTCTGACTGTACTGGGTCGCAACTTGTTAACGTTTCTAACCCGAGGGGTGTGTTCCGATTTTATTCTGATATGGTAATTGAATGCTTCCGGGGACAAAATGCGCCGCTGCTGCTGCTGCTGCTGCTGCTGTTGCTGCTGCTTGTGATCTGAGTCAGAGGAGCCGCTGTCGTCACTGCTCCGCTGCAAGAGCGACAGGAAAACATTGTAAAGTACTGTCTAACATGGTTAATGTACGGACATATGACTTTATTATAATGATTGTTTAAGAGGGAATACCATGCGTTCTGTTCAATCAATATTTTGGAACATTATCCAAACAAATTAATTGCTTAAAACACAATGAAAACGACAAATATGCTGCATGTTCTTCTTCCAGTCACTGGACATGATTTATTTTTCCTTTTACGGAGCGTCGTTTTAGAGGACATGTCTCTTAATGCGCGTCTTATCACGGATGATGACGCTATTAAATATCTGCAACTTTTCATAACTTCAAAACGACTTTTTTTTTTTTTTACTAAAACCAAGCAATGGTGATATCAGTGTGATGGCAACTTGACGTGCGTGTCCCTCAGATGCGTAATTACGCATACAGATCACCTAGACGAGTAGATGGTTTGGAGAGCACCTGTCTCCCCGCCGCAGCACCGTGTTGGGTAACATTTGATTCGGTTTGGCTTCCTTTAAGCGTTTTAAATGGCACAGCTGTTCATTTTAATTACTTGAAAATACAGTTTTATCAGAAACAACGCGGTGCCTTAAAACGGAACTGTTCATATTTACTACTCGTTTTTCTGCCTTGATAACAAGTTAAATCATTTTCATTAGTTATTAAGTTTAAAATCATATTAATAGCAAACATCTGCGATTGAGCAGGAAATAATGTGCCCTTTGTGTTTTCTAGTATTAAACCTTTGATTAATTTCTTTGTCAGTGCTCTGATCTCTTGTTTCCTGATACTGGCACTTGCATAGAAAAAAATCAGCAGCTTGTAGATGCAGATATATTTCTGTCCAGGTGTAAACTTCCTGTGTGGTAAAATTGAGACAGGATTGATCCGAAGTTGCTTTTTCGTGACAAATTAGGAATTCACTAAAGTTCAGCCTTTCATGATGCCACTCTGGCTTTCTGATGTGCGTGCTGTTTAACCAGCCGCGACATCCTTTAAGGGGTGAGACTGATAAATGACCACAGCAGTTGAAGAAGAGAGCGAGAGAGAGAGAGAGAGAGAGAGAGAGGAAGGTGTAGTCGAAGTCTGCCCAGTAACAATCGCTGTGGAACTATTGGCTATGCAAATAGAGACACAGGGAGGAGGAAACTACTTAGACTGGAAAAAAAAACTTTAAAGAGACATTTCCCCCACTTTTCTCACAAGCACGGCTATGTAACCAACAAGCTTCGGGTGGAAATTAACAGCTCTAAAGCTCTGAGGACTTTACAGTCCACAGTCTTCCCCTGATGCAGCGAGGTCTCGTTTCATTCAAGACTCGGTCTTTGAAGTAGACTAAGAATAGGAGGGGGATTAACATATTTACCCATGCAGATTCTCATTGTGACTGTATGTGAGGCTAAATCATCTGGCAGTCATTTTTTAATTATCTGCTCAATGACTTAACACTCAGATCCATTTCCACCTGCTTTTCTTTATGTGCGTCTAATTAACATAGTCCTTCATACCAGGAATGGTTGAATTAGCTGATGCGTTCTGGGCTGAGCAGAGCCGAGCACTGTCATCTTTGTCTTATCTTTAAGAGAAGATAATGCGAGAGAGAGAGAGAGAAAGAGAAAAAAAGTCAACGCTGCATCAAATTTCCTAGAAAGTTATCTCTTAAACCACAAGCAGCTTGAGTCTGCTATGAAAAAAGTCCGTAAGACCGTGTGTGGCCGTATGTGTATGTCAGTGTGAGTGAGTGGGTGGGTCTGAGCTGTGCACGTGTCCGTGCGCGCACATGCCTCTTAACATGCAGTGTTTATAGCCACATAAGTACAACATCCACATGCGACATACTCTACATGAAAGTTCGTTGAGTGCGTTTGCACAAACCTGCAGACACTCTGGTCTGCGCAGATGTCAATTAACTGCTATCTTGTTACGGTTTTCTTTTCTTTCTTATGCAAACTCATGCATAGTGCTTTCATATGGCAGTTAGTGCAACGTCGACCAATACAGCTGCTTTCTTTGAGGTTGTCAATGCTCTTAACATGTGTAATTATAATGTACCAATCAATACGTCACAATCCATTCATTTCTAATATACTGTTAAAAGCGCAAGCAAACATGAACACACAGAAATGCTTGTATAATGACGCACAATAGCTGCTATTTCACTCAAAAGCACTTTGTTCTTACCCAATATGAGTCACACATTTTTTAAACTTTGCACCAATGCGTTTGTGTAATTTGTGTATTTGCACCTTAATCGGGTAATAATGTGAAAAAGGTGGTTAAAACAAAGTGTTCTGTTGCTTCCTCTGTGTTGTTCGGCATCTGCCTGTAGGAAGTGTCCACCTTTTAAAAATGTTGCAATGGAACAAGTTTACTGAAAGTCTTGCGTGTCACAATAGAAGAAACGGGGATAGGAGCGCAGCGTGTTGCATCTGGTCTATACAGAGGTAATGAAGTGAATTGCGTCAGTGGCGTATGCAGGGTTGAAATGCGCCTGATCTGGCCAGGCGGATGAAAGTAGAGGCGCACTGTAGGGAGAGGAAAAAGTTCTCAACAAGGAGAGGCAGGACTACTCTCACGGAGCCCCTGCAGTCTCACTTTTCATGCCTCTAAAAGACTTTCCCTGCGATCTTTTCAGCGTTTTTGCTCCACAACACTTTGCTGTGGCGTTTCCGACGGAGAAATCCTACTTTTGTACTCAAGTGAAAGCACCAGCACCATGGAGCTGCTCTGCCTCGAAATGGACACCATCATACGAGCACGTCCCGATCCGAACCTCCTGTGTGATGACAGAGTCCTGCAGCGCTTGTTGACCATAGAGGAGAGGTTTCTACCCCAGTATTCTTATTTCAAAGGCGTCCAGAAAGATATTCAACCGTTTATGAGGAGGATGGTCGCTACGTGGATGTTGGAGGTATATCGAAACACCGAGTGCTGACATGTCTCATTATTTCCGTGCTCGACTTTAAAGCCTCCTGATTTGTTTCATTACCACTTTACCGAGCGCCGCTTGTAGTTTATGAGCAGCAGATGCGGTTCGAGCGCTAATGAACGTCGCTTCTGTGGCCCGATTATGACGTTTTCTGTCATTTCTCACCATTTTAAAGTCCGATCGCGAAAGCCTGCGTGCGTGTAACTGCGAACTATAAACATCTGTGACACCGCTGAGTTTCTTTTACACGCCTCACACGCTGTCCGTGCGAGCTGCCTGTTGATTATTTACCGTTAATATTCTTGATAGCCTGCATATTTCATGCACACGTATGCATTCCCCGGTGCAATTCTGCCCTTCGCTGTTCTATCGCCATGTTGGTTTTTTTACAGGAGCGCTTGTGCTTTTAAGAGGACTTTACAGTGTCATAAACGCAATAACAGCGCTTAAAACTCATCGGCAATGGCAGAGGGGGGTCTCGGGTGTCCGTGGAATATAGAAATGTTGACCAAAAGCGTTGCCAGCATTTGAGTATCTATTTTAAATGTCGGAAGGGGCGAGGGCCTTATCTGTCCTGTCGGTCTTCCCCTAGTCCCTGCGCCTCTCTCTGGAATTATGTTCGCCTTTTGTCGTTGCGATCAATATTTCTGGTCATCGTCCACCTGTAAACAATCTGGAGGCTTTGAGCTTTATTTTCATGTAAATATCGTCAGGGTGGGACCCACTGTGGATTTTTAATTAATTTTTGAAATAAATACATCGAGTCGGCTGTGACGCACACCGCACCGATCTCCTACCAGTCGACTTTTATTTTGACATTTTAATCATATATGTCGTGCGTTGTTTTGGATAGGAATTGTCGGGTATGATGTAGAATGCCCCCCCGAACATTATGGTGCGAAGAAAGTCGATCTAGATAATTTATTTATATTTTTAATTATTTTATGAAAATATGACGAATGAAAAAGTGTGTTTCCGTGTGCAGTGCTGTCGGGGTGTTTTTTGGCTCGGCTGATTGTTACTAGAATTCATTTCTTAGTCAATGAACTGCAGGAATGTGTCTCTATTGACAGTATGTGCCTGACACCTTTCCCATTCTTTGTAAAATGATGTATTTTGAATGAATTTATGTTAGGGCTGGGCGCAAATTCTTGGCCGGGCCCCAACTGTGTGTCATTGAATTTTTATGTGTTTTTGTGTGATTTCAACTTTGGTTTCGTTATGTCATATAAGTTTTATATACATTTAATGGGCTGAAAAGGAAGTCAGGTCACTGCTGGGTGGGATATTGTCTCTGCATTCTAAACATTGCTGCATTGTCTGCTGTCTCTTTATTCAGGTTTGTGAGGAGCAGAAGTGCGAGGAAGAAGTTTTTCCCTTGGCCATGAACTACTTAGACAGATTTTTAGCCGTGGTACCCACCAAAAAGTGTAACCTGCAGCTGCTGGGAGCAGTCTGCATGTTTCTTGCATCCAAATTAAAAGAGACTCGTCCATTAACCGCAGAGAAGCTTTGCATCTACACAGATAACTCCATCAGACCACAAGAGCTGCTGGTAAGCAACATTTGTTTGAAGACATTTCACTGAATTGAGCAAAGTAGGATTCATCCTGTCACCATCAGCTGGCAAACGCCGATTCGTGACAGTTTCTGACACTCTCTTCTGTATGATGTTTACATTTGGAAGACATGAACTGTTGTAATGCAGTTGTTTTAAGGTGGCAAAATGTTAGTTTGAGGCATTTCAGCTCAAAATAACACACACTAAGCAGCAGAGCTGCTCACATCCTGGTGAATGTGTTGTCCAGGTTCTGCATCGTCATCAAAGGTCCATGAAAAGCAAAAGCCCCAAAGTCAATTATTCCACAAGGGCTCGCTTTACTGTACCAAACTCTGGGCTTTACAGTAGCATGCAGCTTGTGTAATGGTCTCCATCGCCATCTAGTGGCAGATATTCGCACAGAGCAACGAGGTCAGCTTGAACTCAAGCCAAAGTTCTGACTCTGTTCCTGTCAACTTGAGAGGGAGAGACACAGTGAAATTCAACGTTGCCTTTTACAGTTCAGCCCTCGTCCAGATATACATTTCTGATATTATGTCATGCTGCTCTATTTCGGGTCATCACACATATGTCAGCGCACCAATGCAGCGTGCAGTCAACACTGCATATCTCACTGGTGATGCAGGGAGATATCCAGTGTCATTCGAAGCAGCAAAAATGTCACTGCTCTGTGTCCTGTTTATTGGATAAACCCTGTCTGGCCTGATAATACCAGCTGCATTCACCAGTGCAAAGCAATTAATTAACTCACTTTCACATCAGATAAGCGTTTCCCCACTGCTCTGTGGTGCTACATAAACATTCCTTGGTAAACAACAGCCAATCCCACCCATGTTGTGAAAGAGGCCACATAATATGATTCAAACATGGCTGATGGTTGCAGGCCTGGCTGACTGGCGGCTTTACCCACTGAGCAGAATGCTGCAGTGTATTCCGGGTTTTCTGGGCTGCCCTTGGTTTTATTGGTTTCTAATTATTTATCTGGAATATTTCCATTCAAGAATATTGTGTCATGTTTCATTTCCCGTCTCTCGGTTAATGTGTCATTGGTCAGCATGCTGTAGTTGTGGGTTTATCAAATGAGCAGGATTAAAAAAGCAAACAACGCGCTGGACTCCCGTCCTTCTAGGTGGAGTCATGTCAGACAACATACATCCGTGCGTTGTGTAGAACTGAGCCTGTCCTACCGTTATCGCCAGTCTACAGACAAAGCCTCACTTCTTTAACTGATTTGCTGAGGCTTCTTGTCAGTGTTTCTGTATAAGGCAGTCTTTTGGCTGACATGCAGATACAGGAAACAGAGATCAGCTGCTCAGGGCATGTGATCTTTTTTTTTTTTTTTGTCCTCATCTTTGGTAACAATTTCTTGTAAAAAGAACCGCAATGTTACAAAGAAGGTGTGACCAGAGGAAGACAGTAGCAGAAGGAAGTGGGTGACTGCTTGCCTGCTTGCCTGCTTGCCTGCCTGCCTGCTTGCCTGTCTGCCTGCCTGCCACTCTGTCAGCATACAGCCTGTGTTGCAAGGTCTGTCTAAGGCTTCGCTCTCAACTTGAATTTTGCTGGTAATGAGAGAACAGGGCTTTTGATGACGGCGCACCACGCGTTGCATGACAGCATCCGCGATCAGCAAACCACCTGGAGGCATGAGGATTTTCAGGATTGATGAATGAAATTGTTGAGATGCAGGATGTATTTGATCAAAAAGGTGGGATTAAGCTGTTCACCTTTGAATCAGAAGGCTGTCGTCTTTTTGTTTTCTACTAAATTGGTAATAATGGGTATAAGCATTTATTTCCCTGACATCAATGAGATCAGAAAACACCACAAAGCTGGAAAAGGTCACTGTGATTAGAAATTTGCAGGAAGGTCAGCGACAGCCATGTTGAATTGCCTCATGACTAGTGTCCATGTGGCCTCAGTTTTTCTCTCTCGCCGAATGACACAATGAAGAGCATCCATAGTCCCAGTCACAAGGCTGCTTGCTGGAACCAAACCGCAATTTTTTTTCCCCAAATTAGTCACCATCTCTTTCGTTAATCACCTCCTCCTCTAGGAAGTGAAAGTAACAATGCGCTGTAAGAGAGCGCCACACCTATAACTCTTTTCAGATATTACTGAAAGGTGTTGAGTAATGTTTGATCTGAGGCTTTTTATGTTGAACACTGCCCGGGGTCTGTTTCCTGTGAACCATGGTTTAAATCATTTAAAATCAGACCTTTAACCTGTATTTGACACTTGACATTATTTATGTAAAGCATGACATAGGCTTAGAGGCTAAATGTAGGATAACAAATCTAACAGCAAAACACAAGATAAGATCATTTCGGACTTTATCTGTTGTAAAGAGTTTTAGTATAAATGATTGATAGGTGGAGATATGAGATGAAATGCTATTTAAGCAGATTTATTGCTGATCCTGCTCAGCAACAACAGCCCACTTATCCACGCAGCAGAAGCTCGGGTGGGCCTCTTTAGGAAAGTCCCCAGATGCTAGACAGACACGTGGAGAGAGAGAGACAGTGTCATGAGAGCCACCTGGCTTGGTGGCTCTGCTGGCGTTTCTCCGTCTTAGGTCCAGTAACACCCACGGGCCCGAAATGTGACATTCACACACGTACTGCAGGATACCACGGAAATATGTCATACTTAAACATTCTCTCTCTCTCTCACTTTCTTGCTCCCTCCATCTCTCTCTCCAGGAATGGGAACTGGTGGTGTTGGGGAAGTTGAAGTGGAACTTGGCAGCGGTGACACCAAACGACTTCATCGAGCACATTGTGAAGAGGCTGCCGCTGCCTGAGGATAAGCTGGCACTAATACGCAAACACGTCCAGACCTTCATCGCCCTCTGTGCCACAGGTAGGACACAGTGGGCGCTGGCATTTCATGGCCTGTATTACCAACACACGTTTGTCAACTGATGATCATACAGACTGCGATGTCATCATAATTCAACATTATTTTCTTTATTTATAATCCTCTTCATTGCTACACGTGACACTGATCATGGACGAGCAGCTGAGACAAACCTAGTGATAATGGATTGAATCAACATTTCTCATGTCGCGAAGTGTTGTTTTTTTTTTTTTGTGGGTTGGCCGTTTGTCCATTATCAAACCTCTTCGCTGAATGAATGTGCTGTGGGCCAGTCACAGTGTCTTAATGGAGATGAATAACCTCCAGTGGGAAAATATTCTGCCTGAGAAAAGCATGTGTCAAGGAAGACATGTAGATCTGTTGGCCATCGTCTGTCTTCTCCCAGGCTAGTATGTGGTCATGTTTTGGAGGTAGATCAGTGGCCTCCAGAGCATCCAGTAACACTTCAAAGCAGATCTGGGCCTGATTGAGGGGCATTCCCATGTCGCACAGGGTCGAGAAGAGGAATCGTCAGGGGTGGAGGCAGGCAGACCATTGTCTTTCTGCTCTTGAGGTGAATTGTCTCAAGATCAAACATCGAGTGAGTTGTGGGAGGGACAGAGAGCCCCTAACATGATCTGAAGAGACTGCTTGGTTGAGGTGGAAGAGATACAACAGGGGAGTGGGGGAAAGCAGGGCAGTGTATTGTTTTTTTTCACTGCCAATTCTAAGGCATGTCATGTTTTCATATCTCTTTCCTCTGCCTCCTTCCTTCCCTCATTCTCCCTCCTCCAACTTCTCACGCCTCCCCGCCCAACAGCTGGAGGACATGATAGCTTTCCCATGTTGTGCTTCTCCGCAGGACAAGTTTCTCCTGTTTGCATCACCTCCAACTCCACATTCAAAACTCCAAAGGGAGTGACAGAAAACTATCACCTAAACGAGATCTGGACTTGCTTTTTGCGCTAATCCTGACATTTATGATTGAGGCTTTTTGACTCTCCTTTCTCCAGTGATCACAAGCAGCAGCTTCACAGAGATCAGCAGATCTCAGACAGGAATGCAATCTACCCCCCCCCCCCCACCACCACCACCACCTCCCATGGGAAACAGTTTATGGTGCTGAGGTGTGTGTGTGCATGCAGTTAGATGAATAGATACAGGGGAGGTGACAAGTATTTACAACATGAAGCGATGGAATTCCCTTTGCTGATTGTGCAATGGATACGATAGTGTGAGAAACGTTCGCAACAAGTTTGTCCTGAAGAAGAATCACCTTCTGTCTGTTCACCCCTTTCTTTTGCCCACCTACTATCTCCTGCTCTTTTCCTCTCGTCGCCTCACCCCGTAGCTCTCACTTCTTATTTTGTGCCAACAGATTCATGTTTGGAATTGACAGCATGTCAGTGATCGGACCTAGTCCCACAGCAACATTGTGAAAGGCTCAGCATGCACTTTGTCCCTAATTGTTTCAGTGAGGCAGTGGAAATAAATTTACGAGGCTGCTGGAGGCGTCCTCCTGACATTGTGTTTTAGGAGAGAGGCTTTTTGGAGATAGTTCTGGATTAGCAACAGACCATTTATCTGTATATGCATCCCTCAGAGTTGTATCCAGGCAAACAGAGAGTGAGGGAAAGACGGAGAAATGAGAGAGAGAGAGAGAGTCAACAGTTTGTTGCATCTGAAGATCTCTGGGAACTTGAGACCCCATTTGTGGAGCGTTCCCAGCCGTAAATCTTTGGGTTATCTGGTGAGAATCCTCCTTGAAGCGTCCTCTGAGTGGAGCTGAGAAGGTAAAGGCGAAGGAGAAGAAGGAGATCTCTCAGGAGGATTTACATTTGCAAGACAGCTGACAACAGTTCACCTGTGGCCGTCCTACTTCATATGGTCTCATTCAACCCCGCCACTACTCCTACCACTGCTGCTCCTGCACTTAAAAAGAAAACACACATAAAACCGCGGCTGTCTGTTTTCAAGGGAACAAGAGGGAGACGAGGAGAAGTGGAGAATAAGGCCTCTTATTCCTAATGGCTCCTCTCTTTTGATGAAACAGTTCCGTTCGGGCCACTCGGTGGGATTTTGTCAGGTGGCGCAGTCTGGCTCTGTATTAATTAATAACATTGGCTGGTCCATTCACGACTATGCAAATGGATCTGGGGCTCAGCTACAGGCTGGGAAAAAGGAGACAAAAGGCTTGGCCCTTACATTTCATATGCAGAGCCGAGCGAGGGTCAACGCTGCGGGGCCACTTGATAGGAAACACCAGCGTTTCCCTCAGGCAGTCTGTTGGATAATACTCCAGAAACAAGCTCATTAAGGGAGATTATGAAGCTCCATTCCTACACACAGACACCAAGTGCTCTGAGCTTCCTTCTCCATTCTTATTCAATTGAGCTAAGTGGAAGAATGGATGGGGTGCATGGGGCAGACAGATGCACCTCAACCTGTCTGCTGAGTTATTGAGCGCCGTCTTCTTGCCATATTGGCAGGGATTATGGTCTGTTTTGTTTTTAAACCAACACCAATAGCTAACGCTGTAATGGTATGCATGGAATGGTGACAATAGTCACAGATGCGGATCAAAAGAAAATTTCTGGATCTCAGCCCAGTGCTGTTGGAAATGAGAGTCAATTGTCCTGGAGGACACAATGAAGAATTTGTTACAAGTTGGGATGTAAATAACAAGAGATTGAAGGAACTGAGGACTCTTTCCCTTATCTCTAACTAGTATTTGAATTTCTCTGGTATGTTGAGATGTCTTTGGACTGTGTGAAGTAATTTGATGATTAACTGGTTAGTTCCTGAAACTAATGATTCACTGACTTACAAACAGGAGACAGTTAACACATTTGCCATGAAATAAGCTATTTGCCCTGCAGCCTATTGCCTTTAAATTCTCACACGGTATTTACAGTACTTGTACTACAGTACAACCTAAAAGAAGGTCTGTAAATTTACTCTAATGTGACAGTGAGGTCTCACAAATGGTTTTTTTATTCCATTTTCTATATCCACATCCTTCTTAGTTAAGGAAACATGCACGTGTCTATGAACCACCGTGTGATTCAGCCTTGAGGTAGTCTCTCTGGTCCAGGAGCAGGAATGATTCTTGTAGCTTCCTAACCAAGTGGCTTCCGCAGAGAGATTTCGCTCCAGCCCTGCGCTTAAAGATGAATGAATCATCACAGATGTGGTCAACGAAAGGGTCTTCACTGGTGTTTGTTTACACGGACTCCTTTTATGTTTGATGAGTCAGAACCCCAACAAATTAGCCACCTCCTCCAGCAAATTATCCTCGTTCCACTGATGTGAGGGATCATGTCCGGTCGGCTTAAACATCGCCAACAGATGCATCACCGAGACGCTTCCTGACAGTAGTCGTCCAAAAATGCGGCACACAGTGAATCATCAAGTGGCATGTCCTGAATTCCCCCGTCAACCTCACTGGTGAAATTAGCACCACACTATAAATACTGTGGCCAGATGACTCACACAGAGATACACAAAGATAGAGATTTTTCCTTTAAGTCGTGCAATTAGGTTTTTTTAGGGGTCACGTTTTCAAAAAGACTAATAATTGTGCTATGAAGTAAATGTTTGTGGGAGCTACTTTGATAAAAAAAAAAAATTATTTATTGCTGTATTTAGTTTTTATTGTTTAAGGCTCTAAATGTCCAAATCGTATCATGATACTGTCCCAATAAATAGGCAGAGAAAGAGCTTTTGAATATTGAAACCAGCCACAAATACACTCTCTCTTCCAGTGTGGAGAAAAGTCTCCTGTTGAGCTCTTCGCTGCTGACGTTACCAACGCCTGCAGCTATGACATGTCATGATGATGGTGCAATACTAAAAGAGATTTGTGACAGGATGCAACAATTAAAGAGGAATTCGGGTTTCTGGCAGATGAGTTGGAATCACGGTTTTCACAGCAGGGTACGTGACCCCAGGTCATCCCAAATCTAGTCTGTCTGCTTGTCTCCACATCACCTGGAGCATCAGCTGGTGGATTATTGCATAGTGTCATGTTATTGTTACTTCATCGTTAATAGTTGAGTCTGTTTTTGGTAGGTGGGAAGTTGCGGTGCTATGGTGGACCATCTGAGTAGCTCTCCACACACCGTGTTGTGACTGCTAGGTTGTGGTGAAACATAACGTCATGCCAATCCCCAAATGATGTTTGTTTCTGACCTTAATCAGCGAAGCAGGCTCTGGGTTCTCATATTGCTACTTCTCTAATAAACAAGGTTAATAAGGGCTGCATGTTTATAATACAAGACTCTGATTTATAGCCGAGACAAGAGGGTCCTTCCTCTTTTGGCAGTTGTTCAGTTTTCCAAATTTAATTAATTTACTAAGTTGAATGTGCGTACTGCGCATTGCAGCCACCCAGGAGGAGAGGGCAGCAGCCTGTGTGACCAGCGTCCTGTGGATGAAGTTTCAGGGGGTAGGAACACGGAGGAATGGAGGCGAAGGGGCATCGGGAGGAGAAAGGGCCATTGAAGGGGGTGAGAGGCGTGCAGGCCAGGCGAGCCAGCCGCTGCTCACAGGGAGCTTTCCATCGCAGGCGTCCCCACTCAGCTACATACAGTGTTTATCCTCCGCATGAATATCAATGAGGGCCTCCTAAAATACGGCCATTCTCCCCACACCCCTCACACGCAGCAACCACCAGGCCCCGAGTATCAGCCTGCATTGGCTGCACGCGCGTGTCCTTGTTCTGTTACAGACCTGTCTTGTCTTGAGTGTGAAAAATCAGCTTGTTGCCCACTGCCCGCCACTCTGCCCTCCTACAAACCTGCATCTGTCCTGAATGCGTGTGTGTGTGCGCATGCAGGCATCGGTGCGTTGTCTGCCTCCTTTGCCTGTCAGTCTGCGCTTGCAGCACACGTACAGTAAATCCATGTATGCCTTTGTCCTTTTACCCCTCTATAGAAAGCTGCGCTCTTACAGCAGTGATGTAATGCTGAGGGGCTTTGTGTGCTCTTTCCTCTTGGCTCGAGGTAGACCTTAATAAATCGTTCCTTGGCAGAGGCCCAACGGCGAACACAGGGGTGTATAATAAGTTCATTTATTTGTCAACACTGAGCCCACAAGATGAGAAAGCGCCTGGCTGTGCATCTTAAAAAGGCAGCTATCAAAGGACCTACCTCTTTGATTCCAGATTAAAAAAAAGAAGGAAGAAAAATCGCCTTCAGAGCCATCGCACGCCGTTTGCTTTGCAATTGAATATGGCAATATGTTAATGCACAGGCTGTCTCTCTACCCCCGCTGCCCACTCCTCTAGCCCATAGGTGGCCCAGGAACAGAGGCATACTTGTGGGGTAGGGTGGTGGAGAGGTGTGTGCGTGTAGGGGTGACAGTAAACTTCTTTACTTCTTGTTACCATACCGTCCGTCCCTCCTTCTTCATCTTCCCCCCCCCCCCCCCCCCCCCACCCCCCGTCAACCCCGTTGTCGCGCTGAATTGAGATCAGCAGAGAGGGAAAGGATGCTGCGTCTCTCAATTGGGTGAAATGAGGTGATGACTCTGGACAATGGAGTCACACTCTTCTGCCTTTCCTCCAGCAGGCCCGCCACTCTATTAATATGCTAAAAGATAGGAGTGCTGCCAATGCAAACCACTGCCTGTTGTAGCAACAAAGACTGGGGCATGTGTGCCATTCACTGGCGGACCATGTGTTGTCCGAAAAGAAAGGTAGAAGTTGAGCAAGACATAAAGAGAGAATAGAGGGCGCTGTGTGTGTGTGTGTTTGTGTGTGTGTGTGTGTGCGCACGCCTCTGTTTGTGAAGAGAAAAAAAACATTCTCTCTCTCCCTGGTCTTTCTGTCTCCCTTGCCCCCGCCCCCTCCCCCCTGTATGCCAGTTGCCTTGCCTTTTTGGGCTTCTGGCCCGTTCACAAGCTGTCTCATTTGCATTATGAATGACAGTGAGGGGAGCTAACAAGGTTATTGGTCTTTGAGACGCGCGCCTGTGACCACACGTGGAAAAAGGACCTACAGCAGTGAGCATTGGCAGAGGCACTGAGCCTCTTTATTCCTCCCTTTCCAAGCGCAATGGGGCTTTTTTCAGCGAGCACACGATTTACTCAGGAGATGGAAGAAAAGGGGCCGGGCTGGGGAAAGGGGGGGCTTGGGTGGGGAGCGGGTGAGGGTGGCTGCTTTTCAGCTCCTTTACAAGCCAAGTGAACCCTCATTATCCCAGCCCCTGGTCATTAGCGAGTGCGGCGTTCAGACCCAGTGCAATAGAAGGATTATTTATTAGCTGACTGCTAGATTACCAAATTATATTGTCTCTGGGCCAGACGTATGTGTACCCTCTTTGTAGAGCACATCAAGCGAAATGTGATTTAGAATCAGGTAAACAGAAGTATCTGGGGGACGCTCAAACACTACTGTGAACATTTGAACTTCTCACTTACTGCTGCAAAAGTCCTAAAATGTTCATCATCACGTGTTTCTTCCTCCAGATTTCAGATTCGCCATGTACCCTCCCTCCATGATCGCCACAGGAAGTGTGGGAGCAGCGATCTGTGGCCTACAGCTGGACTCAGCTGACCGGTCACAGTGGGGTGACAGTCTGACAGACTTGCTGGCCAAAATCACAAATACAGAAGTGGTGAGTTAATTTTATACTCCTCAGTCACACTTACTGGGAACTGTATTACTATTGCATTACTATCTCCGGAGGTATCAGAGTAACTTTGCGATTCAAGGCTGAATCCACCGTTGCTGCAGTTGGATGACTTTTATGTCACGCACAATTTATTACCACTAACTCATCTGATTGAAATACAGTGTACTAATGCTAACAAAGCAGATTTAGTTTTGCTTCTCCTCAGAGGGAAAGTATCCCAGTTATTTATGTCAAAAGTTAAGAAACCCTGTGTGTTTGTTGAGGTTGTGTGTTTGCAACAGACAGTAGTTGAGATGTTGAAATGTCACACTTGGTTTGGTTTTCGGCAAGCACATTTTTTTTAGGAACGTTATTTGCGAGATGAGAACAGAACCTTTCCTGGGCAATCTCTGCTGTCATACACTTTCGTCTTTTCTTCTCCATCATCTGCTCCAGCTTCTCAGGGCCCCCTCATGCAAAGAATTCTCCAAATCGAGTCAGGTTGAGAGCATGTACAGAGCTGTGTCGCTGACAGGAATGCTGGCCAGGCCGTGTGGCTGTCTGGGTATAGTGAATGCTGTGGTGGTGGGTGAGTTCAGCCCAAACACAGCCAGGGCCTTTACTGACTCTGAGATGCCTGGTTTTCATCATGCATACGGGGGATGGCTTGTTATAGCCCACTGCAAGGGTCAGTAGGTGGGTAGAGCTGTCGAGGTTAAGGAGAGTGACACTGTCAACTTAGTAAGTTATACTTTATTAGTCTCTATGGGGAAATTAGTCTGCTGCATTTGACCCATCCTACATGCGGAGGAGTGGTGGATAGCCACAGAGCGGCACCCAGGGATCCATTCCAGTTCTGAGGCCACTGTCTTGGCAGTAGTACTCTTAAAACTAAACATGATGCAGAAAGTCTTTTGGTTAGTACGAGCAGACTTTATATAAACATGAACATTAGAGTTTCTGTGTGTACACTGGGCAGTGAGCAGATCAAAGGCCAGGCCACTGATCCCAAACCTCAGCCATGGTATGTTCAAGTCCCAAAAGGAGCCACAGTAGGAAGAAGAGGTGGAAGAAAGCTGTTGAAGTGCGAAAAAGGACGCTGGGGGGGTGCCATGCCTCCCTCACAACAATCAGCCCTCTCTCGTCTCCTCCTATGATCCATAATGCATCAGTGCTGGAAAGTGTGGCTCCCTCTGTTGCGAGGCGTGTGAAGTCTCGCTCAGCAGCTGAGGAAAAACAAATAGCTGCCCTCAGCAGTACAGGGCCTCAGTGTGTTTGAGCTGCAGGGTCTTAGACTAGAGGGAATTAAGTTGCTCTGTGTCTATGATCAACTCCTCACATTCCTGGAATTAGACAAGCTATGGCTCGCAGTAAACAGAGAAGGCAAAGCAGAGGGCACCTTTCTTAATTCAACATATCTGAAGGGCTTTAGTATAAGCACGCCGGCAAAATTACAATTTTGGTTTATAGAGTTATTAAGTAACTCGTGACCATGTGATTTAACATCAAAACCCCAGTCTCATGACAAATGCGCAGAATTATTATGCAACTTCAGTGGCATTTATTATTTGATCACCTACCAAAATAAAAGAAAGTGGTGATCTTCTTCTTCCAAACGTCGAATTGCTTTACTTTGGCTGGCAGCGCCAAAGCTCTGCAATATGGTCGAGCATCTCGTAACCGGCTGACCAAAGCGCCAGGCAAAACATGTAGGCAAGGCGAGTTTCACCAACGTCAGTGGCTGCTCCTGCCAACAGCATCATGGCCAACGCCGGCACCCTGCCGGCATCTGTGGTACCCAGGAGCTGCGGTTTTTCAGTGAAATTGTGCGCCAAGTCACCATGTTGGGCCATTGGAAGAATGTGTGCCGCCCCACACACACCTGGTGTGGGCAAGAATGGCTGGAACTTTAGTCGTAGGAAAGCTGGAATAGAGCCTACAACACAAAGTTTAGACAAGCTCAGCCTTGCCTTGTTGTTAAATAATTAAAACAGGAAGTACAGGTTAGATGAGATTTGACGTTTACTTACTCCCATTCATCTTTTCATCAGTCAGGGTCACATACTGAGATACAGCCTTTTCCCATTTTCCGCTTTCATTTCACTGTGACCAACTATCATTGAGATCCTTGATGTGAAAGAAGCCAAAATGCTTGCAACAAAGATGCATTTATTAAGAAATGTTATTTGTATTAACACACCCCGTGGCTTCGCCGCTTGTGGTGTTTCATGCAGGCGAAAGAAAGGGAAAGGTCACATTTTCTATTGTAACTCATGGAAATTCGAATCATGCGGAGACTCCTCATCTCCAGTGTTAGCTCCCGGATATTTAGTTTTAAGATGTGTGTGCCTGCCTATGTGTTTTTCTCAACTGTCTGACCACCAAGTTCTCCCAGAGTAGCTAACACTGTCTTGTGTGGTACAGTCAGCAGTTAAAGCGCATTCCATGGCTTCACACATTTCTTCCTTTTGGTTTTGTCTGTCTGCACGACTTCCCTCTGCTGCCATTGTCACAAAGACCGCCCAGGGATGTTGTGCATGCCTTGAATAGTCAGAAAGACTAGATTTTTGCATGTGTGATGTGTGTTCCAGGTAGCATAGATGGAAGCTCTGCAGAGGCCACAAGTTCCTCTAGGTTGAGGCTGCAAAATAAGATGCTTCAGTAAAGCACTACCTCCCATGGCCAAGTAATTCACTGCTGTTGGACCTAAGTATTTAAGTACCTAAGGTTTCTCTGAAGACAGTGTTGGTGTTTCCAGTAGTCACACACTGAAGTCATTAAAGTTTCTTGACTAAAGCCTATGGGGCTTGGCATTGGATCCGAACTGCCGCTCTTAAGAGCAGCAGAGACTGGGGGAGAATCTCTTTTAAGAAGGGAAAGCGAGCATTCTTGCGGTACGACACAGGCAGTTCCTTTACATGTTCTGTGCTTTGCTTAATTTTCTCACAGGAATCGAAAGTTTATGACCAATAGGGCGCATGCTGGTGGGTAGACTGTGTGTGTGTGTGTGTGTGTGTGTGTGTGTGTGTGTGTGTGTCCGTGAGAAAGAGTGCATACACACCCGCGTTAGGGATCAACCTCTGGAGATGCCGGTCTGGTTTCCTCCACGTCAGACCTGTTGCTGGGGAAAATGTTCCCTCAGAGACACCCAGCCCAGATCAGTCCAACCTCTAGAACCTCTAGTCCTCGTGGGTTGTGACAAAAACAGCTCGGCTGAAATCCAAATCATCAAAATAACAGCAGTGTCAGAGGGAGGAACATTTTTATGTAGTCTTAGTAAAGTTTTATTTTTTAAAACACATCCTAGAGAATTTCTGAAGAGCATCAGTTTGTAAAGTTAAACAGAAAGTTTCCCTTTGAAAACACAGTCCATGCCTGGCTCTGTTAATGTGTCACGGTATTTGACCTTTGACACCCTGACCTTTTGTCCCTCAGCCGTATGCTGCTCCTGAAGCGTGAGTGAGCTCTTAGTTCTCATTTCACAAGGCCCAGCAGAACCAGAAGCTGTAACACAGGCTCAAACTGTGGCCCATCAGGTTTAAATTAGCTGTAAATGTCAAAAGAATGTTTCACCGCTGCACAAGTGGTACACTTTCACCCTTCCCTCCAGCCATGGGGCGCTCTCAGTCATGTTTCCCACAGACGCCTGGTGCTTCAAGGCAGGCGGTTTATGCATGTGTGTGCATGTGCAGAGCTGAAAGAAACTCTTCAGCTGTGCTACGGTGTTTTTCCGCTAGAGAGCAGTGTTGGCTCCGTCTGTCATACCTTTTTGTACTATTGCAACAGTCTGTTCTATTTTAAACAACACTAAAACAATTAGACTTTCCTCATGCATTCTTGCTAACATCCCATTGAGAGTTCAACCCCACCCCCCACCCCCCCAGTCCCACTGAGCTGCTCCCTCTTCCTGCGCGGCTCTGTTCCCTCTGTCAACCCTCCCATCAGGGAAGGATATGAGGGCTCAGCACTGTTGAGAGGCTTCTCTCCCAGGTGGATTCTCAAATTGCCGCGGCAGACTTTGATGGTGAAAGGCAAGCCGACCAGGTCTCAGATGGATCCCCTGCAGGCAGGCAGGCACACAGACTGGCTCTCGTTAAAAAAGCACCACCTTTGTGTTCCCACAGGAGGTGGATGTAATTAACATAGCTTTAGTACTACCTGTGTTTTCAGCTGCCGTTGTCAAGGCTACTTCTGTTTGGGTTTGGGAATGGCAGAGTTGGTGGGATAAGTGGGTGGTTGGATAGAGGAGTCTGCATTTGCGTGTGTGTGGGTGTGGGTGTATATGCGTGTACATGCACATAAGCGCTGTAGGGATGGTGTTCAGTGGGCTGATGTAATGTTTGGGTCTGGTCCGTGTCTGTGCACAACCTTGGCAGTAGCCGGAGCGAGTCATTTAAACCCCCTGCCCTGAGTAGCGCAGGGGCCCCCTCTTCTACAACATCAGGGGCCCCTGTTTTGTTTGCATTGCCTAAATGATAACAGATTAAATACATGTGCTGATAATTTCTGTGTTTCTCCCTTGTTGCACTGCAGGACGTTCTCAAAGAGTGTCAGGAGCAGATTGAGCGTGTGTTGGTGAGCAGCCTGCGTGAGGGGCGGCAGCAGCAGCAGCAGCAGCAGCAGACACAGAGAGGGCCCAGTGGGAAAGGTCTGGATGAG
Source organism: Macropodus opercularis (assembly GCA_030770545.1). Taxonomy (NCBI): domain Eukaryota; kingdom Metazoa; phylum Chordata; class Actinopteri; order Anabantiformes; family Osphronemidae; genus Macropodus; species Macropodus opercularis. The sequence goes on along the minus strand of CM061094.1, from coordinate 5,038,169 downwards.
CTGGATCAGTCCTCCACCCCGACAGACGTACGCGATGTCAACTTGTGAGCCAGCAGACGGCATCATTGCAGAGGATTTACAAAAGAAAAAAAAACATCCTGAAAAAAACTCAACGTTGTTAAAAGCAGAAAAAAAGAACAAAAGAACAAAAATTGTAGAAAAAAAAACACAAGCCCTTTAAAAAGAAAAGAACAATGCTTGCTAGTTTTTTGTAGATTTTCTGTTCTTCAAGTCAAAAAAAAACAAACAAACGCCTGCCATGAAATAGATTTTCTATGATGTTCTAGTTTAAAAGCAACAAATTTGAAACAACGTGAAGCTCTGTGGTGCCTTGGATATACAGAAGGGAAGCCAATCACATTTGCATTCTGCCTTTGATTGTACAGTGTGATATTTAAGTTATATTTTAATCATAGTTAGATGAGGTCATCATGGTAGAAGTAATGGAAACCAGAAAATGCATACATGTGATCACGATAGGGCTTACGTTTCTTATCTCTGTTATGTTGTATATGAATACTATCACTTTTACACATGTGGCTGGTGTAAAAGAGGAGCCGTGTTCAAGCTCTTCCACCATCAGAGGTCCACAAGCGTGAGAACATGATTCTAAAAGTTGTTGGGTTCCACTTCCAGGGAAGAGACAGGATTCTAATAATTATCAGTAGTACTAGTAATTATTATTAATATTATTATTGGACATATTTTGGAACTGAGTAGTAGAGATCAATAAGCTCCTTTTGTCAGGCTGCTTGTATGTGTCAGTTTGTGGGTACAGTGTGTAAACGTGTGTATGCGAAGATGCCAGTTTGCATGCATGTCTGTGGTTATCCCTACATGTTGGGCGTGCATGTGGTGTGAGTGCTACATGTGATCCTGGGTCAATAGTAGCAGTGCGCAGCCTATGGCGAGAGGCACTCAAACAAAGTCAAGTCGACTTATTGGACTACAGAGCAAGCCGAGGCTACGCGTACTTTGACCATCAGTGTAACAGCATCTGTGCTATGTCACTGCCATCGCGCATTAACAGTGTATCGTGTGTCATTGTAGGTCAACAATAATCTCATGCATGAACACTGAGTGAGACGAAATAAGATTTATAGGTGAAGGGACACATAGAGCATAGAGAATTTATCCTGAGGTGCTTCACCTCAGACTCAAAGGTCATGTGAGGCGTTTGTTTATTAATGCCATTCTGTTAACGAAATCAGATCCGTTGTTACGTAACGGTGTGCCCTTCCTTGTGAAAGGCTGCTTTTGAGTCTGGGCAGGAGAGAATGACGCCTTGAAATGACTTTACATGCCTCACAATTAATAAGCAGGTAGGGACCTGTGTGCGGCGGCGGAAAGAATAACGAGAACAAGAGGAATCGTTCGCAGCTAGGCTGTCACTGTGGAACTGTGGAGGCACACGAGGGCGTGGCACAGGATGGTAAAACAAGGAGGAATTTGACTGGTGCAGGAACATGCTGCTGTGTAGGAGACGTGTAAGACGATAGTAAACAAGATGCCCCAAAGGCTTCAGAATAAAACTCAGACATCCGTGTAAAAAAAAGATTTCTTGTAGTGGATGTCTACAAAGATACTTCCAAGTGATGAAAAATGTTCTAGGTTTCCATTTCCACAGAAACTAAATGAGGAACTAAGACTATATGCTGCCAGATCATGTGATGATGAACTTCTTTGATAGGCTGAGAAGAGAACAGGATGATAACATACTATCATTGCATCTAGAGTCCCAGATAGGGTTGTTTTCAGTTCCCCTATATGAGTTCAATGGCAAAGCACTTTGAGAACATACTCCCCAGGAGATAAGTAAAATGGTAAGCGGTGATTGGAGGTGAATGGATGTTTTCTTTTTTTGTTTCTTTTTTTTCCTTGTTAGCCTTTTCTTTGGTTTACTTTTTAGGGCTGGTTTCCCAGGTGAAAGACATGCAGGGGTCAAAATTAAGGAGTCAAAGTTGTGCAGAGTGGACATTCCAATAATGAGAAAAACAACATTCCTATTGAAGCAAAGAGCGAGTCGATGCTGTGTCAGAGAATTAGAACTAACGCGGCTCACCATAATGAATCAGAGAATGCCGACGCCTGTTCCATGAGTTCTGTCATGAAACATTTGTTTTTACTTGAATTTTTCTTTTTATTTATCCGCATCACAGCCACAGATTGTGTACGGACGAGCTGCAAGAAGAGAGTGATCGTATCATCCATGTTTGCACATGTTCTTCAGACGGCAGTGAGGCTAGCATGTCTCACACTTTGTTACAAACCACCTTAACTGATACGTGTTGCAGTGGTTGGTCAGTTTTTCATGGTGCTGGCTTGTGTATTTCAGGCCGAATGTCACTGAACATATGCCTCCCACTTTGCTGTGTCAGCTTATTGGTGGGGGGGCGTGTTCACCAGCTCCACAGACGTCAGCATAAAACAGGAAAACGATGACATGGCTTTGCCTTAGCGAAGTGTTTGTGACTTAATGCTTGAGGTTGTTGTTTTGGGGGTTTTTTTTTTGTTTGTTTTTGGTTTTTTTACTTCATGACTGTGTGTGTTTGTTTGTCAGGGTGAAAAAAAAATACGGGGATTCAAGTTTGAATGATGTTTTTCAGTAAAACTGGGCGATATAATAATACACTTGCCAAAAACAAATCCTCATTTGAATATTTGATACGACCCCTTCAATGTGCCTCTGTTTGCCTGATGTAAGCTCTCGCCCAAACCTAATGGTTCAGATTTTGTTTCCTGCAATTTAATGTTGCGTGTGTTATATATTGAGGCCACCATTTTATGGGGTGACCAGACCCACAAAAGGGTTTTCTAAGATTTAGAGATACTGTATTCCAAAGTGAAGAGAGGACAGAGGAGGAGGTGTGAAGACATCAAGAAAAAAAAGTGTCAATATTTTTATTGAGTTATTGTTGTCTTTTTGCGCTGCTAAAAGCTATGAATTTGTTTCATTTATACAAAAAATAACATTACCTAGTTGTGATGTGTCACTTGAGTGTGCTGCTATTTTATAAACATTTGTATTATAATATAATTATTTTACTGCTTAAAAGAAAAACGAAGTAGCTGGTGATAGAAGAACATGAAATGAGTACTGGACTGGAAATGTTCTTTGTACAATTTGACAGTTTGCTTAGATAGCATGTGTCCTTTCCCTCTTTTTTTTATCTGTTTTGCTCTTCTTCAGTTAAATTCTGCATTAGTGGTATTTCCTATACCTCAGGATTAATGGACATAAAAACATACAAATCCATCACCTATACCTCTGCAGTTAGGGGCCCTGCCACCCTGGAGAAAGGTTACAGTGGGGGTGAAATTCCCACTGTTTTAGTTGGGAAACAACGTGATGTGTGATGGGAAACAGGACATATGCAAGGCTTCCTCTTGGACTTTACCAACATGGGGGGGGGGGTAACAACATTTTCTTGGGGCGTTTATACAATAGATAGTTCAAGCATGTTCATTTCTGTTCATGTTGGTGCTACATCTGACTTGTTGTGCATGCAAGAGGGAAAACTGTGTTCCTACGATGGCCAAAGTACAGTTCTTGCTTTATACAACCCCCAATCATTTTGAATGTCAGTAAATATGGATTCTGTAGGTGGGAGAGAGACGTTTTGGTTGAAATATTGTGTGTGGACCATTGTAACTTGCACAAAGTAATGGACTGAGCTGCACCTGTCATGTCAAACCATAAATATTCTGATATCTGGAAGTTTCAATGGTGCAGATTTCCCTTTGAGTTGCACCCCCCTCCCCACTATAACTCATATCATGTACCTCAAATGTCTGTTGCACAGCCTCTGTTCAATAAACTTCTGCTTTAAAGGGTGTGACACCACATCAGCTCACTATTTCCCACGCCTGTGTTCCTTTCAGCTGTGTGTTTCCAATTGTTTCATGATCAATAGATAGTTAGTGTGACAATATACACTGCTCTTGCCAGAATGTAGGGAAAAGCAGTTATAAACACCCCCGCAAATGTGCTTTTCGTTCAGAAATATGACTCTCACTCTCTAACTATACTTCTTTAACTGTTGAGAAATGTCATGAATGACCTACTGACTTTTATCTAGAAACATATTTCTTGAAAACACATTTTTGTTGAAATGTATAGTGCATGTTCAACATTCAAAAAACCAAGCATCAGCCTAATGCAACACTCATCTACAGTATATTCATCATAGTTTGTTCCGCATTTTCAACTTTAACAATTAAGTTCGAAGACATTCCAAAAAAATGTAAAACAGTGCCATCTAGTGGATACACAGTAAAAAAACAATTACAGATTATTTTAAAATAAAAATTCAATACATCTACACTAAATCCTACTTTAATAACTTGCAACCACATGATTTCTCCCTGCAATTTCATAATGGTTTTAGTCAAAAGTAAGTTTAAGTTTAATAGTTGACTTCAATGAAAAGAACGTTTTACATTATGGAATTAAATCATTTATCGTTATTATTATTTTTGATGTATTTTAATGCTTAAATTGACCTAAACCATAACATATTTGTTTAACAGTGATTTTACTTCTGTTTGCGGGTTTTTTTGTTTTGTTTGTTTGTTTGTTTTTTTATGGGGGGTTGCCCAAGTCACATTTTCAAATAATGGTAATTTCTTGTTAGTTTAGTTTAGTTTAGTTTTCACTATGGAACAGTAACTAATGTCTTATTTCGCTTGATGGCAGCTATGCTCCGGAAGTCCTACTGTAACTTACCTCAACCAATCAGAAGACGCTCTTATTTCGCCTGCTACCGTTCTTTGGATAGTTCAGGTGTAGTCTGGTATCGGGAGGAATCACGACCTTTATACAGGTGCAATACAGAAATAGATATCGGTTCTTTTTGCCTCTTTGTTCCAACATTGTTGAACGTGCGTTAGCTTTCTCTTCCGAGTCACAGGATAAATAAAGGATCTGTAACGCTACGCCTTCAGGTCGCCGGTTTTAAAGCACGGCGCAGCGCTGTTACTCCGCCGTGAACATCGCGAGCATGAGAGCGCTCACGTTTGCACTCACCCTGGTCCGACAGTAAGTAAAGGTGACATTTATGTGATGGTTTCACAGGGAACCCGCAGGTATAGAAATCACGTGTGTGTGATCATGTAGTGTGAAGCTACAATGCTATATGCTAACAGGGATCCAGGCTAAGTTCGTGTTGCTGACAGCTGACACAAGACACTTGGCAAGTGGGACATTACGGTACTATCACAACAAGTGGCCTTGTAGCGCTACCGACCTTGGTTCAGCTCTCCAGTGCATGTAGTTCCTCCTACTGGCCACCAGGTGTCAGCAAATAGTTAATGAGGATCCTCAGCGTCTAGTCATCCTGAAGCTGTGCGAGCTTGATTGTTTAAACGGATAGATTGTGGAGACGTTCAGTACAAATTTGTAATGTTTTAAAACCTGTTTATTTCAAGTACAAATGGTTGATGTTGGTAAATCCTTTAATTTCCTGCAGCGGGGAAACACAGTACAACAAAAAAGGCCTGCTGCAAGGTACAGTATTATTTAGGGTGTGTGTATGATATGATTAAGGTACTGAAATCACTTTTGCCCTTTTTTACACATTTTCTCTCTGTCATGTGTTCGTCTTGGCTTTCTCCACACAGGCCAGGCTATAGATTCACCCTTGTCTGACACTGGGCTGCATCAGGCCAAGGCTGCAGGCTGCTACCTCAAAGATGTCAAATTCAGCAACGTGTTTTCTAGTGATATGCTGCGTGCACAGCAGGTACAGTGTTGTGTAGTTTTATACTGGAAGCAGAGTTTGAAACTCAAGAACTAAGAAATAACCAAAATATTCAAGTGTATTATTTATCAGTTGCATCATATCAGGGAACTTGCATCTGAGAAAATGGTTTATTATAAAATATCCCTCTTCTTTTTTTTTTCTCTTTATAGACTGAGAGCTATAGTAAATACTGGCATGTGATGACTTGCTTGTGTTGTTCCTCCAGACTGCTGAAACCATAATGAAACACAACCACAGCTGTTCTGGTTTGCAAATGGTGCGTGAGCCTTTACTGAAAGAAATAGTGAGTGAAAACCCTCTTGTATCTTTATAGCCGAAGCATTTTCTCATTAAAACGTTTGCTTTTCTCTGGTTAATGGGTTCTTACTTTTCAGAGCTTTGGATCCGCAGAGGGAGGACGAGTACAGGACGTGCGAGAGATGGCCAAGGCAGCCGGTCAGTCGTTTCCTGGCTTCACGCCTCCTAATGGTGAGACTCAGGAGCAGGTGAGGCAGGATGCTAGCTCAGAAATGTTGAAGTTTTTTTTTCTTTTATAAAGAAAGAAATAATTAATTGAAACTGAATCCTCACAGGGCACCTACTGCCCATAACTAATCATGGGAATATGAGCTATGTAAACCACTGTAGTTTTGATTCAATATTTGATACAAATGACTCAAATAATCGATTAATGAAACTAGCCTGGACCAAAACGATGGGCCCTTTTAACTTAATTATATAAATCACTGAAATCAAGCGATTCCTGTAACTCCCTCCTGTTCCGTGATCCATATTCAGTGAAATAAAAAAAAAAATAATGTAGTATCTTTTTTTAGGCTACCATCATTTTTGTCCATTATTTATGCAAAACAATGTCTGGTTTTCATTTATTAAAGTCTTTTTTTTAATTTTTATTATCACTAACTTATTTATTCATTATTAATTTGTCCGTATCAAGTTATTTCAGTGTCCGTTGTGGGTTGCTCTGACTTCATCAGATGTACGCTTCATGATGAACAAAGTACTTCAACAGTAATTTAAAAAGTTACTGTTTAGCTTTGATCTATTTGTGTTAGAGGCTAAATAGGAGGGGGCACCATGAGGAGAGATGTTCTACTTCAAGCTTCATCCATTATGTCTTGGTTTGTACATTAACTCTAGTCCAAACCAGTACGTGATGACGATGAGGATGATGCACAGTCCCTCGGTCAGAAGCCTTCCTCTGTGTTTTTCCAAACTAGGTTGTTGAAAACTGCAGTTTCATTGTTCTGTTTTCAGTGCTTCTGTGTTTCAATATAATTCTACAAGTGTACAAAGCAAACAGAAGAGAAGCAGAGAGCAGTTGATGCCAGACCTTTTCTCTGTTCAGGTAAAGGAGCGGGTCCGAGCATTTATAGAGAAAATGCTCCAGCAAATTGGTAATGAGCACTGGCACCACTCGGGGGAGAATGAAACCTCCTCATCTGCCCTAGCAGAAACACGTCTTGTGGAGGGGAGGGCAGACGACGGAGTCAGGGGCATCCCAGTCCATGCTTTGGTTGTCACCCACGGGGCCTATATGTGTGTGGCAGTTCGCTACTTTGTGGAGGAGTTACATTGTTCTTTGCCTCAGGGTTCTGACAAAGCTCATGTGTTCTCATTAAGTCCTAACACGGGCCTGTCTCGGTTTATACTAACCCTGAGAAAGGAGGACGATGTGTTCAGGCTGTCAAAGATGCGCTGTGTGTTCGTCCACAGGGGGAAACATGTGGAACAGTAGGATCAGAGAAAGTTACTGTACTGTAGACAGAGCTTCTGAGTGTTTACAACAAAAAGCTGCTTAGACTCACCACTGTGAGTTTACATTAGGCTGAGCACCTTCATGTAACCTCAGAGAGAAACGGTTTGTCCTGCAGAGCAAAGTCGTCATCGCACTGCTTCTCTCTGGTTGTTCACTACTGTAACCGTGGGCGGCTTTGTGCTCTAATGACATTTCTCTACATCTTATCTAGAAGTTTGCAGGTTTCACACACACATTTGTACGGCGCTACAGAGCTGCTTGTGATGCACAGGATGGTGAATTGTAATGTAAACTGAGTATATATGTAAGTAATGTTGTATCACATGTCCCTTCACCCCAACGCCCACATTGAGCTCGGTCTGCTGAAGGTTTCTTCCTCTATAGAGAGGGAGTTTTTCCTCCACTGTTATTAAAATGTACAAAAGTGGCTACATTTAAAAGCTTGCTCTACGTGGTATTTGTTGGCTTTGTGTAAGGTCTTAAACCTTACTTGTAAAGTGCCTTGAGATAACTGTTGTTGTGAATTGGCGCTATATAAAGAAAACTGAGTTGAATTGAATGTACTGTTTCTCTACAGTAATTGAGCTGTAAAACATTTACCTATTTAATGGCAGTGTTGTGAAAATATTGAAACTGAATATGAAGATGCATAACATCTAATAAAACTCTGTCAAACCCCACACTCAGTTTATATTCTTCAAATGTGTATTAACACTACATTGCTACATGTATTTATTTGCTGCGCTTTTGTAAAATAAGACTTTATTTACCCAGATCTAATATTTGCCAGTTGTGTAACCCTTTTCCTTATAATGATGTCAGATTGTGTCCATGTCATGACACAACAACAACAACAACAGTGTATTTGTAATTTGTGCAGTTGACATCGTGTCTATTGCCAAAATCATGTCAAACATTAGATTATGTAGTTAATAAAACACACTCATGTGCTGGTCAGATGATCACCGGACCAATTTTGGTTGAAAGTTGGTCAAGAGCCAAATGGAGATGGGAACTTTAGAGGAGAGGAAAGGGCACAAAGCCTACATTTATTCCCCAAGTCCTGTTTTATCCTTGGTGTGCAATGATTTGCTAGAAAGGAAGGAGCTGGTGACATATTAATAACTAAACTCTCACCTGTCCTTCCTTCTGTCATGCACCATATCTCAAGCATGTTTGTAATATCAGTTGCCAGTATCTGGACCGTCCAGTAAAAATACAAGGTGAAGCACAGAGTAGTTAGATTTATTTTTATGTCTGAATAAACAAAATACAAATATATTAGACCTCTATAGGAATAAAGTGATTAACACCTTTAATAAATAAATACAATTTCCTTGCTGCGACCGGTGTCCGGCACCTGACATCTTTTATTGTTAATGTATTTTCTTTGGTAATAACAGTTTAAACTGGCTGGTTGTAGTTTGTACATAAATATTCATAATTCCATTACAACCTCTATCCCTTCAAATTTTAACTGGGAAAAGAGGTTAAAGGACAAACTTGCTTCATAGTTATGTCAAACGTTGCCAAACTCATTCTTCATCTGCTGTTTCAACAGATGACCTGTGCAAGCTGATGTAACATGGGTAACAGTTAGGTTCTATACAAAAATATTATTACAATAATTGATTCAAGGATTTTATCAAATGATCCTTTTGTATTGTTAACGCTTAAAAATAAAAACAGCTTTTAGTTTGAGTTTGACGTCACTATCGATGCTCTGATCTACAAACGCAAAGCACCACAGGTAGAAGACAAGACTTGTCCTTGCACTGTGACATAATACGGTTCATCCTAGTGTTGTTCTGCCCACTCTGCAATATTAGTCTTGACGGGACTGATGGGCCCTTGTGGCTGTAAGACCCGCAGAGGGTCGTCACAGGAGGCGATGGTTTCTTTGGACACAGCACCAGCCTGGTCCTGCTCGTGCTGCCCATGAGATGGATCTTTATAATCTTTGGCCACATGTGAGGGAAGTGAGTGTGTTCCTAAAGGATCAGAGGGGTTCACCTCCTCACTCCTTCGTTTTCGTTTTACTAAGAGGTCCAGCAGGGCCGAGGAGGGTCCAGGTGGCTCCTTGTGAGGAGTGTGTAACTCCGCTTTCTTCACGTTGAGCAGCTGAGCCCTGCTTGTAGAGTTAAACGCTCCCTGGTGATTCATCAGATCCAACCAAATGTGGTAGAAGAGGCAATCTTCTTTATTCGTTTGCCTCTGTTCAGCGAAGAAGAAAAAAAGAACAAAAACAAAGCATTCAGTGACATTGCTTTCCCTGCAACCTCTTCTGAATTGAAGTTTAAGTACTCACAGACTTATATAGCTTCCTCTTTGACTTGATACAGAGGAGCCATTTCTTCCTCAAATCAAATATAGATACAACGTTGCCTGTGTCTGATTTCACTGGCAAAATAACTGCAAGAAAACCGAAATAAAGTCATCGTTTATAAAATAAAAAATCTTATGGAAGAAGCATTTGTGATGTTTTGTGTTAGTTGTTTGCAAGTTCATGACATAATAAACGAATGATGTATATACTGCCAGACCTACCACCAAAGTATTTCTGAATGCCTTTTTTGATGGGTCTTCTCAGCTCCAAGTAGAAACGTCCCACAGCGGTGACAGCATCTGCGCGTGCCACCACGTGGAAGCTCCTCTGCTGCTGCTGTTGTGGTCGTTGCCGGTCATTCTGGAGCATCGGTCCACAATCCACCAGTACGGACACATGCGCGGCAAACAGGACGAGCGAGATGAAAGCCGGCTGCTTGATCAGCGGGAAGCCCATGCTCTTTTTACTCAGTCAGAGCAAATGTTCAGCACAGTGTGTTGGCAGCTACTGGAGGAGGAGAAAGTCCAGCAGGTCTGTTTAAACAGAGGGTTGATGAACTGGCTAACTCATTTACTAAAATGACCCAAATTCTACATGTCGATTCACAGCTAAGGGCCATTTAGATGGAATCCCTCTCATAAAGGGACTGATTATTCTATAACTCCATATGAAACGCTCGTTTTTCCAAACATGGGAAAATAAATTAGCTGAGGAGCAGTGGGAAAAAAACAGGTAAGAATATCTCCTTGATTGAAACTGGTTTAAATGAAATGTGGAAACCAGATCTCACATCAGATCAGTCAAACATACTATATTATAAAGGTAATTTATTATTGTGATGCCATGATTCAACCCTTGTTTTTAACCTAATTTTATCAAATCTCTTTTTCTTTCAGTACAATGCAGAAAACTTAATGTCATTCTTAGTGTTTTTGTATAGTTTCATAATTTTAAAAAGTCTTCTTTTTTTTTTAGACCTAGAAGGTTTGCACGTAGAGATTCAGCTTTTAGGCTCACAGCAGCAACAGCACAAAAATGTGATGTAATGTTTATTATGTTCTGTTTAATAATTCATAGTAATTAGTTAACTAATGGTAATTAGCTAGAATGTAAACTCCCAGGTCACTTCCTTAAGTACATGTGTAAAGTGTACAATGCAGAGGTTCCAGAGAATAAGGCTGAAAATGGATGGATGGGCAAAGGCTCTTTCTCGAGCAGCCACTGCGACCTCGACAATCAACATGTAAAGCGTGTACAGTGTGGTGTTATTACTGCCTTCAAGTTAAAAATGATCTTATTTTAAAAATGTGATGTGAAAATATTACATTGTATTATTTATATTATATTATGTGTCTTTATAGGTACGTCCAGAAAATGTATAATATATAAAATGTAGAATAAAATCACATTGTTGTCTATTGTTGGGTTTGACCAGTAGTAGGCGCTACACACTGACTAACGGCACTTAACTGAAAATGCCTTTAGCTTTCAGATACTTCTTGCTGTTCAGCTGCATGGAACAAATCAAACTTGCAACTTCAAAGCATAAAATCACACAAGCACACAATCACACAACAGCTTTTACAAAATGTCTTTTATTATCATCTCAGGAATACAGTTGACTGCTGTGCACAGCACATACGTACAAAAATAAAAGGAAAACCATTTGTAATATAGTATTTAACGTACTCATCATCATATTTTTTTTTCAGAAACAAATGATTGGAGAAGTCTGTTGTTTCAAACTAATTTACAATCATTTCAATAATCGGAACTAAGGCAGAAGGTGAGGTATATGTTCAAAAAGAGGAGGGGGGGGGGACTCAGAGGAAGCACTCTCCCCTCAGTGCAGGAATAGAAAACTGAGAGAGAAACACAAAGGCTGCCGGCACACAGGGACACACACAAACACACGCACAAGTCTGATCCCAGATCCTCCCATAGACCTCCAGTTTCCCTGTGAACCAACACAATTTAAAAACCAGCTGAATGGGGACGAAATCCAGATGCTGGATTCTCTCACGTACGTAGCCCACTCAGAACTCTATCTGCATAATAAGGAATTAAGGGAACAAGGGTTAATAATGAAAGGTGAGATTTCTCTTGCCGTTTACTATCTTCTCTCAGTTGCTGCTGTTGGATTTACAACCTTTTCTGCCTTGAAATAATATCATGCAAAAGTTGCAGAGTTTGGATCTGGGTGATGTTTCTTTTTAACTCTCAAGCTCTGTAATGCTGACTACAGAGCAACGCTGCTTTTGCCTAAACCACATTAAAACATCCCACGTCTCTTAGAACTCGAGGAACCGCTTGTTGTGCTGACAGTGTCCTCTGAAACACAGCATAATAAATTAAAAATGACAACATACGGAAAGTGACACACTGTAGTCATCAGTACCTTTTGATTTTGCATGTCACATAGTATCGATGAAAGCGTAGCAAGGGAAAACAGCATGTGCCCTTACTCATTCAATTGCACGCTACAAAAAAAATGTTGCACCTTTATTATATTTTGACAGATTTTGTCAAAATATCTCCTCAACCAACTCTATGAAGCTACAGAGAAGTGATTGTTTTCTGATAATACTGATATGATAAAGGCTGATCCATCAACATGAATAATAACATGTTCAAGATAAACCCTGCGATGTGCAGTTGTCAGTGATGTTAGTATTTAAAAACATTAAATATGACACCCTGGGAGTGTCACGTAGCTCTCTTAGATCACAGTATGCAGTCTACCAGACAGCCTGTTCACCCAAGTCTCCCTTCCTACCTGGAAGCATGTGATTCTTTTTACGTGGCCTTTTGCTACATGAACTACCAGCCGACGCCACAGTCGGATGTCCCTCAGTAGCCTCCGCGTTACTTTAATCCATCCCTCTTGTCTCTCTTCTCTCCTGTGAGGAGAGTACAGTACATCGGCTTGCACAGTCAGACAATGCCCTGCTATTCCAGACTCAAGGTTAATTAATCTGATAGCATCTCTACTGTCGCTTTGGCAGAAACGGAACATGACACGCACACACACTCATTCTGACCAGACGCTGCATATTCGTCTCTGCTACTAGACAGATGCTGGAGCTTAAAGAGCGCTGCTCACAGACATTTTGTCAGTTAGAAAGAGCATGAGGTAAAATATGAAAGCATACAGTATGACTATAAGAGCTACTTTTGATTCATCATATTTCACTAAGGTGTCCTTACTTGTAGTTTGCTACTTGCAGAATATTGCAGGTCAAGTACTGAAATTCAAAATTATCAGTTTAATTGCACCTCATTTCAACATTAAAAACACATGTGTCTCACTCTTCATTGCACTTTGTCAGACAACATATTACAGTAGCAGGTGCAGAGTCCATAAATTACCAGGTAAAAGCCACTGAGATGGCCCAGAAACTGCGCCGTGTCAGTAACACAAAGGACAAAAAGCCCACATCTCTGACCTTGGTACAAAAATGGCTCAGATGAACCGGACAAGAATCTCAGGACCCTGAACTGAACGTCCAGTCCGATGAGGGGCCCTCTAGTCGGCTGCTACTGTGGTTATTTTACCCCACATTATCTACATCCTTGCCAAGTTAAACAAACAACCAGTGCCACATGTAGAGTCATATATATATATGTATATATATCCTCTGGACATCAACTTTAAAACATCTCACTTCCCCTCTTGTCTCCACATGGAAAACTTCAGTATGTGAAAAAGAAGCATGAGCAGATGTAGAGTTCAAGTATGGTTACGCTGCACACACGAAGCCTGAATGAACAGCTCTAACATGACCCTTTGGTTCACGGCTTTTTTGTTCATCGCTCCTATTTCCCGGCTCACAACAAAGCACAACAAACTGTGACTCTGTGACCAATCAAAGAAAAAAAAAAAGCACGAAAAGCTTAAATATCTGTGCAATGCGCATTACCTAAACGTCACACAGGCTGAGTTAACCTGAAGTATTGCTCACAAATCCCAGGATCACGAACTCTGAGGCTACAACACATATTCACGCTACGCTGCCATTAGTGACATCTCTTGAGACTGCATAATCATGTTACTGTAAGTGCCAAATACCAGTGTAAAGCCAAAAAAACGCCTGGCATCGCTTTTGCTATATATTCAACAAAGTACGTAATATTCAAAGTAATTAATAAATTAGCAAATCATCAATAACAACATGTCTGCAGACCGATGCAACAGACAGCACCAACTCATAATGAAATGGGGGGGGGGGGGGGGGGGTAACGAGATATAAAGCAGACAGAAATGGTGCTTCATAGTGTCAGGTCTATAATAGTCTGCTCCACAGATGCCCGCTTAACCGCCCGCAATAAAAGACACGCACACAAAATGTCAAAGTAAAGCACGTACGCATATATACTTAAAATACTACATGCATGCCCACACATACAGTTCACACTCACTCTAGCCTGATCCAGCTACAAAATATGAGAAAGTATAACCTGGGATTGTCAAAGCTCCCTTGGATATGATGGGGGTGTCAAGTGCCGAGTCTAAATCGAGCTTTCCACATTAACAAGAGACTCCACTGGATCCTGTGCAGCATAGAGTCTCACTTACTTAATTGATCTAATTATGGAAAGAAAATAAAGTGGAGAAACCTCTGGCCCTCTAGGAATTGGGCCAGTGGTGTCTGAGGGAGTGATGACTTGTGTTTCATCCTTATTTCTGACTCAAGCGCCTCGTTTCTCGCATGCAAGGGTAAAGGGGGCCGCAAGTGGGAATTCAAGGCACCGCCGCCTCATGACAACGCAAGAAAAACCACCACCTTATTTGCAAGTGCTCTAGTTGCCCTGACAGTGACAGACACAGTTAAACATAACAGATGGGAAAAATCCAAGTCCTTGATGGGCGACAGCGAAAACACTTAGTAGTGTAGAAGTAAACAAATGTGTAGAAATTTCATGCACGCACTTTTTTTTTTTTTTTTTTTTTTTCTTCTTCTTCCTCTTCTTTTTAGGTTGTGGTGCTTTGAGGTAATAATGTATCCATTTCTTTTCTAACAAGATGAGCTGTCATCCACTGACAGGGCAAGGGCTCAACCAATTCCAGCAAGCACCCATAAAACTAAGGGGACAAATGACACCTCTCTATCCCCTTCGAAAAACAGAACAATGAAAATCATAAAAGCAGCAAAGAATGGCATTTCCATGACTTTCTACAAAGTGAGCTACCCAAATATACATATAAAGTTTGAATAAATACTATCAGATATAGTTGTATTTCTTTCTTTTACAGTCCGTTTTGTCTTCTGTTTGTACGTATGTATACGGTATTTATGTTACCTGGGAAATATTCCACATGTGCAAATAAGTTTGTTATTGCGTGTTTTTTGTTGCTCATCATATTCGGGGTAGGAAGTGCGTCACAGTCATGGCAGTGGTGGCCTTGTTGCCCCTCTTCACGCGGCCATGCTTGCTGAGTGCTATGTAGGAACCTCTGTACACCAGAGACTCGTAGGCGTTGTAGTTGTTTGCGAGCAGACTCTCCTTGAACTTGCACTCGTCATGGAAGACTGTCTGCAGCGGACAGAGAGAAAGACAGAGAGAAAGACAAGCGTGCGTTTCAGTGAGGCTCTCAAGAAAGCGCTCCTAGTTTGAAGGTTCTTTGACAAGAAGATTCTAAAGAGAAACTCTGATTGGACGCAGCTATAGAAGTGGTGAATGTGCATCCTGACACTTCCCAGCAATTCAAGCTGATTTTAATAATAACGATGTAGCGTCTTATGCATAACAAGCCAAAAAAGTAGCAGGCAGATGGGCAGCTTAGCATAAAGGAGACTGGATGTGGCACACTACAGATTAATTAACTTCTTATATCCACCTTGATTCATCTATAATCCCACATAAAACCACAACTTCATGTTTTTATTGTTTGTTTGCAGAAAAGACATCGCAATTAGTGAAATTTGGCAACAGTTTCTTGGCTTTAGCGTCATATTTAGCAGACAGATTCGAAGGTGGCATCTAAATTTGCCAACGTTTCAAACTACGCCTTTAAAATAATCCGTCGCTACTGTATAACAGCCTCCTCTGTTGTGTTGAGCTGACAATGCATGACTCACAGTACGGCCCATCAGTGAGCATGTGGCCTAATTCAATCTATTATCAGATCATCAGCCTGCTCACAGTCTAACGCTTCATCACTCACGAGCAGATAACCCTGCGCACATTCCGCGTGTGGAACACGTTGGGCAGAGCAGCAGCCATTTGTCAGCATGGATCTACTAAACACAATGTCCCGCCCAGGAACATGTGTGTTAATAACTGTCACTAATCACATCTACCAAAGGTTATCAGCACTTATACCAGAAATAGGTCTCATCTGTGTGTTCACGTTGAATGAAGTTAGCATTTCAGCCAAGCTGATTTCAGCCGGGACAACGAAACACAAAACCATTGAGAAAACACTGGCACAAAAGAAAACATCAAATGTGAGTGGACACATAGCCGAGTGAAAAATAAAAAATAAACGAAAACCACCCACCAGGAGCAATGTAGCTTAATGTAGCAGAATCAAACCATTGCCAAAGTTTGCTGGCAATCAAAATGGATTTAAGCCATGATTATTATCCTCATATAAACATGTGTTAAGAGGCTGACACGGACACTTCAGCCATTTAGAACATATTAAAACAAATAACGGACTGACAAAACAGTTGGTGCTCATATTCCTTGAATTACACTGATTATGAGATGCTGTTGTTAAATCCCCAGCAGGTTTTCTGCTAAAACAAAAAACTGCACAAGTGATGGTTGCTCCCTCAAAATAAGAAGCATAAAAAAGCCAGACTGTGTCAAAGGTCACTTTGTAAAAGAAAAGAAAAAAAAGTCAAATTTCTGGTCTAATTTCTTTAATGAATCTCGCCGTGTTTGGATGTTTACAGTTGTGGTAGTGCTGCTGATGTGAGGTCTGAGATGTGTGTAATGTGGTTTGTGGCGCAAAAATGAATGCCTGAGCCTTAAAATCGATTTCCAACTCTGTTGACAGGTTTCTTTGCATCAGGGGGTTTTCCCTCCTCCGCGCACGCACACACACACACACGCGCGCGCGCACACACACACACTCGACCACATCTAAACCCCGCATCTGTTAACCTCATCATTATCTGCTCCTGATTTAAATAGAGCTTTAGAAATTCCTGATGAAATTGAAATATATGGACTTCGCAACACATAATTGGTTGGTCACCCCCCCACCCCCCCCAGTTGGCGGATACAACGTGAACCCCATCCCAAAATACAGGCTAATAAAAAAGATCTGGATCAAGCTGTAAGCGCCTCCTATTTTCGGGACCCCGCGAACTAATATTGCTGGAGAATAAATGAAATGCTGTGCATACCTACCGTTCCGTATAACCTTCCACGGCTGTTCATTGCGACAAACAACTCACTCTTCACCCCATAGAGGCTCACCACTCCTCTCTCCACAGTAGAGATCTCTATTAGACCTGATGAGGACACGGGAATTACATTAGAATAAAATAATCATCATAATAATAATACCAAGCAGGCATCCAGGCAGGTCCACTGTCTGATGGCCGGAGCATTGTGCCCCCTCGCTCTCTCTTTCTCTCTCTCTGCGTCTATGGGTGTAACCTTGCAGATTGCTGCGCAGCATGCCGAGCCTTTGTTCCGCATCTTTCACCCCATCTTACATTTTGCCTCCGCGCGCGTGTCAATCAGGCGCATTGTGGTTATTTCAACAATCACAGTAATTGCATTGACGTGCACGGCCATTGGGTCTCTGGACCGCCCTCACAACGCTGCGTAAAAATAAGTCGTGTCTAAAAGCGTCCATACATTCATGTCATGGTTGAGCTTGGGGAGGGGGGGGGGGGGGGTGGAGGAAGGGGGTGTTCAGTACTGATGGATACTTGTTTTTAATAGATTTGTCTTTGCCGTGGAAGAAATTCAATGCTGCCTCAGAGTCGGATGACATATGATCATGCAAATTAATAGAGGGGGGTATAGACTAGCCTGCTCATCACAGAACCATGCTTACTGACTCTGCCTCTATTGCATTACATCGGTGGAGGTATAACTCACTGTACTGGTTTTCATTATGTGCACCGTTTATCCTGCCGTCGGGGAGGATCTGAAGGTGAAACCCGATGCCCACGTTGCAGTAGAGCCTCCGCACTCTTTTGATGCCCAGCAGATAGTCACTCTCCCAGTTCTGCTCCGGTTTCTCCCCGGAGATCCCCAGCACAGAGCGGGAGAAGAGGGTTTCCCACCGTTTCTCCAGTAAAGTTGCATTTGTCCTGCTGCTCGGTAATGGGTACGCTGACACGATCCCCAGCAGAAAGCCCAGGAGAACCACCGCGGTCAGCGTCCAGTGCGGCGTGCCGGCCTCGCAGGACATACTGACGAGGAACCTTTGCGCAACGGCCATCCGGTTTACCTTCGGGCCACGTGGTCCAAATTAATGACCCTAAAAATACCGCTCTTCTTGTTTTGCTTCCTTCGGCATGCTGGCTGAGGGTTATTTTTGGAGCGCAGATCAGGGCTTTGGGCATGAAACGCAAGCCTCGGTGCAGAGGAGGAGAGGAGACGGGAGAGTGCGCGGCAGAGCTGGAGGTGATGGTGATGGTGATGGTGATGTTGGTGGTGGTGATTACCATGTTTTGCAGCTCCTCCGCGCCTCTCTCTCCCTCACACACACAGAGAGACTCACACACACACACACACACACACACACACACTATTACTCTCTCTCTCTCTCTCTCCCCTCTCTCGGTCTCCCTCTCCGTAAGAGTTCAGAATAAATCCTCTACCACTCACCGAAAACCCAGTTTCAACCTGCCACGGTTATCGCATCCCTAGATGACATCATGCTGACTTCACCGCTAGGATAATACAAGGGTAGAAAGGGTGCTGACAACAGGAAAAAACACCAAGTCTGTGGAGAGTTGAGGGGGAAAGCGTGCTGTCACTGCTGGTTTGGAAGGCGAGAACCTTATTGGTGGCATTAAGCGGCCGTGGGAAGCGATGGGGCACTCGGGCTGCTCCCAAATTGGACCAGTGGTCATATGTCTGTCAGGCAGCTTCCTTATTTAGAATGAAGGTGTAAAAACAGGCCCACTTGTCACCGGAGAGCAATGACACGGCTCTTGAGGTTCCACTTCTTCTGCTGCGCGGCTCAAGAACTTTCCTTCAGAATTCACTTTTTTGTGGCGCAAAAAACGATTCCTCGCCGGTCCCAAGGAGCCAGCCGTTGAACCCTTAAAGATCAGGGTGCAAGACTTCATTGTCTGCCAGCATCGGCCTTGCTGGGGTGCCCTTGGGCAATACACATAGTCATAGAGTTCTACAGCTCGACTGAATGACAGCAGCGCTTTAAAATCACATTATTGTAAGCACGCCGCAACCCCTGGACTTCCCAGGGTGTCTTTCGTGAGATCTGTGGGGAGATGGAGAGGCCTGTCATGAAATGGCACACGTTGTCTGCATGCCATTCCCTGCAATATGAAGCCTATCGTCTTTTCCATGTCATAGATAATGCCTCTAGCAACATGCCCATGTGGGGCCAGCGCAGTTGCGCACCGGCAGTCTCCCTCGCACGCATCAGTTCTCCAAGATTTCCAAAGGATGGCACCATTTCCAAATGATTTCTGAAGACTTGGTTTCCTCCCGCTCCTGTGTGACGTTCACATTTAAAATTCAATCACGGCAGAAAAGAAAGTAGTTCCATGAAATGATTACACGTCACCGTGTCACTGATAATGCAGCTCTTTTATTTCGTATAAAAATCTATTTGGTAACTGCATATTTATATATTTATACACAGCAAGATGGACATGAAATACATCTGTTACAGCTGAATGCATTTTTATGACAAACACACAATAGACTGAAATCTTTTGGCAAAACAAATATAGAACCTGATAAAGCACATCAGAATATACAGACTTCTGGTTGTAAATCTGACAGTTGGCACTTTTGTACAGTAAACTCCCTCCAGGTAAAAATATCTATGGTGTTTTATCTGTTATTACAACAACATGTCTAACAAGAAGAACCAAATTGACCAAAAATGAACCACTAAGCATCTCAGTTTTGTGACAGGAGTTGAATTTCAGCTTATACAGTATATTAAGATATTTACTTAGATGAGGAAACATCCACTATTCTCATCCGCAGCTGACTTGATACATACTGACAGGAGACATCAGACGTAATCTGACAGTGTCAAAGCTACAGGAGAAAGTGGTCAGTGTTAAAATAAATTATAGCTCTGAGAATGCTTCTATACCACATCTATACAAATAATTTATCTTTTCACAGACACAACCTTCAGCTTTGCTCCTATGGAGGACACCAAGGGGCCAAATAATACATGCTATTTTATAATAAATTAATATATGTATGTACAAACACATTTGAAAAAATGTACAGGCACTTGTAAAACAACCTTTTTGTGACACTTCAGCTACTGCTAGGCAGGGTTTTCCTGTTTGTTGTGTGGGGTAAAAGGGACTATTTGGTGCGTTTTAGACATTCTAGCCCACAGTAGTGTCAGCGTGACATCATAAGATGACCTTCAGGACTACTGTACCTGCATCTGGTGAACCCAACTCATCACTCATTGTAGGATCAACAGCTGGATTCCACAGTGGCTAAATTAACAGACTTACAAGAGCGTGAAAAGCTCAAGTGAAGGCCACAGTACGCCGTAAGAGGGTATTAAATGGACTGCAGGGAATACAGTTAAAGTAAAAAAAACTGTACACACTCCAGTCATATCACCTTTCGTTACCCTCATACTTAAGCATCACTCATATCCTTTCTCACTGTCTGAAATCACATACACACGTATACGCGCGCACAGCACTCAGGCTATCAGTACCCAGCACCTCCTTTTACATTTTCAGTAATCAAATGTCTTTTTTTTTTTTTTGTCTTTTCAGGAAAAAATGCCATGAAGTGGCCTGTCAGACGCCATCCTACATACAGACCCTTTACATACAGCATGACATAACAAGACCATCTGGACGTCCTAGATTGTCGTTTGAGAATAAAAAACGTCATGAAAAATGTTTCATCAGTGGTATAAAACACAGGATGGCACAGTAAAACAAAGCAGTAACCTGAGACATCTCTCCTGATCAGGAACACAGATGGACAGTAACACTAGTCCACTAGAGCAGATTCTTCTCGATTACGTATGTATATTAGGTAGTGACCCTTTAATCAGTATTCCAGTACTATAAGTTATTTCATTCAAAGACAACCACAGCTTCTCTCCAATAGGTTGCATAACTAAACTCCCACATGAATATAAGGTGTATCTGCATACAAAATATTTACAAGAAAACAGTTAATTAAAGGAACAAAGCTAGTTGATGACAACAAAACAAAAATAACAGAAACTAATATCAGAGTACATCTTTTTTTTAGAGGGGTTTGCACGTTTTACTCGTCACAGAGCGTAACACAGACTACACAGCCTGTAAAATAGTAGCAACGTCTTCTGGCATTTGTCACTAATGAGACTTTAAATATTTGACCTGCAATCTATGTTTCAAACTCTTGACGTGATATTTGAGCGATGGATGGCATTAACATTTAGGGGAGGCCTAACAACATTATGTTGTATGATTGATATATGGAGGATGTGGCATTTGTATCTGCCCAGTAATGCGGATTAAAGGCCATATATTCTGATTATCCTGTTTCATACATGGGCTGCAACTTCACAAAGGCGTTATGCTACAATCATTGTTGTACAACTTTAAGAGTGTTTTTCAGGTGGTAAAAATGCACGAGTATATGCATTTACCATCACAAGTCTGATGCCTCTCACAGTGTTTGAGCTTTGCCGGATATGTCATTTATCCTGACAAGAACCGATGCAAGAGCAGAAAAGGGCGTGCAGGATTGTTTTCCATATGTTTTGAATAGAAACAAACTAGTGTATATGTTGTTGACAATACAACAACAACAAAACCAAGTTAGTAGCTGTATATGTGAGGTTGAAGTTTGGTGGTACCTGAGGAAAGACAATGGACAGAAAAGATTTTACAGATTCAACTGCATTCAGTAAAGAGCGTACCACGCCTAACCGGAGCACAGAGGCTGTTTACTCTTCAGGTGTAACAGGGAAACTGTACTGGCAGTTTTCTTTTGTTGGCCACTTCCACTTTCACTGTGTTCCACACTGAGACACACACACACACGCCTAGCTTTCATAAAAGCAAGTACAAGGTCATAGAGCAAGGCATTCCTGGCAACAGTAGTGCATTTCTGAGTTACCACCAATAAAATTTCATTGATTACGATTTCATCACACCCACATCGTTTGCACCTAATTCTCAGCTTTTGAGATCCTTTTGGTCAAACACAATTTGACTGGCCAGGTAGATGGCGACAGCACCAAAGATGGCAGAGGAGGCGATGTAGGCAGTGACGGACTGTGTGAACTGAACAATCATGCCCATGAAGAGAGTGGGAAAAACCTGAGAGAGGAGGAAGGTGCTGTCTAAGATGGCGAAATCCAAACCCACACCGCGTTTCTCGTACCCCAGCTCTGCCTCCTCGTGTTCGGTGTCACCAGCGCTGTGGGGTGAGCTGTCCTGGTTGTGCGGACTGTGGTAGTACTCATAACTGTCCTGGCTGAAGAAAGCCTGTCCGTAGGTATTTCCATTTGTGGGGTTCAGTCCCCCCGTCTGCTCCACAGAAGTCAAATACACAGCGTCCCGCTTGGTTGCAAAACCATTTTTAAGTATGCTTTTGGTTTTCCTTTTTGGCATGTAGACCTGAAGTGAGATAAAACCAGAGATGATTTATCAATCAGGATTGTCGGTATATCACTAACCTTATGTGGGGCTGTACTTACCTCCTTTTCCTTGTGGTACTGGCAGGTAAGTGTGTATGGTAAAGTCTGCAGTGTCGCATACGCATAGCCAGTAAGAGCTGCCATCACGGTCACCAAGACAATGCTTTTGGACAGCCAGATGACCAAGGTGGAGACCGTGAAGCTCGCCATACTGCTCAGGTAGACACACCGTGAACCGAATTGCCGAACCAAACGGCTCATGACCAGGGAGAAGAAGGTTGAGGTAGCACACTGCAGGAACAGACCCAGGCTGCCCATGCGGATCCCTACAGTACAAGAACAATGTCATTAGATCAATGGAAGTCCTGAAGTTTGCAGCTGTAAGAATAGTTGTCACAGGTACAAAACTTTGTTCTGTGCTATTATTAGCCAACATTCTGGATTAACTTCCTTCTATAGTCACATAAAGACTATAGTGCACAGCATGCTGCACCACCATGCTAACTATGTTAACTTTAAACCTTAACGCATTAGCACAGCTCCTTTTGTGAGCTAGAAACCCATCTGTTTACACAGGCTCATAAATACACAGACAGGAGATTTGCTTGGGGAGACGTTCACAGAGCTCTGTGGTACGGACGCTCCGGGGTGACTGACTTAGACCATCACAGACAGCATTAACCTTAGATAAATCCTTAAAAAGCCTGAGAAGGAGACACACAGGATGGTCAGAGTTTACCGAGGCTACAGTATATGCCTCCTGGCCCATGTCTGGCCCAGTCAGTGTCTCACTGATTGACCGAGGCTAAACGAGGAAGAGTTATAGTGACTGATTTTCATCAACAAAATGAATTTGCCTTTACTTCTCTAACACAGTACAGTTACAGCAGAATATGGATTTCCCATTATTGACATTCATCAACTACACTAGAGTCAAAAACGTGACTGACACCCGAATCTTAATTTTCAGTAATCACAAAAAAAATTGAAACATGTAAATCATGGGATTGGTCTGCAATCAAAGAAAATTCTTCAGTTATGAAAAACGTTCCCCATTTATACTTACTGCCTCACCATGTCATTACATATTTTTTCTTTAAATTACTAATCCATGAAGGCCGGACTGACTTGTGTGGACCCTTATTTATGTTGGCCTGCTTATCAGCCTGATCTCCCTGCTTGGTGAACAGTGTAGGTCAGGAGTTCAGCAGCAGAGCAGAGGATCACTTATGGCACAGGAGTATGTGGATCATATTACTTAAGGAGAGCAAAGCTGCTGAACCCACTTTACAAACACTACAGAAGCTAATGAGGATTGAAATTCAAGTCCAAGAGATATGGGACTGAACCATTTTGCTGCTAAAGTAGTTTATGGAGTTCGAGCTTCACACCTAAAATCCATTAGGAATGATGAACAGAAAAAAAAGAGTATTAGTTACTGTAAAAGATGGAGTAAAAAAAATCCATGCAACCGTGAAAGCAGATTACCTTCATGCAGTGGAACTAATGTGGTCTGAGTGATGTGGTTTAATAGCATCCACTGTATTTCTGATTAAACAAACGCGACCCAGACAGACCTCAAAATTGTGTGCTCTGGCCGTCTACCTGACGTGAATGAACACGTTCATTGTGTGCTGATGCTCGACTTTAATTCTTTGTGAGTGTGACATTCCTCGTGGTCCAACAAGCACAGGGAGCAGAGACAGAGGAAAAGTAAGAAGTAAACACAAAGTAGAGAGGAAGACCGAGGCAAAGCAAAAGGGAAGAGAAAAGAATGTGGATGGAAATGTCAAAGAATAGAAAGAGCATGATGAAAATACAGGAAGACACGAACACTTGATAAAAGTAAAGCGGGATCAATGAAAAGCTAAACGGAAGGGAAATGTATAATGGGAACTTTCATCTGAACAGTAAACAGAGAGAGACTTAAAACACTGAAATCAGTCATGAGCCGCTATGTTAAAACATCTGCAGAGTCTCAACATGGGAGGATGGTTTGTCTCACATCTGTTTACTTCAGTTTGAGTCTTCCCATCAACAGTACTGTTCTTTCTCAAATGAAGTCAGTACATTACTGCAAAGGAACAAGCTTTCCTAGCGCGAATGGTCCTTTTACATCACTGACACAAAAGATTTGTTCAAGTTTATCTGCTTTTAGACTCTCTAACCTACAGGTTATATTTAGATAAATTTATACAGCCAAGCATTTGCATAGCTTTAGAAAAACGCCAAAGAAGTGCCTAGCAGGATTAGTGAGAGCTCTGATTTACAGAATAGGAACAGAAAAGGATAAAGACTATGTGTATTCATGTACAATTTCTGAAGTGCAGGGGTGGAAAGTAATACCTGAAATGTTTTGGTTTGGCTTGATATAAGCTTAACTGTATCCAAGGGATTTGTTACTTGTTCAAAAATTTCACTCAAAAAAAAGTCTGTGTCGTTTGATCTTTTCTGTATATGCTGTTCACCTTGACAAGAGCCAATACGAGGGTGGCAGGCAAGCTAAGACTCTAACTTCCACCTGTGCCAGAAGAATGTAAGTGTATCCTGCCGCTAGGATAGCATAGCCAGGATGGGCCTTAAACCAACTGTGTGTATAGATGGTGGACGTATGTTTATGCTGATAGAAATAGGAAATGTCGGACTCAAGCTACACTATTTAGGAACAAAATGATAATAATAAAAACTCATGACCTACTTACACTTTCATGCTATCATATAAACACATAAAATAACATCACAAATCTGCCATATATAATAAAAAGAGCTAATCTCACCTTCATCGTATCTTTGCCTGGACAGACTTCCTGGTAATGCACTGGGCACACCCTCATACAGGCCTTCTCCCACAAAGTCTGTGTAGAAAAGCATAAAAGACATGACAGCCATCCAGCTGCAGAGCTGAGCCACACACAGCTGCCTCATCACCCAAGGCACATGGCAGTAGCTCCTGTAGATGGTTGGGGTCATGGACCAGCATGTTCTTAGTAAGCAAATCAGGGGTCCAGACTTTAGCAGTCTCAGCTTGCACTTCAACAGGTAGCAGCACGAGCGTGGACAGCCATACCGGCCGGCCTCCATTGCACCAGGTCCTGACTCCAGTAAAGATCCAGACCCTGCCAGCACACTGCTGGTAAATGAGGGCTCCTCAGACACCTTCATGGTGATGAGCACGCTGGAGATGAAGATGATGATGAGCAGAGAGAAGAGGCACTCTGCTTGGCCACCTAGATAAACAGAGAGCAGACTACGACTCCAGTCCAGAGCGGGAAGCAAGTAACCCACACAGCCTCCGAAGCTGACCATGAAGGAAAACATAGCAAACGCTTGGCCGCAGTCCTCTTCGTCTCGATACAGGTCTGACAAAAGAGCCTCCAACGGTGTGAAGCACACTTGTCCACAGAAGTCAAGGAGCCCCACACCAAGAATAAGGAAGCCAACCTACAACAACACAACAGCGGCATTAAGGAAAGTTACATTACCTTTAGACAAAATGTTAAACGGGTCTCCTACCTGTAGTGTGCGCCCACCCCAGGCAAGACGTGCAGCCAGTACGTCAGCATGGGGAATGATGAAAAGTGCGACAAGGACTCCCAAAGACAACAGCCAGATGAAAGGTCGTCTTCTGCCATAACTGCTGTTGCAGTGGTCACTGGCGGAGCCAATCACAGGGATGAAAAGAAGACCAAGCACTGGACCAATACCTAAGAAGGAAACCAGGAATAATCAGCAAGTCAAGGCCAAGACCTATCACATTCAGGACGGTATGTAGAGGAGAAACACCAAACATTCAGTGGGACTTCCAACTTTATCACAGAAATCTGAATTCACTAACACTGATAAAGTTGAGAGAGAAAAATGTAAAAACAGTCAAATGGATGAGTGAACGGTTTCATATCCAACTGATTTGTCAAATCCTACAGCAATAACACACATCATCAAAAACAAGTATTACAATCTGTTAAACCTTTGTGGTTGCCACATCTGCTACATTTAACTGCTACATGTTCTGTCAAGTTCTCCTTGTTGCTGGTGGTTCTTACAGATGTTCTGCCGCCTGAAGGTAACCCATCATCAGCTCATTCTCCTCACTCGGTCGGGCTGGGCTAATTAGAACACACCATGGCATGCTGGGTGCATACAAACACGCAATATCTAAAACTATTACAACTCTGGAATAAAGTTAGCCATTCAAAAGCTCCATGTGTGTCCTTTCAAATGCTTTGCCTCAGACTACATGTATGTTTTGAATCAAAATGGTGCTCTGCAACGACATTTCCATCAAAGAAGTATGAAACCCAAAACAATCATCCATTTGTTTAAAGTGTGTTTGTTTAGTATTTTTTGTCAGAAAAACCCCCCAAACACCTTTATGAAGAAGACCGACTGAATGAGTGAGCATGTAAACCCACAGACACAGACAGACAGGATTGTCTGAGAAAGACTGACACCTTAGCCAGGCAGTCTTCTTCTCCGCTACATTTTTCTCTGCTGCAGCTGTGGAGGCCCATCATAACAATCCTCCTCAATCTGCAGCTAGAAGACTCACCAACTCACCCGCACTCTTCCCACTCAGTAGCTGCTCACAAAAAACAAAATACTGTATCACTCACACCAAAGCATACTTTATCAGCCGCCGAATATAATGCAAGTTGCTCTCCAGCTTGTTTACCAAGACACAATACAGTGTCTAAACAAACCCACACACCATATATAATCCTGCCTACTGTACAATGAGTCACATTCCATAATATGCATTGTTAATTAACTGCAAACCCAAATATACTTCAAAGATGAATAATAGAAACCTTGGTGCTAAAAAGCTCAGAGATCCTGGCTAACAGAGACGAAACTAAAGAAAAAAGAAGTAACAACTGGAGGATGACGCTGCCAAGAAATTAGATAAAGTAGAAAGCAGCCATTTGAAACGCTCACACCACTGCCAGCCAAAATTATCATTAAGCCTCCCAAGACACAAGATCTATCTTTATTCAAATAATACTTAGGCACTCTATTATAATGCAGAGAGATGAGATTAAGTTGAGTGCCATTTCCAGATTAGTTTACAGTGCAGGATATTTTGGACCAACTCCGCAATGAAAGAATTTCTCTACAGTAAAATCATTTTTCTTCATGTCACCAGCAGCTGTTGCTGTGTATACTATTTAAGGTTTACACTCGACCCACATGCTTAGATTTGTAGCTATCATCTGTATAGTCACAAGACAATGTCCCAAAGAGATGCTTTTAGTGGAGACCATGTGAATGCCATTTGAACTGACAGGATAATGCTGCCATTCACATGGTTTACAAGTAACGTCAGTGACATTGTGTGACTATATACAGTACGTGGGATTCAAACGGAGCATAGAAACCTCACCAACACAAAGCAACTTAGTGTACACGAGTGCTGCTGACAAGAAACAAACCCTTTAATGTTTGCATTAGATGTTCCAATTGGTTTCACTGCATTCTTACAGACTGCTACGGTTTTAGATTGAAGGGTTTGAGGTAAAAGAGGACACAAATACAAACGCACTGGTTAAACTAAATTATACATTTAGCGGAAAATAATGTTTTGGTTATCAGCTGCATATAGACTGTCTGTGGTGTACAAAACGACACAACCATCAGCCTCAAACATGCCACATAAGTGGATCAAGGCATTTAAAATGTAAAACTTGTGATACAGTATTAACCTTTGATTGAATACAAACCACAGGAACGTTATATTAGATGTGTTCTAATATGTCATAAGATATGCTGCATAAACATGATTATTTAGATGTCAGTAAATAATTGCATGAACTTTTTCAGGTTTACGCTGTAGTCTTGCTGGATCCTGTTCACAGTGTATAGCAGTTGTTTCCTATCACCCAGAGATTTAAATATGTTTGAAAAACTAGTTGAACAGGTTGTAGTAGAACCGGAACTCAAGTGGATCAGTTTGAATATACATTATCTAGCAGCTTCTTTGAATACAGACGGAATTTCTGTAACCGAATTTGTTTTGAGATTTTGTTTATATACTTATAATTCTTTTTCTAAATTCAATAGACCAGTGCCAGAAAGAAGAAATAATCCACATGAAATTTTGAATTTTACTCTTGCCATCTGGCAAATATTAGCTCCAGAGTCCAAATATTTGTTTTTGGGACAGTCCTACTAGCAAAACACCCTGCTGTTGCCAAGAATGCTCGTAACCGTGTAGACAGAGGAACAAGGGCAATGCCATTTTCCATTACAAGAGCCACATTTGTCGCAAATATTAAAATGACACACAATCATGTCATGTATTTCAGGCCCTGAATTAAGTTAAATAAAATTCAGAATTATTTAACTAAACACATGTGACATCCAAGAACTTATATCTAGTGTAAGTCTGAGAGATTGTGACTCATCCTATGAGGTTTGTGCTCCTGCTGTCTTACAATTACAACCCAATTATCACCTCAACAAAACAACAGGTGATTTAGGCACAGATTGTGTAACAACCTCAATTATGTCTTTATGACCTGAATGGGGAAGACGACAGGAGCCCTGAGACAAAGTCCTCCCCAGTGCAACATCCCCCACCAACACACAAGCTGAGCAACCATCTTCAACATGTCATCTTTGTGCGTCTAAAAGAAATTTATCACACTATACGTTTCTAGGAGGGCATGGCCTATTATAATTCACAAGACAGCTCATAAGTTTAAGAGCAACGAATGAAATTATATTCCATCTACAATATGTGGTAGCAAAAGCAAAGAATTCCGCCCAATTAAAACAAGAATCTCCACTTGTTTTCAGCCTTACGACCATAAACAAAACAAAGTGAATATATGCCACTCAAGGGCCATAAAAATTGCGTGGACAAGAAACAATCACTCATATTCTCAGTTTACAAGGTACAGAGATTCATAAAGGATATTGAAGCCTAGCAAACCCACAGTCTATCCTTGACAGTGTGTACAAGTAAACAAAGCCACCTCTGCCTTGCATTTAGTGAATACCGTGTCAAGAAGGGCCAGGGAGAGAGGACTGATAAGAGAGCATGCATGTGTGTGATAGTGAAATTGAGGCAATTAAATTACACTCAGGCTGGTAACAAGATCCCCTCTTTCAGTCTTCAGCACTTACCTAGCACCATGGTCATGTAGCGCTCCTCCACTCCAGCCTCCAGCAGCAGTGGGGGCACGTATGTGATCCCAGCTGCCACACAGATCTCCAGGCCACAGGTCAGGGAGTTCAGCAGGACAAGACGCCACTGAGACCTCCATCCAGGCATATTTACAGGGGCTGGCTCGCCTTTCCTTCCCTCTGGCGCGGCCACTACTGGGAGCAGGGGAGGAGGAACCGACCCAGGAAGGGACAAGGAAGGGAGCGTGGGGAGACAGATGGTGTCCCAGTGAAACTAGAGAGCTGTCGAGAAGAGACAGCAGGAAAGACACGAGGATGTCTCAGATGATCTGGAGGATTCATCCTCTTCTCAGCATTTTGGATCTGTAGAACAAAAGACAGGTGTGAGATTTGAAAACAAACGTTCGACAAGTTCATAGAGCACAAGAAAACGAATGCCCCTGAAAGACCTTTGACTGTCATGTAATTTGCTGCTTCTTCAGATGGTTGGAGGATGTGAATAAAGCCTGAGGCATGCCACATTAGGTAGGCCGTTCACAGGTTACAAGACCTGCGTGTTAGTGGCCTCTGGTTGCAGAGGGAATGTCAGTGTGACTGTTTCGTCACAACAGAATCTAATAAACAGAGAGTCCGACATATTTTCCAGAAACATAGACATGGCAGTCGACAGTCTCAAGGATATGATATTGATGTCTTCTCCGAGCTAGTCCCCAACAGCAGGAGCAACAACAGAGAAGATGACTCAGCTGGAGCGACGTGGCAAATGCACTAAACATTTGCCAAGAGATTTTTTTTTATCCCTCGACTGCTCTGCTTGTGTCTAGTTTGTCATTTTACATCTCAAGAGAGGCACAACAGAGATTTTTCCAGCTACTCCAACTACACATCCTTGTCCTTGAGTCGTCTCCTTTTTAAAGTAAGGAATTAATGCAAAGAATGTAAATTCCCTTCCCTTGGTTGACCCTGTCATTATCTGTATTATTAAGCTCTGACTGCAGTTCTAGTCACATGCACAACTTCTACCCCAAGAAATGTGCAGCGGATTACTGCTATTGTGGGCCTCTGTGCACCGTGCCACAGGTTTTAGCACCTCAAAAGACATATGGAGGTAGATTAAGTTATATAACAGAAAAATTTTGAAAAATGGCATCAAAAGTGTCTTCAAAGTTTTTATTTTAGATCAACCTGTGACTTTAAGCTTGGTGGCGCAAAAACGCCAGGACGGTCGTTCATTTATTTGCTGGAAACTAGTTCACACTGACAGAAACATCAGCCACACCTTGAATGATACTTTGTCAAGAAACAATGCCTGCCCTTCTCAGTTACATGCCTTAGGCCTGTAATTTCACACTGATGCTCCACAAACAATCAGAGGGATTTTCATAAGAAAAAAAACTTGACAAAGGAAAAATTATGAGATGAGCGAAACCCCTAGAGCACTTGTCTTAAGTGGACATCTGGTGTGGCATTATTTCAGGCCTCCAAGCAATTGTGTACATCTCTCTGCCTCCTCATAAGTGTTTATAAATAAATAAATACAAGATCAATATCGTCATCATCCACCAATGAGGTTTGCGTTCTTTTAAAGCAGAGGGAATGAGCAAGAACAGGCACAAACACAGAAACAACAAGGTGCTATATTTGCATTTGGTGTGACATTTTTCTGCCAATGCTGCCCATCTGTTCTCCCCCAGCAAACAAAATTGATGTCTTCATCTCCAACAAGACTTGGCTAATCACAAAACTGTGCAGTGACTGATTTAATCAGATTCACCGTATATTCCAAGAAAATGCCTGCACCTTGTGAGGCTGTGATGATGAGACGGAATAGCTGACACTGTTTTCTGAACACATGAAGTTCGTGTCCTTAAAAGTGTTGCACAAATCACTGCCAGGCATGCCAGAATGGAAAACCTCTTTGAGCCTTTTATACCACTTTAACTGAGGACTTTAACAGAATGTCATCAGTGATGCCATCAGATTTCCTGCAGCATTCATACATTCCCATCTCAGTCATTAGGAGTCCTTTGATATCCAGGCTCTTTGAGAAACCGAAGGACAAAGCGACAGTGTTAGCTTGCTGCTAGTAGGGGCCTGGGTCACTGAGTGAGAGGACCATTTCACACACGTCAGATCTCATTCCCACCCAGTCCGGGAACACTGAAAGGCACCCATCAGGGGACCAGCCTTTGCCCCTGCGGCCTGTCTCGCCACTACAACCCATTACCCACATTTTGTGTGTGTGTGTGTGTGTGTGTGTGTGTAGTATCCCCCTCCCTTTCCTCTGCACGTCTTCCTTATCCTACCCCTGAGGTCAGCTTTGTCCCTGACCTGCATTCTAAGAGAAGCCTTTTGACATATCTGCCTACCACTGGTTATGCCTTTAAGATTCTCGATCTCAATGTGAATGCTTTCCCAGCTGACTTTCCATCAGACTTTCCCACTGGGAAAGGAGAGACCCCCAGTAGCTAGAATGGAGAAATCTGCTTTGTCTACCTAGTCTAGCATGCACAACTTGAGTCAGATTCCAGTGTTTTCTAAATTGAACGACGCTTAAGTGTTGACCCAAGTGGCACTAGCATGTCAGAGTTACACCAGTGGCAAGGGTGTAGAATGGAGGCACTGAAATACAAAAGGTGGGAAGAACATCATAAAATCTGTTGATTAAAAATAAAATCCATTTGTCTGTTTTAAATATTGTAGTTTCTAAAATATGCAGTGTTTGTAAGATTGCCACAGAACAGAACGTGGTTATAAAGCTTGTGTTTTAGGGACCCAAGAGAACACAAATCCACCGACAACCCACACAGTCATTCCACCACTTGCTTAATGACACATCTGACTGCAATGTATTCCAGTCATGGCCTTCATCCTCTTCCCATAGCCTTTCGAAACACAACTGCACGCTCCCACTGGAAGACAAACAATTCTCCTTGTCACCTTATGTGTTTAAACAACACAATCTGAGCCAGACAGGAGATGAGGGGAAGCTGTGGGTGGTGGGGTTCTGCTTTTGTCAGTTCTCTCACTGCTCCATTACCAAAACCCATTCAGCCTCAGGCCCCCACAAAAATCGGTCCTAATGACTGAGCAGTATTCTTAAACTACAAAACAGGCTTTGTATACATTGTGTCAGGCAGAGTAATGTGATATAGAAAGGTATCAAGTCCATTTCCAAGTCTTTTATTAACGCTGGGTTCATATAGATGGTAGAATATAGAAAGTGTGAGTAGCTTTGGGTGGGCTGAGGTTAGGTGGGGGTTCCAACAGGGTTTGGAAAAGAAGAGGGGAAGGAATTGCTCTGAAATGACATCAGAGCCATAAGCACAGTGGAGGCTGTAGAAACCTCAACAGGAGGGTCTGGTTGTGTTGAATGGCTGCAGCGCTGTGGCCTTCCTCTCTGAGTTCATGCACATTAATGGACCTGGCCGTCTGCATGGAGGGACAGACGGACCAGCCTTTCTGCTGCCTGCTTTCCTTGCTTACTTCCTGCAAACCTCTCTATAACTGTCCTTATTTGTTCTCCAAAAGTGACAAACAAGTTAAGATGGAGTGAGCTCTAATAGGCCGTGCACTGCATCCTATGCTGCTCCAGTGTAACTACCTCAGCAATTTCTAAAAGTGCCAAGTTGGCACCGTGCTGAGCACAGGGGCTTCACTGTGTAGTGTCACACCCCAGGGGTGCCAGACAGGTTTGCTGTACCAGGCAGAGGAGATGTAGATGTCCTGGTTTCACCTTGTTTCAGATCTTAAACTCCAACAATTTTGTCGACCTCAGCTAAATGTTAGCATTCATATAACTCCTCTAGGGTTGGGCTCACATAGAAAATTAAGCATCTTTTGTGCAAAATCCAACCTTGAGACAGACAATGTGCCAACTGTACATTCTGCTAATGATGTGTTTGGGAGTGCTTTTGCTGTTCAACTCAGATTCAAAATATTACCGGTTTTTCCTCTGTACATTTATAAAAACTAATAACAAATAAAACTTCTTAAAGCAGTAATTATTATGTTTGTATATTTTAATAGTATATTTTCAGTCACAGAGAATGCTGCCTAACGCAATTTTTAGACCATTTAAATGCCCTGGTCTATTTCTTGCTTGCATAGTTTGTCTTGTATATGAACACACCGTCAGTGTTTGGTTGTGGCTCTGCTTACTTGAAAGCAGCCCTAACCATGCTGACCCTACCCCCCAGCCTGTAATCTTAAGCCCACTGCCATCACTGTGACCTCTGGCCCTGCCTTTCACTGCAAATCATGTGATCAAGCTGACGTTTCAAAGACAGTGACAGCAGAAGGAGTACTGCCTGCTACAGTATTTCTTTCCATCTTAATTATGGTGTCCTGTTCGATCGACTAGTGGCCAGTATAAAATATGCCATCTCTGCACCTATGTAGGATGTTGTCTCAAGGTTCCCTTGCATTTAGAGGAAAACAAAACGAAAACAAAATACAAGAAAGTAACAATCATGACTCCAAAAAGAACACTGGTATCAAAGTTATAAATTGTGTTTCTAAGGCTAATTATTAAGGAATCCACTCACAGAATAATTCATCGACAGCACTGGAATACTACAAGACTGTCTAATGGACACCAGACCTCAACCATGACAATTTCAGTGGATTAAAGGATCATTCCTTATCTAAGGGGGGCCATTAAAGTTCCACAGAAATAGAATAACACACAGAAAAACATGCACTTATCAGATGAACATGAGAGGAATGCAGACTAGTAGGTCAGGTTGCCCTGGCGTGGAATTGGGGTTAGTGTGTGTTTGTCAGAAAGTGGACTAAACAAAACCTTCACCTCTGCCTGAGAAAGAGAATAAAGCCAACTACAGTGTGGCTCAGAGAGATGACCGTTATTATACTGGCCCATGCAAATACCTCAACAATGAGAGCAGCAGAGTTCAGCTGTGTCACCTCTTGAGAGTCAACGTGTCTGGTAACGTGTCTCCCCACACATTAATACTAATAAGACGGGAAAGCAAATGCTAATGGATCTTCATTCAACCATGACCAGACGTGTTTAGTTAAAAGGAGCAGATACACCTAAAAATCCAACAACCAGTTAACTGCTGTATGCTTTATATACTGTATACAGTACATATTTACTGATACCTTTCTTACTCACACAGCTGGATCCAAACAGGTGTCATATATTACATATCAAATTATTTCATCTTTACACTGACATTTTTGGACACACCATGATATGAAATATATATACAGTATTTACCACCAGCAAATGTTTGAGTATTAAATTTATGCACATACTACTGTATCTGTAACAGGCATGATGGTACTAAATCCAACTTTAAAATCAACTTGTCTTATTGTTAAACATGGCTTAAATTAGAGCTAATAAGGTACGGGCGACCTTTAACTACCTTGTGCCCACACTATAGTAACCTTTTATCTTATACACTACAATGAACTTCAAACATGCTTTGTTAAACAAGATCTAAAAAAATGCTAATATTGAAGTTAATGTTGAGAATCTTAGAACGTTTGAGAATAGCACAAACCCCATAATGAGGGAAAAGTGAGTGGAGTTACTTGTCAAAGTGATACTCACCAGCTAAAGAAACAAAGCTCAAAATCCATCATTGCTGAACATTGATTATCTAACTTATTTGAAAAACTGTCCGTACTCTTTATCTAATCAACCCTCTCCACTCACTTCTAGAGCATATCTGCACACACTCTCTTGACCACCTGCTTCAACTGTGTGTAAGACTGACTTTTTTTTTAATCCTGCCTCTTTTTGTGTCCACTGTTCCCACCTCCTTTGCATCCCTCCTATTATTCTCCCTCCCACTCTTCTGTGCTTCAGCCTGTAAGGTGGGAATTGGGGAAAATCCCAAAGCACTTGAAGAATCTTGTTGCTTTCTGTCTGGATCATTCAGTTTTTCCCCCAAGATTTTTTCCTGAGAATGTTAGGGTTAACATTTAGATCAAACCTGGATCCCTGAGACACATAGTTTGTAGAAACACATGCACACACTCACCTGTGCTGTTAGCAGGCCGTTAGAAGAATGAACAAAGAATGAACTGATATCATATAACAACACTGAGGACACTCCCATAGCTCTTTTCTCTCACTATCTATAACCGCTCCCTGAAAGTTCAGTATTATACCCCTGACCCAGTATCATATTCAGCTGCCTATCAGGGCAGGGACAGTTCTCCCACCTTCTCTCATTACCTCCCTGCTCATACTCCTGCATGACCACTTGTCTGACTACTTTAACCCTTCCTCTGGTTCACCAGTTCAGCCAGCAATAAGCCTATTTGACACACACAGTATCACTCCATCCCCGGCTCACTGCCATGTCTGTACCCCAAGCCTGCAGGCCAAGACCAGCCCTCTATAGAAAAGCTTTTAATTTGATAACAGTGAAAGAAAGAAAAAAGGAGGGGGTAGTGGTGGTGGTGTGTTGAGTAATGCCATTAGACTATGGCTGGCTTTTAGGAATCTCCATTTTTGGAGGCCAGAGGCAGATCAATATAAAGACAAAGTGTGGAGAACAGCTGCTGGCAGCACGTCTCTCTCTGCAGCAGGAGGGGCTTGCCTGGAATTAAGAGAATTCTGAAAATCCCATTTTGGAAGAAGGTCGGGCTTCATCAACTTAGTTTAGACGTGTATGTCCAGACTTGGTGAAAATGTTTCTCCAACATGAAACATTTGTTTTGACAATCTCTGAAGCATACACTGACCATTCTGTTTATTCACAGCTAAATGTATCAGCTAATTAATTAGACTCATCTGTTTAACTGGTCATTTTACAGCAGCAAGTTAATGCATTTAGGCACAAAGTCAGTATCAACACTGAGCATCACGATGGCATTTAACTTACTTTTAACGTGTGTGTTCTAAAAATTTCAGCAACAATCTTTAGGAATGAATATGGTGTGAAAAATTGTTCAGTCATTTGTGAGCAGCAACGTTCTGGGCAGAAATGCCTTGTTGATGTTAGAGGTCAGACAAAACGGGCCAGACTGGCTAAAGCTAAACAAACGGCAGGAATAAATCTTGACTGACTGGACAAAGGAGTGAATAACTGCACCATTTGCCAATGAAGTCAACTAAGAACAAGCAACAGAGGCTACAGAAATCAATAAAACATTGACCAAATAGAGCTCAGCACCCAGCAAAAAATGATTCCTGGCCTGATGTGTCGTGATTTCTGCTGCAACATTCAGGCGACAAGGTCAGTATCAGACATAAATGATATGAAATCATGAAAACATCTTGCCTTGTATCAATATAAGTAAAAGTGTGCAACATCATTACTTGGCACAAGTCTGAGCCCTCAGTACCAACTAATACCACAACATTGTAGACTATCCTCCCCCCTAACGAACACTCAAATCATAGATGAACTGGAGGATGCTACTATATTACGGTAAATGTACCAATCTACCTCCTTTCTAAAGGAACACTTAAAGAAAGAACACTTAAGAAGTTCTGAAGGGAATGTGGGTACAAGATATTAGAAAACTACCTAAAGTGGTCACTGACTGTTTGTGTGTCAATACAGGTTTACATTGGAAAATAATGTAGCAGCAGCTGAAACCAGACAAACTGGTAATATTGGTCATATGGCAACAGAACTGTATAAATTTAGCATTTTATTATGTCTCCTTTGAGCATGGTTTACTAGAGTATAGTTTGGGCTAAAGATATGCAAGTATGCCAAGAATGTTTTAATTCTATGATAGCTTTTACCACAAACCTGACTTCTCGGATGCTGGCCAAACCTAACATAATGACCCATGACACACTGCAACAGAGGAAACCAAAACAGTGTGTCAGAAATAGAGTCCAAGGGCCCAGTAAAGCCTAAATGTGACCTACATTATACATGGCCCTAAGTATCAATCACTCATTGTGTGCTTCCATAGCAAATTAACCTTTAAGCAAATACGTGACGCTGATACTGAAACATTTAGCCTCTAATGGCAAATAGATTTTCAACTTGCAGCGCCTTCAGGATCGCCTACTCTAATAACCATCAAAGAGCACCAAATAATTAACATACTCCAGGAGTTATCTATACTAGAACAAAACGCTACTCCATATTCCATATCAGTGCTTGATGAAAACATTGGTGTTTTCCTTGCACGGGGCCATCTGTTGCACACTGCAACAGAACGACAACAGCTGCCACATTATCATAAATGATGAAAATTCAATTACAAAATGTTCAATCAATCCATTAAGCTGTTCTGGGAGGAACACATGATGTCGTATCCTCCTTAGGGTCAGTTATACTTTCCACAAGACTGCTTTACGCGTTCCGAAGAAGACAATTCAACAAAGCAACAAGTTAACTTAAGTCCTCAGGGATTTTCCTCTGTGACCACAATTATATACGGTTACGCACGCATTAACTGAATTAACGGAAATGTTAAATTATCAAAACATGGCAAAATCAATCAACAATATGTTTCATTCACAAGTGATGTGCCAAGATAATGAAGATGAATTTGTGACAATTCCAGTGTTTATTTTTTCCCTCTTATGTACGATGAGGAGCTTTTAATTTTTATACCTCAATTTTTACTATTCAATAAATGAGTAGACTAGATTTAAAGAAACCCTACAATTTCATGTTCATTCAACATGACAGTCAATCTTGAAGGGACATTTTTTGTACTCTGATTTAACTGACTAAAATAAAGGTAAATTTGTGGGCAAATTTGTTTGTGTGTGTTTTTGAGGACATATCATTCATGTTGTACACACACAGCCCTACACAGTGACAAATGTAACAAGCATGACATTGCCATAACATTGTTTGTGCAATTCATTTCAATATTCAGCAAAGGAAAACTATTAAAAACAACTTGGTATAGACTAACTGGGTGACTTGTTGGACGTTTATGGCTGAAACATTTTACAGACAGAGGATATATGTCTGGGGAGCTTTTTCAAGCCAACTATACACAACAAGGACCTCCCAGCTGAATGAATACAGCTGTCTTTGCTTTCCTGAAAATAAAACAAAAGTTTTAGTTTCTTGCTCTCATTCTCTTAAAAATTTCATCTCTATAACTGAGGCATCTCCACAGACCTCTAGACTTGGGACTTGACCAGAAAGGACATTGTCTGTTTTGTTTCAGCTTCAAACAGATGAGGAACTTTGCTAACCTCAATGTGTCTGGCTGAAATGGAGCCGATTATTCATTCATTCATTTATTTATCCTATCTCGACTGTCCCATTTCCCTTTTCATCTGCCTTCACAGGACCTCCCTGAACTGCATACACTTCTAAACAATACTGCCAAACCACTAAAAATAAACAACGATAACAAGTAAAAAAAATTCTCATTGAATTTGAAATTGTATCTACATTAGAGAATGATGAAGCACCTCTCAACATAGCGCTACAGCACCCAGTGGCGTGTTAATTTTTCTAACTTCAAATAAAATGAGACAGCTCCTGGGGTTTTATCTCTGAAAATCTGTAGCTCTTGCTTAGACTTTATTTTGAAGGTTTACCTTAGACAGTACTTCTTTGTTTAATACAGCAGTAGATATTAAATTGACAAAAGGACAGATCAACAAGTCTCTTTCCCAGCTGTTGTCAGAGAAAGAGTGGCCCCAGACACAATGATTAACTCCTCCGTCAAAAGCTACTCAAACCAGATGGCAACAAGGTAAAAAAGGGCAAAGTCCTCTCTCTCCCTTGACAACACAGGAAGACATGAAACCCACCACACACACACATAAAACACACAGTGACTCGCCACATGCTTAGTCTTGTGTACGCTCAAACTTTAAATCATTTTTCATCTGCGTCCTGCCCACAGTCATGAAGTACTCCGCATTGGGACCATAATCATCTAAAATGTAGCCTTTCCTTAAAAAAATTAAAAACAACAACAACATAAAATATAAGTATAAAATGGTTTTATAACATAACTATCTTTGTGTGCTCAACCCTTTATTGCCAACTAAAAAGGCAGAAAACTACTCTGGGCCTTCTGGGAAAATAGGAAACATCAATCATCAGCTCTGCAAGACAAAGGCCTGCCTAGAAAAGAAACGTGTAATCAAGTCAAATCTGTCCTTCCTTCATTTTAATTATGTGGTCAAAACTTTGGACAGGACACTCGATATCAATCTATACAAATACGTACACAAACGGCCCATTCAGTGCAGTTAAGTAGAACACAAACGTATGGGGAAGAAGGTACCCATTCACACGTGTGAGCTGTAGGGACCGTCATGGGACCAATCTATCATGGCTGATCCTCTAAGCCTGATGTACAAAACATTTCTGACAAAACACTGGCCTCGCAGAAACAGGCATCAAAGCACTCACACACATACTGACTCAAATCGTCAGCTTGATCCCTTCAAAAGGCACAGCACATCTCACATATCAAAGGTCTCCCTCAAACGCGCAAAAGCATCCCTTTCAGCTTGTTACATGAAAGAGAAAACTCTGGTGTCTTATAATATGATGTGTTTCCATTCACAGAGCCAGACATCAAAAGGGGTTAAACCCTTTGGTTTGGCTTGGTGTTTACTAGTCTCATTGAGAAATTTTCTAGCGGTGTCAAGGCCATTCATTATTTGGCAAACTAAACACCTTACCAGATTTGTTCTTTCCATGTCTGCCACTTATCTAGGGTTTCTCCAACTTGTAGGCAGTCAAAGAGAAAGTGTAATTATGTATTGAGAACATCTGGCCAATTCCTTATCACCATGGGAAAATGTCTGAGGACAAGCTGCAAGCTGTCACCCCTGCTGCAGGGTCTGTACTCATCTCATCTGGGCTTTATTGGCAGTTTAGTATCCGTGTCAAACTGTTAAAGTTGTTCTTCTTAACAACGGAGAATTGTGGAAAAGTGATAAGCTTGTTCCCACCTGATCCGAGCCTGTTTGGCCTTCAATCCCATGATTACCTTTCACACCATTTAAGTAGAACTAACTAAAGTCAGTGAATTGAATTTGGCAGACAGACTTTCTTTTTCCATAGCAGACTTGAGTACTGCCATGTTAGCAACAGACATGTTTTGTGTCAAATAATAACCTAACATTAAAATGAATAATAATTTAATGACTGTACGATTTTCTACAATTACTAATGTAATGAGAGCTCAACAGGCTGCACCTGAAGCACTCAGGTTTCTGTCCCCAAAGACCATATTATGTGATTCTGCAGGGTTGTAAAGTGATACAGTATCTCATTATACATTATACAACTATTCTTGTGTTTCACAGATACTATTTTCTCCACTTACATACCCATAGATTATTATATTATTCTGTTTGTTAAAAATACTTCACATTTGGCATATTTCACCAATTGTGTTATGGTGCATTTAAGTCTGAATGACTAAAATACAAAGCAGCAAATCAAGCTTACAGAGAAAAGCAGCTGGCCAAGCAAGCCACTCGAGAACTGAACCAATGCCAATGCACCCACACACTTGGGTATAGAGCAAGAGCCAGACTGAAGAGAAGATAGGGAATATTCCTGCCTTTAATCAGACCAGATATTAAAAGAACACAGATAACATAGATGCCTGAATTGAATGTGCTTTTACCCTCTTGAACCAATTAAAGTTAGCCATGATCCCAGGAGTGGTCCCTAGAGGACTTTGATCCTGACAGAAGCACAGCCGTGCATGTCAAACTGTCAGACAACTTGACTACCAGTCTGGCTTTCATAAGAATGACAGTGCTGCTACCTCAGCTCAGGGTGAAACAAATGACTTTTTGGTTTTAATCTAATTACTCTAACATCAAATTCTTGACACAGGGAAAGCAAACAGACTGGTAAAATTGAACTGTCCGTAATGTGTAAAGCGACGAAAAAGCTGAATAATAATGTCACAGAGGTGACATTCCTTACTGGTAGGGTAGCCGTCACCTTTACTTTTAGCTTTGGCCCATTAGGGCGGGTTGTAAGTGGTCTTTCAGCCCAGCTGGCTGCAGAGCACTATTACAGGGAAGCTGTTTGGACTTTGACCCTGCAGCCCGCAGAGAGCTGGGAAAAAAACTTTTGCACTACTCTTCCCATTAATGAGATCCATGAACCAGACAGTTTGCTTAATATTCAGCCCATTCCCTGCTGTTAGTCAGTATTGGTGGTCTAAAAAAGTGCATTCCAGCTAAAAAAAAAAAACCCACTAATTTCAATTGTGTCTGACCAGGTGTTGTGTTGTCTTTGACTAGTAGCTGCGGTCCTCCAGGAAAACACAAACAGTATAATGTTAATAATAATACTCTCCCCATCAACTTTGTTTTTCCATTTTCCTCCTCCTCCCGTTGTAACAAATGAGCATGCTGTTTTACAGTGATCAGCGCTTGAGGGACACATTCATTTCAGCAGTAAATGTACAAGGCCCAAGTGATTTGAATGTTTGCCTAAAGAAAACAACAAAATACACCATGCAGATCTGAGAAATTAATTCCTGTTAAACCGGAGTGCACACAAAGACAAAGAACACAGAGGTAGGCAGCGTGGATTCTGTCAATAACGCAATGTCAATAACAACTTGAATTCTGTTAAACTGCAAGGCAGTTTGTCCAACTCAAGTACAAAGTGCAGAAAAGGTTTTATCCATTTTCCTGCAGACAGACAATTTAACAAGTAAATACTTTTTATTATGCAGAAACTGGAAGCTGAGATACAACTTACTTAAACATCTGCAACAGAATGAAAAAAACAGACTAAACTGGGGTCATGAAAAATATGAAAAGCAACATGACTGTCATGAGAGTCATAAAACTGTGCTTTCCCCTTGAGTGATTGTCCCTTGTTCTCCTCTGATGTAAGAGACAACCACATCACCTGTACCTGTACATATCACATACCTGTGATTGTTCATGGCTACACATGATACTAGAGTCACAGCAGTACACAATGAATCCAAAAAGGACACAGAGCTTAAAAGAAAGAAAAGCTTCCTAAAAAGCCTTCTAGCTAAAGCTCTGTGATGGGAAGAGTAGATTGGAAGGAGTAGCAAAAAATTACACCCACAACATAATCCACCACCTGCCTTGAAAAACATATGCAGGAGCCGAGTGTAATTCATAGAGAATCCAGGTACACAGATAGCACCTCGAGCTGGAGATAAACAGCCTACGACTGATTAAAACTGCAAAGCATTCAGTCTGCCTAAGTAGCTCGGTGTCCTCGACGGTGGTGATTATCCTGCGCTTGGCTTGGGGGTATATTAGACTGTCAGAAAGCAGTTAGAGAACAGCCAGCTGGTGTAGCCACCGCATCGTGGGTGAAGAAACATTTCTATCACGGCGGAGCAGATGAGCACTGCAGAGAGTAGCGGAACTGCCTCCTGGGGCCACACATAGAAATAGTGAGCGTAAGAAATGTGGCTGCTCTGCAATCAGCCTTGGTAACTGGCATAAAATAAGTGTTCAGCATCCTATACATTCACATGACTGTTGCACAGCACAAGATCTCACAGGAAAATGTTTTTAGATCATCTTTTTAATTCAATTTTATTTTATTTTTTTATTTTGAAGGGAAAAAATGCATTGAGGTTTGTTAAAAGTTAAAGAGAAAAGGAGAGAAGACCTGCTGGACTAAGCAGGGGAAAAAAGAGAGTCTATTTTCCAGGGAAGAATGAACAAC
Organism: Macropodus opercularis; assembly: GCA_030770545.1. NCBI lineage: Eukaryota > Metazoa > Chordata > Actinopteri > Anabantiformes > Osphronemidae > Macropodus > Macropodus opercularis. Next base: position 4,994,782 of record CM061094.1, on the reverse strand, counting down.
ACATTTGAGTGGTCCACTGAGAAAGGAAAGGGGGTTTTGTTTAATGGCAGGGGCACGGTCATAGTGATAATAAAGTTCCTCTGTCATGGGTTAAAGCTGTTTAACCTTTTGATCCTCCTGGCTCTTCATGTGGTTTTGGAGAGCTGGGGATTCCAGACGACCCAAGCCAAAGAAACCCCATTCACAACATACAGAAAATAAAAAAGTCTGGAAAACATTTAGCTCATAAGCTTCAGTTTACTAGACAAGGTGTTAATTAAAACAGGCAGTTCGTATTCTTGACACATTTTCTAAACAATCAAATGCTAGTCAGTTATTTACAAAGGTGTAACAGAACTGAATTAAACGATGTGTAATGCAATTATGTCCACAAAGTCATTTACAGTACTTAGCTTTTTTAAATAGTTCCCGTTATACTAACTTGGAGCAAGCCAAAATAGTTTTCATTGATGTGCTTCGTTCTTATTAGAAACACGCCGGTAATAACAAAAACTTTGATAATGAGTAATCCAGTTACTTCACTATCATCATTAATGATTTAGTACGCGTAAGAATACACTTCTAGTTTTTTCCAGTGAAGGTCAGCTATAGCGGAGTCTGTGAGTGAGTAATCTGAGAAGCAAGGAAGTTAAAGTTTCTGACTAGACAACCACTTGGAAAATGTCAGTGACTCAGTACATCTTTAACAATCAGTGTTGAAGGGGTTTTGAACAATCCCAGTCTTTTTCTGTGTAAAATGGCATCACAGCTTTCAAGAATTTCTCTTTCAGTAGACTAAACTCGTTTGAACCACACATGATGCTTCTGTTTACTCTAGAACTGCATCAGCACATCTCGCTCAGGCATGTCCTCACGCCACTGAAACACACTCGAGACAGCTGACCAGACGAAAAAAACATGAAAACATTAGGCACCAGCGTGGAAAAATGCTTCCACGCTCAGCGTCACGACAAGTTTAGAGAATCCACCGGTAACTTTCCAAACGGGGTGTCCTGAAACGCCATTTATCCACAACGCAACGCCAAATGTTTACAGCGATTTGGGGAGGATGTGAAAAGACAGATCGAAAGGACAGCCTGCCTGCCACCCTGGCACTTGGCAGCACCTCGGGGTACGGGCAGCGCGGTGGCAAAAGGCGCAAGTCAACGGCGCAGAGTGGCCAAAACTACCAGAAAGCACCACGCTGCTGGACCCCGGCTAACCACACACCTTTCAGCCGAAGGTTAAAGCGGAACACAATCCCATACTTCTATTCTCAGCCCAGCTAAAACCCATCTTTCTACCATCGTATGAATTAAGCACAAAACACAGCGATGCAACGTCGACGTTTCGGTGCAATTTTAAACCCCGCTGTCTGCGGTGTCGACGCGGCAGCAAGCGCAAACCGAATTGAAGTTTTAACTCACAACGCGACCACTGAGTCACTAACAACTAACTACCACGTTACATTCGCGTAATGGGAAAAATGGCGAACGGACGGGTTTTTTTTCATCATTTAAAGATTCTCTTAAGTGAAGTTCACCTCAACTTGTGCGCAGCTCCGGGAAATCCACGCAGCAACTTGCTCGCTCCCGACGTGCCGATGTCGCTCAACTTGTGGAAAGCCTGCTACCCAGCTGTGGTAACCGCTGTTAAGCTCGTCCTAGTGGTAGCTACAACATCCGGTTTCAAAATAAGAGGTAAAACACGTCACAGCAATTCTTTTTCCAAGGATCGAATTATCACAATCTAACAAGAAAAAACTATTTTAATGTGAAAGTAATCACGATGTTAATTAAAACAGTAATATAACTATGTCTAAGCAGCTTCCATGTACAAGAAGCTTTTATTTTTTAAGCAAACCTGCAGTTCTTGTAAGTCGAGAAAACTGCTGCAAATATTTCCTTATTTGCTTTTTGTATATATAATATTTATATATATATATATATATATATATATATATATATATATATATATATATATACACAATTTTTAAACATCTGCGTCTTCCCCAGTCAACTTAATCTTAATAGAGTTTCTTAATAAAACCGATCATACACATAAAGCAGTGTTCTTTTATATTGTTTGAGTGACTGGACATCACATAAATAAATCAGACACACTGATTGTGTCCTGCTTTCAGAATGTAGAGTATGGAAAGGAAAACTGAATGACTTTTCAGTTTAAAACTGTGGTCCTGATCATTTACAAAAGCAGCACTATTCTCACTACAGGCGAGGCACCTAACACTCTCCGCCCAAGGGAACCAAACACTAGGCAACTCAGACTAATCCTAAAAATGCCTAACACTAAGCAATACATATTCTTAAAATTTGGTGGGATTTCAGCATAGCAGTGATATAAACTGTTGCAGGTTTCAACATGAAACCATTAAATGGCATAACTCTTTCAGGGTCACTATCCATCTTGTTTATCTTGAAAGACGAACATGCTTTCGTCTTTGCACTCATTTCTTTTAATAAGCCAGTGAATGTGGCTGGCAAGCTGAAATGATTCTAGGCTGCCTTGCTCATAGGCCACTATTTGATGTGTATGTAAATCACACGGATTATTAACTTTGGAGAGCTTATGTTCCTATGGATAACCCATCAACCACTAAATAAAATAGTGAATTATGTTCCACTACAAGAACATCTGCTGGAAGAATAAGCAAAGAAAAACTTAATCCAGTTTTTGAAACTCTGTCAATATGTAATTTTTCTTAGAAAAAAACAACATTAAATCAGTGTAGTGAGTGATCTGCTTATTTAATAACCACATTTTAAAGTTTTAATAAACAGAAAAATGTAAACTTAAACACTAAATATACACAATACACATCTGATTAGGCTCAAGTGTTCAACACATTTGAAAAACATTTACCAATGGAGATCCCAGACTACTGAGGCTGTTCTTACTTGTGAAGAATGTGGACTAACATGGCAGGAGAACATTGATAAAAAGTTTCCCGTTTTACAGCTCTTCTTTAGGAACAGTGCCATCTGCTGTTAACAGAGGTAGAGGGGAGGGACCACACACCTTCACACACTCCACATAATGAGCGATGCTCACTGCCACTCACTGCAATGCAGTAGAAAAACACCTGCAAATGGCTCATTTCAGCAGCAATGCCATTAGTCTTCGGGGCTAGAAGAGCCAAGTAAGTGTCACTTCTCATTGGATGACTGCCCCTCAAAAATAAAGATAAATACCCATGTGATTAGACTGCCAATTCTCATACACTGACTTGGCAGTTTATTATGTATAGCTAGCTAAAACTAATGCACCATAATACAACAGCTGTGCAATAAGTCCTCCTTCATGAAGGTGATAATGTTCAGCTGTTTCAGAAAGATTTAACTATATGATGAGTTTATGCGTATAGTTTATGGTGTTGTTTAAGTTCTATTGTATTATAATCACAGGTGTTTGTTTGCTTTCACTGAAGTTAGACTGATTCACAGAATCTAATGTAATGTCCTAGCCTTCATTAGTTTTAGCAGACTATGCCAAATAAACTGCCAACTGAGGGTATGATGGTTCAATTCAGGGGTTCTTCATCCTAGTAAACAAAGAAACTGAGAGATGATAAAATGTGTGATGCCAATTTTTTTAATTACCTTTAAAAACAAAGGTGTCACACACACCACATTGTTTTGTAAAGTTTGAGAGCAGCACTGTGATATTCAGCATGTCTCCTAAATTAATTTCCATGTCTAGTTGCCAGTGTCTATATCATTATTTTAATATACAATATTGTGGTTTCACATTGACTCATCTGCTTGGGTAATGACATTTTCCTGCACACCAGCTGAAAGACAAAAAGGGTCCGATGCATGACCAGCCTTTGTTAGGCGGTTGCCCAAACATTCAGAAAGTTACACATTGCAGCTCTAAAGGACAAAATGTGGAATACTTGCACTACTTGCGGCTTATGCAATGATGTCATAAAACCCAGAACTCCACCCTGCAGGCTCGAAATGATAAGTAGAGCAGCTGCTTTGCCAAGCCACTGATCCCAGTTCTTTTCCAGAAAGAAGTAAGGAACTGTGTAAAATCCAAAAATAACTAAAGTCTTCAATGACCTTTCTTATTTAAAATTGCGTATGCTGCCATTACAATCCAACAGTACCATTTAAACCTGTTCTCATTGTTAAAGGTGTGAGGGGGGTTGTGCTATTTCACAAAATCCCTTCATCAGTTGCTGAAAAAACAAGTATAAAACAAGAAGACTTACAACATGTCAGTGCTTTTAAAATGAAATGTCTCTGTTATGTCACATGGACGCGGTGCGTTGCGTCTCTACCCATCAGTGCTTTGAGGTGAGCGTTAAGGTGGAGGAGACACGGAAGATCTGAGGCAGCATGTTGCTCAACTGGTAGAACATCTCCTCTGAGATAGTCTGTCAATACAAGGAGAAACACAAAGAGGCACCCAGGATTATAAGCAACAAAGAATTGACATTTGTGCAGCACATAGTGACAAATCAGAGACCAGGTCTATGAAAACTAAAATACATCTGGGCTGTTTCTGTACAGGCAAGTGTTAACAAACCCGGCGGTGCCCTTTAGTTCAACATCACAGTCTTCTTTTTCTCTCCCGAGGATACTTTAGCCAAGATGTTGAAATGATGTGAACTCTGGCAGCTGGGACTTTAACCAGAGAACATACCATGTCACTCTAACCATTGCCACCCGTCAAATAAGAATGTTAAGTATTAATTTTTATTCTCTCTCACACACACACACACATACACACACACATTCTTCTGATAGGCCTGGAGCATATATTTAGCCACTGTGTCTCTTTGAGGTAACAATGTTGTTTCAGTAGGTGCTATTTTGAATGGTGTCTGAGCATGTAGTTGACAGGAAGCCAATAGAGTTTGAGTCCTTTGATGCTGCTGGTTTTCTCATCTTAATCTGTCAACATCAGATCAGACTATAGGCTTTGCTGTCTTCCTGACAAAAACCACCGAAGCTATAAGCATACACAATACAGCCAAGCTCAAAATAGAACAACATTAATGCTTCAGTCAGCATAATTACGTGAAAATATGACACAAAACCCTGCTTCAAAGATGAAGCTGAATGTTTTTTCTTTGTCAGGCAATACTGACTTACATACAATATACACTAAGGCACAAGATCAGACAATAGATCTTCAACTTATATGTTAATCCTATTACTTATCCCACAGTTATTATATATAGTAGTTACTGTATAGACTTGCTAAGCCTTCTTTTAATGAAGCATTGTAAAACCGATCAACAGAACCAAAACTTGTAGACGAATTTATCATGCTTAGATGCTTTTCAAACAGTCTGCTTGTCCCTTTATTCAAGGTATGTACTGCCAGTCCAGGTGTGTCTTTTGTTATGTTTTGTACACAAAAAGCGTACATTTCTCCTCAAGTAACCTAAAGCTTAGCTGGCAGGTAATTACTCAAAGGATAATTGTGTGTCGCCTGAAATGTCGGCAGTACATTCTGCACTCACCTTTGGCACCAAAAACTGGACTGTGCGAGATATGCCACCATCCCATGAGGCCATCTCCATCATGAAGCCTGCAAATAAATTCATTCTAGCTATTACTTAAATGTACAGGCCTTTAGCAACTCATGTATTTTTATTGTGGTTTGTGATTTCCCAAAACAATACAAATTAGACAACTGCCTAGAAATTATTTCAGTACATGTAAGGCCAAGGCAAACATTCTTCTATTTTTCATCTGCATTAAAAATGGTCATAATCTCACGACAGAAATAACTAACTAACTAACTAAGAACTCCATTTTGCTCTATTCCATATTACCTTTGACACATTTGAATACCAGCTCAGCTCTCTTAAGACACCACGGTATGGTCATCTCCTGCAGAAAGTTGAGAAAAGACATTGTCACCATTGAACCAAAGGATGAGAGCACAGATCCTGGAACGATGCAAATAATTAATAAAATAAAATAAAAAAGCACAAGAGGTGTTCATCCATGTCTGTACTGCACCTTTTCTTTTCATTTTATTAAACAAAATAAACAACTATTATTCACAACCTTAACCAGACCAGGAAATTCGTAATAAACAGTCTACCTGAAACAAACTCTCTTAAATTGTATAAAAGTCTCTCGAACTTGTATTGTTGTGTAAATTGTTTTGTTGTGAAACTGACAAATTTTTTTGCATTGTTTTTTTTTGTTTTTGTTTTTTTACTTCAAGCGCTCTCAAAGGAAAAACATCTAAAAATAAGAGCCAAACCCTGTGTTGTACTTTGACTGCTGTCTGTCATTCATCTAGTCAAACCTTGCCAGTTGTTTTAAGGCCAAAACACAGGAATATGCTTGAAAACAAGACAGAAAAGGAAATGACTGATGGAAAGTTTTCATGAAACTACCAATTAAAAATGGTTTGCAAGACTTCAAACGTTACTCTGGTTATGTAAACACAGAGTCTTAGTTCAACATGTCAACATGAAAAATTGCTCAGGTCATGTAGTGACATGAGTCCACTCCAGACAGAGGCTTCCTGAGACTTTACTTAGCATGTTAAGGGATTTTCAATTCATTATGTTGAATTAAGAAAGAGGTCTTGTTGCTCTGTCTAAGCATACACATAACATCAACAGGATGACTGAGAACCTTTACAGGCATACATTTCATTCATGTTAAACATTTGGAACACATTTCTGCATAGGCTATTCACATTTCTATTTTAACAGAGAAGACAGATGAATATTCTAAAAGGGGAACTAACGTGAATAAATCCAATCCAAGTGTCTGAATGTTCTTCTGATTGTGTGATTCTAGAATGTGATTCTATCATAGCAATTACATGAACAATAGCCCCCTTCATCAACCCTGTACACATCTATGTTCCATTGGTTTTAATCACCGCTTTCAAGCATAATAAATTCCTTGCTTATAAACTTATTTTTGCATATTTGAACAATATATATGTAAATGAGAGCTTTTTGTTTTTACCTTGACCTTTACCATATACTTATCTAACTTAACCTGAAAAACGCTTAAAAACAACCAATACTAGTTAATAATAACTAACCAGCTATTATGCCCAAAGGTTTGATTCCTTCAGCAAATCTAAAGTAACACTTTAGATCTAAAGTAACACTTTAGATTTGCTAAATATAAAGCTATTTGGCAGGTATGGGTCAGCTGCATCCTTTTACTTATCTCTTCACGTTAAGTGTTTGGAAGTCAAATAATTGCTCAGACTAAATCAAACATTTACCTTTTGTTTCTGTATGTGTCACATACATTTACGTAACCTTGCAAGGCATCAGAAAATTATGAAATTTCTTTCAATTATGCATTGAAGTCTTTAGAGTCAAATGAAAACAGCTTGTTAACTTGTGAAATTCTGGAGAAAGCTTAGGTAGGACTGTGATAGGGAAATCAGTGCATATTTGCAGAAGAGATGATAAGGCACCCAAAGCACTTCAACAGTGGAGGCTCCCGCTGACTCTTTCACACGCGCACGCACACACGCACACAAAGGCAGAGCAGCCGTAGAAGTCTTGTTGTCTCGTTGCTGGGAGCAATGTGGGATTCAGGATCTTGTCCAAAGACATTTCAACATTTGTAATAGATGACCATTCCACACATGAACAGGAATCCTGAACATTTCAGAACATGTGTGAATGGGAACCCCTGAGATTTCCCACACAGAGATGACCTGCTCCAGCAAGCTCCCCATTTTGATGTCAACGTGAGTTTATGTGTGTGTGTGGGCAGGTACACATGCTTATTATATCATATGCATTAGGGAATACAAACATGTATAGTGATATTGTGTCATCCATAATAACATTTTTATAATGCAAATTACGACGAACAGTGTGTGAAGCCTGACAGAGCAATACAGTAGGCGTTGAGACCTTTAAGGGTTCCGTACCTCTGACATGTCGTGGACCAGCAGCAAAGGGACAGTGATGGTGGTGATGTCATGTGTGCAGCACACCTTCAGGATGTTTCTCAAGCCCATGATAGCCGGGTCCCGTGCTGTGATGTTCCCTGAACGGACATTGTCATCCACACACAAGTGGAAGACAACGTGGACTTCTGACAGGTTGGAGTGCCGTGAAATGTAGAACTCACCTTAAGGAATATAAAAGAACTTAATCCTTTCTTAGAAAGTTTGCAGATGAACAAAAAAGACCTTCCACTACACATCTAGGGCAAACTAAAACAAGCTTTCTCTCACTTTTCCACAAATTGTTTCTGTTAAAATATGCTGTTAACCGTTACCTGGTGAAATGTTAGAGGGATTTCTTTCAACATTTTTGCTCTTATCATCACCTCCATTTCTTGGAATTTCTGTAACGAATACATGATAAAAAACAAGATGCTTTATGGCAGCAGCATGAAGATCTTGCACAGACAACCTGTATGTGATCTAGGATTTTACTCAGACGACTCCACACTACAAACTACCCAATCTATGATGTGATAAGGACCAAGTAACAGTTACTTGTCATACCTGTAAAGCAGTGATACAATGTAAGGTCTACTACAGTACCTGTCTACATCCCTCTTATGTACAGTATGCACAAACAACATAATAAAATATGTTAAAAAAAATATCCTTGCAGCATTGTTACGGATATGAGTCTAAATAAAGGTTTGGTTCACTCATTAGTCTTTTCTTTGCTAATTGACTTTGATTACAATACACTGTGGTTGAAATGAGACAGCTCAGCTAAAAGACAAACCAGGTTGGTCTTTCTGTTTGCTGCTCCGCTGGGCTCTGGCATAGAGCACCACCTGCTGCACTTCCTCCAGCTGCTCTTCCAGACATGGAAAGTGGAAGTCTGTACACTCCTTTGCAACAGTTGCAAAATCTGTGAGTTACGCAGAGATGAACTAATCGATTAAGTGTCTCGCTTACACAACAATATTACTTGACATGAGAGTTTACATGGACGAGTTAGTGGAAAATCAGCCTATACAGTACGCAAGCAAGACCTAAACAACATTTGTGAGAACCAACCTCTCTTAATGCCACTGTAGGAGTTGACTCTGTTGTCGACCAGCAATACTAAACCACAGAGAGCTGAAGAGTACAGTGAAAGTGCTGTCTGGAGCCGTCGCAGCTTTGCACCACCGCTGCCATGTCGCCGGTGCTTACAAAAATCCAGCACGTCTGCCCGGACCAGCCGCAGGTTGTGCATGGTCTTCAGTTGTGCTCCTATTCATTAAAAAATAAATAAACACTTACATATGAAACGTGATCATCCAATATAAACATCAACCTTGCATTAAAGAGATATTGAAAGATTTACATTCCCAAGTATTATTGTGAACATGTCCACTATTGCCATACTGTGTTTGGACACTGTGAAAAAACAGCCGTCAGAGGTCAGTCACCTAAGTGTATTGTGAAGCTCTCCTCCAGCTGAGGCTGCTCTTCAAAAATCCTGGCCCCAGAATCTGTGAGCTCAGACAGCTGGCTGGGCTGCACTTTGATCTCTTCACTGGAAATTAGAAATACGAGCGTAACAGTCAGCAAAGATGCAGTACTGTATATACAGTAACTGAAACCTGCATGCACATCACATATATTACAGGCTCTAGTAAAGAATGTAAATAATATTAAACAGTTTAATCACCCCAAATACGCAAAAATGAACAGAAGAAATACAAGTTAGAATTTGTTATTACATAGAGCAAAACCTTATTCAGCAAATTATTTTTTTCTCTAGCCCAATAAATTAAAAGGGGAATACACAGATCTTAGTGATATAAGGTTTTATTTTTTAATCAAAAAAATAAAAGATGCTAAAGTCTTTATGGGGAACTAACTTAAGTTAAAATGCATATTTATAAAGTGTTCAGAATGCTGATGTAGAAGTACTCAGTTTCACCTACACGTAAAAAGATAATGCTATTCATCATTAACAAAAAATGATGCACAGTCAGCACATTGTCTAAACAGCTCTTGGCATAAAGGTCCTAGTTGCTTCTGTGTTTTGATGGAATATCCAATATGCATGGGAGAAGTGTTAGACCCACATTTAAACCACCACTCTGCAAGTCTACATTACAGTAAGCACGAATTTTCTGTCCACTCCTCATCCCAACATGCCAGTCATAACTGGTTGCAAAGCTAAGCATCAGTCAAACTAAGATGAGTTTTAGACCTGCAATCACTTCAATTTCTATGTAAATTAAGACCGTCCTTCACAGGGCCACAAGATCTGTCATAGAATAGAATGGCATGAGTACAGCTACCGAGTGCCAGTCTGACCTTTAGCAATGATCCACATGGAAATTAGAAACACTTCTCCAGTAATATAAATCACATCACACACAAGGGCGTTTTGCCATTTTTTGAACAAACAAGACAAAAAGCCTTTTACTGTCTCAGCTTGTCTTCCTCTAATTACCTAATTTTATAAATTTGTTTATGATCACTCCATGTCTATGCTTAATCACTGCTCAAATAAACTAAAGAGGACTTAAATCTCAAAGCCTAGACAAGACTAAGCCTCTGTGCTAAAAAGCACAGTGTCTGTGTGTTTTGACAATTCTCCTCCAAGCTGCATTTGTGAATTGTGTTAATCTGTGTCATTACTGCACCTTTTCTTTTTCTTGTAATAAGCGCAAACAAAGAAATGCATGAATTCAGCATTCATTATCTTGAATCAACATTTTTCTGCTTGCTGAGAGTAAGTTGACTTGAAACACTAAGTGGGATTGTCATGCAGTGTAAAATGCCTGTTTAGGTGCATATGGGTGTCAACAGCCTACAGAGATCAGAAGTGCATACACATCATTTGCTTATTATGCTTTAGTAGACACAAAAACACAACAGTAAACAGAAACAGAGGTAAACTCACTTAATTTTGCTGCTGTTGTTGGATTTCTGCAGGTCCTGGTGCAGTTTAATCACCCACTCCTGGTACTCCTGCTTTTGAATGCCAGTAACTTGCTTTAGCTCATTCGCCCACTTGGTCTCCAGCACCTGTTTAGTAAAAACAATGTCAAACACTGTCAAACCTCAATAATACGAAGACACACACCATAGAAACCCATTAAAAAGAGGTTTAAAACATTTTCTCAAAACAAAACAAGCTCAAACATAGACAACAGTTGGTGTTAAAAACGGTAATTTTTCATAAAAGAGGTTCAACAGAATAAAGGGATAATTCACAGTAAAGTTCAGTCAGTTCAGTATACACAAATTAAAACTTTCATCATGAACTAGGGTCGTGTTCCACCCACTACACACTTCTACATTTTACCTGCTGTGCATCAAAGTGCTGAGATGCCACTGCATTCACATCTTGGTCACTCAAAGTATTTCCTAGTTCATGCATCACTTTGTCCATCTCAGCTGCCTGTCTGTCAGACAGAAAATTTCTTTATTATCTATACAACTAATTCAAATGCAGATTTTATTCAAAGATCATACTGTGCAAGTTGATCAATACTTTTACTAAAAAACAAGAATTTTCAGACTATGATGCAACTGTAACTTTGATGCATAATATAAAAGAAGTGAAAAAAAAGGTTTCGAGGTACAGACAGTGCTGAGAAAGAAGAAAACACTTGGCTTTACTGGCAGCATTGCGTACATACTAGCTTTCCAAATACAATTGCACAATGCTGCTTTTTGCCCAGTTTCTCTCCCTCCATCATTCAATACAATGCATTAGTTAAACCTGCACTCTTGAGAATGAGACCCAGCTGACTACGCTACAGTGGGTTTGCACCAGACGGATACAGAAGCTGCACACTGTGATTTTAGAAGGAAATATGGAGGAAAATACAGTGGGTATAGGTACATGTAGAAAAAAAAAATCAACCTCTCTTGAAGCTTCTTAATTTCCATGTCTCTCTCACTGATGAGCTCGGAGATGCTAACAAAGTAGTTGTGCTCGAGGTTGAGTAAGGTGTCTGAGGCTGGGGAGTGGATCAGCTCATGGTAGACGTCAGCAAAGTCCTCATCCCAACTGGGCTCTTCAGGTCTGGCATGCTCAAGTGTGGTCTGAAACAGTGACACAGAAAAAAGTGATTTCATAATTAGCAGTTGACAACAATACACAAGAACACATCATCATTGATATTCCATCTGAGAGAGGGAGTACTCAAGCAACTTTAACAATCAAAGGCAATGCAAGAGTTTATAGTCCTTTGTGCTACTGCTTTCACACATATGCATTTCCTCTTAAAACTACTTTTTATGCTACATTGTATGATAAATCATTGGGATTGATGATCTGCTGCACACACATTGTGACCAGGGAGGGGCTGACTTTGCAGAAAGTATCAAAAGAAAATTACAAGTGTTAAGAGGAAGACAAATGAGGAAGGCAAAATGCAAAGTCAACACATTTTGAACATTCTGCTCTGCTCAATAAACCAAAAAAGAAAAAAGCAATACAACCAGACTGTGAAACTATCTATACAGGCTTAGCAATGTTTAGACCACAAACGCGTGGATGCTGAAAAGCTTCCAAATGTATTTTGGTGCGGTAAAATGCTAACTGGTAGCCAAACCTAATTTTACTAAATGTCATAGCACAGTGGGCCAGAAGGGTTTCACCTGTCTTAAGGCAGCCCCTGTGTCTTTTAATAAATGCCTCGGCAAGAGTCAGCAGAATTTAGATTTCTGAACTTTGACACTTATATACAAATAATCTTAACAACAGTCTTTAAAGGAAAGGCACTCACTTTGAGGCTAGTAAATAGTCTATTGTTCAAACCATTAGAAAAATACAAATTTACCCTTCACTAGATTGCTTTTTTTTATTGATTCTTATTGAACAAAAAACAAAGGGTCCCCTCTCACATATTGCAACTGCTACCACATATTGGATCTCTGAAAAGAAACGTATCGAAGTGTAACCAAGAGTAATGAGCAAGAGAGACACAGCACACAAGCCTATGTAATAACATTTGTTCTTCTCCAGAACTCATGAATAATCAACATGCAGATGCACTGTACTATTTCTGCTTCATTAATTTAATGGTCCACGACTGCCCCGATGTTAATGGGAGCAATCAAAGACACTTCAACTTCAATCTGCAGGCCTACTACATGGAGTAGTGGATATTCAGTATGTTGAACAGCCAATGTTTAAAATCAATTTTATGGAATACCTACCAACAACGCAGTCTGTGTTTTTAAATATTGCATTTTAGAAATATATGGTACGTACTCATTTAATTAAAATCACAAAATATACAGCGACTCAAAGACAAACTGCATAATAAGTTTACATTCCATAAGAGCCTGTTACAATACATTTGTTATTCATTTACGGTAAAAATAATTTGGCAAAGAATAACGTTTCAGACTATTCATTAAAGATGTACCAAACAAAGTGACTAGATTTATGGGTGATATCTATTTTATCCAGTTAATGAAAAATAAATCATGTTTTTGGTAAAACTCTGCAAAAAAAAAAAAAAGTAGATAGATGTAGACTTTATAATTACAAACATTGATATTGTTTATAGCAATATATTACTGAAATGTGGTTTTACCTCCACATAAGATCTGGTCCATGCAGTGGTGAGCTGGTTCACATCTACATCTCCTGTTGTGAGTCTCTGTAGAGCCAGTTCTGCCTCTCTATCATAATCCAGGATCGTCTCAGTTTCAATATAACTGATAAGTGATGTCTTTAGCTCTAAAAGCAGAAATACACACAAAGCAAATGTATATTCTGAATTTCTTCATTCTGGTGAAAGCCTGCAAAATCAGATAGCTGGACATATTCTGTTTATTTTCATTACATAATAGATGGTCAAATAAAGACATGCATGCTGGCAATACCATTTAATATACATCTGTGTTTGCGGTGCAAGAATGCTGGATTACACATTTTAGGTGAGGTATGTGGTGGCAACAGCTGTCTTGCACCCACCTAAAAATGCCACTGGAAAATAACATTCAGTGCAGTGATTTATTTTGTAGATATAATACATAACTATTTTGGATCAAGATTATTATTTAAATTTACCGTGCAGTATAAAGTATTACTCAGAAGAATGTTATCTTCTATCTGTGATAAAATGTAATATTCCAGAAAACAACATCTCTAACAAGCTCTCAAAATCCAATGCTTTTGATTAACCATACACAGGTAATGCTACGTTTAAGGCCATTGTTAGAATAATTTAAATGTGCATCTCACACAAAATAAATGGTAAGTTTCCAAAGTAATGTAAAGGGTGAATAAGCATATTAAACAAGGTCAGCATATTTTAAGAGGGGGAACACCACAAGGGTAATTTTTCTACTTGTCCAACAATTGGCTTTCTTTTAGGAGCAGCAATCTCACCATTTTCGATGTAGCATGGTATTTTATGTAGCAGCATCAGTCGTCCATGAAGGTCATTGATGTTCTCTTGAACGGGGAACTGAAGAGGCACCTTGAGGACACAGTTATGTTTTCCTGCTCTGAACTCAAACACAAACTCCTTCTCAGCAGTGCTGTCTGCTTTGGCTTTGTTTTTCTTCATGGTCACAGCTGAAAAGCAAATAACAATAGTAAGACCTTACTGAAACGTACGGAGTCCATCGGCCAAGAATTTCAGAGATTCAGAGAGAGTAAGCAACAGGACACATGCAATTTATGAAGCTCTTCGTCATTATGCAGATCAGTTCCTCGTCTTCAATTCTTTATATTTACTGATCACTTGGGAAAGATCTCCATATACTGTGCAAGTAACACCCTGAAACCCACCTTTGTTAATTGATGCCTTCCTAAATTTATGACAAAGGACAAGTGTTTTGCTTTTGCAAAAATCAATGTGGGTACCACCAGCTAAAGCTAACGTTAGCGCACATCATATCGTATAAGCTCCACGCTAGCTAGCGATAAAACTAACGTTGAGGAAAGAAGCTGAAAATAAGATGCATTCTGACCATGATATGTTCAAATGCCCACAGCTTGTTTTATTTATTTACTAAAAATCGACGTTAAATGACATAATTACGGGAGTATGAATAAAGACAGTACTTCCTGTGGAATAACGCTTCTGTTTTGCTCAGTGTCAGCTGACTGCTGTACAGCGGCACAGTGACTCGGCAGAGGCACTTTCGTGCCATAAGGTATGCAACAGTACATCTGAACAGCGCTGTCTCTCGCTCGATCACTCTTTTAATATAGAACTAATACAAATAAATTCATATATTTATTTATTTATGTTTATATGTATACATGTCCTGAATCTATTGACCGCCACGTAGTCTATCGCAAAGTTTAATTTACAAGATTGTTTTCCTGGACACTACTTCCCCTTGCTGGCCAAAGATGGGTGGTTGACGTTTCAGAAATTATGCTAAGCTTTATCTGAAGTTACTGGCAAAAACATTTAGGTAACAATGTAGTTGTATACAAACTAATGCCTTATCACTGTCATAGTTTCCTTAGTTCCTCTACTGGTGCTGTATAAAGAGTATGTGGCGGTGTAAACTGAAAAAAAAAATCCAAAATAATTAAATAAATACTTAATAACAATTCAGGTACCAGTGTGTCACTATGAATTGTTTTGTGAAACACATGATGTTTGCTCTCTTTACACAACAAGTCATAATTAAATATGCCAAAAATGCATTTAATAAAAATTATTGTAGATTATTATTAGAAAATATAACAACAACAGCAATTTCAACAATAACAATACAATAAAACAACAATTTTACCCTCCCTTTTAACTCAGTGTGTCTACAGTTATTTGTTGGTTTTAGTGGAGAATGTTGTTTTATTTTACCGGTGTGTGTAGTGCGCATGTGTGCGTGCACGCCTCCAAAGGCGTGCGTGTGTTGTCTTCAAGTTTGAGTGGATTGTGGGGCCGTCTAAAATTATGCGTTCTACAAAAATCTGCATGGCCTTTTTTTATTGAAATCTAAAAGTAAAATGACACTAGAACTACGCAGGGTATAAATAAATACCCAAATCAATGACGTGATTAATATTTTTCTGTTTGCATACATAATATTAAATTCATTTTTGCTTTGTTATACGCTTTTGAATTGATGTACCTCTTTGCAGACGCTCCCTCGAAGCAGTGAACTGTCCCGTCATACCTCGCGTGGCCAACGGCTCTCTCCACTGAACGCTCGCTCATTGAATTAGCGCACTGTGTTGGTTTAGCTCGATTTAGTGAAATAATTTGGAGTAAACAAGCTCAGACCAACTCATTAAGCTCTTTCTAGCTGCCACACATTTCCCTGGCTTTTTGTTTGTCTGGCTGCGGCGGTAGAGCGTGCTTTCCTTGGCTCGCTGGCTAGGTTTGGTCGGGGAGGCAGGGGGAAGTACGGAGCTGGTCCCGAGCGATGATGGAACTGGAGTCGGCCAGAGGCGAACTGGGAGCTGTGGGGGACTCGCTGCAGCCACAAACCCCAAGCAGGCACGAAAAGAGCCTGGGGCTGCTCACGACCAAGTTTGTGACATTGTTACAGGAGGCGAAGGACGGAGTGCTGGATCTAAAAGCTGTGAGCATGCAGCCTATAGTCTTTGTTGTTAGCTAGCACATGTCATTTTGAGCCTGCCCGCTGTCCTTAGGTTACATGCACTTTCGCTAGCCTGTTAGCTTAGCCTAGCTGTGTGACAGGCTAGCTGGAATTGTTTATATCCTGGTATAATGTTAGTTTTTGTACAAGTGGAATATGTCAAACTCGCAGTTCACATCGGTAATGTTCCGTTTCAGGATTCTTAAAGGGTAGTAACGAAAAACATAGACTGAACTTTGAGAGGACTAGTCAACTTTTCTGAATCTGCCCCCTGCAGATTTAAAAAGTGGGTCAGCTTTTGTCGTTGCCTTCAGAGCTTCACACATGAACAGTTTTTTTTCTGATTTATTCGGTCATTGTCACTTAACGACATATAGTAAATAACAACGTCGAATCATATGCTTTAACGACAATACATTAGTAGTTCACTCAGAAATACTCGAAGCAATTGTGGCTATGTTAGCTAGGGTCTGTGGGCCATTATACCCATAAATCGTTTAGATATATTTTCAGATATTTAGTTAGCTACATTAACACTCATCCAAAACTACTTGAAGACCTATTTGGGTGTTCAAAAATGTTAAAATACATAGATATAACAATTAGCCATACAATGGCTTTCAGTCTTTTACTGCAGCTTCTATGACTTAGCAGACATATCTTTATATCTGTTGACAGTCATTGTAGTACTGTACTGTGCTGATAAACGCACACATAGACTTTTTTTTCTTTCACAATTACACACTACATTTTCTAAATATAAAACACAATTGCATAAATAAATGGTGAATGGAATAAGATTTACTCTGTTCTTCTATAAGCATATATTTGAGTATATATATCTATATTTTTTTTATAAATGTATAAAAGTTACTTGATTTTGTTTTCCATAAAAAGCTGGAACGCTGCTCCAACCTGAGTTATTCTACATGTTGACTGGAATGAGTAACACACAATCTTGACTTTCAGCTCTGTATAATGAAGATACTAGTGTCACTGTCACCTGTAGCTTTAACAATTGCACTGAACTAGCAATCTTTAAAGTATTGGCATTTATATTTTGTGAAGCATTTTGTTTGCAATTTAGGCAGTAGCTGATTCGTGTTTACTTGGGGCCTGCTGTCAAAGTGCATACTTATCAGCTGCAGCCTTATGGGTTGCTCACCAAGATGGGTAGTGAAACGGTTTTCAGATGCTTCACCATTAGTCAATTGGCACAGATACAACCGTCTTCTCATATGTGCTTCTAGCTAGGAGTTTACAAAAGGACATGGCAGTAATCTCTTTTGTATTTCTTTTGTCTTGTCACTCAGGCTGCAGACACCTTGGCAGTGCGGCAAAAACGACGTATCTACGATATTACTAATGTACTGGAGGG
This sequence comes from Macropodus opercularis, assembly GCA_030770545.1. NCBI lineage: Eukaryota > Metazoa > Chordata > Actinopteri > Anabantiformes > Osphronemidae > Macropodus > Macropodus opercularis. The sequence continues at coordinate 4,976,946 of CM061094.1, read as the reverse complement.
AATTGGATTGATAGAGAAGAAGTCTAAGAACAGTATTCAGTGGAAGTAAGTTGATTTTGTATTTTCCAAAAGTGGAAAAACAATTTCTTAAAAAAAGTGGATGAGCTAAATAAGTATAAATGTTTCCTCATAAGATGAGTCTTTCTATATAGAAATCAATGATTTTGCATGGCGTGAGCTAATTAAGTATATATTTTGTAATTTTGCCTTTATTATATATATATATATATATATATATATATATATATATATATATATATATATATATATATGTGTGTGTGTGTGTGTGTGTGTGTGTGTATGTAATTATTATTACACATTACATAAATATATTTTATCTTAGGGCTGTACTGCATTGGTGTATGTTCTTGTGTGTTGATCTCTGTGACACATGATCTATAGAGGACTAAGATTATGTCTTTATTTTTAGGGGTGTAGGTCCAGGCTGTAACACCAGAGAGATAGCTGATAAGCTTATTGATCTGAAGGCCGAACTAGATGACCTTGCTGTCAGGGAACACGAGTTGGACCAGCAGAGAGTCTGGGTGCAGCAGAGTATCAAGAACGTCACAGATGACTCCAACAACAGCCCATATCCTTCAGTGCACCAGGTGTTGTCCATTGTATCTAGAAAACTGTCAGTGATGTATCGCCTACATTTAGGTCCATTTAACTAATTTATCTGTTTTCATAAATATAGCTGTTTCCTAAGATGAATAGTACATTTCATAACAACTAAATTATTTTTTATGTTTCGTGATACATTGTTACTGTGCATTGCTGTCATCTTGTGACATCTGGTCAGAGTTCTAGGTGTTGCTCACATTGGCATCTCATAGAAGACAATCCTTATCTCTTAAAGGCTTCCACCGATTTATATATATCTTTCTTTGTTTGAGGAGGAAGCTTTCTAAGGTCTGACAAAATGCCAAGATGTCTTCGGGGTAATTTCAGCTTCTCCTCCTTTAAATGTGAAACTTATTTTGTCTTCCAGCTGGACTGAATATCTTCAGTAGCCTGTTGGTAGCAACCACCTTGTTTTCTTTTTACTTTATTTATTACACTATTTTATTGACCCTTAACATATTTATACTATGGCTTATATAAAACACGAAGACCTCTGTGGAGCTTTCAAAGGTAATTCTTTCAGATTTCTAATTTATCAAATCTCTGTCATTTTCCTCTTTCCCACATTTTTTTAGCCAGTGTTTTGCACAATCCTTTTATGACTCACTATCAGTTCTCTACTGCAGGTGATACACTCCTAGCAATTCGTGCTCCTATTGGCACACAATTGGAGGTGCCCATACCAGAATCTGTAAGTTTTGTTTACATATAGGGTAGGACCGATATCTACCAATGTTGTTGAGTGTCCTATCTCTAACTAACGCTTTGTGTATGTATCCAGGTCCTTAATGGACAGAGAAAATACCAGATCCGTCTGAAGAGTTCAACTGGTCCCATTGAGGTTTTGCTGGTCAATAAGGATCCATCAAGTGCCTCTCCTGTTGTTTTGCCTGTCCCTCCCCCAGATGACGTCCTTCACAACCTCCCAGCACCAACGCCAACCTCCCAACTGCCTTCAACTGCCTCCCAGGTCAGCGCAGATATTAGCTTGCTCCCTATGCATTATATCGCCACTATTCACATTGTAGTCTTTTCACTGAAGAGGTTTTGGTGCTCAAGGTAAGATCAGGGCAAAATCAGTCAGTTTGCCTTTTTGATTAATCAGTATTTGAAAGTGTGTTCATAAAATTATCTTGTTTATAACTGCAGGTTATAATAGTACAATACACGTTTTGTTTTTACACAGTTTTTATTTTCATTATTCATGTATTCATCACAGAGTAAGTGACTGTCCTCCTTGCTGTCATGTCTTCATCACGTAGGTTGCCAAAGCAGCTCCAGCCACCTCTATAAAACCTGCTCCTGCAACACTGTCGGTTTCCTCAGTCAACCACACAGCCTCTGTGACAGGTAGGGAGGGATGAGGTTTCAGTGAATGTATCTGATCTGAATTGCTGTATATTTCATACCCTACATGATGTACACATCTTGGTTTGTATTTTTACACTGACCCATTTGTGACGGTAATATGATGTTAAGGGCCACCTATGTTTTAGTAATATTGTCTTGCTTTTGCTTCATTTTAGAAGTAACAAGCACAACGTCACTCACCCCAACAACAGATGCACCTGTTGCAGTCACTCAGCAACTTCAGTCCTCGGCCTCTTTGGATGGATCTGTATCCACATCTGCATCCTCAGTATTTGAACCAATTAAGTCTGATCCCTCAGAATGTAAGATTTGCATGTTGCTCATCTTTTTGAACCTCACTTTTTCCTCATTCTGACATTCCACATTTTAAAACAACATTTTGGTGGAGTGGATGATATTGAAAAATCTAGGTAATTTGGAATCAATATCTGAGACCAAACAAATTTTAGATTATAGGCTTGATAACCCAAATAACTTAAATGCAGCTAGTACAACAAATCATATGCATATGCAGGTGACCAGGTTTTCAATAGCTGTCCAGTAAAGTAAGCACTATGTGTGAAAGGGTTAAATTCAACTGCAATGTGGCACTGTAGGGCAGAACAGTTTCAGCATTTGCAGCTGAGCGAGAAAATAAGGAACATGTTGGAATAACGCTATTCCATTATTTTCCACCAATCACGTTAACAATGTAAATTTACTAAACTCTGTTACTCTGTTCCTGGTTTCTAGTGTTGGACTTTCCCAAAGACCTCTCTGAAATGTTTGATCCAACTAAAGGTAAATCTTTAATTGTCCAGTGATTGTACTCTGTCACCTTCTCACTGTACGGAATGAAGGTAAATCGCATTTTCTCACTTTGACAGAGATTATGGGTGAAGACCTGCTGGAAGACTTGATCTCTTCAGAAGGTAAGTTTGATTACAGGCACAGTTATGGGGATAGCAATTACAGTCTAAATATATTATTTGCAAATTGTTTGAGTCTTCAGTCTATTTTAGCACAAGGTAAAAATATTTGCGTATCTGATCTCTTTCTCTCTGTTTCACCTTCAGTGTTCTCGCCTCTCCTTCGCCTGTCCCCACCACCCAGTGACCACGACTACATATACAACCTGGATGAGACAGAAGGCTTATGTGATCTCTTTGACGTCCCCATACTCAACCTCTGACCTAAATCATGTTGTCAGAGTGGAAGCATGATAACTTACCTTGCTTTTTTCCAAGTTTTTCCACTCAATGGCACTAAAGGTGAGAAGTGCGTGATATCAGCCAGTGTGATATCATGAGCGTTCAAGGACACATCTGCACTGACACAATGAGCTGCTGTTGAGCTCAGTCAATGTATAGCTTCATGAAGAATTTTCCAAGAAAGCAGTTTAAACAAATGTCAAATAATAATATTTTTGGATTCTTGTGCATTATAAGGATTTGTGTATCAGCTTTCCAGTGTGCTTGTGAGTGAATATGTGTGGACTTACTACACAGGTCTGCTTGTGCGTCTGTATATTGTGTGGAATGCTTTTTTTTTTTAACTTCAGTCGAATATCTGCAGGAAAAAAGGAGAAACTAATCAGGTCAAGATTCTTGTCAGACCAACGACACAGCAAGGCAATGACTGAATTCAAACACAGTTGGTCAAATATGCCCTGTCTTTGTGTACATAGAGAATATATATTTTGAATTACCAGTACACAAGCCTGTTGTGTTATTATAAGTTACGTTCATGCTACAGTAAGCATTTGCTAATAAGCATAGGTATCAAGTTAAATAATCATACTGTATCTTTGAAATGGCCTGTTTTAAATTAGACATTTTTAAAGACGTTTCCTTTCCCACTTTTTAATACTGAAGTGTCCCATTAGCTAGCACTTTGTGGCATAACAAGCTAAGGACCAAAAAGTCATAAAGATTCATTTCAAGTTACGTTTTAAGAAGAATTATCTCTTTGAACGCAGCTGCATGAAAACTGTTCTTTGAATAGAATAATAGTACACTGAAGGGTTCGATTTTAAAACATAAATCTGCACGTTTTCAGCATAATTTTGCATCTGAAATTTTGATCTTTGCACATTTTGATTGCAGAGTTTTCAGATTGGCCCCGTTTCATATATAATTTAAGTGGTGTTTGTCATTGAATAGCTTTTGTTCCCACTCCCCAAAGTTTAGTCTGTGATTATTCTGTGTCTTTCAGCTGTGTGTGTATGTTAATATCATTGTAATCAATTCATTTGTATGTAAAAGGACATATGTATTTTAACTGATATAGTCACCATGTCATGAGATATGCTACTGTTTTGTTTTGAGTTTTTTTTGTATATTTGGCACAGATACCTATTCACTCATTTTTAACTTTCCCGCTGCTCTTCTCATGCGTATCACTCTAACTACTCTTTGTGTGCAGGGGAGTAAGGGAGTTCCATTCAGGATGAGTTTTGATACTAGTCAGTACTGTTAAGGTGCTAGACTCAATTCATCTTTCTGCAGTGCTTTCTTCTATAACACCACTGTGTAGTAGTGTCCTTTTTGACATGCCTCGTCATTGCCCTGGACGTGTAACTATGTACAGTTTGTACTGTGTATATTCTTGTCTACTGCTTGTATAGAATAGCATTTATTTTTTTATACTTGCTAGATATATTACATGATCATTGCTACTAATTTCCGAGTACCCTTGAAAGTTCTAAAATCTTCATTTCTATCAAAGCGTCCCATCTCATCACTGCACTTTACATCACTGTGGACAGATTGGCTGCTTCTTGTCAACCCCTTGATTAGCAGCCAGTGTTTGGACAGTGTTGTGAGCAGCCACGGGATTCAAGCCTGGCTTGAATTAATCATCTCTGTATGGTAGCAGCTGAGAGTCCAACAGACTTGTTTTTTTTAACAGGCTCACAGTACTACGTTGTACTTGCATCAATTTTAAGAAAAAAATAAACAATTTGGTATTCTTTCAGTATTGTTTGGTGTCTTGTTTTTTTTTTTTCCAGTGTTTCATGGTAAATGTCATTAGTGACAAACTGCTAGTGTGATGCTGATGTGTTTTTGGCCCATTCATTATTTCTTAAAAAGTTGAAGCTTGCATGTTCTCCCCTCTGCATATGTTGCCTCCCACAGTTCAAAGATGTGCGTATTATGTATTAGGCTGGAGATTGAGCATAGGTGAGAGTGCAATGGTGAGGTTTGTCTGTGTCTACATGTGGCCCTGTGATGGAGTGGCGACCTGTCCAGGGTGATTGAATTTCTAATGTAATACTATTGCAATTGTAATACCAATAGTTTGTTTATTTTTATAAAAATTAAGAGATTAAGTAAAAAGAATGCATTAAAGAGCGTAATGCACTGTTAAGTCAGGAACCCTGATGGGAACTTGCATATCCTTTCCTATATCTTCCTCTACTGCTTTCTAGTCAACTCAGTACAACGTTATCAAAAATCCATTTGAAAATATATGACAAACTGTACCGGTGTCTTGGAAAATGAGTGCAGTATCATGGCTGATGATGATGGTGGTAGTTATGTGAAAGTATGGACAGGAGGTATTTTAGCTTAAAGAAAAGAAGGACAGCAGGGGGCAGCTGGGACCAGCTGTGTCCGACCCGGAACTTTGAATTAGTGGATTTACTACTTAGAAAATGTGGAAGAAAATTCAGTGCAGTTCAGCAAAGGCAGCAGGAGCAGTTTCAGAACGTACACCACATTTATGTCAAAGTAAAAGCACAGCATCACTTATTGATTTAAAGTATATTGTTGTATGCACTAGAAGAGTTGGAAGGTAAAGTTATTCATGTACCCATATAAATTGAAATAACTGTAAACAAAAACATAGTATAAAAACTAACTGATACGTAAATAAAACATGCCACACTCCAGCTTTTATTTTGAACGGCTTAAGCGGAAGTCGGGTCTCATAAGTCTGACTGATTTCACTTAAGCCTTCGCGTGAACAACTAAGTGCAACCCGGAACTTTTAAGTGAACTAGTAATTCCTTAAAACCTATCGCAAAGAGTTTTCTCGCGCTTTTCCGACAGGTTCAAACGTTTTTCCGAGAATAGGGGAACTTATATGGACTGCGTTGTTCCATTGGAAGGAAAAGAAGACGGTTGCAGATGTGTCTCGCTCCGGCTGCGGCGGTGCCTGCGGGACAGTAGCCTCGACTTGTCTTTTCACACCAGGTAAGAGCAGGGAGGAAAGAAGCTCTGCAGCACACTCAGACCTGCGACGCGGACTGATTTAGACATGCGTTTATATAAAGTTAGTTTAGCTTCAGCAAAAACAGATTTATATGATTAGAATAAATCAAATGTATGTGCTACTTAAAATTAGAAGTATGAATCCACTACATCTAAAGTGAGTCTATGACACTTAGTAATGTTTATTCAGCGACTGTATCTGAGATTTATCCACTGTGTGTGTGTGTGTGTGTGTGTGTGTGTGTGTGTGTGTGTGTGTGTGTGTGTGGTATCCTGTCAGGTTAGGAATTTCAGGCAGCTGAGATCTTCCCCCTCCACAAACACACACTTCCACAGATGGGAGGGGGGGGTCTATCTGTTCGGGGTGGGGGTGACACAAAAGGTCTAGGCGTGCTTGTGGTTTTAAGCCTAATGAAGCAAACTGCTCACAGAGAAGAACACAGGCCCTGACAGCTGCAGAACATGATGAACAGGTCATTTAGCATCTTCATAAATGTCAAGCCTCACCACTAACTGTCTACACAGATATATGTAGTCTTCTCTGAATACGTTTACCTGTAGTTGAGTTGTCAGAACTACCTTTATTGTAATTACCAGGTAGTATCAGGCTCCTATCAACAGTGTACAATTTTTTCATCATAGTTACTTATATCATCTGCCTTCATAATAAATACATACTCATTTCATTTAGGCCAGTTTGATTAATTGTTTAATATAAACTCAGTAACTGCTCCAGCTTTTAAAATATAATCTAACTCTATGCCGAACAAATTCTGTAAATAGATAGTGTTTATTATGCTTTGATTGTTGCAGGGATGTTTTATTATTTTAACTGGAATCATCGCATTTAAAACAGATGTACCAAAATGTTAACTTCACTTTTGTTTAACAGCTACTACATATCATGCACTATTAGCTTCCACTTACCTAATTTGGAGGTCACCAAACAGGTACAGGCAGGCTTTTATAGTGGTTTAACCTGGAGGCTGAGGTGAAATTCCTCCCGCTTAGTTTTAAAAGAAAAAGTAAAAAAAGCCAGAGATTTTATCTAGTGCACAGAGATGTTCCCACTAGTAATCTGAAAACTAGATTATTTTTTTAGTTAATAATTAAACTAATTAATTTAAATTGAACTTGTTTTTTGGCTTAAGTGTGTTGTTCTGTTGTGTTGTTGTTCTTTAAAGCACAAGTGTTATCTTTGTCATGTTTTATTGAATGGACAGTGTCAGTGAAGTGAACTCATCTGGCGCTACTTAAGGGTGGGTCATGATAAATGTAGAATAATGCATATTTCCCCTACAAATAAAGCTCATACAGAATTATATTTTGAATATGTCTCATTTCACATGAGGTTTTGTTTTGCAGGTTTTTTGCATCGTTGTCAAATGTCAGAAAATGTGAAATGAATGAATATGAAATAATTTTACTAAGCTCAGACATGAACACTGTTGCAATGTCAAACTGCTGTGCTTGTGTGAACGTGATTAAAATGTTCAGAATAACAGCAAAAACATAATTTGCAATAGAAATGACATATGAATGGAAAGTACCACCACATACAAAAGTGGCCCTGTGTGGTTTGTTCACACTTCCGTCAGCATATCTGAGACACTCGGGAAGAAAAGGTTCAGTTTTTGCCCCTTCTGCTGTTCTATAATATCCACATATAATTTGTGCTCGTGTGTGAAGTCATGGTTTATCATTTCATCCAGACCCAGTTCACACATATCAAGTGTCTGGTTGTAGTAACTGTAAATGTGATATTCATGTTGTTTGGCTTCTCATACACCGGACAAATCATTTCCAATAGAGAACTAAATTCCATTATGTGTTTCATAAATACCCACCTGTGATAAACATAGGAACTACCTCTCCTTTATCTTTTTGTCATGCAACCAATAGTGTGGTGTCCAGCTTATAGACACACAGACTCCTTATTATCCATCTCAGACAGACGCACGGGCTGTTTATATTATTGAAAAGACATGACATGCTATTACACAGGATTTGCTCTACAATCTGCAGACTCATAAGCTTTCTGAGAAAGTAACTCCTCCAAATATCTCTACAGCCTACAGCACCAGGGATTATACATTGGTTGTAAATTATTCTAATCATACTTGTACTTCTTGATAATCAAAGCTAGTAGGACTCCCGCTCAAATCTCTCAGTTTTAGAAACATATAAATTTTCTTTCTTTGGTCATATTTTTTATCAGGAAAGATGCAGCCTTTGGGCAAGTAAGCCGAGAGGCCAATAAAATACGGTTGTTTTGACAGGAGTATCGCTTTGAAAACTGGTTCAAACTGTGTGCCCTTTTCTTTTTGTGAGCTACCCAAGAGCTCATGCAGAGGGTGGAGGTTATTAATCATACCAAATACAAGCAGGCACAAGCATGACTGCCTTTCTTTCATCATGAGCTCATGAATGTGCAGAAGAATTTTGATCCCGCTATATTGTTTCCATGTGCTTGAGAGCGCAGGAGAGACGGAGAAGGACAAGGAAGGGGGATGGGTTGGAAACACGACAACAGCTTCTTCTGTATCATCTGGGAACGCTGTCTGAAGGCCAAGGAGGAAGCCTGTATGGTGTTTGTGTAGGAAAGGGAAGAGTGCTGTCCAACGTGTGTGTTCAGACAGTATTTAGCTCTCTCAGCTTTACGCTGTACACCATAAACACACAGTGAAAGAGGAACACAATGTTCTCCAACTTCATATTGAAAATGATAGTTGCTGGCTGCTATGAGTCATTCATGAGACAGGGTTATCAGCTCACTTTACGGAGGCAAAGCTCTCAAGCTGATAGCTTTTAAAATCACTTACCAATTATTCTCTATATTTCTATTCTAAAAGTCAAAGTTGAGCTGAGCCAAATGATTGTTCTGTTTTCTTGGCCTGGGCCATGTTTGTGAAAAGGTTTAAAATGATCTGTCCCCATATTTCAGTGCGACTTTAAATGTGTAATTTATTTCCAGGATTTTGATTCCAGGCATTTGAAAGATGGACAAAATCTTTCAGATTTATTTATCAAAATCATGTGTTTCGTAACAGGTAGAGAGTGGTGGAACCCAGAGGCGCCATCATGCCACAGCAGAAGGACATAGTGAAGATAGCCATCCAGATGCCTGGGGCCTACCCCCAGCTCATACAACTGGACCAGGTGAGGCACATTCACTTGCAGGCCCATACATGTACATCCAAAGTAGAGATGTGCCAACGCAGTGTACAGAGCAATGTTATTAGTGTCTCCAAGCGCATTTAAAGGATCAATATCAGCTGAGGTGAATTGTTTGTTCAGTGTCTTATTTCTGTCCTAATCTGCCAGTAATTAGTAAATGTACTGCTGCATTAATTATAATGACAAATGACACTGATGAACATTAATTCAGTGAGTGTGCAGCTGCTGTGTGTACAGTCCAAAAATAGTCGTGGGAGACAATCCTTTACTTTATTACTCCCATTTGTTTCTTTTAGGCCAGTTAGTTGTCTTGTGTGGTTTCGACAGCTGTTGTAGCATTAGACACGTAACATTCGTGGAAACGCTATATTGTTAGGTGTGGTGAACATACTTGCTGAGTCGTCTGTGATGTCGCCATTTAGCTTCTTGTGAGACTTTCAGGTCAGCATTTCTTTCATTCATTCTCCATGCTTCATTTTGACAGCTGCCAAGAGCTAGGTAGGGTTAAATACAGAGATGTTTTTTTCTCAGCTGTCTCTCTGGTGAACAGTAGTTCTGCGATAACGCTGTTTCAGTTGAGGTGGATGTCACGTGCACTGAATTGCTGTTTGTATATTGTGTTTATTTAGAGCAGCAGTCTCAACTTGGTTAGACTAAGTTCCTCTAATTGTGGTAGGGTGTAGGGTGTTAAACGCAGCATGGGGTATGTGAATTTACTGAAAGGTCGCTCAATGATATAAAATCTCACAAATGTATTGTTTGTGCATGATTATTTATGAGGATGATTGAGTTTGCTTGTATTCAACATTATAGTTTTTAACCCCTACCCCCAAGGTTTGCTTCTTCAGCTTTTGCCAGATGTGATGCTGGGGAGATTATCCGTGCATTTCCCAGAAGCTTTGGGGAAGTTGCATTTCTTTACACAAGAGTCTTATGAGTTGTTTGAACAGCATAGCAGAAAACATGGGTGGTGTGGTGCTCAAAGTCACACACTGCTGATCACTTATGGAGGTTTGAACAGGAAACGTATATATCATACCTGCAACAATATTTCTTTCTCTTTCTCTACTTAAATCATTTTTTATTATTGTCCTGTCAGTCCAGAATATTCCCTCAAAAACGTCCCATTGGCTCCTTCATTTCGTTAAACTCGTCTGATTGGGCAGCCTTCTTGGCAGCCACTAATAACAGACTGTCCACTGGGTCTACCGCAAAACCTGGAGACATTTTGATTGGTGGACCACAGGGCTGACCACTAATAGCAGGATACCTAAAAGTCAGACATGGAAGTAGTCTGGCTTTTATTTACATATAAAAAAAGATCTGGGTACTGAGGAGAATATTGTTCAGAAAGTGTTAGGGAGCGCTAGCATTTCCTCTTCTGGGCAAACAAGTCTGCATCCAGTCAGAATAGCTGTGGTACTGTGATGCCATAACAGCGTGTCAATACTGAGTTCTGCTCCGTGACACACAAATACTTAGTCCAGTCCTGCTGTGTCGCAAACCCACATATGTGCAGCAGGTGTGTGCTTTTGTGTTGATTAAATGAATTAATGTATTAATGTGAGTATATATTATTTGTTGTGTCTCTATGCAGAAAAAGCCCCTCTCTGCTGTAATAAAGGAGGTGTGTGATGGGTAGGTTGCTGACAACTCTACAGTCTGCTCCATAATCTTTGATATCAAGGCCCTTTAATGTTTTGTTCCTCTGATAATTCATGTCAGCATGTGTCGATGTGTGTGTGTAGCTGGAATCTTGCAGGTCCTGATAATTATGCTCTGCAGTATGCTGATGGAGTGCAGACATACATCACTGAATCGGTGAGCCACATCTACTGAATGTATAGATCAGTAAATATATTTGCCCACATTGTGTGTTTACTGGGATAGAATTACACACATTTCCGACTTCTACATAACTGAGGTGATCGTGATTTTTAGTTCTTAGTAACCTTTTCTGCAGCATTTGTAGGCCAACATCTCCCAAAATTTCTGGGGTCAGTAGTAGTGTGTAGCTAATTTTACTGTTCCTGTGTCTCTTTCTGTTTGTTTTTGTTTATGCATTATAGAATCGCCTTGACATCAAAAATGGCTGCATTCTGAGACTGACCAAGGCCCCGGTGAGTCTGCAATCACCGGGCTCTCAGCCATTTTCCACTTTCACCTCGCTCTCCTCACATTCTTCTGTTCTTTCCACAAGACCATGGGTTTGTTTTGTTACATGCGTTTGTTTGGTTTGTTTACTGTGGTGAACACAGGGCCGCTGTGCAGAGGACTTGTTCAAGGGGATACAAAATTCGGATTCCGGCGTGCGCTGCGATTCGCTGAAGGAACTGGCAGGTGTCTCCACAGACGTGACCTTTGCTCAGGAATTCATCAGCCGAGATGGACACCTCCTGTTGGTCAAGATAGTGGAGGATTCTAACGAGTTAGTGCTCTTTGCTCATCTGTTCCTCAGCTAGTTGTGACTGATGCCTGATGAATGAGTTGTAGTCAAATAGTTATGAGCAGTTTCCAAGGTCATTCACAACACTGACAAATTTTTGACACCTCTGTTGTGTGTGTCTGTGTCATTCAGGAGCAATATTATCATGACCCACACACTGACAAGTTTCATGGAACTGATGGATCATGGGATAGTTTCTTGGGAAAATCTCTCTTCTGTCTTTATCAAGAAGGTGCTGTATTTGCCTGTTTTAATTTTTTATTTTTTTTTACTCCCTTCTCAATATGTCTTTGATTGTCATTTTTCTTGTTTTTGTTTCAGATTGCCAGCTTTGTCAACGCCAAGTCAACCGATGCGTCTATACAGCAGGTTTCTTTAGACATCCTTGAGAGCATGGTACTGAGCAGCCACAGTCTCTTCCTGCAGGTGAAACAGGACATTACCTTGGAGCGCCTTATCGCGCATATCCAGGTGTAAGTATCTTAGATTTAGACTCACACTTAAAAAACAAAAACATACATTCACCAAAAACGTATAATCAGTGTATAGTTCTTGTGTAGAAATGAGTTTCCGTGTAACAGGAAGCTTTCAAATATGTAAAACAGTGATAAAACTGAGACCTCCAGTCAAGACAGTTAGACGTGAGAATCGAAACCTTTGTAACATTTTACTAACTTATTCAGTTTTCATCTTGCACTTTTAAGACACGCTTTGTCATATAGCTGTCAAACATCAAACTGTTCCGTCACCTCTTGCCTCCTCAACTTTTTATAGGACAAATCAGCACATACAAACCAAAGCCATGGCTCTACTTATGGCTCTACTGCAGACATCCGGAGACTCGGAGAGACAGGTACCGTCTGGTTCTTACTTTTTCATATCGTTCCTTTTTGCTTTGTAGCTGTTCATACTTGCAGGCAAGCACATATTTAGTTTTTCCTGAATGCGTGTGTTTTCCAGACAGTAGTGCCTGCAGCACTAAATCAGTATGTATGGTGCATACTTCAACTCAGCTGGTTTTCATTTTGGGTCTGTGTGTGTTGTGAAGGGAAGCTCTGACATTCACAGATTTGAATAGCATGCATTTAAATTGGGCTAAAGGATTTATTTGCACCAGCCAGACCATTGTTGCATATAGAAGTCAGAATCCTTCAGGCACCACTTCTGCCGGACAGCTGTAAATAATGCTCATCTCAGCTTGTCTGAAGACAGCGAAGGCTTTCTTTCCCTCTGTTCAGATCCTGCTTATCTCCCATTGTACAGAGTAACAGTTCATTCATTCAGCTCTCCACGTCTTTTCTCTCGTAGTTTCTTTGTTACTCACACACAGACATCGTCTTACTTTTACAGTACAGTCAACAAATCAACCCTTTCTTATCAGTTTGACCAATTCAAGAGCAAACTAGTCCTGAGGAAAAAGAGAATGAGTCAGAAATGCGTGTACCAGCAAGTGACTGTTTCTTCACCGAGGTCAAAGTCTCACACAGAATAACCATTGAACCGCCCACTCATTTGTTAATGGCGCTGTATCACCACCACATGTTAGAAGTGTGTCAGTGCACTTCAGCTCCAGTAATTTTTTCCTCGTCTTCTCTTCTGCAGGAAATGTTTGCATTCATGAACAAGAACAGTCTCAGACAGTACATACATAAGGTAGTGTAAGTAAAATTATTATAAAGAAATGCCTTGTAGCTGAGGATAAGGACTGCATATTAACTATTGCTCTCAACTTATTGAAGAAATTAAAAAGTGTATTTGTTGCAGAACATCCTCCATTGTTCTGGTTCAGTCCAGGATGAGATGGCCCACTACCTCTATGTCCTACAGTCAATCACGTTGAATCACCTCGAACCGCGCATGAGGACACCTCTGGACTGCTACAGTCAGGTGAGCAGAAGCACGAGCACTGCCAAACTGAAACCCTTTTTTTTTTAGACATTTTTAACAACAATCCTTTTCAAAACCTCATACTGCTTGTAATTACTCAGTGATTACAGATCTTGGGTTGCAACAGAATGTGTTCAAGTTCCGTAGGCGAGTTAATAATATGGCCAAGTGGCTTACTGGAAGTAACACACCTTGGAGATAATAAATAAACACACCGTGCGCAGCATTTCTGGCATGCTGATTGTTTTTAAGGATTTCACTGCAAAAGACTGAAAAGCTTAACTTGTTCTGCTGTGACACCAGGATCAGAGAGACATCCTCCATGGCTTACGGCAGGCAGCGTTCGAGACAGAAAGCGAGAACAGTCTGAGCAATGAGAGACGGCGTTCGCTCTGTGCTAAGGAGTTTAAGAAACTGGGATTCTCTGTAAGTGTCTACTGCCAGAAGTTATTCATTCCTTTAAACTTCTACATATTTTTTCTACCATTGTCTTATTTCTATTTTCCAGAACAACAGCAACCCTGGTCAGGACTTGCTGAGGACACCTCCGGGTCTTTTAGCTCTGGACACCATGTGCTATTTTGCCATGCGATATCCTGATGCCTACAGCAGAGTAAGGATCACATCCCTGTTTATTCACTATTGTAGGAAGAATTCAATTCAGTACCAAGTGTTAAATATGACACTACAACATTAACGTTAACATAACTTGACTAACTTGATTTTAGCCTTATGATAAAGGCTTAATTTCATGGTTTGTGGCGTCTCTGTTTGCAATGTCTTTTCTTCCTCTTCCAGTTTGTTTTGGAGAACAGCAGTAGGGAGGACAAACATGAATGCCCATTTGCCAGGAGCAGCATAGAGCTCACACTCATCCTGTGTGAAATTCTTCGTATCGGAGAGCCTCGTAAGTTGACACTGATGCTACCATAAAACTAAAACTTTGAAACTAAAACAGATCGTTTTTAACACCGAGAACCCTTTTTGTTTGGCTTTTTTCTCCATCCCGGCCGGTGTCGACAGCCTCAGAGACAGGATCTGATTACCACCCCATCTTCTTCAGTCAGGACCGCCTCTTGGAGGAACTTTTCTGCATCTGCATTCAGCTACTAAACAAGACTTGGAAGGAGATGAGAGCCACACAGGAGGACTTTGACAAGGTATAATATCTGAACCCTCGAGCACTGTGGTAGACTTCAACCCAATTGGGACCCTTAACAGGGTAAGCAGGTATAATGGAAGGATAGAGATACAGTATTTGATGTATAGTTTATCACAATTTAGTATATGTGTAGTGGAAACTTGTGATGCATCTCAGCAGTACTTCAGCGGTGTCCCAGTATCTACTGAGGAAACCAAATGACTTCCAAAGGTTGCAGCATTAGCGCCTTGGAATTTTGGGTTCTGTGGTAGGTGGATTTGTTGTTTTGACTTTGTAAAAGTCTTGTGCTGTCCTCAAAGATTTGGAGGAAGACTTTAGGAATACATGGTGACCTTATAACAGTGATAGTAATATGTTGACCAACATGGTAATGTCTGAGAGAAATACTTAGATTCCAGCTATTGTGAAAGAAAGGGCAGTAGGGCTTTTGTCCTGAGCTTCATTTAAACACCACACAACCGTCTGTCCTGAACAGAGGGCTTTCATGATAGCTGTAAAACTCAGTGACCCTTTGACCTCTCAGGAGCAGCACAGTGGCCTGAGCCCCAAGCCAGCAGACCGGCCTTTTGTTTTTGTCCATGGCCCCCTACCCACTGAGCTCTGGGGCAAGGACAAAGGGGCATTAGATTAACAAAGAGCCAGGGTGGGCGGCAGAAACAGAGGGAGAAGGAAACGAGGAAAACAAAGCACCCGGGGCATCAGCAATAATTACACAACAACAGAGGCAACGTAAAACCACTGGAAACAAACTGGAGAGAGTGGAGTTGGAAAGAAACCAAAGGAAAAGGTGGTATAACTAACTATATCTATCTAATATATCTATCTATCTAATATACACACACACCACCTTTTCATTTGTGTGTGTGCGTATGTATATATGTATGTATGTGTGTGTACATACACACACATACATACATACATACAGAGAGAGAGAGAGAGAGTTGGTCAATGTGAGGAAAAGCGCACATTCCAATCATTCTAGTATGTGTATGTATTTGTGTAGTTCTAATCACCCCCTGTGATAATTCTCTACACGCCTAAACCCGCACACACACTCACAGCATACTAGCACAAGCTGCAGGAATTTAGGGAACAGAGACAGCTGCCAGTCATGTCTCCTATTGGCCCGTGGAACTAAATGACAGAGGGGCTGGACAGGAGCCGTGTGCATGGGAGTATCAGGGTGTCTGTTTACAAAACATATCCAGGCCGGCACCTCTCCTGTCATGTAGGTGAATCACTGTGCCCCTTATCATCTCCATTGCTCTGATTGGTGACAAAGGGTGGACATTATTTTTGGGATTGGAATATTCGTCCAAATAGTCGGCTCTAAAGAATAAAAGATGGAGGTAAGATTGGGTGTTTTCTGAGGGGTTTGGTCGCTTGCAAGTTAAGTGAGAACAAGCTGTGTTTAAAACAAGTTGATTTTCATCCATCCTGCAGCGCTAAGCTTTGAAAGATGACACACTAACATGAGTTAACATAACGGTGTCAAGTGGCTGTCGTGTGTCATATGGGAAAGTTGATGGACACTAGGCTGTTTTGTCTCAGGTGGCTTGAGCAGGAAGTGACACTGTGAAAATCTAGTGGCTTGGTTTTTCATCCCTGTTTGTTCACCCAGTCACACTGATTTGACTTGGTAATTCTCTGGTCTTTGCTTTCATGGTATAAATGCTGGAAGGAGGGTAACAAGCTTTGCTCTTCTATAAGATAAATTGAAAAGTGGTATTAACAATAATCGTTTATGTTGGTTGAGCACATAAGGATGTAGAGAAATGTCTGGAAAGTGCTATAGTGAATGGAGCAAATGACACTTTAGTCACTGATTGTGAACAATCAAACAAACTGGGTGTGAACAGGAATGATCTAGGTCAGCAGAGCCTCGTGGGTGAGGACAATACTGCTGGAGTTGGCTTGATCTTGTAGCACTATGGATTTTTATATGGATTTTCCACTATTTACAGCTGAGCTACTTAGAATAAAGAGAACTATAGATTTTGCTTACATGGAAGCAAACAGTTGGACCAACAGCCCTGAGCTCCTGTTTCAAGGTAGCCGGAGTAACCGTCTGTTTAAGTCATGCACAAAACAAAATCACATGGCTGTAGCAAACACTGAATCAATGCTACAGAAAATGATGGTGGTCTCGGTCACCGCTTTGTTTTTAATCTAAATCTAAATTAATCGATGAGCCCACTCATCAGTGAGTAGCCTCTGTGTCGAGGCTAGTAAGAGAGCAGAGGAGAGGAGGTTGCTCCACGCTTTCTTGACTGAACAGTGTGAAAGCAGAAGGGAACTTGAAGTCACTTGAACAGCCAGTGCATGTAACTCACTCCTTGTTTAGCTGAGAACAGCTCCTTGATTATGTACAGTAGGTGTTAAAGGTTGATCATGTGATGGTTAAGGCTAAACCTCACTGTTTCTGCAGTACACAGTAAACATTAAACATTTTAACTCCAGTTAAGACATGTATTCAGCTTACATTGGTAAACACCTCTTCTTCTCTGTGGCTTCTAATCATCAGGTGATGCAGGTGGTGAGGGAGCAAATCACCAGGACGCTGTCCAGTAAGCCGACCTCCCTGGAGTTCTTCAAGAGCAAAGTCAGTGCCCTGAACTACAGCGAGATCCTCAAACTGCGGCAGACAGAGCGACTGCACCAGGAAGAGACCCTGGCTCCACCTGTACTGTAAGTAGAAGGATGTTTAGTCATATGAACTGATATCATCACACCGTGTTTCTTTAAGGACATTGAACAAATGTCACAGGCTGATGACAGGCTTTCCGGATGATCCACTGACAGCTGCCAGTGCACAGACGTGGTGTCTCTACTGCTTATTCCCTTTGCAAAAAATATTTTTGTGCATTTTACTTGTTCAGTGTGTGTGCTTGTGCTTCTTTCTAGTGAGCTCAAAGAGCGCCTGAAGCCAGAGCTGCTGGAGTTGATCCGCCAGCAGAGACTTAATAGGTTATGTCAAGGAACGAAGTTCAGGAAGATAACTCAAAGACGCAGACAAGGTGGGAAGCATGCACAATTCCCAACCCTAACAAGACTGTCTTCACTAGCTCGCTTGATGATGTGCCTTCCTTTAATCCTCAGACAAATCGTGGTTCTGCCGTTTGTCCCCCAATCACAAAATGCTTCACTACGGTGATGTGGAGGAAGAAATAGACAATCCACCAATAGAATCACTTCAAATGAAGAGTGAGTTGAATCTGGGCTAATACAGAAAACCAGATGGAGCTGTTTGCTATGCTTTCTGAACGCTTTCCTTTTCACCCTCTTCCTCTAGTCCCAGTAGCAGATATCAAAGGCCTGCTAATAGGAAAAGACTGCCCTCACATGAAAGAGAACAAAGGCAAACATAACAAGGTTGGGCACTCTGCTTATTTATTATGATTATGTTCCCTTCACATTGCTTGGCATAAACCAGACGTCTCACACAGTTTCTGTTTCTTTTCTGGACGTGTGTCGTACTGTAGGAGATGCTGGACCTGGCATTCAGCATCACATATGATGTAGAGGAAAGCAGCTTGGATTTCATCGCCCCTTCCAGAACCGATGTGAGTTAGTTGAATGAATGAAAGTGGAAGCGTGTACTTGTCTTGAAATTTGTTTTGTTTGGTAGACAAAAAGAAAAACGTATTATTTATTCCTCCGTCAGTTCTGCCTGTGGACAGATGGACTAAACGTTCTCCTGGGCCGGGACATGAGTAGTGAGTCCATGCGCAGCGAGCTGGAGATCCTCCTCTCTATGGAGATTAAGCTTCGCCTCCTGGACCTTGAGAACGTTCCCATACCTGACAACGCACCAGCCGTCCCCAAACCTCCAAGCAACTACAACTTCTGCTACGACTTCAGCCACACCGAGCAGTAGGGCAGGTGCTCAGACTGACATATACCTAGGATGTGTGACTGTGTAAATATGTGTGTGTGAAATAAGAGATACGCATCCACATACCTCTACGCATCCTATAAGTGAATTTCTCTACTGGGGCCTGGTTGTTTACAACCAAGTGAAACCATGGATGAGAAAACATGCAAACAGACTCTGACATTTCAACATACCACTACTCTATGGGTACTTTCAATTTTATAATCAGTTTTATATTTTTAAATATATCTTACCAAACTATGTATGCGACACAAAATACTCCCTCTATGCAAGGTTGCTTTTTAATGGTTGAGGCTTTAGCAGAAGGCTGCTTGTACTTACTTCTGTTAAATTCTTATGTCTTCGTGTTTTAATGGGCATTAACCACACCACAGTGCATTCTCAAGGCGGCAATACATGTTAGACTGACGTCTGCTGCTTGTCTTATGTTTTCAGCAGGTACCCAGCTCTGTGGAGATGGCAGTGGCTCAATAATGAAATGAAATGAAATGAAATGAAATAATAAAATGAACAACAATAAAATTTGCAACTCCTCCTAATAAGTTTTGTATCAACAATCACAGTTTTTCATGTGAATCACTTTAGGTTTATGTAAACTGTCTTAAATAAAATTCTGTATTAAGTCAAACATTTCATGGAAGGTACTGTGATAGAGGTGAGGCGCTCTGACCAGACGTTGGATGTACTGACAAGTGTTTAGTGGAGTGCTGAGTGTTTGTTTCCTGCCTCTGTACGTATTCAGGTTTTTACGTTTCCTCACAATTCTGACTTCAATGTATTTCTCACATGACTCCATGTGGTGACATTCACCTTTTGAATTCTGCACTTTGTGTGACTTAACATGAATAAAGTTTGGTTTATCCAAAGAAAAAAAAAGGGTGCTTTTTTTAAATTTTTTTACATACTATTACTTTATTATGAATAAAAAGCATAATTATACTTAATTTTTCCATCCATCAAGGCATCAAATGCAACATTATCTACAATGTTAAAACATTAAAGGTTATTCAACTTTAATAAGAGCTATAGAATAATAAAACTGACTAAAAAATGCAGCACACGGAGAACAGTTACATTAGGCCATAATGATCATTGTACAGTAACTGCATTGTATCGTGTTCTGAATATTTTTTGACTTTTGGACCATTGCTTCCGTTTCCTCAAATGAAACATCACAATGCAAGAATAGTTTAACTTAGTGCGTGTGTGCCATCTGTCACTCACTTGCAAACTTTCGTCTGCTTGGTCCTTGAGAGGGCATGCTGGAGCCTATGCCAGCTGCCGATCATGCGAGAGGAGGGGTTGACCCTGGAAAGACCAACCTTCACAGGGCCACAGAAATCACTCTCTCTCGCACTCACCCCTACACGCAATTTAGAATGTCCAATCAACCTGACTGCATGCCTTGTGGACAATGGGAGGAATCCAGAGTCCCAGAGAAAACACACACGGACATGAGGAGAACATGCAGACCGCACAGGGAAAGGCACCAGTGCAACGCCAACACTACACCTCAGTGTCATTTTAAGTTTAAAATTCCTATATGTATATTTACAATCAGATATACTACCAAGATTGAACCTAAATCTCAAAATAGTTTCTTATAAAACATCTGTCATGAACACTTTTGAAGCACCTTGTTAATATAACAAATTCATTTCTTATTAGTGAATCTTTTTTGGAGTTCTTCCTTCCCTTTCTAATTATCATTATAACAACATCACTGAGATATTCTTCCTATGACAGCTTTTGTGTTTCAGTCCAACACACATTGCGAAACACTTCATTTATATCATATCAGTGTCCGCAATTGTTGATGCAAGGTACAAACTGAAGATACATAATACCAGTATATACAATCAAACGTTTCCCCTGAATACTGAAGAGATCATTTTCAGAGGTGATTCTCAGACTCAGTTAGAATTTACACTTAGGGATTTGGTATCCAAGCAAAACTGTACCTGCCCCCGTACCAAAACAATTCAATCCAAAAATCACTTTAACAATATAGAGTAACTGACAATTTTTCAACATTCCCATCGTTTTTGTGCAAACAGTTGAAATGGGCTTTGGTCACCAGGTTGGATCTCGTTACACAGATCCAGTGGTCAGGCAGGACATTCACTCAGCCACTCAGAGCGTCACAGTAAAATCTGCCGCACCTATGAATTTGCAGTGGACGTTGTCCAAAAAGGGCAGCTGTGATTGAAGGAGATCCGCTGTTGTCACGGAGATGTTTTTGCACCTTGAGATGTCGAGTGTTCTCAGACGCTTACAGTGCGGCGCCAGCAGGAACAAAGCTCTGTGAGGTTTCGGGTCAACAGATCAGGAATGTATCTATTTATCTATATACTATAAAAAATCTGGAATTTTGTGCCACTCACCTGTCAGTGATGTTGTGACAACAGGAGAGGTAGAGATGCTGCAGTCTGTGGAGGTAAGGTGCAGCTTGTGCCACGCCAGCATCACTAATACCAGGGCAGTGGCTGAGCACTAAGCTGGTGATGCTCCGGCAGTGCCTGGCTATTGACACCAGGCTGGCGTCAGTGATCTCCGGCAGCATGGACAGAGACAGACGCTGGAGGTCTTGGTAGCGCACCACCTGAGAAAGTGTCACAGTTATTAAAGTTTAATATTCCTCATTCCTGCTCCAAACTGAAACCCTTGCCTTCAGGCTCCCACCTGTGAGATGCTGCTGTCAGTGAGCTTGGAGCAGGCAGAGAGGTCCAGCTCCTGCAGCCTGTTAAGAGCTAAAAGTGAAGCTCCAGCTTGCTGTCTGAACAGCTCCAGGTCATTCTGTGTCACCAGCTTGGGTCGCTCCTCAAAAGGCAGACGAGGTGGCTTGAAGAAGCCCATGTTGCCAAAGGTCCTTGTGAACCTAGGACCTTTGTCTCCCTGCAGAGAGTAGAAGATTATTATTATGTCACCTTCCACTACAAAGACTGTAGCTTAGAGAATATAGGGAAAAGTTGTGTTCCCACCTCCTCATCGTCAGGCTCACACTTGGTTGTTTCTACCATCCCTAGCAGACCCCAATCTGTAACTTCTTTACACCAGCCAAGTCGTAGAACGACCAGCTTCTGCAGGTAGGTGGCAATAGCGCAAACCGACAAGTCAGTCACATTGACACATGAGGTAAGGTCCAGCTCACAGAGAGTATTCCCAAGAAGCTGGGCGAGAGAGAAAACCGTAAGATCCTGAAAACGAAAGAAAGGGATCTTATTACCTCACATTTTTCGAACAAATGCAGTTACTCATGAAACACAAATGCACCAACTGACCCTAATGTAGGTGCAGCTCCTGAGGATGAGCCTCTCCAGCTGAGCTCTGGTAGCACCAGACCCCGTCAAGCCTTTCACAATCTCTGTTCCGCCGACGTGCAGACACTCAGACAGATCGAGACTGGTCAGGGATGGGACGGACAGCAGGTCAGCGAGGCCTGTGGAAAACATGAAACCATGACTTCGAAGTACAGTATAAGACATTTTCTAGGAGTAGTAGCTACACAAGGTATTTTTTTTCTTGAAGTATATGATACACAAATAAAAAAATACTCCAGCACCTTTTTCAGTGATCCTCCAGTCACGGGACAAGGACAGGTGTGTCAGTGACTTCAGGCCTTGTGCTATGGCCTCTACGGACCTGCTGGTCAGCTCAGTGCAGGCACTGAGGTCCAATCTCTGGAGATTCGGCTGGTGCTTCACCAGAACTTCCACTGAGTAGTCGGTTAGCTCCTTACAGCCATGCAGAGACAGTTCCTCTAAGACCAAATTTGGAACCTAAAAAAGAGAAATATATTGAAAGTCAAAGTCTCAGTATTAGCTGCCAACAATGAATTGATGTTTAACTTGAGCTACTTGCATTCTAAAGAAGGTGCTGCACAGACTTAAAGTATCCTGACCTGTGCAATAGTGCGCAGTGACTCAGGGGTGATGGAGGTTCTGCTGAGGTCCAGAGCTACGAGGGTAGATTTCTGCTGTGTTAACAACCTCCTCAGGTTCCTCAGCGACAGCAGCGCTGATGAGTCTTCGACAGCTCCCACCGGGCACCCTCGATACGGGTCAAACTCGAAAGCAATATGGCAGCCGGCCAGCGACAGCCAATGGAGGTGTGGGGTGCAGCCGGTGAGTCGATTGAAGGTGAGATCGGACAAGTAGCGCAGGTCGGACAGGTCCAGTTCCTCCAGACCAGACAGAGCTGACCTAACCTTTGTAACGAGATGAGTTTCAGATTGAAGAACTCTAAAGCTCAGCAAACACAATGATACTGAACATGTGGGATTTTATTGCGGAAGTGTCCTTTTACTGTACACTCCTGAATAATGAGGGGAATCTGTAGTCATCCTCATGATTGTATTGTACTGTACCACACTGGTTTCATCACTATTTTGACCAAGCAAATACAGTAAGCAACTTAGAAAAAGTGACGATGAGAAAATCCAGTGAAATCCCTGTGAAAATCCAGTCATGTGTTTAGGGCTGAATGATATAAATGTATATATATGTATAAATGATATGTGAGTTTCACTTTAGAGGAATTTGAGCCACAGAATAGTCGTGTATACGTCTACATTTACAATGTTGCCATAACCAGCAGCAAAATCATCAGGTAATGCCAGTTTGTCAACTTTGCTGAAAACTAAACGTGTCCAAACTTAAACTGGGACATGTTTAACAGGATGCTTTGGATCTTCTGCTGGTGCTGTGTTGTTTTATGTTATATGTTTTTATGATATGTTATATGATTTTTGTTTCTCTCTGATAAAGTGTTGCTTTTCTTCATCATGTTCACATGTATGATCTCCTGAGAAAAAAAGCTGCTTTCAGTCATCTTCCGTCCCTGTGGGGGTTTTGGTGCATTGACCAAGAAGTATACAATAATACACTGCCCAGGGACTATACAGTAGCCAAATGTGAGACTTTTGAACCCGTACTCTTTGGGCACTGTGTATGTTCTATGTTATAAATCTACTCAAATTAAAAACATAGACATGGCTCTTATATAGCATCAATTATTTAAATTCAAATAGAATTTGCGGTTCCAAATATTGTGCAGCCATCGGAATATTTACGCTCTAAGCTAACAGATGATAATAATGTTACAGGACCAAGTGAAGGGTTGAACCTCCACCTGCCATTCTGCTGTAAATACGCTATAATACCTGCTGTCTGTGCTCCTCCCTGGAGAGGAAAGCACCAGACATGAAGAGGCTGTCGAGGCCCCTGAGGTCCAGCCGTCGCAGGGAGGTGAGGCGAGGGAGGAGAGCCAGCAGTGAGGCCTCTGTGATACTGCTACCAGGCAGAGACAAGCTGTCCAACTTAGAGCCCAGACACAGGCCCACCTGAAAAAGCAACAGCAGAGGAAATTGCATGAGGAAGAAGAAATGTCAGGCTGAGAATTCAAACACAACAGGAGGGGCAGGGCACATTGTGGGTGACTGTTATATCCTCATCCAACTTCCTAAAAAAAACCTACAAAACTAAAAGCTGGTACACAGTAAGACAATATACACACTGTGAGAATAGACTCGATCCTTATCTTTGCAGGTAGGGACCGAGCTTTAACAGCTTGATAGAGCTTGCATTGCTATATAGGAAATTGAATGTTCGCACGCATATACACACACAATATTGTGATAAGAGTCAATAATGGTGATTCTGAAGTAACAGACCTTTGGACTACAATATGTGTAATTATTACAATACAATCCTGGTTAGTGTGACAGGAAATAGAAATGGAAATGGAAAATTAGGCCAATGTTAACATGTCAGTAAACAGGACACAAAAAGGATTAATTGTTCTTCCTGTTGTTTATACAACACTGTTAGTATTTCTGTTTGAGGCTAGTGGCAGAGAGATTTAGAGATGAATAAACTCCTCATAAGTTATGAAAAGGCCCCGGAGGTGGCTCTGTGATCATCTGAAGTGAAAATGCAACGTCATTAAAGTCACGGGAAAGTGACTCTTCACACAACAGCAGTGATATTTATAATTTTATGATAAAATTAATCGGTTGTGTACAGAGGGAGGGCAAATGTAAATTTAGAAATTCAGAAAAACTGGCTGTTTTTTACTCCACCTCCAGAAGCAGTGATCTGGACATACTGAAGCCATCGAGCTGGCTGATGATCAGACTGCAGCGTGACCTTCTGCTCAGACTCCTCACCAGCTCCAGGGAGGAGGCCGATGCCGGGAAGCAGAAGGTGACGTTCTTCTACACAAAGAGAACCATACACAGAGGTTAACTCTGCCCTCAAGCTTACACGAGTAGGCAGGTGCTTTAGAAGTCATCTCTCAATGAGTCACTGAAAGACATATTATGTAAATTCATAATAATTCATGCATTATTAGGGCCTCTGCTGTGAAGCAGATCACCTGAAAACGCAGGTCCTGACTGGCATTGTACCAGCTGCGGCAAACCAGCGAGGCTTCCTTCCTGTCTGAAGCGTGAAGAAAGCTCAGGATGTAAACTATGATCTACAGCAAGAGATGGAAATGTAGCATTAGACAAGCCCTTGACCCTGAAAGAGGGAAACCTACTGCAGCGTTACCTGAAACCACTTGATTGAGTCAGCTGACAATACACTGACCTGCTGTCATTTAGTAAATCATAAATCATGACACATCCACCAGCAGTAGACTGTCACTGAGATACTGTAACTGCTGTGACCTAAACAAGCGTGTTGTTGACACAAACGGTCTGTTTCAACAACAAATCAGTTTGTTTCCCCTGGTGTGTGTGTTTTAATCCATAATTCACTCACCTCCACGGGCAGCTCCGGTGTTTCTACTGTGTCCTTGCCATCGCTGTCGTCCATCTCTGCGTCTCCTTCGTTGTTATAAGGCACCACAGAGCATGATACGTGAATCGGCCACACGTCCACCAGCTAGCTGCACGAACGCAAGTTGGCTTAACTAACGTTAACATTTAAGCTAAACAGACTAAATTATGGGAATGCGAAAACTCGTGTCATTCGTACTCGTTACCTAATTCAAAGAATTATCCATTTCAGATGAAGGAAGTCTACGGGGACCTACAAACGGCTGCTCTACTCGCCCTGAGCCACTTCCCTGTGCACTAAACCGTTGTTACTGTCGGGAGAGTTAGACTGGATCAGCAGACCGCGCTGGAAAAAACATTTTTGACGTCAGGAGGCGGGGCATTGTGGGAAATGTGGTTTTCACTCATGTTCTCCAGCATCGGATGTAAACCACAAAGAGACAGTTAGTGCCCATTTTCCATCTATTTAGGTCAACACGAAAACAATCTCTCTCTCGCTCACATACGTGAATCTTATGGAACTTTACATGTATGATTTATAAAATATGGCCATATTCCTTAAATGTGTAGCAGAACTTCATATATATATTTGGGCAATTTATATATTTGAAATTGAAAATGAAAATAAATTCTGCACTTACTTGATTTTCCACTGAGGTATTACCATCACAACAATATTATCTTTTTGGTTTGACATTTAAAGTAATGACTATTGCAAACGGCTTAATATTTATAAGAAAATGTAAAAGTCTTACTTTAGCTATAGGTTAAATCAGTGAACATTTCCTTGCACTCAAAAACAAAAGTCAGTTTCACGTACAGTATTATTATTATTTATTTAAACAACACTCACAAAAGACAGAGCAGACGTTTAATATTTATATGCATTTACCACACACACCCACAAACGCATGAGCGCGCGCGCACACACACACACACACACACACACACACACACACACACACACACACACACTGGCAGTTTTGTTAGCTGGTTTACTTTAAATTTGGGGCTGTATTTATGAACAAGCCATCTATACAAAAATACAAAAGTGATCATTCGTTACTCACTTGTTATCACATTTACAACATTTATATTGGAACATTTCTAAAACATGTACATCTCATTACACTGCAAGTTACAGTTATTTGACATTAATAGGGGAATTAAAGTGTGATTCATCTATTACAAAAAAAACCAAATGTATTTACATTTATGTACAAAACAAACACACAGAAAACATGATAATGAGAAAATAAATACATACATACATGTTAAGCAATAGCTAGATGTACATATTGTGTTTTAACATGTAAAATACATCTTTGAGGTAATAAGGGGTTAAGAGATGTTAGCTTGCTATGCTTACAGTTATGAATGTCAAAGACAAAGTATAAGATGAACTTATATTGCTATTATATGATGATAGTAATTAATTAAATATGGTGATTTTTTAAGCAGTTTATAAAAACAGCAGTTGCATACTACTCTACACAAATATAAGGCATATTGTACTTTCAAGTTCACCAAATAATCTGTAAACATTTAGCAGACAACAACAGCAAAAACATTATTTCTCATTCCGTACGTACAGTATGACAATCAACAAGTTCAGTTCGGTTAGTTAACAGTTGTGGCTTAACTATTTTCCTTCCACGTAAATTTCACTCGTCATCTCGGCTACAGTACAATGAATTCATTCATGTAAGATCAGGGTAGATGATGGAATAGTACTCGACTTGTGAGGAGCCTCCCTCTTCCACTTCCTTTTCATTATGTTTGTTTTTACAATGACATCTTGTGTAAAATGTAATAAAATCCTCTGATCATCACATCATAGTAAATACAATATCAGATGACACACAGTACAACAACATATAACTTTTTTTACAGTCATATTAGTAAGTAAATAAAAATTAAGTCAAGAAACTGTGGGGGATCGCCCATGATTTTATAGTAAGTACTGGACTGTTAGACTGAAGGCAACCAACTCCACTTTGGTCTCATCTGAACCTCAGCTGTCCTTTCTGGTTCTTTTTTGACAAATGGAACTTTCTCCTGGCAACAACAGTTGCACTTTAGCCTTTTTCTAACTGCATTGTTATCAGCTTTCTTGCTTAACACTCTCACTGAGAATTGTAGGTTCTGAGGTAAAGCTCAATTTGATTGCAAAAAAGTTTGATCTTGTTGTTTGCCGGAGTTGTGTTTACCTAAAACCTGCTATGATCAGAACATTTTTAATTTTCACACAACAAATGTCTAATTCAAAAATGGTCCTATCACTACCACAATTGTAATAATGAAATTAATGAAGATGTAGGTTAAAGAATAAACAGGGTGGGATATATTTCAGTACTAAACTGCCCACAACCTTCTGACAGAGACTTACTGTTCTGGACATAAATGTTGTGTAGCATCAGTTCTCTTTCCACCTTTATAGTTTCCCAACCACTCATCTTTCCCCAGAGTTTCAAAAACTATCACAAGTCCTTTTCTTTCCTTTTCTCAGCCTTGCTTTGTTTGTCCTAATTGACTCACTCCATCTTTTCGTCCATGATGCACGCATCCTCTGTGTCGCTGTAGCCATGTGATACACAGTGAGGCGACGCAGAGTTGCTGTTGCAGCAACGGGAAGCAGAGCGAAATGCTGTAGAGCTGTCATAGTTGGGTGATGGCGTATCTACATCTCTGTCGGGTCCAGTGCTGGAGGCAGGAGATGCAGGAGGAAGGGTGGAGGAGATGGACGGCTAAAGAGAAGACAAGTACAAGAGTCTTGTTACGGTCCCACATAGTTTTATTATGCATCTATCTCATGTTTAGAGTATATTTACCTGCAATGAGATGCTGGATTTGTTTGTCTTCTCTTTAACTTTAGCTAGTGCCCCTTTAAGTCCAGAAGACCTCTCGGTCATCTCTAACGCAGCTCTTAGCAGTTTGGGAGTCTCTGTCCTGAGAGCAGCAGCAGGGACCTGAGGCTGTTCCTTAGCTTCTTCTTTGGGCTCAGGTTTCTTTCCCTTGTTAAGCATCTTCCTGTGGTTAAGATAGTAACTGTTATCAGACTAATAAGCACTGTAATAATTGCATACAAAAAACAGCTGCAGCAGAATTGTTTATAATGACTTTGCAATGACAGTCTTGTTCAACCTGGCTTTCTTGCGAAGGAGTTTCTTTGATTCTGGATAGTGGACAAGGATTTCATTCAGGTCTTTTTTGTCCAGGATAAAGAGATTAGCAAAGCCATGAGCAACAACATTTGCTGTGCGTTTGTTACCTCCACCAACTGCAAGCAAACTGTAAAAGGAGTGAAAGAATAGATGAAAATACGTACTAATCTCAAATGTCATGTTAATTGTTTATCATTTAACAGCATCTTTATACCTGATTTCTCCAAACACAGAACCTGCTCTAAGAGTAACAAACACGGTTTTCCCATCTGGTCCTCCGACCACCTGCACCTCCCCCTCTTTTATAATGTACATCTCCCGACCCACCTCATCCTGAGTGGGAGATGATGAGAGACAGAAGACGCATGCCAAAAAATGAGAAAATGGTTTATCATGCAGTTGTCATCTTTAATACAAACAAACACTGACAAGAAATGTACCTTTTTGCAGACATAATCTCCTGGCAGGTAGACGACAGAGCGTAGGCTTTTGAGCATGTCAAAGATCATCTGTCTGTCACAACCCTGTCAGAACCAAAAGAGGGTACAGGTAGAGGAAATGTTCAACAATTATTTCAGTAGTACCGTTTCACGCTTGCTGAACAACAAATGGCCTTCATGTTCTACGATTTAATCATTCCTACCTGAAAAAGAGGGACTTTGCTGATGATGGAGTAGTTGACATCTACAGCTATGTCCAGACGCATTTTATCAGGCAGCTGAACCAGCAACTCCTGCTCATCTGGATGGAAACCAGTGAGCAGATGCAGCACAGAGTGAGAGAAATGTCAGAAATATACAATATACGCAACCATAAGTGTGTCCTTCTTACCCAGCATGCCTTGAGACTGCCACGTGTAGCTGTACCAGGTCTTGACGCGTTGCTGGACATCTCTGGGGATGCGATACGAGGACATGTATTTAATAGTGTTGTCCACACAGGAGCGGTAGTAGGTCTGAGCTGCTGTGGCTGCCCCAACCACATCACGCATCTGAGGGACACATGAGCCAGATTAGCCAATAAAAAATACAAATTAGGGTAAAGTATTAATTTGACACAATTTCATTTGTGAAGCATTAAAATCCATCATTATTATTAGAACATAAAACACTTTTATGTTTCTCTATACAGAAGCACAAATGTCCCCTTTACATCTAAGTATAAACCTTCTGTCATACATTTCCGTACCTGTCCAATCATGATAGAGAAGACAAAGACTCCCACAAAGTAGTTGATGAGTTGAAAGACCATCTCAAACAGGGTGGTGGGTTCTGGGACACCCCCAATAGTGATCAGGGTCTTCACAGCATAGTAGTAACAGCGAATGTAACTGAGCAGAGGAAAAGACAGGAAACACTGAGGGAATACAGACAAATAAAAACGTTGCTGCTGTATTGCTTATGTATAAACCAATGAGCAGTGAGGCAGCTGCTTGTGTTAAATATTTACTTCACCAACCTATTGCCTTCACCATTGTACACCCAACTGGTAGATCCCAGACCGTTCAAGGCGGAGCACCAGTAGAAGAGACAGGCATTGCAGTGAAGACAGTAAAGAAGATATGTGGTTGTGCGGATCACCCTGAGGGACAGAGAATGAGAAACACGTCAGTGCACGGAATGTCGCTGTCATGTTTCATCTTTGTAAGACAGGCAAAAAGTTACAGAATTTGTTTTAGTTGTCTTAGTCTGCATCTGACCTGTAGATGTAAGCTTTGGCCAAGATTGCCTCTAGACGCTCGTTGAATTCAAAGAAGGAGTTGATCTGAAGAGGCATTTCATGTTTTAGTAGCTCAAACGATAGGAATGGATTTTGTGGTTTTTAAGAGAAAGACGGTTGAATTCTCACCTTCAGCAGTCTGGGTAAACGGAGCATGGGGTTGATGCCTGTTATGAAATAGAAGAGCTCCAAAGGAACAAGGCTGGCCACGTCAAACTGTTAAAAAAAGAGAAACAATGGCCTATTTGTTAAGCACAAAGGGAAGAATATACAACAACTGGAACTTTATTTGTTAAGCACTTTAAAAAGACAACAACAAGTTCAAAAACAGAGAATGAAATAGAAATGAAAGCAGCACAAATATACACAAAAACTCATGTATTTATGTGCATGGTTATTTACCTTGAAGCGATTGGTTTTTATGTAATTCTTTCTGGTTTCTTTTTTGTCACTCTGTAATAAAAAAATATATTACTGATCAACAATATTAGTGATATAAATGCTATAATACGAATGAGATATTAAAGGTGGTCTCTGTTGTATACAATCCTAATTCCTAATCCCAAAAGATGATATACTGTATGTAAATACATATTATAGCTTTATGCGAGGAGACAATGCTTCCAGTATCCCACTCACCACTATGTCCCCTCCACGAATAAACTGAAGGCGTGGCTGAAAGATAGTGATGTCCAGGATGTAAATGAGGTCACACATGTAGTCAGTCAGCAGCCAGTAGTGAATATTTTCCCCAGTCTGGTAAGGGAAGGCCCAGCGAACTGGGATGAACCATGCGTTCCAATTCCACGCCAGAGTGACCAAAAACATCCACAGCACATACGTTAGATCTGCAAAGAGGGAAAGAAGTGAAAGAGAGAAAGAAAGTAGAAGAGCACACAGAGCAAAACCTGCATTGGTTGGTTTTGTGCTAAAGGCAACGACAGAAAATGTATAGTAACGAAAATCCTTGTGAAGGTTAAAGTAAAATAAAGGAACAAAACAGGAAACTGTTTTACAGAACAGAAATGAAATATGCCTTTATGCAAACACCATAGTACAGTACATAATTATTGTATTCTGAGCATATCCTACAATAAACAGAACCTGTTAAAAAGCCTATAATGAAAAGTTAGTCATAAAAATATATATAATATAATCAAATATTTATTTATTTGTTCATCATTGATTGGGTTCTCACTGGTGAAAGGGTCGATGCTGGCGGGGAAGCGGTAGTTGACACAGGCCCGTATCCATCCAGGAGTTTTCACCTTGCAGCAGTGGCTGTACCATTTCTCCTCTGCCTCATGCACGTCGTCTCCTTCTCCTACTCCTCCTTCTCTCGATGTACCGGCTTGTGTCTCCTTTTCTCCCCCGTCCACTGGCTGATCTACAGGATGAGGCTGAGGAGGAGCTGATGAGAGGTGAGTGAGGAAGGGAAGTGGCCAGAAAAGCACACGGCAGATGTTGAGGACACAAAGTTGTGGACAAAGCATTTTTGCCTAGAAAATAAGATGAGAGTTACTAGATGATTGCTTGATGAAGAGCGCCATAATCCAGACATAAGCAGTTTAAAAATTATGGCCATTAATTGAATCTACTACTTGTGTGTAATAGGTATCAGCCGTTTCCACATCTCTCATTAAGCATTTGAGTGTAATAAAGGTGGTTTAAAATTTGAATGTGACTTTGATGTTTGATGATTTCCAACTGGAAAATGGTTGGAAAGGTGTTATAGAGAGACCCACACTTACAGGGGATGACGCTGTCTTCGTCTGAATCATCAGCATCAATGAGTTTCTCTTTGGCCTTCTCCGTTCGCTCTTTAAACATCCTGACCAGCTCCTGAAGACGCTCGTTTACCACCGTACTGGTCTGACTGGCTGAAGATTCTGGACGCTCTTTCAGACTTGAAGAAAAGAAATATGTGGTTTTTCTGAAGTTGTCCTCATTTGTCTATACATAACTGCATGTTATGCTAAATACTGTAAGTGCTATTTTTTTTTTTAATTTTGTCTGGGAGTGTGCGTATGTGTGTGCAGAGCTCACAGATCATCGGTGCTGTGCAGGCTGGACTGACTGGGCCAGGCTTTTATAGGGATGTTTCCTTCATCATCATCCTCTTCGCTTTGAGAGTGAAACCTCCTACTGTTGAAGCGACACAGTAACATTCCTGGTTCAACTTCGACAAAGTGCTAAA
Source organism: Macropodus opercularis (assembly GCA_030770545.1). Taxonomy (NCBI): domain Eukaryota; kingdom Metazoa; phylum Chordata; class Actinopteri; order Anabantiformes; family Osphronemidae; genus Macropodus; species Macropodus opercularis. The sequence continues at coordinate 4,944,327 of CM061094.1, read as the reverse complement.
CTAAACATCCACATAAACGTTGTACGTGTGGGCAAGTAAGTGATGCTTTTCTATATTATGTGTGTGATTTGTAAGCAGTGCAGATAAATGTGATGATTTGATAAGTAAGAAATAAGAAAATAAAAAGTATAAATAAGATAAGCAAAGTCATGGAGAAAAATAAGTATCAGACAGGCAGTAAAGTGTGTGAATGAAAAATAGATGACCACTAGGTGAGTCAGTACAATATTTAATAAGATATATCTTACATCTTTGTCCAGACAGTCCTTCGAATCCTTCCACTACTGTAGTTCATGTTCATAGCAAAGGGACAGGGAGATAGAAGGTTTGCGCACAGTGTGCATTACAGTCAACATCAAACTAATAGTTACTGTAAGTTAAGATCAGTCACCTGCAGCATAGTAGTCTACATCTATGTGACACAGGAAATATGCAAGTGCAGGATTGAGATGCATCTGTTTATTGATGTGTTCTATGTTATGACAATAGCGAGAAACACAAACATATGTAAAAGCCATGCAAAAGTGAGCAGCACCATCAGACTTCATACAAGAACAACACAACAGAGTACAACACGCGACAAGACACAGTCAAAGTCAACAATTTAGTTTGACAGTGAGTGACAGGACAAACTGTTTGTGTTCTGCACCAAACCTTGGTGCGGATTTTGCTCCTCATGCGTCATTTTGCCAGCATTTATTGTCTTTAAAGGGCAGATTCCATCAACTTGGGCAAAATTCAAGTTTCCTAAACTATGCGCACACAAGGTTTTTTGCAGGACACTGAAATACAGACAGAACATTTCTCTGATGCTTCGACCAACAGTGACAGCACAACAGACAGTAGAGGGCAGTAGATGCATTGCAGACACCACTCAGCAAAGAGGAAATATGAAGAGCTTCATACCAAAATGTTACATTTATTGTTCCATGAAAGATTACAAAGTATACATCTGTTACTGAAGTCTTTGTATTTCATAAACAAATGTTTATGCCAGCTATTGCTTTTTAATTTTTTCATTTTGGATGAAGACACTTCTTAACAGAGAGGCCCAGACCTTAATGTAACCCATAGAGCAGGGAGACACACAAGCTATGCATATTTACTGTATGGTTACATTGGAGAACTGCTGAGAGAAAATTTGACGGCACTACAACACAAACAAACCGTTGTTGTTTTCTTACTCTTTATCTCCTTTACTATAGCGGTAAAGCATGGGGAGAAAGAAATACATAAGAAAATATTGGAATAGAATACTGTTTAATATCTACACAGTCAATCCACATCAAGCAGAAACTATCTACTTCAGATGTGCTTATCTGAATTAACAGCAAAAAGCTGGACGGCAATACAGTCCAACAAGTGGTTGGACTGTATTTCTTACTTTTGGCGACCTCCAGAAGGGGTCACAGGGACGGTGAGGGTTGTCAGCTTGGGGTCCTGTGGAATGAGAATTTGAGGAATATGACTTTGTTCCCCTCCTTGTCCTCCATCTTCTCCTCGCCTTTGCCCTTTTTTCTCACGGTCTGAGTCGACGTCCTCTACGTTAACGGCTGGGTGAAGGCCAAGGTTAGAGGTCTCTGGAGAAGTTGATAGACACAATAGGTTATTCATTTGTTTTTTTTTTAATTACAACTGAGCAAGAGTGACTCACACAGACAAGATAATAATAATAAGACATTAATGTCACATTAAGCATTGCAAGACACAACACAGGTAATCGTTACAAGCAGAAGCTACTGTAAGCAGCACAGGGACACAGGCAGATTTAGCAGGACCTACATTGGACTAATGCAGGAGAATCCACCTGTGAACTAGGCCATGTATACAACAGTGTCCTGATATCTGATAGAACTAGTTTACTCATTCCAGCAGTAAGCTGTTCAGTCTGGCTAATCTAGTTCACAACACACTGGCCCACTTCCATCTCTTTTGTAAATCATTTTAATAAGTTAAGTTAAAACAATAATTTTAAACAACAAACTATCTTTAGTGTTTCTTTTATACAAAGGAAGTGCACAAAAGTATGACAAACATACACTATACAAACTATTCTTTCTGACACCACATGGCACCTGAAGTCAGCCGATACTTTTTTGTAAAGAAATACTGTACATTTTAGTGTTAAATTTTAGAGCAGTTTAATTTGATTGGAATAATCACGAGACTTCTTCTATATCATAACTGAGGTCAGACAATATTCTGCAGATTCACCTGTGGGTCTTAAGTCATCTTCAGTGAAGAACACCGGGTTAGAGAGACCGGGCCGCTGGTAGGATGGGGAGCTGAGCTGCTTTGTCGGGGAGTTGCCGATGGGGGGAAGGCGCGGATAGGATGGCACATTGGGCAACTCAAGGGTGCTACCACTAAGAGACGATGGAGATGTGGAGCCGGACCGAAGCTGAGGATAATGAGGAGGAGGAGGGAAAGGGGAATGTCTAATGAGTTGATTGAGTTCTACATCATGGGGATTCATGTCTTGTTTCTGTTTTTGCTGTTGTTGTATTTGCTTCTTAGGCATCTTGAGGCATGAGGCTATTCAGGCGGTTTCTGACATTGAGGAAGTACTGCTGCGTTCGGCTGGGAAACTGCGAAAGCTTCTGTGGGACATTTGAAAAGCTCTGTGAGATACTGGAAAGACTGGGTCCGACTGAATCCCCTGAGCTTTTGGGCAAAAGTTCAGTCAGAGTCTGAGCAATATTTCTTGGGACCTGAGTAAGTCTGATCTGAGAGAGCTCTTGACGAAGTTCTGGGGGTAGTGTGGGCAAGTACTTGGTCACATCAGAGAACTGGGTGGGTAGTTTAGGCATGGAGGGTATTTTGGGAGAGGAAATGCCGTTCTCTTTGAAGAATGCGTTAATGTTGCCGAAGCACTCTGAGGTGTGAGGAATGCGCATCAGACAGTTCTTAAATGCGTCACAGCTGACTGGAGCTATGGAGGAGAGAGGTGAGATGTATAGTCAGGCCAAATATACTGTAAGCAATGTGGGCAGTAAGCAGTTTTGACAGCAAATAGCAATTTACACAGCCAGTATGACAGGGACAGAGTTCTAGTAGACAGGAAAATCTGAAAGTACAGTGACAGTGTCTGACATATGGTCACTCAAACAGACATCCAGTATAGATTATAGATAGATAGAGTATAGATTGATGAATGTAGACAAGCATGTAGGACAAGAGTTCTACTGATAAATATAAATGTTTTTAAATGTCAGACATAAAAATAACTCCTACCCATGTAAATTTAATATTTAATGAAAATTTTATTTTATTCTTGAGAAAAAGCAAAACATAAAACAATAGTATAATACATACCCCCACAGCCATCCCCATTGGCTTCTTGCTCCTAAAAAAACACAAAACCTTGTTGTGATAAAAAGTAAATAAACATATGAATCACAAAAAAATCAACATACCTATCTATAATTCATGTTCCAGTTACAGAAATATACAAAACAAGTAGAAATAATAAGAGGGAAGGAATTCTTTAAACAAATCATGGCTGGTTTTGTGTTTCTATCAAAAAATGGCATTTAATTGTAAAAAGCTCTAATTCCTGAAAGTCAGTCAAGCCAATTCAGAGGATTAAATTAAGTGTCACTAAGTTCAACCCATGGACTTTACTTTTTCAGCAGTTTTATCTGTGCTGGCGCTTCGACCGTTGTCCTCTGCTTTTTGTGGCTGCTTGGTCACAGGCTCAGGTTCTGAACTGGTTTTATGAGCTCCTGCTTCTGGTTCGGGTGCTGGGTCTGGTTTTGGTTCTTGTTCTGATTCAGGTTCAGGATCAGGATCTAGCTCGAGCTCAGCGGTTTTATCTGGTTCAGGACTTGGAGGCAGAGAAAGGGTTGTCTGCTGTGGCTCTGCTTCCTCTTTCGGCTCTAGATTTTTTAAAATATTAGATTTAAATGGCAGAATAAATGTGCAGACGATGCAATACTGATGATATTACACTACATGTCTTTACTGACATCATACTAGAAATGTACACACATTACTTATTACTAGATTAGATCTGTAAGGTACCTGGTTCTGTGATGGTGGGTTCCTGAGTCTCTTCCTTCTGTTTTTTCTCAGCAGGTCTCTCTTCCTCTTCTTTTCTGTTAAACAGAAAAGTGGACAAAATAGGTACAAGAAGGCACAAGAACGCACTGAGCCTACCTGAACACAACATTTGATCTGTTATAGAATAAAACAGTTGATATCTATCTACTAATATCTATCTAATCTACTTGACTTGACTATACCTATTTAATGTACAGTGAATATTTTCATTAGTTTACGTTCATTAAACCATGTTTGCAATTGGTGATTTGTGTGAATTAGAAGAAACAGAACGTGTAAATGTTTTAAACATATCAGGCTGATTTTTAAATGTATGTGCTGAAAAATGAAGTGAAAATGTAAAACTGATTTTCAGGACACAGAGTAAGCTATAAAATTAAATGATATTTAGAAATGAATTTACACGATGTGTTAAAAACACTGCAGGTACTGTACTCATAATACATATTACACACAATCTCTCACAATTTTTGTAAAATGTTGAAATAGATACAAACTTTACTTATTGGTAGCTAAAGACAGCGGCGAGCTAGTTTATCTCAAATGATTGATTTCTCAGATTTAACAAGCAAACAGTAACAGCATTATAATAAATGAAGATATATAATAAACTTTGCAAGATTTAAGAAATGGATTAGGCTTGTCAGTGTAAAAGATAATATCACGACCATTAGTTAGCCAACACGGTACTCACTTTCTCTGTCAATAGGATTTATGAGTCCACGGGCATCAAGACCCAAGTAACACAAACTCGGCTTTAAGGTTTTACAAAACACATTAAGATATTTCATGAATCCTAACAGAACAACATGAAAACTGTTCTATTACGCGTCTGTTTATCATTTCGTCTTGTCATTTTGCTTCTCCAGCAGCGGGTGCGCGCTGTTACCAGGGGAACCGCTGAGAAGCGGGAGGCGGGGCGGCGGATAAGAGGCCAGCTGTTGCCAAGGGAAGCTGCGGTTGCTAAGACACGACAGAGCGATGCTGAGGCAGCGCGCGGCAGCCGTCACATAACGAGAACCCACGGGATTTGGAATGAGACCTGTCAGCCTGATGAGTATGGTGCACTGTTTAGAAATAGCTGTATCAGCTTGAGAGAAGCAAGTGAGGTGGGGGCATTAGCGCTTTAGAGTAAGTACTTAATTTTAGATTTACAGGCGATAGAAAGATTTTTTTTTCTTATTCCAGACAACACATTGTTGCTGGATTAACCATCCAAGAAAGTAAGAAATTTCTTTTGAATTCTCACTCAGTGGCTTCAGTGTGCTCCATTTCGCTCTCCTCTTCGTGTGGCACTGGGAGCCTGTTCACAGTGAATAACACTGTCACATCGTTGTCAGAACATAAAAATGTCCAACCACATTTTTCTACTGCTGAGCACAGGGTCTTACTCAGCTTCAGGTTCCTCCAGCAGTTCTTGACTGTCCAGAGAGAGTTTAATGGAGTGTCCTTCACTGGCCATCTGTCTAATGGCCATCTCAGCCGTCTGCCTGGCCACCTCCTCAGCCATGCGTGCCATCTCCATGCGCTCCTGCAGCAGACTGATAAGGGATGGGAAACATAAATAAGATTTGTACTTTAAATGACGCAACCTGGTAATAAGACCCTCTGACTCTTACCGTTCCTCCATCGTAGCCAAAGCTACATCTTCAGCCTCCTTCTTGATGCTTTCAATAAAGGGCGTCCAGCGGCCTGTCTGTGTCTCAGCGTCTTCCTGACATATTTTCGTCACACTCTCCGATGGTTCAGGACTAGGATCACCACACTTCTGGGATTGTGTGGATACTTCCAGCAGTGAGATGGAATGTGTCTGCTGAGTGGCCTGTTGTTGGTGTGTTGGTGTTGGTTTAGTCAAGGACATGAATACTGCTGCAGCTTTGGGGAAAGCCTCCTGTTTCTCCTGACCCTCACTGTCTGACTCAACGTCTTCTAGTACCATGTCAGGCTTGAGTTTGGATGAAGCTATGTATAAGACACAAACCATATGATTGACTAGATATATTTATGAAAAGCAAGACATCTTTATCTTCTTTATCTTTTGGCTGCAGTGAAATGATTGCAGTTCATCAACTTGTTTTTATGATTAATCCCAGAGTTACCTCAAGCTCTATGCTGTAGCTTGTGAGAGGTTTTGTTTGATTCAGTAATTCAGCCCCTAAGGTGCTGAGGTAAATAAAGACGCTTGTAGGGAAATAAAGATCAAAATGTACTTTGTAGTTGATAAAATCCATCAGATCATTTTACATGTATCCTTTATTATTTCTGCCGTATTCAAATCTTTCCTTATAATCATATTGATATGTTTTTCTAACCAGCGTGTTTTCACTTATGACTCTTGGCTCTTACAAACCAAATAAAACAGAGTGAGACCAGACACCCAGGCCACAGTTCACACTTCAAGGCCATATATTCTAACCAAGTGGATCCAAGTGGGACTGTACATGCAGTACTCTTACAAGACCTAGACCGGGCTCATCTGTATTTAAGCACATAAATAATATTAAAGTGGTAATTATTTAGTCGTACTTGTACAAACAGATACATTTGATTAAATTTTATCCACATGTAATACAATGGTACATTAACATAGCTGCCATTTAATAATATGTTTTCTCTTGGGATCAATTTTACATTTCAAAAGTTGCAACCAGTACATCATCTTTTTGTGATGGACATTTTTGCTGGGCATAAAGTGGCAACGTTAATATGTTCTGTTCATAGCCATAGTTTAAAGCACAGTCATAGGAAGCAATAATATCAAGTCTGCAATCTTGTGTGTATAACACCTGCATCAAATGCTTGTGTCCAACACAAAATGTGCAAATTCACAACTGAGAACGAGCAAAGCTCTAATCTAGACAATATACAGTAAACGTGTTAGTGCAAATGGTAATACATTCATATTAACTGTATGGAGTACAGTCAGGTGAGTTGAACATATCGCTACATTTTAGTCGTATTTTACAGCTGCCTAAAGTTTCTGTACTGAGCTCCACACTACAGCAGCTGTAGCTCTGCCAACAGTTCAGTACAGTCTAGTGTGTCTTTCTGCCTGTGTGTGGGAACCAGAGCGTCCCCCAGTCGTCTCCTCCTGCTGTTTAAGGGGCTCGCAGCGCCTTCCCCCCTGAAACAGAAGGAGAAGAGGGACTGAGTTAGGCCCCGACCTTCCGACCAAAACACCTCTTCAATAACTATGGGGGGAAAAAAAAACAAGAGGGTGCTTCAACAGAAAACGTGAAATCATCATTTTCAAATTTCACAAAGATTCACAGAATCAGGAATATTTACCAATAAAAAAATAACAAATACCTGAATACACCCCATGTTATTAAAGAGATGTTTTCTGCTATTTGTAGGCATAATCCTTATATTTCATATTGATCCACTTGACTGAACTGTGAATTGTGGCCCTTGTAGGAACGTGGCAAGCAGGGTTTTTCTAAGACGCCTGAGAAGTGCATTCAACAAACAGTAATAATAATAAACAAACAACTCACCTTTCTGTAAAACGTCAGCTGCACCCTGTGGGCAAAAAGAAAAAAGAAAAAAGAAACAACAATCAGCGGATCGAGTTAACTGCCATCTTTATACTGTGGAGCCGGAAAAATTAGAATAACAGTAATGGATGGAGCAAGAGAACAACACATTATTTTACAGTCCTAAACTTACATCAGTGTCGTCTTTCGGTGGGATGGCAGGCTGCGGCAACTTCAGACCAAGCCCTGAGACAAACCAACCAACCACACTGTGAACAGAAAATGTAAACTTTTACACCCATTTCTGTGAGTTTACAATGTAAAATCTGTTAAAAAAGTTATTATTTATAATAGCAAAAATGATTAATTGTATTTAACTTCAGTCTAAAGGTTCTGGAGCCATTCTTCCATTCCTCTACAGTAGCACCTTCACTTATTATGGGTAATGAACATCTACCATTAAAACAAAAACTGACCCAAGATCAGGAAGTCAGAAAGGGTCATTTCTGTAATTTGAAAGTCATTCAGCTTGTGTTAGGAGAAATAAAAGGGACAGTGAGGGATCAAAACACACCCTGAGGCCTTGCTGTCAGTATCCAGTGAGATCCCACTGAGAGATTCAGGTGGTGGAGACAAAACTGCAGTGATGACAGAGACATGAAACTCAACAAACAACAAAATGTGTATTTGTGTATAACAGTGTAACTATATAAATGACACATAAGGTTTTAGGTGTTGTTTAAGGTGGTTGTATGCTATCAATGCCATGTTTATGTGTGCATGTACTTTTGTCCAGGGAAGAACGAGAGGACTTGGATGATGTTTCCATGGTTACAGCACAGGGGGGCACAGGCTGAGGGATAATCTGTTTTATCCAGTTGACCACGCTGCAGCAAAGAAAAGAGAAAGGTCAGCCCTCAGCACCTTAGTTTGTTACTGGTTGGAGTAGAGGTGAGCTTTACTCACTTGGGAGTGAACTGAGTCACCTGAGACTCAACCTCTGAAACCTCATCATCTGACACCATCTCCACCACTGGGATGTGGGGAAGGGGCTCAAAATCTGAACAAACAGACAAAATCAGATAGTTTCAGCAAAGAGTGATTATTATCTGTGGTTCTTTTATAATAAGAATTGTTTTGATCATTAGCAATTAATCAGTCAAATAAACATACCTGGCATTGTTGCTACATCATAGACCTAGAGACATAAAAGGGCATTTCAAGTCAAGACAACTGGAAAACACATCGTGTTCCCGTTATTATTCTTTATGTTAAACAGTTTTAGAGGTCTTGGGAGAAATAATACTCGATGAAAGTCTACAAATAACAGAATTATAGAATGCTTCGTGGACTGAACAGTTATTTAGCGGCCCTAAAGATAAGATGGTTGACACATGAAGGGTCTGGTTTAACCAGCAGTAAAGTTAATGGAGGGCTTTAACCTTGCTAAACCTCCTGTAGATTCCTTTATAAGCTTACTCCTTTGCACATGATTAGCCCTATAAGCCTGTGAGACAGTATTAAGTTGCTTGAGGTAAGTTCAAAGACATGGACTGTGTTGATGTTTGACAAAAAATGTTGTCGGCGATATATGATTTAGATGATTTCTTGACGGAGACAGCTTCTTCAGAATGTGTCAGTCTAAAGAGAAACAGGCTGATCGAGCTTCCAATCTGGCTAATTGAAGCCTGTGAGCCTATTATTATATTTTACGTTCAGTTATTTAGTTATTAGTTAATCATTATTTGCTGATGACAAACTGTTTTATTTGTTATGTCTTTAATATTTATATGAATAATATGTCTCTACGTACTTACTGTAATATGAATGAAAATCTCACCTCAGTGTGTTCTTCATTCTTACAATCGTTAGTTTCTCTGTACTTTTCATCAGGCTGAGGCAGCACCTTGGTCAAACCCTGAGTGACCCAACCTATGACACGTGACCTGTGAGAGAAACAAGCTTTAACCTATTATAGATAAATCCTCAACTGACATAAACTTGAATTATCTTTCTAATCATGACGTACCTTTCTCCATCCTCTCCTGACTGGTAGATGGAAAGAGGAGGAAGAATGATGGAAGAATTAGAGGTTAATGATTTCTCCTCATCTTTGTAGTTTTAGAAAGCTCAGAGGAATAATTTCACGATTAAAATCCCAAATTTGGCTTGTAATGTATAAACATAATTACAGCTTTACACTGATTAGTTACATCGCGGTATCACACATTTTTAGACTCACCCTGGCATCAGAGTTAGCCCTGTCAAGCCGAGGAGATCCAGAAGGCTGCGGGAGGGCACTAACGAACCCGTTGGACAACCAGCCTAAGACTCCAGTCTGGGCCTGACTGTGGAGGAGGCGACAAAGACTGGTCACATGTCAGTATGTCTACCCACACACACAAACAAATATACACACTCATGAATGCATTCACAGGAGCAGGTGGCAGATGTATTTTTACCTGTCCTCTGAAAGCTCGTCTGTGTTTTTCAGTGGAGGACTCTTTACTGTAAAAAAAAAAGAAGAATGTTGTGGACGTTTTCTTACACCTGTACTTAGCACACAAAATATAACCTACATACATATCTATGAAGAAGGAGATGGACATTGTCCTCACCTGCTCTGTTTTTTGGGGGGGCCTGTCATGTCAGTGTGGCAGAGAGAGAAATTAAGAGTTATAAGAGTGATACACACTGTGTGTGTGAAGATGTGTGTCTGTGTACGTGTATTGCCGTACAGTTGCAGGTGTCTTGGCAGTTTCATCTGTGCCAGGTGCTTCGGGAGGCTGGGGGACCACTTTCACCACCCAGTTAAACATCCTGTTGAACACATAACGTGTAATACAATGTGTTTTCACTTTTGAGTTTACAACAAACAAATCAATAACTCAACAGAATGGATAAAAGTGGTAGAAATCAGGGCTCTGTTTTTCACGCGAAACAACACCGAAGTCAAAATTCAGGTTAGACTAAAAGGCAGAAGGTAAAATGTTAACCTCACTTAACATAAGCTGCTTTACCACCAGGGTCCGCAGGTGACCGAGGGTTAATTGCTGCAGTTAGATGGAGGGAAACCAGTCACAGATGCACAGGAAAAGGAAAGTCTATCTCAGCACATTAATTTAACACAAAACAGCAGGAACTTGACTGAATTAATTTCATATGTGTGATTATCCACTCAGACAGTTTATCAGCCTATTTAGCTCACACATGTCCATCACGGCAGAAAGCGCTTGTTGTCGAAATGCTTTGACTTCAAATAGACCATGCAGGACTACAAGTCCATCCTTCTGTCTGTGACACAACAGAAGGATGGACTTCACAACCAAGACCTCGTTAAGAAAACAAATATATTGCAGCTGAACATTTTAAGAAAAAATAAATGTTGACAAACAAACGAACAAATTCATAAATAAGACATTTTAACAAGCTCAAGTTTTGATAACTTGACTGTTACAGTGGTCATGGGTGACGATGCCCACTGTAGACACAGAGTGTACAAAACTGACCTGGAGGGGGCTTTTAAGCTGTGGGAGTTACTCTATTATCTGGTCATCAAAAACCCAGATAAAAGGCTTCTTTGCACAGCTGATAACTCATTTGATTCCTGACACGCTGTCCCCTCAAAGATCAGAGGGCCTATTTGCTGACTTAACCCGATGTGTTTTTTCACCCCTCAATAGTTTATATATACAGAATGATGGATTTTCCTCCATACAAATATCATAGATGTGTTTTCCTTACCTGTCCGTCTACAGGTGGTTCTGCATGCCGGTGGTGTACAGATCCAAAGTGCTGCAAAGCCAGCGCAGGTTTGCTGGGATTTCTACAGCAGCTGCCTGGGGCTAACTGGATTAGCCAGCACCACCTGAAGGTCAAATTACAATCCTGGACTCACAGATTAACAGCAGAGACGCGTATTGTCATGACATCATTTCCGTGACCTAAAAACTGTTGTCGGCCACCCCTGGAGAAAACAGCAACAAGTCGTGATTCCTCAAATCCTCCATAAATAGTTTATGGTAAACCACCATTTACTATACTGTGCTCATCCAGATCATGAATTTAGTTTATATTTATATATGGGTATTCTATAATGGATGTCCAGAGCCAGGTGAGAGACTCCCTTTATGAGACACTCCCTTTATGACATCATAAAGAGATCTCCTCTTTGTGAAGCGACTGTTGTTAGACAGGATTCTATAAAACAGTGTTTGCGCATAGAGCTACAGAAAATAAATATTTAAAATAAAATCAATTTTGCATTGGGGGCTATAACAAAATGATTAAGTAATTATTTAATGAATTAGTAACTTTTATCATTTATTTTATAATTTGTGTCACTCAGTTGCAGCACAGACTGATTAACCTGCTCTCTAAGCTGTCGTTTCCTTAACTCCTCGATAAGATGTGTAGTAGATTCTTTAGTTATTAAGAATGAATTCAACAATTGATAAAAATACAGTTTCATAAAAACTGCAGTTTAAACAATATCGTATCTGCCAGTCTGTTCTAGACTGAAGTTAAAATTAACTTTACTGTGAGATTCAAATAACTTATGGAAGAGATGGAAGAAAAACAGAAGAACATGTTCCATAGTAGAAATACTAAGAAAATATTGGTACGCTTCTCTTCCAGTTTAATTGCAGGCTATGAGTGGAACAAAGAAATTTTGATTAAAGGAAAAAGTATAAAAACAAAGAAAAATAAAATAAGTAAACTACAGAGAAATCACAGAGATATGTTATATTATTTAGTGTAAAAACACCATGCCATCATTAGCTCCACCATGAGGCTCACGCCACATCCAGGGAGGCTTTCTGCATATGGGAATGGGAACTACAGGACAAATAATGCTGCTGATGCAGTGGGTAGATCCCATTATCAGCTCAGCAGGGGATAAGCTGGGAGAACATGCCAATGACACAGACCCTTGGTCCTTGACTGGAATATGGCAGCACCACACTGGCCTCAATCCTAATTGAACATCTGGATAAAACAGGGGGCAGTGGTAAAAGGACTATGAGAATGAGACAGATGGTATGGAAACAGCACTTAGTGGGAAAACCACGTTTGTGGCAAACGCAGTCTTAACTTGTTAAATGTGTTTAACAATAATGTATTTACTCTACCCTTCTAAAGTTGGGAAAGAGTAGTAGGCCATAAAATTACAGAAAGAAAAAGAGAAAATGACAGAAACAGCAGCTGCAGAGGTGAAGTTCTACTGGATGATCTGTGATGGAAGCTAATCCTGATTACCTCAGACATAAAGACACGGAGCAGGGTGCTGTCCCTCAGGTACAACACATCCACTGTGGACACAGATCTGCGTATATGATGATCAGAAAAGGTTAGATATCATTAGGAACTAACTGCAAATGTACATTTAAGGAGTCGTAAAACGTATATAGCGTGATTATTATAGGATAGTACTTTGAGCATTTTAACGTTATGCAATTTGTTTTATCCAGCTTTTCTACCACATTTTAGACAGAAATGGCTGCATTTGATTGATTTGACTAAAATTTTACTTTTTTTTATGCTTTATTTTTATTGATCATGGTTTTTCAGGACGTTACAAAGATTTTTCACGTTTTAGAGAGAATAACGCCCTCTTGTGGCCAAAACCAAAACCTTGAACTTCACACTTGAACAGTGGCACGAAACTGCATCTTATAAGGACACAGAGGTATAAATTGCAGCAAAGAACATTGTTGCCTTTATTCGTGAATTTTATTTTGGAATCTAAAACATTGGCGTTATCTGCACAGACCTAACAAAACATGCTCTGCATGCATCAACATTGTTGTAATGATCTACTGTTGCTAGTAAAAAAAGAAACAAAATGTACAAAACTATAAACGACAAGTAGAGTAAACATTTAAAAAAAAAAAAAACTTTCCGTCATGCTATTCATAGAATATTCACAGAAGAAAAACTATAAAACAGCAATAAAGTAGAGTAATGATAGCCAAGGTAAAGAAGAGTGCAGAATTAAATGAATGTATGCAAGAGCACAGACTTATTGTGAGGCACAGCAACAAATGAAAACAAGATGAAAAATGAAAAGAGTAAAACTTAGAAGAGGAAGGAGGTGGCACCAAGGTGCACTTGGTGGCCCAAATATAGGTCAGGAGGCACAACGCCAGCGCTGCCCCTCCCCCAAATCTTTCCAACCCGCCTCCCACTCTTGCTTCTGCTTTTCCACAGAATATTGGCAAGGAAATGCTGCCTCCCTCTCCCCTCCTCAATCTCTCTCAACTCCTTACCACCAATTTTTTTTATATCTTTCCTCCTCATGCCTGACGTTACTAAATCAGCAACACAGCAACATGTGGTCTTGATCGAAACCAGACGCTGACCCCTTCTTCTGTAGCCTACAAGCTTTTCCCTGGACACATAATTAGCTTAAATCTATTTAGCATTAGTGAGAGTCAGAACAGCAGATCACAGGTTGAGCTGAGATGGACAGAATCTGTAAGAGACCCCAATTCTTCTCATTAAAACGCATTAAAGTCCCCATCTCCTGTATTGCTTCCAGTCCTGGGATCAGTTGTATGTCAATATGTCTCAACAGTGGTGCAGCTTTCGTGGCCGTGGTGGGAGGAAGGGAGGCTGGAGCCTGTGTGTCTGTGTGCAAAAAAAACCTCTATGTGCCTTTGTTTGGGTAAGTGGTTTCTCCATGTGTCTGCATATGTGGACATACATGCACAAATGAGTGCAGCTGGGTTTTTTTTTTTTTTTTTGTTATGCTGTGGTGCGTGTGTGAGGGCAGTCATGAGGGACTCGGTGGGAGGCAGGCGGCCACGGATGCGCACAGCTGTCTTACATTCCTGTGCTGGTCAGAGCTTGTCCTGCTCAAACTTTGCTTGAGTTTCAGTAGCACAGCGTGTTGTGCTCTCCGCGAATGCGCGAGTGAAGCAACGTCGGCAAACAACAAAAACGACGACGACAAAAAGGCACGTCATATTCAAAAAGTGCAAATTGTGTGTTAAAAACAGAAGGTTGGCTGGGACACCTCAGGCAAACTTATTAACGCAGTTATTTGATTGAATAGCTATAAGTGCTAGTGTTTGTTTGTGTGTATGTACAGTATGTGTGCTTCGGGTTAATGTGCATCTCTGACTTTGTCCCTATCTGCCTCTTTGTACAATGAATATCGATAGAAAAAGAGAGTTTGAGAGTCTCTCTTTGTGATGACCTTATGCTGAGAAGAGTTTTATGACATGTAGTACTTTTCAGATAATTGAGTGGCATAAATGAAGAAAAGGAGAAAAGCTTTGAGGCCAAACCACAGGCACCAGCATTACCGCTTGACAATTACTTCACATGAGCATTACAAAGTGCTCCTTGGCTCTTTTGACGTTAGTACTGGGTTAAATCTTCATCTTCATTCCACGGTGCCATAAATTTGATGGCAGCGACTGAACCCAACAGATGACGTACACTTGCTCTACCTTTTAAATCTGTCTGTCACACCCAGTCCTGCAGCGAACGCTTGCAGTGCACCAAAGCCCTCGGTGTCTCTTTGTTCTGCAGAGTCCTGAGGATGGCGTAGATCAGGACGAGGATGCACAGGATGAGAACCAAAGGAACAGTCACCATGATCAGGGTCATGACCTTTGATTCATTATCGGCCACTGTAACAACTACGTTCACCTCTTTGTCCTCCTCTTCTTCTTTCGGGCTTTCAGGCTTAGGACTTAAGTCCTCATCTGCGTTTGTGTCCTCGTCCTGGTCAGAAACTCCCACGCAGCCCATGAAATCCTTCAGGATGGAGCGAGGGTAGCCTTCTTCTGCTTCTGTCTTGCGGTTGTCAAACCTCCAGTAATTCGTGCCCTTGTAGAAATAGGTGTAAGCTGCGTGAGAAGGAAAGAGGTTTTAGTCAGGCAACCTTGACACTTACTGTCAGGAAACATCAAAGTGAAGATTAAAGTTAATAATGTTTCCCTACTGCAGGAGGGATTCAAAACCTACAGCTTGTGCTGGAAAAGTCATAAAGACTGAATAAAACATTTTGTTCACGCTTGTTAAAACTTTACAAAGCATCAACATGTAAATGTGTCTTTCTATGTGAATTAGGTGCCTGAAGGTAGATTTTATTACCATACAGTATTTCCACTCTTTGTGCTAAGCTGACATAACCATCAGCTGGCTTCATATTACAATGCAGACACAAGAGCGAGGATTTTATTTAAACTGGCACAACAACAAAACAATTCCCCTTTTTGTTTTTACACAACATCAAACTATACGAAATGTCACTTAAAGAAGATTCAAGACTTTAGACTGTTTAAATAAAGAAACGACAAACAACTAGGGTCAAGTGCACTTTTGAAGGTCTTTGTCTTTGAAGAATAATAAGCAACGCAATAATTTGTGTTCATATCGAACTACGGTAAGCAATAAAAAAAAAAAAAGCTGCGTAGGTTTTGCACATTAGAATCTGGCAGTAAGATGCAAAAACAGACGGACACAATCTTTTGACGTAGTGTTCACGTCGTAAATGTGGCTGTGTAGTGGAAAGCGAGCTTGAAGGGGTATTATAGCAGTCTGGGAGGATATAAGCCCTGACTGTTACTGAGTGCATTTAGAGCAGCTCTGCCGCAAATCTAATTTCCAATGCAAGGACGAGCCAGCCCTCAAACCTCATTCCTCCCCTTCTCTCTCTCTCATCCTCATACTCTTCTTGCTGCTCTGCTTGCACCAATCTAACCATTCCCAAATGTAATTATTTCCCCTCTGTCTCTTCCACTCCTCATTTTACTTCTCCTACTTTTCCTCCCTCCACCTTTAACACTATATGCGCAGCTTTGGTTTTGGTTCATCATTTTTAATATAAGATCCACTGATGTGGCAGTATTTCAAGTCTCTATTTACCACCGTCATCACTGAGGAAAGCTCCTTTGGGCGAGGGAGGGATCCTGCCCCATTTGCTGATCGGCTTGGGGAAGTCACGGTCTGTAGTCCGGGTCTCCTCGTTATATTGCCAGTACCTGTGTACAGAAATTGATACCTCGCTTTAAATAATATTTGATAACAAATGATTATGAATGTGATTTAAAATAACTTTCAGTGCTGATGTTACTGATCACTTCTGAATGTGTGTGTTAACAATCTGCATGCTATGTACCGGTCTTCTGTGAAGAAGTAGGTGTAGCCGTTGGGCTCCCACCAGATCGCTGTGTCAATCTTGTGCATATGAACTCCTCGTCCATACTCGTGCAGCGGCTGAGGGTATCCTGGCAGCAGATCGGCTTCTCTGAACACCCAGTATCTATCACCTGCAGAGACAAACGTTGCTCTGAAGAGACAATGACATGAAGTACAACTGGACATGTAAGCCTTTCTTACCTGTAATAAGTGATGGGAGCATGAGAGAATGAATGAAAGCTCTGCTGATTCGAACCTCCAGAAAGCATGGTGCATATTGTACATACTGCAATGTGCAGTAATAGCTCATCATCATGTTTCAGATTTAACTTTCAGGTATATCATGCACTACTCCACACCAAAATCATTTAGATGCAGAGACGCATTCCTGAAAAACCAGCTTCTTATACTGTACTTTTCAAGAATGACATGTAAAAGCTAGAAGAATGCCAGCTGAGATTTACAGAACCTTTCAATGGTTGAGAGCAAAGTCACAATCAAACGCACAGAAAATCCCGAAAATGCATGACAAATCACCACATGGAGTGGTTGTTAAAACTGAAGTTCTGCAGCTGGTCACATCTGGAGCAGCGCAGGGCTGCGAAGGCTGATGCAATCCTCCTCTCATGAGGCCTCTAAAGGCCCAGCTGGACCGGCGTCACACTGGGCCAGCAACAAATGACACATGGCACCGAACCCATTCACACTCAATGAACTCAGTAACACACTTTTACAGGCTTCAGTGACACACACACACACGCAAAGACACACAAACTCTGTACTTTTGTCTGCAGCCGTGCCGTCAGACTGTACAACAGTTAATCATCTGGCTGGCGGATTTCTTTTCTTTTTTACATAACTTCTAATGCTTTAAATATTTCCTTGTGTATCTGAGCCTGCATGCGCGTGTGCCAGATATGGAGAAGTATAACTGTGTTGAATTGTTACCATCCCCTTGTAAATCATGCTGCACAAGGAAATGCTGAGTTTGCACTGTTTCCCTCACTGTGACCAGTTGAAATCAAAGCACAGATTTGTGTTTTACTTCATTTTGTGTTTATAGAGCGCACATTTAAACAGAGCCACGTTGTCTGCAGCTGTGCTTGGGTAAAGGCAGAGGAGAAAACTTGGGGTAATTACACTTTGTTGTGCCCTTAAGCAAGGCGCTAAAGTACAGAAATGGTTACCAGAACCTTTCAAGCGGATTTTGACGTAGCATACAGCATCCTACGGCTGCTCGGTGTGTGGGTGCTGTATTAGCAGAGCCAGCAGCGTTCGCCTACCTTTGAAGAAGACAAATTTGCCATCATGGCGCTCATAGGCTGCATCGATGTCACTGGGCAGGCCAATCCAGAACACAGATATTGGCATAGGATAGTTATCCAAGACCCGGTTGCGCCGCACCCGCCAGAACCAGCGCCCCTGTAAAGCAACAAGACAAAGTACTGTTTATCTTTCATCTTAGTATCTTTCCGAGCTTTTTACCATCCACTTCCGTTTATATGGCTTTCTTGTTATTTTCAAGGAACATCAAGGATCAGTGACATGCTTCTTTCATGCAAACATAACTCGAAGCTGTGCAAACAAACGTCAACTCTGGGATTAAACTGCATCTGAAGATATGTGTACAGTAAATCATTACTTCTCACCTTGAAGACAAACATCTCCCCCCTCAACATGGTCACTGTGTCAAAGTTTCCCTCACATATGTCAGGGGCCTGGTTGTCTGGACGCTTGGGAGGCCGTGGAGGAGCAGGGGGCCGAGGTGGAGGATGACGAGGAGTTTTAACTGGTGGGGTTTCAGGCTCTGGTCTAGGTTTGGAGTCAGTGGGTCTGGAGGAGGGAATGACGGGTGTTGACGGAAGACTGGTTGTTGGTTCCGGCTTGGCTGTTGGATCCAAGTTATCGGTTGGATAAGGCAATTCATTTGGGGGGATGGTGGGAGGAGAAGAAGTGGGTCCATCTTCAGGAGGAGAAGGGGAAGTGGGGTAGGGACTGCTGGGTTCTTTGTCAGGGATGGGAGAAGAAGTTGGGGCATCGCTGATGAAAGGACGACCTGGGAAGGAAAAGACGGAGAGAGCATGTGAAGGGGAAATTCAACATGGGCCGTTCTGAAAAACAACTTCCATCTGCAATGAAGCAACTTTCATCCTGCTGGTCTGTGTGGCATTAAACATTAATCCCCTTCTTTTATTTTCTCTTCCCTTCTCATTACACTGATCTCCATCCGTCCTCACACTACAAAAAAACTTTAGTTTCCATTTTGAGTCACACTCATCTGACTGTGACTGTGCCACTTTTCTTTGGAAAAAAAAAAATCAGCCCAGTTGGTTGCTAAGAAAGGAAAACACAACAAATGCAGTCCATTATGTAATATATACATAGACAGCTGATGAGCTTGAGAAATGAGGTACACTCAGCCAAAAATACTGCTAGGAGTATATATTGAGGCCGATGTTGGCCAGTAACCCAGACATCAGCACCTGCAATATACTCTGTCTAGTGGAGGTACACAAGTGTTGTTTATTTCCAGTCTACTGGTTTTTCCAATAAGGCCTTGCAGTGTCTGAAAGCAATTTAGCAGTTTATTCTGTGAACTTGTTACAGTACTGATATAACATTTTATATTTATCAGTTTGTTTCTTTCAGATGTTCTTTGTAAACCAGTCAAATCAGCTTAAATCTGCCTTTTTGTTCTACTTCCTCACTCACTCCACCCGCATGCTGGAGCTTATCCCAGTGGCACAGTGGCAGGCACTTATGTTGTTACTTTTCAAAAAAATATAACAAATGCTGAAACACATTGGAGCTGGATGCTGGGGATCATTTTTGTTATTGGTGAAAACATTCTCATTACGCAATGATTCATCACATCCATTTGACCCATTGTTAAAAGCTTTTTCTTTTTGTCAGATCCTTCGTGAGTCACGTGAACACAATAATAATGGGCCTTCATCCAATCACAGCCTCCCTCCAACACAGTTAGTTTAGCTGTAAGAATCCACGCACTCTGCATAATTTATGTCAAAACACCGACTGTGTTGCTTAACGTCTACAAGACCTTTCGCATCTAATCGGACACAGTCTAGTTTCCTTTGGTTCTGACCTCTAGTGAATCTGCATCAACAGACCACAACTGTGTGGGTGAGGAAACATTTCTGCTGGGGAAGCTAAGAAAACCATAAATGACATTTCAAATTTTTTATTCTGTTAGATAATAACAGAGATATAACCTGGACAAATAGATAGTAAACTAATGTGTATGCAGAGGAAAGTATATACTTTCCTGTGGAAAATATGCTTTGTTTGAAGCAAAAGAAATCACAAATCAGTAAACCCACATATAATGAAAGACTGCAGTGGTGACAAATATGGTGGTTTGACCTATAATTACAGCTCTAATTGGAACATTGTTTCATAAACACATGCAAACAATACACGTCACTGCACACACCTATTGCCCCTATTGTAACTGACATAAATACACACAGATGTAATGTGGCATCTGTTTACACAGAGAAAGCATGATGACATCATTATGGAGCGTGTGTCTGTTTATATCCTCTTTTTTTCAAGGCTGCTTGTCTTTCATTTTATGAGGGTGAGAATAGCAAAATGTCTAGTGACTGTTGCTGGGAACACTGAGTATTTACACTATTAAGTGATTCCGTTAAGGTATTTTTGAATAATTTCCTCTGCAAACACAGTCCTACTCCATCTCTGTTTGCACTCTGCACACAAGGTAACTTTGCAAAACATGCACCAAGTTCAATTTGCCTTAACATAAAGAGAGCACTGATACAGTACAAGATGCGTTTCTCACCATATATGTGCTGTATTCCTCTAATGTCATCGTTATGTAGCGTAAAGTTGCGTGTGGGAGTCCACTGGTAAAAAGGAGCCATCACAGCGCTGGGGTTATCCGAGTGCTCCAGACCCAGTGCGTGACCAAGTTCGTGGACGGCTACCAAGAACAGGTCTATACCTGCAAGACACACAGTGGCTGTGAGAACTCTTTAACTTTCATTATATTATATGATATGAATGTCTGAAAATTTAAAAAAAGGCTGTACATACTATACATTCATAAAATCAGAAACATAGTATCAACTACTACTATTATATTTAATGACACTGAAATGCTGTATTTGCATGTTATGCATGTAACATGTGAAACCAAACAAGGTGAACAAATGTTTTCTTCATGTAATCTGTCTCCTCCCTGCCTACTGTACTAGTGCAAACGTGACACAATTTGTAGGCGGCAGTGGCTCAGAGTTAGAGCTGTTGGCCACCAATCGTAGGATCGGTGGTTCGATTTCGGGCTTCCCCAGTAATGACACTGAACCCCAAGCTGCCCACAGTTTTCCGGGAGCTGGTCGCTCTATTTAGCTTCAGTTCAGACCACAAAAAACAAATCAAATTACGAACCTTCTGGATTTTGGTTGTCAAGTGTCCAGGGCTCATCAGCATCAAAGTGTGTATCGCCACCAATTCCCGGTCCAGGATAGTAGGCGTGTGCTAGCGACCCGCCCTCACCATCAAACAATGACATATCACCATGGAAACCAGAGGCAAACAAGATTAGAATATCAGCAAGCTCTGTTTGGCTGCTGTTGGTGCTGACGTTGTTTTCAGCAGGAACCTCCTCGAAGGTGAGCGGAGTGACTCGTCTCCACACATCGAAGGCCTTTTGAATGGCGTCGTATATCCGCTCCTCTGCCAGCGAGGAGGGAAAGAGCTGATTCACGATACTGAAGCAAGAGGAAAAAAGCATATCAAGGTCTGTATATCAGCAATGCTGCTTCATTATTATCTAATTTTCACAGTCAGTTCTGTGCCATAAACCTGTAGGTGATGTGGTCTTTGTTCCACTGCTGCCCAGTGATGGCGTAGCGTTTCTTCCGTACTCCATCGCCTAACTCCTCTGCTTCTCTGTCAGGGAGGCCACAGCGAGGCCGCTGCATGGCCCTACAAAGCCACACACACGCAAATGTCATGTGTCAATCAACAATGGCAACCATTCAGATGGGGAAAGTATGATGATATCATAACGGCATGCTGCTTTGAGCAAGATCCACTGAAATGTGCATATTTGTCTACTCCCTGACATCCGCTAAAACCAGTAGCAGACTGGAAAGAACCAACACAAAGTTTCTATTTCCCGAAATGTGTGAAACTAATCTTACATATAAAATAATAAAATAAGAAATAACCCAAGAAACTGCCTTCAATGATTGGACATAGAAGAAATAATCATTATTATAACAAATTCCAGGGATTTGAATTTGTGGTCAGTTCACTTACACGGCAGATTACAATCACTGGTACTGATGCATTACAGAACTTACGCAACAGTGGCCTGGTCCATCTGTCCAGTCACCTGCAGCCCATAGAACTGCTGCATGTCACTGATGGCTTTAGATAGAATCTGAGCCGACTGCATGGTGGACATCTGTCTGCTCGCCTGAGACAGGTAGCCAAACCGGCGAAGCCATGCCTGCAAGAAAATGATATGAACAAGATTTTGCTTACGGTGACCTGAAAGTTACTTTGATGCATGTGTCTGCACCTCCTGCCACTGACACATGGTGGATACATGTATCTGACGGGCAGAGAAGACATATCTGCAGTGTTATGCCAACCCAGAGACATGTCTAATGAATGGAAAGAGCATGTCAGGAGTTAAAGAAAAAGAAAGTAGAGATAGAGACCAGATGGCTCCCATTAACATTACTGCATTCCTGTTTTTCATTCCTGCACTCACAGCCAGGATGAAGAGAAGAGTAGAGACAACTGAATTGTTCCTGACAAGCATTAAACTGTATGTGGGTCCACAATGTAAACACACTGGTCTGCTTGTATGAACATCTGGCTGACAGTCCAGTGACAGATGCTGAATTTTCCCTCACTGCTACATGTTTGGTAACATTGAAACAGAGCGTGTACAGCCACAAAGCCAACCAAGTCATAAATCAAAACGTACCTCAAAAAGCCCCTTAACAGTGAACTGTTTATTGATCTGCTACAATAAAACTATAAAACTTTGGATTACAGATTTCTACCACTGTGTTGTCTCAAGTTGCAGTTGTGTTATAATAAGCCATAGATGTAGATACCACAACTAATAAATAAATAACAAAATCATAACATTCTTAAAATATGATTAATAGTCAATAAATGCCATCTTTCCACCCAGTAAATTTGTTTTACCCAGTTATAAAGTCATTTTCCTACACTCTAAGCTTAAAAACAGACTGTTTATTAGCATTCATTCCATGTGTGTGACACATGTGAAGTGTTGACGTTAAAAGAGGTCAACAGGTCAAAAAACATCCTACTAGTGCAGCCACCCACCTGCTGCTTTATATTTTGGACATAGGAAGAAACACACAAAAAGTGTAAATATGATTTAAATTAATTAAGTGGGCTGATTGGAAACATCACGATGAATAATTGTGGCTATTTAAGAGTGAAATGTGGTTACACCTCGGCACACACACACACATTACTGTACCTCAGCACTGAAACCTTCTTCCTCTGGGACATCTGCCACTGTGCTGCAGAGTATCAAGGAGCGTAAAGACAACAGTGTGATGATGATGATCTGAGTCCAGGCTTGATGAGGTTCCATCTTCATTATAGACTGCCTGTGGTCCCCAGATGGGAGCTCAGATCTGTGCGAGATACGTTGACAATGACAAGCCAAACAGCTTCCTCTGACAGGCAGGACAAAGAACAAAGTGCGTATCCGCGGACTCCTCGCTACATTTAATCACCAGATCAGCTACAAGTGAGCTATCGGTTCATTTTGGAGTCGGCACCTTAGAAGCTTCAAATAGTGATGTCACACAAAAACGATTTGAAAATGTCTCCGAATTTAAAATATGAATCCATTCCCGGTTACAATCAGCTGCCTCGTGTCGCTTCCAAGTGCTCATGTAGAAGTTTCTTAACGCATACAGATGCTGTAGCCAGCAGGCAGAGTCCTTGCCCCCTTTTTGACATTCACAACACGGTGCCCAGTAATCCTGAGAAAGTGTCCTTCACCTTCCTCTAACACACACACCAAAAAAAAGAAATGTGTCCGAGGCCAAAATGTGAGCGCTCAAAAGTTGAACATTTTCTGAAGTTACGCGAAAACGACCAACATGGAAGAAATGAGCGCAGACCTTTGCAAGACTTCCTCTGCTGTTCAGTCCATTTCTGGTTTTATCGCGCAACATAAGCGCGTTGAGCAGATACTTTAAGACCACCGACAGAGCCGAGTAGAGAATAAAAGACTTCTAATGTGTCCCTACCAAGAGGATCCTCCTCCATCTTAACACACAGCCACATCAGAGGCGACTGGAATCGAGCGCTCACTGCGACACCTGCTGTTTAAAGGGGGAACTACAGCTCGACACCAGCAGCTGGTCCACATGTCGTTAACGTTAGAACCTACACCTGCGCGTTTCTGCCTCGCCAACAGCCTATTAACACAAAACTGTTTCATTAGCTGCTCTCAGGAATGTTGTCGTTTATTATTATAAAGTGCCGCATTTCCTTTTCCAAATACACAGTAAAAGGCAAGTTTCCAACATTTCTGGCCTCTAGTAAATTTATTCATACATTTGCAAGTCACCTGTTTTGGTTAATTTTATATTAGGGACGGCATAAATGAAGTTACACTTTGTGAATTTGTATATGATATTTATTTTATGGAAGTTTAGCAGCAGTGTTGTCAGTGCTCAACTTGTGCAAGTCTCTTGCTGCCTGCTCTGGCTACAGTGGTGAGGATAATGAGCAATAAGCCCACAGACCAGATCCCTGCTATGATCAGCACCACCGTCAACAGCATGTCTGGGGGAGAAAAGGGAGATGGAGATAAAATTTTTAACTCAAATCAAATACAACAGGATAACTGCGTTCAGTGGGAGAGAACAAAGATAACTGGAATATGAGAGACAGAGACAGGAGTAGAGAATTAAATAGCAACACGATAAAGAAAAAGGAGGTTACTGGACTGAGGTCTGTCTGGAATTTCAATCGTGATGGGTCCATATGATAAGAGGCCCTGGTTGGGGTCTGGTCTCACAGCTTCTCGCTTACTAATGGAATTACAGTTCTGTGAGAAAACAGCAAAGTCAAATTGTAGCAGCATGATGCACATCTCATGTGTGAGCAGGTGTCTGAGGCCTACTTTTGCGTTGTTTCTTCTGACGCTTGACCAGTATACATATAAACCTAATGTGTAGGTGAACTCACAGGTGTGCAGGACGTGACTTCGTCTTGATCGCACAGCTGTACTGTGCAGTGCAGATAGACTCTGTGGGGTTCGGCTATAAACCGAAACATGTCGAAGCCATAGCGAACAGCAGAGCTCTCTCCATTACGCCCGGACTGTTCCTCACTCACATTAAGAAAGAAGATAGTTGGATCACTCACGCAACTGAACGAAGAGATGGGTAGAAGGAGAGTAGACAGTAATTATAGAGTTTAAGGTTTAATGAGAAATTATTTGCAAATGCTAAGACATGATCAAACCCATTCAGAAGCAGGTGGTGAGCCGATCCCTCTGTACTGTTAGGCTGGTGAGACTGTGTGGCCCAACACTCATTAACCCGAAGCAGGAAATCATCTGGATGATCTATTACCTTCACCTCCACAAACACCTAAATAAGTTAAAAATTTGATGAAAAAAAACCAAAAAAAACTTTAGAAGATCCAAACTGCTTAAACAAGAAGGAATTGCATTTGAATTCATATTTAAGTGGATGTTCTCAGCATTTACTTCCCTTATCTCCAAGTTCAATGGCAGGGGCACTACTGAAGGCTTTGGAGTAAGTCTGGTCTGTGTACAACATCATCTGTATTGTGACATCATGCTCATCTGCATGTATCACTGTCTCACTACAGAGGAGAGAGAGAGAAGAGAGAAACAGGCTGGGTCTCTGAGTTCATCAAGTCATGTGATAAACAAGCTCATCAGATGACTTCCTTAGCCACTCGCCACATGTTTTTATTAGACGTTTAATAAACAAGTCTGATGTAGCATGAGAACACACAGCTATTGGCATTTATTATCCAGTCAATGACACTCTATGACATGGTCATATTTATGCACTAATGGCAGGTAATAACCAGTAAATCCTCACCTCAACCATGACCACAACCATAATCATTAGACACAAGTAAGTTGGGCATGACTTGCAAAGTGATCACGTTTGGCAAAAAATACCAAATAATGTTTTGATGTAAAGCAGCATATCAAGAAGACTATAGAATAGGAATTTTGAAACCCTAATGTACTTGTGAACAAACAAAATCCAGTGTATAAATAATTTACAGTGGATTAAACTGACTTATTTCAGTTTCTGTGAAAATTTAAATGCCATCGAAGTGGTTACTCTTGCTCACCTGGAGAAAGGGGTGATAGCGAAAGGCAGACTGACTCTTCTGATGTATGGATAGTGGCATGCGTAGTCGATTTTGATGACTGGATCTCTAATGATGTTTCCAGCAAGCCGAGGCGCTGATAGTAGAGTCAGGGCATACGTGATGTGAGTGTAGTTTTTCTGTAGGGAGGGGAGAGAAGAATTGCAAATAGCTATTGATTTCAGTATCAAGTATTCTCAACTAAACTTTAAATTCACCACATGAAATTAGACCTATGCTAGAATTGTATTGTAGACGTAAATAGATACAAGTCAAGTTGTACCAGTAGCTTGCCTCCACAAGTCAGATATTGGTCTTTGGACAGCCTGGACATGTAGTACGGCACGCTGTCAATGACTTCTCTATGAGCACGACAGGATTTGTTGGGCAGATGCAGAGACTCCAGCGGAGCGTTGTGATACTTGAAGAAATCTTCAGCCGCTCTGATTGATATAAAGTCTCTGCCACACACAACTTTAATATGTGCATCTGTAAAAGGCAATGGCTGCACGTGTTATGGTTATTTTACTGCCACAATTTGTGATTATTTTAATACTGTACAGTTCACCATCAAAGACACGTTCACCAGTATTACCCAATACAAATATTTAAGAAAATGTTCTCTTAAGGCTATTAATTATCTGAAAGTACAAGATTTGTTAACAGAGTGAAACTGAATGAATAATTTTAGTCTACATCCGCAAGAACAAAACAAAATAGTACAGTAGTTTTTCAGACCTGTAACGGAAAGTAGGTTACGTGAGTTAATAGAACGTGGTGAATAAGCAGAAACAAGTTCAGCAAACCAAACAGTGCATCAGGTTCCATGTGAGGACACAACATTAACGGTTCTTTGCCTACTTCTATCACAGCGGTCAGAGTAGTAGCCCCCGACGCACGTGCAGCGTCTCCGGTCCTCGGACAGGGCGCACGCGCTGCGATCAGTGCAGTGCTCCACGCTGCAGACTCCTGCAGAGACACACCCGTCACTTCACCGGGACGACAACGCGGTGATGTGCGTTTGACGTCTTCAAAGTCCGCATCCTCACCTTCAACACCGCGGAGCGCGGAGCCGAGGAGAAGCGCGACGAGCAGCTGCTTTAAAGAATGACCTCGTCAACCGTGTCAAGTGCTAGATTATCTATTTACACTAGGCTCTAGCGAGACTACATGATCAACTTAGCATCTTAGCTATGCAACTGGGCTGCTTACAAAGCTACTTTTTTATTACATGAATTACACTGCACAACAATTTATTGTTCTTATCACCCACCTTTAAACTCAAGCTTATGGTCATGGCCGGAAAACCAGCTTTACTGTATATGATAGGTTGAAAGGCGATATTTGCGGTCAAACGCCAATATTCCCACAGCAGCGGTGGTTTTAAACACGTGCGGCTGCTGAGTCATTCTAAACACCTGCTGTTTGTTCAGGCGCGCGCGTGCTCGCGAGATCATCAAACGTGACGATATATATATATGAGGTATTTTGCCATATGCATTGTTCACGCCCATTGTTAATTATCGACTTATTAAATTGCTTGTAGGGGCCTTTTTACTTGTTTTATTTTGAACAACTGGTGGGAAGTAGTTGTCAGTTTCGTCATTTTGTGTCTGCTGGTCATTTTGAGTGTGTGCTTTTCACTGTGTGGCTCATTAATCCTATTACTGTACATCTCCTTGGGCTCATCTTGCATATTTTAAAAAAGCCCCATAGCTGGACTTGGGTCCAGTTTGCCCCTTCAATAATTCTTGCATGCTTACTCATACCCAGCAGCAAATACGTTCGTGGATTTAAAAGCATGAGCATTTTTCCTCCTGTCATTATCAGGTTTTGTGTCAATTAAAATAAAATAGGAAAGAGTCTCCACCAGGTGTCAGCACACAGTGGTTTGGTGCGATGGGAAGTTAATTCCATCACCCACTTATAGTTGGTTGAAAAACATTTGATATAAAAATATAACTAAAAACATCATGACCAAAACCTTAGCTTGCTTGCTCAGAACCAGTGAATTTTTACAATGAATAATATATAGTAGCATTAATAATGTTTTTGGTGTCAGTGGATGAAAATAGCAGGAGGATTGGTATGAGTATGGTGGGGAATTACAGGGTCTGTGGGGGATTTCATAAGTGGGTCGGTATGTTTCCGACAGTGCCAACTCATCACACCCAGAGGCTGGAGTACATATTCTCAGATATCGTCAGGCTGGCCTCCCTCCTATCTGGGTACGGACCATCTGTTTTTACCAGGACAGAACACAGCCAGAAGAAGTCGCTCATGAAGGAGGCACCATGACCGATGAGGCAGGTCTGCTGCAGTCCATCATCCCACAGCACAGATAATAAAGTGAGCTGCGTATGTGCCCTTATTTTTCTTTTAATCTCTCTCAAGTTAACACCCCCTACTTTAAAAAACATTTTTGTAACAAAAAATGACTGAATAGCAATATTATCAATAACTTGTTAATTTATATGTTAATAAAAATGTTGTAAATATGTTTAGAAGGTTAAAATGCATCAAGCATCATTTGGACCTGAACAGAACAGAGGGAACCTTTATTTATTAAAAGAGCAAATTGATCAATGTGTCAGGTTTTACATGTCTGAATCCTGCTTGATCGTTACATTCAGTATACATGTATGACTTTGGTATCTAATTAAGTTGAGTAAGTAAGAGGGTAGAAAAAATGTAACAGATATTCTGAAGGTAATAAAGTCAAAGTCAACAAAACATCTTATTAAATACAACATAGCCAGTTCACAGTCTACCGAAATTATTAAGCACCCTTGAGTTCAAGTTGTACATCTGCTTTTAATAATAACAGTAGATTAAAAAAATTAACATACTCTCATGGATCTGTTCCATAAACACAATTCCCATTTTTTTGCACCATCTCCATTTGCAGCATCTTGTAGTGATTCTTGGTCTCGTCGGCAGTGGTGCAGTGCCACCCTGGTGTTGTGAAATAGCCGGCTTATAGGAGGTGTTTGTCATCGGCCTGATTCACAACACCAGCTGCAGCACACACACCTGAGATGCAGGTCTTCCGCTACTGAAGGAACTAAAGGACAAACATGCAAAAGCTACGCTACATAGACCCACAGTGAGAGGAACAACAATCACTGCAGCAGACTTGATCAGTGTGTCTGGTTAATCAGCATGTTGTTAGGCGTCAACAGGAGGCAGTGAATGGAGGGCAATACTGCAGCTACGAGTAGGTCTGAAGTACAACAGCGTGTATCCCGTAGCAATGACTGCAGCTCTGTCTGTGGCCGTGGATTAACTTAACACCTCCATACAGTATGTGGAGCAGCCAAGACAGAATGAGCCTCCATCTGTGTTCTCTCAGGCCAGACTGAAGGACACAGAGTGTGGGTCACAAATTTAACACAGGGAATCGTTTGTGAAGATTTTGTTTGTATGTGTGGAGCCTCTCAAATTTTTGGTGTTACTGGATGCTTTATTGAGTTTTCAAGTGAATTACTACAGTATTCTTTATAATGTTTTAATGTGTTATGCATTTTCAAACATCCCATTTTAAACTATAATGCTCAACTTGTATAAACTGGATTTGTATCTCAAATAGTTAGATTGTAAAGATTCGCAACGAGTCTTTACAATCTGAATTAATTTAGTTTGAGGAACATTTATTTCTCCCTTTCCACCCGAATCTAAAACTGAAACCTCTTGTCTGCAGCTCGTCTTTAAATCGTGCAAGCAGCGATTTATTATTCTGATGTGATGATAAAACTTTTCCCTGAGCATGGTAGTAATCCTACATGAATTAATTATTTTTTTTAGATTTAGAACATTAAATCAAGTCATACCTTTTGGAAAACAATGTTTCTCTGTAGGAGACGTAAATGTTAATTCTCCCTGTCACACACAAATATTGGAGGGTGTCTGTTAAAACCCCTGATGTTAGATAAGCAGCTCACCCCGCCATATTTTCCAAAAGCAGAACAAAAAACTTTCTTGTGTAAACTGCTGGATAATGTTAATGGAAAGTGTTGGAACCATTATAAATGTGAAAACTAATATAAGCATCCAATTGAAAAAGGTACATGCAATGTACATTTACTAGATGTAGGCACTCGCTTGCTGTGACTGCACTGTTTGATGATTGTCATAAAAACAATAAACTGTAACAAAAAAGACTGAATGAAAAAAGGAAATTAAATGGACATTGGCATTTCCAAATAAAAAGTATACTTTTTTTATTCCAAATTATTAAAGATACAAATGTGAAACAACAAAATGGGGAAAAAAAACAACAAAACAGACAACAGGAGCAGGTCAAATAATGATGTACGCGTTAACACACTGATGAATACTGTAGCCTTTACAACAAAATGGCAGACACATGAAAGTTAATAAGAATGATGGTGTCTCCAAAAAGCCAATTTCCTGTTAGGAACTGTGCTTCTGTGTGTGTATGTTGTGTTTCTGTTGAGGTCTCAGTTCATCAATAATTCCATCTGCACCAGTCTTGCATTGGTGTCACCAGCCATGTTGTAGGGAATCATACCAGCAAAGGTGATGAGTGCTCTGGCTTGACTGCGCAGTTGCTGTTTAGAATAGAAGGTATTTAACACATTAGCACACTGTGAATAAGAAACTGGTCTGTATGTGTATAACAACACTGACTCATTGACTCACTGCATTTACACATTTACATTTGGAAATAATGGCACCAGGGCCAAATCACAAATCACTCCAGCCACTTTTAGAGCACCAGGCCAGTATCAAAGAACTAGTGTAGATAAAGGCCGATTATTACGGTATGTTATGTCGCTTTAGTCTGGGCCAAAATGTGACACTTGATTACATTGCAGCCTTCAACAAGCTAGCATGTAGTTGTGTAAATATGTGAAAAAAGAAATCCCTGCACCAGCAGGTGGCAGTAGTCTGTTTTCGACATCTAACACAGAACAGAAGAGCAGACCTAGGACTGTTAATATCCAACAGTTACATAGCAGTGTATGTTTAGCATTTTCACACCACAGAAATATCTTATTCCAATTAAGCATATCTTAAACTATGTACTTCCTTCATATAAATTAAGTACATAAACTGGCTTCTCACCATGTCTCTGTCCTCTATGGTCCTCTGTGGTCGCCCTGGTGTGCCAGCTGATGCCCCTTTTAGGCGCTTGTACTGTGTGAACAGGATGTTCATGGTGGCCAACAGCACCTCAGACAGGTTGTGTCTCACCTAGTGAGAAAAGAGGTTTAAAGAAAAAAAAAAAAACATCTTTATGAAGAGAAGATAAATACTGTGAGTGTTGATTGTTCAGAAGCTGATCACACCTCATCACTGAAGTTCCTGAAAGCAGCCACTCTCTCCTCCACACTGTCTTGGCTGAGTGGAAGCAGCTTTAAACGCTCCATCACCTGACAGACGAACGGACGACGTTAACAAAACAGCTGCATAATTTGAACACCACAATATGATAAATCAGGGTATTATAGGCTTTGTGTGAATGCATTACATGCCCATCACATCAGTCCCTTTTCTATATTACAAGACCTGTACTCACATCATAGGCTCTGTCAACGTGACCTGCGTGGTACTCATCAAAGAATGTCGTCAGATCTAAGAGCAGGTAGAAAGTACTATCAACTGACTTCTCTCCTGCTATGCCCTGAGAACGATACCTGCAGTGGAAATATAAAAGACACTGGTTTTAGACTTTGATGTAATGATTACGGCTGGATTTGATTGCTGTGTACACGTTCTTACCTCTCAGCAATGGCCACTGCAGTGTTTTTTAGCCTCTCCTTGTTTGACTGGGGAGCACTGACCTGGGCAATCACTGGGCTCAACAGTCTGTTCATTAACTCCAACACCTTATCTGGGTTCTACATAGAGGCAAATGAAAACAGATTCAACAGGAGTTCTTTGTATGTACTGCGCCAGTATTTCTTAAGAACACAGGTCTGCTTACCTTGGCCAGCTCATAGAGTTTGACAGCCTCCTCAAACAAGCCTTTGTTCTCTGCTTCTAAAGCCACTTTACTGATGATGGCTCTGGTGTCGCCTGCAAACTTATCTATGACTCCTGGCTGAAAAGACGAATACCAGAAAGAACCACAGTGAGACTGAGAACAGTGCTCTACTTCTGATGATAGAGCAGAGGCTAAGTAGCCAACAAAAAATCTGGACTGCACTTTCCAGTCACTACACAAAAGATCAATACATAAACAAGAGTTACTTTTAACACTCATTACTTTATATTAGTACTCAAGGGCTGCAAACATCAATTTTTACATGCACTGTAAAATATAATCTCTTAAAAAGTCAACTTACATAAAGACAAACAATCCCTGCCATAATTTCACATGACATGAGCTTGGTAGTAAATGTAAGACTAACAATGAAAAACTGCACAGCATGCGCTGTCATGTGGGTGAGTTGAATTTGAAGTAGGCAAATGATCCTTAAACATCACATGTTGCAATTTGGTGCTAAGAAATGTTAAGAAACTTTCATCCTTGACAGTAGAACAAGTCTGTTAAGTAGGGGTGTCACAACATACAGGAAATGTTTTGACTGAAATCTTAAAATAGAGCAAAGAGAAAAATACACCTAAGGATGGACAAAACCAAGTAACAAATGATGGGGGACAGAGACATAGGTCATAACCTTCCTACCTTTCTGCTGCCGTCCTTCTCTAATCTTCCCAACAACATGTCAAACTATAAAAAGAGATGGAGTTAAAAATGCATTGAAAGAAAACCTGTATGTACACAGATTTTAAACATGTAAACCAAAACAAATAATGGAAAAAAAATAATTTGAAGCACATCACAGTTGGTTACTGTACCGATATCATCGTTTTAAACATGTGGTGGTAATGGGGGCATGGGTATGAGTTCTAGCTATACCGACTGTGTTTAAGTGGCTTTAAAAACATGTATGGGGCATTGTGTCTAGGCCTCTGTAAAAGTGGTTCACTCACCTCTCGACTCTCAATAACAAGCTCACTAACACAACGCATGAACATATTCTCTCCCTGGCTGTCCTTCTCATTGCTGCAGAAAGACATAGGCATGAGTTAGTAATAAATATCATCAACTATTGCTAATTGCACTCTGCGTAATACAGGGTGAGAAAATCTGCAAAGAGGATGTCAACTGTTTACCGTAAGAAGTAGAAGTACTGCAGAGCTTCCCGTGGATCTGTCGACTCAAACTTGCGAGTGTAAAGCATGAGCAGACGAATAAAGTTGAGACGGCGTACCATGGGAGGGTCGCCGGGTTCCTGGCTTACTGTATATAGAAAGGACAAACCAAATCAAACTAAAAGGTCTTTTGCAATGTCCTTAAGTATTTCTAATAAAGATGACTGCACTCACGCAGCTGAGCACTTTGACCAGACGATTTCAGCAGCAGACGCAGTTCGTACAGGACCAGT
The DNA here is from genome assembly GCA_030770545.1 of Macropodus opercularis. Taxonomy (NCBI): domain Eukaryota; kingdom Metazoa; phylum Chordata; class Actinopteri; order Anabantiformes; family Osphronemidae; genus Macropodus; species Macropodus opercularis. Next base: position 4,910,801 of record CM061094.1, on the reverse strand, counting down.
GCCACATGCACAGCATGACTCCGGAGTCTCTCGACACGAAACAAGAATGCAACGGCCGCCTCAAACTGAGCTGTCAGAAATAACACCTGGAAATACAGAAAGGGCTGCTGACTTGCCGAGAAATGGGATTCCCCTGTTGGAAAAAAGATAAGAGAGGGGAACCTGGTTTTAATAAAAAGCTATTTCTAACATTTTTTTTTATTGTACATTTTTCAAAAAGTTATTTATATATCCACTGTGTATGCATTTATGCTTTGAACTTGAATGCAATATATATTCATGACCTACAGTATAACCTATGAGGATAAATAAATACATACATATACAAATATCTAAATGCATTAAATGACTGAATATGAGCCTTCAAAATCATCTTCAGTGTAAGAGGTTCATCACAGTGCATCAAATTTGAACACGTCATGATAAAAGTTGGCATAAGCCAATAACTAAATGTCTTGCCAAACCTGACACAAGGTTTTGTACTATACATGACCCTACTGCACTCTTCTTAAAAATATGACAAAAGATAATAACAATTACCAACAGAAATAATCTGCACAAAATGCTTTACAGTAAATACCCTTGTCTTACATAATGGTAATAACTTAAAAGAAAAGGTACTAGAGAGAAAATTAATTTAAAGCAAAGAGTGACAGTGTGACGCATGACTAGCAAATAGACATCTTGGCTGTAACCAATACTTGAAATTAAAACATCTACATTGTCAGCCATCTTGGGTCAAAGGAATCTTAGTTGCAGTTACAAGTGCTGGCCTCTGGGTAGAAGCCTAAGGAGTGAAACACTAGAGTCCTGCATCTCAGACTAATACACAGTTAGACCATTAAAACATAAATTGCTATTGAATACCAATCCACTGTACAGAGCATGCATGGGTTAATGATGTTTAGCATTGAATCTATATACACTGCATAAACTTTGGACAACGGTTGCTATGGCAACTAATATGCAAGAGGAATTTCAAAATTATTTTGTTGAGCACAGGTACTTAAGTCATCAAGTTTACTTTTTAATTATAATTCTTAATCCTTGTGCTGGCTCACAGTTTGAGGGCTAGAACAGGGTGGACCATGTCAGCCATTTTATAGCCTTATCTCACACTTACAGCACTTCAGTTCAAAAAGGGAAAGCATATGGAAAAAGAAGAGAGAGGAAACGAGTGACGGGGAGAAGAAAAAGAGGAGTAGGAGGAGAGATTAGGGTACGTGTGTATTGGGCAGAGGGGGCTGCAGTAGAGAGCTCAAACAAGAAATGGGAAAGAACAAATGCACAAGAAAGGATGGGAAAACGTGAAAGGATGAAAGCTAGAGTAGTAGAAGGGAAAAAAGGGAGGTACAGCTGTGAGGGGAAAGTAGGATAAAGGATAAAAGGACAGGATGAAGATGCAACAAACAAGGGACTGAAAAACAGAACAGACAAGGCTAGCAAGAGCTGGCAGTATGTGAGAGAAATGAAGAGAGGCTCTGGGCTTTATGTCCCACTGTGAAGCAAGATGGAGGACAACGACGAACATGATGCCAGACAACCGAGGGAACAGAGCAGCAGGGAGAAAACAGAATGAGGCTTCAGGCTGTACTTCCCACTGCGCAAAGGGAGTGGGAGACGGAAAACGGGAGAGGGTGAGGGCTACTGAAAGAAAGGAGAGAAGTCCAATCTTATCTGAAATAAGCAGGATCAAGCTGTGGCGAAAGCAACACCCAGGGGAGAGACCTGTGTTCTCCAAGTCTGTGGGAGAGCCCTAATGCCCTTACAAACTCCTTATTGTGTCTCAGGCATAGCCAGAGTCTTATGATCTAGTTTGTTTCAAGAATATGGAATATTATCTTTACTATCGGTTCCAGTTTTATTTTATTTCATTTAGTTTTACTTAGTTTTTCATAAGGCCTTCACAGAGGTAAAGTAGTAACTAATGGTTCATTTTCAACACAGGGAGGGGATGTCTGGTAGCTGTAGCGCCCCAGCAAGAGATTCTCGCAGATGAATCATAACAAAGGACAAGTAACTGTGTTTCTATTTCTACAGGCGGCAGCTTAAAATCAATTTCACAAACTCAGTCTGGCTCAATTTGTTCCTACCTACTATGAAAAACATCTGAATTCGCTAGAGCTCTGAGTCATATTCTGGGCTTATTGGTACTGTAGTATAAAGGGCTGTTAAACAAGTGGAACCGAAAGGGAAAAGAAAATGGTTTTTCCACAAAAACAAAGCTAAAACTTTTCCACATGACAACTTAGTAAGAAAAACAATAACTCAATTGTTTATTTTTATATTTAAAAACATGTAAAACTCAGTTGTTTGCTTTTTTGGTCACCGCCTAGATGTCAAACCTCTAATTTCTAAACAGTTAATGTTGTGAACGTACTACATAACAGAACAAAAGGAATAATTCCAAATTAAAGTATTCTGGGTTGTTAGCAGTTTTACTAAAGACACAAAGAGGAACAGACTGAGATACATGCAGTTGCATACCATAGTCTTCCAGGAGCTGTTTTTGAAGCTGTGGCAGAGTCAGTCTGTCCTGGGGGGAGCTGCTGCAGTCATCATCAAAACACACCTGGTTCAACTACACACACACAAAAAGAAAACCATTGGCTTAGGTTCAAAGCAGGTCTGATATACTGAAAGCAACATACTGAAGGAGCAAATGATGTACAGAAGTTTAAAATTTTTTAGTTTCTATTGCTGATCCTTAAACAGGGAACTTTAGCAAATATGCTTATGTCCAAAAACACACAAAATAAACTAAAAGTGGAAGAAGGCTCCACCTTCAACCAGAGATAGTCTTCTGTCTTGTCTGCCACCTCTCCATGGTTGTCACTGATATCACATTTCCCAATCAGACAAAAGACGGCTCTCTTGTAGGGATCAGCACTGTTCCTCAGCACTCTACGGTAGTGGAGACGAAGCTTGTTCTCTGAAGCTGGGGAGAGGCTGAAAATAACAGACCACACACATGGTAAGAGAACACAGATCCAGCGTTTTAAATAGCGTGCTAACACTATAGCATCTCGAAAGAGCTGATGGGTTCTCACCGTCTGTCAGGGCTGTTCATGTATTCGTGGAACCACGTCTTGAAGTCTCCCAGCTGATGTTGCACTCGGTTCACCACCTGCATTGCTGCATTCAGATCGCCACAACGCAGACAGTAGTAGATCACAGCCCACACTGGGTGTCCTTCTATCTCGCCATCCTATTTACCACAGACATTTCAAATAAAGCTTTGTTCCTCCATTGTCTGCTTTTTTTTTTTTTTACTGTATATGAAACATGACCACCATTTTTGCACAATTTCACCATTAAGTGGCCTGAAAACCTCATAACATTCTCAGCACTGCCTGATGCTGATGCTGATATTACACCTGTAAAATTCCACTGTTCTAACAGTTCTGGTTGAATCGGATTTGGACGCTATGGGTGACGTGTTGGAGTTTACAAATGTTGTTTTTGCAGATAAATTTAATTGAACATCTTTCATCTTAGATATAGGCCTATTTTTCTAGGTATAGTTAAAAAAATCAAGTAGGAGTCGCTTAAATTTGACCTAAGATTCACATTTTAGGCAAGCCTCAGTTATATTTGCAATCTAATTGTTAGTGAGCTACAAATAACGTGTTGGTAAATCCCAGCTTGAGCAAAAAGTGTGTTGAGCAGCCTTTTCAATAACCTTGGGCTTTTAAATGTCAGTTTATGTCCATTACCTGCATGCCAGGCAGGGGTCCTGGTAGTTTAATATTGAGGAAACTGCGGACTAGTTGGTATGTTCCTGGTACCCCTCCTAGCTGGGCCTGATGGAGGTTCCCAAACACCGTGACCATGGTATAGTTTTTATAGCTGGGAAAGTACAAACACACACAAAAATAAATTTTTGTGATAACTCTGTAGTTCAATACCAACTGTTTCAAAAATAATAAAAAGAAACAGACCCCTCTTCCAAAACAAAAATAAACTAGCAGAGTTACCTGTTCTCAAGAAAGTTGAGCCCCTGACGTACAAAGGCTATCTGCATTTCAACAGAAGTGCGACTCTTGAGGGTGTCTTTAGCTGGAACCAACAACACATCTGTCATCTGCTTCACCATCAGCCACATGTCTGATACATTCTAAAGTGAGGACATTAAAATTCTTAAATGTAAAAACAATATTTAATTTCATGTGGATAAGACAGTTCAAATCATTTTCACAAATCATTCTGGGACAAACTGAGTTATTACCTTGTCATCCAGGCTTTCTGCTACTGATGCACACAAATCTCCCAGATTAGGCTGAATGTGACCATTAACTATCTTCTCGTTGAAAACGTAGATCTGTACAAAGCCATGGGTGTTAAAAGAAAAGAAATAACAAGTTATAGGTGACTGCCAATATTTTAATGCTCAGAAAAGTTTGAAATTCACCTACAGCTCCATACTCAGCTACAGACATAAAAGCTAATTCTATGACCATCGAGTGAAATGGTTCACAATAAAAAACAAAAAGAAAAGAATCATGACATTTAAAAGGTCATCAAAGAGGATAACAAAAATCAGACAAATAACCCCGCATGCAATGTGTCGACACATGACCAGAGGAAAAGCCACATTTAAAGCACTGCTTCATATGAGAAAGAATGAGAGCGATAATTGCCCACAGTATCCCACTCCTCCCTAATCAATCGATATAATTGATCTACCACTCCTAGCTTGCTGTGACCCCATTTTAACTCAACAGATCATCACTAACAGACTACGGCTGGATTTAAAATGACATTACTTTATTTCTTGTTTATATATGTGTTCAGGAGAAGCCTACATTCTACAGCAAATTCATTTAGCGTATTAAAAGATCACAAGCACACAGAATGGCCCCGGAAAGTCTTCCAACATCTACACATTTTGAACACTTTATTGTAGGTTGCACTTTAAATGTAGCAACCCACTTGGACATGGCTAGATGGAATTTAAGCATGAGGGAAGTCTCTTTGGTATGATAAGGTAAAATCTAAATCAGACAACAAAAACAAATTCACTCTTGCTAAGTTACTATTCTCAAATCATGAATGTACATTAAATAGTTTTTCCAAGTATAAATAATCAACTAAATTGTTATTATCTATAATAAACATAAACAATATTTTCCAGGTCCTAACTTTTCCATGACTCTCAAAACCATTAGACTGCAACTCACCTGTCGTCCATAGGCCACCTCCACACTGTCCAGCGCGCTCCTTCCTGGAGCTGTCACTTCACTCACAAAGCTGGGCTACGACAGACCACAGATGACCAGAACCACAAGCAAGTAGCACATAAGTTAAATGTGACTAGAAACATCACACACGCAACACTAACAATTCTGTCTAAAATGACATTATCAAGTGAATTATTGTTTTCAATGTTAATTATTCTGCATTTTGTGAGGGTTTTCTAGCTCAGTAAGATGGATGGATCAGGTGTGAACACAGTGCCCCATTGTGCCATTCTGTCCCAGTGCTTGATGGAATATGATCCCACAGGATGACACGTATAATGAAAGTGATTCACTTTACTCAAAGAGATAAAAAAATATCAGGTCTTAGATGAAAGTTATTTTGGTTAGTTTATATGATGGGAAGACAGCCAAGACTAGAAAGTCAAGTCCGCTTCAAAGTTTACTTTTAAGTAGACATATTCAGTACAAGAATTGAACACAGATACAAATATAGATGTCTGAAAAACAAACACTGTGGCACAATGATTTTTTTTTAATTTATCAATTAAGCTACCAGCAATTTTAACACAGAATTTTGTATTTAAATTAGGAACACACATTAGATCAAACTATTGTAGTAGAAAAAAAACATGCATATTTGTAGTGGAATATATTTATATATTTAGCATGGAATGGAATATGTATTGATAAGCATAGGGCAAGACGGGGATAGGACATCTAGGCCATGGGTTTACAAGGTTTGTCGGTCTTATGTTTGAACTCTCTGGTTTTATCAGAAACAGGCTGTTTGCTCAATTATTCTTAGTTGGAATATCTCTGACAACGACACTAATACAGTACATACACTAACAAGTTCGACTTATTTTGTGAGTTAGCTGATGGTAGATAACACTGGAATCTATTCTACCATCACAAAACCAGTTATTTCTTATTATAATTATTAAGATGTAACAAAACAGATTTTTGTTCCATAAGGCAGTGAACAGCCAACACAATAATGTGGATTGCGTCTGTCTAATAAAATTGTTCTAGCAAAAATGAATTGCCCTCTTCGGGAATGAGGAGATGTGTGATCCTAAAGCAGCAAAAGCAAATTCTTCTGTACCTCCACATCTTGACTGAAGTCCAGTGCGTCCTCTCCTGCTCCCAGTAACGTGTGCAAAACTCTCTGTTTTACCTGCTCCCACTGGACCAACATGGATTCACGATGGTACTCCTCAGCCAACAGGAAAGTCTTACACACAAAAGGTGGGAATTATAATATATTATCATTCAACAACAATTACATTCAAAGTATAATGGCATGTACAAGGTTTTAGTAGTAATAGTAGGTGTCTCTGTAACAACATAACTAAATGTTTAATCAGCTCAGTGAAAGCTGACGAGGATCGCTGAAAATGTCATTCAGTCGTCATCTGAGTACATTATAGAAATTGATTCAGCATTTAAGAAGCTATCCCTCCCACTACCAAAGAAAATAGGGAAGCATGCAGCTAACATAAATGCACATTATGTAAATTGGGCCTACCTATGACACATACCAGAAATAGCAGCAGACCTCAGTCAAGATTGTGCTACTCCACCAGGAGATGGTGCAGTCTATTTTAACTATCCACAGAGACTCAAAGTGAGATAATGGGAACAAGATATAATTGAATCTCCAGCTCAGGGAAATGCTAATCTAGACTAAAATCACCATTTACTAGGTTAAGTTGGTCACTGCCTGGATGTCAAAGCTTTAGTTGCAAAGTTGCACTGCAACATTTTAAGAAAACAAAAAAAAAATTCACTTACTAAAACGCCAACATTTTTTCTACTTTTAAATGTCCTATCAGTACATATTTTAGTGGTCACACAAACAATTTAAGGAAAGCCTTGAGTGGTTTTGGAAAGAAAATAGCTAATAAATAACCCCCCCCAAAAATAAAGAAAGAAAGAAACAATTTGGCTACAGGCTTCATAGTCAAATGAGATAATACACCAGATATTGTGAATATGTAATTTAACAACGCCCAGCCTGTAATGCAAAGCTACAGAATTTAGATAAAAATCAGCAAGAGCCTTTAACAGCTACTTTATTTTTCCACCCTTGCACACAAGTCTGTTTTCTCCTCTCGGGGAGACAAGAGAGATAATGGGAACGGCAGCTAATTAAACGCAGGGCCTATTAGCTCTGCACATCAGGGAAGCCATTTCAAAACAATTCCCTGAAGGTTCACACCAGAAGGACTTTTAGATCACAGCAAGCAGAAATTACAAAAAAAAAATTTTTTTTAAGTGTTCCTACACTGTGATGTACCACACTATGGTGCTAAACTGAATGTTATGAGGACAGGGAAACAATTTCTGATACTTTTTCTTTACAATTAAAACTTTTCATCTATAAAGGAATAAAGAAAAATATGCAGAAATACTCCTACCCCTTCTACATCAGACACAAGCAGAAGCAGATATTGGGCAGCTACCTACCCTGCGGCGAGACTCCTCGATAGCCGACAGGAGGGCGTTGTCCCTTTCGTTCTTCAAGAAGCCCTGTGGATGAAGTGAGGAACAGACAGGAAGACACACGGGCAGTGGATGATGCACAGTGACAGCACAGAGAGAGACAAAAGACAGACATAGAGAGAGAGAGAGAGAGCAGTAGATATTAGTTCAACTAGTGAGGAAAAAAATGAGGCAGAGATAAACAGTTTGCAATGGGTTCTGGGGAACTGATTTAGCAGGCGCACTATAATTTACTTTATGGGAGATAGCACCAGCTTTTCAATTTTCCATGCTATTTTCTGTGCCCTTCTCAGACCTGTGCAGTTCCCTGTTCCGATGGGATTAGTCTAATATACAGATGTCGATTTATACAGACATACACTCAGTCCACGTTTTTCATGCAGCATCTAAGTGCTATACGCACACTGCTGTAAAGCAGCAGCCACCATAGCCTCCATTTTGGTGTTGCCTCAAAATGGCTGCCAATGCCCACCGTACATTCCTCTCCTGCTCTGGCCCTTTATATGAAGATGGATATTATTCATGCTTTACGTATGCGATACTAAACTGCTGCTCATCTTATCTTATATGCAAGATGTGAGCTGTCAATCGAGTAAGTGCCATTTATGTAACACCTGGAGCATTCAGGAGAAAACACTACAGCGCTCTTCAGAAGAAAAGTCAGTGAATGTGGACATGCATCTTGTGGAAGCGCTAAAGTGGAGGTTATGCTTTACGCGGTGGATCAATGGGTTTTTGTTATCTAGAATATGCCTTTCTATCTGAAGCATATACGATCATTTTAGTTTGAAGAACAGACCTAGCCAGAGCCTAACTAGAATTTATGCAGCTCTACAGTGATGTGGGTGTTCTTGACTTCCCTCCTGCTTCCATTTCTCCTTTCCTCACTCATACTTCTAGTGCCCCACCTGCTTGACGCTCTGAATACTTCAGTCTCATTTGTACCCCCTACCTTATCTCCCAGCCTTCACCTCTGTCAGTTCATTCCTGTGCCCCTCATTCACTGAAAGACTCAATAGCTTCTATATTATCAATACTAAACTTCAGTAAGAATGAGTATTGCACTAAATACAACATCATACTAATGCCATAGAAACTAAGGACCATGTAGAATCAAACCAAATCAATTGCATGTATAGTTTGGAAAGGTCTGGCGAAAAACCATCTACAGCCGACGTGTTTTAATAATGTATAATATAATAGTATAATATAAATAATAATAAGAATGGATGTATGTGTGGGTACGAATATGTTATGTATTGCCTGTGTGTGTATGCTCATGTGATGTTTTTAGGCGTATATATTCTTATTTATTATCATTTTAGATATTTATTATTAGTATTATCTTGACTTTTTATGAATGACGTACTGACTGGAGAGCACAAATTTTTGTTGTACATGTGACAATGACATTAAAGACCTTTCTTTTCAATCAGCACAGGATCACCAGAATTTAACTTTACCATGTTTACCAACAGAGGAAGAAGGACTACCTTCAGACAAGAGGAGAAGGAAAAGTAATGATAACCCAGATGCCACAAAAACAATAAATATATAAAACAAACTGGACCACTAAACCAACATTAAACCATTTCTGACATTCTCGAAATTGCAACATTAGTGATTTCTAGGTTGGTGAGTGGAATTACATTTTATATATGTTGTGGCTCTTTTGCCTGCAGGAATGTCCAATTGTCTTACATTCTTCTCTAAAGGTAATTTAAAGAAATTAAGCTATTAAATAATTCCACAGCAAACTGCATTGTGCTCAGTCATAGTAAACTGTAGCATAGCAGCTAAGCACATCAGAAATGTAACAGTCATGCTGGTAACAAATTCAGCCTCTCAACATTTTTACTTGAAAACCGAAGCAGTGACTAAGACAATTTCGAAGGACAATACTATAGATGACCTATAGTATATAGGACAACGTCTTATATAGCGTCTCAGTAGTCAGCTGATGTTAAATGGTATTAGTCTATTTAAAATCAAATAGTGAGGAAAATCATTTTCTACCCTAACCTGTCCTGTTTACCCTTCTTGTGCATTTCTCCCGTTTCTTTCTGTAGCTCACTTTTTCCCCAGGAGAGGCTGAGGATAGGTCTATATTTATCCACTCTAACCAGAGGAGAGCTCAGGTCAATGCTCACTGGAGAGCTGCACTGGAAAAATGAGTAGGATAAAATAATTGTAACAGGCTTATGTGATTTATCTACTTCAATAGATGAGACCTTTTTACAACATAGTGACTCTGACTGGCCTTGTATTATAATGAAGGAGACAAGGCAGAGATATTTTCCAGAAACAGACAAGAGCATCTAAAGTTAAATTGTAGCACTATGGTGAACACTGAATAGCTGCTGGGCAGTCACCTCAGCACTTTTGCTTTAACTGAGGTACGGCAGTAGGCAACAATTCTTCATTGCAGTCACTTTGATGCCGGCTGCCCTGCCAACGACTCTGCCTATACGACATTTTTTGTGCCAAATGTAAACTTACAACTTAGTCAACAGCTATGATCCAAATTGACATTTGTCTGTGACACAAATGCTTCTCAAAAGCAAAAATATTAGCACCTTAAAATGTTTGACTAACCAAAAAGGTTTAGCACACAAACATGCACATCAGAGGCGCTGATGTCACAATGATGTTGTAATTTTAAAAACTACCAGCTAGCAAAAGCACTTGGCATGTTATTTAGTCTAAGACACTGTACCCAGCAGTCCACGCCAACTACACAGTTCAGATGCTTTAATTCTTCTGTGTATTAATGCTTGATTGATAAAAATAAAGATAAATTAGAGTAAAAGGCCATATTGTTATGCCGCACTAAACATTTTAAAACTAATGCATGCTTAGCACTTTTAACGATCGATTCAGGACTGGGTAATAGGTATATTTTTAAAAGTATGCTTTCTGTTGCCCCACCCTGTCGCCGTGTTTCCTTACAGATCTGAAACCCACTGTTAACACCCATAGCCTGCTGGGCAGACAACCCAGAAGGTTCTACTTAACCCCAAAAATTACTAATAATTGACAATAAATCAGGAAATACACTATTGCTGCTTGATCAAAATAGCAGAAGCTGAACTGGATACATGGTAGAACCAACGGCTATTTAGTTTCACCTAAAAATATATAACTAATGAAAGTTTCAATTTCGGTCTAATGTCTGTAGATATTGTGAAATCTGGCCTCACTGAGCTTCTAAATATACATTTTGTTGTAAGGAATAAATGGTGACTTTTTGAAAATTACATCATCACTATGAATCTATGCGTTTGGAGCGTGCATGTTTTCTAATATAGAAATACGCATGTTTTGTATAGATAGGCAGTGTCTGAACGTCAACGCAATATTTTTTTGTATTTTGGAAAACAGTTAAACAGACTTCAGGAAAAAGGCATAGTCAAAGATCAGTGGGGGAAAAAAAAAGAAGGGGAAATTAATGTGGGAGCCATGTTTTCTGTGCCAGTCATGAAAATTGCAGGCGTTTCTGTCCTCATTTGCCATGACACAATGAACTGTCCACTGTGTGTGTGTGCGTAAGAGAAACCCCACCCTTCACTCCTTCACTTCCTGTATGGCAAGAGTGCCATATCACATATGCATATTTGATAAAATTATATTTCTCCATAATTTACGATAAGTATATACAATCATCACAGTCACTGACGTGGTTGTCATATAGTCACACACAACTTAGCATAGAAAGACCCACTGGTGACCAAAATGAAGGGGAAAAAAAATGTGACAGACAAAGCACATGCTTATTTGTGAGTGTGTTTGTATCTGAATATAGACAATACTCACTCATGCTGAGCGCCTGCCTGCCTAGCAGACAGACAGAAGAAGAGACAGGATGAGACAAGAAAGGATGAAAATTGTTTTTCATTTGACTGTCTTTGCCCAGGTATCTGGACAACGACACCCAAGGACCTGCGTCGCATCTTTGCCTGTCTCTGTGCTGCGGTGCCAGGGCAGCAGCAGTCGGTGCCATGGCTTGGGGTGTGTTCCGTGTGCCCAGTCGAGCCGGCAAGGCGATCCACTTGCAGCCTTTCCCCGTTCAAGCGAAACCGGTGACTCTTGTGTGTGACCCAGGGAACGAGGTGGAAGTGCCACATGAAGACTCATTGGAGGTGGTTTTATTGTCAGAGGGCTGTACCAACTGAGTCCACAGACAGGGAGAGCCACGAGAAGGAACTATGGATTCATATAGAATCTCAGTTGCTACCATCAAGTGACATCCCCCCTCCCTGAGCTCTCATCCTCGCTCTCTCTCGCTCTCTCCATCTATCCCAGCCTCTCTGACAGCCCTCTGCCTCCTCCCCTCCCTCAGTCCCATTCCTTTTCTTTCATTTTTATCCATCTATGCATTCTTCCTTCCTTTCCTCCCCAACTCCTCCCTCCCTCAGCTCAATGCAATTATAGTAATGGATTTTTTCCCCCTCGGTTGATGGCTTCCGACATCCTGTCTTGAAACGAGGCTAATCATGCTCTTAAGGGTCATGTTTAGTTAATGAATGGTCTGGGAGGCACATGCGGGTGGAAGGGGTGGAGGCTGGGAGCATTCCTATATGCAGCCTGACTATCACGGCGCACATAAAGCAAGCTTGTTAATGCAAACATACATACATACACACACACACTTGTAGTCTTGTGGTAATAGCACACGTACACACCCACGTACACACACATAACATGTGCCAGCCAGCACCAATAAAATGAAAATGCAAGCTCCCACATGCAGCCAAATCTATGATATACACACATTAATTCACAGGCGCACACTATATTCCAGCAATTGATCACAACTTTCATAGATTAAGGCATGCAACACAGAACACGAAACCTGTGCACACACGCACAAGCACGTCCTGTGAAGCTTTATAAGCACTCGTCTCGCTCAGCAGACGCTCTGAGCTTAGCCAACTGCATCCGCTGAACACATGCCATCACTGCTAAAGGATGTGTGTGTGTGTGTGTGTGTGTATAGGGAGAATGAAATAAGAGAAAGGAAGGGAGGAAATGGATGCAAATCAGGAGGGACAAAAAATAGGAAAAATCTGAACGAAATTAAGGTAAAGCAAAGGAAAGAAAAAGAGAGCATGGAGGGTCCAGATTAAAGAGACAGAGGTGAACAAAAATCAGATATAGTAGGAATAGTGAAAAGTGCGAGGATGAGACAGACGCCATTTTTCTACCAATATTGCTTTCAGTCTTCTGCCTCAACACTTTCTTTTCCTGGCCATTTTGTTCCCTTTATTTCATTTTCTTAATATTTATGCGTGTCATCCTCCTTCTTTTCCATTTATGTTATCTATTCTTAAAAAAAGACGATTCAATGAGACAGTACACTATAATCATCTAGAGAAAACATATAATGATACTTGTACGAAACATACAGTAGAGAGCAAAACGTATATGCCATATTAAAAAGCAAGTACAAAAGAGAATAAGGTTTTCACTGCAATGACATGTTGATGTGTACCTACAAATGTGTTAATTAGCAAAGTGACATAAAGAAAGAAAAAAACCGAAAGGGTAAGAAAGAACTGTGTGCATCAATGAACCATTACCAAACCAGTTCTAGCTTACTCTAACCTAATAGTCAGAAAACCTTCAATCAAGCATCAAATCTGAACATTTAGGAAACTGGAATTATGAAATATTTGACATTAACTTTATGTAAGCAATTGATGTATTCCAACAATCTATCTATCTAATGATGGATTAACATCATTTATTATAAGTTACTGAAAAAATGCTGTCACTCTTTCAACTACACAAGAAGGCTTCCTGTGTGAAACAGCACCACTCTGTGTTTACAGTCGTGTTACACAGTAGTTCTAGGTGCAGAATTTTTTGGATCCGATACAGTACAGCATCCCAGGCTCTCCAGCTGCCGTTCACAATAAGGACGTAATTTTAATCTTGCTATTTTACAACTACTGTTTATTTGTATTGTGCAAGATGGGGACATTAAATGCTCAACCAGTGCCTTTACAGTAAAATGAAATTGTGTGTTTGACCAACCACCAGTTTCCTGTGATTGTTTTAGACGTAACTCAAAAAGGTAATAGAGATCAGCAGGAGAAAGAAATCAGGATAGAATAAAAGCTGATCAGCACTCAGTTTGGTTCTATTTTCTTTTGGTGGCCTTATTTTCAAAAGAAATTACCACAACCTCTAACAGGACTCCTGAGCCTGCATAATGTTTTATTTCTTGTCATGGAGCTCAACACAGATTAGACTTACAATTAGACTCAAGCTGCAATTACTACAATCTCATGATCTTAATTAAAAGAGAATTCTAAAGTGCCAGCAGACACCTTATTAGATTACTGCTCACCTCTGCCTGGCATGCTACCAGACTAAGACAAGCAGAAATGCACAATGCTTTGTAATTAATGCAGATTATGGCAAATACTACAACTGTGAATTAATTTATAATTAATTTTCATGACATTGTGCTAAAGTGACGCTGATCTAAGTCCCAATGGTATTTTAAGGATGTAGTATGAAAACTGTATTTAAAATTTTTCATATACACAGATGGGTGGTAAAAAAATTCTTCAACATACTAACAACAAAACCAAACAGTGCAATTAATTCTTTTAAGAATGCAAAGCATTCGAAAAACCGCACTGAACAGTTCTGGAAATGTCCTGAATATTAGCATTAGAGGCAAATTATATTAATAATAATATCCTGCAAATCTCATATTTTAAAGAAGGATATTTATTTGTATGTGAGCTTTAAGACAGCAGCACCGTGTAGAACACATAACCACTATAGCAACACTATACCCGCATAGTTATTATATAATATTAGCTAATATTAATAGATATAGGATTCACAATGAATGCTAACATATTACTACTGTGGGTCTTTTCAGTTTATTCTCATAACTGGAATTTTGCTGTTCAATCATGCAGAGTATTTATAGTACTGAACACAGTATTGTAGACTTTCTTCTGAAACAAAACCGCTGTGTAATGCAGCAGTCTTTTGTAAACCAATAAGGGGAAATAGCAATACACAGCGTGTCCACACATTAAACATAAGTGCTCTTCCAGTCAGTCAGTCCCACCCAAGTTTCTCTAGCATATAGCATGTTCAGTTAGCCACAAAAATGCGTTGTAGATAAAAACCCAGCAACTAATCATATCTGTAAGGAATACCAATGGTTTTCTATAAAATTATGCTGTAGAACATAAGACGTATGTGCAATATTACAGTGCAGATTATCTCAAGGTTTTACCACACACAGTGGCATTTCTGTTTGAGCTAACATTGTCACAAAGCAACATTTTTATTATCTACTGCAACAATGGAGAGACACAACAGCTGACTTTAACATGATTTTCATGATATCCCACTGCTGTCTTTTGGCAACGCTACAAATAATTCTCATTAAAGGAACAATTATCTTACTGCAGGGCCTGCAAAACCACTAGAAACATGACATTTTCCAGACTCAAACAGACTTTGTTACTGCTTACCAGACACAGTTTATCAACGGTTTCTAATTAGTATTAGTAGCTTTCATACCTGATTGAAAAACAAACTCCAATTCTTAATTATGGTAGCGTTTGAATTAAGTGTGGTTCGTTTTAACTAAAAGCCATCTAGACCACTATTGCTCAAAATCATAATTTTGAGTTTCATGCTTTTTATTAAAAACCGTAGACTACAGTTACCTGGACATTATGTAACTCCTACCTGTATATCTGTGTCTTTAACTGGCTCCAGTGGCTCAAATGTTGTGGCAGCACTTAGGCTTTCCAATCTCTGAGAAATGTGAAAGATGTCTAACCCTCTGGTGCCAAGCAGGATTGATCTGAGGATGAGAAAGAGCCATTAAAATCTGCAAACAACACAAGACTGAAATGATAAAAACTGTAAACCACTAGAGGGCAAAAGAGGTTTTGCTACTATCTACTGGTTAAAGATCTTATTAGGTCAATTTCACTAACACCACACACAGGGTTTTATTGGGGCTGAAAAATTGAACATTCTAATGTGATATAGGTTCTGTCAAAAACTTCGGCAAACCAACTCAGACTAATTAAACAGCAGCACAACATATTCCACTAAGAGATTTTGAGAAGTGCTTGCCCTTAAACAAACCAGAAAAAGGCATATACAAGGAACTCACAATAATCAATCAATAAATGACCATACTTCTTGTATACCACCCCTCTTGTTGTGAGGCTTCAAACTAGTATTTAGCATATGGAAGGCCTCACTAGTGCTGACTCACACTAGAGTGAACAAAAAGAAAAAGTATGTGAAGGGGATGGAAAAAATATATATGTATAATGTACTTTATAGCATACAGAAAGTGTAAATTTCTATTTAATGAAATTAAGTAGAAATTAAGGCATTACATAGATATTAATAATATTCTTTCAATAGTCCCTTCAGACATCTATAAATATTTTGTCATAGACCTGGATGTCCTCTTTGAGATCTTTGAGTGGCAAGACACAATCTATAACATGACTCAGCTGAAGGACAGTTGTTGTTTACAACTGTTGCATTCAGCCTTGTTTGAACTATCTTTTCTCGAAAGGAGAAACAGAAGAAGAATACTTTCTAAAATTTAAATACAGGAGATCCTTCTTACGCTTTCACGTCTGCAGCATCTTGTGAGGTGCGGGTGAGGGTGCGGGAGCGAAGCCTTTCCCCAGCCTGCTGGATCTCCTGAAGGTTCCTCTCAACATGTGGCAGCTCTGACACTGCTTCGGTCTCTGCAGCCAGCTGCTCTGCCTGCTGGAGCAGTTCCCCAAAACCCTCTGCGTCCATACTTCTATACGGAGAGGAGAAAGGAGTTGAATGAGTACAAGACAACATTTTCATACCACCACCAACAAGCCACTAAAAACAACAACTAAAATCTAATCTAGGATGACCGATTCTCACGTACAGTAATGCAACTAATGGGTATAATTCCAGTACAAATTGTGGCTTTAAGGTGATTTTTTGTTTTTGCTTCAAACCAATATGCGTAAGTGAAACATAGAGTGGGATACTAGTCAATACAATCTAACTATAATAGCATATAAAAAGCAGAACACGTACCAAGCGAACAGAATAATTTAAAAAAGCCTAACCAAGCATACATAGGACCACTAACTACAATAATACTGTGGGTTGACGTAAACCGACACCTACATCCCGCGCTGAAGTGTGGCGCTTGTCATATTAGCGTAGAGCTAATACAATGCTAACCCCATGCCCAGGGAGTTCAGGAGCACGCGTGTCTTTGTGACAACAGTCATAAGAACACAAACGGAGATAACGTACCGAACTGATACATATGAAGACAACCTGATGTTCAGACTAAGTTCGTATCAGCTTGTTACTATTTCATTTGTCAGAATAGTTAAAATAAATGGCGCTCCAACGTTAGCTAGCAGGTTAAACGGCTACAGCTAAGGTTGCCTCGCATGCGCAAAGTTAGGTTAACGTAAACTCGTAATACTTTTACTGAATTAAAAGCAAACTCCATACCTGTTATACAGCACAAGTGTAAATCCAGTCTTTTCTGTATTCCTCGGGTTAACTTGTTTATATTTTTACCTTTTATTCGGGTGTTATAAGCAATGCAACATACATTGAAGTATATTATTTGCCCCGGCACTTCGGGAGTAGAAGCTGATTGGACAACACCGTTTCCATACCGGAAGTCATACTTGCTCGCTTGTTGTGAGGGTGTAACAACAGCCACTGCTCTAACAGCTGGACTGGAGGACTTCAAAAAACTCGTCCCACAAAAAAAAAAAAAACTCCACATTACTTCAAACTACGATAGCGAACCTAAAAATCACACGGTATGCCACATGCCTCATGATACAGTTTATTTTGTAGTTATACTAAAGCAAATTTACAGAGCCACAACATGTTATACATAATATATAGACTCATGTGAAAAAAATAGACTTCAGACTGCATATTCTAACTCAGGAAAAGGATTTTTTTTTTAATCTTCTTAAATATATTAGAACAGGCAAGACAATGCGGAAGATTTCAAAAAAGACTGCAGGAGATGTGTTTACATTTCAGAAACCATGTATTTTACATTAAGTTTGGATGAAATATCAGTTTGCTTTTTAAATGCATACACATCTTATTTAATATACAACATTGATTAGAAATTTGCAATAGAATATGCTACCAACATAGATGCTCTGCACACTCGTCTGCGATCTGAGTTGGCAAAAATATACCAAATGAGTTTTATAACACAGCTAACACTGTCTCATTTGCTTTCACTCTTGCTGTTTTTAGCTAAGAAGAAACCACTGGCTGGATGCTTTAGTTCCCAGATGGTTGATAGCTGCCTGCTTTCAGGCTACAGTCTGTTGCCTAATTAGGAGAGACATGGTCAAGGTTTCAACACAAGGAAAGCTGAAAAACATGATTAATCATATAAAAATTAATCTGATAATTGGACACAAGTTTTAAAACATAAGTGAGCAGAAATTTAGTGAAGTGACACGTTAACACGTTAATCTGTTGACTAAATTCTACCTCCAAACATCCTGACAAATGAAACACCCATTAAAGTTAAAGTTTTGAAATTACCTTTATTTACTCACTAAATTGATGTACAAAACTACAAAAAAAAAAAACGTTTTAAAAACTGTAAACGTTCTACATTCTATCCAAAGGTCACCTTCTGTAAGAAAACACGTACATCATTAGGCCTGTATTGTTGTGTCCAAATTCTGTCCTCTCTACTGGAGCGCTGGTTGAGCCCAGACAACCTGTGGACCAGATCTGGACAAATCCTACATGGCAGAAAAAAACCCCACTGATGCTGCAGTGTCCGGTGGCTTTAGTGTGGGTGACACACACACACACCCACACACAGCATAACAAGAGTCACAGTCTGACTCCCCTACTTGAACTGATTGTCTATGAGGGTGCCCTTCATCTTGGCCTTCTTGGCTTCCAGCTCCGCCAGCTCCTGCAGCCTCCTCTTGCTCATGCCCTTCCTTTCCAGCTGTTTCTCGATCACTTTAGCGTTTTGCGCGTATGAGTCTGCCACCTCCCTGGCTTCGATCTCCTCCTCCTCCTCGTCTATGGTGGACACTGTCACGGAGCTGAACTTTCCCATGTCTTTGGTCCGCTTTGTCATCATCACGCGGACTTTCTTGGGAGCCTCCAACTGCTTTTGGCTGTATACGCTGATGTAACCGAAGCCCTGTCCGAACTTCACCACGGCTCCATCCACGACGAATGTAGCCTGGCTGTTCTTCTCTTGATGCTGGTAGAAAAGCAGCAGGCCACACTTCCCGCACTTCTTGCGGTACTGCTTCTCGATGCCCTCGGCTCTCTTGATGTACGTGTTATCGCCCGCGTCCACGTTACAGAACTTATGAGCGTGTTTGGCAGCATCGATTACTCTGGCTCGGTCCCGAGGCCTCATGGGCAACTTCTCGAGCTGGCAGTCAAGCACCAAAACCATCTGACCGCACAGGCAATAGTAGACGTGAAGAGGCTTTTCTCCGTCGTCATACTCCTCTCTGTCCCTTGTGTCCGAGCAGACAACACTTCGGGACACGACCTTCGGCATGTTCAATCAGTCAAATGTCAATTTTAGTACCAGCGTTGAACCACCACCAACTTCACAAACATTCTTCGCTTTAAACGTAACTCACTTCCTGTGTGCGTCGCTATTACTATTCCTACTATCAAACAAAGCAGCCTTTTCGTTCCGCTGAACCGCGTGTCAAAAATGCAGCCTTCAACGAGTGTCTCAGTTATTAGCTGTACCCGCCAGTCGTGTTCTGATCCTGATTATATTTTAACTGGCAGAATTCACCGCCTGTGAATTTATTTTAAACACCACTCAGTATTTTTTTTTTTTTTTGGGGGGGGGGGGGTCGCAATCTCTCACGCCATCAAAAGATAGCTTATTTTATTTTCTTATTTAGCCAATTATGCATGAGACAACCAACTCTCAAGAGCAAGACGAGGCTCATAGCGTAATAGAGAGGCTTCCTACAGTGTCAGCTATAAATTTGACACGTCACTTTAAACATGACAAAACTGTTTTGTTTTTTTTACATCAATGACGTTTATTTCGACAGTTAGGACACATACAAAAGGGACTACTTCAGAAATCTGCAAAACATTGGGTTGTATTCACACAAGGACAGTGGGTGCTGATGGCGCAGGCTTCTCATTGACAACAGCTTGAGTCGCACGTCTTCCCTTTGCACACGCAGCCACTGGCACATTTGCTGCAGCCGGATGGGCAGCATGAGCAGCAGCCTGAATCAAGAGGGGGAGAAATATTTAGTTGGGGTGGGATAATGTGACAAAAAAAAAAAAAAAAACATCGGAGTCCAAAACTGTCAAGTAGGTGAAGCAGGTATCATTTACACCTTGCTGTGGCCGATTATAATAATTAGAGCCACCTGGATAGTTCCTTAGAAATTTTGCTAAGATTGAACCATTTCACAAACACTGAGCAGTATTAAAAGTATCAAAATTACCCAAATTATTATAGACACATTGGTTAAAAATAAAATACAATCTGAATGTAGGGAGGAGTTTTAACTTACTCTTCTTGCAGGTGGTGCAGGAGCAGTTTGTGCAGGTGCAGGATCCCCCGCAGTTGCAGGTTCCAGCTGAACAACATACAAGGCAAGTTAGATTTGTCTAAAACAGCTTGATAGAACAACCATAATAATAAGAGCCAGACAGAGTGGTGAAGGGAAATACTTACTCTTGGCACACTCGCAAGGGTCCATTTCTTCAGTTGATGCTGTTCGCTTCTGGAGTATTACGATTTGACTAGCGTCTTCGTTGAGTCGATGCTTTGGTCGATAAGTGCCTGGACTGGCCCTTTTATAGCGTCCTGGGAACAACAGGGCCGGGTGCAAAAGGCGCCTGTCACGCTCTACGCAGGCACGTGGTGAATGATTACAAAGAGGTGTGCGCACGACGTGTTGGGAACCACCCAAGAGCTGAACGGAGAAATTTCCCCGGCGAGATGAATTTGACGTGTAATTTAAAAAATTACGCAATCCCCAAGACCCTGTTATTTCACCTGGGAAATCAATCCCCCTGGTTAACAAACATGTTTGAACAGAAAAAAAAAGAGTTTATGAAAGTTCAAAAATAGACACTTTCATTTTCAGGTCACTAAACAATATCACCATCCCCTGTAGGGAAATGAACATTTTTATTTTCATGTACTTTGTGTGACCAGTAGTGATGTTATGAGCACAAATACGGACTAATATGATGAAAACATAATCAGTCCCTCGTTTACTTTGTTAGTCAGTTTGCACACGGACCAGCAAAATTAAAATGATTTAGAGCTACGCAAAAATACGGGCATTTTCAATTCAGTCTTGATTAGAAGTATCTACAGTATTTGCTTCAGTTGCCAAATATTAATAAGTATATTCAGCTCACATCCTGAAGGTACATTACAGGGTTTAGGCTTTTAATATGACGCCTAAAAAGCTGGAAAATATGTATTTCACAGCTGGTCAGAGAAGGACAAAAATAGGCGCTGTCAGCTCAGGGAGCGTTTGTTTCCCATTACACGCAAACAGTCAGTGTTCCGTGCTGATTCCCATTGTTTTGGGTCTGTGCACACGGTACAGACAAACTGCCTCCGTTGTCGCTCCTCTGCACCCGGACCCGCCTCTTCACCCGGCGCTCCATGAGAAAGCTTCGGCGAAGGAGCGACTGCAGGGTGTCGCATTCACGTACCGCGTGCTGTCGGGAATTTTCCACGAACCCGGCGAGACAGACAAGAGCCTGTTGTTTTGAATCTCATGAGGATAATTAGCAAGCTCACTTCAATAAAGAAAATAGTTTCATTCTTATTAGATTAGCTTCATGTTTACACGTTTCTTTATTTTGAGTAAAAACAAATTTATGTATTCACTAAGCTCTAATCTCGGAGCTTGTGTAGGGAACCTGAAGTAGCATTTGTCCCTTTTTGCACTCGCCACCGCTCGGTTTCAATTTTTTCACATATGTCATCGCCAATTTGCACTGTCAAAGTGCTGAGTCAGATGGAGTCATTGGATGTGACCTCTAAAAACCACGCAGTGTACAGACTCGAATAAAATATTTGCAGTTGAGTGGAAAACAAGTACTCACCAAGTATATTGATTATGAGTTTAATATTTGATTTGTACATGTTGAGTCAAATTAGGGACAGATAATATAACGAACCTGGCTATTCATGCTGTATTGATCAAAGCACTGCAATTTTATTTTAATTATTTTAATAATAAACAAAATGAGTCTTTATCACCTAAGGTAAATGCATCATGATGAGCTTCTGATTATTAGAGAAACAAGCTCAGTAAATCAAAGTCTGAAAGTCAATGTGCATGTGGATGGTGGCCTTTTTGTATAAAGAGAAAACGTTTGATTAATTGGAATACAGTACAGGGTTTATTAAAAATGGTTTACCTCGATGCAGATTGTTTTTAATTTAGAGTTTGTATAGTAATGTTTTTATCAGTACTCATTTAAAATACCTACTGTGTAGCTATATGGACAGTGATACAGACATTTGGTTCTAGTTTCAGTATCTTCAATAGAAACAGACAACATGTGATTGAGGTATTGTTGTGGTGAAAGTTCTCATGTAACTTTGATGTTTAAGAGGAAAAGAGAAGAGAAATCTTGAATTTTAAGTTAAAAGCAACTTTAGGACATAGGGCACAACATTTGTTTAACTAGGAGCATAAAGTAAAAAATGCTTGTTCAGGATTATTGTTCATATAGACACAGACTTTTCACTTGAGTCTGAAATCACTTTGTGTAATTGCATAAGCAGTGATTGATGTTATGAACAGACATAATTTCAGATGGTGCAGTGAGAGACAAACACTCATCAGTAGTGATTATAATGGACTATTTAAACAAGATGTTGGAGAGTGCAGATGATTAGTTGAGGACTGTTATATAAAAACACTTGTTAATTAGGCTCAGTGATTGTTGAGTCTTTATTTAGTCTGATGAGAAGGAAGTTAAACCCAAAGCCTTTATTTTTTCATTGATGCTTATAATTTATATGTATAATCTGTAAATATTTCATTCACGATTCAAGCGACAAAGTTTTCATTGTTCAGGGAAACATGAAAAGACATGAGGTACTACATTGCATGTAGAGGTGTTATTTGTGATCAAGAGCTCTAGAGGGAGACAGCAACACATTTTTACATGAAGTTGTGACACACCAAGAAAAATCAGAACATAGCTTCTAAATGTTGCAATCAAATGATGAAAATAATTGACATAATTAACACAACAAGTGTATATTTAAAAGTGCACACACGCCAAAAAAAACTTATCTATGTGTAAAACACTGATGCACACTTTCACTAAGACTTCTTAATGTACTAGTCAATAGAAAGATGCATGAAGCTATGTAAGGGTTTGTATAAATGAAAAAATCAATAAAAAAGATCATCAGAGCAAAAAGAGAATATCCTTTTCAGATCCCTTCTGGAGGTGTCGTCATCTTCAGCATGACAAGACCACTTGTATTCCTTACGCAGTGACAGTTTGCAAGTCATTGCCTGTGAGACATCTGTGTGTGTGGCAGGCTGGAAGAGTTGACCCACAGGCTTCCACGACACAGGTCTGGTGTGCAGTTTTACAAAATAGAGTGATTCCATTTCTTTCCTTCTGTTTAAAGTCCTACCTCTGACTTTTACTATATGCATGGGATGTGTGTGTGGTAAACATGCATGCATGCATGCAGTGTGTGTTTAAAGGGCAGACAGCTCAGGGAAGAACTCGATCCTACAGCCCAGCATGGGACAGGGTACATGGACGATTGGTTACCCTTGCATGCGATTCCATTTATTTGTTTACATGCATTAAACCATGGAGGCTTAGAAAGTGCGGCCCATGTTTTAGTGCTTGTAACGTAGTTTCAGATGATTCAGGACTGAGACAATATAAGACATATAAATACAGTATATTGGAGATTATTTCATTGGTTTTAAATGGTTTATAATAACTCCGACTGAGACAACGTACGTTTAGTGAGCTGGAACTGATTTGAGCCAAATAAAGAAAGATAATTTCCCTCTAACTGCATGGAAATTACTAGAAAATGACTGGAAGATCAAATCTCCTGCTGTTACTGAGCTCCTTAAATATTTGCTGAGCATGCTGGGGTCTTATTCCACTTGGACTGATGTTGGTATCATTTCTAAGTACTTGCTGCCCCCACAAAATAAAAGACATTTAACTGTCCGCTAAAAATATTTGAAGCTGTAGACTCAAGCTGTCAATGTCTGAAACAGTTTATCTACCACTCAACCATCTGTAACATTAGGCCACGTGCTTCCTGTCACTACTCATATGCACACATTCTGTGCAGAGAGGAAAGATGATCTGTTGCACTTTCTAGGAAGTTTCATACAAACATCATGTGTGTCCCAGGTCAAAAGGAGTTCAAAATACTGTTTTAAAGCAAAGAACAGCTGTGATTTCTTGACATTCAGAAAGAAAAAAATCAAAATACTATAATGATGCAAACATACTTGAGTAGCCTATATTTTATTTTACTAGATAATTATTTCAGCAGTGTAGCCCACAAATCTGTTAATGCTATCCTTATGCTGCTATTGTGATTTGTCGTAGTGATTCATTTATTTTACTTACAGATTGTGCCATGGATCACGTGTTGAACATTGCTGACCATTATATCTTCACTCCATATGTTTATCCATCCACATGGCCCGAGAATGATGCTTTGCGTCAGATAATCAGCCTGTGGGTGGTGACCAATCTGGGAGCAGAGCTGATTTACCTGGGCTTCGGTGCACTTAGCTTCTACTATGTGTTTGAGCATAACCTCATGAAACATCCACAATTTATTAAGGTAAACTGCACCAAATTCAACTTTTACATACCAGTCACAGCACAGTCAGTAAACGATTTCTGTCTTTTATCAAATGACAGAACCAGGTAAGGAAAGAGATTGAACTAGGCACTGTGTCCATCTTTTTGATGAGCTTCCCTACAGTAGCCCTCTTCTTCTGGGAGGTCAGGGGACACAGCAAACTTTACGACAACATCAGCAAATCTACTTTAGGTGAGAAAAGTCAATTTAAAATTCATTTAAAAAGGAAACTCTAAATCCAGCCATGAATCCATTATTCTTACGAGTTAGACAGGTGGAGAAATAATATTTCAATGAGATTCATTAAAGCACTGTTTCTGTTTTCAGGCTGGTCTGGAATGTTCCTGAGCATCGCTGGTTTCTTGTTCTTTACCGACATGTGTATCTACTGGATACACCGGTGCATGCACCATAAAAGCATTTACAAGGTGAGCTACACTTATATAACTAACACAAAGCTACAAACTATATCTATATAACAAATATGAGCCAAAAAATATATAATAATCTAACTAACAAACCAAAATGCTTAGACATAAGATGTAAGACATACAATTATAGTTGTTTATCAAATATCAGTTATAGGAGTAACAGTGTAACATAGAAAACTGTACATTTTTATTACTTGGATTCATTAAGCCCTATCTAAATTACTCATTTTGACTGTATAATTTTTCACTAAAATTTAGACTGTGTTTTTCTCTCTCAGCACTTACATAAGCAACACCATATATTCAAGATCCCTACACCATTTGCCAGTCATGCCTTCCACCCACTTGATGGTTTCCTGCAGAGCTTACCCTACCATGTCTACCCTTTCATCTTCCCTCTCCACAAGGTGGTGGTCTGGATCAGACTCTTTACTAAATATTTTTTAAGATCTGAGATTTTAGAGGTAGCATGCAAATTAGAACATGTCCATCACTTTACTGTACTGAATTAAGATGGTTAAACTGAAATAGAATTCTAAAAAACATGATTTTAAAGTAAGTAAAATGTGTGTAATATTTGAAATGTTTACCTTACAGGGGATCTACATCTCACTCTTTGTCTTTGTCAATATCTGGACCATTTCCATACATGATGGAGACTACCGCATACCTGGCCCTTTGATATATCTGATCAACGGTGCTCCTCACCATGCAGATCATCACCTCTACTTCAACTACAATTATGGACAGTACTTTACACTCTGGGATCGCTTGGGGGGCTCCTATCGGCACCCCTCAGCCCTGCTGGGGAAGGGGCCTCATGACCAGATACGTAAACTCATGGCAGAGGCTGCACAGACGCAGTGATGAAAGCTGTCAGTATAATCATTGTATTCAGAAAGGTTGTAAACTGTTGCTTCAGCTACACAAGCAGCATGAATTTGGAGTACCAAACTAAATATATACATTTATCGTTGAGAAATATCACTGAGAATGCTCTGAATAAATGTTGCTAAATTACTAATGTTGTTGAAAAAACTGTTTCAAATAAAATTTTGTGCTAGTAAAACAACCTTTATGATTAAATTATCAAAAGCGCATGTGCTTGTTAAACACACATGCACACATAAACCCTATTAATAACATAATAGACATTACTATAACAAGGACTGCCTACTAGGCATAGGGAAATGCTGCCTGGAATAAAGCAGTTTTGTATGAAAGCAATAAAAAAAAAAAAAAAAAAAAAAACACCAAAAAGACAAAGTACATATGTGCATGATTCCTGCGTAGCTGAGCATACTGTAAATCCTTCAAGACACAATAATAAAATAATTCAGTGGCATATGTCCAAATTCCCTATGCATGTACACATCACTTTCAGCTTCCAGTACTTGGTGTGTTTTCATGTAGACTCTGTAGAGCGAGGTCTGTCCACTTCATTTCTTGTTCTTTCACAGACTCTGTGGATCCACCATTGTCCTGCTCGGCCTCAGGCAGTTCATTCTAAGCAGGCAAGACAAGATGCCAAAAACAAAAGGGAGAAAGAGCTCATACGTTACATGGACCTATGTTGATTCTATGATGGCTGAAAATGATGGCGTCATGACAGCTAAAGCTGAGACAATGTATGGCCAGAATGGAATTATGAGTCCCAGCATTCTGCCTCTACATTTGAGTAATAAAGTAGTTTTTATCTTGTGTCATATTGTATATCCTGTTTACAAAAAACAATATCTGAGTTGTACTGAAAAAGTAATATTTGTTTCTTTTGTTCTCACAAGCTTACATAGTAGTAAACGCTAACGTGAATGCAACACTACGAGATTTACCAAAGGGATGGTGACATCTTCATATGGTAGCTTGTCTTCCCTCCAGGCGTCATCAGTGAGGTCCAGGACTCTTCCATCTCTTTGGATTTCACTGTCCATTCTCTAACAGGGACTCCGTGGTTACAAGGTCTACTCACGCTGAATTAGCCTCAAACTAACGTATACACTGTGGAATAAGGAAGAAACAGCCAGTTAAACCCATCGTCACCCAAACAAATATACAGCCAAACAATCGGAAATGAAGTAGTGCGCGGTTTACCAAAAGTATTGTAAGACAATGTGTTTTTCAGCTTAGATTTGTTGAATACGTATATACCTGTTGATTAGCGCCACGGCTGTCGCTTGGAGATGACGTCACACTGTGATGCCTTCAAAGACTCGGTGGAGAAACGGCATAGTTCACATCAAAACCCAGGCCCACATATGCCAGTTGTGACACGAGTAGTTACAGTCTTCTACAAAACTCAGAACTCGATTTTAAAACTTCAGCAATTCAATTCAGTCGATTGAGAATAGTTATTTACAAACTAATTGTAAATAACTGATTGTCGCTACAGGTACATCCTACAATCTGAACTACGTCCCCAATAGGCCAAGTTTGCTGAGTCACTGACAACTACGGAAATATTGTTTAAAAAATATTGCTTCAATTCTCGAAAGAATAGGAAATAGATCGACTATATGTATTTGGTCAAACAAATATCTATTAGTATTTGTATTTGTATTTAATCTCACTTGTTTCACTCTAACGTTTCACGGTTTCCATGGTGACCCGAAGTTTATACTCGGAGCCCTGCATGGCCAAAGTAGATTGTTCCGTTTGTTTAAGTACTTACTTCATGTTAAGGTACGTTAACTATATATAATTGTACTTTTGAAACGCCCACGTTTCTGTCCCATTGTTTAAGTCAGTGAACCAGTAATGGAAAACTAGCGATATCCAAACGTTATTGGAATGAGTAAAGCTCGACCAGTAATGTTAGCTTAGCTAGAGCCTCTCCATTGTTTGTGGTTTAGTTAAATGAGTTACTTGTGAGATGTATCAGAGAATAATATTTTCATTCCAACACTTATGACATAATGTTAACAATTTCAGAGAAAAGAAACTGTACCGACACAACATGTGTTGGACTTTGTTCAATCTTGTGCTGAGCATCCTGAATTCTGATATTAGTTTCTTTTTATTGTTATTGCTAGATGTCCGCCCCTCAAAAGCAACAGGTGGAAAAAACAAAAGCATGTGCCAACCCTGGAAACCCAGTTTTCACCTGCGTGGTCAGTCCAGCAGCTCAAGAAGTAGTGCGAGGACTGCCACAGAATCCTCTGTACCGGACTACTTCTAGTGACTACGGCCTCCTGTCTCCAACATTTGAAAGCTCACCATGTACATTTCACCCAAAATCCCAAAAGTTCTCTGAGGAGCTGGGAAAAAGTGGGATGTATTGTGACAACTCGTTCAATACGGCCCCAGATCGAAGCAGAGTGTGTGACTATCCTAATTTACAGCATACAATTTAAATGCGGAGTATAACTGACCTAATGAAAGAATTGTTGCTTCTGTAATATTTTCACTTCATCTGAAGTCTACGCCAGTGTGTAAAGCAATGTGAATAAAAATATGGCCTCCTCAGTGTGTGCACAATGTTTATTTAATTGCAAGCTAAACTGTATTGTTACTGATAATATTAGTAATGTCAATGTTTAATTACTGCCACAGTGGCAACACTGCATGATGTACCCTGTAAGGTTTTTAAATAACGTTGATAACTAAATTATAACCCAAATATTACAGACTACCTACTGTAGGTTGTATGGAACAGAGGGAACTGGGCTTTGTTCATACACATGTGGTGATTTTATTACTTAAGTATTTATAACATTGTCTGCTTTGATGCCCAGTGGATTTATTTTTCAAACGTGTTAGTTAAGTCTCATTTAAGAAATGTCTAACTCTGCTTAAGTTATCAGAAACCCCAAATGTATGGTCACGTTTCTTGTTTTATTTACTACTACTATAAAAAGTACACAATTCGAAGACATTATATATTATGTGTGTGTTGTGTATAATTTTGTAATAACCAGATTACAGTTCATGTGGAAAAGTACAGCTTCAGCGCATCAATTAACATAAGGCTTACAATTTTTGCTTATCTTGGTATTTTTGTCACCTCGAATAATATCGCACGTGCTTAAAGTGTGTTCGTGTTTCTCTGATTTAGCAATTTCGTGCGCATTTGTAACAATTGTGCATTTTCGTCCGGTACTTGTTGCTCGTATAAAACTTTTCACCATCACGATTCGGCTTTCCCTTCCAAAGGGGAAATGTCTTTATGGGTACGTCTGCGTAAAACATTATATAAGTTGAATATATTTAAAATATATATTCACAAATACATTATAATCGATTAATGGCGACATAGACGAAAACAGCTTTTGTTTTATAAAAAGGAAACACCACCGCCTTCCTGTACGTGGACGTTGTATACAAATGAAACCCTCCTGTCAGCCTCGCCTCCGCATCAACAGCTGATGATGACCAACCTTTTACCGCTAGTGCTCAATGCTACGGAACTTAGCGGGTAGCTAGCGGCGAAGCGTCGTTAAATGTGTAAGAAGAGTCACATGAATGTGCCGTTTCAGGCTTCACAATGGTGTGCTGTGATATATAGACAGGCCGTCTAAACGTGCCACTATATTTCACCGATGCGTCGGTAGTAGCTTGGTGCTACTCCCGTTAGCTACTAGTTGTTACCTTCAAAGTAGAATCGGAGGAGTAGATGTCTGCCTAGGTTAATCGGCTAACAGCTAGTGCTAGCTGCCACACAGCTCAGGTCGGCGTTAGCTGTCTGCTTATCAAACTACTTTGGTCTGTGTTGAAAGCTGGCGTTTTTCAAGCGGCAGCAACGTAAGTATGTGTCCGTGTTAAAATTAAACTAGTATAGTTTACTGATGAAATAATGCGCGAGAGCCTGTAGGTCTTGGTTTCAATTTGAAACTGCTAACGTTATAATGCTTTCTTGGTGGGTGGCTAGCTGGCTAAGCAGCTAACTTAAAGGTCTTGTTTGTCAACAGCAGTGAAATGTCATGAAACAGTCGCATAAAGGGATTACTGTTGGTACACTGACTTTCTAATTAAACAGCATTACGCGATGGTAAAATACCAAACAGTTTTATTGTGATGGTAGACTGAAACCGATATGGTTTTGGTTTTCCTATCTTTACTACTTTACTTTCAGTAAAGTAGACGCTAGTGTGTAAAAGTATAGCTGATGGCAAATCACAATTGTCTGAGAATCAGCTACGACAGGTTTAACCTAGAGGTCACTTTTTTTCCTGTCTGTTTCTTCCACAGCTTTTAGATTCTAGGAGAACAGCTGGACCTGAGGCTTGTGATTTTTTTTATGATGAGCAGAGCTTTAATATTTGCATCACTCAATCCTAACTAAACGTATATTATTGCTTCCAACCTAATCCCACATCTCTTCTTGGAAGCACTATGATTATTTATTGTGAACCCACCCAGCCCAATGGGACAAGTATCCCTCAAAACCAAGCTCTCCAAATGATATGATAGTAGCCACCTGGATCACTTTCTGTGCCTGCAGAAACCTTGCACAGGTTCTGCTCTTTCTCGCCTCCTCTAACTCCCTTCCTCCATTCTGGGAGACACTTGCAAGTGTGGTCTCCAGTACTGGAAATATGGGTAACAGCTGTGTGTGCCGGGAGGATAGTGACTTGGAGGACCATCACCATGGGTCGTCAAGGGCTACACGAGGACAGGCTAGACGACTGGACCATGGTACAGGCGTAGGCGTCGATGCCGTGGAGGCTCGGAGCAGTCGACCTAGGGACCCAGTGAGGCCACCACGCAGAGGACGAGGGCCCCACGAGCCACGGCGGAAAAAACAGAATGTGGATGGTCTGGTACTGGACACATTGGCTGTCATCAGGACACTTGTGGACAAGTAAGTAGAGAATTACAATATGAAAAAGCCAGAGGATAACAACAACAACAACACACACTGAACATTATGAACTGATACATTTGTTGTTATTTACATTAGTATTAAAAGTAGAAGGGCAGGTGTGGTTCCTGAGGGCCACTACCCAGTGTTTTTCTAAACACACCAGATCAGGCTACTCCTGTAGTAGCAGTTAGTAGTCGTTAGATGTGGAGTAACAATAGGTAAGGAGATCTGGTCATTAATAAACTTGTACCAATGTACTTGGCAAGTGTAAAGATCATACATTGCACATTGAGTGTAGCTGAGACTGTAACTTGGTTAAAAATGCTTAGTTCAATCAGAGAAAGCACAAAGCCTTCAAGCAGAAGCATCACATTAGCTTGTTTGTGGTCAAATATGGCATGTATGACTTTGACAAGGATGAGTGGTGGGTAGAAAGTAGAGTCACACCTTCGAGATGACTAAGGAGAAAAACTGGGAACAGTGCCACATGTTGTGCATAAGTCTCACAATATCAAAAGGGGTTACATTTAAGTATAGAGTATTTAAGTATTGAATCTGCCCTGCCTTTCTGTGTGTTTGTTTCAAATATTAGATTATTATTATAAAAATACGAAGTGCAACTAGTAGAATCATGATTTTAGCAAGACTGACTAAATCAGAGAATCAGGCACATTGTCTCTGGAAGTGAAATAGACGTCTTCTAAGCAACTACCTGCAGGGTTTTGTCCTTATACCTTTACTGTCACCTCTTACTTTACTTGGATATAAAACTGCAACTTTCAAACTTGCACATTATTTTAGGTTTGGCTAAAATTAGCTTTATAAGTTTGTGTGCCTGTGTCTATGTTGAACCGTTCAGAAAAGTGGTATCTACTTTTTTTAACACTTGCGAACATACATACTTGCATGAACAATGTATGTTAATTTGGTACATTTATTAATTTGACTTTCAAATCAAATAGAATTTGGTGACAGTAGTAAGTTGTGGCAGACAAAAACAGAAGTTTTATACTAGGTGGTTATTGTTTTTGCAAAAGAAGAAAATATGCTTGAAAAGAGATGATTGCACGTCAAGGAATGAAACCAAGTGTCCAAATGTTTCTTTATTGAATAAAGTCTGGGCTGCATAGCTGTCATTGTATTTTTACCAACTCTGTTTTGTTTTTCAGTGACCAAGAGCCCCCCTACTCCATGATCACTTTACATGAAATGGCAGAGACGGGTAAGTAAAACCTTAAAAGCTCAGCTCATAGCATAGACCTGTGGGAAAGCAGTTTTTTTTTCAATGCAGCGTGTGAAATATTACTTTTAAAATTCATAATTCACAAAAAGGGAGAGTTACTCAGAGGTGGCTAAAGCTGTCCAAGACAATACATAGCCTTGTTAGCTTTTAGTTGTGTGCGCACATCAGTTAAGTTAGATCAGTGAAACTAACTGGCTAGCAATAAAGCTTTTTTTTTTATCAAGATCATTTATACTGAATTGTGAGAAGTTCCAGGAATTGAGACGGGTCCCTTCTGAATGCGATGCCCCCCCACCCCACCCCCCCCAGAGCTGAGTTAGTGAGTTGTTTTTGAGAGCTGCTGAGGCAGTGATATTATAGTAGTGTTGCAGTCCTTTCTCATTTTTCCATTTGATATACAGTGGCTTCAGAAAGGATTCAGATCCCTTTCATGTTTTGTACGCTGTGTAGATTTATTTTTGAAAGGAAAATAATACTGCACCTACTGTATAACCTTAATGACAAATGGAAATTTATTTTTACAATTCTTTGCAAGCATGCAAATTACTTCAGTTTTTAGTATTTGTATTTGTATTTGTATTTTTAGTATTCAGATTTTCTTCTGTACTATTCATAGCAATTTCTCTAATTTCTCTTTTTCCAGGAGAAAAGTGTTTACTGGATTTTTTTCATTAAGTCATTCTGAGTAACTGGACAAGACTGACGTCTGTCAGGTTAATATTGAGTTCAGAAATCTTCTGCAGGACAACAATGTTCTCATCAGATTTGCTTTAGTCAGTTAATGGTAGAATTTGTCAGCTTTTTTTATTGTGACGACTTGCTCAGTGAGGACTTCACCTGGAAAAATGACTTTTTTTTTTCATGTTATTGATGTGGCACCAAGTAACAAAAAAATCATATCAAGGCACTGCTCATAGTAAAGTGAGGATCGTGCCGAATTCTAGATTAGAATTGAGAAAATTGATTAACTAGGTTGGAAAAGCACCCTTTTGCAGAAGAAGCCTCCTGTAGGAATCTGCTCAATGTGGGAAGTCCATCTGTCTCGACCCAGAGTAGAAAGAGAAAGGGACAAAGGTACAACAAGCATATTAAAAAAAGTGCTGAGGGGAGGAAACCTGCAGGGATTAAAAGACTAGACGTTAATGACCTGTTTCTGTTTGAAGCTTCAGTTGATGTTTTGGGTGTATATGGTTGTTAGGCTTGCGCTTTATTGTGCATATGGCGAATAACACTCATGCTGTGTGTGAGAGTGTTTGTGTGTATGCCTATGTGCTAGCCTTTGAATTCTTGTTTGAGCCTTGTGACATGCGCATATGGCGTTTGATGCTTGGATAATATGGTGATGTGTGGCTTGACCACAGCCAAGTTGGGTCTTAGGTTGCAGATACTGAACCTCAAAGACAGCCAAGGTGAAAGACAGGCAACCAGTGATTTTCAGTTTCACGTCTGCTAAGATGTTACATTATTAATATGCCAGTTGGCTTGTAAGTGATGATGTTTGTGAGTGTGTTTTTAAATGAGTCATCTAATGGACAGGATATAGACACTATTCAGTTCTGGTTTTTTTTAGACCACCAGTGGCAATTCTTTTCTTTTCTAAAGAGTAGGAGGACAAATCTCAGACAAATATCTATACAAATATAAAATGTAAAAGTAAATAAGATGTGAAAGTATTGTTTTGTGTTGTCGTTGGTTTTCTCTTCTCTGCCTCACAAATAATTATATGTAATATGACGTGTTTGAATGGTTGAATGAACTCACAAAGGTGAATATATAACATTTTTTTTCCCTCTCTCAGATGATGGATGGCTGGAGGTTGTACAGTCCTTAATTCGAGTGATCCCACTGGATGATCCACTTGGCCCTGCAGTGATCACCCTTCTATTGGATGAGTGTCCACTGCCCACCAAGGTATTCTCATTTTAGTTAGCTTTTAACGTTTTTAACCCCAAACCACTCCTTCACATGTAGCAAGCTGCTGATATTCTTTGAGAGTGTAGGGGAAGAGGTGTGAAATATTTGTCCTGTTTTATTGAGGGTGTTTACATCCACTTAAGGAAACCTGGGTAATCAGGGTACAGTGCACACTGAAAATTAACTTATGTTGAAAGGTATAAAGCCATTCATTTATCTGTTTTGTCCAAGCATGAATCAACTGAGTTTTGTGACTGTGTGTGTACTGTTAAATCTCACCAACCTTTGGACTGACTGATCCATGTCCTTTCTCCAGGATGCTCTGCAGAAACTCTCTGACATGTTGAGTCTGAGTTCGGCTGTAGCGCGTCAGGACGCTCTAAACCCTGCGAAACACAGAAACACCACAGCTGTCCTAGGTTGCCTGGCTGAGAAACTGGCAGGTAGAGTTCACACTTATTCTTTGAGTAAATATTGTAGCTTGTCGTTTGAGAATACAGACATATGAATAACAGACAACACAAAGGAACACAAAGTGGTGCAATATGTAATGTGGACTTTATACTAATATTTGTCTATGTCTAAGTAAAGAGAGGTTGCTTGCAGGTACATTTAATGATTCCAGCTATATATGCTGTGTTTACATGTAAATACAGTGACTGATACAGATGTATCCCATAACAATTACCATCATATTCAAACCATTGCAGTTAAAGCACAATATGCTGTGGACTATGACCAGCAATTCTAAGTCTTTGTAAATGCAGCTCTACAAAGAGATTAGACTGTTCAGTTAGACGGCTCAGTTACTTAGCGTTCTTGGAAAACATGGTGCCAACCCCTTATAATCCTGGACTTGTAAATATTTTGTCCTTGTGAAATGGTATTTATACAGTTTTTCAGTTTATCTTAAGTTACTATTTAGGGTACAATTTAGGAAACTGAAAAAAACATTATCTGTAAAAGTGTTGTATGTGTGCACAACATTTATTGATCTTCATTGAAGTGTAGTAAGTAGGTGCAAACTTTCCACCTGCATAGTTGTTGTTATTTATGGGTTCAAATAATATTTGTATATACTATAATATATTTTTTGTGATCATTTAAATCAGTTGTTTTTTAACACTGTAATGTTTTCTCCCTGCCTCAGGACCAGCCAGTATTGGACTTTTGAGTCCCGGAACACTTGAATACCTTCTGGAGAGTCTGGTAAGCAAGTACACACACACACTCTCTCACACACACACACACACACACACACACACATAATTATGACACTTTTGTTTTTTTTTTTCACTATTCCTCATTGACAGAGTTACTCTTTTTGTACTACCCTTGTAAATGCATTATGGTTGGTGAAGTCTGTAGCTATCCAGAGAAGGTATAATAGAAGTAATGTCTCCATAATCATAATTTAGTGGAAAAACACTCTGCATCAGTTTCACCAAGTGTTGAGGAGGAGTTTAAAAAGTAAACAGTTGTTAACCATACTTTGTCTTATGTACATTAATGTCATATGACTTCTTGCAGGAGCTAGTAATATTTGCTTATGTGCATGTCTAACCACAGCATTGCAGTTGCGTTTACACTTTGATTGTCATTCCAATTCCTTTATTTTTCAACCTTTCTGAAAACAACTTCTTGATGAGCTTTATATCAGGAATGAAAATGTGTTTTTAAATGACATCATTCAGAAACTAATATCCATGTATTGTTTTTATATATATTTCCTTTCAGAGCTCAGAGGCCCATCCTACAGTCATGTTGTTTGCTCTCATCGCTTTGGAGAAATTCTCTCAGACCAGTATGTAGTAAAGATTTTAGATGATACAGACAGATTTTACATGATAGAGACAATTAGTGACTTGAGTATGAAGTTTGTTTTAGCAGTGCAGAGCTAGTTTCTGTCAAAATGCTGTAATTTTCCTATGTTGAGTTTTATTGTTTGAGTTGACTCTTATACTTGTGTCTCATCCTCAGGTGAAAACAAGCTCACAGTTTCAGAGTCATGTATCAGCAATCGGCTCGCGGTCCTGGAGTCATGGTCAGATCATCCAGACTACCTGAAGCGGCAGGTTGGATTCTGTTCACAGTGGAGCCTTGACAACCTGTGTGAGTTCCGTATGTTTTCATTATTAGGTTTGTGTCAGGTCACATACTAGACAAATGGCTGCTTCAATTAGGTTTTTGTAGATAATATTGACTGAAGAAAGAAAATTAAATCAAGAAAATGTAATAATGTTTCCTCTGTTGTCCAACCCACTCCAGTCCTTAAGGAGGGACGACAGTTCACCTATGAGAAGGTCAACCTCACCAATATAAATGCCATGCTCAACAGCAACGATGTCAGCGAGTACCTCAAGATCTCCCCCACTGGACTAGAGGTTAGACACAGCCACTTACCCAGTCAGTAGCAGATACACATATTTAGCTAATTATTTATTATTATTATTATTATTATTATTATTATTATTATGCTTGTACCCTTCCAAAAATGTTTCTCACAAGTGTACATAATACATGAATAAATCAGGACGTTTTCTTCCCTTTCTTGCCTACGTCCTCAGGCACGATGTGATGCCTCATCTTTTGAGAGTGTTCGCTGTACATTTTGTGTGGATTCAGGCGTCTGGTACTACGAGGTGACAGTTGTTACATCTGGCGTGATGCAAATAGGATGGGCCACCAAGGACAGCAAGTTCCTCAATCATGTAATTCTCTTTAGTGTGTTTACTGTTCAACCATTCCACATCATATTTCTCCTCAAACTCATAATTTTGAGTGTGTCTGTTATAGGAGGGTTACGGAATAGGAGATGATGAATATTCATGTGCATATGATGGCTGCAGGCAGCTAATCTGGTACAATGCTCGCAGTAAACCTCATTCTCACCCCTGCTGGAAGGAAGGTATGCACTACACTCTCACACACACACACACACACACACACACACACACACACTCTCTGACATTACTATGTCAGTTATTATTAGTCTACAATCTCCATCTGCTCTATATACTAACTGTGCACTAAAATGTTGAAATCATTGGGACTTTGATCAGTACAGAGCAGACACGACGCTTTAAATGTCAAACTCCGCTGTTCCAAACTTGCTTTATTGTTGTTGGTGTTTCTGAAGTGTTTTGTGATTTTATTGCCCACACTCTGTCATTGCCAGCACTGGGGGCCTGATGTACCTCCTACATGGATGGATGATATTAATAATTGCATGCATAGGGTTTATTTTGCTTCCTGTGCTCATGTGTGGCCTGTTTAGGAGATGCCATTGGCTTTCTGTTGGACCTCAGTAAGAAGCAAATGATCTTTTATCTAAATGGACATCAGCTGCCACCAGAGAAACAGGTCTTCTCATCAGCCACGTAAGTCCATGCTCACTACTTCCTAATTTTTACTTTACTTTTGCATTTTCCTATTTGTCCTTCTTTTTATGAAACCTTTTTTTTCTCTTCTGTCTGTGTTAGGTCCGGTTTCTTTGCGGCAGCCAGCTTCATGTCATACCAACAGTGTGAGTTTAACTTCGGGGCCAAGCCTTTTCGTCATCCACCTTCTGTTAAGTTCAGCACCTTTAATGACTTTGCTTCGCTGTTGCCCAGTGAAAAGATCATCCTACCCAGGTAAGAAATGAACTGGTCTTTAACATGTATTGCAGTATACTAAGAACAAACTGTGATCAGAGTTTTAGAAAGTAGCATGCAATCTGTTGTTTTACCCACCATCCTGACTAATGAACCAGTTGTTTCCACAGAACATCCAACAAATCATTGTGCATGTCAACTAATATTAAACGTATAGAATATCCGCCATGTGACAGTGATGAATACCATATTTGTGAAGCTTAAAATGCCCAGATGTTTTGACATTTGAAGCAATCAAGTTCATTACCACAGCTAAATCAACAATTTGACAAATAAAAAAAATTATTGAAAATGTGAAATTTCTGGGAAAACAAGACTTAAAGGTCTGTAATGTAAATAATAATGCTAAAAATGTTCCTTGTATGTTTCCAAGACACCGGCGTCTGGCCTTACTTAAGCAGGTTAGCATTCGAGACAACTGCTGCACACTTTGTTGTGATGTCATGGCTGACACAGAGCTGCGACCCTGTGGACACGGGTAAGTGCATCTGTTTTTTGGTGTTTTCAGAATTACTAAATTAATTGTTTATGTTTGAATGTTTGTAAATACAGCAAATCAGAAATTGTATGTCCCATGTTTTGTAAGAACGAGGACAGTGAAATCTTCTCTCTTTCTTTCTTTTTTGTTTTGTACATCTTGTTCCAGTGGTATGTGTATGGAGTGTGCCTTACAGTTAGAGACGTGCCCCCTGTGCCGCCAGGACATCCAGACCAGAGTCAGACTCATTGCACATGTCTCCTGACACACTTCCAGCCCCTACTCCACTAAAGAGAGACACACAGGACCTATAGCCTCCTCCTCTTCCTTTACTCCCCTCTCACCCAACAGGGCTGAGAGGTCAGTGCATCGAAGTTGTGACAATGCCAGAACTTTGAGTTCTGGTCAGAGGAGGTGATGATGGAGAGGAGGGGAATCAAATTGCAGCTTGGTTCCTGGGAGCTTTTCATCATATACCTACATCTCCTGTTTTGTATTGCTCTGAAAACTCTGTAGAACTGTAGAATCTGGGACAGGAATCACCGTCTTTCTACAAATGATACTTTTTCAGACAAAAAGGAACAGAAATGAGGAGCAGATCATTTTTACCTCTTTACATACAGAACTGACCCCATATCTGCCTTTGTGCAGAGTTACCAGACATCCTTTCAGACATGAGGATCCCACTGCGCTTTCAGCCCAGAGGCTACTACTATTTAATCCCATTACTATTATGCACATGTTTGCAAATCTGAAGGGGCTGGGTAGCAGAAAAGGAAACAGCCTTTAGTGCAGTATTAAACCCAAGGTACAGATAAATTACAGATGTATCTCACTGTCTTTTGTGTGGGCATAGAATTATGTTCTTGAGGTAGCATTTTCATTCTCTTTACTCAAGATTGCAGCAACATCTGTTATTTGGTCAGCTTCACTTTCTGTAGTGATTGATTGCCCACTGGTAGCATTTGCAATCATAAAAGGATTTCTGTTTGCTCTTGGTGTAAAAATCATATTATTCCTAGAGGTCAGTTTTCTGATTTATTTTCCAAAATACATTCAATTGAAAATCAGCTGTCATACAGCATAGAAAGTTGAGGACTTTAAAAAAAGAAAAACCCAGACATACTTGAATCTGTTTTACGATAGATTGATTTTCAGCAAAGCTGATCCAGCTGCTTTTTGCCTTTTATAATTAAAAAATTGATTTTTCTTCAGCCATTTGTTACAAATACGAGAAATTCAAAATGACAGAAAAATGCATTTAATTCAGCAGTGAGGGGTGGGCTACAACTGAGGTCCTACCCTAGACCTTTTGAATTTCTCAGCTTGCTTGACCATGGCAGAATTGGCAGACAAGGTAATTAAGTCTTAATTGTTGTGTGATTACAAACACATGCATCTGTATTAAGATGAATTTTTTCAGTCCATGAAATCTTATTTAATTGTGTATCATAAATATTGGTGGTGATGATGGAACAGTTTTGTCAAATCTTGACTGGGAAGTACAACATGTTTTGTTGGCTGACCGTGAAACAAATGTGAAATGTTTATGTGAATTGTTTTCCCCAATATCAGTTTACTAAATGCCCTGAGGTCATTCTTAAGAGAGTGTCTTTATGGGTCTTATTTGCAGATTAAATACATAATGAGATTTGGTGAAGAAGCTACCCTCAGCACAATGATATGAATTAAACTCTGTAGGTTTCAGCAGAGAGAAAAATGTGTATTTATGTTTCATTTGTTATATATCACAGAACTATTGGTAAGAATGCTTCCATACAGAATAGACCTTCATGTTTGTCAGATCGGATGTGTGTTTCCTAGGTGATTGGTTCATTCTGACATATGGTTCCCCTCTTTGTGCTTTATGAAATTGCACATTTCTCCATCTTAAGCTTTTTGTCTTCAGCCTTGTGTACTTTCTGGCCATCTTTTACTTGAAGCATCAAGCAACTGATCATTCAACATGAGAGATATTACAGGTAAAAAAGTGTTTTAGGGCTTTTTAAAATCAATTACAACTTACCAAGCATAATATTTTGGTTGTTGTTTATAAAAGCTTTCCTATTCACTAAACTGCATGACCAAAATCTGTGAAATAATTTAGATTATTGGAACAATTTATAAAAGGTCATATGGCATATGCATCTCTCAGTATAACAAAGGATCTGGTATTTGTTTGCTACTTTGTATTTCCTGGAGCACCTTAGCCAGGGAGGTGAGAGCTGATGTTCAAGATTTGTAAAGAATTAAGTTGTCAGTTGTATTTAAAACATCTATATAGATTTTTTTTTTTTTGCCCCAGATCTCCCAAAGATGTGATTTATTGAAAAAATGTTGTTTCTTGGATTGTGATATTTGTAATAAATGGATGTTCATGTGATGTATTTTTGTACAACAGAGTGGTACTTATTTCAACTCAAATCCTGTTTGTCTCAGCTGAGATAGGGAGTTGTGATAATCATAAATCAGTGCACTGTCTTAGCTTGGAGCAGTGTATGATTATTACACAGACACATAAATACTGATTATGTATCAATAAACAAATATTATAATAATATTTGTATATACTTAGAAAATGTTAAAGTAATGTGCAAGACAGAAATAAATACAAGACTTTTGTACACATACAGTACGTGCGTAGATAGGAACCAAGTTTTATGAACAATGTTCCACCGGACGGGACAGAGAGATGCACGTACGTTCGCCGTTTCCTTGGAAACAGCATTACGTTCCCCATTTACTAGTCACATTTTATTTATACAACATGGACATCCGGGAAGGAAGTAAGTAAAACAGATGTATTTCAGTAACACACGTCTAACGTAAGGTATGGGTAAAGTAAAACTGTTCAATTCAAAAAAACTACTAATAGTAGTAGTAACAAACCTGACAGTTTGTGAGCATTTGACGCTAATGCTACATGTGCGTAGCTAACGTTAGTCAACCATTAGCCGCTTTTCATTTACAGTAGTTTAGCAACTGAATATTATTACATCGGACGGACGAGACGTGTTACGTCTCACGTCTGTATAAAATTCGCAGTATTTGCTAGCTTTGCTTCATATGCAACGTATCATTTCAGAGTTAGCTGCGTTACCAACTGTTGCTTCCCCTCGTTCCCCAGACACTAGTTGTGGAGAGAACATCGTAGAAATGGTGGACTTGGACGAAGAAAATTTTGCTATTGCAAGGTGGGCCGATCAAATACATTTCCTGCCATTTTACATTCAGACAGCCTAATAAATTATGTCACGGTGAAAAGTATGATGGTCAGTGATTGCCCACGTATTCACCTCATTTAAATTAACTGTGAATCAAATGTATTGATTTAACGTTTAAATGATGTATAGCCTTTACATCTTGTTTTCCGTTCAGTTCCTCAGCTGACGACACTGCTTTTGATGCCATTATTGGGTGCATAGAGGACATCATCGTGGGTAGGACTGCAGATGTAGCTGCTGATTTTGTTAATAGACCCACTGAATGTGAGAAAGCATGTTCCCTGAAGGGAATAGTTTTTGATGTCTATTACATAAAGATGTTTGTATTTAGGTTCCTAAAGTACTCCAACAATTAGAGTCAA
This sequence comes from Macropodus opercularis, assembly GCA_030770545.1. Classification (NCBI taxonomy): domain Eukaryota; kingdom Metazoa; phylum Chordata; class Actinopteri; order Anabantiformes; family Osphronemidae; genus Macropodus; species Macropodus opercularis. The sequence continues at coordinate 4,869,078 of CM061094.1, read as the reverse complement.
TTATATTATATAGATGGGCCTTTAGAGTAATAAATTAGAGGGTTTGACATTTGCAAAACGATATTTCTTTGTGAAATTACTATGTGAAACAGAAATGTTAACACAGGGAATATCTCAACATTTAATTGTGGCATTTTTAAAAAGTCACTTTTCTCAAAGAAAGGTCAAGTCGAAGAAAGAGAAATTATTTGTGATTGTAATTTGTAGTCTACTTTACTTGTAGAGGAGGAGTTTCAACAACTTCAGCAGAACTTTATGGAGAAACATTATCTGGAGTTTGAAGATTCTGATGAGAACAAACTCAGCTACACACCCATCTTCAATGAATACGTGAGTTTGTCCCTGTACAGTATGTTATCCTATATTTATGTATTATAGCCCATCTTGAATATTCACCACTGTCTCATACACTTTTACCTTTAGGAAGACAACTGTATTTAATCTCATTGATCATTTTAACATCATAATATTTAGGTGAGGTAGACAAAATAAGGCCAAACTGATTTCAACTCTCTGTGTATCTTGTGTAGGTTGACCTGCTGGAGAAGCACCTAGAGCAGCAGCTGATAGAGAGGATACCCGAGTTTAACATGAACACTTTCATAGATCTCCTTATGTAAGACACCCCCCACACACAAATGACACAATTCAATCTCGTCAATATTCTTCTTAAAGTATCTGATCCACCTAAAATAATCTGCTGCCATCAATAATTACGGTACGTCTATTTCTTCTTCAGCAGACCACTAGATGGTGTGCAAGTACATTGAAAATATGATGAAGTTTACTATATCTATTTCTCTGTCTTCTACAGGCAGCACAAAGACGAAGTCCCATCAGATATCTTTGACATGTTGCTCACATTCACTGACTTTATGGCTTTCAAGGAGATGTTTCTGGAATACAGAACTGTGAGTTGTCTAGAATATTTAAAAATCTAAAACTCATTTTATAGAGAATCCTGACAGAATGTAAGGCAAGAAACTGTGGACTGTCATACGTCCAGGTGGCATAGTAAACAGTGCATGTCGTTGTATACAGTAATTATGTTTAAGGATCCTTTACACATTGTAACATATATATATACATGTATGTGTGTGTGTGTATATATATATATATATATCTCAAAGGTTTTAAAACTATATCTCTACTATCTCTGTATTACCATTTGTGTGTAAATTTGTGTGTTTCTAGGAGAAGGAGGGCAGAGGATTGGACCTGAGTCAAGGACTTGTGGTTACATCTCTAATCCCTGCAGGCTCCAAACAAAGCAGTTCCATTGAATTACAGTGATATACGCACCCACTAAGTCAAACACTTGCCTTAGTTTTGTCCGTGAGGCTCTGTTACCCTAACAATGTTAGGTTGTGGTCAGTGACATTTACCCTGTTTCAGTTTTACAATACATTCTCAATTATATGGTCTGTGTGCAAATGGCTCCTAATGGCAAATTTGTACAAACAGTCCTCTGTGACATAACAGACATCACACAAGTGGAGTGTGTGATGTCTGTTTAGGAACCTCTTCCTACTCCACTAATTGAACCTTTTGATTACTTGAAATACTCAAATGTCTTCAACCTCAATACGCAGGTGAATGTGGCCTAATCTTTTAAAAACGATACCTAAACTGCTAAAACTCTGGTGTTGGTAGAAAACTTATACTGACTGTGAAAGGCCCTGTTGAATAAAGGACACCATTTGATATGAAGAGTGCTTTCTTTACTTGGTGTTGCTAAGAAAAGTATAGTAGTAATATATGTTTGATGAAGTTCTTAAATATTTGGTCAGTTTAAAAACTCATTGAGTTTATGCCTGAGAAAGTGTTTGTGATATAAATAGAATCTACAGTAAAACTTTCAGTACAGTGTCAAAGTGTTTTTACTTGTCTGAAACTAACACGGTTTTAATTGTCCAAGTATGTTTATGTCACTGCTGAAATACTGTTGATATCACATCTGTATTTTCAAATAAAGAGAGAAAAGTCTAAAAGTCCACAAATGATTTACTTGAACAAGTTCATTGGTTGGTTGAGTTTCAGCACATATACAGTATACACACATTTAATTTGTATCCAATTTCCTGGTATAAAAACAAAACATGGTCTATAAAGGCACATACAGTACAGGAGGAGTTAAGCTGTTTCATGCAACTCACAAAACTAAGCCGCATATTATCACTACCATCTTGATGACTCACTAGCGGACAGTTATTTGAAACTTTAAGCCATGAATGTTCTGTGTGAATGTTCTCAGAGGATAACAGATCCTATGTAATACACAAAATGGGAGTCCCCCTCCAGAAATGTTTCTCTTTGTGGTCAAAATTTGACTTGTCATTGAACTGTGGCTGTAGTTTCCACTGCGACATAAAGCCAACATCATATAGGAGCAGAAGCATTGTACACCTATAGGTGCATATCCAATCTTTACATCATCAATGATGTCATGTGTCGCCATTTATGGCAGTGATGTAAACATAAGACTGAGGGATTGTTATGTAAGTGAGATATTATTACATCATCCAAACAGCCGTCATTGTTGATCTCATGATATATAACTTTACACATTCCTAAGTAAGTAGAATATCAGCATTAACTGCAGTTCTAAATACACCTTTCCTTTTGCAATGGTCTGGACTTGGATTTAAAGGAAGCAGTTTTGCATTTTGTAGTATAGTATAGACCTCCAAGAAATATTTACTCTTGACTAATAATGTGTAAACAGCATGTGTAATTTTTTCACTTCAGTTTCTGCTTTTTGCACAACTGACTATGGGACCTGAGTGTATTTCATCTGTGTCTCTGAAGACATAGAGCATTATTTTGTTGACATAATATATCAATTGCTGCATTTGGTGATTATAAGCTAATATTCAAAAATTTCAAACAGTGGAAGGAGCCATTTTTAGATTTATAATACTGGAGTTCAGATCAGGACTAAGCAGTTATATTCTGTGTAGAAGTTGGAGTATCTTGGGAGACAGGCCTTTTTTCCCCAGAAGCAGCATCGCAGATTTGGGTTCTAGGTCGGCACAGTGGTGGTGGCAGCATTTCCTCCATCTCCTTTCCAGTCCATATAAGAGAAGAAAGTACTGGCACCGTATGCTATGGTCACTACAGCCCCAAAGAACTGAATGGACAGAGAAACAGGCAGAAGGAAGAAAATCAATCACTACATCTGTATGTATTCACATGATTACAGGTCGAATGTTCTGCTTTTTGAATTAACTGTCAATTATATTACAGGATAACCTCCTTCTCCAAAGAACTACTGACAACTTACAGGAACTCTAACAAGCAAGCAATTGTTAGTCCCTCTGGGAAGCTATGGCCATGCACTAATGCGCCACTCTCTATAATAATACACCTGAACTGTCTCCAATGCAGCAAAATGCAACTAATAATGTGTCAGCATGGGTATGTGTGAGAGGGAGAACGTGCTATACACCAGCATGGACTTTAGCCTAAGGAAAAAACGAGGACACATCGATAGTGTGCAGTTTTTTTTTTGTCCCACGCATACATCGTAATGTCACTCGCCCTACATCAGCCTCACACCTCGGATCCTTGCTCTGACTTTAAATTGAAGACTGACCCATTTAAACAGCAGAGGGGAGGAGCAAGTTGAAAGACAAACACTTGGAAGCACATGACACTTTTACAGCTACGTGAGCTTTGCCCCTCATTTTTCGCTGCCTCGCCCTCCTTCTTGAGTTTCAGGTGTGTGCACTTGCTGCCGTTGGTTAAGTTGACATGCAATTAGAAATATACAGAAGCAAACAGTGATGGCAGTGAGAAAGAAGGAGGAAAGGGACACGTGTTAAGGGCACGTCAAGCTCAAACAGTCAACGCCCTCCAGGCCTAGATTTTCAACAATAGACATACAGGATTTATCAGATGTGTCATAGTGCAACCAGGGTTTTCTGCACATTTAATCAGTTCTTTGTATCTGTGCTATGTGTGGGAGTGGTGTCAAGCGTCTTACAGCAGCAGCTGCTAGATGGTTGTAGCCAAAAATGAACCAGAACTGACTGACAGTTGCTGCATTGGTCAGGAAGGCAGTCAGGTAGAGAACAGTGGCTACGGCTTGGTAGACCATCACCTAGCAGAAGACAAGACCCATTAGATTCAGTTAATAAAATCACACTGCAAAGAAACAGTCAAACAAAGCATATCCTAATTTTTCTGGATGCTTGAATTTGATCTTTCACCTTTTCACCCCTCCCCTTCCCCTTCATACCGTCAGTGGCCAGGGAACAATGGTGAGGTGTCGCTGGGTGTTAAAAAGGATCACGAGGAACAGGATGGTGGTGAGGATCCACAGTGTGACTGTCACAAACATCACCCAGCCATATGCCGGCACCAGCGTGTAGGGCGCGCTGGCTATTAGCGCCCAATGAAGCAGCCCCAGAAACTAAAGAGGAAAGATGAAGGACAGATATGAAGCAAGACCACGAATGAAGACAAAGTAAAATAAAGAAACTTTAAAAAGACTCTAATACATACAATTAAATTCAAACATGAAAAGCGGACAGTTAAATCATAAGTAACACATTAACCACAACCTCACAGAGAATTTAAATAAATTGGGAATTGAGCCCTGCTCATGGTGGCTCTAATGAGATTTTAAAAATGTTTTACTCAGGGCAGCACAACAAGCTGTAAACACAACACCAGCATATTATAGACTAACATGTTATGTGCTGTTGCTCATTTACACCAAAACACACACAGCCAGTGCCATTAGAAAGTATTGGAGTCAGGTTTCTCCCCAACTCATGAATATAAGTCGTATCTGCTAAATGCTCCATTATGCTCACCAGCTGCTCAAGTGTCTGTTTACTCTTTGGTGCAATGCAATCATAGCTGCGAACTGTAAAAGATACTTTTTTTTTTTATAAATATGAATGTTTCTTGGACATTTTGGTTGTCAAGTCATCATGAAATGAATCCAAATGTGTTCCTTTGCGTCCTTTATGTTAGGATGCGAAACATCGCACCGAACGCAACAGTGTTGTCTTTTGTGTTGCAGATACATAAGGACAAGAAAATGTGAGTTGTTTAGACAATTATTTTGACCAAAGTTTGAATCATAGTCCGATTATTTAAATGATGATTTATATAATCTTGTTGACAGAATTACTATGTGTGAAATGAAAGCCTGAATGTCTCCCCTCTGCGTCTCTCTGAGTTTCCTGTTTCCCATGAGGCATGAAAGAACAGCAGAGATCAGGTTTCACTTTTTATCACATACATGAGCACACTGGAGCCCACTGTGCTTCACAAAGCACATATCTGACCAAAGGCCTCTGTCCACAGTTATATCAACAACCATAAAATGTCACTGGGTCCAGAATTTGAGGTTATTGCTGCACTTTAGTTATCTTTTCATTGTATAAACATCTCTCCACTACAGCAACTTAAATATTATTATTATGCATTTCTATTTTCAGAATGAAGGGGGGAATTCTGTATAATGAGCTGAAGGTTTGAAACAGATTACCAAGTTTTGTAATAAATGAAAGCTACAAATAGTGGCTGAATAAACACACTTTACCAATTTAACAGATTTAAACAGCAACTGTGTTTTTTAGTTTTGTTGACAAAACACATAACACCACTTCTAATGACGGTTTCAATTTCATATAATTGTTGGTTGTGTTGCTATCTGATTTCATATAAATATTATCACTAGATTGTTCATACACATCCAAATCAACTTTTGGAAACTATCCTCTCATTCAGACTGGATAAGATGGGGATTATTTTACAGAGTAGTAAGGCAAGACATTTTAAAGCCACTCCTACTCTCAGAAGCATGGCTTTCTCTTTATCAGCTAATAGAAACAAACAGGTTAACTCTTGTGCAGCCTTCGAGGGCTCAAAATGAAAACAGGGGCCGCTCTAAGCTGAAAAACCACACAAGGATTGGATAAAACAGCCGCAGATAAATCACCATCGTCGTCGTTTTGACCCCTCAAATGTCCCACGAGGGTTAATATTTGCCATATGTATATGTATATGTATATACAGCTGAGGTTTTTGTGTAAAAAAGGTAAAATGTCCATTGCTTAGTTGATCTTTACAATTATCACACTATGAAAACCCACTGACGCTTCCCATAGCTGGCCCATAAAGCATGGCACGATAGCAAATGTTTAACAGTTTGGTTTTACAGAGAATGAACTGTGTCAGAGAGAGACAGGGCCTCCAGGGGACAAAGATCTCCTGCACTTGTCGGTGATCGAGCCTGTCACATGTTGTCTGTGCGTAAATACATGAAGGGAGATTTCTGCCGATTATTTGGTTTCAGTGTTCATCTTGAAGCCAAACTTTAGAGCAAACATATCAACCAAGTTGCAGCTCTGTTATCTCATCAGCTGTCAGCAGGGCTGGGATCAGCAATAGTCAAATCTATGATCATAGATAGTTCAACAGGCATAGTTCTCAAACTAATGCCTGTTGACATGTATTCAAATTCCAGTGACACCAGATTAGGAGCACAGATATACAAATATCCTTGGACTATTTTTGGGTTCCTGCCAGTTGCAAAGCAAAGTTGTTTGTCGCAAACTCAGGTGACCTGCCATATGAGTTACTGACTGTCACCATAGTCATATGTACTAATCCAAGATTAACCACACCCTGTCCACACAAGTTTTCCCAGTTCACACTGTCCTGCTGTCATAAATACTTTAACGCAACACATGACATTACGTACAAACGACAGTGACCAGATATTTCAGGAAATAGTTTCATCATCTGTAAATTACGGCAGCAGAGTCTCATAGAAACACATGAAAGAAAGAAGAAGCAGATCTTTGTGCCACTGAAAAGAGCAGAGCTGATAAACAATTTGCACTGATGGTGTTGAAACATGAAAGTGACTGAAAACAGAACAGCAGTGGATATGTTACGTACAATTTCAACTGTCATGAGGATGGCTGGGATGCTTTGGATAAAGGACATGTCTATCATGGCAGTGATGTTACCAGCCATCTCTTGGAAACTGTTGCCCCCCTGCTGAGAACTCTGGGACTGGGGGGCGCTGGTCTCTGTAGTAACTTTGGACGGGAAGTCTGCCATGAGCACGGAGTGTATCTGGTAGGCGTCTCTGAAGTAATCCCACTGACAACAAACTCCTTAATATTGTGATTCAGAATAAAAACAAATAAAAAAATCTTCTCCCACGACAGGTTTCACTCATCAGAAAACACCTGAAGTTGGGGATTTAGTTACCGACATCCACTTGTGGCAGCAGCAAAAAGTAAAAGTAAAAGTTCAGTTACATCCACAACACAAAGTTACTACAAAAATTATACTTAGCATTCAAAAAAGTCACAGGAGCTCACCAACAAAACCCCCAGTTTCAGATATTCAATTCCCCACTTGACAGGTGCGTAATGGTGGTGAGTCGATGTACCTCTTGGTCTCTCTCTGTCACCCGCCCAGCGTTTAGTCATCAAGTATCTCTCCCTCTTTTCCCACCTCTGACTCTCCCAGGCACCTCCCACATGGCTCTGAGAGGATCACATGAGCCACTCGTTAATGTGTCAGAAAGCCCAGAGAAGGTGTGGAGAGAAATCATCACACACACAAACTTCCTGGACACTGTCTGTGGGTGGGAGCATGTCAGTATTAATACTACTGTTGTACTATTTCTTCCTTTCCATTCAGGCACTGAGAAGAATACATAGTAAATCTAAAAAATGACCATGGTTGCCAATTATTATGTTAAAAAAAAGTCAATTTACTCATGTACTACACTAGAAATAAAACTGCAATAATATAAAATCTAACAATACTACTTTACTTGCATTTTCATGTAATGTTACTTTATCCTTCGTCACATTTTGAGACAAATTTCGGACCAATACCTTGTTTGGACCAATACATCTTTTGCAAATATGTTTTGATGGTTCTTCATTTGATTGTTGAAAAAACTGTGCTTAAGTGAATATGATACAGTGCTGAAGGTTTAAATGGTGAAAACAGTTAGCTAGTATGGCTAAGTATCTAGCAACTATAATACAAGCCGCTGAACTTGTTGTAATAAATAAAAACTGTCGCAACTAAAATATTTACCTGTCTTACATATTGGAAAAAACTTATTGTCAGAAGTGGGATTCGAACCCACGCCTCCAGGGGAGACTGCGACCTGAACGCAGCGCCTTAGACCGCTCGGCCATCCTGACTTACAGCATTACGGCATAAATTATTATTTATATAGAGTATAATATACGTGTTACTTAGTATTTGGAAAATTTAGAAATCAACGTCGATCAATTGACTTTACCAAGGGCAACGTTGCTACATTAAACTTTCGTCGGTAAAGATTATCACCCCTTCCATTCACAGCTCTCTTTCGCCCCCTGCTGGTTGAAGTATTTAACTTTTCCCACGAGCTGAAAAATGAAAAATATTACAGCGCCAACACAAAACCATCGCCTCGGTCCTCCTCCTCTGCTACGTGTCACAGGAACATTGTCATTTTAACTCAACTTGCCATCAAACATATATCGTCCATTATAGAGGATGACTAGTAGTCAGCAGATCTGTTTAAGATATAGACCATCACCCTCTAGAAGAGTCTTTCCTGGCACCCGGGGTAAGACTGGAGACAGCTTGGTTGTCGTGGGAGCATTTATGTATAAATAATGTTATATTATTGCCTCTATGGTCGTGTTAAGATCTCTGGGTGTGACCACTCACCTGCACCAGGAGTTCAGGTGTTTCCAGTGGGATGTTTGTCATGACCATGATGGGTTCGTTCTCATCTGGAACCTATAAAACTGCATTCGCTCTGATCACTTGATGTTCAGAGACGTGCTTTGCGTAGTGTTCATAACGCAGACGCAGCACTTCCTGGTGGGCTGAGTACAACCAGACACACATATTAAATAGTAAAGAAGTCTGTGTTGCTGCCACACAATAAGGACATCAGGAAAAAGAATTCTTTGATTTTCTGCTCACTTTTATGAGCTGGCACAGTCACACTGATCGTCTCCCTGTTGCAGTCCCCTCGGTGGAGAGAGTTGTAAGTTACAGTCGTGATCACAATGTTCAGCTGAGCATTAGCCTCTACGACACAAGGGGTTCATCATCACCATTCAAACCTTGCTTTACTAAGTTCATTTATCATTTCATCCATAAACTCATTCATGTATTTGTTTTGCGGGAAAACTACTGTATTTAAATTGTATTATCAATTTGTATATTGCATACCTCAATTATCACATCAAAGTCTGTCCCAACCAAGGGCTTTGCGTGTTTCAGTGAGAACTCACTTTCATTTGGTGTCGTTTGGACTTGTTGTACTCTTCTCTCTCCTCTTCGGATCCTGTGGAAAAATCCTTGGTGTGAACTAATCACAGACTACTACACACTGCAATGGAAGACTATTACACATTGCACATGAATTTATGCAATTTTAGTTAATAAGAGACCAATATTATAACTGCAACAAATGTTTGCAGTCTTTGACCCAAATCTATGCACTGCCTCATGAGTGAGTAAGAGGGAGATTAAATGACGGTAGAAACACATTTTGAACCATATTCATATGTCAGATCCCATCTATATATCTGTGTCGGTTCCTAGTGGGCCAAACACACCCTAAAACACAGTCTGTCATCTCCTCTGTCTATTTGCCTGGCTGGTACACATCGCCTGCCTGTTTATCCTCTCCAGCCTCGCATGAAGGTGTGAAGAGACAAGCCCTTGTTTGGGTGGTTTGATTACATTCTGACACCTACAACCAAATAAATTTCCTGACCTTGCTGATGGTCCAGCGATTGCATTGTTACACTGCTCTGTGTGTCTGTGTGTGTGTGTGTGTGTGTGTGTGTGTGCCCGTGCATGCGTTTATGTAAAGACAAAGAGTGTTTTTTTTTAACTGGGAGATATTAGTACAGTTATTATAGTTTACAAACAGAATATTTCACATCTGATTATCAAATGCAATTTACCAGTAAAGATTCTGACACAATTTGGACAAAGACACGTTTATTCCTGTTTCCAGTCGATTTGGTAACTTGAAATAACCCCCACCTCAATGTAGCTGCAGATTTTCGTTTCTCAGGTGTGATGGGTGACTGGTAAAGGAATTAGGATGTGTCACATCTCAACCAGGCGTTAACCCATACATCCACACATTACATACTAACTTTGCTTAAAGTCTCCCCACAGAGAGGGAGAGAGTGTAAGTGGAAGCAAGAGATGTTAAAGTTATGAAAGTAAACACAGACAGAGAGATCACTTACCACTGTTGCTAGCCATTGTAGATCCTCTTCTAGTCACAGTCAGCAAAAATTTTGCTTCACTTTTCTTCTTCTTCGTGTCCATGAAAAGAATTTAATGTTCGATGTCCCTCACAGTTCTGTACTTATACAGTTCAACACTTGCCCTCCCAACATTCTGGCACATAATCTAAATCATTCATGCACTCCACCTTTATGACCTCTGACACCACTTACCAAAAACCAGCAGTTCATACCAGTGTCCAGTGTATTTATTTAGTGTGTGTGTGTGTGTGTGTGTTTTCATTGATAGTTTGGTAGTGAGCCAGCTGTGTTTTTAGTCAGTAAGTCACAGCTCAGCCTGACTGAAATTGTTACAAAGCCAAGTGTCACATGTCATATCTACATGACTCTCGCCTGGGGGCCTCGAACTGGCGAAAAAGAGTGTCAGGTTTGGGACAATGAGGAATCAAAATGTGCAGAGCCCAACAGGACTATCTGGCATTCAGTCTACGAGCAGCCATAATATATTGTTATGATCAAGTGTCCAGAGGAAACGCGTTTTGGTGGCGGTTAGATGGCCTAACATAACCAGAAATTGTGATCATAATTATTCATAAATTTTTAAAAACGTATACAATGTTTTATCCAACCCTTGTGTGGTTTTTGAGGTTTGAGCGCACCCTATTTTCATTTTGAACCCTCGAAGGCCCCGTGAGGGTTAACCCACAATGGCAGGAGGAGGAGAAGACACAGTTTTGGTTGCAGATATACTTGCAAGGCCATTTTCAAGACGGACCAATCAAGAGATGCTAGGTCTTGTGAGAAGAAGTCGACTCTCATGCTAGTGAAGTCCCAGGTTCAATGGCCACTTTCAGCCTCGTGGCTACGAGCGGTGCCCCTGGTTCATGGCATCTGTGAGGCGCTGTTTGTTTATTTTGGTTTTCAATGAATAGCTGCAATTTAACGTACAAACCTGTTTTTGGTGGACCTATTAAAACTTTGTGGACAAATATGTTTGCATTGCCTTTTTTTTTTTAAGTGATAATTTGAATTGCTGATGTGGGTTTCTTGATTTTTAGTATACACAACTATATTAAGGTGTAGTAGTGTGTAAGTGTGCTTTTGTATATGATTTCTTGAGATGTGATAATTAATGATGGCATTATGAGGGGTATTTATTTATTATTTAAGTCAAACTATATAGGACATCACTGGAGATATGAAATGCACAGCTAGCCACTGACATGCTCTCTGTCTTTGCTGGCCTGTCTGTTTTGATTTCTCTTGTCATTTGTGTTCAGGCCCGTGTTCTAGTCTGCTGTGGTTTGTGAACTTTGTGTAAGGACGTTTGGTTTGAACTTTGTGTCAGCTTGTTTAGTGTGACTCTTTGTTTCTTGAGGTGATCACAACTTGTTAATTGTTTTACCTCGTTTGGTTTGTACTCCTTTTCGGATTTTGCATTCAATAGTTTTGCACTCGATTGTCTTTCTCTCTGTATTATCTTTTTTTTGGGTAGTAATATGAATAATAAATAATGAGTAAACTGAATTTGTTGTATTCCTCCATTTATATGCCTCAGTTTGTATTACCTTCTAGTTCATCCTTATCCTCCTGTCAAGCAGTGATTTTTGAGTATTAGTTTCCTTGTTTTTCAGTGTCCTGCCCTGCAGCGAATTTGAGTTTTTTAATTGGTCTCTGTGTGTATATGTTTGTGTGTGTTTTTGTACTTGCATTCCTAATAAAATTATTGTTAAATTTATATTATTATTTCACCTAGGTAATTTTTGAACAAGGAATCTGAAACGAGGGTTTAGTGTTTTGTAACAGTGGAACCCCATTGACATTAACGACATGTAAGGCCAGATGAGTACTTGTTTAAAAGCTTTATTGAAAGCACACATACAGGTTTCAAATCAGCATGACACTTCTAAAATCATCAATCTCACTATCAATAAATACTATTGTTTTTAAAAATTCTCAATTGTCATTAAATGAAATCTTTAATAGTGCAAAAAAAATATTCAGCAACAGCTTTTTGGCAAACCACAGACACAGATCAGAATGTTTCAGATCAATAACAAAACTATAGGTCATTATTCACGAGAGGAAGGGACAAATCAGTCAAGCAATATAACATATCGTTTTAAATATTTAAATCTTTCATATAGTCCTAATGCTCAGTCCTGTACTTTCTTAATCTGCCTGCAGAAGTCATTATTGAAGTCACCTTGCATTTATAATTTTCATCAGGACCTTTATTTAACAGCAAACCTGGCCTCACCCTCTCAGTCTCCGGACAAATTAGGTAGGATGTGTCACTTTTGCTCAATTTAAAGCGGTCTAAAAAAACAGAGGGCTGTATGTTTTGTGGACCACCACAGTGGCGACTCCCTTTACGCCCTTCAGCCTGTCAGAGTCAAAGTCCACCAGCAGCTTCCTCACTCCAGGCCGCATTGGTAGGAAGGAAAGCTTGACAGACATCTTCTGGCCAGGAGAAATATCTCTACTGAAACAGAAACAATTACAAATGCTTGACTTTATTTTGCTTAGTTATCCTCCAGCGATGAAATTAAGTGTTGAACAAATTGGAATTTTGTTCTCTTGCTATAATACATAAATAAAATCCGCTTTGACTCAGTATGGATTTTATCTTGAATACAGTGAATTGTAAAATAATTAGCACTACTGAACTTACTTCACTGGGATCTCAGTGGCAGGCAGTAGGCCGGCTCCCTCCACAGTGAACATGCCACCCCTTAGTGGAACCGGCAGAGGATTGATGAAGGAGATATAGGCCGTCACCTTCTGTTTTAGAAGAGTCTTTCCTGGCAGCTGGGGTAACACAGCAGTGGAGACAGCTTGGTTGTCGTGGGAGCATTTATGTATAAATAATGTCATATTATTGATCTCTGGGTGTGACCACTCACCTGCACCAGGAGTTCAGGTGTTTCCAGTGGGATGTTTGTCATGGCCATGATGGGTTGGTCCTCATCTGGAGCCTCTAAAACTGCCTTCACCCTGATCACTTGATGTTCAGAGACGCACTTGGCGTAGTGTTCATAACGCAGACGCAGCACTTCCTGGTGGGCTGAGTACAACCAGACACACATATTAAATAGTAAAGAAGTCTGTGTTGCTGCCACACAATAGGAACATCAGGAAAAAGGATTCTTTGATTTTCTGCTCACTTTTATGAGCTGGCACAGTCACGCTGATCGTCTCCCTGTTGCAGTCCCCTCGGTGGAGAGAGTTGTAAGTTACAGTCGTGATCACAATGTTCAGCTGAGCATTAGCCTCTTTTTCTCCTTGATTTTCCACCTGTGGACATAATGGGTTTGTCACTGTTCAGACTGTATTTATACTGTATACTACTGTATTTCAGTTTGTATACTGCATACCTCAAATATCACATCAAAGTCTGTCCCAAACACAGGCTTTGCGTGTTTGATTGACAGCTTTAGTTGTCCCGGTTTTGTTGTCTCATCTGTGGTCCGGCGTCCGGCCTTGTTGTACACGTCTCTCTCCTCTTTGGATCCTATGGAAAAAACCTTGGTGTGTGACAACTAATCACAGACTGTACGCACTGGTCTGGACATTATAGTGCACATTAATTTATGCAATTTTAGTAAATAAGAGACCAATATTATATTTGTTATTAAACTATGCAGCCTTTGACCCGAAATCTTTGCACTCATTCATGTAGGACTTTCCAGCTGACCTTCAGGGTACTTGTACTGTAGAGTGACATCTTCTCTGTGGTCGCCATAAACACTTTTAGTGCTGATGTTCCTTCCCACGCTGGTCTGGTCAACACTAATCTGTAGCAGTGGCAAACATCAGCATCATCACTGTACAAACCATCAGGACTTTAACAAAGAATGGATCAATGTTTAACCAAATAATTTATCTCTGCCCTATGTTCTGTAATAAAAATAAAGTCAGTCACCTTCTTACGCTGGCCGCCTCTTGAAACCATCCAGTAGTTGATGTCAGCGTTTACTTCAGCAAAAACAAATGGCGCGTCATATTTAATTCCCAGATTTCCTTCTTTGATAGCTTTTACTGGACACGGGCCGCAGCAAAACACACCTGGAGCACAAACATTTATTGTCTCACTGACTCGAAGTGTTAATGATTAGTCAGCCAGATGAGCAATATTACCATCACTCAGTTCTTGAGGGGTCGGGTCCAAAACCTGCCAACCATCATTTCCTTTGGGAAGATCATCTCTCCTCATCCAGGACTCGACCCAACAGTGGAAGTTCCTAACATCACAACAATACATATAATGCCAGCACTAAACCCTCCTACTCACAATGTGTGTGTGTCTGTGTGTGTGTGTGTGTGTGTGTGTGTGTGTCTACCAGCTACTGTCAATGCTCTTGAGCCTTTCATCCACCAGGAAGTCTACAGCGAGGTTTCCATCAACATCGTGTGCAGAGGAGAAGTTGGTGATGAGACGAGTTGGGATTCCAAGACAGCGCAGCACTGTGAAGATAACACGCTGTACGTCTTTCCTTCCCATCCTTCAATTCTTTTTAGCATTTTAGGTACATTTAGCATTGTACTGATAACTCTATTATCAGGTTGTTATGTGGCAGTCAATAAAAGCTTCACCTGTGCAGGCAACGGCAGCAAAAACCCAGCACTGGCCATATTCCACTGCTTTGACTCCAGCCTCGCTCCACTTTTGGAGAATTGGCACACTACCGGTCCATTTGTATGGAGCTACTCCTGGAGAGTATGGCTCATGCCAGCGGCCCGTCAGCACACCTCTGTCATCGTTGGAGTTCACCTAGACAGGTGGAGACGGCACGTAGAGCATGTTTGAAACGATTTGATCACTGTTTTAATGTTTCTGTTAATGAAGATTCACTGTTGCTTGGATCATAAATTAGCATTGTAATAAAATGATGATGAAAACTATAATGTTTGAGCTTTTCACTGTCTGTATTGTTTTGAAAGCAAAAGGGAGACATTGTCACCATTGCAGTGATGATCCTGCCAACATAGACGGGATCAGATCGGTTCTCCATGTCCATCTTTGAGTTCCTCAGAGCATCTTTGGAGTTGTCCAGGATTTTGAAGCATATGTTCATCACATCATCCTCAAACTGAGAGTGTGAGTAAGAGGGAGATTAAATGACAGTAGAAACACATTTTGAACCATATTCATATGTCAGATCCCATCTATATATCAATGTCAGTTCCTAGTGGGCCAAACACACCCCAACACACTGTCTGTCATCTCCTCTGTCTATTTGCCTGGCTGGTACACATCGCCTGCCTGTTTATCCTCTCCAGCCTCGCATGAAGGTGTGAAGAGACAAGCCCTTGTTTGGGTGGTTTGATTACATTCTGACACCTACAACCAAATAAATTTCCTGACACTGCTGGTGGTCCAGAGATTACATTGTCACACTGCTCTGTGTGTGTGTGTGTGTGTGTGTGTGTGTGTGTGTGTGTGTGTGTGTGTGTGTGCGTGCTTGTGTGGTATACCTGTCCGTAATTCCAGGGAATGCTTTTGATGTGATCCCAGGCCCCCATGTAAATCACTCCGTGCTCGTTCATAATGTACTCCTGGAGCAGACTCTCATCAGGGAGGTAGACGGCATCATCTGTTACACACAGTTAAATCTCTCAGACCGGCGTCATTTTCAATTTGGGTCACGAACGCTAGAAGCATTGCAAATATTAACACTCGGCCACAACCATCATCAATGCAAACATTGTGTTTCCAAACTGTTGTACACTTCAAAATCTGGTGTCATAGAAGCAACGTCATCTATTCTGAAGTAGTAATAGAATTCATGAGAACTTGTGTCTCGTTTAGAGATGATGGTGGATAAAGCTGTTGTAGACTGACTGCGTTTAAATGGAGAGGAGAAAATTACATTAAAAACATGTTTTAACTGCTGTTTGTTCCTTTTTTTTAACCTACCTTTGCACCAGGGGTTAAAGAGCAGGTGGAACTCAATGTTGTCTGTCTTCTTTAAAATTTGCCCTTGTGGCGACACCAAGAGCACAACCAGACGGTACGAGCCAACAATGGCATCTGCTGGACTGTGCAGAGTCAACAAGATGTCATCCTGTGCTTTCTGCTGGTTAAACCACCACTTGTCTCCGGCCCCACGCTCCTTCTGAAGCTTTATCACAACCTCATCTTTCTGACCTAAAAATACATATAAATGCAAAATTACAATTCATTTGGTTCAAGGAACCGTGAAGGAGAGGTAGGTAGGTTTATGTAAATATAAAGAGTGTTTTTTTAACTGGGAGGTATTAGTACAGTTATTATAGTTCACAAACAGAATATTTCCCATTTCATTAGCAAATGCAAAATGTCTTCTACTTACCAAGGTGCAGGACCAATTCTACATCATGTTGGGGGGGCAGAGAGTCAGAGGACTGCAGTGTTATGGAGAACGGCTGACCTCTGCGAACAATCAAGCGCTGCCAATCGATCTCTCTGGTGCGGTGAGCCAAGTTGTTCTGACGACTCCTTAGGTCCACTTCAATAACCAAACCTAACAGCATAAACATCAGACAAAGATATGTAGTCAATGCTGTCACCGAAGAACCTGCTGACAGTACTGTCTATAGCTGTCCAGTCTAGAATAAATTACCTACCTAAAATGTGTGGATTTATTCTATGTGTATGTAGCAGCTTATGTGTGAATGCACAGAGAAGTACAGTATATTTGTGTACATGTATCATCTATGCAATATTTAGTTATTGTTTTGGTTTTCATTTCATTTCTGAAATTAAAAGTACATTTAATTTACGATTAAAGATTCTGATACAATTTGGACAAAGACAAGTTTATTCCTGTTTCCAGTCGATTTCCTAACGTAGCTGCAGATTTTCGTTTCTTAGGTGTGAAGGATGACTGGTAAAGGAATTAGGATGTGTCACATCTCAACCAGGTGTTAACATTTTTCAGACACACTAACTTTGCTTAAAGTCTCCCCACAGAGAGGGAGAGAGTGTAAGTGGAAGCAAGAGATGTTAAAGTTATGAAAGTAAACACAGACACACAGACAGATAGATCACTCACCACTGTTAGCCATTGCAGATACTCGTCTCTTTACAGTCGGCTAAAATGTTGCTTCAAAACGTTGCTTCTTCTTCTTCTTCTTCTTCTCTTCGTTTCATGCTTGATGTCGCTCACAGACCTGTATTTATTCAGTTCAACCTTGGCCCTCCCACCACTCTGACACATACTCACCCTAAAACACTGACACACTCCACCTCTATAACCTCTGACATCACTTACCAAAAACCAGCAGTCCATTCCAGCATATTTGTGTGTGTGTGTTGTGTGACAGTTTAGAGTGAGTGAGTGACATTTCCTTTGAGACTGTACCATCATTTTTGATAGTGCTTTCACATATCTGTCCATTGTTGTATACGTGTATGTTTTGGCAGTGAGGCAGCTGTGTTTCAGGCAGTTGGTGTGACTGATATTACCTAAAATTGTCTTTTGTCATACTTTTAATACTGTCTAATGATGAACTGCAGCTATTACATCACACACACTTTTAGTTTAGGAAATGAGTATATAAAAAACAAGGCATATTTAACATGCAGTGCAATGTGAACGGATTCAGTTTAATATCCAAACTATATTACTGTTTCTGTGTACAGTACAAAAAGCAATAAAGAAAAAGCATAACTGACATAGCGACACTGAGGTGGAAACTTAATTGAAACTGTTTTGTTGTGTTTCTTCCAAAAGAGTTTAAGACTCACTCAAATTGTAATTTTCGTGCAATTCTTTTTTTATTTTGATCACATGACGAATTTCAACATATTTTTCATTGTTAATTCTCTGGAAGATACCTAGGGTGGTACATAGATGAAACACAGCTGTGACTAAAGATTTCATAACTTGGTGCCGGTGACCTTTGGGTTAAGAACTGATTCATGAGTAGCAGGAATAGTAAGTAGTAGTAAGTCCTCACAGTTTGCTTACACATGGCTTCATTCTTAAAAATGATGACTTTGCCTTCTATCCAATAAGAGCAGAATAAGCGATAATAAATATAATTATATAGTATGTAACTATGAGTTTATATTGAGTGTTTACTGGACACTCACCTCACAGTCAGTTCTTGTAAAAAACTCAGCAATTCCAGTATTTTAACTGGCTCTGTGTCAAGGGCACTAAGGTTTTCTTGTTGACTTTACAAGGTAATGCTAACACACTACTAGTGTGACTATGTGACTTCAAAGTCTGAATTCTGAACAGCTGGCCAGACATTCTACTGCTAATATACTTATCTGCTTTAATTGTACAGTCACCAGTTACACATGCTAAACCACAACACACACATGCGGTAGTTTAAATAAAAGCTGAAAGTGACGCCAATTGTAAAATAATAAATGACATAAATTATTGAATAGGAGTGGATTGGAGCATATCTGGTAAGTTTGAACTGGAATTCTGGGATGGACTTGTTTTGGGAAAATGAAGTCTTTGACTGACCTCAGCACCTTATCACACCTACATGTAAGTGTTAACAGGGTGACACACTGATGGGAAGGAAACGTCTAATACAGTTTATTAGTCTTTTAGGCTCCTTACAAAGCATGACAGATGCAGCAGATATGCTCAAAACAACGTCTTTATTTATGTCTAAATGTTAAAATTCTGATTCAAATTTTCCATCACAACTGAGTGAAAATGTGATTTCTAAATAGAGGGTGACATTAAAAGTCTGATGAGTTAAGGAGGTTTTGCAATAGTTTTACTGTATTTGCAAATGCTGATGTAGAGTATGGGGTGATGAAATCACACTGAAAGGAAAAGTTGAATTACCTAACAGTCTTTGTAACACTTTGAACTCTTAGGGTTCTTGAAAAAATAAGTAAAATCTGAACTTTAGTAGCTTATCCTAATTTACAGAAATAAAGTTTCAAGCAAATACTGACATTATTACTTACTCAACTCATTGATGTTGTTTCCGATGTATGTATTGTGCATTGTGCAGACACCCTCTCTAGTTTTAAAACTAGGCTTAAAACCTTTCTTTTTGACAAAGCGTATAGTTAGAGATGGTTCTGGTCACCCTGAACCATCTCTTAGTTAAGCTGCTATAGACTTAGATGCTGGGGGACGTCCTTCATTCACTGAGCTCTTTTTTCTCTTTTTCTTCTATCCACTAACATGTTTCCATTTCCACATGTGACTAACTTTGTCCCTTTTCTCTCCTAGTTGTGCTTCTCCCCTTCTGTCTCTCTCTATCCTCATCTACAGGTATCATCAGACTCAGAGTCGTGTGTCTCCAGTGTTCAGTTGCTGGTCCAACCATCCTGCCTGTGTTCTGTTGCTGCTTGTTTTGTTGTTGTGGTTGTGTTCTTTTCTCTCTTCTCTATCCCCTCACCCCAACCGGTCAAGGCAGATGGCCGCCCACACTGAGCCTGGGTCTGCTGGAGGTTTCTTCCTCGTTAGAGAGGGAGTTTTTCCTCTCCGCTGTCGCTATTTAACTGTACAATTTATCGATTGGCTACAATTAAAAGCTTGCTCTATGTGGGAATTGTTGGGTTTAGTTGTGTAAGGTTTTAAAACCTTACTTGTAAAGTGCCTTGAGATAACTGATGTTGTGAATTGGCGCTATATAAAGTTGAATTGAATTGAAATTTTTTAATTTATTGTTTTGTTTCTTCTGTGTCCAGGGTATTACAGGTAATGACATTGTAAATAATAGTATATTTAACAATTTATGAAATATAGAACTGTGACACATCATAATTCCAAATGACTATTTCTGAAGAAATTATGGGAGGAGCTGAACTTTCACTTCATTACATCCATCAGTCTTCTAAGTCCTAGACCTCTGTAGTCATCCATGTTTTTTTGTCCTGAGAAGATTCTGTTGACAGGAAATTCCTCCATCCAAAGTTTCCAAAAATTCCAGCTTACACCATGAACGCTGACATACGCACCTGCCAGAATCCAAATTGGGTTGTTCTTTATTGAGTGAGAAGCAGAAAAACGTCTGTGACCAGCTACCAGGATACTATCCCATGTTTAGTCCAACTTAAGTACATTTGTCACTCAATGTGTTTGGTGTGTTAAATATTACGGCTACAACTTCATTTGATCAATGTCTTTAAAGAATCAGATAAGGAAATACTCAAATTTCCCACAGTCCAATCAGTTATGACTCCAATTTCTAACTCTAACTTAACATCCATCCATCCATCCATCTTCTTCCGCTTTTTCCCCGAAGGGGTCGCGGGCGTGCTGGAGCCTATCCCAGCTGGCTTTGGGCGAGAGGCAGGGTACACCCTGGACAGATCGCCAGTCCATCGCAGGGCCTCTAACTTAACATAAATAACATAAAACATTGTAAACCTCCTGCAGTTCATACTGTACATACCCTCAGATGACATGCTATATCTTCTTTTGAGCTTTTAGGCATTTATAGACATTTTTGAGCTCATACTAAATTTGTGTTCAATTCCCAAGTTTATGAGTGAACTTTCACTGAACTTTATTCTATATTTATGAATTATTCAGTATTTTCTGTGACAGTGAGAGTGGAGTGAATTATGATTAAATCAAAGCAATAAATTTATAAAGAGCTTTAATTTTAGCTACATTCTTTTCTTTGTTTAGTCTACAAAAAATAACATTTAATATTAACTATCCAGTAAAAATAGGAAGGAATAGTATGACATTTCCCTGTCCAGCCAGCAGGGGTCCCTGTGTGTCTGTGTTGTTTTGATTGTCTTAGCTTAGTGTTGTGTATGTTATGAGGTGAACTGATTCTCTGATGGTGAAATGCCACAGTACAGTATTAGAGCTGCCTGTGCACGTCTTACTGGTAGCAGGACTTTGTTTAGCAGGGTCTTTGATACAGTGCATATAGTCAGAAATAATTTAGATATGGATATGATATAGAACACACTCCAGTCTGACTCCATCACCCACTGAGGCATAAGTGGTAAAGATCACAGCTTAAATGCTCAAAATTGATACTATCGACAGTAAAACACACAAAGTTGGATTCCATTTGTATTGATTTTTGTTCCTGCCATTAACTTATGTTAGTGCCTCTAAAACACTGAGGTCTTAGCAATAAAATGTATAAGCAGAAAGCAGAAACGCCTTAAGTTTTAAAATTGTTTTCGTATGACTTCATAAAACACAGCTAGTTGCAAAAGAAACTTGCCCAGTGCTATTTCACTGGATGCACCTAAAATATATTTAAAATAAAAACACATTATTATGACACAAGGACTTGTAATGTGACAACCTCATGAAATGAAACTGATTATTAGAGTTATTAGTAATGGCTGCTAAAAGCAACCAGTCACCTAAATAAAGATTTTACTTAAAGCAATAAAGATTCTTATTTAGATTTGACACTGTGTACTATCTGTCGCTGCT
Organism: Macropodus opercularis; assembly: GCA_030770545.1. Taxonomy (NCBI): domain Eukaryota; kingdom Metazoa; phylum Chordata; class Actinopteri; order Anabantiformes; family Osphronemidae; genus Macropodus; species Macropodus opercularis. The sequence goes on along the minus strand of CM061094.1, from coordinate 4,847,438 downwards.
GCCATAGACCTCTCAGTTATAGCCTGGTGTTTCGTGACCAACGTCAATTGTTTGTTCGCAGTAGCAATCGAACAGCAGACAGCTGATTCACACAAATACTGAAGTGCCAGGTTCAACAGACATTGCTGTTTCCAAATACTCTCTGACACACCGTGAGGGACAATAAGGAAACAGATAATCAAAAACATGCTCATTCCAGCAGGATAAAACACACACACAGTTGTTTATACTGTAGCTAAATAAAAGACAGTTAAATGTCACTGTACTTTTCGGCACCATGGACAGTGTCAATTCTCACTGGACTATGGCTGTTCATCAAGCCGAACAGTTGTCGTAAATTACTTTAAATGTAATGTATTTTTTTACATGGATAAATTACAGTATAGATGGTATATATCATGTAGAAATGTTCTAGAGTAATAAGCCAAAACAATATGCTTTAATGTTTGGAGCAGTCTAGCCTGGGCCTTGTCTGGGACATTTTTTAAATCAGCTAATAATCATATCTATGTGTGCATTTCTGCATAGTCAGTAACTATGTATGGTAGTTGTAATAGTATAGCATTAGTCAAAAAAGAATAGAGAACTGACAGGAGGGTAGAAAAGGCAAAAACATCAACTCAACCACCATTTTTGGCCAGACCTGATACAGAACCAAAGACATCAAGGGGTCCTATCTCCTGCAGGTAGAGGGATATTATGTTTAGCAATACTCCCCAACACCACCGTTAGGTGAAGGCCCTCTTATAAATCTCTATTACTCTGTTTAGGTGAAAGCCGTGACAGAAGTGGCAAGACAGTGAGTTTTAACCCAAACCTCCAGCACAGATGTGACAGAGCTACAGTACCACAATAGTGGACAATCTCAATTCACATGGAATTTATATTTTTATTTAAGGAACATATAAAGCAAACATAAAAAATTGGTTATGTTTTAAAGATAGAGCTGGAAATTGTACAGCAAAATATTTTACTGAGCAGTTCCTGAGAGTATCAGCTTTCTGATGGTGGGGGAGCAGCCTTGCGTATAGCACTGGCCAGGGCCTGCTGAATGACGGGGTACAGTTTATAGCATCCCTCAATGCAGGTACGAACTCCAGTGGTCAGAGTCTCTTCAGTCATTTCTCCATCTGACTGCAGCCCCGAAATCTGGTTCAGGCTGGGAAGGAATGCAATAGTTAGACAGCCTTGGTTCTCGCTGTTGTCAGAGCTGCAGCTGTTTTCCTCTGTGTAAGATGGGTCAACCACATAGGAAACGCCATCCTGACGCATGGAACAACCAAGCACCAGATCATACATTTCAATCCCAGCATCTGCAAGAGCAAGAGAAGCACATGTGATGGCATGGGCCAAAACTGACCCGCTGTTCTCAAGAACCATCACGTTAACCTCGATCTGAGAGCGGGGGTATTTGTGGAGACACATGGCAGGCTGCAGACTCTCCTGCAGCATCAAGGAGAGGTCTCTGTCTTGGGACCCCTGGATCCAGGAGCTTCTCTCTTGGCAGGAAAATGGAGCGAAACGCATATCTGTGGTCAACCTGAACAAAACAAAAGAGATTAGTTGTCTTCACAATGTCCTTAAGCAGGCAAAGTTTCAGGATTTATATAAATCCTCTACAGCACATTAATAATAAGCGCTTCTTGATTTAATACTTGACTATAACAGATGTATCAAGCTGCATGACATAAAATCAAAGTAGTACAATGTGTACGACAATAAATTAGTCAGATAAAACGGACAGTAAAGACTACACACCTTCCACATTTCATATCGGTTTCATCTCTTCGTTCAGTTTCTCTTGGGCCATAAACACAGCACATCAGTTTGGTGTTTCCAGCTTCGATGTACGCGGAACCTTTAGCTTGGCTCACCAGCCCACACCGTACAAAAATAGGCCGGACGTCAACTTGATCCCGCTGCCGACCGTCTGCTCTGTATCCGTGCGACGGGGCAGAGGCAGGTGGTTTGATAAAATACAGACACGGACTCTTGGACACCTCTGGGCCGCGTAATCGTTTGGTATCAGTCGGCATGGTGCAGTAAAACGGCCAAGGCAGCAGGAGCAAACAGCAGCGTGTGACACGGTGCAGCACAAAATATCGATCCCCCGGAAACACAGCGAGGAGAGAGATGATTCCACTATTACGTAGCACTCAGTTGGCCGCGATACAATAAAGTATCTGTTCGTGATCTTTTCAGTTTCTTTTCTTTTCGTGTACAGATGTTATTTTACGTGATTGAGTTGTTGTACTGTTTGAAACTAGAGTTGCTTATGAAAGAAATACTGTGTATGCGAGGTTGAAGAAGTAACGAACACGATTGCCTTAAAATTAGCTTTAAAGAACTTAAACAATTCATTTTCATTTGTCTTGTATGAGAACCTTTGTACAGTCAATTTTCTTTATCCAGCAAAACAGAATGACACCACTAACAGTTTCATTGCATCAGCCAAGCCGGTCAGTTTGTACCATTGATGTGGCGGGCTCTCTTAAGATTGACAGGAAGCTTGTACAATGACGTGTAAGACTATCTGAAATTGCTTTCATTCGACCAATAGGTGGCTGCCGTGGGCGTGTTCGTTGACTCTGCATTTCCCTTTTGGTCGAGCGGCGTGGGCTTAAGCGGTGTGTTTGGGGTGCTGTGACTGATTCATTCTGCGGAAATAGCGACTTCTGTGAGTATTAGAATGTATTTAGGTACTGTTTTGAACAAGTAACGTCTACCATACCATTCAGTAAAAGACGTTGTCTCTTAGCATCGTGTACTGAAGTCTCTATCTCATGTCAAACTGTAGCCGGTCAGGCTAACGTTTAGCTCGCTATAACGACAGGTTGTCAAGCTAGTGCGTTTGCCCGACTCAGCACTTTGCATTCATAAGATAAGCTAATACTGTATACGATACACTATGACAGTATTATTATTATTTTTATTATTTTATTATTATTATAACAACCAACCAACCAACTAATCCATATGCGAGTGTTTGCAGCTATGGCGTAAACATGGTAAAGTAGAAGTGACAAACAAAATGACAAATGGGAAGAGAGCCAATCGTTACACCTCAGAATATATTCGTGCACTGTGTAATCATAAGCACTAATGGTTGATCCATATTTCACAGAAGACTTGTTTCTCTGAAGATGGTACATTCAGTTTGTCCAGACCTTTCAATATAAACCGCAAATAAAATGTAAAATTGTTATTATACTTACAAACCTCTAAATTGTTTTTGTTTGTTTTCCTGCTATGGCCCAGCTTTCAGGCCTCCCCAGCCACATTGTTGCAGATGCACTAACACAGGTGTTTACACAAGCAATGTCACCTGAAAGCTAAGTCATCTGTAAAGTCAATCAGTAATTGGTCATATGATAGTACCATTTTCTTTTTTACATTCTGATAAAAAATTACTTGTGTGCTTTTAGATATTTTGTAAAATATCTTCATAGACTAGTGATGCAACAAACAGTAGCATTCCGTAACCCATACCTTTACCTTTATTCTTTTTATACTATATGTGGTTAAAAATGGTATTAAGCACTGTGCCGAAACAAAGCTTTGGGCAAAATCCTGACTCTCTGGAAAGGGTCTGACAAGGCCTTATGGCTGGCTAAGCCCAAACCTTTAAATCAGATGTATTGGGTATACTACAACCAGTGGAACAAAAGCATAGCTAAAGTCTACCAGTAACCACAGCAACTTTGATCACTAGTGCTTGGTGTGTTCAAAGATTACACTGGAATGAAATGATTACAGGACCGTGGGAGACGTGGAATCAATTAAAAGTAGGTTTTACTGTTTAAAATGTCAGATGGTTACATTATTTCTTTGTATTTGGTATTTTTATCAGAGAGCTAATTCAGAATGGACTCCTCACTGAGTGCAGCTCAAATCCGTGAGAAATTTATTGACTTCTTCCGGCGCTATGAGCACCAGTATGTCCACTCATCATCTACCATCCCACTGGATGACCCAACACTGCTTTTCGCCAATGCTGGCATGAACCAGGTACTCTTTTGCCTTTGTCGTTCAAGCCAGATGTTTTTCTCATCTATTTGCAATTTTTCGACTTGGTGTAAAATAAGTTTTATTTTATGATATAAACATTACAAGTATATAAACCTTCCCTCCCGTATTTCTCGCAGTTTAAGCCGATCTTCCTCAACACAATCGATCCATCCCACCCTATGGCCAGATTGCATCGTGCTGCCAACACACAAAAGTGTATTCGTGCAGGAGGCAAACACAATGACCTGGACGATGTGGGTAAAGATGTGTACCACCACACCTTTTTTGAGATGCTGGGATCCTGGTCATTTGGCGACTATTTTAAGGTATCGTGTTTTCATCCTTTTTGTTTATCATTTTTTTGTTATGTTAAAGTTTACATGTCTTACATTTAGAACTTATTTAATGAATTTATATTTGCAGTATTACTTGTCTTTTGGGTACTAAAAGCTGTTTATGTATTGTATGGCTATCTTTGTTGGACTGGTGTTAGTTGTAGATTTTGGGGATGATTCTCCTTGATTCTTTGTCATCTGTCTAATATTATTCTTTTCTCTGCTCACTCTGGACCTTCGTCTTCTGCAGCACCTAGCCTGTAAGATGGCCTTGGAACTGCTGACGCAGGAGTTTGGTATCGCCATCGACCGTCTGTATGTCACGTACTTCGGAGGTAATGAAGCAGCAGGCCTGGAGGCTGACCTGGAGTGCAAACAGATTTGGATGGACCTAGGGTAAGTCCTGCTTAGAATACGATGTACTGGTATAAACATAGAGTTAGCATTTGGTTTAAAGCTTAAGTAATTTGAAGTATAATATTTATTGAATTACTTTAATGGCTTGAAAATATACTGTCTCAACAAATTACTTACTACTTGTTTTATAATGTTTATTTTATTTCTTTTTCTATTGTATGACTTCCATGGAATTTTATTTTGATTGATTTGGATAGTCGCATGACACCCTGGTATATACAGGGTTCCTGTGGATCCCTAAAATCTTAAATTAGATTTCAAAATATTATGTGGCAGAGACAGCATATCTTGCTGAATTTGGCATAGTGTCATATCTAAAGACAAATGATAATAAACGTGCACAATGGGTCGTCACTGGTTAAAATAATGCACTATTTGTGTCTGCTGCGTTTCTCTCAGGGTGGATGAGGCTCGCATTCTGCCAGGCAGTATGAAGGATAACTTCTGGGAGATGGGGGACACTGGTCCCTGCGGTCCCTGCAGTGAGATTCACTTTGACCGCATCGGAGGGAGAGACGCCTCTCACCTAGTGAACATGGATGATCCGAACGTCTTAGAGATCTGGAACCTGGTGTTCATCCAGTTTAACAGGTAAAGGTCCTGCAAATATATAAAACGTTTTGAGAAGCTGCATACATGTGCACATTCTATAGCCTTGAGGCATGTAACTAGTTAAGTGGGTAAAAAATGATGCGCTAGATTGCAGACTGTGTGACAGCAACACACCTGCAGTTAAGTTAAGATCAGGTGTCAATGGCATTTGGTCAACTTTTTATCACCAACTGTGAATTGCACTGAGCCATTTTCTATGCTTTGCTCTCTTTAGTGTATTTTATTGTTAGAGTTGAGGTCTAAAAACTCTTGTTTACGCTTGGATTATGTTGTTTTATGAGTACTTTAACTTCTAAAGAAATCAAATACCTTTTTTTTCAGTATTCAAATACATTTTAATTTTGTGTGACTGTGTCTTTAATTTTAAATATAATTTTTTTTTGTTCAGAGAGTCTGAGACTGAGCTGAAGCTACTGCCTAAGAAAAGCATTGACACAGGCATGGGTCTGGAGCGCCTTGTGTCTGTACTGCAAAACAAAATGTCCAACTACGACACTGACCTCTTCCTACCATATTTTGAAGCCATTCAAAAGGTAATGTTAAGTGCAAACCTCCAATCACTACTTGCTTTACAATCTGTTGGGTAGTAGAAGAATTGCTTTCCCGTTATAATTTTTTATTTTATTTTATTTTAGCTGCAGGTGCCTTTTTTTTTTTTCTTCTTTTTTTTTTTTTTTTTAAACAAGAATATCAATGAACTGGCCAGGTTGAATGCATAAAACATGTCTCATAGACTGAGGTTATTGTAGCACAATGTGCTGTGAACTAGTGAGCTAATGCAGAGGTAAAACATAATTGATGTTTCTTTCAGGGAACTGGTGCCAGACCTTACACCGGCAAAGTAGGCGCTGAAGATGCTGACGGCATTGACATGGCCTACCGTGTTCTTGCCGACCATGCCCGTACCATCACCATTGCCTTATCAGATGGCGGCCGACCTGACAACACAGGAAGAGGGTAAGACACGTCTTCATAAACAGTTGTATCTTCCTGCTTTGCATTGTGTGAGGTACCTGAACTACTGAAGGACTTTATAATCCCTTGTTTCCCTGGTATGTGTTAGGTATGTGTTGAGAAGGATCCTGCGTCGTGCAGTCCGTTATTCTCATGAGAAACTGGGAGCTCACAAAGGCTTTTTTGCATCTCTGGTGGATGTGGTGGTTGAATCGCTGGTGAGATTTCCTATCTTGATCATAACACTGATGCTATAAATTACTACCCGTTTGCTGTATCTTTGTTTTACCTTCTTGTCTCCTCTTTAATCTTGTATTAACTTTGTTGTCCTCCCCCATCTGTGCTTCCTGTTCTCATTTGCTCTCACTGTCCAGGGTGATGCATTCCCAGAGTTGAAGAAAGATCCAGAAATGGTGAAGGACATTATTAATGAGGAAGAGGCACAGTTCCTCAAAACCCTCAGCAGAGGTCGCCGTATTCTCGATAGAAAGATTATGAGTCTGGGAGACAGCAAGACCATTCCAGGTGAGACACACTTAAGAATGTTACATGATCTATGCTAATGAACTGTGTGGAAGATGCCATAATACATTATTATGTTGTTGTCAAACGATGACCCCTTTGTTTTAGGGGAATGTCGTGCTTACCATTGGAGTGTCTCAGTATTGCTCCTGTTCTTCTGGTTATTAATTAGCTGTTTCTCTCCATGTCTGCATCCAGGTGATACAGCATGGTTACTGTATGACACATATGGCTTCCCTCTGGACTTGACGTCCCTTATTGCAGAGGAGAAGGGAATGGCAGTGGACCTGGCTGCCTTTGAAGAGGAGAAGAAGGCAGCACAGGTGAGTAGGTTTTCATAGTCAATGAGGGGAAACTACTGAGCAGTCTTTGGTGTCCTCTCTTTTGAATGATTTGATTTTGTGCACTTGAAGTCAGGAAAAATACACTTGCCATTAAACAAACCTGTGCTAATCCCTGGTTGTTTAGGAACAAGACTGATTTCTTTTCTATAAATCTGCAGCCTCAGAACACTGCTGAACAGTACATTTAACACATAAAGAACTAATGTTTATACCTACTTTACTTTCGTTGCAATTCTGACTCTTGCCAGATGAGGGAGTTTACACACTGTACCTTTGCACTCACTTTGTTAGTCATAGCTGTACAGTTTAATTCAATCCATCTCTAGCATTAATTCTGCTTTTACAAGGTGATCATTTCTCAGTTTTTAAATTGAATGTGATAATTCTACTACATGTTTTAACATAACAAACATCACATAATTAAAATTAAAACGTTTTGTGCGTGTGTAGTTAAAGTCCCAAGGTAAAGGTGCTGGAGATGAGGACCACATCATGTTGGACATCTACGCCATCGAGGACCTGAGAAACAAAAACATACCTGCCACAAATGACTTTCTCAAATACAAATACACTTCAGATGAGAACGGCAGCTATGGTTAGTGATAAATAGTTTCACAACTATTTTGGGGGGGGTTGTTAGGGGCAATAAAGAAAGCACATCTTGTTTGTGTGTCTAGAGTTTCAGCAGGCCTCAGCTACAGTTCTGGCTCTTCGCCGTGACCGCGCCTTCTGTGATGAAGTAACCACGGGTCAGGAGTGTGGCGTGCTGCTGGACCAGACGTCCTTCTATGCTGAACAAGGTGGGCAGACGTTTGATGAAGGATACATGCTTCGAGAGGATGACAGCACAGAGGATGTAAGTATAATTAATAATACTAAATGATAACAATATTAAAAGCCAAAAATAGATGTGTGCGTCTCATTTGTTTATAATGGTTTGCATGAAAAACCCTCATTACCATATTACTGTTTTGTGTTTAAACACTGGCAACATTTAGGAAAAAGCTAAAATTGTATTCTAGTTCTTACATGTTCTAGAGATCATATGAAAGTCTGACTAAGCAGTCTGTCTTTGTGTCTTTTTTTGCAGAGAATGGAATTCACAGTAAAAAATACACAGGTCAGAGGAGGTTACGTTCTTCATATTGGAACCGTGTATGGAACGCTGAAGGTTGGAGACTGCGTCACCTTACATGTAGATGAGGTAAGAACACCCCAGTATTCAAAAAGTTCAATTTAGATCTACCTGACAGTTAAGCTTGACATGTTTACTTTAAGTAAAAAAAAAAAATCTGTTATATAGTTTTTAGACACAGAATAGTTTATTTGATATCTACCAATATATATTTTTTCCCAGGCACGCCGTAGACCCATCATGAGCAACCACACTGCAACACACATCCTCAATTTCGCCCTGCGTGCAGTGTTAGGGGAAGCAGATCAGAGAGGCTCTCTGGTGGCTCCTGACCGTCTGCGCTTTGACTTTACTGCTAAAGGTGCCTTAACCACGGAGCAGGTCCACCAGGCCGAGGAGGCTGCATGTGCCATGATAAAAGATGCTAAGGTTAGTGGAGTAATGGACTCGAATCAAAGGGTTTTGCATGAAAAATGACATTTGTTTCCACCATACCAACCAAACTTAATAGTAAATCTTCTACTACTTTGCCCCGTCCAGCCTGTGTATGCCATGGAAGCTTCACTAGCTGAAGCCAAGGCCATTCAGGGTCTACGTGCTGTGTTTGATGAAACCTACCCTGACCCGGTACGGGTCGTGTCCATTGGTATCCCTGTTCAGGAACTGCTGGATGACCCCAACAGTGCTGCTGGTTCCCTCACATCCATTGAGTTTTGTGGTGGAACGTGAGTATGATGCTAAATTCCTTTTCCCGTATATTTTTCATTCGCAACAAGCAACAAACCAGCATCTGTCATTCTGATGCTTTGAATGTTGTGGTGAACACTGGTATGCAGTGTATGCTTGCATGTGTTGAACATAACCTAGCATTAAATCTCTTGAGTTCACACAACCTTTGTTTGTACTGCTACACATTTTGTAGCTTCTGCTGTTTGTCTTGTTGAATAGTACTGTTATGTTGTTTGCATTGGATGTTCTTTGCTTCTACGTGACCTGATCATTGTGACATTAAACTAAATAAGTGTTGGTTTGAGTTTAACAATCCAGGAAGAATGTGTTTCTGTATCATATACATGTCTGTGAAAACACATCAAACAGCAGAATGCAGGTAGCATTAAAATTTACTACTTACATTTTGTTGGTACATCACATACTTCCCAAGAAAAAAAATGTAATTGTCTCTAAATAAATGCATGAAGTCCACAAGTGTCAGATCTGCCCAGCATTGAAACGTAAGATCTGTGAGTCTTCATGGTGAAGCACTCGTGTCTCTGTTCAGTTTTATAACATTTGAATGACAAGATGGACCCAATTTCACAAAGATCATGGCAAGAATTTTCATTCGATTTGGTTACTAGCTAAGACAAAATGACTTCCAACACAAGTTGTATGTGCATAGGAACCAAGCCAGCGTGTATAAAGAGCTCAGATTCAGCACTGGTGGAGACATTTGCATTAAGCTTGCTGTTTTTTTTTTCATTCCCCACCATTTTAGATTTTAGGAAGCTGATGTTATGCATCCTGATGTTGTCTTTGATGTTGCTTTAATCAGCAGCCACTTCAAAGAATCCCTTTTTCCAACCACTTTTGTTTAGTAATGTTTTTTTAATATTCTATTGCTCATGCTCCTCCTTCTCCTCATAGCCCTTTTTCTTCATCTGCTACCCACAGTTGTGTAAGACTGTCAGTAAATGTACTTTTGCTTTCTGTTATCTGCAGCCATCTGCAGAACTCGGGTCACGCTGCGCCGTTTGTCATCGTCTCGGAGGAGGCCATCGCTAAGGGCATCCGGCGCATTGTTGCTGTGACAGGAACAGAGGCTCAGAAGGTCAGGACACACACACACACACACACACACACGAGAACGCACTTGGTTCCATCATTAGACTCACGCACTATTTATAAAAAAAAAAGATAAAAGAAAATTATATTAGAATAGTAATTATATTATTGCATGTTGTGATGTATTTATGATAAAGTGTCAAACTTTCTGTTGGTCCTTGGTGACACAAAGCACCCTGTTGATGAAACTTTAACAGATATTCTTTCAACTTGTGGTACTAACTTACAGCTGAAGAGAACAATTATTTATTTTTTTATTTTTGACCTCTACAGGTCCCAGGGATAATTTTATCTATTATTAGAGTTTGCTGTCTTTGTGTCCTTGTCTCACTTCGGCCCAGTGATCACACTTCTGTGTCTCACATCCACTAGGCTCAGAGAAAAGCAGATGCCCTGCGCCAATGTCTGTCTGCACTGGGAGACAAAGTGAAACAGCAGAATGCCCCAAACAAGGACATTCAAAAGGAGATTGCCGACATGACAGAGGTAAATTTTTAACACCACAATACCCTAAAACTGTAGAAAAACCATGTGCTATATTATAAACATATCCATCCCCTCTGTAGTCCATAGGAACAGCAGTGATCTCTCAGTGGCAGAAGGATGAGATGAGGGAAAGCCTGAAAGGTCTGAAGAAGATCATGGATGACCTGGACCGCTCCTACAAGGCTGACATCCAGAAGAGAGTTCTTGAAAAGACAAAGGAGGTGATCGAAAGTAATCCCAATCAGCCACTACTCATTATGGAGATGGAAACTGGAGCCTCAGCAAAGGTGAGAATTAGCAGGATTTTTTACAACCTTAAAAATGACATGTGTTGGAGAATGACATATGCTGAAAGTCAACAACTTATTAAAAGCTATTTTTACACATTTAGATTTTTGTAGTATTTGCATTGACATACAGTATCAGCCTAAAACAAAACCACTACTTGTAAAAGATGACCCTACAAAGACACCTAAAGTAAACACAAGTTTATTGCAAATGCACCATTTAATGGGATCCTGTATTAAAATAAAAGTGCAAACATCATTAAAAGTCACAGTATTTTCTCCGGCAGTTTTCAGCTTCAACTTATCTCATTGTGTTAGAGCCAGGGGACCAAATCAGTTCTCTGGCCCATTAGTTCTAGCTCTTAGACATCAATAGTGCTGATTAGGAAACTTTATTTTCTTCTTATTCTACTTCTATTTTTTCCTCTTATCCTTTTTTGCAATGTTCATTCAATAGTCAATTTTCTTTTCTCTTTCAGGCTCTAAATGAGTCACTAAAGCTGCTGAAGTCCAACTCTCCGCAGACTGCTGCAATGCTCTTTGCCGTAGATCCTGATGTTGGCAAGATCACCTGCTTGTGTCAAGTCCCACAGGTAAGGGCCATTTAACCATCATGTGTTCTAGGAAGGGCCATGATGCTAACAGTTTCACTCCTGCTCCCCTGCAGGATGTGGCAAATCGTGGACTAAAGGCGAGCGAGTGGGTGCAGGAGTTGTGCCCTCTTCTGGATGGCAAAGGAGGCGGAAAGGACATGTCTGCCCAGGCTACAGGGAGGAACACGCAATGCCTGCAGGAGGTGTTACAGATGGCCAATGAATTTGCACGTCTCAAACTAGGGGAGAACTAAGAGGAGAAGGGTTTCTGGGAGAGAAATGTATTTGAAATGAAAGGTTATGGGGGGAAATAAGGTGTTGGCTGCGGATGTGTTTTTCTTAGAAATCAAACTTTCTCAATTGCTGCCTCCTCCTCCTCTAATCCATTGGGTCACGAACAAAAATTTTCTTGTTCCCACCATATTGACACATGACCACTGACACAAGGCCAGCAGTAACCGTGCCACTTTTTATTTTCTAGAACTTATTGCAGTAAAATTAATCTCTGTGGAAGTTCTTTAACATAGTAAGATCTTCTGTAGCTGCTGACTAACAACACAGATGATTTGGGTATTTCAGTTTGTCTACTCCATTACTGCATGTATGTGTATTGTTTCAACATGTGCACTGTACACCTCAGATAATGCAACAAAACCTGTAGTTTCTCTCTTAGGTTCCTGGTCTGAGCACCAGGGTATTTGCTGGTAAATGCCCATCCCAACTCTGTGTAGGTTTCTTTTTACTGTAGCTTTGTTTATGCAGGTAAAAACTTTGCCTGTTCAAGTGGAACAGTTATAACATTTGGCTTAATGTGCGATTTAAACTTACCCTCAAAAAGAAGAGTCAGTTTGCTATTTGTTCACCTTTAGCTGTATCATTGTCTGGCTTTTCAAATAACTTTTCTGTCATGTAATAGGTCATTTGGTTAATTTAGTAAATTACATTAACTGTATAAAATGATCATGAACGTGTCCAGTAATGTATCTGTGTAACTTGGTCTTACTGACATTTAATATGAATGCAGAATTTTGAAAATGTCTTTCATTTTAACTTTACCATGTCAGAGAACCGTTGTGTTATGGGAATGGAATAAATGATGGGTAAATGCCAAATTTGTATTGGTTATTAATTCCAGTGAGGTAGATCAGATCAGTTATGAGATTAGACCAAGATCATTAGATAAGAACTGAATGAAATGATTGTCTTTTAGAACATCAATCATACAAACAATCATACATTTTGCACTAATTATGAACCACTTAACCATTTTTCTGGAACTTCCAAAGCCACAAACCAAGACACCACTCAAGTTTCATGAAGCCTTTATTTGTACAATGGCATAAGATACAAAGAGTCCGATCACATATCGTACAGATGTTTTAATGCACTAAATACATGTATTGCCTTGTCCACAAGGGAATCAACCTTCTAGTCAACAATGACACAATAAAGCTGGGGATAGATAATGCGAACCTAACAACTTTCTTAGGACATTCAAGGACATTTTTTGACTACTCTTATTTCTAGTATTTGTTTTATATGAGCCAGCTGCAAGTGTTGAAGTGGATCCACTAAGTGTATACGACCTGCTAAGTCCAGTATTAGTCATTGTAGTGTACTAGTGCAACAGCTGACAGAGGTACGAGTGTTAGTATTACAATCCACAGAGGCAGTGTGATATGTGCAGTCTGCAGCTCGGTGACTGCTGCTAAAGAGCTGTTTCTGTTCAATGCAGACCAATGAAGTGATGAGGAGAGAGCTGCCTTGGGCTGTTCTGCTTCTGCCTCAAACGGTCGCAGGCGATGACAGCCTGGGGCAGAAGTGTTTTGATCAAGATGTGTTTGGTCCTTTAAGCTATTTTTCTATTTGTATAAATCTTTGTCACTGCTGCAGGTAAGCATTTCTCCATTAGGGTGAGAACAGAACAGAAACACAGAAACAGTAACACTGTCCAGAAACACACACAGCTATGACAAATTAAAATGTTTTCAATCCATCCTTGCACAAATCCTTTTGTGTTTCCCCCCTTTCCAGACAATAAAGATCCAAGTTTATGATTTTATGTAAAGTTGCACGTTAAGTTTTGAAATGCAGAAATATTCTCCCTCTGAAATAAAACCATCAGTGTCCACTGTTTCCAAGGTAAACAGGCGTACACTCTGATTAATTACCCCAATTAAAGTGTAATTACGTTTAATCTCTGTCGTGTTGTCTTTTTAATCCAGGAAAACAGGAACTGCTGCAAACGCTGCTGCTTATCTGACGCTTTGTGTTGTTGTAAAAGGCTCAGCAGTCATTTTTTTGTCCTTAAGGTGACGTAATCAGGGAATGTTGGTAGAATCACTGAAATGTCTTTCAGTGCGAGTCAAAATTATGTAAACCTGCTCTCATTAAAGCAGAGCAGTAATGATTTGAGGTTTATCAACGTTAGGAATGAACCACAATCAAATTCAGCTGAGGAAACACGCCGCTCTCTGGATATATGACTGTCACATGTTGTGTATCACATGAAAAAAAACAACACAATGAAGAACCACGTTTTCTAAAATTCTCTCACACGGTGCAGCAGCTCTTTATTTCTTGAATAATGTTCCTTGCACAGCTTACACAGACATTAACTGACATTAATTGCTACTTTTTAAACTCATCTCTCAAGAAGAAAAACAAAACCCAAACAATCAATGTAATTGGTCAGTGACAGGAGAAAAGACCTATTTTAGGTTACAAACGCTACAGAGAATGCAGATCTGTGTCAGGTACTGAAGGCAGCACAGCAAAGAGGGATCACCCTGTCTCCCTCACTATCTGATCACAAGTAGCTGATAACAGTTTCTGTACTCGGTTCACTATTTTGACTTTTCTGTGTACTGTAGGTGGCAAGAGTGTGGTAGGAATGTATTATTTCCACATTCATTTTGAAGCCAAAGAGCATCTTACTGTAGGTGAGCATCATCAATAACACGGGACTTCAGTAGCTGACAACGCAAAAATAGAAAGAGGAGGGGGACCTGCTGCGCTGTGGGCTCCAGTAGGTGACCATGATAAAGTCTGCCATCTTTCACAACCTACAATGTGTGAATTCACAGCAAGTCACACTGCGAGTCACAAGGCTCCTGTAGCCTAAAGTCATCTTTTAAAAACAATACGAATGTATAAAGCAGTAAAGAAGTGAAGAAGTGTGTGTGTGTGTGTGGTCTGTGCCCAGAGCAGAAAACAAGTTGAGTGTTTTCGTGTGTGTGTGTGTGTGTGTGTGTCTGTATACTGCTCAGAAGGCACAGCCAGAAGACTTGTATGTGTGTAGGAGACTTTAAAAAATGCCAAAGGTAGCAGGTGCGTGTTGCCGATGGAGCAGCTGCAGTCGGGAGATGTCCAGCAGCAAGACAAGGCACAAAAGCATGAAGGGGTGTGGGTGTGTGTGGGTGTGTGTGTGTATGTGCGTGAGATAGACAGAAATAAACACAACGCGTAGAGATTCAGCTGCACTGACTCTTAAAACGAGCCCAGCTGAACTACAAAGCATCTTATAAAATATGCCATGTGCAAAGTAGGATTAAAACAGTGAATGCAATTAAAGTACATTGATAATACATAAGAGTCACATGTAGTTACGCTATGTCATACTGCATACTGCAGTAGATTTAAGTACATAACAAACAACACACAGGAGGTCTCATCGTCCAGCTGGAGGCAGTTTGGCGCCACTACCCTCCCGTGTGCCTCAAACTTTCTACTGCTAAAATGATGGTTAAGCTACATGGAACACTTAAAGCACATCATGAGAATAAGCCTAGTGATGTCACATGGTTAAATCCCTTAACGTCTAACATCAGACTCAACAACGTGCTCTGTGGTCGTTAATGTGCCATCTGCTGCAGCGGCTGACACTCAGACTCCTACACAAATTTCTGACCATTTTAGTGATGGTGGATTTTTTTTTAGCTCCTTGTATAGAACAGATTATGAATCACTACGATAATATTTAAAAGATTTTCCTGCAGAGAAGCGTTTAAGAGCGACTTCACTGATTTTTAACTTGATTTTTTTTTGCCTAGAGTTTGGAAGGTAAATGGCATTAAACCATCCCTGCTTTTCCTTTACTAAAGTGCTTCCTCCAGATTACATCACGTGAAATGCAAACCTCTGGATGACATCATCTGGTGGAGTTCATCACTTCATCACATAATGTTATACAGAGCTTGTGGTATCAGTGGACTTGCTCCTCTAGATGTTGTCCAGATTATATAATTGGAACAGATGTCATGTTGGAAGAGTTTTTCACCTTGAAGCAGAATACAAACAGAAATAGATACAGGAAAGGCCAAGGGAAGTTTAACACCAAACATAAACATGCTCCTTGTCCCTTTAGTTCCCCTAAACGTAATTTCTAAATAGGTTTTATTGCAGTGATGGATCCTAGATGAAAACCCAAATCTCTCTCATTCTTGGAGTTTTAACAATTGCTCAATTTGAAAATGCTGTGTTTATCATACTCTCATTCACTTGTGTGTAATTTACTTCTATGGTGGCGCACGGCTACATTTATTGACAAGCTTTCATGATCTGCAGGAATGTTCCTCACAAATAAAATGGAAACCTATAAACACTGCTCCTCAGCTACATGTTGACAACTACTGTGTCATTTTATTTCTATTGTGACTTCTAACACTGAAAGTAGCTATAAATGCTAGTTTGCTGAATCACAACAACTCAAACCCAGACATTAGTTAGAATTAGTTCTGTGAGTAGGGGGAGTAACAATATTAGATATTAGGACCTCATTCAGTCAATCACTTCTCCATGTTGTCCTGACCCACATAGAAACCCTGAGTACAGCCACCAGCTGCTTCTTGACAAACACATCCCCATCCAGCCTTCTTGGATTGATTCACAGCTTCTGCTCAAACCAAATACTTTTGCTCGCCTTCCTCTCTGTGGCGCAAACTTTCTGTTTTCCACAGATGTGATGACAGTCTAGCAACACTTCTGTGACTTTGTTTGCGTGTCCTTGTCAAAGACGCAAATGCCTAACAATCTGGATTGTGTGATGATTCCAAATCATGATGAATACATCAATGTGCCACCTGGATGGAAAAGAAATGATCATCTGAGCCAACAGTATAAATCCAGTGAAAGTGTAAACATAAACATGAACAGTATATAAAAGTAGCAAATGAATGTTGCAGTCTGTAGGGGGGTCTGCCATCATAATGAGAACAAGAACAGATTTGCAGTTTATGTGCTGTGGAGGTGAACTCTAAGGCGTCTGGTGGCTCGACCCCCTCTACACACAGTTAAAGTTTTAACTGGCTGATTTAGGACCAGTGGTTAATGAAACCAAACTGCTGACAGGTTCAAGAATTTCCAGATCCAGTGTGATTCGCTTTACTCCCATCACCAGGGCCTTAGTGTGGAGTTAAATGGTCAGACAGTCCAAGAGTTTTAAGTTTCCTACAGGGAACAGGAAGCCCCATCGCTTCTTGTGGTCCTTCCAAAATCCGAAGCCGCTAGTTCAGTTAGTGTCAAAGCGAGAGTTTGCTGCACACAAGCAACAGAACGTACCACCCTCTTTTCCGTTCATCTTTAAAAACACTGGAGCAAATTAAGTGTTTTTGGATTTTAGGTTTGCAAGACAGGTTGATCACTTCCCAGTTCTCTGCTTCCAGTCCTCTCTGAAAATTAGACCCAAATAGACCACATGGGAATAAAACTCCAGTTCAGAAACCAGCGTGCCTCCATCTAAACATTAAAAATCCCAAGAGCTGGACTTTTGGCCTCATTAGTGTTTCAAGCAGTCACACCAACACGCCTCCCAGAACATTTCTTTCTGTGTCTCGATGTGCATAAAGTCTGTAGCAGCTCTTGTGGCATTTAAAACCAGGCTATACAGGCTGAAGCTCACACTAGTGCTGTAGGGATCTTTCAGAGTCGAACGGTGGGAAGGCAAAAGTCTGGATCATGTGTCTGTGTCTGCTGAAACGTCGTAAAACCATGCTTAGCCTTGTAAGGACCTGGGGAGGTTTAGAGGACAGCTGAACGATATCAGCTCATAGCAATCACCTACTTTACAACTGCCTGTTTTACAGCCTATCACGGTCAGACATAGTCCTTGTACCAATGTCTTGTGAGGAAGTACTCTCATAAAAATAGGTGATGACAACGAAAAATGGCAAATCAAAGATTTTTGTGTTGCCTGTGAAGGTGAAAGTGGACTTTAAATGTAATTTTTTGTCACCACGTCACTGGAGAACAATAGAACAATGGTCCCCTAAATGCCGACGGTGCTGTTCTGTGGCCTTTTCAGTATTTCTGCTTGTGGGTCAGTTTCAGCTACTACTACACTGGATTAATTATCCAGACAGTTATTCACAGTTAGTATTTGAAACGATTGGTTGGGATGTTATTTTATCCACTGTCCACTTGTCAAATGTTGTCATTTCAAGGTCAGTTCTAAATACTCTCCAATCCCTGGTTCAAGTCTATTTCATGCTCTCCAGTTAGAACTAAGACTGGTGGACTCCTTGTGATAAAGTAAAGGAGTAAGCTGTTTTGGTACAAGTTCATTTTATGTGGCAAGCACCACTGATATCACTTTAATCCAAAAATGGTGCAGGAAAGTGAAACTGAGAGCATTTAAACCCCTCCAAATGGCCACTCTAGTGTCTGAACCAGCTTTGTGACGTCACACCTCCTGTAACATTTGCTGGTTATTTCCCAGGAAACACTGTGATTTTGCCGGCTTTGGCCAAAAGTTGGATGATCTGGGCTTCGTAATCTGCATCGTGGACACCGGTCTTTCTGAACTCTCCTGAGTAGCGGTTCTGCTCCCAGTAGTGATGCCAGTTTCCCCGACTGTCTGCTCCAAAACCAAACACATTCACCTAGAGAAAAATTGAAGAGTTTAGGGTAATGATGTAAGGTGAGATTCAGTGTAACACGTGGGTGTACTGTAGGGCAGTGGTCTCCAACAACTGTTCGTTTGGTACTGGGCTGCCAGAAAAACTGAAAAAAATATATATATATTATCGGAGTCTGACAGATCTTTTATTTTGGAAAAAAACGCTTGCTCACTCTCAGCACCATTTGTGAACAATGGAGCCTGTCCGTGCGGCTGGATTGTAAATGACGATGGCAAAAAAGGTTGGGGACCACTGCTGTAGCCGATTCAGTATGTAGCTACTGTACTTAAAATCTTAGAGGAGAAACACACTGACCTCGTCACAGACGTGAAGAGCAAAGAACAGCACGAGCATGCCGGTGGAGGGGTAGCGTCCATGATGTCTGGTCCACTGGTCATGGATGTACTTAAAGAACGCCGGGTTAAAAATCTGCACCTGAGTAGACAGCAAATCACAAGTAGTGTTCAGTCAGCAGTTTCTTTAAATATAGCGGAGAGTCCTGGAAACGCAGCATTTGGATTAGTTAGATCCCAAGTCTGTGCAAAGTTAAAAATCAGGTTTAAAATTTGCCCTGAAATGATATTTATAATATAGAAGGACACTCATGCTGCATATTCAAAGCATCCAAATGAAGTGGAAAAGATTTAGCCAAGTAAAATTTTAATGCTTCCTGAGGTTGTGATTGCTGTGAAAGATTAAAGGCGCTGTTAACCAAATGAATTGTAATTACAGATTTATCATCCCGCTCCAGGTGATGTTTAGTCCCCACAAACACGGCTTTAGGCTGCTTACAGCTCCGCAGTGGAGGAGAAAATCTTATAAATCTATATTTTTGGGTCATCTCCAAAGACGTGTGTAGCTGACCAGGCAGAGATACTCAGAAATTCCTCACATGCTGGGGATTAGGATGAGTTTATTTATTTTCGCGGATTAAAGAGCGAGCGGAAGATTATTTAAAACTAAAGAAAGGTTTTTAATCTAATTCTAATCCATCAACAATAGGGAGGGGATGATATAATTGCAGCAAAGCAGGGTCACTGTGCTTATGTGTGTGTGCAGGGATAATATATAACGTACAGTACTGTTTATGTGTTAGCAAATAAGTCTGAGAATAGGCAGAGTAATTGCAGTGATTGTTGAAAATACTCACCTTGTCTTTGTCTACACGGAGGAACTGCTTCACTGGAGCGTAAGTACTGAGAGAAAGAGAGAGAGATTGATTAAATAAAATCAATCAGCACTTTATGTGATTGCTGCAGCTATGAATTCTGGATGATTGACAGCTGATAGACTATTCCAACCCGGTGACTCACTAGCTTTTAATAACCCCAACTTTGTGCGTGTGAAGTGACATCAAACTAATATCTAACACCGTGTACCAACTTCTAAGTCTTTCCTTCTTCTTTTTACGTTTTGGCTGTGCATTCACACGCATGTTCACACATCGCTCGGCATGTACAGTACAGCTATGTGTGTTGTATGTCCTCTTACAACCGAATATGGCCGGTGGACAGGGCACTAGTGATCCAGACAAGATCGAGGGTTTTGAAGGGAACCAGGACAAAGCTGACGTTGGCTGCTAGGTTCTTGGCGCTCTCTGGGTACATGAAGTGGTGGGTGGTGTGGCTGCCAGCGTCTTCCTCGTAGCCCAACGTAGGAGCCAGGTTTATCCTATAGGGATAGACACAAACGGCACATAATAAGTACTGTGACATCTAATTTAGTTGACTGTTACAAGTAAATATTATGGTTTTATAGTAAGTGCTATAATGCAATGTAAGTCTGACTCAGTAATTGTACGGGATTTAAGAGGTCTTCAAGAAGCTTCCAGACTATATTTTGTCCGAAGCAACCTTCAATCAAACATTATCTGAACTGCTCAGCTCTGTCCAGGGTTTGCTGCATTTGCAGTACAGTAGACGTGACTCATCATCTGGAGGAGAGAAACGTTTATGTAAACAGGAAGTTGAACTTAAAAAAAAAAAAAACATCAATGCACCTATATGCCAGTGAGCCAAACAGATGTTGGTTCAGATAACAAGGGTGAAAAGGCAGACAGACAGTAGGTGGGCGGTGAGTGTGGCTGATGTAGGCCAGGCTCACTTTCAAAACAGCGGCAATGAGGATGTGTAACAAGAGATCAAGTTGAAGGCTGCCCACACAGATCTGCTGAAGAATGCTAATGCCTTTAGTTTACTGCAAGACAAAATACTAATACTTCCCGTTGAGTCTCAGGGAACCAGCATATGTCCACAACACACACACCTTTGCAGGTAAACTCATTGATATAATGCACACATGTGTACCAGGAAACAACATATAGCTGTGTGTTCATGCCAAGTGACAACAATCAGGCTCTGTGATTCATCACTACTGCAGGAAAACAACCAGGGGAATAGATCTGTGAGTGTGTGGAAGACACAATTGTACGGGTACATCCCAATTCCCTCATTTGATTGTTCTCTGTTCCACGCTGGAGCTAGTATTTGGTCCTTCATCATAGAGGCCATCCCAAAGCTTTTATTTCCTCTGAGGAGCGAGTTGGACAAAGCCATCCTTCACAGGAAGAGTGTGTATTGCAGCTTTCTTCGCGCATTAATGAAGATTTCAATCCCATTATTTTCCTTTTAAACCAGTTGAGGAGGGGAATTTGATGTCTTTCAGCAATAAACACATTGTAATTGTTTACCATCACTTTGATTCAGTAATATGTGAAGCTAAACGTTCCCATAGGGTGGACAGAAACACAGTTATAACAGCCATTAACTAAATCTTCACACATTTTCTGATTAAATCTGGTGAAAATGGGACAGAATTTATTGAGACCAGATGTAGCAACTTAAATCCCCCACCGTCTGCTACAAACAGCCACAATGTTAATATCAAATTTTGGTTTCTTTGCTACAGACCATAAATTAAGTAAGTTTTCTTCAGTGTAACATGTTGGGACCAAATCAATTGGATTTGGTCAGAGCAGCGAGTTCCCACAGAAAAATAAGCAACACAGAGTCATCTGTCCTTATCACTCCAATACTTGTATAATCAGCTAATTTCAACGGTAAGTGCTAATTGCTACATGCCCACATCGACTTCATGATTAGGCCTGGAGGCTAAATTAGGTCAGCAGTTAACAATACCACAAACGCTGTACTGAAACAGATGTAATAAAATAAAAGCAGCCGCAAGATATTGTGGTAGGAATACTTAATAAATGCATCACACATTTTTATTGTAGAAACATCATTACTATCCGTTATTCAAATGCTTCTGCACAAATGAGAAGCTAATGTTAAGATGCGTAATGTTTAGACTCGGTGCGTGTTATGCTGGATGTTTTCCAACTGCTCACGTAAGTAGAATATCAATGCAGGCTTAAATCATTTATATTTGTCAAAAACATTAAACTGTTAATCTTTATGTTATATAGCACAGTATGGTTACAGAATGTTTCTTATCAATACAGTTAATGTGAAAATGTTTGTCATGTGGCTTTTCAAAATACAACATTGTGCAGAGTGGCCAAGTTAGGATGTTAGTAATTTGACACACACTGTACAGTCTGCTCTCTAGCTGGCGCCTTCCTCCTCCTATTTATTTCTTTGACTTTTCATTAATTTAACGCAGCCTTACATGCGACTTCCTCACCTCATAATGTAGTTGTGTCCGTCAATAGTTGGCCCATATCCGGCCCCACGGAGGTTTCCAGAGTTGCCGACCACAGCACAGCGCAAACATCGTCCCGGATCCCATGAGCCATACGGCGACCTTCCAGGAATTACCTGCGATAGACAGCCACGATCAGATCAAGCAGGCCGGATTCGAGGTAGGCAGGAAATTAAATGGGACAGTTGCACTGGAACAGCAAGCGACACAAATAACCTGCAGCCCAAACCTGATTGTAAAAATACACCTTGCTCTCAATACTAGGGTGAATTCTTCATGATACCCTCCATGAAAAATACATGAGACCCTTTTGCCCTCTGGGAGTTACTCTGAGATGTTTACACATAGCCTTATGTGAACATACTGCTTGAATAAAAAACTAAGTTCTACAGACACGGTAAAAAGAATAACCACACTCACTAACTAAACTAAAATAAACGTGTAGAAAAACAATCTGTTCCCAGTCTACGCCCAAAAGAGTGAAGTGGTCGAGTTGAAGGTTACACAGTAATGTGAAGATGAATTAATAATACATCTACCTGGAATAACTTTAGCAGAACTGGGTGGATGCTGTGCGGTTTAAACTGAGGCTGTAACATCTAGAGAGAGAAAGAGAAAGGATGGTTAGGATGTGTAGTTCTGCTCAACAAGCAAGACTTTAAATGTAGTTACTGTGCTCATGTATGTTTGCATGCATCCCCTCGCCTGCATTCTTGTGTTTGTGTGTGTGTGTGTGTGTGTGTGTGTGTGTGTGTGTGTGTGTGTGTGTGTGTGTGAAGCAGCCATGTGCCATGACAGGATGCAATCAAACTGGGTGAGGTATGGTCAGAGGAGCAGAGGCACTGCTGTCCACATATCAAGAACGGGTCGAATTGGAAACAGAGATAGAAGCAGAAAAAAGAAGGAAAAATGTCAAAAATAATGCGGTAATGTCTTCCCAGACACAAGTTCTTCTACAATGTCCATCCTTAACAATGACATATCCAAAGGACCTACAGTTTTATTAAAAACAAACCTGACAGGACTGACAAAAAGGATGTCTCAGTGGCATGAGCCATGAACAACCAGAATAAATTGAACAAATTGAACGTACTGCACATGTGCACTGCAAAGTGATAATGAATAAATAATAAATAAATAAATAATGAAAATAAATTCTTTTTAGGATGTTTGAAATAGCCTTGAATTTCAATAAACATTAATAATTTGTAGCCATTACAGCTATAGTAGGTCATATGATCAAAGCAGATGTTAAATCAAATACAGAAGGTAAAGCAATAAAAACGCATAAATAAAAAAGAGTTTCAGGTATACCATCATCATCAAGGGAACCATGTGTAATCCATTATGCCGTTTCTCAGCTAGTACCAGTGACTTTTTTGCATTTTGCATAGATATTGCTAGTATGGCTAGCATTGTAACATTTTAGCAACATGCAAAAACACATGTAACCACTTCTGGGCTGTGACAACGACGCAGACCTAGCAGATTCTCCACAAGGAAAATGACAACGAAATACTGTGAAAGCACGTGTTCACAGTGAGTACAAACAAATCCAGACTTTTCTGTTCATTTCCCCGTGGGCTTCACTTTCATCATTTTGGTTTTGAAGTGCCTCACGGTATAGAGAATGATGACGGCTGACAATGAAAACTTGTCCAATTTAACAACGAAACAAATCCTGCTCCAGTTTAAGCATCTGCCAAACCACACAGGCAAATGTGGATTCATGCATGTAAAGAAAAAGCAACCACCTGCACACCATTAATAAATGTAAATACAAATAAAAAGCCTTATCACTCTGTACTGTAGTTCAGAGAACTATTAGGAATAAATAAATCAAAGAAAGTTAAATAATAACTTTTTAGTATTTAATACATATTTACTTGCTAAGACACTCATTGGGCAACTTTCTGAACCAGGCTTCATTATCACAATAATTTCCCTAATGATTTTCCAAAAATAACCAACCATAATAGAATAAATTAAAGAAAAAAGTCCTACTTAAGCTAGTATTAGTATAAGTATTTCTATAGATTCTGAATCACCAAACAGACAATACACTGGTAACAATTCATCATCATCATCAGCTATTATGGCGTGGAATAAATCAACTCTGACGGTATTTGAGCGCCTTGTTTTTTCCGTTTTCCATCATATTTTGGAAATGACAAGACCTTCTGAAAGCAGTAATGGTTGCAAAGATCACCAGACAAGTGACACAAAATTATTGTTTTGCACAATGTAACAGGGAGATTTCATAGTTATGTGTGATTTGTTTTACATAATCACAGAAACCCCAAGGCCTGAAACACAGGAGGATGGCAGAGACAGTTTTATTCACTCTGTTGGGTATGGCCTTGGACTTTATTCTCTAGCTCACTTCATTGTTTCTCACAACACTCCCTCATGATTCCTGTGTAACCATGTGGTAAAACACGTTGAATATTCTGTCCGTAAGCGCGGTAATTTGATTCATTTAGTGTACCAGTGTTGGTGCAGAGGATTTCTTTTGACATCAGAGGGCGCATTTCCGCAGTCCTAGTGTCAGTAGTATTGCTGAGAAGCCAGTGGCCCGCTGGGAAGTGGTGAGCGGTATTGGGCTGGGGATGGTTGCATTTGCAATGAATTTCAGATGCTTGTGAAAGAGAAACGCCACAGGTGTACGACGCAGCTCGTAGGCTGTACTCGTGAGGTGCCACTGCCGTATTTTGTTTGATATTAACTTAATATTTTTGTTATAAGAAACTTTTCGAGATAAAAGACCCCAAACATTTCAAGTCCAGAGTGTGCAATTTGTCCCGGCTTCAAATATTGGTAACAGGAGGGGGGACTCTCCATCTCCTTTTCCAGTTCATTTTTTATTTTTTTATCCGCCTTTTGGGAGGCGTTGTGTGCACAGTAAAAACCGAACCATATGGCAGTGGTGAGGAGGGGCCTGTCCGTGAACCTCAGGAGCGAGAGCCACGTGCGACAGTGCAGAGGACTGAAGAGATTTCCAGAGTCTGCTATTGTCTGGGTAGGCCAAGACCAAAAAGCCGCGGGACGAGGAGGGCCAGAATAAACAGAATGTCAGTTCAAGGTGAAGATGGTGTGATAGAGCCCGGACTGGGGGTGGGAAATTACCAGGATAGTGGTTCTGTTGATGTACAGCATCAGATTTGCGAATTAGGTAAGAAACAACAAGAAGTCATGTCTGCCATCTCATCACTGAACAGTGTACCTACCAGATCTTATGTTTATGTGCCGAGGGAACGCCACATTGCACCCTTTAGTGGGGACATTGACAAGGATGAGTCAGTGGATGAGTTTATTGAGGAGGTAGAACAAAATCTTCATTAACTGATGTACAGGAAGAATCTTATTTGTGGTCATCAGAAGAACCAGTTTCTGGTGCAAAAGGAGTTAAGAGTAAAGTGAAGGTCTGTGCTCACACAACAACTGACGCACACTGTGGAGTAGTCACTACTAGTGATACACCGAGATATCTTGAAGGTGCCATAAAGCCAGCTGAGAGATCTATCTCTCTTGCTGATGTCATGAAAGTCCTTGCAGAGCAAGGCAAGGTAATAACTGAACTGACTAAGGCAGTGAAGGCCTTGGCTACGCAGAACAACAACAGTAGCATGGCAATAGATGGTAGACCAAGGGCTTCGCCCAGATTCACAGCTGATGGTCAAACCTGTATGTTTTAAATGCCAAACTGAAGGTCACATTCCAAAGCAGTGCCCACAGAAGTGACATAATGGCACAGAAAGTTTGCCTGTTTTGAGCCCGCAGGGAAACGGGAGGCCCTGGTTGCAGTGAGTCTGGCAAGTCAGGGGCAGATATTAGACTCAACTAGATCGGACATTACACGAGCGCAAGTGATTGAGCATGCAGTTGGATACGGGTAGTCAAGTGAGTACTGTTATAGATGAATTTTTCAGGAAGAGGCTGTTGGGGAATGATACAGCCATGCTCTCAACTTCGAGTTGTCTTAAACTAACAGCTGCAAACTGTCTTGAGATTACCTATCAAGGTTATGTTGAATTTGAAGTCCAGACGATGGGGTTGAGAATCCCTAACTGTGGATTCTTGGTACTGAAGGCTTCTGACAGTGTAGCCAACACAGAACCCTGTATTCTGGGTATGAATGTCATTCAACAATGCCAACAGCAAGCCACTACAGAGTTTGACACAATGTTGGGGGGAAATTTAGATTCTGGCTGGAGAAATGTGTTTCACCAACTCCAGACCTGTGCTATTGAGCAGAAGGCTCTGGCCAGGATTGCAGGTAGAAATCAGGTGTGGGTACCAGCTGCTTCAGTAGCAACAGTCATGGTCAAGTGTCATCTGTCGCCAGCAGTCGCAGATGCTTGGCTATTGATTGGTAGATGGCAGGGGTCAAGTTATCCCAGTTCAGAATGTTAATTTTTCACAGGAGGACATTTGGTTATGTCCGAGGACCAGACTTGGCATCATGTCGGCCGTTGAGGATGTTGAGAAATAACCAGAGTTGTGAAGTGAAATGTTGTTGCGTTTATGCAGATGTGGAACAGATCTCTGTGGACACTAAAGATGAGCAGTTTGACAGCCAAGTGCAGTCTGTCTTAGACAAATTAGACATTGGTGGAAGAGAGGAAGAGCGACTTGCTCTTTGTGCCTTACTGACAAAACCCTACCGGCGTGTCCCACCTAACCAGTACAAAGCGGTTCAGCAACACATTTCGAAGCTGTTGAGAAAGAGCATAATCCAGGAAAGTATCCGCCTATGTGTGGACTATCGTAAACTAAACCTGAAAACCAAGAGAGATGCGTTCTAAGTATTTTTCTACTATCGATCTGGCAAGTGGCTATGACCAAGTTGTAGTAGAAGAGCATGACAGACACAAGACAGCTTTCACAACAGCTTTTGGGCTGTTTGAGTATTTGCGCATGCCTATGGGTGTTTGCAATGGTCCTGCGACCTTTCAAAGCCTGATGCAGGCCACGATGAATGATCTGATCTTTGATATAATGCTAGTATACCTGGATGATATACTGCTGTACTCCCCAGAGCTCCAGTCACACCTAAACAGGCTTGGCATTGTGTTTACACAGCTTCAGCAAACTGGGCTTAAGGTCAAGCGGAGTAATTGTCATTTCCTCCAAGAAACAGTCAGGTTCCTGGGGCGTCAGGTATCGGCAGAGGGTATTGCAACCGATCCCTCCAAAGTGGCAGCAATTAAGGAGTGGCCTGTGCCAGCTACAGTAAAAGAACTTCAGTCCTTTCTGAGGTTGTGTAGCTACTAGAGATGATATGTGGATGGATGTTCAAAGATTGCTTCCCCATTCATGATGTGGTGAATCAGTGTCGTGGTACTGGCAGTTCAGCTAAGGCTAGTCAGAGACTGAGTGCACTGTGGGACAAAGGGCTTTTGATCTGTTGAAGGAGAAACTTGTGACTGCACCAGTGTTGGAGTTTGCAGATTTTACCTGCCCGTTTATATTAGAAACTGAAGTAGTCAGGGTCTAGGTCAGAGGTGCCCACACTTTTTCAGCGTGTGAGCTACTTATAAAATGACCATGTCAAAATGATCTACCTACTATAAAAATGCGAAACATATTTATTTATAAATATATTGAGTATTCTTTAATTGTACAATATATGTTGCATTCTTGCACGAACCCATATTGAATCAACCACAGCATCATCCCGAAAAAGCACATGAATGTAGCGACTGGCTCCAGTAAAACAACGTCTTGAAAGCGTTTGTCAAACTCTGACAGACAGTTCTCAGTCTAGTGTCAAGCTGCGCACATGCCTTCTGTTGCGTCTCCAGCTCTGACGCGAAGTTTTGGAAGTTGCCCAGCTCTGCGTTAAGGTCATTCAACATGTTGGTCAGATCGGTTAAAAATGCTAAGTCTAGCAGCCACTTATCATCATTTAGTTGCTTGGTTGTTTGGATGTTTAGCTACACGGAAAAACTCCTTAATCTCCTGATAGAGCTCTCGAATTTCCCTCGATTAAGCCATCTCACGTCAGTGTGTAGCAACGACTCAGAGTGGTCGCAATCAAACTCCGGATTCAGATGCTATGGGAGCTGCTGAAGGGCAATTGAGCATTAAGGAAGCCACTCCAACTCTCGCCCGATTACTCAAAGGAAGACCTCTGAGATCCTGAGATCCTGACTCTAGACCTTCCAGAGTCAGGATGTGTTTCAAACGTTTTGGGATCATAAGTGTAAGCCCAGTCCCCAGGAGTGGAAAAGCCTTCCTGAAGTTGTAAAGTCTCTATTAAAGCACTGGAAGCATGTCAAAGAGAAAGATGGGTTGCTGTATCGGGTAGTCAAGGGCGCTCGTCAGGGAGACTGTTTTCTTGTTGCTTGTCCCTAACTGTTTACAGAAGCAGGTCTTGGAGAGTGTGCATGACTCCATGGGTCATCAAGGGATCGAAAGGACCCTTCAGTTGTTGAGACAGAGGGCATTTTGGGTCGGCATGTACCAAGATGTTGATCATTGGGTAAAGAAATGCCAGCGTTGTGTTTTGACCAAAATGCCACATCCAAAAGTTCACCCACCGATAAAGTCATTTCTTGCATCCAGACCGTTAGAGCTGGTTGCGGTGGACTTTCCAGTGCTGGAG
This sequence comes from Macropodus opercularis, assembly GCA_030770545.1. NCBI lineage: Eukaryota > Metazoa > Chordata > Actinopteri > Anabantiformes > Osphronemidae > Macropodus > Macropodus opercularis. Next base: position 4,818,737 of record CM061094.1, on the reverse strand, counting down.
CCAGCTACAGATGGCTGAAAAAATGTTTTCAGATCACTGACGTGTTCACCAAGTTCACTCAGGCGTTTTCCAACTCGTTTTTCATTTGTCAGAGCTTGTGTATGCCTACAATGTCATGCCACTACTGGCTACTTCCCATATTATTTGCTATATTTGGTGGAACCACATTTGCCAGTTGATGCACTCCTTGCTAATGAGCGTCCGGTGGACAAGAAACTGGACTGGCTTGCAGTTCACCAGCAGCGGCTGAAAGAGGCCTGTGCCAGAGCTAGAGAGTATGCAGAGCAAAAGGCTGCAGAACGCATCGCTTTCCAGGATGGCAAAGTGTATTGTCTGTCCATAGAGGTTGGTCAGTATGTTTATCTGAGACAAAGACCTGCTGGTCGCAAAATCCAAGATGCTTGGAGTGCAGGTTGTGGATCGACTAGGGACTACATACACAGTACAGCCTGCAGAGGGAGGACCAGTGAACAGGGTGAACAGGGTGGACATCAGGCCCCGTGTTAATCTGCCCATGCTCACTCCCAGAAATGACACACAGGTTTCATGGGAGACAGGTGAGAACAGAAAAACTACAACTGAGTCAGATGAATCGGAGGAAGTTTTTGTGGACGACGTTTACTTTACTTTAAATCCTCCTGTGAACACTGAGGGTTTATTTCTCAGGGGTTGTGAGTATGAGCCTGTCGATTGTGAGCCTGAACTGGGCATGGTTGAGCTTTCTGTTTCTGATCAGAGGGAGTTGATGATAGTTGAGCATGAGTTGAGGTCTGATTGTAAAGGCCCCTGTCCCCGCTGTTCGACCACGAACAAGACAGAGTTCGATGGTTGGAGTCAAGCCCCCGATACCCGCTCCTCGCAGGAGCAAAAGCGCTACTGCAGGGACTCATGCAAACCTGCATTGGGAACCTAGGTCTGTTCTGGAGTCACTAAGTCCGGCAGTTGTATCACATATCCTTGTGGACTTAGGAATGGTATTTTTTTTTAGAGAGGCTCTAAAAGAAGGGTGAAAACTGAGAATTTTGACAGTTTTGCAGGGGAGAATGTAACCAGGTGGTAAAAAAATGTTGAATATTCTGTAAGCGCAGTAATTTTATTCATTTAGTGTACCAGTGTTGGTGCAGAGGATTTCTTTGGACAGCAGAGGGCGCATTTCCGCAGCTCGTAGGCGCCACTGCCGTATTTTGTTTGATATTAACTTAATATTTTTGGAACTTTTCGAGATAAAAGACCCAAACAAACATTTGAAGTCCCAAGTGTGCAATTTGTCCCAGCTTCAAACCTGTTTTTGCTACTTTACTTTTTAAGTGTACTGCTCTGAAATCTTCTTCATCTTTTCATTGTCTAATTTCTTCTGCTTTCTTTCACCACCCCCCCCTCCTTCTCCCCCAGTTTGTCGCCTTGCTGTGCAGTGTGACCTAATGACTTGGCAGCTGTTGGCCTGTGTTTGCAGTTTTCTGCCATTTCAGAGCTGAAGCCGGCCTACAGCTCTAAACCAACCACTGAAGGCCACCAATACTACAACTACTGATGCAAACCTACAAGTAACCACGCAGAAAAATGAGTAGACAATGCAAGGACAGCTTCATTACAGGCTTCCTCCCTCCAGTCTCTCAGGCTTTGATTGAGGATTTGAGTTTTTCACTGTCACTCTGCATTTGTGGTTTAATGAAATCCCAGGATCTTGTAATGTTTTCTACTAACACCATAACACATGACTGGCAGTGAGACATGAGAAGCATGTAGTGCTTGTAAGAAGAGATTTGTTGGCTCAAGGGACGGATGAGGAGGATAGAATGAGATCTGTGATTATAATATATTACTCCAACAACCTGTTTCACATAAACAACTGGCCTCCCCTGACCATCACACACAAGGTCATGTTGATGTTGTTGTAATAATTAAGATGACATATTTAATCATCATCATTTAATAATTTCTGTGTTTGTATTGCAATAAACACTGGTATTAATGATGCTAATGTACTGCAATGTGTCTTGCAGATGTCAAGTTTGGGAGTGGTAATCTTTAAAAAAAAAAAGAGAGAGAATTAAACCACAGTTTAATTAAAGCCCCTTGTGTAGAAATTAATGAAACCCTGTGCCACACAGCATTAAACAATCAATAAGCTTTAGAGATGCTGGTACATTGATCTTTTTTCTTTTTTTCTCCAAAGCCAGTTGAGCTGCAAGTGCAGATGCTAAACTAAGCTAATTTGCTGCAATCAATTGTAGTCAATATCATATCAATCAAAAATCTATCAAAACTAATGGACTCTACTGATTAAAGAACCTCAGCTAGTAAAAACAAGTCATAATGTTACTTACCACCCACCAGTAGTAGACATCAGAGGGGAGATTGATGTTGTCTCTGGTCCAAACAGGTGAGATGTCTGGGTCGTATTTGTCATCAAACCATTTAGAAACGCCAAGGTCTCCGACACAGCGTGGACACACACATGTCTTTTGTTGCTGGTTTTCAGATGGTGACAGCCGGTGTGCCCCTACATAGCTGGGCACCAGCTTCACTCGCCTTGACTCCTCCCACCCAGGTGGCTCCAGGTAGTTGAAGCTAACACCTCCCCGAAGCGAGACGGAGAAAAACAGTGAAGTGAGAAAGACCAGGACCAGCGAGACCAGCAGGACCCAGACTCTGCGGGAACATTTCACTTTGCCTCCCTTCTCCGTCGTACCTCCTCCTCCAGCACTACCTCCCCCTCCAGCCACCCCAACAGCCCCTCCAATTAGCCAGGGCCTGAACTCTGAGAGTCTGGTGGCCCCCCTGGATGGACCACCACCCCAGGACCCCCAGCCCCACCGCCTGTCCCGGTGCAGTGTGGAGGACGGGGTGCGGCCCCCCCATGGCCATGCCCCGACCACTGGGCCTGCCACTGTCCCCAGCCCACTCCCTCTTCCTCCTCTGCTGCTGCTTCCCAGCAACAACCACCAAGGTCCAGTCAGGGCGATCGGGATGACCCCCTGACTAGCACTCTGCACCACAAGATCACCCACTGTAGCAGACTAGTAAACACACCCGCTGACAGATCAGATGTGTCAACGTCAGTTTGTCTCACAGTCAAGCTGTGTGCTCTGTGAAGATCCCAGTGCACACACACTGGAAGCTCAGAAGATATGCACACAGCTGTAGCCTGACAGCTGTGGAAGTCCTTTGTTTTCGATGAGATGATGTCTTCTTCAGTCTCTCTTTTTCCACCTTTCTCTCCTTTGTTCATGCCCTCTAATTTTTACTACCTAACTTTCCCCTCTCTTGCTTCCACAGTCTTTACATCCACCTCTTTTCTTCTCTTTTCTCCTTTTCTCAGTTCCTGGATTAACTGCAGCGTCCATCTTCATTGAAATCTAGCGCACGGGAGGGATGGATGCAGCAGGTCCTTCTCGTGTTCACTGCCATCTGTGAGAATGCACAGCTCAGCTCCAGCTTTCTCTCTTTCTCTGTGTGTCTTGCTGCACTGAAGCAATGTAGCTGAAGAAGGCTGGTCACCTATCTGAGAGGAGTAGAGAGAGGGAGGGAAAAAGGGAGGAGAAGGAAGGGAAGGAGGAGCAGTGGAATGGAGGAGGTCTGGCCTGAAGGGTCTTTTATCACATATCTAGTCATCCTTAACCAAAAAGTGTCTCTTTTTTTCTCCTTTGTTCCTCTCTGCTTGGTTCCTCTACTGTTTTCTACCTATTCATTCCACCTTTTGCTTTTCCTTTTCCTTTTTTTTTACTCTTTCAAAGCTTTGTCTGTGTGTGGTTCTCTGAAGCTATGTGGTGAATTTGCACACACGCTTCCGTTTTCACATCCTCTTAACAGTTGTATTAATTTTTTTTTTTAAAGAGTAAGAGTACTCACTACTATCAACTTCTTAAGGTCAATGCTGCAAATTGAGTGAATGTGTCAAGTCTGACTCACTTATTTGTAGCAGTTAAAAAGTCAGACAAACAATCAAGAGGCATAAAACATTATACAAAACCCAGAAAGATAGTATAGTAAAAAAGAAAAGAACAAGAAAAAATTAAAGCATTAGCTTGATCCGAGGAAGAGGAAAGGCAAAAGTAGTGATGGAGTGATGTGCAGAGGGTGTGATAATAAAAAAAAAAAGACAAAACCAATCAGGCCCAAATCTCATCTCCACTCAAGCTGTCTTTGAGAGGACGACGGGAGAAGGGGTGGGGGCAGCATCTGCCAGTTGCACTAATTTAATTGTGTTCTACAGCTGTGCCAGTGTGTACGTGCTGGCTGCATGGGGCTGGTGAGCCTGAGGTGACTGCTGCTTAGCTCTAATCTGCTCAGCTGTAATCTGAGGCTAGGACCCCTGCAGCACACACTTTACGGCAGCTGTCTGCCCTGTCCATGTTCATCTGATGCCCTATAAACACCTGCCTGACTCACCTGCACTCGTGCACTTATCCAAGTTATATGGCTGCCTTTGTACTGCAATAACATCAAATTCTGGAGTCTGTGTGTGTGTGTTTTTCTAGATCCCTACGACACAAACCACTGGTGCAAGAAAACTTATAAAGTGGATTATGATGATACAATGTTCAAGGATTTCTGACTGTCTGGCCTGAGGTCTGGCTTCCTGTTCCATGGAAAACCTGCAGAGACAGAGAGAAAAGAGATAGAAGACAAAATGTCACTTACTGCCATTAGCCTCATTGAGTATATTGACATTTTAAAATCTCTTCTTCTTTCCCACTTTCATCGCCGTCCCTCCTTTTTAATTTCCATTTCCTCTTCTATTCTCTTGGTCCAGGCCAGGGGAGCTCAAACAGTTTGTCAGTTCTGCTTTAATTTCTCGGCAGCAGCTCTTTTTCTTTCTGCCAATCTACCTTTAATTTACTATTTTGCTCAGTGTGGGACTCAGATCGTCCCTCACAAAGGACAAGGACAAACACATAAACTTCTGCTCTGCTGCTTGTGCTCACTGAAACTAAAACCTTTCCAATACGCTGTATATGTTTCTAAAAGAAATTACAAATGTAGACAGACAGGCTACAGAGACGAGGTGTCTGGAGTACACTGTTCTCTCAGATAGGTTGGCTGCATCCATGTTTATTGCTGCAGTATGAGAATATCATGCAACTGTTGGGGATGCAGACTGAGCTCAATACACTACTTACCATTAGGTTGCAAAAATGAGATTCATTTTTTTCAGTTTTGGGAGACATGTGTTTGCAGCCCAATGTAAATGAGCTTAGCTGAAATCCGGCTGATCTCTGACCTGTTAGGTGTGTTTGTGACATATGTATGGAATGACGATGTAAAACCTAATTATGTTAGTCTGCCTCTCTTACTTGAAACCAACCCACCCACCCAGCCACCCAGCTATGAACGATTATTTTCTTTCAGTCTATTTTTGATGCATTGCCATGGCAGCCAGCAAGCGATGCAGGGTTGTTACGGCAACACAAACCACAGAGTCCCCAACCTTGACCCATCTAATCAATTTCTAGAAAACTAGGACATACTTTGCTTTTCTTTTAGTTGACATATTTCTTATTCATGTTCTACTTCTATATTTGGTGTATATATCATGCGCTCCTCAGCAGTGTGCTGCACACATGGGGGTTTTTCGTAATTTACAGATGTCGTTAGATGTCCTACGGGAAGTAAGAGTGACATGACAAATGGCAGAAAGACAAACACACATGGCGAGGTGCACATGGAGCACACAGTGGACGGAGCTGGAAAAGTTGCTATAGCTGTAGTCTCCTAGCAGTCTGCCCTTGAATTTAGTAAGAGAGGATTCTTTAAAGTAAACAAAAAACAAAAGTGCAAATGCATTTAATTGTTGACTATTTCAGCTATTAATGGAGACAGCTATCAATGTTATCCTCTTACCTGCCACAGCATCCATTAGTGAAATCTAACCACACTGAATGATTCAACACTCTGAACAAATGCTCATTCCTGCACAGCAATTTGCAGCACATGCTGTGCAAGAACACGCAGTTCATCGATAATGGACCAATGGTAGTCCTGCATGTCCTGCAGCGCAAATCTAGCGAGTTTTCATCAAACCGAGGACATCAACTGTCAGGCAACTTTCAAGATGTGATCTGGGTTTTATACACTTCTCAGCCCCCAGAATAAATGTATTTTCAGTTCAACTTCAGGAGGACCTCAGAAGTTTAGTCTGTCAGTCACCTCCTCCACATTACCTGCCTTCGTTTTTTGCTTCAGGCACACCTATTGTCTTGTCATATTCGTCGAACTTTAATGCTGTCACATTTTTACAGCTAGCAATTTTCAGCCAATAACCTCCTACCGGTCGTCTTTCTGTAACAATTGCTCTGAACAGGTGTCAGAAAATTTCAATCTTTTCTCTCATTATGCCTCCTGTTGGGTAACCTCATTTAAGAATCCCCCAGTCTACTCAGTCTCACCTCCTCCTCTTTTAATGCCTGAACTAAACATCGACTAGGTTAAGTACAAATATATCCCTTGTCTAAATCTTTCTCTATATGCTCCACAAGATATATATGTGGCAGACAGTTCTTGCTCTCTTGGCTGCAGTATTACTCCACATTTCTGTACACTGCTGCAGAACAATGAGCACCAGCATTATTACTGACACCTGCCCTGGGAAAATGACAGGTCTGCAGCCCATACAATTCTATATTAATGTCTATCACCACCGAAAGGCCAAAGCCAACATACTGTGTATTTTTTTTATGTCAATAACCCCCCCCCCCAAAAAAAATACTATGACGAACAGATTAAACAGGTAAACATGCTACAGAATAGTTCTCTGTGCTATAAAGCACCACTGATTTAGAACGAGTAAGTCCATGTCAAGTCTGGCAGCACAGTGAGGTGCCAGACCAGCTTCTACTTTTGTTACAGTAAATATCCGATGAAGTGCTGTATCAGCCAGTCAAATGCATTCATCCATACATTTGCTTTAGACTAAACAGTTAATTGACATGGTAATTCTATCTTTTGCTGGAAAATTGTTTCTTTCTTTTTAAGAAGAAACCAAACAATTTAAATAGAATAAGCAAAAGGAATAAATTAGTTTGGTGCTGTGACTCACAGACAGAAATCTGAGCGTATAGCTGAGTGAATTTATTTTCAAACTGTTCAAACATTATCCACAACAAAATCACATACACGCTTATACATTTTCAACTCGCAATGGCTATGCTATGTGAGCAACAAACCAGACCCAGTACCATCAGTACTGGGTCTATGTGACTCCCCTTAAGGTGTTTAATTACCACCATTCCACCATTAACCCGCCTGAAAAAGTCAAAATCTGCACTCACTCAAGCTGCATTGTTGTTTTTCCGCCCATCTCCGCTCTTTACCTCTTATCATCACGGTTTCAAACACGTCAGCAAATTCCTGCCATAGAGGCATCTGTTAACAACAGCTATTATCATGACACCTACCATTTTCCATTCATTTCCCGCTCGCTCTTTCATAAACTGCTCCCTAACAACCTTGTCGGCTATGTCTCATTCTGTTACAGATTCTTCATCCAATCATGAACTTGATTGTGTTTATGACTATTCAGGGTTAATGGCGGCAGTGACAGGGCACAACAAGCAGTATAACTTCTACTACAGTATCTTTTTTTTCTTTTTGGTCTCCGCTCTCTAAATCATCCATCAGTAGCAGGTGAACTCATTGATTTCTTCTAAAGGTTCCAACTAGTTCTAATAATTTACAATCACCTCTATTGCATTGCTTTTTCCCCACCATTTTCTCACTACCTCACTTAGTATCTCATTTGTCCTTGTTTTGTGCTGTACCCTTCCATTACCCTGGTCTCTCTTTCCATTTCAATCAGTGCTGCAGATGGCGTAAAATAAAAAAAACAACAACAACAAAAAAAAAAACAATAAAAGACAGACATTTTTGTTTTTACAGGTGCCCAGTATGCCTCCCTCACCCACCCTCTTCTTTCTTTGTACCCCTCTCTTTGCTCAACCCTCTCTCACCTTCTTCTTTGTGTCCTGGCTGTGTGTGGCGTTTGGCAATAGCTTCACTGCAATTTCACTGCAGAGGCCACAACCCCATCAACATAAATTATATATGTAGGTTTCAGTGGACAGTCTTAGTATAATGTGATCTATATTTATGCAACCCAATCCTCTCTTGCTCACCCTGACTGCAATTTAGCTATGCAGTCTCAGTCTGCCGCCACATCATCCATTTGTTGAATTTTATGCAGATCATGTCTGTTTGAACTTTATCTCTTTCCCTGTTCATCATTAATGTTTCTCATTCCCATAACATTGTAAGAACGATACCACAGCTTCAATTGTTCAAGCTTTTTAAAAAAGTTTCACTAAACATTTTCTGACTAAATTTAACAAATGACTATATGATAACAATCAGAAACAAATTGGAATAATCTTCTTGTAGTTCTATGTTCTATACCTTTGCCAAAGTTGAAGTTTATCTACATATCTTTCTAGATTCATGTTATTAGTTCATCTATGACCCTGAGATTTGACCACTGAGATTTAGATCAGTTCGAGTATAATTTTGTTACGTAAAAGGCTTCTTTTTTTAATTTTTAGAAAGTTGATTCACTAGTTCTGGTGACCTACAAAAGCATCATCCAGTTTGCGTTGTAGAGATTTGTACTGAATTTTGAATAATATGTCTCATCAGCTGAGAACATAAAAAGATTAGATTAGAAAGATTATTATGCATTATTTAATTGGTGCTTTCATTGAAGATTTAAGATATTGCATTAAATTGTGAGACTGACTGCTGAAAAATTTACAGTCTCCGTTTAAAAGGAAAATTAGGTAGTAAATAACTTAAAATAAATGACTTAAGAAACTTATATTATGTATCTGCTTCAGGTGTGGATGCACTTACAATGTAGATACAGAGAAAAGTCATGACAGAAATGATGAAAACATTAAAATGAATATAACATGGTGGCAAAATAATGTCAGACGCAGTCAAAGAGCACCCAATGTAAAAAGAAGATACAGGCCTATTTTCAAATGTCATTTTCATAAAGTGCGAGTAGAAAGCCTTGCTCTGCTGTAGCCATGGAAACCCACTCTCGGTCTCTTTCAGTTAATTGTGTCATGCAGCCACTCAAATTATACAAAATTACCCAAAATAAAGTCCCTAAAATTTAACTGGCATAAAAAGCTTTATTATAAACATTCACTGTATCTGCCCATAATATTAGACAGGTGTATATAACCCGATGAATAGTTTTGTACACAAAGTTCAATTCAATTCAATTCAGTTTTATTTATATAGCGCTAATATAGCGCTTATATTAATTCACAACAACTGTTACCTCAAGGCACTTTACAACTAAACCCAACAAATACCACAAACAAGCTTTTAATTGTAGCCAATTAATAAATTGTACATTTTAATAGCAACAGTGGAGAGGAAAAACAAGGTTGGAAACATGTCATTGTAAACAAGCTTCTCTGTGCTTGCTGTAAAGGGTCCAAGCCTGAAGTACAGGGATAATAAATCCAGCTTCTCTCAGTGTATATGATTTTTGATTAAGTAAAATATTTTCATTTGAAAGCAACAACGGTATTTAAAAGAACAAGCAAGAAAAAGCCAGTAACAGTAGATTCTTTTGTGCATTTGTAAATTTTTTTTAAGGCTGGTACATAAGTCCACCATTGTTCTCCTATGTTGGATCGCTCAGACTGGTATGAGAAAAAAAACACAAATTGAAAGAAAAAAACATTTAGAAAGAAAAGTGTATTTAGGCGTCTTCTGTGGAGTAAATATTTCTCAATATTTAATGAGAATTAACAAAGCTGGTACTTGTGCTGCCAAATACTTCTATCCATCCTAATAAATCTATAGAGATGAATGAAAAAAAATAAAAAACAACCGCAGACAAAAAAAAAAGAATAATCCACACTTTGCTGGCAAAAACTGTGTTGCACATGAGGATCTGTCTTATCTCAGAAGGCTGCTTGAAAATGAAACTTGCTGGGAGCCTACAGGGCAATGTGCAAATCCTTTGCTTGTTTTTTTTTTACTTGCAAGAAGTAAAAGCATCAGGTGAGCATGTGAAATAAGTAAAAACATGATACTAGTGAGAAAAGAGGAACATGTGGTTCTCTGTCATCCTATGTAAATGATGTCAGCCTCCTGATGATAAAGGTACACTAGTTGTGTGCATTGGCGTTTCACAGACAGATGGGCGGATGAAAATGAAGTTCGGCGTTGGGAACGATCACAAAGAGCTCTGAAGTGTAAAATCACAGGCTGCCAGCAATCTTTGAAGGAACTCATTAAAATCGTTATAGATAATTTATAGTGCTTTCTAAAAAAATTCTAGCTGACACCGAAGGCTAGTGTAAGTCATATAGGATGGTTATGTGCCCTGTGTTTTTTTGTATTTTTCAAGAGCCTGATTGCAGCATTTTGAATAATTCGAGGCGCTGCAAATGCTGAGTGCAATTCCTAGTTTAGTAGCATCAGCATGGCTATAATTAGGAGCCTGGCTCTTAAGGCAAATGATCACTTAAAAATAAAGTCTACTCACCTGAAAAAAGCATAGGCTGTATTACAGTAATTACTGTACTGTAGACTAGAGGCCTATTCCTCGGCATAACAACAGATATATATAATATTATAGTATAGTAATATAGATATAATATATCGGTGTATAATAACAAGTAAAAGAACCCTGTGACATGACATTGCTTGTTGTGAAAATAGCCGTGAAAACACACTGTGCTTAAATACATAACACACAACTCCATTATAATATACCTACATGATATTCAGAGGGACATTTATATATGTTGCCACAGCATCTCCAAAGTTCTAATGAGTTAGGACAAAGACACTACGGAGGTAATTTTCCCTTTAGTGATGACAAGACGTCCAGGCCAAGAGGCAGCCAAGCGCTAAATGAATACGCTCTATAGACTGTATTTCACCTCTGTGTTTCATATGAGGTCGAACTGTTTTGTCCATGGTATCCTGCCAAGAACATGATGGAGCAGGATTTGCGTAATCAAACGGAAAACACAATAAGTCTTTGAAGTTACATTTTAACAAGTCAATCTTATAAAGAATACACTCAAAATGTTCGCATGTTAAGTACTCTACCCCTAATAAACACCCAGAAGCTTGTTTATTGATTATTGCTTCCACTTTTGCCAACTCTCAAGTCAATAGCTTTAAATGACGTTTTAGCCTGAGAGGGTTCACATACTAAGTGAAAAAATTATTATTGGCGTGTATTCTTTTTATTAAAGTATCATCTTTGCTTCTTTACCAAATGATGCTAATGTGATTTTACAATAAATGAGTAATGCTTTGGTATTGATGGATGCCCACTTTTTAGAGGTTAACAAGGTTGAAACATTTTTGCATTGGAAATGAAAGTCCAGATGACATGTTTTCCTGGAGTTTTCAGAAACGGACAAAGTCACAGGAATAATCACGGCAGATGGCAATTTGCATACTGAAGAAGAGTGGTCGGTAAACAGGAGCAGCACAAAAAACTAAAAATAGAGAGCACATACAGTTCTAACACTGTGACATTTTTAACAGGGGGCAAACAGAATGGTTCATTAAATTACTTAGGATTACAGTCCATAGATAAAATATTGCTGCCCTTTGAACTTTTGTCATTAATTAATTGCCATTACCATCCTGCTGAAAGGTGCAATTTGCAGACAAGTCGCTGAATTTGCAGAACCAATGGACCTCTTTAAATTTCCTTAAAGGAACCTACACTGGAAAAAACAAATAAACCTTCTATATAATCTTAATATATAATCTGCCAAATGTTGATAAATGACCCCACTGACACAACACAATTCATTCATCAATACAGGTAATATTAAAACATAAATATTGAAGTAAACATGTTCTGTAAGGTCTTAAACCTTAAATAGCGAAGTGCCTTGACATTGCTTATTATGAATTGCAGCTATATAAACAAACTGAATTGATTGCATTGAAAATAATCCCCCAATCAAATGTTCATTGCATTTCACAATGTGACCACTCACACTGAAAATCATGCAGCAGTCAAACACAAGGGACGGCAGCTGAAGTAGCACTGGATGTGAACGAGGCTGTAAAAACTAAAGGGAAAGTGAGGGAAGCCCAAAGACTAGATCCCCGGTGGATAATTAAATACATCAGACATCTTTCTGCAGAACGAATTCAAACGAGTACTACACAACTGTGTGTGAGTCTCTAGCGTTGTGCGCTTGTTTGTGTAAGCATGTTTCTTCTTGTAAATTTGGCCAGTGCAAGACAGACAGAGAAGGAAAAGCAAGTGAGACTTAAGTGCAATCCACCTGTTGAGGTGACTGAATGAAATGACAAACATTCACTACCTCACTGTGCAGCCAGGAGGAGCCAGAGGGGTTAAACATACACTTATGTAGTAATGGCGGTAGATTTCTGATCAAAAAAATGTTTTGGACGACAAAACACAACTTTGTGACGTGACGTTATCTTTGCTATACTTTTATTAACACTGCCGTAAGAGAAGATGTTTGACCAAATGAGGAAGAGCACAGATGACAACTAACAAATTAATCAACAAAATAAATTAAGAGGAAGTGAAAGAAATATAAACGACTACGCGATGCAAGATATATTCTCAAAGTGGTGCTGAGCAGTGCAGTAATATGAACAATGAGCATTTTGTCTTGCTGGACTCAGCACTCTGACTAATAAATCACCAGGGCTTTGAACTCAGTAATGCCAAACAAAGAAACATTCTTACTCTGTTTTGCTTATTCAATGAAACTTAGTATAACTTATAAACTGTAGACAATAAGGGCTGGCTTGTGACTGAACCCTGGGACCAACAGAATTGATTTTTTATTTGTGTGCAATAACATTAAGCACCGCCACAAACACACACACACACACACACACACACACACACACACACACACACTAAAAGTTCAAACTTCAAACATGAAAAACAAAACATGTCTGACATTCATTTATGCCTCTTGCTAACTAACAATGTTTCTTCTGAGGTCTCATTTGCACTTTACCAACAGAACAGTTTAAGATCACAAGGTAACATACTACACAGTCCTTTTTATTCACAGGAATGCTTTTACCTGGTTTGCCTTTAATTTTACAGTTCTTGTCGTTACTACAGTTCATTCTGCACATTGGGTCTATTTTGTTATATTGTGCTCCTCAGGGTGCTATGAGAACCCAATCAACTTATCTCCAGCAGGCTACCAGTGAGTATGTCTTTGTGCAAACTGCCAGGAAAGGACTCCATGAGGGCTGTGGTGAACATTGGGTTATATCATCACTGTGTTGGTGGGCCAGTAATGAATGGGCAGACCTCCATGGCATAGCCAATGATCAGATGAAAGGCTCGAATGATGAAGCCCTAGAATAAAATAACCTGAATTAAACAGAAAACTATTTGGCTAGAACAGGGTAGTGGTAAAATAGAAGGCAAGGTAATGACTTAAAGTGATGTGTTGTGGCTATTAAGGATGCAATGTGACTCATTCTGTTTGCCTCATTAAAGGTAACAAAACACAACAAACAGCAAATGAACCTAATAAAAATCAAACCAGCTGTTAATAGCGTTTCCTTATTTTTTTTTTCCACACCGTCGGTTTCTATTACTGTTATTTTACAGTTGAGTTTCACTACTTATTAAAAACATAATGAACGATTGGACGAAGCAACAGCACAAATGGGGCATTTCTACACAAAGACTGCTTTGTGTGTTTAACAATTGGATTTTGAAAGTGGACTGATGCTGTTAAACACATTTGTCAAATTCAACCTTTTCAAAAGCTACAATACATATGTTTAGCTTTATAACAGCCTTATAGCCTTTTATATGTCAGCTGAGAGTCAATTGCAGATGAATCCAAATAATTTCATACTTTCATATTCCTTTATAACAAGCAAATCTTTGTTAAAGTAGAGTTGTGCTTTCAGTAGTGTCCTTGCATTCACCTGTACACTGTCTCCTTCCTCTTCCACATACAGACTTCCCATTACTAAAAATCAATAATTATCATACACTCTGATTTGTCTCACTGTGCCTATATTCTTCTGTTCCTACACTTAGTACATTCCCTTGGTGTGTTTTTTGTCTTTCTACCCTCCCTATCTGTGCTTCTTTGCCTTAAATCTGATAACGTAAACATACATTATACTTGTCCTAGAATAAAATTCATTACTCTGATGTAAAAGGACAGTGCTCTCTTCAGCTGTTCTCAACTTCCTTTTTTTTTTTTTTTTTTTTTTTTTGGGGGGGGGGAATTTACGACTTGTTGTATTGTGTATCTGAATTTGATAGCATCGCATTTGTTCGATCACTGAAAATAATGGTTGCACTTAAAAAAATATTTCTTCCCTGACAGCTGAATAAAGGTAGCGGTGAGTGCCCACACACTAAAAACTACTAATCTTTTTTGCCCTGCTTTCATCCCCTTGCTTCATTTCTCTCTCCATCTTCATTTTATTTTCTTCCTCCACCTCATTCTGTCGTTTCATAATCTCTTCTATTCTATAGTACATAGGCCCCATGTGAAAAAGCTTTCTATGCAATCCTGCCAAAACTTGCTTTGTATGGAAATTCCACTCGGCTGTGAGTTAAAGACTGGTTATTTTTGTAAAGTGGGCTTTTGTTGGGAAGAAGAAGCCTCTTCTAAACTGTCCTCTCCTTCGGATTTAGACATCATTCATGCTAAAGCCTTTTGCCTCTGTCGTTTTCACATCTGCCTCAAGTGTTTGTTACAACACTGCATTTACACCCTCTCACACCAACACTTTTAACACACGAACATGAATCCTGTCTAATATTTCCTTCCAATTAACTCTCTGTGCATCTCGATACCTTTTCTGTCACCTCACTTCTTCTTTCAGGCCTTTTTCATACAAAGCTCCGGCTGTTACACGCAGTCTGTCTCGCACTCTTTTTGGTTCCTTCTCTCCTTCCTTTATAATCTCTTCTCCATCTTTGCAGTATTTGTGTTTTTCAGTTTCATGTAGGTCAGTGTTGCACAACTTATATGCGCCTCAAAATACAAACCAGACCTATACCTTCATGCCTTTGATACAGTCATGGACTAGTTTTATTACACTAGTAGCATATATATTTCACTCTGAGTGTGAAAGTGTGAAACTTGAAACCCCTGATGTCAAACAAAAATAGCTGTAACTGAATGCACTAAATAAGCCTAGAGCTGGAAACACTGAGGCAAAATGAGCATTTGCAACAGTCCTTCTGCAACTTGGCTTCTGAAGCTTTGCATTTGTCCACCTGTTCAAGTAGGGCCGAATAAGCAGGGATGTAGGCTGTAAGAGTGGCACTGGTACAAAAAGAGTTCCGCTTTCAAAGGCAAGGAGAACATATGTCATAATTCAATATATTGGATATATAAAAGCGCAAATACACAGTACTACCATCTGGCAGGTGCAACACAGCACAAAATGAACCACATTTGACATAAAATGTGTGTAACTGAAATAATTAAAATGCAGTGGTATTATTTCGAATTGCTTCAGTATCATGCAACACTGTACCAAAACACTTTTTACATTTTACAGGATGTGTCTGGCTACATTTACTTGCAGCAACACCTGTGTACTTCAGGCCATAGATGGTAAATGAAGAACGACGTGATGACATGTCTTCATCAAACTTGAATCGCCCATTTGTCTGTCTTCCCTCTCAACTCTCATCTACCCCTTGCTAGTGTCTCTGGGCTTTTCCTCCACTCCCCTCCCTTTCTTTTCTTTCCATCAGCCTTCAGTCCTAAAGAGAGAGGCGAGAGGCATACAAAGGGGAAGACGAGGAAGAGAGTCCTTCGTCCTGAGGCCCAGTGCCAGCTGCTGCTGCTGCAGAGACTATCCATCTAAGCACGGGCAGGCAGGATGACACTGCTTTGGAATTCAGCCCTTAACGCAAACTCTGTGGGCAGGCTTCAGCTCTCTGGGTGCTATGTGACGCTCTGCCTTAATATTGATAACGGATATAACCATGGTCTAATGTCACAGTCTAATGTGCCCATCCCTCATGTGTCCTGTCCAGGAAAAAAGTCCTTCTGTGTTTACCAATACTTCAACATGACTGCAAAGAGCAGACATAATAACAATGTAAGCTGTACAGTACGTGTGCGAATACAGTAACAAATGAAATTAGTAAGCAAAGCAGAGCATATAAATTATTGTCAAAACAGTACTGGTGGCCATGGTGGAAAATAAATGATTCCTTAGTATAGTATCCAACTAGTCATCAATATAATAACTAACACACAATAGCCACAATCCACAGTGTCATTTTAATGTACTTTAGGAAAAAGATTATTATCTTTACTGTTTCAAAAATTGCCTGGATGTCTGGATATTTGGTAATTTGCTGAAAATAAAGTGAAGTGTATTGTTCCAAGTGCAGACGTTGCACACCGTAGCCTCAGATGTTTACAACCAAAGACACAAACACTACGCTAACTAAATTCTATATTTAGTTTTCATTGAAACACTGGTGTCTGAAGGTCAAACTCTGCAAGACAACCACGTGACAGTGCTCTGATGCTTAAACAGACAGAGCTAAACTCTGGCACTTGGCCCATGTAGATAATAAGCCGGCTACAGTGAGAGGGCATTTAGATAAGACTGCCCCTGATTTCATCAACTAAATGATGTAATTGAGACATGTCATTATTAAAACCTATACCCATACCTTGCCAAATATCACAAAAGTGGAACTACATTGATATTCTTTGTGTAACACATCTGTGTAGCGCCACTAGACTCGAAATATTTCATTGAGCTCTACATTGGGCAGTGCCAATCCTTCTTGTTACTCTGCAATAATGATGTGATAAGTGAAAGTCAGCTGTTGTGTGTGTCACATGTATCACAATGCACAAAAACCACCCACATACGCGAAAGTCTGCGTACTAACATACATAAAAACACAACTTGGACATTGCTGTCTAAATAACCGTGACCATGTGACTTTTGTAAAAAATATTTTAAAAAGACCAAAGATATGAAAGAGTAAATCTGCTTTAAATGAGCTGTGTTCAGATAAACAGCCAGGAGCACCGAACGTGGGCTCTGTCACATTTACTACTCAGTAGGGGTTTAATTTGCTATATGCATAAAATGCTGCAATAACATCAGACACTTTGCAATCAGCCTAAGCTACTGATGTACAATAAAGTGCTGATTTAATTTGCCTCAAACCTTTTGTGAGCAGAAAAACACAGCGTAAAGTGATTGTAGCTCCTTTATGTGTTACATTTCCAAATTTTCCACTCAGATTTCAGTGTTGCCATGACAATAAGCAATCCTCACATCATTCCTCTTTGTTACAGGTCTGCACTCACGTTATTCTTAAACTCAAGTCAGCGTAACCAGACTTACTTCTGATCACACATGTTTAAAACCTCACAGCACTAATGTCCTGACTTCTCACTCTGCTACAGCAGACTAATGAGTGTATCTTAAATTCAATTCAGGAGGAGGTTTACAGCGAGTGAAGTTTCTCTAGTTTTTTTTTTTTTTTTGGGGGGGGGGGTCGATCATCTAGGCTTCACCCACACAAATTTCTTGAAAAGGCAACAGCAGGGATCCTTTAGTTCCTCTTCACTCTCTCCCTTGGGTGCTGTTTCTTTCCCCAGAGAAAGATAAGAAGGTGAGAAGGGAACATTTGACAGACAGCAGCCCTGAAAACTGCTCCTGTCTGTGTTGCTGCACAACAGAGAGGCAGAAAGAAAGAAAAGCAACACAACTCACTTTCCTGAAACTTGACGAACAGAGCCAGCAGCTTATTCTTTATCACTAGGATAAACTAGAAAATACTGTCGAGGAAGGCATAAAAATACATGACATTAACACTTCTGGTGATAATTTGTGCACAAGCAGTCATGCCATATGACTAAGATCTCATCTATATTTTTCATGGTATCAGTGAAAACATTAACACTAAAATATATTAACTGCGTCAAATGTTTTGTAGCTTGGGTGCTTCAGGATGGGGCAATTTCTAAGATCTACATTTGATTGTCAGCGACGCAAAAGGGTTGGTGATGTGCAAAGACAGTCCACAAGGTACCATAATCCTGAGAGAACAAAGCCCTCAGATGATCAGTAAGTTGATGTGATGGATGATTCTGCCTGTCTAACTTCCTAGTGCTCATCAGGAACAAAAGGCAGACTCACACAGACGGACCGACTTGCACACAAACAATATGTGGGTGCTGCCAGGTGTAGCATAAGCATGAATAAAGCAATACTTTCCAAGCAAGTCATATTTTACCTTTGGCACAGCCACTCACACTGGACAGGCAGAGTGGTCCCCATCACACTTAATATCCCAAACTAATGCCAGAATTTTTTCCTTATACAACCACAATGGCATATTGCAAACACCTGCCTGGTCTTCCACTGCATTTCATTTTTAAAGCTACAATTTGTTTCAGCAGGCTGGGACCAGAAATTGGTAGTTGCTCTTGCTCAGGGGCTACTTGAGGGAATTTGAGACTGTCACCACAAACGACTCCAAACCGCTACCTGCAGACTACTGACAAGTGGTATTTTTTCCACTTCTGTGATACAGCACCAGCAGATATAACAGTCACAGATAGGATCAGAGAGGGAGATCAAAAGAATAGCTGACACATCGGTTAGCAAATGTCATTACAGATTTGCAGCAGCTCTAAAAAGTCACTGTATGTGGGAGGTTTTGTACCCACGAAAACTTCAAGTTTCATGGTTTAAATTCTAAAGATAACATATCTTTGTTTATCTATGTTTTTAGAAAGTGACTTTAACCATTTTCAATTTGCTGTCAACTTACACACAGTATGTCATGTATATTTCGTAATATTACTGCTACAGCTTCAGTGGGCTTGTGTTTAGCACATCAGGGAGTGGTTTTATTGTGAGTCAGACATGTTTCACCAGGATTAGTACATCCTGCTATTAGTGACCCCCAAGGTCACTAAAACTAAGTCTTCAATTTTACATTCACGGCTCCTCCTTTATTATGTTTCTGACGGGGTAAGTGCTACATTAAAAATGTGTGATAGTTCAATAGAACCCTTGCGTGTTGCCAAATAAAGTAGCACTGAAACGTGACAATGATGACTTCAATGTAGGCTGCTGTGCTTATATGTGCTCTGCCAGGTAATGACCATTAGACAGAAGAGAGTTCCAGTCAGACTCCACAATGATCGATGGATCAAAAGAAGAGTACAAAGGAAGCACCGAGGGGCAGAGCAAATATTTGGAACATTCTCACAGTGTATACTTTCTGAAGCCATCTGTCCAACACACACCTGCTTATTCATCAGCAAATTTTACATTTTGGTTGTCAGTGTGAGCAGTGTTCTTGATTACAAGCAAAGCCTCTGCTACCAAACCCATCTGTCCTATACCCAGCGTGTCTGTCACCACAGCTCCGCTTTCAGTAAAGGGAACATCAGTTTGACACCTCAGCGCTGTGCATCTACTTATTTATTCTGTGAATGTTGAGTGTGTGTGTGTGTCATTTGCAACTGATCCTTCTCTCGCTTCAAGTGATGTGACTGGAGAGACGAGCTGTGAGAGAAAGTAACCTTTTTGAGGCTGTATCAACAGGACGACCTGTGTGGAGAGAAGGGGAGAGGAAAGGGTAACCTAATTAGGTTTGCGTGGTTCTATTAAAATTCTGTCTGCTCCCTGGGTATCAAGTTAACCTAGTTGAAGCGATTCCTGAAGACTTACTTCTGAAGCTCTGTTAGAGCAACTCTTGGGTTCTTGGCCACCAAGGAATGTGCTTCAGCAATGTTTTTTGCTGTTTCTGTCTAAACCTTGATCACCAAAATAAACTTAATCTTGCATTATAGTGTCATGATTTTAATATCTCAGACAAAGACCTAGATATCTACAAGCATTGAGTACAAATATTATTTTCACTGATCTTTAATTAATGTAAAGAAATTAAGTTAATAAATCATCTTTAACCTACAAATCTGCACACATGTTGCAATAGGGGTCAAGCTGAATATGTACTACATGAACCTGAGATCAGCTGACAGACTAAGCACAGAGCCAAGAGGTTGCTAATAGGATTCTTACTCTTAAACCATGCGTACAGACACACACGCACACAAGTACACACACACACACACACACATTCTCCTTATTATACTTCAGCTACATTCTGAGAATACCGAGAACAGATTTGAAATGTAAATCCGTCTCCTTCTGTCAAACGCCAGCAATCTGCTCAAGGGTGTGTGACCGGTCAACCAGAGAAGTGAACACAACAAACTAATGCGTTGACCCCTAGAACAGAAGCGTTTCATTTGTAAACCCAAAGTATCTTTATGGGAAGACATAAAGAATGCAAACTACCAGTGTGCTTACAATGACTGGTCTCTTACTTTAACAATAAGGAATCGTAAATCTAAAAATAACTCAAAAAACTCTTCCAGGCACAGATAGATGTGTGATTAAAGATTTCATTCAAAATGTTTGGCTGCTCTAAAAAAAAAACAACTCACAAGAAAAGATTTTTTTTAAATATCAACTATGAACTTTACAAATTTCTAAATCAAACAGTTAAAAAAAAATTTGCACAAAAAACTTTTTCAGTGTGTGTGTGTGTGTGTGGATCTTGCTGAGACAGCAAATTTAGTGCTTAATGACCTGAAGAGCTGATATAATGTGCCTCTGCTTGAAACACCGCTGTGAGATAAAAGGCCTCCGGTGAAGCTAAGTTATGGGTCCTCATGAAAGACTGCACAGATTTTACTTGGTGGCGGGTATAATGTGAAACTCCTTCAGCCTGTGAAACACACACACACACACACACAGACACACATAATCCTATCATTTTAAACCAGTTACAGTAATGGTATTTATTTCCCTCTCTCACCCATGGACACACTCTCCATCCCATCACTGCAAACTACTTAAGTTTTTTTACACATTTAAGTCATTTACACTTTAACGTATTCACACAGGCATTGAAATCAAAGCTTAAAAACCACTTAGAGTAACACTCAAAGGCTTGTACTTTGTGGCATATTGTTTATTTACTGTAAATTAAAGGAAATCTATACAGACTTTTCTAGACTTTCCCTGCGTTAATCTTCATTTGCTCGCTACGGCATTGATGGTTATCTGGCTGGGCTTTTCATCTCTAATTACTTCTTCAATAGAAATCACATAGTTACTCAAACCATTAGACAGATGATTAGATAAATGCACTGTCAGCTCATTTATTTCCACTGTTTGCCTATTTAATCTGTGGTTTCTGTTACTACAGAAAAAAAACCTTGAACCATGAAATCACAAAAAAATCTAATCAAAACACTGCATAAATTCAAACAAATGTCATTTTTTGCATAGTGCTAACACTTTACAGTGCTGAAACATTATTCTTTTAACTTTAATTGACACGAGTAATACACAAGTATACAGACCCTTAATTGGGGACGTCATTGAAGCATTGTTACAGCTTCAGTATTCCTGGTTTACACCTGGATTGGAGCAGTTTATCTCATTCTTACTGTCAGATCCTCTCAGATGTTGTCAGATTGGAAGGGAACTGTCTGAGCTGCCATCTTTACTTCTGTTCACCAATGTTTGATGGGTTTTAAGTCTGAACCGCTTAAGGGCAGTGCCAGACTTGTCTCTGTGAGACTTTAACTTCATTTTGATTGCATTCTTCGAATTGTTGTTGTGAACCATCAGCCCAGTTCACCCAGGTCCCAGTCACTTTTGAAAATGTTTACTACAGGGACTTCTCTGTTATTGACTGCATTTCTCCCAGTAATTGCTGCTAAGATGCATGTCCCATAGCATATGCCACACCTCATGGTTTTGGTAGTATTATAGCATTGGGACACATGAACATTGAGGCGTTTAGAGATACTTTCGCAACCCTTTCCAGTTTCATGCAATTCAACAATTCTTGATCGTAGGTCTTTTGAGAGCTCCTTTGTGCAAGGCATGGTTCACATGGCAATGCTTCTTGAGAACAGTAGACTCAAAACTGGTGTTTTTGTAGGGCAGGACAGTTTTAACCAACACATCCAATCTCATCACATTGATTGAACTCCAGGTTGGTCGACTCCTGACTCCTGACTCTTGGAGAAGTCACTAGCTTAGGGGTTCACATACTTTTTCCACCGTGCACTGTGAATGTTTATGTTATGTTTAATAAAACAATGAAAACATATAATGTTTGTGCAGCATTAGTTTAAGTAGACTGTGTTTTTCTATTGTTGGGACTTTGATGAAGATCAGAACCCATGTGACCTATTTATGCAGAAATCCATGTAATCCCAAAGGGTTCACATACTTTTTTCTTGCAACTGTACAAGCTGAACACTGCCTCAACTAGGACAGTGTTATGCTAGCCAATGCCAAAACACATTGTCTATACAAGCATAAAATTAGACTGGAAGGGGTTTAGGTGTTATATTGGCGATGATTACAAAGCCAGGCCTGCATTGTTGACGCAGCATCTAAGCCTCTTTTAAAGCCAGGAAAAATCCAGAAGGGGAATTCGAGCATTGTGTTCAATGCATTGGATTCACACTGTGTGCGGGATCTCCTGCATATGCATGCTCTCTAAAACACCAAGAACAGGGCTTCAAAAAGGGAAACAATATAAGAAGGTGGGTGCTTTTTAGCCTGTTGAGGGTGAAGCAGATCTCTCACAAACCCAATGTTGTCTAGATGCTGTCATTGTTGTTGAGACCCTGGGTTTTCTTAGAATAACAAGACCTGCTGTGCGCTTATATATTTGATTCATACTCACATGGGGTTTCAACAGCTAATATGACACTCAAATAATATAATTAACTAGTCATGTATGGATGTCCAATAACTTTCTACAACTGAATTCAGACAAAACTGAGGTTATTATAATTGGTGCTAAAAGAGACTCATTATTGAATCAGATTTTTACTCTGGATGACAATAACGCTTCAAGTCGCTTCAAGTTCTACTGTGAGGAACCTTGGTGTCATTCTTGACCAAGATGTCTCCTTTACACCATATATTAAAGAAATCTCTAGAAACGCCTACTTCCACCTTAGGAATATTGCTAAAATTAGGAGCATCCTCTCACAGAGTGATGGTGAAAATTTTATCCATGCATTTGTTACCTCTAGGCTTGACGACTGTAACTCGCTACTCATAGGTTGTCCCAATAATAATAATAATAACTCTTTAAAAAGCCTCCAATTAATTCAAAATGCTGCAGCCAGAGTTCTGACTGGACTTAGGAAGAGAGATCAAATTTCTCCAACATTAGCTTCTCTGCATTGGCTTCTTTTCAAATCTAGGATAGAATTCAAAATTCTTCTCCTCACCTACAAAGCTCTTCATAATAAAGCTCCATCTTATCTTAAAGACCTCATCACTCCTTATGCTCCCAACAGAACGCTTCGTTCTCAGAGCGCTGGTCTACTTGTGGTTCCTAGAGTTTCTAAATGTAGAACGGGAGGCAGAGCCTTTAGCTACCAAGCTCCTCTCCTATGGAACCAGCTTCCAGTCCAGGTTCGAGAAGCAGACACCCTCTCTAGTTTTAAAACTAGGCTTAAAACCTTTCTTTTTGACAAAGCATATAATTAGAGATGGTTCTGGTCAGCAGCAGGGACATCCTTCATTCACTGAGCTCTTCTCGGTTTTTTTCTATCCGCTAACATGCCTCCATGTCCACATGTGACTAACTTTGTCCCTTTCCTCTCCTAGTTGTGCTTCTCTCCTTCTGTCTCTCTATTCTCATCTACAGGTATCGTCAAAATCAGAGCCATGTGTCTCCAGTGTTCAGTTGCTGGTCCAACCATCCTGCTTGTGTTTTGTTTCTGCTTGTTCTGTTGTTGTTGTGTTCTTTTCTCTCTTCTCTATCCCCTCACCCCAACCGGTCAAGGCAGATGGCCGCCCACACTGAGCCTGGTTCTGCTGGAGGTTTCTTCCTCTCTATAGAGGGAGTTTTTCCTCCACTGTTGCGATTGGCTACAATTAAAAGCTTGCTCTATGTGGGATTTGTTGGGTTTAGTTGTGTAAGGTCTTAAAACCTTACTTGTAAAGTGCCTTGAGATAACTGATGTTGTGAATTTGCGCTATATAAATAAAGTTGAAAATTGAATTGAATGTAAAGTTGAGAACACACTTTTCTACATCCTTTGAGGGTCCTATGAAAGTTAGCCCTGTCATTAGCTTTATTTTTTAACACTGAATTAACAGACTATGAAAGGAGTTTTCCTTACAGACATAGAAAACAGATTTTCCCACTGATTACCAAACTACTTGAGTTTTTGAGCCTTACATCGAGGTGGTAGCCAATAGAAGGATGCGGGCGAAACTGTAGTCCATCATGGCCAACCCCTCCCACCCCTTGCACCAAACCGTGGAGGACCAATGCAGCTCGCACAGCGCGAGACTGCTGGAACCCGAAGTGCAGGACTGAGCGCTACCGGAGGTCCTTCATACCCACGACAATATGACTTTACAACAACACATCAACATCACTGTGAAGCATGTTTTTTATAGTGTGTTGTGCGCCGTGCGGTGTCCATGTCCAGGTGTTGCATGTAGGTTATTTTCTTTTATTTTTCTTTTGGCACTTTGCACTTTATGTCTAGATATGTACATTTTCATTTTTTTGTATATAATGTCAAACAAATTTTACTCTTTTTTTGTAATTATTGTAATTCTTTTCTGACTGTAATTATGCTGCTGCTGGGTCACCAGAATTTCCCCACTGCAGGATAAATAAAGTCCTATCTATCTATCTATCTACACTATTAATAATTCATAAGCAAAGATTTTTGTACTTTGATTGTTGCTGATTTTGTCACTAATATTCCATATAGCTAAGAGCTAAGCTCTGATTATAATGTACATTCCCACTGTATTCTCACATAGTGATTCTTATTTAAATTAATTGTTCAATTTCATGTATTTTTTAAATCACAAACAATATGACATGATGTGAGACACAAGGAAACTGAACATTGAGGAGGACTCATTACCACATGATTCAGGGCAGGTTGTTGGTTAATGTATCTACGTGACTATAATACGCATCTTCCATTTTCTGGATGTTTTTATCCAAAGTATGGTTGATGGTAATACACAATAGAATGAGATGGGTGAAGAAATTCATCCTTGTCATCATTCTCCCATAAGAAGTGATTTGCATTTGTTTGACATATGGGACCAAACAGGTACAACATGTCAGCTCCTAATTTCTGTATTAATTCAGATATATAAACACGTAATCCTATCAGAGAGACTAAATGACACCTCTTTGACATTAAAAAGTCCCAAAGCCACAGATCTCAAGTTCTGTCCATCTGCAACAAACTAAAGAAACATGCAGAGAAAAGACATGAGAATCTACTCATAGAAGCTTTGTCTCTTCTTCTGATCCCCTCCATCTACTCTACCCTTCACGGCACTCCGACTGCTGTTGTCTCTTAGCAACGCCGCCAGGCAAATCGATGAAGGGGAAAAGGGAGAGACAGAGAGATGAACGAGGAGGGCGAGAGGAACGAGGGGGGGGGAAAGAATGGGGAGAAGGGCACAGGGGTGTCAAGTGTGTAAAGAAAAAGAGAAGACTAAAATGAATTGGAAAATGTAGGGGAGGAGGAGAGGTGAGAAGGAAAACCAGGCCAGAGAGGAGAGACAAGACAAGAGAAGTGAGGGATGGGGGGTGGGCAGTGAGAGAAAGAGAGAGAACTAATGCTTAAATGTCAAGCTCCAGTCAAGTCACAGTATTTATCACCATTCAGACCAAAATATCAAAAGACAGCTTTGTTACAGAACATTAACATTAATCATAATAGAATTAATAATTCTACAGACTACTTTTTCTTTTAGGCTAAAACTCAATTCAACAACTCATATTTCAACACGAAATATGCCATTCAAAGCAAGCTTGCGTGAGACACGTTTCCCAACGTTTGTGTCTTCCACAATGATCAGCCAGTGGGAAAAGCAGACAAAAAGCACGGACACAGTCAAGCAGGTCATCCCCCAGCCGGGCAGGGGGGATGCGAAGACTTGATGGCCTCCGACCATTACCACACCACTGTTTACCCGACCCGAGTTTCCGCATACCGTGCGCGTGCGTGCCCCAAAACAGCCTGGGACTATGTGGTTAAACAAAAATTGAGTTTTCAGAATCTCACCTTGCAAATCAGCGTTGTTTTCAAGAACCGACCCCCTTTTCAGGCTCGGTGCTCGTTCCAGATAGCGTTCATTGTAAGCAGTCACGTTGTCTGAATATAAATGTGTGTTTCTTCCCCTACTCTTACTGGATCCAAAGAGCAACGCGCAGCGGGATTTCAATGGAGCTCGGCTAAAAAAAAAAAAAAAATAAACAAGAAAACGGGAAAGAAAAAACGACGATCGTGGTTTGAGTCTAGCTATCCGCAAATATCGCGGGTACCAGATGTTGAGAAAGGCTAAAGGCTGCTAAGCCGCGAGTGGAGGCAGGTGAACGATGCGGGCAGAAACGGCACAGTTTCCCATCACGGCGCGGCCCTCGGCGGCGACGCAGGAGGAGCAGGACGCGGCGACGGTGGGTGTCTTCCTGTGAGGGTCGCTCCTCGTACACCCCGGCGACCACCGCCGTGATGTTAAGCAGCGTCAATCTACAACTTCCTGTCACAAGAGTGAACTGATTGTGTTTAGAAATTAATAATAATTATAAGAACATGAATCTATAGGCGATAATCACATAGCTAGGTCAATCTGTATAGGTTTTATATATTTATATAAATATATTTTTTTTATCAATATATTACATCATTTTGCAGGCATATATAAAAAGGGACTGATTTTAAAACCAATACATTCACAACCAGTACTGGACCATTTTGGTATGAAACTGTCAACGCTTTTCTAAAACAATCAGTCTTCTTTCCAGTGGTCAAATAATTGTCTAAAGTAAAATACTTCTGTCCATAAAAGCAGTTGCTACAAGCAGCAAAACACTGGTGCAGAGGTGATTTTTCAGTCTGATGTTTTAGGAGGTGTGAGACACTATTACTCACCAAGTTGCCAGCAAAACAATTCCTTTCAGTTTTCATTTTCTGGTTCACTCAGCACATTCAATAGACCGTGGCACTGGGATTCCACCAGGGCTGATAATTAATATTGTCAGTAACACTGCTTCTAGGGTACATCAAACCTCAGCAAAAACAATAAAAGTCCCCTAATATAAAGACAGGGTCAAAGTAGTGTGTTACAGTTCCACATGATTACTATAATGATTTTCCGTTTTATGGGTTTGTTTGAAAAAACAGAAGCAGATATCAGGATGAGATATGATGTTGCACCACTGCCACGACAAAGTCCAGTTCAAAACAGTGTAGTACACACACTTATGTTGCATTGAAGAGTTTTATTACTTGACTACTGACCATACACTGAAGATAATGTTTCGAAGCAGTTTAACTCACAACTCTACTAGCTGTAGAGATGCCTGAATCTTAGATGTTTGTCGACATCTCCTGGATTGTAGGCGCTACTGCAAAGAGTCTGTCATTTCAGTCAGGCACTTTATCGGCCACCTCACGCGACGGCGTTTGTGAGGAAGGACCCAAAAACGGCGGCTCGTCGTCGGCTTCCCGGAGTTGCAGGGGTCTGTTTGTGTACATAAAACTTTATCCGACTGAAATCAGAGTCATCTTAAAAAAGACCCCGGTAAATATTGTATTTTTGGAAAGTATAGTTTGCTCATAATGAAACTAGTCGTGTATGCATGCATGTATAAATGTGCAAGATGTAAAAACTAAAGAAAGAAAATACAGGATGCGTCAGTAAGAGTGACGCTTTGTATGAATGGGCTCTTAGTCCCATCGGTTCTGGATGATACATTTGCTTTATGTAGTTACGTTTAGGAATGTTTGTGTAGTAAGATAGTCAGTGATGGATACGGTTAGTCTAATATGTCTAATTTGTTAAATGCAACAATTGTAAGCTAAGCTAACTGGCTAATGCAGGCATGGGGATATTGTGTCCAGCAGATATTTTTGACGGTTTTCAGGCCTACAGTTTTATTTTGATTGGTTTTGAAAGCATATTGTTAAACATAGGCATAGCGTTGTACGCAGTTACTCAATTTTCTTAGAACTAGGGCACTGTTTACACGCGTCATGTGTATGCATATAAATTCCATTCAACTCTGCAGTGTTGAGACGGGCCAGTAGCTCTGTTTGCTGCCCCTGAAGAAACTTGAGGGGAAATCACTGAGAGGGAACCATGTTTCTCTATAACATAACCCTGCAGCGTGCCACTGGCATCACCCATGCCATCCATGGAAACTTCTCAGGTAATTCTGCTCAGGTTGCTTTAGTATGTACACTTCTTTATGCTTGTCTCATGTGTGTAATGCACTCCGTTCTGACACATAAAACACGTTATGTGCTGACATGAGATGTTTCTGTTTTGATAGGAACCAAGATGCAGGAAATTGTTGTCTCTAGGGGAAAAATCCTAGAGTTATTGCGACCAGATGCCAACACAGGAAAGGTGCACACTCTGCTCACAGTAGAGGTGTTTGGCATCGTCAGATCCCTAATGGCATTCAGACTTACTGGAGGAACCAAAGGTATTTAATCAAGATTTTCTTCATGTGTATGACTTAACCTATCAAAAGTGCTTATTATTAATTGCATTTCTTACTGTTCTTACAGTTTGAGGGGAAATAGCTCTTTTCTGTGCTCAGTTGAACCTTTGTATTGTTTTGTTATGTTTGCAGACTACATTGTTGTTGGAAGTGATAGTGGTCGTATCGTCATCTTGGAATATCATCCTTCAAAAAACATGTTTGAGAAGATCCACCAAGAAACATTTGGAAAGAGTGGCTGTCGACGCATAGTCCCTGGACAGTTCCTAGCTGTCGATCCCAAAGGCAGAGCTGTTATGATAGGTACAGTGGTGAAGCCTTTTCACACTAATAAATTATAAACCTAACTTTAAGTTTAGAACTATTGGACTGCACTACAAAATAAAACACTGTTCTTAAGTCTGTGTAGACTAAGCGCTACTGAAGGTTAACATTTTTTTTTTGCGTTTTGTTTTTGCCTGTTTATAGGAGCAATAGAGAAACAGAAGCTGGTCTATATTCTGAACAGAGACGCAGCTGCAAGACTGACCATCTCTTCTCCATTGGAAGCACATAAAGCAAACACACTGGTGTACCATGTTGTTGGAGTAGATGTTGGCTTTGAAAATCCCATGTTTGCCTGCTTAGAAATGGACTATGAGGTAAGGGCATGAAAACTCAATATTAAACCTTTAAAATGTGCAGTGACTTATTGGGTGATGTCAGTGTCTTGTAGATGTGATGAGTTTGTCATGTCTCTTCTCTGACTTTTACTGGAGAGAGATTGAACTTCTCTGATCTCAGCATGACTTAAATGTTAAAAACTAATTTGTGAGCCACTCTGGCATGGTAAAATAAAGCAAAAGTGCAGTCACAGTTTATGGAGAATGTATTTAACTCTCAGCCCTTTTGTACTACATTCTGTTCACTTTAAAGTAAATAAACACATCCAGCCAGCATGTACTCACATATTGGTTATTGCCTTCTCCAGGAAGCTGACAATGACCCAACAGGAGAAGCTGCCGCCAACACACAACAGACCCTTACTTTTTATGAGCTGGACCTTGGATTGAATCACGTTGTCCGCAAATACAGTGAAGCTTTAGAAGAACATGGAAATTTCCTCATCACTGGTAAGTATTTAGGTAGGCGTAGCTGCACTGTGATGGGTTTAAACAACTTAATTTAAAAGCTGTGTCAATAGTTGGGTGTAAAGAAGGTAATCTATGCAGAGTAAGTCACTGGGAGAAATAAGTCTAGAAATATGTTTTGATTTCTCTCAGAACAACCTGTAAACTGTAAGATGGCATACAAGATATGTCAGATTACAGAACACAGATGTGTTGGATGTGATGAGTTTGTCATGTCTCTTCTCTGACTATCACTGGAGAAAGATTTCACATTTCTGATCTCAACAGTCTATTCAGATTTTCTAACGAAAATCACAAAAATTTAAGCAATTTTGAGTAATGAAGTAAGTATTAGAAAGTAGTCTATACTACTGATTCCATTTGCTTGTGCTTTTTTCATTTTTTTCAGTACCTGGGGGTTCAGATGGTCCCAGTGGAGTTTTGATCTGCTCAGAAAACTACATCACTTACAAAAACTTTGGAGATCAACCTGACATTCGTTGTCCCATACCTCGACGCAGGGTGAGTCTCAACACAAAAGTACACCATGATCAATAAATCTCAACACACATTGTCTGTTTAGTGCTGTGTCATTTAATCAACTGATTAATTAGTCTATTGCAACTGCAATAGACTGTAATAGTGTACAGTACTACACTTTAGATTGAGTTCCATCCATTTACTTTTCTTATTTGGTTATGTCTCTAGATGCTTATTTATTTATATTCCTTTCCCACCTAATTTTGTCAACATTTCCTACAGAATGACCTGGATGACCCTGAGCGTGGGATGATATTTGTCTGTTCAGCCACCCACAAGACCAAGTCCATGTTCTTCTTCCTTGCCCAGACTGAGCAAGGAGACATTTTCAAGGTTACCCTGGAAACAGATGAGGAAATGGTGAGAAGATGTTAAGTAGTGGAGAAGCACTGGGAATGGACATTTTTGTATGTTCCATTGATATACTAAATATATGCTAATTGTTTTTTCATCTTTTTTTTTTTGTCTTAAGCAACAATAAATCCAAACAAACTGTTATTATGTACTTATGTACATTTGTTTGGCATGTAATATGTAATGCATTTACAATCAAGCAAGCGTTTACATACTCTGCCTTTTTTTTTAGAAATATAACTAACTGGTGATGTTAAATGTGCTTGTGTTATTTCATAGGTCACAGAAATAAGACTAAAGTACTTTGACACAATTCCTGTGGCGACAGCAATGTGTGTCCTGAAGACTGGCTTTCTTTTTGTATCTTCAGAGTTTGGGAACCAGTAAGTGCCAGGCTGTACATCAATTTGTGCAGTTTTTCTTCCTCATTAAGGTTAAAAAGAAGTCATAAAAGTGCCCCCACTGATTTCAAATTTTTGTTAACCCCTAAATCCCCTTTGCTAATGTTTTTTTTTTTTTAGTTATCTTTACCAAATCGCCCATTTGGGTGATGACGACGAAGAGCCGGAATTCTCCTCTGCAATGCCGCTGGAAGAGGGAGACACGTTCTTCTTTCAGCCCCGACCCCTAAAAAACCTGGTGCTTGTAGATGAACAGGAGAATTTATCTCCCATCATGTCCTGTCAGGTTAGTGTGTGAATGTCTGAGAGCTGAAAATCGTGTTGATATAACTAAACGTCTAATTTGCTTTTAGAGTTCCCTCACACCGTGTCAAACTTTTTTTTTTTTTTTTTTTTTTTTTTAGATTGCTGATTTGGCCAATGAAGACACACCACAGCTATATGTGGCCTGTGGACGAGGACCCAGGTCTACTCTGAGGGTCCTTAGACACGGACTGGAGGTATGCTCAAAATGGCATAAGAATTGGTGTATACAAGCAATTCTTAAAGGAACAATGATGTGCGTGTTCATGTGAATAAAAACAAAGAGTCTGTCAAATTGATTACCTAGTATTTTCTTTACTACTTTGACTTGCTGTGGTAAAGTGGAGTTGACAATGTAGTAATAATCACAACTTGACAACAACTTTGTTATATATGCTTTAAGAAGCTGTCACGTAATCATTCTACAAGGTGTAATCTGTAACATATTTTTCTACTATTTTGTCTTTCCTTCTTTCACTACTACTCCTCACTGTCAGGTATCAGAGATGGCTGTGTCCGAACTGCCCGGTAATCCTAACGCTGTGTGGACTGTTCGGAGACACATTGAAGGTACAACTTTTTCCGTTTAAGACGCTTTTTTGTGAACCTTGCATTATTAATTTACATTTAATATTCCAGATAAGATTTAAAAAAAAAAAAAAGATGTCACAATGATTGCATCAAGTCTCTTCAATGATATTCTTTAAATCTGTTTACAAGTGTTTAAACTGCATCGTTGGTGTATTTACCTTTGTGTACTTACTTTTTTCTTATTTTTTAGATGAGTTTGATGCCTACATCATTGTATCCTTCGTCAATGCTACTCTGGTACTGTCCATCGGGGAGACTGTAGAAGAAGTGACGGATTCAGGATTTCTTGGAACAACGCCCACTCTCTCTTGCTCACTGCTTGGTGAGGATGCGCTGGTACAGGTGAGATAAAATCCAATCCTCTTCGGTTATCCATGTGACAAATTAGTCCTTCTAGTCAGTCTGTGAAATTTAGTAATAACTCATTATGCAATGTGTTTTGTCCATTAGTTTTAACTAATCTCTGCTTTTTTTTAAATAATGTATGAGGCTGATTACATGTAACATACAGAATGCATGTGACCTTTGTCTGAAGTAGTCACTCATTATAAAAAATGTGCATCTTGAAATGTTTTATTTGATTCGCTCTGTAACGTCCCTGGACATACTACTGCATCTAAGAGGTTTTGTATCTAGACCATCCTGCTCCTTTGGATTTATTATTATGTTGCTATAGGATCTTGTCAAGAAACCAACACAGAACTTTAATCTTTTCCTCGATTGCTTGTGTGTACAGGTGTACCCGGACGGTATCCGTCACATCCGAGCAGATAAGCGTGTGAATGAGTGGAAGACTCCTGGTAAAAAAACGATTGTTCGCTGTGCTGTGAACCAGCGGCAGGTTGTTATTGCACTGACTGGAGGGGAGCTGGTCTACTTTGAAATGGACCCGGTAAGAAAGATGGTTTTATGTGCTTTTGTATATACACTTATATTTGTATAATCTTTACAACATCACCAGAAAGTAATGCTTCATCACGAATTCTTTATATACATGTCATCAAAGAGAGCATTTAGCAAAGTACTCAGTACCCTATTAAGCTACAGCTGACATGACTGCAGAGTCTATGTAGTAATACTGTTTGTCTGCTCCTTCTCACTTTCTTTAGTCTGGTCAGCTGAATGAGTACACAGAGCGGAAGGAGATGTCTGCAGATGTGGTGTGTATGAGTCTGGCAAATGTTCCACCTGGTGAACAGCGCTCCCGTTTCCTGGCTGTGGGACTTGTTGACAACACTGTCCGAATCATCTCCCTGGACCCATCGGTATGAATAAACAATCGTACAAATCATTACTTGTCAACATAATGGACTCATCTCATCTGAACTACAGAAACTAACATTGTGTCAGTGACATGCTTAGATATTTATGTGTGTTAAGTAGAAGTCGTATTACCTCAGAGCTGTTGGTGGTCTTTTACCCTGCTCTCACATAGTTTAGTATCTAAACCAACATTATCTAAACACACCAGCGTGTAGTTTGAAAAGACACTTGTAGCTGTGCGGTTATTTGGTTCGAGGATGCAAATACAGGAATTTCTTGAAATGATAATGATAATTTGTATTTGGTGGTTGAAATGCTGATGCAAAACTGTAGATACAACTAAAGATGGCAGACAAAAAAACATAAATTGTGCATTCCAATTAAGGAAAAATACATTCTTGTTATTGTTCAGAGCTGTAAATATGGATAACATGTTTAAATATTTGCCAATATCCTGAAGGCTTTTCGTTAGTTTACAAGAATATTGTGGTTGTAGTTATTCTGGTTTAATAAAAGAAACTAAAGACCTGTTTTGGAGAGAGAGAACTTTAGTGAGAAAGACAGGTTTTAGGCTGTTGTGTGTTGAAAATGATTTTTACTTTTTGACTCCTTTGTGTTCAGGACTGCTTACAGCCTCTCAGTATGCAGGCCCTACCAGCCCAGCCAGAGAGTCTGTGTATTGTAGAGATGGGAGGGATTGAGAAACAGGATGAACTTGGTGAAAAGGGAACCATTGGCTTCCTCTACCTCAACATAGGGCTGCAGGTAACATTTTAAAATTATTTTATTTAATCCAGTTGTTAGTATTTTTGAAAAGAAGTTTTATTTGTTATTGAGAGTATCCACCACCAGCGTATTAACTATATAACGATACAAATAAGCATTAATAATAGGTTATCATTTTGGATCATCGCTCAGTAACCGGTGTGTATTTGATCGTCTTTCTCAGAACGGTGTGCTGCTGAGAACCGTTTTGGATCCAGTGACAGGTGACCTGTCAGATACCAGAACACGCTACCTGGGGTCCCGACCTGTCAAACTGTTCAGAGTCAGGATGCAGGGACAAGAAGCTGTAAGATACTCATTACTCAGACATTTACATATGATCAGTACATGTAAGAAAATAATACACTAACACACTGCTGTAGTGTAATTACAAAACAGTATTTGTTTGGACTCATATGCAGATGGCACAGAAATTTTGAACCTGAAATTTGTTGCACTTTTGGCCTGTGAGGACATGTAGTTGTTTGCGTTTGTATACATAATTAACTGCAAATATACTCTGTTGTGATTGGCAGGTGTTGGCCATGTCCAGTCGATCCTGGCTCAGCTATTCATACCAGTCTCGCTTCCATCTGACCCCTCTTTCATACGAGACTCTGGAGTATGCCTCTGGCTTTGCCTCTGAGCAGTGCCCAGAAGGTATAGTGGCAATCTCCACTAACACACTGAGGTATGGCTGTACACACACTGCTACTCTATACATATTTTTATGCAGCCTTCTCTTGTTAGTTCAAAACCTCTGAAAGTGGAATTCAATTGTACAATCAATTCACAGTTCACCGAACAGTTTTGAATTTGAAATGAAAATTTAATTTTAGTAGCAAAGTTAATTCAGCAGACTGTCCCTCTAGGTATGTATTATTTATAAGCAGTTTTCTCCTTGCTCATGTTCCTCTTTTCTTTATTTTTGTGACAGAATCTTGACTTTGAGTTATGCTCTGTCCCTCTAGGCAAAATTATTTATAAAGTTTTCTTCTTGTTTATATTCCTCTTTTCTTAATCTTTGTGACAGAATCTTGGCTTTGGAGAAATTAGGGGCGGTCTTCAACCAGGTGGCTTTTCCCCTGCAATATACTCCCAGGAAATTTGTAATCCACCCAGAGACCAATAACCTGATTTTAGTTGAGACTGACCACAATGCCTACACCGAGGCGACTAAAGCTCAGAGGAAGCAACAGATGGCTGAGGTATGAATATAAAGTACAGCATCAGTGGGGTGATGAGAGTGTACCGATCCTATTTATAATACTAAAATGTGCTGCTGGGCCCTGATAGTATGACATTTATTCTTAGATTACCATGTTATATAGTACTGTGCAAAAGGCAGATGTGAAGAAATGCTGTAAAAAAAACAAAAAGAATGCTTTCAGAAATATAAATATTATTTTTGTCAATTTACAAAATGCAACGTGAGCAAACAACTGTCTTGAAGGCAAAGGGTGGTCTCACCAAGTATTGATTTGATTTAGAGTGCTCCTTTAGAGTTCTGCATTTTGTTTATTTATGAAAATAAATGTTCAACACTTCCGTTTTTGAAAGCGTTCTTTGTTTACACACCTGCCTAAAACCTTTGCACAGTACTGTGTATATAGTTTGTATAGTATGATTATGGTACTGTTGATTAGTTAGAACTATTATTTGTGTTCACAAATTCAAATTCACTATCAGCAGCTTTTTTGAGTTTTGCTCATGTTGTATTGAGTCAGACTACACAGAACAGCTAGATCATTTAGAGACCACACAGCAATTGTCTCACATTTGAGCAAAGTCAAACTTTGTGTAGCATCGTTTTTTGTTTCACAGATTGATTGTGTTTAGAGTAGGGGTCAGCAGTTAGGCTGGGCTAAAGGCCAGGTTTGAATTTTATGCACCACGAGTCCATGTGGTATTTACACAAGCTAACAGAAACAGGCAGAGACATTGTGGTTTGATTTATTTCAGGATTTTTATTTATTTTTATTTTTTAAAGATTTTATATGAAAATAAATTTGGTGGATTTATGAATGTGTTTTGTTTATTCTATTGGTTGCTGGTCTGTGTGGTAGTTGAGGTACACTAAAGAAAGCACTGGAAAATAAAATTGGACAAAAGAATGCCTTTATCGCTCCCTGTGCTCTCAGACAGGCCCTAGTCATTAGCCAGGGCAGCATGGGACAGCGCAAATATCTGAGTCACATCTGAGATTAGCCTGGCGATCCTGCAAGACCCTTAGTGCAGCGTCTATGTAATGTGTTTATGGAGCAAGTGATAGTTCGGGGTATTCAATGGAAGGAGATTGCTAAGTGGAGCAAGGTGAATGCTAGCATGTATTATGTTGAACAAAGTTTAGACAGAAAAGTTAACAAACTCGTTAGAATGAGGCTTATTCAGAGTTGTTGCTGTCGTCCTTCCAGGAAATGGTGGAAGCTGCTGGTGAAGATGAAAGAGAACTGGCTGCCGAGATGGCTGCTGCATTCCTCAATGAGAATCTCCCTGAAGCCATCTTTGGTTCTCCTAAAGCCGGAGCGGGACAGTGGGCATCACTGGTTCGTCTTGTCAACCCCATACAGGGTTCAACTCTGGACCAGGTGCAGCTGGAACAGAATGAAGCTGCGTTCAGGTGAGCAGGATCAATTTCTGGCACGTAATAGAGACCTTATTGACACAGAGTTAAACTGTCTATTTAATAACAGATATTAGGTACTAACATTATTGTAAAATAAAAGATTTAAGTCAAGGTTATTCAAGATGGGAAACAAGGACTTGAAGGAATGAAGAAGTGTTTCACTGTGTAATGGTTAAGGCAGAGTCTAAAAATTGGATTAAATAGCAGGTTCTTTTGTTCAGAGAATATTTATCTATTTTGCAAGAGCATGACTAATGCGTCTTTCACTCCCTTTTTTTTGGTTTGTTTATTGTGTTTCAGTGTTGCAGTGTGTCGTTTCACTAACACAGGAGATG
The DNA here is from genome assembly GCA_030770545.1 of Macropodus opercularis. Classification (NCBI taxonomy): domain Eukaryota; kingdom Metazoa; phylum Chordata; class Actinopteri; order Anabantiformes; family Osphronemidae; genus Macropodus; species Macropodus opercularis. The sequence continues at coordinate 4,781,880 of CM061094.1, read as the reverse complement.
ATTGGTACGTCCTGGTGGGTGTTGCCCGAGACATGATCCTCAATCCTAGATCAGTGAGCGGAGGTTTCATCTATACCTACAGACTCATTGCTGGAGGGGAAAAGCTGGAGTTTGTGCATAAGGTTGGTTGCCCTGACAGTCGACTTGAATGATCCTCAGATTTGATTAGATGATGGCTTTCCCTGGTCATTCACATGTAAACTCAATGTACTCACTGCTGCTCTACTGTTTATTTGCTGTTGATGTACAAGTGAAAAGCAGCTGTGATTTATGTTTGAGTGTAGGTGGCACTATCAACACATTTACTCATTGTGCTTGTTTGCATTGCTACTTCTGTTAACCCGTGGTCAGTAGATGGTGCATCTTAAACTCTATGTGCTACAGGCTGAAATGTGCACTTGCAGTCATGGTTTTGAGGTGCCAAGCTCCAGTCTGGGACAACCCAGAGTAAAATTTTAATGACAGCAAACAGATGTTTCACAAAGCACTGGCTTCTGGGCAATTCCCCAGTAACTTGAGCAGGGTGGAGGCCATCAGGCTAAAGCAGCCCACATACATTTGCTACCTGATGTGGATTAACATGCGAAGTGAATCACTTACTTGTACTGCACTGTGATGTCAGCTATTTCCTTTAAGGAATTTCCCAACCACTTAACCAGATCTGATGTTTAGATGAGTCTGTCTAGTCACACACAGTTGTTCACTCATCTTCATATGCAAACATATAGATAATAGTAGCCCGGATTGTCAGGTAGATACATGGTGTGGGCAACATATTAAGTACAGAAGAATATCTAAATATACTCAAGATTTGAGTGTAGGCATAATAAACAATGTCAGGCTCATAGAGAGGTTCATACGTAGGCCACAGTTCCAACAGCAATGCAACTGACATTTGATCTCGTCAACACATTGTATTCTGTGTCTGTTGTGATACCTTGCTGTCACACTGTACTATTATTTATTCTCAAAACAAGAACTTACTTTAGTCAGAAGTCTTTCTTAATACTGCTCCTTATTGTTAATGAATATCACCAGGTAAAAAACTGTTTCTGTTTGTGAGCAAATGGCGTTTTCAGAAGGAGAATACAATGCATGGTTTAATATTAATATAATGTTTAAGCCAGATTTCAGACATTGGCAGCAGTGATGATGTTTAACTTGTTGACTGTTATCAATTTAAAGGAAACATTGTTGTTTCATTATTTAATGCAGTTCATGTCATACTACTACTACTACTACAACTCTTGATTTACGTTTTGGCTTTATACACAATTGGGTAAAAAAAATGTTTTGACCCAGGGGTCACTAGATACTAGCTTATCTCCTGCTTTGAAAATTTCAACCGCTGCTGTTTGAACAGACTGTTTTTGTCTGTTCCTCCTAAAAGCTGCCAAAAGTAATCGGATTAACTGTGGCTTATAGATTGTTTTTATTTTTCACTGGCAGACGCCAGTAGAGGACGTGCCTCTGGCCATTGCTCCGTTTCAGGGACGAGCCCTTGTGGGGGTTGGAAAACTGCTGAGAATTTACGACCTGGGCAAAAAGAAGCTGCTTCGCAAGTGTGAGAATAAGGTAAAGACAAGACATAAGACGTGCATGTGAGTTGTTGACGTCAAAATCATTGTCGATACTATCTCTTCTCCTTTTAATATTACGTAATCGTTCAATTCTTTTTTTAAATGTACAGGGGTTTAATTACTTTTTGACCCTGCTCATACAAATGCTGGGAACTTCAAAAGCTTCAAGGCTTTTGAAGAAAATATTACAGCCTTTTTAATTGATGCATAGTAGTGATGATGTATAGTAGTTTTCAAAGCATCTCAAACTGTTTTTGTTTTCCACTACAAACACATGGAATAACTCAAACTTAACAGTCAATAACTGTTTAAATCAAAAGGCAATTATTCACATTTTTAAAGTACTTTATTGATCCCGTAGCACGTTCCCAACTTGGTGACTGGCATCCACACCATTGGCCAGCGTGTGATCATATCTGACGTTCAGGAGAGCCTGTTCTGGGTGCGCTACAGGCGCAATGAGAACCAGCTCATCATCTTTGCTGATGATACGTATCCCCGCTGGGTGACGACAGCCTGTCTGCTCGACTATGACACCATGGCCTCTGCTGACAAGTTTGGGAACATCAGCATTGTAAGTATACACGTGAAGGCTCAGAGCGCTCTGATAAGATCCAAAAACTCTAATAGCCTAACAATAATTTGACATTGCTTTTGTTTTTCTTAAGGTCCGTCTTCCTCCAAACACCAGTGATGATGTAGATGAGGACCCCACAGGGAACAAAGCATTATGGGACAGAGGCCTCCTTAATGGAGCATCACAGAAGGTAGAAGGGCTTATGACAATTTACTGTCACATTTTTACAGTTCTGTTATTTACTGGACTTTGTGAGCAGGTGTTCTGTTTTGCTCACATCATTGTTTTTGTTGCTTTAGTAATTAAAACTGAATTGGTATATTGATCATAAAGTTGAATGACAAACAATGTTCCATCTTAAGGAAAAGCCAAAAAGGGTCAAACATTTGGTTACATGGTCATTTTCCCCCCCTTTGCAATATGTACCAGAGAAAAAAGTACATGTAGACCATGTCTCTGTGTTAAAACAGCTTTGCCGAGATGAAACAGTTTGTGGTCTGTTGCACACTGGCCCGGCAGGTTTGAAGCATTGTGGATTGCAGAACTCTGGCCTCATGCCCTAATCTGCCTCCTTTCCTGCTCTGAACTGCAACCACCAACACACATGCACATACACAAGCTGCATAGCACCGTCAACCACACGTTTATCCAACTCACAACTGAGGCACGCACAAAACATCACTCATCCCATATTTAAATTCTGGTCAAAACTGTTTAGGTAGCAGATGAACTGGGGAAAGTCCCTTTAATTTAGACTGTACCAGTTGGTCCCAGTTGTCTTTGTAACACAGTGTTTGTCAGCTATTTCTGGTTCTGCGTACATTGATTGAAAATCAAGTTTTGAAATACATGGGCTGTTTTTAGATGTGGGTGTGGATGCCTGGATTTGTCCTCATCCAAAATATGTGTGAGTTGAGTGGATGAACTCAATTTTCATACACGGCTGACTTTTTAAATTCGGTAATTTCACCACAGGTAAAGTATCCAGAAAAGGTCAAGGTCATATGGTTGCTGAGCAGAATGACGGGACTCCTCATCCCAACGCTAAGCGTTATTTCCCTGCAAAAAGTGTTAAACATGTTGGCAGCAGATTCTTTTTATGGGGAAATGCTGCACGTCTTAGTTGTCAGTTGGAGATGATAAATGTGATTTATGAGAATTCAATGTCATACATGTACTGGATGCAGTTTCAATCAATTATAGTTGTGTGTGTGTGTGTGTGTGTGTGTGTGTGTGTGTGTGTGTGTCTGTTTCTTGCACTAAAGTAATCATACCTATCACAGGCCAATTAACTTTTTTTTTCTTTTTCTTGTCTTTGTTCAGGCTGAGGTGATCATGAACTACCATGTAGGGGAGACTGTGTTATCTCTACAGAAAACAACTCTGATCCCCGGAGGTTCAGAGTCCCTGGTCTACACCACTCTGTCCGGAGGCATTGGCATACTGGTTCCATTCACATCACACGAGGTACATCTAAAACACACACCCCACACACTGAATAGAATTTGTGTCCTCTTATGCTTTTTTCATTATGTCTGCATTTTTTTTTCTCCCTCTAGGATCACGACTTCTTCCAGCATTTAGAGATGCATATGCGGTCCGAGTTCCCTCCAATGTGTGGCAGAGACCATCTCAGCTTTAGATCCTACTACTTCCCAGTAAAGGTATGTTAGTTTTATGTGTGTTTTTTTAAGACCTTACGTTATCTTGTAAAGTCATCCCTGCTGTCTTCCATCTCTTAATTATATTTAATAAATCAAATAAACAGTATTTCACATTTGTCTTCTGTCCCCACCCCCCAGAATGTGATAGATGGAGATCTGTGTGAGCAGTTTAACAGCATGGATCCTCACAAGCAGAAGAGTGTTGCAGAAGAACTGGATAGAACCCCACCTGAGGTGTCTAAGAAACTGGAAGACATTCGTACTCGCTACGCCTTCTAACTGTACACCTTCTCACAACAAGAGGGGAGAGTGACTCTCATTATGGCCATTATACATACAGATACTCCACTTTATATCAGAACAGATTTACATGGCAATATAGAAGGTGTCACACACTTTCCAGAAAACACGCTCAGTTATGATTCAGCTTAAATGCATCCACCACAGAAGCACGGGCGTCATCGCCCGAACAGTTATGTGAGCTGTAGTGGCGTCTTTCCACCATGTCTGTACTTGCAGAAACCACAGACGCAGTGACACCATCACATGATGACACAACATTAATGCTGCTTATCGGTGTTCCAAGAATTGTTCACACATGAGCAGCAGTTAGACACAGAGCTGTGATGAGTGCAATTTCACACACACAGCTGCGGAACAGAATTCACGCAACTGAACAGCTTTGTGCCCACAGGATGCGCATCTTTTTTTTTTTTTTTTTTTTTTTTTAAGCTTTTTTGCTTTCACAAAGTTAAGTTTAGTTATTTTGTAACACTTGGTTTGTGATTTCACACAGCCTGGCCAGACAACAGGCAAATCACCTAAAACCTGTCTAACAGGAATTTTATTTTGTCGGTTTTTTTTTTTTTTTTTTTTTTTTTTTTTTGTTGTTGTTGTTGTTTCCATTTTTGATCTCAAAACAAACATGTTTTTATGCCGTGATGTTATTTTTATATGTATGGATTAGAATTATTTGTTATAGTGCAAATACCTTGATTCCACCATTAAATGCTTCAATTGCCTGTGACCCACCATGTTTTTGTAGTTCACAGTACTTACAGACTCATTAATGCATTTTGCTTCCTTGTAACTGGGAACCAAACTGAAGCTGACCTCTAACCTAGTCTAAGCCTCTGGCCACAATTTAAGAAGTGTTGCCATAGTGTGGCATTAGACGAGGGGTGAACTCAGACTAAATAAGTGGGTGGAAGAATACTGAAGGTTTGCATTGGGTGTTGTTCTTCTATCCTGTAAATTCCCAACCTCAGCCACAAGCTTAGACATAGCATTCCTTAGTCGTCACTGGACTTACGGGTTTGTGGGATGGGGGCAATGGTCCGTTTTTGTAAATAAAGGTTTTGTTTTTTTACTTTATAAATCATGTGTTTGTGTGTTTTCCTGCCGTTCTATGCGGACAACCATCGCACAGACTAGAAGACTTTGTAACTGCATTGGTCTGACATGTGTCATTGTTCAATTTTCTTAAGCTCTTGCAGGCAGTGTCTGAGCCATCAGTGTTGTTTTATCAAGGCTGACAATCTGGAACTTACAAGTTGGGGTCTAATGACTAATAAATGGTCTAAATTGTATTTTATAGCTGACAGTTTTTGAACTTAAATTTGGAATAATTTGTTCAAATTGATCTGTCATAGAAATTGGCTTCCATGGGTTTTTTTTAATGATAAATGATTTTCCAGGTTTTAGGTTACCTGTTAACTTTTAAGTCCTCTTTTTTTTTTTTTTTTTTTCTTGTCTCACAAGTAACGGTCACACTTTTTAGTTCTATATTTTCAATTTCACAGTCTTTGGGTTGTGAGCTGTTCTTAAACCAAAAGTTGATAACATGTTTCATGTGAATTTTTCATTTTAACTTGGCAAGAAAAGCTGCTTTACCTGATAAGTGTGACATGGATGTTGTTTTTTAACTGCGGACTTGTGGATTATATAAATCTTAATCAAAGTAGAAGATATCCTGTTTTTCCTCATCTACCGCAGGACACTGACTCCCACAGAGAGCAGCAGGCTGTCTCCGGCCTGTTTTGCATGCCTCAACCTCTGTGACACTGGTTCTCCGCTGGCAGCAGCAGCTTTAACTTGTGTAAAGACAAGAGGATAATGGTTTGACGGACACAAGAATAACAGTCACTCAGCTACAAAGTCCTTGAATCTGGTCCAGTCCTTTTGGACATGGGGTTGGCTTTGCCAATGTGGGAGAGAAGCAGAGAGTGTGGCCAGACTAAACTTTCCCGCTTAAAACAATGGCTGTGTAGAGTTATAAAGAACTATAATCATATATGCAGGTTGTTAAAAATATGTGCAGGACAACAAATCCCGAAGTGCCCTGCGGTGAATTTTATTTGGAGATTTTACTCCTAATTTTAGAAGAGAAATGCACAATGTTTAGAATGGAAAGTTTTGGAGCTATGGAAGTGCCCATCATGATGGAAATAACTAAATATTTTGTCACTGAAAGAAAAATGGCTTGACTCTTTTAGTTGAACTGACCATTGCAATCTGGCATCATCTGTAATATATAGCAAGAGACATTCTGCAGTTGTAAAATAAGGCAACAATAAGGTAAATTATAAACAAATGAGCACATCTTTAAAAACCTGAATTATTTTGCATGGTTTTTTTATCATGTGGTATTATCAATAGCTACGTTGCTGCTGTCACATAACTGTAGATACCTGACATTAAAGCAACGCTAAAGCACCAGCTGTTATCAGAAACAGGTGTACTGATGTTGTGGCGTCAGGCACTTTTCCAGGACAGCCTCTGGGAAAAGGCTTCACGTTCAAAAACAGGTATTACTTTATAGTGATGGCATCATCTTTCACACAGCAGTCAGCTGAAAGTTATTTTAGTCATTTAAGTTAAATCTCCTCTTCTCAACCAAAAGAAACTGTAATACTGGAGAGTATTATGTTGGTTTTAATGTTTTGGCCCTTCATTAATTTTAAATAAGGTGGAGACAAATTTAGAACTATAAGCAAAAAAAAAACACTTTGCCCATGTTAGAAGGACTGTGTGTGTGTGCGTGTGTGTGCGTGTGTGTGTGTGTGTGTGTGTGTGTGTGTGTATAACTGGAACTTCAGTTAAGCGAGATGACAATCGGGAACTTAAGTTACCACACCTTGAGAAACTAAATTGCAGCTTTGTGTTTTGTTTTCTCACATGAAGCTTTAGCGGAAACTGTGAAGTGTCCAGTTAGGTGGAAAGGTTGTTGTATAGTATATGAAAGCACGTCAGCGCGCCTGAAGTCGTTAGGACAGTGTTATCACTGTGTTGTTCAAGCTTGTTTGTGGCTTTGAAGTTGAGTAAGCGTCTGTACCTTGTACTTCCTCTGTATTTTTCTTGCAGTGGTGGTTGCTGAAGTCTTGCTTCTTCTTTGGAGTCTTTTTGAGCTGCATTGCATGTCACATCTCCTCAATTGCAAAACACATTCTTCAACAGGGTCCTTGTTTTAACATCACAAAATGTTCTGTTGTCATGTATCAATTAGATGAACCGTTTTCTCAGTGGAATAAACTAAAATATTTACTCACGTACTTCCACTACGATAAACATCATAGCAACCCTTCATCATTGAGGGATTAATGGCAGATAGTATTTGTGCCAATATCAACTCAAAAGTAAAGCAGGGGGTGGTAGCATCATGCTGTAGCTGTGCTTTTCAGCAGTAGGGAGGAGATTGTTCAGCATAGTTGGGGCTCTGAAAACTCTCTACTGTACTTTCTGACTGCACTTTATAATAGCAGAGATGTGACTAGATAGAACCAGATCAATGTGAAAACATATGTAGGCATTTTTAGAATTCCTTCATGATCAGTGTTACAATGGTTGTTGATAGATGTGACGCTCCAAGCACAATAATGAGAAATATTTTCAAGAGCATAATATTTGTAAACATATATTTCATAAGAATTGTATTTTCTATATTGAGAAACCATTTGCATGTAATATCTTACCACATTACACTTGCTGATAATGAAGTAATGCACTTGCTGCCGAGAGCCTGTAATAGAATTTTTTTTTTCAGTGGGGTCTCATTTGTTTCCCAGTGGTGTGGGAGGATTTCATCAGTGGACTTATTGGAAATTTTTTGGTCATGGTGTTTTTGGCACATTGCCTTTATAAATCAAATTCTTTATAAATTAAAGATAGAGGATGAAGGAGGAACCAGGGAGGGAGCAGAGATTAGATTTTTGTCCATGTTCAGTTTGTGTGTTGTGTTGCCAATTAACCCTCCCACAATTCCTAAAAAAAATCCATTCAGAGACATCAGATAATATTTATTACAAAGACATTCAGACATTCATGACATGGATCAAAAGAGAAACAAGAAAAACCATATGAGCTGCCACCATGGCCCCAGGGAGTGTTTCTGATGGCCTTATAGTAACTCAGGCCCACAACGACAAGGTTGTAGCAGCATAGCAAACGTACAGTAGCAGAACAGCACAGTCTAAATATTTGGCTCTTTGTCTATTTGAAAGCTGCAAAACATTGGACCGCAGATCAGTGTGGAGCGCTTCCCTCTATGACTAAGATGTGTTGGTGTAGGACTGCAATAGATCCTCTATTCAGACCCCTGAACCAGTAGGTACACAACCTCACATTCATAGTGAAAGTTACTACTTTCATGTCAGAGGAAAAACACTTTCTATTTCATTGTCGTCTGTTTCTGAAAGTAGGTTATCTGAAGTTATCTTTCAACTGTTGAGTATTTTTCATACCGCAATGAAATAATCAGAACTCTGAGCAAATACAGCTAATAATGCTAAACATTCATGAAGTTTCTATAGTACCGCAAATCACTGATACCCAAGATAAACCATTTTGGAGAACAGTAACTATCACAGCAGTGCAACATCAGTCCTGCACCGACTAATATAAGGTGACAAGTTTTCCCTTGGAGCATGAGAAGCCAGGATTCCTGTTATGATTATAAATGTGCAATCAAGCATGTTTTGTCATGCAAAATCACATTACTGTATTACATTAGTCACCCACATATGCAACTGATTGTGTGGATTTACAGCAAAGAGTGTTAAACATTTTGTTTATTATAATATAGGAAGTCATAAGGAACGAATAGTAATGTCTACAAGGCATTGCCATGGCATTACCGTGTGTGGCTGGCTGGCAGAGATGTCTTTCTTTACTCAAACCATGTGGCAAAAACAGAGAGATGTTAGAAGGACAATCTCTGGACAGATGAGGTCAAACTTTTTTTCTTGGATCACAAGTTTTGTGTTCAGTGACAACAAATTAAACTCTGCATTCCAGCATTAGAACCTTATCCCATTTGGGAAACATGGTCAGAGTAGTGTTTAGACACAATCTGCTGCCTTTCAACGATGACTCCTTACCAAGCCACAAGACCTTCACTGTTTAGAAATGGTGGCCTTGTTTCATGCAAGGAGGCCAAGCCACATCCTCATGTAGGCAGGAAGTCTTATATTACTTAATAATGATGTGCAGGGCTGATAAACTGTTACTGAAGTCACACAAAATTACTTGATGAATGATGAAAATATTGAAATACTAATATTTTTCTTTCACTGACAACTGACATTTTAAGAACAATATATTTACTCATTGTGAGTAAACGTGTGTGCAGCAACTGTGTGTGGAATATGAGTTGTTATAGTTTATAGTTGTTAAGTTGTATAGACTTTCCCCATCAAGGAACAATAGCTACCTTGAAAAAACACTCTTCCCAGTTGTGTCACACTAAAAAATAGCATTTAATTAGAATAACAGAAATGGTGAGTTGTGTAATGATACTGCTAAATGATTACGTAATTGTGTAAAACTTATATGTACATATAACTCCTTTGTACAAGGTATAATGAGTTCAAATATCCCCCTAAAAAGCTGTTATGTAACTAATAGCAGTTTGTATGACGTTCATTAATGTGAACATGTCACACAGTCAGTACTAATTACTTTCCTGCCTCATTAATCATGAAAATGCATCTGCTGTTTGCCTGCATGTTGTAGCTGCTGTATCATTGCATCCTGTCCACACCCTGGCTCAGTCAGCACCATGGACAGATCCCACTGGGGCTTTCAATAATGTTGGAATTTCCCCAGTTTTACATTTTTTAGTCAACCAACGCAACCAGTCTGTACGGTTAGGTTGTCAGGCGTATTTCATTATGCCTCCATGTGTTCAGCTTTGTCCTTTGGCCAAAAAATTATTACTATGAGTATATGAAGGCTAAATTAGACTTAACAAAAAAAAACATGTAGATGTAATCTGATTTAGCCTCCTTGCAGATATTTTCCACATGATGACTGTAGTTAAAGCATTTACTTGACTGTTAATTTAACAACTGGGCCAGAGAACAGACTCTTGCGTATCAGTCAGAGAAACACCATAACTGGTCAAATAAAACAAAGTGTGCGAGACAGTATTGTTGCAATTTGCATGCAAATTAACACAGAACAGTTAATGACTGTTTTGGCTTCATTTCAGATACAGTTAAACCTTTGAAAGACTTCATTGTGTCTTTTGTGTTATCGACCAACTTGAAGTGTAGTGTAATTCCAATAATCATGTTTCCAACACCTGAGGAGCAAAAACTAAAAGTGTAATAAAACTGATTATTGTTGCAATGAACACCTGTTGACAAAAAGCGTTTTTGGAAAACCTCTTAGTAACCAACTAAAAAGCCTATTGGCAACACATTTTTAAAGAGCACAAAAAGATTCACAGAATGGAAAAAGACTAATAATTTTCCTCTTTTGTGTGTGTGTGTGTGTGTGTGTGTTAGTTGTGTGTGTGTGCGCGTGCCAGTTTTGTAGACACAGGCAGGCTGTTATTGAACCACACCATGGAAAGACCAGACCAGAACTATAGACAAAAACAATCCCGTCCTTGTCAGCTCCCTCAGTACTTTTCCATTTATGAACTCACAGACCTCATAACTATGCAGCAGTGTGTAAAAGTAGTCTTCTCTCAAAATAAAACATCTCAGCTCTCATACACTCTACATCTGTTGAGCTTAAATTAAGTGAAGTAGATTGAAGACCCTCTGGTTGGAAGGGTATGATTTAAACAAAATAAAACACCATGTCATGGGATTTGCCCTGGTTGTCTGACACATCCTCTTCACCGTGAATCATCTGGAACTACTGAGTGAACTTCATCCAACCATGTCTTCAAGTAGGCCCAGGATAACATAGACACATTCATTGATTACACATGAATCTGTGTAATTTGTTAGACTTTGTTTCCTCTTTCATTCACAGTCAATCAAAAGAAGACAGATTCAGGTCAGCCGGTCGGGATATAAACAACTGGACCTCTTTATTTTCTTTGAAAATCCAGTTGCCATGACTAAACTGATTCTACTGAAAAATTCCAGTATTGTCATTAACTATGTTAACCTTTCCCACAACCACGGTGACATGCCCGTGATTTATTTGTGTGTGTTACTGTGTTCAGACAAGGCTTTGCACCCAGTGATGGGCAACTGTGAAAATGTCTTACGGCTGCTGTTTTCCCACTACACGTAAAGTTTTCTAGTCAGACATATTTGCCCCCTGAAGACAACCGTCACCCCTAATGCATTATTACCTGCTTGGCGTCCGTCTAGCGCCTGACATCAGTAAGTCTCCTACTCAGGAGGAAAATCGAATGAAGAAAATCTTTTGCTAATATTTCCAGAGAAAGGTAATGCACCTGTTTCTGAAAACAGTTCATCCGGGACATCAGTGATTGTGACAACAAAAACAGGTGCTTAATGAAATACCACATAATGTTGTGTTTTGATGACACACAATGACAAGCTGCAGGATTCACCTACATCTGATCATGAGTCAATCTGTGGTTATGAGGAAGAGTCATCCAGTGAAATGAAGTCAGAACTGGCTCTCTTCCACATCTGGGGAATGTCTAGTTTTCTTAGTGATGACAGTGATAATAAAAGAAATATTCATCCTAGTGATGGTTGGACTCAGGAAAAGCAGGCTTCATGTCACTCAGGCTGTTGTCAAGCGATCTGACAGTTTGGGTGATTCCCATAAGTTTTCCATCGTTGCTGCTTTATATACAGTATATTTTTGTGTTTATTATTGTTTACATTATTGACTCAGCTTGTTTAATTGTGTGTTTGTGTTCCTGACTCCAGGCATAAAGTGCAAAACATTGCATTTTTATCATACCGCGTGAACCTGATTTGTGTCTAAACCTGTTGTTGTTGCAAACACCACATGCATTTGTCCACACATGCAAATGTCTGGAGGACTTACTGTTTTTACACACATTTCTCACACAGAGCCAAACTAATTCATCTATGGAACACAACGTCTTGCAGAAACACAGTGCATGCATCAACAAGTTTGATTTTTAGACTTTGGTTTCTAAAAAGAAACAAAAAACACGGTAGTGCCCACAGGTCCCTAAAGAGCAAAAAATACTGGTGGTTTCATTTCTTCAACCAAAAGCAGCACAAAAATGTGTCAGTGTTTACAATAATCTCTATCAAACCAGTTTAACAATTTACCTGCTGAGTTACTGCTGGATTGTTAAAAAAGTCTGAGTCATCAACTAATCCATGTGATGTCACAACTTTTTACTGCTGCTTTGTGATTTATAATTCCATATTTTCTTCAGATTACTCTACGTTATTTTGCACTTGTCCTTGTCACAGAAGTTCGGAAATCAACAATTCTGAAAGAAAACAGACTGTGAGCAGACTTTATCCAGGCCAGACACTACAGAGATGATTTGTTTTCACTTCACTCTGTCGGAGGCTATAAATAAATATCAGGAGCAGAGTGAAGTAACCAAAGTGGAGATTTTACAGCTGCAGAATATAAAGCTGAAGAAAGCAAAGGCTTGTGTAAGAAGGAAGGAATAAGAAGCAATAAATGGACTATTTAAATGATCCACTTCCACCAGTCGCGTGGGTGCCAGAGTCAGTCTATGCTGTCTTTGGGTGATTACATGGCCACACAAAGAGACGAACAACCATTTAAACCTATGTGGAATTTGAAGGAATCCATAAATTACCTGCAATTTTGCAAGGTCAGACATGGGAGATGCAAACTCTACACAGGCACGACACCTGGTCGACCTGAGAATTCACATTCTGGTCGTTCTAGTTGAAAGTTCTAAGTGCTACCACTTTGATAGGCTCTCAGTAAAACCGTTATTTTAATACAATGACAACACAGTTATCATATTAAACTTGTGTTATTTTTGCCAGCTTGCGCAAATTTCTGACATAGTATATTCACTGATAATTCTCTGTGCAAATCTTTGAATGATTATCATGGAGATTATTACATAGATGCAATGACTGAGCACACAGTGGCGGAAAAAAATGGGCCAGTCGTGTCTAACATGCACAGATTTAGCACCAGCACTTTGCACCAGTGACTGACAGCTACACCTCTTATACTATGGTGTATTAGTCTCTTATGCAATATTTGACAACAACATGACATAATGGAGCTGGATGTCCTGTTTAACCGCCTGAGAGTCCAGTCAGAGACCACCGCTGCCTGAGGAAATTCCTGCTCTGCTGGATTTTCCTCTGAGTTGTTAAAGCCAAACTCTTCCAACCACCTCGGGCATTAACTAACTGCATGACATAATTCTTGTTTCAATGGGAAGAAAGTTTCATCTGGAGGCTACAAAAGTCCAGGAAATCCCGTTCAGCGTAAGTGTTGCATTCACATTCTGTAATGTTAAAAACTAGAATCCTGACACTTTCCTGCAGTTCTCATCCTCAGCTGCCTCTAAACCTGCAGTGATAAGTGTCCTGCCAGAGCTGTTCACCTACTACTGACATGTAAAGAAAAAAAATCCATATTTGTAAAAGTGAATGACGGCACAACACCCCAAAAAACTGCCAGAAATTCAGGTCAGTCTTCTTCACACATGTTCTTGTGCTACTTGACACTTTTGGTTTAAAGTCACATTCTCTGCTTTTTAAGCAATCCTGTCTTTAATTATGAAAGAAGGCATGTTTGTTTTAGTGCCAAGGTCAGAGTTCAGATCAGCCTGATGCCGTCTGACACTTAAAAACCAGACACGAGTGAAGATTTGCGTGTTTGTCAGTTGTTTAGATGTTTTTAAGATGATTTAGATGTCGCAGTTTTGATTTGCACACATGGGGTAGACCTGATATGCTGGTATCAGTGAAACCAGAATCAGAGCACAGAGATGAGCACTATCATATAAAGGCAGACTCCCCAGCTTAGCGGCGGCCAAGCGTCACCAACAGGTGACCTGTCAGGTCAACAGTGTGACTTTGTTTAAATGAATGCTCATGAAATGTATCTAAGGATGTTCTCAAAGTCAATCAGATCTAAAAAAGCTGTAAAAGAGAAGGTTTAGAGTTTAGACATGTTACGTCTGTGTTGAATAAACACTGATGTTATACAAAGAACAGCTGAATATGTGGAATGTTGTTTGCAGCATGTTTGCATATAAAGTCAGTTATTTTATGGCTCATAAACCGTAGCTTGTTTAATGACTCTGTGTATAGGATATGGTACTTATATGTTTAATCAAGGCCTCTTTTCACTCTCTGCGAGGGCCACACAAAGGCTAATCTACTAAACTGAAAGAAACAGATAACATGGGTTCTCAGCCCCAAGTCAAGAATGCCGTAAAAACACTAAACAACCTCTGAAGTTCCCTCATGAATCCTCTGCTGCATGTAGCACCGAGGGCAGTGAGGAGTGCATGAAAGGAGTGCATGATGGAGGAGGAGGAACAATGTGAACCCGTTAAAGAGACAGGTTGTGGAGCTCACTTAATTTTTTTAAGGCAGAATTTCCTCATCTGTGGTGGAGCTGCAGCTTTTAATGACGTCTTTGCTCTGTAATTAGGCGCAGTTACAGCGTGTGTCTGTACTGAGGTATCTTCTATTGTGACTTGTATCAGTAACTAAGCTTCACTGGTGCTTATGCTGCTATGAACAATGGAAAATATGAGCTGGAGACGGCAACGGATCCCAGTTCACCACAGAGTCCTGTGCTGTTGGTGACTACGTATTTCTACCAGAGCTGAATCACCACTGCTGGCAAAGAGACACTGCTATGCCTCTACCAGTATAATTATAATTAGCTTTTTATATTTTTTATTCCAGATTTTTAAGTAGATTTTTCCATTACTTTTATGTTTTTTTGTTGATCGTGCATCACAAATAGAAAAGTCTAAATGTGTCTAACGATAAAAATACGCCAGCCAGATGATTTTAAGTTTGTGTTTTTCACTTTCAGGATGGATAAATAAAAAGCTCTCACTATCTTTTTACTAAATCAACTGTCCCTGGTTGCCACATACTTCCTTCCTGAAGGCTTTTTTTGTGTGTCTGGCTTGCAATTTAAAAACTTTTCTCATTAAACTAATAGGTCTATAATATATTGGTAACTAAACTACTGTATGCTAATTATTATATTATTAATTATAAAACTAAACATGTATGTACTACTAATGCTTAATCCCATGTCATGGTCTTGCTTTTATTGACCATACTGTTTCAAGCAATTTATAATAAAATAAAATAATAAATAACCCCATATCAGTCCAGCTGTCCTCATATGACTAAACGGAAATTCTAATCATCGCTGCCAGGCAGTGCTGTTGCTCTCTGCGGGCTTCCCCCTCTGAGCTCAGCAGCCAGTCTGGAAACCTCCACCACATGTGGTTGTGGCAGGTTTGGCTGTATGTGGGTTTTGGTGTCATCCAATCCTGGTCTACAACAATGCGTTAATGTCACTGTCAGCGCTGTGCATATACGTGTGAAATGTGCTAATTAGTGATACAGTGAAAAAAAGACATTGTAGATGGAAGAGTGCTGTCATACTAATACAACAATTCTGAAAACGCTTGCTTTGTCTAATTGTGCAGTCACAGATTACTGTGCACAATAACATAAAAAACACTATGTTGAACAATAATGTTGGAGTGCAAGAAATTATTATTATTAAGTTGCGTTATTATCACTGCTCTTCTTCTTCTTTTATTCTTCTTGTTTGTATTGACTTGATTTGAAAACTGCTGGACTTTAAACTGAAAGAACATGCATAGCAATGCAACAGCTTCACACGCGCACTTCAGAGCACTACATTTTAATTGTAGCCTATCAATAAATGTAATATATAAATAAAGTGTATTAGTAATTTTAATAGCAACAGTGGATAGGAACAACTCCCTCTCTATAGAGGAAGGAACCTCTGCCTTGACCGGCTGGGGTGCAGGGATAGAGAAGAGAGAAAACAACACATTACAACAACGACAAGCACCAACAGACACAGGCAGGATGGTTGGATCAGCAGCGGAACACTGGAGACACATGGCTCTGAGTCTGACGATAAGATGAGATCTCAAGATAAGATGGAGCTTTATTATGAAGAGCTTTGTATGTGAGGAGATGAATTTTGAATTCTATCCTAGATTTTACAAGAAGGTAATGTAGGATAAATGTGATCTCTCTTCCTTATAGGCTGCAGAATTTTGAATTAACTGGAGGCTTTTTAAAGAGTTATTGGTACGTCCTATGAGTAGGGAGTTACAGTAGTCCAGCCTAGAGGTAACAAATGCATGGATTAATTTTTCATCATCACTCTGTGAAAGGATGCTCCTAATTTTAGCAATAATCCTAAAGTGGAAATAGGCAGTTCTCCAGATTTTCTTTAATGATGAAAAGAAGAGATCTTGGTCAAAGATGGCACCAAGGTTCCTCACAGTAGAACCTGAAGCTAACGTTATGGCTAAATAACTGGTTGACACCTGTCCTGGTTTGTATCGGCTCTGAAATAAAAGCTGAGGATAAGTGGCTGTTCTTTGCAAATGGAAATAGGACAAGGCCAAAGCTCTCCGTTGAGTCTTAAGATAGAAAAGAAAGCAGCATTGCTGAGGTTTAAGCCATTTCAGGTTGTCATGTCTGTTTAATAGGTTAGGTCACCCAACAGCTAGAGTGTGGAGACTCTGATAATTGGTGAGGCTAAATTAGCCTAAGGTGCAAATGGTTCTTTGTCTAACAAGCTGCATCTCGCTCACACCTGAGACTGTCTCCATGCTGGAGTGCGGCCCTTAAGGCAAAGCTTATTATATCGGCGATGTGCGCTAGAGTTCCTTGCTTATGTATTGAATTTGTCGACTAGTGTAATCTGGAGGTGTGCGGTGTGTGTGTGTGTGTGTGTGTGTGTGTGTGTGTGTGTGAGAGAGAGAGAGAGAGAGAGAGAGAGAGAGAGAGGGAGAGGGGCAGAGAGAGGGGAACCTAGAAAGGATTCGACGCGTCCGATGCGTCTTTTATTTTGAAACTCTAGGTGTAAGGCAGCAGCGCTTTGTTGCGTACTTAGTCACGCAAACCGTCGTAACGTGCGGCAGCAGCGTGAATTGCCGAACTGAGTAGTGGACTTCCACGAATGACTTCTGTGTGACACTTTATGACTGGACCGTCATCGTGTCGACCTTTCTTCTAATTTAACAAGGGTTCAGCGCAGCGTGTTGCACTTCTGACCGGATACCGACGTCACGCATCCCGGCTCCAGGAAAAAGGGAACTCGAGGTAAGTGTGTACCTACATGTGCTGCTGGATTTAGAATCTGTTTACTGAGACATTCCCCTTGAATACCTAGATATGCCTGCGTGTGTGTGTGTGTGATCCCGCATGCAGCTGTGCTGGTGGTGTTTAGTTGTCCAGCTGTAGCCTACTTTCACTTTCGCCAGGTGCGTAGCTGTTGCTCAAGCTGCGCCTCATCCTAGGACTGAAAAGTAGCCATACAAGACAAATGATAATATCAGCCTTAGTGTGTGCGAGGTTACGCAACCACCCGCTGTCATGGATCAGGAGCGACGAGATGACCTTTTTGATTCCACAAGGAAACGACTGGACTCTCTACTAACATCTAGGCGCAGATAACAAATGATCATATCAGTACTATAAACAAGAGAAGTGAGTGAAAGTCTGACAGAAGTTCAGGTTACAGATTGAAGAAGCAGACTCGTGACTGGACAAGACTGAAACGAGTCTCAGGTGAAAATGTTTACAACGTGATATAGCTGATGCATAATCAAATGACTCCTTCGACAATTATTGCATGGAGACATAGTTCACTCCTTCACACTCGTTCAACTTTGCAAAGTTTTTAGTATTTTTGTCCAGTACATGTATGTGCAAATGCAGCAGGCAACCAGGCCTTTAGTTCACTGTGGCTACTGTGTATTCAGCAATGCCAACAACATCATCTACTGCACACTTAGACAAAGCTAATTAATAAATTAGATTTTATTAGCCACTGGTGAAACATATCTAATTTATATAGCACTGGACGTAATAGAGGCGTATAATCATGTATTTTTGAACTAAGGGCTGGTGGGAGTCAAGTATGTGAAAAGACTGAGCCAGAATAAGCAGAAAGGGACTAAAGGGAGTGAGTCACCATTGTGTGTGTATGTGTGTGTGTGTGTGTGTGTGTGTGTGTGAGAGAGAGAGAGAGAGATCCATTCTTACACATCCACCACCAGGGAACATGTGGGACATTCCCAGTTAATGCTCGAACTCCAAGACTAACTTCCAGCATTGACAAAGTGTGTGAGGTCATTTAGGTCCAGTCTCATGACATCACTGGCTGTTTTTTTGGGTTTAGAATTAGGTTTGAGTTGTTGATGTGTTGGCTCTTCTGTGTTAGTGTATATAAGGAATGAATGAATTGATAAATGGATGTACTTCAGGCCAGACGAGTTTGTAGATGGCTCTTGTAAGCAGGCACGTGGGTCAGACAGCACGTTGAGAGGGTAAAACTTCCCGATTTGTAATTTTTCGAGTGCTTCCTGAAAGCAGCTTACAGAGGGAGCTTTCATGCATCATTGACTGCACAGGTGAAAAAGGTGAAATCAGTGTGCAGTCAGCTACAGCATGCAGGCTGTGTGACATCTAGAGTGAGGAACAATGCTGTTATTATAGTGGATAACTATGTATTCCATGACAATGCGTAAAAAAAAATCCAGTTACTGACTTTGGAATTTTATCCAGATACATTATATCACAGCGTACAAATATCTCAAGTATCTCAAATGTTGGCAAAGCAGAGATTATTACTCATTTATACGTCATGGGGGAGTAGGCCACCGAACATGGAGCTTTATTATTCTTTGCTGCACTTCAGGTGCTTATTTGTAAAACTTGTGAAGTTCTGACAGTGAAGTTGTTTCTTGCAACAAACGAGGAGTTCCCAGTCTCTTCTTTTCTGCATTTACACTCTCTGAAGTATTGGTTGCTTTTATTCTGGTTAATCTTAAAACAAATGCATTGAAATGAAACAAATCTTGATGAGCAAACATTTGATGTCCTTTAGGAGTATGTTGTTTGTGCTCACCTACGTACAGCATCCCGTAATTGCAACCAAACTTTTTTTTTTCTATCCATATTTGCAATCTGTGGCTGTCTACCATGATGACTAACTGCTGGTGACACTTAGCATCATAGGCGCTGCAGTAAAATCGTGCCAGATGAAGAGCATGAGATACAGATGATGAGGAAGCAAGAAGAAAGCGACTGTTTTAGTGGCTGGAAAAATACAGACACATTGTTTTGGTGCAGTATTTGAACATGCCTTGTAGCATGTAATTATATGGAAATGCGAAGCTGAAATTTAAAACATATCATATATAATATATCATTATAACATACATACATACATACATACGTACATACATACATACATATTTATAATTATTATTTTGGTGGCAAGTAATCACATATGTTGTTTACTTGTGTTCCAGTTTAAAACATCACCACAGACAAATCAATTTTATGTCAACATAATTACAGCATTTTGCCACTTAGCAAAACCAGATGTCAGCAGAAACAGAACACTTATCTGCGTATTCTCTATCTACGCTTGCCATCCAGAAGAATGTATTTGCCTCTGCAGCAGAACACCAGCTGAATGTGAAGCCAAATACCTTAGATCGTGTTCAGTTTCGTTTTTAGTCAAAGGCAGCTCTGAGGGTTTGTTATTAGTATTGGTCAAGCTGCTGGTTGCTCTATGATTTTTTTGCTCTGTATTTTCAAAATCTTCCCTTATTTTGACAGATCTTAGTTAGTTCTGCTCTCTCTGTTATTGACCACTTGACTAAATTGACAGATGGAAAAAATTGTTTGCTGTTAGTGGATTACTTAGTCCAGCAAATTGGATTTATAACATGCAGTTTTGAATTGATGCTAAAGGAAAAATTGGGGACCATGAAAGGTAGAATGAATTCTTTGGGGTTTGTGGAGAAATCCATCCAATAGTTGTTGCGCAATTTCTGTCTCGGCTATGACAGTGGAAAGACTTGGTGAGATTGGCAGCTAACTAGCAATAAAATGCTGGTGATGAAAATGAATGAATGAATTTGCAGATCTCAAGCTGAAGATAAATGTAAAGATTTAAATCCATTGCAGCAGGTTTTGTAAACGTTAATTCGAATTGTTTGGTATCTCTGCCTGTTTTCTTGTTTTCCAGCTGTCTCAGGCTTTTTTCTTTCTTATTTTCAGACTGCCAGCAGCAGGAAGCCTTAGAGCTACCGAGGGCTGTTTCTGTAGATTCAGAGAAGCTTGATGATGCAATGAAGACAACAACACAACATCGCTGAGCACAATCCCCGAAGAGCTGCAGACACCAGTGTTCTAGCAGGGTTTGTGTGTACATTGTGCTTTAAAAGTTGAGTTTAAAGTCTTGAGGAGCTGAAGAAAGCCAAAGACCATGGTCCACCTGTCCAGCGCAACCTGTCTTCTAGGATGCATTCTGGGTAAGAACGTAGTGCTGTGTGTGTGTGCGCGCGTGAGTGTGTGTACTGCACATGTCTGTGTAAAACTGGACTTTATCTTGTTTATGCGATCGTTTTGGATGTGCTTTCTTTAAAACCATCAAGCTTGCAAATTTAATATTTTATAGTTCCCACGCCCAATTTATACAGAGTCACATGAACTCCTGTTTGTTTGTGAATCCATTGTTTGCATGAAATAAAATATTCAACCAGGTCACATGATATACATTTTAAATACCACAAGCTCAATAATGTTATTAATGTCTTATTCACTGTCAAAGCACAGTTCATTGTTCACGCTGTAAACAAGCCCACACTGTTCTTTACACCAAGCAATAAATACTCTCTTTATTTTAGGTTTGCTGTAGTGTAGCAGCTGGTGACACACACACAGAGTAACACATTCATCTGATTAGAGGATGAGGAAATGTATTGTCACAGCCTACATGGACTATTTCAATTGGCTACTCAGTGTAGCTGGTTTTACGTCCTGCTCCAAGTATGGACTGGGTATGTCCATCAGTATCCAGTCTTTGTTAATGTTATGTCTTTATTAATGCATGTAAACAGATGCCTTTAAGCCAAGTGTGTTTAGCTACAATGCCATAGGCAGTGTAACAACTTAGCAAAGAGCTACTATATATGAAAACATTGTGTTTTTGTTTTGCTGGGTGGTTGGTGATACAAGATCTCTATATGGGACTTATTTATATTTCAGTTTTCCTATTTTAATTCATCTGTGAAAATGGTGGAATAGTCTTGGTGGACATCAAAGGTAGGAAATCTGGTTGGCCACACAAGTAAAAAATATTATGAAATAAATTGTGTAAGTGGAAGGAGATGCATCTGAAGGGGATGTTTGAGGATATGTTGAGCCAGTGGAAAAAAAAAGACTTTATCCTGAGGGGATGTAAACTAAACACTGACAGTTTTAAACTTTTGGTAAACACACGAGAGTCGCTTATCCATTTAGGATATTATATAAAGATTTGAACATCCCTCTGCTGTGCACTGCAGATGTTATTGTGGTTTCACTCAGTGTGACTTGAAACATGTTAACAGTTTATTTCAAAGCACTGTGCGGAATTGTCTCCATATAAGGCACATGAACAGCTGCTAATTAATCAGGGAAAACAAAAGTAATACGAAAAATACAAAGTAAAAAACACACGAACACTGCACCGTGTCAGTTTGACATTACTGGCTGCAATTCTCATTCTCGATACTCCACATCAAAACATATCATGTTCGAGTGTCGCTTTGTGTTTTGAGAAGACCAATGAAATTCCAAGAGCAGAAGATGAACTGGGCAGGGAATGTTTGTTCACTACAGAACTGTCCAGTGTGTTTGTGAATTCAGCAAATGAATTGAGCTACCACAGATTGTTGTTTTTATTAAAACTGTGCTTTAAACAAGTAATCAACACATAACCCACAATAAACAACAACAAGTATCAACAAACACAGGCAGGGTGGTTGGACCAGCAACTGAACACAGGAGACACGTGGCTCTGAGTCTGGTTATACCTGTAGATGAGGACAGAGAGAGAGACAGAAAGGGAGAAGCACAACTACAGAAGAAAAAGAGACAAAGTTAGTCATACGTGGACATGGTGGCATGTTAGTGGACAAAATAAATAGATAGAAAAACTACGCAGCCCACTGTATGAAGGCGGTCCCCCAGCAGTCTGAGCCTATAACAGTGACCATCACCAATTATAATAGCCTCACTTTTATCTGAATTTAGATGAAGGAAGTTATGGGACATCCAGGATTTGATGTCTTTTAAACAAGTTTGACAAACAACAAGCTGTTTCTGTGCTATGATGTAATCTGAATCCTGGAAATCGTCATACAGGTCATTGCTACACAGGTGGTCACATAGTTGTTTAGCTACAATTTTTTTCAAGAATTTTAGAAATAAAGGGCAAATTTGATGTTGGCCTATACAATAGTTCGCCAGTTCTCTAGGGTTGAGTGTGGGTTTTTTCAATAAACGTTTGACTACAGCAACCTTAAAAGCCTGTTGGACATAGCCTGTTAGCAGAGACTGGTTGATTTGATTTAATATTGATGTGATGATTAACGGAAGAACTTTTCTTGGGATTGGGTCTAAGAGACAAGTAGCTGATTTACCAAGGTTAATTATTTAAGTGAGCTCAGTTTGATCTATGGGGGAAAAGCAGTCTAAGTACAACAGCAAATCAGTGAGTTCAGTCACTGTCAACTGTTAGAAATCAACCTTGAATCATAGTCTCTGTGGTTCAAATGTTCAGCCCTCATGTGGTCTAGGAATGTGCAGCCCTTTCAGCACCAACAGTGACTTCTATCGTCTGCTCTTCAAACTGGACTTCACACCAGAATAATTCACATTATGTGTCTTCAGAGAAAAGCTCTATTCATTGCAGGGAGCCTAGTTTGACCCTCTGAAAGGCTGAATGACTTACACAGACTTTCTGATCTTCAGTAACCTCATTGTGGACAATCCAATGTACTTCTTGATTCAACACCTTGCTAAAAACCGAAATATGGAACCATCTATATTTCATAGATATCCATAGAGACTGCATAATGATTACTGTTGTACATTGATTGATCAACACATGGCATCTGTTTTATTAAGTAGTTTATAAGCAAATCTAGGAAATAAAAAAACTTAAATATACTACAGTATACATAACACAATGCAACGTTATCCACCATGTTTCTGTTGTACATGTACATCCAGACCTGCCTGGGAGAGTGGAACCGACTGAATACGCATCGATCTTGTTTTGGGTTAGTTGACGTGAGTCCATGCATATAAGTCACTGTGGTTCAGGAAGCCACATATGAGGCATTGCTCACTATAGCGGTGCATGAGTCAGCTGGCTGTTAGCTGCATGCTACCACTCTAAATACACAGTGCTGCGTAAGCAATGCTGCATTTCTACCATAGCTACTATATGCTACTATACACTACTTGATAAATGCTTCACTTGTGCAAGTGGTACAGTCACATCCAGCTGAATCATATAGAAAGCTTTTGCGCAACTGTCACCAACTGTTTAAAAAGTAAAATATGGCAAACTAGAATGGATCCATTTCATTTCACACCCACCCACACACACGCACACAAACAGTCTAAGGCCTTTCGATGTGTACAAGCGTGTCCTGACATGCAGTCTCAGATACAGAAACACATTATGTGAGGAAACTCAGGGAGGCTTTTGCCTGTTCAGCTGCTTTTTATTTCATGTGGCAGGTAGTTTTGTTCCAGTGCTAAATCAGAAGAAGTGAATGATTTAAATTATGATGTGTGCAGTGATTTACCAGCTTTTTCTGGGCTTTTGACTGAATATTTTCTCTGGAATGAGTAAAATGAACGTCTTCCTTCACAGACTGGCAGCTGCATTTAGGATGGATAAGTGAGGATGAGTCTGGTTTTTTATAGCTGTGAAGACATTTTGTACAAATAAAGTGTTAAATTAATGTTCCAGCCTCTGTGTTAACTGGACAGAATGTCTTCACATGAAAGCTTCAAACCAAAATTACAGAAAGGTAATACAAAGGTAGTACATTCCCCTGGCTGAGCTTGACATTTACAATAGATAGATCAAAAGGATGACTCTTTTTCAATTGATGGAACTATGGGTTAGCTGATTATTTGTGTGCAACAGGTCACAGGGTTGTTTCTGAGTGAGATAACAACCAATATAGAAAGATACCATCTTTAACTACTGATTTAAACACGTGCAATAAGCTGGTCAATAGGACTAAACTAAATTCAAACAATTCAAAAATAAAAGTTCCCTGGAGGAAAACAGCTGTCTGTAATAGATTCCTGTGGCTACAATTACTTGATGTACTGCAGGATATCTAGTTATTGCGAGTCAATACTATACTACACACCAAGTTATGTGGCATCTCTAAATCATGTCTTATCCCCTGCAGGGATTTTTCAACTACAGTTACTGTAGCAGTAACACACTCAAAGTTTTTACCTACTGCCTTTCAGCATAGGTCACCTGTGTGTGTTCATCAGCTGAGGTGGGTGTGGGGTTGGATACACATGACAGAAAGTTCCTGACACTCCAAAACACGTATGCTTGCACAACCTGGTTGTTAAGCTGTGAGGTGTGTTTAGCAGCTTCTTCCGCGTGTGTGATCTGTTTCTGATGCTGTGTTTATGTAGGCCTGTTTCTGCTAGCGCCTGCTCTCACTGGCCGGACACCAGCCAGCATGTGTACACCCCTGAGGACGCTCAACGAAACCCTAAGCCACAGGCGACGCTTCATGGTAAGGGAACGGTTTGTTGCTGCATTTGTGTGCTTTATGTGCTTGAATTTAGACATACATTCAAAGTTGATTTCACACAGTCCCCAGCAGAACCTTAAAATAATTGATGAAATAAATTATCAATTGAGACAATAACTGGAAAAATGAATTTATTCATTCATACTGTTTTGTCGGGGCACTGCACTCTGCACTCTACACTTCTCATTACCTTCCAACGTCTCCAAGGCCATGTTAAGAGAACTCATGTGACATTTGGTGTCCTACTGTATGATTTATAACATATAATAGATTATGTTATGACATAAATAACTAATATTTTGCCACAGGGTTTCCAATGTCATGTTGGAACTAACTAACTATTCTCCACTGTCGGTCTTTGTGTTACAGAAGCACTACTTCCCCATAAACTACACCATCAGGGTTCATCACAAGGAAATCTTTAAACTGAAAAACATCCACAGAATGGTAAACTTTATAACTCTACAGTTTCTTTGAGGGAAGATTGATTCCTGGGCCCACTGCTCTGTGTTTACAGTAAGATATTTATCCCCTCTCTACAGAGGTCCCGGGTGGAAGGCTTGGAAGACTTTGTTCTCCAAAGGTTGTGGTTCCAGGTCAACCAAGGTGTGTTAAAAAAGGTAAGAGTACAGTCTGCATACATTTTTAAGTCACAATCAGATAATAATCAGGATTTTACTTCTTTTTTTGCATGTCATGTTTGTTGATTAGGTTGTAAAAAGCCTGTTTCATGCAGTTCTTATCTTTGTGACACAAAACAAAACACTGTTTCCAATGTTGCACACTGAGGCCATGTTAATTTGTTCATTTATTTGTTATTGTGAACTTAAGTATGTAACTCAGCCATTTAAATGTGTTGGGACAGGTTGAGTCATCTCCACCTCACCTGAATGTGTCTTTCAAATCTCTTGATCCCTTCTGGCCCTTAGTTCCTAAAATCCCTCTTTCTATACAGACACTATATTAACTGCACAAATGCATGTATTATTGTAGGGCTAGATTCTCTCTGTCTCCTAAACACCCTACATTGATTCAAGTACAGTAAATCATCCTTGGTAATTCAGAATTTTGTTGAGCGAGTTGCACAGCTCATCACCGTTCACAGTGACAAACCAGTTCCACAGCATTGAAGCTTGTTTTGTGACCACCGTTACAGAAGGTTTGCAGAAACTGTTAACATTATTAAAAAATGCCAGTTCTCCGGAACTTAACTGTGTTAGCCCACTGTGGTAAAACTCCCGGCCCTGCATGGTGCATATTAAGATGTTCCTGTTCGTTCGTTACAAGTGTCAGGGTCTTTCCTTCCCTCACGGGAAACAGCCTCTGGTGACAGACACAGACACTGGTGGGGGAGTTTGTCGCTCTAACTGTCTGGTCAAGAGTTCACATTTTCTATTAAAGCTAAAAAGTTGAGGACACAGCATCAGCTACTACAAATAAAACACGCACTTTGCTCAGGTGTTAATTACACCTCCACTCCTCCACCCACCTCCATGTGTTGAGGTCAGATCTAATCCCTGAATTTCTTCCCACACACACCCTGATTTTTTCAAATAAAGGCTGTTCTAAAATTCCTTACATGCTTGTAAGCTTAGCGGGACGGACAAGCAGACACTTGAATACTTAGAAAGCCTTCTCTCACTCACAGTAATTATTAAGTTTTATATCATTAACATGGAACGTGATTCCTAGTTGCATAAGAAATAAATGACTATATTATTCCTATAACATTTTCTTATCATTAAGCTACTAGGGTTGTCAATGTAAGGTCTATATTGTATTAATCCAAGTAAGTAACTGGATATTCAATTGTATAATGTTCTCATGAACTAAAGACACATTGATATTTCAGGTTCTCCGGGTTTTGCCAGACAGACATCCTTCACGTCCCTACACTGCCGAGTTGGAAAAACGCTTCAATGATGTGGAAGACATCTTCAGACAGTCACATGGCTGGCCCAAGCCTGAGGTAAGACAGAGGTCACTTACTGCATCAGTGCCATGGCTGTAAATAGTTCAGGCAAAATCAGGCAAATCAATAAGTAGTTCAAGCGCTTTTTAGCAAGAGCTTCAAGTGAAGAATGAACAAATAAAGACATGAATGATGGTGCCTTCGATTTATGATCCTTTAAGAGTTTATGGAAGGACTCTTACACAAGGTGTATACAGTAAGAAGGGTATTTTGCGGCATGCATGTAAATGGATTTAGTTTAGTTAGTAGATGTACGATACATATTGGCTTTGTGTTTTAAACAAAAACATCTAACATTTCAGTTCCGCTTGCAGTACTGTAAATACTGTACCTGGACCACATCATAAACCAAACCACCAAAGTTCCTTATGGTGAAAAGGGCAGTAATATACTTTCATTGTTTGTTTTGTTTATTTAACTTAAAGGTGCATTGTATTTCGTCATTATATACAAAATAATTTGGTAAAATATAATTGTCTCTTTTGAGTCTGCTTGCTACATTTACCAGTTAAGGAAACATGATCATTTGAATACATGGAAAACATTGGCGTTAGCTGCTGTAAGCGCTTCATGAGTAGTAAGTAAGTTACAGTGCCCATTTTCACAGCACCTAGTCTGTGTTGGTACCTTTATACAAAGCTGGTAGACACATTTATGCTGCATCATTGTATTAAGATTAAAGGTGATGATGAAATGTCCACACACTGGGTAGACAGGCAATATTGTCCATTAAAAACAAAAGACAAAAAAGTAATATATCACCAATATCCTCCCTTATCCTGTTATGCCCAAAGACCGATAAAAATATTTTTCCTTAACACATTGTCCATGCAGTCAGTGAGTTGTGTGTGTGTTTTCCTCCCCTGTGTGCAGGTGGTAGAGCAGGAGATTCCAGTTGCAATCCAGGACATATTTGATAGTTTAACAGAAACACCCGAGAACGTGCCAGAGTTTAGCTGGCGACTTGCTTCACCAAAGTCCCTCTTGGATAACTTCTGCCGCACCATGCACTGCCTTTTCAGCGATTGCTTCGCAAGACAAGAAGGAGAGGACTGTGAGTAACTGATGTAATCTATAATATAAGAAACCAGCACACAAACACAGCTATTTAAAGCAATTGCAAAAAAGTGCAATAAAACGTGTTCACGCTAATAGTTGACACAAACTTCCCAGACAGGAATATAGGCAATGGTATATGAGCCCTGAAATCAACAACACGATTTATTATTGATCTTTATTTTGCAGCCTGTGGCATTACTAAACATGAATATGTTGTAATTTATTTTCAGATTAGATCTGACAGTGACACCTTTTAGTTTTTGCTATATTGTAAACAGTGTTGTATAAGTGTCCTCTTTTGTTCTCTAGTCAAACCTGGGCCTGCTTAGATTCAGACTGAATTGGTTGCCACAGCATTCTGGCAAATTGCTGTGGCCCCACTTTTCCATGAAGTGAAATTGATTTGCAAACAGAAAAAAAACTATTAAAATTTAAAACACTTGTCATACTGTGCACATTAATTAAATGCTAGTTAACACAATTGGCCACTCTGACTAACAGGTCAAAGTGAAGGAAGGAAGGAAACAGCTGGAAAGTGAGTTAATTCTCATTCATAAAAGCTGCAAAGTTTGAGAGTAGATGTTTATAAAATAGCTGCAGAGAAGCACAGACTGCCAGGTACAGCAGCCAACACCTGTTGCATTTCTGTAGCAGATGGTAAAGTGATGAACAGTGAGACATTAGTGTTTTCTCAGCTGAGTGAGTGGGAAACAGCTGAGTGATTTGTTGATTTGTTGTTGTTGTTTGCCGTAATTAAGGATCAGTTTCACACACAGCTGTTGCTTCTTTAGTACTTACACAGTGTAAATTATTGGCTCTGCTTATGACACATAATTCTTTAAACGAATGTGAACAAATAATCTGACATACAATGTGCTTATGCATCACACTGGCCTGAATTCAACTAAATCACAGTTTATCAGAATTGTGCGGTGATGATACAATTAAACACTGTGTTCACGTTAATCACACATACAGTATATAGTACATCACTTTCATTTGATTACTTAATAACAATTTAGTTTTGGAAGAAATGAGAAATAAATTAGTAGATAAAAGCAAAACAGCCCAGTGTATTTAAAACTGTGATTTGGCCAGAGCCAGTCTAACAATTTCCCCCAGTTTACAGATGAGATGCTAAATTAAGATGTTCAGCTGTGTCACATTTAGGTATGAGACTGGTGTCAATCCTCACATTGGCAGTATCTTGCAGTAAGCGGGAAGTTTGAAGTGGCCAAAAATACATGTTTTACTTTTCAGGAAGAAAAGTGCCTGGTTTGAAAAGGTACTATTTTAGTCTAACATGCTGCTGTGGCTTAACCATAATCTTATGGTGCAGATCCTGCCCCCACCCTCCTCAAAAAGGTGAAACCTGAGAGTGAGCCTGTGCTTGAGTTGAGGAGCTCAAAGCTCATGCTGACTGTTGTAGTAAGTGTTATAAATGTTGAGCGAATCTGTGAGAACGCTTAAATATTTATGCCTTGCGTTTTATTTATTTTAGACTGTGCTGTTTCCTACTGGAGGAAAGGCAGGAAGAAAGAAGCACAGCCAGAGAGCTGAGAAGAAGCCAGTGGGATGAAGTTGTCCCTCTTGATACTGATCAGAAATTAGTATCATTCTCTACCTTCAAGTGTAGGGAGAGGAGTAACAGAACAATTCACACTGAAACAGAAAAGTCCAGTCATGATTTGTGAATAATAAATTTTTTCCAAATCTCAAGATTCAAGATTGTCTCGATAGTATGATATAGACACAGTTTTCATGTCACATGCTTTGCTGCTGAGGATCCTAGCTTTGAAAGAGATTGTTTATATTCATATATGTTTGATAAATTGATTTATGAGTAATATATAATAAGACATCTTTCTTTCTAAAATGGATTTATAAGGAATATGCAGCACAAACTGCTGCTGCTCGATTTCTTTTGTCAGCAAAGGATTAAGGACATCAGTTCAGCAATGCTTGTCTGCTTGGCTGTGATGCCTCAGACCTGCATGACCCGACTCAGAGACAAACAAGAAGCAGCTAGAGGAAGTGCACAAGGAATGTAATTATGTTGAGAAACTTCAGCTGACTTTGTACTATAGCCAGACTTCTGTTCCACGGATGCCTCTTTCAAAGATAAATGAGCTTAAATGAGCAACAGCAACATTTTATTCTTAAAGGCAAAGTGATGATAGTTGGACTTGGATTTTTCACTTGATGTATTTTTCTATCTGTAGGAATACTGTGTGCAAAGACTGAAAAATGTACCCTCATCATCTAGTCAACATCCATCCAAACTATGGACTTTTTATATTTATACCAAATTCAGATCTGGTGTCTGTTTTTTCTTTGTTTTCTTTGAGGCAATTATGACTGAGCTAAGCTTCATGTGTGGGCCTATAGCATTTCAGTTATGAAGAAACATTACAGTCAGAATGTGTTCCTTGTAATCAGGCCAAATGCCTGCATAAACTAAGACTTAAACTAAGTTTTATTACAGAAATCATGCTATAGTTTTAAAGGTAGTATGGGGACAATAATAAAAATAACACATATCTGTTTTTAAAAATGAAGGTACATCATCTGTTTGTTACAATGTTGCATGCAAGGTCAGTGGGACCAACATGTCCCACTTCAGCAACCATCACCATCAGCAATCAGCAGCTCAAACATTTGATTGATGAATGTCCAGTAAAAACAATGCACTTTTTTCAACAGCTTCACCCCATTTGCTATTGTTTGATAACTAAATCTAAATTGATAAAAACATGCTGACTGAAGTACAGTATATAAAGCCCCAGATTTTTTTCATTCTGGAAAAGGCCTTTACCTAGTATTACTATTATTATTACTAGATGGGCACTGCAATATACAGTTGCATGAAAAAGTATGTGAATCCTGGATTATGTGTATTTCTGCATTAATTGGTCATAAAATCTTCATGTGAAAAGGAAAACATAAAATGTTTGTGCAGTATTAGTTTAATCAGACTGTGTTTTTCTATTGTTGTGACTTAGATGAAGATCAAAACACATTTTATGACCAATTTATGCATAAATCTATGTAATAAAGAGTTCACAAACGTTTTCTTGTTGCTGTAGATGCAAGAAATGCTTTCACTCATAAATACAAACAAAGTGTAATTGTTTCCAAAGTAACAAATAATGTGAGTGTGTCTCACCTACAAGGTACAGGTTTTTGCCTCATAGAAACTTGAGTTACTATCAAGACGGCATTCCCAAGTATCTGCAAAAGCTTATTTCATGTCACAGTTTCAGTTCATGTATTCACTGCAAATGTCAAATGTAATGCATGTTTAGGTTTAACAGTAAAAGCAACACTGGGTAGAGCCTCATGTTTATCGAGCTAATCCTGGTCCATATATACAAAACAAGCTCTATCGTGACAGTTGACTTTTCCTATACAATAAGTGCAGTATATGGATTTTTCTTCTTCTTCTTCTCAGTTATATGTGTATAAATGTATGGTTGTTGTTTTTTTTTACCATAAGAACATTTTAATATTTACAATGATATTTGGCATGTACAGAGAAATGAAAACTGCAAAAAGAGTTAACTAGTTGTCTGTACTTAGAAGATAGAGTTTTGAAAGATTTTTATATGCAGGTTAAAGTTATTTATTTTTTTGGAAATGTATAATGCTCTGTGACAATATGTTTATGAAAGAAATAAAAGTTGAATTGCTATTTTTATCAGCTAAGCCTGTGTTCAGAGTCATTGTAAGAACATCATAATATATAATGCATTTATTATTTTGTTGAGGTCATGTATATTGCATCATAAATAAAGTTAAATAAAATATAATTAAAAAAATGTTAAAGCTTAGTAAACAGTTTCAACAAGACGTGCAAAAAAAAACCAAACCCTAATAAATACTTTCTCGTTATATTTCTCAAGTGCAGTATGCCTTTTATTTCATAACGGAAACAGATTAATGTTATCATGCAGTATGCATAAGACAAGATCAACTAGCAAAAAGTTCGCCAAAATGCGATACCGTACATTTTGTTCTTTGGCACTTCCCGTAGTCAAATATGCGAATGTTGGAAATCGGAGAATCAAGGAAACAGAGACAAAAGTAAAAAATGTATTTGTGCAAATATGAATGAGAAAATATTAACAACCTTAATTACTTATTATAGCAATATTATCTTTGTCCACGCGCGTTTTAGTTGATTAGTATGCTAGATAATACACGTTAGATTCGGCAAAACAATTTTTATTTTGAAAGTACCACCCGGAAGTGTCATGGTTGCACTTCGCTCGTTAGAAAGTCACAGAGGTGCGTTATTTGTTTTCAGCAGTTGCATTGACACACTGACTCACATTGTGGCAAAACTCGGAAAATGGCCTCCACTGGTGGTATTCGCATACCGAGCCGTCTCCCCCTACTGCTGAGCCACGAGGGTGTGCTGCTGCCGGGCTCCACCGTCCGATTCAGCGTCGACTCTCCGCGAAACATGCACCTGGTCAGTCAGCGGCTGCTGAGGGGGACCTCGCTGAAAAGCACCATCATAGGAGTGATTCCTAACACGAGAGACCCGGAGCGCGACTCCGACGACCTGCCCGCCTTACACAAGTAACACACTTGTTGTTGTTGTTGTTTTGGAGCTGTGACAAAACGACAATTCCCCAAAGTTGAATATATTTAGCTCCAAAACCTCTAATCATTTTATTTAAAACACCTGGGAAGGTGACACTGACAAGTAGCTTTGTTGTTGTACAGCTGTGTTGAAGAATAATCACTGATTATTTTATTACGGCTCAGTTTCACGTCGCATGTCCTAACTAGGCTAAGTTATACTAGTTTAGTGTAAATCCTGTGCCATTTGTTCTAGAACAGTCTACAGTTTACCAGTGACTGAGCACTGAACAGGACTTTAACCTTTAACCAACTCTCTACAGCACCAGGCTTGTGTGCTTGTAAATTTGCAGTTACAGCCGCTGCATTGTTATTGTGAAAATATACTTTCAGTTCAACATGTTGAACTTAATTTGAACTCAACTTAAATCAGTGGTGCACACTTGTTACACAAAAGAAGAAAGATATGAATGCTATGGGTGCAATTTCCCACTGCTTACATTTGGCTGGATCAAAAGATTTATAATGCAGAGGATAAGTGGAAAGAGAGAGATTTAATGTGATGTTCCTTAAATTGTTGTTGACTGCAGCAAACTGGCACATATGTTGATGGAAGGGAGGGATTAAATGAAGGTCACATAATCATCATGAACACATGTTTTAATTTAGAGCCACAGCACCTTCAGAGGGCATTTCAGGTCAACCTGCATTAACACATGACTTTGATTATCAAGTATGGGGTGGCTTCCACTTAACTTCAAATTCCATGTGGATATTTATGTGCTTGTTGCTATTTGAAGTTAGTGATAGGAAACATATTTTATGTATGAGGCAGATCATCAATATATGCCACTGTGTTGTGTATTGCCTAACTATTCTTCTCTGCTGTACTTTCTAAACCTTGGCTCACAGTATAGGAAATGCTCTGTGGACTCACAGCTGAAGCAGTGCAGACGTTAAGAAGCTGATAAAGTAGCAACACTGTAATATCAGATTTTGTGTCAGTAAACATTGGCAATTGACAAATACATGTTTAGATCACACATCTTGTTTAAATTACTGATTGATGGTACTTTTGATATAACAATAATAAGTGATTATTGGAGACTCACACACTTTGGCACACCTGCAGCTTTTCACAAGCTAGCCGGACTCAACAGAGTCAGACGTGTGCAGCTTGAATCTTAAAAGAAATTAGAGAAAACCTCTTTGCATTCTAACCATTTCTTTCTCTCGTCCTCCAGAATCGGTACAGCAGGAATAGCCGTGCAGGTGGTGGGCAGCAACTGGCCAAAGCCCCACTACACCCTCCTTATCACTGGATTGTGCCGCTTTAGAGTAACAAGTTTGCTGAAGGAACGACCCTTTATCCTGGCAGAGGTAGGATATTTTCGTACATCTGAGGCATTATGCTCTTTGTGTGTGTCTGGATGACAGTGGCTCTGAGAAGGCACACAACTCAAATATAATGTAACCGCACAATCAGAGCAGGTGCTTGGCTGAAGATCAAAATGGCCCTGATTCCAACTTGGTAATTTAATCTTTACTGGTTGGTGAGGCACACCTATGTGATTCTATCTTCAGTTTAAAACACTGTCAAAGGTGCATCTCTGTTTAACAGGTTGTCAGTCAGTATTTTAACAATCCAAATACACAGATGTGTTTGTGCTTCTCTAAATGTAATAAAATTGCAGGTGGAGCAGTTGGATAAATTGGAACAGTACACAAACCCAGCAAGAGAGGGTGTCACAGCAGAAGATGGAGAGTTGGGCAAGCTGTCCCAGAAGTTTTACCAGGCTGCTGTACAGGTGTGCAAGTGTGTCTGTTGTTGAGATGGAGTAAGAGAAAGACTGAGAGCAAAGCAATCAACATTGTTACATTGAGTTGCCTTTGATAGGTTATTATTTTTTTATGTCAGACTCAATCCATAATGCAGTTTTCAGGTTGTTTCAACTCACAAAACAAAGCCTAAACATGTTTTCTTTTGCTGTTTAACATTAGCCTAACCCTTAATACGTCCTCAGTTTTATTGACATGTTTTTTATCATTCTATTAAGTTTCTTCATAAAGCCATTCCTTTAATGTCATGATATAATTAGTGACCATCTGCTGGTTTTAGTTGGTACATCCAGCTGGTGAATATCAGCTGTCAGATGCTTGACTGGCAGTGCTGCTCACATCCTGCTGTTCTCACACATCCACAGCTAATTGAGACTGATTAGGCTTTTTGGCTCTAGCATTTCCTGACTGCAAAGTAATTAGTTTAAACGATTGCTGTATCCTGAACATTGTGACATTCTACTCTGGGAAGTCAGGGGTCAGTTAGTCACTGTTACTATACTGCTGAGTTGTAGATAAAAGGATTTGAGCAGCCTGACAAATTAAAAGATAATTGCTTTGGACAAAACTGACCCATTTCCCCCAAACTTTTAGTCTGAGCATGATGCCAAAGGAAGTCTTTCTTTTTCTAGAAAACATTTTGACATCTGTCACTCACACTAGTTTCACAAGTTCTGATGCCCTGTGTGTCCCTGTTACAGTACTACAAAGTGCAGCTTTCTGTGGAACCACAGACCATTTAAAAGTGCCTGGTGGTTTTAAAGTTCTGGCGTATTAGTTCAGTTTAATTATGTGATGGACAAGACATTAACCTTGGAAGCAGACGTGTCTTGAAATCTAATTTGTGTGTGTGTGTGTGTGTGTGTGTGTGTGTGCGTGTGTGTGTGTAGTTGTTGGGTATGTTGGATATGTCTGTTCCAGTTGTGGCAAAGTTCAGGCGCCTGTTGGACAATCTACCCAGGGAAACTCTTCCTGATGTGGTTGCCTCCATGATTCGCACCTCAAACAAGGAGAAACTTCAGGTGTGCTGACAAACAAACTCAAATTCAAGCAGTTTGTTCAATTGGTCAAAATTCTATTATGACGTATTTGATTTTGAATTTATTCAGGTCTTATAATTTAACATTCCAGATGTGCTTTGTTTATGTTAGCATTCAACTACTATATATGATTTTAAAGGACTCAGAGTATTATAAAAGGACTTTTGTGAATTGTGTGTGGTGAAGGTCCTTGATGCAGTGAGTTTGGAGGAGCGCTTCAAGAAGGCTCTGCCCATGTTGACCAGGCAGATTGAGGGACTGAAACTGCTGCAGAAAACCAGGAAGATGAGTCCTGATAATGAAAATAGGGTAATTTGGGGGGGGGGGGGGTTGTCGGTTAAGTAGTAGTTTGCCAGTTCATGCATCATGTTTGCGCTTTGCTCAGGTCTTATCAGTGCGAAAGGGTGGAGTGTTTCCGGGCCGGCAGTTCAGCTTGGATGAGGAGGATGGAGATGACGATGGAGATGATACCATGTTGTTGGAGAGGAAGGTCCACGGGGCCAACATGCCTGAAGCTGCCCTCAGAGTTTGTCTTAAAGAACTTAAGAGGTGAATTTTCACCATGATTACCGCCGCTGCTGCTCTCATTTGCCACATGGTCAATCGTGGTCACCAGTTTAGGGTTTTCATGCTGAGGCACAGATAATAATAAACCTTTTAATGAACATTTTAAAAAAATACTAACACAAATATTCTGAAAACATTCTATATTATTTAAACTTTTGTAGTGTTAGTATGATGGCTGAGCAAGTTTATTAGAACAGATTTTCAGTTGTAATATCAGTAATATCAGTTTCTGCTATTGGTAGAGGCAGGGACTTAGGGAAGGCTGCTGTCAGACTAAAAATTCACACTCTCAGTTTTACCAAATTAGGCTGAGTGGTTACTATACAGTACTATGCATAGAATCACTGATGAGACAGTGGATGGGGATCTGCCGACTGACAGTGAGAGATGCCTTTAACATACGGATGTAAACTAACAGAGGGAGCTCATCTGTGCTTCATCTGCCATTTGCTGTAGCTTTTTTGTTAGCACACATATTTGTTGAAATAGTGAAACATTTCATTTGTGCATATGATTACACTATTTAGATCAATGATTTCTTTAGTGAGATGAACATTTGAAATCTGTAGCTTAGGATTGTTTAAAAGCACTACTCTGAAACAGTGGGCCGTGATTATCAAGCGTAAGTGACACATCTCACTCATGTCTACGCAGATTAAAGAAGATGCCCCAGTCCATGCCTGAGTACGCCCTCACCAGAAACTACTTGGATCTCATGGTGGAGCTGCCATGGAGTAAAAGCACCAAAGGTGTATAGAGAGGATGTTTGGAAAGGCCTAGGTGTAAAGGGTCAAAAATATCAGCACTACACAGATTCATCAGACTTGCAACTTGCAGGTGTGGTGTAGTGTGCTCTGTTGTCTGTGGGTTAACAGCAATTATCGTTTACAGCAATCATCTTATCCGGTCAAGAAATTCAGTGTAGTATACAACGATATAATGTCTGTGGGTTGTCGAGACACAATAAAATGAGGAAACAGCCACTGCTTTGCGCTGTCTCTGCAGCTAACCACAGGCTGGATGCTGAGCTTTTCAAAAACTATAGTGTAGAGGGCAGATTTTCAGAACAGGGTGCATGGAGTGGCAGTCAGCGGTCATAGCTCAAGTTTGTCTTAAGTATGGTGTCTGAGGTAGCCTGGAAAACCTCTGTGAATCAAAAAGCTTTTTTTTCCCCAAAACTCTCCAGCCTTAGTCTAATACTTAAAGTGGAGTGACTGACGCTTTTATTTTTGTGTTGTATTGCATTACGCTCTTCTCAGACTGCTTAGACATCCGAGCTGCCCGTACTTTACTGGACAACGATCACTATGCCATGGACAAGCTGAAGCGACGTGTGCTTGAGTACCTGGCTGTTAGACAGCTGAAGACTTCACTAAAGGTGCTTCTCATACGTTAAATGTATTGTATTTTATTTTAGTGGAGAATGAATAAGGATTCCTTGAACATGCCACATATTAACCTTTGAATGTAATACTGCGGCTGTGACTTTAGGGACCCATTCTCTGCTTTGTGGGGCCCCCAGGAGTTGGAAAGACCAGTGTGGGACGCTCCATTGCCAGGACTCTGGGCAGAGAGTTTCATCGCATCGCTTTAGGCGGCGTCTGTGACCAATCAGACATACGAGGACACAGGTAGACACTTATGATAGTAACTGTGCCAGATCTTCTTGTGTCTTGTGATGTTTTATAGGTAGATAAGATAAGAGTCTAATATGAGACAGCCTTAGAGGTTATGAAGAATAGGTTATGTCTTTTGAAGTCACACATTTCTTGTTACTGTAGTTCTGGGACATGGTGTAATTGAAATATTGGCTATAACAATGTACAACACGAGAATGGTGATGCTTATGTTGGCAAAAGGTTTTTCCTAGTAAAACATTTGGAATATAGTTCAAACAGATCACACTGAAGATGCATTCAGTTCAAATAATTTGTGTCTCTTTGTATTGTTTCTCTTTATGTGGCCATACGTGTGACATTTGGTATTTATATTTCTGTACCTTTGTGTTGTAATTAATATCATAGCCCTCAGGTTGTTTGAAGTGGAAAGGAAACGTTTACACAGTGGGCCAGTAATTTACATCGCGTCTTTGTCTCCAGACGTACATATGTGGGCAGCATGCCTGGTCGTATCATCAACGGTTTGAAGACTGTGGGTGTCAATAATCCTGTCTTCCTCCTGGACGAGGTGGACAAACTGGGAAAGAGCCTTCAAGGAGACCCTGCAGCAGCACTGCTAGAGGTCAGTCTGTTTTCCTCTTACATGACTTTATATTTGAACATTGTGATACCTTGAACCAAACGTGCCAGCTAATTATTTCTCAAACATCGCTTGTCTTCTTCCGTTTGTTCTTTATCCATTCATGATTAACTAAATTCACTTCCAGGCTAAATTAAGTTAAGTGTGATTGAAAACTATAAACCACTAAAAGTTAATCTGCGTTGCCTCAGGTCTTGGACCCAGAACAGAACCACAGCTTCACAGATCATTATCTCAATGTGGCCTTTGACCTCTCCCAAGTGCTTTTTATTGCCACTGCAAACACCACAGCCACCATTCCCCCAGCGCTGCTGGACAGGATGGAGGTTCTGCAGGTACCAGGTGGGTTTTGCCCCAGATATACTGTGCTCTAAGGAACCAGATGAACAGGAACTAGTGATTCTTCCTGTATCCTTTCATGATTCACTCTGTGAAGATGAAAACACACAACCAAAATTACACCAAACTAACTGCTGCCACTACTAAAAAGGGACCAATAATCAGAAGAATTGCAATTGCAATTATTCAATTAAGAACGTTTTTAAATGTCTTAAGATGAGAAGTAGTAAATTAATAATTGGATTAGTTACTTACAGAGGCTGGAGGTCACCTTAGCCTTTAAGCATAAGACAGCAAGCTGCCAAATTCATGGCATTCACTTTGCATTGTAGTTAACGCAGGTACCATGTTCACCACGTTAAATCTTTGGCAAACTCATTGGTAATTGTGTGTCTGTGTGTACCAGGCTACACCCAGGAGGAGAAGGTGGAGATAGCCCATCGCCACCTGATCCCAAACCAGCTAGAACAGCATGGATTAACACCTCAACAGCTGCATATACCACAGGACACCACACAGGATATAATCAGCAGGTAAGCTAAGCACCAACAACTGGAACACAAAGCTTTCTAAGTCCATGCTCAGCCTAATTACAAGGGGCCACAGACTTTGACTTTTTTTTTCTTTTTCCCAAGAAGGAGTAAATTGGTATTTTGGGAAAAGTGCTTATTTCGAAATTGAGAGTCATTGAGAGTGTGTTATGTAAGAACATACTATATTTATATGGTACACATTGTAAGAGAGTACAGTTATTTTGTGGATTCTCTCTTGGCTCTACTGTCTATTTTAGACAACCACTTCTGGGTTGCACAACACAATGAATTGGGAGGGGTAAGTGGAAGTATTTCACTAAAGCCAGGTACCTGACAGTTGTGATTTCATGGGGAGATGGCACAGAAGTGTAGTCATCACTTAAACAAGCTTTAGCCTGTCCTTAGCTTGTCCTATTCAGCTTTATATTGACCTCATAAAACTTCCAGCCTCGATGTCTTGTGTGCGACGCTCCGCTGAGTTGTCACACTCATGTGACCCAGACAGACTCATCTTCAGGCATGTACTATAGTTGATGCCCTTTGATATTCACTGCTGACACAATGCTTTGTTTAGCCTGTACAGCACAGTGTGAGTGCTGAACCAGCTGGCTGCTCCCTTTTGAAGACATTGTGGTCCACTTGTGGTCACCAGAGCATATCATTAAGTTGTCAAGCGGTTCAGTTGGTATTTGTTTTGAATGTTAAGCAGGATGCCACTGGCAGAGTGACCTGTTGATTAGAAAGAACATGCGTCAGTCATATGATTTTAACCTCCTTTGTTCAATTTTTTTCACCAGAGGCGCTGGATTCATTTTCAGCTGACTTACACTATCTGGTTACTATAGAAACAGCTAACAGCACTCAGCATAGTGCTCAACCTGGGGTCCATGTGATTTTATTTGCAAGGCAATTGTGAAACTGTGGACCTCTCACTGGTCCAGTCTCGATGCTCATATATCTGCATGTATCTGCATACACATAGTGGTACATTGATTACTATACACCTAGCAGCAGAAGCTACAATAGCAAAAGACCACATGTCACCATCATTATGTTCATGTGTTGTTTATTTTTGCTTGTACTTTCAGGTATACCCGTGAAGCAGGTGTGCGTTCTCTGGAAAGGAAGATAGGAGCCATCTGCCGAGCTGTGGCTGTGAAGGTTGCTGAAGGTCACAACGTCACAGGGAGTGATGCCTCAACCGCAGAGGGTCCAACACAGGGTAAGAGTCGATCATGGGTCAGATTCTTAGTTGCATGTCAGCACTGAACCTTTGAAACATTAGTGATGGCCCTGTTTTGTCCATTGAGTCAGTCCTCAGGTGACTAGTAGTGACTACTAGTAGGTTCACTAATAGTGAATAGGAATAGAAAACACGTGCTTTTGCTACAGTGTAATTTGAACATGTCTGTTTGTTGTTCTTTGGGTCTGGGTAGTCTCAGTTTGTCTCAGTTCAACATTCTGGTACCATGGTGTCTTCATAACTTAGTGAGACACTTGAATAGAACTGAGACATGAATGCTTGAAGTGACATTATTTGTCCTGAATAAAGCTCTGACTGGTATGAATGAACATTGGTGCTGCATGGCTATTGAATTACTGCTGTTTAACACAAGGTGGCGCTAGTCGACTTGTGTTGGAGTCATAAAAACAATATTTTAAGCACATTGCATGGAACAAACAGGGAAATGAT
This sequence comes from Macropodus opercularis, assembly GCA_030770545.1. Taxonomy (NCBI): domain Eukaryota; kingdom Metazoa; phylum Chordata; class Actinopteri; order Anabantiformes; family Osphronemidae; genus Macropodus; species Macropodus opercularis. The sequence continues at coordinate 4,741,086 of CM061094.1, read as the reverse complement.
TCCTGTCTTGTTTAAGGTAATAGTGTGGGGAAAAAACATTTTTTTCAATTTTCAACCCTCAAATCTTTGTCTTTAAAGAATTTATGTATATATACACAAATTAGTTTGTTCTTACTTTTTTATTTTTCCAAAGGGATGTTATATGTGCTTGTTCTGTCTGATGATTTTCCATATACCTGTGTGTGTGTGTGTGTGTGTGTGTGTGTGTGTGTGTGTGTGTGTGTGTGTGTGTGTGTGTGTGTGTGTGTGTGAGATCAGAAGTAGCACCTCCAGAGATGCCTATCGTGATTGACCACATCGCTCTGAAAGACATCTTGGGACCTCCGGTGTTTGAGATTGAGGTAAGCAGAGAGTGCAGGAGCTTGGTGCAGCAGACAGAGCAGCATCTGCAGATCAGTTCTCATATTCAACAAGTTGTTGATTAAGGAATGTACCTCAAGTTAAAGTTTTCTCTGTTGAAGGTGTCTGAACGGCTCACACTGCCTGGGGTGGCCCTGGGTCTGGCCTGGACCCCCCTCGGAGGGGAGATTATGTTTGTAGAGGCCAGTCGCATGGAGGGAGAAGGTCAGCTCACGCTGACCGGTCAGTTAGGGGATGTTATGAAAGAGTCTGCACATCTGGCCATCAGCTGGCTTAGAACGAATGCTAAAACCTACCAACTCACCAACAGTAAGTACAAACACAGATCTGTGTGTGTGTGTGTGTGTTTACAGTATATATAAATATACATGTATAAATTGTAAATAAGTCTTGTATACATGTAAACTGTTTGTGATTGAAAAGTGGTTGGGGGTCCAGATCCATTAGAAGGGACCGACATCCACCTCCACTTCCCTGCTGGAGCTGTTACCAAGGATGGTCCCTCTGCTGGCGTTACCATAGTGACCTGCCTAGCCTCACTGTTTAGTGGACGATTAGTACGATCAGATGTTGCCATGACAGGAGAGATCACATTAAGAGGACTGGTGCTGCCGGTGAGTAATCAGATTCACCACACATTATAAGACATACAGCACCCAGTTTTGAGCATCTTGATTGGTCGGTTGTGCACAGGTGGGCGGAATCAAAGACAAGGTCCTGGCGGCTCACAGGGCAGGAGTGAAGCGTGTCATTCTGCCAAAACGCAATGAGAAAGACCTGGAGGAGCTTCCAGCCAATGTCCGTGCTGACCTCGACTTTGTCACCACCGGAAACCTGGACGAAGTTCTGAACGCCGCGTTTGATGGAGGGTTTCCAGGGTCGGACAGTGTGCACACACACCCGCGGCTCACCAGCAAACTGTAACAGTTTCAGTTGTAAAAAACACAGTGAAAACACACAGTGATGGTATGTAGTGAAGAGAGTATTTTAGAGTTTTTCAAAATGCAAAGGACGAGACGACATTCGTTGGTGACTAAAGGCGTCTGCATGTTATGTGACCTAAGTTCATGTTGATACGAAGTAACAGCAGTTTGCTATGAATGCGTCTGAACACAGTACAGCCACTAACAGGTCATGTTGACCAGATGTAGTTTACATCATTGCTGCACTGCTATGACAGCACCAGTCAGTAATACAGCAGCAAAATTACAGCACTTAATCATAATGTTAATTTTTTCCATTGGTGCTGGAATGTGTACACAAAAAAAGAATTGATGGTCAGGTTTGACTTAGTAGTAGTCAAATTCAAAAATGTGTGCTATTTCTGCATCAATTAATGTAATGAATGTTTTAGACTTGAAGTCTATTTGCCCAGATCATACCACACTGTGACAGTGGTTGTAAAAGGTAATCACATATAATAAGAATATATAAATCATACTGTCGGTTAATGCTTTATGAAGAATACACTGTAAAATCCTAGGTTAAAAAAAATTGACACCTAGTTAATAAAATAAAGCTTCTTTCATGTAACTTTCAACACTTTAATAAATGTAGTTTTGGCATTTAATAGCGCATCGAAGCCTGTGTGAGGTGCTGTTTAGTCTTCTAAGGTCTGGAACTGGTCGGCTGAGTCTTGTTAAGTGCCAGTTGGTCTCCCAGTACACATGTATTACCTGCATTTGTATTCTTTAAGTCATTCACTACATTTGCTTGGTAAAAAGGAAAAAAAAAACACTATAGACTATAAAAGTGTTAATATATTTTTTATGTGTGTACAGTAACACTATGTGCATGTCATAGTCAGTCCATTGCAGACACACCCAGTCTGTTAAACCCCAGTATTAGGTTCTCTATGCTCTCTCCATTCAACATCCCCCCTCACCACAAACACTGAATGGAAGACCTTAACCTATAACATAATTACCCAGGGGCCTTTGGGGTGTGCATACTTTACTGGCAGCATGCCCACACTCATGACAGAGCTCACAGTGTAAGCTCTCACATCATCTGCACTGGTGCCCGTTAAGCTACTTTTAGGTGTGGGTTGCACCCCTGGGACTATGTTATGGAGAAGTAGGAATATAGAATGGGTTGACCCAACATGTCTGGAGTTGTCTTTAACTCTGATTCAAACTCCAGATGAAACTTTACTGTTCTTAATAGTCCCATTTTTTTAAATGCACCACATTCTTTTAAATTGATGAATGTACGTTAAAAAGAGGGAGTGTGTTTTGCAAGTCCCACATGAAGACATCACATAAAATTAGTGTGTGTGTCAGATCCACCACAGTGCAGAAAAAGCATGGGAAGAACTCCTTAATGTAACTGTCATCAAATTTAAATCCTCCCAACACAACAATCAATTTTACTCTGTCTCTGTGAATTAATCTTCTATAATGGTTTTTATAGAGCCAGAAATGTATCAAATGCCTAAATCACCAACATGACAAAATTATAAATGCCGCTGAGTATTACTGTACCCAGTTTTTTTATTATTTGCTTTTAAAACAGTTCTCATCTATAACTTGTCCTTCGTTTGCTTATGTTGCTTCCTCATTTCAGACAATGTTGGATACTTTTTTTCAAATTTGCTATCACCACTAGTTTTAAGCAAACAGCTTGTGCTATTCTTGTGTTCTTCACTGCACATCTGATCTACCTATCTGACCTCACAGGCTGCCCCACATCCACAGACCTACTTAACAATGATAAACCTAGGAGGCCAACAGAAGTATTGGGGACAGTGTAACTGGCTTGTGTTTTAGAAATCACATTTTTAAGCAACCAAATCCTCAATCCAGGGACATAAACAGATGTGAACTTGTAGTTCTGAGATGGTTCATGATGAATAGTGTTGTAATTCTGAGACTGCAACTTTTCCCCTGATGCAGTAATAAAAATATACCCAATCACACTTGTGGTTGTTAGGCTGCACAGCACCGACACACACAACCAGCCTCAGGTGAACAGAGACCTAAAGGATAAGTTACCACTGTGAGCCAGGACAGACAAGAGCTGCTGGTGGTACAAAGTGTGTCTTCCACCTTTCACACTGACCTGGATCGATCCTACTTTTAGACGCAAATAAATCCCCAGACGAAAACATTCACCTGCAGCATCAGTTTTGTGCCATTTGAAACCGATCATATTCCAGCATCACACCTAACCGTTTATTAACATGCACAATTCTTGATTATATTTTCTTTCCCAAGAGGTTTGCTGGGATCTCTCCTCTGACCCAAGACTGGGTGGAATTCTTAGAATGGAAAAAACATTTTTTTCAAATAATTAATATGAATGAATTGAACACACAGACAGGCATCCTATATTAATGCATGAATTACAGCAATCAGAATGTGATGCCTACTATTAAAAGAAGGAAAAAAGGCACCAAGGTATGAAAAAGATAGATTTATTAAATGACATATTAAAACAGAAAAGTCAGGGAGTTGAGGGAGAGCAGCAACGTTACCGAGACTCCACATGAAGAGAAAGGGAGAGACGAGTGGCGCGACTTCCCTCCCTCCCCAGACAAAAAAAAAAAAAAAAAAAAGGGTGGGGGGTGGGGGGGTGTGGTGAGAGAAAAGACTTAGCACACAAGAGGACAGAGACAAATACATGAGGAGAAACAATCTAACTCTGGAAAAGAATCTTTAGAAGAACGACACAACTTGCTTTTAACTACAAACACTGAAGTTTAGCCACACGTTTTACAACTGCCTTTTAATTTTTGTTTTTAAAAGTAATTACAAAAGAAAGATCAATATGATAATCTCCATTTAATAATAATACCAACATTGTGTAACGGTAGGAACTGTCCCTCATTCCTGGCTGGCTGATAACTCAATCAGTGGCTGAGGCCCGACGCTGGCAAACAGAGCACGGTGGAGGATGAGGGGAAATGAAAGAAGTGAGGGGAAAAGGAGAAAGGTGAGGAGGCTTCTTGCCACGTCTGACATCCGTGCAAACAGTTCTTCCCATCTCATACAAATAAAGACGACTAAAATTACAAAGACAAGAAATAAACCCCAAACAAAAACATTGACTCTAATGAAATGCAGTTTTTCCACATTTTGAAAACAGAACATGACCTCCGACACACACTCATTCAACCACTTTTACACACACTTGTGTGTGAGAACGCCACTGTTGTGTCCACTCCATGAAAATAACGTACAAAAAACCCCCAATAAAAAGTTAAATCCAGAGCAGACATAGCTGAGGGTCTTCCTAAATTCATACAGTATGAGAGCAGATCCTAACCTATCAACAATGACAGTTAACTAATAAAGAGCATCTGATGCACAATCATAGCTTTGGGGTGGACTGGTGTGAACCGGAGGGAAACCAGAGATGTTGAATCGCAGATGTAAAAAGGACATCCATGGACCCATAAGGCATGTCCAAGATTCCAGTCCTGAACATACCCAGGTGCTTATGGGTGCTACAGTCATCCATGTCTATGGGTGACAGTTCCAGTCTAAGCCATTGACAGCCACGTCAGTCACAGGTGATGATAAATACTCAAATCTACAAAAATGGGACTAGAGGATTTCATGACACTGGTTTCCAGTTTGAGCTAATCAAGGCCAGCCACAGTCGGCAGCGTGTGAACCATTCATTTCGGGGAGGTCTGCCGAGTAGTGATGTGGATTACAAACAGAAAGGAAAGCTAGATAGATACATAGCTGGCGAGCTACCTTGCACTGACCAGGAGTTTGTATTGGACATAGCTTAAGTCTTTCCTGCTGCATGGATGTTGCAGAGTGAGGCGGCTCAGCTTCTGGTGTCTCTGAGCGAAGGCTGGAGAGCTGTAGTGTCTGAAATGTCTGAGGATCGATGGAGAAGGAGGAAAGAAAGAGACACTGTTGAGAAACCACGTTAGGAGAGACATGACCAAGAAGCATGAACATCAGAGAATTTGAATTAACAGCTTTTTCAGTTTGTGTCTCCACATTGATGACAAAGATGTTGAGACTGTGCGTGCTAGCACGAGCCTCACATATGTTTTCATGTGTGTTTAGGAGTCTATAGCAGTCACTACACTGTAATGTCCTTGTGTTTACTCATTCATTCATTCAACCACCCATCCATCCCACCCCCTGGGGCCTCCACAGCTGCCTTAAGACAGTCCAGTTCCACATCTCAAAGGGTAAGGGAGAGGGGGGGAGGGCACTATGAGGTCACAATTGATTTGACCCCCTAAAATGAACAACCCCCGACAATCTGTAATTCCTTAAAACCATCCTTTGTTTCAGTCTTTTAGCACATGGAGATGGTGACGTTAATGCCTAGATTGCCGTTTTCAGCGAACAGCTGTGCGATGGACGTGTCAAACACCAGGCAGTCGCTGTTCATGATGGCCGTGGCGATGCCTTCGTGGATGGAGCGTGGTGTGGCCTCCCAGGTGAGTCTGCGCCGGTGCCCGTTGAGCTCCAGCCGGTAGGCAAAGTTTTCGGCCTGCTTGCGAGTCCCGATGAGCTGCACGATGGCAAAGAACTGCTGGTGGCCGTCGTATTTCTCCTGCTTCTCCAGCACCAGCATGAAGTGAAAGCCAAAGCACGACTGCATCATCACCCAGTCCACTGCACCCGGGAGGTTGATGTCTGTGGCCAGGAAGACAATGTCCTCACCCTTAACACAGAGACACAGGTTTAGAAATCATAACATAACAATTGACTCAGTATTCACACATAACTTAAAGAAAGTAATGTTTTTGAAAAAATACTGAGATCAATCATCTCACCTGCAGTGTCGTAATGGACTTGTGCTGATGCATCAAGTGAGGCATGACGGCATCCAGGGAGCCCTGCCACTTGCAGGAGGCACCAGGGCAGGGGCAGGAATACGGCCGAAACTCACACAGCTCTTCGTGTTCTGTCTTGTCGGTATGAGGCAGGGTGACTTCGCAGCCTGAAGAGGCATACTTGCAGGGGAAAAGGACAGAGTTGGCCACCTTCTCCATGGCCAGGTTCCTGATGGAGCCCAGGGGACCTCGGCATGTGGGGCAACAAGTGAGTTTGGGCCGGCAGTTGGAACATACCTGGGGAAAGGACAGGCAAGAGTCGGTGATGTTTAACCAAAATGATTTGTGGAGTGGGGCTGTTTTTTTAAATGATAATCTTAGCGATTTTCTTTGATAAGATAATTCTTTATTAATCCCACAGTGGGGAAATTCAATTATTACAACAGCCACAAACAATCAGTGCAAAAGAATGAAAGTGGAGCATTGCATGGTGCATAAAGTACAAATTCTTATAGCATTAATGTCTCAGTTATACCAAGGTTACCTAAAGATGAGAGAGATTTCACCAGGACGTGGTTGGTATTAGCCAGTCTTTGGTTATACATTTTCATGGTGATAGAACCCAGAAGATTAATTTCCAGACAGAGAGTAAAATTGACAGTTTGTGTTGGGAGGATTTAAATTTTCTTGCTCTGCAACTTTCAAGTTACTCCCTCTTTTTTTTTAACAAAAACAGGATTGTTTGTAGCAGTAACACTATGGCAAAATCTTGTACACACACTTATACATGAAGCAAATTGAAACCATGAAAGGGTAAATGTACACTCTTTAAACAGTCAAACATGCTTTGACTCTTGCAGTTTTGTTATATTCTAGAGTGGACTGTACATACCAGGTGTCCTGACTGGCACTGCAGGATGGGGGGCAGGACATAGTCAAAACAGACAGGACACTCAAACAGGCTGGCCAGGTCACTGTTGGAGGCTGTGGTGCCTGACAGGGTGGGCCCGCGCTGGGAGGGGACGCACTTGGAAGTTCCTGTGGGCAGCGCGGTGGCAGTCTGGCGACTCATTTCTGGTAAAAGGAAACAGGAGGCATGTAATAATTTAGTGACAAATCACATACTATATCACAGATACAAATCCTTCAAATATGGCAAAGGTATGCCCAACATCTGGACTGCTTCTTTTTATCCCCCAGTGCAAAAGTTGTGCCATGTCCTTGGATGTTTGTCTCAAACAAACCTACATCAAAGCTAAAAGAAAACTCACTAAATAATAAATGAGTACATCCATTATATCAGCAACAATAACAAAAAAGACTAAAGTTTGAAACAGATGCACACAAATACCAACTAGCTAGATCTTCCTAGAATATTTTGTTGTGTGTACACGTACACACACACACACACACAACATGCAAGTACATTCATTCATCTTCTACCGCTTCTTCCCCGCAGGAGCCTATCCCAGCTGGCTATGGGCTCTCGCCAGTCTGTTGCAGGGCCACACATGTCACAGTCACGCACACACCTAGAGTTTCCAATTGACCTAACTGCACATCTTTGGACTGTGGGAGGAAACCGAAAAGAACATGCAAACTCCACACAGAAAGACCCCCGGACGCCTCCGGGCTTTGAGGCGAAAGTGCTAACCCCCACACCACCGTGCCGCCCAACATGCAAGTCATCTTGTGCTTTGCTTACCATAGCAAGCAGGACTACAATCAACCGTACAGTATGCATGCTACACATATTTAAATGGATCTCTAGTGAATGTGTATACATTCACCTTAAATATTTCTTATACGGTATCAAACTATTTGCTGATGCACATCAATCACCGTGACTGCTCACTTCTCTCAAAGTGTGTTCCCTCGTCATCTTCCCACACATGCCAATTTGAGTGACTAGTAGGCTACATAATAATGGTAACCGTGTCTTGTAGTGAACCATACAGTTCAGACACTTGACACGTGAGTGCTGGCTTTTAGATTTAGGAGGAAAATGTCAAAAAAAAAAAATGGATTACATAAAAAATGAGCAGAGCATGTCTGGGACCACCGTGTGCAAAATGTGTCTATTATTGTCTGTGCAAAAAGTCAGTGCTGCAGGTTTTCTTAGTCACTTATATATAAAGAACATCTAGACAGTGAAGTCAGCTTAGATGTGGTGTATGCTGTTGTGTTGCTGTTCCCTGCCGTGCTCTGCAGTTGCCTTGGAAACATGTTTGTGGTAAAGTATGGAAAGGTCTGGGGAGCAGAGGCAAGAGAGCAGGTAGAGTGTATGTTGAAGAGGGACAGAAGAGAGCTATTGTAGATGGGAGAAAAGGAAATTTAGTGATAATAAGTGAGATAGGGAAGCCGGTGAGACAGTAATGTTTGAATTCAAGGAGGGCAAGCACATCACAAGTCATCACACAATCTGTGTGATGTTAATAAAACAACAAAACATTAAAATGAAAAATGAGCAAATAAGCATAAGGATATGAGCAACAGGGAGGATGAGGTTTCTCATGTCAGGTCTTTCTGGGCAGTAGAGGAATTTGGGTGGGATGACTATGCTTGCTTGTGTCCCCACCTACTCCACTACCTGGCACAGTAAATCCTTTTTTAGCCCTACCCACGGACAGATGCAGCATAGGGAGACCCAGAAGAGACAGGACAAGTGGAAGAGAGCGCAGTATGTGTGGGAGGTGACGACAACACAAGAAAGGTGTTGAGACCGCGGAGGAAAACAGACAGTACCAAAGGCTGCAAAATTAGCAACCATCAGCAAAATGCTCAAAACTATTTAGTTATGGTTGTATAAGCTGTAAAACCCGCCATCTATTTCAACAAAAGGTCTTGGCTGCTGGGATCCGGGATGATCAAACATCATCTGCCTTTAAGGTGGGAGTCATTATGAAACAAATGTGCGGCTGCTTAAAACATCAACGTTATTTATTTGTTTAGAAACTCCCCCCATTACACTGCAAATAGATATTTTCACAGCCTGGTTATTAACATTCAACGGTTTATTATCTTGTCCACTTACACAGGTGGTTATCCTAAAAACAATGAAAATAATGTGTTATTTTGATTACACCAAGACTACTGCCTGTGTAAGCTTCCTGCTTCGGTTTAGCTCGGTAATTGGCAGCAAAGCCACCAGCCAGGTCTGATAGGGTAAAGCTTCTCTGCTGAGGTAGGAAATTAAGGTAACAAGACTCAGACTTAGCTGGCTGTAACTGTGCCAGCCTGTAAACACTTCTGCTGCAATGAAGATAATGCCCTAAGCTATTAATAGACCTTCTTAGCTGGCTAGCATGCTAGCAGCATCAATACCAACCAGACCAAATTAGCTTAGGACATTGAGCTAGGCCAAGGCCAGCGACACAGTCTGTTAGAATGCAAGACTGAAATATCTAACATAGCAAAGGAACTGCATTGGCAGAAACTATGCTTCTAGCACAGAGAACAATGATACAAGTTAAGGTGGCTCAGTTGAACATGTCATATATATTGTATTATAAGTGTGTATAAATGATTAACTGATCTTATGCAGCGTACTGTTATCACTGGAATCGATCAACACAGGACCACAGCCAGGAGGCCACAAAGGTGGTGGTGAGAGGGTGGGGTCTTAGAAATGTCTGAACATGTCGAGCCCCTAGTATGACTGAACATTATTTAGTAAAGGCTGCAGGGATTAATTTATGAGTTGCCAAGGTTATCGGTCTCATCAATCTGTGCTTTCTCAGCAATTTCAATTCACTTTGTCATTAGTGTGAATAAAAATATGCTTTCCCGTGGAGTTATCTAAACACTGTGGGAACTTGGGTCCCCACACTGTAACCAATATAGCAGGACATGTTATAGCAGAATGGCTGTAAGAACACTGAAAATAGGCCTGATGCACAGTGAATTGTTTTCTTTTACCAGATCAGAGATTTAAAGCTAACTTCTGACAGAAAGCTTGGCCCTTGAACAACAGCCCCAATTGCTATTTAGCAGCACGTAACACTAAAACAAGCTACCACATGCAGAGATAAAGAGATTACATGAGGGGGATAAACATTTGACTTGTTCAACTGGCACTAGGGGACTAAGAAGGGACACTGCCAAGATAAATACAAAGTGCAGACAACTGTGGACCAGCACCCATTTGTTCCTATCATATGGCTCACAAAATACACAGTCCACAAACAATAAGTAAGGCTTCTGGGTTACATGTTTTACAGTGTGGACAATGAAGACAGATAAGCACACATAAGAAATGAAACATTCTAAGAGGACCTTTGCAAGATTATACATTGCTCGAGAAAGAAGAAGAAAGAAAAAGAAAAATAATGACTTCAGATGGGCTGAGGAAAATAATGAGTCAGCTAACCACATAAAATAAAAAGGAGGATGCACAGTGGTCTGGGTCAAGGAGATGAAGGGAAGAGTGATAACAGAAAGAAGAGTAGACAAACTATGACTCAGCACACAGTCCTTGGTGTTTAGGCTGAGCTAAAGACAGCATAGACTAAAAAATAGATTATGATACAAGTGGCCCAGCTTGAGAGCGCCAAATCCAAAACAAAGACACAAAAAAAAAAAAAAAAAAAAAAAGAGTTAGTCCCATAATGCATACACCCACCTTCGTCCATAAGATTTCCCAATAAGGCTTTCGTCTTCTCTTGAAATGTCTGGACCTCTGAAACGAGAAAGCAAACACCACAAGGTAAACAAACAACTTTCACAAACAGGAGAAACTAGTAGTTGGGAATCACAACATATCCTAATGCAGGAGCGTGTAAGAATTCAGACGGGAAACAGGAAAGCCTATCTTATTGATCCCATTGTACAGAAATAAAAGGCCAACATCAATATAAGTCCTCTGTGATATTCTAACATCTTTATAAAATGGGCCTCGTGGAGGTACGTTACATCACGTTAGTCCACAGAGTAGATAGAACAGTCTTTGTACTGCAACCATCTCTGCTGGGCAAACAGGCTGTTAAAAGACCATCAGGGCACTGTCCCTCTTCAGCACTTCCTTAGACTGAAAAACGCTCAGTCAAGGCATTTCAGCCACTTACAGCACTGCTAACGTAAAGTACATTAGGATAGATATCTACCATCATTGATTCCTAGTGTGCCATCTCCTGGCCCCACACTGTTTTTCCAGTACTGTTAATTCATATTTCATAAAGCAGGCAGACATCTATAGCTGGATGTCTGGATCTCAACATGCTGATGCAGAACCTATAGCTTCCCAGAACTGACCACTCACAAGCATGGCTTCAAAAAAACAAAAAAAAACCCAAACAAAACAGCGGTGAACTGCACAACACTAAATCACAAGGTCCTCAAGGTTATCGCACAATCAGAAGCTGCAATTACGCTAAAACCATTTGAATCTGACATTAACCTGCTGTACCCGTTTTTCATATCATGACGTCAAACAGATAACAAACAGGTAATTTGCTTTGAATGTGTCTTAGCGTATTGTTTATCACAATCTTTGCAGCCACAAAACAAATGCAAGTCATTTAGCTGCATTAATACATTATATATTGCAAGTTATACATGTTCTCAACTGTTGTGATTGCTGGCTGAAGCTTTACCTCAACGACTGCTAGTTTACATATACACAAATAGTCGCATCATGTGACTGAGACAGCAGTACAGAAAAGGTGGAGCCCATGTAAACACTGCAATCGTTATGCAAATACAAATATGCTCACAGTGTAAACACATGTACAGGATTTTCACTCTAGTGACATTAAAGGCATCCTAGACTTGCCCCTCTAACTAGCAGGACCAACAGATTTTCCACTGTACTGTATGACATGCAACAGCAACAGACTGCTTGCCAACAAAGGAGATAGTCTGTCTCCACTATTGTTTTATCTTCTATCAACACTCTCTAGGTTACAAAATGTCCTGTGATATAATCTCCATTCTAATTTGGGAAAAGGTGCAAGTTCCTTGCACAGCTAGAATCAGTAGAATGGTTTGAAGAAAGAAGCTAATTATAGCTAACAGAAGACTGACCACACGACATGTTCAAATATTTACATACATTACATAACTCATAGTACAAGGGGTGTGGCTATAAGCTAAACTCTCACAAGCGTTCGAACACAATAAAACAATATTAATGACAACAGTTTTCCCATCACACAAGATAAGTGGTCGTATTACACATCTGAGACAGATGTCCAGTGAGTGAAGTTTGTGGTAAGTGTTAACAAAATACCTAAAGCAAAGTCTTTAAGTCAATTCTATGTCGAGAAATGAACTTTGCTTCAAGTTACTCTGCAAATACATTCACTCGTATGTCACGAGAGAGAGAGAGAGAAAGATCAACAAACAAGAATAGGTGAATTTTTAGGGATGTAGAGAGGAGAGTATAAACAGAAGGCACAGAAGGGGAAAGACAAAACAAAGACGGAAGGGTGGCAACTATCTGGGGGGAGGGGAAGGGGGGCATAGACATGAAAGCAGGAAACTGGATGGAGACACACGAAAGATGAAGAGAGCATGGGTAAAAGGGGAGGCAAAAAACAAGCTGGGCTTTAATACAAACATGCCATTCTTTGTTCCTACTCTTTTCTCAGTCATAAACAGAATGCTGCATACTGTACAATCACAAGCCTTCTCAAAGCTATTTGACATGTATTGTGTCACACCGTTTCGACAGTTGTTAGCAAAGCTTCCTCAATTTCTTACTCCCAAACAGAGCTTCAGCTGAACTGAGTGCAGAAATTTACAACATAGTGTAAACCAGTTACTCTTTAGCAATACATTTCAAAAACTCATTCACCTTTAGTTCTGTGCACGTTCCTTGTGGGTACACATGAGAAGAGTCTGGACAAGGAATTCCAGGGTGGAGCATGGAGTGCTACACTAGCTGGCTTCAATTTGACCTGGATCAGAGACATAGGGGTAGAACAATCATGCAGCCCACGACTGCCATATATCTGTGGCGTTTTCCATAGAACCCACACACTGCCGCTGCACAAAACATGCAACAGAACAGGGGATCATGTTTCGTTTTCTTGCTCCCCCCTTTCAGGAGGCATGAGCTCATGAGAGTCTAGGGCAGGCTGTAACAAAAGAATAGAGACTGTGTTCATACAAGGACATACAGAGTTCCTTACTGTCCAAAATGGAACACAGCCCAAAAGGTTAATTACTTAACAAGAAAGACCAGAATGCCTACTGGTATGTCCCCCTAAAAAAAAAAAAAGGCAGAGAATCCCCTAGGTTACAGGAAATAGACCAGCCACTGACATCCTGTTAGAGCAGCAGGCATCAATCAAACCTGCCTATCAGGTCAAACTGAAACAGAACAACAAGTAGACAGGATCAGAAAAGCTCACCAATCTCTGTTATACCAATAAGGTTGCAAATTTAGTCAACAGAAAAGATTGTGAGCAGTGGTCTAGTAGTGCGTGTTCAACCTGACTGTTCCCAGTCAACCAACAGAAGCAGAATGTTCTGAGCAAAGTCACCATTTATGTTTATCAGCTCTGGATAATAATCCTGTTCCAGGTTGCACCTAGGATGTTTGTGGTGCCATTTCTTCTGAGAAAGTCTGGCACAGTATAAATGCAGCAAAAAAAGTACATCTTCTTCTGAAGCCACTTTCCAAAATTGCAGGTTTGCACCACAAAAACACACTTCCCACAGGAAAAGCACAGCTGGTTTCGATGAAAAACATCTCGTATCGTGTAAAAGACTAATCCTTCGCTGATCTGAAAAACAAAGCTGTGCTCTCTTTCGGCTTGCTGGTCAGACAGCTGTATCTTGTGAGAGCAGCTAAAAAGGGAAAGTCCCAAGCACAGTGTCTCTCTCACAGTTTTTCTCCTCTGTATTCTTATTCAAGCCATGGTAGGGTGTCCCCTGGAGTGTGGGGTAGGTGTCACTGCTGCTGGTGAGTTTGTAAGAGACAAAGAAGCTAACTGGCATCCGATGTCAGTCCAAACAGAGCATGCTCACTCACACCCTTCCTCTTTCTACCCAAAACACATAACCCCTTCTTTACCACTCACACATTATTTCTCCTTCACACAGACTTTGACCTCACAGTACATTAGCTCTTATCCCACTCACATAATGTTCTATGCCCTACACTTCAGCATTGCTTCAGCAGAGAGAATTTTGCCTTCTTTCTCCTAGCTAGAGATCTCTCCCTTTCTCTCTCTCTCTCACTTGTGTTTCGTTCTCCCTCTGCTCAGCTCTGTGGTATTGCAGGTCTCAGATTTCAGCCTTGTCTGGCTGCAGGCTGTACCACCACCAGCTGCTCACGCCATACCTCACTTTTCCTCTCGGTCTTTTCTTTTCACTTTATCCTTCAACTGATTTCTCACATGTAACACGTTTAATAAACTATCAAAGCTGAATCTGAAACTTAGTTCAGACTTAAGAGTTGATGCATTTACATTGCAGATTTAATTACAGATCAAATATATTTTACACATTTCTGAGATTGTGATACTGCAGCCTATGTGAACATTAACCATCTGTTCTTCTTTCATTCTAGGTATAAAAAAAAAGTTTATTCCTCCTTTGCCCCTTCTCTCTGTGCATAAACTCTGGCTAGCTCTCCTTCTTTTTAAACAAATACACACACATAAAACTGAGCCAGGCAGGAAAAGGAGCCCAAGTGAAACCAAAATATCACTGTGAGCCAGAATGTGTGTGTCAGCAGGAGAGAATGTGATAGCTGGCTTTAGTGCACAAGGAAAGAGAGACACTGGCACCATTCAACTCGAAGCACTAAAATGCATCTTGGGTGATTTAGTCGCATATGGACAGATCAAAACACAGATGCAATGGCTCCCAAAACACACGGATTACGTACTGGGATTCAGAGGTTTAGCTGCCACTGGAGTTGCTCTGGAACATTTTTAGTAGTAGAACACAAAGAATTGCTCCATGAAATTGGTAACAACTTGTTTGAGCTCAAAAGTAACAAACTAAAAAAGTAAAAAACAAATGTTGTGTTAGGGTAGGGATGTGCTATCGGTTTACCAGCAGACATGCATAAATAAGGGCCACTGATATCAAAGAAATTTCTACATTGTGTACATTTAAAGGATTTAGAGGAATGCAAAAGGACGAAGACTGTTGTTTTTTTCACTCCAAAGTAAGTACGAATTTTGTTATAATTTGTTATTATATTATTTGTTATATATTAAGTATATATATATTATACACAGTACAGTGTGGGATTCTGTAAAGAAGCCTAATGAAACTGTGCTCTGTTCTTTGAAAATCTGAAAAGGCATCAAAGCTGCTATGTACAAGGATCTCACAACAAAAAAATCCTGGGGGTGTCACCCCTCCATTTACAAGACAGCAGCCCAAATATTTATGGCAGTGAGTGCTCGTTTCACTTTAGCAGATGGTAATACTGCACTGCTTTTTAGTGGACTTGCAATCATTATGAGAGAATATGAGCAATTACCACAAAGCATGTTAGACTCACCACAAGCCTGGTGCATTTAGGGACAGTATTACAGGAGTGTTTTTTGTGAACAGAGCCCAAACAGCTGTATTTTATTAGTATTAAGCTATAACTATTTATATTTAAATATAAAGTCTTAAATGCTGTAGCCTTTTCAGAGATTATGATTCTCTGTTAGGTTAGCAAATGGTTAACCCACTACTTCAAAAAAAGTAACTTAAATGTTTAATGGAAAATAATTACATAATCATGTATATATAAAAAAATCATTAGATGCAGCCCTAACAAAAAGTATTCATACTGTATCTAAAAACATTAACATGCAGCACTCTATTGTAGGTCTTGTTCTAGTAATTAACTAATTAGCCAAAGTTCATGCATGTCAGGTTTTTATAAACACCTTTAGACTTACTCAACTTTGAGAGAAAGAGTGCTGTGTTCTCTTTAGCATTATTACGCTGCATCTGCTCAAATTATCGCCAGACTATATAAACATAAAGCAGTCGGAAATTCAGTAGCCCAAAAATATGGGCTCAAATAGAACCCACTGGGAGACACATGTGTGAACTAAAGACTGCACCAGTGAATGCCCAAAGTGTGTTATTAAAGGGGCATGGCAGCAGACAACAATGAGCCATCTGGACCAGGCAGCAGTTCATTACCAAAGACTCAACCACCTCATCACCTATAGCCAAGGGTTTACAGAGACAGAGAGAGGGAGGGATGAGAGAGATTATTTACATCTCAAGCCTTCCCAGACAATGCAGGTGTCATGCCAACAGACAGTTGCTGATTTTAAACTAAGAGTGTAAGAGAAACAACAAGAGCAGTGAGCTAGAGATGTGAAAAGCACACTGTGGCAACATGGCTGTAAAATATGCTAGGCCCGAGCCACGCACAAACCTGCATTTCCATATGAAATGACTCCTGCTGTCATTTGCATTTACAGACTGACTCAAACTAATCTGATGTGAGTCACTGAAAAAGGAAAGCAAAGAAATATATTCTAAATACTCTCTTTGATTAAATTAAGGTTCCATTTGAAATTGAATAAAATAATGTGACCTGCTAAAGAGGAGTGATTAAACAAGGCTTTGTAAGGTCCAATTATCAGTCTTTATACATTACTGGTTTCATTCAGATCACCAAGGACATCTTACAGCTACTTGTGAGCTAAATGTAGCATCTATTTCCAATCTCAAACACCAATCCTGCTGTTATTTCAGCATAACATATGTGTTATACTTATACAGCCCCGACCGGTCTCTCCAGCCCAGTTACTTCGAGTCTGTTTTATATGAAACACTACCTGCAAAAAGTTAATTACGCCAAGATTCCAAGAGAGCAAAGTTGTACCACTGTATAAAAGCAAAACAAAATGAGCCAGTGGAAGTTTTGGATGTACAAGTTAGGAGCCAGTTCACTTTTAATAAGTGGTTCTGCCATATGGCCCTAAGATGAGGTAATAGAGGAAGCCACAAACAGAAAGTTGTGCATCAGAAAGTGGCACCAAGTTACCCACAATGTCTGTATTCAACTTTGTTTGGCTCAGGTGCAGTTGCCATCTGGTCCATTTTGCTTCAGGTCTTGCTTTTTGTTCAAGAAGTAGTTTCATGCTTAGGTAACACAGGAAGAAGTCATTTAAGTCAGGTGCCAATTTTTTTTGCTGTATTGTGACTATTGTAACACTCTTTGCTTCTTAATAGAATGCGAGGACAGATCTGCTTGCAAACACGCTGCTGTCCCTCTCCCGCCTCACAAATTGTGCCCCCAATTTCAGAACAAGACCTAAATGCAGAAAAATCATAAAGAAAACAAACGTTTTCTTAATTGGGGATGTTTTAATTTCTATTATGTTAGCTATCACCTCTTTTACACAACAAGAAAAAAAACAAAAGCAGCAGCGCAGCTTGTTACCATGGAGAGGACACAGAGCAGGGATATCGGGACAGAGGCAAAACCCAACTCGACACACACAAACACACGTCTTGTGCAGATATGCACCATGTGCACACAGACACACTACGATCGAGCAAACAGGGACTTCCTTTGGCATTAGTAACAGATCTAGAATTACCTAACTGTTAAAGAGCCAATGAGTCACCGTCTATCTTGCTCATGCATGCGTGAGCACACACATACAAACGTAGTTCGACCTTTGTGACACAGACATAATGCATTCCCTAGCTTCTTATCTGACACCTAAACCAAACCTGATTTTAATGTGATCCTGAAAATGTTACAGCAAACAGCCCTTTGAAGTTGTGAAAACTGGACAAAAATGTCCCCACACTGGAAAATCCTTCTTTGGGTCCTTACAATGTAGCAAGTACCATAACACATGTGTGCCCTTGTGCATGAGGCTGGTAGAAGCAACTGACATTTAGTGAATAGAGTTCAGACCTTCCTCACAAGAATATGTGCTGCTGATGTGCTAGATTATAGATACGAAGATGCACGCACACACACACACACACACACACATCTCACTGCCACTTGATGGATTAAATATCATCTGGTCCCAAAGGGCCACTATGCATACAGGTATTTGGTAAAAGAGATGAGTTGCCAATACATAAATTCCATAAACAAAATGCATGCAAATAAATCTTGAAACACCATATGCTTTATCAAGTTTTTCAGAAACGTCCCAAGGTGACAATATCCCAAGATATGTCATGTGACACCAGACAAGGTAATCAGGTGACAACAGGAACAGCAACAGTAGAAGACAGAAGCACAAAGGGACCAGATGAAATTCAAACAGCAAGTATGCAATAACATTTAAAATGTACTAAACAAGCACAAGCAATAAATAAGTAAATAAACTAGTGTGTTAAATGTGGGGCAGAATCGCTTACAAACTTTTTTTGTAATTTATAAATGCAAATACTGTATTGATAAACATGGCTAAAGTGTGTAAATACAATACATTTGGGACAGACGGATACTGCCAGCATACAACAAACACCAGGCTAATAGTTTAACACACAATATCTAATGGACACAGACAATATATATTAGCACAGTTTATTCTTTGTCACAATAACATTAACAAATGCCCCAAACAGGCAAGTGTTAAATCGCAAACCTCCTGTATTTTCTGGTGTTTATACGAGTATGATTTCATGAGGATCAGTCTGTCATATCCATGACATAAATCCCCATCATCTCAGCATCTGTCCAAATCCATCCACATATGAAAAACACTATTGTGGCTACATTTTCAAGCAGCTAAGCCTCTCTAAAAGCTATGGAAATCCTCAGGTCAAAACAGGTTCATATCTACTGCTGCGTCACAGACAACCAGGACTGTCAGTGTCAGCATAAAAACAAACCAGTTATTTTGTAAAAATTAAAAAGTTTCCTCACTTTATTTTAATTACGGCTTAGCTATCCAAATTCAACCAGAAAACTAACTACCCGGTAGTCTGAATAACTCAGCTTTAATAGGACAATTTTTTGTTGTTGTTGTTGAATAGTGTAGCTTGTGTCAAAGCTACATACTAAACAAAACTGAACCTCTGAGCACAGGGTATCACCAGTTTCCATTTGTTATTTAAAAAAAAAACTAACAGCATTATTGCAGAAATAAAAATACCTTAATAGTTCTAAAACAATGTTTATAAACACCAGCTAGTGATATTAAACTGGTTAAAAAACAGCAGGGATTAAGATTAAGTATGACAATACCCGTGTTGCGCTCTACTGCCACAAATGTGATGGTAAACTTTATAGTAGCTGCAGTTGCTGAGTTCCTCAGCTTGGTAAACAGAAATTGTCACTGGCACTGTCATTTATACATTATACTGCACAAATTCAACATAACCACACTTTTAATTGAAATAATTACATTTGAAGAGATGTGCTTTCTTTATGCTCCGCTAGATTTGTGCTAAATTTATGATGAATGAAATCACTGTACCATCATCACAGGTGAGTCACACAATCCAAATCCGTGCCGTACCATTTTTGCAGAAACTAGTGTGCTAACTGGTATTCCGTTTCTTAAGCAACACAGCTTCATTTTCAACATTGTGTTGTGAAACTATCAGATTTGCTTATGACAGCATAGTTCATAACACGCCTACAGGTGTCCACGGTAATAACAACATAGCTACTGAGTTTGTAATGCACATTAAAGTAATTTAAGACACGGCAACAACTAAAGCCGACATTCAGCCGTCCTCTCCTTTGAAACAGGTCAAACACACACACAGCCACGATGGATCTCTGACAGCAGTCTGCCTTTACCATGAGTAAACGTTAAGTCATCACGTCCTCTACAGCCATCGTTAAACGAGTTCATAGCAGTAACGCTACTACACAAAACAATGCCACGGTGGGTTTCTGTTGACCTGATCTAACCTGCTTTGAAGGCAAGATGGCCTCGTCTAGCAGGACAGACATCAGCGTAGCCTAGCTGGCATTAACTGTTCCACACACACAGGCCTTGTCTTGCCGTAAAGCAGTACCCCATACCATACTAGCTAAACCAATCGGTGACTTGTTAGCTTAACGACTGTGCGAACAAGCTAACAGATACATTCACGTTATTAATGCACACTTACAACAACACCCGTTGCTCGCCTGGCATGCCAGCCGAATGCAAACTGCAGACAAATGCGAAGTATAAAACGTCAAGCCAAGGAACATTACTCCAACGCGACTATTCAGCTTCCTTCGCGAACCACAGTTAGCTTGTTGTCGGCTAACATTAGCACCGCGCTTATGAAGGAAGCTAACGTCTGGTACAGCAGGGGCTGTTGTTTTCTCCACCACACACAACACTCGAAAATCTGCTGTTCACTCGTCGCGACACACCCTCTTACCTCGGATGAAATATCCTTCAGTTCAATGTAGAGGTATGGGTGAGTGTATGGCGAGGTGAGAGGCACAAGATCCCTGTTTATCGTGTTTCATTCGCAAGCCCGGCGTACACATTGGCCTTGCTCCTCCAACACAGACCAGACGCCAGGCGTTAAGTATCAAGTTTGGCTCGGGAGCGCGCTTTGCAGGAATCTCTGACTGTAGCTACAGACTGGCTCAAATTTGTAAAGTACACGACATATAGATTCCCAAACCAAATGTAATTTCCAAATTATAACGTTCTGCTAATTCATTTCTAATTCTAATTCGTAATAATAAGCTCACTCACGCCTCAAGATATGCGCGCTCGCGTTGTGTAGTAGCTACTTCAACACACACGCGTCTCTACAGCTATGGAGACAAATTGAAGACATACGTTTTTTCATTTTTAAAGAAAATTGTAAATTAAAAAATGCAAAAATCTCAAAGCTGAAATACATGTCTTGAAAGTTGAAAATAATTTAAATAAAACAGCCAAACTGTTAAAAAACATCTAAATAATATACATTTGAATATTGGAAATTAGTTACATAAATAAATACAAATAATTATTAGATTTAATAGTCTTAGTCTAATATGTCTTGTCTTGGCTACAATTAAAAGCTTGCTCTATGTGGGAATTGTTGGGTTTAGTTGTGTAAGGTCTTAAAACCTTACTTGTAAAGTGCCTTGAGATAACTGATGTTGTGAATTGGCGCTATATAAATAAAGTTGAATTGAATTGAATTGAATTTGAGTTTCAAATCTTTTTCATTTTCACGCTGTTTTGAACTCAAAGGTGTATACCTTTCCAACATTTTTTATAAAACTATAATACATGCTCAAAAGTCATGACTAATGTAGCTGCTGCTGTTTCTTTAATTTCTATTTAGCAAAGTGTAACACTAAGATCTGAAACTCAAAAACAACCTGAATGGGAAAATATTTTTAAATACAACAGAAGAAGTGTTTGTAAAAATGTAAAGTATATAATTCATTTACTTAAATATTTAATTGAATTATTAAATTATTATTTACAGATGGGATGGGGACTCCACAACTGAGATTACAGAAAAGGATTGGGTATGTCATTTTTCTTTTTATTTAGTTTTGTTTGTGTTTTAATTTAATATTGTTTTGTTGTTTACAATTGCATTTCAAACTGACAAAATGTTTAATCCAAAGATTTTGGATCTAACACTATGAATTGTGGAAAATAGGACAAATGAGATTTCTCCCAGTGGGCCTGTGAACAAACTGGGTCTGCTGTTCAATGAAATAAATCTGAAATACTAGAGAAACAAATAAAAAGAGAGAGAGTTAACCAGGATGATGCATATGTTTCCACTTTAATTTTAAGAAATACAGTCATTAAAGGAGGAAGCAATGAAGACTGTAAATAGACTGTAGTTCCAAAAGTAATCCCTGTTAAATGAAAATAAAGAGACGATGTGATGATGATAAAAACACATGTAACTGGGATTAAGATTAAGGGGTCATAGTAATCTGGACTCCACCCAGCCAATCTAGTGGGGCAGAGGTGGGATGGGGGCTACACAAACTGGGATTACAGAGAGGGATTGGTTATGTAAGTGCATTGTCCCAGCAGGCCAGTGATTGGCCGCATGAGAGGGTGAGAGAAACTAGTCTTCTTTACTATAATTTGAAATAAATATTTTATTTATTATTTAAAATATAATATATAAGGTTTAACTGATTTAAACACAAAAGAAATGTATCATGACTTTACATGCCTGTGAATTAACTCAAATTAATCAAGCTCAGTTTACTTAACTCTAGTTTTACGAATGTTTTTTAATTTGAGAAACTAAAATTAAAACTAAAAGACTTTCAAATCACACAAACCAATATTTTATTCACAATAACACATAGATAACATAACAAATTTGAAATTTGTAGGTCTCAAAATAGTTTGGGGCAACAAAGGGCTGAGAAAGCAAGACATTTGGAAAAGATTCAGTTAATTGACTTCAGGTTTGTAACATAATTAGCTATAAATGAGATGTCTTAGAGAGGCAGAGTCTTTCAAAAATAATAATGGATAGAAGCTCTCCAATCTGTGAAAAAGTGAGTAAAAAGATTGTGAAATACTTTAAAAACAATGTTCCTCAACATAAAATTGCAAATACTTTGTAAATCTCATCATCTACAGTGGATAACATAATCAAAATATTTAGATTCTCTGTGTGTAAGGGACAAGGCCTCTATTGGATTCCATGGTCTTCAGGCCTCAAACGACATTGCATCACTCTTCAGCATGATTTTGTAATTGACTTTACTAAATTGGCCCTGGAATACTTCCAGAAACCACTGTTGGTAAACACAATCCGCCGTGCCATCTGCATTTGCCAACTAAAGCTCTATCACGGAGCAGGAAGCCATATTTGAACATTGTTCAAGCACTGTCATGTCTTGTGGGCCAAGTCTCATGTAATCAGACAAGTCCAAATTTGACAGTCTTGTTGGAAATCATGGCCGCTGTGTCCTCTGAGTCAAAGATGAGGGAGACTTTCCAGCATGTCATCAGTGGTCAGGTCAAAAGCCAGCATCTCTGATGGTATGGGGGTACATAAGCACATACAGTATGGACAGCTTGCCTGTTTTGGAAGGCACTATGCATGTAGAATGATATAGACACGTTTTAGCGCAACATATGTTCCCTCCAGACGACATATATTTCAGGGAAGGCCTTGTGTATTTCAGCAGGACAATGCCAAACCACATACTGCAGCTATTAAAACAGCATGGCTTCGTCGTGGAAGGGGCCAGTTGTTGGCTTATTTGGCTTACCTGCAGTCCAGATCCTTCACCTATAGAAAACATTTGGTGTGTCATTAAAAGAAAAATAGGTTATTTGGGTTAAACATTTCTACTGAAATGCACTGGGCACTAAAGCAACTACTAAACTTAAGTGTAGTAAGTTACATAGTGTTTCCAAGGCAAAAGATGAACTTCCTTTTGTAAGATGACTGAAGCTATTACACAGAAAATAGGCAAATAAGTAAAAGAAACAAATTACTCTCACTCACACATATTCTACTACTTCACATCTTAAGGGCATGCTAGAGCCTATTCCAGCTGTCAATCAACCCTAAAATAATCTAAAATCATCCAGTTAACTGTTAACAGGGAACCGGTTTTACATATAAATCTCTGTTTGTTAATGAAGATTACTAATCAGCTTGTGAAATCTTGTAGTTCAGGAATTAGTGTTGCAATGACAATTATAATACATTAAGTGACACACAAGGCATGGTTTCATTATTCCTATATTAAAAATTTCTTCATGCAATGTATTGTCAGAGATCATGCTGAGCATTCCTCACAACAATGAGATGAATGGCGTAGGAAAATGAAGAAGGAATGAAGTTACAGAGAGAGCAGTGAAAAGTATGTGTGTGAGGGGTTGGGGTTGGGGGGGTGGGGTGCAGAGGAAGTCGGGGGAACCAACCCCAAGAGAATGTTAAGATGTGCTGGTATGCTGGTGGAATTTGATTTTCTGGTCAGACATAACAAGATATACACATGTTTTTAGTGTGAAGGTAAGATGGGGAAAAGTGAGAGGAAACAAAAACAAGTAAGTTGAAGAAATTTGAAAAGGGCAGAAGAGGAGTCTGAGAGTTTGAAAGACAGGAAGGAAATGCAGAGATAGGGGTGATGGTTTTAAGGAAGAGGGAGGGGAGCCTAGAAAGAGGGGAGGGAAGAGGAAAGACAGAAAAGAGAGGGTAATTGTTCATCAGCAAATTCCAGACAGTGCTGTTTGGGGATGGGTCCTCAAAGTCTGAGCTGTATACTTCACTGCTGTGAACCTAGACTGATTTCAAAGCCCCCCGCTTTGTACTTTAGTTGATGTTTGCTGAGTGACAAGTAGGTAGGAGGTCAAACATGAAAAGAAAAAATTGAGTATGAGGCAGACACTTGGTTGGATTGAGGACATGCACAGTACTTGAAGCATGACTGGCCTGATGTTGCCCTTAATGAAGCATTTCAAGATAGTCTGAAACTACAGCATGTGCCAAAATTCACAAGGAATCACATGAGGCAGCTTTGCACATTTCCCAGTGACATGAGATTTATGACAGGGGTTGTTTCTTTGGCTGTGTGTCACATATAATTCCATTATGGATTTCCTCTCACGCTAACTCACTGTGTAAAGTCTTCTGGCCGCCAAATAGCTTCACGCCAGATTAATTTAAATATGTAATTATGAAATCTGACTATTAAATTGTGGTGTATAGGTTGTGATTAAAGCACAAGTGCAGCACAAAAAGAATTGTCTATGTCTATTTAACCAAAAACTACAGGGTTGTGAATGACATATGCAGCATCTCAGCCAATTAAAGATATGACTCACCAAAATAGGGAAATGGTGGCACAGACTGTATTAGGGATTTGATTGTTCCCATTAAGGAGCCATTTTTGCTAAAGCATGTGACAACCTGAAAAAAATGAACATAAAAACATAAATTATGACATTAGTAAACATGTGTAACATATGTAACAACCCAGATCAAATCAAGCTGTAAACAAGTTCTTCCATGTGTTACTGTGCTCTAATAGATATTCTAACAGATAGTCTATTTGTTGAGACCCTGCAAATTCTTTTGCAATTGAAGCAATTAACTCAACTGTCTCCTTGACACAAAAGAACCTATCCACAAATTATGAATGTAAAGTAATACAAGATTTAATGTGGTGTTTTGAATGTGCCAAGAGGGGTGATCTTGTGTGCTGTGGCAATCAAAGACAATTTATCCAGAGAATTTATAAAAGTTTGGTTGGACACTCCTCTTTACTTTACTACTTTGAGATATTTCTGCCTGTCACTGATCTCTGTTTCTTTAGCAGGAGAATTTTGTATGGACATTGTATATTTATGAGTCATTATGCTCAGTGTCAGTTATTAACTGCTGGTTAAAGGTGCAAACTTTGGGATTTTTGGGCCACTGGGGTCAGGAAGAAGCTGTCTATGCAACATTGAGTAGATATTCAGCAGGCACAAAACTATCTGGACTAACTCATCTTCTTTGAGCTCTACTGTCTCCTGATATATTGGCTACAATAATATTTTCAAACTATTTGCTATTTTTGAATTGTAGATATTTGCTTGCTATTTGCTCTGGCCCTTTTAGCATGCAAAGGGCCTCTGTTTGCAACAAAACACATTGCAATCTGTCCCACATTACACTGCCAGACCTCTGGAGAATGCTCCTGAAACTATTGCTTGGCTACAGCAAACCTGCATCTGATTTGCATCAGTACTTTCCATTGCAGTCGAGGAATATTCTCTGGACACACACATGGTTGAGGTTGGCACATACCTTTGCCTGAAACACAAGGCACATGTGTTTGCATAATGAGAGGCAGACTGCATGCATTTTTTTCACCTGAAATGTGTGAGAATGTGAGCAATTCTCATCTATCTGGAAAATAATGATGTAAAATAAGAGATAAGATGATACAGATATAGTATGAATCTAAAAGGAGATGCACTGACCTTCCACCAGGCTGAATTGATTTCCTTTTAATTTTTTCCTTTTGCTTGAAAATATTACTGGAAAATGTCGACTGTTTTGATATATAAGTCCACGTCGAGCATGATCTACTTAGCATAGATCATTCTGATCCTCATCTGAGTCTAGAGGCGAACCACACACATTTGCATCAAGGCAAAATGCTTGAAAGAAGGGTGCTCCATTGTATAACAGACGCGTGGTCCCCAGCAGGACCTCACTTTAACATCCTTCCATATCGAATATCAGGAAGCACAGTATAAAGTTTCAGCATCAGCCAGATGGATTTCTTTTTGGCATCTGTCCTGTGTACATAGATACAACCTTTAACCCTGAAGTTTTTACAATGCTACAGGTTTTCACAACTGAACAGATGAACAGATTATTCTAGTGAAAGCTGGGTGTAGCTGAGTTTCCTCGGGTCACACAAAATAAATGCACAAGTAAAAATAATCATAAAAGGGTTGGCGGTTGTTCTGCCCTAACAGGTGCAACAAACCAAACAGGAGAGTCAGGGAAATGTTGTTTGGTACACAACACACCCATAAAGTCCCAAGAAAAGATTTGATTGGGAAAATACTTGAAAATGTTTTGGATGACATGGTTATAATAAATAAAAAAATAAAATAATATACCTTTTTTTGGAAATAGTGAATGTACTTAGCAGGAAATTAGTAGATTTTATGCTATAAATATAAAAAATAACAGCCTTAGCGAAAGTAGGTGATTATATCAGGAGAAATGTACATTCCACTAAACTTAAACAATGACCTCATCTTGTTATTGTTAACAACTGCTCACTGTTTTTTAAATTAAATTTATAATTTCAAGATTATAATAATAATAAAGATAAGATAAGATAAGATAAGACTTTATTGATCCCACTGTGGGGAAATTCTGGATTCTGGATCAGTCTTCTACTGAAGGAGCTGCACAGAAATTCCACTGTCTGATGCAGTGGGTGAGTATTGTCCATGATGGATGTCAGCT
This sequence comes from Macropodus opercularis, assembly GCA_030770545.1. Classification (NCBI taxonomy): domain Eukaryota; kingdom Metazoa; phylum Chordata; class Actinopteri; order Anabantiformes; family Osphronemidae; genus Macropodus; species Macropodus opercularis. The sequence continues at coordinate 4,714,163 of CM061094.1, read as the reverse complement.
TGGCCAATGGACAGCCCAGGACAGAACTGGTCCTCCTGACCAGCTTGTTGAATCTCTTTCTGTCTCAGTCTGTGCTGCCCGCACCCCAGCAGACCACAGCATAGTGGATAGCTAAGGCTACCACAGAGTCATAGAATGTCCTCAACAAAGGTCTGCTTACTCTAAAGGGTCTCCTCAGATGGTGGGGGTGACTTTGGTCCCTTCTTGTACAGGGCGTCACTGTTATGAATCCGGAATTTAACATTCAGCAGATCCAGACTCAATGTGGGCAGCCATCTGCCTTGACCGGTAGCGGTGAAGTGATAGAGAAGAGAGAAAACAACACAACAACAACAACAATAACAAGCAGCAACAGACACAGATGGTTGGACCAGCAACTGAACACTGGAGGTACACAGCTCTGAGTCTGACAATACCTGTATTGAGGACAGAGAGAGAGAGAGAGTGAAAGGCAGAAGCACAATTATGGGAGATGGGTAAGCATTAGGAAGGTGGACAGAAAAGAAGAACAAAAGAAGAAAGGAAAAGAAGTACTCAATAGGGGAATACATGACAAAGTGAAAGAGGACAAAGTTGAAAGACTTTTTTAGATTTCACAATAATTACTGTATATACTCACATATATATATTCACATGAAGAGACAGAAAGATGTGAGAAACCCTACATCCACTGAAGAACTTCTGTTTCCAAGATGTTTGGAACAACCTATCAGCCGAGTCCCATCAAACACTGTGTGCAAGTGAACCTACAAGAACTGCTGCTGTTTTGAAGGCAAAGGATGTTCACACCAAATATTGATTTGATGTAAATTTCTCTTTTGTTCATTCACTGCATTTTGTTTGTTTATAAAAAATAAATGGTTAACATTTCCATTTTTGAAAGCGTTCTTTGGTTACAGCATTTCTTTCACACCTGCCTAAAACTTTTGCACAGTACTTTATGTACATTTTGATCATAATACAATATTTTGGTCAGTTTTGGGATTCATATATCACATGCACATCACACAGTTGAAGCTGAAATTACAGTCCTGAAATAAATCCTCCTCCATGAAGATGACACTGTTTAATAATGTCATTACAAACGTCTTAACTCAACTGTGGCCAATCCTAAAGGCCTATCCTAAAAGCTATATATGTTGTCTCTGTTAGTGTATTTATTAACTTCATCACATACTTGATGAAGATCACAAATCACACAAATGATATACATGACATTTGGTGAAGCCATAAGATGTGAAGCCTATGACGAAACCCTTTGCTCTAGTGGTCATAGCTGAATCCACAGGGACCCCTAGTGAATAAATAGCAGAGGTGCAGGTGGGTGTGCACCATGCTACCAGAAACTTGCTAAACAGCATATTACTGTAATTTTGAGTGTTTCAAATCCAACATAGAGCAAGCTTTTAACTGTAGCCAATCAATAAATTGTACATTTTAATAGCAAAGAGGAAAAAGTTGAAAAATGATAGACCAAAAGTCAAAAGTATTCACTCACCCATCCAAGTAATGGGAATCAGTGCACAAAGCAAAGTCCATAAAGAAATTAAAGACAGAGTCTGGTGTGGATGAACTTGACTGGGCTGCACAGAGAACACCTTTGGGATGAATTAGAGTGGAGACTGAGAGCCAGGCCTTCTTGTCCAACATCAGTGTGTGACCTCACAAATGTGCTCGTGGAAGAATGGTCAAAAATTCCCATAAACACACTCTTAGAAGATGAGTGGGTAAGCTTTGAAACCATATTTTTGGAGTTTAGAATGAAGGAAATGCACAGAAAAGGTTTTAAGGGGGACTGCTGCATTTATTTCTCACATATATATATAAACATATGTGCACCGTGGGCAATAAAGGCTTGTATTTACAGAAAAAAACATACTGTACACAAAAATTATAATACAACAAAAGAGGGAAAAAGTCCTTCAATAAGCCTTACAACAACAACAAAGCAAATAAAAACTTAAATGATTTTTGACACCTTGTTTTTGTGAGGAGATTTAAAGTGTCTGTATATTACAAAACTCTGATGCACATCTAATATGCAAGCTGCAGTCCACATTCTCTGTGTGAGGTTAAAAAAACAACAACACTACAAGCTTTCTGGAGATTCATCAATGAAACTGTATTTCACTCACTACAGCATTAGCAACCGTCAGTGCATTAAAGTGAGCGATTAAATACTAAAATTATAACTTAAACAAATGTGTGTCTGTAATAGTTTTTGGTGAGTAAGTGGCACAGTTCTAATCACCTATTGAACAAAGATAAATCTGAACTCTTGTAGTGTTTGTTTCTATCCAACGGCCAATGGACCAACACGTGTTGTCTAAAGACCACGGCTAAGAACTCGCAAAGCATTTAGTAGAGTATCCAACTGAAACAACTGGTCCCAGGAACAGGGTCAACCAAAGAACAAATTTTCTTCATATTCATAAATCATCAGAACAATGAATTCAATTTCAGCAACTGGGGTTTTCCCACAGCTTTTCAGAGATCATTAAGAAACATCAGGTTTAAGAACCAACACAGAGCTACCAAAGATCATGTCTGATCATGTTACAGGTGAGACAATTTCCGACAAAATGTCAGTCCTTAACAAGCAAACTCACCTTTGTTTTTAGAGAGAATAGGTAGTGTATAAAGGCCTCAACTGGTTTCTGCCAGGTTATTGTGTGGTGTAAAGACCATTTTAAAAGAACATGACAATGGCATATTGCTGTCAACCTGACAAAGAAACATGTGCTCAATTTCCCATAACAAGAAATATTTTTACAAGTTATTAGGAGATTATGTATTTTTGTTATTTCAACATACTAAATCATTTTGTTTTACAGGTGACTTTTCAGATTTATCTCACTAGAAGTATATGAGAGTCTGGCCCTGCCTCCTTTAAAGCAATCAATGTCCCTAATTTTGTCTGCCGTAGTGCAACAGATGAGCATTTCTGCTTGAATTACAGAAATGGATCAGATCAGCTTGCAAATCATTTACTCATAGTAAATTAAATCTGAAAGAGTGAGGAAACTGCACATTTTCATAAAATATGTAGCATTGTACTGTTCAATGTAAATCTTGAGACTTGAATGTCCTTTTTGCAATTGTACAACATGAATACAAAACTGATCGTCAGCAAATGCATTGGGAAACAGTCCCTTTGGAGTTTTTATGTCAGTAAATAAAACGTACGTTTACATTCACACTGTGCGTTTCCTTGAGCGTTAATTTTAAAACTTTCACAGTTTACTAGCAAGTACGCTTTTGTTGAAATACTGTTAAACCATCAGTTAGGCATCACGCGTTTGTGTTGTAAACATGTACACGACAGTTCCATGTAGCTGGTTAACAGGTTAAAAACTCCACAGGGAATGTTAAAGTTAACATTTGGATCATTTCCTTGCTGGTGTGAAATGAATGTTCACTGAAATTCTCTGTTTCAGAAGATAAGTGTATAAGTAGTATGTTTGCAATGTAAAGCCATGCAAAAGCCTGACGATGCCCCATTTGTGAGATTGTCTCTTTGAAGAGGTTGTACAGTTCGATGGTAATCAAGGGTTTTGGAAACGAATCAAGTGTTGAGCTGGAGCCAGTGACACACTTGAACAGTTTCCAGAGCATAACATGGAGCATAACTCTCCTGGTGCTGCTACAATGTTCAGGGAAACTTTTGTCAATGACGTTTGTCTGTAGTTACAGAAGTTATTTATTACCAACTGAAAAGTATAGATTGCTTAAACAAACAAGGTAATTAGTTAACGCTCTTGTTTCTGTAGACACAGTGATGTTCACTTTAATAATTTTGAACGTATAGGAAAAAAACCATCCCAATAATAACTTTTGCCAATAGCAGCTGGTTTGATAATCAGTCTTTGTGTAAAACAATAATTATCAAAAAAAAAAAAACTCCATATCCCCAAAGCTGGAAGAAATGGTGAAATAAATTATATTTATGCCGTCGCATATACATATATACTTCCATGTGTTTATGTATTGTTTATTTTTGTATTCACACAGCAGAGGCAGTCCTTTATCCCAGCAACAACCCTGACAAGGCGTTCAAGTCTCTCATATATGGATTGTCGCTGAGGATGCGATCAATCCGTTGCTTTTGGTCGGGAAAAATGTCATACAGCTTTCTCTTCAGCTCTGACGTCTCTCCCGGAGAACGCTGAGGAGGAGGTGAGGGTGAAGGTGGAGGGGAACGGCGGGGCGGGTGCCATTCAGGGGGACCAGAGTGGACCCAGTGTGCAGAGTGGGGGATCAGTGAGGGAGGAGGCCGGGGTGTGGAGGCAGAGGTCCGTGGAGCAGAGTGGAGGGCCTGGACGTAAACTGGATGCTGCTGGGAAGATGACCGGAGGTCTGGGGGTCTCAGAAGAGGAGGAGTGACTGGTGTTCTCCTGAGAGTAAGAATTACACGGACACCCATTAGCGATTAGATGATCTCTTGTGTTACATTCAAAATACAAGATTACTATAAAACACACCTATTGTCTCTACGCAGGAAGATGTCGAGGTGAGGTCCATTTTTTCCCAGGGGGTCATCAGGGATCATGAAGTGGTCCTCCACAAAAGTAAACTGAAGCAACCTGTAAGTCAAAAGGTTGACTTGTAAGCAACTTGTCTATCAATAAACATATCTAAGTAAAGTAGAAGTAGTAAACTAAAATTATACATTGTCCAGTGCATGATAAAACAGTTTTATGCATATGAACATCTACTTTATTTGTTTTTGCTGTGGGCCGAGTAGGTCAAACCAGAGACTAATCTAACACAACAGCAAAGGTCCAAAATTAGGAAGTGACCTGTGATAGCTACACATAAACTGAACCAGGCAAGAGTGTTACTGTGCAAATCAAAACCAGCTTTATTATTAATAAAAACTGTCTATTCCCAGATTGTCCCACCTAGATTTGCCCTTCCAATGCAGAGACTGGGTCCGTGAATTTCATATACTTCTCCATCCTTCGAAACATGCCTAACCACACTTAATGACTGCAAGCAACAAAGGCGACTACCTGTACTCTTTATTAATACTCTCTCTAGTCGTGTGGTATACACTGTCCAGCAACATTTGTAAATGATGCTTTTAGAATCAAAAAACCTCACAAGAATACGAAACTTCTTTATCAACATACTTGTTAGTGATTGAGCATTAATTTGAGTTGGGTTTGTTTTGGATTTTAAACAACTGATTTGATTATTAATAAATAGCAAAGTGTTTAAACATAAACAAAATAATTATGGGTACATGGGTGCCTTAATGGACTTTCCAATATCATTCTGAGTAATAGATCGTATAACTGATTGACTAACTGAGCGCTAATTGAGCTTTGCTTACAATACACCAAACACAGTCACCTCTCTTGGATGATCTTCCGCCAGGTATCAGACGTGTCAACAAAGTCTCTCAGGTTGTCATTGGTTACAATGATCCCATCAGTCTTTTCTGCGAGATGAAGCAAGAACCTGATTGAGAGTCACAAAGATAGGAAAGGAGGGGGAGAGTGAGACAGAGTGGAAGAAAGGGATTGATTGTAGTGGTAATAGGTGGGGACTAAGACTTGCATGGGAATATATTCATAAGGGAACACAATTATGTAGAGATAACTGAATGGATACAGTATGTACCTGACACATCCCCTCCACTAATCAAAGCATAATTTGTTCCTGCTAAGTTACTATTATTTAGAAGATTCATCACTGATGTTGTTTAGGCTATAAAGCTTGTGCTTACTACCTGTCATCATGGGAGGAAATCCTCTGTCCACAGACCTCTCTGGAGGGAGTAAAGGAGAGCAGTCTCAGGTCTTCCAATTGGTTTAAAAAATGTTGCTCTGCAATGACACATCCACATTAATATTTGAGAGTGAAGTGGAAACAAAAAAAAAAAAACACCTCACTAAATGCTTGTTTAAATCCTACATAGTTCAACTGAGAGACACTCTGGTATATACACAACACTGTCAGACACAAACTGTCTGGTATACACATGTAGCAATGCACCTGTTGTGAGTCGGTCTCTCTTTTGACGCCACTGAGGGACAAATACTGTGATCTCCCTGTGACCCCGTTTCCAAAATGTCTCCACAGCTAGTGCGATGCCTCGGCAGGAGAAGAATCGATGAAGGCCGTGACTGGAGACAAAGAGATGAATGACAGCATAAGAACCAGAAAAAGATGGACAACCTGAAGTAGTTAGAAACACAGAGGTGTACACACACACACACACACACACACACACACACACACACTTATTTATTGTAAAATGACAGTATTTATGTATGTACGGAAAATACATATACAATAATTTGCAATTTGACTCAAGTGTTTTAATGGTTGATGTGTTAAACAGGAAGGAACAGTGAATCTTCTTTAAAAAGTTGCAAAGACCCAATGTAAAGCTGTTTTGTAAAGTCCAATGACCTAAAATATATCCCAACTAAAATGCAGGGCTGTTGCAGTTACTGGAAATAATTTGCTAGCGTTATAGCTGCAAACGTTGGTCACACACATTTAATAAGGGTACAGTTTCACATTTTACCATTGGATAATTTTCCACAGCAATTAATGCACTTCTGGTCTCTTATATTTAATCAGCTCAAAGTTTTGTAGAACTGGGTTAGATTTAGGTCTGGTTTTCCCTGGCAATAGGTTTGTTTTTTTTACACAAATGATTACACCCCCCAAACACATGTATACGGAACATCATGACTGACCCAGATTGATGACAGTGACGTTCACAGTGTGTACACGAACGTCAGACAGCTGTAATGCAAACCACAAAACAACATAAACAGCAACAAGGATGAGTAACTCCCAGAGAGCAGTCAGACTTGCTATACAGGAAGCTGCTGCTGTGAGCCACAAACCCAAAATAGTCCATCAGTCCATTTTAGTTCGTTGTGAATTTTTATCAGGTCTGACTTTTCTTCCCTGTTTTTTGTATTGTCCAGTGCAAACACACAACATTTGCAATTGGAACAATTTTCTGAGAAGTGTTGCATTTTCTGACAGAATTGCAGGGGTGCCGGTATTTGTGGTCATGACTAGTGTGATGAGCAGTTTAAAAAAAAAAAAAGTATTAATTCAGTTAGATGTACACAGAAATGACCTGTTAAGGAAAGAGGAAAGACAAACACGGGAGGGAAGACAGGAGTGACATAAATATAAAAGAAAGTGGTTCTAAAAGTGAGAAGTCAAGGCAAGGTTGCCTCAGGATGAAGTATGAGATAGTACTAGGACAGAGTGTAGATAGAAATGGCTCTACTCCATCTGTCCCTGCGTGACACATACACAAAATTTCTGGAAAAATCTGAAATTTCAAACGCACAATATTACTAGAAGAGGCCTTCTTTCTCAAAAACACCCTCATGGTACACCCCCATACACTAATATCATGCCGTTACAACAGCTTTCGCTCTGCCAGGCATATACAACACACTCTCACACAAAAACTGATGAGTAACAACACTATGTGAATGTGTGGGATGGTTTTGGTGCACCTACACCAACCTACGCATTTTAACAGATGGTTCATTTCGAATGAACCAATTTGAATGTATAACTGTATGTGTGTGTGGCCCTAACTGATAGTGGTGATGTTGATGGGAAGGGTGATGACTTTGCATATGAACGGAAAACGTGGTGCATGTGCTACAGGTGTGGAAAGAGACATCATTCAAAACACACAATTACTGTCACCACAAGACTTACAACCATCTGTGTTAGACTCATATCGGTAAGACATGCTGAATCTGAGCGAGAAGAAAAATGTTTTGTGATTCTGACAATTATCAGTGAAACTCATCACTGATCCATTTAAAACGTTTGTATCATGTCATGGCATTGCCATGGTTACTGCCGCTTCTAGGGGTATCTTGTTTATATAAACCACTTAACCTAAATATCTGCATAATCCATTTCCTGCTCTTCTTAATCATATAGTTACTACAAAATTTAAGTTAAGAAATACATAAATGTAAATTTTACTGAAGGAAGTCAACAACTAGAAGTGATAATATACATTGAGCTAAACCAATGTGCACTGCTGTCCAAAAATTTGAAAATCCCCCGAACAAAACCCACAATGTTGTCAGGGTTGACACCTGACCAAGAAGTGTGATAAGTGCCGAAGTACAAAGAGATTTTGAATTTACGGCCATCAGTAAGGAGCCTTGACCTGACACGTATTCAAAAAATTTTAAAATATGAATCTGCACAGCACAGATGATTCTGATTGTTTTTATAGAGTTGTTATGCACACACCGCGACTCTTCTCTCTACTGTTGCCAGCCTGTTTAAAAATATTAAACTAAAACCATAAAATATTTTTATCAGAATTAGATCTTTGTCTTACCAAAAAATTTAAATGACCAAAGTTTCAAAAATGTATGTGTGGACTCACGCCATAGCCACGTTACTGCCATCTATGATGATGTGTCTGAGCTCTGGACGTCCTGGTTCATTTGGCAGCTTCAGAGTGTACGGAGTTCTCAGTGACTGATGGAAACGAGTCAAGCCAGTCACCAGGGGTATTGGAGGATCATTTATAGGAGGAGGCCTTGCTGCACCACCCATGTGAGCAATGGTTTGATAGGGTGAGGCAGAGGGGCGTGTAACAGGCTGAGCTGCCTAAAGAAGATAAAAGAAGAGATTTATGCAGTCATACAAAAACAAATACACGAGGAATATGAATTCCAGTCCAAGCCCCTGCATTGTGTGGACATGTTAACACATTTCATGACAAAATCTGTGTGTAGACTCTTGTTTGACAAAAGTAAAACATCATGGGGTGTTGGAAAGTTGTTACTGCAATATCTTCTAAGCATGTTTGTGCTATGTAACATCTCACTTACAGCTACTAAAGAGAAAGAAAATTAAATGCATTTTCATGTATTTTAATGTTTATCAGTTTCACTCAGATGCTGTTAAACTGACGGTTTAACGCCAAGTCAACAACCAAAATTGTTTTCCTCCTTAATGTAATGGAAACTTAAATAAAAATGCCATTACTACTTCTTTCACAAATTCCCCAACATTCAGTATAATATAACAATTGAAAATATTCTAGGATTTTCTGATGATACCATCAGGCTGTTTGTTAATGCAGTGGTTAGAAGTCATGGTAACATGCAAAAAAAAAAAACAACCCAGCATGCAGTAATACCTACACTAGGGGTTGACGCCAGTGTGGTGGTGGTAGCAGTCAGCCACTGAGGTGTGCTGCGCAGCGCTGTCACGCTCTCAACTTTAACCGATGCTCCCAAAGTGTGACTCCCACCCCTTGATAGGTAGTCCCTGGATGAGACGCTGCTCCCTCCCCGCGCCAAATAGTCTGCTCTGGACCCAGACTGGTCAAGGTGTGTCATCTTCATTGTCTGGGAAGTCCTACTATCTGCTGTTTTAGTTTCTGAGGGGATGAGGTCATCATCATCATCATCTTCAATAGTAATAATGTCGTAGTTTCCTGCACCACCCTGAGCACTGGAACTTCTCTTAACGGGGAAGGTCTGAAATCAGATATATATATATATATTAATATGGATGTAAAGCCGCTATTATATCAGCTATTATAGCAGCTGTGTAATTCAATAATGTAAACCAATAAATTAAAGAAGAGTATTAGAGAAGAGTACCTGCTGAGTGGTGGCCTCACTGCTGCTGCACTGCCTTCTATGTCCTAGACCGTTAGTGCTGCCTCCATGCTGGTTTGGCTTAATGTTCTCTTTGGACCTGACTGAGTCTACAAGTTCTCTGTTCAGGTCACGGTCCTTCTCTCGGAAACGAGAGACTGTTGAGGAGGATGACGATGAAGAGGAAGCATCTGAGGCGTGCACAGAGTTCAATCGTCTTTTTTCCACTGCTTTCAGCCCCTCCTCACAACGCCTAGTTTCCTCAACAATCTTCTCCAGGATGAGGAACGTATCTTCTGTTTGTCCTGTCTCCTTGACGACGCGCTCGACCACTTCCTTCTGGTAACCCATGGTTCTGAAGAAAATCGGTTTTAACAATATTTCATTTTTGATTAACTGAGTGTTAAAGGATGAACTTGTGGTGTTCAAGGCTGTGGTTAAATAATATCAGCATGCCCATAGGCACCGTGGCTCTAGTATTTAATCCCTTTCACTTTTTGAACACTGCAGAAAGAGCACACATAGTGAATAAAGTTGCCCACAATGTTTCATTTGGCTCGTGATGGACTTTAGTCTGTTAATTGATTTAACTCAGTTGCACGTTAACCCTCATCCAGTCTTCGATGGGGTCAAAATGAAAACAGGGGGCGCTCTAAACTCAAAAACTACACAAGGGTTGGATAAAACAGCCGCAGACAGACGATAAATCACAATACGCTTTATATAGATGAACGGTTGGATAATCTTGTTCATCAGATGACCCACACGTGTTGATGTAACACCCATGAAGGCTGTTTTATCTAACCTTTGTGTGTGTTTTTGAGCTTTGAGCGCCCCTTGTTTTACAGTGGGGTCGTTTTGACAGGTATTTGGCATTTTGCTTATAAAAGACTAATCAAGAATGAAAAAAAATTAACTTCAGCTCCAGTTCGCAGGAAGCGCACAAAAAACTGCAGTTTTATAAAACCCTGTACAGCACAAGACAAAGCCAAGTCAAACCTTCCATATTACTAATAATAATAATTCAGTTAACAGGCTGCTCCTGATGCACATATTTCACAGGAACTACAGATTAAATTGCAAACATTTACCTAAAGAAATTGACCAAGCAGCGGAGGTTGGTCTCTGGACTGACAGCCTCCCCTTCATCTGACAAGCCCTCACTGGAGTCCAGCATAATTGGACCAACTGTGTTTGCCTTCGTTGAAGAGGAGAAGGATGTTGACGCAGAGGGGGTTTTGGATCTACAGCCACTACCACCCCCCCGGCCTTCTCTGTCCCTCTGTCTCTCTCTGGCTCTCTCTGGAGATTCGTCCCTCCTCTCCAGAGAATACTGCCTCTTTGTGTCACGAGTCTCGCTCTCAGATGAGCGACGTTTGTGTGAGGGCCGAGAGCCGTTGAGCAGGATAACGTCAGGACCTGCTTTACCACCTCCACTAAGAGATGCTGTGTTGGTCCCTTTCTCCTCAAAGCTGGTGTCCAGAATGCGGTTGGAGAGCTCTGTCACAGGCGTACTACTCTGTGAGCGGTCCTGATCTATCTCTATGCATGAGTGCAGTGTCTGGTTGGGGTGAACCTGGAAACAAAAGTCAATGTGCTTTATTAGGAAAGTACAGTGCAAATTCCCATCACACATAATAAAAAAGTAGCAGTTGCCATGCTTGTGGTTTAGACTGTACTTCCCTTTAAGCTCTATATGGTTCTCCCAAGACCAGATTTTGTGTCACAATTGCAGATGCTTTCCTTTTACTTACTGCATAGCTGCCAACATTTAAGCTTTGTGTTTCAGCTGAACTAAAGCTATAAGTGTGTTTTAAAGGCAACCTAATATGGAATCAATAGTCAATATTCAATGTACTGAATAAGCTTGTTTTAGAACAAATCCCTAAAGTTAATAAATTACATCCACTAACCAGGGATGAGGTGTTTATGCTAGTGGGGCTATGGGCCAGTCCCAGCAACTCTTCCTTCAGTGCACTGGGCAGCAGTAGAAGCTCCATAGTAAACTTGTCAGCCCTTTCTTCCACAAACGACTTGAACGCTCGTTTCACTGCTGGCTCTCTGTCACTGGGTAGACTTCTCTTCTCCTGGACACAAAACAGGCACACAGGGTGACACTTGATGATGCTATTCCATAAGATAACATCCGACAATCCGACAGGATTTTCTTTTATGTTGGGAGAATCGATAAGGGTAGGTCGTCTCTATATAATAATATTTATCAGAGTCACCACTTACCCAATACTGCATTGAGTGTAATTTTAGCTTAAAATCACCACAATGAATAATTGAGAAACATGACATTTTGTAATTTGACATTTATAAACATAAACTGCTTTTAACAATCTATAAATTGTATTGCATAAATTGGCTAAATTAACAGGTTCTCACTCTACCGTAAAACCTACAAACTACAAGTTAGACATGATGAGAGATGTGTGATTTACTAGAATGAAGCCCATCACAGTGTACTACAGTACTATTAGTGGCCTAAACTACAGTATAAAATATAAGTATAGAATGTGCAATAAAAAAATCCTGCAACAGACTCCATACCTGGAATAGTGCTACAAACTGCTGAACTCTGCTCTGGGCCATTACTACAGGTTCAGCCTGTCCTAGCAACCGCAGGCGACCTGGTTCTAGCACCAGAACCTCAGCACTTGTGTCCCGAATGAGTCTGTCCAGGAAGAGCCCCCGGGCACCCGCAAAGATACAGTGCATGTCTACTGGGTAGCGCTCCTCTTTGTGCAATTCTGGGTCACATAGTCCTCGAACATATTCCTGCAAGACAAGGCAAGATAAACTGTTACAGCATGTCACTAAACAATAGCCCTGATAATAAAACAATGAAACCTCTTTACTTCACAGCTTTAAAATCTTTGGAAAGTGGGAAAGTGGTGTACTGCAGACACGTGGTGAAACTCAACACTTGTCATTGATTCAGGGAATCTCCTGCCTGTGGGAAATGTTTAGATGAATCACCTGCAGGTGGGTGTGGTAACTTCCTTACAGATACTTTGTGACGTGGGTTTATCATTATTGCATAAAAATATGTCTTTTGACAATACAATGACAAAGTTGGTGTGAAGAGAAAACATGGTAGACTTAAAACAACCTAATTGCAAAGGTCAGTCAGAATGACCAAATACAATAAATACTACTACTATTTTGTAGTAATAAAGGCATGCCAAGCTCAAATCATACCAATAGCTCAATAAACAGGTGTTCCAGTTCAAATATGTTACACTAAACAAACCTCTCTGTGCTTTCTCCAGAGTTTGAAGACAAAACAAGCTAATAAACTAAAGTTCACTGCTGAATATCTGCTGGCTTTAGCTAATGCACAGATACAACAATCAAGCTTCACATTCAAGTCTCGACAAAAAAGCATTACTAATCAAACCCTCCTTCTCTTTAATCACAGCAAAATATGCAACAAAACAAACGTGACCTATTCAGACATAAAAGCCAAACCTTTAACCACTGGTCACTGATTCCCATAATTGTTCTCAAACTGTATTTCTTTTCTTTATGTCAAGCAAACAGTTCTACAAAACACAGGAAAAATGGTGGTTTTCCCAAACTAAACTTAGCACCAAAGTAACATGCGACTACTCCTGCTAACTCAAAGAAATCTATTGCATTTATGTAATTCTTATCATTGGTTGAACAGGCTATCAGTTCCACATGACGTTCTCGGTTGACTGGCAGAGCTCAGAACAGCTGGTCATAGGGAAAGCAACTTGCATACACAAGAGAGACTCATTGCACAAGATGCAGAAGTGTGAGAGACTCTCTTGTATGGGAAATCACACAGTGTTATTTAAAGATTGTAGAAGAGAATACAATTCATGAAGAGATTTCTATTACAGAAAAGCAAGCTTTTGTTAGGGAGGTTGAGACTACGAAATGTGAAGATGTTTTGCACAAATATCGACCATAGGCAAATCAAATAATATGCACTGTCCTGAAAAGTGAAACCACCAGTGTACAAACCAACATACAGGGGTCAGTAGATGAATGAAGTAAAAAAAAAAAAAAAAAAAAGCTGATGGCAGAAGCATTGGGAGAGGAGTGAAGAAAACCCTAAAACAGTCAGTGATCATAAACAACCACAGCACACGGGAAGATTTCACAATAGACCATCTTACAAAAACTTCATAGAGAGTCAAAAAGTACAGAGTTAAGCCACTAATGCTCTAGAACAATTTGTGAATTAATGAGAGAAAGATAAATCTCTACCAAAGTTATGCAAGGTGGATCTTTTCATGATCCACATGATATGAGCTCATCAGTAGTGTTATCACTTGGACTTGCATTGCTGCTATAATATAACATATCATGACAGTAGTGGAATAAATTCAGCAATGTTCAAAAACAGTTTGTCTGCAACTACAAACAATTATCAAAAAGGAAAAACTCAATTATCAACTAAACACATAATATGAATAAGAGACTTATGGCAGGACAATGGAAACAACTGCTAAAAAGAGTTGCATAAATAGCCTAGAAAAGCATATCAGAAGGAGAAACAAACTTGTGATGTTAGTGTGTCATCTCTCCATCATATTTTAATCCTAAACTTAAACGTCACTGTACAGCCAACCCTAACCATAGAGCAGGGCTTGCCATTTCAAAAGGAGGTGACTGCATTACTACATGATAAATATTGTGTAACTGCAGGTACACAGAAATCAGGTACAGTTCCATGATAAAATTGCGACAAGTTCCTGTGTGGAGATCCCCATTAGAAAAACTGCAAGAGCTGCTAGCACACTGCTCATTCTCTGCTGTGTATGAACAACAGAACATGCTAAATTAGAAATAAAGGCAATCACATGCTGAAATATCATGTACATGCATTTGTAATCAGACACAGATACATAAATAGATGATTACGAAGATGGCTACTTTGGACCAACTTTGGAACTTCTAGCTTTTATGTATGTTTATGGTTGTTTAACTTTTAAAATTAAAATGTATTCTCCTAACATAAACTACCTAGCAATATAATAATAACAATAATAATAAAAATAATAATAATAATAAAAAATAATAATAATATCAACTCTCCCAATATAGACTATCCTACAGTTGTCCATAATGTGATTTTGTTTGTAATGTGGCTTATTAATCTAGTCCAAAATTTTAATATATAAATAATAGTCTAATAGTCTATAAATGACTCATTGATAACAATGGATAAGTGTGTTGATATTTGAATGCCCACACTCCACACATTAGTATATAGTATATAAAAGAAATCATTATGAAAGCGAAATTATCCTTGTGTGACAAAGGGCATCTATAAATTAGCTAAATTAAATGTCATGACATTTGTGTCTAGGTGTTACAATGCCAATAGTGCGATGACAATTTAGCAGCGTTATGACTATTGTCACTTTCATATCATATCTGATTAAAATTAGTGCGTGATATATGTACAAGTGGCTGTTCATCCTCACGCTGAGGATGTGGTGGAAACTTGATATACTCGGAGTTCGTATCACTTTTAAGCAACAACCTCAACAAGATTATCACATAGAAGTCTACCCTTTATAGAGCAGGAAAACAAAAGCATTAAAAACGTCAGACTATCTGTATCTAATCTCACTACAGCATCTACTCTGTATAACCTGCCGGCTACAGGTGAGACATGATGAGATGTGTGATTTACCGGACTGGACTCAATCACAGCACACAGACACACCTGTTCACCAGCGGTGTGTATAATGGTTATTTGGCGTATTCATGAAAACAGCCCCTCGGTTGTGATTCATTTGTGGAAAAACACACGTGGAACTGTTTAAAAGAACTTTACCTTCGCCTTTGACACGTCGTCTCTGTTCCCTTTGAGCTGCAGCCATATCTGCCGTGATGTTTTGCTGCCGTGTTGCTGTCCTGTGTGGTCCAGCAAACCTATAATAGTGAACGTTACTTTAAAAACCTGCTCCACACGAGGCTTGGCACATTTCAGCTCATCTTCTTTATCCTCTAGGACTGTAAACTCGTCCACGGTGGGTGGTTCTTGTTGCTGTCTGCCGGCTGTCGCAGCGAGCCTGCTGGTCGGTTGCTCCGGGCACGTTAGCTCGGTGACTCGCCTCATTCCGAGGAGGGGCCGCGTTGTTGACATTCCGCCTCTCAGACTGACTATCGCTCCTAACAACGGCGCCTCAATATTCGAATAGCTCGGGTCCGTTCGGAGCCTTTAATGAATCCATGGTCTCTTCTGGCGAGCAGTCCGGAGCAACGCAGCGCCGTTTACTGTCTCTAACAACATTAACATAGAGGGAGAGCTAGCTTAAAAGAATCGGAAGCCCCTAGTGACGTATCCGGAAAGTCCCAGTGATGGCGTCATCAAAACACGACACTAAAGTGTCGAGTGCGAGATTGTTATCTGTGCAGTTGTTGTGAAAACAAAGACGTAGATTGCCTATGTTATTAAGACGTCAGAGTTTACGACGCAGATTGTGTGAGTTGAGGTTGTGAATTTTGTAGACGCAACAAAGAGTGTTCAGTATTTAACTTTTGTCAACCATAATATTTAATGTGGAATGACAGCTGTTAAGTGTGGGCAACTTGCCGGAGTCCACAAAAATCTTGGTTCTTTGCAGGTTTTTGCTTCGTTGGGTTTGTTTTGTTTTGTAATTTACTTTGATGCTTTGAATTAGCTTAGCTTTAAATACAGCACAAATAGTTCAACAAATATCTGGCACAGTTCGTATGCTTGTGCCTACTGACTATGAACTCAAATTATGAGCATCATGTGGACATATACAGATCCTTGTATCTCAAACCCTCATCAAAATAGAATTAATTGATCCTAATAACATGTGACTATGTCTTGTGTCGAAGAACTGTGTTAAAAGGAGGTGATTCTCAGCCTGCTCCATCAACTAGTAATGCACTCCTCCTTACTGTTACTGTTATCTGTTATCTGGACTGCATGCTTCAGATTCTTCCAATGGGCTTTCGACTGGTTCTTTTCAAGTGCAGAGGTAGTGTTTTCCTGATGGTGGAGTTTTAGGCGTCGTAATAGAGGCTTTTCTTTTCCTAGATGTAAGGCTTGTGACTTCCCAGATTCTTACACGTCTTAGTGTCATAATTGTTAATACTTCTGGGGAGGGTAACGATTGTGTGGAATGTTTTCCATTTGTACCCATTCTGCCTGTCAGTTGTGTAACACTTTCCAGTCTGGTCAGCAGTAAGTAAGTGTTTGGAACTCTCTACTGTGTGAACCTTGAGACAGTCCTGTGTAGTCAAGACTAGACACACTCATTACCTATTTACTTACTTCAAACCTAAAGTATGTTTTAGGTTAAGACAGACATTATTTTATGAATAGAGCTGGATGGAAATTGTGAAAGACAGACACAATAGAAACATAAACACAATACAAAGAACAGAAAAAGCAATATGGAATGTGAAAAGGAAGAAATAAAAAAGTAAAATAAAAGAGGGCACAAAGAAACATGGTGTCCCTGGGCACTGCATTGCCTCGAGATCAAACTGTTGTGAATCTGCTAAGATTAATTTTGTGTTAACAGATGCTATTTTTCTGTTCATGTGAGAAAACTACCCCAGGAAAATGGCTTCATTATTGCCACTATGTAATACTTTACTTTACTCTAGAATTTTAAAAGGAGAAAACCACAATATCAATCTACTGTGATTAGAAAGGAAAAATCCCGATCCTATATAGAGTCATGGCCTATAATATCGTCAGTTCTTCTTCTTCTCTCAGATAATTGTTCCAATTGCAAATGTTTTGGTATTCAGGCTGATGTGATGCTGATTCCTCATCAGATTCCGACTGAATTGACTGAATCTTTTAGTGAAGAGTGGGCTTATGTTGAAATGGAGCACTTTCACCGGAGTTACAGCCCCTTCACATAACACACTCAAATTCAGTCCATATATTTTGTATAGAGAGGCTGTGAACTGACAGATTTTAAATTGAATGTTGTGACAGGTGACTTACTGTACAGGTTATATACACTTTTCTGACACCTCCTGCTTCTGACACCTCCTGCTTAAAACCCAAAAAGTCAGAAGGATTGTAATTTGTATATATATATTCTTGCTTCATAGTTACAATTAGTAAAATACATTTGTCAAAGAAAGTTGCCTGAAATGTTTGAGCATCTATAATTGTACACTTTTAGCACATTTTGGATCTATAGCAAATAAATGAAATATACTTTGAATTACCGTCAAACTAGATCCTTGCTTCTCATTGCAATGATTTGAGAAATGTTGTGCTTATTGCTTAATACTTATTTTTCACTGTAATGTTTCTCGAAACCCGCACTATTGTGGGAAAACAGTGTTGGTTAAAGGAAGTGGTAGGAGGATTAGTAAAACGATGCAGTTGGCAAGTATGTGCCATCCCACGTGGTTTAACAGTTCAAGGTAGGCTACAAGAGGTTGAATAAAAAAATTTTTTTTGTAAATTCACATCCTCAACTAAATACAGTCACAGAGTTTAGAGGCTCATCATCACTAATCCAACATTGCACCTACATTTACAGTAGAACTGCACATTCAAAGTATCACCCACCTTTTTTTACATTTACCATCAATTTTGAAACTTCTGGTTCATGGGAAAATTTGACCCTGAAAAATTATAAAAACTTGTTGTCACTCATCAGCATTTCTTATTCAAGTGTCCCAAAAAGTAACCAAAAAAGTGTCTCGTGTTGATGATAAAACTGAAGTTAAATTAAGTTGTAATCAGGAAAGCAAATTATTTATTTTCAAAGTAAAAAAGCAGGCAGTATCTGCATGTGATATCATGTCTGTGATAGTTTTGCTTTCATTCACATTACAATACACTAAATTACACTAAACTAATTGTGGAGTATTTTTCTAAGGGACTGTATGAAGAGAGTGGTTGAATACACACCATCTACCCCCAACAATCTCTTCATACTAGTACTAAAATACTACTTAGGTCATGTGGTTGTGCATGAATAATAGTTACTAAATAGCATGTGCAAATGTTTACTTCAGGACCATAGTTTAAGTAAGATTTTTCTAATAAGATTTATCTAGTAAGATTTTTCTCTTTTGTTACATTTGACAGTTTTTGTTGTCTTATTATATAATACTCATTAGGAAGATGCTAATGTTTTAACAGAAACTACTCTTCTCTTTTGCCTTGTTTAATTATTATAATTGAAATTAATTTACCTAATGTTAAAACACCTTTTCTAACTTGTGTATGTAGTCCATGGAAAATAATAATGATGTAGAGAATCATGAAGTTCAATCCCTCCTTCCTGTAGTCCTGTAACACAGTGCCTCATTTACACCTACACACTGTACAAGAGAGTTCTCTTTTTAAGTGCGTGGGTGTTTCTGCTGATCTGATTGCTACACAGTACGAGGTGTCACAGTAACATTTACTACCGGTATGTTACAAAATATTGCACTGACAGAATGCGGAACATTTGTCATCTCTGTGTGTGCTGTCATTACTGTCTACAGTGAGCTGTGACCTGTGTCGTTGCAGCTCTGTGCCAGGAAACAGCAGCCTGGTGAACAGTGAATTGTTGATAAAGTTCTTTATTGTGTTCATTTTTATGACAATTTATTAAACCAAAATAAACCAGCTGTGACTGCCTTGGTGAATTGAATGAGTGTCTTCCGTTAAAAAGAACGACTGGAGGGTCTGCTTCATGAAAAATAAAAGTTTAGATTCTTTTACCCCATTAGCTGAATTATTTTTAGACCTTCTCCCTGGAAACAAGACTAATTAAAAGTAAATTTATCTTAGATTAATAAATGATGGGTTTTTGGATATAGTGATGGATTTAGATGAGAACATTTCAGTGCTAAATGATGCTTTTAGATAATTTTGACAGAATTTCTGGACATTTATGTTGCACAAAAGCTAATCTTATCTAAACTCAACTGGTACTCAACAATGTTTCTCCCGACCAAAGAACAAATTATGGAGTTGTCAATATATGTACATGCACGGCCTTTATTTCATTTCAAGTAAAAAAAAACAAAACAGTATCAGTATTTAAGTGTACATGGAATAGTCAGATAATCTATAATGGCAAAGAGGTCAATGACAATTGTGGCTACAGAGTTCAAACGCTCCACCATCCACAACCACTAGATGGTGGTGTAAGCTTCAGAATAGCAGTTTGACTCTGGGCCTTCTTCTGTCCGTGGTCCCTGATGACAGAGAGTAATATTGACTTAAAGATGTTTCAAATCAATATTTTTCATCATTTCAGTTCCAGACCCATACAGCAAAGGAATATCATCTTTATTAAAGTTCATTGTGTTCTATTATGTGGAGAATGGCGGAGATGAAATACAGACACACAGGTGACAGCAATATCCACAGACTGTTCTGCTGTTTAGTTTTAGTGTAGTTTTGGTGCTGTTTAATTGGTCTATGAAGTTTTTTACAAGTCAGTGAATATGTTCTGAAGAGATTATGCCTTTATTCAACACTATATGTTTATACTGCTGAATAACAGCAAAGTGCTTTAATTCTATTATATTACAGCCATTTTACATGATCAAAGTAAAATCGAATTCCCTTTAAGAGGTAAAGTAAATAAATAAAATGTTAAAAATCAAATCAAATAGTAAGATTACCAATAGGAAATGTGCCACTAAGTCACTGCTTCAACAGGGGGTTCCATAATGCAGTTATAGATGTATGTATGTGGGCATTTGTGTGTGCGAACAGCTGTGACTGCCACCTGTGAGGTGAAAGGATGGCTGACCTGCAACACATGCTCCCTTTTTAGTTCCACATGGCTGTGTGTGTGTGTGATAGAGATGGAAAGAGAGGCAAAGACAGACAGACTACAGTATCTTAGGGACCACTTAGTAAAATGGTCTCACCACATGGAATGAAAACCCAACAGAGTCAATGTGAGTTGCATTTTGGAGTGGCAGCTTGAATATCCATCCAAAGATGTAAATGCCTATTAGGCAGAACTAGGCTTTAGATCTTAATAAATAATGACTTGCTTGATAATAAATCAAAAAGCAAATATTACAGAGAGAAGAAATCTAAGCTAGCCCAGAAGTGTGTTGCATGCGGGTAACAAGTTCATTACGTGTCCATCACAGTTCAGAAAAAGAGGCCTTTAGAGAAGAATACCCTCTCTGAGAATTCTTGGCATTCTCTAAACTATAACTACGTTACTGTGTTTTTGCTGTGCACAGATGTTGTTGAATATGAAAAATGATACTGTTGAAAAAGTAAAAAGTAAAAACATTCTTTCTACTTCTGCATTATTAAAACCCTGATAACGTAGTGGATCGCCACCGTGTGGACGAAGCTTGATAAAGTCTACATTCAATCGAATCAGTTGTGTTCAGAGCACATGTTGAGTCATGTTCTTCACCGGGGTCACGTGTTACTGCTGCATTCACAGTTGTGCTCATGCACTTGTGTGAACTGTGTTTGAGGGCTTGTTGACTAATTTCTCTAAAACGTTGTGTTAAATTAAGAGAACCAGCAACAGCTTTTACCTCCCTGACATGTCATGAGTCATGTGTGTCGTCTGTGTGATGTATGTCTTGTAGTTTTTCCCTCGCACCCCTCCCAGTGCTACCACCACAGCAACATGTGCAAAACACTTAGTAAGGAACAGACCACACAGCCACCAAGTGCGTTGATACTCTGAGACTGCAAGGTAGTCCAAGAAGGAAGGATGGGAGGAAAGAGCTGATGTTGGGCTTCGGAGGCAAGAATAAATCATTGTCACTGTACAGTGATAGAGGGTTTTGTAGAATCATTTATTTTAAAAGTTTTAGATTGATGACAGTTGTTGTTCTGTCATGTTTAGTAGATTAAAATGCAAAAGGCAAACTATGTGTTTCAGACAAAGCTACGAATCCACAGAGGCACATTGTGTGGCACTGCACTGCCACAACTACACAGAATACTGTCCTAAACACAGAGAAAGAAGACGATATGTGAATGTATGCGAAGAGCAAGAAAAGGCCAAAAAAGAGAAAATAAAGCGTGTTATGCAGGACTGCTGCATGTGGTGTCGCTTCTGGAAACCACGGTGGATGAATCGAAGGTAGCACACAGACACACTCACACACAAACACTCAACCACACCCGCCCACTTAACAAATTTATTTATGTACAGCTCAGCTAAAGCCTCACACCCCCTCCAAACACAGAGACACGTTGGTTTTTCCCTCCCTCCCTTCCTCCCTCCCCTCTTTTTCTCCTTCTTTCTTTCCCCTCTTCTCTCCCTTATCCTTTTTTCTCTTGCAGGTCATGGGAGATAGGGAAGAGATAAATATCACTGGCAATAAAAGGCCTGCATCATGAATAATAAAACAGCCGTAATCTCGACCAATGATTTATACATCTACAGTCTCTGATGGCTGCACACACACATGCAGAGGCAGCGAAACACGCACTGAGCACAGTTAAATTGAGATGAATGGTGATGCTGAACGTGGGACTGGCATTGGACACACACCCAGACAGACACCCTCCCACATGCGCTAAAGACGAACACAAGATTCATGCTGAAAATATGGAGACATGGAAACTCACACAGTCACACTATTTCAGCGGAGGGTGAGAAGACAAGTCAGAAGCAGTATGGCTGACAGAGACAATGGAGAAGATGGAGAAGAACAATCATTACCTGTGCACAGTACTACTAGAAGTTGATGACAGCACAACATGACAGGCCACAAATACAGTTTCTTGTCATGTGGCATCATGTTCATCAGCTCTTGGTTCATACAAAATAACAACATCAATGGGAGAAAGTGCGGCAGTGGATCTTCTTCTGAAATCGCTGAGACTAAGCAAAGCAAACTGTGCTCACACCCTCTCACTTCTGATGAGATGAACGCAGGGGGAAATCTACAGTCCCTCAACTGAATCTAAACCAGATTACTGGCAGACATGCTATAAGAAGAGGAGGACACGGTACGGGATTCCCAGCCTCTAGTTTTATGTGCATTTGAAATCTTTGTAGATAAAAAGGAAACGTGGAATCATTGTTGAATTTGCATTTTCATCAAAGAAACAAACCTCAGTTCCATATTTGTTCCATATGTATTTTCTGTGTTTCGTCCTGCAGTCTTCCTTTTACACTGCAGTGGTTTAATGGTAGCTGACTGGAGAGATTGTCTAGGCATATTTTGTCTCGACAAGACAACACAGCTAATTTTTGCATGGTGGCAGAATGTGGAACTGTGCTTTCATTTGCAAAAAATGAAAGACGTTTACATTCAAATGCAAACTCAGCAACACCGGCATCTTCAAACATATCTTTCTATATCAAGATCAGTGTTACAGTATCTATAGACAAACTTCAGCAAATGGGTGTCAACATGCTTTCTACAAAATAAGTTTAGCAGGACACAATAAGACTAGCAGGAGATAAGATTAGCAGGAACCATTTTTTTACCTTACGTAATAGGATTAAGAAAAACAGGAATGACCACACCACAGAAATGACAGTTTCTTATATAAATTTGTGACAAAAATGACAAGTGTATTTTTATCTGGGTTGAATTCAACAACATGACATGATCAAATAGATCTGATCCTACTAAAATAATAATCATTCATCATAATAAATACATTTGCTGGTTTCATTCCTTTATTTGATAATCTGAATGAATGTAACACCAAATCAATGTAAGAAAATTACTAAAAGTACTATGATGAAGCTAAATACATGGAAACACAGACTTTATATATAAATATATATATTAATAGGCTGCCCCCACTTTTTAATTATATCACAATCCCTTTCAAGTACTGAAGAGTTTTCTGTGTTTAGCCACAGCCCCATTTTACCTTTACATGTACATGTAAATCATACAACCAATACATACATTACAGTGCATTACTGAAATAAAACCACAATATTATAACATTATCAGTTCAAAGCTCTAATGTGATCAGCTGCAATATAAAAATGCATTTTAACCAGAGATCTAACTATATTAAATATATATATATATATATATATATATATATATATATATATATATATATATATATATATATATATATATATATATATATATATATATATATATATATATATATATATATATATATGTGTTGTCTACTGTGGTGTAGGCTATTATTAATCTTATGTTTTGGGAACAATATCTGAGGCTTGTTTTGCATTTGATATTTTTCAGAGGCTCAGATGTTCAGTGCATCTTTAAAATGTACTGAAAGCCACAACAATAATGACACATAATGCTGTCTGTGTTACATTATGCTGCTTTATGTGTTTATTTGTATAGAGGAAGAGCTGTCAGCTGCAAAGACACAAACACATACAAATTGAATATATCATACCCTGATGTTAACACAATACTCAGTCCACATCACTGTGTATTATTAAAGGTCTAATGTTTCTCTCACTCTCGTCTTGTTTGTAGTGGTGAGAAATATCAGCGAGTCAAAACACCATTTATTTTACAATGTAATATTTGTCAGCCATGTGAGTGTGGTTTGTGCTGAATTTATCAGGTTAATTCAGCACTTCATCGTCTTCTAAAAGACGTGGGGTTCTGAGGCATAACCCAAAAACAATTCAGATGATCAAAACACAATAAATACAATAGAACACAACATTTAGCCCCAGTCACTGAAAACTTAGGGGGAGTAAATAGTAAAAAGTTTGATGTCAGTTTTAAACCATAGGTTTTGCAGAGGCACTGTAAACGAATCTAACTCTGAATAACAATCACTATTGGATTGTTGCTGATTGTTGGGAAACA
This sequence comes from Macropodus opercularis, assembly GCA_030770545.1. Classification (NCBI taxonomy): domain Eukaryota; kingdom Metazoa; phylum Chordata; class Actinopteri; order Anabantiformes; family Osphronemidae; genus Macropodus; species Macropodus opercularis. The sequence goes on along the minus strand of CM061094.1, from coordinate 4,689,771 downwards.
AGTGTTTATTTTGGGAACTCTTTCTTGAACCAGTTTCGTACTTTATGTCCCATTTAGCCTGAAATGGCAGATATTTATTTGGAAAAATTGATGCAATGGATTTTTGGTCACTAATGGAAATGTACATTTTAGAATCAAAATCAATCAACAGTTTTATTTTTGTCTTACAGCCGTAAATAATTGACCCTTATTAACTGATTCAGAAATACCTCTTTATTCCTCATGACAGCTATGGAATCTGCTGCTGATGGGACTTAAAGCCAGCCATAAACCTTGATCTTCCTTTGTACCATTTTATGATTACACACACGCCCCCCCCCCCCCCCCCCCCCCCCCCCCCCCCACACACACACACATTTAAATTACTTTTTTATTACATTTTTCTGTTAATAAAATGCATTAGAGTAGTACCAATGTCTGCTCTTCAATTATCATATTTATTAGTGTTATGTGTTATATGTTAATAATACATTTTAAAAAACAAACTTTGTTTATCTAATTTAATATTGTGTTATTTCTTCTAATTATTGTTTTTTAAATACTATATGAGACATAAGTAATATTGGATTGTGTTACAGTTTTATTAAGACAGTTACTTATATCTAACAGGTTGTCAAAATGCTGAATATTTGATTTTTTAAACATTTTTTGTTTCTGATTACAAAAATAGTGCAAATTTCCCTCTAGTTCTCTGTACTATAAATCACACAAATTGTATTTTGCATTAAGCTCAGTAAGATCATTTCTTAAGCTATGCATAGAATGACAGTTTCTTTTCATTCTCACCCACTCCCAGCCTTTATTCTGCTTGCTTTCCTCCTCCTCTGTCTCCTTCTCCTCCTCCTCTTATCCTTCTTCTCCTCTCAAGCTGAAAAGAGTCGAAAGGGAAAACAAGAAAAGAGGTATTAGAATAAAAAAGCTGTTGAAAAACACACAGGCTGGTATATTTTCTTGTCTTGTGACAGAGAGATTAATTTTGTGAAACTGTGTGACAAGAGGAAAATAGGACTGATACAAGGATAATGGACACCTGAGAATGTAATACTAAATACACATAGCCATGAATGTGAAATACACTTTGCAAAACTAAAATAAAATTGTTCTTCTTCCTGGTGCGATTTTTTGTTTGTTTCCTGAATTTTTCTTCTCCTCCGCTCTGCATCAGAGTCTCCACTGGGTCCCCCTCCTCTTCCACTTTTACATTGCTTTCCATTGTCCACATCCATCCTGAGCTGTCTGTCATCCACTTTGTTTTTACTCTTCATTCTGGTCTACCAGCACTGTTCTCTTCATCTCCTTCTCTCCTCCCTGTCCTCCACCTCCTCTCCCTTCCCTCCCACTGGGCGATCTGTTGTGGACATGCCTGTTTGATGCTACAGCCCATTTAGGGCCCTGCTGCCGTAGTCACCAGGTAATTGGAGCTGAGGCCAGGACCAGCACAGAGAACATGGGACAGGGGGGTCGTAAATATGTGCATGTGTGTTTGTCTGCTGATGCATGAGAGAGCAAAAAGAAGAGGGAGAAAGAACAGACATAAGAAAAACAAAAGTGGAGACACACACAAATCACACTTGTGTTTGAGGATGTCAAAGCTGCTACAGTGCGTCAACGTGGTTTTCACACCAGCCACAGCATTCAGGGGAAGGAAGTTAAACGGAAAAAGGCATAAAGCGTCACACAATAGTCAGCCGCTGCAGACAGAAGAGTGAAGGAGAAACACTCACACACACACCGAGGGCAGAGAGACTTTTGAAAAATTCCAAGTGGATGTAACAAAACAAGTACTTTACAATATTAAAATATAAGATTAATTCATATTACATTTGTTTTCTTATGTAGCCAGAAAAATATTTGGTCTACCTCCACTGGTGGCAGTAGAGGTAGAGCTGTCGCCCACCGATCGTAGCAACTCTACCACCGGTGTGTGAATGGGTGACTGAGATGCAGTGTCAACGCGTTTTGAGTACCAATAGGTAGAAAAGCGCTATACAAGTGTAATTTACTTGAAGTGACAAAGTATATCATAAAAAAATATTTAATTTTTAAATAAATTCCAGGCTTGCACATTATATTAGAGATAAAGTCTTAAAAATTATTCAGAGACAAGATGTACAGTAATATGTAGCTGCAGACCAGCATCAATGCATGTTATACATAGAGACATATAGTATCTACCAAGTTTAAAGACTTATGTTGTACCTAAGACATATGCTATAACATACCTAAAAATAACTTCACACTGAAAAACTGAAAGGTTTCAATATTGCTTTGGTGGTGGTGGATTTTAGAAGTGGTTTGTGAAATACATCAGAACTCTAGTACATACAGTAGCGCACATTCCTTTACAATTGGGAGATATATGTGAGAAGTTCAAATAACTCAGAGAAGAAAAACACAGCTTCTTAAGAGCTTCAACAACACAACATAAAGGCCAACAAACATAAATACAGTGATAACTCATCTAGACATCACATACCCCCCACTCCTCCCCACTTATTTCTCTCATCTATTCTCCCTCCATTTTCTTCATCCGCACCTCTTCTCTGTCTCCACCTCTCCCCTCCCTCCCTCCCGCTATCGTTTGGTCTCCTCCTCCCTCATATCCTCTCTAATGTGTCCATCTTTCTCTCCCTATTCAGCACAGTAGGGGAGATCTGCATTTGAAGCTCATTAAATAAAGACTTACAGAGCTGTCTGTGTGTGTGTTGTGACTGTCTGATATCTCCTTACGCATTAAAAATTTATGACATATAACTATATAAATTCTAATATCTGTAGCTACTGCAGGACATACAAACAGATGCCAGGTGACGTCTATTATAAAGAATCTATTAAGGTTGACATTTCAAAACAGTCAATCCCTGATTAATGGTGAACATAATTGTTGGATAAATATGTATTTTTATCTACTATTGAAGGTGCCGTCTTGAAATGACATCACAATAACAGTTTAATTAGAAGTTGGTGAATGTCATAAGACATACGCTACAGTGTAAGACCACAATGTTCAGGCTGTGTTCAGATTACCAGTAGCAATGCATCCAAAAATAATCCAAATAAACATTGCACACGATATAGCGGTGCAGTTGTGCTGATGGACTTGCATCAGAGTAAATGTGACCAGTCTGTAGTCCAGAGCTGTTACCTATTGTCTTCTGGTCTTCCTGCCTCTCTGACACAACGTGGCTGAAAGAAAGATGTATTTTATGTTTAGTGCATTTAACGCACACAACTTTACTCCCGATGTTCCCTTGTCCTTACAATCCTCCAAAAATGCAACTGTTATTTTATAGCAAATGTAAAAAACACAAAACATATTTTTTGAATCCATGAAGAGCTATGAATAAGGGAAGAGGAGTTGCAAGGATGCAGTCGGCTTGGATGGAGGGCGTGTAAAGTGCAGGACTGAACAACCAGAGACCAACCAAGTTTGAGTTAAAAGCCTTGTGTGAGGTTGAGGTTAGACAAGGAAAGCACTTTGGTTAGGGTTAAAGAAAGGCACGGCTTGGTTTAAACTTTAATAAGACATTCTGTCTGAACACAGCCTGAACATTGTGTGAAGAAGCTGTCACATTTATCTTTATAAGTCAGCCTACAAGCTTTTCCCTGACCTTAACCCGGCCTTAACCCAACCATAAAAAAGGTAATGACGTCAGAATTACTAAACTGAATGTTATACTGCAAGATCTGATATCAAACATTTGTTGCCCACGTACATTTCTGTGTTAGCTGTTAACCTTTTTTTGAATTGTTGTTATTCATGAACATATATGCTCATTGTGTTAATGTGAGTAAAAAAAAAGGTGTATTAGTTGCACTGGTTACACCCTCATCCAGTTTTATGGTCCATTTTCTCATTGCCCATTTCCAGCTATTGCTCAAACATCCACACTGATGACAAATCATTTCATCTCTTATCTTAAAAACTGTAATTAAAAGAAAAATAAATTGACACAGTGACAACCACCCTGGATCACCCACACACATTTGCCTTGCTATGTAAGAATTGATGTTCGGTTTTGGTGTTTTATTTAAGGTTTGTTTTCGTTTCCTGTCCCTGCCTTATTTCAAATAGCTTGATTTTTAATTACTGAATGTTTTCATCTTTCCTTTGTATTTAAACCCTATTTTGCTAATTGTGTCATTGCACTACTTTCCATGTAAATGGTAATTGGTAAATAGTCTGCACTTGTATAGTGCTTTTCTACCTATTGGTGCTTTCTCTGGTAATCTCATTCACCCAACCATACACCAGTGGCACAGCTATGTGTAACAGTTCGGTCCTCCAACCGCTGGAGGGCGCTGTGGTTCCACTTTCTCCTTTGTTTTTACTTCCTGGTTTGGCTCATTATTGATTTCACCTGTTTGTTGTTTCCTGTTTTGTTTGTATTTAAGTTCCCCCTTGTCCCTTCATGCTTTGCTGGCTGGTTACTGACTGTTATTTGGTTTGTATGTTGCATTTGGTATGGTTCTTGATTGTTACCTTTATTTAGTATTGTCATGTTCAAGTTTGGTTTGATGTTAAGTTTTATAGCTCCAGGTTTTGTTATTAGTAACTGTGTTCGTCTGTAGCTTAATGTTAAAGTTTGTAGCGTCGTGTTCACTTATGGTTATTTAGTCCTTAGTCACCCGTGTTTGTGTTTGTTCATGTTTGTCTTGTCTTTAAATTAAATTATTATTTAATATTCCTTCTGTTTCTGTGGTCGTGCGATTGGGTCCGCCCCTGTTAGAATCTAGAGTCTTGGGATTAGGGAGTGAGGCTCTGGCAGAGCCCCCCCGCTTTAGATTTTCTTTGGCGCCACCTGGTGGCGAGATGGAGTCAGCACCAGGGCCTTAGGCTGCTTCCTACCCCTGGGACTCCATCTTAGCTTAGCCCTTAGTGCCAGAGTTGTAACAGAACCAGCCAGCCCTACAGGACCCAGCCGACCCAGTTTTTGTTTGTGGGGATCATTGTTCGTGTGTTTCTGTGTTTGTTTGTGCTTTGTGGACTTTTGTTTAGTTTCTAGTATTTAGTTTGTGTGGACTGGGAATATGCAGTTTCCTGCAGTCTATCTGCCTCCGGGTCTCCCAAGGGAGCTCTTGCAACTCATAGGTCGGGCCACAAGTAACATTGATCTGCAGGCCCGACAGCAGGCCTGCACTGACAGTTTGAACTTGGTTTTTGACAGTAATGAACTTTGGTTGAGGCCTGGCACGGGAGACTTATACAGGGACCTTTACCTCCTCCAGGAAGAATTAAATTGGGTGGCAAAGTACCCGCCTTCTCCAGCCGTTTCACAGCCGTCTCGGGAACCTACGTCTCCTGCTCCGCCCTCGTCTACCTACAACGCTCCTGATCTTCATACCCTGGATTTGTTTAGTGTTTTGTCTATTCCGGATTCACCGCCCACCCCGGTATCCTCTGGACGAGATACCGGAGCCCGTGGTTCAGCAGTGGGATACTGCACCCAAGGGAAGTCCTCCTCAGCTCACCCTGGAGTCTCAGGGGATGGTCACCCCTGCATCGACTCCAGTGCCAGCAACCCGGAGTTTGGTTCCTGCCCCGCGACGTCGGGAGTCGACATCGCGGCCCACAGCACCAGCTCCAGCACCCCGGCGCCTCAAGGTGGAGACGTCGGTCGGTGGAAGTCAGCGGCCGTTCACCGCTGCACGTGGCCCTACGCTCTGTGGTCTCCAGGAGGAGATGACGAGCCTGGGGAAACAGCGGCTTACCCCCGCTGCACCTACCCGGAGTCCGGTTCCTGCTCCGCGGCGCATGGTGTCACCACCGCGGCCTGCAGCTCCAACTCCAGCACCTCGGCGTCTCAAGGTGGAGGCGTCGATCGGTGAAAGTCGGCGGTTCACCACTGCTGCATATGCCCCATCGGCCAACGGTCTCCAGGGGGAGACAACAGGCTCGGGGAAACAGCGGCTTACCCCCGCTGCACCTACTCGGAGTCCGGTTCCTGCTCCGCGGAGTTTGGGTTCACCACCGCGGCCCGCAGCACCGACTCCAGCACCACGACGTCTCAAGGTGGTGGCGTCGTCTGGTGACAGCCAGCGGTTCAACACCGCTGCACCCGCTCCATCGCCCCATCATCTCCTGGAGGAGGTGACGGGCCTGGAGAAGCAGTGGCTCGGAGCCACTGAACCACCATTAGAGTTGTGTGCTCATGGAGAGCACACTTTTGTTTCCAGTTCTCCAGAGGGGTCGACTCTGGAGGAACGTGTTTCGTCTGCCTCGGAGCCCGGCGCTGCCGCATCGCTCACTTCGTCCGCCTCGGAGCCCGGCGCTGCCGCATCGCTCACTTCGTCCGCCTCGGAGCCCGGCGCTGCCGCATCGCTCACTTCGTCCGCCTCGGAGCCCGGCGCTGCCGCATCGCTCACTTCGTCCGCCTCGGAGCCCGGCGCTGCCGAGCCTCTCATCGCGTCCGCCTCGGAGCCCGGCGCTGCCGAGCCTCTCATCGCGTCCGCCGCGGAGCCCGGCGCTGCCGAGCCTCTCATCGCGTCCGCCGCGGAGCCCGGCGCTGCCGAGCCTCTCATCGCGTCTGCCGCGGAGCCCGGCGCTGCCGAGCCTCTCATCGCGTCTGCCGCGGAGCCCGGCGCTGCCGAGCCTCTCATCGCGTCTGCCGCGGAGCCCGGCGCTGCCGAGCCTCTCATCGCGTCTGCCGCGGAGCCCGGTGCTGCCGAGCCTCTCATCGCGTCCGCCGCGGAGCCCGGCGCTGCCGGCCTGCTGACCTCGTCCGCCTCGGGGCTCGATGCGGCTAAGCTGTTCATCTCACCTGCTTTAGAGCTCAGCACAGCGGCACTGCTCGCCTCGGGAGAAGTTCCCGTCCTGCCTGCCTCAAGGAGGTTCACGCCGTTGGTTTGGGCCTGCCTCCTTCGTCGCCGGCCACCCAGGGGGTTTCGTCTAGCTGCCTCGGAGCCAGAGGCTCCGTTCTGCCCCCAGCAGCTGCTGGATCGAGCATGTGCTCGTCTTCGCCCGCCGTGACGGGACACCTTCAGTTTGGACATTCTGAACCATTTCGTTTGACCTCGTTTAGAGCTTTTTTTGAGTTGGACTATTTTAGTTTGTAGTTTTTTGATGTTGCCAGTGTTTGTCTTGTTTCTAGCTTGTTTGCCTTGTCGTTTTGTTTTTTCGTGCTTGCCTGTTTTGTTTCTCTTGTTCTCCTCAGCTTGTTTGTCGCCTGCCGAAGTGGCTATTTGTTTTGGGCCGTCTGGGATCCGGCCGTGGGGAGGGGGCTCTGTAACAGTTCGGTCCTCCAACCGCTGGAGGGCGCTGTGGTTCCACTTTCTCCTTTGTTTTTACTTCCTGGTTTGGCTCATTATTGATTTCACCTGTTTGTTGTTTCCTGTTTTGTTTGTATTTAAGTTCCCCCTTGTCCCTTCATGCTTTGCTGGCTGGTTACTGACTGTTATTTGGTTTGTATGTTGCATTTGGTATGGTTCTTGATTGTTACCTTTATTTAGTATTGTCATGTTCAAGTTTGGTTTGATAAGTTTTATAGCTCCAGGTTTTGTTATTAGTAACTGTGTTCGTCTGTAGCTTAATGTTAAAGTTTGTAGCGTCGTGTTCATGTATGGTTATTTAGTCCTTAGTCACCCGTGTTTGTGTTTGTTCATGTTTGTCTTGTCTTTAAATTAAATTATTATTTAATACTCCTTCTGTTTCTGTGGTCGTGCGATTGGGTCCGCCCCTGTTAGAATCTAGAGTCTTGGGATTAGGGAGTGAGGCTCTGGCAGAGCCCCCCCGCTTTAGATTTTCTTTGGCGCCACCTGGTGGCGAGATGGAGTCAGCACCAGGGCCTTAGGCTGCTTCCTACCCCTGGGACTCCATCTTAGCTTAGCCCTTAGTGCCAGAGTTGTAACACTATGCAGCTTAGGCTGACACATCGGGGGCGGCTTGGGGTCCCTCTTGCCCAAGGACACTTAGTTAGAGATGGTTCTGGTCACTCTGAACCATCTCTTAGTCAATCTGCTATAGTATATTACTCCTGTATGCACTGCTTCCATTTACTGGCTGTCGTGTCTGCATCTCTAAGTTCTATTCAGTTTTATTTATATAGTGCCAAATCACAACAACAGTTATCTCAAGGCACTTTACAAAGTAAGGTTTTAGACCTTACACAACTAAACCCAACAAATCCCACATAGAGCAAGCTTTTAATTGTGGCCAATCGATAAATTGTACATTTTAATAGCAACAGTGGAGGAAGAACTCCCTCTATAGAGAGGAAGAAACCTCCAGCAGACCCAGGCTCAGTGTCGGCGGCCATCTGCCTTGACCGGTTGGGGTGAGGGGATAGCGAGGAGAGAAAAGAACACAACAACAACAAAACAAGCAGCAACAGAACACAGGCAGGATGGGTGGACCAGCAACTGACCACTGGAGACACACAGCTCTGAGTCTGACAATACCTGTAGATGAGAATAGAGAGCGAGAGAGAGAGAAGGGGCGAAGCACAACTAGGAGAGAAAAAGAGACAAAGTTAGTCACAACCTCCAGCAGACCCAGGCTCAATGTGGGCGGCCATCTGCCTTTTCAAAAGCCAAACATCATTGTGTAGTCTGATCCTGGCATAACACAAAATCCTCCAGTTAAACTGAGAGTCCTGATTCATCACTGTAAGAGTGTGAATCTTGAGCTTTGTCCCTCTGTGATGTCTGAGCATAGTTTGTGGTGTAAAGCTCACTCAAACACCAACATGGCCACAGAAACAATGATGTGAGGACTGTGTTGCAGTTTGGCAACTGCTTAGCTTTGCCTAGTTAACTGTTGCGGAACAGCACTAGCCTAAATTGAACTCTAGACAAAGGGATTAACAAGCAACAGGATTATTCTGCCTCTACCTGTAATGACTGGTGATGATGTAACGTTACAGGGAGGTAAACTTGCATTATGACAAATATGGCATGTTTCAGGTCAAGGTTTCTCCCTCTTCTTGATTTCAGTTTCTATGTCCTTGCTTTGATGACCAACAGTGCAGGATAAGCGTAATAAACCACAAAATACAAACCTCTCTTTAACAGTATCTCACACATTTTAATGCAAAGCCAGTGTGCTGAGCCATTGTGTTTTTTTTAGCTTGTACCAAAAATACATTTAAATCCACTTTTAGAATCAAATGATTCATGTCGTTTGCCTACACCGCACATTAAGCTCTTTACCCTGTGGGCTTTGTTTTTCTTGTCCATTATCCTTCACTGAACACTTAGGGGGTGGGGGGTGTCATATGTACAGTATATAAGACTGCAGTTCACATAAGCACGTTGTACAAACATACACCAATGAAAACACTAATATTGCAGGACAAACCGGTACAGTATTACAGTGTAGTACAAGCATTGGAGGTTTTCGTACATTAAATTAAAGACTGATGACACCGATCGGATCTGCAGTACCTTGCAATACTAGAAATTTCATTTTCACCGTACATGACACGTGAAAACTGTATGTAAAAAGCCTATTGGTGCAGTTTGAATTATAATGAGTTGGTTTTAACATATTGACGCTCAAGTAAAGTTAGAGATGTTCAGCAAAAATAAATAAATGTTCAAGAAAACTTTCTTGAACATTCATACAGCTTACTGTAAGAATGTGTCTGCTCACATTGGCATGTGTGCTTGGTATTGTTTTGTTTGTTGTTGGTGGTGGTGTGTAGTCATGGGTAAATGAGCAGGTAAGAAGCTAAGGTGACAGAGATGGACCACTTCACCACCCTGAAAGTTCAGTTCCATTGTTAATGACATTAGGCGCATCTGGGGGCGTCTCTCACACCAACACACACACCCACCCATGAACACACACACGCTCACACTTGCAGATGGCAGATGAATAAAGACAAATATATTTGTGCACGCACATATGGCACCAAGATTAAGGTTTGTTATTAATAACTTAAAGCGGCTCCACTTCAGAAGGCTGATTTACATTGAAATCACACCTACATTACCAAGACACACAGACACATCACCATACCTGCAGCTACCAGCTGCATCTATAGAAGGCAGAGAGGTAAAATGCAACTTAACACTTTGCGTGTTAGCATGATGTACTCGATAGGATGTTATTTTCAGGAGTCAACATGCAGGATAAAAAAAAGCAATGTTATGTGCCCACTCAAAGTGGCAGTGCACTCATACCTTCATGGTTATAATGGGGTAAAGGTGAGTGGGTTTGGGGAGTTTACCATTTATCACAAATCAGGTCAGCTCCGCTCATCTAATTTACCTGAATTACTCTCACGTCATGACTGTAACGACCCCACGTTGATTAGAGGGAAGAGAGGAGTAACATAAAAACCAGACAAAGAAATGTGAGCTCAGTTAATGTTTGTTCAGCTTTTCAGTCTTTTATTACCAGATAGGAAGGTTTAAACTGAACTTCAGGGAGAGTCCAGGCCAAAATAGCAAACTTGCCAACTTGGCTGGAGATAAAACCACAAAATCAAATAAGCTGGCATAAAGGAAATTAAAGCAACAGTACCAAGCAATGCAGTTGCACACACACTAGTCTAGAGGTGTGTTGCGATGGGTTTACATGCACTTAAGGTTTCGTTTCAGAAGTCAAGTAAGCGGATTATTTAAATGTTATAAGATTTTTCTTCTTGAAGTTTTGAATTCTCTGCCATGTCAGAGAGTCAAAGACTATACAATCTGCTTCCAGAGAAACCTGGTCTCACTGAGTGACCCCTTTACTGTCACACCTACTTGGGACCTTATCATGAGTACTTCCAGCATGGTGGGTACATGGCCACAACAGTGTGGCAACTTAGTGTGGTGGAATTTGTAATTGTACATTGTCCAAACAGGAATTATGCTTGTGGTTGTCAGGCTTTTCAGAGTCACGCCTTTTAAAAGTTAACTGTAGAAGCATAACAGGCTGAAATTAAGGCTAACCCTCAAGTCTTTCTGCACACGTAACAGAATATAATGTCATAGTTTGTTAAATACGTTACAGATTTTGTGAAGAACGCTTTAACTTTATGGGAGAGCCACCGTGTAATGCAATATGCACATGAATCCAGTAGTAGGTAACATGGTTAACCAGCTAGTTGAGGCAGATGGCCACCCACAGAGTTAGGTTTTCCTGGAGATTACTTCTGTTTTTCCTCTCCACGGTGCTTGCTCAAAAGTGAGATTTGTTGGGTTTTCTATACTGGTATGCATGGACACAAAAAAACAACAACAACCTTTTAACAATTTCTATAAAAACTGCAGTGACAAGTAAAAAAGAATAATAAATTAAAGCAATGCCTGGAAAAACTTGAGGTTTATTGCCATATTTCAAAGCATGTGACAAATAATTGATATCCTTAATAACCTTGTTTTTTTCAGATGCATTAAATGTGACAGACTCAAGCAGCTATGTTCAAAAGCAGGTAAGAGCTAGAGTGACATGGACATTACTGTACCTTCACCCTTATCTGTAATGTGAGGGTGGCACTTGTAGACCTTTTTGTTTAACTCTTCACTGCTGACCACATTAGACCTCACCATCCACTTCAACTATTCATCAACAAATCAGAGAAAACTTACCATGATGTTGAGCCACAAAGCATCAGTTTATAAAGGAAGTGGGATTATGTATAATTTCCAAGAGTCATTTCCTTTACAAGTGTCAATATGTGTGGGTCTGCCCATATGGACGATTATGTTGGCAGTGTCTGTGGGCAGAGTGTGATGGAATGAATTTATGGCGTAAAACACTGGACAAAAAGCTCTATTTTGTCACGATCCACCACTAAGATGGCGGATCTGATTCTAGGTGTACTGTACGTGGGTGGACGCAAAGAGAGCAGAACGGAGTGGTACTCGAGGAAGCAGTTTTTTTTAAACAGGCTTTGGTCCACAAAGATCAAAAACCAGACTGAATATTGCAAGGACTATGAATAATAGGGCCTACATAGCACGACAAAAAACTTGCAAGGTACTATGGCATTGCAGACAACTTGATTAAATATGGCATAGCAAACTACATGGCATGGCATTCAACCATTCAACATAGTAATTTGTGTAAACTATGGCATAATATGACAACAAGCGTGGCTAGAACTGTGGCGTGGTGTGATCATTAACTTAGCAGGGGGACGAGAAGGCACAATGCTATCACGTGGCGGCGAGGCGTGTAGAAGAAGCATAAGGCACTGAACGACAGCTAGACATTACAAGGAGTGCTATGACATGGCAGGAGTCAAGTGAAAATCCACAGGACAGAGAGCAGTTTGGTGAATATCCTATAATAGTGAATAGAAAAGGGGAGTGGCTGGCTGCAGGGGGGCGTGGCTGAAGGGAGACAGGACCAGGGCCAGGGCCAGGCATCATAGCAAGATAAATTAAGATTTAAGATTTAAGATAAGTAGCAAAGCACAAAGAATGTTAATGACAGTAGCTGGTGTAGTTCCTCTGTGGTGTGTTCTGCCTACACCTCAAGAGTGAGAATGTTTTGAGCTAGTGAGGAGAGTATTAGAGTAGACTTTACTCTCATTAAAAAGAACACACTCAAACAAAAAACTTAAGTTTAGCTTCTAAACCAAAGAATGATACTAGCAACATAAGAAGTGCAGGGTGTAATATTTAATATGTGTGAGTATAAATATGAGCGAAATAGGTTCTAGATATAAGCGTGAGGCACATATAGGTAAATGTCAGTATGAAATAGCAGTCTACAGTGTGTGTGAATTTCTCCATCCCTTTCTATACATATATCTATACATGCACCTACATATAGAAGAATGCATGAATGGTACATGATTGAATTTAGAAATTAACAGCCTAACTACAAGGCCCTGATTCTACGACCTACTACCTGACACAGAAGTGTTGGAAAAGTGTCTAAGCAAAGCACATACACTGACAACAGGTTTGTACTATCACACTCACTGTCTTGGCCGCTCATTCCTCGTAAGGGTGGCAGGCTTTCAGCTTCCAATTGGGTGGGAGGCGGGGTATGCCCTGAAAAGGTCACAAGTCCATCATATATACATAGACAACTACTCGCACACACACCTTTTGACAATTTAGACTCCACAGTCAACCTATTGTAATTGCATGTTTTTGGACGCCTGGAAGACACAGGGAAAACATGCAAAACTGCACCCAGAAAGGCAACCCTGGAATTGAACCCAGACCTTTCTTTGCTGTCAAACACTCACTAACCACTATACTGCTCCTTTCACATTGCCATACACACATATATATAAATGAAAAAAGAAACACATAGCTCAGGCTCCCTCTTATTGAGTGTAACCTTTAACCCCATAGATGGAATTAAGCCTCCCTCCATGGTGCCTCTTTTGTTTTGTTACTCTCACTCTTTCTTAATTTCTCTGTTTCATATCGCCATTTCGCTCCTTGCCCTCCTGTGCTTTGATCTGCTCCTGTCCCCCTTTTCTTTTCAACACCCACAATGTTCTCATGTTCAGCTTCTGTTATTACTTTCTCTGTTTGTTTAACAGATTTTGTCCCGTCACCTCTCCTCTCCCTCACATCTCTTCACACAAACCCAGCAGTGTTCACGAGACCCATCCCTTTCAGTCTCGTCTTTGCCTCTCCATCCTCCTTCTCCTCCATTGCTTTGTCTCCCTGTTCCTTACGGATTTCGTATTTTCAAAGTCAAGTAGCGGTTGCCGGCATGCCAAATAGCACCACAGACACACAGGGGCTGACTCTCGCAGGTTGCTTTCTTACCTCAAGTGAAAAAAAAAAGAAGAGAGACAAAACAAAATCATGATGCAGACAACAGAGGCAGAAACAATACAAACAGGATATTGAATTGATCTTTCTCCTCCCGTACCTTGCTCTACAGCAGGAGACCAGGTGCTTGTGAAGGGAAATGCTTTAATTGTTTGGTGGGGTGAAATGAGATGGGAATTCAAGTTAGAAGTGTGTGTGTGTGTGTGTGTGTGTGTGGGGGGGGTGCATGTGTTATTCTGAGATGCAGCAGCAGATAATTGGAGAGGCACACCTGGACACTGGTCACCTCTTAACCCATCCCTCTGCCCTCCAAAGCAGTACTATTCACTGTGGGTGCATACTGTATTTTGTTGGTGAGAGTGTGAATGTGGTGAACTCTCACTGCCCGTCCAGCCAGGGTTCACATGTGTGCAGGGGTAACAGCAGGCTACTGGGTGTGTGTGCCTGTCTTTACCAACTGCCATTGTGGGCCAGCGTATTTGCAATCTACCGTTTCCCTTCATCCTCAGTGTGAGTTGTGTGTGTTTGGGTGTGTGTCAGAGAGAAGGTGGTGAGAGCAGTAGGTCATTCAGCTGTGCTATAAAAGATTCAGGACTGACTGATGACCCGGGCCAACTAAAAAGCTCTCACTTTTTCAAACGGTCTTGTTTGGGAGACTTTGTGTTTATTTATTAACCTTTGCTTTGACAAAGGAAACACATTAAAATTCTCTTTCTCCTCTGCAGCCTGTGTAGACGCAAGCCATTGGTGCAGTACAAAAAGCTTGCTTGCATTGTTAATGCATTGAGCTTCACTTTAACCCAAAAGAACCCACAATGACACAGGTGTCACAAAGTACAACAAATTTGTTTGGGCAAAACATTCAGACCTGGTAACCAAAGAAATTGGGACAAAACAATTTGTGGTAATCGCAAAATATTTGCATTCGGGCTGACGCATTTTGGGTTTAAAACCTGCTCCCTAAAAATCTCGGGGGGAGAGTTCTTTGCCTGCTTTAGAGACAACAAATTTTTTTGTGGCCAGGCCTGAAGCTACCTCGCAAGCATCCTCACTGCAGGGAAGAAGGTGACTCCGCTCATCTACCTTTACATTCTTTCATCTCAGCACTGAGAATAAATCTACATTTGATTGGCTGAACCTCATGCTGCCTCGGCTTGAATTCTTCTGAGTTGGGACATCTCTGACCACTACACCTAACACCTAGAGATTTTACAAATAAATAACAAATTAAGCCAACTGTTTGTCTTTGTTCTGTGTGTTCTGCTGATAAAAATAGTGAAAGTGAGAAAGAGTAGTTTTTAGATTGAGAGGTTAATGGTGACTGAATTCTGCTACTGATCCTGTAGAAACACAAAAAAGGAAAGAAAATTTGTTAAAAAAAAAGTAGTATAAATAATGTAGTGCTCAACCTAGCTATTTTGTCTCTGAATATATTCATAAAATGCTAAACAAACAAGATGTCAAATAGAACACATGCTGGTAAAACAGTATTGTTGTGTCATAATGTCAAAGAGCTTCACAAATGTTAAATTAGCTCAGAAAGCAGTTGCAATGTCAACGTTAACGTCACTATGGATTGGCATATATTGTCGGCTACAGTGGTTGCAAAGCTGCCGACTGGTTAGAAGGTGAATGTCTTGCTCACTCTTTCACAATACTGAAAGAGAAAAAGTCTGTAAATGTGCTAGAAACATAAAAGTTGTAAACAGATTTATAAGCCTGAACCCCGACATGCAATCCTGACTTTACAGGAATTTATATTTACAGATGCAAACCTATGTGAACAAGTTTACAAACCTATGTACATCTGTACATGGAATTACAACACAGTTGTTACAGCGCTACAATGGTTTCATCTCCATCTTCACTCCGACCTGCCTTTGTGCCTTATAATCTTGTACCGTGTGCCCCTAGCTTTAACCTTATTACCCTGCATGCTCGGGGGACATGTAATGAAACAGTTCCCTCATTCCGGAGGTCAATTTGTTCTCTTGCTTTTATGAAGTCTAAAGTCTTCTGCATCCCAACGGCATACCTGCCTGTCTGATTCTTTTCCACTCTGGCTTTTCTTTAATTAGCCCGTGTACTTGTGTGCATGTGTTACAGAGTAATAGAGAGAGGGGTAGTTTCTGCCTCACATTGATTTCATTGATTTTAGGTTTGATCTATCAGTAGCAATATTCCCTCTTCTTACTCCTTGCATCTTGACTTAATGGTTTGACTGCCTGCGTGCAGACAGATTGCTGCTCTGGTTTTCTGCCTCTGAAACAGGAAAATCAGGCATTCCCAATTACAGAAGACACACACAGAGCACTGCAGGCCCCGAGCTGTCATCAGATTCAATCCAACTGTCAAGGAATCAAAACAGATCAAATGCAGCAACACAAAGCAGTACAAGAAAAAAGAAAAGAAACAATTTGTTCCTCTGCAGTCTTCAGTGAAATCACTATTGCAATCTATTACATCACAACCAACACTTTTAACTTTAGGTAACATATAAGGAAATTACAGAATATCTGCAACTTAAAGCAGATTTTTACATTCAAAGTTCAGAAGAATTATGTTGCATACATATGCATGTACAAATGCGTATTACACATGCACTGAAGATGCTGCTACTGTTTGCTAATGTGTGGTTGTTCCCCATCTCCACACTGGAGGTTCATGTTTTCACTTAAAAGCCGATTGGCGTCTGGCTTCTCTTTCTATTTCTGACATTGCTGAACAATTTCAGATCTGTCAATATTAGGATTGTGTTTGTTTACTATGACTCTAGTCCTGTTTACACTCATTAAATTCAGCTTCTTTTTACCCTAATGTTGCTGTGCAATATACAAGGTATGATTTTTACATGTTTACGTGAAGTGAGGTTACTACTAAAAATGCAGAAAAGCAGGAGAAATCAAACACTCCAAGTGTGCATTTTTCTAGACAACCAGACTTCAGTTTCATTACAACTCTTAACTATGTCTAGTAAATTCGTTGTACTCTTTTAGTGTTCTCAGAGGTTCTATTACATTTTAAGACAAGCCAACAAGCTTGTCTTGTCTTAAAAAACACAAATGGTTCTGAGTGACCAGAACCATCTCTAACTACACGCTTTGTCAAAAAGAAAGGTTTTAAGCCTAGTTTTAAAACTAGAGAGGGTGTCTGCTTCTCGAACCTGAACTGGAAGCTGGTTCCACAGGAGAGGAGCTTGGTAGCTAAAGGCTCTGCCTCCCATTCTACATTTAGAAACTCTAGGGGATTCCTTGTGTGTGAGACACTGTGTTATTTAGAATGAATATTATAATTATTAAATTAAAAATTGTCATTATTGCCTCTTTCAAAAGAAGAGGACATTACTAGAAGTAACAAAGACTTTTAGGCTATAAAGCCTAATTGTCTTTTCAGTGGCACAGAGGACATGATGCGCGATGTGTGCATACATTGAGTCACATCATAATGTGAGCCCTTGGTTGTGAAGTTTATTCATCAAGACAACTGTTCTGATGGAAGGGTCAACGTGTCAATGAATGACAATCATTGTCTTAATCACCTGAGAAACAATGAGACACAGAATCAATGAAGAGTGGGAGGAGTTTGGGAAAACTATAAATGAGCTTTTAATGATGTGCTATGGACCCCTTTGAGAAAGAGAGAGAAAGAGCGAGAGAGAGAAATAGAGAGAGGAGAGGAGAATTACTACAATCAAATACCTGAATTGTCCTCATGCTGTCTCCACCTACAGTGACTTAAATGTAGGCTGCAGTTTTCTGTTCAATATATTAATTGCTCATGAAATGTGATCTGATTTTCACAAACGTCAAGAACGCTTCCTACGAAAGCTTTCTCGCTGCAGGACAATAAAATTAAGCATCAGAGTAAATCTACTGGATGCAGTGAGAGCCCAGACCTCAGAGATGCATAAAACATAGCAGAGCAAAGGCAATTCTGCAAGGATGAGAAGTCCAAACACCTCCCTGAACATTAATTTGTTTTTCTGCTTTATTTTGTTAATGTTTCATCAACTTAGAAATATAGTTTGTTGTTATTTGTGACTGCCACAAATGAATGCAGAAAACTAAAAAAGCGCAAAAGGATTATCTACTTTTTCCTGACACATTATAGCCAACTCTCCTTTTTTCAAATAAAATCATTTATCTTTCTCACTCTCCTTCTCTTCCTTTCTGCATCAGTGTCCTGTCCCCTGTGTGTGGAGAACAAAGAAGGGCATTGTCCAGTGGGTGATGAGAGGGCTGCTGAGGGTCAGTGTGATATTTGGGTGTGATATTTCCATCGCCAGCCTAAATGTCTGGTGTCAACCAATTTATCACCTGGCAACCAGCGAGAAAAAGACTGAGCATATAGACAAGCTACAAAGAACGGTGAGATCAATACAATACAGGTTTTTGTTCTATATATTTTTCCAAAAGATATTGTGTGCATGTTTTGGGGTTGTTGTAACTAAATGTCAGTGCAGTGCACTCCTTTTCTGCCTTGGCTTTACTTCCGGGGCACTATTCTGATTTCACCTGCTGTAACAGATGCTTTGTGTTATGTCCTTGTATGCTGTGCATATTTACCTTGAGTTATGTTATTCTCCTACTGATTCTGTTCTTCTTTCTAGTTCTATCGTTCGTTTCTTGCTTGCTTTTTCTTCATGTCTACGTTGTTGTACCAACCTTGTGATCTTTGCTTGTATATTAAATCTTAATTATTTCTTGGAAACTGCTCCGATGCCGAGGCTCTGATTTTGGGTTCCCGGTTAGTCTGTTACATTCATAAAGGTGATGTTGCAGTAATTGGACATCTGTATTGTACTATTTGTAACAATAGCTATAGAATTATCTCTAATTATCTCTCTAGAATAGACCAGAAAGCTGAGAAGTCAGCCTGCAGTTATTTGATTTTGATGAGAATGTGTCTGAGATTTGTAGAACCACTGGAAAATGCTGGGTCTGCTTATATTATGAGTTCACCAACCCCTGTTCTCTTCCATAGTCCTATAAACTGTATTGTATGGCTATTGCATAATTAATGTGCTGTTAACTTATACTGTGAAATTTGGTAGTTGTAAGTTGGATTCTTTGTGCTCCACAGACAAACAAAGGCGTCTCAGATCTACTGAGAAAGGCCCACTAGCTGGATGTTTGTCCAATTTAGCTAGATAAACAATTAGGTTCCTCTGCAGTGATTGGCTGGACACCTGGAACAACAAGCAAGTTATTTTTGTTTTGTCTTATTTTTTTCCCCTCTTCATGGCAATTTTGTGTCTGTTTTCTATGTAAGGAATCTCTTCCTTTAGCTGTACTTTACAACTCAAAAAAAAAACATGATTCTCAGTCAGGTGTTTTCATACTGCCAAAACAGATTATCTTCCACTTCTGGATATTCCCATATTCGATTATCTTCATATTGTAATCTAATAAAAGTCAATGAAGTCAGCCTTTCTTAGTCAGCGTTGCACTGCAGTCACAATCCTACATTTGAATTTGACTTCAACCTGCTGCAGCAGTTCTGTGGCTGTATGCGGTTTAATTCTGCCATTACATTGTTTTGAGTTGTGTTTCTTTGTGTTCAAGTCTTTACGCAAAGTTACCTTGGTGGTGCTAAGACACTGATGCAATGATGCGACACAAGGGCTTCAGTAACGAGAGCCACAACAGCCAGTGTGGGTTAACTGCTGTAACCTCAATTTATTAAAACACACCTTAAGACAGACAGTCGTGCTACGGCTGGAGATGCCTACCATCCATTGGTAGCACGCAGTGGCCATTCATGAAAGTAAACTAACTCTCACACACTGCCAAGACACAGAGATGCAGGCCGCCACAGCCACAGCTCTAAAAACAAAGCGGATAGAGTTAAAACCCTTCAAAACACCTAAACCACTAAAGCAATCAGTACAATTTAAAGTCACGGAAAAACAGCAGCCAGTGCTTTTCTTGGAGTCAAGGAACAGCACTGTTAGAATAAAACCTACAGTACACAGGTTGTGGTAGACCCACATAAAATATTTTAAGAAATAATATCTCTGGGTATGACTTTACCAGGTCAAATACAATACAAGTCTAGTATTAAAATACTAATATAAAATAAAACACAGGAACTTATCCAAAGCCACCAGCAAACAAACACTCCAGACCCACAGAGCATTATTCAGTTAACAGGCAGCTTGACTTCCTCTTCACCGGATAAGTTGCCTCTGTGTCCCATTGGTTGTCTCCCATTGACTCCTGCCACCTCTTCTGTCCTGCCTCCAGTGTCTCTCTGCCACAGTAATAAAGCAGATGCTATAAAAATTTTTTTTTAAACTAATGAATATGTCTTTGTGCTCCTGTGATGCAGCCTTCCTGCACTTTGTGGGAGAAGTGGTGACTGCAGAGAAAAGAGGCAGATTAAATGTGATTAGGTGACACAGTGGTGGTATAGGAAATCTACTAGCTACTAGCAAGAACATGGAGTGCTCTGGACATTTGTCTTCTCAACAGTCGACATAGTTCGCCGTGTTTCCAGAGTTAAACTGGTTTAGATAAGCAATCAGCATTTTTAGTGTTGAATTACTGAAAATTAGGTTTATTAGTTCTTGTAGCTTTATGAAACTCAAATATGCAAGAAGTTTCTGAAAAAAGACTAGACAACATGACAAGAAAAGCATCACCTAGTGGACTGAGAATCGTCTCAGATACATTATGATAATGTTAGTCCTTAGCCCTTTAGACCTTTTTCGTAAAAGTTGAATTTATCATTGAATTAATTAATACACAAGTCTCTGTTTGTAAAGGGGAGAAGCCGCATTGGACAGATAGGGGGAGGCAGTGTGTTTTTCCCCCTCATACCATCTCATCTACATGGACGAGCTGTTCTTTGAGCTGTTTAGTTTCGTAAACTTCTCAGGTACAGTCTATCTAGTCTCAATATGACATGTAAATCCCAGAGGTGGGTGGCATGCTGAGAGGCAGGCAAGCGGGGAGGGGTTAGAAAGATGGGTAAGAGACAAAGGAGGATGCAGAGAGGCGATGAGAGCGAGAGTAGTTGTCATGCATTCTTCTCATCTGCTTTTAATAAAAACCCTTCATCCTTAGAGATTCACTGCATCAGTAATCACCCTTCCTCATTTCCTCTGCCTTCACTTTTTTTCTGTATCTCTCAGCGTCCATGCCACTGTAACAGCAGCAATGCATAAACATCGATGGTTCATATATGCAAAGTAAATTATACTCAGCCTGTGAAGTTTTTATCGATGCGATTTTTGGCCTAAAGCAACATGTTTCACCGAAATCCTAATGCCGTTTGCTTAAAGATGTATGTTCAACAACAGCTAGTTCACTCTATAAACACTTAAGTTGAAGTGCACCTTATGATTCTTTGGCTTTCTCCATCACCATTGCACTGCAACATTGCTAATTATTTCATGCTCACTATTATCTAAAACATCCTTAGATTTGAATTTTCTACACATCAGCTTGACCAAAGATCATCTGAACTGGATTCAGATGAGGGTGGTTGTCGTCAAGCCATCACTCTCGACAAATATGTCTCACTATACATAACTTAGGTGCGTGTGGGTTCATAATAATGCCACAAAATAATCATGGTTTTACTGATGATACATTGTCGGTGGCTTTGGGCAGACACTGAGTGTGCTCATAATTGACCAAAGCATCCTTTTCATCTGTACTCTGGACTATCTCCAGAGAACCGTATCCAAACATTGTGTGCAGTATGTATGCAGCAACCAGATAGAAGAGATAGAAGAAGCATTTGAAGTTTGTTCTGATTGGCAACAAGTTAGATATTTTTATAGCCCCATGCCCTTTGCAGCTCACTGGAGAGAGTCTGTCTGATGCCTAAACAGGACACCTTAGAGGTTGTGCAGCTGTGTGAAAGGAAAGTTAGGTTAGTGTCAGTGTTATTCAGCAAAGCAGCCCCACACCATCACAGCACTGCCTCCATGCTTCATAGAGGGAATCACACATTCAGGAACCACCTGTTTGTCCTCTGTATATCTAACACAGAACTCAAAATCTCAGACACTGTATACCCTGCTTTACCCTGTGATGTCAAACCTACTGTCCTCACAAATGCTTAACAGAAAATAATAGAGCCAGCTGCTCAGGATAGGACTGAAAGAGAAGGACCACTCCTTTGAAGACCGCAGTAAGTTAGGTTAACTGCTGACTGTGTGTGAATGTGAGTGCGTATGTTTCTGTGATCCGTCTCTTGTCGACTGATAGATGGGATTGGCTACAGCCTACCCATAACCCTTAGCAGGAAGAGGGCTTATAGTGGTAGGACTTCATAGCAGATACAGTACTGTAACACCATATTCAGAGGACATAAAAGAATTTCATGGATCTATTAAGATCAACTAAAGGCACAAACTAAGTAAATAATAAACTTACATCTACATCTGGTTTGTAACATGTGGATACAAACTCCATCACAGTCAAGTATATAACTGCAACCATCAAAAAGTAAATTGAAAGAAACATCTTATGTGTGAACACGTGTTCAATACAAACATATGCAACTTGACACGTAATTATAAACAAAAACACAAGATGCAATTACCTGTATGTTTCCTGCAGCTGCACTTTAGTGCCATAGAAACATCAGTTTGAGAAGACAAATTGTGGTTAAGACGAGCTCACACATTTTTGGTTTTTCACACACACTGATTTGAGACAGACATGCCAATATATAGAACAAAAACCTGTTTAAAAACTGCCGCTCAATATATTTAGCTTATTATTTTTCTTGGACATGTTGGAGCTCATCATACAAGCATATTTGACATTGTCAGCTTTGTGTAGTGCTGTAGATAAACAGTGCTGCACAGATTAAGAGTAACAAAATATGAACTTTGAAAGCGAAGTGTTACGAACGCTCGAAAACTCGAGCCGAGTTTGGACCCAAGCGCAAATGACCACTAGGCGGAACTGCAGCCGATTAATAATTTATTCAAAGAACAGGTAGAACAAAAAGTCACAGCCGTGCTGGAATAACAGTAAGAATTTTAGAAAACAAAACAGAACAAAAAACGATAGTGCCAATCACTATGAACGAACTCTAACTATGGCTTTCTAAGAAACAAAAAAAAACCCACCAGGGAGAGAAACAAAACTAACCTTAACTCTAGAAAACAAAACGCTGCCCAAGGCAGGAACTACAAAACAGCTTTGAAATACTACACTAAACTTACTCGAGCCAGAGGTCGGGGAAGAGGGAGAGCAAAACCAAGCGACGATCAGGGGTGACACACCAGCGAATAATGACCGTATGGTGACCGGTATAAGACAAGCTGAGGTGAGTGACAAATGATAAACAGGTGTGTGCAATATGGCAGGTATGGAGGCTGGCAGAGAACATGGAAAAAGAAACTCAAACAAAAACACTCCCCCTGGTGGAGAAAAGGTCCAATCTGTAACAGAGCCCCCCCCCCAAGGGCGCCTCCTGGCGACCTACGAGGGCTCTGCAGGATGCTGAAGGTGGAAATCCCGGATAAGGGTGCGGTCCAGGATGTTCCTCGACGGGACCCAGCTGCGGTGCTCCGGACCATAACCCTCCCAATCAACGAGGTACTGCAATCCCCGGCCTCGTCAGCGCGACCGCAGAATGGATCCAACAGTGTAAGCTGGGCCGCCGTCAATGATGCGGGCGGGGGGGGGGGGCGTTGACTGGAGGAGACAGAGCAGAATCGATGACCGGTTTGATGCAAGAAACGTGAAACACAGGGTGGACCTTTAGGCTGGGTGGGAGAGACAGCTTGACAGAAACAGGGTTAATGATCTGAGTGATGTTGAACGGTCCAATGAACCGTGGTGAGAGTTTCCTACTGTAGTCCTTTAGTGTTAAGTTCTGTGTCGATAACCAAACCTTGTCTCCGACATGATAATCTGGGGCAGGGGCGCGGCGACGATTGGCATATCGCTCCGCCCTTGCCTGCCCCTTCAGGAGTTGTGCCCGGACTCGGGACCAAGTGCACCTGCAGCGCCGGATGTAGTGGGCAATGGACGACACTCCGACTCTAGCGCCCTGCTCCGGGAAGAGCGGCGGTTGAAAACCATATGCCGCCTCAAACGGTGAACACCCCAGGGAAAACGATGGAAGGGCGTTATGGGCGTATTCGACCCACGGTAGCTGCGCCGACCAGGTGCTGGGCTGGGCTGAAGCGGTGCACCTCAGGAGGGACTCTACCTCCTGGTTGATGCGCTCAGTTTGGCCATTGCTCTGTGGGTGGAAACCTGAAGACAAGCTCACCGACGTTCCGAGTGCCCCACAGAACTCCTTCCAGGTGACTGAAGCGAACTGCGGCCCACGGTCTGAGACTACATCTTCGGGGATCCCATGCAACCGGACGACATGTGTGATGAGTAGATGGGCAGTTTCCTTGGCTGTGGGGAGCTTGGGTAATGGAATGAGGTGAATCAATTTTGAGAACCTGTCGACTATGGTGAGTATGACTGTGTTACCCGATGATGGGGGAAGTCCGGTTATGAAGTCCAGTGATATGTGGGACCAAGGACGTGATGGGATGGGCAGTGGATGGAGTAATCCAGCAGGTGGTCTGTGAGACTGCTTGTTGGTGGCGCAAACTCGACAGGCTGCGACGTACCTCCGGACATCACCTCTCACCGAAGGCCACCAGAACCGCTGCAGGACTAGGGACGTGGTCCGGCTGACCCCTGGGTGGCAGGCCAACCGTGAATCGTGCCCCCATCTCAGCACCTGAGGACGTAAGCACACCGGAACAAACAGGCACCGAGGGGGACAACCCTCTGGGACGGGCTGTGAGTGCCGGAAGCTGCGCACCCGCTCCTCAATATCCCAGCGCATAGCCCTGACTCTAGAGGGTGCCAGAATGAACTCATCGTCAGTGTTGCTACCTAACTCACTGGGATTCTCAAATTGACGCGACAGAGCGTCCGGCTTTACGTTCTCTGACCCTGGGCGATAAGACAAAGTAAAGTCAAAGCGTGCGAAGAACATAGCCCAGCGGGACTGACGGGCATTGAGTCTCCTGGCTGTCCTAATATATTCGAGGTTCTTGTGATCTGTCCAGACTAAAAAAGGAAGGGAGGCTCCCTCTAGCCAATGCCTCCATTCCTCCAGGGCTAATTTGACGGCCAGCAACTCACGATTACCCACATCATAGTTGCGCTCAGCGCTTGAGAGTTTTCTGGAAAAGAACGCACACGGATGCACCTTGTTGTCCCCATATCGCTGAGAGAGCACCGCCCCGACCCCAGTGCTGGAGGCGTCCACCTCCACAATGAATTGTCTATTCAGGTCAGGGAGGCGGAGGATAGGCGCTGACGTGAACGAGTTCTTAAGTCTGTTGAACGCCTCCCCGGCCTCGGCCGACCACTTAAAGGTCGTTTTGGAGGACGTGAGAGAGTGCAGTGGCGCTGCCACCTTGCTAAAACCCCGAATGAATCGTCTGTAGAAGTTCGCGAAACCCAGGAACCGCTGCAGCTGCTGCCGGTCCCTGGGCTCCGCCCAATCAGTAACCGCTGCCACCTTGGCAGGGTCCATGGCCACTCGTCCAGGCTCAATAATAAAACCAAGAAAAGAGGTTCTGGTGGTGTGGAACTCGCACTTCTCAGCTTTTACGAATAGCTGATTTTCCAACAGGCGAAGCAGCACCGCCCGAACATGCTTAACATGCTCCTCCTTGGAGCTGGAATAGATCAAAATGTCATCAAGATATACAAAAACAAATTTATTTACCATGTCTCTAAGAACGTCATTGACCAATGCCTGGAAAACAGCGGGGGCGTTAGTGAGCCCAAACGGCATTACCAGGTACTCGTAGTGACCAGTAGGAGTGTTGAAGGCCGTCTTCCACTCGTCCCCCTCCCTGACGCGGACTAAGTGGTAGGCGTTTCTGAGGTCTAGCTTGGAAAAGATGGTGGCCTCCTGTAATAACTCGAACGCTGAGGACATGAGGGGAATGGGATACTTATTCCTCACTGTAATGGCGTTGAGTCCTCTGTAATCGATACACGGCCGCAGCCCACCATCCTTCTTGGCCACGAAGAAGAACCCCGCTCCCGCTGGCGAGGACGAGGGTCGGATTAGTCCCGAAGCTAAAGCCTCACCTATATACTCCTCCATTACCTGGCGTTCTGGCTGCGTTAGCGAGAAGGTGCGCCCCCTAGGTGGAGAGGTGCCTGGCAACAGATCAATTCCACAGTCATAGGGACGATGTGGAGGCAGTGAGGTCGCCCTCCGTTTGCTGAAGACGGTCCCCAGGTCGTGGTACTCCACCGGTATCCCCTTGAGGTCTGATGCGGTCGGCCCATCACCTTCATCTGCTCGGCTACGAGGAAGAGGGGCAGACAGAAGGCAATTCCCCAAGCAGAAGTTGCTCCAACCCAATATCTTGCAGGAGGCCCAGTCGATGTGTGGGTTATGCTTCTGCAGCCAGGGGAGCCCCAGTATAACGGGAAATTCCGGGCAGGTAAAAATATTAAACTCCAGCGTCTCCTGGTGGTTGCCGGCCAAAGTCATCTTAATGGGCTCGGTCCTGCAGGTAATTGTATGAATAACACGATCGTTAAAAGAGTTTACAGTAACAGGTCTTACCAGTTTAACGAGTCCAAGGCCCAAGGACTTCGCCAAACAGGAATCCATGAAGCTGGCCTCGGCCCCAGAATCCACCAAGGCCAGCGCAGTGTGATCTCCGCCCGGGACCGAGAAGACCACCGACACAGCAGGCTCCTTAGCGGGAGAGAGGTGAGCCGATCTGCTCACCAGCGCCTCCCGGACCGCTGGCGAGCGTCTTCGTTTAACGGACAGTTTGCCACTAAGTGACCCTCCTGTCCGCAGTACATACAGAGACCCGACCTGCGACGTCTCCTACGCTCCTCCTCCGAGAGCCGGAACCTCCCGATCTGCATGGGCTCCTCTCTCTCCGGTGAAGCGACCCGTCCAGGTCTGGTAGGTGGAGGCGGCGCCGGTGCGGGGATGGTTGAAACAGTAGGAGGACGTGGAGGAAACCTCTCGACGCAGAGCCACGCCTCCGAGTCAGGTGCGCCGCGCCCGTGTCCCCCCAGAAACGGCCGGCGTCCTCGGGACTGACGAGCCCCCTCCAGTAGACGCCGCTCCTGGCAGCGCTCCTGATGCCTTTGATCGATCGCGGCCGCCAAAGACAATAAATCCCGTAAGGAAGCAGGCAGTGCGCTCCCCACCATCTCGTCCTTAATT
Source organism: Macropodus opercularis (assembly GCA_030770545.1). Lineage (NCBI taxonomy): Eukaryota > Metazoa > Chordata > Actinopteri > Anabantiformes > Osphronemidae > Macropodus > Macropodus opercularis. Next base: position 4,662,903 of record CM061094.1, on the reverse strand, counting down.
CTCCCAGCAAGACCCTCATAATATTTGTCACAAAGGATGCCCTCCGGCCAATCAAGGCGAGCGGCCAGGGTCCGGAACTCGATTGTGTACTCGTACACACTCCTGTCAGCCTGGGAGAGACGAAACATTGTGGCGGCAGTAACGCGCCGGCTGGCGGCGGGGTTAAAAATAAGGGACAGTTCATCAGCGAATTTCTTAAAACTAGAAACACACTCCGCGCACCGTTCCCACTCGGCCATGCCCCAGTCAAACGCACGTCCCTCTAGTTGTGAGAGCGTGAAAATTACTTTGCTCCTCTCCGTAAAGTAAGTGAGGGGTTCAAGTTCAAACTTCAGACGAAGAGAAGAAAGAAAAGTTTCGCACTGATCGGCCACGCCGCTAAAGCGGGCGGGCAGAGTTAGCCTCACCTCGGACTGGAAGTGGCGGCCGATCCGGAGCGCCTGCTCGGCCGTCTCTCTCACTCCCTCGAGCTCAGCCCTACTAGGCCCCGGCTGTGACACCGGTGGGAGGGTGCCAGAAACGGCGGCTGGCGGAACCGCCGCGGGTACATTCGCTGGGTCCATAGTGGCTGGTGTGTTCTGTTACGAACGCTCGAAAACTCGAGCCGAGTTTGGACCCAAGCGCAAATGACCACTAGGCGGAACTGCAGCCGATTAATAATTTATTCAAAGAACAGGTAGAACAAAAAGTCACAGCCGTGCTGGAATAACAGTAAGAATTTTAGAAAACAAAACAGAACAAAAAACGATAGTGCCAATCACTATGAACGAACTCTAACTATGGCTTTCTAAGAAACAAAAAAAAACCCACCAGGGAGAGAAACAAAACTAACCTTAACTCTAGAAAACAAAACGCTGCCCAAGGCAGGAACTACAAAACAGCTTTGAAATACTACACTAAACTTACTCGAGCCAGAGGTCGGGGAAGAGGGAGAGCAAAACCAAGCGACGATCAGGGGTGACACACCAGCGAATAATGACCGTATGGTGACCGGTATAAGACAAGCTGAGGTGAGTGACAAATGATAAACAGGTGTGTGCAATATGGCAGGTATGGAGGCTGGCAGAGAACATGGAAAAAGAAACTCAAACAAAAACACTCCCCCTGGTGGAGAAAAGGTCCAATCTGTAACACGAAGGCGTGAAGGATGTAAATGTTAGAGTTCTTTCTAAACACCTCCACTGCCTTTCTGTTTTCTTCCCTCATCTACCTTTGTCCTCTCTGTCGCTCTGTCTCCACTCACTCTCTGTCTCTCCTGCGGTATGAAAACTTTATTGGATGCTGGCAGAGCCCTTGAGGGGAAACACTTTAAATGTCTCTGCAATTATACTTCTAATAATGGCTTCACACACATACACACTCTGAGTCTCGCACGCAGCTGGGGGCTGACAGTGACACAAAGGAAGTGGAAGTTACTCTGTCAGTCAGTGAGGCTATTAATCTCTGTCACCTGAAGCTGTGCGCGTCTCTGTGTTTGCAGATGTGTGCTGATGGTAGCCAACATTCGACAGGAAACACTGTGAGTGTGTGTGTGTCCTGACCTAGATGATCATTACCTGGCCAACAGCAGGGAGCGGTTTAGTCAGCATGTCACCTGGATTTAACTTCCACCTGCTTTCGTTTGTGTGAGACAAAAACAGCGCATCTGTGAACAGTGGCTTAAATTCACTTTGTACACACTTTATTACAGTTTAATTGTTTATGTATTTGTCATATTTGTCATGCCATTGCTCTCACAGGTCTACCTACAGTATCTGTGCATCCATCTGTGCACATCTACATGAACAGCTGATATGGTTATTCCGAACATCTTGATTCTGTTCAATAATGTTCTTCAGCTTACAATCACTAAAAGTTTTTAAAGTTAAAATAAATGATATCTGAGATGCCTGGTCTTGTGTAGCTTCACTTGTTTTCCCAAATATTGCTCCAGTTCAGGGAGCTGTCTACAGCCATGAGGCACCATAATCACATTCTGGTGGAACAGGGAGAGTAAGCAGGATCCTGGTGTCTTTGAAGCAGCTCTAATGAATGTCCATGTTTCTGTAGAAGCACAAACAAACCTGCTGCCTCGCCAGAAAGCTGTGAAAAACTCGACAATGCTGGATTTTATTGTCTTCTTTAAATCCGGATTCCTTGTGTGTGTGTGTGTGTGTGTGTGTGTGTGTGTGTGTGTGTGTGTGTGTGTGTGTGTGTGTGTGTATTTGTAACATTTTGACCTTGACAGCCAGGCAAGTAACATTTATAAATTAGATTTATTCCAATTATTTCACCTGAGCTAAACAGGGGTTTTCTGTTGTAATTGTTCTTTTATTTAAGAGGCATTTACTTCTATTTCCACAGAAATGTTTACGCTATGCAAAAGTTTCACTTACTAAGAGCCTAAAATTATCCACTGTAGATCTAAGTATGAAGTACTGGCCTAGGACCTACTGATAGCAAACAAAAATGATTTCTCTTATTTAAATATTCTTGCTCTGATTTTAATACTATGAATAAGGAAGCTTTGTACATGGGACAAACATAGTTTATCAGTCATTGTGTTTTTCAGTGCTACATTTTAACCTAATCTTGTCTCTTGATGACGATCAGTGATTGATTGTTTGAGAAGCTGATTCACAGCTCATTCGTCCTACTGCACTGGCTGCTGATTGTCTGACTTAGCGTGTTACTGCTGTCCCCCACCAGCTGTCAGTTTAGACAAGCCACATTGAAACAGACTGCAAATTGTTACTTACATTACTGTGTGTATGCTGCAGTGCTTTTACACAAAGTACTTTTCCTCCCATTCGGAGCAGCTACCTTTCAATTGCTGGGCCGTGCTCTTGTTGTAGATACCAGATGAGCCTGAGATCAAACCACCAGCCTTGTTGCTCATCAGTATTTCTCACAGCAGTTAAGTGACTATAACAAAAAGTTTGACCAAAAAGTTAATTTGTTGATATCTGCAAATATTTTGTGTGTCCTTTTCAAAGTTTAGGGAATAGGTTGCTATGACAACAATGATTCAGCGTGTTAATTAGATTTATGTTTTAAATGAAAGGCTGCTGATGCCAATGCTAACATCGTTCCCATTGATGCTCTCATGCACTGATATGAACCAACAAGCAGACTGAAACAGGTGCGGGTAGCCCCAGGATGCTGGGCATGTTACTCAGTTTCGCATTCCCTGAAGCCAGAGTAACATTTCTATGAAATCGTGCACTTGTCTAGCTTTGAAACTATAGCACAGATGAGCAACAAGCTTCACCTGAGATTGCCACTTCTGTTTTAGTTCAGTTTTAATGGCTGCCATCACTCTGTATCTGTCTTGTATAATCTTTGTCTTCACCTGTTCTGCACTTCTCCATATTTCTCTTGCTCAAGTCCTAATTCTTTCTTCCCATATTTCTTCATTGCTCTTCCGCTTTCTCCCCCCCACGCTCAGCACTTGTCCTCTGTCTTTGTTATTTTGTTTTCTGGATCATCATTATGGCCCATCCATCTCTCCCTCTTCTGTTGACCTTCCCCTTCGTTCCTCTCTCACTCCATCCTACTCTTCTCTCTGTTTGAAGAGAGAATGAGAGGGAATAAAGAGATTGCACCCTGGTGTGAAAGATGCCAAATGTCGGGGTCACTCACACACTGAGAGCCCATTGCTGTGTTTGTGTGTGTCTGCTAGTGTGTGTGAGTGGCAGTGAACTTGTGAAATGAGGGAGCTTTAAGTGTTTTGTTGTATCCTTAAATTCATTCCTTCCTCATTCCTGCGCTGTCAGGAACTTTCTGGTCCAGTACATGTGGATACAGTATCCAGATTGTGCTAAATGGATTAAATTCATTGTATTTCAGTACAGAAATACTCCAAAACAAGTCTCTATTTCAGCTCTTACTGATAACTGCACCTTAAAGAATAGACAGAGCTGGAGCAGATTATTTAAATCAAGAAATTGACTTAATAAAATTCCATGTTACTGACTGAATGCAGGTAAATCCATTATTATCATATACGGAAGGAACAAGGCAAAGGGTCTAAAACAGCCTGTAACAGCTATTTACAGCCTTAAAAAGCTTTGTGTGTGAATCTCTTGCTGAAATAGGCTCATGTTACAAACAGAGTTTTCCTAATTGTAGTGGATCTACAGTTAGACTTTATTGTTAACAAGGTAGATGCTATGTTTGACACACCGCACATCAAATACTGTGCGTCATCACAAACAACAAGAGGAAACATGGAGGTGACAGGACAATGCTGCAGGAGAGCTTCTCAGCAGGCGAAGGCTTGTAAGTATAGCATGTAAATAAATGGAAAACTGAAAAAACAGAGAAAATGTATCTTTGACTAATACAATAAAAGCTATACACAAAAACGGCAGTGTCAGACCTAATTCCAACTGAGAATTAATGGTTGGGCTATAAAAGGTCTACTAAGGAAAAATTACTGTGTGAGCAAAACTGATTGAGACCTTTTCATCCAGACTCTGTAGAAGGCGCAAACTATTCACAGAATCCATTACAGTATTATTGTTTTTTCTCTTTTTATACTAAGTGTTAATATTTTGCAGAGATTTATATACCAGTGTTAAAAACATTTTAATGAAATAAACCATTATTCAATACGTTATAAAAGATAAAAGATGAAGATTTGTTTTTATATTATGGATAATATTGAAATGTAATTATTTTAAAAACAATAACACACAGTTGATTGAGCTAACAGTAAAAAAGATAAAGGGTGGGTATGCATTGTTATTAAAGGGAAGGTGCTGTAGATAAATGCTGTTCTCCGCACAGTTTGCTTCTCTCATATGTCTTTGTTAGACCATAGGCGACCATGAATGCACCAGGCAAGGCCGAACTCTGAGCTCTCAGTTCATGCTTCCCTACATGTGTGTCTACAACATGTGAATGTTTATGAGGATGGATGGGACGGCTGTGTTTTCAGCCTTGTAACGTTTGCTAGATAACTCACAAGAGCTTAAGTTGAGAGATTTGCTGCTGTCAGGTGCATGCATTTATTTCAGTCTGTATGAAATGTGATTTAAGCTGCAGAAACGCCTGCTTTTCACACAAGATTGTATAAGAGCCCTGCATAGGTTTACACTGATTTATAAAATGCATTTATTTATTATAGTGATAGTTAATAATTGTCACATCAAAGACGCATTTTATGTCTCTAGTTTGTTCATTTTTGTTTGTGGTCAGATTTGTGACATGAAATCTTTATTTTACTCAACAGTAACTGTCATCACATCCTGGTCACATCTTCTCATGCTAAAGTGCAGCCCTTATACCTTCAGCTGTCTGTGCATTCTCCAATGCACAGTATGTCTGAGTGTTTCACTGTGTCTGAGTGCGTGTTCCACTCCAGCTGCCTATTAAATTTAAACAGCGACTTTTATGACTGGCTTTGTGAAAACCGAACATAGGCAGGGCTACGATTTACCCCCTCCACTCAGAACGCTATCATGCTATCTCTGTGTTTCCCCGCACTCACCCCTCTCTCCTCGTAAATCTATCTCTCGTTCGCTCCACTCAAAACTCCATTACAGCCTCCTTCCTGCAGCTTTCTCTGTTTATGCGTCCTGCTCACATTATCCTTACAGCTCCCCCCGATTCACATCTCTCTCTCTTCATTATCCAGGCAAAATCAGATTTGATGTCCCTCCATCATCAGTTTCCTTTGGGGTTCTTTTGTCTTTCTTTCCACCTCTCATCGTCCAGCCACTGTTTCTTACCCACCTATTTTTGTCTCTGTACGGTTTCTATGTTTACTTACTTTCTTCTGCGCATAACTCCATTGCCCCTCTGCTTTTCTATCCCACCCCCTCCTTTTTCCTGATTCCCTTACTCGGTACTGCATGCACTTTATCACATTTGGCAGCACCACCTTAAAAAAGAGAAGAATTTATGCAAATGGAGTGCTGAAAAATGAGGGTACACCTCCACTGCAATGTGCAGAGGAAAGCGACAAAGTAGCTCATTACAATATTTTTTCTTTGTTGTGGATCCGCAAGATAATAATTAAGAATGATTTGTGATGTTGAAATGAGCAACTCCTCCCGGGAAATTCAACTAATATGTTAGTTATTCTACATATAGACAGACATGAAGAGAGTCATAACCAGCAATCTGTTTATAAAACATTCAGATGAAGTAATGTGAGGGACAGGCCAATAAGTGATTAATCTCATATATGGTTGAACGGGTTTTTGAAGTAGAGCAATGTTGACAATAAACACACTATGATACAGAAAGGCATCCAGAGTTTTTTGATTTATTAATTTATTTTGGATGAAATAGACTGTCCTAATTTAAGACTTTGCCTTTGTGAACTGGTTTAGACTAGTGTAATTAAACTCAGATCCATCTGCTTCCCATCTGTTCTTAGGAAAACTTTTTTGCCTCTTCTCTCCTCAGAGCAGCACTTTTCAGGCCCTGACATGTAAACAGTCTCTCTGCTTCTCCACCACCTCTCTGTGGGTTTGCTGTCATCCCTTGTTTCACCATTTGTGACTTCTGAAATTGACGTTAATGCCGCTGAGGCCAAATATCAAACTGTCAAGGGTTAAGAGAGTGAAAGTGCTCTGTTCACACAGTCAATAAACAAAGTGGTGATACTAAAAGAAAAAAAACATGAAATCAGTAAGGAAAGAGAAACATTCCTCAGAAGGCACAGAAGGCCAAAATGTGATTTTATGAATATCATCAGAACAATTTAATAACTACAGTAAAACTAATTAGTATGTAAGGATCCTGTTTATCTCTGCTGCATCATTCCACACTCTTTCTCTGGAATTTTGTCAAAAAAACAATACAGTAAAGAACCTTTGTTTATAGGTTTATATTTAGAAAATAGAGATGAAAGGGTGCAGCATTTGCAGGCATTGGCATTGCAATGGCAGAAAAATTTCTTAATAGTGCGGATAACAAAGTGGGAGCAGTATGAATACATGTCAACAGTAAAACAAAAGACCAAAGAACAGCAATACAACAGCCTGTTCAGTTATGACCTAATTATTTTGATTTCTAAATAATTTCAGTAAAACAACCATTTACAAAATGCAGTATTTACCTGGGGTTCATATTTATTGTAAAGCAATAATTAAGTGATGGCTTCACTATTGGTACATAATTTACAATAACTCAAAATGCTTTGGTAAGTTGCAAAACCAAATAATAACCCTTGCATAACCACATATTTATCATTGTAACCATGACAAATATGCACCACACTGGTGCTGGTAACCACCTGACCACGTTCTGTGCACTTATCATGTGGCTCTGTCAGTAACAGAATGTTATTCAAGTGTGGACAAGCAACAAGTAAGAAAAGGGCACGTTTTGATAAGTTTCTTTAAAAATCCAGAATGATCAACAGATGGTTGGCTACAAGAGAAATAATAATTTAGACGTTTTTTCTCCGAATTTTTGTACTTTGACCTTCTTCGAGTTATAATCATTAGTTTTGTATGTGCACCAACAAGGCTGTGTCAAAACTGTCTCGGATTAAAATGTAAACGTAGCGTCCACACAAAGGCGCAGAAACAGTCTGCTCCTCTCTCTTCATTTTTATATACATTCTATAAATATGCGCAGACAGTGACTGGGAGTGGGGTGGGGGGTGTGGAGCGGGACAGATAGGACAGGACAGCACAGAGAGTAAGGAAAAATAATAGCCAATTTAGCCTTGTCGTCTTAAAGCTACACCTTGGCATTTTAAATTTTGCCTGGCTATTTTTCTTCACCAGACACTTGTCATACTGTACTGGGAAAAAGTTTCTCTTTCCCTTAAAATGGCTTGTTAGCATTAGTATAATGCCACATTGAAACTAAAGGGCCACAGTTAGCAATACCTTTAAAAATCCTTAAAAAGAAAGCAGGAGGAGGAGGAGGCAACGGGAGGAGAAACATATGGAACGGAGTGGAGGGTCACTGAGCGTGTCCTCACTACGTTTTTATTCTGTCGTTGCTTGATGTCTGCTGTGGCAGAAGAGGATAATGAGGAGAAAGGAAGGAAGGTTTCAAAGAGACAAGGATGAAGAGAGGAAGGATGGGGAGCTGGGAACAAAGAGAAGAGAGGATGGGCAGCATTAGGGGTAGACTTTATATTAACTGTGAGAAAATGTGAAAATTGTAAACTCATTTTAAGAGGTCAATGACAGGTCAGTCAGCAAGAATTCATGTTTAAGTATGTATGTCACTTATGCGAGATATATGTTGTCATGCTTTTTGTGTGTGTGTGAAATAGAGACTGCACTGTTCTGAAAATGTGCTGAATGCATGTATTCTGTTGCATGCTTTTTGCATGCTAAAAGACATTTGTCTGTGTGTGGGTGGTTGGGTAGGTGTATGTGTGTGTGTATCACCTTTTACGCAACCCTAGCACTTCAATTAAAGGCTGAAAGTACGCTTTTGTTTGGTGCCCTGTTGAAGAGAGGGAAAGAACGAGGAAAGCGTATTACTCTATTCAAACATTCAGTGGCAACGAAATAGGAAAGATTCAATTTTGTTCCTGTCTGCCTTGGATGAAGGACAAACTCTTTTCATAGGTGTTTAGAAGACACACACCCACCCACATACAGACGCACACCGCCTAGCTGCCTACACTCATTCAAAGACATATATGCAGAAGCTGCATCCCTCCCATGTGCTTGTTTTTTGCTTTTATCCATTCACATACTAAACATACATGCACACATTTGATGGCTTGACAGTAAAGTATACTGTACTGCCTTTAGTTATAATAACAAATGATTGAAGCATAGCCACCTTGTTCTCTGGTGAGTTCAAACACTACAAGAGTCTGGAATCTGATTTATTGAAAGAAGTGGAACTACATTCTCTGAAGAAGAAAGTGTCTAAAATTTTCTAGTGGGTAATGGGAAACATGTTATTTGCAACCTGGGTAGTGTAGGAACCACTATTTCAAAAGTAAAAGTATAGTACATGCAGTGATTCTACTGCATTAGGTTTTAAGGCATTCAATATTGTTTTGTCTGTACATCTGATAAATCAAAACTTCAATTGTATGTTCTGTTGACAGTATGTGTGAGAGCAGAGACTGAAACGATGCAGGACAAGTCGACCAAAACGTCAACACAATCTTCTGTCAACTTTCATTTAAACTTGGTGAGTTATTAGATGTAAACTTCTGTTCATTTCATTTACTATCAGTTGTACAACGTAAATAAAGATTGACAATGAAAAGTCAAGTCAGACAGCAAACTGAAGAAAGCAACCACAAAAGGCCATAGCAAGATGCTAACATATGATGCACAAGATGCTACACTTTTCTGCACTTTGGCAATAATCATGTCCATCAAATGATTTCTCTTACTTTGATACTGTACTGTAAATAGTACTGTCTTACTCATTGTCTAAACTGCTTTATCCTCAAAAGAGTCATGGAGAGTCTTTGGTTAAATAATCCGAAGCGCAGACACGTTTTTTTTATTAGTGTATTTTTCCAAGTGAATTTTCAGTGTGGTCTCTTCAAGGACATATCACTACTATGGTCTGAGTGACACCCTGTCAGCGGTGTCACTGTGGGTATTTGCGTGTTTATTTTGATCCCCATTTGTGATCTGGAGGTGTCAGTAATACTTCTTGTCTTAATTTAACTCTGTCGTCTGTCTCACTTTTCTCTGAAGCTACAGGGATTGCGTAGGTGCATATGGGAGCGGGCAAATATTTCTGAATCAGTGGGTCTAGTTGGATCCAAGGTGATGTAGTCATCAATGACATTAAATGAAATGGTGGTGAGGTGGTAAGAATTCCAACCAAGGAATGTCCTTTCCACATTTTCCATTAGAGCAATTGTAAATTTCTGGAGGGATAACACAAAGCAAATATTGTAAAAATCTCCAAAAGCGCGTAATGAAAATAACTACACGTGTATATACTGTACTATGCTCTGGAGGACTGAAGGTTCTTGCAGTTGTAGCTAAATGATGTCACAGCTAATGCTACACCAACCTGTCCCAATGTATTCAGATGCATGTACATGTGTGCTTCTTCCATTACTATGATGACTGCATGCTGATGACCTGATGTGATGCCAGCTGATAAACAGTTGCCATGACAGTGGCAGGAGATGATTTTATGGAACAAGGATTTTACTCCTGGTTTGTTGTGTAAGCAGCTAATTTTGTGATAGTTTCATCTTTAAACACCCAGTTACACTACACTACACTACAAAGTAGTAAATAACTACCTATTACTAATGTTGGGATGTTCAATATACAAATTACATATTTCCTTTGTTCTTGCTGTGCAGAGGTTTAACATCACACATTCCTGGAGAGATAAAATGTAAATATTAGTTGTGTATTAATCAACATTATTGCCTCAGCTAAAATTGGTTTAGAATCCTTGGGTCGGCAAGGTACCTTATCTGTGTGGTGTTTGCATGTTCTCCCTGTGTGAGTTCTCTCCTCCCACCATTCAAACACATGCAGTTAGGGTAGGTGGAAAGTCCAAATTGTCCATACAGTAGGTGTGAGTGTGAATAGCTGTCTGTCTCTATGTGAGCCTCTTGCACAGTAACAGCAAGGCTCCAACACCCATCAGATCTTTAGAAAATGGAGGGATGAATAATAACATAGTATTGTAAAATAAAAAAGTATTGTATAAATGTTTTTATGAAAAACTCACATACCTGACCAACGTGTCCATAAATGCTCCTGTGAACTGTGAAGAACAGAGATACAAACAGACATGTGTACACTGGCAACAGGTTCATTCAAGACAGTCTAATTATCATTAGTGGCCATATAGATAGACAAGTATACTGTGTGTGACTACTGTGACTTGCTTCACGGATGTAAATATCGTTGAGTAAGTTGGAACTGTCAATTTTATTTGTGTTCTTTTTGTCCCTGCCCATGGTGCTGCTTCCTGCCGTTCGTTTAGAACAACCCTAATTAGAGTTCATCCTTTGCTTAAACCTAACTAATGTGGGTGAATCACCACAACATGTTGATCAAATGGTGTGGTCATTTTTATTGGGGACTAAAAACCACAGTACAGCAAACTGACAGTGTGTGTGTGTGTGTGTGTGTGTTAGGGAGCAGAGAGTTGCAATAGTGGTTATGGATTGCAGGGTGTGCAGTAATTATTTGTACAGTACAATGCATAAGCAAGCCAGTGCACAAACCATGATGAATGCCTCTTCATATTGAGACTAAAATAACTGTGAGCTGGAATAATGTGTTGTCCTTGGACCACTTTTGATAGATGCTGACCACTGCAGGCCGGCAGATGTTCTGACCCAGTTATCTATCCATCACAAAGTGGCCACGACAGACTTGCTAAAATCCCTACGACTGGCCATTGAACGCCATCTTTTTGGACATAACATTCACTTGCTGCCTATTGTATGCTGTATGGTGAGAGTGTTCCTAATAAAGTGGTCAGTGAGTGCTACAGGTAACATGTCTAGAGAGGACATATGAGCCTTTTATTAATCACTTAGGCTCAGCTATCCAGGATCCAAAAACTACTGTACAGTATGCATCAATTTCCACACCTAGAGGTAAACAACAAACAAGAGCAGTTAATGAAAGAGATAAATACTACTAAAGCAGCACTTAGCGCGTGTTTGTTTATCACATCTTATGTCAAGTACATAAGATCTAAAAATAATTTGCAAATGAGGAAGCTGCTTCTTCTGTTGTTAGCAGCACAGGGTGAGAAAGCAACTATATTAACACATACAGACTAACAATACAGAAGAGATTTCAAAACCTCAAACCATGAGAAGCTTGATGTGTAAATGTATCCAAAGGTGAATTTATACGCTTAGATAGTTATTAAAGTTACTAAATCAAACCCAACTTCCAGCAGTAGATGTGAGTTGACACAGGTGAGAAAATCAAGGGGAATCTGGAGTCTCACCTCTTCAGCCAGAGCGATAATGAGGAAAAATAAATGTGCGATCGAATGTTGAGTGGCAACGAATTGCAAAAGCTAGAAGTGTCAATAAACCTGTTTCTAACCAGTTTTTCAGTGAAACTGACACCCCACCCACCCACAGTTTTCACTCATTCCTGTTATAACTTAAGTGATGCCATTGCATATTTGAGGATTTTGAAACAATGACTGGGAGAGACTATGTTAATCGCAACATATCGACCTAAAATCACCTAAATTCTAACAAATACAGCTAAACGTTAGCTAGCCAGCTGATGATGTTCACCACAAAGGACAAAGAGTAATGTGATGTGAGGCAAGATTTTTTTTTTTTGTATTATATAATAATAAGAATAATGAGCTTTTACCACAAGCTTTTGCTTATTTGCAACAAAAAGTAAAATACAACTTGGGATACTGTATATACAGTAGTGATATTTTAATCACAGATATGAAACATTGTTTGAACATAATTTTAATACACTGCTTGCCTATTTAATTGTCATTTTCTGTTTTTACAGTATGTGGCGTGCGACATTGATTATGGTCTTGATGTTGTAATGTTATGATCATATTACATAATAACATTGTCTTTTTGATCATGTATGCTGATACCAACAATATGTGGATCTCTGGGCTGGTGCTATTCAATCAGTGCTAATGTTCTTTAAATGTGTGAACCAGCTGAGTTACTGTACATGTGGACAGAAATGAGCGTTTTTCCAGTCAGCGTCACAGCATTTACCTTCAATTCAGTTCAATTCAATTCAATTTTATATAGCGCCAATTCACAACAACAGTTATCTCAAGGTACAAGTAAGGTTTAAGACCTTACACAGCTAAACCCAACAAATCCCACATAGAGCACCTTGATCAGTCTCTCAACAATTGCTTAAGCCAAAGTAGTGGAAAGAAGTTTTCTAAGCAAAATATAAGTTGACTGCTCAGTGGCATCCTCATATTCAAACACACCACGGACCATTTCTCTGTATTTGGACTCTTCTGAGCAGCAGTGTAAGCATGCGCATGATTTCCAGTCCAGAAACGGCAGAGTCTCTGAAGGCTGGGAAGCTAATTAAACGACTGCTTGGCCTCGGTGGCAGTTAATGCTGTTCAATTATGAATGAGAGAGATGGGGTGAAGAGGGCAGCACAATGAGAGGGAGGTTTGTAGGAATGGACAGAGGGATGGTGAAGAAAGGGATAAAATGGGATAAAAGCAGGGCAGGAAGAAGAAAGGAGCAAATAAAGGATAATAAGCCACTGAACGAAAGAGGAGTTTGAAATATGAGGCTGCAGAAAAATAAAAAGAAGGGAGAAAAGGGAAACTATTCCCTTCAAACAAACACAGGCAGAGATTCACACTTGATGTTGTGTCAGTGCTTTGCTGGTTTGAACTATACAGAGGGAAGTCTAATTTAGTGTCACTCTGGCTAAAACGGACCCTTTGGCAACATAGTGTTTGTTTTGGTCTACCTGACAGCCATAAGCACTTCTCTTTATCGCTTTCTGTTTTTCTCATTGTCTTTATCTTGTGTCTCATCTTTCTCTAGATACAGTATAAGTTGTTTGCCTCTATTGTCATCTGCTACTGTCAGTTATTTCTGTCACAGCCACACATTTTATTGTCTGTCTTTCAGATTGAGGGGAATGCTTTCATTCCGCTGTTTTTAGCAGTTTCTCTGCTGATTCTTTGGCATAAATATTTTATGTTACAATCAACAACCTAAAGCATTTGGGTGAATTGACTGTTCGCTGAGCACTTATGTCCCTTTAAAGTTTCACTATGCAACAAAAGTTAATGTAAACATGAGGCTGAAACTATTCACTACCAACTTGTACAATCGATACACAAGCTCTTCTGCCAGATTGAACAGGAGGCATCGGCAGCATTTTGACATTTTATGAAAATATTTTTACTAGATAAATAGACAATACATGCAAAGGGACACAATGTGATGTATTTTTAGACACTCAGTGGTAAATGGCGGCTGCAGTAGCTCCTCCAGACTTCACTTTAAATCATACAAAATCTACAGAAAAAACTATACTGACATATTCACAATTTTACGCTTTGTTGAATAATAATATTAAAAAGATGTTTTTGTTTTGTTTCTGTCACTCACCCACTTCCGGTTCCTGTTGCCTTTCAGACTATCATGTTCAATCACATACACATGTGCTCAGATTACTGTATATAAGGACTTCTCTACCACCTCAGCTTTGCCAGTATGTTGTAAAATCCTGTCTGTTCGTCTACTCATCTTTCCGGTTTGTTTGTCTTCCATCAGTTCTTATTTTGAAATTTGTGATTGTGTACCTCCTCTGACTGCTTAGGCAGTAGTTTTCATTTTGGTGCTTGTTTCCTATTAGAATGTATCGTTTCATTGTTAGGTCCTGCTCATTCCCTGGACACACCCTAGACTTGCGCCGTCTGTCGGGAGTTTCCAAAATGTAGTTATACTCATTAACACGCCCGACCACTTTATATGGTCTAGAGTATTTAGTGGAGAGCGCAGAGCCGGGTACGGCAACAATACCAACACCTCATCTCCAGCTTGGAACTCACGTTGGATGCTGGTTACATCATAACGTCTCTTCATGGCTAAACACTCTTTTGCTAACTTATTAGCATGGGTTAACCGTTTACGCATCTGTTGAACATAATCTGTCACTTTTCTTGGTGGACTCTCTGAGTTCTGCAAGATTTGCTCTTTTAAAGCTCTCAGTGGTGCACGGGGAGTGTGACCAAAAACAAGTTCTGCTGGACTAAACCCTAGTGATTCTTGAACTGCTTCACGTGCCGAGAACAAGAGGAATGGGATGCCTTCATCCCAGTTCTTCCCTGTCTCCAGACAATACTTTCTAAGCATAGCTTTTAAAGTTTGGTGCCAGCGCTCTAGTGCCCCCTGCGACTCTGGGTGATAAGCACTGGAGACTATGTGCTTTACATGTGTGACCTGACTTAGTTCGGGGTAACGGGCCCACACAATCCACAATGACCCTCTCAAAGGGCTGTTCCACTACTGGGATGGGATGCAATGGAGCAGAAGGAATGGGCCTGTTTGAGCTGACAAACATGACAACTACGACAGAAACGGGCTACATCTCGTTTTAACCCGGGCCAGAAGAAGTGTTTTAAAATTAGCTGATTAGTTTTGTTGATGCCTAGGTGACCGGACCACTGACCTTCATGTGCCACAGACAACACCTGGTGTCGGTAAATGAAAGGAATGACTATCTGTTTTACCACACTCCAGTCAGCACCATTTGCATGTTTCGGAAACCATGTGCGCATCAAAATACCATGCTCCTTGATATACCTTCCACTCAGCACTCACCACTCCGAGATAACATGGTTGTAATGTGGAGTCTTCTTCCTGTGCAACCCGGAGCTGCTCACAGGTGATGGGGAATATCCCCTCTGGTAGTGGAGCTGATGGCCCGTCCTCTCCATCACCAAGAGGGGCGTGCCTGCATCCCCTGTGCGCATGAACAGCGGGGTCATTGCCTGCAAGAATAGAACCAACCACTGTATCAACAAGCGTGAGGTTAGAATCTTTCTGTGACTGAGCACGAGTTAACACACATGCTGGGTACCCCTCAGTTGGTGGCATCCTAGCTTCCACCATGTCACTCAGTGACAAGTTATTTAAAACCTCTAAGGTAGGAACTATTTTTCCACCAGCTATGTCATTGCCCATAAGCATGACAACACTTTATCGGCAAAGAAGGACAAACTGCCACAGGGAAAACCCCACTAACGAGGTCGGACTCTACATGTACCATGTGTACTGGTCTGGGGGTTAATCTCATTCCCACACCTTGGATTACCACACTATAGTCACATGCTGATCTCTCAGAAAATGGCAACGCTTTAGCTACAATCAGAGACTGTGATGCCCCCGTATCCCTTAATATGGACACCATCGGACGGTTAGCAGGATCCCCAGCTAAGGACACATAGCCACTGAATATAAACGGCTTGAACATGGGATCTACAGTGCTCCCTTCCTCAAGTTGTAGTCTCTCAGACTTGAGGAAAGCAACACCCTTGGGCTGTCTTTCAGAGAACTTCTCCTTCCATTTCAAGGTCAAACAGTCAGCAATAACATGTCCAGGCTTGTGGCAGTAAAAACACTCTCTAGTCTCTTTTAGGCCAGTTTTAGCCTGTAACGGTGGTAACAGCTTAGCCTTTTCGCTGGGAGCACTAAAAGTAACTTTGTGGGTCAACACGTATTCATCCACTAGCATTGCTGCCTTGTTCAGCGTCTCTACTTTCTGTTCATTGAAATATGTCACCACCCTCTCAGGCAGACATCTTTTGAACTCTTCCAACAACATAAGTTCCTTTAGGGACACAAAATCTAAAGCTTTAGAAGCGGCACTCCACTTATCAAAGCATAGCCTTTTCCCTAGCGAATTCAACATATGTTTTGTTGGCTGTTTTCTTTAAGCTTCTGAACCTTTGTCGGTAAGCCTCTGGAACCAACTCGTATGTCTGTAATATGGAACTTTTAACTAGGTCGTAGTCTAAACTGTCCTCCAGTGAAAGGGCAGCTAGAACCTCCTGAGCTTTCCCCTGCAGCTTGCATTGCAGTAGAAGAGCCAATATCTCTCGAGGCTTCGTAGCAATTCGCAACGAAATACGAATCCACCCTCAGATTCTCTAAAATTTGGTCAGATCAAAGTTTAAAGAAGGGGTAGTAGTGGACGAGGGAGAGCCGGCTCCAGCAGAATCAACAGGGTGCCGCGGAGCTTGGGAATCTAGTTCTAATTTTCTAAGCCGAACCTTTGTGTCAGCTTCAATTTCTAATTTACGAATCTCCAGTTCCAACTGGGATTGACGAGCTTGCACCTTTTCCCGGGCTTCCATCTCAAGCCGGGCAAGACGCACTCTCAGCCGTGCATCAGACGGCGTTCCTTTGGAGGAGAGGGAGAGCGGATCATATCGAGGGAGAGTGACCGGGGTTATCACTCGGCCACCTACCTCTGGGTCTGTATCACTGCCACGTCCCTCTCCGTCACTCGCATCCACGTCTCCCTTTACATTACCAACCCCCTGGGCATCACCCTCAGGGACACCTTCAGCTACTGGCAACATCAAAACTCCACCCAACTCCACCAGCTTATCTACTACGATGCTTTTCAACTCTTTCTTCACAATCTGCTTAGAAACAGGAATACCAAAATGGTTAGCAATTTGCAACAAGTCACACTTTTTACAGGCATCAACCTGGTCAAACGTTGGTTTGTCTATAAACTCCTTTAACGAAAACATGATCTCCAATGGTATACTTATTACAAAACGACAAATTACCCCAGTACACACACAGAGACCACAACCAGGGTGAATGAGTTGTGGATCCCGGACGAGCCCCCAATTATGTTACGTCCTTGGCTCACGCCCACAGGCTGAGACGCAACATAAGCCAATAGGCAAATTAAACACTCAACATAAGACACACCACTGAATAAGGCTTCAGGTATGACTAAAGTTTATTTTCTTACATACCTTTTCAAAAAGAAATAAACAAACTGGTACCAGGGAGCGCAGGATGAGGGTGCTACACAAAACAACAACAAAACAAAACCAAAGGAGACTAGCTGCCCACCCACTTCAATGTCTGCCTAGTTTAAACAAAGGAAACCTCTAGGAACATAAACTCTGCCTAACTAATCTACCCTCTCTCACCAAACATAAACATGGGTGTAGCACCTCTAGACCCTAGTGTATCTATACATCAGTAACCCCTGAAGTGTTGGTGCAAAGGGAGGATGACATGTATCATGGGTGTCTGGATGAATGTGTGAATGTAGATGTGTCTAGCCCTATCCTGGCTCCCTTCTGTAGTCCAGCCAACGAAAAACAACATTACCCAACAAAAACACCGAATCCTAGTAGACCACATAGGTACAGGTGTCTACTCTCCACCGGGGCAGTCCTCGACTGTCTTCAGCCGCAGCTCTTATGACTGGTCCTCCTTTAACGGTCTGCAGGTGATTGGTCAGGCGTGAAACCAAAGGGCCCAATAGAAGCCAGAGGTGGAATCCCTGCTTCCAGCCACCAACCAGGAGCAGGCTCTGCCACAGTCCTGCTTGCATCTCATTCTTCTCCGTCTGTACCCACCGGCCAATCCAGAACCTCCCTGCAACATAAACAAAACAAACAACCAACCAACCACACACACACACACAAGGCCTGGGGCCGTAACAAGTGATCTTTAGATAGTTGATATTTTCCTCTACACCTTCTACATCATTGTTTGTTATTTACTGGTTTTCTGCTTTTTACATTGCAGGTTTGTTTCAGTAAATGATTTGAGTTTAAATACTGGGTTGTGTATGTTAGAGTGCAAATTTGTTTGTTTGTTTGTAACACAAATGTCACCAACAACATGGACAGGTAATCGATTTGGAAACCATGGCAGTTGGATGAGTTGGTAACAAGGAATACAAAAAAAGTTCTTCTCCCACAATCAATAAATCTCTCAGTTTAAAACAAGTGCAGAAGTAATGCAACAGGAAAGAGATAATTTGGTTTAACTTGAATTTACAGTAGGAGTCACCTTCTGTCCAAATTATCCGAGGCACCTGCTGCACACTCTTGTTGATGTGGAAGGACAATTAGCTTGTCCTTCTTGCCAATGTACATGTTGCTGTAGTTGTAACTAACAACGCTTAGCCAAGCTTTCTGCAGACAGCTACTTGAGCCCTGCTGCTGTTTAAGTCTAAGTTATGCAAGAGCAAAGAAAGGCTTCTTGAAAACACAACTGTTCTGTGTAAACGTATAGCACTGCTGCAGCCTCCATGCTTAAACCTGCCAATTATGTTCGCTTTGCTATGATTATTATCGCTTTGCAGGGGCAAATATGCAGAGACTGTAGGACGTTTCCTTTCAGAAATTGTTTACTTTCCAGGATTTGCAACCCAACTTTTAGTAGATACTTGTAATATTATGTGGATTTTATGTAAATTATACTCAAAATAAAAACATAACCGTAATCACTAAGTTGTTTTGTTCTGTGAAGAATGGCTTCCACTGGATATTGACACAGAAAAGGCTGCAGGCTGCATCAGAAGCTGTGTTTAAAATGTTCTCTGCTATCTCTCCCAGTCTCCCACTCTATTCGCAATACAATAAATATAGTTTATAACAACATTTTAAAATAGAAGAGAGAACAGCTGACATGGCCTTTTGGTAAAACTATGCTGCATTTGTAGTATAGACACGTACACACATGTGTAGACAAATCTGGGTAGACACACACACACACAGAATTAAATCAGTGCAGAGCTTGGCACTTGTGTTTTCCTGGCCCCCAACCTGCTGGCTGATTCAATTTTCTGGGCAGATCTGCCGACAGTGACCGCTAACATTCACCTTTAGATGGAGAGAGAGGGAGCAGCGGGGTTGGCAGGTTGGGAGTGGCAAAGAGGGGGTGAGAGAAAAGGTGACTGTTAGTGTGTACTTTGAGAGTTAGTGGGGTTGTGTGACACTGGTGAATGCCAATACTATTCCTGAAGGGGCGAGGACAGGGAGGAAATACTGCCAACATTCAGCTTTACTCTAGAGAAAGAGTGTGTGAGGGTGTGGTTTATGGATTCTGTGTTGCATTAAAGGAAAAATAAAATTAACTAACATTATTATTTTGAACTGCACTTTGTTTCCCTTGCCTTATGTTTAACTTATCTATTTAATCCTAATTGAGGTCTGATATGTTTTCAGAGTACGGTTAATTTTTTTTTTAGCTTTTTTGTTCATATAAGATTTATATCAGACCTATTTTGTAAAATTAGGACAAGGAACAGACAATGGTCTATGTGTGAACTAACAGATACTGCAGAAAGATTTTTTTTTTGCCAATGCACTGAACATGCAATTGTCATTGTGAGTGGGTACCTTCTCACATCTTGGCTGAGGTGAGATCACCAGTCGGAGGGAAGGAAAAAATGGAAGCGAAGAGGAGGAATATGTAATCACCTGCAGAGAAATTACGATAGAATGTCTCCATCTGCTACTGTCAGTATGGATGTTTTTAAAGAGCAAGAAAAGCGCCTAGATCCAAAATCCAAAGTTGTATTATTGTATTGCATTGGATCACATCACAGTATTGTATTGAACCTTTATTTTCTATAATCCATCTTTAACTGGCTCTACATTTTCTTTAGCATAAGTATTGAACTTTTTTCAGTATTATTACGAATGTGCCAATTTAAACTGTGTAGATTTTTGTAACTTCCTTGAACTTCAGATTACATGGATCACTTGACCTAAGATATGTCAGATTTGTTGACTGCAACTATCAGGGACACACAACGTTTATTAGAATGTAGGCTTAAGAGTGCACTGGACTCAGCATTGTACAAACCAAAGTGCAGTTGCATGCTGACAGTTCTTTGAGGTAAAATGTCCCCTTTTTATAAATCATAGTTCATAAAAATGAATAATCTTTGGCTCTAAGATGTCAAAAGGTAGTGGTTAATATACTGTACTGCAACCACAGACATAAACCACACCCAAGCTGCCACAGCTGTGTATTGCATATTATGCATGCTGTATAGTGGCATAATCCATTCTGCTTTCTCATGTTAAGAGGTGACTGCCATCTACAAAGGCCTAACTGAACCTCGTATGATCTCCTGTATATATCACCTCCTCTTCAAAGCATTTGTCCCGCAGCATTCAAACTCATCATCATTAAAAGTGATCCTCGATGCAAGCTGTAGAAAAACAAGGGGAAGCAGAGTGGAAGGTGCTGATGGAGAGAGTAACAGAACCAGACAGGGGATGAGGACACAAAGAGATGACAGAAAGGAGGATGGAAGAGGAGACAAGGAGTGTAGTCAGCAGTTCTCTGATTTTGTTAATTGAGGGGTTTTTGAAAATGATGCAATTACTGTATATACAGCAAGAGAGGGAAGACAAATACAGGTAGAAGGCTTATGTACAGTAACAACATGAAGTCTTCTGAGGCATATTTATAATTTATCTGTTTTATCAGAATGCAACATATGCAACAACAAAAAAAGTTTTTCTTACAGGAATCTATAGCCACCTTGACGTTCAGCAAAGTTTGGATCACAGTTTATTCAGATTAACCTTTAACACAGAGATTTGCTTTGTTCCAAAAACTGCATCTAATATCATTAATGCAGGCGCAAAGTGAAAATTTCAACAAGGCAGAATCAGCAAAGAAAAATGACAAACAGTTACAGAGTGGTGTCAATGTACAGTATATACTGATTATACTTGAGTTAAAACAGTCAGCAGATAAAGTTTATGTTATTTGGTAAAATAATAATAATAGCAATTCAACACAAACAAATCCATTCAGACAGCTACTGAATGCTGTTTGTTATCATTGTTTTTGTTATACAAAGCGTGTATGTGATGATTTTCAGAGCACCAGAAAAAGAGTCTTATGAACAAGTGAAAGACCCTGCTTTCTAGAGCTGGTCCACCATAGGGCAGGGGTCTGGAAACAGTAGAAAGCTGTTACTGTATGATATAATATTCACTTTGATTTGTCTCTACCAGTTATTTAGGGAGATATTATTCCAATGTAACTGATTTTCAGTGGCACATCTGGTTTATCAGGCTTTGCTTTTGAACAGCAAAACTATGTGCTTTGTCATCCAAGACAGACACACAGTGATGGATATAGTCAGTGTGAGAAAGGTAAAATCTATCAAAGTAGACAGGCGCTTGGGCAGAAAGGGAAACAGGCAGCCATGAGAAGGACAGAATGATACATTGATAGACAGATAGAAAGACAGAGAGGCAGGGAGAGAAGAAGGCGCAGAAACAGAGGGGGTCACATATGCTCACTTCCATAGACATAAGCCCTGATTAAATTGAGTGTGTAGTAGCGAGCTGTTCTTCAGATAAGTGTGTGCGTGTGTGTGCACGGCCAATAGTGTGAGTCCTGTAATATTGTCTGCAGTCCCATGGGCTGCAGCTGAGCAAACTCAATCAACTCCCACTCACCTATGTGGCCCTCCCTACACTGTCAGGCCAGGACTAGACACAGGCCCAGCCTCTCCTCTGGCCTGAAAGAGAGCGAGCGAAAAGATGTGTGTGTGTGTGCAAAACATAAAGTGCATCAGTGTGCGGCATGTGTAAGAGAGAGACAGTGTGTGTGTGTGTGTGTGTGGGCACATGCTCAGGTGTGCCCTTGAAAGAAGCTGAAGCATCTGCAGATTGAACATATCAATGTGAGAAATTGAACTTTTCATGTGTGTTTTTTGCTGTTGTGTGCGTGGCTTGTAGAGAACATGCACCAACCTTTACTAACCCATTCTCATGAATTAACTGATCACTTTGTCTTTTTATTTGTCTGTAAAGTTTTGGAAGCACATCTGACCCCGCCCCACCTACATACCTGACAATCAGCAACATCTGCCATCATTTCATTCTATGGGAATGAAAGGTCTCCCTGCAAAAGGACAGAAAATATAAAATGGGGGTGGGGGCGTTACCCAGTGGAGACAACACCAATCAATCAGCTGATCAATCATACTAAGCTCATTTGCATATGCGCTACATATTCAACAATCAACATTCATTTATGCAAATCTGCAGCAGGATATAGACTCCAGAGGGAGAGAGAGAGGTCAGGAATAAACCTGGACATGTTGGCTGCTGAGAGATCAAATTAGAGCTTTATTTAGATTTATGCAGATGTTAACAGTAATGATATACAGCAGGCACAGCGTCCTAGTGTGTCAATGAAGACATAAATGCATTTATGGCACGAGTATCGAGGCACTGTGTTTTTAAAGTACAAGACTAACCTGTGAGATGCATTTGCATTGGAGCCTAAAGCAGGATTCATATATTCATGCTATTCCTAATTTGGGACTCAACAATGACGCTGTGTCATTTCTACTCAGACTGATGAATTTATTCTTCAGAGCTCTCTCACACCATGTCCACAGTTGGACTCACTTCAGAAACCACTGACCTAAAATAGTGACTAAGTCCACAAACATGAGCCTGGACCTAGAACATCTACATAATAATGTAACCAACATCTTTCTAGCATAATAATAAGGCCTGCCATAGAAAGCACAATGGAGTGGAAGGCCAAAGCAATGTTTAAGGCCACCCACACTGCAGAACCTTTTCTCAGGACTGTGTCTTCACTAATATTTTCCAAACTTTAGTGTTATACTGTTATATCAATGTTATTTTTCCATCACATTTTGTGATGTCAATATCCTAATCCCTTTTACACAAGCTGCTCAAATATGTATAGAACAGTAGAGTAAAGTGATTCTGTCATACTTCTCTAATGCCTTATGGTTGTGCCTTTAGCAGTTCAATGAAAGAGAATCAAAAAATTGTACTAAGGAAAGATTAAACATAGAGGTAATTTAAAGACATGAGACCCAATGTCTCGTCCAGGATGGGTGGTTGAATACAGTAACATAATAACCTTTATTTATTAAGCAACAGTATTTAGAAACTACTTTTACTGATGGCATGAAAATGTTTCAGTGTGTGCCAGAATTTAATAGTGATAGTTTAAGACAGCGTCTTTTGAATGTACTCAATTGCCAGCCAATAATGTTATACTCTATATGTAAATACTATTGCATAACGTTTAGCTTTTAGTGATGCACATATAGTTAACTCTGCTGCTTCATGTTGTAGTTTTATTGGATGTTATGTCTGTATGCATGTACGTACAATATAATCTATTAATAAATGTAATATCTGAACATGATGGTTGCTGTCAAGACAATATTGGACCTTTTGATCTTTTGTGGACTAGACTAAGCCAAAGCAATACAAACGTAATCATCAACTATCATTGTCTGCATAAGTACTGTCTGTGTGCTGTCATGTATGCATTTACTGTATTTCTATCCATTAGCAGATGTGGGTATGCATTTGCATGTATAAACTGAAACGTGCATGTCATTTGACGTGAGTGTGTGCTTGCCTTTATTAGCTTCAGAAGTACTTACATGCTGAAAGGTTACTGGCTTCAAAACAGTCCAATATGTCAGATAAACACACAACTCAGTGAACAGCTGAAGAAGTGAGTGAGAGGAGACAAGAGTGGAAACGGCAAGAAAAGGACAGAGATGAAAAGAGATGCGGTAAAGGAAGACGAAGAGAGGCTGGATGAATCAGAACTGAGTGTCATGATTGGTTTCTTGATTCTGGACTTCTTCTGTTTCTGAGCTTTCCTACCTTTTGCCTGCTTGAAGCATTAGCCTCATTGTTTTCACTTGTGTCTTATTTCCAGTGTTGTCAGTATTTCTGCCTGCCTCTGCCGATGACACTTCACACGTCAGGTCGTCTCTCATGTCACCAGGTGAAAACCCACCGTGAGGATCTCCAACAGGTCTGGTCGCCTTCAAAGTCTGGTGGCGCTACAAACGTCCCGACTGGAATTCTAGAATGCTAGTCTGGAGCTAACAAACTCAGAGACTGACCTTGTTTGGGCTATGCACAGCGGTTGAGTCCTCCTCCCACTAGCATCTTGAATGGTGAGGAATCGGGAGAAGATTCGTCAGCTGTCGTGCTGAGGGATGATGTGTGACTAAGCCGTGCTTTTATCACCCAGTGCGAAATAATGTTTGAAGTACAGCCCCTCCATCTGAATCTGCTAAGGTAGCTTACACTTTAGCTCTCTTCGGAGGTCGAGCTGCAGTATGGGGGGTGGCTACCTGGAGGCGCTGGGAGCTCTACTGTCGCTCTTTTCAGCAGTTCGGGGATCAGCTATCACGTGTCTGATTTGGTCAGAACCCAAGCTGAGGTCAGGAGGGGGTTGACTACCTTGACCCAAGGGAACTGTTCCCTAGTTGACTGTCATTGAGTTTCACTTCAGCAGCTGACAGCACCTGGAATGATGTGGTCCTGTTTGACCAGTTCTACGTCAGTCTGAATGAGAGGATCAAAGATCAAAGATGCTTTCTCATACCAGCCCACTTCATTGAACGATCTCATAGAGTTCGTACCAGGGCCGAACAACGCTTTGAAGAACAGCAGCAGCTGGGGACATGACTTCGGCAGGCACTTCATGTCATCAACTCAGCGGATCCTCCGTTGGTGCTGGGAATCTTCTGGCTGCAGACGAACAACCCCCATGTGGACTGGTCCTCTGGGAGAGTATTGGGCTGGGGGCATATGTGCTTCATCACTTGTCTGCGCTCCGCTCGACCTTCCTGCCCTGCTGTCAAAGAGGAGGAATGTTTCCCGGATCTTTCCAAGGTAGCCTAACAGTATAGAGATCTGGTTTCTCTACCACCACACCGCCCTTGACTGTGCCATCGACCTCCTGCCTGGTACGTCTCCTTCCAAAGGCAGATTATACTCCTTGTCTGAGTCAGAGCGGACTGTCATGGAGAAATACATCCAGGACTCCTTCAACTGAGGTATAATCTGCCCCATGACCTCTCTTCTTTTTTGTTGATAAAAAGGATGGGTCCGTCCATGCATTGATTACCGGGGCCTTAACAAAATCACCATTAAGAACCGCTACCCCCTCCCTCTAAGAGCTTCTGCTTTTGAGCTCCTTAACCCTCATGCAGCCTTCGAGGGGTCAAAATGAATGAAAATAGGGGGCACTCAAAGCTCAAAAACTAGATGAACAGTTGGATGAACTTCTTCATCAGAAGACCCACACGTGTTCATTGCTTGGATGTAACACCCACGAAGGCTGTTTTATCCAACCCTTGTGCGTGTTTCTGAGCTTTGAGCGCCCCCTATTTAACGTGGGGTTTTTGACCACTCGAAGACTGCACGAGCGTTAAAGGAGCAAAGATTTTTTTCAAACTCGACCTGTTTAATGCTTACCACCTTGTTCATATTTGGGAAGGGGACGAATGGAAGACCGCTTTTAACACCCCTGCTGGACATTTTGAGTATCTGGTCATGTCATTTGGTCTGACCAATGCCCCGGTGGTCTTCCAGAATATGGTCAATGATGTATTAGGGGACATGCTGAATCGTTTAGTCTTTGTATATCTAGACAATATCTTGATTTTCTCCCAAATTGAGACTGATCATGTCACTCATGTAAATGTTTTGTTATTTAACCTGGCCATATCCCCATGGACCCTGCCAAGATTCGAGCTGTGAGAGAATGGCCCCAGCTCCAAAACAGGAAAGAGTTGCAACTTTTTCTAGGGTTTGCAAACTTACAGACGCTTTATCCGGGGATACAGTTCTTTTGCCACCCCCCTGCATCGGCTGGCAACTCCATAGAACCGTTTCAGCTGGTCCAAAGATGCTGCGCAGGCTTTTTCTAGACTCAAGGTGTGACAGTTGCGCTGGTGTGGATAGAAGGTGGTGGACCCAAATGCAGACTCAGACGTGACTTGACTATATTGATTATATTAATAACACACATGACATGACTTGATTTGACTTGACTGAGATACACATGACTTGACTTGACTCGACTTTAACTTCAAAAAAACTCCCATGACACCAGGACCACAGGCAACACCATCACATCCACACGCGACTACGACAGACCAACAAGAACAGAAACAAGAGGGCAGGCTTAAATACAAAACTACAACAGGAAATTAACCACAGGTGAAAACACTAATTTACAAGGGAGGAGTACAGAAGGAGAACGTGACGTCACGAGACAGACAGAAACAGAGGACCCTCAGCACTGTGAGGGCCAGATTGCAACAGATCCCCCCCTCCAACGCCGGATTCCAGACGGCCAAGAAGGCCACGGGAGAGGGGGCAAACCAGGACAAGACTAGAACAAATTTCTGGGCACAGAAGAGGACCCTCACCAGGCCGCAGGACACAGGAATGGAAGCGGACCATTCCGCAAAGGAGCTCCAGGGGCCAAAAATAGCCCCCCGTGGAGCACCGGAAACAGGAACCGGGGCAGACCCTCCACCATGGCCGCCCGAACAGGAACAGATGCGGACCCCGTCAGTCCATGGAGCGGAAGGAGCTCCTCGCTCCAGGGGCCAGAATAGCACCCCGTGGACCACCGGAAACAGGAACAGAAGCGAACCCCTCACCGGGCCACAGGAACAGGAACAGAAGCGGACCTCTCACCGAGCCGCTGGAACAGGAAAAGAAGCGGACCCTCACCGGGCCACAGGACACAGGAACAGATGCGAACCCCGTCAGCAGATGCGGAGCACTATTCTCCATTGAATAGCCCCCCGTGGAGGACCGGAAACAGGAACAGAAGCAGACCCCTGACCGGGCAGGAGGAACAGGAACGGAAGCAGACCTCTCACCGATCCGCTAGAACAGGAACAGACCCTCACTGGGTCGCCGTAACAGGAATAGACCCTCACCGGGTCACGGTACTCAGGAACAAAAGCGGACCCTCCACCGGGCCGCAGACACAGGAATAAAAGCGGACCTCTTACCGAGCCGCTAGAACAGGAACAGGAGCGGACCCTCACCGATCAGACAACGGAGCAGAAGGAGCTCCTTGCTCCAGGGGCCGAAATTAGCCCCCCGTGGACCACCGGAAACAGGAACCGAACTCCGGGTAGGTGCAGCGGGGAGTAGCCACTGTTTCTCCAAGCCTGTAGTCTCCTCCTGGAAACCGCTGGGCGAAGGGGCAGGTGCGACTGCCGACTTTCACCGGCTGATGTCTCCACCCTAAGATGCCGGGGTGACACCTTTTTGTCCAGGTTCCAAGAAGCCGATCTATTCAGACTCCATTTGGTGGAGGATGACTCTGGTAGGGAGAAATTCATCCTACCTGCTACGGTTTGTTTGGGGGCTACTTGTTTAACTTTGGAGAAGGAGGTTATCAGGGCCAACAAGGATAACACAGATCCGGCGGCCTGCCCTGTCTAGTGTTTGTTTGTTCCCGACCACCTCAGAGCCAAGGTAATTCAAATTTGCCATAACTCTCGCCTCTCTGTTCATTTAGGTTCAACACATACATTGCAGAGTATCTCTCAGCGGTTCTGGCGGCCTTCAGTGCAAGCAGATGTCAAGGCCTACATTTCTGCTTGCCCTATCTGCGCCAGGGCCAAGTCAGGCTGCCAAGCTCCTGCTGGACTTCTACGACCTCTAATTTACCATGTTTTTAGATTACATGGGATCCCTGAGGACACTGTGTCTGATCAATCCCTCTTCGTGGACTGACAACCTTACTTGCGCTGAGTACGGCCATAATTCCCTGGTCTTTCCATCCACGGGGTGTTCTCCCTTCTACACCGTCTACGGTTTCCAACCTCCCTTGTTTCAACCCCAGCGGGACGAGGCTGCTGTTTCTTCTGCAGCTGCTTGTCGTTGCCACCTAGCCTGGAGACGAGCGAGGTGGGCCTTGATTTCCTCTGTCTCGTCCTATAAGCACCATGCCAACCTTCGCCGCCGACCAGCCCCTCGGTATTTCCCATGGACAGAAGGTCTGGCATTCCCCTGAAAGCGCAATGCTTCATTGGGCTGGTTCCCATTTCCAAGGTCATCAGTCCTGTGGCTGTCTGCCTCAAACTTCCCAGGCCTCTTAGGATCCATCCCACCTTCCATGTGCCTCGTGTCCAGCCTGTCACTGTGCTCTAGTGCCCCCCCTAGAGCTCCTCCCCTTCCCCGATTCATCAACAGCGGTCCTGCCTAGACCATTCGGATCATCCTTCGCTCACCGTGTAGGGATCGTGGTCTCCCGTACCGGGTCAATTAGGAGGGTTATGGACCAGAGGAGCGATCCTGGATCTTGTCCTACCTTATGTCTGACTCTGTCATTGTCACTTCATCGGATCGTCTCTCATGTCATTACTACAGCCGACACGATCTTCTTAAGATCAGAGTTTGCAACGAAGGGAGCGTAACAAGCGAGTTTATCCGCTTGCACAACATCCCAGTGGGAGTAGCAAGGAACCCTGGCTCTCCGTGGATTATCATCCCAGCGGGAAGGAGGCGGAGGCGGCGTAGAGAGAGAAGGAAAAGGCGAGGCTGCAGGGCTGGTGCGCTAGCCAGGCTACGGAGGCAGCCACTCAGGCCCCTTTTATCTCCCAAGGGAGTTTACTGTGGTCATGGTCACGGCTGTGTACATACCACCGGATGCTAATGCTAACACAGCTGTTGGACTCCTGCATGCAAGCGTTAGCAACAAGCAGAGCACGTACCCTGACTTTAATCATGCGGATTTAAAGGCAGCGCTCCCTAAGTTCCACCAGCACGTAAAGTGCGCTACTAGGGGAGAGAGGACTCTGGACAAGGTCTATTCCAACATCAAACTGGGCTACAGGGCCAGACCACTACCTCACCTTGGCCAGTCTGACCTTGCTGCTCATTCCTGCATATGCCCCCGTCAAGAAAACGGCTCCCACCATCACAAAGACTGTTGCCTCATGGCCAGATGGTGCCTCCCAGCAGCTGCAGGACTGCTTTGACAGAACCAATTGGGAGGTCTTTGAACATCAGGACCTGGAGATGTTCACAGACAGTGTACTATGCTACATCAAGAACTGCATAGACACAGTCACAGTGGACAAACGCATCCGGGTCTACCCCAACCAAAAGCCCTGGATGACCCGGAAGGTCCAGCAGCTGCTGAGGAAGAGGAACAACGTCTACAGGTCTGGCGACAGAGATCTCTACAGCGCAGCCCGAGCCGACTTGAAGAGAGGCATCAGAGAGGCCAGAGCACGTTACAGGAGGAGGATTGAGGGCCTGGACAGTAACAACAGCCGGCAAGTGTGGCAGGGTGTCCAGCACCTCAACAACTACAGGACCAACGTCAAAGCTGCTGAAGGGGACCTCACGCTAGCAGAGGAACTGAATATCTTCTTTGCTCGCTTTGAGGTTTCTGCACCGGAGGCGGCGCAGCTACACCACACAGTGCACAGCAGCACGGTCCTCAGTCTGGAGCAGCACGAGGTGAGACGTACCCTGTGAGCCGTCAACCCGAGGAAGGCGACGGGTCCTGATGGCGTCCCAGGACATGTGCTGAGGGACTGTGCAGACGAGCTGACTGAAGTCTTCACAAAGATCTTCAACCGGTCCCTGGCACAGTCCACTGTCCCACCCGGCCTGAAGTCCTCCACCATAGTCCCCCTACCCAAGAAGCCCCTCAATGACTACAGACAAATAGCACTCACCCCAGTCCTGATGAAGTGCTTCGAAAAACTGGTCCGTTGCCACATCACAGCAGCTCTGCCCTCAAGACTCGACCCACACCAGTTTGCTTACAGAGCAAACCGATCCACAGAGGACGCCATAGCAACAGCACTAAATGCTGCACTGTCACACCTGGAGCAGCAGGGCTGGAAAACCTACACAGCTCCCGCTGCCTCAAAAAAGCACTGAACATTATAAAAGACACTTCACACCCAGGCCACTCCCTGTTCGAGCTGTTGCCTTCAGGCAGACAGTACAGGCTATGTAGAGCGAGGACAAACAGACTTAAGCACAGTTTTTACCCCACTGTAATAACCGCCCTAAAGGCTGCTAAAAACTAAAAATTATGCCAAAAGCAATGTTTGATGTAAGTGTGGGTTTTTAGGTGTTTTTACTCTTATTTATTATTGTTTTAGTTTTTCTCAATATTTTAACTACCTATGAATGATGCACTGAATGGAGAGCACTTTTTAAGATTTCGTTGTACATGTGACAATGACAATAAATCAATCTATCTATCTATCTATCCCAGCTTTCTACCGGCATTCTCCACCTCCTTTTGCCCTCGCTGTCTTCCCCAGTCTCGCATCCACGTCAATTCACCGTGTGTAAGAGATATTTTAGTCTGAACAATTCTCGTTGCTTTTCCTTGTGCAGTCTAACTCTCTCGGCCACAGGGTCCTCTAGCACCAGCTTTTCTGTTCTTTTTGCCAACCTGTCAATAGCAATAAATACACTGCATTTGAGCCTCTGTTCCGCCTGATCCTTTCTTAGCTGGTTCTGAACCCAGTCTTTGCTGACATTCATGGCATGGAGAGAGGAAAAGAATTGAGAGAAGAAAGAAGACTCGAAGACAGAGTACAGACGAAGATAAAAGTTGATGAGTGATGATAGAAACATATACAGCACAGTTATTGTTTTATGCTGACAGTAAGCAGTTGAATTGAATGACTAAAGTATGACTAAATGTCAGCCAGTATCCGACCATTCATTCTTCTACTCCAGGGTCACGGGCCTACATAGCTATGGGCGAGAGGCAGGGTACACCCTGGACAGATCGCCAATCTGTCACAGGGCCACACATATAGACGCATACGTCACAGTCACGCATACACTCACACCTATGGGCAACTTAGAGTTTCCAATCAGCCTAACTGCATGTCTTTGGATGGTGGGAGGAAGCCAGAAATCCCCGAGAACATGCAAACTCCACACAGAAAAGAATCGAACCCAGGACCTCCTTGCTTTATGGCAACAGTACTAACCACCACACAACCAATATCCAACCACATTTGTTACAATGTTTTTATGCTGGCCTCCTCCTCTGACTGTTTAATATAAACCTTCTAATATACCTGCTGAATTACCGGCAAGAATGCATCAAGGTCTGGAAGACGTATGTTCCACATATGATTCTCCCACCTACACACTGAATAAACATGGCATATACTGTACAAGCAGGGTGGCAGGATGTGCTAGTGGGTCAGTGTGTCAGTGTGATCACTGTGCACATCTTACTCTGGTGTCTGCCGAGACAGGCCTCGTGACATCTGTTTACCAGCTCGGTGATAAGAGACAGCTTAACACCAAAGATGGCTCCCAAAGCAAAACAGTAGGTTTTGCAGGTTGACTGAAATCAGAGAGGCTCTTTGTAAGAAGGAAATGCAAAACGCACAAAGTCAGGCGACAGTATATTCACAAAAAAACCCAAAAACATTTATGCAGTTGCCACATAAATCTATAGAATAGAATTTAAGATATGGATTTTTGAAAAGATTTTGAATGACACAAATATCAAATTGTTGAAGTTTATGATTCTATACAGGGATTCTTTGAAAGATAAAACATTAATGAATGTGAAAAAAACAGAAACACACTACACAAACTGCATATGGAAACCAGGATCTCTTGTGTTTTGTCTGTGGCTGTGAGAACAGTAGATTCATTCTATGTTACCTTTCACTGAGCTCCAGACCTGTTCGTATTGTGAAAATATTACCAATTTTCAACAAGAATGGTCATTTGAATCTCTCTGTCGATCTGGTTTGATTCTTGGCAAGAAGCATGATATTATATGTCTTCTTTTATGCAGTGTCTGTGTGAGTATGAGTGAGTGGGTGAACACGCTGCACCTGAGTGTGAAAGCGTGCATTCGAGAATCATAGGTCATATACATAGAGGATGAGTAAGCTTCTTAATTTGGTATTTAGTGTGTGTTACGGTCTCTTAGAGCATTATATGGTAGAGTTTTCTACAAATGAATGCATGAATTAGAAGATGAGCGACTGTATATTACTAATTTGCATTTGTACGTTGTATCTGTCGAGCTCCATGCTATCCTTGAAGAGATTGAAGTAACACATAGATGTATTTCTATGATATGTTTGCTTCTGGTTGTAGAGAGTAGTGCATCAAGCCAATCAGAGACATCAAATCAGGCACCGCAGAGCACACAGACATTGACAAGACAAAGATGGAGGAGCACAGACAGACTTGATGCTGAGTGACCATCTGCTGGAGTTTGCTCCTCCTCACCCTCGTTTGTCAGCGGTGGCATCGTGCTCTCTCCCCAACCTCTACCTCTAACAGGCAAACACACTCTGCATCTTTCTGTGGCTTTCATCGTGTCTTTTGTCTTGTCCCTTTTTCACTGATAAAACATAAAGCATACAGTACAGAACACATTTTTCAAAACGACTAAACATTTTCTTGACGAATGAGCAAATGAGCCGAAGGCAATGGAACATTCACTGAGTCCCTCTATGTATTTGACAGTGTAATATTCATTTAGCTCTGGATATAACGCCACCTTGTGATAATAATTTGTGAGAGGGTGAATTACCTTCACATTGCTACGTGACTCATATGTACTATAGCAGGCTGTGCTGTTCAGTGACCCTGAAAAGCCATGGTTTCCAAAGGGAGGAATCTTTCATGGCTCACTAACTGCGTTTCTCAGTCCACAGTAAGCTGAGTTTATACTCCTACACTTGGGAGTTTGGATTTGAACTTATACAACTTTTCTCAAAGCTTACTGCTAGTTAGTTTAGTAAAATATGCACATGTATATTTAAAAAGGCCACATTATGTATACCAAACTGTCCCAAACTATAAAATATTTCTTATCTTTTTAAACTTAATCTTAAATATGAATATGTGTGTGCTGGAAAGTTGAGTCTAGTGTACCAGGCTAGTTTTTTTTATAATGACTTTAATGACTGGAGTAAACTGTCAGATTCATTCAAGACTCTTTATATGCAATGAAAGTATTCAATTAAAAACATACTTGAGCTGATATAATATGAT
The DNA here is from genome assembly GCA_030770545.1 of Macropodus opercularis. NCBI lineage: Eukaryota > Metazoa > Chordata > Actinopteri > Anabantiformes > Osphronemidae > Macropodus > Macropodus opercularis. The sequence continues at coordinate 4,629,633 of CM061094.1, read as the reverse complement.
CATTTGGAGTGTATTCATAAAGACTATGAAATTATTGTTATAAGAAGACACATGTAGCAATTATTTGAACACAGTTACAGTGGCTGATCAACAGCAGCTGACATCATCAGCCACTTCTTCACCACTTTGATAATGTCAGAGCATATTTAGACATTATTGAAATCAATGTTTACATAGCTTGCTACCTGCTGTAAACTTTTTATTATGAGGTGGAGCAGCATAGTAGTCTGCAGCACAAACGAATCTGTTTCAGGTAGCAAATTGTGATCAAATTGGGACCTAGAATAAATGTCTAACAACGTAATTAGTGTTACACACAGTACAAATAGACTTTGTACTTATATGCCAAACACTTATGCTTTATTATGTATGTATGTATGATCCATGTGAATGCCCAGATGTGTCATAGTGCAGACATGTGTTTGTCTGTCTGGGCTAAATGCCTGTGGCTCAGTGATCATCAGCTGAATGATTAACACTGGTTTCTGTCAACTCACATTAACTTCTCTAGTACGGCATTTCATCTCTGCCTCACTAGGTCAACGGTTCCCAATTAGTTGGAAACTGCATATGAGTTGACTTGAGATGACCCCTCAGGTCATGACTCATCTAATGACAAGAAAAAAAGTTGAGCTAAATGAAGCAAATCAACTGAAAATAGGCAATGGGTTTTTATTGATTGTGTGGCGAAACCCCAGCAAAACCAGCAACAGTGACTAAAGGCCTTAATAATATTCACTGATATCTGGGCCCAGAACAAAACTGGAGCTTCTGATGTAGGAGCTTACTGTTTAAGTGAGCAGGAGTTTAGCATAAGGAACATTTACAGTACAACACGATTCACAGTTTAATTCTATTGTAACATCAAACATCTTAGACCAAAGATTACTAATGATGCAGACCCGCAACTGTTGATATGCCAGGTTTGATGGTTACATATTTCATACATGCTTTTATTATTAAACTTGGTGGGTTCTTTTCCTTTTTTTGTGTTTTATCACTGGCTGTAACAACAGAACACCTTTAAGCAAACAGAACTAAAAAAATGATTATCAGGCCTATATTCTGCCTGACATAAGAAATGAAACGATGCTCATATCAGTCCACTGCAACTCCTTCCCCCAATAACCTGTCTGTCAGTATCAAATTGCACTGATGTGATGTGATATAAGCTGAGAGCCAGTGTCTCAGTCTAGATGTCTACTTTTCCAATAATAAAAAAAAAGATGTGCAGAGTGGTTCTGTGTGGCTCAAAGCATATCAGCCTGCCAGCAGAGGATGAGAGAGTGGTAGCAAGAGATAATTGTATATGCAGGGGGAAAAGGAGGATAGCCAGACCCGTAAAAATGAAGAGAGTCAAAAAAGTTGTCAAGAAAAAGAAAGGGAAACATTATGAGAGGAGCACGGAGAAGAGAAAGTGAGAGAGAGTGCAACAAGAGCAAGACATAGTGAAAATGACAGCTAAAATGAAAGAGAGCAAAAAAGAGAGTGGTAATTATTAACAGATGGACAAACTGGGCCTGCACTAAGAAAAAAGATAAAAACAGATAGGAAAAGAGCTATAATCAGAGAGGATAAATATAGTTTAAGGAAAAAAGGAAGACAACCTGCAAAGTAGAGGAGGAAGAGGAGCCACAGGGTGGAAAATGGACAGACAGAGGCAGAGAAATGTGTGAAGTATGATAGAAGGGAGAAAGATTAGGCTGTGAGAACTGGTGTGCTTGACATTTACCTTTGATATTCTACAGTAAACAAGAACAGGAGGGATGTACAGGGTTTGTGACTGTTACGATGCAGCTGAATAAATATTGGATGTACGCTGGACCCCTGGATCCATCCACCGCTGTCCTGCAGTGGAGGGACAGTCGTTGCTGGAGCTCATACTTCCCATTATCTCTTGCTTATTTCAGTCTTAACTGGACTGCACAGACTCACCATGTGTGTATCTGCTCGACTAATACAAGTCCATCTGCTGTGTGTGCATGAGCGTCCCTCAGCACCGCCTGGTCACTCCAGGGTGCGGAGGAGTGAAAACAGCTCACCAAGCAGACACCAGTGGTTACGATAGGTTACAGTACAGTTTGTGGAACTGTGGTAAAGTCCTTGTGAAGAGGATAATTGCTCCTTCTCATTCAGCAGAGTCAAGTTCTAAGTTACGAGTTGTGAGCTTCCTCAATTTTAGGTGTTCTGTTTAGGTGGTCATGGTAGTTTTGAACTGGTCAGTGTTGCAGTTCACAGGAGCTGAACTACATGGACCTTGCCTCTACAGGAGAACAATTCCTCGTGACCATTCCATACATATTCATTTATTTCAACCAGACATTTACATGTTGAACATTTACCATCAGAGCCAAAGAAGACGTGAGTTGATTTTATGATAAGCCTCAAGCCTGGAATAGACCCATGTGTCAACAACCTACAACACAGTTAAAGTGTTTCTTCCAGCACAAATTCTGTGATAACCAACGAGTGGCTTTCTTTTTTAAAATATGCTTTTCTGCATCTTTTCTCAGCTGGTTGTCCCTTTAATCTCCGTTTCAACACGATGAAACCCCTCCTACTTTGGCTTAGTGTATTTTTCTATAAATTAGTAGGCGCGTTTCATTTTGCTGCTACCACCATGAGTCATATCATAAATAAAGATGAGTGAGCCTCTTCCACATGTGGGGCTACGACCATTTTTGAATAGCTGTAATAACTAAGTAATTACTTTTAACAACTTACAGAAAAAGAGTACAAAAACCTCACCTGCAGTACACTTACTGCACAATGGCATGGTATGCATCATCATGTAAATACTGCAGTGTCAACATGATGTTGGTACTCATTACTATATAGCCACACAGGGCATTCCTGTGTAAATTAATTATAGATGTCTACGATCATATACTTTTTAGATGTTATAGTCATCTGTGTCTCGTCTGTGTGCATTGCTGCCTGTATGTGTGTCCTGTATATGTTTGCGTTAATGTGTTGTTTACCCTCCTAGGAGAGGTGACTAGGCACTGATTCAGCAGAAGTGCCCAGCGTGGGATGAACTCTCTCAGCGGTCATACTGAAACACACACACACATGCACACGCAGAGAGAGACAGCGACAGAGACAGAAAATAACACAAAGCTAAATCTGTTTGTATATTTTTTTTCTGCGACAGCCCTTCTTATTTTGTCGCTTTTTCCTCACTGCACAGCCTTCAATCCTCAACCCTTTGCTCTCTGTATGCTGATAAAGTCTCTTCCTCCACCAAAGCTGAAAACCAGACTGGCCTGAGGCTGACATGACTCTCCTGCTGTGAACATGGTGTGTGAAAGCAGTTTCATCGTCCTCCTGGAATGCTTATGTGCTGTGTTTTCCATGGTGAGTATTGCAGTGGGAATGTGTTACATACACAATACCTGACAACATAAAATGTGTTTCTCTGAGACACTTAAACAGTCAACAAATTGTTGAGTCTTTTTTCTTACTGCTTGCAAAAGCACTTGTTACATCTTAAGTCACAGATAACTCAATAAGCCATTATAAATATTAATTCCGAGATAAATACGAACTAAATAGCATAATAATGACCCCTGCTGTAGATAAGGCATCTGAATGTGGAAATATTTCCTCCTTCTATTGGTTCTGTAATATTTATGTAATGTTTATATTTTGAAGCTGCTACTTATTTTCTCAAACAAAATAATAATTAGAAGTACAGTAAACGTCACTCATATATTTCACTTGAATTCAGTTCATTTAAATAGCATTAATTCACTACAAAGTAAAGTTTTACTAAACAGCACTGGGCAACAGTGAAGAGAAAAACTCCCTTTAACTGATGAAACCTCAAGCAGAACCAGACTCAGGGTGGAGGGCCGTCTGTTTGAGATGATGGGTTAAAGGAGAGAAAAAAGGAGCTCATAACAAAACAGCAACAACATCAAAAACCAACAAACAAAACACAGTCAGCATGCTTATGGGAAATAAAAAACGTATTCTAACTTAATTAGAAAAACCCAAAAGCAAAGAGAAAAACACAGGCTGTTGTTCATGATAAGGTCTTGTTGTAACATATCACATCACGACCACCTCCTATATCAATTATGAAGCGATTAGTAATGTTTGGTGGTGTCTTCATGCAGCCATTTCTTCTTTACTTCAAACACAGTACAGAATCACTGTGATGATGTCACAGACTGATACGTGTATTATTTACACATTTCTACTGGCTATACTGACTCCTTCAGTTGGTTTTTACTTTTCACTTTTTCTGACAGCAGAATTGAGAACTGAAATTTTTATTATTTATCTCATATGAGATTTTTTTTTCCATTTTTCTGACAACAGAATTGAAGCTCGTCTAAGTGAAATATGAAATTATTCTAAGAGTTCTTATAAATCATGTGGAACAGAAGTGCAACTAAGTATTAGGGCCATGAGCAAGATAGGTTTTTTAAATTTTTTATGTCAAGATTAAAGCTGGAATATAGACAGAATTTCAAGGCAAAAATTAATATACGATGAGATTAGTCAAAATCTTGAAATGTTCTTTAGTGCATATGCAACTACTAAATGTCATCACATAAAAATTCTTATTCTTTTAGTTCGTAAACACAGTGTGGTAATCGGAAGTAAGGCTGAATATTCAGATGGAGACTTTACACAATGTTAGCAGAAGTGGTCACATCTGTGCAAGCTGAAATAGCCGGTAGTGGACAGATGCAGTGGTAACGTCTGCGAATGTGTTGTGTTTCAAGACACAATAAGGCAGCTGATCAAGATCACTGATTCTCCAGTGTACTGCCGATGTATACATTTTGTCATGTACTAATACTCTGTCATACAGAATCCATTAAATGTCCAAGTCAACCGTCTTGGTTTGTATCTTAAAAATAAAGTTTATATACAACTAACCCAAACTATTCAAAAAGGTTGATAAATTAAAATCCTCCTCCTCCTCCCTCCTAAGACCAGACGAGTACAAAGCCGTATTTTATATTTTAAACCAAATGCCAAACATAATATCTCTGTATTAGTTATCAAGTGCAACTCAAAATCTCGAGCAACCGTGTGCACAGGTTTACACAAATGCATTGCTCCTCTTATAGATGAGTGGTTTATACTGAAAAGACTGGGTGCAGTATCACTTGAACTTGTCTTATGTTGTGAAGTTTCTTAAAGGTTTTTTTTTTCTTGATGACTTTGCCATTATCTGCCATGGTCCAACATCTTGTCTTGTTTCGGTGGAGTGTTCTTGACTCCTCTGATGCTAGCAAGGTGAAGAAGTCAAAACGAAACTTTAATCCAAGAAAACACTTGGATATTAAATAGAAAGAGCAAAAGGGTCGACCTGAAAGTCAACACACTTAATGTAGCTGTTACTATTTGCCTCATGGACAAATTTAAAATAAAAATAAATATTTAGGTGCTTAGATTTGCTTACCATTAATATATCCGTTTATATTTTCTATGGCTGCTGTTGGCAGTTTTGAATTTATAAGCAATCTGCAGTGTGAGCATCTGCAGCTGAAACACGAAGACTTTCAAACAACAGAGCTCAGACCCGAGGCTGCACCTGTTCTCAACAGTATAGCTTCAAACCAAAAGAAGCCCTTTCACTTTCACATTTTTTTCTGTATATATTTTTCCCTCAACTCTGAATGCTTACTCTTCTTTCTGAACCCTTTTTGTTTGTGCATCGCCCCTGCTTTTCTCTTGAGTCTCACCTCCACAGGTGGCTGAACAGCTGGGCAGAGAAGCAGACTACTGTGATCCAGACATGCACCTGGACAAGGCAAGACTAACTGCAGCTACAGAGAAAACAAAGGGTAACAACTGTTGTATAGGTGTGTACTTTAAATGTTATTTCCAGCAATAGCCATGAGAATAATACAGTGATTTACTTTATTGTTACGAATAATTAGGATTCTCATAAATGATTCCCAGGTTTCTTTTCAGACAAAACCAGTGTCTGCTATTTTTATTGGAAACAGACACAGTGGATGTTTTTGTTGTTTGGAGAGTTAGAATCTTATCAGAACACCCTTTGTTCCCTCTAAAATCTATCCAGGGAGATGGAAGGATGAAGAAAATGCCGGAACATCAGCTTGCATATGTCTACAGTGTGTCCTGTGTTTGCAGAAGCAACAATAACAAACCACATTTCACATTTCTCCTACAGTAGCTTCTCTGCATTGGCTTCCTGTAAAATTTAGGATAGAATTCAAAATTCTTCTCCTTATTTGCAAAGCTCTTCACAATAAAGCTCCATCTTATCTTAAAGACCTCATAGCTACTTATGCACCCAACAGAACGCTTTGTTCTCAGAGCGCTGGTCTACTGGGTCCTAGAGTTTTTAAATGTAGAACTACCAAGCTCCTCTCCTGTGGAACCAGCTTCCAGTTCAGGTATGAGAAGCAGACACCCTCTCTACTTTCAAAACAAGGCTTAAAACCTTTCTTTTTGATGAAGCGTATAGTTGGAGATGGTTCTGGTCACTCTGAACCATCTCTTAGTTATGCTGCTATAGACTGATGGGGGACCTCCTTAATACACTGAGCGCCTCTGTTTTTCTATTTATCTTATCCACTAACATGCCACCATGTCCACATGTGACTAACTTAGTCTCTTTTTCTCTCGTAGTTGTGCTCTGCCTTTCTGTCTCTCTCACTCTCTGTCCTCATCCACACGTATCGTCAGACTCAGAGCCATGTGTCTCCAGTGTTGGTCCAACCATCCTGCCTGTGTTCTGTTGCTGCTTGTTTTGTTGTTGTGTTCTTTTCTCTCCTCTCTATCCCCCCACCCCAACCGGTCAAGGCAGATGGCCGCCAACATTGAGCCGATTAAAATATACAATTTATTGATTGGCTACAATTAAAAGCTTGCTCTATGTGGGATTTGCTAGGTTTAGTTTTGTAAGGTCTTAAACCTTACTTGTAAAGTGCCTTGAGATAACTTTTGTTAAATACATAAATAAATAGTAAATACAAGTGAATTGAATTACTTGAACTTAAACTGATGCTAAAATTTTCAGGTCAGTTGTGCACCTGTGGCAAAACATGGTGTCATGTATTTATGATGTGAATATGTAAAATCACTACAGATGTGCTTATTGGCTGAAGTTTTCACACACACACATCCAAACCCAGCTTTAGGAAGAGGAGTTTAATACAGCATCAGGCTGTAGGGCATTACACACCTATAAAGCATAATTTTCACCACAGTGCACGTTCGTACTGTAGTCATGATGGTGTCTTCTAAAACAGACTGTGAATCTGCACCATGAGGCTGTGATTATAAACAATATCATGTCTCTCATCTGTCTGTGATAATTGGTTTTAGGCTATTTCTACACTGGCCGCGATTCACATCAGGCTTCAAATCCTGAAGTGTGATTTGCTTTCTCAGCACCACCGTAAAGTTTGGTATTGTTTTTTTATTTTTATTTATTAACCTTGATCCTAATTTTTACGTAGCGTACAATTAGTAACAATAATCTTGTCAATGTAATATTTTTAAAACATATAACACGTATAATACCAGTTTTAAAACAAGGCAACACTAAACAAAACAAAAAACACAGTTAGCTATTTCTCTGCAGTGTTCTTGAGAAAAAAACTATAGTCTGATGTATTTAATCCTATTTACCATTTTATTATTACTACTATACATATTGATTTTTATTTGATGGCTTTTCAGACTTGTTTTTTTTTTTACATTGTCAGAGATCAGTTGGTATGTTTTTATACATTTTCCAGAGAGAAAAGGATAGAATAATAAAAACATTAACAACTCAGTTTAAAGAACTGCTTTTCTCCACTCAGATGAAAAACAAATAAAACTACTGACTAATTATTTTTATTTGATCGTCAATTTCTTTGCACTAAATTTCAAATGCATTCCAGCATTAATTTGCATCCTTGTACCTGTGCACTACTTCTACAGAAGTCTAACTTTAGATGAAGATGTAGATTTGATGTTAGTGTGTGTGTGTGTGTGTGTGTGTGTGTGTGTGTGTGGGTATGTGTGTGTGGGCAGAGGTTAATTTAGCCCGGCAGTGGAGAGCTCTTGATAAAGAGCAGCCTGATCCCTGTTTAATTACCTTCCATCTACATTTCATCAGCATACACTGGGTCATAGGTGTGTGTCTGTGTGTGCGTGATGAATGTAGGATTTGTCTGCAAGCAGGGAAACAGACCAGACAAATTGACGCACACATGCATCTGTGAGTGACATTTTCTCTTCATGTATTGTGGAATATACAGTAAGTTCCAGACAGTTTGAGGCATGAGCTTTGAGATATGAGATATGTGTGTGTATGTAATAGACTGCTGTCACGTGTGTGTTTGGACTGAACTGCCCAGGGAAAGTAAGAAAACGAAAAAGGGAGACATGAGGCATGTGATGATGAGCTAAAGATGGCTGAAGATGACCCACCCCCACACACACACACACAGCTAGTCATGGCGGTGCCTTGTCTCGGAGTGTGTTGCTGACGGCAGGACCAAAATAACGTTAATTTAATTAGGACTAATAAAATGGCTGAGTGCAGCAATCAGCGACCCATCACTGGGACGGGAAACGCTACCAGAATTAAACGACTGCACACGGATGTGTATTAAAAAGCTAATAACATAATTACACACACAACAGCTCGTCTTGTCACCGCTAAACAATGCTGGCAGAATGCTAATGGCCGTCCCATGCAGCTATAATTGTGTTTCTCTCGTTCCTTCACTTCTCTTCCACTTCATTTTCTCATCCCTCCTTCACGGTGTAACAAAGCTGATCATGATGAATACAGCGCACAGATAAAGAATACATCACTCAGTGGCTCTGCTGCAGGGTGTTGCAGTAGCAGGTTTTAGTAACAGTGAAGAATGACTTCCTTGTTCTTAATTACACCAAAGTAAGGCAGCTTGTTATTTAAAGGTCAGTTATTTTAAAGTAAAGCACTAATCAGGTAACTGTGTAACTGCGCAAAACATCATAATCATACTCTTACTTTTTCTAATTTAAATGTATGTGTGTGAAGCCATTTGAAGCCAAAGAATTTACAGGAATTTTTACATTTGTACAAACATTGTAAAAAAAACCCTTTAAAAAGCATTGTGGAATAATGTGCACTTCATGACATGACATATTTATAAAAAGTCAGATTTTAAAAATTGGCAATACTTTGCTACCATTAAAGTCAGTTGTGCACTGCCTGTATAATTTGGCAGGTGTTTATCTCTTACATTATTACATTATGTTTCTCAGCTTGATGAAAATGCTTCAGCTATTTTCACTCCACACACAAACACACACCTCAACACCTGTGTTTTCATTTATTTGAGCAAGCAACAATCCAAAGCCCAAATTACATTTTTGTATTTCAATTTTCAAATAAGAACATATTTTACACGTTTTATAATTATTAAAGCTTTTTGATCTTTTATTGGTTGGTTAATACTCAGACATATTTTATCAGAAAGGGAAATAAGTTTACAGAGAGTGTGTCATTCTGTTAGAAACAGTCAGGGTCTACATGTTGGCCTTTTTCTATTTAGGCATTCATATGTGAATGGAGATGTTTTGTAACATTTACTGAAAAGAATGTATTAAAATAAAGCCTTTAACATCTCTCACCTCACCTATTCTTTCTTCCTGCCTGTGTCGTTTCACCTCTCCATCACTTTCTTACTTTTATTTTCCTCCTTTTGCCTCCTTTTCTCTGTCCTTGAGCTGAAAATGGAGAGGTAGGCAGCAGTGAACGCAGACAGATATTGGTTTGACACTCTAACATCTTTTCGTCAGCACCAAACTCATTCATCTGTGTGTGTGCTAGTAAATGGTGTGTGTGTGTGAGCTAGTGCGTGAATAGGCACGTTTCTATGCATGCGTGTGTGGGTGTTGATGAAAAACCCATTGAGCTGACTCAAGGTTGAAGCTGCTTACGAAACCACTGAACTATCTGGCAGATTTCAATGAACATAAATGAACATGTGAACAAGAAGAAAAAAAAATCTTGAATTGAACAAAAAAACAAATCGATGTGGGGGTTAGCGGTTGCTAGGCAATTTCAGTAGCCTTGATTAGGGAAGTAGTTTTTGCTATAAGGAAGCAAAGCTACCATGCTTCATTATTATTACAATTGGCTTCTCAAACTGATGTTTACACAGAATATAATGTTTTGTACAAAAGAATATTGTACAAGTGTGTTTGTTACTATCATAAATACCCTGACGTGGCCTCTTCGTTTGACGTCTGTGTTGTGTTAATGGCCTGAAAAACAAAGCTTACTTTGAACACAGTCACCAATCTTTATAATTTTTCACTATATGCATCAAGTAAAGTCTACACTCAAGTCAGACAATTAATAACACACCTACAGCTTTCCACTGGAAGCATTTCACTGGCACATACAGTATAACACTGTGCAAAGGTAAACACTGGCATAAACCATTCAGATATGTAAGGGTGTAGGAACAATTGAAGATATACTGAATTAATTATATCAATTATATTTATCTCCCTTATATATATTCCTCTCTTCACACCCACCTCTATCTGGCTTTCATTCTGACTTTCTGCTGTGAAGACAGATGTGACATTATCTTTACCAGGAAACACACACACACACTTCACCTGCTCTCACAGGACACATCTGGTTGTCCCAAAAATAGATTTCTGACCACACAAAGAAACATGAACACAGACACACAAAGAATGCACTGGCCTTCCATGACGGAGTGTGCAGTACAGACAGAACCTTCACCACTGACGTTTACAGGAAACCTAGACACAGGTCAGTTACGTTTTGACTCTGTAGTGTTCACCACTTCGCAATGTTGTCACTGTTGTTCACACGTAGACTCAGGTGGTCACAATGACATATCCACCTGATAATTTTAGTGTTGATGCCTTAATTCATGAGGTTTACAACCCTGAGGTTTACAAGCCAGAACTGAAGAAACAATCAAGATAGAAGATGAAAACCACTGAACAACACCTTTTTGGGAAAACACCCATACACCTACATAGGACTCCTCTGTGCCTCTATCTTTTTTTTAGTCTACACTGTTGCACCACTTTCCTATCATCTCACTACTTATTCACGAATCTTTCTTTCTAAATCACCCCAAATCCCACTTTCTCCCTTACAGTCCCAATCCCTCACACACCCACCCCACCAACTCTCTGTCTATGTCCATCCTGTCACCCCCCCCCCTTCTCTCTCTGCTATCCCAGTTGGTTATTAATGGTTTTAATTTACAGAGAGGAAGGACCTTGGTGCCCACAGAAGCATCCCCTCTGCCCCCAGTGTGCATTTAGGTGTGTGAAAGTGAGGAAAAAGAGAGCGAGCCCCTGCACGTCCCTGTGTAACCAAGCAGCAATAGTGCTTTGTCTTCTTTAACTGTGCTGCCCCTTCAAGGTATCCTGCATCTTTCTCACTCCATCTTGTCCAACTCTTGTGTTTTTTTTTACTTTACTTAACCAGTCTTTCATTCACACTTGAAATGTGATGTCTTATTATTCCCTACATGCAACAGCCCGTACCAGCATGAGATGAAGCCCTGTGTTTAGGTTGTTTTCCTCGTCTGTTGTGCATTCCACTAGCCTTGATGCTGCAATATCTAGCTTCATTCTTGCAAGCTGTCATAAAAATATGACCACAGCTGGGTGATAAAATAATTGAGAGAAGTACAGTATCCAAATATTATCTTGATATAATTATCAGATGTTTATAGAACACCATGCTTCGAGAGAGCACATGATGAGCCAACGATAGAGAGAATAGTGCTATAAACCAGTCACATGGCTAAGATAAAGACAGTTTAGCCTGATGTAGCTGTACTGAGGCAAAGCAAGCAGTTCACATTCCCTTACCCAAGTTCTATATGGAAAATAATTTTCTGTTATCATAAAATTACAATTACCATAAGTAAGACACATCTCAAATATGTCTTTATATAATAATGAGAGGTATTTTTGTCTGATCTGTTGTACAAGATAAGAAAAGATAAGAAATTCAATTGCTACAGCAGCTACAAATAATTAGTAATGTGCAAAAGAATAAAAGTTATTATCTAATGGTTTTGAGTTAAGGTCAATGAAGGATTGTGGGTTACACAGGAAATGGTCAACAGCTGAGTATTTTCTAAACAACTTAATCTTCTGCCTACATTGTGGTCCCAATCTTGAATATGCTATTGTCAGCCCTGGACTCTGTTCGTCACCCTGTCTCTCCTTCTTTACTTTTCCTCACTTTTGTCTCCTGACTTGAGCATGATCACCTGTCTCTGCTTTTGAAAGAGTTCAAAGAGTTCCCAACCACAAAAGACCCCTCAACTTCGAAAGAATGTATGCATGACACATTTGTGAACAAACTAGGTGAATCAAGCCTTTTCGTGCAAGAAGAAGTTAAACTGCTGGACATTGCAAATGATGGTTGCCTTAAATCTATGGCCCAAATGATTAACAAGAGAAGGAGAGGACCCAAAAGCAGGACCCATGAAACATACAAAATATTACTAATTTAACAAAAATGTAGGATAACATGACATGAACTTCTTTAACTTAACTAACAGACGGCGTCAAACAAACTGACAAGTGTGGTGGAGCAGCTTAAACAGTGGATATGTAGGCAGGTTTAAGTGATAGACAAGATTACCAAAAACAAACTATCAACAGGAAACAACATGAAGTGTCACCAAAGCAGAAGAAGAGAACAGAAACAAACCAAACCAAACCGAAACTGTTAGAGACTCATTTAACAGCTTGACTTCATCTTATCTAATTAATTGATCACATTTTTGTGAATACTAAGTTCAACAACATGTTGATTACCGTAACTACATAGGTGAGAATACTTGTGTAGAGACTCCCCAACTCAGCCACTGAAGTTCTGTATATAACCCGAAATAATTTAGGATAAGTTCCAAGCAAATTCATGACATTGACTCTGTTCAAGCCAGAGCTCCTAGAGTTTTCTCTCATTATGTACAGATGACACTGTTGAGGCTATGAATATAGCACGTCCTCAATGGACAGTACACTGCATTTCTATAGCTGTGCAGCGTTCTGTAAAATAGAATAGATTTCCACCTGAAATACAGAGGAAAAGGAGAGGCTGCTGAGCAGGACGAAAGCTCAAGGAGAGGAAACGAAGGTACAGACCTTATGTGCCCTCCATCATTGTGGGAAACGTCCGCTCCCTGTCCAGTAAGATGGACAAGCTTACGGCGCTGACCCAGCTGCAGCAGGAGTACAGGGAGTGTAGCCTCATGTGTTTTACAGAGATGCGGCTGAATGTATCAACACCGGACTCTGTGGTTGCCCTGGATGGATTTAAACTAGTTCGGGCAGACAGGAATTTAGGAGAGAGTGGTAAGAAGAAAAGAGGAGGACTTGCTGTGTTTATTAACGAGAGATGGTGCAACCCTGCGCCCGTCTAAGGAACAACTCTATAGCCGGGATGTTGAGATTCTCGCTGTCTGCATTCGGCCTTATTACACATTATTTCCCACGTAATCCTGTTTAATGTATACATTCCTCCCTCTGTCGATGCAGCGGTAGCATGTGAGCAACTGCATCACAGACTCAGATCTGTGTAGACAACACAATACCAACCCGGAGGTTGGTTTTTCAACAGATTTAACTCCGGTCCCTCTCCCACCACTTCACACCTCTCCAGTCCAGCAGCTACATCCACCCCCACGCATTCACACGACTCCACATCATCCTCCGCCACACGTAGCCCATCGTTGCCCCCCACAAACACCCCTGTCAACTTCAGACCAGGTGAGGAGAGAACTGAGGTGGCTAAAGATCAGGAAAGCTGCAGGTTCAGGCATCAGACCCGGACTACTCAGAAACTGTGCTGACTAGCTCTGTGAGGTGTTCATATACATCCTTAACCTGAGCTTGAGTCTGGAGGCAATCCCTATTCTGTGGAAGACCTCCTGTGTGGTTCCAGTTCCTAAGACTACACACACAGACCAGTTGCCTTGACCTCCCATTTCATTAAGACCACAGAGAGGCTCATCTTTGCTCTGTGGTGAGCATGGCGATAGACTCACTACACTCCGAACACCGGGGTGGATGTCGTCTACCTGCTGCATCAGGCACTGGTTCACCTGGAGGCTGTTGGAAGTACTGTGAGGGTAATGTTTTTAGACTTCTCCAGTGCCTTCAACACCGTTTGGGCGGCACTTCTGAGAGAGAAGCTGGAAGGAGCAGGAGTGGGTGGACAACTGGCTGCATGGACAACTGACTACCTCACCAACAGGCCACAGTTTGTGAGGCTATGTAACTGTGTGGAGCACTGGGGCTCTCACCATTCCTCTTCACACTCTACACATTGGACTTCACATGCAACACCAGCAGTTGTCATCTCCAGAAGTTCTCAGATGATTTGGCCATTGTTGGCTGTGTCTGGGGGGAATGAGCTGAAGTACAGATCAGTCATCATGGACTGGTGTGAGAGCAGCCACCCGTATTTAAACACCGGTAAGACGAAAGAGATGGTGATTGACTTCCAGAGGGAGTCACCACATCACACACCAGTGACCATCCAGGGCTCAGACATTGAGATAGTGGACAGTTTTAAGCACCTGGGTGGTCACCTTAACCGTAACTTGGACTGGATTCACAACAGTGATGCCCTGTTCAACAGGTGCCAAAGTCACCTTCATCTTCTGAGTAGACCGAGGTCCTTTGGAGTAAGCAGGCCTCTGTTAAGGACATTATATGAGGAGGATGTTGGCCAAGCTGACATCCATCATGGACAATGGACTCCCACTGCATCAGACAGTGGAAGCTCTGTGCAGATCTGTCAGGACGATCCACCCTCAGTGTAGGAAGGAGCGGTACAGCAGATCCTTTATTCCCACTGCTGTTAGACTGTACAACCAATCAGTCTAACAGCCCCACACTTTTGAGTGCAACATACAAACATGACAATTTGAGTCGTTCTGGGCTTGTTTCTTGTATCCACAGTGAGAAATTAATTTTACAGTTTCCTCTGTCATATAGTGTTTCTTGTTCATTTGTTTCGTCTTACACCATTTAAATTTTTATTAGTGTTTCATGCTCTAACTCAACACATTTAAAACGATCTCTGTTTTTACATTTTGCTCTTTCTCTCTACCCAATTATTTGGAGCTTCATTCATAATTTCACAAATTTCAGATTTTTGTTTCTTTTTCCATCTTTAATTCTTTCCTTTCCCTGTCTCTCTCTATCACACACACACACACACACACACACAATATCAAGTGAGTGTACTCACCATTAATATTTTACTAATATGACAGTTGGGTATGATGTGATTTGAAGTGTGTGTGTGTGTGTGTGTGTGTATGTATGATGTGCGCCCATCACTTTTAATGAGGGCAGACAAAGCATATGGAGAGAGGCAGGGAGGCACGGCACTTTTTGTGCCTTTGAATGCTAGAGTGTGTGTACTTCCTGCCATTGTACGCGTGGATGTTCTGAAGCAAATTTGTGTTTGTGTGCATGGGCTGCACAGAACAAGGAGAAGCTGAAGCAGATCATTGCACAGTGAATGCATGGTGTCAAAATGACAGATGGGTAATGTCAACCGTTTCATAACTGTGAAGTTGAAACTTTTTCTTGATCTTATTTAACCAGCGACGTTGGGTGTGAACATATTATTGTTTACAGTAACAGCCTAGAGGGAGTAGTTATGAGAGGGGGTGGAAGGTTATGCATGCACACACACGCACAAAATGTTTTTGTTGGAGCTTCATATGCAAACCACTTAACAATTCGACTGAAGCATTAGGAGGACAAATACTTTGCTCAAGGGCATCAGTAGAGAACCATAATAAATGTAAGCAAGGGTCTTTTTTAAAATCCAAACAGTCTTTGTTTCAAAGCTACACTAGCAGCACTTACAGTACTACTGTATGGTTATGCAGTATTACATGTCTACAGCTCTGTCATACAGAGGATAATGGATAGCAGCTACTTCAATATATTAATACACTGAAACATGAAAAATACATAACAAATGTAAAATTGTCAGTTGAAAAACATGGTTTTATTTTGTGTTGCTCAAAAATCAACCAAGAAGCATTCAGGTCTGAAATATTCATACTAGATTTAAAGTTAGAGACTTTATCAGGGTAGCTTAGCTTAGCATGAGGACTGGAAGTGTCCATAATGAAAACAAATTTAATTTCTAAAGATAAGTATATTTCAAGTCAATGTTTGTTTTGGTGAATACAGTTTTTACGATTGCTAAACGTCAGTGGGCACAACTGGAGTCACATGTGCAAAACTCTAACTACAGTCTGCACAGCATCAGTTCATGTGGACCAAACTTTAGTTCGTTTTTCATGCTTGAACACAGTTTTCAAAACTCTACACACTTATCCCATGACTTTAACCACAACCTGCACAACACAATGGATTTACAGCACTTTGTTCGAATGCTAACACACTGCTGTCAAAACTGTGAACCACACATTCAAAACAGAATAGATTTCAACCCTGAGCCTTTCAAACACTGCTGATTGCAGTTTCAGCTGAAAGGCTAAACAGGTGACTTGTTTTAGACTTGTTAGCCCCCCCCCCCCCCCCCACACACACACAAAAGAGTAATTTTGGAAATGGAACAAGGAAGATTGGTTCGTGGAGGGAGAAGGTGGCAAGTTTTGTACCTGCCTGCATATTCACCCTTCCTCAACCCAATAGAGGTGGAAAGTGTTTGATCACCACCCACGTGGCCAAACGTCTCTTCTGGAAGCCATGCTAACAGTTACAGTGCCGGATGTGAGGACACGAGTCCAGAGGATCCAGGGATGGATGAGGTTCTTCCCCAGATTCATGGCAAGAGAGAACTTTAGATGTGATGTTGGTGAAAACCTGTGGCCTGATGCTAGAGAGAGGCAGGATCAGCCCCTCAATTATTTGATCAAATTTCAGTATATACAGTATGTTTCTACCTTTTTCTTCTCATTACTGTAATTCCCATACAGTTTTTTACGATTGCTAGACGACAGTGAGCACAACTGGAGATACATGTGCAAAACTCTAACTACAGTCTCTCTACCAAAAGTCACCTGAGCTGAACAGTTCACATCACCTGCAAAACTCATTCAAAGCAACACAACTCTAAACACATGGCTCAAAACAGCTCAGTGCAGCATAACACCATGCACAACCCTCACTGAGATAACACACATTGTCACTCAGAACACACTGAGAGTAAAAACACTAACACTAAGCACCAATACAGAAAATACTAACTAAAACCTTTACAGTTGAAAGAATTTCAAAGAAAAGAGAAACATTCTGTCACATGATTTATTTACAGTTTTTTACGATTGCTAAACGACAGTGAGCACAACTGGAGTCACATGTGCAAAACTCTAACTACAGTCTGCACAGCATCAGTTCATGTGGACCAAACTCTAGTTCATTTTTCATTGCTTGAACACAGTTTTCAAAACTCTACACACTTATCCCATGACTTTAACCACAACCCGCACAACACTATGGATTTACAGCACTTTGTTCAAATGCTAACACACTGCTGTCAAAACTGTGAACCACACATTCAAAATGGAATAGATTTCAACCCTGAGCCTTTCAAACACTGCTGATTGCAGTTTCAGCTAAAAGGCTAAACAGGTGACTTGTTTTACACTTGTTAGTGACCCCCCCCCCCCCACACACACACATACACATACACACATACATATATATATTTGCATATATGTGTGTGTGTGTGTGTGTATGTATATGTATATGTATATATATATATATAGGTAGAGCTCAGAAAGAGTAATTTTGGAAATGGATCAAGGAAGACGGGTTTGTGGAGGGAGAAGGGCGGCAAGTTTTGTACCTGCCTGCATATTCACCCTTCCTCAACCCAATAGAGGTGGAAAGTGTTTGATCACCACCCACATGACCAAACGTCTCCTCTGGAAGCCATGTTACAGTGACAGTGCTGGATGTGAGGACACGAGTCCAGAGGATCCAGGGATGGATGAGGTTCTTCCCCAGATTCATGGCAAGAGAGAACGTTAGATGTGATGTTGATGAAAACCTGTGGCCTGATGCTAGAGGGAGGCAGGATCAGCCCCTCAATTATTTGATCAAATTACAGTGTATACAGTATGTTTCTACCTTTTTCTTCTCATTACTGTAATTCCCATAAATGACTATCAACTATTGAAGCAAACTGCTAATTTTCATTTACCTTAGTAAAGAATTGTTATGTTCCAAACATTGAAATAAATCATGTGACAGAATGTTTCTCTTTTCTTTGAAATTCTTTCAACTGTAAAGGTTTTAGTTGGTATTTTCTGTATTGGTGCTTAGTGTTAGTGTGTTTTCTCTCAGTGTGTTCTGAGTGACAGTGTGTGTTATCTCAGTGACGGTTGTGCATGGTGTTATGCTGCACTGAGCTGTTTTGAGCCATGTGTTTAGAGTTGTGTTGCTTTGAATGAGTTTTGCAGGTGATGTGAACTGTTCAGCTCAGGTGACTTTTGGTAGAGCAGACTGTAGTTAGAGTTTTGCACATGTATCTCCAGTTGTGCTCACTGTCGTTTAGCAATCGTAAAAAACTGTAAATGTTTGGAACATAACAATTCTTTACTAAGGTAAATGAAAATTAGCAGTTTGCTTCAATAGTTGATAGTCATTTATGGGAATTACAGTAATGAGAAGAAAAAGGTAGAAACATACTGTACATACTGTAATTTGATCAAATAATTGAGGGGCTGATCCTGCCTCCCTCTAGCATCAGGCCACAGGTTTCCACCAACATCACATCTAACGTTCTCTCTTGCCATGAATCTGGGGAAGAACCTCATCCCTCCCTGGATCCTCTGGACTCGTGTTCTCACATCCAGCACTGTAACCGTAACATGGCTTCTAGAGGAGACATTTGGTCATGTGGGTGGTGATCAAACACTTTCCACCTCCAGGCAGAGAAAACCTCCTCTATTGGGTTGAGGAAGGGTGAATATGCAGGCAGGTACAAAACTTGCCACCTTCTCCCTCCATGAACCCGTCTTCTTTGTACCATTTCCAAAATTACTCTTTCTGAGCTCTACCTATATATATATATATATATATATATATATATATATATATATATATACACATACACACACATATATATGCAAATATATATATATATATGTGTGTGTGTGTGGGTGTGGGTGGGGGGGGCACTAACAAGTCTAAAACAAGTCACCTGTTTAGCCTTTCAGCTGAAACTGCTATCAGCAGTGACAATCTATTCTGTTTTGAATGTGTGGTTCACAGTTTTGACAGCAGGGTGTTAGCATTTGCAAAAAGTGCTGTAAATCCATAGTGTTGTGCAGGTTGTGGTTAAAGTCATGGGATAAGTGTGTAGAGTTTTGAAAACTGTGTTCAAGCAAAGAAAAATGAACTAGAGTTTGGTCCACATGAACTGATGCTGTGCAGACTGTAGTTAGAGTTTTGCACATGTGACTTCAGTTGTGCCCACTGTCATCTAGCAATCGTAAAAAACTGTAAATGACTATCAACTATTGAAGCAAACTGCTAATTTTCATTTACCTTAGTAAAGAATTGTTATGTTCCAAACATTTAAATAAATCATGTGACAGAATGTTTCTCTTTTCTTTGAAATTCTTTAAACTGTAAAAGTTTCAGTTAGTATTTTCTGTATTGGTGCTTGATGTTAGTGTTTTTTCTCTCAGTGTTTTCTGAGTGACAGTGTGTGTTATCTCAGTGAGGGTTGTGCTTAGTGTTTTGCTGCACTGAGCCTGTTTTGAGTCATGTGTTTAGAGTTGTGTTACTTTGAATGAGTTTTGCAGGCGATGTGAACCGTTTAGCTCAGGTGATTGTTGGTAGAGCAGACTGTAGTTAGAGTTTTGCACATGTGACTCCAGTTGTGCTCACTGTCGTCTAGCAATCGAAAAAAACTGTAATATATTACTCTTGATAAAAAAAAAAGAATATACTGTAAAAGTACAATAAACCCTCATGCTTTGCAGTACTTTACTGTAAGTTTACTCTATATATACTGTAATTCATCTGAATTCTGCACTGGGATGCCATGAACCATATCCGACATGTACAGTAGTGTATAGTGTACAGTTTTCCAGTTTCCACAAATAATTTAGTTAGGTTCTAAGGAAAACTCTGTGAATGACTGACACCACAAACAGGGGTCTACTGTATATGTAGTATGTAGTACTTCATAGAAAATCATGCACACATGCATCAATTTGACATTTGAGAGTTATTGGAGTGTTATTGGACTTGGTGGACTTCTAACCCTACTTTTTGATGGTGCTGTACTTTTAACAAACTGATGTATGCACCAAATAGAGAGCAATTTTATTTTACACAAACTCAACTCACTCAACTCACAAACATTTTTCCATTTTTGTTGAAGATTTAAAGGGTCCAGCTTCACCAAGAAATATATACGGTATGACAAATTTGAAATGAAGTGTCCACTGTCCAGACTGCTGGTAGGTATTTTAATAGAAGTGTATATAGAGGTGAAAAGAAAATATCTGTGCACTGACATGATTAAATAAACTGAAGTAACCTGAAGGGTTTAGGGTTTAACAGGGTTAAGGTTATACATTATCTGTGATGGTTAGGGTCAGAGTAAGAGCTAGAAGTGCTCTTGTGTGTAACTGTATGTGTGCATACATGAAAAATAAAAATTAGGATTGACCAGTCTAGAGGCCAGACATTGAAACAAAATGAGAGTCTATGGTTCCGTTAAATGGCAGTGTGAGTGTGTGTGTGTGTGTGTGTGGGTGTGTGCATGCACTCCTCCTTCTGTAGACAAGAGGCCCTAAGCTCCTTTTAGCTGAACACACATACACACATTCCCACCTCATTAGCAGGTGGACATGACATTTCTGGACCATTCTGGCCAGTCGTGCTGAGGTAAGGGGGCTGATGACAAAGTCGTTAATATCTGACCAGAATTCTTACTGCCTGCCCAGTGAAACAGGAGGATAATACTCACTTCTCTCTCTGTGGAGTTTACATGTTCCCAGTACTACAGTCCATTTGGAGACTCATAATGTACAGTAGGATGTAAGTGTAATTGTATGTAAGTGTATCATTGACTTTGTGCATAGACAGATAACTATTGAGTATGACTCAACACGTTTTGGGAGTTGAACAAAAACAATGACATCTGAGGTTAGTTTGTTTAAAAAAACATTGTTTACAGTGAAAATAATAAAACATTAATTTACATGGCAAGTCTCTTCTATGTGCTGTCACATGTTACTCTCTTGTTAATATATTATATTATATATTATATGTGTCTAGCAAGGTATGTCAGTATGTCAGTAATGTTATTAATGTAGTGTTAATAATATGCACTTGACATTTTGTTTGCTCACATGTCAATTTAACTTTTTTCCATACATGCAGCTCCACACAAACCCCAGGGAAGGATGAAGCAGTTTGTCACCACACACACACACACACACACACACACACACACACACACACACACACACACACACACACACACACACACAATTATGTGATAGCCACAGAAGGATAGGCACACATGAGCCAATATCTGCTCATAGTCTCTCTCTCTTGCGTGCATCTTGCGTGCATCTATTCTGCATAAACATATTGTGCATGCTCATCTGCAGTGCTGCTGGTGTTGCCTAGTAGCAGGCTGCTGGTAAATCACTGTGCTAATGTCAGTACACTGATTGGTGAACCAGGTCATTTTGGTGCTTGTACAAAAACCACAAGGCTAGATTACTAACTGGTATGACTCACTTCGCATCTCCTGTCTATGTTATCCATCTGCGTGTCAAGGCTGGGTTTACATAGAAAACAAACAAAACTGACTGGGCTTTCATACATTCATGTGACTTAATAATGACTATATGCTATAGCCCTTCTAATGCACCAACCTGCGTCTTCTCAACTTACCGTTGTCTAATCACATAAATATGCTGCTTAAATGAAGCTGAGTGCTGTACAATGTACTGTACAGTACTTGTTTAAGTCATGATCGGTGCTAGTGAGTGAAGTATTAGTGCTTCAATGACCAGTGTAAAAGGGGCTAGTGTGTTATTTAAAATTCAACTCCTTACTCAGTCATCTACTGCTTAGACCTTGTAAGGACATGCAGGAGCTTATCCCAGTTGTCAATCATACAACTTGATAGTCCACCATAGCAGCAATTTAGAATTCAACCTAACTGCATTGTCTGACACTAATATCCACAGGATGTTAAAACTTAATAGAAATTAATTAATTAATTATTCTTAATCAAAAGATAAAATAGTCCAAATTTAGTCACTTTATGCTCAAGACCTACAGTATATGTTCCAGTTTGTGGGAATTGGGATGTATGCAGTATACATGCATGAAATGCAAAAAGTAAATTTTTATTAACAACATAATTAACAATATACCAGGTACGATTTAAGAGCTAGCTTACTGTCAGTATCTCAGTGACAGAAATGATGGCCAAGCATGCTAAAATAGCTGTCATAAAAATAAAGAATTATCTCTTTATAAAGATGAACATACTGTACTATGCTATGTCCATGAGCTCACTGCTTTGAATTATTGTTTGCTTACTTTTCTTTTTTTAATTTGACACATTTTCATGCATTTCCTTTTTTTAATTTTTATATTCCTATTAAATTTGTCCCATTCCTTCCTTTCTGTCCCTCATATCTTTCTTTTACCACATCAAACTCTTTCATGTTGTTACTCTCTATTATTCTATAGTATTCTCTTTTTTTTTACATCCTGTTGTTCCTGCAAGTTTTGCTGACAGCTGACACACAGTATGGTTTAGTGCTTTCCTTGGCCTGGAAGGCTTTGACAGTCGGAGAGAAACATGGAGAGAAAGAAAGGAGTGAGAAATAATGTAAACATATTCAATGTACTTTTATTTTTATATTCCCTTCTTATTTCTAACTGCTTTCCCTTTTCCTTCACTGCCTTCTCTTGGACTCTCTCTCTGTCTTCCCCCTCTATGGCCTTTCCATTTCATCGATCAGTAACACTGACAGCTACACAAAGAAGAGAAATACACTCTGATATTTTGGTTGGTGAAAAGGAGAAAGAAATACAGAAGGGGAAAGGGTGGGAAATTAGACCAAGAGAAAGCATAAAGGAGGGCGGTTCTGTTTGGATTTTCCCATTAAAAAATCAACTGCAGCCGTCAACGAGAAACAGAGATAGATGAAAAACACAGTGAAAGAACAAGACAATGGCTTAATCTCCCTGCCTTGGACACAAGCTCACAGACGTACAGTAACTCAATGCAGTATCAATCCCTAACACTTGCAGCAGCCCAGTGGGTGTCTGTAAAGCAAGTGAGGATCCGTACTTTGATAGCTGGTTAGTCTTAAAATAATAAACAAACAAACTAGATCTAAACATACATAAGGACTTGAAGTCTTAATAATTCACCAAATGCTCAATGAAGTTGAACAAATTGTGTATTATTTGTAATTCCATGAGTCACTGACAAACCTACGTCAGTTGACCATTAACATAATTTATTTTGTGTTAACCAAAGATATACATATACATATACTGTGCTACCATGTATCTATGATTTTGACTTTATATTTTGTAATATGCACATTTATTGTGCTTGCATACCAACTAGCAATGTCAGCTACATTAACAAGCACTAGAATTATCAATAATCTAAATAATTCAGTTAAAATTTAATAAAGTCAGTGCAACAATAGTACTATATTACTGACTCTCTTCATTGAAAAACTACTATGCTATGGTGATAATGCTGTTATATTGATTTGTATGTTATGGTCATTTTTTACAGGGGAAAGAACCACAATACAGTTGGTAACTAAACTTTGTGGAAGGATGCAATTCAGCCTTTAAATAGTCAGACTTCCTTAAAAACCTAAGAAGCATTCACGTCAGGAATTAACAACAGTGGCTGCAAAGATCATTGTTGACTTACTGGGTTCCTTCAGCTCTAAATCCTTGTCTGGATAACAGAGATACAAAAAGAAACTTAATAAAATGCTGAACATCACATGATAAATAACCTAGTGTATAGCTTGTAAGTTCTGACATGTCCACACTAATGAGCAATAACTGACCAAATAAATTTTGTGTTGTTTGCTTCTCTGAAGTCTTTGTGACCAAATCTTTGTATGTACAGTATTGCAAATGCTTTCATCATCGACATCTGTAACTTTCACTAATGATACGGAATGAATGAAAGATGGAAAATATTATTTACAAGTTGTAAACCACACTTCATTGGTGCTCACGTGTCATCGCTGAAGCAGTTTGTTCTGAAGAAAGAGCCTTAAATTAAACTGCGTCAAACAAAATATTGAATTGAGCTGGATTGAATTTTATCTCTACAAAAGAACTCTGTGGTATGCTGCAATCTTTCATCTCCAAGGTCACTTGGAGAGGCGTGCTTTCATTACGCACTCCTCCTGGTAGAAAGGGCGAGGAATATAAGACAGGCAAAGAACAGGAGCAAAAATATGTGGCTGGCTATAGAGAGCTGTTTTGATGAGACAACAGATGTTCCACCTTTCAGAAACCTTGACTTAGACAAAACAAGAAGCGGACATCAGAGAGAACAGAGGCGATGAAATAAATAAAGGAAAGTGAAAAAGAAGGGGGAGATAGACGTTGAGACATACAGTACAATACATACAGGAAGCTGGTGAGCATTTTCCTCTGCTTTATGTTTTTTTGAGGATGTCTGTTTATGCTGATCAGGTTTTCTACATGCCGACATACAGACTGAAGTGCTGCTTTGACCACTGTGTGCTGAAAAGTGCGGTGGGTTAAGCCAACGCTGCAGAGGCAAGAAAAAAATTCACAGGGGGTACTTTTTTTATGTTAATGTTTTTAAAAGATTCTTTGTCAAAATAACCTTGTCAAATATAAGGACGTCTTTCACAAGCTGTCGAAAACACCAACAACAACCATGCGGCCCTATGGTGAGAACATGTCCAAAAGAACTGTTCAACCCAAGGAGGTTCAAAGTCAAACTTCAGAGGAAACCGAGAAAGTGGTCTCCAAACCTCAAAGTCCTATACGTCGTAAGAGGGCAGGCCTTAAAATGGACTAATTTGATACATGAGACCCAGAAGCATTACTGAACTTGCTCATGAATCCCAAAGAAGCAATACAAACTGAAGAATTATGCAAAAATGACAATCATGCTCAAAGATTTCAATATCTACTTTGATTCAATGACATATTTCCATCATCCACTTCCATCCAAAGGATGCTTTTTTCCCCTAAAACAACACTAAAACTTTTTGCCTAACCAGCTATCAAATTATTCAACATAAACTAGCAGAACAAAGCAAATAAGCTCTAAACAAAAACAAGGGCTTGAAGTCTTAATAATTCACCAAATGCTCATTGAAGTTGAACAAATTGTGTATTATTTGTAATGAGTCACCTATATCAGTTGACCATTAACATAATTTATTATGTGTTAACCAAAGATATGCCATATACTGTGCTGTGTTTCTGACTTTATATTTTGAAATATGCCAATATTGTGCTTGGACACCAACTAGCAATGGCAGCTACATTAACTAGCACCAGAATTATCAATAACAATCTAAACAATTGAGTTGAATTTAATAGTCAGTGTCAGCAGTAGTACTATATTACTGACTCTCTTCACCAAAAAACATGCTACTATGAAAAGTAGTAAACATTTTTCCTGAGGTAACAAGTACAACTCCACTGTCAAGTCAAACTCCACACAGAAAGGCCTCCAGGAATTGGATCTAGGACCTTCTTGCTGTGAGGTGATAGTGCTAGAAAACTACACCACAGTGCCACCAAGTTTATAAACACTGTTTTAATTCATCACCTGTGCCGTGCTCATTTCCCTTAAAGAACAGCAGTTGATGGTAAAACAGAGGTAAGGCTCATTAGTTCTACAGATTTATCCAGATACTTAACACATAGACACTGTTTTTCACAGGAACTGAACCACAGATAATTTGTGTTTGCATCTAGTATGCATGCGTGTGTGTGTGTGTGTGTGTGTGTGTGTGTGTGTGTGTGTATGCGCATAAGTGTAAAGGTCTCATTAATCTCTTCTGTAGACAAAACAAGTGCTAACCATCTAGTAGCCAGGGAGGAAGACCCTGTCGAGAAGATCTTCATCATGTTCTTACACAGCTCGCTTTGCACCCTTGCCAGACCCCCCCCCCCCCCCACTTCCTTTCCCATTCCCTTTCCCCCTTTATGAAAACATCGACTTCTGTTTGTTAGACCAAGGGACAAACACTTGCTCCGGATAGACACTGAATGTACCATGTCTAAAGTGGCAGCTTCAAAGCTGAGCTGACTGAAATAGAACACGTTTTCTTCCTCCTGCCAAATGAGCTTGTTTGGCTAACCCTTAGTAGCATCATTAACCGAGACTTTCAAATGGTGTGCTGTGTATCTAATGGTATATTGTATGCGGGTTGTGTGAACTTTAGTATTTCCAACATGGATAGCTATGATAGTTGGTGCACTGATGGTGGTGAGAAAAAACCTTAATGGCTTTGATGATGCACTGATTCTACTTCATTCCACTGAACCACTTCATTTTATATACCTATGCCTAATCATGTATAAGACTAATCATGTATATAAAATTTACACTCTTGGCCTGATGGTAGACGCATCCTGTTTCCAGTTATTAGCATTCTGTAGAATTATGAACAAAATTTAGAGTCTCACAGTTCATAGCAACATTAAAACCAACGCCACAGAACTCTGAAGACAAAGAAATGTGTTTAGTTACAGATCCAGAATTTCTGAACGATTCAACATCATCTTGAATTGGAGTAGATTAGGAATGTCAACAAAATGGAAATGCGTATATGGATTTTTTAATTTGTACATGCATTAGTGAGATTTATGACTAGATCTTGGTTGCTGTAGGTAGTACGTGCTGCACCGACACGTTCAGTTAAGACTGTTAAAGTTACACACATTTGCATGTTATGACAGACAGGAGTGTGGAGGTATTTATACCCAAATCGCTATCAAGAAGCTCACATGCAGGTAAATGGAAGATGGCATGGCATAATTGGACATGAGACAAACTTTTCTGATTGTATTAGAATGCTTGAAATATTTAACTAATGTTTTATAAAATTTTGAAGCATAACCTTTTTTCTCATCTTGATGAGAAAACTACTGTATATCTGTAGAAATGGAACCCATTTATTCTAAGTTTTAACAGACAAAGTATAACAAGGT
The DNA here is from genome assembly GCA_030770545.1 of Macropodus opercularis. Taxonomy (NCBI): domain Eukaryota; kingdom Metazoa; phylum Chordata; class Actinopteri; order Anabantiformes; family Osphronemidae; genus Macropodus; species Macropodus opercularis. The sequence goes on along the minus strand of CM061094.1, from coordinate 4,602,405 downwards.
TCTGTTTATCTGTATGTGTGAATACATGCAGTACTGTAACTCCATACTCTCGTATTCTCACCTTTGTCACAGTCTTTTAAATTGTGTTAGTCTGTGTAAATAGTCTCTCACGCTTTTCTTTCTGCTTTTCCTCAGTCCTTGGCTTTTTTCCACTGGTATATACCTTCAGAGAACAAAAAGCAGATATGTGAAGCAAAGAAATAAGAAGCAAAGCACAGCAAGCTGCTATGATGATTGGCTGTGCTCACTACCAAAACCATGGCAACCCATCAGTGTTACCTTGAACCAGACAAGAGGGGTGCCATTGTAGGCAAAGTTTTAAAGACACACTGTATACTGTATATTCACTAAGCACGCTTAAGTATGGCAGGAAGACAAAAAAAAGTTGCAGCAGTAGCTCTGATTAACAGCAGCTAAACACCTTGGAGATGACTTTTCTTAAAATTTGTCAAGTGTACTCTAACTAGCTTATTGGTTTGTTCTCCAGTAAATGTCTGTCAGACATATTTAAAGTTGTGTAAACAGAAGGCAGACCCAATTCAATTTTGTATATAGAGTCAGTTCACAACAGCAATTATCTCAAGGCACTTTACATTTAAGGTTTAAGATCTTACACAGTTAAACCCAACAAATCCCATATCAAGCAAGCTTGGTGGCTACAGCCAATCAATAAATTGCAATCTAGATATGCAATCTAAATGTATATCCATATATATAATATTGTTAATATAAGTTCTTAACTTTAGTTAAATTTTGAAAGCAACCAGACAAGTCAGACAAACTAGCATGTTCATAGCTCTCTATCATTAAAGTGTGGCTTTAAAATGTTTATGCGACATGCAAAATTGTGTTTTGTGTAATAACTTAATTATAACAGGTAGGTAGCGTAGACAGGTAGAAGGATTCAGATAGCTGCTTTATATGGATCAAAAAGCTTTTGTTGCAGACGTAGGATAAGAGTGGTTGATTACAAATCATCACCAGAGTATTTAGTGTTTGACTTTAGGATTTAGTGCTTTTGCTCCTATGGATGCAATGGAATGTCTACCAACTGATCTGCTCTGCTATCCTGCATTTTGAAGGTTTTTCTTTTCAAGTCAAATCCAACTGGTGTTTTTTCATGCACCTGAGACGTGTGTCAAAATGCCATTAAAACACTCTTTCTCCCCTAATACTGAGAAACTGCCCTGGTGGTGGGGTGCAGAAATACATTGTAACCAACCGCTTCAACCTCATGCCCAATTCCTTCTGTCACCTTTCCCTGAGACATACGTTCAACATGATATTTTGTACTCTCATTGCTGCATAAAGCAGGGTCAACAGTGTCCTCCCATTCACGTTTTTATACAGAATAGTACTGAATTGCAGCAATGCCTCCATAATCCATAAAACAGGCAGTTTAAAGGGGAAACTGCCTGCAACTGTACTTTTGGCCAGTCTGAAAAAATGGTAAAAATGTAAAGAACAATGTTTAGTGAGTGTGTTTCCCCAATGGAGACATAAGGAGAACTAGACCACTATTAGCTGAGCTTACTGGGAGCACTTAACACTGACAGAGAGAAAAGGAACAATAGGAGATGTGCAGTGTATGCTTGTGGGGCTGGGTTAAATGTATTTGATAAGGTTAAAGTTTAGTTCATCAGTAATACTCATGTGATGATACCACAGCCTGCAACAAGCAGGGCATTAAACTCTGGTCCCCCAGGCTTGGCACCTACAGGTGTTTAATTATTTGTGATACCTGTCTTGACTCTGTTACCTTTAAAGAGGAATTTGTGAAATTTTGACATGGGATCGTGAACGCTGGAAACATTTGACCTCAGAGTAATATGGGCCATGTTGCTAAATGACATCGAAACAACTAGCTGGCATTTTTATGAAATAAAAAAGCACAATTTTAGAGCATAACGAATTGACTGGCATGTTTTCAAATGTCCAACATTACTCCTCATTATTGATTTAAATGCACAAAAGCGTTGGTTCGTATTTAGACACTTCATTTTTAGACACAGTTTGAAAATGATCACAGGATTACTCAGTAGAAATTGTGTAAAGCCCAGGACTTACAAAATAAGACAGTAAACTAAGTATGTCTGTGTCCTTCCTGTTAGAGGAATTAATTTTGTCCTGAGAAAATGAAGCAAAAGTCAAGTTGAGCCATACTGTACCTTTAACACAAGGCATGCTGGGATAGGCTTCAGATGTCCTTGTATGGCATGTGCTTCATAGACTAGATGTTTCTCCTGGACTAACAAGAAAGTTTACAAACAAATTAGACGGTTTTTAATAGATGCTAGATATATGAATATGGAGCTCACCAGTTTGCTCAACATTTCCCAAAATATTCAATGTAGAACAAACAATATTAATTTTCCTTCTGGAGTCATCAGCCTGCTATTGGACCTTCATCACTATTACCCATCACTGATAGCTACTTAATATGCATTTGCAAATATGTGGTTGCCAGTTTAAGCAATTGACTCATTATACCTCATGACTTTTTAGAAATAGTATGGTAACTTGCAGCAACTAGTATTAGGGCCAGACTGTCTGTCTTTTTTTTTCTGCGGATATTTCCAGGTGTACGTGCTGTGAATTGAACAGTGGTACTGTATATCAGGAATTATGACTGCAAAGCAGTAGATTTAGATGCAACGTGGTTAATGAAAAATTAACATGAAACATGCCAAAATGATAAAAATAGCCCTTAATCAAAACATTTATGTGTTTCTTACTTATTCCTTGTTTTACACAGAGTGCACTTCACTATTATCATTCAGACCCCTACAATATCTACAGGTTACCATAAGGAATAGTGTTTTCTCATCATTCTGCTCTTGTGCTTTAATACAAAAAATAAACAAAAAGCCAGAAGGAAATAGAAAAATACAGAATAGTTTTGAAAAAAAAAATCATTGGGATGGGAAGGGGGGGAGCACACTGCTGCCCTAGTGACAGAGAAAGGGATAAATAAAAAGAAAAGGCAGGCTGAATGATTGAGATGAGGAACTAAAGCAGAAAAGAGAGTGGGGATAAGTGGAGACGAGGTGGAGGGAGGAGGAGGAGAGAGTTGGACTGGGGAGGAAAAGAGCCGTGGAGGCCAGAAAAACAAGCAGAAAATAAACAGATCGAAGGAGAGAGGAGAGAAAAACAGGCTAAGAGGGAGGGAGAGGCACGGAGGGCTGGAGGCAAACTCAGCATGAGAGGAGACAGTGACAGACAGACAGAGGAAATAAATAGGGAGAAATAAAGAGAGAACCGTAGATCAAAGATGAGGATAGTGAGAGAGATAAAATAAAAAACTAGGATAAACATAAGGAAGGAATGCAGACAGCAAGGGAGCTGTGAACGGTTTAACAACCATGTTTTGTGCGTTGTCTGACTGCTTCCTGTGTCAGCATACGAGATGTAGTTTTGTACTGTAGGCGACTATACAGACAGCATCAAGAGACCAGAAAGTACAGGAAAACAGAAAACATGGTGTAGTGTTGGGGGAAAGGGACAAAATCATCATGAAAGACAGACACGGAGTGAGACAGACGATCAAGGTGAGAAGCAGAGAGAAAGCGAATAAATAGCAGGAGAGATGGTTGAATTGGCTGTCAGAGCTCTCCTGTCTTTATTACTTTTGTATAGAGCTGTTTGGGAGGAACAAAGGCAGCGCGTGTCTTCAATGCGTGTGGGTCCTGGGTGCCCAAGGCTACCAGGAACCTGTGTGTGCGTCTCCACACACTCACACACGGGGGCATTTCACTTGGGCTCCAATGAAAAGACCCCATTGGGATCTTTTCATTGAAGGCACAACCTTCAGCTAACTTAAGAGAAGCACAAGGCCAGCAGGACTGAATAGAAGACACACTCACACACAAAAATGAACACATCTTCCTACGCCTCTTTTCCCTCTCTCTCTCTCCTCCTCCGTAATGTTTTTTTTCCTCATGTTTCTCTGTCCTGTCATTCTTGTGCAGTAGATAAGAAGGTCACTGGGGTCTGTCTGTTTTCCAACAACAACCATACAATGAATTCAACAATTGAGGATCGTGTTAAATTTAATTTAAATTTCTTTGTCTCTGTCTGTGAACGTGGCCCTATTATTCTTAGTATATGTGTCCTTCCTGCTGTAGCTTGAACACACGTTGGCCAGTAAAGGCACTTTGACACTCCGCGTTATCACTGACATGTTCTTACGACTGACTGTTCACCCTTGCACACCCACAGAGCTAGTCAGTCAGTTCTTCTTCCTTGTGTGCCAGCTGTCTGTGGGTGAGAGGCAGGTTTCACCCTGGACAGGTCGCCAGTCTGTCGCCGGGCCACACATATAGACGGGGAGAACATGCAAACTTCACACAGAAAGGCCCCCGGTTGCCTCTGGGATTCAAACCTGTGAGGTGACAGTGCTAACCACCACCCCACTGTGCCGACCCCCACAGAGTTATTACTAATGAATCCATTTAGTTTTCCCTGTTGAATGCGAGCGCTGTTGTCACATCTTTCAAATTATTTTATTTGGTCAAAGATTGAGGTCGAGGTCATGCTGCACCACACAGTCCCTCCACCGTCATTGTGGCAATGTTAGCAGACATTTAATCAGTGATTCAAAAAGCTGAACATAAATAGACATTAGAAATTAAAATGGTACTTTTAGTATCTGCTATATTCTATCCGTTCCCCTATTTGAAAGAATCCAGATGTTTCATAAAAAACAGAATCAATAAACACTTACTAACAGACATTTTGACTCATGTAGTACAGAATACTGTGTCTTTGACAATTCTAGAGTTTAATGTGAAGTGTGTGTGTGATCAGGTGAAAACTTACTTATTACTAAGCCTAATTTAAATCAAATATTTGTCTGGCTGTTCCTCAGGTGCAATTATCAGTCTGTTCATAATATTCGTTCCTGGCTCTGGGGGTCAGCTGTGGCCATTGCAGTAGTGTGTTTTTAGACATAGCTCCTCATCATGACATTTAGTGACACTAGCAACAAACCTACCAGGTGCAACAAGGTAGCTAACCATCTGTTTACTCTGAGATACACTGCACAAACCTCTACAAATTAAATAAAGCAAAAATTAATTTTGGTTCAGTATACATTGACTCTACGTTTCATAATTACCTCTATAGTAGGAACCTGACACAAAGTGTTTTACTCATTACAGAGCTGTGTCATAATAAAATCATGTAAGGGTGACAGTCATGCTAAATGGTGCACAGCTCTACTGCAGTGTAAACCAGCCTGGATAAAGAACTTACATGTAGGTAATTAGCACGAAGCAGGACTTACAGAGCTGTGAAAATGAGCTTCTAATGTATTCAACAGCTCACTCAGCGGCTCATTCATTTATATCCAGTGGACGTCATGCTGAGTTCTAAAAGCCCTCAAAATCCATCTACAGTCTTTCTATCTGAGTGGAAATATGTGTGTTTGTGCATATGAGAGAGAGGGAGAGATAGATAAATAGACACAGACGGACAAATAGAGCACTTTTATATCTCAGCCCAGCTGGTAATCAGACACAGCAAGAGGGTTGTGTTCCACTAAGTGACGATTGATCGCTGGGATCGCATGTGTATGTGTGTAAAGGGAACATGGTGATGGTTTGACTGATACTGCTAGACAGAGTACACACGCACGCACACACACACACACACACACACACACACATAGCTGCATCACTTTTGTCTCATCTTTGGTGTTATCGCTCCTCTTCTTCATCACCCCCCTCTTTCTCCTTGCTTCAATCCCTCGCTCTGAGAAGTGGGTGTGCTCTCCGCTGTCCTCCTCCAATCTCCCTCCTCAGTGTGTGTCCACCGCTGCCATGGACAAAGCGCACACACACAAAAAAAGACACACACGTCTCTTCAGTCCTCCACTTTTCTCTCGGCTACAACTTCCTTCCTTCGTCCTCTGTCTTCTCTCTTACACCCACCCCACACCCTCTACCTCATCTGCTCCCACTCCTCCTCATTAAGCCTCCACCATGTCCTCCATGCCTCCTGCTTAGTGCTCACTTATCAAAGCTACATTCAAAGCACAGGAGGAGATCAGGGCAGAGACGGGTCAGACTAAAAAGATAAGGAGGGAGTGTGTGTGTGTGTGGGTGTGTGTGTGTGTGGCGGGGGGCTGCCTTTGTTTAAGTGTGTCTATTTACATGTGTGAGTGTCTGTTTTTGGATGTGTGAGTTCTCACCTATAAGCGTGTGATTGCTGTATTTTCTTTCTTGCCTGGGGCGATGTCGAATGGGCACAGAGTGCAAAAGGAGCTTTACCCTCTGTCTCTATCAAAACAATGAATTACACATGAGTGTGTTATCACTGATGGCCAGCAAATATGTAGGGTTGACAAGCCAATACATTTCAGCTTGAATAATCTTAAGCTCATGATCATCAAACACATACAGTTACTTCCTATATGCAGATAATAACTTGAGGAGGAGTCCTAGACAAGTGTACAGTCCCTGCATTCTATTAGCAGGGCCGTGTTGGTCACAAACTTGCTTCTGCAATTTGACTAGTTTCCACAACTTTTAATATATCTTAGTATAAGTTTTTTGATAATTTTTTGTCAAATAAAAAAACTTCACTCTATTCCAAGTGAGCAGCTACTAATTTTGAGGGACAAGACATAGTAAGAGAGGAGGCTAACAGAGTGATAATAGACATTAGCCTTTCAGTAATGTCCAGCAAGGTAATAAGAGAAAGCAGCCCTCAGAGAAAATGTAAAGGTTAGTCATGGCTGCAAAGTCGGGAAGCAGCAAAACACCTGTTCTTTATGTGTCTCCTGGCCAGTGTCGTCCTTATGACCATCACAGCCATTCTACATCAGGCCATGAACCTCAGAACTGAAGGACAAGCTGCCATGTATCACTGTTTTGTTGGAAGATTGTTAATTGTAATATGCAATATTTGTACTAAAATACTCATGTAAAGTCATGTTTTCATATTTATACAATCCAGTGGCTACATGTATGACACTGGACCTCCTTTTAGTTTGAGTTACATGTGCACTTGGTTAATTTATCTCTCAAAACCTGGAATCTGATATCATGGTGGAGTGGTGTTTACCTCTAATATGGCCTCTCTTATGGCCTCTCTTATGATGCTGTAGTGTATAAATGTGCCTCTTTAAAGTAGATAATTTGCTAATTGAGGTGGTAGGTTGCATGCTGAACATACCGTCTCACCCATCACTATGCAACCAGCGGAGGATTTTATGCCTTTTAGGAATCTGTCCCTTACATTTACATCACAGCTCAGCACTGCAGCACAATACCATAGCTCAAGGTTGTGGCTATACCTGGGCTCCACTCGACTCAGCGTGGTGCGCAGTATTCACTCATGTGGCAAAGAGCTGATGAAGTAACAAAATATATGAACATCCGCCTGCTGTGGACAAATTGCTTTCACCACAGTGTCTGTTATCCTGTGTCCTTAAAGAAACATGGTCAGTGTGTTTACATTTGTTTCGCCTCTACAACAAGAACAATGAGACAGATCATGTGTTGTAAAATCACCCTTACCTCTTATGGTAGGTCCTTAAAGTTCACGATTAATATCATGTGACTCGATTACAGCTATGGAAATAAGCAAGCTTTTTTAAAATGACATATGTAACACGACTGGTAATAATGTACTGGATTGCCAGTACATGCCAACACAACAAAGCAGAGGAAGGACGAAGTACAAGAGGGGTACAGGAGGAGCACTGCAAAATGTCCAGCAAGCTGTCGGTGCATGTTTCTGAAATCCTCTTAGGGAGGTCCTCACAAATGCATTGATGTCATTAATGTTCCAACTGAGCACCTTTGCGACATATGCCAGCAAATATCACCACAGACGGTTCAGGAGCTCACTGATCCCCTGATGTGGGTCTGGGAGGAGACCCTCCTTTGAGACAACTCGTCATGCCCAGATGCATACTTCACACAGGCCAGTACTGTAGGGATCAGATGCACATCTGAGTCATATGAGTTGCTGTGATGTAATTCACGTAATGAGCCTGTTATTTAAAAATTCTCAGTTTTCCAATTAGTGTTTTGTAGAAACCATCGCTACCAATGAAATATTGAGGTGTTTACAGAATCTCATTCTCACTTCTTTCATGTTTGCTTCCTCCTTGTTCTCTGTTCTCCTTTCCCTCCACACCCTCTCCTGCCAATCATCTGCCAGAAATTATGCAGATTTCCCTTTTTAAAACCATGGTGCGGTCTGAATTTACGTCCCTCCTTCTGTCCTTCTAAATCTCCAAACACATGACCTCAAGTTCATTTGGAGAAGCAGCATTTCACAACAATTTGCTCTCACTTCCATTTTGCTAAATCCCTTCAGCATCATTAATGGCTGACCTGATAAGAGACGTGGTGTGCAGCTCTGAAGGGTATGTGAGTGTGTGTAACCACAATATATGCACTCTTGCTTGTTTATTTATGTCAGTATGGAAACATACATGTTGTAAGTATGCTCAAATTTGTGTCTTTTGTAAGTCTGTGTCGCTGGTCTTCAGAGGACAGAATGTGTGTAAAATAATACAGAAGGGTGTGGCTTCAGGATAATGGGCTGACATTAACTTTACTTTTCAAGTCTTCGACCTTGAACTGAATGAAGTTGAAATTAGATGTGTGTATGTGTGTATGGGGGGTACGTGTGTGTGTGTGTGTGTGTGTGTAAAAATGTTGAATAAATCTCTCTTTTGACATTTTTCCAGTCAAACGACTAGAGATGCAGTGACGGTGATGGCCTTCACTGAGGAGAACAGACTTCATACACACACATGGCTACTAAGGAAGGTGGTACAAACAAGTAAGCGCTACAAGAACATTTTATAGCTAATTAAGCTAATTGGCAACAGGTCAGTATCACAACTAGATATGAAAAGAGCAAGTACCGTAAAAAAAAGGGCTCAGTAGCGGGTGGGTAGCAGTTCACCAATATGTCAAAATCTGAGTCTGCAAATTGTCAAAGAATAAAAGAATAATGTTCCTCAATATAAATACAGAGCGATAAACCTTCCACCTATCAATGTGGAGGGCCATTAGTTCCTACTGATTTAGAAGTTTGCACATCTGGAAAGGCTCCCTCAATGCTAAAAGCCAGACGTATTTAATAGCAGCACATATTCCCACCCAGATGATGATGTTTTTTTCAGGGAAGGCCATGGATATTTTAGCAGAATAATTAATCTGGATACAGTCCAGACCTTTCACCAATTTAAAATGTTTATGTTTAACGCAAAATAAAAAAACATCCAGGACAACTGCGTATTTAGTGTATATATTAAGTATGGTAAGGCATTACTCTCCAAAAACTCCCCAAATGTTTCAGACTGTTGGTAGTTCAAAGGGGGATGCTACATGGCCAGTGTTTTTTAATTTTTTAAATTTTTTCGTTGCTTAAGTGAGGGAACATCAAATATAAAGATCTCCATAGAGAGCAGTGGCTCTCCATTGATGGAACCAGTTAAGAAAATCCACCCACAGTAGGGGAATTAGTCCCTGCCCTGGGGGAAGCAGTGGGCAGCCACATACATACAGTGTGCATTAATACCTGTTTTTACCTGAAGTATTATTTCTTTCATAATATACTATACAGTAGGTAGTCACTGAGCAGCAGACAGCACTTCTGTATCTAACTCTTCAAAGCTAATTACAGTACATCATCCGCTCAGAGATGTTCTCCTGAGAATGGTGCATCATTTAGAAAAGCAGCACAGCGCTCTCATACTGTACATGACAAACAATATGAAAGAATGGCTCATCTTCTAGGAATTTATTTTAATAAAACTCAAGCAGGCAATCATGCTCAAAAAGAGTAATCATTTTCACAAAATAGAAAGTAATCTGTATCATCAGACCCTTGGTCTCCAAGGAGGCAACCAGTTAGCCCATCAGGGGGATGTAGATGCTTGTGCATCTAATTTGAGACAATGTGAAAAAATACAAAAACAAAACTGTGAAACTACTTCATAACTTGTGTCATAAAGAAAATTCATGTATTCATTAAAGCCAAGTTCAGCCTCAGACTGAAAGGTATTGAATCTCACCTCAACTGCTTTCTGCTCACCCTAATAAATGCTGAACATTACGTCTTGATGATGCCAAAGCACATCTGTTACAAATCGTGGCTTGGCTCACAGAAACTGTGAATATTGACAGGAGAGCCGGACTATGACTGATTGTGACTATGACTAGAGAGTGGACCCAACAGCTTATATGACTTCACTTGACTTGACATCGCTTGACTTGACATACACAGAAACACAACTAAGAACTTATATTACAGGTAACAGCATTCCAACAAACCGACAAGGACCGACACAAGGAGGGAGGCTTAAATACAACCAAGCAGGAAATTAAACACAGTTGATACTACTAATGACAAGGGAGGAGCACACAGGGAGAACGTGACACCAAGAGACGGACAGAAAAGCTGAAGTCCTCAGATCCCTGAGGACCAGAACGTAACAATATATTTACAACAGATATTGTGAATGAAAAATTAACATTAGATACATAATGAACCCCCACCCCAGCCAGGGATTGTAGTAAGGCTTGTGAATGCATCTAACGCTGTCGACTGTGTAGGGCTAGTATTGCACATTTTCCACAACCACAGCTCACTCAATTGTAGCCAACATGCCCTTTTCACTGTGGTCTACAGTATGTACCCACATACAAAAAGCTAAAGAAAAACTGATGTTAAAGCATTTTACTAACCATACAGAGATACTCAGGCATACTGGTCTCACAGTCAGAGCAACAGATTAGTCAAAGAATAGGTAGAGAGTGAGCAGAAGAGGCAGATATGGGAGATGCAAAGATGATTAAGTAGGGAAGAATGCAGACAGAGTTTGTGACATTAAGGCTCCTTGTGGTTGTTTGTTTGTTTGTCTGTCTGTTTGTTTATATTGTTTACTTGTGTTCTTGTTGCATCCCAACAACCAAAAACACAATACTGCTGGCATGAAGAATTTCCACATCAAATAAAAATGCAGCATCTGAAAAGCTAAAAATTGTTGGCAAAAGAATAGTTACAGTATAACACAAACCCAACATGATTCACTCTGTTTTTCACATCTTTCGAGGAAGCTTGTGTGTGTGTGTGTGTGTGTGTGTGGGGGGGGGGGGGGGGGTCTGTGTGTGCGTGTGTGGAGGGGGGAGTCATCTCCCTTCATAAAGCGTTTTGTTTGTGAGGGTCTTCTTGGTGGGCCTCGGGGGAGGTTTAGGCTTGATTACAGGTGGCTCTTGCTGCTCCACCAGTGCCTGCACAAAGCAGAGCTGAGAAAGGCAGAAAGAAAAGAGTAAGAGAGGTAGAGAAAAAGTGGGGAAAGAAAGGATGAAAGTATGAGGGCTTACCTGTACCGTTGGACTAATATGAAACCGCACAGTCAACAAGGATCTTATCATAGGTGCTGTAAATCCTAACTAATTGACTGCAAATCTGGGTACATCACTCCTCAGCCTTGTGCACAGGTTTACCATCTACACATCTCACCCACACCTCCCTCCTGCACTAAATACATAAGCTTTTCTTCACATACTGTCCTAAAGCTCTGTCATTTCCCCTTTTCTGTTAAGATTTTAGTCTTGCTTGCTTCTTTGTTATCCTTCCTGCATTTTTTTGTACTTTTCGTATTTTCACTTCTGTATCCCTGTTTATTTCAGAACATGCAGGCTCTGTTATTTGTCTCATTTGTGTTGATTTTGTTGCTTGCAAAACTGTTCACCTCTACACCTGTTTCCAAAATAAAGAGTAAAATTCATTCTCTAGGGTCATTCTCTATCTTTTAGTGGGATGTTTGTTTACGTTTTCTAATCAAAACATTGTGATATTATTTATTAATTAGACATTAGATATGAACTATGCATCCAGTTTCAAAAAGGAAACTGATGCGGTCTGTGGATGGGGTTTGGAACATGGGGTTTGGTCTCTGTTTAAATGAGTTGTGTTTTGATGGAGAGTTGTGTTTTGATGGAAAGGGTGAGTCATTAATATTCATGACGCGAGAAAAACATCAGCGCAACACTTGACTTTGCCCTCACAGGAAAGGCTGGCATCAGTACTCGGGTGTCTGTATGCACATGTGTATGCTACAGAGATGGGAAATTAGACAAGTGGGCCTGCCTGTATCTGTAGAGATGATCCAAGTGTTCAGGTCCTTACTATTGAGTAATGACCTTATATCTATCAAACATGGTGCAAGCTGACATGAGCCATGAGCCAGTGTCACGCCTTCAAAAAGACACTTTACAGCTGTGGTGTTTGCCAAATGACCGGACCTACTGTACCAGCACCACACAAGCTCTCCTCAGAATTCATCTGAAAGTGAAAACGATTTTGCTATAAACATTAACATCATCCACACCTGTTTTGACAGTCAGACACTGCTTGGTGAGCCTAATGGAATGTACGTACCTTAGTCTGGTGGAAGACAAAACAGACAGAGGATAGTACCGCCTTTCCAGCCTAAGGGGCAAGTCAGTAGTTCCTTGTTTGCATGTCTGCAATCAGTAAGTTAAAGATTGTCATCCCCAGTTCAAGAGGGTCAGTACAGAGTCTGCATGTACAGTAAAAGGTTTGATCTTTCCTTTTCACAATGGACCCAGTATGGACCATGTCTGGTGTGTGTGTAGGGCGTATAGAGGAGAGCTGGTGCACACCTGCACAGTGTGAACTGTCCACAGGGAAGGATAGAAGATTGGTGGTGCACAGCTGTCCGCACACACACTTACCCACATAATGTACCACACACATTGACTCAGAAGGAGAAAGATGTGAGAACTGAGAATGGGAGTAGTGGATAGAAAAGTGTCTTTGTGCATATTGGAGACATTTTAGGAAGTGTGTGTATCTGGGTGCTTTCATTAGTGATGCAGACTGTGTGGGTCAGCTGTCAGTGAGTTCTGACACCCCGCTGTCAGGAACCAGTGATGGAAAAGTTGACACACACACACTCATACACAACTGAAACACACACACGCACATAAACAATCACATGCTGCAGTTCAAGCATGTCGTGACATGAGATGGCTGCAAAGAAAAAACAACACAGAAACACAGGGGACTAAAAACACAAAATGTCCTGCATGTGCCTTGTCTCACATATAAGGAATGACTATAACTGTGTGCTCATCTTAAAGTAACTGTGTAGTTTTCTTTCTGTGCCCCTTGAGCAGCACTTGAACAGTACAGAACTTCTTTTTTTCAGGATCTGATTATATAAGTTAAGACAGAGGAATATTTGTATTATGAAACCATTTTGAAAGTTTGTAAATTAAGTACATGGTTAAATCAACATGAGATCTGATGAGATCTCCTTGGGAAGATCACAAATTCCATGGCCAGATTAACCACCCAGGTGGCCTGGAGCAGAAAAAAATGTTACAGGGCTTCTACTGACTCCCAATGTGCATGGCAAGCGAGTAAGAGAGCTAGGGAAAAACATGACACTCACATACCAAGCACCACTCTACCATAGAACTGATCATTCAGTGAATCATTTGTTGGTTGACAAGAAAATTGTGAAAGCTTTATTCATTTGAGCTTTTTTCAAGTTGAAGGGAGTTAATTTTACACTTTCACAATTCATTTATTTAAAAAGGTGAGATGTTGACAGAAGACAATATGAGTGAGAAGCAGAGAGGACTCAGTGGGTGAAGTTGGCTTTGACGCTCTTCCTGCTGCCAAATCGTAAAATCGTTTCTCTCTTCCATCACCATCCTTTGTTCTTTTTAATCCATTTTTTCCTCCTCCTCTTCTCTTCACCTCTTCCTACATCTCTACCTTTTACCTTCCCACTTGTCCCGATTTGTGACATTCCTTCTTAAACAGTTTTTTTAATTTCTGATCCTCATTATGTTTCATGAAGAACACAATCACACCTTCTGTATTCCCATCTTCAAGGTTTTGCATTAGAAAAAAACGACACAAATGAGTCTATCTTTACATGCAAAGGGAGTCAAATCTATGTTGTTTTAAATCAAATATACTTCCAGGCAGAAAATTTCAGATATTCATTTTCTACTAAATGTTCCTTATTACTCTTCATACACGAAGAGGAGAATGTAGAGTGTGTGTTGCAACGAATGCAAGATGCAAGATTGAAGCAGACAGTACTGTCAATTTTTAAATCACCATATTACAAGATGTGAATGTTTAGATTTTCATCATGCTACATAATGTGCATGTATTTGCACTATTGGATGACATGACTTAAAACAGAAATCCTTTAAAAATTTGTAATCACTTTCAGTAATGTTTTCATCCAACTTACATAAAATGGTTGGATAAAAACAGATAGATGGGATGATGATGAAGTACAGAAGAACAGATGGATGGGAGACTGAGGGATTAAATAAACAGACAAACAGCTGAGACACAACATAAGTGCACACAGTGAAAAAAATGCTTTTGAGTGCACAAAGAAAGACAAGAATGGTACTACAACAGTCACAAATGACCCTGTGAGCTCATACACACTGTTGCTGTGAGGGCAAACTGTATGGACGGTGTGTACTAATTGTTTTGCTAAGTGTGGTAACTGTGGCTTTTACTCACTTCTCTAAATGTCATCACTTCCTGCAGCCACTCACATGTACACAAAGATGAACCTACAGAAAAAAGGCATAAAAAGGGCTAAATTTCATTTTATATCAGCAATATTGAAATTAAAATATTATTTCAAATAGCATAAGAGTTTATATATCCTGAAGGGAAAAAAATAACTACAATATTACAATTACAATATTTACATTTGTGTTGCTTAATTTGCATCCCTATTAGCCTCCACAAAATGTTTGCTGGCAGGCCTATTAAACAATAAACTGCAATTTCAAAATCGCAGTACAATTAAAACTAAGAAAAACAAACCAAACAAATAGAAACAGCAAAAAACAAGTGAACTAATTTTCTAAGTGAAAAAATAAACAAAGCCATGTTTTATTGTTACTACTGTATAACAGGAATTTTTCTTGAAGTCTTTTTCTGTAATTTGAAAAATACAGCACTTAAAGTTAATACAGTACTTCAATTAATTATTGTAAAATACTGCATATAATTTGCTCAACACACATCAAAGTGAAAATGTGAGTTGCATGCTACAATTATCTCTCTTTTAATCACACTAATGGTGTCTGTGGAGATTCTCAGTCATCCAGGTAAAGTTGTCTGAAAGTTGAGTCATGGCAAATGGACTTCCTCCATTAAAATAGAGAAAGAAATGTGAATAGACATTTTATGAAAATGGGCTAGTTTTATTTTCTTTGTTTCACAAAGTTTATACAAACAACATGCAGCTTGTTTATTTGTCGGCTTTTATGGTGCTGGTACACTAGGTGTATTTTTAGACTTCCTGAATTCCCCTTTGCTTCTATGCAAAGCTCTTACAGTAACTGTCTCTTGGCTCCAGCTCCACTCTCACAGATATGATAGAAATAACAAAATGTCATGTAACATTGGGCAATAATGTGAAATATCATATTTAAAGAAACATTACATTATTCCTTCACACATCAACAACACTGTGAAAGTAGTAATTAACTGTTCAGAATTCAGATGCTGTTTTTAATTTACAAGTCACACACAAAATGAAAAGTGAAAAATGACCGTCAATGTGCTGTGTGATAGTCATACTGTAGATGAAGATAGTCAGCATTGTTCTTAAAAATGAATAGCACCTGTACACCACATGCCTGTTCTGAATTGCATAATGATTCATCGTGGACAACAAACATTTCAAAAACCCACAGCTGACCACGGGAACGGCTACTACATGTGTGGATTCTTTCAGATTGACTGTAGAAAAGACATTGCTGAGTGTGGGTAAAGAAAAATGGCTAAAGTCATATCCAGGGAAGTCTAGATAGTACTGTATGACCTCAAATTGAAAGAATCCGCTTTAAAGCTGAGTGCACCTTCAAAGGAATGTCCATAAACCAAACTCTCTGTCCAGGACTGTAACAGGGGGCTGGGCAACTGTGTAAGTTTGCCCGACGTTCGCAGGAAGATACCAAAGCAATTAGGGTCCTAGCTCGCTTCAAAGCCAAATGACATCGGCGGGCAGCTGCAGCAGCGGATGGAACAGTCGCCTTGGTTAACTGAGGCTCAAAAAGGAGTGTTGAAAACCACAGACAATGTAGAAAGGGGAATAGCCTGTGGAAGAGGAAACAAGAGACTCCCTGGTTGTGGGCATTTACGGCCCAGGTGAGATTGTCTGCCCCAGATGAGGCATTGTCTGAAGAAAGGATGCGGAGACTGTTCTTGAGTTCCTGGTTGAGCCTCTCCGTCTGACCGTTAGATTGGTGGTGGAAACCGGAGGAGTGGCTGACTTTGACACCCAGGGCTCTGCAAAGCTCGGACCAAAAGCGGGCTATCAACTGTGGACCTCGATCGGACACAATGTCTTCAGGGATCCCATGAAGTCTAAAAATATGGTCAATTAGGAGCCGAGCCGTTTCCGGGCGTGGGAGGAGGACTGGAGAGGACTGAAGACGGCTCTAAAGTGTGCCATTTTAGAAAGACGGTCTATGATAGACAGAATAGTGGAATTCCCTCTTGAGGGGGGAAATCCAGAAATGTGAGATCAGGGTCTCTTAGGGATGAGAAGGGGTCCTGCCGGAGCTTGGTTACCGGGTTTGGCTTTGGCACAGGTGGAGCAAGCAGAGATGTATGTCCTGACATCGTCCCGAATGGGACCACCAAAATCTCTGGGAAATTAATTGTAGAGTATGGGAAAAACCAAGGTGAACAGAGAGGCGAGAGTCATGCCACAACTGAATTACCTTGGATCTAAGGCGGTCAGGAATGAAGTGGCACTGATCGGGACATTACGCAGGAGCTGCAAGGCCCTGATTGGCCTGAAGCACCTCCTCCTCCAAGGCCAGACGGGCGGCACCCAGGCGGACGGATGTTGGTAGAATGAATTCCTCCCTCCCCGCATCGTCGTCTGGGGAGATAAATCTGGACAGAGCATCAGCTTTATTGTTCTCAGAGCCCGGGCGAAAAGACAAGGAGAATGAGAATCTTTCAAAAAAGATGGGCCAACGGTGAAGCGTCCTCAGATCAGTTCTCATCCAGATGTGAAAAACATGAGTCACCGGAATCACAAGCAGCAATTGGCTGCAGGTCTCGGTGGGCGAGTCCAAGGTCCGCTCCGATAAAACCGACCAACATGGCACAGGTCGCTCTCTTCTTCCGCTTCTTCTTTCTCGTCCCTCTTCTGCTCTTCCTGCCGGCCCTCTTCCTTCCTCTCTACCAGTGCGTCGAGTCCCTCATCCAGCTCCAGCGGCCTCTCTTTTTCCTTCCTTGCCACCGCCAGCCTGAGCCGACACAGCAACCCCACCGGACGCTGAGAGGAAGCCAAGAAACGAGCCTGGCTCTAACTCCACTCAGACCTGTATCCACGTCGAGCTGTTCACTCGCCAACGCCAGCCCGATAGAAAGAGACCGCCGTCCGCCCGCTTCTGATTTGCCGCCGTACCCATGACCCCAACGAGAGCGCCTCGTTGCCAGTGCCCCAACGAGCGTCTGCCACGCCAAGGAGAGACAACACACACACACACATCTACTTAGCGCACACACACACAGACAATAGAATAGCAATCCTTTTGTTTGTTTTATTAATTATTAACTTGTGATGTACTTGTTGTTTGAATAATTGTTGATCATAATCATCATTGTTTACATAATAAAGTTGTCATAGTTTAATTAGTCGTTGCCTGTGATTATTGGTATATGGTTTGCAACACTAGCTGAGCTCACGGCTGTGGCTCGAATTTCGCCCTTCACTGCTAAATCAATCATTATTTAATATTAGGTAATTACACACATCGCATTATAAGGCGCAGTCGCATTTAAGGGGTCTATTTCCGTACTTAAACCATACATAAGGCGCACCGGATTATAAGGCGCAGTCTCAATTACGGGTACTAGTACCCGTAATGCTAGTATGCATGCTAAAAAATACGGTCTACGAAAAAAAGGTAACAGAAGCAAAACAGTGAGTTTAGTAGAACTTATTAACTATTTAACATTACTCTCACATTATTTTTAATCAATCTTCTCCCACAAATCCATCAAAATCCTCATCTGCCTCCCAGTCTTAGTGTTCGCCGTCTGTCAACCATCGCTCCCACACCGCTCGTAACTTCACTTAGAACGCCCTGCTTACACCAATGTCCAGCGGTTGGAGTCTTTTGTTAATCCTCCCAGAACGATTCATTTGCTTCACCTGCTTTTTCACGGAAGCGGTGAGATGGGAGTGCATGAAGTCGCAGATCAACAGGGACGGTGATGGAAAAAACCATCCGGTCTCTATACATACACCTTTATTTATCGTGTATCGTTATCGGTTTATCGTGGCTAGCGTACGGAGTATACGTATTTCATCCCTGTGTTCGCGGCAAATGGTCCGACAGTCAATCAAGCAGAGCATTTACCAAAGTCGCATAGCAACATTTTTACAGATTTTGGAACTCAGTCCACACATAAGGTGCACCGGGTTATAAGGCGCACGGACGATGTTTGAGAAAAATTTTGGCTTTTAGGTGCGCCTTATAATGCGGATAATACGGTAATGCTTTTATTGAGATTGTGCTTAACTTATGACTTGTTGTTGGTCCCTGGTAACCAGGGTGGTGCCCCAATCATTTGATAGATCGCCATCTAATCTTAATTAATTAATCTATCAATGATAAATCTAGATAATATCTAAATTATAGATATTATTATTATCAGAATTTATGCTCCTCTGTCCCCCAACAGTTGGTTCTGCAGGATCCATGTTTGGTCCCATCGTTCTGTCACGATTTGCTGGTACAGTAAGGAGAGCACCAGCAGTAGTAAAGATCAGGCAGAGCCAAAGCTTCGATTAGAACGTTTATTAAACAAATTAACAATGGTGTGTTGCAAGCGCCCTAGAAGTCTCTTCATAAATCTGGAATATAGAGGAGAGAGTCAATACTAGGGCTGCAATACAGGGCAAAGGGAATGAGAATTCCACTAAGCTAATTTATACATACTGTGACTTAGTAAGTGCAGCGTTCATGGACGAGAGAGAACCAAGGAATGGTTAGCGCAGACGTGAGTTGAGGTATAGAAAGATAGGAGGATGGACAATGAGCTGGGGAAAACTGTAGATGTGTATGAACCAGGAGGAACTGAAGGGGTGGTTTTATTGTAGGCCGTAGGTGGGTACAAGCCAAGGGGGTTGCCGATTATGGTCCAGAAGGGTTGTTTGCAGCACAACAACTGATGAGGCGGAACAGGTTCCCCAGACACACCACGATCCAGAAACCAAAGAGGAATGCTCAACATTTAGAGTTCAGAGAAGAAACGATTGGACCGATCGGTTTCTCTCACGGGCAGGACCGACCGTGACAAGAAACTTAATCAAAGGGTTCCCTAAAACAAAGTATTGGGTTTCCGTTAGCTGGTAAGATCCAGAAAGCAAGGTGTTCAATGGTTCATAACAGGAGTAAACATTGGATTAGCCGTTAGCTGGTAAGGTCCAGGAAGTGAGGCATTCAATGGTTCATAACAGGAGTAAACATCGGATTAGCCATTAGCTGGTAACTTTAGGAAGCGAGTTGCTCAAAAGTTCTTTACAGGAGTACTTCACCGTGTAAGTTGAAGTCAGAGGATTTTCAGAAGAGCGGTCGTTGTAGATTCAAAGTTGAGGTAAGGCTTCAGTTACTCATAGACTCTCCGAGCAAGATCCTGGTGAGTGTGGAAGCTCTTGGAGTGTCGACTCCGTGAATTCGAATGACGATCTGACGCCATGGAGCCTGTGAAGACAGCTTAAGAAGGGAGAGCAGTGAACAAGGTCCAGGTAAATTCAATCATGTAATTTGGTGGAGCTGGTGAGAAACGAGACAGAGAAGACCTTCACAATAAAGGTTCAAACCCGGAAGTCAAGTTGAGCTGAGTACTTTAAGTCTGAATGCTGTGGGACTGTCCTGGGGGATCCGAAGGTCTTGTATGGGGACAATAGGATTTTATCTGTTTTTTGTGGATAATTTTCTTGGCTTCTTTGGCCCAGGACTTGCATGACAGCATGCAGCGAAATGTGAATCTGGGATGAGAATAATGACGACACCTTCAGTCCTAAATTCTGGAATGTAAAAGGAACTGCTTTCAAGTGGAGGAGTTGAATCAAGGAAGGATGTGTGAGAACTAGGATTGGTGCATCAGCTGCAGTATTGCAATCAACCTGTTTGCTGGGGAGACAAATCACTTATTTCTCCAGTAAGCAATCTACGTTCGTACTCTCACCAATGGTTATGAGCACTGGGACAATTCCAAATACAAGTGGCTGAAGTTTTATCCTACGGGGAAGAGGCCTTGATAAAGATCCAAGGTGTGTTGGGTTTTTTTTGTGGTCGTTCTCACTAGCTTTCTGTTTTCCTTCATTTGCAGATATTTAAGTATATATTTAAGTTCTTGTTTGATTACATAAACAGTTTGTTTATTGTCTTAACTTGATTAATTTATTTGTGAAACCTTTGTGTTTTGGGTCCACAGCTGTGCATGGCCAGGTATTATAAGAGGTGGAATTTCTTAGTTACACTACAGTGAAAGAAATCTTGTTAGTTTCTTAGTGACTGTAACAGAGACTTAATTGTCAGTTTTCACTATTGTTAAAGAAATCTTGGTAGATTGTCCAACTTGACTAGAAGTGTCAACTTACAGTAGTTGGCCATTAAGTTAATGTATTCTAAAACAATTTATCTTCCCAAATGCAGCATCTGGGATGACTGGTGTCAAAGCTGCACGCAAACTTGTCTGGCTCGTGTCTTGGGATCTTGATGAGAAGAGAGAAAATATTTACCTTTGCTGCCTTGCATTTGAACCACACAAATTAGTTAACAACCTGCCCACACTCCTACAGACTGAGGGAAAGGCATCTGGCACTGCACACTGATGCCTGTTTTATGGACCACAGATACAGAGTAGAGGTAACTAGCTACAGTTCTCTTGGCTGTAGAAAGAACCAAACTGCATCACGGCAGTCTCACCCATATTGATTATTCAGCCGCAATGGGCGTGTGTTCTACTGGGGCTGGGAAACAGACCTGACTACTTACACAAGAGTGCATTAGAACTCAGTCTTGTCTTCCTTCTGAAGCTACAGGCATTTGTCTCATTCGCTCATTTATCATTATATTTATTTACATGACTGCATGAAACCAAAGGACCCAAAGAGAATCTACACAGACACAGCGAAATAAACCGATGCTTTGTGCTATCCTAAGCTTATCAAAACACATGGTCACATGCAGTGGGGTGAAGAAGGGGACAAATATCCTCAGGGTAACCATTTAAAACACTAAAGAAATTTAGGTATTCAAAAAAACTAAAGTATAGTGCAGCTCAGTCATATTTTTAGTCAAATCATTCTGTGAAATCTTATGCACCACTTACCTATTTAAAAAGACAGATTCTCAGATGTGCTATAGTCACTAAATAGATTTGTTTGTTAATAAGAAAGTTTACACCACATGAAGTCAATCAGCCACCCACCTTGTGAACTAAAGACCTTGCTGGCTAATATACAACGCCTAGCCAGTGCCCCTGCAGAGGTCTCAATACATCTGTCCACAGCCATTCTTCCATCCTTCTGTCCATCTGTTCTTCTGCCCCTGTGTGTGTGCGCCTCTGTAACCCTGTACATCCCTTGTGTCCAATCAGCTCATCTGTTCCTACTACCACAACCTCATACAAGCTAACATAACATCTACAACTATTTTGGCAGCAAGAAATAAATATTTTTGTGCATCTATTGAGCATGACTGTATAGTTTGTATGACATAAATAGTGCAATGTATAAAGTTTTGAATATAGCTTATCGGTATGTTGCAATTAAGTCTATTTTAAGTTGTTCCTTTAATGCAGTGAATAGCAACACAGAAGTAATATCTTTTCAGTAGATACTAAGTGAATGTCTGCTTTTTATATGACTAGTGCGATGCAATAAGTAATTTTACTGTAACATATGTGACACCAGAGACTTTTACCATATAAAAACTCTCGTGCACCTCAAGGGGCTGATCCACAGTAAAGCCAACTCAGCCTTATGTCTCCAAACTGAATGGTTTTCAACAGGACCCCAGACACTATGCACTACCAGCTTCCTCTGCTTTCATTCACTTTTTGTCTGTCCTGTTCTGTTACCGCTGTCGTTCTTTCTCATTTTGATTCTTTTCACATTTACTCGAGATGTGGTTGCTATTTTGATAAGCTTACTAACCCCTTATGTATTCTGTTTATACTTGTCCTCATTTACGCACATTTACCTGAGGATATTACGAAAGAAAGACAAGGGCAGCATCCAACATTTAAAATGTTTTGCATTGATTGAACTACATACTGTACAGTTGTGCAGAGCAAAAATATACAAGAAACCAAACATTTAAGAACTACAAAGCCCATTACACTAGTGTTGGTTTGACCCAAAGCTGAAACCAATTCAAAGTCAAAGTGCCAGGGTAATCCAACCATGAAACATTAATGAAGGCTATTAATGAGGGAGTTCTAGATGGAAAAACACCTGACAACACCAGACAAAGACTGCAGGGAAATGGGCTGCTCATCACCTGTCCATAGTAACTAGTATCCCATTAAACAATAACGTGTGTGGCGGGTAAAGCAGCACCTTCTGTATAGGACTGTTGTTCTTCATCTGTGAGATCCCTATGTGCACCCTGTTTAGTAACACATCATATCATATTTTTACTTTTAATTTTATAAATTTATGAAAAAGAATTGGCACCAGTTTTTGTCTCCTAAATGCCACAAGGGGAAGAGAGGCTCTAATTATAGAAAAGGTGTTCCGTTTTAGTAATTACATCTGAAATGTCAGGTGATTAAAGTGAAATTATTAAGATGATAAAGGTGACAAAATCTTGAGGTAACACTATTGTCATGACTTGATGCAGTCTCACACAAAGGCTTTTTGCAGTTAAACAGTGATGTTTCCTATACTGTAACTCAGACAGTTCAACTAGGCCTGTCTATTTATCCACTCCCCTAAGAATTAATATAAAATTAAACTTATATTTAAATATACAGTATAGGCAATTTAGAACCACCAACCAATCCTAATATAAATCAATATGTTTGGTTTGTAACAGGAAGCATAATGAGTACAAAGTGATAACCAACACAGATGCAGGGAGAACATGTGAACACAGAACTTGTCCAGACCCAGTATTGAAACCTAGGTTCATAATGAGGTGAACCATAGTGAGGTTCTTGCCACCCAACTGGGCCCAGCACTACAAAACAACCTGAAATTTAGCACTGATTGAAGATGCTGTTAGTTTAGATATTATTTAAATGTCTTTAATTACTTTTACGGATATTGTTTATCACATTGGACCCAAGTGGAATTGTTTTATCTGTGGAAATGAGTGGAACTGTTATCCTGGCAAAAGACACATTGTTGTAGAAAATGAAAGTGTGACATTACTAACTAGCCAATGTCCTTTTATACCAGATCATGCTAAGAGGAAAGGGTTTTTTTGGAGATGTATTGTGACTGTAGTGCAAGTACTGCAATAATCCAAAACCCCAAGTGAAACATTTGATTGACTTTTTGTTAAGAAAGCCATGGTGATGCCAAGTCCCAGGCTGGTCCCAGGCTGGCCTATAAAATGTCATCCCTACAACATTCCATGAGACCATATACCTCCTGTATAGCAAAGTGCACTGTGACTGTAGAAAGCTCACTAAAGATAAGTTTAAATGTCCTTATACAACAACTGTATATACTGTATACATTACTCTTACTAGAAGAGTGTACAGTACAATGTGTTGCAGTGTTACATTGCCTATATTGTTTTGTTATTCAGTCAACACACACAACAACTTTAAATAGATATGTTCGATATTCAAATCAATATTAATCAATTAATCAAATCACATCAATATTCAAATTTGATGACTCAAATATACTGGGACTGGACTAAGTCACACCTGTATTCTGATTCACAATGTTATAATGTTGGGCTTCCTACACTGCAAATCAAGTGAAGCCATTGAAGATAATCCAGGAAACAACAGCACTTTCTTTGGTGCACAGCCATATTTTTTAGTTTGATTTCCCAGCTGATTTATACTGCCGTGAGGTGAGTCCCTGACTATCTCCTGCCCTTGGACTTTGTTTCAATGTCCATCTCCTCCATCATATCCTTTATTGCAACATCGATGTTATATTTTTGCTTTTTTTAATGTTCAGAGTCTTTCATGGTGATTTAATTATTTTCTTTCTCTCTTTCTTTCTTTCTTTCTTTTTTTTCCCCCTTTTTTTATACCCCCGTCTCCAAGTCTATGCTAAGTGTCTTAAATACATTATCATGCATTTCTCTATGAAATATAGTTTTAGCGCGTGAGTGTGTGTGTATGGAGTTGATGATGGAGAGGCTGTCTGCTTTTTTAATAAACACAACACTGCAACGCCCCACACGCTAACTGCCTTAGCATCGAACTTCGCAACAACACACACATAAACAAACACGCAGGCATCTGCCAAGACTAAGCTCAAACTTGCAGGGAATTTATGTACAAATAATTAGTTTTTAATAGCCAGTAATGTGATTTCCTGCCAAAGAAATATTCAAATGCATCTCAGGCAGTCCAGTATATTATCTGCCTGGAGCTATGGATGCGACTTAGGGGAGACAGCACAGGAAAGACAGATTATTGTTTGTGTGATAATAATTATTTTACCCTTGTCATCTGTGGAGGAAAATGGGAGATAATTCCTTTGTCTCTTTGTCTCCTTCCTTCACGTTCTTCCTCCCCTCTCTCTAACTCTTCAGTGTTCTTACAGTTAAAGAAAAAGTTTACCACAGGAACTTGAACTTTTCTACTGCAAAACACACACACATACTGCATTTTGGACTTACTAAATAAGTTATCTGGAGAACTGGCAACAGCATGCAATATGTTCCATTTGATCCCTTAATGAATTTGTAGATTGGCTCAAAGATCTTTTGGCATATAACTGGTTATTAATGAAATGTGATTTAATTTAATAAAGCAGAGAGAAATTGCCTTGTAGAAGATTTTGCTTCAATCAATCAATACAAGCAAACTGTAGGTGCTCATCTGCACATTGGCTTCAGTTAATTCCCTTCAGAGGCAGTTTTTGTAAGTAAATATACCTGATAATAAAATACCTGAGTAAACCTGATTTTGTGTGATTGTAACAAGCATGATAGTGTTGGTGTAATCGGTAGATATTGTTTCTTTTAAATATACATTAACTACATTTAGAGTGACTGGTGTGGATTTGATGCATACTGTCTAAAGCTTTATTAGAATACAGAATACATAGAATGGAAGGCAGAACAGTAGTCTAGCATTCAGTGCCTGCTGTTGCTCACAGCTAAAATGATCTGGATTTTAATCTTGTGCAGCATGTTACATGTTCTCCCTAGGTTTTCCCCACATACTCCAGCATCCTCTCACTGTCCAGAGACAAACAGTTAGATTAATTAGTGACTCTAAACTTCTAGACTTCTAAACTAACTATACTGTACACCAAGTTTTCTTTAATACAGGCATCAGTTAATGACCACGCATAGTCTTTTGATTTCATACACACTGTATTTTGGCAGTTTGTTATCTAATTAAAGTGCACACATTTTAGTTAATATTCTGTCTTGATGATTGTTTAATTTGATTGTTTGTGTTCTGGTTAAAGATTGGGTGCCTGTTGAAGGGTTTTTTTTTATACTCAAGAGACCAGGACACAGAGACCAACTGTGTGTGCAGATGAGGGGGAATGGGCCAGTTGTTATTTCATTTAAACTTATTTTGAGGATTTGTTTAAAAGAGGTATTTGGTTTATTGTTAGTTTGTTGTGCAATTATTTTGCTTTTTTCATTTTGTATTGGTATTAAGTTTAATGTTTGTAATTAGTTTAAATGTATTGTATATTGTTAACCATCCTGACCATTGAAGTAGGCTAGCCATTGTCTTTGCTGTATATACCCTCCTTGTATGTTAATTGTTACATCAGTTATGTTTGGTTAAAGGCTTGAAGCTGCTGTTTGTTTTGTTGACCTCGGTTTATGTTATAAGGGCCTACTATTACAATTATTTCATTTAAGTTTAGTTCTTTGTATGTATGATACCTTTCCAGTTTTATAGTATTGTTGATTGCAATTAGGTTGTAAACAATTTAAAATGTCCTGCTTTTGCTCCTGGGTCTTCTGAGCATTAGGTCTGTGACAGTATGTGTGATAGTCTGCAGGAAAAATAACTCCAGTACTAAAAGCTCTTCCCCTGATCATCTGAAGCACCATGAGATGAACTTGTCTCTATGTTTGCTCTTTCTCTGGCTTAAAGGAGGGATGGTGTAGTTTGCCTGGGGCTGGGGTGATGGTTCACCTTTCTTTTCTTTGAAAAAACAACAACAATTTGCATTTGGAGTGTGGCAAATACTGTTTTTTACATTGTGTACAAGTGTTGTAATTTAACATGATGATTATTCTGACTGTGGTTAAATGTAATGTTTTGACACACTAATGATCATTGGAAAACTGCTGTTTCAGCATTAAAAATTAATAGTGAATGTCAATTTCTTGCCAAATGCAAGTATCGACACCTTTGACATTATTGTTTGTAATGGGTTTGATGCAGAGAACCCTCTGTTTGTGCTTTGATTAATCCGTCATTCACAGGGTGCAACCAAACAGCATGAAGCACATGTCTGACACAAATGGATCACGTTTACCTAGATCACTCTGCTTTGTAGGACTACTTGGCATTGTCTTTTACAGTACATCCATGCTTTGTTCAAGCTCTTGGCTCAAGTGCAGCATCCTATTACTCCTGCCAAGTGTGAGTTTGCCATGGCAACAATGACGTTTTATCGTCATGTTGTGGAGCTGAATTTAGTTGGTAATTCAGTCAGGATACCAATAGGTATTTTCAGCAAGTTTTATTTATGTATAGTATTACAGGAATTTCTCAATATGGCTGAGCTCCAAAAGGTGGAGACAATACAATATTGTACCTTAAAACAATAATGTAAGATCCTTATTGTGGTCAACGCTTTTTTTTATTCAACTTTTTATGCTTCATTATTTACTTAAAAACATTTAATCCAGGAAACTTGATCCTATCTTTAGGCAAACTTTAAAAAGTATCTTGAGATGACTTTCATTGTGAATTGGTGCTATCTATGATAAATTGGCTACCTGTCCAGGGTGTTCCCTGCCTCTTGTCCAAATGACAGCTGGGAAGGGCTCCAGCACCTTTCCTGTCCTTATGAGGATAAAGCTGTTTAGATGATGAGTGAGTGAGTATAAGAGTTTGGCTTTTGGAATCCCTAGCCAAAAAAGCTAGTGGTGTTTTCACAATGCATGATTTAAACCTGAAATGATTAATCATATTTATTCTTCTCCAAATTAGCATCTGTCACTGTTTCCATAACATGTTTTAACCACCATAGAATGAAGCATAAAGTGAGCCAACGTATTTGAATGTGTGACTGACAGTTGTGAGATGCTCAAATAATGACTAACTCAACAAAGACGACAAATGGCACAAAAACAGGGTGTAGCCAAGACAATACAATATGAAGTATGAAGAAAAAGACTTCTCGTAAACTGAGCAACATACATCAGTTAGAATAGGTTAACAACGAGAAACTCCAGCTCACAAGAGAAAATTCTTCTGAAGATCCAAGTCGTACAAGCTAATACAACAATCTGTAAAACATACAGTAGTAGGGGTAATGGACTTTGCGTGGCTGCTTCAGGCATAGATGATACAATTCATGTCAGTAGCAACAGGAGAAGTAAATCAGCGATTTAAAAGGAACTATTTTCTGAGAAATGTGTGGAAATCTAATTGGATGGAGCTTACAGGAAATAGCACTAGTTCTCTGACCCCTCCGTCAATCATAATTTCTGTAGCAACGTTTCATTTTAAACCAATTTTTGTTATTTGTTGTTATTATAGTACTTTTTAAAATTTTATAGTAATTTTTTATAACTGAAATATTATAAAAATATCCTTCATCATTTTTATTGCAGGATTTCCAGTTAATGGAAAACATGTCATGGTGGAGGGATTCGATTGTCAGACAAAGGGATGCGACACCAAGTCATCACATCCACTAGGTAGTGTTAGGTAATCACTCTCCTTACATGATGCTGAAGCTTTTTATCCGCATTCGTCAGACATATTCAACCCTCTAAAAAGGATTCATATTCACTTTCTTCCTCTATATGAGCAATTTTAACAGTAATTTGTTAGGAAAGCAATAAAAAATGCATGAGTCTATATGGAATAACTTTGCATCTGATGGTATCGACACATTGGATTGCGAGAGGTAAAAAACACTCCTGTCAGATTTATGTGATTAAACTCACATAAAGCTAAAAAAAACACCACAAAAAGATGTCTGTAGCTTTTTTAAACGTCTAAGTCCAAAAAAGGCACACTCTGCGAGGACGAGTATACTTGTCTCTGCTGGTTTACGGGCTAATAGTCATTAATAATTAGGTTTTAAACTGGAATTGGCCAGTGCTGTGTAGACCACCCATGTTTTGAATTGCAGTGAAAGTGGCCTGTGTGTATAACATAGTGTAGCCAGGATAAAATTCTCCTTCATCCATTGCCCTGATTTACTTCCTCAGTTTCATTCTTCCTCTCTTTCACGCAAGACACCAAGGTTCACAGTGTCACAGGTATGTGACAGCAGATGTAATGTCTGGAATTCATTTTTTACATTAACAGCTGACACCTTCCTTAGCAAGTTCAAGTGGTTAACACCATATGTGTGTGTGTGTGGGTGTAGTTAATGGCCTCTGGAGGGATGAGCCTGCTCAAACGGAACCTTGGGGAATCTAACCAATTGTTGCATTCTGTGTCTACGGGCGTGTGTGTTTGTGGTGTGTTGGGCGCCAACTAACACGCTTCTCTGCCTAATCCGCACGAACAAATCAGGGCTAAGTGCTCCACCACACAGCAATCTCTAGCAAAGGTAGAGTCAGAGGACAGAAAGCAAGAAATAACGTAGTGCATGTGTGAGCGAGATATCAAGCAAGGATTTGATGGTTCCATTTTTTTGCTTATGTCTACCTCGTCTTCAGCTCCTCTTATTTGAGCTTGTTATGGTGCTCTCTTTCTCTGTCTCTCTCTCTCTCGTACGCTTTCTCGTTTCATTTTTTGTCTATTTTTGTGTGTGTTTCTGTGTCTGGGGACAAATACATTTATGTGCCTGTGTGTTGATCTCTGTCGATCTGTGTGTGTACGTGTATGTGTCCAGTGGTAGATGTGAGTGTGTATGACAGGCTCATAATAGGACTCACTGTGGGCCATGCCACCTAGAAAGAAGCAGTCTTTATCTGCCTCTAGGGAATAGTCAGACACACGCACGCACGCACGCACGCACGCACGCACACAGTATTTCTTATCACAATCTCAGTCAGATCCCTTACAGGCCTACAGTGACATATCTAAACAGATAAAGTGTGCACCCACACCCCCCCAAAGACACCGGTATGATCTTTAATGGTCTTCTGGTAATCGTTGAATACTATTGTACTTGTGTAATAAAATTGTGTTTGAGGAGTAACAAGAACTACATTAATACAATTATTATTTTCCAAGAAGGATCACTCAAATTTCTTTATAGAGGCCTTTGAGCACAAACAACACATCATTCCTTTAAATGATAAAGTCTTTCATCCAGCTTAATATAACACCAATCATCTACATGTCACTATATGTACACAAAATCTAATAGTAGCAGACACTTCGAGTTTTGGGTTTTTTTTGCTATTACTTCCCCTTGTGAAGAAGCTGGTGCCTTATTTTTAATTTCAATAAATATGTTGTATTTTTTGTGTAACATTTATTATTTAAAAGTGAAAAGTGAGCCTCATAAATTTCAAAACTGACACATGAATGATGCCTTTTACTCTATATTGAAAATAAATTTTGAATGTGTTTCTAAAGGCTTCAACTTAGTGACATGTATCTAGGACAGCATTCAAACCCTGTGACTGCTGCCCTCTCCATATTTAAGTACAACCACCAATGTTAAAGTATGAGCGCTGTTATGAACGTGGCTCAGATAACGGTAATGTCCACTTACACCCTAGTAATGCATGGACAGACGTTCACTTGTATTCCAAGCCATCCATCACTGTGACAGTGCTTTACTAATTCTAGTTTTACCTGTATAGTTTTCTTGGTTAAATTTGTGGAAAAAAATGTGCCAATCAGCTTTTCCTTGTAGATTTTTCTCATTTTACTTCACGTCCTCCGGCCACTTATTTCCCCAGTTCATTACTTCACTATCTCTCCACACTCTTTCCTTTCAGTGTACCATGCTCATCCACATCCACTTCTCCATCTACTTCTGCTTAAATGATTCCACATTCTTCACATTCCTCATGTTTGTATTTTATCAGTTTCTTTTTTTAATGTATTTTTGCGTTACCTTTCTTCAACCTCTTTTATCTTACAGTTTCCTCCTCTTTCTTCTTCTTTTCTCCTCTTTAATGAATTATGTTCAAGCTTGCTTTCATATACTGCTGCTGGCATGCACACATATTGCATACATTTATCACTGCTACTACCGATGTTGGACTTGCAGCACAAAGTCACACAAGGTAACAAAATGACTTGCCCATTTGCTTATGGATATGTTTGCATATGAAAATCTAGGCAGTTGTGGACATATGTTACTTGACATAGTATTATATTGTAATACTAAAAAGCAAACATCTTTTTTTGAAAATCAATTCGAAATCAATAGTCAACTGTCAACATTTACTGCAAATACACTAATATGGTGCAGGACTGGCACCAAAAATATACACTATCCTCTGCCCTACAGGTGATAGAGGCATCTTGGCGTTTTCATATTTGAGATGTTCATGGCAGACAGAATTTCACCAGAAGGGTACGAACACTTGCACCTCAAGTAAAGAGTCTTCTTGAGATATAGGTGTTTACTGAATGTGTTGTGGAGAATGTTTAACAATTTCCAAAGATGGCAACCTTTACCCTACAGTAAAATATGGTATGAGCTGCTGTTACCCCTTATTAAATTTTTCCCTGATTTGTCCTCACTTTGTCATCAATGAGATTTATTTTGATATCAGTGAGAGTATGAAGAAGACACACAAACTACAAACTGGTTGAAACACTTTTACACACACAATGTCTGTGTTAAGATCAGCAATGCCACAGTGAAGCTTAGCGGTATTAAACCTGTCACACCCCAGAAAGCTGTTAGCCATAATGTCACAGCTTCTGTCTGTTTTGTTTCCCATTTCTTCTGTTGTTTTAATCTTTTCTGTCTAACACTGGTTGTTTTGTTTAGTTTGTTTACTTTTGTGTTTGCCTGTTAAAATTCAGATGACAAGTTATGTAGTTTATTGTTTACCTATCTTATTGTTTTTCTTTTCCCTCCCCTGAGAGTGATTTACTACGGAGCCCGGTAGAGAACATGTGAGCTAGAGGTTGAAATAAGCAAATGTAAATCTTTTTCGTAAACCTCAGAAAACATTTGTAGCACATTTTGTGAGGAGAGTAGCCCTTTGTGTAGTGACAGTATCAATTCTTGTTTTTCTTGCTTAACATGTTTTTAGTACCACGCAACTGAACTTATATATATGTGAGTCCATATTCAAAATAAAACATCATTTTTATTAGTCAAATAATCAAAATTTTGTTTAAATTTATTTTCCTTCCATTCCCAGATGCCATAATTTACAATATCATACATTATCTTTTTTTATTTTATTTTTTTTATTACTTTTTATCAAGGCTAAACTAACTACATGACACTAGAGCTCTGGCTCCAGCTGATTTTAGCGTGACTAAATTCTCTGTAAATGAAAAACTGACAAAAGTTGTCACAAGTAAACAGTTGTTTTTAAATCAGGTTGTCTACAGATGAGGGTTTGAAGACAGTGACGAAAGTTAACTTGTTACATTTACTGTAAGTCCAAATAATGTCAGTGGGTATCAATTTGAACTGTGCTACATTTTTTACTTAGAGGGCAGGGAATGACATTTCTGTCCAAGCACATTTTTGATTGATATGAACTCATTCAGTTCAATAAATAACACAAGTAATACATTTCGACACAGAACGGGATGAAAATTATAGGGAAAAATACTCCACTCCAACTCAGTATGATTGTGTGTACAGTAAGTACGCAATAATAAAAAAAAAGACTCATAGACACAAACCTCCGAGACAGAACCCAGTTTCATTGGCTTGCTTACAGCGGCCGTCTTTGACATCATCACCGAAGGACAGGTCAATACTAATGAGGTCAGAAGGAGAGGATGAAATCTGATTATGGTCCTCAGTTCATAAACAATATACTTCTATTAAAATCCAGCTTGTACACAAGGAGAGAATGCCATGAAGAGAGAGAATATGAGGATGACAGTGAAGGAAGAGCAAATAAATACAAAGAGAATAAGCAGAAAAAGAGGGGACGAACAACAGATAGAGTGGAGAGAGGGCTGTACATCATGAAGTGAGATGAGAAAGTGAGGTGTGGTAGTGAATAAGCAGCCAAAGAATTCCAGGACCCTCCCTCTCCTGCCTTTGGGGCATATACTGCACTATAAGATGTTCAAGTTCATTTTCAGTTTTCAGGCTCAGCCTCTGGTTTAAATTGTATCTGTGTTAACTGTGGATTTAAATGACAAGAAGGCACAAATAACTTTCTTTGTGTGCTAGAACTTTTTTTTATCTCGTTTATCTCTATGAAATGTTACTTTCTATTATATTAAATTATTTGAGAGTGTAATGCAGTTTCACATTAACTAAACAATTGAATAATAAATTTACAACAAGCCATACATAAATCTATATGCAAATAATTTGTTAATTCATCTGTCATTAAAAATCATGCGCTCAGGACACAGTGAGCATCTCTGTATTTCATTCACTCTCCATCTGAATTGCTTGTCCTCCTAACAGTTATGGTGGTACTGGAGCCTATCCCAGCTTTCATTTGAGCAAAATGTTAGGTACAGCCTGAACAGGTACAAAATACAGACAGACAATCGTTCACATTTGAAATTCAGACCATCCGTTTAACCTGACTGCGTCTGTTTAGACTGTGGGAAGAAGCTGGAGTACATGTACTTAGAAAAAACTCACACAGTCACGGCAAGAACTTGTACAGAAAGGCACCTGGACAACCAAATCAAAGTCAGGTCCTTCTTGCTTGCCTGCTGATTATTTAGAGCGTGTGCTTTCGGACCACAGTAAGTCCTACGTCTGACTAAGAGCTGATACACTTAACCCTGAACCACAGCCATCAAATACTGTATACAGTAGACACAGCTTCAAGTGACATCTCAATGACTACTCTAAAAGCACATTTCGTAAGTTAGCCCATCTCTAAATCAAGCTTTTGTAGGTGGGACTAAGATGCAAAAAAAGGACACAGTTACGAGAATTGAGGCCTATCATCTGTCAGACCCTGACCCTTCAACAACCCTGGAACCCTGCCTCTGCAGTCATCTTCCTCTTCTCCTCATTAGATCACCTGAATTTCATTCCCCGTTTTTACTCTGCCTTTACTAATACTAGTACACAATCGAAGGCATTGAACGTCAATTGTATCCAAGAGTCGTGCAGTTGGGTCCTATATGTAATACTAGGCCCTTTGCCCTTTGCTAGTGTGTCTCCCTATGTCCTGTGCTCTCTGGTCCTGTTTTTCTTGACCTTGGACCTCTGGCCTAAGTATCTATCGCAGAGTAATTGTTGTTTTGGCCTTTTGTAACAGGATTCTACTCTTTTGTGCCTCGCCGCCTTCCTGTGAATCTCTGTTTTTGTTTGAATAAATTTCAAGAGTAAACCAAGTCATCTCTCTGGTGGTGCTTAGCGTGTGGATCAGCTCAGGACGAGTTTTTGTGACAGTTTGGACTTGCTCCTCCACCAGGGGGAGCTATTTGGACTTTGAGTTTGTTCCTCGTTTGTTCCCATGCTGGTCTCCCATTCACACCTGTCTGTCATTATCATTACCTGGTCTTCATATACTCCCTTCATTCTGTCATTCGTTGCTGGTGTGCCATTCCCGTTTGCTTGGTTCGTTTGTGCTCCCTCTTCCCCGACCTCTAGCTCTACTCAACTTCAGTAAGTCAGTCAGTCAGTTCGTTTATAGCCTCTTGTTCCTGCTTTGCAGTGTTTTTTGGTTTCGTAGTGATAACTTTGTTTGTTTTTCCCGCTTGCGGTGACTTTGTGTTTGTAGTTAGTCAGTTAGGTTCTTTAGAGTAAAGTTTTTGTATTATCTCGCTTGCGGTGAATTTTGGTTTATAGGATTTTCATAATTAGATCATAGTGTTGAATTTGGCCCACTATCGTTTTGAGTTCTTTATTTGATATCAAATTGTTTCTCCAGCTCGGCTGTGATTTTCTGTTTGTTCATTTGTTAAATAAATTCTTGTTGTGCGGAAGTTCAGCCTACTGGGTTCATTTGCGCCTGGGTCCGACCTCACCTCGTGTCTGGTTCGTAACAGTTTTGTAACACTATAAGTGTGTGTACAAATACATCTATCACCACTGTGACCCTGCTGAGGGTGTGGTCAACTCACTGGTTGACATGTGAGCATGTCTTAAAGAATCACAGTCATGGGACAAACAAATATGGTATTCCAGTAAAAATATACAAAAATAAATAAACCAATCTGGGAAACATTGTGATGACATCATCATGATGGAGCTGAAATCTCAAGGTATCCATCAATACACTGAGGACTTGTAACCTACAGACCTTCTATCAACAGACTTAAATTTGTAGCAACAAAGCCACATCTCTGATCTGGGATGTTAATGGGCAGGGCTGATCCACAGCTAATGATTACCTGAAGAAGGTACTGTATTGCCACAAAAAATTGTCACACCAGTTACTGTAGGAACAGATTTACAGCCACAAGATCTTGGAGTGAAATAGTGAAATAGAGTTTTTGTTCAGGTCCCACTTTATCTAGTTTTAGGAGTTGTTTTAGGTATATTTACTGAGAAAAAGAGAAAAGGGTTTACTGATTTTTAAGTACTGTATTATGTTTGCCAAACAGTAGTTGGAAAGCAACAGCTTATTAAAATGATGTTTTGAAACATGTCTGCTGAAATGTCTCTTGCCAGCATGAAAAGTTGGCTTATGCATCTGAACATAAACCCAGTTCTGGATTGGAGACAGAAATAGAACACCTCTTTTCTTTTGGGGAAGAAAATGTGCAATCTGCTCTAAAAGACAAAAAGCAGCTCTGCACACAGATGTGCTAACAACATATGTGACTATAGTTGGATACCAAAGTACAAAGATGCGCGGCAACGTACACATGCAGACATGCTTGCACATAAACACACATTTACTTTGTATAGTCTCACATATAGCACACACTGCCTGTGACAGCAGCAGCTGTGGCATCTGTTGCCCACTGAGTCTGCCTGCTGGAGCTAGAGTCAATTATAAACACATTAGACTTTGTTTCCCATAACACACAATGACAGAAATACCTATATGTGATGGCTTACACACACAGAGCTGCACACATGTAAGTCTATATCCTGGTCCTGGTTATTATTTTTCACAACAGTAAAAAAGAAAACAGATGATGGCAGTAGAAAGACAGAGAGAGAGACAGGAGAAGAAAAAAAAGAAAACTACAAAGAAGAGTGAGAAGCTGTTTCACTTTAGGTGAGCTGAACTTCAGATATAATCCAATCTCTCTTGATACACAGGGGGCGTCCGTACTTTTCACATTTGATATGAATAAAGAATGACTTCAGAACTGAGAAAATCATAAACAAAATATCGTCAGCCAAGTCATCTTACAAAACTCAATTTGTCGAAGAATCCACTTGTAAAATCTGACGCGTGCATCCAGTTCCCAGCAGATCCCAAAATGCTAAAAGTGGCTGTGCTCTCTCTACGCCGGCTTTAGATTAAACGTAGCTCACAAACAGATGAGCTGTGAGCTACCTTACTTTATGTTAGCACTCCACACTCTACAAGCCATGGTGAGGCAGTGCAAGCAGGTGTACTTTCAGGTACAGGTAAGAGTTTGCATTGGGACAGAACACACATTACATGCAATTACAACGTAATGTATGTCAATGAATATATTATGAACGACTCTTGTGTGAGTTAAAGAGAAAAAACAGAGCAGGTGCAGAGCTGACATTACACACCCTGTGTATGTGGGGTGGGTGTGTGCGTGCATGTGTGTGTGCGTGTTTGTGTCTGTGCGTGCGCCTGATACAGCTGATAAATAAGCATCACTTCCTATGAGACTGACTGACAGAGGGACAATTGTGAACAAAACCACAAAGGTGCAGACTCTTACATATACAGTATGTTACAAGTACACACAACAGACATTTATTAGGCTGGTAACAGGGGGATGCTACCACCAAATCCATTAGATGTGGATAAGAAAGACAGAAGCTATAGAAAATTAAAGTAGAAACGATAAAATTAAGAGCAACCGGCTGCCATATGTGCACACAAATACAGACCATGAAATCATTTAGAGCACACATCGCTGGCAGCATAGCGAGCGGATGTGGCGAGCTGTCGTATTTAAGAAGGCTTTTTGATCACACTGTCAGTCGTGTGTGTAGGGATAAAGGTTGAATGATCTGACAGCATTCTGCCAAAACATAGAATAGATTGAGGGGCTAGTGTTTGGCTCTATAGTGTGTGTGTGTGTGTGTGTGTGTGTGTGTGTGTGTGTGTGTGTGTGTGTGTGTGATTTGGGCAAGAAATGGTTATTAATCTATGTAGTTAAATAAATTTTTTTCTATTCATGACCATACACAATGTTCTTCGTGTCTATATTATTGCAGCCATCTTACTTAAACCACGATCTTTTAACTAAACTTGACCAAGATGATTTTGTGCTAAAAGAGGTCTGTTCAATGGGGGTAATATTTCAAGAGATACTGTACCCTGACGAAAAGGACACATTTCATTTGTTTTTTCTATGACTAGAAAACCTAACTCTAAGTCTGAAGTCTGTGTGTAACTGCCTGTATGTATGCATGTAAATATACAGTCTGAAAACAAAATTATTTGTAAAATCATAGGTAGAAAATACTCACCATTCCTTTATTTGTTTTTTTACCAGAGCACTTGGGGGTATTATTTCAAAGTACCAGTCATGTGTATCCTTGTGTGTGTGTTCATGTGTTGGAGGCAACTAAACAATGAATAAGAATCCCTCTCTTCTTCTATTAAGTATCCCAGGGTGCAGCAAAGTGCCCAGGGATAAAGAGTG
Organism: Macropodus opercularis; assembly: GCA_030770545.1. NCBI lineage: Eukaryota > Metazoa > Chordata > Actinopteri > Anabantiformes > Osphronemidae > Macropodus > Macropodus opercularis. The sequence goes on along the minus strand of CM061094.1, from coordinate 4,565,130 downwards.
TGTATGTGTGTGCGTGCGTGCGTGTGTGCGTGTGGAGGGGGGTTGTTTGTGTGCATGTGTGCCTGGGTGTGATAAGTAATATGGCAGTGTCATAGAGGAAGCCACTGTAACCTTTATACAGCTCTTTACTCTGTCACTTCTTATAAAAACCCACCTCCATCACTTGGAAAGGGGGAGGAAGGGAGGGAGAGATAGAAATGAACGGAAGGGAGGCTGACAGAGGAGAAGATTTAGGAAAGAAGAAGTAGAAGACCATTTAAGATAAGAGAATGATAAAGATTTGACAAAAAACATATGCTGACAGTTGTAAATGAAGTGAGTAAAGTAAAATCGTGGAGTTGAATACAAGGAAAACCATTGCAGAGGAAAGAAGATATTCAGATTTAGTTTAGTATTTAGATTAAGTGTGGTGCATGGGCTCATACTTTCTGTGCACTCTCCTGTAATCAGCCTGCCTGCTACAGAGGAAAAAACTAAACAAGTTATAGTCAAAGATGTAAGATGCGTAAAGAACGTCAGAAATACAAAAATCAGTGAAAAGACAAAGCAAGATTCATACTGCAGATGAAAGCGGACACATAGACCATAATGTAGGAGATATGTGGGCAAACACTGCAGAAAATTTAAAAATTTTGGTATTGGGGGAATAGGACTATCTGGCCTATTCATCTAGTGTCAACAAACTTGTGCTGTGCTGGACCAGTGATCTCTTGCCACACTATGGCCCTATTCTGCTTGCAGCTTACAGATGTCCTTATGTCATACTTACAAAGGTCCTTGTATAATGCCCAGGAGAATGTTATCAATTTCGTCTTTATCCTCATCCCCTTGTTGTCCATTAGACAAATGTACCTAAACCTACATATTTATGGAAGCTGAACTTCTTCTGTGAACAGAAGTGAACTAGTGAAAACCTTTCGCTCCTTCAAATGATGATTTCAAATGTATTAACTATAGCTGTTCTGTTGAACTGTAAATAAGAAACTAGTAATATACTGTACAAGGTACTGTATCTACAAGAAATGCATACTATGCTATGTGCCTAGTTATAATTTCCTAGTTATTATAGTCTAATAACATAGTGACAACTAGCTATTTGGTAACCCCCCCAAAAAAGTATTTCTAAAAGTCAAGTATGTGCAAATTGCTTTCAGAATGTGTTTTTTTCGAGGAAAGAAAAGATGAAAAATGTAAACATTGTAATGAACAGACTAATGTGCTTACACAGGTAGAAGATGAATGCAGAAGATTCATAACCACATCAGCATGTCAAATATGACAAATTACCATAAGTGTTCTGGGACATGCAGGTGACAAAACAGCAAACATGTAAGAAGTCTGACCTCTGCTATATGATGGCTTCATCTGTAATCGATCTTAATTTCCCCTCAGACAGCGTGAGGGGATTGGATTTGAGTTGACCTTTACCCTGATACGCACACTGACATTCGCTATGATCACACACATCAACACTTACAAGGTACAGGGAATTGGAAAACCATTCATTTCAGAGCTGTTTTGCTTAAAATAGTGAATATGGTGTTCATATTTTCACAGGGTATACGACATGCAAAGGGAGGTGTGTATCACACAACCTAAGACAAAAGATCAACATGTTAAGCAGCTCCCAACCATATAGACCTGACATCACTGCAGCTCTTGTCTGGCTGTCACTCGACATGATGCAGGGACTGAAAGACAGTGCCACATGAAATAAGGTTAGATAGAGCGCTACTGTGTGATCATTAGTAGAGCTGAATGATCAAAGCCCCTGATATTACAGGAACACAAAAACACTGACTGTACAAGGTGTCTGTTAAATTTAGTACATTTATAAAGCTGGCACCCTCTGTGCACCCTGCTGATGCAATTCCTCTTTTCTTTTTAAAAGCCAGCCAATTAAGAGCACTTAAATTATAAGCATTGCACTGTATAACACTGCCCTCATACTGAATAGAGTGATAGATGCAGTATTAAAAAAAACGAAGAGCATATTAATCATAAAATCCACGAGAGTGTCTTTTTTCATGCAGAGGTCCAGTGTGGGAGTCAGCATGATGTCAACCCCTCCCTCCATTCACGTCAACGCTGAAAAGACCTTCTTCAAGCTCAGACTAACACTGCCATTGACTTTTTTCCCCCTGTTATGAGCCTTCAGCTGACAAGTGCACAGTAATTTTTTAATAAGCCTCATTTCACAGTGTGACAGCAAATTTTCTTTTATCAATACTAATCCTGCTTCAGACAGAAATAAACTGTTGGCTGTGAGGTGACCTTTACCCTGCTGGACAGTTTCACATTCATCATGATCACCCACATGACAAGCCATTAAATATGGCAGGTAGAAGGCATAAGAAATATTTATCTTCTGTATCAAATATCACACATAACCTACATATAGCAGAAGAGGGCTTCTTCCATGGCACCACATGGAAATACAATTGCAGATGAAGTTTCCTAAGTTGCCCTAGAACAGTAAGTACAACATACACAGACAATATTATGAGCATATACAGTTGCAAGTAAAGGTTTTTCATAAAATGTGTTCTGATCTGAAGTCACAACAATAAGAAAACACAGTCTGCTTAAACCAATACTGCACAAACATTATATGTTTTCATGTTTTTATTGAACATAACATGTAAATATTCACAGTTAGGGGCATCGTGGTTTGTGGCTGCTTTGCTTCCTCAGGGCCTGGACGGATTGTCATTGATGGAAAAAGGAATTCCGAAGACATTTTGCAGGAAACCTTAAGACCATCTGTCCGCCTACTGAAGCTCCACATAGCATGGGTGATGCAACAGGAAAACAACCCAACGCATAGAAGTAAATCAACAGCAGAATGGCTTCAACAGAAGAAAATACGCCTTCTGGAGTGGCCCAGCCTGAGTCCTGACCTCAACCCAATTGCTGTGGCATGACCTTAAAAGTGTAATTCACAGCAGACACCCCAAGAATATTGCTACACTGAAACCGTTTTGTAAAGAGGAACGGTCCAAAATTCCACCAAACCGTTCTTGTCTGATCTGCAACTACAGGAAAAGTTTGGCTGAGGTTATTGCTGCCAAAAGTGAGTCAACCAGTTATTAAGTCCAACGGTTCACATACTTTTTCCACCCTGCACTATGAATGTTAGTTCATAGTTAAGTTATCTTCAATAAAAACATGTAAACATATAATGTTGCAGCAGACTGTGTTTTTCTATTGTTGTGACTAAGATGAAGCTGAGAACACATTTTATGACCAATTTATGCAGAAATCCATGTTCCTCCAAAGGGTTCACATACTTTTTCTTGCAACTGTAGTAATAAAACACAAACCAGATCAGAAAAAGACCCAAAAGCAAATACTATAGGTACAGCTCAAAATAAACTTGATTATGATAAAGCATGATTCAAAATGACGCAAACAGTCAGAAATAGAGAAGACTCGCCAATAGCGTAATGTGTTACTGATTAATGAGCAGCACTGGCTTTAAACAGAAGCAGAAGACGTCACCTTTCTCTGCGCCTCACACGTTTTGTCTCTTCACAAAACACTTTATTTTCTTCTACACACCTCATTATTAGAGCTGAAAGCAATCTACACAGGTATCCGATACAGAAATACAGTAGACAGACCTGAAGACCAACAACCAGAACACATCCCCTCTGGTTCAGGTTAAACTGACATAAGTGGAAACAAAAATTCATCTAAGGCTAATGTGTTAAGTACACTTTACTGGTTATGGTCATTACTGACATGCCAAAAGGACAAACTTGATTTGTGAATCCACACAGCAACGTTTGCTGCCAAAATATTTCAAATCAAATTGTAACATCCTTTAAACTCACATCCACTGTTGAGTTTCCTTCTGCTCTGGTCTCACTTGGCTCATATTGCTGTTTATCTAAGATGAATGTGGAATCCAGGGGTTCTAAAAATATCAACCCGCTGTTAGTAGTGAGGTCCAGTGTTTGTTCTTTTTTTAATGGAATACCTTGAATACAAAACATCTCTCGCTGCTGAGTGGAATGAGATGGTTTTCAAAGGATGTGTTTAAAATCCTCTATCCCTTAAAAATGCATAATGATGTGGACAAAAAGTAGAGCTGCAGTAATATTTTACACATTTACAAGAAATAAATTGAAGCATGTCTGTTCTACAGGAGTTCATCTCATGTTTCTGGGTCACATACCGTACTGGCCTTCTATTTTTATCCCAGGGACTTTGGACTGTATTGTTTAATAATGATAGTGCCTTTCAATTATTTTGTCAACAACTTAATCATGACATGAACTGACTGAATGTCTGGTGATGTGTTTGATGAATATTTCTGAACTGAAGATGAATTTCAATCCAGGAGCATTCCAGGTGGGCAATTGTCCATAGATAAATATAGTAAACATCTGTATCCCATGCGATAAACCATGCGATTTTCTCATAGCTTCTCATAGCTAGTTTTCATCAACATCTGCTGCAGATAAAAATGCTATTCAGGCCTCTTGATTCAAACAGAGTCCTACAGCAACTGCTTAGCTGATTATTAGTCTACATCCTCTTGTTAACTGAAGGTTGAGTCATGGCAACTGGACTTCTTCTAGTTAGTAGAAACGTTTCACCACCTGGATTTCTACTAACTAGAAGAAGTCCAGTTGCCATGACTCAACCTTCAGACAACTTGACCTGGATGAATGAGAACCTTCACAGACATCCTCTTGTTAAAGCTATTCAGACTCCAGTCAGCCTCTATCGTGTCTTTCTGAAAACAACTCACCAAAGTATAAATCACCATTAACAAATTCTTTCAACAGTTGGATGTTTTTGTATTCTGTCAGTACACTGTCCTCACAATGTCACCATTTGTGTATGAACCCTTTATGATATGACAGGAAGAAAAAAGTTATGTAGAATTTATTCAGTCCTCGAAGACTGTCTGTGTACCTGTTTCCAAACATCAAGATGTAATTAGAGTGCACAACACTGGGTGAGACATGTGGACTCACACAGTGGTTTGGAAATTCTCCTAAGACTAAAGCCGCACACACAGCAGCTATCCCATTGCATTCTGCTGTCTACAAGTAACAAACATAAAAGTACTGCCAACTTTCAACATTTGCACATCCACATAATACACAGAGGGTGATACTGAAAAATCTAAAGCAGGTTGAATGTGGACATAGGTGTATTTGCTTCCTTAGCAAAAAATTAGAATCTTCTCATTACTAACAAAGGTTAGGTTGTTTTTGATCTTTAGAGAAAAAATATAAATATTTCTTGACCTTGCCACAAAGTCAAAGTACCTGAAGAGTGTGTCGATTTCAATAAAATACAGTTTTTAATTAAATTTTATTTATATAGCGCGTGGGTTGACCCTTCACTGCAGCTTAACTAAGAGATAGTTCAGTGACCAGAACCATGTCTAACTATAAGCTTTGTCAAAAAGGAAGGTTTTAAGCCTTGTTTTAAAAGTAGAGAGGGTGTCTGCTTCTCGAACCTAAACTGGAAGTTGGTTCCACAGGAGAGGAGCTTAGTAGCTAAATGCTCTTCCTCCCGTTCTACATTTAGAAACCTTAGGAACCACTGGATTTAGAAAGAGAGATTACATGTCTCCTACATTAGCTTCCCGATATCGATACTTTTTGCACCTTATATGCAATCATCATTGCACAGTGTTGATTAATATCTTTATTGCAACGGCAAAATGAATAATGCTCATGAACAGAAATACTTGCTTAAATGCTAATAATAAAATTATAATAAATTAGATCAATAAGTAAATTAAATACAAATATGAAAAGAAATATTTTAAATTATAATAAATAACATTGAAATTAATACAAAATAAAGTTTCTTAAATTGAAAGATCATAGTGCTCAATTAGAACAAAACAGTAAATATTTAACAGTAAAACATCACCGGGATGTTTCCTGCGCAGCTGGTGAGTGTGTGAGCACATGTTCATGTACCGGCAGCTTCGGCGCATAATTCTGCGGCTTTTAAAGCCGCTTCTAACCGCGGATATTGTGTATGTCCACGTATAGAAATGTCTCTGTCGCTCAGCTGCTGTGCGCATGTGTAGGTTCCAGCTGCTCTATGGTGCGGATTCTTTTTCATTACTGCCTACGTGGGATTTTGTGAGTGTGATCAACCCAAACTACCTCAACGATTGAGGTATTGGTCAAACCTGACTTAGCTCATTGCATATTTGGGGAAGTAAAATAATGGTTCATTTCATTTTTAATATCTTATAACACATTAAGCGTCACCTGCTGTACCTATATATATATATTCGATATTCGTTGCCTTTCATGAAACTCTCCTGCTGTCTGATGGACAGTGGCTGCCGGTGAATCAGAGGACGTTGAGGCTTCCTTATGCTGTTCCACGTCCTTTAACGTGTCAGGGTGTGTGGTTTTTAAATGTTTCAGTCAGTTGCTAGTGTTGCTGCCATGTGGCACAACTTTACTGCAGACGCTGCACCAAGCATTTCCCTTAATAGTGGGTGGAAAATAGCACCACACAATGCTTCTCTCTCTCTCTCTCTCTCTCCATGCTGCTGTGCCTCTCACTGAGACGGACGTCCCTCCACTCTGCAGCAACTAACTTAGTTTTACTAAGTTATATTAAGTTAGTAGTAGTAGAAGTATTACTCCCTACTTTCTTCCACAGTGCATTACTGGCTCTGGAAGGCTCTGACATCTGATTGGCTGTCATAGTCATGTGATACGGAAGACCGTTTAAAATAGGCTTGGGCTGGTTTTCACACATCCAAAACTATCAGAAGTGAAAACTAATTGCACATTTTTTATTAGGAGTAGTATCGAGCAATAAAGTATCGATTCCAGAGAGTCGATGTTTGCATCCCTACTTCATATGATTTCATACACAAATAAAACTCAGTATCATCCACATAGCAATGAAAATGTATAGTGTTTCCTAATAATATTACCAAGAGAAGACATGTATGAAGTCAAAAGTACTGGACCAAGCACAGAACCCTGCAGAAAGCTAATTGTTGTGTGGATAGAAGATTGATCATTAACGTGAACAAATTGGAATCTGTTCAACAGATACAATTTAAACCGTCTCAGAGCTGTAAAGTAAATTCATAAAGTCACTGCTGTTGAAATTTAATGGGTTTTTACTAAACAGACTCTAAATAATATATACTTTCTCTGCTTCCAGTTTATATGCTGAACTAAATAGCCATCTCCTTGTTCCATATAGAAAATTGTAGTGAATAACTAAGTAAAAAAAAAAAATCAAGAGATGTGAATTAGAATGACATAGATATTGAATAAGTGAGAAAAATTGAGGGTTAAGAGAAAAAAAATGCAATAAAAGACAGATGTAGACAGAGAGAGAGAGAGAAAACCATGCTGAAGGGAATAACAGCGGATGATGCTCATTAAAACTGATTATTAAAGCAGCAACACTGTGGAGCTGCATTCAGGCATGGCCACAACATCCCAAATGTGTTTGAGTGTGTCTGGGCGTGTGTGCATTTGTTGTTAGTATAAACAGATACTCACTGAAGTATTACGCTGGCAGAGAGCGTTAAAACATGCAGCTGATTTGCATAAATTAAAAATTAATTCTTTTCTCTGGCCGTTCTGGGGCAGAGTCATACTTTTCTGGGCTGTAATGTGTGAGCAGAGAAAGCTGTCCTGCTGTCCAACAAGTGCTTTTAAAGTGCACTCGAGCAAGGCACTTCAGACAGCCACCCTGGATACTGTGTGGTAAAGTCTAACAAATATGGGCTGAGCATCCTCTTGAAAATTCTTGAAGCATTTCATTTAACTTATTTTAATTACTGTGAAAATTGTTCTGTATTGACCATCATTTAATAAAATTATTTGTGTTGTCATCATTACTCCAAACATACTTAAATGTGAGAAAATGACTGTGTTCAATCCAACAGCAATGCAGCAGTAATATTCCTGAAGGACACATCAAAACTCCCAAATAATGTTTATATCACATTGATTCACACAAGGAACACAAGCCTGGATTCACATGTACTATATAGCTGTAGTTAAGGTTCTAATCATGTTGTTTAAAACTTTCAAAAATCATCATTGTCTTATTTTTCTTTGCTCGCTACCAAATGCGGTTCAAATTACAGGTCATGACATATTTTATAATTAAACAGAACCTTAGCACTCTTGATAGTTCCCTCCAACTTGTTCCCCCAGGTTTGAGAATGTTCCTGTTATTATGGAACAAAAGTAATTTATGGTATGGTAGTACAGAAATGATCATTTTCCACAGAATTCCAGATCTGTTGTTGAAGATGCAATGTTTCTTAGCACATAGTTTATATGTAAACACAGTATTGGAGTACATAACCCATGTTTTCCACTTACAGTGCCTCTTTACTCACTCACTTGCTTTAGAATTTAGAATTGGTTTATCATTGTAAGGGTTGCAATTATGCTGGAGACTATCCTAGCTGTCATTTGAATAAGAGGTCCATCACTGGAATGGAACAAAATTTAATAAATGAACTATTTTAATTGAATTCAACTTTATTTATATAGCGCCAATTCACAACATCGGTTATGTCAAGTCATTTTACAAGTAAGGTTTAAGACCTTACACAACTAGACCCAACAAACCCCATATAGACCAAGCTTTTAATTGTAGCCAATCAATAAATTGTACGTATTAATAGCAACAGCGGAGAGGAAAAACTCCCTCTCTAGAGAGGAAGAAAGCTCCAGCAGACCCAGGCTCAGTGTGGGCGGCCATCTGCCTTGACTGGGTTGGGGTGAGGGGATAGAGAAAAGAACACAACAACAACAAAACAAGCAGCAACAGAACACAGGATGATTGGACCAGCAATTGAACACTGGAGACACACGACTTTGAGTCTGATGATACCTTTAGATGAGAATAGAGAGAGAGAAACAGAAGGGGAGAAGCACGAGAGAAAAAAACCGAAACGTAGAGGGGCTCAGTGAATGAAGGACGTCCCCCAGCAGTCTAAGTAGCAGCTTAACTAAGAGATGGTTCAGAGTAACCAGAACCTTCTCTAACTATACGCTTTGTCAAAAAGCCTAGTTTTAAAACTGTTTGCTTCTCGAACCTCAACCTGGAAGCTGTTTCTACAGCAGGTTTTATCTTACTAATAAACAAATTATCATCCTCAAATTCTTCTCCTCACTAATCAATTGCACTTGTTGTGTTTTGGTGAATGTTAATGCACATAAAGGACGAAGAACAACTGTGTAGGATTAAATCCACTGGAAGATTGAGGTGTATGACTTCTAAATAGGGCTGAGTTACGAGCTGCATGAAATAATATATTTGGATTAAATGTTACGTAATTAGCATGTGACCCACGTGTCTCTGGGAATATCATCAATCATTTTGTCCAGTTTGAAATATTTTGGCACCTGCTGAGCAGACTCACAATAAATTTACATACAGCAGCAGTTGAATCGTAATAACTTTGGTAATTACTGGGTGAGAAATTAAATTAACTGCAGACATTTAATGAACTGTATCAACTTGGGACATTTCTTAACTTTTGTTTTTTTTTCACAGTGTGGATTAATTAATTAATGTTTAGATCTGACAAATGATAGACCAAGCTACAGGTGCTGCAATGCCTTAGGGTGAATGACTGTACTCCAAGAATACAGAAAGCACGTAAAAGTGACATTGATAGATATTGTGATTGAGAAAGTAAGAGGGTTAGGTTAACGGAAGAGGAAGCAGTTTGATGACTTCCAGATCATTACGTGGTGCTCATTTCTGGATCTTCAAAATACAACACTATCAGCTCCAGAAATCCAGAAATAGACTGGACAGAATATAACGTGGGCCGCTTCACTTCAGGGGAAATCACACATTTACAACTAAACCTGAATATTTTATCATTTATTTCACCAGAATCTGTCACCTTACTCAACAGGGGGAAAATGGTCTGCGCTTGTATAGTGCTGTTCTACCTATCCTATAAAAGCGATTTGACACTATGTCTCATTCACCCATTCGCACACACATTCACACACCAGTGGCAGAACTGCTGTGCAGCTTAGGCTGACACACCAGCTTGAGGTTCAGTGTCTTGCCCAAGGACACATGATTGGGGAAGGCAGCAATCGATCCCTACGATGGGTGGGTGACACCTCTACCTCTGAACCACTGCCGCCTGGTGAAAAGTTACCATAGCATGTCAATTCAATTTTTTTTCTTTTCAATTTTTCAACTTTTTTTATACAGTGCTAATACACAACATCAGTTAAGTCAAGGCACTTTACAAGTAAGGTTTAAGACCTTACACAACTAAACCCAACAAATCCCACATAGAGCAAGCTTTTAATTGTAGCCAATCAATAAATTGTACATTTCTATAGCAACAGTGGAGGAAAAACTCCCTCTCTAGAGAGGAAGAAACCTCCAGCAGACCCAGGCTCAGTGTGGGCGGCCATCTGCCTTGACTCGACAGAAGTGATGGGTCCCACCCAGCCCCACCCATCTGTGCTCAGGTAGATGTTGCAGGTAAGTATAAAATTTGAAAAAGCAGCTTGTACAGGTGACAGCTAAGTAGACAAGATGGTGGAGTCTTATACTGGTGTCAGGTTTAATGACTTAAAACTCAGATGGCAGAGGGGAAACAACAGAGGTACAAAACACACACAAACAGAAAACAGGTTTTCAGAGAGAGAGAGGCATTTATTAAAGTAACAAATCCACAAGAAAGAGATCAGAAGTCTGACACAGTCTAAATCCGCTTTATAATAAAGAATTAACAGAGTAAGTCCATTCCTCCAGAATCCAATAGCAGACAGAGTCCCAAATCCTCCTATAAATAATTAAACAGTTCCAACAAAGTTCACTTTGGACTAAACGGTTCCTTGTAATTTGTGAGTTAATGTTAGAATGCTGACATGAGCAGTACTTCAAAGCCCTACTGTACAGTAAGTCCAGTCTGAACTGCATACTGTCAATGCCAGGAGACTTTTAAATTAAGGATGGTCAAGGCAACAAATGATAGGACCAACAAATCTTCACAGCTCCAAAATTCCAACACACTGAAAATATACAGATGCTGAGATAGTGACAGTGAATGGATGAAGGAGGGGGGTGGATGTGGGAAGAAGATGGACCTGTAGAGTGACTATGTAGGAATCCTATTAATTCCTTTAGCTATCTTTCTATTCTCAGATATTTTAGTTTTCTTTTATTAACTTCCTGTAAATAATCTAAAACCTCTAACCCAACACACACACACACACACACACACACACCCCCCCACACACACACACACACACACACACAGTGTCATGGAATGCCATACTGCCATACAGAAATTCGGGGCTTTGTGACAGATGATGGCAGTAAAACCAGCTTTTTGTGGTCAGCTGAAAGACAATATAATATGTCATGTATACACCCCCCACCCCCCCCCCCCCTTTTTGACTGTGGCCCCTCCCTCTGATCTGTCCATCTCCTCTTTTTTTCCACCTCAATCTCTCTGCCCAAAAGGTTATTAAATGTCAGATGGGAGTTGTCATCATCTTCAATGGCACCATCTTTCTTCATAGAATAACTGTGGAAGTGTGTGTGTGTTGAGGGGGGGAGGGGTCTGTGTTGTGGGAAAACAGAATGGAACAACACACTGGATACTGAAGATAGGAAATTACCGATTGCGACCAAAAGTGCACATGCGTACACCCCCCACTCTCCCAGGCACACAAACATACCCACCACACAGATGTGTGACTTAATAGAGAACATGTACAGTACAACAGCGGCTTACAGTCCACGTCTACATTGTTTCCCCTTTAGTCTCTACCTCTGTGTTTATCGTGTAGAAACATCCACACACCACTGACAAGGTTAGCATCTATGTAGATTCATGTGACTTCTCCAATATCCCCTACACACACAGTTTTCCTCCCCTGTCTTCATCAGAGCCTGTATTTGCCTCTCTATATATTTTATGACTAATAGAAGGAGCAGGCCTTTGTGGCGATGACAAATCCCCACACTCAGACAGTTTTACAGCCCCTAAAGAGCCCCTTGACAAACGACTGGGCTGTAAACCTACTATTCTAATGCTGTGTGTTATTGTAATGGTGTGTGTGTATGTGTGCATGAGTGATTTTTTAGGAGATGTTAAGTATTGCTTATCTCTGCCAATTATAAAAGTGCTTTAGCTTCAAAAGCAAACATTAGTGCAGACGCTTGCATACAAGCACACTCACAGTGTCGAAGATACATCTATGCTCAATACACATCCATCTTTATACAACAAATCAAATGTATAGACAATTATTTGTGTCTGAAACAGCTGGCTGCAGTAGCTTCTCCAACATGAGAAATCAGTTTAATACAAAATACACAGAAAATTAGTTCAGGTAAAATTCGATGTGTGAAATTTGTAGCGGATGCAAATGGAGTTGCATTCGCTGACAGTATGTGACCACAGGTGCAATTGCAGTTGCTGTAGGCTACAACGTTGAGAGATCAGCACAAGAGGTTAGAGCATGAGCACATTACTAGTGTCAGCAGGTCGGGTGAGAACATGCTGCAATACTGACAAGTTTATATTCATCTGTTGCATTATTACATTACTTCTACTTTGTGACAGAAGGACAAGAATGCTATCAAACAGAGTTGGGTTGTTTTCATCGACCCTTTGCAGTGTAAAGGAAGGTCATTGGTTTAGTACCGTTTGTATGTCAACTGGGGAAAGGTTAAATTAATGCATATATATATTTTCTTCGTCACAGGGGGACACAACAGAGCGGACTTGCAACTTACAATCTTAATAGAGATCAAACTTAATACATATCATATCATAATTATTATGTCTGCTTAGTGTCACCTACTGAAAGACTACGAGATAATGACGGTATCAGCAATTTGCACTTCCTTAGCATTCAAACACTCTTGTTTATAGTGAAACACCAGCCCTGTCATGTTAAGCATTGAGAAATTGGGAGTGGAGTCAATTCCTACATGGAAAAAGCCTCAGGCCCCCACATGGTCATACAGTATATGTCTCACACCTTTCCTTTCTTTACTCATCCATAATCCCCTAATGCATACATGCTGTTATTTCCCCCGAGGGTCAGTGAGCTGCACACCGCTTGCATTAAATTCAAGGGTTGTTGACGTACGCTCAATGGAAAGCAATAACCTGCATGAGGTTTGCGTTTTTTGCCTTTTCCTTTCTTTTTCCGGGGTAACAGTATTGCCTTTCAGTGCTAGTGTGATTATGTTCCGTTTAACATGGGAATTATGAGAATTACACAAACAAGTGTAGGGCAGTACACCTCGACAAGATTAAAAACAGCTGCACTGGGAGGGTGAAAGACACAAAGAGGAGAGCAAAACACCCGGAGTGAAGACACAGACATGTAGCTTTACTGTTTTAATAATATCTAGCCTTAAACATTTTTAGAATGAATCACACACATTATCATTGTTTCATTTCTTTGCTACAGAACAAAATGAACGCACAACAATAACCGCTGGCTGTTAGAAAAACTTTTACAAAGTCAAAAAACTGCACCAGGCGAACTGTTTAAATTTGTTTTCAGAACACTTATCCTCATCTGTTTTTTGTAAATTGAGGCATTTGGCAATCTGAAGTCCCAAGCTGTGACTACTAATCATCAATACGCAGAAATCAAGAGGTATAAATACAGTTGGCATGAGTAAAAAAGGGAATCCCTGAATGCATCACCCGGTAAGATTTAAGGCGTGTCACTTCTGGGGTTCACCTCAGCCTGTAGTAGATAAATGAAATGACTGGTGAAAATGGCTGTAAAACAATCTTCAGTCTGATTTGAACTAAATAAATTATCAGAATTGGAAGAGCAGCGCTTTCACGCCGCTGGCACAGGACAGTTCATTAAAGGCACGCCACCGCTTTGTTACCCAGCAACCCCAGGCGATTGATGTGCAATGTGCTTTTGTTTATGGACGTAGAGGAAAAAAGGGGAGGAGAAAAGGACAAAGTAATTAAGCTTTTTCAAGCTCCTCGTGCTTGATGGCAAGCTGGCATAGCACAGACAACCTACCTGTGAGCAATTACAGCTGAATTTCCAACTCACCAGAAGCACTCACTGGCAACTTTGTGAATGTTGACAGGGGTGTCACAAGTCCTTCGACTTTTTAGCAGTGCAAAGATAAAATCACTTCATCATCTCCGTTCTTCTTCCCTCTGTAGGAAAACCAATAGACTCTAATGGCAGGTATAATTGAACTGCACAGTCTTCAAAGCTCACGCACACACACAGTCACATATAGCCCTTCCGGCTGTGAGTGTATGAGTCAGACTAAACAGCACTAATATGGTGTCTCACCCACAGTAATTACAAACCAATCTGTGGTGTTTTGCCTGTTCCCCTTTTTAATTACCCCTCTCTCCTTCTATCAATCCCTTTTCCCTTTTTCTTCCTCTTGTTCTGCCCTCCCTCCATCCCTGCCTGTCTCTCCTCACCATACTGCGTTGAAGAATTAGTTGCGCTAACGTAGGCCCTAATTGGCTGTCACTGTGTGCTCGAAAATGTGAAGCCACTTCCTCGATATAATCATGTTTACACGCGAGCGCCGGGTGCCAGACTGCTGGGCTTGTCTCTATCGAGCTTGTTTAGAGAGTAATTTACTGTAAAATTGGCTATGATAGTCAGTCACGGAGAGAGAGAGAGAGGAAGTAGCTCAGTGTAAAATGAGTGTTGTTGAGACACAATGACTTCCTCAGCAAGCAGGTTATATATTTTCAAGGCATTGACTTGGGGGACGGGGTTGTACTGTAGCATCAACAGAGGTGAGCCTCATTATCACCATGTTATCTTTAACAAAAATAATAAACATAAACTCGGTTTGAAAAGTGTGTTACACATGCTTACAAATTACATAAAGTGGATTATGCTTTTGCTAATTTGTTGACATGCTTTCTTTCTCCTGTTTCAATTTAACTCACTAATTGAAGGCGATAAAATGTAGCCATTACAGAAAATAACAAATCACAATGAAACTTGAGAGTAATATATATTCCTGTAATTCATCTGTCACTGCACTGCCTTTGAGAGTAAAACACCTTTACTGCCAAATGACTGAACGGGTTACTTCAGATAGAACAGTCGTGCATTACTCCTCACAGTGTTTCTAATTCTATAGGCCCTGTTTTCTAGAGGTGTCAAGAATATTTTAGATTAAAAGCGTCTTCATTGAAAAGACGGTGACCAGAGGGCAACTCTCCCAGGAGCACATTTCTTATTTACTGGCCCTGTTAATTCCCATTCCCGGCACAGCAAGGGCTGGGGGAGGGGGGCACTTGAGAAGTCTGCACACTGTGAAGCAGACCTGACATTTTTCTCCTTTAATTGTGTTTTCCTCCCCTTTTGCTGCGTTTCAGTGTGTTTATTTGTTACTGCTCGCCTGTATGTCTGTGCAACAAAAACTGTGTTTATAATATGCATGTGTGCGCACGTGCGCAGGCATACTCATTCATCTCTCTGTGTGTGCACAGCAACAGTGTGTATGTTTTTTGCCAATTAGGCACTCAATGACAGGACATGTGGCGAGGCAGCTAGCTGGGCTATTCATGGATCAGCAGTTATGGGAGGAAATTTCAAAATACCAACTGAATACACACACACACACACACACACACACACACACACACACACACTGTGTTTTTGAATGCTAAGTATATGAAGCAAAGCTCAGTCAATTCATCATGTGTTGACACAGTTGTCCTCCTCTTATGTCAAGTTCACTTGTTATCTCGGAATCTGCAAATTTCCAGAGTTGACAAGTGGTGTCAAAGTTCTCACTTTTCATATGCAGAGTTAACACTTCATTGCTGCCTTGATGGATCAAAGGAACATTCTGGAAATGAAAAATACTTGTTTAGCATTTTACCCAGACTTCAGTTATAAAATTGATGATTTTGTGTATGAGTTCTGTAGACAGTTTGATATGAAATACAGTGTGTTTAGCTCACCCCAACTAGCTGTAGCAAAAAATAAAACCGAATTGATATTAAAGAAATCGCTACTTTACTGATAAAACAGTTAACTTTGTACACTTCGGGGCACAAATATTTCATCAAACCATTACCAAGTACAAATACAACCTTTACCAAAATGATATGGAAAAAGAAAATCAAGGCCATGAATTGTGATCCCACACTGTGGTAAAGATTGTAGGCAGGATCAGATATCCCTTTCAATATAAGTAAGAATTCAGTTGAGAAAAGAGTTAAACTGTGCTTAAGAGGCTTAGAGCAGACTTGATGATAAAGTGTTAAAAGGGTTAGATGAACAAGTGGAATGAAGGAGTAGAATATGTTGTACAGTGTAGTGAGGTTATCCAGACAGTGGACTGTGGTATGCAGTGGTCGTGCACTGGACTGAAGGCATGTCTTCGATGATCAGTCATCTTAACCCTCTTTACCTGAAGGGATGCTGAATGGTGTCTCTACCTCCCTCCTCTCACGTGGAGTCTTGATCCTGGTAAATTTCTCACCTCCTCATTGTAGCTGTATGCTTTCCCTTTATGTCTCTTCTGCTAGTCTCTGCCTCTTTTTTCATCTAGTTGCTCCAGCTCATTCCCTTTGTCTTGCCTCTGCTTATATCTTTTTCCGCTGTACTTCTCAAACACGCAGATGCATTCTGCCAAGCTTGGACTCCTGCCCCCGAGCTTTCAGGGCCAGATCAGTACGTGAGTGAGAGCTCTGCCAGTGAGCATGACTTATCTTGCTCTCTCTCTCCTCCTCTTCTTCATACTCCCAGCCGCCCCTCCACTTCTTATTTCTCTTTGTCACAGCTGTTTGGTTTAATCTGCCATACTGAGATCAATACAGTACACAACAAAAATATTGTGATTAATTTCACTGTGGTTACGGATGAAATATGAGCTTATAGGTTCTCATGTATTAGTGCACAGTAATGCTAAAGAAATACAGTTGTAAACAGTGTACACTGTAACCTGAAGATCTATAACATACTTATATAGGATTTACTCTGAATGACATGTGCAGTGAACTAACCAGTGTGTGAAGAATGGACAGTTTCATGGAAAACAAGCATCAGCATATTTCTAGCTTGTCGTTTAAGGTTGTTTTGTAATGGAAAGTGTCATTTATAGTAAACACGTTTGTAAGTACTGTACTCCTTGTGTCAGGGCTGGATTTTCTTGTACTGTGCATGTACAATAGGAAACACAACTACAGTAAATGAATGATATAGTCGGGTTGAGTGTGTACTACTTATTTTTAGATGACGTTGTTTGACGGACAGAAAGACAGACAGGGATCATTTGTCTCTGGTTCCCTCTGACCACATCTGACTGAAGCACCTGAATGACTCACAGTGTTACATAGACAATCATCGTAGCAGTTTTTGAGAGAAACATCTTTGGTCATTAGTGTTTCTATGTCTTTGGGGTTGATATTCTCTCTCTCTGTCAGTCAGCTGACTAGATTGGGCAGCTGTCGAAGCAACACACCTGCTGCAAAACACATTAGTCTGGTGTGAGAGCCTCTCACTACAGCTCTTTACTCCTAGCCTCAACCCTCCAGTCTCCTCTTCTGCTCTGCTCTCATTTCCTCTGCACTTCTCTCATCATGTACAGTAACTTCTGTTGCTCATAACTCATGTACATTTATGTAATCTAATTTAATAGATTATGCCACTCAAAAGTTTGGACATGCCTTTTTGTTGTGCTGTGTGTTGTGCTCTTCATTACTCTATAAATTCTGTCGATATTTGAGCTATCAAAGAACACAGGTTATGTAGTCAGCAAATAGGACTTTCTAGGACTTTGTTGGACAATTTTTAAGTAGTTAAGGAGGTGATGAATACTTATAGCTGCTTTTCCATAATCTCTGTTACAAACCATTTCAATGAATTTGGGTCAGGTGATTATGGACTTTAGGTCATCTGATGTGCCACTCCTTCCTTCTTCCAATGGTCCTACTAAGTGTAAATCTGATGGGATGGCATGTTGCTGTAAACTGTCCAATAGCCCATGTGGGTTACATGCACCCTCATTAACCAACAGTGGAAAACATCCCCACACAATCACACCCCTCCCCCATGCTTCACAGTTAGAACCACACACCTGTTCATCCTTTACGTCTTTAGGTCTATAATAGACAGTTGTTATAACCAAAGTTTTTAAATTAGTAATCAGACCAAAAAACTTGAGTTTGAGTGCAATGATCGGCAGCTTGACTTCCGGGCTTGGTGTAGTATGTCTTTTCTCCTGTGTCACGTTAGCTTGGTTCATTAACTTGATTATCTTCACCTATGTTCTGTGTTCCTGGCTTTAGTATTTAAGCCTCTTTGTTTCCTGTCTCATTGTTGGCTTGTCGCTCATGTGTGCCATGTCTGTTGCTCTTGTGCTCATTTCTGTTTTTGTGCCCAGGAAGTCAGGCTTGCCAACCGAGAGAGCTGTATTTTGTGAGTACCTCTAAGATTCAAGATCAAGTCATTGTTTTGTATTAAGGTCAGGAAATCTGTCTAGAGTCAAGTAAAGTCGAGCTGTTCTAGTCTTACGTATTAAGTTTCGTCAAGCCATGTTAATTACTGGAACTCGTTAAGTCACAAACTTTATGGATGCCAAGTCACGTTAAGCCATGAACTGAGTCACGTCACGCTGAAACTTTGCTGTAGTTTGCATGCGAGGTCTTTACAATACTTTCATGTTTTCAAGGGTCTCGCTCCACACTGACAAAGTCGTCCACCCCTTCCTCATGCTCAATTTTGATCAACTTCAAGTTTCTGTTTCAGATCCTCGTGTCATCTTACCATGCTGGTGTGCTGTTACAATTTCGTACTTTCCAAATTGTAAATAGTTCAATAAAGTAGACCTAAAATTTTGTTTAGCGCAAATAGCACAACCTGTCGATCAATTAGCCTGTTGCCAGCCATGCCCCATCCTCTCGATCCGGCTGCCATACCTCTGCCTTCTTCTCCCCCTAGGGTGCCGAGCGATAACCCAGACTTCCTCCGCTAGCTTGACAATGCGGTGAGTCTGGTCTTAACCCCCGTGCAGCCTTAAATGGTTCAAAATGAAAATAGGGGGCGCTCTAAGCTCAAAAACCACACAAGGGTTGGATAAAATGGCCGCAGACTGTGTAAAGAACAAGGACGGATTGGCTGACTGACGGACTGACTGTAAGCGACCGAGGTTTCCTGCTGGTCTGTTGCTGGTCGCAGCAGCATTTTTGCTAAACGACTCTCCTCACTTTTATCTCTTTACTGTTTTTCTAACTTGATTCGAGTGCCTAAGGGTCGCACGCTTGTAATACTCAAGCACCTTATTCCCCTTTCATTAAAAGCACTGCTAATTTCGTAGCTTTCTGGTCTTTTCAGCTAAGCTAGCTTAACTTTCTGCCATGGCTTCCCTGTCTTCTCCTTCTTTTTCTTGCTCGGTGTGCCTTATGTTTAGCTTGTCCTCTGCCTCCATTAGTGTTAATGGTATCTGTAATAAGTGTGAGATAGTGGCAGCGCTGGAGGCGAGGCTGGCTGATTTGGAATCTCTGCACTGTGGAAAACCAGTCAGCTAGTCAGGCCCTGTTAGCTAGTGCGGAGCCTCCTAGCTTAATTCAATTCAATTTCAATTCAATTCAACCATCCCGCCTGTGTTCTGTTGCTGCTTGTTTTGTTGTTGTGGTTGTGTTCTTTTCTCTCTTCTCTATCCCCTCACCCCAACTGGTCAAGGCAGATGGCCGCCCACACTGAGCCTGGGTCTGCTGGAGGTTTCATCCTCATTAGAGAGGGAGTTTTTCCTCCACTGTTGCTATTTAAATGTACAGTTTATCGATTGGCTACAATTAAAAGCTTGCTCTATGTGGGAATTGTTGGGTTTAGTTGTGTAAGGTCTTAAAACCTTACTTGTAAAGTGCCTTGAGATAACTGATGTTGTGAATTGGCGCTATATAAATAAAGTTGAATTGAATTGAATGTAGATGAACGGTTGGATGAACTTGTTCATCAGCAGACCCACACGTGTTCATGTAACACCCACGAAGGCTGTTTTATCCAACCCTTGTGTTGTGTGTTTTTGAGCTTTGGCGCCACCTATTTTTTTGGGGTGGTTTTGACCCCTCGAAGGCTGCACGAGGGTTAACATGGCTTCATTACACAGTGCGAGGTAATGTTTGAGATACAGCCTTCCATGTTCCCATCTGAATCAGCAAAAATAGCCTATGCTTTAGCCTTGTTGGAGGGCTGGGCAGCAGTGCGTGACACGCGGCTTGCAGTTACCAAGGTAATTGGATGTTATTGAATTCCGCACACTGGCCTCAGACAGCACCTGGAATGAGGCGGCTTTGTATGACCTGTTTCACATTGATCTCAACGAATTAAGGATGCCTTATCATACCAGCCTGAACCTAGTAGACTGGATGATCTCATAGACATAGCCACCAGGGCCGAACAGCGATTTAAGGAAAGTAAACGGCTGCAGGGAACTTCTCGCCCTGCTCTATTCTCCCGCCTTGTGGGTAATAAGCTTACTTCTCCCCAGACGACCTCGTGAACTTTGGTTCCTGACCTGAAGCCCATGCAGTTAGGCAGATAAAGCCTGTCTGAGTAGGGTGTACTCACCGATGGCAAGGTTTGTGCTTCTAATGCAGTGAGAAGGGACGCTTTGTTTTCAGGTGCCCAGCAAAGAGAAGGAGCCAAAAGCTCCTGCGGTGGTGCTTCTGAGCTGGACTCTTGAGAGATCGTCCACTAAGCTCATTGGCTTCAGAGTAATACTGTTCAGGTTTTGATTGACTCAGGGGCAGATGCGAATTTTATCTCAGCTTCTCTGGTCCACGAACTGCATTTACCGACAAGGAAAGACTGAAAGGCAACTGTTTTGCATTCTGTTTATTTTGTTATATCACCTGTCCTTTAATGTTTTAATGTCTTTAATGAATCACCAAAATATACCAGTTTTCACCATGGAAGGGGTTGCGGTGGGGACCAGATTGTTCAAACACCTGCCTTTGCTCTGCTCAACCAGACGTCTCAGGTCTTTCAGGAGGCGCCCTATTGTTCACGTATCATGGATCATCAGGCCATTAGCGTCCTCTTCCAGACCCGCCCGACTCATCAGGGGGTCTGCAGCTTGATTTCCGGGTTTGGTGTTTTATTTTTAAGGAATTAAGATTGGATTAATTCAATTCAATTTTATTTGTATAGCGCTAATTCACAGTTATCTGTTATTTAATTGCACTTAGGTTTGAGATCTTACGGTTTAAGACTACACCCAGCATATCACACATTGAGCAAGCTTTTAATTGTAGCCAATCAATAAATTGTACATTTTAATAGCAACAGTGGAGAAGAAAAACTCCCTCAATCTGGGCGGCCATCTGCCTTGACTGGTTGGGGTAGACGGATAGAGGAGAGAGAAAACAACAAAAACAAGCAGCAACAGACAGGATGGTTGGACCTGCAGCTGAACACTGGAAACACACGGCTCTGAGTCTGACGATAGCGGTAGATAAGGACAGAGAGCGAGAGAAAAAGAGACAAAGTTAGTCACATGGGGACATGGTGACATGTTAGTGGATAGAATAAATAGATAGAAAAGAGGAGAAGATCAGTGTATGAAGAATCAATTTGCAATTTGAGCCTATAGCAGCTTAACTAAAAGATGGTCCCGAGAACCATATCTAACTATAAGCTTTGTCAAAAAGGGTGGTTTTAAGCCTAGTTTTTAACTTTATTTTCCTGAACTTCTTTATACAGACTTTATCACAGCAGAGGAGTTGCCTCGTCACTGACATGGACAGTTCAAGACAGCTGAAACTCTCTTATACACATACAGTGCATTGAGGCCTACACTGACGACTAATAACTCTGTGCTGAGTACACAATAAGAAAAGACTCAAGCACATGGCTTTTCACTGAAGATTTAATGACAGAAGTTGAATGCTGTACTAAATATAGGACAGCAGCATCACATATCTTTATGGAAACAAATGTGCTGTCAGGGAACATTTTACTGATACATTGTACATTTCTCTATTACATCATAGGGAAATCTGTTAGTAACATTTGCTTTAAAAATATTTGCTGTTGAATATTTGTAATCAATCTGTCCAGGGTGTACCCTGCCTCTCGCCCAAAGCCAGCTGGGATAGGCTCCAGCACGCCCGCGACCCCTTCGGGGAAAAAGCGGAAGAAGATGGATGGATGGATGGATGAATATTTGTAATATATCCAATTTGCTTCTGAAAAGGATGATCAAACATAATGCAGTGTACAAAACAGATTTCATTACACATATTCTATAATTCATAGAATAAAAATATTCTATTCTGTGTGCTTATTAATAAATTCAGTGTGGACTTTAACATATTAATTGAATCTGAGAGAGTAATCATCTGCAGAGTCCATTAGTGGCTTGTTAAAAACTAAGTGTTACTGTTTCAAACAACTCTAGACTGTAACCTACTGATAAATCAAAAGAATAAGAAAGTGTGTTTCACATAGTTGTCGCAATTGCAGTGTTCATACGCACTCACTTTCACACGTTCTGATGGTGCCAGAGTCAGTTCACCATGTGGTTCCCAGTAAACAGAAAGTCATTTGCACATTTTTGGCTTTTATGGTGTTGTAAAAAATGATAATAGAAATGTTAACTGTTGATGAGCCCACATGGTGTGTTGGGAATAATCATACTGGAGTCTAATGATTGTGGCACTGGATCTAGTCTGCCCGATCACCAGTACCTGGTGAAACCTTATCATACCCTGCTGGGAATGCGGGACGTAATTCAGCGTGTGACTTGCCCCAAATGAAGACTGAGAGTATTTCTGTCATTAAAACCAAACATGAAGCCCTTTGAGTTTCTGAAAGTTGCAGCTATTGTACGTGCAGTATGTGCTCCTCTCTGAATATCACAGCTGAATATCAGCTGTCAGTGTTCATTATGCTCAGTTTTCTTCACTCTCTCTCTGTATCATGTCTATCTATAACTCTGGGTTCTGGTCTCTCACCTGCTGTCCCCCATCACCTCAGCTCATAACACAAAATCAACACAGTTGGGCTCTGCACATACTGTAGTACTTTCAGAAAAGTCCAACATGTCACATTTGTCTTCTCTCTCGGATGAATTAAATAGACTCTGTCAATGTATTCAGTTTGAACTTTATAGTCATATTTTAGCAGGTGTAAAATGCCACGAAATAACCATAGAAATAATCTATTTGATTATCAGTGAAGTGAGAGTCTACCTGCTCTGTGAACTGTGGTTCGTTATCGGTGCAAGTCTTTGACCACATAGTCTCCAATAAAACTCACAAGCTGTAATTGTAATTTTTTAAGCAAACGTGAAGACATTGTCACAGATTTTTTAAATTTGGTTAGGTGCTATTTTTTCCCCCACTAGATTTCAGTCAAGATTTGTTCTTCTAGACATAGAAGCAGTACATAGTAACATTCTGTTGAGTGTTGTGGTGAGTGCACAGTCTAGTGAAAAAGAAGAAGGAATTCCAACCTCATGGTTGATCTGGTTTTGATTGCAGCTCATTTATGTTAAAAATGAAAGTATTTACATGTCATTATTACAGTACACTGTAACCGTAAACTGTGTGTTACAATGTGTCATACTCTGTTCCTTCTGTGTAGGCAGACCTGACGCAGGTGACTTTAAACATTCACTCACACTCACTTAGGTCAAAACAAAACAACTCTTCTATTTAATGTCTGGTAGATTTCAGGGTTCCAGTGTGTTCATGAAAGCACCTGTTAGGTTAGGCCTCTATAGACTTACACTCCTGAGAGACCCCCTTAATGCCAACCATGGCATGCCATTACCTTTGTGCTTGTTTAATAGTTGTAATTCTTCTTATGTGTCCTCTCCTCTCTTTATTCTCTAGTGAAAAGTACTGGCTCTATCCAGTGTTTGTCGATCAATGTTTATCCGTTGCCTCTTGTTGCTCTTTTTTTTTGTTTCTCTGCTCTTCACTTGCCAGATTCAGTTTTTTGCTAATAGTTTTTTTTTTAATCTTAATACTTAAGTCAGTGTCTTAGGAGTATAATGTTTGTCATTTGCAGTTTTAAAAATAAAGTAATTTAAATTGAACTGGGTTAAGAGTCATAAAACATAGCTGTACAGTATATTCTATAATACTGTAGGTTTTACACAATATGCCTCAAGATGCAGTGTGAAACCTTAAAATGTTCTATACCATTAATACAAGCAAAATATAACCAAAATGAACATGAGTTTAAAGTTAAAGTAAATCGCAACTCGCAAATATGTGAATACAGTAAGTACACAGCATCAAGAAAAAATGACCAAATATCTGATCAATACTGAATTTTCTTTTCTGTAAAAATATCTAATCTTGCATCTTATCATGCAGATGTGTAATTTAGTAATGTGTTTCATAGTTGGATTGAGACCTGGATTAAGGTCAGGTCAGTGTCTTTTTCATCTTGTATAAAGTCAGTTTAATTGAATATATAATGTCTATATGCAAATATAAACATTAAGTTATGTTTCTCTAACCATAACTAAATGTTTCTCCTTCCCATACCCAATCTGATGCATCTCATGTCTCTAGTGTGTCAGTCCTAGACGGTGGTCCCACCATCGAACCACACCACCTGTTCATAAATTTATTATAAATTCATTCCAAAGATATATTAAATCACAGCACAACACTGTTATCTTTAAAACATGGTCTTTTGTATAAGACTAGTTTGGAGGACTAAAGCCTTATGCCTTGGATTTTGGGTTTATTTTTTTGTTTTTTTCTGAACCTGTGTATAAATATGAATATACTTTTTTAAATTAACATGATACCGCATTTTATAAGGTTTTCGACCTGACCTGTAGAGTAACCTCTTTCTCATTGTGTCTGTAAATGAGTGACAGGAAATGAGACCAAAGGGAGGGCTATGGGGACATGATGTCAAGTGATCTGACAAGGGATCAAGCTACCATGGATGGTTTTGAAGTTGTCTTGAGGAGTTGGGGTAAAGGTCAAAGGTTGCCTGTCATTGTGGGAAAAAATGCTAGTCTGTTACTTTTCAGTCTAAGATGTCAGTCTGTTTATCTGCCTTCATGCCCATCTGGCCAGAGTGAGAGGGTGCTGTGGCAAAAATGTGTATGGCTGCAGTAAGAGGGAGTGTGTGCTGTTAGTTACTGTAAATAAATATGCACACATTTCCATAGAGCTGACAATATAATGCTGCATCAGACTGAACTGTCAGCTCTCCCCTGACATTGGAGAGGAGAGAAGGAGAAAAGAGGAGGATACAGAAAGGATGAAAGGAAAGGAACAAAGAGGAGGAAAGTGGAATACAGAGGAGCCATCAGAGGACATACAGTAGGAGGGTACACACACACAGACTTTGCTATGCGGTGACCTGCTGCAGACAATTATGTCTCCCTTGCTCTGCCACAATCAAATTACTGCTGGAGGACAAGGGCTGCGGACAAGCCCTGCTGTGACATACAAACACACACATTCACTCCCTGTTCCAACACATTGTTCAAGCTAAGTAACCACCAACACGCTCCTAAGAAATTCTAAATGCCAAATATCAGTGTCTGATTGATAATCTGCATCATCTTTGACTTTATGGTTCAGCACCTGAAACTGAATGAAGAAAGAAATAAAACATGGTAACGAGCACAGTTTAAATTAACCATATAGCAAAAAGAATGAGATGGTGTATGAATAGAAACAGAATATGTGATCTAATGAATTAATTTTGGTAGAAACATTTATTACTGTATCAATGTTTATACACCAGGTTTAGCAGATTATTGTAAAATCTTGCTCTGACATGATGCTACCAGTTGCAGCTTACTGCCTTTCATACATCAGCACTATTGTGGAGTTTTAAGAGATCTACAATAATCTCACACTACTTCACACTTTCTGACCTGAAAGCAACATTACAGTATACAATCATAGCATGACTGATACAAATGAAATTTGAAAGATGATAAAGAAATGGCTACAGGTATACGTTGCTATGCTGCTGTTTTTGTGAGGACACTGTCAAGATGGCAGTTGGGTTTCATCAATTCCAATGAAACTGCACAGGATAAACTGTTTAATCATGTTCAGTTTCATTGCCAATGCCCCACATTTATCAGATCAGGCCATTTCCAGACTGGTATGATTTTGTGGCCTTAACACACAAAGTCTTACAGTGAAAGATTTTACAGTCACTACACAAAAAGATTAATAATAATAATAATTTAAGTAAAAGTACTTTGGTCATCATTATTATTAATCACGTCAAGTACTACATCTACAACATAGGTGTATAAATTAAAGTCATTACCTTGGATTGGATGGATGAAAAAGGTCTTTACTATGACAAACAGTATTTTGAGTCTCACCTTTTTTACATAGCTGCTTTATATATATAAAATATAAAAAATAAAATTATATTAAATAAATAAATTATTAAAATTACATTTTGGAACAAACAAACAAATGGATGAACAAACAAATAAGCGAGTAAATAAAATAAAATTTTAAAAAATGCATAAATTATTGATTAATCCTGAAATTATAATCATTTTCAGAAAACAACCTACTGTACAATATATAATTGTTCAGCTCTGTAGACGTGTAGACCAAAAATAAACATATGGTTAAGGAGAAATCTGACAAGAGTGTTGAGTAATTAAAAGTTGAACCACAGTACTACATAAGTGCCAATATAAGATGTGGCAGTTAAAAGAGAAAAGGAAGTAGAAAGAATAATGTGACAAAAGAAAAAAACTAGGTAAAAGGAAACAGACAAGAGAAAATGTCACTGAGACAAGACTGCAGAGGATGGGCAGCAAGTTAGAGAAAGGCAACAGAGAGAAGTCAGAGAGAAAATATACAAATATATACAAAGGACTCCTCCTTTACAAGAATCGCAAATCATAATGTGAAGGAATGAAGTCAGATAAAGGAAGAAAAGAAGAAGGGTTGAAGGAAGAGGAACAGGCAGAAAGAGGGTTCTGGAGGAAAAGGGGAGATGATGTTGCTGTTTGCTTGTTATTCCAGCACTAATTTTCCCCATGGAGCTCATTAGAGTCTGGAGAGAAACGAACCACAAAACCTTAAAAACCAACAGAGTGGAGACAGAGAGAGAGAGATGAAGAGAGGATGAGCATCCATACTCTAAGAAAATAAACAAATAAAAAAGGCGCAATGAGAGAGATATGTTAAGGAGAACCAGGAGAAAAAATAAAACAAAACAAGATAAATACAAAAAAATAACTAAATTAAATAGATGGAGAGTAGAAAGACAAAATATTAGCCATCATAACTGGAAGAAAGAAACTCAGGGCAAAAAAAATCAAACAAAGCAGAGAAGAAGTGACTGGGAAAACATTGACAGACGTATGAAGAAAGAAGAAGACAATAACAAGACACACATATTGTGAACACCACCCACCACTTCAACACACCTGGGGCTGTGCCTGTTCTGGTTCAGACGTTCTGCCAGCTTCAACAAAATGAACTTCCAGGCCAGGCTTAAAGTAGGTTTAAGAAAAATAAAAGTTCAATTTAAATTTTATTGATCTCATCAGAGCAAATAAATAAGAAAACAGTAGATAAATCGATTTGATTGATTGAGAAAGTAAAGAATATTGTCATAGTCTAAATATTCACATGTATTTTACAGGCAAGATAATAATAATAATAATAATAATAATAATAATAATAATAATAATAATAATAATAAATGCTGTAGGTTCATATTGTAAGTAGAAGTCTTAGCGTTTTAGCCACAACTTGGTTTGACCCAAAACATAAACAAGAAGCATGTTTTTAATGAGCAGAACAGCAGTCTCACATTTCCACACACAATCACTAGTAAGTTTCTCTTAGAATATTTTTAATTTATATAACACTGATGTACGGAAATACAGATATTATAGTCACCCAGGTTCAGTTTTCAGTATTAGTATTATCATTATTATTATCATAATACCAGAAGAATAAAAACAGTGGCTTAGATTTTGTTATATTTATATATTCATTTGTATATTATATATATTTATAGTTAAGAGAGTTTGTGGTTGTAAGTTGGTTTCAGTGTCCAAAGTCCAGCGTTGAAGAAAAGCCAGGAAGCATCCGTGCTGGGAGGCAAACGAGTACAGCAGCAGAGAAAGTACATGAGGGAGAGGGATGAGGGCTAGGGCTAGGGCGAGAGAGGTGAGTGAGGGGATAACAGAGGTATACAAAAAAGGAAGAGAGAAAAATATGCACTTGTGGATAAACAGCATAGTCAAAGAGAGAAGATCCTGCAGAGAATGGGGGGAGGGGGGGGGGGGGGTTAACAGCATCAGTGATGGCGTGACCAGCAACAGAGGGACAGATTGGTGGATGGAAAACGAAGGAATGGAAAAAGCATGGCTGGACAGGATGGAGGTCGATGGATATGTGTGTTGCCAGAGAGATGATTGAGACTCTAAAGGAGCAAAATATCGAATCACTTTCTGTGTCGATGTGTGACAGTCGTAATAGTGTTATAAGAGAGTCGCTTTAAACACAGACTTCAGAGACTGCGCATGTGAAAATCCTGCTCACTTAACATCATTCACTTCCTGCTATCTAGCAGCATTTTAATTGAAAATCATCTGTTGTTGTCTGGTTTGTTTTAACAGTTTTCAAACAAACAAACAAATACATTGACACTTTATTTTTAAAGAAAATAAACACATTATATTTTATCCAAGATCTTTTCAAAATGCCAGAGCGAAAACTAAACAAAGGAACTGAATCAAGCTTTGTATGGCACAGGCAGATATAGTGTCTGGATATGTTCATATCAACAGTTTAAAGTATTTTTTATTTTTACAGATGTCAGATAAATAAAAATAATTCAGCAGGATTATGTTTTGTTGCATTTGCAGATCAGTAACTTAATTTATCCAGAAGACTTTACAACAACTATGTGATTTATATGTGAAACATTATCATTTTACTGTATATATGTGTTTATTTTAGATTTTCATTTGCACAGCTAGTTTCCAGTCACAGTCGAACACTACATGACATATATGACTTCTCTTAGATTACCAGTTATACTGTGGTTGATTCTAGCTGGTAAGCATGTCTATAGCTTTAGCTAGCTGTAAAATACACAAAACATCTTAATTACTTAAGACAGAGAAAAGGTAAAAGACTGATCAGGAAGCAGGAGTGGTCGACAGAGTTTTGTGCTAAGTAATTTAGATTTTTAGAAATTGTTAGAGCAGGATGAGATAAATAGATGTGTCTGAATGACAAACTGTAGTCTAAAAAGCTGAACATGGAAAAGAAAACGCGTCTTTACAGGGAATGTAAATGTGACCTTAGCTCTTGATTTTGAGATAAGTTTCCCAATGAAAATTGTAGTTTGGCTATGGCGTAGAGGATGATACAAAATCAGTGCAATTTATGTGAAGTATGATGAAAAAATTAAAAGAAAAGAACACTACAAATATGGTCACAGTACAGGAGATGTGGAGTGCTGTTCTTCAAGAAACATTCTTCAAAGCTTATTGATGGAGATGAATTAATTAATTATTGAATGATGAATGTGGAGGAGGGGAGAGGGGTATACTCCGGCTTTAAAACACTCTGGAACATGGAAATGATCAGTTGCATCTTTCAGCAGAGAATAAAAAAGTTTTGGCTGTCCCAAGCTGCAGTCAACCAAGCCACAGAGAAAACAGAGGAAAAGAATGAATGAAAGGATGGATGAAAGGAGGAGGGAAGTAAAGAAGCTGGCTTTATGCTTTTACGTACTGGTTCCTTCATTCTTGCATTTCACCCCTGTGTAATCGTTCTGTCAGGCAATTACATCTCCCTAACACCTCTAATCCTTCTTCCCTCCTCCCTCTGCACCGTCCCAAACAGAAGTCTCTTGTCGCATTTCCTTCTCTATTATTTTCTCGTCCCGCTTTTCCATCACATTCACGTCCTCTTCTTTTTAGCACGCCCCTCTCCTTTCACCATCTGCCCTCGTCTTCATTGCATTTGCCATCTTCTACCAGCTCCTCCTCCTTCGTTTCCACCCCCTGCACTTGTTCCTCTTCCTCTCCCTCTTCCTCTACATGGGGAACACTAGGAAACCGGAGAAGGTGGAGTACTTCCATCCTCCCATTAGGTTTCCTCTCTCCAGTTTGAGATAGGCGCGGTCCCCCTTCTCCATCTGGATAAGGACACCGTTGCTGGCTGCCTCACGTGTCACATCCTGGTCGCCGGCAAACGCAGAAATCACCGGCCACCCGTTGTGCATCAGGCTCACCTGGATATACCGAAAAACACACAGTTTAAAGAATGAAAAGGAGGATAAAGCGGCTGAGGGAGAACTCACAGACACAATATCGCTGACACAGACAGAAAGATGTAAAACATGTACCTACAACATGATGACCCTGCCATGCTGATTCACATGACAACATATTTTAAAATATTCCAAACTGCAATATTTTAAAAATCCTTTCAGAATTTCATTCATTAACATATACAGTATGTATTATAAAAAACTGAATATTATATTTACTTTGGTTAGATTTTATCGTTTGCATGTACTTTCATTTTTCTTTCGAATAAGAAGATTTAGATTTGTATACACACAAAGACACAAGAGATCCATCCATCTCAAAAAATGTTTCAGTGAAAAATAGCATCTTCCCATAAAGAGAAGTTGCTGTCAGTGGTGTGTCCCTCCCACTTCAGACCAGACGATACTCACACATACTCACACACCAAACTCCAGCTTTTATCACATCTCCTCTGAGCAAAAGCAGAAATACAAGCATCCTCAGATTTGTTTCACCTCCATGCTTCACTAAATAAATGTTTTTATGCTACCTCTGGCACTAGTGAGTCTCCAAAAGAAACTATTCTGAGAAATCTATTTTGAGAAACAATCCAGGATCACGCTGTAAAAAAACTGTATCTTGATAAGGACTGACAAACAGCATAGAGTTCATTTTCATACTGCCTTTCCAAAGATGGTTTTAGCTTACAAGACTATGACTGCATGTGGATTGGTTAAACATCAAGAAGGTAAAAATATAGTTAAGTCACTTACAGTACAGTATGACTCACATAATGCTAAGTTATAAAGGACAGATATAGTAAAATATATAGTAAAACATGTTGTATTATTGATATAAAAAAATGCACTATAACAGATGTCTGGCACATACAGCATAATGACACGGTATAGATTTTGGTATAGAAGGAGAAAACACTCTACTGCTAGTTTAGTTGTTGGTTGAGCAGATTTATTACACTAGATGTCTACACATATGACCGGACCCTGTCATACAGTAACTTTTTATAAATAACTAAATAACTGGTGGAATTATTACATAATGTCATGTCTGAGCACTAAATATTTCTGGAAGGAGGAAATTGCAAAACTGTATGTAACTAATACAAAACAGTCATAAACATCCCATAATTATACACTTACCCACCTCATTTCACCTGATGGTCAGGAGAGCAAGAGTGTGTGTGTCTCTGTGTAGGAGATGGAGAGACTGTCAGAGTCAAGAGCTCTCTTGACTCTCTTAATAGCAAACTGAACATAGCAACCAGGCTTTGTGTGTGTGTGTGTGTTTACAAACACTCAGACTTAAATTTTAAAATTCGGGATGAAAAGATAGCAGTAAAGACAACAGCACACTGGATTTTTCAATGTTCAATACTTTGTTAGTTAAGCCCACAAAATATTATACAGTTCTATCATATTATATGATATTTACAGATATCTGTTGAATAAATTGGCATTTTACTTCTAGTTTAATGGTAAATTTAATTGTGTTATGTGTAATGTGTTGAGTATTGTAGTGTTGTTTCCCAAACGTGGCACACTACTCTATCTAGTACACAGGCTGAAGGTAGACTGTGACAACCTTCAAAAGATTGAAGTACAGTCAGTATGGTACAGTAACATGTGCGCTGGCCATGTGAGACCAGGCAAACAAAGCATCACATGACATGAGAGAGGACTGTTTTGGCTGTTTGATCTGAACTTGACTCCTGTTGAACACAGATTGTGCTATAGGGAAAAAGATATCTCCTTCTTATTCATGTTTATTCAACTTTTGGATCACAGTTTGACATTTTCACACTCTCTCCCCTCTGATTCATATTCAACATCCCGTAGCAGTCTCCAAAACTGTCAACTATTCAAAAAAGTCTTTAAACCAACGACAAAAACACTTTTCATAAATAGAAGAGGGACACCAAAGTCATGAAGTTTCAAACTTTTGTACCAATGCAAATATTTTATGAGACAACCCAGAAATACTGGCATGTCAGCTTACACACAGTTGCCAGTTTTAACATACCTGCAATAATCTGTGCAGCCCCTTTAAATCACAGCTTCATTAGTATGCATCCCAGTTGATTTCAAACTCTTGGAAACATTAAAGACTGTTTCCAAGAGTCTTTAATCACTGAAACAAGCTGCACAAACATGAAACTTGGATCTTATCCTCATCATCAATAACTGACATCCCTCAAGATTCAAACACGTTCTGTAGAAATTAAGTTTATAAACAACTAACTTGCAACATTGTGTAGAATGTTTTTTCACTTTTTGTTAAATGAATAAATAAATTTACATATTTGGCTGTGTAAATAATGGTGGGTGGTGTATAATTAAAATGAACATAAAATAAACTACAGTTACACTACACTGTTAGATGTTGCAGTAAAATATTATCCATATTACTTTACTTTTTTTAGGTTAATGTTAATATTTTTCATATATATATACTAATATTTCCTTTAGTCTGACAACTGTCCACTTTGTATGACTCCACAGCAAAAACATCAATCATATCATGGAGAGGTGATTACAGAGTACACTGCATTAAAGTCAGTTCTAGGAGACAGGGTTCAACCAATGCGATATGTGTGAAGCAACGTGGTGGAGGAGGGAGGTGAGTTTAGAAAGAAAATCTTTTTAAGCATTTCTCAACAGACAATAACAAATAACAGACAAACATGACTTAAAGGATGCTAGTCTAAAAATATATGCACCTTTTCTTCTGCCAAACGGCAAGCTACTGTATTACCACATTGCAGGTGACACACAATTGGACTAAATACTAAGTACATTCAATACTGAGATATGCAACCAAAGACTTGTGTTAGAGTGATAACCCCCTTAACCCCATAGTTACCAATGCAATTTCCTAGTTTCTGGCCTTATTGCCCACTTTCTAAAGCTATTTTCAGTCCAAAACCACACAAACTATATTTCTTTCTTTCACACCTTCAGACCTCTAGTCTTTACCACTGCCAGGCTCATGCGTGCATCAGTTAAAATAATGTTTTTTGGCTTCACACAATGATCTTGGTTGCAGATAAGATCCATCTTGATTTGGTTACAATGTGATGGAACTATTTACAGAGTCTGAGCCAAAAAGTTTGTGTGATATTTGGCTTTTGGCATGTGAGAGGCAAGTCAAGACTTTATGTACAGTACAAAAAGCCAAAAGATCGTTTGCTATATCATCCCACTAAGTGGCCTTGCTTTATTTGGAGCAAGGAGAAACAGTTTGGGCATCAAACCAAAAACCTTTTGGTCTTTTTCAGATTTTTTTTTCTATTTCACAAGTAGAGTAAGAGCAAAAGTAATTTATAAAATCAAATAAACTGCTGCTAAAGTATCATACTAATTAGATAATAAAGAAAAATGTGTATTTGTAATGTTGTTGTGTTGTAATGTGGCAGCATTTGTTCATTAGGTGTTATACATCAATATGATAGTGAAAAAACTGCCAAATTGACCTTTATAGAGAAACAACATTATTTTGTCACATTAACAGAAGAACTCTGAAAAGCTCAGCACTCTTTCTCTCTCTCACACACACATACACACACACACACACACAAGGCCTGTGTGCCAATGATGCATGGCTGTAATAAAGCTGTGACAGTGGCTTTGCAAGGATGACACTGTGGTCACAACACACGAGCCCCCTCACACACACACACACACACACACACACACACACCCACACACATACACATACACAGACACCTCATATACACTTTCAGTCATCTACATCTATGCAATTACCAGCAATAAATATAAAAGCATAATAATAGGACTGTGAATTGTGTCAGCCCTCAATCGATCTGCATTCATTAATGCATGAGCACCAATTAACTGGTTGAGTAAGAGAGAGAGAGAATATCAAAGAGAAAGAGAGTGAGAGGAAGAGGAAGGAGAAAGCAGATACAAGAAAAGACGAAAAAAGAGCTGGAAAATATCAGGTGAGATGGCAAGAAAAAGTTGAAGAAGATGGTGATGGAAAACTCTGACTCTCGTTATGCACTTATTGCTGTGAACATGAGAACATGCTGTTATTGCATCATCAGTCTGGTCAACTGTCTTCACATGCCAATCACAGTCTGTCTGTCTGTCATTGTATACTGTAGATAATTTTGTCTTTTCACAAGCTCCATCATTTTCATTCAACTCTAGATCATTTCATTTGTTCTCTTTTACTTGTTCTTCCTCATCCTTCTCTGTACAGACACAGACTTGGAGATGGACACATACATTATGGCACATGTGTCTGGGGTCTGAAACATGGATCCAACACAAATCGGATTGTTATTATGGAGGTCTTTTAAAGTTTGTGTTAAATTTAGTCCAGGACATTTGAGGAGATGGGTTCAAAGAATATGTGTTAGTTTAAATATGAATATGACATGAATAAATGTTGAAATGGAGGTTACCTTGGTATATACACAGAATTGTAATAATCAAGCATTACATCCCCCTAAGGTTCTATAGAATAAAAGTCTATGTTTCCCAGCTAACATCATCCTTGATACTATATATGACAGCGAGACACAATTTTTTTGTCTCTTTCACACACTTTCTGAAATGAAAATATGAGCACATGGTATCTCCTTGTTTAGGATTTTCAGACTAATTTTGACAATATAATATGCATTTATAGGTTCCCATAATGATAAAATCAAATCTGCTCCAAAAGGAAGGTTTATATTCCATTTTCATAGATCCCCTTATAGTCAGATATTTTGAGATAAACCGTATGACGGGTTTGGTGTAAATACAGCTTCATCATGGAAAAGCTTCTGATATTTCACAGTAGGAAAGCTTAGGTGTAAATAATAAAATTAATGCTGGCTCGATTCAATTTACTTGTTTCAATTTCCGAATCCTGGTAATGTGCATGCTGGCTCACTGTCACACTGTATCACATGTAATTCAATCTTTCTCTATTTACAGAGCTAAATAAGATGTGATTTATTCCTGTGTAAACACAGCATTAAATCTTAGATCCTGCAGGTGATGTTCTGCAGAAAACTAAATAAAAAGGTCAGAACTTTACAAAACAATTTCAATTATAGACCAGGGAACAAAAACAGATCTTACAAATGTTAGCAAATCTTCACCAGTCTTCATCAATAGTGCCTCAGGGAGAAACATCATTAACTTGGGGAAACCACTGGACAAAGCCTCCAGCTGCCATATTTCTTCCTTAGTAAAAGGCAAAACACGCATCCCTGAATCATCAGTTGCTAAATATCAAAGCCAAAGAGAAAACAGATCAAGATATATCAGCTGAGAACCTTAAAGGCAGTCTCATTTAGGCTTTGGAATATACCGTGCCTCACACAGAGCTGACGGAAATCGAACTGGCCAACGATACAATACTCATATACTATACACACATACACTAACTTTTCCATGATACTCACTTTCAAATGTTTCAAGATGGCATTCCATTTATTATTTAAATAATGTCTGTCTTACAATTACATCTAAGAAACTTGACAATTACAGCACATAGGCCTGTAAAATATTGTGTGGCCTCTGGCACACACAAATGATACATTCTTGGAAAATAATACACAAACACTACCTAAAGTGGTTTGATTGAAAGACTGACATTCGTGAATACACAAGCAGACACTAACCTACAAAACTGAGCTCATGAAGTTTTCAGTTTAGAGTGCCTGTAAGTGTGGCCTTTATATCTTTATTTGACAGTTAACATATATTGTACCTCAAACCATGTAGTGTTTCAGCAACAAAAAGTAATATAAAACCTTCCATTTGTTCTGTATTGATTTCTCAGGCATCTGATCAGCATAACTACTGTAGGGAAGCTGTCAGAAAAGTAATATATTTACTTTATTTTTATTATGGAGGTCATAGTGGGTGGTAGAGTTGTGCTGGAGTTAATTTTACAGTATATGGGGTAGTTCTATTGTGTCCTGCCTGTCAGACTCAAACAATGTAATCTTTTTAAAGTAAAGATGCTATCAAATATTTTTGAAACACAACCAACTTTCACAAACTAACCTACAAAAACTACTATACTGCCTGTTTGGTGTATTAAATAACCCACAGTTAAATTTCATACACCACAAATAGTAAGAAGACAGTATCTGCTGGATGCAAACTATATTGTTATTATGGAGAAACGATAATCAAATGGTTCAGCTTCTGACAATGGGTGACTTTAAATGATGAGTCACCACAATGGTCAGTGTAGTATGTTCCCTCAACCAAATCCATTAAAATGTCATAAAAGACACAAATGAATGCTAAAGTAGTTATGTAGGTGTGAAGCTCATGCATTTAAGTACATTGTGTTATTGCAAAACTGACAAATCAAGGAGGGATAAATATTATGGGTCTATGAGGGCACAGTGATTTCAATAGTTCCAGTGTTTCTCAGTGCAGCATGAATGTCTCAACCCGCTCTTGAAGCAAGTTTACAAACAAGCCACTAAAAGCTATTGTCCAGGAGCCTGACGGCTCCCGGAATATGCAGTTTCTCTGGTCAGCTATAGACAACCGAACTCCATTGCCTTGTCTTTTCTTCCCACTTTCTCCCTTCACCACTTCAAAGGTAAGATGCAAAATGGTTATTTATGTGGCTTTGACTTGCATTTCTGCATCTCTACTGCATTAGATGATCTCTGTCTGAGCCAGCAATACGGAGGTAGGCTATTTTTATGTTTTCTTTGTCATAACTCAATTCATGCTGTTTATTCTGTTCACACCTCGTGGTGTAGAACATCAATGTCCTGCCGGCCACCCATTTTCTTTAGACATATTGAAGTGTAGTGACACATATTTACTTTATTCTCACGCTCTTATTATCCGTGAGGCCTCAAGCACCACATGAGTACAGGGGTGAAAACAGATGATGCTTTAACTATTTATCACGATGCCCCTAACTGAGTGTCGGCGATTCATGACACTATTTTCTATATGAATAAAGAAGAGCCTTTGTTGCTGTCACAAATGTGAAGATAACATGCTTAAACAAAATCTTATGAAAAACTGGGTTTTGAGCCAAATAAAAAACATATTTGAAACAATTTTGTCTTCAAGATCAAACAACATCAAATATGTGCTCAAATCTAAAGAGTCAAATTCATACTGTATGTCCATCCCTTCTAATATAGATATGACATATAAACATATAAGGTCTAATTGGGTAGCTGTTTAATGATGTGACAATGCTAGGTTAAACTTAGGTACAAAAACAACTTAGTAAAGGTTAAGAAAAATATTGTGAAGCCAGAATAATTCATTTGTTAACTCATACAACTGATAGATATAACCTAAACAAAACTGATCTGTGGGTCATAAAAAACTTCTTGCACCAACAACCTTGTTGATTTAATGCAAGACGTCAAACTGGGTCCTTTCCATTTCAACACAGACCAGAACGAGAAGGCGTCATTCAATCATGCAAAATCTTACTATTAGGCTACTATTAGCTGTTTGGACGTTACTACACCTAAGTGTAAATGTCTGAAAGTTGAGTCATGGCAACTGGACTTCTTGTAGTTCGTAGAAACGTTTCACCGCCTATCCAGGTAGCTTCTTCAGTCACCTGGAAAGGTGGTGAAACCTTTCTACGAACTACAAGAAGTCCAGTTGCCATGACTCAACTTTCAGACAACTTCACCTGGATGAATGAGAATCTCCACAGACATAGTTGTAAATGTGTTCACCCGTTTTATAGCATGTGGGACAGATATACATATGCAGCCAGTGTTGGCGGATGTCATCTACAAAACCAAACTAAACCAATCAAGTTAATCTGAGTCACTGTTAAATTAACTGAACCTTTACAATTTCAGTGAAATAAAACAGGCGATGACAGCTACGTTCATACACCACTACTACAGTATGTTGTGGTTGACCAGCAGGCCATGATGGAGATTAATAATTTTTTTACCTGTAACTACATAACATACTAAATTTCCCTTTGGGATTAATTGGGTGTATATTACATTACTTGGTAAACAGTAGCTATTTAACATTACTGATGCAACTATTTTCAGTGTATACTTATCCTTACTGTATGTGTGTGCGCTATGGTGAGATACACTGACATCATTTTAAAAGAGTGAATTTTGGTGGTTTTATTGAGTCTAATTGCTTTTGTTGTTTTAAACTCTATTAGATTAAAAACAACAACTTAAGACACTGTCATGAGTATTCAGAGAAAAGAATATGTTTTGATTGGAGGACAAACTTAATCTGCCTACACAGAGCCATTTGATGATATTTAAATTTTTCTGGAGGGGAAAGGACTTTAGTTGAGGTTCAGCTCCATGGTTCTAGTAAGATATTAATCTTTAAAAAGTGTCTTTTTGAAACAGAATTTTCCAGCACTTTAATGAAGTGGTGCTTATACAACACAAGCATTTTGTGACAGCAATATGACCATTTTAAACAGAGCATAGCCTCATTTATCAAAGTCTCCACATTCATTATGGATTATACAAAATATTTAATTAGAACACTTTGAGAATATTTTAAAAATTTAAAAAAAAGTGCTTTCAGTATATGTGTATCAAACTAAATGTGCAATTAGTCATTTAACATATCTGTACAAAATACATCTCAGTAAAACTTATGATAAACACTCATCTCTGCTCTATTTAACACATTTTAGTACATACAATTGTTTTGGCAGCTGTAGTACACTAGTAACTGTGAATATATTAAAATCACCTACTATGAGCTCTCACTCACCCTGTTCAAAATACATAACCACCTACATACTGCTCTATTTAAAGCTTGGTTTTGTATGTTAAGGTGCTATGGTGATTTATTTCATCTTGCTACATTTGCTCTTCTGAATGACCCATACAGCATTTTAAAAAGCAGATGTCTCCTATGAAATATGTGATCCATCCCTTAGTGATCCAAGATACTGTATAAAACTGTGTGTATTAAAAACAAAAGTACAAACATGGGTTATGTTTGCGAGAGCTGCATTACTCCTGAAATATAGAGCTACTCTGCAAAATGTAAAACATTTCCTTAAAGCCTAGAGTGTACTATGTAAAAGGCACAATGTCTTAATATGAGGAAAGTGCACTATTAAAAGCTAGAAGCAGTGTTTCCAGGTGTACTTCCTTCAATTGGAAAAATTCTGGTTACAGAAATGCTCAATACACACTCAGCATAAGATATTTTAGGGTAGCCTCCTTATGTAGCTTTCAACTATATACAGTTGCTTTAACCTGAGGCCTTTGTGAATGCCACGTCTAAATTCATGTTCGCACTATAAAAACCACAGTAAATTACACAGTAACATTTCTTTTTATCACATTTTCCATCTCGTGTTTGCGTCTTTTACCATAAATGTTTTTTTTCTTTTCATTGACATGAATTTTAGAGCCAGTGTTCTTTGGGTACATTAACATCTACTTAACAACGACAGGCTTATTAGTAATAATAAAACTGATGACTCTTACAAAGGCTGGATCTATCCATGTGTAATGTCTCTAATTATTTCTAATTTACAGTATTATGGTCTTCGAAAACAATTATAAAGCTCTATTCAGAGAGCACCTGACACTAAAGAGTACTGATTTTCAGTACCTCATGTGTTTGTCCTGCTTGTGAACTTTTTTCCTAGCTGCAGGTACATGATGTAATGTATTCACATCCATTTAATTTCAATATAGAACCGTTTATTGTGTAGGACACACCAAGAATGAAACCCTGTATGTAACAAAAAAGTGTTTCATGTGTAAGTTATTTTCAAGGAAAGAATGTAGGTAAACTATCCATTAATGGCTGTCTCTGAATAGCTGATGTGAGGTGTTATGGGCAATGTGATGGGGTTCTTTTCAGATCTCAGCATACTCTGTGTTTAGTTTGCAAGATTTGTATTTAATTGATAGGGTAAAAAATAAAGGGAGCTTGTTTGTAGCCCACACTCAGATCACTTTTTCCACCTCTCAAAGATGGATAGAGACACAGAAAAGGGCTGATGAGCAAAGAATACTCTGATCAATAGTTTCTGGTTTTGTCTGGTTTTCTTCCTATATTTCTCTGCACTCTTTCGGGGCCCTTTCTTTTTCTTCCTGTCCACATTTTTTCCTATTTATCCCTCCTCATTACTTTTATTCTCCTGCACATATTACCTTTATTTCCCTTGTTTCCACCGTCCTTCTATATTTCCCAGCGTTACTCTGTTCTTTATATTATTCTCATCATCTAACTCTTCTTAACCTGTGACCCTTGCAGTGTTTCTCATTCCTTTCCCATCCACTTTCACTCACCTTCTCCTACTGTTTTTTTTCTCTTGCATGCACCACAGTAGCTGCCTCTAAGGCAATCAAACAGTGGGAGTTTTCAACATAGCAGATGTGCTGGGTGAACAGGAGGATGAGTGGAGGAGGTTGAGGGTGAGCAGCACACAGACTGGATGCTTAGAGGACAGCCTACACCTGTCATTTTTATGTCAGAAATATGACAGAGCAAGTTCAGTTTATGTGCGAGACTTGGAGATGATTTAGACTAAATGTGACTTGACCGCACATGCTTTAGTCTATAGCCTAAAGACAGAAGTTGCTAAAAGCAGAATCTAAGGTCTAAAATGATATTAACACATAGGGCAACATTTCTGTTCAGTTTGTCTCTTGACATTTATTGCTGTAAATATTGTATGGCTATATTGTTGTTTCATACTGAGAAACAGTCAATTGGCAGAAATAACAGTGGCAATAGTAATGTGAAAGGCTTTATCACCATTGTGTTCTGCATGGTATGACAGACTTAATTACATGATTGCCATGAGTCAAGTGTTTGCCATCCACGCTCTATTTGCATTCAGTCACAAATGACTGCAAGTATTCTTGCAAGTATTAAGCTTGACACCCCCCCCCCCCCCACACACACACACACACACACACACCCATGTCACCGCACTCATTGTTGTTGTCATTGTTGTTGCTGCCATGTTAATTAATTCAAGACTCCAATAATAAAGCAAAGTAGCTAAACATAATGCCAAATCCCTGGGGATTCAACAGCATAATTACACAACTGTTTAATTTGCAAGTTATCTATTATAATTAACACTGTGTGGCTCGTAAATCGTCATCACGTGCATGTTAGATATTGGAAATTGGCTTGAGACAGCTCAAGTGCTTCCTATCACTTGACACATCAGAGAAGTAGGGGGAGTGCATCTAAAGCATAGTGAAATCGAGTTGCTAGGAGGATGAAAAGAAAGTTGTTGGGGCACACTGCAAGCAGTGCATTTAAATGCGCGTTGAGTGTATGGGGTAGAAAATTAAAAGTTTCCGTTTGCTTTGCCCCACCTTGTTAATGTTTTAAAATCGTCTAAATAACTAGAAGTCTGTGTCAGCCTGCTGCCTCTGTTTATGAGAAGAGTCAGAGACTGAAACGTCGCTGTCCGTGGTGCTGAAAGCAAAGCCACTGGCGCCGCATGCCCCTCATCGCGCTCACCACAGCACTCCCATTCTCCTGCCGGCTGCCCGCGCTTAATTTGGCTCTGTCCTCTGTGCATGTATTGATTAATTATGATTGGGCCAGCGGGTGGCGGGTGAGCTGCTTTCATCTGTTAATGCCCGCCTCCGTCGTTGTCTCACGGGTAAAGCATCTCAAACATCTACAAAATTACTGCCAGTGCACCTGATATTCAACTTTTATGAGAGAAAATGATTGTCAGGACAGGTGGGGGAAGGAGGCGCATGGTTAGGTCCATACGCACAAATGCATGCACATACACATAAGAGACAAACACAAGACCTGTATAGTTTGACGGTTGTAGACTTTGACTACATGGAAGTTAAAACTGTAAATCCCTTTCCGTGGCGCGATGAAATTA
Organism: Macropodus opercularis; assembly: GCA_030770545.1. Taxonomy (NCBI): domain Eukaryota; kingdom Metazoa; phylum Chordata; class Actinopteri; order Anabantiformes; family Osphronemidae; genus Macropodus; species Macropodus opercularis. The sequence goes on along the minus strand of CM061094.1, from coordinate 4,523,025 downwards.
CTTCTCTCCTCGTCAAAATTCTTCCCAACGTTTACCAGAACCTGAAAAGAAAGAAAGAAATAAAGACATCAATATTAAGTGTTAAAATGTATGTGCTATCCGAAGTTACTTGGAGACCAGACCACATATGTGAATAAAATAATAAAATGATTTTTACTGACAAACAATATTAACAAAGGAATAAAGACACACCAGCTGAAAAGCATGCACACATTAAGCCACAGAGCATTTCTGAAATCTATATAGGAAGATTATTCAATATTGTTTCTGTTTGTCTCAGGTAAACAGGTTTACTTTGTTTCCTTGCAGAATAACCTCTAGTGATCATCTATTCCAGTTGCCATGATTCTGATTCACTCATGGAGAGGAACAACTGTGCTTTTACCTAGGCTTTTTTTTTATCGCTGTCAGAACTTTGAAACTTTATTGGGAACTTAATCAATCATTCAAATGGTATTTTCAATTATGCATTTCCGCAGCCAAATGCCTAGTTTTATGGACGGAGGCGAACTATGGCGCGTAATTGAACGGCACTTTGATGGAGAATTAACCTTTAGCGACGGGCGGGTAGGACCTCGCCCTCACGACCTGCCGTTATTAAATTATTCGGCGAGATGTCGGTTCCCATGTCTTGCATTGTCAGCTCAGAAAGTTGAAATGATTAAAAGGATTCCTGGCTAGACTTTCATAACCACATTGGAAGCGTATCACATCTTTAATAAATAGCCCCACTCCACTTAAGGTTATCTTAGAATGGAGCGGTCTCAGCTGCACGGGAGACCAGTGGAGCACGACATGAAGCTGCGCAAAGGACCAGGCACTGTACAGCGATTAAGGGTTTCATTATTCTACACAACATAACGGCTAAACTGAGCTTTTATTGCTCATTTACTATGTATAATGTTTGGAGTTATTTATGCAGAAACATACATGTCACACATTAAAAAAATAACTTCATTTTCGCATTCCTTTAAGCGCTATCCTTCTAAAAAGAAGCGGAAAACAACGGAAGCACTCGGAAACTTGCTTTACTTCTTTGCAGTCGCTATTTCTATTTAACAGTACAAAATGAAACATTGTACCTACCCGGTCGAAGTAGATGACCATGGTCCGGTTGCTCATCTCGGAGGGCTCGTGGTTAGTGTTCCGGACTGCAGAGAATGCCACCTTTGCGCTGCCCGAGCGCACTGAGATCCCGAGCGCCGTGCCTGTGGGGTCCGAGGTCGGGTTGGAGTCGCACACCACGAGGCACTTCCCTTCCAGAACGATTGGTTCCGTCTCGTTCTGAGCGCTCGTCGGGCTCGCCGCGAGCCACACGGCACTCAGCAAGCAAAAGGCCAACATGCTGGACCAGAACGACGAACTTCTTCGGTCGCACCTTTCACCGCGGATCTCCTTTTTAAAAGTAAGTCAGGAAGACTTCCCCGGTGTTTCCTCGCTGAACCTGGAAATGTTCTTTTACAACTAAGTGCCACCAGGTTTCTTGTATTCAATTAGCCTGTAGCCAACAGTTTATCTCTCGCGGAGCGTGTGAGAGAGGGAACCAGACCGTTAATTCTTTGGCGTCCCTACTCCTTATCTTTGAAAGTCAGTTTATTACCCCTGTATTTCCGATCCAGGTCCCGGGTTTAACCTGCTCTTCTCTTCTTTTTTCAGTTCTCGTCGGCTTTTCTGTCACTTGGAAACACAATAAGCGGGAGTCGAGCGCGATGCGGAGGGGCCCTGGACGAGTGACGAGGCTACAGAACTCATAGCGCGCTGGGGGGGAGCTCCGTCTGCTCTCTCTCGCGCGCGCTTGAATTATTGATATGTGAGATATGAGCGTTTCAAACACAAAAGGCTAAGGAGGAAGGGACGCGGCGCGCGAGCAGATGCTCCCGCCTTGGTCTCACTATTTTTTCACCAGACCCCTCCCTTCCCCAGTAATGGAGACCTATCATCAGATTAGCGCGTGCGCGTCTTCGATATTTTCCAATCACCGCGTAAGGACCGCCCCTCCCCGCCCTACGACTTCTCTCTTACACACACAAGCACGCGATTGTTATATCTATCTATCTATCTATCTATCTATCTATTACCCAGTTTTCTCTTTTACATGCAGTTCTTTCTCTACATCTTAAACATTTTATATTTATTGCCTCCCCCAACGACACACACACCTCCTTCCCCACCCCTTCCTCTCTATCACCTACTCACACCTCCCTGCAGCCTACAGGTGAACACAGAAAGAAGCAGTAGTCTCTGTGAAGGAGGGACACGATCCACATTCATGATTCGTGATCGCTGTTATGACTGTTATTATAATGACTGCCACTGCCACTGAAGCAGACTGCCTGGGAACAGAGTTGGTAAAGTGCTGTGTAGACACATTTTGTTTATAATTAAATCCAGATGCAAACTGAGTTACAAACAGAAACAGACAATGAGTAGACATAATGGCTGAACAACACGGAATTTTCAAGTAAAATTAGGCACCTTCAGTGCAATGGTGGTGTTAAGGAATGTTCAACAATGCAGAAAGTGTGTCAAATGAGAACCAGGGGAAAACTATCCAGCAGAGACACACAGACATGACAGGACCAGTTATTCGGTTTTCACTTTCAGAAGGCTGAGGGATGTGTGTGAGAGAGTGAGACGTGCTGACGTTTAATTGCTGGTAAACACCTAAGCTGCATACTACACTTTTACACTTTTACACTATACATGACAGTAAAGATGGGAAATATCCTTTAAACCTCTAACATAACCAGGCTTGAGGTTAGGTGGCCATCTTCGACCAAATGGGGTGATGATTCTTTATTTCGCCATCCCTTCTTTAATTTAATTTAATTTCAGCTGTTCAATTTATTATTTAATTTTGCTTTTCTTTTCCTTATAATTTTGCCCTGCTTCATTTGTTTGCTGCTTATTTTCTTACATTCTTCTTCTTCCATCCCACCTCTCCTGTCTCCCTCTCCTTTTGCCCCTCCTTCCTGTCATTCCTCCAGGTTTCCTCCCTGTCTCTCTGTTGCAGTTCGTCTCTCCCAGGGGTTTCCTTCAGCCTCTAATACAAGCTGACGGTGAATGACAGGCCAAAAGGACTTCTCTCAGATGCAGCACCAGGAGACAAACCACATCTACTCTCTTTTACACACAAGTAAAGTCTTTTGCTCTTTTCCTCCCTCTCTTTCTGACACCAACACATTCTCCCACACTTTTTGTCATAAACTCAAGTACACATGCTGTTACGCATTGTGTTCCTCCTTCTTTCTCTCAACCACATTACTCTTTTGCCTGTGACAAAAGTGTGTGTGTGTAGCTGTCTGAGGTTGCTGTCTCAGTCACACAGGAGAAACAGAGCTCATTGTTTCTCAGGGTGACACTGGTCTGACTGCAGTTTAACTGGACTGACAGGCACAAGCTGCCACCTCTTCTCTGTGCACCTCTTGTGACTGTGTGCTGGACATTAAAGAGCGACTGTGGATACTACAGTTATCCCCTCTGGACCACAAATCCTGTTTTCTCTGCTGATTGCCTGTCTGTCCACCTGCCATCCATCTGTCTGTACAGTACTGCCATGACATTTAGGAAGTGACATCACCAAAGTTTATTGTTGGTAACACACACAGGAAAAAAATCTAAACTAATGTTAATAAAACCATCAATCACTTGTATCACTGTATCACTGTAATTATGAAGGGAACAACCGCCCAACTAGCAGCCACAGTAATATGAGGTAAAATATGGCTTTATTCACTTGGCATATTGTCTGGAAGGTGTCCTATTGTTGTCACTTCAATAACTTCACTTCAATGTTGTCACTGTTTGGATACTAATGAGGTAAGAACAAGCACTTTTTTTTTCATTTGCAACGCTATATTTGTATTATTTTTTTATTATTTTTCAGTTTGAATTGATTTGGACTAATGCAACTTCACGTAGAATCCTCATTTCCGTGTAAAATCTCAAATTGGTTTTGATCATACGGTGCAGTTGTATCGTGTCTGTGGAAAATTGGTTAATTCTGTTAAAAAACATTACAGTCTATTCAGACTGACAAAATGAAAACTAATTTCTATGTTGTCATACACACAATTATTACACCTCCTACTGTGAGTTTCCAATTAAAGAGTACTGAACTAGTCTGGCTATAACACTTCAAATGTCTGACTAATCACATCATATTGTTTTTACTCACCTACAGGAAAAAAGTCAACTATCTGTACAGTACATCACACACTGACAAATCCGTAAACTGCATCAACTGCAGTGAGACACAGAACCCTTCACTGGGAGTGGAACAGGCTTTGTTTGCTGTAGACAATTTCAGTTTTTAATTATGTGATTATCCAGCTACAACTGTGATGTATTAGTTTAAAAATTAACAGCCACTTCTAGACACTGATGTGCTTAGGGCAGAAGAAGTAATGATCTAAGCAATTTTGTATATTCAAAAAGATGATATGGTGTGAAATTTGAGAAAATTGCAAAAAGGCTTCAAGCAGTTCAAAGAACATTTTAAGATGTATAAAATAACTTCTTCAGATTGATTACGTCCATAACGTCCGGTGTCCACCACCAGATTTGGTTGGTTTGGCTCCAGAAACCTTATGGCCACAAATATGAATGGTCACATAGACAATAGTGGTGGAGAACATGATCCACTCAAACCCTATGTGGTTCTCTCTGAGGCTCCTCTGCCAGTGACTTATGAACATATAACAACTGAGCTAGAAAGCTATAAGCAAGCCCACATAACTCCTCCACCTCCCACTAGTCCAGCTTTTCCCAAACAGAGTTCCAGAGCCCAGGTTGTGCATGGAGGTTAGCCCGGCTTTGAAATGTCCATCACCCAGAGTATGACTTACTTGTTTTGTTATGAACCAGACACGAGGTGAGGTTGGACCCAGGTGCAAATGAACCCAGTAGGCTGAACCTTCGCACAACAAGATTTTATTAACTAAGGTCAAACAGAAAATCACAGCAGAGCTGGAGAAAACTACAATTTGGGATAAACAAGAACACAAACGATAGTGGGCCAAATTCAACACTATGAGCTAAACTATGTAAATATTACAAACCAAAATTCACCGCAAGCGGGATAATACAAAACGTTATTCTAACTGTCTATAAACACAAAGTCACCGCAAGCGGGAAAAAACAAACAAAGTTATCGCTACCGAACTAAAGACACTGCAACGCAGGAGAACAAACAGGCTATGAAAAACTAACTGACTGACTTACTGAAGTTGAGTAGAGCTAGAGGTCGGGGAAGAGGGAGAACAAACGAACCAAGCAAACAGGAATGACACACCAGCGACAAATGACAGACTGAGGGGAGTATATGAAGACCAGGTGATGATAATGACGAACAGGTGTGTATGGGGACCAGTATGGGAACAAACAAGGAACAAACTCAAAGTCCAAAATAGCTCCCCCTGGTGGGGAAGCGAGTCCATACTGTCACATGTTTTGGGAGACACAGTAACATTTTAGGGTCATTTGGACACACAAACCACTTGACCACAATAAGGCGATCTATTAAATATTAGTTTAAATAGTAATAACTTTAGCCCAACACACAGACAAGGAGTCAAACCACATCTGTTTGGAGAAAACATATATTTGATTACACTTCACCGACACAGCAGTCACAGAAGACTGGATTACACAAAATAGCTAATTTCCTGTTCTTCTGCCTACTAATGCTCAACTTTGAAACATTTTCCTCCAACAAGAATCTACTGTGTATTTATTTTAATTACCATTACTCCTGAAGTTCTTTTCTTACTGCCTGCTACATATTTTCAGAGTGTAAAAATATAACAAAATCTCACAAAAGTTTAACACAAGATATTAAACATTAAAAAATAGACACTTGAAGATGGGGACTTAATTATAGATTATCTAAGTGTGGAAAGAATGTGTGAATAATACATTCATGCAAGATACTGTACATATGCAAACATGTACATGTAAACACACATTGACATGTTTGCACACATGTACAATAACACACCATCACCAACACTCCATCAGCCAAAAAGAGCAGCTCAGAAGAGAAATCTTGGGTCCCCCAGTTTCCAGTAAAATAACACGCCCACATATTCTTACACACACAGAGGCTTTGTTCCAGACCAAAACATGCATACACATATACACTTGTGTACACTGAGCCAGGTAAGCACACAGAGATCAGGGTTAAGCAGGCATTAGTGAAATGCATTGTCTGGTGATTGGTGGCCTTCCTCCTGAGACACTGTATGTGCATGTTGGTCGGTTCATGTGAGCCTGAGCTAGAATGCGCACTACCTCAGAAAATTGAAGTTGGATGAATGGAACTAATGCCCTGTCCTTGCTGTCTGTTCTCTTCATGTTTCATTGGGGAGCTTGATCTCTGTTTTACGCTTGTTTGTACATATCAGACATTTCTCAGAAATGTGACTAAAGAGAGAGAGAGACCAGCAGAGCCAAAGGATGCAATCAATGGCAGTGACGTTACAGAGTGAGCATTGACGGATGGGGACAGTTGGCAAAATGGAGTCTGGTCCCAATAATTGTGATGGTCACTTTTCTTTTTTTATTCAGTATCAGTGTCTGACTGATCAAAGAGGAGGCTGAGATACTTATGTGAGGCACTAAAAGTAAAATCACAAATGGTACAAGCTATCTTTAAATTATTAAGGGAGTACAGAGTAGCTGGATTATTCATGTGTTGAACTCAGGTAATCTTGGCTTCAGTCTGAATTTAGTGAGACAACTAGTCAGGCAACAAATCTGGAAGCATATGAATAAATCTGGAGCATATTTGGGACAGAAGGGACAGAAGGTCTTTAGGCTTTGAAAGACCATCTGCTTAGACTATCTAAATCTGAGCATTATAACAAACATGCCAGAAATAAAAATAATTTAATAAATTATAATTACAAAGTACAAAATAATATTGTGAAACACACGTCTAAAACAAAATCAGAGAACTGATGTGTCAGTCCTGTGTTAGAACAGTGTATCTGCTCAGTGAACAGGCAAAAGGGTGTCGTGTGCACATAACAATGTATTACAATACATTACAAAATACATTATGAATTTTCTGGTACTCATACTCATACAGTATGAGTAGCCTTATGTCCTGTACAATCAAACTGATTCATCACTTGTCTAACCAGTTCGGATAAATGTGGCTGCAAACACATCTGGATACTAATTTTGGGTGAGTTTGGGAGTGCATGTACTGTTTACATATGTCCTGTCTGTTTCACAGAGAAACTGTGACTGTAGGCCAGTTTCTGATCATCTGGTAGCAGGCCTGTTTTGATTCCTGAAAATCCAGTTTGCTTATTTCTAAGGTTGGTACAAAATAGCAACATAAATAATATAACTATTACCTAACCTGACTGCATGGCATAGGCGCACCTGCAGACGTAGCAGAGAATTAACAGAAACTATGAAACCAGGGTTTTGATGCTGCAACATTGTGTTTTCGCTGAAGCACCACATTAGTTTTCCATTAAATCCAGATTAATGGCAGATTTTGTAAGACTGAATCATTATTCACAATGATAGTTGTGCATTATTGTGTATGTACAGTATGTGAATGTATGCTGGCAGGGTAATACTGAACATCACTAAAGCTGTAAAAATGTACATTTAGGACACCGCGGTGCAGTGGTCAACTCAACATTGACATATTATCACCTTTTTAGTCCAACAAGCATTGTTGTCAAATATGGGCCTATGTATACATTGAGCAGGTATAGATCAAGATTTATGTCCACCGGACAATTCAAGGACCAATATTGACTCTCTTTTAGCCCCAGTCTTGGTGTGCATAAGCTCCTAGGGGAAATATGTGGCTATAGCTGCTAAATGTTCAGCTAACTGTGTCTGTTTAGAGATGAGCAGGTAGTGTCTAGTGGGCTTTGCAAGATTTTAGAAGCATTTAACTCTAAACAGCTGTCTGCTACAACAGAAAATCACATTACAATAGCAGCGAGAGTACTGGGACTGATAACAACACAGTGTGAGCGCTTGTAAAGACTGTAAAGCTGAAGGGAGCACTATTTCTCTGTAGGTTCATCTCTGCAACCAACTCTTTTGTTCACATCGACATTTATTTGTCATACATTTTATTACATAAATATCACTTATGGCAGCTTTTACATGGTCTGAACTAAAGCCTGTACAGTGTTTAGATGAATATTTATTATTCTTAATTTTAGCAGTTAAAATAAAGACCTAAATTCTATATGTAGATGTTTTGTTATGACACCTGATCCCGACTTCCTTGCAAGATCCTGTGTCTTACTCTGTTTGTATCAGCACCATAATTTTCTGATTCAGCAAATCACACAGATGCAAATTGAAGTGGGGTTACCATTAACTGAATTATTGTCCATTTCTAGTACATTTCTTAAAATAATCAAATCAACTATGTAAAGTGTGGAATATAATCTGATTTACTAAACCTGATTACGTTTTGTTGACAGGACATTGGCACATCTGCTGGTTGCTGGCCATGGCAGTCTAGTGCACGGCAAGGTTGTCACATCTTGTGATTTGTAATTTCCATGAGCAATGCTGCAAGAGGACTACATAAGACAGCTGATACTTGTAAAGTATCATCAAAAGTGTGAGGCGGTAAGTTAATCAGTATCAGAATATTGTTACAACTCAAACCTTACCACATCCAATAGTGGGTCAGTGACTTTATGTGTTTTTGTTTGCCCAAGATGAAGATGAAGAGTAAAAATGTTGTTGTCCTCGTTTTTTACCATGAAGTGAGCACTCAAAAGTCATAAGCAGTAGACTCTCTGGGAACTATTCCATCAATATTACATGATATCCATCTACTATCAGCGACAAAGTAAAGCCACTCAGAGCAGGCATACTCAGTATCTGAAACTGTACCTTGAGTGCATATGTTTCCTTTCTATGTTTAGATATAAATAGAAAGTCTGGCATGAGCTGCAAATTCCGATTTTGGATGTGGGCAGAATGTTGATGTCTGATGAAAATTTGTTTGACTTATAGACATAAAATTGAGATGAATAGTAACTACATAGGATTTTGTCTTTCTTCTTCTTTTGGACAACCTGACAGTCTGTACTGTTACAGACACATCTACCTGAGTGCAGCGGTTATTAGTTCAGAGGATTTGGGAACTTGTTTCAGCACATTTTGTGACTCATGTGGAGGTGCTCAACATGAGTCAGCAATGTCTACAGGGGGTTTTCAGCCTCTAGCACTGTTACAGTTGCAGTGGGTTGTTTTAAATAATACTTTCTTTGTGAATGGGTTCTTCGTTTTTACAAGAAAACCCTTGCCTCTTTACGTTTTTTGAACAATATTTTTCAATAATAATATAATTCACACAAATGCACTGTGTCTACCGGATATGACAATAAAATATCTCAGAAATCTGCAGGGTCGGGGCAGAAGAGTGGGAGTAACTCAGTACCTGTATTCGAGTAGATCCTAGAGGCTGCTGCTACCAGGCTTTTCTCGTACCTTGTCACACAAATATTACAAGGTTTATCCCACACCTGCACTTCAGCTAAACGTTTGTGGTAATTTAGCTCATTTCTCTCCACAGAAGCTTCACCTTGAATTGGTGTGTATAAACATGTCTTATTTTTGCATGTACTACCTGCTTCAAGCGTTACAAACACTGCAAAACTAAATTAAACTCTTAAGCACTCTCATGGCTGTCTTTAGACTCTTTAACGAGACTTTTTGGCACTAGAGGCAGACAAAAAGATTGGTTCCCTTACTGGAAATTTATAAAACTAGACAGGAAACAGGTACAGTAAGTGACATACTATAACAGATGAACACACACCACACAAGACAAAACAAACGCCATCTCCAAAATGTCACATTAGGTTCTTGAAGCTTTTCTACAAGATTATGGTTCTTGTTGAATTATCATATTATGAGCCATGAATCAAACTGTCCAGTGGCAGACCCTAATCATAACACTGCTACCACTATGTTTTACAAATGGGATAAGAGTTCTTTTTGTTTTGTTTTGTTTTGGTTTGCTTAGCTTTGTTTTTGTGACGATTTCTCAGTCAGATGCTGAGCGACGACATGGAATTTCTGGAGGGCGGTTCTTTAGATCAACTGAATTCAGTCAGACTTAACTGCATCTCGTCCTGTGCGCACGCCTGGTCACATTTAAGTGTCTCCCTCACAATCCCTGTCTGCTTGGACTTGTCTGTTTGCTCCACGTTTCCGACCTCCAGCCGATTGTTAAATCTAGTAAGTGCTAAGGTGTAGATTTAGTTCCTAGTCAGTTGTTTGTCTGTGTTAAGCAGCGTTTGCTTTAATTCCTCAGAGACTCTAGTTTTTGTTTTTCCAGCGGTGCTAAAATTTTCATTTGATTAATAAAGATTATTGCATCTCACTTTGACTCTGGTCTTGCTCTGCGTGTGACTCCGTCCGATCCGATTAAGTGATCGTCACAGTTTTGTTTTGTTTTGTGGCATCCTTTTGTCTCCCTGGTGATAATTTCAACCACTTTAAAAGCTTTCACTGTTGAACATGTGTACTCATCCTCTAAAGTAGAAGGGCAATACTCTGGTCTTCTAGTCTTACCTAAATATATCTTAGTCATATGGTCTTCTGCCCTCATGTGTGGTTTTATATTCTATTAGCCTCTTGAGCTGTATTCACCAGTACTGTTGAGAATCTTTTGGATTTTGGATTTTTGAAGTTTCTTCCATAAAGTGAACCTGGATTGCCTCATCTTGCATTAGGGCCCAGAAACCATATTTCTGGCATCTGGCATCAGAGGTTTGTCATTTATCTCATAATTCATACTATTTAGTCTGTCCCTCTCAGAGCCAGCTGGAGTAGGAGACATAGCGCAGCACTTGCCAGGATCTGCTATCAAGCAGATTGTTTTGCTACTTATCATTTATTTTCTATAAATAATAAAAGTGGTCTCTTGATGAACCGTTGGTGATGTGAACTGTAATGTTACAGGGGTATCTTCTACTCTCTCTTGTGCTCTTGGCAGAACACTACTGTCTTCATGTCAGCTTGGTAAACCAGTCACATGTGATTAGACAGCAGCAGAGGTACAGTAGCCATGAGATCATTGAATTTGATTTGCAGCATTAAATCAACATCAGATGATTTTTGACCTTTTCCTTATTGTCTGATTCACACTTCCCCAGTGCATACAAAAACTCAATTTCCCACATATCCCATGGCACAGCTACTCTCTGTGTCACATTGTGAAGTGAAGTAATCCTATAGCAGTAGTGGCACATTAAGGAAGACTTTCACCATGACTCCTCTTTATCACACCTATCTGATTAGCTGCCATCACTTCTCAGTGTCTTTCACTTTGGACTGCTCAGTTTCTCTTTATTCTCCATGAAGGGAAAAACCACTAAATGTATGCCTCCTGCACCCTTTAAATCTTGCCCAGTCTATCTTTTAAATTCCGTCTCTTTCTCCCATTTTCTTTTGTAGGACTCCCACTGCATGTAAATCTTCCTTCAAATGTTCAAATGTCATGATTCAGGACAGAATAAATACAATGCTACCAGTATTATATATATAAAATAAATTATACAGAAAATACAAAGGATGAAAATGGTTAAAAAACAGATTGGGCGGTAAGAAAAGGTTGAAGAAAAATATTGTACTCAGTTGAGATCTACTGTGGGGGTTTTATTTTTATGGCCTGACACTCTCTAGTGCTTTAATGTGTGTGTGTGTGTGTGTGTGTGTGTGTGTGTGTGTGTGTGTGTGTGTGTGTGTGTGTGTGTGCGTGTGTGCCTGTTCATATACTGTATATGTCTTCAGGGTACAAACTCAGCCTTGTGAAGTGTAATAAACCTGTAAACTAACAGCTAAAGAATTGAACCTTTACCTGACGTGACCTGCCCCCACCCCCAATGGCCTCTACGATTAACACACACAACGTCAAATGCCTGCTGTGTCTGAAATGTGTTATTCTTGTGATGGTGATTTTTTTTTTTTTGAGAGGAAGCTACTGTACTGATGTACACATCATACAGCTTCTACAGCACAGAATGTATTTGTGTGTCTGTGTGTGTGTCTTCGGTCTGTGTAAGGCGTATGTAATAAAGGCTTTCATTTGGTTATGGGGCTTCAGAAGGGCCATCCAGAGAAGCTGCAGATTGGATCTGCTGTGTGTCCGAGGAGAATGGGAAATAACATCAGCCGTCAAGAGAGGAAAGGTGAAAAATAACCTGTCATCACTTCTCGCTCTCATGCGCGCGCGCGCTCTCTTTCCCATCTTCTTCTTCCTGGCTGGCCCTCCTGCCCTTTGTAGCTTTCAATCTCAATCCTACTGGCTCATACAGTAGCTTTTCTTGCTTGTTTTTACACTATCTCGTTTCTTTATTGGTTGTTGCTCAACGATTTGTCTTTGTGTTGTTTCTCTAGCATCTTAATTACCTAAAACATGTGGGAAACAAATCTATCTTTTAGTATGACCTGATCAAATGCACCTTTTAGCATCCACTAACAGCATATGACTTTATCATAAACACGCATACACATAAAAGACACCATGCAGCCAAGAGCAGTGTATCTAATAAAAAAATGAATTCCTTAAAAAAATATACACCACTCTCAAAGTGAGGTCATGGATGTGTTAGCACAGTATCACACAGTATGATTAATGATTATTATTAATGTGCTATTCAAGTGAATAACCTCTCTGACAGGGACCTCTCCCAGTCTGAGAGGGAGGTTCTGGCTAAAGGCCTTAACTTTGCGATTACACCCAAGGAGGCTCCTGTCGTGGATTTCATCACAGAATCGGCCATTCGAAGTAACAACCTACCAACGTCAGAAGCTGAACAACTACGCCTCATTGTCTCTGCTGCTCTGGCCAGTGCACAGCCACCACAACCCAACCACACCAGGCAGGAGAGGAGTGCACTCTCAGCCCTCAGCAGGGACGAAACCATCACCATATTGCCGGCAGACAAAGGAAGATGCACCATTGTTTTGAACACCTCAGACTACCATCAAAAAGTTGTCTCACAGGACCAACACACCTACGAGAAACTGAAAAGAGATCCCACCAGCAACTAAAAAAAGAAAATCATAGCTCACCTTAAAGATCTGGAAACAGATCAGACTATCGACAGGATGCCATACCACCGCCTGTATCCTGGAGAGGCCTCTCCCTGCAATTATGGACTTCCTAAGATTCACAAAGAGGGAGCCCCGCTCAGACCCATAATCAGCAGCATCAACTCGGTCACATACAACATTGCAAAACACTTGGCCACTATCCTGGCACCTCTGGTTGGACACACAGACCATCACATCCAAAAACTCTGAGGAATTTGCAGCCAAGGTCAGAGGACTGAAACTGGAAATAGATGAAACCATGGTTTCGTTTGATGTAACTACACTCTTCACCTGCATCCCCACCAGTGACGTTTTAACAGCCGTTAGGAAAAGACTGGAAGAGGAGTGCACTCTCAGCACCAGAAGCAACCTTAACCCGAGTCAGATATGTTAACTCCTGGACTTATGCCTTAACACCATGTATTTCAGCTATAGAGGGGACTTCTACAGACAGAAGCATGGCTGCGCTATGGGCTCTCCCGTGTCACCTATTGTGGCCAACCTGTATATGGAGGAAGTGGAGAAGAAAGCTCTCGACTCTCTCAGGAACAGCTCCAACCCATTGTTTCAGATATGTGCATGACACCTGGGTGAAGATCCAGGAGGTACAGACATTCAAAGACCACAGAAATGCAGTGGACAGTAACATCGGGTTCACCAGAGAAGACACAGACTGGCCTTTCTGGACTGTGCAGTCATCAGAGGGATGACGGCGGTTTAGAAATAGAAATCTACAGGAAACCCACCCACACTGACCAGTACCTTTTGTTTGACTCTCACCACCCCCTGCAGCACAAACTAGGAGTCATCAGGACCCTGAACCACAGAGCGGAAAACATTCCCACTTCCACTATAGCCAAGAAGAAGGAAATCTAAGGGCAGCTCTCAGGACCTGTGGCTACCCCAGATGGGCCTTCAACAAGGCTGCGTCTCAACCCAGATAAAGGACAACGGAACAGCCTGACACCCAGAGCCAATGGAAGAATCTGGTCATTCTCTACTTGGCTGGAGTTGCTGAAAAGCTTAAAAGGATCTTTGGAAACTACAACATACCACACCAACACACTCAGACAGAAGCTTGTGCATCCAAAGGACCCAACACCGAAACATAGGAGGAGTAATATAGTATATGCAGTTCAATGCAGTGAAGAGTGCTCAGAACTATACATTGGTGAAAACCAAACAGCCATTACACAAGAGGATGGCCCAGCATAGGAGGAACACCACATCAGGACCAGTATCGGCTGTGTATCTCCACTTAAAAGACAATGGCCACTCTTTTGAAGACAACAACTTTCATATTCTGGACAGAGAAGACAGGTGGTTTGAAAGAGGCATTAGAGAAGCTTTACATGTACAGGTAAACAACCCCTCTCTCAACAGAGGTAGAGGCCTGAGCCCAACTTGTCTCCCATCTACCATGCTGCCCTTTCAACTATGCCCAGGAGGATCAAGACCATTTCACATGTCCCTCACAAAGGAGACACTTTTCTACAACAACCCTGTAATGGTTGGAGGAGGAGGCCTCTACCAACTTCCCACAGACTGAAGAAGCTACCTGGATGGGTGGATGGGTTTAATCACCTCATTTGGTGTTTTTTCTTGTTCAGTGAGAGAAGTCTAGTCTCTGTTGGTTGTACGTAGGTAGAGCCATTGTCCTGAGAACTCATGATGCTGCGCTCCTAACATGGATGAGTACCGGAGGTAATCAGCTTTCTTCTCACAAAACCCTTGGATCTCTGTTTTCAGATCCCAAACTCTTTTTAGCACTTTGCGCATGCTGAGCCATCGTACAGCTGTGTGGTAGCTGATGTCACTATGTTCAGTCTCATGCAACAAACTGCCTGTGATTCAACACAGCCTGCCTGCTTGCGACAACGTCAATTCAATAACGCTCACTGCCTTACATACCTGTATGTGATGTAAATAAAAACACAACTTCACAATAAAGCAATGCACATTCAGTCCATGTATGAGGAAAAATAAGAAAATATGTTTATTTTGTAATTTCCTATTAACCCTACGTGAGCCGGTCAAAGTCAACCAAAGGGATGCATGCGGCCGGTAGGCCATGAAATGCCCAGGTCTGGTCAATACCAAGCTATTACCTATTACATAATAATTAATACAATAATTCATATTGCAATACAATTATTCATATTGTATTAATTACCATAACCACAAACCACACAGCACAACCACAGAGACATTACCAAACATCCTGAGATAATTTGAAAATAGTGACTAAAGGTAAGATGGTTAAAGTACATTTCATCCTAAACGTTTTCTTCCGTTTGCATGACAGCTGGTCGGGAAGAGGAAAGGTGGGGCTTGTAAGACGAATGTGAGAGCGGGAGCCAGAGCAGTAAATTGAAAGAGAAGATGTGGGGGAGGTGAGAAAGACCAAATATATATAGCTGAGGCAGGTGCAGTTTTCATGAAGAGTGATTCAAGTTTGAGTATTGTTTACTGATTCCAAATGTGAGAAAGCAGCCTGGGTCGGTACAGACAATGATGCAGCATATAAAATATTACAGTAAGTATAGCATTCATATTTTTTGACTTATTGATTGATGGACTACCCAGTGAACAATCGCGATATTTGTGTAAGAAGAGCTACACACTCCATCTTAACAATTTCTTGATCACTCTCAACCTTTCTGACCAGCCTTGAATGTGATGTGAATTTTCTACTACCCCGAAACGCGTGTGAAGACATGTGAAGTGGGCAAATACAGGGAAAATGGCTAGAACAAAAATAGACAGACTCATTCTCCATAAGCTGCTGAGAAGGACGATTTAAATAGATTTGAATGGGAGGTGTAAAGTGGGCAGGCAGTGAAAACACTGTTGTGTTCACCAGAGGAAGCCAGACATGTTGGAGAACATTTGGTATGCAGCACCACCCTGAAGAAAAACATGTCATCGTGGCCAATGCTGAGTAGTAGATGCTCATTTTTCTCAGATTAGAGTGAATCTACACCAAAAACAGCAGGTGATGTCTTCAATTTTAACAAGGTAGGTAAGATACAATTCTAGCATCTCTGTTTATCTAAATGAAAATCTTGACATGTCACAGTGTCACTTTTATGTCTGTAGGTGTGTGTGTTGTGGTGGTTCTTACTTTTTTTTCATTGTATGTGTGTGTGTGTGACTTAATGTTTGTTTGCACTTGTGTGCAAATATCAGGGAGGCGTGAGGTGTCGTGTTGACTCTGGAGATCAATGGTTGATCTCTCCGCAAGAGGAAAAGGCCAATCTTCTACTATAATAAAACTGGCACATTAAACATCGATTTCTGGCTACATTTTTTGTAGTTAAGTATTTTACATGGTTTGTTTCTTATGTGTTATCAAAGAAAACATATTTATAGTGATGTTAAACTTATTGTTCATCTTTTTTAATGACCTACAGTACCTTATGTACACAAATATCCAGTTCCAAATCCAGTTTAAAGACAGCCACCATGGCAAAACAGCAAGCTGTGCAGATCCAGGTTCACGATGTCCTCTCCAACATCCTTTATTAGTGGGATGCTTCCATATTGGATTATGGTCAACTTGAATGTTGTATTGTTCATCCTCTTCTAAAAAGACAATGACCAACATCATGTGAACTTCAGTGACCACCTTGACTTTACATTTGTAATGCAACTGTGAATATTGTGTGGGCTGATGGAGCTAAACTTATAAGGTTTCCAGTATTCATGGACGTACTATGGTGGAAGCTTCTGTAGATGTCTAATCCAGAGCTACAGATATCAAAACAGTTGCCACTCCTATGTCTCTCATCACTGTGCAGGTTTATTAAGTGTGTTTAATAAAAACAGGACTGTGTGTGTGTGTTTTATCAGCTTACAAATAGTGAGTTTGTTTATATTTGCCTTTGGTGAAGTTCAGATCACGTTTCATTTTCAATACACAGTATACCGAAAACCAGGGAAACTACAAACGGTGCCATTGCTTTTACTTTCAACTCTCTACCTACAAGGAAAAAGCGGGTGCACAGTGGCTCAACTAATTAACACTCAACTTGCATGGATGTGTGTAAGCGTCTGTATTTCAGTCTGGCGGCAAGTTAAATTCACCTGATTGGATTGTGAAGATGAAAACTTGAGTTTGCTTTGCACGTCGTCAATTAATTTAAATATATGCAGAAAGGAGGGTCTGACTGACCCATTCACTTTATCTGCACATTAAGGCAGAGATGGAGGATGAGGGAGATAGAAAGCTGTTCAGGGAGAAAGAAAGAGCAAGAGAAACCGATACAGGTGACGTGAGAGAGAAAAGAGTGGAAATATAGGAAAAACTTCAAGAAAGAAGAGACAAAGACATGTCCACCTTGAGCAAGCATTTAGATTATGAACACATTACAGGATATTTGGATGAACTCAAACACATATATTTATAAGCAGAAATAACAAGGTCATTGTGAACATAATAATAATAATATTATTAATAATAATAATAATAATCATCAACTAATATAAATTCTGCTCCACTTACTCCACTGCTTCCATTGCTGCCAGTAGTGACAGTGCTGTCTTGATTATGGAGCTGTCACCACCAGCAACACTTGTGTCTGTACACTTTTACCTTGACTCATTGTGGTCTGTGGAGATTCTCAATCATCCAGCTCATGTTTATTTCAGCGTCGCTGTTCAGTGGCAGCTGGACTTGATTTGACTGGACTTGTTTCACATGGAAAACAAATCAGCTATTTACAGTATGTCACAGAAGTGAGTACACATTTCTTGTAAATATTTAATATATCTTTTCATGTGACAACACTGAAGAAATGACACTTTGCTACAATGTAAAGTAGTGAATGTACAGTTTGTATAACAGTGTAAATTAGCTGTGCCCTCAAAAAAACTCCCATTAATGTCTAAACCCCTGGCAACAAAAGTGAGTACACCCTTAAGTTAAAATGTCCAAATTGGGCCTAAAGTGTCAATATTTTGTGTGGCCACCATTACTTTCCAGCACTGCTTTAACCCTCTTGGGCATGGAGTTCACCAGAGCTTCACAGGTTGCCACTGGAATCCTCTTCCACTCCTACATGACAACATCACGGTGCTGGTGGATGTTAGATACCTTGCGCTCCTACACCCTCAGTTTGAGGATGCCCCACAGATGCTCAATAGGGTTTAGGTCTGGAGACATGCTTGGTCAGTCCATCACCTTTACGCTCAGTTCCTTTAGCAGAGCAGTGGTCGTCTTGGAGGTGTGTTTCAGGTCGTTATCATGTTGGAATATTGTCCTGCGGCCCAGTCTTCGAAGGGAGGGGATCATGTTCTGCTTCAGTATGTCACAGTACATGTTGGCATTCATGGTTTCCTCAATGAACTATACCTACCGAGTGCCAGCAGCACTCATGCAGCCTCATACTATGACACTCCCACCACCATGCTTGACTGTAGGCAAGATACACTTTTCTTTGTACTCCTCACCTGGTTTCTGCCACACACGCCTGACACCATCAGAACTAAATAAATGTATCCTGGTACCACAGGACATGGTTCCAGTAATCCATGTCCTTAGTCTGCTTGTCTTCAGCAAACTGTTTGCGTGATTTCTTGTGCATCATCTTTCCTTCTGGGACGACAGCCCTGCAGACCAATTTGAAGCAAGTGTGGCGGATGGCCTGAGCACTGACAGGCTGACCCCCCACCCCTTTAACCTCTGCAGTAATGCTGGCAGCGCTCATATGTCTGTTTCCCAAAGACAACATCTGGATATGACACTGAGCACGTGCTCCCAACTACTTTGGTCAACCAGGGCAAGGCCTGTTCTGAGTAGAACCTGTCCTGTTAAACCGCTGTATGGTCTTGGCCATCGTGCTGAAGCAGAGGTCACAAGAAGCGGTAGGTTTTTCTCAAAAACCTTATTTTTGACCAAGAAATACAGCCAAACATACAGATACCTATTTGGCAAGCATGGGAGGGAGTTTGACAGACAACAGATGTTCAGTCAAACAAGAGATAAATGTATACATAGCATAAGCATGTTGCAGGGTGTTCGTTCCAACCATCTTACCAAGAGAGACAGAACGGGGAGTGAAAGAAAATTCAAGCTCAAATGACCAAATTTGAATGTAAATTAAGTAAAGGACCAAAGGACCAAAGACCCCAGACAAGAGATACCTGATCTGAATAAATTCAGTCCAAAGAACCCATTCAGTGATAAACATAATGCTGGCACCAGTCTCTATCCTTTTCTTACAGGGGTTATGGGATCCTCTCCTCGATTGCGCACTCTGGCCAGCACAAGCTCCATCAGCTCCTTCTCCTTCACTATATAACTCAAGTGGGAAGAGAAGCTCCACTTCCAGGCAACATCAAACCACTCCTTTGTCCCAACCAAAAACCTCTGACCAGCCCTCCTCATCCTCGCAGCGGAGAATCCTATGGCACTGAGGGAGGAGCTCCAGCTCCTACACCAAAGGACACAGGCTTTTGGTTTGTTCCTCTCAACCCACACCAGGAATTCAATTCAACTTTATTTATAAAGCGCCAATTCACAACATCAGTTATCTCAAGGCACTTTACAAGTAAGGTTTAAGACCTTACACAACTAAACCCAACAAATCCCACATAGAGCAAGCTTTTAATTGTAGCCAATCGATAAATTGTACATTTTAATAGCAACAGTGGAGGAAAAACTCTAGAGAGGCAGAAACCTACAGCAGACCCAGGCTCAGGTCAGGAAAGTGACCCACGAATCTCATACTAAGAGTGTAACTACTTCCCCACACATACAGGGGTTTTCATCAAAGCCTGTATTTAATAATCAGCTTATTGTGCTGTTCCAGGCTATTACTTGCTCCATCACTTCAAGACTCTATCCCCTACAAAAACAGCTTTTCCTATAGGGTACATCTCTATGTGTGTTTATTTAAAATATAAGTGTGAGAGTGTATTCATGGAAGCTATTTGATTTATACTTCTGTTGCTTACAATTATTCATAATGGTGTCAGTCAATTGTTTGACCGAAAGGGGGAATATTGTAAGGGGATTTTCAATTGTACATCCTCAGTAGAAATAATGGTGGTGTGGTGGTTAGCACTGTTTGCATGTTCTCCCCGTGTCTGTGTGTGTTCTCTCTGGGGTCTCCAGCTTCCTCCCACAGTCCAAAGACATGCAGTTAGGTCAATTGGAAACTCTAAACTAGCTATACACTGTGACTTGTGTGTCTATAAATGTGGCCCTGCAACAGACTGGCGATCTGTCCAGGGTGTACCCTGCCTCTCGCCCATAGCCAGCTGGGATAGATAGATAGGATAGGTAGAAGATGAATGAATGAATAAATTGTTACTTGGTCGTTGGTCTCAGCTTGCTTTGTACGTTGTCATTTAATGTTACTCAGTGATACTCACCTTGGTCTGTACTTTGTCAGTCATTTTTTCCCCTGTGATTCTTACTGTTGGTTTCATCTTGGTCTGTACTTTGACATCTTTGTTTACCACTAGCCCTAGCCTTTGTTATTCTGTATATCAGTTGTCCTTTGTTGTTGTGCCGTTTACTGCCTCGTACTTCTGTGCCTCTGTTTGTAAATGAACCCTTATAAGTCCCACAATGGGGAAATTTGTGCTCTCCATTTAACCCATCCTTAAGTGAATGCACACAGCAGTGAAACACACACACCGTGAACAAACACCCGGAGCAGTGGGCAGCCAACGCTGCAGCGCCCGGGTATTGTTAACTAGTATAGTTAACATGTAGTATTTGACTACATTTTCTTCTGTGGTACAGTGATTGGTTATTCTGCCAAGCAGTGAATTGTGATTCATAGTATCTGTGTTGCAGATACTATGAGTTTGTATTCATATACCTTTCCTTATTAAACACGTTTAAGGTTAAGTTATGTCTAGGTCGTGCACTTGGGTTCTCCTTTGTTTGTTGAGCTGGGACATAAAGCTTGTGAAAGCAGTCCTAAAGTCGTCTCGTCCTGTAGTACAACAAAAGTGGTAAAAGTGTTGAACCATAAATACTTACACAGGAAAGACTGTAGTGGAAAACATTAGTATATGTTAGTGGGTTTAGGATACATTTAGAGTAGAATAGACATAGTTTAGGCTTCATTTATTTCCAGGGAATTTGATTGTACAACACACTTGCTGCCTTGGGAAGGCTCCGAGGATGTCTGTTCCTTTGTATTTTGAGATTTATTAGATCCTGCGGTAGGCAGTGTTTTGTTTTTTCTCAGTATTTCTCAAAATTTTGCGTTGTACATTTTCTCAAGCAGTGCTGTGATTTTGTTGATAGACTTTATTTTACCTCTTACTCAGACTGCTTACATTGCTTCGCAATTGAGAGTGTTAAGCTCACATAAATACAAAAATTGTAAGTTGGTTGTCCATCAAAACCATTCACAACACCTCCTTCTCCTTTCTGAAAAGGTTTGGGAGTGACAATCAACAGCTGGTGGACGATTCTACTATCAGGACTTGAAATCCTAACTGTAAAATGATTAAGGATGTTACAGTGACCTCCTATATTATTAATTTCTATTCACAAAAAAGTTATTAATTTAGAATGGCTAATGTGGTGGATTTTTATAAAGTGTCATATTCTATTCTTTTATTTCTTGTTACTGTTTGTTTTGAGGTGACAACTGGATGCAGCTGGATGTGATGCTAAGTAACTGTCTTACTAGCTAGTTACTTTCTTAAAACTCAAAAGTGACAAAACGCTGTCTTATGCTTTGTCATTAATAACACCCAATTAGTAGAAGCATGGGGAAAACACTAATGTCACAAGATTTAATCCAAATGTTGCAGCTGGAAAGCTATTAGGATTGATTTTACAAAAAAAGGTTGAGAAGGAGTCCATTAGCAGGATGAGTCACTGCAGTGTCACAGCCTCACTTCCCTCTTCTCTGAGAAAAATCACCAGCATGATGCGATGGGAAGGCTGACAGCTGCATAAGGTACCACACACTTACACCTGTCTAGTCACATTATAAGTCAGATTATTCCCAGAGAATAAACAGCGGAGCTGGGTGTAAAAGTCCTGAATTCTGCTTACAGCCTGTGTTTGTGCCATGGCTACAACACATGCCACAGCCCTCACACGTGTCTGCATTGATAACTGTTTATTGTATTTTTAACAACTGAATCTTTAACAGATGTACAAAAGCACTGTGAAACAATGGAGTCATATTTCTTTACATGGTGTTTTTAAATTGTTTTTTTCACAGTAATATTAGACTGAATTGACGTTAACGTTAGCACCTTGTTCAAGCAGATATGGAATTCTGAAAGGAAACACTTCAGCGGTGGTGAAAGTTTGATTTGCAGCTTTTAAGTAAGTTCAGCACAAATTTCATCTGATAATGTAAAAGGTTACTGTACTCTACACTGTGAACATTTGAAAGCGTCTCCCCCTTTATCTTTCTGTGTATTTGGTGTTGGTGAAGGATTTAGGGGTGTTGGGGTAGCGCACATAAAGGTCAGAGCTGACAGCCTTTTAGCAATGCTGCCAACAGTGCACAGAGGAAAACACATAGACAGGTGGACAGAGGGAGAAATGTGTCCAGAAAGAGACCTGAAGAGTGAGGGAGATGGATACCTGATGGATGGATGGAGGAAAGGAAGGTTGGCTAAATAGCTGTCCAGATTCATGATGAATGGATTGCAGAGGGGAATAAAGAGTTGTCAGAGAGGGAGGATGGATGGACAATAAAGTTACATTTTTAATCTTTATCTAGGTAAGTAGGTCTGATTTAGACATCTTAAAATTTTAGGAGTCGAGAACATTGAGAAGACTTAGTGACACTTTAGTGCACACTCCACTCTTGTGCCATTTATTTATTATAGAAGACGGCCATGAAATAGAGCAGCATGTAAAACACATAGTGTAGCTCTAATTTGTGCTTGTTTCATAGTATTGCATGTTATATATTGCAAGAAACTCACTACCACTATACCATGGTTGTTCAAAAACCATTGTCCATTCACCTGAAGCATGAATCTGTTACAAATTACACAAGGAAAAGAGAAAAGGTGGCTGCAAAAGAGACGACACACTGACTAAAAAGGATACACTCTCCTGAGAAACTGGGGCTCAAGAGCACAGACACCTCAAACAAACTGGCACTGGCAGGTTAAAGAATCATGAGAGGTTTCCTGGACTCCTTGCCACACAGGTCATGCTGCGGAAAATATATGCCTCGCAGCTGGTCTCACAGCCTCGTCCACAGCCTGCCTCAGAGCCTGTGCTCCTGCCTGCCTCACCTGAACCAGGCTTTCATACTGCTTCTCCATACCCTCCGCCAGCCTCTTCGGTCCTCTCTACTGGTCATATGAGCCTCGGCTCATACTGTTGCTCCTCACCTCACTCCTTCAGAAGCCCGCCAGATCTAGAAGGAGTTGACGGTCCAGTCGGACCCACTCTCCATGCTGACTATAACTCCTTCTGAGCCTAACCCCCAGGTTCACCTATCCTGGGCCTCCCTTCACACGTCCACACTCAGGCCGTCTCTCCTCCACGCCACCTTGACCATGCTCCACACCACCCCGAGTCTGCCCTTCGCCACGCAAAGCCTGCTCCTCGCCACGCCGAGCCCACAGCCAGTGCCCACCCCTCACCCACAGCCAGCGCCCACGCCTGACCCCACGTCCCACCTTTCCCCATCTGAGGCTCGCCCAATTAGGAAGGAGATGAGATTCATTTCCACACTTCTCCTTTTCATCTACAGGACCATTTGGATCTTTCCCACAGTTTCTTTCATACTGGGCCTCTCTTCGAGCCCGCTCCTACTCTGACCATGCTCTTCGCCGAGCCGGGCCTGTTCCACGCCGAGTCTGCGCCATGCCTGCTCCTGCAGCCAAATTACACCCTGGCCTTGTGTTCTCCAAGTGTCGCCGTAGGGAAGGGAGGGAGGTGGTGGCCCTGTGGAGACAAACCTGGAGCGACTCATGCTTTCCTAGACCCCTGCTGTGGCTTAAAATGGAGGATGCCCTCACCATGCTCTCCAGCGACTGCCTAGACGAGACTTCAGTTTTCCCACCTGCCTCTAGTCCTGCTCTCACAGCCATAGTCCCAGCAGCAGACTCCCGCACATGCCCGGATGACCCTGTCACCCATGCCCCCGACACACTCTCCTGACAAACTGGGGATCAAAAGCACAGACACCTCAGACAAACTGGCACTGGCAGGTACAAAATGAATGCAAAACAGAGTAACAAAATAATGCTCAGAAACCAAAATCACTGCTAGGCAGGACAAAATTCACAACACATAGGTTAAAACTAAGAAAAAAGCATTACTCTAGCAGCTACAAAACTACTAACAGATTAGCGGATCAAATGCAAATTTACTGGAAGACAGACTGGCATGACAAGATTATAGGTAACAATGACAAACTCAAGTAATGAAGATGAAACAAACCATGTAACAGTAAAACCAACCGACAAAATCCATGGGAGAAATGGGACCATAAATAATGAATTATGAGAACACATACAGTGTCGGGGCGTCGTTCATGTTTGTCACGCTCATCGCTCATTCTACTCTAGCTCTTGGAACCTGAAACTTCTAAAACTCTGTTACTCTCGTTCACGGAACCTGGAACTTCTAGAACTTCTAGAACTCTGTTATTCTCGCTCATGGAACCTGGAACTTTCACAAACTCTGGCATTCCCACTCATGGAGCCAACCCCCCATGAACTCAGACATTCACTTAGTCGTCGGGGTGAGTGTTGGAAGCCTTGCTTCGACCATGTCCCTCTACGAGGAGAGTCGCCAGCTAATGGCTAAACCGATGCTTTGCCTTTGAGACTGTGGAAGGTGTTCTGGTTTTTGTTTTCACTCTTTGTGTGTAACATATTGCAAGTTTGTGAACCTGTGTATACTACTGATTTCAGCCAACCAAGTCTGTAGGCTCCTCCACACAGACCCACCCTCCCCTCTTCTCTTCTATTCCATTTAAGTTAATTTGCTTTGCTATCAGGTTTGTTGTAGAAGGAACAAAGAGCTGAGGCACATTCCACAAATCACTCCCTGGAGAAATGCAGGAGCAGGAGAGCAAAGAACAAGGTGACACGTCTAAAACCAAGAAATATATTGACAAGACAGCAAAATCTGAGGCTGAGCAATGAGGAAATATGAGGAGGGGGGTGAGGCAGGAAAGGAAAAGGTTGTATGTGTGATGCCAGTGCATGTCAGAGACAAACAGACAAAAAGAAAAAGGGCCCATGAGTATACATCAAAAGAAACAGTGAGGAGGAGGGAGATAATGGTTTAAAAACATATCTCAGAGGTCTTACATGCCCAGGTGTATGTGCATCTATGCATGTGTGTTAAAGATGAATGCACTTACAAGAGGGGGCAGACAAATGACAGGCCTTGACTGGAGTGACACTGCATCCCTCCTCTCATCACCCATAAGACTCGGGAGGCACTCCACACAAACACACACAGCAGCTGCAAACCAAGTGTGGAAAGAAAATGCGAATGAAGACAGAGGCAACAGGAAGAACAGAACAGGCCCCATGGGGAGTAAAGAGGACAGAACCAAGTGACATGAGATCCTGTTCTACCTCATCAATCAACAGGCACAGACAGGCAAAACACAAGTAACAGTCTTCCAGAGTTTCTCATTGATGCAGCTCCAGAAACGGATACCCAGAGAAAAAGAATTAGACCAGCAGAGCAAATGATAGCTCAGCAAATGTTTGGACCATTCTGGAGTCCACAAACCACTCGTGAAGACGTGCTTTTTATGTTTAGCCGGTTCTAATCATGTATGTATTAACATAAAAAGTGACTTCTCCAGCTCATTCTTTTATTCCTCCACCTAGAGCTTAACCCCCACTATTTGACTGGCTGACTTTTAGATTAGATCAAGGCGTGTATTTGTCAAAAATCTCAGAATCACTCTTGGGGATTGTGAAGACAGTTAAAGTAAGGACCACAAATCCTTCCCCAGAGTAAAGCTGAGGGGTAATCATAAAGTTGAAAGCCTTCCCAGTGACAAGAGGATTTTTTTTTCTTTTCACACATCCAAAATCAAAATAGATCTCAGTTTTGTGGCGTTAAATTGTGTAATTAATAACAGTACCTTTGATGTGCAGTTAAAGATATTCAAAAGCTACACACAAAAAGCTACACATAAGTCAGTTTATCTTCCTTTAATGTGAGACTTCCTTATATCTCAATACACTTGCATTCGTAGTAGGGCTCACTTGATGTGCCACGAGTGTAAGTACTACCACTCTAGCAAGACAAAAACTAGCTAATATATCCGAGACACACTCTTTATCTGAAGGTTTATGGGTAGAGGTACAGTCTGGGAGAGACGACTGGCCTTGGAAAAAGATATGGTTGTTTTTTTCGCCATTACTTGTGCCTCAAAGCCAGATGCTGAAGCCACAGTAATAGGTTGATTCAGGTCTGCCACTCAGAGAGGACCAGGTGGGGGGTGGGATGGACAAGGAGAGCTGAGCCAGCGGAATCATGGGAGTTGAAGTTCTGGTGTGAAAGCAAAACGTGGGAATAAAGTGGTCCAAAGGGAAGGAAAGGAAATGAGGAGTGTACACTGTGTCATGTGTGATATCCTTTGGCTATATCATTACGGCACTTACTTAGAGATGCAGACACAACAGCCAGTTCGCTACTTTAAAGAAACAGAAGCAGTGCATACAGTAAGAGTTCAACCAAAGTATCAATATTTTTGATGGGGTGTCTTTAAATACCGATACTAACATAGGTATTGATATTATTGATATTTGGATCGATCCACCCACCCCTAATAGCCAGTTCCCCGGTGAAGCAATGAATACACGTTGTGTATGCCTTCCAAGCACTGACTTCTGCACTGCAAGTTAAAAAACTGTGAGACGCAATAATCACTTAACAACTAAAAAAATTTAATTGTTCATGGTCCTTGAACAGCAGTGGCAAACTCACGACGAGGGGAGAGTAACATAGATATAACACATGGTGGTGAACAAAAACATTTGTGAGAATATGTATGGGAAAATGAAATAACTGAGCACGATCTCAGGCAATGATATGATATGATATGTCCTAATATCAAGTCCTATTATAAGTAAGGTTGTTCATATTGCATGAAAATAGTAATCTACCTGAGATGTGGACATATATGAACATTGCCAAATCCTGTTTTTAAAATGTTGCTTTGGGTGACGTGGGTTCTGTGGATGGACTTCTATTAGTAAGATTGTATTACTAGATGTAGAGAAGATGTTAATGCAAATTTCAGTCCAACATACAGAGTTTGGTGGTTGGTAAGATATTTTTTCCACTTAGCTACTGAGACTGTTGTCCTTGAGTCTTTGTTTGGTATAATTCTATATAGTTTAGATTGTTGTTGGTGTTTTGATTTTTGTGATTACAAAACAAATTATTTTGGGAAGCTGTAGCGGGTGCTTTGTTCATTTTATTTTAAAGTTACTTATACAGTAGATTTCAATTGTGGACCATGTGACACATGCTAACACATGGTTCCCCAACTGTGTAGCTTTGGATTGGAAGTCTTAAATTGCAAGAATTGTTTCAAATAATTGAACCTGACCTCAAACACGTTTTTTCTCTCCTGTTCCTACATCAACAAAAACCATGCAGGCCAGCCCAAAATTATTTCCGCATCTCATTAGGCAGTTGTTTTTGCACAGATGGAAATATGTTATTACATGTGTGTAATGAGATCAGGCTATGCCAAAATAAATCTCATTACCCATGTGTAATAACACACCTAACACACCGTAATGAGATGCAGAAATAATTATAGGCTGCTCTGCATGTCTCATTACACAATTGTTTTTACGCAGTTGGAAATGTGTTATTACATGTGGGTAATGAGATGTGTGTTATTACGACTGCTTCTAAAATCCACATGTACCAAAGCAATATTGAAACCATGTTATTTTTAGGTATGTTATAGCATATGTCTTATGTATAACATTAAGCTTGGTAGATACTATATGTCTGTATGTATAACATGCAATGATGATCATTGACGCTGCCCTGCAGCTACCTAATATTGTACGCCTTGTCTCGGGATAATTTTAATGACTTTATCACTAATATAATGTGCAAGCATGTAATTTTATTCAATATTTATTTTAAAATTTTAAATTATTCATGGTGTACTTTGATACTTTGTCACGTCAAGTAAATTGCCATTATCAAATTGTTACTTATCTCTCTACTACATTAAATGGTAAATGGCCTGCACTTATATAGAGGTACTCAAAGAGCTTTGACTGTGTCTCAGTCACTCATTTGCACACACATACACACACTTGTGTCAAGCACACTTCAGCACATTTCTAGGGAAGCCAGGAATCGAACCACCAATCCTATGATAGGTGGACGACAGCTCTACCTCTGAGCCACTGCCGCCCTCCTGCATTTTTGTCGGTCAGCATCTTATAAGCAGTCAGAATCTTGTAATTTCTCCTGAAATTACCTTTTCTAGTTGATATTTACATCTCCAAATCCTGTAGTGTGAACAGTGTTAGAAAACATTTCGTTCTTTGAAAGGAAGCCATACTACTTGTGTAGAATAAAAACTTTGGAAGAGGTTTTTGAAGTTACAATTCTGTGATAAATTTAAGTAATAGATATCTTCCTTCAAAAGAAGTAATGGTGAATAGAGATGGTTGACAAAACTGTGTGTGTATACTGAAGGTGAGCGTGTGGGTGGGTGTGCTAGAAATACAGAGATAAAAGAGAGAGAGACATTGTTCTGCCTATTTATGACATGCAATTCTTTGATCAATCACTATCGTTGGTGACAGTTACCATGACAGCAAGTCACATAATCAGAAAGGGTGCCACAGATGTGTGTGTCAGCACAGAAGCCCTGATGTCTGATGCTACACTACAATGACAATACTGTTACTGACAATCTTCTTCGAATCTAAACACACATATCTACTTGGTGAACTTCAAAAATGAACGGAATGAGAGAAATCACTTACTCACAGTATACACACATTTGTTTCTTGTTACAAATATTGACGTTGAGCTTCAAATCAAGTGTGTGACAAAACTGTGGCAGTAACTGTCTGAAAGTTGAGCCATGGCAACTGGACTTGCTTTTTTTTTCGTAGAAATGTTTCATCACCTATCCAGGTAGCTTTGTCAGTCTGAGGAACATTGGTAGAGACCACACATTTATCCTGCAGTTAGGTTCCACTTCACACCTGTAAAGACTGAGCTTGTTATGAGAACAAAGAACTGGTGTAGTGAGTAGGCATGAACTCTCAACTACCGTGACTCTTCCTCCAATCCTTACAGGGTCGTTAAGTGTGTCTTTCGTGAACTTGTGAATTAGTCTTGTTCTTGCTGGACATACTGTAGTTGAAAGGGCAGCAAGACAAATGGGAGAGAAGTTGTGTCTAAGGTCTCTGCCTCTGTTGAGGGACAGGCTGTTTATTTGTGTGATGCTTCTCCAATGCCCCGCCCAAACCATTTGTATTCTGTGAACGTTATGTTCAAACAAGTGGCCTTTGTCTTTTAAATGAAGATAGACTGCTGATACTGGTCCTGACGTGTTGTTCCTTCTGTGCTGGGCCATTCTCTTATGTAATGACTGTTTGGTTTCACCAATGTATAGCTCTGAGCACTGCATTGGACTGCATACACTATGTTGCTCCTCTTGTGTTTCATGTCGGGGCTTTTGAGTGCTTTGAGTAAGTTCTGTCTGAGTGTGTTGGTGGTCAATGGTATCAAAAAGTTGCCCACATAAATGAATAAAGACATAAGCACATCCAAACACACATTCTGCCTAGATACAACAGACTCACACTGTACATAAACCTACGGAGTACAAAAACGATCTTTACTGATCTGATTAGGAATGAGTGGTCAGCCAATTAAAAATCTACTGGATGGATCTAGCTGCAG
Source organism: Macropodus opercularis (assembly GCA_030770545.1). NCBI lineage: Eukaryota > Metazoa > Chordata > Actinopteri > Anabantiformes > Osphronemidae > Macropodus > Macropodus opercularis. The sequence goes on along the minus strand of CM061094.1, from coordinate 4,493,045 downwards.
TCTGGTGGCTCACTCCACACACTTCTGTGCCCACATGTGGTACATTTAGGAAAATTATGAGCTATGATTCTTGTTACATCAGTCCGGCTTGACACAGACTACAACAGCATTCAGGCCTTTTTCACGGAAGACGTTTATGTGCAGCCTTATTCATGATGAAATTTATACACAACCAATCCACAAAATGTTGCGAATCAAACCAGTTCATTTTGAGTAATTTTCTTGTCCAGAGGTTGAATTTTCCTGGTGAAGTAAATTCTTTTCTGGGCCATTTCATCATAAAAGGCAACATAACTGTCTTGGAGCCAAAGTCTGTGGCTGTAAATCTGTCAAATGCATTCAACACACAATGCTACCAGTTAGCAAAGTCCTTCTGAAAGCAGTAAAGGAACTCAGTAGTGTTGGCCACCAGCTGCCACCCAGCTTCCAGACCCTGCAGAAAACTAAGGCTAAGCCTCCACAACAATGGACAAAGCATCTCTTTTCAAAACGACATATTCATATGTCCTCTAGTGTAAGTTTGCACATTAGTTTATATGTGTAACCAACACGTGAAGGGAAACTTGAGTATTTTTACTTGATCCTGTGAACAACAAGAAGACACAAAATAGAAAAGTCTGTGTGGGAGTCTACGATTTGTTACAGTAAGTACAGTTTGACATTTAGCCAGTGCTTAAAGCAGCTGTAACAGAGCGCTGTGGTAGTTTCCTAGATACAGTTTAAGTGGCTACTCACATGTTCTGGAAATGTTCTGCTCTCCGCCTGTCCAGAATGATAATGTTTACCTCTTTATTTGTTAATAACTCTACTGTGTTCACCAGTTTATGGCAGTTTGTGGTAGATATATAGAAGATATTACTTCTGTATATACTACTGTTTAGGTTTTTCAGAAAAAAAATTATTGTCAGATGTTTATATTATAGCTCACATATTTTATAGCGGACTAATGTGTAGGAGACAATGTGTGGTATTTGATCTTTTCTTTGTTAACAATATTACTACAAGATTCTAGAGATGGGAAAGGAATTTCTGGAGAAGTCCAGAAGTCCTCGCATCAAAGGAGCTGGTGGCCATAAAGGTAATTCGAAATAAAGACAGCTAAAATATTACCAAACAAGTAGCATAGTTTGACATAATCAACTCCTTGCCCAATTAATAATGAAAGTGTTTACTTCACTTTCTTTAATATCACCAATGATTTAGATCTGATGATGAAACTTTTGTACAGGACAGATTTTGACATAAAGTTAAGATATAAAACTGGTGGAATGCCATTAAGCTGCTTCAAGCCTTGTTCAACCTCATGTTTTACTAGAGATGGTTAAAGTCACTTTCCATCCGCTTCTTTGAGCTCAATCTAAACCTTGGTTTTATTAGCTTCACTACTAGCTTACTGCTAGACAGCCTCCTTTCAGGTGGAGGACCCTGCATATGTTTTGTTTTTTTATGTCTAAAACTGGACTCACATCATCTCAATTCTGCTGAGAGGAGACAAAGAGACACTACAAAACAATGAGAATCATCGCTATACAGTAGCAAACAAAATGTAGAGTACACACATAGAAGAATATAACAGTCCACATAAAATAAACCTAAATATGTTGACCTCTAATAAGCTGTGGTTTAGTTCATACCAAGATACAGTATTTATCTATTACTTTGTGAGAGTGTGCGCCTCTGTGAGAGAGAGAGAGAGTGAGTTACTGCTCTACACAGCTAACCATACCTTGTTATTCAGTCAGCTACTTCGTGTGCAGCTAAGGTTTAACTGTAGTTATTAGGTTGAAATCATTCAGGCTTTGCTGACTACGGACTCAGGAGATTTGTCTCAACCTGTGTTTGTCATGACATTGATCTCTGCTTCACCTCAACATTGAGTTCACCCCCTCCCTCCCCCTCTCCCTCAACAATGTACATACATACATTTGCAGAGGACCTGCTTCGACTGTCTGACTGGTCAAATTAAACCCACATCACTGCAAGTCTCCAGGGACACACAAGACAGTCACTGTCAGCTGTCAGCCAACACAAACCAATAGTGAAGAAGACACACATGCAACAGTATGTGTTTCAGGAACACACATACACACTTGCTTTAGTTAGCACAGTTTTGCTCTGTTGTATGTCTGTGTGTGTGTGTGTGTGTGTGTGTGTGTGTGTGTGTGTGTGTGTGTAAAATGTCTCCTTGTAGTTCTGCTGTGTCAGCACCTCAGACAGACAGGGTTGTTGTTGTGTATCCACAGAGGAAATAAAATAACAGCCCACCTCTTCTCAACCCACAGACAACTATCTCCCTCTCTCACTCTCCCTTTGTTCCCTCTTTGTTTAATATTCCTCGTTTCACCATTTTACCTTCATTTTCTCTACTCCTCCTGTACACTTATTCTGTCACATTTAATTGGCTTTTATTTAATATTTTGACATAATTACTGTTCACAGTAAAGGGAAAAACAATGATGCGTTGGACTGATGGACCCAACATCTACATTTTTTCAAATGCATGTCAAAATATTTAGAAATGGAATCTTGTTATGTAAAAGCACACACACATACAGTACATAGTAAGACATTTAACATTCACAAGACATTAAGTGCTTTATGACATCAACAATTTTAGATTTTCAAAACATTTATTTCCAGTATTCCAGTGTGTAAATCCAGTACTTAGGTTCATCTGTTATGTGTTTGACATCCTACAGTCTGAGGTGCAATGCTGCCATCTTCTGACAAAACAAGTGAGACGTGATGACGTGATGCGAGGTGGGCACTGTCACATAATTTTGTTATATGCTCCATTCTTTCATTAGCTGCTTTTCAGGCATATAATCTTTCACACGAATTTAACTGTCAACGTTAATTTACACATATTTGTTTTTCTGCGTCTTAATTTGACTGTTGAGAAACATTATCTCCATGATAGGCTACATAAGAATAAATACTGGTAGTCAAACAGTAGTCTCTGGTTTACCTCTGTTTTAAGTCACTTATCAACAGCTGGAGTTTAGGGCCAGTGTGTTTTATCGCTATCTCATGTGTATGCGCACAAGGTGAATGGTTCCTCTCACACACTAGTGCCAGCCTAACTAATTAATATTGCTGGTGTGTGTGTGTGTGTGTTAGTGTGGGGTGGGGGTGTCTGGTTGGACAGTTTGACAGTGCTCGGTCCCTCTCGTCCTGTGTCAGCTTTTAATCACTACCTCCCGCGATACCAGTGATGCACCCTTCACTTAGTCTAGATCCCTTTGTTTGTGGTTGAAGCCACCCTTTACCAGAGGTTAGACAAAGACCTTATTTCAGCTTTTTATTATGTTTATGTATTATTATTTTGTATTTATATTAGCAACAGAAGTGCTAAAAATCATAGGGTTTATTATTTTTAGAATAGCAATGTATACCATAAGTAACAGTAAGTATTTAATTCCTGTTATCCACTTAGTTACTTTAGGTACTATTTACTGAATATTTATTCAAAATTATTATTCGTAATTTCTCTGAGCTGCAAAAATCTATATATTGAATGTCAATTGCATTCAAATTATACAGTTGCAAGAAAAAATACGCGAGCCCTTTGGAATTACATGGTAGTCATAAAATATGTTCTGTACAAACAATAAAACACACAGTCTGCTTAAACTAATACTGCACAAACATTATATCGAAACGACTCGTGGGTTAGCGTCGACAATACCCTAGCTAGCTAACTAACTGGTGAAGCTAAGCTACTGCTAAGTCACTAATGCAGTCAGGAGAGAGTAATCGTGCCCCATACACCTAATGGCCCCAAGTATCTCGAGCTTTAAGAAAGCACGCAGAGTGAGAGCACTGTCTGTCTGCTCCAACAAAATGTTTTCATGTTTTTACTGAAAAGGTATGTGAAGCCCTAGACTAATGACTTCTCTAAGAACTAATTGGAGCCAGGAGTCAAGCAACCTGAAGTGCAACTAATGGGATAATGTGTTGGATAAAACAGTCCCTGCTCTATAAAAAAAACACCAGTTTGCTGTTCTCAAGAAGCGTTTGCCTGATGTGAACCATGCCTCACACAAAAAAAAACTCTCAGAAGACCTACGGTCAAGAATTGTGGACTTGCATGAAGCTGGAAAGGGTTACAAAAGTATCTCTAAATACCTTGATGTATACTGTATGTGTCCACGGTAAGACAGACTGTCTACAAATGGAGAAAATTCAACACTGTTGCTACTCACCCTAGGCCACCCCAGAAAAATGAATCTCATGGTTTATCAAGACATTTTGCAGGAAAACTTAAGACCATCTGTCCACCAACTGAAACTTCACATAGCATGGGTGATACAACAGGACAACAACCCACTGCACAGAAGTAAATCAACAGCAGAATACTTTTTCCACCCTGCACTGTTAATATTTATATTATTCATTCATTCATCTTCTACCGCTTCTTCCCCGCAGGGGTCGCAGGCGTGCTGGAGTCTATCCCAGCTGGCTATGGGCAAGATGCAGGGTACACCCTGGACAGATCGCCAGTCTGTCGCAGGGCCACACATATGGGCGCACAAGTCACAGTCATGCACACACTCATAGCTACGGGCAATTTAGCGTATATTTACATTATGTTCAATAAAAACATGTGCAGTATTAGTTTAAGCAGACTGTGTTTTTCTATTGTTGTGAGTTTGATGAAGATCAGAACACATTTTATGACCAATTTATGCAGAAATCTATGTAATCCCAAAGGGTTCACATACTTTTACTTGCAACCGTATGACTGCATAATGACTGCATTTCGTCTTCAGAATATGACCACCAGGTGGCAATGTGATGGTGTCATTGCAAGTTCCACTCTTTCACAATTCTCCACAATTGATCTCATTGCTGTACCTGCCACATATGTGCAGTTCATCTAATAGATTATATAAAGTGATGTTTGTAGCTTTTGTCTTCTTACATGCTGGTGGTTCAATATGTAGGGAAAGAAACAACATGAGCCTTCAAGTTCCTATACGATCAAACAAGTATTTAAAAATTTGGGTTGTTATCTGTTTTTCTGCATTCAGATTTGAATGTATTTATTTATTATTACTGAGCCAACTGTCTCTCTAATGCCTCACTGCTTTTCAATCGGCTCACATAATTGGCTTTAACACTCATACAAGCACCTGCAGGTGAGGCACATCACACACACTCTGTCTTTATACACACAGATGAATAACTAATGCAAAAATTGCAACACATCCACACGCAAACACACACACACACAGCTACAGGAGTGTGAACACACCTCGATCTGTAACAAGAATCACTGTGGGATTCTCACACCCTGTCTCACAACAGTCACCTGCAGCCTCGCTCAGAGATGTCATTAGTGGGGAGTCTAGGCTTTATGTTATTTTACTCTTTGATTTTACTTGTTGTCTTGTTCAACCCTGATGAACCTAGCTAGACCTAGCTGTTACAAGTTGGGCTGAATCTCTCTCTCTTGACAGATCAACTTTGGATAACAGCTGATCAAATTTAGTTTGTCACATCACATTTCTTTCTCTTTATAGTTTAATTACCAAAATACTGTTTGATTATTTTATTATGGTATTTGAGATGGTAAATATTGCTCCACATCTTAAATGGCAATTGTTTACTTACAGTACATGTTTAGCATACCAACTTAACGAAAGTTAACATGTGCTAAAAGTTGTGTGCACAGATCGATTTGTTGTTCAAGAAGAAAAAGAAAAAGGTTAGGTAAAAACTTCCATATTATAATAAAGTATTAGCTTCAAAGCTGCACGTTCATGTCCCTGCATCGAACTGCTGCAAGTGTTGCCATCAAGACCCGAATCTCAGTATGCCTGATAGAAACTTTAATAGCTACCAGCATGAGACGCAGATCGGCCAAGCACATCAGCATAGCGAGATCCAATATGTCACCACCATGCAGAGAGAGAGGGAGGTTGTGTGTCTGTGTAGGAAAGGACGTCTACTGTAGCTGCATGTGTGCCTTGTTAGCGCTAGGTGTAACCGTGGAAGTGATGGCACTAATGTGGGAATGACAAAGGAGCTCTTACTGTGAGCTCTATGGAGACGTGGGAGATAACGTGTCACATATCCTGGTGTGTGCGTGCACATGTTCACTCTCGTGCATAATGGACATAGTCTCATCACAGCAGATCATGATGTTTGAGTGTGCGATCTGCTAAAATACAATTCATGGATTGTTACTGTACTAATTTTTTTTTGTTTTCAAACTGCTGTAATCATGCTCATGATATATACTTCTACAACTAAACTGTATTTATACTGGCACTGTAACACTTAACCTTACTGACAGATACTGTACGTACAGTATAATCTAAATACAGTCATTGGCTACATCCATGTACACCTGTAAAATCGAATGCTAAGGTGTCCCTAATAAAGTGGCTGCAGCGAGTGTATATAATATTTCAGTTTTCCTCAAATCACTGTTCTATCCACTTTCTTCACTGACCTTGTCTAATTACCTTCCATTCTAGATGGTGAGGCTCACTGAACCAATCTGGGATCAAGTGGAAAAAAATGTAGATCAATCTGACCCTGTGACCTCTGCTGGGGGATCCATACATTTGTCTGTGAATCTGTGATGTGGATAGAGTAATAACACCAAACCACACTGTGAATTAAGAGTAGAAGCTTCAAGCTGACACTAGAGGGTGGTGCCGGTTCAGCTTGTACATAATGTGTGGCGTTCCACCCAAATTCAAACTTTGGAGCAGAATTAACCCTGAGAAGAGAACATGCTCGGAGATTAATGAAAAGCGCTCTTCCTGTGCCCATGTGTCCTCATTTTCTGTGTTCTCATTTTATCCACACATATTCTTGGATCAACAGGCTTTACTTTCTGCACTGAAGCTTAAGGCCCTAATGGACATCTGCAAATCAACAGCAACACTAAACTCTAAACCTGGACTCTCAATCCTCTGAACAGTGAAACTCAAGTCCTGTAAACTACATGATAAAATATCTGCAAACATGCTTTTTTGTATACTGAAGACAGGCATGTGGACATTTGGGGTTAATAAACCTTTATTTAACTCAAAGAGCAGATACAAACATTAAGGCAGATGTTGAAAGCGTTGAGCTGAAAAATTGAATGTCAGAACTTTAACTATACAAGGCTTGAACTATTCATAAAAAAATAGAAAATTATAAAGTGAGAGAAAACAGAACACAATATGAGCAACAGCACGTTGTAGTCAAGAGATTGATTAAACTGTGTGTGTGTGTGTGTGTGTAAACAGCGTGATTAGATCTGCATGTGTGTAATTGTGAGTGAATGCGTGTAGTAAATACAATTAATAATGCTGTTATTATTGATTTGTGACTGCAGGGATTTTCAGCCTGGAAAATAAACCCCACCCCAAGCAGCTTGACTCACTAGTGCAGACTTATTAAGAACCCCACTTAAGAATTGTCAACGTATGCCATTTAAAGAGATACTAGAGCTATAAGCATTCGTCTACAAGCAGCTTGGTACAAATCTTTTGCTAGAAGAGAATAGATATCGCTTTCAAGTGATATAAAACAAAATTCTCTCTCTAAGATTCTCTGCAGTATTTCCAGCTGCAATAAAATGTGTAGTGTATTAGACGGTAGCAGAAAAGTTTGTAGGGTTGTCTTTTCTACTAGCACACTCAATAGTCAATCAATTGCAATCTAACATGATTTAAATTTCTTGTTTACAAGAAATTGCAAACTTTCTTAAATATGCAGTGTAGAAATTAAATGATTAAATAAGCTTTATGTTGGCCAGGCTGTAAGGAACTGAGTAAAACCAATATGAATTTGTGGTGGTGCTTAATGAGATGAAAGCAAAGTTTACAGATAACAAGCTAAGAAAACTATTTTCTGAGACATTCAGCACGGTGGAACACATCTAAGTTAACACATGTACAACACATTTTAAAGTCCATGGGCTTTTTCACGAGTGTCCTCCAGGAAACTAAGCTTCGCATGGAACCATATGTGTAGTAATATTTGGGTTGGGGGGAGGAAACAAAGCTTATGTGTCAGTCAGTCTGTCTCATCTTTCCTGTACTTTCGGTTTGATTCTTAAATACTTTTTAGGTGCCCTGAATAAAAGTAACCGCCAGCAGAAACCTAAATCAATTTAGCACTTAAAGCCTTGGGGCATGTAAACAATAAGCCCAGCCTCTATTTAAAGGTAACACAATCTTGTATACAGACTGTGTAGTAGTAGAATATATAAAGGTGTAGTGTAATATATGAAGGTGGATTTCACCTCAGGTTAGAGGCAAGGCTGCTAACTATGTTTCTCTTCAATGATCAGTTGGCTTAACTTTCTAATCCTAGCTTCTTATTTTGTGTTTCCATTTCACAAAAGCTAATTCAGTACACATACTTTTACTTAAAGAATATGGTAGTTATTTTTATTATGGAACTGTTCATATTTGCCACCTACTTCATGCCATCTTACACTTGCTAAACCACCAGTTGTTGTCTTTCAAAAATATGAAAATCTGAGCACCCAAATGTTTTTATATTTATTGGAAACCTCTCACTAGTACGACATGACAACTAGTAAAGTCTGGCTGTACCTGCTGCGTGTTTAGTTGCTCATTAGAACTAACTGCTACCAACCGTATCGGAATTCACATGACATAGATTTGTCTTTCAGATGAATTATTTATTGTTAAAAGATTTATTATTCATTGTTAAAAGATTTAACAATGAGCTTGATGTATTTCATATGTTCAATTAGAAGCTTTCATAAATATATAAATAATTCTCTTTGTGTGCTATCTGGTGGTATTTGGACGTGATTAAGGTTCTTGAGGTTGCTTCAAGAATTCACAGCGAGGTCAGTTGCCCCTAAATAGCACTTCTAAAACATCTGTGATCTGGATGAGTGAGAAACTAAAAAAAAGAAAGAAAGTGTAGTTCTAAAGCTAAAAAAATGGACCAGCACCAAAGTATCGTCCAGTAAAAACTATTTTTAAATAATTATTAAATTTGTTAAAATTTTATTTTTGCTAAAAACACTATTAACAAAAACTTGATTTAAAATGATTTTACTTGTATCTAAGCACTTCACCAGGGTCATGACTACAAGTATACAGTACAACTTGACGTTTATACAGTATATCACAGCTGTCAAAGATATTATAAATGCGCCTCCCAATCAAGTTTTGCCTGGTTAAAAAAGCACATACACAAAAAGATTGATTTTAACAAAACTGCTCAACAAGTATAATTTAAATGATGAATTCAGAGGACACACCATCATATTTTCACCTTCTTCTGTCTAAATGCTGAATAGAATTTAAAGCAGGTGATGATTTTTGTAAAGGAGTTTAAAAGAGTAAAATAGTCAAAGTGAAAATAAATTCTGTAAAGAAAAGAAAATATGAATTCCAAACCTGCGTTCATAGGTGAGTATGGATGTGCGCGTGTGATGTAAGAAGACGCCTGCAAAAAGCAACGCAAAGTTCTGGAGAGCCCAACCTCCAGGAACCCTCTAGTTCAAAGCCAGGTAAACTACAGACTCCAGCATATACTAAAAAGAAATCAGTTGCACAGTCCTTTTTGCTAACATATGGTCTCTTTGAATGTTTAGCCAAAAAAAAGGAAGATGCACAGATGTATGAGTAAAATGCAAAAATGTGAATTTGTGTATTTCTCCCCATCCATCACCACTACAAGTGTTTATCAGTCAGTCTTCTTGGCCCATGCCATGTCATCTGATCGTGGTTTTTGGCCCGTTACACATTCGATCAGTTGCTCCATCCGTCTCCAAAAGCCCAGCTGGTCCAGTGGGTAATTACACCAACCTGGGAGAAACAATGGAAAAGGAGACAGGAAGGCAGAGAAAAGGGTGAAAAATAGGAAAACCATTAACAAGGAAGGGGAAAGGAGGCAAAATGCTGCCAGATCTAATTACATGCAATCGTTTTTTAAAATGGGCATAGTGTGTGTAATTGTCACTCACTGTCACCTTCTCAAAGATGAGAAGATGTTTTTAAATATTCACAATTTAGAGTTCTGCCACCACCTACTGCTTCATCAGGTCAAACACCATTTTTGTTATTTTTGTGTCTAATGTCTGTGCTTGTCTATTTTACCTAGTTTTTCTCCATCTGCATCCTGATCCTCTGCCAGCCTACTACTAACCCTGTCTCTGCTCATCTCATCATCATACAAAGTAGATTTTATCAGGGTAGAGGGATAGGGAGAATCTCCCATGAGACACACTTAGCCCCTAATACAAAAAAATGCAAACACACCACTGATTTCGTCCTCTTGAGCAATCTAAAGTAAGGTAATAGTCAAATGGAACCAAAGGACATTTGCATGTGCACATGACGGCATATTATGACTGCTGAACACTCCCTGTGTGTATATACGACTGCTCACCTGCACACACTCTAGGCACATCTTTCCTGAGAACATTACACACATATAAGCGTTAAGGAGCAGTTGTAGGAGGCAATCGAGCTCACAAACACTCTTATAATTATACACAAACTAAAGCGCTTGCACAAATGCAGCTTTACTTTTGTAGCCCACACACTAAACACACAGAAGCTGAATTAAAGTGAAATTGATGCACATGTGAGCACCCCCACAAACACACAGGTACAGTACACACAGCAAAGAGGAGATACAGACATTCATGTGAGCTGTGTGTGATTGGCCCTCATCTGATGCTCAGACATCACCACCCATGATGTGTTTGCATAGAGTGCTTGCTATAGCTGCGTGTCTGTGTCTGTGTGTGTGTGTGTGTGTGTGTTTCTCTTCATTGACCCTTTTCTTGATGGCAGACAATAGGGTTTTGATTGATTTCGCTCACTCTTTCCAAGCCTCCTTCTTCCTGTTCTCTCACTAAGTTTGTCCTTCTTCCATCACACACCCTTTTTATATTCCTCCAAATCCCTGCTTCCTACCCACCCTCCTTGTCATCCTCTTCCCTCCCTTGTCCTCCATCCCCCCTCTGCCTGTAAAGTCCTATTTGTTAGAACAGACAGCAGGTTAGCATTAAATATACATGCGGATTGTCAGCCAGTGGCAAACACAAAGGCAGCTAGGCGAGCCCCAGTGGAATCCAAGCCCAGCCCATGCAGCCAGGCTGGCGGAGCTCTGGGCCAACGCTGTCCCTCGTGGGGCCCATGACCAACCTGCCTCTCACCACCACACAGAGGTTAGAAACTGAAGAGGAGGTCAAAGACTAGTGCACACACAGATGCTCGACTATGCAGTGTGTTTTTACAAATGCACACTTTCACTGTGTCGCCCCCCTCAACTCACTTACACACACACATCTGTCGTCCACAGGGGCGCAGGGTGACGTACAAGCTGAGTCCCCCTTGTGTATCCTGCCTCTTCTCTCCCTCCCTCTCACCCAGATGTACACAGAATACTGAATGTGGATCTATTACAGAGGCCTTGTGTCTCCAAAGACATGCATGCACGCAAACAGAACATTTTCTTTTACTCATTTATAAGAAGTCGACAGACAGTCAGACACTGCTGTCATTTTGTCTAAATCTGCAGAGAACTGTAAGTAAAATTATCCTGAAGTCATTAGATTAACTTAGATCAACTATAGCGATTCAAAATGGCCACTGAAAAAAATCTGTAATTAGGAGTCACATCAACATTAACTATAGAAATTCATCTTTTATATCCTTAACAATTCTGTTGTCATTAAATCTTAATGAAATGATTTAAAACAACAGCATGCTCTTACTTTGAATACTTTGAATTCAAGACCACATGTGGCTAAAGCCACAATCAGTTGATAGGTCATTGGCTCAGTGCTTTTCATACTGTTTTCATGCATGATTTGCCCACATGTCAGCACATTACAGTACAGTATTTACAGGAGCAGGTCGATGGTGGTGCTCGTGGTATATGTTTTCCTTCAATAATACATCATCTTCTTCCATAATGTATTTTTTGTATTTGGTTTAATTTAATAAAAATTACATAATAAAAATATTCAAATATATAATTTCAATAATACAGCGGCAATGAATTTTACCTTAAATGTTTTTACAAAAAACAACAGTTTTTTTGTTTGTCTCTTCAACAGTTTTTCAGTGACCATTAGAGGAAATAATAACGTTCATACCTGTAGTAATGCAGTAGTAGGTCTCGTGTGGTGAAACGTGATGGATACGATGGTGTTTCCGTGGCAATACAAAATGCCAATCCTGGAGCAGCATGACCCATAATGGGAGGCCGAAGTAGGAATGGCTCCATTTATGAATCTGATTGGTCAGAGTCACAAAAACTGCCAGGGCAAAGACATAGCAGTCCCAGGGATAGGACGACGCCAAGGTCTCTGAAAGTTGACAAGACAGGACAGTACGACAGGACAGGTTAGTGACAGACCAAAATAAACAAAGAAACTGTAAGTAAAGTTAATAGAATAATTGATCAAACTGTTTATTGTAATGAAGAGGGTGAGCTTGAACGCAGAGTACTCCCACAGAGAGGATGCTGGCAAGAGCCTCAGAGAGATGAAGAGACTGAGGGGGAGGAATGGGGAAAGAGGCAATGAAGAAAGATGGGGAAGAGTGGCAGCAGGGGGAGGAGGAGAAGGGGACAATGATAGATAAGAAGGATGATGAGAAGAGAGGGTGAAACAGTCCATAATGCAACATTAAAAATGAAGCAGAGACAGAAAGCTGACTGTCAAAATGTCTGTCAAAAATCAGACAGCGTTCTGCAAAATCAAAGGGCAACCAGAGATCAGTTATATGGCATAAGTTGTACAAATTACTCCAGACTGTGTTTTATCACCACAACTACAGCACTGCAGACATCATGAAGAAAATGTAAGTCATTCAGTCAGGGGTGAGACACTTCTCTATGCCTTTGTGCCATCACACAAGAAAATCTGCCCATTCTTTGAGTGAGAAAAAGTCCTACTGATGTTCAAATGTTACTATAAGTCATCAGACCATACTATTAAATATTTAGAGAGCTTCTGTGACTGTGCATTCATACTCACTTAAAGCACACATCATTCTAACAAAGGCATCCAGGGACATGGACAGTACATGTGTTGTGCTTTTATGTGGCATTCTTATGAATGCATTTGGCCAGAGTTGAAATTGAATCTTTAAGCAGAAAGAAGTGCGGATTAAAATGTGATTCTGAGAGCCATCAAATTTTGCTCTTAATTTTTATATGAAACACAAAAATATGTATTGTACTGTATGTTTCTAAATGAGTAAATTAACCAATTATGCTATAAACATTTTATTGTTTTCCACTTTGTTTGTTTTAGTGGACAAAATATGTAACCCAGAAACCTGACATGAACTGAAACAACATGTCTTGTACCAAGTTTCACTTCATTTAGTTGTATTTTTATTATTACTTAACTTCAAAATTTACATTTTCTAACTTTAAACTAAATAAAACCAATTATTAATCTGACCTAACAGGTGACAAACATTTCAATACACAAGACATAATCTAAACAGTGCAGAACATGGCTACTGGCTGCCTTTTGAAGATGTACATGTAATCTAAATGAGTACACAGATTAATGTGGTCTAAGAGTGTGGTCACTGTCCATCTCTTCTGTGTTTAACGACAATCCAAACTGAAGTCTGGAGCCTTTCTGTCACTCTACTACTGTAGTTCTTGCAATTCACTTTCTGTTGACTTGAGTGACTTACAACTGTCCTCTCTCACTCTCCCTCTATGCACTGTTCCCTCACTTTGGTTAACAGCGATCTCTTGACCTCAGTTCAAGTGCAGACATGACAGCTGGAGATGTCGTCTCACAGCTTTCAGCTTTGTCCCGTCTCCTTTTGTCTCCGTCTTTGTCCGGTGACCACCTGGCACTGTGAGGGGCTTAACATGACAGGTTTAGATGTCATCTTACCGCAACATGCACCTCTATCACCCCAACCCCTCGCTCTCTCTTCTCAGTGCACTCTAACCCATGTCTGAAACTCTTAGCGATGACCTCTTAAGGTACAGACATGACAGGTGTAGATGTCAATGACTCTCTTTGTGTCTCTGTCTCATGACCTTTTGACTCCCTGCAGTGTGTAACATGACAGGTGAAGATATCACCTACTTGCGGGTCTCGCTATGGCTCTTTCCATCCTAATCTTCTCTCCCTTACCCCCCTAAATCACTGATTCCTCCTGTGAAAAACCATATGACCTCTGCAAGTTTTCTCTGCATTAGTCCCTTTATCTTTATTTGACTTAATTTGTCACATCTGCCCCATTAGAAACCGAATTCCCAGTCTATTTGACCTGTGCTGCATAGATTTGCTTTATTTTTAACATTTTGAATATGGTAGATGATAAAGGTAGAAATAATATATATAATAATATAGCTTCAATAACATTGAAGACACGCTGATAGACAAGGTCAACGTTTTGACAACCAACATTAAAACCCAATGATAATGTTAATACAACCAAGTCAAGGTAACAATGACTGGAATAAAGTTAACCCAATGTCAAAAAAAAGAGAGAATCTGAACAAAACTCGTGCCAAAGTGTTAACAAAGAAGGCGCCCCAGTGGACACACACCATGAGACAAGGAACCTAGCACTTAACTTAGCTGATGTCACTGCTTTTCTTCTCCAGTCACTTTTGACTCTAGTTAAAGTGGAGACACAGTAGGTCGAGATGCTGCATCTCAATAACAGGCGTCGTTCTCCTGCTTATCCTCCTCTCCTGCCCTGCACACACAAGGTCAGTGAACATGGTTGCCAGCGAAACCACCCCATATATTCCTGTGATGTCCCACATCAGAAGCCTGACGCAACAAGGCATTCCTTACAGATTGGAAGACCCTGTATAGTTAACCTTGTAAAGTGCTTACAGTAGATTACCGTTACAACTTTATTTGACTGTAAGCATATTGGTGGTTACTGTAGAGATCACATTCATCTTGCTGCACTCGCAGAGGGGGTGAGATCTCTGCAGGTAAATCAAACCTCTGCAGGTGTTACGTCCCCAAGCTTCTCACTCACAGGTGATAACAACGTGCACAAGAATTTTTCACACAGGACACAAAATACAAGAGTTTTGGCAACCTCATTTTCATGATTCCAACAGCAGGTTTCACCCCTTTTCTTTTTCTCTTCCTTCCAATGTGTCATATCTGCCATGTGTGTATTTACAGCTTTGTCAAACACAGCATGTATTTCACTTGTGTACAGTATATGTGGGGAATTCACTTGTGTTGTGTGGGCTACCTGGTGTGTATGTGAGGAACTTGTAGGCCATGTGAGCCAGTGGTATGATGGGGATCATACAGTTGTCGCCATTGGTTTCAATGAAGTCGTGGCGAGTGATGGCGGTTGGATCGATGTGGTGTTCCCTGAATGGTCGAATAAATGCCTACAAAAAACAAAGGCATAACTATCAATAACAGAATAATCACATTTTTATTTGCCAAAGGCAGAAAAAAAAAGACTAGCAGAAGAAAGCTATACCAAGTAACCATGATCACTATAATGAAATTTAGATTGTTGCCTGGCCTACTCCACGCACCTTTAATAGACACATTTTTCACATTCATTATTTAGCTTGGGAGTTTCATTAGATCAATGACTATGATGTAGCCTAATTACAGATGTCCATGAGAACACTATCAAATCAACAAGTATTCACAACATCACAGAGCTTTAATTTGATTAAACACACAAATCCCCAAAATAGATAAATTACAGTACTTCAAAATGGAATAAGAGAAGGAGACCAGCAAGGAGGGAAAGAAAACGGGCATGGCAGTGGCCCAGAGGTAGAGCTGTCGCCCACCAATTGTAGGATCGGTGGTTCAATTCCTGGCTTCCCCAGCTATGTGCCAAAGTATCCTTGGGCAAGACACTGAACCTCAAGCCGCCCCTGGCGTGTCAACCTAAGCTGCATAGCAGTGTGTGAATGTGTGTGTGTGTGTTTGTGTGCGCGAATGGGTGAATGAGACGCAGTGTCAAAAGTGCTTTGAGTACCAATAGGTAGAAAAGCGCTATAAAAGTGCAGACCATTTAGTAGGCCAGGAGTGAGAAAGCATTTATTATTACAGCTATCTGAGCCTCCAGAGCTGCCCAAATGTCAAAAGCTCCTGCTAAATTAACATATACAAAAAGATGAACATGAATAAACCTATCTATTGCAATTACAATTTGAGCTGGTCTGCCACTGCCACATCTAAACTAAGGTCTAATGTATAATGTGTAATTCATTCATAATTATTCAATGTTCATGAGAACAAAAACTGGAAATCTGTTGACAATAACAAACTGGAAATCGCAAATTGTCAGATTGTAGCTTTTTGTTTTCTCAGTTAAACTCAATTTTGTATCTCCCTTGCTCTAACATACACACACACACACCCAAACAGTTCCTGCTAACCAACTGTAACTGCTAACAAAAGCAGGAGATAAAAGCCAATAAGGGATTTTTCTACCTGATTTACATTCACTTGAAACACAAAACAGACACCAGAAAGAATTGTTTACTGTCTTTACACAAATGCAGATCAAATGCATGCACACACAACAGCTCAGTGGTGCCTGTGCCACCCCAAAGCTCATATCCAGCATCCTAATAAACCACAAAACAGCAGTGGCCTCACACAGACACGCTCACACGCATAAATGACCCATAGACAGTTCACACAAAATGTGAAAAGTTTCACACGCACACACACTAATAAACCCCACCTCCACAGTGCAGTGGCAGACACCTGTCTGTGAGAGCATGGGGGTCTCAAATGAAAGACTGAATCTGAATCTCAGAGACAAAAAAGGACAAACCCACATACACACGCAGGATAAAGGTAATTTATTTCTCTCTGTGGAAAAAGCACAAAGTAAGGTTTGCATCTGTATTGTCACAGTGCGTGTGTCTGTGTGTGTTACCATGGACGCATCAGCACGAGAACTCATTATTGTCATACCAGTCAGTTGAATCACACATGCCTATCAGTGAACACTGTTGGCTGGTGCCACTGCAAACACAGAAACTATCTATTGATATCTTGACAATTATGTACTCTTCTGTCTCTCCCCCACCTCTTCTCTCCCATCACTCCCCCTCCTCTCACTGCAGCCCTCAGCAAGATGAAAGCTCAGCTAAGCCGTGGAGGTCGTGCCGAGCAGGGCGGCATCAGTGCTCCCAGTTAACGGCGGGCCACCGGTCGCTGCGTGTCCTCTAATCCCACACCGTTTAACGGCCCGCCTCACACGACATCCGTTAATCACCAGCTCACATTGCCCATTGCCCCAGCAACCGACGCTGTCCCACTGTTTGGACAGACACGCCCTTCCACCCCCTTCCTTTTTATTTTTTTGGTCCTCTGACCTTTTTCCACTGTATTTTCATCTCACTTTTTGTTATCTTTTCTTTTTCGTCTTTCTGGACAGATCTATACGGTTTATGCTTTCTGCTTCCCATCATTCCCTTTCATCCCACATTCTGGCCTTTAACATATGAACTAACTCAAGTCATTCACGCAATTTAAGACTCTGCTTAGCCTCATTAGAATGCTGCCTCGTTACAGATAACAAAATAAAAGCAGAAAAAAGTCCACATAATTACAAAAAAGCCTTTAAAATACAATGAGGAAAGAGTTTCAGGCATATATCCCTAAACTCTTAGCACATCTGGCAAATTTCAGTGTGAATTGAGCATCATTGGGAACTAATGAGCGCGACTTTGTCCTCAAAGTGGTGTCATTAGAGGACTGCTAAATCCTTGTTGAGTCAATTAAAGCTCAACGACATGATGACGACAAAAAAATACAGCACGGCCCAAAGCCTCACTAAGGAACAGTTTTAAAGACTACTGGGAAAATCTACTGCACTTAAGATGGTGTTGCAGTACTGAGGAGGAAAAAAGCATTTATGCGTTTGAATCAAAGAAGATTGAGACAAGTACTATAAAAACAATACATTATAAATGTTATGAGCTCGGGTAACATCTTTTTGTAAAAAATTATGGTGACAATTTTTTTTTTCTATTACTGAATGCAGGCAAGTAATTCACACAATGTATGACTATGGAAAAGAAAAGAAGTAGGTTTGTTTAGTTCACAGTAAACTGTGCAAACATCTATTTCATTATTACAATGAAATCATTGACCCTTGTAGCTACACAGAGGAGAGCAGTCATCTGAATCATGAGCAGGTAGATTGTCTTGTTGATGATCCTGCAGCTTCACTGCGTACAATTTTAGACACTGTTGCAACTCTGAAGAAGAAGCCAGTGAATCAGAGGAGGTTAGCTCCTCCTATAACTCAGAGATCTGCAGCCTTAAGCAGAGGACTCGAAAACTAAAAAGATTGTGGCGTTCCAACAAATTAGGTGAATCCTGTCTAGCATGGAAAAACAGCTTAATACTGTATAAAAAAGCACTTCGGGTTGCTAGAACCACATACTATTCATCATTAATTGAGGAAAATAAAAACAACCCCAGGTTTCTTTTCAGCACTGTAGCCAGGCTGACTAAGAGTCATAGTTGTGTTGAGCCTAGTGTCCCTTTAAATCTCAGCAGCAACGACTTTATGAATTTCTTTACCAATAAAATCATAACCATTAGAGAAAAGATTTATCAGAATCTGTCAACAAAAGTCATAAACCGATCTGCAGATCCAACAGCCTTAGATCTGAGTTAACTTCAATAATTAACTCTGCTAAATCAGCTACTTGTCTCTTAGACCCAATCCCAACTAGATTACTCAAAGAAATTCCTCCATTAATCAGCACGTCCATATTAAATCAAATCAACCAATCTCTGGTTACAGGCTACGTACCACAGGCTTTTAAGGTTGCTGTGGTCAAACCTTTATTGAAAAAACTACTCTTGACCCTAGAGAACTTGCAAATTATAGGCCTATATCCAATCTGCCCTTTATTTCTAAAGTTCTTGAAAAAAACGTAGCTAAACAACTATGTGACCACCTGCGTAGAAATGACCTATATGACGATTTCCAGTCAGGATTCAGATTACATCATAGCACAGAAACAGCTCTGATTAGAGTCACTAATGATCTTCTCACAGCTTCAGACAATGGTCTAGTTTCTGTACTTGTCCTGTTAGATCTTAGTGCAGCATTTGATACGATAGATCACAAGATTCTATTGCAGAGACTGGAACATAGCGTTGGGATTAAAGGAAAAGCACTGGGATGGTTTAAGTCTTACCTGTTGAACAGATTCCAATTTGTTTATGTTCATGATCAATCTTCCATCCGCACAGGAATTAGCTTTGGAGTTCCACAGGGTTCTGTGCTTGGTCCAATACTTTTCAGTCTTTACATGTCTCCCCTTGGTAATATTATTAGAAAACATTCTATAAATTTCCACTGCTATGCAGATGATACTCAGTTATATTTGTCCATGAAACCAGAGGAAACGAACCAATTAGTCAAACTTCAAACTTGTTTAAATGATATCAAATCCTGGATGTTCCATAACTTTCTACAACTGAATTCAGATAAAACTGAGGTTATTATAATTGGTGCTAAAAACCAGAGAGACTCTTTATTGAATCAGATTGTTACTCTGGATGACATAACGTTAGCTTCAAGTTCTACTATCAGGAACCTTGGTGTCATTGTTGACCAAGATCTGTCCTTTACACCATATATTAAAGAAATCTCTAGAACTGCCTACTTCCACCTGAGGAATATTGCTAAAATTAGGAGCATCCTCTCACAGAGTGATGCTGAAAAATTAATCCATGCATTTGTTACCTCTAGGCTTGACTACTGTAACTCGCTACTCATAGGTTGTCCCAATAACTCTTTGAAAATCCTCCAATTAATTCTAAATGCTGCAGCCAGAGTTCTGACTGGACTTAGGAAGAGAGATCACATTTCTCCTACATTAGCTTCTCTGCATTGGCTTCCTGTCAAATCTAGGATAGAATTCAAAATTCTTCTCCTCACCTACAAAGCTCTTCATAATAAAGCTCCATCTTATCTTAAAGACCTCATCGCTCCTTATGCTCCCAACAGAACGCTTCGTTCTCAGAGCGCTGGTCTACTTGTGATTCCTAGAGTTTCTAAATGTAGAATGGGAGGCAGAGCCTTTAGCTACCAAGCTCCTCTCCTATGAAACCAGCTTCCAGTCCAGGTTCGAGTAGCAGACACCCTCTCTAGTTTTAAAACTAGGCTTAAAACCTTTCTTTGTGACAAAGCGTATAGTTAGAGATGGTTCTGGTCACCCTGAACCATCTCTTAGCTGCTATAGACTTAGACTGCTGGGGGACGTCCTTCATTCACTTAGCTCTTTTTTCTCTTTTTCTTCTATCCACCAACATGCCTCCATTTCTACATGTGACTAACTTTGTCCCTTTTCTCTCCTAGTTGTGCTTCTCCCCTTCTGTCTCTCTCTATCCTCATGTACAGGTATCATCAGACTCAGAGCCATGTGTCTCCAGTGTTCAGTTGCTGGTCCAACCATCCCGCCTGTGTTCTGTTGCTGCTTGTTTTGTTGTTGTTGTTGTGTTCTTTTCTCTCTTCTCTATCCCCTCACCCCAACCGGTCAAGGCAGATGGCCGCCCACACTGAGCCTGGGTCTGCTGGAGGTTTCTTCCTCGTTAGAGAGGGAGTTTTTCCTCCACTGTTGCTATTTAAATGTACAATTTATCGATTGGGTACAATTAAAAGCTTGCTCTATGTGGGAATTGTTGGGTTTAGTTGTGTAAGGTCTTAAAACCTTACTTGTAAAGTGCCTTGAGATAACTGATGTTGTGAATTGGCGCTATATAAATAAAGTTGAATTGAATTGAATTACTACTGTAAAATTAATAATATCTTTTATGCAGACCTTGTACATTAACACACATGTACATGCCCAGATATATTATTGTGTAGTGTGTGTGTTGTGTGTGTGCGCGTGCATATATATTGTGCATGAACACAAATAGCAGAGCAACACCAGCTTTAAGCATATTGTCTAGCTTGCTAACTGCAAGCACTATTAGCCTCAGGTGTTCTCCATCATTCTTATCTTTGATATTCAAACCAACCTTAACTGGGTGCACAGGCTGTCTTTATTCTGAGTCTCAAAACACAGGCACAAAACACAGCTACAGTAAAGTATATAGTTTGTTTTGTTGTCTTTTTTGCCACCGTCTACACAAACCCACAAACGCACTCTGTCCCACCAGCCCACTGTCATCCCTCTGTTCTTTGCAAAGGCCCATTCTTCTTCACCAGTTATGGTCTTTATTAGAGGTCTCCTACAGTGTATGAAACACCATGCAAATCTGCACCCTCCGCTGTGCTTTTGGTCCTGGTAACTACCTAAACCCCAATAAATGCTACATCATAAATAAACATCAAACCACACTGTGTCCAGGCCAAACAGAAAGTCACACAGGGCTCCAAGAATCATTGTTTAGAGTAGTACAGTAGACAGATTTAGTAAACAGTACAGCACATCTACAGAAATGTGTTGTTACTGTATCTAACTCACTGACAAAAATGTTGAATGTAAACCCACAAAACATAATATGTGACAGTCTAGTTGACACCAAATCAAAAAAGAATTTATCACACTATAGCAGCTGTCAATCATGTATTATCTAGAGTCACTTACTGACTGATACTGTTGTAATAGTAGGAAACAAGAGGCATAATGGCGTGAATTGGATAAACGTGATATGAAGTGTATTTTCACAGGTTATTTTCCTTTGTACACACCTAAGCACACCTAAACACAGATTATGTATTGGGCAGTTTCAAACAGCAGATAACCTCAAATCAATTCTCTTTCTCACTGTTCCCTGCCACTTTTGAGCCACAGCACAAATTTTACTCTAGAAAAATCACACGGCACACCACCAAACGAAAATGACACAAAAAGTACATATAATTGAAAACCTAGCCTAAATTTATTATTATACTAGAGGGCTATTTCTTTATTTTATTTTGTCAGGGTTAATTAGCAGATAATTTTGCAAGTAGGCACTATCAATGTCTCTCGTCTCTGTGGTTCTCCCAAGTAACGCTGCCCGTTTCTCCGTCTATTCACGTATTTTAACAAAATAGTCTATGCTTTTGGACAACTTTTCCCCACACACCAGGCATAGCAGAATTGGCTCAGTTGGTTCCCCAGTAAAAGTAAACCCAAAGGCAAGATAACATTTTACCTTATTTGCCTTCTTCAGACCATTACTCATGCTAGTGCCTTCATCGGACAAGTCGGATAATGTTCCACGGCACACTTATAGTACACACACATACTGAGCTGTTGCCACCCTTCTGCCAAAGCACTAACACCACACCTTCTGTGTAGGGTGTAGGTGTAGGTTCATCACTAATGTCAAACTATAGGCTGCACCAGCTGTTCATAAAATCATTATAAAGTTTTAATAGTTCTTAACACTGCTTCAAATGGTAACAACGTATGTAGAAATATGAAGGTCATGTAATAAAGCTCATACATTTTAATTGACTAGTGAATGATTTGAGTAATATATGAGTTCAGCATAAGTGATAACTATGGTTATAATTACGAAGTGTCAGGTCTCAAAACACACATTAATTTAAACAGAATTTAATAAACACACACACTGGACTCTCAGTCCATTAATCAAAACAGATATGCAAAAGTCCAAATGAACCATCTGATCACAATGACTTTAATTGGCTGAGATGAGAATAACCTTTAATCTCATTGGCTGTGGGATATGTAACGAAATGTGTGCGGGTGAATTAATAAACTTAATGTTTTTTAATGTTCATACATACCCATTCTCACATACATATAATCTGGCACTACATGTTACCAGGCTGTGGGTGGTGTGCGTCGTGTGTATTGGACACTACAGACAAACTGTCTACAGGAACATCCCTTTGTGACACAGTGACATTTAGTTTCTAGGTCACTATAGCTGTCCTGAGGCTCAAGGGAAATAAGGTGCCAGCACCATGCTGCCATAGTGATTCACCCTCAGTAGAAAGGGGACACTAGGATTGGACAGTATCATCTATTTAGGCTATAAGTCACAAGGTCAATCAGATGTTTATATTGCTATATACTCTTATTTTTAATCTCTCTGTGCCTGCAAAACTCATGTAGGCATTCTGTTTTCTAGAGTATTCTATTTACGCATGCATATTGTAGGTCTGTTCCAGTCTTAAGAACACCTTTAGGGAATATTGGGTTTAAGGATGAACACATCATGTGTTGGGGACAAAGGTCAAGGTGACCTGAAGTGAATCATATCCCAAATGTGAACCTGAGTTGTAATGCTCTTGAAAACAAAACAAACAATGATTTCAGCAGAAAAAAAGGGAAATGCTTTAACTTGTGTTTAATGTACCCTCAGTGCATATGTATAGAATGTCTTCTCACCTTGCCAATAACAGGGATGTCCACAGATCCCCAGGTGTCTGCCCCCCAGTGTACGATCCCTGATGCAAAATCTGCTGTCACTATTCCTAGAACTAGCAGACAAACATAAAGACTGATACAGTGGGACTGTACTAGTTTAGACATTTAGAAAAACATTTAAAAATTAAACATCTCACAATAAGTCGGATAACAGGTATTTTGAAGCTGATATCTTTACAGAGAAAAGACAGATTAGCTTGATAACAGTAACAGTTATTTTGACTGATAACTCACCAATGCCAAGAATAATTTTGTAGATGTGAACGGTGGAGAAGTGCAGAAGCAGGAAAGAGAGGTTGATGGCAAAAAGGAAGAGGCACAGAATCACACATACACACTCCTGGAACCGTTTACCTGAACAAGAATAAGGACAAAAAAACAAAAACAAACCTTGATTATATTTGTTATCAAGCAAAGAAAAAGTGAAGATGTTGAGGACGACATATTAATGACCCAGGTGAGGACCCTACAACTGCTGGGAGAGCAATTCAGGGGGGTTAAAGGATGACTCAACCCTAGGTTGTGTGTGAGTGTGTCTCCATGGTGTTAATATGTAATCAGCCGGATGAAGACAAGTGTAATGCAGTCTGCAAGGTCACGACCCCTCATGTGTGAACGACGAACGCTGATGCAGCATCGTGCCCACCGGCACACGCTCGCACACATAGTGCTGGCTGTTTCAGGAGGGAAGTCGGCATCTGCAGGGACAAGGCCAAACTCACAGGTCAGCAGTATTAACTAAAGGGACTCACTAAAGCTACTCACACTCCAAATTCCACATCAGCAATATTATGTGAACGAGATGGGAGGGTCAAATTCAAAATCCCTCAGCCACAGCCCTTAAGATTAGAGCAACTGAATTATTAACAACACACAACGTTGGTCTGGAGTCTGGAGTCTCATCAAATATGAGTTTTTCTGTTACTTTCCTCTTACGGTTAAGTTTTTCATTGTCTATTTTCTTCCTATTGTTCCCTATATTTATTTAAACTCCCAAGCAGCATGGGATCTAAGCATATCTCACATTTTACAAAAATAATCTTTGAAACACACAAATATAAAACACTCTTCTCGGTCTCTCATCCCCTCATGTTAATGTTCTTTTGCCAGTCTAATGTGCTTTTAAAACTTTAATGTGTTAAGATCTTAATGTATCACACAGCATTAGCACCCTATAAGATATTCATGACAGTTTTTTTAATAAAGTCTGTGAGTGTGTCCACCTATAGTCCTGTGTGACTATGAATATGCTATCAACCTTTCATAAGGTATGGACTGAAGTGCTCACAAGAGATTTAAAATATGTGATTATGGATCTTTTACGAATCATCAAATGTGACCCTTCACCTTCTGAAAGTAGACAGTATCAAAGTTGTTAAGAGAAAGATGGCTAATTGAAAAGCATACTGAAGTTTTGCCGTAAATTAGTTTGACTTTGGAAGTCAAAGAGGCTGCAAATAAGTGCCAGGTTAAGTTTAGTTCATGCAATTTAAGTGGGAGACTTTAACATTAATGTAGATGTTGACAGTAACTTTTCTTAACACTACATTTTATTCACTACTACACTATTGGGTTTAGTCACCATGTACAGTAAATGAACCCACTCACTGTCTTAATCACACCCATAATCTTGTCCTGATTTATGGGGTTGTTAGATTTAAGGACATGATTCCATCGTCTTTTGCCTCATTCCCATGTACGGAGCTACAGTACACAGACGAAAGCAGTCATCTTAATCCTACTCATGGACAGGTAGATTGTTGTTGATGATGTTGCAGCTTCAGTGAGTATAATTTTAGACACTGATGTCTCTCTGAAGAAGGTGGCATCAATCACTTTGTGTTGCTAGAACCGCGTGATACTCATCATCAACTGAGGAAAATAAAATTGACCCCAGGTTTCTTTTCAGCATTGTAGTCAGGCTGATTAAGTCACTAAGTGTTGAGCTTAGTATCCTTTTAAATCTTAGCAGTAACGATTTCTTTACAAATAAAATCATAACCTGCTTCTACAAAAATGTAATGAATCAATGTGCAGATCAAATTGCTTCAGCTTTGCTGGTAAGACCTCTGTCTTACTTAAACTGCATTTTCCCTGTAGAGTTAACATCAATACAGGTTTTTCCGTCAATCTTTCACAGAGTGGAGAATTAATCCATCTATGAATTTGCTACCTCTAGGATGGACTACTGCAAGTCTCTACTAGGATGCTCCAATAACTCCCTACACCCCTAATAAATAAGTCTCTAGTTAATTCAAAATGCTGTAGCCAGAGTTCTGAGTAGATTTAGGAACAGAAATCAGAGGCCTAAAAGCCTTCCTTTTTGACAAAGCTTATATAGTTAGAGATGGTTCTGGTCACTCAGAACTATCTCTTAGTTAAGATGCTATATGCTCAGACTGCTGGGGGACCTCCTTCATACACTGAGCTCCTCTGTTTTTGTATCTATATTTTTCTATCCACTAACATGGCACCATGTCCACATGTGACTAAGTTTGTCTCTGTAGTTGTGCTTCTCCCTTACTGTCTCTCTATCTCTGTCCTCATCTGTCTCCAGTGTTCAGTTGCTGGTCCAATATATCTATAATATTATTATTATAATTTTATACATACATATGAACATACATTTTTGAGCATATATTTAGAATATAGCATATATATATATATATATATATATATATATATATATATATATATATATATATATATATATATATATATATATATATATATATATATATATATATATATATATGTATGTATACACACACACACACATAGTACAATGTATACAGTATATGCTTTTTCTCAAAATATAAAAAATACAACCCCCATTAACAGTTTGGATATTATTATATCACTAGGCAATATTAATTATTAATATTATATATATGAATTTACAGTCTATATTTAATTACAATTTATTGATTGGCTATAATTAAAAGCTTGCTCCATGTGTGATCAGCTGGGTTTAGTTGTGTAAGGTCTTAAACCTTACATGTATAGTGCTTTGAATTGGCGCTATATAAATAAAATTGGATTTAATTTAACTGAAATTTGTGGCATCAAAAGTGGCATCAAAACTAAAATCCGTTCTAAATCTCCCAACCACTCACGCAGGGTTAGGCAACAAGTGGGGAAGATCTGTTGTGCTGAGTATAGGCTTCATAGAAACCACAGGTCTGAATTCTACATGTTCTACATTCTACAATTCTGACATTACAATGAATTAAATAAGTATAAAGTCTATTTATACTTATAATGCTTATAGTTTTACTTCTACATATATTTTTAGATTAAATACATGTACAAGATCATTAATGCAATTAGATACATGCAAAAATAAAAACCTGTTATGTTGTGACTGAAGCTGGCTGTGTACATTTAGTTAGGAGACACAAAAAGCATATGAAAGAAGAGAGATGATCTTATTTTAATATATCCTTGATTGGCCCCTCTTTTCAATTTGACAGGCAATGCTGATAATTTATGCAGTGCTTTTCTTCACCTAAGTGCACAATTAAATGCTTACGGCCCCTGTTAAATACTTAGGAGTTGCACTTCCACATCCAACACAGTCCTGTTGAATTATGACACATTTAAAGGCCATATTGGAATGTAATACACTGGTCCTGTACTGACGAATGTAACAACACAAATCTTTATGACAGTAAATCTCAGCTGAGTTACCAAGTTTTATGTGACACCATTTTCTCCACTGTGCCCCAAGGTACACACACACAAACACCTCAAGGAATTCTCAGGGGATCACAACACCAAAATTCACTCTGTAATTCACATGTGATGAACACAAACACTTTAAGTACAAATGAGCACTTACACTCAAAACTTGACGAACCAAGTAACGGATTTCCTAACACTCTATCACATCTCTGTTCATTACACAGACGTTGTGTCTCTCTTTCTCTCTCTCTCTGACACACACACCCACACGGACCGTGGTGCAGGGCCGTGGAGCAGTGGGGCGGCTGTCAGGTGATGTGCGTCAGTCCTTGGATCCTCCGGCTCCCTGGTGAGGGAAAGGAAACTAGGACAGGCCTCCGCAGAGCACATACACACATTCACATGCTCTCTTACACACACACACACACACAAGCCCTTGTCCCTCAGGCCATGGCATTGCTGGATATCACACACAGCTACAGACAGACACACATAAACAAGCTCTGCAAGAATGAATGTATGTATGAATGGACATATGGTTTGAACACATACACACACACTCACAAAACACAAACTTTCATTGTACAGCACAAACAAACACCCACCAAACACACCTACAGTTAACATACGAACACCAAAATTATAAATGTACACTCCAACACACCTACTACACACGCTCTTAGGACCAGAGCAGTGCACTCATTAATATCGTTCTGACAACAACTGGCTCCCTGGCAGCTTCACTGCCATCGCTCACCCAACAGCACCCCGGCTTGCAAACGTGCACAGGGATTTAACCTGGGCGGAGCTGGGAGAGGGGAACGAGGGGTGCTAATAGGCTGAAATTAATCAATGCTGGCTGATTCGCTGTCTGGGGAATGAGTGGCGGGCAGCAGGCAGGCAGGCAACACATCTTGAATACTAATGGACTAATAGAGAAGAGAGACACAAAGTGGAGCCCTTAACTCGCTCTGCTGTTATCAGGTGACATTAGGAAATATGGCAAGGAATGAAACATGCTCAGATATACAGAACATGAATATACACATACATCAATCTCAACACCTATTTCTCTTCATATAATAGTATCCAAATATTAGTATTATTAATTATTAATATTATATTACAGATATTATTATATTGGAATCTGCAGTGATAGAACAGAGTGGTGAGTGTCAACCCCATGATTCCTCTTTAAAGAAAAAAAGAATGGCACATACACACCTCATCCCATCTCATCTCATCTCAGGGTCTCTACAATAAGCCGGCTAAATTTGAAACTGCATCTGTTCCCTCCTTTTATCTAATGCAACAATGCTTTCAAATATGAGCAGTGTTCATGAGCTCGTTCTTCTTCTTTATAGACCATGTAGCAAAGAATCACAGGTTCTAATGCAAAGCCAATTAGAAACATGTCTGATTATTAGATTGCCGATCAGAGAGTTGATTAATGGAGACAAAAACCCCAAACAGCTCTAGAATGATGACTGTGTATAAGCAGCAACGAATTTAAACTAGCACTTTAATCTAGTAATTCCCACATTCCAGCACTGGAAAACATGACCTTCCTTTGAGATCTTCTGATGTGTGGTGTAGACCTCCAGATGGTGTTCATTGACAAACCGCAGCAAGTGAGTGGAATCGTAGACCCAAATGACGGTGTACAAATAGGAAGTTGTGTTTGAGTGGACCACGCATTAGGAGAATGAAGGAAACCGATAACAAGAATTTACTGCAGAGATATTAGCAGCTGTGTTTTCTTTTGTTCTCATGCAGGCCCATTTCATTAGAGACTCACTTGCATATTTTATAGTGATTTAGAGAAGTGTGTATTGGCAGGTACAGTAAAGAACACTTCAAGGTACTTGGAATTTGACCTGGTGTTAGGTGCAGATGCAGTTCCAACAATATAAGGTTAAAATAAACAAACTATGTACAATCCCATGAATGTGATAAAATAGACTAAAGTAGAAATTCAAAATAAGAGCACTACACAAAGAATGTGCTCAGTGTGCATTATTTGAAACCGCCCAGAGGCGGATTTTGTGCCCTTCAGTGTCCTTCACCTCTGGCCTTTAGATTAATTTTTACAATCTGGCTTTCTTCTTGGAAATATGAGAGACATTTTGCTGTGTTTGACACATCCAGGCCAAATCTGAGAAACCTATAAAGCTCATTCTTTTAACAAATACAAGTATTGCAAGTATTTGTGAATTGATGAAATGCCTCCTGACTGCTACTGCATTAGCAGTTGCAAGAAAAGGTATGTGAACCCTTTGAGATTACACGGATTTCTGCATAAATTGATCATAAAATGTGTTCTGATCTTCACTGACGTCACAGCAATAAAAAAGCACAATGTGCTTAAACTAATACTGCACAAACATTTTCATGTTTTCAACATAACATGTAAACATTCACAGTGCAAGGTGGGAAGTATGTGAACCCCTAGGCTAATGACTTCTCCAAGAGCTACTGTAATTGGAGCCAAGAGTCAGCCAACCTGGAGTGCAATCAAGGTGATGACATGATGTGTTGGTTAAAGCTGTCCTGCTCTATAAAAACACACACCAGTTTTGAATTTACTATTCTCAAGAAGCATTGCATTGAGTTTCAGAAAACCTACGTTCAAGAATTGACGACTTACATGAAGCTGGAAAGAGTTGCAAATGTATCTCTAAAAGCCTTGATGTTCATGTGTCCACGGTAAGACAAACTGTCTACAAATGGAGAAAGTTCAGCACTGTTGCTACTCTCCCTAGGTGTGGTCGTCCTGTAAAGATGACTGCAAGAGCAAAGCTCAGAATGTGTCAGCTGAAGACTTACAGAAATCTCTGGCACATGCTAACATTTTTGTTGACAAATCTGCAATAAATAAACATTAAACAAGAATGTGGGAGGACACCACAGAGGAAGCCACTGCTGTCCAAAAAAGTATTGCAGCAAATTGATGTTCCACAGCACTACTGGCAAAATATTCTGGGGACAGATGAAACCAAAACTGAATTGATTGGAAAGAACACACAACACTATGAGTGGAGAAAAAAAGCAAAAAAATAGGCACAGCACACCAACATCAAAACCTAACTGTAAAACATTGTGGAGGGCTGCTTTGCTGCCTAAGGACCTGGACAGATTGGAATTCATTGCAAATTCATCCAAAGTTTATCAAGACATTTTGCAGGAACGCTTAAGACCATCTCTCCACCAACTGAAGCTCAACAGAACATGGATGATGCAACAGGACAAGTACAGAACGACCCAAAGCATAGAAGTAAATCAACAACACAATGGCTTCAACAGAAGAAAATATGCCCTCTGGAGTGGCCCAGTCAGAGTCCTGGCCTCAAGAGAGCGATTCAGACATCCCAAGAATATTGCTGCACAGAAACAGTTTTGTAAAGAGGAATAGTCCAAAATTCCTACAGACCGTTGTGTCTGATCTGCAACTACAGGAAACATTTGTTAAATCCAAAGGTTCACATACTTTTTCCACCCTGCACTGTGAATGTTTATAGGTTTTCATGTTTTTATTGAACATAACATTGCAGTATTAGTTCGCTCGTGCAGCCTTCGAGGGGTCAACATGAAGAATAGGGGGCGCTCAAAGCTCAAAAACCACACAAGGGTTGGATAAAACAGCCACAGACAGACAATAAATCACAACCCGCTTTATCTAGATGAACAGTTGGATGAACTTGTTCACACCCACACGTGTTCATTGCTTGGATGTAACACCCACAAAGGCTGTTTTATTCAACCCTTGTGTGTGTTTTTGAGCTTTGGCGCCCTCTGTTTTACAGTGGGGTCGTTTTGACACCTCGAAGGCTGCACGAGGGTTAAGCAGACTGTGCTTTCTATCGTTGTGACTTCAATGAAGATCAGAACACATTTTATGACCAATTTATGCAGAAATCCATGTAATCCCAAAGTGTTCACATACTTATAACTGTATAGTACACAGTAGTACATAGTAGTAATAGTGCAGTGCATAATGTGATGCCCCTTTACTGTGTACTCTATACAGTGCAGGTACAGTATAATGTGTCAATATGTCTCCACAACTGAGGGCATACTTTATTCAGTGTTAAAGTAGGAGGATTACTTTTTGATTCGGTTATGACTGACCAACTAAACACATCCACACAGCGAGGGGCACAACCAAAGCCGAGAACACAAAAACAGCAAACAACAAGCAAGCCAGCTGAAAAACCACCTACAGAGCATCTGACAAAAAGAAGCTCACACAGCAGGCACAGGCTCAAAGGGCGAGTCAGAGCTGCCAACAGGACGCAGCCACGCCTTCTTCTGCCATTTCTTTTCTTTTCTTTCCCCATTACCTACACTGAGTGAGATAGTCTGAGATAAACTCCATTTACAAAAACTTATTCATACTGATGTATAGACTGCTAACACATTAGGCACAAAGTCACAGGGCAATACTGTATGTACGAACAGAAAACAGACATGCAACTCTTTTTATTCTGTCTCTCCTTCTGTGTCCCCCTGGTTTGCTCTCAGTAGACTGTCTTCAGATGGGACTTGGGGAGAGTGAGAATGAGAAAAAGACATGTGGGTGGTAAAAGTGGGTCACATGCTCTGAGAGATAGAGAATGAAAAGAGAGATGAGAGAGAGAGACACTGAGAGAGAATGACAGGGAAAGATTGGCTGAGAGGGACACAAAAAGGGTGGGGGGTTGAATTCCCTTGTTTAGAAATAGTGGATCAGTCACAGGCCTCTTTCCTTTTATCTGATCTCAGTGGACCACAGAACCTGAGACACACACACACACACACGCATACACAGCATACTGTAGGGACGCAATCACACACTCGTTGACATACACATATACACAAAATCAACATTAACAAAAAGTACACATGCCACTGATAAAAAAAATGATATGAGTGCAATATGCATGTCTTTATGTGAACACACACACGCACACACATACAAACCCACACATCCTGCCAGACAAACTTAATAAATCAATTACCCTGTAGATTCAACAGCAACAAAGGGGGAAATGTGGCAAATGAGTTTCAATAATGGCAAACCAACACAATGGCAGGCGCATACACACCAATACATGTAGACAAACAGATGCATATATCTAGGCATAATACCACATGACTTGAATCCACATGAGAGCAAGTATAAGTAGGCCCCGCTCCAGCCTTCCTCTTCCATGGAGACACCCAAAAAAAAGGGATGGACAGATCCTATCATGTGTGTGTTCCTTTGTGTGCAAGTATGTGTGCTGCATGCCATCCCCTCATCTCCTGGGCTTTCTGCTACCATCATATTCATCTGTGGCCCTCACAAGGATAATTGTGCGCCCGCACGCAGACACACACACACACACACACACACACACACACACACACACACCCACACACCTAATCTCATCTCATCTCGTCTCAGAAAATACACAACATTCCCAGCTTCACTCTGGTGCTGGTCAAGGTCAATAGCAAAATCCTGCCTAGAAGGCTTGCCTAAAGCCATGAATGCACTGTGCGAGTGTAAAGTATGAAAGCCTGAATTTGTGTGCAAGTCATTTATGCCTATGCATGTGTTCAACAGTCTTTCAGATTCAGCATTATGAAAGAAGCAAGATGTAATAAAAGCCTTTCCGCTTTCTCCAAGTCAATGGTGCAGTTAAGACAGCAAGAGAGAAAGAGACCTTACATGATAGTATACTGTAGCTGTAACATATTGCAGGATGAAGTAAAGCAAAGCAGTCTGTGACACTAATGATCACTACATAACATCACCCCTGAAAAGAAGGTTTCAGTAAAACAGGCAAGGCAAATTAGTATATTGGTCTTCAAACCAAGTGTCAAAAAGAAAAAGGACCAGTAAAAACGTGAGAAGATAAAAAAGGTAAATCTACACAAACACAGTAAGACATGTAGACATGTGCTACTGTACTGTGTATTGTAACTTTAATCTACTAATTCTGCTGACTCTGCTCTAGTAGGCTACTCTTCACTAGCCTAAACTGGCTTTACACACACTAAGGGCACAAGAACAAGTATAGAGGTCAAAGTCAAGTACAGCCCATATGCCCCTCTGGGTCCAACAACGGTTTGACTTCTGACCTAATGACCTCGGAGTCAGCCATTTGGGGAGTCTGGTGTGTGTGTGTTAAATATTTTAATTCCTGCACAGGGCTGAAAAAAATCTGGACAAAAGTCTTGTTTCAACCACTAGGTGTCGCAAAGTTATTTACATACAGTATCTCCAGTTCACAGAGGTCTATTACTGCAGTGCAGTGGCTTATTTCTATCTGTAAAATACAAATGTTACACAAAACATATTTTATTATATAGTATTTGATTGTAACCTATGATTACACAACTGCTGTGTAACAAGAACGTCTGTCATAGTTGAGGATATATAGATTTTTTTTTGCCATAACAGATCTATTAGTGTCAATAAAACAATAATCTTTATTATTATTTTACTATAATACTTTATTATAATATTATTATATTACCTTCCATACGTTCAGCTGCGTATTGGTAAACCTTCTGTTCGGTTTTGCAGTTTTATTCATAGTTTTCCCATTGTTGTGTATTGGGTCTGTTAAAGTAGGTGGCGTCACCATTTGAGCGGACAGACGTCTGCCCAGTCGTCTCAAACTTTTCACTTTCACCATGGCAACAATTTTCTTTCACTCAAATGTTAGAGATGCTTGTCTACTTTCTAACATAGTGCATGGCAAAACCGAAAGACTTTATATAATGTCCAACTCACGGAGTGAAATCAAGACTGATCAAGCGTTTTCCATTCGCTATAAATGCTACAATTTTCAGTCACATTGCAGAAGTCCTGGCTTTCATCTGGTGGTTTCATTTATGTGATTACTGTTACGGTTTCACTGCAATAAGACGGGTTTTTTTTACAAAAGAAAACGCAAGACATTCTTAAGATAGCATTCATTGAAAATAAAAAGTAGTTGTAGTTTTGTAGTTTTTTAGTAGTGTGACCCTCACTGTGTCCAGCCTTGTTGTGCTGATCCAAGAGCAAATGAAGCTGCTGCTTCTTTGGAGCACATAGCAGGAGCTGTCACTCTGAAGCGCGCACTTTGCGGGAAATGCAATTAGCTGTAGCTTAGCTGGACCAGTTAGCTCGCTAGCAGAGAGTGTCGATCCAAACCCACAAATCATTACAATATAATACTTGTGGGCTGCATTAACATTAAATGACCCGCGGGCCACGGGTTGGAGGCCCCTGTTTTAAACTCTACCGCTACTGTCAACAATTCTTGGGGAATACATTCAGCAGTACAGCATTCACAGTGCATTTTTTCAGGAAATACTTAGTCTAGTTTCTTTTGATCTTCATGTGTTCAGATCGTTGGTTGCATACAGACAGACTTGTAGTGTGGTCAAATGTGGTGATGTCCTAAAATTCTATTCTGTACCTGAATGGTTTTTTTGTGAATAAATAACACGTAGGGAAAATAAGATGTTATTTACTCAGATAGTCCAGTGGTTTAACCACTCCATTTTAACAACAACAAAATGGGCTGGAATCCCGCTCTTTGCCTTTTCTGAAGCAACTTTGAATTTACACTATAATGCCAAAAGTGTTTGCTCACCTGCCCTCTCTCACATATTAACTTAAGTGACATCCCATTCCTAATCCATAGGGTTCATATGACCCTTTGCAGCTATAACAGCTTCAACTCTTCTAGGAAGGCTGTCAACAAGGTTTAGGGTTGTGTTTATGGAAATTTCTGACTATTTGCGCATTTGAGAGGTCACACACCGGTGTCGGACGAGAAGGCCTGGGTCTCAGTCTCTGCTCTAATTCGTCCCAAAGGTGTTCTATCGTGTTGGGGCAGGCCAGTCAAGTTCATCCACACCAGACTCTGTCATCCATGCATTTATGGACCTTGCTTTGTGCACTGACTCCCATTATTTGGGTGGGTGAGCGAAAACTTTTGGCAATA
This sequence comes from Macropodus opercularis, assembly GCA_030770545.1. Classification (NCBI taxonomy): domain Eukaryota; kingdom Metazoa; phylum Chordata; class Actinopteri; order Anabantiformes; family Osphronemidae; genus Macropodus; species Macropodus opercularis. The sequence continues at coordinate 4,458,033 of CM061094.1, read as the reverse complement.
TAGTGTACGTGAAAAAAAAAAAGAAATTGTGTCTTATAATTATATTCTGTTCACTGCAAAGTTATAATTTCTGTGTCCAAGAAAGATATCTATATCAATCACAAAGGCACGCTAATTCAGGTTGTTTCAGGGTTGACACTGGTATTTTGCACGGCTTCGTATACCAAACACTAAGATAAGACAAAGGCAGCACCTCACTTGCTTCTCCTCGCTTGTTTAAACCTAGTCATTTTAAGCTTGTTATGGTTTAATTTTGATGTCAGACAACAGCATCAAGATGGAAGTATGAAGTACAAAAAGCAGTTGACCACACCACAAATCCTCACCAACCAAGAGAACTTCAAACTATTTCCGTTTCTCCTCTGTAAAACTCACCCAAATTCTCTGAATTGGCCTAAGGCTGTGGTCATCGCTGTCAGTCAGTTTTACCTATAATTGTGGTTGTATATACAGCACTAGACAGATACAAGGTATTTATACTGAATATAGAAATACAAATTTACTCAAACTAGCTTGAATCCATCCATCCACTAGTGTTCTCTGAGGAAGTCTTGATTATCATTGGGTGGGAGGTGAGATATAGCCTAGACATAATCATCTAAATTAACACAAAAAAAGTTTTCAATAATTCACTTTGGGAGTATTTAACTTACAAAAAAGGACTTTTTCAAGATGTTCTAAAAGATACAATTTTATTTATTCTTGGTATATATAATAGTTGGCATTTAATAGTATTTAATAGTTATCTATAATCAAATAAATTAAACTTTCATGGCAGTATACATCTCAAAGAAGGTTTTTGGAAGAGTTGACATGTGAGCTGTTAGATGAGGTGAGGCTGAAGATCAGCAATGCTCTTCAGATCACTTACAGGCACACCACAGACACCAGATCTTCTGGGGTAAAACGCACGCACGCACACATGCTTGCGTGCACACGCACACACGCATCAGAATGCCTCGCATAATTCAGAAAGTGGGAGAGAGACAATGTGAGAAGAGAGAGGGAAAGAGAGTTAAGCAGCGGCGAGGAGAGTAAGCAGACCGTGACACTTCAGACATATGGGAGGACCGAAGAGAGATGAGAGGATGAATAGAGAGTTGGTGAGATAAATGGAGAGATGCAGAAACAGATGCATCCAGCTGTTTGTCCATCTTAGCTCTGCTGTAATGAGCCCATGTTTGGCTCTATGGAGCGTCGCCAACGCCTCATCTAACTCCTCCAAACTCTAACTAGTCAAACTGCTATTTAGATTTACCTCCTACCAACGCTGAACCAGGCACAAACAACTAAGCACATAACAGCATGGCGCTCCCTTAAATTGACATTTTGGGAAATATTTTCTCTTTTGCGTTTTCATAAAATGCTTTGGCAGCATTGTTAGTGTCACTGAGCATGTCTTCCACTTGCAGCCTGCTGTGCCATTTGGCTAAAATGTGGGAAAGCTTGTCAAGTCATTTGGACTCTTACCTGGTGAAAACACACCGAACCATGTTCTATGATTACAGCTAGAACACAACTGCTACATTTGACCAAAAAGCTTTAGTTCCCCCAGGATGAATGTTTTAATAGTGCTTCCCCTATGACATTTGACTGTATTGTTGTTGACAGCTGTCTTTGTCCTTCAGAGCCAGAGCTTGTTGTGATGTGACATCAACCACTAAAAATAACTGTTCAGTTCTTTCAGTGTACACTCAGTATGATCGTGTTGCTGCCATCAAGTTGAAATGTACCTTTTATTTATGTGGCGCATGTTCTCAATTGAAATATTTAAAATAGGTTGTATGTTCTATTGTGAACAAAACATGGATTTATGAGATTTTCAAATATTTACATTCCATTTGTATTTAGATTTTACAACAACATCCAAACTGTTCTCTTAATTGGGATTGGTTTTTCAATAGCTTGAAAAAAAAATACTGTATACATTATACTGTACTTTTACAGTACTTCCTGTAGATTAACCTGTAGAGGTTTCTGACCTTCCACAACTAAACCCTATCCTACATAGAGTAAGCTTTTCTTGCTATATTTTAAATATAGTCTCAAAAATGTATGTTCGTATTTATAATATTAGGAATATATTTTCTTAGCCGTAATACCTCCATATTCTAAAATCTGTTAACTAAGCACGTGTCATTGCAGGAGTAGGCATGGCCAGCTATGAGTATAAACCAGTCACCACCTACAGGTCATTAGGTTGTCTTGGCAAAAATGACGTGGAATCACAGTTGAAATGGCAAACAGGAGGACACTTTTACCTGCTAAAACTGTATAAGAAGTGCAATCACAAAGGCACGCTAATTCAGGTAAGTTGTTTCAGGGTTGACACCGGTACCGGTATTTTGGTTTTGATTATGCGTTCCTTCACATGCAGAGTATTTTTACTGGGGTGAGGGGATAGAGAAAAGTAAATGGTCTGCACTTGTATAGCTATGTCCGAAAGCGTCCAAAAAAGGCACATTGGGCAAAGACACGTGAATAGCATATCAAACAAAGAAAACTAAATGTGCAGGATAGTTTTCGAAAAAGGAACTGGAACACTGTTACTGCAACAAGTTTTATATTTACTTTTATAAGCTTAAACCACATTCTACTAGGCTTTTATGGTTTCTTACTTTTCCTGCTGGTAATGTTTGACTGTTCTTCACTGTTCAAAAGATCTGCCTCAGATGATTTCTGTTGCGTTTACTCAAGCTTCATCGCTCTAGGTGCATGTCAGAAATTGGCAGAACATGTGTGACTACAACAAGTGCTTACAGAGACTTGAATTACTCCAAGAAATAATGTTTGTGTTGATTGACCTTTCTTCTTCAAAGAAGTATTTTTTGATCAGAGAAGAGCAAGCCATTTGGGTTTGTTGTGTATTACTGTGTAACACCAGTTTAGATTTGCAAGGTAAGTGTTGCTTGGGCTTTTCACCCAGGGTCAGTCTGCTAACTACACTTGCGAGCCCCAAGATGAGAGGGGATATAGTTATATGTTGTTTTCCCTGCCTGCCTTTTGCTGTTTTTGTATTGTTTGATAAATGTCTACACACTGTAAGTTTAACCTGTAGCAACACTGATCAGTCTACAGTAATGTATTTCATCTTCAACTTTGGGAGGATGTCCAAAAAGCAATTAGTAAATATTTTTACATCTCTAATACTCACATGCAAATTTATTTGTATTTTGAGCTACAGCACAATCCATAAATCTCCAAATAAACTTTTTGGATACACCATTTTATTCAATTCAATTCAATTCAACTTTATTTCTATAGCGCCAATTCACAACATCAGTTATCTCAGGCACTTTAAAGTAAGGTTTAAGACCTTACACAACTAAACCCAACAAATCCCAAATAGAGCAAGCTTTTATTGTTGCCAATCAATAAATTGTACATTTTTAAGGCAACAGCGGAGAGGACAAACTCCTTCTCTAGAGAGGAAGAAACCTCCACCAGACCTAGGCTCAGTATGGGCGGCCATCTGCCTTGACCAGTTGGGGTGAGGGGACAGAGAAGAGAGAAAAGAACACAACAAGAAAAGAACACAACATATTCCTTCTCACCAGCTTGTATCCAAATTTAATTAACTTAAATAATTGATTGTGTGTATTTGGGAGTTTGTGTGAATGTAAGCACGTATGCAAGCTATCCTGTTTACATGAATGTGTAATGTTGCCGTTGCCTGGCAATAGCACAGATCAAATGCCAGAGCACCTGATAATAATGTAGATCCAATTACATTATTGAAGAAGGTAACAGTGTCTAAAAATGGGTTTCAACAGCTTTCAATAAGGAAGAGGGTTTGTTTTTGTGACAACCTGCACTCAGGTCAGGTCCGAAGACTTGGTTAAGCACAGTGAGTCAACTGACACGCTGCTGGAGTTGGTGGTTTTGCAAACCCAATTTTTTTATTAAGATCATCATTGCTATTTTCAGAAGTGGGTGTAAGTTGCCAGCATAGTCTTACCAGAGGCAATTAAAATGCTCAGTGAAGTGAGAAGTAGGGCAGATGGTCAGGCAAAATGTGGCACGGTCCAGCTTGGTGCACAACTGGTAAGACAGGTTGTCTTTGCACAGTGCACCTTACATCACTTTGTCAAAGTCAGTGTATCATCAGAGATAACATGAGTCACATTTTCTTGGGGGTTTCATTTTCATTTCCCTCTCATTCTGAGCCCATGGTGGACTAGCAGTCAGTAAAAACCAGAGTGGAGTTATGTGGCAGTGAACAGTGATACAGTCTGTATCTCATTTAAAATCCTGTAAATCGTAAGCAGGTTTGTTATACGGTTAAGAATATGAACGTGTTGTTTGTCCTTCTGTTTGATCTCTGAGCAGGTGAAAATGCTTTGAGAAACGCGGCTGTGACTAGGAAATGAAGATAACAACTGAAACAAACACAACGGAGAACAAGGTGTGCTGAAACTGATAGCAAATGCCCTCTGGAACTTGCATTTGTTTAATGAGACCACAACATATGCTAGTAGATGTGGCCTCAGGGTCATGACACAGAGGCAACACTTAGTTGTGATGGAGGCAAGAAATTTTGCAAACAATAACAACCACTGTCATTTTATTAAAGTATTTGTAGCCCATGTGTCAATGGTCCTGAAATTCTCCAGGGTCCAAGTTGCTGCTTATTTTTTATTCTGCCAAGCAGTTTTCATTGTAGATGTCTAATCACAGACTTATTTGGACTGGAACGCCAGGTGAATTTAAACTAGCAGACGAAAAAGAAAACTAGCAACACTCTGGACCCTAAGGACTGGATTTGAGGATTACTGCTGTAGACTGTGTCACAGACATTGATTTTGTCCTAGGACTAAAAAACCTGCAGCAGCTGAAGGAAACAACTTCACTAGCATCTAAAAACATAGCCAAAAATCCAGGGGGTGTGTGGCCCTTTACCTGATGTGTTTGACTGCAAGGTTTTTAATGTAGGGGCAATTTGAACATACCGTAGGTGAACTTGACTGGTCTGCCCTTAAATACCTAGTCTGCAAACTATCAGGGACTATTGCTTATTACTTGTAGTATGATTATACTTTCAGGTGAATAAACTGGAGAGAACAATACAAAACCAACTGTCATAATCATTATAGCAATGACGTTCAAAATACCGGTCCCTTCATTTCCCATAATGCACCACAACAACATCTTTCTGTTAGGACCTCTGCCTTTGTCATTGACCTCTGAAGTCCTGTGTATGCAACAGTGAGAATCAAAACTGAAATAAATAAATCTAAAAAAATAAACAACATGTACCACTGCTGTACCTGTAATCAGGCCATGACGACAAAAACAACAGTATGCTTTGTCCAGCAAAACCTTCCCAAAGTTAAACAACAGAAAATCAAGTATTAAAAACAATCCATCACTACATAGATGATAAGGATGAGAGGAAATAAGATGTATGGATGGGGATGACATGCACAACCACTAATCCTATGATTATGGAGCTCCGCAAGTGTTAAATAAAAACAAAACTAACCACAATGCATATTTACAGAGCCCTTTGCTACTGTTAACAAATCAGGCCAGGCTGTTATAATGCCGACTTAAAACATTGTAATGCAACCTGTAAACAGTTGTGCAGCTGTCGACTGATTAATGTAATAATAGCAGCTAAATGCGGGTTGTGAAAGAGCAAAGCATACTTTAATTAGTCACAAATGATAAATCATGGGTGAGTTATCCTGTAGCCACAGCCAGTGAGCGTGCGCCTCCTCCTCGTTATCATCTCCGCGCCCCTTAAGCACTGATGTCGCACTGTGGCTTCCAGGCCTCTGCTGATGCTGTGTCTCGACTGTGACAGCGGCGACAAAAACAACCACAACAATAACTGACGACCACAATCACTGAAAACGACAATAAACGCGTACTCACCAGGAGAGTAGAGCCGAGCTAGCTGTCGGGCCCCGGCGTGCTGCGGTCCCCAGCGAGGCGCCGCGCTGCGAGCGGCCGCCCCGTGCTCATTCCCGTTCGGATCCTCCTCCGCCATGGACCGGTGCCTGATGTCAGTCTCGGACAGAAGCGACGCCGCCATAACCCCTGCCCGCTGCCACCCCCCGCTTCGGCTTTTAGCTATAATACATAAATTATGAATCTGCCTCGGTGAGTAACTGGTTGCTTGTGCTCGCGTCCCGGCCTCCGGTGATGGTTGTTGTGGCAGCAGGAGGGAAGCTAAAGCAACTGATCCTAGCTGGGATGCACCCGGAAATACACGAACGGCGCTCCGCTGCCACTCAGACCTATTTTACAAGGTGTTAGCCGACACTGTCTCTGTCATAAACCGTCGTCACTTTATAAAGAAAAGAGGAAACCTACAAATATTGGTTTATATTTAAAACAATAGTTTTCACATTGCAGCTGTTGCGTGCGTTTTGTTAAACTTCCTCGCATCTGTCGCGTCAACTGTAGGGACCGTCTGCATCTTACGGCCACGATAAAAAGCGTGTCTGAAGTGTCTAAATTCGGTTCCTGTCAATGACGCCTTTTTATTGTGTTAACCAAAGTGCGTGTGAATTTCCAATTTTACCTTAGGGCATCGTAAAACGCTGCACTGATATTACTGGCTTTTTTGTACAGTTTTGTACAGATCCTACAAAAGCCTCCATCCTGCTCTATACAGTGATAATGACGATGAACAGAAGGTTGAACACTGCAAAAAATCATAGAGAGTCATACTGTACAGTACATGTATCAGGTGGCCAGAAACATCTTCAGGTTTAAGGTGGTTATGTGAGAGCTACAGTATATGACCTGACTATTTGCATCCTTTTTGGTATCAGTTTTGTTTGAAAGTTATCCACACAGTGATTCTTAATGGGAAATGAACTAAAATGCATTTTTAAAATTACTGACATTATTTACAATAATTTAAAACTCACAATTACATACTATTCAGACGTGTGTTGTACAGTAGTTCAGCACTGCGTAGAATCCGCTTTGGCAGCAGTTACATCTACCAGGCTTCTTGGGTCAGTGTCTAGAATCTTCCCTCACCCGAATCGAAGTGGTTTGTCTTATTCTTACTGACAGATCCTCTCAACCCCTCTTCTTCCTGAACCTACTCCAGTATTGTCATGTCTCTATGTTTCAGAACATTATTATACTAAAAGATTAATTTCATCTTCATATCATACACTCTGGAGTAAGTGTGGATAATAGTGCCCCAGCTCATGGTGGAGTGGGGGTAGATGTATTTTTTGTCTCATCAGATCAGGGAAGTTGTTAAAGTGACTGGTGGAGTCCTGGTAATGTAAAACATTTGCCATTTCACTGTTACTGAGGCCACTAAGCTCCTGGGAACAGTCAACTCTGAAATGGTCTAGAGAGAGTTCTTTGAGCTTCATTATTGTGATCTTTGTCTTGATGTGCAGCTTCAACTGGCAGACCTCACCTTACATTAATGTATATATGCACAGTTATAGTCTACAGTTCATTTTGCCATAGATGCATCTGATAATGGCAGGATGGCTTTTTATTGTCTGAATAAAAAATATAGAATTCTAAATGTGATTTTTTTTTTGTCATTACAAATGTACAAATTGCATGAATTACTGAGTGTAGGTTTGTATACAGCTTTTTAACATTTTATCAAATTCACAACATAATTCAAAAACTGAGGAGGACTGAATACCTTCTGTAATCACTGTGTCACACTTACAGTTTCTGCTCTTTGATTGGCGTAAATGAAGGAAGATGACAGGACACCTATACTCACACATTAAACCCCATTCTGTTCACAATAGGGGTGATTATCTGGGAGTTTGCATGTAAAATATAAGCAGTGAATATGTTTTGGGGGCCTGAAAACACATTTTAATAAAGCTTTACAAAAATGATGAACAATGACAATCGTAGTGGAGATATGTTTATCTCCCTTCCTGGGAGCTTTGAGAGATCCTGAAAACTAGCGTTTGTTTTTTGTGTCGTTTTGTATTTTAATGCATTACAGTTCAATTAACATTTTCTTGTCTTTGCTCTATAATTTAAAATCTATATATCTACACTAAGCTTACTGCATGGATAGTCTGCTGACCTGGACCTTCACATGCATTACACCAGCAATTACACAAACACACTACAGTTGAATATTAGTAAATCTTAGACTGTAAATGCAATTCTTTCAATAAATGTACACCACACACAGTCTCTTTGTCATTTATTTATTTATCTTTTTGTCTGTACTAGATTACTGCAGTCTGGTTAATTCACATTTAAAAAGCAGTCATTGACCAGATGCACTGAAATCCATGATATCCTTTTTTACAATAACCACCTCATAGAGACTGGAAAACCCAATCCAAAAAAGCAATATTTGTATGGTTTCTGAACTTTATTTTGTTTGATGTCTTTTTAATAGTAATTACAAAAAAGAAAAAAAATATATATAACAATAATCATAAAAAGGTGAGTCCGGGGGAAGAAACTCAAGAATATTACGACTGGCAAACAATCACAACACAGCACAAGTACCTACATACAGCGGGAAATGAAAGGTACAAAAATGAAAACAAAGAAAATAAGCTGGTATGGCAGAAAGAAAAATGAAAGAAATTGGCACCTATGAAGTTAAATTCAACAAGCAACTGACTGGGCAACAAAGTAAAGGCTTTCCTACAAGCTATTAAAGAAAACAAAGGATGTTTTGTTGCTTCTTTTCTTTGCTATTTGTTAAAAAATAAAATAAAATGCCTGATCTGGAGAATGATGGGTGGGAGGAGAGGAAAAGCGAAAGGGAGAAGGAAGTAGCTGATGGGGTTTTAGGGGTTGTCAGGGACAATAAAAATACTGCACATACAATACCTTTTTCACTCTTCTCCGTTCTTCATCTAGTTCTTACCGTTTCTCTCACCCACTTTTTCCTTTCTTTATTTAATAGCATATCCCATTAATATTCCTTTCCCCCGCTGCTCCTAATAGCCGCGCCCAGTGGCGCGATCGTTAGAGTTTTACATGTGAGTAGCAAATGACACTTTGATTGGCTGTGATGTGGAGATGGGGATCCCCTGCCGGTTCTGGGTCGGGGGCCCCGGCTGAGCCGAGAGATCCTGCCGGGCCTCGGTCTCACTGCGCGTGCTGACTCAGTGTGTGGTTCTAGAGGGAGAGAGAGAGAGGGAGAGATAGAGAGAAAAAGTGAGAACACATGATGAGAGAAATAATGGGCTACGTGAGCATAGTGCTTTCCACTTGCGCCCCCACCCAATAATAGAACAGAAGAGAACAGAAACACAACTGCCTCCCACTGCACAGATAGCAAGTCCTCCTCACTTTATACATGGTCTCATGAAAGGAGAGAAAAAGAAAGAGCAAATATTAGAAAATACTAGGAAAAAGACAAAACATGACAAGCAGACAACTCTGCTGCAACTGAAACATACATGAGTGGATACAGTACAAATGTACTGTTATGACAAAGAAAACTATGTGTTATGATAATAACGAACAAGTATTATACAAATATGCACTCTTAGTTTTGATATGGTCAGAAATCAAACAATATATAGTATTGTTATGGTCTTGTGTTAGTTACAGTATTTGTTTGAATCCAGCACCTCTGTTTGTTTATTCAGATGTGTGCTTTTGTCTTTTGATATACTGTAGTGATAAATATTTTACATACTGTCTCCATATTTGGGAATCCCCTTTACACTCACTTCTCCAAAGGCACCAATACTCTACACATACAATAACAATGTAAAAAACAGGTGTTTTTGTAGCAGCACTGAGACTCATATATTAATTGATACAGTATGCACAAATAATAACAGATACACAAAACACTGTACTGTATACAAATACAGTATACCATCTTGCTGTAAATAAAAATGAACAAATACAAGTTAACAAGCCAAGCATTAACCAAAATGTTGTGTTAACTTCACCACTCATGTTCACATACAGACCCTAACACACACCAACAAACATTTCCTCAGTCAGTCCTCTTTGGTGCCTCCAGCGACAGTGGGGAACAGAACTCGTCATAATCTGGATTTGCTGGTTTGGAATTTAGCTAGCATCACATCTAAAGCTGGGGAGATGCTGTCTGATCTGTGTGTGTAGGATAGGGTGATGATTGGAAAGATTTCTCTGGGACGTGTGTGTGTGTATCAGAGAAATTTCCACTAGGGCGCTTTCCTCCCCTTCTCTCCTCATTTCCCCCAGACTATACAGAAAATATTCCCAACGTCTCTCTCTCACCTCCCCCCCCCCCCCCCCCCCCCCCACACACACACACACACAAACACAAATTCCCTCTGAAATATTCTCTATCATCCCAGCTTCTTCACACATGCACACTCTCACTTACAGACACACAACACACATCATATTCCCAGTGAGATCTTCCTAATCAACGCGCCCCCCTCCTCCATCGCCACCACTAAAAGCAGCTTTCTCAGATTAATCGTTCTCTGTCGCAGATAGGCCTCACCATGGAGTGAAAAAAGGACAAAAAAGAACAGCAAATGAGGGAATGAAAAAGAAAGAGGAGGGGATAGGGGATGAACTGAACACATAGGCGGGTGGATAGGGACAGAAATGTGAAGGATTATGCTCTACGTGGTTTGGGGTTGATAAATACTTATTTGTCATTCTATGGTCCTTATCTTGCTGGGCATGTTTCGCTGAGCCCTTTGGTGTGCAACTGTGTGTATGTGTGAGTGAGCTAAAGAGACAGAGAGAGAGAGGGACTGTGTGTGTGTGTCTGAAACTGTCACTATGCTTTAGAGGCTGGACTAGTCTGTCCAGGGAAAGGGAAAGGGTATTAATGTACTACACACACTAGAGAAACCTCTACAAACACATTCAGGGGTTTCAGAGAAATGGGTGAGCAAATGAGCTAAATAACAAATGGGACAGAGAAAAATAAGAGTTTCTTTCTGCATGTGTGTGTGTTTGTGTGGAGGTCTCTCTAGTGAAGAAGCAGATCTCATTGGGAGCCACTGACCCCGTTATGATAGAAAAACCTCTCTCTGTCTCTCTCACTGTACCACTGTCTCCTATCCCCCAGCCTGTCCATTGTACTGGCAGGCTAACTGACTGCATTTCCTCTTAATGCCATAAGAGGTCAGTCTCATTCATTTTTATGTAAGAATGTTGAACAGAGCAGTGGTGAAATGTTTAATAAGGTGCATCTGTCCTGCTCCTTCCAAGCCATGTCTGGCTGTTGTCAGCACACAGTTGCCTTATATTTGATCTCTTACAGCAAAGTCATACAGAAATGTGAATGGGGAAAAACTTACAAACTAAGCAAAAATGACACAGTAACGTAACAATTGCAAAAAGGGAAACGTGAATGTAGGAAGTACATAAGTAGTAGTTTCTCCCTCAGGCCCCACTGGTGGCATATTGATTTGTAGTTGGAACAAGGAATGAAAGGCATGACAGAGGAAGAGGAGGGAGGGATGGATGCAGGGAGGCTGTGGTCAGTCCCTGGAGGAGCTCACAGTGCTGCAGTGAACTGCTGGAAATAGCCCATAGGAGAGGAGGAGGAGAGATGGAGATACAGTAATAAAGGATAAAGAAGAGAGGTAGAGATCATGCCCACTGTATTTACACACTTTATATAAAATACACACACGCACAGTACTCACATCTCTTTTGGTTGGGAGCTTGATATTGATTATGCAGCTTTGTAATCGATTAGAAGTATGTGTCACAGTGTGACATCTGCTCTACAGCAGAGTAATTGATATATTCCACAGAATAAATTAATGGAAGAATGAAAGGCAGAGGTGAAAGTGAAAAGGCAGAGATAAAGGAAGAGCCTTATATTTAGTCTGTCTAATGTACCTTAAAAGTCTTGCAGGGAAATATGTATTGTATTAAAGCTTCAACGTGAAACCAAAGCAGCAAGTACAAGTATTATACATACAGTTTAATAATGTAAGAAAAACAAAAAACAGAGGAATCTTGAGATAAACCATTCCATAAACCATATTGTAGCTAATGGCCTGATTCCAGCTTCATGTGAGCTCAGTATATTTATTCAGATTGGAAGTGTGTCAATATGGCTCTGACAGTTTTCATGGTTCAGACTTTTTCCCACCTTGGTTTGGCTGTTCTTTTTTGTAGCAGAAGGTGGGTGCATGTTCTGAAAACAGCCTGTCTTTCAGGCCAGACCCGTCAATACAGAGGCCTGTCATTGTTTTTCCTAAACTGCTTATAGAGAGCGAAGCTAAAGCCTGCAGAGCCCTGAGCCCAGGGGAAATATGGCCCTGTCGCATTACCCTCACAAAGCAAAGATTACAATACACAATAGTTAACACTGAGACACACACACACACTCTCTCTCTCTCGCTGGTAAAGGGAGTAAGTGATGTCAGAGAAAAATCTAATCTACCTTGTCCTCCTCCCTTCTGCTATCTACTGCTTGTGTGTATATTTGTGTTGCAGCGAGTGGCTGTTTTTCATAGGTGCTGCCTTTAAATATGCATGTACATGATCACTGTTAGTCCTGGTCTGTTAAGATACAGATGATACTATATTATATATAATATAATATATAATACTATATTACAGATAATAATATACACATTACAGTTATACAGATTACAGTTATACAGTCTGTGCGCATGTGCCTTAACAGCAGCTTAGGTAAAATAAAAACGCCATTGCAAAACATGGCGATGGCCATATTATATGACAAAGTTAACTGTACACACACACAACACATACGCACATTGTTGTTCTGTAATTATGTAACAGTCAAGTACCTACAGACACAGGAAGAGGTTGCTCTGCTCATGGAACGATGCCTTGTGTGTGTTGGTGTATTTGTGTGTTACAAACATGCACAAGTGAATGTCAGTATGTGAATTTGTGTGAAAGTGTGTGTGTGTTTGAGTAATTGGAGGCAGTCCAAATGCTGTTCTTGTCTGAGCGTGAGTATGTGTCAGTGCGTGTGTGTGCCCAATCTCCATTGCTCTTTTGAACACCAAATGAAAAATCACCTTAGTCGCCTTGTGGTTCTTTGGGTTTGGTTTATTTATAGCTCACAGTTGACAGTCTTCCAAGAGAGTGTGCATGTGTGTCTGGGACTAGCATATGGGTTGTCTTAGCCCTCTTCCTCTGCTCCCTGACTTGTCTTTAGCCCCACCCGGCCAGGACAGGATGCTGCCTCGGGAGCAGATCGAAAATAAATGCACCCTCGGTCCTTAACATCCTGCTGACACATATTCCCTGCTCTCCTTCCACTATTCCATTTTTTGCTGTCTGTCTTTGTTCCCATCACTCCTTGCTTTCCCTCGGTCTCTTCCTGTGATTGTAAAGCACTCATCTTAAATTATCTAACCAAAAGCGCTCACTCTATAGTCCTCTCTCTTTCCAGCCAAGTCAAGATGACCCCTACTTTTTTCCTCAATCACCCTACCCAGAGTGATATCTCTGATTATGTCCTGTTTGGACTGCTCCCTGCCTTTATTTCACCCACGGGGACTTCCCCTCTCCTGTTGCTACTGGCTCAAACAGCCAAGATTGGACAGCAAATACAACCCAAACTAAATTTATAACAAGAAGGGCACAAACACAAACAAACCGTCAAAGGTAAACATGAATGGATCTACACCAGATACCAGTAAAGGTAAGGGTTACCTGCTGAAATACCTGTTCATTCCTGAGCACTCACTTGAGACCATGAATTGAAACCATTATATACACACACACACACACACACACACACACACACACACACACACACACACACACACACAGCTGAGAGCCAGATAAGGATTGAAGTCTGCAGAAAAAACAAATGCACACAAATGACATGATCTCACAATTCTGCACAGTGTGCTAGCTTTCTGTGTCACACTCACATTACTGCACATTACTGTCATCCTGCTCATCCCCATGCGTGCCTGAAGGTCCTTGAACCTTGAACCTTGAATCCCCATGCGTGCCTGAAGAGTCTGCGTTTTGTTTTTGGAATTTTTGATAACTATGCACCCTAAACTGACAGAACAAAAGAAAGAGAGAGTGTGAAAGCAGAGATGGGTGGGTGAAAATAATAGAGGATATTTGTGTTGATAAACAGACAAAGGGATGAATAGAGGCCTCACATATTATTAATGTTGGTCTGGCTGTAAACATGAGAGGGAATGGATAGAGTTTGACTTAGGTGGAGAGGAATGGCAGTACTGTCAAAAAAACTACATGATTGTTCTCATAGAGAAAAGATAGTATAGGTGCAATAGTTGTAGACTGGTGTACTATAACTGTGACAATGACAAAATGAATGAAACCCTTGGGTCTTTCATGCTGATGTAATGATACAGAGTGTTTGTGAGTGCTGTGCCCAAGTGTGTATGAGTGTATTTTGGCAGGGCTGATAGAACACTACGCCATGCAGAGTCTGTCCTGTTCTGTGACACATTGTCTCACTTGTCACACATGCATACACACAAACAAACACACACACACACACACACACACACACACACACACACACACACACAAATGACAGGAACATGGTCCAAACCCTCCAGGTGCTGGCTCACATAATGTAATGCCTTTGTATCTGTCCCTACCTCCATTTTTCTCTTTCTCCATCTTCATCCCGCTATGTCTGTCATTGTCTCTCTACATCAGTCTATTTGTTCTTCCATTTTACATCAAAACAACAAGTTACCTCTTTTGACTTGTGTTTTTTCTTTTCTCCTCACTTACTGAGACTCACCATGTGTGTCTTTTTATTGTTTGTCTGACTGGCAGTAAATTCCTCAAAGCATAAGTGCAAACACACACAAAGGTGTACACATGCATATAAATATAATAGTTCCAGGTGATTAACTGGTCCCATTTTGAGATTTTCTTTCTTCTACTCAGCTCCAGCATGAACAAAATGTGCTTTGCATTCACAGTGTGGCACAATAAAGACTGCAAAAGTCTCAACAGCGTGATGAGCCACGGATGCAATTTGTGTGCTATTGGGTGGGCAGAGAAGGAAAGAAAATATGTGCCAGCACAGGGAAGTTAGCTGAAATATCTGTATAAAATGACAAATGGTCTGCACTTGCATAGCGTTTTTCTACCGATGGGTACTGAAAGCACTTTGACACTGCGTCTCGTTCACCCATTCGCACACACACACACACACACACACACACACACACACTGGTGGCAGAGCTGCTACGCAGCTTAGGCTGACACACCGGAGGCAGCTTGAGGTTCAGTGTCTTGCCCAAGGACAATTTGGCACATGATTGGGGAAGCCAGGAATCGACCCACCAACCCTACAATTGGTGGACGATAGATCTGAGCCACTGCTGCCCAACAGTTATTACCTTTTACATTTTTCTTTAAATAGATTTCCGTGTTCGATTGTTTTACTCATTTACATCTCTTCAATCAAGGCTATAGTTCCTGGTATTTTACAAAGCCAAATCAGTTTTGCAGATTCTGTTACATTAGCTTCTGGTACTGTTATAACTGCTGGCAGAGTTACAGTCTCTGTCCTCACCCCTTTATTGTTTCTGTTTTTCTCCTGTTGCAAATACCTTAAAGTCCAGAAATTCAGGGGGTGACACAAAATGAGAAAGTGTGCATGTGTGTTTAAGTCCCAGGTCCCCATTCTAATAACACAGACTCTCCCAGTGAGCTGTGGGGCAGCTGAGCTGTGCTCCCCTAGAACACCACAGGGATATACGGATCAGATTCAGAAATCACAAACACACAAGCACATACACACATAGCCAAGGGATACATGGATCAGAGAGTACACACTATGAATTGACACAACACTCACAACTGATAGCAACACTCAAAATGGCAAATACAGGTAAAACCTATTGCCAGTTCAGGCACATCCACACTGTTCCATAATTCAGTTAGAGAGAGGCAGTGGTGCTGTTACATTCAGACAAAGACGACATTACTCAGAGGCAGACTACTAAACACATCTCATTTCACACAGAGACAGACACATGCTGACCCAATACAGACTTTAAGCATTCTGCCAAGCTATTCTCTTCTCAGCGCTTATTATCAAAATACAGAACATACATACTTACTTTGGCCTTGAAGACACCAATTTAAATATGTTTTTTTTTTCTAGGTATATTAGTAACTGCTGTCAAATGTGATTGTATCTTTTGGGCAAGATTAGTGGGGAGGAGTGCAAGAGTGATGAATGGAACAAGCAATATTAGGATGGAGAGAGGAGGCTGCGATCTAGCACCCCCTGGAGGTAGGAAAAAGAATGTGGCGCTCATGACTGTCAGGGAACGTACCTGGAGAAAATCAGAGCTGACATAGAGTTGGGTGACTATGTCAAACTACATATTATTTTAGAAAAGGCACAGCCTCCAAAGATGATAGAACAGTGTGGTACGTACTTGGACAATGCATTGTTAGGAACACCTAGCTTACAAACAATTGTTTCTGAAGGGTGGAAAAAGTGACATTTAAAAAATAATAAATTGTTTCATTGTTTCAACAGCCATGACAATTTAAAAAAGTAAAAAAAAAAAAACTGAGCGAGAGAATAAGAAAGTCATGTCTAAAGTCGGGGACTAAAGGCAGCGAGAGTTCCAGTAGGACCTCACTGATCAGGGCCACAGCATTTCTTATTTACACACACGCACACACAGATGCAGACCAAAACATGTCTTATTTACCAGCTTACGTCTGCACTATTTATGGGACACTGGGGAGAGACACAGAAGAGTGGAAGAGAGGAGAGGGGCTAAAATATGCATAGGGGCTGGTTCTACTGGGACAGATGGGGGGAGTCGGAGAAAGGGAGGAAAACAGAGCAAGTACGGAAAGAGAGACAGGAAGTGGAGAGACAACATTGTGGTTTGTGTGTGTGAGGGATATATAAAAAATAGGAAGGCTAAAAAGTGCAATCAGACATCTTGTGAATGTGTGTGCCATGTAGAGAGAGAGAGAGAGAGAGAGAGAGAGAGAGACAGATAGAGTAGGACATTGTAAAGACCAGCTGAGATGTTGAAAGAGGTTGGACCCTTTTCTAGCTGGCCAACCAGTCTTCTTCATCCATCCACACCTCATTAAAACACACACACACACACACACACACACACACACACACACACACACACACACACACACACACACAAATTACCCTGTACCACTTTCTTTTTCCAGATGCAAGCACACATATTCTCACACAGGCAGTAACAGCTAGCAGTGGAATAAACCTCTGTGGTTGTAGCTCTCCATCTCCCCCAGTCAGCCTTTCTGTCTAGCCCACTTAGAGAGCCCTCCCATGGGGCAATGGAGCTGTGGCAGGTCAGGCTCGGGCTGCAAGTTTTCACATGCACAGTCACAGACACACACACATTGGCCAGGACTAAAGAGTAACAGGATGGATGTTGCCACATTGCAGCAGCCAAATAGGAAGAAGTACAACGAGCCGAGGGAGAAACAGGATGATCTGAACTCAACTTAGTTGGAAGAAAAACAACAGAATTACACTCATCTGACCTGGCACTCAACTGAGTAGACACATGAGGAGAATGGCTTTGTGACGAGTCTGTGTGATAGGTGTAGTCTTTTGATCCAGATTTATCTACACTCATTTATGTAATTGATAATGATTTTTAATTATGTTCACAGAGAATAGGTGAAGTCATTGGGGTTATAGTAAATGAGTGTGCTGTAGGTGTAGGTGAGTGTTGCATACAGTGTGTGTATAGATGTAAGTGGTAACTATGGGGAGTTGAGGATGAGTGGTGTGTGAGTGGTGCCTGCGTGTGGACATTAACCAACAGGGTCCAGCAGTCTCCCTGCTGTTAAATGGACTGGCCAGCCATATGCCCACAACCTCTGATCCTACATCACTGCCATATTGAGGGTGTACCTCTGCCTCTTCGCCAACTACAATTATTTATGAGCTAAACACAGGCTAAAGTAAAGATCATCTTTATTATATTAGTGATAATATTGATCAGGTAGTAATATATTTGCTGCATTCTGAACTGGGAAATATAGATAGTAACATAAGGCATTACAATACTATCATTATTTCCCGATTTATTAGCGGGAGACAGCTCTCTCACAATATTATTTATTATTTATTTATTGTTATTGTTGCTCTTTATTTCCCATTGAAATACTTTCCTCGTTAGCAGAACGTTGGCTAAAACCTAAGATTTACTGTCAAAGTATTGACTTTGTTCTGCCTTTCAGACACAGAGAGTGATGATGCAAGCTACACTTAAAATAAGACAATTAATTATGAATCCGTTATCCATCCATCATCTTTCACATATCTGGGGCCGGGTCGCGGGGGAAGCAGTCTAAGCAGAAATTCCCATATTTCCCTTTCCCTGGACACTTCCTCCAGCTCTTTTAGGGGGACCCCAAGGCGTGGAGAGACTACCCCTGGGTCTCCTCCCAGTCGGACATGCCCGGAATACCTCTCCAGGGAGGCATCCAGGAGACATTCTAAATAGATGCCCCAGCCACCTCAACTGAATCCTCTCGGAGGACCAACGGCTCTACTCTGAGCTCGTCCTGAGCGACAGAACTCCTCACCCTTTCTCTAAGGTCATGCACCGATCCGTCTGTCTCATGCGCCGTTGTTCCCTCATTCGAGAACAAAACACCAAGATACTTGAACACCTCCACCTGGGGCAGTAACTCTCCTCCAACCCCGAGAGAGCAAGCCACCCATTACCGGTTGAGAACCATGACCTCAGACTTGGAGGTGCTGATTCTCATCCCAGCTGCTTCACACTCTGCTGCAATCCACCCCAGTGCAAGCTGAGGGTCTAGCTCGGAAGAAGCCAACAGGACCACGTCATCTGCAAAGAGCAGAGACGAAATCCTGTGGTCCCAGACCAAACCCCCTCCAGCCCCTGGCTGTGCCTAGAAGTTCTGTCCATAAAAATGATGAACAGAACCAATGACAAAGGGCAGCCCTGCCAGAGTCCAGCATGCACTGGGAACAGGTCTGACTTAAAACCAAGCTCCAGTTATACAGGAACCAGCCACCCCTCAACAAAGGGTCCCGGACCCCATACTGCCAGAGCAACCCCCACAGAAAGCAGTTGAACACCTTCTCCAGATCCACAAAACACATGTAGACTGGTTGGGCATTAATGAAATGAAAGGTTCGACTATCTCTCCAGTACCCTGGAACAGACTTTCCTGGGGAGGCTGAGAATTGTGATTGTGAGAATTGTGATCCCCTGTAGTTTGAACATAGTCTCCTGTCCCCATTTTTAAAAAGAGGGACAACCACCTCACTGTTCCCAACCTCTACACAACGTTGCAGACGCGTGTTAACCAAGACAGCCCCGCAACATCCAGAGCCTTAGGGTAGTCAGGGTGAATCTTATCCATGCCTAATGCCTTGCCACCAAGGAGTTTGCCAACTACCTTGATGACCTTGGCTTGGATGACGGAAGAGTCCACTTCCAAGTACCCCGACGCCGAATGGTTTGCCAGAACCGCTTCAAGGCCAACCGATAGTCTCCCTCCAAGCTCATCACCAAGCTCCTCCTAGGCCCAAGTTTTTGCAACTGCCCGTGCCGCAGCACTGTTACAGGGGTCACACTTGCCAACAAGGGTCGGTAGGACTCCTTCTTCCCCTTAATGAATCAGTTATTAAAATATATATACGAGAAGCAGAGAAAATGGATCATAGCTGAAGAAGCTCTGGAGACCTGGTTAATAAGTTTCTCTGTTAATCAGTTTCTCAACCACCTGTGGGTTGCACTTGTCCTTGTTCACAGTGTCAATTAATTTAACAAAGAACATATAATGGAAGCCTTTTCACATCATACACTGTACAGTATACAGTTGCAGTACAATTAATTAATTAATTAATTAATTAATTGGTCAAAGCAGTGAACACAGGAAAGATTTGAAGAAAGATTTAACTTTCTTCTTTAACACGGTTGATGTTTGACCTGCACAGCTTATAGGTCACTTCTTTGCTGTCAAAGAAAAGGTTTACATCTTGACAGACATAGCCGCAGCTGGCCTAGGACCTACTCTAGGATGACTTATTATACTTTTACACAAAAGTGTGTCTGGACCTTAATGACATGAAGTTTGCCAGAACCCTGCTCAGACCTCACAAAGAGAGAAAGTTAGGGGATAGGCAAATGGAAAGAGGGCAGATGGACAAATACAGAGATTAATGTGTAATAAAAAAATAAAGTAGCTGCTGAGATGTGTGATAAGAATGAGAAGATCTTTTCAAGTAAGCACATCAAAGTAAAAAAATGTGTATTTTGGTTCATTGTACCAGTTGATTACTTTTCTCTGGTACAGTGAATCTCCATAGGCACACCATCTACCAGCTCCACACTGAATTAGTGTAAGTATCTTCATATACTAATTTCTTGATTGCGTGCCACTGCGAAACTAGAGCGATATACAGACAACCTATTCACATCAAAACCATCTAATGACCTACCTGTAATTCTGTCTGAAAGAAGAACTTCTGTGGACACTGGGAACAGTCGTAGATCTTATCTTCCTGGCCATGGACAGCAAAAATGTGCTGCTGGAGCTTGTTGGCCTGCACAAATACTGAGAAGTACAATAAAATTAGGTTATACAGTGTACATCATAAGATGATGGTCTTCTATCCCATCTTCTACCGCTTCTTTCCCACAAGGGTGCTGGAGCCTATCCCAGCTCGCTATGGGCGAGTTGCAGGGTACACCCTAGACAGATCGCCAGTCTGCCGCAGGGCCACACATACAGACGCACAAGTCACAGTCAGGCACACATTCACACCTATGGGCAATTTAGAGTTTCCAATCATGCTAACTGCATGTCTTCGGACTGTGGGAGGAAGCCGGAGACCCCGGAGAGAACCTACACAGACACGGGGAAAACATGCAAACTCCACACAGAAAGGCCCCCGGTCGCCTCCGGGAATCAAACCTGGGACCTTTTCACTGTGACAGTACTAACCACCACACCACCATCCCGCCCAATATGATGGTTATTGGAGGATAAATGATGAAAGGAGCAACACCATCAGTGAACACCTAATTATTGATTTAAAGAGGCATGCTGTAGCGCACTAGGTTTCTGCCTGGTTGCTTAATATGTGTTTGTGCTGCAGCAGCACCATTATATTTATATTTACATTTACATAAACACATAGATAAGAATCCCCAAAATCTGGTCTGTCATTAAAATTCTGTCTGAAAATATGATTTGACTACAAAATTATATAAAAATAACTGTGCTATTAAATATTGAACCAAATGGCAATTGAGTTTTCTGTTTAAATAACAAACACATAAGATGAATAAAAGCCATCTGGAAAACAGGGGATAAATAAGAAGGAAACATATGGGAGCAAAAGAAAGAAGGAGTAAACAGGAAGAACTGGCCTCAGCAGACCTTGTGATATTTATTAATAAATTATCTCTTTTTTTTTGTTACTTTCAATGCACTGTTGTCTCATACTTTTTTTTACTCTACCTTTGTTTCACAAAACTTTTGGTTTTCACTGTGAGTGTGTTTGTGTTGAATTATTAAGCCTCCCCATAGGAGCGGTGCCCATCTTACTAATTCATAAGCCACCAAGGAATAAGTTAAAATTTAAAATGTTGGTGTGTACCTGAGGGGGACACAGTACAGGACAAACTCAACAATGGTAGGGAAAGAGAGTGATAGGGTGAAAAGTCGAGAGTTGGGATGGAGGGAGAGAGTAGGGGAGCAGGGCAGTAAAAAAGAAAATGCAGAGCAGACTTAATTTGACAATCAGGCATTTTGTCTTAGCTCTCCAGTGGGTTTCCAAGATACAAGCACACACAGTTTTGTCAGTTGCTTTTTTCCCACAGTGGCCTCCTGCTGCAATATTACTCCCACAGTTAAAACAATGAATATTCCTAATGCGACCTTACCATTTACCCCAAACCTAAAACTTTATAGCCATTACAGCACATTTACACTATATATCCTGTTGCAGGTAAGCCAGAGAGAGCAATTTCTGAGCCACAACAGGTACCGGAGCCAATGCCATGAAAGCTGCTTCTATCAGCATTTTGCATCATCACCAACATAGAGTAAGTGTTAAATTCCCTATTTTGAAAAGATAGATAACAGATAGGTACTATTAAAATGTATACACTCAAAAATTGTGAAAAGTGTTTGATTAACAAAATATAAATATGTTCAAATGATAAGAGTATATTATGTTATGTTACACAATTAATTCTTTCTTACTGTACATAAATGAAAAAATGTGAATGTCATGTGAATGAGATCATTTTGATCAAATGAGCATGAATCATTTTAAAACAAGTCGCTACTGCTCATGTCTACACCCCCTGGAAATAAGTTACAGGAAACAGGAAGCAGCGTTTCATGAGGGAGTGGCAAAAGGTAATGAACTAACAGATGCCTTGTTTCCTCGCAGTTGAACAAACAGAATAAATTATGGATATATATAAACAGCATACCGTATTTGTATACAACCGCCATATCCTATTTTATTTCATGAGCACAGTGTAACTGCAGTTAGGTTGTCCAAATTTGTGGCTTATGACAACATATACAGTGGTAGCAGTTAAAAGTGTCCTCTTCCACCATGTTTTTTTGCTATTTCCGCCACGATTCCACGTAATTTTTGCAGACACATGACCTGTATGTGGCAATTAAACTCATGGCTTAGACTCATGGCACAGTAGTCCTACTATGACACATGTGGCAGATGCACCAACGTCACATGGGTGGTCAGGATTAGGAATTGTGAATATTATTGAGTGTGAAATCTGATTCAGATTTTGTATTTTTATTTATGTAACTATTATCAGATGTTATGTTATACGTTAATGTAGACCTATTCAAATAATAACGTGCTTAATAATCACCACATACACATACATTTATGGCCTGATGGGGTGGTCTCTTACTGGGGTCCAGAAGATGGGGCCAGTTGTGGCCTCACATATTAGCACAATTATTAATATTATACTTAACATTATTCCCGACGCTGACATTTACTTTAATGGACCACATTATAAACAAAAATAGATCTTCAATCAAGAGAAGTTCATTCTTAACGTACTACTCCTGAAAAAGCAAAACTGTAAGTCACAATACAGCATCCAGCCCAGTACATGCTGCATGCTAAACTGCCGGATAGGGCAAAAAAAGGTTTAATAATAATCGTAAAACTGTGTCTGTATGTGATGTACTGTATATATCTATACAAATTGTATCTGTATGTGGCGTATATGGACTGGCAACCTGCCCAGGGTGAATCCTGCCTCTCGCGCAATGTAAGGCTCCAACATGTCTACAACCCTTGCAAAGACTATACAGCCAGAATAGTTAGTGAACAATAGTGGTTTAAGAAAAGAAACAAGTTAATTCACCAAGGTTGAACTTTGCTGTGCTTTGCTGATGTAGAGTGCATTTTAAATGACTTTACTAGTCTAACTAAAAACAATAAAAAGGCTTAAACATTGGGTAAACCTATTAAAATTATTCCTTATGCACAAAGTATACATACAGTTCGAATAACATGTTCAAGACTAAATGCATTAAAGGTGCTATGATAAAATCATGTTCATTGAACACTTTTTTTGAGTGTACTGTTCATGTAATGCTGTATTAGTTCTGTAGCTGAAGTCAGGCAGAATAGGGATAATATAATATGCAAAGAGTAATTTGTGCAACTGTCCTTGAAAGTACATGCGTGTGCATGTGTCTGTCTCTCACCTGTGAAGCACACGGGACACTTGAAGGTACCTCCCATACCTTCGAAGCTGTGCTCTATCAGGTGGCAAAGCAGCTTGGCAGGTGAATCAAACATCTGGTTACACAGCTTGCACTCGTGATTGATGCCCTCCTCTGCAAATGGGAGACAGACATGCATATGTAGGCTGGATTAAGCACACACAACCGGAACAACAATAGCAAGCATGTAACATCATTTTAGAATATGTATTATTATTATTATTATTATTTATTTTATGCTCTTGAACAGATATCTCTTGCAGATACCGGATCTAAGCCTATGATCAGAAATATGTAAAAATCGGCATAGGTTAAAATGCCTTTGGTGAAATATGCATATTCAACTCATCTTGCAACATCTGTTACAGCAGTTTTTTTAACTAATTTTAATAAAACTTAATAATTGAATACAATTTTAAAATAATTCTACTGAAGTTGTTGTTTTGAGAGAACTGATGTTAAAACACATTGCACCATATGAAAACAAGTGAACTCTAATTAAAGATTTTGTATAACTCTAAATCAGTTATGACAATCGTGCCATATCCGTCTTTCCCTAGTTACATGCTCCCCTTTCATTGTTCCTTCTCCCTTGCACCCCCTCCCCCATCCATGGTGCAATGTCTGCCCCAACTGGTAATTGCCTGTCCTTCCCACTGGGGCTGTGGATGATCTACCCTTCCTATAGTCATCCTTCCTTGGCTCCCTGTGTCCTCGTTATCTGCCCTTCCCAACTGCAGTCACTCATTTGGTGCCACACTTTGTCCATTCCTCCCTCCACCTCCCCTTGGTACATCACTTTCTGATTAATTTGTGTAGGCCAATTCAAACCTCTTATCCCCTATTACTTTGCTTCACATAAACTATACATAACGCAGCTTCTTTTCCTGTGTGTACCCTTCCTTTACTTCAATTTCATTCTAAACAATCAGTACTTCAGTTCTCGTATTTAGCAGTAAATGTCATTATGTCCAAGTACAAAGAGCACTTAATATTTTTTTCAGACTATGTAGATTATTCTGTTCTTAGAATAGCTTAGATATTATCTATATGAAAGGTACAGTAAATCAACTGAATAACATTAATATATGTATGTGTGTGTGTGTGTGTGCACACACACAGAAGGTTTTAAGAAGGTGTAAGTGACATCACAGCCTATGGTGAAAGGCCAGATGAAAGGTGGAAGTCATAATAAACACACACATCTTAACACATGCACCCCGTGATGATCATGTCTCCCGCCTGTTGTCCTTATCATCTATTGTACCATACAGGACTAATGCCCCAGTTGCCCACACACCCACACAGTGTGGGGCCACACACACTTCCACACCATATGACTGTACTGCCTGGAGACATCAGATGGTGTCTTTCTGTGGGCCAATCTGTGACCTCTTGTGGAGCTTCACACGGACACACACACACACATACACACACACAAACATATACAGATTCAGGAGATATACACAACCAATTCACACAGCATACAATCTTTGTCCCGTTTTTGGGACTTATCTAATGTTCTGTAAGTGTGTACACACACACCTTCAAACAGTCTGCAGAACTTCAGCTGCAGAGCTGCAGGGGATTGCAGGGTTAATAACACCCTCAATCATACATCCATGACACCCATACAGACTAACACACACACAAAGATTCCTATCTCTTCTTGCCTCAAAGGCCAACACAAGGGTGTCCTAATCCCACCTCAACAGCTGTGTGTGTGTGTGTGTGTGTGGGTGTGTGTGGGTGTGTGTGTGTGTGTGTGTGTGTGTGTAGTGAGTGCCACATAGGCGTATAAAGAAGAGATGTATACTGCATGGTCCTGATTCCCAAGCATCCCTTGTCCACCCCCACACACACACGCAAACCTCAAAGGCTGCTAGGTTGTGTGGGGCGCCTGTGTGTCCATGACATACTGAGACAGATAGAGCTTCATTATCATTTACTAGGAGATTGAAACAGCAGGAGAAAGTCACATGGAGAGAGTCACACAGAGAGAAAGACGGAGAGAGAAGGGGGAGTACCACACTACCAGCTTAATCAGTTGTCATGTTTCATATTCTTGTCTTACAAAAAGAACATTAATATTTCATAATGCATGTGCAATATATTTCTTAATGTATTGTAGTAAATGTATGTTTCAACTGAACAGAATTTACAGTAAAAGCAGAACCAAGAAAAAGACAGAGGCAGATAGAGGCAAAGGATGAATTAGGTAATAAATGCGTATGCTTTAGTGATATTAGCATATTTTAGTGTGTATGAAGGTGTGTTGTGGGGTAGTTTTGGGAAGAACCTTAAAGCACTTGCCCTCAGTAGGGTAGCTCTTTCTTTGAAAGTCATCAGAGCAAGCAGTCAAACTTCACATCGACACAATGACTGACTAACTACTACCCAGCATTGATTACTTTAGACAGTGGTATTCTCACTAGTCTCCTACAAAATGTGGGTGTATGACAAAGTTATTACAAATTCACCATACAAAAAGTATTGGAAGAAAAAGTAATAATTAAACAATTAATTAGTAATGATTCAATTTTGAGCAATTTGCAAAACAGCCATCATTTTGAAATACTCAGTGTTAACAAACAAACAATTTAATTAGTTATTCCTCTGCAACCTACAGCATCTTACAGTAGATTGATTTGGACCAACTAAAGTGCAAAACTAATAGAGTGAGTAAACTTCTTATTTTATATACCCACAGCTTCCTGTGTAAGTGCATGAAAGTTTGAATACATGCCTAAAGCACCACACACAGATGACACCAATGAAGTCATCAGATTTATAAAAGACTCCTTAAAAGGTAATTAATCAATTATAGTAAGAGTAAAAACAAGTACCTACAGATGAGTAAAGACAAAACTAGAGTTAGACAGAGAAAGAAGAACAGAGACTAGAGAGAAAGAGAGAAAACTGAAGGCAAAACAGTGAGGTGCAGAGAGATAATTGGGCTGTCCGGAACAAGGGCATGGAGAGAGGCCTCCAACGCTTCTGTGTGTGTGTGTGTGTGTGTGTGTGTGTGTGTGTGTGTGTCCCATGAAAGTGTTCTCTTTTCTGACAAATACATTGTTTTGATCAGTGTGTGTGGGGACCGTAGTCTCAGTATGCTGTCCCCCTCTGAGACCCAGTCTATGTGTGAGTGCGCGTGTGAGTGCGCGCGTGTGTCTACGTAACCCATAGTGAGATGACAGAGTCGTAAAGCTTCCTGCCGTTACACTTTGTCTCACAGAGTGCATTTGATCCACCAGAGCACGCACACACAGACACGCACAAACACAACCCTGGGAGGCCTATGCTTGAATAGAGAACACAGGGGAGAGACGGAGACAGACAGGGTGAAGGTTATCTCTGAGTTTGTTACCACCAACCAGAAAATCAACTTTTCCAGCATTGTTTTAATGCACATCAAAACAAGGTAGGGATTATTTCAGGCCTTTATTGAGGACTATTTCAAATTGTAAATGTTGTATGCTGGTTATTAATTGGACAAAGAAGCACGTGTACTGAAAGGAATTTCTTAATCTCTCTCTCTATATATAACTAACTGACAGGACTGACACAAAGGAAGTACTATTATAACACAAATTTCAATACAACAGAATTAGCATTACATAAGGAGCTTTTAGATTAAATTAACCAAAGTTAAGTTCCACAGTTCTCATAATGCACAGCTGCATGTTTGATTAGTTGCTATGCCAACTTTTATGGTAACTGGGAACTAGATAGGGTATATTTCTTCACATATTCGCAGGGAATAAAACAACTGACCAAGGCATTTTTGTGTACACTGCTTAAAAAAAATAAAGGGAACACACGAGCATTCCAATGTAAGTCCAAGTCCATCACACTTCTGGAATATCAACCTCTCCAATTTAGGAAGCAACACTGACTATGAATCAATTTCACCTCCTATTGTGCAAATGGAACAGACAACAGGTGGAAATTAGTGGCGATTAGCAAGACAACCCCTATAAAGGAATGGTTCTGTAACACAGATCATTTCCCTGCCCTCATCTTTTCTGGCTGATGTTTGCCAGTGCTCTTTCCATTAGAGGTAGCATGACACGGTGTCTGCAACCCACAGAAGTTGGGTTCAATCCAGGATGGCACATTAATGTGCACTGTGACAAGAAGGTTTGCTGGGTGTCCCAGCACAGTGTCAAGAGCATGGAGGAGACAGGCCTGTACACCAGGAGATGTGGAGGGGGCTGTAGTAGAACAACAACCCAGCAGGAGAACCGTTACATAGTCTGTGCAAGGAGGAATAGGAGGAGCACTGTCAGAGCCCTACAAAATGACATCCAGCAGGCAACTAATGTGCATGTTTCTGCTCCATGAGAGTGGTACTGTATGAGGACCCAACATCCACACGTGGGGCCTATACTCACAGCCAAACACACACAAACAGGCTATTTGGCATTTACCAGGATTGGCCATTGGTCCCCTTTGCTCTTAATGGACGAGAGCAGGTTCACACTGAGCACATGTAACAGACATGACAGAGTCTGGAGATGCCGCAGAGAACGTTCTGGCATTTCCTTAGAGGGACGCACAGACCTCTATGAACTAGCCAGAGGTGCCCTGACTGCCATTAGGTACTTATCCCCAGACCCACTGTAAGACCATGTCCTGGGGCAGTGGGCCCTAGGTTCCTTCTGATGTTAGGCCTCACAAGCACCAGTTCCTGCACTGATGCTATGGACTGCCCTGCCCAATTCACAAGACCTGAATCAAGCACCTCTGGGACATCATGTCTTGTTCCATCCACCAACGCCACAGACTGTGCAAGAGTTGACTGAAGCCCTGATCCAGATCTTGGATGAGATCCCTCAGGAGAACATCCATTGTCTCATCGTAAGCATCCCAGACATTGTAGGGAGTGCATACAGACATGTGGAGGCCACACACTCTACTGAGTCTCATTTTGAATTGTCTCAAGGAATTTCCCTAGAACCTGTGATCTGACTTGTCCACTTTTTGAGTATAATTCTGAATCCAGAACTCAATGAGATTTTGATTTCCACTGATCATTCAGAATTACCCTACGTAGCTACTGTATGAAAGGTTTGTAGATGCACAGAATGATAGGAATCTATCACACTTATGAATAGTATTATTACACACACACTCTATATATACTTTCTATAGTATTGAGTATACTTTCTTTCTTTTATCTATAGGATGTTGTGAGTCCCTTGAGTGCCTATCCCATCTCATTCCTCCACTTTCCTGCTTCTGTCAACCCCCTTAACACTCCTAAACTATGCGAGAGTTTGAGAGTGCATGTGAAAGAGCAGGAGAAAGCAAAGTCAGATATTACAACAATATGGGAGAGAGAGCATGACAAAGAAAGAATGATAGAGAGGTAAAAGGTCTGTAGCGAGGTAAAAAGAGTGGGATGATGGGATGGACAGGCGTAGAGCAACAGAGATGATGGGAGAAAAAAACAAATATGGGAGTAGTGGACGGAAGGAAGAAGGCTATGTCGGGGGTTGTGCTCAAGGTGTGTTTCTATGGCAACTGTAGGTATAGTGGGGGCTCATGCGGGTGGTGTGAGCTTGACCCATTGATAGTGTGGGGGCTGGGGAACACATCACACACAACCTGCTGCAGTGCTGGAGGGGTCCCAAGAGTGCCTCCACCTTTACTCATCCTCTCTCACTCACTCACTCACTCACTCACACTCACACACACACACACACAAAGAATGCTGCAGTGTTGAGGTCCCATGAGTATCCAACACCCACACATATTCTCCGCCCTTCTCTCAACTTCCATCATCCTTCTCCGCTTCTCTCTCTCTGTGTGACGTAATTATTAATATCTCCATCACTTGTTTACACCTTCTCTTTCAGGTGGATGTTTCCATTTAGCTAAATGAAGACCAAGGTGCAGTTTTCATATAATCGCTAATGATGCAATGAAATGTAATGTAACGAAATGTAATGAAAAAGGACTTTACTGTTAATGGTGCCCCTCCCCCACCCCCTTAATGTGTACAATACAAGTTAAACACTACACTAGAAATGCTCGGTTTGAAACAAGCATGGTCACACATGCCACTGGCAGACAAAGACAGCATATGGTGATAACCGGTCTGTGTTTGTGTGTATAATGAAAGGAAGCACAAATTGAGCATATTTGTGTTAGGCATGAGAGCATGTGTGTCTTGGAATGTGCCTGCGAGTGTAGCAGCTTGGATTTTCCCTATCAGATTACATAACAGTAGGAAGCTGGAGCGCTCAGTCCCGTGAAAGCCAAAAGCCTTCCCGCTGACACACATACAAGCATGGACATACATCATTACCTGTCTTTTTTTGTTAGGACGCAATTACATTACAATTATTACCTATTTTATGCATAACAATTATTTTCCATTGTTAGTTACTGTATCAGCCTTCTGTAATATTACACAAAGCTAATTCGTTCACATCCTGCAATACACACCAATCAGCTATAGCATTAAAAATACTGGACTTAATAGTTCATATCGATATCAGTTCTTGGCTTGCAAGTCTGTTGCAGTCTTTTATGCCACAGGCCCCGTACGTCTGCTCATGAAGTCAATGATACCTTCAGTTCAGCTCTATCATGTTTTGGGGTTCACAGTGTACAAACCTGCTTTTTTTAAAAATCAACAGTTAACGTCTAAGAAGAGCAACTATTAAAGTAAGGACAGTTCATGCTAAACTATCAGGCTAATTTACTGTGCTTCAAAGTCCAAGAATCAAAATATAAAGTAATAAGTGCATGTTGAAAGATCACACTTGCTTTTGCCAACAAACAAAACAGGCACACGTCAACACATAATGTGTCATCTGGAGAGTACTTGACCGTACAATAAAGCAGCTTATGTCTATGTCTTGAATTATCACACATCACAATAAATTTAAATTAATATTCACACAGCGGAGATGCCCACATCATGACTCTGGTCTTGAAATCATCGATCGGGACTTTCACAGAAAAACAGGGAATTATTGTTTCATCCAATAATAAAAGGAACCCAAGAATCTATCCACCCACACACCCACACACACACACACCTCTTTTTAGCTCGTTAGCAGGGATGAGAGTAATAAATGCAGAGTATATTTGTGTTTAGAATCTTAATTGAAAGCTTGAAAGTGGCCAAGAGGGAATAAGCTTAATCACTGTGTCTGAGTAAACCATCAACACACACAAACCCCTTCACCGACCCCCTTTTTTATACACTTTTCTGCCTCCTGTTTTGGTGCATTCACACCATTCTCCATCTGTTTACATATGTAAAAGACAACTACAGCCCCCTGGATGCACATCATCTACATGCATACAGTATGTGTGTTAATCGGTTCTGTTTAAAGCTTTAGTAGACATCCACAAGGAGTTATAAAAAAAAGTTAATGGTGGGTTAGGGCATGCCCTAATTAATTACAGGTATTTTCACTACAGATGTTTCCATTTGGATTTATTGTTAAAAGATAAAAGACGTAAAAGAAATCTTGTTTTTCAAATAAACAAATTCAAAAAAAATTTTAGCATGTCGATAACAAGCCAAAAGAGAAGTAAAATTCTAGTTCAAAGGGGATATTATTAAAAAGGTTGCAGATATGGTCATAGGACTAAAGAAGATTGGTTTTGGTAAACCAATGATGCTGCAGTTTATCATAACACATACACGCACACACACGTACACACACCAAATCACAGATCCATTCAGGTTAACAAGCGAGTCTATATCCAGGGCTAATCACCACGGCAACCATGTTAAGGCTTTGATCGAGTTGTCAAGGTAATGGAGAGAGGGTGACTCCTGCCTGTCTTTGCGTTTCTCTGAATGACTAAATCAGTCTTTGAAAACAACTCTTTACTTTCCTATTTTGTTCTATAGGAAAGAAAGTATTAAAGTTTGGCACAGTATGTTGATTATGTGCGACACATAAAGAGAGAGAGGAAGGACCTTTACAGAGAAAGTCTAAGAGGGAGGGAGCCAAGGTCTGTTACGTCATTAATAATGCATTAATCATTCCTTTATGGTGCTAAATCTACCAGATATGCATGTATGTGTGCTTATCATTGCTCTAATCCAATCCTGCTGTTACTGTGTGTATGTGTGTTTCTACAATATATTTATCCCTGACAGTGTGTGTCTGTGTTTGTGCGTTTCTTTAATCTACACTCTTAGGGGGACTTAGCAGGCTTATCCCTGCTGCATCTCCCAAATACACTGAAAAGCCAATCACCATTCCACAACAACACTAACACACATACAAATATACCTAAATATACAAAAAACTGGAAACAAAAGCCTGGAGACATGTTGTTGCACATTATTTCACCTGTACACAATCATACATAGTCAAAATCAATTATCATACTGTCATAATCCCGAATAAAAATATTTTTTATACACCTATAGTCACACTATATTCGCGACAGCCCTCTTCTCATTCTGCATGACTACAAAACCCAATTCGTAAACCTGACAGAGGAAAAAGAGAGCAGGAAAGAGAGAACAGCACAGCCAATAAGAGCTCACAGCAGGATGCTAATAATGCAGCTCCAGCTGTTCCAGTTAACCTGCAAACTGCCCATCTGGATAGAGAGAGAGAGCGAGAGACAGCGAGACAACACGAAACTGCAAAAATGCTGTAATTAAAATGTGTGGGATAAAACCATATCTGACCATGTGTATAGGGTTGTTTGGCTAAGATAAATTCTAGATTTTCAAGAAGAGTATTTGTTACTTATGAAGGTGCACATTTTCGATCTTGCTTACAAGAAAGAGAAGGAACAATGACAAATGAGGTTGGCCACATCATCAGCTGTACTGGCTGGACAAGTGGACATGAATAGAAAAAGTCACACACACACACACACACACAAAGGAGTGACCTTGGTGCAGCCTGTCTGTCCTCACCCCCTGCCCTCACATCCCCTACCGAGCTACCCTGCCTGTTTCTCACACACACACACACACACACACACACACACACACACAGCGCTGTATCAGGCAGTGCCAAACTGAACCATGCTGTGGTCATAGAAACAATACAACAAACAGTCTAGAAGAGCCTCGAATAACATGCTGCAGAGTAAAAAGGAGCAAAAGAGTGAGGGGAGGCTGAAACCAAAATATTTCTTTATTGATTCCAAAAACTAACACCAAAACACACAACACAAAAGGCATGCAGTTAGCCAACTCTAACCCTCCCTAAAGCTCAAATGTATCGCCCACACACACATACAGAGAGCGGCAGCATGCTAATGAAGATAGTAAATCACTACTAGGTCATGTGTGGAAAAGCCTGCCAGATACCTGCAACCATGGCTAGAGACCTCCCTCAGCCTTTGCGAGTGGGTGAGCAAGTGAGATGGAGAATGCCTCTTGGCTGTAAACATGGCTACTGTGAGAAAACTTAGCAGCACTGAAGAGGTACAAACTAACAGAACACTATCAATGGCAAAATCTATAGTATATTTCACAAATATTTGGGAGACATGCTGTGGACAGAGAGTAAAATGAAAACAAAATTTACTGTAGAAGAAGTCGACTAACTACAGACAACTACATGAAAACATTAACTGAAGCAGTGGTTTGTCCTTGTTATGATAATATAGCAAAATGTCTTTTGATTTGTTGAAAAAGGGCGAGCACAGCTTGTCTCAATCTAACACTAAGCAACCATACTTATTCTTATTCAGCATTAGTGCCAGTATCTGAATGCATGGGAGCATGTGTGCCCAAGGCATCCTGTAAATGGCTAATCAAGGTAAAACTTTGGTGAAAAGATGTCTCCAGCTGGACCAGGTAATGGTCAAGCTTAAAAGGGGCACAATCACTCCTGAATCACCAGGACCGGTGGTCTGAGGTCACCATTATAAAGAAGCGAGCTGTTGCTTAGAGTGCTGGCTATGAGTCATGATCAACTACATGACCTTGGAAGATGAAGCTACAATTTAAAGCTCAATTATTTTTGGAGTACAGCATTTTCCCCAAAGGCTACAGATACTGTATATAGTGTAATTAAGCGTGTACATGTGCTTATATTATGTACTTCCTTGGAAGACACTGTACCAAAGAAAGCAAAGAACAATTTATAAAACATCTGAATATTTAAGAGACATAAATCAAAGCTTTAGAGTTCTGTTTAAGCTGTTCATTACAACAATTGCTTGTGTATTTTATCTTATTTATGCTGAATGAAACATAAACTATGAGTTGTGACACAAATATTTTCACCATAGATACAGTGCAGTGAAGAGAAAATACAGTTTTTGCCAGGTCTTAAAAATCAAAGAGCATGGGTGTCTTTCTTCGCTAACTGTGTTTCACTTTCAACAGGATATGATCAGAGAGAGCAGAGACAGGTTGAGGTAATAATTACACATCAAAAGGTAAATTACAGCACTGTAAGCAGTTCACAAAATCTCACACTTAAATTGCATGTAT
This sequence comes from Macropodus opercularis, assembly GCA_030770545.1. NCBI lineage: Eukaryota > Metazoa > Chordata > Actinopteri > Anabantiformes > Osphronemidae > Macropodus > Macropodus opercularis. The sequence continues at coordinate 4,423,916 of CM061094.1, read as the reverse complement.
TACTGAATGTAATACATATAATCTCAGAACCTAATCCCCTAAGGATGTGTAAAACAATCACAATGTTACTTCAAAAACTAAAATGTGTAGTGTACAGTATGCCACTAAAAAATTAAGTACAGTGTATTCTTGTAAAATTTTAATGCACTACAACTGAATAATAAAATAATATCTTCTCTATGCCCTCGCACACCAGCATACGAAGACATAAGCACAAACACATCTCACGTCTGTCAGCCTCAAATACAAACAAATAAATAAATGAACACAAAGTTATTAATTATTCTGAGGCAAATATCAATTATACATGAGTCTTGAGATATTTTCTCTCTATATATGTATGTGTGTGTGCTGTGTAGACTTATAAAGAGAGAACCCAAAGAAAATCAGAGCAGACCAAGAGAGCAATTGACAAATACAAGACAGTATTCATCAATGAACATTTTGCTCTCACATCTGATTCTCAAGGTGTACTGACATCTATAGTATTTGACAGGCACGAGTACCCATTTGGATTACAATATTACATACAATATTATTGCAAGTATAATCACTGATTCATGAAAGAGCACTTATTGTCTTTAAACTCCAGTAAAATGTCTCGTTTTTGGTACTAACAAGCACAAAAAAGCTGACTGAGGCTACGTGACAGCAGTGTTTGGATTAAACATTCAGCTTGACACGCTAAAATGCACATCCACGCACATGCATAGACGAGTGTTCTACTTAAGTCTACTTAAGAGATTTCACACGCACAGCAGAGCCTCTACTGGGAATCACAGTTTAGCCCTCTTCTCTCACACATCGACTCTGTCTTTCTGTCTCACAAACACCCAGACCCACAAGAACTAGATTTATATTCACAAACACTCAGAACGCCCGTGTACAACTGTACTGTCTGTGTCTCTGTCAAGGCTTCAGGTTATATCATTAATTACATATGACACCACTCCTTTTGTGTGTGTGTGTGTGTGTGTGTGTGTTGCTACAATCTGTCCCTAGGGGGTTGAGTAGGAAACGTGAGGTTCAAAGACCCCCCTGCCAGAATGCTAAATCAATATTAATACACGCCCTCTCTCTCTCACACACACACATGCACACATCCAACCACCCTACACCCCCCCCCCACCACCACCACCACCACCACACACACACACACACACACACAGCTTAAAGAGGCACACATTTCCAACAAAAAGATGTCAGCGGTGTGGTTATAGGCCATTGTTTCTGTCTCTATGTTGCTCTCCTTTCTCACTCTATCATCCTCTCTCTTCTTCCTGCACAGCTACTCTTCATCTGTGTGCCTCTCTCTCTCTCTCTCTCTCTCTCTGCTTTTTCTGCTTAGAGTTTGGTCAATCTGTCCCATCGGCTTTATGTTGCCTCTCACACTGGTGCTGACAAAACAGGTATGAAGAATCATACTATACACTGAATTGTACTAGAGGGTTTCATCATCAATACCTATTGCTCATTGCTCTATTGTTAGTTTATAGTCCAGTCAGAGTACGTCACAGAGAACTTTCATGTACATGTACACTGTATATGCCATTGGACAGCAGCAGACACCTTTATTTTGGAGAAATCAACTGTAACTCCACTACAGACCATCATTAAAAGACTAAAAGTCCTCCCACAAAAGTAATTTTAATAAAATTAGGCTAAAATTAGAGCTAAACATCTGGGTGCCTAATGTTCAGTGGGTGAAAAGGCAAGAATTATTGTAGGTGCTTTGTTCATTAAACAGTGTGTTGGTGTTCACCATTATTGCTGGATAACTTGTTTACATTAACTGGAGCGTACAGTATGCATACAGTGTAAACACACATACGCAAATGAAAATAACTAATATCTAATTTGGAGGCACACAACAGCTGAAGTTGTTCGATGTCTATCTCCACTGTAGGAATGTGAATTTTACTAATTGCCTGTCCACTCAACCATGCTTGACCAAACATTGTAGAAACATGGCTGTGTGCATGTGTGTGTGTGTCACATTGCTGCCTATTCTCTTTGTCCCTCTCAACACCTATCAACATCAAAATAACATCTGTCAGCCCCTTTACAAATACACCTGACAGACACAGCTGATGCCTGGACACACATGTGCAACCCCCCCACCACACACACACACACACACACACACACACACACACACACACACTAAAACTCAAACAACTCCACCTCTCCACTACAACACAAAAAAAAAAAAGTAAAAGCCCATGATTTAATAGGAACATGTGTGTGCTTTACAGGAACACATCTGGGGAAAGAGTGTTCACTCTGCTCCAGACGCAGGCAACACCTGGACACCACAAAAACCACAAACAAAACAACAAAAACAAATTATCTACAACAGTTAAAAAAACAACCAATTTAGGGAATATAGAGCTTTGATGCCATGTTGTATTTGATATGTGAAAACACAAGGTGCAATGCATATTTGTGTATGAAGGATAGTCCTGCATGGATATTGGTGAGACAAATGACTAATTCTTTGTTTGTCATTATACAAATAGCTGAGGAAATGACATTTCTAAATCTAAATAGGTTTCCTTTTTCTCTTTTCCTGTACGTACATACAAGTGTGCAAAGGGAGGGAGCTCTACCTGTGTGGCCCCAGGAAACAAAGCTGAGGACCCTAATAATGACTTAATTGAGCTAATTACCAATGATAAGACATCCAATCAGCATGCTGGCTTCCTGAAAGCACTTGTTAGGAGCTAATTAAAGAACCACTCACAGCAGGAGAGGTAATGGTGCAGTATCACAGTAACAGGGCAAAGATTAAAGACAATACAACAGTTCTCTGCAACACCTTGATTGGATAGTGCTCATGACACTTTTATGGAATGACAAAGGCACATAAGAAAGATGGTAACAATATAAACATAATTAATACATTTTTAAATTTCAGTTTCACGGTATAGGGTGTATAATCTGTAACTACCTTATGCAAATATGAAATGCATCTATTGTTACAGTATGTCTTCTTTTTTCTTCATTTACAGTGTGTATATACTTCCATCCAGTCATACAGGTCACTCACTAGGGCGAGTTACATGACCAATGCAAATACAACTCAAAGTACTGTTATATTTTACCTCATGTTTCTCCATCATCATACCATTTTATCTCTGCCCTTTCTGTATCCATCTCTCTTCTCCTTCCTTCCCCTATCCCTCTTCATCTGTGTCTTCCAGGGGTAGTGCTCATGTGGTGTGGAGTCTACCCCCCCCTCTCAATCTGGGCTCCATGCTGGGCTGGTTTAATTGCAACAGCACCCTTGTGTGCTAGTCGGGCACTGTGCGTGTGTGCATGGGTGTGGAAGAAAAAAAAAGACGGGATAGAAAGAGAGACCTCCTCAGAGTGTTCAAGGATAAACAGCGGGGTGCAGGGCCACCCTCCTCCCCTCTTCCACTTTGTTTTCCATTTCCTCTTCTCATCCTCCTCTTCTGCTTTTGCTTCCCTCTCCTCTTTCATTTTGATGCCTTCACTCATTTCTAACTCCTAACCGCTCCACCCTGCTTCATTTCCTTATTTCCACTGTACAGGTCCAGGAAAAGTCTCTCTCATGTGATTCCGTCTCCTTTGCTCAACTCCTTGCTTCCCATAGTCCATCTCAACCTACCCCCCACCAAATCCCACTCATCAACATATATTCTTCTCTCTTGCTCATCTGTCTAACCCCTCTCTCTTCCATCAGTTGACTCCATTTATCCCCACCCCTCAATTGTCCATTCCTCCTACAATGTCTAGGGAGACTTCCTGTCAAAGTTCCTTGCTCTTCTCTTCATTCTTTGATCAGCTGTCTAATATCAAACACTCACTCCAGTGCCCCTCTCCTCTACAGCCCCCTCTGTCTTTTGTGCAAAAAGGCACAGACATACAGTCAGGTCCATAAATATTGGGACGTCGACACAATTTAATCTTTTTGGCTCTATACACCACCACAATGGATTTGAAATGAAACGAAAAAGATGTGCTTTAACTGCAGACTTTTAGCTTTAATTTGAGGGTATTTATATCCAAATCAGTTGAATGGTGTAGGAATTACAACAGTTTGTATATGTGCCTACCACTTTTTAAGGGGCCAAAAGTAATGGGACAATTGGCTGCTCAGCTGTTTCATGGCCAGGTGTGTGTTATTCCCTCATTATCCAATTTACAAAGAACAGATCGTACTCGAACTCTGAACAGAACGTTCAGAGTTCATTTGAAGTGTGCTATTTGCATTTGGAAGCTGCTGCTGTCAACTCTCAATATGAGATCCAAAGAGCTGTCACTATTAGGAAGGCAAGCCATCATTAGGCTGAAAAAACTAAACAAACCCATCGGAGAGACAGCAAAAACTTTAGGTGTGGAAAATTCAACTGTTTGGAACATCCTTAAAAAGAAAGAACTCAGCAACACCAAAAGACCCGGAAGACGATGGAAAACAACTGTGGTGGATGACCAAAGAATTCTTTCCCTGGTGAAGAAAACACCCTTCACAACAGTTGGCCAGATCAAGAACACTCTCCAGGAGGTAGGTGTATGTGTGTCAAAGTCAACAATCAAGAGAAGACTTCACCAGAGTGAATACAGGGTTCACCACAAGATGTAAACCATTGGTGAGCCTCAAAAACAGGAAGGCCAGATTAGAGTTTGCCAAACACCATCTAAAAAGCCTTCACAGTTCTGGAACAACATCCTATGGACCGATGAGATCAACTTGTACCAGAGTGATGGGAAGAGAAGAGTATGAAGAAGGAAAGGAACTGCTCATGATCCAAAGCATACCACCATCAGTGAAGCATGGTGGTGGTAGTGTCATGGCGTGGGCATGTATAGCTGCCTTGAGAACTGGTTCTCTAGTATTTATTGATGATGTGAATGTTGATTTATAGTTTGGGAAGCACTGCTGTACACACATACAGTCATGTCTGAGTGAATATGTGACCACACACATAACAGGCATGGAATTTAAGACGAGTGTATTTAGTAAGTCAGACTGTCTGTTTGATGTTAACTGTGAATACCAACACAAGCCAATCAACTGTAGTCTGACTGTGTCACTCACCATCACAAACACTCATCTGGGTCCTTCTGGATAATACTGAGATGATATTTGGACTGTGCAAATTAGTAAACATGGTTGGCACACACACACATACAGCCAACAACTATAGAGCTCTCTCCATCACACTGTTCATGATGATGGAGAGCTGTTGTTTCCCACTTAATGACAGCTAAACACTTGCCCACTCCATCTATCTGTCAACACTGCTGTGTGTGTACACTCATGACAGTTTGTGTGGGTGTGGTTTATTAATTTATTCATTCTCTAATGTTGTGCAGCTGGGGAGCAAGATACAGTTTGAGGGGGATTGAGAAAAACTGTTTGGATGAGTGTAAGAAAAGGGTGGAGAGTTATAATGAGAGACAGAGAAAAGAAAGATTTGAGACAAAGGATTATAATACAGGGAGATGAACGAGTGGTCCAATGTGGATGAAAGGCTGAGATAACATTTAATCACCTCTGCTTCTGCTGTTGTTTCTAGACACACAACACATACTTGTCTAAATTAGTCATTAGCCAATGAACCCACTGGCAGACAAACAGGCACCAATAAATCTAACAAGCCATCATCAGTGTCTTGCAGGAACCCTGAGAGAACAAACACCACAAACCAAACACTGATTTATAATGTCTATGATCTTGGAAAGTCAACAGCAGGTGAATTCAGCGGCAGCTTCTCCACAGTAAAGCTGATTTTGGAAACCCCATTGTCATACATTGCTTGCAGTCTGCAACTTTTTTCTATATCATCCTGCTAGGAGGCATGGTTGTTAGAAACACTGATTGTGTGCATGTCCGTGCATGCCCCATGCTGTATGAGACACATGCTGTCAAACATTACTGTCCAACTTGGCTGGATTTTATTATTTTTTGCTGCTAATACAATGGGCTTCACACTCTGAGGACCTTCCATCTGTTCTTTTATTCTGCAACAGAACATACCACACTTCAATTAAACATTTTACAAGGTCACAAAAAAACTAACTAAAATAAATACACATTTATTAGTTATTATAAAGGTTTCCTTTGTACAACTGACTTCATATCTTGGAAATAACCATAACTGAAATCCATGCAAATAATACAATGATTATTAATAGTCATATATTTCCATTACTAGTCAAGTTGAAACATAAACTGACTCATACAGTAGGTCTCCAGAAACATTAATGGGTCACTATGGGTCCATATGAGCCATAGTTTAACAACATTGCTTAGGTTTTTTAGACATCTAGTTCAATCTTTTGTCTTAACTGACAACACAGGGTTTCTAAGTCGAAGAAGCAGCGGCCTGGTCCCAGTGGTAAATGACAACCAAAACACTTACATGTGTGTCAGCACAGAGGAAGTGCCTACACCACCACAGTAAGTTACAATGTGACCTTCACTTTTCTCATTTGCTCATTTGCTGTATGCTTATCTCTGTCCACAGCTGTGGAAAAGCATATGTGAAACAATCAAAATGTAAGAGTGAGGGGAAAAGACACAACAGTAAAAACAAGGAATGATATATACTACAAACCATACTGAGAAGGTAGAGACTGAAAAGGGGTAGAGTTATGAGGAGGTAGGTTCCTAGAGGCCAGAGGTATGGGTTGGTCCATTCAAGACATAGTGGGAGTGCATTCTTCTATCTCTCCCTCTGGCATTTACCTCTAACTTAGTAACACACCTTTTAGCACCAGCAGTTTAAGACCAGAAAATTGGGTGTTCAGAGTGTGTAAAGGAAGGGAGAGGACAGGGGAGAGAGCTGCAGGCTAAATAAGGAAAATTTAGAATGTTCATGTTATACATTACATTATGTTTCTGTTCTCTCGGCATGGCTGTGCATGTGGGTGTCCATTTTTTGGCTCCAGGAGAGCTGCACTGCAAACTGTGAGTGTATGCTTAAAGCCTTGTATAGCTTTTTTTTTTCCCCACTGGGCCCTTTTGTGTGTATGGTATGACTGTGTGGGTGTGTTTCCAGAGCAGGAGACAGAAAAGACTGTTTAATCCACAGCAACCCTGGACACACCTGCACAGCATGTTAACACAACCAAAACACATGCACAGAAACACACCAGCACTGGTGTGTTTGTGTGTATGTTAGGGATTTGCCTCAGTGCCACACATCCACCACCTCAGAGAGCAAAAAAAAAAAAAAAAAAAAAAGGTAGGAAAAGATAGATGTTTTGGGGAAACACTGCATGCTCAAAATGATAGATGAGTTTATGTTTTAGAACCTATCACCTTTAAATAGTTCTAATGAATGTCATGTGATCGAAGAAGAGTGAAGGCCACATTGTAGGGTTATGCACCATGTGTCTCTAAGGACCATCTCTACATGCCCCCCCCCCCCTTTTTTTTTTAACCTTTGCTCTTTCCCTTTGATTTAAACACACTACAAAACAGGTTGTTTAGACGGTAAGTGGCATTCCTTTAACAGAGGCAGGTGCGGGGGCTGAAGAGACTGAAATAAAAAGAACTGACTGGTCGACCCTCTGCTCACTGAAAACAAAAAAAGGGTCTGAGTCTTGAGTCTGCGGAGGGACAAGAGAGAGTAAAGGAGGACAGATGAGGAGGTGCAGACATGATGGATAATTTGTGTTTAACAATAACCAGGGAGGAGAAAAAAAACAGGCAATGACAATGAGATTAGTGAAGCTGCAAAACCAAACTAGAACCAGAGAAAGAAAAACAATTGGCTTCTATTGCTAATAATTGGCCTTTTTTTAATTTATTAAAAGTTGTTTTGTACTTCTTTGTATAGTTTGTTTTTATTTATTTTAAGCAAGGAGATATATCGGTTACTTTTGTGACAGGTCCATGAACTAATAATTATTCTGTACTGTGAGTCATGCATGCTCAGTGCAAATAAAGTATGAAGGTAATAATTTTATAATAAGATGTAGGGACAATGCAGGAGGCCAAAATCTAAGCCATACCACTCCTCCCTACACTCCAACCTAGGAAAAGAGGGATTTGTTCACCCTGGGAGAGATGGGAAGATGAGAAGAACAGGACACTGACAGAGGGGAAGGAGAGCTTATGGAGGACATAAGGTCTGAAATAAAGGCATACAGAGGCAATAAGAAAGATTTATCATAAAAATTATTTAGTCAAAATAAACCCCACTATGCCCACCTAGTTACTAATCCTCAGGGGACTGAATAATCAGAGAGATAGAGTAACAGCATTATTTCCATAAAATAATATTTACAGTAGACTGTGCTGGAAAAACATCTTTCAAGAACACCTTGATTTTTATGCAGGCCAATGCTCTGGCCAAATGGACGAAAAAAAGATTTAACTGACTTAAAACGTTAAATGTAGGTAAAGTATGAAGCCTTTCAGAGGGATGCATGCATCAAAGTATTCCACTGTGTGGCTTGCCAGTAAAGGCCTTAAAAATGAAAGAATAATGATATGGCCCCCTTTCCCACCTGACTTATTGAGAACTTGTGGGCCCTTCGGCGATTTAAAGTAAAGGAAAACAGTACACCTCTCTGAACAGTGTCTGGGAGGCTGTGGTTACTATTGTGCGAAAAGCTGATCATCAACAGATCAAAAAACGGACAGACTCAATGAATCGAAGGTGTGTGTGTGTGTGTGATTATGCAAAATAAATGTCAGTTTGTGAAATAAGAGGAGTAAAATATATTTAAACTGTTTTACACTGCTATGTATCGTCTGTCTATTACAGTTACAGTCTTCACTAAAGTTAAACGTAAGAAACTCTGGTCAGTGACTCGTGGGCAAAGTGGGAAACATGGAAAGAGAAGCACCTGGTACTGATATGACTCCCTTAATGGCTCCACTCAAGACCTCCCCTTTACCTTCTGCACCAACCCCCACCTTTTCTTTCTCTTCTACTTTTCCTATAGTGATAACGTTCATTTTGTCTCCTGCTTTTTTTCCCAGCAGTCTTCTTCTACCTTTCTCTAACGTTTCCTTTATTCCACTATTTTTATATTAACCCTCCTACATTAACCCTGTTCAAGATGCATGTTTACTGTCAAAATGAAAATTGAATTTCCAATATGTTTTCAATACGAAATGACACAATTTAAAAAAGGACAGAGACTTTTCGTTCCTGTTTAGGGCTTCCTTTCACATATTAAACAGACACACAAAGATACAGACAATGCCATTGTAATGGTTCTACATACAGTAGAACTGTAGATGTGTGTAAAAGACCAGAGTCATGCTACGCTAATATTTTACTTAAATACCTTCTAAAATAATATTTGTTTCCCCATCTCCTTTCTCCACATTTTTCAAAAAACGCAACTTTTGTAGAACCCCTAGTATATCTCTCCATCTCTCTCTGCCTAACATTTCCCCTTTTCTCTCTGTTGTTCCTTCCCAACTCAAAACTCAATTAGTAAATTAGTTCCAGCTCGCTAAGCGATAAACTGCAACCTGGGAGCACGTAAACACACACTGCACACTCCATTAAGGTTCCACAAGACCCATACAACCCAAAAATCCTCAGCGCACAGGTACATACACATACACAAACACTCTTTCCCAAAGTAATGACTTTTTTCACTGACATAGGATGTACAGTACATAAATCTAACCCTGTAAACCCTGCCCAGTCACTGTCCCATTCACCATAGGGTTAATATCCCAATATGAAGCAGAGGAGAGTAATAGAAGGTAAAATATAAGAACCTGGGAAGAGACTTTTAAACGATGGACTGAAAACTTTTCGGCATCAAGCCTTTAAACCCCTCTGACAGATAAATGAGTGCTTATAAATGCATGCCTGCACCTGTGCATGCACACATGTAGCACTAAAGTATAACTGTGCTGGGTAAAACTAAGCTTTCATGGTCTTTAAAAATTAAAACACACACACTCAACTGCTCAGTGGTGTATTTTGACAGTGTGTGATGACCGTGGTTAAAGCACTTAAGCTGCTGTAATTAGCCTGATCGCCGTGGTGACAGAAGATGCTTTCTTTCATCCCATCACTTCAAAAACCGGCATGGGATGCTTGACAGAAGAAAAAATGTACACACATGAATGATATGTCAGTTATGTGCAAACCTAGACCCACGGGGACAGATGCACATTAAGACACAGAAAGACAGGTTAACACACACACACACATTGATATTGAGACAGCATGTGGGGAGTCACAACAGTTACAAACAGACAAAAAGTAGCTTGATTCTGGTTATGTACCAAATGCTGACTGTATAAAACATGCCTCTTTACCTGTCTTGCTTAGTAATTCACCTGTCTTATGCACGTGCATATGCTATACGTAAACAAATGTTAAAGATGTGAAAAATGGCAAAAACTGAAGCTGAAAAAAATAGGGAAATAGATTTTGTGGTTTGCACTGCATTTCCCAGGGGCATATCATAATAAAGCAAGGTTTGAGTGTCCTTTTACAATTTACTGTGCAACATATTTTGATTCCTCAGTTGTTCTTTCAGCCAGTAAGCATGTCTAGTAAAAAAAAATATGAAGTGAGTATTTTACACGTATAAAATGTTCCATTTTAAAACTGCAAAGAAAAACAAACTAGCACAAGACAAACATATTGCCAAAAAAGTTGAGAATTGTCACCCAAGTTATTAGTCGAAGAGTTGCAAGAAGAAAAGAAAGGCAGCTAAAGGGAAACTTAAAGCTTAACAGGGACAAAGAGAGGGGGGCGCAGTGGAGCAGAGCCAGAGCTGAACAAAGAACTACAGTAACAGTCCACTGGCCTTACAGCTGCTCTCTGCACACACAGTCCCAGACTCTGGCTCTGCAGCGTGTGCACATGTCTGCCCGTATGTGTGTGCACATGCATGTGTCAGCATACTGCTGTGAAGGTCCCCATAAATGTCCACCCTTTGAGCTGTTAGACTGCCAACTCATAAACCCCCCAACCTCCAGCATCTCCTGCTGAGATATGGAGGGGAGGGAGGAGAGAGAAAGACCTCAGAGGGGAGAGAGGTGAGATGCAAAAAGGGCACAGATTGAAGGAGAGACACGAAGGAAGACAAAATATTGAGCATAATGGTTGTTTCTTTAAAAGACATTTGACTGATGTTTATCCAACGTACTACAGCTACAGCATTATTATTATTAAACCTGCGTATCTGTCAATTGAAACACAGTACATTACAAAAGGGAGTAATATATGATGTTTGACATCAGTGAAATCACACAAGCATTCACCATGTGAACCATAAACAAATGCATAACAAGACACAGGTAGAAGAGTAAACCCAGATTGATGGTTTATAACGGAAAAATAAATATAAGTTAAGTATCCTTAAATCCCAGCATGACAATTTCTATACAATGAGCACAAATGATAGACATGGATTTTTAGTTTTATGTGGGTTAACACAGCAACAAAGCTGGAAGTAGGGGCCCTTACCGAGCTGTCGAACAAAGCTGATAATTCTACGAACAAATTTCATTAATCAGCATCTAACATCTCTCTCGCTCACACACACACGCACGCACACACATATAAAAGACCCCCTGCTGTTGTAATTAAAGGTGTCCTTGACAATAAGATTTCACACTGTCAGACATGAACATCAGTAGTCCTATTTAAATAACCACACACATGCTCCCGTCATACTTCATCCACATCAACTGTTTTATAATCCATCTGGTTAGTTAGGTTTCAGCATTTGCAACCCCCTTGTGTCTATCTACTCCTCTTCCATGTTTGACAGGTGGTGTTAGTATCTGACCAAGACACTTAATGACAAACACACAGCTGAACAAAACTCGGTGTACAGTGCTCATAAAACCAAACACAAAATGAAAAGCCATGGTCTTCATTGGTGTGTCTCTGTGTTACAGGCCGTGTCTGTACTTTAGGCTTAGTGCTACTCCTGTGCACTGGGACTGCCGTTTGTACTCAATCTGCATGCATAGTGTGAGCGTGTGTGTCAAATAGATAACGTGAATGAGAGTGACACACACAGCAAATTAGACAAAAAGAGAGCAGGGTGGTGAATTGTGTGCATCTGGAGTGTACATCTGCATGTGAGTGCATGCACATATGTATGTTTGGTCCCAGGTGCTGGGACCTGTGTGTGTCCCTGGGCAGGGAATGCAAGGGTCCCTGGACTCGCCTCTGCTTTCTGCTAACAAGACACACACACCTTCATACACCCACATCCACACCACACTCTCACACCACATTGATCAGGACGAGGATGAGGGTTGCTCTGTGCGCTGTTAGCCAACCAAGGACTGAGCGCCTCAGGGCACACTGCCCCCCGCCTACGCTCATGCACGCACACACACACAAATACATACATGCAAACACGCAGATGTCTCATCTGAATTCAGGCCTGGAGTACGGCTTCAATGCTGCTGCACATACTAAAGAGGCAGAGACACAGTACTGCTGGACCACAAACAATTCAACTTAGCAACAGTGATAATGAATAGTGTACCATAGCAACCACTGATGACTAACAATGTACAATAGCAAGAACTTGAAGAAGAAATTGAATGAACAATGTAGAGGGAAACAAAACACAGGTACTTTAACACAATAGCAATATTGCTAATTTAGTGTATAGTCTAATTTATAGGCACAGACACTTAATATTAAAATTAACTTCAGTGTACGGAAAATTATTAAGCATTTAATAAGAATAACTGGGTTACACCACAAAGCAGTAACCAGATAAATGACAGCAGACGCACTGCATCTGGTCTGAGGCCTGTGCAGTGTTAAAAACCATGGTCAAAATAAAAAAATGGGGGGGGGGGGGGTACAGTGCACCAGTTTTTATCTGTTCTATAATTAATACTGATACCATATTTATTTCCTCTTGCAGAGCAGACATGATTGGTCTTTAGGGACTGCACACACACACACACACTGATACAGAAGTGGTATCATTAGAAATCACTTCCAGACAACAATAAGTGGCTACCAGCTACAACACCACTACAAAGAAGGACCAAAGAATGACAGAAAGTGAGCTTTGGTTAGTCAAAACCCATAACCTCCTTGGATAATACACACAGTAATTTATTGGTCAATGTACTACTGCACAGTAACAAATCAAAGTAGCAAAGTTCGGGATTTTAAGCATCTGGGTCAATGGGAGGTCGCAAAAAGAGAGAGAGAGAGAGAAAAGGGGCTTGTGCTAGGGCTAGTCTTCATCTGCCATGGGCTAAAGGTAACCAGAGAATGAAAGAGAAAGGAAATTAGACAGAGGAAGGAAAGATAGCAGGCTGCGCAAAAGGCCACCTTCTTCTCTGATGCTGTGTGTGTGTAAGGGGTGTGTGAGTGTGTGGGTGTGTGTGTGTGTGTGTGTGTGTAAAGCTGCATATTTGTGCCTGTTTGTGTGTATGAATAATTCAGGTCCACAGAGAGGGCAGCCTGCTGCGGTAATGAGGAGGACATGCATTGATACAAAATATTGCTGGTGGGAAGCTATTGATCCAACAGCCATTTGTCAGGAAGTCAGTGCTGTCTAGAGGTATTACAGTTACTGATGGACAGGTGGACCAAAACAGCCATTTAGTGGCATGTACATGAATCTTGTGTGTTATTTGGGATGTACAGCAGATGAAGGTCTGATATTTTAAGATATTTATATAGTTTTGCTCTTTTCTTGCCACTACAGTAGTTAAAACAGTTATTATGACTAGTCTCACAGTGAATGCAGTCCTGAGAAAATACAAACGATTTCACATTTTCTGCACGTTTTCAACTATGCTGCAAATTCTTGAACAGATGTGCTAAGCATACAAATTTAACTGTCTCTGCACTACAGTATGTGACTTTCATTTTCTGCTGAGCTTCAGACATTTCTGTTCCTTGGGATTTAATTACCCTCTTGAAGAACTTGCCTCAAACTTAACTCAACATATGAAAATCTAGCCCAGACTTTAGGCTGTGCTGTACTTTCCCAAAAGTCTCAATCTTTTCTCCATGACTAAAACTTTCTATAAATCTAGTCATAAATCAAGCCTTTACTCAAAGTGCAACAGACATAGTGGGGACTGCACCGTTGCCATCATAGCAAGACATTCATACATTCATACCTTACTCCAAACTTCAATTGAACCTTTTATTTTACTGAATCCGTTATTGTCACGATCTGAAGGCAATCCACTGGATTTTTGTTAATGGAGGTGTATAGTATACTGTATAGTAAAAATGAAATGTGTTTGTTCAGACAGGATCTGATCTTCTTTCATTTCAGCTCATTAACTTGAGCTTAAAATAGGTTACAATTTAAACTATTCTAAAACCAGAAAATACAATAGGTAAATATCAATATCAGACTGTGCCCAACATCAACAAATATCCAATAAAGATTGTGGCGATCAGTTCATCAGCACATTCCTCATTAGAAATTTTATTAGTTAGTCCGCTGTTGTCTTTTTTTTTTTTAACCTTTTGACAACAGTTTTGCCCTTTCCAATACTTTTCTTTATCCACACAGGGGTGCGCACATGCAAACACAACCTCTGCCTCTTTCTTGGTCACAGTGTCACATATTCCAGGTTAGGGAGAACACTGGGGAAATTATACTTCTACCTAGGCCTCTAGCACTGTGTATGTGTATGGGTCTGTGTGAGACCAGCAAATCTCATGGGTAGACCTGATACCTTAGGGGAAGTGGACAGACAATGAAGAGAGAGGCACTGGTAAGGGGATAGAGGCGGAGGCTGAGAGAGATAGGATGATAGAGTGCTGGAGAGGACAAGGGAACTGAAGCCAGCTAGACCAGGCCATTCTAGTCCAGTCCCATAGCTTCTCATTATTTGAGTGGGGAGTTCACTCTGCTCAAGATATTCTCTACTCAGATGTATTACCAATTTAACCAGTATAATCAATAGAGATGGCATAAAATGATTTTGTGTCCCCATATGTGTAGGACAAGATAGACTGCAGACTGTTGGATCGTGACAATACTGTCAGGATCAAAACATAGCATTTAACTGTTTTTGCTCTTATACAAAGACCAACATAGGGAAATGGAGAAGAGGAAACGTTGCTTTAAAAATATGGTACATATTTCATCTGGCTAGTGCCCCAACTGAGGAGTCAGCATATGTTTGTCAGGTTTGCGTATGTATTTAATTACTTTCCAGAGCTTTAAGCTCATATTGAAAAGGTACAAACTGTCAAGAGAAATGATTCAGGACCATGTCGAGACTACAGTACCTACATACAATATATTTTAAAAGGGACCTATTCTAATTATTTTTAACAATGATGCTACTTTTACTATAATGGAATATAACTGCAATTTTATGAAGTGTGTTATAGTAATTTCTGACCAAGTAAAAAGAGTTTTAGTAGGTAAAAACTGAGGTAGCTGTTCTGGAAAGGTTGCAATCAACAGGCTCAAGTGGCTTTTTCCCTCAGTCAAAGCTTGCCACCTGATTGGTCTTTAGGACCCATCCATGTGATGCAGGTGCTTTATTCCATGCTTCCTGTGGCACTAAAAGCACAGATTGAAAATAGATTGGTGGGAGGCGTTTCCAGATCCTTTTCACAAAGCTCAATTGCTTTCGGCTCTGTGGTAAGTCTGACACAAAGTGGCACTGGGAATCAAACCTACAGTACCACTCTGAGCAGCCACAGCAGGCACTGTACACTCACAAACACACACCCACACACTGAACGCCAATCATACGCTAAATACGCACAAGCACGCAAATACACTGCTCGAGCACACACATGCACACACAATTACAGTACACACAATTATCACATGGTACTCACTCTTTCACGTTCTGTTTCTTTCCTGTCTTTCTGTCCCCCCCTACACACACACGCACACACACCCACAGACATACATACACACACACACACGCGCACACACACGCGCACACACACACACACACACACACACACACCAGGCAACAGCACTCCAACCTCAGTTTCTCCTTCACCTGTTCAGGCCAGTAATTACAATGTGACATCAGACAGACTAAAAACAGCCCTGCAATTACTATTGTCGAGAGAAAAAGAGTAATATGGGGAATGTGCCTATGCATACTTACTTTAACATGTATTTATATATGTGAGTTTTTGAATACTACAATAATACACAATTCCCATTAATGCACCATTGTAGTATTTAGATGAGGGAAAACATGAGTTATGCATTAAGCATGAGGCCCAGTATCAGTGTGGCTTTCTGTACCACAACAAGGACCTTGTTGCTGATCAGTCCAGTCTGACACAAAGCTGACTCTCTGCAACATGATGGCTAAATTAGACTGGACACAACAGAGGAAAAAGCGAAGAGAGACTAGATTACGTGTGAGACAGGCAGGATTCAAACTCAAAATACAGAGCATACAGGAGCAGGGCAGTTGCATCTAGGACACGCCCTACTCCTCAACTAAAAAGAAAAAACATCTGGATAGCATCCAAAGGCACCATGCATCAACACACAGACAACAACTCACACATACACACAGTCTCCACACACTCTAATGAAGCCCCGGTAGTGACGAAGAGCAGCAGGGAGCGGCGCGGATCGCCGAAGACAAGTGTGTGTGAGCTTTCATCGCAGGGTATGTGTGTGCGCGAGTGCAAGCGTGTTCGTCTCCGGCGGGATAATTATGGTGCTCCTCTGCAGCTGAGCGTGCCAGATGTACTGGGAGACAGAGAAGGAGGTCGGGGAGGGGGGGTGGGGGGGTGCAGCACCAGGAGCAATGCAGTGGGGAGCATACAGAGTGTTATGTGAATACATTAGTGTGAATGTGTTGTCTATCTACACAATGATGTGTGTACTTGTGCATTTGTGGGTGAAGAGAATGTCTCGGTGTTTCCAGATGGATGTTCTACTAGTTGTGTGTGTGTTTATTTGGCATGGCTAATTTTGTTTCCTGCCATCCACCATTAGCAGGTTGGCTCGATCACAAATGAGTGTCTCACATACAGGATAGATACAAGAATGAAGAGGGACAGAGAGCATACAATGAAGAAGTGGAGGTAGGCTGGCTGGGTTGATGATAGAGTAGGAGTGAAAGAAGAACGGTAGATGGGGGAGGAGTTAATGAGCTAAGAGAAAAAAAGTTACTTCTTCTTTCAAAAGTAGGTGGGTGGGCACCCAAAACTGCAGTTTATCACCAGATTAGAAGATTAGAAAGCCTTTAAACAGTACATATACCCACCTGATGCGACGCTGCAGGTGAGCAAATGAGTGAATGAGACGTGAATGAGCGCTTTGAGAAATGCACTTAAAATTCTTAATAACAATAAAAGCAGCAGCGAAAGAAAAGAAGAGAGGAAAACTTACAGAAAGCAAGAGATTCTCTGTGCGGCTGGTTTTGTCACCTTGCTCACCCAAGGGGTCAAAGCAAAGCACCATGGGAAATTACTGAGACCAGATTCATTGATTTATCCAGAATGGGGTGTGTGTGTGTGTGCGTGCGTGCATGTTTGTCAGACGTCCTTTGTACTGCAATAAAGAGAACAGTCTAGCCAACACATGTTGTCACACAACACATGTCTACACCTGACTCAAACATTGCTGCATGAGAGCACCCTATAAACAAGAGCTAGTGGTGGTTTTACTTAGTTTTACTTAAGACAACTATTTAATATTTGTTTCCACGACACACCGTAAAAAAACCCTACATATGTTGTAATTCTACTATTAGATCATCTGAAATGTCTCTCTCACCCCAACAGAGGTATTAATTAACTCACAATTGTAAGACTTTGTCTAACAAAAATGTCTTGATCAGTAATGAAATCACCTCTGGCAACTGGCCCAACTATACAGTGTGTATGCCAAACATGAGTATTCACAGCCAGATTACAGTCGGGCACAAACTACTGTATTAGTGGTTCTGAGAGGTTTTTGAATGAAGTAAGAAATGTACTGTATCTGGCCTTTTGAAGATGTCATTAGTTTGAGGGTGATTTTAAACTTCTAAAAAACAGTACACTCACACTTGGGAGCTGCCTAACATGACAGAAAATCATAATCTGATTCATGTTATTTATGGTTATATTTATACCTGTTTCCAGTACCAATACTTCCTATGTTACATAAATTGTTACCTCGCATAATTAATTTTATAAATCCTAAAACATCACAAAAAGAGCAATTACTGCAATACTTCACAGTGAAGTCATTGTTGTCACCGCATGACAGTTGTAAGCTCAGAAAAAAGACTATTCTCATCCTAATTAGACCTAATTCTCTCAATAATCATCCATCAGCTTTAGACATGTTTCAGTCTCTCAACCGTTAAGCTACAATTATCATCTATAGTTCAATCTCTGAGCTATAGTACTGTTCAGCCATTGCACAGCAACCCTAAAATATAAAATATCAACTTGTCTGTCTCCCAGCTGTTCAAATTATCATTAATAACATGTGTAAGACTCCCACGGTGTGGTGACACCAGTGAGTTCTCCAGTTATTCTGTCTGGCACCATCTCTCTCTCTCTATGCTGGTTTAAGCAAGGATCGCAAGGTGACCCTGAATCACAGGTGTGAGTATGAGCACCTCTATTTGTGTGTGTTCATATGGGCCTGTGTGAGCTTCTTCTGTGCATGTGTGCGTGTGTGTGTAGTCTCCGTAATTAACACCAGCCACTAATGAAGTCCAGCTGCTCGGCAAGAGGACTGAGCATGAGCCACAATCTGCCAGAAATTGCTCTCATACTCTATTTCTCTGTGTCAACATTCTTCTGTAGCTCATTTTATTCATCGTCCATCCACCCATTCACACCCCCACTTTCACTCTATTGATCTGCATTCACTCGTCTCTTTCTGCCTTGCCTGTTCCCTCTCCGGCTGTTTGCCATCAGTCTGACTCTCACTCAATTGATCTGTAATTGCCACGATTTCTGTCAACATCTTGTTTTCTCAAGGTCTCAATTTCTCACTTTTTTCTGTCCCTTATTGAACCAGTTTTTCTCTATCCCATTAGCTCAATTTCTCAATTCCACAAGTTTCAATATTCTTCAAACTCTATGTACGTGTACAGCCCAGTGTTTGTTTTTATATTGGTCTTAGTCTTCATTGCATTTTTCAGTTGAAGTCATTTAGATTTTTAAACACTTTTAAGTTGAAATAAATTACTTTTTTTTTTTTGTATTTATATTTTCCACACTCCACACTAGTGGACTAGTGGACTGTACGCCTGTGTGGACTAGTGGACTGTACGCCTCTCCTTTCTACTGTCTTGTTGTGGACAGGACTGCAACTACTGAGCTGTATTTTCTTTTAATCCTGAGAGGAACTCTAAAGGGCAAAAGTGAGAACACCTAACTTCACATTTACTAAGATCAGATTCCATGAATTCTCATTTTAAATGAAACCCTATTTCTCTCACATTCTCTTTTATGTAAAATATAAGTCCACCTACACTACTGTGTTACATCACGATACGTTAAAAGAGTGTGCTGCTGCCTTCACCTCCCACAAGTATACAGAGAAATTCATAAATAAGGACACACACAAATCAAACAAACACACAAACATACTGTATGCTTAACATCCTCTTTCATCACTGTTAACACAAACACTAGCACACGCTCAAAAATGCGATCAAGATATTTACCTGTGGCAGACACACACGTACTATACAGGAACCTTTCTCAGCATGTTTGCATTGCATTACTATACAGACCCAAACTATTTCTCACACATGCAAACATACACTCTTGCTCACTACCAGCTGTGACAGATGTGCCTGTCACAGGAGAAAATGAATTCAAAATAGTTAGTGAATTAAGCAGGGAGTTAATTGTTCCTTGGCCCCTGTTTATGAAGCGCATAAAAGCAAAGCGCCTTGTTTGTCTTGTGACAATTAGTCTGCAGAGATAGAGACAGGAGGTGTGTGTGAGTGTGTGTGCGCATGCAATTGTCCCATGCTTTTTAGCAGCTGGTACAGCTGCACCTGGACGCGTTGAGAAAGAGAGGAATGCAGTGGGGGGATTCAGGTACAGCATGTTACAGCATAAAGTCCCCTACTTTTGTCCACCCGCAATAAATACACACACACAGACCCACAAACACACCTTCCTATGCAGACAGAGCTGCTCACTCATAAATATCAGACCACCTCTATACATAAGTTAAGACAGCGGATGTTGTATGTACAGATATTCTTACAGGCAAACATGAAACATGACACAAAAACATTTTATTCACACACATGCACACACACAGACATTTTTTGGTCTTCCGATGCCTATCCTGGTTGGGTCTCTCCCAGTGTATTTGTCAGTGTGTCCTATTAGGTTTCCAAACAGCTTGTAATGACTGATAATAAACAGCAGAAGAAGAAGGTAAATCAAGCGAAAAGACAAAATGAGCTCTCCAGGGGACCACTGTGCTCCCAGGCTTCAAAACACACGCAAAGAAATACATGAACAACTCACTGTATGTTTTTATGCACAGACAATAAACTGACAGACAGTAAACACTTTCAATGTTTAGATTTGATGCTTCACTTATGAAGTCAAGAGATTTTAAAATCTGGTTGAACATTTGCAGATAATGTTTTTTTTTTTTACCTTTACTATGTGTCGGAGCAAATTATTACAGAACTGTTATCAAAATAAGTATTTTTGTCTTTATTATGTGTCGGAGCAAATTATTACAGAACTATTATCAAAATAAGTTAAAATCCAGTTCCATGCACATCCCTATATCTTCTTATATTTACACATTTTCATTCTCTTGTTTTCTATTCTTTCTTCTCTCCTTCATCTAGCCCTCTATGGTCCCCTTTCTCTCTTTTTCCAGTCCCATGTCCTTTCATCATTGCCCGCTTCCTCCCACTGGTGTCACGGCTCACTGGCTCCAGGTGGTGAGGGAGAGAGGGAGGAAGGGATGGAGGAAGGGATTTAGGGAACGATGGATAGAAAGAAAAAAAAAGGTGGGTGGTGTCATCTGTACCCACTTTCATACCATCACAGCACAAAACAACATCCTGAAAACTGCTTAGGAATGTTCCTTTTTTTGCTCTCTCTTTCTCATTATCTTGCCAGTTTTTTTAAACTGTCCACTCAATGCAACACATTCTCAGTTCAGCAGATTTCTTTTAATTTCCTCATCAGGCTTCGTCTTCACATCACAGGCAAAAGTGAAAAGCAATGCTGCTAGCCAGTGACAAAGTCTCTCTCTCACACACACACACACACTGAACAGTCAACCACATTATCTAACTTCACTGACTCTAAATGCTTCTTATTCGCCTCATTAAATCTTCAGTGACACAGAGTAACCACACCAGACCCTGCTCACCACTCCACACACATACATACACATAGATGAGTACAGTAGATTTAAGTGTGCACGCATGTGTGGAAAAATAAAAAAAAAACAAGGAGGGGGTGTTAGTGTGTGCCCAGCCACACACCAGCTCAGCCACAGCTTTTGTGAAGGATGCTTAGACAGAATACTGACATTCCCAGTGAGGTGTATTTGGACATTTGACTGCAGGCTAATAAACGGCCTGACTCTTCTTAACACTTTGCTGGTACAACATAAAATAAAAGTTAGCTGACTTTTTAGTGGTTTATGAACAGTTTTTTGTTTGCACGCAATGTCTCCATCAAAGAGAAAGACAGAGAAGTGCTAATTGTAATTTACAGACCTACAAAAACTGGTTCAACAACAAGGAAATTTGCTGAATAAAGTGGTGGCACTGGCATCCCACCACAGTTACACAAAAACACACTGAACTATGCATTATTAAAATGTGAAGAATGCGAATGAGGAAGGCTACCTCACATTATTAGAGTGCACTGATGTAAATAGGTAAGCAAAGCTCATGTTAGGACACATCATTAGCTACCACATTCCACAGGGAACACTTCCAGGTGATTGGCCACTCGCTACTGCAAAGGCATGTATGTGTGCGTACACAGACATGTATGTGTGTATGAGCGCGCGTGTGTGAGTGTGTGTGTGTGTGTGTGTGAAAGAGAGAGAGAGAGAGAGAGAGGAGGAAGGACAATGAAGCATGCAAGTAGCAGCAGGGATTGGGGTGAATGAGGAGTAGAAGTGAGGTGGGGGGCAGTTCTGATTTTCATTAACTACATATGCACATTGATTCTTGAACTATTTATAGTCTGGGCTGAATTTTTGATACCAAATGTTTCCACACCATGCACTGTGTACTAGTAGTAATTTTGTTAAAATCCAATATATGTTTAAAAATAAAGAATTCTATCTAGTAAGAACTCCATCGAACACATTAATACATATTCAAAAAGAGGAAAATGTTTGAAAATGAAATGCTGATGGGCAGGCAGTGAGACAGCACAGTGCTGCTTTGCTCATTGTGCAAGCTAACGAGACAGAAAGGGGACAAACCTTGCCGACAGGTGGGCTCTTCTATTGGCCATCCAATAGGCAGGTGGGGATGGGGGAGAGTGGAGGAGAGAATGGGCAGGGTTAGTAATACGTAGCGTTAATGTGGTGTGTGTGTGTGTGTATGTATGTATGTGGGGGGGGGAGGCGAGGCAATAAGCAGTACTATAGAGAAAATAGAGCGATGTAATTGAGAAAAGCCCCCTTTTTTGAAAAAACATTCCTTGAAAATGTTTTAATTTAAAGCTTAATAAATAATTCAGTTAACATGTGAGAGACTGGGGGCAGTCTGCAGAATAATATGATATACTTTGTGTTGAGTGTGAGAGAATGACAGAGACAGAGAATGTCTTTCCATGTGTGTTCAAGACCTGAGGCCTACTGCTGTGAAATCTAGACTGAGGTGATTAGTAAAGCATTAATGGTTGCATGCAACACTCAGGACATGCTGTCAAGGACCTTATTGAGCAGAATGTCTAAGTGTGTGTATGTGCACTAAGTTGTAGAACTAGATGGATATATTTGCAAAGTAACCAGATCCTCAGTGGTCTTCATATTTGAAGACACTACACATGCAATGCAGTAAGAATTAACTAGTTTATGTAATGTATGTAGTTTAAAATGCCAATGTTTTCTTATAAATAAAAAAAATATATATATCGTGTTGATTGTGTGGTTGATTGTGTGGCAGCTACTTTTTGAATCCATACGAGCCAAACCGAAGAACACGCTGTATTAACATACATAATCATACATGCTTAGCAACAAGAACCGTGTCTTCATCTCACACAAGCACACTGTGTGGGAATTGTTATGACGTGCAACTGCGTAGCTGTTGCTCTCTAAAGAAATTCACACAATACATACAATTACACAAATGAGACTATGAGAGCAAAGACAGGGATACAAACGCAAAAGAGTTATTATAATTCTAGCCACAAAAGACAAAAGAGAAAACAACAGTATATTAATCCTTTACTGTGCTTAATGACACAAAACTTGTTAATAGTATAGTATAAACCCAGACTTTACAGTCATCCCTTACTTCCCATCATCTTGCATATCTCCGCTAACCCCTAATGCATTCCTTCACTCTTAATACTCCTGTGCTTCAAGAACTCCTTCTCCTTCCCACATCAACAATGTTGGGGGCTAGGAAAACCAAATGCACGCAGACTGGGGATTATACACATACACACAGCTGGAATGTACCACCGGCTCACACATAAACACTCCAACTACATACACAATGACTCATTTTATCAAAGAAATATAAATTCAGGTACAAACACAAGCTGTCTTTTCTACTACAGCAGATGTGTATCTGATGATGCTGTTGTCAGATTTTAAGGGGATGATTTCATCATCTTTTGTCTCATTCCCTTGTAGCTACACAGAGGACAGCAGTCATCTTATTCATGAACAGGTTGTTGATGATGCTGCAGTTGCACAGCGTGCAATTTCAGACACTGTTGCCCCTCTGAAGAAGAATCCAGTGAATCTGAGGAGGTTAGCTCCATGGTATAACTCAGAGACCCACAACCTTAAGGACAGGAAGAATTTCTTTACTAATAACATCACAACCATAACGTTGTTGTAGTTAAACCTTTATTGAAAAAAAATTACACTCAACTCTAGAGAACTTGCAAACTATAGGTCAATATCTAATCAGCCATTTATTTCTAAAATTCTTGAAGAAATTGTAGCTAAACAACTATGTGTCCACCTGTGTAGGAAGAACCTGTATGAAGATTTTCAGTTAGGATTCAGATTACATCATAGCACAGAAACAGCTCTGATTAGAGTCACTAATGATCTTCTCACAGCTTCAGACAATGGTCTAGTTTCTGTACTTGTCCTGTTAGATCTTAGTGCAGCATTCAACACCATAGATCACAACATTCTATTACAAAGACTGGAACATAGCATTAGGATTAAAGGCACAACACTGGGATGGTTTAAATCTTATTTGTTGAACCAATTCAAATTTGTTCATTAACATGAACAAATTTTGCACAATTTCATTCGCACAAGAATTAGGTTTGGAGTTCCGCAGGGTTCTGTGCTTGGTCCAGTACTTTTCCTCCTCTCTGTAACATTATTAGGAAACACTCTATAAAAATATAGATAGTCATTAATGAATCACATTCTTACTCTGGATGACTTAACATTAGCTTCAGATTCTACTATGAGGAACTTTGGAGTCATAGAATTCAAAATTCTCTCTTCTTCTCACTTGCAAAGCTCTTCATAATAAAGCTCCATCTTACCTTTAGCTACCAAGCTCCCTTCCTGTGGAACAAGCTCATGGATACTGGATTAATAATGGGCTTATTAATTAATTAATGGGGTTATTTACAAATTCTTCTGCACACTGTTGCCATGCCACTAATAATAATAATGTTTCAGAAATACATAATAAATACTTGTGGTAAATTACTTTTGATAAAAAATTTTGGCTTGAACTCACAGGTCCCAGTTCTATTTGTAATACTGTGATTCGTGATTTCTCACTTTGGCCATTTTTTTCTCCACCTGTCTACAGTAAATTTTGTCTCTCTTTCTCTATTTGACAGCGTAATTAACAAGACTGCGGGGTGTCCCATGCATTCTTCATGGAGTAATGTGACGATCACATTACTGGATTCACTAGACACCAGTACCCTGTTTGCTTCCACCCCAGCCAGTCAAAACAGCTGACATGATGGTAAGAGTCACACTTGTGATGTTCTTACTGAGCCCTGGGAGCATATCTCAAGTGACACCAGCACACCCATGAGTGGTAGTTATTGAATGTGAGAACTGATGAGATAAAGTGAGATGAATTCCAAAAAGAAAACAGACGACGGCAAGGCGGTGGAACAAAAAAGTAAGTAAAAATGCCACATTGCCATTTTTAGAAAGCAATAGGATTAGTTAAGACTTCTCTTGCAGTGGGGGTGGATAGACTTGCAGAAAATGAACCAATGAACCGGGCAAGCTTTTAATCTGCCTCAGTTTCATAATTAATCTGCACCAGGTTGTTACACAATTAGCACATTAATTAACCCAAAACTACCACCAGTGTAGATGGATATACAAGTGCGTGTGTGTCTATGTGGGAAAAAAAATGATGACGTTTTTTTGTAACGTAAAAAAGAACAAAGAAGACATAAGAGAAGAAAGTAACTAAGTTTATCCCAGTTGCTAATATTGATTGTGGAGCTATTGCAGCACAAGCAAGTGTATATAAGAATGTGTGTGCATGTGTGTGTGCACGGGGAAAAAAGTAAAAGTTACTTCGCCTTTACCTCAGTTTCCACTCTATCCTTAAATGCCTCCAGACATTATTAGACGACTCAGAGCAATGTCAGCACTCACATACACACTCGCATTATATCTAGTTTCACACATATACACACACCTGAGAGTACCGTACAGTGACTCTGGAATTGTCAGGTCTGGCGAGGTGCTCAGGGTGGAGGGTTGCATAGCATTCCCCAGAACACCTCACAGGTTCACCTCGTTAATCTCCATGACAACAGAGATGCTAAGGCAGCAAATTAGCAGCAAGCAAAAGAACTGTCACATGGGGGATCATAAAAGAACAGATTGCAAACTATAGAGGTAGTTCTATAGTAAATTCTTAGTTAACCATACATATACAACACAGTACTAGATTAGAGACACACATACACCTACAGAAACAACATTTTCTACTCTAAGAGGCAATTACAGGACCAAAATTAAACAAGTTAAGATCACAGCAGTGGCTTTGACTTCCTTGAGAATATTTATTTTCACATAAAGGCAATTGGTCAGACAAACAAAGAATTATTTGTAGAGTATATGGTGCCATGTGTTGGTTAAGTACATCAGAATAGTTGCTATTATGCACTTTTCTTTCAGTATAACTGGAGTTGTCAGTTTAATTGAATATATGTGTGGCCTCTGCAAGGTTTTTTTTATCAAGTTTTCCACCCTTCAGACGTGCAGCAAAGTGGTTTTACCTACTGTCTCACACCTGTGTGTACGTGTTTTTTTGTGATAGTTTCCAGCTGTCTCTGCTTGTGTTATTAAATGAAATGTGTGCAAGCAGAACACAATTACAATAATTGAACTGTTGACCCATGATGAAAAGAAGACAAGCGTCACCCATGCATTTAAAAATACACACACGCTAACTTACACTCACAGACATAGGAATAAAACAGCAATGGCAACCTGTGCCTCACTCACCAATCATATGATTTGCGACATGAATCTGGATCTCCCTTTCTGTCTCAAATGTCATTTGGCATTTAATACACTGGTAGGTCTTTTTCTGTAAGATAAAGACACAGAAAAACTTTACATTTCAAGTACAAAACACATAAATTACAAAAAATATAAATATATAATCCAGGTATAATAATCCACTACATACATAAACAAAATCTCTGGAGAAAGAGTCAAAAAGCAATAAGCAATAAAAAATAAAGTGAAGAAAATGTGAAATAAAAACAGACGGGATGAGTGTAAGAAAGACAGTAGAAAGAGTAGAAGAGGTATAGAAAACAAAAAAAGAGGGAGAAGCAGAGGTTCTGCATATCCATTCATAGCACACAGCAATCACTCATGCACAAACACAAAGTCCCCAATTCCACTATCTCTCTACTGCGTCAGACTGGTAAACTGTGTTCTCTCTCTCTCTCTCTCTATCTCACGCACACACGCATACACACACACAAATCCTTCTTTGTCTGCTTTGTGCTGTTAGACTAAGCAGAAACAAAGGTGCAGGTAGGACAGAGTGTCCCTGGGAACTACTCTAACACAGACACACACTCACAGACACACACAAAGACAAGCTCCCTTGCAAGTACACACCGCACAGCGGGTCCCGGGGAGCCTGACTGTCAATATCAAGTAGAGTGAACAGCTCCCACAATGCCTCAGCACGGCCCAGCCGCAGGACCCGGTGGGGCTCAGCTGACACACACCAACATACAAACAAGCACACGTATGGAGGCTACAGACACAAAAGCAGCAGTGCTTCAAACACACACAACTCATGCAAAAACACACTTGAGCTGAATATTTTAGACTCCTGCACTTGTCAAAATGTCTCCATCTGTTAATGCTCACTCATTCACTCACTTACTTACTACTCATAAGGATCGTGGGCATGCCTGATCTCAGGCTACATTCGGTCTACAGGCAGGGTACAGCCTGGACAGGTCGCCTTCACAGGGCCACACATATACAGACAACCACTCACTCTTGCACTCACAATTTAGATTCCCTAATTAAGCTAACCTGCATGTTTTTGGACTGTGTGAGGAAAACGGAATAACCGGAGAAAAGCCATGCAAAAACATGGAGAACATGCAAAAGTCGAAAGGCACCCAAGTGACGCCGGAATTGAACCTGATTCAGTTTCAAGCATCTTGCTATGGCGATTTTAACGAGAATCAATACAGACCTATTAACAATAAAAATCCTAACATGATTCTAGTTTTCAGTATTTGATACTTTTTCATTTCAGTTTATATGTAATTAAACCATTTAGTTTTATGTCTTTACTCAAACAATCCCCTCTTACCTTAGGTGCAGATGCCTCAGCCTTCTTCCCCATTGCACTGGTTTCAGGACTGACTTCGGGGTGATCTGTGTGGACATGAGTCTCTAAGTCCTCCAGGCTTTCGAACTTCACCCCACACTCTGGACACCTCAGCCCAGTCACAGTCTTCTCTCCCTGCGTGTCCCCGGGTGTGGCAGCTCCTCCCTGGCTGGGGCTCTGGCCATTTGTGCCCCTAAGTTGATTGCGCATTTGATTTGTTTCAGCTAAATTTTGCAATCAGAATACGTATGCTTTCAATTCAGAGTTGCTGTACCATTTTATTAAAAGGTTGAACAACTAGTATGAGGACAGTTTTCCCAGCTTGACTTAAAAAATATTAGAAAACTTGTGTACTTTAGCAGGAGAAAACCTCCACATGTTGTGTGATAATATGTGTAAGACAGCACTTGTACTACAGCATATATACAATTGTGAGTTTTAAAAAAGCTATAATAAACACACAACGTTTATAAAAAGCTACCTACCTGCTCATGCAGCCAGCACAGAGGCCATAAGGCAAGCCATTGACGTCGAGCTTCACCAGCTCCCCTTTGTTCTTGAACTCCTTCAGGCAGAAGGCGCATTTATACAGCTTATGCTGCTGCAGCTGCCCGTTTGGGGATGAGGAGGCCGAACCATTCCCTGCACCTCCATTTCCACCTCCCCCTCCAGCTCCACCAAGTGCAGAACCGGTGGAAAGCTTCTGCATGTGGAAGGTGCCATGGATCTTCAGCTCCAGGGTGGAAGTGACTGTCTGCATGCAGACAACGCAGCGGAAGCCAGTGAGGGAGTTTCGGAGGTCAGGGTGCATCTGGCAGTGCTCTATAAACTCCTCCTCACTCTGCAGTGGCATCTTACAGATTCGACACGTTCCAGTGTCCAGGCTTTTACTGTGAGTGACCTGCAAACGGAACATAGATGGGAATTACAATACCAATACACAAAGACAAGTAATGATGCTAATAAGCATTTTTTAGACATTTTTGCAAAACACAAATGTTTTATGATTGGACAACATTTGCTTAAATCTGTGATGGTAGCTGCACTAGACCAGATAGTCCCCAAACTCAGGTGATTGCTGCAGACCAGCACAGGCTCATTTGGTACCGGGCTGTCAGAAAGGCTGAATTAAAAAAATACTTTATTATCAGAGTCTGAAAGATCTTTTATTTTGAGAAAACATTCGCTTGTGACCCATTTGTGAACAAACCAGGTGAATCGAGCCTGCCCGTGCAGCTGTAGATCACAAATTATGGTGGCCTTAAGTTTAAGTCCTTAAATGTTTTAACAACTCTGCTCTGTTCTGGATTAACAAAAAAGCAATGATGTTTCCATTTTCAGTAACTTATGATTGTTTTTACCCACTTTGTTTTACTTGTTTATATCGGTCAGTGAAAATAATGTCTTACATGGTGCAAAAATGGTTGTGGACCACTGCATTAGATTAACATGTTTTTTAATATTCAATCAATTTTTTTTCCTGTAGTGTGCTCCTGAACAAATTGCCTCTCCTGGGACAATTTAGTCTAGATTCAAAAAAGCCAACTAAGAGTCACACACAATCAAAATATAGGTACACAGACAAAAAAAGCCTAAAAAATGTAACAATAGTAAAAAAAACTAAGAAAAACATGTTTCAACACAGTCTGCTGTATATATACCCCCCTACCTTGTGCTCAGTGAGAGTTAGCAGGGAGGGAAAACGTTCACCACAAATCGGACACATGTAGTGTTTAGCAGGACCACGATGCGTCTGAGCATGTTCGCGAAGCCCATTTTCAGAGAAGAAAGTTCTGGAGCACACATTACACTTGTGGTTTCCTTTGATAAAGTCTGCCTTCTTCTTTCGTGAACCTGGTGAATGTAAAATACTATTATCATCATACACAATAAATAATATTAATATAATAAATCAACAAATAAATAATATAAATGAATAAAAAGCTCTAAACTACAGAACAAAATGTTTTAAAAATGTCCCCAGATAGTTGACATAAAACCTTTACCAGCATCATCGTCTCCTGGACGAATGTTGTGGTCACGCAGCCGGTGGTTTTGTAGAAGTGACTCCATGGTGTAGGCTGCTCCACAAATGTCACAGGCATACATGGGCTCTGAATTGTCCAGCTCCTCCTCTCCCCCACTTGCCTCATGACTGTTAGCTGCATCTCCTGCCTGTCCTGCTCCTCCTCCCACAACGCCACTCTTCAGCAACATGTTCTGTAGGTCTGCTTGTTCTGTAGCCACCACTGTTGCTCTTTCAACACCTCCAGTGCTTGCATTGCTGCCACTTGCTGCTCCTCCTCGTTTAGAGGACTGTGTCAGCCCATTGGGCGTCCCATTCTGACTTCCACTGCTCCCTGTACCACCTCCATTACCAGCAATGTTGCTGCCATCGAAGATGCAGTGCTTCTCCCTCAGGTGTTTTTCTAGTAGTGAGATGGCATGGAAAGCTTTACCGCAGAAGCGACATGTGAACTTCTTGCTGTGTGTGGTGATGTGGCATTGAAGCTCCACTTCTGTTCCAAAGGTTTCTCCACAGAAGATGCATTTCCGAAGCTTGAGTCCTGGAACACAACATTTAACTCAACAATAATACAAGATCAATTTGGTCATTTCTACAATCTCAAAATGTTTTTTAAATAAATCTATCGACATTCATGTTTAAATACAGCAGTTGTGTTTCTTTGTTAAACATCAACTTTCTTCCTCCCATTTACAATTACAACAATAGATTTTTTTCTAGATACTCCAGCAAAACAGATGAATGATAATGATGATGGTCTCAGGAAAGATGTACTTTACCTGCTCCAAGCCCCCCAGGCAGACCAGACCTCTGGCCTAGATGGTTATGCTTCACATGCAGCTGAAGGTCACTTTCCTTCCTGAAATCCCAGGCACAGGCTGTGCAGCGAAACAGCTTTTTCTCATTACTATGCTTCACAGCTAAATGCACCTGTATGATAGAAAGTGGAAGAAAGTCATCAAAATTATTCACTTAATTTGGTTAATGCATTGATATGAATTTAAAATTTAATCTTAAAAACTAAGCAATTACAAAACTCAAAGTAAAGCTGAGTGATCTATTCACCTGTATGGAGACCTTGGAGTCAAAGACCTCCTGGCAGAGAGTACAGTGGTACAGGACAAACGTGTGCATGTCCAGCAAGTGTTTCTGCAGGTCATCCACTGAAGAGAACTGTTTATCACAGCTCTCACACACATACTGCGTTGATGTGGTTGTGTAATGTACGGTTAGGTGTTGAAGCAATGCCTCCTGAGATTCAAAATCTTCCTTGTTACACTGTGGGCAGGACTGGCGCCTCAGCAGCAACTCAAGATGTGACTTTAGGTGGGCCTGGAAACCTTCGAAGCTGGAAAATCGCAGATCACACTGGTTGCAGGGGTAGTCCCCATTGCTTCCCGTGGAGGGGGTGGAGTCCCCTCCCAGTCTGTGACGTTTTGGTGAGGAGATCTCTACATCAGAGGAGGCGGGGCTAAGGTCTGCAACCTTTGCCTGCCGTTTGTTGTTAGCCAGGGGGATATTCTTGTGATTCTCCTTTATGTGCTTTGTGAGTTTGAGGAGTGAGCCAAAGATAGGAGAATTGGTGCAGTACGGGCAGGAGTAAACCTGTATGTGAACAATAACTTAATTTTAACACTGGTATAAACAGTTAAATACGTTCATGGACAGTAAAAGAAAAACAATTACGCAAAGAAAAAAAAAGTTATAAAGTAAGAATAAATAAAGCGTAAACTTTAATAGTGCATAACTCAAGCAAGCTCAGACTGTAAAAGCCAGTTAATAATGTTATTAGCACTGTTTGAATATTACTAAGCTTACATTTACATAGAAATCTGTCATAATAGTTTCCTGCACACTGCTTTCTTGCAGGCTTTTTCCAATGAAAGGGTGGAACAAAAGAATTTACGTAGAAAAAATGACAGAAGAAAATACAGGAAACCACATAATGAAACAGGAACCAGCTTTTTGCTAATTACTGTGGCTCACTCATTGTTCACTGATTAGTAGTTACTTTGAGTAACAAGTGCAAAGACATGAGCGTTACAACTAATCAACAATTCCACAATTTAATTTCTCACCTCCATGAACGACTGTGTTGCAGCCTGTAGTGCAGGAGACTCTAGTTTGGCCACCGATCCTCCAGACACAGCGCCACCCCCTGCAGCAGAGGTGCAGTGTGTCTGCTGAATGTGCTCTGTCAATGAAGACTCTGTCAAGAACCCCATGGAGCACTGGTTGCAGAAGAACGCATGGTTCCCTTCTATGATAGAACATAAAATTATGAAATGTAACTGAATACAAATAATAAACATACAGTACCATACTTTTTAGGCATCAGCTTTTTAAATACAACCTAAAAGATCATTTACATCACTCTTCACAGTTTTAAAAAATCAATTTCTTCAACAACACACCTAATGTGGTGGATCCTGCCACAATCCCAGCAGGCAGGCAGTGGGACACTCTAATGTGCTCTTGGAGAGAGTTTATGTCTCCAAACATGTCAGGGCAGTAGTTACAATGGAAGGCTGTGACATTGGTGAACTGTAGTAAGGGAAAAGTTGCTGCTGTGGTTCCTACAGCTCCACCACTGGTACGATGAGCTTTGCGAACATGTTCGTTGAGGTTATAAAGTGTTGGCAGTGTGTCCAGGCAGAGTTGGCATGTATGGCTCTGCTGTGGCTTATCTGCATGGATGGTTTTTAGATGAATCTCTAAAACTGCGAGACTGTGGAAGTCTCTCTTGGAGCAATATGGGCAAGAGTATGTGACTTTACCCCAGTTTACACCTCCCCCTGTTGAGATGGACAGATAAACTTGCATTAGTTACATTACAAGTCTACAAACGACTAACTGTTGAATCTACATGTGATATGCGGAGATGTTAATTAGTAGCTAAATGGCTTCCTTACCTCCACCTTGTTGACCTAGGCTTATGCCAGTATCCTCCCCAATGTCAGTACCTCTTCTGCGGCTTCGTTCACTGCCCTGGGTGGGTTTGAGGGTAGAGTCGGGTGTGGAGCCTCTCTCCAGGCTAGCACTAGAGTCTGGAGTGGCTGAACTCATTGAGGCCACGCTTCCCAGTGCAGGGTCAGGACTGGCGGCACTGTGATTGGAGGAGTCAGGTTGGCGATGGCTGTCCAAGTGACAGTAGACATCCTCCACGGATGGGAACTGTTCTGAACAGACAGGACATCTGGAGAAGCACAAAAAGAAGAGTAAGATATAATTCCAGTTCAGTATTCCACATTACTGGAAAGTTTTACTAACTTTTAAAAGCAAAGTTTAATCTTACTTGTGTTTGCGGTTAGCATGCTGTGTTTCAATATGCGTGAGGAGTGAAGCCTCGTCTAGGAAAATTTCAGGACAGTGGATGCATTGCAGGTCGGCTCTGTCAGACAGCTGGGGGTGTCTGGTGAGGACGTGTTTCTCTAGTTCATCGGTCTGGCTGAACGTCTCTTCGCAATAATCGCACATATACAAGTCATGCTCCAGGTCACCATCGCCTGCCGCTCCCTTCTTCCCTTCATCCCTCTCACTCCTCAGTGCAAGGTGCTCTCGGTTCTTGCGATGAGCCTGTTGCAATCAAAAAGTTATCCAAATTTAAAGATACATTTTTTGTGTTCTGTTAAAAGGTTTTCATGTAAAAAGAAGAAAAAACAGAAATAATACAATTGTGAAAAACAAACAATTGTGAAAGTGATCGTGTCACTTCCATTGTTTTTTTTTGTTTTTTTTAATTCTTTGGTATGAAATATTATTATAAAAATTTAATAAGGATGAATAAATATGAGCAATTGTTTAAAGAAGACCAAAGCACTTTAATGGTAACATACAGTATAAATTATAAATAAATTTTAGTTCTTCACCTGCATGTGGCTCTGCAGAGATGAGGTGGAGGAGAAGCCACGCTTACACACACTGCACTTAAATGGTTTGCTGGAGCTGGAGGTGTGCATTTGAAAAAAACAAACAAACAATTTTTTAAAAAGTATTAATAAAAATCAAGTACAGTTTTCATGATAATAGGATAAGAAGCATTTACCTGTGTGTCTTCAGGTGTATTTTCAGATGATCAGAGCGGGAGAAAGCAGCTTCACACTCCTGACAACTGTACTTCTTATCTCCTGGGTCAGGATTGAAACAAGACAATCACCTTTGAGAATCACTGTGATGTAGATAATGAAAACAAGCAAATGCTGCACCTGGCACACAGAATAACCAGAGTCTTACTACAATACATATAACTTTTTTCTGTAGTAGCAAATAAATAATAGGGATAATAAGAATGCATTGTTATTTCTGCGCATACCTGTGTGGAGTTTGACATGGCGATCTCTGCTTCTCTTGTGTTTGAACAGGCGGCTGCAGAAGGTGCACTTGAAAGGCAGTTTGTCACTGTGAATCTGTTCATGGCGTTTCAGGTAGCTCAGACGGCTGATGAAGGCAAAGAGAAGACAAATGACGAAAAGATATTTAGCTACTCATGACAGTCAGTATCTTTGTTTATATGATTGTTACTTAAAGTAGTACTATTTAAAGAGTATTGTGATTCCGTGCCCTTGTGTTGTAGGCATTCCTATCTTTCCTCTTAACTGGGGCCACCTTTAGTCTTCAAGGTTAGTAAGGACAGTAATGTGAAGGATGAAGTTTATGTTGTCTATGACAGCTGTTCTTTAAGTAGGTCTCATGTTAGTCCCTGGAGAGAATTAGTGAGAAATGCATTCATTTATTCCTGTTGGCCTTAGTGATCCGTGTTACCATGTTAATATTGAGAGTAACCAAATGTAACATTGGTGCTAGTTTACAGTAAACTGTGTATGTATAGTGAAAACCAGGTGTTAGTTGATACCTGAAGGACTTGTCACAGAACTGGCAGGGGTATGGCAGACCAGCACCGCCTTCCTCCTCGCCACCTGTGGCCATGCCAAGGTCACAGCAGCCATCGGGCATCTGTGAGGGTGATGCCACGTCTTTACTGGATGGAGAGGAAGGCACCCAAGAGAGTCCTGCTGGGTCATCATCACCATCTGAATAACACAAAAACAGACCCTTTTTTTCTTTTTGTCTTTTTTTAATAGAAAAAAAACTACTGTTAAAATTTTTGCACACAGCTGCATGAGATCAGAGCATAGAAAAAAGTGGGAGGTAAAACCAGGAGCATTAGAATGATTAAGACGACATCTTTCTTGAAAGGCAGAAGGCAGGAAAGACCTGTGGGAGTTCAAATCAGAAAAAATATAAACAAAAGAATAAACACATTTATCCTAGTTACACACACACACACAAACACACACACAAAATGAGGATGGCAGAGATTAAGAGGGAAACAGAAGAGAGAAACACACTCTAGCAGCAGCAACATCTAAATAGAAAGCTCCAAGAACTATGAATCCCCAATGGAGCCCAGAAATAAGGACAGAGTGTATTTTCTCTCACTTCATCCTCCCTCTGCAGCTATCCCTCATTCCATTCCCTCCCTTACCCTCCAATTTGTCCCCAAGGACCATAGATCCGCCTCATCATATTTTCATTAGGGCCTTGGCAGATTGAAACATCGGAAAAGGGATTAGGAAATGTGGAGAGCCGAGCAGAGAGATGGCAACATTCACTGTCTTTATCTGTCATTAATAGGAGATTATGCATTGCTATTTTTCCACTGCTTTGTCCTTTAGTGTAGTCTGGCATAGAAGTGACAGAAAGGCCACAACTCCTTTAATAGACACTTCAGAATGCATTTGACATGACAAAAAAGGGGGCTGAATAATGCTTAATATCGTTGTGTTCTTCTTTGTGCGCTCTGTGAAGCAGCACAGTGAGGCTATTTAGCATTTGCCTTGAAAATGTAAAAGTGAGAGAAGATGACAGGAGGGTGTTGGTTGAGTGGGGTTGTGTCTGGTTTCTTTGCTTTTATCTGTTACAGTAGATATATCAACTAGGGCCAGTAACAAATCAAAAAGAGAAAAACAAGGAAGCTAAAGTAATAGTAAGACAGTAGGTAGTCAGCTATGACTCGCACCAACATTCGCCAATCTGTGAAGCCAGTATTTCTTCTATGCAAACACAAGCACAGACATGTGCAGAAGAGAAGCTTCTCTTGATAATTTTAGAAATCTCTCAAAAACACACACCGTTTTACCTCAACCAAATCCCACCACAAGTGTGTGTGTGTGTGTAGTCTACTGTGTATTATGCCTTGCAGAGAGGGGGTGGAAAAAAGATTCTTGTGATGAATCGATCGCCGGGAAAATGTAGGCACTGCGATGAGCAAATAGAACTCTGTAGGGGGGTCTGGGTTTAAAAAAAAAAGTAAAACCATGAATTATAAATTTGACTGGAAGCGAGACAGGAAAATAAGAAAGGTTTTAGAAAATATAAGGAATAGAGATATCAGCATGAAATCGAGCAGAAAGAGTGAGAGTAGATGGCAGCGAATGGGTGAGTGGATCAGGTGCAGATGATAAAAAAAAAGAGAGCATGAACAAGGGAAGAAACAATAGTGAAAAAGAGCATGGTTTTCATGAAAGGGTGAATGGAGAGAAACAAACCACACTGTAGAAGAGCATGAGAAAAACATATATATGAATAAATAAATAAATAATTAGTCAAAACTGGATTAAAGCCAGATCTCAAACCTGTATGTATGTATACTGTATATGACCCTGATGAGTACGCCCTGCACAGGTCGCAGACGGCATCGCCCAAAATGACAGCTGGGATAGGTTCAAGCTCTCTTTATTAAAATAAAACATTTCCATTTTTTATTTGAATCAGTAAAGTTTTGATTTGGGTTTCTTTGTGCTAAATGACCAGCTTACTGAAAGTGTAATATGAAATTACACATAATCCCTCCGGACTGTGGACACCTGTACCCATGGCACCAATTAGAAAAAGGAAACGATTGTTAAAGTTGATTTATCAAGTTATACCCAAACCTTGTCACAATACTGAATAGACACAGGGAGGAAATCCAGTGTATGAAACAACAAAAGTCTACATGTACAACAAAAATGATAAAAGGTAAAAATTACTTAATGCAAAACTCAAGTGACAATATTATCTGTGTTGTGTTCTATACCAGGCAAGCTATGTTAAAGATTATATAGTACAGATCAAGTAGTAATACTGGCTCTAGCACACTTGTATGTTAGCTGTGTCAGTCAGATTTACAGTATTTCACAAGATAAGAACAAAAAACCTATTCAATAAGTAGGCAAAGTAAAGAAGACCATGGAGTAAATGAGCCTCAGGAAAAACAACAGTGTTTGTTCACAGCGCCAGTCTGCACCAGTACAAGTCAGTTAAATGGTAATGTTTCTGAGGTGGAAAAGTGGGAGTGAGAGAGACAGCAAGAAAGGGAGCGACTGAAGAAGAAGAGATTCAGTCAGAGCAAGGGGGAGAAATCACTTTCTGAGGAGGGATGGAGGGGTGTTGAGAAGGGGAGGAGAGATTAGCGTCATTAAAGAGCCTTAATCCTGTGACTAGCGTGGCTGGCGCTAAAATGGAGGATCACACGGCTTTTTAACGGCGCCTTTGTCAGTCGGCCACGAGGGGACCTGCCAAGACAAGGCTGAATGGCAAACTGGGAGAAACCAGAGGATGGGGAGGAGGGAGCGAGGAAAATTTCAATGAAAAGTTAAATCATAGAAGAATTCTCTGAAGGAAAGAAAATGAGGAGAATGGATGGTTGAGGGAGGTGGATTTGACCCAAAAAAAAAGCAACACAGAGGAAAAAAAGTGGTGAAACAGGCAGGCAGGAACAGGCAGACGCTGACACACGCTGTTCCTACCCCTGTCTCCTCCTCCTCCTTTTGGTTCTTCTCTGGCGAATGAAAATCAACAAGAGGAGCAAAGTGAAGGACCACAGGGCCCCAACTGCTCCCGCTTTATCTCTCACTCTGCAGTCTTCTTTTTTCCCATGTCCCCAGCAGTCCCTCTACTCTTCTGTCTTCATCTCTCCTCCAATACCTCCCTTCCTCGCGCCACCCTCTGTCAGCTTTCATGTTGTTACTCATTATAGCACCGACATCTCTCCCTCCTTCCATCCGTCTCTCCCCTACTGGTGTTGGCCTTCACCCCATGTCTCAGCCTGGACAGGAGTACAGGAGAGAAGGAGGGTGTGTTCCAGATGGAAAGACTGAACTCCAGAAGACAGGAGGAGAACTGGTGAAACTGATAAAGGAACTAAACAGACTCTACCTGAAATGACAGACGCACATGCCAACAACACACACAAACACGTCTCTCTAATAGGCCAGACAGCATGGCAACATGTGGAGGACACAGCCTTGGTGAAACACTCTAATGAAGATGACACACGCTGATCAGTCTCATTTCATGTTGCTGCCTCCCCCAGTCCATTACCCCACCCACTACCACACCCCGTCCACTCTCAGTAACTTCATCATTACTGTCACACAGAAAGAAAAGAAATCGAGGCAGACTAGTGTAAGATGGAACTTAAGCAGACACAAGCTGGCGTACTATAATTTAATTGAACTAGTGTATGACATAGTATGTCCATATTTCTGCTGTAAACTGATGACAAAACGACTAAGTGGAGTCAGCGCTCAAGTACACAAGCTCAATTACTGTAGCTCACTCTGGATAACACCATCAGTTAAATGAATGAAATGTAAATACAATCCATGTAAGCCATGTTTTCTCTATTTTCTATCACTTTGATGTTTAAATCAAAGGAGCTCAGCTGGTAGCAGC
Organism: Macropodus opercularis; assembly: GCA_030770545.1. Taxonomy (NCBI): domain Eukaryota; kingdom Metazoa; phylum Chordata; class Actinopteri; order Anabantiformes; family Osphronemidae; genus Macropodus; species Macropodus opercularis. Next base: position 4,385,253 of record CM061094.1, on the reverse strand, counting down.
AAAAGGTTTTAGCTCCCAGTGCTGTCACTACGAGAGCTAAAACTGCCTACAATTTAGGCAGCTTAGAAGGAGCATAAACAGAAACAGAAAAAAAATCACAATTAACATTAATATTTGAACATATACTACTACTAATTAATTAACTAACTAACTAACTACTTAATTTTCTGAGGGTTACATAAGTACATAAAATGACCTGTGTGTGTGTATAGTCTATTATTATTCACATGGTAGCACTAATAATCCTTTAAATGCAATACGTAATTTTCTATCATCTCTGTAAATACATCAAGAAACCCGATACACAGAAACTCTCTCATGTGGTCCCAATTGAATTGGATGTGTTCACCTTGGGTTTAGCCATCTACCTATCATCAGCCTGGGGTCCTCTCCCCACCTCTTCTTCCTGCTCTCTTCATTCAACCTTGCCCATCCAGACCTCCTTCCCACCTTTCTTTTGGCTGTCAGCCCAGACCTGCACCTTTCCCACAGAGACCCCTGCTGACCTCCTATCCCTCACTTGCTTCATCCCTCCTTTTACTGCTCCCCAGGCCCCCTCCGATGGCCCCAGGCTGCCCCAGGCATGTACACACACAAACGAACACACACACAAAGCTACAGACTCACCATAGGGGGCAGAAAAACAACTTCCACCCTTGGCTTACTCTGGGCAACCTTACACACATTCACTCTTACTTTCTCTCATGCATACACAGATTTATACACAGAGGCAAACACAATTACAGAACAATACAATACCAAAAAGTGAGGTAAATCTGGTGGAAAACATTGATAGCACTAACTTATACACACCACACAGTAATACCAATAATACAAGTTATGATCAACTCATAAGCTTTACAACCATGCTACAATCATCTCAAGTTGTTCTAAATACTCCAAATACTGATTTGGATAGTTGGAAGGTTTATCTGACCAGACACATTGTTCGACAAACTACTTGTGTTGTGTAGTCTGTGTGATGTAGCTGTGAAAAAGTAAACATAAGAATAGACTCTGAACAGAACGGGCACATCAAACAAATGGAACATTTGTACTGCCACAGAAAATTCTTCAGGTCTCCAGTTCCTGATATTGTCTGTTCGGACCTTCAGGTCTCATAAGATAACACTGTCAACAACACAGTCTACACACACAAGTTTTGGAAAAGTGAGCAGCAGTTTACATATATGCTCGCAGGACCCTTGTGCTACACTGCTGTCCTTGTAGATCACATGGGATGCAGACGGTTGGGACAAATACCCAATCATATGCACATGTGCCAGAGTGAAGCTAAAAAGGATGACACAGCGTGGCCAGGGTTTGTACCCTTGAGGACACGATGAATGGACACACACACACACACACATAAAGGAATTCCATAAAAACAAAATGATGCGAATCAACTTTACAAACAAAAAAATACTGCAGCACAGATTCCCTTTATATATATATATATACATATATATATATACACACACACACACACACCCACACAAATATACACGTTCACACACACTCAGCAGGCTGTGGGGACCCTCACCTTCTGCCCTGGGAATGGGTACTGCTATGAGCGCTTTTGGGCGCCAACTGTTCCATATGGCCAGTGTGTGTTTCTGTGTGATAGTGTGTTTGAGGGCAGAAGGTTAGAGATGGGGGTCTAAGGACGGGGATGGTGGACACCGAGTTGGCAGATGACAACTTTGTACATTCAATTCCACAAAGCAGTAACATATAACAAGTCAACACACAAAGCTCAGTACCAGTTCAATTAAGATTACAACTGAAACATTCTGGTGGTCATTAAAATGTATATCAACATTTACATATAAATATAAATATATATTTAACATTTACATATATGTAAACGACAAATAAAGAATACAACAACATGCTTTCATAGTTGCACAGCACAGACACAAAGAAAGCCAGAAGACATGAACACACATTTAAACACAAGTGCAACACACAGTCCGTCTTGGTCAAACACACAAACATACACCATGTGGTAGAGGAGGGTTGGCATCTGCTTCCTCCTACCACATTTCCCTCTTTTTCTTATTCATGTTCATTTCAAACTCTTTCTAAGCCTTTTTTCTTAGTGGGCCCTGATTTCTTCTGAATATTTACCTCAAATCTTCTTCACCTGCACCAGGTAGTGGGCAACAGAAAACAAGGCTCTCACATAAACCGTGAGGGTTAGTGGTTCTAATCCCTGTGTAGCAAATTCACCTCACCTCTCTCTCCTCTATTCCACTCTCTGTCCATCCTGTCTGCTGTTTGTTCACTCAAAAATGAGAACCAGCTGCCAGGCAGAGTGCTAGATAAACAACACCACCATGCCAATGCACACATCCAGTACACCATATATACACACATGCATGGGTGAAGAAACGCACACACCCACACAAACGCATACACAAGTGTGGTCCCTTTGTGTGCATGCCACGGGCTATATCATCTATTTATAAGAATCAGGTTTGGTGGACTGACAGACCGCTCACTAACCTAGAAACACACTCACCTGTGTATCTCCCTCTCTCTCTCACACACACACACACACACACACACACACACACACATGATTCAGTTTTCATAGCTTCACACAGACACAAGCTAAACACACACTCATGCACATAAGGAGGCCCATGGATGTTTACTGAAATACCCACAGAAGTACTCACATTGCTGTTAGTTATTTTTTAAAGGATTATTAGTGCTACCTTGTGAATAATAATAGGCAATTAGCTTTTAGCGAGAACCTCAAATAAGATCTTGTGTACATTCATCAAGTGATTGATGTAAATACACACACACACACAAACCCACATGCTAGATCTCCTGCATTCACCCACGAGATGGGACCTATAAATAAGTGATGTAGGCAGCTGGAGCTTGCTGTTGAAAACACAAACACTGTTACATGCATATATACAGGTAAACAAACAAATCAATTTTTGCACATGCTGTACAATACACCAAAAATACACCAAACAGCTTTTTTAACCAAACTGGCAGTGTGCAGAGGCTCTTCATTTTAGCAGTGCAGGTATACAGTTTAAAAGATGATTTGGGGAGATTTGGAAGAAAGCAAAAGCGAAACTGAAGGGGAAAGAGAAAGAGCTGCAATGAGCCTTCTTAGGTCCTAAGGGAGAATGGTAGAGGGGGGTCCTGTGCCCAGGGGAAGCCCAGAAGCAAGCTGCGGGAGGCGGGTACCTCCTGCCCACTGCTCCTCTTCCCTCCCTTCCCTTCTGGAGAATGGGATTCTGGACAGCCCCCTACTCGCAACTCCTAAAACCCCCATGAGAGGGATACACACATATGCACATGCGCTCACGCACACACTGAAGAGAAGTCCCCAGTGATAGAGCAGAGCAGAGCAGAACACCTGGACCTGCCATTAGTGACACACTCAGGGATTAGAAGCACAGACGGCAAGAGAGATGGAGAGAGCGAGTGCACATAGGGATAGACACACACTATATCCATAAAGTAATATGCATGAACATACACAAACCCTAACAAATGGCAACTTAACCAAAGAAGCAAGGCAAATTGGCGCCTTCAAACTGAAGCCTATACAAATTTTCTTCAGCACACAAATTTTAACACTTCATTGTGTGTTCATTTGGTATTTGTAACCACCTCTACCTCTCAAACTGACTGACTTCAAGATTTGGCACTAGCACAACAGTAAAAAAAATCCCATTTGTGATTTTAAACAAAGTCAGACTTCATGTGGTTGTATGTTGCATACAGTATATATACTCAGTATGCCAACCGAGTACATGTGCTACAAAATAATTAGTCACTTATTAAAGCTTTCACTCCCATGAGAGGATATATTACCAAGGTCATGGAGCGAGAGAAACTGGGAGAAATAGGCGGAAGATGGTAAAGAGGTAATGATGAGGACAAGACAGGAAAAGTATTTTTTTTTTAAAGAATGGTAGCAAATATTTACACATACAGTGGGCACCATAAACATGCTAAGACAGCATGGTTGTATATTTCCTAAAGGTAAGCAATAACAAAATTCACAAAAACCTCAAGCGTGAATGTTGATTGTAGTGATTAAATTTGACATATGAAGTACATCTCACTCCCTCTTACACAACTATGGTAGAGCATATGTGTGCTCATATCAGTTGTCATTTTCATACACTCTCCAGTAGAAATGTCATCTTCACACCAGTCTGATGTTTCCAGTAAAAATGAATATAAAAAGACATACAGTACATACAACATGCCAACACAAGGCCAGATCGAAAGAAAACCATCCCAAAGTTTCAAGTTCAATGTGACAATAGAGAAAAGGTTTCAAAACAAACCATCCAGAAAAAGGCTTCTGTGTGAATTAAAGACCACACAGTGGCTACAGCTAAGATTAATGCTCAGATACACATAGGAAGAGGTGCACAGACGGAAACAAAGGTGGATTTTTTTTTTAACAAAAAAGCATGTGTGTCCTGCGTGTGTGTTAGCTGGTGACATAAAATGGATCAAAGAGGGGAGAAAGGTCAGAAGGAGGAAGACAGAAAGAGAGAGAGCAGGGGGTCCCGTAATTACAACCTACATACATCAAGCTGAGCCATGTGTGACTGAGTGTACAGGCATGCCTGGGTGGCAACGTATACAATGTGTATATATACGTACACAGATAGTCCAGACAGGGCTAGAAAGTGTTGGGAACTGCTCAGTCACACACATAATACATCACTTTCTTTTTCCTGCTTTGTCTGACCAAAAGAAAAAAATAAAGAGTGAGACACATGCACATAACAATACACACACTTACAAATAGAGGTAAATCCACATATAAAACTCCTATGGAAATACTCAAAGACCAAAAACTCACAAAAAATATTGTGTACAGATTAACATTATTATTTCTAAAATTGCAAAGGTGTTGGTGGTTGAAATCCTTGAGGCACAAATAAAGTATTATACACCTGCAATATGATACACACGCACACAGTGGGACTGAGAGCATCTGTGGTGGAAGGGTGCAGAGCAGTGGAGACCACTGACTGCTTGGTCTCCAAAGCAGAAAAGCGGATTGCTCTGGGACCCAAACTATTGTATAGCACCACACTGATTTCAAGCATACACACAAACACATAGCCACACACAGCTGAACATAAGCACGTGCAGTCAGTACAGAGCACAGGGAAACTGTAGTTATCTTTCTGTGCCTCTCTCTCTCACGCAAACACACACACACACCACTGACAGAGGAATCAAATGGTCTAATAGAGCAGTGAAAGTAAAGAAATGGAAATGTCTCTTTGACTCACTGGCGTTCATTGTGCATTCGTGCCTTTAGAGACGACCTCCTAGCATAGACAGAGCTAATCTCTTTCTCTAAAGCTTCATCCTCTGTGTCCCTATTTTAACCTGTGTCCCTGTAGCCCCCACCCATCTCCAAATTCCCTTCACCTGCTCACAGTCACCTCCTTTGGTTCGCCCCCTTTCCATCACTTGGTATCCACCTGCTTGTGCCCTGCTTGCGGTTGATAGTTTAAGATTAGCTGAACTAGAAACTGTACTAAGCAGTTTGCCCTGTGCTACAATATTGCATTGTTTGGACTGTTTATTATGCATAATAATAATTATTATGGTGTTACAGGGTGTGCTTTTGTGGATAATAGCCATTGAAAAATGTATCACTCTCTTTGTATTTGCCTCCATCTTTCTTTTCTTTATAACTTGCACCTGTATGACTGTTCTTCAACCGACAGAAGATCCAACTCCCTGAGTATACCCTGATTTGTACATCTTTCCTTTCTTCCCACTGTCTATTCTACAAACCCCTCCCTTCTGCTGAAGAGCAAGCTAAAAGCGAAAGCATGCCCCAAAATTAAATTAAACGGAGGAATTAAATTAAAAGAGAAGCCTCTGGAGTTTTATTATGTACTAATGTTTGAACCGTTAACTTGGATTGTATTACTAAAATATGAATAATTAAGCACTGGTGGGGGCTATTATTACATCGGCAAAGAGGAAGACACATTATGATACTAGAATGGAATCTCTCAATGTGTTGTAGTACAATTGTTTATGTAAATGTTACATAAAGTTAAGTTACAAAAACAAAGAATAATATAAACGAAAATTAAGTTGTGTCCTGGATATAGTTTTTTCTTTTTTTTTTTTTTTTTTACATAATTTCTTTTTCTAGAAGTTAAAGATTCACCACAAAGTTTATCTTTTATTACTAACTTTATAAAAAAGTTTTTATAGTGGAAGTTGCAAGCAGATTTTATGGTTCTACTGTGGATTAACATTATAAATATCAGGCTTTTTTTGAAGTTGTAGTCGGAACTTGAAATTTACCAGAGGTTTTATTTCTCTTAAACTCAAATTTAAACATAAACTTCCATTAATGTTTGCAATTGTGTCTTTACCTCAACTGGTTTGTAAGTTTGGACAGAAACACTCAAAATCATACACCGCTCATTTAGTTTTTCTTAACTTTGTGTTTGTTTCTGCATGTGTGTGAATGAGCATGTTGCAGTGCACAAAGTGAGTGTGCCCGTTGTGTCTCTGATGTGAAGCCCCCTTATCAGCCACCAAGCAGTCAGCCCCTCGGTCCCCCTCTGCAGCTGTCACTGCACCCCCCACCACACACACTATTCTCTGAGGACAAACTCCCTAACACACCAAATACCCACATACACCCAAAATGCAGGCACATATAAATCTCTGTACACCAGCCTGAGCAGTTCTTCCCTCACATTTACACACACACACAATTTTATCTGCTCATTCACAGGCCGCATGGCTTGGCAGCCAACAAGGGGGAGAAATATCCACCCACCCTGCCACCCAAAAATCCCCCCCCCCCCCCCCCCCCCCCCCCAACCTAGACCCACCTAGCAGTGTATCTTCCTGAGGGAGTTCATTACTCAAGCAGGGCATTCCCTCCAGCCAGCAGCACTGCTAAGGTAAAAATGCAAAGTCCACCCAGCCAAAGACAACACACACACACACACACATTTATGCTAGCCTTAACTGGCTATTTATAAATATATATATTATAAACAAATAGGTTAATTTTCCCTCGACACCCCTCATTCTTCCCCTCTTTCTTCATTGTTGTTGTTTTTGTTTGTTTGAGTGCCTTTCTTACTGCGCTCCTCAGTAGGCCCTGCTCCTGACTTATTTAGCAGTGGGTTTTCTATCATAATTGAAGAATGAAGAAAAAACATGATTGATTAATATTTCAACACACATCCCACTTGCATGGGTGAGGGAGAGACAAAGACAGAGGGGGGAAAGAGAGGGAAAGAGAGAAATGGGAGGAGAAAGAGAGAACACAAGGGAGGAATTCTCTTGTTTCTTAACCCCAATTCTAGGATCCATGCTGGGGGAAAAAAGCATGCATGAACACATACGCACTGACAGATACACATAAACACTCCTCTTACACACTGAAGAAAAACATTTGAACAAAATGTTAACTAAAAATTATGTACTGCACACACACCATCACATACTTTGCAGAAAAGAAATTAAATATCAGCCCAGGCTTTGGGTGCACTTAAAGTATCTGTATACCACATTAATTTAAACCCATTAAAATTGATTTAGTTAATATTCACTTATTTGGAGAAACGTGGAGGTTTGTGACTGACAGTTTTTCCCTGCCTGTGTGAAAACCGATTAGTAGCTATTCTTTTATTTTACAGTCAATGACAAAGGAAATGTGGCCATGCAATAAAAAATAAACTATAGTAGTAATGTGGTCAACATCACCTACATATATCACCCACAATATTATAATTAAATAATAAAAACACTTTTTATTACATACAAATATTTTCTGGTACAGTTGATTTAATTTCGTTGCAGTGCATTTCCTTTCCAAACTGCTTTTTGACACACAGCAGTGCCACTACATATCTCATCAATACACACCCTGACACACAAGAAGTATGCATGCACTGCTGATCATTTAAAAATACACTTACACACACATCCAAACACACATTTGACAATGGTCCTCCTCTGTGACTTCCTATTGTGCAGAGAATTCCAATCTGGCAATAAGCAGGACAGCTATTTCTAGGGACAAAGGACAGGGAGAGGGGCAAGAAGGGGTGAAAAGAAAGATGTAGAGGAGAGCGGCAGGGGGAAGGGGAACAAAGGGTTCTAGCAGCACCCAGGGGAGAAGGCCCAGAGCAGCTGACGTCAGTATGTGTACATGTGCAATCAGCATTGGGTTGGGGGTAAATGGGTGTGTGTGTGAGAGAGAGAGAGAGTTGGTCCTGTTGCCCCCCTCGGGAGCTCTTGAGGCAGGGAGAGAATATAGCAGAGCATGGCTCCCTGCCCCCATATAACCATGGGCCCAGACGAAAAAACCTGGTAAGCACATGCTCAGTCGCTGGATAAGAGGTCTGGCAGTCATATGGTTGACAATAAGTTATTGATGTAGCCATAAAAGCAGAAAATTTGATCATTTAGAGAAAGTCTAGAAGAAGTGGCAAGATAAAGATTCTGATGTCATTGTATGTATGAATCCACCAAATGTGTGTTTTTGCCTTTGCACTCTGTGACTTGTTCTCCGTTGATCCTCTTCTCCACTTCGCTTCATCCTTTTCTCCACCCGCCCTAATCTCTTCTACTCTCCCAAGAGTTGTGCTTTATTCTGACATTTGGTTGGACAAAGGTGAAATACACCTTCGCGCTGGGTTAAAACTATTATACAGTGGGTCCACTCCCTGTGGGTACACTGCCCTTTGCTACCACTGTCTGTGACTGAAACCAAGTGTATAACCATGCATGTGTATGCATACGCAGAGCTGTATGTTTTTATAAATACTGGCATGTTGTCTGAGGGGACAAAACAACAGTTTACTTTATGACTTTTCAAGTCATATTAGTAGGAAAATGTCCCTTTTACCTTTTACGGACAACATGCTAGGTGGTATGATGGAGGATCAATATTTTTTGACTAATTTAAACTATGTAATATATTATAATAACTGTACAAAATATTATATAAAAATATAACTATAATTCTCAGTAAAAAAAAAATTTCATTTTTTCTGTTCTGTCTTGAAAATGAATTTTTAATTATGTTGTATATGCATTTAAGTCCTGTCACATTTTGAAGGAAAAGTCGTGGACTGAATTACAAAACAAATGCATCAAATAGGGTGTGAGAGAGACAGAGGTGGAGAAGGAGAAAAGAAAAAACGGAAAACCAGAGGGAGGGAGACAAACAGGGGCTGCTCTGGGGCCAGTCGCCACAGGGTGCATGAGTGTGTGTGTATGTCTTGGGAGGGCTCAGTGGGGGAGTTTGGGGGCATGGAGGAAGGGATCAGAGCTTTGGGGCCAGCTCCACAGGGAACAGAGAAATGGGGAGAGTAGGAAAAGAGGGAGGTTATGGGGGAAGGCAGAGGGTGAAAGGAAGGGATGTGGTCAGTTTTGAGAGGAGAGGAGAGGTTTGAAAAAAACCTTTTTTGAACATTACCAGACAAGGAAACAAATGCTCTCAAAACATAATTCGACAACAAGATAAAGAAAAACAAGAGAGCCACACCAAACACAACAAGAAAAAATAAAAACAGAACACAGAAAAATTCTATGTTTTCCACTGCCCATCTATCACCAAAGGTCTTATCTATAAGTTATCTTATCAGTCAACTTATAATAGGCTACTCTGTTCTAAGGCTAGCCTTAACTGAACTCTCTAAAACTGGAAGCAGCGCTACACTACCATTATAATGATGAGATGTGCCTTCTTTTTTTGCTATTTTGGCCAAAAAATAAACAACCCCATATAGAAAACCTCCCAGAGACCCTGAACACACACTTTCAAGACATTAAATAGTGGTGCAAGCTTGGGACATTGGACAAAACGGCCTCGGTCTGTGAACAGAAAACGCACTTGCCTGAAACGCTAGGGTCAAGCCATGATCTGTATGTGTTCAACCCTCCACTGGAGGTCAGCTGTTCGTTTTTCAGTGGGCCAAAAAACCTGGCCCACCTTGACAACTCCACTCCTGCAAAAGAGCACAGGTTCAAGACCTTCATGCAGATTTAATAGATTGCCTTTTTCCCCATGCTCGGAAGAGTGCTTAACTGAGGGGTTTTAAAAGACAACAAATGGTTTTCACCTCCCTGCCACTCTGCCACAGCTGGAGTGATTTCCCAGACAGGGAAAGCTATACTCACAGTCATGATTCCACTGGTCAGACAAAGCATAATTTCTTGCAAACTGTCTCAGAGTTCGTGGCAATGCAGTCAGAACGTCCTCTATGTTCAGCCTTTGCAACCCAAATAGATCTTCGTTACATTAAGACGATAAAATAATACTTATATGGTCCTTAAGTCGATGATGACAGACTGTTTTATCTCCATCCTGTTGTTGTAGGTTACAGTACATCAAATACTATCTAATAAAATATGCTTAGTGCAATATCTGTGTGTTACAGACAAATGAGTCACTGTTGCGGTAACAGGCTTCTGTGAACTCGAGATATTAAAAAATTTACTTTGCGGCGCCTGGTGGTTGAACAGAGAATAGCATCCAGATTTTTTGTTTCCAAACAAGAATAAAAAACCTTCGTCTGTGACACCCCGCGATGTAGTGGCGAAGCAACCACACTGCAGTGAAAACGGATGTCATTTTGAACTGCTACCACTATAATTCTTAAAAAATGCATACGTGCAAACAAAACATGAATCCTTCTATCTCTACCCTAGTAAAAAGGAGCTTCATCACCTCTGTTAGATAGGTACATAAAACAACTATTGACTAGGATTTTAACAGAATTGCTTGATGCAGGAGTCGGGGAAGAAACCTGAACAAACATATCCCTGTTAACCACACCACTCATATAAGATTATTTACACCTTTCTTTGTATTTAGGAAAAGCACCACCACCGTATTCATCTGTGATGCATACAGTAAATACACCTCATCATCGACGGCCAGCAAAACCTCAACTGAGACACTACCTGACTCCCTGCTGGAGGGATGCTGTCTCGGGAGACACCATTCCCCCTAAGTACAGGATGAAAAAACAAAACTGTGCGCCACTAACACACCCTCCACTCCCAGGGTCTAGCTATGTTCTGTTAGGGGCGGCAGTGGCTTAGAGGTAGAGCTGTCGCCCACCAATCGTAGGATCGGTGGTTCGATTCCTGGCTTCCCCCAGTCATGTGCCAAAGTGTCCCTGGGCATGACACTGAACCCCAAGTTGCCCCCGGTGTGTCAGCCTAAGCTGCATAGCAGCTCTGCCACCGGTGTGTGAATGTGTGTGTGAATGGGTGAATGTGACGCAGTGTCAAAGCGCTTTGAGTACCAATAGGTAGAAAAGCGCTATACAAATGCAGACCATTTACCATGTATTTGTTTGCAGCTATTGCACCATGTACAACACTCAACTGAAGGTCAACTGCCCTTTTTTCATGTAGCTTGCAACCTTGTACAGGCACCGCCAATACGTTTTGGGGAAACGCCTTGACCCAAAAACTCGACCACCTCAACTCCCCCAAACAGCCCAGGTTCAAAACCTTTGCACAGATACAATAATTTGCCTTTTTACCCACACTCAGTACTCAGCTCAGGGGTTTTGAAAGACATCAGGTAACTTGCCCCTTTCTGCCAACCACACACAAGTGATCAACAGGGAAGGAAAGCTGTACTCACAGTCATCATCCCAATGGTCAGACAGAGCATGATTTTCACTTTGCTGTGGCAAGGTAGCCAAAACTTCCTCCATGACTTTCTATCAGCCTTACTGAACTCAGTCTGGTGGTTTCTCTCAACAACTCCATGGATGTTGTAGACATCTTCAAAAGATGGCCCAGTTTGGTGTACCCAGCCTCTCTTAACCCGGTCCAGAGGTTGGTGGACTGCAAGGCTTGGACCCTTACAAAAGGTGTTAAAAAAAACAAAGGTTCCTCAAGCAACCACATGTCCAGAGTGCTATTTTCAGCATGCACAGCTTAAAGAATATGCCACACGTGTAGCTCAGAGCTGTAGAATGCTGTCAGTCGAGTGAAGTCCACTTCCTCAGCATGAATGAGGAAAAGTTGCTTGTCAAAGGCTTGTTGTATGTCCTCAATAAGCCCATTGGGTGGAGTCAGAGCAATTAGCCAAGGCAACGAAGTTATTGGCAACAAGAACTCTTCCCCTATACGACAGCTGGGGTAGCAACCATTTCCACTTAGACAACAGAGCACAGACCTTTCCCCCAACTCTTTGCCAGTTTTTGGCTGAAAACCCACAGATTCAAGAAAAACTCCCAAGACTTTCAGCCCTGCCTTCCACCACTGAAGCCCTGCTGGCAAACTAGGCACTGACTGACCTTTTCACTGCCCCATTAGTAAAAACTAACTTTTTGCCCAGTAGCAGATGATGCGTTCTCTTAGAGGAACAGGGTTTCCTTTATACACTAGATTGCTAACCTGTGATCCCTAACAAATCCACATTTAAATCATCTGCATACTCAGAGACAGCGAGAGAAGGACACAAACTGGACAGGCCCTGGCAAAAAAACACCACTAAGCAGACTCCTCAGTCTACACGGGAGCAGCTAAATGGCCAGACTGTACAATTGTCCTGAGATACAGTGGTAGCAATTCAAATTGACATCGGTTTTCACTGCAGTATGTTTGCGTCACCACTACATTTTTTTTTAATTCCTGCTGCGCGCAAAAGAAAAATCTGTATGCTAGTCTTGGTTCAACCACCAGGCGTTGCAATGTTGTTTACATATCTCCAGTTCACAGAGGCCTGTTACTGCAGGAGGGGCTGATTTCTGTAAACATACAAATGTTACACAAAACATATTTTATTATATAGTATAATACTGCTGTGTAACAGGATAGAGATAAAACAGTCTTTATGTTATAAAGTAGATCTATTCAAACAATAAGGCTCATTAAAAGAAGAATTTATGTAGGACAACTTCTAAGTTCAGATTATTGGTTGCAGACAAACAGACTTGTTGTAAATATTTATGGCACGTGTCATTTTTGCAGCTGAGTGGCATTTCTGTGAATGAAAAGTTGGTAAATACATAGGACGCTCCAGTCATTACTTCCTCAGATAGTGCAGCTAGCTTTGAATTTTAAACTGGAAAAAATTGTGTTTCTGTCTTATAATTATATTCTGTTCACTGCTCACTGTTTTATGTGTCTTGAAAAGCAGATAAAGACAGCAGGCGTCTCCTAAGAATATGTACAAACACACTGTATCACGTGGACTGTAATATCTGATATAGTCTCTCCACATTCGACTTCTGTGGTGGCTATGAGTGGCAATTTAATTAGTATTTCATACTTCATCCAGCTTTCCAATATGTGATTATGACTAACTTGCGATGTCTCGGTTGACAGATGTTCTGGGGTAAGAACAAAACAGAATATCCAGAGATCGCAAAAAATACAAAACACTGAATGCATTGCTTCCACTTTCATCTTTGTGAAGCAGAATTTTCTACAGTGACGGTGACCAAATCACAGAGTAGACCGGACATAAATCATACTTCTGGTTTCCTTGTCTCAGTAAGTGGCTACTGAAGCCAAGGTGAGAAAAAAAAAAACATGTTTTGTGAATCGTCTTAGGCGTCTTCACATACACAGACACTTTTCAGTATTGGTCAGGTTCTGTCTCCACTGCACACATCACATGATCGTTCACATACTGTGAGATTGTGGGGTGCTGGTGGCACTAGCTCACTTCAGGTCACAGACAGAAAGCAAAAGACAATGTAAACAACACACTTATTTCGAGGATTATGTCTTTCAAACACATTTTCAAAAGTGTGTTGTGAAATGAATATAATATTCAGTATTATAGTATTCAGAAATTAAAATGTATAGGCAGGGCGGCCCATAGGTGTGAGTGTGTTTGTGACTGTGACTTGTCTGTCTATATGTGTGGCCCTGCGATGGACTGGCGATCTGTCCAGGGTGTACCCATAGCCAGCTGGGATAGGCTCCAGCCTGGGAGCGCTGGGAAGCGCAATGAATGAAAATGTATAGGCAGAGCTTGGTGCAAACAGGTCGCACAAATGGGATGCGCAGACATTAACCACTACACTATGCAAGAAACACTGTGAAAAGCCACACATGTGCACTAGTATATGAAGCCCTCATAGAATGAAATCTTTCATGCATAAATTGCCATTTTAATGACCCTTATTAGTTTAACCAGTCGTCATTCATTTATATTAAAACGTCTGATAACTAAATAATTAATAGAGACATATAGTACTGTGTCACTGTAGGACTAGGCACCACCGGCTATGAGTGTAAGCTGATCATCAGCTACAGGTCAGTTAGACGTAACATATGCCGTGTCTCACCAAAAATGACGTGGAGGGAGGCGGAAATGGCAAAAAAATGCGGTCTAGCACGAGTAATCTATAGTAAATACTGTATATAGTATAGTAAAGCCACCAGTCTCTACACTGTAAGCAATTGCTGTTAATTTACAGCTAATTTCCCACAGTAATGTACTGTATTAACATAATACGGGTTTGTACTGTAGTTTGCAATGCATTGTGGGCTATTAAATATAAAACTACAGCACACAGCCAACAACAGTATGCTACTGTTGTAAATTAACAGTAAACTACAGTATTTTTTAAAAATTTGTGCGCGCGAGAGATATTTGTTCTCCCAGAGCGTCGGGGACTGTTGCTGCACATGGACACGTGCTGCTTTATCGGCGTCAATCTGATGTATCTACAAAACTAAGGTAACTGCGAAATTTATAGTTTTCTCTGACTTTATTTCTATGTCAGGAGAAGAAAACATGTTAATGTTTAAATGTATTTTGCCAAGGTTGTTTTGAACTATTTCGAAGGCTGCTACTCAAGTTAGCCCCTACACAGATTCGTTAGCATAACAACTCAAGGTTAGCAAGGCAAAGACAAGGGATTATCATTATTAAAATAGTAGTAACAATATAATGTAATAGTAACAATACTGTTGGTGGTTGATGGAACAGTTTAGTAACCAACAAAGATGATTGTCATGTATATGTTTCATTTTCTTTCTTTGACGGTTGAATTTGAAAGTTAAGTCAAGTAAGCTAACATACATCTGTGGTAAAATGACTTTACTTCAGGTGTAAATATTTTTTACTGATTCAACTGTGAAAATGGGCTTTCTTTTCAGATCATTTTGAATTTTTCAGTGTAATGTTACGTTAGTACAGCTATGTAGGTTGCTTAAGGCCTTTCCACATTTTACAGCAATGTTCCCCTGTCAGGTAATAAATATAAATGCACTTCCACCACCTGATATTGAAGACATGAAAAGTAGATGGCCTTCTTTTCATTCAGAAATATATCTATGCCCACTTTGAGTTGCTTACAGACATCAATGTGCTTCGTGGCTTGGAACTCAGTGTGGAGGAATGTGGAAGAGCCATCACAGAATACTTCAGATGTCCTAGCTAATAGTGAAACTACAGACAATGCACTTCTCATTGTTCAACTGCTCATGGCAGACTTTGGAGAGAAGCTGACAGGGCTGATACTTCATGCAAATATGAGTTACTACTGTCTGCTGCAATGTTGCTCATGTTGCTATTACCCTGAAGTTTCAGGTGGAACAAGGCAAGTCACTACTGGACGTTGGATGGTCACTCTGGAGGGTCGCATAATATCTGAGGGCATCACACCAACCTTTTTGACAGGACTGGCTGCTGTGTTTGCAATATACTACAGCTTCAACCTTCAATATCAAGAAGAGGCAGCTTGTACACTGGAATTCATTCAGAGGTACGACTCCTTTCGTACCATGTTCACCGTTATACATTTATTTAATTAATTTATTGAAAAAAAACATTCTTTTGCATTTTAATATGTATAATTTTTCAACAAGGTGCTTGTTTGTTACTTACTGTTATTAAAACACATAGACTCAGAAAAGTATCAAGAAAAACAAGACAACATAATTTGAGTATCCTGTATTAAAAATATTTTCTCATATCTGCTTATAAGCCTGCATGTGATTTGGCTCAATTGCACATGTCTATAGGTATCACTTTATGTTAGAAAACTCAAACTACTGCTTTTAGAATACAAAATGTTGAACTTTCTTTCTGGTTTTTGTGATTTTAGGCACTTGATTGGTATCAATCCAGAGAGAGGATCAAAGGCAATGAGAGGAAAAGTTGTCTCCAAAAAGACGGGCACGACCGTCATGAAAAAGTCTGCCACTGTCTCCACGCTACTAAAGAATCTGATGGACTTTGAATGGGACTTTATATGAGGTCAGTTGTTTTGTTGAAATGAACAAAAATGCCTCCTGCTCTTAACTCCACATCTTGTTCAGACAGAATGACATTGATATGAATTGCAACATAAAACCATATAATATTTTGATATTACCAATTATGTAAGCATGTTATGTTATTATACATCCCTGAGTTGTTGATTTTTTGTTTGTTGTTTTAGAGTGGCACCGTGGGAATAAAGCTATGGACACGAACTCTAACCAGCAAGACAATCATCTCTCCCTGCTGAGTAGATTATTTTTTCAATCAGAACTGTTCACATCCACTTAGATAAAGAAAAACGTCTACCTCACAGATCTCCCTCATAAGGTAAAACACAATCACACTCTTACTCATTAGTAAAAAAGGGCCCACCCAGAGAACAAACCCAGAGGACTGTTTTAGGAGCCAAAGCAGTGATCTTGTTTCCTTTGTATTAGTCGCCTCAATATTCATCCCATTTGGGCTTTGTGTGTGTGTAACACAATGTTTTAGTTTATTGCTGTTGTTTTATTGTTTTCATGCTTAAGTTTATTGCCATTATGTCCAGCAGATACTCTTTGGCTGATTTTATTTTTGATACTTAGAATCTGTGGCTTGCAGGGTTCATGTTTACACAGCATGGCTAAATAAATATGTGTGTTATTTATACCCTGTGATAATTGTTGATTGATTATTTTCTACTAGCATTTAATGCTTTGTAGCCCACAGAAAACATCTACTTTTAACTGCATTGAACATTGATATTTTAGATATTCTAAAATGTTAAACTTGGTCCATGTTACATGTTCTTACTCTAAATACAGAAATATACAGTATTTCACTAATGCAGTAATAAGCAGTGAAAACAGTAATAAACTGTAATTTCATTTTACAGTATCAGTACTGTAAAATAACAGTAAAGAGCTGGCGTCTCTGCTGCCAGCACTTTACTGTTTTTTTACAGGGAAATTCTTTACAGTGTAGTTCTGGAGCAGATGCGAGAGCACAGTACGCCGTCAGACAGGAAGAGAACCTGTGCTCAAACTTTCAGTTTGTACAGAATGTAAATCCAACCCTATAATGCTCCAAAAGTGTTTAAAGAAAGTTAATAGAAAGACAATCAGTCCTAGTCACCCACCCTGTTGACACCTGATTGACAGCATCTGATAGCCCTGGCACCATAGACCAAACTCTACTTTGTCTGCTTGTATGGTATGGGTCTCACATCACATTTTTTTTTAAGGAAAACCTCTTTTGTCTTTCCCTTCCTCCCTTAATACTAAGAGAACCCATTTTTAGGAACTGCATTATAAAGGTAAAGAGAAAAAACAGACAAAACAAGAAAACAGTAGGAAAAAGAGAGCACCAAGTGATCACATGATCGGTTACTGTCATAAATTTATCTTTCTGGCATTTTTATCCTTTGTTGCTTTTTGTAGTGTCATGTGTTTTTTTTTCCAGGCGAAAAAGCCTGTCATCCAAAAGATCAAAGCTGACTAGCCTGGTTAGTATTCCAACTGATTTAATGAATTTATCCGTGTATCTAAAATAATCTTTCACCTTGACAGGATTTTTGTAAGTTAGGTCTGGATTTCTGCTGGAGCATTCTCCAACAGACAAGGTATCTGATTCCGAATCAAAATCCATTTCTTCTGTGTCAGCTGACATTTGACTATCGGTTCTAACATTGGGTTCACTGGTATCAATTCAGCCACTTCAGTATTCGTTGCACGGAGAGACTGTGAGGTTTCTTCGCTGACTTCTGCCTGACTGCCACTGCCACCCAATACCACAGGTGCCTCCTGTTGCTTCCCACTCGCTTTTCCAGGCAGAACACACGGGAGCATCATTTATATTTACGGCTGGGCCTCAGCTACGACCTCAGCTGACAGCTGCTCTGAGCGCGACGCATACGCTTGCTTATGCCTTCAGCTTAGGATCCCTTCATCCCAGACTGACAGTTTTAAAACTGCTAGCAAATTTCCCAAATTGACGAAGCTCACTCTTCAGCAGCTCATTCAAGATCAACAGCGGAACACCGGATATGGAGCCGGCAGACGCAATATCTGTAGAAACACTTCCCTGACAACCACACCACTCTCTATGAGATTATTCATATGTTCACGCATTGTTCATACACAACGTGTAAAGCACAGTATCCCACCTCATCACCAACGGCCAGCAGAACCTCCTCCACTGTTACAATTCCATCCGGTGGGAAAATTCTAACTAATTCTAATTAGACAGATGAAGTGAAAATATTACCACTGTGATTAATGACCAAATGGTTTGATGCTCATTTACTGCTGAGGAGCATTAGTACAGCATGTCTGGAACTGTCCCAGATTTATAACTGTAACACAAAAGTTGAGTTACTTGTATAAAATTATCCTTTCAATGTAATGTCCTTTTAATTAGCTGAGTTGCTTGAGGTTGGTGTCACTACCTCTCACCTGAAGGCCGTGTACTCAAGGTTTAGTAATCTGCTCTCATTGCCTTAATTCTTTTAGTGAAACAAAAAAAACAACAACACATTCACACCGGCTATGTGCGTTACTATAGTTAAAGAAACAAATAATATTAAGTAATTTAAGGTACAAAAATATTATACAATCCAGAATCAAGAGTGATTAGGGAAAAGCAGAACAGAACAGATGTTCAGGAGGTGGCCTTTAAAATGTCAGGGACGATGTGTTTAACAAAGAGAACATTCCTAACATAACACGCATACCAAAGTGGTCACACTGACAAACAAGTCCATCAAAATATGTCTAGAAAATGTGTTGTCTGGAAGTTGATTTATGGCATCTGGACTTCTTCTAGGTCAAATTATCTCACTACCAGTTGTCATGGCTCAACTTCCAGGGGACCTCACCTGGATTGCATGCAAAAAGCATTTGGTCTTTCAGTTATCATGCAGGGTGCACAGGGTGTTTATGTTGAGAATGCCATGCACTCAGAATGCAATATCCAAATCCGAAATCTAAACAGCCTGGTGGGAAAGATCAGACAAACCTTATTTATTCTAGGATATGTAAATGTATATTTCTGTAATTTGACTGTGTAAATATTTGATCAATAAAAACATATAAACACTGTGAGATGCAAAAAGACTTTAGGAACCCTTCGGCTGAAGAATTCTAATGAATGTAATTTGAGCAAAATCTCACACACTGTACTAGACTATACATGTATAATAAAGGTTTTTCTTATGTATACAATACACAGACAAATATGCTCTTAAACACAGACACATGCACAAATATTTACTTTCGGCAAGATCTACACACAGCCACACAAGGACAGTCGGAGGGGAGAGATAAGACAGATGAGAGAAAAACAGAGGGGAAAAGGGAAGTTACATTTTAATAGAGTGTTTCTTTTCCTCTGAGCAAAGTAGGATTGAATACAAAGGGGTTAGCTGGTGCCAGCACATACACATGCTTTTTGTGTCCTTTGGAAAATTCTTCATTTTCAGTCTTGCATTAAGTAAGAAAAAAAAAGGAAGAGAGTTGAAGTAGAAAGGGAGGAGAGTGAGAAGGAGGGGTAAGGGGGAAGAAGGGACGAAGAGAAGGGAAAGAAGAAGAGAGAAAACGTCCCCACAGAGTCTTTCTACCTTCCTGGAGCGAGTGTGGGCCCCTGCAGCGCCGCCTGTGTAATTTCCAGGGGCAGTGAATACAGGTATTAATAAAAGCCCCATGGGGAAGAGCACACAATATAACCCTACATTTTCAGGCATTATGAAAGGACGCCCCCAGGGGTCCTCAGGCTCAAATTTCTGAGATGCAGGCATTGTAAAAAGATGCCCCCAGGGGAGGACCCCGCAATAGAAATCTGCTGAATTCAAAGCATTTCCAGAACCCTGGTGGGAGCCATTACTCCCACTAGAGGAGGAGAGTTTTTTTTTCACCCACTCCTCTCTCCTTCCAACTGCTCTCTCTTTTTTAACAAACATGTGTTGCTGACATGTTGACAGATTGCTCAGTGAGGTGTTTAGGTGCATGCACAAGGCACATCTGCTGAGACATGAGCTCCCTCCCTCCACTCACTCTCCTCTCTCTTTCTCTCTTTACCTCCTTCCCTTCCCAGTTCCCAACCCTCCCTTAGACTGCAAAGCTCTCAGCGCACCCAAAACTGCTCCCATCCATATTTCATAAAGGAGAAACTAGGCTGAAAGAGAGAGAGAGACACTGTGAGGATGGAAAGAGTTTAGGCAAGAGGGAGAGAAAAAGGGACAGACAAAAAAAGGGAAGATAAAGAGAGACAAAGCGGGATCAAGGGAGGGGAATGGGTAGAGAAGAGGACAAATAAAGAGAAAAATAAAGATGAAGAGAGTGGAAGAACTCTGCAGTGAAAAATGAACCCTGTGATGAAAAATGACTTCACAACAACCATTCTCCGTCTCACCCCCTCTCTGCTCTCCCTCCATTCCTCCCTTTCCCTCTCTGCATGTTGTACTCCCCTCACTCCATCCCCCTCTCCTCTGGTGGCGGGCTCCTGCTCTCTCCCTGGAAAACCTGAGCGGCAGCCAGCTGTGTCTGTGTGTACGCTCTGCTCTTGTATGTATGCCAAGGGCTTAGCACAGGAATCTTCAGGCCACCCCCCGGGTACAGAGACACAGAGAGGAGGAAGGGAATGAGCAGGATAGTAGGGAGACAACTGGGGAAGGCAGCAGAAGGAGTGAAGGGGGGGGGTGATGCCGAGGAAAAGAGGGAAGGACTCAAGAAAAGACAGGAGCTAAAAGGTTGGAAGACAAGAAAAAAAAAGGTATGAACATAAAGGAAATGATTAAAAGTAGGATATTTATTAATGGTTTAACAGCTACAAGACTAGAAACACAAACAAACAGTACACATCAGGCTAGAGTGCAGAAGGTCGTCTGTACTTTTGTTTCAGATTACACTCCTCCTACCTCTCCCTCTCTCTTAGAAAGTGATCTGTGGTTTTAATAAGTCTTGGCCTCACAGGACTCAGCTGCTATCCTGATGACAGACGTGGCGAGGTGTGTGTGTGTGTGCGCGCGCTCTCTAACAGACAGCTCTCGTCTTTGTTTCATGTCTTCTTTCTTCTCACAAATGTTAGTTAAGTTAATTTAATTTTTACATCTTTACACTTTCCAGACATCCCCACCTCCTCTCCTATCTTTATTCTTTTTCAATTCTCTTCTGTTAACCCTCCCTCAAACAGTAGCTAGAAAGGCTCCCTGTTAATCTGTCCTCTCCCCCACTGAGAAAGGAAAGAGAGTAGAAGAAAGTGCAGCTGTATGTGCTCAATTAACAGAGACCTCACAAATACCTTTAGAAAGGATAGAGGTCATATCTAACCATCTACTTATACACACACACCATCTTCTACCCATGGCATCTCAACATCTAAAAAGTGACTAGCTAGGTTAATGACTTGACAACACCAGTTTCCGCTACCCTGCCTTGACTGACACGGACTACACAATGCCTACCATCTCATCATTTCACCTTCCCAGTGACGTTTTTTTAATCATTTTATCAATTAAATCCTCACTCACACCTAGCGTTAGTGTATGAACGATGGTGACCGGTGCCGATGTGTGTAATTCCGTCCTTTAGGACTATAATAAATGGCTAGTGTTTGCACAAGTCACAGACAAAGACACAACACATTGACCCAACTTTGGAACCTATGACCGGTAAGACAGCTTCTGAGATTCAGTGATTGGATGTGTGCATGTGTGTGGATGTCTGTCTGTGTATCAGTGTGTGCAAAGTGGGGCCAGAGAATGTTCTCCATTTGATCTGTAGGAGCTTTTTTCCTGCTTCTGCTCTTCTCAGGGATCCCCCTGTTCCACATTCTGACTCCTACTGAGACCCAGTGAATCAGGGGAGTGTCACTCCCCTGATTTACTGGGTCTCACTCACACATGCAGAGCTTTACACATAGGACATGGGCTCATATCAAAAGTATTAAAAGTAGCAGGCACCTAAAGTACATTGTACAATAGACATTACACACAATATACACTCATCCAGATCATCTTAACTATTACATTAAAACAT
Source organism: Macropodus opercularis (assembly GCA_030770545.1). NCBI lineage: Eukaryota > Metazoa > Chordata > Actinopteri > Anabantiformes > Osphronemidae > Macropodus > Macropodus opercularis. The sequence goes on along the minus strand of CM061094.1, from coordinate 4,362,990 downwards.
TATGCAATAAACATTTCCCAAAAAAAGACTGCACCGTTTGTACACATGTTTTAACCTCAGTTGAAGCATGACCAAATCATATTTCATAAGAATATTTTGCCAAAATGTTTATTTATTGTAGTATTATAGTAAAAAAAACTTTATTTTAGATGCAATTTTGCAGTAGAATATTTAAACTATTATGTAATATGGTAAATGGTCTGCACTTAGACCACCATAGAGCTTTTTTAACTTATTGGTGTGGCGAATCAGTCTTCCAGTCGCTAGGCGGCAGTACAGACCCTCTATTCTTCTTCGTCTGTTTGTTCCTCGTCAGCTCTTCCACACCTGTTTGTAATCATTCATTATTTCATGTTTGTATTTATACCCACCTGTTCCACATTACCTCTGCTAATGAGTCATTCCCAGTCCGGCTGCAATTCTATCTGTTTTCACATCCACTTCTAACCTCTAACTTGCCCAGTGTATGTCTGTGAGCTGTGATTTTGAGTTTGTTAGTCAGTAAGCTTCTGTTTCTTTTTTAGTTAGGATTCTTAACTCCTGCATAGCTAGTGAATTCATGTTTATTAGTCTTGATCCAAATTTAGGGTTTGTGAATTCTTCAGCCTAGCTGTGATTTTTTTTGGGGTCGTTTTTTTTTGTTAATAAATCTTTATTTAAACTGAGTTCTGCAATCTGGCTCTCCCTGCTCCATTTGTTTGCGAGTTTGTAACAACTGGTACTCACTTTAACACGGCTTTAATCATAGCTAAAACACCAATAAGTCAATGTTTATTAGGTGTTCCTTCACATAATACGTTTTTCTGAATGTATAAATTATGACATTGACATTTTTCTGCAGTTGCTGTCAATATCCTGTAATCTCCTGGAAAAATGTTGTATACTGTCACTTCTTAAAAGGTATTTATACATCTGTCCATCCCAGATGCTGGCTTGAGAACCATTCTAGTCAACATTCATTTCTGCTGGGTGAATGAGAAGCAGTGTCAAAGGGCTTTGAGTACAGATAAGGAAGAAAAGCATTATTGAGGACTACACAAAATGTCCTCGCTTTGCTAGATAAAATAATTTGAGGGGGTTTTATGTCATCAAAGAACCCACACAATAACAAGTATCTCATCCACAATTTAAAGCAGAGCTTTCACACTGGCTTAAAGCTGCAGTGCCACACAGTATTGTAATTGAGGTGCAGAATCTCTATGAAACACTGGCTGGCACAACCAGCTGAGCTGTCAGACCCATGCACTTTAATGTGGCATTATAGTAACCAGGTATGGGTCCAAGGGCATGTGTGAGTGTCTATACACACATTCATGAGGCATTGATCTGTGCCACTATTTGTGGATGAGTGTGGTTGTCCAATTTCCACTCAAATTAATGGTGCTTCTTTATAGGCCTTCTGTTAGAGTGGCACTGAATTACTTGGTGCTTCACTCTTACACCTGGGACCCATTGAGTGTTACAGCCACAGCTAGCTGCTAACTTGGGACCTATTTGCTACAACAGTATAGTTAGCACCATAGATAACAGAGCTTTTTCTGCACTGAACTGAATGCTAACTAGAATGGTTCTCAAGACAGCATCTGGTATGTACAGATGTAAAAATAAGAAGTGACAATATACAACATTTTTCCAGGTAATTACAGAAAAATGTCAATCTTATAATTTATGCATTCATGTAAATTGCAGTGACATAAACACTATTTTTAACATATGAAGCGATTTAACGTATTATATATATATATATATATATATATATATATATATATATATATATATATATATATATATATATGTGTGTGTGTTAATCATAGCTACCAAAGCTTGCCTGTCACCCCAAACAAGATTACTGATGCCTGGGTTATTTTGGGTCAGCTCAGGGACAGACAAGTACATACTAGTTCTGTGTGTGTGTTACTATGGGTGTGTATACTGTAAGTGTGCAAGCATCCAATGCCCATGCATTACACTCCATAGGGTCTTACAACAGATCTTAAAAGGATTCTTTAGTCCATGTGTTTTAATTTAGCTCCTCTCCTCAATAATGAGAAAGCCATGGTTCCACTACTAACTTCATACACACATCTACTTTCACAGACACACACCAACTACATACACAAAAATATACACCAATACATGAAGCCACGTAAACAAACCCCTGCATGCAAGTGCACACACATCCCGCTGAGCTGTGGGATTACGCTGCAATCTCAACTGCTCTTTCTCCAGGGAAAAAAATGTTTTATAATTTCATTTTATTTATTTATTTTGCTCACATTCTCACAATTCCTCTGCTTCCTCACTCAGCAACATGTAGCCCTCCGCAGACTCTGTGCTAAAATCGCATGCCATATCCCATGCTGTAACAGTGGCTCTGTTCCTCAGTACAGGCCTGGTACTGTACCTTTGGCACTTCCATGGAGGCTCTTCATTAAGTCAAACGTTTTCCTGTATTACTGCATCAAAGTAATTTAAAGAACTATACTATTATGTGAGACCTAAGACCGTTAGCTGTAGTGGAATTGAATGTCATACAATGGGTAACTGATATGTTGTGGAATCAGAAATCTCACCAGCTACATTACACTGGTCTCTTGGAACACTATCTTTACCAGTTTAGACAAAGTCCTTCATCCCTCCTCTCCCTAGTTTTTCATTCTACTATTAAAACTAAACACACACTTAAACGCTACGAAGCAGACTATGTGTATGTGTTGGCATGTTAAGCAAGTGCTTGGCTTAATCTGTAGGAACAAGCTGAGTTCCTTTCAGCTCCTCCATTAATTACACCAGTACTAATAACAGCTTTTGTGTGTGCGTGTGTGCCCCTGTGGGACACAAGCGTATAACTGTATTCAGATGGAGAAGACGGTGTGAGCCACCCAGAAAATTGGAAAATCTGTATGATGTAAAAAAATCTTTTCAGTAACCCACCAACTGATTCACGGAAAGGAAATTATACACCAGACATAAATTATTTTAGAACCACATTCTAACCCATGTGGTTTAAAATTCATCTACAGAACTACTCCAAGTTACTTAATCAAAGTAACCAGCTCAATCTTCCTCTCTCTGTTAGTATAAATAAATATTATCTTTCACTTTAGCTAGAACTGATGTTAGATTTACTGAACATCTCTTCATGTGTTGTAGCCACCAGATGAGCTGTCCTTTGGTGGGACAATATTATACGCAACTCTGCAGACTATAGACAATTGAGCTTTAAACTCTTTGTTATAGTTATTTGTCATGTCTTTCCTATTCCTATTATTCAATTCTTTTTTCTCATTCCTCGTATTTTTGCCTTAACAACAATGTTCCTAGTGTACTAAACTTACTAAACTAACAAAAATATGTTATGCATAACTAACCACATGGTATACCTTTAACATGTATGGAAAGAGTGACAAATTTAAAAAGCAATTCATTCAGCAATCTCACCAGCTGGGCAGTGGTTGGTCCTGTGTTCAGTAAGCTCAGCCAGGCAGTCAAAGTCCTGTTGACAATTGTCACAGGTGAAGATGGACTCATCATCTAGGTCATCGTCATGATCTCTGTCATCCCGTTCATCATGCTCCTCCTGTTCTCCATCCTCTGTGCTTCGCACTTGACCTTCTTTGGCCTCTCCCTCTCTATCCGATGCCAAGACGTCTGTGAGAAAAACATTATACAACAGAGTTCAAAATAATGCAGACATTATAAAGTACTAAAGTAAAATTACAATTAGTTATTAAACATATGTAAGACTTATATTCAGCATATGTAAGACTTTTTTCATTTTTTTTAACGTTGTAATCATATTCCTAGAAGTTCAGGTAGAGGTGGAGGAGTAGCAGCAATATATAACTCAGATTTATTAATTATTCCTAGCCCTAAACATAACTATAATTCTTTTGAGAGCCTCACTCTGAGCCTTTCTCACTCAGACTGTAAAACCCAGAAACCAGTTGTGTTCTGTGTTGTCTACCGTCCTCCTGGTCCATATTCAGAGTTCTTAACTGAATTCTCAGAGTTTTTATCTAACTTAGTTCTCAGCACAGATAAAGTGATTGTAGTGGGCGACTTTAACATTCATGTAGATGTTGACAGTAACTGTCTCAACATTGCATTTAATTCACTACTGGATTCTATTGGTTTTAGTCAGCATGTGAATGAACCCACTCACTGTCTTAATCATACTCTCGATCTTGTCCTGACTTATGGGGTTGAGATTGATCATTTAAAAGTTCTGCCTCAAAACCCTCTGTTATCTGACCATTTCTTAATAAAATTTGAATTTACCATAACAGACCTGACAACAGTTGGAAATAAGTTCTATTACAGCAGATGTTTATCTGATGATGCTGTTGTTAGATTTAAGGAGATGATTCCATCATCTTTTGTCTCATTCCCTTGTAGCTACACAGAGGAGAGCAGTCATCTGAATCATGAGCAGGTAGATTGTCTTGTTGATGGTGCTGCAGCTTCACTGCGTACAATTTTAGACACTGTTGCTCCTCTGAAGAAGAAGCCAGTGAATCAGAGGAGGTTGGCTCCATGGTATAACTCAGAGATCCGCAGCCTTAAGCAGAGGACTCGAAAACTAGAAAGATTGTGGCGTTCCAACAAATTAGGTGAATCCTGTCTAGCATGGAAAAACAGTTTAATACTATATAAAAAAGCACTTCGGGTTGCTAGAACCACATACTATTCATCATTAATTGAGGAAAATAAAAACAACCCCAGGTTTCTTTTCAGCACTGTAGCCAGGCTGACTAAGAGTCATAGTTGTGTTGAGCCTAGTGTCCCTTTAAATCTCAGCAGCAACGACTTTATGAATTTCTTTACCAATAAAATCATAACCATTAGAGAAAAGATTTATCAGAATCTGTCAACAAAAGTCATAAACCGATCTGCAGATCCAACAGCCTTAGATCTGCTGGTTAGACCTATGTCTTACTTAAACTGTTTTTCCCCCATAGATCACACTGAGTTAACTTCAATAATTAACTCTGCTAAACCAGCTACTTGTCTCTTAGACCCAATCCCAACCAGATTACTCAAAGAGATTCTTCCATTAATCAGCACGTCCATATTAAATCAAATCAACCAATCGCTGGTTACAGGCTACGTACCACAGGCTTTTAAGGTTGCTGTGGTCAAACCTTTATTGAAAAAACCTACTCTTGACCCTAGAGAACTTGCAAATTATAGGCCTATATCCAATCTGCCCTTTATTTCTAAAGTTCTTGAAAAAACCGTAGCTAAACAATTATGTGACCACTTGCGTAGAAATGACCTATATGAAGATTTCCAGTCAGGATTCAGATTACATCATAGCACAGAAACAGCTCTGATTAGAGTCACTAATGATCTTCTCACAGCTTCAGACAATGGTCTAGTTTCTGTACTTGTCCTGTTAGATCTTAGTGCAGCATTTGATACGATAGATCACAAGATTCTATTGCAGAGACTGGAACATAGCATTGGGATTAAAGGAAAAGCACTGGGATGGTTTAAGTCTTATCTGTTGAACAGATTCTAATTCGTCCATGTTCATGATCAATCTTCCATCCGCACAGGAATTAACTTTGGAGTTCCACAGGGTTCTGTGCTTGGTCCAATACTTTTCAGTCTTTACATGTCTCCCCTTGGTAATATTATTAGAAAACATTCTATAAATTTCCACTGCTATGCAGATGATACTCAGTTATATTTGTCCATGAAACCAGAGGAAACAAACCAATTAGTCAAACTTCAAACTTGTTTAAATGATATCAAATCCTGGATGTCCCATAACTTTCTCCAACTGAATTCAGATAAAACTGAGGTTATTATAATTGGTGCTAAAAACCAGAGAGACTCTTTATTGAATCAGATTGTTACTCTGGATGACATAACGTTAGCTTCAAGTTCTACTGTGAGGAACCTTGGTGTCATTGTTGACCAAGATCTGTCCTTTACACCATATATTAAAGAAATCTCTAGAACTGCCTACTTCCACCTGAGGAATATTGCTAAAATTAGGAGCATCCTCTCACAAAGTGATGCTGAAAAATTAATCCATGCATTTGTTACCTCTAGGCTTGACTACTGTAACTCGCTACTCATAGGTTGTCCCAATAACTCTTTGAAAATCCTCCAATTAATTCAAAATGCTGCAGCCAGAGTTCTGACTGGACTTAGGAAGCGAGATCACATTTCTCCAACATTAGCTTCTCTGCATTGGCTCCCTGTCAAAACTAGGATAGAATTCAAAATTCTTCTCCTCACCTACAAAGCTCTTCATAATAAAGCTCCATCTTATCTTAAAGACCTCATCGCTCCTTATGCTCCCAACAGAACGCTTCGTTCTCAGAGCGCTGGTCTGCTTGTGGTTCCTAGAGTTTCTAAATGTAGAACGGGAGGCAGAGCATTTAGCTACCAAGCTCCTCTCCTATGGAACCAGCTTCCAGTCCAGGTTCGAGAAGCAGACACCCTCTCTAGTTTTAAAACTAGGCTTAAAACCTTTCTTTTTGACAAAGCGTATAGTTAGAGATGGTTCTGGTCACCCTGAACCATCTCTTAGTTAAGCTGCTATAGACTTAGACTGCTGGGGGACGTCCTTCATTGACTGAGCTCTTTTTTCTCTTTTTCTTCTATCCACTAACATGCCTCCATTTCTACATGTGACTAACTTTGTCCCTTTTCTCTCCTAGTTGTGCTTCTCCCCTTCTGTCTCTCTCTATCCTCATCTACAGGTATCATCAGACTCAGAGTCGTGTGTCTCCAGTGTTCAGTTGCTGGTCCAACCATCCTGCCTGTGTTCTGTTGCTGCTTGTTTTGTTGTTGTGGTTGTGTTCTTTTCTCTCTTCTCTATCCCCTCACCCCAACCGGTCAAGGCAGATGGCCGCCCACACTGAGCCTGGGTCTGCTGGAGGTTTCTTCCTCGTTAGAGAGGGAGTTTTTCCTCTCCACTGTCGCTATTTAACTGTACAATTTATCGATTGGCTACAATTAAAAGCTTGCTCTATGTGGGAATTGTTGGGTTTAGTTGTGTAAGGTCTTAAAACCTTACTTGTAAAGTGCCCTGAGATAACTGATGTTGTGAATTGGCGCTATATAAATAAAGTTGAATTGAATTGAATAAACATTATTACATTCACATTAACAGACCTTTGGCTTAAACAAAGATGTCAATGACATATTCATTGTCCTCCTGATTAGGTCTGTTGAACATCACTTGGCTGTGTGTGTGTGTGTGAGAGAGAGTGAGTGAGTGAGTGAGTGAGTGAGTGAGTGAGTGAGTGAGTGAGTGTGTGAGTGTGTGAGTGTGTGAGAGTGTGAGAGTGTGAGTGTGTGAGTGTGTGAGAGTGAGAGAGTGAGAGAGTGAGAGAGTGAGAGAGAGAGAGAGGGGACCAGTGGAACGAAGTGTCGACCCAATCCTCATGGCTCTGCTCCATTTTGTCTCCATTTTCACACCTTATTATCACATTATAAACGCTGAAGATCCAATAAGGCTAACAATAAAAACAGAGAGGAGAGGAAACGAATGCATAATGTATATATAGTATTTCTACCTAATAAAAGTAGTCAGTAAAGTCTTCTCTCTTTTAATAGAGTAGTCTTCATTGGTTATCACACTGTAGATACAATAAATAAGTCTATTGTTTTTATTGGAAAACAGATTTCCTTTAGTAAGTGCAGTTACATGTCCAAATGAATTAGGGTCTAATTAATTAGACCTCCATCAAACCTTAAACTTAATTATATATATATGCACATAAAAGGATATGATTATGATGGTATTGATACTTCAGGAACAAGACAGAGACAAATAATCAGACATATATTTCACCCTGAGGGTCTGTTCAGAATTACAATTTGCAAGAGGGTACAATCTGGGAGGGTTTTAGAAATGCACAGTGGCCTTTCTTTTTGAAAATTTCTTATTGCAATTGCAATAAAAAAAACAGTCTATGAGAATTATCATGTGTATGTAACTCTGAGAAAGTAACACAGGTTAAAATGAGACACAAATGCTCAACACATTTATCATTGGAAAAGCATGATTGAAAAGAGGAATATATGGGGGTACTGCGAGGTGGGTAATTAAGGATTAAGGTGATAGGATGTTCATGGGGGACTAGAGGAAAGGAGGATACTGATGAAGGTAAAGAAGGCAGAATGAAGACATGGAGAAGCGGGTGTTGACCAGCTGTCCTGTGGTGAGAGCACCGTCTGGCCAGGGAGAGAAACTGGCCTCTTGGCCAACAATAACATGCACATATAGATAAAGGTGCTGTGTTTCCTTTACTCTCTCTGGGTTACAGATCTTCGGGTGAAGTTCATAGATGAAGTACTAGTTTGAGGATTTTGAGCTTACAATTAAAGTCTTTTGACCTGCTGCAACCCATCTCTTGACTTTTTTCCAGATTACCAAATTAGATTTGGTACTAACCCTCAGCCAAGTGACTCAATTGTATAACTTTCATCACAATACTGTGAATGCTGAACAGTACTGTTATCTGAATTTTCATAGTTTATTATTTTATAGTCCAGCATAATTTAAGCTACAGAAACCATTCAAATATCCAAATGTTCAGCCTCTTAAGAAAAATTGTGCTTGGATCCAACATTTCACATTATATTCCATAATATTCAGCTGTTTTCAGCTTCATTTTTTCCTACTGAAATGAATGGGGAAAACTTCAAAACTTGAAATCCTCTTCTAATTTGTTCCATTTCATCTTGAATAACTTAACTTACACCATTAAACGACTCTCCAGACTATAAATCGTCCGTATATCGTAAATATCTTTTATAGTTTTCAAATGGTGAAAATTTAAGTTACAATTTTTTTTTTCACTCCATTGTAATAAAACTGACACCCAGACTTTTGTCTCTATCAGCCACAGATCACAGATATCTTCAGCTACTCTTTACAATGTTTTAAACTTTTCAGCTATTGTCAGCAATTATTGGGTAATACATTGAGCATTACAGCATGCACAATGCATTTTGGTAAGAAATGTTTTATCTAGTTGCATTTTGAAGCCACGATTTTACATTTTTTAATACAAATTAGTACAAAAGTACAAACTGGCAAATTAATATCAAAGTTCTGTACAATATTGTTGTCCAAAATCCTTTGTTGGTCATTTAACTGAGATAGTGCAAAAGCAAAGTATTATAGTGGATTTATGGTACAATAAATAAACAAGTACCCGGTTCATACTCATATAGTGATATGACAGGAGAAACAAACAATTACTTTAACTTACTTTACTTAATATTTGACGATGCAAAAGTGGGAAACAAATATATTTCACACTTCAGATATACAGATATAGCTGCATGAACTACTTAGACACAGCATAAATCTTCCGTCTTTTTCTCCTTTCTCAATACCCTATCCGTCAACTCAGGCACACCAGAAAGAAGCAGCAGGCCTACCTAATAAAACCAAAGAACTCTCATGGGTGCTTCGGTGTATGGTGTGTGTGTGTGGTGAACTGGGGTATTGATTGAAAAGTACAACAGCGGTTCCTAGTAAATAGCAAGTGTGCACAAGCCACTAGCAGGCTCCCTTTCTCTCGCTCTCTCTCTCTCGCACACACACGCACACACACACACACACACACGCACACACACACACACACACACACACACACACACACACACACACACACAAATAAAATAGAAAATCATATACAGACACAAACCAGGCAGAACCTAACTACAGTCACTTACAGACACACCAACACACACTTGCACACACTCTATGAAGAACCATTATCTCAGAGTCACAGGTTGTCCCTCTGCCAGAAATAACTGCACACACTCTCACATACACAACATTTTATTCTTACCACTTCTTGCAGTGGTAAGAATAAACAAACATTGAAGAAACACAGGTTTCAAAGCCACAACAACATTAACAACTACATTCAAAGTTTTTACTTAAAAGCATTTGTTTCATAGAGAGCACTTTTTCACTTGTCCTTGAGTCACAGAGCCATGCTGATTTTTATTCTAGCCGTGTAATGAGGGACTGAAATACACCTGGGAAGCACCTTGAATGCAAATAAAGAAAATGAACTTGCTGATAGGATAGAAAATGAGCAGCATCTGGATCCTGAAAAGTTTTAAAAACTATTGTTTTGATAAGAGGGAAACATTGTGAGGTCAAACTTTTTAAACAATTGTATATTCATCCATGGATTAAAAAGACATCACAACAACAGCACTATGGTTGCTTGTAATCATATGTTTGCTTACAGTATTGAATTTGATTATACACTGAACAAAATTATACATGCAGTTTTGTTTTTGCCCCCATGTTTCATGAGCTGAAATCTAACTCATGGCCAGCCTAAGGCATAATCATGCTGTCTAATCAGCATCTTGATAGACAGATTTCTGAGAGAAATAGCTCTTTGGTATATATAGAAAACGTCTTAGAGCTTTGAGTTCAGCTCTGGAAAATGGGGGCTAAAACAAAGTGATGCATTTAAAATTTTGTTCAGTGTATGTTCTACACTGTTATTGATAAGGGGATATGAATTTACAGTCATGGCATTACACAAAAAACACATTAATACGACGTCTATTTTATGAACATTTTACTATACAGGCTTGTGGGTATGACAGCACCCAACATCTGGTATGGATGTGGAGAAAAGCTGTTTTCACACCACACGTCTCTGGAGGATAGGTAATAAGCAGTATTCTTGGCAGTACCCACCAGTCTCAGTAACCTGGGAACAGTGGACTGTTTATTAACAGATAAAAATATAAATACATATATGGCACTGCAGCAAAATTGAGGTCACTTTGTAAATCTGCACGACAGATATATGCAGGAGGTTTGTCTATGTGTGTGTGGAGGGGGTGTATCAGTGAATGTGTGTGTTTGTGTGCACCCTAGGTAATTAGATAAAGGGAAGTGAATTAGCAGGGTCCAGTGTAGAATGATGTTACATAGCCTAACCACGCCTAACTGAGACCCACTAATCACCGCTCATTAGGCTTACAGATGAGCATGTATGCATGTTTGTGTGTGTTTATAGCATGGGTGAGTTTGTTAGTCTGCTCACTACCCCTGTAAAATGTGTTAATTAAGGTAATTATTGAGCTAATGATAGTAAGCCAAAAATATACTGAAGGGGAGTGAGAAAACACACAAAGACAAATGTTTTGTCATAAAAGTGGTAAGCTTGTGGAGTTGAACTGGAACACCGAAAATCAAATACACAGTCAATAAGGCCACTGTGCATTTCTATATATCCTACAAGAAGAAAACTAGGCAGCCAAGTAACTCTGGGAAATGTTCTTGAACTGCCCCAGGGTGATAGAGGTGAGTTCAAAGAGAGCTACCAGAGCTCCACAGAGAGTTAAAGGGGAATAAAACATACTGTAATACTGCAAACTTAAGGTAGTTATTCAAGTGTTGGATGTGGCAGCCAGGTTCTGGTACTGTAGCCTGTTTAGAACATACTCAGCAGCTCAGAGATTTTTATCTGCAGGCCAAGTATGCATAAAGCGCACGCACGCACGCACGCACGCACGCACGCACGCACGCACGCACGCACGCACGCACGCACGCACGCATTTCTGTGCGTAGAAAACACACATCAATGAGTAGGAAAACGTGTGTGTGGAGCTTCCAGCAGTATGTTTAGAAACCAAACAGTCGTAACAAGGCTTTCATTCTGTTTCACACCTCACCTCATGCTGAACCAGGATTCAAAAGCACCTGGCTGGGCACCACCACCTTCAGCAGAGCCACAAACCAGCCATAACTCTGGAAAATGTCATGTGGCTTAAGCATGGAGCAACCAAATTGGCACAACTACTAATGTTATCAAGTAGGATACAAGTTACCGAAGTACACTGCACACTGAGTTTCCATCTATTCATGTGATAGTCAAAGTGTTCTGTTAAACAGATTTAATATTTCATTTTAATAAAAAACCCTACTCCCAATGGACCGCATACACAGGGTCGAAAAGCCATTTTACACAACTGTGTAGAGGTCATCATGGCCAAAGCAAAAACACTGACAGTCTTCTCAATACTAAAACATCACACTGTTACAATGTCATAGTTAGAGAATAGCAGTCAACCCAAAAGCATTCCTACAGTATCTGTGCTCAAAACTGGGCACATACAAAGAATAGTCAACACATTTGACGCATTTGCCTCGAGTTCAAACTCAAAGGCACACTGACACACAGAGGCTGAATAGGTGCAGCTGGACACAACAACACAAACCTGCTCACTGGGTCTCAGGAGAATGACTCCCCCACTCCTCTCTCACCCTCTGCCTCTGGGGGGTGGAGGGGGGGCTATATAAAGAAACCAACTCTCCTCACCTCCTAGACTGCATATGTGTGTTTTCACAATCCAAAGCCTCTCCCTCCCAGGAGATTTGTCAAGCCACAGAGTACCAGTTCAAATAAAACACACACAAACTCCCTGTATTTGCACACATCTACACACCTAGACCCTTGGGATGTGCTGTGGCAAGGGAGAGCAGCACCCAACACTAATGTCTGGAAACAGGATGATGAAAGAGCCATTCACGTCATGGAAGGAAGCAGAAAAGACACACAAACATTGTATATACACAAACATTTTAAAATCAGCCAGACATGCAATTCACAAACTCACACAAGCTGGCAAAAAAGCACACTCACAAACAAATTGACAGCTGCTCACTTATTTCATTTTTTGGTGTACACATACACTCAAACAAAGGGATTAAACACTGCAATACAGACAAAAACACAGACGCACTGTCACCAGCAGGCAATAATAGTTCACACACACATACAAGAACTGTTTTCCTGTGGTAGCCTTGGGGAAATTAAAACTACATTATGGACCTCCAGAGGGTAGCGGTGAGAGAGGGATAGAGGAAGAGGAAAAGAGAGCGAGGAAGGAAGAGGGGGAGGGAGAAAGAATGGTCAGTGTCCTGTTTTCCTCAGCTCTGGCCATCAAAAAGATATTAGTGCATGACAAGAGCACCGTGATAATGTCTGTAACCTCCCTTCATTCTTACTGCTCTTCATTTCAGACAATTTTTTTTCTTCTTCTTTTCTTTATGAATGGATTGCTCTATAGCTGAGATTATGTGAATGTGTCTTCTAATACTGTGTATTATATTTCAGTCATGCTGATTTTTTTAGTCTTGTAGTATATTTAAACTTTGTCCAGTAGCATAATAAACTTTGTGCTTGTAAGTTTGCAATTTTGAAGTAACAAGATTTACCTCGAGTGTTGTCTATCCTATTACACTGCAATATAACAGAAAAATAAAGTGTGTTGCCTTGAACGAGCTTTAAGAAAGATCTTTTAAATTGTTAAGACTTCCACAAGTTAACATAATGACATTTGCAAATGACATTTGCACAGTGACACGACAGTGCACCACGCAAAAAGAGAATACCTGAAAATGTAATTAAACCATTTTGGTGAAGTGATCTGGTTACAAAGACAAACACCCATAAAAAACACACACACTTTTTAAGCTAGGAATAGCAATAATTTACTAGGTCTTAGTTTCTCTGTTTGAACCTGGGGCCCTGACAAACCTTTTCCATGATTTCTCATTGCCTCAGTCTTCATGTGGCTTCAAATGTGTATACAGTGGTGTGAAATAAGAGTGGAATTTAGGACAAAACACTACAGTATATGAGAAAAACAAAGAAGAATGGAAGATTGTGCCTCAGACACACACATTCAAAGACACACCCACATCTGGGGTGCTCTCTTGCCTTGTTCTACAGGTCCCTGTATGTATGTACTGCATATCCCATACAAGCTCATTCTACTACAATGACACAACATAAAATTTTGTCTTAACAGGCCACTCTTCCCAAGTTTCTTTCATTTACCAACAACTTCCCACATTATTTTCCTGCACACTAGGACTAATGAACAAGACATGAAACAAGGTTGGAAGACTAAGTGGTGGTGGAAACAGGGTGTAAGAGGTTGTTGGAGCACCTTTGGCATCTGAGGGCTAGAAAGAGAAGAAGAAAAAGAGGAAAGAAAAGCAAGTGGAAGGAATGTGGAAGAATAGGTTGGCTCGGTGCTATTCCCTTTGAGTCACCCTCCCACTGCCTTCCCTCCCGAGGGCCTTTCCAAACTCAACACACATTTTCCAGAGAACCAAAAGAGAGACTAGGAGATAGAATAAGAGCAAGAAAATTGTGGAGAAAAGAGAGAGTAGGGGTGTAAGAAGTATATTTCTCCATTCCCTCACGCTCCTTCTCTCACCTGACAATGAGAGACCGCAAGAAATAAACAAAGTGCAAAACTGTACAAAAAAATGCAAGAAAATCAAACAAATACATGATGCAGATGACACCAAGATAAGACACTGATTAAAAGAAATTAAAACTGAAGGAGTGGCTGAGTAAGACAATATGAGAGAACATGCTTTAATGGGAGGAAGAGTAGGTGCATGTATGCCATGGGACTCTAGCTTCCTGCTGGAAGTGACACACACAGCAGTTCTAGTAAGCCACCCAGGACCTCAGTCAGCACCCCACTTTAACACACACTCAAACACACACCTGCGCGCGCACACACACACACACTCATATAGGAGCCCCTGGAGGAGATACAGGTTTGAGGAAGAGGGTGGGGGTAAAGATGGGAGGGTTTAGCACGCTAAAGGTACGACACCCCAAGGGTCATACTTTCCTCTCCTTCTATCCCTGCAGAGTTGAAAAAGAGACAGGACAGGTAGAGAGATAACTGCATATTTACCACATTCAGCAGTAGAGGAAGTGTTTAAGTGTCCTCTGATATGCTGCAAACCAGAGCTATTTAACAAACACTGTGTGTGTGTCTGTGTGTGTGTAGGCAGAGATTCATATATATATATATATATATATATATATATATATAGATAGATAGAGAGAGAGAGAGAGAGAGACAGACAGAGACAGAGAGAGAGAGATAGAGATAAATCTCTCCCCCTTGTCTGACTCTTGAGACCAACATGGAGATCTGCCTCTTTTCACATCTCCTTGTGATTCCTTTTCTCTGTCTTATCTTTTAGGTGATTTTTCCTTACAGTCACTCTATCCTAATTCTGTCTTATGTTCACTTCAGCTCTCCATCATTCCTTTTCTTTTACTTGATATCCCTCTGAGCAGACCATTACAGACCTTGTGGAATTAATATTACCAATTGTGTGTGTCAATGCGTTCGTGTGTGAGAAACATGTGGCCTTAAACCTCTAGAGAACATTAGGCAGCTTACTGGAACTCCTTTACATTATCAGGGTGTGTGCATCCATGTCTGTTCACTAACCTGTCTGAACAGATGATTCATCCCAGGTCCCACCACACTCTGAAGACTCCCCTTCCTCAACCGCTGAGGACAAAGGAAAAGGGAGAGAATGTCACAATATGTTTAGTTTATTACACCTAAAAGCAAAATAAGTCTTGAGTCAAATGTGTCAGACTGAGTTGGGTCACAACAGCCCAGTCAATAAACAGGTACAGTATATTTTTCTAATCATTTGGCCATTACTGTGATTAAAAAAACCTTTTCAAAGACAGCAACTTTTTCAGTATATACCATCTTTATGAAAAATGTTGGGGAGCAACAAAAGCAGCTCTGCCATTACAGACATGTAGTCTAGCTATACCCTACATGGTCACTCTCTCACTGTCTAGACAACATTGAAGAGTTTATTAAAATAATTTCAATTATATAATTTCACCCAACAAAAGTACTGCTGACAAACTGAGATAATGAAACTGAACCATGTTTGAAATGAACAGTTCCACTAAACATAGTCATTAATGAGAGTTTTCACATAATCGAGAGATTAGCAGAGAATCTCGATTTCATTAGAAGTGAAAGCCTGTATGTTGTTGTACCCTTTATTGTCAGTAAGGAAAGCAGAAAGTTCTACCATGCAGGTGCACCACTGACAATAGCCCGAGAAGTCTATTCTCTGGAATGTGACACTGACTTCCTGGGTAAAACAGAAAGAAGGGAAGTACAGCTGGCACACAAAAAGGAAATGACAAGAGCCACCACACAATAGGGCTTCCTGTTCACCTCCTCCCAATCACATAACTCCTCACTTCACACCTCTGTCTGATCTTTCTCTTACTCAGCTGTCATGGCAATTTCAAAACCCTGAAACAACCCATAATATTAAATGTATGTACGTCAGAAAAAAAATGATCATCAAGATGTTTTGCAGGAAAACCTAAGACCATCTGTCCGCCAACTGAAGCTCCACATAGCATAGGTGATGCAACAGGACAACGACCCAAAGCATAGAAGTAAATCAACAATAGAATGGCTTCAACAGAAGAAAATTCGCCTAACCTCAACCCGATTGAGATGCTGTAGCATGAGAGCGATTCACACCAAACATCCCAAGAATACTGCTGCACAGATACCGTTCTGTAAAGAGAAATGATCCAAAATTCCTCCAGACCATCGTGCAGGTCTGATCTGCAACTTCAGTAAACGTTTGGTCAAGGTTATTGCTGCCAAAGGAGGATCAACCAGTTATTAAGTCCAAAGGTTTTTTCACCCTGCACTGTGAATGTTTACGTTATGTTCAGTAAAAACATGAAAACATATAATGTTTGTGCAGTATTAGTTTAAGCAGACTGTGTTTTTCTATTGTTGTGACTCGAAGATCATGAAGATCAGAAGACATTTTATGAACAATTTATGCAAAAATCCATGTAATTCACATACTTTTTTGCAGCTTTATGTACCTGTAGAAAAATAGTAATTAAATTGCTATTTCTTTTCACCAGTATGTGTTACTTCTGCTCTATAATGCCTTTAGCATACTTACATTCTTCACATTTAGGTCTCCAGTAAAAACACCACAATCTTCATTAAGGAAAGAGAAATTGTAATTATATCACATGCCATCTGCAGAATGTGAAATTTAAGCCCTAAGTTTTTGTTAATGCAAGAACAACTGTGTAGTCATGCAAGACCATTTTAAAAATGACAGTTTGCTTCCTATTAATATATAGGCTTATTTATGTCTTAATTAACTTCGGGGGGGGGGGGGGGGGGGTAAATAAATACATACACACCCACACTTTCATTTTCTCAGTCATTTTGGTCTGATCTCCACACCCAAAAATACAAAGAACTTTTTTTAAAAATCTTACACGATAGTGAACTATGGCTGTTTAGAGATGATCCCATTCAGTTCAGTTATGTAGTAAATCAAAGAAGATGAGACGAGAAGAGAAGAGGAAAGGAGAGGGGCTGATAAGCAGAATAGAAAAAGCTAAATGAAGTTATGCCTCAGCATCATGATGTTATCACAAACAATTATTTACACAGTTGTTGTCATTAATTATACATGTGCAAACAAAAGCAAACACACACTATAAAGCAGCACACGTTCTCACCACTGTCTCCACTCTGCATCGATCTATTTCACTCACTCCCTTACTTTACTATTCTGCTGTCCCTTGTTCATTACCCATCTTTCAGTCTCTCTCTTGCTTTCATGTCTCATGTGGTTTTCCCCCTGACCTCCGTTTATCTAGCGTGCTTTGTTCCAACATCAGTCCTCTATCACCAATTTCTACATTTTCTTATTCTCTATCTTCCCATCTCATACCACAATATTTTATACTCCCTATCTGTCTGTCATGTGTCCCATTAAAGTAGTTATAACCTCTCCCTGTCTTTTTAACTCCTAAACAACAAGAATGCATGGTATCAAGGCCATTTCTTTCCAAGTTAGCCCAAGGATCTGCTGTTCCCAGATCTATTTGACGAATGGATCATGCATTGGCCAGGCAGCCCAAGGAGGCGGGATGTGGGTCAATGTGGCCAATGATATGCTAGTTCTCTCCCTAGAGGGTTGTGCTGATTGACAACTTGTGCTGGACTGGAAGTCAAGAGGGTAATTGTCATCCGACTCTCTTTCTCTCTCTCTCCCATCCTAGACACTCTCTTTCTTTCAATCTTCAACCCAATTCCTAGCGCCCACTTTCCCCTCCCCAATCTGTTTTCTCCATATAGCTCCAGAGGGATTCACTCATTGGCTACCCTTCCCATCCCTCAGGAATAACTTTGTGACGCTACTGGCCAAAGGCTGATGCCAATCTTCATCCCCAGCCCACCTCGTGGGACCCCTGCCCCCGACTTCAATGGCCTGTGTCAAACACATAAACACACACGCGCAAACACTTCTAGTCAAGGGACAGGGACAGAAGATGATTAACCAAATACTTTTATCAGCAGTAAAACCGCGCTCTCTGTCTGCCTGCATACTGAACAAAACAGCCTTAAAATACATAGACACGCATACAGACACACATCACAAACACTGAACCACTGGCCAGAAACACCAGACTAGTCTGGGGTTTGGGACAGTGTCAGTGTATGCATGTGCATGCTCTTGTTTATGAGAATGTGTATAAAGGGAAGGAGGTGGCAGAGGGTTTAGATGGATGGCAGTAACACAAAGAACAACAAACCGACAAGGTCTGGCAGACAAGATCCATCGCCTTCTCTATCTTTACCCTTTCTACTGCCTTTACACTATTCCAATCTCTTCCTCCTGCATCAATTTCTCCATCATCATTGTATCGATCTGATATTTTTTTTCAGCAGTTTTGCCAATAACCCTCAACAGTCATCACTATGTGGTCATTCTTCTTTCTTGCTTGAAATAAGATCAATCGGGTTTTAGTTCATGTTGTGCTAAACAAATTAAGTGAAATAAGTTGCTATGCAACTCCCTCAAAAAATTTGAAACCCCCCTGACAAAACTACAGACAAAACACAATGACAACAACCACCCAAATGACAACATAAACATGCTGAATCTTTTGGATTTTCCCCATGTGTCAGCTCTGTGTCTCATAAATCATGTAAAACTAAAATGCCTTAAACAGTGTACACTATACCGTTTAAAAAAACAAAAACAGCAGTATCCCATTGGTATGTTCATAGCATCTTTCTTACTTACCTGATAAGTGTAGAGTGGTCAAACACACACAAAACTGGAAAACATGCACGTAAAACTGGGAACTGCTTATTAACACACAACAAATTCACTTCTCAACATCCAGAAAGCAGAAAACACACACACCCAGCCAGACAGGAGCAGAGTTGATGTTCAGGGCCAAACAACACAGCTTGCGATTAAAGAGCCTCTCTGATCTGACATTTGTTTTTCTGTCTGTCAGACTGTGGAGGGAAGAGGAATCAATAGCAGAACAGACATGAAAACGGGAGCGAAGTACGGAGAGTGAAAATAAAGCCAAAGAAATAATTAAGAGAGTAGAAAGAGAAAGAAAGTAAAGTCAGATGACAACGATGTGAAAGAGAGGTAAGGATCAAAGCGCCATTGAGTAGAATAATAGGTGAAGGAGGGCACCAAGGAGAAAAATAAGGAGTAGGACATTGAGAGAAAGACAGGGCAGGAGGAGGAGAGGGGAAGCTTTCCTCTGGAGTAACTTGACTCTGGGGAAGGCTCCAGAAATAACTGAACTAGAAGTTCCCCCCCTCCATCCACACTAAAGACTTGTACACACACAAATTAAGGCACAGAGTTCACCATTACTAGACTCAGCTCAAACATGAACACAATTCAAATGTCAGCTGAGAACAGGTATAAGAGCAGCACAGCAGTGCATGCTTATACACACGAACACACAGCATATATGAACAACAAAAGCAACGAGAGCATTGACGACTGGAGGAGTAGGGATGTTAGGAGGTGTACATAATTGCCTTCTCTTTTAGTACAGACTAGGGAGTGCATTTTGGACAGGACAGATTAACTTGCATCTTACGCTTCTTCTGAGAGTACCAAGAGCATTATACACAAGCACGTGTGTGTTTAGAAAGTGATGGGTTGTTATTTTGGGTAGATGTATAATCAATCATGTTATTTCAAACACACAATATTCTAATTATAACTAAAATTAATTTTGAGTGGTATACATACAGCTGTAGCATTTACAAATAACCAGCTATTCTTCCACACTTCATTTTCTATTAAAATGTGCACTAAGTTAATGTTGCCTGGCAACAAATATAGCCCTAGCCAGTCAGCAGAGTTTTTGTAGTATTGCTTACTAATAAGATTGTATTAAGGTTGGAAAAAATATATAAAATTAAGAAAAAATTTAAATGTAAGACTGACTCTGTCATAAATAAGGTGACAGCCAAGCTCAAACTAATAAATATAAACAATGTTTAACAATAATTGGACAATGTTTGTCCTGTATTTAACCTTTGCACTTAGTATGAGTAGTCTTTTAAGCAAACTGGTGCTATGTATACCAAATTGAAAATGTGTAATTGAAGCCTTTTGGCTCAGCATTAGAAACTAGATATTATATACTAAAACGATCTATACTATTTTCCTATCTTGGCAAAGTAAATTGCTTGTGTGAGGTTAAAAGAGAGGTTATGAGAGAGAGTGTTAGACTCGCAGTTGATGGGCAGTCTGAGGAATAGAAACCCCAGGCTACGGTAGACAGAAGGGCTGGGTTTAAAATATTGATTTAGCGATGTCTCGTTAATAAGTCTTAGCCAATATACATATCGATTCAAACCTCCTATAGAGCTATAATCAATGCCCATGGTACACAGCTGCACATAAACTACTATGGTGCATATTACAGGACGTTGCTCATTGTTACCACAAGGTGACAGTGTGTGTTACATTGAACCTTGCAACTACAGTGAGCCAAAAAAGAAAGCCAGATAATGTGGAGTTAGACACATAGAGTTAGGCCCACGCAATTTGCAAGGAATGCAAAACCAAAATGAAATACTGCAGCAACACTACGAACCTGCACCTTCACCTTTACCTTTTACGACACTACTCAGAACTCCAATCAGCAACAGATAGCCAGCAAGCGACCTCACAGATGCCTTCCATTGCAGTTATCCCCAAAATTCACAACAGGCTCAGAACATTACCCAAGTACTCTTGTGCTTCTATGTAAACAACAGTGTAGGTGGAAACACAGGATCTCAAAAACGGCTACAGGAGTGTGAGCCACACTACACTATACCAAAGCTTTGATTCATCACAAACACCACCATTACTAAATTCTATGCTGATGTCAAAGCAAAAGTAACAGAGGCCATAGCTTCTGCAAACAGAGTGGCCATCACATGCCCTTTATCACTGTAACCTGCCACCAAATTTTTGTGGCTTGGGAAATCGTTTCACATGTTCTGCAGACAAAAGCTAACTTTGAACATCACACAAGTGCGCATATTGCAGAGATTCTTTAAAAAGGTAACAGACGAATGGGGAAAACAATCTGAAAACAAATTATAGACAATAGCTGACTTCAATGATAGTTCAGGTCATATAAAATTGTGCATATATTCAGTGTAAGGCATGTGAGTTACACTCATAAAAGTTTATAGAAAAGAGCATGTTTACTGTAATGAATCAAATGTTGCACTTTCCACAAAACGTATTTTTAATTTTAAAAGTTTGCTTTTATGCTTTTGTTTGCCAAACTGTTGTATAGCAGAAGGCATAATAACTTCATCAACTTTATGTAATGTGTTCAGTGTTACAGCTGACTATTTATCTACATAGTGTATCACAATATATTGTGATACATATCATATCGAGAAAGGCAATATATCGTGGGGTATGTATCATGACAAGTATTGTATTGTGAAATTATTGGCAATACCTAGCCCTAGTAGACAGTACTTCAGCATTTTTAAACTTGGCCATACAGACCTCCACACCATCTCACCAAGCAATACGCTCTAATTCCATTTCTGCTCTGCCTATAACTTTCTAGAACACTGTCTTTCTATTTTATTCTACCTTGACACAGGCATAAAGCTTTTATTAGCGAGTAGACATACACAAGAAAGCACCACCTCATCCCTCTCTGTTGTTTCAACAAAGTACACTTAAAGCCACTCTTTTTGAGCCTGCTTATGATGACATAGAAGAGCAGATTTACCACAACAACTGTAAATCTATCCAAAGCACTTAATGTTTGCAAAGAAACTTAAGCATTGGCAGCATACAAAGCAGAAACAAAACTTTGTTTGGAAAATTCAGCTAAATCAAGAAATACTGTGGATGTTGCATTTTTATTTTGATTTACACTTGATGTTGAGGAATTTCCGTAGAAATCTAAAACACATAAATCACATTACAATAAGTGAACACATAATTGACGATTTAAATGAATTTATCACATTAACAATTTCTAATAATTTTATTATGCGTTTCCCAAACTTCATTTCTAGTAGATTCAGTATGGAGCTTCCACCTACTGCCCTCTTACTCTCTCTTGCTCCATTGTAAGTCTCACAGCAGGGTACTCTTGCCTTTTGACTGGGAGGTGAATGGAAAGGAGTAAGAAAAACCAACTGAAGACTCCAGCATCAAAAAGAACCATTTGGTAGGTCTATGGTGGGCTGCATCACAAAGACCCAGCAGAGCGTCCAATAAAAATAAGAACACAAGACAAGCAGCTTGTTCTGTTAAAGACTTCACACAATGCACATTAGTCTAGGTCTATGATCTGTGTGTGTGTGTGTATGTGTGTGTGTTTAACTGCATGTGTGCATGCAAGCACAGGCACACAGCAGCAGACAAAACAAATAAATGAATGAATAAAAAATATTTTTTTGGCTAACTAGCAGAGCTGTCTGTACAAAAATGCTGTATATGTTACAATCAGTAGGTGTGCAAAAGCACTATTAAGATAGAGGCAGAAAGTCATTAGACTATACTAGTAGATTGCAGATAACAGTGACTTTTGACCTGGCCTAAAATCGAAAATTAAAAAGTTATATGAGGTTAGGCCAGCAGGATAAAGAGCTACTCACACCAACAGCTATATCTGTGTGTGTGCACGTGTCAGCCAAAGACGAAGAGAGGATGTGCAGAGGGGCACCACTAATTGACCCCACCGCTAATGCACAATACACTTTTTTTTTTTTACACATTCTGGTCCATTTCTATGACTCTATGAGTATGATACGAATACTGAATTCCTTAATGTACCGACATACACTTGGATCAGACCTATCACAGCCCAAACACCACCTATGACAAACTCTGCATCGAAATTTGATTTCCAACGTCACAGCTAACCAACATAGCACAACTAATGTTCTCAAGGAAAACTGCTCAGCTGTTGAATATTCCAACTCACGTTCCAACTGAAGCTCTTTCTCTTTATCAGTGGAGCAAGACATGGGGGCTGTGGATTACTGTTTTTGTAAATTGACTGGCTCTGAAAACGGAAGACCTTATATGGACACCCTTTCACCTTCAACTGCCTCTAGAATGAGGGTGTTCAATGCTGGGTTTGTTACAGCCCTGTCTCCAGCCAGAAGTGCTACCTAGGCCCTGTAACGAAAATAACAAACCAAGGACTAACCCTGACTCCTTACCCAATAAACATGGGAAAGCATAATTAATAAAAGAAAACGGCAGCACATATAGACCTTTAGTCTTTTCGCAACCAGAATAACTAAACAAAACAGCTAACAGCATCACAGCTGAGGTTGAAGAATAATCTATTACTACAAATCCTTTACCAGTAAGCTTATTTCCATATTTCACTGTGTAATAACTGTATTAATCATTAGCTATTAGTGGCTATACTAGCTGCATGACATTGTGGCAGTCTGTACATCATGACATGTTCTACATAAGTGGATATGTCACATGTCCAATACATTTTAGCCTGAAAAAGCATAAGCATTCTCCTTTGTACAGAAGAGGGGGTATTAATAGCAGGAGAAAGGTGTAGAAATAGAGGGAATATTTAATTAAAGGGTAGAACTAGAGCAGAAGGAAAGCTGTATCAGAGTAAACAGAGTTGCATTACAGGCAATAAAGCAATTCCACCTAAACCACAGATAAATTATACATATGTATACATGTGTTTTTGTGTAAAAACAAACCCTTAGATTTCCCTAATATATATATATATATATATATATATGCAGCAGTGCCATTTTAACTAAAACAAAGAAACACCACAGGACAGAAGATTTAATCAAACACCCCAGACTAGACAGACAAATACACTGCAGGCAAGTAAAGTTGAACAAAAAATGCATAAGCTCTTAGTACAAGACTGTAAAAGCTGCTTACACACACAGCCTTGTAGGAAACTCAGAAAGGCCTGCATCCTTTGAGAGTCCATAGCGGTGGGGGGATAACGGCTTGGCAAGCTGGGTCAGAAATGAGTGAATGTGTGCATGTGTACAGTCACACCATCATCATCTTTCTCTTAAAAGACGAAGGCATGGGCATGCATGGAGCTCAGCTGTGTGTGTGTGTGTGTGTGTGTGTGTGTGTGTGTGTGTGTGTGTGTGTGTGTGTGTGCGCGCACGCTCCAGAGGGAAGAGTGTGTGTTAAGGTCCAGTGAGTTTGCAGCTGATAAAAGAGGCTAGCTAAGCCTCTACAATGGCACAGACCTGGCCCATGACACCCTGTTCTCACACTCTGAGATACACACATATATATGTGCATCCACACCATGCTGCCCACTGATAAGGACTTGTTGCTGGCATCCTCACAACTCACTGAGGGGCTTCACCCTTGTAATCACATAGATGATTTTAAGCACACACACACAAATGAAAACAAAGCCTAACTCCAGTAAAACAACGTGACCTTCTCCCATCTATTTTACAGTGAAAACTATGTTTTCCTCAGCCTGATAATGTGTTCAAATGAGACAACACAGAAAAGAAAAGAAAATTAAAGCAGTTAAACTGAGTAAAGCCATTACATACACATATATGTATGTGTGTGTGTCATTTATTATTTTCATACATTTACATTTGGCTACTGTTTCACCCTTATACACCACCACTTCAATCTCTGAGCCTTCAGTAGTAATTTGAGTGCAGTAATTTGAATTCTTATTGACAGAAAATCGACATGAGTCTCATTACATTCAATGCATGGTACTGCTGGGCTCTACCAGTCACCAATTACGTTAGCTTGTTTTCTCCCATTAAAACAAAAACTACCAAAAACTCAAATCCACCCCCTGCAGAGGAGTCAATGGAATTTCTAACAAAGCTCTCAGAAAGCCATTTGATGGTTCAGCAAACTTTGATGCAAAGCCAATGAAAGGTTGCTCAATGTGACCGTTCACATGTTGACTATACTACTGCTAAGGTTGTAGTATTATACAGTGCCTTCTAACACTTCCAACACTATACTCAGATGTACCTGCAAAAAACTGTTTTTTTGTCTTCAACTAAATCCAAGCCACATTTTCTAGGAGTTTTGTAAGAACCAGTAACCCTGTGAAAGTCTCTATGCTCTGCCAAACAATTACATTAAACTAACCTAATGATTAAGCCAGATGGGCAGAGAGAGATGGAAAGAGAGAAGACTAAAAAAGAAGAAGAGATGTGAGATTAACTATACAACATCACACAATCCCTCCTACTGATGGGACTGCCAGGTATTAAAAGGTTCCTGGTACACACTGTATACAAACAAAATTCAAAAGCTAAAATAATATTGTGCTCAAACATGCCATCACACATGACACTACTGTAGTTTGCTCTAGTCCCATTTATTTTCGCCTTTGTAGGAGTAGTATAATTATATCCAGTGAACGCCAAACTGGAATGTAACTTGCTAACATTTCCCACCACAATTAATTTTTAACCACATTTGGCTGGTTGGCGGTTGTTAATTTTATTCTTGAACAGTTAATTGACAATAACTTTAACTCCAGGCAATGAATAATTACTATCCCAAAGTCTCTTATGACATTTAAATCACACTTCCATGAAATATCATGCAGTCCTAGCCAGTGTTTAAAATAAACACACATGAATAAAAATGGTGTAGAGTACAGCTGAAAGGATCCATTCATCAGTTGAGAGAATATGCAGTTAATTTGGTAATTTAAGTACCTGCTACAAAATATTAGCTGGGTCCATATCCAATGCTTGGATTGGCTGCTTTTTCGTTCGTATGTTCAGTATTAAATCTCTGTATTATAGAAGATCTTTGGGATTTTGATGGTCAAGACCTTGCAAATACAGCAT
The DNA here is from genome assembly GCA_030770545.1 of Macropodus opercularis. Classification (NCBI taxonomy): domain Eukaryota; kingdom Metazoa; phylum Chordata; class Actinopteri; order Anabantiformes; family Osphronemidae; genus Macropodus; species Macropodus opercularis. The sequence continues at coordinate 4,336,968 of CM061094.1, read as the reverse complement.
TTTTACATACTTGGATTAGTGACCCGTATGAAGAAATAAGTGTGAAAGTGTCCAATTTAAGTTTTCTGACATGACATGGTTTTGGTAGAATGAAGACCCACCCTCGACGTTCAAACACAACACACACTGTTGGCACATTTAGCACCAGGCTAAATGCTCTACATGCTCTAGAGAAATGAGAACCTGTACAAGGTTGATCAGATGTGACTCCATAACTGCAAGGATCAGTGTAAAGATCAACTACTGTATCTACAGTATCATTTGAGACAGCTGAACCAAAGAAATACAACCAAAGAAACTGTGAAGGGATATAAAGATGCAAGAGTGGAAATGGGAGAAAGGTATATATCTAGAGAGAGAGAGAGAACAAAAGAGTGAGCAAGAGATGAAGAAAGGAGGAGATTGAGTGGAAATTATGCCATTAGCCCAGGAGATCTTATTCAAGAAACGCTGAGAACAAAACAAACCCCCAGTTCTCTACCTCATGGTCGAAGGGCTCATTTGGCTTGATTGACTATAGACAATCTAAACAAACTTTCCCGCTCTCCTCTGTGTCCCTGTCATATGAGCACAACTCCAGTTTAATGTCCTGCAAATGAAGCGGATTTATTAATGTGTAATTAAGTAATAATCATCACTACATAATGCATGAGAGACTCAAGGGGCTGAGAGCTGAGAGAGGGAGAAAGATAGGATAGCGAGGCTGCGAAAATCTCCTACTCTGTCTGCTCCAGCAGCCTCACTAAAGACACACATTAAAAACGGATTAATACACTGAAATATTATTTTGATAAGAGTGTAGCCATGCTCGCTCGCTTCTTCCACCCCCTCCTTTTTCACATAGTTTTATGGCCCATCATCGCCCATTAGTCCATGTTCAATTAACACACTGCAATTAGTCAAGTCCCAGTACTGTTAACAAGGCCTAATAACTGTAAATGCTAAACTGGTCAAGTAAATCCATCAAAGGAACTTAGTCACAGTAGTGAAACAGAGAGGCATTAATATGAAAACGAATTCTTCCATTTGTTATAGCTGCTAGTCATGGTAGTTGGAACATATCAAAAGACAATATACCTTTAAAAATAATTCATATTACCACCATTCACAACGCATACCAGTAATTTTTATGCAAAAACAAATAGGTTATGCTAGTTATCTTTTACACACTAATTCTGCTGGTAGCAGCACCAGTTTTTGCAGCATTTGCAGCCTTTAGACCCACCATCAACATTAAAAATATCCCTTGAAAATAACAACAGTTGCACTGCCCAAGACTATGAATAGCACAAATGATATATGGTATTTACAAGGAATGCCTAAACATAATCATATAGTGTTTCAATTGTCTACTAACTCCCCTTTATGTATACCAACGGTATACATGTTGCACCAGTACTCTCCGTCTCTCTATTCAGGACAACTGTCACTAAATACTCCATAAGCCATTAGCCACCATGAGCTATAAATTAAATTTGTAGAAAAAAACATTTTCACAGTCACTGTGAGCTAACGCAAACCTAAGACAGGCGCTAGATGAGATGGGAGGTTCTGCCTCTTTGTTGTTGCTTTGGTATGCTTGGCAGTTCATAAGCCAACCAGCCAGTCAGAGTTGGGTGAGCAGGTGAAAGACAGGAGAAAATGAAAACACAGATAATTCCCAGATGATGCTCACCTCATCCTGGCCTCAATCACTGCCCACTCACCTGCTGAGTGCCACTGTGATGCCCCTAAACATCCTTTTCACATCCCTTTACTGTTCACCTCATCCTCTCTCTCTCTCTCTCTCTCTGTGTGTGTCTCTCCATCTTTCCCCAATGCCAGGTCTTACCAAGCTGTTGATGAGGCAAGGTGTGGCAGGGAGATAGCAGCATACATGTACACACACAGACAAAACACATGGCGCTTATGCAAGCTTGACTACAAGGGCTGCGATACCTTTGCTACCCACAGAGACAACACACACACAGTGTGGAGGTCGTCCACCTCTGCTTTGCTTCGCTCTGCTTCACTTGGCTGCTTAACTAAAGCTAAGCTCTGGTTATCCAGGCTGCTGAGACCTGTCACACGTTCATGTTCATGATGCATGCAAACAAACACAAGAATAAAGACCTTGCAAGCATAAGTACACACAAAACATGAATACACACTAAAAGGTAGTATGATTTGTTCACTCAAACTTCAACATGCCAAGAAAAAAATACCCACTTTTGTCAAAAACACAAATTCGTCTTTCACATTTCTAACCTGAAAATCAACTACAAGTTCAGGATTATCAATATAATTTAATATTTTACAATTTACAATATTTTTAAAGATTTTAAAAAGTCATAAGATTAATCAATGTTATGGTTCTATTTATAGTGAAACACCATGACCTCCCGTCCCTGCTCCCATATAAGTTAGATATTTCTTTAGATTTATGCAATACATTTATATGGTTGTGTTAGCTGATCACCACATGTCACAGTCAAAGTAAATCTACTGTATCTAGAATACAGACATATTTCAATATACATGTGTGTCATAATAAGCATATTTGCAGTACATTATCATGTCAAAAAGTGCAGAGAAAGATGAGGAAAAAGGTGGAGGTAGTGGATGAGTTAGATTCCAAGACACCCACATTTGCCTTGCTAATTGAAATAATAAACAAAATGCATGCCTCTGCCATCATTTTATAACATACAGATGCAGTCATTTATTGCATGAAATACTAACAATCAGCATGTATTATTTTAATAACAAGCCATATTTTATTAGATGGGTGAATCTACCAACTGAAATCTGCAACCAGCTTTATAGTGAATTAAAAGGACACCATAAAATCAGTAGGCTACCAAAGCACTCAAGTTGTCTTTCCCTGCAACACTCTTAAGCTAAACAACTAGTTCATAAAGTAATAATTTCTTCTACATATATAACCTGCAGACATTAACATATTACAACCACAAACACAACCCAAAGTAAACATAATACCATACACTGCTCTCCTACTATTATGAAAACTAATCCAACATATTTCAGGTAGCTACTACAATTAACCACCCAGACTGAATCAATGTCAGAAATCTGCTCATCTGCAACAATCTGGTAAGACAGACAGGGAAAGTCTACAAAGTGGAGGAAATGGGGGATGGGGTGACGACCACATGGTTGTATCAGCCAGTCCCATTGCCCATCTGGGTCCCATAAAGGAAACATGGGGGCCAAGGCCACCACATGCCCTCATGTATGATGCCTACTCACCCATGTGAGGATGATATGAATGCTATTTTTTGGTGCTGAGGGAAATTAACACTTGCTTTAGCAAATTCAGAAATCTCATAAGCTATAAGGACATCTATGAACTTTTAAAAAAAAACTGTCTAATCGGGTCTCATGTGTGCCCCATTTTGGATGATACTGTTTCAAAGTAGGAGGTTAAATCTTCCATGTGGGACATTTTTGAATCAAAAAGGGAAATGTTTAAATATCTAGGTAGGGAAAAAGATCTTAAAAATGTAGACATAGCTTCACATCTTGACTGCAATCCTAAATGTGTGCCATATTGAATACATTTTAAATTGATAAGAATAATAAAAAAGAAACTTTATTGTCTAAAAGAGCCAACTTTACTACAATAAAGCAGCAATGAGCAGTTTGGGACATGCACAATAGGCTGCATCACAACATGAGAATAATTCAGATTACATGGGCCGAGTGAATTACAACAAATTGATGTAAAAGCATCACCCACGCTGTCAGTAAAACCGCAGACAGCGTTTATGATGTTTCATGTTCTGACATTGTGGCAGCTAATTGAAAACAATTACCCGTCTGGACCAGTGGAGAGACGCATTAAACTGTAGCTCTTTGAATTCTAACTGCTGGCCATGCTGTGCACATTTGAAACAATTAGGGTACAAATTCACTATTCCATTTATAAACTATTTTGGTAGAGTCGTGACCAATTTAAAAACAATTTGTAAAGCTCTGAAAGTAAATAAGACTCTTTTTATTAATGTGCAGTTAATTGTACCTGTTTTGTAAAAGTACAAAGTACCTGCAACAGGAAGAAATTTTAATTAGCAAACACAAGCTAACATAGTTGGACGTGAAATGTTGGTGACGGTTTGCTTTACCCTTTCCTGAATAAAGTGTCCCTTTACAAGAGCAGCAAAAAAAACAGTTTCTTACCTTTAACTGAGCGCGGTTTGGCCTGTTTTCGTCTGGACATCTCTAGCGTTGAACGATTTTTAGGCTCGAATTGTTTTTGTTCCGTTCCGCGTTTTCAGCGGACAGTGTCGGGTTATCCTTCCCCCTCCTCCTTCTCCTCCACTTCGTTCGCCTGTTGCAATGCGGCAGCTTCAGCGTCGGTGTGGGTGAACGACCGTCGCTAGTCCAGCGTCAACAAACCAAACACCGGGAGTGAGTGACGCGCTTGCTTCTTCGACAATCACCGGGACTCGAGCAACCTGTAGAACGAACGTAAGCGAACAACTTTGATATGTACTTGTTCTTCGTTGCTGTGAGGCGCGACACCGAAAGCAACGCTTCTCGCTACTTCTCTTTTCGTCTGCACGCGCTTGTGCCGCTCCGACTTCTTCCAGCTTTAGCGAGACCAGACCGCGAGTTTCTAGCCACGCGCGTGGTAAAACCTGGGTAGGTCCAGCGCTCCGTATTGGAAAAGTGGCAGTAGCACCGCCTGAGATCGAGCTGGCGGTACCACCGCGGTACGTGACGGTCCAGGTGCTGTGAGACGACTGTCAATGTTTTGGGAAATTTCTCAAAACAAAAGTGTTTTCCCCTTCGCGTGTTCGTCCTGGCTTTTGACTTTGTCGAAACTATTTCAGTCTGTTGTGATTTTCCTTTCCTTCCAGGAAAGCGGCACCGACCCCAATCGACCTGTGTTCCGTCCCGCTATCCTACTCTAGACAGTGGTGGTGGTGGTCTGGTGGCATGGACATTTCGCTCTTCCCCTGCATCTCCACTCTGAGGGGAATACTGCTTTTACTACCCACGCTTCTTACTAATAATATTTCCCACTGCCCTACCGCCGGTATGAATATAGCAGCCTTATATTTCTACCAGTCTAACCCTTCGCTAGCCTCTGTCTCCCTGCTTTTTCTTTGTCCTGACTCTGGCTACCAGTCTCCCTCCTCCTCTGCCTGCCTCTGCTGGCGGGGCTGCGGCGCAGACACACATAATAAAGCCAAGGCAGGCAGTGCTTGGCTGGAAATGTAGCCGCGTCCCAGCAGGGGGATGTGAGAGAAGGGTCCCGGCGGGGGAGCGCTCTGATCCCGCAGGGAGCAGCTCGGCACAGCCCGGGTTGGCTGAGACAGAGAGGCAGGAGAGAGGCAGGCTGGGCTAATGGAGAGAGAGAGAGAGAGCGAAGGTAGGGGGACAGTTAGGCAACAGCGCCCAACTGTGGCCGATTGACGCAACTACAACAGAGACCCTGAGAATACAGAGGGAGGAGACATAGGGAAAACGTGGAGTTGGAGTAAGATTGTTGATGGAGGAGGCTCTTGAGTTTCCTAACGCTAAGCAAGTTTGCCACAGAAAATAATCATTCATATGGCTAGATCAGCAGGCTCCAAGTGATTCAGCCATGTGAAATTTATAATATAGACAGGACAGTAATTTCACGTACAAATCATTTATTCCTAAACAGGTTGCAGTCAAGTAAAAGAAAGGTTCAACATGACTCAGTTGATTTTACTTAATAGTTAGATTAACTTAAAAGCCTGAAGTGCATCAAACTATTGTTAGATTAATTTAATTTATGTTCTACTTGCCTAACATTTTCATCTTCTATACAACTGTACACAACAAAATGAAACACATTATAAAGTAATATAAATATATTTTTTAATAAAATGTATAAACTCCTGTAAATTCAATCAAAAACACTGAAACCCATTTACAAAAATATTCACCAAATATTATGCTCCAAACTGCATGTGGTCAGATGCATCCTGTTTGCTTTAATAATCCCCAAGCTGCATCTAGAATGTATTACTACTGTGACCAGAAGCATGGACAGCAGTGCATGTCCTACAGTGGCACAGTCAAAGCCCAAACTCCTCTTTCAGTTTGAATCATTATAAAAACTTTATCTGAAGGCCTAACTTGATTTATATCCATAAGCGCATGTGTGTGAGTTTTTAGTTTTTGTGTTATTTTTTTTTTCTTCAAAGCTTCTTTATTTCCAGTAAAGAAATGTCTGTGGACAATATAAAGCAAAGAGGGGGGGAAAATGAAAATCACTGGGTGCTTTGTCCTTCACTCTATGCTCCAACTCGCTGACCCCCCCCAATGCGCACACATAATCTCTCTCTCTCTCTGGTTGTCATGGATAACTGGGTAACGTGGAGCTCCCCATGTCTACCAGTAGGACCACAGCCCTCCGTAGATTGAGGCTCCCTGCCCCCAAATTCCTCCCACACTTCCATAGAGAGCCAAAGCCGCCTTTAACATTGACCCCCCACTAAGTTTTATGAAGGAGGGGGCCTCTTGTCTTCATGCACACCCACACCCGGGCATGAGCGTACCTCCCTCAGTGTGACTGCTGCTGGCATGGAGGGGCAAAAGCCCTCACTCATTGGTTGGACCACGCTTTATCCCTGCCCTCCCTCCCTGTTTCTGCCGGTAAGTACAAAGAGTGGGTAAAAAAGCCCATATTACAAGCTCCTTAAGGGTCAAGGACAGGCCCCAGTGTGAATAGCTTCTAAGAGTCATATTGTTGAATCACATAGCTAGCGATTACACCCTCTGTCATCTCTGCACAGATTTGGCTTTTTTATGCACACAACAAGAGAACATTAAGTAACAGCAACTGAATAAGTCAGCCAACGGACATGCAGTGGGAATTGATACAAACAGGACACCAGTGGAATAAATCAGGGGCAAATGTAAAGTTACAGCATGAAAATGGAAAGTTTTCATAATTCATTTTAAAGAACACATAGGGATGTACATGTCTCCTTACATTTTGACCTTTCCTAACTCTGAGATCACAGTATCACCCTGGATGTGATAGGTTGCTGAGTGAATCATCTGAAATGATTAGAGGTTTTATTTGTCGTTATTTAATAATAATTTTTATATATGTTTGCAGATTCTGGACTATTGCACAAAACATCTGTAATATGTATACATATGTTTTGTTTATTAAAAATATAATTTTTCTTATTAAAATATTAAGATTTTATTTCTGGATGTGTTTACCAGTCTAAACAAAATCTGTTGTCCCTGCCTTTCAATATGACCCATTAGAGCCTCTCCTGAAGTTGTAATAGTTAATAGTGAAAGCAGCTGTTTTGTTGTGTATTTGGGACACTCCATACACTCACATCCTTTTACAGTAAGATATGTGGCTTAAGGAGATAGAAATACAAAGTGATGTGGACCCATTTAACATCGTAACAGCAATACAGTGAGATCAATGATAACACAGTGCAGGATGCATGTATTATTAGCAAACAGAGTCATTAGAAGCAGAGTGAGGGACACACACTGCATGAACCAGTGGAATAACTGCATCTGCACATACACACACACACACAACACTCTCTCTGTGTCCCAGGTATCAAAGCCTGAAAAATACTGAGGTGAGGAGGTAGCACAGTCACAAAGCAGGTCCACTGTGCTGCATGTTTGCCTGTAACTAGTGTATACAGTTCATGTTATATTTATGTAGTCTAATGCACACTCTCTCCTTATCTTCCTTTATCTGTCCCTGCCTCCTCACCTCTCTCTCTCTCTCTCTCTCTCTCTCTCTCTCTCTCTCTCTGTGTCTTCTGCTGTGTTGAACTGTCGCCAGCTCTACTAGGTCTCTCCTCTGCTGACAACAATGTTCCATCTCGTTGCTTTTGCCCTAGATATCGGCTATTTTTACATGGAATAATTAGACACATAACTGATATACGTAGATATCACAAAGTTATATTTGTTTGTCTTTGCTTACGGCTTAGTGCACTGTGCCAAAGTGTGTGCATCTTAATAGTGATGTTTAACCTAAAGTAATTGCTATTTATCCAAGTAGCATTTACCAGTGGGGATAGATACATTATGTATTTAATGTGTTAATGTTCTGTATTATTTAGAACTAATGTGAATGTCAGTTTCAGTTCACTGGATGTGTGGATGCATATGGTGCTCCCACAATCGTGTCTGTGTGTGTAGACTGCAATCATTATCCAAACTGAAGGTGAGGAAAAGGGAGAATAATAATAATTCAGCATGAAGAAACGGAAAAAGGTGATCAATTTTTAAACTAGGTTTGATGGTCTGTAAAGGAACTGGTGTGTGGACACCCTGTTAAGATATCCTCAAAAGGTGATTCTTAGGAACCGGACTGTCCAGCGTGCACACGTGATGGATGTTTCTATTAAAGCTCAGATTTAGATTTAGGTTTAAATTAGGAGTTAGTTATCTACTGAGAGATAAAGGGGCTGGTTTCATTTGCTATAATAACTAATAATCTTTATGAGGAACAAAACACTTTTTTGCAGAGGATTTCACCTCTGATGCTTCACACAGTGTGATTGCAGCATCTTAAAAAAAGAATGTAATACAAAACTGTCTATACAGTAAATAAGTGTTTATCAAACCAGTCTGACAAAATGAGAATGTGTGCACACATGCACACTATGTATTCCTGTGAGAATGTGCATGCGTATTTCCATCTTTCGGGGCAACGCCTACCTTAACCATAAGAATTTTCTTTTTTAAAACAGTGGCAATGTGACAGCACTACAGCCCAAATCAAATAGACTTTCTTTCACTCTCTTTCTTTTTCCGTATTCTCTGCTCTCATTCAGTGCTCGGCTTCTAACAATGCCACAGTTCCCCCGACGATCTCTCTCTGCAGGGAAACCACCCCCTTCCTAATTTCCTTGCACCTAAAAAGAAATGAAAAAGAGTGTCATTAGTGCCAGGGCCATTTTTCGTTTTCATACTCTCAGAAGAAAGAAGAAGTGTTATCTGTGGCTGACAAACTTAACCCAATTAAGATCTGGTGGGGCATAGGGGCTTGGCTTGGGACACAGCTGAGTCTGCCAGCTTGCCAAGCAGGCACATAGCCAGCCAGTCAGAAAACCAGCTAGTCTAGCAGGAAAGTTGCCAGCTACCCTTGAAGTCATCCAGCAGCCAGTCAAACAGTCATTCAGCCAGGAAACCTACCAGCTGCCTAGTCAGTACACCTACCAACCAGCCAGTTTTAAATCTAGATCCAAGAATAGATTAGATCCAAGCAGCCAACATCTGATTTAGACTTGTGCTGAACAACTGCTCTTGTGTTGTTAATGGCGTTATAACTAAAATGCAGAAATATGGTGGTAACGCACGCCAGCATCAACGTACTGATGCATTACTCCAATACTGCATTACTCCTTTTAGCTGAAGTCACTATGACATTAAAAGAAACTCACAGGGTAACTATGACAACCACATTTCAAACAACAATCATGAGGCTTTGTCACTACACATATAACATCCCCATTACACAGTAAGTTAATGTGCACCTGCAGGCACTGACCGCCTGCTGAAGGTATTTATCTAATGTAAATAATAACCAAACCCTCCAGGTAACGCTTTGTTCAATGACCCTGCATTTACTCGCAGGATCATTTTGAGACACCTTCCAAAATGCTGATAGTTTAACCTTTTCGACGCACTATGGCTATTATAATGTAGCTATGGATTGAAAATCCCCATGTCAAAATGATTCCAGCTTCAATAAAAAAAATTAAGGTCTTATGTAGGTGCTAATTGTAACACTTTTCATCTTATCTCTGTGTGTCCCTGATATGCACATGTGTTATCGTAACACATTTTATGAAATTTAGGACTCTAGGGCAAGAAGGAGGCTAAGAGTGGATTATGTGCTGTCTGCTGCAGCAAACGTGAAAGTTGTCTGGTAACAACTCTGCCTCAGTCTGTAAAGCAGTAGATGCAGTGCAAAAGCGTCATGTCTCAAATAGAGAATTTGAATTTAATTGAAAGACAAAAGACCCCTTGTTATGTGCAAATGTGGACTGAGAATGAGACATCATCACCCAAAGCTACACACACACCAACATACAGTATTTCAGAATCATCAAACCTTCTGGTGCCACACCTCACACTGGCACACACACAAACACCCTCACTCTTTGATCTGTACACAAGTGCCAGATACACATTCCAACAGCCAAACATGTTGATAATTAGAGCCGTGTTATAGGAAGGTGTTATCACAACAATTAACACCCTAATGTGTGTATGGGTGATGCTGTTAGTGTGTGTGCGTGTGCATGAACTTTGTCATGAGCCTGGGTGGTGAAGAAGTGGGTGCATGTGCATTCCGTTAAGTCTGCCATGCAGGCAGGTCTAACAAACGTGTTCACACGCAAACGCACAGTGAGGGTCCGGTTTAACAATGAAACAGTTTCCCATTTGATCAAGTTCCTGTGAATTCTGACACAACAGCAGCAGGAATAGTCGGAGTGATACATTCTGATTGATATCCAGTGGGGAGCAGGGGAAGGGGGGGGTTGAGGAAAGGGAGATGAGAAGGCAAAAGAGGTAGAATGACAGGAAAGTGGGAGACAAAAGAGAAGGCATCAAGGGTGTTACTCAGACTGTCCAGAAAATTGTGTTTAATTGTACTTCATCACATACAATATCTACATTGTTTTCTTCTGATAATTGGTTTCTCCCAAATGAATGGAACAAAGGTAAGCAGTAAAACAGCAAATACAGTTTAAAATAGGAGAAACATTAGTACAAATGTGAGAGGAGGGACATTTTGTGAGTCTAAAATGTGTATGTTATTGATTCTTATAAGGTTTCTTTTAAACTGTGTATTTTAGGGTTTTTGACACACCTTACCAACTTTGACTTCGAAACAAACCTCTGTTTGCTTCTCTTAGACTTTTACATACATATCTAAAACGTTTACGTCCATATCAGCCCTAGACATCCCATTTTGCCTGCCTGTTTGGACCTCCTGAACGTGTTCCCTATCTAGGCTTGTCAACCCAGAGCTTCAGTGTTTGTTTGACTTGATGTTTCCTTGCATTCATTAAAGTCCCCAATTCTCTGTGCCTGCCTTTTGCGCATATAGTATTATTACTATATTTGTGGCTGGTTAATGAACTGAAAACCTACTAAATATTTTTTAGTAGGTAACATTTCTTGTGATTCAATGCAGATACATTTTTATAGAAATACTTTTTTCACAGCAGTTGTCACTGTGATCTCAGGACTTAATGACTTACACTCACTATATTATATTACACATATATTATTGACACATATTAAGGGTAACCGCTGAGGACAATGCTGAGAATTGAAGTTTATATATGTGTGTGTCTAATATAGAACACACACTATATTCCTCTAACTTCCTCAAAAACACAGTGGCCAATCAGGGTGTGTGTGTAGGCTGGTGCAATTAGGTGGAGATGGTTGTCCATTACTCCCTGAATTGATGAGCTGGACGAACCGCCAACATTGAATCTGTTTGTGCGACTCTCTTTAACTTGCACTGAAACATAATATCAATATTGAAAAACATATGTACCTTACCTGGAGAGAGATGAACAGAAAAAATATTTTCTTTGATAGATTTTAAAGGGACTAAAGGCAGAGAGCTCCATATAATTTCATTTTACAGATTAATTTACTCTTTTCTTCACAGATGAGTCTTTGAAGAAATGAGAGGCTGATAGAGCTGATCAGTTATGATGCACTGCTATAGAGCATACTGTTATCTTATAACAATTAACATTAAAGCTATAACTGTTGAGTTGAACAGTTTCAGTGAACAAAGCTAAATACTAGTTTTCGACTTGGCCTTTGGAACGTTCTTCATGCTATAAAATAGGACCAAAACAGACAAGCAAAATGTGATATCTAGGACTGATATAGATAAAATACTTAAATACACAGTTTAAAAGAAATCTTATAAGAACATTAACATGTCAACACAAATGTAGAACTGAAATGTAAGACTGCTAAGATTATACAAAGAAACAATGTGCCTGCTGTCACCATGGTGAGAAATGTAAGCCTTGCTCGAGTAAAACATTCCATCTATTAATATGTCCAAGTATTGTAGATGAACAAAAGTCCAAAAACATACACTTAAAAATGAACAATGTAGACTGATACACATTTTAGACTGTGTGACACACAGTATATAGGTTTAAATACCTGCAGCACCTCTGAGAACACTCTGTGGTTTTTGGAAATGTTATGCTTGCCTCATTCTGGGTACACCTAGTACACCTATCTATCTCCTAACTAAATACTAACAGATTTTTTTTTTACTTGATCATTATCTTTAGTTAATTTATCACTGCTGCTAAACACAATCTTTATATAAACCTGAAAACAAAATGAGCAGGGGGTTGAACTGTTACCTAACCTGGAAAATGTGACGCTTGTAAAGCAATCTGCTGAAATTAATATTTAACTCCTTCTTTAATGAAATAAAGCCTATTAAAGTCCATCAAATCAAAATATGTGAAATTCATTTTCTTTGAATATTTGGTTTCCTTTTGCTGATTAAAGAAAACTGCCTCACAAAACAAGGTAGCTGAAAATGTACAACTCTGTAATGGACTACACGATTTGAACACTACCTACAAAAAAAGAAAACATTTAAAATAATTAAAAAAACGTTTAAAATTACTTTAGTGAGTTTACTTTAGCTGTGTTTCTGTGATGAAGCACATGGACTAAAAGACGTAAACTGATTTAGATTTTTAACATACAGGCTTATAACCTTATCAAACTTCAACAAATGTCAAGAGTATACAAATGAACATTTAACCAAACCAGAGCAATGCACATTTCAAGCAGAGTCAAAATCTTAAATCAATTGTACAGCCTTAAAAAAAACCTATAGCCCAACACGTTTTGATGGAGTAACATTTCATTAAACGTCTACGGTCACATACTGTTCACTTGGCTGAAAAGATCAAATTTAATTTAAATGTAATTTTAATTAAATTTAAAGCAGAAAAATTACACATTGAATGACAACACACCATGATTGGTATTGAGTTTTCCTATATCATGGTTATTTGATAGAACATAAAGGAATTTGCATATATTGTTTGTGTATTATGTATGTAATATATTTTGTTTTGTTTGAAGTCCAAGTGTGAATTTTAACCCTAATGCAGCCTTCAAGGGGTCAAAACGACCCCACTGTAAAATAGGAGACGCTTAAAGCTCAAAAACACACACAAGGGTTGGATAAAACAGCCTTCGTGGGTGTTACATCCAAGCAATGAACACGTGTGGGTCTTCTGATGCACAAGTTCATCCAACCGTTCATCTAGATAAAGCGTGTTGTGATTTATTGTCTGTCTGCGGCTATTTTATCCAACCCTTGTGTGGTTTTTGAGCATCTTTGACATCTTCGAAGGCTGCACGAGGGTTAAGGTGGATAATATGAAAGGCTAAGAAAATACATGATAGACATGTTTATAAAGGACAAAACACAAAAAGTGAAATAGAATGCCATAAAACATGTCAAATGTTGTGCATTCAACATTACAACAACCATTATGCAAAAATGTTTCAGACTACCACATTGTAAGGTTTTATATTTAATTAAAACAACATGGCATGAAGAATGCAGCTTGAACAAAACTTCTTTCCTTAAAGGACTTGTTGAGAAATTTTTAGCACCATCTTTAAACACTGTATACAGCAGGCTTCTCAATATGTTCATAATATACAGAAAAATAAAAACTCTTATCATTATTCTGCCACCTATCAGCCTTTAAATATGGACCAGCCGTCCACAGTGTATTTTGAGGATTCACTTAAGTAAGATGTTTATCTTAGGACAAAAAAGGCAAACTATAAATGCAGGGGGGGAAAAAAATATGAAAGAAGAATTCTACAGCAGATGATGGAGTCCTCTGCTGATCTGTTCAACTGCATGTTTGTTTGAGTAACTTTTCAGTGTCGGGCGCCTGTCAGTCGTGGAAGAGGAGGACCTATTCAGGGATAAAGAAGTAAAAAGAAGGGAAAAAGTTACATCAAGTTAACGTGACATCTTATTTTGTTTAAAAAAAAGGCTAAAACCATTTACACTTATATAAGCGCAGAAAAAAACATGTGGGGGAAAAAAATGCACCTGGAGCAGACAGAAGTGGAGGGCGAGAACTCTTTAGAGAAGGAGGGGCTCCTCTAATCCCATGTGAGCTCCTAGGTCCTGGATGGGGGAGTAAAGGTCCACGAGATGAAGGGACACCGTAAGGAATGTGTGAGGATGACAGGGGGCCTCGTATAGGTGGGGCCCCAATTGACAGGCCGGGAGGTCGATGCAAGGACAACAGAGGAGGTGGTTTGGTTTTGGGGTAGGAACCTAAGAAGAGAGAGAGGAGACAGCAAAGGTGCCTAAATAAAAAGCTCATAACTGTTTTTTTGTTTTTTCATTTGCTATTCCAGATTTTTCACCACACTCTCTTTTAGTGATAAAAATTTAACAGAAAAACTGTTGTCTAACCTGGTGAAGGCAAGAGAGGCGCAGGTGTAGAAGGAGAATGGTTCACCATAGAACTCCCCACGGACCCAGACTGGTGTTGTGGGGGCCCAGGTGGAGTAGGAAGTAGAGGCGGTGGTTTCCCTAATCCTGGAGGTAACATATTACCCCTCTCTCCCTCAGTGTTGGAGACTGAAACTAAGAAAGAAACATAACAACCACCACCCATAAGATACATATGATCCAAAGAGAAGGAATGAACAGGAGAAGTTAAAAAACAGTGAAGATCACTTGTCACAGCTTTTGACAGTTTAATCAGCTCCGCACCTTGTATGTGCTCCAGCCGGGAATGGACATAATCTGTGATGGTTTCCAGCTCCTCAGGGTAGAGGTGCACTCCCTCAGCTAACAGCAATAGAAGTTGACGGGTTTCCGAGGGAACAGTGTGTCGCTCGATCTTATCTCGATCTATAAAATCATCTAGCAGCTGTGACGCCTGAGCTGCAATATCTGCAGGGTCCCTCGGCGGGCGTTCCTTGGCTAAACCACGACCATACTCTGCTGCAACAAAGTCCATGGCTTGGTCTTTGGGCATGTTACGATGAACTAGAAGGGGATATGAGAGGTTTAAAAGTCACGAAAAAAGCAGCAAAAGACAGGTAAAATAGATATAATATTTAAAAAAAACATAATACTCTTGGACAGATTTAGATCGCTAATGTGTTAGCAGGTAGTTTTAAAAAACAGTTGTAGAGGGAGGGAAATATGTGTTATTTAATTTTTTTATAATAGATCTGCATTGAATACCATTGTTTTTTGAACATAAAATAACTGACAATTTGATTTTAAAGCACTATAAGAACTTTTACATCACTTTTTATTTGTGTATGTAAATGATTTGAAGTAAGAAATAATTTCTGTGTTGACCAAGTTAATGATACATTTGGACTAATTTTATTGTGGATGTATTTAGTGTATTTGCTGGCATCAGAGTAGCCTCATGAAAACAATTAAATTCCTTGCACAGTTGTAATGGCCATGCTTTACTGTATATTTGGTTTGCTTGTATGCGTTGCGCAATAACGTTCTTTTTTATTAATTACTTACTGTTAATGATACTGAATGTATGTATATGTGGAAGCAGAGTCATGGTCACTGAATTTCTTGTTAGGCTGAAATGAAACCACCACCAATAGAAAAATACTGGTTGGGACCTCAATTGATTTTTCACGCTGGTATTATTTTAGACCTGCCCTAAAAATGCTGGTTGAAAAGAAGACCGACATGCCTGTCATAAGTCAACTTCCAAAGAGCTCTGCTATTTGTTTATTCTTATCCGCTGTAGGAAGATTGTGGTATGGAAATGATGGCTATGGAAACAGTTATATTATTACTGTATTACACCAAAACAAAATGTTAATGTCTTCATATGTGGTATCAGTATTAATTGTCATCAGGGTTGATGACCATACGTATGTTTAATAATTTGTCACTGCACAAAACTGAGTGAAACTGTAGACTGTAAAATACAGTCACAGTGAAAATGTTTTGCTTTTCCTCAGTCTTTTGTGTGTGAATTTAACTAAAACTAAACTGGTGAATTCCTTATATAACTGTGTGCACATCACAGATAAGCACTAGTGAGCACTCTGTGCTTATAATTAAAACTACTGGTTAAAATAATTCCAAGCTGTGATAAAGTTTTTTTTTTTTTAGTTCTTGGTTTGACATTGTAAGAAATGTGCTCACTTGCTTTCGTAGTAAATCTAAGATACAATCAGCTAGCTCAGCTCATAGATGAAGGTAGAAGACCGGAAGATATAACACATGGATGTGTTGTGAGAAATGGATAGACATAAAAAAAATTAAAAAACAAGCTAGTAACTGAGGTTGAGCCTCCATTGGTTGCCCAAGAGCCTCACTGTGGTGCATTTGATTAACTCTGTTGTAATTGCTTACTTGAGTGAAATGAAGTGCCAGGTTAACAAGAAAGCAGGTTTCTCAAAGGACCCCAGAAAATAGGGTCAGCGTAGAAGGTAAATCCGATTACTGATATGCTGCATGTATGCACAAATTTACAATACTGGCATTATTACACTGAATTCAGGTAAAGTTAAATGTTCAAGATTTATTTATTTTATTATTCTTATTTATAAGATAGATGTTAAGGAAATATTGATTTCAAATTGTAGAAAGCAAAAACACGTTGGGTTACTCACTTTATTATTGGGTATATAATGTTAGTTTATTTACCTTAGCAAGCCAGTGGGTAATATGCCACAGACTGCTCTTAATGTGAATAAGGAATGAATATTATGTGGTATCTCTATTATTTCATGGTTTAATGTGTTTTTAATGGATTTGAGTATTCAAGATTTTTTATTTGAATTTTTTTCTTTTTTTTTGTGCCACATACACACATACAATACACTGCATTATGTTGTGAATGGAGTCTTGTAATTGAGGTGCTTTGGTTAAGCTTGGGGGGGGGGGGGACTTACTTTTGAGGGATTCTGAGAATATGATAACAGTGCAGGAGGACAGATCTATGTTTGTCTGCTCCACCAGAATACATAACGGGGAGCCGTTTGCGCGGACATCCTGTAGGGCCCGGGTCAGGCCCGACTCCTCCTGGAGGTAGAGCATTTCCACTGACAGGCCACGCTCCTGCAAGCACTGGCTTAGCGATTTGGGGTAATCCCTTTGAGAGGAAGAAAAACACTTTGTTATCTTGACAACTCTATATTACGTGAATCTGCTACCATGTAGAGAATCATAAATTGTTATTTAAAAAATGCTTTACCTGTGTATATATGTAATGATGTAACTGACTTTAGTTGGCATTAACACAAGTGTTCTCTAAAGATGTATTTACTTTTGTAGTTTGGTTTAGGTAAAACATTCAAGTCAATTTACTTTAAATCAGCAAAGAACTGAAGCAGCTACTGTCAGTTTGTATATGTTGGAAGTGAATAAATTTGTTTGGCTCAAGCCAAAAATTAGGGAGCAAGGGTTTCAGGTTTCTGTCAATAAAATACTTTCCTTGAATGGATGTCATATTTGTTGCTTTCTGATTGGAAATGTATTGTCAAACATATAAAAGACTGCTGTTTGTGTACAAACATCTTGTACATGATTTTTTTTTTGTGATGGTGTAAATGTAATGCGTGTGTTTTGTGCATAAGTTGTATAAAAATTACACACATATATATATATCTTTTTTGTGAAGTTACTGGTATGTAATGTAATGCTTTAATGAAATTGCTAACATATGAGGGCGATACATATTATGTTTTAATGGTTTTTAGATAGAAACCACATTCAGGAAGTGAATACTAGAATGTAATTCTGCGCTGACATAAAGCAGTTAAACAAAAATGTGACTATGTTAAAGCATAGTCAAGTACAAATTTTTGCATTAATGTAGGTGCACTGTATCATTTCCATTTTAAGGAGAAAATAGCACAGCTGACAGTACACAAAACATATGTTTTAATATTGATACTTTCTTCATATATTAAAGTCAGCAAATGCAGATAAATCTGATGATTAAAGCAGATTAACGTAATGTTTCTGGAATCATTTGTTTCTTCTAACAGACTATGTTTGAATAATAGAAAGATGTGTGCTTGTGGTATTAAATGGATAGCACATGTATAACTGGCTTATCAACATGAAAAGATAATTAACATGATTCATGTATTAGCCTATAAGAAGAAACTGAAACAGAAAAGCATAATCAATTAGCACGACAGTATAAAAACTGTCAATTTCCTGGATAAAACAAAGTCACTGGGAGTGCTCTCATCAAAGGCAATAAGGCTGCATAATTCTTGGCAAAATAAAATTATTTTTCCACTTAGAATCAGTCATAAAAAAATTAGGACACCCTATGAAAGCCTAGTATTTTTCAATATGCTGTGAGGTGTTTGAGAGGTTCCTTGCACGTGCAGCCCGTTTCAAGTCACCCCACAGCTTCTCAAGGGCATTAAGATCTGAGATTTGACTCGGCCATTCTAGGACTCATTTCTTAGCCAGTCCTTGGTTGATGTTTTGGGTCATTGTCGTGTTACAGGTCCAGTTCAGCTTCAGCTTTAATTTAATTTTCAGACAGATGGTTTCACATGTTCCTCAGGCACCCTCAGATACACAGAAGAATTCATCGTGGATTCTATAATAGTGAGCTGACCAGGTCCTGCTGCAACATGCAAAACTTGATCTCTGTTTTGGTGTCCAAATAATTCAATTTTGGACATATATGTCTAAAGAACATTATTCCAGAAGTCCTAAAACCTTTCTGATTGTAGAGGCATGCACTTTCACACCAGCAGTAGCCAGAGCCTGCTGTAGGTCAGGTGATGACATTTTTAAGTTTTTGGAGACCTCTTTTATCATGTTGTGGTCTGCTCTCAAGGTTGCTGGAACGACCAGACCTGGGCATGTTGGCAGTGGTTTTGCCCTTGCCAGACTCATAGGCTGCTACAATTTTTTTCTGAAGGCCTCAGGCAGCTCTTTTGCTCTCACCACGATGCTCACTTCAACAGTCAGGAGTACAGCTAACTAAATGTCTGAGGTTTAGAAAGGAAGAGTCATTCAAAATGCTGAGTGACAATGTACTAATCATGTGCACCTGGTATGATACCTGTGTGCGTTAAAATATGCATTTTTGAATAACTACATTTACAGAAGATTATGATGTAGTTATAAAGTATTTTCTTCACTTTTAATTGTTTAGTGATAGAACTGTAATCTCTCAGAATTGTTAGTGCTGAGATTAAATATCCATATATCCTATGTCCTAATTTTTTCACAACTTAGAGCTGGCTCTGCAATGAAACAAGAACCACAAAACTCAAAGTCTTTGCTACCATCAATAAAGATACTTGCAAGTACAGACATGATTCACATGAATACACAAATGTGAACAATGAGGCCTGGTTCAGCTGTGTTCATCCTGATGGACATACTCAATGTAACCCTCAATTTCAGTCCTTAACAAAGCAATATAAGTAGTGCATGAGTAGAAAACACATTGCCTGTGGAGTACTTCTGTGCTTACTGCATTCAGAACACACAAAAAGAATAGATAAAAAAATCCAGAGCATTCTTAAGTGTCAGTCTTCTATGAGCAATTTCGTCTGCATGGTTGTTTTTCTAAGAAGCAACTCTAAAGAAAGGGATTAACTTTATTTTATGACTGAATCACTGAAATCTGTTAAGAATTATTAAGCAACAACAAGCCAAATGATATCTTAGTATAAAGGGTTGTTGTGGACTTACATAGGAATAGACGCATGTGAGAGCAATCTTTAGGGAGCATCAAATGTATTTTCACTTCCTGTCATTCCATGGGTATCGTGTTATTAATATCTATCAAAAGGAGGCCACGGTGTGAATTGACTATCGGTAATGATTTAATAAAACAATTACTATTCAATTTGTAGTTGCTGTTCGGAAGCCTGGTGAATCAAAGAGGGTTACATGAACTTATAGAATAGAATTAATAGTAGTCATACATCTAGATAAAATAACCTCTAGCTGCTTAGATAGTTGTTGCATGTATACATCTCCTAAATTTCTAATTGAACTACTTGTAGTTCATATTTCTTTCATCCCCACAAGTACTCACAGGCACTTATTGGTGACAGAGAGGACCACACAGTCAGCTGGCTTCCGCTCCTCCTGCACCTGTCTGTAGAACTTCTGATACAGTGCTTTACGTCTGTCTGCTAGGGTGCTCCCCTCTGGTTTGGCTAAGGGTTTGAGAACAATGGTTTGAGGTTGGGAGAAAATGAAGGGAATATGGAATCAGTAACAGTGGTGGGCTGTTAAAGGGAAGCAGGCACAGAGCAGATTTATTAATTTGATGTTAAGTTGAACTGTATACACAGTTGCAAGAAAAAGTAGATTTTTTTTTTACTTGATCATTATCTTTAGTTAATTTATCACTGCTGCTAAACACAATCTTTATATAAACCTGAAAACAAAATGAGCAGGGGGTTGAACTGTTACCTAACCTGGAAAATGTGACGCTTGTAAAGCAATCTGCTGAAATTAATATTTAACTCCTTCTTTAATGAAATAAAGCCTATTAAAGTCCATCAAATCAAAATATGTGAAATTCATTTTCTTTGAATATTTGGTTTCCTTTTGCTGATTAAAGAAAACTGCCTCACAAAACAAGGTAGCTGAAAATGTACAACTCTGTAATGGACTACACGATTTGAACACTACCTACAAAAAAAGAAAACATTTAAAATAATTAAAAAAACGTTTAAAATTACTTTAGTGAGTTTACTTTAGCTGTGTTTCTGTGATGAAGCACATGGACTAAAAGACGTAAACTGATTTAGATTTTTAACATACAGGCTTATAACCTTATCAAACTTCAACAAATGTCAAGAGTATACAAATGAACATTTAACCAAACCAGAGCAATGCACATTTCAAGCAGAGTCAAAATCTTAAATCAATTGTACAGCCTTAAAAAAAACCTATAGCCCAACACGTTTTGATGGAGTAACATTTCATTAAACGTCTACGGTCACATACTGTTCACTTGGCTGAAAAGATCAAATTTAATTTAAATGTAATTTTAATTAAATTTAAAGCAGAAAAATTACACATTGAATGACAACACACCATGATTGGTATTGAGTTTTCCTATATCATGGTTATTTGATAGAACATAAAGGAATTTGCATATATTGTTTGTGTATTATGTATGTAATATATTTTGTTTTGTTTGAAGTCCAAGTGTGAATTTTAACCCTAATGCAGCCTTCAAGGGGTCAAAACGACCCCACTGTAAAATAGGAGACGCTTAAAGCTCAAAAACACACACAAGGGTTGGATAAAACAGCCTTCGTGGGTGTTACATCCAAGCAATGAACACGTGTGGGTCTTCTGATGCACAAGTTCATCCAACCGTTCATCTAGATAAAGCGTGTTGTGATTTATTGTCTGTCTGCGGCTATTTTATCCAACCCTTGTGTGGTTTTTGAGCATCTTTGACATCTTCGAAGGCTGCACGAGGGTTAAGGTGGATAATATGAAAGGCTAAGAAAATACATGATAGACATGTTTATAAAGGACAAAACACAAAAAGTGAAATAGAATGCCATAAAACATGTCAAATGTTGTGCATTCAACATTACAACAACCATTATGCAAAAATGTTTCAGACTACCACATTGTAAGGTTTTATATTTAATTAAAACAACATGGCATGAAGAATGCAGCTTGAACAAAACTTCTTTCCTTAAAGGACTTGTTGAGAAATTTTTAGCACCATCTTTAAACACTGTATACAGCAGGCTTCTCAATATGTTCATAATATACAGAAAAATAAAAACTCTTATCATTATTCTGCCACCTATCAGCCTTTAAATATGGACCAGCCGTCCACAGTGTATTTTGAGGATTCACTTAAGTAAGATGTTTATCTTAGGACAAAAAAGGCAAACTATAAATGCAGGGGGGGAAAAAAATATGAAAGAAGAATTCTACAGCAGATGATGGAGTCCTCTGCTGATCTGTTCAACTGCATGTTTGTTTGAGTAACTTTTCAGTGTCGGGCGCCTGTCAGTCGTGGAAGAGGAGGACCTATTCAGGGATAAAGAAGTAAAAAGAAGGGAAAAAGTTACATCAAGTTAACGTGACATCTTATTTTGTTTAAAAAAAAGGCTAAAACCATTTACACTTATATAAGCGCAGAAAAAAACATGTGGGGGAAAAAAATGCACCTGGAGCAGACAGAAGTGGAGGGCGAGAACTCTTTAGAGAAGGAGGGGCTCCTCTAATCCCATGTGAGCTCCTAGGTCCTGGATGGGGGAGTAAAGGTCCACGAGATGAAGGGACACCGTAAGGAATGTGTGAGGATGACAGGGGGCCTCGTATAGGTGGGGCCCCAATTGACAGGCCGGGAGGTCGATGCAAGGACAACAGAGGAGGTGGTTTGGTTTTGGGGTAGGAACCTAAGAAGAGAGAGAGGAGACAGCAAAGGTGCCTAAATAAAAAGCTCATAACTGTTTTTTTGTTTTTTCATTTGCTATTCCAGATTTTTCACCACACTCTCTTTTAGTGATAAAAATTTAACAGAAAAACTGTTGTCTAACCTGGTGAAGGCAAGAGAGGCGCAGGTGTAGAAGGAGAATGGTTCACCATAGAACTCCCCACGGACCCAGACTGGTGTTGTGGGGGCCCAGGTGGAGTAGGAAGTAGAGGCGGTGGTTTCCCTAATCCTGGAGGTAACATATTACCCCTCTCTCCCTCAGTGTTGGAGACTGAAACTAAGAAAGAAACATAACAACCACCACCCATAAGATACATATGATCCAAAGAGAAGGAATGAACAGGAGAAGTTAAAAAACAGTGAAGATCACTTGTCACAGCTTTTGACAGTTTAATCAGCTCCGCACCTTGTATGTGCTCCAGCCGGGAATGGACATAATCTGTGATGGTTTCCAGCTCCTCAGGGTAGAGGTGCACTCCCTCAGCTAACAGCAATAGAAGTTGACGGGTTTCCGAGGGAACAGTGTGTCGCTCGATCTTATCTCGATCTATAAAATCATCTAGCAGCTGTGACGCCTGAGCTGCAATATCTGCAGGGTCCCTCGGCGGGCGTTCCTTGGCTAAACCACGACCATACTCTGCTGCAACAAAGTCCATGGCTTGGTCTTTGGGCATGTTACGATGAACTAGAAGGGGATATGAGAGGTTTAAAAGTCACGAAAAAAGCAGCAAAAGACAGGTAAAATAGATATAATATTTAAAAAAAACATAATACTCTTGGACAGATTTAGATCGCTAATGTGTTAGCAGGTAGTTTTAAAAAACAGTTGTAGAGGGAGGGAAATATGTGTTATTTAATTTTTTTATAATAGATCTGCATTGAATACCATTGTTTTTTGAACATAAAATAACTGACAATTTGATTTTAAAGCACTATAAGAACTTTTACATCACTTTTTATTTGTGTATGTAAATGATTTGAAGTAAGAAATAATTTCTGTGTTGACCAAGTTAATGATACATTTGGACTAATTTTATTGTGGATGTATTTAGTGTATTTGCTGGCATCAGAGTAGCCTCATGAAAACAATTAAATTCCTTGCACAGTTGTAATGGCCATGCTTTACTGTATATTTGGTTTGCTTGTATGCGTTGCGCAATAACGTTCTTTTTTATTAATTACTTACTGTTAATGATACTGAATGTATGTATATGTGGAAGCAGAGTCATGGTCACTGAATTTCTTGTTAGGCTGAAATGAAACCACCACCAATAGAAAAATACTGGTTGGGACCTCAATTGATTTTTCACGCTGGTATTATTTTAGACCTGCCCTAAAAATGCTGGTTGAAAAGAAGACCGACATGCCTGTCATAAGTCAACTTCCAAAGAGCTCTGCTATTTGTTTATTCTTATCCGCTGTAGGAAGATTGTGGTATGGAAATGATGGCTATGGAAACAGTTATATTATTACTGTATTACACCAAAACAAAATGTTAATGTCTTCATATGTGGTATCAGTATTAATTGTCATCAGGGTTGATGACCATACGTATGTTTAATAATTTGTCACTGCACAAAACTGAGTGAAACTGTAGACTGTAAAATACAGTCACAGTGAAAATGTTTTGCTTTTCCTCAGTCTTTTGTGTGTGAATTTAACTAAAACTAAACTGGTGAATTCCTTATATAACTGTGTGCACATCACAGATAAGCACTAGTGAGCACTCTGTGCTTATAATTAAAACTACTGGTTAAAATAATTCCAAGCTGTGATAAAGTTTTTTTTTTTTTAGTTCTTGGTTTGACATTGTAAGAAATGTGCTCACTTGCTTTCGTAGTAAATCTAAGATACAATCAGCTAGCTCAGCTCATAGATGAAGGTAGAAGACCGGAAGATATAACACATGGATGTGTTGTGAGAAATGGATAGACATAAAAAAAATTAAAAAACAAGCTAGTAACTGAGGTTGAGCCTCCATTGGTTGCCCAAGAGCCTCACTGTGGTGCATTTGATTAACTCTGTTGTAATTGCTTACTTGAGTGAAATGAAGTGCCAGGTTAACAAGAAAGCAGGTTTCTCAAAGGACCCCAGAAAATAGGGTCAGCGTAGAAGGTAAATCCGATTACTGATATGCTGCATGTATGCACAAATTTACAATACTGGCATTATTACACTGAATTCAGGTAAAGTTAAATGTTCAAGATTTATTTATTTTATTATTCTTATTTATAAGATAGATGTTAAGGAAATATTGATTTCAAATTGTAGAAAGCAAAAACACGTTGGGTTACTCACTTTATTATTGGGTATATAATGTTAGTTTATTTACCTTAGCAAGCCAGTGGGTAATATGCCACAGACTGCTCTTAATGTGAATAAGGAATGAATATTATGTGGTATCTCTATTATTTCATGGTTTAATGTGTTTTTAATGGATTTGAGTATTCAAGATTTTTTATTTGAATTTTTTTCTTTTTTTTTGTGCCACATACACACATACAATACACTGCATTATGTTGTGAATGGAGTCTTGTAATTGAGGTGCTTTGGTTAAGCTTGGGGGGGGGGGGGGACTTACTTTTGAGGGATTCTGAGAATATGATAACAGTGCAGGAGGACAGATCTATGTTTGTCTGCTCCACCAGAATACATAACGGGGAGCCGTTTGCGCGGACATCCTGTAGGGCCCGGGTCAGGCCCGACTCCTCCTGGAGGTAGAGCATTTCCACTGACAGGCCACGCTCCTGCAAGCACTGGCTTAGCGATTTGGGGTAATCCCTTTGAGAGGAAGAAAAACACTTTGTTATCTTGACAACTCTATATTACGTGAATCTGCTACCATGTAGAGAATCATAAATTGTTATTTAAAAAATGCTTTACCTGTGTATATATGTAATGATGTAACTGACTTTAGTTGGCATTAACACAAGTGTTCTCTAAAGATGTATTTACTTTTGTAGTTTGGTTTAGGTAAAACATTCAAGTCAATTTACTTTAAATCAGCAAAGAACTGAAGCAGCTACTGTCAGTTTGTATATGTTGGAAGTGAATAAATTTGTTTGGCTCAAGCCAAAAATTAGGGAGCAAGGGTTTCAGGTTTCTGTCAATAAAATACTTTCCTTGAATGGATGTCATATTTGTTGCTTTCTGATTGGAAATGTATTGTCAAACATATAAAAGACTGCTGTTTGTGTACAAACATCTTGTACATGATTTTTTTTTTGTGATGGTGTAAATGTAATGCGTGTGTTTTGTGCATAAGTTGTATAAAAATTACACACATATATATATATCTTTTTTGTGAAGTTACTGGTATGTAATGTAATGCTTTAATGAAATTGCTAACATATGAGGGCGATACATATTATGTTTTAATGGTTTTTAGATAGAAACCACATTCAGGAAGTGAATACTAGAATGTAATTCTGCGCTGACATAAAGCAGTTAAACAAAAATGTGACTATGTTAAAGCATAGTCAAGTACAAATTTTTGCATTAATGTAGGTGCACTGTATCATTTCCATTTTAAGGAGAAAATAGCACAGCTGACAGTACACAAAACATATGTTTTAATATTGATACTTTCTTCATATATTAAAGTCAGCAAATGCAGATAAATCTGATGATTAAAGCAGATTAACGTAATGTTTCTGGAATCATTTGTTTCTTCTAACAGACTATGTTTGAATAATAGAAAGATGTGTGCTTGTGGTATTAAATGGATAGCACATGTATAACTGGCTTATCAACATGAAAAGATAATTAACATGATTCATGTATTAGCCTATAAGAAGAAACTGAAACAGAAAAGCATAATCAATTAGCACGACAGTATAAAAACTGTCAATTTCCTGGATAAAACAAAGTCACTGGGAGTGCTCTCATCAAAGGCAATAAGGCTGCATAATTCTTGGCAAAATAAAATTATTTTTCCACTTAGAATCAGTCATAAAAAAATTAGGACACCCTATGAAAGCCTAGTATTTTTCAATATGCTGTGAGGTGTTTGAGAGGTTCCTTGCACGTGCAGCCCGTTTCAAGTCACCCCACAGCTTCTCAAGGGCATTAAGATCTGAGATTTGACTCGGCCATTCCAGGACTCATTTCTTAGCCAGTCCTTGGTTGATGTTTTGGGTCATTGTCGTGTTACAGGTCCAGTTCAGCTTCAGCTTTAATTTAATTTTCAGACAGATGGTTTCACATGTTCCTCAGGCACCCTCAGATACACAGAAGAATTCATCGTGGATTCTATAATAGTGAGCTGACCAGGTCCTGCTGCAACATGCAAAACTTGATCTCTGTTTTGGTGTCCAAATAATTCAATTTTGGACATATATGTCTAAAGAACATTATTCCAGAAGTCCTAAAACCTTTCTGATTGTAGAGGCATGCACTTTCACACCAGCAGTAGCCAGAGCCTGCTGTAGGTCAGGTGATGACATTTTTAAGTTTTTGGAGACCTCTTTTATCATGTTGTGGTCTGCTCTCAAGGTTGCTGGAACGACCAGACCTGGGCATGTTGGCAGTGGTTTTGCCCTTGCCAGACTCATAGGCTGCTACAATTTTTTTCTGAAGGCCTCAGGCAGCTCTTTTGCTCTCACCACGATGCTCACTTCAACAGTCAGGAGTACAGCTAACTAAATGTCTGAGGTTTAGAAAGGAAGAGTCATTCAAAATGCTGAGTGACAATGTACTAATCATGTGCACCTGGTATGATACCTGTGTGCGTTAAAATATGCATTTTTGAATAACTACATTTACAGAAGATTATGATGTAGTTATAAAGTATTTTCTTCACTTTTAATTGTTTAGTGATAGAACTGTAATCTCTCAGAATTGTTAGTGCTGAGATTAAATATCCATATATCCTATGTCCTAATTTTTTCACAACTTAGAGCTGGCTCTGCAATGAAACAAGAACCACAAAACTCAAAGTCTTTGCTACCATCAATAAAGATACTTGCAAGTACAGACATGATTCACATGAATACACAAATGTGAACAATGAGGCCTGGTTCAGCTGTGTTCATCCTGATGGACATACTCAATGTAACCCTCAATTTCAGTCCTTAACAAAGCAATATAAGTAGTGCATGAGTAGAAAACACATTGCCTGTGGAGTACTTCTGTGCTTACTGCATTCAGAACACACAAAAAGAATAGATAAAAAAATCCAGAGCATTCTTAAGTGTCAGTCTTCTATGAGCAATTTCGTCTGCATGGTTGTTTTTCTAAGAAGCAACTCTAAAGAAAGGGATTAACTTTATTTTATGACTGAATCACTGAAATCTGTTAAGAATTATTAAGCAACAACAAGCCAAATGATATCTTAGTATAAAGGGTTGTTGTGGACTTACATAGGAATAGACGCATGTGAGAGCAATCTTTAGGGAGCATCAAATGTATTTTCACTTCCTGTCATTCCATGGGTATCGTGTTATTAATATCTATCAAAAGGAGGCCACGGTGTGAATTGACTATCGGTAATGATTTAATAAAACAATTACTATTCAATTTGTAGTTGCTGTTCGGAAGCCTGGTGAATCAAAGAGGGTTACATGAACTTATAGAATAGAATTAATAGTAGTCATACATCTAGATAAAATAACCTCTAGCTGCTTAGATAGTTGTTGCATGTATACATCTCCTAAATTTCTAATTGAACTACTTGTAGTTCATATTTCTTTCATCCCCACAAGTACTCACAGGCACTTATTGGTGACAGAGAGGACCACACAGTCAGCTGGCTTCCGCTCCTCCTGCACCTGTCTGTAGAACTTCTGATACAGTGCTTTACGTCTGTCTGCTAGGGTGCTCCCCTCTGGTTTGGCTAAGGGTTTGAGAACAATGGTTTGAGGTTGGGAGAAAATGAAGGGAATATGGAATCAGTAACAGTGGTGGGCTGTTAAAGGGAAGCAGGCACAGAGCAGATTTATTAATTTGATGTTAAGTTGAACTGTATACACAGTTGCAAGAAAAAGTATGTGAATCCTTTGGGATTACATGGCTTTCTGCATAAATTGGTCATAAAATATGTTCTGATCATCATCTAAATCACAACAATAGAAAAACACAGTCTGCTTAAACTAATAAAGCACATACATACGTACAAACATATGTTTTCATGTTTTTATTAAACATAACATATAAACATTCACAGTGGAGGGAGTAAAAATGTGAACCTTTGGACTTAATAACCGGTTGACCCTCCTTCGGCAGCAATAACCTTAACCAAACGTTTCCTGTAGTTGCAAATCAGACCTGCAGAACAGTCTAGATGAATTTTGGACCATTCAGTTTCAGTGCAGCAATATTCTTGGGATGTCTGGTGTGAATCGCTCTCTTGAGGTCATGCCACAGCATCTCAGTCGGGTTAAGGTCAGGGCTCTGAATGGGCCACTCCTGAGGGCATATTTTCTTCTGTTGAAGCCATTGTGTTGTTGATTTACTTCTATGCTTTGGGTCACTGTCCTGTTGCATCACCCATAATTTATGGCAAACAGATGGTCTTAAGTTTTCCACAAAATGTCTTGATAAACTTGGAATTCATTTTTCCGTCAATGACAGCAATCCATCCAGGCTCTGAAGCAGCAAAGCAGACCAAACCATGACATCCTCTCCACTAGTCTATCGTACCATGGACAAGTGAACATCAAGGCTTTTAGAGATACTTTTGTAACCCTTTCTAGCGTCATGGAAGTCAACAATTCTTGATCGTAGGTCTTCTGAGAGCTCTTTTGTGTGAGGCATGGTTCACATCAGGCAATGCTTCTTGACAACTGTAAACTCAAAACTGGTGTGTGTTTTATAGAGCAGGACTGCTTTAACAAACACATCCAATCTCATCACATTGACTGGACTCCAGGTTGGCCGACTCCTGCCTCTAATTAGCTCTTGGAGATATCATTAGCCTAGGGGTTCACAAACTTTTCCCACCATACACTGTGAATGTTTACATGTTATGTTTAATGAAAACATGAAAACATAAAATGTTTGTGTGGTATTAGTTCAAGCAGACGGTGTTTGTTTATTGTTCTGACTTCGATGAAGATCAGAACACATTTTATGACCAATTTAAGCAGAAATCCATGTAATCCCAAAGGGTTCACATACTTTTTCTAGCAATTGTATGTGGTCTGGAGGAGCAAATGTACTTATCTTTGCAACACTATGGTGAGCTTTTTTTTTCCTACTGACCTGTTTAGCCAATATTTTATTTGAATATAAAAGGAACCAAACTGTTTGTGTGGGAAAAAATAAAACACAAAAACACTAACCATTTGGCAGATGCTTGTATCCCTCGTACTTCACATTTCCACTGTAGGTTTGTATTTGCTCTAGTTCTTCATAACTGAAAATTACATTAATGAGAAGAAAGAGTTTTGGTTTATGGTTACTGCAATGAGAAATAAGTAAACAAACAATCTGACCGAGGAAATAACTAGAGTTTGACTTAGCAGTCACTTGGAAGCAGAACCCTATTTGTATTGTTCTAAGGCTGCTAATGCGCTTCGTGCCTCCCAAATGTCAGTGTCAGAAAGTTACTACGCATATATTAAATGCGAAAATGTTACCACATGAAGTTCCTTTGGGACTACAACATGCTCACGAAAGCGTCCAATATGCCTTTGTATCCGTGTTAGCCGTAGATTGTTACCTCTCCAGGGCATCCTTCAGCTCTTCGGTCCTCTCCTCTCTGGTAGGGTACGGCGCTGCTCTCCGAAACAGGCGAAGCTGTTGAGCACTGGACAAAACAAGGAAGAGTTTTGTACGTTTTAACAAATGCAACTGTGGTCTGCTGTAATTAATCTGAAGCGTACACTTCTGCACTGTTTTGTTTTCAACGCATTGGCTTGCTACAACCTAGCATGTTAACTGCTAATGCTATGACCTACCTACCTTCCATTTGGGTTAGCTGGTGCACGTCTGGCAACCGCAGACGATTTGGCCCACGAGGACATTTTATCTACACCGTGAATTCACCGAACAAACCACGGCCTTTAACCACAACGAAATAAGAATATCATGTATCCTTTTCCTACTGGAATGATTATGGAGTCTTTAACGGAAGCCTCCCAACGGTGGAGAGGATGAGTTCTTCTTCTGGTGGTTTGCTCCGCAGCTGACTCGGCCGTTAGTGCCTCACACTGGACGGCAAAATGTAACACTCGATAAACTGAAGGTTTTTTACAAGGTTGTATGTGTCAGTGGTGCTACAGCAGGTCAATGCACATAATTACATACCTTTCTGTGTATAGCGATGCCTAATTTAGACCGTGCTTCTTTCACTGTTTATGTCCACTCAAGGTAAAACAATTTTAAATCAATATTTTAAGAAAACCTGTATACATTCTTTGTGGTTTTACAGACACCTAGGTCAATGTTTGAGCAATATTGGGAAATTTGATGGGTCTGGGTAATTTAAAAATAATCTGATTAGCTAAATAATACGAGCCTGATTTTTGGGAAACACTGATAGAGATTTATTTATGATAGAAAAATTCAATTCCAGTGAGAGATGTGCTTTTTCCCAGATTGTTTTCTTTTCCCATAGCAACTGTTGACTAACACTTCTTCTGTGAGGGGACAGTCTTTCATTTTCACTGTATAATTACTCTGCCTGAAAATTGTCAGTCAATACTTTGTATGCTGTATTGATTTCTTGCTGGCAAGTAAAGACAGAATAGATTTTGTGTGTTTATCGAAGAGACATTTTCCTAACAATTTATATTTCACTTTTCTTGGATACAATCTAAAACTTATTTTAAAAGGCCAGTTATACAGACAACATTATGTTGTAAAACTGACTAATTAAAGGAAAATGCATTCGTTAATTAATGACATTAATGTCATACAACACTTTCAATCACCAACATCAAAAGTATATATATATATATATATATATATATATATATATATATATATATATATATATACATATATATATATACACAGAGGCAGAGGAAAATGTCTGAGGAGTCAGCATGTTCAACTTCAGGTCTTCTGTTGTACTGTGGAGCTTCTGTCACGAAGACAAATTCCTCATATGTGTAAACATACCTGGCAATAAAGCTCATTCTGATTCTGATTCTGATTCTGATTCTTATTCTTTTTTTTGCCATGATTAGGGAAAGCTGTGGAAGCCAGTGAACTCCCCCTGAGTCTGTGTCTAATTGAGGATGGTTTATTTGTGGTAATCTCCTCTGAAAGGTTTGTCAGGTGACAGTGGTAACAACACATACATATAAATCTCTTCATATTCTATATTTAAGTCTCCATCCCAGACTCAGAGGAGGAGCATTCCAACCCAATACACACATAGGAAGTTATCACAGATAATCTGTGACTTTATAAATGTTAATGCAGCAGTAGCTCAGAGGTAGAGCTAGTTGGCCACGATTCGATTCCCGGCTTCCCCAGTAATGTGCCAAAGTGTACCTGGGCAAGACACTGAACCCCAAGTTGCCCCCAGTGTCTCAGCCTAAGCTGCATAGCACCTCTGCCACTGGTGTGTGAATGAGTGTGTGTGAGTAAATGGGTGAATGAGACGCAGTGAAGTTGAGTACCAATAGGTAGAAAAGTGCTAAACAAGTGCAGACCATTTACAATTACCATTTAATGCATAAACTGTAGTATAGTAAACAACATGCCATAAAACATATTGGAATTGTATTTATTGCAATATGATTGTCAATTCATGCAAATTTACATAGAAAAAAAGTAAGATACCACTTAATCTCCGTTATTACAGGCAAATGATTTGCAACTAAATATCAAGTCTTATTCTGATTAATCTGTTTTAAGAATATCTGTTTTAATTATTTTTCTCAAATGAAAATTGGTGGGTTAAAACAAAAGGTCAAAACAAACAAACAAAAAGGGTAATGTCTTCTAAGTTGTGTATCAGATCCAGATGTAAATATCTGGAGATAATCTGAAATATTGATCTCTTGTGTCATTGTTATCTTTTGATATCAAACCCAAATGTTTTCATCCTTCATAAAGAAATTAGCCTCACTGTTCCAATATTTTTACACTTAACCACACCTTGGAATAAATTGATATTACAGGAAAATTTAACAAAGTTGGAGGCATTATGGACTTTCATCTCTTTATACTTTAAACTAAAACCATTTCTGATGGGGAATTCAAAGCAATAGTATATAGTTTTTATTGTGGGACATCTATGAAAATATATACTGAGTTGTGTGAATTTGAAAATATCAAAAGCACCTTTTCTATTAGGTATCAATCCTTAATACACAGAAGATCAGACCTATGGAAATGAAGAGTTATTTTCTATAAAATAGTTTATTCCTAATCCCAGATGTGAACCGCAATTATGTTTATCCTCCTAAACTTGTTGTGTATACCAGTGCATATTGGCATAAAGAGTAATGAAGCAGCAAATCAACTAGCCAAAGGAACTACAAAACAGACTTGCATAGAGTAAATCTCAGTAGCACCAAAAGAATGATTAAGTAAAGGTTGATGGAAAGATGGCAGAAACAATGGGAGGAGTAAGGGCTGATGACTTTATGCTAAGCAAAGGCTGGTCGCAGAGATGAGATGCACAGGAAGAAGCAGGAGAGATGGGAGAGTAGTTTGAAGGCTTAGATCTCGTCACACTGTGCAGAATGACTCACTTTTTGGGATAGGGAAGCACATCACAGTGAATTGTAATTTTTGTGGCAGAGAAGAGACAGTCAAACATAATAGTATACTGTAAAAATATGAGACAAAGAAGGCAACTAATACAAAACCTTAAAAAGCCAAAGTACGGTTTGGGACAACAGAAGTCTTGGGGAGTATATGGTTATTAGTTTTATTTTTTAAATCATGTAGTTTGATAGGGAAGATAAAAACTGCGTAAAACTGCGATAAAAATTGCCCGTAGGTGTGAGTGTGTGACTTGTCTGTCTATATGTGTGGCCCTGCGATGGACTGGCGATCTGTCCAGGGTGTACTCGCCCATAACCAGCTGGGATAGGCTCCAGCACGCCCGCGACCCCTTCGGGGAATAAGCGGTAGAAGGTGAATGAATGAATGATAGGGAGCCCCAATTCAGACTCCATTCCGGTTGGTGGCGGTAATGCGCCATAATGTTGTTTCGCAACCGTTGATTAACTCTAAAAAGAAGGAGAAGGATAGGCATATATGGAAGTCTTGTACGTCCAGTGTGTATGGGCGAGTACTCGCGTTTATGTCGCGCGGAAACGCACACGCAATGGACCGTGAGCGCGCCACGGTGGTGACAGTCGCCATTTTATTTTGAAAATCAAACTGAACGCACAGCGATTCTTCCATTTCGTTAAGTTTGTTGAGGGGAGATAGAAGGATGAACAACTGAATCACTTTCTTGGGAGCATGGTAAGAATTATATACGGTGAAGAACAGCCGATAGGTTTATATAGAACACATAACTAAGCAGCGATTGTAAGACTGCAATGGCCGTTAGCCTTCACCACAGGTATGGTGTATTTGCTGAAAAAGAGGCTGTCATAGTCGCATCACGAGATCAACACGCTCATAATATATCAGTGTTTTTTGCAAATGGTCTCTAATTAAATACACGAGATTGTTACTGGACCCTATATTGACATAATCACCGTTTAACGTTTACGTGCTTTTGTGGCTAGTTAGAATTTGCAACTACCGTGTCCATAGACTAGTCGGAGCCCAAAAATAAGCTAACGTTAACAAGGTTAATGCTAACGTTCGCAGACACGATCGAGTGGAACGCCTGTTCGGGGCCTTTAGCCTCTTAGTATCCCGATGTGTAACAGTCTCGTAGCTTAAGTATTTCGTTTGCTGCAACAATTTGCCACAAAACTCTAAAGGTCGCAGATGGGTTTTTAGATTAGCTTCTCACGCGCTTGCATTGCTGTTGCTAATGTTGGCTACGTGTAAATGCTAATTTCTTACCCTCGAGCTAGCTCGTAGCCAACTGGGAGTGTGTAACATATCGGTGGTTAACGTGAAAGCTCAAGAAGGTTTGCTAATTAATATGAATTAGTTCATGCACGCCATTTGCACGGGGGGATTCGGGTTACCCTTGTCAACAAATTTATAAAGTAATCTAGCTAAGTTATCCAGTAACGTTATACATGTTGGCTAACCATGACTTGGAATTCCCTCTAGAAAGTGTACCACCATGACGGTGATAGCTTAAACGGCTAGCTAGGTGGCTTCACTTGTTTGCAAGAACAACGTTAGCAAATCTGAAAGGTTACTTTTGTTTAAACTATCGTCCCATCATTAAAACTATTGTTAAAACATACTTTCCTTCACGTTCTGCAACACGGAACGAGACTGTGCTTTACTGAAAAGATTATACAATGTTGGAACTTCAATAGTTGCTTCTTTGTTTCACTTGGTGACTCTCTTGTAAACTATGTCCATGTGTTCTAGTTATGAGTTTCCGGTTAGCTGCTCCTGATGCTGTGTACTTATGGATTGGTCCACAAAACTATCGCAGGCATTAGATGGAAAAGTGTGTTGTGATAGTGAGTAAATAACCAGCGATGAAACAGTGTGCCAGATGGTACAATCGCGGCCTAGTGCATGCTACCGGTATAGCGAATTTGTATAACTCCTTCAGACTTGATTAGGACGGGCACACCAAATGTCGTTGTTTTTCAATAACTATGTCCCTCGTTTCACGGTTTATTTACAGATAAGTTATCTTGCAGGAAAAAGGTGTTTGAGGCCACTCTTGGTTTGTCCAGTAGGTAGGCCTCAAAGCCTGTCGAATATTTTAAAAAATTCTCTGTACATAGTAAGCAATAATAGAATTTCTCTACCTCGCCTTTTTTTTAATAGTGGTATTATTTTTGAGGGTGAAAACTGATAGGTCTAGGTCATAAGGTTTTGCATTGTGGTTATTACATGATCTGCAACAGGTGTGGACCAGCTCTTGGTAGCATAGCGCTGGTTCGCAATTTACATACTAGATTAAGCATTTTAAATTGTAATATACTTATCACATACAGTGTATTACTTCAAATTTCTAGTTTACAAGATGCACCTTGATAAATATCACTTTGAGAGAGTTTTTGTCTAGTCTCAAAATGACTTTTGCATGTTAACTTTTTTTTTCCCCATTTAATTACAGATGCTGACCTTGATGTTAAACTGAAGAACTCTACCTAGAACTGGGGGCCAGTTATTAGGGAAAAGTCAACTGGAAGCAAAAAAAATTTCACACCTTTTGGGGGGGGGGGAGCAGAAGTAACCTATCTCTGAAGTGACTAAAGGGGAATAATGGTGATTTTGCGCCGTGCTCGGCCGCCTGCTTCCGCCCCAACCAGCAATGAATCTTGACTCGCTTTCGCTGGCTTTGTCTCAAATCAGCTATCTGGTGGACAATTTAACAAAGAAAAATTACAGAGCCAGCCAGCAAGAAATACAGCATGTAAGTTACTGCTAATATATTGTACTTTTCACAATTCTAATGTCTTACCTATTGATTCTGTAACATCCCCCAACCCCCTCATCAGATTGTAAATCGTCACGGACCTGAGGCAGACAGGCATTTACTACGCTGTCTCTTCTCCCATGTGGATTTCAGTGGCGATGGTAAAAGTAGTGGCAAGGATTTTCACCAGGTAATTACATTACATATCTATTGATAATTTATAAAAGTCTTTGTGAAATACATGTGTAAGAGAAGATCTGATCATTATGTGCATGTTTTGCTTTGTTCATCTCAAGTTGGCTATTGGCAAGCGCTTCACTTGAGCTTTAATGGCTGGCGAGCGTGTCTAAATGTAAAATATAAGTAGTTGTTGTTATTGGTTCTCACATCTACAATGTAAGTGTCAGCAAGTAAGTATATGGTCATTTCAGGTGTATTTTTTTGCTGCTCATCACTTTTAAGCAGTTTAGTGATTTACCCTATGCACAACGATGTCTGGAAATTGTTTTAGAAAGCTTTGCTTAGTGGCATTTAGCCTTTTTGTTTAATATTTACATGATTGTATACAATTTCAAACTGATGTAACTCGTAATATAATCATTTTTGCTCTCCCTTTACTTTTATTTCCTTTACTCTCCTTCACTATATGTCTCCTTTATCAACTTGGCCAAGACACAGTTTCTGATTCAGGAGTGTGTCTCGCTGATATCGAAGCCAAACTTTATCTCTACGCTGTGTTACGCCATTGACAATCCCTTGCATTACCAAAAGGTAGGGAGCAGATGAAGAAATTTATTATTACTGTGGTAGCTTTAATCACAATAGGTAAAGACTTGTTACAGCAAACTTTCAAATTACAGTTTTTGTTCATCTTTTCAGAGTTTGAAGCCATCAGCACATTTATTCACTCAACTAAGTAAAGTTCTTAAGCTCAGCAAGGTTCAGGAGGTAAGGTCTGCCAGGAACTTTGACTGCCATTCAGTATTTGTTTACACTTGTGAAGGCTGAAGGCAACCTATCTATAATGTAACGACAATATTTGTCCTAGGTGATATTTGGCCTTGCTTTACTTAATTCCAGTAACGCCGATCTTCGTGGGTTTGGTAAGTATTTCTGTTTTAAAATAAGGTCTTTTTGTATGAAATTGCATCTAGAAAGAACTGAGACTTGATGAGAAAGGTATGAAAGTGGTAATGAAACCTTGAAAGAGTCCCTGCTTTAAAAAACAAACAAACAACCTTTTTGTTTCTTAGCTGCACAGTTAATCAAACAGAAACTTCCAGACCTCCTGCGGTCATACGTTGACGTAGATCTTGGAGGAAACCAAGAAGGTGGCTTCCAAGACATTGCAATAGAGGTCTTGCACCTATTGCTCTCCCATCTATTGTTTGGCCAGAAGGGAGCCAGTGGGGTAGGGCAAGAGCAGATTGACGCCTTCCTCAAGACACTTTGCAGAGGTATATTATTAACCCAGTTGTCATACTGTTAGGCATACAAATGGTTACATTGATTTGTCAGTGAATCTGTAAATAAAAGTTCACCTTCAGTCTGTTTCTGTGCCTCTTAATTTTGGTGTTTCAGATTTCCCCCAGGAGCGCTGTCCTGTGGTGCTTGCGCCACTGCTATACCCTGAAAAACGGGACATTCTGATGGACAGGCTCCTACCAGACTCCGGGGAGTTAACTAAGACCATGATGGAGAGTTCTCTTGCAGAATTCATGCAAGAAGTGGGCTATGGCTTCTGTGCTAGGTAACTCTTCTATCTAAATTCTCTAAATGTTAATTTACCATTACCACCATCTAATGTGTAAAGTAATCCTAGATAAAATCATGGTAGTAATTTGATGCACTGGTTGTTAAGAATTAGGTTGACTTTGTCAGCATATCTGCAATTCAGCATGTCTGATAATTGATTTGCTATATTAATGTTAAAGATGATGACTTAGAGTAATAACCCCCCCCCCCCTCCCCTTTAAGTGTGGATGAGTGCAGAAACATAATCCTCCAGTATGGCGTGAGGGAGGTGACAGCCAGCCAGGTAGCTAGAGTCCTGGGCATGATGGCTCGTACCCACTCTGGCTTAACTGATGGCATCCCACTACAAGTGAGTTGTGTTCTGGCTTTTGACATTACCACCATCCTGATATCCACCAATGAGTTCTAAAACTCTACAAAACAGAAAAACCTGTTTTCAAATTTTCAACCTCCAATGTACAGTGGTACCTCGAGATAAGAGTTTAATTCGTTCCAGAACCGAGCTCGTAAGTCAATCAGCTCGTATCTCAAACGAATTTCATCGCAGTTGAACACCTGTTGTGGGATGTAGCCTTCCCTTGCAACAAGCGCAGCAAACTTTTGGATGTACGTATCGGCTGCTTTCACATCCCACATTCAATCACTCGTACACCACGCTCATATTTTTCTATTATTTCTTGCTTTAGTTCTATCGACATCATCCTCTTCTTTCTGTCACCGTTGTCCTTGGCACTCACTTTCTTCGGCCCCATGATAACACACAAAAATCAAGCAAAAAAAAAAGAGTACAGCACACAAGATGCACTTTGATTCAAACGGGTAACACATGCGAGTGAGCGAGAGATGCTCTCGGATGATGCTCGACCCTGCGCGCCAACTAGCGGGACGCTCCGGAAACACGGCCTCAGATTTGGGCTCATATCTTGAACGAAAATATGGCCCGAGCTCCGGCTCATATCTCAAAAAACTTGTATGTTAGGCTGCTCGTATCTCGAGGTTCCACTGTATTTGTTTCAGTAATTGTACTAAATCTTAGGAAATTTCTGTTTAAGGGAGTTCTTGATATTTGAGTACATTTGACTTTTTTGTTTTTCCTTTCCCTTCCTTACTCCCTTTCCCTCAGTCGATTTCTGCTCCAGGAAGCGGAATCTGGAGTGATGGTAAAGATAAAAATGATGGCTCACAGGCGCACACGTGGAATGTTGAGGTTCTCATTGACGTTGTGAAAGAAGTGGTAAGTGAACAATTAGTTTATTTCAAAATTAAATTTAAATCTATATTCACTGTGTGACTACCCGTTGTCATCTTCAAACAGCATTTTATTTCTAGGTACACTTGCACACAGGTTTTGAGGTAACTTGACTTGTACATTGTTTCTCACATCTTTAAAAACTTCCTGTTGTGAATTTGAAGAAAATCCCTGGCTTTGCAAGTGTACCTATGAGAAATGGTGCTGGTTTGAAGCAAAATGAGAATTGCAGAATGGCATATTTTTACTGTATAATTTCCCACACCTTGTCAGAAAATGCAAATGCACAGCTAAAGTGTTTAAAATGACAAGAATACATTTGAAACAAACTGTCTTGCAAGGAAAACTAATTTGCCCCAGATTGTTTTTCAACTTTAATACAGTAACTACAAACAGAAGTGTTTCAGTTTGATACTGACCAGTATAAGCCTTATCTTGTCTTAAGATATCATTTTGACTGCGTTCTAGAATCCCAACTTAAACTTCAAAGAGGTGACATATGAACTGGACCACCCTGGCTTTATAATTCGTGACAGTAAGGGTCTGCAAATAGTAGTATATGGCATTCAAAGAGGGTTGGGAGGGTTGGAGGTCTTCCCTGTTGATCTCATTTATCGGCCATGGAAACATGCAGAGGGACAGGTAAGTGACAGCATCTTCTACATTATGTCAAAGTATTGATACTTTATTACATTATAGAGCTAAT
Organism: Macropodus opercularis; assembly: GCA_030770545.1. Classification (NCBI taxonomy): domain Eukaryota; kingdom Metazoa; phylum Chordata; class Actinopteri; order Anabantiformes; family Osphronemidae; genus Macropodus; species Macropodus opercularis. The sequence goes on along the minus strand of CM061094.1, from coordinate 4,297,351 downwards.
GCGTTTCTTTTCTTGTCATTCAGTTGTCGTTCATTCAGCATGCTCTGATGAGCTCAGAGGTGTTCTGTTTTGCTGACTACCCTTGCCACACTGTGGCCATTGACATCCTTAAGGCCCCACCAGAAGATGACAACCGGGAAATTGCCACCTGGTATGGCTCTTTTTAAACAACGTAACTGTTACATAGGCAGCAGAGCAGCGGTCTCCAACCTTTATTTGCGCCACAGACTGGTTACTTGAAAAACAAACCGGTATAAACAACGTGCTTAAAAATAGCAAGCAAATTATTCAGTGCTTTTTTTGGGGGGGGGGTGATGATCTCTGGACATTCTGGCTTAATCTTAATCCAGAACACTGGCAAAGTTGACAGTAGCCTTAAAAGTATGTTTCAGACATTTGCAGTGTCCAACATTTGATCTTCTTGCACGACAGTCTCAATTCAACAATGATTTTAGAATTTTGGCTCAGTCTCTTCTGAAACCCCTTCTAATGTTTGAAACATCAAATATTCCTCTGAAAAACTGCTCACTTGTGAACAAAGTAAAAGATCTTTCTGACTTCAGTAATCAATGTATATTATTTATTATATTAATATAACTACTACTAGTTCACAATGTTTGACTTTCCATAACTCTTCTCAGGAAAAGTCTGGACTTGGTGGAGAGCCTGCTTAGGCTGTCTGAGGTGGGCCAGTATGAGCAGGTGAAGCAGCTGTTTAGCTTTCCTATCAAACATTGCCCAGATATGTTGGTGCTGGCATTGCTGCAGATCTCCACCTCTTGGCACACTCTGCGCCATGAGCTCATCTCTACCCTCATGCCCATATTTCTGGGCAACCACCCAAACTCTGCCATAATCCTGCATTACGCCTGGCATGGACAGGTTGGTTTTGGTCTGGCTTACTGTTGATTTCAAGTTGGGTTATATTTTGTATTGATTGCGTATAAACCGGGTGGTTATTTTCCCCCAGGGGCAGTCTCCCTCCATTCGTCAGCTAATTATGCATTCAATGGCCGAGTGGTACATGAGAGGGGAGCAGTATGACCAGGCCAAGCTTTCTCGCATCCTGGATGTGGCCCAGGACTTGAAGGTATATTGGAAAATACAAGTCATTGACATGAAGCCTACTACTAACCTTTAAACTAAACCTGACTAATCAGGCAAAAGTATAGCACACAGGACTGAACTTGACGTGTTATGGTTTGACAAATTAGAGGGTTTAGGTGTATACTATGGATCTAATGGCATTATTTTTCAAATTACACTAGAAATGGAGAGAAGCAGAGGTATGTATAGTATGACCTTCTGTTAAGTGACGCCAGTGTAGCACCTTCTTTGATACAAAATGTGTCAGCTTTGCAGATGCTTTTAGCAACTAACTTTTTAAACAACAAATGCAGCCGAACACAAAGGATTTATTCCCATTTACTGTTACTGAAAATGCTTATTTGCTGTTTTTTGGATATTCAAGTTAAATTAAACTTTACTGTTTTTGGCATTAATTGACAATTACAATATTTGAATCCACTCTACAAATTATTATTTAATATGCATATTTCCTTGAATTCTGGCAAATCTCATCTTGAATGTTGTCCATAACACATTTTTCTTTTCTGCAGTCTCTGTCCATGCTGCTCAATGGTATTCCATTTGCCTTTGTCATTGACCTTGCTGCACTTGCCTCCCGACGTGAATACCTCAAACTTGACAAATGGCTGACTGACAAAATCAGAGAGCATGGGGTAAGCGTTTGCCAAGCAGTTACTTTCAAATCTCTTAAGATGAATTGTTCTTATAGTACCTAAGAACATTTTTGTGCCCTCCAGGAACCTTTTATCCAGGCCTGTGTGACATTCCTGAAGAGGCGTTGTCCATCAATTATGGGGGGTTTGGCTCCAGACAAGGACCAGCCCAAAAGTGCCCAGCTGCCGCCAGAGACCTTAGCCACCATGCTGGCCTGCCTACAGTCTTGTGCTGGGTGAGACTGCTTAGGTTTCTGCTACCAATGAGTACATCTTTGTAGTTTTTATTATTATTTATTTTTTAATTTTCACTGCATTACCATTTTTACCGTATGTTAGGGAGATGTAAATGATCAAATTATTGATGTAATTTCCACAAAATAAATGTTCTTCTTTATTCATGATAGATGAATTGATTGATTGATTTTTCATTTCTGCACTTAGGAGTGTATCCCAGGAGCTGTCTGAGACTATTCTGACTATGGTCGCCAACTGCAGTAATGTCATGAATAAAGCCCGGCAACCACCACCTGGGGTAATGCCTAAGGGACGTGCCCCTAGCGCTGGCAGCCTTGATGCCATCTCACCTGTACAGGTATCAGTCTGTGCTGGCAAAAGTATTTTCAACTAATTATTATAACAGACAAAATTTAATGCATCTTGAACAAACAAATGTGGTGTTAAAACATGTCTCCCACTGACAGCCTACCCAACTTTCTTTTTGATTTGTTGTGCTGCTACTTTCTAGATGGACCCACTGTCTGGCATGGGCTCGTTGAACCTAGGGAATACAGCCACCTCTCACACACAGAGTATGCTGAGTTCAGCTTTTAGTAATCCTCAATCCCCAGCAAAGGCCTTTCCTCCCCTCTCCAACCCCAACCCCAGCACACCGTTTGGGTGTATGGACTCTGGTACTAAGCCATTTTGTTTTAGACATAAACACAGTCACACTGAACTGTAATAGTTTTCTATTCATTCTTTTGTCATTTAAATGAGACCTGAAATGTTATGTTTAATATTTTTTAATTGTGTCTTTACACAAATCAGTTTCTGTAGACAGTCTAAATCTAGAAAATGGTACAAATGAAGGTCACTTGGATATTGTTTAAAATAATTGAAGAGTTGTTTCTTTCAGGTCCCTTGGGCTCAGGAATTTGCTCTGGTATAGGTTCCAGTCTGGGAATGCCAACAGTGAGCACAGACCCTTTTGGCACAAGGAAGATGAGCACACCAGGCCTAAACCCGTCTACTTTTCCGCAGAGTAAGATGAAGGCCTGTAAGTGGTAGTGGTGTGACTGAGAGCCCCGCCCTGCGCTGCTCAGCACTGTATTTCCTCTAAATTCATAAATTAATGTGCAAATCAAAAGGAAATTTTATTTTCTATGGAAATTACTCATTACCACGTTTTTGGTTTAAATTGCTTTAAAACAAGAACTATGGGTTCATTAAATGGCCTCTGACAGGTCTCCTAGAGGAAATACAGATCAGTCTTCCATTCCTTGTCTGCTTATGCTTACAGTCCCACTATGATTTGCAGAAAAGTGAATTACTTTTCCAATGCTGTACCCACCAGTGGTGGAGCATGAGAGGACTCTTGTGGTTAATAATTCAGTCAAATGTTCTTTTCAGATGACCTTTCTCAGGTGTGGCCTGAAGCAAACCAGCACTTTAGTAAGGAGATAGATGATGAAGCAAACAGTTACTTCCAGCGCATATACAACCACCCTCCTCACCCAACTATGTCTGTGGATGAAGTATGTATTGCTGCATGGTTGTTTTTTTTTGTTTGTTTGTTTTTTTAGCACACACAACACATTCGTACTTGCTTCCAAAAGTTGACTGTTCTTGCCTTCCAGGTATTAGAGATGCTACAGAGATTCAAGGATTCAACCATCAAGCGCGAACGAGAAGTGTTTAACTGTATGCTTCGGAACTTGTTTGAGGAATACAGATTCTTTCCTCAATATCCAGATAAAGAGCTGCACATCACTGCCTGTCTTTTTGGCGGCATAATTGAGAAGGGTCTTGTCACCTACATGGCCCTAGGCTTGGCCCTTCGATATGTTCTTGAAGCTTTAAGAAAACCCTTTGGATCAAAAATGTATTACTTTGGAATTGCTGCCCTAGACAGGTTCAAAAACAGGTACTGTAATCTTTTCTTCTAAAGTGAATATTGATTAACAGTAATTGTGTATTAGACTGACCTGTTCTGTTTTTAGACTTAAGGACTACCCTCAATATTGTCAACACCTGGCTTCAATTGGTCACTTCTTGCAATTTCCCCACCATTTACAAGAGGTAAACAGGTTTCCTTAATTTGTGACTAGTTTAAAGTCTTTGCTTTTCTTAAACATCCTTGTAGACAAGGCATACCACATACAGATAAATTAAATCTCTCGCTCTGCTTCTTTCAATATCGTGTGTGCAGTATATTGAGTATGGCCAACAGTCACGGGACCCTCCGGTGAAGATGCAAGGCTCCATTACCACCCCAGGAAGTTTGGCACTGGCTCAAGTTCAGGCCCAGTCACAACAACCCGGTGTCCCCAAAGCCCCACAACCTGGTCAACCCAGTACTCTTGTTACCCCGACAACAACTACTACCACACCAGCCAAGACCACCACAATCACAAGACCAACACCCACCGGCTTCAAGAAGGACGTACCTGTGAGTTAACTTTTTTTTTTTTTTTTAATCCATGTATAAAACAATCACAGAATTGTATTTTCAAACAAGAATTGGTATATAACTTTTAAGTTACATTTCCATGTGACTATATATAGCCCTCCATAAACACTACCAACATTGACACCCTACTGGTGGCCACTGATCAAACGGAAAGAATTGTGGAGCCTCCAGACAATGTACAGGAGAAGATTGCTTTTATCTTCAACAACCTTTCTCAGTCAAACATGACACAGAAGGTAAAGTGAAACAGACAAATATTGGCTATATACAAGAACCGTGAACAAGGTTCTAAAACATTTTTAAAAATGTCTTTCAGGTTGAGGAGTTGAAGGAGACTGTGAAGGAGGAGTTTATGCCCTGGGTGTCTCAGTACTTGGTAATGAAGCGTGTCAGCATTGAGCCAAACTTCCACAGTCTCTACTCAAACTTTCTGGACACTCTGAAGAACACAGAGTTTGTCAAGATGGTTCTCAACGAAACCTACAGAAATATAAAGGTAAAATATTGAAACCTCAAACAGTACACACACTTTACCCATTGTCCCTATATTAAATACCTGTAATTTCTCTTAGGTTCTACTAACATCTGATAAAGCAGCTGCCAATTTTTCTGATCGCTCCCTGCTGAAAAACTTAGGCCACTGGCTGGGCATGATTACGTTGGCTAAAAACAAGCCAATCCTCTATACAGTAAGAAATTTGGTTGTGTAGCAACATGGTAGGCTCTGCTTGTAAGTCATATGGACCCCCCCTTCTCCTTCTTTCAGGATCTGGAAGTTAAATCACTCCTCCTGGAAGCCTATGTGAAAGGCCAGCAGGAGCTGCTTTATGTGGTTCCTTTTGTGGCCAAAGTTTTGGAATCCAGTGTGCGAAGCATGGTCAGTATTATGCTGACTGAGATGTCAAGGTTTTAGATTTCACCTTGTCTCATATTTATTTAAACCTTTTCCTAACGAATAAAACCTATTAACTCAAGTTGCTTCAATTACTAAAACTTTACTTTCACTACTTTGTAGATCTTCAGACCTCAGAATCCCTGGACTATGGCCATCATGAATGTTCTTGCTGAGTTGCATCAGGAACATGACCTGAAGGTATTTAAGTGCAAGCGTTATTACAGCTGGCTACAAAAGAGTAATTGATTGCAGTCCCTCTACATCATATTAAAGATTACTTATCAAGGCTGAAATAAAAGTAAATATGAATGTTTATCTTAACTGGTACTACATACTTTCCAGACATAACAATGTACCAGTATGAAAGTACATATTATTTGGGTGGCAGTGGCTCAGAGGTAGAGCTGTCGCCCACCAATCGTAGGATCGGTGGTTCGATGCCTGGCTTCCCCAGTCATGGCTGAAGTGTCCCTGGGCAAGACAGTGAACCCAAAAGTTGCCCCCGGTGTGTCAGCCCACGCTGCATAGCAGCTCTGCCACTGGTGTGTGTGTGTGTGTGTGTGTGTGTGTGTCTATGTCTATCGGTGAATGAGACGCAGTGTAGACGCTTTGAGTACCGATAGGTAGAAAGCACTATACAAATGCAGACCATTTACATATCTGCAACTTTTTCCAGATTTTTGCTCTGCCAGTATTGCCTAGCAATACAAGTGGTGGCAATGAGTAAAAGAACTAAGTAGGAAAAAAACAAACGAAATCTCAATGTACCAATAAATGGCTTCAATCACGTGTCTGTCAAATGCTTCTGTTCACTACAGCTCAATTTAAAGTTTGAGATTGAAGTTCTCTGTAAGAACTTGTCTCTTGACATCAATGAGCTTAAGCCAGGAAACCTGCTAAAGGACAAGGAAAAGTTAAAGAACCTAGAGGAGCAGCTGTCTGCACCAAAGAAGGAAGCAAAGCCTCCAGAGGAGATGTTACCAGTTTCGTCTACAGGTACAGGTCGTCTACTCACATTTAAACTTACTGTTATTTAAGAAGTATTACATTCAAGGTTGGGAGTGACTCTAATTTTTGCATCTCTTGTTAGGATCAGTCAATTAAAGTAATTTTTTTTTTTTTTTTTTTTTTTTTTTTTTGCATATATGCGTGATATAGATTTGTACCTTTAAATTTTTAACTACCCCTGATTTCTTTGTATACAGTACATTATTTACGATGAACACTGAAGTTTATTGGTTATCTAGGTTAAATTATTTAATGTGTGTATTGTGTTCCTTTTTTCTTGTGGTTTTAATCAAGTTAGCGTTTTGTGACCAACAGGAGACTTTGTTCCGTTTCCAGCTACTCCCTCAACCCCAGCTGCCACCACTACTACTTGCACAACCACCGGGCCCCCAACCCCACAGTTCAGTTATCATGACATTAATGTTTATGCATTGGCAGGCCTTGCCCCACACATTAACATAAATGTCAATGTAAGTATTAAATCCCACAAAAGACTGATTTTAAATGTTGTCAAAACTTTACTTGAGATAAGCTCACACACTTTTGCTTTGTCACATTTCTCTTTTTCTTATTTTATCTTCTTAACAATTCTCATGTGCCTTATGTCTGTCCTTTCAGATCCCTCTGCTACAGGCACATCCCCAGTTAAAGCAGTGTGTACGGCAGTCAGTTGAACGGGCTGTCCAAGAGCTAGTTCATCCTGTGGTTGAGCGCTCTATTAAAATTGCCATGACTACCTGTGAGCAAATTATCAGGAAAGACTTTGCCTTGGATTCAGAGGAGTCCCGTATGCGTGTAGCTGCTCACCATATGATGAGAAACTTGACTGCTGGAATGGCCATGATCACCTGCCGCGAGCCTCTGCTCATGAGTATTGCCACCAATCTTAAAAACAGTTTTGCTGCTGCACTTAGAGTGAGTTCATTGCCTCAATGCTTTGTCCCATGAAATAAGACATGGTTAAGGCTAAAGTTTAAATTAAACTGGTGTAGGGGGGAAAAAATGCATCAAATGTTTTGGGGGTGTTTTTTTTCCAACATGCTGATATTTAACATTAATGGTCACCAGGTATTCAAGATTAACGAAAAGTACATGTAACATTTCTGCTTCTCTAATTTAACGTGTTCTCTTAGGCACCAACACCTCAGCAGAGGGAAATGATGGAGGAGGCTGTAGCCAGAATTGCTCAGGACAACTGCGAATTGGCTTGCTGCTTCATACAGAAAACGGCTGTGGAGAAGGCTGGCCCTGAAATGGATAAGAGACTGGCCACGGTGAGTTGGTTCACAGTGCAAGCAGTCATACTTTTCTTTTCTTTTTTTTTTCTTTTTTTTCTCCCCAACAAATGTGGCAGATTTTTAGGTAACAAACCGCCTCATTCTTTGTAAAAATCAGGATGTCTGTGATGATTAGCCAAGTTATGCTTCTTTCTTTACAAAACCTTGGACACAATACTTGTTGGTCTACCAACTGAAATCTTACGGTTAACATCCTTCTCTTGGCATTTAATGCAAGATGGTTATTTGGTGTTAGAGTGTGATTTCTCTCGCACCAATGGCGGTTACAGGGGTGCTTCCAATAGTTTTGGTACTACACAAAAATTAAAAAGAATTTTGTATGAAGTTGCACTTTCTATGACAAAGTATTTTTATTTATTTATTTTTTGCAGAAATATCTGCACTAGGTGTCTAGTTTAAATTGTTTCTAATGTGCTCTACAGGAGTTTGAGCTAAGAAAGCATGCACGCCAAGAGGGACGTCGCTACTGTGATCCTGTTGTTCTGACTTACCAAGCTGAACGTATGCCTGAGCAGATCAGACTGAAGGTAATACTCATAATCTGAGCCAGTCACTATGAGGCGAAACTCAAATTGACCGCAATCCAATCAGTGCTAGTCACAAACGGAAACTGGTTTTATTAGTAATAACATTCTGCTTCACTGAATCGCACTTTACTTCATTATGGTTGTGATGTTTCAGTCAATCAATGCATTTGTGTTGTAGGTGGGAGGAGTCGACCCTAAACAACTGGCAGTATATGAGGAGTTTGCCAGGAACATTCCAGGTTTCTTACCGAGTAATGATCTGTCCCAGCCCACAGGCTTCTTGGCTCAGCCCATGAAGGTGTGTGTGGGGTTTTTTGGCTCCCCCCCTCTCTTGTCTTATCTGTTTTTATGTCACAAACAGCAAAAAGATTTGTTTAAAAAAACAACAACCTCAACAGCGCTCTGATGTAAATCTTTCGAAGTAATTGTTGCATTTTTGCTAAAAAAAAACAAAACCTGAAAGTCTGACAAATTTCATGCCATTGAAGATGTGTTTAGAGTGCATCTCAACAGATTAATTTTATTCGGTCTCTTAACAGCAACAGGCATGGGCCACAGATGATGTGGCCCAGATTTATGATAAGTGCATGGCAGACTTGGAACAGCATCTTCATGCTATCCCCCCTGCCCTGGCCATGAACCCCCTGACCCAGGCGCTCCGCAGCCTGTTGGAAGCTGTTGCCTTGGCTAGGAACTCCAGGGATGGTATTGCTGCACTTGGTCTTCTGCAAAAGGTAGGTTTAATACTTTTAAAGTTGTAATTGTGACTGTAGAAATGGTAAGGCAGGGGAAGAAACTTGATCCACAAATTAGTTTGACTACTGAGCTGTCCCCTATCTTCCAGGCTGTGGAAGGTCTTCTAGATGCTACGAGTGGGGCTGATGCAGACTTGCTGCTTCGCTATAGGGAGTGCCACTTGTTGGTGCTTAAAGCCCTACAAGATGGCCGTGCCTATGGACCACAGTGGTGCAATAAGCAGATTACCAGGTTGTTTGGTTGATATAAGGTTCTTGCGTGATGTCGTGGTTTTTTTTCCTCTCTTTCCCATAAACCTTCTAAGCTTGATTATTTTTATTTTTTTCCCTTTTGTTCACAGATGTTTGATTGAGTGCCGGGATGAGTATAAATACAACGTAGAAGCTGTGGAGCTTCTGATCAGGAACCATCTTGTAAATATGCAGCAGTATGATCTGCATTTGGCACAGGTACAAAATGTCAATTCTTGTATTTTGGCATTTGCAAATATCTAAGCACTTCAGACATCCTCTTGTTTCTTGCAGTCTATGGAAAATGGACTGCACTACATGGCAGTTGCATTTGCCATGCAGTTGGTGAAGCTGCTCCTGGTAGATGAACGCAGCGTCAGCCATGTCACAGAAGCCGACCTCTTCCACACAATTGAGACTTTAATGAGGACCTGTGCACACTCCAGAGCAAATGCACCAGAGGGGTAAATGTTAACATTAGTACTACAACACTTTGGTGTGTGTGTGTGGACTGGGGTGTCATAGGGGAAAATGGGAATAGAAAAGGATGAAGGCCAGGTGGCAGATGCTGAGAAAGGAGTAGGGGGTTAGAGGGAGACGATGTATAACAAAGTACTCTGCTCTTTCAATTTTTCCCCCTCAGTCTTCCTCAGCTGATGGATGTTGTTCGCTCCAATTATGAGGCCATGATTGACAGAGCCCACGGTGGACCCAACTTCATGATGCACTCTGGGATATCACAGGCTTCAGAATATGATGATCCTCCAGGCCTAAGGGAGAAGGCAGAATACCTCCTGAGGGAATGGGTCAACCTGTATCACTCAGCTGCTGCAGGCAGGGATAGCACTAAGGCCTTCTCTGCCTTTGTTGGACAGGTAAAAAATCCTTTGCCACTGAAATGCAAACAATCAAGAAAGTTCCTTGTATTTCTTATGACCTCTTTTATTTTTTCGCTTTAGATGCACCAGCAAGGTATACTGAAGACTGATGACCTGATCACAAGGTTCTTTCGACTGTGCACAGAAATGTGTGTAGAAATAAGCTATCGGGCACAAGCTGAGCAGCAACACAATCCAGCTGCTAGCGCAGCCATCATCAGAGCCAAGTGTTATCACAACCTGGATGCTTTTGTTAGGCTCATAGCCCTTCTGGTCAAACACTCTGGAGAAGCCACCAATACAGTGACAAAAATCAACCTTCTCAACAAGGTACAGTTATATAACAGGCTCCCATAGCAGAGAGTGTGGTGGCGCTTGCTTGCTATCCAAACCGTTATGAAATTGGACTGTTTACATGATTGTGCTTGCTCTCTGTTCAACTAGGTGCTGGGCATCGTAGTTGGGGTGTTGATCCAGGACCATGATGTCCGGCAGACTGAGTTCCAGCAGCTACCATACCACCGCATTTTTATTATGCTGCTGTTAGAACTCAATGCCCCTGAACATGTCCTTGAAACAATTAACTTCCAGACTCTCACCGCCTTCTGGTAAGATATCGGTACTTGAGTTTACCTGTGTTTGGGAGCTTTGTGCAACAGAGATGACATGCCTCACTCTTTGATTTGTACCTCCAGCAATACCTTCCACATCCTGAGACCTACCAAAGCACCCGGGTTTGTGTACGCCTGGCTTGAACTAATCTCCCATCGTATCTTCATTGCCAGGATGCTAGCGCACACACCTCAGCAAAAGGTAGCAAAGTGTTTCAAACCTACGTAATGGGGAAGTATAGTCATTTTACCACACAAGCATTGCGGTTTCCTTTACAAACATGTGTATCTGTTTATGCTTTCCAGGGATGGCCTATGTATGCACAGCTACTAATTGATCTCTTCAAGTACCTGGCCCCTTTCCTAAGGAATGTAGAGCTTAACAAACCTATGCAAATCCTCTACAAGGTGCAACTTTTTTTTTTTTTGTTCAGAAGTAATGGCCTAAGCTTGATGTATGTGACTTAAGTCTCATGTGGCTCATACTAAAGCAACAGGCCAATGACTTGACGTGCAGGTGTTCCTTATTAAATGTTAGTATAACTGATCTATTGACACATGTCATTTATTGCAGGGAACGCTGCGAGTGCTATTGGTCCTGCTACACGATTTCCCAGAGTTCCTGTGTGACTACCATTATGGCTTCTGTGACGTTATCCCACCCAACTGCATTCAGCTACGCAACCTCATTCTCAGTGCCTTTCCACGCAATATGAGGCTCCCTGACCCTTTTACACCAAATCTTAAGGTACAGGTAAAACTTTTGTATGATTAGTGATCACTTTGCTTAGACAATCGACCAAAGTTCAGCTTTAACATTATTTGAAAGGTTAGACTCCCCCCTGCCCTCTCTCTCGTGCAGGTGGACATGCTGAGTGAAATCAACATCGCTCCCCGTATCCTCACCAACTTTACAGGCGTTATGCCCTCCCAGTTCAAGAAGGATCTGGACTCGTACCTCAAGACCCGTTCACCTGTCACTTTCCTGTCTGAGCTACGCAGCAACCTGCAGGTAAGATCACTGTCTGCAATCGATGATTGCTTAATTTAACTTGAGTTTTGTTATCACTTAAACTAAAAACGTTTGTCGTTTCCCCCCCCGCCAGGTGTCTAATGAGCCAGGAAATCGCTACAACATCCAGCTGATTAATGCTTTAGTGTTGTATGTAGGCACACAGGCAATTGCTCACATCCACAATAAGGGCAGCACTCCCTCTATGAGCACGATCACACACTCTGCACACATGGACATCTTCCAGAACCTGGCTGTAGACTTGGACACAGAAGGTAAGATGGCAGAAAGGGATCTGTGGAGGTTTTTTTTTTATTTTTTTTTGACTTGCTTGTTTTAACATACTGACTTCAATTGTTACGATAACATTGAATCCTGGTATTCTGACTGAAACAAACATGTCATTTATTTTCCCCAGGCCGTTACCTGTTCTTGAATGCGATTGCCAATCAGCTGCGCTACCCAAACAGCCACACTCACTACTTCAGCTGCACTATGCTGTATTTGTTTGCTGAGGCCAACACAGAGGCCATCCAGGAACAGATCACAAGGTGAGTCTGATCAGAAGCAGAATAATCACTGTTGTGATCGCCAACATACTTAATTAACTGTTTGTTTCTAGAGTGCTGTTGGAGAGGCTGATAGTGAACAGGCCACACCCTTGGGGTCTCCTCATCACGTTTATTGAGCTGATCAAGAATCCTGCCTTTAAGTTTTGGAGTCATGACTTTGTGCACTGTGCCCCTGAAATTGAAAAGTAAGTTCTGTATTTGAACACATTAAAACATGATGCACACATTTGGTAGTGCCTACTGGAACAATTCGTAGTTAATGAGATGTTTTCATATTTGCATTAAAATGTAAGATGTCTGTCTTATACCTCCCCTCTGTCGACAGGCTGTTCCAGTCAGTAGCCCAGTGCTGCATGGGACAGAAACAAGCCCAGCAGGTGATGGAGGGCACTGGTGCCAGTTAGCCTGTTTACCAATCAGCTTGTAGCCCACGAGAGATACCATGGCCTTGACCATACCCCCTACCACCACTGTCTCACACACCTCCCTCTTTACTGTTGGCACTGGATTAAGGACTTACTGCTCACAGATCTGAAGAGATATATAATTTTTTTTTTTCTCCTTCGGGTCTGAAACATGCTGTTATGTTTTTGGTTTTTTTTTTTAATGTAAATATTGGAATAAAGGGAGAAGGAGAGGGTAGGATTAGGGGAAAGCAATGAATGTCAAATGTGTCCTGACATTTTAAAGACATCAAAACATTGTCCTTCACCGCTGAAGTCCTTGGTTTGCGTCGTTTTTGTTTGTTTTTTTGCTTTCCTTGACTTACAGAGGCTAAATGGTGGATGATTGAAGAGAAAATGTCGCCGGCTACCCATTTGTTTTCTTTTTATCCTTCAGTGGGACAGGACCTCTAGTTTATTCTTCCGGGGGGGTTAACTGATGATCCATTTGGAATTGGCTCTGGAAGTCTCTCCCTGGCATTTGTAAAGTTGTGCAAAGTGACGGTGACATTGTATCTTGATGATTTGTACATTCAAATTGTAGATTCAAATTGAAGAATAGGACCAATACAGCCCATTTTGTAACATTTTGAATGTTTTGTAAATGTATTGGTCCATGTGTTGTATTTTGTAGTTCTTTCTAGTTTGCCTTTAGTTCTTGCTACTTAACTGCAGTATGCATACATACAGGAAATAAAGCATTCAAACTGCAGTGCTTGTCTTTCTTCAGCAGAACGGTGTGAGGCATTTGAAAAGTGGGCTTTTAGTTTGTGGTTTGTGTATTTTTCTTTACTTTGCACAAGTACAATTTTAATTTACCTATCGTCGACCTTCCAACTTTTGTAAAATGGATAATTGTCAGGAATTCTAGTCTCAAAGGAGATGTTTTGTAAATTAACTGGTTGAAAAAAAAAAAGGTTTTAAATGTATAGTTCTTGATGTGAATGCAATGTGTGGGTTGCTGTAAAGATCCCGAATTTAAACTAAGCCAGATGTGCGGTTTGACTGTCATGTCCCCAGTCTGAGAGCAGATGTTGCAATTATAATCTCTGAAACCAAACACACTTGTGGGTTGGTTTTTTTTTTTTTTATTTCAGTGGTTTGTATCCAGCAGGTGAGAGCAACTTGCGGACTGTAAAATAACATCTTAAACATGAAAAGTATTCAGATGTTGTATAATGGCAATGTAGAACAAAGAGAAATCAAAACAGATGACTGGAAAGAGAATTTACTGACAGTAGATAAAATTTCCATTGTTTTCACAGCTGTACTCATCACTTGGTAAGCGCCATCAGTCTGTACAAGATACTCTTTTGTCCGTATCTTACCTGCAATGCATTTTGTTGCCTTCTGCTCAGTCTCACGGCGTTCTCTATCAGCGACTGGTCACTGTCTATGCTCTCTGTGTAGGAACTAAGTGTGTGTCGAGCTGCCTCGTGAATCAGCCATTTCCAAGAAGCTTTTAGTCCATGGAGTCCCTCATTGGAGAAAGCAACGGAAAGTCTCTCCTCATCCTCCCATCCTTCATTTTCTTTGAACTCTGAAAATTCTTCTGCAGACGTGCACAGCAACTGAAGATTCACAAAGCCTCAGTTAATCAGTGCCCAGTAATGAGCAGATCTGTTGTTTCAGGTTACATGCAGTCTACAGTCAAAACATCCTGTTGTATGTACAATCTCACCTTGAGGAAAGTATGAAGCTCCGTCTCTGTGAGACAACCCTGTTTGCCAAAGACAAAAGCTCTATTGTCTTGTGTTATATTACAAAACATCTCCCAGCGCTCGTCAACCAGCTGCTGGTCCACATTAGACTGACCACCTTTAGAAGAGGAAGGTGGATATCAGCAATCTGTCATATTCAGAGAACTTCTAAACTCTTTGGGTACGCAGCCATCTAACTAAATTCAAATGCAACCATATCCCTTTTTGTATTACTTGCAGTGTATCAACACCTTCAACAATTAGTCTCTTTAATTACCTTCTTTAACAAATTTGTAGAGGACGCTGATAGGAATGTCAGCTGTGTCATTGCTGTTGCTGGGAAAAGGCTCTGTAAAACCGTACATGTGCAGCAGTTGCCAGTTGGCCAGCTGTCCGTAGGTGTTAAAGACCTCCTCACCTTTACGAATGGGGTGCACGCAAACCATCTTCAAATTGTCCTGAGGAAAATTAATGCATGACAGGATGAGATTAGACAAGGTTACATGTGTAATGTCATCTGACTTTTAAAGTACTCATTCTACTAATACAATTAAATCTTTGCTAAAAAAAATGTAAATGAACCAATGAAATTTATGTATCCTCACTGGCGTGAACTCCAACTTAGCATTATGGTTAGACACGTGGTTAAGCATATCAGCCATAGGAACCATCATAGGTGGGTTGGAAGTCATCCCCTCTTCCTCGTCTTCTTCATAATCATCTTCCTTTGGCTCTTGAAAACTAAAGACGATGGTGTAATAGAAAAAAAATTATATACACACACACACACACGCTGAATTACCGAAAAGTTGGGACATTTTTAAAATTTGAATACAATAAAACTAAAAGACTTTTAGATCATACAAGCAAATATTTTATTCACAATAGAACATAGATTTTTTACACTTAAATTTTATATTTTTATCGAGCAAATAAGCTCATTCCAAATTTGATGCCTTTGATCAAATTTCATTGTAGTTGGGACGCGAGCAACGGAGGGCTGAGAAAGCAGAAGACATTGCATCACTAATCAGCATAATTCTGTCATTGATATTACTAAATGGGATACTTCAAGAAACCACTGACTGTAAACAATCCGCCGGGCCATCTACAGATGCCAATATATGTAAACATTGTTCAGAAGCACTCTCATGTCCTGTGGGCCAAGGCTCAATTAAAAAGGACTGTTTTAAAGTGGAAAAGTGTTCTGCGGTTAGACAAGTCCAAATTTGACATTCTAGTTGGAAATCATGGGCGCAGTGTCCTCCAAGCTACAGACGAGGGAAACCTTCAGGCGTGTTATCAGCGGTCAGTTCAAAAGCCAGCATTTCTTATGGTATGGCAGTGCATAAATGCATACATTATGCATGCATTATATTACGCCATCAGTATTCAAATTTTAAAAATGTTCAAACTTTTATATATATATATATACGTGTGTGCGTGCGCTTGTTATATTTGTACCTGTAGGCCATGACAAAGGCTACCAGCTTTGTGTACATCTCCAGTGTATGTATGTCTCGGTTCCAGAGGTCAGGATGCCTGGCAATGAAGGGCAGGACCACATCTGTGTATTCCTTCTGAATATTAACCAAGTCTGTATCAACGGCCTCTGGGATACCTGTTCCTCTCAACAGCCCATCTCTCTCTTCTTTAGACCTGAAGAGATCAACTACCAATTAATGTAAAAACAAAACGGATAAAAACACTGACAGAAATCAGTTGTCTACCAAAACATGGGATGATCCAATGTTTTGAAGTCTGTCCATAAAGAAAGGTAGGGTTTCCAGTGGGACTGTGATGATGTGTATTCATACAGCAGAGCCAGAAGCAGGGGGACCCAGCCAGATGGGCTTGTCAAAGATGACTTCTCTAGCAAAGGAAAAGGAAATACAGTGGTCATTTCCATCCGGTTTCTGTTTCAGCTGTAGAAAGACATCTCTGTATCTGAAACAGTTACCCTTTTCCAGCAGTCCAGAAACCTTTGTTGTCCCTTGGTGGAGAAGAGCTGACCAGGGGATGGTGAAAAGAATGTCTCCTTCCTCTATGTTGTGCTTAGCCAGCATCCCATACTCTGCTACAGTCCCCTCTTTAGACACATAGACCTGCAGACAAAGAAAAACATCCTGGAATGCCTAATGTAGTTTAAGGGATTGATTATCACAATGTGTGACATGAAACTATGAAACTTGTCACATAGAGTATCAGGTCATGATAACACACCTTATTGCTGATAACCAGACCCACTTGGTTGCACCAATGTAGAAAGTTCTGCAGGGGGTTAGACTCATCATCTACCTGTCAGTAGCCAAACAGAGAAAACCTTAACAACCCAACACCCATTTCAGTCAAACGAAAACAGCTCATTTGCACCTATTCGCTTAAAAAGAACCACAGCACACGATTCATGGCTAGCAGCAGTTACGCATAACTTAGCTGACTGTAAACACAAGCACACGTACGCTTGTGTTTTATGGCTCAAGTTCCATCTGCAGTATTCTTTAATAAAACTGAATATTATATAACCTAGCAGCAGTTACGCATAATTTAGCTGACTGTAAACACAAGCACGCGTACGCTTGTGTTTTATGGCTCAAGTTCCACCTGCAGTATTCTTTAATAAAACTGAAAAATATATAACCTTGGCTCGTTTCGCTTCGGTCGCCATTTTGTGACCAGGAACTAGCACAAAGCTAAATCCAGTGTGTAGCGTCACAGGGTGAAGTTTGACCTGTGCAACGACTCACAGGCTCCACGAACATACCGGAGAGTAAGAACACTTAACAACGTAAAAAAGTAGGTGTTCGTGTTTCAATTCATGGGATGTTGCAATCCATAATATAAATTTGGGCATCTTATGAGTTCACCTGTCTGCAAATTATTGCACAACCAACATGTAGTGAAATCTCGTTTGGCGTGTTGCGGTTGCTACGTCAAACATGCCTGCATGTCTGTATTGTGACGGCCGATCAGCGCTATTCAACAGTATTTACGGGACTGCTGTTGTACGCATCACTGACGTCAGGAGACCCGCTGAAATTCAAAGTTGCGGGGAGGAGACTGAAAACGTATATCGAGAGGGCAAATTGTGTGCTCAGTTAGACTTTGGCTCTGTTGCTAGTGTGGTTTTTATACACTGTTTCCAGGTAAGAGAACACCAGATTAGCACAATATGTCAGTTTTCTTCATGAGTTATACACCTCGGCTAGCTTCTGAAAAAAAATCGCTTGCCTTTTTGGCTAGGCTAATGTATAACCGTTAGCATTTCTGACCAACTTTGATACTACTAAGGTTAGCTTAGTTATAGTTGAGTCATTTAACTAGCTTATATAGCGCGCTGATTTGTCATTGCTCGGAACTGGTGTGTTGACGACACTGCGTATTTAGAGCGCTATCAGACTCATTTTAACAAATAGTGTTGAAGGTTCCGTCCATGTTAAAAACACCTGCACTGAACATGGAAGGATGGGCGTTGTGGCGCTTTATTTATTTTGGGATACTGCTATTGTTAACTTTAAATTTGAAACTTACTAATAATTAATAAATATTCTTCTATGTTTTAAAGTGTTAAAAGAGCAACATAACTTTAATAATTTACCCAAATAAGTTAGTTTGGTTTGTAACTTTCTCTATGCCTTTCAAAGAAACTGTCATGTTTGTACTCTTGTATGTTTCTGATTAATGATGATAAAGTGTAAAAAAAACCAATAATAATAATAATAATAATAATAATTCACATTGTAATGTGAGTTTGCAGCCCATTATGGAAGCTGATGAGCAAAATATTGGCAACAACTTAAAGAGACAGAGGGCACCTCTGTCTGATTCTGAAGACAATATTCCCACAGCATCAGGTTTGTTTGTTCCCTTATTATTAAGAATATAAATGTCTATTAATAGTGCAGAATAACCAAATATTTAATAATATTTTGAGTTGATTTGAAATGACCATCGTATGTCTCAGAAGAAAAGGATGTCCAGAAGCGGCGCCGCATGGATGCAGTTGGTCAGGAGAACCATAGTCCTACACAGGGAAACCACCCTGTGACAGGACCAAAACAAGACACTCCAATTGTTCCCTCAGTTCAGTCTCGAGTCCAACAGCTCACCCAGAGAAGAGGTAATCCTTTCTTTATTTATGAAGCAGACATGTCCAACAGATTTAGATTTTGTATTTTTTTTTCTGATGCTGCTTATAAAGATAAGAACCATTGTCATCTTCGTGTGTTGCGTGTGTCATGTGTCAAGCCTGTGTATAAGTTTGGTTGTCAAATCAATATTGTAGCATGAAACAGCAATCACTTTTTTTTAGGAGGAACTTCACTGACACAGAGGTGCTTGTCAGATCCTGGGGCTGACAGCCCAGCAACCATCATTCAAGACAAAGGATTCAGAGAACAACTTCTTGGTGTGTAGATATATGAACACTCATATTCATGACAATATAAGCTTCTTTGACAATCTCAAGGAAATTACTTGCAAATTTTACTTTAAGATTGATATGTTTCATAACTATGTTTGTATGTGTCCTTACAGGTGAGGGGGAATTTAGTCAGCGAATGGAGAAGTTTAAGGTGCCAGTCTGCAAGTCTGACTCTGCATCAAGCCCTGCCAACCCCTTTTTTCGTACCTGCTCTAACTTTGTGAGTGGTATTCATCAGAAACTCCAGGACAGTCCAACCAGCTCAGAGCAGGCGTCCCGCATACGCCAGGTATGGCGTTGGCTTTTTTATTGAACTGCATCACTGCAACTGTGTGTAGATAAATGATGCACAAGTGGAAATAAATTATTAATTGTTTAAAAATCTTTCATTGTAGCTGCGTTTATAAGCTCTAGTCTGAAATATGATTTTATACAATCAGGAAAGGGAGAAGGAGTTCAGTAGGTTGCATTTCCAACCAATCAGAGAGAATCCCTGGCTGAAAAGGAGCAGCTCAGATTCCTCATTAAATCAGGTGGGTTTGTTACACTGGTGTTTCACCTAATAAACGTTCAGATTGTTGGTTGCAACGGCTAATTTTGTTTAGTTGGTCTTGTTTTCAACTGTATTTAAGTGGATGTGGTTGACAGTAGCTGGCACATGATGAATACTCACAATTTTACCAGATTTCTGCTTTTGGCGTCAGAAGTATGAGACTATCTGGCAAAATTGTACTGGTATTTTAACTCGTATTAAATCATTACATTTACTATTGGGATGTGTTTTTCATGCATCTACTTTAAAGAATGTCTGCACAAAACAATCACTAACTAGGTTACAGACATATTTTACCTTTTCAATAGGGTCTTTGTTAGCAATGTTTTTATTCACCTGCTATGTAAACATTAGCAGGGAAGGACCCCTCCTGGCTCCTCATCTCCATCGTCCTGGGTCCCTAGGTCAAAAAAGAGAGTTCAGTGGCCTCCCACACAGCCCTTGGATGTGAGTCTGTGTGGTTGTGTATATGCACTATACCAGTAATACAGTTCAGTCAGTATGTACTTTGACAGTTTAGTTTTGTATTCATTATTCTTGTGCCAAGTCTGTGTTAACCAAGTAGTTTTGAGCCTGTGAATTGTTTTACTTAACAAATGTTAAAAAAAGATTTGAAATAACTTTTGAACCTGGTGGTACTGTGGTACTAAACGTGAGAGTTAAGGCAAATCCAAGGTAGGTAGAAAACTTATTAATACGTAGAAAGTTCTGCAGGGGGCTAAACTCATCATCTACCTTTTATGGCTCAAATGTCATCTGCAGTATTCCTTAATAAAACTGAAAAAATATTTAACCGTGGCTCGTTTCGCTTCTGTCACCATTTTGTAACAAGGAAAAACTAGCATAAAGCTAAATACAGTGTGTAGTGTCTTAAGTTTTTCTACCTACCTTGAATTTGCCTTAACACTTGCTTTAAGACACTACACACTGGATTTTATATACGTACACGTATTTCGGATCTCTGTTCTAAACCTGATGCTGATAAACTTTCAGGTTGATGCTGATGCTGACATGAAAGATGGCAGTTTCACTCAAGCTCCCACACTGGATGCCAAGAAACCATCCATCCATACAACTGGTGAGGCCGCCAATAGAGCAAAATCTGATATATTGGACATGAAATACAAAGTACATAATGTTTTAGCAATTATCTTGATTGAATTTATCTACTACCCCGTTATACTGATTGTTAGCCAGATTTGACTAGCTGTCTACATTAGGATAATCAGCTCCGTCAAATGTTATGATTGTCTGTGACCATTTTTGTTATTACAAATACTGGAGAGCATACACATAATTTATCTATGGGACATGGAAACTGGGCACCTAGTGCAGATATGACACTTATGTTTCAACAGGTGAAGTGACAGCTTGTGACTCTGAAGACCCAACAACAAGCTCTATTGAAGGGCAGCTGCAAATGGAATGTAAGAAGAAAAATAACTGTCAGGATTGTCAAGAAGTCAGACAGAAAGGAAAAGACGGTGAAGAAGAAAGCCAGAATGTGTCATATGATGATCGGAGCTTACTATATTCTATGTGTCCAGAGGAATCCGACATGAAGAAAGCATGTGAGCATTCCAATGTAGCTGCACAGAGTGAATCAGAGGTGTTGTCGCTTGACGAAAAGAAAAACATTGATTGTTTATATAGTGATGAGGAAACTGAACCTTCAACTGACGAGGAGTTACGGTTCTGGAGATATCCTCAAGACAAGGTGTACAAAGAGGAAGACTTTGTCATAGCTGACCTACAGAAAGATGAATGTGCTAAACGCAGAGAACAAGCACTTGTGTTGTCCAGTGGCAAAAATGAGACTGGCGGCTGTGTAGATGACTGCGATCCTTCTGATATACAGGGTGGTGAATGTTCTTTGAGTAGGGTTTCTGCTGAGATTTATTCCTCCAAATTACACAAAGATAACGGAGAAGAAGATGCATATGACAACTCATATGAAGCCTGTAGTGGAGCAGCTATAGAAGATAGTCATATTTTTACAATCAGACAAGGCCAGAAAAATACAGAAGAATGTCCTCATGTGGATGAAATATGCCAAGATTCAAACAAGATGCAGACAGACCTGGGTCTAGAATCAGTCAGAACAGGCCTAAATAGTGAAGTGAAGGAAATGAAGGCATCTGCCTTTTCTGATGTTATGCAGTTTTTGAAAGAAACACCAAGAGGGCATAGAGATTTACAAAGAAATACTGAAGATGTAACGCAGCCTGAGGCAGAGGTTTCTCCTCAACAGTTATGTATTGATATACATGATGCTCAGAGTGTGACAGAGACTTTGGCATCAGAACACATTTTGGAAACGGAGGGGATGGACCAAGAAGAAGTAGATGAAAGCCAGGATCTCACAGATGTGTTAACAAAAGAAACCCACCAAGCAGAGGGAAAAGAAAGTTCAAAGAGAGTTTTTTTCCTGGAGCCTGAGCTAATCAATGAGACCAATAACTCAGTGGAGTCCAGGATAGAGACAAGTACATCAGGTGAGAACAGGTGTGAAAAAGACTTTGCTGTGAGCACCTGGGCAGCCTGAGGACACTTTAGGAGAGGTGGGGCACATTGGTCACATTTGTTTGTAGACTACAAATATACCATTGGGGACTCCTTACACTGGTGTTAGCAAAGTGGTGATATGTCATTGATACTTGAATATAACATTAACAAAGAGTTTTGCGTAGCTAGATTTTCACTATATATGTGGGGTAATTTGCATCCTGGCAGAGGCTAATAAGAGACCCATATGTAGTTTTACACAGATGCACAAGTAAAGGTATCATTGCATACAAATGAAATATAATTGATTGTGGGGTTTCTTTACATTTGTTTTCTACGTTTTGGACATGTTCTTCTCTTTATTACCCTCTTCAAAATTAGTCAGTAATGATTTTGTTTTTTTTTTTATTCATAGATGTTGAATTCAGCTCTCACGATGAGACAAACACTGCTGAAATAATAGATCAGATGTTTGACGAGGTGCTGGAATATGCTGGAAGAATAGAGGAAGACAGGAGTGACGATGAAAACACAGAGGACCGGGATAGTGGTATTGTTGCTTGTCCTGGAGACAAAACTGATTTGGAATCAGAGAAAGAAGAAAGCCAGGAAGGAACCAAAGAAGCATGTGATGAGCTGCTCACTTTTCCTCCCAGTGGGATTCTTTCTCCTCTCAGCAAGTCTGTAGAGGCCGTGGTCACTCCTATGGTAACAAATATTCAACTGTATAAAGATGAGTTGCATTTGAGAAGCGTTCTGAATAAAGTAAAATATTATTCAGAAAGAGAAAAAAAAATCTAACCTTTGCTATTTTATCAGCGACTAGCAGTGAGCCAAGAATCCAATCCTCTATTTCGCCTTACACCACAAGAGACCACCACCCCTCCTGCTGAATCAGCTCCTTTATACAGGTAATCATGCAAAAACCAGCAGAGGAATAGCTTCAAATTTGCAAATTCAGTCTGGGGTCAGCATTGGCCATTAGGGTTGTGGTGTGAGTGAAACAATCAAGATATTAATTCCATGTAACATATTGAAATGATTGCTTTGATTTCATATAAAATAATAATAATACACATATAAATTGTGTAGTGGGCAAGTCAGATTTTGCACTGTAACATACTGTGTTGTGTTGGATTGTAACAATTGACAGTATTGACGCCTACCGCACACAAAGACAGAGTAAGATGCCGACCATACAGAGCATCACTCCTGGGGTTCAGAGACGAGCTCCAGAGAAATCCCAGACTCAACAGTCTGTCAACACCAAGGAGAGAATTATGGTGTGTAATACTGGAGCAACCAAATCTTGCTATAGATAGTATTCCGAGGAAATTTTGCCTACACAAACTATTACCTCATTCATTCTGTTAAAAATTGGAATTGTACTTGTACTAAATCTGACGTACCCTCGATGCTGATTTTTGTTCAGACTCTTAATGAAGAAGCAGTGAAACTGCAGACTGTGATCAACCAAACCCTGCAGGCTTTGTGCTGCTGTACTGATGAAGAGCATGGACAAGGCTCTCTGCAAGAGGCTGAGGCTGAAAAACTACTACTGGTCTCCTGTGAGTAGACTTCATTCTTAACAAGCTTTATTTAAATTTTGTTCCTTATAATGCTTCAAAAGAATGTTTCATTTTACATCCAGTTGATAAATGGTCTGTGAGCCTTTTCTGAAGCCTAAAGTATTTTAATTACAGCATAATAAGGGATTTTTCTTATTCCTTATTGATTTTATTGTTTTTTTCCTCAGGTGAGAAACGATCAGCGCTTTTGGCAGAGGTGGCCAGACTGAGGGAGGAGAGGAATTCTGAGTCTGGTGAGGCAGCAAGAGATGACAGAGAGTATGTTTCCCAGCAGCCCTGCAGAGGCACTGTGAGCATCACTAACATCCAGCTGCCACTCAAGGTTGAATTTGTGTGCTCATCACACAGCCGCACAGGTAGCATAGCTGTTTTGTGTGTGTGTTTTTACTTCTTTTAAATAGCAACTCCACGTTTAATTTAAAATCGTTAGCGCTGTCCTCTGTTATGAAATAACTTTCAAATAACTTAATTTGTTTCTGTACCCAATCAGGCAGACAAAGTCACTATTTCTTCATCCTTGTTCGGTACGGGCCCTGCAACATTGTGGCCACCCAGCTGGCCACAGCTGCTGACGCTCAGAATGGAGACACAATCTCCTTTGCAACGTCTGTCACTCTGTAAGCTACTGTTTATCAACTGGATTGTGGTTATGTCATCTGATGAATGTTATTGATCTAGTAACATTTCAGAGCCTAAACGTAAAAGATGCATCACTGATACTGTTTAACCCTTGTGCAGCCTTCGATGGGGTCAAAATGAAATTAGGGAGCGCTCAGAGCTCAAGAACCACACAAGGGTTGGAAAAAAACAGCCGCAGACAGATGATAAATCACAATACGCTTTATCTAGATGAACGGTTGGATGAACATGTTCATCAGAAGACCCACACGTGTTCATTGCTTGGATGTAACACCCACGAAGGCTGTTTTATCCAACCCTTGTGTGTGTTTTTGAGCTTTTGAGCCCCCTGTTTTACAGTGGGGTCGTTTTGACCACTCGAAGACTGCACAAGGGTTAATGTGGTTGTTTCAGAGGTAATAAAAACATTTGTCCCATTCAATTTTAGGAAGGACATTCGCTCATCCTTTGAGATTGATGTGGAAGTCTACAGCCTGGTGAGACAAAGCAGATTTTGATTTTCAGCTCTTGCTATGTGGTGGCACAGGTCCCAGTTAAATATTAACAAATATGTGGGATAGTAGCTGAGAAAGCTCATTCTGCATAATGAAATACTGCTTTGGATTTACAATGGCTGTGGTTGGTAGCTAAGTGGACCGTGGCAACAATGACAGATTTCTATCCTCCAAGCTGGTTCATCTAAGAGGTGCAGTAGGCCAGAAAATATTGTGAACTACTAATCTATGTGTAAAAGTAACTACTTAAACAGGCAGTCGGATTGTCTACAAAACAACCCATGGGCCCAATGGTGTCTTAGCTTTTTTTTTTTTTAATATATATAAATATTTTAACCTGCTGAAAAAAAATTGCATCAAATCATTGTTTTTATAAATTAAGGCACATTAAACACCATGGCTTTTCTGCTTTCTTCTGGGTTTCCTTTTTTTTTTTTTTTTTTTTGTGCCATCTAGTCCCACACTTCAGGTAATACCTGCAGCATAGACCGAGCCACGACCAAGTCTCGGGTAAGTGGATGAATTTCTCATACATTATAAGACAGATGTTGTTTGAATAATGGAAGCGTAACCTATCTGTTTTATGCTGTGTTCATATATTCAGGTGACACCCAGGAAACTTCTAAACACCATCACAGTGAGTATGCATTTATTATTATTATTTAAACATAAAAACTAAAAGCATGGATTATCTTGGTGAAATGTAACCTAAACCTTTTTGTTAATTTTCAGAGATCCAGCAACACCCTGGCATGTAGGTCAAGTTTATGATGGTGTGATAACCAACTGATATTTGAGTGGTAGCTGGAAGCAATGCCTATAATTGTTATTTATTATTGACACAGTTTTGTTGTTTTGTTAATTTGTCTCTGTCACCAGCTGCTGCTCCATCTAATCTCAGTGCTCGTCGTTCCAGTAACTTCAGTCTAGTGGGCTGCCATAAAATCACCTTAGCTTCACTGGGACACAGCAAGTTCCCTTTAGATAAGGTGATTCTCTGTTTTAAGTGTTTTTTTGTTTTGTTGTTTGTTTTCGCTCTCTCTCTCTTTTTGAGCTCAAGGATTGACCTTGTGAAGAACAGTGTTGTTCATAACTTTTAAAATGAAGCAGTGAAATTTGCAAGAATAAAATATAACATTTTGAAATGTAGTCAGCAGGCCTAGGATCTGTCAGCATCTGGTCATTTCCGCTGACTGATTAGTGAAGCAACCACATGCACCCCTTTGGACTTTTTTTTCCAAACTTTGTACACATGGTGATCTCACTGGTGATGTAACATATCTGTCCCTCCTCCTTATTCTTCCCTCCACTTAGATGAAACTTGAAGGGAAAATCAGGAGGCTGCTGGGAGATGAATTTCAGGAAAAGGTTTCTCTCTTTCACATCTCACGGTTTTGTTGTTCTCTTTTGTGAACATCCGACTTCGTAGTTCAGGTTTCCATATTAGTTCCTTAGTTTGTGGTGAATGTGTTTTCCATTATAATAGTAAAAATCAATGTCGATATTGCAGATATTGGTAAAGTTTTGAACTGACCAAAAATGTGATTTTTAATTTTTTTATTGACCTAATAATGAATGGTTCAAGAGTAAAAAATAATAATAATTAAATCTTCCTGTTTTATTTAGAGTTCACCTCTGTTTTCTTTCCTTTTGCATGTGTGTGTGAGTGTGTTTTAGTTCCAATTAGACCAATTGGAATAAAATATCAAGTTAAGAATAAATAAAGTTATAATTTTTTTTTCTTGATGTGCTAAATGTATTCAACAACATAACCACTTGGACATTGTTTGCCCTCCCTGTTGCTTCTCTATGTTGTAGGTACCGTTTCTTTCCCCTCTAGAGGGCAACATCTATTTGAAACTGCATAGTGAGAGTCACTCCAATGTGCAGCACCAAGGCTTCCTGGTAAGCCATTTA
This sequence comes from Macropodus opercularis, assembly GCA_030770545.1. Classification (NCBI taxonomy): domain Eukaryota; kingdom Metazoa; phylum Chordata; class Actinopteri; order Anabantiformes; family Osphronemidae; genus Macropodus; species Macropodus opercularis. The sequence goes on along the minus strand of CM061094.1, from coordinate 4,270,867 downwards.
GTTTTAATCTTTCAACTGTGTCTTCTTTAAAAATCCAAAACGTTCAGAAGTTTTACTTACATTTTTATGCTTTTATGAAATTCCTGATTAAATTTTGGTTTGATGGTGATGGTGTTCACAGACAATGTTTGAGTTGATCAGTGGGTATGGAGTGTGGCATCGCTGTTTTTTTGTCCTGGAGAAATGCAACATGTACTACTGGAACCATCCCAATGACAAAGAAACCAAGGTAAGAACAGACCAACTGGTCAAATTGTGTTTCGATTTGTTTTATCTTTTTCTGTATTAACCTCTCAGGAAGCAGAGGGCATCATCTGTCTATCCAGCTCACCCAGTCAGTGTGTCCGGCCTGTTAACAAGGACTCATGCGCTCGACCTTTCACCTTTGAGTTGGTGAGCAACAGTCCACATCAGCAGCAAGATGACAGCCAGGAGGCCATAGCCAAGTAAGTTTGACTTTCTAGAATGTTGTGATTCTTTCTTTTCTTTGACTTTCTAGTCTAGAAACTATCATCAGGGTTAATCCTATGATTAGTGGATGACAGCTTTACCTCTGAGCCACTGCCACCACATACAAATTGTGTTTGTTGTTTTTTTTGTTGTTTTTTTTTACTTTAAATGGAGATACATTTTTGCAACATATAGCATGTGACAATAATTTGATTCCAAATTGTTATTCTGACCATTTTCCTCTAAAAACAGTCCTCAAACACATGGATGTTGTTTTTGTCCAGGTGTTGGTTTTCAGCTGACACCAAGGAAGAGAGATTGGGCTGGATGGCAAAACTCAACCAAGCTATTTTGGATTTCCACACATGGAGTAGAACAACATCAATTTATACAGAACAGTCAAACACATCCAGCAGTGGCAAGTTGAGAGAGCATACTGTAACTACATAATTTCCCTAAAAACCTGTCTGCTGCCTACTCCGATGCATCATCTCATTGTTTATGTTGCAGGGGTCCATGAAGACATATTGGAAGTAGTTTTAAAGTGAAACACAGATGAGAAACTATCAGGGTTTATCTGCTTCATCTTTGCTGGAAGAGCTGAGCTGCTTAATTTTCTTGATAAATTTGAATTTTTGTTTTTATTTTAACCTGAATCCAGTCATTACTGTGTTTGCGTTTATTTACAGTTGGCATATTACATTTTTAGTTTGTGATGTTGTGGATATTAGGTTTTATTTAGCCTTTTTTCTTTTTTTCACCCCTTCCTTAATGCAGATCAACTGCTTGGCCTGTTGGCAGAAACATTTGGTCACTTTCTGTAACTAAGGTGACGTTCCTACATGTATACACACAACATTTTGATTCCTGTTTGTGTGTTCTTTACTAGAAGTATTAACAGATTAATGTTGATTCAGTAATAAATACTGGTTAATGGTTAAAATGTAGAGGTGCTATCTTAAATGAAGGGGAGCTGCACTTATTCACACATGCAGTATGCATTTTTGATGAAGTATTTTTGAACAAATAGATAACTGTATAAATGTGTTTTGACAAATAAAACAAGTGGTGAGGTGGAAGAGGGAAATGTAGCAATATAGCTATGTATATATGTAGTCTGCTATGTTTAATGTCCTGTTCTTTTTCTTTTTTCCACCTGTCAGTCTGTCACCTTGTTATAAGTGTTATTCATGGGAAGTGCATCCAATGCAATCAATGGAAGGTGCCTGTTAAATAAATGGAATGAAACCGCTACTGAGATGCATTGTTACACCTCAGGTCAAGCTCATGTCAGTGACCGTTTAATCTATCCATGCCAAGAGCCCGACCTGAGAAAATCTGAATTAAAGTACAATAGCTGAAATCATACATGTACTTGTCATACAGATTGAGTAATGTGCAATATGCAAATCTAACACCCTTAGATTTGCTGGTCAGGCCTCTGTCTTACTTAGTATGATCTAAGGGGAAAAAGCATCTGACTTAACTTCAGTTATTAACTAAATCAGCTACTTGTCTCTTAGACCAAATCCCAACTAGATTAGTTTCTGGACTTGTCCTGTTATCTTAGTCCAACATTCAGTACCATAGTTCACAATATTCTATTACAGAGACTGGAACATAGCATTGGGATTAAAGGCACAGCACTGGGATGGTTTTTAATCTTTCAATTTGTTCATTTTAATGATTAATCTTCCATCCACACAAACATTAGATTTGGAGTTCTAAAGGGTTCTGTGCTTGGGCCAATACTTTTCAGTCTATCCATGTCTCCTCTTGGTAATATTATTAGTAAACGCTCATAAACACATACATTTTGATTGCTGTGCAGATGATACTTATTTGTCCATGAAACCATCTGAAACAAACCAATTAGTCTGTGTTAGTCAAACTTGTTTGAAAGACATTAAATCCTGGATGTTCCAAAACGTCCTACAACTAAATTCAGATAAAACTGAGGTTATTGTAATTTGAGCTAAAAACCACATTATTGAATCAGATTGTTACTCTGGATGACATAATGTTCGCTTCATCTACTGTGAGGAACCTTTCACCTTAGGAATATTGTTAAAATTAGGAGCATCTTTTCACAGAGGGATGCTGAAAAGTGAATCCATGCATTTCTGACTACTTAGGACAAGAAAAAAATCTAAAACTTGTTCTCCTTACTTACACACTTCATAATAATGCTCCATTTTATCTTAAGATAAGATAAGACTTTATTTATCCTGCAGTGGGGAAATTCTGGTGACCCAGCAGCAGCAGAGAAACAGTTGGAAAATAAAAAAAAATAAAAAAGTTTCAATAGTTACAAAAAAAGATATATATGTTATACATTATATACAAAAAAGAAAAGAAAATGTACATATCCAAACATAAACATAAAGTGCCAAATGAAAAAAAAAATAAAATAAAAAAATAACATACATGCAACATGGACACCGCACGGCACCCATCACACTGTGAAAACATGCTTTAAAGTCATGTTGATGTGTTGTAGAGTCTTATTGCCATGGGAATGAAGGACCTCCAGTAGCTCAGTCCTGCACTTCGGGTGCAGCAGTCTCGTGCTGTGCGAGCTGCGTTGGTCCTCCACGGTTTGGTGCAGGGGGTGGGAGTGGTTGGCCATGATGGACGACAGTTTCGCCCACGTCCTTCTATTGGCCACCACCTCGATGGACTCCAGTGGGCAGCCCAGGACAGAGCCAGCATTTTTAACCAGTTTGTTCAGTCTCTTTCTGTCTCTGTCCGTGCTACCGCCCGCCCAGCACACAACGCCGTAGAGGACTGCCGATGCCACTACCGTGTCGTAGAAAGTCCGTAGGAGTGCCCTGCACACCCCAAAGGACCTCAGTCGCCTCAGCAGGTGGTCTGGCCCCTCCTGAACAGGGCATCAGAGTTGTCGGTCCAGTCCAGGTTTTTGTTGAGGTGGACACCCAGATATTTGTAAGTGTCCACCATATCAATTTCAGAACCCCTTATGCAGACCGGCGGCGGTGGTGCTGGTTTCCGCCGGAAGTCAATCACCAGCTCCTTCGCTTTGCTGGTATTCAGAACCAGGTGGTTATCTTCACACCAGTCCACAAAGTCGGTGATGACCCCCCCCTGTACTCCAGCTCGTTCCCCCCAGATACACATCCTTCTGCAGGTGGCATTTGTTGGAGTTGTACCTGAAGTCCGATGTGTACAGGGTGAACAGGAAGGGCGAGAGCAACGTCCCCTGGGGGGGCCCCCATGCTGCAGATGACCACGTCAGACACACAGTTGCGCAGCCTCACAAACTGTAGTCTGTCCGTGAGGTAGTCGATGGACCATGCCGCCAGGTGTTGGTCCACGCCTGCAACCTCCAACTTCCCCCTCAGCAGTGCTGGCTGAATGGTGTTGAAAGCACTGGAGAAGTCAAAGAACATGACCCTCACAGTGCTCCCGGGGGACTCCAGGTGAGATAGTGCCCGATGCTGCAGGTAGATGACAGCATCATCCACCCCGATGCCCGCCTGGTAGGCAAACTGCAGCAGGTCCAGCGCCAAGCTCACCTGGGTGCAGAGGTAGCTGAGGACAGTCCTCTCCATGGTCTTCATCAGGTGAGAGGTCAGGGCCACGGGTCTGTGGCCCTGACTCACACACATGTGTCCCTTCGGCTCCCTGGGATGTGGTATCTTTGGAACCGAAACCACACACGACGTCTTCCACAGAGCCGGGACCCTCTCTAGGCTCAGACTCAGGTTGAACATGTACAGGACCACCTCACTGAGCTGGTCTGCACACTCCCTGAGGAGCCTGGAGCTGATGTTGTCAGGGCCCGTGGCCTTCCTGGCCTGGCCTCGTTCTTTCTTAGCTCTCTCCTGACTTGGTCCAGAGAGAGGCAGAGGGGGGTGGGGGGAGACTGGTCCGAAACTGTGGCCTGAGCGGGGTCCTCAGTGGGAGGGGGGGCAGAGTAGTCACCAGGTGGATGAGGTGTGAACAGCTGCAGCTGGTGGGAGTCAATTGTAGCGGAGAGGTGTGAAGACAGGGGGAGGTTTGACCGGGCTGGTGAGCCAGCAGAATCAAATCTGTTAAAAAAACAGATTCAGTTCATTTGCCCAGGCCTGGTCCCCTGCAACCTGTTGACCAGCCCCCCTTTGTCCATGGCCCTGAGACCTGGCTCAGTCCCCTCCATACCTCTCGCGGGTTGCTCTGCTGCATGTGTTGTTCCAGCTTTCTTCTGTAGCTGTCCTTGCCCCTTCTGATCCCATACTTCAGCTCCTGCTGGACTCTTTTCAGCTCCTCCTTATCTCCTGAGAAGAGAGGAGCCTCCTCCTTCTCATTCAGGAGGGCTTTCAGTTCAGGGGTCACCCAGGGCTTATTGTTGGCTTATTGTTGACCACTAGCAGCTCAACGTCTCTGCTACAGTGCTGTTCCGTAACGGTGATGTGCCCGGGGTTACACCACCTGTTGTTTATAAACACCGCCAGCCCGCCTCCCTTCTTCTTACCGCTCTCCGCTGCGCTCCGGTCCGCACGAAACCAGCGTGAAACCGTCCAGGGAAACCACAGAGTCCGGTGTGTGCTTATGCTTATGTCTATAGAGACATGACATAGAGTCTATAGAGACATGTAATGTACTGTAATTATTACATGCACCTCTTTCTTTCCTGTTTTCCTGTCTTGTAATGTATTTCAGTTCCTGTCGTGGCCTGGTCACTTGTTGGTCTCTTGCTTATTGTGTCCTGTTTCATCTTGTCCGGTTGACACCGGACCATTATCATTATTATGTCGTGTCCTTTTTTTGAGTTACATTTATGTATTAGTCAAGTCAAGTCATGGCATGTTTTGTCCGGTTCTGGTCATGCCGTAGTTTATCTTATCACGTCACGTTCTTTTAAACCTAGATAGCCCACATTATTATTTTTAGTCAGGGATGTTTTGTTTACTTGTTTGATTTTTAGTTTGCCCGCATGTGCAGAGAGTTTGAATTTCTCTTTTGTTCCTTGTGTGTTTCATTCCTGTGTTTATCTTTGTGTTTAATAAATTCATTAAACTCTTCGTCTTGTCCTGGTTGTGCGTTTGGGTTCAGTCCTTGTCAGTCCTGTGAGGCAGAAGCAGTCTAATTACTGGCTTCACAACCCCAGTGCTTAGAACAGCGGTTCTCTGGCGCCATCACGTGGTGCAGTAGGTCCCTTCTCTGTCCTCTACTCAATGTGTACGTCTTGTTTATAAACACCGCCAGCCCGCCTCCCTTCTTCTTACCGCTCTCCGCTGCGCTCCGGTCCGCACGAAACCAGCGTGAAACCGTCCAGGGAAACCACAGAGTCCGGTGTGTGCTTATGCTTATGTCTATAGAGACATGACATAGAGTCTATAGAGACATAAACAAATCATATTAATAATGAAAAGCATTCCCTAAAAGAGGTCAACCTAAACTAACGGAACCAAAACCATAATGGTAAATCTTTAACACAAGCACTACTACAAACAAAAGACAAAACCTGACCTGACAAAAGACACACAAGGGCAACATATATACTGGTTGGCCAAACCAGTCACAACACATGGGGGATTGACATTACCAACACTAACACCTAACACTAACCAATAACTCTAACAGACACAGACCTCTTAGAATACAAAATAAAAGAACAAAGTAAAGCAACAACAACAAAAAGAACTTCCCACTTTAACTATAAGAATAAACAAAACATTTTCCTGCTTTCTTCAGAGACTCGATAGGTTGTTGGTCCCAGACGCTCCTGAACCTCAAACGGCCCTTGCCACTTGGCCAGCAGTTTGCAATCCTCAGTAGGCAGCAAAATCAAAACTTTTTGTCCAGGATTAAAGATTCTCTGCCGGGCCGACTGGTCATACCATTTCTTCTGATGCTGCTGCGCCTCTGTCATATGGGATTGGGCCAATTCCGTCATGCTCTGTAACCGCTCTCTCATCTGTAAAACATACGACACCACATTCACAGGCCCCGCCCTCACCTGGTCACCCCCTCCCCATACTTTATTTAGCAATGAAAGAGGCCGCCTCACTTCATGACCATACAAAAGTTCAAAGGGGGAAAACCCAGTGGAGGCTTGAGGTACTTCCCGATATGCAAACAGCAAATATGGCAGCCACTGATCCCAGTCTGACCCGGTTTTGTTCACAAACTTGCGCAGCATCTGCTTGAGAGTCTGATTAAAACGCTCTGTCAGGCCATCCGTTTGAGGGTGGTAAGGGGTCGTCCGCAAACTCTTAATCCCAAGCAGCTGATAAACCTGTTTGAGCAGAGTGGACATAAAATTAGTTCCTTGGTCTGTTAATATTTCACAGGGAAACCCCACTCTAGAAAACAACTGCACCAAACAGAAGGCAACAGGCTTGGCTTTGATTGATCTTAAGGGGAAGACTTCAGGATATTTTGTAGCATAGTCCACTATCACAAGCATGTAACGATTTCCCGTTTTACTCCTCTCCACTGGGCCAACAATATCCATCCCCAATCGCTCAAAAGGTGTAGATATGATGGGGAGAGGTTGCAGAGGAGCTCTGGAGGGGACTTTAGATGACGTTTTCTGGCATTGAGGGCAACTTCTACAGAAATCAGCAACATCAGTACGCATCCCAGGCCAAAAGAAATGTTGCCTAATACGAGCAGCAGTCTTATGTTTTCCCAAGTGGCCAGCCCAAGGAATGGTGTGGCCCATTGTAAGAACAGACTCCCGAACAGCCTGAGGGACCACCATCTAAATTGCTGCCCCCCGCTGACGATAGAGCACACCATTTTCCAGAATTTGCCATCTGCATCAGGTGTGATGCCTTCCTTCCCCTCTTTAGCTTTCCGCAATAACAGACTCAGAGTGAGATCACATCTTTGTAGGTTGATAATGTCTGTGGGGATCTTTAAGCCCATCTGCATGTCAGGCTCCAGCTCAACTACTGGTTCTACGATTGTATGTTGGAACTTTGCTTGCCTCTTTTGTCTGCGTGACTTCCGAGACTTCCCGGGTGCAGCCTCCAGGTCAGCATCAAAATAAGGCAAGGTTTGAAGGGTTTCTTGTTGCAGATCAACCTGTTTAGATTGAGCCCTAGGGACTGCCACACCACATTTTTGTTTTGGTTGTAACATGTCAAAAAGTACTGGCAGGTCACGGCCCAACACCACAGAAAATGGTAAATTCTGCACGACCCCAACATTCAACAGGTAGACCTGTCACTGAACTTTCAAATACACATCCGCTGTGGGGCAAGACTTTTCATCTCCATGCACACAGCAAAGGTGAATTGTATTTTTAGCCATAACCATGTTAGGTGACACCAAGCTGCAATGCACTAGTGTCTGCTCACTGCCAGTATCGACCAAAGCCTGTACAGTTTGTCCATTTACTTCAACAGATGTCATTCCTATTTCCTTATTACAGTCATCCTCCGATGAGACAGTATGACGTGGTACAAAACACACCTGAGTCAACTTAACCGGGTTTTTCGGGCAAACTGGCTTAGTATGGCCCTCCTGACCACACAGATAGCACACTGGTAGTTTATTATAAGACTTTGAAGGCAGTTTTGGCACCACAGGGTCCCTTGCAGGTGGCTTACCCATACCAGGCCTCTGTTGGTACTGAGGAGAAGTTGACCTTCGACTGTAGTTGGTGGTTTTCCAGGCCGTATAGCTCCAAGGCTGAGTTTTCTTACGAGCAGCCACGAACACCTCAGCTAGGGCAGCAGCATCAGCTGCTGTTTTTGGGCTGAGCTCCTTGAGCCACACCTGTAACTCAGGGGACACCATTCTCAAGTATTGTTCCAAAATGATAATTTCACCAATCTCTTGTGTTGTTTTACCTTTCGGCTGGACCCACTTTCCATACAGTTCCTTAAGCTTTGCATAAAGCTCCCTTGGGCTTTCCTCTGCATTAATATCCATGGAGCGAAATCGCTGTCTATAGGTTTCAGTATTTATGTCATATTTTGTAAGAATAGCGGATTTTACTTTATCATAATCCTGGGCATCATCCAAGTCCATATGCACATAGGCACTTCTAGCCTTACCTGTCAGCAGTGGTATTAGATGAAACACCCAGTCTGCCTTAGGCCATCGACATGCCATCACAATACGCTCAAAAGTGATAAAAAAAAGTTCCACATCATCCTCTTCCGAGAGTTTTAGCAATCTGGGTACATAATGTAGCTGGGACTGACCTGATGGAAGCTGTGACGGTGTATCATCCTCCAAAACAGAAATCACCTTAGAAGGCACCTGAGATGGTTCAGCACCCAATTCCATAGGAGTGGAGTCAGGAGTTCGGGGTGGTACAGATCCTGCACCTCCAGCTGCAGTAACTGAAACTGATGCTGTAAAGCTTTAAAGCGCTGCTCTTGCCTTGCAGTGCACCTCCCGGGTCTCCTGCTGCCCCATAAGGGTCCGCAGTATTGCATACACATCTGAGATCCCAGGCTCTTCACCTTCACCCTCATTGCCATCCGCCCCTCCAGAAGCTCCTTTCTCCATTTCTTCTGTATTAAAACACAACTCCTGATGCTGTTCCTCTCCACCATCTATCCTTGGTCCTCTTCCCCTCCTTGGCATTTAAACAATTAGAGAAAGACTAACTCAAATTGTGAATAAACACCAGAAAAAGGGAGGGAATGAAGCAGGTAAAAAGGTGAAAAAGTAGAGAAAAAAAATAATAATCCTGTGCCCTCTACTGGACGATCCCACCACTGCCACCATATGTCAGGGAGCGGGTAGTCAGGCGCAGAACACAAATGGATTATTTCAAAAAAATGGATTTATTTATCCAAAAACAAAATATAGAGACATAAACAAATCATATTAATAATGAAAAGCATTCCCTAAAAGAGGTCAACCTAAACTAACCAAAACCATAATGGTAAATCTTTAACACAAGCACTACTACAAACAAAAGACAAAACCTGACCTGACAAAAGACACACAAGGGCAACATATATACTGGTTGGCCAAACCAGTCACAACACATGGGGGATTGACATTACCAACACTAACACCTAACACTAACCAATAACTCTAACAGACACAGACCTCTTAGAATACAAAATAAAAGAACAAAGTAAAGCAACAACAACAAAAAGAACTTCCCACTTTAACTATAAGAATAAACAAAACATTTTCCTGCTTTCTTCAACCCCCCCCCCCAAGTAATTGAGCAAGGTGGCCCAGTCCAGGCCTACTGAAGGCATTAAAGCCTGACGCCAGCCTCACTGCATCCCTTTGCCTGGATGCATCCAGTTAGACCAAGAGACTGGTAAGTTATGGGGTGGCCACCACAGATGGCCAGAGTTTCAGAAAAGCTCAAAAAGATTTTTTGGAAACTACAACATACCCATCTACTTCAAACCCACCAACACACTCAGACAGAAGCTTGTGCACCCAAAGGAGCCGACAGCGAAGCATAAGAGAAGCAACATAGTATTGTGACAGTTAGCCATCCAGCCTCTGGGGAGCGCTGTGGTCGTGTCCTGTTTTTGTTCTTCTTTTGTCCATATATCTTGTGTCATGTATTCATGTAATTATTACATGCACCTCTTTCTTTCCTGTTTTCCTGTCTTGTAATGTATTTCAGTTCCTGTCGTGGCCTGGTCACTTGCTTATTGTGTCCTGTTTCATCTTGTCCGGTTGACACCGGACCATTATCATTATTGTGTCGTGTCCTTTTTTTGAGTTACATTTATGTATTAGTCAAGTCAAGTCATGGCATGTTTTGTCCGGTTCTGGTCATGCCGTAGTTTATCTTATCACGTCACGTTCTTTTAAACCTAGATAGCCCACATTATTATTTTTAGTCAGGGATGTTTTGTTTACTTGTTTGATTTTTAGTTTGCCGGCATGTGCAGAGAGTTTGAATTTCTCTTTTGTTCCTTGTGTGTTTCATTCCTGTGTTTATCTTTGTGTTTAATAAATTCATTAAACTCTTCGTCTTGTCCTGGTTGTGCGTTTGGGTTCAGTCCTTGTCAGTCCTGTGAGGCAGAAGCAGTCTAATTACTGGCTTCACAACCCCAGTGCTTAGAACAGCGGTTCTCTGGCGCCATCACGTGGTGCAGTAGGTCCCTTCTCTGTCCTCTACTCAATGTGTACGTCTTGTTTTGTCTCTTTGCCGGGTTTGTAACAAGTATATGCAGTTCAGTGCAATGAAGAAGGCTCAAAAGTCCGATGTGTAAAGTGTGAAGAGGAACGGTGAGAGCATTGTTCCCTGAGGAACCCCAGTGCTGTAACCTACCACCTCAGACACACCGTTGCGTAGCCTCACTTACTATGGCCTGTTGGTGAGGTAGTCAGTTGTGCACTCCACCAGTTGTCCATCCTCTCCTGCCCCTCCCAGCTTCTCCCTCAGAATTGCCGGCCGGATGATGTTGAATACACAGGAGAAGTCAAAGAACATGACCCTCACAGCGGTTCCGGCGGCCTCCAGGTCAGTCAGCGCCTGATGCAGCAGGTAGATGATGGCGTCATCCACCCCTTCTCACCCCAGAGTGAAGGTGGCTGAGGATAAGCCTCTCCATGGTCTTTACCAGGTGGGGGGTCGGGGCAACTGGTCTGTAGTGGTTTGCGATTTGTCTTAGGAACCGGAACCACACAGGAGGTCTTCCACAGGACAGGGACCCTCTCCAGACTCAGGCTCAGGTTAAACATGTAAGTGTGCACCTCGCCGTGGTCAGCACAGTTCCTGAGCAGGCCAGGACTGATGCATGCGGCTTTCCTGATCTTTTTGTTCACTCCTCACCTGGTCTGATGTTAAGGAGACAGGGGTGATGGTGGTGGGCAACGAAGGGCTATTTGGGTTATTTCTGCTGAATGGTCTCAATAGAAGACTAAAGCAGGCAAACACATTTAAAATGCATTTGTATCACTTTTCCCCTTTTGGTCTCAAATGCACAGAATACGCGATTCTAAGCGTTTTGGTACAGTATCCAGTGAGAGTGATTGCTTGAGCTTCTGCATCGTAATTCAATTCAATTCAATTCAACTTTATTTATATAGCGCCAATTCACAACATCAGTTATCTCAAGGCACTTTACAAGTAAGGTTTTAAGACCTTACACAACTAAACCCAACAATTCCCACATAGAGCAAGCTTTTAATTGTAGCCAATCGATAAATTGTACATTTAAATAGCAACAGTGGAGAAAAACTCCCTCTCTAACGAGGAAGAAACCTCCAGCAGACCCAGGCTCAGTGTGGGCGGCCATCTGCCTTGACCGGTTGGGGTGAGTGGATAGAGAAGAGAGAAAAGAACACAACCACAACAACAAAACAAGCAGCAACAGAACACAGGCGGGATGGTTGGACCAGCAACTGAACACTGGAGACACACGACTCTGAGTCTGATGATACCTGTAGATGAGGATAGAGAGAGACAGAAGGGGAGAAGCACAACTAGGAGAGAAAAGGGACAAAGTTAGTCACATGTGGAAATGGAGGCATGTTGGCGGATAGAAGAAAAAGAGAAAAAAGAGCTTAGTGAATGAAGGACGTCCCCCAGCAGTCTAAGTCTATAGCAGCTAAGAGATGGTTCAGGGTGACCAGAACCATCTCTAACTATACGCTTTGTCAAAAAGGAAGGTTTTAAGCCTAGTTTTAAAACTAGAGAGGGTGTCTGCTTCTCGAACCTTGACTGGAAGCTGGTTCCATAGGAGAGGAGCTTGGTAGCTAAATGCTCTGCCTCCCATTCTACATTTAGAAACTCTAGGAATCACAAGTAGACCAGCGCTCTGAGAACGAAGCGTTCTGTTGGGAGCATAAGGAGCGATGAGGTCTTTAAGATAAGATGGAGCTTTATTATGAAGAGCTTTGTAGGTGAGGAGAAGAATTTTGAATTCTATCCTAGATTTGACAGGGAGCCAATGCAGAGAAACTAATGTAGGAGAAATGTGATCTCTCTTCCTAAGTCCAGTCAGAACTCTGGCTGCAGCATTTTGAATTAATTGGAGGATTTTCAAAGAGTTATTGGGACAACCTATGAGTAGCGAGTTACAGTAGTCAAGCCTAGAGGTAACAAATGCATGGATTATTTTTTAAGCATCACTCTGTGAGAGGATGCTCCTAATTTTAGCAATATTCCTCAGGTGGAAGTAGGCAGTTCTAGAGATTTCTTTAATATATGGTGTAAAGGACAGATCTTGGTCAACAATGACACCAAGGTTCCTCACATTAGAACTTATTATTATGTCATCCAGAGTAACAATCTGATTCAATAATGAGTCTCTCTGGTTTTTAGCACCAATTATAATAACCTCAGTTTTATCTGAATTCAGTTGTAGAAAGTTATGGGACATCCAGGATCATTTAAACAAGTCTGAAGTTTGACTAATTGGTTTGTTTCCTTTGGTTTCATGGACAAATATAACTGAGTATCATCTGCATAGCAGTGGAAATTTATAGAATGTTTTCTAATAATATTACCAAGGGGAGACATGTAAAGACTGAAAAGTATTGGACCAAGCACAGAACCCTGTGGAACTCCAAAGCTAATTCCTGTGCGGATGGAAGATTGATCATGAACATGGACAAATTGGAATCTGTTCAACAGATAAGACTTAAACCATTCCAGTGCTTTTCCTTTAATCCCAGTGCTATGTTCCAGTCTCTGCAATAGAATCTTGTGATCTATCGTATCAAATGCTGCACTAAGATCTAACAGGACAAGTACAGAAACTAGACCATTGTCTGAAGCTGTGAGAAGATCATTAGTGACTCTAATCAGAGCTGTTTCTGTGCTATGATGTAATCTGAATCCTGACTGGAAATCTTCATATAGGTCATTTCTACGCAAGTGGTCACATAATTGTTTAGCTACGGTTTTTTCAAGAACTTTAGAAATAAAGGGCAGATTGGATATAGGCCTATAATTTGCAAGTAGGGTCAAGAGTAGGTTTTTTCAATAAAGGTTTGACCACAGCAACCTTAAAAGCCTGTGGTACGTAGCCTGTAAACAGAGATTGGTTGATTTGAGGTTTCAGGTCACTCCGACCTGAAATGTGTCCGTGTTTCCAGAGCGGCCACATGCCAAGAACTTTCACAACATGAACTTTCCAGAAATGGGAGATATCAGCCTGTATGTCCTGCCAACACAAGAATTCAGATCCTGGACACAGAAACTCTGTAAACTCAAGTAACTCTGTAAGCCTAATCCTATCAATACATACATATTGCGTACAAATTCCATCCTATACATTCTGAGCATATATTCCATCCCAAGTATACACATTTTCCACTACACTTGCATTAAGATGCAGCAGCTTAAATTATCACTGAGGCTGGAAACAGTGCGAAAATGCTTAGTATCGCCTGTTCTGTGCATTTCAGACCAAAAGAACACTACTTTGGTCAAAGTGATTTAAATGCATTTTAAAGGTGTTTGCCTGCTTCAGGGATGTATTTGAATCATATCTAGCACAAAAACTTCATTGCCATTGCTTGCATTAAGATGCAGCAGCTTAAAGACTTACTGAGGCAGGCTTTGTTTCTGAAAGAGCACACCATGTGCGGCCTGTGCGTCTTCAGAAACATCCAGAAAGAATGGTTTGGTGTAGTCCGGAGTAGTTAACTCCGCAGCACCTGCCAAAGCCTGTTTTAAAGAGATAAATGCCTTTTCCGCCTCCGTTGTCTATGACAGACTAGCTGTCAAGTTCTGAGGGCCCGCCTGTTGGACCAGCGACCGTAACAGAGCAGTGTAGTCACAATAGGAGGGAACAAACTACCGACTGTAGCCTGCTAGTCCGAGGAATGACAACATATCTTTCACTGTCAGTGGTTGAGAATGGGCCAAGATGGAGGACCGATGGGCTGGAGACATGCTGGCTCCAGATGCTGATACAACTCTACTGAGGAATGTAACTTCCCTACGTACTGCCTGTAGTTTGGAGCGACTAACCTTAAAGCCCACGGAATGCAGATGTAGCAACACCCGTCTTGTGCCTTCCAAACAGGACTGTGGGGAGTCCGCTGCCAATAGCAAGTCGTCCACATATTGTGTCAAAACCACGCCTTCAGGTAGAGAGCAGGACTGTAACAATTTACGCAGAGCATGATTAAACAAACCCGGAGACAGTACAAATCCCTGTGGGACCCGCGTATAGCGCAGCTGTGTCCCCTGAAAAGTAAATCAAAAAACATCTCTCAGCTCTTCAGCCAATGGTAGGCAGAAGAATGCGTTTGCCAGATCAATACATGTAAACCATGTGTGTTGCGGAGTCAGTGACGACAAAGCAGTGTAGGGGTTAGGAACTGGTAATGTGGGTGTGGTTACAATAGAATTGATGCGCCTTAAGTCATGTGCCATCCGATACTTGCCTGTGCCTGGTTTTTCTACAGGTAATATAGGAGTATTCCACACTGAAGTCGAGGGTTTTAATACACCACTCTGTAATAACCCATAAATAGTGTCTGCTATCCCTGCCTCTGCTTCGGCTTTCTGTCGATACTGTGGTTGCCATAATGGAGGAGTGGGCTGCAGGGTGAATGTGACCGGAGCTAGGAAACCAACATCTGTGGGGCCCTGTGACCACAACGTGCTAGGCAGAGCGTCTAACATATCTGCAGCCAACTCGTGATCAGATTTTTCACGGCCATGGTGCCTTTCAGCCAATCGTTTGGCCATCGGGCCTAGATCTTTAGCTTGGTGTCCAGGATGTATTGCCAACGAGACATGAGGCACCGCCTCCGCACCCATCTCATACCAGGCACCCTGATCTGCTGTCAACTGGACACTGCCCACTACTCCTTCTGGACCAATCAGAATAGCATTAGTGGAAATTTTCCATGTATGTCCTTGCAGTTGTCCTGAAACATATCTTGGTACCAATCTGTCTGTTCCCTGTCATAAAATAGTGTAACATGGTAAGGGTCGGTCGGGGAGACATATGGGCTCAGTTGGGAGATCCAGGGTTTCCAGGCCATGTATAAGGAGAAAAGACCGCCCCCTGCCGGGCCCTCCGGTTCCAATCGGCCCCAGTATAAGTCAGCGCCCACATTCGTCAAGTCTTCCTGCATCAGCCACTGACAAACTTTTCTTGGAGCAATTAGTGGATTCACAGTTGGGAAACGATACAATCACACCGTCAGGTGAACAAAGAATTGAAACGCCCAGT
The DNA here is from genome assembly GCA_030770545.1 of Macropodus opercularis. Taxonomy (NCBI): domain Eukaryota; kingdom Metazoa; phylum Chordata; class Actinopteri; order Anabantiformes; family Osphronemidae; genus Macropodus; species Macropodus opercularis. Next base: position 4,255,328 of record CM061094.1, on the reverse strand, counting down.
CGAACCAACAAGTCTCTCCCCATCCAATTGACTGGGGTGCCACTTGAAACAACAAAACGATGCCGTATGGATTGGCCGGCCACTCGGACCGGCAGAGGTTGAGTTAATGGCAGTTTGACAGGTTCCCCAGAGAAACCAACTAGTTCAACAGTCTTAGATGATAGGTCCTTCTTTTCCACTCTCACAGAGTGGAGAAAGTCGCACCTGTGTCCACCAGAAAGGGCAGTCTTGTCTGTTTTATTGTCAAGGTTAACAACGGGTCTGCCCTCCCGTCGTCTAGGCTTCTCTGTGGGCTACTTCATTGTTGGGGGAAATCCTCTGGTTCCCACACAGGAAACTGACCCCCTGGTGCAAGACTGGCGTGAGGTGCAACATGTGATCCTCTATTTGGTAGACCTCTTCCACGCTGTCCTCGTCCCCTCGGACCAGGTCCCATGGTTGCATGAGTCATGGGACATTCTCTGGCGAAATGCCCCGGCTGACCGCAGCAGTAGCATATCCACTCCCCCGACATGCCCCTTCCCCTCCCAGGTCCACGTCCCAGAAAGCCACAGCCTCCCCTGGGTTGACCCCTACCGTACTGCTGTGGGTAATATGAGCCTTGTGTATTGGATGGCCCGTGTCCATACTGAGGGTGGCCTGGAACCCAGAATGGCGAGGGCAATAAATCTAGGTTATCAGGAACCTGTGTAGCCTGTTGCATCTGTTTTTCTACCTTATCTTTCTTCTTAACATCATTAGTCTCTTGTCTTACCTTCTGTAACTGTAGCCTACACTGAAAAAAACAACTTGAAGGATTTACTTGATTAAATCCTTGTAACAATTTGCACTTATACTTTGTAAGTACATTTTACTGCCAAAATATTAAGTACAGCTTACCTGCCAGAATAAAGTAAAATATACTTGCCACTAATATTAACACTATTGAAAAGGCTAATTAAGTATGACCTAATTTTATTTAAGTAATTATTTACTTTTATTAACAATATTTAAGTAAAATCACTTATTTTTTTCCATAACAGGGTCCTCATGAGCGAGAAAATATTAAGTAAATCTTATTATAATAGTTGAGTATATTTTATTATATTATTTTTAAATTGACTGTTAAATTTATTGACTTTATGGTCTTCTTTTACTCACTATAGTTATGTAAATGTTACCAAATGTAATGCATTGCTAAATCAATTTTTATTTATGCATAAACATTGATCACAAATCACAAAATAGAATATATTTAAACAGTTTATTTTCTAAACACTGTCTATTTCAAGACACAGATACATGGGACTAGTTGCAAAAACAATGGAATGCATCAAAAACAAAAAAATGCCAAAAATTTACAAAATAAAAGGTAATGTTAAGCTAAATCCAGCCACTAACATTACCACCACTACTCAAAGTTTTTTATCTAGAATAGCCTTACCTTAGTTACCTCACAGTTACAGATAAAATGTTAGCATGGCTGCAAACATCAATCACAGAAAAGCCAAACTAAGTCAACTAAAATTCACACGTTGACAGTACTGTTGAACAAATCAGTACCTGTCATTGTAATTTAAGTTAACAACTTAAGCTTAAGAGCTTGTACTTTGGGAGACAGTTTAATCATGTCCAGTTCCAGAAAAAGTTTCTGAAACACCTCAAAGGTATAATGCAGTGCTGATGGGTAGGCAAGGTTGAGGGCATAAATTAGCCCCATAAGTAGTGAACAAGCTGTAGCAGTGCTGCTGCATCCTGTTAGCATCTCCTTGCCTTCCACAATTAGTGATACGTCCACTGGATCCTCTCCATCTCCTCTATGGACGACCAGGATCCTAAGGATGTGGTGAGAGGCATCGCTGCGTCTGTCCTCCTGCATACAAAATACCACAAATTAAGTCTTATATTGCTGAGTAACTTAGTTGATAATGCATAATAAACAAGGAAAACACCTGTACATTACCAGTGAATCAGTCGTAAATCATGGGACAAGCTAGATCCACAACACAAACTGTGTATGCCTTGCAAAAATGTGGATTTAATGTTGCTCTCAGCTACAGACTTTGCCTCTTGCCAGTTTAATGTAGCCTCGGAAAATCTACGATTTGATAAATCCCGATTACAATGAAAGTATCATTGGGCTAGACACTGAATCTCCAAGATGCCCCCCGGTGTGTCAACCCAACCTGATTGTGAGTGTTTGTGTGTGCAAATGGATGAATCCGAAGCAGTGGTAAATACCTGTAAATACCAATAAGGAAGAAATGAGCTACACCAGTGCAGACCATTTTATCATTAACGAGGGGAAAAGAACAAGAACATTTTCATGCATTACCGTGCTGTCTTCAAAAAGCTCCTCTTCTTTATCACCGAGATATAATAAAAGGCTGCGGATAACAGCATCACGTCTTATCTGACTGCTTTGCATCTGTTGAAAGAACCACAGTGGATCTTTACTCACACAAAAGAAAATCCAAAACAAACAGCAGCAAAAATAAGTTTTTGTGTATACTTAGGTTGTAAATACAGGTCTGCTCCAGAGATATTGTGGTTATCCTCCTGAATTCCTCCTTGATCTGAAAATAATTTACAACTTTAGTTTAAACGCTTGTTATTGCTATCAACTCTACCAGGTTATTCGGGTCCCAAGGTTTGGTACGTCTGTTTGTAGCATTAGACACTTGCCAACCATTAAGTATCAACAAGTATCTGACACCAGCTCGAGGAGCTGAACCTAGTTGTTGCTCTGCAACGTGACGTTTCGTTACATTACCCTCTCACGGCCTCTGGAAAGGAGACATAACAATTCTGCTGCAGTTTCTGAGCAATCATGTTTTGGCGGGTAGTTGATACTGGTTTTAAATCTGCAACACCAAAATAATATGTTGGCGTTTTACCTGCGTTTCACTTTACGTCATTACGCTAACGTTAGCTTGCGTTTTATCGCGTTTTTTTCGTCTGCATGTTGGGCTCTGCAGCAGGAAATAGTAACGGAACTTCAAAATAAAAGCACACCAGCAACCTACCTTTATATATAAATTGCGCTCTTTACCCTGTGACCTAACTTAACTTTATCAGTGTGGCAGGCTAAAAGCAACTAATAAAGTCATGATTAATGCAAGTCGTCCTTTAGCAGTGCACTAGTCAAAAGCACAATTATGACTAATTTCTGCCAACATATTGCCAGACTTAGTGTCAATTTATGCAACTTGTAGCACCTTAAAATAGAATTTTGAGTGTCAGGGAAATACTACCTCCTGAAGAAACCTTATTGATTAATTAATTTGCGCAATATGCATTACTCAAAAAACATAACCTTCCCCTAATTTTCACCATCTTAATTACTCAGAAGTTAGGTATATTAAGCCAACTTACACAGCTAATGAACTACCTTACAAGCTAACTAGCTTAACTTATGTTCCCTCGTTGGGGAATTATCACAAGCAAACAAACGGTAGCAAAACAAAATGCAAAACGACCCATCAAATTAAACCAATGTAAAGTAGAAAACGTATACATTTACTTACTTGTACAGGAGATGCAACCATGCAGCCTCGTATAAAATGCAAACCGTTGCAAGTACGACACAAAACTCTGCTCTCTCAAATGCGCATGCGCTGAATCAACTGCCAAAAGTTTTTGTCATAGAATTTAATTATTTTTTCTGGGTTTATATGATGTGACTGTTAAACAGTTAAATACTACACACAAATGCCTAGTAAAATATTCTGTTCCAACATAGTAAATTCATTACACAAATAAAATGTGTTAACATACTAAACTTTTACATAAAAAAATCTAGTTTATACAGAATTTTAATACTATAATGTAAAAATTACATAATTTTTAAAATATTTTTTACTACACCAAAAAGTTTTTTCAGTGTAAGCAGCTGTTTTTTCGAATCTTCCATTTCTGAACCTTCCTCTTCCTCTTTCTGCTGTGCAACAGGTGGCGTTCCCACGTCTCAGTGGAACCTCCCGGTGCATCTGGATCATCTTCCATGCTTTGTCTTACTTCTTTTGACACTCCCTTTAACACTGCTCACCTGAACAACTCCTCTTGCATTTGAGTGGAGTGTGGGTCACCCCCGTAGCATCAACTAATTCTGTTTTACACCTATGTAAAAAAGTGGTCGGTTTCTCCCCCTTCTTAGGTGTACACGTGATCTGATGTGTCTGGCCTCTAGGGGCCGGGAAACGTTCACTCATAGCTCTTCCCACATTTGTGGCCCACTGGTCAAATGGCTCACTATCATCTACCATCAACAGTCCTGCTCTCGCCTCTATTTGTTCTACTTCCCAGGTGGACATAATTTGCCCCGTCAGGGCCCTCCAATCACCTACTCCCAGTCTCTGGCCCATGGTCAACTGCTCCAACGTACTCAACCACCTTCCCCCACCCTCTGTGGGATGTGGAAGTTTCTCTAAAATCGCTGTCATATCCCCAAACTGCCATGGTTTATATTGGATTCTGCCCCCTTTTGAAAGCAAGGGGTATTGGTGATGTATGTACTCACCACCTGGTGCTGAATTACATCTAGGTCTAAGGTCATATCTGTGGGACACGGGTGGCTCATCTGTGTGTGTTGTCAGTTTTCCCATAATGGTGACGTCAATCCCTGCTTGACTCCTCCTTTCACTCTCCTCTTGTCTCCTACTTTCCCTTCTTTTCCTGTTTCTAAAAGCTTCCTCTCCTTCTTCGTCACTTTGCATGCTTCTACTTTCTCCTTCTAACTCTATCCCTGACTTCCATCCTGTTGCCTGTTCCTCCTTCCTCATCTCTTTTCTCTTAATTAATTCCTGATCTTGTTGCTGAGCTGCAACAAGCACACGCATTGTTTCTCTAGTCTCGTTATCTCTGCTCCAATCTACTCCACTGGCTCCTCCACTGTCCTGCTGCTCCTCTACATCTAACTGACCTCCCTTCACATTCCACAGAGGCATCTGTTTATACGGTGGAGGCAGCGTAGTAAGTGCAGATGTGTGCTTTAAATCAGGATAGATGTTTACATATGTCGGTGGTCGTGTCTTCCCTACTGTGGTGTGTGGTGTTAACTCTGTCTCCTGTTTTTTCACTGAACTATCAGTGAGTTCCTGTTGTTTGTCTTTCCCTCTTTTTGCAATAATTTTAGTTCCCCATGCTGCCAATGCCATATTGTGCACTATTCGCCTATTTTCCTCTTTTTGTTCTAATTCTGTTTTCCACTTTCTCTTCACGATTAAACCTTTTACTTCTTCTTTGCTGTGTTCTTTTGTTGCCTGTGCCACGTCCTCCCTGGCTAAAACTTCTGCTAGATCTCCTGTGTCCTCATCTTTCCAAACTCCCTTCTTTTTTAATTCTTCATATTTACCATCATACATTTTTCTTTGCCGATCTCAATCTTTCTTTTCAATACCACTTATCAATTGTTCACGAGCTTTTTTCCACTGATTCAACATTGTCAGTGGCCTGCAGCCGCCTTCATCAACACACTCTAGATCAAATTCAGTCTCCATTTTTCTCCTCCTGAGATTTCACTTCTCTCACTCACAGGAGTGAAAAAGAAAAACAAACAAACAAGCAAACAAAGCACTTTGTTATCACCGTTAGATTTCCACTCTCTCACCGGTGACTTTTCAACTCTTCAACACGTCTACAACTATTCCACTAACTTACAATATTTTAAGGGAGCACCAAGTCCCTAGGGGTCCTACACCCGGAATCTTTCAGACACTGCCCTTTTTTTTTGTCTTTTTGTTTTTTAATTTGTGTCTGCAGTTTTCCAACTAGTGGCCGTATTTTTAGTTGTATCACTACCACAACAGAGGTTCACAACTCAGTATTTTAATGTCCTTGTCAGGACATTATAGGCACCACACCCGTGATTTCACTTCTCTTATCCTTTTTACTCTTTTACTTTAAACTCTACTCTTATCCTTTTTCTTTTTTAATTAATTATTATTCTTCAAATTTTAATTTACAGAACTGGATTCCTATCCATGACACAGTTATTTTAGTGTTTTCAATATGCAGAAATTTAAACTTAACAGGTTTTCTGCTTACCTTGTTTTAATCCTGGCCAGGCTACTGTGTCACAAACAGGTCCTCAGTTCTCGTTCCAAATCTGTCTCTCCTTCACCATCACGTCGGGGTCACCAAATTGTTGAGCTTCTCTCCCAATCCCAGCTCTGCGCGTTCGTTTAATGATGAGGAGAAACGTCTGATAAAAATCAGTCTTGCTTTTATTTCAAACTTAAAGAATAATAATTTAAAGGCCTGGGTCAGTCTGTCCCTATACTATACAGCATATAGTCAGGTCACGAAGTCTGACTGACACTGTCTGTCCCTCGACCCACACTTTTATGCTGGACAGAGCATCTTTCTGTGGTGTAACAGGATCCTGATGCCGTGGTCTGGTGTTTGTCTCCATGGCTGCTTTATTGGTGTCTTATCTTCTCCGTTGCTTTGTGGTCCCATAACCTATGGATCTAAGCACATTCCTTCTACAGACATTCACATGTTTCACTCCCTACTTATCTGATTTTCTGCTTAGACCCCCTTCTTCACATGCTGTTTAATGACCCGTGTCTGGGTGCATCTGGTGTCTCTACTATTCTCTAAATCTGATGTGTGTGTTTCAAACTATACTTGAATGCAATCAGCTTGTTCTGTTTTCTGCCTGCATCCTACTATCTAAGCTTTCAACTACTATTTTAACTACTACTTAACTATTTAGATTCATACACTGGAAACAGTGCGAAAACGCTTAGAATGGCCTGTTCTGTGCATTTCAGACCAAATGAACACTACTTTGGTCAAATTGATTTCAAAGCATTTTAAAGGTGTTTGCCTGCTTCAGGGATGTATTTGGATCATACCTAGCACAAAAACTTCATTGCCATTGCTTGCATTAAGATGCAGCAGCTTAAAGAAATACTGAGGTTGGAAACAGTGCGAAAACGCTTAGAATGGCCTGTTCTGTGCATTTCAGACCAAATGAACACTACTTTGGTCAAATTGATTTCAAAGCATTTTAAAGGTGTTTGCCTTCTTCAGGGATGTATTTGGATCATATCTAGCACAAAAACTTCATTGCCATTGCTTGCATTAAGATGCAGCAGCTTAAAGAAATACTGAGGTTGGAAACAGTGCGAAAACGCTTAGAATGGCCTGTTCTGTGCATTTCAGACCAAATGAACACTACTTTGGTCAAATTGATTTCAAAGCATTTTAAAGGTGTTTGCCTTCTTCAGGGATGTATTTGGATCATATCTAGCACAAAAACTTCATTGGCATTGCTTGTATTAAGATGCAGCAGCAAATGAACATTACTTTGGTCAAATTGATTTCAAAGCATTTTAAAGGTGTTTGTCTTCTTCAGGGATGTATTTGGAACATATCTAGCACAAAAACGTCATTGCCATTGCTTGCATTAAGATGCAGCAGCTTAAAGAAATACTGAGGTTGGAAACAGTGCGAAAACGCTTAGAATGGCCTGTTCTGTGCATTTCAGACCACAAGACACTACTTTGTTCAAAGTAAAGTAAATGCATTTTAAAGGTGTTTACCTACTTCAGGGATGTATTTGGAACATATCTAGCACAAAAACTTCATTGCCATTGCTTGCATTAAGATGCAGCAGCTTAAAGAAATACTGAGGTTGGAAACAGTGCGAAAACGCTTAGAAAGTCCTGTTCTGTGCATCTCAGACCAAATGAACACTACTTTAGTCAAATTGATTTCAAAGCATTTTAAAGGTGTTTGCCTTCTTCAGGGATGTATTTGGAACATATCTAGCACAAAAACTTCATTGCCATTGTAGTAGAAAAAAGTCCATGCGTATTTGTAGCGGAATATATATATTTAGCACATATGCATTTAGTTCAGGCTAAAGGGTTTAGAATAGAGTAGAACAGGTCCTGTCTAGGCTGTGCAGGCTTGCTGGCCTTGGGTCCGAAGACAATCTGGCTTTTAGACAAAACAGTCTGAGCTGTTGAACAAAGGAATTTGGACAAACAATTCTTGGTATGAAATCTTCACATTTTGACGCATGTTCAGGGTTTAAAAACCACCTCTCTAGAGGGAGACGGGGGAGATGTGAGCTGTGCTGGGCTGGGAGACACAGCCAGCGTCTCCCAGCCTGGGCTCCGTCCTTCCCCACACGCGTCTGTGAGCATCTCCCGCAGGAGAGAGAGGTGACTTTGTTTTCCTGTCTGCATATTTTCTCATCTCACCACTGAAAATAAATTCATGTTTGATTATTTGAACCTAATGCTGCCTCGGCTTGAATTCCTCTGAGTTGGGACATCTCTGACCACTACAGAGATTCTTGGCGTCACGAACAGGATACAAAAGGAAGCCAAATTGAGGACAGCGTTCTTCTGGCTGGTGCCTGGACGCAGACGACGTCACGTGTGGCCACAGGTAAAAACTGTGTTTTTCAGGTGACAAACTCTGCGTCTGGGACCAGTTGGGAATTTTGGTAAGATTGGCTGACAAAAATCATACGATTCGGCTAAACAGTTAAATTCCAATTTGGCGGCCTTAAAAAAAGAATTTGTTGTGGGGGAAACCCTGTATGGTGTGGTGGATGTAAAGGCAGGAGATCGGGTCACTTGTATTCGCATTGCTGTAAATAACTAACCAGCTTCATGTGTGTTTTTTCTGTGATTATAAAAATGATACAGCCTATTGACATCTAAAAGTTGAATATTGTAACAGACGCAGTTTGGCTCTGGGAAAATTGTGGGCGTTTGAGTCTGGGATTAGAGAAAATTATTGGTTAAGACGCTGTATAAGTACAAAGGGCTGACTTGCTCGGGCTCTGCATGGTTTGGAGAAAGCGCCTCCTCAACACGGATTGGAAATGGCAAATTACTTTGTTTAAGGTTGAGAAATTAGCACAGGAGTTTTGCAGAGGCAGCAGTCCGTTTGTGCGCTCACAGTGGGTTTTGGCTCCAGAAATTTTAATGTGCTATCAATTAGAGACGAATAATTGTACTGGTACGCTGTGAGTTTGTTTGTTTTTTGGTAACGTGGGGAAATTACATCAGCCTGGGCCTGATCAACCCAGGTGTAATTTTCACCATGGAGAGAGAGGCCTGAGAGTTTAGATAAATCCCGGTGAAAAGCTTTTCTGTAGATAAACGAGTCTAGACTGAAATGTGTTGAATGTATATATGCAGTGTAACTGATGAAGCTTCATATGTGTGTACGCATATATCTATGTGATGATTGTGTGTTTAACGCTTTCGTAAACTTTGCTGTTTTCTGTGCTGTGGTTTATATGCTGAGGTCTGAGTGACCACTGTGGGTTAATAATCTCTGATGTTGAGAGAATTGTCTGTCTCTCTATTACTGCAGTTGTGAATGTGTGTGTGTGAGAACGAGTGAAACATCACTGGATAATTGCTTTTAGCAGGACTGAGTGTCTGATACCAATGATAACTGATGTTAATAACCAATGATCAGATCATTAATATACACATGAGTGTCTGTTCCAGTGTTGTTTTCGCAGAGAGACCAGAGGAGATCCAGAGTCTCCTGCCATGGATGAGGGGTCTCTAACTGACACTGCCGATTCCTTTGGACCCACCAGATGCTCTTAATGTCTCTGTGTACAAAAGGTGACCAGTCCGTCATAGAGGGTGACCAACGCCTTATGTCAGCAGCCTGGGTATCTAATTGCAGGAACCAATAGGGACCTGTGGTCAGTAACCAGTGAAGAAAACAACACTGACTGAGGTTTTAGGGTGACACCAGTATGACGCGATACGGAAGGATGGAGATGACTTCAGACCACAGAGACGTCTCTCGGACTCTGGGCTTTGTGGGTTAATGGGACATTGTGTTTGAGAAAGTGTCAGAGAAAGAGAAAATGCAGGTTTGGTTGTAAAGAAGTTAAGAATGTGTGTCAAGTGTTCGGTTTGGGTTTCTGTCTTTTAGCTGTTTCCTTTTCTGTTGGTTTCCATTTAATTAGATGAACCTTAGGATAACGTTAAGTTACTACATGACTAATTCGGCTTTGGTGGGGCTCTAGGAAGCCCCAGAGGGGGGACTGTAGTAGAAAAAAGTCCATGCGTATTTGTAGCGGAATATATATATTTAGCACATATGCATTTAGTTCAGGCTAAAGGGTTTAGAATAGAGTAGAACAGGTCCTGTCTAGGCTGTGCAGGCTTGCTGGCCTTGGGTCCGAAGACAATCTGGCTTTTAGACAAAACAGTCTGAGCTGTTGAACAAAGGAATTTGGACAAACAATTCTTGGTATGAAATCTTCACATTTTGACGCATGTTCAGGGTTTAAAAACCACCTCTCTAGAGGGAGACGGGGGAGATGTGAGCTGTGCTGGGCTGGGAGACACAGCCAGCGTCTCCCAGCCTGGGCTCCGTCCTTCCCCACACGCGTCTGTGAGCATCTCCCGCAGGAGAGAGAGGTGACTTTGTTTTCCTGTCTGCATATTTTCTCATCTCACCACTGAAAATAAATTCATGTTTGATTATTTGAACCTAATGCTGGCTCGGCTTGAATTCCTCTGAGTTGGGACATCTCTGACCACTACACCATTGCTTGCATTAAGATGCAGCAGCTTAAAGAAATACTGAGGTTGGAAACAGTGCGAAAACGCTTAGAATGGCCGGTTCTGTGCATTTCAGACCAAATGAACACTACTTTGGTCAAATTGATTTCAAAGCATTTTAAAGGTGTTTGCCTTCTTCAGGGATGTATTTGGAACATATCTAGCACAAAAACTTCATTGCCATTGCTTGCATTAAGATGCAGCAGCTTAAAGAAATACTGAGGTTGGAAACAGTGCGAAAACGCTTAGAATGGCCTGATCTGTGCATTTCAGACCAAATGAACACTACTTTGGTCAAATTGATTTCAAAGCATTTTAAAGGTGTTTGCCTTCTTCAGGGATGTATTTGGAACATATCTAGCACAAAAACTTCATTGCCATTGCTGGCATTAAGATGCAGCAGCTTAAAGAAATACTGAGGTTGGAAACAGTGCAAAAACGCTTAGAATGGTCTGTTCTGTGCATTTCAGACCAAATGAACACTACTTTGGTCAAATTGATTTCAAAGCATTTTAAAGGTGTTTGCCTTCTTCAGGGATGTATTTGGAACATATCTAGCACAAAAACTTCATTGCCATTGCTTGCATTAAGATGCAGCAGCTTAAAGAAATACTGAGGTTGGAAACAGTGCTAAAACGCTTAGAATGGCCTGTTCTGTACATTTCAGACCAAATGAACACTACTTTGGTCAAATTGATTTCAAAGCATTTTAAAGGTGTTTGCCTTCTTCAGGGATGTATTTGGAACATATCTAGCACAAAAACTTCATTGCCATTGCTTGCATTAAGATGCAGCAGCTTAAAGAAATACTGAGGTTGGAAACAGTGCGAAAACGCTTAGAATGGCCTGTTTTGTGCCTTTCCCCTTAAATGAAAACTACTTTAGTCAAATTGATTTCAAAGCATTTTAAAGGTGTTTGCCTTCTTCAGGGATGTATTTGGAACATATCTAGCACAAAAACTTCATTGCCATTGCTTGCATTAAGATGCAGCAGCTTAAAGAAATACTGAGGTTGGAAACAGTGCGAAAACGCTTAGAATGGCCTGTTCTGTGCATTTCAGACCACAAGACACTACTTTGTTCAAAGTAAAGTAAATGCATTTTAAAGGTGTTTACCTTCTTCAGGGATGTATTTGGATCATATTTAGCACAAAAACTTCATTGCCATTGCTTGCATTAAGATGCAGCAGCTTAAAGAAATACTGAGGTTGGAAACAGTGCGAAAACGCTTAGAATGGCCTGTTCTGTGCATTTCAGACCAAAGGAACACTACTTTGGTCAAATTGATTTCAAAGCATTTTAAAGGTGTTTGCCTTCTTCAGGGATGTATTTGGAACATATCTAGCACAAAAACTTCATTGCCATTGCTTGCATTAAGATGCAGCAGCTTAAAGAAATACTGAGGTTGGAAACAGTGCTAAAACGCTTAGAATGGCCTGTTCTGTGCATTTCAGACCACAAGACACTACTTTGTTCAAAGTAAAGTAAATGCATTTTAAAGGTGTTTACCTGCTTCAGGGATGTATTTGGAACATATCTAGCACAAAAACTTCATTGCCATTGCTTGCATTAAGATGCAGCAGCTTAAAGAAATACTGAGGTTGGAAACAGTGCGAAAACGCTTAGAATGGCCGGTTCTGTGCATTTCAGACCAAATGAACACTACTTTGGTCAAATTGATTTCAAAGCATTTTAAAGGTGTTTGCCTTCTTCAGGGATGTATTTGGAACATATCTAGCACAAAAACTTCATTGCCATTGCTTGCATTAAGATGCAGCAGCTTAAAGAAATACTGAGGTTGGAAACAGTGCGAAAACGCTTAGAATGGCCTGATCTGTGCATTTCAGACCAAATGAACACTACTTTGGTCAAATTGATTTCAAAGCATTTTAAAGGTGTTTGCCTTCTTCAGGGATGTATTTGGAACATATCTAGCACAAAAACTTCATTGCCATTGCTGGCATTAAGATGCAGCAGCTTAAAGAAATACTGAGGTTGGAAACAGTGCAAAAACGCTTAGAATGGTCTGTTCTGTGCATTTCAGACCAAATGAACACTACTTTGGTCAAATTGATTTCAAAGCATTTTAAAGGTGTTTGCCTTCTTCAGGGATGTATTTGGAACATATCTAGCACAAAAACTTCATTGCCATTGCTTGCATTAAGATGCAGCAGCTTAAAGAAATACTGAGGTTGGAAACAGTGCTAAAACGCTTAGAATGGCCTGTTCTGTACATTTCAGACCAAATGAACACTACTTTGGTCAAATTGATTTCAAAGCATTTTAAAGGTGTTTGCCTTCTTCAGGGATGTATTTGGAACATATCTAGCACAAAAACTTCATTGCCATTGCTTGCATTAAGATGCAGCAGCTTAAAGAAATACTGAGGTTGGAAACAGTGCGAAAACGCTTAGAATGGCCTGTTTTGTGCCTTTCCCCTTAAATGAAAACTACTTTAGTCAAATTGATTTCAAAGCATTTTAAAGGTGTTTGCCTTCTTCAGGGATGTATTTGGAACATATCTAGCACAAAAACTTCATTGCCATTGCTTGCATTAAGATGCAGCAGCTTAAAGAAATACTGAGGTTGGAAACAGTGCGAAAACGCTTAGAATGGCCTGTTCTGTGCATTTCAGACCACAAGACACTACTTTGTTCAAAGTAAAGTAAATGCATTTTAAAGGTGTTTACCTTCTTCAGGGATGTATTTGGATCATATTTAGCACAAAAACTTCATTGCCATTGCTTGCATTAAGATGCAGCAGCTTAAAGAAATACTGAGGTTGGAAACAGTGCGAAAACGCTTAGAATGGCCTGTTCTGTGCATTTCAGACCAAAGGAACACTACTTTGGTCAAATTGATTTCAAAGCATTTTAAAGGTGTTTGCCTTCTTCAGGGATGTATTTGGAACATATCTAGCACAAAAACTTCATTGCCATTGCTTGCATTAAGATGCAGCAGCTTAAAGAAATACTGAGGTTGGAAACAGTGCTAAAACGCTTAGAATGGCCTGTTCTGTGCATTTCAGACCACAAGACACTACTTTGTTCAAAGTAAAGTAAATGCATTTTAAAGGTGTTTACCTGCTTCAGGGATGTATTTGGAACATATCTAGCACAAAAACTTCATTGCCATTGCTTGCATTAAGATGCAGCAGCTTAAAGAAATACTGAGGTTGGAAACAGTGCTAAAACGCTTAGAATGGCCTGTTCTGTGCATTTCAGACCAAACGAACACTACTTTGGTCAAATTGATTTCAAAGCATTTTAAAGGTGTTTGCCTTCTTCAGGGATGTATTTGGAACATATCTAGCACAAAAACTTCATTGCCATTGCTTGCATTAAGATGCAGCAGCTTAAAGAAATACTGAGGTTGGAAACAGTGCGAAAACGCTTAGAATGGCCTGTTCTGTGCATTTCAGACCAAAGGAATACTACTTTGGTCAAATTGATTTCAAAGCATTTTAAAGGTGTTTGCCTTCTTCAGGGATGTATTTGGAACATATCTAGCACAAAAACTTCATTGCCATTGCTTGCATTAAGATGCAGCAGCTTAAAGAAATACTGAGGTTGGAAACAGTGCTAAAACGCTTAGAATGGCCTGTTCTGTGCATTTCAGACCAAATGAACACTACTTTGGTCAAATTGATTTCAAAGCATTTTAAGGGTGTTTGCCTTCTTCAGGGATGTATTTGGAACATATCTAGCACAAAAACTTCATTGCCATTGCTTGCATTAAGATGCAGCAGCTTAAAGAAATACTGAGGTTGGAAACAGTGCGAAAACGCTTAGAATGGCCTGTTCTGTGCATTTCAGACCACAAGACACTACGTTGTTCAAAGTAAAGTAAATGCATTTTAAAGGTGTTTACCTTCTTCAGGGATGTATTTGGAACATATCTAGCACGAAAATTTCATTGCCATTGCTTGCATTAAGATGCAGCAACTCAAAGAAATACTGAGGTTGGAAACAGTGCGAAAACGCTTAGAATGGCCTGTTCTGTGCATTTCAGACCACAAAACACTACTTTGTTCAAAGTAAAGTAAATGCATTTTAAAGGTGTTTGCCTTCTTCAGGGATGTATTTGGAACATATCTAGCACAAAAACTTCATTGCCATTGCTTGCATTAAGATGCAGCAGCTTAAAGAAATACTGAGGTTGGAAACAGTGCGAAAACGCTTAGAATGGCCTGTTCTGTGCATTTCAGACCAAATGAACACTACTTTGGTCAAATTGATTTCAAAGCATTTTAAAGGTGTTTGCCTTCTTCAGGGATGTATTTGGAACATATCTAGCACAAAAACTTCATTGCCATTGCTTGCATTAAGATGCAGCAGCTTAAAGAAATACTGAGGTTGGAAACAGTGCGAAAACGCTTAGTATGGCCTGTTCTGTGTATTTCAGACCACAAGACACTACTTTGTTCAAAGTAAATTAAATGCATTTTAAAGGTGTTTGCCTTCTTCAGGGATGTATTTGCAACATATCTAGCACAAAAACTTCATTGCCATTGCTTGCATTAAGATGCAGCAGCTTAAAGAAATACTGAGGTTGGAAACAGTGCGAAAACGCTTAGAATGGCCTGTTCTGTGCATTTCAGACCAAATGAACATTCCTTTGGTCAAATTGATTTCAAAGCATTTTAAAGGTGTTTGCCTTCTTCAGGGATGTATTTGGAACACATCTAGCACAAAAACTTCATTGCCATTGCTTGCATTAAGATGCAGCAGCTTAAAGAAATACTGAGGTTGGAAACAGTGCTAAAACGCTTAGAATGGCCTGTTCTGTGCATTTCAGACCAAATGAACACTACTTTGGTCAAATTGATTTCAAAGCATTTTAAAGGTGTTTGCTTTCTTCAGGGATGTATTTGGAACATATCTAGCACAAAAACTTCATTGCCATTGCTTGCATTAAGATGCAGCAGCTTAAAGAAATACTGAGGTTGGAAACAGTGCGAAAACGCTTAGAATGGCCTGTTCTGTGCATTTCAGACCACAAGACACTACTTTGTTCAAAGTAAAGTAAATGCATTTTAAAGGTGTTTGCCTTCTTCAGGGATGTATTTGGAACATACCCAGCACAAAAACTTCATTGCCATTGCTTGCATTAAGATGCAGCAGCTTAAAGAAATACTGAGGTTGGAAACAGTGCTAAAACGCTTAGAATGGTCTGTTCTGTGCATTTCAGACCAAATGAACACTACTTTGGTCAAATTGATTTCAAAGCATTTTAAAGGTGTTTACCTGCTTCAGGGATGTATTTGGAACATATCTAGCACAAAAACTTCATTGCCATTGCTTGCATTAAGATGCAGCAGCTTAAAGAAATACTGAGGTTGGAAACAGTGCGAAAACGCTTAGAATGGCCTGTTCTGTGCATTTCAGACCAAAGGAATACTACTTTGGTCAAATTGATTTCAAAGCATTTTAAAGGTGTTTGCCTTCTTCAGGGATGTATTTGGAACATATCTAGCACAAAAACATCATTGCCATTGCTTGCATTAAGATGCAGCAGCTTAAAGAAATACTGAGGTTGGAAACAGTGCGAAAACGCTTAGAATGGCCTGTTCTGTGCATTTCCCCTAAAATGAAAACTACTTTAGTCAAATTGATTTCAAAGCATTTTAAAGGTGTTTGCCTTCTTCAGGGATGTATTTGGAACATATCTAGCACAAAAACTTCATTGCCATTGGTTGCATTAAGATGCAGCAGCTTAAAGAAATACTGAGGTTGGAAACAGTGCGACAACGCTTAGAATGGCCTGTTCTGTGCATTTCAGACCAAAAGTCACTACTTTGTTCAAAGTAAAGTAAATGTATTTTAAAGGTGTTTACCTGCTTCAGGGATGTATTTGGAACATATCTAGCACAAAAACTTCATTGCCATTGCTTGCATTAAGATGCAGCAGCTTAAAGAAATACTGAGGTTGGAAACAGTGCGAAAACGCTTAGAATGGCCTTTTCTGTGCATTTCAGACCAAATGAACACTACTTTGGTCAAATTGATTTCAAAGCATTTTAAAGGTGTTTGCCTTCTTCAGGGATGTATTTGGAACATATCTAGCACAAAAACTTCATCGCCATTGCTTGCATTAAGATGCAGCAGCTTAAAGAAATACTGAGGTTGGAAACAGTGCGAAAACGCTTAGAATGGCCTGTTCTGTGCATTTCAGACCAAATGAACACTACTTTGTTCAAAGTAAAGTAAATGCATTTTAAAGGTGTTTACCTGCTTCAGGGATGTATTTGGAACATATCTAGCACAAAAACTTCATTGCCATTGCTGGCATTAAGATGCAGCAGCTTAAAGAAATACTGAGGTTGGAAACAGTGCGAAAACGCTTAGAATGGTCTGTTCTGTGCATTTCAGACCAAATGAACACTACTTTGGTCAAATTGATTTCAAAGCATTTTAAAGGTGTTTGCCTTCTTCAGGGATGTATTTGGAACATATGTAGCACAAAAACTTCATTGCCATTGCTTGCATTAAGATGCAGCAGCTTAAAGAAATACTGAGGTTGGAAACAGTGCTAAAACGCTTAGAATGGCCTGTTCTGTGCATTTCAGACCAAATGAACACTACTTTGGTCAAATTGATTTCAAAGCATTTTAAAGGTGTTTGCCTTCTTCAGGGATGTATTTGGAACATATCTAGCACAAAAACTTCATTGCCATTGCTTGCATTAAGATGCAGCAGCTTAAAGAAATACTGAGGTTGGAAACAGTGCGAAAACGCTTAGAATGGCCTGTTCTGTGCATTTCAGACCACAAGACACTACGTTGTTCAAAGTAAAGTAAATGCATTTTAAAGGTGTTTGCCTTCTTCAGGGATGTATTTGGAACATATCTAGCACAAAAACTTCATTGCCATTGCTTGCATTAAGATGCAGCAGCTTAAAGAAATACTGAGGTTGGAAACAGTGCGAAAACGCTTAGAATGGCCTGTTCTGTGCATTTCAGACCACAAGACACTACTTTGTTCAAAGTAAAGTAAATGCATTTTAAAGGTGTTTACCTGCTTCAGGGATGTATTTGAAACATATCTAGCACAAAAACTTCATTGCCATTGCTTGCATTAAGATGCAGCAGCTTAAAGAAATACTGAGGTTGGAAACAGTGCGAAAACGCTTAGAATGGCCTGTTCTGTGCATTTCAGACCAAATGAACACTACTTTGGTCAAATTGATTTCAAAGCATTTTAAAGGTGTTTGCCTTCTTCAGGGATGTATTTGGAACATATCTCGCACAAAAACTTCATTGCCATTGCTTGCATTAAGATGCAGCAGCTTAAAGAAATACTGAGGTTGGAAACAGTGCGAAAACGCTTAGAATGGCCTGTTCTGTGCATTTCAGACCAAATGAACACTACTTTGGTCAAATTGATTTCAAAGCATTTTAAAGGTGTTTGCCTTCTTCAGGGATGTATTTGGAACATATCTAGCACAAAAACTTCATCGCCATTGCTTGCATTAAGATGCAGCAGCTTAAAGAAATACTGAGGTTGGAAACAGTGCGAAAACGCTTAGAATGGCCTGTTCTGTGTATTTCAGACCAAATGAACACTACTTTGGTCAAATTGATTTCAAAGCATTTTAAAGGTGTTTGCCTTCTTCAGGGATGTATTTGGAACATATCTAGCACAAAAACTTCATCGCCATTGCTTGCATTAAGATGCAGCAGCTTAAAGAAATACTGAGGTTGGAAACAGTGCGAAAACGCTTAGAATGGCCTGTTCTGTGCATTTCAGACCAAATGAACACTACTTTGTTCAAAGTAAAGTAAATGCATTTTAAAGGTGTTTACCTGCTTCAGGGATGTATTTGGAACATATCTAGCACAAAAACTTCATTGCCATTGCTGGCATTAAGATGCAGCAGCTTAAAGAAATACTGAGGTTGGAAACAGTGCGAAAACGCTTAGAATGGTCTGTTCTGTGCATTTCAGACCAAATGAACACTACTTTGGTCAAATTGATTTCAAAGCATTTTAAAGGTGTTTGCCTTCTTCAGGGATGTATTTGGAACACATCTAGCACAAAAACTTCATTGCCATTGCTTGCATTAAGATGCAGCAGCTTAAAGAAATACTGAGGTTGGAAACAGTGCGAAAACGCTTAGATTGGCCTGTTCTGAGCACGTGAGGCATAGGACGCTGAGGAGTGTGGACTTTGTTTCCCTCTGTATTTCTTTCTAGTTTTTTGCTATTTTGTCTAGCTTTTTTGGATTGTTCTTTTTGTGTTTTTAGCGTTTTTGCTCTTTTCCTCTGTTTTCCAGCCCCCAGCTAGTGCCGCTGGCTGGGGGGGGGCTTTTAACGCGGTTTAGTTTTTTCTCGCTTTTTCCATATATCTTTTCCCCTATTTTTTGGACGGACGACATGGCTGAGACAATTGGACCGGCATGTGCGTTAACGGCAAGGCAAGACGGATTCAACGGTAACGATACAGGACGAAGGATGACGGAAGGATTTGAGTACAGACAGGATTTAACAGTCTCTGTGGAGCTAGAGGGTGAGGGCGCCGTAGCGCCGATGGAACTGATGAAATATACGCGTGAGATGTGTGGAGGTTTGCTCGCATGTAGGCACGCTGGAGGGCGGAAGTATGAAATAACTATGAGTTCTGTGAAGGGTAAAGAGAAACTTTTGGACGGATTTAAAATAGGAGATGTGCGTGTCCTGGCCAGGGACCTGTGTAATGATGAATTAGTGGTGTCTTTCTTGGGCCTGCCAGCTTACATCCCGGATGAGGACATTTTGAAAAAGTTGAGCGGCTGGGGAGTAAAAGCAGTCTCTCTCATAAGACGACGCATGTGGCCAGGCACACGGATCGCAGATGGTACTAGGTATGTGAAAGTCAAGTTTACTGACACTGTACAATCGCTCCCTTACTCAGCAAAATTCAATACCGCCACCGGCCCCGAGTATTTTCGAATCATACATGACAGGCAAGTCAGGGTATGCAGACTATGCATGAGGCCAGGGCACATCCTTCGGGAATGCCCGGAGTTCACTTGCCATCGTTGCGGGGCCCAGGGGCACTTTGCCAGAGAATGCAGCCAGTTCTCAACCAGGTGCAGCCTGTGCAATAATGCGTCAGCTGAATGTACCTGTCTGAGGAGCGACTCCGACCGGAGCTCACCTGCTCAGTCAGAGAAGGAGGTGGGTGGGGAGGAGCAGCAGCTGAGTGGAAAACTGAGTTTCGATGTCGTAGAGGAGACAGACATGGAGACGTCCAGCAACGAGGAAGAGACTGGTTTGAGCGAAAACGAGGCACCGCAGCCGCGGCGCGCCGTGATCGGCAGCAACATAGACATCGGCTCGAGTTTGGACACGGTGTCGCTAGATCTATCTGTTGGGCGCAACGAGGGTGTCCACCAGGCGGAGGAGGATCGCGCGTCATCCGAGCTATGCGCCTCGGAGAAAACCTTTCCTCTTAGTGCCTTGACCGAGGCGGCTGCTTCGCAGTCTGCTCAGATAACCCGTGCGCACCGTGCGCCACCGCATGAATCCCAGGACGGCGATTCGGATCTGGAGGTGGATGTCGCACGGCTTTCAGCTGTGCGTAAAAAGGCCCGTATATTTCAGGAGACTAAGGCGCACAGGACTGTTACCAGAGACAAGTGTAAGAAATGATAACGACCATATTTAACTATCCCTTTTATGGTTTCGATTTTATCCTTCAATGCCGCCGGATTGCGCTCGAGCAATAAAATTAACAGTTTCTTTGCCACGGTGGAGGCTGACGTCATTTGCCTTCAGGAAACTCATTGGGATTCCTGCACGGAGCAATACGTGAAGACGAAGTGGGGGGGACCCATCTTTACTTCCCCGGGGACGGATAGATCTTGTGGCGTTGCCGTGTGTTTTAAAGGCACGGTTGCGCACGTGCAGCATGTCCATAATGATATGGATGGTAGATTTATTGTTTGTGCGTTCGTGGTGCATTCTGTCACATATACACTGTTAAATGTATACGCTCCTAATGTAGAAGCGGACAGAAGACGATTTTTCCAGCATATCTCTCAGTACTGTGTGCAAAACTGCTTGCTGGTGGGGGATTTTAATGTTGCCCTCACCCCGACGGATGTCTCTAACAATAATGTATTTAGGGGGGATGTCAGCCGCCCTGCACTTTATACACTCATTCAAACGCACGGACTTGTTGATATCTGGAGGGTGACACACCCACGTGCCAGGAGATTCTCCCGCAGGCAACAAGTGCTGAGCACTGTGAAGCAGTCTAGGATCGATCTTTGCCTAGTCTCTTCAGGGATGGTTAAATATGTTTCTGACGCGGGCTATACTTTTAATGCATGGAGTGACCACGCGTTCCTCACCTTTAAGATAAATGGGCCACGCACCCCGCGCACCAAAGGCTCATGGTGCCTAAATACATCACTACTGCTGGACAAGGCCTACAGAGACCAAATATACTTATTCCTTGCCAAAGCTGCAGCGGATGCCCCCTTCGTGGAAAACGTCTCCCTTTGGTGGGAATACATAAAGGCAAAAATTAAATCACTCAGCATCATGTACAGCAAGAAGCGGACAAGAGAGTCGCTGCAGAGGGAGACTGCTTTACGTAGTCAGTTAGAGCAGGAGGCATGCAACATCGATGCTGTCCCTCATTACTCAATAGAACCTTATCTGCACATCAAAGAACAGCTGGATAAGATGGAGAAGGACAGATGCAGAGGAGCAGCAGTTCGAAGCCGGGCCCGGTACTTGGCCGAAGGAGAGAAGTGTACTGCCTTTTTCCTGGGCCTAGAAAAATACAGACAGGGAGGCAGGGTCATCCACAAGCTAACGAACCGTAATGGAGGCATCACCACAGATCCGGCGGATATAATCAAGGAAACACACAATTTTTATAAAGAGCTTTTTCAATCACAGGACACAGCATCGCAGCCCATTGACTCTTTGCTCTCTGTTATAGGCAAGACGCTTTCGGAGGAGGACCGGAAGCACTGTGATGATCCCCTCACTGCGCAGGAGGTGTCTACCGCCATCGAGGGTCTGAAAAGCAACCGGAGTCCCGGTTCGGATGGACTCCCCGGCGAGTTTTATAAGGTGTTTAGGAATCAGCTCACCCCAATTTTGATCATGCTGTTCCACTTTATGGAGCACACTCGTGTCACGCCAGACTCCTTCACTCTGGGCCTGATCTCCCTGATTTTCAAGAGGAGAGGGGACAGCTCACTTTTGGAAAATTACAGGCCGATCAGCTTATTAAATACAGATTATAAAATTCTCACCAAGACACTAGCTAATAGACTCAAGACGGTGATAGGCACAATTATCGGTCAGAACCAGACATATGGTATCCCGGGCAGAGACATCTCTGATTCTATCAACACCATCAGAGACACTTTATCCACTATGTCCTGTCAGGGTGGCATCCTCCTCACCGTCGATCTGGAAAAAGCCTTTGACAGGGTTGAACACCAATTTTTATACAGTACACTGCGAGCATTTGGCTTTGGAAATAACTTCATTGACTGGATCAGTTTGTTGTACAGCAATGCGTACAGCAGAGTCAAAATCAATGGCACGTTTACTGATACTTTCAGGCTAAACAGATCTGTGAGACAAGGCTGTCCTCTCTCCGCCCTGCTGTATAGCATCGCCGCAGAACCCCTGGCCCTCCTCATTCTGCGGGATCCGAAAGTCAGAGGGATTCCAACCCCACAGGGGAACGCCATCAAATTGGTTCAATATGCTGATGATATAACGTTGACAGTCAGGGATGAGCGAGACATTCAGCGAATCGTTCAACATATACATACATATGAGAGGGCGTCAGGGGCCAAGCTTAATGTTAATAAATCTGAGATCCTCTACTGTGGCAATGCCTCTAAAACTATAGGCAAATGGGGATTTAGGGAGGTCGGGTCCATGGTGCGGGTGCTTGGAGTTTATTTGGGCCTCGATGCGAGCGAAGCCAGAGATCGTAGTTGGGGTGAGTTGATCCAAAAAATGAAGGGGGTCTTCTCCCTATGGAGGTTGAGAGGGCTCTCCATCAAAGGAAGAGTGGTTGTGGCCAATGCACTGGTCCTCTCCAAGCTGAATCACATGTTACACGTTCATGACATGCCGGCAACGGTTCTGCTAGAACTGAACCGTACAGTAACACGCTTTTTGTGGAGAGCAAAGCAAAATCTTGTAGCGCACAACACTCTCATCGCTGGCATTGAAAATGGTGGTTTAGGTTTACTAGACATCCCAAGTAAGCTTAATGCAATCCGTATCAAAACGGTCAGGAAATTCCTTGATAACTCAGCACATCTTCTGTGGAAAGACACAATGCACTATTGGCTGTGCAAGATTGGGCCTCATGGAATCTATAATTTGTGCACCATTCCCACAGCACACAGTCTGCAGGGCCTTCCCCCGTTTTATAGGGAGGTCTTGCAAGCATGGGCGACCCTTCGCCCGCATCTCCATAGCTTATTAGATAGCAGGGACCAGGTTCTGGCGCAGCCTCTATTTAGAAACCCTTGTCTGACTCGCCGGGGGGGAGCTTTGACCTGCAAGGCCCTTGATGCTGCGGGCTTGCGCAGTGTGGGGGACATCACACATGACGCCTGTATAGTGAATGTCCAGAGAGTAGAGAGGGAGGTACGGGCCAGGGGAATAGTGTATAGCAAGACTGCTGTCTCCTCTTTCTGCCATAGGTTGGAGAATGCTTTCCCTGACAGGTGGAAACACCTTATTTCAAGCAACAGCAAGGGGGAGCGGTGTGACTCCCCGGATTTCGTGCTGTGCGTCAATGAGGCGCAACACCCCCTGCAGGAGACCAGCACTGGAATCATCTACAAATTTCTCATCCCTGGCATTTCCAAAAGGCCTGCTGCGGAGGTTCAGTGGTCGAAGCTCTTCCCTGGAAAGGATGTCACCCGCATATGGCTGAACATTAGGTTCAAATACATTCCTCACCAGGTCTTCAACACCGACTTTAAAATCAGGCACAGGAAAATCCTCTGTGGCGCTGTCTTGCAGCACATTCACAAAACTCGCTTCCCTGAATCGTGCACCAGGTGCGGGCACAAGAGGGAAACGCTCGAACACGTGCTCTGGGAATGCTCAGCTGCAAAACAGTTAAGAGACTTCGTGTGGGATTTCCTCGCTGCCACCTGCAATTTCAAATCTTTGGAGGACGTTGACTGGACATGGCTTTTCGGGTGGTCAGACGTTCGCTACAAGGTCAACGGTCTGGCAGTCAGCACTGCACTAGCCATAGCTCGACATTCTAATCTGCTTTGCAGAAACTACTCCTTCTATGAGGGAAAAACTCTGGACGCGAGGATAATCTTCAGAAACTCGCTGAGGCTCCATCTGAGAACTGTCTATTTGATAGACAGAGAATCATTTAACGATGACTATATGAAAGATACTGAATGGTGTCAATTGAACAATGAGCAGCTGCTCTTTCTGTTTTAATATTGCTGTGTAACTGAGCTACAAATAAAAAAAGAAAAAAAAAAAAAAAAAAAAAAGATGCAGCAGCTTAAAGAAATACTGAGGTTGGAAACAGTGCGAAAACGCTTAGAATGGCCTGTTCTGTGTATTTCAGACCAAATGAACACTACTTTGGTCAAATTGATTTCAAAGCATTTTAAAGGTGTTTGCCTTCTTCAGGGATGTATTTGGAACATATCTAGCACAAAAACTTCATCGCCATTGCTTGCATTAAGATGCAGCAGCTTAAAGAAATACTGAGGTTGGAAACAGTGTGAAAACGCTTAGAATGGCCTGTTTTGTGCCTTTCCCCTTAAATGAAAACTACTTTAGTCAAATTGATTTCAAAGCATTTTAAAGGTGTTTGCCTTCTTCAGGGATGTATTTGGATCATATCTAGCACAAAAACTTCATTGCCATTGCTTGCATTAAGATGCAGCAGCTTAAAGAAATACTGAGGTTGGAAACAATGCTAAAACGCTTAGAATGGCCTGTTCTGTGCATTTCAGACCAAATGAACACTACTTTGGTCAAATTGATTTCAAAGCATTTTAAAGGTGTTTGCCTTCTTCAGGGATGTATTTGGAACATATTCAGCACAAAAACTTCATTGCCATTGCTTGCATTAAGATGCAGCAGCTTAAAGAAATACTGAGGTTGGAAACAGTGCGAAAACGCTTAGAATGGCCTGTTCTTTGCATTTCAGACCAAATGAACACTACTTTGGTCAAATTGATTTCAAAGCATTTTAAAGGTGTTTGCCTTCTTCAGGGATGTATTTGGAACATATCTAGCACAAAAACTTCATTGCCATTGCTTGCATTAAGATGCAGCAGCTTAAAGAAATACTGAGGTTGGAAACAGTGCGAAAACGCTTAGAATGGTCTGTTCTGTGCATTTCAGACCAAATGAACACTACTTTGGTCAAATTGATTTCAAAGCATTTTAAAGGTGTTTGCCTTCTTCAGGGATGTATTTGGAACATATCTAGCACAAAAACTTCATTGCCATTGCTTGCATTAAGATGCAGCAGCTTAAAGAAATACTGAGGTTGGAAACAATGCGAAAACGCTTAGAATGGCCTGTTCTGTGCATTTCAGACCACAAGACACTACGTTGTTCAAAGTAAAGTAAATTCATTTTAAAGGTGTTTGCCTTCTTCAGGGATGTATTTGGAACATATCTAGCACAAAAACTTCATTGCCATTGCTTGCATTAAGATGCAGCAGCTTAAAGAAATACTGAGGTTGGAAACAGTGCGAAAACGCTTAGAATGGCCTGTTCTGTGCATTTCAGACCAAACGAACACTACTTTGGTCAAATTGATTTCAAAGCATTTTAAAGGTGTTTGTCTTCTTCAGGGATGTATTTGGAACATATCTAGCACACAAACTTCATTGCCATTGCTTGCATTAAGATGCAGCAGCTTAAAGAAATACTGAGGTTGGAAACAGTGTGAAAACGCTTAGAATGGCGTGTTTTGTGCCTTTCCCCTTAAATGAAAACTACTTTAGTCAAATTGATTTCAAAGCATTTTAAAGGTGTTTGCCTTCTTCAGGGATGTATTTGGATCATATCTAGCACAAAAACTTCATTGCCATTGCTTGCATTAAGATGCAGCAGCTTAAAGAAATACTGAGGTTGGAAACAATGCTAAAACGCTTAGAATGGCCTGTTCTGTGCATTTCAGACCAAATGAACACTACTTTGGTCAAATTGATTTCAAAGCATTTTAAAGGTGTTTGCCTTCTTCAGGGATGTATTTGGAACATATCTAGCACAAAAACTTCATTGCCATTGCTTGCATTAAGATGCAGCAGCTTAAAGAAATACTGAGGTTGGAAACAGTGCTAAAACGCTTAGAATGGCCTGTCCTGTGCATTTCAGACCAAATGAACACTACTTTGGTCAAATTGATTTCAAAGCATTTTAAAGGTGTTTGCCTTCTTCAGGGATGTATTTGGAACATATCTAGCACGAAAATTTCATTGCCATTGCTTGCATTAAGATGCAGCAGCTTAAAGAAATACTGAGGTTGGAAACAGTGCGAAAACGCTTAGTATGGCCTGTTCTGTGTATTTCAGACCACAAGACACTACTTTGTTCAAAGTAAATTAAATGCATTTTAAAGGTGTTTGCCTTCTTCAGGGATGTATTTGCAACATATCTAGCACAAAAACTTCATTGCCATTGCTTGCATTAAGATGCAGCAGCTTAAAGAAATACTGAGGTTGGAAACAGTGCTAAAACGCTTAGAATGGCCTGTTCTGTGCATTTCAGACCAAATGAACACTACTTTGGTCAAATTGATTTCAAAGCATTTTAAAGGTGTTTACCTGCTTCAGGGATGTATTTGGAACATATCTAGCACAAAAACTTCATTGCCATTGCTTGCATTAAGATGCAGCAGCTTAAAGAAATACTGAGGTTGGAAACAGTGCGAAAACGCTTAGAATGGCCTGTTCTGTGCATTTCAGACCAAAGGAATACTACTTTGGTCAAATTGATTTCAAAGCATTTTAAAGGTGCCACCTGCAATTTCAAATCTTTGGAGGACGTTGACTGGACATGGCTTTTCGGGTGGTCAGACGTTCGCTACAAGGTCAACGGTCTGGCAGTCAGCACTGCACTAGCCATAGCTCGACATTCTAATCTGCTTTGCAGAAACTACTCCTTCTATGAGGGAAAAACTCTGGACGCGAGGATAATCTTCAGAAACTCGCTGAGGCTCCATCTGAGAACTGTCTATTTGATAGACAGAGAATCATTTAACGATGACTATATGAAAGATACTGAATGGTGTCAATTGAACAATGAGCAGCTGCTCTTTCTGTTTTAATATTGCTGTGTAACTGAGCTACAAATAAAAAAAGAAAAAAAAAAAAAAAAAAAAAAGATGCAGCAGCTTAAAGAAATACTGAGGTTGGAAACAGTGCGAAAACGCTTAGAATGGCCTGTTCTGTGTATTTCAGACCAAATGAACACTACTTTGGTCAAATTGATTTCAAAGCATTTTAAAGGTGTTTGCCTTCTTCAGGGATGTATTTGGAACATATCTAGCACAAAAACTTCATCGCCATTGCTTGCATTAAGATGCAGCAGCTTAAAGAAATACTGAGGTTGGAAACAGTGTGAAAACGCTTAGAATGGCCTGTTTTGTGCCTTTCCCCTTAAATGAAAACTACTTTAGTCAAATTGATTTCAAAGCATTTTAAAGGTGTTTGCCTTCTTCAGGGATGTATTTGGATCATATCTAGCACAAAAACTTCATTGCCATTGCTTGCATTAAGATGCAGCAGCTTAAAGAAATACTGAGGTTGGAAACAATGCTAAAACGCTTAGAATGGCCTGTTCTGTGCATTTCAGACCAAATGAACACTACTTTGGTCAAATTGATTTCAAAGCATTTTAAAGGTGTTTGCCTTCTTCAGGGATGTATTTGGAACATATTCAGCACAAAAACTTCATTGCCATTGCTTGCATTAAGATGCAGCAGCTTAAAGAAATACTGAGGTTGGAAACAGTGCGAAAACGCTTAGAATGGCCTGTTCTTTGCATTTCAGACCAAATGAACACTACTTTGGTCAAATTGATTTCAAAGCATTTTAAAGGTGTTTGCCTTCTTCAGGGATGTATTTGGAACATATCTAGCACAAAAACTTCATTGCCATTGCTTGCATTAAGATGCAGCAGCTTAAAGAAATACTGAGGTTGGAAACAGTGCGAAAACGCTTAGAATGGCCTGTTCTGTGCATTTCAGACCAAATGAACACTACTTTGGTCAAATTGATTTCAAAGCATTTTAAAGGTGTTTGCCTTCTTCAGGGATGTATTTGGAACATATCTAGCACACAAACTTCATTGCCATTGCTTGCATTAAGATGCAGCAGCTTAAAGAAATACTGAGGTTGGAAACAGTGCGAAAACGCTTAGAATGGCCTGTTCTGTGCATTTCAGACCAAATGAACACTACTTTGGTCAAATTGATTTCAAAGCATTTTAAAGGTGTTTGCCTTCTTCAGGGATGTATTTGGAACATATCTAGCACAAAAACTTCATTGCCATTGCTTGCATTAAGATGCAGCAGCTTAAAGAAATACTGAGGTTGGAAACAATGCGAAAACGCTTAGAATGGCCTGTTCTGTGCATTTCAGACCACAAGACACTACGTTGTTCAAAGTAAAGTAAATTAATTTTAAAGGTGTTTGCCTTCTTCAGGGATGTATTTGGAACATATCTAGCACAAAAACTTCATTGCCATTGCTTGCATTAAGATGCAGCAGCTTAAAGAAATACTGAGGTTGGAAACAGTGCGAAAACGCTTAGAATGGCCTGTTCTGTGCATTTCAGACCAAACGAACACTACTTTGGTCAAATTGATTTCAAAGCATTTTAAAGGTGTTTGTCTTCTTCAGGGATGTATTTGGAACATATCTAGCACACAAACTTCATTGCCATTGCTTGCATTAAGATGCAGCAGCTTAAAGAAATACTGAGGTTGGAAACAGTGTGAAAACGCTTAGAATGGCGTGTTTTGTGCCTTTCCCCTTAAATGAAAACTACTTTAGTCAAATTGATTTCAAAGCATTTTAAAGGTGTTTGCCTTCTTCAGGGATGTATTTGGATCATATCTAGCACAAAAACTTCATTGCCATTGCTTGCATTAAGATGCAGCAGCTTAAAGAAATACTGAGGTTGGAAACAATGCTAAAACGCTTAGAATGGCCTGTTCTGTGCATTTCAGACCAAATGAACACTACTTTGGTCAAATTGATTTCAAAGCATTTTAAAGGTGTTTGCCTTCTTCAGGGATGTATTTGGAACACATCTAGCACAAAAACTCCATTGCCATTGCTTGCATTAAGATGCAGCAGCTTAAAGAAATACTGAGGTTGGAAACAGTGCTAAAACGCTTAGAATGGCCTGTCCTGTGCATTTCAGACCAAATGAACACTACTTTGGTCAAATTGATTTCAAAGCATTTTAAAGGTGTTTGCCTTCTTCAGGGATGTATTTGCAACATATCTAGCACAAAAACTTCATTGCCATTGCTTGCATTAAGATGCAGCAGCTTAAAGAAATACTGAGGTTGGAAACAGTGCGAAAACGCTTAGAATGGCCTGTTCTGTGCATTTCAGACCAAATGAACACTACTTTGGTCAAATTGATTTCAAAGCATTTTAAAGGTGTTTGCCTTCTTCAGGGATGTATTTGGAACATATCTAGCACAAAAACTTCATTGCCATTGCTTGCATTAAGATGCAGCAGCTTAAAGAAATACTGAGGTTGGAAACAGTGCGAAAACGCTTAGTATGGCCTGTTCTGTGTATTTCAGACCACAAGACACTACTTTGTTCAAAGTAAATTAAATGCATTTTAAAGGTGTTTGCCTTCTTCAGGGATGTATTTGCAACATATCTAGCACAAAAACTTCATTGCCATTGCTTGCATTAAGATGCAGCAGCTTAAAGAAATACTGAGGTTGGAAACAGTGCTAAAACGCTTAGAATGGCCTGTTCTGTGCATTTCAGACCAAATGAACACTACTTTGGTCAAATTGATTTCAAAGCATTTTAAAGGTGTTTACCTGCTTCAGGGATGTATTTGGAACATATCTAGCACAAAAACTTCATTGCCATTGCTTGCATTAAGATGCAGCAGCTTAAAGAAATACTGAGGTTGGAAACAGTGCGAAAACGCTTAGAATGGCCTGT
Organism: Macropodus opercularis; assembly: GCA_030770545.1. Lineage (NCBI taxonomy): Eukaryota > Metazoa > Chordata > Actinopteri > Anabantiformes > Osphronemidae > Macropodus > Macropodus opercularis. The sequence continues at coordinate 4,225,617 of CM061094.1, read as the reverse complement.
TCTGTGCATTTCAGACCAAAGGAATACTACTTTGGTCAAATTGATTTCAAAGCATTTTAAAGGTGTTTGCCTTCTTCAGGGATGTATTTGGAACATATCTAGCACAAAAACATCATTGCCATTGCTTGCATTAAGATGCAGCAGCTTAAAGAAATACTGAGGTTGGAAACAGTGCGAAAACGCTTAGAATGGCCTGTTCTGTGCATTTCCCCTTAAATGAAAACTACTTTAGTCAAATTGATTTCAAAGCATTTTAAAGGTGTTTGCCTTCTTCAGGGATGTATTTGGAACATATCTAGCACAAAAACTTCATTGCCATTGGTTGCATTAAGATGCAGCAGCTTAAAGAAATACTGAGGTTGGAAACAGTGCGACAACGCTTAGAATGGCCTGTTCTGTGCATTTCAGACCAAAAGTCACTACTTTGTTCAAAGTAAAGTAAATGTATTTTAAAGGTGTTTGCCTTCTTCAGGGATGTATTTGGAACATATCTAGCACAAAAACTTCATTGCCATTGCTTGCATTAAGATGCAGCAGCTTAAAGAAATACTGAGGTTGGAAACAGTGCTAAAACGCTTAGAATGGCCTGTTCTGTGCATTTCAGACCAAATGAACACTACTTTGGTCAAATTGATTTCAAAGCATTTTAAAGGTGTTTGCCTTCTTCAGGGATGTATTTGGAACATATCTAGCACACAAACTTCATATCCATTGCTTGCATTAAGATGCAGCAGCTTAAAGAAATACTGAGGTTGGAAACAGTGCGAAAACGCTTAGTATGGCCTGTTCTGTGTATTTCAGACCACAAGACACTACTTTGTTCAAAGTAAAGTAAATGCATTTTAAAGGTGTTTGCCTTCTTCAGGGATGTATTTGCAACATATCTAGCAAAAAAACTTCATTGCCATTGCTTGCATTAAGATGCAGCAGCTTAAAGAAATACTGAGGTTGGAAACAGTGCGAAAACGCTTAGAATGGCCTGTTCTGTGCAATTCAGACCAAATGAACATTCCTTTGGTCAAATTGATTTCAAAGCATTTTAAAGGTGTTTGCCTTCTTCAGGGATGTATTTGGAACACATCTAGCACAAAAACTTCATTGCCATTGCTTGCATTAAGATGCAGCAGCTTAAAGAAATACTGAGGTTGGAAACAGTGCTAAAACGCTTAGAATGGCCTGTTCTGTGCATTTCAGACCAAATGAACACTACTTTGGTCAAATTGATTTCAAAGCATTTTAAAGGTGTTTGCTTTCTTCAGGGATGTATTTGGAACATATCTAGCACAAAAACTTCATTGCCATTGCTTGCATTAAGATGCAGCAGCTTAAAGAAATACTGAGGTTGGAAACAGTGCGAAAACGCTTAGAATGGCCTGTTCTGTGCATTTCAGACCAAATGAACACTACTTTGGTCAAATTGATTTCAAAGCATTTTAAAGGTGTTTGCCTTCTTCAGGGATGTATTTGGAACATATCTAGCACACAAACTTCATTGCCATTGCTTGCATTAAGATGCAGCAGCTTAAAGAAATACTGAGGTTGGAAACAGTGCGAAAACGCTTAGAATGGCCTGTTCTGTGCATTTCAGACCACAAGACACTACTTTGTTCAAAGTAAAGTAAATGCATTTTAAAGGTGTTTACCTGCTTCAGGGATGTATTTGAAACATATCTAGCACAAAAACTTCATTGCCATTGCTTGCATTAAGATGCAGCAGCTTAAAGAAATACTGAGGTTGGAAACAGTGCGAAAACGCTTAGAATGGCCTGTTCTGTGCGTTTCAGACCAAATGAACACTACTTTGTTAAAAGTAAAGTAAATGCATTTTAAAGGTGTTTACCTGCTTCAGGGATGTATTTGGAACATATCTAGCACAAAAACTTCATTGCCATTGCTTGTATTAAGATGCAGCAGCTTAAAGAAATACTGAGGTTGGAAACAGTGCGAAAACGCTTAGAATGGCCTGTTCTGTGCATTTCAGACCAAATGAACACTACTTTGGTCAAATTGATTTCAAAGCATTTTAAAGGTGTTTGCCTTCTTCAGGGATGTATTTGGAACATATCTAGCACAAAAACTTCATTGTCATTGCTGGCATTAAGATGCAGCAGCTTAAAGAAATACTGAGGTTGGAAACAGTGCGAAAACGCTTAGAATGGTCTGTTCTGTGCATTTCAGACCAAATGAACACTACTTTGGTCAAATTGATTTCAAAGCATTTTAAAGGTGTTTGCCTTCTTCAGGGATGTATTTGGAACATATCTAGCACAAAAACTTCATTGCCATTGCTTGCATTAAGATGCAGCAGCTTAAAGAAATACTGAGGTTGGAAACAGTGCGAAAACGCTTAGAATGGCCTGTTCTGTGCATTTCAGACCACAAGACACTACTTTGTTCAAAGTAAAGTAAATGCATTTTAAAGGTGTTTGCCTTCTTCAGGGATGTATTTGGAACATATCCAGCACAAAAACTTCATTGCCATTGCTTGCATTAAGATGCAGCAGCTTAAAGAAATACTGAGGTTGGAAACAGTGCTAAAACGCTTAGAATGGCCTGTTCTGTGCATTTCGCCTTAAATGAAAACTACTTTAGTCAAATTGATTTCAAAGCATTTTAAAGGTGTTTGCCTTCTTCAGGGATGTATTTGGAACATATCTAGCACAAAAACTTCATTGCCATTGCTTGCATTAAGATGCAGCAGCTTAAAGAAATACTGAGGTTGGAAACAGTGCGACAACGCTTAGAATGGCCTGTTCTGTGCATTTCAGACCAAAAGTCACTACTTTGTTCAAAGTAAAGTAAATGTATTTTAAAGGTGTTTACCTGCTTCAGGGATGTATTTGGAACATATCTAGCACAAAAACTTCATTGCCATTGCTTGCATTAAGATGCAGCAGCTTAAAGAAATACTGAGGTTGGAAACAGTGCGAAAACGCTTAGAATGGCCTTTTCTGTGCATTTCAGACCAAATGAACACTACTTTGGTCAAATTGATTTCAAAGCATTTTAAAGGTGTTTGCCTTCTTCAGGGATGTATTTGGAACATATCTAGCACAAAAACTTCATCGCCATTGCTTGCATTAAGATGCAGCAGCTTAAAGAAATACTGAGGTTGGAAACAGTGCGAAAACGCTTAGAATGGCCTGTTCTGTGCATTTCAGACCAAATGAACACTACTTTGTTCAAAGTAAAGTAAATGCATTTTAAAGGTGTTTACCTGCTTCAGGGATGTATTTGGAACATATCTAGCACAAAAACTTCATTGCAATTGCTGGCATTAAGATGCAGCAGCTTAAAGAAATACTGAGGTTGGAAACAGTGCGAAAACGCTTAGAATGGTCTGTTCTGTGCATTTCAGACCAAATGAACACTACTTTGGTCAAATTGATTTCAAAGCATTTTAAAGGTGTTTGCCTTCTTCAGGGATGTATTTGGAACATATCTAGCACAAAAACTTCATTGTCATTGCTGGCATTAAGATGCAGCAGCTTAAAGAAATACTGAGGTTGGAAACAGTGCGAAAACGCTTAGAATGGTCTGTTCTGTGCATTTCAGACCAAATGAACACTACTTTGGTCAAATTGATTTCAAAGCCTTTTAAAGGTGTTTGCCTTCTTCAGGGATGTATTTGGAACATATCTAGCACAAAAACTTCATTGCCATTGCTTGCATTAAGATGCAGCAGCTTAAAGAAATACTGAGGTTGGAAACAATGCGAAAACGCTTAGAATGGCCTGTTCTGTGCATTTCAGACCAAATGAACACTACTTTGGTCAAAGTAAAGTAAATGCATTTTAAAGGTGTTTACCTGATTCAGGGATGTATTTGGATCATATCTAGCACAAAAACTTCATTGCCATTGCTTGCATTAAGATGCAGCAGCTTAAAGAAATAATGAGGCTGGAAACCGTGCGAAAACTCTTAGAATTGCCTGTTCTGTGCATTTCAGACCACAAGACACTACTTTGTTCAAAGTAAGATAAATGCATTTTAAAGGTGTTTACCTGCTTCAGGGATGTATTTGGATCATATCTAGCACAAAAACTTCATTGCCATTGCTTGCATTAAGATGCAGCAGCTTAAAGAAATACTGAGGTTGGAAACAGTGCGAAAACGCTTAGAATGGCCTGTTCTGTGCATTTCAGACCAAACGAACACTACTTTGGTCAAATTGATTTCAAAGCATTTTAAAGGTGTTTGCCTTCTTCAGGGATGTATTTGGAACATATCTAGCACAAAAACTTCATTGCCATTGCTTGCATTAAGATGCAGCAGCTTAAAGAAATACTGAGGTTGGAAACAGTGCGAAAACGCTTAGAATGGCCTGTTCTGTGCATTTCAGACCAAATGAACACTACTTTGGTCAAATTGATTTCAAAGAATTTTAAAGGTGTTTGCCTTCTTCAGGGATGTATTTGGAACATATCTAGCACAAAAACTTCATTGCCATTGCTTGCATTAAGATGCAGCAGCTTAAAGAAATACTGAGGTTGGAAACAGTGCTAAAACGCTTAGAATGGCCTGTTTTGTGCCTTTCCCCTTAAATGAAAACTACTTTAGTCAAATTGATTTCAAAGCATTTTAAAGGTGTTTGCCTTCTTCAGGGATGTATTTGGAACATATCTAGCACAAAAACTTCATTGCCATTGCTTGCATTAAGATGCAGCAGCTTAAAGAAATACTGAGGCTGGAAACAGTGCGAAAACGATTCGAATGGCCTGTTCTGTGCATTTCAGACCACAAGACACTACTTTGTTCAACGTAAAGTAAATGCATTTTAAAGGTGTTTACCTGCTTCAGGGATGTATTTGGAACATATCTAGCACAAAAACTTCATTGCCATTGCTTGCATTAAGATGCAGCAGCTTAAAGAAATACTGAGGTTGGAAACAGTGCGAAAACGCTTAGAATGGCCTGTTCTGTGCATTTCAGACCAAATGAACACTACTTTGGTCAAATTGATTTCAAAGCATTTTAAAGGTGTTTGCCTTCTTCAGGGATGTATTTGGAACATATCTAGCACACAAACTTCATTGCCATTGCTTGCATTAAGATGCAGCAGCTTAAAGAAATACTGAGGTTGGAAACAGTGCGAAAACGCTTAGAATGGCCTGTTCTGTGCATTTCAGACCACAAGACACTACTTTGTTTAAAGTAAAGTAAATGCATTTTAAAGGTGTTTACCTGCTTCAGGGATGTATTTGGAACATATCTAGCACAAAAACTTCATTGCCATTGCTTGCATTAAGATGCAGCAGCTTAAAGAAATACTGAGGTTGGAAACAGTGCGAAAACGCTTAGAATGGCCTGTTCTGTGCATTTCAGACCAAAGGAACACTACTTTGGTCAAATTGATTTCAAAGCATTTTAAAGGTGTTTGCCTTCTTCAGGGATGTATTTGGAACATATCTAGCACAAAAACTTCATTGCCATTGCTTGCATTAAGATGCAGCAGCTTAAAGAAATACTGAGGTTGGAAACAGTGCGAAAATGCTTAGAATGGCCTGTTCTGTGCATTTCAGACCAAACGAACACTACTTTGGTCAAATTGATTTCAAAGCATTTTAAAGGTGTTTGTCTTCTTCAGGGATGTATTTGGAACATATCTAGCACACAAACTTCATTGCCATTGCTTGCATTAAGATGCAGCAGCTTAAAGAAATACTGAGGTTGGAAACAGTGCGAAAACGCTTAGAATGGCCTGTTTTGTGCCTTTCCCCTTAAATGAACACTACTTTGGTCAAATTGATTTCAAAGCATTTTAAAGGTGTTTGCCTTCTTCAGGGGTGCATTTGAAACATATCTAGCACAAAAACTTCATTGCCATTTCTTGCATTAAGATGCAGCAGCTTAAAGAAATACTGAGGTTGGAAACAGTGCGAAAACGCTTAGAATGGCCTGTTCTGTGCATTTCAGACCAAATGAACACTACTTTGGTCAAAGTAAAGTAAATGCATTTTAAAGGTGTTTACCTGATTCAGGGATGTATTTGGATCATATCTAGCACAAAAACTTCATTGCCATTGCTTGCATTAAGATGCAGCAGCTTAAAGAAATAATGAGGCTGGAAACCATGCGAAAACTCTTAGAATTGCCTGTTCTGTGCATTTCAGACCACAAGACACTACTTTGTTCAACGTAAAGTAAATGCATTTTAAAGGTGTTTACCTGCTTCAGGGATGTATTTGGAACATATCTAGCACAAAAACTTCATTGCCATTGCTTGCATTAAGATGCAGCAGCTTAAAGAAATACTGAGGTTGGAAACAGTGCGAAAACGCTTAGAATGGCCTGTTCTGTGCATTTCAGACCAAATGAACACTACTTTGGTCAAATTGATTTCAAAGCATTTTAAAGGTGTTTGCCTTCTTCAGGGATGTATTTGGAACATATCTAGCACACAAACTTCATTGCCATTGCTTGCATTAAGATGCAGCAGCTTAAAGAAATACTGAGGTTGGAAACAGTGCAAAAACGCTTAGAATGGCCTGTTCTGTGCATTTCAGACCAAATGAACACTACTTTGGTCAAATTGATTTCAAAGAATTTTAAAGGTGTTTGCCTTCTTCAGGGATGTATTTGGAACATATCTAGCACAAAAACTTCATTGCCATTGCTTGCATTAAGATGCAGCAGCTTAAAGAAATACTGAGGTTGGAAACAGTGCGAAAACGCTTAGAATGGCCTGTTCTGTGCATTTCAGACCAAAGGAACACTACTTTGGTCAAATTGATTTCAAAGCATTTTAAAGGTGTTTGCCTTCTTCAGGGATGTATTTGGAACATATCTAGCACAAAAACTTCATTGCCATTGCTTGCATTAAGATGCAGCAGCTTAAAGAAATACTGAGGTTGGAAACAGTGCGAAAACGCTTAGAATGGCCTGTTTTGTGCCTTTCCCCTTAAATGAAAACTACTTTAGTCAAATTGATTTCAAAGCATTTTAAAGGTGTTTGCCTTCTTCAGGGATGTATTTGGAACATATCTAGCACAAAAACTTCATTGCCATTGCTTGCATTAAGATGCAGCAGCTTAAAGAAATACTGAGGCTGGAAACAGTGCGAAAACGATTCGAATGGCCTGTTCTGTGCATTTCAGACCACAAGACACTACTTTGTTCAACGTAAAGTAAATGCATTTTAAAGGTGTTTACCTGCTTCAGGGATGTATTTGGAACATATCTAGCACAAAAACTTCATTGCCATTGCTTGCATTAAGATGCAGCAGCTTAAAGAAATACTGAGGTTGGAAACAGTGCGACAACGCTTAGAATGGCCTGTTCTGTGCATTTCAGACCAAATGAACACTACTTTGGTCAAATTGATTTCAAAGCATTTTAAAGGTGTTTGCCTTCTTCAGGGATGTATTTGGAACATATCTAGCACACAAACTTCATTGCCATTGCTTGCATTAAGATGCAGCAGCTTAAAGAAATACTGAGGTTGGAAACAGTGCGAAAACGCTTAGAATGGCCTGTTCTGTGCATTTCAGACCACAAGACACTACTTTGTTCAAAGTAAAGTAAATGCATTTTAAAGGTGTTAACCTGCTTCAGGGATGTATTTGAAACATATCTAGCACAAAAACTTCATTGCCATTGCTTGCATTAAGATGCAGCAGCTTAAAGAAATACTGAGGTTGGAAACAGTGCGAAAACGCTTAGAATGGCCTGTTCTGTGCATTTCAGACCAAATGAACACTACTTTGTTCAAAGTAAAGTAAATGCATTTTAAAGGTGTTTACCTGCTTCAGGGATGTATTTGGAACATATCTAGCACAAAAACTTCATTGCCATTGCTTGTATTAAGATGCAGCAGCTTAAAGAAATACTGAGGTTGGAAACAGTGCGAAAACGCTTAGAATGGCCTGTTCTGTGCATTTCAGACCAAATGAACACTACTTTGGTCAAATTGATTTCAAAGCATTTTAAAGGTGTTTGCCTTCTTCAGGGATGTATTTGGAACATATCTAGCACAAAAACTTCATTGTCATTGCTGGCATTAAGATGCAGCAGCTTAAAGAAATACTGAGGTTGGAAACAGTGCGAAAACGCTTAGAATGGTCTGTTCTGTGCATTTCAGACCAAATGAACACTACTTTGGTCAAATTGATTTCAAAGCATTTTAAAGGTGTTTGCCTTCTTCAGGGATGTATTTGGAACATATCTAGCACAAAAACTTCATTGCCATTGCTTGCATTAAGATGCAGCAGCTTAAAGAAATACTGAGGTTGGAAACAATGCGAAAACGCTTAGAATGGCCTGTTCTGTGCATTTCAGACCACAAGACACTACTTTGTTCAAAGTAAAGTAAATGCATTTTAAAGGTGTTTACCTGCTTCAGGGATGTATTTGGAACATATCTAGCACAAAAACTTCATTGCCATTGCTTGCATTAAGATGCAGCAACTTAAAGAAATACTGAGGTTGGAAACAGTGCGAAAACGCTTAGAATGGCCTGTTCTGTGCATTTCAGACCACAAGACACTACTTTGTTCAAAGTAAAGTAAATGCATTTTAAAGGTGTTTGCCTTCTTCAGGGATGTATTTGGAACATATCTAGCACAAAAACTTCATTGCCATTGCTTGCATTAAGATGCAGCAGCTTAAAGAAATACTGAGGTTGGAAACAGTGCGAAAACGCTTAGAATGGCCTGTTCTGTGCATTTCAGACCAAACGAACACTACTTTGGTCAAATTGATTTCAAAGCATTTTAAAGGTGTTTGTCTTCTTTAGGGATGTATTTGGAACATATCTAGCACACAAACTTCATTGCCATTGCTTGCATTAAGATGCAGCAGCTTAAAGAAATACTGAGGTTGGAAACAGTGCGAAAACGCTTAGAATGGCCTGTTTTGTGCCTTTCCCCTTAAATGAACACTACTTTGGTCAAATTGATTTCAAAGCATTTTAAAGGTGTTTGTCTTCTTCAGGGGTGCATTTGGAACATATCTAGCACAAAAACTTCATTGCCATTTCTTGCATTAAGATGCAGCAGCTTAAAGAAATACTGAGGTTGGAAACAGTGCGAAAACGCTTAGAATGGCCTGTTCTGTGCATTTCAGACCAAATGAACACTACTTTGGTCAAAGTAAAGTAAATGCATTTTAAAGGTGTTTACCTGATTCAGGGATGTATTTGGATCATATCTAGCACAAAAACTTCATTGCCATTGCTTGCATTAAGATGCAGCAGCTTAAAGAAATAATGAGGCTGGAAACCGTGCGAAAACTCTTAGAATTGCCTGTTCTGTGCATTTCAGACCACAAGACACTACTTTGTTCAAAGTAAGATAAATGCATTTTAAAGGTGTTTACCTGCTTCAGGGATGTATTTGGATCATATCTAGCATAAAAACTTCATTGCCATTGCTTGCATTAAGATGCAGCAGCTTAAAGAAATACTGAGGTTGGAAACAGTGCGAAAACGCTTAGAATGGCCTGTTCTGTGCATTTCAGACCAAATGAACACTACTTTGGTCAAATTGATTTCAAAGAATTTTAAAGGTGTTTGCCTTCTTCAGGGATGTATTTGGAACATATCTAGCACAAAAACTTCATTGCCATTGCTTGCATTAAGATGCAGCAGCTTAAAGAAATACTGAGGTTGGAAACAGTGCGAAAACGCTTAGAATGGCCTGTTTTGTGCCTTTCCCCTTAAATGAACACTACTTTGGTCAAATTGATTTCAAAGCATTTTAAAGGTGTTTGCCTTCTTCAGGGGTGCATTTGAAACATATCTAGCACAAAAACTTCATTGCCATTTCTTGCATTAAGATGCAGCAGCTTAAAGAAATACTGAGGTTGGAAACAGTGCGAAAACGCTTAGAATGGCCTGTTCTGTGCATTTCAGACCAAATGAACACTACTTTGGTCAAAGTAAAGTAAATGCATTTTAAAGGTGTTTACCTGATTCAGGGATGTATTTGGATCATATCTAGCACAAAAACTTCATTGCCATTGCTTGCATTAAGATGCAGCAGCTTAAAGAAATAATGAGGCTGGAAACCGTGCGAAAACTCTTAGAATTGCCTGTTCTGTGCATTTCAGACCACAAGACACTACTTTGTTCAAAGTAAGATAAATGCATTTTAAAGGTGTTTACCTGCTTCAGGGATGTATTTGGATCATATCTAGCATAAAAACTTCATTGCCATTGCTTGCATTAAGATGCAGCAGCTTAAAGAAATACTGAGGTTGGAAACAGTGCAAAAACGCTTAGAATGGCCTGTTCTGTGCATTTCAGACCAAATGAACACTACTTTGGTCAAATTGATTTCAAAGAATTTTAAAGGTGTTTGCCTTCTTCAGGGATGTATTTGGAACATATCTAGCACAAAAACTTCATTGCCATTGCTTGCATTAAGATGCAGCAGCTTAAAGAAATACTGAGGTTGGAAACAGTGCGAAAACGCTTAGAATGGCCTGTTCTGTGCATTTCAGACCAAAGGAACACTACTTTGGTCAAATTGATTTCAAAGCATTTTAAAGGTGTTTGCCTTCTTCAGGGATGTATTTGGAACATATCTAGCACAAAAACTTCATTGCCATTGCTTGCATTAAGATGCAGCAGCTTAAAGAAATACTGAGGTTGGAAACAGTGCGAAAACGCTTAGAATGGCCTGTTTTGTGCCTTTCCCCTTAAATGAAAACTACTTTAGTCAAATTGATTTCAAAGCATTTTAAAGGTGTTTGCCTTCTTCAGGGATGTATTTGGAACATATCTAGCACAAAAACTTCATTGCCATTGCTTGCATTAAGATGCAGCAGCTTAAAGAAATACTGAGGCTGGAAACAGTGCGAAAACGATTCGAATGGCCTGTTCTGTGCATTTCAGACCACAAGACACTACTTTGTTCAACGTAAAGTAAATGCATTTTAAAGGTGTTTACCTGCTTCAGGGATGTATTTGGAACATATCTAGCACAAAAACTTCATTGCCATTGCTTGCATTAAGATGCAGCAGCTTAAAGAAATACTGAGGTTGGAAACAGTGCGAAAACGCTTAGAATGGCCTGTTCTGTGCATTTCAGACCAAATGAACACTACTTTGGTCAAATTGATTTCAAAGCATTTTAAAGGTGTTTGCCTTCTTCAGGGATGTATTTGGAACATATCTAGCACACAAACTTCATTGCCATTGCTTGCATTAAGATGCAGCAGCTTAAAGAAATACTGAGGTTGGAAACAGTGTGAAAACGCTTAGAATGGCCTGTTCTGTGCATTTCAGACCACAAGACACTACTTTGTTCAAAGTAAAGTAAATGCATTTTAAAGGTGTTTACCTGCTTCAGGGATGTATTTGGAACATATCTAGCACAAAAACTTCATTGCCATTGCTTGCATTAAGATGCAGCAGCTTAAAGAAATACTGAGGTTGGAAACAGTGCTAAAACGCTTAGAATGGCCTGTTCTGTGCATTTCAGACCAAATGAACACTACTTTGGTCAAATTGATTTCAAAGTATTTTAAAGGTGTTTGCCTTCTTCAGGGATGTATTTGGAACATATCCAGCACAAACACTTCATTGCCATTGCTTGCATTAAGATGCAGCAGCTTAAAGAAATACTGAGGTTGGAAACAGTGCGAAAACGCTTAGAATGGCCTGTTCTGTGCATTTCAGACCAAATGAACACTACTTTGGTCAAATTGATTTCAAAGCATTTTAAAGGTGTTTGCCTTCTTCAGGGATGTATTTGGAACATATCTAGCACAAAAACTTCATTGCCATTTCTTGCATTAAGATGCAGCAGCTTAAAGAAATACTGAGGTTGGAAACAGTGCGAAAACGCTTAGAATGGCCTGTTCTGTGCATTTCAGACCAAATGAACACTACTTTGGTCAAATTGATTTCAAAGCATTTTAAAGGTGTTTGCCTTCTTCAGGGATGTATTTGGAACATATCTAGCACAAAAACTTCATCGCCATTGCTTGCATTAAGATGCAGCAGCTTAAAGAAATACTGAGGTTGGAAAGAGTGCGAAAACGCTTAGAATGGCCTGTTCTGTGCATTTCAGACCACAAGACACTACTTTGTTCAAAGTAAAGTAAATGCATTTTAAAGGTGTTTACCTGCTTCAGGGATGTATTTGGAACATATCTAGCACAAAAACTTCATTGCCATTGCTTGCATTAAGATGCAGCAGCTTCAAGAAATACTGAGGTTGGAAACAATGCGAAAACGCTTAGAATGGCCTGTTCTGTGCATTTCAGACCAAATGAACACTACTTTGGTCAAATTGATTTCAAAGAATTTTAAAGGTGTTTGCCTTCTTCAGGGATGTATTTGGAACATATCTAGCACAAAAACTTCATTGCCATTGCTTGCATTAAGATGCAGCAGCTTAAAGAAATACTGAGGTTGGAAACAGTGCGAAAACGCTTAGAATGGCCTGTTCTGTGCATTTCAGACCAAAGGAACACTACTTTGGTCAAATTGATTTCAAAGCATTTTAAAGGTGTTTGCCTTCTTCAGGGATGTATTTGGAACATATCTAGCACAAAAACTTCATTGCCATTGCTTGCATTAAGATGCAGCAGCTTAAAGAAATACTGAGGTTGGAAACAGTGCGAAAACGCTTAGAATGGCCTGTTTTGTGCCTTTCCCCTTAAATGAAAACTACTTTAGTCAAATTGATTTCAAAGCATTTTAAAGGTGTTTGCCTTCTTCAGGGATGTATTTGGAACATATCTAGCACAAAAACTTCATTGCCATTGCTTGCATTAAGATGCAGCAGCTTAAAGAAATACTGAGGCTGGAAACAGTGCGAAAACGATTCGAATGGCCTGTTCTGTGCATTTCAGACCACAAGACACTACTTTGTTCAACGTAAAGTAAATGCATTTTAAAGGTGTTTACCTGCTTCAGGGATGTATTTGGAACATATCTAGCACAAAAACTTCATTGCCATTGCTTGCATTAAGATGCAGCAGCTTAAAGAAATACTGAGGTTGGAAACAGTGCGAAAACGCTTAGAATGGCCTGTTCTGTGCATTTCAGACCAAATGAACACTACTTTGGTCAAATTGATTTCAAAGCATTTTAAAGGTGTTTGCCTTCTTCAGGGATGTATTTGGAACATATCTAGCACACAAACTTCATTGCCATTGCTTGCATTAAGATGCAGCAGCTTAAAGAAATACTGAGGTTGGAAACAGTGTGAAAACGCTTAGAATGGCCTGTTCTGTGCATTTCAGACCACAAGACACTACTTTGTTCAAAGTAAAGTAAATGCATTTTAAAGGTGTTTACCTGCTTCAGGGATGTATTTGGAACATATCTAGCACAAAAACTTCATTGCCATTGCTTGCATTAAGATGCAGCAGCTTAAAGAAATACTGAGGTTGGAAACAGTGCTAAAACGCTTAGAATGGCCTGTTCTGTGCATTTCAGACCAAATGAACACTACTTTGGTCAAATTGATTTCAAAGTATTTTAAAGGTGTTTGCCTTCTTCAGGGATGTATTTGGAACATATCCAGCACAAACACTTCATTGCCATTGCTTGCATTAAGATGCAGCAGCTTAAAGAAATACTGAGGTTGGAAACAGTGCGAAAACGCTTAGAATGGCCTGTTCTGTGCATTTCAGACCAAATGAACACTACTTTGGTCAAATTGATTTCAAAGCATTTTAAAGGTGTTTGCCTTCTTCAGGGATGTATTTGGAACATATCTAGCACAAAAACTTCATTGCCATTTCTTGCATTAAGATGCAGCAGCTTAAAGAAATACTGAGGTTGGAAACAGTGCGAAAACGCTTAGAATGGCCTGTTCTGTGCATTTCAGACCAAATGAACACTACTTTGGTCAAATTGATTTCAAAGCATTTTAAAGGTGTTTGCCTTCTTCAGGGATGTATTTGGAACATATCTAGCACAAAAACTTCATCGCCATTGCTTGCATTAAGATGCAGCAGCTTAAAGAAATACTGAGGTTGGAAAGAGTGCGAAAACGCTTAGAATGGCCTGTTCTGTGCATTTCAGACCACAAGACACTACTTTGTTCAAAGTAAAGTAAATGCATTTTAAAGGTGTTTACCTGCTTCAGGGATGTATTTGGAACATATCTAGCACAAAAACTTCATTGCCATTGCTTGCATTAAGATGCAGCAGCTTCAAGAAATACTGAGGTTGGAAACAATGCGAAAACGCTTAGAATGGCCTGTTCTGTGCATTTCAGACCAAATGAACACTACTTTGGTCAAATTGATTTCAAAGCATTTTAAAGGTGTTTGCCTTCTTCAGGGATGTATTTGGAACATATCTAGCACAAAAACTTCATTGCCATTGCTTGCATTAAGATGCAGCAGCTTAAAGAAATACTGAGGTTGGAAACAGTGCTAAAACGCTTAGAATGGCCTGTTCTGTGCATTTCAGACCAAATGAACACTACTTTGGTCAAATTGATTTCAAAGCATTTTAAAGGTGTTTGCCTTCTTCAGGGATGTATTTGGAACATATCTAGCACACAAACTTCATTGCCATTGCTTGCATTAAGATGCAGCAGCTTAAAGAAATACTGAGGTTGGAAACAGTGCGAAAACGCTTAGAATGGCCTGTTCTGTGCATTTCAGACCACAAGACACTACTTTGTTCAAAGTAAAGTAAATGCATTTTAAAGGTGTTTACCTGCTTCAGGGATGTATTTGGAACATATCTAGCACAAAAACTTCATTGCCATTGCTTGCATTAAGATGCAGCAGCTTAAAGAAATACTGAGGTTGGAAACAGTGCGAAAACGCTTAGAATGGCCTGTTCTGTGCATTTCAGACCAAATGAACACTACTTTGGTCAAATTGATTTCAAAGTATTTTAAAGGTGTTTGCCTTCTTCAGGGATGTATTTGGAACATATCTAGCACAAAAACTTCATTGCCATTGCTGGCATTAAGATGCAGCAGCTTAAAGAAATACTGAGGTTGGAAACAGTGCGAAAACGCTTAGAATGGCCTGTTCTGTGCATTTCAGACCACAAGACACTACTTTGTTCAAAGTAAAGTAAATGCATTTTAAAGGTGTTTGCCTTCTTCAGGGATGTATTTGGAACATATCCAGCACAAAAACTTCATTGCCATTGCTTGCATTAAGATGCAGCAGCTTAAAGAAATACTGAGGTTGGAAACAGTGCGAAAACGCTTAGAATGGCCTGTTCTGTGCATTTCAGACCAAATGAACACTGCTTTGTTCAAATTGATTTCAAAGCATTTTAAAGGTGTTTGCCTTCTTCAGGGATGTATTTGGAACATATCTAGCACAAAAACTTCATTGCCATTGCTTGCATTAAGATGCAGCAGCTTCAAGAAATACTGAGGTTGGAAACAATGCGAAAACGCCTAGAATGGCCTGTTCTGTGCATTTCAGACCAAATGAACACTACTTTGGTCAAATTGATTTCAAAGCATTTTAAAGGTGTTTGCCTTCTTCAGGGATGTATTTGGAACATACTCAGCACAAAAACTTCATTGCCATTGCTTGCATTAAGATGCAGCAGCTTAAAGAAATACTGAGGTTGGAAACAGTGCGACAACGCTTAGAATGGCCTGTTCTGTGCATTTCAGACCAAAAGTCACTACTTTGTTCAAAGTAAAGTAAATGTATTATAAAGGTGTTTACCTGCTTCAGGGATGTATTTGGAACATATCTAGCACAAAAACTTCATTGCCATTGCTTGCATTAAGATGCAGCAGCTTAAAGAAATACTGAGGTTGGAAACAGTGCTAAAACGCTTAGAATGGCCTGTTCTGTGCATTTCAGACCAAATGAACATTACTTTGGTCAAATTGATTTCAAAGCATTTTAAAGGTGTTTGCCTTCTTCAGGGATGTATTTGGAACATATCCAGCACAAAAACTTCATTGCCATTGCTTGCATTAAGATGCAGCAGCTTAAAGAAATACTGAGGTTGGAAACAGTGCGAAAACGCTTAGAATGGCCTGTTCTGTGCATTTCAGACCAAATGGGTGTATTTGGATCATATCTAGCACAAAAACTTCATTGCCATTGCTTGCATTAAGATGCAGCAGCTTAAAGAAATACTGAGGTTGGAAACAGTGCGAAAACGCTTAGAATGGCCTGTTCTGTGCATTTCAGACCAAATGAACACTACTTTGGTCAAATTGATTTCAAAGCATTTTAAAGGTGTTTGCCTTCTTCAGGGATGTATTTGGAACATATCTAGCACAAAAACTTCATTGCCATTGCTTGCATTAAGATGCAGCAGCTTAAAGAAATACTGAGGTTGGAAACAGTGCGAAAACGCTTAGAATGGCCTGTTCTGTGCATTTCAGACCAAATGAACACTGCTTTGTTCAAATTGATTTCAAAGCATTTTAAAGGTGTTTGCCTTCTTCAGGGATGTATTTGGAACATATCTAGCACAAAAACTTCATTGCCATTGCTTGCATTAAGATGCAGCAGCTTCAAGAAATACTGAGGTTGGAAACAATGCGAAAACGCTTAGAATGGCCTGTTCTGTGCATTTCAGACCAAATGAACACTACTTTGGTCAAATTGATTTCAAAGCATTTTAAAGGTGTTTGCCTTCTTCAGGGATGTATTTGGAACATACTCAGCACAAAAACTTCATTGCCATTGCTTGCATTAAGATGCAGCAGCTTAAAGAAATACTGAGGTTGGAAACAGTGCGACAACGCTTAGAATGGCCTGTTCTGTGCATTTCAGACCAAAAGTCACTACTTTGTTCAAAGTAAAGTAAATGTATTTTAAAGGTGTTTACCTGCTTCAGGGATGTATTTGGAACATATCTAGCACAAAAACTTCATTGCCATTGCTTGCATTAAGATGCAGCAGCTTAAAGAAATACTGAGGTTGGAAACAGTGCTAAAACGCTTAGAATGGCCTGTTCTGTGCATTTCAGACCAAATGAACATTACTTTGGTCAAATTGATTTCAAAGCATTTTAAAGGTGTTTGCCTTCTTCAGGGATGTATTTGGAACATATCTAGCACACAAACTTCATTGCCATTGCTTGCATTAAGATGCAGCAGCTTTAAAGAAATACTGAGGTTGGAAACAGTGCTAAAACGCTTAGAATGGCCTGTTCTGTGCATTTCAGACCACAAGACACTACTTTGTTCAAAGTAAAGTAAATGCATTTTAAAGGTGTTTACCTGCTTCAGGGATGTATTTGGAACATATCTAGCACACAAACTTCATTGCCATTGCTTGCATTAAGATGCAGCAGCTTAAAGAAATACTGAGGTTGGAAACAGTGCGAAAACGCTTAGAATGGCCTGTTCTGTGCATTTCAGACCACAAGACACTACTTTGTTCAAAGTAAAGTAAATGCATTTTAAAGGTGTTTGCCTTCTTCAGGGATGTATTTGGAACATATCCAGCACAAAAACTTCATTGCCATTGCTTGCATTAAGATGCAGCAGCTTAAAGAAATACTGAGGTTGGAAACAGTGCGAAAACGCTTAGAATGGCCTGTTCTGTGCATTTCAGACCACAAGACACTACTTTGTTCAAAGTAAAGTAAATGCATTTTAAAGGTGTTTGCCTTCTTCAGGGATGTATTTGGAACATATCCAGCACAAAAACTTCATTGCCATTGCTTGCATTAAGATGCAGCAGCTTAAAGAAATACTGAGGTTGGAAACAGTGCGAAAACGCTTAGAATGGCCTGTTCTGTGCATTTCAGACCAAATGAACACTGCTTTGTTCAAATTGATTTCAAAGCATTTTAAAGGTGTTTGCCTTCTTCAGGGATGTATTTGGAACATATCTAGCACAAAAACTTCATTGCCATTGCTTGCATTAAGATGCAGCAGCTTAAAGAAATACTGAGGTTGGAAACAGTGCGACAACGCTTAGAATGGCCTGTTCTGTGCATTTCAGACCAAAAGTCACTACTTTGTTCAAAGTAAAGTAAATGTATTTTAAAGGTGTTTACCTGCTTCAGGGATGTATTTGGAACATATCTAGCACAAAAACTTCATTGCCATTGCTTGCATTAAGATGCAGCAGCTTAAAGAAATACTGAGGTTGGAAACAGTGCTAAAACGCTTAGAATGGCCTGTTCTGTGCATTTCAGACCAAATGAACATTACTTTGGTCAAATTGATTTCAAAGCATTTTAAAGGTGTTTGCCTTCTTCAGGGATGTATTTGGAACATATCCAGCACAAAAACTTCATTGCCATTGCTTGCATTAAGATGCAGCAGCTTAAAGAAATACTGAGGTTGGAAACAGTGCGAAAACGCTTAGAATGGCCTGTTCTGTGCATTTCAGACCAAATGGGTGTATTTGGATCATATCTAGCACAAAAACTTCATTGCCATTGCTTGCATTAAGATGCAGCAGCTTAAAGAAATACTGAGGTTGGAAACAGTGCGAAAACGCTTAGAATGGCCTGTTCTGTGCATTTCAGACCAAATGAACACTACTTTGGTCAAATTGATTTCAAAGCATTTTAAAGGTGTTTGCCTTCTTCAGGGATGTATTTGGAACATATCTAGCACAAAAACTTCATTGCCATTGCTTGCATTAAGATGCAGCAGCTTAAAGAAATACTGAGGTTGGAAACAGTGCGAAAACGCTTAAAATGGCCTGTTCTGTGCATTTCAGACCAAATGAACACTGCTTTGTTCAAATTGATTTCAAAGCATTTTAAAGGTGTTTGCCTTCTTCAGGGATGTATTTGGAACATATCTAGCACAAAAACTTCATTGCCATTGCTTGCCTTAAGATGCAGCAGCTTAAAGAAATACTGAGGTTGGAAACAGTGCGAAAACGCTTAGAATGGCCTGTTCTGTGCATTTCAGACCAAATGAACACTACTTTGGTCAAATTGATTTCAAAGCATTTTAAAGGTGTTTGCCTTCTTCAGGGATGTATTTGGAACATATCTAGCACAAAAACTTCATTGCCATTTCTTGCATTAAGATGCAGCAGCTTAAAGAAATACTGAGGTTGGAAACAGTGCGAAAACGCTTAGAATGGCCTGTTCTGTGCATTTCAGACCAAATGAACACTACTTTGGTCAAATTGATTTCAAAGCATTTTAAAGGTGTTTGCCTTCTTCAGGGATGTATTTGGAACATATCTAGCACAAAAACTTCATTGCCATTGCTTGCATTAAGATGCAGCAGCTTAAAGAAATACTGAGGTTGGAAACAGTGCGAAAACGCTTAAAATGGCCTGTTCTGTGCATTTCAGACCAAATGAACACTGCTTTGTTCAAATTGATTTCAAAGCATTTTAAAGGTGTTTGCCTTCTTCAGGGATGTATTTGGAACATATCTAGCACAAAAACTTCATTGCCATTGCTTGCCTTAAGATGCAGCAGCTTAAAGAAATACTGAGGTTGGAAACAGTGCGAAAACGCTTAGAATGGCCTGTTCTGTGCATTTCAGACCAAATGAACACTACTTTGGTCAAATTGATTTCAAAGCATTTTAAAGGTGTTTGCCTTCTTCAGGGATGTATTTGGAACATATCTAGCACAAAAACTTCATTGCCATTTCTTGCATTAAGATGCAGCAGCTTAAAGAAATACTGAGGTTGGAAACAGTGCGAAAACGCTTAGAATGGCCTGTTCTGTGCATTTCAGACCAAATGAACACTACTTTGGTCAAATTGATTTCAAAGCATTTTAAAGGTGTTTGCCTTCTTCAGGGGTGTATTTGGAACATATCTAGCACAAAAACTTCATTCCCATTTCTTGCATTAAGATGCAGCAGCTTAAAGAAATACTGAGGTTGGAAACAGTGCGAAAACGCTTAGAATGGCCTGTTCTGTGCATTTCAGACCAAAAGACACTACTTTGTTTAAAGTAAAGTAAATGCATTTTAAAGGTGTTTACCTGCTTCAGGGATGTATTTGGATCATATCTAGCACAAAAACTTCATTGCCATTGCTTGCATTAAGATGCAGCAGCTTAAAGAAATACTGAGGTTGGAAACAGTGCGAAAACGCTTAGAATGGCCTGTTCTGTGCATTTCAGACCAAATGAACACTACTTTGGTCAAATTGATTTCAAAGCATTTTAAAGGTATTTGCCTTCTTCAGGGATGTATTTGGAACATATCTAGCACAAAAACTTCATCGCCATTGCTTGCATTAAGATGCAGCAGCTTAAAGAAATACTGAGGTTGGAAACAGTGCGAAAACGCTTAGAATGGCCTGTTCGGTGCATTTCAGACCACAAGACACTACTTTGTTCAAAGTAAAGTAATTACATTTTAAAGGTGTTTGCCTTCTTCAGGGATGTATTTGGAACATATCCAGCACAAAAACTTCATTGCCATTGCTTGCATTAAGATGCAGCAGCTTAAAGAAATACTGAGGTTGGAAACAGTGCTAAAACGCTTAGAATGGCCTGTTCTGTGCATTTCAGACCAAATGAACACTACTTTGGTCAAATTGATTTCAAAGTATTTTAAAGGTGTTTGCCTTCTTCAGGGATGTACTTGGAACATATCTAGCACGAAAACTTCATTGCCATTGCTTGCATTAAGATGCAGCAGCTTAAAGAAATACTGAGGTTGGAAACAGTGCGAAAACGCTTAGAATGGCCTGTTCTGTGCATTTCAGACCACAAGACACTACTTTGTTCAAAGTAAAGTAAATGCATTTTAAAGGTGTTTGCCTTCTTCAGGGATGTATTTGGAACATATCCAGCACAAAAACTTCATTGCCATTTCTTGCATTAAGATGCAGCAGCTTAAAGAAATACTGAGGTTGGAAACAGTGCGAAAACGCTTAGAATGGCCTGTTCTGTGCATTTCAGACCAAATGAACACTACTTTGGTCAAATTGATTTCAAAGCATTTTAAAGGTGTTTGCCTTCTTCAGGGATGTATTTGGAACATATCTAGCACAAAAACTTCATCGCCATTGCTTGCATTAAGATGCAGCAGCTTAAAGAAATACTGAGGTTGGAAACAGTGCGAAAACGCTTAGAATGGCCTGTTCTGTGCATTTCAGACCAAATGAACACTACTTTGGTCAAATTGATTTCAAAGCATTTTAAAGGTGTTTGCCTTCTTCAGGGATGTATTTGGAACATATCAAGCACAAAAACTTCATTGCCATTGCTTGCATTAAGATGCAGCAGCTTAAAGAAATACTGAGGTTGGAAACAGTGCGAAAACGCTTAGAATGGTCTGTTCTGTGCATTTCAGACCAAATGAACATTACTTTGGTCAAATTGATTTCAAAGCATTGTAAAGGTGTTTGCCTTCTTCAGGGATGTATTTGGAACATATCTAGCACAAAAACTTCATTGCCATTGCTTGCATTAAGATGCAGCAGCTTAAAGAAATACTGAGGTTGGAAACAGTGCGAAAACGCTTAGAATGGCCTGTTCTGTGCATTTCAGACCACAAGACACTACTTTGTTCAAAGTAAAGTAAATGGATTTTAAAGGTGTTTATCTGCTTCAGGGATGTATTTGGAACATATCTAGCACAAAAACTTCATTGCCATTGCTTGCATTAAGATGCAGCAGCTTAAAGAAATACTGAGGTTGGAAACAGTGCGAAAACGCTTAGAATGGCCTGTTTTGTGCATTTCACACCAAATGAACACTACTTTGTTCAAAGTAAAGTAAATGCATTTTAAAGGTGTTTGCCTTCTTCAGGGATGTATTTGGAACATATCCAGCACAAAAACTTCATTGCCATTGCTTGCATTAAGATGCAGAAGCTTAAAGAAATACTGAGGTTGGAAACAGTGCGAAAACGCTTAGAATGGCCTGTTCTGTGCATTTCAGACCAAATGAACACTACTTTGTTCAAAGTAAAGTAAATGCATTTTAAAGGTGTTTACCTGCTTCAGGGATGTATTTGGAACATATCTAGCACAAAAACTTCATTGCCATTGCTTGCATTAAGATGCAGCAGCTTAAAGAAATACTGAGGTTGGAAACAGTGCTAAAACGCTTAGAATGGCCTGTTCTGTGCATTTCAGACCAAATGAACACTACTTTGGTCAAATTGATTTCAAAGCATTTTAAAGGTGTTTGCCTTCTTCAGGGATGTATTTGGAACATATCTAGCACAAAAACTTCATTGCCATTGCTTGCATTAAGATGCAGCAGCTTAAAGAAATACTGAGGTTGGAAACAGTGCTAAAAGGCTTAGAATGGCCTGTTCTGTGCATTTCAGACCAAATGAACATTACTTTGGTCAAATTGATTTCAAAGCATTTTAAAGGTGTTTGCCTTCTTCAGGGATGTATTTGGAACATATCTAGCACACAAACTTCATTGCCATTGCTTGCATTAAGATGCAGCAGCTTTAAAGAAATACTGAGGTTGGAAACAGTGCTAAAACGCTTAGAATGGCCTGTTCTGTGCATTTCAGACCACAAGACACTACTTTGTTCAAAGTAAAGTAAATGCATTTTAAAGGTGTTTACCTGCTTCAGGGATGTATTTGGAACATATCTAGCACACAAACTTCATTGCCATTGCTTGCATTAAGATGCAGCAGCTTAAAGAAATACTGAGGTTGGAAACAGTGCGAAAACGCTTAGAATGGCCTGTTCTGTGCATTTCAGACCAAATGAACACTACTTTGGTCAAATTGATTTCAAAGCATTTTAAAGGTGTTTGCCTTCTTCAGGGATGTATTTGGAACATATCTAGCACAAAAACTTCATTGCCATTGCTTGCATTAAGATGCAGCAGCTTAAAGAAATACTGAGGTTGGAAACAGTGCGAAGACGCTTAGAATGGCCTGTTCTGTGCATTTCAGACCACAAGACACTACTTTGTTCAAAGTAAAGTAAATGCATTTTAAAGGTGTTTACCTGCTTCAGGGATGTATTTGGAACATATCTAGCACAAAAACTTCATTTCCATTGCTTGCATTAAGATGCAGCAGCTTAAAGAAATACTGAGGTTGGAAACAGTGCGAAAACGCTTAGAATGGCCTGTTCTGTGCATTTCAGACCAAATGAACACTACTTTGTTCAAAGTAAAGTAAATGCATTTTAAAGGTGTTTACCTGCTTCAGGGATGTATTTGAAACATATCTAGCACAAAAACTTCATTGCCATTGCTTGCATTAAGATGCAGCAGCTTAAAGAAATACTGAGGTTGAAAACAGTGCGAAAACGCTTAGAATGGCCTGTTCTGTGCATTTCAGACCAAATGAACACTACTTTGGTCAAATTGATTTCAAAGCATTTTAAAGGTGTTTGCCTTCTTCAGGGATGTATTTGGAACATATCTAGCACAAAAACTTCATTGCCATTGCTTGCATTAAGATGCAGCAGCTTAAAGAAATACTGAGGTTGGAAACAGTGCGAAAACGCGTAGAATGGCCTGTTCTGTGCATTTCAGACCACAAGACACTACGTTGTTCAAAGTAAAGTAAATGCATTTTAAAGGTGTTTACCTGCTTCAGGGATGTATTTGGAACATATCTAGCACAAAAACTTCATTGCCATTGCTTGCATTAAGATGCAGCAGCTTAAAGAAATACTGAGGTTGGAAACAGTGCGAAAACGCTTAGAATGGCCTGCTCTGTGCATTTCAGACGAAAAGTCACTACTTTGTTCAAAGTAAAGTAAATGCATTTTAAAGGTGTTTACCTGCTTCAGGGATGTATTTGAAACATATCTAGCACAAAAACTTCATTGCCATTGCTTGCATTAAGATGCAGCAGCTTAAAGAAATACTGAGGTTGGAAACAATGCGAAAACGCTTAGAATGGCCTGTTCTGTGCATTTCAGACCAAATGAACACTACTTTGGTCAAATTGATTTCAAAGCATTTTAAAGGTGTTTGCCTTCTTCAGGGATGTATTTGGAACATATCTAGCACAAAAACTTCATTGCCATTGCTTGCATTAAGATGCAGCAGCTTAAAGAAATACTGAGGTTGGAAACAGTGCTAAAACGCTTAGAATGGCCTGTTCTGTGCATTTCAGACCACAAGACACTACTTTGTTCAAAGTAAAGTAAATGCATTTTAAAAGTGTTTACCTGCTTCAGGGATGTATTTGGAACATATCTAGCACAAAAACTTCATTGCCATTGCTTGCATTAAGATGCAGCAGCTTAAAGAAATACTGAGGTTGGAAACAGTGCGAAAACGCTTAGAATGGCCTGTTCTGTGCATTTCAGACCACAAGACACTACTTTGTTCAAAGTAAAGTAAATGCATTTTAAAGGTGTTTGCCTTCTTCAGGGGTGTATTTGGAACATATCTAGCACAAAAACTTCATTCCCATTTCTTGCATTAAGATGCAGCAGCTTAAAGAAATACTGAGGTTGGAAACAGTGCGAAAACGCTTAGAATGGCCTGTTCTGTGCATTTCAGACCAAATGAACACTACTTTGGTCAAATTGATTTCAAAGCATTTTAAAGGTGTTTGCCTTCTTCAGGGATGTATTTGGAACATATCTAGCAGAAAAACTTCATTGCCATTGCTTGCATTAAGATGCAGCAGCTTAAAGAAATACTGAGGTTGGAAACAGTGCGAAAACGCTTAGAATGGCCTGTTCTGTGCATTTCACACCACAAGACACTACTTTGTTCACAGTAAAGTAAATGGATTTTAAAGGTGTTTATCTGCTTCAGGGATGTATTTGGAACATATCTAGCACAAAAACTTCATTGCCATTGCTTGCATTAAGATGCAGCAGCTTAAAGAAATACTGAGGTTGAAAACAGTGCGAAAACGCTTAGAATGGCCTGTTCTGTGCATTTCAGACCAAATGAACACTACTTTGTTCAAAGTAAAGTAAATGCATTTTAAAGGTGTTTACCTTCTTCAGGGATGTATTTGGAACATATCCAGCACAAAAACTTCATTGCCATTGCTTGCATTAAGATGCAGCAGCTTAAAGAAATACTGAGGTTGGAAACAGTGCGAAAACGCTTAGAATGGCCTGTTCTGTGCATTTCAGACCAAATGAACACTACTTTGGTAAAATTGATTTCAAAGCATTTTAAAGGTGTTTGCCTTCTTCAGGGATGTATTTGGAACATATCTAGCACAAAAACTTCATTGCCATTGTTTGCATTAAGATGCAGCAGCTTAAAGAAATACTGAGGTTGGAAACAGTGCGAAAACGCTTAGAATGGCCTGTTCGGTGCATTTCAGACCACAAGACACTACTTTGTTCAAAGTAAAGTAAATGCATTTTAAAGGTGTTTACCTGCTTCAGGGATGTATTTGAAACATATCTAGCACAAAAACTTCATTGCCATTGCTTGCATTAAGATGCAGCAGCTTAAAGAAATACTGAGGTTGGAAACAGTGCGAAAACGCTTAGAATGGCCTGTTCTGTGCATTTCAGACCAAATGAACACTACTTTGGTCAAATTGATTTCAAAGCATTTTAAAGGTGTTTGCCTTCTTCAGGGATGTATTTGGAACATATCTAGCACAAAAACTTCATTGCCATTGCTTGCATTAAGATGCAGCAGCTTAAAGAAATACTGATGTTGGAAACAGTGCGAAAACGCGTAGAATGGCCTGTTCTGTGCATTTCAGACCACAAGACACTACGTTGTTCAAAGTAAAGTAAATGGATTTTAAAGGTGTTTATCTGCTTCAGGGATGTATTTGGAACATATCTAGCACAAAAACTTCATTGCCATTGCTTGCATTAAGATGCAGCAGCTTAAAGAAATACTGAGGTTGAAAACAGTGCGAAAACGCTTAGAATGGCCTGTTCTGTGCATTTCAGACCAAATGAACACTACTTTGTTCAAAGTAAAGTAAATGCATTTTAAAGGTGTTTACCTTCTTCAGGGATGTATTTGGAACATATCCAGCACAAAAACTTCATTGCCATTGCTTGCATTAAGATGCAGCAGCTTAAAGAAATACTGAGGTTGGAAACAGTGCGAAAACGCTTAGAATGGCCTGTTCTGTGCATTTCAGACCAAATGAACACTACTTTGGTAAAATTGATTTCAAAGCATTTTAAAGGTGTTTGCCTTCTTCAGGGATGTATTTGGAACATATCTAGCAGAAAAACTTCATTGCCATTGCTGGCATTAAGATGCAGCAGCTTAAAGAAATACTGAGGTTGGAAACAGTGCGAAAACGCGTAGAATGGCCTGTTCTGTGCATTTCAAACCACAAGACACTACTTTGTTCAAAGTAAAGTAAATGGATTTTAAAGGTGTTTATCTGCTTCAGGGATGTATTTGGAACATATCTAGCACAAAAACTTCATTTCCATTGCTTGCATTAAGATGCAGCAGCTTAAAGAAATACTGAGGTTGGAAACAGTGCGAAAACGCTTAGAATGGCCTGTTCTGTGCATTTCAGACCACAAGACACTACTTTGTTCAAAGTAAATTAAATGCATTTTAAAGGTGTTTACCTGCTTCAGGGATGTATTTGGAACATATCTAGCACAAAAACTTAATTTCCATTGCTTGCATTACGATGCAGCAGCTTAAAGAAATACTGAGGTTGGAAACAGTGCTAAAACGCTTAGAATGGCCTGTTCTGTGCATTTCACACCAAATGAACACTACTTTGGTCAAATTAATTTCAAAGCATTTTAAAGGTGTTTGCCTTCTTCAGGGATGTATTTGGAACATATCTAGCACAAAAACTTCATTGCCATTGTTTGCATTAAGATGCAGCAGCTTAAAGAAATACTGAGGTTGGAAACAGTGCGAAATCGCTTAGAATGGCCTGTTCTGTGCATTTCAGACCAAAAGTCACTACTTTGTTCAAAGTAAAGTAAATGCATTTTAAAGGTTGTTTGCCTTCTTCAGGGATGTATTTGGAACATATCCAGCACAAAAACTTCATTGCCATTGCTTGCATTAAGATGCAGCAGCTTAAAGAAATACTGAGGTTGGAAACAGTGCTAAAACGCTTAGAATGGCCTGTTCTGTGCATTTCAGACCAAACGAACACTACTTTGGTCAAATTGATTTCAAAGCATTTAAAGGTGTTTGCCTTCTTCAGGGATGTATTTGGAACATATCTAGCACACAAACTTCATTGCCATTGCTTGCATTAAGATGCAGCAGCTTTAAAGAAATACTGAGGTTGGAAACAGTGCTAAAACGCTTAGAATGGCCTGTTCTGTGCATTTCAGACCACAAGACACTACTTTGTTCAAAGTAAAGTAAATGCATTTTAAAGGTGTTTACCTGCTTCAGGGATGTATTTGGAACATATCTAGCACAAAAACTTCATTGTCATTGCTTGCATTAAGATGCAGCAGCTTAAAGAAATACTGAGGTTGGAAACAGTGCGAAAACGCTTAGAATGGTCTGTTCTGTGCATTTCAGACCAAATGAACATTACTTTGGTCAAATTGATTTCAAAGCATTGTAAAGGTGTTTGCCTTCTTCAGGGATGTATTTGGAACATATCTAGCACAAAAACTTCATTGCCATTGCTTGCATTAAGATGCAGCAGCTTAAAGAAATACTGAGGTTGGAAACAGTGCGAAAACGCTTAGAATGGCCTGTTCTGTGCATTTCAGACCACAAGACACTACTTTGTTCAAAGTAAAGTAAATGGATTTTAAAGGTGTTTATCTGCTTCAGGGATGTATTTGGAACATATCTAGCACAAAAACTTCATTGCCATTGCTTGCATTAAGATGCAGCAGCTTAAAGAAATACTGAGGTTGGAAACAGTGCGAAAACGCTTAGAATGGCCTGTTTTGTGCATTTCACACCAAATGAACACTACTTTGTTCAAAGTAAAGTAAATGCATTTTAAAGGTGTTTGCCTTCTTCAGGGATGTATTTGGAACATATCCAGCACAAAAACTTCATTGCCATTGCTTGCATTAAGATGCAGAAGCTTAAAGAAATACTGAGGTTGGAAACAGTGCGAAAACGCTTAGAATGGCCTGTTCTGTGCATTTCAGACCAAATGAACACTACTTTGTTCAAAGTAAAGTAAATGCATTTTAAAGGTGTTTACCTGCTTCAGGGATGTATTTGGAACATATCTAGCACAAAAACTTCATTGCCATTGCTTGCATTAAGATGCAGCAGCTTAAAGAAATACTGAGGTTGGAAACAGTGCTAAAACGCTTAGAATGGCCTGTTCTGTGCATTTCAGACCAAATGAACACTACTTTGGTCAAATTGATTTCAAAGCATTTTAAAGGTGTTTGCCTTCTTCAGGGATGTATTTGGAACATATCTAGCACAAAAACTTCATTGCCATTGCTTGCATTAAGATGCAGCAGCTTAAAGAAATACTGAGGTTGGAAACAGTGCTAAAAGGCTTAGAATGGCCTGTTCTGTGCATTTCAGACCAAATGAACATTACTTTGGTCAAATTGATTTCAAAGCATTTTAAAGGTGTTTGCCTTCTTCAGGGATGTATTTGGAACATATCTAGCACACAAACTTCATTGCCATTGCTTGCATTAAGATGCAGCAGCTTTAAAGAAATACTGAGGTTGGAAACAGTGCTAAAACGCTTAGAATGGCCTGTTCTGTGCATTTCAGACCACAAGACACTACTTTGTTCAAAGTAAAGTAAATGCATTTTAAAGGTGTTTACCTGCTTCAGGGATGTATTTGGAACATATCTAGCACACAAACTTCATTGCCATTGCTTGCATTAAGATGCAGCAGCTTAAAGAAATACTGAGGTTGGAAACAGTGCGAAAACGCTTAGAATGGCCTGTTCTGTGCATTTCAGACCAAATGAACACTACTTTGGTCAAATTGATTTCAAAGCATTTTAAAGGTGTTTGCCTTCTTCAGGGATGTATTTGGAACATATCTAGCACAAAAACTTCATTGCCATTGCTTGCATTAAGATGCAGCAGCTTAAAGAAATACTGAGGTTGGAAACAGTGCGAAGACGCTTAGAATGGCCTGTTCTGTGCATTTCAGACCACAAGACACTACTTTGTTCAAAGTAAAGTAAATGCATTTTAAAGGTGTTTACCTGCTTCAGGGATGTATTTGGAACATATCTAGCACAAAAACTTCATTTCCATTGCTTGCATTAAGATGCAGCAGCTTAAAGAAATACTGAGGTTGGAAACAGTGCGAAAACGCTTAGAATGGCCTGTTCTGTGCATTTCAGACCAAATGAACACTACTTTGTTCAAAGTAAAGTAAATGCATTTTAAAGGTGTTTACCTGCTTCAGGGATGTATTTGAAACATATCTAGCACAAAAACTTCATTGCCATTGCTTGCATTAAGATGCAGCAGCTTAAAGAAATACTGAGGTTGAAAACAGTGCGAAAACGCTTAGAATGGCCTGTTCTGTGCATTTCAGACCAAATGAACACTACTTTGGTCAAATTGATTTCAAAGCATTTTAAAGGTGTTTGCCTTCTTCAGGGATGTATTTGGAACATATCTAGCACAAAAACTTCATTGCCATTGCTTGCATTAAGATGCAGCAGCTTAAAGAAATACTGAGGTTGGAAACAGTGCGAAAACGCGTAGAATGGCCTGTTCTGTGCATTTCAGACCACAAGACACTACGTTGTTCAAAGTAAAGTAAATGCATTTTAAAGGTGTTTACCTGCTTCAGGGATGTATTTGGAACATATCTAGCACAAAAACTTCATTGCCATTGCTTGCATTAAGATGCAGCAGCTTAAAGAAATACTGAGGTTGGAAACAGTGCGAAAACGCTTAGAATGGCCTGCTCTGTGCATTTCAGACGAAAAGTCACTACTTTGTTCAAAGTAAAGTAAATGCATTTTAAAGGTGTTTACCTGCTTCAGGGATGTATTTGAAACATATCTAGCACAAAAACTTCATTGCCATTGCTTGCATTAAGATGCAGCAGCTTAAAGAAATACTGAGGTTGGAAACAATGCGAAAACGCTTAGAATGGCCTGTTCTGTGCATTTCAGACCAAATGAACACTACTTTGGTCAAATTGATTTCAAAGCATTTTAAAGGTGTTTGCCTTCTTCAGGGATGTATTTGGAACATATCTAGCACAAAAACTTCATTGCCATTGCTTGCATTAAGATGCAGCAGCTTAAAGAAATACTGAGGTTGGAAACAGTGCTAAAACGCTTAGAATGGCCTGTTCTGTGCATTTCAGACCACAAGACACTACTTTGTTCAAAGTAAAGTAAATGCATTTTAAAAGTGTTTACCTGCTTCAGGGATGTATTTGGAACATATCTAGCACAAAAACTTCATTGCCATTGCTTGCATTAAGATGCAGCAGCTTAAAGAAATACTGAGGTTGGAAACAGTGCGAAAACGCTTAGAATGGCCTGTTCTGTGCATTTCAGACCACAAGACACTACTTTGTTCAAAGTAAAGTAAATGCATTTTAAAGGTGTTTGCCTTCTTCAGGGGTGTATTTGGAACATATCTAGCACAAAAACTTCATTCCCATTTCTTGCATTAAGATGCAGCAGCTTAAAGAAATACTGAGGTTGGAAACAGTGCGAAAACGCTTAGAATGGCCTGTTCTGTGCATTTCAGACCAAATGAACACTACTTTGGTCAAATTGATTTCAAAGCATTTTAAAGGTGTTTGCCTTCTTCAGGGATGTATTTGGAACATATCTAGCAGAAAAACTTCATTGCCATTGCTTGCATTAAGATGCAGCAGCTTAAAGAAATACTGAGGTTGGAAACAGTGCGAAAACGCTTAGAATGGCCTGTTCTGTGCATTTCACACCACAAGACACTACTTTGTTCAAAGTAAAGTAAATGGATTTTAAAGGTGTTTATCTGCTTCAGGGATGTATTTGGAACATATCTAGCACAAAAACTTCATTGCCATTGCTTGCATTAAGATGCAGCAGCTTAAAGAAATACTGAGGTTGAAAACAGTGCGAAAACGCTTAGAATGGCCTGTTCTGTGCATTTCAGACCAAATGAACACTACTTTGTTCAAAGTAAAGTAAATGCATTTTAAAGGTGTTTACCTTCTTCAGGGATGTATTTGGAACATATCCAGCACAAAAACTTCATTGCCATTGCTTGCATTAAGATGCAGCAGCTTAAAGAAATACTGAGGTTGGAAACAGTGCGAAAACGCTTAGAATGGCCTGTTCTGTGCATTTCAGACCAAATGAACACTACTTTGGTAAAATTGATTTCAAAGCATTTTAAAGGTGTTTGCCTTCTTCAGGGATGTATTTGGAACATATCTAGCACAAAAACTTCATTGCCATTGTTTGCATTAAGATGCAGCAGCTTAAAGAAATACTGAGGTTGGAAACAGTGCGAAAACGCTTAGAATGGCCTGTTCGGTGCATTTCAGACCACAAGACACTACTTTGTTCAAAGTAAAGTAAATGCATTTTAAAGGTGTTTACCTGCTTCAGGGATGTATTTGAAACATATCTAGCACAAAAACTTCATTGCCATTGCTTGCATTAAGATGCAGCAGCTTAAAGAAATACTGAGGTTGGAAACAGTGCGAAAACGCTTAGAATGGCCTGTTCTGTGCATTTCAGACCAAATGAACACTACTTTGGTCAAATTGATTTCAAAGCATTTTAAAGGTGTTTGCCTTCTTCAGGGATGTATTTGGA
Source organism: Macropodus opercularis (assembly GCA_030770545.1). Classification (NCBI taxonomy): domain Eukaryota; kingdom Metazoa; phylum Chordata; class Actinopteri; order Anabantiformes; family Osphronemidae; genus Macropodus; species Macropodus opercularis. The sequence goes on along the minus strand of CM061094.1, from coordinate 4,194,172 downwards.
ACATATCTAGCACAAAAACTTCATTGCCATTGCTTGCATTAAGATGCAGCAGCTTAAAGAAATACTGATGTTGGAAACAGTGCGAAAACGCGTAGAATGGCCTGTTCTGTGCATTTCAGACCACAAGACACTACGTTGTTCAAAGTAAAGTAAATGGATTTTAAAGGTGTTTATCTGCTTCAGGGATGTATTTGGAACATATCTAGCACAAAAACTTCATTGCCATTGCTTGCATTAAGATGCAGCAGCTTAAAGAAATACTGAGGTTGAAAACAGTGCGAAAACGCTTAGAATGGCCTGTTCTGTGCATTTCAGACCAAATGAACACTACTTTGTTCAAAGTAAAGTAAATGCATTTTAAAGGTGTTTACCTTCTTCAGGGATGTATTTGGAACATATCCAGCACAAAAACTTCATTGCCATTGCTTGCATTAAGATGCAGCAGCTTAAAGAAATACTGAGGTTGGAAACAGTGCGAAAACGCTTAGAATGGCCTGTTCTGTGCATTTCAGACCAAATGAACACTACTTTGGTAAAATTGATTTCAAAGCATTTTAAAGGTGTTTGCCTTCTTCAGGGATGTATTTGGAACATATCTAGCAGAAAAACTTCATTGCCATTGCTGGCATTAAGATGCAGCAGCTTAAAGAAATACTGAGGTTGGAAACAGTGCGAAAACGCGTAGAATGGCCTGTTCTGTGCATTTCAAACCACAAGACACTACTTTGTTCAAAGTAAAGTAAATGGATTTTAAAGGTGTTTATCTGCTTCAGGGATGTATTTGGAACATATCTAGCACAAAAACTTCATTTCCATTGCTTGCATTAAGATGCAGCAGCTTAAAGAAATACTGAGGTTGGAAACAGTGCGAAAACGCTTAGAATGGCCTGTTCTGTGCATTTCAGACCACAAGACACTACTTTGTTCAAAGTAAATTAAATGCATTTTAAAGGTGTTTACCTGCTTCAGGGATGTATTTGGAACATATCTAGCACAAAAACTTAATTTCCATTGCTTGCATTACGATGCAGCAGCTTAAAGAAATACTGAGGTTGGAAACAGTGCTAAAACGCTTAGAATGGCCTGTTCTGTGCATTTCACACCAAATGAACACTACTTTGGTCAAATTAATTTCAAAGCATTTTAAAGGTGTTTGCCTTCTTCAGGGATGTATTTGGAACATATCTAGCACAAAAACTTCATTGCCATTGTTTGCATTAAGATGCAGCAGCTTAAAGAAATACTGAGGTTGGAAACAGTGCGAAATCGCTTAGAATGGCCTGTTCTGTGCATTTCAGACCAAAAGTCACTACTTTGTTCAAAGTAAAGTAAATGCATTTTAAAGGTTGTTTGCCTTCTTCAGGGATGTATTTGGAACATATCCAGCACAAAAACTTCATTGCCATTGCTTGCATTAAGATGCAGCAGCTTAAAGAAATACTGAGGTTGGAAACAGTGCTAAAACGCTTAGAATGGCCTGTTCTGTGCATTTCAGACCAAACGAACACTACTTTGGTCAAATTGATTTCAAAGCATTTAAAGGTGTTTGCCTTCTTCAGGGATGTATTTGGAACATATCTAGCACACAAACTTCATTGCCATTGCTTGCATTAAGATGCAGCAGCTTTAAAGAAATACTGAGGTTGGAAACAGTGCTAAAACGCTTAGAATGGCCTGTTCTGTGCATTTCAGACCACAAGACACTACTTTGTTCAAAGTAAAGTAAATGCATTTTAAAGGTGTTTACCTGCTTCAGGGATGTATTTGGAACATATCTAGCACAAAAACTTCATTGTCATTGCTTGCATTAAGATGCAGCAGCTTAAAGAAATACTGAGGTTGGAAACAGTGCGAAAACGCTTAGAATGGCCTGTTCTGTGCATTTCAGACCAAATGAACACTACTTTGGTCAAATTGATTTCAAAGCATTTTAAAGGTGTTTGCCTTCTTCAGGGATATATTTGGAACATATCTAGCACAAAAACTTCATTGCCATTGCTGGCATTAAGATGCAGCAGCTTAAAGAAATACTGAGGTTGGAAACAGTGCGAAAACGCTTAGAATGGCCTGTTCTGTGCATTTCAGACCAAATGAACATTACTTTGGTCAAATTGATTTAAAAGCATTTTAAAGGTGTTTGCCTTCTTTAGGGATGTATTTGGAACAAATCTAGCACAAAAACTTCATTGCCATTGCTTGCATTAAGATGCAGCAGCTTAAAGAAATACTGAGGTTGGAAACAGTGCTAAAACGCTTAGAATGGCCTGTTCTGTGCATTTCAGACCACAAGACACTACTTTGTTCAAAGTAAAGTAAATGCATTTTAAAGGTGTTTACCTGCTTCAGGGATGTATTTGGATCATATCTAGCACAAAAACTTCATTGCCATTGCTTGCATTGAGATGCAGCAGCTTAAAGAAATACTGAGGTTGGAAACAGTGCGAAAACGCTTAGAATGGCCTGTTCTGTGCATTTCAGACCAAATGAACACTACTTTGGTCAAATTGATTTCAAAGCATTTTAAAGGTGTTTGCCTTCTTCAGGGATGTATTTGGAACATATCTAGCACAAAAACTTCATTGCCATTGCTTGCATTAAGATGCAGCAGCTTAAAGAAATACTGAGGTTGGAAACAGTGCGACAACGCTTAGAATGGCCTGTTCTGTGCATTTCAGACGAAAAGTCACTACTTTGTTCTAAGTAAAGTAAATGCATTTTAAAGGTGTTTACCTGCTTCAGGGATGTATTTGAAACATATCTAGCACAAAAACTTCATTGCCATTGCTTGCATTAAGATGCAGCAGCTTAAAGAAATACTGAGGTTGGAAACAGTGCGAAAACGCTTAGAATGGCCTGTTCTGTGCATTTCAGACCAAATGAACACTACTTTGGTCAAATTGATTTCAAAGCATTTTAAAGGTGTTTGCCTTCTTCAGGGATGTATTTGGAACATATCTAGCACAAAAACTTCATTGCCATTGCTTGCATTAAGATGCAGCAGCTTAAAGAAATACTGAGGTTGGAAACAGTGCGAAAACGCTTAGAATGGCCTGTTCTGTGCATTTCAGACCACAAGACACTACTTTGTTCAAAGTAAAGTAAATGCATTTTAAAGGTGTTTACCTGCTTCAGGGATGTATTTGGAACATATCTAGCACAAAATCTTCATTTCCATTGCTTGCATTAAGATGCAGCAGCTTAAAGAAATACTGAGGTTGGAAACAGTGCGAAAACGCTTAGAATGGCCTGTTCTGTGCATTTCAGACCACAAGACACTACTTTGTTCAAAGTAAAGTAAATGCATTTTAAAGGTGTTTACCTGCTTCAGGGATGTATTTGGAACATATCTAGCACAAAAACTTAATTTACATTGCTTGCATTAAGATGCAGCAGCTTAAAGAAATACTGAGGTTGGAAACAGTGCTAAAACGCTTAGAATGGCCTGTTCTGTGCATTTCAGACCAAATGAACACTACTTTGGTCAAATTGATTTCAAAGCATTTTAAAGGTGTTTGCCTTCTTCAGGGATGTATTTGGAACATATCTAGCACAAAAACTTCATTGCCATTGCTTGCATTAAGATGCAGCAGCTTAAAGAAATACTGAGGTTGGAAACAGTGCGACAACGCTTAGAATGGCCTATTCTGTGCATTTCAGACCAAATGAACACTACTTTGGTCAAATTGATTTCAAAGCATTTTAAAGGTGTTTGCCTTCTTCAGGGATGTATTTGGAACATATCTAGCACAAAAACTTCATTGCCATTGCTTGCATTAAGATGCAGCAGCTTAAAGAAATACTGAGGTTGGAAACAGTGCGAAAACGCGTAGAATGGCCTGTTCTGTGCATTTCAGACGAAAAGTCACTACTTTGTTCAAAGTAAAGTAAATGCATTTTAAAGGTGTTTACCTGCTTCAGGGATGTATTTGAAACATATCTAGCACAAAAACTTCATTGCCATTGCTTGCATTAAGATGCAGCAGCTTAAAGAAATACTGAGGTTGGAAACAGTGCGAAAACGCTTAGAATGGCCTGTTCTGTGCATTTCAGACGAAAAGTCACTACTTTGTTCAAAGTAAAGTAAATGCATTTTAAAGGTGTTTACCTGCTTCAGGGATGTATTTGGAACATATCTAGCACAAAAACTTCATTGCCATTGCTTGCATTAAGATGCAGCAGCTTAAAGAAATACTGAGGTTGGAAACAGTGCGAAAACGCTTAGAATGGCCTGTTCTGTGCATTTCAGACCACAAGACACTACTTTGTTCAAAGTAAAGTAAATGCATTTTAAAGGTGTTTGCCTTCTTCAGGGGTGTATTTGGAACATATCTAGCACAAAAACTTCATTCCCATTGCTTGCATTAAGATGCAGCAGCTTAAAGAAATACTGAGGTTGGAAACAGTGCTAAAACGCTTAGAATGGCCTGTTCTGTGCATTTCAGACCACAAGACACTACTTTGTTCAAAGTAAAGTAAATGCATTTTAAAAGTGTTTACCTGCTTCAGGGATGTATTTGGAACATATCTAGCACAAAAACTTCATTGCCATTGCTTGCATTAAGATGCAGCAGCTTAAAGAAATACTGAGGTTGGAAACAGTGCGAAAACGCTTAGAATGGCCTGTTCTGTGCATTTCAGACCACAAGACACTACTTTGTTCAAAGTAAAGTAAATGCATTTTAAAGGTGTTTGCCTTCTTCAGGGGTGTATTTGGAACATATCTAGCACAAAAACTTCATTGCCATTGCTTGCATTAAGATGCAGCAGCTTAAAGAAATACTGAGGTTGGAAACAGTGCGAAAACGCTTAGAATGGCCTGTTCTGTGCATTTCAGACCAAATGAACACTACTTTGTTCAAAGTAAAGTAAATGCATTTTAAAGGTGTTTACCTGCTTCAGGGATGTATTTGGAACATATCTAGCACAAAAACTTCATTGCCATTGCTTGTATTAAGATGCAGCAGCTTAAAGAAATACTGAGGTTGGAAACAGTGCGAAAACGCTTAGAATGGCCTGTTCTGTGCATTTCAGACCAAATGAACACTACTTTGGTCAAATTGATTTCAAAGCATTTTAAAGGTGTTTGCCTTCTTCAGGGATGTATTTGGAACATATCTAGCACAAAAACTTCATTGCCATTGCTGGCATTAAGATGCAGCAGCTTAAAGAAATACTGAGGTTGGAAACAGTGCGAAAACGCTTAGAATGGCCTGTTCTGTGCATTTCAGACCAAATGAACACTACTTTGTTCAAAGTAAAGTAAATGCATTTTAAAGGTGTTTACCTTCTTCAGGGATGTATTTGGAACATATCCAGCACAAAAACTTCATTGCCATTGCTTGCATTAAGATGCAGCAGCTTAAAGAAATACTGAGGTTGGAAACAGTGCGAAAACGCTTAGAATGGCCTGTTCTGTGCATTTCAGACCAAATGAACATTACTTTGGTCAAATTGATTTCAAAGCATTTTAAAGGTGTTTGCCTTCTTCAGGGATGTATTTGGAACATATCTAGCACAAAAACTTCATTGCCATTGCTTGCATTAAGATGCAGCAGCTTAAAGAAATACTGAGGTTGGAAACAGTGCGACAACGCTTAGAATGGCCTGTTCTGTGCATTTCAGACCAAAAGTCACTACTTTTTTTCAAAGTAAAGTAAATGCATTTTAAAGGTGTTTACCTGCTTCAGGGATGTATTTGGAACATATCTAGCACAAAAACTTCATTGCCATTGCTTGCATTAAGATGCAGCAGCTTAAAGAAATACTGAGGTTGGAAACAGTGCGAAAACGCTTAGAATGGCCTGTTCTGTGCATTTCAGACCACAAGACACTACTTTGTTCAAAGTAAAGTAAATGCATTTTAAAGGTGTTTGCCTTCTTCAGGGGTGTATTTGGAACATATCTAGCACAAAAACTTCATTGCCATTGCTTGCATTAAGATGCAGCAGCTTAAAGAAATACTGAGGTTGGAAACAGTGCGAAAACGCTTAGAATGGCCTGTTCTGTGCATTTCAGACCACAAGACACTACTTTGTTCAAAGTAAAGTAAATGCATTTTAAAGGTGTTTGCCTTCTTCAGGGGTGTATTTGGAACATATCTAGCACAAAAACTTCATTCCCATTTCTTGCATTAAGATGCAGCAGCTTAAAGAAATACTGAGGTTGGAAACAGTGCGAAAACGCTTAGAATGGCCTGTTCTGTGCATTTCAGACCAAATGAACACTACTTTGGTCAAATTGATTTCAAAGCATTTTAAAGGTGTTTGCCTTCTTCAGGGATGTATTTGGAACATATCTAGCACAAAAACTACATTGCCATTGCTTGCATTAAGATGCAGCAGCTTAAAGAAATACTGAGGTTGGAAACAGTGCGAAAACGCTTAGAATGGCCTGTTCTGTGCATTTCAGACCACAAGACACTACTTTGTTCAAAGTAAAGTAAATGCATTTTAAAGGTGTTTGCCTTCTTCAGGGATGTATTTGGAACATATCTAGCACAAAAACTTCATTGCCATTGCTTGCATTAAGATGCAGCAGCTTAAAGAAATACTGAGGTTGGAAACAGTGCGAAAACGCTTAGAATGGCCTGTTCTGTGCATTTCAGACCAAATGAACACTACTTTGTTCAAAGTAAAGTAAATGCATTTTAAAGGTGTTTACCTGCTTCAGGGATGTATTTGGAACATATCTAGCACAAAAACTTCATTGCCATTGCTGGCATTAAGATGCAGCAGCTTAAAGAAATACTGAGGTTGGAAACAGTGCGAAAACGCTTAGAATGGCCTGTTCTGTGCATTTCAGACCAAATGAACACTACTTTGTTCAAAGTAAAGTAAATGCATTTTAAAGGTGTTTACCTTCTTCAGGGATGTATTTGGAACATATCCAGCACAAAAACTTCATTGCCATTGCTTGCATTAAGATGCAGCAGCTTAAAGAAATACTGAGGTTGGAAACAGTGCGAAAACGCTTAGAATGGCCTGTTCTGTGCATTTCAGACCAAATGAACATTACTTTGGTCAAATTGATTTCAAAGCATTTTAAAGGTGTTTGCCTTCTTCAGGGATGTATTTGGAACATATCTAGCACAAAAACTTCATTGCCATTGCTTGCATTAAGATGCAGCAGCTTAAAGAAATACTGAGGTTGGAAACAGTGCGACAACGCTTAGAATGGCCTGTTCTGTGCATTTCAGACCAAAAGTCACTACTTTTTTTCAAAGTAAAGTAAATGCATTTTAAAGGTGTTTACCTGCTTCAGGGATGTATTTGGATCATATCTAGCACAAAAACTTCATTGCCATTGCTTGCATTAAGATGCAGCAGCTTAAAGAAATACTGAGGTTGGAAACAGTGCTAAAACGCTTAGAATGGCCTGTTCTGTGCATTTCAGACCAAATGAACACTACTTTGGTAAAATTGATTTCAAAGCATTTTAAAGGTGTTTGCCTTCTTCAGGGATGTATTTGGAACATATCTAGCAGAAAAACTTCATTGCCATTGCTTGCATTAAGATGCAGCAGCTTAAAGAAATACTGAGGTTGGAAACAGTGCGAAAACGCTTAGAATGGCCTGTTCTGTGCATTTCACACCACAAGACACTACTTTGTTCAAAGTAAAGTAAATGGATTTTAAAGGTGTTTACCTTCTTCAGGGATGTATTTGGAACATATCCAGCACAAAAACTTCATTGCCATTGCTTGCATTAAGATGCAGCAGCTTAAAGAAATACTGAGGTTGGAAACAGTGCGAAAACGCTTAGAATGGCCTGTTCTGTGCATTTCAGACCAAATGAACACTACTTTGGTAAAATTGATTTCAAAGCATTTTAAAGGTGTTTGCCTTCTTCAGGGATGTATTTGGAACATATCCAGCACAAAAACTTCATTGCCATTGCTTGCATTAAGATGCAGCAGCTTAAAGAAATACTGAGGTTGGAAACAGTGCGAAAACGCTTAGAATGGCCTGTTCTGTGCATTTCAGACCTTAATAAAACTACTTTGAACAAAGTGATTCAAATGCATTTTAAAGGTGTTTACCTGCTTCAGGGATGTATTTGGAACATATCTAGCACAAAAACTTCATTGCCATTGCTTGCATTAAGATGCAGCAGCTTAAAGAAATACTGAGGCTGGAAACAGTGCGAAAACGCTTAATGGCCTGTTCTGTGCATTTCAGACCCATAGAAAACTACTTTGAACAAAGTGATTTCAATGCATTTTAAAGGTGTTTGCCTGCTTCAGGGATGTATTTGGATCATATCTAGCACAAAACCTTTATTGCCATTGCCTCCATTCAGAGACAGCAGCTTAAAGAAATACTGAGGCTGTAAACAGTGCGAAAACGCTTAATGGCCTGTTCTGTGCATTTCAGACCAAAAAAACACTACTTTGAACAAAGTGATTTCTATGAATTTTAAAGGTGTTTGCCTTCTTCAGGGATGTATTTGGATCATATCTAGCACAAAAACTTTATTGCCATTGCTTGCATTAAGATACAGCAGCTTAAAGCATCACTGAGGCTGGAAACAGTGCGAAAACTCTTAATGGCCTGTTCTGTGCATTTCAGACCAAAAGAACACTACTTTAAACAAAGTAAATCAATGCATTTTAAAGGTGTTTGCCTGCTTCAGGGATGTATTTGGATCATATCTAGCACAAAACCTTTATTGCCATTGCCTCCATTAAGATGCAGCAGCTTAAAGAAATACTGAGGCTGGAAACAGTGCGAAAACGCTTAGAATGGCCTGTTCTGTGCATTTCAGAACAAAAGAACACTACTTTGAAAAAAGTAATTTAAATGCATTTTAAAGGTGTTTGCCTGCTTCAGAGATGTATTTGGATCATATCTAGCACAAAAACTTTATTGCCATTGCTTGCATTAAGATGCATAAGCTTAAAGCATCACTGAGGTTGGAAACAGTGGGAAAACGCTTAGAATGGCCTGTTCTGTACATTTCAGACCAAAAGAACACTATTTTGAACAAAGTAATTTAAATGCATTTTAAAGGTGTTTGCCTGCTTCAGGGATGTATTTGGACCATATCTAGCACAAAATCTTTATTGCCATTGCTTGCATTAAGATACAGCAGCTTAAAGAAATACTGAGGCTGGACACAGTGCGAAAATGCTTAATGGCCTGTTCTGTGCATTTCAGACCAAAAGAACACTACTTTGAACAAAGTGATTTCAATGCATTTTAAATGATTTTGCCTTCTTCAGGGATGTATTTGGAACATATCTAGCACAAAAACTTCATTGCCATTGCTGGCATTAAGATGCAGCAGCTTAAAGAAATACTGAGGTTGGAAACAGTGCGAAAACGCGTAGAATGGCCTGTTCTGTGCATTTCAAACCACAAGACACTACTTTGTTCAAAGTAAAGTAAATGCATTTTAAAGGTGTTTACCTGCTTCAGGGATGTATTTGGAACATATCTAGCACAAAAACTTCATTGCCATTGCTTGCATTAAGATAAAGCAGCTTAAAGAAATACTGAGGTTGGAAACAGTGCGAAAACGCTTAGAATGGCCTGTTCTGTGCATTTCAGACCACAAGACACTACTTTGTTCAAAGTAAAGTAAATGCATTTTAAAGGTGTTTACCTGCTTCAGGGATGTATTTGGAACATATCTAGCACAAAAACTTCATCGCCATTGCTTGCATTAAGATGCAGAAGCTTAAAGAAATACTGAGGTTGGAAACAGTGCGAAAACGCTTAATGGCCTGTTCTGTGCATTTCAGACCAAAAGAACACTACTTTGATCAAAGTGATTTCAATGCATTTTAAAGGTGTTTGCCTGCTTCAGGGATGTATTTGGATCATATCTAACACAAAAACTTTATTGCCATTGCTTGCATTAAGATGCAGCAGCTTAAAGAAATACTGAGGCTGGAAACAGTGCGAAAACGCTTAATGGCCTGTTCTGTGCATTTCAGACCTTAATAAAACTACTTTGAACAAAGTGATTTAAATGCATTTTAAAGGTGTTTGCCTGCTTTAGGGATGTATGTGGATCATATCTAGCACAAAAACTTTATTGCCATTGCCTCCATTAAGATGCAGCAGCTTAAAGCATCAATGAGGCTGTAAACAGTGCGAAAACGTTTAATGGCCTGTTCTGTGCATTTCAGACCAAAAGAAAACTACTTTGAACAAAGTAATTTCAATGCATTTTAAAGGTGTTTGCCAGCTTCAGGGATGTATTTGGATCATATCTAGCACAAAAACTTTATTGCCATTGCTTGCATTAAGAAACAGCAGCTTAAAGCATCACTGAGGCTGTAAACAGTGCGAAAACGCTTAGAATGGCCTGTTCTGTGCATTTCAGACCAAAGAAAAATACTTTGAACAAAGTGATTTAAATGTATTTTAAAGGTGTTTGCCAGCTTCAGGGATGTATTTGGTCCATATCTAGCACAAAAACTTTATTGCCATTGCTTGCATTAAGATACAGCAGCTTAAAGAAATACTGAGGCTGGACACAGTGCGAAGACGCTTAATGGCCTGTTCTGTGCATTTCAGACCTTAATAAAACTACTTTGAACAAAGTGATTTAAATCCATTTTAAAGGTGTTTGCCAGCTTCAGGGATGTATTTGGATCATATCTAACACAAAAACTTTATTGCCATTGCTTGCATTAAGATGCAGCAGCTTAAAGAAATACTGAGGCTGGAAACAGTGCGAAAACGCTTAATGGCCTGTTCTGTGCATTTCAGACCTTAATAAAACTACTTTGAACAAAGTGATTTAAATGCATTTTAAAGGTGTTTGCCTGCTTTAGGGATGTATGTGGATCATATCTAGCACAAAAACTTTATTGCCATTGCCTCCATTAAGATGCAGCAGCTTAAAGCATCAATGAGGCTGTAAACAGTGCGAAAACGTTTAATGGCCTGTTCTGTGCATTTCAGACCAAAAGAAAACTACTTTGAACAAAGTAATTTCAATGCATTTTAAAGGTGTTTGCCAGCTTCAGGGATGTATTTGGATCATATCTAGCACAAAAACTTTATTGCCATTGCTTGCATTAAGAAACAGCAGCTTAAAGCATCACTGAGGCTGTAAACAGTGCGAAAACGCTTAGAATGGCCTGTTCTGTGCATTTCAGACCAAAGAAAAATACTTTGAACAAAGTGATTTAAATGTATTTTAAAGGTGTTTGCCAGCTTCAGGGATGTATTTGGACCATATCTAGCACAAAAACTTTATTGCCATTGCTTGCATTAAGATACAGCAGCTTAAAGAAATACTGAGGCTGGACACAGTGCGAAGACGCTTAATGGCCTGTTCTGTGCATTTCAGACCTTAATAAAACTACTTTGAACAAAGTGATTTAAATCCATTTTAAAGGTGTTTGCCAGCTTCAGGGATGTATTTGGATCATATCTAGCACAAAAACTTTATTGCCATTACCTCCATTAAGATGCAGCAGCTTAAAGCATCAATGAGACTGTAAACAGTGCGAAAACGCTTAATGGCCTGTTCTGTGCATTTCAGACCTTAATAAAACTACTTTGAACAAAGTGATTGAAATACATTTTAAAGGTGTTTGCCAGCTTCAGGGATGTATTTGGATCATATCTAGCACAAAAACTTTATTGCCATTGCTTGCATTAAGATACAGCAGCTTAAAGAAATACTGAGGCTGGAAACAGTGCGAAGACGCTTAGAATGGCCTGTTCTGTGCATTTCAGACCACAAGACACTACTTTGTTCAAAGTAAAGTAAATGCATTTTAAAGGTGTTTGGCTTCTTCAGGGATGTATTTGGAACATATCTAGCACAAAAACTTCATTGCCATTGCTTGCATTAAGATGCAGCAGCTTAAAGAAATACTGAGGTTGGAAACAGTGCGAAAACGCTTAGAATGGCCTGTTCTGTGCATTTCAGACCAAATGAACACTACTTTGTTCAAAGTAAAGTAAATGCATTTTAAAGGTGTTTGCCTCCTTCAGGGATGTATTTGGAACATATCCAGCACAAAAACTTCATTGCCATTGCTTGCATTAAGATGCATAAGCTTAAAGCATCACTGAGGTTGGAAACAGTGGGAAAACGCTTAGAATGGCCTGTTCTGTACATTTCAGACCAAAAGAACACTATTTTGAACAAAGTAATTTAAATGCATTTTAAAGGTGTTTGCCTGCTTCAGGGATGTATTTGGACCATATCTAGCACAAAATCTTTATTGCCATTGCTTGCATTAAGATACAGCAGCTTAAAGAAATACTGAGGCTGGACACAGTGCGAAAATGCTTAATGGCCTGTTCTGTGCATTTCAGACCAAAAGAACACTACTTTGAACAAAGTGATTTCAATGCATTTTAAATGATTTTGCCTTCTTCAGGGATGTATTTGGAACATATCTAGCACAAAAACTTCATTGCCATTGCTGGCATTAAGATGCAGCAGCTTAAAGAAATACTGAGGTTGGAAACAGTGCGAAAACGCGTAGAATGGCCTGTTCTGTGCATTTCAAACCACAAGACACTACTTTGTTCAAAGTAAAGTAAATGCATTTTAAAGGTGTTTACCTGCTTCAGGGATGTATTTGGAACATATCTAGCACAAAAACTTCATTGCCATTGCTTGCATTAAGATGCAGCAGCTTAAAGAAATACTGAGGTTGGAAACAGTGCTAAAACGCTTAGAATGGCCTGTTCTGTGCATTTCAGACCAAATGAACACTACTTTGGTCAAATTAATTTCAAAGCATTTTGAAGGTGTTTGCCTTCTTCAGGGATGTATTTGGAACATATCTAGCACAAAAACTTCATTGCCATTGCTTGCATTAAGATGCAGCAGCTTAAAGAAATATTGAGGTTGGAAACAGTGCGAAAACGCTTAGAATGGCCTGTTCTGTGCATTTCAGACCAAATGAACACTACTTTGGTCAAATTGATTTCAATGCATTTTAAAGGGGTTTGCCTGCTTCAGGGATGTATTTGGATCATATCTAGCACAAAACCTTTATTGCCATTGCCTCCATTAAGATGCAGCAGCTTAAAGAAATACTGAGGCTGGAAACAGTGCGAAAACGCTTAGAATGGCCTGTTCTGTGCATTTCAGACCAAATGAACACTACTTTGTTCAAAGTAAAGTAAATGCATTTTAAAGGTGTTTGCCTCCTTCAGGGATGTATTTGGAACATATCCAGCACAAAAACTTCATTGCCATTGCTTGCATTAAGATGCATAAGCTTAAAGCATCACTGAGGTTGGAAACAGTGGGAAAACGCTTAGAATGGCCTGTTCTGTACATTTCAGACCAAAAGAACACTATTTTGAACAAAGTGATTTTAATGCATTTTAAAGGTGTTTGCCTTCTTCAGGGATGTATTTGGATCATATCTAGCACAAAAACTTTATTGCCATTGCCTGCATTAAGATGCATAAGCTTAAAGCATCACTGTGGCTGTAAACAGTGCGAAAACGCTTAATGGCCTTCTTCAGGGATGTATTTGGATCATATCTAGCACAAAAACTTTATTGCCATTGCCTGCATTAAGATGCATAAGCTTAAAGAAATACTGAGTCTGGAAACAGTGCGAAAACGCTTAGAATGGCCTGTTTTGTGCATTTCAGACCAAAAGAACAATACTTTGAACAAAGTAATTTAAATGCATTTTAAAGGTGTTTGCCTACTTCAGGGATGTATTTGGACCATATCTAGCACAAAATCTTTATTGCCATTGCTTGCATTAAGATACAGCAGCTTAAAGAAATACTGAGGCTGGACACAGTGCGAAAATGCTTAATGGCCTGTTCTGTGCATTTCAGACCAAAAGAACACTACTTTGAACAAAGTGATTTCAATGCATTTTAAATGATTTTGCCTTCTTCAGGGATGTATTTGGATCATATCTAGCACAAAAACTTTATTGCCATTGCTTGCATTAAGATACAGCAGCTTAAAGAAATACTGAGGCTGGAAACAGTGCGAAGACGCTTAATGGCCTGTTCTGTGCATTTCAGACCTTAATAAAACTACTTTGAACAAAGTGATTTAAATCCATTTTAAAGGTGTTTGCCAGCTTCAGGGATGTATTTGGATCATATCTAGCACAAAAACTTTATTGCCATTGCTTGCATTAAGAAACAGCAGCTTAAAGCATCACTGAGGCTGGAAACAGTGCGAAAACGCTTAGAATGGCCTGTTCTGTGCATTTCAGACCAAAAGAAAAATACTTTGAACAAAGTGATTTAAATGCATTTTAAAGGTGTTTGCCTTCTTCAGGGATGTATTTGGACCATATCTAGCACAAAAACTTTATTGCCATTGCTTGCATTAAGATACAGCAGCTTAAAGAAATACTGAGGCTGGAAACAGTGCGAAGACGCTTAATGGCCTGTTCTGTGCATTTCAGACCTTAATAAAACTACTTTGAACAAAGTGATTTAAATGCATTTTAAAGGTGTTTGCCAGCTTCAGGGATGTATTTGGATCATATCTAGCACAAAAACTTTATTGCCATTGCTTGCATTAAGATACAGCAGCTTAAAGAAATACTGAGGCTGGAAACAGTGCGAAGACGCTTAATGGCCTGTTCTGTGCATTTCAGACCTTAATAAAACTACTTTGAACAAAGTGATTGAAATGCATTTTAAAGGTGTTTGCCTGCTTCAGGGATGTATTTGGATCATATCTAGCACAAAAACTTTATTGCCATTGCTTGCATTAAGATACAGCAGCTTAAAGAAATACTAAGGCTGGAAACAGTGCGAAAACGCTTAATGGCCTGTTCTGTGCATTTCAGACCAAAAGAACACTACTTTGATCAAAGTGATTTCAATGCATTTTAAAGGTGTTTGCCTGCTTCAGGGATGTATTTGGATCATATCTAGCACAAAAGCTTTATTGCCATTGCCTCCATTCAGAGACAGCAGCTTAAAGAAATATTGAGTCTGGAAACAGTGCGAAAACGCTTAGAATGGCCTGTTCTGTGCATTTCAGACCAAATGAACACTACTTTGGTCAAATTAATTTCAAAGCATTTTGAAGGTGTTTGCCTTCTTCAGGGATGTATTTGGAACATATCTAGCACAAAAACTTCATTGCCATTGCTTGCATTAAGATGCAGCAGCTTAAAGAAATATTGAGGTTGGAAACAGTGCGAAAACGCTTAGAATGGCCTGTTCTGTGCATTTCAGACCAAATGAACACTACTTTGGTCAAATTGATTTCAATGCATTTTAAAGGTGTTTGCCTGCTTCAGGGATGTATTTGGATCATATCTAGCACAAAACCTTTATTGCCATTGCCTCCATTAAGATGCAGCAGCTTAAAGAAATACTGAGGTTGGAAACAGTGTGAAAACGCTTAATGGCCTGTTCTGTGCATTTCAGACCCATAGAAAACTACTTTGAACAAAGTGATTTAAATGCATTTTAAAGGTGTTTGCCTGCTTCAGGGATGTATTTGGATCATATCTAGCACAAAACCTTTATTGCCATTGCCTCCATTAAGATGCAGCAGCTTAAAGAAATACTGAGGCTGGAAACAGTGCGAAAACGCTTAGAATGGCCTGTTCTGTGCATTTCAGACCAAATGAACACTACTTTGTTCAAAGTAAAGTAAATGCATTTTAAAGGTGTTTGCCTTCTTCAGGGATGTATTTGGATCATATCTAGCACAAAAACTTTATTGCCATTGCCTGCATTAAGATGCATAAGCTTAAAGCATCACTGTGGCTGTAAACAGTGCGAAAACGCTTAATGGCCTTCTTCAGGGATGTATTTGGATCATATCTAGCACAAAAACTTTATTGCCATTGCCTGCATTAAGATGCATAAGCTTAAAGAAATACTGAGTCTGGAAACAGTGCGAAAACGCTTAGAATGGCCTGTTTTGTGCATTTCAGACCAAAAGAACAATACTTTGAACAAAGTAATTTAAATGCATTTTAAAGGTGTTTGCCTGCTTCAGGGATGTATTTGGACCATATCTAGCACAAAATCTTTATTGCCATTGCTTGCATTAAGATACAGCAGCTTAAAGAAATACTGAGGCTGGACACAGTGCGAAAATGCTTAATGGCCTGTTCTGTGCATTTCAGACCAAAAGAACACTACTTTGAACAAAGTGATTTCAATGCATTTTAAATGATTTTGCCTTCTTCAGGGATGTATTTGGATCATATCTAGCACAAAAACTTTATTGCCATTGCTTGCATTAAGATACAGCAGCTTAAAGAAATACTGAGGCTGGAAACAGTGCGAAGACGCTTAATGGCCTGTTCTGTGCATTTCAGACCTTAATAAAACTACTTTGAACAAAGTGATTTAAATCCATTTTAAAGGTGTTTGCCAGCTTCAGGGATGTATTTGGATCATATCTAGCACAAAAACTTTATTGCCATTGCTTGCATTAAGAAACAGCAGCTTAAAGCATCACTGAGGCTGGAAACAGTGCGAAAACGCTTAGAATGGCCTGTTCTGTACATTTCAGACCAAAAGAACACTATTTTGAACAAAGTGATTTTAATGCATTTTAAAGGTGTTTGCCTTCTTCAGGGATGTATTTGGATCATATCTAGAACAAAAACTTCATTGCCATTGCTTGCATAAAGATGCAGCAGCTTAAAGAAATACTGAGGCTGTAAACAGTGCGAAAACGCTTAGAATGGCCTGTTCTGTGCATTTCAGACCTTAATAAAACTACTTTGAACAAAGTGATTCAAATGCATTTTAAAGGTGTTTACCTGCTTCAGGGATGTATTTGGAACATATCTAGCACAAAAACTTCATTGCCATTGCTTGCATTAAGATGCAGCAGCTTAAAGAAATACTGAGGCTGGAAACAGTGCGAAAACGCTTAATGGCCTGTTCTGTGCATTTCAGACCCATAGAAAACTACTTTGAACAAAGTGATTTCAATGCATTTTAAAGGTGTTTGCCTGCTTCAGGGATGTATTTGGATCATATCTAGCACAAAACCTTTATTGCCATTGCCTCCATTCAGAGACAGCAGCTTAAAGAAATACTGAGGCTGTAAACAGTGCGAAAACGCTTAATGGCCTGTTCTGTGCATTTCAGACCAAAAAAACACTACTTTGAACAAAGTGATTTCTATGAATTTTAAAGGTGTTTGCCTTCTTCAGGGATGTATTTGGATCATATCTAGCACAAAAACTTTATTGCCATTGCTTGCATTAAGATACAGCAGCTTAAAGCATCACTGAGGCTGGAAACAGTGCGAAAACTCTTAATGGCCTGTTCTGTGCATTTCAGACCAAAAGAACACTACTTTAAACAAAGTAAATCAATGCATTTTAAAGGTGTTTGCCTGCTTCAGGGATGTATTTGGATCATATCTAGCACAAAACCTTTATTGCCATTGCCTCCATTAAGATGCAGCAGCTTAAAGAAATACTGAGGCTGGAAACAGTGCGAAAACGCTTAGAATGGCCTGTTCTGTGCATTTCAGAACAAAAGAACACTACTTTGAAAAAAGTAATTTAAATGCATTTTAAAGGTGTTTGCCTGCTTCAGAGATGTATTTGGATCATATCTAGCACAAAAACTTTATTGCCATTGCTTGCATTAAGATGCATAAGCTTAAAGCATCACTGAGGTTGGAAACAGTGGGAAAACGCTTAGAATGGCCTGTTCTGTACATTTCAGACCAAAAGAACACTATTTTGAACAAAGTAATTTAAATGCATTTTAAAGGTGTTTGCCTGCTTCAGGGATGTATTTGGACCATATCTAGCACAAAATCTTTATTGCCATTGCTTGCATTAAGATACAGCAGCTTAAAGAAATACTGAGGCTGGACACAGTGCGAAAATGCTTAATGGCCTGTTCTGTGCATTTCAGACCAAAAGAACACTACTTTGAACAAAGTGATTTCAATGCATTTTAAATGATTTTGCCTTCTTCAGGGATGTATTTGGAACATATCTAGCACAAAAACTTCATTGCCATTGCTGGCATTAAGATGCAGCAGCTTAAAGAAATACTGAGGTTGGAAACAGTGCGAAAACGCGTAGAATGGCCTGTTCTGTGCATTTCAAACCACAAGACACTACTTTGTTCAAAGTAAAGTAAATGCATTTTAAAGGTGTTTACCTGCTTCAGGGATGTATTTGGAACATATCTAGCACAAAAACTTCATTGCCATTGCTTGCATTAAGATAAAGCAGCTTAAAGAAATACTGAGGTTGGAAACAGTGCGAAAACGCTTAGAATGGCCTGTTCTGTGCATTTCAGACCACAAGACACTACTTTGTTCAAAGTAAAGTAAATGCATTTTAAAGGTGTTTACCTGCTTCAGGGATGTATTTGGAACATATCTAGCACAAAAACTTCATCGCCATTGCTTGCATTAAGATGCAGAAGCTTAAAGAAATACTGAGGTTGGAAACAGTGCGAAAACGCTTAATGGCCTGTTCTGTGCATTTCAGACCAAAAGAACACTACTTTGATCAAAGTGATTTCAATGCATTTTAAAGGTGTTTGCCTGCTTCAGGGATGTATTTGGATCATATCTAACACAAAAACTTTATTGCCATTGCTTGCATTAAGATGCAGCAGCTTAAAGAAATACTGAGGCTGGAAACAGTGCGAAAACGCTTAATGGCCTGTTCTGTGCATTTCAGACCTTAATAAAACTACTTTGAACAAAGTGATTTAAATGCATTTTAAAGGTGTTTGCCTGCTTTAGGGATGTATGTGGATCATATCTAGCACAAAAACTTTATTGCCATTGCCTCCATTAAGATGCAGCAGCTTAAAGCATCAATGAGGCTGTAAACAGTGCGAAAACGTTTAATGGCCTGTTCTGTGCATTTCAGACCAAAAGAAAACTACTTTGAACAAAGTAATTTCAATGCATTTTAAAGGTGTTTGCCAGCTTCAGGGATGTATTTGGATCATATCTAGCACAAAAACTTTATTGCCATTGCTTGCATTAAGAAACAGCAGCTTAAAGCATCACTGAGGCTGTAAACAGTGCGAAAACGCTTAGAATGGCCTGTTCTGTGCATTTCAGACCAAAGAAAAATACTTTGAACAAAGTGATTTAAATGTATTTTAAAGGTGTTTGCCAGCTTCAGGGATGTATTTGGTCCATATCTAGCACAAAAACTTTATTGCCATTGCTTGCATTAAGATACAGCAGCTTAAAGAAATACTGAGGCTGGACACAGTGCGAAGACGCTTAATGGCCTGTTCTGTGCATTTCAGACCTTAATAAAACTACTTTGAACAAAGTGATTTAAATCCATTTTAAAGGTGTTTGCCAGCTTCAGGGATGTATTTGGATCATATCTAACACAAAAACTTTATTGCCATTGCTTGCATTAAGATGCAGCAGCTTAAAGAAATACTGAGGCTGGAAACAGTGCGAAAACGCTTAATGGCCTGTTCTGTGCATTTCAGACCTTAATAAAACTACTTTGAACAAAGTGATTTAAATGCATTTTAAAGGTGTTTGCCTGCTTTAGGGATGTATGTGGATCATATCTAGCACAAAAACTTTATTGCCATTGCCTCCATTAAGATGCAGCAGCTTAAAGCATCAATGAGGCTGTAAACAGTGCGAAAACGTTTAATGGCCTGTTCTGTGCATTTCAGACCAAAAGAAAACTACTTTGAACAAAGTAATTTCAATGCATTTTAAAGGTGTTTGCCAGCTTCAGGGATGTATTTGGATCATATCTAGCACAAAAACTTTATTGCCATTGCTTGCATTAAGAAACAGCAGCTTAAAGCATCACTGAGGCTGTAAACAGTGCGAAAACGCTTAGAATGGCCTGTTCTGTGCATTTCAGACCAAAGAAAAATACTTTGAACAAAGTGATTTAAATGTATTTTAAAGGTGTTTGCCAGCTTCAGGGATGTATTTGGACCATATCTAGCACAAAAACTTTATTGCCATTGCTTGCATTAAGATACAGCAGCTTAAAGAAATACTGAGGCTGGACACAGTGCGAAGACGCTTAATGGCCTGTTCTGTGCATTTCAGACCTTAATAAAACTACTTTGAACAAAGTGATTTAAATCCATTTTAAAGGTGTTTGCCAGCTTCAGGGATGTATTTGGATCATATCTAGCACAAAAACTTTATTGCCATTACCTCCATTAAGATGCAGCAGCTTAAAGCATCAATGAGACTGTAAACAGTGCGAAAACGCTTAATGGCCTGTTCTGTGCATTTCAGACCTTAATAAAACTACTTTGAACAAAGTGATTGAAATACATTTTAAAGGTGTTTGCCAGCTTCAGGGATGTATTTGGATCATATCTAGCACAAAAACTTTATTGCCATTGCTTGCATTAAGATACAGCAGCTTAAAGAAATACTGAGGCTGGAAACAGTGCGAAGACGCTTAGAATGGCCTGTTCTGTGCATTTCAGACCACAAGACACTACTTTGTTCAAAGTAAAGTAAATGCATTTTAAAGGTGTTTGGCTTCTTCAGGGATGTATTTGGAACATATCTAGCACAAAAACTTCATTGCCATTGCTTGCATTAAGATGCAGCAGCTTAAAGAAATACTGAGGTTGGAAACAGTGCGAAAACGCTTAGAATGGCCTGTTCTGTGCATTTCAGACCAAATGAACACTACTTTGTTCAAAGTAAAGTAAATGCATTTTAAAGGTGTTTGCCTCCTTCAGGGATGTATTTGGAACATATCCAGCACAAAAACTTCATTGCCATTGCTTGCATTAAGATGCATAAGCTTAAAGCATCACTGAGGTTGGAAACAGTGGGAAAACGCTTAGAATGGCCTGTTCTGTACATTTCAGACCAAAAGAACACTATTTTGAACAAAGTAATTTAAATGCATTTTAAAGGTGTTTGCCTGCTTCAGGGATGTATTTGGACCATATCTAGCACAAAATCTTTATTGCCATTGCTTGCATTAAGATACAGCAGCTTAAAGAAATACTGAGGCTGGACACAGTGCGAAAATGCTTAATGGCCTGTTCTGTGCATTTCAGACCAAAAGAACACTACTTTGAACAAAGTGATTTCAATGCATTTTAAATGATTTTGCCTTCTTCAGGGATGTATTTGGAACATATCTAGCACAAAAACTTCATTGCCATTGCTGGCATTAAGATGCAGCAGCTTAAAGAAATACTGAGGTTGGAAACAGTGCGAAAACGCGTAGAATGGCCTGTTCTGTGCATTTCAAACCACAAGACACTACTTTGTTCAAAGTAAAGTAAATGCATTTTAAAGGTGTTTACCTGCTTCAGGGATGTATTTGGAACATATCTAGCACAAAAACTTCATTGCCATTGCTTGCATTAAGATGCAGCAGCTTAAAGAAATACTGAGGTTGGAAACAGTGCTAAAACGCTTAGAATGGCCTGTTCTGTGCATTTCAGACCAAATGAACACTACTTTGGTCAAATTAATTTCAAAGCATTTTGAAGGTGTTTGCCTTCTTCAGGGATGTATTTGGAACATATCTAGCACAAAAACTTCATTGCCATTGCTTGCATTAAGATGCAGCAGCTTAAAGAAATATTGAGGTTGGAAACAGTGCGAAAACGCTTAGAATGGCCTGTTCTGTGCATTTCAGACCAAATGAACACTACTTTGGTCAAATTGATTTCAATGCATTTTAAAGGGGTTTGCCTGCTTCAGGGATGTATTTGGATCATATCTAGCACAAAACCTTTATTGCCATTGCCTCCATTAAGATGCAGCAGCTTAAAGAAATACTGAGGCTGGAAACAGTGCGAAAACGCTTAGAATGGCCTGTTCTGTGCATTTCAGACCAAATGAACACTACTTTGTTCAAAGTAAAGTAAATGCATTTTAAAGGTGTTTGCCTCCTTCAGGGATGTATTTGGAACATATCCAGCACAAAAACTTCATTGCCATTGCTTGCATTAAGATGCATAAGCTTAAAGCATCACTGAGGTTGGAAACAGTGGGAAAACGCTTAGAATGGCCTGTTCTGTACATTTCAGACCAAAAGAACACTATTTTGAACAAAGTGATTTTAATGCATTTTAAAGGTGTTTGCCTTCTTCAGGGATGTATTTGGATCATATCTAGCACAAAAACTTTATTGCCATTGCCTGCATTAAGATGCATAAGCTTAAAGCATCACTGTGGCTGTAAACAGTGCGAAAACGCTTAATGGCCTTCTTCAGGGATGTATTTGGATCATATCTAGCACAAAAACTTTATTGCCATTGCCTGCATTAAGATGCATAAGCTTAAAGAAATACTGAGTCTGGAAACAGTGCGAAAACGCTTAGAATGGCCTGTTTTGTGCATTTCAGACCAAAAGAACAATACTTTGAACAAAGTAATTTAAATGCATTTTAAAGGTGTTTGCCTACTTCAGGGATGTATTTGGACCATATCTAGCACAAAATCTTTATTGCCATTGCTTGCATTAAGATACAGCAGCTTAAAGAAATACTGAGGCTGGACACAGTGCGAAAATGCTTAATGGCCTGTTCTGTGCATTTCAGACCAAAAGAACACTACTTTGAACAAAGTGATTTCAATGCATTTTAAATGATTTTGCCTTCTTCAGGGATGTATTTGGATCATATCTAGCACAAAAACTTTATTGCCATTGCTTGCATTAAGATACAGCAGCTTAAAGAAATACTGAGGCTGGAAACAGTGCGAAGACGCTTAATGGCCTGTTCTGTGCATTTCAGACCTTAATAAAACTACTTTGAACAAAGTGATTTAAATCCATTTTAAAGGTGTTTGCCAGCTTCAGGGATGTATTTGGATCATATCTAGCACAAAAACTTTATTGCCATTGCTTGCATTAAGAAACAGCAGCTTAAAGCATCACTGAGGCTGGAAACAGTGCGAAAACGCTTAGAATGGCCTGTTCTGTGCATTTCAGACCAAAAGAAAAATACTTTGAACAAAGTGATTTAAATGCATTTTAAAGGTGTTTGCCTTCTTCAGGGATGTATTTGGACCATATCTAGCACAAAAACTTTATTGCCATTGCTTGCATTAAGATACAGCAGCTTAAAGAAATACTGAGGCTGGAAACAGTGCGAAGACGCTTAATGGCCTGTTCTGTGCATTTCAGACCTTAATAAAACTACTTTGAACAAAGTGATTTAAATGCATTTTAAAGGTGTTTGCCAGCTTCAGGGATGTATTTGGATCATATCTAGCACAAAAACTTTATTGCCATTGCTTGCATTAAGATACAGCAGCTTAAAGAAATACTGAGGCTGGAAACAGTGCGAAGACGCTTAATGGCCTGTTCTGTGCATTTCAGACCTTAATAAAACTACTTTGAACAAAGTGATTGAAATGCATTTTAAAGGTGTTTGCCTGCTTCAGGGATGTATTTGGATCATATCTAGCACAAAAACTTTATTGCCATTGCTTGCATTAAGATACAGCAGCTTAAAGAAATACTAAGGCTGGAAACAGTGCGAAAACGCTTAATGGCCTGTTCTGTGCATTTCAGACCAAAAGAACACTACTTTGATCAAAGTGATTTCAATGCATTTTAAAGGTGTTTGCCTGCTTCAGGGATGTATTTGGATCATATCTAGCACAAAAGCTTTATTGCCATTGCCTCCATTCAGAGACAGCAGCTTAAAGAAATATTGAGTCTGGAAACAGTGCGAAAACGCTTAGAATGGCCTGTTCTGTGCATTTCAGACCAAATGAACACTACTTTGGTCAAATTAATTTCAAAGCATTTTGAAGGTGTTTGCCTTCTTCAGGGATGTATTTGGAACATATCTAGCACAAAAACTTCATTGCCATTGCTTGCATTAAGATGCAGCAGCTTAAAGAAATATTGAGGTTGGAAACAGTGCGAAAACGCTTAGAATGGCCTGTTCTGTGCATTTCAGACCAAATGAACACTACTTTGGTCAAATTGATTTCAATGCATTTTAAAGGTGTTTGCCTGCTTCAGGGATGTATTTGGATCATATCTAGCACAAAACCTTTATTGCCATTGCCTCCATTAAGATGCAGCAGCTTAAAGAAATACTGAGGTTGGAAACAGTGTGAAAACGCTTAATGGCCTGTTCTGTGCATTTCAGACCCATAGAAAACTACTTTGAACAAAGTGATTTAAATGCATTTTAAAGGTGTTTGCCTGCTTCAGGGATGTATTTGGATCATATCTAGCACAAAACCTTTATTGCCATTGCCTCCATTAAGATGCAGCAGCTTAAAGAAATACTGAGGCTGGAAACAGTGCGAAAACGCTTAGAATGGCCTGTTCTGTGCATTTCAGACCAAATGAACACTACTTTGTTCAAAGTAAAGTAAATGCATTTTAAAGGTGTTTGCCTTCTTCAGGGATGTATTTGGATCATATCTAGCACAAAAACTTTATTGCCATTGCCTGCATTAAGATGCATAAGCTTAAAGCATCACTGTGGCTGTAAACAGTGCGAAAACGCTTAATGGCCTTCTTCAGGGATGTATTTGGATCATATCTAGCACAAAAACTTTATTGCCATTGCCTGCATTAAGATGCATAAGCTTAAAGAAATACTGAGTCTGGAAACAGTGCGAAAACGCTTAGAATGGCCTGTTTTGTGCATTTCAGACCAAAAGAACAATACTTTGAACAAAGTAATTTAAATGCATTTTAAAGGTGTTTGCCTGCTTCAGGGATGTATTTGGACCATATCTAGCACAAAATCTTTATTGCCATTGCTTGCATTAAGATACAGCAGCTTAAAGAAATACTGAGGCTGGACACAGTGCGAAAATGCTTAATGGCCTGTTCTGTGCATTTCAGACCAAAAGAACACTACTTTGAACAAAGTGATTTCAATGCATTTTAAATGATTTTGCCTTCTTCAGGGATGTATTTGGATCATATCTAGCACAAAAACTTTATTGCCATTGCTTGCATTAAGATACAGCAGCTTAAAGAAATACTGAGGCTGGAAACAGTGCGAAGACGCTTAATGGCCTGTTCTGTGCATTTCAGACCTTAATAAAACTACTTTGAACAAAGTGATTTAAATCCATTTTAAAGGTGTTTGCCAGCTTCAGGGATGTATTTGGATCATATCTAGCACAAAAACTTTATTGCCATTGCTTGCATTAAGAAACAGCAGCTTAAAGCATCACTGAGGCTGGAAACAGTGCGAAAACGCTTAGAATGGCCTGTTCTGTACATTTCAGACCAAAAGAACACTATTTTGAACAAAGTGATTTTAATGCATTTTAAAGGTGTTTGCCTTCTTCAGGGATGTATTTGGACCATATCTAGCACAAAATCTTTATTGCCATTGCTTGCATTAAGATACAGCAGCTTAAAGAAATACTGAGGCTGGAAACAGTGCGAAGACGCTTAATGGCCTGTTCTGTGCATTTCAGACCTTAATAAAACTACTTTGAACAAAGTGATTTAAATGCATTTTAAAGGTGTTTGCCAGCTTCAGGGATGTATTTGGATCATATCTAGCACAAAAACTTTATTGCCATTGCTTGCATTAAGATACAGCAGCTTAAAGAAATACTGAGGCTGGAAACAGTGCGAAGACGCTTAATGGCCTGTTCTGTGCATTTCAGACCTTAATAAAACTACTTTGAACAAAGTGATTGAAATGCATTTTAAAGGTGTTTGCCTGCTTCAGGGATGTATTTGGATCATATCTAACACAAAAACTTTATTGCCATTGCTTGCATTAAGATACAGCAGCTTAAAGAAATACTAAGGCTGGAAACAGTGCGAAAACGCTTAATGGCCTGTTCTGTGCATTTCAGACCAAAAGAACACTACTTTGATCAAAGTGATTTCAATGCATTTTAAAGGTGTTTGCCTGCTTCAGGGATGTATTTGGATCATATCTAGCACAAAAGCTTTATTGCCATTGCCTCCATTCAGAGACAGCAGCTTAAAGAAATATTGAGTCTGGAAACAGTGCGAAAACGCTTAGAATGGCCTGTTCTGTGCATTTCAGACCAAAAGAACACTACTTTGAACAAAGTGATTTCAATGCATTTTAAAGGTGTTTGCCTTCTTCAGGGATGTATTTGGATCATATCTAACACAAAAACTTTATTGCCATTGCTTGCATTAAGATGCAGCAGCTTAAAGAAATACTGAGGCTGGAAACAGTGCGAAAACGCTTAATGGCCTGTTCTGTGCATTTCAGACCCATAGAAAACTATTTTGAACAAAGTGATTTAAATGCATTTTAAAGGTGTTTGCCTGCTTCAGGGATGTATTTGGATCATATCTAGCACAAAAATTTTATTGCCATTGTTTGCATTAAGATGCATAAGCTTAAAGCATCACTGAGGCTGGAAACAGTGGGAAAACGCTTAATGGCCTGTTCTGTGCATTTCAGACCAAAAGAACACTACTTTGGTCAAATTGATTTCAATGCATTTTAAAGGTGTTTGCCTGCTTCAGGGATGTATTTGGATCATATCTAGCACAAAACCTTTATTGCCATTGCCTCCATTAAGATGCAGCAGCTTAAAGAAATACTGAGGTTGGAAACAGTGTGAAAACGCTTAATGGCCTGTTCTGTGCATTTCAGACCCATAGAAAACTACTTTGAACAAAGTGATTTAAATGCATTTTAAAGGTGTTTGCCTGCTTCAGGGATGTATTTGGATCATATCTAGCACAAAACCTTTATTGCCATTGCCTCCATTAAGATGCAGCAGCTTAAAGAAATACTGAGGCTGGAAACAGTGCGAAAACGCTTAGAATGGCCTGTTCTGTACATTTCAGACCAAAAGAACACTATTTTGAACAAAGTGATTTTAATGCATTTTAAAGGTGTTTGCCTTCTTCAGGGATGTATTTGGATCATATCTAGCACAAAAACTTTATTGCCATTGCCTGCATTAAGATGCATAAGCTTAAAGCATCACTGTGGCTGTAAACAGTGCGAAAACGCTTAATGGCCTTCTTCAGGGATGTATTTGGATCATATCTAGCACAAAAACTTTATTGCCATTGCCTGCATTAAGATGCATAAGCTTAAAGAAATACTGAGTCTGGAAACAGTGCGAAAACGCTTAGAATGGCCTGTTTTGTGCATTTCAGACCAAAAGAACAATACTTTGAACAAAGTAATTTAAATGCATTTTAAAGGTGTTTGCCTGCTTCAGGGATGTATTTGGACCATATCTAGCACAAAATCTTTATTGCCATTGCTTGCATTAAGATACAGCAGCTTAAAGAAATACTGAGGCTGGACACAGTGCGAAAATGCTTAATGGCCTGTTCTGTGCATTTCAGACCAAAAGAACACTACTTTGAACAAAGTGATTTCAATGCATTTTAAATGATTTTGCCTTCTTCAGGGATGTATTTGGATCATATCTAGCACAAAAACTTTATTGCCATTGCTTGCATTAAGATACAGCAGCTTAAAGAAATACTGAGGCTGGAAACAGTGCGAAGACGCTTAATGGCCTGTTCTGTGCATTTCAGACCTTAATAAAACTACTTTGAACAAAGTGATTTAAATCCATTTTAAAGGTGTTTGCCAGCTTCAGGGATGTATTTGGATCATATCTAGCACAAAAACTTTATTGCCATTGCTTGCATTAAGAAACAGCAGCTTAAAGCATCACTGAGGCTGGAAACAGTGCGAAAACGCTTAGAATGGCCTGTTCTGTGCATTTCAGACCAAAAGAAAAATACTTTGAACAAAGTGATTTAAATGCATTTTAAAGGTGTTTGCCTTCTTCAGGGATGTATTTGGACCATATCTAGCACAAAAACTTTATTGCCATTGCTTGCATTAAGATACAGCAGCTTAAAGAAATACTGAGGCTGGAAACAGTGCGAAGACGCTTAATGGCCTGTTCTGTGCATTTCAGACCTTAATAAAACTACTTTGAACAAAGTGATTTAAATGCATTTTAAAGGTGTTTGCCAGCTTCAGGGATGTATTTGGATCATATCTAGCACAAAAACTTTATTGCCATTGCTTGCATTAAGATACAGCAGCTTAAAGAAATACTGAGGCTGGAAACAGTGCGAAGACGCTTAATGGCCTGTTCTGTGCATTTCAGACCTTAATAAAACTACTTTGAACAAAGTGATTGAAATGCATTTTAAAGGTGTTTGCCTGCTTCAGGGATGTATTTGGATCATATCTAGCACAAAAACTTTATTGCCATTGCTTGCATTAAGATACAGCAGCTTAAAGAAATACTAAGGCTGGAAACAGTGCGAAAACGCTTAATGGCCTGTTCTGTGCATTTCAGACCAAAAGAACACTACTTTGAACAAAGTGATTTCAATGCATTTTAAAGGTGTTTGCCTTCTTCAGGGATGTATTTGGATCATATCTAACACAAAAACTTTATTGCCATTGCTTGCATTAAGATGCAGCAGCTTAAAGAAATACTGAGGCTGGAAACAGTGCGAAAACGCTTAATGGCCTGTTCTGTGCATTTCAGACCCATAGAAAACTATTTTGAACAAAGTGATTTAAATGCATTTTAAAGGTGTTTGCCTGCTTCAGGGATGTATTTGGATCATATCTAGCACAAAAATTTTATTGCCATTGTTTGCATTAAGATGCATAAGCTTAAAGCATCACTGAGGCTGGAAACAGTGGGAAAACGCTTAATGGCCTGTTCTGTGCATTTCAGACCAAAAGAACACTACTTTGAACAAAGTGATTTCAATGCATTTTAAAGGTGTTTGCCTTCTTCAGGGATGTATTTGGACCATATCTAACACAAAAACTTTATTGCCATTGCTTGCATTAAGATGCAGCAGCTTAAAGAAATACTGAGGCTGGAAACAGTGCGAAGACGCTTAATGGCCTGTTCTGTGCATTTCAGACCTTAATAAAACTACTTTGAACAAAGTGATTTAAATCCATTTTAAAGGTGTTTGCCAGCTTCAGGGATGTATTTAGATCATATCTAGCACAAAAACTTTATTGCCATTGCTTGCATTAAGAAACAGCAGCTTAAAGCATCACTGAGGCTGGAAACAGTGCGAAAACGCTTAGAATGGCCTGTTCTGTGCATTTCAGACCAAAAGAAAAATACTTTGAACAAAGTGATTTAAATGCATTTTAAAGGTGTTTGCCTTCTTCAGGGATGTATTTGGACCATATCTAGCACAAAAACTTTATTGCCATTGCTTGCATTAAGATACAGCAGCTTAAAGAAATACTGAGGCTGGAAACAGTGCGAAGACGCTTAATGGCCTGTTCTGTGCATTTCAGACCTTAATAAAACTACTTTGAACAAAGTGATTTAAATGCATTTTAAAGGTGTTTGCCAGCTTCAGGGATGTATTTGGATCATATCTAGCACAAAAACTTTATTGCCATTGCTTGCATTAAGATACAGCAGCTTAAAGAAATACTGAGGCTGGAAACAGTGCGAAGACGCTTAATGGCCTGTTCTGTGCATTTCAGACCTTAATAAAACTACTTTGAACAAAGTGATTGAAATGCATTTTAAAGGTGTTTGCCTGCTTCAGGGATGTATTTGGATCATATCTAGCACAAAAACTTCATTTCCATTGCTTGCAATAAGAAACAGCAGCTTAAAGCATCACTGAGGCTGTAAACAGTGCGAAAACGCTTAGAATGGCCTGTTCTGTGCATTTCAGACCAAAAGAACACTACTTTGAACAAAGTGATTTCAATGCATTTTAAAGGTGTTTGCCTTCTTCAGGGATGTATTTGGACCATATCTAACACAAAAACTTTATTGCCATTGCTTGCATTAAGATGCAGCAGCTTAAAGAAATACTGAGGCTGGAAACAGTGCGAAAACGCTTAATGGCCTGTTCTGTGCATTTCAGACCCATAGAAAACTATTTTGAACAAAGTGATTTAAATGCATTTTAAAGGTGTTTGCCTGCTTCAGGGATGTATTTGGATCATATCTAGCACAAAAACTTTATTGCCATTGCCTCCATTCAGAGACAGCAGCTTAAAGAAATACTGAGGCTGGAAACAGTGCGAAAACGCTTAGAATGGCCTGTTCTGTGCATTTCAGACCAAAAGAACACTACTTTGAACAAAGTGATTTCAATGCATTTTAAAGGTGTTTGCCTGCTTCAGGGATGTATTTGGATGATATTTAGCACAAAAACTTTATTACCATTGCTTGCATTAAGATGCAGCAGCTTAACCTTTATATTATGTTAAGGGTCAATTTGACCCATTTCAGTTTTTATGTTGATCAAAGTACTGGTTATCCTTTCTTCTTCTTCATGAAAGTTGGTGACTTTTCCTCATCTGGGGTCATGAACTGGTGTGGAAAATATGTACACTTTGATGTGTCTTGGAATGTCTGTGCAGAGTTTCTATACAAATTAACCATGTCTCTTTGATGTGCTTTGTTTTGATTGCCTAGTTAATTGTATTTTGACTGCCTCTGAATAGGCATTTAGACTCAAAGACCCAGGTGTGGGTACGGGACATACGTTCCCACCCTTGTCCTTGTCACTATTCTCATGTCATCTCTTCGAGAAACACACCAAAAATGAGCTCCAGAAGGTTTTCAGCTGAAGAGGTTTTATCAGAGATTTTTAACTGGGATAGTGACGAAGAAGAAGAGATATCAGAGATAGAGGATCTTTCAGAGACGGAGGACAATGTTATTGATGATCCTGACTGCCAATTTTCTTACGATGAGGAGGATTCGGAAGAGGAGTCTGCCGCCGCAGATGAAAACCACGGAACGCAACAATCATCGTCCACAGAGGGGACATGGACATGTAAAGACGGTAATATAAAATGGTCAACATCGCCACACCAAAGCCGAGGCAGACTGTCATCTTCCAATGTCATCAAAATTACTCTTGGTCCTACAAGATTTGCCGTCACACGAGTTGATGATATTCAATCAGCATTTGAGCTCTTCATATCCCCACCGATAGAGAGGATTATACTCGACATGACTAACTTGGAGGGGAGACGTGTATTTCAAGAGAAATGGAAGCCACTGGATCAGACTGACTTGCATGATTATTTTGGAATTCTGATATTAGCTGGAGTATACAGGTCAAAGGGAGAAGCAACTGCAAGTCTATGGAATGCAGTGGATCCAGGTGTAAAGAAACGGAAGAGATGCCAAGTCGGTCCCTCCCAAAAGGTCAGTAAAACAAGCACCTTTTGTGTGAAATGCAAGAATTACATCTGCAGGAAGCACACAATTACATTATGCCCATCATGTGAACAACATTGAAAATGTTGCACATTGAAAATCTGAGAAAATGTTAAAAAGTTAAAAAAAGAAATTATTTTGTTAAGAAGGAACAACTTTAACTAAATAGTTCTTCCAAATAGTTCTGGAGATTGAAATTGTATTGTATGTTTGTTTTATAAGTATTTATCTTATCAAAATGACCCGCAACATAATCAATGTGATTTTTTTTCAACATAATACAAGGGTTAAAGAAATACTGAGGCTGGAAACAGTGCGAAGACGCTTAATGGCCTGTTCTGTGCATTTCAGACCTTAATAAAACTACTTTGAACAAAGTGATTTAAATCCATTTTAAAAGTGTTTGCCAGCTTCAGGGATGTATTTGTATCATATCTAGCACAAAAACTTTATTGCCATTGCTTGCATTAAGATGCAGCAGCTTAAAGAAATACTGAGGCTGGAAACAGTGCGAAAACGCTTAATGGCCTGTTCTGTGCATTTCAGACCTTAATAAAACTACTTTGAACAAAGTGATTTAAATGCATTTTAAAGGTGTTTGCCTGCTTTAGGGATGTATTTCGATAATATCTAGCACAAAAACTTTATTGCCATTGCCTCCATTAAGATGCAGCAGCTTAAAGCATCAATGAGGCTGGAAACAGTGCGAAAACGCTTAATGGCCTGTTCTGTGCATTTCAGACCAAAAGAAAACTACTTTGAACAAAGTAATATTAATGCATTTTAAAGGTGTTTACCTTCTTCAGGGATGTATTTGGATCATATCTAGCACAAAAACTTTATTGCCATTGCTTGCATTAAGATACAGCAGCTTAAAGAAATACTGAGGCTGGAAACAGTGCGAAGACGCTTAATGGCCTGTTCTGTGCATTTCAGACCTTAATAAAACTACTTTGAACAAAGTGATTGAAATGCATTTTAAAGGTGTTTGCCAGCTTCAGGGATGTATTTGGATCATATCTAGCACAAAAACTTTATTGCCATTACCTCCATTAAGATGCAGCAGCTTAAAGCATCAATGAGACTGTAAACAGTGCAAAAACGCTTAATGGCCTGTTCTGTGCATTTCAGACCTTAATAAAACTACTTTGAACAAAGTGATTGAAATGCATTTTAAAGGTGTTTGCCAGCTTCAGGGATGTATTTGGATCATATCTAGCACAAAAACTTTATTGCCATTGCTTGCATTAAGAAACAGCAGCTTAAAGCATCACTGAGGCTGGAAACAGTGCGAAAACGCTTAGAATGGCCTGTTCTGTGCATTTCAGACCTTAATAAAACTACTTTGAACAAAGTGATTTAAATGCATTTTAAAGGTGTTTGCCAGCTTCAGGGATGTATTTGGATCATATCTAGCACAAAAACTTTATTGCCATTGCTTGCATTAAGATGCAGCAGCTTAAAGAAATACTGAGGCTGGAAACAGTGCGAAAACGCTTAGAATGGCCTGTTCTGTGCATTATAGACCAAAAGAAAAATACTTTGAACAAAGTGATTTCAATGCATTTTAAAGGTGTTTGCCTGCTTCAGGGATGTATTTGGATCATATCTAGCACAAAAACTTTATTGCCATTGCTTGCATTAAGATACAGCAGCTTAAAGGAATACTAAGGCTGGAAACAGTGCGAAAACGCTTAGAATGGCCTGTTCTGTGCATTTCAGACCTTAATAAAACTACTTTGAACAAAGTGATTTAAATGCATTTTAAAGGTGTTTACCTGGTTCAGGGATGTATTTGGATCATATCTAGCACAAAAACTTTATTGCCATTACCTCCATTAAGATGCAGCAGCTTAAAGCATCAATGAGACTGTAAACAGTGCGAAAACGCTTAATGGCCTGTTCTGTGCATTTCAGACCAAAAGAAAACTACTTTGAACAAAGTGATTTAAATGCATTTTAAAGGTGTTTGCCTGCTTTAGGGATGTATTTCGATAATATCTAGCACAAAAACTTCATTGCCATTGCTTGCATTAAGAAACAGCAGCTTAAAGCATCACTGAGGCTGTAAACAGTGCGAAAACGCTTAGAATGGCCTGTTCTGTGCATTTCAAACCTTAATAAAACTACTTTGAACAAAGTGATTTAAATGCATTTTAAAGGTGTTTGCCAGCTTCAGGGATGTATTTGGATCATATCTAGCACAAAAACTTTATTGCCATTGCCTCCATTAAGATGCAGCAGCTTAAAGAAATACTGAGGTTGGAAACAGTGCGAAAACGCTTAGAATGGCCTGTTCTGTGCATTACAGACCAAAAAACACTTTTTTGTTTAAAGTAAAGTAAATGCATTTTAAAGGTGTTTGCCTTCTTCAGGGATGTATTTGGATCATATCTAGAACAAAAACTTCATTGCCATTGCTTGCATTAAGAAACAGCAGCTTAAAGCATCACTGAGACTGTAAACAGTGCGAAAACGCTTAGAATGGCCTGTTCTGTGCATTTCAGACCAAACGAACACTACTTTGGTCAAATTGATTTCAAAGCATTTTAAAGGTGTTTGCTTTCTTCAGGGATGTATTTGGAACATATCTAGCACAAAAACTTCATTGCCATTGCTTGCATTAAGAAACAGCAGCTTAAAGCATCACTGAGGCTGTAAACAGTGCGAAAACGCTTAGAATGGCCTGTTCTGTGCATTTCAGACCTTAATAAAACTACTTTGAACAAAGTGATTTAAATGCATTTTAAAGGTGTTTGCCTTCTTCAGGGATGTATTTGGACCATATCTAGCAAAAAAACTTTATTGCCATTGCTTGCATTAAGATACAGCAGCTTAAAGAAATACTGAGGCTGGAAACAGTGCGAAGACGCTTAATGGCCTGTTCTGTGCATTTCAGACCTTAATAAAACTACTTTGAACAAAGTGATTGAAATGCATTTTAAAGGTGTTTGCCTTCTTCAGGGATGTATTTGGATCATATCTAGCACAAAAACTTCATTCCCATTGCTTGCAATAAGAAACAGCAGCTTAAAGCATCACTGAGGCTGTAAACAGTGCGAAAACGCTTAGAATGGCCTGTTCTGTGCATTTCAGACCTTAATAAAACTACTTTGAACAAAGTGATTTAAATGCATTTTAAAGGTGTTTGCCAGCTTCAGGGATGTATTTGGATCATATCTAGCACAAAAACTTTAATGCCATTGCTTGCATTAAGATGCAGCAGCTTAAAGAAATACTGAGGCTGGAAACAGTGCGAAGACGCTTAATGGCCTGTTCTGTGCATTTCAGACCTTAATAAAACTACTTTGAACAAAGTGATTTAAATCCATTTTAAAGGTGTTTGCCAGCTTCAGGGATGTATTTGGATCATATCTAGCACAAAAACTTTATTGCCATTGCTTGCATTAAGATGCAGCAGCTTAAAGAAATACTGAGGCTGTAAACAGTGCGAAAACGCTTAGAATGGCCTGTTCTGTGCATTTCAGACCTTAATAAAACTACTTTGAACAAAGTGATTGAAATGCATTTTAAAGGTGTTTGCCTGCTTCAGGGATGTATTTGGATCATATCTAGCACAAAAACTTCATTGCCATTGCTTGCATTAAGAAACAGCAGCTTAAAGCATCACTTAGGCTGTAAACAGTGCGAAAACGCTTAGAATGGCCTGTTCTGTGCATTTAAGACCAAAAGAACACTACTTTGATCAAAGTGATTTAAATGCATTTTAAAGGTGTTTGCCTGCTTCAGGGATGTATTTGGATCATATCTAGCACAAAAACTTTATTGCGATTGCTTGCATTAAGATGCAGCAGGATAAAGAAATACTGAGGCTGGAAACAGTGCGAAAACGCTTAATGGCCTGTTCTGTGCATTTCAGACCTTAATAAAACTACTTTGAACAAAGTGATTTAAATGCATTTTAAAGGTGTTTGCCAGCTTCAGGGATGTATTTGGATCAAATCTAGCACAAAAACTTTATTGCCATTGCTTGCATTAAGATGCAGCAGCTTAAAGAAATACTGAGGTTGGAAACAGTGTGAAAACGCTTAATGGCCTGTTCTGTGCATTTCAGACCAAAAGAAAAATACTTTGAACAAAGTGATTTAAATGCATTTTAAGGGTGTTTGCCTGCTTCAGGGATGTATTTGGATCATATCTAGCACAAAAACTTTATTGCCATTGCCTCCATTAAGATGCAGCAGCTTAAAGCATCAATGAGGCTGTAAACAGTGCGAAAACGCTTAATGGCCTGTTCTGTGCATTTCAGACCAAAAGAAAACTACTTTGAACAAAGTAATTTAAATGCATTTTAAAGGTGTTTGCCAGCTTCAGGGATGTATTTGGAACATATCTAGCACAAAAACTTCATTGCCATTGCTTGCATTAAGATGCAGCAGCTTAAAGAAATACTGAGGTTGGAAACAGTGCGAAAACGCTTAGAATGGCCTGTTCTGTGCATTTCAGACCAAATGAACACTACGTTGGTCAAATTGATTTCAAAGCATTTTAAAGGTGTTTGCCTTCTTCAGGGATGTATTTGGATCATATCTAGCACAAAAACTTTATTGCCATTGCCTCCATTAAGATGCAGCAGCTTAAAAGATATACTGAGGCTAGAAACAGTGCGAAAACGCTTAATGGCCTGTTCTGTGCATTTCAGACCTTAATAAAACTACTTTGAACAAAGTGATTTAAATGCATTTTAAAGGTGTTTGCCTGCTTCAGGGATGTATTTGGATCATATCTAGCACAAAAACTTTATTGCCATTGCTTGCATTAAGAAACAGCAGCTTAAAGCATCACTGAGGCTGTAAACAGTGTGAAAACGCTTAATGGCCTGTTCTGTGCATTTCAGACCAAAAGAAAAATACTTTGAACAAAGTGATTTAAATGCATTTTAAAGGTGTTTGCCTGCTTCAGGGATGTATTTGGATCATATCTAGCACAAAAACTTTATTGCCATTGTTGCATTAAGATGCAGCAGCTTAAAGAAATACTGAGGCTGGAAATAGTGCGAAAACGCTTAATGGCCTGTTCTGTGCATTTCAGACCTTAATAAAACTACTTTGAACAAAGTGATTTAAATGCATTTTAAAGGTGTTTACCTGCTTCAGGGATGTATTTGAATCATATCTAGCACAAAAACTTTATTGCCATTGCTTGCATTAAGATGCAGCAGCTTAAAGAAATACTGAGGCTGGAAACAGTGCGAAAACGCTTAGAATGGCCTGTTCTGTGCATTTCAGACCAAAAGAAAAATACTTTGAACAAAGTGATTTAAATGCATTTTAAGGGTGTTTGCCTGCTTCAGGGATGTATTTGGATCATATCTAGCACAAAAACTTCATTGCCATTGCTTGCATTAAGAAACAGCAGCTTAAAGCATCACTGAGGCTGTAAACAGTGCGAAAACGCTTAGAATGGCCTGTTCTGTGCATTTCAGACCTTAATAAAACTACTTTGAACAAAGTGATTAAAATGCATTTTAAAGGTGTTTGCCAGCTTCAGGGATGTATTTGGATCATATCTAGCACAAAAACTTTATTGCCATTGCTTGCATTAAGATGCAGCAGCTTAAAGAAATACTGAGGCTGGAAATAGTGCGAAAACGCTTAATGGCCTGTTCTGTGCATTTCAGACCAAAAGAAAACTACTTTGAACAAAGTAATTTAAATGCATTTTAAAGGTGTTTGCCAGCTTCAGGGATGTATTTGGATCATATCTAGCACAAAAACTTTATTGCCATTGCCTCCATTAAGATGCAGCAGCTTAAAAGATATACTGAGGCTAGAAACAGTGTGAAAACGCTTAATGGCCTGTTCTGTGCATTTCAGACCTTAAAAAACTACTTTGAACAAAGTGATTTAAATGCATTTTAAAGGTGTTTGCCTGCTTCAGGGATGTATTTGGATCATATCTAGCACAAAAACTTTATTGCCATTGCTTGCATTAAGAAACAGCAGCTTAAAGCATCACTGAGGCTGTAAACAGTGTGAAAACGCTTAGAATGGCCTGTTCTGTGCATTTCAGACCTTAATAAAACTACTTTGAACAAAGTGATTAAAATGCATTTTAAAGGTGTTTGCCTGCTTCAGGGATGTATTTGGATCATATCTAGCACAAAAACTTTATTGCGATTGCTTGCATTAAGATGCAGCAGGATAAAGAAATACTGAGGCTGGAAACAGTGCGAAAACGCTTAATGGCCTGTTCTGTGCATTTAAGACCAAAAGAACACTACTTTGATCAAAGTGATTTAAATGCATTTTAAAGGTGTTTGCCTGCTTCAGGGATGTATTTGGATCATATCTAGCACAAAAACTTTATTGCGATTGCTTGCATTAAGATGCAGCAGGATAAAGAAATACTGAGGCTGGAAACAGTGCGAAAACGCTTAATGGCCTGTTCTGTGCATTTCAGACCAAAAGAAAAATACTTTGAACAAAGTGATTTAAATGCATTTTAAGGGTGTTTGCCAGCTTCAGGGATGTATTTGGATCAAATCTAGCACAAAAACTTTATTGCCATTGCTTGCATTACGATGCAGCAGCTTAAAGAAATACTAAGGCTGGAAACAGTGCGAAAACGCTTAGAATGGCCTGTTCTGTGCATTTCAGACCAAAAGAAAAATACTTTGAACAAAGTGATTTAAATGCATTTTAAGGGTGTTTGCCTGCTTCAGGGATGTATTTGGATCATATCGGGCACAAAAACTTTATTGCCATTGCCTCCATTAAGATGCAGCAGCTTAAAGCATCAATGAGGCTGTAAACAGTGCGAAAACGCTTAATGGCCTGTTCTGTGCATTTCAGACCAAAAGAAAACTACTTTGAACAAAGTAATTTAAATGCATTTTAAAGGTGTTTGCCAGCTTCAGGGATGTATTTGGATCATATCTAGCACAAAAACTTTATTGCCATTGCCTCCATTAAGATGCAGCAGCTTAAAAGATATACTGAGGCTAGAAACAGTGCGAAAACGCTTAATGGCCTGTTCTGTGCATTTCAGACCTTAAAAAACTACTTTGAACAAAGTGATTTAAATGCATTTTAAAGGTGTTTGCCTGCTTCAGGGATGTATTTGGATCATATCTAGCACAAAAACTTTATTGCCATTGCTTGCATTAAGAAACAGCAGCTTAAAGCATCACTGAGGCTGTAAACAGTGTGAAAACGCTTAATGGCCTGTTCTGTGCATTTCAGACCAAAAGAAAAATACTTTGAACAAAGTGATTTAAATGCATTTTAAAGGTGTTTGCCTGCTTCAGGGATGTATTTGGATCATATCTAGCACAAAAACTTTATTGCCATTGCCTCCATTAAGAAACAGCAGCTTAAAGCATCACTGAGGCTGTAAACAGTGCGAAGACGCTTAATGGCCTGTTCTGTGCATTTCAGACCTTAATAAAACTACTTTGAACAAAGTGATTTAAATGCATTTTAAAGGTGTTTGCCAGCTTCAGGGATGTATTTGGATCATATCTAGCACAAAAACTTTATTGCCATTGCTTGCATTAAGAAACAGCAGCTTAAAGCATCACTTAGGCTGTAAACAGTGCGAAAACGCTTAGAATGGCCTGTTCTGTGCATTTCAGACCAAAAGAAAACTACTTTGAACAAAGTAATTTAAATGCATTTTAAAGGTGTTTGCCAGCTTCAGGGATGTATTTGGAACATATCTAGCACAAAAACTTCATTGCCATTGCTTGCATTAAGATGCAGCAGCTTAAAGAAATACTGAGGTTGGAAACAGTGCGAAAACGCTTAGAATGGCCTGTTCTGTGCATTTCAGACCAAATGAACACTACGTTGGTCAAATTGATTTCAAAGCATTTTAAAGGTGTTTGCCTTCTTCAGGGATGTATTTGGATCATATCTAGCACAAAAACTTTATTGCCATTGCCTCCATTAAGATGCAGCAGCTTAAAAGATATACTGAGGCTAGAAACAGTGCGAAAACGCTTAATGGCCTGTTCTGTGCATTTCAGACCTTAATAAAACTACTTTGAACAAAGTGATTTAAATGCATTTTAAAGGTGTTTGCCTGCTTCAGGGATGTATTTGGATCATATCTAGCACAAAAACTTTATTGCCATTGCTTGCATTAAGAAACAGCAGCTTAAAGCATCACTGAGGCTGTAAACAGTGTGAAAACGCTTAATGGCCTGTTCTGTGCATTTCAGACCAAAAGAAAAATACTTTGAACAAAGTGATTTAAATGCATTTTAAAGGTGTTTGCCTGCTTCAGGGATGTATTTGGATCATATCTAGCACAAAAACTTTATTGCCATTGTTGCATTAAGATGCAGCAGCTTAAAGAAATACTGAGGCTGGAAATAGTGCGAAAACGCTTAATGGCCTGTTCTGTGCATTTCAGACCTTAATAAAACTACTTTGAACAAAGTGATTTAAATGCATTTTAAAGGTGT
The DNA here is from genome assembly GCA_030770545.1 of Macropodus opercularis. Taxonomy (NCBI): domain Eukaryota; kingdom Metazoa; phylum Chordata; class Actinopteri; order Anabantiformes; family Osphronemidae; genus Macropodus; species Macropodus opercularis. Next base: position 4,154,700 of record CM061094.1, on the reverse strand, counting down.
TTACCTGCTTCAGGGATGTATTTGAATCATATCTAGCACAAAAACTTTATTGCCATTGCTTGCATTAAGATGCAGCAGCTTAAAGAAATACTGAGGCTGGAAACAGTGCGAAAACGCTTAGAATGGCCTGTTCTGTGCATTTCAGACCAAAAGAAAAATACTTTGAACAAAGTTATTTAAATGCATTTTAAGGGTGTTTGCCTGCTTCAGGGATGTATTTGGATCATATCTAGCACAAAAACTTCATTGCCATTGCTTGCATTAAGAAACAGCAGCTTAAAGCATCACTGAGGCTGGAAATAGTGCGAAAACGCTTAATGGCCTGTTCTGTGCATTTCAGACCTTAATAAAACTACTTTGAACAAAGTGATTTAAATGCATTTTAAAGGTGTTTACCTGCTTCAGGGATGTATTTGGATCATATCTAGCACAAAAACTTTATTGCCATTGCTTGCATTAAGAAACAGCAGCTTAAAGCATCACTGAGGCTGTAAACAGTGTGAAAACGCTTAATGGCCTGTTCTGTGCATTTCAGACCAAAAGAAAAATACTTTGAACAAAGTGATTTAAATGCATTTTAAAGGTGTTTGCCTGCTTCAGGGATGTATTTGGATCATATCTAGCACAAAAACTTTATTGCCATTGCTTGCATTAAGATGCAGCAGCTTAAAGAAATACTGAGGCTGGAAACAGTGCGAAAACGCTTAGAATGGCCTGTTCTGTGCATTTCAGACCAAAAGAAAAATACTTTGAACAAAGTGATTTAAATGCATTTTAAGGGTGTTTGCCTGCTTCAGGGATGTATTTGGATCATATCTAGCACAAAAACTTTATTGCCATTGCTTGCATTAAGATGCAGCAGCTTAAAGAAATACTGAGGCTGGAAACAGTGCGAAAACTCTTAATGGCCTGTTCTGTGCATTTCAGACCAAAAGAAAAATACTTTGAACAAAGTAATTTAAATGCATTTTAAAGGTGTTTGCCAGCTTCAGGGATGTATTTGGAACATATCTAGCACAAAAACTTCATTGCCATTGCTTGCATTAAGATGCAGCAGCTTAAAGAAATACTGAGGTTGGAAACAGTGCGAAAACGCTTAGAATGGCCTGTTCTGTGCATTTCAGACCAAATGAACACTACGTTGGTCAAATTGATTTCAAAGCATTTTAAAGGTGTTTGCCTTCTTCAGGGATGTATTTGGATCATATCTAGCACAAAAACTTTATTGCCATTGCCTCCATTAAGATGCAGCAGCTTAAAAGATATACTGAGGCTAGAAACAGTGCGAAAACGCTTAATGGCCTGTTCTGTGCATTTCAGACCTTAATAAAACTACTTTGAACAAAGTGATTTAAATGCATTTTAAAGGTGTTTGCCTGCTTCAGGGATGTATTTGGATCATATCTAGCACAAAAACTTTATTGCCATTGCTTGCATTAAGAAACAGCAGCTTAAAGCATCACTGAGGCTGTAAACAGTGTGAAAACGCTTAATGGCCTGTTCTGTGCATTTCAGACCAAAAGAAAAATACTTTGAACAAAGTGATTTAAATGCATTTTAAAGGTGTTTGCCTGCTTCAGGGATGTATTTGGATCATATCTAGCACAAAAACTTTATTGCCATTGTTGCATTAAGATGCAGCAGCTTAAAGAAATACTGAGGCTGGAAACAGTGTGAAAACGCTTAATGGCCTGTTCTGTGCATTTCAGACCTTAAAAAACTACTTTGAACAAAGTGATTTAAATGCATTTTAAAGGTGTTTGCCTGCTTCAGGGATGTATTTGGATCATATCTAGCACAAAAACTTTATTGCCATTGCTTGCATTAAGAAACAGCAGCTTAAAGCATCACTGAGGCTGTAAACAGTGTGAAAACGCTTAGAATGGCCTGTTCTGTGCATTTCAGACCTTAATAAAACTACTTTGAACAAAGTGATTAAAATGCATTTTAAAGGTGTTTGCCTGCTTCAGGGATGTATTTGGATCATATCTAGCACAAAAACTTTATTGCGATTGCTTGCATTAAGATGCAGCAGGATAAAGAAATACTGAGGCTGGAAACAGTGCGAAAACGCTTAATGGCCTGTTCTGTGCATTTAAGACCAAAAGAACACTACTTTGATCAAAGTGATTTAAATGCATTTTAAAGGTGTTTGCCTGCTTCAGGGATGTATTTGGATCATATCTAGCACAAAAACTTTATTGCGATTGCTTGCATTAAGATGCAGCAGGATAAAGAAATACTGAGGCTGGAAACAGTGCGAAAACGCTTAATGGCCTGTTCTGTGCATTTCAGACCAAAAGAAAAATACTTTGAACAAAGTGATTTAAATGCATTTTAAGGGTGTTTGCCAGCTTCAGGGATGTATTTGGATCAAATCTAGCACAAAAACTTTATTGCCATTGCTTGCATTACGATGCAGCAGCTTAAAGAAATACTAAGGCTGGAAACAGTGCGAAAACGCTTAGAATGGCCTGTTCTGTGCATTTCAGACCAAAAGAAAAATACTTTGAACAAAGTGATTTAAATGCATTTTAAGGGTGTTTGCCTGCTTCAGGGATGTATTTGGATCATATCGGGCACAAAAACTTTATTGCCATTGCCTCCATTAAGATGCAGCAGCTTAAAGCATCAATGAGGCTGTAAACAGTGCGAAAACGCTTAATGGCCTGTTCTGTGCATTTCAGACCAAAAGAAAACTACTTTGAACAAAGTAATTTAAATGCATTTTAAAGGTGTTTGCCAGCTTCAGGGATGTATTTGGATCATATCTAGCACAAAAACTTTATTGCCATTGCCTCCATTAAGATGCAGCAGCTTAAAAGATATACTGAGGCTAGAAACAGTGCGAAAACGCTTAATGGCCTGTTCTGTGCATTTCAGACCTTAAAAAACTACTTTGAACAAAGTGATTTAAATGCATTTTAAAGGTGTTTGCCTGCTTCAGGGATGTATTTGGATCATATCTAGCACAAAAACTTTATTGCCATTGCTTGCATTAAGAAACAGCAGCTTAAAGCATCACTGAGGCTGTAAACAGTGTGAAAACGCTTAATGGCCTGTTCTGTGCATTTCAGACCAAAAGAAAAATACTTTGAACAAAGTGATTTAAATGCATTTTAAAGGTGTTTGCCTGCTTCAGGGATGTATTTGGATCATATCTAGCACAAAAACTTTATTGCCATTGCCTCCATTAAGAAACAGCAGCTTAAAGCATCACTGAGGCTGTAAACAGTGCGAAGACGCTTAATGGCCTGTTCTGTGCATTTCAGACCTTAATAAAACTACTTTGAACAAAGTGATTTAAATGCATTTTAAAGGTGTTTGCCAGCTTCAGGGATGTATTTGGATCATATCTAGCACAAAAACTTTATTGCCATTGCTTGCATTAAGAAACAGCAGCTTAAAGCATCACTTAGGCTGTAAACAGTGCGAAAACGCTTAGAATGGCCTGTTCTGTGCATTTCAGACCAAAAGAAAACTACTTTGAACAAAGTAATTTAAATGCATTTTAAAGGTGTTTGCCAGCTTCAGGGATGTATTTGGAACATATCTAGCACAAAAACTTCATTGCCATTGCTTGCATTAAGATGCAGCAGCTTAAAGAAATACTGAGGTTGGAAACAGTGCGAAAACGCTTAGAATGGCCTGTTCTGTGCATTTCAGACCAAATGAACACTACGTTGGTCAAATTGATTTCAAAGCATTTTAAAGGTGTTTGCCTTCTTCAGGGATGTATTTGGATCATATCTAGCACAAAAACTTTATTGCCATTGCCTCCATTAAGATGCAGCAGCTTAAAAGATATACTGAGGCTAGAAACAGTGCGAAAACGCTTAATGGCCTGTTCTGTGCATTTCAGACCTTAATAAAACTACTTTGAACAAAGTGATTTAAATGCATTTTAAAGGTGTTTGCCTGCTTCAGGGATGTATTTGGATCATATCTAGCACAAAAACTTTATTGCCATTGCTTGCATTAAGAAACAGCAGCTTAAAGCATCACTGAGGCTGTAAACAGTGTGAAAACGCTTAATGGCCTGTTCTGTGCATTTCAGACCAAAAGAAAAATACTTTGAACAAAGTGATTTAAATGCATTTTAAAGGTGTTTGCCTGCTTCAGGGATGTATTTGGATCATATCTAGCACAAAAACTTTATTGCCATTGTTGCATTAAGATGCAGCAGCTTAAAGAAATACTGAGGCTGGAAATAGTGCGAAAACGCTTAATGGCCTGTTCTGTGCATTTCAGACCTTAATAAAACTACTTTGAACAAAGTGATTTAAATGCATTTTAAAGGTGTTTACCTGCTTCAGGGATGTATTTGAATCATATCTAGCACAAAAACTTTATTGCCATTGCTTGCATTAAGATGCAGCAGCTTAAAGAAATACTGAGGCTGGAAACAGTGCGAAAACGCTTAGAATGGCCTGTTCTGTGCATTTCAGACCAAAAGAAAAATACTTTGAACAAAGTTATTTAAATGCATTTTAAGGGTGTTTGCCTGCTTCAGGGATGTATTTGGATCATATCTAGCACAAAAACTTCATTGCCATTGCTTGCATTAAGAAACAGCAGCTTAAAGCATCACTGAGGCTGGAAATAGTGCGAAAACGCTTAATGGCCTGTTCTGTGCATTTCAGACCTTAATAAAACTACTTTGAACAAAGTGATTTAAATGCATTTTAAAGGTGTTTACCTGCTTCAGGGATGTATTTGGATCATATCTAGCACAAAAACTTTATTGCCATTGCTTGCATTAAGAAACAGCAGCTTAAAGCATCACTGAGGCTGTAAACAGTGTGAAAACGCTTAATGGCCTGTTCTGTGCATTTCAGACCAAAAGAAAAATACTTTGAACAAAGTGATTTAAATGCATTTTAAAGGTGTTTGCCTGCTTCAGGGATGTATTTGGATCATATCTAGCACAAAAACTTTATTGCCATTGCTTGCATTAAGATGCAGCAGCTTAAAGAAATACTGAGGCTGGAAACAGTGCGAAAACGCTTAGAATGGCCTGTTCTGTGCATTTCAGACCAAAAGAAAAATACTTTGAACAAAGTGATTTAAATGCATTTTAAGGGTGTTTGCCTGCTTCAGGGATGTATTTGGATCATATCTAGCACAAAAACTTTATTGCCATTGCTTGCATTAAGATGCAGCAGCTTAAAGAAATACTGAGGCTGGAAACAGTGCGAAAACTCTTAATGGCCTGTTCTGTGCATTTCAGACCAAAAGAAAAATACTTTGAACAAAGTAATTTAAATGCATTTTAAAGGTGTTTGCCAGCTTCAGGGATGTATTTGGAACATATCTAGCACAAAAACTTCATTGCCATTGCTTGCATTAAGATGCAGCAGCTTAAAGAAATACTGAGGTTGGAAACAGTGCGAAAACGCTTAGAATGGCCTGTTCTGTGCATTTCAGACCAAATGAACACTACGTTGGTCAAATTGATTTCAAAGCATTTTAAAGGTGTTTGCCTTCTTCAGGGATGTATTTGGATCATATCTAGCACAAAAACTTTATTGCCATTGCCTCCATTAAGATGCAGCAGCTTAAAAGATATACTGAGGCTAGAAACAGTGCGAAAACGCTTAATGGCCTGTTCTGTGCATTTCAGACCTTAATAAAACTACTTTGAACAAAGTGATTTAAATGCATTTTAAAGGTGTTTGCCTGCTTCAGGGATGTATTTGGATCATATCTAGCACAAAAACTTTATTGCCATTGCTTGCATTAAGAAACAGCAGCTTAAAGCATCACTGAGGCTGTAAACAGTGTGAAAACGCTTAATGGCCTGTTCTGTGCATTTCAGACCAAAAGAAAAATACTTTGAACAAAGTGATTTAAATGCATTTTAAAGGTGTTTGCCTGCTTCAGGGATGTATTTGGATCATATCTAGCACAAAAACTTTATTGCCATTGTTGCATTAAGATGCAGCAGCTTAAAGAAATACTGAGGCTGGAAATAGTGCGAAAACGCTTAATGGCCTGTTCTGTGCATTTCAGACCTTAATAAAACTACTTTGAACAAAGTGATTTAAATGCATTTTAAAGGTGTTTACCTGCTTCAGGGATGTATTTGAATCATATCTAGCACAAAAACTTTATTGCCATTGCTTGCATTAAGATGCAGCAGCTTAAAGAAATACTGAGGCTGGAAACAGTGCGAAAACGCTTAGAATGGCCTGTTCTGTGCATTTCAGACCAAAAGAAAAATACTTTGAACAAAGTGATTTAAATGCATTTTAAGGGTGTTTGCCTGCTTCAGGGATGTATTTGGATCATATCTAGCACAAAAACTTCATTGCCATTGCTTGCATTAAGAAACAGCAGCTTAAAGCATCACTGAGGCTGTAAACAGTGCGAAAACGCTTAGAATGGCCTGTTCTGTGCATTTCAGACCTTAATAAAACTACTTTGAACAAAGTGATTAAAATGCATTTTAAAGGTGTTTGCCAGCTTCAGGGATGTATTTGGATCATATCTAGCACAAAAACTTTATTGCCATTGCTTGCATTAAGATGCAGCAGCTTAAAGAAATACTGAGGCTGGAAATAGTGCGAAAACGCTTAATGGCCTGTTCTGTGCATTTCAGACCTTAATAAAACTACTTTGAACAAAGTGATTTAAATGCATTTTAAAGGTGTTTACCTGCTTCAGGGATGTATTTGGATCATATCTAGCACAAAAACTTTATTGCCATTGCTTGCATTAAGATGCAGCAGCTTAAAGAAATACTGAGGCTGGAAACAGTGCGAAAACGCTTAGAATGGCCTGTTCTGTGCATTTCAGACCAAAAGAAAAATACTTTGAACAAAGTGATTTAAATGCATTTTAAGGGTGTTTGCCTGCTTCAGGGATGTATTTGGATCATATCTAGCACAAAAACTTTATTGCCATTGCTTGCATTAAGATGCAGCAGCTTAAAGAAATACTGAGGCTGGAAACAGTGCGAAAACGCTTAGAATGGCCTGTTCTGTGCATTTCAGACCAAAAGAAAAATACTTTGAACAAAGTGATTTAAATGCATTTTAAGGGTGTTTGCCTGCTTCAGGGATGTATTTGGAACATATCTAGCACAAAAACTTCATTGCCATTGCTTGCATTAAGATGCAGCAGCTTAAAGAAATACTGAGGTTGGAAACAGTGCGAAAACGCTTAGAATGGCCTGTTCTGTGCATTTCAGACCAAATGAACACTACCTTGGTCAAATTGATTTCAAAGCATTTTAAAGGTGTTTGCCTTCTTCAGGGATGTATTTGGATCATATCTAGCACAAAAACTTTATTGCCATTGCTTGCATTAAGATGCAGCAGCTTAAAGAAATACTGAGGCTGGAAACAGTGCGAAAACTCTTAATGGCCTGTTCTGTGCATTTCAGACCAAAAGAAAAATACTTTGAACAAAGTAATTTATGCATTTTAAAGGTGTTGCCAGCTTCAGGGATGTATTTGGATCATATCTAGCACAAAAACTTTATTGCCATTGCTTGCATTAAGATGCAGCAGCTTAAAGAAATACTGAGGCTGGAAACAGTGCGAAAACGCTTAGAATGGCCTGTTCTGTGCATTTCAGACCAAAAGAAAAATACTTTGAACAAAGTGATTTAAATGCATTTTAAGGGTGTTTGCCTGCTTCAGGGATGTATTTGGATCATATCTAGCACAAAAACTTTATTGCCATTGCTTGCATTAAGATGCAGCAGCTTAAAGAAATACTGAGGCTGGAAACAGTGCGAAAACGCTTAGAATGGCCTGTTCTGTGCATTTCAGACCAAAAGAAAAATACTTTGAACAAAGTGATTTAAATGCATTTTAAGGGTGTTTGCCTGCTTCAGGGATGTATTTGGAACATATCTAGCACAAAAACTTCATTGCCATTGCTTGCATTAAGATGCAGCAGCTTAAAGAAATACTGAGGTTGGAAACAGTGCGAAAACGCTTAGAATGGCCTGTTCTGTGCATTTCAGACCAAATGAACACTACCTTGGTCAAATTGATTTCAAAGCATTTTAAAGGTGTTTGCCTTCTTCAGGGATGTATTTGGATCATATCTAGCACAAAAACTTTATTGCCATTGCTTGCATTAAGATGCAGCAGCTTAAAGAAATACTGAGGCTGGAAACAGTGCGAAAACTCTTAATGGCCTGTTCTGTGCATTTCAGACCAAAAGAAAAATACTTTGAACAAAGTAATTTAAATGCATTTTAAAGGTGTTTGCCAGCTTCAGGGATGTATTTGGAACATATCTAGCACAAAAACTTCATTGCCATTGCTTGCATTAAGATGCAGCAGCTTAAAGAAATACTGAGGTTGGAAACAGTGCGAAAACGCTTAGAATGGCCTGTTCTGTGCATTTCAGACCAAATGAACACTACGTTGGTCAAATTGATTTCAAAGCATTTTAAAGGTGTTTGCCTTCTTCAGGGATGTATTTGGATCATATCTAGCACAAAAACTTTATTGCCATTGCCTCCATTAAGATGCAGCAGCTTAAAAGATATACTGAGGCTAGAAACAGTGCGAAAACGCTTAATGGCCTGTTCTGTGCATTTCAGACCTTAATAAAACTACTTTGAACAAAGTGATTTAAATGCATTTTAAAGGTGTTTGCCTGCTTCAGGGATGTATTTGGATCATATCTAGCACAAAAACTTTATTGCCATTGCTTGCATTAAGAAACAGCAGCTTAAAGCATCACTGAGGCTGTAAACAGTGTGAAAACGCTTAATGGCCTGTTCTGTGCATTTCAGACCAAAAGAAAAATACTTTGAACAAAGTGATTTAAATGCATTTTAAAGGTGTTTGCCTGCTTCAGGGATGTATTTGGATCATATCTAGCACAAAAACTTTATTGCCATTGTTGCATTAAGATGCAGCAGCTTAAAGAAATACTGAGGCTGGAAATAGTGCGAAAACGCTTAATGGCCTGTTCTGTGCATTTCAGACCTTAATAAAACTACTTTGAACAAAGTGATTTAAATGCATTTTAAAGGTGTTTACCTGCTTCAGGGATGTATTTGAATCATATCTAGCACAAAAACTTTATTGCCATTGCTTGCATTAAGATGCAGCAGCTTAAAGAAATACTGAGGCTGGAAACAGTGCGAAAACGCTTAGAATGGCCTGTTCTGTGCATTTCAGACCAAAAGAAAAATACTTTGAACAAAGTGATTTAAATGCATTTTAAGGGTGTTTGCCTGCTTCAGGGATGTATTTGGATCATATCTAGCACAAAAACTTCATTGCCATTGCTTGCATTAAGAAACAGCAGCTTAAAGCATCACTGAGGCTGTAAACAGTGCGAAAACGCTTAGAATGGCCTGTTCTGTGCATTTCAGACCTTAATAAAACTACTTTGAACAAAGTGATTAAAATGCATTTTAAAGGTGTTTGCCAGCTTCAGGGATGTATTTGGATCATATCTAGCACAAAAACTTTATTGCCATTGCTTGCATTAAGATGCAGCAGCTTAAAGAAATACTGAGGCTGGAAATAGTGCGAAAACGCTTAATGGCCTGTTCTGTGCATTTCAGACCTTAATAAAACTACTTTGAACAAAGTGATTTAAATGCATTTTAAAGGTGTTTACCTGCTTCAGGGATGTATTTGGATCATATCTAGCACAAAAACTTTATTGCCATTGCTTGCATTAAGATGCAGCAGCTTAAAGAAATACTGAGGCTGGAAACAGTGCGAAAACGCTTAGAATGGCCTGTTCTGTGCATTTCAGACCAAAAGAAAAATACTTTGAACAAAGTGATTTAAATGCATTTTAAGGGTGTTTGCCTGCTTCAGGGATGTATTTGGATCATATCTAGCACAAAAACTTTATTGCCATTGCTTGCATTAAGATGCAGCAGCTTAAAGAAATACTGAGGCTGGAAACAGTGCGAAAACGCTTAGAATGGCCTGTTCTGTGCATTTCAGACCAAAAGAAAAATACTTTGAACAAAGTGATTTAAATGCATTTTAAGGGTGTTTGCCTGCTTCAGGGATGTATTTGGAACATATCTAGCACAAAAACTTCATTGCCATTGCTTGCATTAAGATGCAGCAGCTTAAAGAAATACTGAGGTTGGAAACAGTGCGAAAACGCTTAGAATGGCCTGTTCTGTGCATTTCAGACCAAATGAACACTACCTTGGTCAAATTGATTTCAAAGCATTTTAAAGGTGTTTGCCTTCTTCAGGGATGTATTTGGATCATATCTAGCACAAAAACTTTATTGCCATTGCTTGCATTAAGATGCAGCAGCTTAAAGAAATACTGAGGCTGGAAACAGTGCGAAAACTCTTAATGGCCTGTTCTGTGCATTTCAGACCAAAAGAAAAATACTTTGAACAAAGTAATTTATGCATTTTAAAGGTGTTGCCAGCTTCAGGGATGTATTTGGATCATATCTAGCACAAAAACTTTATTGCCATTGCTTGCATTAAGATGCAGCAGCTTAAAGAAATACTGAGGCTGGAAATAGTGCGAAAACGCTTAATGGCCTGTTCTGTGCATTTCAGACCTTAATAAAACTACTTTGAACAAAGTGATTGAAATGCATTTTAAAGGTGTTTGCCTGCTTCAGGGATGTATTTTGATCATATCTAGCACAAAAACTTTATTGCCATTGCTTGCATTAAGAAACAGCAGCTTAAAGCATCACTGAGGCTGTAAACAGTGCGAAAACGCTTAGAATGGCCTGTTCTGTGCATTTCAGACCAAAAGAAAAATACTTTGAACAAAGTGATTTAAATGCATTTTAAGGGTGTTTGCCTGCTTCAGGGGTGTATTTGGAACATATCTAGCACAAAAACTTCATTGCCATTGCTTCCATTAAGATGCAGCAGCTTAAAGAAATACTGAGGTTGGAAACAGTGCGAAAACGCTTAGAATGGCCTGCTCTGTGCATTTCAGACCACAAGACACTACTTTGTTCAAAGTAAAGTAAATGCATTTAAAAGGTGTTTGCCTTCTTCAGGGATGTATTTGGAACATATCTAGCACAAAAACTTCATTGCCATTGCTTGCATTAGGATGCAGCAGCTTAAAGAAATACTGAGGTTGGAAACAGTGCGAAAACGCTTAGAATGGCCTGTTCTGTGCATTTCAGACCAAATGAACACTACTTTGGTCAAATTGATTTCAAAGCATTTTAAAGGTGTTTACCTTCTTCAGGGATGTATTTGGAACATATCTAGCACAAAAACTTCATTGCCATTGCTTGCATTAAGATGCAGCAGCTTAAAGAAATACTGAGGTTGGAAACAGTGCGAAAACGCGTAGAATGGCCTGTTCTGTGCATTTCAGACCACAAGACACTACGTTGTTCAAAGTAAAGTAAATGCATTTTAAAGGTGTTTACCTGCTTCAGGGATGTATTTGGAACATATCTAGCACAAAAACTTCATTGCCATTGCTTGCATTAAGATGCAGCAGCTTAAAGAAATACTGAGGTTGGAAACAGTGCGAAAACGCTTAGACTGGCCTGTTCTGTGCATTTCAGACCAAATGAACACTACTTTAGTCAAATTGATTTCAAAGCATTTTAAAGGTGTTTGCCTTCTTCAGGGATGTATTTGGAACATATCTAGCACAAAAACTTCATTGCCATTGCTTGCATTAAGATGCAGCAGCTTAAAGAAATACTGAGGTTGGAAACAGTGCGAAAACGCTTAGAATGGCCTGTTCTGTGCATTTCAGAACAAAAAACAGTTTTTTTTCAAAGTAAAGTAAATGCATTTTAAAGGTGTTTACCTGCTTCAGGGATGTATTTGGATCATATCTAGCACAAAAACTTCATTGCCATTGCTTGCATTGAGATGCAGCAGCTTAAAGAAATACTGAGGTTGGAAACAGTGCGAAAACGCGTAGAATGGCCTGTTCTGTGCATTTCAGACCACAAGTGACTACGTTGTTCAAAGTAAAGTAAATGCATTTTAAAGGTGTTTACCTGCTTCAGGGATGTATTTGGATCATATCTAGCACAAAAACTTCATTGCCATTGCTTGCATTAAGATGCAGCAGCTTAAAGAAATACTGAGGTTGGAAACAGTGCGAAAACGCTTAGAATGGCCTGTTCTGTGCATTTCAGACCAAAAAACAGTTTTTTTTCAAAGTAAAGTAAATGCATTTTAAAGGTGTTTACCTGCTTCAGGGATGTATTTGGATCATATCTAGCACAAAAACTTCATTGCCATTGCTTGCATTAAGATGCAGCAGCTTAAAGAAATACTGAGGTTGGAAACAGTGCGAAAACGCTTAGAATGGCCTGTTCTGTGCATTTCAGACCAAATGAACACTACTTTGGTCAAATTGATTTCAAAGCATTTTAAAGGTGTTTACCTTCTTCAGGAATGTATTTGGAACATATCTAGCACAAAAACTTCATTGCCATTGCTTGCATTAAGATGCAGCAGCTTAAAGAAATACTGAGGTTGGAAACAGTGCGAAAACGCGTAGAATGGCCTGTTCTGTGCATTTCAGACCACAAGACACTACGTTGTTCAAAGTAAAGTAAATGCATTTTAAAGGTGTTTACTTGCTTCAGGGATGTATTTGGAACATATCTAGCACAAAAACTTCATTGCCATTGCTTGCATTAAGATGCAGCAGCTTAAAGAAATACTGAGGTTGGAAACAGTGCGAAAACGCTTAGAATGGCCTGTTCTGTGCATTTCAGACCTTAAAAAACTACTTTGAACAAAGTGATTTAAATGCATTTTAAAGGTGTTTGCCTGCTTCAGGGATGTATTTGGATCATATCTAGCACAAAAACTTTATTGCCATTGCTTGCATTAAGAAACAGCAGCTTAAAGCATCACTGAGGCTGTAAACAGTGTGAAAACGCTTAATGGCCTGTTCTGTGCATTTCAGACCAAAAGAAAAATACTTTGAACAAAGTGATTTAAATGCATTTTAAGGGTGTTTGCCTGCTTCAGGGATGTATTTGGATCATATCTAGCACAAAAACTTTATTGCCATTGCCTCCATTAAGATGCAGCAGCTTAAAGCATCAATGAGGCTGTAAACAGTGCGAAAACGCTTAATGGCCTGTTCTGTGCATTTCAGACCAAAAGAAAACTACTTTGAACAAAGTAATTTAAATGCATTTTAAAGGTGTTTGCCAGCTTCAGGGATGTATTTGGAACATATCTAGCACAAAAACTTCATTGCCATTGCTTGCATTAAGATGCAGCAGCTTAAAGAAATACTGAGGTTGGAAACAGTGCGAAAACGCTTAGAATGGCCTGTTCTGTGCATTTCAGACCAAATGAACACTACGTTGGTCAAATTGATTTCAAAGCATTTTAAAGGTGTTTGCCTTCTTCAGGGATGTATTTGGATCATATCTAGCACAAAAACTTTATTGCCATTGCCTCCATTAAGATGCAGCAGCTTAAAAGATATACTGAGGCTAGAAACAGTGCGAAAACGCTTAATGGCCTGTTCTGTGCATTTCAGACCTTAATAAAACTACTTTGAACAAAGTGATTTAAATGCATTTTAAAGGTGTTTGCCTGCTTCAGGGATGTATTTGGATCATATCTAGCACAAAAACTTTATTGCCATTGCTTGCATTAAGAAACAGCAGCTTAAAGCATCACTGAGGCTGTAAACAGTGTGAAAACGCTTAATGGCCTGTTCTGTGCATTTCAGACCAAAAGAAAAATACTTTGAACAAAGTGATTTAAATGCATTTTAAAGGTGTTTGCCTGCTTCAGGGATGTATTTGGATCATATCTAGCACAAAAACTTTATTGCCATTGTTGCATTAAGATGCAGCAGCTTAAAGAAATACTGAGGCTGGAAATAGTGCGAAAACGCTTAATGGCCTGTTCTGTGCATTTCAGACCTTAATAAAACTACTTTGAACAAAGTGATTTAAATGCATTTTAAAGGTGTTTACCTGCTTCAGGGATGTATTTGAATCATATCTAGCACAAAAACTTTATTGCCATTGCTTGCATTAAGATGCAGCAGCTTAAAGAAATACTGAGGCTGGAAACAGTGCGAAAACGCTTAGAATGGCCTGTTCTGTGCATTTCAGACCAAAAGAAAAATACTTTGAACAAAGTGATTTAAATGCATTTTAAGGGTGTTTGCCTGCTTCAGGGATGTATTTGGAACATATCTAGCACAAAAACTTCATTGCCATTGCTTGCATTAAGATGCAGCAGCTTAAAGAAATACTGAGGTTGGAAACAGTGCGAAAACGCTTAGAATGGCCTGTTCTGTGCATTTCAGACCAAAAAACAGTTTTTTTTCAAAGTAAAGTAAATGCATTTTAAAGGTGTTTACCTGCTTCAGGGATGTATTTGGATCATATCTAGCACAAAAACTTTATTGCCATTGCTTGCATTAAGATGCAGCAGCTTAAAGAAATACTGAGGCTGGAAACAGTGCGAAAACGCTTAGAATGGCCTGTTCTGTGCATTTCAGACCAAATGAACACTACTTTGGTCAAATTGATTTCAAAGCATTTTAAAGGTGTTTACCTTCTTCAGGAATGTATTTGGAACATATCTAGCACAAAAACTTCATTGCCATTGCTTGCATTAAGATGCAGCAGCTTAAAGAAATACTGAGGTTGGAAACAGTGCGAAAACGCGTAGAATGGCCTGTTCTGTGCATTTCAGACCACAAGACACTACGTTGTTCAAAGTAAAGTAAATGCATTTTAAAGGTGTTTACTTGCTTCAGGGATGTATTTGGAACATATCTAGCACAAAAACTTCATTGCCATTGCTTGCATTAAGATGCAGCAGCTTAAAGAAATACTGAGGTTGGAAACAGTGCGAAAACGCTTAGAATGGCCTGTTCTGTGCATTTCAGACCAAATGAACACTACTTTAGTCAAATTGATTTCAAAGCATTTTAAAGGTGTTTGCCTTCTTCAGGGATGTATTTGGATCATATCTAGCACAAAAACTTTATTGCCATTGCTTGCATTAAGATGCAGCAGCTTAAAGAAATACTGAGGCTGGAAACAGTGCGAAAACGCTTAGAATGGCCTGTTCTGTGCATTTCAGACCAAAAGAAAAATACTTTGAACAAAGTGATTTAAATGCATTTTAAGGGTGTTTGCCTGCTTCAGGGGTGTATTTGGAACATATCTAGCACAAAAACTTCATTGCCATTGCTTCCATTAAGATGCAGCAGCTTAAAGAAATACTGAGGTTGGAAACAGTGCGAAAACGCTTAGAATGGCCTGCTCTGTGCATTTCAGACCACAAGACACTACTTTGTTCAAAGTAAAGTAAATGCATTTTAAAGGTGTTTGCCTTCTTCAGGGATGTATTTTGAACATATCTAGCACAAAAACTTCATTACCATTGCTTGCATTAGGATGCAGCAGCTTAAAGAAATACTGAGGTTGGAAACAGTGCGAAAACGCTTAGAATGGCCTGTTCTGTGCATTTCAGAACAAAAAACACTTTTTTTTCAAAGTAAAGTAAATGCATTTTAAAGGTGTTTGCCTGCTTCAGGGATGTATTTGGATCATATCTAGCACAAAAACTTAATTGCTATTGCTTGCATTAAGATGCAGCAGCTTAAAGAAATACTGAGGTTGGAAACAGTGCGAAAACGCTTAGAATGGCCTGTTCTGTGCATTTCAGACCAAATGAACACTACTTTAGTCAAATTGATTTCAAAGCATTTTAAAGGTGTTTGCCTTCTTCAGGGATGTATTTGGAACATATCTAGCACAAAAACTTCATTGCCATTGCTTGCATTAAGATGCAGCAGCTTAAAGAAATACTGAGGTTGGAAACAGTGCGAAAACGCTCAGAATGGCCTGTTTTGTGCATTTCAGACCAAATGAACACTACTTTGGTCAAATTGATTTTAAAGCATTTTAAAGGTGTTTGTCTTCTTCAGGGATGTATTTGGAACATATCTAGCACAAAAACTTCATTGCCATTGCTTGCATTGAGATGCAGCAGCTTAAAGAAATACTGAGGTTGGAAACAGTGCTAAAACGCTTAGAATGGCCTGTTCTGTGCATTCCAGACCAAATGAACACTACTTTGGTCAAATTGATTTCAAAGCATTTTAAAGGTGTTTGCCTTCTTCAGGGATGTATTTGGAACATATCTAGCACAAAAACTTCATTGCCATTGCTTGCATTAAGATGCAGCAGCTTAAAGAAATACTGAGGTTGGAAACAGTGCGAAAACGCTTAGAATGGCCTGTTCTGTGCATTTCAGACCACAAGACACTACTTTGTTCAAAGTAAAGTAAATGCATTTTAAAGGTGTTTGCCTTCTTCAGGGATGTATTTGGAACATATCTAGCACAAAAACTTCATTGCCATTGCTTGCATTAAGATGCAGCAGCTTAAAGAAATACTGAGGTTGGAAACAGTGCGAAAACGCTTAGAATGGCCTGTTCTGTGCATTTCAGACCACAAGACACTACTTTGTTCAAAGTAAAGTAAATGCATTTTAAAGGTGTTTACCTGCTTCAGGGATGTATTTGGATCATATCTAGCACAAAAACTTCATTGCCATTGCTTGCATTGAGATGCAGCAGCTTAAAGAAATACTGAGGTTGGAAACAGATCGAAAACGCTTAGAATGGCCTGTTCTGTGCATTTCAGACCAAATGAACACTACTTTAGTCATATTGATTTCAAAGCATTTTAAAGGTGTTTGCCTTCTTCAGGGATGTATTTGGAACATATCTAGCACAAAAACTTCATTGCCATTGCTTGCATGAAGATGCAGCAGCTTAAAGAAATACTGAGGTTGGAAACAGTGCGAAAACGCTTAGAATGGCCTGTTCTGTGCATTTCAGAACAAAAAACAGTTTTTTTTCAAAGTAAAGTAAATGCATTTTAAAGGTGTTTACCTGCTTCAGGGATGTATTTGGATCATATCTAGCACAAAAACTTCATTGCCATTGCTTGCATTGAGATGCAGCAGCTTAAAGAAATACTGAGGTTGGAAACAGTGCGAAAACGCGTAGAATGGCCTGTTCTGTGCATTTCAGACCACAAGACACTACGTTGTTCAAAGTAAAGTAAATGCATTTTAAAGGTGTTTACCTGCTTCAGGGATGTATTTGGATCATATCTAGCACAAAAACTTCATTTCCATTGCTTGCATTAAGATGCAGCAGCTCAAAGAAATATTGAGGTTGGAAACAGTGCGAAAACGCTTAGAATGGCCTGTTCTGTGCATTTCAGACCAAATGAACACTACTTTGGTCAAATTGATTTCAAAGCATTTTAAAGGTGTTTACCTTCTTCAGGGATGTATTTGGAACATATCTAGCACAAAAACTTCATTGCCATTGCTTGCATTAAGATGCAGCAGCTTAAAGAAATACTGAGGTTGGAAACAGTGCGAAAACGCGTAGAATGGCCTGTTCTGTGCATTTCAGACCACAAGACACTACTTTGTTCAAAGTAAAGTAAATGCATTTTAAAGGTGTTTACCTGCTTCAGGGATGTATTTGGAACATATCTAGCACAAAAACTTCATTGCCATTGCTTGCATTAAGATGCAGCAGCTTAAAGAAATACTGAGGTTGGAAACAGTGCGAAAACGCTTAGAATGGCCTGTTCTGTGCATTTCAGACCAAATGAACACTACTTTAGTCAAATTGATTTCAAAGCATTTTAAAGGTGTTTGCCTTCTTCAGGGATGTATTTGGAACATATCTAGCACAAAAACTTCATTGCCATTGCTTGCATTAGGATGCAGCAGCTTAAAGAAATACTGAGGTTGGAAACAGTGCGAAAACGCTTAGAATGGCCTGTTCTGTGCATTTCAGACCAAATGAACACTACTTTGGTCAAATTGATTTCAAAGCATTTTAAAGGTGTTTGCCTTCTTCAGGGATGTATTTGGATCATATCTAGCACAAAAACTTAATTGCTATTGCTTGCATTAAGATGCAGCAGCTTAAAGAAATACTGAGGTTGGAAACAGTGCGAAAACGCTTAGAATGGCCTGTTCTGTGCATTTCAGACCAAATGAACACTACTTTAGTCAAATTGATTTCAAAGCATTTTAAAGGTGTTTGCCTTCTTCAGGGATGTATTTGGAACATATCTAGCACAAAAACTTCATTGCCATTGCTTGCATTAGGATGCAGCAGCTTAAAGAAATACTGAGGTTGGAAACAGTGCGAAAACGCTTAGAATGGCCTGTTCTGTGCATTTCAGACCAAATGAACACTACTTTGGTCAAATTGATTTCAAAGCATTTTAAAGGTGTTTACCTTCTTCAGGGATGTATTTGGAACATATCTAGCACAAAAACTTCATTGCCATTGCTTGCATTAGGATGCAGCAGCTTAAAGAAATACTGAGGTTGGAAACAGTGCGAAAACGCTTAGAATGGCCTGTTCTGTGCATTTCAGACCAAATGAACACTACTTTAGTCAAATTGATTTCAAAGCATTTTAAAGGTGTTTGCCTGCTTCAGGGATGTATTTGGAACATATCTAGCACAAAAACTTCATTGCCATTGCTTGCATTAAGATGCAGCAGCTTAAAGAAATACTGAGGTTGGAAACAGTGCGAAAACGCTTAGAATGGCCTGTTCTGTGCATTTCAGACCACAAGACACTACTTTGTTCAAAGTAAAGTAAATGCATTTTAAAGGTGTTTGCCTTCTTCAGGGATGTATTTGGAACATATCTACCACAAAAACTTCATTGCCATTGCTTGCATTAAGATGCAGCAGCTTAAAGAAATACTGAGGTTGGAAACAGTGCGAAAACGCTTAGAATGGCCTGTTCTGTGCATTTCAGACCAAATGAACACTACTTTGGTCAAATTGATTTCAAAGCATTTTAAAGGTGTTTGCCTTCTTCAGGGATGTATTTGGAACATATCTCGCACAAAAACTTCATTGCCATTGCTTGCATTAAGATGCAGCAGCTTAAAGAAATACTGAGGTTGGAAACAGTGCGAAAACGCTTAGAATTGCCTGTTCTGTGCATTTCAGACCAAATGAACACTACTTTGGTCAAATTGATTTCAAAGCATTTTAAAGGTGTTTGCCTTCTTCAGGGATGTATTTGGATCATATCTAGCACAAAAACTTAATTGCTATTGCTTGCATTAAGATGCAGCAGCTTAAAGAAATACTGAGGTTGGAAACAGTGCGAAAACGCTTAGAATGGCCTGTTCTGTGCATTTCAGACCAAATGAACACTACTTTAGTCAAATTGATTTCAAAGCATTTTAAAGGTGTTTGCCTTCTTCAGGGATGTATTTGGAACATATCTAGCACAAAAACTTCATTGCCATTGCTTGCATTAGGATGCAGCAGCTTAAAGAAATACTGAGGTTGGAAACAGTGCGAAAACGCTTAGAATGGCCTGTTCTGTGCATTTCAGACCAAATGAACACTACTTTGGTCAAATTGATTTCAAAGCATTTTAAAGGTGTTTACCTTCTTCAGGGATGTATTTGGAACATATCTAGCACAAAAACTTCATTGCCATTGCTTGCATTAGGATGCAGCAGCTTAAAGAAATACTGAGGTTGGAAACAGTGCGAAAACGCTTAGAATGGCCTGTTCTGTGCATTTCAGACCAAATGAACACTACTTTAGTCAAATTGATTTCAAAGCATTTTAAAGGTGTTTGCCTGCTTCAGGGATGTATTTGGAACATATCTAGCACAAAAACTTCATTGCCATTGCTTGCATTAAGATGCAGCAGCTTAAAGAAATACTGAGGTTGGAAACAGTGCGAAAACGCTTAGAATGGCCTGTTCTGTGCATTTCAGACCACAAGACACTACTTTGTTCAAAGTAAAGTAAATGCATTTTAAAGGTGTTTGCCTTCTTCAGGGATGTATTTGGAACATATCTACCACAAAAACTTCATTGCCATTGCTTGCATTAAGATGCAGCAGCTTAAAGAAATACTGAGGTTGGAAACAGTGCGAAAACGCTTAGAATGGCCTGTTCTGTGCATTTCAGACCACAAGACACTACTTTGTTCAAAGTAAAGTAAATGCATTTTAAAGGTGTTTGCCTGCTTCAGGGATGTATTTGGATCATATCTAGCACAAAAACTTAATTGCTATTGCTTGCATTAAGATGCAGCAGCTTAAAGAAATACTGAGGTTGGAAACAGTGCGAAAACGCTCAGAATGGCCTGTTTTGTGCATTTCAGACCAAATGAACACTACTTTGGTCAAATTGATTTTAAAGCATTTTAAAGGTGTTTGTCTTCTTCAGGGATGTATTTGGAACATATCTAGCACAAAAACTTCATTGCCATTGCTTGCATTGAGATGCAGCAGCTTAAAGAAATACTGAGGTTGGAAACAGTGCGAAAACGCTTAGAATGGCCTGTTCTGTGCATTTCACACCAAATGAACACTACTTTAGTCAAATTGATTTCAAAGCATTTTAAAGGTGTTTGCCTTCTTCAGGGATGTATTTGGAACATATCTAGCACAAAAACTTCATTGCCATTGCTTGCATTAAGATGCAGCAGCTTAAAGAAATACTGAGGTTGGAAACAGTGCGAAAACGCTTAGAATGGCCTGTTCTGTGCATTTCAGAACAAAAAACAGTTTTTTTTCAAAGTAAAGTAAATGCATTTTAAAGGTGTATACCTGCTTCAGGGATGTATTTGGAACATATCTAGCACAAAAACTTCATTGCCATTGCTTGCATTAAGATGCAGCAGCTTAAAGAAATACTGAGGTTGGAAACAGTGCGAAAACGCTCAGAATGGCCTGTTTTGTGCATTTCACACCAAATGAACACTACTTTAGTCAAATTGATTTTAAAGCATTTTAAAGGTGTTTGCCTTCTTCAGGGATGTATTTGGAACATATCTAGCACAAAAACTTCATTGCCATTGCTTGCATTAAGATGCAGCAGCTTAAAGAAATACTGAGGTTGGAAACAGTGCGAAAACGCTTAGAATGGCCTGTTCTGTGCATTTCAGAACAAAAAACAGTTTTTTTTCAAAGTAAAGTAAATGCATTTTAAAGGTGATTACCTGCTTCAGGGATGTATTTGGAACATATCTAGCACAAAAACTTCATTGCCATTGCTTGCATTAAGATGCAGCAGCTTAAAGAAATACTGAGGTTGGAAACAGTGCGAAAACGCTTAGAATGGCCTGTTCTGTGCATTTCAGACCAAATGAACACTACTTTAGTCAAATTGATTTCAAAGCATTTTAAAGGTGTTTGCCTTCTTCAGGGATGTATTTGGATCATATCTAGCACAAAAACTTTATTGCCATTGCTTGCATTAAGATGCAGCAGCTTAAAGAAATACTGAGGCTGGAAACAGTGCGAAAACGCTTAGAATGGCCTGTTCTGTGCATTTCAGACCAAAAGAAAAATACTTTGAACAAAGTGATTTAAATGCATTTTAAGGGTGTTTGCCTGCTTCAGGGGTGTATTTGGAACATATCTAGCACAAAAACTTCATTGCCATTGCTTCCATTAAGATGCAGCAGCTTAAAGAAATACTGAGGTTGGAAACAGTGCGAAAACGCTTAGAATGGCCTGCTCTGTGCATTTCAGACCACAAGACACTACTTTGTTCAAAGTAAAGTAAATGCATTTTAAAGGTGTTTGCCTTCTTCAGGGATGTATTTGGAACATATCTAGCACAAAAACTTCATTGCCATTGCTTGCATTAGGATGCAGCAGCTTAAAGAAATACTGAGGTTGGAAACAGTGCGAAAACGCTTAGAATGGCCTGTTCTGTGCATTTCAGAACAAATGAACACTACTTTAGTCAAATTGATTTCAAAGCATTTTAAAGGTGTTTGCCTGCTTCAGGGATGTATTTGGAACATATCTAGCACAAAAACGTCATTGCCATTGCTTCCATTAAGATGCAGCAGCTTAAAGAAATACTGAGGTTGGAAACAGTGCGAAAACGCTTAGAATGGCCTGTTCTGTGCATTTCAGACCACAAGACACTACTTTGTTCAAAGTAAAGTAAATGCATTTTAAAGGTGTTTGCCTGCTTCAGGGATGTATTTGGATCATATCTAGCACAAAAACTTCATTGCCATTGCTTGCATTGAGATGCAGCAGCTTAAAGAAATACTGAGGTTGGAAACAGATCGAAAACGCTCAGAATGGCCTGTTCTGTGCATTTCAGACCAAATGAACACTACTTTAGTCATATTGATTTCAAAGCATTTTAAAGGTGTTTGCCTTCTTCAGGGATGTATTTGGAACATATCTAGCACAAAAACTTCATTGCCATTGCTTGCATTAAGATGCAGCAGCTTAAAGAAATACTGAGGTTGGAAACAGTGCGAAAACGCTTAGAATGGCCTGTTCTGTGCATTTCAGACCAAATGAACACTACTTTAGTCAAATTGATTTCAAAGCATTTTAAAGGTGTTTGCCTTCTTCAGGGATGTATTTGGAACATATCTAGCACAAAAACTTCATTGCCATTGCTTGCATTAAGATGCAGCAGCTTAAAGAAATACTGAGGTTGGAAACAGTGCGAAAACGCTCAGAATGGCCTGTTTTGTGCATTTCAGACCAAATGAACACTACTTTGGTCAAATTGATTTTAAAGCATTTTAAAGGTGTTTGTCTTCTTCAGGGATGTATTTGGAACATATCTAGCACAAAAACTTCATTGCCATTGCTTGCATTGAGATGCAGCAGCTTAAAGAAATACTGAGGTTGGAAACAGTGCGAAAACGCTTAGAATGGCCTGTTCTGTGCATTTCAGACCAAATGAACACTACTTTAGTCAAATTGATTTCAAAGCATTTTAAAGGTGTTTGCCTGCTTCAGGGATGTATTTGGATCATATCTAGCACAAAAACTTAATTGCTATTGCTTGCATTAAGATGCAGCAGCTTAAAGAAATACTGAGGTTGGAAACAGTGCGAAAACGCTTAGAATGGCCTGTTTTGTGCATTTCAGACCAAATGAACACTACTTTAGTCAAATTGATTTCAAAGCATTTTAAAGGTGTTTGACTCCTTCAGGGATGTATTTGGAACATATCTAGCACAAAAACTTCATTGCCATTGCTTGCATTAAGATGCAGCAGCTTAAAGAAATACTGAGGTTGGAAACAGTGCGAAAACGCTCAGAATGGCCTGTTTTGTGCATTTCAGACCAAATGAACACTACTTTGGTCAAATTGATTTTAAAGCATTTTAAAGGTGTTTGCCTTCTTCAGGGATGTATTTGGAACATATCTAGCACAAAAACTTCATTGCCATTGCTTGCATTAAGATGCAGCAGCTTAAAGAAATACTGAGGTTGGAAAAATTACGAAAACGCTTAGAATGGCCTGTTCTGTGCATTTCAGACCACAAGACACTACTTTGTTCAAAGTAAAGTAAATGCATTTTAAAGGTGTTTGCCTTCTTCAGGGATGTATTTGGAACATATCTACCACAAAAACTTCATTGCCATTGCTTGCATTAGGATGCAGCAGCTTAAAGAAATACTGAGGTTGGAAACAGTGCGAAAACGCTTAGAATGGCCTGTTCTGTGCTTTTCAGACCACAAGACACTACTTTGTTCAAAGTAAAGTAAATGCATTTTAAAGGTGTTTGCCTTCTTCAGGGATGTATTTGGAACATATCTACCACAAAAACTTCATTGCCATTGCTTGCATTAAGATGCAGCAGCTTAAAGAAATACTGAGGTTGGAAACAGTGCGAAAACGCTTAGAATGGCCTGTTCTGTGCATTTCAGACCACAAGACACTACTTTGTTCAAAGTAAAGTAAATGCATTTTAAAGGTGTTTGCCTGCTTCAGGGATGTATTTGGATCATATCTAGCACAAAAACTTAATTGCTATTGCTTGCATTAAGATGCAGCAGCTTAAAGAAATACTGAGGTTGGAAACAGTGCGAAAACGCTTAGAATGGCCTGTTCTGTGCATTTCAGACCAAATGAACACTACTTTAGTCAAATTGATTTCAAAGCATTTTAAAGGTGTTTGCCTTCTTCAGGGATGTATTTGGAACATATCTAGCACAAAAACTTAATTGCCATTGCTTGCATTAAGATGCAGCAGCTTAAAGAAATACTGAGGTTGGAAACAGTGCGAAAACGCTCAGAATGGCCTGTTTTGTGCATTCCAGACCAAATGAACACTACTTTGGTCAAATTGATTTCAAAGCATTTTAAAGGTGTTTGCCTTCTTCAGGGATGTATTTGGAACATATCTAGCACAAAAACTTCATTGCCATTGCTTGCATTAAGATGCAGCAGCTTAAAGAAATACTGAGGTTGGAAACAGTGCGAAAACGCTTAGAATGGCCTGTTCTGTGCATTTCAGACCACAAGACACTACTTTGTTCAAAGTAAAGTAAATGCATTTTAAAGGTGTTTGCCTTCTTCAGGGATGTATTTGGAACATATCTACCACAAAAACTTCATTGCCATTGCTTGCATTAGGATGCAGCAGCTTAAAGAAATACTGAGGTTGGAAACAGTGCGAAAACGCTTAGAATGGCCTGTTCTGTGCTTTTCAGACCACAAGACACTACTTTGTTCAAAGTAAAGTAAATGCATTTTAAAGGTGTTTGCCTTCTTCAGGGATGTATTTGGAACATATCTACCACAAAAACTTCATTGCCATTGCTTGCATTAAGATGCAGCAGCTTAAAGAAATACTGAGGTTGGAAACAGTGCGAAAACGCTTAGAATGGCCTGTTCTGTGCATTTCAGACCACAAGACACTACTTTGTTCAAAGTAAAGTAAATGCATTTTAAAGGTGTTTGCCTGCTTCAGGGATGTATTTGGATCATATCTAGCACAAAAACTTAATTGCTATTGCTTGCATTAAGATGCAGCAGCTTAAAGAAATACTGAGGTTGGAAACAGTGCGAAAACGCTTAGAATGGCCTGTTCTGTGCATTTCAGACCAAATGAACACTACTTTAGTCAAATTGATTTCAAAGCATTTTAAAGGTGTTTGCCTTCTTCAGGGATGTATTTGGAACATATCTAGCACAAAAACTTAATTGCCATTGCTTGCATTAAGATGCAGCAGCTTAAAGAAATACTGAGGTTGGAAACAGTGCGAAAACGCTCAGAATGGCCTGTTTTGTGCATTTCAGACCAAATGAACACTACTTTGGTCAAATTGATTTTAAAGCATTTTAAAGGTGTTTACCTTCTTCAGGGATGTATTTGGAACATATCTAGCACAAAAACTTCATTGCCATTGCTTGCATTAAGATGCAGCAGCTTAAAGAAATACTGAGGTTGGAAACAGTGCGAAAACGCGTAGAATGGCCTGTTCTGTGCATTTCAGACCACAAGACACTACTTTGTTCAAAGTAAAGTAAATGCATTTTAAAGGTGTTTACCTGCTTCAGGGATGTATTTGGAACATATCTAGCACAAAAACTTCATTGCCATTGCTTGCATTAAGATGCAGCAGCTTAAAGAAATACTGAGGTTGGAAACAGTGCGAAAACGCTTAGAATGGCCTGTTCTGTGCATTTCAGACCACAAGACACTACTTTGTTCAAAGTAAAGTAAATGCATTTTAAAGGTGTTTGCCTGCTTCAGGGATGTATTTGGATCATATCTAGCACAAAAACTTAATTGCTATTGCTTGCATTAGGATGCAGCAGCTTAAAGAAATACTGAGGTTGGAAACAGTGCGAAAACGCTTAGAATGGCCTGTTCTGTGCATTTCAGACCAAATGAACACTACTTTAGTCAAATTGATTTCAAAGCATTTTAAAGGTGTTTGCCTGCTTCAGGGATGTATTTGGATCATATCTAGCACAAAAACTTAATTGCTATTGCTTGCATTAGGATGCAGCAGCTTAAAGAAATACTGAGGTTGGAAACAGTGCGAAAACGCTTAGAATGGCCTGTTCTGTGCATTTCAGACCAAATGAACACTACTTTAGTCAAATTGATTTCAAAGCATTTTAAAGGTGTTTGCCTTCTTCAGGGATGTATTTGGAACATATCTAGCACAAAAACTTCATTGCCATTGCTTGCATTAAGATGCAGCAGCTTAAAGAAATACTGAGGCTGGAAACAGTGCGAAAACGCTTAGAATGGCCTGTTCTGTGCATTTCAGACCAAAAGAAAAATACTTTGAACAAAGTGATTTAAATGCATTTTAAGGGTGTTTGCCTGCTTCAGGGGTGTATTTGGAACATATCTAGCACAAAAACTTCATTGCCATTGCTTCCATTAAGATGCAGCAGCTTAAAGAAATACTGAGGTTGGAAACAGTGCGAAAACGCTTAGAATGGCCTGCTCTGTGCATTTCAGACCACAAGACACTACTTTGTTCAAAGTAAAGTAAATGCATTTTAAAGGTGTTTGCCTTCTTCAGGGATGTATTTGGAACATATCTAGCACAAAAACTTCATTGCCATTGCTTGCATTAAGATGCAGCAGCTTAAAGAAATACTGAGGCTGGAAACAGTGCGAAAACGCTTAGAATGGCCTGTTCTGTGCATTTCAGACCAAAAGAAAAATACTTTGAACAAAGTGATTTAAATGCATTTTAAGGGTGTTTGCCTGCTTCAGGGGTGTATTTGGAACATATCTACCACAAAAACTTCATTGCCATTGCTTGCATTAAGATGCAGCAGCTTAAAGAAATACTGAGGTTGGAAACAGTGCGAAAACGCTTAGAATGGCCTGTTCTGTGCATTTCAGACCACAAGACACTACTTTGTTCAAAGTAAAGTAAATGCATTTTAAAGGTGTTTGCCTGCTTCAGGGATGTATTTGGATCATATCTAGCACAAAAACTTAATTGCTATTGCTTGCATTAAGATGCAGCAGCTTAAAGAAATACTGAGGTTGGAAACAGTGCGAAAACGCTTAGAATGGCCTGTTCTGTGCATTTCAGACCAAATGAACACTACTTTAGTCAAATTGATTTCAAAGCATTTTAAAGGTGTTTGCCTTCTTCAGGGATGTATTTGGAACATATCTAGCACAAAAACTTAATTGCCATTGCTTGCATTAAGATGCAGCAGCTTAAAGAAATACTGAGGTTGGAAACAGTGCGAAAACGCTCAGAATGGCCTGTTTTGTGCATTCCAGACCAAATGAACACTACTTTGGTCAAATTGATTTCAAAGCATTTTAAAGGTGTTTGCCTTCTTCAGGGATGTATTTGGAACATATCTAGCACAAAAACTTCATTGCCATTGCTTGCATTAAGATGCAGCAGCTTAAAGAAATACTGAGGTTGGAAACAGTGCGAAAACGCTTAGAATGGCCTGTTCTGTGCTTTTCAGACCACAAGACACTACTTTGTTCAAAGTAAAGTAAATGCATTTTAAAGGTGTTTGCCTTCTTCAGGGATGTATTTGGAACATATCTACCACAAAAACTTCATTGCCATTGCTTGCATTAAGATGCAGCAGCTTAAAGAAATACTGAGGTTGGAAACAGTGCGAAAACGCTTAGAATGGCCTGTTCTGTGCATTTCAGACCACAAGACACTACTTTGTTCAAAGTAAAGTAAATGCATTTTAAAGGTGTTTGCCTGCTTCAGGGATGTATTTGGATCATATCTAGCACAAAAACTTAATTGCTATTGCTTGCATTAAGATGCAGCAGCTTAAAGAAATACTGAGGTTGGAAACAGTGCGAAAACGCTTAGAATGGCCTGTTCTGTGCATTTCAGACCAAATGAACACTACTTTAGTCAAATTGATTTCAAAGCATTTTAAAGGTGTTTGCCTTCTTCAGGGATGTATTTGGAACATATCTAGCACAAAAACTTAATTGCCATTGCTTGCATTAAGATGCAGCAGCTTAAAGAAATACTGAGGTTGGAAACAGTGCGAAAACGCTCAGAATGGCCTGTTTTGTGCATTTCAGACCAAATGAACACTACTTTGGTCAAATTGATTTTAAAGCATTTTAAAGGTGTTTGTCTTCTTCAGGGATGTATTTGGAACATACCTAGCACAAAAACTTCATTGCCATTGCTTGCATTGAGATGCAGCAGCTTAAAGAAATACTGAGGTTGGAAACAGTGCTAAAACGCTTAGAATGGCCTGTTCTGTGCATTCCAGACCAAATGAACACTACTTTGGTCAAATTGATTTCAAAGCATTTTAAAGGTGTTTGCCTTCTTCAGGGATGTATTTGGAACATATCTAGCACAAAAACTTCATTGCCATTGCTTGCATTAAGATGCAGCAGCTTAAAGAAATACTGAGGTTGGAAACAGTGCGAAAACGCTTAGAATGGCCTGTTCTGTGCATTTCAGACCAAAAGAACACTACTTTAGTCAAATTGATTTCAAAGCATTTTAAAGGTGTTTGCCTTCTTCAGGGATGTATTTGGATCATATCTAGCACAAAAACTTTATTGCCATTGCTTGCATTAAGATGCAGCAGCTTAAAGAAATACTGAGGCTGGAAACAGTGCGAAAATGCTTAGAATGGCCTGTTCTGTGCATTTCAGACCAAAAGAAAAATACTTTGAACAAAGTGATTTAAATGCATTTTAAGGGTGTTTGCCTGCTTCAGGGGTGTATTTGGAACATATCTAGCACAAAAACTTCATTGCCATTGCTTCCATTAAGATGTAGCAGCTTAAAGAAATAATGAGGTTGGAAACAGTGCGAAAACGCTTAGAATGGCCTGTTCTGTGCATTTCAGACCACAAGACACTACTTTGTTCAAAGTAAAGTAAATGCATTTTAAAGGTGTTTGCCTTCTTCAGGGATGTATTTGGAACATATCTAGCACAAAAACTTCATTGCCATTGCTTGCATTAAGATGCAGCAGCTTAAAGAAATACTGAGGTTGGAAACAGTGCGACAACGCTTAGAATGGCCTGTTCTGTGCATTTCAGACCAAAAGTCACTACTTTGTTCAAAGTAAAGTAAATGTATTTTAAAGGTGTTTACCTGCTTCAGGGATGTATTTGGATCATATCTAGCACAAAAACTTCATTGCCATTGCTTGCATTGAGATGCAGCAGCTTAAAGAAATACTGAGGTTGGAAACAGATCGAAAACGCTTAGAATGGCCTGTTCTGTGCATTTCAGACCAAATGAACACTACTTTAGTCATATTGATTTCAAAGCATTTTAAAGGTGTTTGCCTTCTTCAGGGATGTATTTGGAACATATCTAGCACAAAAACTTCATTGCCATTGCTTGCATGAAGATGCAGCAGTTTAAAGAAATACTGAGGTTGGAAACAGTGCGAAAACGCTTAGAATGGCCTGTTCTGTGCATTTCAGACCACAAGACACTACGTTGTTCAAAGTAAAGTAAATGCATTTTAAAGGTGTTTACCTGCTTCAGGGATGTATTTGGATCATATCTAGCACAAAAACTTCATTGCCATTGCTTGCATTAAGATGCAGCAGCTCAAAGAAATATTGAGGTTGGAAACAGTGCGAAAACGCTTAGAATGGCCTGTTCTGTGCATTTCAGACCAAATGAACACTACTTTGGTCAAATTGATTTCAAAGCATTTTAAAGGTGTTTACCTTCTTCAGGGATGTATTTGGAACATATCTAGCACAAAAACTTCATTGCCATTGCTTGCATTAAGATGCAGCAGCTTAAAGAAATACTGAGGTTGGAAACAGTGCGAAAACGCGTAGAATGGCCTGTTCTGTGCATTTCAGACCACAAGACACTACTTTGTTCAAAGTAAAGTAAATGCATTTTAAAGGTGTTTACCTGCTTCAGGGATGTATTTGGAACATATCTAGCACAAAAACTTCATTGCCATTGCTTGCATTAAGATGCAGCAGCTTAAAGAAATACTGAGGTTGGAAACAGTGCGAAAACGCTTAGAATGGCCTGTTCTGTGCATTTCAGACCACAAGACACTACTTTGTTCAAAGTAAAGTAAATGCATTTTAAAGGTGTTTGCCTGCTTCAGGGATGTATTTGGATCATATCTAGCACAAAAACTTAATTGCTATTGCTTGCATTAGGATGCAGCAGCTTAAAGAAATACTGAGGTTGGAAACAGTGCGAAAACGCTTAGAATGGCCTGTTCTGTGCATTTCAGACCAAATGAACACTACTTTAGTCAAATTGATTTCAAAGCATTTTAAAGGTGTTTGCCTTCTTCAGGGATGTATTTGGAACATATCTAGCACAAAAACTTCATTGCCATTGCTTGCATTAAGATGCAGCAGCTTAAAGAAATACTGAGGTTGGAAACAGTGCGAAAACGCTTAGAATGGCCTGTTCTGTGCATTTCAGACCAAAAGAAAAATACTTTGAACAAAGTGATTTAAATGCATTTTAAGGGTGTTTGCCTGCTTCAGGGATGTATTTGGAACATATCTAGCACAAAAACTTCATTGCCATTGCTTGCATTAAGATGCAGCAGCTTAAAGAAATACTGAGGTTGGAAACAGTGCGAAAACGCTTAATGGCCTGTTCTGTGCATTTCAGACCAAAAGAACACTACTTTGATCAAAGTGATTTAAATGCATTTTAAAGGTGTTTGCCTTCTTCAGGGATGTATTTGGAACATATCTAGCACAAAAACTCCATTGCAATTGCTTGCATTAAGATGCAGCAGCTTAAAGAAATACTGAGGTTGGAAACAGTGCGAAAACGCTTAGAATGGCCTGTTTTGTGCATTTCAGACCAAATGAACACTACTTTAGTCAAATTGATTTCAAAGCATTTTAAAGGTGTTTGCCTTCTTCAGGGATGTATTTGGAACATATCTAGCACAAAAACTTCATTGCCATTGCTTGCATTAAGATGCAGCAGCTTAAAGAAATACTGAGGTTGGAAACAGTGCGAAAACGCTTAGAATGGCCTGTTCTGTGCATTTCAGACCACAAGACACTACTTTGTTCAAAGTAAATGCATTTTAAAGGTGTTTGCCTTCTTCAGGGATGTATTTGGAACATATCTACCACAAAAACTTCATTGCCATTGCTTGCATTAGGATGCAGCAGCTTAAAGAAATACTGAGGTTGGAAACAGTGCGAAAACGCTTAGAATGGCCTGTTCTGTGCATTTCAGACCACAAGACACTACGTTGTTCAAAGTAAAGTAAATGCATTTTAAAGGTGTTTACCTGCTTCAGGGATGTATTTGGATCATATCTAGCACAAAAACTTCATTGCCATTGCTTGCATTAAGATGCAGCAGCTTAAAGAAATATTGAGGTTGGAAACAGTGCGAAAACGCTTAGAATGGCCTGTTCTGTGCATTTCAGACCAAATGAACACTACTTTGGTCAAATTGATTTCAATGCATTTTAAAGGTGTTTGCCTTCTTCAGGGATGTATTTGGAACATATCTACCACAAAAACTTCATTGCCATTGCTTGCATTAAGATGCAGCAGCTTAAAGAAATACTGAGGTTGGAAACAGTGCGACAACGCTTAGAATGGCCTGTTCTGTGCATTTCAGAACAAAAAACAGTTTTTTTTCAAAGTAAAGTAAATGCATTTTAAAGGTGTTTACCTGCTTCAGGGATGTATTTGGATCATATCTAGCACAAAAACTTCATTGCCATTGCTTGCATTGAGATGCAGCAGCTTAAAGAAATACTGAGGTTGGAAACAGTGCGAAAACGCTCAGAATGGCCTGTTTTGTGCATTTCAGACCAAATGAACACTACTTTGGTCAAATTGATTTTAAAGCATTTTAAAGGTGTTTGTCTTCTTCAGGGATGTATTTGGAACATATCTAGCACAAAAACTTCATTGCCATTGCTTGCATTGAGATGCAGCAGCTTAAAGAAATACTGAGGTTGGAAACAGTGCGAAAACGCTTAGAATGGCCTGTTCTGTGCATTTCAGACCAAATGAACACTACTTTAGTCAAATTGATTTCAAAGCATTTTAAAGGTGTTTGCCTTCTTCAGGGATGTATTTGGAACATATCTAGCACAAAAACTTCATTGCCATTGCTTGCATTAAGATGCAGCAGCTTAAAGAAATACTGAGGTTGGAAACAGTGCGAAAACGCTTAGAATGGCCTGTTCTGTGCATTTCAGACCAAATGAACACTACTTTAGTCAAATTGATTTCAAAGCATTTTAAAGGTGTTTGCCTTCTTCAGGGATGTATTTGGAACATATCTAGCACAAAAACTTCATTGCCATTGCTTGCATTAAGATGCAGCAGCTTAAAGAAATACTGAGGTTGGAAACAGTGCGAAAACGCTTAGAATGGCCTGTTCTGTGCATTTCAGACCAAATGAACACTACTTTAGTCAAATTGATTTCAAAGCATTTTAAAGGTGTTTGCCTTCTTCAGGGATGTATTTGGATCATATCTAGCACAAAAACTTTATTGCCATTGCTTGCATTAAGATGCAGAGGCTTAAAGAAATACTGAGGCTGGAAACAGTGCGAAAACGCTTAGAATGGCCTGTTCTGTGCATTTCAGACCAAAAGAAAAATACTTTGAACAAAGTGATTTAAATGCATTTTAAGGGTGTTTGCCTGCTTCAGGGGTGTATTTGGAACATATCTTGCACAAAAACTTCATTGCCATTGCTTCCATTAAGATGCAGCAGCTTAAAGAAATACTGAGGTTGGAAACAGTGCGAAAACGCTTAGAATGGCCTGCTCTGTGCATTTCAGACCACAAGACACTACTTTGTTCAAAGTAAAGTAAATGCATTTTAAAGGTGTTTGCCTTCTTCAGGGATGTATTTTGAACATATCTAGCACAAAAACTTCATTACCATTGCTTGCATTAGGATGCAGCAGCTTAAAGAAATACTGAGGTTGGAAACAGTGCGAAAACGCTTAGAATGGCCTGTTCTGTGCATTTCAGAACAAAAAACACTTTTTTTTCAAAGTAAAGTAAATGCATTTTAAAGGTGTTTGCCTGCTTCAGGGATGTATTTGGATCATATCTAGCACAAAATCTTAATTTCTATTGCTTGCATTAAGATGCAGCAGCTTAAAGAAATACTGAGGTTGGAAACAGTGCGAAAACGCTTAGAATGGCCTGTTCTGTGCATTTCAGACCAAATGAACACTACTTTAGTCAAATTGATTTCAAAGCATTTTAAAGGTGTTTGCCTTCTTCAGGGATGTATTTGGAACATATCTAGCACAAAAACTTCATTGCCATTGCTTGCATTAAGATGCAGCAGCTTAAAGAAATACTGAGGTTGGAAACAGTGCGAAAACGCTTAGAATGGCCTGTTCTGTGCATTTCAGACCACAAAACACTACTTTGTTCAAAGTAAAGTAAATGCATTTTAAAGGTGTTTACCTGCTTCAGGGATGTATTTGGATCATATCTAGCACAAAAACTTCATTGCCATTGCTTGCATTAAGATGCAGCAGCTTAAAGAAATACTGAGGTTGGAAACAGTGCGAAAACGCTTAGAATGGCCTGTTCTGTGCATTTCAGACCAAATGAACACTACTTTGGTCAAATTGATTTCAAAGCATTTTAAAGGTGTTTACCTGCTTCAGGGATGTATTTGGAACATATCTAGCACAAAAACGTCATTGCCATTGCTTGCATTAAGATGCAGCAGCTTAAAGAAATACTGAGGTTGGAAACAGTGCGACAACGCTTAGAATGGCCTGTTCTGTGCATTTCAGAACAAAAAACAGTTTTTTTTCAAAGTAAAGTAAATGCATTTTAAAGGTGTTTACCTGCTTCAGGGATGTATTTGGATCATATCTAGCACAAAAACTTCATTGCCATTGCTTGCATTGAGATGCAGCAGCTTAAAGAAATACTGAGGTTGGAAACAGTGCGAAAACGCTCAGAATGGCCTGTTTTGTGCATTTCAGACCAAATGAACACTACTTTGGTCAAATTGATTTTAAAGCATTTTAAAGGTGTTTGTCTTCTTCAGGGATGTATTTGGAACATATCTAGCACAAAAACTTCATTGCCATTGCTTGCATTGAGATGCAGCAGCTTAAAGAAATACTGAGGTTGGAAACAGTGCGAAAACGCTTAGAATGGCCTGTTCTGTGCATTTCAGACCAAATGAACACTACTTTAGTCAAATTGATTTCAAAGCATTTTAAAGGTGTTTGCCTTCTTCAGGGATGTATTTGGAACATATCTAGCACAAAAACTTCATTGCCATTGCTTGCATTAAGATGCAGCAGCTTAAAGAAATACTGAGGTTGGAAACAGTGCGAAAACGCTTAGAATGGCCTGTTCTGTGCATTTCAGACCAAATGAACACTACTTTAGTCAAATTGATTTCAAAGCATTTTAAAGGTGTTTGCCTTCTTCAGGGATGTATTTGGAACATATCTAGCACAAAAACTTCATTGCCATTGCTTGCATTAAGATGCAGCAGCTTAAAGAAATACTGAGGTTGGAAACAGTGCGAAAACGCTTAGAATGGCCTGTTCTGTGCATTTCAGACCAAATGAACACTACTTTAGTCAAATTGATTTCAAAGCATTTTAAAGGTGTTTGCCTTCTTCAGGGATGTATTTGGATCATATCTAGCACAAAAACTTTATTGCCATTGCTTGCATTAAGATGCAGAGGCTTAAAGAAATACTGAGGCTGGAAACAGTGCGAAAACGCTTAGAATGGCCTGTTCTGTGCATTTCAGACCAAAAGAAAAATACTTTGAACAAAGTGATTTAAATGCATTTTAAGGGTGTTTGCCTGCTTCAGGGGTGTATTTGGAACATATCTTGCACAAAAACTTCATTGCCATTGCTTCCATTAAGATGCAGCAGCTTAAAGAAATACTGAGGTTGGAAACAGTGCGAAAACGCTTAGAATGGCCTGCTCTGTGCATTTCAGACCACAAGACACTACTTTGTTCAAAGTAAAGTAAATGCATTTTAAAGGTGTTTGCCTTCTTCAGGGATGTATTTTGAACATATCTAGCACAAAAACTTCATTACCATTGCTTGCATTAGGATGCAGCAGCTTAAAGAAATACTGAGGTTGGAAACAGTGCGAAAACGCTTAGAATGGCCTGTTCTGTGCATTTCAGAACAAAAAACACTTTTTTTTCAAAGTAAAGTAAATGCATTTTAAAGGTGTTTGCCTGCTTCAGGGATGTATTTGGATCATATCTAGCACAAAATCTTAATTTCTATTGCTTGCATTAAGATGCAGCAGCTTAAAGAAATACTGAGGTTGGAAACAGTGCGAAAACGCTTAGAATGGCCTGTTCTGTGCATTTCAGACCAAATGAACACTACTTTAGTCAAATTGATTTCAAAGCATTTTAAAGGTGTTTGCCTTCTTCAGGGATGTATTTGGATCATATCTAGCACAAAAACTTTATTGCCATTGCTTGCATTAAGATGCAGCAGCTTAAAGAAATACTGAGGCTGGAAACAGTGCGAAAACGCTTAGAATGGCCTGTTCTGTGCATTTCAGACCAAAAGAAAAATACTTTGAACAAAGTGATTTAAATGCATTTTAAGGGTGTTTGCCTGCTTCAGGGGTGTATTTGGAACATATCTAGCACAAAAACTTCATTGCCATTGCTTCCATTAAGATGCAGCAGCTTAAAGAAATACTGAGGTTGGAAACAGTGCGAAATCGCTTAGAATGGCCTGTTCTGTGCATTTCAGACCAAATGAACACTACTTTAGTCAAATTGATTTCAAAGCATTTTAAAGGTGTTTGCCTTCTTCAGGGATGTATTTGGAACATATCTAGCACAAAAACTTCATTGCCATTGCTTGCATTAAGATGCAGCAGCTTAAAGAAATACTGAGGTTGGAAACAGTGCGAAAACGCTTAGAATGGCCTGTTTTGTGCATTTCAGACCAAATGAACACTACTTTGGTCAAATTGATTTTAAAGCATTTTAAAGGTGTTTGTCTTCTTCAGGGATGTATTTGGAACATATCTAGCACAAAAACTTCATTGCCATTGCTTGCATTGAGATGCAGCAGCTTAAAGAAATACTGAGGTTGGAAACAGTGCGAAAACGCTTAGAATGGCCTGTTCTGTGCATTTCAGACCAAATGAACACTACTTTAGTCAAATTGATTTCAAAGCATTTTAAAGGTGTTTGCCTTCTTCAGGGATGTATTTGGAACATATCTAGCACAAAAACTTCATTGCCATTGCTTGCATTAAGATGCAGCAGCTTAAAGAAATACTGAGGTTGGAAACAGTGCGAAAACGCTTAGAATGGCCTGTTCTGTGCATTTCAGACCAAATGAACACTACTTTAGTCAAATTGATTTCAAAGCATTTTAAAGGTGTTTGCCTTCTTCAGGGATGTATTTGGATCATATCTAGCACAAAAACTTTATTGCCATTGCTTGCATTAAGATGCAGAGGCTTAAAGAAATACTGAGGCTGGAAACAGTGCGAAAACGCTTAGAATGGCCTGTTCTGTGCATTTCAGACCAAAAGAAAAATACTTTGAACAAAGTGATTTAAATGCATTTTAAGGGTGTTTGCCTGCTTCAGGGGTGTATTTGGAACATATCTTGCACAAAAACTTCATTGCCATTGCTTCCATTAAGATGCAGCAGCTTAAAGAAATACTGAGGTTGGAAACAGTGCGAAAACGCTTAGAATGGCCTGCTCTGTGCATTTCAGACCACAAGACACTACTTTGTTCAAAGTAAAGTAAATGCATTTTAAAGGTGTTTGCCTTCTTCAGGGATGTATTTTGAACATATCTAGCACAAAAACTTCATTACCATTGCTTGCATTAGGATGCAGCAGCTTAAAGAAATACTGAGGTTGGAAACAGTGCGAAAACGCTTAGAATGGCCTGTTCTGTGCATTTCAGAACAAAAAACACTTTTTTTTCAAAGTAAAGTAAATGCATTTTAAAGGTGTTTGCCTGCTTCAGGGATGTATTTGGATCATATCTAGCACAAAATCTTAATTTCTATTGCTTGCATTAAGATGCAGCAGCTTAAAGAAATACTGAGGTTGGAAACAGTGCGAAAACGCTTAGAATGGCCTGTTCTGTGCATTTCAGACCAAATGAACACTACTTTAGTCAAATTGATTTCAAAGCATTTTAAAGGTGTTTGCCTTCTTCAGGGATGTATTTGGATCATATCTAGCACAAAAACTTTATTGCCATTGCTTGCATTAAGATGCAGCAGCTTAAAGAAATACTGAGGCTGGAAACAGTGCGAAAACGCTTAGAATGGCCTGTTCTGTGCATTTCAGACCAAAAGAAAAATACTTTGAACAAAGTGATTTAAATGCATTTTAAGGGTGTTTGCCTGCTTCAGGGGTGTATTTGGAACATATCTAGCACAAAAACTTCATTGCCATTGCTTCCATTAAGATGCAGCAGCTTAAAGAAATACTGAGGTTGGAAACAGTGCGAAATCGCTTAGAATGGCCTGTTCTGTGCATTTCAGACCAAATGAACACTACTTTAGTCAAATTGATTTCAAAGCATTTTAAAGGTGTTTGCCTTCTTCAGGGATGTATTTGGAACATATCTAGCACAAAAACTTCATTGCCATTGCTTGCATTAAGATGCAGCAGCTTAAAGAAATACTGAGGTTGGAAACAGTGCGAAAACGCTTAGAATGGCCTGTTCTGTGCATTTCAGACCAAATGAACACTACTTTAGTCAAATTGATTTCAAAGCATTTTAAAGGTGTTTGCCTTCTTCAGGGATGTATTTGGATCATATCTAGCACAAAAACTTTATTGCCATTGCTTGCATTAAGATGCAGCAGCTTAAAAAAATACTGAGGCTGGAAACAGTGCGAAAACGCTTAGAATGGCCTGTTCTGTGCATTTCAGACCAAAAGAAAAATACTTTGAACAAAGTGATTTAAATGCATTTTAAGGGTGTTTGCCTGCTTCAGGGGTGTATTTGGAACATATCTAGGACAAAAACTTCATTGCCATTGCTTCCATTAAGATGCAGCAGCTTAAAGAAATACTGAGGTTGGAAACAGTGCGAAATCGCTTAGAATGGCCTGTTCTGTGCATTTCAGACCACAAGACACTACTTTGTTCAAAGTAAAGTAAATGCATTTTAAAGGTGTTTGCCTTCTTCAGGGATGTATTTGGAACATATCTAGCACAAAAACTTCATTGCCATTGCTTGCATTAAGATGCAGCAGCTTAAAGAAATACTGAGGTTGGAAACAGTGCGAAAACGCTTAGAATGGCTTGTTCTGTGCATTTCAGACCACAAGACACTACGTTGTTCAAAGTAAAGTAAATGCATTTTAAAGGTGTTTACCTGCTTCAGGGATGTATTTGGATCATATCTAGCACAAAAACTTCATTGCCATTGCTTGCATTAAGATGCAGCAGCTCAAAGAAATATTGAGGTTGGAAACAGTGCGAAAACGCTTAGAATGGCCTGTTCTGTGCATTTCAGACCAAATGAACACTACCTTGGTCAAATTGATTTCAAAGCATTTTAAAGGTGTTTGCCTTCTTCAGGGATGTATTTGGATCATATCTAGCACAAAAACTTTATTGCCATTGCCTCCATTAAGATGCAGCAGCTTAAAGAAATACTGAGGTTGGAAACAGTGCGAAAACGCTTAGAATGGCCTGTTCTGTGCATTTCAGACCAAATGAACACTACTTTGGTCAAATTGATTTCAAAGCATTTTAAAGGTGTTTACCTTCTTCAGGGATGTATTTGGAACATATCTAGCACAAAAACTTCATTACCATTGCTTGCATTAGGATGCAGCAGCTTAAAGAAATACTGAGGTTGGAAACAGTGCGAAAACGCTTAGAATGGCCTGTTCTGTGCATTTCAGACCACAAGACACTACTTTGTTCAAAGTAAAGTAAATGCATTTTAAAGGTGTTTGCCTTCTTCAGGGATGTATTTTGAACATATCTAGCACAAAAACTTCATTACCATTGCTTGCATTAGGATGCAGCAGCTTAAAGAAATACTGAGGTTGGAAACAGTGCGAAAACGCTTAGAATGGCCTGTTCTGTGCATTTCAGAACAAAAAACACTTTTTTTTCAAAGTAAAGTAAATGCATTTTAAAGGTGTTTGCCTGCTTCAGGGATGTATTTGGATCATATCTAGCACAAATCTTAATTTCTATTGCTTGCATTAAGATGCAGCAGCTTAAAGAAATACTGAGGTTGGAAACAGTGCGAAAACGCTTAGAATGGCCTGTTCTGTGCATTTCAGACCAAATGAACACTACTTTAGTCAAATTGATTTCAAAGCATTTTAAAGGTGTTTGCCTTCTTCAGGGATGTATTTGGAACATATCTAGCACAAAAACTTCATTGCCATTGCTTGCATTAAGATGCAGCAGCTTAAAGAAATACTGAGGTTGGAAACAGTGCGAAAACGCTTAGAATGGCCTGTTCTGTGCATTTCAGACCACAAAACACTACTTTGTTCAAAGTAAAGTAAATGCATTTTAAAGGTGTTTACCTGCTTCAGGGATGTATTTGGATCATATCTAGCACAAAAACTTCATTGCCATTGCTTGCATTAAGATGCAGCAGCTTAAAGAAATACTGAGGTTGGAAACAGTGCGAAAACGCTTAGAATGGCCTGTTCTGTGCATTTCAGACCAAATGAACACTACTTTGGTCAAATTGATTTCAAAGCATTTTAAAGGTGTTTACCTGCTTCAGGGATGTATTTGGAACATATCTAGCACAAAAACGTCATTGCCATTGCTTGCATTAAGATGCAGCAGCTTAAAGAAATACTGAGGTTGGAAACAGTGCGACAACGCTCAGAATGGCCTGTTTTGTGCATTTCAGACCAAATGAACACTACTTTGGTCAAATTGATTTTAAAGCATTTTAAAGGTGTTTGTCTTCTTCAGGGATGTATTTGGAACATATCTAGCACAAAAACTTCATTGCCATTGCTTGCATTGAGATGCAGCAGCTTAAAGAAATACTGAGGTTGGAAACAGTGCGAAAACGCTTAGAATGGCCTGTTCTGTGCATTTCAGACCAAATGAACACTACTTTAGTCAAATTGATTTCAAAGCATTTTAAAGGTGTTTGCCTTCTTCAGGGATGTATTTGGATCATATCTAGCACAAAAACTTTATTGCCATTGCTTGCATTAAGATGCAGAGGCTTAAAGAAATACTGAGGCTGGAAACAGTGCGAAAACGCTTAGAATGGCCTGTTCTGTGCATTTCAGACCAAAAGAAAAATACTTTGAACAAAGTGATTTAAATGCATTTTAAGGGTGTTTGCCTGCTTCAGGGGTGTATTTGGAACATATCTTGCACAAAAACTTCATTGCCATTGCTTCCATTAAGATGCAGCAGCTTAAAGAAATACTGAGGTTGGAAACAGTGCGAAAACGCTTAGAATGGCCTGCTCTGTGCATTTCAGACCACAAGACACTACTTTGTTCAAAGTAAAGTAAATGCATTTTAAAGGTGTTTGCCTTCTTCAGGGATGTATTTTGAACATATCTAGCACAAAAACTTCATTACCATTGCTTGCATTAGGATGCAGCAGCTTAAAGAAATACTGAGGTTGGAAACAGTGCGAAAACGCTTAGAATGGCCTGTTCTGTGCATTTCAGAACAAAAAACACTTTTTTTTCAAAGTAAAGTAAATGCATTTTAAAGGTGTTTGCCTGCTTCAGGGATGTATTTGGATCATATCTAGCACAAAATCTTAATTTCTATTGCTTGCATTAAGATGCAGCAGCTTAAAGAAATACTGAGGTTGGAAACAGTGCGAAAACGCTTAGAATGGCCTGTTCTGTGCATTTCAGACCAAATGAACACTACTTTAGTCAAATTGATTTCAAAGCATTTTAAAGGTGTTTGCCTTCTTCAGGGATGTATTTGGATCATATCTAGCACAAAAACTTTATTGCCATTGCTTGCATTAAGATGCAGCAGCTTAAAGAAATACTGAGGCTGGAAACAGTGCGAAAACGCTTAGAATGGCCTGTTCTGTGCATTTCAGACCAAAAGAAAAATACTTTGAACAAAGTGATTTAAATGCATTTTAAGGGTGTTTGCCTGCTTCAGGGGTGTATTTGGAACATATCTAGCACAAAAACTTCATTGCCATTGCTTCCATTAAGATGCAGCAGCTTAAAGAAATACTGAGGTTGGAAACAGTGCGAAATCGCTTAGAATGGCCTGTTCTGTGCATTTCAGACCAAATGAACACTACTTTAGTCAAATTGATTTCAAAGCATTTTAAAGGTGTTTGCCTTCTTCAGGGATGTATTTGGAACATATCTAGCACAAAAACTTCATTGCCATTGCTTGCATTAAGATGCAGCAGCTTAAAGAAATACTGAGGTTGGAAACAGTGCGAAAACGCTTAGAATGGCCTGTTCTGTGCATTTCAGACCAAATGAACACTACTTTAGTCAAATTGATTTCAAAGCATTTTAAAGGTGTTTGCCTTCTTCAGGGATGTATTTGGATCATATCTAGCACAAAAACTTTATTGCCATTGCTTGCATTAAGATGCAGCAGCTTAAAAAAATACTGAGGCTGGAAACAGTGCGAAAACGCTTAGAATGGCCTGTTCTGTGCATTTCAGACCAAAAGAAAAATACTTTGAACAAAGTGATTTAAATGCATTTTAAGGGTGTTTGCCTGCTTCAGGGGTGTATTTGGAACATATCTAGGACAAAAACTTCATTGCCATTGCTTCCATTAAGATGCAGCAGCTTAAAGAAATACTGAGGTTGGAAACAGTGCGAAATCGCTTAGAATGGCCTGTTCTGTGCATTTCAGACCACAAGACACTACTTTGTTCAAAGTAAAGTAAATGCATTTTAAAGGTGTTTGCCTTCTTCAGGGATGTATTTGGAACATATCTAGCACAAAAACTTCATTGCCATTGCTTGCATTAAGATGCAGCAGCTTAAAGAAATACTGAGGTTGGAAACAGTGCGAAAACGCTTAGAATGGCTTGTTCTGTGCATTTCAGACCACAAGACACTACGTTGTTCAAAGTAAAGTAAATGCATTTTAAAGGTGTTTACCTGCTTCAGGGATGTATTTGGATCATATCTAGCACAAAAACTTCATTGCCATTGCTTGCATTAAGATGCAGCAGCTCAAAGAAATATTGAGGTTGGAAACAGTGCGAAAACGCTTAGAATGGCCTGTTCTGTGCATTTCAGACCAAATGAACACTACCTTGGTCAAATTGATTTCAAAGCATTTTAAAGGTGTTTGCCTTCTTCAGGGATGTATTTGGATCATATCTAGCACAAAAACTTTATTGCCATTGCCTCCATTAAGATGCAGCAGCTTAAAGAAATACTGAGGTTGGAAACAGTGCGAAAACGCTTAGAATGGCCTGTTCTGTGCATTTCAGACCAAATGAACACTACTTTGGTCAAATTGATTTCAAAGCATTTTAAAGGTGTTTACCTTCTTCAGGGATGTATTTGGAACATATCTAGCACAAAAACTTCATTACCATTGCTTGCATTAGGATGCAGCAGCTTAAAGAA
Organism: Macropodus opercularis; assembly: GCA_030770545.1. NCBI lineage: Eukaryota > Metazoa > Chordata > Actinopteri > Anabantiformes > Osphronemidae > Macropodus > Macropodus opercularis. The sequence goes on along the minus strand of CM061094.1, from coordinate 4,112,417 downwards.
ATACTGAGGTTGGAAACAGTGCGAAAACGCTTAGAATGGCCTGTTCTGTGCATTTCAGACCACAAGACACTACTTTGTTCAAAGTAAAGTAAATGCATTTTAAAGGTGTTTGCCTTCTTCAGGGATGTATTTTGAACATATCTAGCACAAAAACTTCATTACCATTGCTTGCATTAGGATGCAGCAGCTTAAAGAAATACTGAGGTTGGAAACAGTGCGAAAACGCTTAGAATGGCCTGTTCTGTGCATTTCAGAACAAAAAACACTTTTTTTTCAAAGTAAAGTAAATGCATTTTAAAGGTGTTTGCCTGCTTCAGGGATGTATTTGGATCATATCTAGCACAAAATCTTAATTTCTATTGCTTGCATTAAGATGCAGCAGCTTAAAGAAATACTGAGGTTGGAAACAGTGCGAAAACGCTTAGAATGGCCTGTTCTGTGCATTTCAGACCAAATGAACACTACTTTAGTCAAATTGATTTCAAAGCATTTTAAAGGTGTTTGCCTTCTTCAGGGATGTATTTGGAACATATCTAGCACAAAAACTTCATTGCCATTGCTTGCATTAAGATGCAGCAGCTTAAAGAAATACTGAGGTTGGAAACAGTGCGAAAACGCTTAGAATGGCCTGTTCTGTGCATTTCAGACCACAAAACACTACTTTGTTCAAAGTAAAGTAAATGCATTTTAAAGGTGTTTACCTGCTTCAGGGATGTATTTGGATCATATCTAGCACAAAAACTTCATTGCCATTGCTTGCATTAAGATGCAGCAGCTTAAAGAAATACTGAGGTTGGAAACAGTGCGAAAACGCTTAGAATGGCCTGTTCTGTGCATTTCAGACCAAATGAACACTACTTTGGTCAAATTGATTTCAAAGCATTTTAAAGGTGTTTACCTGCTTCAGGGATGTATTTGGAACATATCTAGCACAAAAACGTCATTGCCATTGCTTGCATTAAGATGCAGCAGCTTAAAGAAATACTGAGGTTGGAAACAGTGCGACAACGCTTAGAATGGCCTGTTCTGTGCATTTCAGAACAAAAAACAGTTTTTTTTCAAAGTAAAGTAAATGCATTTTAAAGGTGTTTACCTGCTTCAGGGATGTATTTGGATCATATCTAGCACAAAAACTTCATTGCCATTGCTTGCATTGAGATGCAGCAGCTTAAAGAAATACTGAGGTTGGAAACAGTGCGAAAACGCTCAGAATGGCCTGTTTTGTGCATTTCAGACCAAATGAACACTACTTTGGTCAAATTGATTTTAAAGCATTTTAAAGGTGTTTGTCTTCTTCAGGGATGTATTTGGAACATATCTAGCACAAAAACTTCATTGCCATTGCTTGCATTGAGATGCAGCAGCTTAAAGAAATACTGAGGTTGGAAACAGTGCGAAAACGCTTAGAATGGCCTGTTCTGTGCATTTCAGACCAAATGAACACTACTTTAGTCAAATTGATTTCAAAGCATTTTAAAGGTGTTTGCCTTCTTCAGGGATGTATTTGGAACATATCTAGCACAAAAACTTCATTGCCATTGCTTGCATTAAGATGCAGCAGCTTAAAGAAATACTGAGGTTGGAAACAGTGCGAAAACGCTTAGAATGGCCTGTTCTGTGCATTTCAGACCAAATGAACACTACTTTAGTCAAATTGATTTCAAAGCATTTTAAAGGTGTTTGCCTTCTTCAGGGATGTATTTGGAACATATCTAGCACAAAAACTTCATTGCCATTGCTTGCATTAAGATGCAGCAGCTTAAAGAAATACTGAGGTTGGAAACAGTGCGAAAACGCTTAGAATGGCCTGTTCTGTGCATTTCAGACCAAATGAACACTACTTTAGTCAAATTGATTTCAAAGCATTTTAAAGGTGTTTGCCTTCTTCAGGGATGTATTTGGATCATATCTAGCACAAAAACTTTATTGCCATTGCTTGCATTAAGATGCAGAGGCTTAAAGAAATACTGAGGCTGGAAACAGTGCGAAAACGCTTAGAATGGCCTGTTCTGTGCATTTCAGACCAAAAGAAAAATACTTTGAACAAAGTGATTTAAATGCATTTTAAGGGTGTTTGCCTGCTTCAGGGGTGTATTTGGAACATATCTTGCACAAAAACTTCATTGCCATTGCTTCCATTAAGATGCAGCAGCTTAAAGAAATACTGAGGTTGGAAACAGTGCGAAAACGCTTAGAATGGCCTGCTCTGTGCATTTCAGACCACAAGACACTACTTTGTTCAAAGTAAAGTAAATGCATTTTAAAGGTGTTTGCCTTCTTCAGGGATGTATTTTGAACATATCTAGCACAAAAACTTCATTACCATTGCTTGCATTAGGATGCAGCAGCTTAAAGAAATACTGAGGTTGGAAACAGTGCGAAAACGCTTAGAATGGCCTGTTCTGTGCATTTCAGAACAAAAAACACTTTTTTTTCAAAGTAAAGTAAATGCATTTTAAAGGTGTTTGCCTGCTTCAGGGATGTATTTGGATCATATCTAGCACAAAATCTTAATTTCTATTGCTTGCATTAAGATGCAGCAGCTTAAAGAAATACTGAGGTTGGAAACAGTGCGAAAACGCTTAGAATGGCCTGTTCTGTGCATTTCAGACCAAATGAACACTACTTTAGTCAAATTGATTTCAAAGCATTTTAAAGGTGTTTGCCTTCTTCAGGGATGTATTTGGATCATATCTAGCACAAAAACTTTATTGCCATTGCTTGCATTAAGATGCAGCAGCTTAAAGAAATACTGAGGCTGGAAACAGTGCGAAAACGCTTAGAATGGCCTGTTCTGTGCATTTCAGACCAAAAGAAAAATACTTTGAACAAAGTGATTTAAATGCATTTTAAGGGTGTTTGCCTGCTTCAGGGGTGTATTTGGAACATATCTAGCACAAAAACTTCATTGCCATTGCTTCCATTAAGATGCAGCAGCTTAAAGAAATACTGAGGTTGGAAACAGTGCGAAATCGCTTAGAATGGCCTGTTCTGTGCATTTCAGACCAAATGAACACTACTTTAGTCAAATTGATTTCAAAGCATTTTAAAGGTGTTTGCCTTCTTCAGGGATGTATTTGGAACATATCTAGCACAAAAACTTCATTGCCATTGCTTGCATTAAGATGCAGCAGCTTAAAGAAATACTGAGGTTGGAAACAGTGCGAAAACGCTTAGAATGGCCTGTTCTGTGCATTTCAGACCAAATGAACACTACTTTAGTCAAATTGATTTCAAAGCATTTTAAAGGTGTTTGCCTTCTTCAGGGATGTATTTGGATCATATCTAGCACAAAAACTTTATTGCCATTGCTTGCATTAAGATGCAGCAGCTTAAAAAAATACTGAGGCTGGAAACAGTGCGAAAACGCTTAGAATGGCCTGTTCTGTGCATTTCAGACCAAAAGAAAAATACTTTGAACAAAGTGATTTAAATGCATTTTAAGGGTGTTTGCCTGCTTCAGGGGTGTATTTGGAACATATCTAGGACAAAAACTTCATTGCCATTGCTTCCATTAAGATGCAGCAGCTTAAAGAAATACTGAGGTTGGAAACAGTGCGAAATCGCTTAGAATGGCCTGTTCTGTGCATTTCAGACCACAAGACACTACTTTGTTCAAAGTAAAGTAAATGCATTTTAAAGGTGTTTGCCTTCTTCAGGGATGTATTTGGAACATATCTAGCACAAAAACTTCATTGCCATTGCTTGCATTAAGATGCAGCAGCTTAAAGAAATACTGAGGTTGGAAACAGTGCGAAAACGCTTAGAATGGCTTGTTCTGTGCATTTCAGACCACAAGACACTACGTTGTTCAAAGTAAATTAAATGCATTTTAAAGGTGTTTACCTGCTTCAGGGATGTATTTGGAACATATCTAGCACAAAAACTTCATTGCCATTGCTTGCATTAAGATGCAGCAGCTTAAAGAAATACTGAGGTTGAAAACAGTGCGAAAACGCTTAGAATGGCCTGTTCTGTGCATTTCAGACCAAATGAACACTACTTTGGTAAAATTGATTTCAAAGCATTTTAAAGGTGTTTGCCTTCTTCAGGGATGTATTTGGAACATATCTAGCAGAAAAACTTCATTGCCATTGCTTGCATTAAGATGCAGCAGCTTAAAGAAATACTGAGGTTGAAAACAGTGCGAAAACGCTTAGAATGGCCTGTTCTGTGCATTTCAGACCACAAGACACTACTTTGTTCAAAGTAAAGTAAATGCATTTTAAAGGTGTTTGCCTTCTTCAGGGATGTATTTGGATCATATCTAGCACAAAAACTTTATTGCCATTGCTTGCATTAAGATGCAGCAGCTTAAAGAAATACTGAGGCTGGAAACAGTGCGAAAACGCTTAGAATGGCCTGTTCTGTGCATTTCAGACCAAAAGAAAAATACTTTGAACAAAGTGATTTAAATGCATTTTAAGGGTGTTTGCCTGCTTCAGGGGTGTATTTGGAACATATCTAGCACAAAAACTTCATTGCCATTGCTTCCATTAAGATGCAGCAGCTTAAAGAAATACTGAGGTTGGAAACAGTGCGAAATCGCTTAGAATGGCCTGTTCTGTGCATTTCAGACCAAATGAACACTACTTTAGTCAAATTGATTTCAAAGCATTTTAAAGGTGTTTGCCTTCTTCAGGGATGTATTTGGAACATATCTAGCACAAAAACTTCATTGCCATTGCTTGCATTAAGATGCAGCAGCTTAAAGAAATACTGAGGTTGGAAACAGTGCGAAAACGCTTAGAATGGCCTGTTCTGTGCATTTCAGACCAAATGAACACTACTTTAGTCAAATTGATTTCAAAGCATTTTAAAGGTGTTTGCCTTCTTCAGGGATGTATTTGGATCATATCTAGCACAAAAACTTTATTGCCATTGCTTGCATTAAGATGCAGCAGCTTAAAAAAATACTGAGGCTGGAAACAGTGCGAAAACGCTTAGAATGGCCTGTTCTGTGCATTTCAGACCAAAAGAAAAATACTTTGAACAAAGTGATTTAAATGCATTTTAAGGGTGTTTGCCTGCTTCAGGGGTGTATTTGGAACATATCTAGGACAAAAACTTCATTGCCATTGCTTCCATTAAGATGCAGCAGCTTAAAGAAATACTGAGGTTGGAAACAGTGCGAAATCGCTTAGAATGGCCTGTTCTGTGCATTTCAGACCACAAGACACTACTTTGTTCAAAGTAAAGTAAATGCATTTTAAAGGTGTTTGCCTTCTTCAGGGATGTATTTGGAACATATCTAGCACAAAAACTTCATTGCCATTGCTTGCATTAAGATGCAGCAGCTTAAAGAAATACTGAGGTTGGAAACAGTGCGAAAACGCTTAGAATGGCTTGTTCTGTGCATTTCAGACCACAAGACACTACGTTGTTCAAAGTAAAGTAAATGCATTTTAAAGGTGTTTACCTGCTTCAGGGATGTATTTGGATCATATCTAGCACAAAAACTTCATTGCCATTGCTTGCATTAAGATGCAGCAGCTTAAAGAAATACTGAGGTTGAAAACAGTGCGAAAACGCTTAGAATGGCCTGTTCTGTGCATTTCAGACCAAATGAACACTACTTTGTTCAAAGTAAAGTAAATGCATTTTAAAGGTGTTTACCTTCTTCAGGGATGTATTTGGAACATATCCAGCACAAAAACTTCATTGCCATTGCTTGCATTAAGATGCAGCAGCTTAAAGAAATACTGAGGTTGGAAACAGTGCGAAAACGCTTAGAATGGCCTGTTCTGTGCATTTCAGACCAAATGAACACTACTTTGGTAAAATTGATTTCAAAGCATTTTAAAGGTGTTTGCCTTCTTCAGGGATGTATTTGGAACATATCTAGCACAAAAACTTCATTGCCATTGTTTGCATTAAGATGCAGCAGCTTAAAGAAATACTGAGGTTGGAAACAGTGCGAAAACGCTTAGAATGGCCTGTTCGGTGCATTTCAGACCACAAGACACTACTTTGTTCAAAGTAAAGTAAATGCATTTTAAAGGTGTTTACCTGCTTCAGGGATGTATTTGAAACATATCTAGCACAAAAACTTCATTGCCATTGCTTGCATTAAGATGCAGCAGCTTAAAGAAATACTGAGGTTGGAAACAGTGCGAAAACGCTTAGAATGGCCTGTTCTGTGCATTTCAGACCAAATGAACACTACTTTGGTCAAATTGATTTCAAAGCATTTTAAAGGTGTTTGCCTTCTTCAGGGATGTATTTGGAACATATCTAGCACAAAAACTTCATTGCCATTGCTTGCATTAAGATGCAGCAGCTTAAAGAAATACTGATGTTGGAAACAGTGCGAAAACGCGTAGAATGGCCTGTTCTGTGCATTTCAGACCACAAGACACTACGTTGTTCAAAGTAAAGTAAATGGATTTTAAAGGTGTTTATCTGCTTCAGGGATGTATTTGGAACATATCTAGCACAAAAACTTCATTGCCATTGCTTGCATTAAGATGCAGCAGCTTAAAGAAATACTGAGGTTGAAAACAGTGCGAAAACGCTTAGAATGGCCTGTTCTGTGCATTTCAGACCAAATGAACACTACTTTGTTCAAAGTAAAGTAAATGCATTTTAAAGGTGTTTACCTTCTTCAGGGATGTATTTGGAACATATCCAGCACAAAAACTTCATTGCCATTGCTTGCATTAAGATGCAGCAGCTTAAAGAAATACTGAGGTTGGAAACAGTGCGAAAACGCTTAGAATGGCCTGTTCTGTGCATTTCAGACCAAATGAACACTACTTTGGTAAAATTGATTTCAAAGCATTTTAAAGGTGTTTGCCTTCTTCAGGGATGTATTTGGAACATATCTAGCAGAAAAACTTCATTGCCATTGCTGGCATTAAGATGCAGCAGCTTAAAGAAATACTGAGGTTGGAAACAGTGCGAAAACGCGTAGAATGGCCTGTTCTGTGCATTTCAAACCACAAGACACTACTTTGTTCAAAGTAAAGTAAATGGATTTTAAAGGTGTTTATCTGCTTCAGGGATGTATTTGGAACATATCTAGCACAAAAACTTCATTTCCATTGCTTGCATTAAGATGCAGCAGCTTAAAGAAATACTGAGGTTGGAAACAGTGCGAAAACGCTTAGAATGGCCTGTTCTGTGCATTTCAGACCACAAGACACTACTTTGTTCAAAGTAAATTAAATGCATTTTAAAGGTGTTTACCTGCTTCAGGGATGTATTTGGAACATATCTAGCACAAAAACTTAATTTCCATTGCTTGCATTACGATGCAGCAGCTTAAAGAAATACTGAGGTTGGAAACAGTGCTAAAACGCTTAGAATGGCCTGTTCTGTGCATTTCACACCAAATGAACACTACTTTGGTCAAATTAATTTCAAAGCATTTTAAAGGTGTTTGCCTTCTTCAGGGATGTATTTGGAACATATCTAGCACAAAAACTTCATTGCCATTGTTTGCATTAAGATGCAGCAGCTTAAAGAAATACTGAGGTTGGAAACAGTGCGAAATCGCTTAGAATGGCCTGTTCTGTGCATTTCAGACCAAAAGTCACTACTTTGTTCAAAGTAAAGTAAATGCATTTTAAAGGTTGTTTGCCTTCTTCAGGGATGTATTTGGAACATATCCAGCACAAAAACTTCATTGCCATTGCTTGCATTAAGATGCAGCAGCTTAAAGAAATACTGAGGTTGGAAACAGTGCTAAAACGCTTAGAATGGCCTGTTCTGTGCATTTCAGACCAAACGAACACTACTTTGGTCAAATTGATTTCAAAGCATTTAAAGGTGTTTGCCTTCTTCAGGGATGTATTTGGAACATATCTAGCACACAAACTTCATTGCCATTGCTTGCATTAAGATGCAGCAGCTTTAAAGAAATACTGAGGTTGGAAACAGTGCTAAAACGCTTAGAATGGCCTGTTCTGTGCATTTCAGACCACAAGACACTACTTTGTTCAAAGTAAAGTAAATGCATTTTAAAGGTGTTTACCTGCTTCAGGGATGTATTTGGAACATATCTAGCACAAAAACTTCATTGTCATTGCTTGCATTAAGATGCAGCAGCTTAAAGAAATACTGAGGTTGGAAACAGTGCGAAAACGCTTAGAATGGCCTGTTCTGTGCATTTCAGACCAAATGAACACTACTTTGGTCAAATTGATTTCAAAGCATTTTAAAGGTGTTTGCCTTCTTCAGGGATATATTTGGAACATATCTAGCACAAAAACTTCATTGCCATTGCTGGCATTAAGATGCAGCAGCTTAAAGAAATACTGAGGTTGGAAACAGTGCGAAAACGCTTAGAATGGCCTGTTCTGTGCATTTCAGACCAAATGAACATTACTTTGGTCAAATTGATTTAAAAGCATTTTAAAGGTGTTTGCCTTCTTTAGGGATGTATTTGGAACAAATCTAGCACAAAAACTTCATTGCCATTGCTTGCATTAAGATGCAGCAGCTTAAAGAAATACTGAGGTTGGAAACAGTGCTAAAACGCTTAGAATGGCCTGTTCTGTGCATTTCAGACCACAAGACACTACTTTGTTCAAAGTAAAGTAAATGCATTTTAAAGGTGTTTACCTGCTTCAGGGATGTATTTGGATCATATCTAGCACAAAAACTTCATTGCCATTGCTTGCATTGAGATGCAGCAGCTTAAAGAAATACTGAGGTTGGAAACAGTGCGAAAACGCTTAGAATGGCCTGTTCTGTGCATTTCAGACCAAATGAACACTACTTTGGTCAAATTGATTTCAAAGCATTTTAAAGGTGTTTGCCTTCTTCAGGGATGTATTTGGAACATATCTAGCACAAAAACTTCATTGCCATTGCTTGCATTAAGATGCAGCAGCTTAAAGAAATACTGAGGTTGGAAACAGTGCGACAACGCTTAGAATGGCCTGTTCTGTGCATTTCAGACGAAAAGTCACTACTTTGTTCTAAGTAAAGTAAATGCATTTTAAAGGTGTTTACCTGCTTCAGGGATGTATTTGAAACATATCTAGCACAAAAACTTCATTGCCATTGCTTGCATTAAGATGCAGCAGCTTAAAGAAATACTGAGGTTGGAAACAGTGCGAAAACGCTTAGAATGGCCTGTTCTGTGCATTTCAGACCAAATGAACACTACTTTGGTCAAATTGATTTCAAAGCATTTTAAAGGTGTTTGCCTTCTTCAGGGATGTATTTGGAACATATCTAGCACAAAAACTTCATTGCCATTGCTTGCATTAAGATGCAGCAGCTTAAAGAAATACTGAGGTTGGAAACAGTGCGAAAACGCTTAGAATGGCCTGTTCTGTGCATTTCAGACCACAAGACACTACTTTGTTCAAAGTAAAGTAAATGCATTTTAAAGGTGTTTACCTGCTTCAGGGATGTATTTGGAACATATCTAGCACAAAATCTTCATTTCCATTGCTTGCATTAAGATGCAGCAGCTTAAAGAAATACTGAGGTTGGAAACAGTGCGAAAACGCTTAGAATGGCCTGTTCTGTGCATTTCAGACCACAAGACACTACTTTGTTCAAAGTAAAGTAAATGCATTTTAAAGGTGTTTACCTGCTTCAGGGATGTATTTGGAACATATCTAGCACAAAAACTTAATTTACATTGCTTGCATTAAGATGCAGCAGCTTAAAGAAATACTGAGGTTGGAAACAGTGCTAAAACGCTTAGAATGGCCTGTTCTGTGCATTTCAGACCAAATGAACACTACTTTGGTCAAATTGATTTCAAAGCATTTTAAAGGTGTTTGCCTTCTTCAGGGATGTATTTGGAACATATCTAGCACAAAAACTTCATTGCCATTGCTTGCATTAAGATGCAGCAGCTTAAAGAAATACTGAGGTTGGAAACAGTGCGACAACGCTTAGAATGGCCTATTCTGTGCATTTCAGACCAAATGAACACTACTTTGGTCAAATTGATTTCAAAGCATTTTAAAGGTGTTTGCCTTCTTCAGGGATGTATTTGGAACATATCTAGCACAAAAACTTCATTGCCATTGCTTGCATTAAGATGCAGCAGCTTAAAGAAATACTGAGGTTGGAAACAGTGCGAAAACGCGTAGAATGGCCTGTTCTGTGCATTTCAGACGAAAAGTCACTACTTTGTTCAAAGTAAAGTAAATGCATTTTAAAGGTGTTTACCTGCTTCAGGGATGTATTTGAAACATATCTAGCACAAAAACTTCATTGCCATTGCTTGCATTAAGATGCAGCAGCTTAAAGAAATACTGAGGTTGGAAACAGTGCGAAAACGCTTAGAATGGCCTGTTCTGTGCATTTCAGACGAAAAGTCACTACTTTGTTCAAAGTAAAGTAAATGCATTTTAAAGGTGTTTACCTGCTTCAGGGATGTATTTGGAACATATCTAGCACAAAAACTTCATTGCCATTGCTTGCATTAAGATGCAGCAGCTTAAAGAAATACTGAGGTTGGAAACAGTGCGAAAACGCTTAGAATGGCCTGTTCTGTGCATTTCAGACCACAAGACACTACTTTGTTCAAAGTAAAGTAAATGCATTTTAAAGGTGTTTGCCTTCTTCAGGGGTGTATTTGGAACATATCTAGCACAAAAACTTCATTCCCATTGCTTGCATTAAGATGCAGCAGCTTAAAGAAATACTGAGGTTGGAAACAGTGCTAAAACGCTTAGAATGGCCTGTTCTGTGCATTTCAGACCACAAGACACTACTTTGTTCAAAGTAAAGTAAATGCATTTTAAAAGTGTTTACCTGCTTCAGGGATGTATTTGGAACATATCTAGCACAAAAACTTCATTGCCATTGCTTGCATTAAGATGCAGCAGCTTAAAGAAATACTGAGGTTGGAAACAGTGCGAAAACGCTTAGAATGGCCTGTTCTGTGCATTTCAGACCACAAGACACTACTTTGTTCAAAGTAAAGTAAATGCATTTTAAAGGTGTTTGCCTTCTTCAGGGGTGTATTTGGAACATATCTAGCACAAAAACTTCATTGCCATTGCTTGCATTAAGATGCAGCAGCTTAAAGAAATACTGAGGTTGGAAACAGTGCGAAAACGCTTAGAATGGCCTGTTCTGTGCATTTCAGACCAAATGAACACTACTTTGTTCAAAGTAAAGTAAATGCATTTTAAAGGTGTTTACCTGCTTCAGGGATGTATTTGGAACATATCTAGCACAAAAACTTCATTGCCATTGCTTGTATTAAGATGCAGCAGCTTAAAGAAATACTGAGGTTGGAAACAGTGCGAAAACGCTTAGAATGGCCTGTTCTGTGCATTTCAGACCAAATGAACACTACTTTGGTCAAATTGATTTCAAAGCATTTTAAAGGTGTTTGCCTTCTTCAGGGATGTATTTGGAACATATCTAGCACAAAAACTTCATTGCCATTGCTGGCATTAAGATGCAGCAGCTTAAAGAAATACTGAGGTTGGAAACAGTGCGAAAACGCTTAGAATGGCCTGTTCTGTGCATTTCAGACCAAATGAACACTACCTTGGTCAAATTGATTTCAAAGCATTTTAAAGGTGTTTGCCTTCTTCAGGGATGTATTTGGATCATATCTAGCACAAAAACTTTATTGCCATTGCCTCCATTAAGATGCAGCAGCTTAAAGAAATACTGAGGTTGGAAACAGTGCGAAAACGCTTAGAATGGCCTGTTCTGTGCATTTCAGACCAAATGAACACTACTTTGGTCAAATTGATTTCAAAGCATTTTAAAGGTGTTTACCTTCTTCAGGGATGTATTTGGAACATATCTAGCACAAAAACTTCATTACCATTGCTTGCATTAGGATGCAGCAGCTTAAAGAAATACTGAGGTTGGAAACAGTGCGAAAACGCTTAGAATGGCCTGTTCTGTGCATTTCAGACCACAAGACACTACTTTGTTCAAAGTAAAGTAAATGCATTTTAAAGGTGTTTGCCTGCTTCAGGGATGTATTTGGATCATATCTAGCACAAAAACTTAATTGCTATTGCTTGCATTAAGATGCAGCAGCTTAAAGAAATACTGAGGTTGGAAACAGTGCGAAAACGCTTAGAATGGCCTGTTCTGTGCATTTCAGACCAAATGAACACTACTTTAGTCAAATTGATTTCAAAGCATATTAAAGGTTTTTACCTGCTTCAGGGATGTATTTGGAACATATCTAGCACAAAAACATTTTTGCCATTGCTTGCATTAAGATGCAGCAGCTTAAAGAAATACTGAGGTTGGAAACAGTGCGACATCGCTTAGAATGGCCTGTTCTGTGCATTTCAGACCAAATGAACACTACTTTAGTCAAATTGATTTCAAAGCATTTTAAAGGTTTTTACCTGCTTCAGGGATGTATTTGGAACATATCTAGCACAAAAACATTTTTGCCATTGCTTGCATGAAGATGCAGCAGCTTAAAGAAATACTGAGGTTGGAAACAGTGCGAAAACGCTTAGAATGGCCTGTTCTGTGCATTTCATACCACAAGACACTACGTTGTTCAAAGTAAAGTAAATGCATTTTAAAGGTGTTTACCTGCTTCAGGGATGTATTTGGATCATATCTAGCACAAAAACTTCATTGCCATTGCTTGCATGAAGATGCAGCAGCTTAAAGAAATACTGAGGTTGGAAACAGTGCGAAAACGCTTAGAATGGCCTGTTCTGTGCATTTCATACCACAAGACACTACGTTGTTCAAAGTAAAGTAAATGCATTTTAAGGGTGTTTGCCTGCTTCAGGGGTGTATTTGGAACATATCTAGCACAAAAACTTCATTGCCATTGCTTCCATTAAGATGCAGCAGCTTAAAGAAATACTGAGGTTGGAAACAGTGCGAAAACGCTTAGAATGGCCTGCTCTGTGCATTTCAGACCACAAGACACTACTTTGTTCAAAGTAAAGTAAATGCATTTTAAAGGTGTTTGCCTTCTTCAGGGATGTATTTTGAACATATCTAGCACAAAAACTTCATTACCATTGCTTGCATTAGGATGCAGCAGCTTAAAGAAATACTGAGGTTGGAAACAGTGCGAAAACGCTTAGAATGGCCTGTTCTGTGCATTTCAGAACAAAAAACACTTTTTTTTCAAAGTAAAGTAAATGCATTTTAAAGGTGTTTGCCTGCTTCAGGGATGTATTTGGATCATATCTAGCACAAAATCTTAATTTCTATTGCTTGCATTAAGATGCAGCAGCTTAAAGAAATACTGAGGTTGGAAACAGTGCGAAAACGCTTAGAATGGCCTGTTCTGTGCATTTCAGACCAAATGAACACTACTTTAGTCAAATTGATTTCAAAGCATTTTAAAGGTGTTTGCCTTCTTCAGGGATGTATTTGGAACATATCTAGCACAAAAACTTCATTGCCATTGCTTGCATTAAGATGCAGCAGCTTAAAGAAATACTGAGGTTGGAAACAGTGCGAAAACGCTTAGAATGGCCTGTTCTGTGCATTTCAGACCAAATGAACACTACTTTAGTCAAATTGATTTCAAAGCATTTTAAAGGTGTTTGCCTTCTTCAGGGATGTATTTGGATCATATCTAGCACAAAAACTTTATTGCCATTGCTTGCATTAAGATGCAGCAGCTTAAAGAAATACTGAGGCTGGAAACAGTGCGAAAACGCTTAGAATGGCCTGTTCTGTGCATTTCAGACCAAAAGAAAAATACTTTGAACAAAGTGATTTAAATGCATTTTAAGGGTGTTTGCCTGCTTCAGGGGTGTATTTGGAACATATCTAGCACAAAAACTTCATTGCCATTGCTTCCATTAAGATGCAGCAGCTTAAAGAAATACTGAGGTTGGAAACAGTGCGAAATCGCTTAGAATGGCCTGTTCTGTGCATTTCAGACCAAATGAACACTACTTTAGTCAAATTGATTTCAAAGCATTTTAAAGGTGTTTGCCTTCTTCAGGGATGTATTTGGAACATATCTAGCACAAAAACTTCATTGCCATTGCTTGCATTAAGATGCAGCAGCTTAAAGAAATACTGAGGTTGGAAACAGTGCGAAAACGCTTAGAATGGCCTGTTCTGTGCATTTCAGACCAAATGAACACTACTTTAGTCAAATTGATTTCAAAGCATTTTAAAGGTGTTTGCCTTCTTCAGGGATGTATTTGGATCATATCTAGCACAAAAACTTTATTGCCATTGCTTGCATTAAGATGCAGCAGCTTAAAAAAATACTGAGGCTGGAAACAGTGCGAAAACGCTTAGAATGGCCTGTTCTGTGCATTTCAGACCAAAAGAAAAATACTTTGAACAAAGTGATTTAAATGCATTTTAAGGGTGTTTGCCTGCTTCAGGGGTGTATTTGGAACATATCTAGGACAAAAACTTCATTGCCATTGCTTCCATTAAGATGCAGCAGCTTAAAGAAATACTGAGGTTGGAAACAGTGCGAAATCGCTTAGAATGGCCTGTTCTGTGCATTTCAGACCACAAGACACTACTTTGTTCAAAGTAAAGTAAATGCATTTTAAAGGTGTTTGCCTTCTTCAGGGATGTATTTGGAACATATCTAGCACAAAAACTTCATTGCCATTGCTTGCATTAAGATGCAGCAGCTTAAAGAAATACTGAGGTTGGAAACAGTGCGAAAACGCTTAGAATGGCTTGTTCTGTGCATTTCAGACCACAAGACACTACGTTGTTCAAAGTAAAGTAAATGCATTTTAAAGGTGTTTACCTGCTTCAGGGATGTATTTGGATCATATCTAGCACAAAAACTTCATTGCCATTGCTTGCATTAAGATGCAGCAGCTCAAAGAAATATTGAGGTTGGAAACAGTGCGAAAACGCTTAGAATGGCCTGTTCTGTGCATTTCAGACCAAATGAACACTACCTTGGTCAAATTGATTTCAAAGCATTTTAAAGGTGTTTGCCTTCTTCAGGGATGTATTTGGATCATATCTAGCACAAAAACTTTATTGCCATTGCCTCCATTAAGATGCAGCAGCTTAAAGAAATACTGAGGTTGGAAACAGTGCGAAAACGCTTAGAATGGCCTGTTCTGTGCATTTCAGACCAAATGAACACTACTTTGGTCAAATTGATTTCAAAGCATTTTAAAGGTGTTTACCTTCTTCAGGGATGTATTTGGAACATATCTAGCACAAAAACTTCATTACCATTGCTTGCATTAGGATGCAGCAGCTTAAAGAAATACTGAGGTTGGAAACAGTGCGAAAACGCTTAGAATGGCCTGTTCTGTGCATTTCAGACCACAAGACACTACTTTGTTCAAAGTAAAGTAAATGCATTTTAAAGGTGTTTGCCTGCTTCAGGGATGTATTTGGATCATATCTAGCACAAAAACTTAATTGCTATTGCTTGCATTAAGATGCAGCAGCTTAAAGAAATACTGAGGTTGGAAACAGTGCGAAAACGCTTAGAATGGCCTGTTCTGTGCATTTCAGACCAAATGAACACTACTTTAGTCAAATTGATTTCAAAGCATATTAAAGGTTTTTACCTGCTTCAGGGATGTATTTGGAACATATCTAGCACAAAAACATTTTTGCCATTGCTTGCATTAAGATGCAGCAGCTTAAAGAAATACTGAGGTTGGAAACAGTGCGACATCGCTTAGAATGGCCTGTTCTGTGCATTTCAGACCAAATGAACACTACTTTAGTCAAATTGATTTCAAAGCATTTTAAAGGTTTTTACCTGCTTCAGGGATGTATTTGGAACATATCTAGCACAAAAACATTTTTGCCATTGCTTGCATGAAGATGCAGCAGCTTAAAGAAATACTGAGGTTGGAAACAGTGCGAAAACGCTTAGAATGGCCTGTTCTGTGCATTTCATACCACAAGACACTACGTTGTTCAAAGTAAAGTAAATGCATTTTAAAGGTGTTTACCTGCTTCAGGGATGTATTTGGATCATATCTAGCACAAAAACTTCATTGCCATTGCTTGCATGAAGATGCAGCAGCTTAAAGAAATACTGAGGTTGGAAACAGTGCGAAAACGCTTAGAATGGCCTGCTCTGTGCATTTCAGACCACAAGACACTACTTTGTTCAAAGTAAAGTAAATGCATTTTAAAGGTGTTTGCCTTCTTCAGGGATGTATTTTGAACATATCTAGCACAAAAACTTCATTACCATTGCTTGCATTAGGATGCAGCAGCTTAAAGAAATACTGAGGTTGGAAACAGTGCGAAAACGCTTAGAATGGCCTGTTCTGTGCATTTCAGAACAAAAAACACTTTTTTTTCAAAGTAAAGTAAATGCATTTTAAAGGTGTTTGCCTGCTTCAGGGATGTATTTGGATCATATCTAGCACAAAATCTTAATTTCTATTGCTTGCATTAAGATGCAGCAGCTTAAAGAAATACTGAGGTTGGAAACAGTGCGAAAACGCTTAGAATGGCCTGTTCTGTGCATTTCAGACCAAATGAACACTACTTTAGTCAAATTGATTTCAAAGCATTTTAAAGGTGTTTGCCTTCTTCAGGGATGTATTTGGAACATATCTAGCACAAAAACTTCATTGCCATTGCTTGCATTAAGATGCAGCAGCTTAAAGAAATACTGAGGTTGGAAACAGTGCGAAAACGCTTAGAATGGCCTGTTCTGTGCATTTCAGACCAAATGAACACTACTTTAGTCAAATTGATTTCAAAGCATTTTAAAGGTGTTTGCCTTCTTCAGGGATGTATTTGGATCATATCTAGCACAAAAACTTTATTGCCATTGCTTGCATTAAGATGCAGCAGCTTAAAGAAATACTGAGGCTGGAAACAGTGCGAAAACGCTTAGAATGGCCTGTTCTGTGCATTTCAGACCAAAAGAAAAATACTTTGAACAAAGTGATTTAAATGCATTTTAAGGGTGTTTGCCTGCTTCAGGGGTGTATTTGGAACATATCTAGCACAAAAACTTCATTGCCATTGCTTCCATTAAGATGCAGCAGCTTAAAGAAATACTGAGGTTGGAAACAGTGCGAAATCGCTTAGAATGGCCTGTTCTGTGCATTTCAGACCAAATGAACACTACTTTAGTCAAATTGATTTCAAAGCATTTTAAAGGTGTTTGCCTTCTTCAGGGATGTATTTGGAACATATCTAGCACAAAAACTTCATTGCCATTGCTTGCATTAAGATGCAGCAGCTTAAAGAAATACTGAGGTTGGAAACAGTGCGAAAACGCTTAGAATGGCCTGTTCTGTGCATTTCAGACCAAAAGAAAAATACTTTGAACAAAGTGATTTAAATGCATTTTAAGGGTGTTTGCCTGCTTCAGGGGTGTATTTGGAACATATCTAGGACAAAAACTTCATTGCCATTGCTTCCATTAAGATGCAGCAGCTTAAAGAAATACTGAGGTTGGAAACAGTGCGAAATCGCTTAGAATGGCCTGTTCTGTGCATTTCAGACCACAAGACACTACTTTGTTCAAAGTAAAGTAAATGCATTTTAAAGGTGTTTGCCTTCTTCAGGGATGTATTTGGAACATATCTAGCACAAAAACTTCATTGCCATTGCTTGCATTAAGATGCAGCAGCTTAAAGAAATACTGAGGTTGGAAACAGTGCGAAAACGCTTAGAATGGCTTGTTCTGTGCATTTCAGACCACAAGACACTACGTTGTTCAAAGTAAAGTAAATGCATTTTAAAGGTGTTTACCTGCTTCAGGGATGTATTTGGATCATATCTAGCACAAAAACTTCATTGCCATTGCTTGAATTAAGATGCAGCAGCTCAAAGAAATATTGAGGTTGGAAACAGTGCGAAAACGCTTAGAATGGCCTGTTCTGTGCATTTCAGACCAAATGAACACTACCTTGGTCAAATTGATTTCAAAGCATTTTAAAGGTGTTTGCCTTCTTCAGGGATGTATTTGGATCATATCTAGCACAAAAACTTTATTGCCATTGCCTCCATTAAGATGCAGCAGCTTAAAGAAATACTGAGGTTGGAAACAGTGCGAAAACGCTTAGAATGGCCTGTTCTGTGCATTTCAGACCAAATGAACACTACTTTGGTCAAATTGATTTCAAAGCATTTTAAAGGTGTTTACCTTCTTCAGGGATGTATTTGGAACATATCTAGCACAAAAACTTCATTACCATTGCTTGCATTAGGATGCAGCAGCTTAAAGAAATACTGAGGTTGGAAACAGTGCGAAAACGCTTAGAATGGCCTGTTCTGTGCATTTCAGACCACAAGACACTACTTTGTTCAAAGTAAAGTAAATGCATTTTAAAGGTGTTTGCCTGCTTCAGGGATGTATTTGGATCATATCTAGCACAAAAACTTAATTGCCATTGCTTGCATTAAGATGCAGCAGCTTAAAGAAATACTGAGGTTGGAAACAGTGCGACATCGCTTAGAATGGCCTGTTCTGTGCATTTCAGACCAAATGAACACTACTTTAGTCAAATTGATTTCAAAGCATTTTAAAGGTTTTTACCTGCTTCAGGGATGTATTTGGAACATATCTAGCACAAAAACATTTTTGCCATTGCTTGCATGAAGATGCAGCAGCTTAAAGAAATACTGAGGTTGGAAACAGTGCGAAAACGCTTAGAATGGCCTGTTCTGTGCATTTCATACCACAAGACACTACGTTGTTCAAAGTAAAGTAAATGCATTTTAAAGGTGTTTACCTGCTTCAGGGATGTATTTGGAACATATCTAGCACAAAAACTTCATTGCCATTGCTTGCATTAAGATGCAGCAGCTTAAAGAAATACTGAGGTTGGAAACAGTGCGAAAACGCTTAGAATGGCCTGTTCTGTGCATTTCAGACCAAATGAACACTACTTTAGTCAAATTGATTTCAAAGCATTTTAAAGGTGTTTGCCTTCTTCAGGGATGTATTTGGATCATATCTAGCACAAAAACTTTATTGCCATTGCTTGCATTAAGATGCAGCAGCTTAAAGAAATACTGAGGCTGGAAACAGTGCGAAAACGCTTAGAATGGCCTGTTCTGTGCATTTCAGACCAAAAGAAAAATACTTTGAACAAAGTGATTTAAATGCATTTTAAGGGTGTTTGCCTGCTTCAGGGGTGTATTTGGAACATATCTAGCACAAAAACTTCATTGCCATTGCTTGCATTAAGATGCAGCAGCTTAAAGAAATACTGAGGTTGGAAACAGTGCGAAAACGCTTAGAATGGCTTGTTCTGTGCATTTCAGACCACAAGACACTACGTTGTTCAAAGTAAAGTAAATGCATTTTAAAGGTGTTTACCTGCTTCAGGGATGTATTTGGATCATATCTAGCACAAAAACTTCATTGCCATTGCTTGCATTAAGATGCAGCAGCTCAAAGAAATATTGAGGTTGGAAACAGTGCGAAAACGCTTAGAATGGCCTGTTCTGTGCATTTCAGACCAAATGAACACTACTTTGGTCAAATTGATTTCAAAGCATTTTAAAGGTGTTTACCTTCTTCAGGGATGTATTTGGAACATATCTAGCACAAAAACTTCATTGCCATTGCTTGCATTAAGAAGCAGCAGCTTAAAGAAATACTGAGGTTGGAAACAGTGCGAAAACGCGTAGAATGGCCTGTTCTGTGCATTTCAGACCACAAGACACTACTTTGTTCAAAGTAAAGTAAATGCATTTTAAAGGTGTTTACCTGCTTCAGGGATGTATTTGGAACATATCTAGCACAAAAACTTCATTGCCATTGCTTGCATTAAGATGCAGCAGCTTAAAGAAATACTGAGGTTGGAAACAGTGCGAAAACGCTTAGAATGGCCTGTTCTGTGCATTTCAGACCAAATGAACACTACTTTAGTCAAATTGATTTCAAAGCATTTTAAAGGTGTTTGCCTTCTTCAGGGATGTATTTGGAACATATCTAGCACAAAAACTTCATTGCCATTGCTTGCATTAAGATGCAGCAGCTTAAAGAAATACTGAGGTTGGAAACAGTGCGAAAACGCTTAGAATGGCCTGTTCTGTGCATTTCAGACCAAATGAACACTACTTTGGTCAAATTGATTTCAAAGCATTTTAAAGGTGTTTACCTTCTTCAGGGATGTATTTGGAACATATCTAGCACAAAAACTTCATTACCATTGCTTGCATTAGGATGCAGCAGCTTAAAGAAATACTGAGGTTGGAAACAGTGCGAAAACGCTTAGAATGGCCTGTTCTGTGCATTTCAGACCACAAGACACTACTTTGTTCAAAGTAAAGTAAATGCATTTTAAAGGTGTTTGCCTGCTTCAGGGATGTATTTGGAACATATCTAGCACAAAAACTTCATTGCCATTGCTTGCATTAAGATGCAGCAGCTTAAAGAAATACTGAGGTTGGAAACAGTGCGAAAACGCTTAGAATGGCCTGTTCTGTGCATTTCAGACCAAATGAACACTACTTTAGTCAAATTGATTTCAAAGCATTTTAAAGGTGTTTGCCTTCTTCAGGGATGTATTTGGAACATATCTAGCACAAAAACTTTATTGCCATTGCTTGCATTAAGATGCAGCAGCTTAAAGAAATACTGAGGCTGGAAACAGTGCGAAAACGCTTAGAATGGCCTGTTCTGTGCATTTCAGACCAAAAGAAAAATACTTTGAACAAAGTGATTTAAATGCATTTTAAGGGTGTTTGCCTGCTTCAGGGGTGTATTTGGAACATATCTAGCACAAAAACTTCATTGCCATTGCTTCCATTAAGATGCAGCAGCTTAAAGAAATACTGAGGTTGGAAACAGTGCGAAATCGCTTAGAATGGCCTGTTCT
Source organism: Macropodus opercularis (assembly GCA_030770545.1). Lineage (NCBI taxonomy): Eukaryota > Metazoa > Chordata > Actinopteri > Anabantiformes > Osphronemidae > Macropodus > Macropodus opercularis. The sequence continues at coordinate 4,091,733 of CM061094.1, read as the reverse complement.
GTGCATTTCAGACCACAAGACACTACTTTGTTCAAAGTAAAGTAAATGCATTTTAAAGGTGTTTGCCTTCTTCAGAGATGTATTTGGAACATATCTAGCACAAAAACTTCATTGCCATTGCTTGCATTAAGATGCAGCAGCTTAAAGAAATACTGAGGTTGGAAACAGTGCGAAAACGCTTAGAATGGCTTGTTCTGTGCATTTCAGACCACAAGACACTACGTTGTTCAAAGTAAAGTAAATGCATTTTAAAGGTGTTTACCTGCTTCAGGGATGTATTTGGATCATATCTAGCACAAAAACTTCATTGCCATTGCTTGCATTAAGATGCAGCAGCTCAAAGAAATATTGAGGTTGGAAACAGTGCGAAAACGCTTAGAATGGCCTGTTCTGTGCATTTCAGACCAAATGAACACTACTTTGGTCAAATTGATTTCAAAGCATTTTAAAGGTGTTTACCTTCTTCAGGGATGTATTTGGAACATATCTAGCACAAAAACTTCATTACCATTGCTTGCATTAGGATGCAGCAGCTTAAAGAAATACTGAGGTTGGAAACAGTGCGAAAACGCTTAGAATGGCCTGTTCTGTGCATTTCAGACCACAAGACACTACTTTGTTCAAAGTAAAGTAAATGCATTTTAAAGGTGTTTGCCTGCTTCAGGGATGTATTTGGATCATATCTAGCACAAAAACTTAATTGCTATTGCTTGCATTAAGATGCAGCAGCTTAAAGAAATACTGAGGTTGGAAACAGTGCGAAAACGCTTAGAATGGCCTGTTCTGTGCATTTCAGACCAAATGAACACTACTTTAGTCAAATTGATTTCAAAGCATTTTAAAGGTTTTTACCTGCTTCAGGGATGTATTTGGAACATATCTAGCACAAAAACATTTTTGCCATTGCTTGCATGAAGATGCAGCAGCTTAAAGAAATACTGAGGTTGGAAACAGTGCGAAAACGCTTAGAATGGCCTGTTCTGTGCATTTCATACCACAAGACACTACGTTGTTCAAAGTAAAGTAAATGCATTTTAAAGGTGTTTACCTGCTTCAGGGATGTATTTGGATCATATCTAGCACAAAAACTTCATTGCCATTGCTTGCATGAAGATGCAGCAGCTTAAAGAAATACTGAGGTTGGAAACAGTGCGAAAACGCTTAGAATGGCCTGTTCTGTGCATTTCATACCACAAGACACTACGTTGTTCAAAGTAAAGTAAATGCATTTTAAAGGTGTTTACCTGCTTCAGGGATGTATTTGGAACATATCTAACACAAAAACTTCATTGCCATTGCTTGCATTAAGATGCAGCAGCTTAAAGAAATACTGAGGTTGGAAACAGTGCGAAAACGCTTAGAATGGCCTGTTCTGTGCATTTCAGACCAAATGAACACTACTTTAGTCAAATTGATTTCAAAGCATTTTAAAGGTGTTTGCCTTCTTCAGGGATGTATTTGGATCATATCTAGCACAAAAACTTTATTGCCATTGCTCGCATTAAGATGCAGCAGCTTAAAGAAATACTGAGGCTGGAAACAGTGCGAAAACGCTTAGAATGGCCTGTTCTGTGCATTTCAGACCAAAAGAAAAATACTTTGAACAAAGTGATTTAAATGCATTTTAAGGGTGTTTGCCTGCTTCAGGGGTGTATTTGGAACATATCTAGCACAAAAACTTCATTGCCATTGCTTCCATTAAGATGCAGCAGCTTAAAGAAATACTGAGGTTGGAAACAGTGCGAAAACGCTTAGAATGGCCTGTTCTGTGCATTTCAGAACACAAGACACTACTTTGTTCAAAGTAAAGTAAATGCATTTTAAAGGTGTTTGCCTTCTTCAGGGATGTATTTGGAACATATCTAGCACAAAAACTTCATTGCCATTGCTTGCATTAAGATGCAGCAGCTTAAAGAAATACTGAGGTTGGAAACAGTGCGAAAACGCTTAGAATGGCTTGTTCTGTGCATTTCAGACCACAAGACACTACGTTGTTCAAAGTAAAGTAAATGCATTTTAAAGGTGTTTACCTGCTTCAGGGATGTATTTGGATCATATCTAGCACAAAAACTTCATTGCCATTGCTTGCATTAAGATGCAGCAGCTCAAAGAAATATTGAGGTTGGAAACAGTGCGAAAACGCTTAGAATGGCCTGTTCTGTGCATTTCAGACCAAATGAACACTACTTTGGTCAAATTGATTTCAAAGCATTTTAAAGGTGTTTACCTTCTTCAGGGATGTATTTGGAAAATATCTAGCACAAAAACTTCATTGCCATTGCTTGCATTAAGATGCAGCAGCTTAAAGAAATACTGAGGTTGGAAACAGTGCGAAAACGCGTAGAATGGCCTGTTCTGTGCATTTCAGACCACAAGACACTACTTTGTTCAAAGTAAAGTAAATGCATTTTAAAGGTGTTTACCTGCTTCAGGGATGTATTTGGAACATATCTAGCACAAAAACTTCATTGCCATTGCTTGCATTAAGATGCAGCAGCTTAAAGAAATACTGAGGTTGGAAACAGTGCGAAAACGCTTAGAATGGCCTGTTCTGTGCATTTCATACCACAAGACACTACGTTGTTCAAAGTAAAGTAAATGCATTTTAAAGGTGTTTACCTGCTTCAGGGATGTATTTGGAACATATCTAACACAAAAACTTCATTGCCATTGCTTGCATTAAGATGCAGCAGCTTAAAGAAATACTGAGGTTGGAAACAGTGCGAAAACGCTTAGAATGGCCTGTTCTGTGCATTTCAGACCAAATGAACACTACTTTAGTCAAATTGATTTCAAAGCATTTTAAAGGTGTTTGCCTTCTTCAGGGATGTATTTGGATCATATCTAGCACAAAAACTTTATTGCCATTGCTCGCATTAAGATGCAGCAGCTTAAAGAAATACTGAGGCTGGAAACAGTGCGAAAACGCTTAGAATGGCCTGTTCTGTGCATTTCAGACCAAAAGAAAAATACTTTGAACAAAGTGATTTAAATGCATTTTAAGGGTGTTTGCCTGCTTCAGGGGTGTATTTGGAACATATCTAGCACAAAAACTTCATTGCCATTGCTTGCATTAAGATGCAGCAGCTTAAAGAAATACTGAGGTTGGAAACAGTGCGAAAACGCTTAGAATGGCCTGTTCTGTGCATTTCAGAACACAAGACACTACTTTGTTCAAAGTAAAGTAAATGCATTTTAAAGGTGTTTGCCTTCTTCAGGGATGTATTTGGAACATATCTAGCACAAAAACTTCATTGCCATTGCTTGCATTAAGATGCAGCAGCTTAAAGAAATACTGAGGTTGGAAACAGTGCGAAAACGCTTAGAATGGCTTGTTCTGTGCATTTCAGACCACAAGACACTACGTTGTTCAAAGTAAAGTAAATGCATTTTAAAGGTGTTTACCTGCTTCAGGGATGTATTTGGATCATATCTAGCACAAAAACTTCATTGCCATTGCTTGCATTAAGATGCAGCAGCTCAAAGAAATATTGAGGTTGGAAACAGTGCGAAAACGCTTAGAATGGCCTGTTCTGTGCATTTCAGACCAAATGAACACTACTTTGGTCAAATTGATTTCAAAGCATTTTAAAGGTGTTTACCTTCTTCAGGGATGTATTTGGAAAATATCTAGCACAAAAACTTCATTGCCATTGCTTGCATTAAGATGCAGCAGCTTAAAGAAATACTGAGGTTGGAAACAGTGCGAAAACGCGTAGAATGGCCTGTTCTGTGCATTTCAGACCACAAGACACTACTTTGTTCAAAGTAAAGTAAATGCATTTTAAAGGTGTTTACCTGCTTCAGGGATGTATTTGGAACATATCTAGCACAAAAACTTCATTGCCATTGCTTGCATTAAGATGCAGCAGCTTAAAGAAATACTGAGGTTGGAAACAGTGCGAAAACGCTTAGAATGGCCTGTTCTGTGCATTTCAGACCAAATGAACACTACTTTAGTCAAATTGATTTCAAAGCATTTTAAAGGTGTTTGCCTTTTTCAGGGATGTATTTGGAACATATCTAGCACAAAAACTTCATTGCCATTGCTTGCATTAAGATGCAGCAGCTTAAAGAAATACTGAGGCTGGAAACAGTGTGAAAACGCTTAGAATGGCCTGTTCTGTGCATTTCAGACCAAAAGACACTACTTTGTTCAAAGTAAAGTAAATGCATTTTAAAGGTGTTTACCTGCTTCAGGGATGTATTTGGAACATATCTACCACAAAAACTTCATTGCCATTGCTTGCATTAAGATGCAGCAGCTTAAAGAAATACTGAGGTTGGAAACAGTGCGAAAACGCTTAGAATGGCCTGTTCTGTGCATTTCAGACCAAATGAACACTACTTTGGTCAAATTGATTTCAAAGCATTTTAAAGGTGTTTACCTTCTTCAGGGATGTATTTGGAACATATCTAGCACAAAAACTTCATTGCCATTGCTTGCATTAGGATGCAGCAGCTTAAAGAAATACTGAGGTTGGAAACAGTGCGAAAACGCTTAGAATGGCCTGTTCTGTGCATTTCAGACCAGAAGACACTACTTTGTTCAAAGTAAAGTAAATGCATTTTAAAGGTGTTTGCCTGCTTCAGGGATGTATTTGGATCATATCTAGCACAAAAACTTAATTGCTATTGCTTGCATTAAGATGCAGCAGCTTAAAGAAATACTGAGGTTGGAAACAGTGCGAAAACGCTTAGAATGGCCTGTTCTGTGCATTTCAGACCAAATGAACACTACTTTAGTCAAATTGATTTCAAAGCATTTTAAAGGTTTTTACCTGCTTCAGGGATGTATTTGGAACATATCTAGCACAAAAACATTTTTGCCATTGCTTGCATGAAGATGCAGCAGCTTAAAGAAATACTGAGGTTGAAAACAGTGCGAAAACGCTTAGAATGGCCTGTTCTGTGCATTTCATACCACAAGACACTACGTTGTTCAAAGTAAAGTAAATGCATTTTAAAGGTGTTTACCTGCTTTAGGGATGTATTTGGATCATATCTAGCACAAAAACTTCATTGCCATTGCTTGCATTAAGATGCAGCAGCTCAAAGAAATATTGAGGTTGGAAACAGTGCGAAAACGCTTAGAATGGCCTGTTCTGTGCATTTCAGACCAAATGAACACTACTTTGGTCAAATTGATTTCAAAGCATTTTAAAGGTGTTTACCTTCTTCAGGGATGTATTTGGAACATATCTAGCACAAAAACTTCATTGCCATTGCTTGCATTAAGATGCAGCAGCTTAAAGAAATACTGAGGTTGGAAACAGTGCGAAAACGCGTAGAATGGCCTGTTCTGTGCATTTCAGACCACAAGACACTACTTTGTTCAAAGTAAAGTAAATGCATTTTAAAGGTGTTTACCTGCTTCCGGGATGTATTTGGAACATATCTAGCACAAAAACTTCATTGCCATTGCTTGCATTAAGATGCAGCAGCTTAAAGAAATACTGAGGTTGGAAACAGTGCGAAAACGCTTAGAATGGCCTGTTCTGTGCATTTCAGACCAAATGAACACTACTTTAGTCAAATTGATTTCAAAGCATTTTAAAGGTGTTTGCCTTCTTCAGGGATGTATTTGGAACATATCTACCACAAAAACTTCATTGCCATTGCTTGCATTAAGATGCAGCAGCTTAAAGAAATACTGAGGTTGGAAACAGTGCGAAAACGCTTAGAATGGCCTGTTCTGTGCATTTCAGACCACAAGACACTACTTTGTTCAAAGTAAAGTAAATGCATTTTAAAGGTGTTTGCCTGCTTCAGGGATGTATTTGGATCATATCTAGCACAAAAACTTAATTGCTATTGCTTGCATTAGGATGCAGCAGCTTAAAGAAATACTGAGGTTGGAAACAGTGCGAAAACGCTTAGAATGGCCTGTTCTGTGCATTTCAGACCAAATGAACACTACTTTAGTCAAATTGATTTCAAAGCATTTTAAAGGTGTTTGCCTTCTTCAGGGATGTATTTGGATCATATCTAGCACAAAAACTTTATTGCCATTGCTTGCATTAAGATGCAGCAGCTTAAAGAAATACTGAGGCTGGAAACAGTGCGAAAACGCTTAGAATGGCCTGTTCTGTGCATTTAAGACCAAAAGAAAAATACTTTGAACAAAGTGATTTAAATGCATTTTAAGGGTGTTTGCCTGCTTCAGGGGTGTATTTGGAACATATCTAGCACAAAAACTTCATTGCCATTGCTTCCATTAAGATGCAGCAGCTTAAAGAAATACTGAGGTTGGAAACAGTGCGAAAACGCTTAGAATGGCCTGTTCTGTGCATTTCAGAACAAATGAACACTACTTTAGTCAAATTGATTTCAAAGCATTTTAAAGGTGTTTGCCTGCTTCAGGGATGTATTTGGAACATATCTACCACAAAAACTTCATTGCCATTGCTTGCATTAAGATGCAGCAGCTTAAAGAAATACTGAGGTTGGAAACAGTGCGAAAACGCTTAGAATGGCCTGTTCTGTGCATTTCAGACCAAATGAACACTACCTTGGTCAAATTGATATCAAAGCATTTTAAAGGTGTTTGCCTTCTTCAGGGATGTATTTGGATCATATCTAGCACAAAAACTTTATTGCCATTGCCTCCATTAAGATGCAGCAGCTTAAAAGATATACTGAGGCTAGAAACAGTGCGAAAACGCTTAGAATGGCCTGTTCTGTGCATTTCAGACCAAATGAACACTACCTTGGTCAAATTGATATCAAAGCATTTTAAAGGTGTTTGCCTTCTTCAGGGATGTATTTGGATCATATCTAGCACAAAAACTTTATTGCCATTGCCTCCATTAAGATGCAGCAGCTTAAAAGATATACTGAGGCTAGAAACAGTGCGAAAACGCTTAGAATGGCCTGTTCTGTGCATTTCAGACCAAATGAACACTACTTTGGTCAAATTGATTTCAAAGCATTTTAAAGGTGTTTACCTTCTTCAGGGATGTATTTGGAACATATCTAGCACAAAAACTTCATTGCCATTGCTTGCATTAGGATGCAGCAGCTTAAAGAAATACTGAGGTTGGAAACAGTGCGAAAACGCTTAGAATGGCCTGTTCTGTGCATTTCAGACCAGAAGACACTACTTTGTTCAAAGTAAAGTAAATGCATTTTAAAGGTGTTTGCCTGCTTCAGGGATGTATTTGGATCATATCTAGCACAAAAACTTAATTGCTATTGCTTGCATTAAGATGCAGCAGCTTAAAGAAATACTGAGGTTGGAAACAGTGCGAAAACGCTTAGAATGGCCTGTTCTGTGCATTTCAGACCAAATGAACACTACTTTAGTCAAATTGATTTCAAAGCATTTTAAAGGTTTTTACCTGCTTCAGGGATGTATTTGGAACATATCTAGCACAAAAACATTTTTGCCATTGCTTGCATGAAGATGCAGCAGCTTAAAGAAATACTGAGGTTGAAAACAGTGCGAAAACGCTTAGAATGGCCTGTTCTGTGCATTTCATACCACAAGACACTACGTTGTTCAAAGTAAAGTAAATGCATTTTAAAGGTGTTTACCTGCTTTAGGGATGTATTTGGATCATATCTAGCACAAAAACTTCATTGCCATTGCTTGCATTAAGATGCAGCAGCTCAAAGAAATATTGAGGTTGGAAACAGTGCGAAAACGCTTAGAATGGCCTGTTCTGTGCATTTCAGACCAAATGAACACTACTTTGGTCAAATTGATTTCAAAGCATTTTAAAGGTGTTTACCTTCTTCAGGGATGTATTTGGAACATATCTAGCACAAAAACTTCATTGCCATTGCTTGCATTAAGATGCAGCAGCTTAAAGAAATACTGAGGTTGGAAACAGTGCGAAAACGCGTAGAATGGCCTGTTCTGTGCATTTCAGACCACAAGACACTACTTTGTTCAAAGTAAAGTAAATGCATTTTAAAGGTGTTTACCTGCTTCCGGGATGTATTTGGAACATATCTAGCACAAAAACTTCATTGCCATTGCTTGCATTAAGATGCAGCAGCTTAAAGAAATACTGAGGTTGGAAACAGTGCGAAAACGCTTAGAATGGCCTGTTCTGTGCATTTCAGACCAAATGAACACTACTTTAGTCAAATTGATTTCAAAGCATTTTAAAGGTGTTTGCCTTCTTCAGGGATGTATTTGGAACATATCTACCACAAAAACTTCATTGCCATTGCTTGCATTAAGATGCAGCAGCTTAAAGAAATACTGAGGTTGGAAACAGTGCGAAAACGCTTAGAATGGCCTGTTCTGTGCATTTCAGACCACAAGACACTACTTTGTTCAAAGTAAAGTAAATGCATTTTAAAGGTGTTTGCCTGCTTCAGGGATGTATTTGGATCATATCTAGCACAAAAACTTAATTGCTATTGCTTGCATTAGGATGCAGCAGCTTAAAGAAATACTGAGGTTGGAAACAGTGCGAAAACGCTTAGAATGGCCTGTTCTGTGCATTTCAGACCAAATGAACACTACTTTAGTCAAATTGATTTCAAAGCATTTTAAAGGTGTTTGCCTTCTTCAGGGATGTATTTGGATCATATCTAGCACAAAAACTTTATTGCCATTGCTTGCATTAAGATGCAGCAGCTTAAAGAAATACTGAGGCTGGAAACAGTGCGAAAACGCTTAGAATGGCCTGTTCTGTGCATTTAAGACCAAAAGAAAAATACTTTGAACAAAGTGATTTAAATGCATTTTAAGGGTGTTTGCCTGCTTCAGGGGTGTATTTGGAACATATCTAGCACAAAAACTTCATTGCCATTGCTTCCATTAAGATGCAGCAGCTTAAAGAAATACTGAGGTTGGAAACAGTGCGAAAACGCTTAGAATGGCCTGTTCTGTGCATTTCAGAACAAATGAACACTACTTTAGTCAAATTGATTTCAAAGCATTTTAAAGGTGTTTGCCTGCTTCAGGGATGTATTTGGAACATATCTACCACAAAAACTTCATTGCCATTGCTTGCATTAAGATGCAGCAGCTTAAAGAAATACTGAGGTTGGAAACAGTGCGAAAACGCTTAGAATGGCCTGTTCTGTGCATTTCAGACCACAAGACACTACTTTGTTCAAAGTAAAGTAAATGCATTTTAAAGGTGTTTGCCTGCTTCAGGGATGTATTTGGATCATATCTAGCACAAAAACTTAATTGCTATTGCTTGCATTAAGATGCAGCAGCTTAAAGAAATACTGAGGTTGGAAACAGTGCGAAAACGCTTAGAATGGCCTGTTTTGTGCATTTCAGACCAAATGAACACTACTTTAGTCAAATTGATTTCAAAGCATTTTAAAGGTGTTTGCCTTCTTCAGGGATGTATTTGGAACATATCTAGCACAAAAACTTCATTGCCATTGCTTGCATTAAGATGCAGCAGCTTAAAGAAATACTGAGGTTGGAAACAGTGCGAAAACGCTCAGAATGGCCTGTTTTGTGCATTTCAGACCAAATGAACACTACTTTGGTCAAATTGATTTTAAAGCATTTTAAAGGTGTTTGTCTTCTTCAGGGATGTATTTGGAACATATCTAGCACAAAAACTTCATTGCCATTGCTTGCATTGAGATGCAGCAGCTTAAAGAAATACTGAGGTTGGAAACAGTGCGAAAACGCTTAGAATGGCCTGTTCTGTGCATTTCACACCAAATGAACACTACTTTAGTCAAATTGATTTCAAAGCATTTTAAAGGTGTTTGCCTTCTTCAGGGATGTATTTGGAACATATCTAGCACAAAAACTTCATTGCCATTGCTTGCATTAAGATGCAGCAGCTTAAAGAAATACTGAGGTTGGAAACAGTGCGAAAACGCGTAGAATGGCCTGTTCTGTGCATTTCAGACCACAAGACACTACTTTGTTCAAAGTAAAGTAAATGCATTTTAAAGGTGTTTGCCTTCTTCAGGGATGTATTTGGAACATATCTACCACAAAAACTTCATTGCCATTGCTTGCATTAGGATGCAGCAGCTTAAAGAAATACTGAGGTTGGAAACAGTGCGAAAACGCTTAGAATGGCCTGTTCTGTGCATTTCAGACCAAATGAACACTACTTTGGTCAAATTGATTTTAAAGCATTTTAAAGGTGTTTGTCTTCTTCAGGGATGTATTTGGAACATATCTAGCACAAAAACTTCATTGCCATTGCTTGCATTGAGATGCAGCAGCTTAAAGAAATACTGAGGTTGGAAACAGTGCGAAAACGCTTAGAATGGCCTGTTCTGTGCATTTCAGACCACAAAACATTACTTTGTTCAAAGTAAAGTAAATGCATTTTAAAGGTGTTTACCTGCTTCAGGGATGTATTTGGAACATATCTAGCACAAAAACTTCATTGCCATTGCTTGCATTAAGATGCAGCAGCTTAAAGAAATACTGAGGTTGGAAACAGTGCGAAAACGCTCAGAATGGCCTGTTTTGTGCATTTCACACCAAATGAACACTACTTTAGTCAAATTGATTTTAAAGCATTTTAAAGGTGTTTGCCTTCTTCAGGGATGTATTTGGAACATATCTACCACAAAAACTTCATTGCCATTGCTTGCATTAAGATGCAGCAGCTTAAAGAAATACTGAGGTTGGAAACAGTGCGAAAACGCTTAGAATGGCCTGTTCTGTGCATTTCAGACCACAAGACACTACTTTGTTCAAAGTAAAGTAAATGCATTTTAAAGGTGTTTGCCTGCTTCAGGGATGTATTTGGATCATATCTAGCACAAAAACTTCATTGCCATTGCTTGCATTAAGATGCAGCAGCTTAAAGAAATACTGAGGCTGGAAACAGTGCGAAAACGCTTAGAATGGCCTGTTCTGTGCATTTCAGGCCAAATGAACACTACTTTGGTCAAATTGATTTCAAAGCATTTTAAAGGTGTTTACCTTCTTCAGGGATGTATTTGGAACATATCTAGCACAAAAACTTCATTGCCATTGCTTGCATTAAGATGCAGCAGCTTAAAGAAATACTGAGGTTGGAAACAGTGCGAAAACGCGTAGAATGGCCTGTTCTGTGCATTTCAGACCACAAGACACTACTTTGTTCAAAGTAAAGTAAATGCATTTTAAAGGTGTTTACCTTCTTCAGGGATGTATTTGGAACATATCTAGCACAAAAACTTCATTGCCATTGCTTGCATTAAGATGCAGCAGCTTAAAGAAATACTGATGTTGGAAACAGTGCGTAAACGCTTAGAATGGCCTGTTCTGTGCATTTCAGACCAAATGAACACTACTTTAGTCAAATTGATTTCAAAGCATTTTATAGGTGTTTGCCTTCTTCAGGGGTGTATTTGGAACATATCTAGCACAAAAACTTCATTGCCATTGCTTGCATTAAGATGCAGCAGCTTAAAGAAATACTGAGGTTGGAAACAGTGCGAAAACGCTTAGAATGGCCTGTTCTGTGCATTTCAGAACAAATGAACACTACTTTAGTCAAATTGTTTTTAATGAAGTTTTTGTGCTAGATATGTTCCAAATACATCCCTGAAGCAGGTAAACACCTTTAAAATGCATTTACTTTACTTTGAACAAAGTAATTTTTTGTGGTCTGAAATGCACAGAACAGGCCATTCTAAGCGTTTTCGCACTGTTTCCAACCTCAGTATTTCTTTAAGCTGCTGCATCTTAATGCAAGCAATGGCAATGAAGTTTTTGTGCTAGATATGTTCCAAATACATCCCTGAAGAAGGCAAACACCTTTAAAATGCTTTAAAATCAATTTGACTAAAGTAGTGTTCATTTGGTGTGAAATGCACAAAACAGGCCATTCTGAGCGTTTTCGCACTGTTTCCAACCTCAGTATTTCTTTAAGCTGCTGCATCTTAATGCAAGCAATGGCAATGAAGTTTTTGTGCTAGATATGTTCCAAATACATCCCTGAAGAAGGCAAACACCTTTAAAATGCATTTACTTTACTTTGAACAAAGTAGTTTCTTGTGGTCTGAAATGCACAGAACAGGCCATTCTAAGCATTTTCGCACTGTTTCCAACCTCAGTATTTCTTTAAGCTGCTGCATCTTAATGCAAGCAATGGCAATGAAGTTTTTGTGCTAGATATGTTCCAAATACATCCCTGAAGAAGGCAAACACCTTTAAAATGCTTTAAAATCAATTTGACTAAAGTAGTGTTCATTTGGTGTGAAATTCACAAAACAGGCCATTCTGAGCGTTTTCGCACTGTTTCCAACCTCAGTATTTCTTTAAGCTGCTGCATCTTAATGCAAGCAATGGCAATGAAGTTTTTGTGCTAGATATGTTCCAAATACATCCCTGAAGAAGGCAAACACCTTTAAAATGCTTTAAAATCAATTTGACTAAAGTAGTGTTCATTTGGTGTGAAATGCACAAAACAGGCCATTCTTAGCGTTTTCGCACTGTTTATAACCTCAGTATTTCTTTAAGCTGCTGCATCTTAATGCCAGCAATGGCAATGAAATTTTTGTGCTAGATATGTTCCAAATACATCCCTGAAGAAGGCAAACACCTTTAAAATGCTTTGAAATCAATTTGACTAAAGTGGTGTTCATTTGGTCTGAAATGCACAGAACAGGCCATTCTAAGCGTTTTCGCACTGTTTCCAACCTCAGTATTTCTTTAAGCTGCTGCATCTTAATGCAAGCAATGGCAATGAAGTTTTTGTGCTAGATATGTTCCAAATACATCCCTGAAGAAGGCAAACACCTTTAAAATGCTTTAAAATCAATTTGACTAAAGTAGTGTTCATTTGGTGTGAAATGCACAAAACAGGCCATTCTGAGCGTTTTCGCACTGTTTCCAACCTCAGTATTTCTTTAAGCTGCTGCATCTTAATGCAAGCAATGGCAATGAAGTTTTTGTGCTAGATATGTTCCAAATACATCCCTGAAGAAGGCAAACACCTTTAAAATGCATTTACTTTACTTTGAACAAAGTAGTTTCTTGTGGTCTGAAATGCACAGAACAGGCCATTCTAAGCATTTTCGCACTGTTTCCAACCTCAGTATTTCTTTAAGCTGCTGCATCTTAATGCAAGCAATGGCAATGAAGTTTTTGTGCTAGATATGTTCCAAATACATCCCTGAAGCAGGCAAACACCTTTAAAATGCATTTACTTTACTTTGAACAAAGTAGTTTCTTGTGGTCTGAAATGCACAAAACAGGCCATTCTAAGCGTTTTCGCACTGTTTCCAACCTCAGTATTTCTTTAAGCTGCTGCATCTTAATGCAAGCAATGGCAATGAAGTTTTTGTGCTAGATATGTTCCAAATACATCCCTGAAGAAGGCAAACACCTTTAAAATGCTTTAAAATCAATTTGACTAAAGTAGTGTTCATTTGGTGTGAAATGCACAAAACAGGCCATTCTAAGCGTTTTCGCACTGTTTCCAACCTCAGTATTTCTTTAAGCTGCTGCATCTTAATGCCAGCAATGGCAATGAAATTTTTGTGCTAGATATGTTCCAAATACATCCCTGAAGAAGGCAAACACCTTTAAAATGCTTTGAAATCAATTTGACTAAAGTGGTGTTCATTTGGTCTGAAATGCACAGAACAGGCCATTCTAAGCGTTTTCGCAGTGTTTCCAACCTCAGTATTTCTTTAAGCTGCTGCATCTTAATGCAAGCAATGGCAATGAAGTTTTTGTGCTAGATATGTTCCAAATACATCCCTGAAGAAGGCAAACACCTTTAAAATGCTTTAAAATCAATTTGACTAAAGTAGTGTTCATTTGGTGTGAAATGCACAAAACAGGCCATTCTAAGCGTTTTCGCACTGTTTCCAACCTCAGTATTTCTTTAAGCTGCTGCATCTTAATGCCAGCAATGGCAATGAAATTTTTGTGCTAGATATGTTCCAAATACATCCCTGAAGAAGGCAAACACCTTTAAAATGCTTTGAAATCAATTTGACTAAAGTGGTGTTCATTTGGTCTGAAATGCACAGAACAGGCCATTCTAAGCGTTTTCGCAGTGTTTCCAACCTCAGTATTTCTTTAAGCTGCTGCATCTTAATGCAAGCAATGGCAATGAAGTTTTTGTGCTAGATATGTTCCAAATACATCCCTGAAGAAGGCAAACACCTTTAAAATGCTTTAAAATCAATTTGACTAAAGTAGTGTTCATTTGGTGTGAAATGCACAAAACAGGCCATTCTGAGCGTTTTCGCACTGTTTCCAACCTCAGTATTTCTTTAAGCTGCTGCATCTTAATGCAAGCAATGGCAATGAAGTTTTTGTGGTAGATATGTTCCAAATACATCCCTGAAGAAGGCAAACACCTTTAAAATGCTTTAAAATCAATTTGACTAAAGTAGTGTTCATTTGGTGTGAAATGCACAAAACAGGCCATTCTGAGCGTTTTCGCACTGTTTCCAACCTCAGTATTTCTTTAAGCTGCTGCATCTTAATGCAAGCAATGGCAATGAAGTTTTTGTGGTAGATATGTTCCAAATACATCCCTGAAGAAGGCAAACACCTTTAAAATGCATTTACTTTACTTTGAACAAAGTAGTTTCTTGTGGTCTGAAATGCACAGAACAGGCCATTCTAAGCGTTTTCGCTCTGTTTCCAACCTCAGTATTTCTTTAAGCTGCTGCATCTTAATGCAAGCAATGGCAATGAAGTTTTTGTGCTAGATATGTTCCAAATACATCCCTGAAGAAGGCAAACACCTTTAAAATGCTTTAAAAACAATTTGACTAAAGTAGTGTTCATTTGGTCTGAAATGCACAGAACAGGCCATTCTAAGCGTTTTCGCACTGTTTCCAACCTCAGTATTTCTTTAAGCTGCTGCATCTTAATGCAAGCAATGGCAATGAAGTTTTTCTGCTAGATATGATCCAAATACATCCCTGAAGAAGGCAAACACCTTTAAAATGCTTTAAAATCAATTTGACTAAAGTAGTGTTCATTTGGTGTGAAATTCACAAAACAGGCCATTCTGAGCGTTTTCGCACTGTTTCCAACCTCAGTATTTCTTTAAGCTGCTGCATCTTAATGCAAGCAATGGCAATTAAGTTTTTTTTGCTAGATATGATCCAAATACATCCCAGAAGCAGGTAAACACCTTTAAAATGCATTTACTTTACTTTGAAAAAAAAGTGTTTTTTGTTCTGAAATGCACAGAACAGGCCATTCTAAGCGTTTTCGCACTGTTTCCAACCTCAGTATTTATTTAAGCTGCTGCATCTTAATGCAAGCAATGGCAATGAAGTTTTTGTGCTAGATATGTTCCAAATACATCCCTGAAGAAGGCAAACACCTTTAAAATGCATTTACTTTACTTTGAACAAAGTAGTTTCTTGTGGTCTGAAATGCACAGAACAGGCCATTCTAAGCATTTTCGCACTGTTTCCAACCTCAGTATTTCTTTAAGCTGCTGCATCTTAATGCAAGCAATGGCAATGAAGTTTTTGTGCTAGATATGTTCCAAATACATCCCTGAAGCAGGCAAACACCTTTAAAATGCATTTACTTTACTTTGAACAAAGTAGTTTCTTGTGGTCTGAAATGCACAAAACAGGCCATTCTAAGCGTTTTCGCACTGTTTCCAACCTCAGTATTTCTTTAAGCTGCTGCATCTTAATGCAAGCAATGGCAATGAAGTTTTTGTGCTAGATATGTTCCAAATACATCCCTGAAGAAGGCAAACACCTTTAAAATGCTTTAAAATCAATTTGACTAAAGTAGTGTTCATTTGGTGTGAAATGCACAAAACAGGCCATTCTAAGCGTTTTCGCACTGTTTCCAACCTCAGTATTTCTTTAAGCTGCTGCATCTTAATGCCAGCAATGGCAATGAAGTTTTTGTGCTAGATATGTTCCAAATACATCCCTGAAGAAGGCAAACACCTTTAAAATGCATTTACTTTACTTTGAACAAAGTAGTTTCTTGTGGTCTGAAATGCACAGAACAGGCCATTCTAAGCATTTTCGCACTGTTTCCAACCTCAGTATTTCTTTAAGCTGCTGCATCTTAATGCAAGCAATGGCAATGAAGTTTTTGTGCTAGATATGTTCCAAATACATCCCTGAAGCAGGCAAACACCTTTAAAATGCATTTACTTTACTTTGAACAAAGTAGTTTCTTGTGGTCTGAAATGCACAAAACAGGCCATTCTAAGCGTTTTCGCACTGTTTCCAACCTCAGTATTTCTTTAAGCTGCTGCATCTTAATGCAAGCAATGGCAATGAAGTTTTTGTGCTAGATATGTTCCAAATACATCCCTGAAGAAGGCAAACACCTTTAAAATGCTTTAAAATCAATTTGACTAAAGTAGTGTTCATTTGGTGTGAAATGCACAAAACAGGCCATTCTAAGCGTTTTCGCACTGTTTCCAACCTCAGTATTTCTTTAAGCTGCTGCATCTTAATGCCAGCAATGGCAATGAAATTTTTGTGCTAGATATGTTCCAAATACATCCCTGAAGAAGGCAAACACCTTTAAAATGCTTTGAAATCAATTTGACTAAAGTGGTGTTCATTTGGTCTGAAATGCACAGAACAGGCCATTCTAAGCGTTTTCGCACTGTTTCCAACCTCAGTATTTCTTTAAGCTGCTGCATCTTAATGCAAGCAATGGCAATGAAGTTTTTGTGCTAGATATGTTCCAAATACATCCCTGAAGAAGGCAAACACCTTTAAAATGCTTTGAAATCAATTTGACTAAAGTGGTGTTCATTTGGTCTGAAATGCACAGAACAGGCCATTCTAAGCGTTTTCGCACTGTTTCCAACCTCAGTATTTCTTTAAGCTGCTGCATCTTAATGCAAGCAATGGCAATGAAGTTTTTGTGCTAGATATGTTCCAAATACATCCCTGAAGAAGGCAAACACCTTTAAAATGCATTTACTTTACTTTGAACAAAGTAGTTTCTTGTGGTCTGAAATGCACAGAACAGGCCATTCTAAGCATTTTCGCACTGTTTCCAACCTCAGTATTTCTTTAAGCTGCTGCATCTTAATGCAAGCAATGGCAATGAAGTTTTTGTGCTAGATATGTTCCAAATACATCCCTGAAGCAGGCAAACACCTTTAAAATGCATTTACTTTACTTTGAACAAAGTAGTTTCTTGTGGTCTGAAATGCACAAAACAGGCCATTCTAAGCGTTTTCGCACTGTTTCCAACCTCAGTATTTCTTTAAGCTGCTGCATCTTAATGCAAGCAATGGCAATGAAGTTTTTGTGCTAGATATGTTCCAAATACATCCCTGAAGAAGGCAAACACCTTTAAAATGCTTTAAAATCAATTTGACTAAAGTAGTGTTCATTTGGTGTGAAATGCACAAAACAGGCCATTCTAAGCGTTTTCGCACTGTTTCCAACCTCAGTATTTCTTTAAGCTGCTGCATCTTAATGCCAGCAATGGCAATGAAATTTTTGTGCTAGATATGTTCCAAATACATCCCTGAAGAAGGCAAACACCTTTAAAATGCTTTGAAATCAATTTGACTAAAGTGGTGTTCATTTGGTCTGAAATGCACAGAACAGGCCATTCTAAGCGTTTTCGCACTGTTTCCAACCTCAGTATTTCTTTAAGCTGCTGCATCTTAATGCAAGCAATGGCAATGAAGTTTTTGTGCTAGATATGTTCCAAATACATCCCTGAAGAAGGCAAACACCTTTAAAATGCTTTAAAATCAATTTGACTAAAGTAGTGTTCATTTGGTGTGAAATGCACAAAACAGGCCATTCTGAGCGTTTTCGCACTGTTTCCAACCTCAGTATTTCTTTAAGCTGCTGCATCTTAATGCAAGCAATGGCAATGAAGTTTTTGTGGTAGATATGTTCCAAATACATCCCTGAAGAAGGCAAACACCTTTAAAATGCTTTAAAATCAATTTGACTAAAGTAGTGTTCATTTGGTGTGAAATGCACAAAACAGGCCATTCTGAGCGGTTTCGCACTGTTTCCAACCTCAGTATTTCTTTAAGCTGCTGCATCTTAATGCAAGCAATGGCAATGAAGTTTTTGTGCTAGATATGTTCCAAATACATCCCTGAAGCAGGTAAACACCTTTAAAATGCATTTACTTTACTTTGAACAAAGTAGTTTCTTGTGGTCTGAAATGCACAGAACAGGCCATTCTAAGCGTTTTCGCTCTGTTTCCAACCTCAGTATTTCTTTAAGCTGCTGCATCTTAATGCAAGCAATGGCAATGAAGTTTTTGTGCTAGATATGTTCCAAATACATCCCTGAAGAAGGCAAACACCTTTAAAATGCTTTAAAAACAATTTGACTAAAGTAGTGTTCATTTGGTCTGAAATGCACAGAACAGGCCATTCTAAGCGTTTTCGCACTGTTTCCAACCTCAGTATTTCTTTAAGCTGCTGCATCTTAATGCAAGCAATGGCAATGAAGTTTTTGTGCTAGATATGATCCAAATACATCCCTGAAGAAGGCAAACACCTTTAAAATGCTTTAAAATCAATTTGACTAAAGTAGTGTTCATTTGGTGTGAAATTCACAAAACAGGCCATTCTGAGCGTTTTCGCACTGTTTCCAACCTCAGTATTTCTTTAAGCTGCTGCATCTTAATGCAAGCAATGGCAATGAAGTTTTTTTTGCTAGATATGATCCAAATACATCCCAGAAGCAGGTAAACACCTTTAAAATGCATTTACTTTACTTTGAAAAAAAAGTGTTTTTTGTTCTGAAATGCACAGAACAGGCCATTCTAAGCGTTTTCGCACTGTTTCCAACCTCAGTATTTATTTAAGCTGCTGCATCTTAATGCAAGCAATGGCAATGAAGTTTTTGTGCTAGATATGTTCCAAATACATCCCTGAAGAAGGCAAACACCTTTAAAATGCTTTAAAATCAATTTGACTAAAGTAGTGTTCATTTGGTGTGAAATGCACAAAACAGGCCATTCTGAGCGTTTTCGCACTGTTTCCAACCTCAGTATTTCTTTAAGCTGCTGCATCTTAATGCAAGCAATGGCAATGAAGTTTTTGTGCTAGATATGTTCCAAATACATCCCTGAAGCAGGCAAACACCTTTAAAATGCATTTACTTTACTTTGAACAAAGTAGTTTCTTGTGGTCTGAAATGCACAAAACAGGCCATTCTAAGCGTTTTCGCACTGTTTCCAACCTCAGTATTTCTTTAAGCTGCTGCATCTTAATGCAAGCAATGGCAATGAAGTTTTTGTGCTAGATATGTTCCAAATACATCCCTGAAGAAGGCAAACACCTTTAAAATGCTTTAAAATCAATTTGACTAAAGTAGTGTTCATTTGGTGTGAAATGCACAAAACAGGCCATTCTGAGCGTTTTCGCACTGTTTCCAACCTCAGTATTTCTTTAAGCTGCTGCATCTTAATGCAAGCAATGGCAATGAAGTTTTTGTGGTAGATATGTTCCAAATACATCCCTGAAGAAGGCAAACACCTTTAAAATGCTTTAAAATCAATTTGACTAAAGTAGTGTTCATTTGGTGTGAAATGCACAAAACAGGCCATTCTGAGCGTTTTCGCACTGTTTCCAACCTCAGTATTTCTTTAAGCTGCTGCATCTTAATGCAAGCAATGGCAATGAAGTTTTTGTGGTAGATATGTTCCAAATACATCCCTGAAGAAGGCAAACACCTTTAAAATGCATTTACTTTACTTTAAACAAAGTAGTTTCTTGTGGTCTGAAATGCACAGAACAGGCCATTCTAAGCGTTTTCGTACTGTTTCCAACCTCAGTATTTCTTTAAGCTGCTGCATCTTAATGCAAGCAATGGCAATGAAGTTTTTGTGCTAGATATGTTCCAAATACATCCCTGAAGAAGGCAAACACCTTTAAAATGCTTTGAAATCAATTTGACTAAAGTGGTGTTCATTTGGTCTGAAATGCACAGAACAGGCCATTCTAAGCGTTTTCGCACTGTTTCCAACCTCAGTATTTCTTTAAGCTGCTGCATCTTAATGCAAGCAATGGCAATGAAGTTTTTGTGGTAGATATGTTCCAAATACATCCCTGAAGAAGGCAAACACCTTTAAAATGCATTTACTTTACTTTGAACAAAGTAGTTTCTTGTGGTCTGAAATGCACAGAACAGGCCATTCTAAGCATTTTCGCACTGTTTCCAACCTCAGTATTTCTTTAAGCTGCTGCATCTTAATGCAAGCAATGGCAATGAAGTTTTTGTGCTAGATATGTTCCAAATACATCCCTGAAGCAGGCAAACACCTTTAAAATGCATTTACTTTACTTTGAACAAAGTAGTTTCTTGTGGTCTGAAATGCACAAAACAGGCCATTCTAAGCGTTTTCGCACTGTTTCCAACCTCAGTATTTCTTTAAGCTGCTGCATCTTAATGCAAGCAATGGCAATGAAGTTTTTGTGCTAGATATGTTCCAAATACATCCCTGAAGAAGGCAAACACCTTTAAAATGCTTTAAAATCAATTTGACTAAAGTAGTGTTCATTTGGTGTGAAATGCACAAAACAGGCCATTCTAAGCGTTTTCGCACTGTTTCCAACCTCAGTATTTCTTTAAGCTGCTGCATCTTAATGCCAGCAATGGCAATGAAATTTTTGTGCTAGATATGTTCCAAATACATCCCTGAAGAAGGCAAACACCTTTAAAATGCATTTACTTTACTTTGAAAAAAAACTGTTTTTTGTTCTGAAATGCACAGAACAGGCCATTCTAAGCGTTTTCGCACTGTTTCCAACCTCAGTATTTCTTTAAGCTGCTGCATCTTAATGCAAGCAATGGCAATGAAGTTTTTGTGCTAGATATGTTCCAAATACATCCCTGAAGAAGGCAAACACCTTTAAAATGCTTTAAAATCAATTTGACTAAAGTAGTGTTCATTTGGTGTGAAATGCACAAAACAGGCCATTCTGAGCGTTTTCGCACTGTTTCCAACCTCAGTATTTCTTTAAGCTGCTGCATCTTAATGCAAGCAATGGCAATGAAGTTTTTGTGGTAGATATGTTCCAAATACATCCCTGAAGAAGGCAAACACCTTTAAAATGCTTTAAAATCAATTTGACTAAAGTAGTGTTCATTTGGTGTGAAATGCACAAAACAGGCCATTCTGAGCGTTTTCGCACTGTTTCCAACCTCAGTATTTCTTTAAGCTGCTGCATCTTAATGCAAGCAATGGCAATGAAGTTTTTGTGGTAGATATGTTCCAAATACATCCCTGAAGAAGGCAAACACCTTTAAAATGCTTTAAAATCAATTTGACTGAAGTAGTGTTCATTTGGTGTGAAATGCACAAAACAGGCCATTCTAAGCGTTTTCGCACTGTTTCCAACCTCAGTATTTATTTAAGCTGCTGCATCTTAATGCAAGCAATGGCAATGAAGTTTTTGTGCTAGATATGGTCCAAATACATCCCTGAAGCAGGTAAACACCTTTAAAATGCATTTACTTTACTTTGAACAAAGTAGTTTCTTGTGGTCTGAAATGCACAGAACAGGCCATTCTAAGCGTTTTCGCACTGTTTCCAACCTCAGTATTTCTTTAAGCTGCTGCATCTTAATGCAAGCAATGGCAATGAAGTTTTTGTGCTAGATATGATCCAAATACATCCCTGAAGCAGGCAAACACCTTTAAAATGCATTTACTTTACTTCGAACAAAGTAGTTGCTTGTGGTCTGAAATGCACAGAACAGGCCATTCTAAGCGTTTTCGTACTGTTTCCAACCTCAGTATTTCTTTAAGCTGCTGCATCTTAATGCAAGCAATGGCAATGAAGTTTTTGTGCTAGATATGTTCCAAATACATCCCTGAAGAAGGCAAACACCTTTAAAATGCTTTAAAATCAATTTGACTAAAGTAGTGTTCATTTGGTGTGAAATTCACAAAACAGGCCATTCTGAGCGTTTTCGCACTGTTTCCAACCTCAGTATTTCTTTAAGCTGCTGCATCTTAATGCAAGCAATGGCAATGAAGTTTTTTTGCTAGATATGATCCAAATACATCCCAGAAGCAGGTAAACACCTTTAAAATGCATTTACTTTACTTTGAAAAAAAAGTGTTTTTTGTTCTGAAATGCACAGAACAGGCCATTCTAAGCGTTTTCGCACTGTTTCCAACCTCAGTATTTATTTAAGCTGCTGCATCTTAATGCAAGCAATGGCAATGAAGTTTTTGTGCTAGATATGTTCCAAATACATCCCTGAAGAAGGCAAACACCTTTAAAATGCTTTAAAATCAATTTGACTAAAGTAGTGTTCATTTGGTGTGAAATGCACAAAACAGGCCATTCTGAGCGTTTTCGCACTGTTTCCAACCTCAGTATTTCTTTAAGCTGCTGCATCTTAATGCAAGCAATGGCAATGAAGTTTTTGTGCTAGATATGATCCAAATACATCCCTGAAGCAGGCAAACACCTTTAAAATGCATTTACTTTACTTCGAAAAAAGTAGTTGCTTGTGGTCTGAAATGCACAGAACAGGCCATTCTAAGCGTTTTCGTACTGTTTCCAACCTCAGTATTTCTTTAAGCTGCTGCATCTTAATGCAAGCAATGGCAATGAAGTTTTTGTGCTAGATATGTTCCAAATACATCCCTGAAGAAGGCAAACACCTTTAAAATGCTTTAAAATCAATTTGACTAAAGTAGTGTTCATTTGGTGTGAAATTCACAAAACAGGCCATTCTGAGCGTTTTCGCACTGTTTCCAACCTCAGTATTTCTTTAAGCTGCTGCATCTTAATGCAAGCAATGGCAATGAAGTTTTTGTGCTAGATATGTTCCAAATACATCCCTGAAGCAGGCAAACACCTTTAAAATGCATTTACTTTACTTTGAACAAAGTAGTTTCTTGTGGTCTGAAATGCACAAAACAGGCCATTCTAAGCGTTTTCGCACTGTTTCCAACCTCAGTATTTCTTTAAGCTGCCTGCATCTTAATGCAAGCAATGGCAATGAAGTTTTTGTGCTAGATATGTTCCAAATACATCCCTGAAGAAGGCAAACACCTTTAAAATGCTTTAAAATCAATTTGACTAAAGTAGTGTTCATTTGGTGTGAAATGCACAAAACAGGCCATTCTGAGCGTTTTCGCACTGTTTCCAACCTCAGTATTTCTTTAAGCTGCTGCATCTTAATGCAAGCAATGGCAATGAAGTTTTTGTGGTAGATATGTTCCAAATACATCCCTGAAGAAGGCAAACACCTTTAAAATGCTTTAAAATCAATTTGACTAAAGTAGTGTTCATTTGGTGTGAAATGCACAAAACAGGCCATTCTGAGCGTTTTAGCACTGTTTCCAACCTCAGTATTTCTTTAAGCTGCTGCATCTTAATGCAAGCAATGGCAATGAAGTTTTTGTGGTAGATATGTTCCAAATACATCCCTGAAGAAGGCAAACACCTTTAAAATGCATTTACTTTACTTTAAACAAAGTAGTTTCTTGTGGTCTGAAATGCACAGAACAGGCCATTCTAAGCGTTTTCGTACTGTTTCCAACCTCAGTATTTCTTTAAGCTGCTGCATCTTAATGCAAGCAATGGCAATGAAGTTTTTGTGCTAGATATGTTCCAAATACATCCCTGAAGAAGGCAAACACCTTTAAAATGCTTTAAAATCAATTTGACTAAAGTAGTGTTCATTTGGTGTGAAATGCACAAAACAGGCCATTCTAAGCGTTTTCGCACTGTTTCCAACCTCAGTATTTCTTTAAGCTGCTGCATCTTAATGCCAGCAATGGCAATGAAATTTTTGTGCTAGATATGTTCCAAATACATCCCTGAAGAAGGCAAACACCTTTAAAATGCTTTGAAATCAATTTGACTAAAGTGGTGTTCATTTGGTCTGAAATGCACAGAACAGGCCATTCTAAGCGTTTTCGCACTGTTTCCAACCTCAGTATTTCTTTAAGCTGCTGCATCTTAATGCAAGCAATGGCAATGAAGTTTTTGTGGTAGATATGTTCCAAATACATCCCTGAAGAAGGCAAACACCTTTAAAATGCATTTACTTTACTTTGAAAAAAAACTGTTTTTTGTTCTGAAATGCACAGAACAGGCCATTCTAAGCGTTTTCGCACTGTTTCCAACCTCAGTATTTATTTAAGCTGCTGCATCTTAATGCAAGCAATGGCAATGAAGTTTTTGTGCTAGATATGTTCCAAATACATCCCTGAAGAAGGCAAACACCTTTAAAATGCTTTAAAATCAATTTGACTAAAGTAGTGTTCATTTGGTGTGAAATTCACAAAACAGGCCATTCTGAGCGTTTTCGCACTGTTTCCAACCTCAGTATTTCTTTAAGCTGCTGCATCTTAATGCAAGCAATGGCAATGAAGTTTTTGTGCTAGATATGTTCCAAATACATCCCTGAAGCAGGCAAACACCTTTAAAATGCATTTACTTTACTTTGAACAAAGTAGTTTCTTGTGGTCTGAAATGCACAAAACAGGCCATTCTAAGCGTTTTCGCACTGTTTCCAACCTCAGTATTTCTTTAAGCTGCTGCATCTTAATGCAAGCAATGGCAATGAAGTTTTTGTGCTAGATATGTTCCAAATACATCCCTGAAGAAGGCAAACACCTTTAAAATGCTTTAAAATCAATTTGACTAAAGTAGTGTTCATTTGGTGTGAAATGCACAAAACAGGCCATTCTGAGCGTTTTCGCACTGTTTCCAACCTCAGTATTTCTTTAAGCTGCTGCATCTTAATGCAAGCAATGGCAATGAAGTTTTTGTGGTAGATATGTTCCAAATACATCCCTGAAGAAGGCAAACACCTTTAAAATGCTTTAAAATCAATTTGACTAAAGTAGTGTTCATTTGGTGTGAAATGCACAAAACAGGCCATTCTGAGCGTTTTCGCACTGTTTCCAACCTCAGTATTTCTTTAAGCTGCTGCATCTTAATGCAAGCAATGGCAATGAAGTTTTTGTGGTAGATATGTTCCAAATACATCCCTGAAGAAGGCAAACACCTTTAAAATGCATTTACTTTACTTTAAACAAAGTAGTTTCTTGTGGTCTGAAATGCACAGAACAGGCCATTCTAAGCGTTTTCGTACTGTTTCCAACCTCAGTATTTCTTTAAGCTGCTGCATCTTAATGCAAGCAATGGCAATGAAGTTTTTGTGCTAGATATGTTCCAAATACATCCCTGAAGAAGGCAAACACCTTTAAAATGCTTTAAAATCAATTTGACTAAAGTAGTGTTCATTTGGTGTGAAATGCACAAAACAGGCCATTCTAAGCGTTTTCGCACTGTTTCCAACCTCAGTATTTCTTTAAGCTGCTGCATCTTAATGCCAGCAATGGCAATGAAATTTTTGTGCTAGATATGTTCCAAATACATCCCTGAAGAAGGCAAACACCTTTAAAATGCTTTGAAATCAATTTGACTAAAGTGGTGTTCATTTGGTCTGAAATGCACAGAACAGGCCATTCTAAGCGTTTTCGCACTGTTTCCAACCTCAGTATTTCTTTAAGCTGCTGCATCTTAATGCAAGCAATGGCCATGAAGTTTTTGTGGTAGATATGTTCCAAATACATCCCTGAAGAAGGCAAACACCTTTAAAATGCATTTACTTTACTTTGAAAAAAAACTGTTTTTTGTTCTGAAATGCACAGAACAGGCCATTCTAAGCGTTTTCGCACTGTTTCCAACCTCAGTATTTATTTAAGCTGCTGCATCTTAATGCAAGCAATGGCAATGAAGTTTTTGTGCTAGATATGTTCCAAATACATCCCTGAAGAAGGCAAACACCTTTAAAATGCTTTAAAATCAATTTGACTAAAGTAGTGTTCATTTGGTGTGAAATGCACAAAACAGGCCATTCTGAGCGTTTTCGCACTGTTTCCAACCTCAGTATTTCTTTAAGCTGCTGCATCTTAATGCAAGCAATGGCAATGAAGTTTTTGTGCTAGATATGATCCAAATACATCCCTGAAGCAGGCAAACACCTTTAAAATGCATTTACTTTACTTCGAACAAAGTAGTTGCTTGTGGTCTGAAATGCACAGAACAGGCCATTCTAAGCGTTTTCGTACTGTTTCCAACCTCAGTATTTCTTTAAGCTGCTGCATCTTAATGCAAGCAATGGCAATGAAGTTTTTGTGCTAGATATGTTCCAAATACATCCCTGAAGAAGGCAAACACCTTTAAAATGCTTTAAAATCAATTTGACTAAAGTAGTGTTCATTTGGTGTGAAATTCACAAAACAGGCCATTCTGAGCGTTTTCGCACTGTTTCCAACCTCAGTATTTCTTTAAGCTGCTGCATCTTAATGCAAGCAATGGCAATGAAGTTTTTGTGCTAGATATGTTCCAAATACATCCCTGAAGCAGGCAAACACCTTTAAAATGCATTTACTTTACTTTGAACAAAGTAGTTTCTTGTGGTCTGAAATGCACAAAACAGGCCATTCTAAGCGTTTTCGCACTGTTTCCAACCTCAGTATTTCTTTAAGCTGCTGCATCTTAATGCAAGCAATGGCAATGAAGTTTTTGTGCTAGATATGTTCCAAATACATCCCTGAAGAAGGCAAACACCTTTAAAATGCTTTAAAATCAATTTGACTAAAGTAGTGTTCATTTGGTGTGAAATGCACAAAACAGGCCATTCTGAGCGTTTTCGCACTGTTTCCAACCTCAGTATTTCTTTAAGCTGCTGCATCTTAATGCAAGCAATGGCAATGAAGTTTTTGTGGTAGATATGTTCCAAATACATCCCTGAAGAAGGCAAACACCTTTAAAATGCTTTAAAATCAATTTGACTAAAGTAGTGTTCATTTGGTGTGAAATGCACAAAACAGGCCATTCTGAGCGTTTTCGCACTGTTTCCAACCTCAGTATTTCTTTAAGCTGCTGCATCTTAATGCAAGCAATGGCAATGAAGTTTTTGTGGTAGATATGTTCCAAATACATCCCTGAAGAAGGCAAACACCTTTAAAATGCATTTACTTTACTTTAAACAAAGTAGTTTCTTGTGGTCTGAAATGCACAGAACAGGCCATTCTAAGCGTTTTCGTACTGTTTCCAACCTCAGTATTTCTTTAAGCTGCTGCATCTTAATGCAAGCAATGGCAATGAAGTTTTTGTGCTAGATATGTTCCAAATACATCCCTGAAGAAGGCAAACACCTTTAAAATGCTTTAAAATCAATTTGACTAAAGTAGTGTTCATTTGGTGTGAAATTCACAAAACAGGCCATTCTGAGCGGTTTCGCACTGTTTCCAACCTCAGTATTTCTTTAAGCTGCTGCATCTTAATGCAAGCAATGGCAATGAAGTTTTTTTGCTAGATATGATCCAAATACATCCCAGAAGCAGGTAAACACCTTTAAAATGCATTTACTTTACTTTGAAAAAAAAGTGTTTTTTGTTCTGAAATGCACAGAACAGGCCATTCTAAGCGTTTTCGCACTGTTTCCAACCTCAGTATTTATTTAAGCTGCTGCATCTTAATGCAAGCAATGGCAATGAAGTTTTTGTGCTAGATATGTTCCAAATACATCCCTGAAGCAGGTAAACACCTTTAAAATGCATTTACTTTACTTTGAACAAAGTAGTTTCTTGTGGTCTGAAATGCACAAAACAGGCCATTCTGAGCGTTTTCGCACTGTTTCCAACCTCAGTATTTCTTTAAGCTGCTGCATCTTAATGCAAGCAATGGCAATGAAGTTTTTGTGCTAGATATGTTGCAAATACATCCCTGAAGAAGGCAAACACCTTTAAAATGCTTTGAAATCAATTTGACTAAAGTTGTGTTCATTTGGTCTGAAATGCACAAAACAGGCCATTCTAAGCGTTTTCGCACTGTTTCCAACCTCAGTATTTCTTTAAGCTGCTGCATCTTAATGCAAGCAATGGCAATGAAGTTTTTGTGCTAGATATGTTCCAAATACATCCCTGAAGAAGGCAAACACTTTTAAAATGCTTTAAAATCAATTTGACTAAAGTAGTGTTCATTTGGTGTGAAATGCACAAAACAGGCCATTCTAAGCGTTTTCGCACTGTTTCCAACCTCAGTATTTCTTTAAGCTGCTGCATCTTAATGCAAGCAATGGCAATGAAGTTTTTGTGCTAGATATGATCCAAATACATCCCAGAAGCAGGTAAACACCTTTAAAATGCATTTACTTTACTTTGAAAAAAAAGTGTTTTTTGTTCTGAAATGCACAGAACAGGCCATTCTAAGCGTTTTCGCACTGTTTCCAACCTCAGTATTTATTTAAGCTGCTGCATCTTAATGCAAGCAATGGCAATGAAGTTTTTGTGCTAGATATGTTCCAAATACATCCCTGAAGAAGGCAAACACCTTTAAAATGCTTTAAAATCAATTTGACTAAAGTAGTGTTCATTTGGTGTGAAATGCACAAAACAGGCCATTCTGAGCGTTTTCGCACTGTTTCCAACCTCAGTATTTCTTTAAGCTGCTGCATCTTAATGCAAGCAATGGCAATGAAGTTTTTGTGCTAGATATGATCCAAATACATCCCTGAAGCAGGCAAACACCTTTAAAATGCATTTACTTTACTTCGAACAAAGTAGTTGCTTGTGGTCTGAAATGCACAGAACAGGCCATTCTAAGCGTTTTCGTACTGTTTCCAACCTCAGTATTTCTTTAAGCTGCTGCATCTTAATGCAAGCAATGGCAATGAAGTTTTTGTGCTAGATATGTTCCAAATACATCCCTGAAGAAGGCAAACACCTTTAAAATGCTTTAAAATCAATTTGACTAAAGTAGTGTTCATTTGGTGTGAAATTCACAAAACAGGCCATTCTGAGCGTTTTCGCACTGTTTCCAACCTCAGTATTTCTTTAAGCTGCTGCATCTTAATGCAAGCAATGGCAATGAAGTTTTTGTGCTAGATATGTTCCAAATACATCCCAGAAGCAGGTAAACACCTTTAAAATGCATTTACTTTACTTTGAAAAAAAAGTGTTTTTTGTTCTGAAATGCACAGAACAGGCCATTCTAAGCGTTTTCGCACTGTTTCCAACCTCAGTATTTATTTAAGCTGCTGCATCTTAATGCAAGCAATGGCAATGAAGTTTTTGTGCTAGATATGTTCCAAATACATCCCTGAAGCAGGTAAACACCTTTAAAATGCATTTACTTTACTTTGAACAAAGTAGTTTCTTGTGGTCTGAAATGCACAGAACAGGCCATTCTGAGCGTTTTCGCACTGTTTCCAACCTCAGTATTTCTTTAAGCTGCTGCATCTTAATGCAAGCAATGGCAATGAAGTTTTTGTGCTAGATATGTTGCAAATACATCCCTGAAGAAGGCAAACACCTTTAAAATGCTTTGAAATCAATTTGACTAAAGTTGTGTTCATTTGGTCTGAAATGCACAAAACAGGCCATTCTAAGCGTTTTCGCACTGTTTCCAACCTCAGTATTTCTTTAAGCTGCTGCATCTTAATGCAAGCAATGGCAATGAAGTTTTTGTGCTAGATATGTTCCAAATACATCCCTGAAGAAGGCAAACACTTTTAAAATGCTTTAAAATCAATTTGACTAAAGTAGTGTTCATTTGGTGTGAAATGCACAAAACAGGCCATTCTAAGCGTTTTCGCACTGTTTCCAACCTCAGTATTTCTTTAAGCTGCTGCATCTTAATGCAAGCAATGGCAATGAAGTTTTTGTGCTAGATATGATCCAAATACATCCCAGAAGCAGGTAAACACCTTTAAAATGCATTTACTTTACTTTGAAAAAAAAGTGTTTTTTGTTCTGAAATGCACAGAACAGGCCATTCTAAGCGTTTTCGCACTGTTTCCAACCTCAGTATTTATTTAAGCTGCTGCATCTTAATGCAAGCAATGGCAATGAAGTTTTTGTGCTAGATATGTTCCAAATACATCCCTGAAGAAGGCAAACACCTTTAAAATGCTTTAAAATCAATTTGACTAAAGTAGTGTTCATTTGGTGTGAAATGCACAAAACAGGCCATTCTGAGCGTTTTCGCACTGTTTCCAACCTCAGTATTTCTTTAAGCTGCTGCATCTTAATGCAAGCAATGGCAATGAAGTTTTTGTGGTAGATATGTTCCAAATACATCCCTGAAGAAGGCAAACACCTTTAAAATGCATTTACTTTACTTTAAACAAAGTAGTTTCTTGTGGTCTGAAATGCACAGAACAGGCCATTCTAAGCGTTTTCGTACTGTTTCCAACCTCAGTATTTCTTTAAGCTGCTGCATCTTAATGCAAGCAATGGCAATGAAGTTTTTGTGCTAGATATGTTCCAAATACATCCCTGAAGAAGGCAAACACCTTTAAAATGCTTTAAAATCAATTTGACTAAAGTAGTGTTCATTTGGTGTGAAATTCACAAAACAGGCCATTCTGAGCGGTTTCGCACTGTTTCCAACCTCAGTATTTCTTTAAGCTGCTGCATCTTAATGCAAGCAATGGCAATGAAGTTTTTTTGCTAGATATGATCCAAATACATCCCAGAAGCAGGTAAACACCTTTAAAATGCATTTACTTTACTTTGAAAAAAAAGTGTTTTTTGTTCTGAAAAGCACAGAACAGGCCATTCTAAGCGTTTTCGCACTGTTTCCAACCTCAGTATTTATTTAAGCTGCTGCATCTTAATGCAAGCAATGGCAATGAAGTTTTTGTGCTAGATATGTTGCAAATACATCCCTGAAGAAGGCAAACACCTTTAAAATGCTTTGAAATCAATTTGACTAAAGTTGTGTTCATTTGGTCTGAAATGCACAAAACAGGCCATTCTAAGCGTTTTCGCACTGTTTCCAACCTCAGTATTTCTTTAAGCTGCTGCATCTTAATGCAAGCAATGGCAATGAAGTTTTTGTGCTAGATATGTTCCAAATACATCCCTGAAGAAGGCAAACACCTTTAAAATGCTTTGAAATCAATTTGACTAAAGTAGTGTTCATTTGGTGTGAAATGCACAAAACAGGCCATTCTAAGCGTTTTCGCACTGTTTCCAACCTCAGTATTTCTTTAAGCTGCTGCATCTTAATGCAAGCAATGGCAATGAAGTTTTTGTGCTAGATATGTTCCAAATACATCCCTGAAGAAGGCAAACACCTTTAAAATGCTTTAAAATCAATTTGACTAAAGTAGTGTTCATTTGGTGTGAAATGCACAAAACAGGCCATTCTTAGCGTTTTCGCACTGTTTCCAACCTCAGTATTTCTTTAAGCTGCTGCATCTTAATGCCAGCAATGGCAATGAAATTTTTGTGCTAGATATGTTCCAAATACATCCCTGAAGAAGGCAAACACCTTTAAAATGCATTTACTTTACTTTGAAAAAAAACTGTTTTTTGTTCTGAAATGCACAGAACAGGCCATTCTAAGCGTTTTCGCACTGTTTCCAACCTCAGTATTTCTTTAAGCTGCTGCATCTTAATGCAAGCAATGGCAATGAAGTTTTTGTGCTAGATATGTTCCAAATACATCCCTGAAGAAGGCAAACACCTTTAAAATGCTTTAAAATCAATTTGACTAAAGTAGTGTTCATTTGGTGTGAAATGCACAAAACAGGCCATTCTGAGCGTTTTCGCACTGTTTCCAACCTCAGTATTTCTTTAAGCTGCTGCATCTTAATGCAAGCAATGGCAATGAAGTTTTTGTGGTAGATATGTTCCAAATACATCCCTGAAGAAGGCAAACACCTTTAAAATGCTTTAAAATCAATTTGACTAAAGTAGTGTTCATTTGGTGTGAAATGCACAAAACAGGCCATTCTGAGCGTTTTCGCACTGTTTCCAACCTCAGTATTTCTTTAAGCTGCTGCATCTTAATGCAAGCAATGGCAATGAAGTTTTTGTGGTAGATATGTTCCAAATACATCCCTGAAGAAGGCAAACACCTTTAAAATGCTTTAAAATCAATTTGACTGAAGTAGTGTTCATTTGGTGTGAAATGCACAAAACAGGCCATTCTAAGCGTTTTCGCACTGTTTCCAACCTCAGTATTTATTTAAGCTGCTGCATCTTAATGCAAGCAATGGCAATGAAGTTTTTGTGCTAGATATGGTCCAAATACATCCCTGAAGCAGGTAAACACCTTTAAAATGCATTTACTTTACTTTGAACAAAGTAGTTTCTTGTGGTCTGAAATGCACAGAACAGGCCATTCTAAGCGTTTTCGCACTGTTTCCAACCTCAGTATTTCTTTAAGCTGCTGCATCTTAATGCAAGCAATGGCAATGAAGTTTTTGTGCTAGATATGATCCAAATACATCCCTGAAGCAGGCAAACACCTTTAAAATGCATTTACTTTACTTCGAACAAAGTAGTTGCTTGTGGTCTGAAATGCACAGAACAGGCCATTCTAAGCGTTTTCGTACTGTTTCCAACCTCAGTATTTCTTTAAGCTGCTGCATCTTAATGCAAGCAATGGCAATGAAGTTTTTGTGCTAGATATGTTCCAAATACATCCCTGAAGAAGGCAAACACCTTTAAAATGCTTTAAAATCAATTTGACTAAAGTAGTGTTCATTTGGTGTGAAATTCACAAAACAGGCCATTCTGAGCGTTTTCGCACTGTTTCCAACCTCAGTATTTCTTTAAGCTGCTGCATCTTAATGCAAGCAATGGCAATGAAGTTTTTTTGCTAGATATGATCCAAATACATCCCAGAAGCAGGTAAACACCTTTAAAATGCATTTACTTTACTTTGAAAAAAAAGTGTTTTTTGTTCTGAAATGCACAGAACAGGCCATTCTAAGCGTTTTCGCACTGTTTCCAACCTCAGTATTTATTTAAGCTGCTGCATCTTAATGCAAGCAATGGCAATGAAGTTTTTGTGCTAGATATGTTCCAAATACATCCCTGAAGAAGGCAAACACCTTTAAAATGCTTTAAAATCAATTTGACTAAAGTAGTGTTCATTTGGTGTGAAATTCACAAAACAGGCCATTCTGAGCGTTTTCGCACTGTTTCCAACCTCAGTATTTCTTTAAGCTGCTGCATCTTAATGCAAGCAATGGCAATGAAGTTTTTGTGCTAGATATGATCCAAATACATCCCTGAAGCAGGCAAACACCTTTAAAATGCATTTACTTTACTTCGAAAAAAGTAGTTGCTTGTGGTCTGAAATGCACAGAACAGGCCATTCTAAGCGTTTTCGTACTGTTTCCAACCTCAGTATTTCTTTAAGCTGCTGCATCTTAATGCAAGCAATGGCAATGAAGTTTTTGTGCTAGATATGTTCCAAATACATCCCTGAAGAAGGCAAACACCTTTAAAATGCTTTAAAATCAATTTGACTAAAGTAGTGTTCATTTGGTGTGAAATTCACAAAACAGGCCATTCTGAGCGTTTTCGCACTGTTTCCAACCTCAGTATTTCTTTAAGCTGCTGCATCTTAATGCAAGCAATGGCAATGAAGTTTTTGTGCTAGATATGTTCCAAATACATCCCTGAAGCAGGCAAACACCTTTAAAATGCATTTACTTTACTTTGAACAAAGTAGTTTCTTGTGGTCTGAAATGCACAAAACAGGCCATTCTAAGCGTTTTCGCACTGTTTCCAACCTCAGTATTTCTTTAAGCTGCCTGCATCTTAATGCAAGCAATGGCAATGAAGTTTTTGTGCTAGATATGTTCCAAATACATCCCTGAAGAAGGCAAACACCTTTAAAATGCTTTAAAATCAATTTGACTAAAGTAGTGTTCATTTGGTGTGAAATGCACAAAACAGGCCATTCTGAGCGTTTTCGCACTGTTTCCAACCTCAGTATTTCTTTAAGCTGCTGCATCTTAATGCAAGCAATGGCAATGAAGTTTTTGTGGTAGATATGTTCCAAATACATCCCTGAAGAAGGCAAACACCTTTAAAATGCTTTAAAATCAATTTGACTAAAGTAGTGTTCATTTGGTGTGAAATGCACAAAACAGGCCATTCTGAGCGTTTTAGCACTGTTTCCAACCTCAGTATTTCTTTAAGCTGCTGCATCTTAATGCAAGCAATGGCAATGAAGTTTTTGTGGTAGATATGTTCCAAATACATCCCTGAAGAAGGCAAACACCTTTAAAATGCATTTACTTTACTTTAAACAAAGTAGTTTCTTGTGGTCTGAAATGCACAGAACAGGCCATTCTAAGCGTTTTCGTACTGTTTCCAACCTCAGTATTTCTTTAAGCTGCTGCATCTTAATGCAAGCAATGGCAATGAAGTTTTTGTGCTAGATATGTTCCAAATACATCCCTGAAGAAGGCAAACACCTTTAAAATGCTTTAAAATCAATTTGACTAAAGTAGTGTTCATTTGGTGTGAAATGCACAAAACAGGCCATTCTAAGCGTTTTCGCACTGTTTCCAACCTCAGTATTTCTTTAAGCTGCTGCATCTTAATGCCAGCAATGGCAATGAAATTTTTGTGCTAGATATGTTCCAAATACATCCCTGAAGAAGGCAAACACCTTTAAAATGCTTTGAAATCAATTTGACTAAAGTGGTGTTCATTTGGTCTGAAATGCACAGAACAGGCCATTCTAAGCGTTTTCGCACTGTTTCCAACCTCAGTATTTCTTTAAGCTGCTGCATCTTAATGCAAGCAATGGCAATGAAGTTTTTGTGGTAGATATGTTCCAAATACATCCCTGAAGAAGGCAAACACCTTTAAAATGCATTTACTTTACTTTGAAAAAAAACTGTTTTTTGTTCTGAAATGCACAGAACAGGCCATTCTAAGCGTTTTCGCACTGTTTCCAACCTCAGTATTTATTTAAGCTGCTGCATCTTAATGCAAGCAATGGCAATGAAGTTTTTGTGCTAGATATGTTCCAAATACATCCCTGAAGAAGGCAAACACCTTTAAAATGCTTTAAAATCAATTTGACTAAAGTAGTGTTCATTTGGTGTGAAATTCACAAAACAGGCCATTCTGAGCGTTTTCGCACTGTTTCCAACCTCAGTATTTCTTTAAGCTGCTGCATCTTAATGCAAGCAATGGCAATGAAGTTTTTGTGCTAGATATGTTCCAAATACATCCCTGAAGCAGGCAAACACCTTTAAAATGCATTTACTTTACTTTGAACAAAGTAGTTTCTTGTGGTCTGAAATGCACAAAACAGGCCATTCTAAGCGTTTTCGCACTGTTTCCAACCTCAGTATTTCTTTAAGCTGCTGCATCTTAATGCAAGCAATGGCAATGAAGTTTTTGTGCTAGATATGTTCCAAATACATCCCTGAAGAAGGCAAACACCTTTAAAATGCTTTAAAATCAATTTGACTAAAGTAGTGTTCATTTGGTGTGAAATGCACAAAACAGGCCATTCTGAGCGTTTTCGCACTGTTTCCAACCTCAGTATTTCTTTAAGCTGCTGCATCTTAATGCAAGCAATGGCAATGAAGTTTTTGTGGTAGATATGTTCCAAATACATCCCTGAAGAAGGCAAACACCTTTAAAATGCTTTAAAATCAATTTGACTAAAGTAGTGTTCATTTGGTGTGAAATGCACAAAACAGGCCATTCTGAGCGTTTTCGCACTGTTTCCAACCTCAGTATTTCTTTAAGCTGCTGCATCTTAATGCAAGCAATGGCAATGAAGTTTTTGTGGTAGATATGTTCCAAATACATCCCTGAAGAAGGCAAACACCTTTAAAATGCATTTACTTTACTTTAAACAAAGTAGTTTCTTGTGGTCTGAAATGCACAGAACAGGCCATTCTAAGCGTTTTCGTACTGTTTCCAACCTCAGTATTTCTTTAAGCTGCTGCATCTTAATGCAAGCAATGGCAATGAAGTTTTTGTGCTAGATATGTTCCAAATACATCCCTGAAGAAGGCAAACACCTTTAAAATGCTTTAAAATCAATTTGACTAAAGTAGTGTTCATTTGGTGTGAAATGCACAAAACAGGCCATTCTAAGCGTTTTCGCACTGTTTCCAACCTCAGTATTTCTTTAAGCTGCTGCATCTTAATGCCAGCAATGGCAATGAAATTTTTGTGCTAGATATGTTCCAAATACATCCCTGAAGAAGGCAAACACCTTTAAAATGCTTTGAAATCAATTTGACTAAAGTGGTGTTCATTTGGTCTGAAATGCACAGAACAGGCCATTCTAAGCGTTTTCGCACTGTTTCCAACCTCAGTATTTCTTTAAGCTGCTGCATCTTAATGCAAGCAATGGCCATGAAGTTTTTGTGGTAGATATGTTCCAAATACATCCCTGAAGAAGGCAAACACCTTTAAAATGCATTTACTTTACTTTGAAAAAAAACTGTTTTTTGTTCTGAAATGCACAGAACAGGCCATTCTAAGCGTTTTCGCACTGTTTCCAACCTCAGTATTTATTTAAGCTGCTGCATCTTAATGCAAGCAATGGCAATGAAGTTTTTGTGCTAGATATGTTCCAAATACATCCCTGAAGAAGGCAAACACCTTTAAAATGCTTTAAAATCAATTTGACTAAAGTAGTGTTCATTTGGTGTGAAATGCACAAAACAGGCCATTCTGAGCGTTTTCGCACTGTTTCCAACCTCAGTATTTCTTTAAGCTGCTGCATCTTAATGCAAGCAATGGCAATGAAGTTTTTGTGCTAGATATGATCCAAATACATCCCTGAAGCAGGCAAACACCTTTAAAATGCATTTACTTTACTTCGAACAAAGTAGTTGCTTGTGGTCTGAAATGCACAGAACAGGCCATTCTAAGCGTTTTCGTACTGTTTCCAACCTCAGTATTTCTTTAAGCTGCTGCATCTTAATGCAAGCAATGGCAATGAAGTTTTTGTGCTAGATATGTTCCAAATACATCCCTGAAGAAGGCAAACACCTTTAAAATGCTTTAAAATCAATTTGACTAAAGTAGTGTTCATTTGGTGTGAAATTCACAAAACAGGCCATTCTGAGCGTTTTCGCACTGTTTCCAACCTCAGTATTTCTTTAAGCTGCTGCATCTTAATGCAAGCAATGGCAATGAAGTTTTTGTGCTAGATATGTTCCAAATACATCCCTGAAGCAGGCAAACACCTTTAAAATGCATTTACTTTACTTTGAACAAAGTAGTTTCTTGTGGTCTGAAATGCACAAAACAGGCCATTCTAAGCGTTTTCGCACTGTTTCCAACCTCAGTATTTCTTTAAGCTGCTGCATCTTAATGCAAGCAATGGCAATGAAGTTTTTGTGCTAGATATGTTCCAAATACATCCCTGAAGAAGGCAAACACCTTTAAAATGCTTTAAAATCAATTTGACTAAAGTAGTGTTCATTTGGTGTGAAATGCACAAAACAGGCCATTCTGAGCGTTTTCGCACTGTTTCCAACCTCAGTATTTCTTTAAGCTGCTGCATCTTAATGCAAGCAATGGCAATGAAGTTTTTGTGGTAGATATGTTCCAAATACATCCCTGAAGAAGGCAAACACCTTTAAAATGCTTTAAAATCAATTTGACTAAAGTAGTGTTCATTTGGTGTGAAATGCACAAAACAGGCCATTCTGAGCGTTTTCGCACTGTTTCCAACCTCAGTATTTCTTTAAGCTGCTGCATCTTAATGCAAGCAATGGCAATGAAGTTTTTGTGGTAGATATGTTCCAAATACATCCCTGAAGAAGGCAAACACCTTTAAAATGCATTTACTTTACTTTAAACAAAGTAGTTTCTTGTGGTCTGAAATGCACAGAACAGGCCATTCTAAGCGTTTTCGTACTGTTTCCAACCTCAGTATTTCTTTAAGCTGCTGCATCTTAATGCAAGCAATGGCAATGAAGTTTTTGTGCTAGATATGTTCCAAATACATCCCTGAAGAAGGCAAACACCTTTAAAATGCTTTAAAATCAATTTGACTAAAGTAGTGTTCATTTGGTGTGAAATTCACAAAACAGGCCATTCTGAGCGGTTTCGCACTGTTTCCAACCTCAGTATTTCTTTAAGCTGCTGCATCTTAATGCAAGCAATGGCAATGAAGTTTTTTTGCTAGATATGATCCAAATACATCCCAGAAGCAGGTAAACACCTTTAAAATGCATTTACTTTACTTTGAAAAAAAAGTGTTTTTTGTTCTGAAATGCACAGAACAGGCCATTCTAAGCGTTTTCGCACTGTTTCCAACCTCAGTATTTATTTAAGCTGCTGCATCTTAATGCAAGCAATGGCAATGAAGTTTTTGTGCTAGATATGTTCCAAATACATCCCTGAAGCAGGTAAACACCTTTAAAATGCATTTACTTTACTTTGAACAAAGTAGTTTCTTGTGGTCTGAAATGCACAAAACAGGCCATTCTGAGCGTTTTCGCACTGTTTCCAACCTCAGTATTTCTTTAAGCTGCTGCATCTTAATGCAAGCAATGGCAATGAAGTTTTTGTGCTAGATATGTTGCAAATACATCCCTGAAGAAGGCAAACACCTTTAAAATGCTTTGAAATCAATTTGACTAAAGTTGTGTTCATTTGGTCTGAAATGCACAAAACAGGCCATTCTAAGCGTTTTCGCACTGTTTCCAACCTCAGTATTTCTTTAAGCTGCTGCATCTTAATGCAAGCAATGGCAATGAAGTTTTTGTGCTAGATATGTTCCAAATACATCCCTGAAGAAGGCAAACACTTTTAAAATGCTTTAAAATCAATTTGACTAAAGTAGTGTTCATTTGGTGTGAAATGCACAAAACAGGCCATTCTAAGCGTTTTCGCACTGTTTCCAACCTCAGTATTTCTTTAAGCTGCTGCATCTTAATGCAAGCAATGGCAATGAAGTTTTTGTGCTAGATATGATCCAAATACATCCCAGAAGCAGGTAAACACCTTTAAAATGCATTTACTTTACTTTGAAAAAAAAGTGTTTTTTGTTCTGAAATGCACAGAACAGGCCATTCTAAGCGTTTTCGCACTGTTTCCAACCTCAGTATTTATTTAAGCTGCTGCATCTTAATGCAAGCAATGGCAATGAAGTTTTTGTGCTAGATATGTTCCAAATACATCCCTGAAGAAGGCAAACACCTTTAAAATGCTTTAAAATCAATTTGACTAAAGTAGTGTTCATTTGGTGTGAAATGCACAAAACAGGCCATTCTGAGCGTTTTCGCACTGTTTCCAACCTCAGTATTTCTTTAAGCTGCTGCATCTTAATGCAAGCAATGGCAATGAAGTTTTTGTGCTAGATATGATCCAAATACATCCCTGAAGCAGGCAAACACCTTTAAAATGCATTTACTTTACTTCGAACAAAGTAGTTGCTTGTGGTCTGAAATGCACAGAACAGGCCATTCTAAGCGTTTTCGTACTGTTTCCAACCTCAGTATTTCTTTAAGCTGCTGCATCTTAATGCAAGCAATGGCAATGAAGTTTTTGTGCTAGATATGTTCCAAATACATCCCTGAAGAAGGCAAACACCTTTAAAATGCTTTAAAATCAATTTGACTAAAGTAGTGTTCATTTGGTGTGAAATTCACAAAACAGGCCATTCTGAGCGTTTTCGCACTGTTTCCAACCTCAGTATTTCTTTAAGCTGCTGCATCTTAATGCAAGCAATGGCAATGAAGTTTTTGTGCTAGATATGTTCCAAATACATCCCTGAAGCAGGCAAACACCTTTAAAATGCATTTACTTTACTTTGAACAAAGTAGTTTCTTGTGGTCTGAAATGCACAAAACAGGCCATTCTAAGCGTTTTCGCACTGTTTCCAACCTCAGTATTTCTTTAAGCTGCTGCATCTTAATGCAAGCAATGGCAATGAAGTTTTTGTGCTAGATATGTTCCAAATACATCCCTGAAGAAGGCAAACACCTTTAAAATGCTTTAAAATCAATTTGACTAAAGTAGTGTTCATTTGGTGTGAAATGCACAAAACAGGCCATTCTGAGCGTTTTCGCACTGTTTCCAACCTCAGTATTTCTTTAAGCTGCTGCATCTTAATGCAAGCAATAGCAATGAAGTTTTTGTGGTAGATATGTTCCAAATACATCCCTGAAGAAGGCAAACACCTTTAAAATGCTTTAAAATCAATTTGACTAAAGTAGTGTTCATTTGGTGTGAAATGCACAAAACAGGCCATTCTGAGCGTTTTCGCACTGTTTCCAACCTCAGTATTTCTTTAAGCTGCTGCATCTTAATGCAAGCAATGGCAATGAAGTTTTTGTGGTAGATATGTTCCAAATACATCCCTGAAGAAGGCAAACACCTTTAAAATGCATTTACTTTACTTTAAACAAAGTAGTTTCTTGTGGTCTGAAATGCACAGAACAGGCCATTCTAAGCGTTTTCGTACTGTTTCCAACCTCAGTATTTCTTTAAGCTGCTGCATCTTAATGCAAGCAATGGCAATGAAGTTTTTGTGCTAGATATGTTCCAAATACATCCCTGAAGCAGGCAAACACCTTTAAAATGCATTTACTTTACTTTGAACAAAGTAGTTTCTTGTGGTCTGAAATGCACAAAACAGGCCATTCTAAGCGTTTTCGCACTGTTTCCAACCTCAGTATTTCTTTAAGCTGCTGCATCTTAATGCAAGCAATGGCAATGAAGTTTTTGTGCTAGATATGTTCCAAATACATCCCTGAAGAAGGCAAACACCTTTAAAATGCTTTAAAATCAATTTGACTAAAGTAGTGTTCATTTGGTGTGAAATGCACAAAACAGGCCATTCTGAGCGTTTTCGCACTGTTTCCAACCTCAGTATTTCTTTAAGCTGCTGCATCTTAATGCAAGCAATGGCA
Organism: Macropodus opercularis; assembly: GCA_030770545.1. Lineage (NCBI taxonomy): Eukaryota > Metazoa > Chordata > Actinopteri > Anabantiformes > Osphronemidae > Macropodus > Macropodus opercularis. The sequence goes on along the minus strand of CM061094.1, from coordinate 4,051,204 downwards.
ATGAAGTTTTTGTGGTAGATATGTTCCAAATACATCCCTGAAGAAGGCAAACACCTTTAAAATGCTTTAAAATCAATTTGACTAAAGTAGTGTTCATTTGGTGTGAAATGCACAAAACAGGCCATTCTGAGCGTTTTCGCACTGTTTCCAACCTCAGTATTTCTTTAAGCTGCTGCATCTTAATGCAAGCAATGGCAATGAAGTTTTTGTGGTAGATATGTTCCAAATACATCCCTGAAGAAGGCAAACACCTTTAAAATGCATTTACTTTACTTTAAACAAAGTAGTTTCTTGTGGTCTGAAATGCACAGAACAGGCCATTCTAAGCGTTTTCGTACTGTTTCCAACCTCAGTATTTCTTTAAGCTGCTGCATCTTAATGCAAGCAATGGCAATGAAGTTTTTGTGCTAGATATGTTCCAAATACATCCCTGAAGAAGGCAAACACCTTTAAAATGCTTTAAAATCAATTTGACTAAAGTAGTGTTCATTTGGTGTGAAATTCACAAAACAGGCCATTCTGAGCGGTTTCGCACTGTTTCCAACCTCAGTATTTCTTTAAGCTGCTGCATCTTAATGCAAGCAATGGCAATGAAGTTTTTTTGCTAGATATGATCCAAATACATCCCAGAAGCAGGTAAACACCTTTAAAATGCATTTACTTTACTTTGAAAAAAAAGTGTTTTTTGTTCTGAAATGCACAGAACAGGCCATTCTAAGCGTTTTCGCACTGTTTCCAACCTCAGTATTTATTTAAGCTGCTGCATCTTAATGCAAGCAATGGCAATGAAGTTTTTGTGCTAGATATGTTCCAAATACATCCCTGAAGCAGGTAAACACCTTTAAAATGCATTTACTTTACTTTGAACAAAGTAGTTTCTTGTGGTCTGAAATGCACAAAACAGGCCATTCTGAGCGTTTTCGCACTGTTTCCAACCTCAGTATTTCTTTAAGCTGCTGCATCTTAATGCAAGCAATGGCAATGAAGTTTTTGTGCTAGATATGTTGCAAATACATCCCTGAAGAAGGCAAACACCTTTAAAATGCTTTGAAATCAATTTGACTAAAGTTGTGTTCATTTGGTCTGAAATGCACAAAACAGGCCATTCTAAGCGTTTTCGCACTGTTTCCAACCTCAGTATTTCTTTAAGCTGCTGCATCTTAATGCAAGCAATGGCAATGAAGTTTTTGTGCTAGATATGTTCCAAATACATCCCTGAAGAAGGCAAACACTTTTAAAATGCTTTAAAATCAATTTGACTAAAGTAGTGTTCATTTGGTGTGAAATGCACAAAACAGGCCATTCTAAGCGTTTTCGCACTGTTTCCAACCTCAGTATTTCTTTAAGCTGCTGCATCTTAATGCAAGCAATGGCAATGAAGTTTTTGTGCTAGATATGATCCAAATACATCCCAGAAGCAGGTAAACACCTTTAAAATGCATTTACTTTACTTTGAAAAAAAAGTGTTTTTTGTTCTGAAATGCACAGAACAGGCCATTCTAAGCGTTTTCGCACTGTTTCCAACCTCAGTATTTATTTAAGCTGCTGCATCTTAATGCAAGCAATGGCAATGAAGTTTTTGTGCTAGATATGTTCCAAATACATCCCTGAAGAAGGCAAACACCTTTAAAATGCTTTAAAATCAATTTGACTAAAGTAGTGTTCATTTGGTGTGAAATGCACAAAACAGGCCATTCTGAGCGTTTTCGCACTGTTTCCAACCTCAGTATTTCTTTAAGCTGCTGCATCTTAATGCAAGCAATGGCAATGAAGTTTTTGTGCTAGATATGATCCAAATACATCCCTGAAGCAGGCAAACACCTTTAAAATGCATTTACTTTACTTCGAACAAAGTAGTTGCTTGTGGTCTGAAATGCACAGAACAGGCCATTCTAAGCGTTTTCGTACTGTTTCCAACCTCAGTATTTCTTTAAGCTGCTGCATCTTAATGCAAGCAATGGCAATGAAGTTTTTGTGCTAGATATGTTCCAAATACATCCCTGAAGAAGGCAAACACCTTTAAAATGCTTTAAAATCAATTTGACTAAAGTAGTGTTCATTTGGTGTGAAATTCACAAAACAGGCCATTCTGAGCGTTTTCGCACTGTTTCCAACCTCAGTATTTCTTTAAGCTGCTGCATCTTAATGCAAGCAATGGCAATGAAGTTTTTGTGCTAGATATGTTCCAAATACATCCCTGAAGCAGGCAAACACCTTTAAAATGCATTTACTTTACTTTGAACAAAGTAGTTTCTTGTGGTCTGAAATGCACAAAACAGGCCATTCTAAGCGTTTTCGCACTGTTTCCAACCTCAGTATTTCTTTAAGCTGCTGCATCTTAATGCAAGCAATGGCAATGAAGTTTTTGTGCTAGATATGTTCCAAATACATCCCTGAAGAAGGCAAACACCTTTAAAATGCTTTAAAATCAATTTGACTAAAGTAGTGTTCATTTGGTGTGAAATGCACAAAACAGGCCATTCTGAGCGTTTTCGCACTGTTTCCAACCTCAGTATTTCTTTAAGCTGCTGCATCTTAATGCAAGCAATAGCAATGAAGTTTTTGTGGTAGATATGTTCCAAATACATCCCTGAAGAAGGCAAACACCTTTAAAATGCTTTAAAATCAATTTGACTAAAGTAGTGTTCATTTGGTGTGAAATGCACAAAACAGGCCATTCTGAGCGTTTTCGCACTGTTTCCAACCTCAGTATTTCTTTAAGCTGCTGCATCTTAATGCAAGCAATGGCAATGAAGTTTTTGTGGTAGATATGTTCCAAATACATCCCTGAAGAAGGCAAACACCTTTAAAATGCATTTACTTTACTTTAAACAAAGTAGTTTCTTGTGGTCTGAAATGCACAGAACAGGCCATTCTAAGCGTTTTCGTACTGTTTCCAACCTCAGTATTTCTTTAAGCTGCTGCATCTTAATGCAAGCAATGGCAATGAAGTTTTTGTGCTAGATATGTTCCAAATACATCCCTGAAGAAGGCAAACACCTTTAAAATGCTTTAAAATCAATTTGACTAAAGTAGTGTTCATTTGGTGTGAAATTCACAAAACAGGCCATTCTGAGCGGTTTCGCACTGTTTCCAACCTCAGTATTTCTTTAAGCTGCTGCATCTTAATGCAAGCAATGGCAATGAAGTTTTTTTGCTAGATATGATCCAAATACATCCCAGAAGCAGGTAAACACCTTTAAAATGCATTTACTTTACTTTGAAAAAAAAGTGTTTTTTGTTCTGAAAAGCACAGAACAGGCCATTCTAAGCGTTTTCGCACTGTTTCCAACCTCAGTATTTATTTAAGCTGCTGCATCTTAATGCAAGCAATGGCAATGAAGTTTTTGTGCTAGATATGTTGCAAATACATCCCTGAAGAAGGCAAACACCTTTAAAATGCTTTGAAATCAATTTGACTAAAGTTGTGTTCATTTGGTCTGAAATGCACAAAACAGGCCATTCTAAGCGTTTTCGCACTGTTTCCAACCTCAGTATTTCTTTAAGCTGCTGCATCTTAATGCAAGCAATGGCAATGAAGTTTTTGTGCTAGATATGTTCCAAATACATCCCTGAAGAAGGCAAACACCTTTAAAATGCTTTGAAATCAATTTGACTAAAGTAGTGTTCATTTGGTGTGAAATGCACAAAACAGGCCATTCTAAGCGTTTTCGCACTGTTTCCAACCTCAGTATTTCTTTAAGCTGCTGCATCTTAATGCAAGCAATGGCAATGAAGTTTTTGTGCTAGATATGTTCCAAATACATCCCTGAAGAAGGCAAACACCTTTAAAATGCTTTAAAATCAATTTGACTAAAGTAGTGTTCATTTGGTGTGAAATGCACAAAACAGGCCATTCTTAGCGTTTTCGCACTGTTTCCAACCTCAGTATTTCTTTAAGCTGCTGCATCTTAATGCCAGCAATGGCAATGAAATTTTTGTGCTAGATATGTTCCAAATACATCCCTGAAGAAGGCAAACACCTTTAAAATGCTTTGAAATCAATTTGACTAAAGTGGTGTTCATTTGGTCTGAAATGCACAGAACAGGCCATTCTAAGCGTTTTCGCACTGTTTCCAACCTCAGTATTTCTTTAAGCTGCTGCATCTTAATGCAAGCAATGGCAATGAAGTTTTTGTGGTAGATATGTTCCAAATACATCCCTGAAGAAGGCAAACACCTTTAAAATGCATTTACTTTACTTTGAACAAAGTAGTTTCTTGTGGTCTGAAATGCACAGAACAGGCCATTCTAAGCATTTTCGCACTGTTTCCAACCTCAGTATTTCTTTAAGCTGCTGCATCTTAATGCAAGCAATGGCAATGAAGTTTTTGTGCTAGATATGTTCCAAATACATCCCTGAAGCAGGCAAACACCTTTAAAATGCATTTACTTTACTTTGAACAAAGTAGTTTCTTGTGGTCTGAAATGCACAAAACAGGCCATTCTAAGCGTTTTCGCACTGTTTCCAACCTCAGTATTTCTTTAAGCTGCTGCATCTTAATGCAAGCAATGGCAATGAAGTTTTTGTGCTAGATATGTTCCAAATACATCCCTGAAGAAGGCAAACACCTTTAAAATGCTTTAAAATCAATTTGACTAAAGTAGTGTTCATTTGGTGTGAAATGCACAAAACAGGCCATTCTAAGCGTTTTCGCACTGTTTCCAACCTCAGTATTTCTTTAAGCTGCTGCATCTTAATGCCAGCAATGGCAATGAAATTTTTGTGCTAGATATGTTCCAAATACATCCCTGAAGAAGGCAAACACCTTTAAAATGCTTTGAAATCAATTTGACTAAAGTGGTGTTCATTTGGTCTGAAATGCACAGAACAGGCCATTCTAAGCGTTTTCGCACTGTTTCCAACCTCAGTATTTCTTTAAGCTGCTGCATCTTAATGCAAGCAATGGCAATGAAGTTTTTGTGGTAGATATGTTCCAAATACATCCCTGAAGAAGGCAAACACCTTTAAAATGCATTTACTTTACTTTGAAAAAAAAATGTTTTTTGTTCTGAAATGCACAGAACAGGCCATTCTAAGCGTTTTCGCACTGTTTCCAACCTCAGTATTTCTTTAAGCTGCTGCATCTTAATGCAAGCAATGGCAATGAAGTTTTTGTGCTAGATATGTTCCAAATACATCCCTGAAGAAGGCAAACACCTTTAAAATGCTTTAAAATCAATTTGACTAAAGTAGTGTTCATTTGGTGTGAAATGCACAAAAGAGGCCATTCTGAGCGTTTTCGCACTGTTTCCAACCTCAGTATTTCTTTAAGCTGCTGCATCTTAATGCAAGCAATGGCAATGAAGTTTTTGTGGTAGATATGTTCCAAATACATCCCTGAAGAAGGCAAACACCTTTAAAATGCATTTACTTTACTTTGAACAAAGTAGTTTCTTGTGGTCTGAAATGCACAGAACAGGCCATTCTAAGCGTTTTCGTACTGTTTCCAACCTCAGTATTTCTTTAAGCTGCTGCATCTTAATGCAAGCAATGGCAATGAAGTTTTTGTGCTAGATATGTTCCAAATACATCCCTGAAGAAGGCAAACACCTTTAAAATGCTTTAAAATCAATTTGACTAAAGTAGTGTTCATTTGGTGTGAAATTCACAAAACAGGCCATTCTGAGCGTTTTCGCACTGTTTCCAACCTCAGTATTTCTTTAAGCTGCTGTATCTTAATGCAAGCAATGGCAATGAAGTTTTTTTGCTAGATATGATCCAAATACATCCCAGAAGCAGGTAAACACCTTTAAAATGCATTTACTTTACTTTGAAAAAAAAGTGTTTTTTGTTCTGAAATGCACAGAACAGGCCATTCTAAGCGTTTTCGCACTGTTTCCAACCTCAGTATTTATTTAAGCTGCTGCATCTTAATGCAAGCAATGGCAATGAAGTTTTTGTGCTAGATATGTTCCAAATACATCCCTGAAGCAGGTAAACACCTTTAAAATGCATTTACTTTACTTTGAACAAAGTAGTTTCTTGTGGTCTGAAATGCACAGAACAGGCCATTCTAAGCGTTTTCGCACTGTTTCCAACCTCAGTATTTCTTTAAGCTGCTGCATCTTAATGCAAGCAATGGCAATGAAGTTTTTGTGCTAGATATGTTCCAAATACATCCCTGAAGCAGGTAAACACCTTTAAAATGCATTTACTTTACTTTGAACAAAGTAGTTTCTTGTGGTCTGAAATGCACAGAACAGGCCATTCTAAGCGTTTTCGCACTGTTTCCAACCTCAGTATTTCTTTAAGCTGCTGCATCTTAATGCAAGCAATGGCAATGAAGTTTTTGTGCTAGATATGTTCCAAATACATCCCTGAAGAAGGCAAACACCTTTAAAATGCTTTAAAAACAATTTGACTAAAGTAGTGTTCATTTGGTCTGAAATGCACAGAACAGGCCATTCTAAGCGTTTTCGCACTGTTTCCAACCTCAGTATTTCTTTAAGCTGCTGCATCTTAATGCAAGCAATGGCAATGAAGTTTTTGTGCTAGATATGATCCAAATACATCCCTGAAGCAGGCAAACACCTTTAAAATGCATTTACTTTACTTCGAACAAAGTAGTTGCTTGTGGTCTGAAATGCACAGAACAGGCCATTCTAAGCGTTTTCGTACTGTTTCCAACCTCAGTATTTCTTTAAGCTGCTGCATCTTAATGCAAGCAATGGCAATGAAGTTTTTGTGCTAGATATGTTCCAAATACATCCCTGAAGAAGGCAAACACCTTTAAAATGCTTTAAAATCAATTTGACTAAAGTAGTGTTCATTTGGTGTGAAATTCACAAAACAGGCCATTCTGAGCGTTTTCGCACTGTTTCCAACCTCAGTATTTCTTTAAGCTGCTGCATCTTAATGCAAGCAATGGCAATGAAGTTTTTGTGCTAGATATGTTCCAAATACATCCCTGAAGAAGGCAAACACCTTTAAAATGCTTTAAAATCAATTTGACTAAAGTAGTGTTCATTTGGTGTGAAATGCACAAAACAGGCCATTCTGAGCGTTTTCGCACTGTTTCCAACCTCAGTATTTCTTTAAGCTGCTGCATCTCAATGCAAGCAATGGCAATGAAGTTTTTTTGCTAGATATGATCCAAATACATCCCTGAAGAAGGCAAGCACCTTTAAAATGCATTTACTTTACTTTGAACAAAGTAGTTTCTTGTGGTCTGAAATGCACAGAACAGGCCATTCTAAGCGTTTTCGTACTGTTTCCAACCTCAGTATTTCTTTGAGCTGCTGCATCTTAATGCAAGCAATGGCAATGAAGTTTTTGTGCTAGATATGTTCCAAATACATCCCTGAAGAAGGCAAACACCTTTAAAATGCATTTACTTTACTTTGAACAAAGTAGTTTCTTGTGGTCTGAAATGCACAGAACAGGCCATTCTAAGCGTTTTCGTACTGTTTCCAACCTCAGTATTTCTTTAAGCTGCTGCATCTTAATGCAAGCAATGGCAATGAAGTTTTTGTGCTAGATATGTTCCAAATACATCCCTGAAGAAGGCAAACACCTTTAAAATGCTTTAAAATCAATTTGACTGCAGTAGTGTTCATTTGGTGTGAAATTCACAAAACAGGCCATTCTGAGCGTTTTCGCACTGTTTCCAACCTCAGTATTTCTTTAAGCTGCTGCATCTTAATGCAAGCAATGGCAATGAAGTTTTTTTGCTAGATATGATCCAAATACATCCCAGAAGCAGGTAAACACCTTTAAAATGCATTTACTTTACTTTGAAAAAAAAGTGTTTTTTGTTCTGAAATGCACAGAACAGGCCATTCTAAGCGTTTTCGCACTGTTTCCAACCTCAGTATTTCTTTAAGCTGCTGCATCTTAATGCAAGCAATGGCAATGAAGTTTTTGTGCTAGATATGTTCCAAATACATCCCTGAAGCAGGTAAACACCTTTAAAATGCATTTACTTTACTTTGAACAAAGTAGTTTCTTGTGGTCTGAAATGCACAAAACAGGCCATTCTGAGCGTTTTCGCACTGTTTCCAACCTCAGTATTTCTTTAAGCTGCTGCATCTTAATGCAAGCAATGGCAATGAAGTTTTTGTGCTAGATATGTTGCAAATACATCCCTGAAGAAGGCAAACACCTTTAAAATGCTTTGAAATCAATTTGACTAAAGTTGTGTTCATTTGGTCTGAAATGCACAAAACAGGCCATTCTAAGCGTTTTCGCACTGTTTCCAACCTCAGTATTTCTTTAAGCTGCTGCATCTTAATGCAAGCAATGGCAATGAAGTTTTTGTGCTAGATATGTTCCAAATACATCCCTGAAGAAGGCAAACACCTTTAAAATGCTTTAAAATCAATTTGACTAAAGTAGTGTTCATTTGGTGTGAAATGCACAAAACAGGCCATTCTAAGCATTTTCGCACTGTTTCCAACCTCAGTATTTCTTTAAGCTGCTGCATCTTAATGCAAGCAATGGCAATGAAGTTTTTGTGCTAGATATGTTCCAAATACATCCCTGAAGAAGGCAAACACCTTTAAAATGCTTTAAAATCAATTTGACTAAAGTAGTGTTCATTTGGTGTGAAATGCACAAAACAGGCCATTCTTAGCGTTTTCGCACTGTTTCCAACCTCAGTATTTCTTTAAGCTGCTGCATCTTCATGCCAGCAATGGCAATGAAATTTTTGTGCTAGATATGTTCCAAATACATCCCTGAAGAAGGCAAACACCTTTAAAATGCTTTGAAATCAATTTGACTAAAGTGGTGTTCATTTGGTCTGAAATGCACAGAACAGGCCATTCTAAGCGTTTTCGCACTGTTTCCAACCTCAGTATTTCTTTAAGCTGCTGCATCTTAATGCAAGCAATGGCAATGAAGTTTTTGTGGTAGATATGTTCCAAATACATCCCTGAAGAAGGCAAACACCTTTAAAATGCATTTACTTTACTTTGAACAAAGTAGTTTCTTGTGGTCTGAAATGCACAGAACAGGCCATTCTAAGCATTTTCGCACTGTTTCCAACCTCAGTATTTCTTTAAGCTGCTGCATCTTAATGCAAGCAATGGCAATGAAGTTTTTGTGCTAGATATGTTCCAAATACATCCCTGAAGCAGGCAAACACCTTTAAAATGCATTTACTTTACTTTGAACAAAGTAGTTTCTTGTGGTCTGAAATGCACAAAACAGGCCATTCTAAGCGTTTTCGCACTGTTTCCAACCTCAGTATTTCTTTAAGCTGCTGCATCTTAATGCAAGCAATGGCAATGAAGTTTTTGTGCTAGATATGTTCCAAATACATCCCTGAAGAAGGCAAACACCTTTAAAATGCTTTAAAATCAATTTGACTAAAGTAGTGTTCATTTGGTCTGAAATGCACAGAACAGGCCATTCTAAGCGTTTTCGCACTGTTTCCAACCTCAGTATTTCTTTAAGCTGCTGCATCTTAATGCAAGCAATGGCAATGAAGTTTTTGTGGTAGATATGTTCCAAATACATCCCTGAAGAAGGCAAACACCTTTAAAATGCATTTACTTTACTTTGAAAAAAAATGTTTTTTGTTCTGAAATGCACAGAACAGGCCATTCTAAGCGTTTTCGCACTGTTTCCAACCTCAGTATTTCTTTAAGCTGCTGCATCTTAATGCAAGCAATGGCAATGAAGTTTTTGTGCTAGATATGTTCCAAATACATCCCTGAAGAAGGCAAACACCTTTAAAATGCTTTAAAATCAATTTGACTAAAGTAGTGTTCATTTGGTGTGAAATGCACAAAAGAGGCCATTCTGAGCGTTTTCGCACTGTTTCCAACCTCAGTATTTCTTTAAGCTGCTGCATCTTAATGCAAGCAATGGCAATGAGGTTTTTGTGGTAGATATGTTCCAAATACATCCCTGAAGAAGGCAAACACCTTTAAAATGCATTTACTTTACTTTGAACAAAGTAGTTTCTTGTGGTCTGAAATGCACAGAACAGGCCATTCTAAGCGTTTTCGTACTGTTTCCAACCTCAGTATTTCTTTAAGCTGCTGCATCTTAATGCAAGCAATGGCAATGAAGTTTTTGTGCTAGATATGTTCCAAATACATCCCTGAAGAAGGCAAACACCTTTAAAATGCTTTAAAATCAATTTGACTAAAGTAGTGTTCATTTGGTGTGAAATTCACAAAACAGGCCATTCTGAGCGTTTTCGCACTGTTTCCAACCTCAGTATTTCTTTAAGCTGCTGCATCTTAATGCAAGCAATGGCAATGAAGTTTTTTTGCTAGATATGATCCAAATACATCCCAGAAGCAGGTAAACACCTTTAAAATGCATTTACTTTACTTTGAAAAAAAAGTGTTTTTTGTTCTGAAATGCACAGAACAGGCCATTCTAAGCGTTTTCGCACTGTTTCCAACCTCAGTATTTATTTAAGCTGCTGCATCTTAATGCAAGCAATGGCAATGAAGTTTTTGTGCTAGATATGTTCCAAATACATCCCTGAAGCAGGTAAACACCTTTAAAATGCATTTACTTTACTTTGAACAAAGTAGTTTTTTGTGGTCTGAAATGCACAGAACAGGCCATTCTAAGCGTTTTCGCACTGTTTCCAACCTCAGTATTTCTTTAAGCTGCTGCATCTTAATGCAAGCAATGGCAATGAAGTTTTTGTGCTAGATATGTTCCAAATACATCCCTGAAGCAGGTAAACACCTTTAAAATGCATTTACTTTACTTTGAACAAAGTAGTTTCTTGTGGTCTGAAATGCACAGAACAGGCCATTCTAAGCGTTTTCGCACTGTTTCCAACCTCAGTATTTCTTTAAGCTGCTGCATCTTAATGCAAGCAATGGCAATGAAGTTTTTGTGCTAGATATGTTCCAAATACATCCCTGAAGAAGGCAAACACCTTTAAAATGCTTTAAAAACAATTTGACTAAAGTAGTGTTCATTTGGTCTGAAATGCACAGAACAGGCCATTCTAAGCGTTTTCGCACTGTTTCCAACCTCAGTATTTCTTTAAGCTGCTGCATCTTAATGCAAGCAATGGCAATGAAGTTTTTGTGCTAGATATGATCCAAATACATCCCTGAAGCAGGCAAACACCTTTAAAATGCATTTACTTTACTTCGAACAAAGTAGTTGCTTGTGGTCTGAAATGCACAGAACAGGCCATTCTAAGCGTTTTCGTACTGTTTCCAACCTCAGTATTTCTTTAAGCTGCTGCATCTTAATGCAAGCAATGGCAATGAAGTTTTTGTGCTAGATATGTTCCAAATACATCCCTGAAGAAGGCAAACACCTTTAAAATGCTTTAAAATCAATTTGACTAAAGTAGTGTTCATTTGGTGTGAAATTCACAAAACAGGCCATTCTAAGCGTTTTCGCACTGTTTCCAACCTCAGTATTTATTTAAGCTGCTGCATCTTAATGCAAGCAATGGCAATGAAGTTTTTGTGCTAGATATGTTCCAAATACATCCCTGAAGCAGGTAAACACCTTTAAAATGCATTTACTTTACTTTGAACAAAGTAGTTTCTTGTGGTCTGAAATGCACAGAACAGGCCATTCTAAGCGTTTTCGCACTGTTTCCAACCTCAGTATTTCTTTAAGCTGCTGCATCTTAATGCAAGCAATGGCAATGAAGTTTTTTTGCTAGATATGATCCAAATACATCCCAGAAGCAGGTAAACACCTTTAAAATGCATTTACTTTACTTTGAAAAAAAAGTGTTTTTTGTTCTGAAATGCACAGAACAGGCCATTCTAAGCGTTTTCGCACTGTTTCCAACCTCAGTATTTATTTAAGCTGCTGCATCTTAATGCAAGCAATGGCAATGAAGTTTTTGTGCTAGATATGATCCAAATACATCCCTGAAGCAGGCAAACACCTTTAAAATGCATTTACTTTACTTCGAACAAAGTAGTTGCTTGTGGTCTGAAATGCACAGAACAGGCCATTCTAAGCGTTTTCGTACTGTTTCCAACCTCAGTATTTCTTTAAGCTGCTGCATCTTAATGCAAGCAATGGCAATGAAGTTTTTGTGCTAGATATGTTCCAAATACATCCCTGAAGAAGGCAAACACCTTTAAAATGCTTTAAAATCAATTTGACTAAAGTAGTGTTCATTTGGTGTGAAATTCACAAAACAGGCCATTCTGAGCGTTTTCGCACTGTTTCCAACCTCAGTATTTCTTTAAGCTGCTGCATCTTAATGCAAGCAATGGCAATGAAGTTTTTGTGCTAGATATGTTCCAAATACATCCCTGAAGAAGGCAAACACCTTTAAAATGCTTTAAAATCAATTTGACTAAAGTAGTGTTCATTTGGTGTGAAATGCACAAAACAGGCCATTCTGAGCGTTTTCGCACTGTTTCCAACCTCAGTATTTCTTTAAGCTGCTGCATCTCAATGCAAGCAATGGCAATGAAGTTTTTTTGCTAGATATGATCCAAATACATCCCTGAAGAAGGCAAGCACCTTTAAAATGCATTTACTTTACTTTGAACAAAGTAGTTTCTTGTGGTCTGAAATGCACAGAACAGGCCATTCTAAGCGTTTTCGTACTGTTTCCAACCTCAGTATTTCTTTAAGCTGCTGCATCTTAATGCAAGCAATGGCAATGAAGTTTTTGTGCTAGATATGTTCCAAATACATCCCTGAAGAAGGCAAACACCTTTAAAATGCATTTACTTTACTTTGAACAAAGTAGTTTCTTGTGGTCTGAAATGCACAGAACAGGCCATTCTAAGCGTTTTCGTACTGTTTCCAACCTCAGTATTTCTTTAAGCTGCTGCATCTTAATGCAAGCAATGGCAATGAAGTTTTTGTGCTAGATATGTTCCAAATACATCCCTGAAGAAGGCAAACACCTTTAAAATGCTTTAAAATCAATTTGACTAAAGTAGTGTTCATTTGGTGTGAAATTCACAAAACAGGCCATTCTGAGCGTTTTCGCACTGTTTCCAACCTCAGTATTTCTTTAAGCTGCTGCATCTTAATGCAAGCAATGGCAATGAAGTTTTTTTGCTAGATATGATCCAAATACATCCCAGAAGCAGGTAAACACCTTTAAAATGCATTTACTTTACTTTGAAAAAAAAGTGTTTTTTGTTCTGAAATGCACAGAACAGGCCATTCTAAGCGTTTTCGCACTGTTTCCAACCTCAGTATTTATTTAAGCTGCTGCATCTTAATGCAAGCAATGGCAATGAAGTTTTTGTGCTAGATATGTTCCAAATACATCCCTGAAGCAGGTAAACACCTTTAAAATGCATTTACTTTACTTTGAACAAAGTAGTTTCTTGTGGTCTGAAATGCACAGAACAGGCCATTCTAAGCGTTTTCGCACTGTTTCCAACCTCAGTATTTCTTTAAGCTGCTGCATCTTAATGCAAGCAATGGCAATGAAGTTTTTGTGCTAGATATGTTCCAAATACATCCCTGAAGCAGGTAAACACCTTTAAAATGCATTTACTTTACTTTGAACAAAGTAGTTTCTTGTGGTCTGAAATGCACAGAACAGGCCATTCTAAGCGTTTTCGCACTGTTTCCAACCTCAGTATTTCTTTAAGCTGCTGCATCTTAATGCAAGCAATGGCAATGAAGTTTTTGTGCTAGATATGTTCCAAATACATCCCTGAAGAAGGCAAACACCTTTAAAATGCTTTAAAAACAATTTGACTAAAGTAGTGTTCATTTGGTCTGAAATGCACAGAACAGGCCATTCTAAGCGTTTTCGCACTGTTTCCAACCTCAGTATTTATTTAAGCTGCTGCATCTTAATGCAAGCAATGGCAATGAAGTTTTTGTGCTAGATATGTTCCAAATACATCCCTGAAGCAGGTAAACACCTTTAAAATGCATTTACTTTACTTTGAACAAAGTAGTTTCTTGTGGTCTGAAATGCACAGAACAGGCCATTCTAAGCGTTTTCGCACTGTTTCCAACCTCAGTATTTCTTTAAGCTGCTGCATCTTAATGCAAGCAATGGTAATGAAGTTTTTGTGCTAGATATGTTCCAAATACATCCCTGAAGAAGGCAAACACCTTTAAAATGCTTTAAAAACAATTTGACTAAAGTAGTGTTCATTTGGTCTGAAATGCACAGAACAGGCCATTCTAAGCGTTTTCGCACTGTTTCCAACCTCAGTATTTCTTTAAGCTGCTGCATCTTAATGCAAGCAATGGCAATGAAGTTTTTGTGCTAGATATGATCCAAATACATCCCTGAAGCAGGCAAACACCTTTAAAATGCATTTACTTTACTTCGAACAAAGTAGTTGCTTGTGGTCTGAAATGCACAGAACAGGCCATTCTAAGCGTTTTCGTACTGTTTCCAACCTCAGTATTTCTTTAAGCTGCTGCATCTTAATGCAAGCAATGGCAATGAAGTTTTTGTGCTAGATATGTTCCAAATACATCCCTGAAGAAGGCAAACACCTTTAAAATGCTTTAAAATCAATTTGACTAAAGTAGTGTTCATTTGGTGTGAAATTCACAAAACAGGCCATTCTGAGCGTTTTCGCACTGTTTCCAACCTCAGTATTTCTTTAAGCTGCTGCATCTTAATGCAAGCAATGGCAATGAAGTTTTTGTGCTAGATATGTTCCAAATACATCCCTGAAGAAGGCAAACACCTTTAAAATGCTTTAAAATCAATTTGACTAAAGTAGTGTTCATTTGGTGTGAAATGCACAAAACAGGCCATTCTGAGCGTTTTCGCACTGTTTCCAACCTCAGTATTTCTTTAAGCTGCTGCATCTCAATGCAAGCAATGGCAATGAAGTTTTTTTGCTAGATATGATCCAAATACATCCCTGAAGAAGGCAAGCACCTTTAAAATGCATTTACTTTACTTTGAACAAAGTAGTTTCTTGTGGTCTGAAATGCACAGAACAGGCCATTCTAAGCGTTTTCGTACTGTTTCCAACCTCAGTATTTCTTTAAGCTGCTGCATCTTAATGCAAGCAATGGCAATGAAGTTTTTGTGCTAGATATGTTCCAAATACATCCCTGAAGAAGGCAAACACCTTTAAAATGCATTTACTTTACTTTGAACAAAGTAGTTTCTTGTGGTCTGAAATGCACAGAACAGGCCATTCTAAGCGTTTTCGTACTGTTTCCAACCTCAGTATTTCTTTAAGCTGCTGCATCTTAATGCAAGCAATGGCAATGAAGTTTTTGTGCTAGATATGTTCCAAATACATCCCTGAAGAAGGCAAACACCTTTAAAATGCTTTAAAATCAATTTGACTGCAGTAGTGTTCATTTGGTGTGAAATTCACAAAACAGGCCATTCTGAGCGTTTTCGCACTGTTTCCAACCTCAGTATTTCTTTAAGCTGCTGCATCTTAATGCAAGCAATGGCAATGAAGTTTTTTTGCTAGATATGATCCAAATACATCCCAGAAGCAGGTAAACACCTTTAAAATGCATTTACTTTACTTTGAAAAAAAAGTGTTTTTTGTTCTGAAATGCACAGAACAGGCCATTCTAAGCGTTTTCGCACTGTTTCCAACCTCAGTATTTATTTAAGCTGCTGCATCTTAATGCAAGCAATGGCAATGAAGTTTTTGTGCTAGATATGTTCCAAATACATCCCTGAAGCAGGTAAACACCTTTAAAATGCATTTACTTTACTTTGAACAAAGTAGTTTCTTGTGGTCTGAAATGCACAGAACAGGCCATTCTAAGCGTTTTCGCACTGTTTCCAACCTCAGTATTTCTTTAAGCTGCTGCATCTTAATGCAAGCAATGGCAATGAAGTTTTTGTGCTAGATATGTTCCAAATACATCCCTGAAGCAGGTAAACACCTTTAAAATGCATTTACTTTACTTTGAACAAAGTAGTTTCTTGTGGTCTGAAATGCACAAAACAGGCCATTCTGAGCGTTTTCGCACTGTTTCCAACCTCAGTATTTCTTTAAGCTGCTGTATCTTAATGCAAGCAATGGCAATGAAGTTTTTGTGCTAGATATGTTGCAAATACATCCCTGAAGAAGGCAAACACCTTTAAAATGCTTTGAAATCAATTTGACTAAAGTTGTGTTCATTTGGTCTGAAATGCACAAAACAGGCCATTCTAAGCGTTTTCGCACTGTTTCCAACCTCAGTATTTCTTTAAGCTGCTGCATCTTAATGCAAGCAATGGCAATGAAGTTTTTGTGCTAGATATGTTCCAAATACATCCCTGAAGAAGGCAAACACCTTTAAAATGCTTTAAAATCAATTTGACTAAAGTAGTGTTCATTTGGTGTGAAATGCACAAAACAGGCCATTCTAAGCATTTTCGCACTGTTTCCAACCTCAGTATTTCTTTAAGCTGCTGCATCTTAATGCAAGCAATGGCAATGAAGTTTTTGTGCTAGATATGTTCCAAATACATCCCTGAAGAAGGCAAACACCTTTAAAATGCTTTAAAATCAATTTGACTAAAGTAGTGTTCATTTGGTGTGAAATGCACAAAACAGGCCATTCTTAGCGTTTTCGCACTGTTTCCAACCTCAGTATTTCTTTAAGCTGCTGCATCTTAATGCCAGCAATGGCAATGAAATTTTTGTGCTAGATATGTTCCAAATACATCCCTGAAGAAGGCAAACACCTTTAAAATGCTTTGAAATCAATTTGACTAAAGTGGTGTTCATTTGGTCTGAAATGCACAGAACAGGCCATTCTAAGCGTTTTCGCACTATTTCCAACCTCAGTATTTCTTTAAGCTTCTGCATCTTAATGCAAGCAATGGCAATGAAGTTTTTGTGGTAGATATGTTCCAAATACATCCCTGAAGAAGGCAAACACCTTTAAAATGCATTTACTTTACTTTGAACAAAGTAGTTTCTTGTGGTCTGAAATGCACAGAACAGGCCATTCTAAGCATTTTCGCACTGTTTCCAACCTCAGTATTTCTTTAAGCTGCTGCATCTTAATGCAAGCAATGGCAATGAAGTTTTTGTGCTAGATATGTTCCAAATACATCCCTGAAGCAGGCAAACACCTTTAAAATGCATTTACTTTACTTTGAACAAAGTAGTTTCTTGTGGTCTGAAATGCACAAAACAGGCCATTCTAAGCGTTTTCGCACTGTTTCCAACCTCAGTATTTCTTTAAGCTGCTGCATCTTAATGCAAGCAATGGCAATGAAGTTTTTGTGCTAGATATGTTCCAAATACATCCCTGAAGAAGGCAAACACCTTTAAAATGCTTTAAAATCAATTTGACTAAAGTAGTGTTCATTTGGTCTGAAATGCACAGAACAGGCCATTCTAAGCGTTTTCGCACTGTTTCCAACCTCAGTATTTCTTTAAGCTGCTGCATCTTAATGCAAGCAATGGCAATGAAGTTTTTGTGGTAGATATGTTCCAAATACATCCCTGAAGAAGGCAAACACCTTTAAAATGCATTTACTTTACTTTGAAAAAAAATGTTTTTTGTTCTGAAATGCACAGAACAGGCCATTCTAAGCGTTTTCGCACTGTTTCCAACCTCAGTATTTCTTTAAGCTGCTGCATCTTAATGCAAGCAATGGCAATGAAGTTTTTGTGCTAGATATGTTCCAAATACATCCCTGAAGAAGGCAAACACCTTTAAAATGCTTTAAAATCAATTTGACTAAAGTAGTGTTCATTTGGTGTGAAATGCACAAAAGAGGCCATTCTGAGCGTTTTCGCACTGTTTCCAACCTCAGTATTTCTTTAAGCTGCTGCATCTTAATGCAAGCAATGGCAATGAGGTTTTTGTGGTAGATATGTTCCAAATACATCCCTGAAGAAGGCAAACACCTTTAAAATGCATTTACTTTACTTTGAACAAAGTAGTTTCTTGTGGTCTGAAATGCACAGAACAGGCCATTCTAAGCGTTTTCGTACTGTTTCCAACCTCAGTATTTCTTTAAGCTGCTGCATCTTAATGCAAGCAATGGCAATGAAGTTTTTGTGCTAGATATGTTCCAAATACATCCCTGAAGAAGGCAAACACCTTTAAAATGCTTTAAAATCAATTTGACTAAAGTAGTGTTCATTTGGTGTGAAATTCACAAAACAGGCCATTCTGAGCGTTTTCGCACTGTTTCCAACCTCAGTATTTCTTTAAGCTGCTGCATCTTAATGCAAGCAATGGCAATGAAGTTTTTTTGCTAGATATGATCCAAATACATCCCAGAAGCAGGTAAACACCTTTAAAATGCATTTACTTTACTTTGAAAAAAAAGTGTTTTTTGTTCTGAAATGCACAGAACAGGCCATTCTAAGCGTTTTCGCACTGTTTCCAACCTCAGTATTTATTTAAGCTGCTGCATCTTAATGCAAGCAATGGCAATGAAGTTTTTGTGCTAGATATGTTCCAAATACATCCCTGAAGCAGGTAAACACCTTTAAAATGCATTTACTTTACTTTGAACAAAGTAGTTTCTTGTGGTCTGAAATGCACAGAACAGGCCATTCTAAGCGTTTTCGCACTGTTTCCAACCTCAGTATTTCTTTAAGCTGCTGCATCTTAATGCAAGCAATGGCAATGAAGTTTTTGTGCTAGATATGTTCCAAATACATCCCTGAAGCAGGTAAACACCTTTAAAATGCATTTACTTTACTTTGAACAAAGTAGTTTCTTGTGGTCTGAAATGCACAGAACAGGCCATTCTAAGCGTTTTCGCACTGTTTCCAACCTCAGTATTTCTTTAAGCTGCTGCATCTTAATGCAAGCAATGGCAATGAAGTTTTTGTGCTAGATATGTTCCAAATACATCCCTGAAGAAGGCAAACACCTTTAAAATGCTTTAAAAACAATTTGACTAAAGTAGTGTTCATTTGGTCTGAAATGCACAGAACAGGCCATTCTAAGCGTTTTCGCACTGTTTCCAACCTCAGTATTTCTTTAAGCTGCTGCATCTTAATGCAAGCAATGGCAATGAAGTTTTTGTGCTAGATATGATCCAAATACATCCCTGAAGCAGGCAAACACCTTTAAAATGCATTTACTTTACTTCGAACAAAGTAGTTGCTTGTGGTCTGAAATGCACAGAACAGGCCATTCTAAGCGTTTTCGTACTGTTTCCAACCTCAGTATTTCTTTAAGCTGCTGCATCTTAATGCAAGCAATGGCAATGAAGTTTTTGTGCTAGATATGTTCCAAATACATCCCTGAAGAAGGCAAACACCTTTAAAATGCTTTAAAATCAATTTGACTAAAGTAGTGTTCATTTGGTGTGAAATTCACAAAACAGGCCATTCTGAGCGTTTTCGCACTGTTTCCAACCTCAGTATTTCTTTAAGCTGCTGCATCTTAATGCAAGCAATGGCAATGAAGTTTTTTTGCTAGATATGATCCAAATACATCCCAGAAGCAGGTAAACACCTTTAAAATGCATTTACTTTACTTTGAAAAAAAAGTGTTTTTTGTTCTGAAATGCACAGAACAGGCCATTCTAAGCGTTTTCGCACTGTTTCCAACCTCAGTATTTATTTAAGCTGCTGCATCTTAATGCAAGCAATGGCAATGAAGTTTTTGTGTTAGATATGTTCCAAATACATCCCTGAAGCAGGTAAACACCTTTAAAATGCATTTACTTTACTTTGAACAAAGTAGTTTCTTGTGGTCTGAAATGCACAGAACAGGCCATTCTAAGCGTTTTCGCACTGTTTCCAACCTCAGTATTTCTTTAAGCTGCTGCATCTTAATGCAAGCAATGGCAATGAAGTTTTTTTGCTAGATATGATCCAAATACATCCCAGAAGCAGGTAAACACCTTTAAAATGCATTTACTTTACTTTGAAAAAAAAGTGTTTTTTGTTCTGAAATGCACAGAACAGGCCATTCTAAGCGTTTTCGCACTGTTTCCAACCTCAGTATTTATTTAAGCTGCTGCATCTTAATGCAAGCAATGGCAATGAAGTTTTTGTGCTAGATATGATCCAAATACATCCCTGAAGCAGGCAAACACCTTTAAAATGCATTTACTTTACTTCGAACAAAGTAGTTGCTTGTGGTCTGAAATGCACAGAACAGGCCATTCTAAGCGTTTTCGTACTGTTTCCAACCTCAGTATTTCTTTAAGCTGCTGCATCTTAATGCAAGCAATGGCAATGAAGTTTTTGTGCTAGATATGTTCCAAATACATCCCTGAAGAAGGCAAACACCTTTAAAATGCTTTAAAATCAATTTGACTAAAGTAGTGTTCATTTGGTGTGAAATTCACAAAACAGGCCATTCTGAGCGTTTTCGCACTGTTTCCAACCTCAGTATTTCTTTAAGCTGCTGCATCTTAATGCAAGCAATGGCAATGAAGTTTTTGTGCTAGATATGTTCCAAATACATCCCTGAAGAAGGCAAACACCTTTAAAATGCTTTAAAATCAATTTGACTAAAGTAGTGTTCATTTGGTGTGAAATGCACAAAACAGGCCATTCTGAGCGTTTTCGCACTGTTTCCAACCTCAGTATTTCTTTAAGCTGCTGCATCTCAATGCAAGCAATGGCAATGAAGTTTTTTTGCTAGATATGATCCAAATACATCCCTGAAGAAGGCAAGCACCTTTAAAATGCATTTACTTTACTTTGAACAAAGTAGTTTCTTGTGGTCTGAAATGCACAGAACAGGCCATTCTAAGCGTTTTCGTACTGTTTCCAACCTCAGTATTTCTTTAAGCTGCTGCATCTTAATGCAAGCAATGGCAATGAAGTTTTTGTGCTAGATATGTTCCAAATACATCCCTGAAGAAGGCAAACACCTTTAAAATGCATTTACTTTACTTTGAACAAAGTAGTTTCTTGTGGTCTGAAATGCACAGAACAGGCCATTCTAAGCGTTTTCGTACTGTTTCCAACCTCAGTATTTCTTTAAGCTGCTGCATCTTAATGCAAGCAATGGCAATGAAGTTTTTGTGCTAGATATGTTCCAAATACATCCCTGAAGAAGGCAAACACCTTTAAAATGCTTTAAAATCAATTTGACTAAAGTAGTGTTCATTTGGTGTGAAATTCACAAAACAGGCCATTCTGAGCGTTTTCGCACTGTTTCCAACCTCAGTATTTCTTTAAGCTGCTGCATCTTAATGCAAGCAATGGCAATGAAGTTTTTTTGCTAGATATGATCCAAATACATCCCAGAAGCAGGTAAACACCTTTAAAATGCATTTACTTTACTTTGAAAAAAAAGTGTTTTTTGTTCTGAAATGCACAGAACAGGCCATTCTAAGCGTTTTCGCACTGTTTCCAACCTCAGTATTTATTTAAGCTGCTGCATCTTAATGCAAGCAATGGCAATGAAGTTTTTGTGCTAGATATGTTCCAAATACATCCCTGAAGCAGGTAAACACCTTTAAAATGCATTTACTTTACTTTGAACAAAGTAGTTTCTTGTGGTCTGAAATGCACAGAACAGGCCATTCTAAGCGTTTTCGCACTGTTTCCAACCTCAGTATTTCTTTAAGCTGCTGCATCTTAATGCAAGCAATGGCAATGAAGTTTTTGTGCTAGATATGTTCCAAATACATCCCTGAAGCAGGTAAACACCTTTAAAATGCATTTACTTTACTTTGAACAAAGTAGTTTCTTGTGGTCTGAAATGCACAGAACAGGCCATTCTAAGCGTTTTCGCACTGTTTCCAACCTCAGTATTTCTTTAAGCTGCTGCATCTTAATGCAAGCAATGGCAATGAAGTTTTTGTGCTAGATATGTTCCAAATACATCCCTGAAGAAGGCAAACACCTTTAAAATGCTTTAAAAACAATTTGACTAAAGTAGTGTTCATTTGGTCTGAAATGCACAGAACAGGCCATTCTAAGCGTTTTCGCACTGTTTCCAACCTCAGTATTTCTTTAAGCTGCTGCATCTTAATGCAAGCAATGGCAATGAAGTTTTTGTGCTAGATATGTTCCAAATACATCCCTGAAGCAGGTAAACACCTTTAAAATGCATTTACTTTACTTTGAACAAAGTAGTTTCTTGTGGTCTGAAATGCACAGAACAGGCCATTCTAAGCGTTTTCGCACTGTTTCCAACCTCAGTATTTCTTTAAGCTGCTGCATCTTAATGCAAGCAATGGCAATGAAGTTTTTGTGCTAGATATGTTCCAAATACATCCCTGAAGCAGGTAAACACCTTTAAAATGCATTTACTTTACTTTGAACAAAGTAGTTTCTTGTGGTCTGAAATGCACAGAACAGGCCATTCTAAGCGTTTTCGCACTGTTTCCAACCTCAGTATTTCTTTAAGCTGCTGCATCTTAATGCAAGCAATGGCAATGAAGTTTTTGTGCTAGATATGTTCCAAATACATCCCTGAAGCAGGTAAACACCTTTAAAATGCATTTACTTTACTTTGAACAAAGTAGTTTCTTGTGGTCTGAAATGCACAGAACAGGCCATTCTAAGCGTTTTCGCACTGTTTCCAACCTCAGTATTTCTTTAAGCTGCTGCATCTTAATGCAAGCAATGGCAATGAAGTTTTTGTGGTAGATATGTTCCAAATACATCCCTGAAGAAGGCAAACACCTTTAAAATGCTTTAAAATCAATTTGACTAAAGTAGTGTTCATTTGGTGTGAAATGCACAAAACAGGCCATTCTGAGCGTTTTCGCACTGTTTCCAACCTCAGTATTTCTTTAAGCTGCTGCATCTTAATGCAAGCAATGGCAATGAAGTTTTTGTGCTAGATATGTTCCAAATACATCCCTGAAGAAGGCAAACACCTTTAAAATGCTTTGAAATCAATTTGACTAAAGTTGTGTTCATTTGGTCTGAAATGCACAAAACAGGCCATTCTAAGCGTTTTCGCACTGTTTCCAACCTCAGTATTTCTTTAAGCTGCTGCATCTTAATGCAAGCAATGGCAATGAAGTTTTTGTGCTAGATATGTTCCAAATACATCCCTGAAGAAGGCAAACACCTTTAAAATGCTTTAAAATCAATTTGACTAAAGTAGTGTTCATTTGGTGTGAAATGCACAAAACAGGCCATTCTAAGCGTTTTCGCACTGTTTCCAACCTCAGTATTTCTTTAAGCTGCTGCATCTTAATGCAAGCAATGGCAATGAAGTTTTTGTGCTAGATATGTTCCAAATACATCCCTGAAGAAGGCAAACACCTTTAAAATGCTTTAAAATCAATTTGACTAAAGTAGTGTTCATTTGGTGTGAAATGCACAAAACAGGCCATTCTAAGCGTTTTCGCACTGTTTCCAACCTCAGTATTTCTTTAAGCTGCTGCATCTTAATGCAAGCAATGGCAATGAAGTTTTTGTGGTAGATATGTTCCAAATACATCCCTGAAGAAGGCAAACACCTTTAAAATGCATTTACTTTACTTTGAACAAAGTAGTTTCTTGTGGTCTGAAATGCACAGAACAGGCCATTCTAAGCATTTTCGCACTGTTTCCAACCTCAGTATTTCTTTAAGCTGCTGCATGTTAATGCAAGCAATGGCAATGAAGTTTTTGTGCTAGATATGTTCCAAATACATCCCTGAAGCAGGCAAACACCTTTAAAATGCATTTACTTTACTTTGAACAAAGTAGTTTCTTGTGGTCTGAAATGCACAAAACAGGCCATTCTAAGCGTTTTCGCACTGTTTCCAACCTCAGTATTTCTTTAAGCTGCTGCATCTTAATGCAAGCAATGGCAATGAAGTTTTTGTGCTAGATATGTTCCAAATACATCCCTGAAGAAGGCAAACACCTTTAAAATGCTTTAAAATCAATTTGACTAAAGTAGTGTTCATTTGGTGTGAAATGCACAAAACAGGCCATTCTAAGCGTTTTCGCACTGTTTCCAACCTCAGTATTTCTTTAAGCTGCTGCATCTTAATGCCAGCAATGGCAATGAAATTTTTGTGCTAGATATGTTCCAAATACATCCCTGAAGAAGGCAAACACCTTTAAAATGCTTTGAAATCAATTTGACTAAAGTGGTGTTCATTTGGTCTGAAATGCACAGAACAGGCCATTCTAAGCGTTTTCGCACTGTTTCCAACCTCAGTATTTCTTTAAGCTGCTGCATCTTAATGCAAGCAATGGCAATGAAGTTTTTGTGGTAGATATGTTCCAAATACATCCCTGAAGAAGGCAAACACCTTTAAAATGCATTTACTTTACTTTGAAAAAAAACTGTTTTTTGTTCTGAAATGCACAGAACAGGCCATTCTAAGCGTTTTCGCACTGTTTCCAACCTCAGTATTTCTTTAAGCTGCTGCATCTTAATGCAAGCAATGGCAATGAAGTTTTTGTGCTAGATATGTTCCAAATACATCCCTGAAGAAGGCAAACACCTTTAAAATGCTTTAAAATCAATTTGACTAAAGTAGTGTTCATTTGGTGTGAAATGCACAGAACAGGCCATTCTAAGCGTTTTCGCACTGTTTCCAACCTCAGTATTTCTTTAAGCTGCTGCATCTTAATGCAAGCAATGGCAATGAAGTTTTTGTGCTAGATATGATCCAAATACATCCCTGAAGCAGGCAAACACCTTTAAAATGCATTTACTTTACTTCGAACAAAGTAGTTGCTTGTAGTCTGAAATGCACAGAACAGGCCATTCTAAGCGTTTTCGTACTGTTTCCAACCTCAGTATTTCTTTAAGCTGCTGCATCTTAATGCAAGCAATGGCAATGAAGTTTTTGTGCTAGATATGTTCCAAATACATCCCTGAAGAAGGCAAACACCTTTAAAATGCTTTAAAATCAATTTGACTAAAGTAGTGTTCATTTGGTGTGAAATTCACAAAACAGGCCATTCTGAGCGTTTTCGCACTGTTTCCAACCTCAGTATTTCTTTAAGCTGCTGCATCTTAATGCAAGCAATGGCAATGAAGTTTTTGTGCTAGATATGATCCAAATACATCCCTGAAGCAGGCAAACACCTTTAAAATGCATTTACTTTACTTCGAACAAAGTAGTTTCTTGTGGTCTGAAATGCACAGAACAGGCCATTCTAAGCGTTTTCGCACTGTTTCCAACCTCAGTATTTCTTTAAGCTGCTGCATCTTAATGCAAGCAATGGCAATGAAGTTTTTGTGCTAGATATGTTCCAAATACATCCCTGAAGCAGGTAAACACCTTTAAAATGCATTTACTTTACTTTGAAAAAAAAGTGTTTTTTGTTCTGAAATGCACAGAACAGGCCATTCTAAGCGTTTTCGCACTGTTTCCAACCTCAGTATTTATTTAAGCTGCTGCATCTTAATGCAAGCAATGGCAATGAAGTTTTTGTGCTAGATATGTTCCAAATACATCCCTGAAGCAGGTAAACACCTTTAAAATGCATTTACTTTACTTTGAACAAAGTAGTTTCTTGTGGTCTGAAATGCACAGAACAGGCCATTCTAAGCGTTTTCGCACTGTTTCCAACCTCAGTATTTCTTTAAGCTGCTGCATCTTAATGCAAGCAATGGCAATGAAGTTTTTGTGCTAGATATGATCCAAATACATCCCTGAAGCAGGCAAACACCTTTAAAATGCATTTACTTTACTTCGAACAAAGTAGTTGCTTGTAGTCTGAAATGCACAGAACAGGCCATTCTAAGCGTTTTCGTACTGTTTCCAACCTCAGTATTTCTTTAAGCTGCTGCATCTTAATGCAAGCAATGGCAATGAAGTTTTTGTGCTAGATATGTTCCAAATACATCCCTGAAGAAGGCAAACACCTTTAAAATGCTTTAAAATCAATTTGACTAAAGTAGTGTTCATTTGGTGTGAAATTCACAAAACAGGCCATTCTGAGCGTTTTCGCAGTGTTTCCAACCTCAGTATTTCTTTAAGCTGCTGCATCTTAATGCAAGCAATGGCAATGAAGTTTTTGTGCTAGATATGTTCCAAATACATCCCTGAAGAAGGCAAACACCTTTAAAATGCTTTAAAATCAATTTGACTAAAGTAGTGTTCATTTGGTGTGAAATGCACAAAACAGGCCATTCTGAGCGTTTTCGCACTGTTTCCAACCTCAGTATTTCTTTAAGCTGCTGCATCTCAATGCAAGCAATGGCAATGAAGTTTTTTTGCTAGATATGATCCAAATACATCCCTGAAGAAGGCAAGCACCTTTAAAATGCATTTACTTTACTTTGAACAAAGTAGTTTCTTGTGGTCTGAAATGCACAGAACAGGCCATTCTAAGCGTTTTCGTACTGTTTCCAACCTCAGTATTTCTTTAAGCTGCTGCATCTTAATGCAAGCAATGGCAATGAAGTTTTTGTGCTAGATATGTTCCAAATACATCCCTGAAGAAGGCAAACACCTTTAAAATGCTTTAAAATCAATTTGACTAAAGTAGTGTTCATTTGGTGTGAAATGCACAAAACAGGCCATTCTGAGCGTTTTCGCACTGTTTCCAACCTCAGTATTTCTTTAAGCTGCTGCATCTCAATGCAAGCAATGGCAATGAAGTTTTTTTGCTAGATATGATCCAAATACATCCCTGAAGCAGGTAAACACCTTTAAAATGCATTTACTTTACTTTGAACAAAGTAGTTTCTTGTGGTCTGAAATGCACAGAACAGGCCATTCTAAGCGTTTTCGCACTGTTTCCAACCTCAGTATTTCTTTAAGCTGCTGCATCTTAATGCAAGCAATGGCAATAAAGTTTTTGTGCTAGATATGTTCCAAATACATCCCTGAAGCAGGTAAACACCTTTAAAATGCATTTACTTTACTTTGAACAAAGTAGTTTCTTGTGGTCTGAAATGCACAGAACAGGCCATTCTAAGCGTTTTCGCACTGTTTCCAACCTCAGTATTTCTTTAAGCTGCTGCATCTTAATGCAAGCAATGGCAATGAAGTTTTTGTGCTAGATATGTTCCAAATACATCCCTGAAGAAGGCAAACACCTTTAAAATGCTTTAAAATATATTTGACTAAAGTAGTGTTCATTTGGTGTGAAATGCACAAAACAGGCCATTCTGAGCGTTTTCGCACTGTTTCCAACCTCAGTATTTCTTTAAGCTGCTGCATCTTAATGCAAGCAATGGCAATGAAGTTTTTGTGCTAGATATGTTCCAAATACATCCCTGAAGAAGACAAACACCTTTAAAATGCTTTAAAATCAATTTGACCAAAGTAGTGTTCATTTGGTCTGAAATGCACAAAACAGGCCATTCTAAGCGTTTTCGCAGTGTTTCCAACCTCAGTATTTCTTTAAGCTGCTGCATCTTAATGCAAGCAATGGCAATGAAGTTTTTGTGCTAGATATGTTCCAAATACATCCCTGAAGAAGGCAAACACCTTTAAAATGCTTTAAAATCAATTTGACTAAAGTAGTGTTCATTTGGTGTGAAATGCACAAAACAGGCCATTCTGAGCGTTTACGCACTGTTTCCAACCTCAGTATTTCTTTAAGCTGCTGCATCTCAATGCAAGCAATGGCAATGAAGTTTTTTTGCTAGATATGATCCAAATACATCCCAGAAGCAGGTAAACACCTTTAAAATGCATTTACTTTACTTTGAAAAAAAAGTGTTTTTTGTTCTGAAATGCACAGAACAGGCCATTCTAAGCGTTTTCGCACTGTTTCCAACCTCAGTATTTCTTTAAGCTGCTGCATCTTAATGCAAGCAATGGCAATGAAGTTTTTGTGCTAGATATGTTCCAAATACATCCCTGAAGCAGGCAAACACCTTTAAAATGCATTTACTTTACTTTGAACAAAGTAGTTTCTTGTGGTCTGAAATGCACAAAACAGGCCATTCTAAGCGTTTTCGCACTGTTTCCAACCTCAGTATTTCTTTAAGCTGCTGCATCTTAATGCAAGCAATGGCAATGAAGTTTTTGTGCTAGATATGTTCCAAATACATCCCTGAAGAAGGCAAACACCTTTAAAATGCTTTAAAATCAATTTGACTAAAGTAGTGTTCATTTGGTGTGAAATGCACAAAACAGGCCATTCTGAGCGTTTTCGCACTGTTTCCAACCTCAGTATTTCTTTAAGCTGCTGCATCTTAATGCAAGCAATGGCAATGAAGTTTTTGTGCTAGATATGTTCCAAATACATCCCTGAAGCAGGTAAACACCTTTAAAATGCATTTACTTTACTTTGAACAAAGTAGTTTCTTGTGGTCTGAAATGCACAGAACAGGCCATTCTAAGCGTTTTCGCACTGTTTCCAACCTCAGTATTTCTTTAAGCTGCTGCATCTTAATGCAAGCAATGGCAATGAAGTTTTTGTGCTAGATATGTTCCAAATACATCCCTGAAGCAGGTAAACACCTTTAAAATGCATTTACTTTACTTTGAACAAAGTAGTTTCTTGTGGTCTGAAATGCACAGAACAGGCCATTCTAAGCGTTTTCGCACTGTTTCCAACCTCAGTATTTCTTTAAGCTGCTGCATCTTAATGCAAGCAATGGCAATGAAGTTTTTGTGCTAGATATGTTCCAAATACATCCCTGAAGAAGGCAAACACCTTTAAAATGCTTTAAAATATATTTGACTAAAGTAGTGTTCATTTGGTGTGAAATGCACAAAACAGGCCATTCTGAGCGTTTTCGCACTGTTTCCAACCTCAGTATTTCTTTAAGCTGCTGCATCTTAATGCAAGCAATGGCAATGAAGTTTTTGTGCTAGATATGTTCCAAATACATCCCTGAAGAAGACAAACACCTTTAAAATGCTTTAAAATCAATTTGACCAAAGTAGTGTTCATTTGGTCTGAAATGCACAAAACAGGCCATTCTAAGCGTTTTCGCAGTGTTTCCAACCTCAGTATTTCTTTAAGCTGCTGCATCTTAATGCAAGCAATGGCAATGAAGTTTTTGTGCTAGATATGTTCCAAATACATCCCTGAAGAAGGCAAACACCTTTAAAATGCTTTAAAATCAATTTGACTAAAGTAGTGTTCATTTGGTGTGAAATGCACAGAACAGGCCATTCTGAGCGTTTTCGCACTGTTTCCAACCTCAGTATTTCTTTAAGCTGCTGCATCTCAATGCAAGCAATGGCAATGAAGTTTTTTTGCTAGATATGATCCAAATACATCCCAGAAGCAGGTAAACACCTTTAAAATGCATTTACTTTACTTTGAAAAAAAAGTGTTTTTTGTTCTGAAATGCACAGAACAGGCCATTCTAAGCGTTTTCGCACTGTTTCCAACCTCAGTATTTCTTTAAGCTGCTGCATCTTAATGCAAGCAATGGCAATGAAGTTTTTGTGCTAGATATGTTCCAAATACATCCCTGAAGCAGGTAAACACCTTTAAAATGCATTTACTTTACTTTGAAAAAAGTAGTGTCTTGTGGTCTGAAATGCACAGAACAGGCCATTCTAAGCGTTTTCGCACTGTTTCCAACCTCAGTATTTCTTTAAGGTGCTGCATCTTAATGCAAGCAATGGCAATGAAGTTTTTTTGCTAGATATGATCCAAATACATCCCAGAAGCAGGTAAACACCTTTAAAATGCATTTACTTTACTTTGAAAAAAAAGTGTTTTTTGTTCTGAAATGCACAGAACAGGCCATTCTAAGCGTTTTCGCACTGTTTCCAACCTCAGTATTTCTTTAAGCTGCTGCATCTTAATGCAAGCAATGGCAATTAAGTTTTTGTGCTAGATATGTTCCAAATACATCCCTGAAGAAGACAAACACCTTTAAAATGCTTTGAAATCAATTTGACTAAAGTAGTGTTCATTTGGTCTGAAATGCACAGAACAGGCCATTCTAAGCGTTTTCGCACTGTTTCCAACCTCAGTATTTTTTTAAGCTGCTGCATCCTAATGCAAGCAATGGCAATGAAGTTTTTTTGCTAGATATGTTCCAAATACATCCCTGAAGCAGGTAAACACCTTTAAAATGCTTTAAAATATATTTGACTAAAGTAGTGTTCATTTGGTGTGAAATGCACAAAACAGGCCATTCTGAGCGTTTTCGCACTGTTTCCAACCTCAGTATTTCTTTAAGCTGCTGCATCTTAATGCAAGCAATGGCAATGAAGTTTTTGTGCTAGATATGTTCCAAATACATCCCTGAAGCAGGTAAACACCTTTAAAATGCATTTACTTTACTTTGAAAAAAGTAGTGTCTTGTGGTCTGAAATGCACAGAACAGGCCATTCTAAGCGTTTTCGCACTGTTTCCAACCTCAGTATTTCTTTAAGCTGCTGCATCTTAATGCAAGCAATGGCAATGAAGTTTTTTTGCTAGATATGATCCAAATACATCCCAGAAGCAGGTAAACACCTTTAAAATGCATTTACTTTACTTTGAAAAAAAAGTGTTTTTTGTTCTGAAATGCATGGAACAGGCCATTCTAAGCGTTTTCGCACTGTTTCCAACCTCAGTATTTCTTTAAGCTGCTGCATCTTAATGCAAGCAATGGCAATGAAGTTTTTGTGCTAGATATGTTCCAAATACATCCCTGAAGAAGGCAAACACCTTTAAAATGCTTTGAAATCAATTTGACTAAAGTGGTGTTCATTTGGTCTGAAATGCACAGAACAGGCCATTCTAAGCGTTTTCGCACTGTTTCCAACCTCAGTATTTCTTTAAGCTGCTGCATCTTAATGCAAGCAATGGCAATGAAGTTTTTGTGGTAGATATGTTCCAAATACATCCCTGAAGAAGGCAAACACCTTTAAAATGCATTTACTTTACTTTGAAAAAAAACTGTTTTTTGTTCTGAAATGCACAGAACAGGCCATTCTAAGCGTTTTCGCACTGTTTCCAACCTCAGTATTTCTTTAAGCTGCTGCATCTTAATGCAAGCAATGGCAATGAAGTTTTTGTGCTAGATATGTTCCAAATACATCCCTGAAGAAGGCAAACACCTTTAAAATGCTTTAAAATCAATTTGACTAAAGTAGTGTTCATTTGGTGTGAAATGCACAGAACAGGCCATTCTAAGCGTTTTCGCACTGTTTCCAACCTCAGTATTTCTTTAAGCTGCTGCATCTTAATGCAAGCAATGGCAATGAAGTTTTTGTGCTAGATATGATCCAAATACATCCCTGAAGCAGGCAAACACCTTTAAAATGCATTTACTTTACTTCGAACAAAGTAGTTGCTTGTAGTCTGAAATGCACAGAACAGGCCATTCTAAGCGTTTTCGTACTGTTTCCAACCTCAGTATTTCTTTAAGCTGCTGCATCTTAATGCAAGCAATGGCAATGAAGTTTTTGTGCTAGATATGTTCCAAATACATCCCTGAAGAAGGCAAACACCTTTAAAATGCTTTAAAATCAATTTGACTAAAGTAGTGTTCATTTGGTGTGAAATTCACAAAACAGGCCATTCTGAGCGTTTTCGCACTGTTTCCAACCTCAGTATTTCTTTAAGCTGCTGCATCTTAATGCAAGCAATGGCAATGAAGTTTTTGTGCTAGATATGATCCAAATACATCCCTGAAGCAGGCAAACACCTTTAAAATGCATTTACTTTACTTCGAACAAAGTAGTTTCTTGTGGTCTGAAATGCACAGAACAGGCCATTCTAAGCGTTTTCGCACTGTTTCCAACCTCAGTATTTCTTTAAGCTGCTGCATCTTAATGCAAGCAATGGCAATGAAGTTTTTGTGCTAGATATGTTCCAAATACATCCCTGAAGCAGGTAAACACCTTTAAAATGCATTTACTTTACTTTGAAAAAAAAGTGTTTTTTGTTCTGAAATGCACAGAACAGGCCATTCTAAGCGTTTTCGCACTGTTTCCAACCTCAGTATTTATTTAAGCTGCTGCATCTTAATGCAAGCAATGGCAATGAAGTTTTTGTGCTAGATATGTTCCAAATACATCCCTGAAGCAGGTAAACACCTTTAAAATGCATTTACTTTACTTTGAACAAAGTAGTTTCTTGTGGTCTGAAATGCACAGAACAGGCCATTCTAAGCGTTTTCGCACTGTTTCCAACCTCAGTATTTCTTTAAGCTGCTGCATCTTAATGCAAGCAATGGCAATGAAGTTTTTGTGCTAGATATGATCCAAATACATCCCTGAAGCAGGCAAACACCTTTAAAATGCATTTACTTTACTTCGAACAAAGTAGTTGCTTGTAGTCTGAAATGCACAGAACAGGCCATTCTAAGCGTTTTCGTACTGTTTCCAACCTCAGTATTTCTTTAAGCTGCTGCATCTTAATGCAAGCAATGGCAATGAAGTTTTTGTGCTAGATATGTTCCAAATACATCCCTGAAGAAGGCAAACACCTTTAAAATGCTTTAAAATCAATTTGACTAAAGTAGTGTTCATTTGGTGTGAAATTCACAAAACAGGCCATTCTGAGCGTTTTCGCACTGTTTCCAACCTCAGTATTTCTTTAAGCTGCTGCATCTTAATGCAAGCAATGGCAATGAAGTTTTTGTGCTAGATATGTTCCAAATACATCCCTGAAGAAGGCAAACACCTTTAAAATGCTTTAAAATCAATTTGACTAAAGTAGTGTTCATTTGGTGTGAAATGCACAAAACAGGCCATTCTGAGCGTTTTCGCACTGTTTCCAACCTCAGTATTTCTTTAAGCTGCTGCATCTCAATGCAAGCAATGGCAATGAAGTTTTTTTGCTAGATATGATCCAAATACATCCCTGAAGAAGGCAAGCACCTTTAAAATGCATTTACTTTACTTTGAACAAAGTAGTTTCTTGTGGTCTGAAATGCACAGAACAGGCCATTCTAAGCGTTTTCGTACTGTTTCCAACCTCAGTATTTCTTTAAGCTGCTGCATCTTAATGCAAGCAATGGCAATGAAGTTTTTGTGCTAGATATGTTCCAAATACATCCCTGAAGAAGGCAAACACCTTTAAAATGCTTTAAAATCAATTTGACTAAAGTAGTGTTCATTTGGTGTGAAATGCACAAAACAGGCCATTCTGAGCGTTTTCGCACTGTTTCCAACCTCAGTATTTCTTTAAGCTGCTGCATCTCAATGCAAGCAATGGCAATGAAGTTTTTTTGCTAGATATGATCCAAATACATCCCTGAAGCAGGTAAACACCTTTAAAATGCATTTACTTTACTTTGAACAAAGTAGTTTCTTGTGGTCTGAAATGCACAGAACAGGCCATTCTAAGCGTTTTCGCACTGTTTCCAACCTCAGTATTTCTTTAAGCTGCTGCATCTTAATGCAAGCAATGGCAATAAAGTTTTTGTGCTAGATATGTTCCAAATACATCCCTGAAGCAGGTAAACACCTTTAAAATGCATTTACTTTACTTTGAACAAAGTAGTTTCTTGTGGTCTGAAATGCACAGAACAGGCCATTCTAAGCGTTTTCGCACTGTTTCCAACCTCAGTATTTCTTTAAGCTGCTGCATCTTAATGCAAGCAATGGCAATGAAGTTTTTGTGCTAGATATGTTCCAAATACATCCCTGAAGAAGGCAAACACCTTTAAAATGCTTTAAAATATATTTGACTAAAGTAGTGTTCATTTGGTGTGAAATGCACAAAACAGGCCATTCTGAGCGTTTTCGCACTGTTTCCAACCTCAGTATTTCTTTAAGCTGCTGCATCTTAATGCAAGCAATGGCAATGAAGTTTTTGTGCTAGATATGTTCCAAATACATCCCTGAAGAAGACAAACACCTTTAAAATGCTTTAAAATCAATTTGACCAAAGTAGTGTTCATTTGGTCTGAAATGCACAAAACAGGCCATTCTAAGCGTTTTCGCAGTGTTTCCAACCTCAGTATTTCTTTAAGCTGCTGCATCTTAATGCAAGCAATGGCAATGAAGTTTTTGTGCTAGATATGTTCCAAATACATCCCTGAAGAAGGCAAACACCTTTAAAATGCTTTAAAATCAATTTGACTAAAGTAGTGTTCATTTGGTGTGAAATGCACAAAACAGGCCATTCTGAGCGTTTACGCACTGTTTCCAACCTCAGTATTTCTTTAAGCTGCTGCATCTCAATGCAAGCAATGGCAATGAAGTTTTTTTGCTAGATATGATCCAAATACATCCCAGAAGCAGGTAAACACCTTTAAAATGCATTTACTTTACTTTGAAAAAAAAGTGTTTTTTGTTCTGAAATGCACAGAACAGGCCATTCTAAGCGTTTTCGCACTGTTTCCAACCTCAGTATTTCTTTAAGCTGCTGCATCTTAATGCAAGCAATGGCAATGAAGTTTTTGTGCTAGATATGTTCCAAATACATCCCTGAAGCAGGCAAACACCTTTAAAATGCATTTACTTTACTTTGAACAAAGTAGTTTCTTGTGGTCTGAAATGCACAAAACAGGCCATTCTAAGCGTTTTCGCACTGTTTCCAACCTCAGTATTTCTTTAAGCTGCTGCATCTTAATGCAAGCAATGGCAATGAAGTTTTTGTGCTAGATATGTTCCAAATACATCCCTGAAGAAGGCAAACACCTTTAAAATGCTTTAAAATCAATTTGACTAAAGTAGTGTTCATTTGGTGTGAAATGCACAAAACAGGCCATTCTGAGCGTTTTCGCACTGTTTCCAACCTCAGTATTTCTTTAAGCTGCTGCATCTTAATGCAAGCAATGGCAATGAAGTTTTTGTGCTAGATATGTTCCAAATACATCCCTGAAGCAGGTAAACACCTTTAAAATGCATTTACTTTACTTTGAACAAAGTAGTTTCTTGTGGTCTGAAATGCACAGAACAGGCCATTCTAAGCGTTTTCGCACTGTTTCCAACCTCAGTATTTCTTTAAGCTGCTGCATCTTAATGCAAGCAATGGCAATGAAGTTTTTGTGCTAGATATGTTCCAAATACATCCCTGAAGCAGGTAAACACCTTTAAAATGCATTTACTTTACTTTGAACAAAGTAGTTTCTTGTGGTCTGAAATGCACAGAACAGGCCATTCTAAGCGTTTTCGCACTGTTTCCAACCTCAGTATTTCTTTAAGCTGCTGCATCTTAATGCAAGCAATGGCAATGAAGTTTTTGTGCTAGATATGTTCCAAATACATCCCTGAAGAAGGCAAACACCTTTAAAATGCTTTAAAATATATTTGACTAAAGTAGTGTTCATTTGGTGTGAAATGCACAAAACAGGCCATTCTGAGCGTTTTCGCACTGTTTCCAACCTCAGTATTTCTTTAAGCTGCTGCATCTTAATGCAAGCAATGGCAATGAAGTTTTTGTGCTAGATATGTTCCAAATACATCCCTGAAGAAGACAAACACCTTTAAAATGCTTTAAAATCAATTTGACCAAAGTAGTGTTCATTTGGTCTGAAATGCACAAAACAGGCCATTCTAAGCGTTTTCGCAGTGTTTCCAACCTCAGTATTTCTTTAAGCTGCTGCATCTTAATGCAAGCAATGGCAATGAAGTTTTTGTGCTAGATATGTTCCAAATACATCCCTGAAGAAGGCAAACACCTTTAAAATGCTTTAAAATCAATTTGACTAAAGTAGTGTTCATTTGGTGTGAAATGCACAGAACAGGCCATTCTGAGCGTTTTCGCACTGTTTCCAACCTCAGTATTTCTTTAAGCTGCTGCATCTCAATGCAAGCAATGGCAATGAAGTTTTTTTGCTAGATATGATCCAAATACATCCCAGAAGCAGGTAAACACCTTTAAAATGCATTTACTTTACTTTGAAAAAAAAGTGTTTTTTGTTCTGAAATGCACAGAACAGGCCATTCTAAGCGTTTTCGCACTGTTTCCAACCTCAGTATTTCTTTAAGCTGCTGCATCTTAATGCAAGCAATGGCAATGAAGTTTTTGTGCTAGATATGTTCCAAATACATCCCTGAAGCAGGTAAACACCTTTAAAATGCATTTACTTTACTTTGAAAAAAGTAGTGTCTTGTGGTCTGAAATGCACAGAACAGGCCATTCTAAGCGTTTTCGCACTGTTTCCAACCTCAGTATTTCTTTAAGGTGCTGCATCTTAATGCAAGCAATGGCAATGAAGTTTTTTTGCTAGATATGATCCAAATACATCCCAGAAGCAGGTAAACACCTTTAAAATGCATTTACTTTACTTTGAAAAAAAAGTGTTTTTTGTTCTGAAATGCACAGAACAGGCCATTCTAAGCGTTTTCGCACTGTTTCCAACCTCAGTATTTCTTTAAGCTGCTGCATCTTAATGCAAGCAATGGCAATTAAGTTTTTGTGCTAGATATGTTCCAAATACATCCCTGAAGAAGACAAACACCTTTAAAATGCTTTGAAATCAATTTGACTAAAGTAGTGTTCATTTGGTCTGAAATGCACAGAACAGGCCATTCTAAGCGTTTTCGCACTGTTTCCAACCTCAGTATTTTTTTAAGCTGCTGCATCCTAATGCAAGCAATGGCAATGAAGTTTTTTTGCTAGATATGTTCCAAATACATCCCTGAAGCAGGTAAACACCTTTAAAATGCTTTAAAATATATTTGACTAAAGTAGTGTTCATTTGGTGTGAAATGCACAAAACAGGCCATTCTGAGCGTTTTCGCACTGTTTCCAACCTCAGTATTTCTTTAAGCTGCTGCATCTTAATGCAAGCAATGGCAATGAAGTTTTTGTGCTAGATATGTTCCAAATACATCCCTGAAGCAGGTAAACACCTTTAAAATGCATTTACTTTACTTTGAAAAAAGTAGTGTCTTGTGGTCTGAAATGCACAGAACAGGCCATTCTAAGCGTTTTCGCACTGTTTCCAACCTCAGTATTTCTTTAAGCTGCTGCATCTTAATGCAAGCAATGGCAATGAAGTTTTTTTGCTAGATATGATCCAAATACATCCCAGAAGCAGGTAAACACCTTTAAAATGCATTTACTTTACTTTGAAAAAAAAGTGTTTTTTGTTCTGAAATGCATGGAACAGGCCATTCTAAGCGTTTTCGCACTGTTTCCAACCTCAGTATTTCTTTAAGCTGCTGCATCTTAATGCAAGCAATGGCAATTAAGTTTTTGTGCTAGATATGTTCCAAATACATCCCTGAAGAAGACAAACACCTTTAAAATGCTTTGAAATCAATTTGACTAAAGTAGTGTTCATTTGGTCTGAAATGCACAGAACAGGCCATTCTAAGCGTTTTCGCACTGTTTCCAACCTCAGTATTTTTTTAAGCTGCTGCATCCTAATGCAAGCAATGGCAATGAAGTTTTTTTGCTAGATATGTTCCAAATACATCCCTGAAGCAGGTAAACACCTTTAAAATGCATTTACTTTACTTTGAACAAAGTAGTTTCTTGTGGTCTGAAATGCACAGAACAGGCCATTCTAAGCGTTTTCGCACTGTTTCCAACCTCAGTATTTCTTTAAGCTGCTGCATCTTAATGCAAGCAATGGCAATGAAGTTTTTGTGCTAGATATGTTCCAAATACATCCCTGAAGAAGGCAAACACCTTTAAAATGCTTTGAAATCAATTTGACTAAAGTTGTGTTCATTTGGTCTGAAATGCACAAAACAGGCCATTCTGAGCGTTTTCGCACTGTTTCCAACCTCAGTATTTCTTTAAGCTGCTGCATCTTAATGCAAGCAATGGCAATGAAGTTTTTGTGCTAGATATGTTCCAAATACATCCCTGAAGAAGACAAACACCTTTAAAATGCTTTAAAATCAATTTGACCAAAGTAGTGTTCATTTGGTCTGAAATGCACAAAACAGGCCATTCTAAGCGTTTTCGCACTGTTTCCAACCTCAGTATTTCTTTAAGCTGCTGCATCTTAATGCAAGCAATGGCAATGAAGTTTTTGAGCTAGATATGTTCCAAATACATCCCTGAAGAAGGCAAACACCTTTAAAATGCTTTAAAATCAATTTGACTAAAGTAGTGTTCATTTGGTGTGAAATGCACAAAACAGGCCATTCTGAGCGTTTTCGCACTGTTTCCAACCTCAGTATTTCTTTAAGCTGCTGTATCTTAATGCAAGCAATGGCAATGAAGTTTTTGTGCTAGATATGATCCAAATACATCCCTGAAGAAGGCAAACACCTTTAAAATGCTTTGAAATCAATTTGACTAAAGTTGTGTTCATTTGGTCTGAAATGCACAGAACAGGCCATTCTAAGCGTTTTCGCACTGTTTCCAACCTCAGTATTTCTTTAAGCTGCTGCATCTTAATGCAAGCAATGGCAATGAAGTTTTTGTGCGAGATATGTTCCAAATACATCCCTGAAGAAGACAAACACCTTTAAAATGCTTTAAAATCAATTTGACTAAAGTAGTGTTTATTTGGTGTGAAATGCACAAAACAGGCCATTCTGAGCGTTTTCGCACTGTTTCCAACCTCAGTATTTCTTTAAGCTGCTGCATCTTAATGCAAGCAATGGCAATGAAGTTTTTGTGCTAGATATGTTCCAAATACATCCCTGAAGCAGGCAAACACCTTTAAAATGCATTTACTTTACTTTGAACAAAGTAGTTTCTTGTGGTCTGAAATGCACAAAACAGGCCATTCTAAGCGTTTTCGCACTGTTTCCAACCTCAGTATTCCTTTAAGCTGCTGCATCTTAATGCAAGCAATGGCAATGAAGTTTTTGTGCTAGATATGTTCCAAATACATCCCTGAAGCAGGTAAACACCTTTAAAATGCTTTAAATCAATTTGACTAAAGTAGTGTTCATTTGGTGTGAAATGCACAAAACAGGCCATTCTGAGCGTTTTCGCACTGTTTCCAACCTCAGTATTTCTTTAAGCTGCTGCATCTTAATGCAAGCAATGGCAATGAAGTTTTTGTGGTAGATATGTTCCAAATACATCCCTGAAGCAGGTAAACACCTTTAAAATGCATTTACTTTACTTTGAACAAAGTAGTTTCTTGTGGTCTGAAATGCACAGAACAGGCCATTCTAAGCGTTTTCGCACTGTTTCCAACCTCAGTATTTCTTTAAGCTGCTGCATCTTAATGCAAGCAATGGCAATGAAGTTTTTGTGCTAGATATGTTCCAAATACATCCCTGAAGAAGACAAACACCTTTAAAATGCTTTAAAAACAATTTGACTAAAGTAGTGTTCATTTGGTCTGAAATGCACAGAACAGGCCATTCTAAGCGTTTTCGCACTGTTTCCAACCTCAGTATTTCTTTAAGCTGCTGCATCTTAATGCAAGCAATGGCAATGAAGTTTTTGTGCTAGATATGTTCCAAATACATCCCTGAAGCAGGTAAACACCTTTAAAATGCATTTACTTTACTTTGAACAAAGTAGTGTCTTGTGGTCTGAAATGCACAGAACAGGCCATTCTAAGCGTTTTCGCACTGTTTCCAACCTCAGTATTTCTTTAAGCTGCTGCATCTTAATGCAAGCAATGGCAATGAAGTTTTTGTGCTAGATATGTTCCAAATACATCCCTGAAGAAGGCAAACACCTTTAAAATGCTTTAAAATCAATTTGACTAAAGTAGTGTTCATTTGGTGTGAAATGCACAAAACAGGCCATTCTGAGCGTTTTCGCACTGTTTCCAACCTCAGTATTTCTTTAAGCTGCTGCATCTTAATGCAAGCAATGGCAATGAAGTTTTTGTGCTAGATATGTTCCAAATACATCCCTGAAGAAGGCAAACACCTTTAAAATGCATTTAAATCACTTTCTTCAAAGTAGTTTTCTTTTGGTCTGAAATGCACAGAACAGGCCATTAAGCGTTTTCGCACTGTTTATAACCTCAGTGATGCTTTAAGCTGCTGTTTCTTAATGCAAGCAATGGCAATAAAGTTTTTGTGCTAGATATGATCCAAATACATCCCTGAAAAAGGCAAACACCTTTAAAATGCATTTAAATCACTTTGTTCAAAGTAGTTTTATTAAGGTCTGAAATTCACAGAACAGGCCATTCTAAACGTTTTCGCACTGTTTACAGCCTCAGTGATGCTTTAAGCTGCTGTTTCTTAATGCAAGCAATGGCAATGAAGTTTTTGTGCTAGATATGATCCAAATACATCCCTGAAGAAGGCAAACACCTTTAAAATGCATTTAAATCACTTTGTTCAAAGTATTTTTCTTTTGGTCTGAAATGCACAGAACAGGCCATTAAGCGTTTTCGCACTGTTTACAGCCTCATTGATGCTTTAAGCTGCTGCATCTTAATGGAGGCAATGGCAATAAAGTTTTTGTGCTAGATATGATCCAAATACATCCCTGAAGCAGGTAAACACCTTTAAAATGCTTTGAAATCAATTTGACCAAAGTAGTGTTCATTTGGTCTGAAATGCACAGAACAGGCCATTCTAAGCGTTTTCGCACTGTTTCCAACCTCAGTATTTCTTTAAGCTGCTGCATCTTAATGCAAGCAATGGCAATGAAGTTTTTGTGGTAGATATGTTCCAAATACATCCCTGA
Organism: Macropodus opercularis; assembly: GCA_030770545.1. Classification (NCBI taxonomy): domain Eukaryota; kingdom Metazoa; phylum Chordata; class Actinopteri; order Anabantiformes; family Osphronemidae; genus Macropodus; species Macropodus opercularis. Next base: position 4,011,115 of record CM061094.1, on the reverse strand, counting down.
AGAAGGCAAACACCTTTAAAATGCATTTACTTTACTTTAAACAAAAAAGTGTTTTTTGGTCTGAAATGCACAGAACAGGCCATTCTAAGCGTTTTCGCACTGTTTCCAACCTCAGTATTTCTTTAAGCTGCTGCATCTTAATGCAAGCAATGGCAATGAAGTTTTTGTTCTAGATATGATCCAAATACATCCCTGAAGAAGGCAAACACCTTTAAAATGCATTTAAATCACTTTGTTCAAAGTATTTTTCTTTTGGTCTGAAATGCACAGAACAGGCCATTCTAAGCGTTTTCGCACTGTTTACAGCCTCAGTGATGCTTTAAGCTGCTGTTTCTTAATGCAAGCAATGGCAATGAAGTTTTTGTGCTAGATATGATCCAAATACATCCCTGAAGCAGGCAAACACCTTTAAAATGCATTTAAATAACTTTGTTCAAAGTAGTGTTCTTTTGGTCTGAAATGCACAGAACAGGCCATTAAGCGTTTTCGCACTGTTTCCAGCCTCAGTATTTCTTTAAGCTGCTGCATCTTAATGCAAGCAATGGCAATAAAGTTTTTGTGCTAGATATGATCCAAACACGTCCCTGAAGCTGGCAAACACCTTTAAAATGCTTTGAAATCAATTTGACCAAAGTAGTGTTCATTTGGTCTGAAATGCACAGAACAGGCCATTCTAAGCGTTTTCGCACTGTTTCCAACCTCAGTATTTCTTTAAGTTGCTGCATCTTAATGCAAGCAATAGCAATGAAGTTTTTGTGCTAGATATGTTCCAAATACATCCCTGAAGACGGTAAACACCTTTAAAATGCTTTGAAATCAATTTGACCAAAGTAGTGTTCATTTGGTCTGAAATGCACAGAACAGGCCATTCTAAGCGTTTTCGCACTGTTTCCAACCTCAGTATTTCTTTAAGCTGCTGCATCTTAATGCAAGCAATGGCAATGAAGTTTTTGTGCTAGATATGATCCAAATACATCCCTGAAGCTGGCAAACACCTTTAAAATGCATTTAAATCACTTTGTTCAAAGTAGTTTTATTAAGGTCTGAAATGCACAGAACAGGCCATTCTAAGCGTTTTCGCACTGTTTACAGCCTCAGTGATGCTTTAAGCTGCTGTTTCTTAATGCAAGCAATGGCAATGAAGTTTTTGTGCTAGATATGATCCAAATACATCCCTGAAGCAGGCAAACACCTTTAAAATGCATTTAAATAACTTTGTTCAAAGTAGTGTTCTTTTGGTCTGAAATGCACAGAACAGGCCATTAAGCGTTTTCGCAGTTTCCAGCCTCAGTATTTCTTTAAGCTGCTGCATCTTAATGCAAGCAATGGCAATGAAGTTTTTGTGCTAGATATGATCCAAATACAGCCCTGAAGAAGGCAAACACCTTTAAAATGCATTTACTTTACTTTAAACAAAAAAGTGTTTTTTGGTCTGAAATGCACAGAACAGGCCATTCTAAGCGTTTTCGCACTGTTTACAGCCTCAGTGATGCTTTAAGATGCTGTTTCTTAATGCAAGCAATGGCAATAAAGTTTTTGTGCTAGATATGATCCAAATACATCCCTGAAGAAGGCAAACACCTTTAAAATGCTTTAAAATCAATTTGACCAAAGTAGTGTTCATTTGGTCTGAAATGCACAAAACAGGCCATTCTAAGCGTTTTCGCACTGTTTCCAACCTCAGTATTTCTTTAAGCTGCTGCATCTTAATGCAAGCAATGGCAATGAAGTTTTTGTGCTAGATATGATCCAAATACATCCCTGAAGCTGGCAAACACCTTTAAAATGCATTTAAATCACTTTGTTCAAAGTAGTTTTATTAAGGTCTGAAATGCACAGAACAGGCCATTCTAAGCGTTTTCGCACTGTTTACAGCCTCAGTGATGCTTTAAGCTGCTGTTTCTTAATGCAAGCAATGGCAATGAAGTTTTTGTGCTAGATATGATCCAAATACATCCCTGAAGCAGGCAAACACCTTTAAAATGCATTTAAATAACTTTGTTCAAAGTAGTGTTCTTTTGGTCTGAAATGCACAGAACAGGCCATTAAGCGTTTTCGCAGTTTCCAGCCTCAGTATTTCTTTAAGCTGCTGCATCTTAATGCAAGCAATGGCAATGAAGTTTTTGTGCTAGATATGATCCAAATACAGCCCTGAAGAAGGCAAACACCTTTAAAATGCATTTACTTTACTTTAAACAAAAAAGTGTTTTTTGGTCTGAAATGCACAGAACAGGCCATTCTAAGCGTTTTCGCACTGTTTACAGCCTCAGTGATGCTTTAAGATGCTGTTTCTTAATGCAAGCAATGGCAATAAAGTTTTTGTGCTAGATATGATCCAAATACATCCCTGAAGAAGGCAAACACCTTTAAAATGCATTTAAATCACTTTGTTCAAAGTAGTTTTATTAAGGTCTGAAATTCACAGAACAGGCCATTCTAAGCATTTTCGCACTGTTTACAGCCTCAGTGATGCTTTAAGCTGCTGTTTCTTAATGCAAGCAATGGCAATGAAGTTTTTGTGCTAGATATGATCCAAATACATCCCTGAAGAAGGCAAACACCTTTAAAATGCATTTAAATCACTTTGTTCAAAGTATTTTTCTTTTGGTCTGAAATGCACAGAACAGGCCATTAAGCGTTTTCGATCTGTTTCCAGCCTCAGTATTTCTTTAAGCTGCTGTCTCTGAATGGAGGCAATGGCAATAAAGTTTTTGTGCTAGATATGATCCAAATACATCCCTGAAGAAGGCAAACACCTTTAAAATGCATTTAAATCACTTTGTTCAAAGTAGTTTTATTAAGGTCTGAAATGCACAGAACAGGCCATTCTAAGCGTTTTCGCACTGTTTACAGCCTCAGTATTTCTTTAAGCTGCTGCATCTTTATGCAAGCAATGGCAATGAAGTTTTTGTTCTAGATATGATCCAAATACATCCCTGAAGAAGGCAAACACCTTTAAAATGCATTTAAATCACTTTGTTCAAAGTATTTTTCTTTTAGTCTGAAATGCACAGAACAGGCCATTCTAAGCGTTTTCGCACTGTTTCCAACCTCAGTATTTCTTTAAGCTGCTGCATCTTAATGCAAGCAATGGCAATGAAGTTTTTGTTCTAGATATGATCCAAATACATCCCTGAAGAAGGCAAACACCTTTAAAATGCATTTAAATCACTTTGTTCAAAGTAGTTTTATTAAGGTCTGAAATTCACAGAACAGGCCATTCTAAACGTTTTCGCACTGTTTACAGCCTCAGTGATGCTTTAAGCTGCTGTTTCTTAATGCAAGCAATGGCAATGAAGTTTTTGTGCTAGATATGATCCAAATACATCCCTGAAGAAGGCAAACACCTTTAAAATGCATTTAAATCACTTTGTTCAAAGTATTTTTCTTTTGGTCTGAAATGCACAGAACAGGCCATTAAGCGTTTTCGCACTGTTTACAGCCTCATTGATGCTTTAAGCTGCTGCATCTTAATGGAGGCAATGGCAATAAAGTTTTTGTGCTAGATATGATCCAAATACATCCCTGAAGCAGGTAAACACCTTTAAAATGCTTTGAAATCAATTTGACCAAAGTAGTGTTCATTTGGTCTGAAATGCACAGAACAGGCCATTCTAAGCGTTTTCGCACTGTTTCCAACCTCAGTATTTCTTTAAGCTGCTGCATCTTAATGCAAGCAATGGCAATGAAGTTTTTGTGGTAGATATGTTCCAAATACATCCCTGAAGAAGGCAAACACCTTTAAAATGCATTTACTTTACTTTAAACAAAAAAGTGTTTTTTGGTCTGAAATGCACAGAACAGGCCATTCTAAGCGTTTTCGCACTGTTTCCAACCTCAGTATTTCTTTAAGCTGCTGCATCTTAATGCAAGCAATGGCAATGAAGTTTTTGTTCTAGATATGATCCAAATACATCCCTGAAGAAGGCAAACACCTTTAAAATGCATTTAAATCACTTTGTTCAAAGTATTTTTCTTTTGGTCTGAAATGCACAGAACAGGCCATTCTAAGCGTTTTCGCACTGTTTACAGCCTCAGTGATGCTTTAAGCTGCTGTTTCTTAATGCAAGCAATGGCAATGAAGTTTTTGTGCTAGATATGATCCAAATACATCCCTGAAGCAGGCAAACACCTTTAAAATGCATTTAAATAACTTTGTTCAAAGTAGTGTTCTTTTGGTCTGAAATGCACAGAACAGGCCATTAAGCGTTTTCGCACTGTTTCCAGCCTCAGTATTTCTTTAAGCTGCTGCATCTTAATGCAAGCAATGGCAATAAAGTTTTTGTGCTAGATATGATCCAAACACGTCCCTGAAGCTGGCAAACACCTTTAAAATGCATTTTAATCACTTTGTTCAAAGTAGTTTTATTAAGGTCTGAAATGCACAGAACAGGCCATTCTAAGCGTTTTCGCACTGTTTCCAACCTCAGTATTTCTTTAAGTTGCTGCATCTTAATGCAAGCAATAGCAATGAAGTTTTTGTGCTAGATATGTTCCAAATACATCCCTGAAGACGGTAAACACCTTTAAAATGCTTTGAAATCAATTTGACCAAAGTAGTGTTCATTTGGTCTGAAATGCACAGAACAGGCCATTCTAAGCGTTTTCGCACTGTTTCCAACCTCAGTATTTCTTTAAGCTGCTGCATCTTAATGCAAGCAATGGCAATGAAGTTTTTGTGCTAGATATGATCCAAATACATCCCTGAAGCTGGCAAACACCTTTAAAATGCATTTAAATCACTTTGTTCAAAGTAGTTTTATTAAGGTCTGAAATGCACAGAACAGGCCATTCTAAGCGTTTTCGCACTGTTTACAGCCTCAGTGATGCTTTAAGCTGCTGTTTCTTAATGCAAGCAATGGCAATGAAGTTTTTGTGCTAGATATGATCCAAATACATCCCTGAAGCAGGCAAACACCTTTAAAATGCATTTAAATAACTTTGTTCAAAGTAGTGTTCTTTTGGTCTGAAATGCACAGAACAGGCCATTAAGCGTTTTCGCAGTTTCCAGCCTCAGTATTTCTTTAAGCTGCTGCATCTTAATGCAAGCAATGGCAATGAAGTTTTTGTGCTAGATATGATCCAAATACAGCCCTGAAGAAGGCAAACACCTTTAAAATGCATTTACTTTACTTTAAACAAAAAAGTGTTTTTTGGTCTGAAATGCACAGAACAGGCCATTCTAAGCGTTTTCGCACTGTTTACAGCCTCAGTGATGCTTTAAGATGCTGTTTCTTAATGCAAGCAATGGCAATGAAGTTTTTGTGCTAGATATGATCCAAATACATCCCTGAAGAAGGCAAACACCTTTAAAATGCATTTAAATCACTTTGTTCAAAGTAGTTTTATTAAGGTCTGAAATTCACAGAACAGGCCATTCTAAGCATTTTCGCACTGTTTACAGCCTCAGTGATGCTTTAAGCTGCTGTTTCTTAATGCAAGCAATGGCAATGAAGTTTTTGTGCTAGATATGAACCAAATACATCCCTGAAGAAGGCAAACACCTTTAAAATGCATTTAAATCACTTTGTTCAAAGTATTTTTCTTTTGGTCTGAAATGCACAGAACAGGCCATTAAGCGTTTTCGATCTGTTTCCAGCCTCAGTATTTCTTTAAGCTGCTGTCTCTGAATGGAGGCAATGGCAATAAAGTTTTTGTGCTAGATATGATCCAAATACATCCCTGAAGAAGGCAAACACCTTTAAAATGCATTTAAATCACTTTGTTCAAAGTAGTTTTATTAAGGTCTGAAATGCACAGAACAGGCCATTCTAAGCGTTTTCGCACTGTTTACAGCCTCAGTATTTCTTTAAGCTGCTGCATCTTTATGCAAGCAATGGCAATGAAGTTTTTGTTCTAGATATGATCCAAATACATCCCTGAAGAAGGCAAACACCTTTAAAATGCATTTAAATCACTTTGTTCAAAGTATTTTTCTTTTGGTCTGAAATGCACAGAACAGGCCATTCTAAGCGTTTTCGCACTGTTTACAGCCTCAGTATTTCTTTAAGCTGCTGCATCTTTATGCAAGCAATGGCAATTAAGTTTTTGTGCTAGATATGATCCAAATACATCCCTGAAGAAGGCAAACACCTTTAAAATGCTTTGAAATCAATTTGACCAAAGTAGTGTTCATTTGGTCTGAAATGCACAGAACAGGCCATTCTAAGCGTTTTCGCACTGTTTCCAACCTCAGTATTTCTTTAAGCTGCTGCATCTTAATGCAAGCAATGGCAATGAAGTTTTTGTTCTAGATATGATCCAAATACATCCCTGAAGAAGGCAAACACCTTTAAAATGCATTTAAATCACTTTGTTCAAAGTATTTTTCTTTTGGTCTGAAATGCACAGAACAGGCCATTCTAAGCGTTTTCGCACTGTTTACAGCCTCAGTGATGCTTTAAGCTGCTGTTTCTTAATGCAAGCAATGGCAATGAAGTTTTTGTGCTAGATATGATCCAAATACATCCCTGAAGCAGGCAAACACCTTTAAAATGCATTTAAATAACTTTGTTCAAAGTAGTGTTCTTTTGGTCTGAAATGCACAGAACAGGCCATTAAGCGTTTTCGCACTGTTTCCAGCCTCAGTATTTCTTTAAGCTGCTGCATCTTAATGCAAGCAATGGCAATAAAGTTTTTGTGCTAGATATGATCCAAATACATCCCTGAAGCTGGCAAACACCTTTAAAATGCATTTAAATCACTTTGTTCAAAGTAGTTTTATTAAGGTCTGAAATGCACAGAACAGGCCATTCTAAGCGTTTTCGCACTGTTTACAGCCTCAGTGATGCTTTAAGCTGCTGCATCTTAATGCAAGCAATGGCAATGAAGTTTATGTGCTAGATATGATCCAAATACATCCCTGAAGAAGGCAAACACCTTTAAAATGCATTTATTTTACTTTAAACAAAAAAGTGTTTTTTGGTCTGAAATGCACAGAACAGGCCATTCTAAGCGTTTTCGCACTGTTTCCAACCTCAGTATTCCTTTAAGCTGCTGCATCTTAATTCAAGCAATGGCAATGAAGTTTTTGTGCTAGATATGATCCAAATACATCCCTGAAGCAAGTAAACACCTTTAAAATGCTTTGAAATCAATTTGACCAAAGTAGTGTTCATTTGGTCTGAAATGCACAGAACAGGCCATTCTAAGCGTTTTCGCACTGTTTACAGCCTCAGTGATGCTTTAAGCTGCTTGTTTCTTAATGCAAGCAATGGCAATGAAGTTTTTGTGCTAGATATGATCCAAATACATCCCTGAAGAAGGCAAACACCTTTAAAATGCATTTAAATCACTTTGTTCAAAGTATTTTTCTTTTGGTCTGAAATGCGCAGAACAGGCCATTCTAAGCGTTTTCGCACTGTTTACAGCCTCAGTGATGATTTAAGCTGCTGTTTCTTAATGCAAGCAATGGCAATAAAGTTTTTGTGCTAGATATGATCCTAATACATCCCTGAAGCTGGCAAACACCTTTAAAATGCATTTAAATCACTTTGTTCAAAGTAGTTTTCTTTTGGTCTGAAATGCACAGAACAGGCCATTAAGCGTTTTCGCACTGTTTCCAGCCTCAGTATTTCTTTAAGCTGCTGCATCTTAATGCAAGCAATGGCAATGAAGTTTTTGTGCTAGATATGATCCAAATACATCCCTGAAGATGGCAAACACCTTTAAAATGCATTTAAATCACTTTGTTCAAAGTAGTTTTATTAAGGTCTGAAATGCACAGAACAGGCCATTCTAAGCGTTTTCGCACTGTTTACAGCCTCAGTGATGCTTTAAGCTGCTGCATCTTAATGCAAGCAATGGCAATGAAGTTTATGTGCTAGATATGATCCAAATACATCCCTGAAGAAGGCAAACACCTTTAAAATGCATTTACTTTAATTTAAACAAAAAAGTGTTTTTTGGTCTGAAATGCACAGAACAGGCCATTCTAAGCGTTTTCGCACTGTTTCCAGCCTCAGTATTTCTTTAAGCTGCTGCATCTTAATGCAAGCAATGGCAATAAAGTTTTTGTGCTAGATATGATCCAAATACATCCCTGAAGAAGGCAAACACCTTTAAAATGCATTTAAATCACTTTGTTCAAAGTAGTTTTATTAAGGTCTGAAATTCACAGAACTGGCCATTCTAAGCGTTTTCGCACTGTTTACAGCCTCAGTGATGCTTTAAGCTGCTGTTTCTTAATGCAAGCAATGGCAATGAAGTTTTTGTGCTAGATATGATCCAAATACATCCCTGAAGCAGGCAAACACCTTTAAAATGCATTTAAATAACTTTGTTCAAAGTAGTGTTCTTTTGGTCTGAAATGCACAGAACAGGCCATTAAGCGTTTTCGCAGTTTCCAGCCTCAGTATTTCTTTAAGCTGCTGCATCTTAATGCAAGCAATGGCAATGACGTTTTTGTGCTAGATATGATCCAAATACAGCCCTGAAGAAGGCAAACACCTTTAAAGTGCATTTACTTTACTTTAAACAAAAAAGTGTTTTTTGGTCTGAAATGCACAGAACAGGCCATTCTAAGCGTTTTCGCACTGTTTACAGCCTCAGTGATGCTTTAAGATGCTGTTTCTTAATGCAAGCAATGGCAATAAAGTTTTTGTGCTAGATATGATCCAAATACATCCCTGAAGAAGGCAAACACCTTTAAAATGCACTTAAATCACTTTGTTCAAAGTAGTTTTATTAAGGTCTGAAATTCACAGAACAGGCCATTCTAAGCATTTTCGCACTGTTTACAGCCTCAGTGATGCTTTAAGCTGCTGTTTCTTAATGCAAGCAATGGCAATGAAGTTTTTGTGCTAGATATGATCCAAATACATCCCTGAAGAAGGCAAACACCTTTAAAATGCATTTAAATCACTTTGTTCAAAGTATTTTTCTTTTGGTCTGAAATGCACAGAACAGGCCATTAAGCGTTTTCGATCTGTTTCCAGCCTAAGTATTTCTTTAAGCTGCTGTCTCTGAATGGAGGCAATGGCAATAAAGTTTTTGTGCTAGATATGATCCAAATACATCCCTGAAGCAGGCAAACACCTTTAAAATGCATTGAAATCACTTTGATCACAGTAGTGTTCTTTTGGTCTGAAATGCACAGAATAGGCCATTAAGCGTTTTCGCACTATTTACAGCCTCAGTGATGCTTTAAGCTGCTGTTTCTTAATGCAAGCAATGGCAATAAAGTTTTTGTGCTAGATATGATCCAAATACATCCCTGAAGATGGCAAACACCTTTAAAATGCATTTAAATCACTTTGTTCAAAGTAGTTTACTTTTGGTCTGAAATGCACAGAACAGGCCATTAAGTGTTTTCGCACTGTTTCCAGCCTCAGTATTTCTTTAAGCTGCTGTCTCTGAATGGAGGCAATGGCAATAAAGTTTTTGTGCTAGATATGATCCAAATACATCCCAGAAGATGGCAAACACCTTTAAAATGCATTTAAATCACTTTGTTCAAAGTAGTTTACTTTTGGTCTGAAATGCACAGAACAGGCCATTAAGCGTTTTCGATCTGTTTCCAGCCTCAGTATTTCTTTAAGCTGCTGCATCTTAATGCAAGCAATGGCAATAAAGTTTTTGTGCTAGATATGATCCAAATACATCCCTGAAGCTGGCAAACACCTTTAAAATGCATTTAAATCACTTTCTTCAAAGTAGTTTACTTTTGGTCTGAAATGCACAGAACAGGCCATTAAGCGTTTTCGCACTGTTTATAACCTCAGTGATGCTTTAAGCTGCTGTTTCTTAATGCAAGCAATGGCAATAAAGTTTTTGTGCTAGATATGATCCAAATACATCCCTGAAGCAAGTAAACACCTTTAAAATGCTTTGAAATCAATGTGACCAAAGTAGTGTTCATTTGGTCTGAAATGCACAGAACAGGCCATTCTAAGCGTTTTCGCACTGTTTCCAACCTCAGTATTTCTTTAAGCTGCTGCATCTTAATGCAAGCAATGGCAATGAAGTTTTTGTGCTAGATATGTTCCAAATACATCCCTGAAGCAGGTAAACACCTTTAAAATGCATTTAAATCACTTTGTTCAAAGTAGTTTTCTTTTGGTCTGAAATGCACAGAACAGGCCATTCTAAGCGTTTTCGCAATGTTTAAGGCCTCAGTGAAGCTTTAAGCTGCTGTTTCTTAATGCAAGCAATGGCAATGAAGTTTTTGTGCTAGATATGATCCAAATACATCCCTGAAGAAGGCAAACACCTTTAAAATGCATTTAAATCACTTTGTTCAAAGTAGTTTTCTTTTGGTCTGAAATGCACAGAACAGGCCATTAAGCGTTTTCGCACTGTTTCCAACCTCAGTATTTCTTTAAGCTGCTGCATCTTAATGCAAGCAATGGCAATGAAGTTTTTGTGCTAGATATGATCCAAATACATCCCTGAAGAAGGCAAACACCTTTAAAATGCTTTGAAATCAATTTGACCAAAGTAGTGTTCATTTGGTCTGAAATGCACAGAACAGGCCATTCTAAGCGTTTTCGCACTGTTTCCAACCTCAGTATTTCTTTAAGCTGCTGCATCTTAATGCAAGCAATGGCAATGAAGTTTTTGTGGTAGATATGTTCCAAATACATCCCTGAAGAAGGCAAACACCTTTAAAATGCATTTACTTTACTTTAAACAAAAAAGTGTTTTTTGGTCTGAAATGCACAGAACAGGCCATTCTAAGCGTTTTCGCACTGTTTCCAACCTCAGTATTTCTTTAAGCTGCTGCATCTTAATGCAAGCAATGGCAATTAAGTTTTTGTGCTAGATATATTCCAAATACATCCCTGAAGAAGGCAAACACCTTTAAAATGCTTTGAAATCAATTTGACCAAAGTAGTGTTCATTTGGTCTGAAATGCACAGAACAGGCCATTCTAAGCGTTTTCGCACTGTTTCCAACCTCAGTATTTCTTTAAGCTGCTGCATCTTAATGCAAGCAATGGAAATGAAGTTTTTGTTCTAGATATGATCCAAATACATCCCTGAAGAAGGCAAACACCTTTAAAATGCATTTAAATCACTTTGTTCAAAGTATTTTTCTTTTGGTCTGAAATGCACAGAACAGGCCATTCTAAGCGTTTTCGCACTGTTTACAGCCTCAGTGATGCTTTAAGCTGCTGTTTCTTAATGCAAGCAATGGCAATGAAGTTTTTGTGCTAGATATGATCCAAATACATCCCTGAAGCAGGCAAACACCTTTAAAATGCATTTAAATAACTTTGTTCAAAGTAGTTTTATTAAGGTCTGAAATGCACAGAACAGGCCATTAAGCGTTTTCGCACTGTTTCCAGCCTCAGTATTTCTTTAAGCTGCTGCATCTTAATGCAAGCAATGGCAATAAAGTTTATGTGCTAGATATGATCCAAATACATCCCTGAAGAAGGCAAACACCTTTAAAATGCATTTACTTTAATTTAAACAAAAAAGTGTTTTTTGGTCTGAAATGCACAGAACAGGCCATTCTAAGCGTTTTCGCACTGTTTCCAACCTCAGTATTTCTTTAAGCTGCTGCATCTTAATGCAAGCAATAGCAATGAAGTTTTTGTGCTAGATATGTTCCAAATACATCCCTGAAGACGGTAAACACCTTTAAAATGCTTTGAAATCAATTTGACCAAAGTAGTGTTCATTTGGTCTGAAATGCACAGAACAGGCCATTCTAAGCGTTTTCGCACTGTTTCCAACCTCAGTATTTCTTTAAGCTGCTGCATCTTAATGCAAGCAATGGCAATGAAGTTTTTGTGCTAGATATGATCCAAATACATCCCTGAAGCTGGCAAACACCTTTAAAATGCATTTAAATCACTTTGTTCAAAGTAGTTTTATTAAGGTCTGAAATGCACAGAACAGGCCATTCTAAGCGTTTTCGCACTGTTTACAGCCTCAGTGATGCTTTAAGCTGCTGTTTCTTAATGCAAGCAATGGCAATGAAGTTTTTGTGCTAGATATGATCCAAATACATCCCTGAAGCAGGCAAACACCTTTAAAATGCATTTAAATAACTTTGTTCAAAGTAGTGTTCTTTTGGTCTGAAATGCACAGAACAGGCCATTAAGCGTTTTCGCAGTTTCCAGCCTCAGTATTTCTTTAAGCTGCTGCATCTTAATGCAAGCAATGGCAATGAAGTTTTTGTGCTAGATATGATCCAAATACATCCCTGAAGAACGCAAACACCTTTAAAATGCATTTACTTTACTTTAAACAAAAAAGTGTTTTTTGGTCTGAAATGCACAGAACAGGCCATTCTAAGCGTTTTCGCACTGTTTACAGCCTCAGTGATGCTTTAAGATGCTGTTTCTTAATGCAAGCAATGGCAATAAAGTTTTTGTGCTAGATATGATCCAAATACATCCCTGAAGCTGGCAAACACCTTTAAAATGCATTTAAATCACTTTGTTCAAAGTAGTTTTCTTTTGGTCTGAAATGCACAGAAAAGGCCATTAAGCGTTTTCGCACTGTTTCCAGCCTCAGTATTTCTTTAAGCTGCTGCATCTTACTGCAAGCAATGGCAATAAAGTTTTTGTGCTAGATATGATCCAAATACATCCCTGAAGAAGGCAAACACCTTTAAAATGCATTTAAATCACTTTGTTCAAAGTAGTTTTATTAAGGTCTGAAATTCACAGAACAGGCCATTCTAAGCATTTTCGCACTGTTTACAGCCTCAGTGATGCTTTAAGCTGCTGTTTCTTAATGCAAGCAATGGCAATGAAGTTTTTGTGCTAGATATGATCCAAATACATCCCTGAAGAAGGCAAACACCTTTAAAATGCATTTAAATCACTTTGTTCAAAGTATTTTTCTTTTGGTCTGAAATGCACAGAACAGGCCATTAAGCGTTTTCGCACTATTTACAGCCTCAGTGATGCTTTAAGCTGCTGTTTCTTAATGCAAGCAATGGCAATAAAGTTTTTGTGCTAGATATGATCCAAATACATCCCTGAAGATTGCAAACACCTTTAAAATGCATTTAAACCACTTTGTTCAAAGTAGTTTACTTTTGGTCTGAAATGCACAGAACAGGCCATTAAGCGTTTTCGCACTGTTTCCAGCCTCAGTATTTCTTTAAGCTTCTGCATCTTAATGCAAGCAATGGCAATAAAGTTTTTGTGCTAGATATGATCCAAATACATCCCTGAAGAAGGCAAACACCTTTAAAATGCATTTAAATCACTTTGTTCAAAGTAGTTTTATTAAGGTCTGAAATTCACAGAACTGGCCATTCTAAGCGTTTTCGCACTGTTTACAGCCTCAGTGATGCTTTAAGCTGCTGTTTCTTAATGCAAGCAATGGCAATGAAGTTTTTGTGCTAGATATGATCCAAATACATCCCTGAAGAAGGCAAACACCTTTAAAATGCATTTAAATCACTTTGTTCAAAGTATTTTTCTTTTGGTCTGAAATGCACAGAACAGGCCATTAAGCGTTTTCGCACTGTTTACAGCCTCAGTGATGCTTTAAGCTGCTGTTTCTTAATGCAAGCAATGGCAATAAAGTTTTTGTGCTAGATATGATCCAAATACATCCCTGAAGAAGGCAAACACCTTTAAAATGCATTTAAATCACTTTGTTCAAAGTAGTTTACTTTTGGTCTGAAATGCACAGAACAGGCCATTAAGTGTTTTCGCACTGTTTCCAGCCTCAGTATTTCTTTAAGCTGCTGTCTCTGAATGGAGGCAATGGCAATAAAGTTTTTGTGCTAGATATGATCCAAATACATCCCTGAAGCAGGCAATCACCTTTAAAATGCATTTAAATCACTTTGTTCAAAGTATTGTTCTTTTCGTCTGAAATGCACAGAACAGGCCATTACGCGTTTTCGCTCTGTTTCCAGCCTCAGTATTTCTTTAAGCTGCTGCATCTTAATGCAAGCAATGGCAATAAAGTTTTTGTGCTAGATATGATCCAAATACATCCCTGAAGCTGGCAAACACCTTTAAAATGCATTTAAATCACTTTCTTCAAAGTAATGTTATTTTTGTCTGAAATGCACAGAATAGGCCATTCTAAGCGTTTTCGCACTGTTTCCAGCCTCAGTATTTCTTTAAGCTGCTGCATCTTAATGCAAGCAATGGCAATGAAGTTTTTGTGCTAGATATGATCCAAATACATCCCTGAAGAACGCAAACACCTTTAAAATGCATTTACTTTACTTTAAACAAAAAAGTGTTTTTTGGTCTGAAATGCACAGAACAGGCCATTCTAAGCGTTTTCGCACTGTTTACAGCCTCAGTGATGCTTTAAGATGCTGTTTCTTAATGCAAGCAATGGCAATAAAGTTTTTGTGCTAGATATGATCCAAATACATCCCTGAAGCTGGCAAACACCTTTAAAATGCATTTAAATCACTTTGTTCAAAGTAGTTTTCTTTTGGTCTGAAATGCACAGAAAAGGCCATTAAGCGTTTTCGCACTGTTTCCAGCCTCAGTATTTCTTTAAGCTGCTGCATCTTACTGCAAGCAATGGCAATAAAGTTTTTGTGCTAGATATGATCCAAATACATCCCTGAAGAAGGCAAACACCTTTAAAATGCATTTAAATCACTTTGTTCAAAGTAGTTTTATTAAGGTCTGAAATTCACAGAACAGGCCATTCTAAGCATTTTCGCACTGTTTACAGCCTCAGTGATGCTTTAAGCTGCTGTTTCTTAATGCAAGCAATGGCAATGAAGTTTTTGTGCTAGATATGATCCAAATACATCCCTGAAGAAGGCAAACACCTTTAAAATGCATTTAAATCACTTTGTTCAAAGTATTTTTCTTTTGGTCTGAAATGCACAGAACAGGCCATTAAGCGTTTTCGCACTATTTACAGCCTCAGTGATGCTTTAAGCTGCTGTTTCTTAATGCAAGCAATGGCAATAAAGTTTTTGTGCTAGATATGATCCAAATACATCCCTGAAGATTGCAAACACCTTTAAAATGCATTTAAATCACTTTGTTCAAAGTAGTTTACTTTTGGTCTGAAATGCACAGAACAGGCCATTAAGCGTTTTCGCACTGTTTCCAGCCTCAGTATTTCTTTAAGCTTCTGCATCTTAATGCAAACAATGGCAATAAAGTTTTTGTGCTAGATATGATCCAAATACATCCCTGAAGAAGGCAAACACCTTTAAAATGCATTTAAATCACTTTGTTCAAAGTAGTTTTATTAAGGTCTGAAATTCACAGAACTGGCCATTCTAAGCGTTTTCGCACTGTTTACAGCCTCAGTGATGCTTTAAGCTGCTGTTTCTTAATGCAAGCAATGGCAATGAAGTTTTTGTGCTAGATATGATCCAAATACATCCCTGAAGAAGGCAAACACCTTTAAAATGCATTTAAATCACTTTGTTCAAAGTATTTTTCTTTTGGTCTGAAATGCACAGAACAGGCCATTAAGCGTTTTCGCACTGTTTACAGCCTCAGTGATGCTTTAAGCTGCTGTTTCTTAATGCAAGCAATGGCAATAAAGTTTTTGTGCTAGATATGATCCAAATACATCCCTGAAGAAGGCAAACACCTTTAAAATGCATTTAAATCACTTTGTTCAAAGTAGTTTACTTTTGGTCTGAAATGCACAGAACAGGCCATTAAGTGTTTTCGCACTGTTTCCAGCCTCAGTATTTCTTTAAGCTGCTGTCTCTGAATGGAGGCAATGGCAATAAAGTTTTTGTGCTAGATATGATCCAAATACATCCCTGAAGCAGGCAATCACCTTTAAAATGCATTTAAATCACTTTGTTCAAAGTATTGTTCTTTTCGTCTGAAATGCACAGAACAGGCCATTACGCGTTTTCGCTCTGTTTCCAGCCTCAGTATTTCTTTAAGCTGCTGCATCTTAATGCAAGCAATGGCAATAAAGTTTTTGTGCTAGATATGATCCAAATACATCCCTGAAGCTGGCAAACACCTTTAAAATGCATTTAAATCACTTTCTTCAAAGTAATGTTATTTTTGTCTGAAATGCACAGAATAGGCCATTCTAAGCGTTTTCGCACTGTTTCCAGCCTCAGTATTTCTTTAAGCTGCTGCATCTTAATGGAGGCAATGGCAATAAAGTTTTTGTGCTAGATATGATCCAAATACATCCCTGAAGCAGGCAAACACCTTTAAAATGCATTTAAATCACTTTGTTCAAAGTAGTGTTCTTTTGGTCTGAAATGCACAGAATAGGCCATTCTAAGCGTTTTCGCACTGTTTCCAGCCTCAGTATTTCTTTAAGCTGCTGCATCTTAATGCAAACAATGGCAATAAAGTTTTTGTGCTAGATATGATCCAAATACATCCTTGAATATGGCAAACACCTTTAAAATGCATTTAAATCACTTTGTTCAAAGTAGTTTTATTAAGGTCTGAAATTCACAGAACAGGCCATTCTAAGCATTTTCGCACTGTTTACAGCCTCAGTGATGCTTTAAGCTGCTGTTTCTTAATGCAAGCAATGGCAATAAAGTTTTTGTGCTCGATATGATCCAAATACATCCCTGAAGCTGGCAAACACCTTTAAAATGCATTTAAATCACTTTGTTCAAAGTAGTTTTATTAAGGTCTGAAATTCACAGAACTGGCCATTAAGCGTTTTCGCACTGTTTACAGCCTCAGTGATGCTTTAAGCTGCTGTTTCTTAATGCAAGCAATGGCAATAAAGTTTTTGTGCTAGATATGATCCAAATACATCCCTGAAGCTGGCAAACACCTTTAAAATGCATTTAAATCACTTTCTTCAAAGTAATGTTATTTTTGTCTGAAATGCACAGAATAGGCCATTCTAAGCGTTTTCGCACTGTTTCCAGCCTCAGTATTTCTTTAAGCTGCTGCATCTTAATGGAGGCAATGGCAATAAAGTTTTTGTGCTAGATATGATCCAAATACATCCCTGAAGCAGGCAAACACCTTTAAAATGCATTTAAATCACTTTGTTCAAAGTAGTGTTCTTTTGGTCTGAAATGCACAGAACAGGCCATTAAGCTTTTTCGCTCTGTTTCCAGCCTCAGTATTTCTTTAAGCTGCTGCATCTTAATGCAAGCAATGGCAATAAAGTTTTTGTGCTAGATATGATCCAAATACATCCCTGAAGAAGGCAAACACCTTTAAAATGCATTTAAATCACTTTGTTCAAAGTAGTTTTATTAAGGTCTGAAATTCACAGAACTGGCCATTAAGCGTTTTCGCACTGTTTACAGCCTCAGTGATGCTTTAAGCTGCTGTTTCTTAATGCAAGCAATGGCAATAAAGTTTTTGTGCTAGATATGATCCAAATACATCCCTGAAGAAGGCAAACACCTTTAAAATGCATTTAAATCACTTTGTTCAAAGTAGTTTACTTTTGGTCTGAAATGCACAGAACAGGCCATTAAGTGTTTTCGCACTGTTTCCAGCCTCAGTATTTCTTTAAGCTGCTGTCTCTGAATGGAGGCAATGGCAATAAAGTTTTTGTGCTAGATATGATCCAAATACATCCCTGAAGCAGGCAAACACCTTTAAAATGCATTTAAATCACTTTGTTCAAAGTATTGTTCTTTTCGTCTGAAATGCACAGAACAGGCCATTACGCGTTTTCGCTCTGTTTCCAGCCTCAGTATTTCTTTAAGCTGCTGCATCTTAATGCAAGCAATGGCAATAAAGTTTTTGTGCTAGATATGATCCAAATACATCCCTGAAGCTGGCAAACACCTTTAAAATGCATTTAAATCACTTTGATCAAAGTAGTGTTCTTTTGGTCTGAAATGCACAGAACAGGCCATTCTAAGCGTTTTCGCACTGTTTCCAGCCTCAGTATTTCTTTAAGCTGCTGCATCTTAATGGAGGCAATGGCAATAAAGTTTTTGTGCTAGATATGATCCAAATACATCCCTGAAGCAGGCAAACACCTTTAAAATGCATTTAAATCACTTTGTTCAAAGTAGTGTTCTTTTGGTCTGAAATGCACAGAACAGGCCATTAAGCGTTTTCGCTCTGTTTCCAGCCTCAGTATTTCTTTAAGCTGCTGCATCTTAATGCAAGCAATGGCAATAAAGTTTTTGTGCTAGATATGATCCAAATACAGCCCTGAAGAAGGCAAACACCTTTAAAATGCATTTACTTTACTTTAAACAAAAAAGTGTTTTTTGGTCTGAAATGCACAGAACAGGCCATTCTAAGCGTTTTCGCACTGTTTCCAACCTCAGTATTTCTTTAAGCTGCTGCATCTTAATGCAAGCAATGGCAATGAAGTTTTTGTGCTAGATATGATCCAAATACATCCTTGAAGCTGGCAAACACTTTTAAAATGCATTTAAATCACTTTAAATCGCACTGTTTCCAGCCTCAGTATTTCTTTAACCCTTGTATTATGTTGAAAAAAAATCACATTGATTATGTTGCGGGTCATTTTGATAAGATAAATACTTATAAAACAAACATACAATACAATTTCAATCTCCAGAACTATTTGGAAGAACTATTTAGTTAAAGTTGTTCCTTCTTAACAAAATAATTTCTTTTTTTAACTTTTTAACATTTTCTCAGATTTTCAATGTGCAACATTTTCAATGTTGTTCACATGATGGGCATAATGTAATTGTGTGCTTCCTGCAGATGTAATTCTTGCATTTCACACAAAAGGTGCTTGTTTTACTGACCTTTTGGGAGGGACCGACTTGGCATCTCTTCCGTTTCTTTACACCTGGATCCACTGCATTCCATAGACTTGCAGTTGCTTCTCCCTTTGGCCTGTATACTCCAGCTAATATCAGAATTCCAAAATAATCATGCAAGTCAGTCTGATCCAGTGGCTTCCATTTCTCTTGAAATACACGTCTCCCCTCCAAGTTAGTCATGTCGAGTATAATCCTCTCTATCGGTGGGGATATGAAGAGCTCAAATGCTGATTGAATATCATCAACTCGTGTGACGGCAAATCTTGTAGGACCAAGAGTAATTTTGATGACATTGGAAGATGACAGTCTGCCTCGGCTTTGGTGTGGCGATGTTGACCATTTTATATTACCGTCTTTACATGTCCATGTCCCCTCTGTGGACGATGATTGTTGCGTTCCGTGGTTTTCATCTGCGGCGGCAGACTCCTCTTCCGAATCCTCCTCATCGTAAGAAAATTGGCAGTCAGGATCATCAATAACATTGTCCTCCGTCTCTGAAAGATCCTCTGTCTCTGATATCTCTTCTTCTTCGTCACTATCCCAGTTAAAAATCTCTGATAAAACCTCTTCAGCTGAAAACCTTCTGGAGCTCATTTTTGGTGTGTTTCTCGAAGAGATGACATGAGAATAGTGACAAGGACAAGGGTGGGAACGTATGTCCCGTACCCACACCTGGGTCTTTGAGTCTAAATGCCTATTCAGAGGCAGTCAAAATACAATTAACTAGGCAATCAAAACAAAGCACATCAAAGAGACATGGTTAATTTGTATAGAAACTCTGCACAGACATTCCAAGACACATCAAAGTGTCCATATTTTACACACCAGTTCATGACCCCAGATGAGGAAAAGTCACCAACTTTCATGAAGAAGAAGAAAGGATAACCAGTACTTTGATCAACATAAAAACTGAAATGGGTCAAATTGACCCTTAACATAATATAAAGGTTAAGCTGCTGCATCTTAATGCAAGCAATGGTAATAAAATTTTTGTGCTAGATATCATCCAAATACATCCCTGAAGCAGGCAAACACCTTTAAAATGCATTTAAATCACTTTAATCAAAGTAGTGTGCTTTTGGTCTAAAATGCACAGAACAGGCCATTCTAAGCGTTTTCGCACTGTTTCCAGCCTCAGTATTTCTTTAAGCTGCTGTATCTTAATGCAAGCAATGGAAATAAAGTTTTTGTGCTAGATATGATCCAAATACATCCCTGAAGCAGGCAAAGACCTTTAAAATGCATTTAAATTACTTTGTTCAAAGTATTGTTCTTTTGGTCTGAAATGCACAGAACAGGCCATTCTAAGCGTTTTCGCACTGTTTCCAGCCTCAGTATTTCTTTAAGCTGCTGTATCTTAATGCAAGCAATGGAAATAAAGTTTTTGTGCTAGATATGATCCAAATACATCCCTGAAGCAGGCAAACACCTTTAAAATGCATTTAAATTACTTTGTTCAAAGTATTGTTCTTTTGGTCTGAAATGCACAGAACAGGCCATTCTAAGCGTTTTCGCACTGTTTCCAGCCTCAGTGATGCTTTAAGCTTATGCATCTTAATGCAAACAATGGCAATAAAATGTTTGTGCTAGATATGATCCAAATACATCCCTGAAGCAGGCAAACACCTTTAAAATGCATTTAAATCACTTTGTTCAAAGTAGTTTTCTATGGGTCTGAAATGCACAGAACAGGCCATTAAGCGTTTTCGCACTGTGTCCAGCCTCAGTATTTCTTTAAGCTGCTGTATCTTAATGCAAGCAATGGAAATAAAGTTTTTGTGCTAGATATGATCCAAATACTTCCCTGAAGCAGGCAAACACCTTTAACATGCATTGAAATCACTTTGATCAAAGTAGTGTTCTTTTGGTCTGAAATGCACAGAACAGGCCATTAAGCGTTTTCGCACTGTTTCCAGCCTCAGTATTTCTTTAAGCTGCTGTATCTTAATGCAAGCAATGGCAATAAAGTTTTTGTGCTAGATATGATCCAAATACATCCCTGAAGCAGGCAAACACCTTTAAAATGCATTTAAATTACTTTGTTCAAAGTATTGTTCTTTTGGTCTGAAATGCACAGAACAGGCCATTCTAAGCGTTTTCGCACTGTTTACAGCCTCAGTGATGCTTTAAGCTTATGCATCTTAATGCAAACAATGGCAATAAAATGTTTGTGCTAGATATCATCCAATACATCCCTGAAGCAGGCAAACACCTTTAAATTGCATTTAAATCAATTTTTTCAAAGTAGTGTTATTTTGGTCTGAAATGCACAGAACAGGCCATTCTAAGCGTTTTCGCACTGTTTACAGCCTCAGTGATGCTTTAAGCTTATGCATCTTAATGCAGGCAATGGCAATAAAGTTTTTGTGCTAGATATGATCCAAATACATCCCTGAAGAAGGCAAACACCTTTAAAATGCATTTAAATCACTTTGATCAAAGTAGTGTTCTTTTGGTCTGAAATGCACAGAATAGGCCATTCTAAGCTTTTTCGCTTTGTTTCCAGCCTCAGTATTTCTTTAAGCTTCTGCATCTTAATGCAGGCAATGGCAATAAAGAGTTTGTGCTAGATATGATCCAAATACATCCCTGAAGCAGGCAAACACCTTTAAAATGCATTTAAATCACTTTGTTCAAAGTAGTTTTCTATGGGTCTGAAATGCACAGAACAGGCCATTCTAAGCGTTTTCGCACTGTGTCCAGCCTCAGTATTTCTTTAAGCTGCTGCATCTTAATGTAGGCAATGGCAATAAAGTTTTTGTGTTAGATATTATCCAATGCATCCCTGAAGCAGGCAAACACCTTTAAATTGCATTTAAATCAATTTTTTCAAAGTAGTGTTCTTTTGGTCTGAAATGCACAGAACAGGCCATTGTAAGCGTTTTCGCACTGTTTACAGCCTCAGTGATGCTTTAAGCTTATGCATCTTAATGCAGGCAATGGCAATAAAGTTTTTGTGCTAGATATCATCCAATACATCCCTGAAGCAGGCAAACACCTTTAAATTGCATTTAAATCAATTTTTTCAAAGTAGTGTTCTTTTGGTCTGAAATGCACAGAACAGGCCATTCTAAGAGTTTTCGCACTGTTTCCAACCTCAGTATTTCTTTAAGCTGCTGTCTCTGAATGGAGGCAATGGCAATAAAGTTTTTGTGTTAGATATGATCCAAATACATCCCTGAAGCAGGCAAACACCTTTAAAATGCATTGAAATCACTTTGATCACAGTAGTGTTCTTTTGGTCTGAAATGCACAGAATAGGCCATTAAGCGTTTTCGCACTGTTTCCAGCCTCAGTATTTCTTTAAGCTGCTGTATCTTAATGCAAGCAATGGAAATAAAGTTTTTGTGCTAGATATGATCCAAATACATCCCTGAAGCAGGCAAACACCTTTAAAATGCATTTAAATTACTTTGTTCAAAGTATTGTTCTTTTGGTCTGAAATGCACTGAACAGGCCATTCTAAGCGTTTTCGCACTGTTTCCAGCCTCAGTGATGCTTTAAGCTTATGCATCTTAATGCAAACAATGGCAATAAAATGTTTGTGCTAGATATGATCCAAATACATCCCTGAAGCAGGCAAACACCTTTAAAATGCATTTAAATCACTTTGTTCAAAGTAGTTTTCTATGGGTCTGAAATGCACAGAACAGGCCATTAAGCGTTTTCGCACTGTGTCCAGCCTCAGTATTTCTTTAAGCTGCTGTATCTTAATGCAAGCAATGGAAATAAAGTTTTTGTGCTAGATATGATCCAAATACATCCCTGAAGCAGGCAAACACCTTTAAATTGCATTTAAAACAATTTGATCACAGTAGTGTTCTTTTGGTCTGAAATGCACAGAATAGGCCATTAAGCGTTTTCGCACTGTTTCCAGCCTCAGTATTTCTTTAAGCTGCTGTATCTTAATGCAAGCAATGGAAATAAAGTTTTTGTGCTAGATATGATCCAAATACATCCCTGAAGCAGGCAAACACCTTTAAAATGCATTTAAATTACTTTGTTCAAAGTATTGTTCTTTTGGTCTGAAATGCACAGAACAGGCCATTCTAAGCGTTTTCGCACTGTTTCCAGCCTCAGTGATGCTTTAAGCTTATGCATCTTAATGCAAACAATGGCAATAAAATGTTTGTGCTAGATATGATCCAAATACATCCCTGAAGCAGGCAAACACCTTTAAAATGCATTTAAATCACTTTGTTCAAAGTAGTTTTCTATGGGTCTGAAATGCACAGAACAGGCCATTAAGCGTTTTCGCACTGTGTCCAGCCTCAGTATTTCTTTAAGCTGCTGTATCTTAATGCAAGCAATGGCAATGAAGTTTTTGTGCTAGATATGTTCCAAATACATCCCTGAAGCAGGCAAACACCTTTAAAATGCATTTAAATTACTTTGTTCAAAGTATTGTTCTTTTGGTCTGAAATGCACAGAAAAGGCCATTCTAAGCGTTTTCGCACTGTTTCCAGCCTCAGTGATGCTTTAAGCTTATGCATCTTAATGCAAACAATGGCAATAAAATGTTTGTGCTAGATATGATCCAAATACATCCCTGAAGCAGGCAAACACCTTTAAAATGCATTTAAATCACTTTGTTCAAAGTAGTTTTTTATGGGTCTGAAATGCACAGAACAGGCCATTAAGCGTTTTCGCACTGTGTCCAGCCTCAGTATTTCTTTAAGCTGCTGTATCTTAATGCAAGCAATGGCAATGAAGTTTTTGTGCTAGATATGTTCCAAATACATCCCTGAAGCAGGCAAACACCTTTAAAATGCATTTAAATTACTTTGTTCAAAGTATTGTTCTTTTGGTCTGAAATGCACAGAAAAGGCCATTCTAAGCGTTTTCGCACTGTTTCCAGACTCAGTATTTCTTTAAGCTGCTGTCTCTAAATGGAGGCAATGGCAATAAAGTTTTTGTGCTAGATATGATCCAAATACTTCCCTGAAGCAGGCAAACACCTTTAAAATGCATTGAAATCACTTTGATCAAAGTAGTGTTCTTTTGGTCTGAAATGCACAGAACAGGCCATTAAGCGTTTTCGCACTGTTTCCAGCCTCAGTATTTCTTTAAGCTGCTGTATCTTAATGCAAGCAATGGCAATAAAGTTTTTGTGCTAGATATGATCCAAATACATCCCTGAAGCAGGCAAACACCTTTAAATTGCATTTAAAACAATTTTTTCAAAGTAGTGTTCTTTTGGTCTGAAATGCACAGAACAGGCCATTCTAAGAGTTTTCGCACTGTTTCCAACCTCAGTATTTCTTTAAGCTGCTGTCTCTGAATGGAGGCAATGGCAATAAAGTTTTTGTGTTAGATATGATCCAAATACATCCCTGAAGCAGGCAAACACCTTTAAAATGCATTGAAATCACTTTGATCACAGTAGTGTTCTTTTGGTCTGAAATGCACAGAATAGGCCATTAAGCGTTTTCGCACTGTTTACAGCCTCAGTATTTCTTTAAGCTGCTGTATCTTAATGGAGGCAATGGCAATAAAGATTTTGTGCTAGATATGGTCCAAATACATCCCTGAAGCAGGTAAACACCTTTAAAATGCATTTACTTTACTTTGAACAAAAAAGTGTTCATTTGGTGTGAAATGCACAAAACAGGCCATTCTAAGCGTTTTCGCACTGTTTCCAACCTCAGTATTTCTTTAAGCTGCTGCATCTTAATGCAAGAAATGGCAATGAAGTTTTTGTGCTAGATATGTTCCAAATACATCCCTGAAGCAGGCAAACACCTTTAAAATGCATTTAAATTACTTTGTTCAAAGTATTGTTCTTTTGGTCTGAAATGCACAGAAAAGGCCATTCTAAGCGTTTTCGCACTGTTTCCAGACTCAGTATTTCTTTAAGCTGCTGTCTCTAAATGGAGGCAATGGCAATAAAGTTTTTGTGCTAGATATGATCCAAATACTTCCCTGAAGCAGGCAAACACCTTTAAAATGCATTGAAATCACTTTGATCAAAGTAGTGTTCTTTTGGTCTGAAATGCACAGAACAGGCCATTAAGCGTTTTCGCACTGTTTCCAGCCTCAGTATTTCTTTAAGCTGCTGTATCTTAATGCAAGCAATGGCAATAAAGTTTTTGTGCTAGATATGATCCAAATACATCCCTGAAGCAGGCAAACACCTTTAAATTGCATTTAAATCAATTTTTTCAAAGTAGTGTTCTTTTGGTCTGAAATGCACAGAACAGGCCATTCTAAGCGTTTTCTCACTGTTTACAGCCTCAGTATTTCTTTAAGCTGCTGTATCTTAATGGAGGCAATGGCAATAAAGATTTTGTGCTAGATATGGTCCAAATACATCCCTGAAGCAGGTAAACACCTTTAAAATGCATTTACTTTACTTTGAACAAAAAAGTGTTCATTTGGTGTGAAATGCACAAAACAGGCCATTCTAAGCGTTTTCGCACTGTTTCCAACCTCAGTATTTCTTTAAGCTGCTGCATCTTAATGCAAGAAATGGCAATGAAGTTTTTGTGCTAGATATGTTCCAAATACATCCCTGAAGCAGGCAAACACCTTTAAAATGCATTTAAATTACTTTGTTCAAAGTATTGTTCTTTTGGTCTGAAATGCACAGAAAAGGCCATTCTAAGCGTTTTCGCACTGTTTCCAGACTCAGTATTTCTTTAAGCTGCTGTCTCTAAATGGAGGCAATGGCAATAAAGTTTTTGTGCTAGATATGATCCAAATACTTCCCTGAAGCAGGCAAACACCTTTAAAATGCATTGAAATCACTTTGATCAAAGTAGTGTTCTTTTGGTCTGAAATGCACAGTACAGGCCATTAAGCGTTTTCGCACTGTTTCCAGCCTCAGTATTTCTTTAAGCTGCTGTATCTTAATGCAAGCAATGGCAATAAAGTTTTTGTGCTAGATATGATCCAAATACATCCCTGAAGCAGGCAAACACCTTTAAATTGCATTTAAAACAATTTTTTCAAAGTAGTGTTCTTTTGGTCTGAAATGCACAGAACAGGCCATTCTAAGCGTTTTCGCACTGTTTACAGCCTCAGTGATGCTTTAAGCTTATGCATCTTAATGCAGGCAATGGCAATAAAGTTTTTGTGCTAGATATCATCCAATACATCCCTGAAGCAGGCAAACACCTTTAAAATGCATTTAAATCACTTTAATCAAAGTAGTGTGCTTTTGGTCTAAAATGCACAGAACAGGCCATTCTAAGAGTTTTCGCACTGTTTCCAACCTCAGTATTTCTTTAAGCTGCTGCATCTTAATGCAAGAAATGGCAATGAAGTTTTTGTGCTAGATATGATCCAAATACATCCCTGAAGAAGGCAAACACCTTTAAAATGCATTTAAATCACTTTGATCAAAGTAGTGTTCTTTTGGTCTGAAATGCACACAACAGGCCATTCTAAGCGTTTTCGCACTGTTTCCAGCCTCAGTATTTCTTTAAGCTGCTGCATCTTAATGCAAGCAATGGCAATAAAGTTTTTGTGCTAGATATGGTCCAAATACATCCCTGAAGCAAGTAAACACCTTTAAAATGCATTTACTTTACTTTGACCAAAGTAGTGTTCGTTTGGTCTGAAATGCACAGAACAGGCCATTCAAAGCGTTTTCGCACTGTTTCCAACCTCAGTATTTCTTTAAGCTGCTGCATCTTAATGCAAGCAATAGCAATGAAGTTTTTGTGCTAGATATGTTCCAAATACATCCCTGAAGCAGGCAAACACCTTTAAAATGCATTTAAATTACTTTGTTCAAAGTATTGTTCTTTTCGTCTGAAATGCACAGAACAGGCCATTAAGCGTTTTCGCACTGTGTCCAGCCTCAG
The DNA here is from genome assembly GCA_030770545.1 of Macropodus opercularis. Lineage (NCBI taxonomy): Eukaryota > Metazoa > Chordata > Actinopteri > Anabantiformes > Osphronemidae > Macropodus > Macropodus opercularis. The sequence goes on along the minus strand of CM061094.1, from coordinate 3,984,692 downwards.
TATTTCTTTAAGCTGCTGCATCTTAATGTAGGCAATGGCAATAAAGTTTTTGTGTTAGATGTTATCCAATGCATCCCTGAAGCAGGCAAACACCTTTAAATTGCATTTAAATCAATTTTTTCAAAGTAGTGTTCTTTTGGTCTGAAATGCACAGAACAGGCCATTCTAAGCGTTTTCTCACTGTTTACAGCCTCAGTATTTCTTTAAGCTGCTGTCTCTAAATGGAGGCAATGGCAATAAAGTTTTTGTGCTAGATATGATCCAAATACTTCCCTGAAGCAGGCAAACACCTTTAAAATGCATTTAAATCACTTTAATCAAAGTAGTGTTCTTTTGGTCTTAAATGCACAGAACAGGCCATTAAGCGTTTTCTCACTGTTTACAGCCTCAGTATTTCTTTAAGCTGCTGTATCTTAATGGAGGCAATGGCAATAAAGATTTTGTGTTAGATATGGTCCAAATACATCCCTGAAGCAGGCAAACACCTTTAAAATGCATTTAAATTACTTTGTTCAAAGTATTGTTCTTTTGGTCTGAAATGAACAGAACAGGCCATTCTAAGCGTTTTCCCACTGTTTCCAGCCTCAGTGATGCTTTAAGCTTATGCATCTTAATGCAAACAATGGCAATACAATGTTTGTGCTAGATATGATCCAAATACATCCCTGAAGCAGGCAAACACCTTTAAAATGCATTTAAATCACTTTGTTCAAAATAGTTTTCTATGGGTCTGAAATGCACAGAACAGGCCATTCTAAGCGTTTTCGCACTGTTTACAGCCTCAGTGATGCTTTAAGCTTATGCATCTTAATGTAGGCAATGGCAATAAAGTTTTTGTGTTAGATATTATCCAATGCATCCCTGAAGCAGGCAAACACCTTTAAATTGCATTTAAATCAATTTTTTCAAAGTAGTGTTCTTTTGGTCTGAAATGCACAGAACAGGCCATTCTAAGCGTTTTCGCACTGTTTACAGCCTTAGTGATGCTTTAAGCTTATGCATCTTAATGCAGGCAATGGCAATAAAGTTTTTGTGCTAGATATCATCCAATACATCCCTGAAGCAGGCAAACACCTTTAAATTGCATTTAAATCAATTTTTTCAAAGTAGTGTTCTTTTGGTCTGAAATGCACAGAACAGGCCATTCTAAGCGTTTTCGCACTGTTTACAGCCTCAGTGATGCTTTAAGCTTATGCATCTTAATGCAGGCAATGGCAATAAAGTTTTTGTGCTAGATATCATCCAATACATCCCTGAAGCAGGCAAACACCTTTAAAATGCATTTAAATCACTTTAATCAAAGTAGTGTTCTTTTGGTCTTAAATGCACAGAACAGGCCATTAAGCATTTTCTCACTGTTTACAGCCTCAGTATTTCTTTAAGCTGCTGTATCTTAATGGAGGTAATGGCAATAAAGATTTTGCGCTAGATATGGTCCAAATACATCCCTGAAGCAGGCAAACACCTTTAAAATGCATTTAAATTACTTTGTTCAAAGTATTGTTCTTTTGGTCTGAAATGCACAGAACAGGCCATTCTAAGCGTTTTCGCACTGTTTCCAGACTCAGTATTTCTTTAAGCTGCTGTCTCTAAATGGAGGCAATGGCAATAAAGTTTTTGTGCTAGATATGATCCAAATACTTCCCTGAAGCAGGCAAACACCTCTAAAATGCATTGAAATCACTTTGATCAAAGTAGTGTTCTTTTGGTCTGAAATGCACAGAACAGGCCATTCTAAGCGTTTTCGCACTGTTTACAGCCTCAGTGATGCTTTAAGCTTATGCATCTTAATGCAGGCAATGGCAATAAAGTTTTTGTGCTAGATATCATCCAATACATCCCTGAAGCAGGCAAACACCTTTAAAATGCATTTAAATCACTTTAATCAAAGTAGTGTGCTTTTGGTCTAAAATGCACAGAACAGGCCATTCTAAGAGTTTTCGCACTGTTTCCAACCTCAGTATTTCTTTAAGCTGCTGCATCTTAATGCAAGAAATGGCAATGAAGTTTTTGTGCTAGATATGATCCAAATACATCCCTGAAGAAGGCAAACACCTTTAAAATGCATTTAAATCACTTTGATCAAAGTAGTGTTCTTTTGGTCTGAAATGCACAGAACAGGCCATTAAGCGTTTTCGCACTGTTTCCAGCCTCAGTATTTCTTTAAGCTGCTGTCTCTGAATGGAGGCAATGGCAATAAAGTTTTTGTGTTAGATATGATCCAAATACATCCCTGAAGCAGGCAAACACCTTTAAAATGCATTGAAATCACTTTGATCAAAGTAGTGTTCTTTTGGTCTGAAATGCACAGAACAGGCCATTCTAAGCGTTTTCGCACTGTTTCCAGCCTCAGTATTTCTTTAAGCTGCTGTATCTTAATGCAAGCAATGGCAATAAAGTTTTTGTGCTAGATATGATCCAAATACATCCATGAAGAAGGCAAACACCTTTAAATTGCATTTAAAACAATTTTTTCAAAGTAGTGTTCTTTTGGTCTGAAATGCACAGAACAGGCCATTCTAAGCGTTTTCGCACTGTTTACAGCCTCAGTGATGCTTTAAGCTTATGCATCTTAATGCAAACAATGGCAATAAAATGTTTGTGCTAGATATGATCCAAATACATCCCTGAAGCAGGCAAACACCTTTAAAATGCATTTAAATCACTTTGTTCAAAATAGTTTTCTATGGGTCTGAAATGCACAGAACAGGCCATTCTAAGCGTTTTCGCACTGTTTACAGCCTCAGTGATGCTTTAAGCTTATGCATCTTAATGTAGGCAATGGCAATAAAGTTTTTGTGTTAGATATTATCCAATGCATCCCTGAAGCAGGCAAACACCTTTAAATTGCATTTAAATCAATTTTTTCAAAGTAGTGTTCTTTTGGTCTGAAATGCACAGAACAGGCCATTAAGCGTTTTCGCACTGTTTCCAGCCTCAGTATTTCTTTAAGCTGCTGTCTCTGAATGGAGGCAATGGCAATAAAGTTTTTTTGTTAGATATGATCCAAATACATCCCTGAAGCAGGCAAACACCTTTAAAATGCATTGAAATCACTTTGATCAAAGTAGTGTTCTTTTGGTCTGAAATGCACAGAACAGGCCATTCTAAGCGTTTTCGCACTGTTTCCAGCCTCAGTATTTCTTTAAGCTGCTGCATCTTAATGCAAGCAATGGCAATAAAGTTTTTGTGTTAGATATGATCCAAATACATCCATGAAGAAGGCAAACACCTTTAAATTGCATTTAAATCAATTTTTTCAAAGTAGTGTTCTTTTGGTCTGAAATGCACAGAACAGGCCATTAAGCGTTTTCGCACTGTTTACAGCCTCAGTATTTCTTTAAGCTGCTGTATCTTAATGCAAGCAATGGCAATGAAGTTTTTGTGCTAGATATGATCCAAATACATCCCTGAAGCAGGGAAACACCTTTAAATTGCATTTAAAACAATTTTTTCAAAGTAGTGTTCTTTTGGTCTGAAATGCACAGAACAGGCCATTCTAAGCGTTTTCGCACTGTTTACAGCCTCAGTGATGCTTTAAGCTTATGCATCTTAATGCAGGCAATGGCAATAAAGTTTTTGTGCTAGATATCATCCAATACATCCCTGAAGCAGGCAAACACCTTTAAAATGCATTTAAATCACTTTGATCAAAGTAGTGTTCTTTTGGTCTGAAATGCACAGAACAGGCCATTAAGCGTTTTCGCACTGTTTCCAGCCTCAGTATTTCTTTAAGCTGCTGTCTCTGAATGGAGGCAATGGCAATAAAGTTTTTGTGTTAGATATGATCCAAATACATCCCTGAAGCAGGCAAACACCTTTAAAATGCATTGAAATCACTTTGATCAAAGTAGTGTTCTTTTGGTCTGAAATGCACAGAACAGGCCATTCTAAGCGTTTTCGCACTGTTTCCAGCCTCAGTATTTCTTTAAGCTGCTGCATCTTAATGCAAGCAATGGCAATGAAGTTTTTGTGCTAGATATGTTCCAAATACATCCCTGAAGAAGGCAAACACCTTTAAAATGCTTTGAAATCAATTTGATCAAAGTAGTGTTCTTTTGGTCTTAAATGCACAGAACAGGCCATTAAGCGTTTTCTCACTGTTTACAGCCTCAGTATTTCTTTAAGCTGCTGTATCTTAATGGAGGCAATGGCAATAAAGATTTTGCGCTAGATATGGTCCAAATACATCCCTGAAGCAGGCAAACACCTTTAAAATGCATTTAAATTACTTTGTTCAAAGTATTGTTCTTTTGGTCTGAAATGCACAGAACAGGCCATTCTAAGCGTTTTCGCACTGTTTCCAGCCTCAGTATTTCTTTAAGCTGCTGTCTCTGAATGGAGGCAATGGCAATAAAGTTTTTGTGTTAGATATGATCCAAATACATTCCTGAAGCAGGCAAACACCTTTAAAATGCATTGAAATCACTTTGATCAAAGTAGTGTTCTTTTGGTCTGAAATGCACAGAACAGGCCATTCTAAGCGTTTTCGCACTGTTTCCAGCCTCAGTATTTCTTTAAGCTGCTGCATCTTAATGCAAGCAATGGCAATAAAGTTTTTGTGCTAGATATGATCCAAATACATCCCTGAAGAAGGCAAACACCTTTAAAATGCATTTAAATCACTTTGATCAAAGTAGTGTTCTTTTGGTCTGAAATGCACAGAACAGGCCATTAAGCGTTTTCGCACTGTTTCCAGCCTCAGTATTTCTTTAAGCTGCTGTCTCTGAATGGAGGCAATGGCAATAAAGTTTTTGTGTTAGATATGATCCAAATACATCCCTGAAGCAGGCAAACACCTTTAAAATGCATTGAAATCACTTTGATCAAAGTAGTGTTCTTTTGGTCTGAAATGCACAGAACAGGCCATTAAGCGTTTTCCCACTGTTTCCAGCCTCAGTGATGCTTTAAGCTTATGCATCTTAATGCAAACAATGGCAATAAAGTTTTTGTGCTAGATATCATCCAATACATCCCTGAAGCAGGCAAACCCCCTTAAAATGCATTTAAATCACTTTAATCAAAGTAGTGTTCTTTTGGTCTTAAATGCACAGAACAGGCCATTCTAAGCGTTTTCGCACTGTTTACAGCCTCAGTGATGCTTTAAGCTTATGCATCTTAATGCAGGCAATGGCAATAAAGTTTTTGTGCTAGATATCATCCAATACATCCCTGAAGCAGGCAAACCCCCTTAAAATGCATTTAAATCACTTTAATCAAAGTAGTGTTCTTTTGGTCTTAAATGCACAGAACAGGCCATTAAGCGTTTTCCCACTGTTTCCAGCCTCAGTGATGCTTTAAGCTTATGCATCTTAATGCAAACAATGGCAATAAAGTTTTTGTGCTAGATATGATCCAAATACATCCCTGAAGCAGGCAAACACATTTAAAATGCATTTAAATTACTTTGTTCAAAGTATTTTTCTTTTGGTCTGAAATGCACAGAATAGGCCATTAAGCGTTTTCGCACTGTTTCCAGCCTCAGTATTTCTTTAAGCTGCTGTATCTTAATGCAAGCAATGGCAATAAAGTTTTTGTGCTAGATATGATCCAAATACATCCCTGAAGCAGGCAAACACCTTTAAATTGCATTTAAATCAATTTTTTCAAAGTAGTGTTCTTTTGGTCTGAAATGCACAGAACAGGCCATTCTAAGCGTTTTCGCACTGTTTACAGCCTCAGTGATGCTTTAAGCTTATGCATCTTAATGCAGGCAATGGCAATAAAGTTTTTGTGCTATATATGGTCCAAATACATCCCTGAAGCAAGTAAACACCTTTAAAATGCATTTACTTTACTTTGACCAAAGTATTGTTCTTTTGGTCTGAAATGCACAGAACAGGCCATTCTAAGCGTTTTCGCACTGTTTCCAGCCTCAGTGATGCTTTAAGCTTATGCATCTTAATGCAAACAATGGCAATAAAATGTTTGTGCTAGATATGATCCAAATACATCCCTGAAGCAGGCAAACACCTTTAAAATGCATTTAAATCACTTTGTTCAAAATAGTTTTCTATGGGTCTGAAATGCACAGAACAGGCCATTCTAAGCGTTTTCGCACTGTTTACAGCCTCAGTGATGCTTTAAGCTTATGCATCTTAATGTAGGCAATGGCAATAAAGTTTTTGTGTTAGATATTATCCAATGCATCCCTGAAGCAGGCAAACACCTTTAAATTGCATTTAAATCAATTTTTTCAAAGTAGTGTTCTTTTGGTCTGAAATGCACAGAACAGGCCATTCTAAGCGTTTTCGCACTGTTTACAGCCTCAGTGATGCTTTAAGCTTATGCATCTTAATGCAGGCAATGGCAATAAAGTTTTTTTGCTAGATATCATCCAATACATCCCTGAAGCAGGCAAACACCTTTAAAATGCATTTAAATCACTTTAATCAAAGTAGTGTTCTTTTGGTCTTAAATGCACAGAACAGGCCATTAAGCGTTTTCTCACTGTTTACAGCCTCAGTATTTCTTTAAGCTGCTGTATCTTAATGGAGGCAATGGCAATAAAGATTTTGCGCTAGATATGGTCCAAATACATCCCTGAAGCAGGCAAACACCTTTAAAATGCATTTAAATTACTTTGTTCAAAGTATTGTTCTTTTGGTCTGAAATGCACAGAACAGGCCATTCTAAGCGTTTTCGCACTGTTTCCAGACTCAGTATTTCTTTAAGCTGCTGTCTCTAAATGGAGGCAATGGCAATAAAGTTTTTGTGCTAGATATGATCCAAATACTTCCCTGAAGCAGGCAAACACCTTTAAAATGCATTGAAATCACTTTGATCAAAGTAGTGTTCTTTTGGTTTGAAATGCACAGAACAGGCCATTAAGCGTTTTCGCACTGTTTCCAGCCTCAGTATTTCTTTAAGCTGCTGTATCTTAATGCAAGCAATGGCAATGAAGTTTTTGTGCTAGATATGATCCAAATACATCCCTGAAGCAGGCAAACACCTTTAAATTGCATTTAAAACAATTTTTTCAAAGTAGTGTTCTTTTGGTCTGAAATGCACAGAACAGGCCATTCTAAGCGTTTTCGCACTGTTTACAGCCTCAGTGATGCTTTAAGCTTATGCATCTTAATGCAGGCAATGGCAATAAAGTTTTTGTGCTAGATATCATCCAATACATCCCTGAAGCAGGCAAACACCTTTAAAATGCATTTAAATCACTTTAATCAAAGTAGTGTGCTTTTGGTCTAAAATGCACAGAACAGGCCATTCTAAGAGTTTTCGCACTGTTTCCAACCTCAGTATTTCTTTAAGCTGCTGCATCTTAATGCAAGAAATGGCAATGAAGTTTTTGTGCTAGATATGATCCAAATACATCCCTGAAGAAGGCAAACACCTTTAAAATGCATTTAAATCACTTTGATCAAAGTAGTGTTCTTTTGGTCTGAAATGCACAGAACAGGCCATTAAGCGTTTTCGCACTGTTTCCAGCCTCAGTATTTCTTTAAGCTGCTGTCTCTGAATGGAGGCAATGGCAATAAAGTTTTTGTGTTAGATATGATCCAAATACATTCCTGAAGCAGGCAAACACCTTTAAAATGCATTGAAATCACTTTGATCAAAGTAGTGTTCTTTTGGTCTGAAATGCACAGAACAGGCCATTCTAAGCGTTTTCGCACTGTTTACAGCCTCAGTGATGCTTTAAGCTTATGCATCTTAATGCAGGCAATGGCAATAAAGTTTTTGTGCTAGATATCATCCAATACATCCCTGAAGCAGGCAAACCCCCTTAAAATGCATTTAAATCACTTTAATCAAAGTAGTGTTCTTTTGGTCTTAAATGCACAGAACAGGCCATTAAGCGTTTTCCCACTGTTTCCAGCCTCAGTGATGCTTTAAGCTTATGCATCTTAATGCAAACAATGGCAATAAAGTTTTTGTGCTAGATATGATCCAAATACATCCCTGAAGCAGGCAAACACATTTAAAATGCATTTAAATTACTTTGTTCAAAGTATTTTTCTTTTGGTCTGAAATGCACAGAATAGGCCATTAAGCGTTTTCGCACTGTTTCCAGCCTCAGTATTTCTTTAAGCTGCTGTATCTTAATGCAAGCAATGGCAATAAAGTTTTTGTGCTAGATATGATCCAAATACATCCCTGAAGCAGGCAAACACCTTTAAATTGCATTTAAATCAATTTTTTCAAAGTAGTGTTCTTTTGGTCTGAAATGCACAGAACAGGCCATTCTAAGCGTTTTCGCACTGTTTACAGCCTCAGTGATGCTTTAAGCTTATGCATCTTAATGCAGGCAATGGCAATAAAGTTTTTGTGCTAGATATCATCCAATACATCCCTGAAGCAGGCAAACACCTTTAAAATGCATTTAAATCACTTTAATCAAAGTAGTGTGCTTTTGGTCTAAAATGCACAGAACAGGCCATTCTAAGAGTTTTCGCACTGTTTCCAACCTCAGTATTTCTTTAAGCTGCTGCATCTTAATGCAAGAAATGGCAATGAAGTTTTTGTGCTAGATATGATCCAAATACATCCCTGAAGAAGGCAAACACCTTTAAAATGCATTTAAATCACTTTGATCAAAGTAGTGTTCTTTTGGTCTGAAATGCACAGAACAGGCCATTAAGCGTTTTCGCACTGTTTACAGCCTCAGTATTTCTTTAAGCTGCTGTATCTTAATGGAGGCAATGGCAATAAAGATTTTGTGTTAGATATGGTCCAAATACATCCCTGAAGCAGGCAAACACCTTTAAAATGCATTTAAATTACTTTGTTCAAAGTATTGTTCTTTTGGTCTGAAATGAACAGAACAGGCCATTCTAAGCGTTTTCCCACTGTTTCCAGCCTCAGTGATGCTTTAAGCTTATGCATCTTAATGCAAACAATGGCAATACAATGTTTGTGCTAGATATGATCCAAATACATCCCTGAAGCAGGCAAACACCTTTAAAATGCATTTAAATCACTTTGTTCAAAATAGTTTTCTATGGGTCTGAAATGCACAGAACAGGCCATTCTAAGCGTTTTCGCACTGTTTACAGCCTCAGTGATGCTTTAAGCTTATGCATCTTAATGTAGGCAATGGCAATAAAGTTTTTGTGTTAGATATTATCCAATGCATCCCTGAAGCAGGCAAACACCTTTAAATTGCATTTAAATCAATTTTTTCAAAGTAGTGTGCTTTTGGTCTAAAATGCACAGAACAGGCCATTCTAAGAGTTTTCGCACTGTTTCCAACCTCAGTATTTCTTTAAGCTGCTGCATCTTAATGCAAGAAATGGCAATGAAGTTTTTGTGCTAGATATGATCCAAATACATCCCTGAAGAAGGCAAACACCTTTAAAATGCATTGAAATCACTTTGATCAAAGTAGTGGTCTTTTGGTCTGAAATGCACAGAACAGGCCATTCTAAGCGTTTTCGCACTGTTTCCAGCCTCAGTATTTCTTTAAGCTGCTGTATCTTAATGCAAGCAATGGCAATAAAGTTTTTGTGCTAGATATGATCCAAATACATCCATGAAGAAGGCAAACACCTTTAAATTGCATTTAAAACAATTTTTTCAAAGTAGTGTTCTTTTGGTCTGAAATGCACAGAACAGGCCATTCTAAGCGTTTTCGCACTGTTTACAGCCTCAGTGATGCTTTAAGCTTATGCATCTTAATGCAAACAATGGCAATAAAATGTTTGTGCTAGATATGATCCAAATACATCCCTGAAGCAGGCAAACACCTTTAAAATGCATTTAAATCACTTTGTTCAAAATAGTTTTCTATGGGTCTGAAATGCACAGAACAGGCCATTCTAAGCGTTTTCGCACTGTTTACAGCCTCAGTGATGCTTTAAGCTTATGCATCTTAATGTAGGCAATGGCAATAAAGTTTTTGTGTTAGATATTATCCAATGCATCCCTGAAGCAGGCAAACACCTTTAAATTGCATTTAAATCAATTTTTTCAAAGTAGTGTTCTTTTGGTCTGAAATGCACAGAACAGGCCATTAAGCGTTTTCGCACTGTTTCCAGCCTCAGTATTTCTTTAAGCTGCTGTCTCTGAATGGAGGCAATGGCAATAAAGTTTTTTTGTTAGATATGATCCAAATACATCCCTGAAGCAGGCAAACACCTTTAAAATGCATTGAAATCACTTTGATCAAAGTAGTGTTCTTTTGGTCTGAAATGCACAGAACAGGCCATTCTAAGCGTTTTCGCACTGTTTCCAGCCTCAGTATTTCTTTAAGCTGCTGCATCTTAATGCAAGCAATGGCAATAAAGTTTTTGTGTTAGATATGATCCAAATACATCCATGAAGAAGGCAAACACCTTTAAATTGCATTTAAATCAATTTTTTCAAAGTAGTGTTCTTTTGGTCTGAAATGCACAGAACAGGCCATTAAGCGTTTTCGCACTGTTTACAGCCTCAGTATTTCTTTAAGCTGCTGTATCTTAATGCAAGCAATGGCAATGAAGTTTTTGTGCTAGATATGATCCAAATACATCCCTGAAGCAGGGAAACACCTTTAAATTGCATTTAAAACAATTTTTTCAAAGTAGTGTTCTTTTGGTCTGAAATGCACAGAACAGGCCATTCTAAGCGTTTTCGCACTGTTTACAGCCTCAGTGATGCTTTAAGCTTATGCATCTTAATGCAGGCAATGGCAATAAAGTTTTTGTGCTAGATATCATCCAATACATCCCTGAAGCAGGCAAACACCTTTAAAATGCATTTAAATCACTTTAATCAAAGTAGTGTGCTTTTGGTCTAAAATGCACAGAACAGGCCATTCTAAGAGTTTTCGCACTGTTTCCAACCTCAGTATTTCTTTAAGCTGCTGCATCTTAATGCAAGAAATGGCAATGAAGTTTTTGTGCTAGATATGATCCAAATACATCCCTGAAGAAGGCAAACACCTTTAAAATGCATTTAAATCACTTTGATCAAAGTAGTGTTCTTTTGGTCTGAAATGCACAGAACAGGCCATTAAGCGTTTTCGCACTGTTTCCAGCCTCAGTATTTCTTTAAGCTGCTGTCTCTGAATGGAGGCAATGGCAATAAAGTTTTTGTGTTAGATATGATCCAAATACATCCCTGAAGCAGGCAAACACCTTTAAAATGCATTGAAATCACTTTGATCAAAGTAGTGTTCTTTTGGTCTGAAATGCACAGAACAGGCCATTCTAAGCGTTTTCGCACTGTTTCCAGCCTCAGTATTTCTTTAAGCTGCTGCATCTTAATGCAAGCAATGGCAATGAAGTTTTTGTGCTAGATATGTTCCAAATACATCCCTGAAGAAGGCAAACACCTTTAAAATGCTTTGAAATCAATTTGATCAAAGTAGTGTTCTTTTGGTCTTAAATGCACAGAACAGGCCATTAAGCGTTTTCTCACTGTTTACAGCCTCAGTATTTCTTTAAGCTGCTGTATCTTAATGGAGGCAATGGCAATAAAGATTTTGCGCTAGATATGGTCCAAATACATCCCTGAAGCAGGCAAACACCTTTAAAATGCATTTAAATTACTTTGTTCAAAGTATTGTTCTTTTGGTCTGAAATGCACAGAACAGGCCATTCTAAGCGTTTTCGCACTGTTTCCAGACTCAGTATTTCTTTAAGCTGCTGTCTCTAAATGGAGGCAATGGCAATAAAGTTTTTGTGCTAGATATGATCCAAATACTTCCCTGAAGCAGGCAAACACCTTTAAAATGCATTGAAATCACTTTGATCAAAGTAGTGTTCTTTTGGTCTGAAATGCACAGAACAGGCCATTAAGCGTTTTCGCACTGTTTCCAGCCTCAGTATTTCTTTAAACTGCTGTATCTTAATGCAAGCAATGGCAATGAAGTTTTTGTGCTAGATATGATCCAAATACATCCCTGAAGCAGGCAAACACCTTTAAATTGCATTTAAAACAATTTTTTCAAAGTAGTGTTCTTTTGGTCTGAAATGCACAGAACAGGCCATTCTAAGCGTTTTCGCACTGTTTACAGCCTCAGTGATGCTTTAAGCTTATGCATCTTAATGCAGGCAATGGCAATAAAGTTTTTGTGCTAGATATTATCCAATACATCCCTGAAGCAGGCAAACACCTTTAAAATGCATTTAAATCACTTTAATCAAAGTAGTGTGCTTTTGGTCTAAAATGCACAGAACAGGCCATTCTAAGAGTTTTCGCACTGTTTCCAACCTCAGTATTTCTTTAAGCTGCTGCATCTTAATGCAAGAAATGGCAATGAAGTTTTTGTGCTAGATATGATCCAAATACATCCCTGAAGAAGGCAAACACCTTTAAAATGCATTTAAATCACTTTGATCAAAGTAGTGTTCTTTTGGTCTGAAATGCACAGAACAGGCCATTAAGCGTTTTCGCACTGTTTCCAGCCTCAGTATTTCTTTAAGCTGCTGTCTCTGAATGGAGGCAATGGCAATAAAGTTTTTGTGTTAGATATGATCCAAATACATTCCTGAAGCAGGCAAACACCTTTAAAATGCATTGAAATCACTTTGATCAAAGTAGTGTTCTTTTGGTCTGAAATGCACAGAACAGGCCATTCTAAGCGTTTTCGCACTGTTTCCAGCCTCAGTATTTCTTTAAGCTGCTGCATCTTAATGCAAGCAATGGCAATAAAGTTTTTGTGCTAGATATGATCCAAATACATCCCTGAAGAAGGCAAACACCTTTAAAATGCATTTAAATCACTTTGATCAAAGTAGTGTTCTTTTGGTCTGAAATGCACAGAACAGGCCATTAAGCGTTTTCGCACTGTTTCCAGCCTCAGTATTTCTTTAAGCTGCTGTCTCTGAATGGAGGCAATGGCAATAAAGTTTTTGTGTTAGATATGATCCAAATACATCCCTGAAGCAGGCAAACACCTTTAAAATGCATTGAAATCACTTTGATCAAAGTAGTGTTCTTTTGGTCTGAAATGCACAGAACAGGCCATTAAGCGTTTTCCCACTGTTTCCAGCCTCAGTGATGCTTTAAGCTTATGCATCTTAATGCAAACAATGGCAATAAAGTTTTTGTGCTAGATATCATCCAATACATCCCTGAAGCAGGCAAACCCCCTTAAAATGCATTTAAATCACTTTAATCAAAGTAGTGTTCTTTTGGTCTTAAATGCACAGAACAGGCCATTCTAAGCGTTTTCGCACTGTTTACAGCCTCAGTGATGCTTTAAGCTTATGCATCTTAATGCAGGCAATGGCAATAAAGTTTTTGTGCTAGATATCATCCAATACATCCCTGAAGCAGGCAAACCCCCTTAAAATGCATTTAAATCACTTTAATCAAAGTAGTGTTCTTTTGGTCTTAAATGCACAGAACAGGCCATTAAGCGTTTTCCCACTGTTTCCAGCCTCAGTGATGCTTTAAGCTTATGCATCTTAATGCAAACAATGGCAATAAAGTTTTTGTGCTAGATATGATCCAAATACATCCCTGAAGCAGGCAAACACATTTAAAATGCATTTAAATTACTTTGTTCAAAGTATTTTTCTTTTGGTCTGAAATGCACAGAATAGGCCATTAAGCGTTTTCGCACTGTTTCCAGCCTCAGTATTTCTTTAAGCTGCTGTATCTTAATGCAAGCAATGGCAATAAAGTTTTTGTGCTAGATATGATCCAAATACATCCCTGAAGCAGGCAAACACCTTTAAAATGCATTTAAATCAATTTTTTCAAAGTAGTGTTCTTTTGGTCTGAAATGCACAGAACAGGCCATTCTAAGCGTTTTCGCACTGTTTACAGCCTCAGTGATGCTTTAAGCTTATGCATCTTAATGCAGGCAATGGCAATAAAGTTTTTGTGCTATATATGGTCCAAATACATCCCTGAAGCAAGTAAACACCTTTAAAATGCATTTACTTTACTTTGACCAAAGTATTGTTCTTTTGGTCTGAAATGCACAGAACAGGCCATTCTAAGCGTTTTCGCACTGTTTACAGCCTCAGTGATGCTTTAAGCTTATGCATCTTAATGCAGGCAATGGCAATAAAGTTTTTGTGCTAGATATCATCCAATACATCCCTGAAGCAGGCAAACACCTTTAAAATGCATTTAAGTCACTTTAATCAAAGTAGTGTGCTTTTGGTCTAAAATGCACAGAACAGGCCATTCTAAGAGTTTTCGCACTGTTTCCAACCTCAGTATTTCTTTAAGCTGCTGCATCTTAATGCAAGAAATGGCAATGAAGTTTTTGTGCTAGATATGATCCAAATACATCCCTGAAGAAGGCAAACACCTTTAAAATGCATTTAAATCACTTTGATCAAAGTAGTGTTCTTTTGGTCTGAAATGCACAGAACAGGCCATTAAGCGTTTTCGCACTGTTTCCAGCCTCAGTATTTCTTTAAGCTGCTGTCTCTGAATGGAGGCAATGGCAATAAAGTTTTTGTGTTAGATATGATCCAAATACATTCCTGAAGCAGGCAAACACCTTTAAAATGCATTGAAATCACTTTGATCAAAGTAGTGTTCTTTTGGTCTGAAATGCACAGAACAGGCCATTCTAAGCGTTTTCGCACTGTTTACAGCCTCAGTGATGCTTTAAGCTTATGCATCTTAATGCAGGCAATGGCAATAAAGTTTTTGTGCTAGATATCATCCAATACATCCCTGAAGCAGGCAAACCCCCTTAAAATGCATTTAAATCACTTTAATCAAAGTAGTGTTCTTTTGGTCTTAAATGCACAGAACAGGCCATTAAGCGTTTTCCCACTGTTTCCAGCCTCAGTGATGCTTTAAGCTTATGCATCTTAATGCAAACAATGGCAATAAAGTTTTTGTGCTAGATATGATCCAAATACATCCCTGAAGCAGGCAAACACATTTAAAATGCATTTAAATTACTTTGTTCAAAGTATTTTTCTTTTGGTCTGAAATGCACAGAATAGGCCATTAAGCGTTTTCGCACTGTTTCCAGCCTCAGTATTTCTTTAAGCTGCTGTATCTTAATGCAAGCAATGGCAATAAAGTTTTTGTGCTAGATATGATCCAAATACATCCCTGAAGCAGGCAAACACCTTTAAATTGCATTTAAATCAATTTTTTCAAAGTAGTGTTCTTTTGGTCTGAAATGCACAGAACAGGCCATTCTAAGCGTTTTCGCACTGTTTACAGCCTCAGTGATGCTTTAAGCTTATGCATCTTAATGCAGGCAATGGCAATAAAGTTTTTGTGCTAGATATCATCCAATACATCCCTGAAGCAGGCAAACACCTTTAAAATGCATTTAAATCACTTTAATCAAAGTAGTGTGCTTTTGGTCTAAAATGCACAGAACAGGCCATTCTAAGAGTTTTCGCACTGTTTCCAACCTCAGTATTTCTTTAAGCTGCTGCATCTTAATGCAAGAAATGGCAATGAAGTTTTTGTGCTAGATATGATCCAAATACATCCCTGAAGAAGGCAAACACCTTTAAAATGCATTTAAATCACTTTGATCAAAGTAGTGTTCTTTTGGTCTGAAATGCACAGAACAGGCCATTAAGCGTTTTCGCACTGTTTACAGCCTCAGTATTTCTTTAAGCTGCTGTATCTTAATGGAGGCAATGGCAATAAAGATTTTGTGTTAGATATGGTCCAAATACATCCCTGAAGCAGGCAAACACCTTTAAAATGCATTTAAATTACTTTGTTCAAAGTATTGTTCTTTTGGTCTGAAATGAACAGAACAGGCCATTCTAAGCGTTTTCCCACTGTTTCCAGCCTCAGTGATGCTTTAAGCTTATGCATCTTAATGCAAACAATGGCAATACAATGTTTGTGCTAGATATGATCCAAATACATCCCTGAAGCAGGCAAACACCTTTAAAATGCATTTAAATCACTTTGTTCAAAATAGTTTTCTATGGGTCTGAAATGCACAGAACAGGCCATTCTAAGCGTTTTCGCACTGTTTACAGCCTCAGTGATGCTTTAAGCTTATGCATCTTAATGTAGGCAATGGCAATAAAGTTTTTGTGTTAGATATTATCCAATGCATCCCTGAAGCAGGCAAACACCTTTAAATTGCATTTAAATCAATTTTTTCAAAGTAGTGTGCTTTTGGTCTAAAATGCACAGAACAGGCCATTCTAAGAGTTTTCGCACTGTTTCCAACCTCAGTATTTCTTTAAGCTGCTGCATCTTAATGCAAGAAATGGCAATGAAGTTTTTGTGCTAGATATGATCCAAATACATCCCTGAAGAAGGCAAACACCTTTAAAATGCATTTAAATCACTTTGATCAAAGTAGTGTTCTTTTGGTCTGAAATGCACAGAACAGGCCATTAAGCGTTTTCGCACTGTTTCCAGCCTCAGTATTTCTTTAAGCTGCTGTCTCTGAATGGAGGCAATGGCAATAAAGTTTTTGTGTTAGATATGATCCAAATACATCCCTGAAGCAGGCAAACACCTTTAAAATGCATTGAAATCACTTTGATCAAAGTAGTGTTCTTTTGGTCTGAAATGCACAGAACAGGCCATTCTAAGCGTTTTCGCACTGTTTCCAGCCTCAGTATTTCTTTAAGCTGCTGCATCTTAATGCAAGCAATGGCAATAAAGTTTTTGTGCTAGATATGATCCAAATACATCCCTGAAGAAGGCAAACACCTTTAAAATGCATTGAAATCACTTTGATCAAAGTAGTGGTCTTTTGGTCTGAAATGCACAGAACAGGCCATTCTAAGCGTTTTCGCACTGTTTCCAGCCTCAGTATTTCTTTAAGCTGCTGTATCTTAATGCAAGCAATGGCAATAAAGTTTTTGTGCTAGATATGATCCAAATACATCCATGAAGAAGGCAAACACCTTTAAATTGCATTTAAAACAATTTTTTCAAAGTAGTGTTCTTTTGGTCTGAAATGCACAGAACAGGCCATTCTAAGCGTTTTCGCACTGTTTACAGCCTCAGTGATGCTTTAAGCTTATGCATCTTAATGCAAACAATGGCAATAAAATGTTTGTGCTAGATATGATCCAAATACATCCCTGAAGCAGGCAAACACCTTTAAAATGCATTTAAATCACTTTGTTCAAAATAGTTTTCTATGGGTCTGAAATGCACAGAACAGGCCATTCTAAGCGTTTTCGCACTGTTTACAGCCTCAGTGATGCTTTAAGCTTATGCATCTTAATGTAGGCAATGGCAATAAAGTTTTTGTGTTAGATATTATCCAATGCATCCCTGAAGCAGGCAAACACCTTTAAATTGCATTTAAATCAATTTTTTCAAAGTAGTGTTCTTTTGGTCTGAAATGCACAGAACAGGCCATTAAGCGTTTTCGCACTGTTTCCAGCCTCAGTGATGCTTTAAGCTTATGCATCTTAATGTAGGCAATGGCAATAAAGTTTTTGTGTTAGATATTATCCAATGCATCCCTGAAGCAGGCAAACACCTTTAAATTGCATTTAAATCAATTTTTTCAAAGTAGTGTTCTTTTGGTCTGAAATGCACAGAACAGGCCATTAAGCGTTTTCGCACTGTTTACAGCCTCAGTATTTCTTTAAGCTGCTGCATCTTAATGCAAGCAATGGCAATAAAGTTTTTGTGTTAGATATGATCCAAATACATCCATGAAGAAGGCAAACACCTTTAAATTGCATTTAAATCAATTTTTTCAAAGTAGTGTTCTTTTGGTCTGAAATGCACAGAACAGGCCATTAAGCGTTTTCGCACTGTTTACAGCCTCAGTATTTCTTTAAGCTGCTGTATCTTAATGCAAGCAATGGCAATGAAGTTTTTGTGCTAGATATGATCCAAATACATCCCTGAAGCAGGGAAACACCTTTAAATTGCATTTAAAACAATTTTTTCAAAGTAGTGTTCTTTTGGTCTGAAATGCACAGAACAGGCCATTCTAAGCGTTTTCGCACTGTTTACAGCCTCAGTGATGCTTTAAGCTTATGCATCTTAATGCAGGCAATGGCAATAAAGTTTTTGTGCTAGATATCATCCAATACATCCCTGAAGCAGGCAAACACCTTTAAAATGCATTTAAATCACTTTAATCAAAGTAGTGTGCTTTTGGTCTAAAATGCACAGAACAGGCCATTCTAAGAGTTTTCGCACTGTTTCCAACCTCAGTATTTCTTTAAGCTGCTGCATCTTAATGCAAGAAATGGCAATGAAGTTTTTGTGCTAGATATGATCCAAATACATCCCTGAAGAAGGCAAACACCTTTAAAATGCATTTAAATCACTTTGATCAAAGTAGTGTTCTTTTGGTCTGAAATGCACAGAACAGGCCATTAAGCGTTTTCGCACTGTTTCCAGCCTCAGTATTTCTTTAAGCTGCTGTCTCTGAATGGAGGCAATGGCAATAAAGTTTTTGTGTTAGATATGATCCAAATACATCCCTGAAGCAGGCAAACACCTTTAAAATGCATTGAAATCACTTTGATCAAAGTAGTGTTCTTTTGGTCTGAAATGCACAGAACAGGCCATTCTAAGCGTTTTCGCACTGTTTCCAGCCTCAGTATTTCTTTAAGCTGCTGCATCTTAATGCAAGCAATGGCAATGAAGTTTTTGTGCTAGATATGTTCCAAATACATCCCTGAAGAAGGCAAACACCTTTAAAATGCTTTGAAATCAATTTGATCAAAGTAGTGTTCTTTTGGTCTTAAATGCACAGAACAGGCCATTAAGCGTTTTCTCACTGTTTACAGCCTCAGTATTTCTTTAAGCTGCTGTATCTTAATGGAGGCAATGGCAATAAAGATTTTGCGCTAGATATGGTCCAAATACATCCCTGAAGCAGGCAAACACCTTTAAAATGCATTTAAATTACTTTGTTCAAAGTATTGTTCTTTTGGTCTGAAATGCACAGAACAGGCCATTCTAAGCGTTTTCGCACTGTTTCCAGACTCAGTATTTCTTTAAGCTGCTGTCTCTAAATGGAGGCAATGGCAATAAAGTTTTTGTGCTAGATATGATCCAAATACTTCCCTGAAGCAGGCAAACACCTTTAAAATGCATTGAAATCACTTTGATCAAAGTAGTGTTCTTTTGGTCTGAAATGCACAGAACAGGCCATTAAGCGTTTTCGCACTGTTTCCAGCCTCAGTATTTCTTTAAACTGCTGTATCTTAATGCAAGCAATGGCAATGAAGTTTTTGTGCTAGATATGATCCAAATACATCCCTGAAGCAGGCAAACACCTTTAAATTGCATTTAAAACAATTTTTTCAAAGTAGTGTTCTTTTGGTCTGAAATGCACAGAACAGGCCATTCTAAGCGTTTTCGCACTGTTTACAGCCTCAGTGATGCTTTAAGCTTATGCATCTTAATGCAGGCAATGGCAATAAAGTTTTTGTGCTAGATATTATCCAATACATCCCTGAAGCAGGCAAACACCTTTAAAATGCATTTAAATCACTTTGTTCAAAATAGTTTTCTATGGGTCTGAAATGCACAGAACAGGCCATTCTAAGCGTTTTCGCACTGTTTACAGCCTCAGTGATGCTTTAAGCTTATGCATCTTAATGTAGGCAATGGCAATAAAGTTTTTGTGTTAGATATTATCCAATGCATCCCTGAAGCAGGCAAACACCTTTAAATTGCATTTAAATCAATTTTTTCAAAGTAGTGTTCTTTTGGTCTGAAATGCACAGAACAGGCCATTAAGCGTTTTCGCACTGTTTCCAGCCTCAGTATTTCTTTAAGCTGCTGCATCTTAATGCAAGCAATGGCAATAAAGTTTTTGTGTTAGATATGATCCAAATACATCCATGAAGAAGGCAAACACCTTTAAATTGCATTTAAATCAATTTTTTCAAAGTAGTGTTCTTTTGGTCTGAAATGCACAGAACAGGCCATTCTAAGCGTTTTCGCACTGTTTACAGCCTCAGTGATGCTTTAAGCTTATGCATCTTAATGCAGGCAATGGCAATAAAGTTTTTGTGCTAGATATCATCCAATACATCCCTGAAGCAGGCAAACACCTTTAAAATGCATTTAAATCACTTTAATCAAAGTAGTGTGCTTTTGGTCTAAAATGCACAGAACAGGCCATTCTAAGAGTTTTCGCACTGTTTCCAACCTCAGTATTTCTTTAAGCTGCTGCATCTTAATGCAAGAAATGGCAATGAAGTTTTTGTGCTAGATATGATCCAAATACATCCCTGAAGAAGGCAAACACCTTTAAAATGCATTTAAATCACTTTGATCAAAGTAGTGTTCTTTTGGTCTGAAATGCACAGAACAGGCCATTAAGCGTTTTCGCACTGTTTCCAGCCTCAGTATTTCTTTAAGCTGCTGTCTCTGAATGGAGGCAATGGCAATAAAGTTTTTGTGTTAGATATGATCCAAATACATCCCTGAAGCAGGCAAACACCTTTAAAATGCATTGAAATCACTTTGATCAAAGTAGTGTTCTTTTGGTCTGAAATGCACAGAACAGGCCATTCTAAGCGTTTTCGCACTGTTTCCAGCCTCAGTATTTCTTTAAGCTGCTGCATCTTAATGCAAGCAATGGCAATGAAGTTTTTGTGCTAGATATGTTCCAAATACATCCCTGAAGAAGGCAAACACCTTTAAAATGCTTTGAAATCAATTTGATCAAAGTAGTGTTCTTTTGGTCTTAAATGCACAGAACAGGCCATTAAGCGTTTTCTCACTGTTTACAGCCTCAGTATTTCTTTAAGCTGCTGTATCTTAATGGAGGCAATGGCAATAAAGATTTTGCGCTAGATATGGTCCAAATACATCCCTGAAGCAGGCAAACACCTTTAAAATGCATTTAAATTACTTTGTTCAAAGTATTGTTCTTTTGGTCTGAAATGCACAGAACAGGCCATTCTAAGCGTTTTCGCACTGTTTCCAGACTCAGTATTTCTTTAAGCTGCTGTCTCTAAATGGAGGCAATGGCAATAAAGTTTTTGTGCTAGATATGATCCAAATACTTCCCTGAAGCAGGCAAACACCTTTAAAATGCATTGAAATCACTTTGATCAAAGTAGTGTTCTTTTGGTCTGAAATGCACAGAACAGGCCATTAAGCGTTTTCGCACTGTTTCCAGCCTCAGTATTTCTTTAAACTGCTGTATCTTAATGCAAGCAATGGCAATGAAGTTTTTGTGCTAGATATGATCCAAATACATCCCTGAAGCAGGCAAACACCTTTAAATTGCATTTAAAACAATTTTTTCAAAGTAGTGTTCTTTTGGTCTGAAATGCACAGAACAGGCCATTCTAAGCGTTTTCGCACTGTTTACAGCCTCAGTGATGCTTTAAGCTTATGCATCTTAATGCAGGCAATGGCAATAAAGTTTTTGTGCTAGATATTATCCAATACATCCCTGAAGCAGGCAAACACCTTTAAAATGCATTTAAATCACTTTAATCAAAGTAGTGTGCTTTTGGTCTAAAATGCACAGAACAGGCCATTCTAAGAGTTTTCGCACTGTTTCCAACCTCAGTATTTCTTTAAGCTGCTGCATCTTAATGCAAGAAATGGCAATGAAGTTTTTGTGCTAGATATGATCCAAATACATCCCTGAAGAAGGCAAACACCTTTAAAATGCATTTAAATCACTTTGATCAAAGTAGTGTTCTTTTGGTCTGAAATGCACAGAACAGGCCATTAAGCGTTTTCGCACTGTTTCCAGCCTCAGTATTTCTTTAAGCTGCTGTCTCTGAATGGAGGCAATGGCAATAAAGTTTTTGTGTTAGATATGATCCAAATACATTCCTGAAGCAGGCAAACACCTTTAAAATGCATTGAAATCACTTTGATCAAAGTAGTGTTCTTTTGGTCTGAAATGCACAGAACAGGCCATTCTAAGCGTTTTCGCACTGTTTCCAGCCTCAGTATTTCTTTAAGCTGCTGCATCTTAATGCAAGCAATGGCAATAAAGTTTTTGTGCTAGATATGATCCAAATACATCCCTGAAGAAGGCAAACACCTTTAAAATGCATTTAAATCACTTTGATCAAAGTAGTGTTCTTTTGGTCTGAAATGCACAGAACAGGCCATTAAGCGTTTTCGCACTGTTTCCAGCCTCAGTATTTCTTTAAGCTGCTGTCTCTGAATGGAGGCAATGGCAATAAAGTTTTTGTGTTAGATATGATCCAAATACATCCCTGAAGCAGGCAAACACCTTTAAAATGCATTGAAATCACTTTGATCAAAGTAGTGTTCTTTTGGTCTGAAATGCACAGAACAGGCCATTAAGCGTTTTCCCACTGTTTCCAGCCTCAGTGATGCTTTAAGCTTATGCATCTTAATGCAAACAATGGCAATAAAGTTTTTGTGCTAGATATCATCCAATACATCCCTGAAGCAGGCAAACCCCCTTAAAATGCATTTAAATCACTTTAATCAAAGTAGTGTTCTTTTGGTCTTAAATGCACAGAACAGGCCATTCTAAGCGTTTTCGCACTGTTTACAGCCTCAGTGATGCTTTAAGCTTATGCATCTTAATGCAGGCAATGGCAATAAAGTTTTTGTGCTAGATATCATCCAATACATCCCTGAAGCAGGCAAACCCCCTTAAAATGCATTTAAATCACTTTAATCAAAGTAGTGTTCTTTTGGTCTTAAATGCACAGAACAGGCCATTAAGCGTTTTCCCACTGTTTCCAGCCTCAGTGATGCTTTAAGCTTATGCATCTTAATGCAAACAATGGCAATAAAGTTTTTGTGCTAGATATGATCCAAATACATCCCTGAAGCAGGCAAACACATTTAAAATGCATTTAAATTACTTTGTTCAAAGTATTTTTCTTTTGGTCTGAAATGCACAGAATAGGCCATTAAGCGTTTTCGCACTGTTTCCAGCCTCAGTATTTCTTTAAGCTGCTGTATCTTAATGCAAGCAATGGCAATAAAGTTTTTGTGCTAGATATGATCCAAATACATCCCTGAAGCAGGCAAACACCTTTAAATTGCATTTAAATCAATTTTTTCAAAGTAGTGTTCTTTTGGTCTGAAATGCACAGAACAGGCCATTCTAAGCGTTTTCGCACTGTTTACAGCCTCAGTGATGCTTTAAGCTTATGCATCTTAATGCAGGCAATGGCAATAAAGTTTTTGTGCTATATATGGTCCAAATACATCCCTGAAGCAGGCAAACACCTTTAAAATGCATTTAAATCACTTTGTTCAAAATAGTTTTCTATGGGTCTGAAATGCACAGAACAGGCCATTCTAAGCGTTTTCGCACTGTTTACAGCCTCAGTGATGCTTTAAGCTTATGCATCTTAATGTAGGCAATGGCAATAAAGTTTTTGTGTTAGATATTATCCAATGCATCCCTGAAGCAGGCAAACACCTTTAAATTGCATTTAAATCAATTTTTTCAAAGTAGTGTTCTTTTTGTCTGAAATGCACAGAACAGGCCATTCTAAGCGTTTTCGCACTGTTTACAGCCTCAGTGATGCTTTAAGCTTATGCATCTTAATGCAGGCAATGGCAATAAAGTTTTTTTGCTAGATATCATCCAATACATCCCTGAAGCAGGCAAACACCTTTAAAATGCATTTAAATCACTTTAATCAAAGTAGTGTTCTTTTGGTCTTAAATGCACAGAACAGGCCATTAAGCGTTTTCTCACTGTTTACAGCCTCAGTATTTCTTTAAGCTGCTGTATCTTAATGGAGGCAATGGCAATAAAGATTTTGCGCTAGATATGGTCCAAATACATCCCTGAAGCAGGCAAACACCTTTAAAATGCATTTAAATTACTTTGTTCAAAGTATTGTTCTTTTGGTCTGAAATGCACAGAACAGGCCATTCTAAGCGTTTTCGCACTGTTTCCAGACTCAGTATTTCTTTAAGCTGCTGTCTCTAAATGGAGGCAATGGCAATAAAGTTTTTGTGCTAGATATGATCCAAATACTTCCCTGAAGCAGGCAAACACCTTTAAAATGCATTGAAATCACTTTGATCAAAGTAGTGTTCTTTTGGTTTGAAATGCACAGAACAGGCCATTAAGCGTTTTCGCACTGTTTCCAGACTCAGTATTTCTTTAAGCTGCTGTATCTTAATGCAAGCAATGGCAATGAAGTTTTTGTGCTAGATATGATCCAAATACATCCCTGAAGCAGGCAAACACCTTTAAATTGCATTTAAAACAATTTTTTCAAAGTAGTGTTCTTTTGGTCTGAAATGCACAGAACAGGCCATTCTAAGCGTTTTCGCACTGTTTACAGCCTCAGTGATGCTTTAAGCTTATGCATCTTAATGCAGGCAATGGCAATAAAGTTTTTGTGCTAGATATCATCCAATACATCCCTGAAGCAGGCAAACACCTTTAAAATGCATTTAAATCACTTTAATCAAAGTAGTGTGCTTTTGGTCTAAAATGCACAGAACAGGCCATTCTAAGAGTTTTCGCACTGTTTCCAACCTCAGTATTTCTTTAAGCTGCTGCATCTTAATGCAAGAAATGGCAATGAAGTTTTTGTGCTAGATATGATCCAAATACATCCCTGAAGAAGGCAAACACCTTTAAAATGCATTTAAATCACTTTGATCAAAGTAGTGTTCTTTTGGTCTGAAATGCACAGAACAGGCCATTAAGCGTTTTCGCACTGTTTCCAGCCTCAGTATTTCTTTAAGCTGCTGTCTCTGAATGGAGGCAATGGCAATAAAGTTTTTGTGTTAGATATGATCCAAATACATTCCTGAAGCAGGCAAACACCTTTAAAATGCATTGAAATCACTTTGATCAAAGTAGTTTTATTAAGGTCTGAAATGCACAGAACAGGCCATTCTAAGCGTTTTCGCACTGTTTCCAGCCTCAGTATTTCTTTAAGCTGCTGCATCTTAATGCAAGCAATGGCAATACAATGTTTGTGCTAGATATGATCCAAATACATCCCTGAAGCAGGCAAACACCTTTAAAATGCATTTAAATCACTTTGTTCAAAATAGTTTTCTATGGGTCTGAAATGCACAGAACAGGCCATTCTAAGCGTTTTCGCACTGTTTACAGCCTCAGTGATGCTTTAAGCTTATGCATCTTAATGTAGGCAATGGCAATAAAGTTTTTGTGTTAGATATTATCCAATGCATCCCTGAAGCAGGCAAACACCTTTAAATTGCATTTAAATCAATTTTTTCAAAGTAGTGTGCTTTTGGTCTAAAATGCACAGAACAGGCCATTCTAAGAGTTTTCGCACTGTTTCCAACCTCAGTATTTCTTTAAGCTGCTGCATCTTAATGCAAGAAATGGCAATGAAGTTTTTGTGCTAGATATGATCCAAATACATCCCTGAAGAAGGCAAACACCTTTAAAATGCATTTAAATCACTTTGATCAAAGTAGTGTTCTTTTGGTCTGAAATGCACAGAACAGGCCATTAAGCGTTTTCGCACTGTTTCCAGCCTCAGTATTTCTTTAAGCTGCTGTCTCTGAATGGAGGCAATGGCAATAAAGTTTTTGTGTTAGATATGATCCAAATACATCCCTGAAGCAGGCAAACACCTTTAAAATGCATTGAAATCACTTTGATCAAAGTAGTGTTCTTTTGGTCTGAAATGCACAGAACAGGCCATTCTAAGCGTTTTCGCACTGTTTACAGCCTCAGTGATGCTTTAAGCTTATGCATCTTAATGCAGGCAATGGCAATAAAGTTTTTGTGCTAGATATCATCCAATACATCCCTGAAGCAGGCAAACCCCCTTAAAATGCATTTAAATCACTTTAATCAAAGTAGTGTTCTTTTGGTCTTAAATGCACAGAACAGGCCATTAAGCGTTTTCCCACTGTTTCCAGCCTCAGTGATGCTTTAAGCTTATGCATCTTAATGCAAACAATGGCAATAAAGTTTTTGTGCTAGATATGATCCAAATACATCCCTGAAGCAGGCAAACACATTTAAAATGCATTTAAAATACTTTGTTCAAAGTATTTTTCTTTTGGTCTGAAATGCACAGAATAGGCCATTAAGCGTTTTCGCACTGTTTCCAGCCTCAGTATTTCTTTAAGCTGCTGTATCTTAATGCAAGCAATGGCAATAAAGTTTTTGTGCTAGATATGATCCAAATACATCCCTGAAGCAGGCAAACACCTTTAAATTGCATTTAAATCAATTTTTTCAAAGTAGTGTTCTTTTGGTCTGAAATGCACAGAACAGGCCATTCTAAGCGTTTTCGCACTGTTTACAGCCTCAGTGATGCTTTAAGCTTATGCATCTTAATGCAGGCAATGGCAATAAAGTTTTTGTGCTAGATATCATCCAATACATCCCTGAAGCAGGCAAACACCTTTAAAATGCATTTAAATCACTTTAATCAAAGTAGTGTGCTTTTGGTCTAAAATGCACAGAACAGGCCATTCTAAGAGTTTTTGCACTGTTTCCAACCTCAGTATTTCTTTAAGCTGCTGCATCTTAATGCAAGAAATGGCAATGAAGTTTTTGTGCTAGATATGATCCAAATACATCCCTGAAGAAGGCAAACACCTTTAAAATGCATTTAAATCACTTTGATCAAAGTAGTGTTCTTTTGGTCTGAAATGCACAGAACAGGCCATTAAGCGTTTTCGCACTGTTTCCAGCCTCAGTATTTCTTTAAGCTGCTGTCTCTGAATGGAGGCAATGGCAATAAAGTTTTTGTGTTAGATATGATCCAAATACATTCCTGAAGCAGGCAAACACCTTTAAAATGCATTGAAATCACTTTGATCAAAGTAGTGTTCTTTTGGTCTGAAATGCACAGAACAGGCCATTCTAAGCGTTTTCGCACTGTTTACAGCCTCAGTGATGCTTTAAGCTTATGCATCTTAATGCAGGCAATGGCAATAAAGTTTTTGTGCTAGATATCATCCAATACATCCCTGAAGCAGGCAAACACCTTTAAAATGCATTTAAATCACTTTAATCAAAGTAGTGTGCTTTTGGTCTAAAATGCACAGAACAGGCCATTCTAAGAGTTTTTGCACTGTTTCCAACCTCAGTATTTCTTTAAGCTGCTGCATCTTAATGCAAGAAATGGCAATGAAGTTTTTGTGCTAGATATGATCCAAATACATCCCTGAAGAAGGCAAACACCTTTAAAATGCATTTAAATCACTTTGATCAAAGTAGTGTTCTTTTGGTCTGAAATGCACAGAACAGGCCATTAAGCGTTTTCGCACTGTTTCCAGCCTCAGTATTTCTTTAAGCTGCTGTCTCTGAATGGAGGCAATGGCAATAAAGTTTTTGTGTTAGATATGATCCAAATACATTCCTGAAGCAGGCAAACACCTTTAAAATGCATTGAAATCACTTTGATCAAAGTAGTGTTCTTTTGGTCTGAAATGCACAGAACAGGCCATTAAGCGTTTTCGCACTGTTTCCAGCCTCAGTATTTCTTTAAGCTGCTGTCTCTGAATGGAGGCAATGGCAATGAAGTTTTTGTCCTAGATATCATCCAATACATCCCTGAAGCAGGCAAACCCCCTTAAAATGCATTTAAATCACTTTAATCAAAGTAGTGTTCTTTTGGTCTTAAATGCACAGAACAGGCCATTAAGCGTTTTCCCACTGTTTCCAGCCTCAGTGATGCTTTAAGCTTATGCATCTTAATGCAAACAATGGCAATAAAGTTTTTGTGCTAGATATGATCCAAATACATCCCTGAAGCAGGCAAACACATTTAAAATGCATTTAAATTACTTTGTTCAAAGTATTTTTCTTTTGGTCTGAAATGCACAGAATAGGCCATTAAGCGTTTTCGCACTGTTTCCAGCCTCAGTATTTCTTTAAGCTGCTGTATCTTAATGCAAGCAATGGCAATAAAGTTTTTGTGCTAGATATGATCCAAATACATCCCTGAAGCAGGCAAACACCTTTAAATTGCATTTAAATCAATTTTTTCAAAGTAGTGTTCTTTTGGTCTGAAATGCACAGAACAGGCCATTCTAAGCGTTTTCGCACTGTTTACAGCCTCAGTGATGCTTTAAGCTTATGCATCTTAATGCAGGCAATGGCAATAAAGTTTTTGTGCTATATATGGTCCAAATACATCCCTGAAGCAAGTAAACACCTTTAAAATGCATTTACTTTACTTTGACCAAAGTATTGTTCTTTTGGTCTGAAATGCACAGAACAGGCCATTCTAAGCGTTTTCGCACTGTTTCCAGCCTCAGTGATGCTTTAAGCTTATGCATCTTAATGCAAACAATGGCAATAAAATGTTTGTGCTAGATATGATCCAAATACATCCCTGAAGCAGGCAAACACCTTTAAAATGCATTTAAATCACTTTGTTCAAAATAGTTTTCTATGGGTCTGAAATGCACAGAACAGGCCATTCTAAGCGTTTTCGCACTGTTTACAGCCTCAGTGATGCTTTAAGCTTATGCATCTTAATGTAGGCAATGGCAATAAAGTTTTTGTGTTAGATATTATCCAATGCATCCCTGAAGCAGGCAAACACCTTTAAATTGCATTTAAATCAATTTTTTCAAAGTAGTGTTCTTTTTGTCTGAAATGCACAGAACAGGCCATTCTAACCGTTTTCGCACTGTTTACAGCCTCAGTGATGCTTTAAGCTTATGCATCTTAATGCAGGCAATGGCAATAAAGTTTTTTTGCTAGATATCATCCAATACATCCCTGAAGCAGGCAAACACCTTTAAAATGCATTTAAATCACTTTAATCAAAGTAGTGTTCTTTTGGTCTTAAATGCACAGAACAGGCCATTAAGCGTTTTCTCACTGTTTACAGCCTCAGTATTTCTTTAAGCTGCTGTATCTTAATGGAGGCAATGGCAATAAAGATTTTGCGCTAGATATGGTCCAAATACATCCCTGAAGCAGGCAAACACCTTTAAAATGCATTTAAATTACTTTGTTCAAAGTATTGTTCTTTTGGTCTGAAATGCACAGAACAGGCCATTCTAAGCGTTTTCGCACTGTTTCCAGACTCAGTATTTCTTTAAGCTGCTGTCTCTAAATGGAGGCAATGGCAATAAAGTTTTTGTGCTAGATATGATCCAAATACTTCCCTGAAGCAGGCAAACACCTTTAAAATGCATTGAAATCACTTTGATCAAAGTAGTGTTCTTTTGGTTTGAAATGCACAGAACAGGCCATTAAGCGTTTTCGCACTGTTTCCAGCCTCAGTATTTCTTTAAGCTGCTGTATCTTAATGCAAGCAATGGCAATGAAGTTTTTGTGCTAGATATGATCCAAATACATCCCTGAAGCAGGCAAACACCTTTAAATTGCATTTAAAACAATTTTTTCAAAGTAGTGTTCTTTTGGTCTGAAATGCACAGAACAGGCCATTCTAAGCGTTTTCGCACTGTTTACAGCCTCAGTGATGCTTTAAGCTTATGCATCTTAATGCAGGCAATGGCAATAAAGTTTTTGTGCTAGATATCATCCAATACATCCCTGAAGCAGGCAAACACCTTTAAAATGCATTTAAATCACTTTAATCAAAGTAGTGTGCTTTTGGTCTAAAATGCACAGAACAGGCCATTCTAAGAGTTTTCGCACTGTTTCCAACCTCAGTATTTCTTTAAGCTGCTGTCTCTGAATGGAGGCAATGGCAATAAAGTTTTTGTGTTAGATATGATCCAAATACATCCCTGAAGCAGGCAAACACCTTTAAAATGCATTGAAATCACTTTGATCAAAGTAGTGTTCTTTTGGTCTGAAATGCACAGAACAGGCCATTCTAAGCGTTTTTGCACTGTTTCCAGACTCAGTATTTCTTTAAGCTGCTGTCTCTGAATGGAGGCAATGGCAATAAAGTTTTTTGTGTTAGATATTATCCAATACATCCCTGAAGCAGGCAAACACCTTTAAAATGCATTGAAATCACTTTGATCACAGTAGTGTTCTTTTGGTCTGAAATGCACAGAACAGGCCATTCTAAGCTTTTTCGCTTTGTTTCCAGCCTCAGTATTTCTTTAAGCTGCTGTATCTTAATGCAAGCAATGGCAATAAAGTTTTTGTGCTAGATATGATCCAATACATCCCTGAAGCAGGCAAACACCTTTAAAATGCATTGAAATCACTTTGATCACAGTAGTGTTCTTTTGGTCTGAAATGCACAGAACAGGCCATTCTAAGCTTTTTCGCTTTGTTTCCAGCCTCAGTATTTCTTTAAGCTGCTGTATCTTAATGCAAGCAATGGCAATAAAGTTTTTGTGCTAGATATGATCCAAATACATCCCTGAAGAAGGCAAACACCTTTAAATTGCATTTAAAACAATTTTTTCAAAGTAGTGTTCTTTTGGTCTGAAATGCACAGAACAGGCCATTCTAAGCGTTTTCGCACTGTTTACAGCCTCAGTGATGCTTTAAGCTTATGCATCTTAATGCAGGCAATGGCAATAAAGTTTTTGTGCTAGATATGATCCAAATACATCCCTGAAGAAGGCAAACACCTTTAAAATGCATTTAAATCACTTTGATCAAAGTAGTGTTCTTTTGGTCTGAAATGCACAGAACAGGCCATTAAGCGTTTTCGCACTGTTTCCAGCCTCAGTATTTCTTTAAGCTGCTGTCTCTGAATGGAGGCAATGGCAATAAAGTTTTTGTGTTAGATATGATCCAAATACATCCCTGAAGAAGGCAAACACCTTTAAAATGCATTGAAATCACTTTGATCAAAGTAGTGGTCTTTTGGTCTGAAATGCACAGAACAGGCCATTCTAAGCGTTTTCGCACTGTTTCCAGCCTCAGTATTTCTTTAAGCTGCTGTATCTTAATGCAAGCAATGGCAATAAAGTTTTTGTAGATATCATCCAATACATCCCTGAAGCAGGCAAACACCTTTAAAATGCATTTAAATCACTTTAATCAAAGTAGTGTTCTTTTGGTCTTAAATGCACAGAACAGGCCATTAAGCGTTTTCTCACTGTTTACAGCCTCAGTATTTCTTTAAGCTGCTGTATCTTAATGGAGGCAATGGCAATAAAGATTTTGCGCTAGATATGGTCCAAATACATCCCTGAAGCAGGCAAACACCTTTAAAATGCATTTAAATTACTTTGTTCAAAGTATTGTTCTTTTGGTCTGAAATGCACAGAACAGGCCATTCTAAGCGTTTTCGCACTGTTTCCAGACTCAGTATTTCTTTAAGCTGCTGTCTCTAAATGGAGGCAATGGCAATAAAGTTTTTGTGCTAGATATGATCCAAATACTTCCCTGAAGCAGGCAAACACCTTTAAAATGCATTGAAATCACTTTGATCAAAGTAGTGTTCTTTTGGTTTGAAATGCACAGAACAGGCCATTAAGCGTTTTCGCACTGTTTCCAGCCTCAGTATTTCTTCAAGCTGCTGTATCTTAATGCAAGCAATGGCAATGAAGTTTTTGTGCTAGATATGATCCAAATACATCCCTGAAGCAGGCAAACACCTTTAAATTGCATTTAAAACAATTTTTTCAAAGTAGTGTTCTTTTGGTCTGAAATGCACAGAACAGGCCATTCTAAGCGTTTTCGCACTGTTTACAGCCTCAGTGATGCTTTAAGCTTATGCATCTTAATGCAGGCAATGGCAATAAAGTTTTTGTGCTAGATATCATCCAATACATCCCTGAAGCAGGCAAACACCTTTAAAATGCATTTAAATCACTTTAATCAAAGTAGTGTGCTTTTGGTCTAAAATGCACAGAACAGGCCATTCTAAGAGTTTTCGCACTGTTTCCAACCTCAGTATTTCTTTAAGCTGCTGCATCTTAATGCAAGAAATGGCAATGAAGTTTTTGTGCTAGATATGATCCAAATACATCCCTGAAGAAGGCAAACACCTTTAAAATGCATTTAAATCACTTTGATCAAAGTAGTGTTCTTTTGGTCTGAAATGCACAGAACAGGCCATTAAGCGTTTTCGCACTGTTTCCAGCCTCAGTATTTCTTTAAGCTGCTGTCTCTGAATGGAGGCAATGGCAATAAAGTTTTTGTGTTAGATATGATCCAAATACATCCCTGAAGCAGGCAAACACCTTTAAAATGCATTGAAATCACTTTGATCAAAGTAGTGTTCATTTGGTCTGAAATGCACAGAACAGGCCATTCTAAGCGTTTTCGCACTGTTTTCAACCTCAGTATTTCTTTAAGCTGCTGCATCTTAATGCAAGCAATGGCAATGAAGTTTTTGTGCTAGATATGTTCCAAATACATCCCTGAAGCAGGTAAACACCTTTAAAATGCATTTACTTTACTTTGAACAAAGTAGTGTCTTGTGGTCTGAAATGCACAGAACAGGCCATTCTAAGCGTTTTCGCACTGTTTCCAACCTCAGTATTTCTTTAAGCTGCTGCATCTTAATGCAAGCAATGGCAATGAAGTTTTTGTGCTAGATATGTTCCAAATACACCCCTGAAGAAGGCAAACACCTTTAAAATGCTTTGAAATCAATTTGACCAAAGTAGTGTTCATTTGGTCTGAAATCACAGAACAGGCCATTCTAAGCGTTTCCGCACTGTTTCCAACCTCAGTATTTCTTTAAGCTGCTGCATCTTAATGCAAGCAATGGCAATGAAGTTTTTGTGCTAGATATGTTCCAAATACATCCCTGAAGCAGGCAAACACCTTTAAAATGCATTTAAATTACTTTGTTCAAAGTATTGTTCTTTTGGTCTGAAATGCACAGAAAAGGCCATTCTAAGCGTTTTCGCACTGTTTCCAACCTCAGTATTTCTTTAAGCTGCTGCATCTTAATGCAAGCAATGGCAATGAAGTTTTTGTGCTAGATATGTTCCAAATACATCCCTGAAGCAGGTAAACACCTTTAAAATGCATTTACTTTACTTTGAACAAAGTAGTGTCTTGTGGTCTGAAATGCACAGAACAGGCCATTCTAAGCGTTTTCGCACTGTTTCCAACCTCAGTATTTCTTTAAGCTGCTGCATCTTAATGCAAGCAATGGCAATGAAGTTTTTGTGCTAGATGTGTTCCAAATACATCCCTGAAGAAGGCAAACACCTTTAAAATGTTTTGAAATCAATTTGACCAAAGTAGTGTTCATTTGGTCTGAAATGCACAGAACAGGCCATTATAAGCGTTTTCGCACTGTTTCCAACCTCAGTATTTCTTTAAGCTGCTGCATCTTAATGCAAGCAATGGCAATGAAGTTTTTGTGCTAGATATGTTCCAAATACATCCCTGAAGCAGGTAAACATGTTAAAAATGCATTTACTTTACTTTGAACAAAGTATTGTCTTGTGGTCTGAAATGCACAGAACAGGCCATTCTAAGCGTTTTCGCACTGTTTCCAAGCTCAGTATTTCTTTAAGCTGCTGCATCTTAATGCAAGCAATGGCAATGAAGTTTTTGTGCTAGATATGTTCCAAATACACCCCTGAAGAAGGCAAACACCTTTAAAATGCTTTGAAATCAATTTGATCAAAGTAGTGTTCATTTGGTCTGAAATCACAGAACAGGCCATTCTAAGCGTTTCCGCACTGTTTCCAACCTCAGTATTTCTTTAAGCTGCTGCATCTTAATGCAAGCAATGGCAATGAAGTTTTTGTGCTAGATATGTTTCAAATACATCCCTGAAGCAGGTAAACACCTTTAAAATGCATTTACTTTACTTTGAACAAAGTAGTGTCTTGTGGTCTGAAATGCACAGAACAGGTCATTCTAAGCGTTTTCGCACTGTTTCCAACTTCAGTGATGCTTTAAGCTTATGCATCTTAATGCAGGCAATGGCAATAAAGTTTTTGTGCTAGATATGATCCAAATACATCCCTGAAGCAGGTAAACACCTTTAAAATGCATTTACTTTACTTTGAACAAAGTAAATGCTTCAACAACTTCATTGTCTTGTGGTCTGAAATGCACAGAAAGGCCATTCTAAGCGTTTTCCCACTGTTTCCAACCTCAGTATTTCTTTAAGCTGCTGCATCTTAATGCAAGCAATGGCAATGAAGTTTTTGTGGTAGATATGTTCCAAATACATCCCTGAAGAAGGCAAACACCTTTAAAATGCTTTGAAATGAATTTGACCAAAGTAGTGTTCATTTGGTGTGAAATGCACAGAACAGGCCATTCTAAGCGTTTTCGCACTGTTTCCAACCTCAGTATTTCTTTAAGCTGCTGCATCTTAATGCAAGCAATGGCAATGAAGTTTTTGTGCTAGATACGTTCCAAATACATCCCTGAAGAAGGCAAACACATTTAAAATGCTTTGAAATCAATTTAACCAAAGTATTGTTCATTTGGTCTGAGATGCACAGAACAGGCCATTCTAAGCGTTTTCGCACTGTTTCCAACCTCATTATTTCTTTAAGCTGCTGCATCTTAATGCAAGCAATGGCAATGAAGTTTTTGTGCTAGATATGTTCCAAATACATCCCTGAAGAAGGCAAACACCTTTAAAATGCTTTGAAATCAATTTGACCAAAGTAGTGTTCATTTGGTCTGAAATGCACAGAACAGGTCATTCTAAGCGTTTTCGCACAGTTTCCAACCTCAGTATTTCTTTAAGCGTCTGCATCTGCCTGTTCTGTGCATTTCAGACCAAAAAACACTTTTTTGTTCAAAGTAAAGTAAATGCATTTTAAAGGTGTTTACCTGCTTCAGGGATGTATTTGGAACATATCTAGCACAAAAACTTCATTGCCATTGCTTGCATTAAGATGCAGCAGCTTAAAGAAATACTGAGGTTGGAAACAGTGCGAAAACGCTTCGAATGGCCTGTTCTGTGCATTTCAGACCACAAGACACTACTTTGTTCAAAGTAAAGTAAATGCATTTTAAAGGTGTTTACCTGCTTCAGGGATGTATTTGGAACATATCTAGCACAAAAACTTCATTGCCATTGCTTGCATTAAGATGCAGCAGCTTAAAGAAATACTGAGATTGGAAACAGTGCGAAAACGTTTAGAATGGCCTGTTCTGTGCATTTCAGACCAAATGAACACTACTTTGGTCAAAGTGATTTCAATGCATTTTAAAGGTGTTTACCTTCTTCAGGGATGTATTTGGATCATATCTAGCACAAAAACTTCATTGCCATTGCTTGCATTAAGATGCCGCAGCTTAAAGAAATACTGAGGTTGGAAACAGTGCGAAAACGCTTAGAATGGCCTGTTCTGTGGATTTCAGACCAAATGAACACTACTTTGGTCAAATTGATTTTAAAGCATTTTAAAGGTGTTTGCCTTCTTCAGGGATGTATTTGGAACATATCTAGCACAAAAACTTCATTGCCATTGCTTGCATTAAGATGCAGCAGCTTAAAGAAATACTGAGGTTGGAAACAGTGGGAAAACGCTTAGAATGGCCTGTTCTGTGCATTTCAGACCAAAACAAAAATACTTTGAACAAAGTGATTTAAATGCATTTTAAAGGTGTTTGCCTGCTTCAGGGATGTATTTGGATCATATCTAGCACAAAAACTTAATTGCCATTGCTTGCATAAAGATGCAGCAGCTTAAAGAAATACTGGGGTTGGAAACAGTGCGAAAACGCTTAGAATGGCCTGTTCTGTGCATTTCAGACCACAAGACACTACTTTGTTCAAAGTAAAGTAAATGCATTTTAAAGGTGTTTACCTGCTTCAGGGATGTATTTGGATCATATCTAGCACAAAAACTCCATTGCCATTGCTTGCATTAAGATGCAGCAGCTTAAAGAAATACTGAGGTTGGAAACAGTGCGAAAACGCTTAGAATGGCCTGTTCTGTGCATTTCAGACCAAACGAACACTACTTTGGTCAAAATGATTTCAAAGCATTTTAAAGGTGTTTGCCTTCTTCAGGGATGTATTTGGAACATATCTAGCACAAAAACTCCATTTCCATTGCTTGCATTAAGATGCAGCAGCTTAAGGAAATACTGAGGCTGGAAACAGTGCGAAAACGCTAAGAATGGCCTGTTCTGTGCATTTCAGACCAAACGAACACTACTTTGTTCAAAGTAAAGTAAATGCATTTTTAACATGTTTACCTGCTTCAGGGATGTATTTGGATCATATCTAGCACAAAAACTTCATTGCCATTGCTTGCATTAAGATGCAGCAGCTTAAAGAAATACTGAGGTTGGAAACATTGCGAAAACGCTTAGAATGGCCTGTTCTGTGCATTTCAGACCAAACGAACACTACTTTGGTCAAAATGATTTCAAAGCATTGTAAAGGTGTTTGCCTTCTTCAGGGATGTATTTGGAACATATCTAGCACAAAAACTCCATTTCCATTGCTTGCATTAAGATGCAGCAGCTTAAAGAAATACTGAGGCTGGAAACAGTGCGAAAACGCTAAGAATGGCCTGTTCTGTGCATTTCAGACCAAACGAACACTACTTTGGTCAAAGTAAAGTAAATGCATTTTAAAGGTGTTTACCTGCTTCAGGGATGTATTTGGATCATATCTAGCACAAAAACTTCATTGCCATTGCTTGCATTAAGATGCAGCAGCTTAAAGAAATACTGAGGCTGGAAACAGTGCGAAAACGCTTAGAATGGCCTGTTCTGTGCATTTCAGACCAAACGAACACTACTTTGGTCAAAGTAAAGTAAATGCATTTTAAAGGTGTTTGCCTGCTTCAGGGATGTATTTGGATCATATCTAGCACAAAAACTTCATTGCCATTGTTTGCATTAAGATGCAGCAGCTTAAAGAAATACTGAGGTTGGAAACAGTGGGAAAACGCTTAGAATGGCCTGTTCTGTGCATTTCATACCAAAAGACAGTACTTTAATCAAAGTGATTTCAAAGCATTTTAAAGGTGTTTGCCTTCTTCAGGGATGTATTTGGAACAAATCTAGCACAAAAACTTCATTGCCATTGCTTGCATTAAGATGCAGCAGCTTAAAGAAATACTGAGGTTGGAAACAGTGCGAAAACGCTTAGAATGGCCTGTTCTGTGCATTTCAGACCACAAGACACTACTTTGTTCAAAGTAAAGTAAATGCATTTTAAAGGTGTTTACCTGCTTCAGGGATGTATTTGGAACATATCTAGCACAAAAACTTCATTGCCATTGCTTGCATTAAGATGCAGCAGCTTAAAGAAATACTAAGTTTGGAAACAGTGCGAAAACGCTTAGAATGGCCTGTTCTGTGCATTTCAGACCACAAGACACTACTTTGTTCAAAGTAAAGTAAATGCATTTTAAAGGTGTTTACCTGCTTCAGGGATGTATTTGGAACATATCTAGCACAAAAACTTCATTGCCATTGCTTGCATTAAGATGCAGCAGCTTAAAGAAATACTGGGGTTGGAAACAGTGCGAAAACGCTTAGAATGGCCTGTTCTGTGCATTTCAGACCAAACGAACACTACTTTGGTCAAAATGATTTCAAAGCATTTTAAAGGTGTTTGCCTTCTTCAGGGATGTATTTGGAACATATCTAGCACAAAAACTCCATTTCCATTGCTTGCATTAAGATGCAGCAGCTTAAAGAAATACTGAGGCTGGAAACAGTGCGAAAACGCTTAGAATGGCCTGTTCTGTGCATTTCAGACCACAAGACACTGCTTTGTTCAAAGTAAAGTAAATGCATTTTAAAGGTTTTTACCTGCTTCAGGGATGTATTTGGATCATATCTAGCACAAAAACTCCATTTCCATTGCTTGCATTAAGATGCAGCAGCTTAAAGAAATACTGAGGTTGGAAACAGTGGGAAAACGCTTAGAATGGCCTGTTCTGTGCATTTCATACCAAAAGACACTACTTTAATCAAAGTGATTTCAAAGCATTTTAAAGGTGTTTGCCTTCTTCAGGGATGTATTTGGAACAAATCTAGCACAAAAACTTCATTGCCATTGCTTGCATTAAGATGCAGCAGCTTAAAGAAATACTGAGGCTGGAAACAGTGCGAAAACGCTTAGAATGGCCTGTTCTGTGCATTTCAGACCAAAAAACACTTTTTTGTTTAAAGTAAAGTAAATGCATTTTAAAGGTGTTTGCCTTCTTCAGGGATGTATTTGGAACATATCTACCACAAAAACTTCATTGCCATTGCTTGCATTAAGATGCAGCAGCTTAAAGAAATACTGAGGCTGGAAACAGTGCGAAAACGCTTAGAATGGCCTGTTCTGTGCATTTCAGACCAAACGAACACTACTTTGGTCAAATTGATTTCAAAGCATTTTAAAGGTGTTTGCCTTCTTCAGGGATGTATTTGAAACATATCTAGCACAAAAACTTCATTGCCATTGCTTGCATTAAGATGCAGCAGCTTAAAGAAATACTGAGGTTGGAAACAGTGCGAAAACGCTTTGAATGGCCTGTTCTGTGCATTTCAGACCACAAGACACTACTTTGTTCAAAGTAAAGTAAATGCATTTTAAAGGTGTTTACCTGCTTCAGGGATGTATTTGGAACATATCTAGCACTAAAACTTCATTGCCATTGTTTGCATTAAGATGCAGCAGCTTAAAGAAATACTGAGGTTGGAAACAGTGCGAAAACGCTTAGAATGGCCTGTTCTGTGATTTCAGACCAAATGAACACTACTTTGAACAAATTGATTTCAAAGCATTTTAAAGAAGTTTGCATTCTTCAGGGATGTATTTGGAACGTATCTAGCACAAAAACTTCATTGCCGTTGCTTGCATTAAGATGCAGCAGCTTAAAGAAATACTGAGGTTGGAAACAGTGGGAAAACGCTTAGAATGGCCTGTTCTGTGCATTTCAGACCAAATGAACACTACTTTGGTCAAATTGATTTCAAAGCATTTTAAAGGTGTTTGCCTTCTTCAGGGGTGTATTTGGAACATATCTAGCACAAAAACTTCATTGCCATTGCTTGCATTAAGATGCAGCAGCTTAAAGAAATACTGAGGTTGGAAACAGTGGGAAAACGCTTAGAATGGCCTGTTCTGTGCATTTCAGACCAAATGAACACTACTTTGGTCAAATTGATTTTAAAGCATTTTAAAGGTGTTTGCCTTCTTCAGGGATGTATTTGGAACACATCTAGCACAAAAACTTCATTGCCATTGCTTGCATTAAGATGCAGCAGCTTAAAGAAATACTGAGGTTGGAAACAGTGCGAAAACGCTTAGAATGGCCTGTTCTGTGCATTTCAGACCACAAGACACTACTTTGTTCAAAGTAAAGTAAATGCATTTTAAAGGTGTTTACCTGCTTCAGGGATGTATTTGGAACATATCTAGCACAAAAACTTCATTGCCATTGCTTGCATTAAGATGCAGCAGCTTAAAGAAATACTAAGGTTGGAAACAGTGCGAAAACGCTTAGAATGGCCTGTTCTGTGCATTTCAGACCAAATGAACACTACTTTGGTCAAATTGATTTCAAAGCATTTTAAAGGTGTTTGCCTTCTTCAGGGATGTATTTGGAACATATCTAGCACAAAAACTTCATTGCCATTGCTTGCATTAAGATGCAGCAGCTTAAAGAAATACTGAGGTTGGAAACAGTGCGAAAACGCTTAGAATGGCCTGTTCTGTGCATTTCAGACCAAATGAACACTACTTTGTTCAAAATAAAGTAAATGCATTTTAAAGGTGTTTGCCTTCTTCAGGGATGTATTTGGAACATATTTGGCACAAAAAATTCATTGCCATTGCTTGCATTAAGATGCAGCAGCTTAAAGAAATACTGAGGTTGGAAACAGTGCGAAAACGCTTTGAATGGCCTGTTCTGTGCATTTCAGACCAAACAAACACTACTTTGGTCAAAGTAAAGTAAATGCATTTTAAAGGTGTTTGCCTTCTTCAGGGTTGTATTTTGGAACATATCTAGCACAAAAACTCCATTGCCATTGCTTGCATTAAGATGCAGCAGCTTAAAGAAATACTGAGGTTGGAAACAGTGCGAAAACGCTTAGAATGGCCTATTCTGTGCATTTCAGACCAAACGAACACTACTTTGGTCAAAGTAAAGTAAATGCATTTTAAAGGTGTTTGCCTTCTTCAGGGTTGTATTTTGGAACATATCTAGCACAAAAACTCCATTGCCATTGCTTGCATTAAGATGCAGCAGCTTAAAGAAATACTGAGGTTGGAAACAGTGCGAAAACGCTTAGAATGGCCTATTCTGTGCATTTCAGACCAAATGAACACTACTTTGATCAAAGTGATTTCAATGCATTTTAAAGGTGATTGCCTGCTTCAGGGATGTATTTGGAACATATCTAGCACAAAAACTTCATAGCCATTGCTTGCATTAAGATGCATTAGCTTAAAGAAATACTGAGGCTGGAAACAGTGCGAAAACGCTTAATGGCCTGTTCTGTGCATTTCAGACCAAAAGAACACTACTTTGATCAAAGTGATTTCAATGCATTTTAAAGGTGTTTGCCTGCTTCAGGGATGTATTTGGATCATATCTAGCACAAAAATTTTATTGCCATTGTTTGCATTAAGATGCATAAGCTTAAAGCATCACTGAGGCTGGAAACAGTGGGAAAACGCTTAATGGCCTGTTCTCTGCATTTCAGACCAAATGAACACTACTTTGAACAAAGTGATTTAAATGCATTTTAAAGGTGTTTGCCTGCTTCAGGGATGCATTGGATAATATCTAACACAAAAACTTTATTGCCATTGCCTACATTAAGATGCAGCAGCTTAAAGAAATACTGAGGCTGGAAACAGTGCGATAACGCTTAGAATGGCCTGTTCTGTGCATTTCAGACCAAAAGAAAAATACTTTGAACAAAGTAATTTAAATGCATTTTAAAGGTGTTTGCCTACTTCAGGGATGTATTTGGATCATATCTAGCACAAAAACTTCATTGCCATTGCTTGCATTAAGATGCAGCAGCTTAAAGAAATACTGAGGTTGGAAACAGTGCGATAACGCTTAGAATGGCCTGTTCTGTGCATTTCAGACCAAACGAACACTACTTTGGTCAAAGTAAAGTAAATGCATTTTAAAGGTGTTTACCTGCTTCAGGGATGTATTTGGATCATATCTAGCACAAAAACTTCATTGCCATTGCTTGCATTAAGATGCAGCAGCTTAAAGAAATACTGAGGCTGGAAACAGTGCGAAAACGCTAAGAATGGCCTGTTCTGTGCATTTCAGACCAAACGAACACTACTTTGGTCAAAATAAAGTAAATGCATTTTAAAGGTGTTTGCCTTCTTCAGGGATGTATTTGGAACATATTTGGCACAAAAAATTCATTGCCATTGCTTGCATTAAGATGCAGCAGCTTAAAGAAATACTGAGGTTGGAAACAGTGCGAAAACGCTAAGAATGGCCTGTTCTGTGCATTTCAGACCACAAGACACTACTTTGTTCAAAGTGATTTCAATGCATTTTAAAGGTGTTTACCTGCTTCAGGGATGTATTTGGAACATATCTAGCACAAAACGTTATTGCCATTGCTTGCATTAAGATGCAGCAGCTTAAAGAAATACTGAGGTTGGAAACAGTGCGAAAACGCTTAGAATGGCCTAATCTGTGCATTTCAGACCAAAAGTAAAATACTTTGAACAAAGTAATTTAAATGCATTTTAAAGGTGTTTGCCTGCTTCAGGGATGTATTTGGATCATATCTAGCACAAAAACTTCATTGCCATTGCTTGCATTAAGATGCAGCAGCTTAAAGAAATACTGAGGCTGGAAACAGTGCGAAAACGCTAAGAATGGCCTGTTCTGTGCATTTCAGACCAAACGAACACTACTTTGTCAAAGTAAAGTAAATGCATTTTAAAGGTGTTTACCTGCTTCAGGGATGTATTTGGATCATATCTAGCACAAAAACTTCATTGCCATTGCTTGCATTAAGATGCAGCAGCTTAAAGAAATACTGAGGCTGGAAACAGTGCGAAAGAGCTTAGAATGGCCTGTTCTGTGCATTTCAGACCAAATGAACACTACTTTGGTCAAATTGATTTCAAAGCATTTTAAAGGTGTTTGCCTTCTTCAGGGATGTATTTGGAACATATCTAGCACAAAAACTTCATTGCCATTGCTTGCATTAAGATGCAGCAGCTTAAAGAAATACTGAGGTTGGAAACAGTGCGAAAACGCTTAGAATGGCCTGTTCTGTGCATTTCAGACCACAAGACACTACTTTGTTGAAAGTAAAGTAAATACATTTTAAAGGTGTTTACCTGCTTCAGGGATGTATTTGGAACATATCTAGCACAAAAACTTCATTGCCATTGCTTGCATTAAGATGCAGCAGCTTAAAGAAATACTGAGGTTGGAAACAGTGCGAAAATGCTTAGAATGGCCTGTTCTGTGCATTTCAGACCAAATGAACACTACTTTGGTCAAATTGATTTCAAAGCATTTTAATGGTGTTTGCCTTCTTCAGGGATGCAATTGGAACATATCTAGCACAAAAACTTCATTGCCATTGCTTGCATTAAGATGCAGCAGCTTAAAGAAATACTGAGGTTGGAAACACTGCGAAAACGCTTAGAATGGCCTCTTCTGTGCATTTCAGACCAAATGAACACTACTTTGGTCAAATTGATTTCAAAGCATTTTAAAGGCCTTCTTCAGGGATGTATTTGGGACATATCTAGCACAAAAACTTCATTACCATTGCTTGCATTAAGATGCAGCAGCTTAAAGAAATACTGAGGTTGGAAACAGTGCAAAAACGCTTAGAATGGCCTGTTCTGTGCATTTCAGACCAAATGAACACTACTTTGGTCAAATTGATTTCAAAGCATTTTAAAGGTGTTTGCCTTTTTCGGGAATGTTTTTGGAGCATATCTAGCACAAAAACTTCATTGCCATTGCTTGCATTAAGATGCAGCAGCTTAAAGAAATACTGAGGTTGGAAACAGTGCGAAAACGCTTAGAATGGCCTGTTCTGTGATTTCAGACCAAATGAACACTACTTTGATCAAATTGATTTCAAAGCATTTTAAAGGTGTTTACCTGCTTCAGGGATGTATTTGGAACATATCTAACACAAAAACTCCATTCCCATTGCTTGCATTAAGATGCAGCAGCTTAAAGAAATACTGAGGTTGGAAACAGTGCGAAAACGCTTAGAATGGCCTGTTCTGTGCATTTCAGACCAAACGAACACTACTTTGTTCAAAGTAAAGTAAATGCATTTTAAAGGTGTTTACCTGCTTCAGGGATGTATTTGGATCATATCTAGCACAAAAACTTCATTGCCATTGCTTGCATTAAGATGCAGCAGCTTAAAGAAATACTGAGGTTGGAAACAGTGCAAAACCGCTTAGAATGGCCTGTTCTGTGCATTTCAGACCAAACGAACACTACTTTGTTCAAAGTAAAGTAAATGCATTTTAAAGGTGTTTACCTGCTTCAGGGATGTATTTGGATCATATCTAGCACAAAAACTTCATTGCCATTGCTTGCATTAAGATGCAGCAGCTTAAAGAAATACTGAGGTTGGAAACAATGCGAAAACGCTTAGAATGGCCTGTTCTGTGCATTTCAGACCAAATGAACACTACTTTGGTCAAATTGATTTCAAAGCATTTTAAAGGTGTTTGCCTTCTTCAGGGATGTATTTGGAACATATCTAGCACAAAAACTCCATTGCAATTGCTTGCATTAAGATGCAGCAGCTTAAAGAAATACTGAGGTTGGAAACAGTGCGAAAACGCTTAGAATGGCCTGTTCTGTGCATTTCAGACCAAATGAACACTACTTTGGTCAAACTGATTTCAAAGCATTTTAAAGGTGTTTGCCTGCTTCAGGGATGTATTTGGATCATATCTAGCACAAAAACTTCATTGCCATTGCTTGCATTAAGATGCAGCAGCTTAAAGAAATACTGAGGTTGGAAACAATGCGAAAACGCTTAGAATGGCCTGTTCTGTGCATTTCAGACCAAATGAACACTACTTTGGTCAAATTGATTTCAAAGCATTTTAAAGGTGTTTGCCTTCTTCAGGGATGTATTTGGAACATATCTAGCACAAAAACTCCATTGCAATTGCTTGCATTAAGATGCAGCAGCTTAAAGAAATACTGAGGTTGGAAACAGTGCGAAAACGCTTAGAATGGCCTGTTCTGTGCATTTCAGACCAAATGAACACTACTTTGGTCAAACTGATTTCAAAGCATTTTAAAGGTGTTTGCCTTCTTCAGGGATGTATTTTGAACATATCTAGCACAAAAACTTCATTGCCATTGCTTGCATTAAGATGCAGCAGCTTAAAGAAATACTGAGGTTGGAAACAGTGCGATAACGCTTAGAATGGCCTGTTCTGTGCATTTTAGACCAAATGAACACTACTTTGGTCAAATTGATTTCAAAGCATTTTAAAGGTGTTTGCCTTCTTCAGGGATGTATTTGGAACATATCTCGCACAAAAACTTCATTGCCATTGCTTGCATTAAGATGCAGCAGCTTAAAGAAATACTGAGGATGGAAACAGTGCGAAAACGCTTAGAATGGCCTGTTCTGTGCATTTCAGACCAAAAGACACTACTTTGTTCAAAGTAAAGTAATTGCATTTTAAAGGCGTTTACCTGCTTCAGGGATGTATTTGGATCATATCTAGCACAAAAACTTCATTGCCATTGCTTGCATTAAGATGCAGCAGC
Source organism: Macropodus opercularis (assembly GCA_030770545.1). Taxonomy (NCBI): domain Eukaryota; kingdom Metazoa; phylum Chordata; class Actinopteri; order Anabantiformes; family Osphronemidae; genus Macropodus; species Macropodus opercularis. Next base: position 3,940,388 of record CM061094.1, on the reverse strand, counting down.
TTAAAGAAATACTGAGGTTGGAAACAGTGCGAAAACGCTTAGAATGGCCTGTTCTGTGCATTTCAGACCAAATGAACACTACTTTGGTCAAATTGATTTCAAAGCATTTTAAAGGCCTTCTTCAGGGATGTATTTGGGACATATCTAGCACAAAAACTTCATTACCATTGCTTGCATTAAGATGCAGCAGCTTAAAGAAATACTGAGGTTGGAAACAGTGCAAAAACGCTTAGAATGGCCTGTTCTGTGCATTTCAGACCAAATGAACACTACTTTGGTCAAATTGATTTCAAAGCATTTTAAAGGTGTTTGCCTTTTTCGGGGATGTTTTTGGAACATATCTAGCACAAAAACTTCATTGCCATTGCTTGCATTAAGATGCAGCAGCTTAAAGAAATACTGAGGTTGGAAACAGTGCGAAAACGCTTAGAATGGCCTGTTCTGTGCATTTCAGACCAAATGAACACTACTTTGGTCAAACTGATTTCAAAGCATTTTAAAGGTGTTTGCCTTCTTCAGGGATGTATTTGGAACATATCTAGCACAAAAACTTCATTGCCATTGCTTGCATTAAGATGCAGCAGCTTAAAGAAATACTGAGGCTGGAAACAGTGCGAAAACGCTTAGAATGGCCTATTCTGTGTATTTCAGACCAAAAGACACTACTTTGTTGAAAGTAAAGTAAATACATTTTAAAGGTGTTTACCTGCTTCAGGGATGTATTTGGAACATATCTAGCACAAAAACTTCATTGCTATTGCTTGCATTAAGATGCAGCAGCTTAAAGAAATACTGAGGTTGGAAACAGTGCGAAAATGCTTAGAATGGCCTGTTCTGTGCATTTCATACCAAATGAACACTACTTTGGTCAAATTGATTTCAAAGCATTTTAATGGTGTTTGCCTTCTTCAGGGATGCAATTGGAACATATCTAGCACAAAAACTTCATTGCCATTGCTTGCATTAAGATGCAGCAGCTTAAAGAAATACTGAGGCTGGAAACAGTGCGAAAACGCTTAGAATGGCCTATTCTGTGCATTTCAGACCAAAAGACACTACTTTGTTGAAAGTAAAGTAAATACATTTTAAAGGTGTTTACCTGCTTCAGGGATGTATTTGGAACATATCTAGCACAAAAACTTCATTGCCATTGCTTGCATTAAGATGCAGCAGCTTAAAGAAATACTGAGGTTGGAAACAGTGCGAAAACGCTTAGAATGGCCTGTTCTGTGCATTTCAGACCAAATGAACACTACTTTGGTCAAATTGATTTCAAAGCATTTTAAAGGTGTTTGCCTTCTTCAGGGATGTATTTGGAACATATCTAGCACAAAAACTACATTGCCATTGCTTGCATTAAGAAACAGCAGCTTAAAGAAATACTGAGGTTGGAAACAGTGCGAAAACGCTTAGAATGGCCTGTTCTGTGCATTTCAGACCACAAGACACTACTTTGTTCAAAGTAAAGTAAATGCATTTTAAAGGTGTTTACCTGCTTCAGAGATGTATTTGGAACATATCTAGCACAAAAACTTCATTGCCATTGCTTGCATTAAGATGCAGCAGCTTAAAGAAATACTGAGGTTGGAAACAGTGCGAAAACGCTTAGAATGGCCTGTTCTGTGCATTTCAGACCAAATGAACACTACTTTGGTCAAATTGATTTCAAAGCATTTTAAAGGTGTTTGCCTTCTTCAGGGATGTATTTGGATCATATCTAGCACAAAAACTTCATTGCCATTGCTTGCATTAAGATGCAGCAGCTTAAAGAAATACTGAGGCTGGAAACAGTGCGAAAACGCTTAGAATGGCCTGTTCTGTGCATTTCAGGCCAAAATTCACTACTTTGTTCAAAGTAAAGTAAATGCATTTTAAAGGTGTTTACCTGCTTCAGGGATGTATTTGGAACATATCAAGCACAAAAACTTTATTGCCATTGTAGTGGTTAGAAATGTCCCAACTCAGAAGAACTCAGCCGAGGCAGCTTTAGGTTTCAGCCAATCAATTGTAGATTTATTCTCAGTGCTGAGATGAAAGAATGCAAAGGCAGATATGCGGAGTCACCTTCTTCCTTGCAAGGAGGATGCTTGCTAGTGTAGTTGTTTACAGATATTCCTCACCAAGAGGATTCAGTCAAACACAACACTGAGATTCAAAATAATACAAATGATTTATTTCACATGAGTGGTGTAAAGATATACATAAGGCAGATATACACGAAGTCACCTGATTCCTCCCTGCAGGGGTAAAGCTCGCTGGCGCGCGGGGAAGGACGGAGCCTGGCTGGGAGACACCAGCTGTGTCTCCCAGCCGGCACAGCACACATCTTCCCCTCTCCGCTTTGGGGTGTCGGTTTTTAAACCCTAGCTGTTGCCCAAGTTTGGTCTTCGGATCTGGATAGTTTAGACTAATGAATCTGTTTACGGGAAAGTTATCAGCAGGTCACTTCGACCTGGCGTGTTCCCGGAGCAGCCACACACGCCAAGAACTTTCCAGATGTGGGAGAGTGAACATCCTGTTCACATAAGAGGTTCACGTCCTGGACACACAAACTCTGTAACTCCTAGTCTGACGATCTTACTTCATGCCTGCACTCATGAAAACCTATTCCTGTTAATACCTACATAGAGTACAGACTCCATCCTATACATTCTGAGCATATATTCTATTCTGAGTACACACATTTTCTACTACACTAGCGCTCGGGGAGCCCCAGGCCTGACCACAGAAAAACGAGTTGTCTCTACGGCAGGCAAAGAACTCTCCTCCCGAGATTCCTCGGGAGCATGTTTTAATCCCTCAGTTTGCGTCAGCCCAAATGCAAACAGTTGTGATTACAGCCACTTGTTTTGACTCCATTGCTTTGGTTACCAGGTCAGAATGTTTTGCCCAAATTGTTCTGCTCTACCGGCCAGATATCCTCGGAGCCACCGAAGGCCAGCAAGCGTCCTGTACAATCATATTCCCTAGAAATGAACAAGGCCTAAACAATATCTATTCTACTCTAACTGTATCCTAAACCCACTAACATATACTAATGTTTTCCACTACAGAATTTCCCCCTCACGGGATTTTTAAATCCCGTAACGATCTGACCTAGACTATACTACGTTAAAGTACAACTACACACCTGTCCCCTGAAACCAACATTCTAAATTAATAGCTACGCTAATGATCAGAACATAAAGACTAAGACTGAACTAAGCACACAAGGTCCTGCATTCAGAAGAGGTGATTCTCTGCCCTCTGCCAACAACAAATGTTCACATAGACATAGTTCACTACAGATGTCCCAGGCAGCCACACGCGTCCATCAAGGAGGCCCAATCCCAGATGAGCGTCTCTCCCACTTCCAGGGGCGACGGCCTCCATTCATCCACGGGTGCAACTCCCAGTTTTAAGCTCTGCAGTGAACCTGAGTATGAGGAAAATAAAGAACGAACATAAGACAAATGACAGGAATTGACCATTTCTTAAAATGAATGTTGCTCTAAAATATTATAATCCTCTGACTTCTATCAATTAATCAATCAATCAATCATCCATCAATCGTCAGTGTATTTTAAAGTGTAACCTTAGTTGCAGGAATCAAATCATTATTCAAATATTCAGATAGTTCAGATAATCATAATACAATTTAATTAAAACTTATAGAGCAGAGAAATAGATCATTAGATAAAATCCATTACACAACTGTGTGAAGTGGAGAAGTCAGAGGCTAACTGTAATGCGTATATATGAGTATGTGTATGTTTGAGAAATAGGAAACACATGGTAGATAGCTGGCAGCCGCCTGGCTCTGCTCCGGCCTCATTCTTCCCCCTCGTCTGCTTGGTCCTGTCCCTCGTCATCGACATAGATCCAGTCGGGCACAGGATACAGGTAGTAGTCCATCTCGTCGTTCTCCCTGTCCTGATTCTGCTCTAACCCCTGCGTCAGCACGACCATCTGCAAGTTCTGCTTCCTCACTGCTCTCAGGGCCACAGACCTCATCAGAGAAATGCAACAACACAGGATGAATCCCATGATCACTACGCCTACAGACACTGTTATCACCAATCTGATTAGTCCCAGCTTCCAGCCACTAACAGCGTTCTCCAACCAACTTATCCAGCCCACATTTGCATCCCTGCCAGCGTTCTCCTTCACCTCCATCTTAAGGGCTTTCAGTTTCCTAATCGCCTCAGTGAATGCTCCATCAGGGCCAGTGTGACCTGGAATGTAGGTGCAGCAGTATTCGCCTATGAGAGCACACACACCTCCTTTCTCAGCCAAAATCCAATCCGTAGCTTGACGATTCTGCCATAGCACTAGTGGCGCTCACCTGCTCTCCCAAAGCACCTAGAGCTACATCAGTTGCTGTTGTCCTCAATTTTCCATCAGCCTCCAGGTATCAGTGTTCTTCTTAATTTGGCTTCCTTGTTTCCCAAGTTCATGACGCCATCTTTGTAGTGGTTAGAAATGTCCCAACTCAGAAGAACTCAAGCCGAGGCAGCTTTAGGTTTTCAGCCAATCAATTGTAGATTTATTCTCAGTGCTGAGATGAAAGAATGCAAAGGCAGATATGCGGAGTCACCTTCTTCCTTGCAAGGAGGATGCTTGCTAGCGCTCGGGGAGCCCAAGGCCTGACCACAGAAAAACGAGTTGTCTCTACGGCAGGCAAAGAACTCTCCTCCCGAGATTCCTCGGGAGCGTGTTTTAATCCCTCAGTTTGCGTCAGCCCAAATGCAAACAGTTGTGAGCCACTTGTTTTGACTCCATTGCTTTGGTTACCAGGTCAGAATGTTTTGCCCAAATTGTTCTGCTCTACCGGCCAGATATCCTCGGAGCCACCGAAGGCCAGCAAGCGTCCTGTACAATGATATTCCCTAGAAATGAACAAGGCCTAAACAATATCTATTCTACTCTAACTGTATCCTAAACCCACTAACATATACTAATGTTTTTCCACTACACCATTGCTTGCATTAAGATGCAGCAGCTTAAAGAAATACTGAGGTTGGAAACAGTGCGAAAACGCTTAGAATGGCCTGTTCTGTGCATTTCAGACCAAATGAACACTACTTTGGTCAAATTGATTTCAAAGCATTTTAAAGGTGTTTGCCTTCTTCAGGGATGTATTTGGAACATATCTAGCACAAAAACTTCATTGCCATTGCTTGCATTAAGATGCAGCAGCTTAAAGAAATACTGAGGTTGGAAACAGTGCGAAAACGCTTAGAATGGCCTGTTCTGTGCATTTCAGACCAAAAGAACACTACTTTGGTAAAAAAAAAAGTAAATCTATTTTAAAGGTGTTTGCCTTCTTCAGGGATGTATTTGGATCATATCTAGCATGTTACGGCCCTTGGCCTTTTGTGTTTTATTTCTTTTCCTTAACAGGGTAAAACTGCAGGAAAATTCATGGTGTCCCAGCCCCCTCCTCAGATTGGTGGATCACTTCTGTTTCTGTCGTCCACCAACCACCTGAAGCCCAGTCACCTGGTCCAAGCCTCCTTCCAGATTGGTCTGGCACGTGCAGGCTTACCCAGTTGCATGGGAACAACTACAGGCCTTATAAAAGCGCTGCAGAAGCTCACCCAAAGGGCGGCTGCATAGTAGAGAGCAGTGCGCCTCTGGGCTGGATAGGAGACTTTGGTGTATTGGGTTTTGTGCTGGGATAGAGAAAACTGTGTATAGATAGGTCTGGTTTCTATTTCTGTAAAACCTGATGTTGGAGGTGTGGAGAAAGGCAACCGGATTTGTTTTGTTTTCCTCACCTTCTTGTTTCTTTGATTTAGTATGGCCTAGTACCTCCCAAACCTGTTTCTGTTGCTGTTGTGTATATTGGGATTATTAAATGTCCATGATTATTGTACCTTGTGGTTGTTTATATTTTTTTTCCCGGTTTTTGTGTTACTTCCCCAAACCTAGCACGGGTCGTAACAAGCACAAAAACTTCATTGCCATTGCTTGCATTAAGATGCAGCAGCTTAAAGAAATACTGAGGTTGGAAACAGTGCGAAAACGCTTAGAATGGCCTGTTCTGTGCATTTCAGACCAAAAGGCACTACTTTGTTCAAAGTAAAGTAAATGCATTTTAAAGGTGTTTACCTGCTTCAGGGATGTATTTGGATCATATCTAGCACAAAAACTTCATTGCCATTGCTTGCATTAAGCTGCTGCATCTTAAAGAAATACTGAGGCTGGAAACAGTGCGAAAACGCTTAATCGCCTGTTCTGTGCATTTCAGACCAAACGAACACTACTTTGGTCAATATGTTTTAAAAGCATTTTAAAGGTGTTTGCCTTCTTCAGGGATGTTTTTGGATCATATCTAGCACAAAAACTTCATTGTCATTGCTTGCATTAAGATGCAGCTGTAACAAACCAAGTATGTGGTGGTGTAGGACCCAAGTGCAAATGAACCCAAAAAGGCAGATAAGTAATAAACCCTACTAAAATCCCGGTGAAAAGCTTTTCTGTAGATAAATGAGTCTAGACTGAAATGTGTTGAATATTCATGTATGCGGTGTAATTGATGGAAGCTTTGTATATGCGTGTGCTGATGTTTGGTACGCAATGATTTGTGTTTAGAAGTTGTTGATATTGTGTGTTTTTCTGTGCAGAGGGCTCTGTGCTGTGGTTTATATGTTGAAGTCTGAGCTGAGACTGTGGGGTTGATAATTTCATAGGAGAAGAGTCTGGCTCTTCTCCTAATGTTGTGAAGGTGTTGTGAAGGGTTTGTGGACGTGTTGTGAAGGGGTGTGTGTGTGAGAACGAGGGAAACATCGCTGGATAATTGCTTTTAGCAGGACTGAGTGTCTGATACCAATGCTAACTGATGCTAATAACCAATGATCAGATCATTAATACCCACACGAGTGTCTGTTCCAGTGTTGTTTTTGCAGAGATACCAGAGGAGATCCAGAGTCTACTGGATGGATGAGGGGTCCCTAACTGACACTGTCGATTCATTTGGACCCACCAGACGTCTCTCTTAATGTCTCTGTGTTCCAAAAGGTGACCAGTCCGTCATAGAGGGTGACCTCTGATGTCAGCAGCCTGGGTATCTAATTGAAGGAACCAATAGGGACCTGTGGTCAGTAACCAGTGAAGAAAACAACACTGACTGAGGTTTTAGGGTGACACCAGTATGACGCGATACGGAAGGATGGAGATGACTTCAGACCACAGAGAGGTGACTTTGTTTTCCTGTCTTTGCATATTTCTCATCTCACCACTGAAAATAAATTCATGTTTGATTATTTGAACCTAATGCTGCCTCGGCTTGAATTCTTCTGAGTTGAGACGTCTCTGACCACTACACTCTCTTACATCCAGTTGTGCAGTACAGTCCACAGAGTAGCCACGTGACCAACCTCTAGGCCATGTCCGTTCTGTTCAAGATGAGTATGTGAGTTAAAAGGCCCACTGGCCTAGTGTAGGTAGGCACTGGCAAATGTGTTACACAAAATGTACTACATATACTACATGTTGACACAGGAGGTGCAGGTTCTTTTTGTAGAAGTGTGATCTACTCAATTGAAATACATTAAGTACTAAAGCGGCTAGTTACAACTTATCCATGCCCTGATCCTGGGTAGAGCCATTACTGGACTGCAGGCCTTCACTGTTGGAAGGTAAAGCTTCTCCAGTCTTCTTACTTGGAATGAGCTGAGGTGGAACAAGGAACACTGTGCAACCTCTTCATCTGTTCCCTAACAAACTTGGAGGATATTTGGAACTTGGCTTGTTGGGATACAGCAAAAATACATCATCAGATGAATTCATTTTTTTGTGTTGAACTGTTTTCTCATAATTGATCTATAGCCTCCATTTAATATCTGGTTAATGTTTAAGGTCCGCTTAACTAAAGAGTTGGTTATACGGTATTTAAATTTTAAATGTGTGAATACAAGTACATGCAGTATGTACAAGCCCTTTAATACACGTAATTATATCCAATATCGGTGCCATGTTTGTTTTGTATTTGAGTAATTTGGTGAAATATGTAATAATCTGACATTGTAATTTCTTAAATATACAAAAAAAGACCTTTACACCAATTTGGTTTGGACTGTTGCATTTATTTACTGAATGAACCCATACTGGCTATGCCTATAAATAAAACATGGCATTTGCTTTGCATAGTCAAAAGAGTTGTGAACACTCCAAGATGCATCTTGGGGGAAAAAAGTGAAACACAAGGTGAGTAATATTACAACTAAAGGAAAGTGCTTTGTATACTCACTAACACAACTTCAATCTAATACGAACATCAGGATAGAAACTAGCTTATGGACATTCTGATGCCTGACCAATGGGCAGACCTTCTCGGAGACAAGCCAGGGCCCGGTTGGCCTCCAGGAGCTCCTTATTGATCTTAGTGCAGCGCTCAAGCACCTCATACAGCTCCTGCATTTTCATAGACCATGTACATGTGCTCCCTCATCAGCTGGCACTTCTCTCTCACCTGCAACAGGATAATCAAATCAAGGACAAGACTAGTGGGCAGAGATGGTCTGACGGACACTGATCACTGCATTAAAAAGCTTGCCTATGATCAGTAGTGGGACTATCGGCATAACTTTTGTACCTTTGCCACTAGCTTCTCCTGAAAATCCTCCATCGCCAGCAAAAAAGCTGTCGCCCGTGCTTCACTTACAGGACTTGCTTAGAAAAAATGTTAAACAGCAATGGACCATTCACTGACTCACAATGAAAAAAAAGGAAACTTACATTGATAGGGGGTCCCAGAATGCCAGGATTTAAACTTCGACCTGAAATCACACACTGGGACCATTTCCTATCGAGCAATATCAAGTGAAGAAATTAATTAATAAAGACTTACCGTCACAGGGTGGCCAATAGTGCCAGCATTTGTCCTCAGACCTGCAAAACAAGCTTGGACCATTCCCTACCTTACAATGTAATACAATATGTTACATTGATAGGGGGTCCCAGAATACCAGGATTTTTATTTCGACCTGGCATCACACACTGGGACCATTTCCTATCGTGCAATATAAAGTGAAGGAATTAATTAATAAAGACTTACCTTCACAAATGCTGTCTTTTTTCCTGGGATGTCGGGCAAAACCAAAGAGCAGTCTGCCTCATAGCGGGAGCAAAGAGCCATGCATGTAGTTCGCATAGCATGCAATGACGAGGAGCGTAGCCCTGGGAACTGGCAAATTAGAAAAAACTAAATGGAAAAACATTCGAACATTCCAATTAAAGATATGTATTTCTAAAATATACTAGAAAAGAAATACAAATATTGACAGGGTGGCCCAAATGTTAAACAATCAGTGACCTCAGTTTAAATATGCCCACAAAAAAGCATGTGTACATGACAACAAAACACTCTCGTTTTTGTAACTGCATGTCAGCCCACAATCACCAAATCAACCATATACTGAAGCGAAGGCACAACAGGTTTCGTCCAATCTTCACTAACTTCTTTAGAAAACATGTTAAATGTTACCTATTGTCTTTTACCGAACAATATTAGCATAGTTACTTCACTGAAAAAGGTGCTCACAGCAAAATACACACATCTAAAGTGTTCTAGCATTACTCCTCTATATTCCCTCTTCAACCAACGATCCAAACAACTTTCCCGGGATTAAAAACGGCAGAAAATTACCTCTGCAAGTTGGCTAATGTCATGTCGGTCTAACGCTAAATGCTAATGCTACCTGGTTACCGTTACTAAGCAAACTAAACTTAGTAAACATAGCACCCTGAGGAGGATGTAGTGGAAAATGTGTACTGGGGATGGAATATATGCTCAGAATGTATAGGATGGAGTCTGTACTCTATGTAGGTATTAACAGGAATAGGTTTCATAAGTGCAGGCATGAAGTAAGATAGTCAGGCTGTGAGGTGATGGAGTTTCTGTGTCCAGGATGTGAACCTCTTGTGTTGGCCAGAACAGGATGTTCACTGTCCCACATCTGGAAAGTTCTTGGCAAGCGGGGCTGCTCCGGGAACATGCCAGGTCGAAGTGACCTGCTGATAACTTTCCAGTACACAGAGTCATTAGTCTAAACTATCCAGATCCGAAGACCAAGATTGGGCAATAGCTTTCTTCCTACTGACGTAGGTTTAGGGTTTAAAAACCAACACCCCAAAGCGGACAGAGGAAGATGTGTGCTGTGCCGGCTGGGAGACACAGCTGGTGTCTCCCAGCCAGGCTCCGTCCTTCCCCGCGCGCCAGCGAGCTTTACCCCTGCAGGGAGGAATCAGGTGACTTCGTATATATCTGCCTTTCATATAATTCTACACCACTTATGTGAAATAAATCATTTGTATTATTTTGAATCTCAGTGTTGTGTTTAACTGAATCCTCTCGGTGAGGAATATCTGTAAACAACTACAAGGATAAAATACATTTTCGATTATATGGATAATAATCATAAGACAATGCTGGCATACTGTGATGAATGCGATTCTGAGTCCATACTCACTGCGGAAGATGATGTACTTTATCGTCCCGCCACAGTTGCCCTGACCGCTCTACGTCCGTCTCTTCTTTGGCTCCTCCCGACATCCCAGTACAAACGACCAGTCCGCCCCCTAGCGGCAGCTACGAGTCGTGCATTTAGTTTACGTGGCATGCAATGACGTGGAGCGTAGCCCTGGGAACTGGTAAATTAGACAAAGCAAAAATGGAAAAACATTTGAATACTCCACTTTAAATTGTGCATTTCTGAAATATATTTAAAACTAAATATAAACACTGACAGGGTGGCCCAAATACTTAAAAAATGATCAGTGAGCATGAGTACATGACAACAAAATACTGCCGTTGCTGTGACTGCATGTTTCCCCTGTGATGCAGAGCCACAAAACAGGCTGCTACGTCAGCCCACAATCACCACATCAACCATATAATGAAGCTAAGGCACAACAGCTGTCGCCCGTGCTTCACTTACAGGACTTGCTTAGAAAAAATGTTAAACAGCAATGGACCGTTCCCTGACTCACAATGAAAAAATAGGAAACTTACATTGATAGGGGGTCCCAGAATGCCAGGATTTAAACTTCGACCTGAAATCACACACTGGGACCATTTCCTATCGAGCAATATAAAGTGAAGAAATTAATTAATAAAGACTTACCGTCTTACTTACCGTAAGTTACATTGACAGGGGGTCCAAGAATGCCAGGATTTGGAGTTTGACCTGGCATCACACACTGGGACCATTCTCTGTCTTACAATGAAAAAAAAAGGAAACTTACATTGACAGGGTGTCCAAGAATACCAGGACTATACCCCCAACTTGGTATCACACACTGGGATCATTCCCTGTTTTACAATGCAATACACAAAATAAAAATAAAAAACAAAAACCTTACATTGATAGGGGGTAACAGAATGCCAGGATTTAAACTTCGACCTGAAATCACACACTGGGACCATTTCCTAACGAGCAATATAAAGTGAAGAAATTAATTAATAAAGACTTACCGTCTTACTTACAGTAAGTTAAATTGACAGGGGGTCCCAGAATGCCAGGATTTGGAGTTTGACCTGGCATCACACACTGGGACCATTCTCTGTCTTACAATGAAAAAAAAAAGGAAACTTACATTGACAGGGTGTCCAAGAATACCAGGACTATACCCCCAACTTGGTATCACACACTGGGATCATTCCCTGTTTTACAATGCAATACACAAAATAAAAATAAAAAACAAAAACCTTACATTGATAGGGGGTCCCAGAATACCAGGATTTGTATTTTGACCTGGTATCACACACTGGGACCATTCTCTGTCTTACAATGAAAAAAAAGGAAACTTACATTGATAGGGGGTCCCAGAATGCCAGGACTATACCCCTAAACTGGCATCAAACACTGGGACCATTCCCTGTCTTACAATACAATACAACACAATACACAAAATTAAAAGAACCGAAAAACCTTACGTTGATAGGGGGTCCCAGAATGCCAGGATTTAAACTTCGACCTGGCATCACACACTGGGACCATTTCCTATCGAGCAACATAAAGTGAAGGAATTAATTAATAAAGACTTACCGTCACAGGGTGGCCAATAGTGCCAGCATTTGTCCTCAGACCTGCAAAACAAGCTTGGACCATTCCCTACCCTACAATGTAATACAATGTGTTACATTGACAGGGGGTCCCAGAATGCCACGATTTTCAGTTTGACCTGGCATCACACACTGGGACCATTCTCTGTCTTACAATGAAAAAAAAAAAAGGAAACTTACATTGACAGGGTGTCCCAGAATGCCAGGACTATACCCCCAACCTGGCATCACACTGGGACCATTCCCTGTCTTACAATGCAATACACAAAATAAAAATAAAAAACAATAACCTTACATTGATAGGGGGTCCCAGAATACCAGGATTCGTATTTCGGCCTGGTATAACACACTGGGACCATTCTCTGTCTTACAATGAAAAAAAAAAGGAAACTTACATTGACAGGGTGTCCCAGAATGCCAGGACTATACCCCCAAACTGGCATCAAACACTGGGACCATTCCCTGTCTTACAATACAATACAATACACAAAATTAAAAGAACCGAAAAACCTTACGTTGATAGGGGGTCCCAGAATGCCAGGATTTAAACTTCGACCTGGCATCACACACTGGGACCATTTCCTATCGAGCAATATAAAGCGAAGAAATTAATTATTAAAGACTTACCGTCACAGGGTGGCCAATAGTGCCAGCATTTGTCCTCAGACCTGCAAAACACGCTTGGACCATTCCCTACCTTACAATGTAATACAATATGTTACATTGACAGGGGGTCCCAGAATGACAGGATTTGGAGTTTGACCTGGAATCACACACTGGGACCATTCTCTGTCTTACAATGCAATACACAAAATAAAAATAAAAAACAAAAACCTTACAATGACAGGGGGTCCCAGAATGCCAGGATTTTCAGTTTGACCTGGCATCACACACTGGGACCATTCCCTGTCTTACAATGCAATACACAAAATAAAAATAAAAAACAATAACCTTACATTGATAGGGGGTCCCAGAATACCAGGATTTGTATTTTGACCTGGTATCACACACTGGGACCATTCTCTGTCTTACAATGAAAAAAAAGGAAACTTACATTGATAGGGGGTCCCAGAATGCCAGGATTTTTACTTCGACCTGGCATCACACACTGGGACCATTTCCTATCGAGCAACATAAAGTGAAGGAATTAATTAATAAAGACTTACCATCACAGGGTGGCCAATAGTGCCAGCATTTGTCCTCAGACCTGCAAAACAAGCTTGGACCATTCCCTACCTTACAATGTAATACAATGTGTTACATTGACAGGGGGTCCCAGAATGCCACGATTTGCAGTTTGACCTGGCATCACACACTGGGACCATTCTCTGTCTTACAATGAAAAAAAAAAGGAAACTTACATTGACAGGGTGTCCCAGAATGCCAGGATTTTCAGTTTGACCTGGAATCACACACTGGGACCATTCTCTGTCTTACAATGAAAAAGAAATAGGATACTTACATTGACAGGGTGTCCCAGAATGCCAGGACTATACCCCCAAACTGGCCTCACACTGGGACCATTCCCTGTCTTACAATGCAATACACAAAAGAAAAATAAAAAACAATAACCTTACATTGATAGGGGGTCCCAGAATACCAGGATTCGTATTTCGGCCTGGTATAACACACTGGGACCATTCTCTGTCTTACAATGAAAAAAAAAAGGAAACTTACATTGACAGGGTGTCCCAGAATGCCAGGACTATACCCCCAAACTGGCATCAAACACTGGGACCATTCCCTGTCTTACAATACAATACAATACACAAAATTAAAAGAACCGAAAACCTTACGTTGATAGGGGGTCCCAGAATGCCAGGATTTAAACTTCGACCAGAAATCACACACTGGGACCATTTCCTATCGAGCAATATAAAGTGAAGAAATTAATTAATAAAGACTTACCGTCTTACTTACCGTAAGTTACATTGACAGGGGGTCCCAGAATGCCAAAATTTGGAGTTTGACCTGGCATCACACACTGGGACCATTCTCTGTCTTACAATGAAAAAAAAAAGGAAACTTACATTGACAGGGTGTCCAAGAATACCAGGACTATACCCCCAACTTGGTATCACACACTGGGATCATTCCCTGTTTTACAATGCAATACACAAAATAAAAATAAAAAACAAAAACCTTACAATGATAGGGGGTCCCAGAATGCCAGGATTTTCAGTTTGACCTGGCATCACACACTGGGACCATTCCCTGTCTTACAATGCAATACACAAAATAAAAATAAAAAACAATAACCTTACATTGATAGGGGGTCCCAGAATACCAGGATTTGTATTTTGACCTGGTATCACACACTGGGACCATTCTCTGTCTTACAATGAAAAAAAAAAAAGGAAACTTACATTGACAGGGTGTCCCAGAATGCCAGGACTATACCCCCAACCTGGCATCACACTGGGACCATTCCCTGTCTTACAATGCAATACACAAAATAAAAATAAAAAACAATAACCTTACATTGATAGGGGGTCCCAGAATACCAGGATTCGTATTTCGGCCTGGTATAACACACTGGGACCATTCTCTGTCTTACAATGAAAAAAAAAAGGAAACTTACATTGACAGGGTGTCCCAGAATGCCAGGACTATACCCCCAAACTGGCATCAAACACTGGGACCATTCCCTGTCTTACAATACAATACAATACACAAAATTAAAAGAACCGAAAAACCTTACGTTGATAGGGGGTCCCAGAATGCCAGGATTTAAACTTCGACCTGGCATCACACACTGGGACCATTTCCTATCGAGCAACATAAAGTGAAGGAATTAATTAATAAAGACTTACCGTCACAGGGTGGCCAATAGTGCCAGCATTTGTCCTCAGACCTGCAAAACAAGCTTGGACCCTACCTTACAATGTAATACAATGTGTTACATTGACAGGGGGTCCCAGAATGCCACGATTTGCAGTTTCACCTGGCATCACACACTGGGACCATTCTCTGTCTTACAATGAAAAAAAAAAGGAAACTTACATTGACAGGGTGTCCCAGAATGCCAGGATTTGGAGTTTGACCTGGTATCACACACTGGGACCATTCTCTGTCTTACAATGAAAAAAAAAGGATACTTACATTGACAGGGGGTCCCAGAATGCCAGGATTTGTATTTCGACCTGGTATCACACACTGGGACCATTCTCTGTCTTACAATGCAATACACAAAATAAAAATAAAAAACAATAACCTTACATTGATAGGGGGTCCCAGAATGCCAGGATTTTTACTTCGACCTGGTATCACACACTGGGACCATTTCCTATCGAGCAATATCAAGTGAAGAAATTAATTAATAAAGACTTACCGTCACAGGGTGGCCAATAGTGCCAGCATTTGTCCTCAGACCTGCAAAACACGCTTGAACCATTCCCTACCTTATAATAAAATACAATATGTTACATTGACAGGGTGTCTCAGAATGCCAGGACTATACCCCCACCCTGGCATCACATACTGGGACCATTCTCTGTCTTACAATGCAATACACAAAATAAAAATGAAAAACAATAACCTTACATTGACAGGGGGTCCCAGATTGCCAGGATTTTCAGTTTGACCTGGCATCACACACTGGGACCATTCTCTGTCTTACAATGCAATACACAAAATAAAAATGAAAAACAATAACCTTACATTGACAGGGGGTCCCAGATTGCCAGGATTTTCAGTTTGACCTGGCATCACACACTGGGACCATTCCCTGTCTTACAATGAAAAAAAAAAAAAAAACTTACATTAACAGGGTGTCCCAGAATGCCAGGACAATACCCCCAACCTGGCATCACACACTGGGGCCATTCCCTTTCTTACAATGCAATACACAAAATAAAAATAATAAACAATAACCTTACATTGACAGGGGGTCCCAGAATACCAGGATTTTTATTTCGACCTGGTATCACACACTGGGACCATTTCCTATCGAGCAATATCAAGTGAAGAAATTAATTAATTAAGACTTACCGTCACAGGTTGGCCAATAGTGCCAGCATTTCTCCTCAGACCTGCAAAACACGCTTGGACCATTCCCTACCTTACAATGTAATACAATATGTTACATTGACAGGGGGTCCCAGAAGGCCAAGATTTAAACTTCGACCTGGCATCACACACTGGGACCATTCTCTGTCTTACAATGAAAAAAAAAAGGAAACTTACATTGACAGGCTGTCCCAGAATGCCAGGACTATAACCCCAACCTGGCAACACACACTGGGAGCGTTCCCTGTCTTACAATGTAATACACAAAATAAAAAAACAAAACAAATAACTTTACATTGATAGGGGGTCCCAGAATGCCAGGATTTTTACTTCGACCTGGTATCACACACTGGGACCATTTCGTATCGAGCAATATCAAGCGAAGAAATTAATTAATAAAGACTTACCGTCACAGGGTGGCCAATAGTGCCAGCATTTGTCCTCAGACCTGCAAAACACGCTTGGACCATTCCCTACCTTACAATGTAATACAATATGTTACATTGACAGGGGGTCCCAGAATGCCAGGATTTTCAGTTTGACCTGGCATCACACACTGGGACCATTCTCTGTCTTACAATGCAATACACAAAATAAAAATAAAAAACAAAAACCTTACATTGATAGGGGGTCCCAGAATGCTAGGATTTTCAGTTTGACCTGGCATCACACACTGGGACCGTTCCCTGTCTTACAATGAAAAAAAAAAGGAAACTTGCATTGACAGGGTGTCCCAGAATGCCAGGACTATACCCCCAACCTGGCATCACACACTGGGACCATTCCCTGTCTTACAATGCAATACACAAAATAAAAATAAAAAACAATAACCTTTTATTGATAGGGGGTCCCAGAATACCAGGATTTTTATTTCGACCTGGCATCACACACTGGGACCATTTCCTATCGTGCAATATAAAGTGAAGGAATTAATTAATAAAGACTTACCTTCACAAATGCTGTCTTTTCTCCTGGGATGTCGGGCAAAACCAAAGAGCAGTCTGCCTCATAGCGGGAGCAAAGAGCCATGCATGTAGTTTGCATAGCATGCAATGACGAGGAGCGTAGCCCTGGGAACTGGCAAATTAGAAAAAACTAAATGGAAAAACATTCGAACATTCCAATTAAAGATATGTATTTCTAAAATATACTAAAAAAGAAATACAAATATTGACAGGGTGGCCCAAATGTTAAACAATCAGTGACCTCAGTTTAAATATGACCACAAAACAGCATGTGTACATGACAACAAAACACTCTCGTTTCTGTAACTGCATGTCAGCCCACAATCACCAAATCAACCATATACTGAAACGAAGGCACAACAGGTTTCGTCCAATCTTCACTAACTTCTTTAGAAAACATGTTAAATGTTACCTATTGTCTTTTACCGAACAATATTAGCATAGTTACTTCACTGAAAAAGATGCTCACAGCAAAATACACACATCTAAAGTGTTCTAACATTACTGCTCTATATTCCCTCTTCAACCAACATCCAAACAACTTTCCCGGGATTAAAAACGGCAGAAAATTACCTCTGCAAGTTGGCTAATGTCATGTCGGTCTAACGCTAAATGCTAATGCTACCTGGTTACCGTTACTAAGCAAACTAAACTTAGGAAACATAGCACCCTGAGGAGGATAAAATACATTTTCGATTATATGGTTAATAATCATAAGACAATGCTGGCACACTGTGATAAATCCGATCCTGAGTCCATACTCACTGCGGAAGATAATGTACTTTATCGTCCCGCCACAGTTGCCCTGACCGCTCTACGTCCGTCTCTTCTTTGGCTCCTCGTGACATCCCAGTACAAACGACCAGTCCGCCCCCTAGCGGCAGCTACGAGTCGTGCATTTAGTTTACGTGGCATGCAATGACGTGGAGCGTAGCCCTGGGAACTGGTAAATTAGACTAAGCAAAAATGGAAAAACATTTGAATATTCCACTTTAAATTGTGCATTTTTGAAATATATTTAAAACTAAATATAAACACCGACAGGGTGGCCCAAATACTTAAAAAATGATCAGTGACACCACTATGACCACAAAACAGCATGAGTACATGACAACAAAATACTGCCGTTGCTGTGACTGCATGTTTCCCCTGTGATGCAGAGCCACAAAACAGGCCGCTACGTCAGCCCACAAACACCACATCAACCATATAATAAAGCTAAGGCACAACAGCTGTCGCCCGTGCTTCACTTACAGGACTTGCTTAGAAAAAATGTTAAACAGCAATAGACCAATACCTTACTCGCAATGAAAAACAAGGAAACTTACATTGATAGGGGGTCCCAGAATGCCAGGATTTAAACTTCGACCTGGCATCACACACTGGGACCATTTCCTATCGAGCAATATAAAGTGAAGAAATTAATTAATAAAGACTTACCGTCTTACTTACCGTAAGTTACATTGACAGGGTGTCCCAGAATGCCAGGACTATACCCCCAACCTGGCATCACACACTGGGACCATTCCCTGTCTTACAATGCAATACACAAAATAAAAATAAAAAACAATAACCTTACATTGATAGGGGGTCCCAGAATATCAGGATTTTTATTTCGACCTGGTATCACACACTGGGACCATTTCCTATCGAGCAACATAAAGTGAAGAAATTAATTAACAAAGACTTACCGTCTAACTTACCGTAAGTTACATTGACAAGGGGTCCCAGAATGACAGGATTTGGAGCTTGACCTGGCATCACACACTGGGACCATTCTCTGTCTTACAATGCAATACACAAAATAAAAATAAAAAACAATAACCTTACATTGATAGGGGGTCCCAGAATGACAGGATTTTTACTTCGACCTGGTATCACACACTGGGACCATTTCCTATCGAGCAACATAAAGTGAAGAAATTAATTAATAAAGACTTACCGTCACAGGGTGGCCAATAGTGCCAGCATTTGTCCTCAGACCTGCAAAACACGCTTGGACCATTCCCTACCTTACAATGTAATACAATATGTTACATTGACAGGGGGTCCCAGAATGCCAGGATTTTCAGTTTGACCTGGCATCACACACTGGGACCATTCTCTGTCTTACAATGCAATACACAAAATAAAAATAAAAAACAAAAACCTTACATTGATAGGGGGTCCCAGAATGCTAGGATTTTCAGTTTGACCTGGCATCACACACTGGGACCGTTCCCTGTCTTACAATGAAAAAAAAAAGGAAACTTGCATTGACAGGGTGTCCCAGAATGCCAGGACTATACCCCCAACCTGGCATCACACACTGGGACCATTCCCTGTCTTACAATGCAATACACAAAATAAAAATAAAAAACAATAACCTTTTATTGATAGGGGGTCCCAGAATACCAGGATTTTTATTTCGACCTGGCATCACACACTGGGACCATTTCCTATCGTGCAATATAAAGTGAAGGAATTAATTAATAAAGACTTACCTTCACAAATGCTGTCTTTTCTCCTGGGATGTCGGGCAAAACCAAAGAGCAGTCTGCCTCATAGCGGGAGCAAAGAGCCATGCATGTAGTTTGCATAGCATGCAATGACGAGGAGCGTAGCCCTGGGAACTGGCAAATTAGAAAAAACTAAATGGAAAAACATTCGAACATTCCAATTAAAGATATGTATTTCTAAAATATACTAAAAAAGAAATACAAATATTGACAGGGTGGCCCAAATGTTAAACAATCAGTGACCTCAGTTTAAATATGACCACAAAACAGCATGTGTACATGACAACAAAACACTCTCGTTTCTGTAACTGCATGTCAGCCCACAATCACCAAATCAACCATATACTGAAACGAAGGCACAACAGGTTTCGTCCAATCTTCACTAACTTCTTTAGAAAACATGTTAAATGTTACCTATTGTCTTTTACCGAACAATATTAGCATAGTTACTTCACTGAAAAAGATGCTCACAGCAAAATACACACATCTAAAGTGTTCTAACATTACTGCTCTATATTCCCTCTTCAACCAACATCCAAACAACTTTCCCGGGATTAAAAACGGCAGAAAATTACCTCTGCAAGTTGGCTAATGTCATGTCGGTCTAACGCTAAATGCTAATGCTACCTGGTTACCGTTACTAAGCAAACTAAACTTAGGAAACATAGCACCCTGAGGAGGATAAAATACATTTTCGATTATATGGTTAATAATCATAAGACAATGCTGGCACACTGTGATAAATCCGATCCTGAGTCCATACTCACTGCGGAAGATAATGTACTTTATCGTCCCGCCACAGTTGCCCTGACCGCTCTACGTCCGTCTCTTCTTTGGCTCCTCGTGACATCCCAGTACAAACGACCAGTCCGCCCCCTAGCGGCAGCTACGAGTCGTGCATTTAGTTTACGTGGCATGCAATGACGTGGAGCGTAGCCCTGGGAACTGGTAAATTAGACTAAGCAAAAATGGAAAAACATTTGAATATTCCACTTTAAATTGTGCATTTTTGAAATATATTTAAAACTAAATATAAACACCGACAGGGTGGCCCAAATACTTAAAAAATGATCAGTGACACCACTATGACCACAAAACAGCATGAGTACATGACAACAAAATACTGCCGTTGCTGTGACTGCATGTTTCCCCTGTGATGCAGAGCCACAAAACAGGCCGCTACGTCAGCCCACAAACACCACATCAACCATATAATAAAGCTAAGGCACAACAGCTGTCGCCCGTGCTTCACTTACAGGACTTGCTTAGAAAAAATGTTAAACAGCAATAGACCAATACCTTACTCGCAATGAAAAACAAGGAAACTTACATTGATAGGGGGTCCCAGAATGCCAGGATTTAAACTTCGACCTGGCATCACACACTGGGACCATTTCCTATCGAGCAATATAAAGTGAAGAAATTAATTAATAAAGACTTACCGTCTTACTTACCGTAAGTTACATTGACAGGGTGTCCCAGAATACCAGGACTATATCCCCAACCTGGCATCACACACTTGGAGCGTTCCCTGTCTTACAATGTAATACACAAAATAAAAATAAAAAACAATAACCTTACATTGATAGGGGGTCCCAGAATATCAGGATTTTTATTTCGACCTGGCATCACACACTGGGACCATTTCCTATCGAGCAATATAAAGTGAAGAAATTAATTAATAAAGACTTACCGTCTTACTTACCGTAAGTTACATTGACAAGGGGTCCCAGAATGACAGGATTTGGAGCTTGACCTGGTATCACACACTGGGACCATTCTCTGTCTTACAATGTAAAAAAAAAAGGAAACCTACATTGACAGGGTGTCCCAGAATGCCAGGACTATACCCCCAACCTGGCATCACACACTGGGACCATTCCCTGTCTTACAATGCAATACACAAAATAAAAATAAAAAACAATAACCTTACATTGATAGGGGGTCCCAGAATATCAGGATTTTTATTTCGACCTGGTATCACACACTGGGACCATTTCCTATCGAGCAACATAAAGTGAAGAAATTAATTAACAAAGACTTACCGTCTAACTTACCGTAAGTTACATTGACAAGGGGTCCCAGAATGACAGGATTTGGAGCTTGACCTGGCATCACACACTGGGACCATTCTCTGTCTTACAATGCAATACACAAAATAAAAATAAAAAACAATAACCTTACATTGATAGGGGGTCCCAGAATGACAGGATTTTTACTTCGACCTGGTATCACACACTGGGACCATTTCCTATCGAGCAACATAAAGTGAAGAAATTAATTAATAAAGACTTACCGTCACAGGGTGGCCAATAGTGCCAGCATTTGTCCTCAGACCTGCAAAACACGCTTGGACCATTCCCTACCTTACAATGTAATACAATATGTTACATTGACAGGGGGTCCCAGAATGCCAGGATTTTAATTCGACCTGGCATCACACACTGGGACCATTTCCTATCGAACAATATCAAGTGAAGAAATTAATTAATAAAGATTTAAAAGTCTTACTTACCGTAAGTTACATTGACAGGGGGTCCCAGAATGCCAGGATTTTTACTTCGACCTGGTATCACACACTGGGACTATTCTCTGTCTTACAATGCAATACACAAAATAAAAATAAAAAACAATAACCTTACATTGATAGGGGGTCCCAGAATACCAGGATTTTTATTTCGACCTGGCATCACACACTGGGACCATTTCCTATCGAGCAATATAAAGTGAAGAAATTAATTAATAAAGACTTACCGTCTTACTTACCGTAAGTTACATTGACAGGGTGTCCCAGAATACCAGGACTATATCCCCAACCTGGCATCACACACTTGGAGCGTTCCCTGTCTTACAATGTAATACACAAAATAAAAATAAAAAACAATAACCTTACATTGATAGGGGGTCCCAGAATATCAGGATTTTTATTTCGACCTGGCATCACACACTGGGACCATTTCCTATCGAGCAATATAAAGTGAAGAAATTAATTAATAAAGACTTACCGTCTTACTTACCGTAAGTTACATTGACAAGGGGTCCCAGAATGACAGGATTTGGAGCTTGACCTGGCATCACACACTGGGACCATTCTCTGTCTTACAATGCAATACACAAAATAAAAATAAAAAACAATAACCTTACATTGATAGGGGGTCCCAGAATGACAGGATTTTTACTTCGACCTGGTATCACACACTGGGACCATTTCCTATCGAGCAACATAAAGTGAAGAAATTAATTAATAAAGACTTACCGTCACAGGGTAGCCAATAGTGCCAGCATTTGTCCTCAGACCTGCAAAACACGCTTGGACCATTCCCTACCTTACAATGTAATACAATATGTTACATTGACAGGGGGTCCCAGAATGCCAGGATTTTTACTTTGACCTGGCATCACACACTGGGACCATTTCCTATCGAACAATATAAAGTGAAGAAATTAATTAATAAAGATTTAAAAGTCTTACTTACCGTAAGTTACATTGACAGGGGGTCCCAGAATGCCAGGATTTTTACTTCGACCTGGTATCACACACTGGGACTATTCTCTGTCTTACAATGCAATACACAAAATAAAAATAAAAAACAATAACCTTACATTGATAGGGGGTCCCAGAATACCAGGATTTTTATTTCGACCTGGTATCACACACTGGGACCATTCCCTATCTTACAATGAAAAAAAAGGAAACTTACATTGACAGGGTGTCCCAGAATGCCACGACTATATCCCCAACCTGGCATCACACACTGGGAGCGTTCCCTGTCTTACAATGTAATAATCAAAACAAAACAAATAACCTTACATTGATAGGGGGTCCCAGAACACCAGGATTTTTATTTCGACCTGGTATCACACAATGGGGCCATTTCCTATCGAGCAATATCAAGTGAAGAAATTAATTAATAAAGACTTACCGTCACAGGGTGGCCAATAGTGCCAGCATTTGTCCTCAGACCTGCAAAACGCTTGGACCATTCCCTACCTTACAATGTAAAAAAAAATGTTACATTGACAGGGCGTCCCAGAATGCCAGGATTTTCAGTTTGACATGGCATCACACACTGGGACCATTCCTGTCTTACAATGAAAAAAAAAAGGAAACTTACATTGACAGGGTGTCCCAGAATGCCAGGACTATACCCCCAACCTCGCATCACATACTGGGAGCGTTCCCTGTCTTACAATGTAATACACAAAACAAATGACTTAACATTGATAGGGAGTCCCAGAATACCAGGATTTTTATTTCGACCTGGCATCACACACTGGGACCATTTTCTATCGAGCAATATCAAGTGAAGAAATTAATTAATAAAGACTTACCGTCACAGGGTGGCCAATAGTGCCAGCATTTGTCCTCAGACCTGCAAAACGCTTGGACCATTCCCTACCTTACAATGTAATACACAAAACAAAAGAACAAAACAAATAACCTTACATTGATAGGGGGTCCCAGAATGCCAGGATTTTCAGTTTGACCTGGAATCACACACTGGGACCATTCTCTGTCTTACAATGAAAAAAAAGGAAACTTAGATTGACAGGGGGTCCCAGAATGCCAGGACTATACCCCCAACCTGGCATCACACACTGGGGACATTCCCTTTCTTACAATGCAATACACAAAATAAAAATAATAAACAATAACCTTACATTGATAGGGGGTCCCAGAATACCAGGATTTTTATTTCGACCTGGTGTCACACACTGGGACCATTTCCTATCGAGCAAAATCAAGTGAAGAAATTAATAAATAAAGACTTACCATCACAGGGTGGCCAATAGTGCCAGCATTTGTCCTCAGACCTGCAAAACACGCTTGGACCATTCCCTACCTTACAATGTAAAAAAAAATGTTACATTGACAGGGCGTCCCAGAATGCCAGGATTTTCAGTTTGACATGGCATCACACACTGGGACCATTCCTGTCTTACAATGAAAAAAAAAAGGAAACTTACATTGACAGGGTGTCCCAGAATGCCAGGACTATACTATGGGATCAAATTAGGGTCAAATAAAATTTGTACCCGTAAAATCATTTGTGCGTGTGTAACCCAGATGCGTGCATGTATTTGTACCTGTAAAATGATTTGTGCGTGTGTAAACCAGATTTGTACTTGTAATACACTTTGTGTGTCTGTAAAAAGATTTGAACTTGTAGATTTAACAAGAGATTTACCAATATTCACACACACAAATCAAGCCTCTAAGTTACGCACAAAATGTGACCCTAAATTTACAAGTACAAAACGGTGACTCTGATTTGACGCTTGAATTTGATTGGCTAATGAAACCCAATCACCAAGCAGGCTGTCGCAGTCCTTTGGCGAAGCACTACCGGTCCTGAAAGGTGAAGACACAGCGATAAGCGGCGAGCACCAATAAACCCACAGAGTAATTATATTTAATGATGAGACAGACTTGACAGTGATTTACCTGCAAGGCTTTTATTCACGTTGGTAAACTTATGCGGCCTGATGAAAAACTCTACGTTGAGTCTCGGCGGTGAATGACAACGTGCTAACCGCCTTCACACTACACAGATAACATGCTAACAGCCTGACCGCTAACATGCTACTTTAACATCCAAAAAACCACCATTGCTAATGTGACAGTCAGCAAGTTATTTCCCTTTACGTAGCCCAAGCAGGTCTGCCAACGTCAAACGCAAGGATAGCACCAGAGAGCAGAGTTTGTGGCTTATAACATTTATTTTAATGACACTTTCAAATTAAAAAAAGGCGATTTCCTGTTTTAAAACATGCAACAATGTTCATGAGTAAACCAATGCAAACAAAATAAAACAGAACACACCATGCTTGGGTTAATTCAAAGCAAATAAACAGGAAAAATAAACCAAACCAATACCAATGTCAATTCAGTTAAAAGATCTACTAAACGCGATAAACTAACAGGTTCCGGTCCACATCAGGACAACGAAGCAGGGACCGTCTCGCGGCCCCAAGCCGTCATATGTACCTTAAATCCGAATCACAGTCTGAGGCAGAACCAGAACAGCGGTCGTCAGAACAGCAGCGATGAGGGAAAAGCCGATTCGTGGCCGCTCTTCCCAGGCCAGAGTGCAGCCCCACAGTGGTGGAGCCAGAGCAGCAGAGCTTTGCAGCTAAGGGACCTGCTGCAGTCTCTTCAGCAGAGGATCCTCCCTCCACTCGCTGCAAAAGTTACATAAAACATGGTTAAACAGGTGGAATGCGACCAGGAATTCTATAAAACCATGCGTGATACCTGGACATCAGCTGCCACAGCCCGGGCCAACACCAGATCAGCTGATCGCTACTAAAAGCTCGGCTCCGTAAGGAGACGTCGCCCCTGAGCTCTGTGCATATAAAAACGGGTAATGCGCTAAAACGTTACCTACCAGCAGCGACTTCCCTGCATGTGCAACACACGGACTCTACGGAGTCTCCCTCAGCTTGATTCGGGGCCGAACAGAGTCACCCATGCCCTTAAAACACCTGCCAGACTCACCTGGGCCTGATTGAACAATAAGGCTCCGGTGGGCACCAACACCCGAGCAGGCTCTCTGTTCAGTGAGAGGAGAAACCTCCACTCTGCCACTAACACCAGTTTACCTTTACCGGCTGCTACATCACCTTAGCATATCACAAGAGTACATCATATCATACATATAGACATTAAATATAATTACTCTCTGGGTTTATTGGCGCTTGCCGCTTATCGCTGTGTCTTCACCTTTCAGGACCGGTAGTGCTTCGCCAAAGGACTGCGACAGCCTGCTTGGTGATTGGGTTTCATTAGCCAATCAAATTCAAGCGTCAAATCAGAGTCACCGTTTTGTACTTGTAAATTTAGGGTCACATTTTGTGCGTAACTTAGAGGCTTGATTTGTGTGTGTGAATATTGGTAAAACTCTTGTTAAATCTACAAGTTCAAATCTTTTTACAGACACACAAAGTGTATTACAAGTACAAATCTGGTTTACACACGCACAAATCATTTTACAGGTACAAATACATGCACGCATCTGGGTTACACACGCACAAATGATTTTACGGGTACAAATTTTATTTGACCCTAATTTGATCCCATACTATACCCCCAACCTGGCATCACATACTGGGAGCGTTCCCTGTCTTACAATGTAATACACAAAACAAATGACTTAACATTGATAGGGAGTCCCAGAATACCAGGATTTTTATTTCGACCTGGCATCACACACTGGGACCATTTTCTATCGAGCAATATCAAGTGAAGAAATTAATTAATAAAGACTTACCGTCACAGGGTGGCCAATAGTGCCAGCATTTGTCCTCAGACCTGCAAAACGCTTGGACCATTCCCTACCTTACAATGTAATACACAAAACAAAAGAACAAAACAAATAACCTTACATTGATAGAGGGTCCCAGAATGCCAGGATTTTCAGTTTGACCTGGAATCACACACTGGGACCATTCTCTGTCTTACAATGAAAAAAAAGGAAACTTAGATTGACAGGGTGTCGCAGAATGCCAGGACTATACCCCCAACCTGGCATCACACACTGGGGACATTCCCTTTCTTACAATGCAATACACAAAATAAAAATAATAAACAATAACCTTACATTGATAGGGGGTCCCAGAATACCAGGATTTTTATTTCGACCTGGTGTCACACACTGGGACCATTTCCTATCGAGCAAAATCAAGTGAAGAAATTAATAAATAAAGACTTACCATCACAGGGTGGCCAATAGTGCCAGCATTTGTCCTCAGACCTGCAAAACACGCTTGGACCATTCCCTACCTTACAATGTAATACAATGTGTTACATTGACAGGGGGTCCCAGATTGCCAGGATTTTCAGTTTGACCTGGCATCACCCACTGGGACCATTCCAAGTCTTACAATGCAATACACAAAATAAAAATAAAAAACAATAACCTTACATTGATAGGGGGTCCCAGAATACCAGGATTTGTATTTCGACCTGGTATCACACACTGGGACCATTCTCTGTCTTACAATAATAAAAAGGAAACTTACATTGACAGGGGGTCCCAGAATGCCAGGATTTAAACTTCGACCTGGCATCACACACTGGGACCATTCCCTGTCTTACAATGAAAAAAAAAGGAAACTTACATTGACAGGGTGTCCCAGAATGCCAGGACTATACCCCCAACCTGGCATCAAACACTGGGACCATTCCCTGTCTTACAATACAATACACAAAATTAAAAGAACCAAATAACCTTACATTGATAGGGGGTCCCAGAATGCCAGGAGTTTTACTTCAACTTGGTATCACACACTGGGACCATTTTCTATCGTGCAACATAAAGTGAAGAAATTAATTAATAAACACTTACCGTCACAGGGTGGCCAATAGTGCCAGCATTTGTCCTCAGACCTGCAAAACAAGCTTGGACCATTCCCTACCTTACAATGTAATACAATATGTTACATTGACAGGGGGTCCCAGAATGCCAGGATTTGGAGTTTGACCTGGCATCACACACTGGGACCATTCTCTGTCTTACAATGAAAAAAAAAAGGAAACTTACATTGACAGGGTGTCCCAGAATGCCAGGACTATACCCCCAACCTGGCATCACACACTGGGACCATTCCCTGTCTTACAATGCAATACACAAAATAAAAATAAAAAACAATAACCTTACATTGATAGGGGGTCCCAGAATGCCAGGATTTTTACTTCGACCTGGTATCACACACTGGGACCATTTCCTATCGAGCAATATCAAGTGAAGAAATTAATTAATAAAGACTTACCGTCACAGGGTGGCCAATAGTGCCAGCATTTGTCCTCAGACCTGCAAAACAAGCTTGGACCATTCTCTACCTTACAATGTAATACAATGTGTTACATTGACAGGGGGTCCCAGAATGCCAGGATTGGGAGTTTGACCTGGCATCACACACTGGGACCATTCTCTGTCTTACAATGAAAAAAAAAGGAAACTTACATTGACAGGGTGTCCCAGAATGCCAGGACTATACCCCCAACCTGGCATCACACACTGGGACCATTCCCTGTCTTACAATGTAATACACAAAATAAAAATAAAAAACAATAACCTTACATTGATAGGAGGTCCCAGAATTCTGTAGTGGAAAACATTAGTATATGTTAGTGGGTTTAGGATACAGTTAGAGTAGAATAGATATTGTTTAGGCCTTGTTCATTTCTAGGGAATATGATTGTACAGGACGCTTGCTGGCCTTCGGTGGCTCCGAGGATATCTGACCGGTAGAGCAGAACAATTTGGGCAAAACATTCTGATCTGGTAACCAAAACAATGGAGTCAAAACAAGTGGCTGTAATCACAAATGTTGCATTTGGTCTGACGCAAACTGAGGGATGAAAACACGCTCCCGAGGAATGACGGGAGGAGAGTTCTTTGCCTGCCGTAGAGACAACTCGTTTTTCTGTGGTCAGGCCTTGGGCTCCCCGAGCGCTAGGAAGCATCCTCCTTGCAAGGAAGAAGGTGACTCCGCATATCTGCCTTTGCATTCTTTCATCTCAGCACTGAGAATAAATCTACAATTGATTGGCTGAAAACCTAAAGCTGCCTCGGCTTGAGTTCTTCTGAGTTGGGACATTTCTAACCACTACAAAGTTGGCGTCACGAACTTGGGAAACAAGGAAGCCAAATTAAGAAGAACACTGATACCTGGAGGCTGATGGAAAATTGAGGACAACATTCATCCGGCTGGTGCCTGGACGCAGACGACGTCACGTGTGGCCACAGGTAAAAAATTGCGTTTTGCTTTAAGTTGACGTACTCTGTGTCTGGGATCAGGTGGAGAATGTTGGTAAGACTGACTGACAAAGTCATATAATTTGCCTAAACAGTTAAATTCTAATTTGGCGGCCTTAAGAAAAGAATTTTGTTGTGGGGGAAACCCTGTATTGTGTGGTGGATGTAAAGGCAAGATATCGGGTCACTTGTACTAACATTGCTGTGAATAACTGACCAGCTTCATGTGTTTCATGTGTGTTTTTCCTATGATTATAAAAATGATACAGCCTATTGACATCTAAAAGTTGAATATTGTAACGGACGCAGTTTGGCTCTGGGAAAATTGTGGGCGTTTGAGTCTGGGATTAGAGAAAATTATTGTTTAAGACGCTGTATAAGTACAAAGGACTGACTTGCTCGGGCTCTGCATGGTTTGGAACGAGCGCCTCCTCAACACGGATTGGAAATGGCAGATTATTTTGTTTAAGGTTGAGAAATTAGCACAGGAGTTTTGCAGAGGCAGCAGTCCGTTTGTGCGCTCACAGTGGGTTTTGGCTCCAGAAATTTTAATGTGCGATCAATTAGAGACGAATAATTGTACTGGTACGCTGTGAGTTTGTTTGTTTTTTGGTAACGTGGGGAAATTACATCAGCCTGGGCCAGATCAACCCAGGTGTAGTTTTCACCATGGAGAGTGAGGCCTGAGAGTTTAGTTAAATCCCGGTGAAAAGCTTTTCTGTAGATAAACGAGTCTAGACTGAAATGTGTTGAATATTCATGTATGCGGTGTAATTGATGGAAGCTTTGTATATGCGTGTGCTGATGTTTGTTATGCAATGAGTTGTGTTTAGAAGTGGTTGATATTGTGTGTTTCTCTGCACAGAGGGTTCTGTGCTGTGGTTTATATGCTGAGGTCTGAGCTGAGACTGTGGGGTTGATAATTTCACAGGAGAAGAGTCTGTCTCTTCTGTCTCTCTGTCTTCTGGCAAATGTGAGTGTGTGTAAGAATAAAAATAGACCGAAGGGCATGTGTGGATGCAGTTAAAAGGAGAAGTGAATTGTTTTGTGTTTGCGTTTTCTTGCTTTTATCGTGGACACGTGGACAAAGGACTCCGCTCAGTCGGGAGAACTGCAGTGGGAGGTGTTCTTGATTTTGATCATAATAGACTTATGTTGAGAGCGTTGTCTTGCGGTGATCGTAGCTGTTTGTGAGACTTCTTCAGTGTTCAGTGAAAGTTGAGACCGCGCCCCTTGTTGGAGAGGGGGGATCTATGACAATAAGGTTCGTGATTGGCTGTGAGTTCGAGACTGCGCTTCACCTGGTAGTCAAGGGTACTACACAAGAAGACAGCCCCCTCCCCGGAGGTTTACAAACTGAGGCTGCAGGTGACCTTGGAGGAGAACTCAGAGCTCCGCTGTGACTCTTATCTGTGTGTATAGTAGGGACAGCAATTTTCACGTGATTGAAACAGAGAAGCTCTTAAATTTGTCACAAAAACCGCTGAGGTACTTAAATTTAGATAGTTTCGAGACTGAGTGGTTTCCAAATTAAATACTCCGCAGTCATTTGAATTTGGATAATATACCTTAGATTTGTGTGCACTACCGACACATCAATTCAGTTGCATACATAAGAGACATATCCACGTAGATACATCACACATAATGGAATCTGCAAACAAGAACATGTCTCCCATCGAGGTGCTAGGAAAAAAGAATCCACTTCTGAAAGGCGAAATTCTGAGATACTCTTAGAAATGGAATAAACGCACAGGGAAATCGGCTTCACCTTGGCCATTGGAGGGAACGTTTGACCTGAGACAGTGTGTTGAGATGGAAGTTCTAATAAAAAATTACCGAATTAAAGACAAATCTACAAAGCGTGAGCATAAGCGTGAGCGTGAGACTGCAGTGCTGCACTTGTTTACAGAACATGCTAAAATGTTGAGGGAAAGAACTGCACAGTATGTGAAGAAACAGCTAGAGGAGAAGGATAAAGTGGGGGCGAAGAATGTGGGGGAGCTCCATCCTCAGGTAACACAGATGCCTGTCAGAGAACTCAAAATTCTAGGGGACTACATGATTAAGTCAGGGAAAGAAAATTGTCTTTATCCAATGGCAGAGCTGGAGAAAGCAAGCAGGTCAGAGGAAGAAGAGGTAGACGAGGTGGCAGATTTACCTGAGACATTCTTGAAGGCACTTAAGGTGTCAGATAGGAATCCTAGGCGTGTCAGTGGATTACATGATAATGTAGTGAGGATGTTGCAAGAGGCTGAGAATGGAAGGAGATGCAGTGGGTTGGAGATGCAGAGGTGTGATGTGAGAGAGGCTGGTTTGAATGGGTCTGAAGAGAGTGCCGAGAAATCCCTAGTGGGAGTGGAATACTCTAAACTGCCAGACCCTGACAGAGTCTCGACACCCCGGGACGGATATGGTGGTACAAAGCCTAAATTCCCTCAGCCAATCTTGAAAAAGAGGGAGAACAGGGCTGCAGCCAGAAAGGAGCTTGCACCTGCGTTTGACATCGGGAGCGAGGTGCTGGAGGAGCGTGGGAAAATGGATGGAATTATCACCCTTAGTTCCACTGGGCCGCCACTGACATCAGTGGTAGCTGAGGAGGCCTCAGAGTACCCCCTGCTGGCAAAAGGGGCTAACCTCCGGTATGTGCCGTGGCCTACGATGGACTTAGAGGGATTGGTACGAAGGCTGTCCTGTTTGCAAGATGGCGCTAGCAAATGGATTACTGTTTTTGAGGAGGAGACAATTGCAACTATCCTAGCTGTGGGGGATATCAAAGCAATCCTGGGAAAAATCCTAGGCAAGCAAGAGATGGAGGAGGTTTTCCGAGCAGCGCAGTTAGGTGTGTATGTGGGGACCCAGGCCCATGATGGCGAGCTTTTCAACAGACACCGCAACACACTGTGGACAGCCCTGAGATTACGCTATCCCACTAGAATCCAACCCGACAGCATCGTGATTGTGCCCATAAAAGACGATGAGAGCCCACAAGCCTATGTACACCTCACTCGAAAAGAGTGGATAAGACAAACAGGTGCAAAACCTGAGCAGGACATTTTCCATGGGCAGGCTCTCCGGAAACGGATAATTGATGGTTTGCCCTTAACAGCACAGAGCAAGCTAAGTGATGCTGTTGGACTGTATAACATGCCATTTGAGCAATTCACAGACCACGTTGTGGATGCTGTCAGTAAGGAGCGTGCGGCAGTGCTTCGTCAGAAGCGGGCCGACGAGGAGGCAGTGAGAAAGCTGACTCAGCAGCAGCTGACAGAGGGAAAAAAGAAAATGCAGGCAGTTGTGGCAGAGGCTGCCTGGATCCCTCCCGCTCCCATCACAGTTCCAGCTCCCATCACGGTTCCAGCTCCCATCACAGTTCCAGCCCCCATCACAGTTCCAGCTCCCTTTACAGTTCCAATTACACCGACAACTGTGGATACACCCCAGGTGATATACGCTCACCCAGGAGGGTGGCAGGGAGGCCCTCCACGCATGAGAGGGGGATTTTCCGCTGGCAGAGGCAGAGGAGCTGCTGGTAGATTTGGGAGAAGAGTGCGATGCCACCACTGTGGGAGAGAAGGACATATAAGGAACCAGTGTTTCAGGTGGATGCAGGACTTCGGACTTGATCCAACTGGACAGGCAGTGCCAGGACAAAGGGGGCCGACCAATCCATGGCAGGGTCCTCCAGCCGGTTACTAGGGGTGCCCTGAGAGTCTAGGGAATCTGGGAGGGGGTCAGTTGCCATTAACATCATCTTCTAACCCTGATGAAGAACCTATGGTGCCAGTACTTGTAGCTGGTAAACCTCTAAAAATGATGGCAGACTCAGGTGCAACGTACACCTGTGTGAGTCACGCGGATGCTGACCACCTCCCAAGATCTGGACAATTTGTGCGGATCGTTGGATTCTCAGGGACAAAGCAACTGATTCCCATCTCAAACCCTGTTCCTTTGCAGTTCCAGGAAAAAACAGTGGAGCTGCCAATACTGATATCGGATCAGACACCCATAAACCTACTGGGACGAGACGCATTGTGCAAACTGGGCTGTACCATTTTGTGCACCCCAGATGGAGTGATTGTGGACACTGCACATTGCCAAATGACTGTGAGAAAAGAGGGGGAGATGGTTTATTGGCTTGGGGACTTAAATGAAACATTCATGGACTCTGCTGATATGTGGATGGACTTTATCAAAGCCATTATGTCAGAAGCATCGCAGCCTGCTTGTCCTCCTCACTGTACTCTCCAGTATTTTGAAAATGAGTCTGACGCTCAGCCAGATGTTTGGTTAGGAAGACAGCCAGGGAAGGTTCAGCTACAATCTTCTTCTATTGTTTTGGGAAAACAGGGGGCTGCCATGGTGATAGAGAGAGGGCCATATTTAGATCAGGAATTTGACATCAAAAACAGCATTCCACATGTGACCTTGTTAGTTAACCCAGACTTTGAACCCAAACATTTAGGTCCTATGCTTGTTCAGTCCCAGGAAGCTAAATTTGTGCCAACAGAAAACAAATACATTTGGTTGAGTGAGGATGAGTCTTTTCTTAAAATAGACATTTCAGCTGAGGGATGGGCTACCCCACAGGCTGTACGCCTCCCACGTCGGGCAGCACTCTGCTGCCAGCATTCTGATCTGGAGAAAGAGATGGTAGGAAGAGTACCAGATAAACTATGGTCAAAACATGATACTGACGTAGGTTTCATTCAGTCCGCACAACCGGTGGAAGTTCATCTTAAACCAGGGTGTAGGCCTCCCTGGAAACCACAATACCCCCTGAAACTGGAAGCAGAGGCTGGGATTCAGCCAACAATACAGAGCTTATTGGAAGCAGGAGTGCTGGTCGAAGAGCCAAATCCATGCAGCAATACCCCGATTTTGCCAATCAAAAAGGCTGATAAGAGTAAGTATCGATTGGTGCATGATCTTAGAGCTTTAAATGAGGTTGTAGAAGATTTTCCAGCGGAGGTTCCAAATCCACACACTCTCTTATCGAACGTTCCACCTGATGCAAAGTGGTTTACAGTGGTTGACTTGTGTTCTGCATTTTTCAGTGTACCATTGAGTGAAAGCAGTCGACATCTTTTCGCATTCACGTACAGGGGTCAGTCCTATACGTACACACGAATACCGATGGGATTCAAGCACAGTCCTCACTTGTTCAACAAAATCCTGAAAGAGGATATGGAGGATTTGGCAAGTAAGATTACAAGTACTGTTCTCCAGTATGTTGACGATTTAATCCTCTGTGCACCGGATTTGGAAACATGTCATGAAGACTCCATCACCTTGTTGACACTGTTGGCTGAAAGAGGCCATAAAGCATCGCTGAAAAAGCTGCAGTACTGTAAAGATCGAGTGGAGTATTTGGGCAGATTGATTACAGAGGGGACGCGCGCTGTGTCTCCATCTCAATTGGAAGCAGTGTCCAAGGCCCCTGTAGTGGAAAATGTGTACTAGGGATGGAATATATGCTCAGAAGGTATAGGATGGAATCTGTACTCTATGTAGGTATTAACAGGAATAGGTTTTCATAAGTGCAGGCATGAAGTAAAACAGTCAGGCTGTGAGGTGATGGAGTTTCTGTGTCCAGGATGTGAACCTCTTATGTTGGCAATAACAACTGGAACATCTGGAAAAGTTCTTGGCGAGTGGGGCTGCTCCGGGAACACGCTAGGTCGAAGTGACCTGTTGATAACGTTCCAGTAAACAGAGTCATTAGTCTAAAATATCAAGATACAGAGACCAAATTTGGGCAATGGTCTTCGTCGGGACTGACGCAAGTTAAGGGTTTAAAAACCAACACCCCAAAGCGGAGAGGGGGAGATGTGCTGTGCCGGCTGGGAGACACAGCTGGTGTCTCCCAGCCAGGCTCCGTCCTTCCCCGCGCGCCAGCGAGCTTTACCCCTGCAGGGAGGAATCAGGTGACTTCGTATAACTGCCTTATGTATATCTTTACACCACTTATGTGAAATAAATCATTTGTATTATTTTGAATCTCAGTGCTGTGTTTGACTGAAACCTCTCGGTGAGGAATATCTGTAAACAACTACAGATTCTTGGCGTCACGAAGAAGGCAAAAGGGAGCCAAGTTCTACGGCTGGTTTCTGGACACAGACGACGTCACGTGTGGCCACAGGTAAAAAGCTGCGTTTTGCTTTTCTTTGACGTACTCTGTGTCTGGGATCAGTTGGAGAATTTTGGTAAGATTGTTTAACAAAGTCACAACGTGACCTAAACAGTTAAATTCTAATTTGGCTGCCTTAAGAAAAGAATTTGGTGTGAGGGAAACCCCAATGTGGTGGTGAAGGCTTTATACGGAGTCACTTCTGCTTCTGCTGCTTAAATGACTGCTGCTGCATGTGTTGTGTTTTGTTTGTTTCATTGATGTGTCTATAAGGAGGAAAATGATGCAACCTATTGACCACTAAAAAAGTTTTAACAGACACGGGTTGGAAACTCTAAATTATGGGCGTTTTGAGTCTGGGGTTAGTGAACGGAAATTATTATTTGAAAGGTTGCATAAGTACAAAAGACTGATTTGCACGGGCTCTGCATGGTTAATTAGGCCCAGGTGCTCAACGCGGATTGGAAAAGTACCCACATTAGAGTTGAGAAAACAGCACAGAGGTTTGCAGAGGCAACAGTCTGTTTGTGCGCTCGCAGGGGGATGTGGCCCCAGAAGTATTTTGTTGTGCTGAATTAATTAGGGACTAATATTTAATCTAGAAATAGATTAGACTGTTTTTAACTGCGAGTTATAACTTGGGAAAGTTACATTAGCCTGGGCCAGATCAACCCAGGTGTAAATTTCGCCACGGCAGAGGTACCTGAGTTTATAAGAAAAACCCGGTGAAAAGCGCTTTTCTGTGAGAAAGGAGTCTAGACTGAAACGTGTTTAAGGTATATGCATATGAATTAATGAAGCTTCAAATATATATATGTGTATGTGCTTATGCATCGATGCGCTGTGTTTATGTATATCAGCTTTGTGGTGATTTGTGTGTTTATTGCTGATAAGAGCTGTTGACTCTTTGTGAATCTGCTTTGTTTGGTTGTGCTGCATTACAGTCAGAGCTGGGGCTGAAGGGTTAATGTTAAGCAGCGGCTCTGTGTCTGTCTCTCTTTGCTCTTGCAGCAGACTGTGTGTGTGTGAAGAGATAAAAATAGATCCTTTTAGAGTAAAAGCAGACTGGAGTTTTCACTGTGTTCCTTCTCATGGTCCGGTAGAGGCTGAGTACGGAGCTGTTAAACTGTGTGAGTAGCTTTTTGCTTTCATTAACGTTTTGGGTTGAGAATCTAAGATTTGATTTGATCATAATACATTTGCGTGGAGAGTGTTTTCCTCGCTGTGGTTGGTTGTTGGTGGAGAATTATTCACAGTGTTGTTACAGTGACCGCGCTCTCCTGTTTTTTAAAGAGGAGGGATTTTGTATGAACGCGCGGTCTGTGATTGGCTTTGAGTTTGTGGGTGAAATGGCGCATCTCCTGGTGGTCAAGGGCTACTACACATAAGCCCAGCCAGCCTCCTCCCTTTCTGTCCAGAGTGTGTGTGTGAAGCTCCTTGGTTCACATTGTGACAAAGCAGCTGTGGTATTTAGCTCCAAAGAGTTTTTGAGGCTGCTTAGAGCTCAAATTACATACTCCACTGTTGTTTGAATCTGGACAATAAGGTTTGAAGTTTTTTGTAACAGAAAACACTTAGTCATTAAGTTACGTCACAGACATAAAACATACAGTCACATCACGTAGAGTCATGGAGTCTGGCACTAAGAACACGTCTCCTGTCGAGGTGAACAAGAATCCGCTGTTGACGGAAAAAATTTGTAGATATTAAAATAAATTAAACCAGTGAACGCAGGGGACTACGTCACCCTGGCCATTGGGGGGAACGTTGGACCAGAGGCAGTGTGTTGAAATGGAAGTTCAGAGAAAAAAACAAATAAATAAAAACTGTGCGTGAGCGTGAGACTGCAGTGTTGCAACTAGTTACAGAGCATGTCCAGAGGTTAGGAGAAAACAGCTCAACATGTGAAAAAGTTAGAGCAGAGGAAAACAAAGAATGTAGGGAAAACCCCCCCTTATGCTGCATAAATGCCTGTGAGATTTTAGGTCAGAGGAGTTAGATGAACTATTAGAGTCACCCAAAGTTTATTTGAAGACACTGACTATTTCAGATAGAGATCCCTGCTGTACAAGTGGTCTGCATGTCAGAGGTAGATAAAGAGCATTAACGGGAGTGTGGTGACACGAATAAGCAGGTTGAGGATGTGAGAGAGACTGAAGCAGCTGGAGACGATGAGAGAACTGAGAGATCTCCCACAGCCACTGGGAGGAAAGCAGCTTCTGGGAAACCAGTGACGTCATCTAGAGTGAAGGAGGCACGTGAGGATATTCAGCCTGGTTGCAGTGATCATCTCACCATCTCAGAGCAAACTAAGAGAAGCTGGGAGACTGTGTAACGTGTCATGTGATCATTTCACTGGTCATGTGGTGGATGCTGTAACAGTTGTTTGCTAATGCTGTCCATCAGAAGCAGACAGATAAGGAGCCAGCAACCGAACTGAAACACCAGCCGTCGAAGGAGAAAAAGAGGAAAAGACAGACAGTGGTGAACTGCACTGCTGAACCAGCCCGAGCACTTCAGACATCAGCTACAACACCCGTCACGGCCGAGCCCCAGGTGATATACATCCAGTCAGGATGGTGGACAGGACCTCCAAGGTTTCCTACCAGCCGGGGCAGAGGAGCCAGACGAGGAAGTGCAGCAGCTGGAAGATGTTCCAGCTGTGGAAAACTTGGACATGTAAGAGATCAGTGTCCTACATGGATTAGTGGAAAACTCCACGTAAATGAACCAAGGAGACGAAAGCAGAATCCCTGAGACGCTGGGATCTGAGGATATTGGCTGTCATCAACATCAGCCTGTGGCCAGCAGTCGTTGCTGGAAGGAGTCGTGCACTTGATTAAAAAAAAAAAAAAAAAAGAAGGAAACACATTGGCACGGACGAAAAAAAAAAAAAAGAAGAGAATCGCAGTGAAGCAACTGCATGTTGTCAGTGACTGAGGAAAAGACATTCATGAACTTTGCACTCTACTGACATAGCAGTGGACTTTATCAAAGCCAACAGCATCACAGTCTGCATGTTCGTCCCACTGCACACCCCATTATTTAAAGACAGATTCTGAAGATCAGCATTAAAATTTTTTTATCTTATTAGCAGACCACAAGTTGAGACAGTTAGGCCCCATGACTTGAGAGAAAAAAAAAAAGAATGATCATTAAAAAAAAAAAAAAAAAAAAAGAAAAGAGAGAAATAAAAAGCCACGACTAAAATGAGACCAAGAGTTAGTTTAGTGTATATGTATTTTCTTAAAACACCACTTAGTCCACTAATAGGTGTAGATAGATATAGATGCATGTATGAGGGTAGAGCTTAGAGTCCCCTTAGAATCCAAGCTGAGGTTCCAGATCCGCATGCTCTGGTGTCGGATGTTCTACCTGATGCTCAGTGGTTCAGTGGTTGATCTGTGTTCTGGGTTTTCAGTGTGATACTGAGTGAAGACAGTTGACACCTCTTTGAATTCACATATGTTGATGAGTGTTGACCTAGTCTGGAAACGTGTCATGTGGGTTCCATCACTTTGTTGTTGGCTGAAAGAGGCCATAAAGCATCTATGAGTAAGCTTCAGTACTGAAGAGACCAAGTGGAGAATCTGGGAGGTTGATCACACAGGGAACACGCGCTGGGTCTCATTCTCAATTCTGCCTTCTGCTTCTCAATTGGAAGCTGTGACCAAGGTTCCAAGCCAACCACAGTCCGGGAAATACTGACTTTCTTGGGAATGACAGGCTGCAGAGTAGACTGGATAGATGGGTATTGAACGATTGTGCAACCCCTGAGAGAGATGATAAAAACTGACGGAACTGGAAAGTTATGGGGAAAAAAACTTGTGTGGACCCCAGAGGGTCACGTGTCATTTGAAACCATTAAAGTGTTGTTGCAGCAGACTACTGCTTTGATTCTATGAGAACACGTTACTAGTGTGTGTTTCTTGTTAAACAGACAGCATGAACGGGCCTAAAGGAGGAGTGTGGCAACGTGTGTGTAGCTCATAGCATGTTACTCTATGGTTCCATAGAATGGTTTACATAGAATGATTGAAAAACATTGTGATTGTGTCATTATATGTGTGTGCAGGTTTAACATGCATGAAGCTTTGCTTGAGTGACTAATGGTAACTAATTGATCAGAGATCTCATGAAAATCATGAAAAGTAATTGACCCTCAAGTGTTTTCTGCAGAAAAGATATGGAACCAGCGTCTACCATCATGGAGGAGGGGGCCCCCTAAGCAACACCTAAACGACACTGCTGATTCCTTCAGCAGGACGAGTAGTTAAACTGCAGTTCATTCTGAGCGGGAGGTCTCCCTCCCAGCTCACGTGCACGATAAAACCTGAGCTCATGACATAAAGAACTGACTGACTGACTGAAACAAGGTTTCACAGACTGACCATGAGAAATGTCTGATATTTGTTGATGTTGTCATATAATGTAATAATTTCCCATCTTAGCTCAATCTTAAACCCAAGCAAGGAGGAGCTGCTTGTTATTGGTGACAGGTTCAGCTGTTCCAGACTGAATGTGGTGTTTTGTTGTAAACCTGGAGCTCACCCTAACAACTTGGGTTCACTCTCTCTAGGCACCGGAGCAGTGGACGCCATCACACCAACCATCTCTCTAACGTTCACAACTCTCTCCCACAGGCTCTGTTAGTATGAGAGGAGGGTGTGGAGTTGCATTAACACCCCCATAGGTTTGCATGTGTTGCACTTTTGTCTATGTGCCTCTCAGCTATCTGCTCTCAGGTTAGAGCTGCAGTAACAGTCCAGGCGCTGGAGTGATCTGGACACAGAGGATTCGCATCCAGGATCATGTAGAGGAAAAGATTATACCAGATGCCCTTGAGCTATCAGAGCCGATCTCCTAGAAGTAACCAGTCCGTCATAGAGGGTGGCCGACGCCTCATGTCAGCAGCCTGGATCTTCAGGAGCAACATCTCTATGAAACAAACCACTAACAAGACGCCAGACACAGCCCTGACAGGTGTCCATCTGACCAACACGGCTACAGGGCGTGGGCGGATCGCCGTCCTTAGCCGCACAAAACAATTCACACACAAACACACACCTGTTCCAGAGGAAACACATACAGGACACGAGTGACGCGGATGGAACGCCGACCTTCAGGACATCTCACAGACTCTGGGTTTTGTGGGTTAATGTGACATTTGGTTTGAAAAAGAGAGTCACCTTCCTCCACCTGCAAGATTTAGTAATGTTAAGTCGTATGTTAAGCTCAAAGGTTCATTTTGTTTATTGGAATTGTGTTTAATGTGATGCCAGTTCTGTTAAGCTAAGGATAAAGTTAATTTAATAATTTACTTAGTTGACTCTGTTCTGATCTAGAGGATTTTGTGGGACAGTATGTGAGTAAGTGCTGTTTCAGTTGGGGATAATTTGCAGGTGTTAGGTTGTATAGCATGTGTGTGAATGTTTCGACTATGGTGGTGCTTTAGGAAGCCCCAGAGGAGGGATTGTAGTGGAAAATGTGTACTAGGGATGGAATATATGCTCAGAAGGTATAGGATGGAATCTGTACTCTATGTAGGTATTAACAGGAATAGGTTTTCATAAGTGCAGGCATGAAGTAAAACAGTCAGGCTGTGAGGTGATGGAGTTTCTGTGTCCAGGATGTGAACCTCTTATGTTGGCAATAACAACTGGAACATCTGGAAAAGTTCTTGGCGAGTGGGGCTGCTCCGGGAACACGCTAGGTCGAAGTGACCTGTTGATAACGTTCCAGTAAACAGAGTCATTAGTCTAAAATATCAAGATACAGAGACCAAATTTGGGCAATGGTCTTCGTCGGGACTGACGCAAGTTAAGGGTTTAAAAACCAACACCCCAAAGCGGAGAGGGGGAGATGTGCTGTGCCGGCTGGGAGACACAGCTGGTGTCTCCCAGCCAGGCTCCGTCCTTCCCCGCGCGCCAGCGAGCTTTACCCCTGCAGGGAGGAATCAGGTGACTTCGTATAACTGCCTTATGTATATCTTTACACCACTTATGTGAAATAAATCATTTGTATTATTTTGAATCTCAGTGCTGTGTTTGACTGAAACCTCTCGGTGAGGAATATCTGTAAACAACTACACCCCCAAACCAACCACAGTCAGGGAAATGTTGACCTATTTAGGGCTGACAGGGTACAGTGCAGAGTGGATAGATGGGTATTCAAGAATTGTGCAGCCTCTAAGAAATATGGTAAAGCAGAAGGGACTGACAATTTAAGGGAAAAACTTGTGTGGACCTCAGAGGGTCACATGCCATTTGAAACCATCAAAGTGTTGTTGCAGCAGGCTCCTGCACTTGCTCTCCCGGACTATGAGAAGACATTTCTGCTGTATGTTTCCTGTCGACAAGATCACGCCTGCGGGGCTCTGACCCAGAGAACAGGTGTGGGAACGCATGCTCAGCCTATTGCGTACTACTCTGTGGCTTTAACACCAGTTGAACTGGGTCTTCCAACTTGTTATCGTCATTTGGCTGCAGCACATTTGATGTATGAAAAAGCGTCAGCGATAACTATGGGCTATCCCATAGAGAATCTCATCACAAGTTGGTGAATTTAACTGAGAGAGGCAAGTTTGTATTGACAGCACAACGCCTCAGCGACTTTCACAGATTGCTTGAGTATCCGGATGTGACCGTGCGCGTCTGTAAAGTGAAGAATCCAGCTGATTCCATTCCACTGCCTGGTGAAGGGGAACCACATGAGTGTGTGGCGGAGGCTGAACGTTACGCCAAGCTGAGGTTTGATTTGAGTGCAGTTCCTCTTGAGCATGCAGAGGTGACTTTGTTTGTGGATGGCTCCTGCTACAGAGAGGGGGATGCCCTCAAAGCAGGTTTTGCCGTGGTTCAGGAGAGGAATGGTAACATGGAGGTGTTGTGTGCCCAGGAGTGCACTCAACCCTGCTCGGCTCAGCTGGCAGAGCTGAAGGCTTTGACCAGTGCTTGTGAACTAGCCGAAGGCAAGCGAGCCAATGTGTATACGGATTCAGCTTTTGCACATGGGGTCTGTCATCTGTTTGGGGCTGCATGGAAAGGGCGAGGATTTAGAAAAGCTGATGGTTCTCCCGTGGTGCACGGTGAACAGATTAGGAAGTTGTTGATGGCTATGATGAAACCAACAGCTCTGGCCATCATTAAGTGTGCGGCGCACAAGAAAGATGCCTCAATGGTCACGCGAGGCAATGCAGCTGCAGACAGCGCTGCAAAAAGGGCTGCTGCAGCAGGCACGAGAGCTATTCTGGCTGCTTATGCCACCGAACTCAAAAATCAGATCACCTCTAAGGATTTGTCTTTGTTACAGGAGGAGGTTTCAGAAGCTGAACGCCAGCTCTGGATGCAGAGAGGAGCAGTGAAAGACAGTGACGGGCTATGGAGGAACCATGAGGGGCTGTTTGTGGCTCCGACTGGGTTGTTGTCCTTGCTGATAAACGAGGCTCATGGGCTAAGCCATGAGTCGAGGGGGGAAGTGATTAGGAGAATCAGAGAGTGGAATTTTTGGGCTCCAAAGTTACAACAACATGTGGATGATGTGATAAGTCGGTGTGAAACTTGTCTCCAGTGTAACATTCGGCGTGGAATGGTGCCGCCTGCTGGACACCTTCCCATCCCTGAGGGGCCATTCATGCATTTGACAATGGACTTTGTGGACATGGTGCGTCCGGTACAGGGCAAGCGATATCTGCTGGTGGTCATTGATCGCTTCAGCCGGTGGGTCGAGGCGACACCTTCGAAACACAAAACCGCTGAGACGGTGGCGAAATTTTTGTGTCGAGAGGTGATTCCGCGCTTTGGGATCCCTCTGAAGATCAGCTCAGATAATGGGAAAGAGTTTGTTGACAAAACAGTGAAATGTGTCTTACAAAAACTGGGAGTGAAACAGAGGTTTGGCAGTGTGTACTGCCCGACGTCACAGTCCGATGTTGAGAGGTGCAACGGGATTTTGAAAAACAAACTGCTGAAAATCTGCCAAAGCACAGGGTTAAACTGGATAGACACTTTGCCTCTGGCGCTCATGGCTTGTCGATCAAGTGCTCACAGAACGCTGAAACTAACACCGCATGAAGCTTTGCTTGGTCGACCGATGCCAGTGCCAATGTACAAAGCAGTGAAGGGTCCATCTGTTGACATGTTGACAAATGACCTCAGTTTATACATCAAACAAATGACTAACATGCATAGGAGTATTTCCTCCCGTGTTGTCTCTCTGCAGGAAAAAAAGAAGCTCGAGAAGATCCAAACCATTCGTGAAGCCAGGTGATCTGGTGTATGTTAAAGTGTTCAGGAGAAAGTGGGACCACCCTCGGCGAGAGGGTCCGTACGAGGTGGTTAAAGCTACCGCCAGAGCCGTACAGGTTGAAGGTTCACCCACGTGGTATCATCTAAATCATTGTGTGAAAGCCCCAGAGGGGGAACCAGAGTTGGCAGTGGCCAAAAAGGAGAAGAATGAGGTTTCTGGAGAATGCCCAGAGGGGGAGGAAAGGGGTGACCCTGTGTTACAACACACACACTACACTAACCAGAGTACCAGGGGTAGGAGATGCCTGAGCCCCTGGTAGTCTCTCAAACTCGCCACTGGGTGACGCCAAGCTAACAAGAGGGAGGGGGAGCTCAACCTAGAGCCTCTACCCCACTCCCACCAAACTAACGGGGAGAACCCATTTGCACGACCACAGACAAGGAGCACTATTAAATAATAATTTAATTTGAGGAAAGAAAACAAACATGAACAAAACATAAACACGGGTGACTAGAACTAAAACAAATACAAATCTGACCCGGACACTATAAAACTTAATCTAACACCGTGGACGAACACAAAGTTACCGAATAACGGGGAAACAAAACCTGAGGCTACAAAACTTTAACATAGACAGGACTCAAGAACAAAGAACATGCACCGACAACAAACAACAAATACTCACACAACACTAACACCAGATTCCAAGTAACACCAATAATCAGCCAGCAAACCAAAAAACAAACAGAGGAACTTAAATACTACACAAACAGGAAACCAAAACCCGGTGAAAACAATAACGAGCAGAGACAGGAAACGGACGAAACAAAAACCCACAAAGAAGAAAAGGGGACAAAGGCCCCCTCCAGGGGCTGGAGGGCCAAACTGTCACAGAGCCCCCTCCCCAAGGCCGGATCCCAGACGGCCCCGAACAAACCAACAAACACAAAAAAATTGTCCAACTCAAAAGGCCCTCAACGAGGTCAAACGAATAGTTCAAACTGAAAGTGTCCCGTCACGG
This sequence comes from Macropodus opercularis, assembly GCA_030770545.1. Taxonomy (NCBI): domain Eukaryota; kingdom Metazoa; phylum Chordata; class Actinopteri; order Anabantiformes; family Osphronemidae; genus Macropodus; species Macropodus opercularis. The sequence continues at coordinate 3,895,712 of CM061094.1, read as the reverse complement.
CGGGCGAAGGCGAGCACATGCTCTATCCAGCAGCAGCTGGGGACAAAACGGGGCCTCTGGCTCCCAAACGGCCGGATGAATGTCCCTTGGTGGCCGGCGGCGAAAAAGGCAGGGCCAAGCCAACGGCTTGAGGATCCTGGAGGCCCGCAAGACGGGAACCTCTCCCGAGGCGAGCAGGACCGCTGGGCTGAGCTCCGAGACAGACGAGATGAGCGGCGCGGCAGCGCGGGGCTCCGCGGCAGGCGAGGTGAGCAGGTCAGCGGCGGCGAGCTCCAGGACGGACGAGGAGAGCGATGCGGCAGCGCCGAGCTCCGGGACGGACGAGGAGAGCGATGCGGCAGCGCCGAGCTCCGGGACGGACGAGGAGAGCGATGCGGCAGCGCCGAGCTCCGGGACGGACGAAGAGAGCGATGCGGCAGCGCCGGGCTCCGGGACGGACGAAGAGAGCGATGCGGCAGCGCCGGGCTCCGAGGCAGACGAGGTGAGAGGTTCGGCAGCGCCGGGCTCCGAGGCAGACGAGGTGAGAGGTTCGGCAGCGCCGGGCTCCGAGGCAGACGAGGTGAGAGGTTCGGCAGCGCCGGGCTCCGAGGCAGACGAGGTGAGAGGTTCGGCAGCGCCGGGCTCCGAGGCAGACGAGATGGGTAGTTCAGCGGCACCAGACTCTGAAGCAGACGGGATGAGCTCCAAGACGGACGAGGTGAGCGATGCGGCAGCGTCAGGTTCCGCAGAAGAGGAGATGAGTAGTTCAGCAGCACCGGGCTCCGAAGTGGATGAGATGAGCTGGCCAGCGGCGATGAGCTCCGAGACAGACGAGATGAGCGGTTCCGCGGCGGTGAGCTCCGGGCAGGGGTTATCCTGTGCGCAGTCCGGCGCACAAGGAACAAACGAACCCCCCGGAAGTCTCTCACTCCCCTCCGGGGTCGAACAGGACTTAACCTGTGCGCAGTCCGGCGCACAGGAGACAAACGAAACCCCCGGGGTTGCATCAAAAGGCTCCGGGACAGGACTGGACACGTCCTGTGCGCAATCCGGCACACAGGAGACAAGCGAAACCCCCGGAGTTCCTTCACTAGGCTCCGGGGCAGAGCAGAACTTATCCTGTGCGCAGTCCGGCGCACAGGAAACAAACGAAGGCCCCGAAGGTCTCTCACTTTCCTCCGGGGTCGAACAGAACTCAACCTGTGCGTAATCCGACGCACAGGGAAAAAACGAGGTCCCGAACTCCTGCTCCATAAGCGCCGTCACCATCTCCCGGAGATGCTGAGTCGACGACGGAGAGGGTGCAGCGGGGTCCTCCAGCTGGTCACCACCGAACGACGCCACCACCGTGAGACGCCGCGGTGCTGGGGCTGGTGCTGCAGGTCGCAGTGCCGACTCCAGGTGCCGCGAGGCAGTGTCCAAACCCCGGTTGGTCGTCGCTAATGGAGTCCACACCTCCTGTGACTCCCGGGTGAACTCCGTAGGAGCGGAGTCCAGCCGCCGACCAACGGGTGCCGGTGCGCACTCCACGAAGCACCGGGCAGGCAAAATGAATTCCTCCAGTTCCTCCTGGTGGCGGACAGAGGCCCGCGCTCGCCTCCTGGAGTGTGGCCTCTTCCGGACCGGCACGGTCCCCGCCCTCGCCACCGGACTCTGGGGCTCAAAATCTGAACTTGGAGTTGGGGAGCACTGAGCCCTTAGCTCCCTCCAAACCTCCCTGGCCTCTCCAGGCGACAGGCTGGTGACCAGGACAGTAGGCGGTGGATCAAACTCCTCCCCGTGGGCGCGACCCACACGGACGGTACCAACGGATTTCAATTCAATTCAATTCAATTCAACTTTATTTATATAGCGCCAATTCACAACATCAGTTATCTCAGGGCACTTTACAAGTAAGGTTTTAAGACCTTACACAACTAAACCCAACAATTCCCACATAGAGCAAGCTTTTAATTGTAGCCAATCGATAAATTGTACAGTTAAATAGCGACAGTGGAGAGGAAAAACTCCCTCTCTAACGAGGAAGAAACCTCCAGCAGACCCAGGCTCAGTGTGGGCGGCCATCTGCCTTGACCGGTTGGGGTGAGGGGATAGAGAAGAGAGAAAAGAACACAACCACAACAACAAAACAAGCAGCAACAGAACACAGGCAGGATGGTTGGACCAGCAACTGAACACTGGAGACACACGACTCTGAGTCTGATGATACCTGTAGATGAGGATAGAGAGAGAGACAGAAGGGGAGAAGCACAACTAGGAGAGAAAAGGGACAAAGTTAGTCACATGTAGAAATGGAGGCATGTTAGTGGATAGAAGAAAAAGAGAAAAAAGAGCTCAGTCAATGAAGGACGTCCCCCAGCAGTCTAAGTCTATAGCAGCTTAACTAAGAGATGGTTCAGGGTGACCAGAACCATCTCTAACTATACGCTTTGTCAAAAAGAAAGGTTTTAAGCCTAGTTTTAAAACTAGAGAGGGTGTCTGCTTCTCGAACCTGGACTGGAAGCTGGTTCCATAGGAGAGGAGCTTGGTAGCTAAATGCTCTGCCTCCCGTTCTACATTTAGAAACTCTAGGAACCACAAGCAGACCAGCGCTCTGAGAACGAAGCGTTCTGTTGGGAGCATAAGGAGCGATGAGGTCTTTAAGATAAGATGGAGCTTTATTATGAAGAGCTTTGTAGGTGAGGAGAAGAATTTTGAATTCTATCCTAGTTTTGACAGGGAGCCAATGCAGAGAAGCTAATGTTGGAGAAATGTGATCTCGCTTCCTAAGTCCAGTCAGAACTCTGGCTGCAGCATTTTGAATTAATTGGAGGATTTTCAAAGAGTTATTGGGACAACCTATGAGTAGCGAGTTACAGTAGTCAAGCCTAGAGGTAACAAATGCATGGATTAATTTTTCAGCATCACTTTGTGAGAGGATGCTCCTAATTTTAGCAATATTCCTCAGGTGGAAGTAGGCAGTTCTAGAGATTTCTTTAATATATGGTGTAAAGGACAGATCTTGGTCAACAATGACACCAAGGTTCCTCACAGTAGAACTTGAAGCTAACGTTATGTCATCCAGAGTAACAATCTGATTCAATAAAGAGTCTCTCTGGTTTTTAGCACCAATTATAATAACCTCAGTTTTATCTGAATTCAGTTGGAGAAAGTTATGGGACATCCAGGATTTGATATCATTTAAACAAGTTTGAAGTTTGACTAATTGGTTTGTTTCCTCTGGTTTCATGGACAAATATAACTGAGTATCATCTGCATAGCAGTGGAAATTTATAGAATGTTTTCTAATAATATTACCAAGGGGAGACATGTAAAGACTGAAAAGTATTGGACCAAGCACAGAACCCTGTGGAACTCCAAAGTTAATTCCTGTGCGGATGGAAGATTGATCATGAACATGGACGAATTGGAATCTGTTCAACAGATAAGACTTAAACCATCCCAGTGCTTTTCCTTTAATCCCAATGCTATGTTCCAGTCTCTGCAATAGAATCTTGTGATCTATCGTATCAAATGCTGCACTAAGATCTAACAGGACAAGTACAGAAACTAGACCATTGTCTGAAGCTGTGAGAAGATCATTAGTGACTCTAATCAGAGCTGTTTCTGTGCTATGATGTAATCTGAATCCTGACTGGAAATCTTCATATAGGTCATTTCTACGCAAGTGGTCACATAATTGTTTAGCTACGGCTTTTTCAAGAACTTTAGAAATAAAGGGCAGATTGGATATAGGCCTATAATTTGCAAGTTCTCTAGGGTCAAGAGTAGGTTTTTTCAATAAAGGTTTGACCACAGCAACTTTAAAAGCCTGTGGTACGTGGCCTGTAACCAGCGATTGGTTGATTTGATTTAATATGGACGTGCTGATTAATGGAAGAATTTCTTTGAGTAATCTGGTTGGGATTGGGTCTAAGAGACAAGTAGCTGGTTTAGCAGAGTTAATTATTGAAGTTAACTCAGTGTGATCTATGGGGGAAAAACAGTTTAAGTAAGACATAGGTCTAACCAGCAGATCTAAGGCTGTTGGATCTGCAGATTGGTTTATGACTTTTGTTGACAGATTCTGATAAATCTTTTCTCTAATGGTTATGATTTTATTGGTAAAGAAATTCATAAAGTCGTTGCTGCTGAGATTTAAAGGGACACTAGGCTCAACACAACTATGACTCTTAGTCAGCCTGGCTACAGTGCTGAAAAGAAACCTGGGGTTGTTTTTATTTTCCTCAATTAATGATGAATAGTATGTGGTTCTAGCAACCCGAAGTGCTTTTTTATATAGTATTAAACTGTTTTTCCATGCTAGACAGGATTCACCTAATTTGTTGGAACGCCACAATCTTTCTAGTTTTCGAGTCCTCTGCTTAAGGCTGCGGATCTCTGAGTTATACCATGGAGCCAACCTCCTCTGATTCACTGGCTTCTTCTTCAGAGGAGCAACAGTGTCTAAAATTGTACGCAGTGAAGCTGCAGCACCATCAACAAGACAATCTACCTGCTCATGATTCAGATGACTGCTCTCCTCTGTGTAGCTACAAGGGAATGAGACAAAAGATGATGGAATCATCTCCTTAAATCTAATAACAGCATCATCAGATAAACATCTGCTGTAATAGAACTTATTTCCAACTGTTGTCAGGTCTGTTATGGTAAATTCAAATTTTATTAAGAAATGGTCAGATAACAGAGGGTTTTGAGGCAGAACTTTTAAATGATCAATCTCAACCCCATAAGTCAGGACAAGATCGAGAGTATGATTAAGACAGTGAGTGGGTTCATTCACATGCTGACTAAAACCAATAGAATCCAGTAGTGAATTAAATGCAATGTTGAGACAGTTACTGTCAACATCTACATGAATGTTAAAGTCGCCCACTACAATCACTTTATCTGTGCTGAGAACTAAGTTAGATAAAAACTCTGAGAATTCAGTTAAGAACTCTGAATATGGACCAGGAGGACGGTAGACAACACAGAACACAACTGGTTTCTGGGTTTTACAGTCTGAGTGAGAAAGGCTCAGAGTGAGGCTCTCAAAAGAATTATAGTTATGTTTAGGGCTAGGAATAATTAATAAATCTGAGTTATATATTGCTGCTACTCCTCCACCTCTACCTGAACTTCTAGGAATATGATGGTTGATGTGACTGGTTGGAGTTGACTCATTCAGACAAACGTATTCATCCTGCTGCAGCCAGGTTTCAGTGAGACTAAATAAATCTATGTGATGGTCACTGATCAAGTCATTTATTAACAGAGATTTAGAAGAGAGAGATCTGATATTTAATAGACCACATTTAATTATTTTATTGTTACTTTGTTCTGTAAGAGGAGCTGTCTTGATGTTTATTAGATTCCTGTGAATCACTCCTCTTTTATTTATTTGTGATTTATATAACTTAGGTGGAAGCTGTTACTGGGGATGGAGCGCCGGACAAGGCACGCTCCAGCCTCTCACGCTCCTCCCCTACAGCCGCAAACATCTCTGGCACACCAGGCAAATATAAATTGTCCCACAGAACATCGTCCAATCTGGCCAACGCCTTTAAACGGCTCTCAGGTTCCGGACAGTTGGAAGCCAGGTTAATCAAGTCCTTGAACATGTAAACAAAGTCCGAAGGCAACTTGCGCCTGGCCCGCTCCATTTGGAGATGCGCAGTCAAAGTAAAAAAAAGGGGGAAAAGAAAAACAAAACTGGGTCGGCTGGGTCCTGTTTTGGCTGGCTGATTCTGTTACAACACACACACTACACTAACCAGAGTACCAGGGGTAGGAGATGCCTGAGCCCCTGGTAGTCTCTCAAACTCGCCACTGGGTGACGCCAAACTAACAAGAGGGAGGGGGAGCTCAACCTAGAGCCTCTACCCCACTCCCACCAAACTAACGGGGAGAACCCATTTGCACGACCACAGACAAGGAGCACTATTAAATAATAATTTAATTTGAGGAAAGAAAACAAACATGAACAAAACATAAACACGGGTGACTAGAACTAAAACAAATACAAATCTGACCCGGACACTATAAAACTTAATCTAACACCGTGGACGAACACAAAGTTACCGAATAACGGGGAAACAAAACCTGAGGCTACAAAACTTTAACATAGACAGGACTCAAGAACAAAGAACATGCACCGACAACAAACAACAAATACTCACACAACACTAACACCAGATTCCAAGTAACACCAATAATCAGCCAGCAAACCAAAAAACAAACAGAGGAACTTAAATACTACACAAACAGGAAACCAAAACCAGGTGAAAACAATAACGAGCAGAGTCAGGAAACGGACGAAACAAAAACCCACAAAGAAGAAAAGGGGACAAAGGCCCCCTCCAGGGGCTGGAGGGCCAAACTGTCACACCCTGATCCTCTCCCTAAGTCTGGTCCTCGCATTGATTGTACTGATAGTATTACAGTTGACTATCCCCGAACCAGGGCCGTCCAGAGACGAAGGGCCCAGCAAGAGTAAGACCACAACCAAGAGAGGGAGGAGAGCTATAGGAGAAAAGGGAACAGAGGTCCAGGAGTGGACATCTCATTCTGCCGGAATGAAAGGAGTGATAACTGAGGTAGAGGATTATGAGGACGAAGAGATCAGTCTGGAAACGCTCCAGCAGAACAGCTGGTACCAGTGGGTCCAGTTTGCAAGCCGGATGAATGACAAGACTGATTGTTACATCTGCACCAAGGCTAAGCCAGATAAGTTTTTCGTGTTGAACTCAGTGTTCAGTTGGCAGGAGTGTGATCGCATGCTGCAGACTGTTGAGCAGAATCCTAGACCCTGGTGTAGAGCCGAATGTTTGCTATACTTGGGTTCACCATCTTATCGGGTGCTGAAGGACTTCTATGCTGAGGGAAAGACTAATACTGAACGCTGTGGGGAGCTAGATGTGAGAATAGAGCAGAAGAATGCATTATTAGGGATGCCACAGGGTGCTCCCTTAATTCCTGTGGGCCAATTTGAATGCATTGAGAAAATGGGGACAGTGCCTGTGGGGAAAGTGAAACGAGAGAGATGTAGTCACCGGTGGAGGTTGCCAGCACTAAACTGCACCAAACCCAATGCTGTTTTGGTTGCCGGGGACACAGGACATGTGAAAATTGTGGGGTGTCCTTATTTCGATCAGACTATAGCCTTAGCGGATCATTTCTGGTGGTGTGGAGAACAACGCCTCCATTCAGTTCTTCCTGTAGGTTGGGCAGGCAGGTGTGCTCGGGTGCAGGTGGCGCAGGAGTTGATCACCTTCAAGGGTGAAGAGCGGGGAAGCAACAGTAGCATTAGATCTAAGAGGGCATACAATCCAGATCCTAAGGTTCACCTGGACTCAATTGGTCAACCCAGGGGAATCCCTAATGAATTTAAAGCTAGGAATGAAGTTGCATCAGGCTTTGAGTCTATCCTGCCCTGGATAACAGCTAATAAGAATACTGAGTGGATCAATTACATCTATTACAATCAACAGCGTTTCATTAATTACACTGATGTAGCTCTAGGTGCGTTGGGAGAGCAGGTGAGCGCCACTAGTGCTATGGCCTGGCAGAATCGTCAAGCTACTGATTGGATTTTGGCTGAGAAAGGAGGTGTGTGTGCTCTCATAGGTGAACACTGCTGCACCTACATTCCAGGTCACACTGCCCCAGATGGAGCGTTTACTGAGGCGATGAGGAAACTGAAAGCCCTTAAGATGGAGGTGAAGGAGAACGCTGGCAGGGATGCAAATGTGGGCTGGATAAGTTGGTTGGAGAACACTGTTAGTGGCTGGAAGCTGGGACTAATCAGATTGGTGATAACAGTGTCTGTAGGCGTAGTGATCATGGGATTCATCTTGTGTTGTTGCATTCCTCTGATGAGGTCTGTGGCCCTGAGGGCAGTGAGGAAGCAGAACTTGCAGATGGTCGTGCTGACGCAGGGGTTAGAGCAGAATCAGGACAGGGAGGATGACGAGATGGACTACTACCTGTATCCTGTGCCTGATTGGATCTATGCCGATGACGAGGGGGAGGACCAAGCAGACGAGGGGGAAGAATGAGGCCGGAGCAGAGCCAGGCGGCTGCCAGCTATCTACCATGTTTTTTCTATTTCTCAAACATACACATACTCATATATACGCACTACAGTTAGCCTCTGACTTCTCCACTTCACACAGTTGTGTAATGGATTTTATCTAATGATCTATTTCTTTGCTCTATAAGTTTTAATTAAGTTGTAATATGATTATCTGAACTATCTGAATATTTGAATAATGATTTGATTCCTGCAACTAAGGTTACACTTTAAAATACACTGACGATTGATGGATGATTGATTGATTGATTAATTGATAGAAGTCAGAGGATTATATTTTAGAGTTAGCAACATTCATTTTAAGAAATGGTCAATTCCTGTGATTTGTCTTATGTTCGTTCTTTATTTTCCTCATACTCAGGTTCACTGCAGAGCTTAAACTGGGAGTTGCACCCGTGGATGAATGGAGGCCATCGCCCCTGGAAGTGGGAGAGACGCTCATCTGGGATTCGGCCTCCTTGATCGACGCGTGTGGCTGCCTGGGACATCTGTAGTGAACTATGTCTATGTGAACATTTGTTGTTGGCAGGGTGCAGAGAATCACCTCTTCTGAATGCAGGACCTTGTGTGCTTAGTTCAGTCTTAGTCTTTTTGTTCTGATCATTAGCGTAGCTATTAATTTAGAATGTTGATTTCAGGGGAGAGGTGTATAGTTGTACTTTAACTTAGTATAGTCTAGGTTAGATCTTTACGGGATTTAAAAATCCCGTGAGGGGGAAATTCTGTAGTGGAAAAAATTAGTATATGTTAGTGGGTTTAGGATACAGTTAGAGTAGAATAGATATTGTTTAGGCCTTGTTCATTTCTAGGGAATATGATTGTACAGGACGCTTGCTGGCCTTCGGTGGCTCCGAGGATATCTGACCGGTAGAGCAGAACAATTTGGGCAAAACATTCTGACCTGGTAACCAAAACAATGGAGTCAAAACAAGTGGCTGTAATCACAAATGTTTGCATTTGGTCTGACGCAAACTGAGGGATTAAAACACGCTCCCGAGGAATCTCGGGAGGAGAGTTCTTTGCCTGCCGTAGAGACAACTCGTTTTTCTGTGGTCAGGCCTTGGGCTCCCCGAGCGCTAGCAAGCATCCTCCTTGCAAGGAAGAAGGTGACTCCGCATATCTGCCTTTGCATTCTTTCATCTCAGCACTGAGAATAAATCTACAATTGATTGGCTGAAAACCTAAAGCTGCCTCGGCTTGAGTTCTTCTGAGTTGGGACATTTCTAACCACTACACCAGGATTTTTACTTCGACCTGGCATCACACACTGGGACCATTTCCTATCGAGCAACATAAAGTGAAGAAATTAATTAATAAAGACTTACCGTCACAGGGTAGCCAATAGTGCCAGCACTTGTCCTCAGACCTGCAAAACAAGCTTGGACCATTCCCTACCTTACAATGTAATACAATGTGTTACATTGACAGGGGGTCCCAGAATGCCAGGATTTGCAGTTTGACCTGGCATCACACACTGGGACCATTCTCTGTCTTACAATGAAAAAAAAAGGAAACTTACATTGACAGGGGGTCCCAGAGTGCCAGGACTATACCCCCAACCTGGCATCAAACACTGGGACCATTCCCTGTCTTACAATGCAATACACAAAATAAAAAAAAAAAACAATAACCTTACATTGATAGGGTGTCCCAGAATACCAGGATTTTTATTTCGACCTGGCATCACACACTGGGACCTTTTACTATTGTGCAATATAAAGTGAAGGAATTAATTAATAAAGACTTACCTTCACAAATGCTGTCTTTTTTCCTGGGATGTCGGGCAAAACCAAAGAGCAGTCTGCCTCATAGCGGGAGCAAAGAGCCATGCATGTAGTTTGCATAGCATGCAATGACGAGGAGCGTAGCCCTGGGAACTGGCAAATTAGAAAAAGCTAAATGGAAAAACATTCGAACATTCCAATTAAAGATATGTATTTCTAAAATATACTAAAAAGGAAATACAAATATTGACAGGGTGGCCCAAATGTTAAACAATCAGTGACCTCAGTTTAAATATGACCACAAAACAGCATGTGTACATGACAACAAAACACTCTCGTTTCTGTAACTGCATGTCAGCCCACAATAACCAAATCAACCATATACTGAAGCGAAGACACAACAGGTTTCGTCCAATCTTCACTAACTTCTTTAGAAAACATGTTAAATGTTACCTATTGTCTTTTACCGAACAATATTAGCATAGTTACTTCACTGAAAAAGGTGCTCACAGCAAAATACACACATCTAAAGTGTTCTAGCATTACTCCTCTATATTCCCTCTTCAACCAACGATCCAAACAACTTTCCCGGGATTAAAAACGGCAGAAAATTACCTCTGCAAGTTGGCTAATGTCATGTCGGTCTAACGCTAAATGCTAATGCTACCTGGTTACCGTTACTAAGCAAACTAAACTTAGTAGACATAGCACCCTGAGGAGGATAAAATACATTTTCGATTATATGGATAATAATCATAAGACAATGCTGGCACACTGTGATAAATCCGATCCTGAGTCCATACTCACTGCGGAAGATGATGTACTTTATCGTCCCGCCACAGTTGCCCTAACCGCTCTACGTCCGTCTCTTCTTTGGCTCCTCCCGACATCCCAGTACAAACGACCAGTCCGCCCCCTAGCGGCAGCTACGAGTCGTGCATTTAGTTTAAGTGGCATGCAATGACGTGGAGCGTAGCCCTGGGAACTGGTAAATTAGACAAAGTAAAAATGGAAAAACATTTGAATATTCCACTTTAAATTGTGCATTTTTGAAATATATTTAAAACTAAATATAAACACCGACAGGGTGGCCCAAATACTTAAAAAATGATCAGTGACACCACTATGACCACAAAACAGCATGAGTACATGACAACAAAATACTGCCGTTGCTGTGACTGCATGTTTCCGCTGTGATGCAGAGCCACAAAACAGGCCGCTACGTCAGCCCACAATCACCACATCAACCATATAATGAAGCTAAGGCACAACAGCTGTCGCCCGTGTTTCACTTACAGGACTTGCTTGGAAATATGTTAAATAGCAATGGACCATTCACTGAATGGCAATGAAAAAAAAAAAAAAACTTACTTTGATAGGGGGTTCCAGAACGCCAGGATTTGCAATTTGACCTGGTATCACACACTGGGACCATTTCCTATCGAGCAATATAAAGTGAAGAAATTAATTAATAAAGACTTACGGTCTTACTTACCGTAAGTTACATTGACAGGGGGTCCCAGATTGCCAGGATTTTCAGTTTGACCTGGCATCACACACTGGGACAATTCCCTATCTTACAATGAAAAACAAAGGAAACTTACATTGACAGGGGGTCGCAGAATGCCAGGATTTTTATTTCGACCTGGTATCACACACTGGGACCATTTCCTATCGAGCAATATCAAGTGAAGAAATTAATTAATAAAGACGTACCGTCACAGGGTGGCCAATAGTACCAGCATTTGTCCTCAGACCTGCAAAACACGCTTGGACCATTCCCCACCACAATGTGTTACATTGACAGGGGGTCCCAGAATGCCAGGATTTTCAGTTTGACCTGGCATCACACACTGGGACCATTCTCTGTCTTACAATGCAATACACAAAATAAAAATGAAAAACAATAACCTTACATTGAAAGGGGGTCCCCGAATACCAGGATTTTCAGTTTGACCTGGCATCACACACTGGGACCATTCCATGTCTTACAATGAAAAAAAAAAAAAACGTACATTGACAGGGTGTCGCAGAATGCCAGGACTATACTCCCAACCTGGCATCACACACTGGGACCATTCTCTGTCTTACAATGCAATACACAAAATAAAAATAATAAACAATAACCTTACATTGATAGGGGGTCTCAGAATGCCAGGATTTTTACTTCGACCTGGTATCACACACTGGGACCATTTCCTATCGAGCAATATAAAGTGCAGAAATTAATTAATAAAGACTTACCGTCACAGGGTAGCCAATAGTGCCAGCATTTGTCCTCAAACCTGCAAAACAAGCTTGGACCATTCCCTACCTTACAATGTAATACAATATGTTACATTGACAGGGGGTCCCAGAATGCCAGGATTTTTATTTCGACCTGGCATCACACACTGGGACCATTCCCTATCGAGCAATATCAAGTGAAGAAATTAATAAAGACTTACCGTCACAAGGTGGCCAATAGTGCCAGCATTTGTCCTCAGACCTGCAAAACAAGATTGGACCATTCCCTACCTTACAATGTATTACAATATGTTACATTGACAGGTGGTCCCAGAATGCCAGGATTTGCAGTTTGACCTGGCATCACACACTGGGACCATTCTCTGTCTTACAATGAAAAAAAAAAGGAAACTTACATTGACAGGGGGTCGCAGAATGCCAGGATTTTTATTTCGACCTGGTATCACACACTGGGACCATTTCCTATCGAGCAATATCAAGTGAAGAAATTAATTAATAAAGACGTACCGTCACAGGGTGGCCAATAGTACCAGCATTTGTCCTCAGACCTGCAAAACACGCTTGGACCATTCCCCACCACAATGTGTTACATTGACAGGGGGTCCCAGAATGCCAGGATTTTCAGTTTGACCTGGAATCACACACTGGGACCATTCTATGTCTTACAATGAAAAAGAAATAGGATACTTACATTGACAGGGGGTCCCAGAATGCCAGGAATATACCCCCAACCTGGCATCACACACTGGGACCATTCCCTGTCTTACAATGCAATACACAAAATAAAAATAAAAAACAATAACCTTACATTGATAGGGGGTCCCAGAATACCAGGAATTGTATTTCGACCTGGTATCACACACTGGGACCATTTCCTATCGAGCAATATCAAGTGACGAAACTAATTAATAAAGACTTACCGTCACAGGATGGCCAATAGTGCCAGCATTTGTCCTCAGACCTGCAAAACAAGTTTGGACCATTCCCTACCTTACAATGTAATACAATATGTTACATTGATAGGGGGTCCCAGAATGCCAGGATTTTTACTTCGACCTGGTATCACACACTGGGAACATTTCCTATCGAGCAACATAAAGTGAAGAAATTAATTAATAAAGACTTACCGTCACAGGGTAGCCAATAGTGCCAGCATTTGTATCACAGACCTGCAAAACAAGCTTGGACCATTCCATACCTTACAATGTATTACAATATGTTACATTGACAGGGGGTCCCAGAATGCCAGGATTTGCAGTTTGACCTGGCATCACACACTGGAACCATTCTCTGTCTTACAATGAAAAAAAAAAGGAAACTTACATTGACAGGGTGTCCCAGAATGCCAGGACTATACCCCCAACCTGGCATCAAACACTGGGACCATTCCCTGTCTTACAATACAATACACAAAATTAAAAGAACCAAATAACCTTACATCGATAAGGGGTCCTAGAATACCAGGATTTTTATTTCGACCTGGTATCACACACTGGGACCATTTCCTATCGAGCAATATCAAGTGAAGAAATTAATTAATAAAGACTTACGGTCTTACTTACCGTAAGTTACATTGACAGGGGGTCCCAGATTGCCAGGATTTTCAGTTCGACCTGGTATCACACACTGGGACCATTCCCTGTCTTACAATGCAATACACAGAATAAAAATAAAAAACAATTACCTTACATTGATAGGGGGTGCCAGAATGCCAGGATTTTTATTTCGACCTGGCATCACACACTGGGACCATTCCCTATCGAGCAATATCAAGTGAAGAAATTAATAAAGACTTACCGTCACAAGGTGGCCAATAGTGCCAGCATTTGTCCTCAGACCTGCAAAACGCTTGGACCATTCCCTACCTTACAATGTAATACAATGTGTTACATTGACAGGGGGTCCCAGAATGCCAGGATTTTCAGTTTGACCTGGAATCACACACTGGGACCATTCTCTGTCTTACAATGAAAAAGAAATAGGATACTTACATTGACAGGGGGTCCCAGAATGCCAGGAATATACCCCCAACCTGGCATCACACACTGGGACCATTCCCTGTCTTACAATGCAATAAACAAAATAAAAATAAAAAACAATAACCTTACATTGATAGGGGGTCCCAGAATACCAGGAATTGTATTTCGACCTGGTATCACACACTGGGACCATTTCCTATCGAGCAATATCAAGTGACGAAACTAATTAATAAAGACTTACCGTCACAGGGTGGCCAATAGTGCCAGCATTTGTCCTCAGACCTGCAAAACAAGCTTGGACCATTCCCTACCTTACAATGTAATACAATATGTTACATTGACAGGGGGTCCCAGAATGCCAGGATTTTTACTTCGACCTGGTATCACACACTGGGACCATTTCCTATCGAGCAATATAAAGTGAAGAAATTAATTAATTAAGACTTACCGTCACAGGGTGGCCAATAGTGCCAGCATTTGTCCTCAGACCTGCAAAACAAGCTTGGACCATTCCCTACCTTACAATGTAATACAATATGTTACATTGACAGGGGGTCCCAGAATGCCAGGATTTAAACTTCGACCTGACATCACACACTGGGACCATTTCCTATCGAGCAATATAAAGTGAAGAAATTAATTAATAAAGACTTACGGTCTTACTTACCGTAAGTTACATTGACAGGGGGTCCCAGATTGCCAGGATTTTCAGTTTGACCTGGCATCACACACTGGGACCATTCCCTATCTTACAATGAAAAACAAAGGAAACTTACATTGATAGGGGGTCCCAGAATGCCAGGATTTTCAGTTTGACCTGGCATCACACACTGGGACCATTCTCTGTCTTACAATGCAATACACAAAATAAAAATAATAAACAATAACCTTACATTGATAGGGGGTCCCAGAATGCCAGGATTTTTACTTCGACCTGGTATCACACACTGGGACCATTTCCTATCGAGCAATATCAAGTGAAGAAATTAATTAATAAAGACTTACCGTCACAGCGTGGCCAATAGTGCCAGCATTTGTCCTCAGACCTGCAAAATACGCTTGGACCATTCCCCACCTTACAATGTAATACAATATGTTACATTGACAGGGGGTCCCAGAATTCCAGGATTTGCAGTTTGACCTAGCATCACACACTGGGACCATTCACTGTCTTACAATGAAAAAAAAAGGAAACTTACATTGACAGGGTGTCCCAGAATGCCAGGACTATACCCCCAACCTGGCATCACACACTGGGACCATTCCCTGTCTTACAATGCAATACACAAAATAAAAATAAAAAACAATAACCTTACATTGATAGGGGGTCCCAGAATACCAGGAATTGTATTTCGACCTGGTATCACACACTGGGACCATTTCCTATCGAGCAATATCAAGTGAAGAAATTAATTAATAAAGACTTACCGTCACAGGGTGGCCAATAGTGCCAGCATTTGTCCTCAGACCTGCAAAACAAGCTTGGACCATTCCCTACCTTACAATGTAATACAATATGTTACATTGACAGGGAGTCCCAGAATGCCAGGATTTAAACTTCGACCTGACATCACACACTGGGACCATTTCCTATCGAGCAATATAAAGTGAAGAAATTAATTAATAAAGACTTACGGTCTTACTTACCGTAAGTTACATTGACAGGGGGTCCCAGATTGCCAGGATTTTCAGTTTGACCTGGCATCACACACTGGGACCATTCCCTATCTTACAATGAAAAACAAAGGAAACTTACATTGATAGGGGGTCCCAGAATGCCAGGATTTTTATTTCGACCTGGTATCACACACTGGGACCATTCCCTACCTTACAATGTAATACACAAAATAAAAATAAAAAACAATAACCTTACATTGATAGGGGGTCCAAAAATACCAGGATTTTAATTTCCACCTGGTATCACACACTGGGACCATTTCCTATCGAGCAATATCAAGTGAAGGAATTAATTAATAAAGACTTACCGTCACAGGGTGGCCAATAGTGCCAGCATTTGTCCTCAGACCTGCAAAACACGCTTGGACCATTCCCCACCACAATGTGTTACATTGACAGGGGGTCCCAGAATGCCAGGATTTTTATTTCGACCTGGTATCACACACTGGGACCGTTCACTGTCTTACAATGAAAAAAAAAAGGAAACTTACATTGACAGGGTGTCCCAGAATGCCAGGACTATACCCCCAACCTGGCATCACACACTGGGACCATTCCCTTTCTTACAATGCAATACACAAAATAAAAATAAAAAACAATAACCTTACATTGATAGGGGGTCCCAGAATACCAGGATTTTTATTTCGCACTGGCATCACACACTGGGACCATTTCCTATCGTGCAATATAAAGTGAAGGAATTAATAAATAAAGACATACCTTCACAAATGCTGTCTTTTTTCCTGGGATGTCGGGCAAAACCAAAGAGCAGTCTGCCTCATAGCGGGAGCAAAGAGCCATGCATGTAGTTTGCATAGCATGCAATGACGAGGAGCGTAGCACTGGGAACTGGCAAATTAGAAAAAACTAAATGGAAAAACATTCGAACATTGCAATTAAAGATATGTATTTCTAAAATATACTAAAAAAGAAATACAAATATTGACAGGGTGCCCCAAATGTTCAACAATCAGTGACCTCAGTTTAAATATGCCCACAAAACAGCATGTGTACATGACAACAAAACACTCTCGTTTCTGTAACTGCATGTCAGCCCACAATCACCAAATCAACCATATACTGAAGCGAAGGCACAACAGGTTTCGTCCAATCTTCACTAACTTCTTTAGAAAACATGTTAAATGTTACCTATTGTCTTTTACCGAACAATATTAGCATAGTTACTTCACTGAAAAAGGTGCTCACAGCAAAATACACACATCTAAAGTGTTCTAGCGTTACTGCTCTATATTCCCTCTTCAATCAACGACCCAAACAACTTTCCCGGGATTAAAAACGGCAGAAAATTACCTCTGCAAGTTGGCTAATGTCATGTCGGTCTAACGCTAAATGCTAATGCTACCTGGTTACCGTTACTAAGCAAACTAAACTTAGTAAACATAGCACCCTGAGGAGGATAAAATACATTTTCGATTATATGGATAATAATCATAAGACAATGCTGGCACACTGTGATAAATCCGATCCTGAGTCCATACTCACTGCGGAAGATGATGTACTTTATCGTCCCGCCACAGTTGCCCTGACCGCTCTACGTCCGTCTCTTCTTTGGCTCCTCCCGACATCCCAGTACAAACGACCAGTCCGCCCCCTAGCGGCAGCTACGAGTCGTGCATTTAGTTTACGTGGCATGCAATGACGTGGAGCGTAGCCCTGGGAACTGGTAAATTAGACAAAGTAAAAATGGAAAAACATTTGAATATTCCACTTTAAATTGTGCATTTTTGAAATATATTTAAAACTAAATATAAACACCGACAGGGTGGCCCAAAAACTTAAAAAATGATCAGTGACACCACTATGACCACAAAACAGCATGAGTACATGACAACAAAATACTGCCGTTGCTGTGACTGCATGTTTCCCCTGTAATGCAGAGCCACAAAACAGGCCGCTACGTCAGCCCACAATCACCACATCAACCATATAATAAAGCTAAGGCACAACAGCTGTCGCCCGTGCTTCACTTACAGGACTTGCTTAGAAAATATGTTAAATAGCAATGGACCAATACCTGACTCGCAATGAAAAAAAAGGAAACTTGCATTGATGGGGGTCCCAGAATGCCAGGATTTTTTCTTCGACCTGGCATCACACACCGGGAACATTCCCTGTCTTACAATGAAAAAAATCAAACTTACATTGACAGGGGATCCCAGAATGCCAGGACTATACCCCCAACCTGGTATCACACACTGGGACCATTCCCTGTCTTACAATGCAACACACAAAATAAAAACACACAAACAATGAATGCCAGATTTTTACTTTGACCCGGTATCACACAATGAGACCATTTCCTATCCCCAACTTGGTATCACACACTGGGAGCGTTCCCTGTCTTACAATGTAATACACAAAACAAATGACTTAACATTGATAGGGGGTCCCAGGATTCCAGGATTTTTATTTCGACCTGGTATCACACACTGGGACCATTTCCTATCGTGCAACATAAAGTGAAGAAATTAATTAAGAAAGACTTACCGTCATAGGGTGGCCAATAAAGCCAGCATTTGTTCTCAGACCTGCAAAACAAGCTTGGACCATTTCTTACCTTACAATGTAATACAATATGTTACATTGACAGGGGGTCCCAGAATGCTAGGATTTTCAGTTTGACCTGGCATCACACACTGGGACCGTTCCCTGTCTTACAATGAAAAAAAAAAAGGAAACTTGCATTGACAGGGTGTCCCAGAATGCCAGGACTATACCCCCAACCTGGCATCAAACACTGGGACCATTCCCTGTCTTACAATACAATACACAAAATTAAAAGAACCAAATAACCTTACATTTATAGGGGGTCCTAGAATACCAGGATTTTTGCTTCGACCTGGTATCACACACTGGGACCATTTCCTATCGAGCAATATCAAGTGAAGAAATTAATTAATAAAGACTTACCGTCACAGGGTGGCCAATAGTGCCAGCATTTGTCCTGAGACCTGCAAAACACGCTTGAACCATTCCCTACCTTACAATGTAATACAATATGTTACATTGACAGTGGGTCCCAGAATGCCAGGATTTAAACTTTGACCTGGCATCACACACTGGGACCTTTTCTTATCGAGCAATATAAAGTGAAGAAATTAATTAATAAAGACTTACCGTCTTACTTACCGTAAGTTACATTGACAGGGGTTACAATGAAAAAAAACGAAACTTACATTGACAGGGGATCCCAGAATGCCAGGACTATACCCCCAACCTGGTATCACACACTGGGACCATTCCCTGTCTTACAATGCAACACACTTAAAATAAAAACACACAAACAATGAATGCCAGATTTTTACTTTGACCGGGTATCACACACTGGGACCATTTCCTATTTTGGAACATAAAGTGAAAAAAAAAATAGATAAAGAGTTACCGTCACAGGGTGTCTAATAGTGCCAGCATTTGTCCTTAGATCTGCAAAACACCCTTGGACCTATACCTAATTTACAATGTATTACAATATGTTACATTGACAGGGGGTCCCAGAATGCCAGGACTATACCCTCAACCTGGTATCACACACTGGGACCACACCATTTTCTATTGTTCAAAATAAAGTGAAGAAATTAATAAATAAAGACTTACCGTCACAGGGTTTTCTGCAACTGCGTCTTTGCCCTGTGACGCAGAGTCATAACAGAGGCCGCTACGTCAGTCCACAATTACCAAATCAACCATTTACTGTAGCTAACGCACAACAGGTGTCGCCTGTGCTTCACTTACAGGACTTTCTTAAAAAATATGTTACATATTAGCTATTGTCTACTACCGAACAATATTAGCATAGTTCATTCAATGAAAAATGTGCTCAAGACATTATACGGGCATCTTCCTGCCAATTTCCTTGCAGCTTAACCACTAAACTAAATGCACCTAAATTACAAGAGCATGGATGTAAACTAAATTCTTCTCTTATTATCACTACATTTCTTCAGAAAACAGAACATGACAAATCGGCATAGAAATAAGCGTTTTTGTCTCTGCTGTACGGACATTTTTACTTTTGTAGTAGAAAAAAGTCCATGCGTATTTGTAGCGGAATGTATATATTTAGCACATATGCATTTAGTTCAGGCTAAAGGGTTTGAAATAGAGTAGAACAGGTCCTGTCTAGGCTGTGCAGGCTTGCTGGCCTTGGGTCCGAAGACAATCTGGCTTTTAGACAAAACAGTCTGAGCTGTTGAACAAAGGAATTTGGACAAACAATTCTTGGTATGAAATCTTCACATTTTGACGCATGTTCAGAGTTTAAAAACCACCTCTCTAGAGGGAGACGGGGGAGATGTGAGCTGTGCTGGGCTGGGAGACACAGCCAGCGTTCCCCAGCCTGGGCTCCGTCCTTCCCCACGCGTCTGTGAGCGTCTCCCTGCAGGAGAGAGAGGTGACTTTGTTTTCCTGTCTTTGCCTTTTTTTTTCATCTCACCACTGAAAATAAATTCATGTTTGATTATTTGAACCTAATGCTGCCTCGGCTTGAATTCTTCTGAGTTGGGACGTCTCTGACCACTACACTCTCTTACATCCAGTTGTGCAGTACAGTCCACAGAGTAGCCATGTGACCAACCTCTAGGCCATGTCTGTTCTGTTCAAGATGAGTATGTGAGTTAAAAGGCCCACTGGCCTAGTGTAGGTAGGCACTGGCAAATGTGTTACACAAAATGTACTACATATACTACATGTTGACACTGGAGGTGCAGGTTCTTTTTGTAGAAGTGTGATCTACTCAATTGAAATACATTAAGTACTAAAGCGGCTAGTTACAACTTATCTTTTCTGTGTGTTCTTTTTTAATAGGAACTCATGATATCCATGCCCTGATCCTGGGTAGAGCCATTACTGGACTGCAGGCCTTCACTGTTGGAAGGTAAAGCTTCTCCAGTCTTCTTACTTGGAATGAGCTGAGGTGGAACAAGGAACACTGTGCAACCTGTTCATCTGTTCCCTAACAAACTTGGGGACTTGGCTTGTTGGGATACAGCAAAACTACATCATCAGATGAATTCATTTTTTTGTGTTGAACTGTTTTCTCATAATTGATCTATAGCCTCCATTTGATATCTGGTTAATGTTTAAGGTCCGCTTAACTAAAGAGTTGGTTATACAGTATTTAAATTTTAAATGTGTGAATACAAGTACATGCAGTATGTACAAGCCCTTTAATACACGTAATTATATCCAATATCGGTGCCATGTTTGTTTTGTATTTGAGTAATTTGGTGAAATATGTAATAATCTGACATTGTAATTTCTTAAATATACAAAAAAAGACCTTTACATCAATTTGGTTTGGACTGTTGCATTTATTTACTGAATGAACCCATACTGGCTATGCCTATAAATAAAACATGGCATTTGCTTTGCATAGTCAAAAGAGTTGTGAACACTCCAAGATGCATCTTGGGGGAAAAAAGTGAAACACAAGGTGAGTAATATTACAACTAAAGGAAAGTGCTTTGTATACTCACTAACACAACTTCAATCTAATACGAACATCAGGATAGAAACTAGCTTATGGACATTCTGATGCCTGACCAATGGGCAGACCTTCTTGGAGACAAGCCAGGGCCCGGTTGGCCTCCAGGAGCTCCTTATTGATCTTAGTGCAGCGCTCAAGCACCTCATACAGCTCCTGCATTTTCACCTCCATCTCATTATTGTTGTCTTCATAGACCATGTACATGTGCTCCCTCATCAGCTGGCACTTCTCTCTCACCTGCAACAGGATAATCAAATCAAGGACAAGACTAGAGGGCAGAGATGGTCTGACGGA
Source organism: Macropodus opercularis (assembly GCA_030770545.1). Taxonomy (NCBI): domain Eukaryota; kingdom Metazoa; phylum Chordata; class Actinopteri; order Anabantiformes; family Osphronemidae; genus Macropodus; species Macropodus opercularis. The sequence goes on along the minus strand of CM061094.1, from coordinate 3,874,232 downwards.
CACTGATCACTGCATTAAAAAGCTTGCCTATGATCAGTAGTGGGACTATCGGCATAACTTTTGTACCTTTGCCACTAGCTTCTCCTGAAAATCCTCCATCGCCTTCTCACTGCTAGCACGACTGCTGTTGATCTGCTCTACCACTTCCTGCACTGTTCTGCTGATGACGTCTATTCTTGAGCTATAGACGACATTAAAGCAGGTCACTGTGGAACTTTAAGCACTCTACAGTTTAATAACATGAAAGCATTATTACTTCTCTGATGATCTGTACAGCCTGCAGCTGATTCTGTACCTGCTGCACTGCCCTCGGAGCTCAGCCATGCTTGCGCTTGAAGATGTCCCTCTTAATAAATCGCCGTCTGTGTCCTCTGTCTGTGCCACCAAGAACCAAATGTTAACTCGCTGAAATAACAGCTAACTGCTTCCCACTATGCATGGATCTTAAGTGAACCACTGTCTTCCCATAAATTAATGGCTGAGTTACACAACTACAAAAGCAACGTTATAGTCTCACGTTACCATCTGTAAATCTTCATGCCCAATACGGTGGGTGGCCTGGTCTGGGGAAGGTGAAGACACTTCTGAGAAAAAATCCATTTTGAGTTGAAGTCAAACCTGTTAAGGTTAAATTAAGAACGTTAACAACGTTACATCACAAGGTGCCAGATGGAGCCATGTATACTAACGTTAGCAAGTAACCTTTGGTGTTAGCCAACAAGCTAGTCTGATAATTAACGTAACGGCGCATTTGGCTTCACGCACTCAAATTAAATAAGGCATATACTTATTTTACTATAATCTGCAAATGACCGCTACTCTTTAATTACTTACTTGCTGAATTAGTTTTAGTCATTCAGGGTTATGTGCCAGAGAAATGCAGCTAAAGCTAACCGTAATCAATTATTAGCTGCTACGTTAGCATTAGCTATGTAACTAACTAATGTCGGTAGTTAGTCTTGTGGTTTGTCTATGAGGCATCCGCACCTTGAATAGCTCAGGCTTTGTTACTGCAACACCACTGTACATATACGAATACAACACGCTAACGCACACATGGACCTGACCTCCACGTACAAGGCAACCCAAACGAAATGCTAAAAGACGGGTCCTCTAGGTACACGAACAACGGTGTCAATGCCCTTTCTGTCAGGATAAATGTTACAGTATTAGGCAATGCAGTGAATAGCGATAAGACTAATATTCCTTATATAATCTATTTAGTTTATTGACAAAAGAAAAACACCACAAGGCGCTTGGCAAATTACAGCCCAAAAAAGGAAAAAGAAACAAGAGAAGAAAACTCATATTAACTGTAATTAAAGTCAGCAACAGCTGAATAAGGCTCAGGGTGGACTGACAGGGTGGCCCAAATACTTAAAAAATAATCAGTGACACCACTATGACCACAAAACAGCATGAGTACATGACAACAAAATACTGCCGTTGCTGTGACTGCATGTTTCCCCTGTGATGCAGAGCCACAAAACAGGCTGCTACGTCAGCCCACAATCACCACATCAACCATATAATGAAGCTAAGGCACAACAGCTGTCGCCCGTGCTTCACTTACAGGACTTGCTTAGAAAAAATGTTAAACAGCAATGGACCGTTCCCTGACTCACAATGAAAAAATAGGAAACTTACATTGATAGGGGGTCCCAGAATGCCAGGATTTAAACTTCGACCTGAAATCACACACTGGGACCATTTCCTATCGAGCAATATAAAGTGAAGAAATTAATTAATAAAGACTTACCGTCTTACTTACCGTAAGTTACATTGACAGGGGGTCCAAGAATGCCAGGATTTGGAGTTTGACCTGGCATCACACACTGGGACCATTCTCTGTCTTACAATGAAAAAAAAAAGGAAACTTACATTGACAGGGTGTCCAAGAATACCAGGACTATACCCCCAACTTGGTATCACACACTGGGATCATTCCCTGTTTTACAATGCAATACACAAAATAAAAATAAAAAACAAAAACCTTACATTGATAGGGGGTAACAGAATGCCAGGATTTAAACTTCGACCTGAAATCACACACTGGGACAATTCCTAACGAGCAATATAAAGTGAAGAAATTAATTAATAAAGACTTACCGTCTTACTTACCGTAAGTTAAATTGACAGGGGGTCCCAGAATGCCAGGATTTGGAGTTTGACCTGGCATCACACACTGGGACCATTCTCTGTCTTACAATGAAAAAAAAAAGGAAACTTACATTGACAGGGTGTCCAAGAATACCAGGACTATACCCCCAACTTGGTATCACACACTGGGATCATTCCCTGTTTTACAATGCAATACACAAAATAAAAATAAAAAACAAAAACCTTACATTGATAGGGGGTCCCAGAATACCAGGATTTGTATTTTGACCTGGTATCACACACTGGGACCATTCTCTGTCTTACAATGAAAAAAAAGGAAACTTACATTGATAGGGGGTCCCAGAATGCCAGGACTATACCCCTAAACTGGCATCAAACACTGGGACCATTCCCTGTCTTACAATACAATACAATACACAAAATTAAAAGAACCGAAAAACCTTACGTTGATAGGGGGTCCCAGAATGCCAGGATTTAAACTTCGACCTGGCATCACACACTGGGACCATTTCCTATCGAGCAATATAAAGTGAAGAAATTAATTATTAAAGACTTACCGTCACAGGGTAGCCAATAGTGCCAGCATTTGTCCTCAGACCTGCAAAACACGCTTGGACCATTCCCTACCTTACAATGTAATACAATATGTTACATTGACAGGGGGTCCCAGAATGACAAGATTTGGAGTTTGACCTGGCATCACACACTGGGACCATTCTCTGTCTTACAATGAAAAAAAAAAAAAAACTTACATTGACAGGGTGTCCCAGAATACCAGGACTATACCCCCAACTTGGTATCACACACTGGGATCATTCCCTGTCTTACAATGCAATACACAAAATAAAAATAAAAAACAATAACCTTACATTGATAGGGGGTCCCAGAATACCACGATTTGCAGTTTGACCTGGCATCACACACTGGGACCATTCTCTGTCTTACAATGAAAAAAAAAAGGAAACTTACATTGACAGGGTGTCCCAGAATACCAGGACTATACCCCCAACTTGGTATCACACACTGGGACCATTCCCTGTCTTACAATACAATACAATACACAAAATTAAAAGAACCGAAAAACCTTACGTTGATAGGGGGTCCTAGAATACCAGGATTTTTATTTCGACCTGGTATCACACACTGGGACCATTTCCTATCGAGCAAAATCAAGTGAAGAAATTAACAAAGACTTACCGTCACAAGGTGGCCAATAGTGCCAGCATGTGTCCTCAAACCTGCAAAACACGCTTGAAGCATTCCCTACCTTATAATGTAATACAATATGTTACATTGACAGGGGGTCCCAGAATGCCAGGATTTGGAGTTTGACCTGGTATCACACACTGGGACCATTCTCTGTCTTACAATGAAAAAAAAAGGAAACTTACATTGGCAGGGGGTCCCAGAATGCCAGGATTTGTATTTCGACCTGGTATCACACACTGGGACCATTCTCTGTCTTACAATGCAATACACAAAATAAAAATAAAAAACAATAACCTTACATTGATAGGGGGTCCCAGAATGCCAGGATTTTTACTTCGACCTGGTATCACACACTGGGACCATTTCCTATCGAGCAATATCAAGTGAAGAAATTAATTAATAAAGACTTACCGTCACAGGGTGGCCAATAGTGCCAGCATTTGTCCTCAGACCTGCAAAACACGCTTGGACCATTCCCTACCTTACAATGTAATACAATATATTACATTGACAGGGGGTCCCAGAAGGCCAAGATTTAAACTTCGACCTGGCATCACACACTGGGACCATTCTCTGTCTTACAATGAAAAAAAAAAGGAAACTTACATTGACAGGCTGTCCCAGAATGCCAGGACTATACCCCCAACCTGGCATCACACACTGGGAGCGTTCCCTGTCTTACAATGTAATACACAAAATAAAAAAACAAAACAAATAACTTTACATTGATAGGGGGTCCCAGAATGCCAGGATTTTTACTTCGACCTGGTATCACACACTGGGACCATTTCCTATCGAGCAATATCAAGCGAAGAAATTAATTAATAAAGACTTACCGTCACAGGGTGGCCAATAGTGCCAGCATTTGTCCTCAGACCTGCAAAACACGCTTGGACCATTCCCTACCTTACAATGTAATACAATATGTTACATTGACAGGGGGTCCCAGAATGCCAGGATTTTCAGTTTGACCTGGCATCACACACTGGGACCATTCTCTGTCTTACAATGCAATACACAAAATAAAAATAAAAAACAAAAACCTTACATTGATAGGGGGTCCCAGAATGCTAGGATTTTCAGTTTGACCTGGCATTACACACTGGGACCGTTCCCTGTCTTACAATGAAAAAATAAAGGAAACTTGCATTGACAGGGTGTCCCAGAATGCCAGGACTATACCCCCAACCTGGCATCACACACTGGGACCATTCCCTGTCTTACAATGCAATACACAAAATAAAAATAAAAAACAATAACCTTACATTGATAGGGGGTCCCAGAATACCAGGATTTTTATTTCGACCTGGCATCACACACTGGGACCATTTCCTATCGTGCAATATAAAGTGAAGGAATTAATTAATAAAGACTTACCTTCACAAATGCTGTCTTTTCTCCTGGGATGTCGGGCAAAACCAAAGAGCAGTCTGCCTCATAGCGGGAGCAAAGAGCCATGCATGTAGTTTGCATAGCATGCAATGACGAGGAGCGTAGCCCTGGGAACTGGCAAATTAGAAAAAACTAAATGGAAAAACATTCGAACATTCCAATTAAAGATATGTATTTCTAAAATATACTAAAAAAGAAATACAAATATTGACAGGGTGGCCCAAATGTTAAACAATCAGTGACCTCAGTTTAAATATGACCACAAAACAGCATGTGTACATGACAACAAAACACTCTTGTTTCTGTAACTGCATGTCAGCCCACAATCACCAAATCAACCATATACTGAAGCGAAGGCACAACAGGTTTCGTCCAATCTTCACTAACTTCTTTAGAAAACATGTTAAATGTTACCTATTGTCTTTTACCGAACAATATTAGCATAGTTACTTCACTGAAAAAGATGCTCACAGCAAAATACACACATCTAAAGTGTTCTAACATTACTGCTCTATATTCCCTCTTCAACCAACGATCCAAACAACTTTCCCGGGATTAAAAACGGCAGAAAATTACCTCTGCAAGTTGGCTAATGTCATGTAGGTCTAACGCTAAATGCTAATGCTACCTGGTTACCGTTACTAAGCAAACTAAACTTAGGAAACATAGCACCCTGAGGAGGATAAAATACATTTTCGATTATATGGTTAATAATCATAAGACAATGCTGGCCCACTGTGATAAATCCGATCCTGAGTCCATACTCACTGCGGAAGATAATGTACTTTATCGTCCCGCCACAGTTGCCCTGACCGCTCTACGTCCGTCTCTTCTTTGGCTCCTCGTGACATCCCAGTACAAACGACCAGTCCGCCCCCTAGCGGCAGCTACGAGTCGTGCATTTAGTTTACGTGGCATGCAATGACGTGGAGCGTAGCCCTGGGAACTGGTAAATTAGACTAAGCAAAAATGGAAAAACATTTGAATATTCCACTTTAAATTGTGCATTTTTGAAATATATTTAAAACTAAATATAAACACCGACAGGGTGGCCCAAATACTTAAAAAATGATCAGTGACACCACTATGACCACAAAACAGCATGAGTACATGACAACAAAATACTGCCGTTGCTGTGACTGCATGTTTCCCCTGTGATGCAGAGCCACAAAACAGGCCGCTACGTCAGCCCACAAACACCACATCAACCATATAATAAAGCTAAGGCACAACAGCTGTCGCCCGTGCTTCACTTACAGGACTTGCTTAGAAAAAATGTTAAACAGCAATAGACCAATACCTTACTCGCAATGAAAAACAAGGAAACTTACATTGATAGGGGGTCCCAGAATGCCAGGATTTAAACTTCGACCTGGCATCACACACTGGGACCATTTCCTATCGAGCAATATAAAGTGAAGAAATTAATTAATAAAGACTTACCGTCTTACTTACCGTAAGTTACATTGACAGGGTGTCCCAGAATACCAGGACTATATCCCCAACCTGGCATCACACACTTGGAGCGTTCCCTGGCTTACAATGTAATACACAAAATAAAAATAAAAAACAATAACCTTACATTGATAGGGGGTCCCAGAATATCAGGATTTTTATTTCGACCTGGCATCACACACTGGGACCATTTCCTATCGAGCTATATAAAGTGAAGAAATTAATTAATAAAGACTTACAGTCTTACTTACCGTAAGTTACATTGACAAGGGGTCCCAGAATGACAGGATTTGGAGCTTGACCTGGTATCACACACTGGGACCATTCTCTGTCTTACAATGTAAAAAAAAAAGGAAACCTACATTGACAGGGTGTCCCAGAATGCCAGGACTATACCCCCAACCTGGCATCACACACTGGGACCATTCCCTGTCTTACAATGCAATACACAAAATAAAAATAAAAAACAATAACCTTACATTGATAGGGGGTCCCAGAATATCAGGATTTTTATTTCGACCTGGTATCACACACTGGGACCATTTCCTATCGAGCAACATAAAGTGAAGAAATTAATTAATAAAGACTTACCGTCTTACTTACCGTAAGTTACATTGACAAGGGGTCCCAGAATGACAGGATTTGGAGCTTGACCTGGCATCACACACTGGGACCATTCTCTGTCTTACAATGCAATACACAAAATAAAAATAAAAAACAATAACCTTACATTGATAGGGGGTCCCAGAATGACAGGATTTTTACTTCGACCTGGTATCACACACTGGGACCATTTCCTATCGAGCAACATAAAGTGAAGAAATTAATTAATAAAGACTTACCGTCACAGGGTGGCCAATAGTGCCAGCATTTGTCCTCAGACCTGCAAAACACGCTTGGACCATTCCCTACCTTACAATGTAATACAATATGTTACATTGACAGGGGGTCCCAGAATGCCAGGATTTTTACTTCGACCTGGCATCACACACTGGGACCATTTCCTATCGAACAATATCAAGTGAAGAAATTAATTAATAAAGATTTAAAAGTCTTACTTACCGTAAGTTACATTGACAGGGGGTCCCAGAATGCCAGGATTTTTACTTCGACCTGGTATCACACACTGGGACTATTCTCTGTCTTACAATGCAATACACAAAATAAAAATAAAAAACAATAACCTTACATTGATAGGGGGTCCCAGAATACCAGGATTTTTATTTCGACCTGGCATCACACACTGGGACCATTTCCTATCGAGCAATATAAAGTGAAGAAATTAATTAATAAAGACTTACCGTCTTACTTACCGTAAGTTACATTGACAGGGGGTCCCAGAATGCCAGGATTGGGAGTTTGACCTGGCATCACACACTGGGACCATTCTCTGTCTTACAATGAAAAAAAAAAGGAAACTTACATTGACAGGGTGTCCCAGAATGCCAGGACTATACCCCCAACCTGGCATCACACACTGGGACCATTCCCTGTCTTACAATGTAATACACAAAATAAAAATAAAAAACAATAACCTTACATTGATAGGAGGTCCCAGAATTCTGTAGTGGAAAACATTAGTATATGTTAGTGGGTTTAGGATACAGTTAGAGTAGAATAGATATTGTTTAGGCCTTGTTCATTTCTAGGGAATATGATTGTACAGGACGCTTGCTGGCCTTCGGTGGCTCCGAGGATATCTGACCGGTAGAGCAGAACAATTTGGGCAAAACATTCTGATCTGGTAACCAAAACAATGGAGTCAAAACAAGTGGCTGTAATCACAAATGTTGCATTTGGTCTGACGCAAACTGAGGGATGAAAACACGCTCCCGAGGAATCACGGGAGGAGAGTTCTTTGCCTGCCGTAGAGACAACTCGTTTTTCTGTGGTCAGGCCTTGGGCTCCCCGAGCGCTAGCAAGCATCCTCCTTGCAAGGAAGAAGGTGACTCCGCATATCTGCCTTTGCATTCTTTCATCTCAGCACTGAGAATAAATCTACAATTGATTGGCTGAAAACCTAAAGCTGCCTCGGCTTGAGTTCTTCTGAGTTGGGACATTTCTAACCACTACAAAGTTGGCGTCACGAACTTGGGAAACAAGGAAGCCAAATTAAGAAGAACACTGATACCTGGAGGCTGATGGAAAATTGAGGACAACATTCCTCCGGCTGGTGCCTGGACGCAGACGACGTCACGTGTGGCCACAGGTAAAAAATTGCGTTTTGCTTTAAGTTGACGTACTCTGTGTCTGGGATCAGGTGGAGAATGTTGGTAAGACTGACTGACAAAGTCATATAATTTGCCTAAACAGTTAAATTCTAATTTGGCGGCCTTAAGAAAAGAATTTTGTTGTGGGGGAAACCCTGTATGGTGTGGTGGATGTAAAGGCAAGATATCGGGTGACTTGTACTAACATTGCTGTGAATAACTGACCAGCTTCATGTGTTTCATGTGTGTTTTTCCTATGATTATAAAAATGATACAGCCTATTGACATCTAAAAGTTGAATATTGTAACGGACGCAGTTTGGCTCTGGGAAAATTGTGGGCGTTTGAGTCTGGGATTAGAGAAAATTATTGTTTAAGACGCTGTATAAGTACAAAGGACTGACTTGCTCGGGCTCTGCATGGTTTGGAACGAGCGCCTCCTCAACACGGATTGGAAATGGCAGATTATTTTGTTTAAGGTTGAGAAATTAGCACAGGAGTTTTGCAGAGGCAGCAGTCCGTTTGTGCGCTCACAGTGGGTTTTGGCTCCAGAAATTTTAATGTGCGATCAATTAGAGACGAATAATTGTACTGGTACGCTGTGAGTTTGTTTGCTTTTTGGTAACGTGGGGAAATTACATCAGCCTGGGCCAGATCAACCCAGGTGTAGTTTTCACCATGGAGAGTGAGGCCTGAGAGTTTAGTTAAATCCCGGTGAAAAGCTTTTCTGTAGATAAACGAGTCTAGACTGAAATGTGTTGAATATTCATGTATGCGGTGTAATTGATGGAAGCTTTGTATATGCGTGTGCTGATGTTTGTTATGCAATGAGTTGTGTTTAGAAGTGGTTGATATTGTGTGTTTCTCTGCACAAAGGGTTCTGTGCTGTGGTTTATATGCTGAGGTCTGAGCTGAGACTGTGGGGTTGATAATTTCACAGGAGAAGAGTCTGTCTCTTCTGTCTCTCTGTCTTCTGGCAATTGTGAGTGTGTGTAAGAATAAAAATAGACCGAAGGGCATGTGTGGATGCAGTTAAAAGGAGAAGTGAATTGTTTTGTGTTTGCGTTTTCTTGCTTTTATCGTGGACACGTGGACAAAGGACTCCGCTCAGTCGGGAGAACTGCAGTGGGAGGTGTTCTTGATTTTGATCATAATAGACTTATGTTGAGAGCGTTGTCTTGCGGTGATCGTAGCTGTTTGTGAGACTTCTTCAGTGTTCAGTGAAAGTTGAGACCGCGCCCCTTGTTGGAGAGGGGGGATCTATGACAATAAGGTTCGTGATTGGCTGTGAGTTCGAGACTGCGCTTCACCTGGTAGTCAAGGGTACTACACAAGAAGACAGCCCCCTCCCCGGAGGTTTACAAACTGAGGCTGCAGGTGACCTTGGAGGAGAACTCAGAGCTCCGCTGTGACTCTTATCTGTGTGTATAGTAGGGACAGCAATTTTCACGTGATTGAAACAGAGAAGCTCTTAAATTTGTCACAAAAACCGCTGAGGTACTTAAATTTAGATAGTTTCGAGACTGAGTGGTTTCCAAATTAAATACTCCGCAGTCATTTGAATTTGGATAATATACCTTAGATTTGTGTGCACTACCGACACATCAATTCAGTTGCATACATAAGAGACATATCCACGTAGATACATCACACATAATGGAATCTGCAAACAAGAACATGTCTCCCATCGAGGTGCTAGGAAAAAAGAATCCACTTCTGAAAGGCGAAATTCTGAGATACTCTGAGAAATGGAATAAACGCACAGGGAAATCGGCTTCACCTTGGCCATTGGAGGGAACGTTTGACCTGAGACAGTGTGTTGAGATGGAAGTTCTAATAAAAAATTACCGAATTAAAGACAAATCTACAAAGCGTGAGCATAAGCGTGAGCGTGAGACTGCAGTGCTGCACTTGTTTACAGAACATGCTAAAATGTTGAGGGAAAGAACTGCACAGTATGTGAAGAAACAGCTAGAGGAGAAGGATAAAGTGGGGGCGAAGAATGTGGGGGAGCTCCATCCTCAGGTAACACAGATGCCTGTCAGAGAACTCAAAATTCTAGGGGACTACATGATTAAGTCAGGGAAAGAAAATTGTCTTTATCCAATGGCAGAGCTGGAGAAAGCAAGCAGGTCAGAGGAAGAAGAGGTAGACGAGGTGGCAGATTTACCTGAGACATTCTTGAAGGCACTTAAGGTGTCAGATAGGAATCCTAGGCATGTCAGTGGATTACATGATAATGTAGTGAGGATGTTGCAAGAGGCTGAGAATGGAAGGAGATGCAGTGGGTTGGAGATGCAGAGGTGTGATGTGAGAGAGGCTGGTTTGAATGGGTCTGAAGAGAGTGCCGAGAAATCCCTAGTGGGAGTGGAATACTCTAAACTGCCAGACCCTGACAGAGTCTCGACACCCCGGGACGGATATGGTGGTACAAAGCCTAAATTCCCTCAGCCAATCTTGAAAAAGAGGGAGAACAGGGCTGCAGCCAGAAAGGAGCTTGCACCTGCGTTTGACATCGGGAGCGAGGTGCTGGAGGAGCGTGGGAAAATGGATGGAATTATCACCCTTAGTTCCACTGGGCCGCCACTGACATCAGTGGTAGCTGAGGAGGCCTCAGAGTACCCCCTGCTGGCAAAAGGGGCTAACCTCCGGTATGTGCCGTGGCCTACGATGGACTTAGAGGGATTGGTACGAAGGCTGTCCTGTTTGCAAGATGGCGCTAGCAAATGGATTACTGTTTTTGAGGAGGAGACAATTGCAACTATCCTAGCTGTGGGGGATATCAAAGCAATCCTGGGAAAAATCCTAGGCAAGCAAGAGATGGAGGAGGTTTTCCGAGCAGCGCAGTTAGGTGTGTATGTGGGGACCCAGGCCCATGATGGCGAGCTTTTCAACAGACACCGCAACACACTGTGGACAGCCCTGAGATTACGCTATCCCACTAGAATCCAACCCGACAGCATCGTGATTGTGCCCATAAAAGACGATGAGAGCCCACAAGCCTATGTACACCTCACTCGAAAAGAGTGGATAAGACAGGTGCAAAACCTGAGCAGGACATTTTCCATGGGCAGGCTCTCCGGAAACGGATAATTGATGGTTTGCCCTTAACAGCACAGAGCAAGCTAAGTGATGCTGTTGGACTGTATAACATGCCATTTGAGCAATTCACAGACCACGTTGTGGATGCTGTCAGTAAGGAGCGTGCGGCAGTGCTTCGTCAGAAGCGGGCCGACGAGGAGGCAGTGAGAAAGCTGACTCAGCAGCAGCTGACAGAGGGAAAAAAGAAAATGCAGGCAGTTGTGGCAGAGGCTGCCTGGATCCCTCCCGCTCCCATCACAGTTCCAGCTCCCATCACGGTTCCAGCTCCCATCACAGTTCCAGCCCCCATCACAGTTCCAGCTCCCTTTACAGTTCCAATTACACCGACAACTGTGGATACACCCCAGGTGATATACGCTCACCCAGGAGGGTGGCAGGGAGGCCCTCCACGCATGAGAGGGGGATTTTCCGCTGGCAGAGGCAGAGGAGCTGCTGGTAGATTTGGGAGAAGAGTGCGATGCCACCACTGTGGGAGAGAAGGACATATAAGGAACCAGTGTTTCAGGTGGATGCAGGACTTCGGACTTGATCCAACTGGACAGGCAGTGCCAGGACAAAGGGGGCCGACCAATCCATGGCAGGGTCCTCCAGCCGGTTACTAGGGGTGCCCTGAGAGTCTAGGGAATCTGGGAGGGGGTCAGTTGCCATTAACATCATCTTCTAACCCTGATGAAGAACCTATGGTGCCAGTACTTGTAGCTGGTAAACCTCTAAAAATGATGGCAGACTCAGGTGCAACGTACACCTGTGTGAGTCACGCGGATGCTGACCACCTCCCAAGATCTGGACAATTTGTGCGGATCGTTGGATTCTCAGGGACAAAGCAACTGATTCCCATCTCAAACCCTGTTCCTTTGCAGTTCCAGGAAAAAACAGTGGAGCTGCCAATACTGATATCGGATCAGACACCCATAAACCTACTGGGACGAGACGCATTGTGCAAACTGGGCTGTACCATTTTGTGCACCCCAGATGGAGTGATTGTGGACACTGCACATTGCCAAATGACTGTGAGAAAAGAGGGGGAGATGGTTTATTGGCTTGGGGACTTAAATGAAACATTCATGGACTCTGCTGATATGTGGATGGACTTTATCAAAGCCATTATGTCAGAAGCATCGCAGCCTGCTTGTCCTCCTCACTGTACTCTCCAGTATTTTGAAAATGAGTCTGACGCTCAGCCAGATGTTTGGTTAGGAAGACAGCCAGGGAAGGTTCAGCTACAATCTTCTTCTATTGTTTTGGGAAAACAGGGGGCTGCCATGGTGATAGAGAGAGGGCCATATTTAGATCAGGAATTTGACATCAAAAACAGCATTCCACATGTGACCTTGTTAGTTAACCCAGACTTTGAACCCAAACATTTAGGTCCTATGCTTGTTCAGTCCCAGGAAGCTAAATTTGTGCCAACAGAAAACAAATACATTTGGTTGAGTGAGGATGAGTCTTTTCTTAAAATAGACATTTCAGCTGAGGGATGGGCTACCCCACAGGCTGTACGCCTCCCACGTCGGGCAGCACTCTGCTGCCAGCATTCTGATCTGGAGAAAGAGATGGTAGGAAGAGTACCAGATAAACTATGGTCAAAACATGATACTGACGTAGGTTTCATTCAGTCCGCACAACCGGTGGAAGTTCATCTTAAACCAGGGTGTAGGCCTCCCTGGAAACCACAATACCCCCTGAAACTGGAAGCAGAGGCTGGGATTCAGCCAACAATACAGAGCTTATTGGAAGCAGGAGTGCTGGTCGAAGAGCCAAATCCATGCAGCAATACCCCGATTTTGCCAATCAAAAAGGCTGATAAGAGTAAGTATCGATTGGTGCATGATCTTAGAGCTTTAAATGAGGTTGTAGAAGATTTTCCAGCGGAGGTTCCAAATCCACACACTCTCTTATCGAACGTTCCACCTGATGCAAAGTGGTTTACAGTGGTTGACTTGTGTTCTGCATTTTTCAGTGTACCATTGAGTGAAAGCAGTCGACATCTTTTCGCATTCACGTACAGGGGTCAGTCCTATACGTACACACGAATACCGATGGGATTCAAGCACAGTCCTCACTTGTTCAACAAAATCCTGAAAGAGGATATGGAGGATTTGGCAAGTAAGATTACAAGTACTGTTCTCCAGTATGTTGACGATTTAATCCTCTGTGCACCGGATTTGGAAACATGTCATGAAGACTCCATCACCTTGTTGACACTGTTGGCTGAAAGAGGCCATAAAGCATCGCTGAAAAAGCTGCAGTACTGTAAAGATCGAGTGGAGTATTTGGGCAGATTGATTACAGAGGGGACGCGCGCTGTGTCTCCATCTCAATTGGAAGCAGTGTCCAAGGCCCCCAAACCAACCACAGTCAGGGAAATGTTGACCTATTTAGGGCTGACAGGGTACAGTGCAGAGTGGATAGATGGGTATTCAAGAATTGTGCAGCCTCTAAGAAATATGGTAAAGCAGAAGGGACTGACAATTTAAGGGAAAAACTTGTGTGGACCTCAGAGGGTCACATGCCATTTGAAACTATCAAAGTGTTGTTGCAGCAGGCTCCTGCACTTGCTCTCCCGGACTATGAGAAGACATTTCTGCTGTATGTTTCCTGTCGACAAGATCACGCCTGCGGGGCTCTGACCCAGAGAACAGGTGTGGGAACGCATGCTCAGCCTATTGCGTACTACTCTGTGGCTTTAACACCAGTTGAACTGGGTCTTCCAACTTGTTATCGTCATTTGGCTGCAGCACATTTGATGTATGAAAAAGCGTCAGCGATAACTATGGGCTATCCCATAGAGAATCTCATCACAAGTTGGTGAATTTAATTGAGAGAGGCAAGTTTGTATTGACAGCACAACGCCTCAGCGACTTTCACAGATTGCTTGAGTATCCGGATGTGACCGTGCGCGTCTGTAAAGTGAAGAATCCAGCCGATTCCATTCCACTGCCTGGTGAAGGGGAACCACATGAGTGAGTGGCGGAGGCTGAACGTTACGCCAAGCTGAGGTTTGATTTGAGTGCAGTTCCTCTTGAGCATGCAGAGGTGACTTTGTTTGTGGATGGCTCCTGCTACAGAGAGGGGGATGCCCTCAAAGCAGGTTTTGCCGTGGTTCAGGAGAGGAATGGTAACATGGAGGTGTTGTGTGCCCAGGAGTGCACTCAACCCTGCTCGGCTCAGCTGGCAGAGCTGAAGGCTTTGACCAGTGCTTGTGAACTAGCCGAAGGCAAGCGAGCCAATGTGTATACGGATTCAGCTTTTGCACATGGGGTCTGTCATCTGTTTGGGGCTGCATGGAAAGGGCGAGGATTTAGAAAAGCTGATGGTTCTCCCGTGGTGCACGGTGAACAGATTAGGAAGTTGTTGATGGCTATGATGAAACCAACAGCTCTGGCCATCATTAAGTGTGCGGCGCACAAGAAAGATGCCTCAATGGTCACGCGAGGCAATGCAGCTGCAGACAGCGCTGCAAAAAGGGCTGCTGCAGCAGGCACGAGAGCTATTCTGGCTGCTTATGCCACCGAACTCGAAAATCAGATCACCTCTAAGGATTTGTCTTTGTTACAGGAGGAGGTTTCAGAAGCTGAACGCCAGCTCTGGATGCAGAGAGGAGCAGTGAAAGACAGTGACGGGCTATGGAGGAACCATGAGGGGCTGTTTGTGGCTCCGACTGGGTTGTTGTCCTTGCTGATAAACGAGGCTCATGGGCTAAGCCATGAGTCGAGGGGGGAAGTGATTAGGAGAATCAGAGAGTGGAATTTTTGGGCTCCAAAGTTACAACAACATGTGGATGATGTGATAAGTCGGTGTGAAACTTGTCTCCAGTGTAACATTCGGCGTGGAATGGTGCCGCCTGCTGGACACCTTCCCATCCCTGAGGGGCCATTCATGCATTTGACAATGGACTTTGTGGACATGGTGCGTCCGGTACAGGGCAAGCGATATCTGCTGGTGGTCATTGATCGCTTCAGCCGGTGGGTCGAGGCGACACCTTCGAAACACAAAACCGCTGAGACGGTGGCGAAATTTTTGTGTCGAGAGGTGATTCCGCGCTTTGGGATCCCTCTGAAGATCAGCTCAGATAATGGGAAAGAGTTTGTTGACAAAACAGTGAAATGTGTCTTACAAAAACTGGGAGTGAAACAGAGGTTTGGCAGTGTGTACTGCCCGACGTCACAGTCCGATGTTGAGAGGTGCAACGGGATTTTGAAAAACAAACTGCTGAAAATCTGCCAAAGCACAGGGTTAAACTGGATAGACACTTTGCCTCTGGCGCTCATGGCTTGTCGATCAAGTGCTCACAGAACGCTGAAACTAACACCGCATGAAGCTTTGCTTGGTCGACCGATGCCAGTGCCAATGTACACAGCAGTGAAGGGTCCATCTGTTGACATGTTGACAAATGACCTCAGTTTATACATCAAACAAATGACTAACATGCATAGGAGTATTTCCTCCCGTGTTGTCTCTCTGCAGGAAAAAAAGAAGCTCGAGAAGATCCAAACCATTCGTGAAGCCAGGTGATCTGGTGTATGTTAAAGTTTTCAGGAGAAAGTGGGACCACCCTCGGCGAGAGGGTCCGTACGAGGTGGTTAAAGCTACCGCCAGAGCCGTACAGGTTGAAGGTTCACCCACGTGGTATCATCTAAATCATTGTGTGAAAGCCCCAGAGGGGGAACCAGAGTTGGCAGTGGCCAAAAAGGAGAAGAATGAGGTTTCTGGAGAATGCCCAGAGGGGGAGGAAAGGGGTGACCCTGATCCTCTCCCTAAGTCTGGTCCTCGCATTGATTGTACTGATAGTATTACAGTTGACTATCCCCGAACCAGGGCCGTCCAGAGACGAAGGGCCCAGCAAGAGTAAGACCACAACCAAGAGAGGGAGGAGAGCTATAGGAGAAAAGGGAACAGAGGTCCAGGAGTGGACATCTCATTCTGCTGGAATGAAAGGAGTGATAACTGAGGTAGAGGATTATGAGGACGAAGAGATCAGTCTGGAAACGCTCCAGCAGAACAGCTGGTACCAGTGGGTCCAGTTTGCAAGCCGGATGAATGACAAGACTGATTGTTACATCTGCACCAAGGCTAAGCCAGATAAGTTTTTCGTGTTGAACACAGTGTTCAGTTGTCAGGAGTGTGATCGCATGCTGCAGACTGTTGAGCAGAATCCTAGACCTGGTGTAGAGCCGAATGTTTGCTATACTTGGGTTCACCATCTTATCGGGTGCTGAAGGACTTCTATGCTGAGGGAAAGACTAATACTTGAACGCTGTGGGGAGCTAGATGTGAGAATAGAGCAGAAGAATGCATTATTAGGGATGCCACAGGGTGCTCCCTTAATTCCTGTGGGCCAATTTGAATGCATTGAGAAAATGGGGACAGTGCCTGTGGGGAAAGTGAAACGAGAGAGATGTAGTCACCGGTGGAGGTTGCCAGCACTAAACTGCACCAAACCCAATGCTGTTTTGGTTGCCGGGGACACAGGACATGTGAAAATTGTGGGGTGTCCTTATTTCGATCAGACTATAGCCTTAGCGGATCATTTCTGGTGGTGTGGAGAACAACGCCTCCATTCAGTTCTTCCTGTAGGTTGGGCAGGCAGGTGTGCTCGGGTGCAGGTGGCGCAGGAGTTGATCACCTTCAAGGGTGAAGAGCGGGGAAGCAACAGTAGCATTAGATCTAAGAGGGCATACAATCCAGATCCTAAGGTTCACCTGGACTCAATTGGTCAACCCAGGGGAATCCCTAATGAATTTAAAGCTAGGAATGAAGTTGCATCAGGCTTTGAGTCTATCCTGCCCTGGATAACAGCTAATAAGAATACTGAGTGGATCAATTACATCTATTACAATCAACAGCGTTTCATTAATTACACTGATGTAGCTCTAGGTGCGTTGGGAGAGCAGGTGAGCGCCACTAGTGCTATGGCCTGGCAGAATCGTCAAGCTACTGATTGGATTTTGGCTGAGAAAGGAGGTGTGTGTGCTCTCATAGGTGAACACTGCTGCACCTACATTCCAGGTCACACTGCCCCAGATGGAGCGTTTACTGAGGCGATGAGGAAACTGAAAGCCCTTAAGATGGAGGTGAAGGAGAACGCTGGCAGGGATGCAAATGTGGGCTGGATAAGTTGGTTGGAGAACACTGTTAGTGGCTGGAAGCTGGGACTAATCAGATTGGTGATAACAGTGTCTGTAGGCGTAGTGATCATGGGATTCATCTTGTGTTGTTGCATTCCTCTGATGAGGTCTGTGGCCCTGAGGGCAGTATTTTAGAGTTAGCAACATTCATTTTAAGAAATGGTCAATTCCTGTGATTTGTCTTATGTTCGTTCTTTATTTTCCTCATACTCAGGTTCACTGCAGAGCTTAAACTGGGAGTTGCACCCGTGGATGAATGGAGGCCATCGCCCCTGGAAGTGGGAGAGACGCTCATCTGGGATTCGGCCTCCTTGATCGACGCGTGTGGCTGCCTGGGACATCTGTAGTGAACTATGTCTATGTGAACATTTGTTGTTGGCAGGGTGCAGAGAATCACCTCTTCTGAATGCAGGACCTTGTGTGCTTAGTTCAGTCTTAGTCTTTTTGTTCTGATCATTAGCGTAGCTATTAATTTAGAATGTTGATTTCAGGGGAGAGGTGTATAGTTGTACTTTAACTTAGTATAGTCTAGGTTAGATCTTTACGGGATTTAAAAATCCCGTGAGGGGGAAATTCTGTAGTGGAAAAAATTAGTATATGTTAGTGGGTTTAGGATACAGTTAGAGTAGAATAGATATTGTTTAGGCCTTGTTCATTTCTAGGGAATATGATTGTACAGGACGCTTGCTGGCCTTCGGTGGCTCCGAGGATATCTGACCGGTAGAGCAGAACAATTTGGGCAAAACATTCTGACCTGGTAACCAAAACAATGGAGTCAAAACAAGTGGCTGTAATCACAAATGTTTGCATTTGGTCTGACGCAAACTGAGGGATTAAAACACGCTCCCGAGGAATCTCGGGAGGAGAGTTCTTTGCCTGCCGTAGAGACAACTCGTTTTTCTGTGGTCAGGCCTTGGGCTCCCCGAGCGCTAGCAAGCATCCTCCTTGCAAGGAAGAAGGTGACTCCGCATATCTGCCTTTGCATTCTTTCATCTCAGCACTGAGAATAAATCTACAATTGATTGGCTGAAAACCTAAAGCTGCCTCGGCTTGAGTTCTTCTGAGTTGGGACATTTCTAACCACTACACCAGGATTTTTACTTCGACCTGGCATCACACACTGGGACCATTTCCTATCGAGCAACATAAAGTGAAGAAATTATTTAATAAAGACTTACCGTCACAGGGTAGCCAATAGTGCCAGCACTTGTCCTCAGACCTGCAAAACAAGCTTGGACCATTCCCTACCTTACAATGTAATACAATGTGTTACATTGACAGGGGGTCCCAGAATGCCAGGATTTGCAGTTTGACCTGGCATCACACACTGGGACCATTCTCTGTCTTACAATGAAAAAAAAAAGGAAACTTACATTGACAGGGGGTCCCAGAATGCCAGGACTATACCCCCAACCTGGCATCAAACACTGGGACCATTCCCTGTCTTACAATGCAATACACAAAATAAAAATAAAAAACAATAACCTTACATTGATAGGGTGTCCCAGAATACCAGGATTTTTATTTCGACCTGGCATCACACACTGGGACCTTTTACTATTGTGCAATATAAAGTGAAGGAATTAATTAATAAAGACTTACCTTCACAAATGCTGTCTTTTTTCCTGGGATGTCGGGCAAAACCAAAGAGCAGTCTGCCTCATAGCGGGAGCAAAGAGCCATGCATGTAGTTTGCATAGCATGCAATGACGAGGAGCGTAGCCCTGGGAACTGGCAAATTAGAAAAAACTAAATGGAAAAACATTCGAACATTCCAATTAAAGATATGTATTTCTAAAATATACTAAAAAGGAAATACAAATATTGACAGGGTGGCCCAAATGTGAAACAATCAGTGACCTCAGTTTAAATATGACCACAAAACAGCATGTGTACATGACAACAAAACACTCTCGTTTCTGTAACTGCATGTCAGCCCACAATCACCAAATCAACCATATACTGAAGCGAAGACACAACAGGTTTCGTCCAATCTTCACTAACTTCTTTAGAAAACATGTTAAATGTTACCTATTGTCTTTTACCGAACAATATTAGCATAGTTACTTCACTGAAAAAGGTGCTCACAGCAAAATACACACATCTAAAGTGTTCTAGCATTACTCCTCTATATTCCCTCTTCAACCAACGATCCAAACAACTTTCCCGGGATTAAAAACGGCAGAAAATTACCTCTGCAAGTTGGCTAATGTCATGTCGGTCTAACGCTAAATGCTAATGCTACCTGGTTACCGTTACTAAGCAAACTAAACTTAGTAGACATAGCACCCTGAGGAGGATAAAATACATTTTCGATTATATGGATAATAATCATAAGACAATGCTGGCACACTGTGATAAATCCGATCCTGAGTCCATACTCACTGCGGAAGATGATGTACTTTATCGTCCCGCCACAGTTGCCCTAACCGCTCTACGTCCGTCTCTTCTTTGGCTCCTCCCGACATCCCAGTACAAACGACCAGTCCGCCCCCTAGCGGCAGCTACGAGTCGTGCATTTAGTTTACGTGGCATGCAATGACATGGAGCGTAGCCCTGGGAACTGGTAAATTAGACAAAGTAAAAATGGAAAAACATTTGAATACTCCACTTTAAATTGTGCATTTTTGAAATATATTTAAAACTAAATATAAACACCGACAGGGTGGCCCAAATACTTAAAAAATGATCAGTGACACCACTATGACAAGAAAACGGCATGAGTACATGACAACAAAATACTGCCGTTGCTGTGACTGCATGTTTCCACTGTGATGCAGAGCCACAAAACAGGCCGCTACGTCAGCCCACAATCACCACATCAACCATATAATAAAGCTAAGGCACAACAGCTGTCGCCCGTGTTTCACTTACAGGACTTGCTTGGAAATATGTTAAATAGCAATGGACCATTCACTGAATGGCAATGAAAAAAAAAAAAAAACTTACTTTGATAGGGGGTTCCAGAACGCCAGGATTTGCAATTTGACCTGGTATCACACACTGGGACCATTTCCTATCGAGCAATATAAAGTGAAGAAATTAATTAATAAAGACTTACGGTCTTACTTACCGTAAGTTACATTGACAGGGGGTCCCAGATTGCCAGGATTTTCAGTTTGACCTGGCATCACACACTGGGACAATTCCCTATCTTACAATGAAAAACAAAGGAAACTTACATTGACAGGGGGTCGCAGAATGCCAGGATTTTTATTTCGACCTGGTATCACACACTGGGACCATTTCCTATCGAGCAATATCAAGTGAAGAAATTAATTAATAAAGACTTACCGTCACAGGGTGGCCAATAGTGCCAGCATTTGTCCTCAGACCTGCAACACAAGCTTGGACCATTCCCTACCTTACAATGTATTACAATATGTTACATTGACAGGGGGTCCCAGAATGCCAGGATTTGGAGTTTGACCTGGCATCACACACTGGGACCATTCTCTATCTTACAATGAAAAAAAAAAGGAAACTTACATTGACAGGGTGTCCCAGAATGCCAGGACTATACCCCCAACCTGGCATCAAACACTGGGACCATTCCCTGTCTTACAATACAATACAATACACAAAATTAAAAGAACCGAAAAACCTTACAATGATAGGGGGTCCTAGAATACCAGGATTTTGATTTCGACCTGGTATCACACACTGGGACCATTTCCTATCGAGCAAAATCAAGTGAAGAAATTAATAAAGACTTACCGTCACAAGGTGGCCAATAGTGCCAGTATTTGTCCTCAGACCTGCAAAACACCCTTGGACCATTCCCTACATTACAATGTAATACAATATGTTACATTGACAGGGGGTCCCAGAATGGCAGGATTTGGAGTTTGACCTGGCATCACACACTGGGACCATTCTCTGTCTTACAATGAAAAAAAAAAGGAAACTTACATTGACAGGGTGTCCCAGAATACCAGGACTATACCCCCAACTTGGTATCACACACTGGGATCATTCCCTGTCTTACAATGCAATACACAAAATAAAAATAAAAAACAATAACCTTACATTGACAGGGGGTCCCAGAAAACCAGGATTTGTATTTTGACCTGGCATCACACACTGGGACCATTCTCTGTCTTACAATGAAAAAAAAGGAAACTTACATTGATAGGGGGTCCCAGAATGCCAGGATTTAAACTTCGACCTGGCATCACACACTGGGACCATTTCCTATCGAGCAAAATCAAGTGAAGAAATTAATAAAGACTTACCGTCACAAGGTGGCCAATAGTGCCAGCATTTGTCCTCAGACCTGCAAAACGCTTGGACCATTCCCTACCTTACAATGTAATACAATGTGTTACATTGACAGGGGGTCCCAGAATGCCAGGATTTTGAGTTTGACCTGGAATCACACACTGGGACCATTCTCTGTCTTACAATAAAAAAGAAATAGGATACTTACATTGACAGGGTGTCCCAGAATGCCAGGACTATACCCCCAACCTGGCATCACACACTGGGACCATTCCCTGTCTTACAATACAATACAATACACAAAATTAAAAGAACCAAAAAACCTTACATTGATAGGGGGTCCCAGAATGCCAGGATTTTTATTTCGACCTGGTATCACACACTGGGACCATTTCCTATCGAGCAATATCAAGTGAAGAAATTAATTAATAAAGACTTACCGTCACAGCGTGGCCAATAGTGCCAGCATTTGTCCTCAGACCTGCAAAATACGCTTGGACCATTCCCCACCTTACAATGTAATACAATATGTTACATTGACAGGGGGTCCCAGAATTCCAGGATTTGCAGTTTGACCTAGCATCACACACTGGGACCATTCACTGTCTTACAATGAAAAAAAAAGGAAACTTACATTGACAGGGTGTCCCAGAATGCCAGGACTATACCCCCAACCTGGCATCACACACTGGGACCATTCCCTGTCTTACAATGCAATACACAAAATAAAAATAAAAAACAATAACCTTACATTGATAGGGGGTCCCAGAATACCAGGAATTGTATTTCGACCTGGTATCACACACTGGGACAATTTCCTATCGAGCAATATCAAGTGAAGAAATTAATTAATAAAAACTTACCGTCACAGGGTGGCCAATAGTGCCAGCATTTGTCCTCAGACCTGCAAAACAAGCTTGGACCATTCCCTACCTTACAATGTAATACAATATGTTACATTGACAGGGGGTCCCAGAATGCCAGGATTTAAACTTCGACCTGACATCACACACTGGGACCATTTCCTATCGAGCAATATAAAGTGAAGAAATTAATTAATAAAGACTTACGGTCTTACTTACCGTAAGTTACATTGACAGGGGGTCCCAGATTGCCAGGATTTTCAGTTTGACCTGGCATCACACACTGGGACCATTCTCTGTCTTACAATGAAAAACAAAGGAAACTTACATTGATAGGGGGTCCCAGAATGGCAGGATTTTTATTTCGACCTGGTATCACACACTGGAACCATTTCCTACCTTACAATGTAATACACAAAATAAAAATAAAAAACAATAACCTTACATTGATAGAGGGTCCAAAAATACCAGGATTTTAATTTCCACCTAGTATCACACACTGGGACCATTTCCTATCGAGCAACATAAAGTGAAGAAATTAAATAATAAAGACTTACCGTCACAGGGTGGCCAATAGTGCCAGCATTTGTCCTCAGACCTGCAAAACACGCTTGGACCATTCCCCACCACAATGTGTTACATTGACAGGGGGTCCCAGAATGCCAGGATTTTTATTTCGACCTGGTATCACACACTGGGACCATTCACTGTCTTACAATGAAAAAAAAAAGGAAACTTACATTGACAGGGTGTCCCAGAATGCCAGGACTATACCCCCAACCTGGCATCACACACTGGGACCATTCCCTGTTTTACAATGCAATACACAAAATAAAAAAAAAAAACAATAACCTTACATTGATAGGGGGTCCCAGAATACCAGGAATTGTATTTCGACCTGGTATCACACACTGGGACCATTTCCTATCGAGCAATATCAAGTGAAGAAATTAATTAATAAAGACTTACCGTCACAGGGTGGCCAATAGTGCCAGCATTTGTCCTCAGACCTGCAAAACACGCTTGGACCATTCCCTACCCTACAATGTAATACAATATGTTACATTGACAGGAGGTCCCAGAATGCCAGGATTTTTATTTCGACCTGGCATCACACACTGGGACCATTTCCTATCGAGCAATATCAAGTGAAGAAATTAATTAATAAAGACTTACCGTCACAGGGTGGCCAATAGTGCCAGCATTTGTCCTCAGACCTGCAAAACACGCTTGGACCATTCCCCACCACAATGTGTTACATTGACAGGGGGTCCCAGAATGCCAGGATTTTTATTTCGACCTGGTATCACACACTGGGACCGTTCACTGTCTTACAATGAAAAAAAAAAGGAAACTTACATTGACAGGGTGTCCCAGAATGCCAGGACTATACCCCCAACCTGGCATCACACACTGGGACCATTCCCTTTCTTACAATGCAATACACAAAATAAAAATAAAAAACAATAACCTTACATTGATAGGGGGTCCCAGAATACCAGGATTTTTATTTCGACCTGGCATCACACACTGGGACCATTTCCTATCGTGCAATATAAAGTGAAGGAATTAAGAAATAAAGACATACCTTCACAAATGCTGTCTTTTTTCCTGGGATGTCGGGCAAAACCAAAGAGCAGTCTGCCTCATAGCGGGAGCAAAGAGCCATGCATGTAGTTTGCATAGCATGCAATGACGAGGAGCGTAGCACTGGGAACTGGCAAATTAGAAAAAACTAAATGGAAAAACATTCGAACATTGCAATTAAAGATATGTATTTCTAAAATATACTAAAAAAGAAATACAAATATTGACAGGGTGGCCCAAATGTTCAACAATCAGTGACCTCAGTTTAAATATGACCACAAAACAGCATGTGTACATGACAACAAAACACTCTCGTTTCTGTAACTGCATGTCAGCCCACAATCACCAAATCAACCATATACTGAAGCGAAGGCACAACAGGTTTCGTCCAATCTTCACTAACTTCTTTAGAAAACATGTTAAATGTTACCTATTGTCTTTTACAGGAACAATATTAGCATAGTTACTTCACTGAAAAAGGTGCTCACAGCAAAATACACACATCTAAAGTGTTCTAGCGTTACTGCTCTATATTCCCTCTTCAATCAACGACCCAAACAACTTTCCCGGGATTAAAAACGGCAGAAAATTACCTCTGCAAGTTGGCTAATGTCATGTCGGTCTAACGCTAAATGCTAATGCTACCTGGTTACCGTTACTAAGCAAACTAAACTTAGTAGACATAGCACCCTGAGGAGGATAAAATACATTTTCGATTATATGGATAATAATCATAAGACAATGCTGGCACACTGTGATAAATCCGATCCTGAGTCCATACTCACTGCGGAAGATGATGTACTTTATCGTCCCGCCACAGTTGCCCTGACCGCTCTACGTCCGTCTCTTCTTTGGCTCCTCCCGACATCCCAGTACAAACGACCAGTCCGCCCCCTAGCGGCAGCTACGAGTCGTGCATTTAGTTTACGTGGCATGCAATGACGTGGAGCGTAGCCCTGGGAACTGGTAAATTAGACAAAGTAAAAATGGAAAAACATTTGAATATTCCACTTTAAATTGTGCATTTTTGAAATATATTTAAAACTAAATATAAACACCGACAGGGTGGCCCAAATACTTAAAAAATGATCAGTGACACCACTATGACCACAAAACAGCATGAGTACATGACAACAAAATACTGCCGTTGCTGTGACTGCATGTTTCCGCTGTGATGCAGAGCCACAAAACAGGCCGCTACGTCAGCCCACAATCACCACATCAACCATATAATGAAGCTAAGGCACAACAGCTGTCGCCCGTGTTTCACTTACAGGACTTGCTTGGAAATATGTTAATAAGCAATGGACCATTCACTGAATGGCAATGAAAAAAAAAAAAAAACTTACTTTGATAAGGGGTTCCAGAACGCCAGGATTTGCAATTTGACCTGGTATCACACACTGGGACCATTTCCTATCGAGCAATATAAAGTAAAGAAATTAATTAATTAAGACTTACCGTCACAGGGTGGCCAATAGTGCCAGCATTTGTCCTCAGACCTGCAAAACAAGCTTGGACCATTCCCTACCTTACAATGTAATACAATATGTTACACTGACAGGGGGTCCCAGAATGCCAGGATTTTTACTTCGACCTGGTATCACACACTGGGACCATTTCCTATCGAGCAATATCAAGTGAAGAAATTAATTAATAAAGACTTACCGTCACAGCGTGGCCAATAGTGCCAGCATTTGTCCTCAGACCTGCAAAATACGCTTGGACCATTCCCCACCTTACAATGTAATACAATATGTTACATTGACAGGGGGTCCCAGAATTCCAGGATTTGCAGTTTGACCTAGCATCACACACTGGGACCATTCACTGTCTTACAATGTAATACAATATGTTACATTGACAGGGAGTCCCAGAATGCCAGGATTTAAACTTCGACCTGACATCACACACTGGGACCATTTCCTATCGAGCAATATAAAGTGAAGAAATTAATTAATAAAGACTTACGGTCTTACTTACCGTAAGTTACATTGACAGGGGGTCCCAGATTGCCAGGATTTTCAGTTTGACCTGGCATCACACACTGGGACCATTCCCTATCTTACAATGAAAAACAAAGGAAACTTACATTGATAGGGGGTCCCAGAATGCCAGGATTTTTATTTCGACCTGGTATCACACACTGGGACCATTCCCTACCTTACAATGTAATACACAAAATAAAAATAAAAAACAATAACCTTACATTGATAGGGGGTCCAAAAATACCAGGATTTTAATTTCCACCTGGTATCAAACACTGGGACCATTTCCTATCGAGCAACATAAAGTGAAGAAATTAAATAATAAAGACTTACCGTCACAGGGTGGCCAATAGTGCCAGCATTTGTCCTCAGACCTGCAAAACACGCTTGGACCATTCCCCACCACAATGTGTTACATTGACAGGGGGTCCCAGAATGCCAGGATTTTTATTTCGACCTGGTATCACACACTGGGACCATTCACTGTCTTACAATGAAAAAAAAAAGGAAACTTACATTGACAGGGTGTCCCAGAATGCCAGGACTATACCCCCAACCTGGCATCACACACTGGGACCATTCCCTGTCTTACAATGCAATACACAAAATAAAAACAAAAAACAATAACCTTACATTGATAGGGGGTCCCAGAATACCAGGAATTGTATTTCGACCTGGTATCACACACTGGGACCATTTCCTATCGAGCAATATCAAGTGAAGAAATTAATTAATAAAGACTTACCGTCACAGGGTGGCCAATAGTGCCAGCATTTGTCCTCAGACCTGCAAAACACGCTTGGACCATTCCCTACCCTACAATGTAATACAATATGTTACATTGACAGGGGGTCCCAGAATGCCAGGATTTTTATTTCGACCTGGCATCACACACTGGGACCATTCCCTATCGAGCAATATCAAGTGAAGAAATTAATAAAGACTTACCGTCACAAGGTGGCCAATAGTGCCAGCATTTGTCCTCAGACCTGCAAAACAAGCTTGGACCATTCCCTACCTTACAATGTAATACAATGTGTTACATTAACAGGGGGTCCCAGAATGCCAGGATTTTCAGTTTGACCTGGAATCACACACTGGGACCATTCTCTGTCTTACAATGAAAAAAAAAAGGAAACTTACATTGACAGGGTGTCCCAGAATGCCAGGACTATACCCCCAACCTGGCATCAAACACTGGGACCATTCCCTGTCTTACAATACAATACACAAAATTAAAAGAACCAAATAACCTTACATTGATAGGGGGTCCTAGAATACCAGGATTTTTATTTCGACCTGGTATCACACACTGGGACCATTTCCTATCGAGCAATATCAAGTGAAGGAATTAATTAATAAAGACTTACCGTCACAGGGTGGCCAATAGTGCCAGCATTTGTCCTCAGACCTGCAAAACACGCTTGGACCATTCCCCACCACAATGTGTTACATTGACAGGGGGTCCCAGAATGCCAGGATTTTTATTTCGACCTGGTATCACACACTGGGACCGTTCACTGTCTTACAATGAAAAAAAAAAGGAAACTTACATTGACAGGGTGTCCCAGAATGCCAGGACTATACCCCCAACCTGGCATCACACACTGGGACCATTCCCTTTCTTACAATGCAATACACAAAATAAAAATAAAAAACAATAACCTTACATTGATAGGGGGTCCCAGAATACCAGGATTTTTATTTCGACCTGGCATCACACACTGGGACCATTTCCTATCGTGCAATATAAAGTGAAGGAATTAAGAAATAAAGACATACCTTCACAAATGCTGTCTTTTTTCCTGGGATGTCGGGCAAAACCAAAGAGCAGTCTGCCTCATAGCGGGAGCAAAGAGCCATGCATGTAGTTTGCATAGCATGCAATGACGAGGAGCGTAGCACTGGGAACTGGCAAATTAGAAAAAACTAAATGGAAAAACATTCGAACATTGCAATTAAAGATATGTATTTCTAAAATATACTAAAAAAGAAATACAAATATTGACAGGGTGCCCCAAATGTTCAACAATCAGTGACCTCAGTTTAAATATGCCCACAAAACAGCATGTGTACATGACAACAAAACACTCTCGTTTCTGTAACTGCATGTCAGCCCACAATCACCAAATCAACCATATACTGAAGCGAAGGCACAACAGGTTTCGTCCAATCTTCACTAACTTCTTTAGAAAACATGTTAAATGTTACCTATTGTCTTTTACAGGAACAATATTAGCATAGTTACTTCACTGAAAAAGGTGCTCACAGCAAAATACACACATCTAAAGTGTTCTAGCGTTACTGCTCTATATTCCCTCTTCAATCAACGACCCAAACAACTTTCCCGGGATTAAAAACGGCAGAAAATTACCTCTGCAAGTTGGCTAATGTCATGTCGGTCTAACGCTAAATGCTAATGCTACCTGGTTACCGTTACTAAGCAAACTAAACTTAGTAAACATAGCACCCTGAGGAGGATAAAATACATTTTCGATTATATGGATAATAATCATAAGACAATGCTGGCACACTGTGATAAATCCGATCCTGAGTCCATACTCACTGCGGAAGATGATGTACTTTATCGTCCCGCCACAGTTGCCCTGACCGCTCTACGTCCGTCTCTTCTTTGGCTCCTCCCGACATCCCAGTACAAACGACCAGTCCGCCCCCTAGCGGCAGCTACGAGTCGTGCATTTAGTTTACGTGGCATGCAATGACGTGGAGCGTAGCCCTGGGAACTGGTAAATTAGACAAAGTAAAAATGGAAAAACATTTGAATATTCCACTTTAAATTGTGCATTTTTGAAATATATTTAAAACTAAATATAAACACCGACAGGGTGGCCCAAATACTTAAAAAATGATCAGTGACACCACTATGACCACAAAACAGCATGAGTACATGACAACAAAATACTGCCGTTGCTGTGACTGCATGTTTCCGCTGTGATGCAGAGCCACAAAACAGGCCGCTACGTCAGCCCACAATCACCACATCAACCATATAATGAAGCTAAGGCACAACAGCTGTCGCCCGTGTTTCACTTACAGGACTTGCTTGGAAATATGTTAATAAGCAATGGACCATTCACTGAATGGCAATGAAAAAAAAAAAAACTTACTTTGATAGGGGGTTCCAGAACGCCAGGATTTGCAATTTGACCTGGTATCACACACTGGGACCATTTCCTATCGAGCAATATAAAGTGAAGAAATTAATTAATTAAGACTTACCGTCACAGGGTGGCCAATAGTGCCAGCATTTGTCCTCAGACCTGCAAAACAAGCTTGGACCATTCCCTACCTTACAATGTAATACAATATGTTACATTGACAGGGGGTCCCAGAATGCCAGGATTTAAACTTCGACCTGACATCACACACTGGGACCATTTCCTATCGAGCAATATAAAGTGAAGAAATTAATTAATAAAGACTTACGGTCTTACTTACCGTAAGTTACATTGACAGGGGGTCCCAGATTGCCAGGATTTTCAGTTTGACCTGGCATCACACACTGGGACCATTCCCTATCTTACAATGAAAAACAAAGGAAACTTACATTGATAGGGGGTCCCAGAATGCCAGGATTTTTATTTCGACCTGGTATCACACACTGGGACCATTTCCTATCGAGCAATATCAAGTGAAGAAATTAATTAATAAAGACTTACCGTCACAGGGTGGCCAATAGTGCCAGCATTTGTCCTCAGACCTGCAAAACAAGCTTGGACCATTCCCTACCTTACAATGTAATACACAAAATAAAAATTTACGTGGCATGCAATGACGTGGAACGTAGCCCTGGGAACTGGTAAATTAGACAAAGCAAAAATGGAAAAACATTTGAATACTCCACTTTAAATTGTGCATTTTTGAAATATATTTAAAACTAAATATAAACACCGACAGGGTGGCCCAAATACTTAAAAAATGATCAGTGACACCACTATGACAAATTAATTAATAAAGACTTACCGTCTTACTTATCGTAAGTTGCATTGACAGGGAGTCCCAGAATGTGAGGATTTAAACTTCAACCTGGCATTACACACTGGGACCATTTCATATCGAGCAATATAAAGTGAAGAAATTAATTAATAAAGACTTACCGTCTTACTTACAGTAAGTTACATTGACAGGGGGTCCCAGAATGCCAGGATTTTTACTTCGACCTGGTATCACACACTGGGACCATTTCCTGTCGAGCAATATCAAGCGAAGAAATTAATTAATAAAGACTTACCGTCACAGGGTGGCCAATAGTGCCAGCATTTGTCCTCAGACCTGCAAAACACGCTTGGACCATTCCCTACCTTACAATGTAATACAATATGTTACATTGACAGGGGGTCCCACAATGCCAGGATTTTTACTTCGACCTGGCATCACACACTGGGACCATTCTCTGTCTTACAATGAAAAAAAAAAGGAAACTTACATTGACAGGGGGTCCCAGAATGCCAGGACTATACCCCCAACCTGGCATCACACACTGGGAGCGTTCCCTGTCTTACAATGTAATACACAAAATAAAAATGAAAAACAATAACCTTACATTGATAGGGGGTCCAAGAATACCAGGATTTTTATTTCGACCTGGCATCACACACTGGGACCATTTTCTATCGAGCAATATCAAGTGAAGAAATTAATTAATAAAGACTTACCGTCACAGCGTGGCCAATAGTGCCAGCATTTGTCCTCAGACCTGCAAAACACGCTTGGACCATTCCCCACCACAATGTGTTACATTGACAGGGGGTCCCAGAATGCCAGGATTTTTATTTCGACCTGGTATCACACACTGGGACCATTCACTGTCTTACAATGAAAAAAAAAAGGAAACTTACATTGACAGGGTGTCCCAGAATGCCAGGACTATACCCCCAACCTGGCATCACACACTGGGACCATTCCCTGTCTTACAATGCAATACACAAAATAAAAACAAAAAACAATAACCTTACATTGATAGGGGGTCCCAGAATACCAGGAATTGTATTTCGACCTGGTATCACACACTGGGACCATTTCCTATCGAGCAATATCAAGTGAAGAAATTAATTAATAAAGACTTACCGTCACAGGGTGGCCAATAGTGCCAGCATTTGTCCTCAGACCTGCAAAACACGCTTGGACCATTCCCTACCCTACAATGTAATACAATATGTTACATTGACAGGGGGTCCCAGAATGCCAGGATTTTTATTTCGACCTGGCATCACACACTGGGACCATTCCCTATCGAGCAATATCAAGTGAAGAAATTAATAAAGACTTACCGTCACAAGGTGGCCAATAGTGCCAGCATTTGTCCTCAGACCTGCAAAACAAGCTTGGACCATTCCCTACCTTACAATGTAATACAATGTGTTACATTAACAGGGGGTCCCAGAATGCCAGGATTTTCAGTTTGACCTGGAATCACACACTGGGACCATTCTCTGTCTTACAATGAAAAAAAAAAGGAAACTTACATTGACAGGGTGTCCCAGAATGCCAGGACTATACCCCCAACCTGGCATCAAACACTGGGACCATTCCCTGTCTTACAATACAATACACAAAATTAAAAGAACCAAATAACCTTACATTGATAGGGGGTCCTAGAATACCAGGATTTTTATTTCGACCTGGTATCACACACTGGGACCATTTCCTATCGAGCAATATCAAGTGAAGGAATTAATTAATAAAGACTTACCGTCACAGGGTGGCCAATAGTGCCAGCATTTGTCCTCAGACCTGCAAAACACGCTTGGACCATTCCCCACCACAATGTGTTACATTGACAGGGGGTCCCAGAATGCCAGGATTTTTATTTCGACCTGGTATCACACACTGGGACCGTTCACTGTCTTACAATGAAAAAAAAAAGGAAACTTACATTGACAGGGTGTCCCAGAATGCCAGGACTATACCCCCAACCTGGCATCACACACTGGGACCATTCCCTTTCTTACAATGCAATACACAAAATAAAAATAAAAAACAATAACCTTACATTGATAGGGGGTCCCAGAATACCAGGATTTTTATTTCGACCTGGCATCACACACTGGGACCATTTCCTATCGTGCAATATAAAGTGAAGGAATTAAGAAATAAAGACATACCTTCACAAATGCTGTCTTTTTTCCTGGGATGTCGGGCAAAACCAAAGAGCAGTCTGCCTCATAGCGGGAGCAAAGAGCCATGCATGTAGTTTGCATAGCATGCAATGACGAGGAGCGTAGCACTGGGAACTGGCAAATTAGAAAAAACTAAATGGAAAAACATTCGAACATTGCAATTAAAGATATGTATTTCTAAAATATACTAAAAAAGAAATACAAATATTGACAGGGTGCCCCAAATGTTCAACAATCAGTGACCTCAGTTTAAATATGCCCACAAAACAGCATGTGTACATGACAACAAAACACTCTCGTTTCTGTAACTGCATGTCAGCCCACAATCACCAAATCAACCATATACTGAAGCGAAGGCACAACAGGTTTCGTCCAATCTTCACTAACTTCTTTAGAAAACATGTTAAATGTTACCTATTGTCTTTTACAGGAACAATATTAGCATAGTTACTTCACTGAAAAAGGTGCTCACAGCAAAATACACACATCTAAAGTGTTCTAGCGTTACTGCTCTATATTCCCTCTTCAATCAACGACCCAAACAACTTTCCCGGGATTAAAAACGGCAGAAAATTACCTCTGCAAGTTGGCTAATGTCATGTCGGTCTAACGCTAAATGCTAATGCTACCTGGTTACCGTTACTAAGCAAACTAAACTTAGTAAACATAGCACCCTGAGGAGGATAAAATACATTTTCGATTATATGGATAATAATCATAAGACAATGCTGGCACACTGTGATAAATCCGATCCTGAGTCCATACTCACTGCGGAAGATGATGTACTTTATCGTCCCGCCACAGTTGCCCTGACCGCTCTACGTCCGTCTCTTCTTTGGCTCCTCCCGACATCCCAGTACAAACGACCAGTCCGCCCCCTAGCGGCAGCTACGAGTCGTGCATTTAGTTTACGTGGCATGCAATGACGTGGAGCGTAGCCCTGGGAACTGGTAAATTAGACAAAGTAAAAATGGAAAAACATTTGAATATTCCACTTTAAATTGTGCATTTTTGAAATATATTTAAAACTAAATATAAACACCGACAGGGTGGCCCAAATACTTAAAAAATGATCAGTGACACCACTATGACCACAAAACAGCATGAGTACATGACAACAAAATACTGCCGTTGCTGTGACTGCATGTTTCCGCTGTGATGCAGAGCCACAAAACAGGCCGCTACGTCAGCCCACAATCACCACATCAACCATATAATGAAGCTAAGGCACAACAGCTGTCGCCCGTGTTTCACTTACAGGACTTGCTTGGAAATATGTTAATAAGCAATGGACCATTCACTGAATGGCAATGAAAAAAAAAAAAACTTACTTTGATAGGGGGTTCCAGAACGCCAGGATTTGCAATTTGACCTGGTATCACACACTGGGACCATTTCCTATCGAGCAATATAAAGTGAAGAAATTAATTAATTAAGACTTACCGTCACAGGGTGGCCAATAGTGCCAGCATTTGTCCTCAGACCTGCAAAACAAGCTTGGACCATTCCCTACCTTACAATGTAATACAATATGTTACATTGACAGGGGGTCCCAGAATGCCAGGATTTAAACTTCGACCTGACATCACACACTGGGACCATTTCCTATCGAGCAATATAAAGTGAAGAAATTAATTAATAAAGACTTACGGTCTTACTTACCGTAAGTTACATTGACAGGGGGTCCCAGATTGCCAGGATTTTCAGTTTGACCTGGCATCACACACTGGGACCATTCCCTATCTTACAATGAAAAACAAAGGAAACTTACATTGATAGGGGGTCCCAGAATGCCAGGATTTTTATTTCGACCTGGTATCACACACTGGGACCATTTCCTATCGAGCAATATCAAGTGAAGAAATTAATTAATAAAGACTTACCGTCACAGGGTGGCCAATAGTGCCAGCATTTGTCCTCAGACCTGCAAAACAAGCTTGGACCATTCCCTACCTTACAATGTAATACACAAAATAAAAATTTACGTGGCATGCAATGACGTGGAACGTAGCCCTGGGAACTGGTAAATTAGACAAAGCAAAAATGGAAAAACATTTGAATACTCCACTTTAAATTGTGCATTTTTGAAATATATTTAAAACTAAATATAAACACCGACAGGGTGGCCCAAATACTTAAAAAATGATCAGTGACACCACTATGACAAATTAATTAATAAAGACTTACCGTCTTACTTATCGTAAGTTGCATTGACAGGGAGTCCCAGAATGTGAGGATTTAAACTTCAACCTGGCATTACACACTGGGACCATTTCATATCGAGCAATATAAAGTGAAGAAATTAATTAATAAAGACTTACCGTCTTACTTACAGTAAGTTACATTGACAGGGGGTCCCAGAATGCCAGGATTTTTACTTCGACCTGGTATCACACACTGGGACCATTTCCTGTCGAGCAATATCAAGCGAAGAAATTAATTAATAAAGACTTACCGTCACAGGG
This sequence comes from Macropodus opercularis, assembly GCA_030770545.1. Classification (NCBI taxonomy): domain Eukaryota; kingdom Metazoa; phylum Chordata; class Actinopteri; order Anabantiformes; family Osphronemidae; genus Macropodus; species Macropodus opercularis. The sequence continues at coordinate 3,839,352 of CM061094.1, read as the reverse complement.
TGGCCAATAGTGCCAGCATTTGTCCTCAGACCTGCAAAACACGCTTGGACCATTCCCTACCTTACAATGTAATACAATATGTTACATTGACAGGGGGTCCCACAATGCCAGGATTTTTACTTCGACCTGGCATCACACACTGGGACCATTCTCTGTCTTACAATGAAAAAAAAAAGGAAACTTACATTGACAGGGGGTCCCAGAATGCCAGGACTATACCCCCAACCTGGCATCACACACTGGGAGCGTTCCCTGTCTTACAATGTAATACACAAAATAAAAATGAAAAACAATAACCATACATTGATAGGGGGTCCAAGAATACCAGGATTTTTATTTCGACCTGGCATCACACACTGGGACCATTTTCTATCGAGCAATATCAAGTGAAGAAATTAATTAATAAAGACTTACCGTCACAGCGTGGCCAATAGTGCCAGCATTTGTCCTCAGACCTGCAAAACACGCTTGGACCATTCCCCACCACAATGTGTTACATTGACAGGGGGTCCCAGAATGCCAGGATTTTTATTTCGACCTGGTATCACACACTGGGACCATTCACTGTCTTACAATGAAAAAAAAAAGGAAACTTACATTGACAGGGTGTCCCAGAATGCCAGGACTATACCCCCAACCTGGCATCACACACTGGGACCATTCCCTGTCTTACAATGCAATACACAAAATAAAAACAAAAAACAATAACCTTACATTGATAGGGGGTCCCAGAATACCAGGAATTGTATTTCGACCTGGTATCACACACTGGGACCATTTCCTATCGAGCAATATCAAGTGAAGAAATTAATTAATAAAGACTTACCGTCACAGGGTGGCCAATAGTGCCAGCATTTGTCCTCAGACCTGCAAAACACGCTTGGACCATTCCCTACCCTACAATGTAATACAATATGTTACATTGACAGGGGGTCCCAGAATGCCAGGATTTTTATTTCGACCTGGCATCACACACTGGGACCATTCCCTATCGAGCAATATCAAGTGAAGAAATTAATAAAGACTTACCGTCACAAGGTGGCCAATAGTGCCAGCATTTGTCCTCAGACCTGCAAAACAAGCTTGGACCATTCCCTACCTTACAATGTAATACAATGTGTTACATTAACAGGGGGTCCCAGAATGCCAGGATTTTCAGTTTGACCTGGAATCACACACTGGGACCATTCTCTGTCTTACAATGAAAAAAAAAAGGAAACTTACATTGACAGGGTGTCCCAGAATGCCAGGACTATACCCCCAACCTGGCATCAAACACTGGGACCATTCCCTGTCTTACAATACAATACACAAAATTAAAAGAACCAAATAACCTTACATTGATAGGGGGTCCTAGAATACCAGGATTTTTATTTCGACCTGGTATCACACACTGGGACCATTTCCTATCGAGCAATATCAAGTGAAGGAATTAATTAATAAAGACTTACCGTCACAGCGTGGCCAATAGTGCCAGCATTTGTCCTCAGACCTGCAAAACACGCTTGGACCATTCCCCACCACAATGTGTTACATTGACAGGGGGTCCCAGAATGCCAGGATTTTTATTTCGACCTGGTATCACACACTGGGACCGTTCACTGTCTTACAATGAAAAAAAAAAGGAAACTTACATTGACAGGGTGTCCCAGAATGCCAGGACTATACCCCCAACCTGGCATCACACACTGGGACCATTCCCTTTCTTACAATGCAATACACAAAATAAAAATAAAAAACAATAACCTTACATTGATAGGGGGTCCCAGAATACCAGGATTTTTATTTCGACCTGGCATCACACACTGGGACCATTTCCTATCGTGCAATATAAAGTGAAGGAATTAAGAAATAAAGACATACCTTCACAAATGCTGTCTTTTTTCCTGGGATGTCGGGCAAAACCAAAGAGCAGTCTGCCTCATAGCGGGAGCAAAGAGCCATGCATGTAGTTTGCATAGCATGCAATGACGAGGAGCGTAGCACTGAGAACTGGCAAATTAGAAAAAACTAAATGGAAAAACATTCGAACATTGCAATTAAAGATATGTATTTCTAAAATATACTAAAAAAGAAATACAAATATTGACAGGGTGCCCCAAATGTTCAACAATCAGTGACCTCAGTTTAAATATGCCCACAAAACAGCATGTGTACATGACAACAAAACACTCTCGTTTCTGTAACTGCATGTCAGCCCACAATCACCAAATCAACCATATACTGAAGCGAAGGCACAACAGGTTTCGTCCAATCTTCACTAACTTCTTTAGAAAACATGTTAAATGTTACCTATTGTCTTTTACAGGAACAATATTAGCATAGTTACTTCACTGAAAAAGGTGCTCACAGCAAAATACACACATCTAAAGTGTTCTAGCGTTACTGCTCTATATTCCCTCTTCAATCAACGACCCAAACAACTTTCCCGGGATTAAAAACGGCAGAAAATTACCTCTGCAAGTTGGCTAATGTCATGTCGGTCTAACGCTAAATGCTAATGCTACCTGGTTACCGTTACTAAGCAAACTAAACTTAGTAAACATAGCACCCTGAGGAGGATAAAATACATTTTCGATTATATGGATAATAATCATAAGACAATGCTGGCACACTGTGATAAATCCGATCCTGAGTCCATACTCACTGCGGAAGATGATGTACTTTATCGTCCCGCCACAGTTGCCCTGACCGCTCTACGTCCGTCTCTTCTTTGGCTCCTCCCGACATCCCAGTACAAACGACCAGTCCGCCCCCTAGCGGCAGCTACGAGTCGTGCATTTAGTTTACGTGGCATGCAATGACGTGGAGCGTAGCCCTGGGAACTGGTAAATTAGACAAAGTAAAAATGGAAAAACATTTGAATATTCCACTTTAAATTGTGCATTTTTGAAATATATTTAAAACTAAATATAAACACCGACAGGGTGGCCCAAATACTTAAAAAATGATCAGTGACACCACTATGACCACAAAACAGCATGAGTACATGACAACAAAATACTGCCGTTGCTGTGACTGCATGTTTCCGCTGTGATGCAGAGCCACAAAACAGGCCGCTACGTCAGCCCACAATCACCACATCAACCATATAATGAAGCTAAGGCACAACAGCTGTCGCCCGTGTTTCACTTACAGGACTTGCTTGGAAATATGTTAATAAGCAATGGACCATTCACTGAATGGCAATGAAAAAAAAAAAAACTTACTTTGATAGGGGGTTCCAGAACGCCAGGATTTGCAATTTGACCTGGTATCACACACTGGGACCATTTCCTATCGAGCAATATAAAGTGAAGAAATTAATTAATTAAGACTTACCGTCACAGGGTGGCCAATAGTGCCAGCATTTGTCCTCAGACCTGCAAAACAAGCTTGGACCATTCCCTACCTTACAATGTAATACAATATGTTACATTGACAGGGGGTCCCAGAATGCCAGGATTTAAACTTCGACCTGACATCACACACTGGGACCATTTCCTATCGAGCAATATAAAGTGAAGAAATTAATTAATAAAGACTTACGGTCTTACTTACCGTAAGTTACATTGACAGGGGGTCCCAGATTGCCAGGATTTTCAGTTTGACCTGGCATCACACACTGGGACCATTCCCTATCTTACAATGAAAAACAAAGGAAACTTACATTGATAGGGGGTCCCAGAATGCCAGGATTTTTATTTCGACCTGGTATCACACACTGGGACCATTTCCTATCGAGCAATATCAAGTGATGAAATTAATTAATAAAGACTTACCGTCACAGGGTGGCCAATAGTGCCAGCATTTGTCCTCAGACCTGCAAAACACGCTTGGACCATTCCCCACCACAATGTGTTACATTGACAGGGGGTCCCAGAATGCCAGGATTTTCAGTTTGACCTGGCATCACACACTGGGACCATTCTCTGTCTTACAATGCAATACACAAAATAAAAATAATAAACAATAACCTTACATTGATAGGGGGTCCCAGAATGCCAGGATTTTTACTTCGACCTGGTATCACACACTGGGACCATTTCCTATCGAGCAATATCAAGTGAAGAAATTAATTAATAAAGACTTACCGTCACAGCGTGGCCAATAGTGCCAGCATTTGTCCTCAGACCTGCAAAATACGCTTGGACCATTCCCCACCTTACAATGTAATACAATATGTTACATTGACAGGGGGTCCCAGAATTCCAGGATTTGCAGTTTGACTTAGCATCACACACTGGGACCATTCACTGTCTTACAATGTAATACAATATGTTACATTGACAGGGAGTCCCAGAATGCCAGGATTTAAACTTCGACCTGACATCACACACTGGGACCATTTCCTATCGAGCAATATAAAGTGAAGAAATTAATTAATAAAGACTTACGGTCTTACTTACCGTAAGTTACATTGACAGGGGGTCCCAGATTGCCAGGATTTTCAGTTTGACCTGGCATCACACACTGGGACCATTCTCTGTCTTACAATGAAAAACAAAGGAAACTTACATTGATAGGGGGTCCCAGAATGCCAGGATTTTTATTTCGACCTGGTATCACACACTGGGACCATTCCCTACCTTACAATGTAATACACAAAATAAAAATAAAAAACAATAACCTTACATTGATAGGGGGTCCAAAAATACCAGGATTTTAATTTCCACCTGGTATCACACACTGGGACCATTTCCTATCGAGCAACATAAAGTGAAGAAATTAAATAATAAAGACTTACCGTCACAGGGTGGCCAATAGTGCCAGCATTTGTCCTCAGACCTGCAAAACACGCTTGGACCATTCCCCACCACAATGTGTTACATTGACAGGGGGTCCCAGAATGCCAGGATTTTTATTTCGACCTGGTATCACACACTGGGACCATTCACTGTCTTACAATGAAAAAAAAAAGGAAACTTACATTGACAGGGTGTCCCAGAATGCCAGGACTATACCCCCAACCTGGCATCACACACTGGGACCATTCCCTGTCTTACAATGCAATACACAAAATAAAAACAAAAAACAATAACCTTACATTGATAGGGGGTCCCAGAATACCAGGAATTGTATTTCGACCTGGTATCACACACTGGGACCATTTCCTATCGAGCAATATCAAGTGAAGAAATTAATTAATAAAGACTTACCGTCACAGGGTGGCCAATAGTGCCAGCATTTGTCCTCAGACCTGCAAAACACGCTTGGACCATTCCCTACCCTACAATGTAATACAATATGTTACATTGACAGGGGGTCCCAGAATGCCAGGATTTTTATTTCGACCTGGCATCACACACTGGGACCATTTCCTATCGAGCAATATCAAGTGATGAAATTAATTAATAAAGACTTACCGTCACAGGGTGGCCAATAGTGCCAGCATTTGTCCTCAGACCTGCAAAACACGCTTGGACCATTCCCCACCACAATGTGTTACATTGACAGGGGGTCCCAGAATGCCAGGATTTTCAGTTTGACCTGGCATCACACACTGGGACCATTCTCTGTCTTACAATGCAATACACAAAATAAAAATAATAAACAATAACCTTACATTGATAGGGGGTCCCAGAATGCCAGGATTTTTACTTCGACCTGGTATCACACACTGGGACCATTTCCTATCGAGCAATATCAAGTGAAGAAATTAATTAATAAAGACTTACCGTCACAGCGTGGCCAATAGTGCCAGCATTTGTCCTCAGACCTGCAAAATACGCTTGGACCATTCCCCACCTTACAATGTAATACAATATGTTACATTGACAGGGGGTCCCAGAATTCCAGGATTTGCAGTTTGACTTAGCATCACACACTGGGACCATTCACTGTCTTACAATGTAATACAATATGTTACATTGACAGGGAGTCCCAGAATGCCAGGATTTAAACTTCGACCTGACATCACACACTGGGACCATTTCCTATCGAGCAATATAAAGTGAAGAAATTAATTAATAAAGACTTACGGTCTTACTTACCGTAAGTTACATTGACAGGGGGTCCCAGATTGCCAGGATTTTCAGTTTGACCTGGCATCACACACTGGGACCATTCTCTGTCTTACAATGAAAAACAAAGGAAACTTACATTGATAGGGGGTCCCAGAATGCCAGGATTTTTATTTCGACCTGGTATCACACACTGGGACCATTCCCTACCTTACAATGTAATACACAAAATAAAAATAAAAAACAATAACCTTACATTGATAGGGGGTCCAAAAATACCAGGATTTTAATTTCCACCTGGTATCACACACTGGGACCATTTCCTATCGAGCAACATAAAGTGAAGAAATTAAATAATAAAGACTTACCGTCACAGGGTGGCCAATAGTGCCAGCATTTGTCCTCAGACCTGCAAAACACGCTTGGACCATTCCCCACCACAATGTGTTACATTGACAGGGGGTCCCAGAATGCCAGGATTTTTATTTCGACCTGGTATCACACACTGGGACCATTCACTGTCTTACAATGAAAAAAAAAAGGAAACTTACATTGACAGGGTGTCCCAGAATGCCAGGACTATACCCCCAACCTGGCATCACACACTGGGACCATTCCCTGTCTTACAATGCAATACACAAAATAAAAACAAAAAACAATAACCTTACATTGATAGGGGGTCCCAGAATACCAGGAATTGTATTTCGACCTGGTATCACACACTGGGACCATTTCCTATCGAGCAATATCAAGTGAAGAAATTAATTAATAAAGACTTACCGTCACAGGGTGGCCAATAGTGCCAGCATTTGTCCTCAGACCTGCAAAACACGCTTGGACCATTCCCTACCCTACAATGTAATACAATATGTTACATTGACAGGGGGTCCCAGAATGCCAGGATTTTTATTTCGACCTGGCATCACACACTGGGACCATTCCCTATCGAGCAATATCAAGTGAAGAAATTAATAAAGACTTACCGTCACAAGGTGGCCAATAGTGCCAGCATTTGTCCTCAGACCTGCAAAACAAGCTTGGACCATTCCCTACCTTACAATGTAATACAATGTGTTACATTAACAGGGGGTCCCAGAATGCCAGGATTTTCAGTTTGACCTGGAATCACACACTGGGACCATTCTCTGTCTTACAATGAAAAAAAAAAGGAAACTTACATTGACAGGGTGTCCCAGAATGCCAGGACTATACCCCCAACCTGGCATCAAACACTGGGACCATTCCCTGTCTTACAATACAATACACAAAATTAAAAGAACCAAATAACCTTACATTGATAGGGGGTCCTAGAATACCAGGATTTTTATTTCGACCTGGTATCACACACTGGGACCATTTCCTATCGAGCAATATCAAGTGAAGGAATTAATTAATAAAGACTTACCGTCACAGGGTGGCCAATAGTGCCAGCATTTGTCCTCAGACCTGCAAAACACGCTTGGACCATTCCCCACCACAATGTGTTACATTGACAGGGGGTCCCAGAATGCCAGGATTTTTATTTCGACCTGGTATCACACACTGGGACCGTTCACTGTCTTACAATGAAAAAAAAAAGGAAACTTACATTGACAGGGTGTCCCAGAATGCCAGGACTATACCCCCAACCTGGCATCACACACTGGGACCATTCCCTTTCTTACAATGCAATACACAAAATAAAAATAAAAAACAATAACCTTACATTGATAGGGGGTCCCAGAATACCAGGATTTTTATTTCGACCTGGCATCACACACTGGGACCATTTCCTATCGTGCAATATAAAGTGAAGGAATTAAGAAATAAAGACATACCTTCACAAATGCTGTCTTTTTTCCTGGGATGTCGGGCAAAACCAAAGAGCAGTCTGCCTCATAGCGGGAGCAAAGAGCCATGCATGTAGTTTGCATAGCATGCAATGACGAGGAGCGTAGCACTGGGAACTGGCAAATTAGAAAAAACTAAATGGAAAAACATTCGAACATTGCAATTAAAGATATGTATTTCTAAAATATACTAAAAAAGAAATACAAATATTGACAGGGTGCCCCAAATGTTCAACAATCAGTGACCTCAGTTTAAATATGCCCACAAAACAGCATGTGTACATGACAACAAAACACTCTCGTTTCTGTAACTGCATGTCAGCCCACAATCACCAAATCAACCATATACTGAAGCGAAGGCACAACAGGTTTCGTCCAATCTTCACTAACTTCTTTAGAAAACATGTTAAATGTTACCTATTGTCTTTTACAGGAACAATATTAGCATAGTTACTTCACTGAAAAAGGTGCTCACAGCAAAATACACACATCTAAAGTGTTCTAGCGTTACTGCTCTATATTCCCTCTTCAATCAACGACCCAAACAACTTTCCCGGGATTAAAAACGGCAGAAAATTACCTCTGCAAGTTGGCTAATGTCATGTCGGTCTAACGCTAAATGCTAATGCTACCTGGTTACCGTTACTAAGCAAACTAAACTTAGTAAACATAGCACCCTGAGGAGGATAAAATACATTTTCGATTATATGGATAATAATCATAAGACAATGCTGGCACACTGTGATAAATCCGATCCTGAGTCCATACTCACTGCGGAAGATGATGTACTTTATCGTCCCGCCACAGTTGCCCTGACCGCTCTACGTCCGTCTCTTCTTTGGCTCCTCCCGACATCCCAGTACAAACGACCAGTCCGCCCCCTAGCGGCAGCTACGAGTCGTGCATTTAGTTTACGTGGCATGCAATGACGTGGAGCGTAGCCCTGGGAACTGGTAAATTAGACAAAGTAAAAATGGAAAAACATTTGAATATTCCACTTTAAATTGTGCATTTTTGAAATATATTTAAAACTAAATATAAACACCGACAGGGTGGCCCAAATACTTAAAAAATGATCAGTGACACCACTATGACCACAAAACAGCATGAGTACATGACAACAAAATACTGCCGTTGCTGTGACTGCATGTTTCCGCTGTGATGCAGAGCCACAAAACAGGCCGCTACGTCAGCCCACAATCACCACATCAACCATATAATGAAGCTAAGGCACAACAGCTGTCGCCCGTGTTTCACTTACAGGACTTGCTTGGAAATATGTTAATAAGCAATGGACCATTCACTGAATGGCAATGAAAAAAAAAAAAACTTACTTTGATAGGGGGTTCCAGAACGCCAGGATTTGCAATTTGACCTGGTATCACACACTGGGACCATTTCCTATCGAGCAATATAAAGTGAAGAAATTAATTAATTAAGACTTACCGTCACAGGGTGGCCAATAGTGCCAGCATTTGTCCTCAGACCTGCAAAACAAGCTTGGACCATTCCCTACCTTACAATGTAATACAATATGTTACATTGACAGGGGGTCCCAGAATGCCAGGATTTAAACTTCGACCTGACATCACACACTGGGACCATTTCCTATCGAGCAATATAAAGTGAAGAAATTAATTAATAAAGACTTACGGTCTTACTTACCGTAAGTTACATTGACAGGGGGTCCCAGATTGCCAGGATTTTCAGTTTGACCTGGCATCACACACTGGGACCATTCCCTATCTTACAATGAAAAACAAAGGAAACTTACATTGATAGGGGGTCCCAGAATGCCAGGATTTTTATTTCGACCTGGTATCACACACTGGGACCATTTCCTATCGAGCAATATCAAGTGAAGAAATTAATTAATAAAGACTTACCGTCACAGGGTGGCCAATAGTGCCAGCATTTGTCCTCAGACCTGCAAAACAAGCTTGGACCATTCCCTACCTTACAATGTAATACACAAAATAAAAATTTACGTGGCATGCAATGACGTGGAACGTAGCCCTGGGAACTGGTAAATTAGACAAAGCAAAAATGGAAAAACATTTGAATACTCCACTTTAAATTGTGCATTTTTGAAATATATTTAAAACTAAATATAAACACCGACAGGGTGGCCCAAATACTTAAAAAATGATCAGTGACACCACTATGACAAATTAATTAATAAAGACTTACCGTCTTACTTACAGTAAGTTACATTGACAGGGGGTCCCAGAATGCCAGGATTTTTACTTCGACCTGGTATCACACACTGGGACCATTTCCTGTCGAGCAATATCAAGCGAAGAAATTAATTAATAAAGACTTACCGTCACAGGGTGGCCAATAGTGCCAGCATTTGTCCTCAGACCTGCAAAACACGCTTGGACCATTCCCTACCTTACAATGTAATACAATATGTTACATTGACAGGGGGTCCCACAATGCCAGGATTTTTACTTCGACCTGGCATCACACACTGGGACCATTCTCTGTCTTACAATGAAAAAAAAAAGGAAACTTACATTGACAGGGGGTCCCAGAATGCCAGGACTATACCCCCAACCTGGCATCACACACTGGGAGCGTTCCCTGTCTTACAATGTAATACACAAAATAAAAATGAAAAACAATAACCTTACATTGATAGGGGGTCCAAGAATACCAGGATTTTTATTTCGACCTGGCATCACACACTGGGACCATTTTCTATCGAGCAATATCAAGTGAAGAAATTAATTAATAAAGACTTACCGTCACAGCGTGGCCAATAGTGCCAGCATTTGTCCTCAGACCTGCAAAACATGCTTGGACCATTCCCCACCTTACAATGTAATACAATATGTTACATTGACAGGGGGTCCCAGAATTCCAGGATTTGCAGTTTGACCTAGCATCACACACTGGGACCATTCACTGTCTTACAATGAAAAACAAAGGAAACTTACATTGACAGGGTGTCCCAGAATGCCAGGACTATACCCCCAACCTGGCATCACACACTGGGACCATTCCCTGTCTTACAATGCAATACACAAAATAAAAATAAAAAACAATAACCTTACATTGATAGGGGGTCCCAGAATACCAGGATTTTTATTTCGACCTGGCATCACACACTGGGACCATTTCCTATCATGCAATATAAAGTGAAGGAATTAATTAATAAAGACTTACCTTCACAAATGCTGTCTTTTTTCTTGGGATGTCGGGCAAAACCAAAGAGCAGTCTGCCTCATAGCGGGAGCAAAGAGCCATGCATGTAGTTTGCATAGCATGCAATGACGAGGAGCGTAGCACTGGGAACTGGCAAATTAGAAAAAACTAAATGGAAAAACATTTGAACATTCCAATTAAAGATATGTATTTCTAAAATATACTTAAAAAGAAATACAAATATTGACAGGGTGGCCCAAATGTTCAACAATCAGTGACCTCAGTGTAAATATGACCACAAAACAGCATGTGTACATGACAACAAAACACTCTCGTTTCTGTAACTGCATGTCAGCCCACAATCACCAAATCAACCATATACTGAAGCGAAGGCACAACAGGTTTCGTCCAATCTTCACTAACTTCTTTAGAAAACATGTTAAGTGTTACCTATTGTCTTTTACCGAACAATATTAGCATAGTTACTTCACTGAAAAAGGTGCTCACAGCAAAATACACACATCTAAAGTGTTCTACCATTACTGCTCTATATTCCCTCTTCAACCAACGATCCAAACAACTTTCCCGGGATTAAAAACGGCAGAAAATTACCTCTGCAAGTTGGCTAATGTCATGTCGGTCTAACGCTAAATGCTAATGCTACCTGGTTACCGTTACTAAGCAAACTAAACTTAGGAAACATAGCACCCTGAGGAGGATAAAATACATTTTCGATTATATGGTTAATAATCATAAGACAATGCTGGCACACTGTGATAAATCCGATCCTGAGTCCATACTCACTGCGGAAGATAATGTACTTTATTGTCCCGCCACAGTTGCCCTGGCCGCTCTACGTCCGTCTCTTCTTTGGCTCCTCCCGACATCCCACTACAAACGACCAATCCGCCCCCTAGCGGCAGCTACGAGTCGTGCATTTAGTTTAAGTGGCATGCAATGACGTGGAGCGTAGCCCTGGGAACTGGTAAATTAGACAAAGCAAAAATGGAAAAACATTTGAATACTCCACTTTAAATTGTGCATTTCTGAAATATATTTAAAACTAAATATAAACACTGGGTGGCCCAAATACTTAAAAAATGATCAGTGACACCACTATGACCACAAAACAGCATGAGTGCATGACAACAAAATACTGCCGTTGCTGTGACTGCATGTTTCCCCAGTGATGCAGAGCCACAAAACAGGCCGCTATGTCAGCCCACAATCACCACATCAACCATATAATAAAGCTAAGGCACAACAGCTGTCGCCCGTGCTTCACTTACAGGACTTGCTTAGAAAATATGTTAAATAGCAATGGACCAATACCTGACTCGCAATGAAAAAAAAGTAAACTTGCATTGATGGGGGTCCCAGAATGCCAGGATTTTTTCTTCGACCTGGCATCACACACCGGGAACATTCCCTGTATTACAATGAAAAAAATCAAACTTACATTGACAGGGGATCCCAGAATGCCAGGACTATACCCCCAACCTGGTATCACACACTGGGACCATTCCCTGTCTTACAATGCAACACACAAAATAAAAACACACAAACAATGAATGCCAGATTTTTACTTTGAAACGGTATCACACACTGGGACCATTTCCTGTTTTGGAACATAAAGTGAAGAAATTAATAGATAAAGAGTTACCGTCACAGGGTGTCTAATAGTGCCAGCATTTGTCCTTAGATCTGCAAAACACCCTTGGACGTATACCTAATTTACAATGTATTACAATATGTTACATTGACAGGGGGTCCCAGAATGCCACGACTATACCCTCAACCTGGTATCACACACTGGGACCACACCATTTTCTATTGTTCAAAATAAAGTGAAGAAATTAATAAATAAAGACTTACCGTCACAGGGTTTTCTGCAACTGCGTCTTTGCCCCGTGACGCAGAGTCATAACAGAGGCCGCTACGTCAGTCCACAATTACCAAATCAACCATTTACTGTAGCTAACGCACAACAGGTGTCGCCTGTGCTTCACTTACAGGACTTTCTTAAAAAATATGTTACATATTAGCTATTGTCTACTACCGAACAATATTAGCATAGTTCATTCACTGAAAAATGTGCTCAAGACATTATACGGGCATCTTCCTGCCAATTTCCTTGCAGCTTAACCACTAAACTAAATGCACCTGAATTACAAGAGCATGGATGTAAACTAAATTCTTCTCTTATTATCACTACATTTCTTCAGAAAATAGAACATGACAAATCGGCACAGAAATAAGCGTTTTTGTCTCTGCTGTACGGACATTTTTACTTTTGTAGTAGAAAAAAGTCCATGCGTATTTGTAGCGGAATGTATATATTTAGCACATATGCATTTAGTTCAGGCTAAAGGGTTTAGAATAGAGTAGAACAGGTCCTGTCTAGGCTGGGCAGGCTTGCTGGCCTTGGGTCCGAAGACAATCTGGCTTTTAGACAAAACAGTCTGAGCTGTTGAACAAAGGAATTTGGACAAACAATTCTTGGTATGAAATCTTCACATTTTGACGCATGTTCAGAGTTTAAAAACCACCTCTCTAGAGGGAGACGGGGGAGATGTGAGCTGTGCTGGGCTGGGAGACACAGCCAGCGTTCCCCAGCCTGGGCTCCGTCCTTCCCCACGCGTCTGTGAGCGTCTCCCTGCAGGAGAGAGAGGTGACTTTGTTTTCCTGTCTTTGCCTTTTTTTTCATCTCACCACTGAAAATAAATTCATGTTTGATTATTTGAACCTAATGCTGCCTCGGCTTGAATTCTTCTGAGTTGGGACGTCTCTGACCACTACACTCTCTTACATCCAGTTGTGCAGTACAGTCCACAGAGTAGCCATGTGACCAACCTCTAGGCCATGTCCGTTCTGTTCAAGATGAGTATGTGAGTTAAAAGGCCCACTGGCCTAGTGTAGGTAGGCACTGGCAAATGTGTTACACAAAATGTACTACATATACTACATGTTGACACTGGAGGTGCAGGTTCTTTTTGTAGAAGTGTGATCTACTCAATTGAAATACATTAAGTACTAAAGCGGCTAGTTACAACTTATCTTTTCTGTGTGTTCTTTTTTAATAGGAACTCATGATATCCATGCCCTGATCCTGGGTAGAGCAATTACTGGACTGCAGGCCATCACTGTTGGAAGGTAAAGCTTCTCCAGTCTTCTTACTTGGAATGAGCTGAGGTGGAACAAGGAACACTGTGCAACCTGTTCATCTGTTCCCTAACAAACTTGGAGGATATTTGGAACTTGGCTTGTTGGGATACAGCAAAAATACATCATCAGATGAATTCATTTTTTTGTGTTGAACTGTTTTCTCATAATTGATCTATAGCCTCCATTTGATATCTGGTTAATGTTTAAGGTCCGCTTAACTAAGAGTTGGTTATACAGTATTTAAATTTTAAATGTGTGAATACAAGTACATGCAGTATGTACAAGCCCTTTAATACACGTAATTATATCCAATATCGGTGCCATGTTTGTTTTGTATTTGAGTAATTTGGTGAAATATGTAATAATCTGACATTGTAATTTCTTAAATATACAAAAAAAGACCTTTACACCAATTTGGTTTGGACTGTTGCATTTATTTACTGAATGAACCCATACTGGCTATGCCTATAAATAAAACATGGCATTTGCTTTGCATAGTCAAAAGAGTTGTGAACACTCCAAGATGCATCTTGGGGAAAAAAAGTGAAACACAAGGTGAGTAATATTACCACTAAAGGAAAGTGCTTTGTATACTCACTAACACAACTTCAATCTAATACGAACATCAGGATAGAAACTAGCTTATGGACATTCTGATGCCTGACCAATGGGCAGACCTTCTTGGAGACAAGCCAGGGCCCGGTTGGCCTCCAGGAGCTCCTTATTGATCTTAGTGCAGCGCTCAAGCACCTCATACAGCTCCTGCATTTTCACCTCCATCTCATTATTGTTGTCTTCATAGACCATGTACATGTGCTCCCTCATCAGCTGGCACTTCTCTCTCACCTGCAACAGGATAATCAAATCAAGGACAAGACTAGTGGGTAGAGATGGTCTGACGGACACTGATCACTGCATTAAAAAGCTTGCCTATGATCAGTAGTGGGACTATCGGCATAACTTTTGTACCTTTGCCACTAGCTTCTCCTGAAAATCCTCCATCGCCTTCTCACTGCTAGCACGACTGCTGTTGATCTGCTCTACCACTTCCTGCACTGTTCTGCTGATGACGTCTATTCTTGAGCTATAGACGACATTAAAGCAGGTCACTGTGGAACTTTAAGCACTCTACAGTTTAATAACATGAAAGCATTATTACTTCTCTGATGATCTGTACAGCCTGCAGCTGATTCTGTACCTGCTGCACTGCCCTCGGAGCTCAGCCATGCTTGCGCTTGAAGATGTCCCTCTTAATAAATCGCCGTCCGTGTCCTCTGTCTGTGCCACCAAGAACCAAATGTTAACTCGCTGAAATAACAGCTAACTGCTTCCCACTATGCATGGATCTTAAGTGAACCACTGTCTTCCCATAAATTAATGGCTGAGTTACACAACTACAAAAGCAACGTTATAGTCTCACGTTACCATCTGTAAATCTTCATGCCCAATACGGTGGGTGGCCTGGTCTGGGGAAGGTGAAGACACTTCTGAGAAAAAATCCATTTTGAGTTGAAGTCAAACCTGTTAAGGTTAAATTAAGAACGTTAACAACGTTACATCACAAGGTGCCAGATGGAGCCATGTATACTAACGTTAGCAAGTAACCTTTGGTGTTAGCCAACAAGCTAGTCTGATAATTAACGTAACGGCGCATTTGGCTTCACGCACTCAAATTAAATAAGGCATATACTTATTTTACTATAATCTGCAAATGACCGCTACTCTTTAATTACTTACTTGCTGAATTAGTTTTAGTCATTCAGGGTTATGTGCCAGAGAAATGCAGCTAAAGCTAACCGTAATCAATTATTAGCTGCTACGTTAGCATTAGCTATGTAACTAACTAATGTCGGTAGTTAGTCTTGTGGTTTGTCTATGAGGCATCCGCACCTTGAATAGCTCAGGCTTTGTTACTGCAACACCACTGTACATATAAGAATACAACACGCTAACGCACACATGGACCTGACCTCCACGTACAAGGCAACCCAAACGAAATGCTGAAAGACGGGTCCTCTAGGTACACGAACAACGGTGTCAATGCCCTTTCTGTCAGGATAAATGTTACAGTATTATGCAATGCAGTGAATAGCGATAAGACTAATATTCCTTATATAATCTATTTCGTTTATTGACAAAAGAAAAACACCACAAGGCGCTTGGCAAATTACAGCCCAAAAAAGGAAAAAGAAACAAGAGAAGAAAACTCATATTAACTGTAATTAAAGTAAGCAACAGCTGAATAAGGCTCAGGGTGGACTGACAGGGTGGCCCAAATACTTAAAAAATAATCAGTGACACCACTATGACCACAAAACAGCATGAGTACATGACAACAAAATACTGCCGTTGCTGTGACTGCATGTTTCCCCTGTGATGCAGAGCCACAAAACAGGCTGCTACGTCAGACCACAATCACCACATCAACCATATAATGAAGCTAAGGCACAACAGCTGTCGCCCGTGCTTCACTTACAGGACTTGCTTAGAAAAAATGTTAAACAGCAATAGACCGTTCCCTGACTCACAATGAAAAAATAGGAAACTTACATTGATAGGGGGTCCCAGAATGCCAGGATTTAAACTTCGACCTGAAATCACACACTGGGACCATTTCCTATCGAGCAACATAAAGTGAAGAAATTAATTAATAAAGACTTACCGTCTTACTTACCGTAAGTTACATTGACAGGGGGTCCAAGAATGCCAGGATTTGGAGTTTGACCTGGCATCACACACTGGGACCATTCTCTGTCTTACAATGAAAAAAAAAACGAAACTTACATTGACAGGGTGTCCAAGAATACCAGGACTATACCCCCAACTTGGTATCACACACTGGGATCATTCCCTGTTTTACAATGCAATACACAAAATAAAAATAAAAAACAAAAACCTTACTTTGATAGGGGGTCCCAGAATGCCAGGATTTAAACTTCGACCTGGCATCACACACTGGGACCATTTCCTATCGAGCAACATAAAGTGAAGAAATTAATAAATAAAGACTTACCGTCACAGGGTAGCCAATAGTGCCAGCATTTGTCCTCAGACCTGCAAAACACGCTTGGACCATTCCCTACCTTACAATGTAATACAATATGTTACATTGACAAGGGGGTCCCAGAATGCCAGGATTTGGAGTTTGACCTGGCATCACACACTGGGACCATTCTCTGTCTTACAATGAAAAAAAAAAGGAAACTTACATTGACAGGGGGTCCCAGAATGCCAGGACTATACCCCCAACCTGGCATCACACACTGGGAGCGTTCCCTGTCTTACAATGTAATACACAAAATAAAAATGAAAAACAATAACCTTACATTGATAGGGGGTCCCAGAATTCCAGGATTTTTACTTCGACCTTGTACCATTTCCTATTGAGCAACATAAAGTGAAGAAATTAATTAATTAAGACTTACCGTCACAGGGTGGCCAATAGTGCCAGCATTTGTCCTCAGACCTGCAAAACACGCTTGGACCATTCCCTACCTTACAATGTAATACAATATGTTACATTGACAGGGTGTCCCAGAATGCCAGGACTATACCCCCAACCTGGCATCACACACTGGGACCATTCCCTTTCTTACAATGCAATACACAAAATAAAAATAAAAAACAATAACCTTACATTGATAGGGGGTCCCAGAATACCAGGATTTTTATTTCGACCTGGCATCACACACTGGGACCATTTCCTATCGTGCAATATAAAGTGAAGGAATTAAGAAATAAAGACATACCTTCACAAATGCTGTCTTTTTTCCTGGGATGTCGGGCAAAACCAAAGAGCAGTCTGCCTCATAGCGGGAGCAAAGAGCCATGCATGTAGTTTGCATAGCATGCAATGACGAGGAGCGTAGCCCTGGGAACTGGCAAATTAGAAAAAACTAAATGGAAAAACATTCGAACATTCCAATGAAAGATATGTATTTCTAAAATATACTTAAAAAGAAATACAAATATTGACAGGGTGGCCCAAATGTTCAACAATCAGTGACCTCAGTGTAAATATGACCACAAAACAGCATGTGTACATGACAACAAAACACTCTCGTTTCTGTAACTGCATGTCAGCCCACAATCACCAAATCAACCATATACTGAAGCGAAGGCACAACAGGTTTCGTCCAATCTTCACTAACTTCTTTAGAAAACATGTTAAGTGTTACCTATTGTCTTTTACCGAACAATATTAGCATAGTTACTTCACTGAAAAAGGTGCTCACAGCAAAATACACACATCTAAAGTGTTCTAGATTTACTGCTCTATATTCCCTCTTCAATCAACGACCCAAACAACTTTCCCGGGATTAAAAACGGCAGAAAATTACCTCTGCAAGTTGGCTAATGTCATGTCGGTCTAACGCTAAATGCTAATGCTACCTGGTTACCGTTACTAAGCAAACTAAACTTAGTAAACATAGCACCCTGAGGAGGATAAAATACATTTTCGATTATATGGATAATAATCATAAGACAATGCTGGCACACTGTGATAAATCCGATCCTGAGTCCACACTCACTGCGGAAGATGATGTACTTTATCGTCCCGCCACAGTTGTCCTGACCGCTCTACGTCCGTCTCTTCTTTGGCTCCTCCATACATCCCAGTAAAAACGACCAATCCGCCCCCTAGCGGCAGCTACGAGTCGTGCATTTAGTTTACGTGGCATGCAATGACGTGGAGCGTAGCCCTGGGAACTGGTAAATTAGACAAAGCAAAAACGGAAAAACATTTGAATACTCCACTTTAAATTGTGCATTTCTGAAATATATTTAAAACTAAATATAAACACTGACAGGGTGGCCCAAATACTTAAAAAATGATCAGTGACACCACTATGACCACAAAACAGCATGAGTACATGGCAACAAAATACTGCCGTTGCTGTGACTGCATGTTTCCCCTGTGATGCAGAGTCACAAAACAGGCCGCTACGTCAGCCCACAATCACCACATCAACCATATAATAAAGCTAAGGCACAACAGCTGTCGCCCGTGCTTCACTTACAGGACTTGCTTAGAAAATATGTTAAATAGCAATGGACCAATACCTGACTCGCAATGAAAAAAAAGGAAACTTGCATTGATGGGGGTCCCAGAATGCCAGGATTTTTTCTTTGACCTGGCATCACACACCGGGAACATTCCCTGTCTTACAATGAAAAAAATCAAACTTACATTGACAGGGGATCCCAGAATGCCAGGACTATACCCCCAACCTGGTATCACACACTGGGACCATTCCCTGTCTTACAATGCAACACACAAAATAAAAACACACAAACAATGAACGCCAGATTTTTACTTTGACCCGGTATCACACACTGGGACCATTTCCTATTTTGGAACATAAAGTGAAGAAATTAATAGATAAAGAGTTACCGTCACAGGGTGTCTAATAGTGCCAGCATTTGACCTTAGATCTGCAAACCACCCTTGGACCTATACCTAATTTACAATGTATTACAATATGTTACATTGACAGGGGGTCCCAGAATGCCAGGACTATACCCTCAACCTGGTATCACACACTGGGACCATTCTCAGTGAAGAAATTAATAAATAAAGACTTACCGTCACAGGGCTTTCTGCAACTGCAAGGCCGCTACGTCAGTCCACAATTACCAAATCAACCATTTACTGTAGCTAACGCACAACAGGTGTCGCCTGTGCTTCACTTACAGGACTTTCTTAAAAAATATGTTACATATTAGCTATTGTCTACTACCGAAAAATATTAGCATAGTTCATTCACTGAAAAATGTGCTCAAAACATTATACGGGCATCTTCCTGCCAATTTCCTTGCAGCTTAACCACTAAACTAAATGCACCTAAATTACAAGAGCATGGATGTAAACTAAATTCTTCTCTTATTATCACCACATTTCTTCAGAAAACAGAACATGACAAATCGGCATAGAAATAAGCGTTTTTGTCTCTGCTGTACGGACATTTTTACTTTTGTAGTAGAAAAAAGTCCATGCGTATTTGTAGCGGAATGTATATATTTAGCACATATGCATTTAGTTCAGGCTAAAGGGTTTAGAATAGAGTAGAACAGGTCCTGTCTAGGCTGGGCAGGCTTGCTGGCCTTGGGTCCGAAGACAATCTGGCTTTTAGACAAAACAGTCTGAGCTGTTGAACAAAGGAATTTGGACAAACAATTCTTGGTATGAAATCTTCACATTTTGACGCATGTTCAGAGTTTAAAAACCACCTCTCTAGAGGGAGACGGGGGAGATGTGAGCTGTGCTGGGCTGGGAGACACAGCCAGCGTTCCCCAGCCTGGGCTCCGTCCTTCCCCACGCGTCTGTGAGCGTCTCCCTGCAGGAGAGAGAGGTGACTTTGTTTTCCTGTCTTTGCCTTTTTTTTCATCTCACCACTGAAAATAAATTCATGTTTGATTATTTGAACCTAATGCTGCCTCGGCTTGAATTCTTCTGAGTTGGGACGTCTCTGACCACTACACTCTCTTACATCCAGTTGTGCAGTACAGTCCACAGAGTAGCCATGTGACCAACCTCTAGGCCATGTCCGTTCTGTTCAAGATGAGTATGTGAGTTAAAAGGCCCACTGGCCTAGTGTAGGTAGGCACTGGCAAATGTGTTACACAAAATGTACTACATATACTACATGTTGACACTGGAGGTGCAGGTTCTTTTTGTAGAAGTGTGATCTACTCAATTGAAATACATTAAGTACTAAAGCGGCTAGTTACAACTTATCTTTTCTGTGTGTTCTTTTTTAATAGGAACTCATGATATCCATGCCCTGATCCTGGGTAGAGCAATTACTGGACTGCAGGCCATCACTGTTGGAAGGTAAAGCTTCTCCAGTCTTCTTACTTGGAATGAGCTGAGGTGGAACAAGGAACACTGTGCAACCTGTTCATCTGTTCCCTAACAAACTTGGAGGATATTTGGAACTTGGCTTGTTGGGATACAGCAAAAATACATCATCAGATGAATTCATTTTTTTGTGTTGAACTGTTTTCTCATAATTGATCTATAGCCTCCATTTGATATCTGGTTAATGTTTAAGGTCCGCTTAACTAAGAGTTGGTTATACAGTATTTAAATTTTAAATGTGTGAATACAAGTACATGCAGTATGTACAAGCCCTTTAATACACGTAATTATATCCAATATCGGTGCCATGTTTGTTTTGTATTTGAGTAATTTGGTGAAATATGTAATAATCTGACATTGTAATTTCTTAAATATACAAAAAAAGACCTTTACACCAATTTGGTTTGGACTGTTGCATTTATTTACTGAATGAACCCATACTGGCTATGCCTATAAATAAAACATGGCATTTGCTTTGCATAGTCAAAAGAGTTGTGAACACTCCAAGATGCATCTTGGGGGAAAAAAGTGAAACACAAGGTGAGTAATATTACCACTAAAGGAAAGTGCTTTGTATACTCACTAACACAACTTCAATCTAATACGAACATCAGGATAGAAACTAGCTTATGGACATTCTGATGCCTGACCAATGGGCAGACCTTCTCGGAGACAAGCCAGGGCCCGGTTGGCCTCCAGGAGCTCCTTATTGATCTTAGTGCAGCGCTCAAGCACCTCATACAGCTCCTGCATTTTCACCTCCATCTCATTATTGTTGTCTTCATAGACCATGTACATGTGCTCCCTCATCAGCTGGCACTTCTCTCTCACCTGCAACAGGATAATCAAATCAAGGACAAGACTAGTGGGCAGAGATGGTCTGACGGACACTGATCACTGCATTAAAAAGCTTGCCTATGATCAGTAGTGGGACTATCGGCATAACTTTTGTACCTTTGCCACTAGCTTCTCCTGAAAATCCTCCATCGCCTTCTCACTGCTAGCACGACTGCTGTTGATCTGCTCTACCACTTCCTGCACTGTTCTGCTGATGACGTCTATTCTTGAGCTATAGACGACATTAAAGCAGGTCACTGTGGAACTTTAAGCACTCTACAGTTTAATAACATGAAAGCATTATTACTTCTCTGATGATCTGTACAGCCTGCAGCTGATTCTGTACCTGCTGCACTGCCCTCGGAGCTCAGCCATGCTTGCGCTTGAAGATGTCCCTCTTAATAAATCGCCGTCTGTGTCCTCTGTCTGTGCCACCAAGAACCAAATGTTAACTCACTGAAATAACAGCTAACTGCTTCCCACTATGCACGGATCTTAAGTGAACCACTGTCTTCCCATAAATTAATGGCTGAGTTACACAACTACAAAAGCAACGTTATAGTCTCACGTTACCATCTGTAAATCTTCATGCCCAATACGGTGGGTGGCCTGGTCTGGGGAAGGTGAAGACACTTCTGAGAAAAAATCCATTTTGAGTTGAAGTCAAACCTGTTAAGGTTAAATTAAGAACGTTAACAACGTTACATCACAAGGTGCCAGATGGAGCCATGTATACTAACGTTAGCAAGTAACCTTTGGTGTTAGACAACAAGCTAGTCTGATAATTAACGTAACGGCGCATTTGGCTTCACACACTCAAATTAAATAAGGCTGTTACGTGCCAGGAAGGCGAGGGAGGAGACTGTAGTTTTGTCTGTGCTGTTTGTCATCTCTCCCCAGGGTCACACCGCCTGATTGGCCTGTTTATACTGACTGGAACCAACCAGCATCTGCGGCAGCCTACATAAGGTTCAGACTGAGTGGGAGGAGTCTCTCTCTCTGCCCTTCCTGTCCTGAGCAGACGTCCATGTTGCTACTACCTAAAGCTAGCCTTTGTTTTGTTTTGCCACCTTTTGACCAGGTGCTGCTGGCTAGGCTTTTTGTTTGTTCTACCTTGAGACCGTTCAGTGGTAAGAGGCTGGGTCTAGGTAAGTTGGGGGTACCCTGTACACATGCAACACGCAGCTGAAACTTCTGTTAGACACACCAGGTAAGACAGCTGCTGCTCCCCCTGTAATGTTTTGAACCTGCTGTTTTGTAGAGTAGGTAGACAGGCCTTTTTGTTAATTTTGTTCTCTGACTAGTTAGATAGACAGGCCCTGTTTTGTTTTGTTCAGTTCTTTCATTTGGCACAGCTGCGGACCAGTCCTCTTACCCTGTACTTGTGTCCTAACCCGTACCTCATTTGTGCACCAATAAATGAACACCATCTACTAAACACTGACTGCTCCCTGTGGTTACTTAGTGTTAGGGCCTCCTCCTCCCTCTAGACCGAGCCAGACTGAGAGGGGGCGTAACAAAGGCATATACTTATTTTACTATAATCTGCAAATGACCGCTACTCTTTAATTACTTACTTGCTGAATTAGTTTTAGTCATTCAGGGTTATGTGCCAGAGAAATGGAGCTAAAGCTAACCGTAATCAATTATTAGCTGCTACGTTAGCATTAGCTATGTAACTAACTAATGTCGGTAGTTAGTCTTGTGGTTTGTCTATGAGGCATCCGCACCTTGAATAGCTCAGGCTTTGTTACTGCAACACCACTGTACATATAAGAATACAACACGCTAACGCACACATGGACCTGACCTCCACGTACAAGGCAACCCAAACAAAATGCTGAAAGACGGGTCCTCTAAGTACACGAACAACGGTGTCAATGCCCTTTCTGTCAGGATAAATGTTACAATATTATGCAATGCAGTGAATAGCGATAAGACTAATATTCCTTATATAATCTATTTAGTTTATTGACAAAAGAAAAACACCACAAGGCGCTTGGCAAATTACAGCCCAAAAAAGGAAAAAGAAACAAGAGAAGAAAACTCATATTAACTGTAATTAAAGTAAGCAACAGCTGAATAAGGCTCAGGGTGGACTGACAGGGTGGCCCAAATACTTAAAAAAATAATCAGTGACACCACTATGACCACAAAACAGCATGAGTACATGACAACAAAATACTGCCGTTGCTGTGACTGCATGTTTCCCCTGTGATGCAGAGCCACAAAACAGGCTGCTACGTCAGCCCACAATCACCACATCAACCAAATAATGAAGCTAAGGCACAACAGCTGTCGCCCGTGCTTCACTTACAGAATTTGCTTAGAAAAAATGTTAAACAGCAATGGACCGTTCCCTGACTCACAATGAAAAAATAGGAAACTTACATTGATAGGGGGTCCCAGAATGCCAGGATTTAAACTTCGACCTGAAATCACACACTGGGACCATTTCCTATCGAGCAATATAAAGTGAAAAAATTAATTAATAAAGACTTACCGTCACAGGGTAGCCAATAGTGCCAGCATTTGTCCTCAGACCTGCAAAACAAGCTTGGACCATTCCCTACCTTACAATGTAATACAATGTGTTACATTGACAGGGGGTCCCAGAATGCCAGGATTTGTATTTTGACCTGGTATCACACACTGGGACCATTCTCTGTTTTACAATGAAAAAAAAGGAAACTTACATTGATAGGGGGTCCCAGAATGCCAGGATTTAAACTTCGACCTGGCATCACACACTGGGACCATTTCCTATCGAGCAACATAAAGTGAAGGAATTAATTAATAAAGACTTACCGTCACAGGGTGGCCAATAGTGCCAGCATTTGTCCTCAGACCTGCAAAACAAGCTTGGACCATTCCCTACCTTACAATGTAATACAATGTGTTACATTGACAGGGGGTCCCAGAATGCCAGGACTATACCCCCAACCTGGCATCACACTGGGACCATTCCCTGTCTTACAATGAAAAAAAAAAGGAAACTTACATTGACAGGGTGTCCCAGAATGCCAGGACTATACCCCCAAACTGGCATCAAACACTGGGACCATTCCCTGTCTTACAATACAATACAATACACAAAATTAAAAGAACCGAAAAACCTTACGTTGATAGGGGGTCCCAGAATGCCAGGATTTAAACTTCGACCTGGCATCACACACTGGGACCATTTCCTATCGAGCAATATAAAGCGAAGAAATTAATTATTAAAGACTTACCGTCACAGGGTGGCCAATAGTGCCAGCATTTGTCCTCAGACCTGCAAAACACGCTTGGACCATTCCCTACCTTACAATGTAATACAATATGTTACATTGACAGGGGGTCCCAGAATGACAGGATTTGGAGTTTGACCTGGAATCACACACTGGGACCATTCTCTGTCTTACAATGCAATACACAAAATAAAAATAAAAAACAAAAACCTTACAATGACAGGGGGTCCCAGAATGCCAGGATTTTCAGTTTGACCTGGCATCACACACTGGGACCATTCTCTGTCTTACAATGAAAAAGAAATAGGATACTTACATTGACAGGGTGTCCCAGAATGCCAGGACTATACCCCCAAACTGGCCTCACACTGGGACCATTCCCTGTCTTACAATGCAATACACAAAATAAAAATAAAAAACAATAACCTTACATTGATAGGGGGTCCCAGAATACCAGGATTCGTATTTCGGCCTGGTATAACACACTGGGACCATTCTCTGTCTTACAATGAAAAAAAAAAGGAAACTTACATTGACAGGGTGTCCCAGAATGCCAGGACTATACCCCCAAACTGGCATCAAACACTGGGACCATTCCCTGTCTTACAATACAATACAATACATTATACAAAATTAAAAGAACCGAAAACCTTACGTTGATGGGCGTCCCAGAATGCCAGGATTTAAACTTCGACCAGAAATCACACACTGGGACCATTTCCTATCGAGCAATATAAAGTGAAGAAATTAATTAATAAAGACTTACCGTCTTACTTACCGTAAGTTACATTGACAGGGGGTCCCAGAATGCCAGGATTTGGAGTTTGACCTGGCATCACACACTGGGACCATTCTCTGTCTTACAATGAAAAAAAAAAGGAAACTTACATTGACAGGGTGTCCAAGAATACCAGGACTATACCCCCAACTTGGTATCACACACTGGGATCATTCCCTGTTTTACAATGCAATACACAAAATAAAAATAAAAAACAAAAACCTTACAATGATAGGGGGTCCCAGATTGCCAGGATTTTCAGTTTGACCTGGCATCACACACTGGGACCATTCCCTGTCTTACAATGAAAAAAAAGGAAACTTACATTGATAGGGGGTCCCAGAATGCCAGGATTTAAACTTCGACCTGGCATCACACACTGGGACCATTTCCTATCGAGCAATATAAAGCGAAGAAATTAATTATTAAAGACTTACCGTCACAGGGTGGCCAATAGTGCCAGCATTTGTCCTCAGACCTGCAAAACACGCTTGGACCATTCCCTACCTTACAATGTAATACAATATGTTACATTGACAGGGGGTCCCAGAATGACAGGATTTGGAGTTTGACCTGGAATCACACACTGGGACCATTCTCTGTCTTACAATGCAATACACAAAATAAAAATAAAAAACAAAAACCTTACAATGACAGGGGGTCCCAGAATGCCAGGATTTTCAGTTTGACCTGGCATCACACACTGGGACCATTCTCTGTCTTACAATGAAAAAGAAATAGGATACTTACATTGACAGGGTGTCCCAGAATGCCAGGACTATACCCCCAAACTGGCCTCATACTGGGACCATTTCCTGTCTTACAATGCAATACACAAAATAAAAATAAAAAACAATAACCTTACATTGATAGGGGGTCCCAGAATACCAGGATTCGTATTTCGGCCTGGTATAACACACTGGGACCATTCTCTGTCTTACAATGAAAAAAAAAAGGAAACTTACATTGACAGGGTGTCCCAGAATGCCAGGACTATACCCCCAAACTGGCATCAAACACTGGGACCATTCCCTGTCTTACAATACAATACAATATACAAAATTAAAAGAACCGAAAACCTTACGTTGATGGGCGTCCCAGAATGCCAGGATTTAAACTTCGACCAGAAATCACACACTGGGACCATTTCCTATCGAGCAATATAAAGTGAAGAAATTAATTAATAAAGACTTACCGTCTTACTTACCGTAAGTTAAATTGACAGGGGGTCCCAGAATGCCAGGATTTGGAGTTTGACCTGGCATCACACACTGGGACCATTCTCTGTCTTACAATGAAAAAAAAAAGGAAACTTACATTGACAGGGTGTCCAAGAATACCAGGACTATACCCCCAACTTGGTATCACACACTGGGATCATTCCCTGTTTTACAATGCAATACACAAAATAAAAATAAAAAACAAAAACCTTACAATGATAGGGGGTCCCAGATTGCCAGGATTTTCAGTTTGACCTGGCATCACACACTGGGACCATTCCCTGTCTTACAATGAAAAAAAAGGAAACTTACATTGATAGGGGGTCCCAGAATGCCAGGATTTAAACTTCGACCTGGCATCACACACTGGGACCATTTCCTATCGAGCAACATAAAGTGAAGGAATTAATTAATAAAGACTTACCGTCACAGGGTGGCCAATAGTGCCAGCATTTGTCCTCAGACCTGCAAAACAAGCTTGGACCATTCCCTACCTTACAATGTAATACAATATGTTACATTGACAGGGGGTCCCAGAATGCCACGATTTGCAGTTTGACCTGGCATCACACACTGGGACCATTCTCTGTCTTACAATGAAAAAAAAAAAGGAAACTTACATTGACAGGGTGTCCCAGAATGCCACGATTTTCAGTTTGACCTGGAATCACACACTGGGACCATTCTCTGTCTTACAATGAAAAAGAAATAGGATACTTACATTGACAGGGTGTCCCAGAATGCCAGGACTATACCCCCAACCTGGCATCACACTGGGACCATTCCCTGTCTTACAATGCAATACACAAAAGAAAAATAAAAAACAATAACCTTACATTGATAGGGGGTCCCAGAATACCAGGATTCGTATTTCGGCCTGGTATAACACACTGGGACCATTCTCTGTCTTACAATGAAAAAAAAAAAGGAAACTTACATTGACAGGGTGTCCCAGAATGCCAGGACTATACCCCCAACCTGGCATCAAACACTGGGACCATTCCCTGTCTTACAATACAATACACAAAATTAAAAGAACCAAATAACCTTACATTGATAGGGGGTCCTAGAATACCAGGATTTTTATTTCGACCTGGTATCACACACTGGGACCATTTCCTATCGAGCAAAATCAAGTGAAGAAATTAATTAATAAAGACTTACCGTCACAAGGTGGCCAATAGTGCCAGCATGTGTCCTCAAACCTGCAAAACACGCTTGAAGCATTCCCTACCTTATAATGTAATACAATATGTTACATTGACAGGGGGTCCCAGAATGCCAGGATTTGGAGTTTGACCTGGTATCACACACTGGGACCATTCTCTGTCTTACAATGAAAAAGAAATAGGATACTTACATTGACAGGGTGTCCCAGAATGCCAGGATTTTTATTTCGACCTGGTATCACACACTGGGACCATTCTCTGTCTTACAATGAAAAAAAAAAGGAAACTTACATTGACAGGGTGTCCCAGAATACCAGGACTATACCCCCAACTTGGTATCACACACTGGGATCATTCCCTGTTTTACAATGCAATACACAAAATAAAAATAAAAAACAAAAACCTTACATTGATAGGGGGTCCCAGAATACCAGGATTTGTATTTCGACCTGGTATCACAAACTGGGACCATTCTCTGTCTTACAATGAAAAAAAAGGAAACTTACATTGATAGGGGGTCCCAGAATGCCAGGATTTAAACTTCGACCTGGCATCACACACTGGGACCATTTCCTATCGAGCAACATAAAGTGAAGAAATTAATTAATAAAGACTTACCGTCACAGGGTGGCCAATAGTGCCAGCATTTGTCCTCAGACCTGCAAAACACGCTTGGACCATTCCCTACCTTACAATGTAATACAATATGTTACATTGACAGGGGGACCCAGAATGACAGGATTTGGAGTTTGACCTGGCATCACACACTGGGACCATTCTCTGTCTTACAATGAAAAAAAAAGGAAACTTACATTGACAGGGTGTCCCAGAATACCAGGACTATACCCCCAACTTGGTATCACACACTGGGATCATTCCCTGTCTTACAATGCAATACACAAAATAAAAATAAAAAACAAAAACCTTACAATGACAGGGGGTCCCAGAATGCCAGGATTTTCAGTTTGACCTGGCATCACACACTGGGACCATTCTCTGTCTTACAATGAAAAAAAAAAAGGAAACTTACATTGACAGGGTGTCCCAGAATACCAGGACTATACCCCCAACCTGGCATCAAACACTGGGACCATTCCCTGTCTTACAATACAATACACAAAATTAAAAGAACCAAATAACCTTACATTGATAGGGGGTCCTAGAATACCAGGATTTTTATTTCGACCTGGTATCACACACTGGGACCATTTCCTATCGAGCAAAATCAAGTGAAGAAATTAATAAATAAAGACTTACCATCACAGGGTAGCCAATAGTGTCAGCATTTGTCCTCAGACCTGCAAAACACGCTTGGACCATTCCCTACCTTACAATGTAATACAATATGTTACATTGACAGGGGATCTCAGAATGCCAGGACTATACCCCCAACCTGGCATCACACACTGGGGACATTCCCTGTCTTACAATGCAATACACAAAAAAAAAATAAAAAACAATAACCTTACATTGATAGGGGGTCCCAGAATATCAGGATTTTTATTTCGACCTGGTATCACACACTGGGACCATTTCCTATCGAGCAACATAAAGTGAAGAAATTAATTAATAAAGACTTACCGTCACAGGGTAGCCAATAGTGCCAGCATTTGTCCTCAGACCTGCAAAACACGCTTGGACCATTCCCTACCTTACAATGTAATACAATATGTTACATTGACAGGGGGTCCCAGAATGCCAGGATTTTTACTTCGACCTGGCATCACACACTGGGACCATTTCCTATCGAACAATGAAAAAAAAAAGGAAACTTACATTGACAGGGTGTCCAAGAATACCAGGACTATACCCCCAACTTGGTATTACACACTGGGACTATTCTCTGTCTTACAATGCAATACACAAAATAAAAATAAAAAACAATAACCTTACATTGATAGGGGGTCCCAGAATACCAGGATTTTTATTTCGACCTGGTATCACACACTGGGACCATTCCCTATCTTACAATGAAAAAAAAGGAAACTTACATTGACAGGTGTCTGAAGGTTGAGTCATGGCAACTGGACTTCTTCTAGTTAGTAGAAACGTTTCACCACCTATCCAGGTGGCTTCTTCAGTCTGACATTGACAGGGTGTCCCAGAATGCCACGACTATATCCCCAACCTGGCATCACACACTGGGAGCGTTCCCTGTCTTACAATGTAATAATCAAAACAAAACAAATAACCTTACATTGATAGGGGGTCCCAGAACACCAGGATTTTTATTTCGACCTGGTATCACACAATGGGGCCATTTCCTATCGAGCAATATCAAGTGAAGAAATTAATTAATAAAGACTTACCGTCACAGGGTGGCCAATAGTGCCAGCATTTGTCCTCAGACCTGCAAAACACGCTTGGACCATTCCCTACCTTACAATGTAATACACAAAACAAAAGAACAAAACAAATAACCTTACATTGATAGGGGGTCCCAGAATGCCAGGATTTTCAGTTTGACCTGGAATCACACACTGGGACCATTCTCTGTCTTACAATAAAAAAAAAGGAAACTTAGATTGACAGGGGGTCCCAGAATGCCAGGACTATACCCCCAACCTGGCATCAAACACTGGGACTATTCCCTGTTTTACAATACAATACAATATACAAAATTAAAAGAACCGAAAACCTTACGTTGATAGGGGGTCCCAGAATGCCAGGATTTTTATTTCAACCTGGCATCACACACTGGGACCATTTCCTATCGAGCAAAATCAAGTGAAGAAATTAATAAATAAAGACTTACCATCACAGGGTAGCCAATAGTGTCAGCATTTGTCCTCAGACCTGCAAAACACGCTTGGACCATTCCCTACCTTACAATGTAATACAATATGTTACATTGACAGGGGATCTCAGAATGCCAGGACTATACCCCCAACCTGGCATCACACACTGGGGACATTCCCTTTCTTACAATGCAATACACAAAATAAAAATAATAAACAATAACCTTACATTGATAGGGGGTCCCAGAATACCAGGATTTTTATTTCGACCTGGTGTCACACACTGGGACCATTTCCTATCGAGCAAAATCAAGTGAAGAAATTAATAAATAAAGACTTACCATCACAGGGTGGCCAATAGTGCCAGCATTTGTCCTCAGACCTGCAAAACACGCTTGGACCATTCCCTACCTTACAATGTAATACAATGTGTTACATTGACAGGGGGTCCCAGATTGCCAGGATTTTCAGTTTGACCTGGCATCACCCACAAGGACCATTCCAAGTCTTACAATGCAATACACAAAATAAAAATAAAAAACAATAACCTTACATTGATAGAGGGTCCCAGAATACCAGGATTTGTATTTCGACCTGGTATCACACACTGGGACCATTCTCTGTCTTACAATAATAAAAAGGAAACTTACATTGACAGGGGGTCCCAGAATGCCAGGATTTTCAGTTTGACCTGGAATCACACACTGGGACCATTCTCTGTCTTACAATGAAAAAGAAATAGGATACTTACATTGACAGGGTGTCCCAGAATGCCAGGACTATACCCCCAAACTGGCATCAAACACTGGGACTATTCCCTGTCTTACAATACAATACAATATACAAAATTAAAAGAACCGAAAACCTTACGTTGATAGGGGGTCCCAGAATGCCAGGATTTAAACTTCGACCAGAAATCACACACTGGGACCATTTCCTATCGAGCAATATAAAGTGAAGAAATTAATTAATAAAGACTTACCGTCTTACTTACCGTAAGTTACATTGACAGGGGGTCCCAGAATGCCAAAATTTGGAGTTTGACCTGGCATCACACACTGGGACCATTCTCTGTCTTACAATGAAAAAAAAAAGGAAACTTACATTGACAGGGTGTCCAAGAATACCAGGACTATACCCCCAACTTGGTATCACACACTGGGATCATTCCCTGTTTTACAATGCAATACACAAAATAAAAATAAAAAACAAAAACCTTACAATGATAGGGGGTCCCAGAATGCCAGGATTTTCAGTTTGACCTGGCATCACACACTGGGACCAATTCCTGTCTTACAATGCAATACACAAAATAAAAATAAAAAACAAAAACCTTACATTGATAGGGGGTCCCAGAATACCAGGATTTGTATTTTGACCTGGTATCACACACTGGGACCATTCTCTGTCTTACAATGAAAAAAAAGGACACTTACATTGATAGGGGGTCCCAGAATGCCAGGATTTAAACTTCGACCTGGCATCACACACTGGGACCATTTCCTATCGAGCAACATAAAGTGAAGGAATTAATTAATAAAGACTTACCGTCACAGGGTGGCCAATAGTGCCAGCATTTGTCCTCAGACCTGCAAAACAAGCTTGGACCATTCCCTACCTTACAATGTAATACAATGTGTTACATTGACAGGGGGTCCCAGAATGCCAGGATTTGCAGTTTGACCTGGCATCACACACTGGGACAATTCCCTATCTTACAATGAAAAACAAAGGAAACTTACATTGACAGGGTGTCCCAGAATGCCAGGATTTTTATTTCGACCTGGCATCACACACTGGGACCATTTCCTATCGTGCAATATAAAGTGAAGGAATTAATTAATAAAGACTTACCTTCACAAATGCTGTCTTTTTTCCTGGGATGTCGGGCAAAACCAAAGAGCAGTCTGCCTCATAGCGGGAGCAAAGAGCCATGCATGTAGTTTGCATAGCATGCAATGACGAGGAGCGTAGCCCTGGGAACTGGCAAATTAGAAAAAACTAAATGGAAAAACATTCGAACATTCCAATTAAAGATATGTATTTCTAAAATATACTAAAAAAGAAATACAAATATTGACAGGGTGGCCCAAATGTTAAACAATCAGTGACCTCAGTTTAAATATGACCACAAAACAGCATGTGTACATGACAACAAAACACTCTCGTTTCTGTAACTGCATGTCAGCCCACAATCACCACATCAACCATATAATGAAGCTAAGGCACAACAGCTGTCGCCCGTGCTTCACTTACAGGACTTGTTTGGAAAATATGTTAAATAGCAATGGACCATTCACTGAATGGCAATAAAAAAAAAGAAACTTACTTTGATAGGGTGTTCCAGAAGGCCAGGAATTGCAATTTGACCTGGTATCACACACTGGGACCATTTCCTATCGAGCAATATAAAGTGAAGAAATTAATCAATAAAGACTTACCGTCTTACTTACCGTAAGTTACATTGACAGGGGGTACCAGATTGCCAGGATTTTCAGTTTGACCTGGCATCACACACTGGGACCATTCCCTATCTTACAATGAAAAACAAAGGAAACTTACATTGACAGGCTGTCCCAGAATGCCAGGACTATACCCCCAACCTGGCATCACACACTGGGACCATTCCCTGTCTTACAATGTAATACACAAAATAAAAATAAAAAACAATAACCTTACATTGATAGGAGGTCCCAGAATTCTGTAGTGGAAAACATTAGTATATGTTAGTGGGTTTAGGATACAGTTAGAGTAGAATAGATATTGTTTAGGCCTTGTTCATTTCTAGGGAATATGATTGTACAGGACGCTTGCTGGCCTTCGGTGGCTCCGAGGATATTTGACCGGTAGAGCAGAACAATTTGGGCAAAACATTCTGATCTGGTAACCAAAACAATGGAGTCAAAACAAGTGGCTGTAATCACAAATGTTGCATTTGGTCTGACGCAAACTGAGGGATTAAAACACGCTCCCGAGTAATCTCGGGAGGAGAGTTCTTTGCCTGCTGTAGAGACAACTCGTTTTTCTGTGGTCAGGCCTTGGGCTCCCCGAGCGCTAGCAAGCATCCTCCTTGCAAGGAAGAAGGTGACTCCGCATATCTGCCTTTGCATTCTTTCATCTCAGCACTGAGAATAAATCTACAATTGATTGGCTGAAAACCTAAAGCTGCCTCGGCTTGAGTTCTTCTGAGTTGGGACATTTCTAACCACTACAAAGATGGCGTCACGAACTTGGGAAACAAGGAAGCCAAATTAAGAAGAACACTGATACCTGGAGGCTGATGGAAAATTGAGGACAACATTCATCCGGCTGGTGCCTGGACGCAGACGACGTCACGTGTGGCCACAGGTAAAAAATTGCGTTTTGCTTTAAGTTGACGTACTCTGTGTCTGGGATCAGGTGGAGAATGTTGGTAAGACTGACTGACAAAGTCATATAATTTGCCTAAACAGTTAAATTCTAATTTGGCGGCCTTAAGAAAAGAATTTTGTTGTGGGGGAAACCCTGTATGGTGTGGTGGATGTAAAGGCAAGATATCGGGTCACTTGTACTAACATTGCTGTGAATAACTGACCAGCTTCATGTGTTTCATGTGTGTTTTTCCTATGATTATAAAAATGATACAGCCTATTGACATCTAAAAGTTGAATATTGTAACGGACGCAGTTTGGCTCTGGGAAAATTGTGGGCGTTTGAGTCTGGGATTAGAGAAAATTATTGTTTAAGACGCTGTATAAGTACAAAGGACTGACTTGCTCGGGCTCTGCATGGTTTGGAATGAGCGCCTCCTCAACACGGATTGGAAATGGCAGATTATTTTGTTTAAGGTTGAGAAATTAGCACAGGAGTTTTGCAGAGGCAGCAGTCCGTTTGTGCGCTCACAGTGGGTTTTGGCTCCAGAAATTTTAAATTTTTAATAATTGTACTGGTACGCTGTGAGTTTGTTTGTTTTTTGGTAACGTGGGGAAATTACATCAGCCTGGGCCAGATCAACCCAGGTGTAGTTTTCACCATGGAGAGTGAGGCCTGAGAGTTTAGTTAAATCCCGGTGAAAAGCTTTTCTGTAGATAAACGAGTCTAGACTGAAATGTGTTGAATATTCATGTATGCGGTGTAATTGATGGAAGCTTTGTATATGCGTGTGCTGATGTTTGTTATGCAATGAGTTGTGTTTAGAAGTGGTTGATATTGTGTGTTTCTCTGCACA
Source organism: Macropodus opercularis (assembly GCA_030770545.1). Taxonomy (NCBI): domain Eukaryota; kingdom Metazoa; phylum Chordata; class Actinopteri; order Anabantiformes; family Osphronemidae; genus Macropodus; species Macropodus opercularis. The sequence goes on along the minus strand of CM061094.1, from coordinate 3,804,225 downwards.
GAGGGTTCTGTGCTGTGGTTTATATGCTGAGGTCTGAGCTGAGACTGTGGGGTTGATAATTTCACAGGAGAAGAGTCTGTCTCTTCTGTCTCTCTGTCTTCTGGCAATTGTGAGTGTGTGTAAGAATAAAAATAGACCGAAGGGCATGTGTGGATGCAGTTAAAAGGAGAAGTGAATTGTTTTGTGTTTGCGTTTTCTTGCTTTTATCGTGGACACGTGGACAAAGGACTCCGCTCAGTCGGGAGAACAGTCGGCAGTGCTTCGTCAGAAGCGGGCCGACGAGGAGGCAGTGAGAAAGCTGACTCAGCAGCAGCTGACAGAGGGAAAAAAGAAAATGCAGGCAGTTGTGGCAGAGGCTGCCTGCTTCCCTCCCGCTCCCATCACAGTTCCAGCTCCCATCACGGTTCCAGCTCCCATCACAGTTCCAGCCCCCATCACAGTTCCAGCTTCCTTTACAGTTCCAATTACACCGACAACTGTGGATACACCCCAGGTGATATACGCTCACCCAGGAGGGTGGCAGGGAGGCCCTCCACGCATGAGAGGGGGATTTTCCGCTGGCAGAGGCAGAGGAGCTGCTGGTAGATTTGGGAGAAGAGTGCGATGCCACCACTGTGGGAGAGAAGGACATATAAGGAACCAGTGTTTCTGGTGGATGCAGGACTTCGGACTTGATCCAACTGGACAGGCAGTGCCAGGACAAAGGGGGCCGACCAATCCATGGCAGGGTCCTCCAGCCGGTTACTAGGGGTGCCCTGAGAGTCTAGGGAATCTGGGAGGGGGTCAGTTGCCATTAACATCATCTTCTAACCCTGATGAAGAACCTATGGTGCCAGTACTTGTAGCTGGTAAACCTCTAAAAATGATGGCAGACTCAGGTGCAACGTACACCTGTGTGAGTCACGCGGATGCTGACCACCTCCCAAGATCTGGACAATTTGTGCGGATCGTTGGATTCTCAGGGACAAAGCAACTGATTCCCATCTCAAACCCTGTTCCTTTGCAGTTCCAGGAAAAAACTGTGGAGCTGCCAATACTGATATCGGATCAGACACCCATAAACCTACTGGGACGAGACGCATTGTGCAAACTGGGCTGTACCATTTTGTGCACCCCAGATGGAGTGATTGTGGACACTACACATTGCCAAATGACTGTGAGAAAAGAGGGGGAGATGGTTTATTGGCTTGGGGACTTAAACGAAACATTCATGGACTCTGCTGATATGTGGATGGACTTTATCAAAGCCATTATGTCAGAAGCATCGCAGCCTGCTTGTCCTCCTCACTGTACTCTCCAGTATTTTGAAAATGAGTCTGACGCTCAGCCAGATGTTTGGTTAGGAAGACAGCCAGGGAAGGTTCAGCTACAATCTTCTTCTATTGTTTTGGGAAAACAGGGGGCTGCCATGGTGATAGAGAGAGGGCCATATTTAGATCAGGAATTTGACATCAAAAACAGCATTCCACATGTGACCTTGTTAGTTAACCCAGACTTTGAACCTAAACATTTAGGTCCTATGCTTGTTCAGTCCCAGGAAGCTAAATTTGTGCCAACAGAAAACAAATACATTTGGTTGAGTGAGGATGAGTCTTTTCTTAAAATAGACATTTCAGCTGAGGGATGGGCTACCCCACAGGCTGTACGCCTCCCACGCCGGGCAGCACTCTGCTGCCAGCATTCTGATCTGGAGAAAGAGATGGTAGGAAGAGTACCAGATAAACTATGGTCAAAACATGATACTGACGTAGGTTTCATTCAGTCCGCACAACCGGTGGAAGTTCATCTTAAACCAGGGTGTAGGCCTCCCTGGAAACCACAATACCCCCTGAAACTGGAAGCAGAGGCTGGGATTCAGCCAACAATACAGAGCTTATTGGAAGCAGGAGTGCTGGTCGAAGAGCCAAATCCATGCAGCAATACCCCGATTTTGCCAATCAAAAAGGCTGATAAGAGTAAGTATCGATTGGTGCATGATCTTAGAGCTTTAAATGAGGTTGTAGAAGATTTTCCAGCGGAGGTTCCAAATCCACACACTCTCTTATCGAACGTTCCACCTGATGCAAAGTGGTTTACAGTGGTTGACTTGTGTTCTGCATTTTTCAGTGTACCATTGAGTGAAAGCAGTCGACATCTTTTCGCATTCACGTACAGGGGTCAGTCCTATACGTACACACGAATACCGATGGGATTCAAGCACAGTCCTCACTTGTTCAACAAAATCCTGAAAGAGGATATGGAGGATTTGGCAAGTAAGATTACAAGTACTGTTCTCCAGTATGTTGACGGTTTAATCCTCTGTGCACCGGATTTGGAAACATGTCATGAAGACTCCATCACCTTGTTGACACTGTTGGCTGAAAGAGGCCATAAAGCATCGCTGAAAAAGCTGCAGTACTGTAAAGATCGAGTGGAGTATTTGGGCAGATTGATTACAGAGGGGACGCGCGCTGTGTCTCCATCTCAATTGGAAGCAGTGTCCAAGGCCCCCAAACCAACCACAGTCAGGGAAATGTTGACCTATTTAGGGCTGACAGGGTACAGTGCAGAGTGGATAGATGGGTATTCAAGAATTGTGCAGCCTCTAAGAAATATGGTAAAGCAGAAGGGACTGACAATTTAAGGGAAAAACTTGTGTGGACCTCAGAGGGTCACATGCCATTTGAAACCATCAAAGTGTTGTTGCAGCAGGCTCCTGCACTTGCTCTCCCGGACTATGAGAAGACATTTCTGCTGTATGTTTCCTGTCGACAAGATCACGCCTGCGGGGCTCTGACCCAGAGAACAGGTGTGGGAACGCATGCTCAGCCTATTGCGTACTACTCTGTGGCTTTAACACCAGTTGAACTGGGTCTTCCAACTTGTTATCGTCATTTGGCTGCAGCACATTTGATGTATGAAAAAGCGTCAGCGATAACTATGGGCTATCCCATAGAGAATCTCATCACAAGTTGGTGAATTTAATTGAGAGAGGCAAGTTTGTATTGACAGCACAACGCCTCAGCGACTTTCACAGATTGCTTGAGTATCCGGATGTGACCGTGCGCGTCTGTAAAGTGAAGAATCCAGCCGATTCCATTCCACTGCCTGGTGAAGAGGAACCAAATGAGTGAGTGGCGGAGGCTGAACGTTACGCCAAGCTGAGGTTTGATTTGAGTGCAGTTCCTCTTGAGCATGCAGAGGTGACTTTGTTTGTGGATGGCTCCTGCTACAGAGAGGGGGATGCCCTCAAAGCAGGTTTTGCCGTGGTTCAGGAGAGGAATGGTAACATGGAGGTGTTGTGTGCCCAGGAGTGCACTCAACCCTGCTCGGCTCAGCTGGCAGAGCTGAAGGCTTTGACCAGTGCTTGTGAACTAGCCGAAGGCAAGCGAGCCAATGTGTATACGGATTCAGCTTTTGCACATGGGGTCTGTCATCTGTTTGGGGCTGCATGGAAAGGGCGAGGCTTTAGAAAAGCTGATGGCTCTCCCGTGGTGCACGGTGAACAGATTAGGAAGTTGTTGATGGCTATGATGAAACCAACAGCTCTGGCCATCATTAAGTGTGCGGCGCACAAGAAAGATGCCTCAATGGTCACGCGAGGCAATGCAGCTGCAGACAGCGCTGCAAAAAGGGCTGCTGCAGCAGGCACGAGAGCTATTCTGGCTGCTTATGCCACCGAACTCGAAAATCAGATCACCTCTAAGGATTTGTCTTTGTTACAGGAGGAGGTTTCAGAAGCTGAACGCCAGCTCTGGATGCAGAGAGGAGCAGTGAAAGACAGTGACGGGCTATGGAGGAACCATGAGGGGCTGTTTGTGGCTCCGACTGGGTTGTTGTCCTTGCTGATAAACGAGGCTCATGGGCTAAGCCATGAGTCGAGGGGGGAAGTGATTAGGAGAATCAGAGAGTGGAATTTTTGGGCTCCAAAGTTACAACAACATGTGGATGATGTGATAAGTCGGTGTGAAACTTGTCTCCAGTGTAACATTCGGCGTGGAATGGTGCCGCCTGCTGGACACCTTCCCATCCCTGAGGGGCCATTCATGCATTTGACAATGGACTTTGTGGACATGGTGCGTCCGGTACAGGGCAAGCGATATCTGCTGGTGGTCATTGATCGCTTCAGCCGGTGGGTCGAGGCGACACCTTCGAAACACAAAACCGCTGAGACGGTGGCGAAATTTTTGTGTCGAGAGGTGATTCCGCGCTTTGGGATCCCTCTGAAGATCAGCTCAGATAATGGGAAAGAGTTTGTTGACAAAACAGTGAAATGTGTCTTACAAAAACTGGGAGTGAAACAGAGGTTTGGCAGTGTGTACTGCCCGACGTCACAGTCCGATGTTTTAAACTGGATAGACACTTTGCCTCTGGCGCTCATGGCTTGTCGATCAAGTGCTCACAGAACGCTGAAACTAACACCGCATGAAGCTTTGCTTGGTCGACCGATGCCAGTGCCAATGTACACAGCAGTGAAGGGTCCATCTGTTGACATGTTGACAAATGACCTCAGTTTATACATCAAACAAATGACTAACATGCATAGGAGTATTTCCTCCCGTGTTGTCTCTCTGCAGGAAAAAAAGAAGCTCGAGAAGATCCAAACCATTCGTGAAGCCAGGTGATCTGGTGTATGTTAAAGTGTTCAGGAGAAAGTGGGACCACCCTCGGCGAGAGGGTCCGTACGAGGTGGTTAAAGCTACCGCCAGAGCCGTACAGGTTGAAGGTTCACCCACGTGGTATCATCTAAATCATTGTGTGAAAGCCCCAGAGGGGGAACCAGAGTTGGCAGTGGCCAAAAAGGAGAAGAATGAGGTTTCTGGAGAATGCCCAGAGGGGGAGGAAAGGGGTGACCCTGATCCTCTCCCTAAGTCTGGTCCTCGCATTGATTGTACTGATAGTATTACAGTTGACTATCCCCGAACCAGGGCCGTCCAGAGACGAAGGGCCCAGCAAGAGTAAGACCACAACCAAGAGAGGGAGGAGAGCTATAGGAGAAAAGGGAACAGAGGTCCAGGAGTGGACATCTCATTCTGCCGGAATGAAAGGAGTGATAACTGAGGTAGAGGATTATGAGGACGAAGAGATCAGTCTGGAAACGCTCCAGCAGAACAGCTGGTACCAGTGGGTCCAGTTTGCAAGCCGGATGAATGACAAGACTGATTGTTACATCTGCACCAAGGCTAAGCCAGATAAGTTTTTCGTGTTGAACACAGTGTTCAGTTGGCAGGAGTGTGATCGCATGCTGCAGACTGTTGAGCAAAATCCTAGACCCTGGTGTAGAGCCGAATGTTTGCTATACTTGGGTTCACCATCTTATCGGGTGCTGAAGGACTTCTATGCTGAGGGAAAGACTAATACTGAACGCTGTGGGGAGCTAGATGTGAGAATAGAGCAGAAGAATGCATTATTAGGGATGCCACAGGGTGCTCCCTTAATTCCTGTGGGCCAATTTGAATGCATTGAGAAAATGGGGACAGTGCCTGTGGGGAAAGTGAAACGAGAGAGATGTAGTCACCGGTGGAGGTTGCCAGCACTAAACTCACCAAACCCAATGCTGTTTTGGTTGCCGGGGACACAGGACATGTGAAAATTGTGGGGTGTCCTTATTTCGATCAGACTATAGCCTTAGCGGATCATTTCTGGTGGTGTGGAGAACAACGCCTCCATTCAGTTCTTCCTGTAGGTTGGGCAGGCAGGTGTGCTCGGGTGCAGGTGGCGCAGGAGTTGATCACCTTCAAGGGTGAAGAGCGGGGAAGCAACAGTAGCATTAGATCTAAGAGGGCATACAATCCAGATCCTAAGGTTCACCTGGACTCAATTGGTCAACCCAGGGGAATCCCTAATGAATTTAAAGCTAGGAATGAAGTTGCATCAGGCTTTGAGTCTATCCTGCCCTGGATAACAGCTAATAAGAATACTGAGTGGATCAATTACATCTATTACAATCAACAGCGTTTCATTAATTACACTGATGTAGCTCTAGGTGCGTTGGGAGAGCAGGTGAGCGCCACTAGTGCTATGGCCTGGCAGAATCGTCAAGCTACTGATTGGATTTTGGCTGAGAAAGGAGGTGTGTGTGCTCTCATAGGTGAACACTGCTGCACCTACATTCCAGGTCACACTGCCCCAGATGGAGCGTTTACTGAGGCGATGAGGAAACTGAAAGCCCTTAAGATGGAGGTGAAGGAGAACGCTGGCAGGGATGCAAATGTGGGCTGGATAAGTTGGTTGGAGAACACTGTTAGTGGCTGGAAGCTGGGACTAATCAGATTGGTGATAACAGTGTCTGTAGGCGTAGTGATCATGGGATTCATCTTGTGTTGTTGCATTCCTCTGATGAGGTCTGTGGCCCTGAGGGCAGTGAGGAAGCAGAACTTGCAGATGGTCGTGCTGACGCAGGGGTTAGAGCAGAATCAGGACAGGGAGGATGACGAGATGGACTACTACCTGTATCCTGTGCCTGATTGGATCTATGCCGATGACGAGGGGGAGGACCAAGCAGACGAGGGGGAAGAATGAGGCCGGAGCAGAGCCAGGCGGCTGCCAGCTATCTACCATGTTTTTTCTATTTCTCAAACATACACATACTCATATATACGCACTACAGTTAGCCTCTGACTTCTCCACTTCACACAGTTGTGTAATGGATTTTATCTAATGATCTATTTCTTTGCTCTATAAGTTTTAATTAAGTTGTAATATGATTATCTGAACTATCTGAATATTTGAATAATGATTTGATTCCTGCAACTAAGGTTACACTTTAAAATACACTGACGATTGATGGATGATTGATTGATTGATTAATTGATAGAAGTCAGAGGATTATATTTTAGAGTTAGCAACATTCATTTTAAGAAATGGTCAATTCCTGTGATTTGTCTTATGTTCGTTCTTTATTTTCCTCATACTCAGGTTCACTGCAGAGCTTAAACTGGGAGTTGCACCCGTGGATGAATGGAGGCCATCGCCCCTGGAAGTGGGAGAGACGCTCATCTGGGATTCGGCCTCCTTGATCGACGCGTGTGGCTGCCTGGGACATCTGTAGTGAACTATGTCTATGTGAACATTTGTTGTTGGCAGGGTGCAGAGAATCACCTCTTCTGAATGCAGGACCTTGTGTGCTTAGTTCAGTCTTAGTCTTTTTGTTCTGATCATTAGCGTAGCTATTAATTTAGAATGTTGATTTCAGGGGAGAGGTGTATAGTTGTACTTTAACGTAGTATAGTCTAGGTTAGATCTTTACGGGATTTAAAAATCCCGTGAGGGGGAAATTCTGTAGTGGAAAAAATTAGTATATGTTAGTGGGTTTAGGATACAGTTAGAGTAGAATAGATATTGTTTAGGCCTTGTTCATTTCTAGGGAATATGATTGTACAGGACGCTTGCTGGCCTTCGGTGGCTCCGAGGATATCTGACCGGTAGAGCAGAACAATTTGGGCAAAACATTCTGACCTGGTAACCAAAACAATGGAGTCAAAACAAGTGGCTGTAATCACAAATGTTTGCGTTTGGTCTGACGCAAACTGAGGGATTAAAACACGCTCCCGAGGAATCTCGGGAGGAGAGTTCTTTGCCTGCCGTAGAGACAACTCGTTTTTCTGTGGTCAGGCCTTGGGCTCCCCGAGCGCTAGCAAGCATCCTCCTTGCAAGGAAGAAGGTGACTCCGCATATCTGCCTTTGCATTCTTTCATCTCAGCACTGAGAATAAATCTACAATTGATTGGCTGAAAACCTAAAGCTGCCTCGGCTTGAGTTCTTCTGAGTTGGGACATTTCTAACCACTACACCAGGATTTTTACTTTGACCTGGCATCACACACTGGGACCATTTCCTATCGAGCAACATAAAGTGAAGAAATTAATTAATAAAGACTTACCGTCACAGGGTAGCCAATAGTGCCAGCACTTGTCCTCAGACCTGCAAAACAAGCTTGGACCATTCCCTACCTTACAATGTAATACAATGTGTTACATTGACAGGGGGTCCCAGAATGCCAGGATTTGCAGTTTGACCTGGCATCACACACTGGGACCATTCTCTGTCTTACAATGAAAAAAAAAAAGGAAACTTACATTGACAGGGGGTCCCAGAATGCCAGGACTATACCTCCAACCTGGCATCAAACACTGGGACCATTCCCTGTCTTACAATGCAATACACAAAATAAAAATAAAAAACAATAACCTTACATTGATAGGGGGTCCCAGAATACCAGGATTTGTATTTCGACCTGGCATCACACACTGGGACAATTCCCTATCTTACAATGAAAAACAAAGGAAACTTACATTGACAGGGTGTCCCAGAATACCAGGATTTTTATTTCGACCTGGCATCACACACTGGGACCTTTTACTATTGTGCAATATAAAGTGAAGGAATTAATTAATAAAGACTTACCTTCACAAATGCTGTCTTTTTTCCTGGGATGTCGGGCAAAACCAAAGAGCAGTCTGCCTCATAGCGGGAGCAAAGAGCCATGCATGTAGTTTGCATAGCATGCAATGACGAGGAGCGTAGCCCTGGGAACTGGCAAATTAGAAAAAGCTAAATGGAAAAACATTCGAACATTCCAATTAAAGATATGTATTTCTAAAATATACTAAAAAAGAAATACAAATATTGACAGGGTGGCCCAAATGTTAAACAATCAGTGACCTCAGTTTAAATATGACCACAAAACAGCATGTGTACATGACAACAAAACACTCTCGTTTCTGTAACTGCATGTCAGCCCACAATCACCAAATCAACCATATACTGAAGCGAAGGCACAACAGGTTTCGTCCAATCTTCACTAACTTCTTTAGAAAACATGTTAAATGTTACCTATTGTCTTTTACCGAACAATATTAGCATAGTTACTTCACTGAAACAGGTGCTCACAGCAAAATACACACATCTAAAGTGTTCTAGCATTACTGCTCTATATTCCCTCTTCAACCAACGATCCAAACAACTTTCCCGGGATTAAAAACGGCAGAAAATTACCTCTGCAAGTTGGCTAATGTCATGTCGGTCTAACGCTAAATGCTAATGCTACCTGGTTACCGTTACTAAGCAAACTAAACTTAGTAAACATAGCACCCTGAGGAGGATAAAATACATTTTCGATTATATGGATAATAATCATAAGACAATGCTGGCATACTGTGATGAATGCGATCCTGAGTCCATACTCACTGCGGAAGATAATGTACTTTATCGTCCCGCCACAGTTGCCCTGACCGCTCTATGTCCGTCTCTTCTTTGGCTCCTCCCGACATCCCAGTACAAACGACCAGTCCGCCCCCTAGCGGCAGCTACGAGTCGTGCATTTAGTTTACGTGGCATGCAATGACGTGGAGCGTAGCCCTGGGAACTGGTAAATTAGACTAAGCAAAAATGGAAAAACATTTGAATACTCCACTTTAAATTGTGCATTTCTGAAATATATTTAAAACTAAATATAAACACTGACAGGGTGGCCCAAATACTTAAAAAATGATCAGTGACACCACTATGACCACAAAACAGCATGAGTACATGACAACAAAATACTGCCGTTGCTGTGACTGCATGTTTCCCCTGTGATGCAGAGCCACAAAACAGGCCGCTACGTCAGCCCACAATCACCACATCAACCATATAATAAAGCTAAGGCACAACAGCTGTCGCCCGTGCTTCACTTACAGGACTTGCTTATAAAATATGTTAAACAGCAATGGACCGTTCCCTGACTCACAATGAAAAAAAAGGAAACTTACATTGATAGGGGGTCCCAGAATGCCAGGATTTAAACTTCAACCTGGCATCACACACTGGGACCATTTCATATCGAGCAATATAAAGTGAAGAAATTAATTAATAAAGACTTACCGTCTTACTTACCGTAAGTTACATTGACAGGGGGTCCCAGAATGCCAGGATTTTTATTTCGATCTGGCATCACACACTGGGACCATTTCCTATCGAGCAACATAAAGTGAAAAAATCAATTAATAAAGACTTACTGTCACAGGGTGGCCAATAGTGCCAGCATTTGTCCTCAGACCTGCAAAACACGCTTGGACCATTCCCTACCTTACAATGTAATACAATGTGTTACATTGACAGGGGGTCCCAGAATGCCAGGACTATACCCCCAACCTGGCATCACACACTGGGACCATTCACTGTCTTACAATGCAATACACAAAATAAAAATAAAAAACAATAACCTTACATTGACAGGGGGTCCCAGAATGCCAGGATTTTTACTTCGACCTGGTATCACACACTGGGACCATTCCCTGTCTTACAATGGAAAAAAAAGGATACTTACATTGACAGGGTGTCCCAGAATGCCAGGACTATACCCCCAACCTGGCATCACACTGGGACCATTCCCTGTCTTACAATGCAATACACAAAATAAAAATAAAAAACAATAACCTTACATTGTGTTACAAACGCGCACTTAGCTAAACTAAAACCGGAGTCCCAGGGGTAGGAATGGCCTGAGGCCCTGGTGCTGACTCCGAAATCGCCACACGTTGGCGCCAAAGATACACTGAAACGAGGGAAGCTCCACCTGAGCCCAATTCCCTGCTCGCCGGATCCGCGATAACTAACTCTACAATACTAAGAGGAGAGGACCCACTTGCACGACCACAGACAAAAGGAGTAGTTACTAATAACTTTAATTAGAGGAAAAGGACTAACATGAACAAAGACACACACACACCCACACACAGGTGGCAATAATCAAATCAGCAGAAACATGCACGCAGCACTACAAAAACTACCACTAAGCCAAACCAAATACAAGCTAGACGGTAACACCAAAATACAAAGTGACAACTAAAGGATCCCAAGTTACCCTACATACATACTTACAAGACCACGCAACCAACCATACTCGAAAACAAACTCAGGCACACAGGCTATAACTCAGAGACATCAAAACCCCAGGAAACAACAGAACAAAGATACAGACTAACACAGATACTCACAGACAGCAACACTGCAAACATGAAGGAACAAAGATAAACAGAAACACAGAATGCGAGCAGTAACAGTCGTGGTAAGACAACACTAAATAACGAGCCAGCAATGAAGGGCAAAAACTGAGGAACTTAAATACAACACCGACAGGAACTGAAAAACAGGTGAAAACACTAATGAACTGAAACAGGAAACTAGGACGAAACAAAAACCAACAAAGAAGGGCGAACACGAGCGCCCTCCGGTGGTCGGAGGCCGAATTGTCACACATTGACAGGGGGTCCCAGAATGCCAGGATTTTTACTTCGACCTGGTATCACACACTGGGACCATTCCCTGTCTTACAATGGAAAAAAAAGGATACTTACATTGACAGGGTGTCCCAGAATGCCAGGACTATACCCCCAACCTGGCATCACACTGGGACCATTCCCTGTCTTACAATGCAATACACAAAATAAAAATAAAAAACAATAACCTTACATTGATAGGGGGTCCCAGAATACCAGGATTTGTATTTCGACCTGGTATCACACACTGGGACCATTCTCTGTCTTACAATGAAAAAAAAAAAAAAAACTTACATTGACAGGGGGTCCCAGAATGCCAGGACTATACCCCCAACCTGGCATCACACTGGTACCATTCCCTGTCTTACAATACAATACACAAAATTAAAAGAACCAAATAACCTTACATTGATAGGGGGTCCTAGAATACCAGGATTTTGATTTCGACCTGGTATCACACACTGGGACCATTTCCTATCGAGCAAAATCAAATGAAGAAATTAATAAAGACTTACCGTCACAAGGTGGCCAATAGTGCCAGCATTTGTCCTCAGACCTGCAAAACGCTTGGACCATTCCCTACCTTACAATGTAATACAATATGTTACATTGACAGGGGGTCCCAGAATGCCAGGATTTTTATTTCGACCTGGCATCACACACTGGGACCATTACCTATCGAGCAATATCAAGTGAAGAAATTAATAAAGACTTACCGTCACAAGGTGGCCAATAGTGCCAGCATTTGTCCTCAGACCTACAAAACAAGCTTGGACCATTCCCTACCTTACAATGTAATACAATGTGTTACATTGATAGGGGGTCCCAGAATACCAGGATTTTTATTTCGACCTGGCATCACACACTGGGACCATTCCCTGTCTTACAATGCAATACACAAAATAAAAATAAAAAACAATAACCTTACATTGATAGGGGCTCCCAGAATGCCAGGATTTGGAGTTTGACCTGGAATCACACACTGGGACCATTCTCTGTCTTACAATGAAAAAAAAAAGGAAACTTACATTGACAGGGTGTCCCAGAATGCCAGGATTTTTATTTCGACCTGGCATCACACACTGGGACCATTTCCTATCGTGCAATATAAAGTGACGGAATTAATTAATAAAGACTTACCTTCACAAATGCTGTCTTTTTTCCTGGGATGTCGGGCAAAACCAAAGAGCAGTCTGCCTCATAGCGGGAGCAAAGAGCCATGCATGTAGTTTGCATAGCATGCAATGACGAGGAGCGTAGCCCTGGGAACTGGCAAATTAGAAAAAACTAAATGGAAAAACATTCGAACATTCCAATGAAAGATATGTATTTCTAAAATATACTAGAAAAGAAATACAAATATTGACAGGGTGGCCCAAATGTTAAACAATCAGTGACCTCAGTTTAAATATGACCACAAAACAGCATGTGTACATGACAACAAAACACTCTCGTTTCTGTAACTGCATGTCAGCCCACAATCACCAAATCAACCATATACTGAAGCGAAGGCACAACAGGTTTCGTCCAATCTTCACTAACTTCTTTAGAAAACATGTTAAATGTTACCTATTGTCTTTTACCGAACAATATTAGCATAGTTACTTCACTGAAAAAGATGCTCACAGCAAAATACACACATCTAAAGTGTTCTAGCATTACTGCTCTATATTCCCTCTTCAACCAACGATCCAAACAACTTTCCCGGGATTAAAAACGGCAGAAAATTACCTCTGCAAGTTGGCTAATGTCATGTCGGTCCAACGCTAAATGCTAATGCTACCTGGTTACCGTTACTAAGCAAACTAAACTTAGTAAACATAGCACCCTGAGGAGGACAAAATACATTTTCGATTATATGGATAATAATCATAAGACAAAGCTGGCACACTGTGATAAATCCGATCCTGAGTCCATACTCACTGCGGAAGATAATGTACTTTATCGTCCCGCCACAGTTGCCCTGACCGCTCTATGTCCGTCTCTTCTTTGGCTCCTCCCGACATCCCACTACAAACGACCAGTCCGCCCCCTAGCGGCAGCTACGAGTCGTGCATTTAGTTTACGTGGCATGCAATGACGTGGAGCGTAGCCCTGGGAACTGGTAAATTAGTCAAAGCAAAAATGGAAAAACATTTGAATATTCCACTTTAAATTGTGCAATTTTGAAATATATTTAAAACTAAATATAAACACCGACAGGCTGGCCCAAATACTTAAAAAATGATCAGTGACACCACTATGACCACAAAACAGCATGAGTACATGACAACAAAATACTGCCGTTGCTGTGACTGCATGTTTCCCCTGTAATGCAGAGCCACAAGACAGGCCGCTACGTCAGCCCACAATCACCACATCAACCATATAATAAAGCTAAGGCACAACAGCTGTCGCCCGTGCTTCACTTACAGGACTTGCTTGGAAATATGTTAAATAGCAATGGACCGTTCCCTGACTCACAATGAAAAAAAAAGAAAACTTACATTGATAGGGGGTCCCAGAATGCCAGGATTTAAACTTCGACCTGGCGTAACACACTGGGACCATTTCCTATTGAGCAATATAAAGTGAAGAAATTAATTAATAAAGACTTATCGTCTTACTTACCGTAAGTTGCATTGACAGGGGGTCCCAGAATGCCAGGATTTAAACTTCGACCTGGCATCACACACTGGGACCATTTCCTATCGAGCAATATCAAGTGAAGAAATTAATTAATAAAGACTTACCGTCACAGGGTGGCCAATAGTGCCAGCATTTGTCCTCAGACCTGCAAAACACGCTTGGACCATTCCCTGCCTTACAATGTAATACAATGTGTTACATTGACAGGGGGTCCCAGATTGGCAGGATTTTCAGTTTGACCTGGCATCACACACTGGGACCATTCCCTATCTTACAATGAAAAACAAAGGAAACTTACATTGACAGGGGGTCCCAGAATGCCAGGATTTTTATTTCGACCTGGTATCACACACTGGGACCATTCTCTGTCTTACAATGCAATACACAAAATAAAAATAATAAACAATAACCTTACATTGATAGGGGGTCCCAGAATGCCAGGATTTTTACTTCGACCTGGCATCACACACTGGGACAATTTCCTATCGAGCAAAATCAAGTGAAGAAATTAATTAATAAAGACTTACCGTCACAGGGTGGCCTATAGTGCCAGCATTTGTCCTCAGACCTGCAAAACAAGCTTGGACCATTCCCTACCTTACAATGTAATACAATATGTTACATTGACAGGGGGTCCCAGAATGCCAGGATTTGCAGTTTGACCTGGCATCACACACTGGGACCATTCTCTGTCTTACAATGAAAAAAAAAAGGAAACTTACATTGACAGGGTGTCCCAGAATGCCAGGACTATACCCCCAACCTGGCATCACACACTCGGACCATTCCCTGTCTTACAATACAATACACAAAATTAAAAGAACCAAATAACCTTACATTGATAGGGGGCCCTAGAACGCCAGGATTTGCAGTTTAACCTAGCATCACTCACTGGGACCATTCTGTGTCTTACAATGAAAAAAAAAAGGAAACTTACATTGACAGGGTGTCCCAGAATGCCAGGACTATACACCCAACCTGGCATCACACACTGGGAGCGTTCTCTGTCTTACAATGCAATACACAAAATAAAAATGAAAAACAATAACCTTACATTGACAGGGGGTCCCAGAATACTAGGATTTTTACTTTGACCTGGCATCACACACTGGGACCATTTCCTATCGAGCAACATAAAGTGAAGAAATTAATTAATAAAGACTTACGGTCGTACTTACCGTAAATTACATTGACAGGGGGTCCCAGAATGCCAGGACTATACCCCCAACCTGGCATCACACTCTGGGATCATTCCCTGTCTTACAATGCAATACACAAAATAAAAATAAAAAACAATAACCTTACATTGATAGGGGGTCCCAGAATGCCAGGATTTAAACTTCGACCTGGCATCACACACTGGGACCATTTCCTATCGAGCAACATAAAGTGAAGAAATTAATTAATAAAGACTTACCGTCACAGGGTAGCCAATAGTGCCAGCATTTGTCCTCAGACCTGCAAAACACGCTTGGACCATTTCCTACCTTACAATGTAATACAATATGTTACATTGACAAGGGGGTCCCAGAATGCCAGGATTTGGAGTTTGACCTAGCATCACACACTGGGACCATTCTCTGTCTTACAATGAAAAAAAAAAGGAAACTTACATTGACAGGGGGTCCCAGAATGCCAGGACTATACCCCCAACCTGGCATCACACACTGGGAGCGTTCTCTGTCTTACAATGCAATACACAAAATAAAAATGAAAAACAATAACCTTACATTGACAGGGGGTCCCAGAATACTAGGATTTTTACTTTGACCTGGCATCACACACTGGGACCATTCCCTATCGAGCAATATCAAGTGAAGAAATTAATAAAGACTTACCGTCACAAGGTGGCCAATAGTGCCAGCATTTGTCCTCAGACCTGCAAAACACGCTTGGACCATTTCCTACCTTACAATGTAATACAATATGTTACATTGACAAGGGGGTCCCAGAATGCCAGGATTTGGAGTTTGACCTAGCATCACACACTGGGACCATTTCCTATCGAGCAACATAAAGTGAAGAAATTAATTAATAAAGACTTACGGTCGTACTTACCGTAAATTACATTGACAGGGGGTCCCAGAATGCCAGGACTATACCCCCAACCTGGCATCACACTCTGGGATCATTCCCTGTCTTACAATGCAATACACAAAATAAAAATAAAAAACAATAACCTTACATTGATAGGGGGTCCCAGAATGCCAGGATTTAAACTTCGACCTGGCATCACACACTGGGACCATTTCCTATCGAGCAACATAAAGTGAAGAAATTAATTAATAAAGACTTACCGTCACAGGGTAGCCAATAGTGCCAGCATTTGTCCTCAGACCTGCAAAACACGCTTGGACCATTTCCTACCTTACAATGTAATACAATATGTTACATTGACAAGGGGGTCCCAGAATGCCAGGATTTGGAGTTTGACCTAGCATCACACACTGGGACCATTCTCTTTCTTACAATGAAAAAAAAAAGGAAACTTACATTGACAGGGGGTCCCAGAATGCCAAGACTATACCCCCAACCTGGCATCACACACTGGGAGCGTTCTCTGTCTTACAATGCAATACACAAAATAAAAATGAAAAACAATAACCTTACATTGACAGGGGGTCCCAGAATACTAGGATTTTTACTTTGACCTGGCATCACACACTGGGACCATTCCCTATCGAGCAATATCAAGTGAAGAAATTAATAAAGACTTACCGTCACAAGGTGGCCAATAGTGCCAGCATTTGTCCTCAGACCTGCAAAACGCTTGGACCATTCCCTACCTTACAATGTAATACAATGTGTTACATTGACAGGGGGTCCCAGAATGCCAGGATTTTCAGTTTGACCTGGAATCACACACTGGGACCATTCTCTGTCTTACAATGTAAAAGAAATAGGACACTTACATTGACAGGGGGTCCCAGAATACCAGGAATTGTATTTCGACCTGGTATCACACACTGGGACAATTTCCTATCGAGCAATATCAAGTGAAGAAATTAATTAATAAAGACTTACCGTCACAGGGTGGCCAATAGTGCCAGCATTTGTCCTCAGACCTGCAAAACAAGCTTGGACCATTCCCTACCTTACAATGTAATACAATATGTTACATTGACAGGGGGTCCCAGAATGCCAGGATTTAGAGTTTGACCTGGCATCACACACTGGGACCATTCTCTGTCTTACAATGAAAAAAAAAAGGAAACTTACATTGACAGGGTGTCCCAGAATGCCAGGACTAAACCCCCAACCTGGCATCAAACACTGGGACCATTCCCTGTCTTACAATACAATACAATACACAAAATTAAAAGAACCGAAAAACCTTACATTGATAGGGGGTCCCAGAATGCCAGGACTATACCCCCAAACTGGCATTAAACACTGGGACCATTCCCTGTCTTACAATACAATACACAAAATTAAAAGAACCAAATAACCTTACAATGATAGGGGGTCCTAGAATACCAGGATTTTGATTTCGACCTGGTATCACACACTGGCACCATTTCCTATCGAGCAAAATCAAGTGAAGAAATTAATAAAGACTTACCGTCACAAGGTGGCCAATAGTGCCAGCATTTGTCCTCAGACCTGCAAAACGCTTGGACCATTCCCTACCTTACAATGTAATACAATGTGTTACATTGACAGGGGGTCCCAGAATGCCAGGATTTTCAGTTTGACCTGGAATCACACACTGGGACCATTCTCTGTCTTACAATAAAAAAGAAATAGGATACTTACATTGACAGGGTGTCCCAGAATGCCAGGACTATATCCCCAACCTGGCATCACACACTGGGACCATTCCCTGTCTTACAATACAATACAATACAAAAAATTAAAAGAACCAAAAAACCTTACATTGATAGGGGGTCCCAGAATGCCAGGATTTAAACTTCGACCTGGCATCACACACTGGGACCATTTCCTATCGAGCAACATAAAGTGAAGGAATTAATTAATAAAGACTTACCGTCAAAGGGTAGCCAATAGTGCCAGCATTTGTCCTCAGACCTGCAAAACACGCTTGGACCATTCCCTACCTTACAATGTAATACAATATGTTACATTGACAGGGGGTCCCAGAATGACAGGTTTTGGAGTTTGACCTGGAATCACACACTGGGACCATTCTCTGTCTTACAATGAAAAAAAAAAGGAAACTTACATTGACAGGGTGTCCCAGAATACCAGGACTATACCCCCAACTTGGTATCACACACTGGGATCATTCCCTGTCTTACAATGCAATACACAAAATAAAAATAAAAAACAATAACCTTACATTGACAGGGGGTCCCAGAATACCAGGATTTGTATTTTGACCTGGCATCACACACTGGGACCATTCTCTGTCTTACAATGAAAAAAAAGGAAACTTACATTGATAGGGGGTCCCAGAATGCCAGGATTTTTACTTCGACCTGGTATCACAGACTGGGACCATTTCCTATCGAGCAACATAAAGTGAAGAAATTAATTAATAAAGACTTACCGTCACAGGGTGGCCAAAAGTGTCAGCATTTGTCCTCAGACCTGCAAAACAAGCTTGGACCATTCCCTACCTTACAATGTAATGCAATATGTTACATTGACAGGGGGTCCCAGAATGCCAGGATTTGGAGTTTGACCTGGCATCACACACTGGGACCATTCCCTGTCTTACAATGAAAAAAAAAGGAAACTTACATTGACAGGGTGTCCCAGAATGCCAGGACTATATCCCAAACCTGGCATCACACACTTGGAGCGTTCCTTGTCTTACAATGTAATACACAAAACAAAAGAACAAAACAAATAACCTTACATTGACAGGGGGTCCTAGAATACCAGGATTTTTACTTCGACCTGGTATCACACACTGGGACCATTTCCTATCGAGCAATATCAAGTGAAGAAATTAATTAATAAAGACTTACCGTCACAGGGTGGCCAATAGTGCCAGCATTTGTCCTCAGACCTGCAAAAGAAGCTTGGACCATTCCCTACCTTACAATGTAATACAATATGTTACATTGACAGGGGGTCTCAGAATGCCAGGATTTTTACTTCGACCTGGTATCACACACTGGTACAATTTCCTATCGAGCAAAATCAAGTGAAGAAATTAATAAAGACTTACTGTCACAAGGTGGCCAATAGTGCCAGCATTTTTCCTCAGACCTGCAAAACATTCTTGGACCATTCCCTACCTTACAATGTAATACAATGTGTTACATTGACAGGGGGTCCCAGAATGCCAGGATTTTCAGTTTGACCTGGTATCACACACTGGGACCATTCTCTGTCTTACAATGAAAAAGAAATAGGAAACTTACATTGACAGGGTGTCCCAGAATGCCAGGACTATACCCCCAACCTGGCATTACACACTGGGACCATTCCCTGTCTTACAATGCAATACACAAAATAAAAATAAAAAACAATAACCTTACATTGATAGGGGGTCCCAGAATATCAGGATTTGTATTTCGACCTGGCATCACACACTGGGACCATTCTCTGTCTTACAATGAAAAAAAAAAAAGGAAACTTACATTGACAGGGTGTCCCAGAGTGCCAGGACTATACCCCCAACCTGGCATCACACACTGGGACCATTTCCTGTCTTACAATGCAATACACAAAATAAAAATAAAAAACAATAACCTTACATTGATAGGGGGTCCCAGAATACCAGGATTTTTATTTCGACCTGGCATCACACACTGGGACCATTTCCTATCGTGCAATATAAAGTGAAGGAATTAATTAATAAAGACTTACCTTCACAAATGCTGTCTTTTTTCCTGGGATGTCGGGCAAAACCAAAGAGCAGTCTGCCTCATAGCGGGAGCAAAGAGCCATGCATGTAGTTTGCATAGCATGCAATGACGAGGAGCGTAGCCCTGGGAACTGGCAAATTAGAAAAAACTAAATGGAAAAACATTCGAACATTGCAATTAAAGATATGTATTTCTAAAATATACTAAAAAAGAAATACAAATATTGACAGGGTGGCCCAAATGTTCAACAATCAGTGACCTCAGTTTAAATATGCCCACAAAACAGCATGTGTACATGACAACAAAACAAGTGAAGAAATTAATTAATAAAGACTTACCGTCACAGGGTGGCCAATAGTGTCAGCATTTGTCCTCAGACCTGCAAAACACGCTTGGACCATTCCCTACCTTACAATGTAATACAATATGTTACATTGATAGGGGGTCCCAGAATACCAGGATTTTTATTTCGACCTGGCATCACACACTGGGACCATTTCCTATCGTGCAATATAAAGTGAAGGAATTAATTAATAAAGACTGACCTTCACAAATGCTGTCTTTTTTCCTGGGATGTCGGGCAAAACCAAAGAGCAGTCTGCCTCATAGCGGGAGCAAAGAGCCATGCATGTAGTTTGCATAGCATGCAATGACGAGGAGCGTAGCCCTGGGAACTGGCAAATTAGAAAAAGCTAAATGGAAAAACATTCGAACATCCCATTAAAGATATGTATTTCTAAAATATACTAAAAAGGAAATACAAATATTGACAGGGTGGCCCAAATGTTAAACAATCAGTGACCTCAGTTTAAATATGACCACAAAACAGCATGTGTACATGACAACAAAACACTCTCGTTTCTGTAACTGCATGTCAGCCCACAATCACCAAATCAACCATATACTGAAGCGAAGGCACAACAGGTTTCGTCCAATCTTCACTAACTTCTTTAGAAAACATGTTAAATGTTACCTATTGTCTTTTACCGAACAATATTAGCATAGTTACTTCACTGAAAAAGGTGCTCACAGCAAAATACACACATCTAAAGTGTTCTAGCATTACTGCTCTATATTCCCTCTTCAACCAACGATCCAAACAACTTTCCCGGGATTAAAAATGGCAAAAAATTACCTCTGCAAGTTGGCTAATGTCATGTCGGTCTAACGCTAAATGCTAATGCTACCTGGTTACCGTTACTAAGCAAACTAAACTTAGTAAACATAGCACCCTGAGGAGGACAAAATACATTTTCGATTATATGGATAATAATCATAAGACAATGCTGGCACACTGTGATAAATCCGATCCTGAGTCCATACTCACTGCTGAAGATGATGTACTTTATCGTCCCGCCACAGTTGCCCTGACCGCTCTACGTCCGTCCCTTCTTTGGCTCCTCCCGACATCCCAGTACAAACGACCAGTCCGCCCCCTAGCGGCAGCTACGAGTCGTGCATTTAGTTTACGTGGCATGCAATGACGTGGAGCGTAGCCCTGGGTACTGGTAAATTAGTCAAAGCAAAAATGGAAAAACATTTGAATACTCCACTTTAAATTGTGCATTTCTGAAATATATTTAAAACTAAATATAAACACTGACAGGGTGGCCCAAATACTTAAAAAATGATCAGTGACACCACTATGACCACAAAACGGCATGAGTACATGACAACAAAATACTGCCGTTGCTGTGACTGCATGTTTGCCCTGTAATGCAGAGCCACAAAACAGGCCGGTACGTCACCCCACAATCACCACATCAACCATATAATAAAGCTAAGGCACAACAGCTGTCGCCCGTGCTTCACTTACAGGACTTGCTTGGAAAATATGTTAAATAGCAATGGACCATTCACTGAATGGTAATGAAAAAAAAAGAAACTTACTTTGATTTCCAGAACGCCAGGATTTGCAATTTGACCTGGTATCACACACTGGGACCATTTCCTATCGAGCAATATAAAGTGAAGAAATTAATTAATAAAGACTTACGGTCTTGCTTACCGTAAGTTACATTGAAAGGGGGTCCCAGATTGCCAGGATTTTCAGTTTGACCTGGCATCACACACTGGGACCATTCCCTGTCTTACAATACAATACACAAAATTAAAAGAACCAAATAACCTTACATTGATAGGGAGTCCTAGAATACCAGGATTTTTATTTCGACCTGGATTCACACACTGGGACCATTCTCTGTCTTACAATGAAAAAAAAAAAAATAGGAAACTTGACAGGGTGTCCCAGAATGCCAGGACTATACCTCCAACCTGGCATCACACACAACACTCTCGTTTCTGTAACTGCATGTTTCCCTTGTGATGCAGAGCGATGAGAGACCGCTACGTCAGTCTACAATCACCAAATCAACCATATACTGAAGCTAAGGCACAACAGCTGTCGCCCGTGCTTCACTTACATGACTTGCTGTGAGAATTCTCTTTCCGACCACCCGAGGGCGCTCGTGCTCAACCTTCTTCTTCGTTGGGTTTATTTTTTTTCGTCTTTAGTTCCTGGTTTTTGTCATTAGTGTTTGCACTTGTTTTTCATTTCCTATTTGAGTTTGCATTTAAGTTCCTCCCTGTGTCTTGTTATTTGCTGGCTCGTTATTGGTGTTACTGATTTGTATTTGTCACCTAGCTTGAATTTGTAGCCTTAGTGTTTAATGTTTTTGATCTCGCTTTATGTTCTGGTTTTGTACTGCAGTCACTTTGTTCCTATCTAGAGTCCTGTTCGGTGTTAAGTTTTTTTGCTTCAGGTTTTGGGTTTTGCTATTAGTAACTGTGTGTTCATCTAATGTTTGGTAGCGTCACATTCATGTATGGTTCTTGAAGTTTTGCAGTCACTCGTGTTTTGTGTTTAGCTCGTGTTGATTTCCTTTTCATTCAAACATTTATTAATCATTCATCTGTTCTGTCTTTGGGTCGTGCAATTGGGTTCCAGCCTTGTCAGTTTGCAGTGTGGGCAAAGGCTTTAGCTTTGTGTGTTTTTGGCGCCATCGTGTGGCGAGTCTGGAGTCAGTACCAGGGGTTTAGGCCATCCCTGCCCCCGGGACTCCAGTTTTGTAGTTTAGCAAAGTGCGCCATTGTAACATATGTTAAATAGTCCACACAACCACTAGAATTCATGAATGGTTCATCGTGTACAATGCCAATTTAAGGTGTTGAATACTTTGATATAGTGATAATATTTTAAAAAAATAATTTGTGCATTTGGTTTTATGATTCGATCAATAAACAAAATCACTTGTTTCATAGTCAGGGGTGTTAATATACTATTTAGTGGGAACAGTGTAGTTAATTACCTATTTTTGCCAGTGCATTGAAGTCTGGTGTTCGTCTTGTCGTTGCAGTTCTCAGAACAGAGTTGAGGTGTTCATCACCAAATTCGGATCTGTGGGGTGTCTACACATACATAGAGAAAAACAACAACAGCATCCTCTGGATGTTTGGCTGTGCTTAATGAAGCATAAAACTCAATTTTAAGAGAGTTGAACTTCTTCTTTAAGAGGATATCAATCAGTTCCAACTGCAACTCCTGTGGCACCATTTCAGGGACTTGTGAGTAGTCACATGACACCAGCTGACGTAACTTGAACCGACAACAGAATTCTTCATGCAGGTCATACAGTGATTTATTGTAGTTTTTCACATGTTGTATGGCCTCTTTCAACGTAGCCAGTGTGGGGAAATGAGTGAATGACTTGTCTGACATTTGCTTGTTGCTTGCTTAGTATGTGCACAGCAGAAGCTAAATCACAAAGCCAATCTGTATCATTCAGCTCAGGAAAATTGTCAGGATTCTGAAATAGCTCCAAAGGGAGGATAATCTCCAGTTTGAGCTCCCACACTCCCACACTAATTGTTAGCTTAACCACAAACGACACCCATTTTATGAAGGTCACTGGTAGTCTTTGAATTGGGCTATTAACCATTTACATTAATATGATGTCACTTTAATGAGTTTCAAAATATAACCATTAAATGGTGAAATAATAGCTAAACATGCTGCTGCAGTAGAAATTGTTATTCCGCTTGGTCTATTTATGTTTTTCAGTTTCAGCTATGTTAGAGAATTGATGAAAATCTTTATTACACGTCTTAACTGGACATTGAACTGCTTCACATCAGTCATTCTCTCAGCTGAAGAAAAACTGCCAAACTGCTTAACTTTTCCTTTAACTTTAATATGTAATGGGTTATTAAGCATTTATATTAATAAGAAGTCATACATTATTTTCCTTTAATTTTAATATGTAATTATCTCATCAACTCAGCTGTGTATTTTTCAGCAGATGATGAGAAATTAATTCTAGCAAATTTCAAATTCAGCCAATCTTGGTGAATACATTCAGCATTACAGCATTAACAGTGCATTTTCTTAAAACTTCGACAGTTATATTAAATTCAGAAAAGCCTCTTTTTAAGCAGTGTCAGCTATTTATTTTAACTTCAAGTTGAAATTCAACTGCTTCAGCTTCTGCAAAGACTCAGCTCTGTTAGAACAACTCCTATTACTCTTCAGATACTTTCAGCTATGTTTTAATTGTTTCAGCAACTGCTTGGGGAATGCATTCAGCATTACAGCATTCACAGTGCATTTTCCTATGGAATGGATAGACACATCTCTCTTGCAGTTAATCAATCGCGCCACTAGATGGCAGTGGAGTTTCTCCCATAGTGAGAAACTCTAAACCTAGTACTGGACAGAGAGTAGACTCATACCAAACGACCACGAGACAGGAACATACATTTTAAATATTTAATAAGTCAAAGTTTAAACAACATGACCACAGAAGTATGAACAGAAAATCACTTCAAGTTACAGTTGAACATTTCTAACAGGAAAACTAAAGTCAGAGTCTCTGCAAACACAGGAAGTCATTTAGCAAACACAAACAAGGTTTAAATGTTCCATCGACACATTATTGACTGAGCAGGTCACCACTAACCAACAAATACAGACACACACAGGGCAGGTTATATAAACGACAGGACAGGAAATAAGGAACAGGTGAAACTGTTAATGACAACAGACAGGAACACAGAACCAGGAGGTGAGAACACAGAGGACAAACGGTCAAACAATCTGAGCGACTGCTCTATCTGAGTTATTGGGCACTGTTTTGAATAAGATTGTTTGTTTTATTGGTGCAATCCTTAAACAAGCAAGAACACTGATGTTTTAATGTGGTGTAACATCTGAAATCCTAAAAATATAAAATCATCCTAAAGTATATTAAAAACACTTCACACAATCAACTAACGGGTCATCTGAAAAATTAACAGTTCCTAAATTAAGAGTGCACAAGAAAAAGAAAATCACTTCAAATTTAAAAGAAAGCAAAGAAACTGCACACATCAAATTATAAAGTCCAACTGGGGCTGGACACTGATGTGGCTAATGCTAGGATGGGATTTTGCCTGTGATCCTTGATGAGCACCATATCCTCTGGTTTCAGATTGTCTAGGGCTCCAGTGGGTGGAACTGACTTTATTCTGTGGATGAATATCTAAGAGGCAGATACATTTACACATCCATTCACACAAAACTACAGTGTTAGAAAGTTACATTGTTAAAACTTAGTTGTTAATGTAAGCTACATGTTTAGAACAAAATATTCAGGTTAGAGTTGCATATAATAAATAGTGTTTCCAGGAAATCCAGTCTTGAATCAACCTGTTAAAGCAAAGCAACACAATGAAATGAAATGCAACTCCTTGTTTGGGCTGGAGAGCAACCTAACTAAAGGCAGTGATGTTAGGATTTCAACTTTCTGCCCAGACAAGCAGTAATCTGTCCTTGAGCTGAAAGATGAGAAATCGCTACACAGGATCAAAGCAGAACAACAACAACAGAAGTCAACTCCCCAAGATGTCAGGAAGGCTGTGGTAATGTAGCTGAGGAATACACCACAAAGACCCAAACAAACGTTACCTTTCTTCAATTGTGTGATTTGCCCATTTCCATGTTTTTGACCTTGTTCTGCTAAATGGTCTATATTTAAATTACAATTATTTGAATGGCTATTAAAAGCTTGCTTTTTGTTGGATCTGTTGGGTTTATTTGTATAATGTCTTAAACTTTACTTCTAAAGTGCCTGAAGATAACTGTTATCTTTTATGTTATAAGATAACAATGCTGTTGTGAATTGCAGCTACATAAATAAAACTGAATTAAATTTAATTGAATAAATTATCATTATCATTTAGTGGGCCCCTCATCAAGGGTGGTCATTTTTCATCCTGAAGGCTTTGAATTACAATAGGTCTTCTGGCATCACTGGCTCTGGATCTTCTGGGCCTCTTTTTCCTGTAAATAAACATGGGAGGAGATACACATGTGTATGTTAGTAATTTGGTGGTGGTACAAGACCCAAGATACACAACAGAGTAGAGGGCAAAAATAACTTAATTACACAGTCCTCCCGCTCAACACAGCATCAATCCTTTTATCTCGCGAGACCTTGTTACGTCACTTGTCAAGCTTCTTAGCAGGCATTTGAATGGCCTGGGTGTTTCAATATGTCAAATCTTTATAAGGACCCAAATAACTGATGAAACAGTTTGTTGAGAGAAGAACATTGCTTTATTATCATTGTTGGTAATTGTATTATTTTGATGGACAGTGTTAGTATAGGTTTAGAATTAACTTAGTTGGTTTAAATACTGAACATTGAGTACATACACACACATACAGCACATTTATTCATACATGGTTCAAATA
Source organism: Macropodus opercularis (assembly GCA_030770545.1). Classification (NCBI taxonomy): domain Eukaryota; kingdom Metazoa; phylum Chordata; class Actinopteri; order Anabantiformes; family Osphronemidae; genus Macropodus; species Macropodus opercularis. The sequence continues at coordinate 3,777,847 of CM061094.1, read as the reverse complement.
CAGAAATAGAATGTGCTTAATAAGGTAAGTCAGAGAGTATGTTTACTGTCTGAAAGAGTTGAGTGAAATTGTGTGGGTGAAAGTTGTCAGTGAGGTAGTGAGCAACAAAAGGAATAGATAAAAGCCGAGTACAGTACAACTGTTATATTTTAAATATAAATCTTTGAATTGACAAAATGGCAAACCTGACCCATCAAAAAAAAAACTTTTATTTGAGTATAAAATGAACATGGACTGTCAGATCCTAAACCACCATGTATCAGCCAGCAGTCTTTTGACTATATCAAATGTTTCAGTGTGGTGTGTTGATTTCAGCCCAGCTGTGTCCAAGTTGCTCAGTGCTTCATAAAGCTTTGATTTCACCATCATGGCTTCACAAGAACACCTGGATACCCTTACACCCTGTATTCACATTGCTGCAGGCCCACCATGAGGCTAGGGGTGGGCTCTGCTCCGTCCCTGTGGGGGCAGCGGACTGGGTGTGGGTCCCCTTCGAGACGTGAGGGGTCTCCGGCCATGCGTCCCTTTGCAGACTGTGGGTGCACAGGATCTGTTCTCTGGGACCAATATTGAGAATATAATTTGTGTAACTTCTTTTCAGTCACAGCAAATTAGGTTCATCCACACAGTTATTCTTTATTGCCCAGCCCTATGTGACACTAATGTCCAACTGGACTCAAGGTTGAACTTTTGGTGGTCAAGTCTAAGTTAGTGCAACCTCATGCCGGCAAGGACACACATAATCTCAGAAATGCTTTAAGTCATTCTATCTGGCACACAACCACTCGAATTCATGAATGAATATGACTCTGGGCGCACATGTACGTAAAGTGCAATTTGAGTGGTTGGCAGCGATAACTCCAATGCTGTAATTGTTAACCAAGGACTAAGGTATTCATTCATTATACTTACCGAGATCAAAATTATAAAGAAAAGACATTTGGAAAACTGTCATTTTTTAAAATTGTAAATAATTCACAATTTCATAATTAACAATATTTTGTAAACCCATTTTGAACATATTTGTTACAGAGAATAGGGTGCTTTAAACCCATGCAGTTTCTTTTTTTTGGAGTATCTTTACACACGTCAGTTAAATGTCAATGCAGCTACTAGTGTGCTTCAGTTAACTTCTCAGCAACTTTGAATAGGTTATGATTGTCCAGATATTCACACACACACACACACTAACCAATAGTGACAGTGACGTCAACAGCATCACCCATTGACGCACCTTCTGAACTCTGTTTTCTGTGACGTCATGTTGGTTTAAATTCTTAAGGAACATTCCTGTGTAACCAGGGAGACTCCTTAATGTTCAACGAGAGTCATAAATTCATTGTTGTGAGGCTGACAGGGATTCAGACAAAGAAGGTCACTTCACATGTGGACAAACAGACCTTGCCAGCCCAGTATCAGATTTTAAAGAAAACATGCAAAAAAACATGCCATGCTGAACACATTAAGCCATTAATTTTGTGTTGCATGACGTCATGAAAGGTTGAAGCTCAGAGGTGTCATTCCTGTCTCGCCCCCTTCAGGACCTGGAGATGTGACATCAACAGTAATAATGAGGGCAGTTCATCCATACAGCAACTATAAAAAGAACCTAGAGGAGTCCATCGACTCATTATAGCTAACCAGACTGGTTTCACTTTATACTACAAACTCTGACAGAGGAGAAGCCTACCAGAGGTATGTTTAATATGCCATGTCTTTTAGTTAATGTAATACAGACCAGACACCTCAACTAATATTTCTATTATTAATTTGACTTTATTTTCTAGGAAGTAAGTTAGATAGAAGAACAAAAAAAGAAGATTTTTTGCTTATTTCTGTGATGTTTTCTGCTAAATACTTTCTGCAGTTTAAATGCTAAATACACTAAAATGTAGGAAATTCAAGATGAAACAAATACAACCAAACCCTATTATTAAATATTTAATTAATTTAGCATTAAATCTTGGTCATGTACTGTGAACCTTACAGTAATTTTAACATTTAATTAATTTAGTTTTAAAAATCTAACATATAAAACACAGGTCTTTATTTTCTAAAGGATACTTCAATCAGAGGTAAAATCAACAATCAAATTTTAGGGTATAGATTATAATAATTATTGAAAACGTAACTGATACATGTTTTGACATCTCACTTTGATTTAAATAGGTCATCAACGTCAACATGCAAAATCTGGACTATAAAATCCTATTCATTTTGTTCTGCATTTTACACCTTTCCCATCACTGTGAGGGACGTCCGCATAGGTAATCCCGCTTTGTATCTCTTTCTTTAAATTAATTCAGTACCACTTCCACTAACAGTTCATTTTTTTAGTTGGTCAGTATGTTCTTACAAATTTAAAAATAAAAGTATGTCTCAACCTTGTGTGCAGAAAAAGGACAGTAAGTGAGGTACAGCTTATGCACAACCTTGGGGAGCATAAGCATGTGCAGGCTCGCCAGGAGTGGTTGCAGACAAGACTTTGGGGCATCCACACTGCCTTATCTCAGGACAGCAGCATGGATATGGACCAGGTGAGGAATAACAATGTGGACGGATCACAGCTGCAGTTGGAAGACCACCCTGATTTGACATCAGAAGAGATCCAAAATGCTTTAACTTTGTTGGAGAAGTTTCTTAAGTCAAAGCAATCGTGATTTTGGCTGATTTCATTTGAACATTTTACTTGACCGACATGATTTTTTTTTTTTACATATTTCAGGTTATTTACTATGTTTCTATTTTTTCTAAATAAATAATACTAAATGTCAAAGTGGTTCATTTTATTTCAAGACATTTGTTTTTATTAACATTTTTACTTTATGTATTTAATCTTAAAAGTAATCATATTCATGACATTGACAATAGAGCTTCTGTCTGAATGAAAGAAATATTTTTTAACAAAGCTACTGTGTAGTGTCTATGCACTTTTAGCCATTCAACAGGTACTGCTCTAAAGCACTATTGAAGGTGTTTATTCCAATTTCCTAAACTCTGGGAAATAAAGACCTGGACCAAGAATGTCTATGTCCTTATTAACAAACTGCTGAGTTTTTTCAGTCCTAACATGTGATCATGCTGTCAGATGTATAGCTTATATAAGGAACATAACCTAAATGAATTAACGTGCTGTAGTTTGTTATTAGTGCATTGAAATATGTTACCTCGTGTACCTGTCATCTATTATTCACCAGACACGGCGAAACACAATGTCTTGTTGTGCATATGGAACTAAGTATTCTCTCGCGAGATGTTCCACGTGATCTCTGCTTTCTCAAACCAAAACAAAGAACCCAAATGCAGTCAATGTAGCTAAGCTATCACTTTCTGGTTATGTCACGGTAATTTCTTTAATTCTTACAGCAGATGGTCTCAACATTCTGACAAAACATCAAGTCGGAATGTAACGAAAGAAGGTAACATTATCTTCTTAAAACTCCAGTTGACACAACCAGCTAGCTAACGATAGCCGTTTGTTTAGCAATAGGCAAACATCACAAGCTTAGCCCCCAAGTGAAAACCCATTTTCCGCTCTAACGTCTACGTGAAGCTCGTAGTCGTATTTCCATTCACATCGTTGAAAACTTAATACACAACCACACAAGCAAAAATGGCAGTATTGACTCCAACTGTTCGACATCAGACGGTAGTCTTTAAGTTAGCGTTAAGGCTATGATTATAATGGGTTAGCTCTAGACGTGAAATAGGTTAATATAATGGCACTAACTAAAACCTTCAACTGTTGTGGGGTTAACTAGTTGTTGCAATAAATCAGTTAACCCTCACGAGTTATCAACATGTTTATTGAAATTTACACCCATTTGGGTCACAGTCGTGTGTTGTGTTTGTCCGTGAATTTACTAATGTTAACATGTAGAATACAAAACTATTAATTATCAGTAATCTAAATGTATTACAGCACAATTAATTACTATTAGGTTGTTTTTGTTCATTTTATTGTGACGTTTTTAAGCTTTGTGATTTTTAAGATGGTGATGCCATAGGTCATATATTGTTTGACGAGTGTTTATAAAGAGCAATGGACAGCAGTACAACGTTCCACTTAATGTGATACCGAAATTCGAAGAATCCATTTTGACAGTGTCGTTAGATTGTTGCAGTGAATCGTTCGATATTATGGGAAAATAATACAGTTGTTATTGTGGTTGTGTTGAGTGGGCATGGTAGTGCAGACAGATGTGACAATAGTATAATCCTTGTACAAGTTGTGTGAAAATGACATTTTAATTACCTATATATTTACGCTAACAAAAAAACACCTGTATATTGTTTTACAGTGTTTGTTTTTACCAGTTTTGATTAAGAAAGATAATTAAATGCTGTCTTCCAATTCTAAATGCTACCTGTTGGTAATATTGAGAGTGCTAGTATATATAAGATAGATAGATAGATAGTATGTCATGTTTGCAAGAGTACTAACGATACACAATAAACATCCCAATTTTATACGTTTGGGTAAAAAGTGAACACACATTTACGAAGAATTTGATACGTGAATGGTAATTGGTAAAAACAAAGGTGACCTTGACAATCAGGTACTATGTTTAATAGATGTATTTCTTAAGGTTTTTCACGAAATTCGTTTTGTTTCACTGTGGTTATGTTTTATAAAAATGTTGCATGCATGTACATAACGCATTTTGTTCGTTTAGATTTTAATTGATACTAATTAATTAAATACGTGTTTAGTTAGAGGTCAAAGACAATGTATATTTTATTGACATATTAAGGTACTGGACCAGTGGCGTTATTTTACTAAATTGAAATAAATAAATGCTATTATCGAGCGCAACGTTACTGGAATACTAATAACGCGGTGCTTAAAGTGGAATGTTACAGGAAGCCCGTGAAAGCAGCACCGTTCCGATTTAGCGAAGCACGCGGGCATTCACAGTTTAAGGTCCGTCTGTTGACTCTGAAAGACTCGCCGGAAGCTTTTGGTTGATGCGGTGGATTTTTACCAGCCAGTTAAACTCTGACTCGAGTGTGTGAAACGATGCTGATGAAGTTGGAAAGTAATGAGCAAGGATGTTGAAGCTACCCGCAAACCCGCTTTGTTCGAAGGAGAGCAAAGCTTTTGTTCCGTTGTCATCCCGCAGCTCATCCCCTGCTGCTTTGTTTTCACTTGGCCCTCTAATACTGACCGGTAGGTGCACATACGCTTACAAAGCACAGAGATTTCAAACGTTTCAGCCTACGACTTGAATGTGCACAATATTAGTCTGCCTTTGTTAAATATTTATTGTGCCCTAGATTGAAAATCACTGGCTATGTTCTTGCTAGAGACTCTTTGGTACTCGGTATTGACTTATTTCTTTATCTTTGGATTACGATATTTCAGGAAAAACTACTATTAAATTTCCAAATAATGATTTATATATATATTTATACTATATATATATATATATATATAGTATTTGTATTGTGCCTAGAATTATGCTGTTAATATTATTTTTGTTAAGGCAAAATTAATTGTTTTCTATGTCTTTAACATCCTGAATTTTGACTGCTGTAAAGAGCTGCAACCCTGCCTTTGCCCATCAGTGTGTCAGCAGACCTTAAATAATAGATAGGACACTCACCCACTGGGGCTCTCACCTCAAGCTTTTAATAGAATGCCAGGACTTCTTGTTGCTTTGTGAGTTATTGTGTCTTCAGTAGGCTGGTGAATCTGAGTTGTATTAAACCTTTACACAGAGCTTTTGTAAACATCTTTTGGCTCATGAGCCATTTAGCAAAACTAAAGGGGGGGCTATAAAAGTGAACTGTTAGCCCCCTAGTTCTGTGTGGCTGTGTGAAATCTTGGATTCTGTGGTTTTTCATTGTCATGTGAAAGATGAGATGAGCTGTCTGCTATGAGTAAAATATTGCCTCCCCACTTCCTTTGTTCCCTCTAACCTGCTGGTCTGTTCACTGGCTGGCTGCCTATTTGGCTGCAGGATCCACTTGTTTTTATTATCCCATTTTTAGCATTAAGCCATAAAGTTTGTGTGTATGCTGTGTTAAGCATTGTCGTAACTACAAACAACACAGCAAATTACAATCAGTCATCTCTTAGATTAACTGTGGTGATTAATCTAATCTCTGTGGCAAAGGAGACCACATTTTTATGGAAATATTTCAATCAATATATACACCATATTGCCAAAGTATTCGCTCACCTGCCCTGACTCGCGTATGAACTTAAGTGACATCCCATCCATAGGGTTCAATATGACATTGGTCTACCCTTTGCAGCTGTAACAGCTTCAACTCTTCTGGGTAGGTTGTCCACGCGTTTTAGTGTTTATAGCCTGGTTCTCAGTCTCCGCTCTAATTCACCCCAAAGGTGATCTATCAAGTTGAGGTCAGGAGTGCAGGTCAGTCAATTTCATCCACACCAGACTCTGTCATCCTTTCCTTGCTTTGTGCACTGATTCCTATTATTTAGGTGGGTGAGCAAATACTTGTGCGTGTGTGTATATATACATGCTATATACATGCTATACTAAATAACAAGCCTGACTACTGCTCTTTGCCCTTTTATAAATAGATGCACATTTTCACTGATAGATTTTCATTGATAGATGATGACATCTACGTGGTAAGAAAATTGAAGTCAGAGGTGCATGTATATGTGAAGTAAACCTCTTTTCCTTTCTGCGGCTGCTATAGTAAATTTTGTCTTCAGTGGCATTGCGAAACTGCTGCTCCACTGTACACCTCACATTTTGTAGACAGAAAAACATGACTAGAAGAAGAGTTCAACTGAACCTAAAGTGCCATAGTTTTAGATCTGATTTAAATTTTATAACAGTACTCTATATTTTTACTGTAAGGTCCGCTATGTTATTATTCTTTATTTTGACATTCAACAGTTTCTGCTTGTCCTCTATACATTAAAGACCTACACATCTCGCTATATCTGCCTTGGGGGTGCAGACAGAGCCAGATTCTCCCCCATAGAATATAAAAGTCACACCAGTTGCTCTTGGCTTTCATGTAAATGAGGTATTTGGTGATTACAATTTGGCTTTTACTATTACAGTCACTGAGCAGTGTCTTTACACGGAGCATTACTCAAAGCATGCTTCCGCCAACACCAAAGCATAAATGGGCAATTGATTGCTAAAATTACAAATGTATTAAAAATACTTATACTTGTTCTAGGGATGCTTTTTACAGCGTCAGCTTTGTTTAAATCACTTCTATTTCTCTTTAGCTACTTTCAGCAATGTTTTTAATTCTCCAGCTACTGTCAGAAACTCTAGGGGTGGATTTTCTTCAGGAAAGACTTCATCTAGTTAATGTTTAAGTTGCTGATTCTATAGAATCATTTTGTTCATTTTAGGTAATATTATGCCTGTGTAGCCATCACTCTCATGCCATTTTTACTGTATTGTTGGTAATTTTCTGACCAGACGAAGCTTGGAAATCAAAAATGTGTTTTCCTTGATGTTGCGATTCTTTGGTTTAGTTTGAACAAAATTGTGGGCTTCAGGATGAAGGGTGAAGAACAGTGTGATGTTACTTTTAAGTTCTGCAGAGATGAAAAACCTCACTTCATCTATCCTTCATCAGTGCCAAGCTGTGTGGTTTGTCAGTCCTGGACTACGACCACCACCAGCAGCAGCCGCAGCCGCAGCAGCCACAGCAGCAGGTCAGCGCCATGAGTCTTTATGGGGCCAGTGCCACAGGAGGTACTGTCGGAGGGGCTAGAGAAAAAGGAGGAGAACATTACCGGGAGCAACGGCTTCGTTCCAGCGACCGCTCACGCGAATCATCCCATGAGAGAGGAGAGGGCCAGCTGACTCCTTGCATCAGGAATGTTACTTCTCCCACTAGACAGAATGGTGAGGAGACTAGAAAGAACTTTTTGTTCCACATTATTGTATTTGTCTTCATCTTAACGTCACATATCAACATATGTTTTAACAGAAACCTATTTTGATCATTTCTTCTGTTTTGTCAACAGACCGTGAACGTGGTGATGGAGGCTCATCCTCTAGGTCATCTAGTCCACGTCCTCCCAGGGTTTCCCTTCCGTATTCCCACATTGGAGGACATGTACCTCGATCCTTGGGTCCTCCTGGTGTTGATCACCACCCAAAAATCGTTTCACAAGGAGCATGTGATATGATCTATATCTATGACCACAGTGGTAAAGAGGGGCATCGCAATGGACTGAGACTGGGTGAAAGAGTGACACTTATTGTGGACAACACAAGATTTGTGGTGGATCCTGCCATCTTTACAGCACAACCAAACACCATGCTGGGCAGGTAATGGTAGAGACAGTTACTAGATCATTAGATTTCTGTACTTATTTCGGCTTTTTTAATATTGTGTATCGTGTGACTAGATGTGAGATGTGGGCTTTACTATAAATCAGTAGTAATGTATGTAATTTCTTTATTGCGTTAATCCAGCTTCAAACCGTACACACTGATGATGACTGTTAAGAAAAGTGGCAGAAACAACTGCTTTTACACTCATCTCTTGTTGGTTTACAGAATGTTTGGTTCAGGGCGAGACAACAACTTTACACGACCCAATGAAAAAGGAGAGTTTGAGGTTGCAGACGGCATCAGCTCCACAGTTTTTAGAGCAATCCTGGTGAGTCTGTGTAATTGTAATTGTAATGTTATCACTTTAAAGCAAGACATCAAACCACGTTATATAAATATAAATGGCATTTTAAAGTGTGTTCTTGTGTACGACTAGTGCCAGACCTATTTTATAGCCTAAAAAACTAAATCCTTTTTACAAATTGAATATGAAATCATATTTAACATTAAAAGCTGCAGCAGAATATATTCACCAACCACTGTTTTCATATCTTTCAAAAGTAAAATCTATACCATAACACAGTGAACAGACTGATTCAGATTTGAAATTGTGCCTACATACCATTCTTGTATTTATTAATTAATTAAGAATCGTTTTTAAATAAGACTATAGAACAATCACTACATATACTACAATTAATTTATAAATGTCTTGACAAACTCTGTTGACGGTTGGTGAGCGTTTCAGCCTTGTTTTTGCAGTGTGTTAATTACTTTTTACCCAGTTGTATGCTGAATGTATGGCAGACCCCTTGATGAAAGAGAACGCTTTGATTGGCTGTTATAGTGAACTGTAGTTTTATTTACAGGTTTGTATAAAAGCAGACACTGTATTATCAAAAATACTGAACCACTCCTATAAATCATTAATTTTAGCTGTTGTAATCATCTTCATAGCCACATAAAATCAAACACACAAGCATGTATATGACTTCTACAAACATTTGGTAAAAATCGGTTGCTCAAAGTAGCTCAGTGGTTTTGTGCATGTTGAATAGACAGTGAGCAGAAGTCTCCAACTGTATGCAGAGATGCAATAGGTATAGACATCCAAACATTGTGTAGTCTTTAGATTAGCACAGCAGTGAGTAGAGTGGGCTTTCATGACTAAGCAGCTGTAGCCAAGCCTTCTAGCACCAAGTGCAGTGGTATAAAGCTTGGCTCCCTTAGACTAAAGCAGTGGAGATGTGTCCTTAGCTTTTTTTTTTTGGCAATCCAATGAACATGTGTGGATTTGGCTTTTGCCAGGACAACAGGAGTTGCCTGAATGCATTGTCGGGTTGAGCTTGGCCCCTTCTTGTTCCAAAAAGATTGCACACCAGTGCACAAAGCAAGGTACATAAAGACATAGATGACCATGTTTGTGGTGCATGAACTTGCATTGTGTCTTGACCTGTGAATAGAAAACCTTTGCATCAGTGCATTCTTGTGGTCAGTATGCTCCTAAACCGTGTGGACAACCTTCCTACAAGAATTTAGTCCAGTGATTTAAGCGCTCTGATTTAAAGACAATAAATCGAGTTTGAATCCCACTCTTTGCTTTTTTTTTAAGAAACTTTGAATTTTAATCTAAAACAACAACAACATGTGTGTCTTGTATACACATAAGTAAAACCAACAAATCCTACATAGGGCAAACTTTTAATTGTAGACAACCAATAAATTACACATTTTAATAGCAACAGTGGAGGAAAAAAAACTCCCTCTCTATAGAGGAAGAAACCTCCACCAGACCCAGGCTCAATGTGTGCCTTGACCGGTTGGGGTGAAGGGATAGAGAAGATAAAAAACAACAAAAACAAGCAGCAACAGACATTGGCAGGATGGTTGGACCAGCAGCTGAACACTGGCTCTGAGTCTGACAATACCTGTAGATTAGGTATTGGTAGAGGTAACTTTGTAAGTGAGGAGAAGAATTTTGAATTCTATCCTAGATTTTACAGGAAGCCAATGCAGAGAAGTTAATATAGGAGAAATGTGATCTCTCGTTCTAAGCCCAGTCAGAACACTGGCTGCAGCATTTTGAAATAACTGGAGGCTTTTTAAAGAGTCATTGGAACATCCTATGAGTAGGGAATTACAGCCTAGAGGTAAGAAATGCATGAATTAATGTTTCAGCATCACTCTGAAAGCATGCTCCTAAGTTCAGCAATATTCCTAAGGTGGAAGTAGGCAGTTCTAGAGATTTCTTTAATATATGATGAGAGATCTAGGTAAAAAATGACGCCAAGGTTCCTTATAGTAGAACCGGAAGCTAACGTTATGTCATCCAGAGTAACTATCTGATTCAATAATGACTCTCTATGTTTTTTAGCACAATTTATAAAAACCTCAGCTTTATTTGAATTTAGTTGAAGGACGTTCTTGGGACATCCAGGATTTGGTGTCTTTTACACAAGTTTGAAAGACAAATATAACTGAGTATCATCTGCATACCAATGAAAATGTGTGTTTCCTAATAATATTACCAAGAGGAGACATGTATAGACTAAAAAGTACTGGATCAAGCACAGAACCCTGTGGAACTCCAAAGCTAATTCTTGTGTGGGTGGAAGATTGATCATGAACATGAACAAATTTGAATCTGTTCAACAAATAAGATTTAAACTATTCCATTGCTGTGCCTTTAATCCCAATGCTATGTTCCACTCTCTGTAATATAATCTTGTGATCTATGGTATCAACTTCTGCACTGAGATCTAACAGAACAAGTACAGAAACTAGAAAATATGTTTATCATGGTATATCATCTCCTCTTCTTTTCAAAACTGTGTAAGACGTCTGGGTATCGGGGTTATCAGTTTCTGGAATTTTGGTGTTGGAATTTGGTTTCCAGATGTTGAAGACTTTGTGGTCGCCTTTGACATATTTTTCATTTAATGATGCACCAAATGTTCTGGATAAGTGAAAGATCTGGACTGCAGGCAGGCCGGGACTCTTCCATGAAGAAGCCGTGCTGTTGTAGTAGCTGGTTTTGCATTGCATCCTGCTAAAATACACAAGGCCTTCCCTGAAATAGATGTCGTCTGGAGGGGAGCAGATATTAAAAAGCATTTCTATATCTTTCAGCATTTATAGTGCCTTTTCAAAACATGCAAGCTGCCCATAGTGTATGCCCTTATGCACCCCCATACCATCAGAGATTCATGTTTTCTCATTCAGACATCAGGTTTCTGGAAGTATTCATGGGCCCATTTAGTAATGTCAGTGAGTGGTGCAATGTTGTCTGAGGACCTAAAGACCAGGGGCATCCAATAGAGGTCTTTGTGTGTAAGAGACAATGCCAGAGGTTTCTCCAGTTTGTCAGAATCTTTTAATTGTGTTATGCACCGTAGATGATGAGATGAGTTATAGACCTGAAGTCAATTATCTTAATTAGTTGCTAGATGTTTTCCCAACTGAATCTTTTCAAAATGTCCTGCTGTCCAGCCCTTTCTTGCCCCCGTCCCAACTATTTTGAGACGTATAGCAGGCATCAAATTTAAAATGAGCTTATTTACTGGATTTGCTGTCAAGTATAAAATTTCTCAGTTTAAACATTTATGTTGTCCCACCAGATTGGGACTGATTTAAAAACTATATAGCTGTAGGTTTATAGCTGTGAATTGTGAATAGTATTGACTCATGTGATTTGTCTTTTTTTTTCATTTTATTCAAATTTGAAAAACATCCCAACTTTTCCAGAATTTGGGTTGTACGTGTTTCTGCTATAATAGCTATGGTGTACCATGCTTGATGTTGCTTATGCCATAATGGATTAGACCATTAATGTGTTTGTCTTATGGCATAAAATAAAAGCCAAAATGTCATACAGTGAGTGTGGTAGAAAAGGAAGTGCCAGGATGTGCTGTCATGGTTCTGTATATTTTTGGGAAACAGCACTTGAGTTTTCTCTAATATGCTGCACAAGATACAGAGAGAGGAGGAAAGGTAGAGCAAAAACAGGAAGGAAATGTGACGTTGGTAGCTCTTTTTTTTACCCAGCCCCCCCTCCCCATCAGCTTTTTATCCCTGCCCTCTTCTTTGTGACGTTGCTACATCTAACTTCCATCAGTGCTCGCTCTTTATCCCTCTCCCCTCCTCTTCATCACCTCTCTCTCTCTTGCTCTCTCTATGCTGCCTGTGTGAGCAGAGCAGCATCAGTAATGGCGTTTTGTTGTTTTCCAGCATTTGCCTTCGCGCACGAACAGTGGTCATTCTGCAAATTTGTTCATTTCTGTGTGCGTGTGTGTGTGTACATGTGTGTGTGTGTTTGTTGCTACTAACAATGGCAGGATTACTACAAGTCAGGGATAATCCGCTGCCCTGATGGCGTTTCCATTCCTGAGTTGAGAGAGGCATGTGACTACCTCTGCATCTCCTTTAGCTACAGCACCATCAAGTGCAGAGACCTCAGTGAGTATGCAGATTGCTACATTGTTATTGCATATTTTATTGTATTTTAGACAGCAGTATATAGATAGATGTGATGTCATGCACTGCAGTTCTTTACATTATTGCTGTATGTATGTATGTTGTGGTTGGCCTGTTGAAAAATCGTAATTCTTTACTCCAGTGCCACGTGCTAAAATCATACCTGATACTTCTGTAACATTGTGCACTTACATGGAAATGTAAGATGTCACAATGCAACATGCTATTTGTTATGTATATTTGTGTTGTTATCGTGCATGTTGATGCGTCCTGTTTGGTGCTGTGTGTGGGAGGAGCACAGTCTGTTTTTTGTGTGCTGAGCTCTAAGTAGGTCATGATTAGCTGTGAGATTCAATGCTTGTAATGCAGGTACATAACTAACCAAGCCAAACAAGTTTCAGTCTTCTACCCATAGAGTGTGATTATTTTTTTTTATTTTGCAATTATTATTATTCTCATAAAATGCACAAAAAATAAATAAACAACATGGGACTAATGTAATAAATTTTTGAAATAATGTAAATAAACCAATATATATGAAGATTGCAGAATTTTCCTGTAAAACAACAAAATGTGTGCAAACATCACAAATAGAGCAACTAAAAATCTGTTTACTTCACACCCTTAACTAGTCATTAGACAAATTCAATCATCACTACAGCACTGTTATTTTAGGTAGTAAAAAGTATAGTTTCTATTACTACTTTAGCTTCTACTAATAGTTTCTAGCTAAGAAGTAGTTGCTAGAAACACTCAGCTAAAATAGAATTTATAATAGATAGATATAACATATAAATAGTATAATTTTGTCCCTCAGGTGCCCTCATGCACGAGCTGTCTAACGACGGGGCCCGGCGTCAGTTCGAGTGTTACTTGGAGGAGATGGTGCTGCCACTAATGGTGGCCAGCGCCCAGAGTGGAGAGAGGGAGTGCCACGTGGTTGTGCTGACTGACGATGATGTGGTCGACTGGGACGAAGAATATCCCCCTCAAATGGGAGAGGAGTACTCCCAGAGTAAGACTATTCTAATCATCAATGAAAATGGCTTCTCACTTCAAACTCTTAAGTGAAGTAACCATAAAGCAGGTGACCTATTTTGATAGCAATATGTGAGCCTCATATCCGGGTCAGAATAATCTGATGCAAGTCATGCTCCAGTTGCAGAAACCAGGTTAAGATGTCTTCTGTTATGAAAACAAGTTACGGTGGCGGTAACATTTCCTGAGGCTGCAGAATGATTCACATGTTTGGTGTCACACCAGCAAGACTGGTGACATGCTACTACAGTTGCTTCATCACCTCAGAAATACGAATAAAAACAAGATAGTCACCCTGAAAATCCCTACATTAAAACTTCCTACTTAATTTGTAAAGGTTCTCTGACCCAGGACAATGTTTACAAGAGTAAATATCTGTAATATCTGTCTGATATTGTCCGAAACATAGGATTTAAAGGCACCTACACCTACTGTGGGATGTCAGGAGTTATAAGCAGCTACACTGTGCAAGATGGTTTTATATAAACCTGACAAGCAAGAAATGGCTCTGATTATTGCTTGTATTAATGTATAATGTTGACAGAGTATAATCTCCTTAGGTTTTAAAAGTAAGTGGGACAGATTACCACATGACATGTTCTAAACACGTCTTCTCACCACCAGTTATCTACAGCACCAAACTGTACCGCTTCTTCAAATACATAGAGAACAGAGATGTGGCCAAGTCTGTGCTGAAGGACAGAGGACTGAAAAAGATCCGACTGGGAATAGAAGGTATAGCTGCTTCTTCTTCTTCTGTGCAATATCAAACAAACTGATTACAGTCAGTTCCACTTCATATAAGAAATTATGGTGTTTTATAGCTTGGACGGGGGATGCCTGAAGTGTGGAGGTTTAGTAAATTCTACAGTGACGTTACAACAATATTTGACTGGATTTCTGGAAATTCGTGTCATTAGTTTTTGATCTCCACAGATGCCCAACTGTAGAGTGACAATTTCACTCTCAGGCTCACAGTGAAAGCGTTTTATTATGTTATTATTATCATTATTATATAATAAGGCATATCATTTGTGATTATGTAATCACACTACAAACACATTCACAACTTTACTATAGCTATAGTATTAATATAGTAAATGAAATGGTTTTTTTTCTTAGTGCTCTAAAGACACAAACATGTCACCATTTGAAATTGATGAACATCACTAGCTACAGTCTGGGGCAGTTGATGATGATGAGAGGAGCTGATCCACACAGTAGTGCATTGGGAGCATCAGAGTTGCTAAAGGTTATGTTTTTGGCTTCTCTTGAGCTGAAATTAGCAGCTGGTTAGGCTACCTTTGAATACTTACTAATCTAAAGCATTCTTTTTAGACATGATCTCAATCTATTTCCTTAAATCTTGTTCTCCACCCGGTTTGGTCTCTTGTTTTCTCCAGGTTACCCAACCTACAAAGAGAAGGTAAAGCGGCGTCCTGGAGGTCGTCCTGAGGTCATCTACAACTACGTTCAGCGTCCATTTATCCGCATGTCCTGGGAGAAAGAGGAAGGCAAGAGCCGCCATGTGGACTTCCAGTGTGTTAAGTCGAAGTCTACAACCAACCTAGCTGCAGCTGCTGCAGACATTCCCCAAGACCAGCTGGTGGTCCTGCATCCTCCAGGGCCACAGGTGGATGAGTTGGAGAATCTGCCTCAACCGATGGCTGTCAATGACCCCCAACACCTGGCAATTGGGCAGGGGCCCGAGAACAGCATAGCCCACCAATTAGCACAGGGCTATGAGGGACCAAACAACCAGGCTCAGGACAGTCCAAGCCAGGCTGCACATAGTCTAGCCCACAGCACCCAGCAGCACAGTGGCAGCAGTAGCCATACTCAGGCCACTTATCACTTTGAGCCAGACCCCGATGCACCATCATCCTCCGCATGAGACTGGCTGGACATTTCACCATCACCTTACAATCTCACCCTGTGTCACACTACCAGCAACAACTGTTGTATTCATACTCCTACTCAAAAAACACACAGAAAAGTTGTGATGGACAGAAACCTGATTGGCCCTTAACCACCAATGAGCACACAGGGTTCAGCTAAGTGATACTAGCTTTTAGAATGGACACAGACTTTATTCTTCTTCCCTTCCACATGGTGATATTCTGACACCTCCTGCTTAAAACCCAAAAAGTCAGAAGGGTAGACAGTATTACATTATGATGATGAAGCATGCATGGCAGCTGCGAGGGTTCTGAATGTATGTTGTGCTGCTGGGATTCCTGTATTTCACTTTAGATTTCAGTGCCTCTTTTAAAGGGTATCTGGTGGGTGTAGGATTTTTCCAGTGAGTAATTTAAGTAATTAATTCATGACTATTTATTTTATTTTCCCTCTGTTCTTAATGTTTTCTGTGTTAGGTTTTGTTTTCACTGTTTTTGCTCCACTTCTTTTTCAGTCTGGACTGAGTTGCTGTGAGTCACAAAATTGTCAATATACAATATTTTTTATCTAATAAACGGTATTCACAACATCTTTGCTTCAAAACAGCTGTTTTAAGACCTATAAACAGGCAGAACAAAAACTCTCCTCAGCAGTCAGACATGGATCTGTCGTTGCACATTAAGTTTAAAAATTCCAAGCAGAAATACAAAGGCCACACTCCAAGATACATCCTTTTTGACCACAAAAATGGTAAGACCGGGTTCTTATTTAGAGAGGAAACCAAGATGTACAGTGAATATAAGTCTAGATAAGAGAAGAAACCAGCTAAAAGCCAAAACCACCATTTCATCTGTGAAACAGGGATGAGAGGGTTTCAGCTGTGGCAAGTAGTAGTATGGCCGCTGCAGGAACTACAGTAGCTTTACTGATGAAGGCACATATATAATATATAAATGCATAGTATTTTAAGGAGTTCAATTAAATTCAATGCACTTCAATTTTATTTATATAGCACCGATTCACAACAGCAGTTATCTCAGGGCACTTTACAAGTAAGGGTTTAAGACCTTACACAACTAACCCAACAAATCTCATTTAGAGCAATCTTTGTAGCCAATCAATAAATTGTACATTTATAGAAACAGTGGAGGAAAAACTCCCTCTCTATAGAGGAAGAAACCTCCAGCAGACCTAGGCTCAGTGTGGGCGGCCATCTTCCTCAACTGGTTGGGGTGAAGGGACAGAGAAGAGAGAAAATAACACAACCACAACAAAACAAGCAGCAGCCGAACGGTTCTGAGTCTGACGATACCTGTAGATGAGAATAGAGAGAGAGAGAGAGAGAAAGGGAGAAAAACAGAGGCGCTCAGTGTATGAAGGACATCCCCCAGCATTTAAGCATAAAGCAGCTTAACTAAGAGATGGATCAGAGCAACCAGAACCATCTCTAACTATACGCTTTGTCAAAAAGAAAGGTTTTGAGCCTAATTTTAAAGCAGAGAAGGTGTCTGCTTCTCTGACCTGAACTGGAAGCTGATTCCACAGGAAGAAGCTTGGCAGTTAAAGGCTCTGAGTGTGCGTGTGGTTGTGCGACCCTGCGACACACTGGCGACCTGTCCAGGGTTGCAGCCTGCCTCTCCATAGACAGCTGGGATAGGCCCCAGCACACCCCTACAGGGAAGAAGTGTTAGAAGATGAATGAGGAAGTTTTTCCATTAATCAGCACGTCCATATTAAATCAAATCAACTAATCTCTGTTTACAGGCTATGTACCACAGGCGTTTAAGGTTGCTGTAGTCAAAGCCTAGAGAACTTGCAAACTATAGGCCTATATCCAGTCTGTCCTTTATTTCTAAAGTTCTTGACAAAACTGTAGCTAAACAACTGTGACCACCTGGGTAGAAATAATTAGTATAAATCTCCAGTCAGGATTCAGGTTGCTGGTCCAACCATCCTGCCTGTGTTCTGTTGCTGCTTGTTTTGTTGTTGTTGTTGTGTTCTTTTCTCTCTTCTCCATCCCCTCACCCCAACTGGTCAAGGCAGATGGCCGCCCACACTGAGCCTGGGTCTGCTGGAGGTTTCTTCCTCTCTAGAGAGGGAGTTTTTCCTCCACTGTTGCTATTAAAATATACAATTTATCGATTGGCTACAATTAAAAGCTTGCTCTATGTGGGATTTGTTGGGTTTAGTTGTGTAAGGTCTTAAACCTTACTTGTAAAGTGCCTTGAGATAACTGATGTTGTGAATTGGCGCTATATAAATAAAATTGAATTGAATTGAATGAATGAATTTTACAGGAAGCTAATGTAGGAGAAATGTGTCTCTTCTTATTAGTCAGAACTCTGGCTTGACTAGTTGAAATAACCTCCACTATAGATTTGAATTTCAACATTAATTTAACTTTAATGGAGTGTGTCTCTAATAATGATGATTGATGTATATTATGAACATTTTATTCACTGCTCCACACATGTAAACACTAATCTCACAATGATTTCCCCCGTGCACATTTATCGCTTCAACAGATTAAAGTGTCACTTTCCAAGAGTTTCATTGAAACACATAAACTTAACTTGCAACTACATGAAAGAAATGTTCTGTACGTGAACAACAACCTGACTCAGAAATTTACATTAGGGATAAATGCATACATATGTGCTGAGTTGTATGTTAATGTGTGAGTTGGTTCAGACAACAAAGCAAATCAGCTCAAGAGACTTTATAAATATAACTTTTTTTTTTAAATTGCTGTATAGTTCTATCTTCCAAAAACGAATGCAGAGTGTGTTGTTCACTGAACTCCATTCAGCTGTATAGTGAACAAAGCTACTTTTTTGTGAGTGTGGCATAGTTTCAAGCAAATGGATGGCAACAGCATAAAAAAGTATAAGCAGCCTGCAGTGATTGGCAGGAGGAACACATCAGGAGTGAAACCTTCACCCACTGAAGGAAATGCAAAGCGGAAAAAAACAAAAAAAGACCATCCACAATGACAGAAACAAATAATTATTTTATTTTAAAAATAATTCACTGCTGATACATACAATACACTCATCATACTCATATATATTTGCATAAAGTATACTTTTAACATGATAATATTTAAAGATTTGATACATTATTGTCAGGTGGGGTATATCAACAAGGGAGCACTTTTTTGTAGTGTGTAGCATAAAAACACAAACAGAAAACCACTTAAACAGATACAGAGGGAGACCTCGCCAGCTGCTGCCTCATTATATAGAAGGACAGGAGAGGGTGGAGCCTGAGCTAACCAGGTACTGAACATCAACAGCCCAGCATGACCGATCTGAATGTTAATGTGCTTAGAGCACTATACATATACAATTTAAAAGGGCTGCCAAATGTTTGTCCACATACACATTATGCCCATAAATGAAGAATGTATTGACTTTCTTTACCCCAAATTCCCTTATTTAAGTTAATTTGAGTCACCCGTTGTGAAGTAAATCACAGTACATCACATATTCTAATTATATATATATATATATATATGTATTTTAATAATAAGGCAGACATTTTCTTATCTATTTGAAATTTGTATAACTGAAGAACAACTTAGTTGTGAGAATGACTCTGTTCAGCCAATCAAATGTAAACTGGATGCTAAATAAAATGTGTAAACATATACACAAAAGCTGTACATGCATTTTAAAAATGGGTACCTTGAGTAATGGAAAGGCAATCTGAATGTGTAAAGCATTTCTACCAATATCTGCAAGATATAATTGTGTATTTCCGTTTTAGAAAATTAATTCAAAACAATAAATCTCAATGCACATTTTCTCTGGTCTCCGTATCAATATTATTTCTATATTTGGATTGCCCCAAGTCTATAAACATGGCTTTAGAAATTTATATTCTGAATCTTACATATAGGGCATATTATAGTATTTTCTTTACACAGAGGCAGGCAGTGAGACACTACACCCACACATCACCTGCTTAGAAACTGGTATTATAAAGGCCTGGAAAAACAAAGCTGGCGAGGAAGAGGTTGAAGATCCTCACTGAAGTGAAATCTGGGTAAAGAAATGAAGAATTAAATGCACCTGGCTGTCTGTCCTGATACTGTTAACTGTGGCAGGAGGTGATTTATTATCTTTATCCTACTTTGCTGGATTCCATCTCTAGATATTTATCTGGTAGTTTATATCGGTTTATTGTAGCAACAGTACATCTTAGTTAAGCACTAAAAAGACCAAATTCAAAATTAAGTTTTTTTTTCTCAACAGAGAGATGAATTGAATTTGGTGAACAAATGAGAGTTAAACTATAGTCGGTTATGTTGCATTTAGGAATTGCTATGGTTACTGATCTCAGGTGTGTGTAACTTCATTGTCACAATTATCACTAACAAAAAAAAAAGGCTCTAATTTATTGTCAATGACGTGGCAGGAGACATATTCTGGCTTGACCCCGGTGTTTTCCCTAAAGTAAGCTAAACATTGGATAAAGAAGATTGTGTTTTTAACACAATTAAATTGAATAATAACATTAAATAATAGTAAAAAAAAAAGTTTGTGGCTACAGTCTTCCACTGTCAAAAACATTTTTGCAAATTTTAAATGGCCGACTTTCTGCCAACCTAGAAACTGTAACAGAGTTGAAGCTCTTAATTTGGGCCTCTTTTGGTCAAAAAGTTGCTTTCACACGGGGCTTACTTATTTTGGCTAAACCAGGCATTGCACTGGTTTGTTTTCTAAAGGGGCCATAAATTTGGACACCGACCTCTGCCTAGCAAGGATATGAATCAGTGAGCTTGATGAGAATTGTGTTGGGATAGCTTTAACCTTTTAACTTTGCTCTGCCAGGAGTGCTGCTATGATTTTAGGCTAACCAGTATTGTGAAAATATAACTTAGTTAAGCATAGATTAGTTTGTAGAAAAGGCTGTTAACATTCATGCTAGATGAGGAAACAGCAGCTATGTGGTCTTTTCAAATAGGATTTTCTAAATACTGAACTTAAATACACACACGGGACTTGGTGAATAAAAGAGTTCTTTCAAGCTGATTCAGAGGATAAATTGCCACATGGTCATTTCCTGTATTTGAACTCAGCAGGCCATTCTCATGAGAAGTGCACCACAGCTGTGGTAGTTGCCTCCTGAGGAGACCTGGATGTTGAAAGGGCTGTGACAGGAGATAGCAACTTAGCACTTCTTCCACATCAGAATCACTCCAGCTCACATCAAACTTCAACCACAGTCTGTGTTGGCTGGTTGGTGATAAGAGTCCAGAGCCACCAGTGGACCGAGTTTAATCCATCAGGGACATGTTAGCACCACAGATCTGTAACTTACACTTCCATTTGCTAGACTGCTTGGAGTAAAGGTCCCTCACTATGGCAATGTTAGTGAACTCCTTGTCTACATACAACTAACAGCAAAAAAAATGATCATCTTAGCACCTTGTTTTTATACAAAACCTTCTTTTTGCCCTGATGAAATTTAGGAAAGCTGAATCAGAAAATAGGGTGAAACCTCACCCAGACTGAAATGCACTCAACAATGTTCAGAGAACATTGGTAAATGTATAAAGAGTTTAATTTAAGATGAACATTTTTTTGGTGTAGTTGTTTGCAAAGGAAAAAAATGGCAGCCACAGTCAACCTGACCAAACTCTCTCCTTCAGTGGCTCTGGTGCTAAGATGGAGCCACGGTCTTGCTCTCATTTTTTTCCCTTTCAGCTCCTTCACAAAGGCCAAGGCAGGTCGCTGAAGTCCACGGGGCCACCCAGGCCAGCATCCGCCTCAAGCAGGGACATGATTACGGCCATGGCTGCCTCATCGTTGCTGGGGCTACTGGAGCCAGGCTCATCCATAATGTCTATACTCAAGTGGGAGTTGTCACCTGGATGGAATTCAAAACAATGTTTGCCAAAAAACTAACCAATAAATGAGTAGTAAGGTGTTTAGTGTTTGACTTACTCATGATGGACTGATTGGAATAGGGGTAGCCTACAGAATCAGGTCCAGCTATGATCCCTGTGCTCGGCAGCTCAGGGGTCCCTCCATTCTGAATCTATTGGAATGTACACACAAAGCAGTTTATTGCAACACCTCAACTTAAACCTGAGCTAAAGAAGATTTCAGTTTGAACATACTGTATCATAATCAGGTCAGAAGATTCAAATTAGCAAATCATTTTATGAATGTGATATGTGACTTGGATGACTGACCATAAACCCCACCCTCATAAAACAGGAAGATTTTAATATGCTTAATTAAAATATGCATGAAAGTCAATAGTCAATAATATAGGTAAAACCATAAACAGTGTTTACTGTGCTGTACAGTAAACACTGTACTGTAGTACATACATTTAATAGTATTTTAATTAAAAAGTATTATATATATATACACACACACACACGAAAATACACAAACATAAAAAACAGCTACAGAAAATACATACTCTTACTCTTAAATACATACTTCAGACTGCAAACAACTCCAACTTTTAATCACATAGGCTCAAATATTATGATAATATATGAGTTTTAAAAGCAGAAACTTTCCAGTTCAAACAACTTCAACAACCTTGTAAAAGAAACTGTGTTTGTGTGTGTGTGTTACCTTTTTGCCCCCTGGGGAGCAGGTATCAGGTGGAGGAGTGCTGGTGATATTTAGAGGACTGGAGCCACAACTGGAAGGGGAGGAACCCCGAATCCTGATTAAGAGAGCCACATGGCTGCAGTTACTCAGAAATACACTTCACATTGCAGAATTACAGATCTGACTCAAAAAAACCTAAACAAATCCATTAGCTCCAACCTATATACATTTAATGTTAAAATCCGGAACATAACAAATCTGACCACGATGCAACTTATTTTACTTTTAGTGCACATTACATAATGCAGTAGAGAAATTGAGCAATGTCTATCCAAGTCAGAGCTTTGTCATTATCAGAGTGAGAGAGAGAGAGAGAAAGAAAGAGACACACACACACACACACACACACAAGCTTTTCAGTCGAAGCTGTCAGAAATCTGTGTGAGATACAACTTAGCAATAACTTTGCCATGAAGACTACTTTTGCAAAGTATTGCTCCATTATCCTAGATAATCATAAGAATAGCAGCTCACTTTGCTTCAGCTCTGCTTCATTTATGTGTCAAAACTGCCTTCCAGACAGGTTTAGCAGTTACTAGTGTTACAAGCTCTTTTCTGAAACCACAGCATTTTTAATATCTGACCATATCCATATGAATGTATTGTCTTGTCAGCCTGCTTCACACTGGAACATGTGGTCAGGATCTTTTTCTTTCCATTACCTTTAATAGGATCTTGTTATAATTTAATAGTAGGAGACAAATATAATAATTTAATTAGACAGTCTGGATCAGACATACTTCACATCAGACATGACGGTGAGGGAGTGTTGAATCGTGTGTGCGCGCACGCTCGCACGGTGTGATTCAACACTCCCTCACCGGAATGTCTGATGTGAAGTATGTCTCCCTCACCGGATTTCTGCATATGTTGATCATAAAATGTGTTCTGATCGTCATCAAACCACAAAGAAAGGGTCTGCTTGAACTAATACTGCACAAACATTATATGTTTTAATGTTTTCATTCATTCATCTTCTACCGCTTATTCCCCGAAGGGGTCGCGGGCGTGCTGGAGCCTATCCCAGCTGGCTATGGGCCAGAGGCAGGGTACACCCTGGATAGATTGCCAGTCCATCGCAGGGCCACACATACAGACACACAAGTCACAGTCACGCACACACTCACACCTACGGGCAATTTACGCAGTTTTTCCAATTGACCTATCTGCATGTCTTTGGACTGTGGGAGGAAACCGGAGACCCCGGAGTAAACCCACGCAGACACTGTTTTCATTGAACATAATATGTAAACATTCACAGTGCAGAGTGGAAAAAGTATGTGAACCCCTCGGCAAATGACTTCTCCAAGAGCTAATTGGAGCCAGGAATCAGCCAACCTAAACCGAATGCTCAATGAGGTGAAGAAGCATCCTAGAGTGTCAACTAAAGAAATCTCTGGCACATGCTAACATTTTTGTTGACAAATCTACAATAAACAAAACATTAAACAAGAATGGAGAATATGGGTGGACACCACAGAGGAAGCCACTGCTGTCCAAAAAAAATATATTACAACGCGTTTGAAGTTAGCAAAAGAGCATCTGGATGTTCCATAGCACTACTGGCAAAATATTCTGTAGACAGATGAAACCAAAATTTAGTTGTTTGGAAAGAACACACAACACTATGTGTGGAGAAAAAAAGGCACAGCACACAAACATCAACACCTCATCCCCACTGTCAAACATGCTGGAGGTTTCAGTCTGGTGGTTTGGGGCTGCTTTGCTGCCTCAGGGCCTGGACAGATTGCACACATTGATGGAAAAATTTATTCCAAAGTTTATCAAGACAAGGTTCACATACTTTTTCCACCCTGTACTGTGAATGTTTACATGTTATGTTCAATATAAACGCAATACATAAATGGTATAAACATGCATTCGTACCCACACATACATTGCATCGATTCAGCTACAAACTTGAATTTTGTGCATTATTTCCTAGCAGCATTCAGAATGGTTATTGCAGTTTGGTAAAAACTGTGCTTGAGTCTATTCTGTGCTTATTATATAATCTTACCGTATGCCTAAAGGCAACCGTTCAAACAGGAAGTGGCCAAGGTGTAACGTGTCTTTTATAATGTTCTGTGCGTTTTTGAGGCAACAGGAGCTGTGTAGGTTTCCAGCGTGAAGAGAGGGCAGCCAACAAACCTTGACCACAATCTTTGAAGTGACGACTCAATTTCAAGAATGTTAGAACTGCTTTGCTTTGACTAAACAAACCCTGTCTATCTGTGCTCTCGCTCTCGAGTGGAGGCATAACGCTTAATGCAGGTTGCATACAGGGAGCTTGGTAAAAGCATGCTGAAATCAGGTATTAGTCTGGCAGCAGTTCTAGGCTGCTCCATCTGTACGTTAAAAATTAGGACAAATAGATTTCCCAGCAGAGTACCATAAGACATTTCCATTTCTTTGTTTCTCTCACCTTTGGATCTCCATTACTTCCTCTGCAATCATGCGTCCGATCTTGCCAGCTCCAGCTCTGGTGCCTCCAGGGATTCCAGGTACAGTCTGAAGAGCCCTCCTCCCTCCACCTACCAATTAAAAAGAAATTACAAAAAGAAACATCTGAATGAGTTTTTAAGTCAAACTGTAAATTGTCTGCACATGTATGGTGTATTTCTTCTCAAAGCGACAATGGTTCTAATTCACCCATTCACGCACACACCATAGCATTAGTGTGCAGCTCTGCCATTAACACACAACACTGGGGAAACCAGGAATCAAACCCCCAATCCTATGATTGGTGGGTGACTGCTCTACCTCTATTTTTAAGTAGTATTTTACCCTCTGATGTGAGAACACTGTCCATACTCTGTGGAGAGTTTGCAGGCTGAGGGTAGTCTGAACCTTCCATCATAGGACACCTGGAGAGGAAAAAGTGTTGTATGGTCTTAAAAAGAAACTATGCAAAAAAATTAAACTATGTTACATAAAATTAGAAGAAGAAAGAAATCAGCTTCAGCTGTGCAGTTGTATTTACTTACGATACAACAGTGTTGGTGGAGACGATGTACTCCACCTCCTTGGTCCAGGGGTTCATGAAGCTAAACCACCGGCTCCTCAGTGTGATGAATGAGCCATCTTTAATTTTAAATTTGTAACAGTTGGTGTTGATTTTCTCTCTCACCTGCAGCACTATAAACACAACACACAGTAAGGAAACAAGCACAAAAACACTCACAGAACACATACTTGTCTGTTTCTCGGCAGGTACCTTGTCTGTGACACTCTGCCAGATGGCCAATGTCATCTTGGTGGAAATACTCATAGAAGGAGGTTCCCAGCAACTCTTGGGGTAGATAGGCTAGGATGGCTGTAGCTCTGGAAAATACAGACAGAAGTTCAGCACCAAGACAGGTAACCTAAACCTGTTGAATTTTAATGCCCTTTTAAATAGGTTAAAATTAACTAGATCACATATGTAACACCTTTGCTGTGGCTCACCTTTGGTCAACAAAGACGAATTTGCCATCAATGGCATGCCGGGAGACATACTCTGTGGGTTTGACCCTTATGTCTGCCAAGCTGGGCTGTGGTACAATGTGGGGGTGCAGACGGCCAATGGCCACCAGGCAGCTCAGGTTGCAGCCTTCGTTGTCGGGCTCATTGTCTTCGTCAAGGCCCATTTTAGTGGGCGGCCAGCTCTTTAGGTACCCTGTGCTGTGAATGGTGCAGAAGCTCTTTCGGTCTGCTGTAGAAGGGGTGAGAAAGGGGAGCGTTAGAAAACCACCAACCCATAACACTACACTGTGGAGTACACGGGACAGTGTTAACAGTCCAGTAGCCTGGCCTAATATGGTTTAATTCATCATTATTATCTGATCCAGATTTTACATGTTGCAGGAGTTGGAACAAGACAAATCTGCAACAACAATTAATGTCTGAATAATGCAAAATGTACATGCATTACAATTTTACTGACTCGCTCAAATGTATGTTAAAATACACCATGAAAACCATAAGACTGCACCAGAAGATGAATGAAAATGAATGAATTTGAATGACTAAAATTGCTACTTAGGCTGACATCTAAACCTTTGTTACCTGTTACATTGGAATTCTCTATGTGTTAGTCTACACATATTCTTTCCTGTTACATGTACATATTAATTTCATGTTACATCAACAATCAGCATGTTGAATTGGCAGTGGATTCATAAAATAGACTCCAATTCCAATTTACCTGTATGACAGGACTGTACCTTTTTTCTTAGAGCAGGTGGAAGGAAAGTCTTTGTCTTCTACTTTGACAGAAGGCCTGTTGCACTTCATCCTGCAGAAAAATGATCGCCTGGCTCCTGAACAAAGTCTAGATGGACCGGGGGTGATGTCGGTTTTCACTGGAAGACCAGCTGCAAATACCATGTAAAATTTCTTTGTGAGTGCTTTCATGCTGATAGGTGTAAAAATAAGCCAAATTAATGCTAAAGTGAAACAGGAGTACAATAACATGTCTTTGTATCACCAACAGACAAAAATAATACGATGTGCATAATAATGATAGCTTGATACTGTTGGTATAGTAGCTACAGTTTTACCTGGTATACATTTTCAGAACACAAGAAACACAAGCATAAAAGACAAGAAATTATAAGAATCCCAATTCAGCAAAACAGGTGTTTGTTTGTCCATGTCTGGGGTTACTTACTTTTAGCATCAATGAGCCTCTCTCGTGGGGCTGTATCAGAAGAGGACAGCTGCTCTTTGACCTTTGCAATGTCCTTGGGATGAAGGTAGTCAAACAGGCTCTGCCCTATCAAGTCGTTCTGGAGGCAGTGAGAGCAGAACAGGAGAAACAAAGGTTTTGCAAAAGGCAAACAATAATTTTGATATCTGCAGACAAATAGCTTTAATTTAGTTAGTACAGTGACAAGTGATAATGATTTGTCATTTGGAAGTCTTTCTTGAAACATGCTACTCAAAATAGTGAAAAAAAAAAGTCAACACTGGAAGAATTTCCATCTTACATAAGTAAATAATTTTTGAATTCTGTAAGTTTTTAAGACTTAGTAAACTCACTTCAGATAATTTTTGTTAAGAACTAAACTAAGACTATGACTAAGCAGTTTCTATTAACTTGAAACCGTTACCAATTATAATGACAACAGAAAAAAGTAAAATGTTAACTGTGTCATACTTGGCTGTAGTTGAGAATCTTGTAGACTGATTCAGAAACAAAAAGAATCTTGCCACGGTCACACCCAACCACAAACAGGAAACCATCCGCAGCCTGCATTTATAAACAAACAAGACCAGATTAAATATGAACATTCATGTATTTTCTACATAAAATAAATCCAAATGTTTATTGTGTAGGAGGTCCGTATCATAATTAGCACACTGTCTAAGCAGCTGTATGAACTAAACAATGAAACTATGTGTTGTGGAATGCTGTTGGTCTACTACTATACAAAAACATAACTTTACACATCTACTGTAGTCCTTGGTTTTGCACTCACCCTTAGTATTAAGTGCTTCAGTTCATCATCTGAGAGAAAAGAAGGCTTGTAGTTGGCCTCTGTATATGGGTTTGCAGCACCTGCACACAACATTAAACATAGTGCTATCAACAGTTTGTATTCAGACTGTACTGGCATTCCACCGCTTACACACATTGTGTAAAACCAAGACTGGGGCACCTGGTACCAGGTTGTCAAAAAGACAGATTTTATTATTGGAGTCCAAAAGATCTTTTATTTTGAGAAACCGGTCCTTCGCACAAAACTCATTTGTGAACTAACCAGGTAAGTTGAGCCTGTCCGTGCAAGAAGATGATCAACTGTTGGAGATTGTAAATGACAGTGGACTTAAAGGTTTCAAACACCAACTCAGCCTATGTTCTGGATTAAGATCAAGGCAGAAAATCGAGAGATCGCCAAAAAAGCAGTGAATGTCTTGCTTCCATTACAAACATTCTTTCTTTGTGAAGCAGGATTTTCTGCAGTAACGGCGACCAAAACCAAATTATGGAGTAAGACTGGACATAAGTAACACTTTGGGTGTCACTGTCTCCCATTACCCCAGATAGGACCGGCTTGTGAGAGGGAAAAATGCTCATGGTTCGCATTAATTCAGGGGGGTGGTGAGGTTTTTTGTTGTTTATACCAGTCTGTGATAATATTGTTTTAAATGAAACCGGTCCGTGGCGCAAAAAAGGTTGGGGACCTTTCCTGTAAATACCTTCCAAGAGAGATCCTAACACGTCTTCTACATCAGGAATAAACAAAAAATAATGAAACTGTTTTCTGTATTTTAATATTTCTGTATTTTGCATTTCTAATATTTTTCTAAACGAACATGTTTTGTTTTGTAAAGGGAGTATGTAATGTACCGTTTAATCTGCAGGTTTGTTTTATATAATTCCTCTAATTTCCTAGAGGCAAAAATGACAAAAAAAATTATAGAAAGCTGACACTGTCCTAGTGTCAAGGTAGCTCTGTAATCTTTTTGCTTCCATTAGATTAAATGTTTGCCAATATCAGAGTCCAGCTGATGCTTAATGACATCAAAGGCTTAATTTTTCCACGTAGCTTTTCCATTGTCACTTTGTATATTATATTAAGGATGTGCTCCCTAAATACAGGAAAGAACATCCTTGCACGATCAACAGACACTCATCTAAGGGTTGCAGGTATGCTGGATCCTATGTCAGCTGTCAATTGACGCAGGCACTCTGGAAATAATCACAGTGCTCACTCTCTGACACACACATAGGTACATATGAGTCTCAACCTAACTGCATGTCTTTGGAAACTGGAGTACCAGAAGAACACCCACACAGACATGGGGAGAACATGCAAACTCCACACAAAAAGGCACCTGGGCAACCCTAGAACCGAACCCAAGGACCTTCTTGCTGTGAGGCAATTATGTTGGTGACTTTAGTGAAAATAAAATTCACATTTAACGACAAAGACGAGCACAAAAATCAGGAAACTACACACAAAAGTCAAAACAAAGCATTGCTGATAAGTGATTAAATAATCATTTCTTGCAGCCTAGTCTTTGATCCAATATCTACTTTTTATGTCATATATGTTTTATAGATATACTGTAGTGCCATGGAACACAATGGCATTTTGGGTTGCGTACAAGGTTTTCTCATCATCTCATTTCTCATTAAGCACATTTAATAACTAATTTATATTTGTTTAAAACAAGTGTGTAATGTGAAATTTATTTCGGGCTGGGTTGTCTTATGGTGTTTTTTTTCTCTTGTTTATGCCCTCACCCCAACTGGTCGAGGCAGATGGCCACCCATCTTGAGCCTGGTTCAGCTAGAGGTTTGTAATGAGGGAGTTTATCCTCTCTGCTGTTGCAATACAACATTTTATAGATTTTTTAAAATTAAAAATTTTGCTCAAGTGGGATTTGTTCAGTTTCTATACCTTACAGAAAACTTTCTGTAAGGTCTTAAACTTAGTGTAAAAAGTGCATCGAGATGACTTGTGTTTCAATGTATGTCATGCATTAACCGCTGTTGTTAAGCTCTCCCACTAAGTATAATACAACAAACGAGAGCATGGTTTGTACTGGGACACCTTACAATGTTTTATACCAGTGTTTCCCAATTGCTGTGCTGAGAAAAATACTCAGGTGTGCTGTGAAACATTATCCAATTTCACCTGATTGATACTCTCAGTAAGGGGCACGTAGTGACTAGCATGAGAAGTGGTCAGAAGAAAGCAATCAAGAAGTGCTTAAGGCAATACAATGAAAGTTATCTTGCTTTCAGATATACTTTTACTGGGGATGCAACCGACCCAACTCCGATACGCCTGGTGTGTGGGGAAAAGTTGTTCAACAGTGCCATGGTTCCGCGTAAACCCAAACACCATCCCCAAACAAAACACCTGTCACAAGAACACAGACTATTTTGTTCAAATGTGTGAAGAGACTGGGAAACACGCAGTGTTACTAAGAAAAACCACCACGACAAGTGAGAAAGGTCTTGCTATAAGCAGCTAAAGTTGCTAAATAAGATGTTTGGCCCTGGAACCGTTAAAGAAATTTTTGTTTGGTGGCGTGTCATATGATTTATCTAATCTAAAATATGTGTTGTGGCCCAAAAAAACAAAAACACTGTTTCAGACACCCCTCCGCAAAGGACTTTACAAAGACATTTACAGTCCGTTTAATGGCAGGTTACTTTTACTTCTTCACTACTAGTAATTTCTTGTTCGTAATAAAATTTTCTTCTATCCGCTAACTTGCCTCCATGTCCACATGTGACTAACTTTGTCCCTTTTCTCTCCTAGTTGTGCTTCTCCCTTTCTGTCTCTCTCTTTCTATTCTCATCTACAAGTATCGTCAGATATCAGAGTCGTGTGTCTCCAGTGTTCAGTTGCTGGTCCAACCATCCTGCCTGTGTTCTGTTGCTGCTTGTGTTGTTGTGTTCTTTTCTCTCCTCTCTATCCTCTCACCCCAACCGGTCAAGGCAGATGGCTGCCCACACTGAGAGCCTGGGTCTGCTGGAGGTTTCTTCCTCTCTAGAGAGGGAGTTTTTCCTCCACTGTTGCTATTAAACTGTACAATTTATCGACTGGCTACAATTAAAAGCTTGCTCTATGTGGGATCTGTTGGGTTTAGTTGTGTCAGGTCTTAAACCGTACTTGTAAAGTGCCTTGGGATAACTGATTTTGTGAATTGGCACCATATAAATAAAGCTGAGTTGAATTGAATTAAATCCTCATATATTGAGCTCTCTCCGTCAAATTCTGCATTTCTACTGGTTCATCCTAACCTCTGAGTGTCTTCATGTGCTGAACAGCCATGCGCAGGACAGTCAGCTTGTCCAGCTTGCGGGACATGGCATTACACGTGGGCACCAGTGAAGCCAGCTCGTCGATGAAGCTGTTCATCTTGTCCCGGCGACGCTTCTCGATCTGGCTATGAGCCTCTCTGTGGAGGTGCAAGCAAAGTATATTTTTTATTACATTTTACATATTTTTAGAATAACAAGGGAGGAATGCACGATTAAGGGCTACATTTTTGATCTACAGATTATACAACACCTTAGTTTTCTTATTCAAGATTTAAATAAAACACAAGTGCTCTTCCTAAGCTCATCTGCTTTCAGTTTGATTTGGCTACACTGGCAGCTACATAATGGAGGTATTCTAGCAAGAAAAAAATGCTTTTACATGTCCATTTTGCTGAAATGAGTTCAAATTTATAAGCATTCTTTAAAATATATTAACAACATACCAAAGTTGAAATACACATAGAGTGACATTTAGCTTATATATAAGAAATTAGAACATTAGCACAGAATGAGAAAAACAATGGAGGGAAATTTTTATACCTGGCATTCTTAATCCTGCCTTGCTGGTCACTGGAAAGACAAACAATATATCAGAGAGGGGATATTGCTGGGTAGAATAAATAAATCTAACACCTTAACTGGAATTTATGAGATAGGCGGCTACTCTGCATAGCAAGGAAGAAAGGGGGTAAGGTGGGTAAAAATCTTCATCCAATTAGATAGTTACTCTAGATGACCTAGGTTCAGGTTCTACTGTGAAGAACCTCTGTGTCATTGTTAACCAAGAAATCTCCTTTGGCTCCTATAATAAAATCTCTAGAATTGCCTACTTTTGTGTAGGACTATTGCTATATTTAGAAGCATCCATTCATAAAATGATCATGAAAAACATACACATGTTACTTCTAGGCTTGACTATTGTAACGCCTTACTCGTAAGATGTCCCAATACCTCCTTAAAAAAAAACTACACTTAAATCAAAATACAGCTGCCAGAGGAATTAGCAAGAGGGATCATATTTCTTTAGATTCTGTTCTTTGGCTCCCTGTAAAATCTAGGATAGAATTAAAAATTCCACTTCTTCCGTACAAAGCACATAATGACACAGCTCTGTGAAATCTTAAAGACTTCAGAGTTACTTATGTTCCTGACAGAATGGTTTGTTTATTAGAGTGCTTACTACTACTTGTGGTTTCCAGAGTTTCTAAATGTAGAATAGGAGGCAGAGCCTTCAGCTACCAAGCTCCTGTCGTGTGAAACCGGCTTCCAGTGCAGGCTTGCAAAATACAGACACAGATACCCTCTCTACTTTTAAAACTTTCTTTTTAACCAAAGTGTATAGTTAGTCACTCTGAGGAATCTCTTAGCTGCTACAGCTACAGAGTTAGGATTCTGGGGGACCTCCTTCATACACTGATACATATTCTCTAGCCAAGCAAATACCTGTAAGAGATAACTGACAGTATGACTCAGCCCTCATGTTACAGTGGTCCAACTAGGGTGTTTCAGCAACAATTACACATTTTATACTTTTTTCACAGTTGCTAATTATAAATTAAAAAACAGTAGCCAATTTATTGCTGCCGCCCCTCCCCAGGAGTTACCATCCTGTTATGTGCGGGTCACTTACAAGTATTCCTAATTGTAGTATGAATAGGAGTATCTGCACACGTATGAATGCAAATTTGTGGGAGGGCGAATGAAAAAAAAAAACGGCAACGATGTAGGCGAGAACCACTGAAAGTGAGAAGAAGTGATTCTGAGTTTTTTAAAAAAAGTTCCTCCACATGCAGGTCATTATAAAACTCAGGTCTTCAACAACAAAATCAAAACTATCTGATTCCCAAATGTCACAATGGTCCCTTACCTTCCTAGTTTATCCTTGTCTGGGTCCATGTCGCTAAAGGAAGAGAAGAGTTTTTACAAATGCATAAGATCACATTCAAATCACTACATTTTGGAAAATTAGCACTGTGTTGAGTTTGGTTTATTTTTCAGTCTAATCATTATTTCAGGGAACATAAATCAATTGTGGGCCAATGGTAATTCAGATGAATAATTAAAATTTTGCTGAAACTACTAACATCAAGTCATGTTTGAACTTACTCAAATGAGAAGCCATCAATTCTGCAAGGAAACACAAATTTCAGTTCAGTTTTTGTCACTGGGGTATTGAGAAGTGTGATTATTTGCAGCATGTATCTATTTAACAGTGTGTAGGTTCTATGTCATGAAGTGAATCAGGACAAGAATTCCGCATGGAATTGTCAGTTTATTTTATCCTTTGTGTCTTTCTGCTCTGACTTGTAATACATAACCTTTCCTTTTTTTTAGTCCTCCAATTTCTTTTTAGCATTTTCCACATTTAATTACGTTTAGTCACTTTTACAGTAAGTACCTAGATTCACCACAGTTTGTTACTTTTTTCTACTTCTACTTTATTCCCCACT
Organism: Macropodus opercularis; assembly: GCA_030770545.1. Lineage (NCBI taxonomy): Eukaryota > Metazoa > Chordata > Actinopteri > Anabantiformes > Osphronemidae > Macropodus > Macropodus opercularis. Next base: position 3,744,291 of record CM061094.1, on the reverse strand, counting down.
TCTTGTCTTTAATTTATGCTCTTCTTACTGGTAGTCAGTGGTGCTTCCCTTCCTCTTGCGGGTGTAGTCCATGCCAGGCGTGCTGATGGAGCTGGAGATGAGGTCAGTGGAGCTGGGAGACATAAAGTCAGTCATTGTAGACGAAATGTCCATCCTTTGGTCTGCCATCAGGTCATCTACAAATAAAAGATGTTGGAATGGTTCAAAAGTATGTGCTGGTGAAAAGTCAGAACTGTATAATATCACACTCACCACAAATGTTCATCACAGCCTCTGTGTTAAAATCATCTCCTTCCATTCACTCTAGAGCCCTCAACTGTGAACACACATGCAAACATCACATTTATGATTGAGTGAAAGCCAGAGAGTAGTCGATTGGAAACTATCAAAAAAGGAAATAACCTAAACAGAAAGTTTAGTACACATGACGTAAATGACGTGTGGATGCAGAGAAAACAGGAAACCACCAGTGTCATGGTAACTGCATGAAAACAGATTCTTTTACGTAAAGCATGTGTGATGACTAATCTGTCTTTGAATTGGCCAATTTCAACTTAGAATGTATTAGAATTATTTAACTTCTGGTAATAATTAAAATGCAACGTCACTTCTTTTCTTCCACATTACTGAATGAGTCGTGGCATTAAATGCACCAGCTACCTAGGTTAATGCATCTTTAAACGGATGGGACAGTTAGAGCAGTGTTAAAATGGGTCACATGGGAATCTCATTCAGTGACAGACCAATGCCACAAAAAAGTATGCAAAGCAATTTCTTAAGGCCATAACACTATGCAACAATATCTGTGCAAGAAACAAATGAGAATAACAAGAATACATAATTGCAGCATTTGTAGTTTGGCATTTATTTTGAAACATTAATTAAACCAATGATTTTCAAAATAGCAGATAAACTAATAGATGCTGTTTATATTTCAGTGATTAACCAGTCTTATTATATGTATATAACGTGCACAGCAAAATATAAATAGGCTTGATTTTACAGTAACAACTTTTTAGTTCTAACTATAATTCATGCATATCAGCACGCTGCATTCCTTTGTTCATTTTATCTCTCTGAAATATGAGTAAAAACAGCTACCTGTATAGGAAACTTGAACAGGCCTCCCGGATAGGCCTGGTATCAACTGGCTCAATCTGGTTTTCTGCGTTCTGATGTGGTTCTGTTTGGATTGATTTAGACTGACCTAGTTTCATCTGATTTAATGTGATCACTTGGACGTGGATGTTTGCTGATCTTTAAACAGTTGTTGCAAACCATACACACCTGGAGAGAGAAGAAGAGAAAAAAAGTTTGCTACAGAAAAAGAAGGTCAAGAACAAATCTAATTTTTATATATACAAATGTACATAAAATAAAACCAAATAAAATAAATAGACTAAAACTTATTCAAATCAAAACACAGACATACATTTGTTACTGTTGACCTGGAAAACGTACATATGAAAACTGAAACTACATTTCTCTATTCTCTTTTTTAACTTTTATGCAAACTTGAACTTGCACAGTTGCCGTCATAAACAAGCAATTTCATTAGTTGCAACCAAGTCAGGCACTCTGCCATTCATGAACAATACATGGGCTATAAAACCAGTGAAGAGTGCTCTGAACTATACATTGGTGAAACCAAAGAGTCATTACACAAGAGGAAGGCCTCTTGGCCTCTTGGAGGAACACGTCAGGACCAGTATCAGCTGTGTATCTCCACTTAAAAAGACAAAGGCCACTAGTTTGAAGATAACAAAACTCACATTCTGGACAGAGACAGACAGGTGGTTAGAGAAGCATTACATGTACAGATAAAAAGCCTGTCTCCCAACAGAGGTGGAGGCCTCAGACACAACTTGTCTCCTATCTACCATGTTGCCCTTTCAACTATGCCCAGGAAGATCAAGAACACTTCAGAAGTCCATGAAGGACACACTTAAGCCTGTATTGGTTGGAGGAGGAGTCACAGTAGAGAGTTCATACCTACCTCACTACCCTCAGCCCTTTGTAAAGACTTCAGAACACTAAGGAAAACCACTATATCATGATTGAACATTGAAAAGAACTGGTGCTGGAGTGAAAACTGGGTCAGCCAGTCTCTATGGTCTCAAACCAGCCAACCTCAATTTCTATCCACCACCTACTTCTACTTTATCAGTGAGTCAGCAAGCAATTCAGCTCCATTTCCTAGTTCTACGTTTTACACCCACTCAGAGAGGTGAAAAGCAGGCCACCAGCCTGTTAGTTTACCAGGGAAACATCCAGGCAGAAACCTAGCCTTCCTCCTCCTCCCAACATTTTCTCCTTGACCAGAAATGAAAAGATGCCAATACTTGAATGAATACTCAATACTGCTTAAAGACTGTGTTGTGAAATGAGAATTAACAACTCACATTTGGTGAAAGGTACTATGTCAGTCTCACTGACTTGTGAGAGGTTTTATTTTTTTAACATCATTTCATGTATCATGACTACACAGACAGAGATGGGTGTATAAAATGAAAGTGTTATGTGAGTAGAATCATCAAATTCTGGCAGATAGTACTTAAATCCACTCATGTTACTTCTATGCTGGAAGTTTTGGTATTAAAACCCAGTTTTTAAACAAGACAACTGTACCATAATAAAGCTTGCCTACACCCCTAATATGGTGTATGTGTTATTATTAACACAACTGCTACTAAAATACATTACTCTGATGGGCATTTGAAGTTTGCCATCAGCATACATTCAGCAAGAATATCACAGCACAAGGAATTCAGCAAAATGCTGCAAGATAAACATCTTCATAAACATCTACATTTTTACCATGTTTGTTGGATCAAGACAAAGAAAGTACAACCTGCACACCAAATTGTTTCAATTAAGTACATGGTCCTTGGTTGCAAACAGTTTTAGTTTAGGTAGGAAATACACCTTTTCTTTACTACTAAAGGGAAAGATGAGAAAATATTTAGGTATATTCAGTGATGTGATTTGAGTCAGCACCAGCCTTCACTCATAACAAAAACTGCACTTATCCAGCTCATTTGCTGAACTATGCAAATAATATAACCATCCAAAAGTCCAAGACGCATCACTACAGGTGTTTTTACTAATCTTGATCCACTAGATTGTACAGTCAGTGGTTGAATGATGCTGACCTAGCTTTCCTGTTTAGACAAATTAAAATGCAGAGTTAACATTTCAAATGTGCATTGCCATAAATCTAAAATGTGTTGCCTGTTCCAGTGCTATGCTTATTAACCCTGTTTGTGTCCTGGGAGTTTACTGTCAATGAAGTAAACCTGTAAAGCCAACTAGCCTTTATAGTTCTGGTATTTTATACAAATAACCCTTCTCATGCCATTTCTTGTCTTCCCTGCCTATACCAAGACTCACTTTGGTTGCCTTATTTACATAACAGCTCCACCCAGCAACACGCGTTAGTTGTAGTTTAATCATTCAGAATGACTAAAAATAACACCTGTGTGGGCACACATAAGGCTAGTTTTTGTTTCTTTATTAGTAGACATCTTATTTATAAAGAAACTTCAATGTTGCAGCTTTAAATTAAAAAACAATAACTTTTCATGTGAATGAGAAAATGTTATCTCATTCAATATGCTATCATAAAAACATAAATGGCAATACAAAAAACCTCAACTCTGCTCAAAATATATATGTAGTCTTGCATCATCACCAAAACTACTGGTTATATTCTAGATGAGTACTGGCAATGTCAGAAATGTACTAGTGCTGTCTACTGTTTTTTTTTTACATGAGTCACTGAGATTTCAAACAGTACAAAGTCACATAATAGTCATAATGAAGTGAGCATATATATTGAAACACCACTGCCTATGTATCAGCAAAACAACATTTGTCAGTGTGAGTCTGAAGTTCACAGTGGAGGTCTTTTCCTGTCATGAAAATATTAATACATAAACTGCTGATAACTGCAGACTTGAGAGAATTATTTTGAACACATGTAGCACATTTTATAAAAGGCCACAAATAATAATAAAGAGGTCACTGTAATATTAAAAAAGCATAAGGAACGTCCTGGTACATCTGCTTTTGGCAGAAAGACAAGAGCACTTTTCAGTCAGTTGTGTCCTCACAATAAATAATAGATTCGGTAGTAATATGATTATTACGTTAAAAAACACCAACTATTCTTAATACTTTTGAAGATCACCAACAACACTCTTCTGCTTGAGCCATCGTTTGGGCTCCACTGCTGCAAATCAGCCAACCATGATGAGCAAATCAAACCCCAAAGCACCATGAACATGGCAAACGCTGCGAAGACTATTGAAACAGAGCGATGGCCACCTTTCCACTCTCTATGCCAATACTGTGTCAAGATATTGTATAATCAATCATATAAGCCTATTTTTCAGAACAGGTAAAGTCTCAGCATGGGCTGCAACAACACGTTGCAAAACACAGGCTAACGGTGCGTTTGGGGGCTTTGTAGTTACCGCAGCAAGACGGAAGAAAGCGTGTGCCATATACCTACCAAGGCCTGTTTACATAGCTAGCGTACTAGCACCAGATAGCATTGCTCGCCGGTTTGGTTAACGTTTAATAAGGCTACAAAACGGCACTTACGTCTGCACGAGCTACCTTAAAGCCCGGGTAAGTGCTGACAACAGTTAATGCCAAAATAACATACAACGGGCGGTTTCCCAACAACATATATGGTTTTTACTAATATAACATATGGGTGCGTGCTAAGAAACGCTCACTGTCAAGACGAGCTAATGTCCCTCCTCCTGCTCTAGAAACCACACTGACATGACCACGACACTGGAAAAACATCGACGATATCCTCCATGAATTAAAATCTAGCAGAGTCATATTCACATACACTCACCAGTAAGCATGTTTTCATTGTATACTTACAATAGCCCCAATATGATTAGTCTGTCCATTGAAAGTCGTTGAATAATATGTAATGCGAACCACACAGAACTGTGACATAAACGATTTTCAATCCGTGACCCAGTTTCTCTTCACCGTCATTCCTGTCGGACCACTAACCTAGTTTTTCAACCAATGATGTTCGTCCTACTGCCGTAGGTATCCCGCAGGCCAATCACACTGAGGTTCAAGCTGAAAAATTATGACGGACGTTCAACGGTGGCCAATGGGAGCCACAATAGAACGGAATGCAGAAGCTACTTTTGTTTGAGAATGTGTAGGGAGAATACTGCATTACGAGACATCGAGTGGGCCGATTTACAGCACGAGCTGGCCTGAGTCAAATTCAATATACATACTCATGCCATGTATCTTTTTTCACTTATAATATTGAAAACCAGAATAAAAAGCCAGAATAGAAGTAGACATTCAGTTTGGGTGTTATTATTACTAGAGGGCCTAAGGAAAGCAAAAGCTTTATTTTTCCTGTCTGTGGCTATTTGGCTTAGAACAAATCAACCCACCACCCAGAAAAAAGTTATACAATTGGATTCTCTAGGGACAAACGAGCGCAGAAGAATTCAGTATTCCAAATCAAACACGCATTTAGGCTAATCAAATAACCATAAAACCCCATGTAGCCTGAAGATCTGAGCTTCAGAGATACTAGCGGTCCCGTTAGTTAGCAGTTAGCTAATCCTTGCTCAAGAAAATTATGGACAACATATTTTTTGTGTTCTATATTAAATTTTTGCCATAGTTGTTTGACTCCCTTTGATCACAAGAGGAGTTTGTAGCCATTTTGTACAGATAGAGTAAATACAGTAATGACAGGGGTTCTTTCCTCTTCTGATGTGCTTCCGTTCACAATGCAGTGTTTTAGTTGCTTAATTTATAGTATTGTATGTCACATGTTTTTTACAAAATGCAGTACTTCCTCAGCAACATCTGGACAGATCTCAGGTCCTCAGCTTTATGAACAGTGGTTTCAACTAATGCAATAAATTTTTTGTTGTCATTTATTACTTTTTGGCTCCCTCTTTACACAGTATGGCTCTACTTCCTAACCAGGTTTTATTTTTTGAATTGCACATTAAATTAATAAGACAGGTTATTAGTGAAGAAGGTAGTAAGAGAGATGCTACACTACTCTATGCATTTGTTACTTTTAGCTTGCACACTTCTAACGCCTTACTAATAGGATGAAAGGACATCATAGGAAGGACCAAAAACTCCTCAAAAACCTCCAGTCTAAAATGCTATGTCTAGAAAAAGCTCCAGTAAATGCCTATATAATCTAGTGTGGATTTCAAAACCCTTCCTGCTTAGATACAAACTACACAATTATCCAAGAGTCATCATATCTTGAATAAATGATACCACATTATCCCAACAGTACAAGAGAGTCAGAGAATGTGTCTAGTTGTGGTTTCTAGAGTTTTCAAATGTTTAATTGGAGGCAGAGCCTTTAGGTATCAACCAGGTCTTGGTAATGCTGCTATAGGGCTATACAGGCTATACAGTTAGCTCTTGTTCTCTCTTTGTTATGTTATGATACCATTGTATTGCATGTCAGTAACATTGTGTCTTTTTTCTCTAGTAGCTGCTTCTTCCTCTCTGGCTCTCTCTGTAATCTTCTACAGGTCTTGGTGGCCTCAGAGCTGTTTGTTTGTTGCTTGTCATTTTCTTTTCTTTTCCTTCACACCAACTGGTCGAGATAAATTACCTACCACCATTAACCTGATTCTACTGAAGGTTTCATTAAGGGGAGGTTTTCCTCATTACTGTCACCTGTTTCAGCTCAGGTGGTATTTGATGGGTTTTCTATGAAACTCCATATACACAGTTGTATTGTTATATTCTATTTACACTGCAAAAAGTTGTAAGATGACTTTTGTTGATTGATTTGGGGTTATTTTAAAAAGCTGATTTGATTTGATTTGGATTAAACTGAACAGAATTAAATTCAATTGAACATCAAATTGTGCTAAAAAAAAGAGGAACAATATAAAAATAATACATGGTTTTCACAAGTAGTTACATGCTGTATATTTAGTGGTAACAACAATTTCTAATTTGTAGACAGCAGACATTAGCGTTATCATCACACGTTAAAATATTTGCTCACAGTGCTTTTTGGAAGACACATATTGTCGCACTAGATGGCAGTGTTGAGTTATATTTAGAAGAACGTAATAGAAACCTAAAGGCGTTGGATGTCCAACCAAAATACATCTGTAGCCTGAACATCTTGAAAATGCGCAGTCAGCAAGCGGTCCCTTAATCATTTACAGTTTAGATTCGATAACTTGCTGACAGTTTGGCCACTTCAGTAATAAACACGTATTGTTATCACGCCAGTCTTTATTTTGACTAATATGAAGTTACTAGTATATTAATAAAGCAAAAATTAAATGTATTTATGGTGCATTGTTATAAAATTCTACAATACGTGCGCCAGAGAAGAGATTAGGATTTACGAGTAGCTCGTGAAGGCACCGTGTGCCTGTCACATGGCAGGTGATAGTTGAGGGAGCTCGCGCTACAGTAGTGCGCGGAGTAAAAAGAGACAGGTCTGCAGTTTAGGTTGTGTGGCTGTGTTTCGTGTGTGTTACAAGAGCGCGCGCGTGTTTGTTTATGTGTTCGCTTGATCTATAACTAGTCCTCACATGGGAAATTAAAGGACTAAAGAGGAAGTTTCGACAAAGCTTCTAAGGATTTGCGTATCGTAAGTAAAACGGCAGCATTAGGCTAATTACTGGAGTTAGTCTGCCTCGTTTCAAGGTCCGTCTGATAATACCGGAAAATGTAATTTATTGCAATCTTTGTGAGATATCACAGTGGTCTTTCTTTCTTTGAAATCAAGTAAAATATATATGTATGTTTATTTGTAAGATTTTAGCATCCATATGACTATTTATTAATAACGTCAGTACATCATCACGTACACTATGGAGTATTTATTATGAACTTTCATGAAATATGAATAACGCATGCTTCTAAATTGAAAACATGGTACTTTTATTGTTACACTGGTAATTTTCTTCACTTGCTCAGTCATGTACTATCAGCTTGGGGCTTATAAATGATGCTTAGTTGCTTTGACACATACTGTGTAATTGAACATCATACATTTCTGACAGCAAGGGTAGGTGGGAGAAAAAAGGAGATGCTGATATGCTAATACAGAATATCAAGGCTGTTGTGTGCCCCCCTCTGCTAAAGCATCTGCTGCATAACCCTGGCACCACATCCACAAGTATTGTACTTGCACACACATGCACGCTACAGACTTGAAAGAGCTCTTGGCTCTGAATACAGAAAGCTAGTGCCTCTTTTCTACTGCAAATCTCAGTTAAAAGGGAGAGAGTTGAAAGGGATCACTACCATTGACGACAGTGAATTGATTAAAACTGCTTTGGTTGGTACAGTGGTATTAGCACTTAGAAACAAGAGAAGAAGTAAAAAACAAGACCAATATAATACTAGCATTTGTCACAGTTTATTTTGACATTGCGGAGTGTGGTTTAAAGCTAGGCCTGATCATATGTGCAGATAATGGCACTCATCACAGTGATCAAAGCCACTAGAATAATACTAGGAGCTGTGGTTTTCTCTGTAGCCATAGAGGTTTAGCTTATTGCGCTGTCATCTTAACTGTTGTTAAGATCACACTGCTGCAGAAGTTCACACTGGAGGTAATCCACTGATGGCAACTAGAGACCCAGAACATAACCAGAGATTAATAAGAGCAGAAGCAGAGATCTAGGTGTCACTGAATCAGAGGAACAACTATAAAAGAGGGGTGAGAGAGCAAAAAGGGTAGAGAAATTAGGAATCATCATCATAATAATCATAATACCAATAAAGTGTAATAATGATAATAAAGTATAATAATAGAATTAATAGACAATAATAAGGAAAGGCTGCTGAGAGAGTAGAAGAAATTAAAGTGAGCGAGAGAGAGAGAGAGAGAGAGAGACATAAATGAAATCTTTGATTGTTAGTGAATGGAGGCAAGAAAACAAAAAAATGCGATTGAACAGAGTATAGGTGGTATACTGTCAGAGATAAACAGCTATTAGAGAGAAAGTGCCTTTGTGGTGTCATTGGAACAAAATATATATGGCACAGGGAATGTATTAGATAATTAGTATTTTTCTTATTTTGCTTACTATACACCACAGCAGGGTGGATTTCCGTTCCTCGAGGGCCACTCTCCCTGCTGATTACCTTGATTAGGCCTGTCAGTTGGCTTTTCCAGCTGCTGATTGACTGAACACACCTGATCAAGGAAATAAGTAGTAGCTGGGGCAGTGGATGTGGCCAGGCGATAGTTTTATTGCTTTAAATCACGTCAAATGTTTTTTGTAACATCTCAAAATATTGTTATTGATCTTTGATCATTATGAATCCGTCTTTGGACTAAACCTGAAGCAAAGGTTTACAGAACTTGAAATACAAATGGATGTGAATGTGCCTTTTACTGTCTGTACACCTGCATCTTGACAACATTCACCTCAGACCTGTCAAACGACAAGCTCACACATACAGCCTATATACCCATGGGGCTGTAACATGATCCTGTTATGTGATCTATCTGTCTTCTTGTCTAGATAGGTTGTTAGCAGGTTGTGACTCTGTCTCAGTGTAACCTTAGTCTCCTGCAGTCAAGGTGATGACCACTGAAGTGCAAAGCTCTAGCTCTAGCTCTAAACTGTTTTGTCCAGCTCAGTGCATGCTAGTATGTATTTCGTATTTAGTCAGTTCCTGAATTGAGTTTACTAAGAACTCCATCCAAAGCAACCTCACATCCAACCCAATCCAAAGATAATGCAAAGCTAACTTCCCTTAGGAATGAAAAAAAGGTGTACTAAAAGTTTATTTGAAGTATACTTAAACATATTTCTTAAGTGCATTTTACAGAGTAAGTATACTTATCAATCTACTTTTAATATCCTTACAAGTTTACTATTTCAATACCTTTTGGGACTGAATTGACCCACTTTTCAGTTACATACAGTAAGTTTACTTTTGTGAAAAGTAAACTTTAAGCACAGAATTAGTCAACGTTTATGCGGAATTGACTGCATTAAAGTGTACTTTAAGTAAACTTGTAAATACTAATTGTACTTTGAGGCTACTAACTATCCTGGGCAACTAAACTATTAGTCTACTTGTTATATACTATTACTAAACCTTTAGTTTATTAATGTATACTTTTGATAACTTATATCAACCTTTATATATTATTAGTACACTTTAAGTAAACTTGTAGGTTACTTGTACTAATTATATACTTCTAGGGTACTTTATAAAGGAACGTTAAACACTTTCAAACAAATGTTCGACTGGATATTATCATACAGTAGTGTATAACAAGTGTAAAAAACAACACAAATCAACATTTCAACAGAACACACAAGGAAATCAGGGTCATAGAATTTGTGTGTGGTCAGTGTGTGGCTGTCCATGAACAGGTTTTACTTCTTCATAACTTCTGCTCTGCTGAGGGACCAGTCAAAGTGCAGTTTGACTGTCCCTCAAAATAAAAAATGTCCTCAAATGGCCTTTTTTGTGGTGGCATAGCGTTCTTTTCTTATGATGCGCCTCACATCTTGCATACTAATACTAGGGAACTTGGACACAGCATGACCTGTTAAAACACACACAAACACCATAAATCATACTTTTTACAGACTAGAGTTTTCTATGGTTTGAACATTTCCACTTTGTGTCATCTTGTAGGTGACAGCAATTTAATTAAATACACTCACCAATTATGGCATCAAGTTTTCTGTTATCAAGTTGTAGCTTTGATGCTATAAATTTCAATTGGAAAGTGTTTCCCTATCATAGACAAATACAGCAAGTTCTCCAGTGTACACAGATGGGTGTGTAGTCTGGAGAGTGTTGAGCTTTTGTCTATGAATGTTGACATCAGATTCCAGTATAAGAGGCACCTGCAAAAATGGAGGAGTCATCAGTACTCATACATTGTTGTTGCATGCTAAAGTAATGATTTTCCCCGGGAAATCTTCCTATTGTTTCCTGTTGCAATATGCATGACTACTATTTAACATGTAAACTTCAATGCAATTTTTTTCCATTAAATACACACATTTCTGTAGTATCTGGTGAATCTACAGATGTTGGTGGTGTTATAGATCAGAGGTCCCCAACCACTGGTACCGTTCTGTGGGTCATTTCATACCTGCTTTCCAACAGGTAGTAGATGTCTGTGCTTTCTTGTTGTTTGCCAGTCTATGTATTTTCACAGTGATTCTGTTAGATGTTTATATGGGTATATATGCACCATTCCCAGAATGTCAGGCAAAGTACAGCAGTACAGCAAAGTGTAGCCATCCATAGATTCCAACCAACACTAAACAACTGTCCCTACTTGACTTGTATAAATTAATTGTTGCTGAGCTTTCTCAATGTAGTTTTGATCTACAAACACAAACATTCCACATTTCATAAATCTACTATGCTTTTAAGCAAAGATTCACAAATTAATATACAAAATACTTTTATACATGAGGTGAGGTAGACTGAAAACATTAGTGCTATCTGGCCATGATAACAATGAAGAGTATTATTGTTTTTGAAGCAGCTGTTTTACGTTACACCATTGCCAAATCAATATGAACGTGGACACAATTGATTACAATAAATTGTAAACTAAATAAATACTCAAAAATGTATATTAATAATATATAATATTCATAATAATATCATTTTGTTAATTGATAGCAGCATTAGAGAGAAAAAACAAGCAGCAACAGACACTGGCAGGATGGTTGGACCAGCAACTGATCACTAGAGACACACTGAGTTTAACGATACCTGTAGATGAGGACAGAGAGAGAGAGTCGGAAAGGGAGAAACACAACTACAGGAGAAAAAAAGACAAAGTTAGTCACATATGGACATGGTAGCATGTTAGTGGATAGAAAAAAATAGCTAAACAGAGGAGCGCAGTGTGGGAAGTAGGTCCCCCAGCTGTCAGCTAAGTATTTTATTTAAAATATCATCAGGGAAAGAACATTAGGCTACTCTGCCTGATACACATGTTCTCACTGCTGCTCATGCTCTGCCTGTGTGTGTAAATGTGTATGGACAAGACCATGAAACATCTCTTGTCAAAGTAATTTTTCTCTGGTCATCAAATATACTGATGTACACTGAGAACAGCCATTTTATTAGATGCAGCAATGTTGGCCAGCCAATGTGGAGAGGTGTAAGCACTACATATAGTCTTGGAGATGTCTGTCTGGAAAATCCAAATCAGGCATTGCTTAGTTTTATCAAAACATTATCATACAAATGTTTTACTTCATGTTTTATGCATCTTTATAGAAAAGCATTTGAGAGTTGTAGATTTTATGTTTGGTTGACTGTTGACATATAAATTGGATTGTGTGTTACTACCAGCTGAGAAACAAGGCTTGAAAAAACATATTAAAGGAGACAAAGAAACTTGAGGTATATTTTCTGGCTGGACTAAAGAAAGAACAGGGAACAACCTAATTGAAAATGTCAGTGTTCCTGTCACATTGATGTTAATTGGCAAAGAATCTGGTGTTTCTTCTTGGCTTGGCTCTACAAATACACACACACACACACACACACACACACACACATGCAAACACAAATATAGTTGTATTTAACCTATGTGACAGGAGCGCCCAGGGGCTTTGGTCTGGCCCTTGGCTGGTGACACTAATCCAAACAGGCTAAACCAAATGAGCTGGAATAACATAGTCACACACACACTCTCACTGTCTGTAGTTCGTGTTCTTGTTCATAATGAGAGCTGGGAAAAAATGTTTAATCAGTAGTGTGTATTACTGACATTATGAAATGAAAGTATAACAAAAAAGCTGGAATATGTTTCACATTCTTCTTTCTTCAAATTTAATGACAGTTTCGCATTGGGCTATCCACAAAAATGGAACAAATGTTGTTCCTGTCTCACTCTCTGAATTCCCGGTACTTCCATTCCAAAGCAGAGCTGCAGTTCAGTTTGGTGCAGCCCCTCATTCATAAGTTAACTTCTCTGCTCAGACATACTCTGCTCATTTGTCTCCACTGTCCTTTCTTTCTTCTGCACAACATGCAATGCTCACATTCAAACAGGTTGCACGCTGAAACATTCCTGAATGAGCTCTACTATATCTATTGTACCACCCAATTTTGGTTTTAACAACATAGGTTTAGATTCACCTCTTATCAAACTGTGGCGCACATATTGTGTGGCCTTGATGTTTGTCTTAGAGAGCAAAGGTGTCCTCCTTTCACACCCCTCATACAAGTTAAACTTGTGCAGTCTCTTTATGATTGAAGAGGCATGCACCTTCACATCAACAGTAGCCAGAGCCTGCTGTAGGTCCTGTGATGACATGACAGGGTTTTAGGACACCTCTTTTAGTGTCTTGCGGTCTGCTCTCGGTGTGAACTTGCTGGGATGATCAGACCTGGGCATGTTGACAATTGTTTTGAAAGCCCTCCACTATCTTCCAGACAGCGGAATGGCTGATTTCAAAATCTTTTGAGATCTTTTAAAATCCTTTACCAGACTCATAGGCTGCTATATTCTTTTTTCTGAAGGCCTCAGACAGCTTTTGGTCTTACCATGCCACCGTGCTCCGTCTCACTTCAACAATCAGGAGCAGACCAAATTAAATGTCTGAGGTTTAGAAAGAGCAAACCTCATTCAAAATGCTGAGTAACAATCTACTAATCATGTGCATGTGGTGTGATACACCTGTGTGTGATTTGAGCCATTTTAAGTGGGAATAAATGTGAGGGTGTCCTAACTTTTTTCTCAGTTAGAATATGCATTTTTGTACAATTACATTTACAGAAGATCTTGAAAAGTCTTTTCTTCTCTTTTAATTGTTTAGTTACTGTATATTACTTTAATCTCTTATTATTGTTAACATTGAGATTAAATATCTATATATTAAAAAATGTTACAACATACCCCGGCTTTCATAGGGTGTCCCATTTTTTTCACAACTGTATACAAAATTCTAAATAAAGAAATTCCTTATGATACGTGCAAAGCTGTGACAGGTACTCAGCTCTCCCATTTACCATTACCATTTCTTTTAGCTCTGCTTTCCTTGATGGATCTGTTTTTCTATAGTTTTTCTGTTTGTCTTCTTTGAGTGCTAGTTTCCCTTTACAGTCCAGAAAAGGAGCAGTCAACACTAAGTTGCATGTAGCTATAAGAAACAGGTCACATATTGTCAACCTTGTCAAACTAGTTTTTTTTAGTTTGTCTCTTTCTGGGAAAGGTGTGTCTGTTTCTACAACAACCAAGACATGAATGACGTGTGTGTATTTAACTTCAGGATATAACACTGTTGATCAGTTTAACAATGATTATGCCTTAATTTCCCTAAATCATACCTTAAGCTTCCATTCCAAATCCACATTTTAGTTTACACCTTGTTTAAAACATTAAATACTGTTATGCTCTGAACACAAACAGAGTATTTGTACTGTCCGTGAATGCCTCATTTAATTGCACAACATGCCATGACACGTTTTGTCCCTGAAGTGGTGAATAACTGACAGACAAGTCACACTACACCTTCTTCGCAGACATAGTATTACATTCTAGAGGAGTTTTACGCCCTCTTAAGCTTGGGATATACTTACAGTTATGCGTTTGCTTTGTTGGAAATAACTATTGATTAAAAAAAGTATTTAAGTATTGAGAAAATATATTTCCTCTTTGACAGTTAATACACAGTAGTATAACATTTCTGACCCAAAACAATGGCTTATTCCCTTAAGAACTATGTTCTTAAAGGACTTTGTTGCATTGTTATATAGCAAATATTTCCATCTCATCTCAAATTCCGAAAGGGACATTAAACTTCATCTCTTGCTCAGACTCTAAATAAGTATGACATTCGGGCTCTGAGACGGATGTGTCAAGACCTTTACTTTTACCCTTTACAAGGGTTAGCTGCCTGAAGAAGAAAAACAGACCCTATTATGTTTGAACTACCATGTTTAACTGTTCTGTAGGAAGGATTGAAGACCAAACAAAAACAACATTCGTGTGTTCAGATAAGGGATAGATTTTTAAAAATCATTCCATGTTGAAATGTTCATGGTCAAAATTAAGTATGATTATGGCTTAAAGTGCACATGCATACAACAGAATTTGTTTTTTTGTTCTTTGCAACTATGCAATGTGCAGTTGTTTTAGTCACTGTGATAATGTGAAAAGGTAAACTTTAAAAATGGATGTAAGGACACAGTTGGATAGGATGAAACCCAGCAATTTAAGTCTCTATTAAAAG
This sequence comes from Macropodus opercularis, assembly GCA_030770545.1. Lineage (NCBI taxonomy): Eukaryota > Metazoa > Chordata > Actinopteri > Anabantiformes > Osphronemidae > Macropodus > Macropodus opercularis. The sequence continues at coordinate 3,729,049 of CM061094.1, read as the reverse complement.
TGTCACACTAATTATTAAGTTTTATTCCTTGATAAAAGAAAGAAGAATAATGAACTAGAAGAGGTTATCTATATTTTAGCTTTTCTGTGTGAACCTGTTTCATCATAACATAACATGTATAGATATAGATTAACAATTAACATCTATATCAAGGAAGGATTTATTAATAAAAAATCAGAGTGAGACACAAACAGACATGACCACACAATCATATATCACACTCCTTTTTTTCTTACTCACTTTCCCTAAAGAAAACACAAACAAAGCTTATATACTGTACATGTACACTCAGACAAAGATGTTGTTCTGTGGATATCAGTTGTTGACACAGTGCTCTGTGATTCAATGGTGCTGTCACCCTCTGTCTCAACAAGATTTATATACAGTATAACAATAATACTACCAATAACACATTGTACCTGTACCCCTACACACACGCATTCCAGGAGCAAACCGTTCTCAATGAGTTGTTAGTGTCATATATGTGTTAGAATTGTGTCAGTTGTCATGATGAGCTATGGTTTTAGAAAGTTAGTATAAATAAACAAACCTTGTGGACATGCCCAGAACAGTACTAGCCCTGATTGAGAGTGAGACAGTTCCTCTGTTCCTCTTTAGCACTTACAGGGACCATGCATAGCCATTCACAAGCTCTGATGAATTCAAAGCCAAGGTATACTTGCAATGCAGCCTACTTCATCGAAGCGCCACCTCAGGCGAGACCTTGGACTCACTACATCGTAGAGTGTGAACCCACCTGATGCAAACACACTGTCAGACTGGAATATGTCATTACTACAGTATTAATAAATGAACTGATTGGAATAAGCTATGTACTGATGGGATAAAATAAGCTTATCAATCATTTTTTTCTGTAGTTCAGAATAAACTGCTCTGTGTGGGTAGTGGGGGGTTATTTCCCTGAAGCATGAATTATATCACTATTCCTCCCTGTGATTACTTGAAAGTTGAAGTCAGCATGACTTCAACATTCAAGGAATCCCATGACAGAGGGGTGGGAGTCTTGAAGCAGACATGAAAGAAAAAGGAGGAGTGCCAGGCAAAGAACGGATGACAGTAAGGATGGGTGGGGTGGAATGCAGGAAGTCAGTATGGAAGGAGTTAATGAGACAGCCAGAGGCAGCGATGAAAGACAATCCTACTGTATGTGAAGGAATAAAAAGGCAGTTTCTGTGTATGTGTTTCTGTGCCAGTGCTTTGTTAGTAATAATAATATAGTATAATAATTGCCTCTGACTATACACTTGCACTTTATGCTTGGTGTTTTTCCTGGTGTGCATGGATTAGATGGTACATACAGTACACACGGCAGTATAATCCAAAAAGAAACTTTGTGATAAAACCTTCAAGGTTTAGTTTATTTAGATATATTTTTTATTTAAAGTCAATACACGTCTCCCAGTATTGAACAACATAAATATTACCAAAAAATATTAATTTTCAGTTTCAAACTTTTTTTATTGTGCACACAGTTTTTAGTTGCTGATTTTTTTTTCAGAAGATACCTTAGGTCTGATGCTTCCTGTTCCCGCCATCACAATGGAAACGGAGGCCAGTCACATGCTGGAGGCAGCGCTGGAGCAGATGGATGACATCATTGCAAGTAAGATCATTCAGTCATTGCCAAACCACAACGTCACTTTAGTGATATGTTTTTCTGTACAATGCATTAATTTATCTGCCTAATATATCTAAATACATTTAGAACATTACATTTCTAAAAATCTTTTTTTATTAGGGTTGATGCTGGTTAGAAAAATTAACTTGTAACGTATAAAAAAAAAATATTTTTATTATATTATATTTTTTACAACTTAAATTTTCCTCCCCTGTCAATGTGACCTCAGGTTAGACACAATAGCCAAATGGTCAGCATAATCAGTCATTGTTAATTATATTGATATATTTCCTGTTACAGTAATTACCTCCTGTAATTATCCATTTTGTGGTATTTATTAAATATACAATAACAGACAGTTATAACTGCTTTAGTTTCTTTAGTTTGAATCTTGACTGAGTTGCATGAGTAATGTTTTTGTCTGTGTGCTCTTGCCCAAATACATCTCTGTCTGCATGGCTGGGAGTGGAGATGGATGGAAGAATGGTCTCATGTTCTCTTTTGTTCATACTGTGCAAGCTCACATTCAAGTGGCTTAAAATAATTGTTTATGTAATGTGTGGAGCTACGGTCTTGATATGTTTAATAATGCTTTGAGACTTGACTCTGATTAAAGAAGTGCATTATTGCAGTTGTATATAGGTTCTGAAAATATTATTTCTGTGATATGTAATTAACCTCTTTTGTCTTCTCCTCTTCTCTCTTACATGCTGTCTAGGTTCAAAAGCAGGAGCAGTGGAGTTTTCCAGCAGCGTGCATGACCTGGGTTCTCTTTTTAGCATTGGTTCGCTGCAGGTCACTCAGTTAGCTGAGGACCTCAAACTTGCCTTGGAGCTTGAGCCCAACCAAGGGGAGAGAGACAGCCTCAGAGCACAGTTACCAACAGAAACAGCAAAGGCTCTCATTGACTGGCTACAGAGTGGAAATGTACGTATCATGTACACTTTAAATAAACAACCTTTTATAATTATGTTTTCTGTAGTTGTTGCTGTTGCAGTTGTTATCCTGTTTTAGAGTTCTTTTCTTAGATGTCCTTTATTTAAAAAACAACCAGCCCTAAAGTGTCAGCTTCAGAAATAGCATAAATTAATAATAGTAGTAAAGATTTTTTGAAATTTTCATAGCCTGTACAGTATGTTTTAATAGTGAGTGTTGTAGAGTAACTACTGAGACATTCAGAATAGGAGGTTCAACGTTTTCAGGCTACACACACAGCTAAATGTAGTGTTGAATTTCTTGACAGACCTGTTGTGTCCAGATGTGATGCTTATTGCAGCATTGTTATTTTATTGTTTAAAATAAGGTCCTGGTGGAGTTTTCTGTGCTGCTTTAACATTGTCCTTACTAAAATGGGTTTCCTCTTTAATTGTTATATTTAAATTGTATTTAATATTCCCTGCTGCTCCATGTTAAAGTTGATGTTGGGTTTAAGATGTTTGTCAGCTTCTTCTCATGTGCAGGCAAGTTGGCTACTGCTGAGCTAGCAGTTGATTGACAAAACTAAAGGTCTTCTTCAAGGTCTTATGTTCAGGTGCATTTTGCTCTGCTAAGAGCAATGAAACTCTTCCTAATGATGCCTTTACATCCTGGCAGTGCAGCTTTACACAGCTGAATGTAGTGTTGAATTTCTTGACAGACCTGTTGTGTTCAGATACACGTTTATAACATTGCTGTCCTAATCCACTGTAACTGTTTGACTGACATTGCCATCTAAAGAACCACACTCCACTTATGCTAAAATTACATCTAGCAAGCTTTATGTGACACAGTATTTCTGTTGAGATGTTAGAGAGCTGTTCATTTTAAATTTGCAGTGACTTTCTCACTGTCCTAATAGATTACACAGCTGTGTTAGAAATTGCACTGTGCTCAGTATACACTCACACACTTACTGGTAAGTCTATCTATCTATCTATCTCACCATTGTAATTTTCACTCACACTCACTCATTTTCTAGAGCTTTGTACTAGTAATGGTCAGAGGTATGCCAGAGCCTGTCCCAGTCCATCACTTACAGTCGTGGTCAAAACTATCGGCACTCTTGAAATTCTGTCAGAACATGCAACACTTCTCTCAGAAAATTGTTTTTGCAAATGTTTTGGAATTCATGTGTTTATTGTTTTTGTTTGCACTGGAACACAAAAAAGACAGAGAAGAAAAGTCAAACCTGACAAAAATTCACACAGAACTCAAACATAGACTGGACAAAATTATTGGCACCTTGTCAAAATTGTAAGAAATAATTGCTTTTCAAACATGTGATGCTCCTGTAATTTGTATTTAGACACACCTGTGGCAAGTAACAGGTGTGGGCAATATAGTACACTTGTAACCAGTTAAAATGGAAAAATGGAGGATTCAACCTCTGTGTTGTGTGTCACACTGAGCATGGAGAAAAGAAAGAAGTGTAAAGAGGTGTCTGTGTGAGGTTTTCAGCCCATGGACCTGGACAAAAGAGCAAAATAAATGAAAAATTACATTGAATGATTGTTCGAATGGTGGATAACGAACCCCAATTAACTTCCAAACCAGTTCAAGCTAATCTGCAGACACAGGGTACAACGGTCTCAGCTTGCACTATCCATCGCCATCTGAATGAAAAGGGACACTATGGTAGGAGACCCAGGAGGACACCACTGCTGACACAAAAGCATAAAAAAGCAAGACTGGAGTTTGCCCAAAAATTATGTGACAAAACCACAATCCTTCTGGGAGAACATAATGTTGACAGATGAGACAAAAGTAGAGGTTTTTGGTAAAGGACATCATGGCACAGTCAAACATGGGGCACAACGTAGTGGCCAGTGTCAGAAAGCTGTGTCTCCACCAGAGGTCATCGGTCTTCAGGACAGTGACCCAAAACAAACTTCAAAAAGCACCCGGAAATGGTTGCAAACAAAGCGCTGGAGAGTTCTGAAATGGCAGTGGTGAGTCCAGATCTGAATCTCTTAGAACACCTATGGAGAGATCTCAAAACAGCAATTGGGAGAAGGCATCCTCCAAATCTGAATGACCCGGAGCAGTTTGCAAAAGAAGAGTGGTCCAAAATTCCAGTAGATAGGTGTAAGAAACTCATTCATGGTTACAGGAAGTGATTGATTTTAGTTATTCCAAAGGGGGTGCTACCAAATATTAAGGTAAGGATGCCAATAATTTTGTCCACTCCATTTTTGAGTTCTGTGTGAATTTTTATCAGATTTTACTTTTCTTCTGTGTTTTTGTGTTGTTCCAGCACAAATAAAAACAATAAACATGTGAAGACAAGTTTTGCATTTTGCATGGGTGCTGATATTTTTGGCCATGACTGTACGTAAACAGAGAATCACTTACTTTCACACTCACACCTATGGGCATTTAAAAAATCTCCAAATAACTTAACTGTATGTCTTTGGAGGGCAGGACAGCGCCAGAGTACTCAGAAAACTGACACTACACAGAAAGGCACCTGCGTGACCTCCCTCTTGCTGTGAGGCAACAGTGCTAACACAAGTTACACCACTACACTACCCCACCATCACAGTTTTACATTTAAACACATTTTAAAAGTAATACTCGTGTTAGCACCTTGTGAGACTTCCTTTTTTCAGTGTGTTCCTGATGTTACAAATCCAGATGTGATGCTTATTGCTGTTTATTGTTATTGTTTAAAATAAGGTCCTGGTGGAGTTTTCTGTGCTGCTTTAACATTGTCCTTACTAAAATGGGTTTCCTCTTTAATTGTTATATTTAAATTGTATTTAATATTCCCTGCTGCTCCATGTTAAAGTTGATGTTGGGTTTAAGATGTTTGTCAGCTTCTTCTCATGTGCAGGCAAGTTGGCTACTGCTGAGCTAGCAGTTGATTGACAAAACTAAAGGTCTTCTTCAAGGTCTTATGTTCAGGTGCATTTTGCTCTGCTAAGAGCAATGAAACTCTTCCTAATGATGCCTTTACATCCTGGCAGTGCAGCTTTACCTTCAGCTTTATCAATCGTTTCTTCAGTGGTTACTGTTTGTAAGTATTGTAGCTAAAAATCTTCCCTGGAATCTTAATGCATGAAATGTTCTCTGAAATCGCTGATAACATTTCCTCAATAATAGCTTAGCTTATAGAATAGAGAATAACTTTTTAGACTTGTTTCATTTTTTTCTTTAACTGAGGGACATTTGATCATTTGCCATTTGGAATGTTGTTTGGTGCTTGGGGCTTAGTGGATTTGCTACTAAATTGTTATTTCTTGGCAAATGCCATAATATTTCTGGATTTGGTTGAAGATATATTTGGCAGGTCATTTTCCAGATGTACTATTTAAGAGAAGGTGGGTCTTGTGAGAAAAGGTCAGTTAACCCTCGTGCTAGCTAACCATCCCCAGGTTTGTCACTTTCAGTCTGAGCTATGAGCAGTTCCCCTGGTTCACGGCTTTCGACTGCTTGTTTACTTTGATTGTCAATGAGTAGTTTTTTGTGACCGTATTGTTGGTGTCTTATGACACTATGACTTATTAACTATGACTTAAATAGGACTTATTAAGACTTTGTGTGTGGACAAATATCTTTAAATCACCTTTTATTTCTTTTGTGATACATTTTAATTTTGCTCCATAGTGCGCAAGCATGCTTCTGTATGTGATTTCTCGAGGCGTGATGTCATTTTATGGTACTGTTTATTGAAGTGGAACTAAGTAGGACATCATTGAAGGCCTAGGTGGTAAATGCACGACCCATCACTGTAGAAAAACATTGAAAAAAATGTAAAATCACTTCTCTCCTGGGTGAATAATCACCAGGAGAAGTTCTTAAAATTTATAGATGCTTAATATATTTTGCAAAAGAAAAAAGACAAACAGTACAGGGTCTATCAGAGTTAAAACAGGGGTTATCATTTTCTATTACACAAGTCAAACAAAGCACACAGACTGGGTAACAAAGATATTATACGGCAAAAGCACATTGCAGAGTAAAGTAACAAATACAATGACAGACAGGGTAACTGTATTTATGAACATCACAGACAGAGACAACGAACTGACAAGAATCAAGGCAGACATACAAATACAGACAGAAGAGGACATGGGGAAATGCACGGCATTAACACGAAGAGATCAGGAAAGGAAATAGGAAGTAATGTCATGACGAAAGAAGAAGAGAGAACTGAATAAAACCAAAAGCGCCTCCAACATGCTGAAGGGCCATGCTGTAACATAGAGAGGCATAGCAAGAAGGGAGCAAGTAGAAAGGGTTGGTATGTGTTCCATATAGCTCTCCTCTTCCTGGGCTGAGCTCTGTCCCTCACACTCTCTGTCCTATGAGATTTTTCATTTGTAATTCCCCTCACTACTTTACCTCTCTCTCTCTTTCTCCACTTTTGTTTAGTCCATACTGCTGCTGTTCTTTTCTTTCATTGCTAATTGCAGATGTGAAGGTAAGGCTCTTAAGCATGTTGTACATAATCCCATTTTTGGGGCATTGAGCTTTTGTAAGCCTTATAACAGAAAATATAATTTATTACTCTTACAAAGAACCCGAAAATCTGGTTTCTCAAAAATGAGTACAGTATCGTGGATCCAGTTCAGCAGCTTTACGTTCTTTCAACAGCAGATGTCTCACGTGTTGCACACAGTTGCTGCCCAACCATCTCTCACTCTGTTGATTTCTCTCTCAGTAGCTGTATGCTTTTCCTTTTTTGTTTATAATGTTCGTCGTAACATTTGAAAGATTTTAACCCTTAAAAATATCTGAATGACTCAAATAATGTCACTGAGGTGGAAGCATTTGTTATTTTTGTTAAGGTTAAGGGTTTTTAAGTAATTTACTGACTTATTGGCATTTATGGCATGAGTGAAAGTGATGTTAAGGCTAGAGGAAGGCTGTGGCTTTTTGACAGTAAGGTATTGTTTTTGCGTGTGAGTAAGGTTGAATTCTCCCTCTTGTTCTTACCCTGACCCCGTTCTCCCCCTTCCTGCTCCTCCCTGCTGACCGGCAGGAACAGGATCAAAAAAACACATGCTTTGCCATTAGTCTGTATGCAGTGGGACTCTCTCCAAGGGATTCACCATGGTAAAATACACATATTCACATATACACAAATCTAAACAGGAAATGTTGTATGAGTGCATGTGAGGCAGGAAGTTGTGATAGTCTGTAAGTACTCCTCATTACAGCTGACCCAAAGATTGTAGCATTTGTTCACATCATCCTTTTTTCTGACTATATTTTCCCCCAAACCGAAGTCCAGGTTTTGGCAGAATTGCTTTTCAAAGACAAACAGAGGTAATTAGAGGTAAATATAAAAAGGTTCTGTCAGGTTTGTTTTTGTGTGTATGTCAGACGTGCGATTCTGCTATTAAAGAGTTGTGTGAGCGAGAGGGAGAAAGACTGGCTAAGAGAGAAAGAACCTGTGTTAAAACTTAGACACAAACAGATGACAAGGAAAAAAGAAAAATGGCAAAGTCTCCTAGCACGCCTCCCCCCTCCTTTCTAGGCTCGGCCATTTGGCTCTCAGACGGATCACAAAAAGGGACAAAGAAGAAAAGAGGCAAAACCACTCTGAAATAGAAAAAAGAATAAAGAAGGGGACAGCGAATGGGAATAGAAGAAAGCAAGTAAAAAAGTCAAACAGGGTAAGGAGAGGAAAGAAAAGTAGATGGGGGGAAAAAAAGAGGAGGCAGCAATGTGAGTGTCTTGATAAAATAGAAAAGAGAAAGTACAGAGAGGAAGAGAAAAACAGAACAGTAATACTACAGAAGAAAAGAGAGACATAATGTAAAAGGAGGGGGACAGAGCAAGACGGGTGTTATACCACTCAAGGCAGAGATTGTAAAACACACTTCTCCACAGCTGTGAACGTCGCAGTTGCACACACACATTTGCTTGACAGTACTAGAGCCGTCTGCAAACTCCAGAGAATCCAGTCTTTCTTACAAGCACACACCCTCGCAGGGTCAGATAAAGTCAGTTGACAGCAAAGAGGAAATAGGCAGGGCAGCAATGGGCTGGGAGCATGGAGACTATTGACGTCTACAAACACTTCTCCTGGCTCAAAAAGGTGAGGCTGGAGGTTTTACTCAAGTCTTTTTTGCTTGATTTTTGTGTGTCCTTTCTGTTCTTTCTGTTAAAGTGTAGTTTTCAATGCAATAAGAGACTTGTTGCCTTCAAAAGGAGTCCTTGTTTGGATGCATGTTATTGCATGTTCTGCTTCTCAACATGTTGGTGTTGGAATCTGTATTCATGCATCACAAATACTGTGGACAGATCAGAAGCATTATGTGTCAGCTGATTGCTGTTGACAAAGCAGTATCTGATAGCACAGAATTGAATCAGTGAGAGACCAGTGCCCTTAAGGCTCAAGCTGTCAGCAACAAAAGTCTTGAGGTTTGCCTTTGCCTCTTTCGGTGCTGCCTCTGTGATACTTCGTTCTGCAGAGGTGCTTTTGTTTACACATTTCATTCCATGTTGACCACACCCATCTGACGTTGTATCCTTGTTTCCTTCTGCTTCCTGGACTAATCACAAACAATCTCTCACCTGATTTCTGTACATAGTATATAAGTATATTGTGCTTTAAATACATATAGTTAAAATACATCTCTATTTGTGGCAGGGTGGTTCAGCTGAACGGTCACATATCACATGTCATAGTTTCTTGTTCCTCCTCAATCTGTGAGTTATGTTTTGTCATGTGATTGTTGAAAACTAAAATAGGGCTCTGTGCCAGTTTGCTTTCATGGACTCATGTGTTGCTACTTTCTGCCTTATCTAATTAGTATCACATGTTGCTGGCCTGGGAGTTATGGTCAGTTTTCCAGTAGCTTAAAACTGAGCAAGTATATTAATCACTACAACAATTGTATTTTTTTCATTCTTATGTACAGGTTAACATTTTACTATTATTAAAAACAAAGTCCATGGCAATCTCTGACAATCTATCTATCTATCTATCTATCTATATATCTATATATCTATCTATCTATCTATATCTATCTATCTATCTATCTATCCATATATCTATCTATCTATCTATCTATCTATCTATCTATCTATCTATCTATCTATCTATCTATCTATCTATCTATCCATCTATCCATCTATCCATCTATCTATCTATCTATCTATCTATATATATATATATATATAAGGAGCCAACCTCTGGCTCCTTTCCTCCTGTCCATTCTTCTCCTCAGATCTGTAAGGATTAGTTAGGCAGCGATGCCTACTTTGGGGTAATTTTTATTTCCAGACTTTCTAATTCGTAGTCTTTCTTGTTTTGCAGTGATTTTCCTATTTATTATTTCTTTAATTTGTTAGTCATTGTTTGAATTTTCTGACAAAGCTGAATTTGGCATTGCATTCCAGTCTCCAGTTTGTGAGTTAAGAGGAAAGTAAAATATGTATTACAAAATATTTGTTTGGTCAAAGTAGTGAGAGAAAGAATAGGACTTAAAGTACAGAGTTAGTCTGGTAGCCTGTAGTGCTGCCAAGGTGAATATGAAATTTCAATACCTAAATGGTAAATTGTCTGCACTTGTGTATTTGTACCTTATTATTATTATTTATTACTTATTAGTACTCAAAGCTCTTTGACACTGCATCTCATTCACACACACATTCGCACACCAACTTAGGGTTCAGTGTCTTGCCTGAGCACACTTCGGTACATGACTGGGAGAACAGGAATGATTGCTGGGGGACAGTTCTGAGCCACTGCCATCCACCATGTACACATTACTATTTATTTAGTCAGTCCTGTAGTTAGGGTTGTGTAGAATGCAGTGCATTTAGTTATAAATCACTGTAAATAAAAGTTGAATCCTGCGTAGCATATCTAATACTATATAAAAAAGCACTTTGTGTTGCTAGTTTCACATATTCTTCATTTTTTTATGAATGTGTTTACTAATTAAATCATGAATTTGCTGGTTAGACCTATGACTTACTTAAACTGCTTTTCCCCCATAGGTCATACTTAGCTAACTTCAATAATTAACTCTGCTAAATCAGCTACTTGTCTCTTAGGCCCGATACCAACTAGATTACTCAAAGAGGTTCTTTCATTAATCTGCACGTCAATATTAAATCAAATCAACCAGTCTCTGCTTACAGGCTACATACAACAGGGTTTTAAGGTTGCTGTAGTCAAACATTTATTGAAAAAAAACTTCACTCGACCCTAGAGAACTGGCAAACTATAAACCAATATGTAATCTGCCCTTTCTTTCTAAAATTCTTGTATGTATAACATGTATAACGATTTCCAGTCAGGATTCAGATTACATCATAGCACAGAAACAGCTCTGATTAGAGTTACTAACGATCTTCACACAACTTCTTTACTTGTCCTGTTAGATCTTAGTGCAGCATTCGACACCATAGATCACAACATTCTATTACAGAGACTGGAGCATAGCGTTGGGATTAAAGGCACAGTACTGGGTTGGTTTAAATCTTATCTGTTGAACAGATTACAAATTGTTCATGTTCATGATCAATCTTCCATCCAGACAAGAATTAGCTTTGCAGTTCCACAGGGTTCTGTGCTTGGTCCAGCAATTTTTAGTCTATACATGTCTTCTCTCTGTAATATTATCAGGAAAGACTCTATAAATTTTCATTGCTATGCAGATGATACATAGATTATATTTGTCAATGTAACCAGATTAAACAAACCAATTAGTCAAACTTCAAAATTGTTTAAAAGACATCAAATCCTGGATGTAACTTCCTTCAACTAAACTCAGATAAAACCGGGGTAATCCAGCATTGGTGCTAAAAACCATAGAGAGTCATTACAGAATCAGATAGTTACTCTGGATGACAAAGTTGGTTTCAGGTTCTACTGTGAGGAACTTTGGTGTCATCAAGACACCAAGACCAAGATCTCTCCTTTACATCATATATTAAAGAAATCTCAAGAACCGCCTACTTCCACTTTAGGAATATTGCTAAAATTAGGAGCATCCTTTCACAGAGCTGCTGAACACATGCTGAAAAAATAATCCCTGCATTTGTTTCCTCTAGGCTTGACTACTGTAACTCGCTACTCATAGGATGTTCCAATAACTCTTTAAAAAGCCTCCAGTTAATTCAAAATGCTGCAGTTCTGACTGGACTTAAGAAGAGATCACATTTGTCCTACAGCTTCTCTGCATTGGCTTCCTGTAAAATCTAGGATAGAATTCAAAATTCTCCTCACTTACAAAGCTCTTCATAATAAAGCTCCATCTTATCTTAAAGACCACATAGCTCCTTATGCGCCCAACAGAACTACTACTTGTGGTTCCTAGAGTTTCTACGCAAATATAGAACAGGAGGCAAAAATCTTCCTTTTCAACAAAAGCTTATAGTTAGAGATGGTTCTGGCCATCTCTTAGTTAAGGTGCTATGGGGTTAGACTGCTGGGGGACCTCCTTCATACACTGAGCTCCTCTGTTTTTCTACTCATTCTATCCACTAACATGCCACCATGTCCACATGTGACTAACTTTGTCTCTTTTTTCTCTCATAGCTGTGCTTCTCTATTTCTCTCTGTCTCTCTCTCTCCTCATCTACATGTATCGTCAGACTCAGAACCGTGTGTATCCAGTGTTCAATGTTCCAATTAAAAGCTTGCTCTTTGTGGGATTTGTTGGGTTTAGTTGTGTAAGGTCTTAAACCTTACTTGTAAAGTGCCTTAAGATAACAGTTGTTGTGAATTGGTGCTATACTTTATAAATAAAATTGAACTGAAAAGTTGAACACCAAACTGAGAATATAAACTTAAGACCAATAAACTACGTACATCCAACACCAAAGACGATGTTTGTAACAATTAAGGACACACCAAATAGAGAACAGGACAGAGACACATTCAAACTGGGTAACAGCAACACATGCCAGTAACAGCAATAACGTAAAAGGTATAACAACCAACATACCAAAGTAACAGTGCTAACCAACCAACAAAGTGAGGGAGCTTAAATACTTGGCAAGACAGCAAACAGGAAACGCAACCATGAAATGACATCACACACAGACAAAACACAAAACCACGGCACGTACCATAGTAGTACAGTATGTTGTTTTCATTAAATTTTTGAGTTCATTAATTTTGTGAATGCATTTTGTATAAATATAAGCCAGTGAGGGTCCGATCTATCCTCTGGGTACCAATGGGACGGACGACTGAGGAAGTTGTGCAAATCATAACCTCACACTTGACACCAAAGAAATGTCACCACATTTGCCACAAATTGAAGTCGTCTTGCTGTTTTTAATGGTCTCCACCTTAGACAGGCCAAAGATCACTAGTTTCCAGCTCTGTCCAGTTTGTGATCAATTGTAAACTTCTCCACCCTTTACTCCAGACAACGATAGAATTAAAGTTTATGTAGCATCCAGCATCATTTATAGCCTTTCTATAGCCATCATTTCTTTCTTAGAAAAAGTGCAAAATATTTGTTATTGGACCCTAACAGTTTTCTTCATATGGACTTCTTTTCTGCTGTATGAACAAAGTAGTTTCAGGCCTGACTAATCACAGCTAACATGATGTTGCCCAGCTTAAATGATCACATATATAATGATTGATCTTATATGTGATTTCAGACATAGAATTGTTTAAACGAAGATAAGCATTTTATGTGTATTTCGTCCAGGTGAACTTGTGTTCAACAACCACCAGTGAAACCTACCAAGAGCGACTACTTCGCCTAGAGGGAGACAAAGAGTCTCTGGTGCTACAGGTTAGAGACACACACACACACACACACACACACACACACGCACACACACACACATACACACGCTCTGTATTCAAGCCAAGTGGGTAATATATGGCTCAGCAGTAAAGTACAAAGCAGAGACTGTGTTGTTTTCACTTCAATATTAGCCATTTATATGATTATATGATCAGATCAAAGTTGTTTGTCTAATGTTTTGTGGTACCACAGCATTACGTATGGCACATTGTGTAGAGTACATGTTTTAGTTGGTCATAACAGACAGTATCAGCAATACTGTGTTTTAGTTTCAATACTGAGCCTAAAATGTCTTACCATAGCACTGTGAGACAGGACATGGCTGCAGGGAAGAAAAATCATATAACTAAAAAGAGACAGTGAATCAGTTGCTGTCAGTGGAATTTGGCACAGTTGAGGACAACTGAAGAGTAGTATTGTGTTTGGCATGAGGTAAAAGTGTCAGGGAGATTATTGTAAACGTGTGTCACACTCCTGAGTGACAGAATGTTGAATAAATGTGTACTGTTTTGAAGTTGAGGTATGCCAAGATGAATGCACTTTTCTGTGTGGATGATGGCAAGAGAAGGCGACAGTGAAAACGTGTACAGGTTTCAAGTGCCATAACTAATGTTTACATTTTCGTCTAATATTTTGAATCTTAAGAGACACAAAGCATTTATGTTAGCTCATATAACTGGCTCTTGTATTGACTTTTCACTACAAAAAAACCCCCAAATATGTAATTTACCCATTTTTTACCCAACAGTGTAATCATACTTAGATCAAAGTGTACATCTTTAAGCGTGTTGCCAGTTTTCTACATGTGTTCATTCAGCAATTCATCACGGTATCCTAATTTACTGTGTTACGATTAGGTGAATGTCCTAACCGACCAAGTTGAAGCCCAGGGAGAAAAGATCAGAGATTTAGAAAGTTCTCTGGAGGAACATCAGAAGAAACTGGCCTCCAGTGAGGAGATACTGCAACAGGTAGCGCATGTACACACACACACACACACAGATACAAAAACATTTAAAAAGCTATAATATTTTTACATACAGGTGTGGCTGCTGTAAAGAGTTACACAAATTTGCTTTATTACATTGATCATACTGTATTACGGCTAAATTATGTTGGTGTATACAGCAGTGGTGGGCTGTCAGGGCCAGCAACGCCTTCTGTGCTGACCTAACATAACCAGAAATCATGATGATAAGAATCATTATTTTATTTTTCTATTTATTTACAGTATGTACAGTACTGTGCAAAACTTTTAGGCAGGTGTGAAAAAATGCTGTAAATAGTTTATAAAGTTTTTGGAGATTTTTGTGAAAGGGTGACCCGTGTTCCTGCGGTTGATTTCATATAGAATGACCAAGTGTGAAATACAACATTTGATAGTTTGTAAGTTGATAGAAGTACACTCAACTCATTTTAAACAGATGTGAAATGTGAACAGGACTATGACTAAATGTTCAAACTACACAGATATGTACTAACAAGCTCACTACAATACATGGAGGCCTACAGACATCTAGACCAAGAGCTTCTTTGTTAGTTGCTTTTGGCTGAAAACAGCAAAAAATAAAGAACAGTTTGTGTGACCGCTAAACAAGAATAGGACCAGTGTCATTGGCGCTGTGTTTCAGTTGCAGTTGGGATTAGTCTTTACCATATCCAGAATCCAATAGTGCCTGAAAACTAGTTGTATGAACAGTTGTTTGCGATTTTGTTTTTTGCTGTGGGAATGAGCAGAATGACATGAATCTATCCACACAGTCAAAATCACTGTCTTATCTCCAGATGGTGGAAGGCCAGTGATAAAATTGATGTAAATGTGCGACCGTGATCGTGTGGGAACCAGGAGCAGACACAGCAGATCCACAGGTGCCCTGTGGGGTTTCTAATTAGCTGCACAGACTCTGCAGGCAGTGAAGAACCCCTAGAAATAAGAGACTAAGGACCCTGCCATCCTCCCTTGGCAGGGGGCAGTTATGGTCTTCCTCAAACTAATGGGAAAGCACTTCAGATTCTGGGAACCTGGCCTGTATGACAGAGTAAAATCTTAAAACCTAGCAAAGAAAAGGTCCAAATGAAGAAGAAGTCTGTTGCAATAGCCCAGTGCGTGTCCTAATGTTGTTCAATGTAACACAACTGAAAAAGATCAGCTGACTCCACTAGCACGTATATATTCAGGCTTAAAATGCATACATGATTGCAGCAGAAAGAGATGGGATGACCAGACACTGTGACAGATCCTCAGTCATTTATTTTTGTCAAATAGCGAGAGAAGATGTCTTTTTCGAGCGCAGCAGGCACAAATAGAGAACGGGAAACACGTGAGGTTTGTTCAAAGAAAGCACCAACGTCTTGGTGTTCCTGACATTAAGCTGTCACTTCAGAGATCGCAGTCAACTTAGTCATTGCTTTTATTTTACTGCGATGTACAGATAGATATTTTGTATAAGATGGTACACCAGCTTTTGGAACTGTCATGTAGCTCAGCAGTGTAGTTGCTTGACAGCATATTCATGGTCCCGGGTTCAGGATGTCCTTTTAGAGTAGCCTGTACTACCAGCACAACATTGACTGAAGTACTTACAGAAAATACCAATTGAGGTTGTTTAACACTATTCAAATGTTTAGTAATATATACTATTTGTTAAGAGGTTAACAAAAGCAACAACTGTGTGATTAATGCCAAATCAAGTAACACAGGAGACAGATTCACTCGCTTCCTATTAACGGTGTGCAATGAATCGTTCCCATCATTATGCTGATCTGTACATCTAGAGATAGGACTTTATTTATCCAGCAGTGGGGAAATTCTGGTGACCCAGCAGCAGCAGAGAGACAGTCAGAAAAAAAAAGTTACAATAATTACAAAAAAAAAATAGTAAATTGTTTGACATTATATACAAAAAGGAAAATGTACATATCTAAACATAAAGTGCAAAGTGACGAGAAAAAAAAATAAATAAAATAAAATAACCTAACACCTGGACATATATATATATATATATGTGTGTGTGTGTGTGTGTGTGTCCGGTCTATCGCAGTGCCACACACATATAGATAACTAGTCACGTGCACACTCACACCTAAGTTAGAGTTTCCATTAGCCGAAGACCACAGATAGAACCCATGCAGACACAGGGAGAACATATAAACTCCACATAGAAAGGCCCCCGTGCTAACCACTGTGCATATATATAAATATATACATAATATAAAATCACCAGTTTATTCATAAAATGTTCTACATTTAAGTTGCATGAGTTCAGAACCCCCAGACACTATATACAACCAACTTGTTCAGACATGTATTGCACATGGTCCCTTGCATTTGGTTTATGTTCCCCAGAGAGAACCCATGCAGACACGGGGAGAACATGCAAACTGTCCACATACTGAAAGGCCAGTTGGAAATTCAAATAAAAACCACACCAAACCTATAGGTCCCTTCATGATTCACACCTATGAAATGCAGCAATTACTTCATTATTTTAGTCATGATTATTATTGGAAAAAGCTCAAATCATCGCCAGTCAGAGTAAAGTGATCTAGTTGTTTATGGTTTGTCTGACTAACACATTTAGTTCTACCGACTTGTTTGTATAAGCACCCAGTGAGGCACTGAGCACATTTACTTGGTTAAATCAGCCGTCACTATAATTTAAGTGTGCAATTGATACAATGTTCACGGTAAAGGTGATGGTGACAATGATTGTAACTTTATACCAACGCTGTTGCTTCAAAAAAGCAAAGAGTGGGACATGAACTCACTTTGCTACCATTAATGTCAAGCACTTAAACCACTGGACTATCTGAAGAAATAATGTGTCACAGTCACAGTTATTCACAAAAAGGCCATTCAGCTGCGATAAAGCCCAAAAGAAATTAAGTCGTCCTACATAAATTCTCGTTTTAATGAGCCTTATTATTTGAATAACTATACATTATAACATTAAGACAACAGACTGTTTTATCTCCATCCTATTACACAGCAGTTGTGTAATTGTAGGTTACAGTGTATCAGATACTATATAATTGAAAACATTTGGCATAATATCAGTACGTTACAGATAGAAATGAGCCACTGCGCTGCACTAACAGGCCGCTGTGAACTGGAGATGTAAGCAAGTTTGAAATGCATGGTGGTTAAAACAAACCATGCATCCAAATTTTTTTTGCCTGCTGCAGGAATTTTATATCCGACTAATGTGCAGGTCGTGCTACCAGTCAGGATAAACCCAAAACCGTAGGAGTTACACGACAGGTATAAACATTAGTTAATTCATCAATTCATTTATTAATGGTTTATTTCATTCATTCCAGCTCTTCTTGGTGGTTACCTGAAAGGGTCAATTTCACAAGCTCATTTTGGAATATGATGGAGTGAATTATCTGTTTGTGGAATGCTCTCAGCTTCATAGGTTGCTGTAGCTCTGTGGTCCCTAACCCAAGCCAGTTACAATTTTATTTGCCACAGTAAGTAAGTATACAGTATATACTGTTTATAATCTATACAGTCAATAATTTAATGTTTTAAATTGTTATTGTTTTAGTTTTACCTGATCATCAAAACCTCAGCAATTATCACATGCCTAGCCATTGTTACGAACTGCTGACATGGACGAGGTGCAAGGTGTGGACCCAAACGCAGACTTCTCTTGAACAGTGAGACTTTATTTAGCAACTACAATTGACAGTAATAAACAAACAGGTGCATTTAAACACGACTTGACCTGAAGATCTACACAAGAGCATAAAACATGACTTGACTAGGATGACTCAATGACAAGAGCACTTAGTCATGACTTGACTTGAATAAACACAGGAACATGACTCTGGACTCATGTGACATGTAACAGCCTTGCAACACACAGACAAGGACAGAGACATGAGAGGAAACTTGAATACTAATAAAATAGGAAATTAAACACAGGTGTAACTATTAATTACAAAAGGAGGAACACACAGGGAGAACATGATATCACAGAGACAGACAAAAGACCAGGGATGGAGGACCGGACTGTGACAGCCATGAACATTCATATTCACACACTGTGACAAACCAAGTACGTGGTGGTGTAGGACCCAAGTGCAAATGAACCCAAAGAGGCAGATCTTCCGCTACACAATATTTTATTAAATTAATTAGCGAACAGAGATTCACAGCCGAGCTGGACAACACTATAATTTGGGAAACAAACAAAAGGCAACTCAAAACGATAGTGGAACAAATCACACTACGATCTAACTTACGAAACTGCTACAAACCAAAATTCACCGCAAGGCGGGGCTCTACAAAATTAACACTAATAAACCTCACTGACTGACTAGAAAACAAAATCACTGCAAGCGGGATAAAACAAACCAAGTTACCATTTACTGAAATCAAAATACTGCAAACGCAGGAACAAGACAAAGGCTACAAAACGAACTGACTAACTTACTTGACGAGAACAGAGCTAGAGGTCGGGGACGAGGGAGAACGACGAGACAAGCAATCAGGGATGACACACCAGCAACGAGAGACTGACAGACAGGGGTATATAAAGACAGACTAACAATGATTACAAACAGGTGTGGACAAGGGAAACCAGTACGGGAACAGACAAGGGACAAACTCAAAACGCCAAATGGCTCCCCCTGGTGGGGGAGCAGGTCCAACTGTCACAGAGCCCCCCCCCCACGGGCGCCTCACGGCGACCTACGAGGGTTCCTCCGGATGCCGTTGGTGGAAGTCCCTAATCAGCAACGGATCCAAGATGTGCCTAGAGGGGACCCAGCTGCGGTG
The DNA here is from genome assembly GCA_030770545.1 of Macropodus opercularis. Lineage (NCBI taxonomy): Eukaryota > Metazoa > Chordata > Actinopteri > Anabantiformes > Osphronemidae > Macropodus > Macropodus opercularis. The sequence continues at coordinate 3,709,914 of CM061094.1, read as the reverse complement.
TTCCGGTCCATATCCCTCCCAGTCCACCAGGTACTGGAGACCGCGACCTCGTCGTCGGGACCGGAGGATGGCGCTGACGGTGTAGGCTGGGCCCCCGTCGATGATGCGGGCGGGGGGGGGGGGGGCATCAACCGAAGACGATAACATGGAAGACAAAACAGGTTTAACACAAGAGACATGGAAAACGGGGTGAACCTTTAGACTACTGGGGAGATCAAGCTTAACTGAAACCGGGTTGATTACTCTGGATATGGGAAATGGACCGATGAATCTAGGTGAAAGTTTCTTACAGTAGTCCTTGAGTTTTAAGTCCTTTGTAGAGAGCCAAACCTGATCACCTACTTTGTACTGTGGAGCTGGAGAGCGGCGGCGGTTTGCATATAGTTCCGCCCGGGTCTGGCCCCGGAGCAATTGAGTCCGTACCTTTTTCCAAGTGGCTCTGCACCTCCTAATGTATGCAGAGACGGACGGTACTCCAACCTCGGGGCCCTGTTCCGGAAATAGAGGCGGCTGGAATCCGTGGGCCGCCTCAAACGGTGAACACCCTAACGCAAACGACGGCAGGGTGTTGTGCGCATACTCAATCCATGGGAGTTGTCCTGGGTTGAGTGGCGATAGTGCACCGGAGGAGGGTCTCCACCTCCTGGTTGACCCGCTCCGTCCGACCATTAGTCTGAGGATGAAACCCTGAGGACAAACTCACCGAGGTCCCAAGTGCCCCGCAGAACTCCTTCCAGGCTGCCGAAGCGAACTGGGGCCCACGGTCCGATACAATATCCTCGGGGATTCCATGGAGTCTCACCACGTTCTGTACCAACAGCTGGGCAGTCTCCTGAGCGGATGGCAACTTGGGCAGGGAAACGAGATGAACTAGCTTTGAAAAACGATCCACAATAGTCAGTATGGTGGTCTTACCCGCTGACGGAGGAAGACCAGTAATGAAATCCACTGAGATGTGCGACCATGGACGGGATGGCACTGGCAATGGGCGTAACAACCCAGCCGGGGGTCTATGCGATGTCTTATTCATGGCGCAGATCCGACAAGCTTGGACGTACTGGCGTATGTCGACTTTCATGGACGGCCACCAGAAACGTTGTGCTACCATAGCGACGGTGCGGGCGACAGGCCAACTTGGAGTCGTGTCCCCACTTCAGCACCTGAGGACGGAGACAGACAGGGACGAACAAACAACGCGGAGGGCAACCCTCCAGAACAGGTTGGGTGTGGCGAAACTCACGTACTCGGGACTCGATATCCCATCGCATAGCCCTAATCCTGGTGGGCTCGAGTATAAAATCCTCTGAGGAACTGGACTCAGAAGTTTCCGGGCTCTCGAACTGCCTCGAGAGCGCATCCGGCTTGACGTTCTCTGACCCGGGGCGGTAGGAGAGAGTAAAGTTAAATCGGGTAAAAAACAGTGCCCACCGTGACTGACGAGCATTTAGCCTCCTGGCTGTCCGGATATACTCCAGGTTTTTGTGATCCGTCCAGACGAGGAAAGGGAGTGTTGTGCCCTCGAGCCAATGCCTCCACTCCTCGAGGGCTAATTTCACGGCCAAGAGTTCACGGTTCCCCACGTCATAATTCCTCTCCGCACTGGTTAACCTCCTGGAAAAAAAAAAGGCACAAGGATGAACCTTCTGGTCCTCGAACCATTGTGAGAGGATGGCCCCAACCCCTGTGTTGGAGGCGTCCACCTCCACGATGAACTGGCGTGACAGGTCAGGCAGGCGAAGGATAGGTGCCGAGGTGAATAATCCCTTCAACCTGGTGAATGCCGCTTCTGCCTCGGGAGACCACCGAAATGCTGTCTTGGTGGAGGTGAGGGCATGAAGTGGTGCTGCAACCTTACTAAAGTCCTTGATGAATCTCCTATAAAAGTTCGCGAAGCCCAGAAATCGCTGAAGCTGCTGGCGGTTCTTTGGCTTCGCCCAGTCTGAGACGGCCGCCACCTTGGCGGGATCCATACTCACTTTACCAGGTTCCACAACGAATCCCAGGAACGAGGTCTTGGTGGTGTGGAAATCACACTTTTCAGCCTTGACATATAGCTGGTTCTCGAGCAGGCGTAGCAGCACCGCCCTCACATGACTCACGTGCTCATCCTGTGAGCGAGAATAAATCAGAATGTCATCCAAATATACAAACACAAATTGATTAACCATATCCCGTAGGACGTCATTAACCAGGGCCTGGAAAACTGCTGGGGCGTTGGTGAGGCCAAACGGCATCACTAAATACTCGTAGTGCCCGTTTGGTGTGTTGAACGCCGTTTTCCACTCATCTCCTTCCTTGACCCGAACCAAATGATACGCGTTCCTCAGATCCAATTTGGTGAACACTGTAGCTTCTTGAAGCATCTCGAACGCCGAAGAGATGAGTGGTAGTGGATACTTGTTTTTAATGGTGATCTCATTCAGACCCCTGTAGTCGATGCAGGGACGCAAGCCCCCATCTTTCTTACCAACGAAGAAGAACCCGGCTCCCGCCGGTGACGATGATGGTCGGATGATTCCGGACGCCAAGGCTCCGTTGATGTATTCATCCATGGCCTCACGCTCGGGCTGAGTGAGAGAGAAGATCCGACCTTTGGGGGGCGTTGTTCCCGGAAGTAAATCTATTCCGCAATCGTAGGGGCGGTGTGGCGGAAGAGAAGTAGCCTTCTTCTTACTAAAGACCAGTGCAAGGTCGTGGTACTCCTTCGGTACTCCTGTGAGATCTGTGGTAGCGGAGTCCGCCTCTTCCTGTGTGACACAATAGGGCAGAGGTGCAGACAAAAGGCAATTCTGCAAACAATACTTGCTCCAGCCCAAAATCTTGCATGAAAGCCAGCTGACATGTGGATCATGTCGCTGGAGCCAGGGTAGACCCAGGATAACGGGAGAGTCAGAACACTTAAACACATGGAAGTCCAGCACCTCCTGGTGGTTGCCGGCCATAGTCATCTTCACCAGTTCAGTACGATAATCAACAGAATGAATAGTAATGAGGTTGAAAGACTGTACCGTAATGGGCTTCTCCAGGCGGTGTAAGGTCAGTCCCAACGACCTGGCCAGGTCCAGGTCCATAAAGTTTGCCTCAGCTCCTGAATCCACCAGGACTGAGACCGTCCGGTCTCTACCGGACGCGGAAAAAATAGCCTCCATGGAGGGTGTGCAGGGGGGAGATTTGCGGACGGATCTGCTCACCAGCGTCTCCCGGGCTGCTGGTGAGCGTTTGCCGTTTAACGGACAGCTTGCGGCTCTGTGGCCCCCCTGTCCGCAATACATACACAAACCACCAAACATACGTCTCCTCCATTCCTCCTCCGAGAGCCGGTGCCTGCCGATCTCCATGGGAACCTCCCCAGTGGTTGGCACGGCCGGTTTGGGAGTTGTTGGTGACGAGGTGAACGTGGGCGGAGCCGATGGACGACGCGGGGCCTGCCATTCCAGGTTGAGCCACCCCTCGGAACCGGGCGATCCCCGCCGGTACTCTGCTGGCGGCGGGCGGTTGATCCGTGCTCTCCAGGTGCTTCCCCGTAAACGTCGCTCCTGCTCTCGTTCGTGGTGCCGCTGGTCCACGGCGGCTGCCAGAGACATAAGCTCATGCAGAGACGTAGGAAGAACGCCTCCTACCATCTCGTCCTTTATCCTGCTGGCCAGTCCCTCATAATACTTGTCTACTAATATGGCCTCCGGCCAATCCAAACGGGCCGCCAACGTACGGAACTCAATGGTGTATTCATACACCGATCTCTCACTCTGGGACAGACGAAACATAGTTGCAGCGGTGACGCGGCGACTGGCGGCAGGGTTGAAAACGAGTGACAGCTCCTCTGCGAACTTCTTAAAGCTGCCGCAGCACTCAGCGGACCGATTCCATTCGGCTATTCCCCAATCTAGGGCACGCCCCTCCAACTGAGAGAGAGTGAATGTCACTTTCCTCCTCTCGGTACAAAATGACAGGGGTTCGAGCTCAAACTTGAGCCGAAGCGAGGACAAAAAGGTCTCACACTGCGCTGCCTCGCCACTGAATCGGTTTGGCAGCGCCAGCCTGACCTCCGACTGAGAGTGACGACTCAGTCGGAGTGCATGTTCAGCCGTCTCTCTAACCTCCTCGAGCTCAGATCTACTCTCCCCCGGCTGTGAAGCCTGAGAAGGGCCAGAGATGGCTGCTGGAAGCTCAACCCTGGGCTCAGATGCTGGGTCCATATTGGCTGGTGTGTACTGTGACAAACCAAGTACGTGGTGGTGTAGGACCCAAGTGCAAATGAACCCAAAGAGGCAGATCTTCCGCTACACAATATTTTATTAAATTAATTAGCGAACAGAGATTCACAGCCGAGCTGGACAACACTATAATTTGGGAAACAAACAAAAGGCAACTCAAAACGATAGTGGAACAAATCACACTACGATCTAACTTACGAAACTGCTACAAACCAAAATTCACCGCAAGGCGGGGCTCTACAAAATTAACACTAATAAACCTCACTGACTGACTAGAAAACAAAATCACTGCAAGCGGGATAAAACAAACCAAGTTACCATTTACTGAAATCAAAACACTGCAAACGCAGGAACAAGACAAAGGCTACAAAACGAACTGACTCACTCACTTGACGAGAACAGAGCTAGAGGTCGGGGACGAGGGAGAACGACGAGACAAGCAATCAGGGATGACACACCAGCAACGAGAGACTGACAGACAGGGGTATATAAAGACAGACTAACAATGATTACAAACAGGTGTGGACAAGGGAAACCAGTACGGGAACAGACAAGGGACAAACTCAAAACGCCAAATGGCTCCCCCTGGTGGGGGAGCAGGTCCAACTGTCACACACACATCCCTGTCAAACAATTGCAGGTTTGTTTAACATGAATGTTAACATGTTCAAATACTAAACTAAAGGATCATAAAGATTATATTGTCATGTAGACACTATTTCATTTTGTTTAAACTTATTTCTTATTGCCATAATAATATACCGTAACAACTGAGTAGGCAATCCTATCCTATCCAAATGGTGTATCTCATGCATGTAGAACTTTTCAGAACATAAAAGTATTAGAAAAAACACAATACTCTGGCTGCCATTATTATTGATTCTAATTTTTATTCTTTGTAATTATTTCTCTGCCTGATTATGTTTCAAATCTGAAATGCCACACTACAATTGCAAGTTTACAGTTGTTGTTTTATCTTGGATATATCTATATCTGTATAGGTAGATATATGTTAGTATACAGTTGTGTGAAAGTGCTTTTGAGCTGTTTTAGTTGTTTGGCTTAAGACCACCACTGACACAATCCTACCAGCCCTGCCAGGCAGAACACAAGACCACAGCTCTATGTATAGGAGAATCAGCCTTCTGTTTACAGTTCTTAACAAGCTCTTTGTTCTCAGTATTGTCAACATTGAGAATAAAAAGACCACAGTCCTAAAATAAACACCCCACCAGGCCTGTGACCCAAGTTTAGAGCAGTCATGAAAACACATTATAAACTGAAAACATCTTTATGTAGTTTTTTCTTCATTTAAGTATTTTTAACCAAACATTTTTATCCTTATCAGTTGGATGAATTGCTAGGTCATTTAAAAATCTACATATTCCAACCTCAATTGTGTTCACCGTATGCATGTACAGCCTGACTGTAGCTCCCCATTGCTGCTAGTCCATATCATATTTACAAAGGCTAGTGATTGTAAATTTGGAGGTCTTATGAGGTTTAGTTGCAGTGATCTGCAGCTGTTGTCCCAGGTTGCGGTTGTGTTTTTTGTATTTATGTGTGTGTGTGCATCTTTTCTCGACGATGATCTTTATTATTCTTTTTAATCTTATATATCATGTGAGACTTTTTTTGTTATGCATTTTCCTTTTAGTCACACACTGTTGGCCATTAAAGTTAGGACACTCCCTAGTCTCCAACTCTAAGCTTGACCATCACATGTTCTTCATGTAAATGAGTGAGAAACAAAAAAAGATTTGCAGAGTTTTTTATTATTTGAGTGAAATGGGTCAAACATAAATCATGTTGAGCCATATATGAATTATTTTCTAAGGTACAGTTCTGTTATGTACTACACTTCTGTCCATGTCTGTACTACGCTTCTGTTTTGGAGATGATTTGAACCGCTTAAAAAAAATCTGTAAATGCTTTGGAGTGGATCATAATCTTGTGTTGTAAGCAACAGTGCGTACATGAGTGTTCAGCAATATCAAACAGTGTACAGGATGTGAATTAGTGTGGGTGTGGCTGTTAAACTGGGGTGATTACGGACTTCAAGTTGTCTGTCTGTAGCGGTGGAATAGCCGCACTTTGTTTACCAGGTAATATCACCATTTGGAGGTCAGGTTATCCCTCTGTGGTCAAAGAGAGGTATGTAACCATATAAGTACATGTCCCTACCACTACTACTACAGAGTGGAGTTTCCTTGCTTGTTTATTCTCCACTGTGTTTCTCACATGCAGAAATTACTAATTTGTTTTTCTTCAAGTCTGTGAGGTACAGTAACTACAGTATTGTAAATGAAAGAAAACATTCCACAAAGGATTATTTGAACAAGAAGATTCTTGTATGTTGTTTTTTTATACTGATTGTTTATACTTTCTGAGCCTGTAGGGATTAGTAACAACATTGACCTCTTGCTGCTGTGGTCATAGTAAAGTACAACAACTCACAGGCACAGAACTGTCCCCAATTTTTGGAAAATATTTTATAGACAAACTGTCTAGATTTTCCTAGTTTATGCAAGATCTAACTTTTTCTTGTATGCTGCCATATTGGTTTTAGGTTGCACATCACATAATAAAAATTCATTAAAAAATCTTTTCAAATTTGTGTCATCTGATACAAAAACCTAAATGCTTGTTGTTGTACAATGTATCTAGTTGCAACTTCCATCAAATCAAAGCAAAATTGACATTCAGATCATTCTTTTTAGTCCTTATTAGATGTAAATAACTTCAGTAACCTTATTCTAGTTGACTGCATGGACCTGGAGCTTTTTAATTTAAGTTATTTCTCAATAAGGATGGCTCAACCAAATGATTTCTATAGGCTTGACAACTGAAGGAAACGTATCTTTGAGTGAAGAAAAGTTGGATCAGAAGTAAGTTAGATGGGGAAGCATACTCCCCCTTCTCTCCCTATACTTTCTCTCTCCCATACCACCAAAGAAGCTCATTTATAGACTCCCTTTGCTTGCCTGTCTGTGTGTATGAGCGTGTATTTTTAGCTTTGTGGGGTCTGGGCCCCCACACTGGGTCATCTCACTGACCTGTTGTGAATGTTTATGTGTGTGTTATACATATTTAAAGGTGTGTGTTAGAAATGTTATTGAAGTTTTGCCTTCCATGTAAATAACTCACGGTGTGAATATGGGTCTTTTCTCTAGGAGCTGATGAGCAGGACCTCTCTGGAGACTCAGAAGCTGGATCTGATGGATGAGGTGTGCTTCCTCAAATTAAAGCTGGCTAACATGGATGACACACGCACCAACACACAACTGCAAGACCCAGTGGACACAAAGCAAAACAAAGCTGAGGTATGGAACAAATCTGTGTTTTTTATGTTTTACACTGAGCTAAACAAGAACAGCCTGCTGCTTATTTGATTCCGGGTTCAACAACTTGCTTGTATCCACTGGCAACATTTACACAGCTAGTGAATATTAATGTAGTGTAAAGAGAGTGTAAGTCTGCACAGCTCTTGAGCTGAACAGAATAACCTGGATGTAGAGTTTTAATCTTCTTTTAGGATTAGCAGTGGTATTGTTTGAAGGCATCTGCTTTTTTACTCTTACTACACCCTCCCCTAATGCTGTGGTATGTAACCATATGATTACATGTCCCTACCACTACTACTACAGAGTGGAGTTTCCTTGCTTGTTTATTCTCCACTATGTTTCTCACACGCAGAAATTACTAATTTATTTTTCTTCAAGTCTGTGAGCTACAGTAACTACACTATAATAACTGAAAGAAAACATTCCACAAAGGATTATTTGAACAAGAAGATTCTTGTATTCTTTTTTTTATACTGATTCAGTGTTTATACTGTCTGAGCCTGTAGGGATTAGTAACAGCATTGACCTCTTGCTGCTGGGGTCATAGTAAAGTACAACAACTCTACCAAATTCCAAAGTTTTACAGAACTGTCCCCATTTTTGGAAAATATTTAAGCAAATATTTTATAGACAAAATGTCTAGATTTTCCTAGCTTATGCAAGATTTAGCTTTCTCTTCTATGCTGCCGTATTGGTTTTACGTTGCACTTCTCAAACATCACATAATAAAAAGTCGCACTGCTCATTTTTACAATATCTACACAAGTATTAGTACTTCTTAAACCAGTCTGCACAGATAGTCTGCACGCACACATACAAATGGACACACATGTCACACAAGTCTAGTTGAGCAGTCTTTGTTTGTCATCACTAGTTCCTTTGTGTGGACTTTGTTCATCCTGACACCCAGCTGTTCCCCACCGATGGAGGCAAGATACCAAATCTGCTTTTGTGGATTGCCTGCATTGCATGCTTGTGTGTGGGGGGGGAGGTGTACAGCTATCACAAGGCATCCAGCACCCAGGGCCTTGTTTTGAGTGAGCAAACATGATGCAGCAGGTTTGACATGTATAGGCCAATGTTCTGTACACGCAAGCATGAAGGGAACAGAGGACAGAGACAAGTTAGAAAGCGAATAATATGAGAGACAGTAACAGACAGCTATATAAAGTGGCAGAATATACTGTGAAAAATTGTTTACTATGCTGCAAGGCATAAAAAAAGGAACCTACAGGAAATTGACAATTTAAACACCTAGGGGTTCAGCTGTCAACGTCTGCTTTTGTGAAAAGGCAGTATGATTCCACTGCAGGAGCCAAGTTTAAACGTTTGCTTTAATTTTCAGTCTGGGGTAAGAAACATATTAGATAACCTGATCAAAGGAGCTGAGAAACCTGATGGTGACATACTGAATGGCTGAAATTGATCTTTAATGTATTTTGTAGCAGTTAAAAGTGTCCTCCTTCACTTGTTTGCTGCCGCGATTCCATGTCATTTTTGCCCAGTCAGAGCATGTGTTACATTGTAATGACCTGTAGGTGGCGATCGACTTACACTCATAGTCAACTATACCTAGTCCTACTATGACACATGCGCTTTAAGTGTTATACCAATGATTGCTATTCAGTGTTTATTTATTTGGTTATCAGATGTAGAGAATATGGACGTACTTTATTATGACCGATTAAAATCACTAAAGGGGAATTTATGTAGGAAGACTTTATTTCAGATAGTCCAGTGGTTTGTGCGGTTGACACTGATACCCACTTAGTCAGTACAATTCCTGGGTTGGCATCCCTAATAATTGTATTTCATGATTCTGTTTAGATAGATGAAAGCAGCTAAAGGGAAAGTTCATCACATCCTCTCCTACTCAGGCGCCCACTGAGCGTATCCCTGGCTCATTTCCATAAATTAATTTCCATTAATTAAGGCCTTTTTCGTGGCGCCAATTCACAACAACAGTTAACTCAAGGCACTTTATAAGTAAGGTTTAAGACCTTACACAACTAAACCCAACAAATCCCACTTCTCACCTTGGCTGCAGCAGCCAAGAGTTAAAGGCTGTTCAACTGTAAATCCTTGGTAGCACACCCATTGGAACTAATGATGAATAAAACCGGGGGTATTCAAAGCAGCTCCTCTGTGGGCCACGGTAAACCATACAGTAGTAGTTGAGTAGTAGTAGTGAGATACACTAGTCTCCACCAGTCTGGTGGGAAAATGTCTTAAAGATGCTAAAAATATAACCCAGCATATAAAAAAAAACAACTAAGATCTTTGGCTGTCTTCAGTCCTATACTATGGCATTAAGTATATGTGAAATGATCTGCACTTATAGCACTTATATAGCTCTTTGTACTGTTGACACTGCAACTCATTCACCCATTAGTACACCACACTGAGAGCAGAGCTGATATGCAGGTTAAGCTTGTGTGAAGGCAACTTTGTGTCTTACCAAAGGACACAACCCTCTCCTCTGTTACTGAAATACGATAGGAGAGGGAATTTATGTTGTGTTGAGCAGTGCCCCAGCATGCAAACCTGAAATATATCCTGTCAACATGAGGTGTACGGAGTCATAGACAGACGTGGTGTCATTGCAGTTTCCATAGTTGGTCATGCCAAGGCATTTCCCATAGTGAAATACCAAGCGAAGTTAGAAAAAGAACTATTGTCAAATGTCATATCTAAATGACGCACATTCGATGCATAGAGGTGGTGTTTGCCTTTGGCTATGTTATGATGACAATTCACACCAATCATGTGTGTGTGTGTGAACACACACACATGATTGTGTGAATGACACACACATGACACATGATTTAATTATTTGTGTGATAAGATTTGTAGATCTCTTCCATAATGATGAGGACATTGTTCAAAATAGAGGAGTTATAGAGGACTAAAACAAGATTTATGTTAAAGTAGTTTTAGTTAAAGTTAAGGACAAAAGTTAAAGTTAATTGTGCTGGGCTAGGAAAGCATTATGTTGTGTGCTTATACTGTTTTCCCGTGTGTTAGTAACAGCTGTGTGGTTCTGGTGAGCTGGCAGCAGGAATGGCAGGCATCTATTGTGAAAATTCCTGATGCCAAACACTTTCACCTCAGGGAATCACGTCAACACAGCAACTCACTGGTGTTTGATGAACTTCTTAGATCTTATGCAGATGTAGCACACACAACAGAGCATTTGATCTACAGCACCTCACATATCTACGACGTCACAATGTGTGTGTGAACAAGACGGAATTTGTAAAGCATTTTGTTCATACAAATATTTATTAACTGCTGAGTCATAAACACAAGTTCATAAATATGTTGTAAAATATGTTTAGTTTAGAGTCTTCACGCCTGCACAATCCAATCCAGGAAAATGTATCATGGAAAATTTCTTGGGGACTAGACATTTGAAGCAGCCTACTGCCCAAAGTGTGGTCAAACCTGTTGCTGGCCTGTACCTGCATCCATCATACAGATCTCTCCATAAGCACAGTTGTTGTGGGACAATGTACCTAGAGTGTGTAGAAGCCCCAAGAAAGGGTTAGTTAGAGACCAAAGCTTGATGTCAAGTTCTGTAACAAATCAAAAAACTGAACACTGGAAATTTTTACTTTTTAGCATGAAAAACAACATCCACCCCAGGCATGGAGTGCAGCAGGGTTTTCATTAATCTGCTGTACATATTTTTTCAGTTAGTTTTTGGTCTGTGTTGTTAAGATATGTCGTGGGTGTTTTAGCTTTTTCAGTCCAAAACAGAACCTTGTGGTACCCCACATGAAACAAGACATCTTCAACAGCCAGAAAAGAAAATTCGACATTAGAGAAGTTTTGTGTATGATGTTTGATTCGCCTCTCCTCTCTTCATTGACAACTCCCTTCTCCTCACTGACTTGCATTTGTTCCGCTTTCCTTGTTCTCATGTCACCATTTAACCTCTTCCCTTCATTTGTCTACTGTCCTATATCACTCCTACATCCCCCCCAGTGTGTGGTAAATTTCATCAGTGAGCTTCAGGAGCAGATGTGCAGGTTTCAGGAGGAGATCAGCACTCGCATCCAGGAGAAACAGGCCCTGAAGGAGAGGGAGGCCCACCAGGGGGAGCCCAGAGGCAACCAACCCCAGGGCTGCTCAGACCTGAGCATGTCTAACACAGATGCCTCGTCGCACAAAGGAGAACAGACTGTACACGTAGGGAGACTTGATGGATGAACTCATCTTTCCCTCATTCACCATCATTCCCTGTTCTGTCTTCTTCTCCTCTAACCAGTCCACACACCACTCGGTGTTTGGAAACTGCCACAGAATCAATCTAACAGCCTCAGTTCTTGTGTCAACAGTGTTTTTGTATGTCTACTGCAGGATGTGGGATGTGGATGTTTTGATAGATAACGATACTTCTGTTTTCCAAATACATTCATAGTTTTGAGGAGTCATTGAGGCTGTTGCTGAAGAGTAGTAGCTCAGCCTTCTTCTAATTGTTGTCCTCAAGTATTTGCAGGATTTGGAAAAACAGATTTCAGCTCCAATCACAAATTTGTCTTTCATCTTGGGTTCTGGATCAGGCTTTTTTTTTATTTGGTATGGTGTGCTTGCATGACAATAGTTTCCCCCTCTACTAACAAAAGGTACTAAAGGTTCTTGTAGATACTGTCGGTTTGTGACACGATGACTCCAGTCCTATTCTGGGTCCTTGGGTTTACCCTTTGCTCTGTTGTTGATAACTGCACGCTGTGGTGTCTGTTTCAGGAGGATCTTGTTTCCGATATTAACCACTATACCTTCTAGCCCTGGAGACCTAAGCTTGATGTTCGAGTACTCTCCCATTTAAATGTTGGCATGTACACAGCTCAGAAATATTGATAAACCTCCTGTTGATTGTAACATTTAAAATGTAGTTTATTGATTTTTTTATCGGTGCTGCTTTATCTGGTTATAAGAAATACATACAATGTAACAGAGTTGTCATTTTTTCAACAGGATTTATTACAAGAAGTAAAGCTGTTGAAGAGCAAAATAGAGGAGCTGGAAGGAGAGAAGAGCCATTATGAGAGAAAACTAAGAGTGACCAAGGTATTTAATTAAACCAACACAGAACACCATACCCAAACATCTGAAAAGTTACCCAGCCTTGATTGGGTAAAAATATACATGTATCTCAAATTGACATGGCAATGTCAATAATGGTGAGAGTGATTGGCTGACTGATGGTAAGCGTATTGTGTCACTTCCTGTTACCGAGGTTTGTTGCTGGTTGCAGCTGCGCTTTTATCAACGTCTCTTACCTGTTTTCTAACTGGTGGCAAAACACGCTTGTAACATTCAAGCACCTTCTTTCCTATTCATTGAACGCACTGCTAATTTCATAGTTATCTGGTCTTCTCAGCTAAGCTAGTTTACCTTTCTGCTATGGCTTCTCTGTCTCCTTCTTTTTTACTTGCCTTATGTTTAGGTCGTCCTCTGCCTCCATTAGTGTTAATGGTATCTGTAATAAGTGTGAGGTAGTTGCAGTGCTGGAGGCGAGGATGTCTGATTTGGAATCTCGGCTTTGCACTATGGAAAACTAATCAGTTAGTCAGACCCTGTTAGCCAGTGCGGAGCCTCCTAGCTTAGGTGCTACTCGTCCCTCAGCGGGTCCCGAGCAGCCGGGATGTGACTGGGTGACGGGTCGTAGGAGGATTAGTTCTAGGCAGTCGCCCACGCCGCTTCACGTTTCAAACAGATTTTCCCTACTCAGCGACACACCTACTACTACTGGACTCTATTGGTTTTAGAGTGTAAATAAACCCACTCACTGTCTTAATCATACTCTTGATCTTGTTCTGACTTATGGGGTTGAGATTGATAATTTAATAGTTCTCCCCCAAAACCCTCTGTTATCTGACCATTACTTACTAACTTTTTGAATTGACCATAACAGACCTCACAACAGTTGGAAAGAAGTTCTACTACAGCAGATGTTTATCTGATGATGGTGTTATCAGATTTAAGGAGATGATCTTTTGTCTCATTCCCTCGTAGCTACACAGAGGAGGGCAGTCATCTTATTCATGAACAGGTAGATTATAAATATATATAAACCTTACACCTATACAAATAATAAGGCTTGTTAAAATGGGAGTTTATGTAGGAAAACTTCATTTCTTTTGGACTTCATGCATTCAGAGATTTCAGAGAGTTGATTACATGCAGATACACCTGCTTGTATCTGCATGTAATGTAATGTAAAAAGTGAGTCTAATATTTATATTTGTTTGGCAACAGCTAATTTCAGACAGCTAGTGCCATTGCAGCTTTAGTTGTTAATAGTTTAGACTTTTATAATATTTTACAACACTGTTGTCATTAATAACATTTTAGAAACTGTTTTCTTAATTTTAGTTACTGGAGTCCCTAGAAACAGGATGGTGCCCAGTAATGAATTTTCTTATTTATTGATTAAAATATAGGCAGTTGTTACTGATAAACATAATCGTTGTATAATAGCAGCTGTCATTTGGCCTTTTATTGTACAACCAACATAATTGGTACCTTGTGGTAATTTAAATCATAAATATAACATTTATGATTTAAGACAGTTGTCATTTGCAAATGATCAACACAACTGGTACCTCCTTTAACCTTCGCGGGGCCCTCATGGGGTCAAAATGTATACAAGAGGCGCTCAAAGCTCAAAAACCACACAAGGGTTGGATAAAACAGCCGCAGACAGACGATATATCACAACATGCTTTATCTAGATGAATGGTTGGATGAACTGCTGGGGTTAAACACCAGCACTCACTACTCCAGTGAATGACAGTGAGTGTTTAATAGGAATTGTACAACTAAGGCTGTATGTCTTATTTGCGCGAGAACGGACGGCTACCGCTCAGAGGTCTGCAGATAGTTTGCAGGCTCAGCAAAACATCCTTATTTGACAAACTTCCATCCAAGAATCAAGCACGAAGGCAAGTTATTTGCAGGCATTCAAATTAGCAAAAGCCAGCAAGTCTTTCTCAGAAGGGGAGTTTCTGAAAGAGTGCATGGTAGAGACTGACACGAGACGTAGAGACGGACACCAGAACAAAGGACATGGTTGGTGTAAATCCTTATCCTTAAATTAAAACCAGGTAAACCCAGGTTTTCATAGGGTGTTTTTTCATGACTGCAATTGTAGCAGTTCAAAATGACCCATGTTTTCACTGCAGTATGGTTGTGTCATCACTATGTCCCCAACTAAGTATTTTAATTCTTGCATGGGGCCAAAAAAATCTGGATGCAAGTCTTGTTTCAACCACCAGCCATCTCAAAGTTGTATCTCTAGTTCACAGCAGCCTGTTACTGCAGCACAGTGGCTCTTATTTCTATCTGTAACATACAAATATTACACCAAACGTATTTTATTATGTAGTATTTGATGTACTGTAACCTGCAATTACACAACTGCTGTGTAACAGGACCGAGATAAAACAGTCTGTCATCATTGACTTAAGGAGGATATGAGGACATTTTTATCGTCTTAATATTATCGGGCTCACATAAATTAGGAAACAGTGTAGGCTCATTAAAACAGGAATTTATCAAGAGCGACTTAATTTCTTTTGGGCTTCATGCATTAAGATCGTTGGTTGCGACAGATTTGTTGTGTGGTCAAATGTGGTGATTGTTGAAAATGAAACTTTCTTGTTAAATAACTATCCTTGTCCGAAGTCCTAAAAGTCTATTCCGCAACTGTGCAACTTTATGTAAATAAATAGATACCTAACATGTATGGAACCTCAAATTTTACATCCTTATATAGATAGTCCAGTGGTTTGATTTTAACAACAAAGTTTGATGTCCACTCTTTCCTTTTTTTTGAAGCAACACAAAAACCTCAAAGTTGTTTACAGCTTAGATGTGGGTTTTCACATAAAATGTAGTGCCTTATAGTCTTTTTTTTTTTTGCCAATTTTAAGTGAATGGCAATAATTTATGGCAATAAACTTGTATTGACTTGCACATACATATAACATACAAATGTAAAGGTCACTTTTTCACAATGAATACTGACACAAAGTGCTACAGTATATCTCGTATAGTAATCCCATTTCAATATAAATTTCTGTTATCTGTAACCCATATGTAACTTTACAGAACATTTTGATCGTTGTCTTTTCACATGTACAGCATTTGTTCGCACCTTGACCTTTTGATTTTTCTTTTAAATGATTTAAAAGGTTTTATCACTTTTATACAAGATGTTGTCACTCTCAGCATTCTTATACACTTTTATACATGTTTCTGAAAGTCAGCCTGGCGTATTTCATATTTTTGGACAAAGATATATAGTTTCACAACAGACCACAAGAGGTTTAACCCTCATGCAGCAACTTCGACCCCATTGTAAACTGGGGGGCGCTCAAAGATGAAAAACACACACAAGGGTTAGATAAAACAGCCTTTGTGGGTGTTACATCCAAGCATTGAACACGTGTTGGTCTTCTGATGAACAAGTTCATCCAACCGTTCATCTAGATAAAGTGTGTTGTGATTCATTGTCTATTTTATCCAACCCTTGTGTGGTTTTTGAGCTTAGAGCGCCCCCTCTTTTCCTTTTGACATCGTCGAAGGCTACACGAGGGTTAATAGACTAAATAAACATTTTAACAAAGAGCATCTTTTGTTTAACACATTTACTTATTACTGTTTAATTTGAATTCTTAGACTGTTAAACTGCACTTACAGTGCTTCCTTCCTTTCCCTCATTTGTATCTCAACTCCATTAACCCACCTCTCTGCCTTGGTCTCTTCACTTTTCACTCTCTTACCCCAAATCTCTGACATCACCCCTGTCATTATCCCTCTTCCTGTCTCTCTCCAGCTGTCCATCTCTTACTCTCTCCATGTGTGTTACCAGTCGCTCATGACCCGGCTGTCCAGCCTCAAGCTGACTGTCGAGCACACACAGCTGGAGAAGCAGCATTGGGAGGAGCGCTGGCGCAGCACACAGGTGCCCCCCCCCCCCCCCCCCCCCCCAAGCTTCTCTTGCTTATTGTTTTTCGGTCCTTTCGTGACATAGTAAGCTTTGTCTTTACTCTCTCTCTGTACTATTTTGTCACTTCACCCTAATTCCCCCTTTTTACACCTATTTGTCTTGTCATTGTGTTGCTGTGTGTTAGTCTTGTGATAGTTCAACATTTATAACTTACAAATACTGGTGATGGGGTTAGATATATAATAGTAAAACATCCATACTGTATGTGGATAAGGTACTGTGTGTTTATGCATGAAGTGTACAATGCACGTCTGCTTCTGGCCATCCCCCTACCTCTCATTCTCAGATGACTGTTTGCATGTTGATAGTTACATGACTGCATATATGACTGCAATGTCTTTGCATTAAATGTGTGTATTTGGTGTTCACGCTGGGTTTATATTTACCCCACACATGCAGTAATGTAAAAATCAACTATAGAGGAATTCCCATGTTGACATTCACTAATGAGGAGTTGTGAAGTAGCTGCTGTTAACTTTGCATTTGCAACATACCACTGTAAACAAAAAGGTTGCGCACACATTCTGGTACCTCTTTGTTTGCAGTTATTATTCCTCAGTAGGTGTTCTGTTCTAGTGTTCTTTTATTCAGGCTACATATTATATATATGTGGGAATGTTTTAGTGCTTTAACTCCTGATTCTCAATAGCACCTGCCTGGCACTTTAATGAGACTCCAGAGAAAGGAAAAACACACATGTTGGTTATCAGTCTAAAATCTGATCTGACATTCACACAAATTCAATACTTTGGAGCCCCTTTGAGTTTTTAATATTCTTTTTTAATTTTTTTGAGTTTGTTACAGCTGGATTTAAGGAGTTTATCTAATTCTTCAACATTTTCAAACTTTATGACCCTGGCTGGATAGTGTCAGCAAATTGATTCTTACACCAGTCAAATGTCCCATGTTATCTCAGAAACATCAATTGCACTAAAATCCTAGAGGTGCAGCTGGTAGACAAAGTAGACTTTTTTTTAA
This sequence comes from Macropodus opercularis, assembly GCA_030770545.1. NCBI lineage: Eukaryota > Metazoa > Chordata > Actinopteri > Anabantiformes > Osphronemidae > Macropodus > Macropodus opercularis. The sequence goes on along the minus strand of CM061094.1, from coordinate 3,692,359 downwards.
CTGTTTAAAATGACACACACAGGTGACTTGTTTCTAATGTCTGTGGTGTGGATCACTAGCAGAGTTTACAGACCTCTGCTCTGTCATTCCTCACAGGCAGAAATCTCTGAGCTGCAGCAACTCCTGGCCTCCAAAGACGCTGAGATTGAGTGCCTGCAAACTCAGCTGCTGGCCAAGGGCAGCATTGACAATGACAAGGCTGAGAGAGGTACACACAGCTGACAGTCATATTCACATCTGCCAATGCAAATGAGAGTGTGAGCCAACAATATATATATGTCCTCTGTCAACTCTGCCCTGATTACTGTTCTGTCTAATCAACATGTACCTCTCTCCTTTGCTGTATACCTGACTTCCTGACTTGTTCTTGACTTTTTGCTGCTCTCTGCTGTAGAGGAGATGTATATCAAGCAACTGATTAACAAATGTAAGACATGATGTGCTGTGCAATTGGTCTGATATCCATCCAAACTCTGTTACTGTTGTATTTTTGTCGTGAATACACATGATTTCAAAAAATGTTTGTCCACATTGAATATTTTAGCCTTTAGGTAGTTGACACTTAATTGAGTTACTGCTTAATGAGGTCTGAAGACTGGACCTCAGTCAAGCTTCAGATGACAGAGACGCACAGTGTTACACATCCTTTCAAATCTTGGCTATAGTACAGTATTTTCCAAAGAGATTCTTTGAATGCTACAATTTTTACTTTTGTGTGATTGGCAACAGCAAAATAACAGGACAAAGGTTACAAAGTTATTTTTGTGGAGCTACCTCCAGTCATAAAAACAGAAACTAATGTGCAGTTACATGTCCAGCAACACAAGATTACTGTCTTTGCCACCTTCTGTCCTTACCTCTGCAGTTTCCCTCCCATCAGTTTAAAATTGCCCTGCTTGTTCTATTAGTTGATTTGTATTTCCAGAGTACATGGGGGTACAGGATGTCATGAGAATCATGATATTCTGAAACTACCTCGTTTTTTGGTACTGAATGTACCAAAAGCACATCAGTAGTTGTCACAGGTTTTATAGAATATATGATCTGTATGACAATGATTATCTAGGCTTAATAAGTACAGATGTAGTGTAGAGTTCAACTTTGAGAATAAGGACACAAGCAACAACATTAATTTATAAAAAATGTTTAAAGAGTGTTTAAAAAACACACACATCTGCAAAGCAATGAAAATTGAGACATTTGTGTGGCTATACTAAATATAATGCAAAACAAGGGGTACGATTAAATACGAGTGATATGTTTTATTTTTTAATTTGTATTTTTGAGTCCCACAGTATTATTACAATAAAATCTGATTTAAAGTTAACAAACTGACAAGTGGTTTGAGTAGTGCCTAAATGCTAAATATAGTGTCCAGATGCATCTCATGAGCATAATTAGTCTGAGACAGGAAATATGAACAGGAAATTATATCAGTGGTGAAGTGCCCTAGGGCCAAGTCACAACATTCACTCCATCCAGTTTTTAATGAGGCAGCCTTTTTTTTTTCAAACTAAAGTAAATATTTAGGGTATTTTTTGAAGTTGGGGAAGCTAAACAGATTTTTATGAGGGAAATTCTTGAGTTCCTATTCAATATCAGCTTACATATTTGAAAGGATGTAAAAGTATGTTTGCCACAGATTTATGTGTGTATTCAGACTGTGTAGCTTTATTTTGTCTTTGTTGCACAACAACACTCATTCATGCACAAACTCCTGTATCATTGTAGTGTTTGCCCCATGTGATGGTTTGTAGCTGTTTTGGTGTCAGAGTGTATTTGTTTTGCTTATATGTTCATATTTGTATGGCTGCCAACATCACACTTATTACATTGTTAAAATTATCTAAAGATTATACTATACGAAATAATATGTGAATACCTTGATTTTCTTGTTCAGACCAGGAATACCAAAGGTTGAAGGTGGGAATGGAGACTCTGCTGGCTTCAAATGATGAAAAGGTTAGTCATCAACTGAACTGTAATTAAAGATTCATTAAGCATACAAGTTGTTTTAAAAGAAGTAGAGATTTCTATCTCTGTTTAAATTATGTGCCTTTCTGATACACAGGATCGTCGAATAGAAGAGTTGACCATTTTACTTAGCCAATACAGAAAACGGGAGGTCATGGCACTCGCACTGGGTATGAATTACACCCTTTTAACCTTTTATATACTTAAATGCCTAAAACATATTTTCTCTTGATTCATTTTCTAACTGTGGGAATGAATCATTTCGTATTTATCAAACAGGAAGCAGCGAGGAGGAGCTAAGCGGCAGCTTAAAACTCAGAGCCATCACACATAAAGCACACTCTGACAGCCTTAAGTCAGAGGTAAGTTCAGCAAGTTTTTAGTTCATTACATTTTTCAGGCTTCATTGTGTGGTAAGTTTAATTTTAAATTGATAAATGAGATTTCAGGTTTTCACTATTTTACTGTGGGTTCTTTAAGTGGACAAAAATTATTAACATCATCAGTATCTTATATTCATTGGTTAAATCAAAAACACAGTGTGTTTACTGTTCAAGGTGTCATCAAGAGGATCTTCTCCACTTATATTATCTTCATCTTCTTACCAGAGAGATATGGACACCAGGTATAAACATGTAACACACAAGGACAAAATGTCTCACAGTTTACTATCACTCTTATCATTTGTGTGGCTTTTCTTGTAGCATCCATAATTTTATGGACACGTCGCAATTATCCACCGGAGAAACTAGCTTTCTTAATGGACTGGGGTGAGTATATGTGTGACTTCTGATAAACATTGTAGTGGCCAGAAAATGAAATAAAGTTTAACAAAACCCAGATGTTGCCAGACTATGCACATTTTGGCCAAGTCAGATGGAGATTATTTTCCTTCCAGGCATCAGCGAAGGTTGCTCTCCAGCAGTCTTGAAGAGTTGCAGAGTGGATCCTTACAAAAGGTTAATTTATACATTTTAAATTATTTTCTCCTGACACTTATTGACTTCTATAATAATGATAATCTAATTAGCTACTCCAACCTGATACACACACTATGGTTCTGCTTGCTTTTGCACTAACTATAGTCTTTCTGTCTGTTATTATTTTTATATGACTGCCCTTACTCATCTGTCTGTGTTGGCTGTAAGATAAGATAAGATAATTCTTTATTGATCCCACAGTGGAGAAATTCACTTGCTACAACTACAAACAATTAGTAGTGTACAATAGAATGACAGTGGAGGTGTGGGTCATAGAGATCCAACTACTTGAAAGTGAATCCCACACAGGGGCAGGGGTATTGATCTGCATATATATATTAGAAAAAATGAAGCCTTTATATACAGTATCACCATACTGAATTTGAATTAAACCAATTCAAATATGATTTTAGATGTAGACATAAAACCTTTTTTTCGTGGTTTCAGAACAAGTATGAAAATTATGACGTTTTCAGCAGAGGTTTTCAGGGGCAAAAGGTATTTAGGCAAAACTTTAGACCTAACCATAATTTTAAATTCTTACAGCTGAAATCTAATTTGGATTTGAACCCTGTGATGGTTTGGCATGACCTCCCAGGAGCTGAATTCTGATAGTCCTTGTTTGGGGATGTTTATGGATTCAGTGTTGTGAAATGCAGTTTTATAGAGTTAGCCATTTCATTATTTTGTTTTGAATTGCTCTTGGGGTGGCAGTGGCAGAGGTAGAGCAGTCGTCTACCAATTGTTGGATTGGTGGATTGATTCCTGGCCCCCTCCTATTCGAGTGTTCTTGACTAAGACACTGAACCCCAAAGGACATCTTGTTTTTGTTCAAAGAAGAAAACCCAGTCTGTATATAGCGTTTAGTGATCTGCTTTTGTTTGCTGCCAGAGCGTGTCCTTGGTAAAAGTGAGTGTGGGGGAGCATTATACATGACTTGACAAGACCTGGAGCATTTCATTCTAGCACTGCGGACGCACGAGGCGGCGGTGCCTCCTCCTGGAGCACTGCGGACGTATGAGATGACGGCGCCTTCATCTGGGGTAATCCACTCATTCCCGGGAGACAAGACTTGCCCCGTGAATCACCGGGGTTCTCTCCAGTGTCCCTGGAACAGAACATGACTCGCTCCGTGTGTTCTGGCACATGAGGAGAGTTGTGTGTGGGCACAGGTGAGGACTGGACCGGGAGGAATTCATTTCCCGGATTAAAGTCTTTAGTATAAGGTATATAAAGTTAATTTTCAATTTCCCGGGATCACAAATAGCTTGGCCAGACAGGTAGGCTAGGCAGTCCGAGCAGGCTTTGATCCGGGCCTGCAAACTCAGCCCCTTTAAGGCCGTTTTCACCAGTCTGATAAGATTGTCTGGATACGAAAGTCCAGAGTCCATTTTTCTTTTCACAAAAAAGAAATGTACAAACTCTAAAGTCCCACACTCTGAACAACACCTGAAGCTCACTTACATAGATTTTTAAAAAAAAGGTTTCACCAAGGACACGCTCTGGCAGCAAACAAAAGCAGATCACTTAATGCTACACAGACTGGGTTTTCTTCTTTGAACAAATACAAGATATCACGCAATGCAAAACTAAACTAGGTCAGCTGGGTCCATGGAGGTCAGTTCGTTCTGTTACAAATGCTGACTAGAACGAAGACTGAGACTAAGACAATGAATACTGGAACTGGAGAGGCTGACGAGGACCCAAAAGCTTGACCCAACAGACAGACGTTACAAGAAAACACAGAGTTTAATATTAACATAAGGTTAGAGGAACTAAACATACACAGGTATGTGATTTACGAAGACCCATTGCACATGCCAGTGAGGACCTCAACAAGACATGACATGACATGAACTGGAGCATTTCACATAACTTATTTCTGCATTTCTACATTTCTGTCTCTGTCTGTCTGTCTGACTGACTGACTGAGAGAGACAGGAAAATCATACAAATGATATCTGACCCTGACACTACAGGTCAGATGCTAGGTTTATTAATATATAATATAACACATCTCCTTTTTGAGAAAGAAGGAGGGGGAGTTATGATAAGCATGTGAGAAGGGTGTCCATGAGAGCCAGGCAATCGCCTGTCAGTTGCCGGAAAACAACAATTTTGAACCGCTCCAGCTGTAGATACTACCCATATACGAAATCTACTGTAGAGTTCCAATGCATTTTAACGTTAAACTGTCATACAGTATTAATACTATGGAGCTAGACTAACAAAGACTCTCACTTACTGTATTTCCATGCTGTTCTTCTGCAGAATCCGTGCTTGGAGTTGAGCAGATACCAGACTCTGCCAGGAAAGCTGAGTAAAATGAGTGAACTAAGGGCTGAGATTAATGGCAGCAAAGAGAGAGAGGGAGATTATTTATCTCCTGGACATTTTTCTCCTGTTTGTGGCCATGACCAGGACTACAATATGAGTGAGTTCCTACAATATACAATATAATGATTTTATAACTATATAGACTGTACATTTTTCTGTAGTCTCTGGGATTAGAAGCTGTATTTTGTAGTTGTTTTTCTAAGTGAAGTTTAAGAATTATTTGTACAGAAGTGATACCGATATCGCTTCAAACGTTTCTGATTAAGAATCCAGATCTGCACAGCTTGAAAGAGCTGTATTTATTTCTTGCTCAGAAATGTACTCATCTGGTAATAAATTGAGGTTGTAAAGACTTAATGACTGGGCCAGCTAAGAATTAGCAATGGAACACAAGGCCAGGCTAGTTGTTTCCTTTGTCTCCAGCCATATGCTAAGCAATACTAAAGACTTGTTATGGTTATAGTTTAACAACCACATAGGTCTTACTCTTCTTGAATACTTTACCTCTTAGGAGAAAGATAAACTAAACAATTATTTTCGTAAAAGGAAAACTATTTTCGTACTTTTGTGAATTAATCCTTAACACAGACAAACTCATGAAATAACCTACAGATGAATAACTGTCTACTAACTGTGCTTCAGCTACTTACTTCACTCTCTCTTTTTCTCCCTCCTGCTATTTGCTGTGCTATCAGCTTGCTCATTACTCTGTTTTTTGTTCTGACTGCAGTTCGCTGTAGGAGCGCCAGTGCTCCAGCTTTAGGTATTGTACTGTATACTCACACAGAAATCCAATTGTTGACGCTGGAAATTTCAGGAGATCTGACCTAATAAGATAACGTTGTTACTCTGATCTCTGTAATCATACAAACAAATGTCTTTTGACAAAGACAACAGCAGTCGTGGTGTGTAACTGTTTTCACTGGGTATGCAACAACTCTAAAGCTAGGATAACTGGGTCTTCCTCGTGACCCAGAGAGCTGTCTAAGATAGTCCCAAGGTCTCTTGCATCAGTATTCACTAAAGCACACAGTTGCAGTAGCTCACACAAGTCGCAACTCTCCACTCAGTTTCAGAGGTCATATTAGTGACTCAGCACGCGGTTGTATCTATGATCACAAATTGTTTGGGAATAACTCATTATTGCAAGACTTGTGGTGACCTGAGTGCAAGCCTATTCCAACCCAATAATGACATATAAATGTAAATGCTTTAAATAATGTGACCACATTCATGGGATTAGAAATGCGACTGATGGTGAGACTTCCCATGTATAGGACTGCAGCCTCATTGTGGATCTGGACCACAAGGGCCAAGAGTACAATACACTGGCACACCGCTGTGATGGCCAATGGTAGCATTCATTGGTATACTTTTTTGATGGTCAGATCACCAAAATTGCCTAAATTGGGTTCTCCTATGGTTGCAATGTGGTCTCAACTGGGTTGCTGCAGACTCACTACCATCTGTAGTCTTGTAAACTTCACTATATGCAACTCCACTCAGACCAATGAGAGCACTAATAACATATCATAACAACATCACAATAAAATAATCAAGTTGGAATACAAACGTATAATTTGGGGTTTACAGTTGAGCTTTCATGCAAAACTCAAATAAGCAATTAAACAGGGAACTTGTGCAAGTGACTGGGAATATATCTAAGTCACGCTTTGGTGTAAACAAGGCCCTACACAAATAATGACATCTGACATCACCCCACTCAGAAGCAGAATTTCACTGAGGAGAGAAGTAAACAGGAGGAATGTGCAAGGTCTTAAACATTAGCTTAAGTAAAGTGCCTTGAGATGACTGCTGTTGTCAATTGAATTGATCTTTAAGGTCAGCAAAGACTCTCTACATCATGTGTAAATACATTTGTAAGTATATTTAGTCTTTTCCAGGTTTTTCCCTCAGTTTGTCACCTGTCTGAGGCTTTTTGTTTTGCATGTTGCTTATTTAAACCACAGCTAACATGTACACTATACAACATTTATAGAGGAGATTAACAGGCTGTAACTTACTGGCTTCTGCTTTCTCTCAGTTCACTTGCTTGCTTTCCTCATTAATCTAACTTCTTCTGCCTCAGGATCTCCTGGAAAACATGACCTCTATGATGTTGGTGGGTACTTCAACTCATTCCCAGCAGCACCTTTGTCACGTTGGTTGTTGTGTCATTAGCTATAGTACAAAACAGGTTACTACATAAAATATTGTAAATATGATACTTTAAAGTTACAGCAATGTAGGCATTATGTTTTCAATTGTCGGTGTTGCCTGGACTGTACATTTGTCCCATTTGATATGTCAGTTACAGTATACGGATGGAAATTCTTCCAATTTGGTTTAAACTTCCGCTTGAATTGAATACTGAAATTTGAGTCATCAATCTTGCAAAAACATCTCTGCATTTACAGATTTGAATGTATGCATGTAAACTACAACTTCACTGCTTGGCGGAGGCATTCAACCACAATGGCGTAATTCTGATTTTTAGGGTGCACAGAGAAGCAGGATGACTGCATTCTGTCTGACCAGTCCGCTCTGTCCTCTGTGATGGACTCTGGACAACATTCTCTTGTATCAGCAGAAAACAGGAAGACCCACAGAGGCATTAAAAAACTCTGGGGGAAGTAAGTTTCACCTTTACTGTATGGCTCTTTAGATTTTTTGCTCTTACACACATTTTAACACACACACACACACACACACACATAAACCCTGATGACACAATAATTGTGTCTTTTCCTTCAAACACTTATTAGTGTGTTGGTTGTCTCCAGGATTCGTCGCAGCCAGTCAGGTAGCCCTGTACAGGTCCATGACCCTGAGCTGGGAGACTTCAGGAGGGGGGGCTTCAGAGCCACAGCTGGACCAAGACTGGCCCGTTCAGGAAATACACGGTATGATTGCTCATAGAGCAATGCCAACATCATTTACTCACTTGTGTGTTGTGTGTGTAAAGCAGTCAATAGTATATTAAGTAAACAAAGACTGAAGACAGGTGCCTGTGTTAAAACATGGTGTATAGCTCCTGTTTGGTCAACTATCCCTGCTTTACCCACCTGGTAGTTATGTGGATCTGTTGTGTCAACCAGAAACTGGAAGCTACTATTGCATATGAAATATGGTTGCACTGTAGGTGCAGCGATCTAATTTAATAATTTCTTATCTTTGTAACATGTCAGAGACCTGAAGATGCCTTTTTCCAAGTGGAGCACAGAACAAGTGTGTGACTGGTTTGATGATATTGGACTGGGTCAGTACGGCATCCTAGCTCGTCACTGGGTCACCAGTGGTCAAACTTTAGTGTCTGCTTCTTCACAAGACTTAGAGAAGGTACACACATTCAAACATTGCTATACATTATATGAAATAGTACATCTGAGGCATTTCTTTGGCTCTGACAAAATAGTACTCCATCCAACCCATCACGTGTTCAGTTCTACCTGTCTGCTCAGTGTTGTTGTGTGTTAGTTGATTTGGCATTTAAGTAACGCCTGTCTCTGCTTTTTAATTTCCCTTTAGTTTCGCCTTCAGCACTGACATAATTGTCTACCTCAGACCCACCCCCAACCAATCCTTCTGGTTTTCTAATTACCCTTTATTTCAATAGATAATGAACTGATCTTCATTCTCTCATGAATTTAAAAAGCAATGTGAAAGTTTATTGAGCATTTAAAGTACAATTTGTGTGTCTGCAGGAATTGGCAATGAAGAATTCACTCCATAGGAAGAAGCTTCAGTTAGCCATCAGCGCATTTAGCGGCAAGCAGCCTGAGAAGTCAACAGAGCTGGATTACGTCTGGGTCAATCGTACGTACTGAATAAGACGGACATGAACATTAATTGAAAAGTATTTAATTCTAAACTTTATAATCTTAAACACCTTGATATTTTGTAATATTAATTCAGGTTGGCTTGACGACATTGGCCTTCCTCAGTACAAAGATCAGTTTAATGAAGGAAGAGTGGATGGACTGATGCTGCAGTACCTCACTGTGGTATGTTTAACAGCTTAAGCACTGACAAGTTAAAAGACTCACTGAACTTTAAATGTGTGTCTTTTTTGTCTTGTTCCCTCTTCTCTTTATCACAGAATGACTTGTTATTCCTTAAAGTGACGAGCCAGCTACATCACCTAAGTATTAAGTGTGCCATTCATGTTCTTTATGTCAACAATTTCAAGCCCAACTGCCTCAAACGCAGACCCAGCAGTGAGGTAAGTATGATGCAAACTGGTTAGTTAAATGTCTATAGTAATCTGTCCAAACATAATCTCACTTCTGTCGATTTCTGTTGTGAGTTTCTATCAAGATGAGCAGCTAGCAAACTTTCATATAACCTTCTTGTTCTCTAACTTTGCTACCACTGATCTGTAACATCAAATTGAACATGAAGTCTGCATATAATACAATGGTAATCTCTGTTTTCATATAATGATCTGTGTTCATGTATTTCAGAGCCAGTTCACTCCCAGTGAGGTGGTCCAGTGGTCTAATCATCGAGTTATGGAGTGGCTGAGATCTGTGGACCTGGCAGAGTATGCACCAAATCTGAGAGGGAGTGGGGTGCATGGAGGACTGATAGTAAGTGCAGATATTAAATGTTATTGTAACAGAAGAAATCAGAAATAATACAGAACTAAATGTACAGTATTTCCCCCATTGTAGATGCTTGAACCTCGGTTTAACTCAGACACTCTAGCAATGCTGCTGAACATCCCTCCTCAAAAAACACTGCTGAGACGACACCTAACTACCAATTTCAACAGTTTGATTGGAGCAGAGGCTCAGCAAAAGAAGAGGGAATACACTGGGGCAGCAAGCTACACCCCACTCAATATCACAGCTAAAGTTAAGGTAAGGCTTTGTTAAATTACTTTAAAAGTGGCAATAGTGTATGAAAAGAATGCAACACATGCAGTTTCTCCATTCTCCCTGACCACATGTGTTAAAGAAACGTAATCCGTGGTGGCTCAGTGCATCAACTCAGTTAAAGCTCTGAGCCCTTCAGTGGTTTTAAGCCTGTGAGAGCAGAGTAAATAAGGGGCTATGCTGCTCCTTCTCACAGTTCTTAGACTCTGCCATCAGCTGAGAGACTTTTCAGCTGAGGAAAACTGGAACCCCCCCCAACAGCCAGCCACCACCCCTGCATTAGAGGGAGCCAGCGGAAGAGACTAGAGAACGGACCACCCAAACATCAACTACACTACATAGGCATACATACACCCATATACTGATATACACTCCCACAGATACTCCCTCAACCCACTTCTACACCTGTTTGCTTGTACTTTCTTTTTGTTTGTACATCTCAATACCAAGACCTAATATGCATAACATTTGTTTAATTTCTTTTATTTATTTTCAGCCAAAGAAGTTGGGCTTCCCTAACTTGACTCATCTCAGGAGGAGACGGTCAGATGAGTCAACAGACTACGTGCATCCAATCGAATCGCACTCTTCTCCATCAGAACAGTCTATGGTGAATGGTGTGCAGATGCGTTCCTATTCTGGCTTTAGAGGCCTGAGCCCCATCCCAGACGGAGAGCCTGACCACTCCAGAGAGCAGGTGGGGTGATTAAAGTAGAGCTGACCCATCTCCATGACAACAGTTTTAACAGCAACATGGCAACCGCACCTACCATCTAGTCACCCTTTTAATCAGCCAATCAGCTATACCTACTACTAATCTGCTTCCTTTGCTTGCCTCAGTCCACCCCCTGCCTGCTCCACCCATCAGCCCAACCCGGTGCCTTACTCTTAAAGAGATTTAGAAACACCTAGATAAACCTGCCTGTCTAATGATGGCAGCTGCTAGTCACAAATCTACTGTAGCACACTTGAAGTATTTTGATTTCACTTCCAGTATGATGACTAACTAACCTGACCTCAGTCTCAAACCTATGCCATGATCTAATACATCAGGAGATAGCACTGTCTCTCTCTGGTCTCTCATCACATCTTATCACTTTTATTTATTTAGTATATACGGATGTCTCTTGTTGTACATTATTGTTCTGAAACGTGTGCACCGTCTTTAGATGATTTTGTATGTGTGAATCAGTTATCCCGTCATGTTAGATTTTCCAGATTGAAATCAGTTCTGTCAAATGGCTTTGATAAACTTGTGCAATATTTGTTAATCCATAATGGAGGGATTTTATTTAATATTTATGTAATTGCAGAACAAAGCATAACAGAACATGTTCTATTATCTCAAGGTTGTAATTTTGTACTGTTATTTTCATATTTGACTGCAATAGTATTTTTATAGGAAATACAAATTTCCCCCTGTAAAGAATGCTTATATGTGGCCATGCAAATGTCAAACATTTATCAAATCTTTTATTAAACAAAAGCCTGTGTGGAAAGTGGATTCTTTGTTTTTAGGACAGATCGAAAACTGTATTCATTTAATGCTATGATTTATACAGTTTTTTTGTTGTAATCAATAGTATATCATGATGAAACGAGCAGCAGGTGAAATATAGAAGGATTGACACTGATCACACACCTGCATCAAACACTAATGGACCTTTCTCATCATCATCTTCATAGCATCATGGTGGCTGCCATGTTTGGCACAGTATGCAGTATGGTAAAGTACAATCAATGTTACATTCACTAAGTACAGTAGTACATCATTGTAAAAAAATGTTTTTTTACTGCTATATATAGTCATGGCCAAAAATATTGGCACCCTTGCAATTCTGCCAGAAAATGCAACCCTTTTCTCAGAAAACTGTTGCACGTGAAAATACTTTGGTATGTTTGCTAAGTATATATTTTTTTACATTGGAACAACACAAAAAAACCCCAAAGAGAAGTCAAATCTAACACAATTGTATCAATTGTGTTAGATTTGATTTCATGTTTTTTCCACTTTTGTCTCATCTTTCCTCAGTACGTTCTCCTAGAAGGACTGTGGTTTACTCACATAAGTTTAGCTAAAACTCCAGTCTTACTTTTTTGTTTAAGTTTTTTGTGTTGTTCCAATGCAAACAAATAAAATGAATTCCATTCAGTTCAATTCAATTGTATATATATAGTGGTTACTGTCTTAAGGCTGTTAAGACAGTAACCACTACTGTTATATTTGACTGCAATAGTATTTTTATAGGAAATACAAATTTCCCCCTGTAAAGAATGCTTACATGTGGCCATGCAAACTTAAAATTCAATTGTATATATATAGCGGTTACTGTTGTCTTAAGGCACTTTACAAGTAAGGTTTAAGACCTTACTCAACTAAACCCAACAAATCCCAATAAATTGGACATTTTAATAGCAACAGTGGAGGAAAAACTCCAGCAGACCCAGGCTCAGTGTGGGCGACCATCTGACGTGACCAGTTCGGGTGAAGGGATAGAGAAGAGAGAAAACAACACAACAACAACAGACACAAGCAGGATAGTTGGACCAGCAGCTGAACGCTGGAGACACACGGCTCTGAGTCTGACGATACCTGTAGATGAGTACTGAGACAGAAAGAGAGAAGCACAACTCCGAGAGAAAAACAGACATAGTCACATGTGGAGATGGTGGCATGTTAGTGGGTAGAATAAATAGTAAAAACAGAAGAGCTCAGTGTATGAAGGAGGTCCCCCAGCAGCCTAAGCCTATAGCAGCTTAACTAAGACATGGTTCCAAGCAACCAGAGAAGTCTCTAACTATAAGCTTTGGCAAAAGGAAGATTAGTTTTAAAACTAGAGTGGTGTCTCCTTCTCGAGCTAGTTCCACAGGAGACAGGCTTGGTAGCTAAACGCTTGGCCTCCCGTGCTACACTTAGAAACTCTAGGAACCACAAGTAGCGCTTTGAGAACGAAGCGTTCTGTTGGGAGCATAAGGAGCCATGAGGTCATTGAGGTAAGATGGAGCTTTATTATGAAGAGCTTTGTAGGTGAGAAGAATTTTGAATTTTCTCCTAGATTTGACAGGAAGCCAGTGCAGAGAAGCTAATGTAGGAGAAATGTGATCTCCTAAGTCATGTACAGACTGAAAAGTATTGGACCAAGCACAGAACCCTGTGGAACTTCCACAAATAAGATTTAAACCAACCAACCAGTGCTTTTCCTTTAATCCCAATACTATGTTCCAGTCTCTGTAATAGAATCTTGTGATCTATCGTATCAAATGCTGCACTAAGATCTAACAGGACAAGTACAGAAACTAGACCATTGTCTGAAGCTGTGAGAAGATCATTAGTGACTCTAATCAGAGCTGTTTCTGTGCTGTGATGTAATCTGAATCCTGACTGGAAATCTTCATATAGGTTCTTCCTACACAGGTGGTCACGTAGTTGTTTAGCTACAGTTTCTTCAAGAATTTTAGAAATACAGGGCAGATTAGATATTGGCCTATAGGTTGCCAGTTCTCTAGGGTGCAGCAACTTAAAAGCCTGTGGTATGTAGCCTGTTAGCAGAGACTGGTTGATTAGGCTTAATATTGACATGCAGATTAATAGAAGAACTTCTTTGAGTAATCTAGTTGGGATTGGGTCTACGAGACAAGAGGAGTAGCTGATTTAGCTACTGAGTTAATTATTGAACTTAAGTCAGTATGATCAGTGGGGGAAAAGCAGTCTAAGTAAGACAGAATTCTAACCTTCAAGTCTAAAACTGTTGGATCTGCAAATTGATGTATGACATTTGTTAAGAGACTCTGATGATTTTTTTTTTCTCTAATGGTTGTGATTTTATTTGTAAAGAAATTAATAAGTCATTGCTTCTAAGATATAAAGGGACAATAGGCTCAACACAACTATGACTCTTAGTCAGCCTGGCTACAGTGTTTTTATTTTCCTCAATTAATGATGAATAATATGTGGTTCTAGCAACCCAAAGTGCTTTTTTATATAGTCTTAAACTGTCTTTCCATGCTAGACAGGATTCACCTAATTTGTTGGAACGCCACAATCTTTCTAGTTTACGGATCCTGTGCTTAAGGCTGCGGATCTCTGAGTTATACCATGGAGCCAACCTCCTCTGATTCACTGGCTTCTTCTTCAGAGGAGCAACAGTGTCTAAAATTGTACGTAGTGAAGCTGCAGCATCATCAACAAGACAATCTACCTGCTCACGAATAACTGCTCTCCTCTGTGTAGCTACAAGGTAATGAGACAAAAGATGATGGACTCATCAGATAAACATCTGCCGTAATAGAACTTTTTTCCAACTGTTGTTAGGTATGTCAATTCAAAAGATAGTAAGTAATTCAGTTAAGAACTCTGAATATGGACCAGGAGGACGGTAGACGATACAGAACACAACTGGTTTCTGGGTTTTATAGTTTGAGTAAGAAAGACTCTCAAAGGTTCTCAAAAGAATTATAGTTATGTTTAGGTCTAGGAGTAATTAATAAATTTGAGTTATATATTGCTGCTACTCCTCCACCTCTACCTGAGCTTTTAGGATCATGATAGTTGATGTGACTTCTTGTAGTTGACTCATTCAGACGAACATATTCATCCTGGTTTAAGTGAGACAAATAAATCTATATGATGGTCACTGGTCAAGTCATTTATTAACAGGGATTTAGGAGAGAGAGATCTGATATTTAATTTAATACCACATTTAATATTTGTATTGTTCCTTTTTCTTTTAAGAGGAGCTGTCTTGATGTTTATTAAATTCCTGTGAATCACTCCTCTCTTATTTATTTGTGATTTATATAAATTAGGTGGTCGGGAAGCGCACACAGTCTCATCTCATCTCATTTAGCACTCTGTAGTGGAAAATGTGTACTTGGGATGCAATATATGCTCAGAATGTATAGGATGGAATCTGTACTCTATGTAGGTATTAACAGGAATAGGTTTTCATAAGTGCAGGCATGAAGTAAGATCATCAGACTAGGAGTTACAGAGTTTGTGTGTCCAGGACGTGAACCTCTTATGTGAACAGGATGTTCACTCTCCCACATCTGGAAAGTTCTTGGCAAGCGGGGCTGCTCCGGGAACACGCCAGGTCGAAGTGACCTGCTGATAACTTTCCCGTAAACAGAGTCATTAGTCTAAAGTATCAGGAGTCGAAGACCAAACTTGGGCAACAGCTAGGGTTTAAAAACCGACACCCCAAAGCGGAGAGGGGGAGATGTGCTGTGCCGGCTGGGAGACACAGCTGGTGTCTCCCAGCCAGGCTCCGTCCTTCCCCGCGCGCCAGCGAGCTTTACCCCTGCAGGGAGGAATCAGGTGACTTCGTATAACTGCCTTATGTATATTTTCACACCACTTATGTGAAATAAATCATTTGTATTATTTTGAATCTCAGTGCTGTGTTTAACTGAAACCTCTCGGTGAGGAATATCTGTAAACAACTACACTCTCATTAACAGAGTGCCAAAATATTTGCACTTACAACAATATTCTGAGAGAAGGGTTCCATATGCTACAGAATTGCAAGGGTGCCAATATTTTCGGCCATGACTGTGTACTTGATTTCACATTGTGGCTAATAATGATTTCATGCATTGTGTATGTATGCTGGGTGTGGGGCCATGCATCTGTTGCAGATGGCAATAACAGAGGGAACCATGTTGCAAATTGGAGCACTGTCTGAAAATATCAACAACCTCACAGTAAGCACAAACATGTGTGTGCTGCTGGTTAATGACTTGTGCAGCTGATTCACTCACCAAGTAACTGCTCCTCGTGGGCTGTAACCGACGCTTGAGGCACTCAGATGGAAAACTCTGGCATCTGTCTGAGGCAGAAAACAATATTAAAAGACCACAGATCTGCGAGGGATGACAAAGCAGCACCACAACTACTACCATTGCTGCTGTTAAGCAGATGTCAGCCTGAGTTCCTCTACTCCCGCTGTTTCATGAAATCATCTGTACTCTAATACTCTGGATGTAAAACCACTCTGAACAGCCTAAAGCATCTTTTCCAGTGAATCAGCAGAGCCATTAGAAAGAGCATTAGCACCAAATACTACATACATTTTTATTTCTATTTGAAAAATATTTTCACAGTTACCAGTTTAGACCAATCGTCTAATGATGAAACCATTGCTCAATTTCATTACAATTTATTGACTACAGTTTTGTGCTTGCCATGTTATGTCATTGGTCCATATCTGACTGACCTATGAAAAACAAATGTAATAATATTGATCATATTCATATTTGGATCAGCTCAGGTTGTTAAATTGTATATAGTATGTTTATGCAGTGGGTACATGTTGTGTGTCCAAGTTGGTGAGTAGCACATACTGTACTTTAGCTTTAAAATGATCCTCAGTCATTTGAACTGTAGCTTTAAGAACCAAATAATCCATTAGATAGTATTGTTCTCCAATCTCTCTTTTACTCTCATCATCTGAACTGCTTATTCTCGTAACGCTTGCAAGAGATGGTGAAGCCTATTCTGAAAAGACTAAATTTGCAGATATGTGATACTCAGAAAATGTTATTCAATATTTTATAGCTGCTATTGCTTTTTGATCTAGTATGCCCTCATGGTCAACACAGAAGTAGCAATTTGATAAAATTACCTCACAGCCCACTGCTAATCCCAGGGATTTACTGTACCTTTACCATCACAGGACAGTGTAAGTCATTCTGCTCAGCTAAGAAATAGTACCTACTCTAAACGTAATTAATGCACAATTTACAGCCTCATATTTACTGTACACACAGGAACGTATCAATCATATCGAATCAACAATATTTAAAGATTTGGAAACAATATTTAAAATTAAAAGAAGAAACAAGTATTTATAATAAATACATTTAAAATAAGTAAAAATTAAAAGTGTGTTACTTCAGGTCAGTGTCTATTGCTAATTCTACCTGTTCCTTTCCTGCTAGTCATAGATCACATTGTGTATTGTGACCAGTGTTTTTTTGTTTGTGTGTGCAACGATTCTAGTTTTGTTTTTCGGTTCCATACAGTTCCATGCAGTACATACAGTAAGTGTAATTTCTAATTACAAATTTGTCCACTATTTTTTACAGCTGGAAGCCTTGTGGCTTTATTTTCAAACAGAAAACCACAATTCCCATAAATCTGTGTGGTACATTTAATTTTACTTCCTCAAAGTTGATTCTTTACAAAATACAGGAAAGCTGCTTTGCACAGTAAAGCATTGTGATCTAATTTCAGGGCTTAAAACAGATGCCAAGCTTTCTAACCCATTGCCTGTGCCCCATGATGCTTTGCTTTCAGTTCCTGCTCAGCCAGGATGAACTGAGTCGAACACTCTAGCTAGCCTGAAGGACAATTGCCTGATTCTGTTGATGCATTAATTCTGTCAATCAACCATAGAGAGACATCTGAACTTTACCTTAATCGCCTGTAGCTCAGCTGGTGATGTTTACTGGTTCTAGCCACTGATACCTTATCACCACTGACAAGTCAAACCATAAAACTAGAAGCAATGGTGGATATCCTCAACAATAACTTACAAAATAGTTACAGGCTTTTTGGTGAGTTTTTCTTTTCCTGTTTCCCTGTGCACTATATATTTTAATTATCATACTGACCTCTGTGCACTGCACTGTGTAAATAATTCAAATGGTCCAATTTAACCCATGTTCCATGTCAAACACATGGGATGTGCTAAAATTTCTTGTTTAAGTACCAACATAAATTAAAAAATGGTTTGTTTAGAGCTGGAGAGTCCTAATGAAAATTCAGTGGCAAGAAAATGTGCTGTGTTGCCGCAGTAAGCCTATTAATTCCATTTGGACAGTGAGAGTCAGTAATAGCATCACATGAGTAAAGGTTTACAGTGGAAAAAAACATCACATGATAATGAAAATAATAATAATTATATATATATATATATATATATATATATATATATATATATATATATATATATATAAATCTACTAAACAGTAAGATGTACTTACTTACTTACTAAAAATGCTTTCCCCCCATAGATCAAGATGTACAAATTTAGATTATTTCTCAGTCCTAGCATACAACAAGAACTATCAATATCTGATGGATCAGTGATGTGATTTAGAAACATTGCCGCCTTAAAATTTCTTGAACATTACATTACAACATCATCTTGAACAAATTTGCAAGATTTTTTTTGCTCAGTACATTTATTTGTAGTTTTTACAAATATAAATGTAAGAGATATTTTGTAAACCTGAAATGAGAAACTTCAATTTAAAGATGACTCCACTATGTAACCATTCACTTTTATAGTAGGACAGGAAGTTGCAAGGCTGACAGACTAAACGCGCTTTTACAGGTGATTTGATAGATCACTTTAACGTGAAAGCACATACAATACAAAAGTACTATGCCAGCTTAATAGAGTGGTGTAATGCCTCTTAAACAGAATGTATATAACAGAGCTTGTTATTGGAAATATTTTGTGATAAAACAAAATTGACAAAACATCGTGGTTATCTTGGTAAGAATTAAAACTGAAACGTGTGAGCACTGAATAAATGCTAGATGTGAGCGTTAAGTTCTTTAAAGTAAAACACTGCTGTACATTGCTCTACATGAAAGAGTTAAATAAAAGCTCCTAACTAGTCATCATCTTGTAAAAGGAGACAGTTAAGCGTTTTGTTTACCCATTAAACCCTACAGGCTAACCCAAAGTACTCAAACTACTGCTAACTGGTAATTTCAGTTTTTGTTGACTTACTTTAACCACACCCACACTGACACAAAAACTAGCTTAGAAATTCATTTCTAGTCTTCTTTCTAGAAGTTCTGTACAAGACTACACTGCATGTGCATGCACATAGACACATTGTGTATCTCAGCAGGACAAAGAACAAAAGCTGCAGACAAGTGTAGGCCTTGGGACTAAAGGATATTCCAGACCCATCCTGGTGAGTATATAAATCATCATTGATTTAGAAAGTCTTTCATAGACCATATAATTAATAGAATTAATTTAGTGCAGTGCACGACACGAATGAATGTGCAAAAGAATGTAAAATACAAAATAATTGTACATTACCGTGAGAAAACACTGGGACAGGTGCTGGTTTTATTTTGTACTAGAAATACTTGACTTTTAACACCCATATGTTTAGTTCTGATTACAGTCTATTGTCTTCAAATTATACAAATATCATATAAATTTTGTTTCCAGTGCATCAAGGAGACAACACTCTGATCTTCTGCTCTCCAATATCTGTCCACCATGGGCCAGACTATTGGCAAACCCACGTATAGTTCCTTCCAGAATGTATTCTCGTCTCTGAAATCTAGCCAACCCCCCTCTAGTCACAACACATCCATTCAACCAAGTATCTTTTCCACACTGAAGAGGCCTCCTGTTTCTAAGCCCAGTGATTTCATTCCTCTATTCAATGACTGCATATATGCTGCTTCCTCAAGAACTCAGGAATACCTTCTCTTCAAAGATCCAGAGAACAAGTTCAACCCAAGCCCTGACACGCTCACTCAGGTAGGTATCACAGTGATTTAACCTGACCATTAACATTCTGTTTTCATATGGTGTTTTTTGTTGTCTTCCTCAAGGTCTTCCTGATGACCTACATCTCTCAGAGTGTTAGCCTCAACATGACGGATGCCTTCAACTGCACAACCATGACACCTGAGCAGCGTATCATCTTGGGTGCTGACTGGGTCTGGGCCATGCTAGAGAAGCCCACCAAGAACCCTCAAATCCAAATTGCCGTACAAGTTCTGCACATGTCAGAGAGGGAAGACGCTGAGGAGAACAGCATCCCACCGGAGGCCTTTAGAGAGTCTGTCCAGATGGCCCATAAGGAGTCCAACAACAAAACCAAGCACGAGAGATTGGTGGACTTCTGCACTTCCATTGGCAAGGACTGCTACGCGCTCTTCTTGTTCTTTGGGAAGAAAAATGATAAGGGGAATATCTATGGTGTCCTGAGCAACAACTTTGGTGCAGCCATTGGGAAATGCAAAATTGACAGAGTGCTTATAGAAAGCTTCTTCAAAGGTTCAAGGTATTTCCATACACCATCAGGAATGATGAGAGCTATTGTGAGCAAGAAAATGGAGGATCCTCTCACTCTCTTGATAAAATTCAGCTGAACAAAAACACAATAATAACAGTGTCAAACCATTTAAAGAAAATTTAGATTATTTAAAGCGGCACAATCTGTTTATTTTGTCTTAAAAGTATGACAACTTTTGTGCGCTTTAGAGTTCTGCTCTTTACTCAGAGTCTTGTTTTGTCCCTATTTACTTTGAATTTCCAGCATGATCAATAAGCACATTAATAACCTTATATTTAAACACATTTGAGATTTGACAGTCAGCATTTACTAGTGTTCTAAATAGTATGTACAGTATGGACAAAGTTGTAAATATGCTGAATGTAGGTTAAATACTGTACTAACCTCACATTACATATTTAGCCAAATATCGCTTATAAAGTCTATTCTCAAGTTTATTTAAATAGCCATACTCCCATTTTGACTTGTCAAACATAGGTGTAACTCTATAACTAAATATTTACTGTACACCTGTTTTTTCTACTGCAACAAGTCAAACTGTCTACAATTAAAATGTCATCTTAAAAAAAGTGTATTGTAAACTGAGTATATATACAAGATGAAATTAATCAGTTACCTGTTCTCTGCAATTTTATGTAGTATAATAGCAGCCAAGCTGTATTTAGATATGTAAATTTCAGTTAAACATTATTGCTTATTACCTAAATGCACCTTGAAGAAAATTACATTGCAAAAAATGTTTGCGCTTAGAAAGGGGCTTTTTCTAGGAGCAGTTTGATAATTTCTGTATGCAATGTTTCATTTTTCACAAGTTGATTAAAATGGCAGTTTAGTGACCATCACATCATTTAGTAATATGAGTAATAAGAGTAATATGGACACCCATAGAAAATCTATCTTCTATCTATGTACTTTTAATGTTTTTGTTTACTGTAACTCTATATGAATATTGTGTTCAAACTACAGCAGAGGTGAAATGCATATCATTAAATCCATTCATCATTACATCATTACATTAGGATTAAATATTAGTCCTTAATCAAATATTATTCAAGTGAAGCATTGACTTTTTAGGAGTATTTATGCTTTTAAGGGCAAAGCTTTTATTTGTTCTGATTTCAGATCCCTACTCAAAGAAATTAAACCTGGACTTGACCTATTTGTTGGTCTTGCCAGCCAGTTATATATAAATAAATATTTTAAGTTAAACACACAAATGGAATCACCTTGTGGTATTTGATTTCAACTGATGAGGTTCAGTTGTGTGGCTTTTTTCCCCCTGGACGAATTGAATTTTATTTGTATGAAATGTAACATCCCTTATATGAGGACACAGAAAGTCAGCAGGTTAAGCTGTTACTCCTGTAAAACATTTTCTCCTATAAAACACAATCCTGAGGATTCTACACTAGAGATGTACTGATAATGAACATCTTCAGCCACTGACCTGTATTATATATTGGCCTATCATGATTTCACAGCTAATAATGGATTTGAATAATTTCAAATGGAATGTATTTTTCGAACGAAGGAACCAGTGATTGTTAATACTTTTGTAATATGTATATTGATACAGATATTAACTTTCTAATGCACAGCACAGATAAAATCTATGGCCTATATTATTTAGTGTTGCCATGAGAAGAGTAATAATTAGTTAATTATTAAACTATTAATTAATCGTTGTTAATTGAATGGTGATAGTAATCAGAATGTTATTGTTTGAGTGTATTACGGTATATTGTCTAAGGGAGTACAGAGGAGAAGGGACTGTTAGCATAGAAATACTGGCAAAAACTATCCTGTTGTGTTCATCTGTACATCTGTAATACAGTCATGCCCAGGAGGGAAACATCTCGCTTGGCTAAGTTTTCCTTTAGGTAAACTGAAGTTGATATCAAAAAGGAAAACACTGATATCGCCAGTCTGGAAAAAAATACATAAGACTCTCAGAGCGTCCTGTCTGGGTCAACCAGCTTCTTCTGGGAGCTGATATGCCCTGACATACTCTACTGGGGTAAGAAGGTAAGAAACTCCAGCCTGAAAGTTGCCTTTGTGAAATTATCCTTTTCCTACGAAGGACTTGGAAGGACTGGTGCAGAGGCTGCCCCTCCTACATATGGTGGATGATGGATCAGTGCTTTTGAGGAAGATACCATTGCAGCCATTCTGGCAATGGGGGACTTTAAGGCTGTTGTAGAAAATCCTGGGTGGAGGAGGCCCTAAGAGCAGCACAGCTCGATGTATATGTGGGATCACAAGCTCACGATGGAGAGGTTTTCAATAGGCATCGGAACATGGTGTGGACAGCGCTGAGAGCACGCTACCACACAACAATCCAGCCAGATTGGTTTACAGCATTGTTGCAGTGCCAACTAAGATAAGACAGACAGGACATCTTCCATAGGCAGGCTCTCAGAAATAGGATAATTAGTGGCTTGTCATTGCCAGCTCAGGCCAAGCTAGGCAATGCTGTGGGACAACATGCCATTTGGTCAACGCACCGATCAATGTACTCAGTCAGAAACTGGTGGATGAGTAACAGCAGGATGACCAGTGAGAAAGGCACCCGCAGCTCAAGGAAGTGAAAAAGAAAATGCAGGCAGTGGTGACTGCTGCTTAATCAGCCCAGCCCTAACCCTGACACTAGTTACAACGCTACGGCCACTCCTCAGTTAATATACGTCCAGCCTGGAGGTGTGAGATGTTACAGCTGTGGTAGAACCGGATACACAGGATATCAGTCAGTACATTTAAAACTAAGCTGAAGACCTTCAAATGTAGTTCAAACCTGAGACTAATAAGTAGAGATCATACTGAAAACAAATGACTAACATACACAGGAGTGTCTACCTCTGTAGTGTTTATTCGCAGGAAAAAAGAGGCCAGAGAAGATCCAGAGCCTACTACCATTAACGAGGGGGCTCCTGAGTGACGCTGCTCATTAATTTACTGTATCAGAACAAGGTCACCTCTCCAAATTGCAGGTTATTCTGAGCAGTAGGTTTCCCTCTCAGCTCAGGTGTACAATAAAAAATCTCAAACCTCATGACAAAGTGGGTGCCCTGGAACAGTTGCTACAGAATGAGAATAAACTCACCTATTAGGATTTAAACTTCACCACTGCATGCTCTTAAGTTCCTCTTGAGTTGAGTCATCTCATTTATTTTAAACATAGCATAGAAAACATGGAATATGGATATGGTTCACTTAGACCTAAGTTGTCTATTAGAAGGTCAGTGATAGAAAAAGGGTTTTGAATCAAAAAGTAGTAAATGCAAATACTATGATCAAAAACATGTAAAAATGAGGAATGCCTTGAATACTGAATGATGAAATTAATTTATTGCAGATATATTTTTCTATGTATTTGCAATATATTAATTTTTTAATATAAACTCTGGCTACTTTTGGCCCATTATAAATGGGCAGCAGACCAAGCAGCTGAAAAGAAAGAGAGCCAAAAGCAGATTAGTGACTCAACACAGTTATCTGGAGTATTTTTATCTGGAATGTTACAGACTATATATGCATGTATTTATATTATTCATGTATTTATTTGTTATTTAATGTAATCTTTCAATTTTACATTGTTTACGGTAGTCTTTTCCTCTTTTTTAATAATACCCCAATTGAACCAAACAGTTTCAATATTATTAGGGAAGAGGCTTCATTTGTTTCAGTTCAGTCCTATATCCTTGCAGGAGCTTCACATTATGTGCCCTTGATAGTAAATTATAATAAGAAAAAGTGAAGAATCTGAAATCTGGATGCCAGAAATGTCCTCAAAATGGACTTTTAAGCCAAAGTCTTCTGTTTAATAGCCTGTATTAATTGTAAAGACATGATACTACACACTGTGGTACAAAAACATTTATAGAAATATCTAATAAAGGCACATTTAAAAAGCAATAATTACATCACTTCACAGTACTATACTTTCTCAGGTTTTTTAAACATGAATGCATCATGTCATAGTACAAAGTACAATCATGCCCAAAAAATATTGGCACCCTTGCAATACTGTAAAAAAATCCAACACTTCTCTCGGAAAATTGTTCCAATTGCAAATATTTTGGTATTCACATGTTTATTGTTTTTGTTTGCACTGGAACAACAGAAAGAAAACTAAGAAGAAATGTCAAACCTGATAAAAATTCACATAGAACTCAAAAATGGACTGGAAAATATTATTGGCACCCTTAACTTAATATTTGGTAGCACAAAATAACAGAAATTAATCGCTTCCTGTAACTATGCCTGAGTTTCTTACAATTCTCTACTGGAATTTTGGACCACTCTTCTTTTGCAAACTTCTGTTTTGAGAGCTCTCCACAGGTGTTCTATGGGATTCAGATCTGGATTCACTGCTGCCATTTCAGAACTCTCCAGCGCTTTCTTTGGAAACATTTCCAAGTGCTTTTTGAAGTGTGTTTCGGGTCATTGTCCTGAAGACCCATGACCTCTGGTGGAGACGCAGCTTTCTGACACTGGCCACTATGTTGTGCCCCAAAATATTTTGGTAATCATCAAATTTCATGATATTGTTCACACAGTCAATGCATCCAGTACCAGAAGCAGCAAAGCAACCCCAAAACATCTTTTCTGAAGGCTCTAATTTCTTTTCATGTAAACAGTGCCATGATGTCCTTTACCAAAAAACTTGTCTCATCTGTCCACTGTATGTTCTCCCAGAAGGATTGTGGTTTTATCACATGAGTTTTTTAAGCATTCCAGTCTTGCTTTTTTTTTTTTTTTTGACTTTTTTTTCAGTTTTTTGTGTTGTTCAATACCAAAACATTTGCAATTGGAAATATTTTCTGAAAGAAATGTTTTCTGACACAACTGCATGGGTGCCGATATTTTTTGGCCATGACTGTATATGTAAATATTTCCTTCAACTTCTGTTACTGTCCAAAAGAAAAGCAACAATCATAACTGTTTACCTGAAAATTGTGGGACTTTCTTGTGAGAATTATGAACATTGAATTATCTTCACTGTTTATTTATTAGAACTGTTTTAGGCAAATTGTGGAAATAATGAGAAACTAATGAATGAGTCTATCATAGTTCATCTTTCCTGTTGGCTTCTTCCTCTTGACTTTTACGCTCACATGGACATAATGCCATGTGGTCATTGGGCTGAGGTACCAGCTCCATGTCTGCATGTTGTGTGGGTTGCCCTGCCTGTCGCTCTGAGTACATGTGCAGCACCTTGTAGTAGTAACAGTACAGTCTGCTGGGCTGCAGCATCTCTCTGGCAGCTACCTGACCCGCTCTGGCAATCTCTTGAGCTTTGGCATCATTCTGTTTAGCCCATTTGATTTTCTCCAAAAGGTCAGACAGGTTTCTCTTCACAGGAACATAATGAATGCCTGACTTTAGTTGGCTGTAGAAATGCTCATAATACTGCGAGTCCTGCTTCAGAACGAGACTGTTTCCAAGCATCAGGTAAGGAAAACGATAAGCTGCCACAGTTCCATCCACATTCACCTGGTATTTGTACTGAAAGAGAAGAAAACCATAGTTGGAAAAACTCTAAACATCAACATTGCTCTCAACATTGATATATTATAAATATATTACTTGGTGACACTGTTACATTGCACTTGCTGGCTATATGAAAAAAATACTTATACATAATATGTTTAGAAATATTTTATTTTGTTAATATTATTATAAAACATACAATGTTTTCCCTCTTACCTTAAAGAAGTCAAAAAATCCAACAAGTGGTGCTTTGCCTACATATTTTTCTCTTTCTCTAAAAAAGAACCATCCTGTGATTCCTGCATCCAGCAGCTCAGGGTTTTTCTTGGACAGAGAGACAAGCTGAAGACGTTCCTCACGACTGTCCCGGCCACGGAAAAATGCAAGTTCAGTTTTGTTAGCCCAAGACGGCCCTGAAAGAAAATAAAATAGAACCAACAGAGGTGACAAAATGTGACAATATGAGGCACACAGAGCTTGTGTCAGACTACAATGAGTAGAAGACTAAAAAGCTAAAAGGCAGATTTGGAAGACCAGCATTGAAAAAGAATGACACCTAAATGAATATTACATATGTACCGTTACTGTATAACATTTATATATTTTATGTCATTGTTCAGATTGTACTAATAAGACACGTTAAGCCTGAGGAAAGGGTGGTGACATCTCATGACTCACCAGTGAATTCAAATGTGTCTAGTTTTTCCTGCGGCACAGGCAAAATTAGTCATATGTTAAGTCCACAAACACATGATGGCTGCAAATACAACTGTGGGAAAAAGAAATCGATGTGTACACACCAAGTACTGTAGTTACTGTTTAAGAGCCTCTAAGAATATTGCTCAGGCTTTGCTCTACAATATAAAACCTTTGTCGCGGCACCCATTTTATTTTTTTAGAGCCGAATGAAATTGACAGAACACTGAGACAATATCAATGTACAAAATAAATAAAAAGTGATCTTGGAGGCTGATTGACAAGAAGCAGATTGTGTCTCTTCCTCTTACATAGGGCTTACTGTTATTCAATGTATGGTTTCCATTTTCATCTAATTATCATTACTTTCTACTTGGTTGTGACTAATTTAAGGGTTTCAACACACGTTCACACGTTTCACACATTTATCTGGTTTTGTTAGCTCTGCTAATTTATGTAGCTTAACATTCTGCCATTCTTCTCTGTCTCCCACCGTTTCTCCCACTTTCTCTTGCTCTATGTGCCTTATGTTTAGTTTTGTCCTCTGCCTTTTTTAGTGATAAGTGCAAGGCTCTAAACTAAATTGGAATCTCAGCTCTGCACCAATGTTGCAAATCAGGTAGTCAGGCACCTTTAACTGATGCAGAGGCACATAGCATAGGTTGTCATCATCCCTCAGCAGGTCCTGTAGATAACTGAAGCAGTTCTGTAACCTGCTCCATTCACTGATGTCCTGATTGTGCTCTGCGGTCCTCCACCCTAACCCATGACAGTCCAGAGTGAAGCTCAGGACACAGTCGCATTTTTAGTAAAAATGTATTTATTGATTTTTAAATCAAAAAGCTTGCTGTAGTGTGATTTATTGGGTTTTCTATACAAGTTTTCTGTAAGGTCTTAAACCTTACTTTGTAAAGTCCCTGGAGAGAACTATTTGGTGCTATATAAATAAAATTTCCATCCTTCCAAAACACACAGTATACTGAAATTTCAAAGCCTTTAAAAAACATGTACAATTAAAACTAACAATTGTGCTTCTAGCAGTGACTGTGAGTGTGTGAATGATACCAGTGTTGCCCTGGACAGACAGCAGGTCATTGGTGACACCTCTCATGGTTTCCAGGGTGGAGTGTGTGACTTCATAAGTTGGGAGGATGATGTCCTTCGTATCTGT
The DNA here is from genome assembly GCA_030770545.1 of Macropodus opercularis. Lineage (NCBI taxonomy): Eukaryota > Metazoa > Chordata > Actinopteri > Anabantiformes > Osphronemidae > Macropodus > Macropodus opercularis. The sequence continues at coordinate 3,664,775 of CM061094.1, read as the reverse complement.
AGAGCCACACCACGACAACACTGGAAGAGGGTCCACACTCCCTGTCTCTAATGGCCAGTCTCCAACATTGATGTAGAACTCTACATCAGGCACCAGCACCTTCAGAAGCAAGAAACGTTCCAGAAAACACGATTCGTATGACATGACAATTACGTGCAATAACAATAAGATTGATCAAAACTGTCACAAAAATCTGTGTTTTACCTTCCTTGTTAGAGAGAGCAGCATTTCATCTGAGAACATCTTGAAGTCTGTGTATTTTCCCAGAGTGCGGCGGTACACCTGGTTGTTAATGATGGCGTAGTGAATGAGACCTCCTCTGTTTGAGAATCTCTGAGGCACTTCTTGTCGGAGGCGCTGCAGGTTGACTGTGGGAAAGGTTTTAAAGTCTGCCAAAATCTGGTGCTCTACAGCAGGACACTGCATGATGTTCTGCCAGACTGCGGCATTGGGTTCAGGACAGTCACAGTATTCATGATAGACTGGACCTGGTCAATAAACATAATACACAGAGCTGGATGAGGACGCTTTGCTTCAACTATAGCTCTAACTGCAGTCACAGGTCTAACCATTACATAAAAATGCATTTTGGAGATAAAATAATATAGGATAAACACACATGTATTAATTTCCTAATTTATAAAAAAATAAACGTGGATATTTTGTAAGTTTGTTCCTGGTACCTTGGATGATGTACGGGGACTTGGCCACAGAGGAATCTTGGTGGAGGACTTCCACCTTCAGACCTTTCTGTACTGCATTGTAGAGCCGATACCTCACCAGGAAGGACCCGTCTCCTCTATCCAGAGGCGCAGGGACGTGGACGCGGAGGTGCTCCTTCTTGTCCAACGAGCTTATCTTCACTTTAAACGTGTCTATCCCTGCACAGCACATGTAAAGAACATTTAAGTGACACGTCTGGCAGCAGACTTGAATTAAATCTAAAGCCCTTCATTATTTTGTCTTTTTGTCTAAAGTTACATAAACGCATCATTCGTTTTCCTGGGTTAAAGAAGGGCATCGAATGTGATCAAAGAATTTAAATTTTTAATAGGCAAAATGAGACTGGTTATTACTCCTGCCTATTTAGACATGTCCCTGCTATTGCTAAACACCGCTAGCTGCGTCGCTTCGTCGCTTTTACCTTCTCCGGAAAAATGTTGCCATATTTGTTTGCGTTTAGCTTTTCAACCAGCGCAACACTAACTAGCTCTTTCGGGCAGCGACCTCTCCACCTGCCTTTTGGTGATAGAACATAATGCCATTTTGAGGAAGTACTGGGTGTAACTGTTTACCTGGAGACAAAGTAAGGTTTTCTCCTTTTGAATCCACCGCCTGAATAAAGAAGTAGCGTACTGGAAGAACTGTGTCGGGGTTCAGCCCTGGACCCCAGATGCGGCATCTCTCTGCACTGATTCTCTGGCATTGGCAAACCGGTAGGTTTGTGCTAATATATGATACTAAAACGATTACCTTAAGGAATAAAACACTCTTAGAAGCATCAACTGATTCTGCGCTACGTCCACACACCATATTTCTCCAAACAAGAACTGCTGTACCTGTAAACTTATAAAATATTGGCTCTAAAGTTTTGATACTAACTCCTGTGCCGACATGTTGTTGGTGAGGAGAAACACGCCCATTATTCGGTGATGCCTTCAAGAGATGTCGGACATATTACATAGATTAGGATGTTGAATGACCCACCAAAAAATGTAAAAAAAGCGCGCACCGCAGTGTTTCTGTGACTACAGCTGCGTATTAAATCTTAGTAAAAATCCGTTGGCATGTAAATTGCTTTGACGAAATCATTGGTCATGATCGTGTTGTATTTAATCTCATGTCATGCCGCCAGGACTCAGGCAGATCTAAAACGACACTTTGTTACAGCTTCAGTCTGTAAAGGTCTTTCATACTCCATATATTAACTCTGCTTAAAACTACACAGCTGATGCGGGCTATATATGAAATAAGAAAAATCTAATGAGTCAGAGAGATTTCCTGCTCTACCATCCAGCCCAATTTTCCCACTTACTTGTCCAAGACCAGTTTAACCAGTAAGATGCTGTTTTCTAATTGCCAAAAAAATTATGGCCAATATCTTTTTACTGGAAGGTCCTTACTGCGTAAGTAAGGACTGCACAAGTAAGATGTTTTTTTCCCCCTCACAAGTGATAAAGGAAAATATCTTTTTAATGTAAGGTCTGTCAGTAAATATGTTATTAGCAATAAGTAAATTTAAGTTTGAGTAGAAGAAATTCGTTTTTTTGTTCCAAATTAGTCAGTGAATTATAAAACATCCTCAACATTTGAAAAACGTCGAAAACAGCAAATAACATCAACTGTTGAACTACAATACTTTAGTGCTTTGACTTATAATGTACGTATATAGTAAAATAAGTCCTTTAGATTTTTATGAATCTCATCTTTAATTTGCAAAAACTACAATTTTGGCAGTTGTAAAAACTGTCTCAACTGCACTCTCATGTTGTGCAGGCAGTTTGACTATAAACAGTACAGATACACCTGAGTTCATATCTTTCTGTCACTGGAGTTGCATACACACTGTACAATAGTCATTTTGTATACTGGACCATCAACCTCTGTTGACATCATGTGTCATGTATAATAGTACAGTGACTTGTGACTGAATGATGAATGAAGGATGCACAAAACAGCTATGTGGGCAATTAGAATACTAATATGCAAAGATGTTTTCTTTATGGTGTCCCAGCTTGTCCAGATTTGGCAGACATGCATTCTGGATCATCGGTGGAGGACCGCAGAGGACAATCAGGACATCAGTGGATGGAGCAGGCAGGTGCTCCTTGATCATGTCATAGGTTACAAATCCTGAACTGTAGCTCCAGTCTAGAGGACAAGAGAAAGATATTCAATTTGACACACCAGTGAAAAATTTAAGTTAACATTACACACTGTCACACAGTGACTCAGCAGAGAAACATTGTGGTTAAGCACAACCAAATGTTTTCTTCTCTGCTGAGTGTTTGGTCTCCAGTCATGTCAATGAAGACATTAATAACAAGACACCCAACAGGGTTTGTACAACTTGTGCTTTCATCCGTAGATCGTTTCTTTTCTCCAAGGCAACCAAATAATGATGCGTTAATAAAGTGCAAGTACATCACTTCAAACAAATAAAGACAGAGCTAATGAAGGCACACACAACAGAATACAAGCAGAGTTCAAAGCCTTTGCAACAGAAATTATATAACAACACTATACTCATTAATGTCTGCTTGCTTTAAGGATTATGCAAATAAAGAGATGAGCATTTTGCTAAGATACTGCAATACCTTATTGGAGCTCTCTCTCTCTCTCCTCAGCCTGCAGGGATTTTACAAAAGCAGAGGAGTTTTTGTTTCTTTCTCTTAATATTGAGCAGCAAAGCCAAAAGCCTAGGCATCAGGATTATTCTAATTCAAATAACATGACACTGAACTAATCCTGGAGGGTAATGCAAAAAAGAGTGAGGGGAAATGTTTTCACTAGATGAACAATATGCAGTTTTTGAAATATTTTTAACAAATAGAAGTGATTTTTTGGGCTTTGACTAAGGCAGAAGGAATGTGCTTATGCATGAGCCCTCTCTTAACACCTAAGTGAAACCATAAACCACTGAAATGTGTTCAGTTTCAGAGCTTTATGAAGTTTGGTGTTTAGAAAACTATTGCTTCGTATCCAGCAGATATAGATTTCTCTCTACCAAATGAGGTAGGTAGGTTTTGTCTAGTACATTGTACATTTTACACAGAGCCACCTATTACAATGCATACTGTGTACATTCACCTTTCATACTGGCAGCTTATAACTCAAACTAGAGTAAAGTAATTTGGCCTCACCCCGTGAAGGTTGGTCAAGTGTAAACCAGAGTGAGACTTTGTCAGGATAGTTCTTCTTCACCTCTTCCAGCTCTGTCCTAAGGAGAATATCCTTCTCAGTCTGGAGAAGAGTAAAGGAAAGGTATTTTATTTCCCCATTTATGTACAGTAAAATGCAATATGTGTAAGAAATAAAATAGATTCTCCAAAATAACACAGCTGACCTGGTTGGCAAATATGACGGAACACTTGGTGTTATCAGTGGGGTTTGCTGTGACGCTGCGAATTAACTGTAGCATGGGAGTGATTCCTGTAATGGAAAAGGCACTTTAGCTTCAGACATTGATTTATGTCTGAGGGAGGAAATCTAGCCTTTTCCTATTTTTAATGAAATTATATTGTCAGCAGTGTACAGTGTGCATAACAACATAATGCATTATAAAAATACATGTTTAGGGTTGAATAGGTGTCTTAGTGAACCTGTTCCACCAGCGATCATTCCAATGTGCTTAAATGTCCGAATCCTGGGCTCTGACTTTTTGTCTGGTCGGATGGAGAACTGACCTAATGAGTGAGGAAACAGTTTCAGTTTATGTTGCAGTAGCTCAAGTAGCTCATCCTCTGTATGACACTGACATCTGTTGTTGATACAAGAAAAGTGCAGCGTGTGAGTGCAAATCCAACAACATCATCATACCATTTCCCTTATACACCAGCAGTCCATTGGGTCCTCTGAAATCAATCCTATCCCCAATAGCCATGTGGTCCAGGTATTGAGACATTTTACCTCCCTCTGGAAAGGATGGATGAGTGTTCTTGTAGTACACCTGGAAAAATTTTTAAAAAATTCAAAAAATGATGGTTGGTATGTGCTATTATATTATATTATATTATATTATATTATATTATATTATATTAATGCTATACTTTAAGGAATTGCTCTTAGTTAGAGTTGAGGCTAAATGTAGCTACTTTAAATAATCTAAAATTAATAAATAAACAATAATAATAAATAAACTTCAGTTCATAGAACCAAAGATATCTCTGTGGAGTCTTTGCTTTGTACAAAACTGTGTACTGTGTATGTTTACATGTTATGTTCAATAAAAAACATATAATGTTTGTGCAGTATTAGTTTAAGCAGACTGTGTTTCTCTATTGTTGTCTTAGATGAGGATCAGAACACATTTTACATAGAAATCTATGTAATCCCAAAGGGCCCACATACTTTTTCTTGCAACTGTATGTTGGAACCACAGACCAAAGAACAAAAGGGTCATAAAACCTTGTTTCGGGCCAAGGGAAACCCTACATCAAGAATAAAGGACGTAACTATTTCAAAGTCTTGGACAAGGGTTGTACAAGACACGACAGAACTTCAATGTCATCATATTACTAATAAATTTGCTAGCTCATCTTATATCTTCCCTTCCAAGTGATGGCAGGTTCTCAACAACCCAACCCAAACCTCAGTCACTGATGTCATTGAAAATGTTGAAAAGAACTACTCTTGATCAAGGGGTCTTAGCTAATTATAGACCAACACTGTAACTCCTTAGTAATAGGATGCCCCATAGCCCTCAGGACCAGTGGACCTGGCCAGATCAGGTGGGGGGGACAGGACAAGCGATAAAGTTAGCAGGGGACCTGGGTCGTTCACGTCATTACACAGGGGCTGTTCAACGGTGATCCCACCCACTGTCCCACCTGGAGCTGAATGCCCCTCAGATTTAACTGCATTACGAAGAATTACCCAGGGCTTAGGAAGGGGCAGGTTCATTCAACTGTACTTCACTGTGTCTCCATCCACTGGCTCCTCATACTGTAGCACACAAGACCATCATTTCAGAATGCCACCTAGCATTACACAACAGGTAGAACTTGAATGCTTTTATCTAATTTTCTTTATTTTTCTTTCTTCTCTTCTATTTTCCTCTGACTGACACCGTATGCAAGTGCAAGTCACATGTCCCCCACCTGGCTTCATACACACATCTTGCAAATGACCACGTATTCACCCTTGTGAATTCGTTATCAATTTTGATTTTGATCCCCCTCGTTCTCTCTCGTTTATCTGTAATTAATTTTAATTATTAATATAGTTATTATTATACTCAATTAGGACTGAATTTGTAATACACAAAGCTCCAACAAATCTGGTGACTTTTGTGAGGTTCAGTAATATGCTCCATGTGCCCCAACAAACAGCCGAAACAGTACCTAGAGCGACAAACTGGATCTATGGAGTGTTATTTTCAGAAAATCTAACCTTTACTACAAGGTCAACGTATCCCTGATCCTTATCACTGGAGACTGGGGTGTAGGCTCTGACCACCAGACTGCCATTCACTTTGGCCGACAGGTACACGTGCTGACCTGAAAGGAGAAGCAGCGAGGAGTGTTTAAGGTTGGGACGGTGGGTTAGAAGAAATACAAGACTGGGGCAGCCATCAAGCACCAGAGAAGCATGAACAACAGGCTGCACATGAGCTCACTGTCAACGTATTTACTTTACAAGCTTTTACTGCAGTTTTACTGTAGATTGTGACTTTTAATGTTAGTAAATATTGCTTACAGTTGTGTTGCTGTTCACTTTATGAAATCTCATACAGACATAGAAGAACTACAGACAAAAAATGTATCTAATTTTTTATGTTTATTGTCACATTTAATTTATTTTGAAATAAATATGAAGAAGCAACAGAACAACATGGGCAGAGTAGATGAGAAGAGCCATGAGTTACAGTACCTACTGGTAGTCCAAGGACGTGGGATTCAGACGGAAGGGCAAACCGAAATTTCTTTGTGTCATGACTGATTTCCTGTACAAGGACACAGACAGACAGACAGACAGACAGACGCACGCACACACAAACAAAGCTCTAATTTGCTTTAATTCACATTTCGATTGGCCTCCAGGTTTGGTCTTGGTGACACCAGAAGCCTGAATTAAGATATGCAGAAAATCTCAACATTGTGAATAGTCTTTTTCTTTCCACACCTTTTTGTGAGGTAACAGTGCTGTCCTTTTGTAATTAGTACAAAATGTACATGAGGCTGAAAGGATTTTTTTAAGCCATGATTGGCCATAAACAAATATGTTGAGCAAAAGATAAATTTGACCTGGTAGCTAGATAAAAATGTAAAGGAAATGCAGAAACTTTTGCAGATTGATTCTTTTATCTGGTGATTCACTCTATTGGAAATTCCATCTACTACAGAATATATGTCTGCTATGTCATTTGTGGACTTGGAAAAGCGTAACCTTTTTCTTTCCACTGTGTACACATTATCCAAATACAGATGGAGCTGTTCAAAATTGCCTTCATACTGTATACTGACTGCTGCTTTTCCCCCACTTCCCAGCCACTTAGTTGCCCCCATTCCCCTGTGCTTGAAAGCCTTGAAAAGACAATGTAGCCACCTGCATTTTAAGCACGAATAATGAATAATTTCCAGGGCATAACCAGAAGGTGGGATTTTGATCAGAAAAAAAAAGTACCCAAGTATGCATCTGTCAAGTACATTAGAAGGGCTGTAAACTATTGTGTCTTACAGCCATGTAAAAACAGAATTCATGGCAGAGTTAAGTATTTGGGTTGAACTGGACTTTGCACTTAGAAGTTTTTATTATTATTTTTTACAGTGTCTTAAAAGGACACTTAATTCTTGTCAATGTTTGACAATGCTGTCCAGGTGGCTCCAAATGGCTTTTACTGAAACACATAGAGCTTCTAAATTAGAAATTGTTTCTGTTGATGCTGCTATATAGATAGATATAATATATATTTGGCGATAAAATCAAAACCTTAAATTTTTAATAACATGCACAGTAGATGTCTAAATTATTCCGTTTGTATTTAATATTTAGTTTGTATTTATTTAATTTAGGCAGTTTTGACTGTGAGTAGCGGTGTGCATGTCTACATATATCAGTATCTTTAAGTGTGTTCAGTATTTTCCTTATAATAACAAGGTTATAGAAAGAAAAATATCTTGTAACTAGAAAAAGCATTTCCAGAAGAAAATGCACTGTGAATGCTGTAATGCTGAATGTAATCCCCAAGAATTGCTGAAACATTTAAAACATAGCTGAAAGTAGCTGAAGAGTAATAGAAATTGTTTTAACAAAGCTGAATGTTGGCAGAAGCTAAAGGAGTTGAAATTCAATTTGAAGAAAGTTGAAATAGATTGCTGAAATTGCTAAAAAGGTGTCTAAAGAAAGAGTTGCTCAATTTAAAAGTTAAATATTACAGTTAAAATATTTAATTTGAAAGAGCTGACATTAGCTGAAGCATTGAAAATATACAGTACCTTCATTTAAGCAAACATTTGAATATCAAAGTTAAGCTGCTTTGTTTTAAAGAGCTCAAGCATTTCAAATATAGCTGAAGTAGTTGAGGAGGAATAGAAGATTATTTTAACAGAGCCGATTGTCTGTAGAAGCTGAAGCAGTTGAAATTCAATTTGAAGAAAGTTTAAATTGCTGAAATTGCTAAAAAGGTGTCTAAAGAGTTGCTCAATTTAAAAGTTAAATATGAAAGTTAAAATATTGAATTTGAAAGAGCTGAAAGTAGCTTAAGCATTTAGAATATACAGAAGCTCAATGTAAGCAACCATTTGAATATTACAGAAAAAGTTTGGTTTTAAAGAGCTGAAGCCTTTTACATGTAGCTGAAGAGTAATAGAAATTATTTTAACAGAGCTGAATGTTTGCAGAAGCTGAAGCAGTTGAAATTCAATTTGAAGAAAGTTGAAATAGATAGTTGAAACTGTTAAAAATGTGTCTAATAGTTAAAATATTTAATTTAAAAGAGCTGAAAGTAGCTGAAGCATTTAAAATATACAGTAGCTCAATGTAAGCAAACTTTTGAATATTACAGTTAGGCTGTTTTTGTTTAAAGAGCTGAAGCTAAATTAAGTTATTTAAAAAAAAAAAGCTGGATGTTTGCAGAGGAAGCTTAAGCAGACTGAAAACTGAAGTGAAAGTTGCACTTCATTTTAATAAAAATGCTTAATGAACCAAAACATTACCGTTCAAAGACTGTCAGTGGCGTTGTATTAGCAAATGCAGACTTATTTTGAAAATCTGTATTTCCCGTCAAAACATAATGAAATACATGACAGACACTAAATAAAGCCTTTCACACACTCAGTTTGCTTAAAGAACACAAATTCAGTTTAATTTAACCAAAAAAGCAAATTTCTGTGCTTTTATTTTGAAGGGTTTGGGCGGGAACAAATAACTGTCTAAACTGTCAAATAGTTTTATTATGTAGTCATAATTGATCAGTCAGAAGCAGAAACCTTGCTATTAAAGCCAATGAATTGGAATGGTGCTTTTATTTTGAAAAGACTTAGGGGGAGGCTGCGTGTGAGTTACTAAATAGTCAAACACTCTAACTGACTGACCATTAATAAAATGAAGTTCAAGTAATAACCTCCACTGCCAGTATTCAGTTCCGCTATTTGAATAATTGGATTTATTTTGAAAGGACATGCAAATTGTGGTAGAGGGTCACTAACAATAAAACCAACCATTTTAGATAATATCCAGAATTATCTAACAATAATCTGAATTCTCTGCATTGAATTTAAGTCTTTAAAATATAATGTCGTGCTTTTATTTTGAAAGGAGCTGGCGGAAGTACGCGTTGAGTAATGACCCAGTTCAAACATTGACACTAATCATCACAATGGCCAAGTAATAGGCAGAATTCTCAGTATTCAGTTGGTCTATTTGAGGTTTTAATCACTGTATGCTTTTATTTTGAAAATATCTGGAGGAAGTGTGTGTGGTTAATTACTAAACAATCAAACAGTCTCATTAACTGATCATTAATTTGCATGGAGCTGCTGCAGACACTGAGGAGTCTGAGCTGTCAGTCAAACTGTCCCTGGCGCCTGCGAGGTTGTCATGGAGACCAGTGGCCAAAGGCGGGAAAATCTCCAGCTCATTGCAGTGAATGGTGAGGCGCACCCCTGCTAAATGGGCTTGTTGGAGAAAAACTATAAATGCTACCACAAAAATAACTTGATTTTATGAGAGCTGAGACTTTAATGAGCGACTGGTGTAAGTTTTATGTTTGAGGACTGAAAATTGTGGCCACGGCAGCGATTTCAAAACGTGTCTTCTTCTGTGCGACGGAGCGAAAACAGGACAGATTATACTATTACAGTCTATGGGGAGACGTCAGCGCGTGACGGACTTTAAAGGCCGATAGAGAGAAATGCGTTGATCTGTTGGCTTAACATGACACATCATTCGAAAGAAGACAGTCATGGCTACGTTTTAGTGAAAAAATTAAGTTAAAAGACTAAAGATTGTGGCTGTATTGACAATTTTAAAAGAGAAAAGTTGATTTAAAAATAGAGCCTCTCACCCTCTGGCTGTGACATCACTCACTGTACCTCATCCAATACACACTAATGGAAAAGCTGAAATTTTTCCAAAAACCGTGCTGTGCTTAAACTGTCATAAATCAGAAACTATAGAAGATATTTAAAAACCTGAATGGATCATTAATAGCTGAATATTTGAAGAGTATTTTAAAGTTTAAATGGCGTCTGTAGCTTAAAGTATGCTGAAGCAGTTAGAGCTGAAAGAAGACAAAGCTGAAAAGGATTTGAAAAGCTTTCTCCATTCATTTTAATGGGCAAAAATATTTGAAAAAAGCTTAATAATTCAAAAAATATGAAAGATATGAAAAAGAAAAATGGAAGCAGTCGTCTCCTTAAAAAGCTGAATATTTTGATATTTGAATTATTTCTGTAGCTTAAAGCATGTGGAAGGAGTTAAGTGCCAAAAAACGTACGGAAGAAATATAATAACTAGAAAAAGCATTTCCAGAAGAAAATGCACTGTGAATGCTGTAATGCTGAATGTAATCCCCAAGAATTGCTGAAACATTTAAAACATAGCTGAAAGTAGCTGAAGAGTAATAGAAATTGTTTTAACAAAGCTGAATGTTGGCAGAAGCTAAAGGAGTTGAAATTCAATTTGAAGAAAGTTGAAATAGATTGCTGAAATTGCTAAAAAGGTGTCTAAAGAAAGAGTTGCTCAATTTAAAAGTTAAATATTACAGTTAAAATATTTAATTTGAAAGAGCTGACATTAGCTGAAGCATGAAAATATACAGTACCTTCATTTAAGCAAACATTTGAATATCAAAGTTAAACTGCTTTGTTTTAAAGAGCTCAAGCATTTCAAATATAGCTGAAGTAGCTGAGGAGGAATAGAAGATTATTTTAACAGAGCCGATTGTCTGTAGAAGCTGAAGCAGTTGAAATTCAATTTGAAGAAAGTTTAAATTGCTAAAAATGTGTCTAAATAGTTGCTCAATTTAAAAGTTAAATATTACAGTTAAAATATTTAATTTGTAAGCGCTGAAAGTAGCTTAAGCATTTAAGATATACAGTAGCTCAATGTAAGCAACCATTTGAATATTACAGAAAAAGTTTGGTTTTAAAGAGCTGAAGCATTTTACACATAGCTGAAAGTAGCTGAAGAGGAATAGAAAGTATTTTAACAGAGCTGAATGTTTGAAGAAGCTGAAGCAGTTGAAATTCAATTTGAAGAAAGTTGAAATAGATTGTTGAAAAGGTGTTTAAGGAGTTGCTGAATTGAAAAGTTAAATATTAGTTAAAATATTTAATTTGAAAGAGCTGAAAGTAGCTGAAGCATTTAAAATATACAGTAGCTCAACATAAGCAAACATTTGAATATTAAAGTTAAGGTGTTTTGTTTTAAAGAGCTAAAGAATTTCAAATATAGCTTAAGTAGCTGAAGAGAAAATTAAGTTAATTAAAAAAAGCTGAATGTTTGCAGAAGCTGAAGCAGTTGAATTTATATTTGAAGAAAGTTGAAAAGAATTGAGCTGAAAGTAGCTGAAGCATTTAAAATATACAGTAGCTCAATGTAAGCAAACATTTGAATATTACAGTTAAGCTGTTTTCTCTCTATTAAAAGCAATGAATTGGAACGGTGCTTTTATTTTGAAAAGATTTGGAGGACGTCTGCGTGGTGAGTTACTAAATAGTCAAACACTTTAACTGACTGACCATTAATAAAATGAAGTTCAAGTAATAACCTCCATTGCCAGTATTCAGTTCAGCTATTTGAATAATTGGATTTATTTTGAAAGGACATGCAAATTGTGATAGAGGGTCACTAACAATAAAACCAACCATTTTAGATAATATCCAGAATTATCTAACAATAATCAGAATTCTCTGCGTTAAATTTATGTATTAAAAATGTAATGTCATACTTTTATTTTGAAAGGAGTTGGCGGAAGTACGCGTTGAGTAATGACCCAGTTCAAACATTGACACTAACCATCACAATGGTCAAGTAATAGGCAGAATTCTCAGTATTCAGTTGGTCTATTTAAGGTTTTGATCACTGTGTGCTTTTATTTTGAAAATATTTGGAGGAAGTGTGTGTGGTTAATTACTAAACAATCAAACAGTCTCATTAACTGATCATTAATTTGCATGGAGCTGCTGCAGACACTGAGGAGTCTGAGCTGTCAGTCAAACTGTCCCTGGCGCCTGTGAGGTTGTCATGGAGACGAGTGGCCAAAGGCGGGAAAATCTCCAGCTCATTGCAGTGAATGGTGAGGCGCACCCCTGCTAAATGGGCTTGTTGGAGAAAAACTATAAATGCTACCACAAAAATAACTTGATTTTATGAGAGCTGAGACTTTAATGAGCGACTGGTGTAAGTTTTATGTTCGAGGACTGAAAATTGTGGCCACGGCAGCGATTTCAAAATGTGTCTTCTTCTGTGCGACGGAGCGAAAACAGGACAGATTATACTATTACAGTCTATGGGGAGACGTCAGCGCGTGTCGGACTTTAAAGGCTGATAGAGAGAAATGCGTAGATCTGTTGGCTCAACAAGACACATCATTCGAAAGAAGACAGACATGGCTACGTTTTAGTGAAAAAATTAAGTTAAAAGAGTAAGGATTGCGGCTGTATTGACAATTTTAAAAGAGAAAAGTTGATTTAAAAATTGAGCCCCTCACACTCTGGCTGTGACATCACTCACTGTACCTCACCCAATACACACTAATGGAAAAGCTGAAATTTTTCCAAAAACCATGCTGTGCTTAAACTGTCATAAATCAGAAACTATAGAAGATATTAAAAACCTGAATGGATCATTAATAGCTGAATATTTGAAGAGTATTTTAAAGTTTAAATGGCGTCTGTAGCTTAAAGTATGCTGAAGTAGATAGAGCTGAAAGAAGACAAAGCTGAAAAGGATTTGAAAAGCTTTCTCCATTCATTTCAATGGGCAAAAAAATTTGAAAAAAGCTTAATAATTCAAAAAATATGAAAGATATGAAAAAGAAAAATGGAAGCACACCTCTCCTTAAAGAGCTGAATATTTTGATATTTGAATTATTTCTATATCTTAAAGTATGCTGAAGAAGTTAAGTGCCGTAAAACGTACGGAAGAAAAATAATAAGAAGAACAATAATAAAGATTCAAATAACAAACCTGTGAATGCTTTACAGCATTCACAGGGATTATAACTAGAAAAAGCATTTCCAGAAGAAAATGCACTGTGAATGCTTTAATGCTGAATGTAATCACCAAGAATTGCTGAAACATTTAAAACATAGCTGAAAGTAGCTGAAGAGTAATAGAAATTGTTTTAACAAAGCTGAATGTTGGCAGAAGCTAAAGGAGTTGAAATTCAATTTGAAGAAAGTTTAAATAGATTGCTGAAATTGCTAAAAAAAAAAAAAGGTGCTGAATTCAAAAGTTAAATATGACAGTTAAAATATTGAATTTGAAAGTAGCTGAAGCATTTAAAATTTACAGCAGCTCAATGTAAGCAACCATTTGAATAGTACAGAAAAAGTTGTTTGGTCTTGTAGAGCTGAAGCATTTTAACATAGTAGAAAGTAGCTGAAGAGGAATAGAATAGAATATTTAAACAGAGCTGAATGTTTGCAAAAGCTGAAGCAGTTGAAATTCAATTTGATGAAAGTTGAAATAGATTGCTGAAATTGCTAAAAAGGTGTATAAAGAGTTGCTGGATTCAAAAGTTAATAATGACAGTTAAAACATTGAATTTTTAAGAGGTGACAGTAGCTGAAGCAATTAAAATACACAGTAGCTCAATGTAAGCAAACATTGAAATATTACAGAAAAAGTTGTTTTGTTTTAAAGAGCTGAAGTATTTTAAACATAGCTGAAAGTAGCTGAAGAGGAATAGAAATTAATTTAACAGAGCTGAAAATTTGCAGAAGCTGAAGGAGTTGAAATTCAATTTAAAGAAAGTTAAAATAGTTTGCTGAAATTGCTAAAAATGTGTCTAAAGAGTTCCTCAATTTAATAGTTAAATATGAATGTTAAAATATTGAATTTGAAAGAGCTGAAAGTAGCTGAAGCATTTAAAATATACAGTAGCTCAATGTAAGCAAACACTTGAATGTTACAGTTAGGCTGTTTTGATTTAAAGAGCTAAAGCTAAATTAAGAAAATTAAGTTATTTGAAAAAAAAGCTGGATGTTTGCAGAGGAAGCTTAAGCAGACTGAAAACTGAAGTGAAAGTTGCACTTCATATTAATAAAAATGCTTAATGAACCAAAACATTATCGTTCAAAGACTGTCAGTGGCGTTGTTTCAGCAAATGCAGACTTATTTTGAAAATCTGTATTTCCCATCAAGACATAATGACATAGATGACAGACACTAAATAATGCCTTCCACGCACTCAGTTTGCTTAAAGAACACGAATTTAGTTCAATTTAACCAAAAAAAGCAAATTTCCGTGCTTTTATTTTAAAGGGTTTGGGCGGGAACAAATAATTGTCTGAACTATCAAATAGTTTTATTATGTAGTCATAATTGATCAGTCAGAAGCAGAAATCTTGCTATTAAAGCCAATTAATTGGAACGGTGCTTTTATTTTGAAAAGACTTGCGTGGTGAGTTACTAAACAATCAAACACTCTAATATACTGACCATTAATAAGATGAAGCTCAAATGATAACCTCCACTGCCAGTATTCAGTTCAGCTATTTGAATAATTGGATTTATTTTGAAAGGACATGCAAATTGTGGTAGAGGGTCACTAACAATAAAACCAACCATTTTAGATAATATCCAGAATTATCTAACAATAAGCAGAATTCTCTGCGTTAAATTTATGTATTAAAAATGTAATGTCATACTTTTATTTTGAAAGGAGTTGGCGGAAGTAGGCGTTGAGTAATGACCCAGTTCAAACATTGACACTAACCATCACAATGGTCAAGTAATAGGCAGAATTCTCAGTATTCAGTTGGTCTATTTGAGGTTTTAATCACTGTATGCTTTTATTTTGAAAATATCTGGAGGAAGTGTGTGTGGTTAATTACTAAACAATCAAACAGTCTCATTAACTGATCATTAATTTGCATGGAGCTGCTGCAGACACTGAGGAGTCTGAGCTGTCAGTCAAACTGTCCCTGGCGCCTGTGAGGTTGTCATGGAGACGAGTGGCCAAAGGCGGGAAAATCTCCAGCTCATTGCAGTGAATGGTGAGGTGCACCCCTGCTAAATGGGCTTGTTGGAGAAAAACTATAAATGCTACCACAAAAATAACTTGATTTTATGAAAGCTGAGACTTTAATGAGCGACTGGTGTAAGTTTTATGGTCGAGGACTGAGAATTGTGGCCACGGCAGCGATTTCAAAACGTGTCTTCTTCTGTGCGACGGAGCGAAAACAGGACAGATTTTACTACTAGAAAAAGCATTTCCAGGAGAAAATGCACTGTGAATGCTGTAATGCTGAATGTAATCACCAAGAATTGCTGAAACATTTAAAACATAGCTGAAAGTAGCTGAAGAGGAGTAGAAATTCTTTTAACAGAGCTGAATATTTGCAGAAGCTGAAGGAAGTGAAATTCAATTTGAAAAAAATTGAAATAGATTGCTGAAATTGATAAAAAAAAAAAGGTGTATAAAAAGTTGCTCAATTTAAAAGTTAAATAGTATAGTTAAAATATTTAATTTGAAAGAGCTGAAAGTAGCTGAAGCAATTAAAATATACAGTAGCTCAATGTAAGCAACCATTTGAATATTACAGAAAAAGTTTGGTTTTAAAGAGCTGAAGCATTTTACACATAGCTGAAAGTAGCTGAAGAGGAATAGAAATTATTTTAACAGAGCTGAATGTTTGCAGAAGCTGAAGCAGTTGAAATTCAATTTGAAGAAAGTTGAAATAGATTGTTGAAAAGGTGTTTAAGGAGTTGCTGAATTGAAAAGTTAAATATTACAGTTAAAATATTTAATTTGAAAGTAGCTGAAGCATTTAAAATATACAGTAGCTCAACATAAGCAAACATTTGAATATTAAAGTTAAGGTGTTTTGTTTTAAAGAGCTAAGAAATTTCAAATATAGCTGAAGTAGCTGAAGAGAAAATTAAGTTAATTTTAAAAAGCTGAATGTTTGCAGAAGCTGAAGCAGTTGAAATTATATTTGAAGAAAGTTGAAATAAATTGCTGAAAAAGTGTCTAAGGAGTTGCTGAATTGAAAAGTTAATTATTACAGTTAAAATATTTTATTTAAAAAAGCTGAAAGTAGCTGAAGCATTTAAAATATGCAATAGCTCTATGTAAGCAAACATGTGAATATTACAGTTAAGCTGTTTTGGTATAAAAATCTGAAGTAAAATTAAGAAGATTAAGCTATTAAAAGCTGAGTGTTTGCAGAAGAAGCTTAAGCAGACTGAAAACTGAAGTGAAAGTTGCACTTCATATTAATAAAAATGCTTAATGAACCAAAACATTATCGTTCAAAGACTGTCAATGTATTAGCAAATGCAGACTTATTTTGAAAATCTGTATATCCCATAAATACATAATGACATAGATGGCAGACACTAAATAAAGCCTTTCAGTTTGCTTAAAGAACACAAATTCAGTTCAATTTAACCAAAAAAGCAAATTTCTGTGCTTTTATTTTGAAGGGTCTGGGCGGGAACAAATAATTGTCTAAACTGTCAAATAGTTTTATTATGTAGTCATAATTGATCAGTCAGAAGCAGAAACCTTGCTATTAAAGCCAATGAATTGGAACGGTGCTTTTATTTTGAAAAGACTTAGGGGAAGGCTGCGTGTGAGTTACTAAACAATCAAACACTCTAATATACTGACCATTAATAAGATGAAGTTCAAGTAATAACCTCCATTGCCAGTATTCAGTTCCGCTATTTGAATAATTGGATTTATTTTGAAAGGACATGCAAATTGTGGTAGAGGGTCACTAACAATAAAACCAACCAAGTTAGATCATATCCAGAATTATCTAACAATAATCAGAATTCTCTGCGTTAAATTTATGTATTAAAAATGTAATGTCATACTTTTATTTTGAAAGGAGCTGGCGGAAGTACGCGTTGAGTAATAACCCAGTTCAAACATTGACACTAACCATCACAATGATCAAGTAATAGGCAGAATTCTCAGTATTCAGTTGGTCTATTTGAGGTTTTAATCACTGTATGCTTTTATTTTGAAAATATTTGGAGGAAGTGTGTGTGGTTAATTACTAAACAATCAAACAGTCTCATTAACTGATCATTAATTTGCATGGAGCTGCTGCAGACACTGAGGAGTCTGAGCTGTCAGTCAAACTGTCCCTGGCGCCTGTGAGGTTGTCATGGAGACGAGTGGCCAAAGGCGGGAAAATCTCCAGCTCATTGCAGTGAATGGTGAGGCGCACCCCTGCTAAATGGGCTTGTTGGAGAAAAACTATAAATGCTACCACAAAAATAACTTGATTTTATGAGAGCTGAGACTTTAATGAGCGACTGGTGTAAGTTTTATGTTCGAGGACTGAAAATTGTGGCCACGGCAGCGATTTCAAAATGTGTCTTCTTCTGTGCGACGGAGCGAAAACAGGACAGATTATACTATTACAGTCTATGGGGAGACGTCAGCGCGTGTCGGACTTTAAAGGCTGATAGAGAGAAATGCGTAGATCTGTTGGCTCAACAAGACACATCATTCGAAAGAAGACAGACATGGCTACGTTTTAGTGAAAAAATTAAGTTAAAAGAGTAAGGATTGCGGCTGTATTGACAATTTTAAAAGAGAAAAGTTGATTTAAAAATTGAGCCCCTCACACTCTGGCTGTGACATCACTCACTGTACCTCACCCAATACACACTAATGGAAAAGCTGAAATTTTTCCAAAAACCATGCTGTGCTTAAACTGTCATAAATCAGAAACTATAGAAGATATTAAAAACCTGAATGGATCATTAATAGCTGAATATTTGAAGAGTATTTTAAAGTTTAAATGGCGTCTGTAGCTTAAAGTATGCTGAAGTAGATAGAGCTGAAAGAAGACAAAGCTGAAAAGGATTTGAAAAGCTTTCTCCATTCATTTCAATGGGCAAAAAAATTTGAAAAAAGCTTAATAATTCAAAAAATATGAAAGATATGAAAAAGAAAAATGGAAGCACACCTCTCCTTAAAGAGCTGAATATTTTGATATTTGAATTATTTCTATAGCTTAAAGTATGCTGAAGAAGTTAAGTGCCGTAAAACGTACGGAAGAAAAATAATAAGAAGAACAATAATAAAGATTCAAATAACAAACCTGTGAATGCTTTACAGCATTCACAGGGATTATAACTAGAAAAAGCATTTCCAGAAGAAAATGCACTGTGAATGCTTTAATGCTGAATGTAATCACCAAGAATTGCTGAAACATTTAAAACATAGCTGAAAGTAGCTGAAGAGTAATAGAAATTGTTTTAACAAAGCTGAATGTTGGCAGAAGCTAAAGGAGTTGAAATTCAATTTGAAGAAAGTTTAAATAGATTGCTGAAATTGCTAAAAAAAAAAAAAGGTGCTGAATTCAAAAGTTAAATATGACAGTTAAAATATTGAATTTGAAAGTAGCTGAAGCATTTAAAATTTACAGCAGCTCAATGTAAGCAACCATTTGAATAGTACAGAAAAAGTTGTTTGGTCTTGTAGAGCTGAAGCATTTTAACATAGTAGAAAGTAGCTGAAGAGGAATAGAATAGAATATTTAAACAGAGCTGAATGTTTGCAAAAGCTGAAGCAGTTGAAATTCAATTTGATGAAAGTTGAAATAGATTGCTGAAATTGCTAAAAAGGTGTATAAAGAGTTGCTGGATTCAAAAGTTAATAATGACAGTTAAAACATTGAATTTTTAAGAGGTGACAGTAGCTGAAGCAATTAAAATACACAGTAGCTCAATGTAAGCAAACATTGAAATATTACAGAAAAAGTTGTTTTGTTTTAAAGAGCTGAAGTATTTTAAACATAGCTGAAAGTAGCTGAAGAGGAATAGAAATTAATTTAACAGAGCTGAAAATTTGCAGAAGCTGAAGGAGTTGAAATTCAATTTAAAGAAAGTTAAAATAGTTTGCTGAAATTGCTAAAAATGTGTCTAAAGAGTTCCTCAATTTAATAGTTAAATATGAATGTTAAAATATTGAATTTGAAAGAGCTGAAAGTAGCTGAAGCATTTAAAATATACAGTAGCTCAATGTAAGCAAACACTTGAATGTTACAGTTAGGCTGTTTTGATTTAAAGAGCTAAAGCTAAATTAAGAAAATTAAGTTATTTGAAAAAAAAGCTGGATGTTTGCAGAGGAAGCTTAAGCAGACTGAAAACTGAAGTGAAAGTTGCACTTCATATTAATAAAAATGCTTAATGAACCAAAACATTATCGTTCAAAGACTGTCAGTGGCGTTGTTTCAGCAAATGCAGACTTATTTTGAAAATCTGTATTTCCCATCAAGACATAATGACATAGATGACAGACACTAAATAATGCCTTCCACGCACTCAGTTTGCTTAAAGAACACGAATTTAGTTCAATTTAACCAAAAAAAGCAAATTTCCGTGCTTTTATTTTAAAGGGTTTGGGCGGGAACAAATAATTGTCTGAACTATCAAATAGTTTTATTATGTAGTCATAATTGATCAGTCAGAAGCAGAAATCTTGCTATTAAAGCCAATTAATTGGAACGGTGCTTTTATTTTGAAAAGACTTGCGTGGTGAGTTACTAAACAATCAAACACTCTAATATACTGACCATTAATAAGATGAAGCTCAAATGATAACCTCCACTGCCAGTATTCAGTTCAGCTATTTGAATAATTGGATTTATTTTGAAAGGACATGCAAATTGTGGTAGAGGGTCACTAACAATAAAACCAACCATTTTAGATAATATCCAGAATTATCTAACAATAAGCAGAATTCTCTGCGTTAAATTTATGTATTAAAAATGTAATGTCATACTTTTATTTTGAAAGGAGTTGGCGGAAGTAGGCGTTGAGTAATGACCCAGTTCAAACATTGACACTAACCATCACAATGGTCAAGTAATAGGCAGAATTCTCAGTATTCAGTTGGTCTATTTGAGGTTTTAATCACTGTATGCTTTTATTTTGAAAATATCTGGAGGAAGTGTGTGTGGTTAATTACTAAACAATCAAACAGTCTCATTAACTGATCATTAATTTGCATGGAGCTGCTGCAGACACTGAGGAGTCTGAGCTGTCAGTCAAACTGTCCCTGGCGCCTGTGAGGTTGTCATGGAGACGAGTGGCCAAAGGCGGGAAAATCTCCAGCTCATTGCAGTGAATGGTGAGGTGCACCCCTGCTAAATGGGCTTGTTGGAGAAAAACTATAAATGCTACCACAAAAATAACTTGATTTTATGAAAGCTGAGACTTTAATGAGCGACTGGTGTAAGTTTTATGGTCGAGGACTGAGAATTGTGGCCACGGCAGCGATTTCAAAACGTGTCTTCTTCTGTGCGACGGAGCGAAAACAGGACAGATTTTACTACTAGAAAAAGCATTTCCAGGAGAAAATGCACTGTGAATGCTGTAATGCTGAATGTAATCACCAAGAATTGCTGAAACATTTAAAACATAGCTGAAAGTAGCTGAAGAGGAGTAGAAATTCTTTTAACAGAGCTGAATATTTGCAGAAGCTGAAGGAAGTGAAATTCAATTTGAAAAAAATTGAAATAGATTGCTGAAATTGATAAAAAAAAAAAAGGTGTATAAAAAGTTGCTCAATTTAAAAGTTAAATAGTATAGTTAAAATATTTAATTTGAAAGAGCTGAAAGTAGCTGAAGCAATTAAAATATACAGTAGCTCAATGTAAGCAACCATTTGAATATTACAGAAAAAGTTTGGTTTTAAAGAGCTGAAGCATTTTACACATAGCTGAAAGTAGCTGAAGAGGAATAGAAATTATTTTAACAGAGCTGAATGTTTGCAGAAGCTGAAGCAGTTGAAATTCAATTTGAAGAAAGTTGAAATAGATTGTTGAAAAGGTGTTTAAGGAGTTGCTGAATTGAAAAGTTAAATATTACAGTTAAAATATTTAATTTGAAAGTAGCTGAAGCATTTAAAATATACAGTAGCTCAACATAAGCAAACATTTGAATATTAAAGTTAAGGTGTTTTGTTTTAAAGAGCTAAGAAATTTCAAATATAGCTGAAGTAGCTGAAGAGAAAATTAAGTTAATTTTAAAAAGCTGAATGTTTGCAGAAGCTGAAGCAGTTGAAATTATATTTGAAGAAAGTTGAAATAAATTGCTGAAAAAGTGTCTAAGGAGTTGCTGAATTGAAAAGTTAATTATTACAGTTAAAATATTTTATTTAAAAAAGCTGAAAGTAGCTGAAGCATTTAAAATATGCAATAGCTCTTTGTAAGCAAACATGTGAATATTACAGTTAAGCTGTTTTGGTATAAAAATCTGAAGTAAAATTAAGAAGATTAAGCTATTAAAAGCTGAGTGTTTGCAGAAGAAGCTTAAGCAGACTGAAAACTGAAGTGAAAGTTGCACTTCATATTAATAAAAATGCTTAATGAACCAAAACATTATCGTTCAAAGACTGTCAATGTATTAGCAAATGCAGACTTATTTTGAAAATCTGTATATCCCATAAATACATAATGACATAGATGGCAGACACTAAATAAAGCCTTTCAGTTTGCTTAAAGAACACAAATTCAGTTCAATTTAACCAAAAAAGCAAATTTCTGTGCTTTTATTTTGAAGGGTCTGGGCGGGAACAAATAATTGTCTAAACTGTCAAATAGTTTTATTATGTAGTCATAATTGATCAGTCAGAAGCAGAAACCTTGCTATTAAAGCCAATGAATTGGAACGGTGCTTTTATTTTGAAAAGACTTAGGGGAAGGCTGCGTGTGAGTTACTAAACAATCAAACACTCTAATATACTGACCATTAATAAGATGAAGTTCAAGTAATAACCTCCATTGCCAGTATTCAGTTCCGCTATTTGAATAATTGGATTTATTTTGAAAGGACATGCAAATTGTGGTAGAGGGTCACTAACAATAAAACCAACCAAGTTAGATCATATCCAGAATTATCTAACAATAATCAGAATTCTCTGCGTTAAATTTATGTATTAAAAATGTAATGTCATACTTTTATTTTGAAAGGAGCTGGCGGAAGTACGCGTTGAGTAATAACCCAGTTCAAACATTGACACTAACCATCACAATGATCAAGTAATAGGCAGAATTCTCAGTATTCAGTTGGTCTATTTGAGGTTTTAATCACTGTATGCTTTTATTTTGAAAATATTTGGAGGAAGTGTGTGTGGTTAATTACTAAACAATCAAACAGTCTCATTAACTGATCATTAATTTTCATGGAGCTGCTGCAGACACTGAGGTGTCTGAGCTGTCAGTCAAACTGTCCCTGGCGCCTGCGAGGTTGTCATGGAGACCAGTGGCCAAAGGCGGGAAAATCTCCAGCTCATTGCAGTGAATGGTGAGGTGCACCCCTGCTAAACGGGCTTGTTGGAGAAAAACTATAAATGCTACCACAAAAATAACTTGATTTTATGAGAGCTGAGACTTTAATGAGCGACTGGTGTAAGTTTTATGTTCGAGGACTGAAAATTGTGGCCACGGCAGCGATTTCAAAACGTGTCTTCTTCTGTGCGACGGAGCGAAAACAGGACAGATTTTATTATTACAGTCTATGGGGAGACGTCAGCGCGTCACGGACTTTAAAGGCTGATAGAGAGAAGTGGGTAGATTTGTTGGCTTAACAAGACACATCATTAGAAAGAAGACAGACATGGCTACGTTTTAGTGAAAAAATTAAGTTAAAAGAGTAAAGATTGTGGCTGTATTGACAATTTTAAAAGAGAAAAGTTGATTTAAAAATCAAGCCCCTCACACTCTGGCTGTGACATCACTCACTGTACCTCATCCAATACACACTAACGGAAAAGCTGAAATTTTTCCAAAAACCATGCTGTGCTTAAACTGTCATAAATCAGAAACTATAGAAGATATTAAAACCCTGAATGGATCATTAATAGCTGAATATTTGAAGAGTATTTTAAAGTTTAAATGGCGTCTGTAGCTTAAAGTATGCTGAAGCAGTTAGAGCTGAAAGAAGACAAAGCTGAAAAGGATTTGAAAAGCTTTCTCCATTCATTTCAATGGGCAAAAATATTTGAAAAAAGCTTAATAATTCAAAAAATATGAAAGATATGAAAAAGATAAATGGAAGCACACCTCTCCTTAAAGAGCTGAATATTTTGATATTTGAATTATTTTTATAGCTTAAAGTATGCGGAAGGAGTTAAGTACGGTAAAACGTACGGAAGAATAAAAACTATAACTAGAAAAAGCATTTCCAGAAGAAAATGCACTGTGAATGCTGTAATGCTGAATGTAATCCCCAAGAATTGCTGAAACATTTAAAACATAGCTGAAAGTAGCTGAAGAGTAATAGAAATTGTTTTAACAAAGCTGAATGTTGGAAGAAGCTAAAGGAGTTGAAATTCAATTTGAAGAAAGTTGAAATAGATTGCTGAAATTGCTAAAAAGGTGTCTAAAGAAAGAGTTGCTCAATTTAAAAGTTAAATATTACAGTTAAAATATTTTAATTTGAAAGAGCTGAAAGTAGCTGAAGCATTGAAAATATACAGTACCTCCATTTAAGCAAACATTTGAATATCAAAGTTAAGCTGCTTTGTTTTAAAGAGCTCAAGCATTTCAAATATAGCTGAAGTAGCTGAGGAGGAATAGAAGATTATTTTAACAGAGCCGATTGTCTGTAGAAGCTGAAGCAGTTGAAATTCAATTTGAAGAAAGTTTAAATTGCTAAAAATGTGTCTAAATAGTTGCTCAATTTAAAAGTTAAATATTACAGTTAAAATATTTAATTTGTAAGAGCTGAAAGTAGCTTAAGCATTTAAGATTTACAGTAGCTCAATGTAAGCAACCATTTGAATATTACAGAAAAAGTTTGGTTTTAAAGAGCTGAAGCATTTTACACATAGCTGAAAGTAGCTGAAGAGGAAAAGAAATTATTTGAACAGAGCTGAATGTTTGCAGAAGCTGAAGCAGTTGAAATTCAATTTGAAGAAAGTTGAAATAGATTGTTGAAAAGGTGTTTAAGGAGTTGCTGAATTGAAAAGTTAAATATTAGTTAAAATATTTAATTTGAAAGAGCTGAAAGTAGCTGAAGCATTTAAAATATACAGTAGCTCAACATAAGCAAACATTTGAACATTAAAGTTAAGGTGTTTTGTTTTAAAGAGCTAAAGAATTTCAAATATAGCTTAAGTAGCTGAAGAGAAAATTAAGTTCATTAAAAAAAGCTGAATGTTTGCAGAAACTGAAGTAGTTGAATTTATCTTTGAAGAAAGTTGAAAAGAATTGCTGAAAAAGTGTCTAAGGAGTTGCTGAATTCAAAAGTTAAATATTACAGTTAAAATATTTAATTTTAAAGAGCTGAAAGTAGCTGAAGCATTTAAAATATACAGTAGCTCAATGTAAGCAAACATTTGAATATTACAGTTAAGCTGTTTTCTCTCTATTAAAAGCAATGAATTGGAACGGTGCTTTTATTTTGAAAAGATTTGGAGGACGTCTGCGTGGTGAGTTACTAAATAGTCAAACACTCTGACTGACCATTAATAAAATGAAGTTCAAGTAATAACCTCCATTGCCAGTATTCAGTTCAGCTATTTGAATAATTGGATTTATTTTGAAAGGACATGCAAATTGTGATAGAGGGTCACTAACAATAAAACCAACCATTTTAGATAATATCCAGAATTATCTAACAATAATCAGAATTCTCTGCGTTAAATTTATGTATTAAAAATGTAATGTCATACTTTTATTTTGAAAGGAGTTGGCGGAAGTACGCGTTGAGTAATGACCCAGTTCAAACATTGACACTAACCATCACAATGATCAAGTAATAGACCAACTGAATACTGAGAATTCTGCCTATTTGAGGTTTTAATCACTGTATGCTTTTATTTTGAAAATATCTGGAGGAAGTGTGTGTGGTTAATTACTAAACAATCAAACAGTCTCATTAACTGATCATTAATTTGCATGGAGCTGCTGCAGACACTGAGGAGTCTGAGCTGTCAGTCAAACTGTCCCTGGCGCCTGCGAGGTTGTCATGGAGACGAGTGGCCAAAGGCGGGAAAATCTCCAGCTCATTGCAGTGAATGGTGAGGTGTACCCCTGCTAAATGGGCTTGTTGGAGAAAAACTATAAATGCTACCACAAAAATAACTTGATTTTATGAGAGCTGAGACTTTAATGAGCGACTGGTGTAAGTTTTATGTTTGAGGACTGAAAATTGTGGCCACGGCAGCGATTTCAAAACGTGTCTTCTTCTGTGCGACGGAGCGAAAACAGGACAGATTATACTATTACAGTCTATGGGGAGACGTCAGCGCGTGACGGACTTTAAAGGCCGATAGAGAGAAATGCGTGGATCTGTTGGCTTAACATGACACATCATTCGAAAGAAGACAGACATGGCTACGTTTTAGTGAAAAAATTAAGTTAAAAGACTAAAGATTGCGGCTGTATTGACAATTTTAAAAGAGAAAAGTTGATTTAAAAATAGAGCCTCTCACCCTCTGGCTGTGACATCACTCACTCTACCTCATCCAATACACACTAATGGAAAAGCTGAAATTTTTCCAAAAACCATGCTGTGCTTAAACTGTCATAAATCAGAAACTATAGAAGATATTAAAAAGCTGAATGGATCATTAATAGCTGAATATTTGAAGAGTATTTTAAAGTTTAAATGGCGTCTGTAGCTTAAAGTATGCTGAAGCAGTTAGAGCTGAAAGAAGACAAAGCTGAAAAGGATTTGAAAAGCTTTCTCCATTCATTTTAATGGGCAAAAATATTTGAAAAAAGCTTAATAATTCAAAAAATATGAAAGATATGAAAAAGAAAAATGGAAGCACACCTCTCCTTAAAGAGCTGAATATTTTGATATTTGAATTATTTTTATAGCTTAAAGTATGCGGAAGGAGTTAAGTACCGTAAAACGTACGGAAGAATAAAAACTATAACTAGAAAAAGCATTTCCAGAAGAAAATGCACTGTGAATGCTGTAATGCTGAATGTAATCCCCAAGAATTGCTGAAACATTTAAAACATAGCTGAAAGTAGCTGAAGAGTAATAGAAATTGTTTTAACAAAACTGAATGTTGGCAGAAGCTAAAGGAGTTGAAATTCAATTTGAAGAAAGTTGAAATAGATTGCTGAAATTGCTAAAAAGGTGTCTAAAGAAAGAGTTGCTCAATTTAAAAGTTAAATATTACAGTTAAAATGTTTAATTTGAAAGAGCTGACATTAGCTGAAGCATTGAAAATATACAGTACCTTCATTTAAGCAAACATTTGAATATCAAAGTTAAGCTGCTTTGTTTTAAAGAGCTCAAGCATTTCAAATATAGCTGAAGTAGCTGAGGAGGAATAGAAGATTATTTTAACAGAGCCGATTGTCTGTAGAAGCTGAAGCAGTTGAAATTCAATTTGAAGAAAGTTTAAATTGCTAAAAATGTGTCTAAATAGTTGCTCAATTTAAAAGTTAAATATTACAGTTAAAATATTTAATTTGTAAGAGCTGAAAGTAGCTTAAGCATTTAAGATATACAGTAGCTCAATGTAAGCAACCATTTGAATATTACAGAAAAAGTTTGGTTTTAAAGAGCTGAAGCATTTTACACATAGCTGAAAGTAGCTGAAGAGGAATAGAAAGTATTTTAACAGAGCTGAATGTTTGCAGAAGCTGAAGCAGTTGAAATTCAATTTGAAGAAAGTTGAAATAGATTGTTGAAAAGGTGTTTAAGGAGTTGCTGAATTGAAAAGTTAAATATTAGTTAAAATATTTAATTTGAAAGAGCTGAAAGTAGCTGAAGCATTTAAAATATACAGTAGCTCAATGTAAGCAAACATTTGAATATTACAGTTAAGCTGTTTTCTCTCTATTAAAAGCAATGAATTGGAACGGTGCTTTTATTTTGAAAAGATTTGGAGGACGTCTGCGTGGTGAGTTACTAAATAGTCAAACACTCTAACTGACTGACCATTAATAAAATGAAGTTCAAGTAATAACCTCCATTGCCAGTATTCAGTTCAGCTATTTGAATAATTGGATTTATTTTGAAAGGACATGCAAATTGTGGTAGAGGGTCACTAACAATAAAACCAACCATTTTAGATAATATCCAGAATTATCTAACAATAATCAGAATTCTCTGCGTTAAATTTATGTATTAAAAATGTAATGTCATACTTTTATTTTGAAAGGAGTTGGCGGAAGTATGCGTTGAGTAATGACCCAGTTCAAACATTGACACTAACCATCACAATGATAGTGTAATAGGCAGAATTCTCAGTATTCAGTTGGTCTATTTGAGGTTTTAATCACTGTATGCTTTTATTTTGAAAATATCTGGAGGAAGTATGTGTGGTTAATTACTAAACAATCAAACAGTCTCATTAACTGATCATTAATTTGCATGGAGCTGCTGCAGACACTGAGGAGTCTGAGCTGTCAGTCAAACTGTCCCTGGCGCCTGCGAGGTTGTCATGGAGACCAGTGGCAAAAGGCGGGAAAATCTCCAGCTCATTGCAGTGAATGGTGAGGTGCACCCCTGCTAAATGGGCTTGTTGGAGAAAAACTATAAATGCTACCACAAAAATAACTTGATTTTATGAGAGCTGAGACTTTAATGAGCGACTGGTGTAAGTTTTATGTTCGAGGACTGAAAATTGTGGCCACGGCAGCGATTTCAAAACGTGTCTTCTTCTGTGCAACGGAGCGAAAACAGGACAGATTTTACTATTACAGTCTATGGGGAGACGTCAGCGCTTGACGGACTTTAAAGGCTGATAGAGAGAAATGCGTAGATCTGTTGGCTTAACATGACACATCATTCGAAAGAAGACAGACATGGCTACGTTTTAGTGAAAAATTTAAATTAAAAGACTAAAGATTGTGGCTGTATTGACAATTTTAAAAGAGAAAAGTTGATTTAAAAATTGAGCCTCTCACCCTCTGGCTGTGACATCACTCACTCTACCTTACCCAATACACACTAATGGAAAAGCTGAAATTTTTCCAAAAACCATGCTGTGCTTAAACTGTCATAAATCAGAAACTATAGAAGATATTAAAAACCTGAATGGATCATCAATAGCTGAATATTTGAAGAGTATTTTAAAGTTTAAATGGCGTCTGTAGCTTAAAGTATGCTGAAGCAGTTAGAGCTGAAAGAAGACAAAGCTGAAAAGGATTTGAAAAGCTTTCTCCATTCATTTTAATGGGCAAAAATATTTGAAAAAAGCTTAATAATTCAAAAAATATGAAAGATATGAAAAAGAAAAATGGAAGCAGTCGTCTCCTTAAAAAGCTGAATATTTTGATATTTGAATTATTTCTATAGCTTAAAGTATGCGGAAGGAGTTAAGTGCCGTAAAACGTACGGAAGAATAAAAACTATAACTAGAAAAAGCATTTCCAAAAGAAAATGCACTGTGAATGCTGTAATGCTGAATGTAATCCCCAAGAATTGCTGAAACATTTAAAACATAGCTAAAAGTAGCTGAAGAGTAATAGAAATTGTTTTAACAAAGCTGAATGTTGGCAGAAGCTAAAGGAGTTGAAATTCAATTTGAAGAAAGTTGAAATAGATTGCTGAAATTGCTAAAAAGGTGTCTAAAGAATGAGTTGCTCAATTTAAAAGTTAAATATTACAGTTAAAATATTTAATTTGAAAGAGCTGACATTAGCTAAAGCATTGAAAATATACAGTACCTTCATTTAAGCAAACATTTGAATATCAAAGTTAAGCTGCTTTGTTTTAAAGAGCTCAAGCATTTCAAATATAGCTGAAGTAGCTGAGGAGGAATAGAAGATTATTTTAACAGAGCCGATTGTCTGTAGAAGCTGAAGCAGTTGAAATTCAATTTGAAGAAAGTTTAAATTGCTAAAAATGTGTCTAAATAGTTGCTCAATTTAAAAGTTAAATATTACAGTTAAAATATTTAATTTGTAAGAGCTGAAAGTAGCTTAAGCATTTAAGATTTACAGTAGCTCAATGTAAGCAACCATTTGAATATTACAGAAAAAGTTTGGTTTTAAAGAGCTGAAGCATTTTACACATAGCTGAAAGTAGCTGAAAAGGAAAAGAAATTATTTTAACAGAGCTGAATGTTTGCAGAAGCTGAAGCAGTTGAAATTCAATTTGAAGAAAGTTGAAATAGATTGTTGAAAAGGTGTTTAAGGAGTTGCTGAATTGAAAAGTTAAATATTAGTTAAAATATTTAATTTGAAAGAGCTGAAAGTAGCTGAAGCATTTAAAATATACAGTAGCTCGACATAATCAAACATTTGAATATTAAAGTTAAGGTGTTTTGTTTTAAAGAGCTAAATAATTTCAAATATAGCTTAAGTAGCTGAAGAGAAAATTAAGTTAATTAAAAAAAGCTGAATGTTTGCAGAAGCTGAAGCAGTTGAATTTATATTTGAAGAAAGTTGAAAAGAATTGCTGAAAAAGTGTCTAAGGAGTTGCTGAATTCAAAAGTTAAATATTACAGTTAAAATATTTAATTTTAAAGAGCTGAAAGTAGCTGAAGCATTTAAAATATACAGTAGCTCCATGTAAGCAAACATTTGAATATTACAGTTAAGCTGTTTTCTCTCTATTAAAAGCAATGAATTGGAACGGTGCTTTTATTTTGAAAACATTTGGAGGACGTCTGCGTGGTGAGTTACTAAATAGTCAAACACTCTAACTGACTGACCATTAATAAAATGAAGTTCAAGTAATAACGTCCATTGCCAGTATTCAGTTCAGCTATTTGAATAATTGGATTTATTTTGAAAGGACATGCAAATTGTGGTAGAGGGTCACTAACAATAAAACCAACCATTTTAGATAATATCCAGAATTATCTAACAATAATCAGAATTCTCTGCGTTAAATTTATGTATTAAAAATGTAATGTCATACTTTTATTTTGAAAGGAGTTGGCGGAAGTACGCGTTGAGTAATGACCCAGTTCAAACATTGACACTAACCATCACAATGATCAAGTAATAGGCAGAATTCTCAGTATTCACTTGGTCTATTTGAGGTTTTAATCACTGTATGCTTTTATTTTGAAAATATCTGGAGGAAGTGTGTGTGGTTAATTACTAAACAATCAAACAGTCTCATTAACTGATCATTAATTTGCATGGAGCTGCTGCAGACACTGAGGAGCTGTCAGTCAAACTGTCCCTGGCGCCTGCGAGGTTGTCATGGAAACCAGTGGCCAAAGGCGGGAAAATCTCCAGCTCATTGCAGTGAATGGTGAGGTGCACCCCTGCTAAATGGGCTTGTTGGAGAAAAACTATAAATGCTACCACAAAAATAACTTGATTTTATGAAAGCTGAGACTTTAATGAGCGACTGGTGTAAGTTTTATGTTCGAGGACTGAAAATTGTGGCCAGGGCAGCGATTTCAAAACGTGTCTTCTTCTGTGCGACGGAGCGAAAACAGGACAGATTTTACTATTACAGTCTATGGGGAGACGTCAGCGCGTCACGGACTTTAAAGGCTGATAGAGAGAAATGAGTACATCTGTTGGCTTAACAAGACACATCATTAGAAAGAAGACAGACATGGCTACGTTTTACTGAAAAAATTAAGTTAAAAGAGTAAAGATTGTGGCTGTATTGACAATTTTAAAAGAGAAAAGTTGATTTAAAAATCAAGCCCCTCACACTCTGGCTGTGACATCACTCACTCTACCTCATCCAATACACACTAATGGAAAAGCTGAAATTTTTCCAAAAACCATGCTGTGCTTAAACTGTCATAAATCAGAAACTATAGAAGATATTAAAAACCTGAATGGATCATTAATAGCTGAATATTTGAAGAGTATTTTAAAGTTTAAATGGCGTCTGTAGCTTAAAGTATGCTGAAGCAGTTAGAGCTGAAAGAAGACAAAGCTGAAAAGGATTTGAAAAGCTTTCTCCATTCATTTCAATGGGCAAAAATATTTGAAAAAAGCTTAATAATTCAAAAAATATGAAAGATATGAAAATGCTAAATGGAAGCACACCTCTCCTTAAAGAGCTGAATATTTTGATATTTGAATTATTTCTATAGCTTAAAGCATGCGGCAGCAGTTAAGTACGGTAAAACGTACGGATGCTTTACAGCATTCACAGGGATAATAAAGATTAGAAAAACAAACCTGTGAATGCTCTAAAGCATTCACAGGGACTAGAAAAAGCATTTCCAGGAGAAAATGCACTGTGAATGCTGTAATGCTGAATGTAATCACCAAGAATTGCTGAAACATTTAAAACATAGCTGAAAGTAGCTGAAGAGGAGTAGAAATTATTTTAACAGAGCTGAATATTTGCAGAAGCTGAAGGAAGTGAAATTCCATTTGAAGAAAGTTGAAATAGATTGCTGAAATTGATAAAAAAAAAAGGTGTATAAAAAGTTGCTCAATTTAAAAGTTAAATATTATAGTTAAAATATTTAATTTGAAAGAGCTGAAAGTAGCTGAAGCAACTAAAATATACAGTAGCTCAATGTAAGCAACCATTTGAATATTACAGAAAAAGTTTGGTTTTAAAGAGCTGAAGCATTTTACACATAGCTGAATGTAGCTGAAGAGGAATAGAAATTATTTTAACAGAGCTGAATGTTTACAGAAGCTGAAAGAGGTTGAAATTCAATTTGAAGAAAGTTGAAATAGATTGTTGAAAAGGTGTTTAAGGAGTTGCTGAATTGAAAAGTTAAATATTAGTTAAAATATTTAATTTGAAAGAGCTGAAAGTAGCTGAAGCATTTAAAATATACAGTAGCTCAACATAAGGAAACATTTGAATATTAAAGTTAAGGTGTTTTGTTTTAAAGAGCTAAAGAATTTCAAATATAGCTTAAGTAGCTGAAGAGAAAATTAAGTTAATTAAAAAAAGCTGAATGTTTGCAGAAGCTGAAGCAGTTGAATTTATATTTGAAGAAAGTTAAAAAGAATTGCTGAAAAAGTGTCTAAGGAGTTGCTGAATTCAAAAGTTAAATATTACAGTTAAAATATTTAATTTTAAAGAGCTGAAAGTAGCTGAAGCATTTAAAATATACAGTAACTCAATGTAAGCAAACATTTGAATATTACTGTTAAGCTGTTTTCTCTCTATTAAAAGCAATGAATTGGAACGGTGCTTTTTTTTTTGAAAAGATTTGGAGGACGTCTGCGTGGTGAGTTACTAAATAGTCAAACAATCTAACTGACTGACCATTAATAAAATGAAGTTCAAGTAATAACCTCCATTGCCAGTATTCAGTTCCGCTATTTGAATAATTGGATCTATTTTGAAAGGACATGCAAATTGTGGTAGAGGGTCACTAACAATAAAACCAACCAAGTTAGATCATATCCAGAATTATCTAACAATAATCAGAATTCTCTGCGTTAAATTTATGTATTAAAAATGTAATGTCATACTTTTATTTTGAAAGGAGCTGGCGGAAGTACGCGTTGAGTAATAACCCAGTTCAAACATTGACACTAACCATCACAATGATCAAGTAATAGGCAGAATTCTCAGTATTCAGTTGGTCTATTTGAGGTTTTAATCACTGTATGCTTTTATTTTGAAAATATCTGGAGGAAGTGTGTGTGGTTAATTACTAAACAATCAAACAGTCTCATTAACTGATCATTAATTTGCATGGAGCTGCTGCAGACACTGAGGAGTCTGAGCTGTCAGTCAAACTGTCCCTGGCGCCTGCGAGGTTGTCATGGAGACCAGTGGCCAAAGGCGGGAAAATCTCCAGCTCATTGCAGTGAATGGTGAGGTGCACCCCTGCTAAATGGGCTTGTTGGAGAAAAACTATAAATGCTACCACAAAAATAACTTGATTTTATGAAAGCTGAGACTTTAATGAGCGACTGGTGTAAGTTTTATGTTCGAGGACTGAAAATTGTGGCCACGGCAGCGATTTCAAAACGTGTCTTCTTCTGTGCGACGGAGCGAAAACAGGACAGATTTTACTATTACAGTCTATGGGGAGACGTCAGCGCGTCACGGACTTTAAAGGCTGATAGAGAGAAATGCGTAGATCTGTTGGCTTAACATGACACATCATTCGAAAGAAGACAGACATGGCTACGTTTTAGTGAAAAAATTAAGTTAAAAGAGTAAAGATTGTGGCTGTATTGACAATTTTAAAAGAGAAAAGTTGATTTAAAAATTGAGCCCCTCACACTCTGGCTGTGACATCACTCACTCTACCTCATCCAATACACACTAATGGAAAAGCTGAAATTTTTCCAAAAACCATGCTGTGCTTAAACTGTCATAAATCAGAAACTATAGAAGATATTAAAAAGCTGAATGGATCATTAATAGCTGAATATTTGAAGAGTATTTTAAAGTTTAAATGGCGTCTGTAGCTTAAAGTATGCTGAAGCAGTTAGAGCTGAAAGAAGACAAAGCTGAAAAGGATTTGAAAAGCTTTCTCCATTCATTTTAATGGGCAAAAATATTTGAAAAAAGCTTAATAATTCAAAAAATATGAAAGATATGAAAAAGAAAAATGGAAGCACACCTCTCCTTAAAGAGCTGAATATTTTGATATTTGAATTATTTCTATAGCTTAAAGTATGCGGCAGCAGTTAAGTACGGTAAAACGTACGGAAGAATAAAAACTATAATAATAAAGATTAGAAAAACAAACCTGTGAATGCTCTAAAGCATTCACAGGGATAAAGATTAGAAAAACAATACTGTGAATGCCTTCAGCATTCACAGTGATAATAAAGATTAGAAAAACAATACTGTGAATGCTTTCAGCATTCACAGTGATAAAGATTAGAAAAACAAACCTGTGAATGCTCTAAAGCATTCACAGGGATAACAAGATGCAAGTTCAAATTGTTTTTATTTTGGTGGCAGTAATACATTGCTGTAGGTTTTACTGCCAATGCGTTCTAAAGCACAAACCAATACAACCATGCCACCAGATTGTAACAGTTGCATTAGAATGGGTTCTCTTAGAATGAGCGCATCATTTCTCCACCTGGCAGATCAATAAGGCATCGCAACAGGCTTTAAAGGAGGTGCTTAGGGGGCATTAACAAGGTAGCTATGCATTCACTACACTATTGCAGGGGTTCATAGTTCACCTGTGCCTGTTGGAACACTACTTAGAACTCTCAGGGATCATTCATGATTCACGAAGAAATTCTAGGTTGCCTAATCTGTATGGGCTTCATAACGGTAACTGCAGTAGATCATTTCATGCCTTTCTTAGTTTGTACATTAATAATTAGTAAAATAAAGTCTTCTTAAGACAAGACTTAATTTCACCCATAACATGATCATAATGAGCAAAAATAATTTTTCAGTACACCATTTTCATTTCAGTTTACCATTTGTTGTAGCAGTACATTAGTAGCACTATAGTATTTCTCAAGACCTATAAAGAGATTTTCATGTATGGAATCAGTGGAGTTAATTTGTGTGTATAGTAAAATGTTCTTACATACTAGAATAGAAATATACGTTTATCTCTTGTGTTAAATACTACATTAATGTTATTAAAAGCATCAGTTAAATGTTTTTTTTATAAATATTTAACAGATGCTTTTTTATTTAAATATACATTTATAATTTATATAAATATCAATCCACTTGTACTTAAAGTACAGAGAGCACAGTTCTGAAGTGTACATGTTGGTATGTAACCTACCTGTTTCTCTATTAGCAGAAGTGGATATTTGACCATAGGATCCTGCAGAGTAACAGGTAGCTTCTTCTTCTTTTGCTCTGATCCAAAGCCTTGGAAGAAAAAGTACAACACTGTCACTACCACCACAAACACTGCTGCCCCCACCGGGATTATCTGCAAGACAGAAGAAAAAAAACATGATTTTAGTTATGTTATTAATGCATTACAGTGACATTCTACATCAAATAGAAGTTCATTCTCACCAAGCTTTGGTCCATAGCTTTAACGTATAATACAATGACTCTGTGCTTCCTTCTCCTCACACAAGCTGAAAGACCAGAGTCCACATAGAGTCAAGAGAACAGCACACTCCCTATCCCTCTTGCACACACATACATGCAGGGCCTCAAAAATGGGCTTGGCTTACTTGCAGGGGGAAAGGTGACACAAGGTTCTGTGCACCAATAGGAAGACAGATCTCATCATGACACAACAGAGGTGGTGCTGAGGCGGTGAATACCCAGCACAGAGCAGAGCCTTCAAATCACACCATTAAAAGAGGGGTGGAGAGATTACATAAACCTGGGACTATACTGGGACCCTTCAGAAGAAAACAAGAGGCGATTCGTCCTAGAGATTAAATGACATGAAAGTCGTTGCTTTTTCAGTACTTGATTCAAGTATAGTTTAATTGAATTACTTTAGTACTTAAGTGAAGTTTTGAACGGAGAACATTCACGTGTAGTGATTGGACTTTATGTTAATGACATTTTATGATGTAAGAAGAAAATCTGGATACTTGGATACACGACATGCAGAGACAGCAGACAGAAAAACATTTTCTGTGTTCCATGTGTTCGAGAAGCAGTCACACTTTTAAGAATAGGCTTAAAACGTTCCTATTTGATAAAGCTTATAAGCAGAGCTGGCCTGGTCTCTCATCATCTCTGTTAAGCTGCAACAGATTTAGATGCTGGGGATCTCCTTGGTACATTGAGCTCCTCTAGTTTCCTCCCCTTTCCTCTTTCTATCCACCTACTGTACATGGCACAATTATGTTGCATACCATTGCTCTATTGGTGCCTGTTGTTGCTCTTTTGTTTTGTGTTCTTTTTAAGTGTTGTATGTAAGACAATTTTAAATTCTATCCCAGATTCCAGTCAGAACTCTGGTTGCAGTTTTTTTTAACTAACTGGAGGCTTTTTAAGGATTTACTGGAACATCCTATGAGTAAGGAGTTACAGTAGTCCAGCCTAGAAGCAACAAAAGCATGTATACATTTTTCAGTATCACTCTGACAAAGGATGCTCCTAATTTTAGCAACATTCCTATGCATGTTAATCCTGTCAAAGGTAAGAGATACCCAATAGCAGAACCTACCGCCAGCAATAAGAAATCATCTTGTAGGAAGAATCTGATAAATGTTTTCTCTAACAGTTGTAAACAGTTCATTTGTAAAGCAGTTCATAAAGTCATTGCTGCTGAGATTTAAAGTGTTCTTTTTTTCTTCCTCTATTAATGATGATGTGTGGTTCTAGTAACCAAAAGTGCTTTTTATTAAACTGAATTAAACGCAGTGTTGAGACAGTTATTATCAACACCTACATGAATGTTAAACTCACCCACCATAATCACTTTATCTGTGCTAAGAACTAAATCAAATAGAAATTCTGAATATTCAGTTACTGTATGAACTCAGGATAGTAGAAACACACACAAGTCAAAACACAATGTGTTTCTGTGTTTTACAGTTTGGGGAGAAAGGCTCTGAATGAGATTCTCTTAATTATAACTATGTTTACGTCTAGAATTAATTAACACGTCTGAGTTATAGATTGATGCTACTCCTCCACTATTACCTCTGTGTCTATGAATATGATATTTGATGTGACTGTAGAGTCCACTCGCTGAGACTACCATATTCATCATGCTGCAGTCGTTTCAGTTAAACAAAGGAAATCTTTTCGATGTTCACTTATCAAGTCATTAACTAAGAGACTTACACATGAGAGATCTGATATTAAATAGACCACGTTTAATTATTTTATTGCTATATAGTTCTGTAGGAAATGTCATGGCACAATGGACGCAGCCCAGATTTCCACCACAAACTGATCCACTTGCCTACGAAGCCCACATCGTTTGCTGGACTCCACCTAGACAGCCAGCGGTGAAGCGGCTAAACATGTCATCACTGGTCACATTGGGGAGGGGTCCAGAGAAAACTAGAGTCCGACATTGTTTTGGCAAACGAACACATCGACTCAATGGTGGTTTTAGTGATTATTAGCTCCTGCGTGTATTCCAATTCAGTCAACATCGCGTCCAGTGCTGCAAATACCATCATCATTAAAGGAGGCAGGAGACTAAACACAACAGACGCTATTGCAGAAAGATAAGCTAAGTGCTGAATTAAAAAGACTAAATAACTAAGATTAGCAGGACGCTAAATGAAAGTGGCGTTTCTGAGTTAGAAGCGTGTGTCGCGACTTAACAGTCACTACTAGGTATAAGACGATCAAAACAAGGTAAAAGTAGAGAGGTAAGCTGTAACAAACGTAACAGCAACAGAACATCTGTAGTCGGAAGTGACGCAATAAGCCGAGTGACAAACGCCCTGTCAGACAATAGCAAAAGCAGGAAGTGAGACAATACCGTCGACTAGCGGACGTACAGCTCCAGTCGGATCTGATCCTCTTCTTCTGTGATTTCTCGGCGGTTGGCTCCTTCAAAGTTGCATAAGTCCTCCTGCTCGTCCTCTTCTTCTTGTTTTATGGCGGGTGGCATCCAGTGTAAAGGTGCATTGCCGCCACCTGCTGGAGGATGGATCAGAGTGCTACCAAAGTATCCCCTCCAAAAAATAAAAATAAATGAATAACAAACACAAGACCAATTACCCGTGTCTCTCAGCAATGTCAGTAGTGCATTGCAACTCCCTGCCTGATTGAGTATGTGTTTCAAAAGACATTCCCTTATATTTTTGATATTTACTCAACACATGCTCCTCTGACTCGTCTGCTTTACAAAAATTACAAAACAGTCAGATGTTTTCCCATTCGATGTGGTAATTTATTCTGTTCTGTGTGACCCAGTTTTAACCATATTATTATATTGTCCTCCTTTGTATTTCCTTCTGTTCCTCATCTTCCCCACTTTCTTGTGGATGCTACAGAGATGTCCGCTTGTTTTCCCCATGTCCCAGTTATGTTGCCATTTGCTGTTGATTTTACTTTTAATCACGGTTTTTGCTTCTGCCTTGCTAAGAAAATTTCCATGATAATATCTTGCTTGCTTGTGTCCTTTGCCAATGAGTGATGTTCTCATTCCCTTCAATTCCTATATGAGCCAGTATCCACATAAATGTAGCTGCAGTCTTTCATTTTTGTATTTTGAATAGCGTTTCATAGATTCCATTGACTATATCCTGTCTACTCTGACATAAAAATACCCAATGTAAAGCTGCTGTAATAGCCAACGATTCCACTGTGTACATTGCGAGATGATCTGATGTCATTTTGGTAATGGAAACATGTGAAGCTAAAATGGTGAATGCATATCCAGTTTTTCCTGTGTTTGGATCCGTCTGTGTAAACCATAATACTGGTACAATGATTGAACCGTTTCATCGACCCACCCTGATGAATATTCTGACTCTTTCAGATGATGATTGTTGTGTAGCAAATATAAATCAACTGACACCTGAGGCAATAACCACGGATCATTACTGTCACGGGCAACATGGGGGAGAATGTTTTCTTGTGTAATCTGATTTCTACTCCATATACAACATTTACTCTTGCAGCTCTCACTCTCCCAGCTAGGAACCAATACTGTAGATGCTGGATTTCTAGCCTCTGTGTGTCCTTTTAAATCTGCCCAATAATTCATCAGTAACTGTTCATGTTTGAGGCCCATTGACATTTCTCTCAACATGCAGAGCATCAATAGCTGTGGACTTGCTTGCACCACAACAAAGTCTCAGTGCTTGTGCCTGTACTACTTCCAACTTCTGTAGTGATGTTTTAGCTGCTGACCCGTATACAAAACTCCCATAATGATTCAGTATTGATCTGATCAGTGCTATATAGACATTTTTCATAGCTCCTCTGCTTGCTCCCCATTCTGACCCGGATAAACACCTCATAACATTTAACACGTTCTTACATTCAGTCCTGCTCCATACAGCATTGATCTTTTGAAGCAGAACTGTATCACATGACCAATGTGAACCAGGCCTCGTTACGTCACATAATTACATCAAGCAGCTTTGCGCGTGCTGGCCATTTTGGTATCTCAAGAGGAGACTGCTATAGTCATTGTCATTGCTCCCACTTGCCTTATAACGAGGGAGAGAGAGAGTACAGTATAGATTTCTGTTTAGTTAGTTTAAATACTGAGAACGACATATAGACACGACATATATACATGCACAAGTCAAATGTAGATAGACAGAAACTTTAGTTCACAGCTCAAAGAACAATACTGAATTTGGCCAAAAAGGAAGATGAGTTACAATACAAGAGAATAAACAACTACTATGACTATGACAACACCAATGGCTTATTAAATGTGCCATTTACAACAATAGAACAAAGCATTGAGGAGATTGTTGGAGCTTTACAATAAAATGTTGGAAAAGAGAAATTTCCACAAAGGTGGAAAGAAGCTGTAGTAATTCCAATACAGAAACTGGGATCACAAGAAATTACAGACCAACTGTGTTAACATCTAATATTTGTAAAACAACGAAAGAATGATAAATGAGAGATATTATGTGGAAAATAAAACATGTGACTAAATACCAAAGTGGATTCAGTGTGTGTACAGATGGTTTAAAGACTTTTGAGGAGAACCATTCAAAGAGGTTGAGGGCTTGGTGATTTGCCTTGGCCCTGGTGCAAGCAGGACATGCTGATACGTACGCTTTGACGTACTCTTGTACCGAAGGCCACCAACGCTGCCGGGCACACCTTCAAAGTGCGGGGGGAACCTGGGTGAACAGAAAGGCGAGAGTCTTGACAAGGCTGGATTACCTGAGCTCTAAGGAGGTCAGAGACATAGAAACACTGGTCCAGACACGCTGCCAGAGCTGTGCTGCCCTGGTTGGCTCTAATAACCTGCTCCTCCAGGGACAGGTGAGCAGCACCCAGCCAAACCAAACTTGTCAGAATAAATTTCTCTCTCTGGGTCATCTTCCATGGCTTGAATCCTGGATAGGGCGTCTGGATGCCTTGTTATTCCTTGATCCTGGGTGAAAAGAAATAATTATTAGAACAATAAATTGGTGCTTAGCCCCCTCCAAACAGTGACGCAATTCTTCCAAAGCCACCTTTACCACATACAGCTCCCTGTTTCTCACATCATAGTTGAGGAACAGGGAGCTGTCGGCGGTCATGGGTGGAGCTTGGAGTCCGTGCTCGAACGCTGTGACAAAACAGCCCCCACCCCACAGTATGACGCGACTACTTTCACAATGAAGGAAAGATCTGGATCAAGGAGGGTCAGAATAGGGGCCGATTGAGCTTCTCTGGAAGGCCTCCTCTGCATCCTGTGGGGCCAGGTAAACTTAGATTTGGAGGAGGCAAGTCGATGCAGAGGAGAGGCTATAATGCTGTAACCCTTGATAAAACGTTTATAAACATTTGCAAACCCCAAGAAGCGCTGGAGTGGCTTCCTATTCTGGGGATGAGGCCACTTCTTCACTGCCTGAATTTTACAGGGGTCTATGGAAATTTGCCCTGACATGAGTAATGTGTTCGGTCGCAGTTTGAGAGAAGATGAGAATGTCCTCAAGGTACACAAAGACAAACACATTCACGATATCTCCTAAAACATCATTGACCTGATTTTGGAAGAAGTCTGGTGCACTGATAAGTCCAAAAAGCTGTGTTCCATTCGTCCTCCTGCCTAAGATGGTAAGCATTAGAAGGACAGGACAACATAATGAACAGAGTTAGAGAGTGGAACTGCAGAGGCTGTGCTAGCCTTTGCGGTTCACAAACCAGAGAGGCAATAATAAAATTAGCATCAGCGCCAGAGTCTATCACATGAATCTTACTATGGGGAGGCAGGTCAACAGTCACAAGATGCAACGAGTGGGCAGCGGAGGATTTCTTGAGTCTGGCTCAGCAGAACCTCTGCAGTGCCTAATGAGTCTTTCCTTTTACAGGGAATTTGAACATCAAATGACCCCTCTCACCACAGTAGAAGCACAAGCCTACGGCACCTCCGACGGTCACACTCTCCCTCCGACAGCTTCTGTCTGCCCAGCTGAGGACTGAGCTGGAGCCTGAGGAGGAGAGGGTGGCACAGAGTGGTCACATTGTGCATTCTCTAAATGTGAAGTAGTCGGGGCTAGACGTTGGAACCCCCTCAGCCACTTCCTCTGCTTGGAGCGTTGTTCCACTCTGGTGGCGACGTCAAACTGCCGATCATCATATGATTGGCACGATGACTGTGATGTAGCCAGTTTACATTACAGTCATCCAGACATCACTCAATAGAATTGTTCAAACTGTCATCATTATTTAGAATACAAATGATGGGATTATTAGTACAATTTGAATTGATACCAGCACATATTGGGATAAAGGGAAAGCAGATCAACACGCTAAAGAAGCTACAAAACAGGATAGCATGGATATTACAGTGAATTATAGAAGAACAGGAATTAAGAATATAATTAAGAAAAGGTTGAGGGAAAGATGGCAGAAGCAATGGGAGGAGGAAAGAAAGGGCCAATGGTTCCATATAATGCAAAGGAAAGTCAGAGAGATGAGAGATACAGGAAGACACAGGACAGATGAAACAGTAATATTAAGACTGCATTTGGACACCCTAGACTGAATAGGCCGGTATCTACAGTGCATAAACAATGAGTTATGTCTTCTACGATGTTCCCAAGATAACTAAGTCAGTTGAGTCTCTATATGTATTTATTAATTATTTAATCCTCACTTGGTGACACAAATGTTTGAACTGAGACATTTTTAAATACATGGGATTATTTGTAATATTTCCCCAGTTTGTTTCTTGTAGTTCTACAAACTGTCAGTAGAGAGCACCGTGTGCTGTCAACGTCACTGCTGTCTTTAATGCAGTTTTCTGTTACCATTAGTAATAAGCGTCATGATAATATTATGCAGATAGAAAGCCACTTCCTGTAGCTGGTGGAATGTCATAAATCTCTCAAAAGGCTTCTCTTAGCTTTGTACTGAGGATGGTGTATAATCATCACTCCTGACTAAGGAAGAAGTCCACATGGGCAGTAATTAGAAGTATATCACAGATCATCATTAAATATAAGCTTGGCTATCAAATTCATATTTTAGATTCTAGTATGAATTCATATTTTAGATTCTAGTATGGGACCACAAAACAACTACATATCTAAATACTGGGTCACTGATTGGGCTGTTACTTATGTGCAGAGATGTGAGTGAAATAATTCCTTGTTTTAGGGAAACACGACGTGTGTGGCCATAACACTGGACATCTTGTTGCATCATCTCTGCCCGGTGACTAATCACTGTGTGGTGTTCTCACAGGCTGGGACAAAACAGTTCTTGTTCAGTTCAGGACTAATTTACCTCAGGGCTCATTTATTGCTTTATTAATAAGGAAATCTGAACTAAATATATACAAGCACTGCATGTTTAAATGAAACAAATCCGTATATTCTGATTGCAGTGATGTGTCTAATGTGTAATGATCGGCAGTTTGACTTCCGGGTTTGGCGTTTTCTTGTGAAGGTACTTCTGGTTTTGCCCTATGTCACTCTCGCTAGCTTGGGTCATTAACTTAATTATCTTCACCTGTGTTCTAAGATAAGACCCCAGCAGACCATAGCGTAGTGGAGAGCAGAGGCTACCACAGAGTCATAAAAAGTCCTTAACAGAGGTCTGCTCACTGCAAAGGACCCCAGTCTCCTCAGCAGGTGGAGGCCACTTTGGCCTCGGAACGTCATTGGACGGTGGAAGGAATACTTTGATGATCTCCTCAATCCCACTGACACCCTCTTGAGGGTTCATGGGAGTTCGCCCAGTCAGTTGAGGTGGCTTGGACATCTATTTAAGATGCCTCCTGGACGCCTCTCTGGAGAGGTATTCCGGGCATGTCCGACTGGGAGGAGGGGAGGCCCCGGGGAAAACCCAGGACACGCTGGAGAGACTACGTCTCTCGGTTGGCCTGGGAACGCCTTGGGGTCCCCCCGGAAGAGCTGGAGGAAATGTCCAGGGAGAGGAAAGTATGGGGCTCTCTGCTTAGACTGCTGCCCCCGCGACCCGGCCCCGGATAAAGCGGAAGAAAATGAATGAATGCACAATCTTCATCATTCTTTTTTATTCCTGTAAGGGGAGAAAGGATTCAGACTTGTGTGCGTGCCTATGTAGGAAAAATCATACGTTTGCAGCCTCAATTGTTAAAACCAGGGTGTGCATGTCAGCAGTATATTGTTGAAGGCTTGTCACGTTCTAGTTGTAACTCTACTGCGGCATGTCTCACCTATAGCCTAAATGCCATTGATGCTCCATAAAACCACTTTGCAAACACAGCGACTTCTTTATTCTAGCTATTATGCATCAATCATTTCCTGCACCAGCTGATTGCTTAACAAAATGAGTAAAATAAAACTGTGCTAAATGTACAAATGGGCAGTAAAGTAATTTGCAATATGAAATGGAAATACTGAATAAAACACCAACCATATGTGGTATTGCTACTTGTTGTAAAAAATGCAATGAAAACTTTGTCCAAATGTCTATCTGACAATGTACACTAAGGCTGTATGCACTATGAAGGTCTGCAGGAATAGGGGAAGGTCAATTAATGTTGGTTGACCCAAAATTCTAATTGCTGCTAGTTCAGTGTTTGGAACGATAACTTGCCATCAGTTTGTGTGAAAACTATTCAAATTTATTTATATAGTACCAATTCACAACAGCAGTTATCTCAAGGCACTTACAAGTAAGGTACAAGACCGAACACAACTAAATCTAACAAATCCCACATGGAGCAAGCTTTTAATTGTAGCCAATTAATAAATTGTACATTTTAATAGAAACAATGGAGGAAATGAAAAAAATCCCTCTCTATAGAAGAAGAAACCTCCAGCAGACCCAGGCTCAATAGAATAAATAGAAAAACAGAGGAGCTCAGTGTATGAAGGACGTCCCCCAGCAGTCTAAGCCTATAGCAGCTTAACTAAGAGTAACTAATGGTAAATGGTCTGCATTTGTACAGCGCTTTTCTACCTATCAGTACTCAAAGCGCTTTGACACTGCGTCAAATTCACAAACACACAACGGTGGCAGAGTTGCTATGCAACTTAAGCTGACACACCGGGGGCAACTTGGGGTTCAGTGTCTTGCCCAGGGACACTTCGGCACATGACTGGGGGAAGCCAGGAATCGAACCACCGATCCTACGATTGGTGGGTGACAGCTCTACCCCACTACCGCCCAAACTAACTATAAGCTTTGTCAAAAAGGAAGGAAAAGCAACTAGAACGGGTGTCTGCTTCTTGAACCTGAACTGGAAGCTGGTACCACAGGAGAGGAGCTTGGCAGCTAAAAGCTCTCCCTCCTACATTTAGAAACTTTAGGAACCACAAGTAGACCAGTGCTCTGAGAACTAAGCGTTGCCCTGAGATAAGATGGAGCTTTATTATGAAGAGCTTTGTGAGAAATGTGATCTCTCTTCCAGTCCAGTCAGAACTCTGGTTGCAGCATTTCCAATTAACTGGAGGCTTTATTGGGACAAACTATGAGTAGGGAGTTCCAGTCGTCCAGCCTAGAGGTAACAAATGCATGGATTAATGTTTCAGCATCACTCTGTGAGAGGATGCTCCTAA
Organism: Macropodus opercularis; assembly: GCA_030770545.1. Taxonomy (NCBI): domain Eukaryota; kingdom Metazoa; phylum Chordata; class Actinopteri; order Anabantiformes; family Osphronemidae; genus Macropodus; species Macropodus opercularis. The sequence continues at coordinate 3,620,001 of CM061094.1, read as the reverse complement.
TTTTAGCAATATTGTCTCAATATTGTTATAGCTTCGAGGGGGTGGCAGCTGTAGAGAATCTGCAGCGAGGCGTGTAAGACTGCTACTCTGCGTCCTGGGTTTCACTCTGGGATGTCACGGTTTAGGGTGTCTAATAAACTTGGCCATATTACTAGCGAGCAGAGACGCTGCATCGAAGGTGGGATGTACGCCGTCTATTCTAATGAGCCTAGGTTTTCCCCCAAAACTACAGACATTGTTTTTGCAAACGAACACACCGACTGAATGTTTTAGTGACTTCAGATTGGCGTAACCGGGAGTCATTAGCTCCTGCGTGAATCACAATCTGACTGCATTTACGATTCACTGTCAGAGGAGCACTTCCACTTTAAACTGTTAGCAGGAGAAGGTTAGTTTACTGACAGTGACAGGCATCAGGACTGAACAGACAATGAAAACAACACTTCAACTAGAAAGTGGAAAAATGTTGCAAATAATAAAAGAGATCAAATGTTTTCAGAGATTAATAGTCACTGACCAGCCATGGGTTTGATCCATACGCAGCCTGTTCCTCCAACCAACCAACCAACCTCACAGTAAAGCATATATAGGTTGTAGCTGCTTCCACCTGTTGTGTGTTCATCCTATGACCTCTGTTTGAGCAACATAGGTGCCAGAGTTTACCCAGAAACAGAGCGCTAGCAGAGCCAGCAGTCCTCATAACTGACACAAACAGCAACACTGCGTCTTACTGTGGAGACAAAGTATATACATGTAAAAAGATGATCATTAACAAGGTAGTAGATTTTAGCAGTGGGTCTTTGGTGCGTATAAATGCTACAACAGTTCATACTATTGTAGCATTTATGCACACATAATTGTCTGTTACTATTGCATATGTGAACAGACATGCTGAAATAGATTGTTAGAGAAAGAGAACTGCATAAATTTGCTTTGTTTCCAAACAACGCTTTTTCAGCAGAGTCAAAGTGCTCGCCGTTGAAACCTGGTGGTTTTATGTAACCTTACGGGGAAGTATTTACAGCCCAGGCAAATGTGCCCTTACCACATTTCAGCTGCGATGACTGTGAATGACATGAATGACTTGTGTAAAGAGAACAGGATGGGCGAGACTGACTAATGCAACTTTGCAATACATTTAGACCACATACTACTGAAAACAATTTATTCCAAAGCAAAAGGTACATTTATTTTTTTACAACAGAAGTTTTGAAGTCCAGTGTTACTCTCAGATAAAGTTTATTGTGGCGATGCATTTTGCACTTTTTGAGAAACCTGGCAAAAACAAACAAATGCAAACAAAAATGCATTTGTGATTGATTATAGATTAATTGTTTATTGACTTTTCATGAATCGCTTTCAAACTTGTTCAGAATTACAAAATATTCACTGACATTCAGGATTTTAACCCTTGAATTGCCCATTTGAATTATTTTGCATTTGTAATTAAAGACGATGTAATTTAATAATTAAACAAATAAATAAAAAATAAATAGGGTTTTGGTAGTAATTGGAGCCTTGCACATGTCAAAATAAATAGAATGTTCATATGATTGCAGTAGTATCGTCAGAAATGAAACCTGTGTGTTCAAAAATGTACACAAAACTCATTAAATCATTGTTGAGTCACTCTCCTAGGAATTGCTGTATATCTGGCTTATATTTTTAGAGGCATGGCTTTCATAAAAAAAAAAAAAAAGCTAATTTTGTGGTGCTGGGTAATGTGGCACACAGAAGGAAGGAGGACCATAACATTTAAACAATGAGCTGAAAAGGGTTGTAGTGGGAAACTTCCATGCATATTTGTAGAGGAATATATATTTAGCACATATACATTTAGATCAGGCTAAAGGGTTTAGAATAGAGTAGAACAGGTCCTGTCTAGGCTTTGCAGGCTTGCTGGCCTTGGGTCAGTGGACAATCTAGACAAAACAGTGTGAGCTGTTGAACAAAAGAATTTGGACAAACAATTGTTGGTATGAAATCTCCACATTCTGACGTTCATGGTTTAAAAACCAACTCCCTAGAATGAGGGGGGGGGGGGGGGGGGGGGGGGGGGGGGTGCCAGGCTGGGGGACACAGCCAGCATCTCCCAGCCGGACTACGTTCTTTCCCACACGCCTGTGAGCATTCACTCTGCAGGAGAGAGAGGTGACTGATTGCCTGCCTTTGCATATTTCTCATTTCACCACTGAAAATAAATTCATGTTAGATTATTTGAATTTAATGCTGCCTTGGCTTGAATTCTTCCGAGTTGGGACATATCTGACCACTACAGGATTATTACTGTAGTTTATCAGTTACAGAAAAGGTGTCAGTGTCAAGTGTTCGAAGCGTTCACATCAAAATTCAGTATATGTGGTTTGTGCTTCAGGGGTCGGACTAAGCCATGTATCCCCATGCTTCCCATTTATGCAGGCCAAGCACCACTGGGAGTTCATGGTCGCTTGTGACTCAGGCTTTGTTGCTGGGTCACAGTTGCCATGTGGCCGTTGCCAGGAGCTGCTGGGAGGAGCACACTGAAATACCAAAGACTATTGTAGGGCTGCATCGGATAGTCTAATATAAATGGAAAGTAGCACAGAAGCCAGCCACTAAAGGTCACTCAGATCCAGGTCTTTTCCATCTGTAAAAAGCAAGAGCAAATATCTAGATGCTGATCACAAGATTTACCTTATTAACCACTTGTAAAAACAAATTTCCTTTCATTTACACTGGACAATATAAATTAGATTTCAGTGAGAAACTTAGATTTTCCTCAAACTCTAGAATTTAATGCATTTTTCCATCCACTTTGGTAATAATAGATTATATATACATATGCACATGTCAACTTCATTTTGGCAGGATTTTAAAACCCAGACTGTAGCGAACACCTCTGGACATAGTTGCAGGAGTAAAATTTTAGAAAGAAGTGCAACAACTTCTAAAAAGATTCAAGGTGAATTTAAAGGTAGTACCATGCACAGTGTTGCTTTTTATCCCTTAGACATTTGCGACTCAAGTCAGCGCAACTGTTGTACAGTTAAGGTTTTTAAAAGTTTGAGGCTTTTAGTGGGTTTACTAGCAGCAAGAAAATCCAGGTACCAACAGTCTCTTTTGCAGTCAGGACAGGGGTAATTGTACATTAATATTTAGGTTACACTTTGCAGTAATAAAATAATTTTGGATAGTGCAAGTTGGGGTTCACATTTTACACTTTATTAGGAAGATTCCTTGCTATATATAGTTGCCCTTTGCAGAAAAACTGAGCTACCTAAAGGGGATTGGTCAAACTTCTGTTCATGAACAATTCTCAATCGCAGCATTAAATCTTAATGGAGTAATTCAATCACCCATCCTTTATGCACTTCCGTATGGAAAGTGAATTAAGGGCAGATCTGTTATACTCTACATGAAACTGGTCAGCTGTTTAGTCATGCCATCACACCAACGAAGGCTATAATAAAGTCAAAACACGAAACTTGCACATAGAATGATTACATATTTATTCATCATTTGGTTTACACACAAGGCACCCATTGAGACATTATCTGAAGCTTCATATTGACTGGTCACACATTTTCACCCTCAAACAGCTTTGGCTCAAAGTAGGAGTAATGTTTCAGTTTATATGGTTTGTAAAAGTACTGAGTTTACAGTGCTTACAGTCTGAAGGCAATCTCAGGCCAACCATATGGACCCATGTGTTGTCTGTACAAGCAGCAGCAACTGATTTGAGTCCAAACCAAAAACAAAATACAAAACCACCACCCGTCCCCACTCCTACTTTGACATGTAAAATGCCAAACATCACATTTCTGCTTATTGGAAACCAAATTGAAAAACTATTTTTGTTTAACATGAAGTGAAGTACAAAAATAGTTTGATCCATTACTCTTAACATCCAGGACATTGCAGCATCAGAATCTGACAGCTGGTTGCCCAGTGTCACTACAGTCACCAAATCGCATGTCATACAGCACATTACCTAGGCTTGAGTAATTAACTTGCCAGAAGTGTGGCTTATGTTACAATAACTACATGAACGCAAAAACCCTCTTCAGTCTGTATGCTAGGCCAAGTTTTGGATCCTAAAATTATGAGTAATAGATTCATGTGGGGGAGAAAAAAAAAAAAAGTTAAGGCTGATGGTACTTCAAGCAATGCAAGGTAAGAATCTCCCTATTAAACATACTAGTACAAGTGACTGCAGGTAATTTGGAGTTTCATAAGTCAAGAAAGTTTGGCTGCAAGTCAGGCTTGTTTTGGAGGAAAGGTACACTAGTAAAAGAAACCGTTCAAATCACCTCTAGACAGTACATGTTTATATTTACGCCTATTTTAGATATTCCAGTAAGCAAAATAGCCACAGTAGTATCAGCATAAAAATACATTTTGTATTCTACCCTGAAATTTTACAAGGCTAGACTTCAGGGTGAATTCTACCAGCCACAATACTTTGTAAACAGGCTCAAGCTGTGAAATAGATGAAGGACCCTACAGCATTCACAAGCCAAACATTTATCTTGAAAGTTCCTATTTAAAAAAAAAAAAACCCTATAGTTTTAAACAGCACCAACATGAGAAAAGTCTATTTTTAAAAACGTAGTCTGGGTGGAACTAAAGAACTGTACTGAAGGAAACTGGATAAGAGCCAAACCTGACAACCTTTCAACTTTAACAGTCTCATCCTCTACTGAGCTACAAGTCTGTGAGCTAAGAGGTATTTTGCCAAATTGCAAACCTGTAGGAAAGGCCATAGCTCCATTTACAAGAGCAACATTTGTAGGCACTGGGAAAAAGTCAAATTACAATCTATATTATGCTTTATCAACAGATGTCTGACCACTGCGGACAGAAGGGCAGAGTTGAGGGCGTGTTGCCATAAGAGTATTATAAGACAAATGACAAGGCTTTGTGAATAAATACAACACAAGCACTCAAACTCCAAAAGCGACAGACATTTAACCCATACAGAAGCTGGAGGTTTTCTTCAGTGAAAGACTCCATATAAAAGATGACAGACAGGACTGAAACCTAACTCAAAACCAGCTTGATGGCTTTTACTGTACAGCTTTGAATGCATAGTTCTATTTTGGAAGCAGGGAGTCAGACGAGCTAAACAAGATAGAGCATGTTTGTAGGTGGTGCTAGGGTAAAGGTGGCAACACTGAGGTATTGAAAATGACAGACTGGTCCTTCTGTTAACTACTTGAAGTGCTGTATGTTGCGAGCAATCCATTCACATGGAATGCTAGACAAATAGTTGAGATTAGTAACCTTTAGGCTTCTGTAGACTAAACTTGCCCAAAAGTTGTTTATGGTGTGCAACCATTCGATTTAATGTTGAGTGCCAGGGCAAACAAAACCAGAAACGGTGTGGTACCGTTTAAAAAGACTGAGCTCAGGCATCTTTGATAAGCCACGGCAAATATTTTCTTCATATCTTTGCCCCCACAACAGTGTCCTCTCCCAACCCCATTATCTCATGGTGGATGAAGCTCTGAAGTAGGAGAGAAATTTGTAGCAGAGGCTTACTACAAAGTACCAGATGTTTCTTGCCATCTGGGATCGGGCAATGAAGATCCGCCAGATGAGTACGACCAGGACCGTGTTGAAGGTGTAACGAATGTTTCGCAACCTGGAAACGAAACAGAACTTCAGATATAGGTAAAGTCACAATTTCTCATTAAACCATTTCAATGTGGTTAATTTGTTTGCAGACTTTGGTTAAAACTATTTGGGGGGGGGGGGTGCAGGTGTAGATTGACAAGTAAATGAGTTAAATTATCAGAGTCCTACTTGGTTAGGTGTTTCCGTGCAGCAGGCAGGCCCGACAGCTCCTCATTCAGGACGTATTTTTTGGTGCCCATGCAGTAATTTTCCATGTACTCCGGCCAGTGCAACTGGCGGACATCAAAGTTAAACACCTACAAAAAGCATAAAACCATTTCAACTTTTCTAGTGCAGAGCTTGGAATAAGTATCAAGAGCATTTGAGCCACAACTTAAATGTATTCAAATGGCACTGTATTGCATTGTTTTAGTAAAACGCCTCCTCACTTGCTTATCAGCCTTTCAGTTGATTTTACTCATGCGATACAGTTTAATAAAGCCCACAAGCGAGTGGCAGGCGTGCACATGAATGTAGATTTATTAAATATTTCAGTGTATACATATCTAGATAGTGGATAGATGTAAACTAACCTTCTTATCCTCTGGGGTCATCTGGGTCATCAGCATAGTTATATTTTCGGTGTTCCACACCCATGAATGACTGGTGAAATACTCCAAGACCATCATGGCTTTGTGGAGACGAGCGATTGTTTTCATCATTCTAAGCAATTAACAATGAAATTACAGTCAAATGCAAATTTGAGAGAGCATTGTGTAGATTGCTGTCATTTAAGAGGGAAAAAAACCCGCAACTCCCACAGCAGACTGACATTTGCAAAGGTAATGGTTTAAATAATGAAGGTGCACAGAAATCAAGCACATGGTTGACTGGTTTAAACTGAAAATAAAAGCCATAAGCCAAATTTAAAGAACTCTGAAATGCAGAGTCCATTCACTGTCATTGGAATTATGTAGTCCCGATAAGCAAATACAGTGTAGGTTAGTTCTGATTCAGTGGCTGATGCAAGTGAAAACAAGGTAGGTGTGTTGCAGTAATTTAAGTGGAGTAAGTGACGTAAAGCTAGCAGCACAGGCAAGTGAGTATTTGAAGAAGTCTGAGTCTTCAGAAAGCAATTTAGACTAGAGCGAATCTTTGCATGTTGCCATGTCCTTAAAGTAAAGACATTTTAGAGGCTGTGACGGTCTAGATAACCTTTAATTTAAACTGATGACTCAGATCTCTCCAGTGAAGGTGAGTGATTCAGAGCAACATCAGCATGGCTGATGAGTACTAGCAGAGAGCTTAGTTCATGACATCCCAATTACAATCATCTTTGACCCGGACAAATCGGCTCCCAAGCCAAATTCATTCCAAACCATTTGGCAGGTAGTTCTAAGAGGCACCTAATACAAAACAACTTTAGAATTTGTGTGAAATGCATATGGCTTGTAAGAATAAATTTAACAAAAACCGTGACAGAGGGTCAGTTTCACATGCAGCAGTTTACAGTGGAATTTAACTGATCAACTTTAGATGGATCAGGCATTCCCACAACACTACAATTTTCCACTGGGAGAGGATAGTGACAGCATGCATTTATGTCAAGGAAATAGTCCAAATAAAAAAAATCCCACACCTGTAGAGCAACCAAATGTAACTCTGTTTAACAAGGCACACGCCCCATGTGTCCCCCCAGACCCTTCTTTCTACACAATAACCCATTAAATGGGCTGTGACCTTACCGGGGCTTGTGGCCTGTGAGCTTCAGATAGGAGTCATAGAACAGGGCTGGCAGCGTGTGGCTGACAGTGGTCCAGTACTGATTAGTAAACTGATTGGAGCGCAGATTGACATTGGGCCTTCTGAAGGCCTGCTCTAAGGGATTGGTCTTGAAGGTCATGTTTATACAGTTCTCTGTAGGAGAGATGACAGGAAAAGGAGGACGTGATGAATGTACATTTCCTCCTCTCACTGACAAACAGGCCTGTTAACACCTCAACATCTGAAGTGTGGAAAACAAACCCCCCCCCCCCAAAAAAAAAAAAAAAAAAAAAAAAAAAGAAATCGCTCGAGTGGGCTCCGAAGGGATCTTCAGGTTGTAAGCCTACCCCCATCCCACCCTCCAGTTGAGCTTACTGACATTTTGGTAACCCTGCTAAAAACAAAGCTGAAATGGCAAGAGTGCAGAACCCATCGGTTATCCTTGTATACACACACGATAAAAATGGGCTATGCACTCTTCAACAAAACCGCATGCAAGCATCTGTCAACACTAGCACAGCTACATAAGACTACACAAACAGTGACAGAAGTAAAGCAGAGGTACGCGTGTAAGGGGAAATTTGGCATTAAAGCAGAACAGGCGTGGCACGTCTCAGGCGGCGGGGTTACCTGGGCTCACGTCCAATCAGCCTGAGGTACAGATCATAGAGGAAGGCCGGAGCCTTGTGGCTCACGGCAATCCAGTACTGATTGATTAGGTGATTGGAAGTGAGATTAACATTGGGCCGACGGAAAGCCTGCTCAAGCGGGTTCCTCTTGAATGTGGATATTACATGGTACTCTATGAAACAGAAGGTTGTTCAACACAAGTCAATGAGAAGTTAAATTTTTGCCGTCAATTTTTTTCTTTTTAAATTTGGCACCACGTCAAGGTTACTAGTTAGAAAGTAGAGGTTTACATTAATGTAATTCTGTAAGAAAAAAAAAATAAATAAAAAATTCGGTTGTCTGAAAAATACCTTAGGGCAGCAGCAAGGTCCCTTAATAGCAGTTTGAAAGTTTTGATAGTTCTTACAGGTGCCTCAGTTTAAGTTAATGTGGCTGTGATTTGCTTGAAGTCAATAAGCCAACAAGGCTTAAAAAACAACCCTAAAGCATTACAATCAATGTAGGAAGGGTTCGGCGAGCCACGGAAAAATAGATTTCAGTAAAATATAGCAGCCATTGTCTAGTGCCTTAGATTTGATCTGTTTAGGAAGTACGGCATCATTTTTAAAAGGCTAAATGGTATTGAGCAAGATTTTACAACAGTCACCTGGCTGTGGTTTAGCAGAGATCCTAGTATGTGACAGAAGTTATTAAATGCACAGATTAAAACATAATTTTCTTTTAATTGTTGCTCAGACAACAGATAGAACATACCAACTTCTCCCCAGTGAAATGGGTTTAGTCCACCAGTTGTGCAGTTGTATACTGGAATATTTTTAGGCCTGTGAGGGGGGGGGGGGGGGGGAGAGAAAAAATAAAATAAAATGCATGCATTTTACTGAGCCAGTCCAGAACAAATATTTAGGGTGTACTTACCGGCATGCTTGCTTTCCAGAGTACCAAGCTGCAGCAATTGTGTTGTTGATAACTACATCCACAGGTACCAGATCGGCCACAGCATCATTGGACGCCCTCATTGTACGCAGGATCCCCTTACCTGCCTATTCAACAGAAATTCACAACACAACTTTTAGTTCGTTAACTGGCTCTTATAGCCAGGCTTATTCAGATGGCATACAAATCTCAATTTAAGCAACACCATCACACCGAAAAGAGTTCATTAGTTCCCATTAAACCAATAATGCAGAAAGTAAAAATGACCAGTTTGTGTCCAACACCACACCTAGGCAAACCATCTGCATGGTTTCTCATCAATACTTACAGCAATGAATATTCCACTAGGTCCGTTGAAATTATCAATCCAACCCTGTAAAAGTTAGAACAAACACTATGCAATTAGATGAAACAAGAACTTCAGGCCTGAATAGTTGTGGAACCCACTAGCAGTGGCTTCACATAAAAGCAGTTAGGATTGACCTTAAAGACCTTTTTCAAATTCATCCTTGCGTTCACACAAAATGACTGCAGTCATGAGGTCTTGCGCTCAGAACAAATGGCACACAGTTGAAATCTGATACACCATGATTCTTTGCACCACTGACTGATCAAAGAACTGCTTACCAGACAGTTAACTGCATTTACTGTAAACTTCAAACCGTTAGATTAAGTCGAAGTAATAACATAATGGAGCAATGCTTATAGCAATTAAGCTCAGAGAGATGCAATTTAGACCTGCTCTTGTTGCATAGAGTACAACTATTCATTTTGGCTTCCACAATAACAGCAAGCAAACAGTTTACTTGTGTACCTTAAATTGTCTTTGTACATATAAAATATTGCAATGACAAATGCATTATCTTACAGCTGCATCACCCCCAAAACCCCTGTATGGCAACATGCATGATCTTGTCAGATTCATGCCAACACACTGATCTGCTGCTACAAGGGTAGCTCTAAACTGAATGGATCTTGACCATGAACTACTGCATCACTCGTGAAGAGTTGAACATTTCTAATCTGGGAAAGAAGAAAATACAGCCTTAAGTTTAATTACTCACAGGGAAAGGTTCTTTCCAGCTCGCTCCAACTATAGAGGGTCTGACAATTGCTACATTGAGGTCTCCAGCCTCCTGCTGCACCAGATACTCAGCCAAGGCTTTGGTGTAGGTATACGTGTTAGGACGAGCACCTATCAGTTTGGGGGTCATTGCTGATACCAGGTCATCATCCATCCATCTGGGAATCAAATCAAAACAGTTAATTTCACCTCCTTGCACAAATAGTGAATTCCATTAGTCCTAAACACGAAACTAAAACCCCCAGCCAGTACAAAAGTCCCCTCAAAACTGACTAACCACCCTACCGCATGCTCAATTATCTGACATAAGCCTATACAACCAAAACACATGACTAATTTATTAAGTCATAAATACGAGTAGCCAAATTCAGAATAACTCCAATAATCTAGTCACTGAAAGTTGCCTCCATCTTAATCTAGTTTCTACAACATAAGTGCTACCAAGTCATTTACTGGCTGGTTGTCTCTAAGCAGTCATGATTTATTGACAGAGCATCTGTTCACCTTTATAATAGACAACCATAAATTTAAAACACGCTTAACGATAATCCCAGACTACTGCATACTAGTGACTGGTCGTGTGCTATATAGCCATTTGATCTTACGCCAGAGTATTGATGAGTTTGTTGTAGTCTACAGGAGGAGGGTAGATGATTTCTTCAATTAGCTCTCTGTCACAGTTGGCATAGGCTGTGGAGACATGAAGGAAGACCTCCAGGTGCTTCATCTTGTGGGCTAGTGCCAACATCTTCTGGGTGGCCAGGACATTCAGCTGCATGGCATCTCTGACAAGAGAAATCAATTTGACATTTAATGCTGCAATTCAGCAGCTTCTTGTTTAAAATCCTCTACATTGGGTATACATAATTACTGCCAGCTCAAAATTCAGTGGCCAGGTTGCCAGACTTAAAATCATGGAGAATAGTTATGCTGTTTGTATTGATCTGCACAAGATTTAACTAGAAAATTAGAAATAGATAAGAAATCCAATAAGTGTACATGCAAAACTACAGGGCATATATTATAAGCACACCCCATCAAGCAAATCATTAGTATTAAAGAGCCACCTGAATGGCATTTTATTATTACAACTGAGCTACTTGTAGGTCTAACATGATGCTGTTGGCAAGGAAGCAAAGTGTTTGTAAGGAATTTATTTTTCAATTCTGTTGAAGAAATTTACTCACTTGAGTGGTTCATTGAAGCGGATAGTGGCAGCACAGTGGAAGATGATATTAACATTTTCAAACAGCACAGCCTGATCCTCTTTACTCAGATCCAGCTCTGGCTGTGTGAGATCACTGTTCATTGCAATGATTTTCTCAGCAAAGCCTGGCTGTTCATTTTGCAATCTGTCGAACAGCTGAGGACAAAATGATAAAGTTTATGTACAATAAAGTAGGCAATAAATAGTCACGAATAAGTAGACTCAACATAGCCAGGATAAGTGACACTTCCTGGATTGACCTAGGTTACTGAGCTCGTCGCAATTTGAAAGAAACACCTGAAGAATTGTAATGTGCTCTGGTGCACCATTAAACAGTTATGTGGATCCGCCATACTAAACAGTTGTAGCATACAACATAAATACCTTAGTGTGCTGATGGCCATGTCTAAGTGCCATTAGGAAAATTAACCATTTGTCCATATATCCACGTTCAATAATTTGAAAATAGTAAAGTGAGTTCCAATAGGTTAACCAAAGTTGTCATCTTATTTGCTGTTTGTCCAGCTCCTCAGTAAAGGCTTCAGCTTGCCATTTTTCCCGAGAACCTTTTTGCCAACTCAGTTTACACTGCACAGTCTAAAGACTAATAAATTAGAAGACGCATTAGACAATGGCAATTTTTTTTTTTTAACCATGTGTCTGGAGGTGCATTTTAACACATGCACAGGTCTAGGCAATAGAGTCTAAAAATATATAATTCTCATGTAAAAACTAAATTCATAGCAAGAGCAGCTACCAAGCTTGCATTTACAACACGACAACTCACCTTGCAGCTGATCATATCCACGATGCGAGCTTTGGGGCTCTGGCCTGCTTTGGACCTCACCATCACATAAATAGTTTTGACCTCTGGGCAGGACCTCAGCAGCTTCTCTAGGAGCACCTTAATTATGATAAGACCAGTGGAGAAACAACTCACTGACTGACCATACTTGCATCTCAATTATAGCTTCTGACCCATTTGTCCATTGAAACAGTAAACACACAAGAAGCTACGGTTCAAGAACAAAATGTTTCTTCCCCCAAATAATTTGAAAGGGCAGAATTAGACAATGACTGCTGTGTGGCACAGATTGTAGTAGAAAAGCACAAGCATGGGGATTCCTGGACCACCCACAACTCTTCACAAAACAATGGCATTTCCTTTTTAAAGGAGTCATGGTGTAGCATCATAAACAATGCGTCTGCGCTGTGTGTTTGCTGCTAGTTTTATACCTCCTGTCCTTTTAGCTGTTGCCTAGTGCTTGCTCAAGTTCAATTTGCTGGGTTTCCTAGAGAGCTGTATTTATGTTCTGCCTTCTTAAAGTGCCTTCAGACAACTTGTGAACTGCCACCATTGTGTGAGATATATAAATGTATTAAATTGCATGTACATTACATCTGCATAATGTAAGTTATTTAATTATTGTAAGAATGATTAAATATATTCTACATGTCGAGTGATAAGGCCCTTCAACATCATATCATTTTGAGTTTGTACCATTAGCTACTTAATTGTTCAGCTGCTACACAATTGTTCAGCTGCTACACAACATTACCTTGCCCATGAAGCCTGTTGCTCCAGTGATTAGCACATTTTTCTCTGCATAGTATTCTGGAATAGTAGCCATGATGTTTGCAGTCCTGTTCAGTGAGCACCGCAACACCTAGGGTAAGATAAGGGTTTAGTAGTACACTTAACATGAGAAAACTTTGAGAAAGTTTAATTTAGGGTTAGACAAAAGCAGTTTTAATCGCAACTCAAACAAGTATTACTGTAACGTTATCAGACCATATTTGTTCTTAAACCAATACTTCTAGCTGATAACAGGCCAATCAGGAGATAACTTAAGTTAATTATTAAATTTAAACAAACTTCTTAGACAGCAATTTTAATATTTGTGTGAGCTGTCAAGACTTGAGTGGGCTTAAAAGCTAATTCTGTGGTAACGCTGGTTCCAGCTTTAGTTGTCAGTTAAACCAGTTATTCAGCTTTGCACGCAGTCAGACAAGGGTGTGACGCATATTGCATTAAACAAAATTTCATTTATTAGAAAACTCAGTTTGTTCCACATTGCACCAGATAACTTCAGCGTAAGAGGTAATCGTATGTCTTTAGCTACTCTGACAGAAGCACTGCGAGCTCTGTGGAAGTATACAAGCAATGCTGCATCAGTGAATGTGCTGTACTCATTCTCTGGACGATTGCTCTGGGTCTCTGCAGATGTACATTTTGCTGCAGTACACCCTATGCAAAGCTCCAAATGTACTGTGTCAAAGTCTCAGCAGTGAATGACCAAGATGCACTTGACAAATTACCTTATGTTCTCATGCATACCTTTGGGAAAACACCAGGTGTCATGCATTATTTTATTTCTCTACATGTTCTTCTACTCCAGAGTTCAGTCATTGGTATAATCAGGAGTTGAAAAAGTTAAGTGACGTTACTGCTTCTTATGCACATGCATAAAAAGATAAATCAACTGCACTTAAAAGCCAAAACCTCAGACTTGCAGGGAACATGCAAAGCAAAAAAAGCCAAGAAACTATATACACAGAAGGTAAAGTGTGTCACCTGGTTTGTATTTGTACATGTCAGTCTAAGAAGCTAAGTAGTAGTAAGCTAAGTATCATATGCCAAAATCTAAATAAAGTTCCTGGTATTCAACTGGTTTAGCATTAACATACGGTTGCATGCTGCAACTTTTGGAAGCGGTTAAAGTAAGTAATTTAACTAGGAATAAAATAAATATGCCAAACATGTTTAATTGAATCCACGTGACAAACTAATATGGTCTTTAACTTTAGTTCTAGTTGTGAACGGATGCTATATAAATGATCTTGTCCTTGTCTGCATACTAACAAAGTCCTGTAATCTAATCCTGGTTGGGACCTGCTGTGGCTTTTGATCATGTATCAAGAATAGCTACTGTATCTTACAGTGAGCAAGTTGATCCCTAATGCCCTTTCTTCAATTTTAATAATTTATGCTTCAAACTGGGCACCTGTATTGGAGGTTTAACAGTCCTCAAACCATTTGAGAAGAGCAATTAAATGAAAACAGTTTAAACTGTCAAAAGACATTCATTAACCTCAGTACACACACACACAAATCTCTTCAAAGCAGATGTCTCAACCTCAATTTACCAACTACAGAGCGCCATCAGTCTTAAGGTGTCTTCTTTAAGATTCAGCAACATATTTTTGAACAAAGCAATAATTCCACGCTGTGCTACGATATTCATCACCACAATTACTAGAATTTTACCCATGGTTACAACATTTAAATACAATATAAACTGCATCTAGAGTACTTGAGTTACAGTAATTAATTCAGGACATGACATAACTAGACTAAGTATTGTATCATGAATGTGCTTTTCTTAAGGCTGATTTATCCTAATTGCTGCAAATAAGCAGCAGCTGAGTCAAATCAAGCGTATGGGCAATCAGTGTATACACGTAAGACAAGCACCCAGGGGCAACCAAGAGCACCTGTATTGACTAGAATGATCGTGTTAAGAGAATCAAAGAGAATTCACAGTGCACCATAACAAGAACTTTGCATCGAAGTTATGTATCTGAACAAATTGTGAGTAATTGAGAGAAAGAAAGAGAGAAAAAAAATGGAGATGAGTGCGTGTCCAACAGACACGCGCACAGGCAACAGACCCCGTGATTCTCATTACACAAAGCTGTCGCACATCATTAACAACCGCCACTGACTGTGTCTCCGCACAATGGGCGACGTTCACGACCACACATACTGAGATTTGAGCTTCGACAGCACTTAACGTGATTGGTTTAAAGCACAAGATAAATTAAAAGTGAGGTAGCTTACATTAAAGTGCCGCGTGTGCTGCTGGAGCTGCTAGCCCTTATGTTTCAACCACAAGTAGCTGGAGGCAATTAGGAAGATAATTAGAACTCTACTGTCACCGAGGGGGTGGAAGCAGTGTTGATACAGGGACTTCGTAGAAGTGATATTACCTGTAACTAGACAAGATATGTTCGCGAACTGGTCCCTAAATCAGCGCGTATCCCGGTGTTACATAGTCAAACATTTAGCGACCCTCCTCACCCATCTCTTCCTCCGTGCTTTCACGTTCCGAGCAGCGTCACACCCTTAATGTACGCTCCAAAAAAACTCATGAACGCTACAGCCAAATAAGCGCTAATTTCACACAGTTGTATGACGCAGTTCAGAAGGAGTACCTACTAGAAATGTCGACCTTTCCCCGGCTCTTCAACTTCGAAGTCTGGCGCGCGTATGCTGCGTCTGAGCAGCGATCACCGTCAGCGAAGAGACTCAGCAGGAAGCCGGAGACCTGACCGGATAAATGGGCCGCGTGACGTCAGCATATCGCCGACAAAGATATGTAGAAACACGAGCTCTCGCTCCTTCTTGTTTCGTGCTGTCTTGAGAAATAATGAAGAATGCTCACAAGGAGCTAATATTTTGGAAGCCACTGGTACAAAACACAATGAAGAAAAGTGATAAAGTTTTAATGTAGTTTGATTGAATTCACTCACTCACCTTCAACAGCTTTATACTCTACAGTCTATCCCAGCTGTAATTGGGTGAGAGGCAGGGAAAACCCTGGACACATCAAGTCCACCACAGCACAAAATAGACAAAAACATCGAAATCACCATGAAATTAAAAAGTCATCAAATAATTCTTCAAAATGTAGCGTTTTTAAAAATAATTTTCATTGATCATAACAAACATCTGTGTGTTTTCACCCTTGACCTTTGACAGGAATGGAGTTTTTTTGTTTACAGTCTGGCCCTCTTTGTATCACAACTTTAGGTGAACGTTTGCATATAATCTATCTATCTATCTATCTATCTATCTATCTATCTATCTATCTATCTATCTATCTATCTATCTATCTATCTGTCTGTCTGTCTGTCTGTCTGTCTGTCTGTCTGTCTGTCTGTCTGTCTGTCTGTCTGTCTATCTATCTATCTATCTATCTATCTATCTATCTATCTATCTATCTATCTAAAACAGCACCTAGTTCAAACTATATGTTTGATCAATTGTGAAAGAATAAATTACATGTTGTTTCTCTCACAAATTTAAAGTTTCATCCATAAGTGGTTAAGAGACATTTTGCCTTTAAAGTCATAGAATGTTACCTGGTAAATCTAACCTGCATTTACAGAATGATGCCAAGCGAGTTAGTTGTTTGCAGCAGGAAACATACTGTAAAAACAATTGTTCCCTTCAATACATGCCACAGGTGTGCATCTCTCAGAACTGGTTGTTTGCAGTTTTGAAAGAAGTGCAGGATATCAAATTTTACTCACTGCTAATTTTGCTGATATTGTGTATGGCTACTTTAGGGTTTCACATGCTCTATCTATTGAACATATAGCTGTTTTCTAAAAAGAGACATGATCAATATAAATAACACCTTTAATCAGAAGGACATAATTTAGCATCAAAGTGCATCAAAGGTTTCTTCATGTCTGTTACACAACACTAAAGATTAATCCAAAATCCTCAAGTGAAAGCCCTCTTTCTTTCCTACTATTGTACTGTATGTGTATGTATTTGTATTTGTTTTTTCAGTCTGTACCATGATCATAGGGGAATCAGTCTGATTGGTTTGATTTAATCAAAACAGGCAGATGATTGCCCTCTAGCGGTTAATGGTAAGTTTTTCTGTGAGCTTGTCCACTTAACAAGGATCACTCTTGTACTTTTCTTGGTTTTCAAACCTAAAAACAAGTATTTTATTTTCAAAATTATATATAATGCACAGTGGTAGTAAGGCATAAACAATGCAGTGCAAGTCCTATCCTGAAGCAACATCATGTACTTTAATAAAATGATGATCAGCAGGCAGTCTTTGGGGAATGAACAGAGGGGTATTGCACAAAACCAAGATAAGGGATAAAGATGGATTTAGAACATAGTCTTGTAGAAATTATCTTTGACTTGGTTTGCACAAAAGCAGGATCAGTCTATGGAGATTGACTCTGTTGTGCGTAGGGCAGATTCAGTGGCACAAAAGCAAATGAAGCTGAATTAAGTTTCTGTGGAGACTTATTCTCTGAATGCAGTGTGTCTTAGAGCAGGTTAACATTCAGGTTAAGTAAATTTTAGTGACTTATCTCGTACTGGAGCTGCCTGTTCTATTAAAAACAAAAATTTCTGTGTGTACATTTGACTTATTTTGCTATAAATTGATTTAAGTTTGTCTTATGTGTGTTAGTTGTGTGTAATTTTTAAAATTCATATATTAATTATAATTACCACCCGTCTTTGTATTATTTTTATTTATGAAGATTCCTGCTCATAATATTATGATTTGATGAATAAAGCTTTTAAGTGCTAAAATCAATCAATGGACAATAACATATGTTAGACACAATTTCTATTTGCATCATTTGTACAATATTACAAAAAAATCCATCACCAAACTATTCTTTTACTTGACTTTGACGTGACATATTTGTGGAAAGTTAACTAATCAGACAATTAACCAATTAATTAGTTTACAAATTAATAATTTGTTAACTAATTATCCTGAATAAGGCAAGATGAGTTTAATAGATTCCTGGATGTTTCACTTTAATTCTATTTTTGTGTAATACCCTCCTGAATGGGTATTAGTACAGTTTTGGATACATGTACATAATTTTTTTAAAAACTTCTTCAGACTTTGTCCTTGTTAAGTACTAGTCTCCACAAATAGATCCACGCCTGTAAGAAACAGAAAGATGAATTTAGTAAAAAAGTACAAAGGGAAGACTTTACTCTACAAAACTGTTTCCACAAAAATCAGAATGCTGTGTAACATGTAAATAATAAGACCATGCTACAATCTGCAAATTATTTACATTTTTCAGCATGTCATTTAAGATCCTCCGGTGGAGGGAAAGTGTGAGCGTTTGCAAGAAGTGTACCAAGACTATGAGTTGCCCACAAAAATAAGGCAGATAGTGTCTTGTTCTATTGATTGTGTCATGATCGGCGATCCGACTTCCGGTGAGAGACTCTTATTGTGAAGAGCCCGTTCCTGGATCTGCTTGTTCTCTACCCCCGCCAGCTTTGCCTATTCTGTTGATTGTTTTCACCTGTGTCTTGGTCTCTGCTCTGATTACTTAAGCCGGTGTTCTCAGACGCTTTGCTGGATCGTCATTCTTGACTATGGACCTGTGTCGCCAAGAAGAGCCTCCTGTTTTCGGACTGCCTTTCCGTTCCCTGGTCACAGTCCCAGAGATTCCGGACATTCAAGGCCGCATCTCAATTCTAGACTAGGTTACTGCAGTCTACACAGCCTACCCCTGGTTAAATTCTGTTGAGAATTTAGCTACCCCACTGGTTCTTTTTGCCAGTCAGATGAGCTTTCGGTCTTATGGTGCACCTGAACTCATTCCCTGCCTCTCTCCATCAGAGCCTTGCCTTATTTGGAAGGCGTTGAAGGCTCAGTCAGTGCCGCTCTACCCATCGCCGGACCGTTTGACTGTTTGTTGAAGTGGAGCATGGACTGTCTTTTGTTTGGTTCCCCCTCCTCCCGCCCAACCTTGTGTGGGTTTTGGAACTAGGTTGGGCCATCTGGAGTCCAGCCCTTGATAGAGGGCTCTCTCATGATTGGCGAATTGACTTAAAGGTGAGAGTCATATTGTGAAAAGCCCAATCTGCTTGGTGTCTACCCCTGCCAGCTTTGCCTATTCTGTTAACTGTTTTGACCTGTGTCTTGGTCCTTGTTCTGTCTACTTAAGCAGGTGTTCTCAGACGCTACTTCACCGGATCGTCACACTCTACTACAGACCTGTGCCGCCAAGAAGAGCCTCCTGTTTTCTGACCGCCTTTTCGTTCCCTGCGTTACTGTGAGTGCTATGAACCTCTATCCACAACTGGCGAGGAAGCTCCTCTGCAGAAAAGGCTCTGGCTAACGTCTATTTTGTTTGTAAAAACTTTTTGAGCATCCTGTTGTCTCATAGTCCGCCTGACTGTCCGGACTATGGACGGCAACCATCTGTGCACATTAGATTCGAGATGTGTTTTGTGTTCTGTCTGCACCTTCTCCACTCGGTTCTCTTGGCCGATTGCAATTATTGAAGAGAACCCACTGACAAGATGTCTAGCAGATTATTAATTCCCCTTATCTTCAGATTGTTAAACTTCTTAAATTAAGTCTTGGTTCCACCTGATCCTTATCCACCGCTGGTTCAGTCCTCACTTTGAACCAGTGAACCGTGACAGATTGCCTGTATTTATACACAGCCTTGTCGTTTCAGTTTTGGTTGCTGGTGTGTCACCATCCTTTATACAATACCTTTTTGTATAACTGTTTGACTGATGAGCTAGAGGTCAGGAAACTGGGTCAGTCAGCTGCTGTTTGCTAGTTTGATTTGTTAGATTCTGCTCTGCAGCAATTTTTTCTTATACTTTGTATCTTTAGTTTGTTGTTCTCCTGCTTGGCAGTGATTTTTGTTTTCTTGGTTAAATAGACTTTTGATGATTCACTTTTTTTTTTTTAAATGTGTTGCTGAAGGACATAGTCACAGAGGTGACCTAGAGTAGAACTGGTCATCTCTAAAATCCGACACCCTAGGTGCCACCCCAAAAGTCTTTGATTTAATTATCTAATTTGAAAATAGTGTTTAACAATCTTTTGCCAGTGTGGTAGGTTGTCTTGCCAAGCTTGTTTGAACAACCACTGCCCCTCTCAATTTGCAGCAGAGACTCACTAAAGTAATGTATCTCCTTTTCCACTCACTGTGACCTCAATAAATACTCAACCTTGTTTTAAATGACCAATTATCACATTTAAAGTGTGGTAATGGTAAATGGTCCCAGCTTTGCTCTTATGTAATCTTGGTCATCTTGTTCATCATCATGTTTAGCTTCACCTGTGCTTTTGTGTTCCTGCCTCCATAGTTAAGCCCTTCATGTTTGTTCATGTCGAATAAACCCTTGTGCATCATTCATGTCTATTAGTCTTGTTTCAGTTTTGTTTTTTTAACCCAGAAAGTCAGGCTGCCGACCCTAGAATCTCAAGTCTTGGTTGTCAAGTCTCGCCGAACTATGAATTTATGTGCCTTCGAGTGACTCCATGAGCGTTTGTAGTGTCTTTGCCCTCGTGAGTCGTAAAGTCAGGCCAAGAAACTGACTATCACTTGGTGGTTGAAGATATCTTTGAACAGTGTTTCTCCTGTGGCGGTTGAGCTTCCCTCCCGCCTGTGCTTAGGATCCCTTGACTTCATAGTTTGTGGTATCCAAGTTGTCTCAGATTTGATTTGATTTGATTCGTCGCTTCAACCATCAGGGAGATGGTTGAAGCGACGAATCACACTTGCCATAAGTTCTTCAGTTCTCATCAGGTGTTTCCTCCTTGCTCCGTGCTCCAAATTCCTGCCATCACTGCATCCCTCGTTGTCTATCCTCCCCCTTGCCCAAACAGTTTTTTTTTTGTTGTTGTACATATTCCCTAGGCTTAACTTATTCATGTCACTCGTTGGAAAAACCTTGAAAGTGAACACTATCTTCTGACTTTGTACGCTGCCACGTCAAGATGGCATCATACTTTAATAAACTTCCTTGCAACTAAGTCTTGAGTTCACCTGCTCCTTCCTCAGCTGGCCAAGTCATCTGAGGCTGGGCCAGAAACCCTGACAGAATGATCTGACAAAAAAAAACATGGGTCCTGCAGAACCAACATTCATGTTCTGTCAGGCATTGAGAATGTACTCTCAAATCAGAACCCAGGTTCGGCTCTAAGACCTCTGCTACCACAGCCACCTCCAGTCATTGTTCCAGCAGCGTTTCCAAGTTCAGGCACTGAAGGAGTGGCCACAACCCCCAAAATAGGACGTTACAGGAGGAAGGGTTACAGCATTATAGCCTCGGCATCAACTTACCACCTCAATCTAGGTTTACCTGGGCCGAGGACGCTGAAGAGGCCTGCCAGAAGCTCAAGGGGTTTGAACACATGTATGTGTTTAATATGTATGTATTTAAATAAAGTTTATGTATAATATTACTGTTACTTTTGATCAAATGTAGATTTTAAATAATTTTCAAATTCTTGCATTCTTATTATACATTTACACAGTACCCTGACATTTTTGGCAATACGGCTACACAGTGTTTTCTGTCACCCATGAGGTTGGCACTGGAGGTCGTGAGCACATGGGCAATGGTCTCGGGGGCCCTCCTGGTCCCAGGCCAGCATATCCATCAGCAGGTTAGGGTGACTCAGACAGGACTCTCCTTTCTCTGGCTTAGGGTTACACACTGGAAACAACAGCTCTGAGGGATGCAGAAGTAGACTGGTAAAAAAAGGTCTAATTGTTCTTTATTTCTGCTCATCTAGGATGGCGATTTTTAGTAGTGCTGTTACACACTGTCCAAAACTAATCATTGAAAATGTTTCCTAGCCTTAGACTCTGTCTTGTATTAATCTTAGACCTGGCCCTGTGTATTTAGGCGTGGATGCAGGATGAATTGCTATCAAATAACATGCAGTACATTGATGAAGAAGATCATCAATTTGTGTTGCTCACCAAGGTTTTTACTTAAATCAAAATGCAGTTCATGTTGACAGGTAGGTCTATTGTTCCAGAGGATAGTGACTTTTTGAGTAAATATACTATTTATAGTAGACCTACCCCATGTGAAACAGATATGGTAGTTTGATATGGTAGTTATCTGGACAGATATCAACTATATCTGTTGCAACACTGGTTAAACAAACCAGATTTCTGTGCAAATGCTAGTTTACGAACAGTCTGTTACAAAACAAACTCGCCAAACTAGTTTCAAGTTTGGCAATAATTACATTGCAGTCCAGAGCAGAAGGAACAGGAAATGATGTCAGTGGATGTGGCAAGGGTGAGAAATCTAAAACAGGTCCTCATCAAAAAAACAAATACAAAAAAGGACAGAATTGTTGCCTTCAGCTTAGTCACATATTATAATACAGTGTTGATAACTGAAAGACTGGGGATCTGTCTATCCATCCATCTATGGAATAATTGACTTGGCACATCTTAGAGGGCAACCAAAAGATTTTCAGTCAGTTCTAGTAGTGTTACAATACTAACCGTTCTTCTATTTGTCTGCTTTTAGCTTTAACACCTACAGAAGATATAAAAGTTCACTTGTAGTCTCAGTCAAACCACAACCTCCAACCACAAGAAGTAAGTTGAAAATAGGTAAAGTTGCCCTTTAAGTGAATTTATCTGTGTCTCTGAGGATTTCACTGCTAAAGCTCACCTTGTTGAAAAGCACAGCAAAGGTCTGGCCTGCAGTCACCCTGACCCTGACAGATAGTTCCCTCTGTTCCTTTAGTGGCGTTGATGGTACACTGGCCCCACACACACATTTGATCTGAGCAGCACTCCTCATCCTTAGTGCAGGGCTGAGTCAACAAACACATTCTGAGTAGTACATTTTGATGACACCAAGCATGACAGATGCTTATTGAAATATTTCTGACATTTAGCTCTAAGTATGGCATTTTAACGCAAAATTTGTATAACTTAACAATTTAAATGAACATGTTTTGTTTGCAGTTGTTATTAACCCTGAGGGCTATTAAATTTGTAATTAGATCTTCAGCTATTATCCTTTCTCTGACATTTAGGTTGACATGTACAGTTATTTAAACTTCACATTTTGCATCTTTATATATAATTTAATGCTTTATCAGTAATATGTCACAGTTGATTTGTCTATGCAAGTTACAGCTTCTACATTACACAGTCATCTGATTCATTATTAAAAAAAAAATCGTGCAACTTTAAATAAACAACTAAAAAGCACATAGCACAACATCAACTGACTCCTCACCATATCTGTTGTAACGCAGGGCAGGCACTTAGAGTTGTCAATCTCATATAGGCAGTATTTGTGATCACCACAGTCTTCGTCAACTATGCATTCCTGGAAAGAAAGATTTCATAATTAAAAATTCTAACAAATCAAACTTCAGTGAATAAACTCATTAATGTGAAATTGCTACACCCACATGACCCAAATCATTTGTTGTGTTAAATCAAACAGTCCAAAGGCAAAACTTTCCAATGGCTGACCTGAAGCCATTATATACCTTGACTGACCACAGCCTCCTGCAACAGACAGAACTTTGCAGTAGATCGTAGTGTCAAATGTAGTCAAAGCAGCTGGTCTGCTGAACAAGTCCCTTTCACTCTGTATCACTCGGCCCATTGGCCAAGAGTTCTGAGGTGCTGTACTGTCCATAACAATAACAAGGTCTCTATGAAGACCACTCTGTAACAGTGTTGGTATACACCATATTTTCTTTGGTATATTTAACAAGCATCAAAAAATGACCACAACATCATATGTGTGGAGAGGGGTAGAGAGAGTGAGTCTCAAGTAACCAAGACCCCCTATTATCTGGGAGGTAATCAAAATGGCATGTGGTAACGTTACAGTAATACTTGTTTGAGTTGGGATTAAAACTGCTTTTATTATTTGTCTAACTTTCTCAAAGTTTTCTCATGTTAAGTGTACTAACCCAGATGTGTTACTCAAGATGGCGGCTATGCGCGATCTATGTGTGTGTGTCTGTGCGCACATTTTGTTACGATAAAGAGTGCATGTTTTGGCACTCAGAGGAACAATACTAAAATCAACCACAGATCAAGAACACCAGCTCTGATGTTTAACCACAAGGTAGCAGTGCATGATTGCGTGGCTTGTCTGCTTCGTCCTGTGAGGGTCAATTTGCACATCTGGTGGGAGAGTTGCATGAACAGCGACCCACAAAAAAACACATCAATCAGAAAACAATACGCAGCGGTACAGTGACTGAAACAATTAAATATCGACAAGAAATTAACTGACCACCTCTAAAGTTCTTAATTCTCTGCTCAGACTCAAGGAGTTTGTCTCTCTATTACTATGAGCTGACTCAGCCGGTGTCCTGGCCTGATCCTCCGAAAGAAAAGGGGTACGGTTCGATCTGCAGAGATCCGTGTTGCTGCACCTTTAATCACTGCAGTCCAGTTCCCCGTGGCAGACTCGTGCTCGTGGCCTGTTCTTCCCATTAATCTCATACTGGGCCGGTGTCCAGCTTCGTAGTGGCTTGGCGACAGCTTGTCGCAATGATTGTGCGAGTGAGCAAATTCAGCAATGCAGATAAATTCCTCTGGGCAGAGTGTGATCGGGCTCATTCCTTTTTGCTGCCATTCTTCAGCAGAACACTGCTTTGGATGGAGGGAAAGTTGCTTCAGTGCATCAGTGGCCCACTTCATTGTCAAACACTTCTTTTCCACTGTAGAATATCTCATCTCTCTGCCCAAACGTTTCTCCCTCCACCTCCCGTAATAACACAGCCCCCAGGCCCACTCCAGATGTATCTGTTGGCAGAATAAATGGTGCCTCAAAATGCTGACTGTGCCAAAGTGACTCATTGTAGATGGAGTCCTTCATCTCTCCAAAAGCTTTGTCACATTCCTCCATCCATGTTATTTTGTTGGGTGTCAAGGCAGAATGATCAGAAAAGTAAGGAAGAAACTTCCTATACCACCCCACCAAGCCAAAAAATGTTTTACCTTCTTCTTTGTGGTGGGGACTGAGAAGGATCGCCTACACTTTCTCTGTTTGAGGTTTGATCTTGCCACACATAGCCCAGGTACTCTACCTCCCACTGAGCCACAGCACACTTTCGGCGTTGATGGTTAGCAGACGTATGCTCCTCCCAGGACTGACTAAATATAAAGATAACCACATCATCCAGATATGCAGCTGCAACTTTTGCAACATTCCTCAGTACATGGTCCATCAGCCTCTGAAAGGTAGCCGGTGCCCCCTGGAGGCCAAACACCATTACTTTAAACTGATACATATCGAAAGATTTCAGTTCTCTGGCCTCTCTGCCAATGCAACCTGCCAATAGCCTTTGCTCAGGTCCAAAGTGGTGATGTACTTCGCTCCCCCGACTCTCTCCAAGAGGTCATCAATTCTTGGCATATGTGAAACAGCGTTCAGATATCTAAAGTCAATGCAAAATCTTAAGGACCATCCACTCACTGCATACATCACTTATGCCCAGCTACCAACTGGACCACCTTTACTTTAACACCAGTACCAAATACTTCAGAATCCTGTAAGAATGGTACCACATCCTTCTGTTGAGACATTGTTAAGTGAGAATGGTCAAATAGATTCAAAGCCCCTTTATTGACAAGAAAGAACTTTTCTGTTACCTCCTCATCCTCATTTACAGCACAGACAAGAAATTGCTGGCGTGCAGGCTTCTGGTGGACCTGAAATGCCTTCAGC
Organism: Macropodus opercularis; assembly: GCA_030770545.1. Lineage (NCBI taxonomy): Eukaryota > Metazoa > Chordata > Actinopteri > Anabantiformes > Osphronemidae > Macropodus > Macropodus opercularis. Next base: position 3,594,513 of record CM061094.1, on the reverse strand, counting down.
AGGTTTACAGTTGCAAGAAAAAGTATGTGAATCCTTTGGGATTACATGGATTTCTGCATAAATTGGTCATAAAATGTGTTCTGATCTAAGTCACAACAATAGAAAAACACAGTCTGCTTAAACTAATACTGCACAAACATTATATTTTGTCATGTTTTTATTGAACATAACATGTAAATATTGACAGTGCAGGGTGGAAAAAGTATGTGAACTTAGGCTAATGACTTCTCCAAGAGCCAATTAGAGCCAGGAATCAGCCAACCTGGAGTCCAGTCAATGTGATGAGATTGGATGTGTTGGTTAAAGCTGTCCTGCCCTATAAAAATACACACCAGTTTTGAGCTCTCAGAAGATCTACAGTCAAGAATTGCTGACTTGCATGAAGTTGGAAAGGGTTACAAAAGTATCTCTAAAAGCCTTGATGTTCATGTCTGTCTACAAATGGAGGAAGTTCAGCACTGTTGCTACTCTTCCTAGGGTTGTCCTGCAAAGATGACTGCAAGAGCACAGCACAGAATGCTTAGTGAATAGAAGAAGAATCCTTGAATGTCAGCTAAAGACTTACAGAAACCACCACGGAGGAACCCACTGATGTCCCAAAAAAATATTGTGGCATGTTTGAAGTTTGCAAAAGAGCACCTGGATGTTCCACAGCGCCTTTTGGCAATATATTCTGCGCACAGATTAAACCAAAATTGTTGTTGTGAGTTGTGTAGAAAGAACAAACAATGCTATGTGTGGAGAAAAAAAGCACAGCACTCCAAAATAAATACTTCACCCCCACTGTGAAACATGGTGGATGGGGCATCATGGTTTGGGGCTGCTTTGCTACCTCAGGCATAGACTCGTGTATAAGCTTTTGGCAGTTCAAGAAACTTTCCCTCCAGTGATGCTTACCTCCAGTTCTGAGACTATGTTACACTCACCACTTTCTCCTGGCCCATGGTTCTAAAAGGAATGTGCTAACAGCATATGCTTCTGTATTGCTCTCAGAAGGCTTAAAATTGTTTACAGACACTCTGTGAAGGATTGTGGGAGGTTTAAATGTACACTTTGAACAGGATATCCTGTTATGACCGTCTTTAGTGATGTCTCCTGTACACAAACAGTTGAAACTGATATCATTTTCCTTTAAGAAGCCTATTTTCGTTTTGTGGGGCACTCTTTCCCTCTGTACGCACACCATAAGAATATGTAATCTTCCACAAAGAGTACAGGTTTATTCCCTTCTTTGCTGCTTTAAGCCTTAACTTTGGTTTGCGTGTTCCTTTATGGTTTTTAATGGACAATCTCGTATTATGTTATAAGGTCTCTCTGCATTTGGTTTGCTAGTTTGGGTAGCTGTAACAGTCAGGTTTAGGAGCCAGGTGTACTGGTGAGATAGCGTCTTGCTCACAGTGATCCTAACAAATGCAGTTCGTTCTTGTCTACACTGCACCTCAAATATGAGTTGAAGGCACGGAAGTATGATACAGAAATAAAAAAGCTAGTGTTTACTATCTCTTTACTCAATGGGTGTGCACTAGAGTGGAAAATCGCAGAGTGGGAATGAGAGGTGCTCACTGTTGAACCATTTGAAAAGCGCAAAGAAGCTATTCTTTCTTTTTAATCCTTCTGCTCATCGCAGAGAGGCTGCAGCCCCATCGCTGACTTTAATTCTATACGCTGGGAGATTGTACTCATTGGAAGAATGAGATCCTATGTGACAAATTCTATGAAGGCCTTGCTTATCACATAAAGGATGAAGTGGCTCAAAATCTGCCTTAGCTATCACTACTGGCGCTTCTGATGGTGGTTTAAGACCATGTATTAACTATATTACTGTCAAAAACAAGTATCCCCGACACCTACAATACAACAGGAAGTGACATCATTAGTTGTAGCAAAGGCAACGCATCAAAAGCCTGACTTCTGTTTGTCATTCGGCTCAGTAACTCTTCAAGAAAGCTTCATTATTAGTCACTCTGGTGAATGTGTTTTTAAAGTGTCTGTATGCTTACCATGCATGTCTGATAATAACACACACTGAAGGGGATGACACATGGGATCTAACCACAGCCAACACACACAGAACTTGCTTTGTAAAGATGCAGGCAGTGTTTTCCTCCGTTCCTCTGGCGAACACTTTCTGGCATGCTTTCAGGGAAACTTTTCTTTCCACTCATTCTCACCTTAGACTGCACCTCCACCCCTTCTTAGCAAACTCGCTTCTACTGTAACTCAAACACACTTTTGACTGTATATCACCCTGTGTTTTCTATATGTACACATCTGCAGAAACTGACATATTTTAACTTGCAGTTACATTTTCTATGAGATGAGATATGAATGAAGCTACACAGAGACATTGGAATTTACAAATAGAGAGGATAATAGCCTACAGTCATCTTAATAGGTACCAGATGACTACAGCTGTTATTGGTCTCACAGGCGTACTAGTAAACTAAACCTCAATGTAAAAACCTTTTTTAACAAATTACTTTGCAGGAAAAAAGAACAGCAACATCGAGTGGAATACTCTTAGAGGAATAATGAATTCATGTACGGATTTAAGCCAAAGTGCAGCTGGCCATGCTTGACCTGCATTTATGTTAATGCTGTTTTCACAAACTACGACATAAATCATCCTGGATTGTCATTAACAATACTTAGAACTGAGCATGGTCAATATGTGGCTGCTACTCTGTCAGCACACATCATAATATCAGTCCTCTAGTAAATATCAGTACTTGTAAAACATACTAAATTCATGTTCAGGTACAAAGATAACATCTAACCTAAACCTCTAATACTGTATTAGTATTATGATGGTTAACTACCAAATAACAATATGTGAGTGAAGATTGTCATTCATCCAGATGAGCTTGTCTGGAAGTTGACTGGACTTCACTTCTAGACTATTGATGATGTTTACAATTGTAAACATGATGATGTTTACAATTGTCTAGCATCTCGTCCACCTTTAACAGCTGTCTTTCAACATCTGGGAAGTAAACACACCAATTGCTGAAATTTTAGGAGAGGAATGTTGCCCCATTCTTGTCTTATGCACAATTGCTGCTTAAGACAGTCCTTGGCCTTTGTTACCAGACTGTTAGTTTTATGATGTGCCACATGTTTTTTATTGGTGAAAAGTCTGGAATTCAGGCAGGCCAGTTCACCACTATTCAGGACTTAGAAGTAGTTTAGCATTGTCTTGCTGAAATGTGCAAGACCTTCCATGAAAGAGACATATTTTGCACTAAAACACTGACGTACTTTTCAGCATTGATACCACTCCAGATGTGTAAGTTGCCAACACCATAGAGACTAATAACGTTGCATAACATGACAACATCAGACATGCAGGCTGTGCCTGCTGATAACAAGCTGAATGGTGCCTATCCTATTTAGTCCATAGGACATGGTGTTCAAAAATGTTCATGTTTTCAAAAATAATTAATTAATAATGAATTTGATTCACCTGACCAAAAGACAGCTTTCCATTTGACCCATTTTAAATGAGATTTGACCTACAGAACACATATAATAATCACATATGGATTCTTAATTTCTTCAGTTAAATGTTACAGCTTCAACATCCATTTGTGGATTACACAGAGCTCTGTCTTCACGGTGGTTTCTGTAGGTGCTTCGTATCTCACTCATGCAGTGATGTTCAGTAGAAAATCCTGCTGTCTTTGATGTAGTGCTGTCTGAGGGCCAGGAGAATAAATCAAGCATCGAGTTTTGACCTGAACCTCTAAATATTTGGTGATATTATATACAGTATATGATGATCTTTGCAATTTTATGTTTTAACATTTTTTCTGAAAAATAAACTGGAAATAACATAATAGTGGTCAATCCATAACAATATCATTCAAAATTGTATGAATGTACAGCACAGTACTTGAATTAATGTATATTAATTAATGCCTGGCTTCTCTGGCTGCTCGGTCAATTGCTTGATATACTCCACCCCCAAAATGGTCATCCTCTGTCATCTATATGCCAGTCCACAGACTCCAGAGCCCAGTTTCCACAGTGTCTCCAGCATCCTTGTTCTTTGATTGTTAGTACTGTATATAAACTCCCCTCTGCCACACCCCACTTTAGTGTGCTTCTGCCATCATCTATGCCACACAATATTGCTACTTTTGAACTGACTTCCATTTCTTTTATGGTAAGTCTATGATAATCACACCACGTGCTCTCTTTATTCTTGCTGCCATTCTCCTTTATTTAGTGCCCATGTTTGAAGGGTCTTAACCATTCTCATGTTTAGTGGCATTATTGCCTAAATTTGTTCACATGTCAGTCTTCTTCTCTAGTCTTCTTGTTTAGGGTAAACCATGTACAGCAAAGGACAAACCAAGTAAAAGAGGGGTGTGTAATACAGGGGTTTTGTGTTGTGGTTTTGTCATCTGGTGCTCTTTTGCCATTGCTCATTAAAAGCTTTCAGACTCCATGCTCTGGTTCTAGTACTTCATGTGTCTGCTCTTTAAAGACATACAGTACAGCTGCCATCTTAAGTGAACCATGGCACTGCAATTCAATTCCAGTACCTACCACAACCTCAATGATACATAATAATATAGTGGCATTATCACCTTTTAATCACCTCACTGGGTTGATTGTTTTTTGTTGTTGTATCCAGTTTACTACACTACACAAGTTTACATGTGCAAGATAAACTAGAAAAATAAGAGACCTTTTTTTTATCTATGAATTAAAGTTACAGTTTCTACAGACATTTTAGAAGCAGACCATACCCTAAAGGAATGCAGACGCAATGGATTCCTGGGCACTGTTATATTAATAGCAGCAAGCGCTATTAACATAACCGCTTTCTGTCCAGCAGCCAGGAAAGAAAAACCTCAAAACCATTGCTGCTACAGTAGGTAATGTGGTAGCAGCAATAATGACCTAGATTCTCGTTGGCTTCCTGTGATAAGTATAGGGTATGAAAAGCATATAATAGGCAAGTTTGTTGGATGACTTCATTCTTTATTTAAAAAAAATTCTGTTTCATTAAGTGCTCTGAGTAAAAAGGGTTACAAATGTGAAAAAACATATGACATATGCCCACTGGAATGTAATAAAAAGTGATAAGAACTTAAGCTTCTCATTGCATGGGGGTGGAGTTTTTGTTTTGTCTGAAAACTAAAAAAGGTTACACTGTCCTACACAAAAGTCAATCAGCTGGACAAGCCCAGTCAGTGGGTTATATTGCTAAAAGCTTAGATGAAATTCTTGTGGGATCCACAACATGATCAGATATTTTTTGTATTCTAATCATATCAAAATCAGGACAGAGAGAAGCCCAATTATCAGGACGTATGAGCTAGAGCGCCTTAGGTGTCAGGGTGTTCTGGAAATTGATCATTACTCACATGATCCACACTGTTCCACTGACCAGAGATTTCCATTTGGGTCTGTACAAGATGAGTCTGTCCTGTTTTGTTGTTTGTTTCCTGTAAAAAAAACTATGTTGAAACAAACTGGGAGGGCAGAAGCCAATCAAAGACACTAGACAGCAAAATGAAAACGCACCTTGTCAGTCACATCAAGGACCTGAACAGCTCTGTCTACGTTTTCTACCATCTTCTTAGTCTCAAGGTGGGTGTTAGGATGTAGCTCCAGTGAGGTTAAAGAAGATTTAGCACTCTCAGTAGTTATCTGTTGAATTGGATATAGGATACATGTCAGATATATTCATAAACAGCATACAAGAAAGTATAAATTACAGTATGTGAAGTTTCCTTTCTATTCATGAAATTTCTATATAGAGTAGTTGGGAAGTCCTCAAGGTTAACTTTTCTTACTGTGCCAGTAGTTCAGAAATTGAAATCCCTACTCCAGAGAAAAATGGTTTGTGCCTAAATATGTGGAGGTTTAGTTAACTTAACCTTTTCTTTGATTCTTTCTTTGTACTTACCGCACAGTCTCTGTTCTGACCAGCTGCTGCTAAAATGAGAAATATTAAAAGTACTCCGAGTTGATGTAGGTCAGACAACTATGTGTGGTGTTTCAATAGATACATAAGTATCAGTAGATACTGATATTTGCGAAATTGGTACTGATTTTGCACACTGGTATCTTTTTAACTGGACTCTCCGCTATACTGCACTACATTTTTGTGAATAGAAAAATGACGCAGACCTGGTCCACAGCTTCCTCCAGTATGTGCTGGGTATCCTCCATCAGCTCCTCCACCTCTCGGAACATGTCGTTCAGGCTGACAGGGTCGCGCTCCAAGGCGTCCCGTAAGATCACTGCCCCGCTCCGCGAATAGCCGCCGTTTGCCCACAACAAGCACAAAGTGAAAGACACAGACAACAGCATGATACCGGACATCTTTCCTTTTCTTCCTCCTCCTAGGCGCTGCTGCAGTGTGGGAGTCTTGTCTGTCTAGCCAGCAGCAGAGAAGTGTGACGCACCAAGGGCGCACAGCTGCACACTGCGCCGTTTTACTTGGAAAGTGTGAGGAGCGTGTTGGGCTTTTTGTTTTTTGGGTTTAATGAAAGGCGTCCATTTTAAGAATAAATGTTAAAATCCAACTACCTGTGGCTTTACACTTATGGTCTGTAAAGATGTGGAATATAAAAAAGTTGTTTGAATACCGGAAGTGACCCGTAAGGGCAGACTTATCCAAAAATAAAATCTAAATATATACAACAATAATGTAATCGAATACATTTGGCGTGCATTGTATAACGCATAGAAATTATAATGTCCTCTGGATTTACCTCCGGGTTTGGTCCCGTATTCTGAAAGGTCCATTTCCTGTTTTCACCTCCACCACCTGTATCAACTTTACTTTCGTTCTTGGGTGTTTAACTATTCTCTTGACACAAAGGTCAGTGTAACCCCCAGGGACATTCAAACGCATTTTACGTTAATTTACTTTACTTTACGTTAATTTACTTATTCAAACTTTTTTGATTGCTGTGTTAATGCATATGACATACGTTTTGGCACAACTGAGTTGGTTTTTTTTGGTTTTACCTTAAAATTTCAGCTCCTGCAGTAACACATTGTATACACCCAGGCCATGTAGACTGTGTTTTGTGCTTTGCATTTCTTTACTGTTTGCCTTGTTTTTGTTGTTTTGTCATAGTTTGTCTTGCCACAGTCCAAGTTTCCAAGACCCTATCCAGGACTTGTACAATCTCTCTCGTGCTAAAGATGGCCATAAAGGTGCAAAGCCTTATTAAGAACAGAACAGCTTGCTGAGTAAAATTCAAACCAAATAAATGTGAGTGAGAATGGTTGTCTGTTTATATGTGTGGTCCTGTCATGTACTGGCAACCTGTCCAGGATACACCCCACCTATTGCCCAATGACAGCTGGTGTAAGCGTCAGCACCTGAGCAAACCTAAACAACAATAAGTGATACATACTTACAGTACGGGGCCTGTCAAGCATCCATAATGCTTGTTTTCATAAGGGTTGAGGGATCCAGTCCCATTTGTAGCAGGGTTCAACATGCTTGTGGTTTTTGTGACAGTTAAAAGGGTTAATTAGGTTATAAAGCACTATGGTCCACTGTGAAGCCTCAAATGTCAGAGAATATTGTGCTTTTGAAATCCTGAGAAATAATAAATCAACTACTTAAATAAATTATGATTTTATATTTAAATAACCCAAATGTCAGTGTCACATCTAAATAAAAACAGATGCTACAGTCATTCAGGTTGTCATGGCAGAGCTTCACCACCTGAGGGCAAAACGGAAAATACAGCCAGAGCTGAAACTGGGAAGTGTGTGTTTCTTATTATCTGAATGAAAACAATTCTGCACATTCAACGCATGGGGAGTTTGGACATTTAATGCAGAAAACTAAATCTTTTGTGTTAAATGTATAAGGTATGGTAAATGGGAAAAGATTTTTGGCATCCTGGGGGGATGTTTTTCATAGGTTAGTTCTCCTGAACAGGCAACTATTCAAAATCAGCATCTGTCTGATATTTCTGCTTCCTTGTGTAAAAAGTAAAGAAAAGGTTTAGAGACAGATCAGATTGTTAATTATTATAATTTTTTTCTCGAAATTATAGCCTCCTGCTATTAATGAAATTATATTGTGTCCAAGTGTGACCAGATTCTCAATGAGATCTGTTGGAGGTCTACTCCAGGAGGTGGATTTTGGTTAATTTATTGCAAATTTCTGCTTTGGGTCTCTGTCTTGCTGAAAGACAATTAACATTACTGATACATAGATTCGTGTTCACATATCTAATTCCTTCTTCAAAAATTTTAAATACTTGATTTAATTTTTAAAGCCTTGATTAACTTGTTGTTGTTTGTTTTCTTGTGATTTGTATTGATAAAATGTAGGTATTGTGCTAATGTAAAGATATAACATGTGTGTCTGGTTAATGGGCATCTTACACATATAGACAAACAAACCTATGGGCAATTTAAAACCTCCAAATAACCTGACAGCAGGTTAGTTGTGGGAGGAAACTGGAGTACTCATAAAAACAATACGGTGGCCTGTAGTACATGTTCATTTAATTTTTTTTGCTTGACCATTAGGAAAATAATGTGAAAAAAGAAAACAGTTCCTTCAATTTAGAGCTCACGTGAAAAAGAAATTGGCTTTAAATTTCAAAGATCAAAAAGTCAAATCTTCTTTAATTAAATGAGTTTGGGCAAAAACGAAACCGTTTCAAATTTATAAGCTCATAGGCTAAGAAATGTACCATGTAAAATTACAAAGATACACAAAGTTAATCACATGCCTAATGGTGACACTGATTGACCTGAACTAGCTCTAACTGCAACCTTTATCAAAAAAATTTAAGCCTAGTTTTATTCTATTTTTTTTAGCAGAGAGCTGAACTGGGAGAAGGTTCCACAGGAGAAGAGCTTGGTAGCTAAAGGCTCTGCCTCTGGAAGCTCTATGAACCCCACGTAGGTCAGCGCTCTGAGAACAGGAGAATGAAACTTTCTATTGGGAAGATATAGAACTACCTCTATGTGGTCTTTATGACATGATGAATCTGAGTAGGAGAAATACGATGTCTCTTGCTAATTCAGAAATCTGGCTGCAGTGTTTTGAATTAACTGGAGGCTTTTTTAGCAAGTTATTGGGGATACTATTATAGTCCAGCCTGGAAGTATGATTAACTCAGAGTAGATATCAAGGCCAGCATTAAGTCATCTACTAACTAACCATCAGATTCTATAATGTATAGACTTATTTTTCAGATGGGCAACAATATCGAACTACATCCGGTGTTCGACACAAAATTAATGAGCTTTATTGTGGAACAGGCTTTCCGGAAGTTGTCTTTTCCACGTTGGGACTTGATGCCAGTCTACAACGCTGAGCTCTTCACACTCATTGGCGTCTATCATGTGAGCTGCAGGTCACCGAAAGAGAAGCGCGGCGTTCTTATTTAGTTAATGCACCGGTGAGGACAATTTGTGGCGTCTGGTACCGATATATTGTGAGCAAAGCCTGGAGGATTCTGTTCTTTCATCGGCATCGGCTCTTCATTTCAGACTAAGTTTGCGGGGTGAGTAGTTGACAGCCGCGCTTAGGTCTCCGAGCGTGAGTTCACCATTGAATGAGAATTTTATTTTGTAATAGTGCTTAACATACTGAGATCACGCTGTCAGTGACTTAGTTTTCTCTTTAGAAAACAGTTGTTAAATTATTAATCACTGGGTGAAACCGCTCTGCAGCATGAGGTGAGGCGGGCAGGGCCACACAGGTTAATGTGCAGCTGGTTTATTAAAATTAATTTGCGTCATTTCAACTCAAGTCTTAAACCCTTGAATCGCACATGATTTTCCGCTGTTAATTGTACGTGTTCTCCTTTAGTATACAGTATAGACACGGTATACTATACACTGGAGCTACAACAAATAAACTAAGAAAAACCGAGAAAGACAGACTCAGAAGATAATTAGAGATTTATACTCATGTGGCAGTTAATTATGCACATCCAGTTAAATCAAATGTATTCTAATATAAAACTACATTCTGTAAATGTTGGTTCCCACCTGCAGTTGACTTCTGTGTGTAGCATGTGTCTTCAAATTCTCTGAAACCCAGTCAAGCATAGAGACTCTTCTCATCTTCACTCCTGTAGCTTTGGACTGATGTTTCGTTAACAGGATATAGTTGACAGCCTAAACCTGGCCAGTATGCTGAAAGCAGAATAGTAGGTGTTTGGCTGCTACTGTTCTGAAGGACAACATGTGGGGTTTCCCCTGTGAATGAATTTTTATTAATATATTCACACTGTACATAAGGTTTATGAATTGGATGTAAGTAAGCACTGGGAAGAGACATTTTTGTAAGTAGCTCTCAGGTCCAGCACTTGGACTAATCCATTTAGATGGTTTAAACAGTGAATTGGACTGAAAAGGCTTGTGTTACTGCTGCTGGATCCCTGTCAGTTCTAAAGATGTTTTCTGGTAACCTGTATGTAGAATTGTGTTTGACCATTAAAAGAATAAAACAGTCACGTGAAAAAAGAAAACCAATGGCTTAAAATTTAAACCTTGTATGAAAACTTAAAACCCTTGAAAAAAATGAAGTTTTTACAAAACTATTTGATCATGATGTTTTGATCTTGGACATCTATTAATCTTTTGTGGTCAAGATACAGATTGCACTCTATATGACCGTGAATTGTCCCTTAATGAGTTGCTCTCTTTGCTAAGTTCAAAACATGCTCTTACTACTAGCATTCACTCCCTTAGGCATAAACTGCAGAAGCATGGTTTAATTTGGTGCATGTTGGGGTAATCTATCATCATCCTGTAGAGACTATAACTTAGCTGAAGTAGTTCTGTGTGTTCATTTCTTAAGCATCTCAGAAATAATAAAAATATTTAAACATATGAACCAGAATGTAGTGGATTATACGTGGAGCTACTGGGACCCTTAAACCTAAAGACCCTATTCTTACTGTAGTTTTCATTTACTACCACCATCCCTGTCTTTGACATCTGTGTTAGATCATTTCATGCTGGCATTTCCTACTTATCTGTACCATGGTGCCCAGGGGACCAAAAAAAAAGTCAAGCCCTTGCACAAGCTGTCACTTCCTAGAATGAGTGGTTGACTTATAAGGGCTGTCACTGTACATATCAGCCCAGAGGGAGGGACAGGAAGACAAAAATACACCAGGGGCCTTGAGTGTCACTCTCAGGGGCTGAACAGATAGTTTTCTGTCAGATGAGAAAAGCCAAACTAAGATCTAGTACGTAAGGCAGTTTTCCAAAACGTGGGTTGGGAACCAGTATTTGAGATTGTTATTATTAGTAACAGGTTGTATTCATAACCCATTCTCTTTAAATCTCTGTCTTTGGCCAACCATGCACTGTGTTGTAGGAGTATTTTGAGCAGGTTTTATGTTGCAGAATTGCAGAAGTGGTTGGGTCAGCACATTTGAGTTAGAGGTTGGAACTACTGAGAGGTTTGTGGCCAGGCTAACATACTAAAAACAGGCAGCCCAAGGGGCTGATCCTCATTAGAACGTGTACTTCTGAAGCATATGGGGATATAAGTCTAAATCCCACTCTACAAGTGAATGAGGGCTGTCCTATTATTCTATAATTATAAATTCTATTGCAGTATAAACAAAATGTGACTTTCCTTCAGATGCTGTTATTTAATATTGCCTTATGCAAGTAAGGCACTTGGTTATACTCCTTCACCTTATACTTCCGTAAGCATGTCCTTCAGTTACTGTTTCATATGGATATAACGTGTGAGATGCAGTGTCACAACTGCTAGCAAGTAGTGTGACTAATCCAGCCCCAAACCTCTACAGTGTATAGTGCAAAGACTGTGAGGATTAAGGCTTTGATTTCAGGGCTCACATGCACCAAATAAAGCCAATCTCAATACAACCCAACATATGGCCTTCAACTGAAGCTACAGTACTGTCACCTTTAGTGAGGCTCCGGCCCATATGAAAATCCAAGTCAAGATTATTATTATTATTATTATATTACTCAATAAACCTTGACTTTTATAAGCAAGATTATTGGTATCATTAGTTTTACTGATACCAACACAACCGATGATAACTTTTTGACCTTAACCTTTTTTGGTACCATTCTTCACATCGTAATAAATACAAATATCAGTCTGGTGCCTCGAGGGAATGTATTAAATTTTAATACAATTTACATTCTGGCTTTTTATAAAATCCAACAGACTTCTAGCAGTGTTTATGATGACTCTTCTCAACGTATCCACTTGCAATAAACTGTTCTGTTCTCATCTGTCACACACAGTATACACCTTCAAGTGTCTGGGTCCTGGTGAGAAACAATGCAATGTGGTTCTCCACGGAAATGAAAATTCTAGCTACCAAACCAATTTATCAGTTATGGAACAAAATACTCAGAACCTCATGAAAGTGAAATAAACTGGTTCTCTGACCTTAACGTCAGGTCTCACCCGTTCTGAGTCAAACTTGAAGAGTAGCTGTGAGCTCACTGCTATGAGAGTATAGAAGAAGTGTTTACTGTGGCTTAGGGATGGACAGGGACTAGGATATGCCTGTAATTTACACCCTGGGAGTTTTTGTCGTAAAGCTCAGCTGTCCCCATGTGATGTCATTTTACCTTTCTCTCCTGTCATCTATTGTATTTACTATTGGTATCTGAGCATGCAGGGCTGTTTATTCTTTAGCTGTGCAGAGCATATGTGCATCTTGGAACCAATTAAAGTCATATTCCAAGCAAGTGAAGTTCTCTACTGTATGCTGTCGGCCAGTCGTTCTTAATACCAGCCCTCAAGCACCAATGTCCTGCCCAACTACCAACTGATTTTTTTTATACACACATTTTAGCAAGGGGGGAAGTGTAGACTCCTCAGAACTTCAGATGGCAGCTTTAGGAAATAAAAGTACTTTAAGCTGTTGCTGCATATCTGCTCCATTTGTTGACATACGTTCATGTTGATGCTTCTGCTAATTTTCCTGGGACACACGTTACCTTGTCCACTTTGCTGTGAGTGTGGGTGTATCTGTGTCCGACATGGTTGATGTGGCTTACAGATATTCATGCAGACGTTTTCTCTCTGGAAAGGCTGGCGATACTGTGAGCATTCAGTGACTTTTTGATTTTTACCTAAGTATTCTTCCTTTATGTATTCTATAACACTAAGCAATCTAGATCTAAACATTAAGATTTTTGTACTGTAAAAATAATGGGACTGCATCCGGTTCTCTTTTGCTTAAATCACTTGAAATGGCTGCAACACTGAAAGGTCATAGCTTCCTACTGAAAGAAGCCGAACAAGGAATTCAATTGTGTGTGTGTGTATATATATATATATATATATATATATATATATATATATATATATATATATATATATATATATATATATATATATATATATATATATATATATATATATATATATATATATATATATTTCTGAAATGTCACATGTAGTTGAGTGCAGAGTAAAATTATTACACATCATTATACTTAGTGTGGTGTGAAGCAGTTAACCATAGTGCTTTCAGTGTCTTCAGTGCATTTTAAAATGCTGTATGTGATCCCAGACTAACTCCATGATATTGAGATGAATTCCTAAACCAAAGGAAAACAAACATACAGAAAAGCTTGCAATACACACAGATGAGCTTATCAGTTGGTTTTTTTTTTTAGACTTCTTACAAGTTCAGACTGGGTTATAACAGAAACTCCAACTTAACTTCATGGAACAAATAACTTTTCAAAGCAGACGTCATACCTGTAACATTCATTATTGAAAACATGTTGTAACTCAGTACATGTTGTTCTCTGAGGCAGCCGACTTTCTTTTGCTCTGAGCAGGTCCACACTTCTGACATTCCAGCTGTTCAGAGCAAATAATAATAATCTTCACTGGCACTGGAGATAATCTGAATCACGTTCAACAACAGCAGCATGACTCCTGGCCAGGTCACTACAGCTAGATTGTAATTTCTTAAATTTCAGAACCAAAAATCTGCAACGTTACTTGGTGACGGGTGAGCTTCTCCCTTTGTATATCTTTCATCTTTTAAAATCTTTGTATATCTCTGTTCTTCTTTCTCTCCTGCCTGTCTGGACAAGAACTTGTTGACTGAGCTTTGATCCCTCTCTGACAGACTTTACACAGCTAAAGTTCTGTTCTCTAGGTGATCAACTAATAAAGTAAATGTGTAACCTCTAACATTCAGTCTTGATTACTGACCTCTCCTATTCTTTGATTTGAGTCTCACTATAAAAAAAACAAGATAACATCTAATGTCCCAACATAAATCTAAGTAGTGCACTTCTTTGCTGTGGCTTTTATAGCTACTTTGAACAGCTTTTCTGTCATTGACTTTGCAGGCAGTATGATGAGATTGTGATCTGTTTATTATTTTTATACCTGGTGCAAAGGTTGATTGATAGAGGGCAATAGTGCAGCAATTTATACCTGCACTATTCTTCTACCTGCATGTGCCAGGTATTAAGGTTGACTTTTCATGCTGCCGGTGATTGTAGAGTTTTCATCCCTTCAACAGCATGTTGTTTGCTACATAATTACCTTCTTAAAAAAAAAAAAAGTCAGTTCAGGAATGGATGGTGGCCCATAGGTACATATAAAATTTTTTTTCTTACCATTACAAAAATAAAACCGGGCCCAGACCCAGGCTCAATGTGCCTCACATGCCTTGACTGGTTGGGGTGAAGGGATAGAGAAGAGAGAAAACCACACAACAACAACAACCAAAACAAGTACATGTAGCAACAGAACACAGACCTATGACACATGAATGTGTCTGTCTTAAAGTGGGGGATGTAAAACGGACCTGACTGACTGAGTTGCAATGTCCACTTATTGAGTAGTGTCAGGCGTGGGTTTGTTTTTTGTGTCCAAGAGGTTTGTTTGTTCCGGGAGGTTATTTTATTCTGCTTGTATTAGGATTTATAAGGAGCTGGGGTATAGATGAGCATAGATCAAGTTAGGTGGAGTATTTACATTTTTATTATTTTCTAATTACAGATCATTTGGAGGAAGCAAAACCGCTTGCCTCTAAAACTCTGATCATGGTCATGATGTGCCACATTTCTTCCGCTCTGCTTCTCAACTTTATGTTCCTTTAAGTTCCTCATACCTCAGGCCACTCAATTGCTACCATTTTCCAGGCCATGATTTCCCTCAACTTCCCAAAATTACTTAGGGATTTCCTGAGTGAGCCAAAACTTGTAATAACATTTACACATCAGATAAGTTACAGTCTTCTGTAAAATTCAGAATCTAGCTCCGTGGAGATGTTTCCAGTGGAGAAATGTTACTGAGGTCCAGCAATTTAATCAAAACTGATGTGGCTTGGTTGTTTTTCATTGGTATTGTGGTGTGCTGGCTTTCCTTTAGAGATTATTTGAAGAACTTGATCTTTAATAGGAAAATATGAATGAGTTCCTCTTCTTGCTGCTTGTGCTGGTGTGTATGTCTTTATTTACATATATGTAAAACTTTCTAGCAGTACATGTACTGTACCATAAAAATGCATTGGGGGTTGCATTTTGCAATGGGGGGTTTGAACAAAACAAAACAAAACAAAAAATCAGTTAAGTTGAGTCAGTTCAGTGAAAAACTTGAGGTAGCTGAAGATGTCAAGCTCAGCTGTGAGGAAGAATGAGCAGAGGCAGTGTTTTCACATATTGTCTGTGGAGATTCAATTATTCAGGCCATTGTTGATGCTCAGCAGTTAGGCATGTTGCGTAATATGTTTTAGCCCTAAGAGATGAAGGTGGTTAAATTTGAATACATACAGTGTTGCTGTGTGTTGTTTATCTCCCCTTCAGCTGAAAATCCAGGACCCACCCATCCACACCCACCTACACACACATTTGGAAAAGCTAAACAAGTTGTCCACTTCCTGCATCAAGACTCCCCAAATGCATCCTGTCAGATGGGGCTATATACTGCTGCTAGAGGTTATGATCTTTCCCATAGCTCTCTGGCTGTGTATAGGGCACAGTTTGCAGTATTTGTTTCTTGACCCAGTGGATCAGTGTGAGTTATAGTTATAAGTAGGGCAGCCAGCCTCTGGGCTAATGAGGAGGTAATTTCCTTTTTCTAGGTCATTGTGTATTACAGTCTGCATTGAAAATATAACTGAGCTCTATAAGAATACAGGTCTTGGAACAGGTGTTACTTTGTTGTTTTGCTGAAGCAGCCTTCACTTAACATATATCATCCAATAGCAAAAAGTACTCACTTGGCTGTAGAATTCACTACAGGCATATATTGGCGGTAGCTTCCGATTTTCCATTCTTTGTTATAAAACAAAGATTAAATCATTTGAAACCTTATATGCATGAAATGGCATGAAAGGTCTGCAGATTCTAGTATGTGTGCATGTCTCTGGAGCAGCTAATGGTAATTGAGAGGCTACTGCCTGCTGCCAAACTGTTAAGGACCAGAGATCTGAGACTCTCATTGGACCAGTCAAAGTCTCTCTTTCCGTGGGATAAGGGGATATGTGGCTGGCACAAATTAAAAGACTGACCAGGTGTTGTCCTTGTGGAGTATGCACTCTCTCTTTCCATGATGCACACATCCGCAGGCTGTCAGATGATCGTGTTTCAGGCTTGTTGGATACTGTGTGTGTGTGTGTGTGTGTGTGTAATGCATGTGTTCAAGTTGGTGTATCTGTTGACATCTGCTTTCAATATCAGTTTCTCTTATCAGTCTTGATAAAGTCTGGGTACAGTACAGCGGGTTTAGTTACAGTTCATGCTCAGGCACTTGGCACTGAAAGTGTAGCCCATGAGGGGAGACCCACAGGATCGAAGCAGAGCCCACCACAGTGGCGTAACATTAGGGAAAGTCGGCAGAAGAGAGCCCAGGAAGCAGGAAGAAAGAACCCAAGCTGCAGACAGCCCACCCACCCGCACTACATACCCATGTACACTCCGAGAGACATCCACCCATGTGATCTCAGGCAGAACCTGCAGCACCTCTAAATCCGTCGCCCTCTGGCCCCACCCTAGGAAGTGCAAGGGACAACAAGACAGACACCCGAGACCTGCGCTGGCCAGCTTGAATGTGGATATGTGGTACTATCAGAAGCACAACCACTGGCTGACTATGCAGCTAAAACTGTGTGGTGATATTCTCTACCGGGCCAGCAACTGAGGCCTGGTGAAGTTATCTAGCAGTTTCTTCTTTTCTTTTTAGGTTGAAACATTTCAGTAGTGATTCACGTGGCTTCATCGGTCTGATAAAAGTTGGCTGAAGACTTACTAATTTGTCCTACAGATTGGTTTCTCAGCACACATAGAAAGAATGGACTCATTAGCAGCACCAGTTGTTGTACCTGATTTCAGATCAAGTCACCAGCAGGTTCCCAAAAAGTTACTCTGTGAAAACATTTGAGCAAAGGATGCACTGCTGTATAATTGCATCGTTCGAATATGCTTTTTAGGCCAAATGTATATTGGACCTGGATGTCTAAATAAGATTTCATGTCAAACTGTGTAGCTTGCCCTCCACTAATTAAGTCATTCTATATGGAGTCAATCAAATTTCCCAGGTCACCCTTTCAGAAAAATCTGGAAAAAACTATGATTAAAAAAAAATTGCTTTGGTAATTTCTTTTTCTCCAGGAAGCCAGGTGCGAGTCCTTTCTTACAAAACCACCTTATACAATATTCTTTAATTATTAAAACAAATATTCTCATTATGTGGTACTAGGTTGATTTGATTTCCACTATTGTCTTTTTTTGAAATATTACATATTTTTGTTATTTGTTTCTTTCAGTATCAGCGAAGCATGTTGGCTCCCGCATTATAGGTGACGCGTGCTGATAGTGTTGGAAGAGGAGAAGACTAAGAGAAGAAAACAGATGGGGGAGACCGAGGATGAACGAACCGCTCAGGCCTGCCAGCTCTTTGAGAACTTTGTCCAGGCGTCTACCTGTAAGGGAACTCTGCAGGCCTTCAGCATTCTCTGCAGGCAGCTGGAACTGGACCCTCTGGACCACAGCAACTTCTACAACTCGTTAAAGGCTGCAGTCAGTACATGGAAGGTTAAGGCTTTGTGGGTAAAACTAGATAAGAGGGCGCAGCAGAAGGTCTACAACCAGAATAAAGCCTGCCAGGGCACCAGGGTAAGAAAGACCAACAGGGAATGAACTACAGTATATTGAAATATTTGAAGATTATTATTCTGGAGATCTAGTGCACATTTTGGATAAGATTAAGTTTTTAATAACTTAATCTGTAGTTTTTAATAACTTAATCTGTGTTGTCAAAGTGAGACTGGTCTTCAGAACACCACAGCGTGACATGCAAAAAACCCCTGTAACTGTAGCACAGCTTTAACTGGCTATAAGGAAGTCATCAATTACAGTTCCTGTAAAGTTAGTACCTGAAAATAAGGTGGATTTGAGCACAAACAAAATGAAAAATCTGTTTTAGTATTTAAACTGAGCGGCGACACGCTTATGTTGCATTTGTCTAAAAAGAAACCGTGACACTTTAACACATGGTGAAGACGACAGGCAAAATCCAATTTGATCAACGAAGAATGAGTATTAGTACAGTAAATTTATTTAGTATTTGCATTCATATAAAATGACACAATAGACTAGTTTGAGCACCCATAATCAGATTCCTATTTAAATTTTGAATGAGGATTTGTTTTGGCAATAGATTATGTAAAAGGATTATTTCTAATTGTATCTAAATAGTTCATTAGAGCCATATAATCCTAACTAATTCGATTTAGGCGCACAAACACTAAATGAATTAAAAATCATATGCAATAAGGTATTTATGTTGACACTGCAGAGCATAGAGCTCCCACTATGATAGACATTGGTTTTATGTCCTGTGCTTTTCATTCTATTGTCTGACCATATACTGCAAGCAGCATATTTATCATGGTGCTGGAATGTCTTCATATCTGAAAGAAAAGATAAGACGTTAGGAAGGGAAAGAGGCCACAGACTTGCAGAGGGAAGATTAGCACAGATGGGTTGAGCTGAGGGTTGGCCAAAAATAACAGCTAAACTATTTTTCCAGACAATTTTGGGAGTAAATTTCTATTTGCAGAAATGTGCTGTTTTCCGTGTTTTCAAAGGGAGTTTATTGTATGTTTTGTTCTTAGACATGAATTTTCCCAGGTTTCTCCAATAGTTTTTTCAGCTAATTTTCCTTATAACTGTAAAATTGAGGTGACCTAGAAATGAAATGACTGTAATAAGAGGATATTTGAGATACTCCAGATGAAGTTGTGAATTATTATTTTCCTATTCCCACTAAACTCATTTTCTTCCTGCTTCATTTAATTTTCTTCAGTCTGGAAGCTGAAGAAATGCCAGTGTCAGCTGTTGTAGTATGGCACTGTGCAGCGTATATTCTAATTTTAACCCTAAGCCCATTAGAATGCCTCTCGATATTGTGTCAAACAAGCATAAGCAAACAAAATGTCCAGTGATCTCTTCCAGCTCATCGCAGCAGTCTAGCAAAACACCTCGTATGACAAATTGTTATTTTATCCTTTTTAGTGTCTGGTCATTGGTGGAGGTCCTTGTGGCCTGAGAACGGCCATTGAGCTGACCCTGCTGGGCTGCAAGGTTGTGGTGATTGAGAAGAGAGACACCTTCTCTAGGAACAATGTGCTGCACCTCTGGCCCTTCACCATTCATGACCTCAGAGGCCTCGGAGCCAAAAAGTTCTACGGCAAATTCTGCGTTGGCTCGCTCGACCACATCAGTGAGTCTACATCTCTGTTTATGTCAGCACACTGTGGTGACATATTGTTCATGAAAAATTAAACAGACACAATTCACTTTGCCTTTTGAATAACATGAAGTGAGAAAGCGGAACTATCCACATGAACCTTTACATTTTTTTTTCCTCTTAAGCTCTTTGTATTAGTACTTCTTTTTTTCCAGTTTGGAAACTTCTCAGAGATGAGTGTTGTTTGACTTTTCAACCTTATACCAGTTAAAGTATCTGTTCATATGAAAGTTGAATGGTTCTCTAGATGCACCGTTCATTTTTGTTTAGTCTGGTTTTTAAAACATAGGTGATGTTGGGAATGCAAGGAGCACAAATTTAATGTCAGTTATTAAAGGATTAAAATCTGTTATGGACACCACCCAATAACCAAATTAGGAAAAAACTCATGACAACAATATTGTATAATATATAAAAATAACGTTTTTCAGGAGGTGACTATGACAGTGCATAGTGTGTGTGTGCGCGTGTTTGTCCCAGGTAAGAAGCATGTGATTGGCACTCAAAAGAAAAGGGTTCCGAAAGACAAAGAGGAAAGAACAGTACGTCACAGATTAAAGCAACCAACCCCTCGCCACAGATGGATTAAGCTGATGTTCTGGCTCTAAAAACGCAAAACTATTGAATTAAACTCAATTTCCTCTATTTTAAAATGCAATCAACTCTGGTTTTAGATGATTAAAGCACAGATCACCAGTAACAACCTGCGTGTTATGGTAACAGTCAATTCATCTATGGACAATGTTCATTCCAGGTATTCGTCAGCTCCAACTCATGCTGCTCAAAGTCAGTCTGATTCTGGGAGTTGAGGTTCATGTCAACGTTGAGTTCATTAAACTTTTGGAGCCTCCAGCAGAGCAGACTGATGACGGTGAGTCTGTTTGTGTGAGTGTGGGAGTGAGTGTCTGTTTAAGAGTGGCAACATGTGGGGACTGTCCTGGATATGTGTGCTATATACAAAAGGCTTCCTGCTCATAACTGTATTAAATGCTTAAGGTAGTACTTTATTTTGAAATGAAACATTTTACTTCTTCTGTGCGCTTCAGCTTTATTTAGATTTTAAATATGTTGTTTTTGTATGTTCTCACTTAACATCTCAGTACATAGCACAACTTTAGGCTGAAAGGACAACGGAACGTACTGTGTGGCGGTTGGGGAAACATAAAATTAACCGTGACCACACAAACCTCCAATAGTCAGAGAAGGCAATTGGTTTACCAATCAAATCAGTACCTCAACATAATGTGCCTACTGTATGTGACCTATTACCCCTAGACCCCCATGTCATCTGCCTTCCTTTCCATAATGACTTGCTGTCGTTTAGTTGAACAAAGATCTTAACGTGTGCGCTATGTTCTTCCTCAGGCCCCGGGTGGCGAGTAGAGCTTCAGCCCTCCAGCCATCCCGTCTCCGACTTTGACTTTGACGTGGTGATTGGAGCAGATGGTCGGAAGAACACTTTAGATGGTGAGAAAAGAGGAATAAACAAATAAATCCTTACAGTTTATGTGGTTCAGGAAGGTCTTTTTCCTGTTTTTCTATTTTTTTTTTTCTGCTACTGACCCACTTTTGTAGGACGTTTACCCTGCAGTCAAAGAACTGTTTATTATTTCTACTGGAAAATTAGGTGAGGTGTCCCAAAGCTGCTTTCAGTCATCAGGCAAAGCATTTCCTGTTGACATAGTTTTAGCTGGAGGCTTAATAGTGTGTATTGGGTCAGCAGTGTGTGTGGTGGTTTCTGTTTCAGCGTTTAGTTAGCTTTGGCCAAGCAAGTGTGTATGAATTTTACTGACCCTTTAATTAACTGAATGGTTAACTTAAGAATGTATTTTTCTTTCTCTAATGACTGCCCGAAAATTCCCCTCAGTATAGATCTGCTGTAGATTAGGGTCTGAATCGGTTTGTCTTGATGTAACCTTTAAGTTTCAGTCTTTCCCTATAGGTTTCCCTTGCATGACTCATAGCAAAGGTTTTTGTCCCTCTCACACCAGGTTTTACTCGCAAGGAGTTTCGAGGGAAATTGGCTATCGCCATCACGGCTAACTTTGTCAACAGGAACACAACAGCTGAGGCTAAAGTGGAAGAAATCAGTGGCGTGGCATTTATCTTCAACCAGAAGTTCTTTCTGGAGCTCAAGGAGGAGACAGGTGAGCGGAGAGTATAGTACATGTCCAGGTGTTGCTGTGTTTGCTTCTCCCATCCCAACTGCTTCCTCCTACACCCCTGAAATTTTAATTTGTTACTATAAGTGAAACAGTTTTTCATTTTCAGGAATTGATTTGGAGAACATAGTTTACTACAAAGACAACACCCACTACTTTGTCATGACAGCCAAGAAGCAGAGTCTACTGGACAAAGGGGTCATTCTTAATGTGAGTTTACTACTACAAATTTTTGAAAGCTCTTTACTGTATTTAAGAAAGCACAAACTATACTATTATAGCCAAAGGGTATTAGTTACTGGTTTCTCAGTAGGCACATCGACAGCTCTTTTACAAACTGACCTTATCTTGGGATGCTACGGCTCTACTGTATACTATACTTTACAAAAAGGAAAAAGTTGGACTCACTAAGCAGTTGACAAAACCACAGCTAAATGAAAGGACACTGACTCATAATTGATCAATTAGCTTAAAGAAATGCCTCAAGTTGTTGCTAGGTCCATTTAATTTTAAGTTTGTCGGAAGCTGTACTGTCCAGCTTGACATGCTTGGAAAATGTTGATGAAAACCTTGAATAAGGATGCAACGATGTGTTCACAAGTCAAAACAACATGGCCTTGTTTCTGAGTGACACAGAAGGAGGCATGCTTAGACTAATCTCAGTGTCACACTGGGGTGTGGTCCATGTGCAACTGGATAATCCCAGTCTAGTTTGTTGCTGCAGATACACAGTATAAACAGTTTGAAACACAGAATACTGTAAACGTTCATTTGCTTTTCTATATAAACCAAAACTAACATGATTATATTTACTGTATATTCAGTCTCAGGAGAACAACAACACTAGCATATTATCAACAGCACTACGTATTATTAATCAGTGCACTGGAAAAAAAGGTATGTCAGTGGTTTTACTATAAGCCTTTGTTTTAATGTCTCTTTGCAGGACTACATAGAAACAGAGCGACTGCTGAGCTCTAACAATGTCAACCAGGAAGCACTGCTTTCATACGCCCGTGAGGCAGCTGACTTTGGAACAAACTACCAGCTGCCATCCCTGGACTACGCCATCAACCATTATGGACAGCCAGATGTGGCAATGTTTGACTTCACCTGCATGTACGCTTCAGAGAATGCTGCCTTGATCAGGGAGAAACATGGAAAGCGCCTCCTGGTAGCGCTGGTGGGAGACAGTCTGCTTGAGGTAAGGATAGTGTCTAACCAGTGCTGTTTGGTGGTGTTCAATTTCCACCGACTCTCGCCTTTTGTGTGTTCATCCTGACCTCGTGTTCTCGTCCTGCAGCCCTTTTGGCCAATGGGTACAGGCTGTGCACGGGGTTTTCTGGCAGCCTTCGACACAGCCTGGATGATTAAAGGCTGGGCACAGGGTCGAATGCCTCTGGACATACTCGCTGAGAGGTGTGTGCATCTCTGTTTCACTTTTTGCAACTTTCTCTAGATTCCTTTGATACCCAGTACTGTAGTGGGTGAGGGAGTTTAGGTAGCAAGTTAACATTTTGTCCTCATTGTTGATGTGTTAGAAGATGGAAAATTGGGCAAGTGTAAGGATTTGTGCGAGTCTGACAAGGGCCAAATTGTGATTTAAAGAATCTGCTGTTAACCTGTTGCTATCAGACACCACAACACATTTACAGGGGTTTAATATAGTCCATGCCACAATTGGTCAGCAACACAACAGCAGAGGCCAACATATTAGACAAGCGATCTTAATATCGTGCTTTATTGTTGTATGCAAAGGACACCTTTATTTTTTGTATATTATAAATCTTTCTTGACCTGCCAGCTGGTGGAATTTTCCATAAATCAAAAAAATCTATAAAAAAAATGTTGGAAGTTCCCAGAGGAAGCACCTTTCAGTGTTTTCTGAAGCTCCACAGACACAATCAGTGTCTATAAACAGCCTTTGAAGCATTACACTCTCATGCTTATATTGTGCATGTTATTCAGTGTTTGTTTTATTTACATTTGCTTTGCTTCTCCACTGAACTAACCACTTAATTTAAGAGCTTCCTTACATCAACTAGTCATTCTTTGACTCTTTAGTGTCTTGATTATTGTTCCTACCCTGCTGTTTCTCAGGGAGAGTATTTACAGACTGCTGCCTCAGACCACCCCAGAAAACATAAGTAAGAACTTTGAACAGTACACCATTGACCCTGCTACTCGCTATCCCAACCTCAATTCCACCTGTGTACGCCCACACCAGGTCAGTCCTACGCACCTATGATAATACAGTACAGTACAGTACTGTAATGTGGACTTGATATATAAAAAATACATATATTTTTTTATTAAATTGCTATAACAATGTTACTTCTTCTTGTTTTTCTT
Organism: Macropodus opercularis; assembly: GCA_030770545.1. Classification (NCBI taxonomy): domain Eukaryota; kingdom Metazoa; phylum Chordata; class Actinopteri; order Anabantiformes; family Osphronemidae; genus Macropodus; species Macropodus opercularis. The sequence goes on along the minus strand of CM061094.1, from coordinate 3,570,264 downwards.
TCCATCAGATTCGTCACCTGTATATTGATGGCCAACAAGACTCCTGTATCCTGAAAAATGGAGGTCCCACACGTAGATCAGTCAACCTGTCCAGAAAAGGTGGGAATTCAATTCAACTTTTTTTATATAGCGCCAATTCACAACATGAGTTATCTCAAGGCACCTTACAATTAAGGTTTAAAACCTTACACAACTAGACCCAACAAATCCCACATAGAGCAAGTTTTTAATTGTAGCCAATCAATGAATTGTACATTCATTTTTTTTGTAATTAAAATCTGCTGTCGTAATATGGCAAGTTGCCCACGTTTTCAAAGTACAGTAATGCTTTTAAAGCTTCTTATGTTGTTACAGCAAGCTGATCCTATTTGTCACCACTGGGATTAGATGTTTGCACAGCCGTATTAACGCAACATAAAAGCCTTAACTGATAGATGTATAAGATGAATTAATACACTCCCTCAGTTATTGTGAGTCAAACTGCTTCAGTAGTCAGCAGTGTACATTGTTTTAAGAAAGCGCGTTTGTTTCAACAGTCCTAAACTCCCTCACCTAAAGAAAAGGTTGACGTCATAGTTGATACACACAGAATCCTTTGCCTAAATACAGGCTGACAGACAATACTTTTGGATAACATTACACCCACATGTACTGTATGTCACGCTGGCCCAGGATTGCACTCACAAACTACATGGTGAATAGGCTTGACTTCTCCATGATAGCGTCCTCACTTGTACTTGGAAGTCATTGGGTCACTTTGGGATTGCGAGATGATTTGAACTTCCTTCCCTGCAGAGTCCGACGTGCGTCCTGGCCGCCTGCTGACCTGGTGTCAGAAGCAGACTCAGGGCTACAGAGGTGTCGAGATCATCAATTTTACATCTTCCTGGAGGAACGGCCTGGCCCTTTGTGCACTCATACATAGCCAGAGGCCTAAACTTATGTAAGAACATACACAAAGTGCATTTACACAAACTTAAGTGACCAGGTTACTCAGAGAAATCAAGTTTTTCCAGTAAAGCTGCCTGACACTACTGTAAAAGATACAGTACACACATCTAAAGACGTACAATACTAGTCCCCTACAGTGCCTCTGTAATAAAATATGGTTTCCCATTTACATGACAAAAAATTTACTTGAGAATGCATTCTGTAACCTGAATGTGCATAGTGGAACTAGGTGGACATGTATCATGGCCTGGGTTGTATAGTGACTGGTGAAGAGTTACCTGCACCTCTGTTGATGCAATTTTACACATTTTCAAGTGACTGTGGTTAAAAAAAAAAACAAACCCACAAAAGAACAGGCTGTGAGTATTTGCTGGTCTGCTTCCTTTTATGTTCATGCATTGCTTTTTGCAACTTTTATATTTTTCCATAGTGATGAATTTTCTTTTCTCCCCTTTTGAAACCTTTTGTTCATCTTTCTTTCCTGTCAGTTCTGGGGTATATTAAGGATGTTTCAGATACCATAACTCAGGACACACTAATCTTATATCCTCACTCTCTGACTTTCTTTTAATTTCAGTGATTATGAATCTCTTAATGAGGAGGATTCAGCCGGAAACAACCAGTTAGCATTTGATGTTGCTGAAAGAGAGTTCAGAATCCAGCCAGTGACTACAGGAATAGAGATGGCTGCACAGGCTGAACCAGATAAGCTGCTGATGGTCCTCTACCTCTCCAAATTCTATGAAGCCTTCAGGAATTCACCAGTAACCAACAATGGTCAGATACCTTCTTGCTGATTTATTTATTCATGTCATTTACCCATGTCTTTATTAAATTCTTATTGTATTCAAAGCCTAAATTTAGATCTATACAAAACTAGAAACTGAAAACTAAACTGCAGCCTTGAATTTTACTAAAACATCAATCTCTGTTTCAGTGCTCAACCCCAGCTTAACAGTAGGAAATGAATAATACAGTGCCAAGAGCACAAATATTGCCCGTATTAGCCAGTTTGTTCACTGTTGGATGCACAGATTCACCCAAACCACAAAAACTGTGAAATACTACACTTCACTAGAAACCCAGTGAAACATTCCTGCCTTCCCAACAGAAAAGACAAACCAGTTACAAAACATTGGTTTTAATTAGTTCTACGTGCTGCTGGCGTGTGAGGACATCTGTAGGAGTTTAGGCGTCAGACTCAAACAGGTGCTATTTTCTCCTGTTCCGACACATTTTCGCTACAGAACAGACCCATTTGTATTTGAAATAAGTGAGGTTTGGGGAGCAACAGTTACACAACCGTGGTCAGGTTACTCCTTGCCAGGGATACGACTGGTATGTATGCTATGTCTGTGAAAGTCATATCCAGTGACGCCCTCAGCTCTGGTCACGCCACCTCTGAACAATCCAGCCATGTTTTCCTTAGTGTTCTCTACCTTCAGTGATCTTAATAAAGTGAGGCATTTTCTTTTTTTGAACTGACCCAGTGCAGCCCTGTGATTGATTGATCGATACCTCAACAGAGTTTTAGTATAGTGGAACTCTGGCAGTCGACAGTTAAACTAAAACCAGCTTCTGTGTTCACAGACACTAAAGTAACAAGACACAGTCCATTGTTCAATTTAATGTTGTTATTGGATTTGTTGACACTATTTCAGTTGAATATTACTACCTTTTAATGTCACAAGAGACTCATAAACAAGATTTGTTAAACCTAAAATGATGAGTTTGATGACTTCCTGAGTTCTCTTAACACTTGGAAATGGAGTTTATTTTCTTCAAATATTGTTCTTCATTGGCATTTAAAGTACATCATGTGTAAATGAATGAATAGCTGTAAATCTGTTTTTCCAGGTGGAACAGAACCAGACGAAAATAGTGAAACCTATTCATGCAAAACCAACCAACTGCTGAACCAGCCTCAGCCCAGGAAGAGGATACCCAAGGTATGGTTAAAAACAGTCTCATTTGGAATTTTTCCCCTTTCCTTTCTTATGTTTTCTTGTGTTCACCATAACAGGATGACAAAAAACTAGAAGATGATTCTGTAAACAAGAGACGGCGAAAGGGCAACCACTACCTCACAGAGGTAGTGTAGATTCACCAGAACACCTATCACCCCTGTTAGCCTTGTTGTGATATTGGTATAATTGCTTAACAGCACTGCTAATATATTATGTTACATTGATACATCAAATTCATCCCACTCCCTTCTCTTCTGTTCTCTTTATCTATGCTCTTGGTCTGGCGTTAGTTGTCTTGTCACAGTGCTCCCCCTACTGGTGAGGATGGAGAGCTGCGTGAGAATAAAGTCCGCTCCATGGCAACTCAGCTGCTGGCCAAATTTGAGGAAAACTCTGCAACACCACAGATGCACAACAAGGTATGAAACTATTAGAATAACTCTGTTCTCAAAGCCTTTTTCTAATCTTCCTTTTCTGTCCTTTCCTTTGTTTTCTTCCTCTTTCCATTCGTATCTCCTTACATCAGTCGGAGGGCCCATTTGATTCATCCTCCTATCTTCCTGAGTCTCCTTCCACCTCTCCATTCCCTCTTTCAGATGATGAGGAGGATGAGAAGGAGAGAGAAAATCCTCGTTTTGCAAAGCCTAAAAACATCCCGCCTCCTTCTCAGACTCCCACCCATCCAAAGTGGCAGGTTCGCCTTTCCTCTGTGCATTCTTAAAAGTTTCAGCTTCATTCTGCTATTAACATATTCATTTTAAACACGCGCAGTACGTCTATGATGTAGTTCTAGTTTCATATGCTCCTCATGTCTTCTTTCAGCCTTCTATTTACGTTCGCTTACTGGAGGATCCCAATTCAGTGCTTCAGGAAACTTCTCTTTTTTGTTCTTCCAAGTCTGCGTCATCTCAGAGCAGCTGCTGTCGCTCTCCTTCCCCCTCACACTGTAACCGCGTGACAATTCCTCCCCATTCACCCAGTCCTGCTGTTACTGAACATGACTATTCAAAACATCACCTCTCTGCCTCTCCTCTGTCAAGTGTTGATCATCCCTCTCAGAAGTCAGAGGAATGTGTGCAGCAGGTGAATTTCACTGCAAACTTTGCAAAAGCACTGATTCCAACAACTTTTTAATGTTTCCTGTAAAAACCTCGTTTGTTGCCTGCTGTGTCTGCAGAGTAATACCACCAAATTGTCTGCTAGAGAATTTTCAAGAAGGACCATAAAAGAGAGAGCTGCCACTCTGTCCTCCATGTTTCCTGGCTCTAAAAAGTCTCCCCCATTTACTCTTCCTCCTCCTTCAGAGTCCCAGGTTTTGTGTAATTTCAGTTACTAGAATGGGCGTGTTTGTGCTTTATTAAACTCAAAGTTGAGCCTGCAGCATGTTTTTAATGACTTCATGTGTCTACAGTGACGTTTCTAAACCTGTGGATAGAGAACTTAAATTCCTTTTACCATTTAGTTAACAATAATCTTTAGTTGGTTGTTCATGTGACTAAGAGCTTCACAATAAGCCTACAGTTTATTTGTTAATTCAATTCATTTCTTTATTTGTTTGCCATTGTTGGATACCTGGTGTTTGCAATTTAAGATCTCAAACTGCACCTGTCTCACATTACTTGACTAAGCTCATAGAAGAAAAGAGGAATGATTAGAGCAAGTGCACACTTTTTGCTTATATGGGCACAAAAATTCACACACTACAAAATAGTGTATCCTGTTTGATCATTCTGTCGTACTCGTTCTTTAATTCTGTCGATTCTTCCTGTTTAGGTGGAAGCATCTGCCTCCTCTCCTTTTTCTCTCCCTCTTCCTTTTGCTACCTCCCCTGGCTTTCCTGTGGTCCACCCTGTCCCTGACCCAACTGCCCAGGCTGGTTTCTCCTTTGTCCCCTATCCTCTCTACACTGCCGAACACAAGGACAAGAGTCGGGAAGACGCCTCTCCTCTCTCGTCCTACACTGATTCTGAAAAAACACAGCAAAACCCCTCTTTTCTTGCTGATTCCCACACATCCAATAACCGATCAGCTGCACAACTTTCTTTGCCTTGCTTTGACAAGAGCGAGGAGACCTCTTCCTCCCCGTCTGGCATAAACTATGTAAATGGCCACAGTAAAGACACAGGAGTGGAAGATGCATCTGAGCTTCTGAGTGTAGACAAGGACAAGAGAATACGTGAGACTCTAAATAGTCATGAAACTGAGCAGGTTGACGGACGTCCTCTGGAGGCATTTGAAGATAGAAAATTAAATGAGCACGATGGCATACAGGTAACAGTTTATATACTCAGCCTGGGTAAAAATGGCATAAATTTAAAATACATATGGATACTTTCAATCTGAATCCAAGCTTTTGAGGCAGTCATCACAAACCATGTTTGTTGGATCAGTTGGGGTGTAGTAATATGAAAACAGTATTGCGAGTTAAATTTCTGGCCTATAACCGTGACATTCATTTTGATTCATTTAGTGTAATGGGAGCTGTGCTCTTGACAACCCTAGAAGAAACGCCCAAAAGTCAATTGTGCGCTCTGAGAGTTGTCCGACTGGAGCCCCTAGTTACAATAAAGAGGTATTAGCTCATACCTCAGTCTTAAAGCCATTTGTGTTCAAGTAAACATCACATTTCTGACTTTTTATATTTCCTTTGTAACTTGTGCACTTCTGTTTCGCCCCTCTGCACCTGTCTTTGTTTGACACTACCATTAGCGTACAGTCGGAAAGGTATCATCAGCCATAGATGCTAAAGCTCAGAAACTGGCCATCCTCTATGAGACAGACCACAGGCCTAATGCCATGCCGGTAAGATGCATGTGGAACGCTGCAGAAACAAAAGTAACCCAGAGCTGAAGGGGTAAATCAGCTGTATTTGTGAATGGGAGCAGCAGCCGTAGTGTGTGTCAGTGAGACTGACGGCTGATGCATTCAGGGTGTAGCTCGTCTTTCACTCAGTGTCAGCTGGGATCGATTCCAAACCCCAATTAATCTGCAAAACTAAGGTACAGTGATTGTACTAATCACCTTATTTAAAGAAAGTTGCAGGGATTGATATGGACTGACGACCTCCTCGTTAGGGAGAGGTGTTGTTACTGAGTGTGATTAAAATGAATTTTATTTTTGTGTTACAACACACCCTTTTAAATGTCTGTGCTACTTTCATCTTTTAATTGATTGACAGGTGATTATCTGCATTTTCAGGCTTTAGTTCCTTGGCCAGGGAGGCTGTCTAAGGCTGAAGCGGTACTGTTTTGATTTATTGAGCGCAAAGCTTTAACTCACAATATATTCACCTGCAGTGTGGGATACTTTCAGATCTGTGTTTTTCCTTTGCATAGTGATAGCTTTTGCTTCACTAACTTTCATCATCTTCTCAGAACGTTGCACGTAAGGACTTCCCTCCTGGGCTCGGTGGCAGTGACATTTGCCACTTCTGCACCAAGAGGGTGTATGTGATGGAGAGACTGAGCGCAGAGGGCTATTTCTTCCACAGAGAGTGTTTCCGCTGTGACATCTGCAAGTGCACACTCCGTCTGGGAGGACATACCTTTGACTCACATGAGGGTAGGTTTAAATCAGTTGACACCTGACTTATTGTGTGCTTTAGTGCAGGTTTAATTTTTGGATTTTTGTTTTTTTCTATCTCAGCAAAGTTCTACTGCAAGATGCATTATCTCCAGCGCCTGTCCAGCACTCAAGTGGGCAAGTTAAGGAGAAGGGTACGTATTATATATGTATATGTGTGTGATATATATATATATATATATATATATATATATATATACATATATATATACACACACACACACACACACACACACGTGAATCAGTGAATGCTTGGAGATGTATAACATCAACAGGACTCTAAGAGCGTTCGTTGCAAACTCGATGAGGCTGTGAAAAACCACCCTTGAGGCCAACGGGAACCAATTGCACAAGTGTACATCAAATGTGGCATATACCAAGGAGATGCTCTATCCCCCCTGCTGTTCTGCATAGGTCTGAATCCCCTCAGCCAAATCATCAATAAGACTGGCTACGGATACCAACTAAGAAATGGGGCCACCATCAGTCACCTCCTGTACATGGATGACATCAAGCTGTACGTCAAGAGCGAGAGAGACATTGACTCACTGATCCACACAACCAGGATCTACAGCAATGACATCGGAATGTCTTTCGGACTAGAGAAGTGTGGCCGGATGGTGACCAAGAGAGGGAAGGTAGTCCATACAGAAGGGGTCTCACTCCCCGAGGGCACAATAACAGACATTGAGAACAGCTACAAGTACCTCGGTATCCCACAGGCAAATGGCATCCTCGAAGAGGCTACAAGAAGCGCAGCAACAAACAAATACCTGCAACGAGTAAGGCAAGTCCTAAGGAGTCAGCTCAATGGTAGAAACAAAGTCCGGGCAATTAACAGCTATGCCCTGCCAGTCATCCGATACCCTGCAAGAATAATAAGCTGGCCAAAGGAAGAGATACAGACCACAGATGTGAAAACTCGAAAGCTACTCACCATGCATGGAGGGTTCCACCCGAAATCCAGCACCCTGATACTATACACTAAGCGCCATGAAGGAGGCAGAGGACTAGTAAGTGTCCAAAGTACAATACACAATGAAACCTCCAAGATCCATGAATACATTCGGAGGATGGCTCCAATGGATAAAGTTCTCAGTGAGTGTCTCAGGCAGCGAAAAGGGGAGGCAGAGGTGCTGGAGGTGCCATCATGGGAGGACAGGCCCCTACATGGGATGTACCACCGCCAGATAACTGAAGTGGCTGATATCAAGAAATCCTACCAATGGCTAGAAAGGGCTGGACTGAAAGACAGCACAGAGGCACTAATCATGGCTGCACAGGAACAGGCCTTCAGCACCAGAGCAATAGAGGCCCAGATATACCACACCCGACAAGACCCCAGGTGCAGGCTGTGCAAAGAGGCCTCTGAGACAATCCAGCACATAACTGCAGGGTGTAAGATGCTGGCAGGAAAGGCATACATGGAGCGTCATAACCAAGTGGCTGGTATAGTGTACAGGAACATCTGTGCAGAGTACGGACTGGAAGTACCAAGGTCTAGGTGGGAAACACCCCCTAAGGTGGTAGAGAACGACCGAGCCAAGATCCTGTGGGACTTCCGGATACACACAGATAAAATGGTAATGGCGAACCAACCGGACATTGTGGTGGTGGACAAACAGCAGAGACAAGCCGTTGTGGTTGACATAGCAATACATTGCGATGCTAACATCAGAAAGAAGGAACTTGAGAAATTAGAGAAATACCAGGGGCTCAAAGAAGAACTTGAGAAGCCCTGGAAAATCGAGGCGACAGTGGTGCCCGTGGTCATTGGAGCACTCGGTCCAGTAACCCCCAAACTGAAGAAGTGGCTAGAACAGATCCCAGGAAAGACCTCAGACATCTCAGAAAAATTCTCTAGAAAAACCAAACATATGATCAATTTTAGATTTGTGGGAGGGCAAGCAAAGAAGCAAGTTTGTGTTGGATTTCATTATGTTCCTTCGTTTGTTGATTTGTCCAGGTAGACCAAAACAGTGCTGCACCCTCGTCGCTGGACAGTGGCAGCTACTCAACGACAGGGAGCATCCAGATCAAGTCTTCAGGTACCCTTGTTTCCTTGCTTAGGCAAGGCCTGAATTGGCCGAGGCGTGCTAGCCAGGCTGTGTGTATGTTTCCACGACAGCTGTTGGAAATTGTGTGCGAGTCTTTCTCAGCTGTGGGGTCTCACATCAGGAGCCACTCGCATGACTATGTGATCCTGTATGAGCTGCTGAGTGTGGGCTGTCCCCTGCTCTGCATGATGCATGAGGTGCTGGGACAGATGTACCAGGAGCCCCAGCGGGTCCAGTAGCAGCTCTTTGTGTCTGCCAGCTTGCATAGGAAAGACATTAACACGGGGGTCCTGCACGACATGATAAAAACCTAGACAGAGTTGAATTTGTTATCTTCTGCTATGTGTCCATATTCTTTTTTTAGTTTGTTTCTGAAGTTGTTAGTATTGTATAAAGCAACATAAATAGTTATAGTGATGATGATGGATGTCAAAGACACCTGATGAGCCTTTGCTGCTCAGGGCCTGGTCATTAGTGTGTCAGCACAACAGAAAGCAATCATAAGCGTATGGTCATTACATTACTGTACAGCGTGTATTTAAATAGCGCATGTTGAGGTCACTTCAAGGGTGATGTGTGAATAAAATTCTGGACTCTTGACTCTGTTCATATTGGACACTGCTGGTTATTAGTTTGTCCTCTGGCACATGTGACAGGATTTCCTGGTGTTTCAAATTAGGTTAAGCCCTGCATTGCAAACAGGTGCTAATAATTGTGTTTATATTACACATATACCATCACACTAAGATACAGTTTAGTGTTGAGATGTTTATAATGGTCAGTTTGAGGTTCCTCTGTGATCTGTTGCAGTGATCCAGACTCACATTGGTACTATGGACATTTAATTGCCCCCTAGTTCCAGCCTTAGTGCCGTCTGAATTCCTTAGGTTTCTGTTCACTAACTAAAAATGTGTTTCAGTAAATTGCATGGTGTGGGTGACATGGCCTGCTGCACCTAAACTCATCCACCTGAACGATGTGCAATGGAAATGCCAAAATAGTTGTTAATTGTTGTTTTTCTGTTTACATAACTTCAGAAAATACCTTGGCCGTAACTTTTTGTGGTACAAATAAATTATTTTAATTTGTTAGTTATGTAGTTGAAGTTGACAATAGCATTATTTATTTATTTTTGTAAATATTTAAAATATTAAATATGTGAGTATAGTCCATATCGTAAAATCTGTATGAAAATGAAATTACAAAAGCTTTGGTTTACTGAAGCAAAGTGTTTATTCCCTCCTGGGGAGTTTACAGATTTTGCAGTTGATTTTTATTCTTTTCTCTATTTTGTGAAAAAACGGTCTGAAAACAGTGTGAAAGTATTAACAACCTTTGGTTACATTGTTACATTTCAAATTTGTTTTTTGATGAAAACTTGAACAAGCTGAAACCAACAGATTCTTATCTAGATATAGTCCAAAATTATGTTTCTCTTTGTTCTTAACTCATTAACATATTTGTTTACAAAATATTTAATATTCTTGACTCTGTGAAAAATATTTTGCTTTGGTGTTTTATTTGAAAGTATTGCAACAAGCAAGTAATGGTCTATTTTATTGTTACACCATGTTGTACAGTAAATGTATCCTGAGCTGACTTATTATAATAATTCCATTGCCTTCAGAACTTTTTTTGTCTAATTCACCATTTTTGTTTTTATTCCATCTTTCATCTTCCATTTCCTCTTTTCCCCCAAATCCTTGTGCAGTTTATTTCCCAAAATTCATCTTTTTTGTTTTGTTCACTTCATTTTGTTCAAGTATCCACTGCTGCACCTTCTAATTGACTGATTCCTGCCCATGGGAAAGGTGATGATTGACTGCCTTTGGCCTAAGGTCTCTTCTGCATTGACCGATTTTGTAGTCCTGCCCTTTTTTGCTTTACCAAGATTAACCAATCACAAACAGCATAATATTGTATTTTTATTTTTAGTGCTATGCATCATTGTGAACAAATTTCACGATAAGACCAAACCTAATGATATAGTGCCTGTGGATCTCCTGTAGGTATTAAAGAGAACTACATACTTCTGGCACATCAGATAAAGGTTTTTTTTTTAATACCCTTGTTAGACACTGGGAAAGTGAACAGCATTTTTCAGTACTTCTCAGAGGATAAATCATAAAGGATTTACTTACCCCACAGTCAGGTTTCCATAAAGGCTTAGAAATAATGTCTTGAAATAAATTTAGTTTAAATTAGTTGGAGTATATTTCTTTTTAATTTATTATTATTATTATGGTAAACTAAAATAGTAAACCTTATCATCGCCACGTAGCTTTGTTATTGTGCGGTAGCTTTTTTTTTTTTATGTTTTGGCACGTTTCCTTTTAGACGTATTGTATGTTATCTGACAGTAGGATCAATGCGTTGTTGGATTTTGGTCTTTTGTGGGGTTTCTTGGCAATGGCAACAAGCTGAGCATGTTTGTATAAATGTGTTTAGCTTGTCTTTCTATCAGTAGAGTGCTGCAGAAACCTCTAGCAGAGATTAATACTGTAGATGAACACAAAGCTCCGGAGGTGTGTCGGTTTGTGGCATTGCCTGAGTGCACCCCACTAACAGATGTTCCTCCCTAACGTCACGCATCTATCTGAATGCCCCAGAATCAGTTCTTCTCTTGTGCATAATAAGTGGCATTTGCTCTTCTCTGCACCACTTTACAGTATTCTGTCACTGTCGTCTGTCTGTGGTTCCCTCTGTTTCAGAAGGAGGCCTGCGCCCCTCACACCCCCTGTCCAGATCTCTGTCGTGTACCTCCTAGACATTTTTAAAATAATTTCCATTGCACTTGCATCCTTTTTTGCACACTGCCACATACTTGGCTGTACAGTAATTCTATTTAGTAGTTGGGTTTACAACAAAACTCAATACAGCCTTCCGGTCTTATTTGTTTTTCACATTGACAATTGCTGTAAAGTTGATTAATTTATGATATTCATTCTATTCTGTAAATATAATCAGAAATAAATCAGTTTGATTACATAATTACATTGCTTTGTCATTTGTTACTGGACATTTGAAATGCTTAATGCTTAGATTAGATGATTAAATGGCGCTTTACTAGACTTTTTCCATCAACAAAATAACAAAGCTGTCAAACAGCTTTTGTTGAAGCAGGTCCTCTTGCCAGCTCTGTGAAAATTGGACCTAACATAATCCACTCAAATAATTTTCACAATCATAGCTTTTGTTAATTCAAGAATTAACATGTTTTTTTTTTTTTTTTTAATAACATCTAATGAGAAACTCATCGTAGCAAAGGTTTGCAGCAGAAATACAGGGAGGCACACAGCAATGGTTTTACACAACTTACCTAGCCTACCTAAGAAAAACAATTTACCTCATACGAAAGTTGAATTATAAAACATTGTTGCACTAGCGTAACTGAATTCATTTGAAAAGGTTTAGCGATCATCCTAAGCAGAATTAAACTGAATCACATGGCAGCCTCTGTTTCTTCATGGGCTAGTGGGTCTTTTCTATCCTTTCCTCTGGATGTGGTGTCTGCAATGTGTAACATGTGGTAAGATTTTATGATTGGGCAGTGAACATAAGAGTCCATTTATCTAACTGCATACAAAGATTGAATCAAGATATTATAATGTATTGTATTTTGTAATGAAGTGGTGTTATGTTTGAATAGATTCTGTACAATATTGACCTCATTATTCTGCGAGTACTTTGTTATAACATGTTATGTGGTGCAAAGAAATTAAGTACTACCTGGCAGTATTATTTTCCACTGTTTGTAAACAGCTATAAAATTCAGTAGTTCTTATAGTAACCTTTAAATAGCGTAAGTGAAGTAATCTTCCACTGGTAAGGAAGCATGCATAAATTCAGCTATAGTACATGCTAGTGAACAACATTGTTTTAAAGCAAATGCAATCATCATGGTCACATACTGTTTTTACTTCCAGGTGAAGCAACTAGCTTGCAATCAGAGCAGCTCGATAAAGGTCAAAATGCAGTTTCTGAAGGCACAGAAATGGCTGTGGATGCTCTGGATGCTTCCTGTATTTTGAAATCCACAACAAAGGACATCACCATGCCCAAGGGCCAAAGCCAGGACAAACCCAAAGGTCAGTGTGGCTCCTGCAGAGCAGTATGTGGATTAACTTTCAAATATGAAGGAAGAAATTGTTCTGGTTTATTTGCATGAAAGCAACTTGGGTTTTGTTTAACTTGTGGTTTTAGCTGTTCTTATAACTTGTATATCCTTGATGACAACATTTTTCAAGTTGAAAATCTTTTGTTTAGAACAAAATGCTTAAAATCACTTATGATTAGTGTGAAACTGCACTCGACATTGAGCTCCCTCAGTTCTCCTCTTTAATTGCACATTCAATTTTAAATAACAAGTATACCTGTATATTAGCCTCAGATTTATTTAATAGCTTTATGTCTGGACTCTTGCACATAATCGCTTGACACAGTATTGATTTCTCCTCATTAGTATTGTTGTTAACAGGGTAAATTATTACCAAGAGGTTAAACATTATACTGTCACGAACAAAGAAATATTGAGGATGTTTTGTGGATTTAGCTTGAAGCACAGCATTGACCACATCCCCCCTGCTGCTATAGTCTATGCTTACAGTATTTACTGGTAACCTGTAGAACTTCTTATATCATGAAAAAAATGCTGTATATGTTTATATACTGTACTGTGCAAAAGTTTTAGGCAGGTGAACAAATGCTGTAAACAAAAAATGTTTTCAGAAATATAAATGATTGTTTATTTTTGTCAATTTACAAAGTGTAAAGTGAACGAACAATAATCTAAATCAAATCAATATTTGGTGTTACTACGTCAGTACTGGAAGTGATGTTGTGGCCCCCACAGAGCTCTGATCTCAACATCATGGAGTGTGTCTGGGATCACATGAAGAAGAAAGAAGAAGAAACCCTACATCCACAGAAGATCTGTGGTTAGTTCTCCAAGATGTTTGGAACAACCTACCAGCCGGGTTCCTTCAAAACCTGCTGCTGTTTGAAGGCAAATGGCGGTCACACCAAATATTGATTTGATTTAGATTTCCCTTTTGTTCATTCACTGCATTTCGTTCATTTATGAAAATAAATGTCTAACACTTCCATTTTTGAAAGCATTCTTTGTTTTACAGCATTTTTTTTCTCATCTGCCTAAAACTTTTGTACAGAACTGTATATGTATGTATTCTGTATATAATAATATTATAAGGCTGTATTCGAAGTACTTGAAAACCAGAGCCAGCCCTCTCCAAGACTCCAGTTGAATATTTGTTCTTTGTATTACTTATGATGCCAAAGACAATTGAACCGAACACCGAAAAAATTAAGATTTGTTTATTTATGACCATCTGTTTATTTTGTTTTATAGATCGCTGTAACACCAAAAAGAGTAATCGATGGAAAAGCAGGATCCATACACGTGAGCATTTATTTTCTTACCTCTTAAATTCAATTTTATTTTTTACTTTGCTTAACAGATGGTTGTGGTCTTTTTTTTGTTTTGTCAAAATTACAGTCTGTACTTTTAGTAAATAAACTGTTGCAATGCTACATATGTGGCACTAGAGGTCAGGACTGTAATTTTGTATTGATGTCTGAGAGATGCTGCATCTTTTTTTCCCCCTTGATGTATGAATCACATTTGAAGAGTTAGTAATCAGTCTTAGCAAACAATAAAACAGAGACAAGTATGTCTAAGGTTTTCAGCCAGCCATGTGGTATAGGTAGACATGTGTTAATGCAATTATCTGATGTCATTTTATCTGATAAAAATGAAATGAAAAGGCTTTTATAAACTTAATTCACAGTAGATGTTGTTTTGATGGTCTCAATCTCTAAAATCCTAGCATGTGCCTCCAGGTTTTCCACAGTATGAGCTATGATGTATCACACATAAGTTTTGTTAATAACAGTCTAAATGGTTGAATGGATTTTCTTCAGTAAAGTAATGCCAACCGAGTCCATGGGATAAATACAGGTCCTAAACTATTACTGGAATAAGGTTTTATTGTATTATTAACTTTGGCAAATTAATTGTATGTAAGAAATTGCCAACAATTGCTTAAATAGAATAATTTATTACATGCCATTTAAATAAAATGTAATATTATCTACTAACTAACTAAATGTCACAAAATTGATGCAGTATTTTGTAGTAGTTTCATAAAATTTCCCTCCTTCCCTTCTTTCTTTCGTCCATTTGCAGCCTTCTCCCAGATCTTCAAGTCTTTTCCAAAAAGTGCTTTACAGGACAAAGAGGAACCAAAGGATGTCCTTGAAGCAGACTTTGTGCAAATTGCAGAAGAAGTAAATTTTTCATTACTTTCTTGTTTATAGCATATGGTATACATGTACTTTCATATTAACTTAGTGTTGAGAATCATATAAAAGAGCTAAGCTAAACTATTTGGTTTTATTTTTCAGAACCACAGTGACACTAGTAATAATGCAGATGCTGCTAAAAACACGTCAGAGAGAAGTGAGACTAGTGAAGAAGACTCTGCTACTGTACCAACAGTCTGCACCTCGTCCACTCCAAAGAAACGCTTGAAGATATCGTCTTCTAAGAAAGAGATGCTTCTAGACTGGGAAATCGGGGTCACACCAGAGGAAATCCCTGGTAACACTGACTCCACGGTTACACAGCATCATGAAAACCAGGTGAGGCCCTAGTGGTTTTTTTGTTTTTGTTTTATTAAGGCTGCAATTCAGCGGCTGGACAAAAATCAGTCAGCATTTTATCTGCGGTTGTCTGTTCCCTCTACAGTGGAGTGGTACTATGACAGTCCAGTCACAGAGATAAGTGGAATTGATTCCTCATTATGTTGACTGTGTTTTCATGGTCCTCTGATGCTTTATCAGGTACCAGCAGAAGTAGATAAGCCTCAGACAGGCTCGGACGGAGAGTCATCTCAGAGCCAAACCTCTGCCTCGTCCCTCTCAGCATTCCAGCTCATAGCCAACGCCTTCAGGAGGACGTTTAGTGTGACCAAACCCTCCAGGTGCTCAAAGACTGCCGTCATAATGTAAGTATCTAATGAAGTGTCACATTAATGCTGCTGTGAGCATATTTTATCAGTAAAAATCCATTAAAACAATTGTTGACGTCATTTTGTTTTATTTTATGGCCAGGAGACCCAAACGTGACAGGTCCCGCAATAACAGGCCCAGGTCTGAGGGAGCATTTAGCATCAGCTCACTGTTCAGTGCTGAGAGTTATGAGCCGTTTGAAGAGGAGAGGAAGGCCGGCAAACCTGAAGCTTGGTTGGCATCTGTAGAGGCTGATCCATGGGGTGCGGGGCAAGACCTGCCCTCTTTGCTGCAGCAGGTGTCCCTAAAAAGCCAGAGAGACTCTGGAGGGGTGTTTCCTGACAGCACAGGCTCCCGCAGGAAAGTCAACTTGTTCTCCTCCTTGAGGCTGAAGAAGAGGGAGTCTCACAGTGAAGGGAAAGACCAGGAGATTCAGAAAGAAATCAGGACAATCATCACCAACCTCAGAAACAAAGGTTAATGCAGTGGGTTTATAAGATAAAGTAAAATTGAAATGGAAAATACATTTTGTATTTCTGGATCCCACATATTCAATTTTATTGCCTATTTAGACCTTCTAGTATAAAATGAACAACATTGAACAACTTCTTTGTAGCTCTGTTTGAATCCACCAAGACCTGGAAAATTTCTGGCACAGTAATGTAAGATCTGAAACCAAAACATTGAACAAAAATAAAGATGCTAAGACTGAACTAGCTAACTAGGTGAATATTCAGGACACTTATCAATAGGTGTCACCCTTTTTACATTATGCAAGCATATGAAACATTCCGTATAACATATTTTTTACTATGTTAAAAAACAAAACAAAGAATACTAGATTCTTCATTAATATACTTTAAACATTTATTTTATGTCTTTCTTAAATATGTAGATCTTATGACTTATGTTTCCTGCTTAATCATCAAAATTTTGTGGTTTTTAATTTAGCCTCTAGTCAACAGGATCTACAGGAGTCTTTATCCAGTGATGATGAAAACACAAATTTGGCACACAAGGTTTGTTCAAACTGTTCCCATGTACTAACAGACAACACAATGTCAGTAAAGCTACAAATACTGTATCTGTGTGCATTTCATGAAATGTCTGTACCTCTCAGCTGTGTCCAGAGAAACAAAAGAGGAAGCAAGAGAAGATAGTGGCGCAGCAGGCCAAAAGAGAACAGCTGAAAAGGCTTCACAGAGCTCAGGTACTGTACTAATTTGCTTATCTTTTATTGAATGTTCCATGTAGTAGCCATGACCTCAGTCAAACTGAAGTTCTTATATGATCAACCTTTACCTGATGCCCCCAAAGTGGATATGTGTATATTAAGTTTGCATTTGGTGGAGTATATACAGCCTCAGTCTTTAGACTTTTGAACTGAATGAAGAAAAATTACATCTATCAGATTTCTCTCCATTCCGGTATTTTCAACACATCAACATACTTTTAGCTTTAATTTACTGAATGGCATTTTGACTTGTATACAGTACCATTTTAAAAACTTCGCTCACTCCTCATTGAGTTTGATTAAGAAATACATGAACTGGGTGCATTGTCACTTGACTTATTAGTAAAAGTCAATGTACCATTCAGAGTTTGCTTTCATTAAAGAATTCATCACTTACAGCTCAATGAAAATTGTACTTTCTTGCTTTTACAGAAATATGTTGAGGTAATCTAAAGATATTTCCCCCATGCTAAACCACATTGGATTAACCTGATCAGCTCTGTTTGTACCCCAGGGTACAACAGCTTGTGTCTGTGCGGGTCACTCTGTTGCAGCTAGAATCCCAGCTCACTGCTTCTTCCCTAGCCAGCAGCCTAGAGTTGCCCCTTCACCAGCAAGTTTGAACTGCGCTGTGAAAGGAACACTACACAGAGCATTTCTTTGCACAACTGACAGATGAGTGTCAGCAAAAGGGCCTAGTTTTCCGTTTTCCAAAGTCTGCATATGTGTGACATTTTTTGCTTTTCCCAGATGATCCAAAGACAACTAGAGGAAGTTGGAGAGAAGCAGAAAAACCTGGAGGAGAGAGGAGTGGCTATAGAAAAGATCATAAGAAGAGAAATGGGTATGCAAATACACACATACAGCATCAGGGTCATATGACTCTGTTTTGAGTATGAACAGGACATTACAAAGGCACTTTTCAGTGATGGAACCCTGCATTGTAACACCTTGGTTCAATCTATAATACCGCTCAATGGAATGTAACTGTGAAAGACAAATATTTTCTTATTACTGCTGTGGCCGTACTTCTCGGACCATTTAAAAAAAATGGCTTGATATCGCACTCTGGTTAAAAGCCTCTACATAGAGTTAATGGTTGTACCCACAATGGATACAGAGACTTCATTGTGGCTCCATCTTGCTTTGTTTGTGTTCTGTTGAATTGTGAGGACTTGTCAGGATGATGTAAAGCAGAAGCCTTGTGTATGTGTTTGTGCTTTGATTTCTGAATATTTTATATTTCGCATGAATGGCTTAGCATAAGTGTTATGTTTTTGTTCTGTTTCTTTTTTTTAATCCTACCTCCTCTGGTCTCTGTCAACTTTGGTAAATTAACCTGTATCTTGTGAAAACTCCCCCCTCCTTGCATCCTTTTTTCCTTTTTCACAGAACCATATCAAACAGATGACAGTGACGAAGCCCAGCTTTATCAGTCTTGGTTTAAACTTGTTTTGGAGAAGAATAGATTGGCTCGCTATGAGTCAGAACTCATGATTTTGTAAGTGACTGCATGTGCTCACACAAACATAAGACTTGTGCAGAAAATATTTGTTAAACGTTTACCTAACTCTCTCGTCTCACGTAGTGCCCAGGAGCTTGAACTGGTGGATGCACAGAGCAGGCTGCAACAAAAATTAAGGCACAGAATGGCAGTGGAGGGTAAGGAGTGAGGGCACAAAGAAGCACAATCTGGTAGTGACACAGACTAAACCGGAAAGATTTTTTTGTTTTTATTCCAGACACAAAGAAGAGTGCATCTGAGCTTCAGGAGGAACAGGAAATCCTATCAGAGATAATGAAGATGGTGGAGAAAAGAGATATGTTGGTCTCATTACTGGAGGAGCAAAGGCTGAAGGAGAGGGCTGAGGACAGGGACCTGGAGAGCCTTGTGCTGTCTAAGGGCTATGAATTCCACTGGGCCCAGGTGGATAACAGCTGGGAGCAGGATAAACTGGAGTACGAGGACTAAATGTCATAAAAACTGTTATTCTGTTCTAGTCTAAGTTTGCTGCTATTCTGGAAGGACCTAAATGAATCCCGAGCTGATTTCTCACTTTACAGACATGAGGGTTAATGCACATGTATGCCATGATTGTTTGACCTCTGTCTTCACAGATTAAATTTGTTTTGGCCAATGCTGACACTGGCCTGAAACTGGATGCACAATCAGCTCTTATAATGTGAGTGAGTGCAGCTGCTTCATGAAGCTGTTTGCCTATAAAGGGTTACTGTCAGACAGATTTGCAATCACTGGATAGCACATGAAATGACCATTTGTCTTTGTGAATTATTTTAAATGTGTGTGGCAAAGGAATGTTGAATGTTTGTATGTAATATGTTTGAACATTTAATAATTATATTCACTTAATGCTGGAACAGTGAAATCAAATTATTGTATCTACATACAGTCATTGATAAACACATAAGACAGATGTGCCAGTAATTTCTTTTATTAGCCGTCAACCTGTGACTGGAGTTTTCATTTTAAGATGTGACACACCTTGAAAAGAAGGATGTTTTTGGATTTAATTTGTCAGTAAATCAGTTATACTGGAATTCATTCACTAATTGTTCATTTATGATGTGAATTAAACTGAATTCAGAATGTTATTTATGCTTCATGATAAAACTGTAAACATGTTTGTGTTTTTATGCTGCTTAAATGTCTTTTCAGAAACTTTCAATTCAACTTAATAAAATTTGATTTTGAGTACTGTTAAACAGGCCTGGACTAGACTTGTACATTTAGAACACCATTAAATATTGTTTTAAAATAAATAATGAAATAAATTGTTTTCCAAATGGATTTCTGTTGTGCTTTATTTGAGTTAGAAAGGGAAGTGGTACTGGTAGTAAAATGTTTTTCAATATGCAAGTACTTTTGAAGATGGTAGTATTTATACATTTACATTTTACACCGTTTTGGTGTGTAGTGTGCCCATTACATTTCTCAACAGCGAGCCTAAACCCATTAAAAATCTTCTATTAATAATAATGAAATCCAATTAAGACCAAAACCCTCCATTATTATGCTTTCATTTTGCTTCACCGGTGCCGTATGCAGCTGTCTTTTAACGGTTACGAAACACAACCTCTTGCGGCGTATTCACTTCTATGTCTTGGGTTCTGGGTGAGGAGCTGATCCGGAACCTGAGACTGTTTAAAGTAGAACCGCGGTGAACCCGTCCACCGAGGATCTCCCCTGTTTCCGCAGTCCAGCCCGCTGCCTGCTGCTCTGGCCCTCCTCCGTAGAGGAGGGGCCTCCCGCTCCAGACAACTTCGGGAGAAATGTCTGGAATTCCGTTTCCGGTTTAGGGAGTGGACTGTGTTCTTTTTTTTTTTAACTTGACTTTCCAACCAAATTTAATTTCCACGTCAACTCGGACAGTTTTGTGTCGACTTCCCCGGATTAAAAGATCGCTACGGCCATGGCATCTTCGCCCCAGAAGTCTCCGTCCTCCCCGAAGTCACCGACGACGCCAAAATCTCCGTCTTCTAGAAAGAAGGATGACTCCTTCTTGGGAAAACTTGGTGGAACTTTGGCAAGAAGGAAAAAGGCTAAAGAAGGTAAACAGCTAACTAACGACACAACGAGCATGGCACGATTGTATAGTGCGAACAGCTCGCTAACGACTGTTTTCAGAAGTAAAGATCAAACAGTAAAGTATAACATTCATCACTCACAGGCGTGCACTGGTGAATAACACTGCTAACTTCATAAAAAAAACCCAAATTTACTGCGCACGTTAGTCTTCTTAGGACACTAGCGCGTTTAAATCTAATCTAAACCTTTAATTCAGGTTTGAGCCTCTCACGGAAAACGCTGTAAAAGCCAACGTTTGGCCGCACGTGTATATTTCCGAGGCCGCGGGTTGCGCCTGCATCCATGTAAGGTATTGAATCCGCTATTACTGTAATAAGGGAGGAATGAGGCATGAGTAAACACAGACTCGGGCTTGAGACCAGGACGCTGCGCTCACAAACCGCCTCCCTGCATTCACAAATACTGTGGGAACTGTAGTAGCACAGATGGCCCTCGTGGGGGGGAAAGGTTGCAGGGTTGAATTCCAGGGGTCAGAGGTCAGGGTCAGACATCGGCCAGTAGCTCAGGAGTCCATGGGGACATCAGAGCAAAACACCTTCTGCATAATAGTTTATAAAACTTGCTATGCTGTTTTTTTACAAAACACTCCCAAAGCCTCCTTAAAATGCCCTACTCGGTTTATAGTCACGTATCGTTGCTTTGGAAATACAGGCAGCCTTATTGAGCCTGACATTCACCGTTAAAGGCCAGGTTTTATCATGGAATGAGAAAGGCCTCTTTCAATTGGATGATTACTTTGTGTCATTCAGGATGCTGTTGCACAGCTGAGCCCCATTTTATGTTGTCTTTTGTCCACAGGACATGCATGCAATCACATTATATTCGTGCTGGCTCGTGTTCACCACGCACACAAACACACCATCACTAACACTGAGTGCACTGTGCATGATATCTGCAGTGTGTTCTGTGATTTGATGGAAAATGTGGGCTGGACACTCTTATGTTGATCATTGATTAAATTTAAGTCCTTGTGACGTTTATGACTGCGTCTGCCTGCGCCATGGGAGAGAGGGGCTACGGACCTGAACAATTAGAGTAGCGATGGGATAAAATTGGAAAAGGGGGTAAACGATGAAAAAGACAGGATGTTGTGAAAAGAGAGGAGAAGGTCAGGAGGGTTTGAGAACTCTGATGAGAGCTGTGTAATATTGCAAACAGACAGGGACCAACTATGTGCAATGTGGCTATAGTGCAAAGAGACAACGGCACATAAAACAGGAGAGGTGATTTATTTTTCTATGTCCAGTGTGAAGATAGGGCAAAAATATTTCCATTAAATCTTTGCAAGCTCAGACTGTGGAGGGTGAGCTGCAGGGGAGAAAGCTGGGTTTGCTAGCCAGGAGAGGATGCTTGCGGCTGGGGTACGGAGACAGACAGACATGGGCTGTGGAGCACTCTGCCCTCCAGGTAGGACAATAGCATGTGATGTTTCTGTAAATGTACGTGTTGTACAGACAATACGCCCTTAAGTGATGCATCTGTCACGGTAACATCTTACTGTTATACTTGCTAAACCAAGTAAATTCTGATCTAAATTTTCCTTTTATGGCACTGTCCCAGAGGAGGAACATGCACAGCAAGCATGCTGACGGGGCTTGTGTATCATATTGAGTCTTCATTATGTATCTGAAGATTAGCTTATCCTTAAATAGATACAATAGTTACAGCTGTATAGGACTGTACCAATTGTTACAGTGGAGAAGCTACTGCCATATAAGTCTGTGATTTGCCATCCACTGCCAGCAGCCATAGATGTTTATAATCTGCTGAACCAGTTTGTGATAGTTTAATTATTTTCCTTCTTTCTGGTGTTATTTTAGTGTCCTTATTAGACCTGTAAATAAAAACAATTCTCAACATATAGTCTAACAAAGTTTAGTTCAGTTTTAAAATATTGGCACCCCTGCAATTCTGATGCAACACCTCTCAGAAAATTGTTCCAATTGCAAATGTTTTGGTATTCACATTTGTATTGTTTTTGTTTGCACTGGAACAACACAAAAAACAAAGACGAAAAGTCAAACCTGACAAAAGTTCACACAGTACTCAAAAATGGACTGGACAAAATTATTGGCACTTTGTCAAAATTGTAAGAAATAATTGCTTTTCAAGCATGTGATGCTCCTGTAATTTGTATTTAGACACACCTGTGGCAAGTAACAGGTGTGGGCATTATAGTAATCACACCAGTTAAAATGGAAAAATGGAGGATTCAACCTTTGTGTTGTGTGTCACATTGAACATAGAGAAAAGAAAGAAGTGTCTGGGGATTTGAGAGAAAAACATGGACAATCTCAAGGCTACAAGTCCATCTCTAGAGATCTTAATGCTTCTGTGCCTACTGTGCACAATATCATCAAGAGGTTTACTTTATGAACTTCCATACATTCAACAATTCAAGCTGATCTACAGACACAGGGTACAACAGCGTCAGCTCGCACTATCCGTCGCCATCTGAATGAAAAGGGACGCTATGGTAGGAGACCCAGGAGGACACCACTGCTGACCTGTCCCTACGGTCAAATAGGGTGGAGGTTCAAAGATGTTTTGGGGTTACTTTGCTGCTTCTGGCACTGGATGCCTTGACTGTGTGAATGGTATCATGAAATCTGATGATGACCAAAGAATTTTGGGGCACAACGTAGTGGTCAGTGTCAGAAAGCTGCATCTCCACCAGAGGTCATGGGTCTTCAGGACAATGACCCGAAACACACTTCAAAAAGGACTTGGAAATGGTTCCAAACAAAGCGCTGGAGAGTTCTGAAATGGCAGCTGTGAGTCCAGATCTGAATCATACATATCAATACAATATCAATACATATTTCAAAACCGCAGTTGGAAGAAGGCATCCTTCAATTCTGAATGACTGAAGTGTTGCATTTTCTGAATCGCAAGGGTGCCAATATTTTTGGCCATGACTGTATAACTAAAACAAGAGGTAAACAAGAGTTTATTCAAAGGTTTATGTTTGAAACTGTGTAAACTGTAGTGTAATGGTAGCAAAAGCAAATAATATTGCACAACCTCAGTTAAGCAATAATGTTTAGCTAACACCCAGCATTCATAAAACAGGAGGAAGCGGTGGGCAACAGAGAATTTGATTTCTTAGAAATTCAGCTTTTCATGTGAAAGAAAAAATATTTCTTTTTTCAAAAGCTGATATCCTGCAATATATGATTTTTTTTTTTTTTTTTTGCCAGTTAAAATAAATCTAGATGTCTGTTTATATTCTTATCGCAATAGGCTCAGGTTAAAATTCAACAACCCTGTAACATATTATGTGGAATTTATTAAGCAGTATTCTAGGAAAACTAAAGCACAGCTCCTGTCTACAGGAGCTCATGTGGATGGTGTTGATTAAGAGGATGCTGTTCCAGTGAAGGCAGAAAAATGCACAGGATGTTCACTCTTTACTGTCAGCACGCACACACATACATACAGCGATCAGCGGTGGTCGAGCCTCCTCAGGTATCTGACACACTGAGAAGAATGACGTGCTGAGTTCCTATAAAGCCTGCTGAGAAGCAGGAAGCAGCACCAGTTTGAGTTTGTCTAACGTCAAGTGGCTCTCGACGGAGGGTCTGCTAATGGTTGTTTGTGAAATCAAGAGAACATTTATGGAGCTGTCCAAACCACTGCACAACACTGCCAGACGATCTTTTTCAGTTCTGTTTTTATGTTGTCTGATGTGCATTGTATCTACAGAAACAAGATTGATTGATTGGCTTCACAAATGTCAAATGTACCACAGCTTTGTTCAGAATTCATATGATTAAGTTGAGTGAGTTATGATTAAGGTTTGGTTTTAGGAAACTTTACAGAAAACTGTAAAAAGAGGAGCAGCAGTCTAACAAATAGTTTAGTTTTGGTTGACAAAGCAGAAACAAACTGTCAACAAAACTGTCATGCCCGATATTTATCATATTTATTATTATATTTTATATTTTTTTCCTTGCAGTGTCCGAGCTTCAGGAAGAGGGAATAAATGCCATCAACCTTCCTCTCAGCCCTTCCCACTATGAGCTGGATCCTGAAGACACAATGCTAGGTAAACTGTTACCCTTGCAGTCCTTTTCAAATGCAAACAGGTTACGAATAAACTCAGAGCAAATATTGAAGTTCTTTGGAGCCTTTTAGTCCTGGATATGTTATGATACTACTATTAATGCTGCTGATGCATCTTTTAACATGCATGTTTTGAAGCCTGCAATATATATATATCCTCAGTGCTGAAATGTATACATTTCCTGCATGTTATTCCTACATACACAGTTCTCTACTGTGGGCCAACTATAATGCTCAGATTATGTGCCAAGCATCAGCATTTACTACACTTTTGATTACTATACCACTTTGTCATTTGTGATAAGTGTTTCTGGGATGTTTATTATTGCTTCTTTTGTATTCTTTATATGTTGTGCATTTAATGTTCAGTGTATGAAAACTGCCCCTCAGCATTTATGTTTTTGCTCATGTCTTAGAGGAGAATGAAGTTCGCACCATGGTAGACCCCAACTCCAAGAATGACCGCAAACTGCAGGAACTCGTGAAGGTATATGTACATACATATATATATATATATATATATATATATATATATACATATATATATATATATATATATTCAAGTCAAACAGTCACTGAAGGCCTTCAACTATTGGAACAGTTAGAGCCCCTGCAGGACAGTGAAGTTCCACCCTCTCTAAATACAGATCAGAAATTATGAACGACCCGTTAAACTCACATTACGATATGTGTATTTGTTTACTTTATTGGACTCCTGGACTATGAGAGCTACCAAACAAAATTAGTTCTGTTAGTAGGAGGACACTAATGTCTTTGTCCTCTAATTCTGTATAGGTGTTGATCGACTGGATAAATGATGTTCTGGTGGGGGAGAGGATCATTGTGAAGGATCTGGCTGAAGATCTGTATGACGGACAGGTTTTGCAGAAACTATTTGGTGAGGAATTGAATCATGCGGATATGCTACGTGAAAAAAAGCTAATATGTTCTGTTTCAGTATTTGTTAAAGATACACATAATTGTAATCAGTAGATGCCCTTGTATAAACTGTCTTCGTTCTGTGCTAAAGATTTCCACACTGATAGAATGCATATTGTATATTTTATAAATGTTGAGCTTATATTTTTTATTGTTTGCCTTCAGAAAAGTTGGAAGGTGAAAAACTAAATGTGGCTGAGGTAACCCAGTCAGAGATCGCCCAAAAACAGAAGCTGCAGACTGTTTTAGAACGCATCAACGACTCACTCAAACTTTCTACCAGGAACATTCGCTGGAACGTTGACTGTAAGAAACATCTTTAATCGAAACATTTCTAATATTTGTGCTTTTTTGTGCTTTGTCCTGCACTGTCCTACACCATTCTGTCACCAGACTGAACATGCAACATGCAGATTGTACTGAGGTGCATTATACTCTACTAGCACAGAAATACTTGTGAAGCCAGTGAAACTGAACACTGGTGAAATGGAATTGAAATTTCAACTCAAACTCATTAACCACCCGCCTTCCTGTCATCTGAATGACTTTGAATTATTAGCTGTAACATACAGTATATGTATAATGTGACTGAATGGAGGAGGAAGTGGATGTGGGACATGTGGTTAAAGAACACATTTACTGAAAGAAACACAGACAAAACCTTTTTGATGAAGAGGAGAATTGATTTAGTGAGAATAGTGTGCAACAGAAAGGCCATATCAAATGAATTCATACCAAATAATGACATTCTTAAATGCACCTCTGGTAAAAGTTTGTCCTTGGAAATCTATTTGTGAGCGATGTCTCCAAACCGCTAAAGAGCACCATGAATGACATGGAATGTAATTGATTTTGCTGTTCTTTTATTTGAGGAGCTTTCTTTTAATCAATTCACTTTTTGTCTGTCTCTACTTTCATCCCCCACCCAGGGGCCATAGAAAAACACTTGGTTCTGATGTAACTTATTTGGATCCTCTTATGCAGTGAGGATCTAATAGGTTGAAGGCTTTTAACTTCCTCTCTGTGTTTTGCTGTAGCCATGGGGTACAATCAGAGGCTTGTTTTAGACACTTAATTGATTCTGATTGTTTTGTGTATCTAAAGGTATATCATGTTTGTTTGGATGGATGTGTGACTTGGTATGTCGAGTTTGATTAATTATTTTGTGTGTGTGTGTGTATTTATTTATTTAAATTTATTTTTTAAATAATACATTCATAAAACTAAAACAAATTCATTAAATGTAAATTTTTAATTTTTATTTAGTAATTTACAAAACAATTCTAATTTCTGTAGAAAGTGCACATACGTCTGACATGCCTGTGTAGCAGAATTAACAAGATTAGAAAGACAGTAAAGTAATTGATGGATAGATTGTTAGTTGCTTTAAATAAAAATTTTAATGGCATTTCTAATAGATGGTTCGCAATTGCTAACATATTCCTACATTTGTGTCCTGTACTTTGTAAGGTACTTGCGTCATTTACATTATTTACTCCATAATGAGTTGTTCATTGTCATTCTTCTGTTAATTCAGACTTTCTTTCCTTCCTCCACACTAGCTGTGCATGCTAAGAGTATAGTGGCCATCCTGCACCTGCTAGTGGCCCTGTCACAACACTTCAGAGCACCAATCAGATTGCCTGACCACGTTTCTATTCAAGTAGTGGTCGTCCAGGTGGGTGCAGCATTGTTTCAGTAAACTGGTCAGGATTTGTATACAGATTTTTGTACAGCATGACTTCACTTACGTATATACCAAGTTGTCAGCTCAACTTAGAATGTTAACATCACTCTCCACTTTTGTTTAATACATTTTATCCCTGTCAGTAGTAGAATAAAAGTCTTTTAAAAAAAAATCTTTTTTCAGAAAAGAGAAGGTATCCTTCAGTCCAGACAAATTCAAGAGCAAATTACCGGCAACACGGAGTAAGTACGCTCTGCCTTTTTTTCTTACTTCACAGGACACGTGCAGCATTTAGATGCACTGAACCCTCCTCTTATTACTTGTTTTACTCATTTACTTATTTTCTGTTTCTGTCTTGTGACTTCTTTGTCTAACAAATGTATAACATCTTAATTTTTTCTGTACATAGATATATATAAGTTAACAAGTTTTAACAGTTGACTGGTAGAACTGGACCTGAGAAACATGACAAAGATCTGAGCACAAAAAGGCTGTCAGGCTCAAATTGCTACATGACCAGTGAAAGTCACATTGAGATGTTTTTGCTTTTTGTGTTGGGGGGACAGGCTCTGATAGCTTAATATGTTGGAGATTTCACTGCAAGACAAGCTTAATGTTACGTTAGGATCACATTTCAGTTTAGAAAGAAAACAGACCGATTGAAGGTTTTTCCGTGACGATTAACCTTTGTGCAGCCTTCGAGGGGTCAGAACAACCCCCCTGTAAAATAGGGGGCGCCAAAGCTCAAAAACACAGACATAGGTTGGATAAACGAACAAGTTCATCCAACCGTTGATCTAGATAAAGCGTGTTGTGATTTATTGTCTGTCTGCGGCTGTTTTATCCAACCCTTGTGTGGTTTTTGAGCTTAGAGCGCCCCCTATTTTTAATTTGGACCCCTCGAAGGCTGCACGAGGGTTAACGTAATTTGAGTAAGGATTTGAGAGCATCGTTGTGACACAATAGGAATTCTCTCAAGAATATCTTGTTTTCATAACAGCTGAAAACCAAGATCTGACAAGATGTTAGATACCACCTTTTGTGGCTTGGACATATTTAGTCTTACAAATGATTGTGCTAACATGAAAAGATAATCCTTAATATTTTAACAACACATGTGATGGCACCCTTAGCTGAAGAATTAGACAATTTAACACACTCTTACTCTCATACACATTTCTTTCTCTTGCTGTGAGGCTGTCCTGCAGCCTGACAGCAGTAACAGGGGAGATAACAGCAATCTACACAAACACACATCTTTTCATGGTGGATAGATACACTGCTACTAACACACACTCACACAGACACATAGTTCTTTGTAGTTCCATCTTTGTGAGGGCAGTCAGTGACATAATGCATTCCCTAGCCCCTTACCCTAACTCTAATCATCACTACTAAAGGAAATAGTTCCCCACTCTAATCCAAACAAACAGTTAATTCTAATCATAGCCCTAAAACCATACCTTAACCCTCAAACAGCTCTTCAAAGTTATCAGGACTGCCCAAAATGTGCGCACACACAGTCGAAATGTGGTTATTACCACACCACCAGGGCTTTGCCCAGACCTGCCTGCCTTCACCATTGTGGATTACAACATGTAACGTGTGTGTGTGCATGGGTGCATGTGCGTACCTGACATTTCTTGCTGGTCTGCCCATTGCGATAGCTCTTCCTTGGGGACTCTCACACCGCACTGTTCTCTGTTCCGTCCAAAACCACCTGACCCTTTTCCAATAATAACATCCTCCAATTTGCTAACATTGTAATAATAGACAAGAGAGACCCTCCATTCCAGTGGAACCCTGCAAGGACAGAAAGGCATGTCTTCATTGTGTTAATACCCAGCAGTGCTGTTGTGCTGTTGAGATTATTACAATGTGTTTTAGTATGTGGTCAGTGTGACCATCCCACTGGTGCTACCCTGGTTATGTGGATATTTGTTAATCAAATTATGATGCCCTAGCTACAGTATTGTGTTTTTATTGCTGTGACATAATCCCTTCATTCTCTACATTCCTCTGTGATTGAAATGAAAGCAGTTTCCTGCTATTTTCTCTCGTACTGTAAGAACATTCATGTGTGAAATTGTCAATAAGCAGAAAATGGTCTGGTTTGTGTATTTGACATATTTTATGTTGCTTTTTTTTCTTTCTCTTTGTCTTTTATTTTCTCCTAGGGCATTCTCTGGCAGACATGGTATGTTGTTTTTATATGGGGTTTATAAATGTTTAGGTTTCTTTTTTTCCAGATTAACAATTGACTTTGTTCATTCCTCGCAGAGCGTGATGCTTTTGACACCCTGTTTGACCATGCTCCAGATAAACTGAACGTTGTCAAAAAGGTATTGGTTGCAGTGTCACTGCAAATAAATCAGCCACATCTGAAAAATGGGTTTTAATTTGACTTAATTTATGTATGGGATTAGAACCTGCAATGCTTGAAAGATTGTTATGCTTTAGGTATAAATTTCCTGTTTATAATGGAAACGTCTCGTGAGATTACTTCATTACTACAGCTTTTAAACCTTTTAACCAAAACCAGTGTAGGACTTAATGTATTAAGTATTAATGTATTAACTACTCATGTTACTACACACAAAAATTCTTGGCTCTAAAAACAAAACAAGCATTTTTGTCCATAAGCATTAAAATAATAATCTTCTCAGTTTGTGTTACAATACATTGATATGTTGCCATCTTAAGTACAGATATGTCTATTTGTTTTTTTCTTAGACATTGATCACATTTGTGAACAAACACCTAAACAAGCTCAACCTCGAGGTTTCGGAATTGGACACACAGGTACATGTTGCAGGCACACAAACATTTTTGGTAGTATAACTTCATAAAGCTGCAGTGTGAGACCATTAAAGAGGTGACCAAAGATGGTTTCTGGGTAGTACTGTGTTTGGTCACATGACCTTCCCGTATGACTCAGCATCACTTGTCAGACCATAAGCTTAATTTTTCTTGACAAGTAAGTAGCAGCATCGTGACTTTCTGGCCAGGTAATAACTACTTATATGAGAGTTGATAACATCTGTCAGCCAATTTTCACAGTTTGTTTGAGGGAGCAGCATCTAGAATAAAGCACAAATGAACAGAAACAGCCAATAACTATTTGTTCCTGTAAAAAAACTTCTACTTAATGTTTCATTTAGGTAACTTTTTATTTGATTTATGTTTGAGCACATCAAGTTTTCTGGTGAGTTCCAAATTCCAAAGTTTGGAAACACTGTTGTTGCTATTTAGTTCTATATTATGTCATTCTATTAATATTTCGATTTACTTCAAAACCAGCATAATCTCATTATATCATGTTTAATGATAAAATTGTTATGTTGTTCACAAAGCAAACTGCTAAGCCATAGTTGCAATATGCTTACTCACAAAACCTACTACAATATTATAGACAGTGGAATTCCTTCCTCACAAACTTCTTCTTCACAATATAAATGGTGTTGCTAAAAAATTGTTGATGTTAAACTAAAGACGTGTAGTTCAGTAGTCAATAATAAAATATCCACCTGCATCTCCCTGGTCTGCTGTTCTGACTGCACTGCTTTTTCTTAAGTTTGCAGACGGTGTTTATCTGGTGTTGCTGATGGGACTGCTTGAGGGATACTTCGTACCACTCTACAACTTTTATCTCACACCTGAAAACTTTGACCAAAAGGTAAAGGTATTTTCCAAAAGCCAAATGACAACATGCGTTTAGGTACTGGGTTGAACGAGTAGGTGGCTCTGACATTAATTTGAAACTTGAAACTTTGTTACAGTTGATTCCAAATGTGATGTGGTTCAGTCAAAAGGTGCACTGCTGCACATAGAGTAGTGTTTTGACTTTGTTGCACTGCTTAATGTAGACGTGTAGGTGGAAGCCCTTGCCATGATGACTTATCCTTTCATTTAGCGGTGTAAGCTGGGAATCATTGTTGGTCTTGACCTATAGTTTCTCCTAAATTAATACTCTATTCTAAAGAGCCTCATGCACTCTTCACTCAATAGTTTGATAGTACTGGTACTGTGGTATTCTGAACAGGGAATCTGCATAGACACCACACTAGCCTTTTCTTTGGGTCTTGGCCAGTGGCCTTCGCCAAGCTGTGAAGCAGAATGGGCGTCAGTTCTAAAGTGTATTCTGCAGCTCTCTCTCTCTCACACACACTTAACCCCCCCCAACCACACACACACACACACTAATATTCTGGGCCTGCCAAGAAGAACAGGCATCAGCTCCACAGCATCTGTAATCTCCTATTGCACAGGGAACAGTGGCTTAGAGGCTCAGTTCTATTACTGTACATGTGTGTCAGTGTGTATCTGAGGGCCTAGAGGCCTATCCGTGATACACCACGGCTGTGAAAAGTACCACAAGACAAAAAGAACGCACTGCTGGACACTTTGTATTTGTTTGTGTTCTCCATGTATTTAACTGTTCACGTCACATAGCACAGTTGCAAGAAAAAGTATGTGAACCCTTTGTGAGTACATGGATTTCTGCATAAATTGGTCATCTGATGTTCTTTAAAGTCACAACAATAAAAAAAAACACAGTCTGCTTAAACTAATGCTGCACAAAAGAGCTCTCAGAAGACCTATGATCAAGAATTGTTGACTTGCATGAAGCTGAAAAGGGTTACAAAAGTATCTCTAAAAGCCTTGATGTTCATGTGTCCACAGTAGGACACTGTCTACAAATGGAGAAAGATCAGCACTGTTGCTACTCTCCCTAGGCGTGGTCGTCCTGTAAAGATGACTGCACAGCGCAGAATGCTGAGATGAAGAAGAATCCTAGAGTGTCCGATTTTTCTTGACAAATCTACAATAAGTAAGACATTAAACAAGAATGGAGAATATGGGAGGAACCAAAGAGGAAGCGACTACTGTCCAAAAAAATATTGCAGCACGTTTGAAGTTTGCAAAAGAGCACCTGGATGTGCACTGTGTATTCTGTGCACAGATGAAACCAAACCAAAATTGAGTTGTTTGGAAAGAACACACAACACTATGTGTGGAGAAAAAAGGCATAGCACACAAACATCAACACCTCATCCCCTCTGTAAAACCTGGTGGAGGGGGCATCATGGTTTGGGGCTGCTTTGCTGTCTCATGGCCTGGATGGATAACTGTCATTGACGGAAAAATGAATTCCAAGATAATCAAAACATTTTGCAGAAAAACTTAAGACCATCTGTCCTCCAACTAAAGCTCCACAGAGGATGGGTGATGCAACAGGACAACAACCTAAAGAATAGAAATAAATCAATAATAAATAATAAATCAACAAAATGGCTTCAACAGAAGAAAATACTCTTTCTGGAGTGTCCCAGTCAGAGTCCTGACCTCAGCCCAATTGAGATGCTGTGGTATGACCTCAAGAGAGCAATTCACACCAGACATCCCAAGAATATTGCTGCACTGAAACAGTTTTGTAAAGAACAATGGTCCAAAATTCCTCCAGACTGTTGTGCAGGTTTGATCTGCAATTACAGGAAACTTTGGTTGAGGTTATTGCTGTCAAATGAGGGTCAACCAGTTATTAAGTCCAAAGGTCCGCATACTTTTTCCGCCTGCACTGTGAATGTTTACATGTTATCAATAAAGCCATGAAAACATGTAATGTTTGTGGAGTATTAGTTTAAGCAGACTGTGTTGTTCTTTGTTTTTCTATTGTTGTGATTTAGAATAAGATCAGAACACATTTTATCAATCAGTTTATTCAGAAATCCATATAATCCCAAAGGGTTCACATACTTTTTCTTGCAATTGTATATTTGTAGGTGTCCAGAGTAAATGTCCAAACTGTGTGTATACAGTGTAATAATTAGTTTCTTGGAGTACAGACGTAGCTTGGAAACGCTGGTGGCGTTTTCATTGATGAATGAGGGAGCGAAGTGTTTGTGCAGCTGCTGAAGGCTTATGGTCTTACCTGTGTTGTTTGCTGATACAGAAAGCTGAGGTAACATGATTGAATTGATCCAAAGTGTGCTGTGGGATTTTGAAATCAGTTACAGTATTGTGTTGTGTTATCAGCAACATGCGTAGCAGGGTATGATTTGTATTTTTTTTTTATGAGCATGTTATGTGTTGGTGGTGAGATTCCTTATGTTGTCTTTGTATTGCAGGTTCACAACGTGTCCTTCTCTTTTGAACTGATGCAGGATGGAGGTCTTGAAAGACCAAAGCCCCGGCCTGAGGGTAGGACACCCATTTAAGTAATTTGTGCTTTAGAGCTAACTATATTGTTAGATAACACATTGAGAATCGTGATAGGAACAACAAGGGGCCGCTAGATGGCAAAAAATAAAGAATAATAACTATGTCTGAACACATTTTGCTGAAATATGATAGTTTATCACAAATACAAATCATCACCAAGAAAATGAAAAAACATTTTACTATATTAGATCCAGCTGAAATAAATTTTTTTAAATAAACAGAAGGATGTGCTTTTTTAAATAAAATCAAAATAATGACCTAAGAAGCTGCCTGTATGAGTATCATATTCCAACAAACCTCTGTTATTAATGTATATAAACAAAATATATTTAGGGTGTAGTTACCATTTAAGAAAGATAAAAAGAGGAATATGAGTATTGAAGTTGTAGTTAGATTGTGCTAAAAAGACAAATAAACCATTAGTAAAAACACTGTATTAGGTCTGCAAGAGAGGCCATGTCCACAGAGCCTAGATGAAACTCAGCTGCAGCACTTCTACCAGTTGAATAGCAACTTCTTTCTATTCCTTTCCCCAGATATAGTGAACTGCGACCTTAAATCGACACTGCGCGTCCTCTACAACCTCTTCACCAGATACAGGAACGTTGACTGAGCACCATGAGGGAACACACCACAGACTGCTAAAGCTTATCAACACTATGTTTATTCATCTAGTTGTTGTAAAAGTCCGTTTTTATTGTGTGTGCATCACATTTTGAACCTGCTGCACATTTTTATTTACTCTGTGCGGTTTATAATGTTTGGCTTTTTATGAGAATTGGGTCTCATGCTACAGTCCTACACAATAAACACCTATGAACTAAGTGACATGTTGAATTAGGTCAGACAAAACACAATTGTATTGTTTAGAAAGTTAAGTGCCTGTAACAAAATGCACTCAATGTCAGCTTCCTACTCTTAACATCGGGATGCATGTGCTTCCCACTCATCTTAACACTTCTTCCTTTGCATGTGTGGAGAAACATTTGCTATTTTTGACCAAAGCTCTGTGTACTAACACGAAACACATCATAGATGCTTTACTCTCAGCAACTTCTGTAGCTCTATTGTAATGTGTATCTTAATTTTAGGAGACAGAGAAGGAGCTGCATCAACTTTGTATAAGCACTCTATTAGTGGTTTAATATAGTATCTACAATATTTTTAATACACTACAAGTCACTCCTTTCTGAAAGACAAATGACATTTGAGTTATTAAAACTTTTAGGTAACAAATTGTCTGTTGGGTTTTGTTTTGAGGCAGTCTAGCTTCGTATGCGTGTAAATGCGTGTGGTTCAGGCTGTCGTTTTTGTTGACCATACATCTATTTATGTTTTAAAGCATTACATTTAATAAATCCTTCAGTCCTTTCACATGGCTGCATTTTTTCCTTCAAAAGAAGCAGAAAGGAATGCCTTTTCCAACAAAACAAAAAATTGGGATCAGATTGGTTTTGCTCACACAGGAAGACAAGTGAACCTCCACAACCATTTTTTTCTGATTAAATTGGACATAGACTGTTAGAATACTTGTGTAACAGCTTTCTGAATTGAATCTCACCTCCCAACACTGACTGAAAAAGATAAGACAGTTAACGAACATAGAAAGGATTTTTTTTCTTCACATTCCACAATTGCTTGTGAATAGAAATTGTTGGGGGTTGTATATACTGTGTGTTTGTTGATTTATTAATTACACTGTGGTATTTCTGTATTCTATACTGATGCCCACACAGCACATTGCAAACATACATTCTGAAACCAAGTTGCCTTTCAATTAATTTTGTTGCCTAGTCTGTAGTATTTTGTGAACTCGAAACCTGTCTATAGGCAAATACACAGTGGATTATCCTTTAGGACTTTCGGAACTCAAGGAGAGATGTATAGGATTTCATTTCATATTTTATCTTTGGTGGGAAGGTGAAGCACTTCCAAAGTCCACAGCACATTGTGCAAATGGATAAAAGTATCTATAGCTTTATCTACAGAGCTATAGACATATACAGCACAGTACTACTGTATGTATGTCTCTAAATACCTGGAGTGTAGTATAATATTGAGTGAAATTAAGAGTATCCAATGGTGATTGCCCTCTTAGATGCTCTGATGTCAACTGTAGCAGACCAGTGTTTATTATTATAAAGTGTCTCATATGCAAAACATATAGGTTCTGACTAGTTCTTTCTGTCGGCAGCTATGCCTCACGTAAGTGTGTTTTTATTCTTCATAACACACATACAGTACTGTGCAAGGCAGGTGTGAAAAATGCTGTAAACAAAGAAAGCTTTCAGAAATATAAACAATGATTGTTTATTTTTGTCAGTTTGCAAAATGCAAAGTGAATAAACAAAAGAGTAATCTAAATCAAATCAATATTTGGTGTTGCGACGTCAGAACTGGAAGTACTGGCGCGGCCTCCACAGAGCCCTGATCTCAACATCATGGAGTGTGTCTGGGATCACATGAAGAGACAGAAGGATGGGAGAAACCCTACATCCACAGAAGATCTGTTGTTACTTCTCCAAGGTGTTTGGAACAAACCTACCAGCCGAGTTCCTTCAAAAACTGTGTGCAAGTGAACCTAGAAGAACTGCTGCTGTTTAAAGGCAAAGGGCGGTCACACCAAATATTGATTTGATTTAGATTTCTCTTTTGTTCATTCACTGCATTTTGTTCATTTATGAAAACATTCTTTGTTTACAGCATTTTTTCCACACCTGCCTAAAACATTTGCACATTACTGTATGTAAAACACTTAATACCACATTTGTGCTTCTATGGTAAGACAGAGACAGCAGCTGATTTGGTTAGCTTAGCTTAGCACCAAACCTGGAATTAGGACTGTAGGTCTAGTATGTTAGTTCCACAGCTCACTATCAATTCATTCAAAGCTAAAGAGGGATTGCAACACAATAGGATAGGATTGCATTTTCTTTATTGTTACTACAAATTTGCAGACTGCTCTTGGACATCAAAGGAGCCATATAACCCAGTAGAGCAAAATCTCTTTACATCTTACATGATCTAAGGTAAGTGAGTCATGGTGGTATGTGTAGAGCAATAGGTGAAAAAATGAATAACAACTATACAGTTTTACACCTACAAAGTATCACCTAAGAATATTTTTAGACTCGCAAACTAAACTGTTTTCCATGATAATTTTTAGTATGAGTTTTGATAAAAAACGTTTTGACACACAAACAAACTTCTCTCTATTTCGCCAGCTGTTTCCTCATTCCACTTGTTGTAGATGTTGATGTCCTACTGTATATGAAACCCAGAACAAAGATCTTATGCTTGTACATGGCTCCCAGTACGAATGGCCCTCAGCTTTTTGTAAACAATGGACTTGCTTACCTTAAAGTTTTGCTGCAGAGGCACACTGCAGAAATGGTTACCCATCCAGTGAGCTCAAGCCACAATCTGCTATCACTACCAGAAGTCCCAGGTCTAATCCAGTACCATTTGCTATGGTACTCTAGTCTCACTGCGGTACCAAACAAGGAAAAAGAAGCTGGAGCCACTGGAGGTCCTCCTTAGCATAGCTAAAAGCCCAGGCTTACAGGCCACAGTGCTGGGTTTCTGTCAGCATTCTAGTGACATACAGACTTCTGAAAATCAGAATAATACCATGTCCAGAAAACATTTCATAATCTTTACATTTGCAAATACGGTGTCAACACCTGATAATTGCTGAGATACAAAGACTGTAAATATGCAATGGAAAGATTATTTTAATCCTTCAATAATATCTCTATATGCATGTTACATATTTTACTATCCATCCATCTTCTTCCGCTTTTTCCCCGAAGGGGTCGCGGGCGTGCTGGAGCCTATCCCAGCTGGCTTTGGGCGAGAGGCAGGGTACACCCTGGACAGATCGCCAGTCCATCGCAGGGCCACATATATAGACACACAATCACACCTATGGGCAATTTACGCATCCAACCAATTGACCTAACTGCATGTCTTTTGACTGTGGGAGGAAACCGGAGACCCCGGAGAAAACCCACGCAGACACGGGGAGAACATGCAAACTCCACACAGAAAGGCCCCCGGTCGCCTCCGGGAATCGAACCCGGGACCTTCTTGCTGTGAGGCGACAGCGCTAACCACCACACCACCGTGCCGCCCTTACATATTTTACTAAATAAAGGTAAATTAAGCAATTGTCCACACTGCAAAAAACAGAATCTTGGTTGCAATCCATGTCTGTGTTTTCATACTTAAACAAAATTAAGTAAAGTCTTTGTCAGTCGGGTCATCAGAGCTACAGGAGGTAATTTGCCTGTCAACAAAATTCAGTTTCTCTTTAAATACGAGTGTGGTTCAGTGCACATACCTCAATATGTCTATAACTCTCAACTCTCAACTAAAAGAAGCTAAAGCATCTGAGGAAGATAATACTAAGCTCATCTGTGGAACATATGTCCAGCAGTTGTAGCCTTTAGTGCAGTACGGTGTAGTCTGGTTAAATGTAGTCCCTGATCACTTATCATGTACATAATGACATGAAAGGTAAAACTGATTAGATCAGCAGTCCCTACTCTACAGGCAGCAGAAGAGTAAAGTCACTTGTGCCCTGTTTTGACTTTTCATTCATTCCCTTTTTGAGTCCCTAAACCTTAGTTCTGCAGCAGCCTTTCATGTCTGGGATGTCTGTGTCTCTCTACCCATGTGTCAAATAAATGTCAACAATTCAAAGGAAGGTTAGCCCATGCCCCTACACCACGAATACGAACACGTAAAAACACAAAGAAGGAGGCTTGCTGTATCTATAATAAAGTTAAGAGCCTGGTTTTATATTTTGTTGTTGTACAATATAACTGCCTTTTGTACTGCCACATGACAATAAAGCAAATTTTAAAAAATAATGTATAGGATTGAACACAACCTATAAAAAGTGAAAGAAATAAAAAAGGTCACTGCTTGATGACAACAAATTGAGTGATGTTAAAATAATGAATATTACACGCACCTAATGTACTGCATGTAACTGCCCGTGCAGACCTGTCTTTTTAAATTGTCACTGATACTGCAATACATGCAGACACATCCATTGTCCTCCAGATGAAAGCAATAATTGGAAAAATTCAGTTCAAGCTGTAAATAAATATGACCATTTGACTGTGTTTCCATCAGCACATTATCTGATTTGTGTTACGTTTTGGACCTGATGTGTCCCCAGTCTGCAGATTGAATAAGACTCAAAGACACAATCAGCAACACCAGCTAATCACTTCAGACGTCTTCATTATGTCACTCTCACTGGTCTGATTATGTTAAAATAGTCAGTCTTTACATGTCAAAGCATTAACACATAGTTCATTTTTAACAAGTACTTCATGCTTATTAGTGACCCCCTAAAAACTGAATGGGAAAATAAAATTCTATTTGAACAAAATAAAGATTCTCATGGGAGCTGTTTGTTGTGCAGAGAGAGAGACTGAAAAACATGGCCTTCAAGTTAAAACTATAAAATTATAAATGTAGTTCTCATTCAGCGAATCTGTTTAGGAGTTCCAGAGTGCTTTGGCATCTTGGATGGTCAGGCAGCTCCCAAGGCTGCAGCTGATGAAATAACTGAAAAAGCAATGAATAAATAAATAAATAAGAAAAATAAAATGCACTGTTTTTCAGACCAGATATACATAAATGTGTTATATAGAAATAAACATCATATAAAGCCTTGTGTACTCACCTTGCTCACCTTTGTGTTAGGTTGCTTGATCAAATACAATATACATACATAAGTCTATGTACACTCAATTAAAGCCTAGACAAATAAACAATATTGCTAGTAATGTCTGGATGGACCTCGTAAGTCAGTTCTAAAGCTCAAGGTTCTAGTGTTTGGAGGACACGTGGCTGCAGCTCTAATGAATGATGCTGTGCTTGAATTGAAATAAATTCTGTCAAATTAAGCTTTTATTAATTTATGTGCTCAACTTGTATATTGTTATTGTACATTTTCAGTATCTTACTATTTCAAATCCTTTCCGTATATTTCATTTCAGTATAAAGAATCATCAAGGCTAAAGTTCAGGTCAATTCCATTTTTAGTTAGATTTTCTATTTGTGGTAATTACACACTTGGGTTTCTTTGTGTGCGGTCTGCTCTTCTGCTTTATGTGCACACTCTGAAAACTAAACACATCAGAGTTGATGGGCATCTTTGTCTTAGTCAATGAGAGATGTGAGTGTAAAGAGCTACAAGGCTGACACAACACTGTCCTGCAGTACATCAGAGAACACATTACGCATTGATCCAGATTTGTTTGTAAGTTTAATGCAAGCACATCAGTGCACATCCCTGCATCCTCAGTGTTACTTTATACTATGCTTGGTACATGTAGCATCAGATACAGTACCTGATTTCTAGGTGACTAACACTTAGTCTTCCCTGAAACATACATTACATCTGATTCATCCTCATTGTGGAGATGTTTGATCACCTCAGCGACTCAGATTTGGACTTTATCTGTCCAGAAATAGCATAACCTAAATGTTGGCTGTGCACATACACAGCACTTGTTGTGGAATTGTTGAAGAGCATGTACCGGTAATCAAAACACCTTAAGAAATTTTTTATAAGAAGCACACATTCCATCAGGAAGAATTTTCTACTCAGTATTATTACAATGACCGATAGATACATTATTACAGATGCATACATGTGTATGTATCTGTAATAATGTACAGTACATACAGAGAGTTGATATTTGCACCTGTTATATTTTATTCAAAATATTTGTTTTACCCGTCTGTCTCTTTAACCACCTGGTCACGCCCACTTGGACTTTCATTTCCTGTTTTCCCTCAGCTTCCCTGGACTAATCATGGCAATCCCTTTCACATGGACTCAGTATACAATATAAAATATAAAAAGATTTTTCATCAATTCGTCTTTGCATTTAGATCCTCACTTCTGTGTGTTCTTTAAGGTGTTTGGCTAAGCTCTTCGGAAAGTTGGGACAAGTTGCAATAGCTATGCTATGCTTTAATTTCAGTAAGTTTCACATTAGTAAACACACACACACACACACACACACACACACACATATCTTAAGTCTTTACTGTATGCCCTGTGTAGTAAATACACGAGTTCCAAAAATGATAATTTATTCTCTTTATTGATTTAACTTTGGGGTGATTTAGTATAATATGATGTATGTATTACTTTCAGGGACTAGGCAGAAAGGTTTAGTGTCTTGAGTACAAGTTTTGTGGATGTTTGATAGATTGAGTACCCTGTGTTCAGCCTCTGTATAAATCATTTCTGGAAGAAAAAAAAAAGTCATACTAAACTCTGCTCAAAACCATGGTGAAGTGTCCACACCCTGACTGTTAAGCTTGCTCCACAGACCACAAGGGGGCTCTAACTGACATCCTGTATCCATCAACAATGACACGTTACACTCCATCTTTATTTTGTCTCTCTGGCACAGAAGAGACCAAAATATTAAATTACACACAGACTGAGATGGATGCACAGATTAGAAGGTTCCAGTTAAAGAAGCAATGCCCAAAGTAGAGCTTGCTGGATGAATCTGTCTCTCCACAAACCTATTTTGAGCACCTCAAAGAGTTTTGAGAGAGTGACAGACCTATTTGGATTTTGTGGCTAACATTTAAGTGGTAGTTTTTTTTTTGACATGCAAGCCAACATTATGTGTACATA
Source organism: Macropodus opercularis (assembly GCA_030770545.1). Classification (NCBI taxonomy): domain Eukaryota; kingdom Metazoa; phylum Chordata; class Actinopteri; order Anabantiformes; family Osphronemidae; genus Macropodus; species Macropodus opercularis. The sequence goes on along the minus strand of CM061094.1, from coordinate 3,529,243 downwards.
GATTTTATTGATGTCTTACGACTTGATACATTTCTAGATAATTATTTTATACGCCTCTGCGTGAACAACTCCAACACAGTCACTGTTAATAAACTATCAGGAAACCAGGTGGGGTCAGATTTGGGGTGAGATTCTTGACCTTAGGGTGACTCATCTGTTTTACTAGGCTGTTGTGTGTTTGCATGCCTTTGAGTCTGAGCATGACACATCCACTTCCACTGAGACGTTACAGAAACATATTCTGTGCAACACACGAGTTAGCTGCAGGTGGTCGCGCATGTGTGAGAATTTTACTTTCAGACACAGACACGATGCCAATGTTAGTCTGCTGGTTGGTCCAGGTCTGCAGTGTCGAGTTGCAGTAGATGTTCCAGGCTGCGACCCTGGCATATCTTTGTTTGTTTTATGTCACAGCCCCTCCCTCTGGGGAGATGACAGTTCAGCAGTGCCTAAGGGGATGAAACCTGAGATAGGCAGAGCTTAGTAGTAAACAACAGCTCCTTTATGAGGCAGAGGCGGCTGCCTGCTGCATTCAAACAGAACAGCACAAAGATTTTCTGGTTAGGGCAGTGGCTTTCCTAAAAGTTGGATTCCCCAGCAGCCCCAGGGGGGCAGGGTGGTCCAGCAGGAGCACAACAAAATAAGCTTAAACGTACTTGTCAATTCAATGCCGGGGTGCTCTGATTAGCTTGAATTTTAGTATCTCAAATCAGATGTGTTCTTTAGATTGACCTTGATCTGACGTTAATCTTTTACATGCTCCCTCTGATGGTCTGTGAACACACACACACACACAACAGCTGGCAGAAATATTGGCTACATTTATGCTACACTGGCTTAATGTTAGCTTTCATGTTTCATTGTTTACTGGTGTTTCTGGCCATACAAGACATGTGCCTGGCTATATAAAATGTGTTTAATCAATATTATTCTTCATTTTAGAAAGGTCTCTGCAAAGTGAAACAACAGTTTTAGACCACCTTTGTAGTCACCGTATAAAAAGAAACGGAGGCCATGTCTACAAGTCAGGTATACACCATCCTTCCAAAGCAATATGCAGGGTCAGCAATTAATACCTGCATACATTTAAGAATCATCTATGGATGTGGAAACAGGTCAGTCTCCTACTGACTGATGGTGAAGTCAGCCATAGACAACAAGCGAAGAAGAGCGTCTTGGTATTTATTGTAAAATAGGCCTCAATTATTTATTCTGTTTTCATCACAGAATAAGCTTTGCTAGCATTAGCCACTGTTAGCTTCTAGCCATACCACACTGTAGCAGTAGCTTTCCTGAGTGCTGGGCTAAGAACTGATATTTTATTGCTTTGTGTGATTATTTTAAATCCAACTTTACATTTGTGCCTGGTAATATTTTTACGTCAACTGTGTTGTTTAACACTTTGTTAAAGTCAATCGGTTTATTCAAACTTTGTTTTTTCAACTTTTAAATGGCCCTTAAACAAAACTGTTGTGAAACACCGTGTTTGGTTCGCGTCAGCTGTTCGTCCGCTCACAGCAGACTGTGTTTTTATCTCGACCCCATTCTCTTCCTCTGTTGAATAGAGTTTGGCCGCTCCAGTCTTTTCTTTTGTTGTTGAACACACCTCATACAGTCCGGCCCCTTCCCCCTCGCTGTCTTTCTTTTTTTTTTTCCACCCATCCTCCCATCTCTCACTCACTCTCTGTTTCATCCATCCAGGGTGACGCCAGTCCCTCTCACCCCGCCCCGTTCAACTCAGTCCACCGCGTTCATTTCATTCCTGCTCCCATTCCGCACATATTTCGCATCCTTGGAGAGACGCTGCGCATTTTACGCACTCAGCGTGCCCCCATCTTTCATCAAACCAAAACCCGAGAGCTGACGAGAGTTGGCGGACGGCACCCCGATGGTGTAGCGACTCCAATCCATGGAAAAGTGTGGGAATTAATCCATAAAGACGCGTATGAATCGAGGTAAGTTCCCAAGGAGGAGTCCCCCAACTCAGCCTGTAGCCTGCGCGTCTGAAAGCCCCCGGACGTTTCGCTTGTTTCTAAAGCCCTGAAGTGGTCAACGAAGCTGAAATTAATATAATTGAAACCACAGCGACGAGCGACATCGCCACATACACAACCTTCATGGACGTTAAACAAATCTAACAAGCTTATTAACGCGATGCCCTGTGAGCTTGAAAGCCTTTTGCACGTCGCTTTCACTTCAGTTTGATTCTCCTCTTTTCTCCCGAGACTAACAACAAACCCGTTTTTCTTATCACTTGTTTCTCTCGCGCACTAAAATAACGTACACGCTACGAGCAGTTTTCCCATAGCAGTCCGTGAATTGATCTAAATGGAACGCGAAAGGAAATACAAACCTTTTCGCTGCAGCGCTGGGAGGCAGCTTAACAAAGCTGGGAGTGAATGGGGGACTTGTTGCATCGGCGGGGTTTTCTCTTCCTACACAGGCAGGCCCGAGTCACAGGAACAGGCCATAGGCTGATAACACGCACACACTGTGTTTACCCAGTGGACACAGCGCATTATATGCTCACTAAGTACACGCAGATACGTTGAGATGCTGCATTTCTTGTCACCTCAAGGAAAACCAAACAATATTTAGGCTTATAACAAATTTTTTGTGACGCAAATTGGTTTGGAGTTTTTTTTTCTTAAACTGTGAAATTCATGTTCGCCGCCATAAATAATTTATTTGCAAAACCGGTGTAAGCTGTGAGGGATGAGGGGAACATAGCGCTTTTCCTAAAAAAGACCATAATCGCAATTTTTCATTTGATTTCCTCCTAATGTTTTCATTCAGCCTAACTCGCCAGCTTCCGTCATACACATGCTAGTTTAACTTTCACACAGAGCTTGTAGCCAATTAAAATCCTTAAATACTATCATCATCTTAAATTATCCCACATATGGACTTATTGTTGCGTTCAGTGCGTTTTCTTTTTAAACATAGATTAAAGGGCTGCTCTTGCTTCTTAAAAAATGGTTTGTGGTAATGGAAAGCGTTATGTAATTATTAAAGAAAATTATCATTTTAGTAGTTTTAATAAGATAAACGTATATCTTGTTAATGAGAATATGCTACACAGTGATAAGTTTATGATCATTTAAATGTGGTAACCCTGCAACCATTTTAACCAGTTAATAATTTGATGCTGATGAGTTTTATAAAAATTCTAGTCCAAAATTCAAACATGCACCTTCACAGCATTATAAAATAAAAATAAAACCCAGTACATCTTATAAAGCTGAAATCATCACAGTTTGGGGTCTTATTGCTTAAGATGTGATTGAAATGATTAGTAACCAGGACTGTTGTTCCAATTTAGTTAATCAGTGTGTGACTTTATTTATCCTAAAATACCAGGTAAAGAAATCAGAAAGTTTTGTTATGACTTAGGTAGCTGACAACAGTGTAAAACGTTTGATAAATGAGGTGTAGTGGTACAAATTATTTTACACTGTAGTGATAATGTCACTAAATGTATGAAATCACCCAAAAATGTAAATGGAATGTAATTTAGGAGGTCAGAGTTTAGGTTGCTCGTTTTCTGGTAGTAGTAAATCAAGCAGTACTGCAAGTGTGATAGAGTTAGGAAGTGTGTGTGTGTGTGTGTCTGTGTGTCTCTCATTGTCTTTGCTGTGTCTAGGCCTGCAAATGTATAAAGCTTTGTCAAGCCTGGGCAAACAGCCTCCCATCGTCTCTCCACTTTCTTCCCCTCTTCCACCCCCCTGTGCCTCTCCCTCTCTAGTCCGTTGACATCTGTTTTGAGTGTTCTGTGCACCTGTAGAGACTGAGGAACAGTGTGTGTGTGTGTGTGTGTGTGTGTGAGGGAAGGAGAGAGAGAGAGGGGAGGAGGATGAAGGGAGGTGCAGAATGCAAATCCAGGCGTTTGTTTTGGGCCTAAGCAACACAGACTGACTGACTAACAACCATTTGGTGTGTGTGTGTGTGTGTGTGTGTGTGTGTGTGTGTGTGTGTGTTCGTGCACATTTGTGTGTGTGTGTTTGCCTCTTGCTGTCCAGGGTAGGCAGGCCCATTGTTGAGGCAGCAACAGGCGTCGGCAGATCAGGACGCACCATATGGCCTCTGTGTGCTTTAGTCACAACCGCTGTGTATGTGCCTGCGTCTGTGTTCATGTACTTCACCCAATGCTGTCACAATATGGTGGAGTTTGAAGCGGCTGGCTGGTCTCTGCCTTCCTTCTTGTTATTTCATCTGTCGTCTCATTTCCAGACAAGAGGGCAAAATGTGGCACGCAGATTTTTATGGAAGTCGGATTAGGAAACATAATCTCTCCGGCGAGAAATAATGTCTTGTGTTGTCCAGATGTGGTCCCACTTTGTCAGTTTAATTTCAAATTAATTATTTATCAGAATTAGATAAGTTGGGTGTGAAAGAACTGTTAGCTCAGAGTTTGGACTAATCAACAGGTGACAGGTTTCTTGAATGAAGTCATGCCTCAGATTTGTGTAGGGAATTCTCATCTTATTTTGACATGAACTTTGTCTTTTTAAAAAAACATATTTCAGATCATAACTGATTTTTCATTTTGCTTAATTTTTCCCTGTAGTGAAAAAGTGCCAGGAACTCGACCTGCTGCATTGACAATAAATGAAATAAAAATGAAAGAAAGTTGTTAAGTTCACGTGTAAATAAATGTAGGAACAGAGTTGGTATATTAAAGCAACAATGACGAGCGTGTGCGCGTTTGGTGTTGTGGGGGCAGGGGGCAATATGGGTAGTTTAGGAACGGGAGGGTGGATTTTTGTGGGTGAGGTGGGGGTGCGTCTTGTATAGGGGATGGGGGAACAATAGGCATACTCCAGGGTGGGGTTTGGGTCTGCATCGGGTGGGTAGGGTGTGGGGACCGGTTTTCGGCTGCAGGGCGCCGCTAAAGCCTGTGATGGCTTGTCTGTCTGGGCTCACCGTCTTTCTCTTTCTGTTCATCTTTCATGTCCAACCCACAAATGCAAACACACCCCAACACATGTAGTTATCTTCCGGTTTACATTTGTGATCAGTGTGGATGGTAAGAATGTTATCACCTACAGGTCATTCTGCAACATGCTGTAAGATATTCATCACATCATCAGGGCACAAAACCAATAACACATTTATAAAGCAGGATATACGTCATCTCTTGCTTTTAGGTGTTTCTGTTCTGTGATGCACAGAAATATTTACTGTAAGATATAGAGGTACAAATGTAATAAAACACAGTGTGCGTATATATAGGCCTATTTGGAAGAATTAGAATTCTAACCTGAAAAGACAGTGTAACCCAAGTGCAGCCATGTTGATAAAGGACATATGTCCAGTCAGCCACATAATTTACTATATCTTTCTACAAGATGGAAGACATTTCAGCTTTTTTGTATTAGCACTGACACAATCCCGCACTTGTTTTACCACCCAACAGATAAATGGATGAAAGGAGAGGAACTCTCCATGGGAAGTCTAAATCAAGCTCATGTTTCCTGATCTCAGCAGGAAGCAAGTAGGAAGTCTAGATTTCGGTTGCTTCTTGCTTACTTTCCCAGTTGGAGCAGTTAAAACGATAGATGGCGAACAGAGAGGACCAACAGCTCACTCTGCTGTCTGATGAATGTTTCCCTGCTGCTGCTGTGCTCATGAACTTATCAGACAGCAAGACAGTGATTAATCGCTGCTGTTTGTAACAGCTAAATGCAAAAATTCAACTTTACTTACTGTATACTATTCCTCCCAACCTTGATTTGCTTTTTAGTTATTTTGATGCTATTAATGTATGTATGTGACGTGGTGCTGCGGTTACAGTACATTTTAACAATGGCTTGGAAATTCACTTGCTATTGATATTTAGCTAAACTTACAGGGTTCTTTTTTAGTAATGTATATTAGTGCAAACAAATCTGCCTGGAGGTTGCTATTTAATATTAATGCAAGATACTGTGTACCTAGTGTTGTGATTGTAAATGACGTACACAAACAGGGCTGTCATCTTATTAGAAAAGCTTGGAGGGAAGTTTTGAAAATAAAAAGACAGAGGGAAGACTGGCTAAGCCTTAAGATCTGATGGCAGAGTTGGTTGACCTGATTCGAAGGTTAGTTTGTGCTCTTGTAGTGTTGTGTTAGCAGCATTTGCAGGCAGAATAGGGCAGAGTTTTCTTGTCATAGTCACATGAGGCCAACTTTTAGGCCTTGATAGTAAAGACTAGGGCTCCCACATGACGCAGGTATAGCACATTAACATTGCATTCTATAACTATTAGAGACCTGCTTTAACCATCTTTAGATTTTTGTTGTTCTTCTTGATTCCTTTTCAATTTGTGTGATTATGTTTTCTGTGGGTGTGTTTTTTTGTGGTTTCATCCTTTTCTTTTGAACACAGAGCAGTGGTTTATGTAATGATAAATCTGGAACTACAGTGGCATTTCGTTTTGCTCCAAAGAGGTTCAGGTTAAATAGTATAAAATACAAGAAGTTGGATTGTATGTGACCCACTTTACATAATGACTGCCTAACCACTCATTCTGAACTCATTCTATTATATCACGATTGCATGTGAACTTGATGTATGTAAACCCACAATATAAAAAAACCCTCGAAACTCAATTATTGCAGAATATTGCCTCTTTAATCTTAGTAAGCGATAAGCTGATGTGAACTGCAGTTTAATGTCTTAGGCAGGAAACAAGTAGCACAGGGTGGGTGGGTCCTCTAGTTATTGTTTCAGCAACAAAGTTGTCTTTTTAAAAGGCCAAACATATTTGACCAAACCAAGTAAAGTCTGTTTGGGAAACAGTGGAATTATCCATACGTGCATCTGTTTTGAAAAAAAAAAACAACAAACAACAACCAAGTTCCTTGATGAAAGCTGGCAATGTGTGTATCATATCATAATTTGTATTTTATTCCCTATTTTACTCTTTTGCTTACTTTATGCTTACTAATTTCTTCGACATTCACTGTGGAGAGCAAAGTAAGAATTGCATTGTACAGCCAAACTTGCTTTCCAAATGCACATATGACAACAAACGCTTTGACTTTTTGATAATATGAGGTCAGAGAGTGCACAGATCTTTCTTAAAATAAAACTATATCCACCCTGAGGATGCTGACTGGCCAATACATTGTAGCATTCCTAACCATCATAGAAAAAGACAATTTGATTAAGGCTTGTTTTATGAGACACATCACATTTTTACAGTACCGGATATTTAATAAATTATAAGTAAATAAGTACATTTACAATGGGAACTGTTTTGAATTTGTGTTTCGTGAGAGCTTGAGAAAATGGGTGAATTCCGTCTCAAGCTCAGTGCGTGAGAGTTGGCAGCTCTAAGTCTTATGACTGGGCTAAACATTACAAGTATTCACATACTGGAAGGTGAATCATAACTAGGTTGTACATAGTGCCCCACAAGCCCAAAGACAAAAGAAGAGGCAAAGACAAAGAAGGTCATTTATTTAAAACTTCTAATCTCAAACAGACAAATTTAAAGACCGTAGCTTTAGCATGCTCCATGTTTGCTGACTGTTTTCAGGAGGCTAGTTGGAATCTTGCTCCATATGGTGAAGAAGGGGCATGAAGTGCATTCACGATCTGCAACTGGCATTCATTTTTTAAAAGTCCTCCTGCCTCCATCGCCAAATATTCTCATTGAGATTTAGATCAGAGGAAGAGCTGCATTTTCCCACTGAAGGAAGGTTATTGGACTGAAACCAGCATTAATACAGCCTGTGTCCTCAACAACCTACCAGATCCTCTAGGTCAGTGCAGGTGAATTGTTCTGGGTCCATTGCTTAAATTTCTTAAGAAATCTTAAGAAATTTAATTGGCACTCTGTCCAGGTTTCTTCCCACAGTCCAAAGACAAGCAGTTACCTTGACTTGAGACTAATTTGCCTGTAGGTTTCACCCAGTCTTTTGTTAAGTTATTAATATATACCTATTGATAATCCAGTTATTGTAGGCTAAAGGTAGTGGAGATGTTGTCATTCCTGTTAGCTTAAGAAGTGGGAGTGTTTGAGTAGTAAATGTTTTCATTCAGTGCGACCACATATGATATATAAAGGTTGATGCCAGTTTCTCTGGCATGATATAAAGTGGTTTAAGAGCAGCCTGTACTACTTTGCTTTTCATGTTCTACTGCAGGATATCACCCATAGTTCAGCAATTATAAAGGTTGTGCAATATTATCATATAAATAATAGTCTCAACCTTCAAAAATAAGGTTCAGTTCATGTCTCTAAGCAACATTGCTTGCCCTGGTCTGTGATGAAGCTTAGGAACAAAATAGAAACAGAGAAACCGAAACTAATCACACTGTTACAGCTTGAGCAAACCCACTACACATGGAATGCACAACTGTCACACATTTTGCCTCCCAAGTTGCATCTGTCTAAATAAAGCAGTACCCGAGTTTTAATGGACCACAGATGGACAACATAGTTCAGGGGCTGTGCGCACAAGTGTGTGTGTGTGTGTGGAGACGGGAACACAGCCTGTCTTAGACGTACAGAATATAATTGTAGTGCTGAGTGAGAAGATCGAGTTCAATGTGCTCTTTTCACATTCATGTAGCCATACAATGTTCCTTCTAGGTGTAGAATGGGACTCATACATGCATGCGTACACACATAATGCACATGTGGTTTCTGTCTCGGCACAATGCTCCCGAGTTCACACTTATTAAATGGTGTTGGTATTGCCATAACCTCCCCAGGCCTCACTTGCTGGTGGTGGAGAATATTGTCTCCGGTGTGTGTGTGTGTGTGTGTGTGTGTGTGCGTGCGTGCGGCAGTGTATGCGCAACAGCAACCCCCCTGCATCCATCTCCCCAAGGAAGAGGCCGGACAATGCCTCTGCCTGACTCAGCAAAAACTAGTGGTACAAGAAGAATAACAGAGCGGGACGGGGGATAGAGAGAGAGGAGCTGCTAGCTAAACCTTTTACCATAATTTCTAAGAGAAAATAAGCACTTCAATGTATCACTGTGCAATCTATGACCAATTACTGTGTGTGCATAAATGGTAATGCTTCTGTGAGAAGAGATGGTGAAATAATGAGGAGTGCACACTGTGAATCACAGCCTCTTCACCACTCATAAACCAAGTTTCCCTCAGTGTCTTAGTGCTTCTCAAGTGTGTATTAGCACAGAGAAAGAATAAAAGAGGCTTTGCTGGTTCCGTTTTTGTCAATGCTGCTTTTTCACGCTTTTTCCTCAGTCAATATCTATCTTTGTCTTTTAAACACAAAATCAGGTCAGACCTTATCAAACCAACTCACGACTTTCATTAAAGATTTTGCCCTTGTTGTTGTTCAAAATGAACTCATTAATGGCACGAAGTAATGGAATATTAATATAATATCATTAAAATTGTGACCATGTGATCCATCGTGAATGAGAGTGACTGCTGAAACAAATATTACAAATAAGATGATGAGAAAAGGAGGCACAACAGATCACTTTGCTTTGCATGGAAGGTATTTGTACTGTATATGAAGCAAACAGAAAGTCAGCTTAGTGCCAACATCATTACCATGCCATAATCAATTATAGGGTATGGTGATCAAAATTGTAGGCCAAAAAAGCGAAGAAAAGTGATATTACTTATAATACTACTACCTATGGCAGATTTTGGAGCCTGATAACTCTATTCACTTATTGTTAATCATTAGCTACTGTATAAACTAGGACTACAAGGCACAGTGTGACTATGTGCTTAGAGAAATTAGAGTCCCCTGCTCCAGAGTTAACCATCTGGCCATGTAACAGGTGCTTGAGTTTATCAGCGTATTTTTTTTCACCCGTTGGTGATTTGGATATGAGATAACAGTAACAAGTCATGAATTACATGTTTAAAATTTAAATTGTTTCAACTACATTTTTAGACAGACCTCTACATAACCGAGAAATGTACATAAAAATGCAAATTCACCAGCAACAGTAGAAAATACATTACATCAGCAAAAAATACTTGATATATTAAAAACTCACTGCTGTGTAGCACAACATAATACAGTATTTGTCAGGTCTCTAACAGAAAACTCCTTATTTGTATATGACATTTCAGAAATAAAGATGATAAATTCCTTTCCTGATGTTTTGATTTAAATGAAACCTAGAAACTATGAAGTCTTTCAGCTGTGCTAACAACATACTATTTATTTTTCAGGCAATCAGTTGTCGATTCAAAATTGACAAGCTGACATTAGCACATGACCAGAACACTTGAACTAATGTTTGATGATGAAACTGTCTCTGTATTTTAAAACAGTGTTTCCAAACATTTTTGAACCACAACACATATTTTACATTAGTAAAATCACACGACACACCACTAAACAAAAATGCCACAAGAGTGTATATATAATGAAACCCGTTCCTCAATTTGTTTGATAGAGGGACTTGGGCTCTTTCTTTCACGGCACTAGGACAGAGTATGTTTTTAAAGATCTTTTCGCAGACAGCCAGTGTCAGTGCCATGGTGTGTGGCTCTCTGGATTTAGCGATGAGTTCAGCAGCTTGGTGAATTTAAGAGCGGTTTCACTCGTCTTGGTGTTTTTTCTAAGCAACACTGACACATTTCAACAAATTAGTCCATGTTCTTGTTTTGAAGTGACAGGTGTTTAGTCTGGAGATGGTGTTTAAGTTTATGTGGAACAACTTGTCCCAACACAACAGACATAGTAAAACTTGGCTCAGCTGCTTCCCCAGTAAAAGTAAATTCAAAGGCAACATAACTGTAATTTCACCTTGTTTGTTTTCTTCTGACCACTACTCAGGCTAGGGGCCTTCACCAGGGTTGGGATTTTCTCCAGGATCTAGGTCAGATTGAGGACTTTTTGTATTCAGATATTTATCCATCGCTATTACCTGCACTGTCTCACTCGAAACATGACTGTACCGTATTTAGCACCCTTTGTCCAGCTGATGGCAGTGGAACATTCAACTGTCCTCTGTGGTAGAGCATTTAATTGTTCTGCTTGTCACTGCACACCGCTCACTTAGAGAACCAATCAGGTGATATTGGATAATGTTCCACGGCACAGCTCTTGATTTCTCATGGCACACTTGGGCACAAGTTGGCAATCAGTGTTAAAAAAATAGTAAATTACAATATTAACATTTTCTGTTTTTCTTTTTCATTTTCAACAGATTTACAGACCAATTTGAAGTTATTCACACTTGCTTTTCAAAAACAGATTTCTCCCCACAGTGCCCTTTGAGAACCAGAGACAGACACTACATCAGCTCTGGCTGAAATCATGAATACGTTCTGATAGGTTGAATAACATGAATAACATGGGGGGTATTTGAATAATCTTCCCTTGCAAATCATATGTCGGCTGTAGAGGCTGTTTAAAAGTGGAATGATAAGTGTAGCACCCTTGAATCTGTTCAGATATAGAACACTTTAGTCACATTTTCACATGAATAAAGGATAAACTGTGCGTTAAGGTCCTTGATGCAAATATAATATTAAAATAAGAAAAATATGAGAAATATCACAGTTGATGCAGAATAATTCTGGTTGAGCCACAGGGGACCATTAAAAATGGCAAAACATTGTAAAGTGGAACAATGTTTGCTTTGAGGATTATGAGAAAATCCTCTTGTAGAAAACCTGTGTGTGTGTGTGTGTGTGGGTGTGTGTGTGTGTGTGTGTGTGTGTGTGTGTGTGTGTGTGTGTATAAGTTGGAAGCAGTTAAAACAGATGCTGTTGACTGGTCCAATAGAAGAATGAGCGAGAGGAACTGACTAGCTTGTGATAACATATTCAACTTGTAGACCGTCATGACCCCCTGGTGTCACAAATGCACACACACAGAAGGGCCCAAATCCCTCTGGTAATGTGAACGCTCACATCAGGTGCTTTGCATTTCACTACAACCTCACTGGCCTGCCTCTGGTAGTATAGAGGCTTAAAGTAATGCACATTGCAGGCATACAAACGTATACATGTTCCTGGCATGTGGTGGGAGCCAGTAAGTGCTGTAAGACACAGAGTGAAAGAGGAAGAAAAGCGACGCTGAGGGAGAGCATCAGAGTCCAAGGCAGCTGCAGGATTGTGGCTGTATGCCCTGTGTGTGTTCTCCTGAGGGCTGGCACTGACTCCAGGAAGCCTGCTGTCCTGGCTGAGTGGCCTGGGCCTGCCTGGTGATACAGAGGAGGGGTGCCCAGAGAGCAGAGGAGTTGCCCAGTAGTCAGTTGATTGTTGTGTGACTAATGTGTCTCTGCAGCGTCCATCTGCTACTGGGCCTCTTTCATATTTACATCTCCTGAGCGTCACTGTAGTTCTTGGATTAACCCTGAAACCTCTTCTCCCTTTCTTGAAAATCATCATAGTGGCAAAACAGTAAGAACTGATAACTCTTTATAAATATAGAGAAACCTTTGTGTTTAACCTTTGTGGGGCCTTCGAGGGGTCAAAACGAGCCCACTGTAAAATAGGGGGCGCTCTAAGGTGAAAAACACACACAAGGGCTGGATTAAACAGCCTTTGTGGGTGTTACATCCAATCAATGAACACGTGTGGGTCTTCTGATGAACAAGTTCATCCAACCATTCATCTAGATAAAGCACATTGTGATTTATCGTCCGTCTGCGGCTGTTTTATCCAACCCTTGTGTGGTTTTTGAGCTTAGAGCGTCCCCTATTTTCATTCTCACATCCACGAAGGCTGCACGAGGGTTAAATTATACTAATAACTAGCCAGTTTAAAAGATGTACAGATGGAGCGCAGCTTTTTGTTCATTGTTTCTTTCACTTTTAAAAGAAAGATTGTGTGCCTCCAGACATGTCTATCAGTTACTGTTGTATGTTTTTATTTATTCTGTATCTGGAAAGGGCATCTAAACTTTCTTATCAAACTGCATAACAATAAAAGCTCACTCTGCCCCTTTGCACCTTCAAACAGGTCAGTCAGCCTATTGATACAGATACAGATTCCATATATAACCTGCATTTTGAATTGAATTTGATTGAAATTCTATTGTGAAAATACCCGCATACCCCAGTGAATGGAAAACAGACGTTTTCAGACTTCTCAGGGCAGTGGCTCAGAGGTAGAGCTGTCGCCCACCAATCGTAGGATCGGTGGTTCGATTCCTAGCTTCCCCCAGTCATGTGCCGAAGTGTCCCTGGGTAAGACACTGAACCCCAAGTTGCCACCGGTGTGTGAATGTGTGTGTGAATGGGTGAATGTGACGCAGTGTCAAAGCGCTTTGAGTACCGATAGGTACAAATGCATCACTTCTTAGAGAGGATTCGTCTTCACAGTTGCAAATGAAAGTATGTGAACCCTTTGGGATTACATGGATTTCTGCATAAATTGGTCATAAAATGTGTTCTGATATTCATCTAAATCACAACGATAGAAAAACACAGTCTGCTTAAACTAATTTTGTGTTTTTATTGACAGTGAAGGGTGAAAACAGTATGTGAACCTTTGGACTTAATAACTGGTTGATCCTCCTTTGGCAGCAATAACCTCAACCAAATATTTGTTGCAGATCGGACCTGCACCACGGTCTGGAAAAATATGGACCATTTTGCACCATTTCAGTGCAGCAATATTCTTGGGGTGTGTCTGGTGTGAATCGCTTTCTTGAGGTCAAACCACAGCATCTCAATCAGGTTGAGGTCAGGACTCTGACTGGGCCACTCTATGCTTTAGGTTGTTGTCCTGTTGCATCACCCATCCTCTGTGGAGCTTTAGTTGGAGGACAGATGGTCTTAAGTTTTAGCAGACACTCTAGCATTCTTCTTCACCTCATTGAGCATCTTTACAGGACGACCACGCCTAGGGAGAGTAGCAACAGTGCTTTTGTAGACAGTCTGTCCGACTGTGGACACATGAACCTCAACTCAAAACTGGTGTGCGTTTTATAGGGCAGGACAGCTTAACCAGCACATCCAATCTCATCACATTGATTGGACTCCAGGTTGGCTGACTCCTGGCTCAAATTAGCTCGTGGAGAAGTCATTAGCTGAGGGATTAACATACTTTTTCCACCCTGCACTGTGAATGTTTACAGATCAGAACATTTATGAAGAATTTATGCAGAAATCCATGTAATCCCAAAGGGTTCACATACCTTTTCTTGCAACTGTACTTTTGTCCTCTGCATGAGTTACTTTTACAGTAATTTGTAAAGTAAGGGAATAAGCGCAAGTCTATGGCAAAACAAAATTGGCATCTGTTTGTATTGATGTATTGGACTTCGAGCCGTAAAAAACGCACCTGTCACAATTCCTAAAATATAAATAAATATTATACAGAATGGATTTGCAAATTTTCATGACCTTGTAATAATTTAAGTGTAATTACTTTAATATTGTTGGAAGGAAGCCCACTGTTTACCATATAATTGTGTTTATCGCATGCAGGAGTCTCTTGAATTAGATTTTTAGCTCAGATTTTCATTTGAAATCTTTAGTGGTTCATTACGGCTCTGTTGTGATTTACCGGGCAAATCTAGGTTCCTCCATAAGTAATTTATTTTCATGTAACAGTTTTTTAACTTATCAATATAACTAATCAATGCTATGCTAATAATAAATCCATATAACTATGTGTATGGTGTAAGAGAATGGTTATTCGGGGGAAACTCAAAGACATCAAAAGTCTTACAACCAAATTAAATACACTTCACATAGATTTGCCAAACAATTTTAAATCAAATTAAAACTCGTTCACTTACAGTACCTACTGGGCAAACACATTTGTCTTTTTCACTTCCCATTGGCTGTATATTAGAAACCCTCTCAAGAGCTGGCCCATCTTTTTGCCAGGAGGAAAATGAATTTTAACAATCAAACAAACACAGAAAAATTTGAATTCCAATTAGATAACAAACTGCCCAAATAAAGTGTGTAGTGTATGTACTCAAACTCCATATTATCATTACTTATATCTTTATGTGTATGATCTACCTGTAATCTGTATCACAGTGTGTCAGCCCTTGCTTAATCCAGTGTGATTGATGCTCTGGTTGACTGGCTTCCCCAACAACAGTAGTATGTAGTATGAAATTTGCATATTTTACATTTCTACGCACTATAGTGTACTGCCGTAGTTAATGTGAATGATTATCAGAAGCCTTCATGTAACGTATAGGATTGTAGTAATTTAACATTGTACCGGCATCTAGAAATGCTTTTTACTTTCTTTTATGACATAGAGTCGTGTAAACTATAACCTTCATAGCAGCCATGCGTGAAGTAATAAGGATCATAGTAATAGCTGCTCATGCTGAACCTGATGTTTTCAGGCTCTTGCACCACGATGAAAAAGAAAGGTTTTTAATGACAGTGTAGAGGAAACTAATCTTACTGTTGGTGTCCAACAGTACAGCCGGCTAAATGAATGAACCCTTGTTCGAATGGAAAACTGCTAGGGGAGGGCAGGAGGCAAGAGGGGAAGAAAGCAGGGGTGGTAATTTGGAGAGGAAACGGAAATAAGGGTGAATAGAACAAGCATGAGGAGAGAACCAGAGGACAAACTCTTGTAAAACAAGCAGATTCCATTCATTACACATGCCCAAAAGTCTAAGCCAACAGATGTTTGCTTGCAGTTTTACAGAGCTTTCCCCCAGGTGCTTGAAATCTGCGAGTAAAGCTCAAGTGTGCGGACGGGGTTAAAATGTGTCCACAGTGTTTCCTGCTGCTTTACACGCTTCAGTTTCACATGAGCGCATGCACGCTGTCAAGTGTAATTGTGTTAAAATTAGCCAGGCAGACACGCACACGTACACACGCACGCAGAACACACACACACACACGCTCACATACACTTCACACTGCAGGCTGTGGCAAGGGACAGTGCATGGGAAGTGTGAACTGTAGAAGACCAGACAAAATGACATGTGTTCGCCCAAGGAGCTGGCACTGTAATCGTGTGTGTGTTTTTCTGTGTGTATACATATGGTGGTGTGTGAGTATGGTGTGTACTGCGCCAACCCTGCTGTTTACCGTGGGGGATTTTAGAAGAATTGTAGGCAGCTGGCAAGCCCCTCCAGTCCACTCTTTTTTCCTTTTTAAATCTGCTGGAGGCTGTGAGTAGTAGTAGCCTGTCTGTCCGTGATTCACTTGCTCTACTTATGTACATGAGGATTTGATGAGGGGTTCTCACAATGGTTTAATAAAATAGGCAATTTCCTACATGAAAAGAAGCAATAATTTCCCTCCAGCAGCTGGTGTACAGACTTACAACATGTTGATCAGAACTACACTAAAAAATAGTTTCTTGGTACAAAATGCTAAATTGATATCAGCATGAATCACAGAGTGGGCAGTGAAAAGAGGGGCCTAGTCCATTTCCATTAAATTAGTCCTGTTTGCAGAAATGAAACATTTGGAGAATGTACACATTTTAAAAGTCAAGTTTAAATTGTGATTGTATACAGAACGTTGGTTACCCACCCACTTCGAGGCTGTCTCTCACGTTTCAGGGCGTTTTCTATTTTGTACATGTACACTGGACCACTTGCCGGAATATATGTACGCTGTGCAGGTCGAAACTTGAAGCATGGCCTCATAAAAATGTTGCTGTCACTCTCTTTTTTTGTTTTTAACATTTTTGTGTTTTTCTGTTTTTTTTAGGTCGCTGCTGGCTGTGTGACCAGCTTTCAGACTTCCCTACAGTCGACCAGCCTCTTTTAGATTTTTACTATTAGTTGTTGACATTTGAAATTGCCATTGTTGAAGGAGCAGCATTAAGTTTCCTGCTGTCTGCGGCTGGCTTTTCCCACCTAGAGCCAATTATTGCTAATATTAACATTTACCACTAGCTTTTTATCACGTCACCTACTTAGAATCAATCCATTAGCGTTATTGCTGAGTACACAGCAGCTAGTTAACTGCCACTATGGAGCGCAGTAACTGGAGCGGCAGTGAAAGTCCAGGGGAGGACATGGACAGACTGAGTGACTCTGGAGGAGACAAGACCATGGACGGGGATCCAGAGGGGGTCTGGAGCCCTGACATTGAGCAGAGCTTCCAGGAGGCCCTGGCTATCTACCCACCCTGTGGAAGGAGGAAGATTATACTGTCAGATGAGGGAAAGATGTACGGTAAGTGATGAGAAATGAAAAGAAACTGCTAAAGAGTAGAGGCTTTAAGTTATTAAATAAGTAAAAAACGGACAAAGCAGCAAAAAGTAAACAAATTTCTCTAGATTAACAATGAATTTGAAATTCAAATCAAGTGATGCAAGTTTTTAGATTTAACCTGTCACTAAATGTTGATGAACCTTATTTAAAGAATGTTGATAACTAATTGATTGGCACTACTTCACACACTGTGTTATGCTAGAATGTAACATCTTTGAACACATCCAGTGATTGGTTGAGCTGTTGAAATGCTCGCAGTGTTGTGTCAGACTGTGAGGAGAATTACTGCGTGGATGTATGTGTGTCTGAGGGTTGTCTCTGGGGGTGCTGTCAGAAACACAGAAGAGAGAGAAACTGTAAAAGAGAGGAAATAGAGGCATGCTATAGGTGCGTCATGTGAGTGTGTGTGAGTGTGGCACCAAGAGGGAGTGTGTGCGGGTGCGTGTGTGTGTTTGTGAACTAATAGAGTGATGAACAGATGGTCGTCTGGCTGCCACCAGCTGCGCCTCCCTCCCTCTCGCTTTCACTCTGTCGTTTTTATTCGGTTGCTCTCTCTCTCTCTCTCTTTCTTTCTTTCATTCTCTCTCTCTCTTTCATTCTCTGTATGCAGAGTGCACTCTAGTGATTTCTTTATGATACTACTTGAGCTTTAGGCTTCTTAGAATTAAATTAAACCCTAGTGCAGAATTGACACTGGGGGTTAATTATATCTGGTCAAAACTGTGTTGCTGCAACCTTTTCAGCTGTTGATGCTCAGCAGCTTAGCAGGTGTGTTAGGAAGGAATGAGGTATATAAAAGTTATTTTAAGTTATATCAATTTGTTTGTGTCATGTAAAAGTTGTTGATTCTATGGACACTTGGACTAGGACCATATTTGTTTGTTTTATTTACATATTCAGCTGATCTTCTATAGTCTGGTTCTAATTCCAAGCTTTTTCCTTTTCTGTAACGGTTTCTGTATTTCCCTTGTTATATTATATATTTAACCTCTTCTTACATCTCCACAATGAGCTACTACTCTGTGGGTGGAATGTAAGTAACGCAAATATTGATGTCTAATCAGTAATACTAGAGAAGACATGCAGTGTGAACTCGCAAATGTCCCCACTATCTACACCTGGCTTGACTGAGATGTTCTTTCTTATCCTGGCTTGACAAACACACAATGGAATAAGAAAGAGTTTAGTGGAACTGGTCAAGCGTGGATGTTTCAATTATCCTGAATATTTCAATTCTACTTTTGTGCAATACCCCCCAGGTTGTTGACACGTTTGTTTATCGTCGTGGCCTAGTGTGGGTTAGACAACATCTGTTTGCAAAAGGAAAAGCAAAAGGGCGAGGGGGCATGAAGCATAGGGTTTTAATCATAACTCCAACATCTGTGCAAAGAAGAAATCTTAAAATGGTATCTTTCTTATTTTTGGCGCACGATGCACACAGATTATGACGGGCTCAGCTTCATTTGTACATGCTGCTTCTTTTGACTTCGAGAAACATTGATTTTTATGTTTTTTAAAGGAAAAAACACAATGCTGTTTTTCTACTTACACAAAAGCAACATGCTGTATGACTGGAGGTTACTTTAAAAACTTGGTATTATTTTCTTTGCTACTGGAACCAAGTATCATTGATAGCGATATCGTTGATGTTTCCTTGGTAAAATGAGTGGTAGGTGAGTATTCCTACAGAAAGGGATCAATGCCAGTCTTAAAATACCCCCCACTGGCTAAAGGGAAATGGATTAAAATAGAAAAGAAGAAGAAAAATGTGCAAAAGTGCCGGATAAAGTTAGTGGGAGAGAAACATCATAAATTGATGTGTATAAAAGGGAGCAAGACTAAAAAGGTGAATAATAGCACTATTATTCTTAGGAAGGTGCAGCCTAGGTACAATGTAATTTGCATTTGTTGGTTACAGGAACAACATAACCTGGGTTCTCTTTGTGACTTACTGTATGTGTGTGGCTAAATACATTAACTATTAATTATAGGTGTATACTCACATAAATCTTTATCGGGTAATGTGTTGTTCTTCATCTGCTAAATGTTTTATTGTGTTTGCCAGCTAGGTACAAACTTTATTCGTCAAAACCTCTTTGGGCTGGTGAGAATAGTAAGACTGAACTAAAACTACTACTACTAATACTGATGCTTCTAATGTGTAAATGAGCGAATCAAATGGGATGGAGAGTCAGGGTGATAATCATTTGACGGTGGGTTTATTATATAATAGTTATTTGGCCCCTTATTAGTACAAACATATACATATATTCATACAAAACTGCGACTTTGCTAAATTATCTACACTGCTTAGGCCAGTCATACATTGCTCTTTTAGACTCTCAAGCTAAAACCATCAACTGGCCAGAAACAGTATAGATTGATTCTTCAGACTTGGATATTTAAGGCATTATGTTTAAAACAGGATAAAATAATCTATACATCTGTCAACAGTACTGCAGCCTTCTGCTAATTGGTCATTGGTGTTAAGTGATGCCAAATTCTTTAGTTGATCATTAGCAAGAAACATTCTCATGGTTTAGTTACTCTTTTAAAGTTTCCAATACATGAATGTTTAGCTGCTGACATCATTGCTACACCTGTTAAACATTGAACATATGGAGTGAGCTATCAGAGATTGTGTGCAGTGGTCATAACATGCAAAAGGCTGTAGTTGGTCATACTGAAATCAGGCTCTGCTCAAGAGTTCAGCTCCCGTGGTCTCCAACGTCTTCTCAGGGTACACAGCACACAGGCTTTGACCTTTCTCTGAAAGAGTTTCTAGTTTTTCTATGAAGCAGCTTAATCACTTTGCTAACCGAGTGTGGTGAGCAGCACTAAAATACTGCAGTAATGCTTTTTAGAATTGCATAAAGGTAGTTCTGTTTGCTCAGCCCTTGGAATAGAAAAACTGATGTAGTTTACAGTAAATATGTATTTATTTACTTACTTACGTATATGTGTAAACTACATCAGTTTTGTCCTGAAAATGTTTTTATTTATTCTCAAATGTTTTTTCAGTGGAAATCATTAAACTGACATGAAACTGTGTTTCCTTAAGTGCATTGTTTTCAGGAGTTCAAGGGAGGAGAGCGGGGGGAACTTCTGTTCGTCACGGTTAATGACCATCTGACTTTGGCCTTGAAGTCTTTTACTGGGCAAGTGGAGAGAAAGAGAGAGGGGGAGCAGAAGGGAAGCCATTCACTATAAGAGGGACACAGGAGGCAAAAAAGGGGAACAGCCAGAACTGAGGATGGATGGATGGGTGAAGAGAGGGAGGGAAAATGAGAGAGAGAGATAGCATGTGTGTGTATGTGTGTGTTCTGGAGAGTTTTAGAGAAAGAGGGAGGGCAAGAGTGAGGGATGTGTGCCGCAGGGTTAGTGAAGGATGATAATTCACCGTTAAGCCTCCTAGAAAGACCAGCTGGCCCCTCTGGAGTCAGATGTCAGCCAGGACCCACTTGTGTGTGTGTGTGTGTGTGTGTGTGTGTGTGTGTGTGTGTGTTGGCACTTTTGCATACGCGTTTGTGTCTGCTTGTGTGCTGTTGTCACTCGCAGCCTCTGACTGCTAGAAGGAAAACACCTGCATAGTGGAGATTTTATCAGTCTAAGCTCCCTATCTCAGTGAGGGTGGAACTGATTAGACCACATGCACGCACACAAACACACATGCATGGTCATACACGTCCGTACTCACACGCACAAACCATCTGCTGGGTTAGTTAGGGCTATTGTTGAGAGCCATTTGGGTAGTGTGTTGAGGTTTGGCTTTGTGTTGATCTTGACCATCAGTTGGCCAGCTGGCCTGACTTTGGTTTTCCACTTGGTCGGAACAGAACACAGGCTAAAGGACAGACCAAACCAGATTCGGAGGCATACAACTGCTTTTTGACAAATAGATTAACAGTTAAATAACTCAGTTGTATTAAATATTTATGTTATATATTTATAACAACTCCTCTAATACCAAATACCTAAGGCTTTAAAGTCATATCCTGATCAGACTCAATAGGCTTGTGCAATGCAACAATGTTAATCTGTTAACTAATTTGTGTTTTATATGCACCCACACACATGCACACACTCTCTGTCACAGGTTTCTTTGATTTAACAGTAGTTCTGGTTCTTTTCTCTCCGTCTCCCTCTTCCTCACTAATCTATACTAGCCAGGTCATGCTGAGTCTGCTGTGCTCCCTATTGAATGGCTTGAATTATTCAGCATTGTAAGCGTGTGTGTGTGTGTGTGTGTGTTGCGTACACACACACGTAAGCATGGGTACAGCTGGCCTGCTGGTTCCTTTAATCGGGGGACGGCCGATCTGCATGAATGCCTGTATTGTTGGGTCATGTGTATTCAGGGCCATAGCGTGTGCGATTGGGTGTGTGTGTGTGCGCGCGCATGCACGTGTGCGTGTATGTAGGGCTCAACAGGGGTATCAGTGATTACAGCACTACTATGTAAAACAGCACGTCACAGGGTCATTGGATCAACAGCACTAAATCAGCGACAGAAAACCGCATGTATCATGTGTTGTGTTTTTTCTTTCCAGGTCGAAATGAGCTGATAGCCAGATACATCAAGCTCAGAACAGGAAAGACGCGGACAAGGAAACAGGTAATAAACGAAGTATACAGTGTTACACTACGCAGTGCCTATCAGATTGGGTCATTATAGAGGTCATCAGGAGGAGGGAAGTGATTCTAACTGCAGTGACGAAAATTATTTAGGTATAAACAGGCAGAATTGCAAAAATGCAATAATTAGTCATAGAAGAACATACTCTCAAGCTGTTAAGAGTTCAGTATTTCTATTTTCTACAGTGAGGCAAAAATTTTATCGTATTGATGATGCAATATAATTCACAAAAATGCTGGTCAGCAAATTATTTGTTTTTATATGTTGTGGCGAGGTTGTGAAATTTTCAACAGTTGGTACTTGTTGCCAACATGGGTCAACTCTGATGTTTTTCCTTCTCACTAGAAAGCTGAAAATTGATTTTGGTGGGTTGTTTGGCACATTTTTGAAGGCATCCACACAAATTGTTAGGTTGTATGGCAGATTTTCAAAAGTGTAAGACAGGTGCAGGAAATATAAAGCAAAATGTTTAGCTACGGATTCCTGCAATTTGCCAGTGTGAATTCTTCATCTTACCAGCAACAGTTGTTTTTCCTTTGTGTCCGAAACCACTTTGTACTTTAAAGTGGTTTATATAATCGAGTGTACATTAGACATGAGTGAATGGCTCCCTGTCATTCAAACTGTCTTATGTTAATGTTCCGCCCAGCTAGATGTACCTTGACTTGATGTGATGTGTATTCAAAGTTTGCAATGCAATTGGACAGTTCATCATGTGAGATGTGTTTCTGGTTATTGTTTTTCTTTTGTTTGTTGTTGTTTATCAATCAAAACATTTTTGTCACAGTCACACCAGCAGCTAATGTCTACATTTAAAGCAACAATTTATTCATTGTTGACATTAAAATGTCACTTCCTGTTGCTGTGATTGCTAGGCCCACTATATACAACATACTACATCAGTATTTGCGTTCAACTGAGGTTGTGTTGAAAGTAATATGTAATTCTTACTATCGTCAACCTAGCTAAATTTTCTCACAACTTGTACAGAAAAAATGTACAGTTTACCCTTTAAGATTGTAATGTTTGAAATTTTCAACAGCGCACGAAGTGGAATCCTGTGTTTTATAGTGTGATCTCTGTGCGTGTGTGTTTCCAGTATATATCTGTCTCAAAAGATGTGCATAGATGAGGGTCTATTCAGTGTTGTCGGGGTAGTAGTAGTAGGGGTGTGTGTGTGTGTGCGTGCTTGTGTGTGTTTGTTTCCACACGAAACAGTCCTTTCATAACCATGGAAACTCACTGTTTGTCCTTCTTCGTCTCTTTTCGACCCCCGACCCCCCTTCCTCTCCTCTCCTCTCCTCTCCTCTCCTCTCCTCTCCTCTCCTCTCCTCTCCTCTCCTCTCCTCTCCTCTCCTCTCCTCTCCTCCCCTCCCCAGGTATCCAGTCATATCCAGGTCTTAGCGAGAAGGAAATCACGTGAATTTCAGTCCAAACTAAAGGTAAGAGGTGTAGTGTATAATATGTGTTTACTGTGAAACAATCCTCCAGTAAACAGGGGGTATCTGTTTTACATTTCCAGTGCCATAGGAATAATTACATGTGATTAGTGAGGATTAGTAGATCACCATGGGTGAAAAGACATAAAAAGCAGCAGCCCCTAGAACCTAAACCCATTCAACAGGGAAACTCACATTAAGAAGACGGCATAGTGTTTACCACACTGACACAATGTTGAAATACTGTATTAATTAAAATATTGAAACGACATCTCTTCAATAAACTTTAACTGTTTAATGTGAATCATGTACAGTAGCTGTGTGAGAGTAATCGGAATTCAGTGTTTGTCTTTGGTCTGGTAACTTTACTGTGACTGGATGGATGCCTGTCACAGTGATTCCAGTATCCTAGGTGTCTAATTAGGTCTGTGTATGTTATTCACCCCCTCCTGCCTCCTTTTCCACCCCCCTCTTCGACGTCTTCCTGTCATTCTCTTAAATGCATACATTCATTTAGACTCTCTCCACCCTCAGTCTATTAATCTCTTACCCTCCATGTCTCCTCCCTGTCTCCCTCTTTCTCTTTCTTCCTCACTGTTGGTTGTAATTAACTTCATCTAAACCAACAAAGGGTGCCTGTTAACTCAAGAGAGCAGTCGGCTCCGATTGGAAACAAAGCAAATTGTTTACTGTGATAAAGTAAATGAAAAGTGGTTGATTGAAACTAATGTTATTGTCATAACGCATATGTAATAAGCAACATCAACATATTTAAAGTGCATAGTTGCACATATCCAGTTTATGCTACATATAGTATAAGAACCGTAGTTAATAAGATGACTCAGGCGAAGATTACTTCACAGCACCTAGTGTAATCTTTTGTAATTATATTAATCACATCCTATACAAAAGAAATGCTATTGCAGTTGCAACTAATTACACATGTTAAATCAGTCTCATTCTCACAGTCCAAGGCTACATTTTCAAAGTACTTACGCAGACCAACCGCCTGAAAGCTCAGTATTTTCAGTTTCTTCTGATATAAACAATGAAAAGCCACAATGCTTTCAATCTAATCTGAAGTAAAGTGTTAAACGTAGGCCTGATCATAGTTGTGTCCTATGATACATCGTTTGAACAAATCATTAAGATATTACATTTATTCTATCAAAGCACTGTTGCCTCAAAGGAAGAGTGCCAGGTTAGATTCCTGGGGTTGCCCATGTGTCCTTCTGTATGTAGTTTGCGTGCTCTGGGTTTTGCCTCCCAAAGTTTAAAACTGTGCTCAGGTTAATTAGAGGCTCGAAATTGCCTGTAGCTGTGAGTGCAGATGTGATTGGTTGTTTGTCTCTACACATGTGACCCTGTGGACTGGGGTCCTGTCCAGGGTGCACCCCATCTCTCACCAATTGACAGCTGGACTAGGCTCTTGCACCCCCGCTACCCTTTGCCCTTAGCGGTTCAGATGATGGATGGATGTTTATGTACTATATTGCAAATGTACATATTGTTGATATTTGGACATCACTGCATTCATTTACACAGCACCATAGCCAACACCATAGCTGTTATTTGTGCAGTCACGCTGTCACATGGAGTTAAGGAAGTAGTCGTTTTTCAGGCTAACATTGGGAATTTGTATAATATTAAACTATTAGACACATTACACATTGTACCTCCCCCAGTACATGCTGTTGTTGTTTAGGGTTACATTGGTCAACATTTAGTGGTGGTGTAAAATATAGCAGCCACCATTTTGGTGCTGGAAGGGACCGGTTTATTTATATAGTGTCAAATCACAACAAAATTGATCACAAAGCCAGTGTTTACAGTTTAAGACCTTACAGAATACAAAATGTGGATATATCAAATTTAGGTCTAGTGGACTTGTCTGTGTAAGAATCTAAGGGGAAACATTTTTATGAAGGAAAATAAAACAAGCATAAATTGATTTGAAATTAAAAATAAATTCTACATAAAATGACCAAAAAAACTCAGTTTAAGACACTACGGTTCTTCAAGGAAGTAGTGGAAGCAACTTGGCTCCGATATAAAGCCCCATTAAACTAAACAGTTTTGTAACTAGTTTTAAAAATGGCTGGAATAGGAACTGAAGAGCTTGAGGCTAAGACTTTAACACACAGTTAAGTATGGAGACAGTGACTGCACCAGTTTTGGGGTTTCCATAGAATAATGAATAGAATAATGCCAAACAGACCCTTATGCTAATTGTGTATTTGATTATAAAAAATAATCATTTATGGACTGTGAATCCTCGCACATTTAGAAGTGACTGTCGGATTTCCCATTAAGAGCAAAACACATGGCTCAGTTAGAAATGAGTTCATGTCAAGGGTATTATCAAACCCATATGGTTCCTAGTATTTAATATGAAAATCCAGCATGATTCTCATTTCACTACCTCCTATAATGTTATTACCTCCCTTAGGAGGAGAGATTTCTCTCAGTGCCAATTAACTTGAGTGAAGCTGCCAATTAGTGATTCTCCACTTATTGCATAGCCTCTAATTCCATTCCATTCAGCTGTTCTTTGCTCTGTTTTCGATGTTGCTTCAAGCTCAGATGTTACACATAAGCCCACAAATTCAGACTTACTGTTAGTCTGTCTGCAGAAGGACTAGTGATGTCTAATGTCCATTTGCTCGAGCTTTGTGCTCAATGCTTCCTAACACTGTTGCTCTGTCTTCTTTAAATATGATTTTATCAGGCCCAAAGCAGTTCATTCATTCATTCATTTCACTCTTTCTTATTTTTAATAATATTAACTGCAACAATAACTCACAATAAAACTAGGAATTTTAATTTAAAAGTACAAAGGTTAATCTAGAGTCATGTGCAAATGTTAGTGCCCTCTTTTTAATTCTATTTTTTGTGCATATACATAATACAAATGATTACGTGATAGCAGGGGTTGATATTAGACAAATGTATGCTCAGTTGAACAAATCATGCAAACATTTATTTGATCAAAATGAAGCCAAAAACAAAATATCGGCAATAGTAAGGCACCATCCATGTCTGGTAGTTGGAGATCCACCACTTTACTATGATAATTGCACTTTAATTTGTGTTTCATTAAGTAGCAGGAGGCACCAGTTAATAAATAATGTGAATTAAGACGTTTACCCTCAATATTACATTTTCTGTAAACTTTCAAATTAAACCACTCAGAATATTTGAATTCTTCTGCAGTTCTTAGAATGGCCTGCTTTTTATGCTTGCAGTAAACTTCAATTATAATATCTGTTGTGATGGTGGGTTTTAATACATGTGTTTTGTTGTTGTGCAGGACCAGAATGCCAAGGAAAAAGCACTGCAGAGCATCTCCTCCATGTCCTCGGCTCAGATTGTCTCAGCCACCGCCATACACAGCAAGCTGCTGCCTGGAATAGTGCGGTCCAGCTTCCCTGGCAATGCCCAGGTAACACATGCACACACAGACCTCAAGGACACGTGTTATAAAACAGCTACATTTATTTAAGTCTGTTGATCACTATCGAGCAGTTTGTGTTCTGGTGCACACAAGAGAACACGCTTTGTATTATATCCATCTTTCAGTTCAGTGTGTCTTTACTTACAGCTGTGGCAGGGGATAATACCTGGGGGACAGTCCACCTCCAACACAGAAGAGTAAGCCATTTCATCATATACACATATCTGACTTTATTACTTTACTGTGCTATTGTAATATGTCTGACTGCGCTCTCACTGGTTAATATGTAAATGGTATGATCATTTTCATTCATTTAAATCTTCATTAAAGATCATTGTGCTGCTGACATTACACGTGTATGTATAGAATGTGACGGTAACCTTTCACTGCTTGTAACTGTTAAAGCCATGAGTCTGTATCACATTGACTTAATTAAACACACATGTGGGGGTGGAAATAAAACTGAACGCCATGGCACACGTCTTGGGTTCATTTTCATTCGTAAAAGTATGGTTTTATGCAACATTTTGTGATTCCATTCCCAGAAAGTTTGATATAAAGTAATGTCACTTTGGTCTGAAAACAAATTTTATAACAGAATCGGGTGGTGTACTGTATATTAGCTACTACTGGCTCCTCACAACGAATGCCTGGAATATAAGAATTTCAGGATCTGCATCAATGTTGATCCTTTTTAAGCTGTTTCAGGAAGCAGCATTAAATCCGTGTCTAGGTCACGCAAGTGATAAAAGTTCATAAGCCCCACTTGATTGAGGCCAGCGCATATTTTATTTATTTCTAAGCCACATCAAGACTTTGTGATCCTCTGGTTTTGCAATTTAACAGTAATCAGTCGGACTGCAGCATTTGATGATGTTCCAAAATCTTACAGGTATTTTGATGATATTTATTAACTCGTGTTTTAACTGTAACTAAAACAATTCATCTACTTGCGTAATTAGTTCTTGTGTGATTAAATGTGGACATGTTTCACTGTTGGGAGCAGGGAGGAACATCACAGTGGCAAACACTGGCAGATTTATTGTCTATGTGACTATGTGTGAGGTGTGAGACTTGAATTGTAATCCTTCTGTACTGTGGTTTCCCGGCGTTACATTTGTTTCTGTCCCTAGCATAGCGCCTATGGGATCATTGTGCTACAAGTTCAAACCCTGTTTGTTTCATTGCCAGCGGCTGGTCTATAACCACGTGATGATGATAATGGTAGTAAATGGGGCTTGTACAGCTTTTACTGAACTCAGAGACGCTCTTGACCTCTGTGCTCCTGTCACAGTTCCTTTCTGTATAATGTAGGTAAAATGTGACTGACTACAGTGTCTGTCCTGCTTTGGGTCTTTCTAGCACTCTGCTACATTTCTGATTGTGTCTTTTCTTGCTTTCAGTATCAAGCCGTTCTCACAGCAAGCCTACTCCGTGCAGACAGCAGGGACCACCACAATCTCAGGTGAGAAAGACCACTGTACAATTATCTCCTTTCTGTAAAGCAGATGGGCGGTCCTCACTGCTGCCATTTAGACCACTGGCTCTCAACAGGGTGGTTTTTGACAGTGTCTAGGTGCCTGGGTGTCCAGTAAATTTTGTCTTTTGAAGAGGTCAAAAAGAGAACAAC
Source organism: Macropodus opercularis (assembly GCA_030770545.1). Lineage (NCBI taxonomy): Eukaryota > Metazoa > Chordata > Actinopteri > Anabantiformes > Osphronemidae > Macropodus > Macropodus opercularis. The sequence continues at coordinate 3,500,987 of CM061094.1, read as the reverse complement.
AGGTGTCAGTCTGACTTTCCTTACTTCTATGAAAAAACGTACGACTTACGTAGAAACAGTAAGTTTGTGGAGTGAAACAATAAACTTAGTGTTGGTGGAGTAGTTTTGTAATTATGTAATATTAAAATAATAATGACACTTAAATTTAATGCTATGGGTTCAAGCTAAAAAATAACTATTTGCCACTAGTGTCTGGGAAGTGGGGAGGTCACTGCTGCTTGCTACTGGTAGCTGCTGCTTAGCTTTCTCAAAGATCTCCATCTTGACCTGTTCTATTTGTTCCATATACTTGTAACTACAATGAACTGCAGTGGTTCGACTGCTGCTTCATCCTGGCCACATGTCAGGGTGTTTTTGAATACTATGAATAACTAGTGATGTCTTTCAAATATGGTCATTCTTTACCATTCATTGCATCTTTACAATATTAATTTATAACAACACCTTGTGTCCAGTTTTGCTATATTTTAATCATATTTAGATATTAGAAGGGAATATACTGTACAACTCCTTTGGGCGTTTGACGGCTACCCTCCGTATTTAGACGGATAAGTCATATTTCTATTAAAATATTTTTTTGAAAAAGGCCACATACTATGCTGTAACAGTTGCACCAAACACCTATAAAATGATTCAATTGTAGATAATAAAGTTAAAAAAATATAAAAGTACTAAAAAGCACAATAGCCTGTACTATCAACTCAGTTTATATATTCCTTGACAAAACACCATTGCAATTTATTCAAAGGCATTTCACTACGTCTGAGTCAATATATAGCTATCGTTCATTTTGCCCCGGGGCTTAAAAAAAGGGTTCATCTGGTTGTGTGTATGGGTCAACAAAAACTAGCTTTCTTTCACCAAAGGGAGCAACCTGTCACTTGTCACCTCTATTGTTAATCTTTCGCAGTGGATTCAACAGCTCAATAAAGGTGCCTGATTGTAAATTTTACTCAAAGTGGATGATGGTAGCTATATCAGAATGACATGATGCTAAATGACAAGGAGAGACAGTTTTAGAAATGGAGTGCCTGAGTTTGGAGTCAGACCCCATGGGATTCACTGCATCCTCATCATTGTCATCCCTTTACATCTACTTTTGTTAACTGCTTTCAGTGCTGAACCCTTCCTAGAGTCTGCCTTTGTCTCCATGAGTCTCCAGTAATGGCATAAATGGGGCACGTTTAAAGTGACGAATAATGCTAGCATTACTGTTAACTAAGTTAAACAGAGTGTGTGTATGTGTATCATTCAGACTATGAGCCTCCCGCTTCAGCCCAAACACACAGAGAGCCGGCGTGGCAGGGTCGCTCCATCGGCACCACTAAACTACGACTGGTGGAGTTTTCATCATTCCTGGAGACACAGAGGGACCAGGAGGCAGTAAGTAACTCTCTCTCTCTCACACACACGGATATGCTGGTCCGTCATGGGTTAATCCACACACTCACTCACACACGGTCTACAATAAGCACTCCCTATTAATTCTAAACAGAGATGACAGATAACCTCACAGCAGAGAACAGCGTTATAGGCTTTTGTGTGTCTCCCAGTATGAATAACCTTTGTAAAGCTCTATCTCTGTCTGCTCAGTCGATCTGTCATCCTGCCACAGATGAATACCTGCTGTCATTTTTCTACCTCGGACTCCCAGACAGCTGGCATTCATCTTCTTGCTTTCTATTTAGACAGTAAAAACCTTCAGCTGTTGTACAATGACACCGAAATAGATTTTGTTGTTACACGCTTTCACGTTTCTTGTATAACTTACATAACTGTAAATGATGTGATGCAGGGAAAGCCAAAAAAACTGGAACTAATTCACTGATATGAAGGTTGTCCGCTGAGCTTTAGTGTAATATTAGACCAAAATAGCATATGCTATAATTTTACTAATGGAAGCTGTTGAAGGAGGAGAAGGAGCAGAACAAGATCTCAACTGTTTTTTTTTGTGATTTACATAAAAAAATTTTTTTTTATTATTATTATTATTATTATACCACATACCTAAAGGTCTGCATCAAGAGAAGTACGGATGCAGTTGTTTCATGTTGGGGAAAAAAACATCAGTTTAACTAATTATATTACAGCACTATTATTATTATCATCAACTTAGGTTGTAAACGTGTGTTCTCCAGCAGAGGGCGCTGATGGTACAGCACAGGACACACAACAATACAAGACCTGCTAATTAATCCTTTCCATGACTTTTAACTAATGAAAAAGTTATAGGCTATTAGAAATAATGGTATCATTAATATCATGAAATATGAGCTATGTTATAACTGAATGGTGGAGTTCAGCGGTTTTACTGTTTTCTACTTCTGTCCATGTTTGATTCAGCGTTTTTTCCTCTTTCAGTACAACAAGCACCTGTTTGTGCACATTAGCCAGAGCAATCCGAGCTACAGCGACCCATTGCTGGAGTGTGTGGACATCAGACAGATCTATGACAAGTTTCCAGAGAAGAAAGGTGGACTCAAGGACCTGTTCAGCAAAGGCCCACAAAATGCTTTCTACTTGATCAAGTTCTGGGTGAGCAGTCAATCACTGTTTTTACATGCGTGTATGTGTGTGTTCCATGTGTTCCATTCTTTCACCTTGGATTCTGAAGTGATGAAAGCACAGTTGCTTTGTTTGAACACCTGCTCACCTCCTGACTTGCAACCTCCATCTGGGTGGGGGGTGGGTGCATATCATCAACCTAACTGTACAGAGCTCAGATAGTGTGTGTAGCACCTGATAGGCATTTTTGTGTCAACAGCACTCATAGCAAAATAGTGATTTCATCCCCTTCCTACCCCTCTTCTGCAAATGCTGGTTGTTTGCATTTGATGTCTTACATACAAATATATCTTTCTAAAATATTGTAATTTTATTGTTGCTTAACTGCGTTACCTGCTTAGCCTAGAAATATTGTAGTGTGAATACGGTCGTGTGTTTTTGGATTTGGAAAACTTCAACAAACTACATTATATTTTGCTCCAGTATCAGTCAGTAAAGGCTCGTATTCTGTATGTGCGGAGGCAGGGTTAACGGTCTTAACTGACTGTTGGATAGGATGAATTTGAATCAAGCTGTGAGCTTATCAGATGGTAGGATCATGCCTGCAGGCTTCTTAGGTAGCGTAAGTATATGGTAAACGTGATGAGGTGTAGTCACAGCATGAGAACAAACCCTGTCTGTGTCATGCAGAGAACGTCTGCTTTGATAAATGCCATTGTGTAGGTACATGTCCACTTGAGTGATTTAGCATTTCATGAGTGTGTGACATCTCATCCAATGCCTGTAATCCAGGTGAAGCATGTTCTGTTCAACGTCTGTGACACAGGTTACACAAACAAAATATTTTCTCTGTAGTATGGTGTATCTCTATTATTCTTAAAAAGCAGATAAATCTATAGTAGTTTCTGTATTGTCAGGCAGATGCTTGGTTTTGTAATATCTCCCCTTTTTTACTTTCTCATTTATAAAATGGATGGTGTAGAAATTTCTTGACGGTTCTATCACTGTCTTTGCATTTCCATTTGATGTGATCTGTTAATAAATGTCATGTAATGTCTCTATATTTAATGTTCCAGCAGAGGGCGCTGTTGGTTTACTTTTTGTAGCAGAAAGTGTCTGCCTTCTCACATTCAATTCAATTTTTCAGTTCAATTTTATTTATATATCGCCAATTCACAACATCAGTTATCTCAAGGCAAGTAAGGTTTAAGACCTTACTCAACTAAACCCAACAAATCCCACATGGAGCAACCTCCAGCAGATGTGAGCGGACATCTGCCTTGAGATCGCCCACATGCGTTGGGGTGAAGGGATAGAGAAGAGCCGTCCTCGTTCTTAACTGAATTTTCAGAATTTTTAGCGGCTTAATTATTAGTACAGATAAAGTGATTGTAGTGGGCGACTTTAACATTCATGTAGATGTTGACAGTAACTGTATCAACACTGCATTTACTCACTACTGGGCTCTATTGGTGTGAATTGACCCACTCACTGTCTTAATCATACTTGAATTGATCTTGTCCTGACTTATGGGGTTGAGATTGATAATTTAATAGTTCTCCACCAAAACCCTCTGTTATCTGACCATTATTAACTAACTTTTGAATTGACCATAACAAATCTTACAACAGTTGGGAAGAAGTTCTACTATAGCAGATGTTTATCTGATGATGCTGTTGTTAGATTTAAGGAGATGATTCCATCATCTTTTGTCTCATTCCCTTGTAGCTACACAGAGGAGAGCAGTTATTCATGAGCAGGTAGATTGTCTTGTTGATGATGCTGCAGCTTCACTATGTACAATTTTAGACACTGTTGCTCCTCTGAAGAAGAAGCCAGTGAATCAGAGGAGGTTGGCTCCAAGGTATAACTCAGAGATCCGCAGCCTTAAGCAGAGGATCCGTAAACTAGAAAGGCAGTGGCGTTCCAACAAATTAGGTGAATCCTGTCTAGCATGGAAAGACAGTTTAATACTATATAAAAAAAAGCACTTTGGGTTGCTAGAACCACATATTATTCATCATGAATTAAGGAAAATAAAACCCCCCAGGTTTCTTTTCAGCACTGTAGCCAGGCTGAATAAGAGTCATAGCTATGTTGAGCCTAGTATCCCTTTAAGCAGCAATGACTTTATGAATTACTTTACTAATAAAACCCTTAAAAAAGAAAATCCAACAGTTTTAGATTTGCTGGTTAGACCTCTGTCTTACTTAGACATCTTTCCCCGCATTGATCATACTGAGTTAACTTCAATAATTAAGTTCTTCCATTAACCTGCATGTGAATACTAAATCAAATCAACTAGTCTCTGCTAACAGGCTACGTAACACAGGCTTTTTGCTGTGGTCAAACTTTGATTGAAGAAAACTACACTCTACCTTTCCCTCTGTACACTTCTTAAATCTTCAAATCTCTCTTTATTTTCTCTCTGTGGTTAACAGGCGGACCTAAACTACAACGTGCAAGACGACCCCGCTGCGTTCTATGGTGTGACCAGCCAGTACGAGAGCTCAGAGAACATGACCATCACCTGCTCCACCAAGGTTTGCTCCTTCGGGAAGCAGGTGGTAGAGAAGGTGGAGGTGAGTGTGGTTTTAGTGCAAAATCAAATGTTTTTTCTTCAACAAGAAATGATTTCTGCTTGATTGGTAAGTTTATTGAAGGGTTGTGCAGACTGTAGCAGGAAGCACAGTGGAACAGGGAGGGGGTTGGCTGGGTGGATGTGCAACATCTGATGACACAAAACAGCCTCTTGTGATCAATTTCTCTGATTTGACAAATCTTCATCAGCGATGCAGATGACAATGTGCAGCTATTGTGAGACCATGACAAATTAACAGATCCTGATATTTAAAGTTGATGGACTGATCGTTGTTTTTCTGATCCTCTTTCCCTTTCCTCCTTTTCCTCAGACGGAGTACGCTAGGTTTGAAAACGGGCGTTTTGTCTACAGAATCAGTCGCTCTCCTATGTGTGAATACATGATCAACTTCATCCACAAGCTCAAACACCTGCCTGAGAAATATATGATGAACAGTGTGCTGGAGAACTTCACTATACTGCTGGTGAGGCCTCGAGCGTGTCTCTGTGTGGGTGGTGAAGGTGTGAAATTATTTATAATAGTCATAAATGTATGTTTAATGCATTACTGTCTTCCCCTTTTGTCCTGTGTCCAGGTTGTGAGCAACAGAGACACTCAGGAGACTTTGCTCTGTATGGCGTGTGTGTTCGAGGTGTCCAACAATGAGCATGGAGCACAGCACCACATTTATCGACTCATCAAGGAATAACACACACACCTATACATACACACACACACACACACACGGCCTTCTTTAATGGTGACAAATCGGAAATTTTACAAAAGTGTCTTTCAGCCAGACAACTAAGAATAGGCATGGAAAAAGGTTCCACGACAACATCAACACTAATAATGGTGTAATTTTAAACAACAACAGACATGACACTGCTACCGGTTCACTGCTTTGAAACAGGAGCATTTCAACACTACATATTAAATCTGAGCTGAACAGCAGATGCTCATTAGCTGTAAACAGCACAGTGGCGTAGTGCTGCCATAGAAACACATCAGAATCGACCTGGGGGGTGGTTCTCAAGACCAACTTGACTCCGATATCGCCAGGACATGTCGTGCCTCCTGCTAACTTGTTTCTTCCCCACTTTCTCCCAGTAAATTAGTCTTTTGCTGTTTTGATGGTGGGAATGAAACTCAACCCAGGGACAGGAAAACAAAATCTCACACTCTTCTTCTGTGACATACTGTAAGTGTGTGTGTTATCTACCGGGAAATGGGTAACACACACAGACACTGGTGGTCAGACCCTGTGTAGCATCAATAACCGAAGAACGAAATAACACTACTGTATTATCATATAGTACAATATAGAGGTGGGCTTGTACAGATAACCCTAAAACATTGTGTAAGCTGTATTCTTGCACAAAATAAGATGTTTGTCCCAAAGAAAAGAAATCAAACTGTTACCTTTTTGTATGTTCTCTTTAAAAAAGACTACCTTCTAAACTTTGGGAAATTGTTTATTGACAGTAGCATATAGACTATATTTTGATTCCAGGAACACTATCTAAAATGTATGTTAATAAGAAACTATAAATGAAATTGAATAATTCAGGTAAACTTTTGTGCAACACATGATTTTTCTTCTAAATAAGTCAAGACCTTGTTGAAGTTGTTATGGTATCAGTGCTGGATGGTGCTTCCTGTGACTGTTTCACAATTAGAGCAACTCCGTGTTTAGCACTACACAGCTGAAAAATTGATAAAAGCATTAAAGGCTGGTTCTAATTGAATAAATAATCTTGAGGATTATAACTCTACAGAGTGTTGTAGACATGGATTTTTTTATAGGCCAGCCCGGAAGTTGGTATCACCCTGGTTCCCTCTGATAAGTAGCCATCCAAGTTTTTTTCCTCTGGGCTTTTAATTGTTGCAGAAGTTCAAAACTGCGGACAACAGTTTTGTTCATCAAGATAGTCTGTTTGAATAAAGTTGGGCTGAAAATGGGCTACACTGCAGTCTCATGGGTCGAACGTTAATGCCATTATACCCGTATAATAACCCATACAATAAACTGACTTCAGTAGGATGGAACAGGCTGATGCTGACTCATTCTAACTGCACTCAATTGGAGTCAGTCAGAGGAAAACACTGTGAACCTTAGAAGCTACATGTTACTCATGGAGTTCTAAGTAAGGAAGTGTACAGTTAAATATGAGCCGGTTTTTCAGACCAGGTCCTAACATAATCTTGACTTAGTTGAATATTCTTATACCAGCTAATGTGAGCTTTAACTTGTCCGTACTTACAAACTTACTTAAACTTAAAATGTTAATGTTACTCGTATCAAAACTGAAACTCAGCCAGAGCACAAGCCTTCAGCACCTGTCCTTCAGTTTGAGAGTTACCATGTGACGACAGCTCATCCAGGGCTCAGCAGAGGTCGTTTGATAGTTGAAGACACAGTTCCCTTTAATCAGTTCAGGGCTGTACTTTTCCAGTTGTATAATGTTATATTACAAGAATAGAAGTCGTTATGAAACAGAAACCAAAAACTCTTAAAGTGTACTGTAGCAGGTGTCGACTGGCAGTTTGTCCATGTCATGCTCATGCATGAAGTGCCTTTGGTTGGAAACAGAGCCCTGATGGTTTGTTGCTGTAGACTCTTTACAGGCATTTTAATGAGTGGAACAAACACAAGAGTTTTATAACTATCCAAATTCCATTTTTATTAATTGTTTCCTGTTGTGATTTGTAATCACTTCTGGACCGTCTTATAGGATCTACCTTCATACATGATGTATCAAATGGCAAGATTTACAAGTATTTACCTTATGTATGTGACAGGTTGCACAAAATGTCTCATTCATTAAATGCATTAAATGTTTATTCTTGTTCCTATCATAGAACACGTTCATAGGAAGAAGTCTTAGTTTGAGAGAATAGCGTTGCACATTTTTACAAAGAGAAGAGAAAACGGATGCCAGTTGTACGCCTTAATGAGAAGTTGGTGAAGATTCTCAGTCATTCTGGCGAGGTTGTCTGAAAGTTGAAGAGAAAGAAGTCCAGATTAATGGGAAATGCTACGGTCAATAGATAGAAATAAAGGGCACGTTCACTGTTTATGATGAGTGGAAATGAACTTCTTTCTGTATTAGGCTATCTCTTTGCCTCAAGCTGAGAAACCCTCTAAATGACATCATTTAGAGGTGTTCTTCCTCTAGAGATTACTAATTAGGATGTTACATGTCAGTTGCTTTTTCCGTACGGTCAGTATGTGTTTTCATCTGATTTCAGCTGATGGTGTATATTTAATATTTAATAAAAACCTTAATGGGAACAAGAACCATTTGGGGTAAAATGTAAATCACAGTAACTATAGATTTTACATTTAGCTGATGTTAATGTTCCTTCCACTGGACCATCTATCAAAGTTAGTTACTGTTGTTATCAAACACTAATTTAATGGCAAACTGATGAGCTCCACCAAACATTACATTTGTTTCTTTAAACAAACATTGATGCACTGAGCTTTAGCTTTAGATTAGCATTTTATTTTGTGTTCCATTTCCAACCTTTATGCTAAGCTACTGACAGCTAGCTTAGCATCAACATTTATTTGTGAATCTTCTCACTGATTCCACAGTTTGAACTTATTATTTGACTGAAAAATAATTGCAGCCCTTGTTAAAATACAAACCAAACTTAATTTTAGCATTTGTACATCTTTTTTCGCAAAGTCATAAACTAAAGATTAAATCATTTGCATAGTAAGGAATGCCCAGAGCTTTTAACGTGTTGTGCTAATGAATTCTTCCTGAACATTATTGGTCGAGCAGCAAAGTATCATGACTCAGAAGGGTTATGTTCCGGTGTGACCAACTGGGATGCTATGTGGTGTCCAGGAGAACCAGTTCATGCCAAGTTTTATACATAATCAACCTAACTGTGTTGAGTAATGACACAAACGTGACTCAGCGAATTGTTTACCATTGTTCAAACGGACTGTGTGCCTCCTGTGGGTGTCTCTCAGGGTTACAGCCACCTGTCACCCACCAACACATTGGTGAATCATAACGTTCCCACAGTTTGTCTCACATCACAGTAGTTTGTTCTACCTAACACGTATGTGCTAACACGTGAAATTCCAACACACTGTTTCAGAGGCTGGTTTTACAACAATGACCCTTTTTCTGCCACCTGCTTACCAAAGACAGTCACTATGTGACATGAAATGCAGAGAAGCTAGAGTCACTAACAGCCAAAAATAAATGATTCATTTAATGTAGAGTTTTAGGTAAAACAACTACATAGATATAAATAAACATGAGATTTAACATAACTTATATTTCAATGTAAAAACATTTAAAACCAGTTTAGAAACTATGTTTACATTTTTATTCTTTCCCCTAACTATGGACACCTCCTATCATCCTGGTTGGCAGACTGAGGAAGCGTTGTATGCTTAGGCCAGTTGAAGCTGTGATTTCTTAAAATGAAGTAAGTGCATGTCAACTGTCAACTGTCAGCTGTGGAAATTTACTGTAACATTAAATGTCTGCTGATTTAAAATCAACTGGAAAACATGCATACATTAATACAGTCACATTAAGAGCAGTGTACACACAATGCCTAAAGGTCATATAGAAGGTTTCAGATGTCGGTGAACTGTTGAGTTTCTGAATTGTTGCTGTCTGTGCTGTTAAAGTCGTCTTTTTGTGCAAGGTGGATGTTTTATCGTTTTTCACATGTGGCACAGAAACCCTGTCTGTAATTGAATCCAGAATGGCCTTGAATCCTTTCGCCCCGGTGCACTTGCAGGATGCCTACATGTGCACTGAGGACTTTTGATAGGTGCTTTGTATAAAAGTGACAATAACATTTATTACAGATGTTGTGTATATCTTTGATATTCTAATGTTTATCCTATTTTGTGAAGAAGAGAGTACATTTAGGAAAATTCCAAAAAGCTAGTAATGTGTGTCTATTGGTGCTGCACAGGGTCTGATCGTTGCTTTTCCCCCCTCATGGCTAAAAGTATGTTCGATATTTTCTAGCTTTGTAGAGATCTTTGTACGCATATGCTATTCAGTTTAAATAAATAGTCTGTTTCAAACTGTGCTCTGCTGTTTTGTCTTCACTGACTGGTTTTAATTAATCAATTATTTGCTTGTTTGTTTAAGGATATTAATCAATAGACATTTATATTATTGCATTTACATTTTTATTATTACATTATTACATTCTGTGTAACATTACAGTACCACAATGGGCATATTGTGACTCTGACGGAGCTCAACAAAAGTGGTGTTAAAAGTGGTGTTTATATAACTGCAGTTTATTCCACATAGAATAATTCACTTATTATTGTGCAACATTTATCAAACACAATTTCATGCACTCTGTTGTACTCACACAGCATCCTTACAAGTTAATTGCTACAATGACATTTGATTATGTTCAAAACGTGTTACAAAGAAACATTTTTTTTAATGGAAAGCCTAAGAGCGGCTCTAACTGTGTAGTGCCTGTACCACCACCAGGTGGCGCTATACGCAAATAATTCGACCTGAAGCGCCATTACGGTTCTGTTTTCATTAACTTTTCATACATATTTTTGTGTTAAGAGTCTTTATATTAGTTTGTATAATATCATAATAAAATTGTTTTATTGCAAACAATAACATAATGTCACTTTTATTGATATATCGAACTTGAATCAACCAAAGAATTTTTATTTTTTTTTATCAGATACAAATAATCACCTAATAAGGGTCACACTTTATTTTTAATGAACAATAGACCTTTGTTACTAGCGTGTGCTTAGTTCCTGCCGGTAATCAGTCTGCTGGTCATGCACGACATGATGACCTCACGGGAAACGCGATTAAAGTTAAGGAAAACATTGTGGATTATCTCACGCTCCCAGATGCAGCGACAACAGTCCTCTTCAATTCACATCTCGCATGTAATTCCTCACTCACACACGTGCATTCGTGAGTTTTTCCATTGCAGCACGATCCCCTAAGCACCTATTTTACATCAACCTTGGCCTGATGTATCACTCTAACTAACTAATAGTGAATGGAGGTAGCAAACACTCACAACTACTGTTAGTGCAAAAAAAAAAAACATTTATGAGTTTTATTAGCCATATTCTGCCCTGAAATAGCTGATAGAGCAGATTATAAAGCCACTCACTAGATTTTAAATGAAACTGTATAACAATGCACTGGAGTGTAACACTACTGAGTAAAAGCTTCATCTGTGTTCTTGTTTAGTTTTTTCTTTTGTCTTGGCTTTTTTTTTTTACCTGGTCTGATTATTTCTTTTTGGCGAGTTCTGCGTGTGTCGCACAGAGAGCGTGACAGCGGCGGGGAGGCGGGTCCCAACCGTTACTGCACCCTCCTGCTCCGTCCCGCACGCGTCAGAGCAGCCTGTCCCGGCACGGGTGCGCACCTCTCATCTGCGCGCAGCGTTGAAACCAATCTGCCGAGGAGAGAGGGATGAGGTCCCGGTAGGAAGCCCGGGAACACGCCACTGGAAAACTATGAATGAATGCACCTTTTCCACGCTAAACCCTGATGTCTGTTCACGGCCTAACACGGTTTTTGGTTCGGAGGTCTGAGCGCAGCGACGGAGCGACGCAAGTTTTTTTTGATTAATGTTTTGTTTCGCTTTTAGCAGTCATTGTGTTTAAATGCCCCACAAAAGATGTCTTTTCATTTCTGAGCTGCATAGTCTGACTCGGACAATTCACTGAAGTTACTTTTTTGAGATGGAGCCAGATGAGGGGAAGATTTCGGTCTGGGTATGTCGAGAGGAGAAGCTCGTCTCCGGGCTGACGAAGCGAACCACCTGCGCCGACGTGGTGAAAGTTCTGCTGGACGACCAGAACCTGCGTCAGGGCTCGTCTGCCGCGATGCTGTCAGGGTCTCCCCAGTCTTACTGCGTGGTGGAGAAATGGAGGGGCTTCGAAAGGATTTTACCTAACAAGACTAAAATCCTGCGGCTGTGGAGCGCCTGGGGAGACGAGCAGGAGAATGTCCGCTTTGTCCTGGTTAAAAACGAGGCTTCGCTACCCAACAACGGGCCCCGCAGCGCCGAGGCCCGGGTGGTCCAGAGCAGAGAGAGCGGCGGTCCAGGCGGGGTGCTCAAGGGCACCGCCAGGACCTGCTGGACTGCTGCGGCCGTTGCCGCTAACTTGTCTCACGAGAAACAAAGACGCATAGTCAGAAAGGCCTTCAGAAAGTTGGACAAGATGAACAAAAAGAAGGAGCAGACAGCTTCTAAAGATAAGAGCTCCGTGGATAAGATGGAGACGCTGGTTCACCTAGTGATCTCCCAGGACCACACTATCCGCCAGCAGATCCAAAGGATCAAGGAGCTGGACCGGGAGATAGAGCGTTACGAGGCCAAAGTGCACTTTGACCGCATCAAGAGGCATGGGGTTAACTATGTGCAGGACACATACATGGTAGATAGTTCAGCAGACGCTTCTGTCCAGTCAGACTGTAAGCGTAAAGCGGAGCAGCAGGATGCGCGGTGCGCAGCAGATGCGCTTGACCAATTTGAAGAATACGCGCGCCGATGCGAGGAGGTAGTCCGACTGCAGGAAGAGCTGACGGAGCGGGAAGCGCTTGTGGAGAGCATCACTGGAGAGATCCAGGAGGAGCTCAACCGACGATGGATGAAAAGGAGGCGGGAGGAGAATGAAGCGGAGGAGGAGAAAGACACAGACAGTGTGGTAGAGGACATGTGTCTTGTTGTATCTGCTCCACCTATTGAACGAGATGTTGAGAGCCTGTCTGAGAAGGAGCTCACTTTGGAGGGGGAAAGGATCAAAACTCAACTGGACACCAGTCTGTACATTGGCTTGAGGCTAAAGACAGACCTGGATGCCATAAGGGGTGACTTGGACCTGAGTCTGGCACTCTGGGGGACCAAGGAAAGTGAACTGCTGGACCTGCTGGCCAAAGTTGAGACCATGGAGATAGAGGAAGTGAATAAGAAACTGGCCAATGATGGTGAGAGAGAGCTGAGTGCAACTGGCACTGAGGCTGAGCCCGAATCAGCTGAGAAAAGCAGTGGGTGGGTAGAGCAGGCCAGAGGTCTTTCCAAGTCCTGCAACACGAATGACGAGGACTCTGACACAGGTCTAAGTTCCATGCACAGCCAGGACTCTGACAATCCACCCGTGTGTGAATCGTTGGTATAGACTCACTTTTTGGAAGCACATGGACCTGTTATGCAAATGAGAGCAACAAACTCAGGGGCAGAGGAATCAGTGTTGGCAATAATGGGAGGTGGTCCTCCCTACTCAAAATGCACATCAATACAGACGCTGTAATTCTATAGCAATAACTAAACGTTGCGGGGGGTGGGAGCATGTCTCATGGGCTGTGCTACTCGATCACTGCTCTTCATTAAGAAAATCAAAAAAGCCACAAAGTTCAAACTTTGTTTAAATGTTTTTTTATCTCCACATGCTCCGTACGCTGCATATATATTTCACACCGGAACATGTTGTGAAAGTGGTTTCGAAGTTGACATTTACATTTACCTTTTGGCAAACCAAATATTTCCAGTGCTAAAAATTAGAATTTAAGTTTAACTTTAGAAAACTCTGAAGATATCGTCTGAGTTGCTTTTTCAAACCTTCAGTCGTCCCTTTAAATTCGCTTCCCTTTACTGACTCGTGTTTTGGCTTATGGGAGCTTGTTTTCCCCAAAAGCATCTTACTCAGGCATATGCAATGTGACTCAACAAGAAAAGCCTCATATTCAAATGAACGTTAAGCTGTAATTTACTCTAGTAGTGCAGAAACACAATCTACTGCACCGAGAACAAAAACATTTCAGACATCTGGAAGGTGAGTCATGCCAACTGTTGCTAGGACACTAGTGTAGTAGGCAACGTTTCAAATGATATTTTTTTTAACTACAGATTCATACTGACAGTCTATGGAGTAGACAGTAAGCATAAAACGTTCAACTTACACTGGAAGTCATGTATTGGGATTTTTGGCTTTCCAGACACTGTATAGCAGGCTTCATAATGAAGTTACTGAAAGCGTTGAAGCATTTTTTGTTTACAAAGTCTTTAGACTGGTTCTACGCTTGTACGGTTTTGGTTTGTAGAGCATGTGTTTCAAGATGCTTTCGGCCCAAAGGGTCCCATTAAGTGATCCCACAGTCCCCACATATTTGAATGCTTAATATAAAGAGAAACTATTTTAAGCCCCAGTTTACTTTTTGCATCCTGGAAATAATTGTTGGAAAGCTGTATTATCTGTTCTTCCTGTTTCTCCCTCCAAGAGCTCTACAGACAGAACAGACAGAATAGATTAATTTAAAATAATCTTTGTTTATGTTAAGCTGTTGTGATGTCAGTTCCTACATGTTTGACTTTGTCTAACTGTAAAATGGTGAGAATAATAACCTTGTAACTAGAAGAGACTGATGATACTGTTTCTGTGGCATTAGCTGTTAGCTGTATCCAAATACCAGAATCACCTGTGCGCTTGATCAGGGACTGTTTGGGCTTCTCGCTCTATGACACTGAGCAGGCTTTTTCTAGATAGACAGCTCTAGATCAGCAACTCTGAGACCACAAGCAAGAAAAAAACTCCACTGTGGCCGCTCCGTGACGCCAGTTAGCACATAAATATGACTGTTAGCGTTGGAATAAACAGGAAACAATATCCAGCTTGTAGTGTGGTTTTATTCAGTTTGACTGACCTAACCAAGAGCATTTTTACGCGGCACCATTTCACGTCTGATTAAGACACTCTCTGGGCTAAACAACTTTTCCTCACACAGCTTTGGGTTTCACACACAGGTTCTGGATGGGAAGAGAGTGTGAATACCAGTGGGCTGCAAAGTCTGACAGTGAAAGGTGTGTGAGAATAAAGGTGTGTGTTGTTGAATATATGCTTGTCCTCTTTATAATTGTCATGCATAGCTGTGTTTAATTGTTGTTTCGTGATTGCTCTTGCATTAATTATGACAGGATGGAACTGAGACCTGAATGTACCAAGCAGTTCAAGTTACCATTCTGTAACATAGGCCTTCGCATGGACCACAGGGGGCAGCTTCAAGTCAGTTCACACAGCTTGCACTAAACATCTAACTCTGTATATGGTTTTGGTCTTATATGTTTTGATATATCCAATTATGGTTGTTAGATTAATTACATTCCTTTAAACATTTAAACTCAGTGGCTCTGAGGGGACTGAGAACAGTTATGTGGAGAAATACTTTGGGTACCTCTGTGCTACAAAGTATAGGTTTAAGTTTTAAATGGCACTATTTATGTTTTATTCTTCTTCAAAATATAATATATGTTAAACATTGAAATACTTTTTTTTACATTAAGTACTAAATTACATATTTAGGAAGATGTTAGTACATAACTTTCATTTCATTTGTTTTCAGTGCAGCACATTTGGGACAGTTAGTCCACACTTCTGTGACGCCACAGTTGAACTCCTTGCAACTTTGGCTGCAGCACTGAAACAGAATTTAAATCTCAATTATGAGAAGCATAAATCAATCAGGCAAAACGCAAATTAACATTCGCTAACTGTTATTCCTCATAGGGGTCACTGGGGCGCTAGTGCTAATCCCAGGCATTCCTGGTGAGAAGCACAACTCTTCATTCTGTAAACAAGGCAGGCAGAGAATAGAGACCTACAGGTTGAAAGCTGCATCTCAAGTAAAGCCTAAGCTTTTAGGATGTGTATGGCATATGTTCTTCAGGTGCTTGAAATGTCTCTGACATAACTGGTCACAAAATGTAGCCTGCTGCTATTTTCATTATAATTTCTCCCACAAAAGAGACGTTTGAAGACTTTAAGAGAGAACTTGTTAATGCACATTGGGGAGGAAAAAATTACAAAAGGACTGTAGTGGTCGATTGTGGTCATGTGAGAAAATCTGATCACTTATAGTTAATTTTTATGCAGAATAGAAAATTTGTGCAACAGTAACTCAGATTATCTCTAACTCTGTAACTCTCCAGAGTGTCAACCCAGTTTTCCTTTTTGTGCACACCCTGCTGAGCTATGTTTAGCATCTGTACTCTTAATCACAGAGCCTGTTTCCACAGAATGTGTATTTTATCCTAGTACCTCCTAGTAGAGTTCCATCTAAGTGTAGAGAGATACAAAAGTTCATGTGTTTATCCAAGATGCCCAAAAATGAGGGGGATTCCTGAAATGATTTTTGTTCATGTAGAAAGAAAATACAAAGAAAAGCTGTCCTGGAAAATATACTACAGTCTTGACTGAAGTTTAATCAGAACCAACAGTAAGAACAAAAACTGGAGTTGAAATCAAGGATAAAACAAAATCAATAAATAGATTTAGGTTTACCTAAGACTTTTTCCCTGAGTGACCATCCATGACTGAGCCGAGCCTGCTGATTGCTGGCTCATGTAAATGTATTGTTCACTGTGCTTGTTGTCATCAGATACCATCGGTTTCACATCACTTTCATTCCCACACTTACTGGTTTTCAGATCAATCCATGTTCTTGTTAACTGGTTGCTGAATTCACCTGCATTCAGCCTTGTGTTGTTTTGGATCACTCTAAATGTCTGAATGTTGGAAGCTGACAGCTGAAACCCACTTTCTCCTGTGTCCTGGAGATTCAGTTACACTGTCAACTTCATTTGATATCAAGAGTCTCCTCTTTTCTCCACTTCTCTTCGCTGTTTTTTTTCCTCCTATCTCCATATCAGCCTCCACAAACAAGTTCTCTCTCACAGTTTGTTTTGTACTTGAAGAGTAAAAACCAGGGCGTGATTAACTTGGCATTAAAACTGCATAAATTAACTGTTTGTCAAGAGTTCAAACTTGCAACACTAAAACCACTGTTTCAATTTTTCATATCTGATTTAAAACTTTAGATTTGTCAGTGCATGTGCTTCTTTCACTTTGAATAAAGCCAGGGCAGCAGTGTACTTTAGTTTGCATGCTAAGCTAAGCTAAATCCAACCGGACTCCAGATTCGAACAGCTGACTCTTAAAAAAGAAAAAATGTCTCCCAAGATGGCAGACTATATATTTGTAGTACGTTTAAATTTACATGGTAAGATATTTCCCTTTCATGCATGAAAGGGTTAAAATTTACTCCCCAATTTAGAGTACTGAAACAGGGAGGCCAATGTCTTTGTTTTCGCTGTACACATTTGAGTTTGTGTATCAGATTCTTTTTAAATATGTGTGAGAGAAACAGAGAAATGGAGACAAACAGACATAAAGAGACAGCAATATGTTAAGTTATGTAACCTTAATAAAGTGTGTGTGTGTGTGTGTCAGATACCATGATGTTTGGCAGAGGCAGTGTGGGGTGGGATGATGAGGCCAGTTAGCAGCAGCTGCTCAAATCTCCCTCCAACAAAAAAAAAACACTCCAGGTTTTATATAACAAGACCTAGAAATACAGATCGCAGAGAGAATACAGCGCGTCTCTGTAGACGAGCATTCGTGAAGAAAGATACATACAGGTAATCTTTTGTCCCATTTGCTTAATTCAGTTTCCTTTATATAGAGAACAACATGAAGTAATGCTAATGCCACACTCAAAATGAAATCAAACGAAAACTCTACATAGAATTAGATAAAATTATAAAATGTTATTTCTAAATGCTGTGGAAGGAACAATCAACCAAAATAATTCTCATTTAACTGATCTTTTGCTCAATAAATGTCCACCATCCACCATCTGGGACCTGAAAACTCCCCAAATAATAATAATAATAATTTCTGTAAATTTCACTATTCCAAGCAGACTAAAGTGGGAGTTGTACTTTGGAGCAGATCTCCAAAGATGAAATGAAAAAAGTTGTCTCTTCTAGCTTATTAATGAAATGTGGCCTGGAAGCAAAAGGAGTTGTTTAGATTAAGTGTCTCTGGCACAGAGTGGACTAATATACAGTATTAGCTTGCAACCAGCATTATTTTTGTTATTTCAAGGAAAATAAATAAATAAGGCAACTGATTTCTAATCCTACTAATCATATTGCACGATGTGGTGTAGGTCATTAAAGATGTTCTAATCAATACTTTTATACTGACTTGTGGGTCTTTTGCCTTCAGATCTGGAGTTTTTTCAGATTAGTGTTTTGATTTCGTGGCCCACACCTTCACTGCTTTGACTCAGTCTTAGTGCTCTTTTAAGTGATGTTTTCAGTCACAACAGGAAGCCATTTTCAGTTAAGCAGCTCAGATGAGACACAATACTAGACGTTGTTTTTCGCTAGACAGCCAAGCAGAGAATGAGGTCGGACTAACACTGACATGGCTCAGGACAAACATGACTTCTAAATAGATGCAAATTAAATTTTCTATTAACATAACATGTGTCTGTTGCCCTTGCAGCAGCGTGGGTGGGCCTGGGGGAATTTGAATACTTCTCCAGCAACTGTGTTGGATTTCCACTTGATCTGGCTGTGGAGCATTCCAGTGTTAATCTGGGGTTGCTTTATAGAAAACTGTAGACTGTGCACAGTATGCGAATTACCCACAGCTCCTTCATGTGCATGTCAGACCACTGTGACAGGTGCGTCTTCATAATGCTCTTCATTATTCAAAATAATGTTTCAAATATCGATTATCTATCTTCTATTGGTTGATGTACAATAACAATGACGTTTTGATGGCAGTCTAAATTCTATTCCATCTTTAACAACCAGTCAACTAGCCTCTACTATGCAACTATGCAACCCACTTGCTGAATAGACCCAGCAGTGACCAAAGACTTGTATTGGACTGTGCTTTAAGGGTTTCTAGAGATGTGTGCCATCATCCTGTGTGGGCATCCCTGGAGCTGTATTGACTACACGTGTACCTAACAAACTGGTCAGGAGGAGCACACATAAATATGACTAAAATGTAGCCGGACTACATTTTTTCCCAAAATATCAAACTGGTTAAATTAGCTTCAAATGCTTTTCTAGGTTTGTGGCTTAAATCAATCCTTTAGATGAAAATGCTGCAAACACAGATGCACACGGCAAATAAACGTGTATAGCCAAGCAGCAAACTACACACAAGAACCTACTTTAGGCAGTGTAAATGCACAAACACACAAACATAGTGCCTATGTGTGTGTGTGTGTGTGTGTAAGTGCAGTAAGAGTTGAGATAATTCCTGAAGCAAGCTTGCAGACAGGACTCTGTGTGTGTGTGATTGAGACAATTGTACGGGGTCTGTACATCTACCAAATCTCTCTCTCTCTCTCTTTCGCCGTGCATCTGGAATCATTGGCATTATTTGACAGTACAAACATTTCATCATGGCTTGGATTAAAAACTTCAAATAGACAGGGGACATTCCGGTGGCTCAGCACTAAAACGCTGAACCACAAGAATGGTGGTGGGTGGGAATGTGCAGTTGTGAACCCACACATCAGACAGGTAATTATCAGGAACAAATGTCGGCTTTAAAACAAGTGAGCACAGATTCATTTGGATGTTTGCTCTTTTAAGCTGCGTGCGCGTGTGTGTTGCCAAATCTCAGGGACACATGGCGGTGGCACAGCTGGTGACAGATGTCGCTCAATTTTTGTTGTTGGTTATTAAAAACACTTCAGCAGTTTAAAGGACCTAAAATTAAACCCAAAAACTAAAGCCAATGAGCAGATTTATGAGAATATTTGGCATAATTACACATATTTTATGACCTGACTGATAATATGTGTTGTGCAGTTAGCAGCTTTTGCTTGGTAGCTTTCAGCCCTGTTTGACTGTAGTCAAACTCAGTCTGTTCATATTGGGTCTCATACAAGATTTGGGAATACTGCTTGTTTTTTAGCAGTGGTATTGTATCAGTGTAGTTTTGTGTAGACCTTTAGTCCAACTGGTAATGATGGATACATTACTGTAACTGTACAGCAGATGAAAAAGCTACACCAACAAAATACTGTATTTATGTGTTGCTGTGTGTAACTTGAAAGTTGTTGCCTTTTGGTTTTTGCCTGTACCTTACTGTGTTGGTTTTACTTACAGCTGGATTTCATTCACTTGTTAACTTTGAAAGCTCTGCTAAATCTCTGCGTCTCATGAGAAATAATCACATTTCTGACAGGTGGGCTCGTATAACTTCACCTTAGCTACAGCTTTGAATTGCCACAACTACAACACAAAGTGTTTAGGGAAACAGATTTAGCTTGTTAACAACTATTTTTTTGTTGTTGTGTCTATATCTATGTCTATGTGCGTGTTTGTAAAAAGCAAATATATCAGTATATGTTAGAAATATAAATAAATAGCCACTGGATGTGGTGAAACTATTAAAAAGATGCAGAACAAATAGTTTGTGGGTTTCTGCAGTAGCTCCATCACACACTGCTGTAGCTTTGGTCAATGACCACAGCATATTAGATGCCCCCTTCATCATCAACCTCTTACACCAGCTTCTGTTGAGCACTGAGCGAGTCAGTTCATGATTTATACAGCTTGTCAGTGGTATTATTTATTTATACCTCAGGGCAAAAGTTGCCTAAATCCACATCCTCCTTCAATCTACTAACACTGACAACTGAGCACCAGAGCCACATCATAAATAATAAAGCAAAAACAGCTTGCTTCCATTCTGTCATGTCAACCTGCATTAGGACAGTGACACATGAGGCCAGCATGAATGGAAAATTATAATATATTTCACTTTTTAAAGCACAGTGTGATGCCATTCTGTTTAAATCACCCAACCGTGTGTTTTGGCCTAGTACCTGTTAGATAGGTGTCTCCAGATTCTCTGAATCTTTCAGTGATAGCATCTAGTGTAGAAGACAATCCATTCAAAGAGGAACATCACTCTAAACTTCTTTGACAGTGTAGTGAATATAGTAAATAGATTCTTTCTCTCTAAGATGATCTTACTCACCTGTTAACCAACACAGTGACTTCTAAAATGTTCTTCATGCTCTTCCTTCTTAGCATCACTTAGTTTTACAGTATTTTGTTTCCTTCTTTCCAACCTTTTTTGAGACACTTTGACTTCACTTTGTTAATCAATGTCTTGGTTTAAGCATCTTACATAAAATAAGATTGAGTTCTTTTTTATGCCGTACGTGTATTTTACATAATGTGCATTATGTAACAAACATTTTGGGATGTTTGTGGGACGGTTTACCACAAGCTCTAATGAGATGCTTTTTAAATATATTTGAGTCTTGTTAGCATTTGTCCAACCACATGTAGAGTCCACTACAAAGATACCAACTCGCATTAGTCTGCTTCTATACAATGCCACTTATAGGTGAGACTGCAGCCTATAGACTGCATAATGTCTGGTGCAATCAAAAAAGTTTTGTCAGTTATTTCATTTTAGTATAGAGAGTAGAGAACAGGTGTGTGCTTGCCAGTTTTTATTACAATTTTAATTCTCAAAGCAAGGCTTTTGGCAAAGGAGTGCTGGCAGCAGCTATAATAACCTTTCCTAATCAAAACAGTTGACAGCATTGGATTATATTTATGTACTGTAGGTGGAGAAGTCACAAACATGCTTTTCCAGTTATGATGAAGTGAACACCCTTGTCTAAACTGATGAAAATAAATGATGGAAGTAAACCAAACATAATGTTGCTTTCAACATTATTGGAATGATGTGTATTTGTTTGTTTTGCTGTAGATTGTTTAGTTCAGAATGTTTCTATCAGACAATACATGCACCTCAACGTGTTAAACAACACTGAAGATATAGCTGGAGGCTTTATTTAGATGTTCTATGACATTTGACAGTTTTTATTATGTTTGTCAAGTCTGATAGTGGCTGTCTGACGGCCTAAATATATTTTGTGATTATTCAGTCTGACATGACAGCCAAAACAAACAGTGCTGCATGTCACACTAGTTTACTAGGTAGGTACTGGCTTTTCTGCCTCCTAAAAAAACACTTAACCTTTGACTGACATTGAATATTTAAGTTGTAGTTTGCAGATATCCTGAAAGTAGCACAGTCATTAATCAAAAAATGAATACATAAAACAAAAATATCAAAATATCTTCATATCTCACTCAACAAAGCAAATAAATGAGAGTAATACATAAAATATTAAATATGTTTTACTGTATCTGTTATATATTCATGTTATACATAGAATTATAATTCTGGTTGGTTAAATCTGTGCATCTTTTTCATAAAAGATTGTCAGTGTACCCAAACTGTACATGACATTTGTTTATACATTGAATAGATCCAATGTGTTGCTCTCTGAATGCCCTGTCTCATTTACTCTGTTAACTAGAAAGCAGAGATGGATACAGTGTGCTCAAAACAGAAGAGTCCAAACTTCAGCGAGAAGACAGAAGAGTGTGGGAGCAGATGATAAACAAGGTATATAAGACACTTTGATTTATAGAGGAAGGAAAGCAAGCCAGGCCTTGACGTCTGTGAACTTGATAAGCCGGTTTTGTTCTTTTCTCTCTCTGTTCCATTCAGGAACTACAATCGTTTCTTGCGGCTCTGCTGCTGCACTTGTTTGCCAGTCAATTAAGACAAATGCCAGCAGGCAAGGCGGTGAGATGATCAGTATTTTGCAGACGCAGTTTGGCCAGACAGAGTGACAGCGATAAAGCAGAAGAAGAACTCATGAACATGCTCTCTATAGGAGATAGAAATCAGTGTGTAAATAAAATCAAGTCTATTAGACTATCAAGATGTATTAGACTGGCTTCTTAATATCATTTCTAATCTAAATAAGTACATGCTATAAATATTAAAGTTAGCAATCATAATTTTAGATCAGTAATTTTATATTAAAATATTACATATTTTGTTTGGTTTGTACTTCTACTTGTACTTCTTTGGTCACAACTGCAATCGACACCTGCCAATCAATCCAAGAGATCAGAAAAGATACAGTATGTATTAGCTGCAGTATTTTCAAGCCTTTTCAAATTATGTGACCAGGAAGTCACCAACTCAGCTGTCAGCACAAAAAAGAGCAGTGACTCTGTGTCAAGCTTCCTCTGGACACCTGAGCTCCTGACGAGCACAGACACAAGATACAGCTGATTACAGCTGGTTGTGTCCAGAGTCTCATCCTTTGATTAGGGGGCACAGTGGTAACATTAGTAAGCTAGACTAAGAAGGGTCACTTAACTGAGTTGAATATAAACTCACACAATGGAACATATAAAATGTTGTTACCTAGCAATGTTATTTACTATATATATACTATACTATATATGATAAGTGGGGAAAATGCTGTGTATGAGCACTTATAGGAAATCTACAGCAGTTCACAGTATAGTGTTTTCCAGTTATTAGACATCTTCTAGCAACACTGGCTCTAATAAATATCTCCACAAATGCTTTGTCTTTAAAAAAAAAAATATGTGACTCAGCTTGACAACAGTAAATGAGGATTTCATCGACTTTGTTTCCATTAGCATGTTTTTAATGTGTGCTGCAATTTTGAATATTTCCAGAAGCAGGGTTGTGTGAGAGATCCACTCAGGAGTGAAAGAACACGCGGCTCAGTGATGTGAGGACAATTCGAGAGTCACGCAGACTCACTGACCAAAATGGTCTGGCCATAAGAGGCAGAACACAAGTGGATCAGTGCGTCGTCTGCTGGAAAAAACAAGAGATGAAAGACAAAGACGCATATTGGAAATCTGGCATCAAACAACAGAACATTTTATCTCATGATGACCTGACATCTACTGTACCACCACACAGGAAGTGCACTCTATTTTAGGCAGTAGCAGTTTTCCAGCTGGGCAGGGTTGGGTCATGAAGAGTGGAACATGACATAATATTGTACCAGCAGGGGAAAAAGTTATTTAAAGGGTCACTTTAAATAAATAAACAAACAAACATTCGGTATTTATCTACAGAAGTCCATGAGCATAGTTCTACTGTATATTGGGACTGAACTTATTCCTTCAGTTAAAAGTACAAACCTCAAGCAAAGTTATAATACAATGAATTTGAATGTAATAGAGATCTGTGAATTGCTAAGCTAACATGGACTAATCCAATCCATAGTAATCTATGTTCCTGCACAAAACCAATGTTTTGTTTCCTCTTTGTGTTATAGAGTTTCAAGTTTCATTTCTACATACATATTTTAAAGGCTTCCCAGCCCATGTACGTGTCTGTATTAATTACAGTAGCGTGACAATTTCTCATGTAACACTGCCTGAGGGCTTCAAGTGGTTCCTCCCCTTTAAACACTGACAGTCCCCAATAAACTTTTTTTTATAATATTATGACTGTAGATGGTGAAAACAATCTAGCACTGGAACTGTTTTGACAAACAATTCTCTCATGAAGTTTGACATAAAGTAATAATGAGGCTTTGTTACCTGTTTTGTTATTTATGAAAATAATACATATTAAATTTATTATTTTAATAATAAAATATTTATTAAAATGATGATGCCTCCATCCCAACTCTTTACAATGTGTGATGCAAATATCAAACTAAATTAAAAGACACTAAAATACACTAATAAGAAAAATGTAAATAATTAACAAAGGTTTAAAATAATTAACAAAACGCAGTTTTGTAGTTTAGGAATTTTAGAAAGCGAAAAAAGCAAAAATCAGCAAAAGTAGAAGAGAAAATCTACAATGTCCAGTAACTTAGAATGTCCAGTCAACCTAACTGCATGTCGTGGGACTGTGGGAGGAGCAAACGTCACACAAATTATGAGAGCTATAGTGTTTTCAAATAAACCCACACTAAACTTGTGCTTACTAGACTTATTAAATGCAGAATGGGAGGCGTTTAGCTGGCTGCTTTTTTTCTCTTCACTGCTATTACAATTTTATTAAAAATGATAATTAAAACGTATTAATTTAAAACTTTTACTCCAGGGGGGTTTACTGGGTTTTCTATATACTGTATAAACTTTAAACCTTACTTTGTAAAGTGCATTGAAATTACTTTTGTAGTGAATCAGCACTATAGAACTAAACTGACTTGAACTGAATTTAATTGAATTAAACATCAATATGTTAAAATATCATTATACTATACTATGCATTTACAGCAAGTTTGCATTTACTTACTTTGTTAAGTAATGCCAGGTACAGGGACCTTCTCCATACCTCCACCCAGCACAGTAATGCAAACTCAGGATTACACATCAACCAGGAGCAAACACATGGTGCCTTAGGTTGCATTGACCTCTCATTTCACGCTCCTGTCAAAGATAAACAAACCTGCCAGTGGCAGAGTTTTTTTAAACAGCATGAATATGACATTTACTAGATGTGATGAGTGTATTTGTGTATTATTTGGCTACTACATAATATGCTTTTGTCACCAGACTTTAAAAAAAAAAGGTGCATGGGTGTGTGTGAACACTAAAATATGTTCCCATAGATGGGTGGTATCAGAGTGCCAACAGCTTATCAGTCATCTTGAACAGGAGACAGGTAATGATGCCTTGCAATTTCTTAGCCAGCCACACACACACACACCACCACCACCACCCTTTTTCAATACTTTTAGGGAGGTGTAAATTTGACTCTTTGTTATAAATACCTGTAATACCCACATTACAGTACAACTGTGTTACTTCAGTTGTGTGAACAGGAAGTGTACCACGTTTTTAATTTAGTTTAATTACCTCAAATTAGAACTTTCTGGAAGGTTATGCATGTCAAGCTAGAAGCGGTTTTCTATTGGTCTGTTTCAAATCTAGTTCAGATAGATATAGTACCACTCTCACGTCTCACGTCCTACAGTTTATTTGACGCTACAGGGTTTTGTACCAGAGGCAAGTAACCTCACACTAAAGACAGGAAGACATTGCTCCAAATGAAAACACAGAACCACCATGTCTTTGCTTTTCAGTTTGTCTAAGGATTTAGCAGACAAGTCACAACCTGTTTCTGAACGTTAGAGATGCTGGTAGGTGAATTCTGTTATCGCTGGACAGATCCAGGCTTCTGTTTCCGCTTATATGTAAGCGAACCCAACTGTTTCCACACAGTAGCTTCATACTTTATATGCAGACAGAGGACTGAGCCTTCCCATTTAGCTCATCCAATCTTATCTGCTAGGAAAAAAAGCTATTCTCTAAATACTGCTTTAATTTTGGTCCAGAGAAAGCCAGCTGATGCACATCTGGCTCAAATGCAACGTTTACGGTGTTTGTCTTTACTAAATCAAACACACATCTAGTATCATGCATGTTGGTTATATCTCTGTAGAAATTTTACAGATGTTAAGCAGGACAACCACAAGGCTGCACATCTGGATAGGACTGCTGTGTGTCTGTGCACACATGGCAGAGAGAGAGAGACCAGGGGACAGGCCGAGCAGCGTGCAGGATGTTCTCTGCAGCTCCCGTCTTATCATCATCATCAACACAACAGATGAATAGAGGGAAACAGATGCTGTCTTTTGCTTTCCTGCCTGCCACTTCCCTTTACCTCAAAAGCATGTGAATTTATATAAGATGTGGGTGTATGTGTAACGCACACTCAATTTGACTTTACTCTTGTCAGCAGCTGGAAATGTTTGTGTGTGTGAACGGGTGAGACAATTGCCACGTTCGTGTTTCCATTAGATGAATTAGTTTTACTTTTAAATAGCAGAACGAATGTCGCATACATACTTAAGCCATAATGTTGTAATTAGCTGCATAGGCTTAAGATCAAAATATTACTATATCTGATTAATAATCATGACATTTACACCTGGACACGCTGGACAGTCACATTGTAGAAGATGTAACACTTTTTGTGAACTGAAACACTGGAAGCTTTGATTGTGTTTCTTATTTCTTGGACTCACCAGGTGTCTACTGTGAGGCTGACTGTTCAAACAATAAATAGTTCTAAATGACTAATGGTTTTAACCCCTGGGTTTTTACCTGTGAAGACTGGCTTTGTTGTTGACAGGGATAAATCAGCAGGTCTGTCTTGAAGAGGAAAGTAAACCTGAATGGTTGCACAACCTGATCATAGCTAAAAAAAAACTCAATGAGGATTGGATTGAAAAAAAGTACTAGTACAAGAAAAATAACATAAATGGTCATGGGAGAAAAACTGCTGACAACAAAAACAAAGAAGTGAGAGCTGTGGAAAAAAAAACATCCACAACTGCCATCAAAGAGCAGGAGTGAAAGCCAACTCATTCACAATGAGCCAAAAAAGTTCTGAAACAAAGTTTTATGAGCTTATGAGACCAAGATTAATTTATGTCAAAGTGTCAAAGAGGAAAAGATTGTCTGAGTCAAACCTTAGCAGACATGTGAAGTGTGGTGGAGGTCTGAACTTATATGGCAGCTCCTTGAACAGGCTCACTAAACTTGACGATTTAACTCATGATGGCAGCAGCAACATGAATTCAGGGGTGTTTAGAAACTTTTTTTGCCAGTTTACTAAGAAAATTACTGGGAGTAGTTTTATTACCTTCTAACTTAACATAGGCCTTGATTAGAGAGAAAAAGTGGACATTTTTGGCCTGGGCAAGTCAATCACTAAGCAATGATCACACATTTCATAGACACCTGTGACGGACACCTATTCAGAGTGTCCCACACTTCTTGCCCAAATAACAGCGGACATATATGCTCCAGCATACCTGAATAAAGTTTTATCTGGATAAAAGATTGGTTGAGTTAAAGAGACTATGAGTAACAATCTGGAAAAGTATATGAAAAGAAGAAGCCAACAGTTTCAGTTTAAAACTATCTTGTAGTGTCTTTTTTCCTCCCATACAGAAGTTGGGTTCAGATGGTCAGACTGGTGCTGTTCCACAGTGTTTGACTGTCCTCATGTCCCAGCCCATTTGCTCTACTCTTCATCTCATTTGGATCCTCTCAAATGTTCATATTCCTCACTGCCCACACTGCAGACAAACTGCTACATTTTCATGTGTGGGGATGGGGGAGAGGAGCGAATGTGAGTTTCCCAGGGGGCAAGATTTTTGTAGAATATAGACACTGAAATTACTCAGATGAATTTAAATAATCTCAAATACAATAGATTGATTTTTCTTGCTTCTGTAATGTTTGTCATTGTGTTTGTTACAGTTGTGTGCATTCGTATTAAAACAAATTTATTTAGTTGCAGTTGCTGAAACGCAGAACTCAAACACAGCCGCTTCCAGGTCAGTTCACCACACTGCTCATCCACTGTGGAGCAGGGATATCAGGTTCAGAGCGACTCTCTGTCACTTTCCCCTGGAATGAAAGAATGTGATTGTAGATTAGCTCAACAAGGAGGACGTTAGGAAACAGAAGGCAATCATTAACCCAGTTCCTATCCAGCTGGACTCATGGCATCTGGGCTTCTTACTTTAAGAGTCGAAACTTTTCACCATCTATGTATCTTGGTCAGCTTGAGGATGGTTAGTTAGAGACTCTAGTTGGATTGTACTTCACAGCTGTAAACAATAGGCTCATAAGGTGGACAAAGGACTTGGGTGTTAAATTCTCAACTGCTGCTGTGACACCTCTCTCTCAGGGTCGTTTAGTGTGTCCCTTCCCTCTGGGCTTTCAAAGTTGTCGTCATCTTTCTGGGAACAGATGAAAGGGCAGGATGATGAATGGGAGACAGGTTGTGTCTGAGGCCTTCCCTCTGTCGAGGTAGGGGATGTTTACTTGCACATGCAGAGTTCATGGGCAACTCTGTCAAACCGCTTGTCTTCTCTGTCCAGAATATGAACATTTTTATTCTCAAACAAATGACCTTTGAGTTAAATGGAGATACACTGCTGATACTGGACTTCACTTATCGTTCCTTTTGTACTTGGCCCCCGGGATACAGTCAATGGCACTGTCCATTTCCAAGTGTTTGAGGCGGGCTATGATTTTGTTCTTGAAGCTGCTGGTGGGGTCTAATTTCAATTTCTCGTAATTGAGTTGATTATTGAAGATGGTAATCTGCCATGTTCAAGACAACAGTACATCTTCCTTTGTCCACAGCTGACTAGTTTGGTGAAGGCGCTCCACACTTTGTTCTGACCTCTGTGGTAAACTAAAAAAGTTCCTGTTGTGGCTTTTATTACATACTGCCATCAGGAACAACAACTTGTCAGTGTTGGATTTTGAAAAACTACAGTAAGGTTTAAAAATAAAATCATCAGCATAGTGGCTGCGGACAAAGGAAGATGTGCCGTTGTCCTGAATTCTGTGGATTAGTAATTTATTTGAGGACCAACACATCTATGATACATTTCAAAAAGATCCTACTAGTGGCTACAAGAAAATACGCAAGCGAGGAGATCATGATCAGCACCACCAACTTAATCATGTACGATATTGCTAAATACCTGGCTATGATCCCGGCACCAATGGCTGGAGATACAAACCACCAAATCCAAGGTCAAATAACTTAAACTGGATATGGATGAAATTGTATCCTTTCCTTAGCCCAGACCAGATATGTGACTTCTGTAGACAGAGACATGGCTGCGCATTGTTGGCACTAACCCACTGGATGAAAACTGGATGAAAATCAAAAGGTAGTAGTAGTTGTAGTTGAGAGTTTCACACCTACTCACTACTCTAAGTCCACCTAACGAGCCTATTCTTCACAGGTGTAAAATGAAACCTAACTGGAGGATACATTTGTGGTCTCCAGCCAACAACAAGATAAATGAACCTACCTGGTCAAACGTTTTGAGTGTAGAAGAAAGAAATTCAGATGCCATGACTCAACCTTCCCGACAACCTCTCCTGTATAACCAAGAATCTTCACCAATACACCCAGCTAGAGGGTTCAAACTGTCTCTAAATTCCTCTTATGTACAAATGTCTCACATTTTGTATTTCATTTTTATTTTAATATTTATGTAGTGTCTGACTCTGTTTCTAACATGGTACCCTTTAACATGAATATACAGTACAAGAGACATCGTTTCACTCACTGGCTGTGAAAAGATGGCAGCTGCTAATTAAACTACATCTCCTGCTCATGACACTGTGAATAATGTACATGAGCCTTCAGGCTGAAAGTTATTATTAGGATGTAACTTACCTATTATGTACATATGGCGCACAGTGCAATTGACAGTATCACACTATTATGGGAAAAAAAGTCATTACACTTGTTTTAGGCAAGTAATATGTAATTACAAAATGTAATCTTTAACCCTCGTGCAACCTTCCTTAGCCCAGACCAGATATGTCACAATGACCCCATTGTAAAATAGGGGGCGCCAAAGCTCAAAAACACACACAAGGGTTGGATAAAACTTTGTTGGGTGTTACATCCAAGCAATGAACACGTTCATCCAACTGCCTAGATAATCTAGATAAAGCATGTTGTGATTTATCGTCTGTCTGTGGCTGTTTTATCCAACCCATGTCTGTTTTTTGAGCTTAGCCCCTACGTTTCATTTTGACCCCTTGAAGGCTGCACGAGGGTTAATCACTGCTTAAACACCAGTAAAACGAAGGAGATGGTGATTGACTTCCGGAGAACACCGCCACATCACACATCAGTGAGCATCCAGGGCTCAGACATTGAGATAGTGGACAGTTTTAAGTACCTGGGTGTTCACCTCAACCGTAAACTGGACTGGACTCAAAACAGTGACGCCTTGTACAAGAAGGGCCAAAGTGGCCTCCACCTGCTGAGGAGACTGAAGTCCTTTGAAGTGAGCAAACCTCTGTCAAGGACTTTTTATGACTCTGTGGTAGCCTCTGCTCTCCATAACGCTGTGGTCTGCTGGGGTGCAGCACGGACCGGGACAGAAGGAGACTCAACAAACTGGTCAGGAGGCCAGTTCTGTCCTGGGCTGTCAACTGGACTCTGTGGAGGAGGTTAGTGAGAGGAGGTTGTTGGCCAAGCTGACATCCATCATGGACACTGCTTCTCACCCACTGCACCAGACAGTGGAGGCTCTGAGCAGCTCCTACAGTGGAAGACTGATCCACCCACAGTGCAGGAAGGAGCGGTACTACAGATCCTTCATTCCCACGGCTGTTAGACTTTACAACCAATCAGTTTGCTCTGTATACGTTATATGTTGCACTCTTCTTTGCAGACAACCTGATCTGAAATGTTATGCCTAAGTTTCCAAGTAAGTACAGTAAGCCGTCTTGGAAAGGGCATGTGGGGGCAGTACATTAAAAAAAATATTTATTGACTTACCTTTCCACCAAAGTAGAAAGTATTTTTTTTAATCTCCAGACAAGTGTGCAAACAGACAAACAGGAACAAAACGAAACTCCACCTGCATGGCATTGGTGGTAATAACATGTTACGTGCCTAATATCCTTCAGCTCCCAGGACATCCCAAACAGTAATTTTCATGTTTAGCGTCACACAGTCAGACGAAACATTTCTCAACGTGACGAAACCTAATCTGTTTTAAGCATGTTACAAATAGGCAGGTTTGCTGGTGTTTGACGCGTCTCAGTTAATATGCTTCAGTGCAGTATAACAATTTTAGGGAAAAATTAGGAAATCGCATGGATTAATTAATGTTTGGCTAAAATGCGAGAGCTTTGTTTTGCTGCATAGTCATGAGTCCAAAATATATTTAGTTTCCTATAAATAGTGTTACAAAAGACACATTGTAAGACATTAAAATCTCTAAGTAAAAGGTTAAAGCTTAATGTTTGTCAAACACTCACTAATTCCAGTGTGACGCACTGAAACTGTGCAGGCTAAGTGAACACAGGTATGCGACCACTATGTCCACCCCCGCGTTTCTGGTCAGGTCGTGTAGTTTGTCTTTGATCCTGAACTACTGAGTCGATCAATTACAAGGTCAGAGGGTCCACTGTGTACATTCCAACATTCCAACTCTCTTAATAGATGACTACTGAAATACCAACGAACTGGAAACAGATATAGACACATTTCCTTAAAAAAAAAAGAAAGACAAAAATGTTTAGTGTTTACCCGCTCTTTTGTCAAACAACCTTTGGCATGTTTTGGGTTTCAACCCACACCCTTGCTGCAAATCCAGTTAACTGTGTTTTCTCTCCCAGCATGACCGTTTAATACCAGCACTGAAACAGACTCCTCTGTCACAGCACAGCACCTGAGTGAAGAACAAGACAACACCTGGCGAGGCAAGGCACTGTTGGATTATTGTACAAATACCAAAATTGACAATGGAGCACGGAGTCTTACAGTATCTAAAACTAACAAATCATTAATGTGACAAAAACAGTTAAAGATAGAGCAGCCTACAGTTGCTGCCAAAACATACATGAGGCCCGAAATGGTGTTCCTGCTCCAGCATTAACTGTTAATGTCACAACTGGCTTGTTAAAACCCCCCAAGCGCCTCTAGAAAAGCCAAACCTTCAATTGCCGCCAGGTGGAGCAGTGATCAGTGTACGTCCAATGTGACGCAGAAACCTTATAGTACTTATATAGTATACGACAGATAATGTGTAGATGCCTTCTATAATTATATAATTTGTTATTATTAAATATTTGTGTCCCTAAAGTATTTGAAGCTTTATTTAAGTGAAGATTTTGAATTCATCCCAAGAGAAATGTTTTAATCTGACAATCACAAACCACTAAATGGTGTCTTTCCCAAAGTTTAGGTTATATTTAACAAACCACATCTTGTCGGTTAACTGAGGTTCAAAGTTTATTTTTGAGCTTTAAAGAGCAGAAAATATCACCACAAAGATCATTTAGTGGCTGTTTGGGAGCTTCTAATCATATCAGCAGAAGAAACTGGAAATGTTGAAATATCATTGCACTATGGGTCATATTATCCACGTTGAGCTTTCATTTCACAGTCACGTCATACAATTACTTTGAGTATAATATATAGTACAAATATTTGATGGAATGCCTTGAAATATTGACTTGACATGAAAATGACAACATATTTTAACTGTTCCCTACTTGAACTAAAGATTAGTGCCTTTTAATAATGTCAAAAAAGAAATAAATCAAAATAAAGCAACACGGAATATGAAGGTCACAGACTCTACACCCGATTATCTACCATGGCCTCTTTCTGTGTTATACAGACGTGTTTGGATGCTACGTGTCCGGTCTTTCGTCTGTAAGAGAAAAACTAGCTACATCTACAACAAGTTGTGCCACACAGTCTGTTTTAAGATGAAACCTTTACATTTTAACAGCATAAAATATTGTCACTCAAATTAAATGTAATGCAATACAAATATAACACAAAGCTGTCGACACTTGTACGTATGGAGGTGCAACTGATTTGAAATTTGAAATTCTAGCCCTGATGCACAACTGATGATAAAAAATGGAGTAATTACAAAGAAAAACAAATGCAGAAGAATTACAAAGAAACACAAATGCAACACACATGTACAACGTAACAAGTCATAGTTAAAGAGAGGATCCGTAGTTTATTGGTGCCAACTATGTAAGACAATAAAAACAGTAAGCATCAATCATTTATGGGTCAACTGTAACCATGATACATACTGTACATGTACTCATCACCTGACCCACGTAACATACAGGAGAGGTCTCATACTGTATGAAAACGTATAGTGCATCCATTCACTTGCTCCATCATTTTCCTCTGCACTGTTTGGGCTCAGGTCATAGTTGCCTTTCTGGCGTTCCTGAATGGGAATCCTGTCTGATGCCTAGATGACAATCCTCTGTAAAAGACAGTGATGAAAAATAAGT
Source organism: Macropodus opercularis (assembly GCA_030770545.1). Taxonomy (NCBI): domain Eukaryota; kingdom Metazoa; phylum Chordata; class Actinopteri; order Anabantiformes; family Osphronemidae; genus Macropodus; species Macropodus opercularis. Next base: position 3,467,377 of record CM061094.1, on the reverse strand, counting down.
AACTTTGTAAGAAATCCATGATGATGTGACGTGAAAACATTAGTGGGACCTGTGCAGGGCGTCTGATTCATATTCTGTGAAACTAAACACAGTAATATGATTGAGCTGCTAAATGTTCAGCAACTTTCAAAACACTGCTGAGCTTTGTGTTTGTCTGTGATGCTTAAACATGGCGGTAAATCGTGGTCAAGCAGCCGCAGCTTTGTGTTTATTGTCAGATATTTGTAGTACCCACAATACAAACAGATGCTATGAGTGGCCAAAATACATACACATACATTTTGATTGCAGATTTTTTTGCAATCTTTGTCAAACAAAGTGGAATAGTGATAGCATAATACAAAAAAGCTATTTTAAAGCAACTTATTTGCAATGAGTACAATAATAATCATGAATAACTAATGAAGTAAGAACTTAGTTCAGAGATGTTCAGAGATTTATATTCTGTAAAGGTAGCTAACGCCCCACTGCCATAGTTATACAGTTGAAGGAAAATTTGAACCCTTTGGGATTACATCGATTTCTGCATAAACTGGACGTAAAATGTGTTGAGATGCTGTGGCATGACTTCAAGAGACACCAGACACCCCAAGAATATTGCTGCACTGAAACAGTTTTGTAGAGGTCCAAGATTCCTCCAGACTGTTGTGCAAGTCTGATCTGCAACGAGTTTATTGCTGCCAAAGGAGGGTCAATGAGTTATTAAGTCCAAAGGTTCACATACTTTTGCCACCCTGTACTGTGAATGTTTACTGAAACAGACATAGTATTTTTATGTTCGAGGGAAGATTTTGAGAAATATTTTACTTATAGTTTACTTTAGTTTTATTTTATTTACCCTATATATATGAGAGAGAGTGAATGTTATGTTCAACAAAAACATGAAAACATATAATGTTTGTGAAGTATTAGTTTAAGCAAAATGTGTTTGTTGTCATTGTCAATTGTTGACATTGATGAAGATCAGAACATTTTGACAAATTTATGCAAAAATCCATGTTATCGCAAAGATTTCACATACTTTTTCTTTCTTTTATGTTCGAGGGAAGATTTTGAGAAATATTTTACTTATAGTTTACTTTAGTTTTATTTTATTTACCCTATATATATGAGAGAGAGTGAATGTTATGTTCAACAAAAACATGAAAACATATAATGTTTGTGAAGTATTAGTTTAAGCAAAATGTGTTTGTTGTCATTGTCAATTGTTGACATTGATGAAGATCAGAACATTTTGACAAATTTATGCAAAAATCCATGTTATCGCAAAGATTTCACATACTTTTTCTTTCTTTTATGTTCGAGGGAAGATTTTGAGAAATATTTTACTTATAGTTTACTTTAGTTTTATTTTATTTACCCTATATATATGAGAGAGAGTGAATGTTATGTTCAACAAAAACATGAAAACATATAATGTTTGTGAAGTATTAGTTTAAGCAAAATGTGTTTGTTGTCATTGTCAATTGTTGACATTGATGAAGATCAGAACATTTTGACAAATTTATGCAAAAATCCATGTTATCGCAAAGATTTCACATACTTTTTCTTGCAACTGTAGATAACTACTGTATCTACATGCTGTACTGCTCAGTACAAAGAGCTGTATTTTCTTACAGCTACACTGTAGCATGTGTTCTTCCTAGACATTTATCAACTGTGATTATAACTTTGCAAAGAACTGAATATAGTTATTAGATACCCAGGCTGATTTTATCAGATAAAACCCGGGAATCAAAGTCATCTTGCATCGATTGCAGGTGTGTGTGTTACCCACTAAACTATCTGACGCTACCTACATTTCATTATGATGTAACACATGCTGTGTGTCTGCAAAAAATGACGAGCAAACGCTGATGGAATGATCAAAAGACACCGTATAGCCCAACAAAGTGCTAACACTGTCTAACACTCACTGGTAGGTATGACAATGAAAAGGACAGGCTGAAACAACAGGAGCATCTACTTCATCATTCAGTGACTATACAGCCTTTATTCTGGTCTTCGCCAAAGTTGGGCTGAGACATCATAACTAGCAAATCGGTGAGAACATCACTAAGAAGCAAAGCTGTTTGCCTGTTGATGTCCATGTATCAAAGACTATGTGTCTGATTCAGAGTGAGTGCTCAGTCAGCATCCTGAGCAGGTTAGCTATGGTGGCTTTAGCTGCATGTGGTTGGAGACAGACTGGTGGTAAACAGCCATTCACTACAGTCTTGGCCTTTCAACAATAAAAGTCTATGAAGGTAATTCAACGAAAGAATTGACACTATGATAATTGAGCTCCTTGACTCTGGGCCCCTACCACACAAGTGTATAGCCAAGCCAATCAATGCCACTAAGCAGCCGAAACTTATAGAGCAACCAGCGAGGTGGGCCCCGTGCCAGTAAGCCTTTGGCCTTTAAATGAACCCGAATAATCACTTTTATCCATAGAGAAAGTCTATGAAAAAGTCCGCTGAAACAAAACAGGTGAAGTCCAAACCACAGAATGACACAAAAATAACATTGGTTTGAACAAAACTCCCTAATGACCAGACAATAATACAGCACCCTGCCACCCACACACAGCGTTATTAAACAAGCACAAATGAAAGGCAGCTTTGCCACCACCTTCACTCTCACACAGTCCCTGGAGCATGGCCTGCATGGGTAATGACATGAATGAATAATGTTTCTGGATGCAGGAGCTGTTTCCTTCAAAAATCTGCAAAATTGAACGGCTTTGGCAGTCACGTAGTTTCAATCTTTATTCAGTCCCATCAATCCTCCCATTGACACTACTACTTCCCTTTATTTGCATTAGTAAATGCAATTTATTATTTAAAGTGCTCCAGAAAGTATAGGTATATTTATGGAAAGGATTTAAAGGACATTATAGCTGTTGTAACAAAATTTTCATCCAGTCATAAACCAGAGCTACTGTTCAGTTTTAGAAGCATTGCCAATACAATTACACCGCCTTTATTAAAATATTCTCACACTTGAGTGGTTCCTGAACTGAAATTAGACTGTGATGGAGAAGTACCATGGGCAGCAAGCACACAAACACAAAACCTGAGAAGAAGATTTTTGACGTCTCTGTTCTTGTAGACAGACGTGCATCATGCATAATTTAAATTCAATTACACTGTAAGGAGAAGGAAATTGGAGAGAGAAGCCGAGGCCGTCATAATGTCCCGCACCGGTAAGGCCTCTTCCTTTGCAGTGACTCATCTAGTCTGTGCTCAGTTTCTCGCCTCTGTCTGTCTGTTCTTAGATGCATCAATAAAACCTGACACAAAAGGCCAGCTCAATTCAGGGGTAAAGACTACAACTGCTGATCTCATCATTTTAAGTACAGTTCTAGATCATACATTTTGTCAATTTAGCTGCTAACGTTTCCAAAGATACTACAGGTCTTGCAGCCAAAATAGGAAAATAGAAGAAAGGTGATGTGGTCTTTGGCTTTTGGTTAAATGCTAATCTAATAACACTTTCAGACTTAGATGACAAACAGCAGCAAACATCTGCTTTCAAGTACTGTAAAATAGTGATGTGTTAAGGCTGGTTTCATAAATGGCATCTATATACTATACAGTATGAAGATAGAGAAATAAGCAGCTGGGGATTAACACAAAATGCTATGCAGCAAATGTTCAGTATCAGACGCAACTCTTCCAGACAGGAAGAGTGAGTGTTCTCATCCTTCTGTCTCAAAACAAAGACAATGGAGCAAGTAATGCCCTAGCGATTTTTATAGTCCTATCTCCCTCATCCTACCCTCAGCAGGTGTTCATGATCTTAGATAGGGGCTATAGGAAGTGCTGGGAAGTTACTAAAGACTAGCATGACAGTTCATTCAAACAAGTCAATGTAGATCAGGGTAGGAACCAAATGAATGGGTGCTATTTAACAAATGTGTGCTGAAGGCCTTTTCCCCAACACACACACATTCGTTCATTCACTTTCTTTCTCTCTCTCTGACTTGTTCAAACCTACCCTCCCCCTTTGGGATTTCAGGTAATCCTTGGTAATATCTCAACACCTACACTGCCATTGTATTTTCCTATCAGGACCGACAGTCCACTTTTGTTGCACTGAAAGAAAAACAGTGAGTGCCTTCACAGAGCAATTTATCTATTCGATTCATCGCTTTCCTTCACTGTAGGCAGGAGGGGACCCTTTCCATTCAATCCTTAGAAAAACAGTGAGGTGTGGTCCATTTATGGTTCACTCACGTTTCCATTTCTACCTGCTAACTTCTGTTCACCTTTCTAGATAAACAGCAAGGCGTGGAACAAAGCTGCCACTCAGTCACGTTTCCTCTGAGGCTGAAGCATAGTTTAAAATATAACCCTGACAACTATGCACATAATTGGAATTATTATTTACTAAACATTATAACGATTTAAACAAGTTTCTCATATTTGTATTAAAGAGGTCAAGTTATGTTTTAGACTTGATGTTACAAATAACTTGGTGAAATTGGATGTACGTGCGATAGTCAGAGCACCAAAACTTGAGCCGAATGTGTTTTTGCATACTGGATGTTGGTATACAGCACATCTTGAGGTCAAGCATTGGTGATGTCCAAGACCATATTTGTTTTCGGATGCTCCACCCATTAAATGCAACATGCTGCCCACCAGGTGCCATAGGTTTATTCTCAGCAAAACGTTATTCAAAGACACTACAAACATGCCGTTACTGGCCAGAAACTGGGACTAATATGTTATTGGCTCCAGATTAAAATACAAACATTGGAATTAATGACTATAAATACACAACTTAAATCAGAAATATTTTTTTCTGATCCTAAAATTTGTAAACCCCTATAAAAACTGTGTAGTGAAAAAAAAATTGTTTGTCATTGTCAATTAAACTAAATTGTCAACTGTCACAGCTTCTCACATTAACGGAACTACAGCTGGCTTGTATTTTTTAATTAGAAAATAAAACAACAACAACAAAAACAATTCTCTCTTGGAAGGCATTTACACAAACTGTCCCCAACCTTTTTTGCGCAACGGACCAGATACTGCGAACAAAAGCAACGCATTTAGTGCCTTATTGGCGATCTCTGGATATTTTTCATTTAACCCTCGTGCAGCTGTCGAGGGGTCAAAATTAAAAACGGGGGGCGCTCTAAGCTGAAAGACTGTAAATCACAACACGCTTTATCTAGATGAACGGTTGGATGAAGTTGTTCATCTGAAGACCCACATGTGTTCATTGCTTGGATGTAACACCCACGAAGGCTGTTTTATCCAACCCTTGTGTGTGTTTTGGAGCTTTGGCGCCAACTATTTTACTGTGGGGTCGTTTTGACCCCTCAAAGTCTGCACGAGCGTTAAGCTTAAACTTTTATGTCTAGGGACTGTCCAGTATGGCACTTTTGTAGTTAGACTTTGCTTTTAACACACAAAGATTATATAATAAATGTGCAAAGCATGAGTTTGTATGTTTTTGTTAAAATACTGCTCATAGTAATGCTTGTTTGAGAAAGAACGCGTCACTTAGCTTGGGTGAGGCTTCCACTGTCCTTTTGTTTCCTAAAATACAGTGAGTGAGTTTGATCAGTCATCCATACTGTAGGCTTGCTACCACATACATAACACCAATTCACCTTCATTTTAACAGCTACACTAACAACAGCGGAGATAGTTTGTATGTATGTGTCTCTCATACCACTATGAATTTGTTTGTTGCACCTAACTGACTTAGAACTCTTGAACTCTTACGGCCATACCTTTATTTATTTGGTACTGTGTTTTGCTGCATGAATCACGCACAAGTCCAGAGAACACTGTCACACAGAAACAATCAGGTTTCATATTGCAGGCTTATATATGTTAACTGCAGACGTTATTATAAATGTGCACATATACAAAACATATAAACAGACATTTCCCCAGGGAAAAGACATGGTAGTTGAGTACGGGGCAGGAGACTGGATCCTACACTATTAAACACATAATCAGGTGGATCAGGTGACAAGCTTTAGCCAACATTCACTTCTTTACACACAAAAAAGCTCATGAAGTATGCAGAGATGCAGACATTTTTTTCAAAGCCTGTGCTCTTCTGGCAAACTGCAGGGGACACGTTTTGCTGCTCTAGCATGGGAAATTTCTATTAATACCTGTCTATGACAATCATTGAGTGATACACATTTCTGAACAAACTGAATATGCTTGATCTTTCCCTCTCAAACAAATAACAACAAAACATTGTTGTGCAAATTCCTAAAAATACTCAGCAGAAATTGTGTTTTGTTGAATTAAATTAAATCAAATCATGTAGTATCAATATATATTTGACAGTTACATTATATATTGTGCAATCTAACCCAGTTAGTGCTGCATTGCTCAACAAAAACAACAAAAAGTGTATTTAGCAATTGTTTAATGGACCAGTGGTAAGATGTATGATGTAGGATATCACTTGGGGTAAAATAATTACACTGCAAGCAGAAGTCCAGATTAATAGACTTACAAGTTGGTGGTGAAATGTTAGGAAAGTTGATATGGTTCTGTAAGTTATGTGGTTTGCTCTGCATACCTCACTTATTTTCAGCATGACCACAACTTTCTTTTTCTTATTTGGCAGGTTTGATCCTGTTAATTATCCTGATGTTATCTATTGTTTAGTAAATCCCCTAGAATTCTAGTTCATAATGTGAAAGATGAAAACCGGTTAGTGCAGATACTGTTGTGAAATTTACGCTAATAGCTAAATAGCTAGGTTGTGCAATGTGTAATCACTAAAAGCTTTATACAAATTATTATATACAGATTATTAAGAACAGAAAGTGATGCATGTGTATGAAAGTGTACCTTCTGACCATTTCTCCTTTAGACAAGACAATTTCTTAAACTGTAGGCCATCAGGTGTGCCGTGGGACATTATACAATTTCACCTGATTGTTTCTCTAAGTGAGTGGCGTGTAGTGACAGGCAAAACAAATAACATTCCACTGCTATCAGCTGGACGGATCGTGCTAAATATGGTACATAGTACATAATTGTGCTTTGAGTGAGAGCGCAGGTAATAGCGATGGATAAATAGGAGACTACATTTTACTACTTTTACTGGGGAACCAACTGAGCCAACTCTGCTATGTTGTCCAATTGCGCAACATAGTTCCAAGTACATTTGAAACTAGATTTTCAATATATATACTTAAATTTTGTGGCATTTTTGTGTGGTTTTGTGCAGTGTGATTTTTCCAATAAAAGTGAAATATTTGCCATGGCTCAAAAAGGTTGGGAAACATGGGTGGTGTACTCTAGTGTTGACTTCTGTACCTGTAAGTCATTGCTAAACAAAACTAATACATAAATAATTTCTGAATTCCTGCATATACTGCTTATATTAATTCAGATCAAAAACCAGTCGGTGGTGTCATATGGAACCAAATCAAGGCTAGTTAAAATAAAAAGAAAGGGCCTCCCTGCCGGTGTAGGACTAGACCTTGGGGTATGGGCTTGGGTGCTGGTTTTAACTACGTTGCCTGTGACGCCTGATGCAGGACTAAGGTCTAGTTTGTCTGTCCCCATCTAGTGAAATGTTTTTTTTTAAATATATTTTTGGCTGTTGGTTGTATTATGGTTTTTATCTCTTTCTCTGTACTTCTCTCTCAAATTACAGTAACTGGAGCTGAGACATGGGACATGTTTTAATACACAAAGGACCTTCAGACCAACCTGCAGAAAACATTTCTGGTCTCTGATTCTCTTAGACTGATGAAGCTACTTGGATGAGCAGTGAAAGCGTTTGACCTGAGAAGAAGTCAAGCTGCCATGACTCAACTTCTTGATAACCTCACCTTGATGACTAAGAATCTTTACAAACACACAAGAAATTACAGTTGTAGCACTTAAAAAAGACTAGTGTTCCTACTGCAGTGTGTTTGGGGAGCCCTTACATCGCTACTAGTTCATTATAGTCTACAACAGCGGGCTGTAAGACGGCAGCACAGTGGCTAATTTCTAACAGTAACATACAGGTATTGTAACATATTTGATTATATAGCATTTGATGCACTTTAACACAGCTGAGGGATAAAACAGGATGGCAAAGATCAAACAGCCTGTAATTAATATTACAGGTAGGTAAAACCTAAATATTATGCATGAAGCTCCCTTGTTAAATTAATAACCCTTTTCCATGTCACAGCAAAATACACTTCAATGTCATGCGAGAAGAGTGAGTTTGATTCTTTACCTTGAGTTACCTCTGAGATTTTATTCTCAAACATCCATGACAGATAATAATTACAGTATATTCAGAAAGTTATAATCATAACTTCCCAATTTCACAAAGTTGTCTTATAACTGAACTCCAATCAAAAATTCTGTTAGTAACTAATTTACAAACCTGACAATGAAGAAATCAGTGAAGTTATGCTTTCACATTTTGCAATCTGTACAATTTTTTATCATTTGATTGTTTTTCTCTGTCTGCATGATACTGTTTGAATGGGTCTGTTTTACATTGCTTCCCCCCACTGGAGACAAAAGCATTCATACGTATGTTAGTGTGTATGTTCTAATCTTGGCTGCAGCAGCTTCGCTAACAAACACTGAACCTTATTTTTCAACTGCAGATGTTACGTAGTTATTTATTGTAAGCACCATCAATGGGAATAAGTTGTTTTTAGTCAATAATTATAAGTTGTTTGTTATTGTAATTGTAAAATCTCCTGTGTATCTTATGGCTGTGTCATAGTCCTGATCCCAAGTTCTGCAAAATATTAATAATCAGCAAACAACAAAAAGACACAACAATGTCTTCTCTGAAGACTGAATGGGAATAGGTTTTGTGGCAAGACTGAAGTTATTTCAGTTTCTAATATCTGATGGTTTGTGGGATTGTGATGCTGTGTTGTTGTTAGTGGTAATAACATTAGTAAGTGAGCCACCCTTCACATTTCTGATGTCAAATATGAAACATTCTCCTACATAAATTCCCATTTTAACGGCAGCCGTTATTATTTTAATAGGTTTACATAATAACATCTGACCACCCTCCTTAGTATCTCAGTTTCTAGATACATATGTGTCGTACTAGGGTTACACATGGTGTGTTACAGTATGAGTGAAAGCTACAACTTGCAAACTACAGTTGTAAGAAAACGTATGTGAATCCTTTGGGATTACATGGATTTCTGTATAAATTGGTCATAAAATGTGTTCTGATCTTCATCGAAGTCACATCAATAAAACAAAAAACATAGTCTGCTTAAACTAATACTGCACAAACATTATATGTTGTCATGTTTTTATTGAGCATAACATGTAAACATTCACAGTGGAGGGTGGAAAAAGTATGTGAAACCCTCGGCTAATGACTCCTCCAAGTGCTAATTGGAACCGAGGAGTCAGCCAACCTGGAGTCCAATCAATGTGTTGGTCAAAGCTGTCCTGCCCTATAAAAATACACATTCGTTTTAAGTTTACTGTTCTCAAGAAGCATTGCCTAATGTGAACCCTGCCTCACACAAAAGAGCTCTAAAAAGACCTACAATCAAGAATTGTTGACTTGAAGCTGGAAAGGGTTACAAAAGTAACTCTGAAAGCCTTGATGTTCATGTGTCCATGGTAAGACAGACTACAAATGGAGAAAGTACAGCACTGTTGCGACTCTCCCTAGGCGTGGTCGTCCTGTATAGATGACTGCAAGAGCACAGCACAGAATGGTCAGTGAGGTAAAGAAGCATCCTAGAACGTCAGCTAAAGACTTATACTAACTAACTATGCTAACATTTTGTTTGACAAATCTACAATTTGTAGATTGTATAAAAGTAAAACAAAACCAACAAAAATAGAGAATATAGGAGAAACCACAAAGGAAGCCACAGCTGTCCAAAAAAAATATTGCAGCACGTTTGAAGTTTGTAAAAGAGCAGCTGGATGTTCCACAGCACTACTGGCAAAATATTCTATGGACAGATGAAACCAAAATTGAGTTGTTTGGAAAGAACACACAACACTATGTGTGGAGAAAAAAGGCACAGCACACCAACATCAACACCTCATCCCCTCTGTAAAACCTGGTGGAGGGGGCATCATGGTTTGGGGCTGCTTTGCGGTGGATTGCTGTCATTGACAGAAAAATGAATTCCAAAGTTTATCAAGACGTTTTGCAGGAAAACTTAACACCTGTCCTCCAACTGAAGCTCCACAGAGGATGGGTGATGCAACAGGACAACGACCCAAAGCATAGAAGTAAATCAACAGCAGAATGGCTTCAACAGAAGAAAGTACTCCTTCTGGAGTGGCCCAGTCAGAGTCCTGACCTCAACCCGATTGAGATGCTGTGGTTTGACCTCAAGAGAGCAATTCACACCAGACATCCCAAGAATATTGCTGCACTGAAGCAGTTTTGTAAAGAGGAATGGTCCAACTTTCCTCCAGATCGTTGTCTGCAACGTCTGCAACTACAGGTAAAATTTGGTTGAGGTTATTGCTGCCAAAGGAGGGTCGACCAGTTATTAAGTGCAAAGGTTTACATACTTTTTCACCCTGCAGTGTGAATGTTTACGTGTTATGTTCCATAAAACCATGAAAACATATGTTTGTGCAGTATTAGTTTAAGCAGACTGTGTTGTCTATTGTTGTGACTTAGATGAAGATATTATACATCTTATGACTAATTTATTCAGAAATCCATGTAATCCCAAAGGATTCACATATTTTTTCTTGCAACGTGTGCAATGGGAAAAGCCAAAAGACACTGCCTGGCAGCAGTAAGTGCTACCAATGGATAGTACAGCTGTGGTGTGTGATGCTGCTTTTGTTGTGTCCTGCTTTGAGCAGCATTTGGTGATGGCAGGCTTAAAGACTGGATGGAGGACGATGGAGCAAGCGTGGGGGCCGGAATGGGACAGAGGTTGGGTCCTGGTCTAACATGTTCTTTTTTTTTGTAAAATGTGTTTACTGCGGCAATGGGACACTTTGACAACTGGTCCTGTACATGTCCTTTTGAAGATAAACTTAGGTCTGAAAAGAAAAAGACACATTTCACGAAGAGTACTAGAGAATACATTTCAGCAATGGATTGAATTTCATGACTGGTGAGTAATATTTTTCTCAGTCAAGAAAATTTCTGCAGTGTTGTGATATGGTCTTTATCCTCAGGTGCAGGAAACATGTACTGTAGAGAGGCAACTGCATTAGGAAGGGTGGGCGAAGTGCAGAACTTAGAAATGCTTTAATAATACACACAATGTACTGTAAAAGAAAAATTTCTTCATTTAAGATGATTTTGACACAAAGTATTAACTTGTACAGGGAATATAAACCCACTGAAGCAGGCAGGTGAACAGGGGATACAGAAAGACAAATGAATGCAGAGCATTCCTTCTATATTATTATTTTTTCATGTTTTGGTACCAGTTCCTTCACAAATTCAACATGTCGCACAATAATTCTGAGTGAATTCCTCCTAGACAAACACAAAGAGAGACAACGTGCTTAGACAATGAAGGAAAGAGAAATATGTTACATGGCCATGGTATAATGTCAAGCGACCGTGGTATTCAAGTAGTGTGACCCTTGTTTGGCTATGTAAGGACAATAACACCTGATCTTTGACCTCTCCAACGCAGGCTAGCAAGCAATATCTGATACAAGCTCAAGCTTTGACATTATTATTTACATCATGATTGTTGTGTGCTCTGAATTGATGCTCCGACTCAAGTATATTGGGTATTGCAGAAAGTCACAACTATGTTTTCACTTCCTAGCCATGAAACATGACATGTTGAAATATAGTTTAAGTCCAGATTACATGAACATGAACTCTGCTTAGTAGCAAACTAAATAACAAACAACATGCTAGTATCAACCAGCAGTTACCATACCTTGTAATCATATAAATGCACAAAAAACAAAAGGAAAAAAAAAACCCTGATTTGTGACATGGTACCAGGTAAGAAAGGCTTTCGACACATTGATTTCCAGTTCTTTCTCACCATATGTCAATTGTATTTACTTCAATTGTCTTCAAAGCTGAGATGATTGGTTTTATTCTTGTTTTCACAGTTGTTCACATTGTACAGGTCCTTCCCCTAACAGTGCCTAACTCAATTCCAATAATCCTTCTGGTGACCCCTGATGACCCATAGCACGGTTAAAACAACCTAAACTGCTTGACACACAGACTAAAGCTGTGAGGAATTACAAGTATGCTCGAAACATGTACACACCCCCTGCGCGCGCACACACACACACACACACACACACAAGATTGAGCCAGCCTTTTGTTTTGAGCAGTGTGTCTGTTAGAAGAGAAAAACAACATTACAATGAGAGGATTAGAAGAGTATTGCGAAATTCCATGTGCTGCTGGAAGACCAGCCGGTTTTATTTCAATGATACTCAAAGAGATCACACATAAACAGTTAATACAGGTAACATGCATGTCAGGTGAGTCTACAGAGCAAATAAAGAAGAACAGTATTTAATGAACTAACTGAGCAACACAAAAATAGTTTGTTTTACACATGTGACGATGCGCCTGCTTGTCACCGCCGAGGGAGCGGCACCTCGTTTAGGATCCGCCTCTTCTGTTTAGCCGCCGCGAGCGGGTGCACAGGCTCGTACGACGGCACATGGACATTTTCATATACATATACATTCAGGACAAACCACACACACACAGACGTTGCTGCTGTTCCGTTTATTGTATTGTTTGTTTGTCTTACGTGCAGGGAGTAGTCAGACATCCACCGGGCGTCAGGCAAACTGAAGGGTCGCGCGGCGCTCGCTTATGACGTCACAGCCTGCGTCGCGCCGGCGAAACCAAGTGTGTTATGTGTGGGGGTTTTGTATCGTCTGGTCGGGAAATGTCAGTGTGAATAAGTGTTACAGTCTGTGTTATATATGTATATATGTTATTAGGAGGACTTTATAAACAGGCGTGCTGAATATGGTCCCATGGCCGGAGGAATTAAGGGTCTGAGGAAGTTTTTGTCTACTTATCGGTGGTTTGGTTTCCTCCTATGAAGGGGTGGAGCCTGGGCTATAAGAAGAGTGGCCAGGTTTACACTGGTGGTTTGATGGTGGAGCTTACATATGTATACTGGAGATATACATGAGCTTTTTGACAGCTTGTTTTCTTTTGTTTGTTTTGTTCATTGTGTTCATTGTGACCGTTGTGTGGAATACCTTCACTCTGGACCTGCATTTTGGCGCTGTAAATAAAATTACATCCTTCACTCAAGTGCTTCCAGCTTGTGACGCTCTGTTGTTACTATACCAGGACTTAACTTAGGATCGACCCACACTGGAGTAGTGTGTTGGATGAAGGACTTGTATTGTATTGTATTGTCGGTAAGGTGGATGGCATGTTGGATTAGCTCCGTCTGTCCCGGCCTTTGACGAAACAGGGAGGGGAACTGGTCTAGAAGACGTTGCAACTCCCAGCGTTTGACATCCTCCAGGTGCTCTAGGCTCACCACCGATGCGTCCCTCATTGCAACATCTGGACCACCTTCCTCCTCCACATCTTTCACCTTCCGAACCAACATGGCCGCCTCCGGTTTCCTTTCTGGTCTTTCTCTCCACTCCTTCAGCAGGTTAACGTGATACGTCTGCTTGGACTTCCCCTTATCTGGATGATGGACCTCATAGGTCACTGGTCCCATCCTCCGGATAACCACATAAGGCCCTTGCCACTTTGCCAGTAGCTTGTTGGATGAGGTGGGCAGTAGAAGCAGCACCTTCTGTCCTGGTAGGAACTCACGTAGTCTGGCGTGCTGATCATACCACTGCTTCTGTGCCCGCTGTTATGCCTGCAGAGTCTCTCGTGCCTGTTCACGGTACAGCTCCAAAGTAAGGAAAACCAGTACCTTTAGACAACTGAGTGAGGGGACTCCTGTGATGAGCGTTCAGATACTACTGAGCCAGTTTTGCAATAAAGAGAAGACTTCACCAGAGTGAATACAGACGGTTCACCACAAGATGTAACCCATTGGTGAGCCTCAAAAACAGGAAAGCCAGATTAGAGTTTGACAAACAACATCTACAAAAGCCTTCAGAGTTCTGGAACAACATCCTATGGACCGATGAGACCAAGATCAACTTATACCAGAGTGATGGGAAGAGAAGAGTATGGAGAAGGAAAGGAACTGCTCATGATCCAAAGCACACCACCTCATCAGTGAAGCATGGTGGTGGTAGTGTCATGGCGTGGGCATGTATATAGGAAGGGGCTGCCAGTGGAACTGGTTGTAATGGAAATTTTATTATATGGGTATTTTCCCTTCTGACAGAACTGTGATTCGTATTACTTGATATATTCTCATATGTATCTGTACTAAGCAAAGTAATCATAGAATAAGTTATATACTTGCTTACAGAAATATTTTACAACAATGAGCCTTCTCTTTCCCATGGGAAAGGGAGCTAGGGAGATGCTGTTTAGTTAAAATTGTGTTACAGCATGGACCATGGCCATGAGACCATGGCAGCAGAACTTTGATGTACTTTGTTTCTGTTACACTTTTCTCCTGGTGCAAGGCAGTGACTGACCCTGAGGTGTGAGCTGATAAGTCCCTTGTGGTCTGTCTTTGTTTGAGACTGAGGTAATGAGAAGATACATCTTTACTCCCTCGCAACGAAGGAGGTATTTAGGTAGGCATGGAGGTAGATGATTTCAGAACTACACTCAGACAGGACAGTTTCGCACTGACTCTGTGTACTTCTCTTCTTGCAAGAATAAAAGACAACAGAAAGTCAACTTTGATTGGTTTTTCACCAGGTTCCTAACAGGTTTTTGCCTCCACACTGGATCTCTTCTATTTATTGATGATGTGACTGCTGACAAAAGCAGCAGGATGAATTCTGGAGTGTTTCAGGCAATATTATCTGCTCATATTCAGCCAAATGCTTCAGAACTCGTTGGACGGCGCTTCACAGTGCAGATGGACAATGACCCAAAGCATACTGCAAAGGCAACCAAAGAGTTTTTTAAGCAAAAGAAGTGGACTATTATGCAATGGCCAAGTCAATCACCTGCCCTGAATCCGATTGAGCATGCATTTCACTTGCTGAAGACAAGACTGAAGGGAAAATGCCCCAGGAACAAGCAGGAACTGAAGACAGTTGCAGTAGAGGCCTGGCAGAGCATCACCAGGGATGAAACCCAGCCTCTGGTGATGTCTATGTGTTCCAGACTTCAGGCTGTAATTGACTGCAAAGGATTTGCAACCAAGTATTAAAAAGTGAAAGTTTGATTTATGGTTGTTAATCTGTCCCATTACTTTTGGTCCCTTAAAAAGTGGGAGGCACACATACTGTTGTAATTCCTACACCGTTCACCTGATTTCGATGTAAATACCCTCAAATAAAAGTCTGCAGTTAAACCACATCTTGTTCGTTTCCTTTTAAATCCATTGTGGTGGTGTATAGAGCCAAAAAGATTAGAATTGTGTCGATGTCCCAATATTTATGGACCTGACTGTAGTTCTCGATGTCGTCTCCTTGTTGGAAAGCTGGCATCTTTGGTTCAGCCCGCTGCGTTGATTCTCCCAGCCCACGAACATCTGGGGAGTCATGGTGGCGACCTACCTACCACAGGTAGGTAGACAAAAACTTCTAATTTCCTCAGACCCTTAATTCCTCCGGCCATGGGACAATATTCAGCACCCCTGTTTATAAAGTCCCCCTAATAACATATATAACACAGACTGTAACACTTATTCACACTGACATTTCCCGACCAGACGATACAAAACCCCCACACATAACACACTTGGTTTCGCCGGACTCCGAACCCATTGCGGGACCCCTCAGTTTGCCTGACGCCCGGTGGATGTCCGACTACTCTCTGCACGTAAGACAAACAAACAATACAATAAACGGAACAACAGCAATGCCTGCGCGTGTGTAGTTTGTCCTGAATGTATATGTATATGAAAATGTCCATGTGTCGTCGTACGAGGCGGATCCTAAACGAGGTGAGTAGATGCGTGCGGTCAGGTCGGTGCCGCTCCCTCGGGGGTGACAAGCAGGCGCTTCGTCACAACTCTTCACCAAGTTATTCCTGGGGGGTATTTATTGTACGATCAAGTAAAAAAAAAAAGTACCTTGCTGCTTAGTGATGTAATTGGATATAATAATGTACAAAAAATGTAACATATAAATATTTTATTGTTAATACTGATTACACCCAGATTAACGGAGGATGGGACCTGTCCCAGAAACGTTTTTCAATCTGCTTTTGTACAACTAAGTCAAGGATAAGTTTAACCAGGATATGTGGTGAATCCTGGACTTATCCCTTATCTTGGTTTTGTGCAACACCCCTCTGATGCAGGTCAAATATGTGCGTCATACCTTTAATATTTTAAATAGTAACCTAATTTGTGTGTGTGCACAAATCTCAAATAGAAGACACTGTATTATTTTTCTGCATAAAACCAAAGTATACATTTGAGCACATTTAGCTATAAACAGTCTCTGGCAAAGACACTGGTGATGAGTAGCCTGCTGAGAGACAACAACCCTTAGGTCAAATAATAAGCTCAGATTTAGTTACTGCATCACACACTGGCATGGGGTAACTTGCAGCCCATGACCTTGCTGTTGAAATATTAAACTGACGGTGGGCATAAAAATAATAATTCTTATTATGAAAGACTAGTTACAGTCAACCCTCAATAGTAATAGTGTAGAAAAAGTAGAAATAAAGGCTGAATCAAGGTCACGGTGGTGTCGGTATGAGAATTAAAAAGGTTACATGATAAATTACATGCTTCACGAGCTACAGTGGACCTACTGTACTTGATAATGTACTCAAGTGGTCACGTTATTGTGTTCACCTGTTGACTGTGGCAGTAATTTGCTAGACTTTAGACTGAGAGGACCACAGAAGACCATTCAAGTGTGAGAGTCCTAATAAACATTAAAACTTCTAAAAAAGCTGCCACACAGAACAGTACATGCAATTTTTCCTTTGTCCTCACCTGTCAGTTTCCTCAGCCCCAGGTACATCTGTCACAGATTTAGTGGCCACACTGACATCACCATAGCTCCCCTGTATCACAGGTTTGTGGGCACCACCTTTCTGCTGACTCTGCCTCCTAGACTGGATGTATATGTAGAAGAAAATTGCCAAAGGTGATGCAGATGGAATGAAGGCATTAACTCTTCTAATCTTATTAAAACTAGTAGGAGTAGCCTGTTTCTAGTCATCTTGACACAGTCTCTCAGCTACCACTGGTCACCATTGCAAGCTCATACAATTGCAATGCAAAATTTTTCACACTACCCATTCAGCTATATTGCAAATGAGGAAATTGCTTCCTATATTTGGGGCAGCTATGTTGGAGTGTCCTTGGGCAAGCTTTGTGGAAGTAGGCTGTATTACAAGTTTACTGATCATTGAAGTAACTCCCACCTACGTGACATTTTACATATCTCAAACCAGACCTGGCCTCTGAAAGGCCTCGCAGCACCACCCTTTACGTTAATGTGACTTACGCAAAAAACAACAGCACTTATTTGATTAAATGCCTAAACACTGTTCCGTCTAAGCTGCGTGCATTGCACCCATGGTCTCCGCGAAAATCTGCTCCAATCACAAAATAAAAATCTAGCCTGAATTAAAAAATAAACACAATTTTTTCTGTACCATTTGTCAATGTGACTCAGAGTGTGACAGCTGCTTGGTCAGCCAATGCTAAGATGCAGTTCACACAAGTATTTATGCAGCTAATCAGTCATTGACAGCGTCCTTATGCGCCACCACCGGTGTTTGCCAGCAAAATGGCCGCAGTGGACTTAAAACACGCGAATGATGCTAAGTGCTGCTACTGATTATTTATGATAATTGAGTCCTAATTAAGACTTTATTGATGTTATGTACAGAAATGTACTTTCAGAAAGATCTTTTAAAAAACCTACTTACCTATATTATGTTATTACCTAAATCCTGTATCTATCTTGTTCAAAATGAAGATGTAAGGTATTCCATACATAGCATTTGTTCATGTCAGTTCAACTGACTTTTGTATTTTTGTCCAGGAGGCTTGTTTATTCCGAGGGGATCTTTTATTCCATAGTTCAGCGTAGACAATCCAATGAAATTTGAACTTTACATATTTGGGATGTATTTACAAAGCAGTGGTAAGGCAGTGGACTAAATTAATAAACCAGTGTGCACAGATGACATTTGGGAACTTCTTGCTGTGTAACACTCTAAAGGTCATGTAATCAAAACAGGGACTTCGCATTTAGTATCTTTTAAATGATCCTATTAAATAATCCAGCTGTTACACTATGCAACTGGGCTAGTAAATGTTTGCAAATTCAGTTTGTATTTAAAACTTATCTGATTTGTGTAACTTATTCTGAGAATGAATAATGCTTCTGTACAGCAAGTTTAATTCCAAGCTCCTCCTAGACTCCGTTTTCAGATTTTCTGTATAAAGCTGTCTCAATAATACATCATTGCATCTTAGATGCAGTGTGTGCGAGAAAGTTTTGTGCCGCACAGTCAGAAAAACAGCAATCTAGTCGTTTGTCTGCTTACAGTAATTGTAAGTCTCACCATACTTTTGATGTTACTGTGCACTCTAAAACATAAATAACAAAACTGAGAAGTGGTGCTTAAATCTGAGAAGTGACTGCAGAAATAATGGGCCAATGAATGCGCATCTCTGCAGAGTGAATAGGAACGTATAGTGTCATGACTTTAGCATCATATTTTGCCTTAGAGAAACGTGTTCGGCCATAAGGCCATGTTTTCTCAGTTTTACAAAACATTTATTATTGCTAAGACAAATCAGACATTGTAAACGTATTTCTACTGCTGTCCGCAACTTACAGTATTTATGAGCTGTATGTGTTTTGATTTTGTAATTATTCGTATCCTTTTCAATATTGTTTATATTGGTTTAATAAAAAGATTATACAGTAAAACTCCAATAAGCTATTATTTAAATTATGGTTTTGCAACAACCAAATAAAATGAAAGCACTATTATCAATGTTAAAACTCATACATCACTTTCACTATACTATACACGTAGCTATGGAATAATTATCGCAAGGTAACGATTTATGTTCAAGATTCATAGTAAATTAAGCTGCAGAAGTAGTCATCAAGAAACATTTATGTACTGACTATCAAGTCAAAGGATTAGTAAGTTGGGTTTTATCGGAGTTTGTGTTAGTGCAGCTGAAGTCTGACTCCTGAAGTTCCATCCAGTTGTAGGAGTACGCTCCCTGGAATTTCTCTTTTCGACCCTTAGTCGGCTCATTGGGTCCAGCAGGTACCGGTGGGCCAAACGTATCCACCGGCTTAGGACACTTTTCGTACCAGTAGATGAGTCTGTAGTTAAAAAAACGTTAGCTCAAAATAGTCTTTGTGTTAAGGCCCTAGAATGTTTAATACATAATGTTCTTTATGGAGACATTACACTCACAATCACAATGTGTTATCATTCCAGTACAGGCATACCCCAAATAAAATGCTTGTGTGTGGTAGTGTGATTTTTTTGTGTGAATGGGTCCTTGTTACGGAAATGAATGTTATCAGTGGCTAACCATATTTACTCAGAGGGCAGAATCTGCCTGCTTGGGCAAGCTGTGAACACAAAGACCCACTTATACAATGTCCTGGTCATGTTTGTGTGCAAGCACACTCAAGCATACAACCAGACGCAGGCTCTGAAGCCGTATCTCAGGTTTAGAACATAAGGACAACATGAGATTATATCTGTGATTTAGTATATTGTGTTCAAAGGAAAGGTTGACGGCTGACTGACAAAATACTGTCTAACCTTCTACCTTCATTTAGCAACGTAACATTTTTGTGCCATCATAGGACGAGCAGTAAGTATTACATATTAATACATCTGATTTATATTTACTGAGCTTAAAACCATAAAAAAAGAAAGAAAAAAAAAGTGTACACCCAAGGGGGTAGCAGCTGTGAGGCTTTATTTAAAGAGGTCATATTGTGCTTTTCCGGTTCTGAAAAGCATTATATGACCTACATATACTTTTGTGAAACCGGGTCCCTGTACACATACTCAGAGGCCCAAAGCTTAATGCTACTACTGCCATTTGCTTTCTCTATTAGCACGCTAACACAGTACCAGCAAGGCTAATGGAAATGGCAGGCTGCAATGTAACTTAATGAAGTCAGATGATCACCAGTTAGTAGGATTGCCCAGAGTTGACGAGTTCAATAAACTGGAATCAATAAATTGCTGTTTATTGAAAATCTAAAACCCCACCAAAAATACCACTGCGATGTCCTCGTTATTTTTTGTTTTTAAAAAGGAAACATGTCAGCTTCAACATCAAAGGGATACATTTAGAAATATGAGGAACAGATTTCTGCATCTTTGCAGAAAGTATGTAATAGGTTTGTTGAGAACTTGCCTCTGCTAAAAGTACAGTTTAACAGTGGCAAGAAGTTCAGTTAAAATATTAACAAGGGCAGAATTGTGATTTAATGGCTCCGTTAGATAGGTTTGTACTCATGAACATATTGCATGCAACTACATCTTTTGCTGAACTGATGGAATTAATAGAGATTTAGATCCACCGACAGCTTATTTCTTAAATTAGATGGGACCATTTATCAGTCAGGCTAAGACATATAGATGTGACACCTGTCTACACCTGTTGAACTAAAGTTGAATAACTCATATAAATCAGTAGATGCAGGTATATCTGCAAGAGCAAACAACACACTCACCTTTCGCAGGGCTCTTTTCTCCTTCTGATGGTGGCAATAGATTTTCTTTGTTGTCTCCTTTGGTTTTGATGGAGAGTGACACCTTTTGTGTAGAAAAATATTCTGAAAGATAGGACATGCAAACACTATTACTACTTCTTTGGCTGTAGTTTTACTGAAGAACTGCCTCTACAGAGAAATATACCTGGGAGAACCTGTAATATACTGGAAACCAGATTTATTGACACTGCATTTATTTTCCCCCTATGTGGTGTTTGAAACTGAAAAATGACGAACAATAATTTTACCTACCCTTACTCATAAGTTGTTTTTGATCAGCTCAGTTCTGCCAAAAACACTAAATGCAGATGTAGAGTAAAAATCAGATTGCTGTAAATATGCTGCCTGAGTTGATGCAAATCCACAATGATATGCATTACACAAAACAAGGTGAAAAACTCAACACTTTCAATAAAAATAAACAAACAAACAAAAAAAAAACCCATAAAAAATAAAATACTGCCTGCTGTTTCTATCAAGAGATCATCAGATCTCTATCTCTATCATGAGATTCCTATCACACCAATTGGTCTGTCCAGCTACAAGGAGTTAATAGATCTTAAAGACTGGGCGTACTGTAGGCCAAATGATTCTGATCCGCCTTTTTTTAAATACTCATTCCATTCACCTTTTCCAGCGATAACAGCAAACCAATTTTTTATTTTCATACATTCATATATGGAAAGATTTATATATTACTCACCCCGAGGCTGTTCAGTGAGGGTGAGGGCAGGGGTGATGTTTATTTTGAACTTGTAAGAGTGTATATCAGTACTTCACACAAGCTTAGAGGACAAGACTTCTGCCAAACAGGAAGAGTCAATGATAAAGTGTAGTGTTTCCCAGCCTAATGTGAGGTTTGTGCGTAGTTCGGAGTAGGGTTATCTTTGATGTTAAAACAACTTCATTTACTAGACACACCCTGTCCCCCCACGATAGCCTGTAGGATTGGTAGTTTTGCGTCATGTCTCTCTCTCCTTCCTTCCCTTGCTCCACTCCATCTCAATCACTGTCAGACTTCAGTTAAAGAGAAGTTCCCTTCCACAGCTAAATACCAACTTCAAAAACACTAACGTGTCACAACATGTCTCCAGTTAACCACGTAAGGAATAACTGGATGAGAACATACCATTAGCTCATCTATCTACTAAAATAAATAAAGACAGGAGATTAGTCTTGTGTTGTGGCCGTCACTTGACCATGATCTGAACAATATTTCTCCACATTATAGCTAATAGCGCTGCCCAAAAATAATATATTATGTGTATAATTTAGGTAACAAATTTGCAATTTAGTGCTCTCTCATGTATTCTAAGCTCAGCGAATCTATTGCAATATTAAACCCAGCCATAATGACAGCATATGTTACAAAGGTACATACAAGGTACATAGAGTATATATACAGACAAATGTGCACACACATAAACACAGAACAGAAGTGATCTCATCTACAGTTTCTGTATGACTCAGAGTTGTAATAAAAACGTTTTAATGACTGTGATTTATTACTAAAGCTCAGTCTCTGTGCTATGTGTGATTCACACACAGCTCAAATGCATGTTTATAAATCTTGGTACATCTCACAACACAACTTAAATAACAAGCCTCAAAACGAGCATCATTACAGCATAAACTTTACAAGGTGGGTTATGTCCTAAACTTTCATAGAACTGACACATGCTCAGATTTTTTACACCCCATCTACAGCTCACAAGCCAATTATGAGGATTAACAATGTCAGTAGCCCTTCCTTTTATCTTCCCTGCTCTACTTCATTTACTTATTTATGATTGACATGAAAAAAATGTGTTCCATAAAGAGTCAGATATAGCCGTAACAGTTCACTTTGTTTGAACTAATTACAGTTTAACTGAAACTGGATCAGGATCAAGCACTTAATTAATTATTGTTGGATTCGGTTCAACCTTAATTACTGTCACCGAAAGTTACCAGTATGTCCTAATAACTGGTACATGTAAACAGTTTTGTTGCTGAACAGGTTGTTCTGCCTCATTTTGTCTAGCATGCCTGAGTAAGACGACTCTATTAGAGTATGATAAATCAAAATATATTAGATATAAATGGTACAGGCTTTTAATTAATTTATTAAGACAAATAGAAACAATAATTTGCATGCAAACAGAGCAGTACAGAAAAAGTTCTATCTTATGGTCAAGGTACATGTCCTGATGGGCTGGAAGTCAAACCTTAGGATAATGTCGGGTAGCCTGGTATGTCATAATTTTGATGTACAATATTTAACCCTCGTGCAGCCTTCGAGGATGTCAAAAGGAAAATAGAGGGCGCTCTAAGCTCAAAAACCACACAAGTGTTGGAAAAAACAGCCGCAGACAGACGATAAATCATAACACGCTTTATCTAGATGAACGATTGGACGAACTTTTTCATCTGAAGACCCATGTTTGTTCACTGCTTGGATGTAACACCTACGAAGGCTGTTTTATCCAACCCTTGTGTGTGTTTTTGAGCTTTGAGCGCCCCCTACATTACAGTGGGGTTGTTTTGACCCCTCGAAGGCCTCACAAGGGTTAAGCATCTATGAAAGTACAAGAAAATGTAAATCCTGACACATCTCTATTTGTCAGGGCTCAGATTTACTGAAAACACAAACTTTGTTTAGCACAGTACAGCACAGAAACGTGTAGAGATGTGCAGGGATAGAGTCAGGATAAAGGATTGAGCTTTATGTCACAGCTGTTATTGGAGGTACAATTGTTAACCTCAAGATTGTTTTTAGTATCACCAGCCTGTAAATAGAAAAACTAATTTCACAATACAGTAAATAAAGTTATTCAATCAAAACATATAGTCAAAAATACAAAACTGTACCTGTCTGTGTGTGAGAACACACACCCACAGAGAGAGAGAGAGACTGTCAGAGTGTCAATGAGCTCAGCTCCGGGGTTTGTCTATGACTCTGGGATATAATGAGAAGGTATGAATGTGTTTTTTTTTAACTGCACTGTCTCTCTTGCTCACTCTCAAAGTCAGTGTCAGATGACAGAGTACTCTGCTGATTCCTCAGTGTCCAGGAATTAATGCTGATGACCCACAGCCTTTTGAAGGTTGTGTTTTGGTGCGGTTAAAGCACTTGCTGTCCTTTGAGAGTTAGCGAGGCAGAACACCTGTGGATGAAATTGAATTTGCTCTAAGGTCTGACTGCCCTCAGCACATCCTGTAGCTCACTTGGACTGACATTGATCAGCCGCAGCTTTAAAATGCTAATCATTTATGGAGAGTGGAAAGGAATACAAACATAGCAAAAAAACTAAAGCAAACAAATACTTTTTCTACATTAGCTAAAACACATTGCAAACAGGAAAAGGCTACTGAAAAAGACTTGGGCTGCTCTCTTAAAGACTCTACTAAATAGTAAAAAAAATATATAGACAAAAAAAAAGGTTAATGTTGTTTTACGGATACAAAATACAGTCTGCAGAAGGTGAAATACAGGGAAAAGCTTACATTTAACTGTAAGATTTCATTTCTATCATAAGGAACTATATTACATGATTCTACAGTACAGTACATTTTACATATTTTCAGGCAATTAACTTCATGTGTATCCTTTGTTAATTTAATACTAGCAGGTGTTTACAATACCTAATCTAGTCTAAACAGCATCATTATCATCATCGATTGGCTTTAATTAAAAGCTTGCTCTATGTGGGATTTGTTGGGTTTAGTTGTGTAAGGTCTTAAACCTTACTTGTAAAGTGCCTTGACATAACTGATGTTGTGAATTGGCGCTATATAAATAAAGTTGAACTGAAAAATTGAATTGAAATTACTCATTAGTGTTCGAGAATTCCAAAACCATTTTGTTCAAGCCAATTGCAAATACCAATGTCCCCAGGCAATCCTCTAAAGCAAAGAAACATAACACAACAAAAATAATTACGATGAAAATATCGCCCATACGGTCTGGGTATGTTACTACTACTAATAAGGATACTAATACTTCAGTACCCAAGACAATCAGCTACTCACTTCATAGACTGTGTCCTCATTAATCACACAGCAGCAGAGCAGAATGACTCCTGTTGTTTCTTTTAGTGTTTGCTGCTTTGAAACTGACAAAAAAGAGAAACTTGAGTCTAATGACAACAAAAAACACAAGTCTTTTTCACTCACCGATGTCAGTGCCACTGGTGTAAAAGACATAACAGAGCATTCACAGCAGACAAAGATGCATTTGGAAAGAACAAGATAAGGGCAAAGAAAAAAAGTTCAGCAGCGAAGAAAAAGTTAGAAACACAGGTTTTATTAACCCAACATTTTTATTAACTTTGTCATTTTAAACTTGGGTGTTACTAAGAGTGATCTAACATAACTTGTGGTGAGAATACATGTTAATGTTGGTCTAGAGTTGTTTTTGATTGCATTTAAATGTAATTTAAATTAAATTGGCACTTATTTTAGTTAAATGTGTGTCAAAGTCAGGCAAGTTTTTGGTACTATTTCTATCAAGTATGCTGATCATAGGATGTCTATGTACAGTAGTAATAATCTACAAAACAATCAAAATCTTCTGTAGTAGTAGGATGACGCCAGATCACAGGATGACTAGGATGATGCCAGATCACAACTTTGCTTATGGCATAATTGAACAAGGTCAGTTGAGAGGGTTGACATTTTAGTTGGCTCCACTTTTAACAGATTAGATCATTTATTGCTCTTGTCTTTTCATTGTCATTTCTGTGCAACAATTGTAGCTGCAAATCATATGCTGCCATCTAACAACTATATCTTAAGGATCACAAATTTAACCTACAAAAATGTACATTAAACACAAAAGGGGAAATAAAACACAAAATTGAAAAAGAGACATCACAGCAGCAAGAAAAAAAATAAAAGAAAAAGAGGGAGTTAGAGAGAAAGATAATAGAGGAGGGAGGAAGAGAGACAGAACAGACAAACGAGAAAAAAAAGAAAAAAGAAAAAGAAAACCTAAAATAGCCAGATGTCTAAATTGTAACCTGTAATTACAGATGCCAAAACTAAAATGACGAGCAATTTAAACAGAGTCTGTGGCCTTTAATTTAACTCTACAAGTTTAATATTTCATTCTGCCATCTCACGATGCTGTCTAAATTAAGTTCTTTGCTTCTACCCATTAATTATTCTGTGGGTAAATGTGTGTGTTGTATGTTGGACTATAACCTGACAATATGCAAACATTTGTGCAGAGCTCAGTTACTACACTTCTATGTGCATCTACTTCCATCTTTAATATTCTTGAAGAGAACAAGAGGCCATTACGCTAAAATCATCTTGAGAATTTTTGTATTGTACACTTCTAAGGAGTGTGTATAGACACAAAGAAAGTAAGATGGAAATGTATTCAGTCTTTGACAATTCAACTTAAAAGGTTTATGTTGTTATAGTTCACAAGGTGAAATAGAGAAGCACCTCATTTTGACGTGCCAACCATATTCAGCAAGTTCTGCTTCAAGGAAGCTACGTCCACTAAAATGTTACTTATAACTTTGATGCCGGCCACAGTTCACTGGCTTC
The DNA here is from genome assembly GCA_030770545.1 of Macropodus opercularis. Lineage (NCBI taxonomy): Eukaryota > Metazoa > Chordata > Actinopteri > Anabantiformes > Osphronemidae > Macropodus > Macropodus opercularis. Next base: position 3,441,101 of record CM061094.1, on the reverse strand, counting down.
TGTAGATGCTGGCTCACAATATGACAGCCAAATAAGCTAAGCATGGAAAATGCTATGTTGTTGGTTGTAAAGATGAACACAGAAGTCTGACCTTACTACTACAGCCACAAGAGAAGCGGAAACAGAGAATACATTTATAATAAACAAGTGCCGACAAGTCGCACAAAAAACTGTGTGTTTGTGGACATAACTACGGACTGCTTTGAAAATGAGGGCTCATTGAAAGATGGATGATTGAGGCTAAAGTCTGGATCAATTCTGACATCCGGTGAGAAACAGGTTTATGCCTGAAGAAAAATAACGACTTTATTTTTCTTACCATATCAGTAGGTGTGGGCTGTCTCTCAGGCTATGAGCCTCTGTCACACTGAGAGAGGCTCCTTTATGCTTTATAGTGTGGCTGGGGTGTTTTATGGGAGCTGAGAGCCCCCATTACACATCCCAGAGGGGTTGCTGTGTACAGGCTGCGGGAAACGTTTGCAACAAAGCTCTGAGGAGCAGAATATGTTCATCTTTTTACGATAAATTATTGATTATCGCTAAATATTTAGTGTGTGAACAATTCGACATCCATTTTGAGTTATACTGTACCTGTAAATTTGCCTTGCCTTATGCTCTTGACGTTGTTTGAGCAGAAGAGTGATAACCTTATTTAAGTGTATAAAAATCTCTCTTTAACAAGTTATGCCCTAGATATTGGGGAAACCTAATGCATGCATACAAAAATTTAATCATTATTAACCTCAGAGCTGAGTTCTAAATTATCATAAAAAAACAATCTGTCCTTATACCATACACACTGTACATGTAATTATACCAAATACTGCAGCAAAGATGCAGACTCCACAGGGATAAGGCATAAAGACTGTATAACATATACACAGAAAATGTCTGGAAAAGGCAAATGCACAGACGGCGGACAGGAAATCCTTAAGGGTCCAACCCTGGAGGAAATTATTCAAGGGCTTGGCAGGATATAAGTAAACAACTTCTCTTTTAAAAATATTATCTTCTTACGGTGTCATCTCCTACTACCTGCGGCTTCTAATCCCATGTCTAACACTGTTATACACATATTAATGCTTCTCTAATTAAGTGAAATGCGCAAAGAAGTACAGAACACCTAATCAGCTGCTTGGTTCAATATAAGGAGGGCAGAAAACAACACAAACCATTGCAACTGTCTAAATTACATCTAACTATGTATTGGAAAACATATATGAAGTCACCTATCAAATAATAAACGTTCACTAACTTTACACTGTATTCCTGTTTCTTTAGAGAGAGAACATGCTACTAATGTCCCTAAACATATGTCATAATACTACAGCCATGGTAGACCCTTCTTTACACTAACTCAGGAGGTGTCAGTGGCGCCTGTGTAAAAAACCTGAGGGCTTAACCAGGACTGAAGAGTGAATAGATTGAAGTTTTGAGAGCAGTCATGTGGGTTACAGCTACATAAACTAAGAGGGAAACAGTACAATCACATGATTCAGAATTGGAATGCATTATTCCCATTTTAATAATGATAGTTGCTTTCAGATTAGAGCAGTCATACAACACTTCAACAAAAACAATGTAGGAAAACTCACAAAAATCTACTATAAAGGATTTTGAACTGTAAAAAACAAAACAAACAAACAAACAAACAGAACAAACTTGCAATCGTGCTTGAACCTGAAGCAGTCTTACTCTATATAATGTTATTAATGTTATGAAGTTGCCTCTGTCTACTCTGAGCAGCATGTCACAGTGGTTCCTGGCAGTGTCCCAGATTCCCATCCAACTTTTCATCATGTAAATGTTGTTTGGCAGGAAACTAAATCCATGAGCATAATAACTAAGGTTTAGGTTGTACTTACTGTGTATGATTTTTGACTCTGAATCTGAGTCTTAACTGTGCTAGAGTCTGAATTGTGTCATAAACATTGCTAAACTAGCTAAACACTGGCCTTCAGAGTATGCAATGCAACTGAAATACGTTAAAGGGTTCTTGTACTTTACTATGTGAACAAATTAAAAGGCAAAACTCATAGTCACAAGGGAGGTGTCTAATGGGGACAAGAGGTCACCCTAAGGCAGATTAAGCAGGTGGCATTCCACTTCAACCAGAAGAAACAAATGATGGGGTTGTGGTGTGGGGATTAGAGCAAATCTTTAGAGACTGCAAAGCAAACTAGAAAGAGGGCCCAATTAAGGGGTCATTAGTAGTCTAAGTGCCCACAGCTAAAACAGCTTTATCCAGGTTATGGAGGTGACATTCCTGTGGGACTCTAGAACGCACGACAGCCACAACAAGGACTCCACAAAACCATAAGAAAAAGTTACAATTAGGACTCTCAAGCAATTAAAAGCCAAATGTAATTATTCACACACGCTGTGATGCGAAGAGGAGAGTTATTTTAATAATTGATTAAAATGAAAACAAATTGGATTTTGACAGTCTCAATGATAATAAATAGGGAAATCTACCTAGCTAGTCAGCATTTTACATTTCTTCTTAGATCACTCACACTGTTACAAATATATTTGATGTTAACGGCTCCACTGTAAAATAGAGGGCGCCAAAGCTCAAAAACACACACAAGGGTTGGATAAAACAGCCTTCGTGGGTGTTACATCCAAGCAGTGAACACGTGTGGGTCTTCTGATGAACAAGTTCATCCAACCGTTCATCTATATAAGGCGTGTTGTGATTTATCGTCAGTCTGCGGCTGTTTTTTTAAATCCAACCCTTGTGTGGTTTTTGAGCTTAGAGCGCCCTCTATTTTCATTTTGACCCCTCGAAGGCTGCACGAGGGTTAAGGTGCCAACATCAGTATTTATCTTTCTGTTAATACGATGTATCATACATTCTGATCCTTTAAACAGCGTCACAATCGGTTTATATTTGTTTGTGTGTGGCCGCTCCAGGCTACTTTATTTGACCTTTGACCTTTACCGAGTCAGACTTAAGACCAAGACTTCTCCTTGGCCAAATTTAGCAAAATAAATGAAATAAAACAATAATTTTAATCCCAAAAAAGCTAATAATTCTTTCAGATATCTGTCTGTCTGAAATATAAATAAAAACTCAGCTCATCTTACAGTCATAGCAAACCATGTGTAGCCTGTGATTATAACTAAACTGTGATCAAAAATTCTGCTCATAAGTAAACTTATTTTTCTCTTTCTTATGTTTTCTTCTGGTGACCATCTAGACTTTGTTGAACTAAATGTGAATCATACTGAGTGCTGCTGCATGATACTATTTGAATGGGTCAGTTTCACATCGCATAACTTACTGGACGCGAACATATTCATATTTTAATGGTTATGTTCTGACTGGCGGCAGCAGCTACACTAACAAACATCAAACCTCATCTCTAAACTGCAGCACGTCATTAGTTATTTGTGATTATTATTGTAAACAGTGCAAATCATAATTTATTAGAATAAAATGCTTTAAGTTGTTTGTCTTTGTGTGCCCTGTGTATCTATGGCCGTGACTGCGCCATAGTTCTACTTACACAACTGTAAATGTAATAATATAACCGGGAATGCAAATACCCAGGATGCAATAGAAAATAGTGACGACATTGTACTTTCTCTGTAAACTTAAAGGGAAAAGGTCAGGGTGAAGCCTTCAAGGCTTCAAGTTAACATCCGATTCTGATTTGACAGTTACAGGAAACCTTGTTGTTGTCGTCGGTGTGATCGTGCTGTTGTGTTGTGGAGCAGCTATTTTCTTTCAATATTCAGAGAGCATGTTCAGGATGTTTCAGGTGAACTTCTGATGCGGAAGTCACTTTGTGATGACTGCATGCAGACTTCCTTTGGCCCGGGGCAGAAATTAAAGCCACTGTGCCACTGTGACGTAACAGCCTGAAGTAAAATCGTTTACCTTTAAGTGCTACAACTGCATATAACTAAGTACAGTATACAGTGTCACTACATGCGAAGGAAGTCAAGATAGAGAGGAGATGGTGTTACCATTGTTTTCCCAGCACTGAACAAATGTTGATGCATTCCCATACACACACACAGAAACTGCTGCAGTGAATCTGGTAAAGCCAAATAACAGATGGACAATGAGGTCAAAAATGGTGTGAACAAGGGGATAAAACAGAGATTTAGAGAACAGATGGGCAAGGCGTTCACGGATGGGAAGAGTGGGGGAGCTTATGCATACAATATGCCAAGTCAAAAAAATAAAAAAAATAAAATAAAAATCAATAAAAGTCGATAAATTAAATATTTATTAAGTATTCGTATTTGTCTACATCATACATACAATGCATTATATATTAGTATTATCATTGTGTTGTTGTACTATTAACCATTATTAAGAAAAAGATTTACAAATTGGTACAGCACTGAACACATGAATGCTGAGTCACTTCACTAAGGTCTGAGCAGCACGCAGGAAGAAAACTGTGTAGGTATCAAGGGAGTCTCCTGGACAGGACTCTGGCATCTGCTACTGCACCAGAGGAGACAGAAAAGACAGAAAAGGCTGAAAAGAGGTAGAAGAGAGCTGAATGAAGAGAACAGTGTTGGTGTGGGAAAGGACTGGGATGAGTAAAGTGATGAGTAAAGGAAAGGAAGGGAAATATTATAGTACAGAGGAACATACTGTACAGATGTACAAAGCTTCTCAGACTGACTCAGCAGAACCCGAAGACATATCTACAGTGCTATTTAATGCTGACTCAGTCCACTGTTGAATGGGCCCCAAAGGTCTCTACTGTCACAGAAGAACAATGTCATAATCTTATTGTGCCGTAAACTACATAAATCTTGTACCACACCAAATTTTGTTTTAGGTTGTTGTTGTAGGCAGGTGTGGAAGAAATGCTGTAAACAAAACGTGCTTTCAAAAATGGAAGTCTTAAACATTTATTTTCATAAGTAAACAAAATGCAGTGAATGAACAAAAGAGAAATTTAAATCAAATCAATATTTGGTGTGACCAACCATCCTTCTGTCTCTTCATGTGATCCCAATTACACTCCATGATGTTGAGATCAGGGCTCTGTGAGGGCCATACCATCACTTCCAGTACATAGTTACACCAAATATTAATTTGATTTAGATTATTCTTTTGTTACTTTGCACTACTGTAAATAAATGAATGGAAACTATTTATTATATGAGAGTTTTTGTATTTTGTAGTACATTTTGTATTAAGTTTATGACTTATTCTCAACAACAAACATGTGCATTACATGTTGTTTGCTGAGTAACTAATCTTAAAATAGAAATTATTTATATTGTCAACATGTTATGGGCAGTATTTGTTTTTGTATCAAAAAACAATTTTCTAGCTATACTTTGATGTGCCAGGCACTGAAGCATATATTTCAAAATATACTAAGTATAATAAGTAAAATAAAGTATTTTAATTGCTGGACTGGGGCCTCTCCAGCTCAATGCGATACTGTATTGCATCAAACACATTTGAAATTTTATGCAAAAGGAGTGTTCATACAATTGTAGAACTTTAAAATGACCCCCGTTTTCACTGCAGCATGGTTGTAGCGCCACTACGCTGTTGGGTCAGCGACTAAGTATTTTAATACTCACAGCGGGCTAAGACCAAAAAAAAAAAAAAAAAAGAAAAAAGAAGAAACAACGATCCAGGTCTTGTTTCGACCACCAGGCGTTGCAAAGTTCGGAATAAATCCTTCTCCATGATAAATAATACATCACTGCTGTTTAGCTACTTTCACACACTGCATCCAAAGGAAAGGTTTATTTATTAATTGTTTACTTTATCTTGGCTGCAGGAGCCATTTGCCTTCTTATATACTTAAGGCAAATGGTAAATGGTCTGCAGTTATACAGAGCTTTTCTACTTTTTACTAAAAGCGCTTTAACACTGCTTCTAATTCACCCATTTGTAAGCGCACGTTAATGAGCCTGTTTCACATCACATTCCTCACTTCCCCATAGCATTCAAATCTTAATGTGTACGGCAGGGACTGTTCAATATGGCAGCTGAAAATTCCATGAAAAACCATAAATGCTAGCTGTAAACTGGAGCATTTACTTCATTAGTTATTTGTGGTTATTATTGTAACCAGTGCACATTATCGTCATCCTTCATACACTGAGCTCCTCTGTTTTTCTATTTATTCTATCCAACAAGCAAACCACCATGTCCACATGTGACTAACGTTGGATGCAGTGAACTGGACATGTGGAACCTAGTTTGAGATAGTGGTAGTCGGCGACGTCACGACATGCAGTGCAAATGTCTTATTAAGTGCTACAACTGTATGCCACAAGATCTATTACATACTGGCTGCTAGTGACACAGAAAGCGAGTGAAAGTGTATGACAGAGAGAACACAGGAATGCCTGACTGAGTCGGAGAAGCAGCAAATGAATCAGCTCGTTTTCCTCTGCTGCCTTGAAGGCTAGACAGTCTGACAGGCCAGCAAATAAGGATGACTCATCCTGACTCACTGTCAGACACACACACACACACACACAGGGTGTTGTATTACCTACATTTTAAACATACGTTTGTGGCTTACAACTGCACTGACAACCTTCACAAGCTCTCTAACATGATTCTGTGAAACTCTCTTCCAAGTCATGCACATTTTCCCTCTCTTACACACAAACACGTACTGTAGTCTCTCATTCTCTCACTTCTGTTCTTATTGCCATCCCAGCTGCACTGACGAACATAGCCCTGCAGCCACATATCTGTGACTCATCCTTGTACTTTTTATTCTTTCAGAGCAGATGCACAGAGACTAGCATACAGTAGACGCACGTCAGGTTTGAATTCCACACTGTCTTTTGTTAAGATGAAACTCTGGTGGTAAGGGTTTCCAGATCTTTTGGAGGTGATATCTGAACAACCTTCAAAAGATAAAGGTCTGTTTGATCAGTTGAGTTGTATGCACACACGTACCCTTTACATGAACTTTGTGAACAGCCTTACGGACCGTCAACTGAACATACATCTGATGTTTTTTTAAGAGCCACCTATTGCTAGTTAGAATAAAATGAAATGCGACACTGCCTATATGCTTAAATCTAGCTAAAATAATGTAGATAATTATTATTTAAGAAATCTGGAGACACTTTTTTTTTTGTTTGGTTCATGTTTTTGCTACATCTCTGTAATTATATCTTGGTACCATATTTATTATGTACCAATTCTATTTTGCATCTTAAAGGTTAAATCTGAGAACCAGACTCACTGCATCTGTGCCAAAGACCAGTGCACTGCACATTGAGCAAATGGCGAGACTGATTGTGATTGTTTTGTATTTAAAATCGCTATAAAAACTTCCATCAACAAAATTTCACTCACTCAGTCAGAACAAACCTTTGGGACATGCAGCAAGGATAATGTTTTAACAAGCAAATAACCAAAGCAGTTGGTTATCTGTCTCCAGAAAGCCAACCCCAATGGCTCCCTTCTGTTGCAGGTCATCCACAGTTCGATTTAACACATGATGAACAGTAAAAACATTGGAGGGTCTGGACTGTATTTTGGTTTCTAGGAGGATTGTTGTCAAGATCCCTGCAAAACTGCTTCTAAAAGTTAAATAAAAATTGGGGCGGCAGGTAGTCGCCCACCATCGTGTGCGGAAGTGTCCTTGGGTAATACAGTGAGTGAATGGGTGAATGAGATGCTTTGTCAAATTCCTCTGAATACCAATAAGGTAAGTGCTATACAAGTGCAGACCATTACCACTATACCACTTTGCCTGTGAAGGGTGGAGGAGTGGGAGTCAGTCTTGGTCCAAGATTTGTTAGTTACAACAATATTATTAAGCATGGAACGCAATATTAGTAAATTAGCAATTGCAATACAATAATAAATTATTGTAAACATAGTTTATGTATTACAAATGGGTGGAATGAGAGACCACGTTAAAGGCAATTTGTAAAAAACAAAAACAAAACAGAGACTGGTCACCAAAGAATTTTAGAACAGAGTCACATAACTGCAATGTCCTGGGTTTAAGATTGACAGGAGAACTTTGTTGCATCATGTCCTACCTTCACTATATATTTTATAGATATTTCTGCTCTGCTTCTTTACTGTTCAGTATGAATTAAAGGCTGGCGACCACAACAAGGGAACTTTGATTTGTTGGGTTTACTGTATAGTTTTTGGTAAAGGTTTAAACCTTACTTTAGAAAGTGCTTCAACATGTGTGTTGTGAATTGGCGCAAAATAAATGAATTGATTGAATTGAATAAACAAAACACATCTGTTTTTGTTGCTGTGACATGCCTGCTTTAAGACTAGTGATTCTTTTATTAACATCTAATTAACAACTTTTTTATTATCTTAATAAAAGAACCAAAACTACAGCAACTATTATGGATCCTTCAAAGAAACATTGTGTTGCGAGTGATAAACGGCATAGAAGAATCAACAATGAGGGACTGTTACCCCCTTTTGTAACAATTCTCTTAGGAACAAGCTGTATGTTCTCCCCACAGTCCTGTGACCAAAGTCATTGATATTAAGACCAGAGAACAATACCATCTGTGTATGTGAGTAACAGGATCAACACGAGTGCCACAGAAGGTTAAGTGATGTGGTCTGAACCAGTTACATTGACTGTGCACAGACTGAATGAGTAGTACCTGCTTTGGGGTTGTGGTGGCTGTCATCTACCACCAGACTGTGCATACATTTAAGTTCCCAGTCTTGGGTGTCTGTATTCCACAGGGCAGGAACCAAAACAGTGTACTGGGCCCTGTGGATGAAAGTGGGTTAGAGAGAGAGAATGCGAAATTATGTTATTTATGGTTTAATCAGTGGTGGAGATAAAACTGAACATGACTGCACCATCAATAAATATAACTGGCAGCTGGGCTCATGTGATATATTTGGATTTTAAACACCTTAGCTACAGAAACTCTGATACTGCACATATTTGTCAGTACTTCTGAATTACATTATTATAGTAGTGATATAATTAATACACATTTTGTTACAGTATATGCTTAAATATTTCTGAATAATACAATGAATACACATTTCAAATCTTAATAATACCAAAGTCACTGTTGTCTACAGTATGATAATTTAAAAGAAAATGAGTCATGATATGTTTCAGAACTATTTAAGACTATATTACATGATTTGAACACTACAAGCTTTTTTTCAGGTTCCATAACAGGTTACTCGGAAAAGTATCTGTAAAATTAAGTGTATGTTTATGTACTTAATAAAATATTAATCAAAAGTATAAACAATCAAAGATACATGTGTCAAAGTAATCAACAAAGCAACCTTAACGCACTGAGTGATCTCCAAGAATTTTGAACCTATTAAAGGGCAAAAAACTAAAGCAGAGTCTTTACTGAATCAGCCTCATCAGTGTGAAGTAAACAAATTATGTGTCGACCTTTTCAGCTGAGGAGGGATGTCAACGTGTCAGTAAAGATAAATGAATGGGAAAAAGAAGGGACAGAGAACACATGGGAATGTGAGACAGCCCAGAGCTGTTTATGTGAACTGACTATTACAAAGGAGCAGGGTGAACAAAAAAAAAAGAGAGAGAGAGAGGAATTTGGAGGGGGCACTAAAATATTGGCATGTATGGGGAGTGAGTAGGAGGGGGTATAGAGGGTAAGACGTAGAAATAGGACGGCCCTGAAGGAATGAAAAAGCAAGTACTGCAACGAGGAGGCAAATGGTCAAAGGATGTGACTTTTATGTCTTTTAGTTCTTAGTGTCCTAGTTTATCATGAACAAAACTACAATAGTAATACTTGTCTAAACCCGTTTAAATTCTTAACAGTTTTAAATAGTGTTACAATGATTAAATAAATTGGTTTATTATGAAAAAAAAGGAATTTGGACTTTCTATTTCTAACACACTGCATATACTGTGGGCTTTATACCTTTTATGTTGTAGTACTGGTGGAATGCATATCTGTTTGATACAGTATAGCCAAGTGTTCTTGTCCCTTCAATTCTAATCTTCTCTTCATATGACTACATCTGAATGCTTTACTTTACTTTGTTTTAGAAACCCTGAAAAGACACGGACAGTCTTTTTAGTTTAGTTACATTCTTTTCCCACAATCTGCTAGATGTTGTGACCAGTTTCTGCTCACTTAGTGAAAAACACATAAAATTAAATCATATAAAATAATCTCATATAGTATTCATCCTAAAGAACTTGAGTTTAGGATTTAACAGGAAAAAGTAAAACATTAAACTTTAAATACTATGATTACTATTATACGTTTTTCTGATGTAGGTGGTGGTGGATATTCCGACAATTATTTTTTCAGTGGCAATAAGAGAATTTAAATTCAAACTGAGCTACTGTAATGTTGTTCTTTTTGTTGATACTATATTATTTATGGCAATAAAGAAGAAGCCTATGGTGTAGTTTCATTATTATTACTGTACATACTTTAGATGAGGACTGGAAGAATAGTAACAGAATGAATCTGCTCATTGACTGGTAATGTGGGATGTTTTTGGAGTAATTCTTGGGAGTCTGTAACTGAGATGGTGGCTGATTCACAGCTCAGCATTAATCAGAAGGGCCTATATGGCTGCATGGTGATTGCCATTTAAATTGTTCACATAGAGAAAAGAGCAGAGATCGGAGAATTATGAGAAATACGATCTTGCCTTGCTCTGAACTTCATTTCTCTACCAAATTAGTGAAACTAACAATCTCTCTGTTTCTACATTACTTTGACCCCTTATTCATCTACCTTTTACTCTTTACCCCACTCATGCTTTGTTCCCTTCTTTCTCCACTGTTATTGTCTCAGTGTAAGGGGATCCTGCCCTTGGAGACAGTCAGACCACTTAGTATTGACTTCTGACCAGGCTTTCATAATGATGCCAGGCAGGTAACAAGGACTTCTAAATGTGATGTGCTGGCAAACTGCCCACACACCGAAACAGCTATAGTACAAAACAGGGACTGGCTGTAGTAATGCCCTTGATATGATACACATACAAACAGCGAGAGGTTCATATTTGAATCAACATTTGTTTTTTCTTTACCTGTAACCATTAAACAGGAACACAGCTGTGTTTTCAGAACAAACTATACAGGTTGCAAATAGAAAATTAAATAAACAAAGGGTCATTTGAAACTTGTTTAGCCATTTCCCTTAAACCTATTCTGAAAACACAGTATGTCCTTCATGATCCCCTTTGAAGCAATTTGTGTACCTAGTACACCTTCTCCCATGATAAAGTGCTGTATTAGTACCTGCGACACAACTACATCTGTGGAAACTACTTAGCTATGTAGCCCTTTCTTATCTAGACTCTATTCTACTAATCTTTGTCCAAGGCAAACAAACTCAAACAGTGAAAGATTTTCTACAATGAAAAGTACATAACACATTTTATTAGATGATCTACTGTAATAAAGTGGATTTTAATAATCACTGCACACCAGCCGGACATTACGCACACACTGGCTGTATACACAAACCCAGTGACCCTGCTGAGTTGCTATAACTACAGCTTCATGTCAACAAAACATGTCCGCCACTATGTGACATTTATATTCAACACAGCGAGAGAAAGAGAAAGCGAGACAGAGACAGACAGGCAGGGGAGTCTAATTGAAAGCAGCATGGGTTGTCATTGAGGAACCTAAATTAGAAAAAAGACATTTTACCCAAACATGTATGAAAACAACCACAGTGAAACAATGACACCCTACTTCTCCTGGAATGCTCAGTGTCAAAACACTTCCAGTCATGATGAGCTGATTGATATTCATGAGCTACCTAGGGTTCTATTCAGTGATAAATCTAAAAACTGAGCTCTGTGCAGCACAGTTCTGAGAGCACATTCTTCTAGTCTGAGCCAATGATTTTAATAAAGTTTATTTGGGTGGGCTAGGGCAAAATTTATGCATTTGGGTCTTAAGCAACACATCTACTGGTGATTTATGGGGTGTGAGGCTGAATATGAAAAGTAACTAAAATACAGAGCTGTTTACAAGCACAGACACAAAATTCTGTCCAACAACTAAATAATGTATCACATCATATATACACCTCTCATTTACTTACACATCAATAGGTACTCTCAACAGCAGGGGTAACACTGCTCCCTCATCATTCAGGCTCAACAGAACAGGCTCCAGGAGCTCAATAATGCTGAGTGCAGAACGGAACACAGCTGACAGGCCTGAGGACAAAGACTACATTTATAGTACATATATACTGTGAAGTGCCTTAAATGTTTGATAGTACAGTAGCCACGGCAGTATTTGGACTCTGAAAGGGTGATGTGATGACTGGAGTTATTGCTGTAACTACAAACAAGAAGTGGAAAGTGATGTGACTAATGTGATGTTTGTATGAACCCCATGTGTACAAACCATGCAGAATGATGACATCCCAGACAGCGAGGACAGAGTCCCAGCAGGGCAGGGAAGTGAAGAGTGTGAGGAACCATGGCATCACAAAATGGACTGATAAGATTCCCACTGACTCCTACAGGGAGCATGGGAATACAGAGAGGGTTCATTTTAGCATAAGCACAAAATATGTTCAGTATTTGTTAATTTTCCAGCTTCTGTCTAAGACTAAAGGAAATCTATTTACACACAAGCATTTTCTACATTTAAGGGACAGCATTCTTAATGCCCTTAGTCTCTGTTTCCTTAATATTGCAGTGTACAACACAAGCACAAACCCCAACTCTGCTGAACAGCTCTGTTAGAAAGGAAACTCTGTCTGCTGATGTGCAATAGGCTTACTGTAAGGGAGTTACAAGAGCTGTTTTGGATAGCTTTTCACTAAGACTTGAAAATATAATGTCACAATCCCTTTAAAACACTCGACCAGCCAAATGATGAAGAATAGATCAGTGTGTGCATGCATGTATTCAGTACTTAGAGCAAAGTAAATTAAGGATGCAACTGCAACTTGGTAGAAGAATGCCTCGGAAGAAGACTGACTTACCACTGTTTGGCAGGTACAATGTCATCATCACAGCTTTGTTTGTTAGGATGCAGGCATCTGATGCATGTACTTAGTACTAATTAGAAACAAAGTACAGAAATATACAAAGCCTTAGCTTGGTTGAAACTACTGTTATTTATTTATGAATGTATATAACTGTCACCTGATGCACTGAACAGAGCATTGCGGAATGCAGTAAAAACAAACTAGGGAAAAAAAGAGTGCATTGATAAAGGTTTGTGCTGGTGCTGTGTTAAGCTGCATATTTTGGCTTTCAGCTAAACCAAACTAATTATAGCTTTGACTTGATGATGATTAATGAAACACTCACTGACCATTAAAACACTTGCTGGATCTGTAACAACCAAACATTAAAGCCCACATGCAGTACATCTGAAGCTCGTCTTTCTTAGAAATGTTTAACACCATTTTAGATTTTTCCAGAACATAAAAAAACCTAATGCTAACACATATTTCAGTGTTTATAAATATAGTCATGAATACTTAAAATATTTTTTACGTGAGAGATTTATGACTCTAACAAGGCAAATAAACATCAACCTTAGACTTTAAGCCATAGTAAAGCTGTAAAAACAATTTATAATTGAAATGCAATAAACAGAACATGAAACATTTTTGTTCCAGTCAATTTATTAGAAGCAACCTCTTTCACATCATGCAATAGCACAAACATTGCTTACTTATTTCTTGTATGTCTAGCACCTTGGGTTTAGCTAACTGCTACTATGCACTTCTAGGGATAGAAGAAAAAACCTTTGTCGTGCATTTAGCAGGATCTGTACAACAACAAGCCTGAAGCCTAAGACACTGAATAGAAAAGGCCCAGCTGATGACAGATACATTACACTGGCCTCTCTCTTGCAGATGAATTACTCATCACTTGGCCATATGTGGCCTCAAACACAAATGCAACCACACAAGAGGATACATTTTCTTTCTTGGTCTAACACAGTGCTTTTTTATTGTGATTCTCTGTGAAACAACTCCACATCCACTAGAATCAAGCATTCACTTTTCAGTGGCTATTTATCATCAGTAACATCTAGTATGTTTTGCCCAAAGTTAATAGAATCATTAGGTTATATATTTTATTCTATATAAAAACACACACAGCTGAAATAAACTTACCATATGTTGATAGAGTTGTGGCTTCCTGTGTTTAAGAAACTGGTCGAAAACCTTCACCTGATGCTGGACCCTGAGTAAAGCAAATACCATTGTTAAATTTCTCTGAACTAATGAGGATAAACTCCAAGGTCAGTTTGAGTTTGCAACAGAAGCAAAAACGTGCACAGCATCTGCGCTGCATGTGCATTGTGTTTCTTGTTCAATTGTGTCTCACACCAACCTTTAAAATATTTCTTTAAATCAATGAATACTGAAAAGTGCTTACAAAATAAAAAATTTCAATACTCCATGAAAGATTATTAGTTTATTATTATTATTAATTTACTGTCATATACAGGAAGGCCAGTCATACTTGGTGAGGCTGAGATCAAACAGCTCAGCCAGATATTTGGAGTTATCCAACAGGGCTGTCATAGCCCAGAATGCCTCCTCCTCCCCCATCTGCATCAGCAGCACTGCAGCTATGTACGACATCCCTGTGAAAAACACAAAACAACAAAAGATTTCCTAAAACAAACACAATCAATACTGAACACAATAGGAATAAGGAATAAAATATTTAAAAATCTCCAAAATAACTGATTACTTTTCAAAATATAGTATATAAGTATATAGTTTATAAGCAGAAGTAGTGCTGTACAGTGCTAGATGAGTGCACTCTCAAAACGCTTTGTTCAGCAATCTATGCCTGTCACTACTCTTATATGTTTCACAGATTTAAAGGAAGAAGCCAGGGACTTTTCAGTGATTTAACAAGCAAAATGATATACACAAAAAATATATTAATAAAACAAAAATGTTAATTTGGGACATGTAATAGCTGCATTTTATTTAACAAAGCATAAAACAGATACTCATTGTGGATGATGAAGTACAGTAACTCTTTCTTTGACTAGTCCTTTGCTTCCATCAAGTGGTCATTTTATGTATTGCAGCAAATATCTCAATGACTCATGAGTATACTCCTATATATGAAAACTCCACTTTATTTATTTTACAGCATTGCTATAGTTACTAGTTACTTAATGCAGATGTAGATTATTTTGAAATACACATTTCAAAAATAAATTATGATTGAAATATTGTCACCTGAAAACTCAGCACCAAACTCCTACATACTTAGGAAAGGTATATTTTTTATTAATTTGTGTGATTGATAAACTAATTATATTGTATGAAACACAAAACTAACTATACTATATATACTACATACAATATTTGAAGTAGGCTGCATTTACCAATTTGTGTACCATGGTATTTTGTTCCTCACCAAGTCCGTATATAAAACACATCTTTTATAGATTATTATATTTTATTAGGACCATGACAAATAGTGGAACAAATTAGCCATTATGAAGTCAGCATACAGGTGTCTTCGACAATTTTACACATGATTTTTTTTTTGGGAGGATATGAACGAAAAAAGCAAAAAAGTCTGCTACATAAATTGTTGTTTTAATTACCCTGATGATTGAGGAAGAGAGATCACATTTTTCCTGCATTAGCTTCTCTGCAGTGGCTTGTTGTAAAATCTAAGATATAATTCAAAATTCTTCTCCTCCCTCATAAAGCTCTTCATAATAAAGCTCCATCTTATCTTAAAGACCTCATCGCTCCTTATGCTCCCAACAGAACACTTCGTTCTCAGAGCGCTGGTCTACTTGTGATTCCTTGAGTTTCTAAATGTGTAACAGGAGATAGAGTGTTAGCTGCCAAGCTCCTCTATGTGGAACCAGCTTCCAGTTCAGGTTCGAGAAGCAGACACCCTCTCTACTTTAAAACTAGGCTTAAAATCTTCCTTTTGACAAAGCTTATAGTTAGAGATGGTTCTGGTCACTCTTAACCATCTCTTATTTTCGCCTCTGGTTTTCTATCCATTTCTTCTACCCACTAACATACCACGATGTTGTTTTTCATTCCTAGTTGTGCTACTCTCTTTCTGTCTCTCTCTCTGTCCTCATCTACAGGTATCATCAGACTCAGAGCTGTGTGTCTCCAGTGTTCAGTTGCTGGTCCAACCATCCTGCCTGTGTCTGTTGCTGCTTGTTGTGATCTTCTCTCTCTTCTCTATCTCCTCATCCCAACTGGTCAAGGCAGATGGCTGCCCACGTTGAGCCTGGGTCTGCCAGTTGTTTGTTCCCTTTATATAGAGGGAGTTTTTCCTCCAATGTTTCTATTAAAATGTACAATTTATTGATTGGCTACAATTAAAAGCTTGCTCTATGTGGGAATTGTTGGGTTTAGTTGTGTAAGGTCTACTTGTAAAGAGCCTTGAAATAACTGCTGATGTGAATTGGAGCTATATACTGCACATGAAATTGAATTAAATTATTTTAATATATCTACATCAACCCTCGTGGGGCCTTCGAAGGGTCAAAATACCCCACTTTAAAATAGAGGGCGCCAAACTCAAAAACACACACAAGGGTTGGGTAAAACAGCCTTCGAGTGTGTTAAATCCAAGCAATGATCACGTGTGGGTCAAGTTCATCCAACCATTCATCTAGATAAAGCGCGTTGTGATTTATCTTCTGTCTGCTGCTGTTTTATCCAACCCTTGTCTGGTTATTGAGCTTTGAGCACCCCCATTTTCATTTTGACCCCTCGAAGGCTGCACGAGGGTTAAGATGGATAAAGACGTCACCATACTCTCTTTAAATAAATAGTAATTACAAAGTGGTTCATTTGTGCCATCCTACTGCAGAACAGTAACTGTAGGTTAAACACCATCACATACTACACCTGGCTTTATAAAAACGAAGCAGTGATTGATTACGTTTTAAAACCATAGAAATAATGAGTCAGTTACCTTGACTGTATCCAACCTGTGGATTATATTTGGCATAAGCAGTAAGGACTCTAAACAGTTTGGCTTGACCTTCAATGGCTTCAGGACTGTCCCCCATGAGAGAGCGGTGTGTTGGGAAGGATCGCTCTATGAAACAGGTTAAATTACTGTCAGACACAGTTCTATGCTTCCTCCAGTCATACAGTACATTTCAATCTGTCTCTACTTAGTGTCCCTGACATATTCATAAAAATTCATATTTTAAAATGTGTTAAATCATAATCCTTATTGGTGCAATTAAAAAGGCGTTCCCTGAGTGATGTGATACCAGACATGTGATGTCAGAGACACAAGTAAACAAGCATCTTTCACACCCTTGTGAGAGCTGTAAAAAATCATCAGGTTTACATTGCATCCTAAAAATCAATAGCAACATTCTCTAAACAGAAGTGCATGAAACAAAATTTTAAGTGTTATTGTGTGTTTGAACTTACGCAGGTCCAAAGCAATCTGTCGAAAAAGTGTAATGTCATCTACAGAACAGCAGGGCTCAGGGCACTTGGAGGGCTGCTGATGATTTGGGTCCAGATTGTTCTGCGTGTCGCTCAGTGTCGCTATTGCTGACAGGATGCCGTATTCACTGACACCCAAGTCCACCAGGGGCCCTCGCACCTCTGACAGGCATTTCTGTTGGTGAAAGCATAATCGGCCTTTGGTAGATATGAATCAGGGCCAAAAATCAGCTGTAATAAATAACAGCTGCTCTATTTCTGCTGGCTAAAAGTATTGTTTTTCATTTAATAATGGTCTTACTGTTTGAATTCCTCAAAAGAAAAAGAATTTACTAAACAAACTAGGATGAGATAGTTCTTCTTTTCAGTACACGTTTTGTTGTATTTTACCTGGTAGTTAAAATCACTGCTTTCTCTCAGACTGTCAGTGCTGAGAAGACACTTCCACACTGTACCTCGTAAGTTTGGAGGAATGCCCATTTTGATGAAACGCTCAATCTTAAAGGAAAAGTGTGAACAGGCTGCATGTTTAAACCGACATGATAAAAATCTTATGACACAGATAGTAAACATTTTTGTAGATTATGTAATCTCACCTGGCTTTTGCAGATAAAACTGTCTCCATTCCAGTAGCTGAGCAGCTCACAAAGCTCTTTCACCCTCACTGAGTTCAGCTGGGGATAGCTGACAAAAAAACAGTAGTTGTTTGGCTTTTTGGAACCCAGCACATATGGGCATGTTATGCTAAATCAAATTAAAGTTATTGTAATTAAAGGAATGATGATCAACTGTGATTACAGAAATCTGAGTTGATGGATACGTGCAGTGGCCACTGAAATAATCCCAGTGTGGTCAGTATCAAAGCAGACAATACTGCTAAAGTCTAATACAGCAAAATTCAATAAATTAAATCATTTTTTTCTTGACAAAGCCATTTCAGCTTCCTTTCAAAAGGCTTCCTTGGATTTGACTGATAGGCCAGGGTAGCAGATACACCCCAGGTGCAGCTACCCAGTCAGTCAGAATTGAAGAAGTAACTTCTTCCAGGAAAAGAAACTCACTTAACAGAACCTTGGGGATAATCACAGCCCGGATACATGAGAACATTCACACACAATCACACATTTTAAGTGCGTTGGTGTGTAAGCATCCAAATACAAGCATAGCCCACTTCTGTTTTCCCAGACTTAGTGAAACATAAAAAACAGTACATCACAAATCAATAGCACAAACATAATTTTATTTAACTCTAGGAGCAGTAATACTAACGCATTTTCAAACATTTCGCGTGATTTTTACAAAGCTTTGGGATAAACTAATACTATGGCTTCTCAGCTCTTGCCATTATGTTAGCATCAGCTAACAGCACTAATATAATCATGACCTGTGTCGCACCTGTAATCATGACATCGATGATGAAGTTTTTGGTCCTTCCTTTTGGTGCAAGCAAAGCCAAACTCATCAAAAGACACATTGTCGCTGCGCCTTCTAAGTGTTGAACTTCTCCTGATGATGGTTCTCCTCTTCATATTTATGAAATAAGGAATGAAATAAAGTTTTTTAACTCAGTAGCAACGGAGTCCGCTTCGGGTATGAGGGCAGTCCACACGGTGAACAGCGGTGGCGATGCGCTCGTGCTGCTGTCAAACCAATCGTCCCACACCATTGGACCCGCCCCATACTGACGTCACGACCAACTGAAAATGGGCGGGATCAGAGACATTTCAAACTTTGTTATTTCAGCCACTCAACAATGACACAGTGTAAAGCGAAAGAAGTGGGAATGGTTCCAACATAATATCAATAACAACCACACATACATAATATCCACTTAGATTAAAGGTAAATTTAAACGCTCAGAACCTGTTCACAAGCTCCAGTGTTCACTATCTCACTATTTCACTATTCCATGAGGGAAATGTCCAGAAATATTAAAAAGGAGATAAAATGGCAGTTGGCTTAATCAATCATTTCAAATTAATAAAGTGCTACCGTTAAAATAGCTTTCTATGGTTCTTGTGCTTTAAGTATTATTTATTTTATTAAAATTCCTGTGTATAGTTTGTCAAGTTGTTAAAGTAAACAAAACAAATTTCTGTTTTGGATCAGATTATGTGTCATCAGTTATAAATAAGCTATTAGAAAATTTACCACCACATCTGGACAAGCATGCCAGAGCATATACACTCACAAGTGCACTATATTGCCAAAAGTACACCTGCCCTGACTCGCATGTGAATTTAGCGACCCATTCCTAATCCACAGGGTTCAATGTGACGTCGCTCCACCCTTTGGAGGCACAACAGCTTCAGCTCTTCTGGGAAGGCTGTCCACAAGGTTTAGGAGTGTGTTTATGGACATTTTTGACCATTCTTCCAGAAACACTTTGTGAGATCACACACTATTGTTGGACGAGAAGGCCTGGCTCGAGACTGGCCAGTCTCTGCTCTAATTCATCCCAAAGGTGTTCTATCGGGTCGAGGTCAGGACTCTGTGCAGGCCAGTCAAGTTCATCCACACCAGACTCCGTCCTTCATGTCTTTCTGGACCTTGCTTTGTGCACTGATTCCCATTATTTGGATGGGTGAGCAAATACTTTTGGCAATATAGTGCATTTATTCTCCAATTATCTTATCTACTGAGGGCCAGTTAATAAAAACACGCATTACACTTGAATGTTGTTTATTGTGGTCATACAAAGCGTGAAGTATAAGCATAAAAGGTCTCTAGTCGGTGATATAATGTTTATAGTGGTTAACAGTGATCAAGACTACATCCGTTGCCAGCAAAGGATCACTACACTTACTACTGCTGCTGAGTAACACATTTCATATCATTGATATTTTAGATAGCACAAATGGTTTAAAGCATGTTATTATCACTACTCTGCAATTACTGGCTCATTCTTGCGCGTCTCCACTTTGTATATAGTCTGGTAGCCATCGTCCCAGGCATACAGCTGCTTGTCTCCTGGATGGTAGTGGATGCTGCTATGGCTGGTGTAGCGCTTTGGAAAGAATACCACGGGGCTCTCATCACTGAATATGAATAGTTAAAAAAAAAAAGGGAAAATGCAGTCAGGTGGGAAAGGGCTTGGGTTATGTCTACAAAAACAATAGCAAAGCAAACAATGATCCTGTTTATTGATAAGTGTATATGAGTGATGTGTGTGTATGTAACACTTAAACTGTTTATATACTGCAGTCTATATCTAGGTTTTATTGTTTCTGTATGTGTGCACACCAACCTGTGGATGGTGTCATGGATGTCAAAGAGGCAGTGTACAGTGGAACGTCCTCCGTAACGTGTGTTGTAGACCACATAAAGAGTCCCACATATTAGGAACGCTCCTTCAGCATCCTGACTTTTACACTGTGTATCCCAGGTATAATCTACTGCCAAGGTTTCTGAGGTATAATAAAAAAATAACTACATTCAAATACAGAATACTAATAATGTATGTACTGTATACAAGCCAGTATTGTATTCTCTACCTTTTTCCAGCTTAGTGATGACCAGGTTTCCTCCATACTCAGGATCAGCATGGATGACCCAGAGGCCAAGTTCATCCACTGCAAGGTCCAGATAGGTGTTAGGATTAAGACTGTAGACGGGAAGACGGCCTGCTCCTGGAAGAAGAGTGCTGTCTGCCACTGTACCATTCAACAAGTCTACCTTTAACATGATGAAAGAACATAAGAAGTTTAAAGGAAATGAAATGAAAAGAGATTTATTTTAGCTGTGTCAGACATTTACAGAGTAGCTACAGTTTTTAACATGTGCAAACAAGAAAACTCTTCCACCATGGCCAGGAAAATGTATGATTACAAAAGTCATTTGGATCGTTCTTCTGGCAACTGCATTTTATTCTGTTTAATGTTTTGAACAAAAGTCAAATGTTATATTCAGGCTCAAATTGACTTTTTCTTAAACACATTTCCTTCTCTCTAAACGATTTCTTCAGTTCTGACAGTCTGGCAGGGGTACCAGATTTACATACCCTGTAAGAAGAAAAGTCCAGTTGCCAACTAACAGAACCTTCGGGATAAACATAATTTGGATGAATGGCAACCACCATAGACAATTTCCTGGTAGAGATTACATTTACTGTTAAAACTTCATAGCAGTTTACTGGAATGAATTTGTTTCTTTTGGCATGGTCAGGTTACTGACCTCAGCTGACAGCAAAGGCAATAGCACAGAACCTTACTCCCCACTAAGTAAAAAATGAACTGTACAGCAAGTCAACACTGTTATGAAATGAGTTACGCAATCAACACTCATTAACTGTTCTCAGATGTAACTTTTGGTTGAACGCATTTTAAAGTGTTTTAAATGTTGGACTCTGTCTTCATCTACCTTCAGTATCTGACTGGTTGTATCTGCTTTGTGGTAGTAGAGGAATCCATTATATACCACATGGCCTGTCCCCTGCCAGTGGAACGGCAGCTGGATCACTTTAGCTGGTGGTGTGGCCGTCCTCTCTGTGAAGCTTGGCAGGGAAACATACTCTAGTAGAGAGTTGTTCCGAATTCCACTGAGCAGGTAAACCTGAAATGTTTATTTGTTACCAATTGAGCATGTAAGAACAAAGAACTGTGAATATCAGCGCTTCAGTTTGAAATGAAGGTCTATTCTGCACAGTAACCCAACCTTTAAACTTTTATTTGCTTCCTCTTTTAGCTAAATGCAAAAATGGTATAGCTCATGTGTACCATTTGGTGCTGAGAAGATGTAAGTGCAGAGTTGACAATTAGCAGCACAGCACATTTTCCATTACTCATAGTTATTTGAGCCCTAATATTAAAGTAACAATCAGAGTAGATGTAAAGTATGAATGTGAAACCAACCAACGTATGTATTAGAGACAAACAATGAAATCAGTGATTGTGCAAAGATAATCAGTTTCGTGCCAAGAAAATGAAACAGACCTTAGCTGATCGTTCAGAAGGGTCTTTGAACCAGGAACCGTAGGTGTCCCCTGCCCGCTTCACAATCTTGAGAGACTTAATTTGACTCAGGGCTGTGTTGCAGTCTGCAGGTGTTAGAGAGGTGAATGTGAATGAGTTTTATTAGCTTGGATTATCTCTGCTTTTACTGTAATGTCTTGTTTTTCATAAAGAACTAAAAAGCTCCTGTAGTGTCTCCTGTGTGCACCTCATATAATTTATGCACAGAAAACTTTGTAGCAGAAAGTATATACTGTACTCAAGAAACAAAGTTGTAAACCTGGGTGTCAAACTGGTCTTAGAGTACGTTGTCTTTTGTTTAAATCTCAGTAGTCTCAGTACAGACTTCCTACCATTCTCCACTTTGATCTTGGCTTTTTTCTTTAGTTGGTTTAGTTCTGCGTCCTTTATTTGTTGTTCCAGAAGAGCCTCCTCCATCTCAATGTCGGACTGGTTGGGGATCTTGTTTTCCAGATATTCCATCTCTCTCTCCATCCGGTCCACACGCACAGAAACGCTGTCTACTTGGCTCTTTATCTCTGATCTATGAAGCAAAACTTTAGTTACAGTAAATGTACAGCACATGGCATTGAGTAAATAGATCGACTTGTCACGTCTTTTTGTGCCTTGTCTTTTTTTAACAATTTTATTCTCATACTTGTCATTTGTGTCAAGACCTACCTCAGAACAGTGACAGTGGACAGATAACCCCTGAGTTCAGTGGAAAGGTCATAGGTCTTCTGGGTGATACTTGCTGTGTTTTGATCACATTGATTCAGACGCTCCTAATTAAGTGACACAAAAATGTTATGACTACAGAAGCATATTATAAGAAGTACTGTATAAGACATATTGACAATGTTAGTCATTTGACGATCCCACCCTCTGCAATACATACGACACAAGAAAGAGGGGGAATCTGTGCAAAAGGTCAAAACTGAATGCTCCGTTTGTGCTTTGGGCCTCAGGTGGTACTGCATTAAAAAAGGTATGATTCTCTACTGAATATCACTGCATGGGCTCAGATATCTTCCAGAAATCGCTGTATGGGAACAGAGTTCATTGTGCAGTCCATACGTGTACGTACAAGCTGTATCATGCAAAGAAGAAGCCATACAGTATGTGAACACTTTCCAAAAAAGTTCTCTGAGCCAAAGCTAATTTAAAAACATCTGAGGCAAAAGGAAAAAGCTTTCCGCGTTCAGATAAATCAAAATTAGGAACACTTTTTGGAAAGCAGTTATCGGTTATCAATTCATATGTTTGCATCTTTGATGGAATGGGGGCACATTAGTGCTGGAACAACTCCATCAATGTTGAAAAGCACTTGCAGGTTTTATGCTCCCATTCAGACAACGTCTCTTACAGGGAAGGGAAAGACCTTGCATAAATTAACAAGACAATACTAAACCACATACTGCATCCACAACCTGGCTGTCTGCAGTATAGACCCTTCACCAACAGCAACAGGATATAACATTTTAAAAAATAGAAATCTGCCAACCAAGGCCCAATGTGGAGTCACTAGACTGTTGCATCAGACAAGAATTGGGGCAACTGGAGCAGATTTGTCCTGAAATGCTCAGAATTCCTGTTCCTGTGTGAAAAGGGCATCCAATGAGTAATGAAATGTTTTGACCTAAAACCAAAAAACAACAAATGCCATCCAGACAACTTCACCTGGATGACTAAGAATCTGTATTGAGATATTGAGTAAAGTATTCTTCCACAGATATCAGTTAATGTTGGTGGAAAACACTCAGTTAAGTGAACGGAAAAGGCAGTTTATTATTACTTTTAAAAAATTAAGCTCAGTTAGAAAATGAAGGAAATGTAGGCAAAAGGACTTTTAAACTCCTTCAAGATAGTTGGACTACGTCACGAGAATCACTCAGAGAATGCCAAGAATGGGCAAAGCTATTTGGTCGCATCATTTAACATATAATTCCATGCTTTTGCAGTAACAATAGGTAATAAAGGTAGTTGACACCTTTTCACTTAGCTACATAGTGAAAACTAAAGAAAATTACAAATATCTGGTTGTTTAAAAACCTTTATAAGCCAATGATATCTTAAAGCTGTGGCCCTTCAGATCACCTGTCTCTGCAGCACTAACTGGCCACATTTACAGTAGCCCTTCATTAATCCTGTGGCATTGCATGTATTGATGTATGATGTAATGTTAATTATTATTATGGCACAGCATCAGTGAATAATCACACTGGGACAAATTTTCTAGTCTTACACACTTACACAGACAATATAGTGTGAGTAAAGCATACTGTATAAGATCATTGTAAGATCATTGTCCAGTCATGCTAGTGAATGTGAAATGTAAGCGTTGCGGTATCGTTACCTCCATTTGAGCCAGTCTTCTTTCCAGGTACTGGATAATAAAGGCATCGTGCGAAGAACCCTGGCTGTGGACTGAACCCACAGCTAAACAGAGAGATAGAAGAAGGAGAGGAGCCAATCTGCCTGACATAGCTCTTTTGTCAATAACTCTGAAACAATACTAATACTATAGTAGCTGCAGCAATAATGTAATTACTTCTGTCTCTTTGTCAGTACCGTATTTAAGCAGTGCTGCAGCGGTGTAACAGCCTTCCCTAGAGAAAAAAAGATCAATCCATATGACTTCAGTCTATTTAAAGCAATCCTGTTGTATTGGAAAACATCTGACATTACCTGTAAATGGCTGAATGTTTTTGTTTCTACCTACTGCACTCAGTAAGTTTGGTCCTTTTTGAGCTGTAGCTCCAGAACTTTCAGTCTTGTTTCTCTAATGATTTGCTGCTCACTGTAGTTCCTCCCAAACTGTCTTTCTCTCTCCCACCCTTCCTCTCTCTAGATTTTGTGGATTTGAGGTATGAGAAAGAAACCAATAGAGGAGGGAGTGGGAGACAGAGAGCTAAACAGACCAATCCTGCATTCTTAAATTGTAATACTCTCCAGATGGCCCACTGACACGTCCTCACTCCTGACACTGAACTGAAGCTCTTCAACAAAAGCTGTTAACCAGGGTTTATACTGTAAGTAAGGAGATCATAATTATAACATGATGTGCGAAAATAACTAACTCACTACAGCAAAAAAAAAAAATAAAAAAAATTAACATTAGATCCATCCGCATGAAACTATGCATATGTTCTCTTTTTGTCACTTTTGGACACTTTTGTAATGAAACCTAAATTATATAGTTGGATTTTATTGAAACTGAACAATGCCAGTAACTAGTTTAATTCGAACATTTGTGTCAGTGATGTAGCCTTCTTTCTTCTCCTACATTTACTATATACACTATATACTATTTCTTGTTATCCTCCTTATTGAGAAGGAGATTTGTGGTCAGTTGCTGTTTTATCTCCAGTTGGTGCCTTTCAGAACCACATGTGCCTGTTTCCTTGTCATCTTTTGTGATGACAGGAAACAAATGGTTGTCAGCTGTATACGGGATAGATAGATTTACGGGATCTGGCTTGCAGATCCGGATTTATTATTTATTTATCCAGATCATATTATCTGGATTATATTATTTATTTAATATAATGTATTGTGTCTGAGGCAGCTGCAGGTAATATCAGGTTTCTACCAGGAGGTGGCGCAAGATAACAACAAAACTTGCTACAACATTGAACAGTCTTTTACTGCCAATACAGCTGCTCACCTCCTCACCTTTTTTTTTACCTTTATCAGCCTTTGGGTGCAGTAGTAATAATAATGTAGCTAAAATGTGAGGGAGTGAAAGCTACCTTCTATTCATCAGCTAAAATATGCTGCTGTGGTTTCCAGCCACAATATTAGACTCAAAAACTACACATTTAATACATATAATTTAAATCACTGTTTTCTATGGATAGAAGTAACTTGGCTAAAAGTCTATGGCCTATTCTCTAGAAAGACAGAAAGCTGCTATAGAAAATCCTTACTAAATAATAATGATAATAATTTGTTTTCTTGTTACTCATGTAAGGATTTCTCTAATTTCAGAATCAGAATCAGAATCAGAATCAGCTTTATTGCCAGGTATGTTTACACATACTAGGAATTTGTCTTCGTGACAGAAGCTCTGCATTACAACAAAGAGACAGAACATAAAGCACATAATAAAAAGAATTAAAAAAATATGACAATATACAAGGCAGTATATTACAAAATGCAGTTATGTATGTACATTGAATATATGTGCAAAATTTAAGTGTATATTAAGTATGTGTTGGATAAATAAGTAAAGTGTATGTGTGTATAAATATAAAGTGTAATGTGTTCGCCGTTGATTGTCAGCTGTTCAGAAGATGGATTGCCTGAGCAAAGAAACTGGTCCTGTGTCTGGTTGTTCTAGTGCTCAGTGCTCTGTAGCGTCGACCAGATGGTAACAGTTCAAAGAGGGAGTGTGCTGGATGTGAGGGGTCCAGAGTGATTTTGACAGCCCTTTTTCTCACTCTGGATAAGTACAGTTCTTGAATAGAAGGGAGGGTTGTACCGATGATTCGCTCAGCAGTCCGGACCACCCTCTGTAGTCTTCTGAGGTCAGATTTAGAAGCTGAGCTGAACCAGACAGTTACTGAAGTGCAGAGGATGGATTCAATGATGGTGGAGTAGAATTGTTTCAGCAGCTCCTGTGGCAGGTTAAGCTTCCTCAGCTGGCGAAGGAAGTACAACCTCTGCTGGGCCTTTTTTGTGATGGAGACAATGTGAATGTCCCACTTCAGGTCCTGAGAGATTGTGGTGCCCAGGAACCTGAATGCCTCCACTGCAGACACAGGGCTGTTCATGATGGTGAGTGGTGGGAGTTCGGGGGGGTTTCTCCTGAAGTCCACGATCATCTCCACTGTTTTGAGCGTGTTAAGCTCCAGGTTGTTGAGAGTGCACCAGACAGCCAGCTCTTTAACCTCCTGCCTGTAAGCAGACTCGTCACCATCCTGGATGAGGCCGATGAGCGTGGTGTCGTCTGCAAACTTCAGGAGCTTGACAGAGGGGTCCTTGGATGTGCAGTCATTGGTGTACAGGGAGAAGAGCAGTGGGGAGAGAACACAGCCCTGGGGAGCTCCGGGTGTGTAGATATAACAATAAAGCTGACTGGGAAATATCTGCAGAACTATGCATTTCTTTTTTTTATTTTACTTTTTATTATTTTTCAGGTTTGTTTTTAATTTACATTACTACATTTAGCTATCCTTTAGTATCTTTATTTGCCTTTCCTTGTCCTTTCTCTTTCCCTCTAGAGGTTTAAAATTTGATTCGTTTGCATTTATATATGTATTTACTTTATTAGACTTGGAGGGTTTCACAGCACAGTCATATTGGCTAAAATAAAGAAAAATCCACCCACTCATAACCACCACCTGTACCAGAACAACATAATATTTTTCATTCATCATCTACCGCTTCTTCCCCGCAGGGGTCGCGGGCATGCTGGAGTCTATCCCAGCTGGCTATGGGCGAGAGGCAGGGTACACCCTGGACAGATCGCCAGTCTTTTGCAGGGCTGCACAAGTCACAATCACGCACACACCTACAGGCAATTTTTGCGTTTTTCCAATTGACCTAACTGCATGTCTTTGGACTGGGGTAGGAAACCGGAGAAAACCCACGCAGACACGGGGAGAACATGCAGACTCCACACAGAAAGGCCCCCGGTCGCTTTCAGGAATCGAACCCCGGACCTTCTCGCTGTGAGGCTAACCACCACACCACCGTCCTAACAACATAATATAACAGTGAAATTTGATATATAGCTTAAATTTTAATGAGAACCTAATTTTATAGTCATGTCCTACTAAAATCAAAAGGTAAGGTAAAGCAACATTCAGTGGCAACTACGCTTATTTCACCTCCCGTGCAGGAGGCTTCTTCAAGTCTAACTGGGTATCAAGTTTATATAACCTGTGAATCCATAGGTGGGTTGTTGTTCGTATGTCAGTCGTGAGCTTAGGTGTGAACGACTCTCAGGGTGGTGATGAAAGAACTGCATTGTGGTGTAAGTAGGAGTTAGTGCCTTAGTCATCCTCCTGAGTTGAAAGAAGGTTGGTTAACCTTGACCTGAATAACCCTATTTTCTCTTGTACAGATTTGATTTTAATTTTCTTCAGTGTCCAGCATATGAACACAACTGTCCTCCGTGGCACCTCTCCTTAGGAATGCTAATAACCTAACAATCCACAGGGTATAAAAACTGCAGCTATTTTGTCACAAACCTTCTGGATAGAATGTGAACTGTCTCGAAGGAGAAAAAATATCAAGTTGCCACTAAACATCATATCATATACTATAATCATAACAACAAACTTGCTTTTACAGTACAGTACTTAAAATGTACTGTACTGTAAAGCAAATTTATTGTTATGATTATAGTATATGATATATCTCTTTACTTACATACTGTATATGTCTCTGTGTGCACAATGTACTATATTCTATGTATAAACATATGAATATTTGGTGGCTTGAGGTGGATGTGGATCAGCAACTGGAGCAGAAAATCCACCTCCAATGGTTTAAGTGGTTCAATCTCACTGCACAGTGAACCCCAACTCACTTTGAGTGCATATGTGTATCTCTTATATGTACATTATGGAGGTTTGTGTGTGTCCCCTGCACGGTATATGTGTGTGTGTTCCTGAGTTACTGAGTGAATGACGGCAGTTACCAACGACTCCCTATCTTTTGACCTTTGCTGCCAGTGTTTTTGTTCAGCAGATGATGAGGTTTTAATGCCAGCCGTCTCATAGAAGGTTCCGCCTGGATACATCTGATTTTGTAAAGGCTGACGGGTGCGTAATACAAAAATTGAAAAAACATACATTAACCCAATATATCACAGTCATATTCACCATAAATTGTTTCCTCTCTTTTGATCTTTTGTGACCTAACCATTTTAATTAAGTCTTATCTGTTTTGTTTACTCTTGTAAAAGAAGGAAATTAAGGCGTGAAGAAGCTGCCTTTTTGTGGCTAATCACTCAAATGCTGGATAACGTTTAATTAAAGTGACATGGCAAAAAAGATATAAAAAGATAAGTAAGTCTGAGGCACATTTGAGCAATCACCCAAACCTCTGTACTGTAAATGCTAATGTGTATTTGGTCTTCCTACTGAATGTCATCACTGCAGTGGCTGTCATGATTCTTGGACTTCTGGTGGGTACGTGAAGATGAATTTTTAAGCAATGCATTAACAGAGTGGTCATTGCAAAGACTAGTTAAAGCAACACAAAGTCATCCTGTACCTGTTTGCTTCCCTTTGTTTATTTTTCTTGCATAGATAAAGAACGAATGATTCAATCAAAGGCAAGGCAAGCGCGCTAACCACTACACCACCATGCTTACACCCTTTCCTCATACTGTGTTGAGTAAATCATTTCATTACATGCTGTTGCATGTATAAAACACACATGCCAAGGAAGCATTTTGGTTTTAACATTGTTCCACCACTGCTCTCTGACCTCTGTTCTCTCCTTACTTCTTCATTTCATCTGTCTCTTGCTCTCTCTGTAGGCTGTCTGACGTCCTGTGGTTCTAGTCTTAAAAATGTCATTAATAGGAAGCGCCCCAGTGCGACAATCCAAGGCGAATGCCATGTCAACCCCAGGCCCAGAAATTAATTAGGTTTAATCCAAGTACAGTTTATTGTTACTTCACAGAAGCCTTTCTATTGTCTTAACCTTTATTCTTTTTATTTCAAAGCAACTCATTTGCATTTATGTTCAGTCATTTTAACCTGTGAATACTGTAAGTGTTGCCCTCTTATTCTTTCCAGCTGTGTGATGCCTTGGAAAAGCTACTGTAAGCTTGTGAGTATGCAGGAGCAAATTGACTCCTGGTTACACCAATCAGAAATCACTAAAAGAAATTATTATTGTTACCTGGGTTTATTATAACTTTTCTGAGCTCTGCAGAATAAGTAAAATATCACGATTCTTTACTTCTGCAGAAGACAACACCTTCTATTGTTAAAACTACCAGTTAAGAGCAATTCACAGGAATTTAATAAACATCAGGACAGCTCCACCTACACCACAGGATGAATACGTTGAGTTGACTCCAACACAATTTTCATAATTAACAGAAGTAACATGTCCACATGTGACTAACTTTGTCTCTTTTTCTCTCGTAGTTGTGCTTCTCCCTTTCTGTCTCTCTCTCTGTCCTCATCTACAGGTATCGTCAGACTCAGAGCTGTGTGTCTCCAGTGTTCACCTGCTGGTCCAACCATGCTGCCGATGTCTGTTGTAGAAATATTATTTATAGGAGATATTTTTTATTTAGTGCTGTTATAAATCAGCGCTATATAAATAAAACAGAACTGAATTAAGCAATGTGGTTAATTTGCCTCAATTATATTTGTTTGTTGCGTTTCAATGCTGTTGTATGTAAGGAGGCATCTAATGCTATTTCTTTTAGTAGCCAGTAAACTAGCGCTACCTCGGTTGCACTGTAAGTTTACATATTATGGTGAATTTTATGTTGTACTTAATGTTCACATACAGTATAACCATATTCAAAAGACTATTTATGTAGCTTTTTATAAAATGTTTATTTCAGTTTCACAACATTAACAGTACTGAATGATGAATGTTCAAGACTCAAGGACAGCAGAGTGACCCTTTCTGAGATTGAGTTTGAAGTTCATCTTTCTAAGACCCAAACACTTCCTCTCCTTACTTATTTGGCTAGAGAGGGATACACAGTATAACTGGACAAGCAGCCATACAGCCATACAACTCCTTAACCCATAAGCCAGCTCAATGGGCGACCTCTTCTCAAAATGAAGGATGCCAAGCTCCACGGACCATACAGGCATGAGTGACTTTGCTGTGAGCTTATTAACACTGGGATTTGGTTTGATGAGCATCCTGAAAACTCTGGGGCGTAGAAGTCCATTCATAGACATCAGACAACAGCCAGCAAGGGCTTGACCTCATGGTTAAATGGTTAGGTCCTGAGTCCGCTGAACATACCAAAAACAGAGCACTTTCCATCTCGCTGACTGTGCTGTGGACAACTGGAGACGCAGGCGGTGGAGCCGCAGACACCTGACGGACTATGGACGCGCGTCACAGCGCAGGAACAGGAACTGATGAGTGCTTCTCCTCTGAAGCACAGATGACTTGGACGGACGTGGGAGCTGCAGCACAGCCAGGAAAATGACATGGCTGTACAGCTCTAGCACACGAGAACCTGACAGAATCGTCGTAGGTTTCCCAATCATCCCTGGAATTTGACAGACATCATCGCACACGGACAAAGGGCTGAACCACCAGGGTTCTCTGCAGTTTTCCTGGGACATGATTCAATTCAACTTTAATTCAACTTTATTTATATAGCGCCAATTCACAACATCAGTTATCTCAGGGCACTTTACAAGTAAGGTTTTAAGACCTTACACAACTAAACCCAACAAATCCCACATAGAGCAAGCTTTTAATTGCAGCCAATCGATAAATTGTACATTTAAATAGCAACAGTGGAGAGGAAAAACTCCCTCTCTAACGAGGAAGAAACCTCCAGCAGACCCAGGCTCAGTGTGGGCGGCCATCTGCCTTGACCGGTTGGGGTGAGGGGATAGAGAAGAGAGAAAAGAACACAACCACAACAACAAAACAAGCAGCAACAGAACACAGGCAGGATGGTTGGACCAGCAACTGAACACTGGAGACACACGGCTCTGAGTCTGATGATACCTGTAGATGAGAATAGAGAGAGACAGAAGGGGAGAAACACAACTAGGAGAGAAAAGGGACAAAGTTAGTCACATGTGGAAATGGAGGCATGTTAGTGGATGAAAGCAAAAGAGAAAAAAAAGAGCTCAGTCAATGAAGGACGTCCCCCAGCAGTCTAAGTCTATAGCAGCTTAACTAAGAGATGGTTCAGGGTGACCAGAACCATCTCTAATGACATGGCTCGCCCTGAGTTTGGTCCAGCACACAGGGAGAGTGAAACATGAGCTCGGGTGAGGACAAGGCCAGGGAGGAATCCATATCCAGGCTTAGAAAAATTACCCAGACAGGTCAAGAAGGCAGTCTGAGCAGACAACAAGAGCCCTGTAAGGCCCTTTTGACCAGTCCTATAAAATTGTCCAGAGCCACGTGGGCATACTTGAGTCCAGAAATGTCAATTTCTTTCACAAAGTAAAATGATATGACTTGACTTGAACAGTGCATTTAATTATAACTAAAGTGAAATGTTTAACCTAAGAGGAAACTGAATGCACACGCAGGCAAGAACAATGACGTTGAGCATAAAACTCGACTAAACACTTGACTTATGTGACTTGACTAACGTGACTACACTTGACTAACTTGACTAGACATGAGCACATGGCTAGACTTGACTTGATTAACACAACTTGACACGCGCGCATTATTTGACTTGACTTGACTTGACAAAACAGAGCACTATAACATGACTACAAATTCACGTAACAAGGTACGTTGACTCAACACTGATGACAAGCCGACAAATTCCTGTCTTTGTCGGCTTGGAGGGAAGCCTAAATACAAACCAAACAGGAAATGAAACCCAGCTGCAGCTACTAACGACAGGGAGGAGAAATCCTGATTATCATTGTTGTATACATGTATATGCTAAAATGCACTTATAGATGATTCTGTCACTGAGAAGACAACTTATAAAAGATGGGTTTTAACGAATTTTGTATCGAGCAAGTGTCTCTATAGCTTTACTCATGAGCACTTTCTCCGTTAACAGGAACCAACGCTGTACGAGTGCAACAGATGGCATATTATTGTTGTTTTTTTGTTGCTGGTCGTGCAGAAGCAGCTTCACTCTATCAATAAAGAGAAAGCAACCAGGCATATGTCCAGAGTCTTCTATTCAGCAGCAAAACTGAAGAACACAAGGATACAGAAAGTACTACAGAATCAGAGCCATGTGTCTCCAGTGTTCAGTTGCTGGTCCAACCATCCTGCCTGTGTTCTGTTGCTGCTTGTTTTGTTGTGGTTGTGTTCTTTTCTCTCTTCTCTATCCCCTCACCCCAACCGGTCAAGGCAGATGGCCGCCCACACTGAGCCTGGGTCTGCTGGAGGTTTCTTCCTCTACAGAGGGAGTTTTTCCTCCACTGTTGCTATTTAAATGTACAATTTATCGATTGGCTACAATTAAAAGCTTGCTCTATGTGGGGTTTGTTGGATTTAGTTGTGTAAGGTCTTTACTTTACAACCTTACTTGTAAAGTGCCTTGAGATAACTGATATTGTCAATTGGCGCTATATAAATAAAGTTGAATTCAATTGAAATACATGCGTGTATTATTCTAGTACTCTGTGACAAGGACAGGGTGACATGGAAGACACACTAGCAACAGACAAGAGGGTGGGTATAAATGCACATGGTAAACAAGGGGGAATGACAAACAGCTGAGATACCAAGAAGCAAAACAACAAGGCTGAACAGGCACAAACTAAACACAATAACAGTGGGAGAAAGAACCACTTCTTTCTTTCATTGTTATAACATGTTATATTCCCACACTTTAGCAAGTTCTTTGGTGAGTCAAAGGTTATTATTCAGAGTAGCTACTGTAGCTGCATGAGGCACTGTAGCACTCTTACTGTCGTAAAGCATCACTAGCATTTTATTGATGTTGATGTACAGGAAACCACGCCTCGCTAATAAGAAAATGATCTTGTTCATTTAAAGTTTAACAATCACAATAAGCAGGGAATACAATTCACTGAAGAGTTGTGTGCATGTGCATGAACTATATCTATTGATCCCTGCTGAGATATAGTATAGAAGAGAAGATGTTCATTCAGAAAGTAGGAGGAAGGAAACAAAAACCCATACAGTTATACAACATATCCTCTAAAATATGCTCTTTATTCATTTGTGTTGTTTCAGTCGAAGCCTGTCTAATGTTAATTGGATTCACACTAAGGCAGCTACATTATGTTGTTTAGATTAGAAAACTTGTTAACCATTTCAGAGAAACAATGTAGAAGGATTTCCAGAGTTTCCGTACTTAATGGACGAGCTTCACAAATGGAAAACTGAAAAGTGGCTTATTAATTTCCACCATATTCTAATCAACTCTCATCATTCTTCCAATTTACATTCCAGCAACACCTAATCTTAACATCTCTAAATTTAGTACAGGATCTTATTACAGTGAAACACCAACAGGCTTCTCCTTTCTCACTACACCTCCGTACTATATATTTGATATTACCTTGCTAATTGCCAATTAGATAGAGGACCTGAATGTGCAAGCCTTGACTGAGACTTTCTCTTGGCTTCGGTTTACATTATAGTGCTTGACTTTAATGTAATATACTGTATGTCACATATTTAATGTTTGAATTGTATTGTCCTGCATCTCCTGTCTCCTATGATCTAAGACCTTTTCTGTGTTCTAATGAAATAGAACAGGTGGTACAGATCATGGTCTTAACTTTACCGTGGATGACTTGTAGGTGGATGCATTATTTTGAGTTTGATATTTTTGTACTTTATTGTGCTACAGTATTCCGCAGGGCCACACATATAGACGCACAACCAGTCACACGCACACTCACACTTACGAGCAATTTAGATTTTTCCAATCAGCCTAAGTGCATATCTTTGGATTGTGGGAGGAAGCCAGAGACCCCGTAGAGAACACACGCAGACATGGGGGGGAGGGGGGAGGGGGCATGCAAACTTCACAGTATATTATATATATTTTGGGTCATAATTATTTTATACTAGCTAGACTAGACTACATAATCTGAGGCCATGACCAAAGATTGATATCATGAAGTTCAAGACTTTAAGCAGTCAAGACCAGGTAGGGTATTGCAATAAAAAAAAAAAAACCAACAACTCATAAAAAACAGCAGATCGCCTGAAAGTAATCCAGAAATAGTTAATAAGAAGTTTTTCAGAGAAATGTCCACATTTACCTTAATAGCCTACACTATAAATGCCTTAGATGCAGTACATATGTTAGATGGGAACACCCATAGTCACATTTTGTCCATTTAATTTTCTAATTAATAATGTATATACTAGACCACATAACACATCATCATTATAGTTTGACTGAAATCACCTTTGCATCAGTTGTGTATAAAATAAAAGCAATTTCAACAATGCATGTAGCAGTATTAATCAAAACACAATAATATGAACAGCAATCTTTATCAAATTTACCTTGGTGGAAATTGTGATTAATGTTACATTAAAACATTACATTAAATAACACACATAACAAACAGATAAACTTAAATCAATGTAATGCGAAATGATAGAAATGAGGTAACACATTTGTAGAAAAAATAATTTCTACTGTCACTACAGTATATCAACTAAATCTGGATGTTAGTGTGCTCTGCACCAGGCTAAGTTCAGAGAATACATCTCCTCAGTAATGTTATTTAGTTTCATTCTGTCAGCTTTTATGCAACTGAGTCTGGGCTAAATTAAGCCAGGATAAATATTTCATTGTAACACAGGCAACACGGATCAGGCGATCACACATAAATGTCCACGGTAAGTACACTGGGCTTAACTGATGCTGATACTTTTGTGCAGCCAAGTCAAAGATAAGTAAACAACATGCTTACTTTACAAAAATGTGGTAATTTACTAACTTTGATATCTGCCTTGTTTCTACTAGAGAGGAATAAAGTAGCAGAAAATACGTCTTTCTTAAAAAACGTTTTAAATTCACAATTATATAAAAACAAAGAACAAAGAGGTCAAAGTCAAATTTAAACCTTGTGCAGCCTTCGAGGATGTCAAAAGGAAAATAGTGGGCGCTCTAAACTCAAAAACCACACAAGGCTTGGATAAAACAGTCACAGACAGACGATAAATCACAGCACGCTTTATCTAGATGAATGGTTGGATGAACTTGTTCATCAGAAGACCCCATTGTGTTCATTGCTTGGATGTAACACCCAAAAAGGCTGTTTTATCCAACCCTTGTGTGTGTTTTTGAGCTTTGAGTGCCCCCTATATTACCGTGGGGTTGTTTTGAACCCTCAAAGGCCCCACAAGGGTTAAGATGGACCAAATGTCAAACTTTCATTATAGAACTAGACATGAACCGAGGCCAAATGCTTAGTCAGGTAACGTGCAGATTCTCCACTAGATAAACTGACAGAACAACAGTAACAGCACACTGCTCAATAGGCACTTTTCATGTGATCAGTGTAAAGCAAGATTTCTTTCTACAATCTAGAAAACAACCACATCTGACATTCAGAATGTTATCAAGGCCAAAGGAAGTAGAAGACACAAGACAGGCAGACGTCGACCACACAGACTCTGAGATAGTTCTATTGTATTAGGCGAGATTCAAAGCAGATGTCTTGGTTCAGTCGGGGAATGGCTAATAGAAAAATCTAATTCAAATCCTTCCCAGATTGCATTATAAATTCACTCTAGGCCATAAGAGAAAACCTTTCAATTCGTGGGGTGTGTCAGACAATGGAGATGTATGTTCAGATGAGCTGAAGCTTTTCCAGAAATGTAAAAAAAAGTCTTTATAAAATGTAACACTTTATAGCTATAGAATAAATAGCAGAATGTAAGTCAGAAATTTTCTTTTAGTCACTGAATGTGTAATATATAAAGCTTGCATAAACTCACTTTGTCTGGAAGGATATACTATCCGTATGGCACAAAGCAAAACATGCAAATACTGTATAGCTATAGTCTGTTGTTGCAATAATTAGTTAAAGAGACTGATGTTTTTTCTTGGAGCTCAAAAGTGTGTGAATATTAAAGATTCATAAACCACTTAGGCTTCCCTCCTCCCATGCTCTGTTTTATAGTTTCACTTCTAATATCTGTCCAGTCATGTGAACTGGTCCAATGCTCATATTAAAAAGTTCATAGCTCATATGTAAAGGTGGTAAAATACCAGTAAAGCATAAGTTAATACTGAAGTTGGGACATTGAGAACATAATGTACTACTCTGTGTGAACGTACAGTAACTTACATAAAGTACAACTAAAAGGATAGTTTGAACACTGTTGATGTTTTTGATATTTTAACTGCCCACTGTTTGTTTTAAACCTAACAACAACAGGTGAAAATGATAGCAAGTAAATGTATAGTCATTCATAAAATATGAGGGTTATACTGTATTGTTGATTTTAATGTCTTATTTGAGCTCAACATTACATATTTGTAGTGATGCTGAAACTGAAAATATCTAGATGTGCATGAATCTGATAATTCTAATAATTTAATATTCCATCACAGCTCAAAAGCATTAATGTAATACACAGTAATTTAGAGTTATACTAACCCATGAGAGTGCAAAGAGAAAGATTTTTTTAAATATTTATTTTGTGTATAATGAACCATGACATTCCTGTCAACAGTACCAGAACATATTTTGTTCAACGTCACAGCTGGCTGTGCACAAATAATGCATCTGTTCATCTGCTGGAGG
The DNA here is from genome assembly GCA_030770545.1 of Macropodus opercularis. NCBI lineage: Eukaryota > Metazoa > Chordata > Actinopteri > Anabantiformes > Osphronemidae > Macropodus > Macropodus opercularis. Next base: position 3,403,372 of record CM061094.1, on the reverse strand, counting down.
ATGAGAGAACTCATGTTGAAACCATTGAAGTGGGTCATGTTGGTGGTTCACTCCAGACAACCCTTAATAAATTCGTACGTGGTGGCTCTGTGACCGTTACGAAAACAAACTTAAGATGGAAAACACAGTACTGCCAAAAGAAAGTGCTACATGTCCACTATGATACTGTCGAATCTGAATTCCTAACACTGGAATTTATTATCAAGGCCCAAGTCTAAACACAGTCACTCCCACATGGAGATGAAAAAAAAGAACCAATAAGCAGCTCTGTCCTTGAGTCTGTGTCCTTGGCTCATCTGGGTTCCTGTGAGGAGCTCTGCTAGGTTTTGTTGAAATTAAGAGATACAGTTTTGCATGTTGGACATGAGCACACCCTCATCTCGCTAATGCAGTGTGTGGGGGAAATTCAAATATATTGTCTCATTTGGTTGTAAATGTACTGCCTTCTTTTGGTATCTTACTTCCTGCTGAACAAAGCAAAACAAAGCCTCACAAACACTCCTTAGTAGAGGGGCTTTACACAACCTGGCCCCTAAGACAGATAGAGATGCCACCTTTGTCATAGCATGGTAGAGACAATGCTTAACCCCCCTTCCCCCGAATCTACACGAATGTCTGGACCCCACAGAAACTGCAGGCAACCAATCACATGGTGAGATATCTTCTCACGCCAAATAGCAGGAGTTGAGAGACACAGTGTTACTTCTCGACTCTGCTGAACGATAGACCCATTCTTGAAGGCATTTGTTTCTTTGTTACTCTGCATCACTAATCTTATTCTCTTATTTTATGACTATTGCATGCAATTAAACCTCTTTTGCCATAGTGAACACTTGTAATGATTCCTTAAATATTTCCCCAACACGTCTTTTAAAACTTCAGTAACACAGATATGGCAACTGTACTGTAAGTATTTTGTTGAAAGTTGTTGAGTGGCTACACATATATGATGGTCCCATTATGAGATATTAAAATGTTTTTATTTGTTGTTAGAGGTTGAAATGATCATGGCTCTTTGAAAAAAAAAAATCTTATAGCAGTCTCCTCTCAGACTCCCCTGTCTTCATTGTAAAGAGCAAATAAACTCTTACTTTTTCCCTCACGTCCTTCTCGCTCTAAAGCTCTTATCCTGCTGTCAAATGCTAAGGCCTTCAAACACTCACTTGTTTGTTCACAGGGTGCCTCGAATTCTGGCTTCATCTAAATAGTGGCTCACTGTTCCGCACTTCAATACCTAGTTCTCTGTTCATCTCTATCTCTATTCCTGATTTTTATTCGCACTCTGCACTCCTTCACACACAGATACTGGTTAAAAAGATACCATGAACGAATCTGAAAATCATTATGCAAGTACAGAAAACAATGACAAGAAATAAGACAAGAGTCTTTCGCCCACAATGAGCTGATGTAGCATTGGTCCGATTTCAAATCTGCAATTAAAGTGGTCAATAATTACAGTATATATTTAGTTGGTGTGCAGACCTGTACCTACTTTATGTGTTCTTCATGTCTATGTTGAGGTTTTGATTGTACATTACTGGGTAAAGAACAGCTGCTATGCAACCAGACCTCAGACCGTGGCCATAACATACCTGCTGACCAATGATTATCTTATTACTGGTCCCTGTTGTCTATGCTCTGCTTTTGTTACAAATACGAGGAGGGCGACTGTTAAAAGCAGACAGGCTAACAAACTTACAACAGAACAGAAGGAGAGTCTCTCCTAGCGCCCTGGACCCAACTGCACAGAACAAAAACCAACTAACTGAAAAATGATGACCAACAGTCACGGGACAGAAAAGGATGAACCAACCAACAAAAATATGTGAAGTTCTTATATACTGGATCATGCAGAGGAGGTGAAAGTAATTGAATGGTTAGAGCCTGGTAGGAAACAAGAAACAGGAAACACAAGTGGTGTAATATGGCAGGTGAAGATGGGCTCAAAGATTTATTCATAAGGGATGGTTTCAGTGTGTTTGTTCTGGTGTGTTTCAAAACTTTTGTTGCTTGTACTGGTTCTCAGTACTTTCTGGCAGCTTATAAAATTACATTATAATATATTATATTATTATTGTATTGTTTGTTGGTTTCCTATCTAGTTACTTAATATGTATCACATTCCTTTCATTCTTGGCCTTGATGTATGTTTCTATAGTAACTTTCAGAACCTCCCCTGCCTTTAGCTTTAACTCTTTAACTGTGCCTTGTGTATGTCAACAAGGTGAAACTCATGAAAGTCACACATTACACACATTTATGAACAGTACTGGACTAATGAGCAAAGTGTGAAGAAAAGATGAAGTGCACAGCAACATACATGGTGCAAACATGCAGCCTGGAGCCATATAAATGTACCAGAATGTCTAAAAAGTGGATTGTGCATAATAAGGGCCCTTTAAAAACAGAGCGACCGGTGAGGAGGCTGAACAGACGCCCTCTGTTCCTCTGAGGCAGCTGGGCTGGCTCTGAGCCCAGCTAAAGACTTCCAAGTAATGCTTAATCAAACTTAGCTTCAGGCAATAGGCAGGTGACAATCCGTGGTGGACACACGTGTCTCAGTGTGTGTCCGCTTGCAAAATTAAGTGCAATAACTGAATGAAGCACTAAACATGAAAGTACGTACAGAGATGCACACAAAAATAATCCCGATCACCCACACACACCCACACACATATTTTAGTTTTAAACCAACAGCACACATCATCATGTGCAACATCTTCATTTTGATGATATCTTACAGTATATTGGACCTGCTGACCACTAAACATTGACAGGATTACATCATGTGGCTTGTAAACACTATAATTTTTGTCTTATTACATATGGTAACATTTGCTAATCACACTCCAGAATCAATCAGTGTGTCTGTGTGTAGAGCAACATGTCTTACTGTGGTATCTATTCCATTCCTGAACTTTGACCAGCAATTACACACTGGTCAGAGTTTGACAATGTCTGTAAAAAGGTAGAGAGTGAGAGAGTCCATAGTACACTGTACTGCTGTTCATTAAAGGCAGTTTTAAAGAGAGTAAAGCTATAAACTCAATTTCTACACTGTATGTTTTCAAGAAAAGACTTGTCAAAATATTTTCTGGGTCAGTAGACATTTTTATGGAGATATGGAGACTCCCACATTTACTGAAGGAGAAACAACATTATTCAAACTTAAGTACATTCATATATCATAGGTCACGCAGTCCATCCAGTTGTGTGAATTTGTAATGGAATATTAAATGATAACCCCTGTTTCAACGTCATGCTAACCTTTGGTTAACCTTCGTGTTCTGTGTCCTTTCTGCAGCACTGTTCTGTGGTTACAGAAGTGTGTGAGGGTTACGGAGGAACTGAAACTTCACCTCATGGTGTATCCGCTAAAACCTGTGGTCACTGTTAAGGTAAGAATATTCTTGCAACATGCTTTGAGGTGCACTTGTGTATGATTGGTTAAAAGTCTGTTCACAAGCATGAAGTTTTCCATAAAGACTGTGCACTTAGAACCTTGGGTAGCGGTAAACTCTGTGTTAGCTGGTGGCAGTAGTATGTTCAACTGTCCTCTGTGGAAGCGTTTCATTGTTTTTCTTGTCACTACACGCTTAGAGAAATGATTTGGTGAAATTGGATAATTTTCCCTGCACAGCTGATGATTTCTCATGGCACACAGGTTGGGAATCACTGTCCTAATGACTTTACCTGCACTTTTTTAAAAAACTTAATAACTTTAAAAAATATTTTAACTGTACCTAACAATGTCTGCTACTTCGTACATACACCAATCAGCTGATCGTTGCTGTGTAATTTGCTACAGATACAGATACTATCACTATCATTGAATGCACACTTTATGATAAAACTTTATTTTAAAAAAACATCAGCAGTGCTGTTTGGATTGTGACTGAAAGATATTAAATCAAACAAATTGTGTTTTGTTAGGGGACATGGAGGTTGATTCTGCTTTTACATATGTCTGTTAAATATGACACTATTTTACAAAAGCACATTGAATTGCCAAATCAGAAACGTTTTAGAGTTTTTTTAACCTCCTTAACCTTAAAGGTTTTTTAGGTTTTTAAACACCAAAATGTATCTATTATAGTGAGCTTCAGAGTCACTAAAAGGCAGGTTGTGTTGCAACTTACTCATTACTTATTAACTTAATTGAAGTGTAATAATTATAGTATACCCTGCTTTTATGCACCAGTTACCACATGAGTATACATTTCTATCCAGAGTATTTGCTGCAGGTTTAAATACGTTGGAAGAAGCTGCTAAAAATATAAAACACGTCATATATTTCTAGGCTCTTTTAGATATTTAGTATTCTGACATTGGTTTACTAATCTGCTCATCTTTATGCACGTTTTGCAACAAAAGTTTCACAGTCAAGTTACTTTCATGTTGTTTGGAGCTGTTTGTTGAAATGCTTAAAGGTCCCCTGTATTTCACAAACACACAGAGAAAGAACAGGAACGGAGGCAGGGAGACCTTTATTAGCTCCTTCAGCAGGGCTTTAATGTGACATTTATCTGTCGCTCTCGCCCTTCATTACTTCCATCAGTAAAGGTCAGGCTCGTGTATGTGGGCCCTCTCAGGTGTTTGTGCCCCTTTTCCTGTTCAAACATCTGCTACCTCGCAGCATGGGGCATATTACTTCATTACTTATGGATTTTCCCGGTGAGAGAAATCAGATCTTTGCATTTACTTTCCAGAACAAAGAAAATTAAAGAAAAGTGGGGGACTTCAACTCACAATGTTGAAAAAGAAAAAAAAAATCAATCTTCATTCTGAGGTGAGATGCTGTTGTTTCAACGGTGGCGTGGTGGTGGAGGTGGGGGAGCTGATGGAGGCAGAACTTCCTGTCTGTCTCTCTGCATCCCTGGGCATTGAGAAATAACTGAGCGCAGTGAAAGCCGAGCGCTCATTGAAGGACCTTGACTGGCGCTGCTGAAGCTGAGCGGTGAATCAGCTGCGTCGCGGAGCTGGAAGCGAAGGAAAGAAGAAACCCCCCGGAACGGAAAGTAAACATAAACAGCGAGAGCCGCGTCGTTTAGATAATTCCGGTTTTTATTGGGCAACTTAAACGCATCGTGGGGTGTAGCCGCGGTGCTTCTCGTGGGCTTTCGCGGCTGCCATATGGTTCGTGTACGTGGAGAGCGGAGTGAGTGCGTGTGAGCGTGCGCGTGCATGTGTGTGTGAGAGAGAGAGAGAGCGAGAGAGAGAGAGGTGGTCGAAGATCAGCCGGAGTGGCCAACAAGTCAGAAGGATGCTGGACGGCAATGTCTGCAGAAAGAGACGATGAGATCTGTCGAAAGGCGCTGGAACTGCTCTCCGACCTGTGCTCCAAGGGGGAGGTGCAGGACGACAACTGCCTGGATTTCATTTACTACTTCAGGGACCTGGCCCGGCCGCGGTACACGGACTCAGGTCAGGTGCTACCGTCTTTTAAGAGTCGAAATTAGGCAGAAGTTTTAAAAGCTGGAAAATGCGCTGTAGTGGTTAGATTTGACAATTCGATTGAACCATGAACTCCAAGGGACGAATAAATCTTTTTACATTTAAGACATTTTTCGAGAGGCACTTAGACTAATCATCTTTTTATTTAGGAGATACCTTAAGTAGAAGAAAGGGTTTCTTTTAATGTGGCGTTCAATGGATAAACATTATTCTACTGTATCTTAATTTAAATTGAGTTCTAAATTATATTTTAGAGCCCCCATTCATTAAAAGTGTGTGCATACATATAAAGATGCGACATTGTAGAATAAAGTGCAGTTTTTCACCGTGTGTTCAGTTCATTACACTGAAAACCTAAAATGTTTAGTGCTAGTAGAAGAAGTTTTTTTTTAAAAAATGTGTTTGTGTTAGAGCGTTGGTTGGTGTTAACCATGGAGAGAGAGAGAGAGAGAGAGAGAGAAAGCCCCACCCAATATTCCCCAACGCTCTGATCACTTTGCAGACATGGCTGTAGCTACACCAGCCTTTAGACTTTTAGCATGGAGCAGATGAAACACACCAGATCAAAACAAATGTTCCAAACTGTCCAGAAAATCTAACTGACACTTAACAAAACTATTTTGTTTTGTCAACAGAGTGAAGCCATTTTAAGACAATAAATGTGAAAATCTGCAGAAATAGTCTATTTTTTTTTTTCAAAATTAGGCTAATCGGGGAGTATTTAAATCAACCAAATCAATCAAGTACCATCAGAGCCACACTGTGTGTAGACAATGGGCTGTGGATATAGATCGCAAATAGCATAGCCCATAAGCTATATGTCATAGTGATTTCTCATTACATGCTAATTTTGACTTTTTATGGTCTGTTTTGTGACCACAATTCTACTCTCAATACAACAACTCATACTTGCAAAGTGAAATTATACCTAAACTAAAATCTCTCATTCAGAGTTTACAGGCCAACGAGCCCAATGGAAAAAACAAACAAACAAAAAAAAAACCCACTAGTTTGGATAAAGCTCAGTGTTCAGTTGTTGTGAGGACTAGTCCAAAGCACAATTTCTAAAACATGGGCATCTGGTTAAAGCATAGGCATGTGGCACAAACAGGTCTCTTTTCAGGAACAAGCTCACAGTTTGTTCTTCAGTGGGTGCTGATGATAGCAGTTCACAGCCAGCGTCTTCTTTAACCTTCTCACCTTATTCAAATTCTCTACCCTTTCGACTTGTTTGTGGTCAAAATGGCTGTAAACAGACTTTTTCAGATTAGATAGAATATCTCAGGTTTCTTATGTATTTTGCTTGTTTGACTGCATACATTTTTTCAATTAGCATCAGTATCAATATAAGCATCAGTTCTTATATTATAAAATACATTTTTGGTCTGCATAATGGAAAACGTTCTATTTCTATCAATATTTTTTTATTTTATTGATCATTGACCTATTGACCTATTTTCATTACATTTTTTAATTTTATTCATTTCTTATTATTCTTTCTCCCTTTGCAAAAATTGGACAAATTACTTAAGAATGTAGGATTGCATTAACATTAACTAACCTTAACCTTAGAATTAAAGCCATTTTACATAACGGATTGAATTCGATTGAGATACGTCACCTTATTGAAGAAAATGTAAATAACTCTTTATTTAAATGTATTTTTCCATATGTTTCACTTGGAAAAAAAGGACCACGACAGAGTCAAATGATACTTTTGGAGGGTATATCTTAAGCCTTAAGCTCATTGGGATACTATTTCAATAGGGTCAGTTATGTTAAATGATATGTTGACACTAACAGAGCTTGAGAGCAATAAGCTAAGTATAACTAGCTATACTAACTTGTCATTATGTATGTGAGTGTACGCATGTTTATTTGTTCATTTTATTCATGGAGCGTGTGTGTATGTGTTTACATGCATGTTATTTAGCAGCTGTGACTGGGCAGCTGCCTTTAAACGTAAAATCCATCATTAAACATGTATGATGAAGAGGAAGTTCAAGCTACCAGATTGGTTCCCTGAGGAGCTTTGACCCACTTCTTCCTCTATTAGCCTGTTCTAAATGCACACACATACTGTACACACACGCACAACAAACAACTATCCCCCCCCTGAGCTGAGTGGGAGATCAGGGCAGAGGTGCCGCTCTGTGGTATGCAAAGGTTTGAGAGTTTCACACTCCTGCAACAATTTTGATACATAATTGATACAGCGAGACAGCTGGCTTACACAAGTAGTTAAGTTGTCTTCGGTACATCTAAGGCACAAATAGTGCCGATCTGTCCTGAATTAAAAGGACAAAAGCATGTTCTTGCCTCTTCACCTTAGCTAATGCCTCCTTTCTAAAGGAACTGTGCCATTTTGTATCACCATAATTTATTGCAATAATTCAAACAACAGTAAAAGCAACTTGGTTTCTGCTATTGTAGAAATCCTTGGCAAATGCAGTCACAGACTTGTAGATTAAAACTATTCAGCAGATTACAGGCAACATGATTCGGAGTGTTTATAGACACTCTCTGTTGTATAGGAAACATGATGTGACATCAACAGAATTGAGACGTTTGTTCATAGTTCATACTTGTGACGTTGGTGAAGATTAGATCACATTTCATGACTGTAATATGCTGAGGACTGTTCACTCACTTCTACCTGCCACTTCACCTCCTGCTGTATGTCTATTTTGGAATATGCTGTCTTCTCCTGATGAAACCATTTGTCGGTGCTATGTTTAAAAAGCCTCTTTTAGTGTCACGCTCCAAACAGCTTCTTATCAAACAAACAAATGGAGGGGATATCTTATGCTTTGTAGATGTGCCGTGTCCTCCAATGAAATGTACATATTTAATACATGAACATGTGATAGATTCAGGTCAATGGTTATACAAACATACACTGTCAAATCTCTTTTTATTTCAACTACTGTTTAAATAAACCATTGAAAGACTTGTAAAATTACTTCTAATTTCATCCCAGGCTTTCTACAGGTGTGTTCTAGCCACATCTTTGTAGGGCAGTACATCGAATTGATGTATCAATTTGAATAAGTCTTTTGACAAATCTACATATATTTTTCTTGCAATTTCACAGTTTAAATCTGAAAGATGAAATGGGCCAAACGGAAGCTTTGTAGAGCAAATGAAAATGACATTGATCCTTTAAACATATACTGTATAAATATTTAGCAGGCTAACAGTAAGGCCATGCTACAGCTACAAAAATACACTTTTGTGTTCTTACTCCTCTCACCTTCTGTTGTGTGTAATGTGTAATTCTGGGTAGAATTACTGATAGATTAGAGCATGAGAAATTTATTTCACTCTCTCGCTCACTCAATTTCTACTGCTTACTCCTCATAAGGGTCGCAGACCCATGTTATTACTGAAATATATTTTGTAACTAGGTAGAGGGGCTAAAATCAGCTCCTGATTTCACAGTCACAGTGTACAGTGAAATCAAATTCCCCCTCCAGACCGTCAACTCTTCTTTTATGACATTTCTTTCATACCAGACAACATCATCTCCTGCTTAATGGCACATGATGGTTTCTTACTCGTACATTGTAAACCAAGGACTGATGTTCTCTGAAAGAAGAAAAAGTTATAAAACAAAAACCTTCTAGATGGGAGATTGATTGAATATTAGGGGAAATAGGTTAGGTTTCATTAAACTCCTGATTGCATTTTCAGGGTATTGTTGCCAGGCAACGTACCATTATTGGATATTTGGTTTAGACATGTTTGAGGCTCTGGTGATTTTCTTGATTGAGCCCAATAAAACTAATGGCTCTCTTCTCTCCTCTCTCTGTGTGGTGCATGCTGGGAGTTCCGGGTGAGAGCGAGTGTGAATGACGGCGGAAGGCGTGTGAGTGGCGCGGGGTTTGAATTTGGTTTTCCCACTGTTCACAACCTTTTTCTCCTGCATGAGGTAAGCTAGATTTGTGCCTTGATTGTGTTATTTTTGATTAGAGGGTTTTTTTTTTTCGTGTGGCTCGGGGGAATCCTAACTCCGACAGGGAGTTAGGATTGTCCCGCCGGACGGCTTTGTAACGGTGGGGGAGGTTCTGCTGGCCATTGGTGATGAGATGGGACATGATACTTTGCTTTACGCGTCACGCATGAACAAATCGGTGGTGGTTTTCTTAAAAACGGAGCAACATGTGAATAGCCTCATAGAAAGCGGTGTAGTGGTTAAGGACGTGTTTGACCGAACGGATGGCGCAGCGCCCTCAGAGGCCGATATCAAAGACGTTACGGAAGTCAGTACTGCGAGCGAGCCTCAGACTATAGTGGCGCATAAGAAAACACAGAGGGAGAGTGTAAAACGACAGGTAGATGGTAGTCAGACAGGAGCAGGTGACAAAGCTTTGCAGCCTTCCCTCGCAACAGACGTAGCTACGAAACCAGTGACTCCGACTGTATCCATCAGTCAACCATCGGCAGACACAGAGGAAATGGAATATGATTCGGAATCAGACACGTTGTCTGTGGGAGAATGTCCTGTCCTGGGCATGATTATTGACTCTGACCAAACATACTGTGTGTCCGAGAGGAGCATCATGGACAACATTTTTCTCCTTCGCGATTTGGTCGATTCATGTAATGTTTTAAATGTCAATATGGGCATTGTCTCTTTGGATCAGGATTTGATAGAGTTGATCACCGTTATTTATTTTCTGTGCTTAAAGCTTTTGGTTTTGGTGAGGGGTTCACAAACTGGATATCTTTGTTGTACAATGGGGCGCAATGCATGGTGAAGATGGAGATAGGTCTAAGTCTACCAATCTCTGTACAAAGGGGAATAAGGCAGGGCTGCCCTATTTCGGGGCAACTGTATAGTCTGGCCATTGAACCTTTGCTGTGCAGACTTAGGGGTAGTCTCGGTGGGGTTCCCTTGCCAGGGCTCTCAAGTTTGTGTCCGTCCATTGCAGTTTCTGCATATGCAGATGACCTAACAGTATTTATTATGAATCAAGGGGATGTACAGTGTCTAGAACAGAGCCTCTCCCTCTATGAGAGAGCCTCATCTGCCAGAGTGAACTGGGCAAAGAGTGAGGCACTACTGGTGGGTCAATGGAGAAGTCAGCCAACGCCCAGTCTGCCTGGTGGGCTTCAGTGGGGGAAGACAGGGCTAAAGATCCTGGGGGTCTTTCTACTGTCTGAGGAATTCCAAAGGAAAAACTTGGAGGGAGTTAGGGAAAAAGTCTGTGCTCGGTTGTCTAAATGGAAATGCTTGCTCCTACAGCTGTCGTATAGGGGAAGGGTCCTCGTCATTAATAATTTGGTCGCCTCGATGCTGTGGCATAGACTAACTGCCATAACGCCACCCAACGGCCTTATCGAGGATATACAGAAGCTAATCGTGGACTTCTTCTGGTCCGGTAAACACTGGGTCAGAGCTGCTGTTCTGCACCTTCCTGTGGCCGAAGGAGGTCAAGGACTGATTGACAACAAACAGCTGACCTACAGTGGAGGGTTGTTCATGGGGCAATAGCTATGAACAGATACAGAGCACGACTTGACCCTAACATTTCAGACCAGTCTGTTTTCTGTTCTCAGACAGAGACAGAACATTTTTATTGGATGTCCCAGGCTTTCTGTCCTGCTTTAGATTTTGAAGGGGTGGGTTCAGGGCCTCGGAGAAGTTTTCTCCAATAGTTTATTCATTTTTGGCCCAAAGTATAGTGTAAAGAAGAAAGGAATGCATACGCTGTTTTGTTTGGTGCAGCTAAACTGGCCATCTTGCTTACACGAAGAAACAAAACTCAGGCCAGTGGCAGCGTAGAACTGCTTCCGGCTCTGGAAGGTTTGATCAAATCCAGGCTAAGGATAGAGTTTGTTTGAGTTTATTTGTTATCCTTAGTTTTGTTTCATTTTGTAGAATAGTGCCTTAAGAGTGTCTTTCTGCTTTTTTTTGTATTGTGGTATTGTCCAATAAAGGGATTTGTCAAACCAAACCAAACCTTTCCTCTCCTCTGTGTGATGCTGGGAGTTCCGGGTGAGAGTGAGTGTGAATGACGGTGGAAGGCGTGTGAGTGGTGCGGTGTTTGAATTTGGTTTTTCCTTCTGTTTGGTTTTCCCACTGTTCACAACCTTTTTCTCCTGCATGATCAGGTAAGCTAGATTTGTTTTTCTTGATTGTGTCATTGGCGTTTAGAGGGTTGTTTTTTCGAGTGGGTCGAGGGAATGGCGTCCACCTCCATCCCTCCGGCAGGGAGTTAGGATTGTCCCGCCGGACGGCTCTGTATCGGTGGAGGAGGTTCTGTTGGCTGTCGGTGACGAGGTGGGACATGATAACCTTTACGCATCGCGCATGAATAAGGCTGTGGTGGTCTTCTTAAAATCAGAGCAACTTGTGAACAACCTCATAGAAAGCAGTGTATTAGTCAGGGAGGTGTTCGTGCAGGTGTCGCCGCTGTCAGCTCCATCTGTGCGGATCACCGTATCTGGCGTTCCGCTGTTCATCCCCAATGAGCTGCTGGAGAGCTAGCTCCGCAGGTTTGGGAAATTTGCCAGCGGATTCAAAACTGTCAGTCTGGGATGTAGAGATCCCAAACTGAAGCACGTCCAGTCTTTACGGCGACAGGTTTTCATATTTCTTGATTCACCCACACAGACTCTAGAGGTGTCTTTCAGAGTTAAATACGGTGACGGGTCTTACATGGTGTATGCTAGTTTTGGGCAGCTGAAATGTTTTGAATGTGGGGACGTAGGACACAAACGACATGTGTGTCCCCATAAGCAGGCGCCTGCATCCAAATCGGCTGTAGTTGCCAATTGCGATTTGACTGCGGAGGCAACAGATGAAGCCGCACCCAGCCCAGCGGACGATACGGCAGCCGGCTTAGCCGCAAACGATGCTCCAGTCGGCTCTGCGGATGGGCCTGGGTTAGCTAGCGACAAGCCACAGCTGTGGTGTGTGACAGCCAGGTGGAAGTCAGCGGAGAAACCCTACAGGCTCCCCAGGCGACGTTCACTGAAGCGGCTAAAGTAAAACCAATGCACCCAAATGTTAGAACTGATAGTCAAGTGTCAGCTGACACGGAAGTAATAGACTTTGACTCAGAATCAGACACTTTGTCTGTTGGAGTAGGTCCTAGCAGAAATGCAGACTTCTATTCCCTAGAGGAGATCAATGTGTTTCTAAATAAGACCTACAAAAAATCTGTCAAGGTTAAAGATTATTTTAGTGACACAGATAAATTCATTAAGTCAGTTGGGATACTAACCAGGCTCGTCGGCTTCGACCTTCTGGACAAAAGAACGTTTTCGCCTAAAAAACACATTACAACACGACGAAAAGCAACAGCAGCAAAGGATAAAAATGCCAAAAAAGCCAAATTGTCACAGTAACCGATCATGGTTCTCTTTTTCCTACTGTCCCCTTGTTTCCTTGTCTTGTTTGCTTCTCTCCTTACTCCTTACAATGCAAGACCTAAAAATAGGATCTCTTGACATAAATGGTGGGAGGGATAGACAGAAAAGAGCTCTATTAGCTGAGGTTTTCGCTCAGAAAGAACTAGATGTGTTCTTTCTGCAAGAAACCCACACCTTGCAAGGAGATGAAGTTGAGTGGGGTCTATGGTGGGTGGGCTCGTGGTTCTTAAGCCACTACAACAACTTTAGCTCAGGAGTAGCAATTCTATTCAGGAAAAACTGAAATGTAGTTGTTCTATCCACGACAGAACAGGTGAAAGGACGTCTCCTCATTAGTAGAGCAGAGATGGATGGAACTACATTTTGTTTTGCAAACATGTACGCACCGAATCAAGGCACAGAGAGGGTGGAGTTTTTTAATACAGTAAGAGACGTACTAAGTCAGCATCAGCAGGATGTCATCATCCTGGGAGGAGATTTTAACTGCACTATTGACTTTACCCTAGACAGAACAAGTGAGGAACCTCATCTGATGTCAGCCCAAAAGCTCAAGAGCATTATCAACCACTTGGACCTTTTAGACACTTGGAGGGTGAAATTTCCGCACACCAGACAGTACACATGGGTTAGGGTCAACAATAACAGGGTGAGCGGTAGGATTTACATTTCACAGTTTTTTAGTTCCAGATTACGTAATAGCACCATAAGTCCCGTTGGCTTCACTGATCACCATCTTGTTAGCACAGTTGTAATAGTTTCACCGGGGGGAAAGGGTAAAATCATATTGGCACTTTAACAATAAGCTTTTACAAGACAGTTCTTTCTGTCAAAGATTTAGTATATTTTGGGACCACTGGAGACTAAAAAGAGACAATTTTACTTCCTTAAAACAGTGGTGGGAAGTCGGTAAGGCTCAAATTCGTGTCTTCTGTAAGCTGTACACTACGCAATCTGCTGCCAAAGTGAGGACGGCTGTCCGGGAGCTTGAGGCAGAAATCACCAACATAGAGGAGAGACTAAGCACAAACTCAGATCCTGCTGCCAGGCACTTGCTACAGGAATGGAGGCAGGAGTTGAGCTCATTTCTGCAGGAAAGAGTGAAGGGTGCATTGATAAGGTCTCGCCTCCTTCATTTAGAGCACATGGATGCTCCAACCCTATTTTTTTTCAACCTGGAGAAGTCGTCAGCTCTCCGGAAACAGATAGCATGCCTCAAACTTCCAGGAGGGAAGGTAACATCATGTCCCAGAGAGATGAGGCAACTCGCTGGGGAATTCTATTCGACCTTGTTTTCTGAGGAGTCTTGCGACAGGGATTGTCGGGCAGAACTACTAGGGCTTCCTCAGCTAACGGATGATGAGTCAGCTTTGTTGGATTCAGATTTGACTTTGGGGGAACTAACCGATGCTGTCAGTCAGATGGCATCAGGTCGAGTACTGGTGATTGATGGCCTTTCTATTGACTTTGTAAAACACCTTTGGGACGTTATAGGTTCAGATTTACATGCTGTACTCCTCGAATGTTTGAGTACAGGTTCTCTTCCTGCCTCCTGCCGGCGTGCAGTGCTCTCACTGCTCCCTAAAAAAGGAGCCCTGGCCCTGCTCCAGAACTGGAGACCAGTGGCCTTACTATGTGCAGACTACAAAGTGCTCTCAAGAGTCTTGTCCAATAGACTTAAAAAAATTCTTGGAATTATTGTGCACTCCGATCAGACATATCAGCCTGAAAGGAGTATGATGGACAATATTTTTCTGATTTGATTGACTCAATTGTTTAAATGTGGATGTGGGAATTATTTCTTTGGATCAAGAGAAAGCTTTTGACAGAGTTGCTCACGATTACTTATTTTCTGCACTTAAGGCTTTTGGTTTTGGGGATGTGTTTATAAAATGGTTATCGTTACAGTATAATGGGGCTCAGTGCTTAGTGAAAATGGGGATAGGGCTTAGTCGTCCAATCCCCATAAAACGGGGAATAAGACAGGGTTGCCCTATATCAGGTCAACTGTACAGTCTGGCCATTGAACCACTCCTATGTAGACTGAGGAGTCGGCTTAGTGGCCAGGGCTGTCCGTTTTGTGTCCTTCCATCTCTGTCTCTGCTTATGCAGATGACTTAAATATATTCATTAACAATCACTGGGACATCCAGTGTGTTAAGGAGACCCTGTCCATCTTTGAAAGTGCCTCATCTGCCAAGGTTAACTGGGCAAAGAGCGAGGCTCTACTGGTGGGGCAGTGGCGAGGCTGTTCAGTGCCTACTTTGCCAGGAGGGCTTCAGTGGGGGAAGGCAGGGCTGAAAGTCCTGGGAGTGTTCCTTGGGACTGAAGACTTTGTGCAAAAACACTGGCATGGAGTTAGGGAAAAGGTCTGTGCTCGGTTGTCTAAGTGGAAATGGTTGCTACCCCAGCTGTCATATAGGGGAAGAATTCTTGTTGCCAACAACTTGGTTGCCTCGACCTTGTGGCATAGGATAATTGCCCTTGTGCCACCCATTGGGCTGATAGAGGACATACAGCGAGCCATTGTGAACTTCTTCTGGTCTGGGAAGCACTGGGTCAGGGCTGCAGTTCTCTACCTATCAGTGGCTGAAGGTGGTCAAGGTCTGATTGACATCAAAGCGAAAATTGCATCGTTCAGGTTATACACGGCACAGAGACTGTTATACATCTGAGGTCCATGCTGGATTAACATCTCCTGCCTGCTGCTGAGGAGAGTGGGGCGCCTGGGCTACGACAAGCATCTCTTTCTCACCCGTGTTGAGGAATTGGATTTGGCTGGACTGACACCATTCTACAGCTTCGTGCTGCATGCGTGGCAGGTTCTTCGATTGATCCATGCTGATAATGAGCCTCCAGGCATGTGGTTGCTGAAGGAACCTTTATTTAACCTTTTTTACTTTGTGAGGATCCAAGCCATGCAGTCCACCAGCCTTCGAACCAGGTTCAGAGAAGCAGGGTACACCAAACTGGGCCACTTGAAAATGTCCACAACATCCATAGAACGACTGAAAGAAACTACCAGACTGAGATCAGAAAGACTGATATACAAAGTCAGGGAGGACATTCTGATGGCTTTGCCACAGCCTCTAAGAGTCTTCGCAGAAAATGATGCTCTGTCTGACCATTGGGACAACGACTGCGAGTATAGTTTTCCTTCTCTGTTGATCACCCCAGCCGTGGGGGATTGGCAAGAGAGGCCAAATCATCTATTGTCTTTTGAAACCCCTGAACTGAGTACATTCCAGAGTGTGGGTAAGAAGGCAATTTATTGCATCTGCGTTAAGGTTTTGAACCTATTCTTATTGGCAGATTTGGGGGAATCAAAGTGGTCTGAGCATTTTGGTCAAGACTCTTCCCCAAAAGGCAGCTGGCGGTGCCTGTACAAGCTGCCCATTGAAAAAAGGGCTGCTGACCTTCAGTGGAGGGTCGTACACGGCGCAAATGCTACGAACAGATACAGAGCACGATTAGACCCTAACTTAACAGATCAGTGCATTTTTTGTTTAAAGACCAAGACTTTGCAGCACATATTTATTGGATGTCCCAGGCTTTCTGTCCTGCTTAACATTTTGAAGGGGTGGGTTCAAGGCCTCAGAGACGTTTTCTCAAATAGTTTAGGCCAATGGTAGCGTAGAACTGCTTCCGGTTCTAGAAGGTTTGATCAAATCCAGGCTAAGGACAGAGTTTGCTTATTATAAGCTGATTAACAATGTGGATGCTTTTAATGACAAATGGGCAGTGGGAGATGTTCTATGCTCCGTGCATGAAATTACAATAGATTTACTTCTGAAGAAGGTCTCTTTCTGTTCTTTGCTTTTTTTTTGTTTTATTTATTTATTTATTTGTTGTCCTTAGTTTTATTTTCACTTTGTAGAATAATGCCTTAAGAGTGTCTTTTTGCTTTTTCCTGTATTGTCGTATTGCCCAATAAAGGGACTTGTTAAACCTCAAACCTTCTCTTCTCTTTTGCGGAGCTTGAATTACTAAAAACCTCATTGTTGCTTCTGTGTTTTTTCTGCATGATGAGATAAGGTTATCTTGTTTCTTGGTGACAGACTCTGTGCTATGCAGCATTTCGCCACTGGTTGTTGGTATTGGTTGACCTGTGTCCCCTGTGTCAACCTGGTTAGGATAGTGTTCGGTCCAACCATAACAGTGGAGCAGGTATTATGTGGGTGACAGATGAATAGGGCAGTGGTAGTGTTTTTGCAGGAGGGGAGATTTGAGCATCAGGTGGTTGAGAATGGGATATCCCTGAATGGTCTGTTTGTTCAGGTATCCCCTCTGGCTGTGCCCTTGACCAAGAACAAGAGTGTAAAGACACTAAACTCATGTTCTAACTGTTTTGAATGTGGAGATGTAGGTCACAAGCGCTTTGCCTGTCTGTATAAACAGCCGGCGGTGCAGGTGGCCTCCGATTGCTCTGATCCTTTTCCTGCAGGATACACTGAGGCAGGTGAAGATGCTCAGATGAACTGATTGATTGTTGTTGTTGGCAATGTGCGGAATATGCACACGACAGTAACAGCTCTACAGTAGTTAAGGATGGTGAGACGGGTATATTGCCGGATAAGGATACTGGGTCTGTGGCAACCTTACTTCCTTGTAGTTACTGTAGGTGTAAAGTAAAGATGATGAACAACAAAACACAGATTCTGCATCAGTTGTAGAGTGTGGTAGTAGTGGTGATTTGTATTGTATTGATAAAAGAAAGGGGTTCTTGGATAAGACTTTTATTGAAAGTTAAAGATTGTGAATGAAGTTACAGAAAAGACTTGATGTGACCTTTTTGCAATAAACCCATAGACAGTGAACAGTAAGAATCAAACCTCACTTAAATTACTGCAGGATGGAACTTTTTGTCACGGTTTAATCAGTTTATGGAGGTGCAGAAAGACTGACTTTGACTCAGCCAGTGATGAGAGGTCTTCTACGTATTGTTGGTTTTCTGTTTATGTTACGTTGTGTTCTCTGTTTGTCATTAGTCTGCCACGAAGTCTGTCACGCTCCACGTCCCCGACCTCAAGCCTTTGTTTAAACATCAAGCAAGTGTCTAGTCAGGTTTTCATAGTGAATTGTTAGATCCTGCTTCTGCATCGTTTTGTGTTTTTGTTTCTGTCTTATTACCACTGAATCTTTAGATCCTGCATTAGGCAGCATCTTGTGTTTTCTTTTCTTTCCTAAATTTTGAGTTTTCTGTTTGTTTAAAAACTTCAATAACGACCTCGTTATTTGAGTTTGAGTCCTCTCCATCTTGACCATCTTGTGTTTCCTTATCTTTGGAAATACAGTAGACTGCAGTTTCAGGAATAGATGGACTAACAATAGACTTTTTTTTCTCTTTTTTTTAACCTACATGGAGCAGTAGCTATGATCAGACCAGGCCATGTTAGGACCTGACCTGACCTTTTTTTCTCAAATGTTTGTTCGTTAGTTTATCTGTTTGCTGGTTGTCCAAGGCAGAAAGGTTTACTTGGTTTATTACAGGCTTGGTTTGATGATTTTGATGACACTTTATTAGAGTTAGTTATTTTTTGGTCCACAGGAAACATCACATGTACAGAAGCATCTTGTGCTTTTTGCTGAGAAACTGGGAAAATTGATATTGAGTTATCTAAAAGTGTTTTTTCAGCAGAGTTGGTCAGTCGTTTCATTCAGCATGTCCACTGTCTACAGAGTTGTGCTTCCAGGCTATTATAAGAATGAACATGGAACCTTTTTGCACTTTGTTTTTAGCTCATTGTAGTGAGTGCTAATAGTTCACATCTTTTAACCCTGTGTATTTTGCAATAGACAAAACAGCTCTTAGAAATAAGAAATTGCGTCTAAGTTTAACGTTTAGTAACCATTTTAGTAACTAAAGTATATGTATCTGCCACTGTAATGGTTTGTGGATGTTTCACAATAGTGTTCATTCATTAGTTGTTACTACAAACTATTTTTTTAGACATGGTCAATCAAGGGAATATACCATTACAGTATTATGTAATCATCATCATGCACCTGGTCTCCAACCTTTACGTACAAGAATAATTTCGGACCAGTATAAATAACTAAAATAAGGGGCTTAAAAAAAAAAAAAAAACCTCACTGCTCCCCTGAATTAGTAGGAGCCATGAGCATGTTTGCAAATTTGTTATTTCACTCCAAGGTGTACTCTCATGTGATATTATGGAATACACGTACCCTACACACACACAGACTTTACTTGGTTTGGCCGCACAAGTATAAGCTCACTAATACTAACAAGGTTCAAAATCCAACTAGGCCATTACACACTTCTTCTAAATATCGCATCTTGAAACAGACAAAGAAACACAGAACTGTAAATTACTGCTTACTGTGTGCAGGAGACTAGCTACCTTAACAGAAACAAACTGGAAATCAAAATCACTGCCAGGACCCGAACAACTAAGAGTAACACTAAGCTAATACTAAGAAAAGAATAAATAGAAAAAGAATATTAAGCACAAACTGTTAGAAATCACTAGCAGGAAAAAGCAAGGGTAAAAACAGTAAGTGCTACAAACCTTTTTTTCAGGCTCACGATTGTTTTTACAAGTACAACTTATTATGTGACACTTCTTTGACCTCGAATGAGTGCATACTGTCTATCCCTGTGTATAAGTCAGTCAACACTTTTGTGACAAGCAACAAAAAACAAATATTCCAGTTTCATTTTCAAATAGTTAATATTTATCCTATTTCTTTAAAGGTCTGTTATGAGCCATGTGTTTCCAGTGTTTGTGACAGTCCAACCATCCAACCTCTGAAGGGCACTGTCTTGTCTACGTGTTCTGTGTGTTGTGGTGTCACTGCCTTAAGATAACTGAATTGGCGCTATATAAATAAAACTGAATTGAATTGAATTATATTTTTTCAGGATAAAGAATATTGGACCTGGATGTCTCAATAAGGTGTCTGTATACAGTATTTTCTTCGTATATATATCCACTTTGGTATGTAATGTAAATAACTGTGATATCGTTATAGTAATAGTTATCTTAAAAAAACGCAGCGAGACCTGCCTGCCCTCACCCACATGCATAAAATAAAACAACCTTCTATGTGTTTGAAAGACACACAGCGAAGGTTTTTACTGTTAGATTCTCTTCAATTCACCAAGACAGCTGGGTTAGGCTTAGGCACAAACAGGGTTAAATTAATAATTAGCAGCTATGTGATTGCTGGAAGTGCCCAAATTATTTCAAGAATTAAGATGACAAAAAATGTAGCACAGTCTTCCATGACAATCCCCGATAAGTGCTGTAATTCAGCAGAAAGGAAGTCAGGTTTGTGGTAATCTAAGATAAATCATCTGATTTGGATGATGTGCATGAATTCAGACCTTTACTAGCCAATTAGAGTTTAATGTAGCCACTAATAATACCTCTGTGTTAGACACCTTACACTCACAGCAGTTCGTCCTTTATGCATATTTGCACAAACTCATCCAACCCTACCACAGATTTATTATAACCTCCCTTAACCTTTTTTTAATTATAATTGTCCACTTCCTTTAGTGAAGAGTGAGCTTACTGATTATTGGAGCTCCTGAATCCAATTAACCGCAACCAGATATACAGAGTTTAAGCCTTGCTGCCTTGATTGCACCCTGTAAGAGGACTTGAAAAGCAGAGACACCCTGTGGCTTCAGAAAATGCTCTAACAAAGGTAATTGAATGAAGCCGCAGGGTGGTCTGGGCGGCTTTACTTTATTTTAAAAGCCAGGCTTAACAAGAAAGGAGCAACAGACCTTTAATATTTTTTTCTCACCACTTTAAAAAGGAATACAATTTGAAAGGACACTGGTCAACATTGGATGCAAGCAAGGTTAATATATGTATAAAAAAATACTTGCTGTACAGTAATTTTTTTTTTGTTTTCTGTTGGTCATAAAACACATTTCTTAGTTGTTTGGTGCATCAAAGCTCTGGTTCTGTTCTGTCTAGCTGTGCCAGCCCAGAGCACCAGCCCTGCTTTGTAACAGGAGGCATGCTCGTCTCTTTATATAATCTCTCTTCTGTTTTCAGTTCATCTGCCTGATGCCCAGCGCAGAACTGCTCCTTATACCTGTCTCATTTCACAAATCAGTTGGTCCTATAATTACATGAAGCTCAAAGTGAGAGTAGCATACTGTCATTGGACATTTGAGTTTCCTAAAAGTCCTAAAATGAAGTGATTTCAAAGCACAATATACAGGCATGAATACTAATATATTAGTATTCTCTTCTCACTCTTTTATTTGAAAAAATTTGCCTGTTGAAGATGAGTCTACAAATTCTCAGGTTTACTATTTTCAAAGAGCTTTAACACCATGTGACCACATTTCTTACACATATTTACTACATTCAGAAACATCCTTTGTGATCTATATGTGCTCCTCGTTAATATAAGACCAGATCACTGACCTTGTGAAAACTTATTGCATTAGCACGGGCCAAAATCTATCAGGAATGAAAAATCTTCTGTGTGCAGTACACAGACAAGTTCACAGCCATTTGCTTTGCTAGGAACACCAGTGCTTTCCATAGCGTCATTGACAATGTAAGCTACCAGTTCGTTCTGTTTTATATGTTGAGACCTACTCTGTGTTTTATAACATACAGTGGCACTGGTCACAGACTGACTACATTGACATTTTGCTGCTACTGAACCTTTGATTAACAGATGCTCAGTGAACCTGTAACATTTGCAAGGCATTGTGCTATAAGGACAGTCTGATGAATTAAAATATTCAGACAGCAACTGACAAATTAAATAATGTAAAAAGAAAAACAAAAGAAACCACTAATTAACATAGATACAAAGAGACCAGTCACTTCCGTGATCCTAGTTCTCCAAAAGCATCTGACCTCAGCACATAGTTTTTGAAAAGCGGCTTTAGAAGACAGTGGCAAACATTATCAACAAGAATCATCTGTCAGACTCTGCAACCTGCTTTTACCCAGCAATTAAAGAGAGAAACCACTTTGTGGATAAGGAGTAAAAACGCTTTTGCCGTCTGTACTACAAAATGTGTCTGTAAATAGATACAGATGTTTCTTCGATGTGTTATTTGGGCTCTGACCTTCTCTGCTTTCTTCTAACATGCTTCAGTAATAATGTACCCAATGCATTCTCTCTGGGAATTCCTTCAAGACTGAAGAGCATCTCAGGTGACCTCGTCATCAAAGCAAAGGGTGGCTATTTTGATGAATTTAAAATATTAAACATGCTTTGAGTTATTTCACACTTAATTCTTCACTACATAATTTCATATTGTATATATATAGGTTTGCATACAGTGAGAATTTGCAATGTAAATAGTAATGAAAACAAAGAAAAACCATTGAGAATGTGTATCATTTGACTGGTAATGTATATAAATGTATATAAATACCAAACACACGCAATGTTTGCATGCACAAAGCCGTCCGATTAAAGGACCACAGCTAACATTTGACTGCTTTCTTATTCTACTCTAACTGCTACATCCACTACAGTTGCAGAGCACTAACTCAACTTAGAGCAACCTTTGGACATTTATAGACAAAACTTATTTCTCTGTACATTTCAGTTCTGTGCTTGATCATCACCTTGTCCTGATGTAATTCCTGTCCTGTTTCTCCAGTTTCTCATGCCCCCCCCCCCCCCCCCCCCCCTCACTTTGCTTATGTATGTTTTATTGTTTCCTAGTGTCCATGTTGTCTGTCTAGCCATGTTCTTGCCATGTTTAAATTGCTTTGTTTAGGGAAGCACCTTGTTTATTGAGAATTAATTTAGTAGAGTATCTTGTTGGGAGAGTTACCCTGTTTCAAAGGGCCAGTCTTCCTTTGTTTGTAGGCAGGTTTGAATAATATTTACTTTGCCCTACTGTTTTGAAGGAGTCTTAGCTATCTTAGTGCCCATGTAGTGTGGTTGAGTGTTTTCTTTATTAAAGTGTCACTTACTAAGTCCTCTTCAAAGTGAATAGGACTGTATACTGTACTGTAATATACACAAATAATGCATCTCCCATGTTTAAAATAGGTTTTGTTGTTGGGGACAATAATGTCATGGAGGAGACATTACAGTGACGGTGTGATGATGTAATTATTCCAAATAAATTAAAAAGTAATGTTTCATTTCTTGGAGTACTGCTTACAGTACTAATCCCACTCCCTCTCTTCATTCATTCTTTAAAGCCTTCGTTTACATGCACTTACTGTAAGAAATCTTGTCACTGAAAATCTGTGCATACAGCGAAAGCCACTAACAAGTAATCTGATTTCTCCTCTTCCACTGGCTCAATTAAGGAGCCAGATGTTCCGATTTTGAACTGTCTAGACACAGAAAAGACTTGTTTCTTGTTTTAGCAAAGCTGACGGGCAGTGTAGTGAGAGATGCGTGTACAGACAGTCACAACCTTCCATTTCACAGCCCAAAGTCTTTTTAACAAGTTATTGGGACATCCTACTGAGGAGTTAACAGTACAGTAGGAAATGCATGGACAGGTTTTTCAGTGTCCCTTTGAGACAGGATGCAATACAGTGTCTTCAGGCAGATGATTGCACTTCTAGGGATTTTTTGAATGATAACTTCAAGACTCCTCACAGTCGATCCATGGGCCAGCACTAGAGGTTAATACTGATTCCAACAGAATAGGGTCTTCCAGCAGGCAAAAATTATTCAGTCATTATATGCTATATTTTAAATGAAAATTTAAGCTAAAATCTGAATGTGAATCATGGTGGTATTAAGAGCAGAGGAAAAAGCTACTTTGTCCTGCTAAATAAACTTGGACAGTCTTTCTCCTTTGTGCATCAACTACCTGAACACTGTACCTGACCAATGCATTGTTCCAGTATTACGCAGGACTGTTTTACTCAAAATGTAAAGGTTTAATGATGGATTGGATTGGACCATTTCTCCAAAAGCTTCTGTTGTCTAATTATTTTCATTGTATTGGCATTTAAAATTACTACAGCAAACCAGTCAATTGAAATTACACTAGTTGTTGTGGAGTCCCGCTAATTTAGACATATCTCACCTAACCTGGAAAGAGCATGTGTACACAAGGCTCTTTGTGCTTCTAGAACCACACCCTCCACATTAGTCATCATTCATTAATAGAGGAAAATGAGAACAACCACAGGTTTCTTTTGAGTACTGTAGCCTTTCTGACTAAGAGTCAGAGTTCTGTTGAGTCTGCTTCAATCCCAACATCAATTCACAAATATCTTTCCAAATAAAATTATAACAATTAGAGAAAAGCATTGATCACAGCCTCACACACCGTCCATGTTTAACAGCAGTATATTTGTTTGTAAGACTTGTCTTAGCCTATGTTTCCTCAAATATATCAGTCCTTAATTAACCTAAACCATCAACATGTTTTATAGGCCCCACTTTGAGAAATATTTTACGTTTTATCATCATGCACAACAGGACTCTTTCTATAAGGCTATGTATCCTGGCTTTCAACGTTGCTATAGTCAAACTTTTGCTGAAATAAACCTATTTCTGAATTAGGGGTTTTAGCAATGAGCAAAAAAAAAAAAATCTGTTGCAAGAGAATTATTTCACCATCTGCAGAGGAAAAAGATCCAGTTAGAATTTAGAGTACTTACAGCACTGGTGAAAGCAACTAACAATCTTATCTTAGCTTCATAATTCTTATTCTTAACGTAATATTATTAGGAGACACTAGATACATTTCCATTGCTATGAAGATGATACCCAGCAATATTTATCCAGAAAGCACATGAAACAAACCAATTTATCAAACACTAAAGCTATAAAGCTTAATTCATCCGCTACACAGTACAATCCAACAATCGGGTGCAGTTTACTTACCAACAGAATTTCTGATTGGTACTGGTACCATCTGGTAATCATGCATCATTTCAGGACACACACATGTGCAGTTTATGTTTTTCTTCGACATTTGCAGAGAAACAACAATGATAACTTAGTTGTGAACTGAATATAACTGTTAGATATCATGTTTTTCAGATTAAAATTTAAAAGGTGAACACCAGGAATAAGACACACACTTATGGGTGCTACTGTTGCACTTAAATAAAGAATTCAACCAAACAGTATTTCAACAGTGTAGTGACATGAGTTGCAGTTTTGCAGTGGAAGCAGGCAGCAGGTGATCAACTGAAGATAAAATTGAAATCAAATCCAGTGTTTATGGTGTTTATTCATTTCAGTAATAACTAGCACGATAGTACACAATAAATACCTGAGGTTATAACATGATTTTCAACTGCCGCTTGAGGTCACTTGTTACATTTCTTTCCTTTTTGCTTTGTGGATGGTTGTGATCACTTGTAAAATACGACATGCCTTTACCAATAAATAAAATCAATGGACATACCGAAATTATTGTGCCAATTACACGATTTCATAATAAGCCAAATGAATCTCACTCAGTAGTGATTGTTGTTTATTTTTGAAGGCTGTCTTCAGAAATTTAATTAGTGCTGCTATTGTGCATTTGAACGCCTCTGAATCACGTAAATGTGTGGCCATCTCTATTTGGTTATATATTTGGACAATTCATAAGAGGAATTTGATTTTTTTCCTCCAAAATTGTGCCTGCAGTGAATAAATGTAATACTTCTCATTTACCATTCTGAGCAAACACAGTCTGTCCTCCCCAAGGAGCCAGGATGTTTCTGCCAGCACTGGCAAAGCTGTGTTCACTGTTCACTGAGTATCTCTTTCCTCCATTTCTAGATGTATCGGTGAGCCTGTTGTCCCTGCTGGTGACCACCTGTGGTCTTGTTCTCTTCAGCGTATCCCTCTTTGTCTCATGGAAGTTGTGCTGGGTACCGCTAAGTGGCCGTTTCCTCCCAGATGTCCTCAAGGGGGCGCATTTTCTGGGAGGAGACCAACAGCCTGTCCTCACTGAGGTAAAGGGGAGAGAGTTAAAAAAACAAACAACAAAAGTTTAATCTAAGAGTCATATTTTGTTATATTACAGATCGTACACTAACATTTATCGTTTTGACTCCTAAAGATTTTAAGGGATGGCTCATGTTTTTATTTTATCACCTTTAAACCAATGTGCAAATTGAGATGTCATCAGAATGTGTCAATTTCTTCATATCCAATAGGCCCATAGTTATAATGTTCCAAGTAATGTAAACAAATACAGACAGAATGTTGATGTCCGGTGTAAATGAGATCTTGAAGTGACTTTACAAACCTGAACAATAGTTCACACACACAGGGAGTTACAATATACTTTCAACTTTGGAAGTTGAAAGTATATTGTAACGGCTTAATAGCAGAAAGTAAACCTTGACATCCAAACTCTTGGATATCTAGAAATAAAAGTTGTAGAGGTTGTATCTCTGATGGCGACAAACAAGCTTTCCCTTTAAACCAGCAATAACTAATACATTTAAGTCAAGATACATAAGACATGACATATTGTCTCCCAGCTTACATATCAGTCTTTTGTTTATACATTGTTGTTGTTGTTGTTGTTTGCCATGGCCTGCACATCAGCCCTCATTGGCATCTCGTGAAAGTTGTGAGTTTGAGTTTTTATTTCCAATTCACGTTGGCTCAAGTCACAGGAAAACCAAGTTGCAAGTGCGAGTTTTTAGCTTGACCTATGTGTTCATTTGTATAGAGTCAGGTAACAGCCAATGGCAGCTTTAGATCAACAGAAACTAGATGGGAGGGTTTCAAAGTTATATGGTGCAATAATAGTGAGTGTGGAAGAAAGGTAGTTTGTTTTGGTTCTCAAAAGGCATCTGAAATTACTTTTCTTAGCTCATCTTAGGGATAATTCACCAACTCAGAGAACAGTCCAGGGGTGTAAAGGTTTCAAGCTGTGCATTTTAACTCTAAAGATTATTTGGGAGAAAGATTCCTTTTGATGTTGTCATGAGATAGCGGCTTTTCAAAATTTCAAGAAAGGACACGTTAAGCAGAAAATTGTCAGTCAACTTCATCTTTCAGAAGAGAAAAACAACAACAGCAAAATGCGTAAAGGCCGGTGGCAGTTATGTGGGAAACGTACAAAATAAAAGAGTGGGGTTATCTGTTTTATTTCTTCAAAAACAAATGTACTACTAGACTTGTTTGCCACCGCCTTTATTTCTTCTCTCCCAACTGTTAGGTAACAGTGTATTTGTTTATAGAGTGCTCCTTTGAACTCTTATGAATATGATTGGATTTCTCCTGAGTCTGACTTCAGTAATTCCCTATTTTTATATTTGGTCTGTTCATCTGTTCACAGATAAAAATGTAAAAGGAACAAAATTCAGATTTTTTCTTTCAGTCTAAATGCAATGTTAAACTAGTCACCTCTAATTTTACAGTATATTTAACACAAAGACATGCGAGTGTTATTGATCTGCTCATTCTCAACAGGAAAGCCTATACTATACATGTTTCCTGAAATGGAAGCCGCAATGAGCTTCCTATAATGGCAAAGGAAGCAATGTACTGAGCTGAATCAAACAGAAGATTAACTGCAGTGATACAGGAACAAGCCTGCATTTTCAAATCTTTAATTGTGTTAAGAACATAACCACTGTTGTGTTGATTATGTATCTAGGCCAGTGTTTCAACAATGATATTTTAATGCGGTAAAGTAAACAACACTGATGTCTGCTATGCAGGTGGATGGGGAGGAAAGGGAGTACAGCGAAGATGGCTGTGTGAAGGAGCCTTCAGGGCCACCATCGGCTGTGGCTGTCCCAGAGTCTGCTCTAAAGATAAGCCACACATCACCCGACATCCCACTGGAGACGCAGGCCAAGGTGGAGAAAAACCATGCCCACACTCTGGCCAGGGATAGGGTCCAGAGACAGATCACTGAGCCTACCTCATCTGTACGGTCAGTACATATCAACCGCTGAAGCTAGTGTCCAAGTTGTGGTGTTGAACGAAAACAGTCACATCACCTAAACTGAACAAACAAACAAGACTGAAACAAACAAATTCAGGCAAAATTGAAAATGTGCATGAAAAAACCCTGTCTGCTGTCAGAGGGATTGCAACTTACTGGACGGTACACATCTTACTAAAGTAAAATAATAAATGCTTAAATGAACACAGCGGCTCATTGAGCAGTGAATCAAGCCAATAAACATTTTAGACTGATTTTATTAGTTTTAAATTTGTCCTTTACAGACACAATTCCATCCGGCGTCAGATGAACTTGTCCAATCCGGACTTCAACCCAGCTCAGTTCCAGCGCCAGGAGTCTTTGTCTGGCTTGGGCCGAATCAAACCAGAACTCTACAAACAGCGCTCAGTGGATGCTGAAGACAGTCGTCGTACTGACAGCTGTGGGCGTCTCCACTTTATCCTGAAGTTTGACTTTGACCTGGAGCAGCTGATCGTAAAGATCCACAAGGCCCAGGACCTTCCTGCCAAGGACTTCTCAGGGACCTCAGATCCTTATTTAAAGATCTACCTGCTGCCTGACCGCAAAAACAAGCACCAGACTAAAGTTCACCGCAAGACGCTCAACCCAGTGTTTGATGAAGTGTTTCTCTTTCCAGTAGCGTACAGTGAGCTGTCAAATCGAAAACTACACTTCAGTGTCTACGACTTTGACAGGTTCTCACGGCATGACTTGATAGGCCAAGTGGTGGTGGACAACTTCCTGGATCTTGCCGACTTTCCACGGGAGACAAAACTGTGCCGAGACATACAATATGTAACCTCGGTGAGATACCAGCTTTTATTCATTTCTTTATGCCACCGTCTTTCTCTGTTTCCTAAATGTCCATACAAACATATTGCGTCTTTACATCACAGACATTTGCTACATGTTTGCTAAAACTACTCCTGCTGGGGCAGATCTGCTCCTTCCTTCAGTCTGGCCACAAACAGCAAACAGAAGGAGCTGTATCAATAAACCTGGATCTCATTTCCCCTCCAAGTGCAACACATCTGTGCTTTCTCAAGACAGAGACATAGAAATATACTTAGACACACTTAATGTTTAATGAAAGCAGTAGGAGACACTTGGGGGTAGTGACCCAAATCTACACTGGCATAAGACTGAGGCTGGTTTGACAGAGATACGGTGACACTCTCTATATTACATTATTCACAGGGAAAAATCCTCAGCGTTAGTTCACAGAGCTACTCAGTAAGGAAGTTAAATCCTTGTGCAAGGGAAATCCTCATGGTTCGGCTTTTTTGGACTCTTGGCTGCTGTGGCTCAGTTTGGAAGTTTGGGACTGAACACGATGAAACAGTGCCAGTGAGGTCAGGCAAGTAACTATATGTCATAGTTTATGGATGATCATAACATTTTATTAGGTACATGATACAACACATTATCTACCAGGTGAATTATCTACAACTGGTAGGTAATACTTGCACCACATAAACAGTAGATGAGAAGAAATAACAGCAGATGACAATAATAATCTAGATAAGCTTGTAGTTGGTTTAATTATCTTGAGTTTCCCCTGATGATCGTCATAGTATCTTGTTCTCCGTGATGAAGCAGATGTATTACCACCTTTGCTTGAATGTTACAGTTTTTTGTACTACTAATGGCTTCATCTTGTTGCTTCATCTTGATTCCCTTCTGTTTAATTCTCATAACTATGAACATAATAGAACTTTTAGAAGGAACAAACAATCTTTCTTTCACGCAGAGAGTCAAAGTTTCTTAACAAAATTGCTTTAGACAGTTTACATAAAGAACTTATCAAACACTCTTGAAATGTTTCTTGTTAAAGAATTTAATTTCTCAGAAGGCTGCCTGTTTTTGTTTTTTGTCATGCTAAAGTTGTTTTATCGGTCCAGTACCTTTAGTCGTGAGCATGGAAGGTCTGATATTACAGTTACTAATTGTAGGGTATGTTACAGTATGTTTGTTCTTCTGTGCCTTGACAATTCATGATTAGAGGAAAAGAAGTGTTTGGGGTTAATCTTTGGAGACTAATGCTGTTAGTTAGACCTAATTACAAAGCCAGAAATAGGGCTAATCAATCAGGGAATAATGGATTCCAAGGATTCGCTGTTGCTCCATTCTGTGTATTTTTGTCAACGCAGCAACGTGTTTTAGAACGTAAATTTTAGAACGTGTGATACTCGTTAAACACACTGTAAGTCCACATACTAAGGATATATACTCATCTGGCCCATCCCGTTTTGTTTCTGTACCATATTTCTTTGCTTACTCTTTGACTTGGCTCTTGTCCTTTGTTCTGTGTTTGTTTAAAATGAGAACGGCTTTTTTCCAAGCTTTCATAAGATGCTTGGCAGGTAATGAATCGAGATTTTACAGCAATTCTGGTACTGGGGGTTTCCACTCTGCTCGTCATTTAAGAGGCCATTACAGGTCGGTCTTATTAAGCCCTCTGGTATTGCTACCATCTAAGTAATTATTCTTTATCTGGACCATAATGTTGTTGATTCACAAAGACCTTCTACCAAGATTCCAGCTAAATGAGGCCAGCGAAAATGGGTCAGAAGATCCTCAAAGGCATCAAGTTTGTGAACTAAAGCTGTCCTGTCTCCTGTGTCCAAGTCTGACAAATCCACTTTCTAACTATAATCCCTTATTAATCACTCATCAACCCAGTGCAGCCTGTAATTAATGACGGAAACTCCTGGACTTTGGGATGTACTTACCTTGAAGAACTTTTTTATTTTTCTTAAAGTTTTGAGAAAATATTGGACACCATGACTGATTATTGATTATAACATTCACAATAATAGCATTTTCTGTTATTTGTAACATACAGTATTAGATGTTGCAGTTAATTAGAGAATATTACTATAACTATCACCTAAATACTACAGGAATCTGGATTTGAATGCTTAGGTTTGGCCTTCTTTTTGGAAATCTGTCTATACTGTACACGCAACAAATTTCTCCTCTTGGTCTTATTTTGGACCCATGGTTCACCTACAGTATGTGCAGCATGACTGTGTAGTGGTTAGCGCTGTCGGCCACGTGCCAAGTACACCAGCACTGAATTATAAGCGACTGTTGTTATGCTTATTTCTGCGGCACAATGGGCAAGGAATTTGGCAAGCAAAAGGCAGGACATTATTTTACCGTAAACGTACACTAATCCTCGTTCTTTACATTAAACCCAAACCACAAACTCTCACTAACCTTGACCGTGATGCGGTGTATTTTCGTCCTTTGATAATTTAATTACATTTACAAGCATATCTCAATTAAGAATCAGTTTTGTCTCGCAAATGAGGTTGAACATGCATGTGCAGTAGTGATTCTGTCATTGGCCATTTGTTCTGAGGTCATGTTAAATTCCACTAATCTTCTGTTAAACTCCCCATCTGTCCCTGTCTTTTATGAATAAAATTACTTTCAATGTGAATGTACAGGTCACAAACAGAAAAGTTTGGCTTTCGCAACATCTAAAATTTGACTTTCCATCCAATCTATAATTATTTGATTTTGTTTCTGTTCATATGTGTGAGTGTCATCTTATAGTTTAGTATTTTTCATCCATCTATTAATCCATTTATCCATCTACAGTATGATGGCGGTCTAAAGAAAATTATAAATGTGAACTATCTACTTGCCGCCTCTCACTGTCCTCAGCTGATCTAGGTTACATCCCATGGGATTACAGGAAGGGACCCAACTGAACTAGCCCAGTCTCCAGTCTGTTTGCATTAATCATGTCTGCTGGCACAGCCTGAAACCACCTGCGACCATATTAACTACACTGTACAGTAATGTACACATATTTTTGAACTACTGTATTGTAAATTTAAAAACAAACAAAACAGAAATAGATAAAAGAATTGAGTTCATGTAGGACCGCTGATCTGTAGCTGATGAGTCTGTAGCACTTGTTTACTGTTCAGATTGGAACATTTTGTTACTTTTAAGTCATTATTCCCATCATCCATCATTTATATTATTTTTATTATTTCTGAGAGTGTGGTGTCCTACCAGCATAGATAATCAGCCTCTTTGTAAACATCCTTTTCACGGCTGATTTCTGTTATAAACTAAGGAACTATTAAGTCTTGTGTCTCTGTTTTGAACTTTAGTATCCATTCACTCCACTGGCTGATAGCCAACTTTCCACGTTTCCTTAAAGGGCATGGAAAAGAAGATGGCACCAAAATGAAGTAGCATTTTATCATAGATAGATATATCGCAAATATCGTAGCATTTTTGTTTTGTTGGGGAGTTAACCATTACATGTTTTGTAAGCACTTAAGTGATGATGATGGGGCGGCAGTGGCTCAGAGGTAGAGCTGTCGCCCACCAATCGTAGGATTGGGATTCCCCCAGTCATGTGCCGAAGTGTCCCTGGGCAAGACACTGAACCCCAAGTTGCCCCCGGTGTGTGAATGTGTGTGTGAATGGGTGAATGTGACGCAGTGTCAAAGCGCTTTGAGTACCGAAAAGCGCTATACAAATGCAGACCATTTACCATTTACCATGATTAACTGCGGTTCACCAGTCTACAGTAACAAGCTGGACATGTTCGAGTTTGGAGCACAGTTGTCTTTCTTTATTAACTCTGTATTAAGTGAATTTTTATAAATGACTCGTTCATTTCTATTAGTCTGAGTCGGTGTATCATCTGTCATTCAAAGAGATGTTTACATGTGTATGTTGAGTGCATGCCGATAGTCATTCCTTTTTCTAGCTTGTGCAAATTATTTAATGATTTTAGTATTTTCTCGCTTGTTGCTTGGGTAAATGAAGTAAATCTACCCGTGGACGTCTTGTTCCTGCCGACTTTCTCCTCTGCTGAAGATTTTCTGCTGCTTAGAGACACTGTAACCTACAGCTTCTGCAGGGAATGTCAATGTTATTGACTTGAGTCTGATTAGTCTTTAATTAGGGCCTTGATAAATGGGGTCAACATGTGAGTATGCAGTGTGTGTATGTGTGGTTTATTCAGTGAAGGAGGCTCCCATTTCCCAACACTGACAAATGGTAGCATATAACAAGCACTCATCCTCCCATTTGCCTTATTGACTAAATTAGAAATATGAAGCTCTATATGTCCATAGTGGGTTACATTACAGGGCCAGCATACAGTACCCATATAGAACCCATTCACACACACAGTTCTGTTTTAGATGGTCTGTCATGAGTGGTTACTGTCATCATTGTTGTGTTCCCACTTTCCCTGGCATTGCTGCACAGTTTCATTTGTTCTTTAAAAGATACCGTTTGTGTGTTTTTTGACGAGTCTGATGATATGAATACAGTATGACCTGGCTATCAATAGCTCTATGACGCTCTGCATGAGCAACCATCTAAATTAAAACCATGCAGCTTGTTTCCAGTTTGTATGATAACAATCGCGACAGTACAGTTTAATGTGTACTGTATCAGTTTAATCTAAGAGATGCAATCTATTATCCATATTATTGTGAGGGTTATGCATGATACATCAAATATTCAGTTTCATGTAGCACTGTGCTGTAGCGTCCACACGGTTTAGTTTGTAACTGCCTCTCTACTCAGAGTTGTGAAGGATTTAGCCTTTAGTCTAACCTGATTCTGCCACAGTACATTCATCTACATGTTACAGCCTAGACAGTGGATTATTTACTTCCACCATGTTCATCCAGGCATGTATTGTAAATTTACTGTTGACCCTTTGTTTAAGTGAGCTCAACAAATTCTTGGTATACTTTACTTTTTTTATATATAACATTTTACGTAACTTGTTTTGACTTTTGTGACTTAAATTATTAAAATCATCAAGATAAGACAAAGTAAGTCGTTATCCCAGCTGTCATTTAGGCAGGTACATCCTGAGAGGATGTCAGTCCATCACAGGGCCACAAACACTCACGCTCACACTCACACCCATGGGCAATTTACAATCTTATCTTGACTGCATGTACCTGGAGAAAGCTCACGCATACACAAACGCCACTGCAACTCTAACGCAGTTTAGAGAAAACGGCAAGTAACTAAGAATATATAAAAAAAACAACATGCTTTATTAAGAGCATTTGTTTTGTTACAAGAGCATATAGTATGAATCATATGAAGTTTAAGTTGTAGCTCTTGTGTAAAGACTTAAAAAGTCTTTATGACCGTGTGACTTTCTATCAGATAATGTACGACGAGGAGTTTTTAACAAAACCCTGGTTTTGTAAGCATGTGTCTGACGAAAGCGTATCATCTAAAAGGTGTTTTATCATGACACCTACTGTATCAGGGACTACTGTAAAAGACCTAGTTTCTCTTTTCTGCTCTTTTGGTTTACAGCACAAAGGGAAATTGTTTCATGACATCAAACCCTCAAACTTTTGATTAATCTTTTCTGTCACAGCTTACACAGAACCATCCTGACTTAATATCTCTAGGACTTAGTCATATAAATGTGTGACGCTCCAAAGAATTGCACTGGAGTTAGACTGACCCTGTTGTTTTAAAGGCGGCAAAAGAGAAGCTTGTGGATAAAGCCTAGGTGTTCCCGAGGGACGGAAGGTGCTTGATTTATAACCGGAGAAGATGGACTGCTCACACTGTCTCACTGCTTTGTTGGGGCGCTTTAGAGCACTGATCCGATTTCATTGGTCGAGCAAAAGTAACCACAACCTTGACCGCAGGCTTGATTTGAGTGCTCATAAGTGTACTGATCAGCACCATAGTCTCCAAACTTAAGTGTGTGTGTGTGGTTGTGATGGGAGATCACATTTTACGCAGCACGCGCGGAAGAGCTTGTGACTTCACAGGCTGTGTAGAGCATCTGCTAGGCTGTGTATATCTCTGTGCCTTCCTTTGTGCGCCAGAATTCACACGAGCTAGGCAGACATCATAAGCTGTACATCATTAATGCTCGAGGCTCAAAGCAACACTGCTGATACGGTGTCAGAGGTATGATGAATGGGCTCATCACAGTCAGAATGGCATGGCTCCTTCCCAAACAACGCAGTCTGTGTGCTTGAGCACTCTTTGAATGTGTGTAGATGCTGACATCT
Source organism: Macropodus opercularis (assembly GCA_030770545.1). NCBI lineage: Eukaryota > Metazoa > Chordata > Actinopteri > Anabantiformes > Osphronemidae > Macropodus > Macropodus opercularis. The sequence continues at coordinate 3,368,635 of CM061094.1, read as the reverse complement.
ATGATGAATCAACTCATTTTGTTCAATTTGATTTACAGAGATTTCGAGCTGAAGACCCACAGCAACAGCGATAGAGTGTGTGTCTGTGTGTGTGTGTGTGTGTGTGCGGGGGCAAACCCCAGTTAATCCTAATCATCTTGAGACAGGGCAGTTATTGATGTCTAAATTAAACAATCACTTCACAGTTAAACCTCTACGTCTTACCTGTAACTATGGTTTCTAGCTAATTGATTCTTCAATACAAAATTCACAGCGTTTGTGCACACTAATTACGGATTGGACAGAATGCGATAAGGCACATACGATTTGGACAAATAAAACAGAGTGGCTGTAATTGAAATATATTTCAAGTGGGAAATGTTAGTATCAGGAAGCTCAGTGTTAGCCTGATGTGTAGAAGAAAACAGAAATGCAGAAACAGAGTTTCCCCAGTAGAAGCCATGTTCAGTGTCTGCCTCTTACAAATGCATCACTCGCTCTCACACCATCATGTTATTTTTGGACGTGTTGATTGGGAAAACAGTTAAGCACGTGCATGATTGTGGATAAGGTGTGAAAGCAGGGACAATTCATATAAAAGCAGGAGCAGGTAAATGTCATGGCTGATTCTAATATGAAGCCGACTCGTCGTTTTGAAACCAGGCTGTGCTCATGTTATATGAAACATGGTCATTAGAGATGAGCTGTATTATCATTGCGTACAGGCTTTTCATTATTTTACCATAGGTCTTTGGTTCAATCTGTCCTAAAGCGACATTCCTATGCAACAGCACAGGAACACACATACAAGATTATGTTTGGATGTTCAGAAATATTTGAAAAAAAGAAAAGCAACTGCAAAGTAAAGAGATTAGAGTTTTCCCCCTTAACCCTTGTGCAGCCTTCGAGGGGTCAAAATGAAAAATACGGGGCTCAAAAACCACACAAGGGTTGGATAAAACAGCCGCAGACAGACGATAAATCACAACAAGCTTTATCTAGATGAACGGTTGGATGAACTTGTTCATCAGAAGACCCACACGTGTTCATCTCTTGGATCTAACACCCAAAAAGGCTGTTTTATCCAACCCTTGTGTGTGTTTTTGAGCTTAGTGCGCCCTCTATTTTACAGTGGGGATGTTTTCACCCATCGAAGGCCACACAAGGGTTAAACATGAGCATTTAGTATCAACATATTTATAATTTTCAACGTTCATCATGTCTACTTGCACAGTTAGTTCGTAGTCAAATAATGTATGCACAAAAACACAAGAAATTTTATTTTTTCATGAAATGCAACTCTAATGTGCCCTGTTAAGATACTGCTATTTACACCTCTTTACTAATGGAGCTAAACGGTTGCATGCTGTGCCCTAGTTTGCTTTTATCTTTTATGGACATGAACGCGCATGTGCATGAAAGGAAAACCCTTTGGTTTAAACTTAGCTGTAGTCATGGGTGGCAACGTTTTAAGAAATGCAGCAATTTTGGCAGGCAGAATGATGATGCCATCTTTCCCTAGTGACCAACCACAGCAACCTTAAAGTAAAAGACAGATTGAATCCAACATTTGATTTGGTATTAGGTATTTTAAGTCATTTATTACATTTTGCAGGATATATTACTTGGGGGAAAAAATCCCTAAACAATTTAACACATTGTGGTGTTTGTGAGGAGGGGGGGGGTATCCATACTTACCCTTATCTTAAAAGTGAAGGGTTTTTACTCTTTATAAAGTTTATCGAATGAGCGTATGATTGAGCAAACACAATAATACTCTAATAATGGAATATCTTGCCTTGCAGGACAATGTGGACCTGGGAGAGCTGATGTTTTCACTGTGCTATCTCCCTACGGCTGGCAGGCTCACTATCACTATCATCAAAGCCAGAAATCTCAAAGCTATGGACATCACTGGAGCCTCAGGTAGGCGCTGACTGAAAATGGAGGCAGGTCTGTCAAATGTCCACTTGCTGTAGGTTGCTCCAGTGTTTTACTGGTGCCAGGCAGTATGGTATTGTGTTTAATCTCTCTCATTGTAGATTTATCATTGCCGTTCGTATTGAAAGTACCATGTTGCTTCTCTTCAGATCCATATGTGAAAGTGTCCCTAATGTGTGAAGGCCGGAGGCTGAAGAAGCGTAAGACATCAACCAAGCGAAACACACTGAACCCTGTGTACAATGAAGCCATTGTGTTCGATGTTCCTCCCGAGAACATAGACCAGATCAGTCTGCTTATAGCTGTCATGGACTATGATCGGTTAGTGAACTGCTCTAACAATGAACGATCTATGCCGCATTAGTTAAACATGAGGAAATACTGAAAGCGTACAGTATCTATAATGTGTTTGCTAATTAAAGTCAGTTTATACAGATTGATTTATCTTAGAATTATTATTTTACATACTAGCTATAGCTAGTGCAACGCTAGAGTATACATGTCTCGCTCTTTGCCTTCTTCCAGGGTTGGACATAATGAAATCATTGGCGTGTGCAGGGTGGGCAACGAGGCGGAAACTCTGGGGCGAGATCACTGGAATGAAATGCTGACGTACCCACGGAAACCCATCGCCCACTGGCACCCACTCATAGAGGTACCGTGTGGAGCTCTACTGTGTCTGTTTTCCACCAGCCCGCCACACACACCTTTGCCAGCACACAGCATGTGTTATGCCGTAATGACCTGTAGGTGGCGATCATCTTACATTTTTACCACACCTGACGTAGCCCTACTACGACACATGCGCGTTGAGAAACAGACGTAACAAGGAGGTCATGTAGTCAGGATTGGGAATTGTGAATATTACTGAATGTGGAATTTGGAGCAGATTTTCTTTGCAGATGTTATAATGTAGACTCGTTAAAATGCTGAGGGTTTATAAAACAGGAATTTATGTAAGACAACTTCATTTCTTTTGGCTTATGTACTGAAATTGTTGGTTTCATACAGTGCAGACCACCTACTTGATAAACCCTAAATTTATCCATGAAGCTTCCTTGTTAAATAGCCTTGAAAATCATTGTTCCACGTCTAAAGTCCTGCTCAGTGGAGTAAAATATTTGAACTAATTTATTTTTATTACCCTGTATTTAGGCCTATTATGTGCAAGGTGATACTGCAGGTCTTCCTCTGATAGCTCAATGTGTAACATGCTTGACTTTCAAACCAGTGAAGCAGTCAAAATAGTGAAGCTGTAACATTTGAATCTTTAATCTAAAAAAATGGCAGCGAATAATTATATTCAGTCCACCACAAAGTTGTTGTAGTTGCTACAAACTTGCAGTGTACGAAAGGCATAAGCAGATTCTACTGGGCTGAGACTGTTCGATCTCACTGACACGTTCACTGTCAGCACAGGAAATGATTTGGTTTCACTCATCAGTTCGTTTTCCTGAATTGTCTGTAAGCACTGCAGTCAAGTGAGCCGCTTGTGAGTAGCTTCACAGAATATGAGTCACAATAAATCAAACACCCTGTACACGGTCCACTAATGCTGTCACCCGTAATTCAGCTGTGTGCCTGATATAAAGCTCCTTTTGCTGTAGCAGTAGCTGAAGACCAAGCAGGAATCCTGCTGTGTTGAACATTTTACAAAACGTGTTCTATGAGGCCCGAAGATGATCATAAAAAGTTGCCAGCGATTGGACCAAGAGCTTTGACAGTAAAAGCTGATGTCCGCTTCAGGAACCTGTTAGAGCTCTGCTTGCATCATTATGGAGCACAAATAATTTCATGGAAAGGCTCCTTTGTGTCCTGAAATAATGAATATGAACAACAACTAATAAACTAGCAGGAGTTGAATAATTATTATATAGTTACACAAAGGGAGAAAATGGAAGCAATAACACCAACCTGCTGATTTTCATTACCAGAGATGAGATCTCCAAATGAAGAACATTAACAATTAAGCACATGCAGTAGTTACACTAGTTATACTATGATTATGTCCTTCTTAGACATCACCTGCGATTATATCTCTGTAGTGGACAGACTACCTGACTAATTATTAACTACTAATGCTGGTTTTCTGTTTCTGGGTTAAGCTGTCAGAGGACCTCACAAGTACATTACATATCAGAGGCTTAAATGTAGGATAATCAGTCATTCACCTAAAATACAGAACAGAATATTAGGACATGGAACAAGGATCAATTAAGACGTCCCCATACTGTACCCTCAACAGTCAGTATTGTACAGATTGAGAGACTATTATACAGCAGTTGTAAATATGTAAAATCTCTCAGTTAAACTCAAATGAACATCTTACGTTGTTTATTGTCTAAGCATAAGAGGAAAGAGGTGAGTAACAACGAGCCAAGATTAAATAACTAAAAGTGTATGTTATTACACGTCACCTTTGTGGCAATTAGGAAATGTAAAATTCAAATATAAATTCAAATAGGGAAAGCAGAACAACATGTAGCGCAACATTCAGTACAAGATGCAAACAAAGCAGCAGTTAGCAGCTTGCTACAGGTCAACACTGCTGAAGCCACCACCTACAAAGGTTATCATCCTACCTCGCAACTTATTTGTTCTTAATCACTTGAAACCAACTGATTAGGCATTCAAATAGGTAACTTACGTCAAAGCTCATCTAAAGCCTACCCCAGCTGTCATTGGGTGAAAGGCATGGTGCACCCAGGACAGGTTCTAAATAAAACATTAAAATATGGCTTTTTAAAATAGTAATCATAAATGAGTGTAATGACATTTACATTTTAAGGTAAAGTGGGGAAAAAAAAGAAAACAATTACATAACACTGCTACTTGTTTTGCTGTGATTGCCACAACAGACACCAAGCTTAAAGAGACACACAAGAGGTGCATTCATGAGCTGTTTCTATTTCTGAAATCCCAGCCCACACTCATTAAAAAAACAGAGCACTTTAAAGCAGATGCTAGAAGGATTCATGCAAATTCATGTCAAGTTTTCAAAGTTAAATGTATTGGTATTCAGCTGAAAGGATCAGGAGATAAACCGCCTGTGGACTGGATTGTTTTCTGGGAACATGACGCATAGCATCAACTGTGTGTCTCTGAAATTCAAAGATTTCCTTCTGTTTTCCTTAAATATACTGGCTGTAATGGAAAGCAGAACTGAAAGCTAACTTGTTCTTCATTAACACTGGAATGTAATTTGTCCTGAGGATTATTGACAGCAGCCCTCTCTAGACATCATTATAACTAAAGTCTGATGATGCTCATCAAGAGAGGAGCACCTTATTATTCCTCCGTTAATGAACATATCAGCGACACTAATGACATTTCCATCTGAAATGAGGCCAGCTTTCCTTTTAGAATCATTTAGCATCCACAACAGACTGAACCTATTTGCGTTGCTTCCCCAAATTATACTAATTTTGCAACAACAGCTGCCAAGTCCTTGGCGTATGTTACAGTATATGGTTACGTTAGGTTGCATTGACAACGGGCTGATTTACAAAGATCCCAAGTAATAAGAACTAAATTGTTTGTGCAGAATTCTGGTGGGTGTTTTGCAGTAGATCTGGTAAAATAAACTGCACGAAATATTGTGGGTTGACTAAATAAATGGAGGAAAATAATTGAAACTGGCTTCACACTCCTGGCTTCTCTCCTGTGATACACATAAACACTCTATCCTCTATAAAAACACATTCACTGGGTCAATTTTAGAAATTCGCAAATGTTGTCTGAGTGTCAGACAACAGACTAAGAGCATAATGAATTCTGCTGCTTGACCTTTTCAGAGTGGCACAAACACACAGAACCACAGATGAAGACCACCGACAAAAAATGCTGAATTCCCATGAGTCATTTAAAAGTAGTTCTGATGCAGAGGAAACGAAGAAAGTAGAAAAGCTCAACACATGAATGGCTGAATAACTGGAATACACTCTGCAGGGGCCCATTTCTATCAGCAATCTTAGTTCTAACCAACCTTGAGCTGATGTCCTTGGTTTCCCTGCCTCACAGAAATGGTTGGTGTCATTTTTATCACGCAAAGGCTAAGCGCAGATCATCAGGCAATAAAATCCACCATTGTGGAGAAGTTGCTGTAACCTAGTTTGACAGTTCCAGACAGTTTCAAACTTACACCAGTCAGAAGATAGATTCATCCAAGATGGATAGTGGAACGCTATCAACACCAGCTGGTGACGATAATACTAGGCTATATGATTGTCAAGTATTAAGCAACACCACAACTATTTAAAACACTGTGTTTTTTCATAGTTGTCGTTGTTTTAAAAACTTTCTAAAAGACTAAATAAATTAAGATTTTTAACATATTTCAGCTTGAACCAGTGCCTCTGTTATAGACCTTGTCACGCTTTTTTTTTTACCAAAGCCATCCCGACTTTTTTTTCATCAGCTTGTACTGAACGTACAGTTCAGTTTTCAACATACTTTTGTTATAAAGTTTTAATTATTGTTGTTATTATTTGGTTCATGATTTGTACAAACCTTGGCTTTTCATTTCCATTACATTTGGTATTATGTAATAACCATAATCCCTGACTGATTATCCCAGAGGACTTGGAATCTCCTGATTGCCCACGCAGAGCCTTTTGTATCCATTTTTTCATAAACCATAAGACTTTTATGGCTGCTTTATTACACTCTCAGAGACCCTTCATTTAAATAGTTCTCTTGTGCTGGAATACTCGTAGCACTGGATTCTGTTGATTTGAGCCAGCTTGATTAAACATGGCCTTATTTAGGTAAATGCTCATCTAAATAAAACATAATGCAAATCATGAGAAAGTATTAAAGGACTTAATAATACATTTTATTATAGTCCCCTGCTATAAAGATTCAGTTATAATTCTGGAACATTTTAGTAGACTTGGATGAATTTGACATTGCTACCTGCTGTGTCGAGAAATTAGTTTTATGACACAGATGAGACTAACACAAAGCCGTAAAAAAGTAAACTATAAACCTCAAAGTCTCTGAAGCAAGACATTGTTGGGTTGTGTTTGAAGCTTATTAATGTGTTCTACTAAGCGTTTTTCACACTAGGACATTTTGTAGAACTGGTCATTTAAATATGTCAAGAAAATGTAACACATTTTTTCTACCAATATAACAGAAAGTAATGTAAAAGTATAGTACAATATCAGTTTTCTCAATTACAACTTTACTATGGTGAACTCAGGACACTTGGTTATGGTTAGAGAATCATTTTGTTCCTCATTAATGCAAATGATGAACGAGAAAGAAAGTTGATAAACCTTATTAAACTTCGCCAGAATATTTCTCAAATTTTTTTAACCAAAGGGTAATTTTGCCAAAACCAAACCACACAAGCATTTGTGGTTTGGTTGTGTGCATCACTACACCACGTATAGCACCTTGTTTGCTAAATATATTTTCTCAGAACACAACCCTTATGTGGCTATGTTTACCACAAAGGCCCACTCAAAATGTATTGTATAGGAGAAGGTTTTGGTAAAACATACATTAAAGAACATTTACTGAAGAAGATGAAAAATTAATGGTAAGTTTCTCACAGTATGCTCATAAATCTTCTGGTTCAAATTTATATGACTATTAGGGCAGGTTGTTAAAAAGTCAGTTGTTAATTCAACCTAATTCTCGATCTCATCACTGCATGGACTTATTGCATTGTTAGCAGCATCAAGGTTGGTATTTCCTAGACTTCTCTTTGTAACCTCAACCTTTTCTCTCTTCCATGTTTGTTTTGGTCCAGTGGGTTGCACAGGCAGCGACAGGAAGTGGAAGTCAAGGCGGATCCACCAATTCCCTGAAGACACCGCCCTCGCCCTGACCACACACACCCCTACACACACACACACACACACACACACAGAGCCTCAGGGTGGTAGAATAATGGACCTGCACACAGTCCTTCTGAAATCACTCAAATGGATGTGTCATTACTGATCTACTGTAGGCTTGTGCTAACACTGCTGCAAAGGCTAATCCTAAAGACTAATCTTTGTTCCTACTGCGTTTTCACTACCAAAAAAAACCTACATTACTACAACTACATTCCAGCTGAAATTCTGCAGTACTTTCGTAATTTTAAGTTTTTACTGACAATTTTAACAAATGAAATTTAACAAACAAGCTTCAAGCTTCTTTTTTTATTTTTTATTTTTAGCTAATTGCAGTTTGTGGACCAATATACTTTTTTTAGATGGATGTGTGAAGTTTTACAGTAACTGGTGATTTGTGCGAGCCCTCATCTACCGCTGGTAGATTTACTGAAACAAAGACGTAAGATTCCTGTTAACGTAAGTTATTCCTGTTTATTCACAAAGTTCCAGCTACTTTGAACATGAAACCAGAGTTTCTTACATGTATGTTGCCTGAAGAACCACACACACAAAAAAACTAAATTTTCTTAGTATAAACCTTAGTTTTATTTGGTTTAATGACTTTCCAACTAAATTCTAGGAGGAGAACAACAGTGGAATAGAATTTTCTCCAAGACTTTTAATACAAGCAATGGACAGATGGAACATAAAACGTTTTCTTTACTGCATGCTAAACTATTATCATTATTTGTTATAAGGGTGTGGTCTAAATAAAGAAAACAAATATATTATCCTTGTCATTGTTTCTAGCAGGGCAGCTGCTGGTTCTATTTTATTTTACAGTATTTCAATTCTACTGTAATAAAACAAGTCAGATTATTTCTATAAAAGTTAATAGCACAATTACATATTTGAAAATAATATCTGTAACCCCTTGCATCAAAAAGAGATAAACATACCCTTAGAAATGTTATTTTCTGAATTACAAGATTAGATTTTCTGGGACAGACATGCGATATACAGTATACATACATACATGGAAGTTTATAAAGGAACAATAGGAGAGCAATAAAAACACAAAATCAACATTCTGCCAGTCACTTTTACAAAAACAAAGTAACCGGATGTTTTATTTGATTAGCAAATCTCTTGCCATCCAGCTTTTGACAGCGGACAGAGAGTGTTCTTATTTGATCTCAGATGGGACACATGGTTGAGTATTATCATCATAGTAGAGAAACTGAATTCTGACAGTGGACCAGGCGCAGGCAGAGACACATGCTTTTGGAGCTACAGCATACTACTGTGTCTACATGATGGTGGAGGCTGAGCAGCATGTCAACAGTCTACCATACTGGTCGCGTGGGACAGACCACTAAACAATGCTTTCATTGTAGAAAGGTTTCCAGTTCAGATTCTTACCAAGCTTCAAGCTTCTATTAACCTTTTTTTTGGAAACCAGGGTGTAGACTTTTTTCTTTTTAATCACAGCTGCTGTAAAAAAAGTAAATTCCTTACTCAGATATTGATAGGCGCTAATTAGGTGAATATTAATTCGTTATTGTCTAATTAGATCAATTACCCAGATACTCGAAACCCGATTGTGTCTTCTAGAATTAGGACCACACCCTGTCGTTGTTTCTAAAAGCCAGTGTTTCGGTTTTGTAATTTGGATTAATATCAGTTTGTCTTTGCGTCACAATTAACTATGACAATTTCTACTGTGTTTATGGATACAGTGCATGCATAATTTTTTCTTAGGTCTCTGTTGTGAGATATTAATCATATTGTAAACACATTGTGTTGAGCTAAAATTGTCCATTCAGACGTTATTAATAAATATTTCTATATATACACAGTTTGGGCCAATTTATGTGCATTGCATTACTTTACACACTAGATACTATATTACTATTATTATTGTTATTATTTTTATTATTATTATTACATGAAGGACAAACTAACAGATTTACGTGTAGACTACAGTCAGTACTTACACTCATGTTACGATAATGTTCCACATAACCATATACAGTATATGAAAAAAGATGTGCAATAAGCAGCAATATGTGCCATCAACTGTGTAGACTATTTGACAAAGAGTAAAGACGGCGAAAGAGTTGAAGAGTTAAGTCCCTTATTAGCCTCTACTTTGTGCTTCAAGTCATTAAAACCTTCAAAAAAAGACAGAAGGATAGCAGAAAGCTGTATCCTGCCAGATGGAATATTCAAGCCACTGATACCACGTATACACGAATTAGCTCATTTTAGTCTTAAAGATGCTTGAGGGATGCTTCTCAAACTGACCTTGCCGTCCATCCATTCCTAAATGATCTGGTAAAATGTCTGTGTCCATTAGCTGCTCAAGCCCTGGAGTGCTTGTGTCGTACAGGATGTGAATGTTACTGTACCACCATCACGCCAGTTTAGCGGGTTGTCAGTGTCGGGTGTGGTAACCGAGTTACTGTCAGCTAACCATTGCCCTGGGCTTGGTCCCAGCTGTGGCTTAATCCTGATGAGGACACTTTTCCTAAGCACTGTCTGATATCTGGCTATTTGTTATTATTATTATTATCATTATTATTATTATTATTATAGAATTATTATTAATGGCACAGACACTTTCATGCATTTCTACTCTTTTGGTCTACCTTTGGAGAATAAAGTCAGTCAAATGAAATACAAGCTTAATCCCACTGCAATGACTGAAGCAGTGATAGTTCAATAATATAAGCTATATGAAAAGATTCTAGTGCAATTTGTTAATTAAAACAAATCTGTAACAAAGTTCTAAACATTTACATCTAAAATATGTACAACTGCCTTACAAACATATTAATTATTATATTACCGCTCGTAAAAATACCGTAAAAGTAAACAAACCTTTGCTTAAGTGTTACATATACTAAGACATCAACATTGCACCCAACATTTAACCCTCGTGCAGCCTTCGAGAATATCAAAAGGAAAATAGGGGGCGCTCTAAGTTAAAAAACCACACAAGGGATAAAACAGCCTTTGTGGGTGTTACAACCATGCAATGAACATGTGTGGCTCTTTTGAACTTCATCCAACATCATCTAGATAAAGCGAGTTGTGATTTATCTTCTGTCTGCGGCTATTTTACAGTGGGGTCCCTCGAAGGCTGCACAAGGGTTAACCGTAGCTTGCTCTTCTTGCATCGAACCTGTCAATATTGCAGAAATATGGGTTAGTATTTTAGTGTAGGTGCTCATAACAATGTTAGAGGTTACTGAAGTATAGTACTGTGCAAAAGTTTTAGGCAGGTGTGAAAAAATGCTGTAAACAAAGAAAGCTTTCAAAGTGTTAAACATTTATTTTCATAAACAAACAAAACGCAGTGAATGAACAAAAGAGAAATCTAAATCAAATCAATATTTGGTGTGACCACCCTTTGCCTTCAAACATCAGCAGTTCTTCTAGGTTCACTTGCTCACAGTGTTTGAGAGAACTCGGCTGGTAGGTTGTTCAAAACACCTTGGAGAACTAACCACAGATCTTCTGTGGATGTAGGGTTTCTCCCATCCTTCTGTCTCTTCTGATCCCAGACACACTCCATGATGTTGAGATCAGGGCTCTGTGGGGGCCACGCCATCACTTCTAGTACTGATGTAGTAACACCAAATATTGATCTGATTCTTTGCATTTTGTAAATTGACAAAAATAAACAATCATTATTTATATTTCTGAAAGCATTCTTTGTTTACAGCATTTTTTCCACACCTGCCTTAAACTTTGACACAGTGCTGTATATGCAGCCAAATCACAAATGTTAACGTGCCAGCACTGTGTAAATGCAGATTTTGCAAAGATATTGTTCACATACCCGGAAAAAAGAAGATTTAACCCATTGTATAAGGCATTTTTATCAGTGCGTTATAAAATGTGTGATCTGTTAGATTCATAAACACCTGCTCACAGGCTGGATTTCAGGCATCTTTACTGCACAGAAGGTGTTGTATGTAGAACAAGATGTTCTGTTGCTAAGATATCTGAAGTGTGACAAAGAAAAACACACTACAACACTGAGCATTCCATTTGTTTTAACTTTATTTATGTGAGAAGAGAAGGTATGATGACAGCAAACCATCCTGTAAAGGTTATGATTAGGTTGTAGATAGACGTCTTTTAGAAAACACTGAAAAGTGCAGTGTGCAAAAGTATTCAGCCCCCTTTTCTCTGAGTACGTCCTGATGATTGCTGAGTGATTGAATGTTGACCTAATGACTGAATAGAGTCCACCTGTGTGTAATTTAATCTTAGTACAAATACGGGCGTTCTGTGACAACCTCTGTGGTTTGTTAAGAGAATATTGGGGAGCAAACAGCATCATGAAGTCCAAGGAACACACCAGACAGGTCAGGGATAAAGTTGTGGAGAAATCTGAACATCTCACGGACCACTGTTTAGTCCAGCATCTGCAAATGGAAAGAGTATGGCACAACTGCGAACCTACTAAAACATGGTCCTCCACGTAAACTAACAGGCCGAACAAGGAGAGCACTGATCAGAGATGCAGCCAAGAGGCCCATGGTGACTCTGGATGAACTGCAGAGATCTACAGCTCAAGTGGGGGAATCTCTCCGTGGGACAACTATCAGTTGTGCACTGCACAAATCTGGGCTTTGGAAGAGTGGCAAGAAGAAAGCCCTTGTTAAAAGAAAACCACAAGAAGTCCTGTTTGCAGTTTGCCAGAAGCCATGTGAGTGACCCAGCAAATGTGTGGAAGAAGGTGCTCATTCTGAACACATCATACCCACTGTCAAACATGGTGGTGGCAGCATCATGCTTTGGGGCTGCTTCTCTTCAGCAGGGACAGGGAAGCTGGTCAGAGTTAATGGGAAGATGGATGGAGCCAAATACAGGGCAATCTTGGAGGAAAACCAATTGGAGTCTGCAAAACACTTGAGACTGGGGCGGAGATGCACCTTCCAACAGGACAACGACCCTAAACACAAAGCCAAGGCTACAATGGAATGGTTTAAAATGAAACATATTCATGTGTTGGAATGGCCCAGTCAAAGTCCAGACCTAAATCCAATCGAGAATCTGTGGCAAGATCTGAAAACTGCAGTTCACAAACGCTCTCCATCTAATCTGACTCAGCTTGAATTGTTTTGCAAGGAAGAATGGGCAAAGATTTCAGTCTCTAGATGTGCAAAGCTGGTGGAGACATACCCCAAAAGACTTGCAGCTGTAATTGCAGTAAAGGGGGTTCCACAAAGTGTTGACTAAAAAGTATCTGCCCATACCTCCACTTGTTTTCTTCTGAGTAAAACCAATTTAGCTTGACCAGCCTTGACTGGGTTGCGTTGGTCTCTAAAATGTGCCCAGTCACTCATTCTCTTTTAATTACAGGGAAAACGGGAATTTCTAGTTTTTTGGTGGAATGTTGAGGATGAATATTTAATGTGTGAGTGGTCCCAAGTGGGAATACGTGTTTTACCCCCTTTCTGATCTGCTGACTGAGCCAAGACAGCGTTAGGATCATAATCCTAGTCAGCACTATACTATTGCTAAAATTGCAAAACTTCATTATGTTAAAATAATCTTGTTAAAATGATGTCGAAAGTATGTAGGAGCAACTCTATGTTGGTGGCTATGTTGTGTAAAGCTAGAGCCTGCAACCAGCCTCATAGATATGTGTAACAACTAAACACTCCTCTTATGGCTGATTTTATTTGGGGACATAGACCGATGCCAGTCTCTGCGGTAAATTACAGGTTGCTACTGTAAATTGTTTGCTCTGCAACATGAAAACTTTGCAGTGAAATCCAAGAAGCTGGGAAAAGTTCATTTGCTTCAGACAAATATTAGAATGGCCTCATGAATGCTGCTGGCTGCATTTAGGCTCATAGTTAATTCTGCTTATGCAGACGTGTAGGTGTTGAGCTACAGCTTAATTTGAATACACCCCCACACACTTTTGCCTTGTTGCCTTTTTCCCCCCATGCCCATTTTAATAGATCACTAAGGATACCACATGTATTGTGGAGGAAAGTCGGTGATGGCAGCACTGGAGGAAATGTTGTCCATGGCCAAATCACAGGGGTTCTAATTTAGCAGAGCAGAATTTAACGTCCAGGAAAACTGTTCCGTTGAGTCAAAGGTCTGAAGATCACTTCTATTCCAAACAAAGGGATCAGTGCAGAGAACACAAGGCAGAACTGAAAACACAAAATGGCAGTGCACCGCTTGGGAATCTTGGGAACAAACATTTTCACTGAAGCACACTGTGTAATAAACACAATGTTTTCTTAGTCCAGACTTAACAGGACATGACTCAGGTAACTAGACAGGGTGTTTTACTTATTGAATCAAAAGGTAATTGTGAGGTGATCCTGATATTTGTTTGACTTAATCATCCAGGTCCAGGTTTATCTTAGCATGAAACTCCTCTTGGACAAAAGCATAAACAAACATTTACTTGGTAATGAGAGAAGCGAGCAAGGGCAGGCAGAGAGTGGTTCAGCAGCTTATACAGGAGCATGAACGGCTTGAGTGCAGCTGAAAGCTTGAAGCAGGAGCAGAACACAGGTCAGTCAAGGCACAGCAGTACCTTATAACATATCATAACAATCCTCCTAATAGTTGTTTTTGCTATTTCCAGTTTTATTCAGGGGTCCTTCCCATCATGCTCTCTGTCTTCAGCCAGCCTGCCCCTGGGGATTCAGCTTTGTTGGATAGTTGAAAGTCAGCTGAGCTCAAAGTCTAGTGCAGCGCTCCGATTTGCCAGGGGATGTGAAAAATTCATGATCTTATCTACATACATCTACATACATATGTCTATTTTCAACACGTCTCATGGCATGTTCCAAATATATCCACACGCTGCTATGGACAAATATGTGATTGCATGACTGTAAAGAATTCAAGAAAACAATGATAATAAAATATGTATTGGCATTGTTTAAAAATGTTATTTCTATATTGCACTGTTTACTTTTAAACTTATTTTAGTGAGTTTTACAATTTTTCATGCAGAGATCACAAACAAGTCAGTAACTCACTGTTCAGTGACAGGAAGAAGAGACTAGATTTCCAAAGTACCATCCATTAGCATGCCTTAACAATACAGTGTGTGTGTGTGTGTGTGTGTGTGTGTGTGTGTGTAAGTTTGTATGAAACCCATTGATGCTGATGTGGTTGCAGACTAAGTGACCTCATTAGCTACTCTTTCAACAAAGTGCTTCTTACTGGTGGGATGATCTCAGTAGTACTGTAGCTCCTGAGCCCCTCTCCATTCTCATTTTTGTCATGTTCTTTTTAGATCAAACATATACACACCCACAGAGGGACTAGTGTCTCCATTTAGATGAGATATTGAAAATGGAGCAGTACTTCCCTTTGTCTCTAATAAGAAACATATAATATTCATTCACTAATTTCCTTAAACAAAGTTTATGACCTTCCCTCAAATCACGTAATTCTGATGAGAACCTCAAAACACTAAGGTTTAAGATAAGTCACTGCAGACCTCCTGTATTGTCAATAACTGTGTCACCTTTGACTAGTTGATATTATGTAATTCCAACACTTATGATTCACATGAAGCTTTTCTTCCAGTTGGTGATGTTCTCTAGTTTTAATAATTAATGTGCTCAGAGAGCTATAAATCTTTATGGTCAGCATAGAGCAGGGGATAAAGGATGTTCTCGACTGTTGCCCACAAGGCCGTTTGACATTCAACATATGGTTAACAGCTTTATGTACACGTGTGTGGCCACATGAACTCACATGACTAAGTTAAAAAATGAAGAGACAGATGTAAAAATCCAAAACTGCTTCAGTCTATATGTAACGTGACATGAATGAAAAACTTTTGGTTTGGTTTAATTGATTCTGCCTTTCAACTTTAACGTTTTGTTTGGAGGTGTTACAAACCATTTAGCTCTTTTGGCATCTGATGCTTTAAATGACGCCTGCTTCACCCGTGAGTAACATAACCTCATTAAAACTGACTCACGACATGAGTGTCATTTTTGAGTGGGTGCTCACAAGTTCCCTGTGTTGAATCAGCTACACCACCTTGCATAAGCTCATATGTTTACAGTCTATTTTTAAGTTGTGATCTATTTTCTGCTGTATCATCTTACTTCTGATGATGCAGTGTTACAGATTCTCCATGGAAACGGTTTGAGGCGATACAAGAATACACTGTACGCACTGTACTGTACTGACGCAAGGGCAGCAAGTTACAAGGTTGTACAGCATCTGCCCTGGGACCCCCACAGGGGCCTCTTTAGTTGAATCCAGCACATTGAATTACTGAACAGAAATGAACGCAACTACTATTTACAACTTTTAATTGAAAAAAAATTCAACAAGATTAATCAAGCTTTGCTGTGCCAGAGTAGTGAAGAACTAGTAAATAAAAACTGCCAAGTGCTGCTTTCTTATAGCTGCCCTTAGTTGTTTGATGTGTCAGTTTGTCATAGCACTAACACACTATATCCAGGATTGTATCCACACCATCTTCAATACTCTAAGCTGTGTTCACCAAGAGATGGAACTTCATTGCCCGTTCAGCAGCACTATGCGATTGTACAGTCAAAAGATGACTCCTCGTGGTCTCAGAAGACCAGTAGCTCCGTCTAAAAGCCCACGCCAAGCATTTGTCCTGGTTTCCCTTGTGGAGAAGTGCTTTAGAGACTGCAACTCAGCCTCTGAAACAACTCAGAGGTTACTAACATAACCTTAACACAAGGGAAGCAAGGAGAGGATAAAACACCGAAGCGTTTCCTGTCTGCAATAAAGTACAGAGCTGACCTTATACAGTCACAACTCCCACTGACTGCCCTTTACGGTACCACACATGTGAACTTGGACACTTAGTTTAAGCAGATGTGCTGGTGCAGGGATGTTTTACCTGCACTTCATGGGAGCAGAATCACTATGTCACACAACCCTGCGACACAGGTGTTTTCTCTTCCTTTTACCTGGAGCTGTTTTCTGGACTGAACATCTGGTATCCTCAAACCGAAATTCAGTGATTTGTTACTGCAGCACCATCATCATTTGCACACAACCAAGCTACATAACCTTTCATTTGACATTTAATAACATCTCTGAACTCACGCATAAAATTAGCCGTGTAAAATATTATTCATGGAGTTAAGATGCTTTTTGTTTGTATTTGTTGCTTGTGGACTGTAGGGTTAAGAGAGCGAAAGCATATCCATACTGTATCATGTGGGGTTTTGTGAGAGTAAAAGCTGCATTTACAGGAGGGTACTGACTTGCTGCAGCTCTTGTGCAAAATGTAGAACCAAAGAATTATAAGTAAAGTTGTGCCAACCAGTGTCAACCACCAACTTCTTTACAATAGCATTCAGCCTGAATATTTATTGTGAAGAATTGATTTTGGCAGCTTCTCATGTCTGAACTTTGACATTTCATTCATCTCAGTCTTCCTGTCAGATCCTCTCGAGCGCCAGGTTGGATGGGAAGCATCTTCAGGTTTCTCCACACACTGTATGATTTGAATTTCTTATGTGCTACAGGTCCTTGTTATGCTAAGTAAAACTCATGTATGATTGTGTTGTTACCTTTAATAATGTATCAAATTGTACTGATTTTGCGTATTTTGTGTTTTATTTTTATTTGTATCCTGGGAACAAAACCGGTCCAGGACAACATGCCACCCACCCGGCCCAGTATTTTTAGAAAGCTCCAACTCTTTTTTTTTATTCATTTTTTATTATTATAGATGATTTAGTGGCATTTGTTTTTATTAGATTTTTCTGACTAATGCCAAACCTATTTGTATTTTTGACAGTGGGTTTATTTTGTCTCATTTGAGCAGATAATCTTAAATGTAAGAATATTGGACCAGGCAAAAAGGTTGAATTATTGAATATGTGAACAATTTCCTCCACTGCTATCATCAACTCATATAAACTTGTCAGCTTCAGAGATTTTTACACACTCAGACTGTAGTTGTTACCGTGGGACCTGTCACAAAGTGCTTTTGCCCCGTATGAAGCTTGCCTAAATGCTGCCCTAGCTGTATGAGCTATGAACACTATACTGTAGCTACAAGCTAAATACATCAAAACTATAATTATTATGAATAATCAACAGCATATGGTGCTGGTGCTGTAAAAGCGAAAGTATCGTACTACTTTCATTGTCTTCTGGTTAAAAAAATCAAACTACTGAAGATGTTGTTGCTGGCTATTCCAAGTCAACAGGCTGCGTGAAGACTTTTGGTTGTAGAATGTTTATAATTTAGACTCTGGCTTTGGATGCTTTCGGTTCTGCATTGGATTTTTAAAGGTCCCATATTACAGTACATCCCTTTTCGATGTTATAAAACACATCCCTGAGGTTCCTAGAATGTGTCTGTAAATTGTTCATACTGAAAGAACATCCAAAAATCTGTTGCTGCCCTGTCTAAATATATGCTGTCACAGCCAGTCTCTAAGAAAACAGGACAGAACTCAGGCCTTACGATTAAACATTCCAAAGATGGGTGTCTGTCTATGGATGGTTTTAATTAGCGGGCTCTACTGTATGTGTATCAACTTGTTACTCCCCTGTAAGACAAGAACATGTAAAATGTGTTTCACAAATACAGTAAAATTCAGCTGTCACTGAAGTATTAAACATGTGTGATTTCATTTTGAAGCCTGTAAATGACATTTCTTTTTATTTGTGTAAAGCCTGTAAATTGTATTTCTCTTTGTTTGTCTGGTATAATTCAGTCAGAATATGATGATTTCAAACATTGTTTGGGTCTGATTAGCTGCTATTGGTGTTACTTCCTGTCCTAGAATATCCCTGTGATTTTCATGATTCCTTACTCTTTGTCTCCATCTAGTGGACTGTAGAAGTACAACACTACTCATGATTCAATTGATCTAAAGCAAATACACTATACCGCCAAAAGTATTGGCTCACCTGCCCTGACTCGCATATGAACTTAGTGACATCCCTAATCCATAGGGTTCAATATGACGTCGCTCCACCCGCTATAACAACATCATTCATCTCTTCTGGGAAACCTGTCCACAAGGTTTAGGACTGTGTTTATGGGAATTTTTGACCATTCTTCCAGAAGTGCATTTGTGAGGTCACACACTGATGTTGGATGAGAAGGCCTGGCTCTCACTCTCTGCTCTAATTCATCCCAAAGCTGTTCTATCGGGATCTGGACTCTGTGCAGGCCAGTCAAGTTCATCCACACCAGACTCTGTGATCCATGTCTTTCTGGACCTTGCTTTGTGCACTGATTGCCATTATTTGGATGTGTGAGCAGACAATTTTGGCAATATAGTGTAAATTTATGCAGTAAATTATAAAGTCCACAGTATCATTTAAACTCTAGTTTAAACTAGACTATCTATCAAGTCTTTAATTTACCTTTTTTACACTGGCTATGATTAAGACAGTAAGAGAGTAATGTTTCTGCCAAATTCAGTAAAAACCTGTATGTAGTGTGTCTCATTCATTTGCCACAAATTAATGACAAGGCAAACAAATATGCAAATATATTGGGCATCATATATTTTTAAACTACAAGTTTAAAAGTTAATCTTGCTATTATATCAAATTAAAATAAACAGAAACTTGCAAAACCATTACAAAAACCATGAAGTAAAATAAATATATTAATGTGTAATTCTCATAAAATCTGAAAATAATGTGAAAATAAAGTACTTTTGATCATAAGTACAACTTTAAGATAGAGCTGTATGACCCACAGGCCAAACTTGTACATCCAGCACAAATTTAAGAGCTAATCAAGAGCTAAGCACTGCTACAAGCTGGAGGTAGAGGAACACTTGTCTAATTCTGACCCCCTGACGCATGTAGCAGGACGTCCACCTCCATTACACCTCTGCCAAAACACTCCACCCCAAAGTGCCTGACTCATGTAGCACTCACTTTACTGGCACACCTGAAGGACAGCCTCCCACCCGTCAGTTTGCGTACTGCAGAAACAGGTGCGTAGAGGATGCAGACTCCACGGTTCTGCCCGGTGCACCCACACATAAGATAAGATAATTCTTTATTGATCCCACAGTGGGGAAATTCAATTGTTACAACAGCTACAAAAATATTAAGGTGCACATGGACACTACTAGCACATGTGCAAGAATACTGTTGACTTCAGCTCAGCGTTTAACACTGTCATACCTTCCAAGCTGACCACTAAACTCAATAATGTGGGAATCGACAACAGGACACTGGCTTTTCTGACCAGCAGCCCTCAGCATGTCAGGTAAGGCCACACCCACTCCACCAGCATCATCCTCAACGCCGGCGTACCACTGGGCTGTGTCCTCACTCCATTCTTAGACTCTTTCTTCATCCACGACTGCAAACCTGTACATGGTTCCAACTCCATCCTCAAGCAGGGCTGACGACACTGTGACGATTGGCCTCATCAGAGACAATGAGAGAGCTTACAGGGAGCAACCGAAGCGCCTGACTGAGTCCAATGCCAACAATAACTTTCTCCTTAACTGAAAAATGACTGAGGGTTGTGAGCAGGTGTGAACTCTCAACTACCATGGATTACAGGGTTGATAAGTGTGTCCTTCGTGGGCGAAGTGGTTTTGATCTTCCTGGACATAGTGCAGCATGGTAGGGAGACAAGTTATGTCTGAGGTCTCCACCTCTGTTGAGAGATCCAGTTCAATTGATTCACGATGGTATTATAGATTTATGATACACATGCAGATTTGGCTCAAACCTCAAAGTTATATTGTCAAGTTCAATATATATTATATATACTTTTACTTGTATAAAGTACTTCTGGTACATGTAACCTAATTACAACAATGTCACCACACAGCACTCAATATAAAAATGAATCAAAAATCAGATCACATTTTCACATTTACATTTTTTATTGTAAAGGTGGTTTCTTACAAAATAGCCACGTGATACAGAGGCAAAGAAATAAAGGGCCTGCAAACCGAAAAACAATTAAGGCAAAAAATTACAAACTTAAAAAAGAAGACTCATCGTTGCAGGACAAAAGAAAGAAGTGTGTTTCAACAAAGGCCCCGGTAACAGTCTGTTTCCTGCTGAGCTGACGGACGCAGCGCAGCGCGTGAGCGAGACATGACAAGACTTCAAAGACACGCAAGCGAGTTGTCAGCATCCAGCAAAGGCAGATACAGTCATTTACCTATTTGTGTTTACGACAACACCTAAAGCTGATGAAGCATAAAGGCCAAGCAAAACGATGATTTGTAAACATGCCAAAAGATGTTCTGACAGAGATAGCGCAGGTTTAATGCTACATCAGCTGAAACAACAGATAAACAATTGTAGTACAGTATATAAAGACTCATTTTACCAGTATAAAACGTCTCCATTTGTGTCTCTGTATTGGGGAAAGTGGGGTTTAGAAATGACATAGTGTCGTGTATTAGTGGTGGTTAGATAGTAGATATGCAGTAAATCCACAAGTGTTTACAAGCTGCTGCTGTGAGCATCTGTGTCTTGCAAAAAAGAAAAATTTAGAATCCTCCACTCCACTCCTCCATTTTAGTTCAACTGAGTTTTTCACGCTCATGTCACTAAAATGAAGGTTAATACTGGGAACATACAGAAGGTTTGACACAATTAGATTATGATATTCTTTATCATAGTTCGCCAATAATTGTTTTTCTTGATGAAGTGTTGTTCTAATACTGTAATGCATTGCAATATTAATACATTGTTTCTTAAGTAATACATTTGAATATTGCCTTCTTACTGTGATTCAGTTAAAATAGTGTTCAAGTGTGACTGTAATATTTCTTGTTGCCAGCTGGTTGTAAAACAACGACAGGTACATTTGTTACAGACAGCACCTCCCCAGGCTTGGTGCCCTGGAGTTTGGTTTGTACTTTAAAGAATATGAAGTGAGCAAAATTGTCTTGTTGCTGTTACACTGCTTCTTCCATTCAGTATTTAGTCTCTAAATGTTCTCTGAGCATGATGTCATGACAGATTATAGCTATGGCACTTGCATTTAATGCGTCAAAGCACAGAACTGCCTCAAGTCACAGTTCTCTCAAGATGTTCAACCTTATTTCATTTCCTAGGGGCCAAAATGAAATGTTTTTGTGAATAAAGTTACATCTGATTTTCTTTGTAATTTTTTTGCAGGACACACGATTCTCTAATACTTTCTCTGTGATCTAAGGTAAAATTCAGCCCAGTTAACTAAATGTCTACAATGGCTTCACTAAACAGCATTCTTTTCTTCCCCTTTACTGAATAAACTCACATTGTCATCCCTCCTCTGTTTACCCCTCTGCTCGCTCCCCTCTAGCTCAGTAACTCTCTAACAGGGATGAGTGTTGCAGACACGGACCTCCCTCTGATTCTTACAGGAATGGTGTTTAAATCTTTTCTTCACATTCATAAAACGCTCCTGTATCCCCCCTCCGCATGTTGTGGTACAGTCCGTCCAGCCAGTAAATGGCTGCCTCTTGCAAACTTCTGGAGTAAATGAGAAAAAGCAGCACCTCAGTTGTGGTCTGACAGCTTGGACAACAAAACAACAACAACAACAACATATTATAACAACAAACCTCGCTGTTTTTCTGCTACGACCCCTTTCCTTTTTCTTCCACCTCTTCCTTTTGTCCTACACTTCCTGATCCTGCATGTTTTCCTCTGGATGGTCTCAGGACAAGGGTTTCCCCCAAGCTGGGGCTCCAGTTTGACCATGCGCGTTCGAATTGTGTGCCCTTTACCACAGGATTTGTTGCACTCGGACCATTCCGACCACTCGGAGACCATGCAGTCGATGGCTGGATGAAGAAGCAGAAGGAAGGAAGAGAACAGGTTGATAAATCAGTTCAGCAATGTGTTGCAAGTGTATGGACTTGTATTGGCTGTTTATTCCAAATGGCACATGAACTAAAAAACAGGCCACCTCCTGTCAGATGAACGGTTGACAAGGGAGACTAAGCAACGAGGAGAAGAAATCTTTGCTGAATGTTCTGTATTGTAAGCTTCTAAAGGTGATTTATGTGAAGCAAGCTTGACAAAGGCAGCTGTTTATTACTTCTTACTTTTCCATCACAACATATGGTTTTGTATATCACCAAGGTCTGAGGAAACGAGACGGGGACATGTTAAATAATTACTGAAGTGCAGTGCAGTAACAGAGAATAAATCTTGTTGTTTGGCAGAGGAGAGGAGGTTGGTTTGGGAGCACATGATTTATGGCTGCTAAGTGTGTCTATTCCGTTTTTAATCCTGGAGGAAGTCACGTCAACTCAGACTAACAGAGGACTTTTGTGTTGTTGTTGTATTTTTCTTGAATTTCTTTTCTACATAGTACTAATATGGATCTGTAGGGAATAGGGGTATGGTTGGATCATTTATTAAATGTGGAAGGGCGAACCTTGACCACTCGCTCTTACTGTATCTTGGCAGACTTCTCAGACTGCTAGGTCTAAATAATTTATAACGCTGTTACATATGTTTGTGAGTAACAAGTGTAATTAAAAAGTGTGTTTGAAATAAGCTGGTAGTCTCACTTGCTGTTTCTGACTTCGATCACAGGGGGGTAGTATCAGACAGATAGTCCCTCAGCTGTTTTAGGTCTTTATTCCAGTTTTGTGTAAATCAGAGATGTTTGAGAACTAAAAGTCATTTAAGGGCCATTTGATTATGGATTTATTTGATTTTGTTTTTATGTCCCTCCACGGCCCACTGCCAGTTTCTGACGTTAAATTAAAGCATTCTAAAACAGTGACAGTGGCAATGAATGTGTTTCGATGCCTGGTCTGGTACTACTGCCCATCACAGCCTAATCAGTTCACTAGAGAACATTCATGGATTAAATTTTAGTTTAATTTGGTCAAAAAAGGTTTTTATCAGTTTACCTTTGAAAAAGGAAGTTTTATCAAATTTGAAATCATTCCCTCAAGTCTTTGTAAACTGTGTTTAGCAAAATGATCTAGTCTCTGATAAGGAGATATGGGTCACTGACAGTGACCCTTTGACAAAATCAAATGCTAGAAGAAACATGTACTTTTTGATTTTTGTGTCTTTACCAGCTCACAAGCTCAAATCACATTTTGATCTTTTTGGCCAATTTGCAGAAGCCTGAGGCAATCTTTGAACGTCCCAGAAGAGTCGAAAGCATAAAATGACCCTTTAACAGGGAGGGTTAAAAGTTTCGAATGTCTACTCACGGCACTCAGGAAGCATGCACTTCTCAGTCTGCTGCAGCTCTTCCGAGCACGTTGCAGGATCAGACTTCAGCATCCTTTGACGTGTTCGTACCCCTTGCCCACATGTCACACTACAGTCGCTCCAGTCCGACCAGGGAGACAACATGCACGGGATGGTGTCTGTTGTTTAATAGATTAGGATACATTATGGTAAAAAAAAAATAAAAATGTGTACTAAACAAGAATGGCTCTAAAAGGTATTATTAACTCACGACACGCTGGCAGCAAACATTCCTCCACTTCAGCCACTTCGGTTTTACACATGGATCCATCTATAGGAGGCATCTTCACCATACGCTCACGTCGCTTTATGCCCAAACCACAGGTGACGCTGCAGGGGTCCCACTCCGCCCACTCAGTCACAACACAGCTGCTGGGTGCTGTGGGAGTGACAAAAAAAGATTTCCAAGGTCATTCTTATTGTTTTATTTCTGGGAAATGTTTAATCACATTATTACTTTGTTTTCAAATTGTGTTTTCATCTAATCAATACATATGAATTATTTTTATCTCATCAGCTTATTTGGCCATTGCCTAATTGAAAATACTGCTTGATGTCATTTTACGTGGTAGCAAACGAATCTATACTGTACGTAATGAAAGAGCCTTTGGCAGACACCAGTAACTTTAGTTATTAACTTTATCGTTACAGTTGCCACACTAATAGCAACCTATTACTACATATGCAGCACATCACTCATGCAGGACCTGTGTGCAAGTAGGCTACACAAACACAGACACACACAATCATATTAGGGTTGGGGTTTTTTTTTGTGCCAATGCACCAGCTGCACATGTGGCAAGAAGTAAACTATTTCAACATCTCTCCCCAAACTGTCCTGTGAAGGGTTTTCATATACTAGTTTATTTCACAAGCATGCATGTAGCCTGACAGGTCTGAGAAAGACTCACAGCATTCGTCATTGATGACACATTTCTCTGTCTCCTCCGTGTGGAGCTGGCAGAGCGAGCCGTCCTCAGGATACTGTTTGACATAGCGCTCTCTAGACCTCATCCCCATCCCACAGGAGACGCTGCAGGCTGACCAGCTGATCCACTCCGACATCATACATGTGGACGCCTCTGTCCACCAGAACATAGAAAGACAACTATTTAACAAAATGTCGTATACATTTCTTTTTAATGTTTTCTTTGGTTATTCATAAAAAACAAAAAAAGTCATATGTATGTATATATATGTCATATTTTGCAGGTGCTTTGCTTCCTCAGTGCAACTAGTAGAAAAGGTCTGGAGATAACCAGCCAGTTTTGGTCAGGTGTTTCAGGCCAACTTATGGAGATAACAATAAAAATAGGCACACTACTAGAATGAAAAGTGAGAAATAATACGTGCACTACAGATGATGTAGCATCTCAAAGTTAGACTTGTGGCACTTTTTTGTTCTTGCCCAGATGTTCATACAGGAGCATATTGATTTTATTATTTAGTGTTTTAAGTGCCAATAATAATTTATAATAATTGTTTAAATTTAAATCTTTTAAAAACGTTTTCCTTTTTCTTAATAGGTGAGCATTGGAGAACTTTATGGTGTTTTGGTGCATTATGCAGCCGGTCGGAGTCGGTCCGCATTGTGCTTTTTACTAGTTAATACTGATGGATGGTTTGTTGTGCATTTTGTGCTCGTCCTTGATACATGTCAGTTCAGAACATGTAAGTAAATCATGTTTGTTTGGCAACAGCTTTGGCTTTAGGTTTTAAAAGAGAAGTTTTGATTTAAATTGATCTGAGTGCTCAGGATTCAGTTTTTTAGCCCCATGCACAGCTCGCTGTGTACACTGTGTTTTGGTACAATACTCACTTTAATAAAAAAAATATATATATAATTAATATGTATAAATTATCTGATTATAGAGGTACAAATAAAACATGTGGGCAACACCACAGTATGCATTCTCTAACTGCTTATAAAGGATTAGAGGGGGTCCAGATTGCAGCCAGACGTTGCTGATCATCAGCTCTTCAATAACTGATCACCAGCAGATGTGCAGACCCTCCATTAACGTGTCTGGAGTGTTCTGGTGTGTGTAAACAATTCTACTGTTACTGCCCTGCAGATTACATCAACATTACATCTATAAAACAGTTTCATGTTCCACAGTGATAAACATCATTCACAAGTGAAAAGCATTCAAGACAGTTTTCTCCCAGTGAATGGACATTCTATGTAATGCTCATAAAAGACAAGACACAAATAAAAACAAATGGTTGCCAGAAAGAAAGCCCTTCTGTCTAATAAGAACATGAAAGCTGCAGTTGTTTGGCGAAAATCGATCACATCATATCTGTGTTTGTTGTCTCCAGTCAACTTTTCTCAGACTGATGAAGCTACAGTGTGAGTGTAGGGAGCAAACCTTTTTCAACCTACTGTAGTGGAAAGAAACTCAGCTTCAAAACAACCTGACCTGGATGACTGTCATCACACAGGAAACGATTATTAAGGTCTAAATATGGATCTACCAGGTAGAGAATTGTGGGGGTATGTATTTCCCACACATTTTATTTCTTTCTGGATTCATTTAAAAAAAAAATTTACTTGAGAAGAGTTAGATGTCTAGAAGACCAGCTATGGATTAGGTGATATTTTATTGTTTTTACGCATAAAAACATTGTATCCTAATTGCGGGGTTCAAATTGAGCCTATCAATCATGACAGGTTAGGAATGATTGGTATGATGTTGTTTTAGAAGCAACAATGTGAGAACAAAAAATCTCCCAGACACCCACAGCTTCACATGTTATGCTTTAATCTTGTACGGGTATCATCTGGGTACCGTGACTTTCCCACCGTGTTTGTGAAATGAGTACCATCAACAGAGTGACCCACTGTATGACTGATGAAGTCCACAATTATATGTAAAGGTCTTAACAGCTGGTTGATTCCGCCTGTTCAGTCATTTAAAAGTTGAAGGTGCCATTTTCAAAATGCTTTCCTACTCAGACGCAGCTTCAACCTTCATTTAATGAAGGTAAGTTGCCTGAGGGACAGTCCTATTCACAGCACGGGTCAGACAGAGTGAAAGTCAATATGTATGACCCAGGCTCATTTCAGCCAGAAAGCAAACTGCAGCTTCTCAGGCTTAACAAGGCCTCACTATGGTGTATTTCATCACTATTAGCCTGCAGGGTGCTTCAAGATCTTCCTATTTCTCTTTTACAGAGACTCTAACTGCCCTTTACTGTCTGCTTTAAAGACCTCTTCTGAGCTTGGAGCCCTGGTGTAGATGGTTTATTAAAAGGAAGAAGAAGTGAGTCTGTCAAGAGAAGACAATTATGTGAGAAAAGACCTTGTAAATAGGATTTTTACTAAAAATGATGAATGAGCTTTATGCAACTTTGCATGAATTTTTCGTTGACTCACACTGTTAACACAACACACATCTCATGTCTCACTCTACAGTGTTGCTTACCAGCTGTGGCCTAAAAAAGCATAACTAAGTAATAAATGACACAGGTATGTCCAGCTTGGATAGGCCTGCAGAGAGCCACAGCTTTTCCTCCTGTAGGAATATTAATCACCCGCTGCTTCGGCCTCCAGTGCGGAACCCACAATTATCAATCTCCCACTACACGCTAATGGAGCGCTAAATGAGAACAAAGAAGAGGTGCTCTGGAACCTTAGACTATCAGTGAAGCTGACTGATCATCTATAAGAGGAACAGTGAAGACCATGAGTGTGTGTGTGTGTGTCTGTGACATTCCTTTGATAGACATCCTTGGCAACAAGGGAGAAAAAGCAAAGAGGGGTTGGACAGATGCTCACTGTGCTGCCTTTTAGCATTTGTTCCAAACTGACAACTTCACTGGAAATTGGAGGCGAACGCAGACTG
Source organism: Macropodus opercularis (assembly GCA_030770545.1). Classification (NCBI taxonomy): domain Eukaryota; kingdom Metazoa; phylum Chordata; class Actinopteri; order Anabantiformes; family Osphronemidae; genus Macropodus; species Macropodus opercularis. Next base: position 3,340,824 of record CM061094.1, on the reverse strand, counting down.
GGGTGTACCTATTAATGTGTTGGCTGCGTGTGGGGGCGCTGTTACTTGCACTAATAGAGCATAAAACTAACAATTCTGACAGAAAACGAGAATGAAAGTTTCTCCTTTGACAACAGAAGAAATTGGCCCCAGCTTGAATGACATCAGCTTTGATAGCTAGATTACGGAAAACCAGGAACATCCACTTTTAAATATGTTTATGACTTTGCATTTGAATCCTAACATGTTTCTGAACACACACAATCCTCCTCTTGGTCCTATTATCTTTAAAACAACAATGAAGGCATGGTGCGTTGATTTCTTTTAATCTGAGATAAACCCACTCAAATCCTGCTTTAAGCACCATAGATGCAGGAAGTCGCTTGGCTAATCCTCATAATCTTGAGGTTTCAGTGAAATAATTAGAGGATCCAATCACCAATGTTTATTCTCTTGTAATAAGGGATTTATTGTATTGTGTTTCTCATTCCTTGATGTAACTATATGAACCTTACTGCATGTTTGCATCTTTCACAGACTGATTCTGCTTTCACAGTCAGCTCCTGCTTACACATTTACACATTTTCCACAACAATAATCCCAATTGTCATCCAATAGGTGCAGGATAAAATTTCTGGATAAAATTATACCATTAGATTGTGAAATTTAAATGAAGCAGCAGCTTTGTGTTCTCACCACAGATTTTATCAGTCTAAGCCAAAGTGAACAATCCTCAGTTGTCTGTGTTAGTCAGGATTAGACAAACACCTGAGCTTTATACTGCTGATTATTTTAACAGATCACTGAACTGGACTTTACTGGTTTTTGAGAATGAATGCCCAAAACCCTATAGCGATAAGAGCGAAAGAAATTAAATGTTTGTTTTTTGATCCGTCCTAGTTAACGAACTGCGGCACGTTGTTTATATTTATGCAACATAACTGCATTTGTGGCTGCTATTAGCTTAGAAGAACAGTAGAACATGCTAGAAAGCAAAATAACCTATTCAGCTGCTAGTTCTCATCAGGAGTGAATTTTACAATGCAGTTCTTTAAAGCTACAGTATGAAAGTTAAAATACAGTATGATTGCCATTAAACGTGGTATTAATCCATTCACCTGTGTCCATTCCTCCCTCTCCCTGCTCTCAAACAGCGGGTTTTAATTTATTTTATGAGCATGAGCTAATTACAGTTTTAGGATTCGCTCTATTGACGATAGTTCAGTCCGCACGAAATGGATCAATGAACTTGAAAGCCAATTTAGTTGCTTGTTGATGTGATGGTACGACTGTAGTTTAATATACTGTACACACACTGGCCCATGTAGTAGGTGCGCTGGTACAGATGAATTCAATCCAATACAGCAACTCAGCATGGACAGAATTTCTAGTGCAGTCTGGTTTGGGGACCACAGGATTTTGTCTCTGTTGTTTGTCAATTTGTGGCGGATTGCAGTCAAGTGTGACACAGCTGGGATGATAATCTCCATTTCCAAGTCCGAGGCCATAGTTCTCAACTAAAAAAGGGTGGCTTGCGCTCTTCAAGCAGCCATAATGACTCTGGCAGGGCTAGAGATAGGGTAAGGAGTTTTGTAAGGAGCTCAGAGTCTATATGCATCTATTTTGGAAGAGCCCTATCTATTTTGAACGATAATACGACTGAAAATGAATGAATGGATAGATAGATATCTACATTATGCTTGCATAAAGATAAAACAACGACGCAAGCTTCTGTTATAAAGTACCGGCTGCTTTACTTACACTAAGATCAGTTTAAAAGTTCACACATTCAAGCAGGATGCAACTGAGTGAGACAGAGAGCTGTTGTAAAGAGACATTAAGCACTAATGCATCTATGCTGCTTTCACTGAAGCATTTTCATAGCTTTCTGATCTATGTCTTATCACTTTGCAGTTTAATAGTATTTTCTGCTGACCAGAGCAAGAGCCACTTTAGCTTAACTTTATCATTAACAAAGCTGTTAATAAGACAAGGCTTTTTCTTTTTGGCGCAATCCATAGAAAATTAATTAATTAAGAAATGTACTGTATCATTCATTCCATTCTTGTTTTCTGTGTGTTTCTGTGTGTGTTTACCCTCCATACTACATCCTGGGCCCATGCAGGGCTGGAAATCTTGAGTTTGGGTACACGGCACACTGAGGTCAAGCTGGGCCTTCAGCATCCTCTGCCTCATCCTGCGGCCTTTCTCACATGTCGCGCTGCTACATGCTGACCAGGGAGACCAGCTAGAGTAGATACATGTCTCTGGTGTGTCGTCTAAGACGGAGGGACAGGAAGTAAGTGAAGGTTAGGACCAATTACATTTATCATCATGAGTAGTTAAATAGCATTTACAAGTCTAAGTTCATTCCTGTAAACAGATCCAAAGGTGATTACAGAGGGTACTGGACCAGAAAGGACCAGAAGGGGTGGGAGGAAGAAGCAGGGGGACACGTTTGGAGAAAAGTATGATATGTGAATGCCGTGTCCAATTATCAGTGGTAGCAGAAGTACAAGAAGAAGCAGAGCTACTGGCTTTAATTAATAATGTTCTCTCAAGGGTTCAGAGAGGCAGAGAAAATGACAGGAGAGCTCAGAGACACTATACCATCAGGCCTTGGGGAGAAACCTGAGTGGATCCAATTCTGTGGGATAATGTCTAATGACAAGATGAGAAAGAGGGAAGAAGGGAACTGGAAGCACAGACAGGAAGGTGGAGGAAGAAGAGGAGAGTCATGGTGGATGTAGAAGTAAAAGCAGTTAGACTCTGGGCAGAACAAGGGGACCGTGGCTGAATGGATTCTTGTCTGCGGTGTCATTTCCTGCACAGAGGAGGAGGACAAAGAGAAAGTAGGCAGAGTAAGAGAGGCGGAGAAAAGAGCCCTTTAAGAAGATGACAGGAGATCCTTGTTAGGAGAACTGCTGCGTGGGCAGAATCCTGCAGCGTACACAAATCTACTTAGAGTAAAAATAGGCACAAAGCACCCGTGTACAACACAAACAATGTTAATGCACCAGTGTGGCCTGTTTAGCCAGCCTGTGCAAATACGCATCTAAATTCACATCAGGGACCACATCAGCACCTCAACAGTCTGAGGCGACATTTACTATACAGGTACGTTGGCACGTTGCTCAATGTGCTGCAGCTAAGAAGGTAATCAGCTGTCCAACCTGAAATAAAACAACCTGCCTGTCTGTCTGTAACTCTTCACTAGAAATGATTAAAACTCTCTAACACTCAGTCTGTGGATGTAACAGATGTGCAGCACAGCTGAATCATCAATGTCTACAGTGAAAGAACCTGGAGAATGTAAAGTATGCTTGAGAAGGACAGGGCTTGACTCCAGACATACTTGTGCTGCTCGGCAGACATGGGGGTCCCACGGCAGATTGGAAATATGGCCCTGCCAGATGTGTATTCCGACTATAGGACCTCCCATCTGACACTCGGCTTAAACCAGTTGTGTCTGTAATGAGCTTTTGTGTGCGTTTGTGTGAGTGTGTGTCCTTCATCATCAGACACTAAATCCCTGCAGTGTCTCCTCAGGCTGTGAGCGGCATGACTTGATAGTTAAAGCGAATGTTTAGCAAACACGGTGGACTGAAAAACTGATTAAGTTCAAAGAGCACGTACAGTAGAAATGCAGTGTGAGTAATTATAATAACACTGCATCAAGGTCCAGAGGTTTGCTAATGTATGTTGTTTGGGTGTGTGTGTGTGTGTGTGCGTGTGTGTACACATGTACTGTACCTTCCTTCTTTTCTTCTTGTCCAATATCAGCTACAATGTCATCTATGGTGTCCGGGACCACGTTACATTGTTCCCCCTATGCACAAAAGGAAAACTCTCAAACTCTCTCTCTAAGGCTAAACACTGTCTGTGTTGACAACATACACATATGTCCACATACACTCTTACAAACTACATTGCACCTTTCTAGCGATACGTTCCACCACCACCCTGGCCACAGGTGTAATTGCCCCTCCCTCTGGGTCATAGAAAGGACTCTGGGGGTGATCTAAACTGGTCAGAGGCCGGATCCTCTCCTGGGGGATGGTGGGCTTGTTGGGTGACTGCAAGGGATAAAAGAAAGGCATAAGTAAGGAAAAGAAGCAAACAACATGATAAAGTCATATCTAAAAGATGTCACTCAGTTCAATTCAGCTCTGTTGAAGTTTTTAGTGTCTTTCAGGCAGCATTTCACTTCACTGTTCAGATTCACCTTTACTAGCCAGATGTTTTCTACTACAGTTACTGGAGACAAATACAAACCTAACAAATTTAGTGAATATTGGACTTACAGTCATCAAATAAACATAAACTCGTATGCTGCTTAATTTTTATGTGACAACATGTCAGTGTTGTCACATAAAAACAGACAACCACATTAGACAGGTGGCTAGAAAAAGCAAAATGCAACTTTAAGTATGTTGCATAGAAAATAGGTGATGCCTCGAGATCCAATAACCTTCCAAAAAAAGAAATGGTAATGAGCTGAGTAAAATGAGACATCTTGAGATATAATTTTAACACCCAGCAGAACGTGTACTGAACATTGTACCAGGAATTATGATGAAATGACCTCTCAGTGTTCATTGTCATCTCGACAGATATGACATGATAAGTTCTCAGTGAGACTCTAAAAGTGAATTAGATTCTTTAACAATCAGCGGGGAAATGGACGTGTGCAAATAAGATGTTACGTGTGAAGATCAGGTCACGATTTAAAGGGGGACTGCTCCCACTATCCCAGTGTAGCGTTGTGGAAATCATAAACTGTGCAGTGAATAGCTTAGTATCCTGGAGGAAAACATCTGTTCTCATATACTGATATCAAACAGGCCTGAGGAACGAGTCTGCATCTTCCACTGAGGAATAATAAAGGTAATCACACTTAAACAGCCCAAATTTAGGCCATGGGAATTTTTGGGCCAAGAATACTAATCCAGTAGGACCATACAGTATAGTGTATGCATGTCTATTAAACCGGCCTTTAAAAAAAGAACATTGTTTCTCTCCAAAGCTGCAGAGAGTTAAGCAGAATTAATAAAATAATAATACTGCATTAGCTGCATTGATGACATGTCACATTCTGACCAAATATGCAGAGCTGGGCAGGAATCAGTGGACTAAAGTGTCACTTACAGTGTCTGATATTCCCCTCAACCATCTTTGTGCGTACATGTATGTGTCCATTTAATTTTAGATCTTAAAATAAAATCTGTGTCTTTCTTGTCTGTTCTTTCAAGTTAAATTAACTTTGTCTTCTCAAGTTTTAAAACCAGCTTTCGAATTAACAATCTGTATATGACAGTTCTGAACAAGTCAAAAGGAAAACAACTACACAACTAGTGCTGTATGACAACTCTAAACATTCTCCTTCTAGTTTGCCAGGTCATCAGAAATTGTTGTTTGATATTTTGGCAGCAATGTTCACCGTTGACTGAAAGTACAACTTTTCAGATATAAATGAATCACAGAGGTTTAGCTTCTCAAAGTACAAAGGTGAACATGTACAGTATTTGGAGGATGTGTAATTTCATATCCCTTTCAATAGGTGGCAGTCATTTAATGTCTGCTATATTCATATACTGTATAATAAAGAGACTGACTGATATATGGCGGGAAAGGCACAGAACAGCACCTTATAAAGTAATAAAATGATTTGAAAGAGGTGTTTGTTAACCACGTTTTCAAGTATTTACCACCTTCCCCAAGAAAAATCATGAGCTTGCAAGCTAAAATTAGATTAGAGTCTCTAAACTGTGTCTGAATAGAGATGTAAACCATTCATTGCAATGGTGTAGAATCTAAAATCACTCACAGTAACAGACAACTAGAAATTGAAACTGCTGCAATGTGGCAGTTTTATACTTACTACTAACAGTTAGTGAGCTATAAACCTTATAACAATATGCAATAGATGTTAATTGTCAGCTATGAGTAAAGAAACAGTTTCATGTCTAACAATTAGACTACATCACTGCCTTTTCAAATGAGGCGTGACTAATACAAGTGTCATGTCTTGTAATGCAATGCGTTTAATTCACTGTAATAAATGAAAAGTACAATTGACTCAAATACCGTATATGCTTTAATGTTTAGCAGTTGGCATAGTACACTAACACAACAGTGACCTCAGTATTAGCTACAGGGTTATTGCTCAATCATGTACTAAATTTATCTAATTTGTTGTTGTAGTTTGTAATGGAACAAACTGATCTGTAGTTAGCTACACACATGGAGGAGCCCTTTGTCCTAAATGGTAAATGTCATATTTTAGTATGAAGCCTGAATGTTTATATTTCAATTGTTTTGTCCAAAGTCATTACCAGATAAATTTTTTGCAAACTAACAAACAAACTAACTAACATGTTGTTGTTGTTTTTTTCCGTTGCAAAACAACAAACCCACTAACAAGCCTTCTGCGATAGCCGCAAGAACTAATAACTACATTGTTCACAGTTTCAGGAACAATTAATTAGTTATTTTAATGACAAGTTAAGCTGTACAAGACTTTCTGATCAACAACAACAACAACAAGGATAAGCCAACAAGGTAATACTAAACATAAGATCACTGCATCAGTAGGATCTAACAAAAACACAAATGAACCAAACCAGGAGCAAACTAAAACACTAAACTACAGGAAAACGACAGAACGACATTCAGCAGCGAACCAATAAGGTGTTGAAAGTTGAATACTGTCTATTCAGGCCAGGTGTTTGGGATTCAGGGATTAGTCTTGTCATGAGGCACATCAAATCACAGCATGGCTGCTCTGTGGAGATCGTCAAGATCACCAAATTCCTTGGTGTTCATCTGACAGCTCCTCTACTTCCTGGGAAGGCTGAGAAAAGCCCACCTCCATCCTGACTGTGTTCTACAAAGGGACCATCGAGAGTATCCTGAGCAACTGCATCACTTGGGAACTGCACCGCCTCGGATTGCAAGACCCTCCAGCGCATAGTGAAGACAGCTGAAAAGATTCTCTCACCCCTCTATCAAGGACATTTACACTACACGCTGCAAACCTAACAGCATTGTGGATGACCCCACACGCCCCTCACACATACTCTTCAGCCTCCTGCCTGGAAAGAGATAGCGAAGCATTTGGGCCCTCACGACCTCACAACCAAGACTGTTTGTTATAAGTCATAAAAGGTCATTGCTAAAGAAGCTGGATGTATCCAAGCATATTAATGGGAAGTTGAGTGGCAGAAGAATGTGCACAAGCTACAGGGTTGACTACAGCCTTCAGTGGATTGTGAAGCAATGCCCATTGGAGATTCCCAAGAAGTGGACTGCGGCTGGAGTCAGTGCTTCAAGAGTCACCACACACAGACCAATCCAGGAGATGGGCTCCAACCGTATCAACTCACTCCTCAAGCAGAGACAATGTCAGAAGAGTCAGGTTACGGAACAAGAGGACTGCACTGTTGCTCAGTGAGCCAAGGTCCTCTTTTCAGACAAAAGCCACTCTGGCATTTCATTTGGAAATCAAGGTCCTATAGAGTCTGGAGAAACACAATCCTAACCTGCTTGAGGTCCAGTGTGACATGTCCACAGTCAGTTATGATTTGAGGAGCCATGTCACCTCTGCTGGTGTTTGTCCACTTTGTTGTATCAAGTTTACAGTCAGCGCAGCCGTGTTCCCCGAAATTTGAGAGTACTTTATGGAAATGCTTTCCAGCAGGACTTGGCACCTGCCCTTACTTCCAAAAGTAGCAACACCTGCTTTAAAGACCATGGAATCATGGTGCATGATTGGCCATTAAGTGGATGAGCCAAAGGCCGCTATCAAAGCTACATGGGCTTCCCTAACATCTCAGCCGTGCCACAGGCAGGCTTAAATGCCACACTGCATAGATAAATTAATGCAGTATTGTATTGAATTATTAGGTGCTACGTATTTATTACATGCACCGTAAATGGCCATGATTTTCAGCCAAAAGTTCTGTATTAAACATTTTTACTTGTGTTATGCAATTAATTTGACTGAATTTTGGACCATAATCATCAAAATTAAAAGAAATAAACTGATGAAATATGTCACTCTGCGTGTCATAAATCTATTAATATTTACTGAAATGCACCTGTAGTCCAGTAGATGAATCATGACCCTTTGACTAAAGCCACATATTATTAATCATTAATTGAGGAAAATAAAAACAACCCCAGGTTTCTTTTCAGCACTGTAGCCTGGTTGACTAAGTGTCATAGCTGTGTTGAGCCTATTATCCCTTTAAATGTCAGCAGCAAGGACTTCATGAATTCCTTTACTAATTGAATCATTGCCATTAGACAAAAAATTAACAACTGTCATAAATCAATCTGCAGATCCAACAGTTTTAGATTTGCTGGTTAGACCTCTGTCTTACTTAGACTGCTTTCCCCCGATAGGTCATAGAGTTAAGTTCAGTCATTAACTCTGCTAAATCAGATACTTGTCTCTTAGACTCAATCCCAACTAGATTACTCAAATCAGTTCTTCTATTAATCTGCACGTCAATATTAAATCAAATCAACCAGTCTCTGCTGACAGGCTACGTACCACAGGCTTTTAAGGTTGCTGTGGTCAAACCTTTATTGAAAAAACCTACTCTGACTCTAGAGAACTGCATAAAGATTTCCAGTCAGGATTCAGATTACATCACAGACAGAAACAGCTCTGATTAGAGTCACTAATGATCTTCTCACAGCTTCAGACAATGGTCTAGTTTCTGTACTTGTCCTGTTAGATCTTAGTGCAGCATTTGATACGATAGATCACAAGATTCTATTGCAGAGATTGGGATTAAAGACAAAGCACTGGGATGGTTTAAATTTTATTTGTTGAACAGATTCCAATTTGTTCATGTTCGTGATCCACCTTCCCTCCACACAAGAATTAGCTTTGGAGTTCCACAGGGTTCTGTGCTTGGTTCAACACTTTTCAGTCTATACATGTCTCCTCTTGGTAATATTATTAGGAGACACACATTTTTATTGCTATGCCAATGATACTCACTTATACTTATCTATGAAACCAGAGGAAACAAACCAATAAGTCAAACTTCAAGTCCTATCAAGTCCTAGATGCCCCATAACTTCCTTCAACTAAAGATAAAACTGAGGTTATTATAATTGGTGCTAAAAACCATAGAGAGTCATTATTGAATCAGATTGTTACTCTGAATGACATAACGTTAGCTTCAGGTTCTACTGTGAGGAACCTTGGTGATCTCTTCTCTACAACATACATTAAACAAATCTGTAGAACCGCCTCTTTCCACCTTAGGAAAATTAAAATGTAAAATTAGGAGCATGCTTTCACAGAGTGATGCTGGAAAAATAATCCATGCATTTGTTACCTCTAGGCTGGACTGTAACTCCGTACTCATAGTTTGTCCCAATAACCCTTAAATAAAATAAATAAAAAGCCTCCAGTTAATTCAAAATACTGCAGCCAGAGTCTGACTGGACTTAGGAAGAGAGATCACATTTCTCCTACATTAGCTTCTCTCCATTGGCTTCCTGTAAAATCTAGGATCAATTCAAAATTCTTCTCCTCACCTACAAAGCTCTTCATAATAAAGCTCCATCTTATCTTAAAGACCTCATCGCTCCTTATGCTCCCAACAGAACGCTTGACTCTCAGAGTGTTGGTCTACTTGTGGTTCTTAGTTTCTAAACGTAAAACGGGAGGCAGAGCCTTTAGCTGCCAAGCTCCCGTGGAACCAGCTTCCAGTTCAGGTTCTAGAAGCAGACACCCTCTCTAGTTTTAAAACTTGGCTTAAAACCTTCCTTTTCGACAAAACTTGTAATTAGAGATGGTTCTGGTTGCTTGGAACCATCTCTTAGTTAAGCTGCTATAGGCTTAGATGCTGGGGGACGTCCTTCATTCACGGAGCTCTTCTGTTTTTCTGTTTATTCTATCCACTAACATGCCTCCATGTTCACATGTGACTAACGCTGTCTGTTTTTCTCTCGTAGTTGTGCTTGTCCCTTTCTGTCTCTCTATATCTGTCCTCACTTACAGGTATCATCAGACTCAGAGCCGTGTGTCTCCAGTGTTCGGTTGCTGGTCCAACCATTCTGCCTAGTCTGTTGCTGCTTGTTTTGTTGTTGTTGTGTTGTTTTCTCTCTTCTCTATCTCTTCACCCTAACCAGTCAAGGCTGGAGGTTTCTTCCAAACTAGAGGGAGTTTTTCCTCCACTGTTGCTATTAAAATGTACAATTTATCGATTGGCCACAATTAAAAGCTTGCTCTATGTGGGATTTGTTGGGTTTAGTTGTGTATGGTCTTAAAACCTTACTTGTAAAGTGCCTTGAGATAACTGATGTTGTGAATTGGAGCTATATAAATACAATTTTAGTGAATTGAATTGACTTTGTGTCTACGAGAACAGATACTGACTACTTCACTGTAGATGACACTGAAACGGCTCATCCCATGCTGAGATGTAAATTTTTCTAAATGAGCTGAACTAACTCACTGCTAGCAAACCTTTATACTTAGACAAACTGACAGCCTCTACCTCATATGTGACACCACTATCAGTGCCTGCATCCCAGGGAATGAGGTCTGTCACCAGCCTCTGCACCCAGCCACAGTCTTTGGTACAGAGATCTTCTCCCGATAGACCCACGTTCCAGTCCGGACTGGGTCCAAGCATCGTTAGGAAGGACATCAGGTGATGGGTCCTGTCCACAGAAAACTCTGCTGATGGAGCGGCCCGCCTGGTAATGGTGGAGAGACATATATAAAATAAAAATAGAGCATAATAATGAATAAATTATTATGAACAATATCACTCACTCTGCTACTATAATTATCAGCAAATTACTTGCAAAATGATGGTTATAATACCACGATCTCTGACCCTCACACTCCGTTAATTGCTGTAAAATTGAACACCCAAAATATCCAATTAGTGGCAGGAACCAGCTAAATATGACACAATAGCTTTGCAGATCTAATAATGACAGAATTTAATCAGTGTATCTTTTCAATATATGATGATAGGCTAAAGTTTCTGTATGAGACGCTGTCTTTGGTATCTTAATAATCTGAACCAAGGCATACTGTAAGTGCACACACAAATCTTTCAGATAAGATACAGTACAATAGTCTGTGTGTGTGCGTGTTTGTGTGTATTCATGGCAATATAGCGCTGAGTGCTAGAACTCAGAATTGTAACAACTTCATAATTAGTCTTGAACTAATTCATAAGATACCAGAGTGTGTTGGTCTGACGTAAATGAACTCATCACATGACAATTATACTTAATTAAATAATTAATACAATATTATCATCATTTTAACTACAGTTTATTCAAGGGCTCAGTGGTAGTGGTAAGTTGGTTTGGACATTTATTAAGTACCTGCTGATGAGGAATTTACCTTGGTGAATAAATAACTGTTTATGGTAAAGAATAGATAAGAATCCTGACTCATACAATTTCTGTTGATCATCCTGTATATAAAGAATTCTCCATACTATGTGTATAATAGCATATTATATATAGATACAACCCCTTTACGTACAGATTGTGCATTTTGTCTATCTCGGGGGGCTCAATGTGTTTATGTGTGAATAAACGCTTGTTAATCTTGGACCCTGTGGACTTTTTGGCTTCAACAGTTGTACTCTGACTTTGGACGTAATTGATTGATGAATGCAGTTATGAATACAGTTATCAGTCAGATAGAACTTCAGTCTGAGCATCATTGTTGTCCAGACATGACACTGCATTATTAGTAGAGAAAGAGACACAGTCAACAATAACACAATAACGCACAGGTCATACCAGCCAATACGTTAAGATATTTAAAACAAATATTGCACCTATTTTGTATATTTTATAATGTACATATTAAGGCCACTATAATTTTTATCAAAACAGCTGACTGCTTTCTGAGAGGTGGTGTTGCTATGAGACACACTGTAAACATCTATAGTGTATGCTAATGAGTAGCATAGTGTGCTGTTAACTGACACACCGTAGTCCAGTGTAGAGGATGAAGCATTATACAAGATGAAGTATCACAGATGTATCAGACAAAAATTAGTGTTAATAGGGTTTGTGTGTTCATTGTGCTTGAATGTTGTAGTTGTAGTGTGTTTACTTACTGTGTTGATGATAATAATGATAACATTATTCATTGTGTGTCAGTCTTGTTTATTAGATTAAACTATAGCTAAAAAGGATATCTAACCCTACAGAGACTGTTTCCTACACTTTCTCATATACATTATTAGTAATTTACGTATGTATTGGGGCAGCAACAGACGGCAGGTTTATTTATTATATTATATTTATATTTATGTATAAATATTTGACAGCTAACATACTTTACCCTTACGAGGACAAAGTCGCAGAAAGTGAGTGAGTGATGTCAATGTCAATGACCAATCCTCATTAAATTTCAAACAATTTAAAATTACTTTTAATGAAGGCTACAATTTAAAGCTTGCTCTATGTGGAATTTGTTGAGTTTAGTTGTGTAAAGTCTTAAACCTTGTAAAGTGCCTTGAGATAACTGCTGTTGTGAATTGGCGCTGCATAAATAAAACTGAATTGAATTGAATTGAATTGAAGTGAAAGTATAAGATTATGCAGTTCAAAGTTTCATTCAATCACAAACATGACTTTTCCCTTTAGTGATCCTGACACTGAGTGATACTCACAGGTTGAGCGGCTGCCACGCCGGCCACTGAGCCTTTGTTTTAATGACAGTCAGTACTTCATCTCCCTGCACAGAGAGACAGAGAGAGAGAGAGAGAGGAGAAGCAATTTGTCATTAAACGGATGACTATGAAGCGAGCAAACAGAAACATTGTCAGGCAAAAGGACAGAATTGACAAACTGGCTTGACAGAGTGAGTCCTCTCATCCAAGGACAGCTAAGCAAATTCCACTTTTTCAAAAAGCCTCATAAGACAAAAACCATATGTCTCCTCGGAGCAAAATGGATCAGTGTCACCGCTGTTCACAACACATGATCTCTCTAACACAAATGCAATAATTCAGCCAACAGCAGAAAGAGGAACGATTTACTGTCACAGAGCAGTTTATTAGACCTAAGTTGGAACGTCCCAATATGCCCTTTGTGGTCTAATAAGAGCCTTTTATTGTTTCTTCTCCACTTCACTATGTTGTTCCATTCTCTTTTATACACGCACAGCTTCAGTTTCGGATGTGCCAAAAATTCTTTTTTCCGGTTGACAGAAGTTTCCACAGTCACCTTGAAAGCCTTCTCTCTTCCCTGGGGTGGCATGGAGAAAACAAGTGTGTGTGAGAGAGCATGTCCGTTGGTGGATGTGTCTGTGGATGAAAACAAGGCTACAAGTCTGTGTCCATCTTTTTTCAGACCAGCCTGCGGGTCTGCAGCCCCTGTGGCCTTGGACCCCACTCCATCATCTCTCACTCAAGTTAACCCACAAAGAGATGGACATACATAGTGTATGGACATAGACAGCAATACAGACAAAAAATACAAGCCTGCAAGAAATCGAGACATACAGACTCATAAATACATGGGCCAATAATGAAGGGAACACATTGTGCTGTTCTTTATACAAGTCCATCAGCGTGTTCATAAAGTAATGCTAATGAACTAATACTAATAGCATGCAAAGCTTTGTCCCACCTTAGCACTAGATGGTAAATTATGCAAGATGTGTCCAAAATGATAATAATTTATATTTGGAATAAAACATGGGATATCACAAATCACATGAAATATGTAAATGCGATTGTGCAAAAGGATTACCTTCTCTTAAAAGTAATGCATTACATAGCATTCATGTGGGCAAAGACCTGATATCTGAGGAATGATAATATTGCTCCATGGCTGCCGAATAAATAAACAAGAAAATGTTAGGTAAAAAACAACTACAGTATTGAAAACCACATGAAATATTGAATGATGTGAGCTACAAGTGAGTTTGTGTTAAACTCACTGTGTTCAAAGCTCTTTCATTCTACTGAACCATCAGAAACGGAATTAGATGGACTAAAACGCCATATAACTAGATTTACTCCAAAACACTTAACTTACATTATAATTTACCACGCCAATAAATAGTCCAATGAAAGAAAATACAGAACAGAAGGTGAAGAAAAGGTCATTAGAAAGGTCCTACTCCACAATGAAGAGGAGTCACCAGTATCCACAATATTTCTTACAACAAATCTGATAAAAAGGTCAATATTGTTCCATGTCAAAATACCAAATGTGGATAAACTTTTTAACTTTAACTTGTTTTAGTACATATGATAGTTTGCTTCATTTCCTATCTGGCAACACTGATCTCCCATTACCAGTAACCATTGGTTCAACTTAGACTAGAACAGAAGCTTTCCTGTGAAATAGTCCTGCACATTTATGAGCACCGCTAGGAAATGCAAATCTTCAAATAATGGGCTTGCTTGTTTATGGTATTTATCTTAATGACACAAAATGACAGTGATTTAACAGTCTTTGAATACATATTGCACATTGCGAGGTGGGATAGAAACCGGTCAGGTAAGGACAAGCAAAAGAAAATTGCAGAGGAGAGGAAAGAGAAGAAAAACAACAAGAATGGTGATACGAAGTGAAAGTGGCAGGTGGAGCTGAAAACCCAGTGTAGCCGAAAAGACGAGGGACAGCAGCAAAAGACAAGAGAGGATGAGAGACAGGAAGAAATGTCGGAGGGAAAAAGATGGAGGGAAAAATCACACAAGGAGAACATGACACAGGTGAATTGGAGCAGGAACAAAGGAGTCCCAGATGAAAAGGACAGAGAAAAAGATCTAAATCCAAACTAACTATAAGGAAATATCTGAGTACACTAAGTATTAAAGTTTCAGCCCCCCCTGCTCAAACAGGCCTTTGAGGGATCTGTCCTGTATACTGTAGGATGGTCACAGTCATATTTATGCAAAACATACACCAAAGTACAACTATAAAGACAATAAACACAATTTACAGTAGGTTTTCTAAGTTAGTCACAGGATATCCTGGCAAAAACCTAACTTTATACCATAAAAACCTTTGCAGAAACTTGATCTGATCTTAGTTTTGCAATATATTGTACAAAAACTCCAGATCCCATCACTTCTCTTGAAATGGCTTTAGGAAGCAATCATGGCCATGATTAAAGAAAGATTGACCTTCTGCAGTGTTCAACACCTGATTGTTGTCAGTCAGGAGACAAACTCAGGGAACAGGAAACGTTTTCTTTTATTTTACAGAATATTGTTGTCATAGTCAAAGCTTGGTTTTATGCTCAACTGGGCTTAATAAGTTGAGATCTCAGTTTAGATCAACACGTAACAGTAAGGTAGAACTAAGGCTGAATTAGTATATTTAGTGTTTTCACACAAAATTGCAATAGTAAAAAAGCCATTTTTTACAAATGTGTTTTAAGAAAAAACATGAAAGACATCACTGACACCAAAACCATATTTCCTCAGGCAGGTCATTCCAGACGACTGGAGCTGTGAAAGAAACGCTCCGACCTCTCTAGTTTTTATTTGGGAAGCTGGTCTTGACTGGCGCTTACTGCACTCAATAGTTAGCTAGTACTCCAGGGTCCAGAGTAGGTTTTTTTCAATAAACGTTTACAGCAACTTTAAAAGCCTGTGGTACGTAACCTGTTAGCAGAAATAGTTTATTTGATTTGACATGGATGTACTCACTGAAAACTTAATAGAGTAGTCTAGTTGGAATTGAGAAAAGTAGATATTTGGATGAACTAATTATTGAAGTTAACTCACTCAATCTGAACTGTGGGGAGAGATTGGGCTAAGTAAGTTTAAAGGGGCACTAGGCTCAACAGAATTATCGCTCTTAGCCAGCCAGTGGTTTGCAGGTTTTATTTTGCTCAATTAATGATGAATAAAATGTGGTTCTAGCAACCTAAAATGATTTTTTATATAATATTAAACGTTCCATGTTAGGCTGGATTCAAATACCAAAGCTTGGATACCAAAGTTCCAGACATTCAAGGAACTTAATTCAGATCAACTTTATTTATATTGTGCCAATTTACAACATCAGTTATCTCAAGGCACTTTACAAGTAAGGTTTAACACCTGACACAACTAGACCCAACAAATCCCACATAGAGCAAGCTTTTAATTGTAGCCAGTCAATAAATTGTACATTTTAATAGCAAAAGTGGAGGAAACACTCCCTCTCTAGAGAGGAAGAAACCTCCAGCAGACCCAGGCTCAGTGTGGGCGGCCATCTGCCATGACCAGTTAGGGTGAGAGGATAGAGAAGAGAGAAAAGAACACAACAACAACAGAACAAGCAGCAACGGACACAAGCAGGATGGTTGGACCAGCAACTGAACACTGGAGACACACGACTCTGAGTCTGATGATAAATATAGATGAGAATAGAAACAGAGAGACAGAAAGAGAGAAGCACAACTACAAAGAAAAACAGACAACTTTAGTCACATGTGAACATGGAAGCATGTTAGTGGATAGAAGAACCTGAAAAGCAGAAGAGCTCAGTGAATGAAGGAGCGATGGTTTTGACTGACCAGAACCATCTCTAACTATATGCTTTGTCCAAAAAAAAAAAAAAAAGTTTTAAGTCTGGTTTTAAACTAGAGAGGGTGTCTGCTACTAGAACCTGAACTGGAAGCTGGTTCCATATAGAGGAGCTTGGAGCTAAAGGCTCTGCCTCCCGTTCTACATTTAGAGACTCTAGGAACCACAAGCAGACCAGAGCTCTGAGAACGAAGCGTTCTGTTGGGAGCATAAGGAGCGATGAGGTCTTTAAGATAAGGTGGAGCTTTATTATGAAGAGCTTTTAGATTTAGATTTAGATTTTTTTTACTTTATTGTCATTACACAGTACAAGTACAAGGCAACAAAATGCCTTGTCTAACCAGAGTGCATTAACAGCAAGTGCATGAGTTGTGCAAATGAGCATAAGTTATGAAAATGTTCCAGTAATGCAGTGGTATAGTGTCCAAATGAGCATAAGTATATAAACAGTTCAGTAGTGCAAAAGAGCATAAGTATGTAAGTTTGTAAGTAAGGAGACAAATTTTGAATTCTATCCTAGATTTGACAGGGAGCCAAATGCAGAGAAGCTAATGTAGGAGAAATGTGATCTCTCTTCCAAAGTCCAGTCAGACTCTGGCTGCAGCATTTTGAATTAACTGGAGGCTTTTTAAAGAGTTACTGTGACAAACTGTGAGTAGGGAGTTACAGTAGTCCAGCCTTGAGGAACTAATGCATGGATTAATGTTTCAGCATCACTCTGTGAATTTTAGCTAATTTAGCAATATTCCTAAAATGGAAGTAGGCAGTTCTAGAGATTTCTTTAATATATGGTGTAAAGTAGAGATCAGAAATGACACCAAGGTTCCTCATAGTAGAACCCAAAGCTAACATTATGTCATCCAGAGCAACTATCTGATTTAATAATGACTCTATGGTTTTCAGCACCAATTATAATAACCTGTTTTAATAATAATTGTCTGAATTTAGCTGTAGAAAGTTATGGGACATCCAGGATTTGATATCATTTAAACAAGTTTGAAGTTTGACTAATTGGTTTGTTTCCTCTGGTTTCATGGACAAATATAACTGAGTATCATCTGCATAGCAGTGGAAATTTATAGAATGTTTTCTAATAATATCACCAAGGGGAGACATGTAAAGACTGAAAAGTATTAGACCAAGCCCAGAACCCTGTGGAACTCCAAAGCTAATTTTTGTGTGGATGGAAGATTGATCATGAACATGAACAAATTGGAATCTGTTCAACAGATAAGACTTGAACCATCCCAGTGCTTTTCCTTTAATCCCAATGCTATGTTCCAGTCTCTGCAATAGAATCTTGTGGTCTATCGTATCAAATGCTGCACTAAGATCTAACAGGACAAGTACAGAAACTAGACCATTGCCTGAAGCTGTGAGAAGATCATTAGTGACTCTAATCAGAGCTGTTTCTGTGCTATGATGTAATCTGAATTCTGACTGGATTTTTTTTAAGAACTTTAGAAACAAAGGGCAGATTGGATATTGGCCTATAGTTTCTACTTCTCCAGCGTCAAGAGTAGGTTTTTTTCAATAATCATTATTAAAAGCCTGTGGTATGTAGCCTGTAAGTGTGACCGGTGTACTTCTGCGTTGTGTTATTCAAGATAGTCGGTTGTTGGAATGATCTCCTTTTAATATCTGATGCATAGACAGACAAAAACACACTCCTGTAACATCTGCCCGCTCCGGTTCCTACAACAGCAAGGCCGAAGTTAGCGTGACTGACTAACTTTTTAAGCTAACAACGGGGGGCAGCAAGTTACAGAGTGGCAGAAAATGAAGCTAAAATAAATCAACATATTCACATGAAACAGTAATGACAGATATAATGACAATAAAGAAATTAAGTAACACAAATTAATATAAAAGTATGAAAATGTAAAGAGACGAGTAAAGCAGCACCCACCTCTCCCACTGCAGGATCACCCATATATACAGCTAATGAAAATAACACACCAACAAAGAAGAAATAATTAAAAAAAAGACTTCTTCTATGCTTCATCAGGTATTACACTCAAACCAACGCTACAAACACATTTTGTGTAATTATAATAAAATTAAAATATAACCAGGTTACATAAGCAGAGACTGGTTGATTTGATTTAATATGGACGTGCTGATTAATGGAAAAACTTCTATGAGTAATCTAGTTGGGATTGGGTCTAAGAGACAAGTAGCTGATTTAGCAGAGTTAATTATTGAAGTTAGCTCAGTGTGATCTATGGGAGGGAAAGCAGTTTAAGTAAGACATAGGTCTAACCAGCAAATCTGCAGATTCATTTATGACATTTGTTGAAAGATTCTGATAATTTTTTTTCTCTAATGGTTATGATTTTATTAGTAAAGAAATTAATTCTCTGAGTTATACCATGGAGCTAACCTCCTCTGATTCACTGGCTTCTTCTTCAGAGAAGCTAAAGTCTGAGCTCAACGCAGACGAATAGAGAAGTCACAGATTTATTATTAGTGTATCCTGAGGGGAACAGGAATGCATGTAAGAAGTTTCTAACCTCATCAAGCTGAGGGCCCTCAGACTTCATTGCAAAAGGATATTACGTTCCATCTTCCTTATAGTAGTTTTACAGCAGACAGAACACTACATGTCTAAAACCCTTTAAAGTCATTAGTATGGCTTCCTTCCTCCTACTCTCTCTCTTAAGGTTCGGCTGCTATTCATGTTCTGGTTGTCACTGCAGCAGCAG
Source organism: Macropodus opercularis (assembly GCA_030770545.1). Classification (NCBI taxonomy): domain Eukaryota; kingdom Metazoa; phylum Chordata; class Actinopteri; order Anabantiformes; family Osphronemidae; genus Macropodus; species Macropodus opercularis. The sequence goes on along the minus strand of CM061094.1, from coordinate 3,321,602 downwards.
GTGTGACAGCAGTGGAAATGAAAAAGAAATAGTTGAAGACCTGGACACATCTTACAAAGAATTATAAAGATTAGAAAGTGACACTGCTGGCCAACACTCATACTCAGTGTTGAGGTGAAGGGCTGGGTAAAAAGTGATCTGACTCATCTGAGTCGTGACCGCAAATATTGATTTTCAGGCTGATGGATTCAAGACAGACAGAAGACAGGGAGATTCAGAAGCTGGATGACTGGAAGAAGCAAACATAAATGAAATATGAACACAACCAGTACAGACAGCTGGTCTTTATGCTTTGTCATTTACAATTAACCAGATAAAAAGTAACAAACCAGAAGTAATTAAATTCAATTTATTTAAAAAATAGGAATGATAAATTAATAGTATTGCAAGCTGATTTTAAAGATTAGCTAGCTGACTATAAACTATGAGATATGGAAAAACAAAGGTGTAAGGTGTGAACATGATGCCATAAATCATCTCAATATACCAGCTGAAGTGTTGAAGTGGCTACATACAAAGCTAGTGTCATTTATTCAGCTCTATGCACAGTGTTGTATTTAAACTGATGGGTTAGTACAGTAGGGGACTAAAGCGTGATCTGCTGGCACAAGCAGATTTTGTCACTAAATAAACAACTATCTATTTTCTTGTTTGTACAGACATTCATAACAATAATTTATACAATGGTTGGTTTGCTCAGTTGTTTTCTTTATACATTTATCTAGTTTATGGAAGTTGAGTCCTTGAGAGTGGAACACTGTACCATAGCTTTGGAGCAGTGTCACCCTGTCTTATTAAAAAAAACAGACCTAAGGGTTCAGGCCCTACCATGTGAAGTTATGAGGAATGTACTGGGGAGCTAGTCCTGTAAGAGCTTCAAAAACATGTAAAAGGATCTTAAACTCCATCTGATATTTGATTTGAAGTCAACGTTATGACATCCAGAAGGAGGTAACACTATCTCTTGTCTTTCTTCTCGTTTCTCTTTGCGTTTGCTGAAAATGTGTTAACGCTGAATGAGAGAAATCAAAGTAAAAAGAATTGCAGGTGAGAATTTCTTTGGTGAAGGTTTTTAGGATTTATAGTGAGGAATGTCTTCATTTTAGGTACTTTTCCCAAATACCAAAAAGATTTTGACTTCAGAACTGAGGTGCTTCTCAAATTCAATAATGACCCCAACGCCCTCACTTGAATTAATTGCCTGGGTTTAGAGAGACATATAGTTGACCTGCCTGCTTGACTGGCCCCAGTTTAAATAATATAATAAAAATGTCTTGTGAAAAATATCAAACTTTTAGGTTTTTATCTTTCTCTTTGAAATTATGTTTATAATATCTTTCAAACTGACAAAACAGCCCGACTTTGGCTTAATAACTTTCACAGGTCACACAGCCAGCTCAAACCATTCTTTTCCAAATTCCATCACTGGTCAGACTTCTGCTCACTTATCAGTCATTCACTGTGGAATGAAATTTGCCTTCAGTGGCTCACACAGCGCTGTGTCTTTCGAGTCTCCATCTAATAAAGGAAAATGAGTCTAGGGACATTGGGGAGAGGTGTCTAATAAAAAAAAAATCAACACTGCACTAATGCCATTACAATTGCTCAGGGGTTGTAAAACAGATGGACGACGGAGCTGATATGTTGTAACTCAGATAAAATTCACTGCTTTTGTAGAAATGCAAAATATGCACAAACGTACGCGTTCACATAGTCTGATGCCACACACAGAAATACACACATACAGTAGTGTAGTTGACATCATAAAACAATCTGCCCGTGTGGAAATAATGTGTAATTTCCCTTGTCTAAGAGGATGTGGTCACATAACGTCTTCAGCTCTGTGACATATTTTTCCACCACCTATGATATAAATTTAAAGCCAGGAGCCACAATCTTATAACTTTAACTGTGGCAAAATAACATCATGATTTCTTATAGCAAACCCTTAAACACACTGGAACTAATCTTTACTAGTTGCAAATCACAATTTCATATTCAATACCATCATCTTTAAAGCGTGTGAGGAGGTACAATACGCGTTTCCCACTCCTTAAGAGTGCCCAAAGGAATGAAACGCATCTGGAGGAAGTACATGTCTGAAATGCTGGAGGAGGTTCATGCCAATAAGAAGGTGTGGTTGTGAATTAGAGCAAGATCTGACCAAGATTAATTAGCTGGAAAGTTGAGTCACTCTAAACTGAGTTCCTGAAGGGTCTGCAGCCCTTTCAACCATTTTAACGGGACCTGGCAGAAGCATGATATCATCATTTTGTTAGAGAAAATGAGCATATCATGAGTTGTTGTCTAAAGGCCACGGGAGAGGAGAACTTGTGATGTCAGATATTGATGATAGTGGAGCAAGACAAATGGTTTGGTTAGAATCAATAGACGGAGAAGTCACAGCAAAAACACACAAAAACTGGTTTTGTCATGTATGGCCATGTGGGGAACTTCAAAACATGTGACATCCTGATACACAAATTAAAATTACAAACAAACAGTTTTAACTTGTGATGGAGTATGGACCCCATTAATTCTAGTATTGTAAATTAATTTGCAATGTCATAACATAACATAACCCTTTTTGCTGCACTTTGTTTTGAGTCTTTCTGTGCCAAAATTATTTTGTGTGCACCTGTGTGTGCCTTTCCTGCAAGATATTACAACCCGAGGGCCAGGCAATTCATCACGCTAGTGTCAGGTGTAATATCTGATACTTTCACCTGAAGAAATTTTGTCACATTAGTCAGCATGGATCACTGTTGGCAAACATTTATATTTGCCAGAATATAAATGAACCATGGAGCTGCCAATTAATAATTGCTGAATAATGTGGCTCCTAATACATCAGGCACAGAACTACAGCGTGTGGTGCACGCCTGCACAACAATGTGAAACATATGAGCAAAAGCACACCACAGATTTTTCAAGAGCTCCGACACAAATGATCATTTTGTTTATCTGTTTCTGTTTATCTGAGTTAATTTAGGGGAAAAGAAATGTGATGTACAGGGAAAGTAAAATATATTTGTTGTGACAGAAGAAAATTCAACTCTGTATCATTAGAATAAAAATACATCAAATTGCATGAACTTGTTTTTTAAACACAAGATTCGCTGTAGGAGGAAGCAGAAAGCCTATTGAATATGCGTTTGAAGTGGATCTGGAGGAGACGATGACTACAGCATCATCTTCATGGAAAGACTTTTTTTGCATGTAATTAGGCTCTTCTGTGTCTTCACTACTGTGTAACTCATGAGCGTTGTGACTCTCCATATCTTAGCAATCGCTTGGGGGGAAGTATGCTTTAACTGATTGGCCTCGTTATTTGCTGCAGGTATTTGGGGGGAAAAAAACTGTTCTGACATCTTTCCCAAAGCTATGAGCGGAGGCTTTTCTATAGCAAGCTAAACGTAATTGATCAAAATGGCAGACATGGATCACTCCTTTGCTGTAAATTTGTAAGAAGGCAACGGTCATTATGTGCTGTGAACTCATTCTTTCCCCAGTGGCAGCCAAGGTCACGATTTTGAAATTGCTTCTGGCAGTTTCAATTTGTGTTATATTGTACTAGACGGGCTGACCTATGAAAACCTCTTTTTTTGTGAAAAAATACAAGATTCCAGAATAAAAATGGCTCTTTGACAAGGAAGGCATAACACTTTTTGTTGGTTGACATTTCTGGCTACTGATAAAGCATCTTTCACCTACTAAGAGATTGATATTAAAGCTAGTTTATGGTGTAGATTCTCATTTTTATGTATATAACCCACATAACCCCATTACTCTGGAGCACAAAACACTAAATTGTATTTATTGTTATTATGTACTTATAACCATTATATGACTGCAAACCGTAATTATGTATTAGGCTTACAATGTCTAGAAAGAACAAATGATCCTGATTGGATGGAGGCTGTGCAGTACAGCTGTGACACAGCAGCTTCACCTGTTATAATACGCCTTTCAAAATGCTTTCAGGTTGTTTCTGTCTATGCTGATTGCTTTGATCTGTGCTCCAATCTGAGAGTTACAGTGAGTGTCTAAAGAGTCACAGTAACCCTGGTTATGGTATTTCTAAAGATGCTATTTGTTAAGAAGTAGTAAATCCAACTCCAGCATAATTCCAGAGAAACACAAAAAAAGAATGATTTCGTTTGACTCTACTCTTTGTGAGTGTGGGTCCTTTTCATGTTTCTTTGTATTATCCGCCGCACATCTGTCATTAAATAATAAAAACACAGTCGTCTACCTACCTTCTGAATGTGGTTATTACGCTTCATTCTTGACTACTGTAACCGCACAATGTGGGTATTTGCTGTCTTTTTGATTTGAAAAATATTTGTTTGCCCTGTACGTACAGCATAGTATTATGCTTATTGTGTAACAAAACGTACTTGCATTAAAGAAGGTGCATAGGTGCATTCTTCTCATTAATTACATCAATTATTTTTTCTGTGAAATGAGATCTGACAACTGAAGGTTAGTAATCAATTCACTGTGATTTGAAATAGCTGTTTACTCTGGACTATTATAATAATGATTAGTCATTTTGTTAGCTGGAGACTTATACAAACTGTTAAAGCTGTGAGACAAAGCCCCTGGAAATTTTCTACTGCAGTAACCTCCAATCAAACCCGTCTGCAGAATCCCATGTGAGAAATCAAATCAGAGACTGATTTACACTTGGATCATTTGGCTGCTGCTCACCGATAGGAAACTTTACAAGTTTGTAATTAAAATCAGTGCAAGTCAAAAATAGAAAGTGAGCAAAAGAATAATTTTCTGTGAGCAACATGTGTCAAGTAACAAGTTCACAAAGGTGGAAAAAGAAAAGGGCGGGAAAGAAAAACAAAGACGACAAGTAAGCCTGGGCTATAGCAACACAGACCACACAGAGTGCAGCAGCGCCATGAGGAAGGTCTTGAGGTCTTGAGGAGAAAAGAGAAGTAGAGCTTTATGAGGAGGAGAGCAAAGAAAAGGCAGAAGAAGGTCAAAGTGGGAGTGAAAGTGCAGTAATTGCTTTGACCTTGAACTGAGCTAAGGTGTAATTCAGTCAGAGCTGGAGACGAATTCCCTCCTCTTGGTCCTGTCATGGGAATAAACTCACCGCTTGCAGGGAACGATTTTTGTTTATGACCATTTGGAAAAAAAAAACCACAGAGGGACAACAGAGCACTGGCTAAAAGAGAATGTGGGGTGGGAAGGGTTCACCGCCACCTGGGGAAAGTGTTAAATGTAAAAGGTGCACTGGAGGGGTAGTTTAAAGGCCAGAGAAACAAGACAGACTGCAGCAGAAATATTTGTTACGTGTGACCTGTCAGCCATGTTTATGACCACTGATGGAATGAAGAAGGACTTGGACAAATACACGGTCTCATTGCGTTGCTTTGCTGTGCATAGAGCTGCAGCAGCAAGGAATACATTAACAGGTTTTTCCTGCTCATTAAACTTTCATAAGGCTTATAGCAGCTACAGGAAAATATGTCATATTCTGAAATGGCTTGCACCATGTGACCCACTATATGAAAAATGATCTTTTATGAGCTTTGCCTTTTCCATGTCACTGGTAGAGGAAGGATTCAAATCCTTTACTCACAGTTGTAATGAAAATTGAAAAAACAAAAACAAAAAAAAAACAACACTGGATAGTTCCTAAAAGTCTGATCACAGGTTTGGAAAAAACAAAAACCAAAACCATGACGGTATATTTAACCATACAGGGGTTACAATTTCATATATTGGGATGTATAGAGATACTACTGTACATACAAACGAAACAATGTAATTCCAGTTCATGATATAAACACTCCACTGCAGCTAAAAAAAAATTTCCACACTCACTGAACTGAGACAAGTGTCTATGTATGGTTTGCGTAACATCATTTGTCTTGTTAAAACTGGAATATTTGATATTTACTGTTTATTTGCTTCAATCCCCTATATTTACAAAAGTTCACAGATTAACCTGGCAGTAGGGGTTTTAATCTCATTCACATTCAACATAGTCCAGACACACCCCAGATACTGTAGGCAACAAAAATAAACAATGTAAACATAAGTATTTGATATTCTGGTGGACATGCGGCTGCATTTGACATTTAATGTCTTGTTCAATGACACTTCAACATGTGAATTAAATTTATTTTAGATTCAAATATGAAAACCACAGAGCCCCTAAAGGGACATGCATTCCTTTTTATTTATTAACTACTACTACTTTTTATTTATCCACACGCAAACCTTTCGCCTTTCTGTGGTCAATCCAGCTGTAACTATTTGCTTGCCTCCCCCTCAATTATTATATTTTATTGCCATTCTGACACCATCCAAAGAAACTGTGTGTATGGTTCGTTTTATGAAATATGAAGAAAACAAATCATTTTTTTAAAGCACCAGCTGTGGCCTACAGCTTAATGTTGCCCATGGGTCCTAGTACGCAGGTTAGAAACTGACAAAGACTGGAGGCTATTTGATGTTCTGTATGGTAATGTACAATATTCCAACCTACACATTTCATAACCCAGACACTGTAAACAAAGGAACTGTAATTCATTTGATAGACACTGACTGGACTTTTTTGGTGCAACTGCAGTTACAGCTTCACTTAAGTTTTGTGTTCTTCCCTAGCACACGTCTCCCTCAGGAACCCGTGGTAATTATCTTGTCACGAGGCTGCATTTGTGTGTTGAACACAACTGATTACATCGAGGTTGAGTGGCACAAAATACAACTGGGTCCAGCATCCCTAATGAAGAGGAATGCAAACTGGTGTCAAGCTGCTGTCACACACTAAATACCAACCCACATGTCAGCGCTGACACAGGCCCCGAGGTAGAGATGAGGGGCCTGATTACGACTCATCATCCAATATCCAGCTGATAAGTGTTCAACAACAGTGGAGTGGCAATAATAATCCAGAGAGGAGTGTGAGGAAGGAGCAGAGAGAGAAAGGACAGCAGGAATAAAGGTCAGCATGGAGAGACAATGGGAAATGATGATGCTCAGGGCTACTGTGCTTTGATACCTTAGTGATGAACTGTGATCTGCTAGAGTTAGCACCTGGCTCATAGCACGACTAGCAGAAAATGGCTGGATGGTCACCGCTGACCCTCACAGAGCTGCATATGCCGTGATTTTCTGACTAAAGCTACAGTCGATTGGGTACGTATGTCACAGCTGGCTGACTCAGCATCCGAACTGTGCCTGGACACACGCTTGCTGTTTTATGGTGGAGTCTGCATGCTTTAAAAAATATTCACCTGTTTTCATTGTTACACAATCCTTGTCTTTTAAAATAGCACGAAGCATTTAACATATCCACGCCTAACCAAGAAGGATCAAGTGATATAAAAAGGCTCATTTCACATTCGCATAGAGTCGTTATAAATCCACATTACCGATGCAAATACACAAAGCACAGCCTGTAAGGCATAGAGAGGATGCAGAGGAAGGCCAGGATGGTGAAGTGGCTCACTGTGTAGTGGCGGAAATGATGACAACGACGTAAATGCTGATGGACATAACATGAAATGTAGCAAAGAATAAATGTGCATAAGTAGCAGTAAAAATTCCACGTTCTCACCTCATGAGACATGTTGGTAATTAAAGAATCTGCCCACATAAAAGCAGCTTCATCATTATAAAACTCACAACCTATTGCTACCTTGTACTGTAGGTGTGTGCAGTCAACAAGCTGCTCTACATCCTGTATTTGCTGCGTGAGAGTGACGCACCCAGACCACCACGCAAACCAAACACACCCTTTCTCCACCCTCATGAGATCCAGTGAAAACGAATAATTATTATGAAAATCAGAAAGTGTTCTATTAGCTTAAAATTCTCTTACAGTATTTTAGAGCTGTGTATGTAGGTGGCCCCAGGGCAGCAGCTTGGGAGACAATTAGGGATTCATAATGTGAATGTGAATATTGATGAGAGACGAGAGGTGGTTAGTTGCCTCCAACTGTGCTGCTGGTGACAGCAACAGGCCTAGACTTGCGTCTTAGTGGCCATCCAGAGCTTTTAATGAATGCAAATCCTCACTTAGGACAAGGTGGAAGCGCACACACAGACACACATACAGAGGAGGCTGACACGTGTGTTGAGAAGCTGACCTACCAAGGAGGTCCAGGTTGGGAATATTACTGAATGAGGAATTTAGTTCAGATTTTTTATTTGTACTTATTTAATTATTTTTGTATGTTGTATATGTTATAATGATGAGCTATTGAAGTAATACATGTATTTACTTCATTTCTTCTGGGTTTAAAGCATTCAGCTTGATGTTTGCATACAGATTCACCTCCTTGTTGCGTGATAAACCCTGAATATAATGCATGAAGCTTCCCTGTTAAATAAATAGAATTGTTTCAGCTCCTAAAATTCTATTGTGTGGATGAGTGAAATTTTGTGAAGGAATCATTGTTTAGGCTGTGATTTGTCATGTTCTCTGGTAGCTCAATGTGTCACATGCTCAACATTCACACCAGCAAAGCAAGTTTGAATCCCGGTGTTTAACTCTACAATTTTAATCAAAGAAAGAGCACTGGCAGATAATAATTACATATCATAACTACAATTAAACACTAACAAGCGATCTGCACAATTTTTATTATTTGATTAATTTTCTCTTGTTTTCCTGCGGAGCCCATCCAGACATTGCTGAATTAATTGCACAGATATTGGAGAGTGAAACTTTGTACAGAGCTGCTATAGTGTGGAGACAATAGCTGTCACCACATTAGATCATTTTGTTTCACTTATCATTTAGTTTGAGTGTCTACATACTGTACACACCACAAACAATCACATAACTTGATCCAGGGTTGTTTTAAAAGTTGATGCACAAATTATTACATGGCATTGGCACTACTATCTCTTAAAATAATCTAAAAAAATAACAATCATTAATGCCACATAATTCACAACAACTTGCAGGATGACTATTTGGGGAATCAGAGGTAAACAGCAGAAGGTCTGATGTCGGGTTCAGGAACCGGTTACAGCATTATTAAGGTGCTTACATGGAACACGTCACTAATCGAATATGACACAGTGTATCTCAAAGCAATACTGCAAATAAATAACAATCATTACCGCTACGAAATCCACAGCGACTGGCAGGGTGACTATTTGGGGAAGCAGAGGAAGTATCTGCAATTGCTTTGTCTAAATCTAAATGAATATATCGCCCTGTATTTCAGCTCAGTGATATCACATTTGGATGCTAGAGGTGATTCTGGTTCTGTAGATTCAGACAATAAAAAAAATCAAGTATCAGGTCCAAATACGTAAACACTAAATTAAATATGAATAAATCCTCAGAGCTTGTCACCGCTGGATTACAGTTTGACAGCTGGAGAGACATGGCACACAGATATGCGAATCAAGCAGAAATTGCCAATGTTAGAGAGACAAAAATAGGGTTTCGATATGTGACTTGGATACAGCTTGTGTGCAGTGAACTTAAGTGTCATCTGGGCTTTAAGAGAAAGTTCAGCTTTGGTTTACACACCTGTCAGGAAGGATTGTGGACATGTCATCAACATGCTGGCAACATTTCTAAAACTTACTGTCCTCTGATCTCCTTTTTCAATTTTCAGTCAGACTTACAGCAGGTAGAATCCACTTTCCCCTCCACTAAAAAAATAAAGAGAAACTCTAGCAAAGACTGAAATGACCAAACATTATAAAACAAAGTAAGACATCCCAAGGACAAGACAGGCCCTGAGGTGCCAGCCAGTGCTAACAAACTGTCTTGCTGGAGCCTCAGTCTCTTCCATTGATTTGCTGACAGAGAATCTTTAGCCCTAAGTAAGAACGATCCATTCTAGGCACCATTTTCTGTCACCACTCTGCCCTATTAAACATTTATGACCGGGCAAGAGTTATTACAACAACTATTGTGTTAATCTCATTCTTCATGTACATATCTGTTGTCGCATTACTGTTACTCATGGAATTTTATTTTGAAAGCATCCATTTATAAAATCAGCACGATCACATATTCTGCATTCAATTAGAAGAAATATACTTGATGGCATGCAATTGAACTGATATGAGCATGAGACATTAAAGCAATCAAAATGTGGGCAAATTCTAACATAAAAGGTAATTTACAGCTGGCAGTCATTTAGTAGTAAAGCAGCCATGATACAAAAGTGCATTTGTGCAAGGAGCTTAAGTGCAGGGCAGCTACAAAGTAAAATGTTAAAGCCTTTAAACACTAGATGAAAGAAAGACAGACACATCAGAGAAGTGGACACTCTCTCTGACACTAGAATGGAATTTAACTGACACTAATTTAGTCTCTTTCAATCTCTGGATTCTGCTCAGAAAGCATTTTGAGCCCTTTTTGACGTCTTTTCGTGTTAAGAGCTGTGTGTCTGCAGGGAAGCTGATAAATACAAAGTGTGATTTTCAGTCCCCCAAACTCTGCAGGTATCCATAAAATGCACATCAATCTGTGCCTAACTATTTGATGTGAGCTCCTTTATGCCACAAAACATATAAATAAGGTGAATTCCTCACGTTGCTGAGTCTAGACGTCTCTGGGGTAAACCAAACTCAGAAAAAACTAAACCTGCGCCTCCACAAGGTTTTGTCATCAACGAAGTTATGCTCGGCCAAAAAAGTATAACTGGCCACACTACCTAAGACATGGGATTCAGGACGTTATTGGTTTCTAATTTGGGATTCATAAATGCACACAAGAATACTGTCTGAAAGGTTTCAATAAAACCTATATACAATAAATGTGGATGGTGATGGATTAAAACATTAAGAGTCTTTAGAATTTATGGTTAAGTTGTTTTTTTTCCTTTTTTTGACAATCCATCACAGTCATTCCTGAAAACACACCTCTATCGATGAATAATTAATACTTTGAGACTGTTGTTATATGTTGTAGAGTAAATAATGTAAGCATGACTCACTTCTACAGTATATACAGTAAATAGATGTGTTAAGTGTATAACTGCAAACCTTTGCTCTGCTTCTTCTTGAGTATTTTACACCTCACTAATTGTTTGTAGCTGTTGTAACAATTTCCCCAGTGTGGGCTCAATAAACAATTATCATATCTTGTCTGAGCAATATAATGTACAGTAAATACCAATAAAGAACAAATAACCGTAACGATTGTATGTCTATGCCGGCGGGCACATCCTAGTTACCCCAGGCTGAGATTGGCATACTGTATGTTGGTTATGTTACCAGGGCGACAAGCAGGAAACTGAGACCTGACCTCCCCTGCTGTACTGTGACTTGGTACTGTATAAGCATCTGGTATCTGAGAGTACTAAAATGTTTCATAGTACTTGCAAGTGTATTAAATCTGAAACAAGCAGCAATGATTTATCACCTCATTTCTCAATGTTTATACACTACAGATCTTTTCACCCGAGCATTTTAAGTGATGAGGATGAAGGCAAGTTCTAATTGGCACTTGGAGGCTGTGGTGTGAGGGAGAACAAAACTAAATAATCTTCAAAACTTGGGAGGCTGTGTTTTGGCTGTCGCTGACAATGTCCTCTGCTCCATTTGTCCAGTTGTCTCTCTCCTGATACTCACAGCCAATTAGAGTCCGTTGTGAGGCGCTGTCCATCTGTTAGCTTTGCAAAAAATCCCCCCCAGGAGCCTTTAAGTGTGTGTGTTCCATTCTCATCAGCTGCTCCCAGACTTAACTACCTCTCTCACAATCTCTCACAGCAGGACCTCAAGAAAGCACTACGTACAGTATGCACAGGTGACAACGGCATACTGTACACACCAAGCCAGCGCTGGGCTTAGCTTGACAAACAGAGTCAAACCACAGAGCTGATAACGTGTACACGCAGCATAGACACACATGGATGTGAAGTGAAGAATATGTGTGAACTACGTAAATAAACTAGTTGAACTGGGGGTAAAAGGGTAATATATTCTGCTTGTTCTGATCAAAGATGGCATGTACGTGATTAAAAAGATGTTGCCTGGAGGCAGAAAAGAGCGCGAGGCATCAGCATCATGTAAAGCAAAAAGTGGGAGTTCATCAGAACACCTCCGACCAAAACACATGATGAATTAAAAGCAGAAAACAAAGTAAAAATAACTCCACCGCCGAAGACACCAGCGGTTCAAAAAGAGAGCAGAACATAGGCAACAATGTACATCATCAGTGAGGGGTTTAATTGTAAAATGCTAATTATATAGTTTCAATTCAGTTTCTTAGCTTCTGCTCTGAGCTGGACAGTGCAGACGGCTATTATATCAAATAACCAATAGCAACGGTGAAATATGTCTGTTAAAGGTTCCCTGACACCAGAGTTTCACTGCAGTGTGGAAGCTTGTTTTAAAAGTTATCACAAATTTTTACAGCAGTGAATATTTCATTTGTATTCAATTCATAATAAATTTCCACAGACAGTTGTTTTGAATTTGAATGTTTAAGAAATGAGAAGTGTGGCGTGAGAGTATGAGAAAATGTATGATTGATGATGTTATGAACGTGGAAACAGGTGGACCCAAAAAGAGCCGGAGACTCAATTTCAATGTTCTTTTAATTAGAGAAAGTATTTAAATAAATGATGAGATGCTGAGGAGAGCACTCAGAAGTTCTCCTCTAGAAAATCAGAGAGAAGCTAGATGATGTGAGAGAAGACGAGCTTAAGCCAGTGGTGAGTATAGCAAGACAGTTTGAGCCAGAGGAGAACGACTATGGTGGTTCCTGCCTCATTCAGACGAGGTATCGCCTGAAGGGCCAGGGCAGATGGGAAGCAGAGTTTCTGGAAACAGGATTCCGTGCTGGTAGAAATGACGGAGGAAAAAATGTGCATGTCGCAAAGGAGCCTGAGGACAAACAAAAAGCATGAGACTTGGTACGGTAAGCGGCTCAGCTCCAAATGAAAAAATTGATCCTGAATTCACATAATGAAGAGGCTCCTTAGTTCCTTAGGCCTGATCCTGACTTGATTCTATCCTCGACATTTAATCCTGAGTCTTAATTGCTCTCCTGGCTTGTTTTAAACCTGGCTCAGTAGCTCAGAAACCTGAATAACACATGGCTTAGTCCTGCCCTGACATTTAATTACAGTAATCCTCTTGGGCAAAAACAAGACTTGATAATTCCTGGTTTAATCATGGAAATGAGTTGATATCACTTGACTTGGTAAACCTGTCAGCATCATACTGTTTTCAGGGAGTACTTGAAGTCTGTAGCAAGTAACTGGCAAACTAACAGGGTCTGAGAAGTGACCCGAGTACAAAAATTGGAGGGAGAGAGAGCGTGAACAGTTGAAGGTAATAACTGGCATTACGACAGCAGGGAGAGTGGAATGTCAGACCCGGCCTGGATCCCTAAACAGAGGTGACATGAACATGAAGTAAGCTGCCGAGGATCACAATGAATGCGTTATAAACTTGCAGACACAAAATAAATTGATTATTAAAACTTAAACAACTAACAAACTTCAACTGATATACTATTACAGATTATTTTTCTCTTTTTTTTTTTTGCAGTTGATAAAAAAATAAGATTTTTGTACTTATGTATGAAAAAGTAGTTCCCCCCCGTCACGGCGCACACATTCTGGCTAACTACCAAACCAACAAATAAAGAATTTCCCTGCAGAGGCGTTCTGAGCAGCGCCACAAAAACATTTCTTTCCGGTAGAGTGGAGACGCTGTGACGGCTTGACAAAACATTGCGGAAAGCAGCGGCAGTTTGTGAACATGCACACAGAGATGCACATAGAGGAAGAGAAAGTACATCACTTTGCTCCTAATCTGACAGGTGTCAGCCATGAGAAAGGAATGGGAGGGAAACTTTGCAGCGCTCTTTGAGTGCCTTGTGTTTTCGTTTCCATTCAGCGGTGCATTTCTACAGTAGGCAATGAAGATGTATGGAGAGTGTGTGTGTGTGTGTGTGTGTGTGTGTGTGTGTGCGTGTGCGCAGCAATTTCCTGTGAAGTGTTTTGAGTAGACAGATGAAAGTGAGGGATAGTTCTCTTGGCCCTCTCTCCTCTTCACCTTCATCTCACCCTCCACCCTTTTCTGACAATGTGATTGAAATAAGGCCTTCAAAAGAGAAAACACTGAGACGGGGGAAAAAAAGGAGAGAAGAAAATAGGATAAGCAAAAACAGGAGACCGCCAAAGAAAGAGAAAAACACACAAGACAAAATGCTTTGGGTTTACAGTATGTGAAGGGAAAAAAAAATCTAATAAGTTCAAATGCCTTGAAAGGAGATCGGGCAATAACAAATGAAGAGAAAAAAAATGATGGCATAAAAGAAAGTTCCTGGTAGTTAGTTGCACAGACAAATTCTCCATCTCTCAATTCAAAATCTCTCTACAGATTCTCCAGACACAGAGAAGGTCAGGGCGACGTTGCACATTTCAACGTATGAAACTTTGTAATGGCGATAAGTGTTGCTTTGCATCTATAAGTTATTATAGCCCAAGGCGATGTATGGCCGCTCTCCATGGCTCAGGGCAATGTTGGGAGGGACAGCTGCGGTTGTGTGACCACCTGGCTTTTTACTCATGCCTCCTTTGTCTCCTTATTTTAAAAGGAAACTATGAGCTCCACTACTGGCTGCTCCTGTAGCGCTAAAAGCTGATGTGTTTTTTTTTGAAGCCGCATTAGAATCGCATGCCAAATGGCTTTTCAGAACAGCTGCAGCCATGACAGGCCTGCAGAGCGAAGCGTGCAAGAAAAGAAAAAAAAAAAAGAGAAAACCGATCGACAAATCCTTTCAGAGGTGAGCAACAGTGCAAAATGGAGTGAGCTAACTGCTGCAGGCCTTGAGATTTCACCTGTGGAAGTCACTAAGAGGCAGACAATGTTCATTAAAATGTAATCAATTGGGCATGTAATCACAGTTTTCCTCTTAAAGGTTGATGCTGGTTGTCTAGCAGCACTTGACATTTTGCTGGCTGATTTCAATATGATCGCACTTGGCTAAAAGCACGTGGCATTTGGCAAGAAACTAGAAATTAAAAAACTAAAGGGTGAGGATTTATTCCTTGGCCAGCAGCCGTTCACATTTTACAACCTCCACTCGTGTGATTGTTAGATACTCTTGCGTGGTTGTGACATTTGCAAGCAATCACTAATTAGACATGCCTTGTAATGTTGGTTTGTGAGTAGGAGAGTGGTGACATTAAAAGACGCTTAAAGACCCAAATCTGTCTTATCGCGCTGGTTTTAACACTGGTTTTGACACAAGCACCTTCATTTCAAAAACAGCACAGGCAACTTTGATTTATTTAGTGATACTACATTTTTACATAATAGACATCTGACATTACACTTGACTTCACATTTTAAGCTTTTTAAGTTTAAGTCAAAAATTGCAATTCAGATGGGATGAAGGTCAAAATCCAGCTGGGTCCAGTTTTAAAACATAAATCTGGTCCTGTGCAGTTGGTGGTTATATTGTAGCCAAATATCCTCCTAGTTTTGTTTAGTCTAGCTTTTACTTTCTGTTGAAATTGAAAATTATCTTGTACTGTTCTTGGTCCACAGAATCCAGTGTTGATTAATTAAGGGCAGTCCTCAGTCTACACCATGCAGCTCTGTTGCTCTGGATGTTCTCATTGTGACAGCTTCGGTAAATGTTCTTGGCCCGTTTAAACCCGTTGCTGAGCGTGGTCAAGATCTATTTTTAGAAAACAGTCTCAGCTGGTAAACAGAAATATCTGCGTATGCACTGTTGTGCGCCAGGAGCCTTATCATACATTTTCCACAGCCGTCTGCATGTTCGGCCACGTCCAGTGGGACACGATGAGCCAGAAGCATTTGATGAACAGCTTGATCACCGTGTTTGCTCGGAATGAACAATAAGGAGATGAGAGATTTGGCTCATGATTTTTTACAGCAATGTAACACCAGATCATTAACGGGGGCTTTCTATGGGGTTTATACCAGCAAGACAGCAAATGAGTCAAGTCATGTAAATATTTGCTTACAAAAAAAACTTGTGTGGTTGCTGATGCTGTCTTGTGACTCTGGAAAATATGATGTCGTCCTGCAGTGTACAAGTTTGAAGAAGCACCTCTCTGACAGAACATCTCTGTTCTTGAACTCAAATCATCGCAGTGAGAGCTCTCTGGCCTGGCCTCCCTGCCTGTCCGTCCTAGCCTCTGCCTGGCAGACCGCCTGTCCTCTGTCAGACTGAGGCCTGTGTTAGTTATGGGAGCTGGAGAGGTTGGTCTTAAGGCTTTGTCCACACATCACCACAGCTGATTGCTCCTCTGGATGGTTGAAATTCTCAGCTAAGACAGGGATTACTGACCCATGTCGGTTTCCCACCTTCACAGCAGCCATCGCGATGTTCATTCAGTCTGAACCTAAAAGCCTCAGAGAATTGAAAAGATGTGAAAGTGGACCTGCTTTACTTTAAACAGCTTCAAAATAACTATATTTGATTTAGTTTTTTTATTGTACAGTATGTATTGCATATATGTTTTTATGTACAGAGTGTGAGCAGCAGCAAATAGCAGATATAATATATAAACAGCGTCACCACCGGTTTTGCATTGACTCTCACTTTTCCATCTCACTTCTAGTAATACATACAGTAGTCTGTTGCAGTACATTACTTATGCTTAAATCTGAAATGTACTTCCCCATGGCCTACTAGAAAACAACAGTTAAACCCATAATTGCTTAAAGGGGAAATATCATATTCCTTTTCCATATATTTAAATGGGTCTTAGGGGTCTCCTGGATGTGTTTATAATGAGCCTACACCCAACAGCCCCTCAGCAATATATTATAGACACTTTCCTTAAGGATACTCTGGTAAAGTAAAGTAGCCGCTCCCAGCACCGCGGTGGCTCTCAGCTCGACAGCCCACTCTGTTTATGGTAAAGGGTAAATGGTCTGCAAGTGTATAAGGCTTTTCTACCATGTAGTTACTTCTTCCCATTCACACACTCAACCTATTCTGTCCCTGGTTCTCACATAACTGCAAAATGCTGAAGAAATGTAACGGTACTAAAATGCCCAGTCAGTTTTGCATAATATTGCCACTTTGAAGTATATACATTCACTTTACATACGTTAGGTGTGAACAAATACTGTAAACAAAGAATGCTTTCAGAAATATAAATAATGCATGCAAAAAAATGCAAAATGCAAAGTGATGGCGTGGCCCCCACAGAGCCCTGATCTCAACATCAGTGTGTCTGGGATCACATGAAGAGACAGAAGGATGTGAGAAACCCTACATCCACAGAAGATCTGTGGTTTCTTCTCCAAGGTGTTTGGAACAAACCCACCAGCCGAGTTCCTTCAAACACTGTGAGCAAGTGAATCTAAAAGAACTGCTGCTGTTTGAAGGCAAAGGGTGGTCACAGCAAATATTGATGTGATTTAGATTTCTCTGTTGTTCATTCACTGCATTTTGTTCATTTATGAAAAGTAATGTTTAACACTTCCATTTTTGAAAGCATTCTTGAAATATGAAACAAATTAACTCAAATAAAAAAGCTGAATCAAATGTGACAGCTCAATAAGTAGGTAGAACATACAGTACAACATCAAATCACAGATCAATGTAATCTTTGTTAAATTTATTTATTCAAATATAAATGTAAAACATTGTTAAATAGGGCCAACATTATTTTGTGAGAAAGTCAAATAACTTAAATGCTGGTGGTGATTATTTTTTTTGTAGTAAATTATAGAGGTCAACGTATAATACACATAAAACTTTAAATAAAATCTCATGTCTGTTACTAAGAGATGAAACACTAAAGATTTGTGGGATCTATATTTTGTGATGCTGTGAGTCTTACAGGCCTCACAGCTTCATGGATTTACAATAAAGTTTTACGACTCCCTGTCCGGCAACTCAGTGTTTGACACTCCATTGTACAATCAAGCTGTTTCACTCTACAGCTCAATAGCTGCACATTCCAGTCTACAGTACACAATCAAGTCATGTCATTGTATGAAACAGGCTGAGGTTTCTATTGTGTCACAGTACTTATTAGCCCCAGACACAGACAGAAGCAGCCAAGACAGACGTTAGGGCTGTCCATCAGCCTCTAATGCGTCACAAACCTAAGCTGACAAGCACACGCTACACTGACAGCCCAATAACAACACACTATTGTTCCATCACAAATAGCCACCGCACACCTTTCAGTGCCAGAGAGGACACACATAGACAACCACTTACTGTCCACATCAATCACACAAAAAGGACATACACAGCTGTAGATGATTTGTTCATGGGGATGACATTTTTATCTGGGTATATGATGTTATCGTATGTGTTGTTAAGGAGTCTGTGCACAATGTAGTGGGAATTTAGATGCTATGCCTCCTGCTAATGAGCAAAGCAAAGCCTCACACGACTCCATTTGTGTAAAGGAGGTTCTCGCAGGACCAAAAGAGATATCAACTCTGGAAAAGTCTGCATACAATCACCATGGCCTTTGTCATTGTATGAAACCATGACGCAGTGACCGTCATTGAATCAGAAAACAACAGGAGATGCGGTCACAAGCGGTATTAATCTCCTCCAGCCCACAACCACTCATTTACATGGAAAATCAGCAGGAGACAAGGCCACTCGGTCTACACTGATCGAAACATACTCATTTACATTCTGACTTCATTCCCACACAGCCCCCACAGAATAAACTGATGAAAACTCCCTGGGCCTGCTACTCGATGCCATATAGTCTATAGAAAACGATGTCATTTCGTTTCACAAACGCATTGGTTTGTGTATTACTCTGTAGCATTAATGTCTGCTTGCGCAACACACACATGCACACATGTGCTCAGGCACAGCTCACAGCGGTGTCCTGTCCTGCACTCTTCACTGTCAGTGCTCTGTTTCATGTTTCTCTAAGGACACACACAGTCTGGAAGAGTTGACACAACAACCTGTCTACTCGAGGTGCGGTCTAGCAGATGTCTTCCAAAAATATCTGACCTCCTAAAGACAGAGTTCACTCAAAATTAGTGATGTTTAGATGTTTATCAAAAAAAAAGTGATTTCATGCCGAGCCCAGCATAACAGGGTAAGCATAAGAAATCACTTTGCGTTGAAAGTGGAATGTGTTTGTGTGTGTGTGCATTTGGTTTTAGTCCAATAAAAGTGACAGATAATATATAGACAGACATGGAAAGAATGCTGTTACACCAGAAGTGAAGTGACAGGACACACACAAAGGCTCTCTCTGATGTCAACGCTACCTTCTGTCGAATCTCTTCTTCCATCTTGATGGGGGAGCCGAGCTCAGCAACCTGACGCACTCCCTCACTGGCGTAGCCTCCGTACTCCCACAGCAAGTAGCCTTTGGAATGGGATGCGCCAATCAAAGCAGACCAGTGGTTTGCTCGTCCTGAAAAACAGAGGTGAAAAAAAAACGTTGTTTGTCACATAAGGACTATTAACAGTGTTTTTCACAGGGCATTCAGCTTCTTAATGGCTGCTTTTTGCATGGCAGGGCACAGTCATTTCACACACCCATGTGGTAGCCAGGCAGCTATTCTTCACAGTATTGACTAAATGTCAAAGTTTCAGGCCAAGACATAGTCCAGTAAATTATCACATGTAAAATCTTAAATTTTTGTCAGTTTCTTCAATTATAGACATACAGCTGCGACAGGGAACTACTGCTACTACTGGACTGTTCCCTGTCGCAGCTAAAATCCAACCCAACAAACCCCAAACCTTTACTGAAGGCCTTCCTGATTCACAACTCTAAACCTCAACAGCTACATCATTAGTTATTTATGATTATTATATTTAACAGTCAGAATAAGACAATCTAGCCGTTTTCGGTTTGTCTGTGTAAAGTCTGGCCTGTATCTGTGGTGTCGTGTGTTGCTTTGTCACATTTCTATAAAATATTAATAACGGAATGTTTTCTTCTGCAGCTCCCGGAAGCATTAGACGAAACCTCTGTTTTTACAGTACATAACACATTACATAATCATTTTTACCACCATCAGCAACATATTTACACGTTCACACAAATCTGAATTTATTTGGAAATTTATAAACTATAATAATTAACATTTTAAGGTCTTCTTGATAAATATCAGCTTGGCTGACAAGAATATTTGCTGTAATTTGATTTTTTGATTCAAAACAGAAGTTGCTGACAATATCAATTATGGTGTTTTCAATTCCTAATTGAATAATTAGTTCAAACCAAGAAAACGGGGCTTTATGACCAACTGGAAGTTTTCTTTAGCTGCTGAATCAGAGGCTAATATTAAATGACAAATTTAGCTTCATTGTGGATTATGTGGTTCTATCGTTGTAGTAGGTGCAGTAGCCAACATAGCCGTCAGTATAAAAGAGACGTTCACTGAACATGAAATTATTTACTTTGACACATCATTTACTGTAGCTTTACTGATCTATCTGTTAAAGCACCACAGACTAATACAACACAATTTGATTTAGGATTGCTTTAAAAGTTGCTGAAGGTTTTTGATGCATGCAGCTTTATAGAATGGCTTCACCACATAATTTATGAAGTTACAGGTATAGCTCCTATAGCTACAACAGGAATCCTGCAGGTCCTCATAGCCTCTATGGATGTGGGGGATGTTAAGATGAAAACCAAACCTTTCCAAAACACGATCCGGATTAACATCTTTAAACTGCTACTTCATTAGTTATCCGATATTACAGTGCAAATCATCATCACTCAGAAAAAGTAACAGCATAAGACTAGGTAATTGCAATCTGTGGCCGTGACATATGTAACATGTACATAGTTGTACATAGTTCACACACAACTTCTGTAAATATGAATCAGGAAAAATAGAAAGAAGAGATGATGTCTTCTCTGTTGACTGACTGGGCAAAAGAATGGACGGGCTGAAGCAAAGATCGGATTCCAGACTTGGAATCGGAGAGTTACAGGAAAACTTCTTGTGGTCTGAGGGATTTACACTATTTGTCAGTGCTGTTCATACTGTAGGAACTGAATGTCACAGTATGTTCATTAAAAACATGAAAACATATCATGTTTGTGCAGTATTGGTTTGAGCAGACTGTGTTTCTATTGTTGTCACTTTGGTGAAGATCAGGTCAGATCAGATTTATGACCATTTTATGCAGAAATCCATGTAATCCCAAAGGGTTCACATATTTTTTCTTGCAACTGTACGTCCAGGGTCACAATTAACTTATCCAGTTACAGGAGGACTATTCCTGAACTGTAAAGTTTCATTGATGTGTGTGTACAGTACTTGCATGCGTTGGCGTTTGCTGGTGTGAACTCACGTGGATAGTCTTTTGGGTGCCCTTTCTCTGACCAGTTGCCGTAGAAGGTGAGTCTGTACTTGGCTGTCCCACAGGCGCAACACTCCATGGCTGGAGCATCTGTAGCTTCACCAACCATACGCTCTACAGGGACAACACACACACACACACACACACGCTGGTGGACATGTTGCACAAACCTCCAACAACCAGACTGTTTGTTTAGACAGAGATCAGAGTGTGTGAGCTCTGACACAAATATGTGCTTGCCTATATTCTCAAATGACTACAGTTTAGAACCAGTGGCAAAGTCACATTAGTATTTAAATGACACATTAGAGTCAGGCTCATAAATATTTAAACACTGCCCTTGACCAATGTTTTGAAAAGGCAGGTCAAGAGAACTACTTGAATATTTATGAGTCACCACCTATTTGCCCGAAATTCTTACTTGACACCTGCATTATAGCAGAATGGGTCAAACATGGAAAGCACCTTACTCATGTCAGCAAACTGACACAGGGTGGCTTGACTGGTTTCCATAAGCCTGGAAAATTACATTTTGGAGAGAATAAAGCTGAAAATGAATTTCCCTGGGATAAAGTTTGTGATTCCATTAGTTTAGTGTTTATCTAGTTTAATGCCTGGACTAGTGTGGCACAGTATGGCAACAGTAAAATCTTAGGTAATTTAAAGCTGTGTGGCTCCTTAACGGTGAAATGCAAAGGAATATTTAAATTCCAATAACACTCATGAGATACACGAAGGATTATCCTCCATATTTCCTGCAGCCTCCGTTTGCGTTACACGTATTTTTTTTTACCATGATATGAAAAACTGTGAGCTGCTCTGTCCCCAAATGAGGACACACTGACAGCTTGAACAAGGGATAATGGCACCATGATGCGTGGTCAGGGATAAAAAGACGAGCAGGCAACAAGGGAGACGAGAAAATGATGGGCAGGTGTCATTACCTTTCTCGCAGAGCCGAACAGTGAGAGAACCTTCATCCTGGAAATAAATGACTCTCTTCTGGACAATACTGGCCCTGGAGATATGGAAGAAAGGAAAAGGAGAGAACATTGGACAGTGAAGAGAAAGGCGTGTAGAAAAGACATTAGACAGTTAATACTGTAGTTTTTTTGTGTGTGTGTCTGATTAAGGTATTCCTGGCTAACAGAGGAAGGTAATGTGCTTCTTGAGTTTCACTGACACAGAGTACATCCCCTTTTTCAGAAACCATATTGTGTAAACCTCATGATACAATCAAATCACTGCAGTATGAGTTGTAAGAAAGCAAGCACTCCCAGGGACATGACGAAGACAGAACAAACAATCTAGACCATTACACTATCTGCGCACGAAGCCATACGTTTCTGTAACTTTAGGCAATATTAGTGGTAAGTTTGTCATATTGCCCAAAAACATGATCTCCCTCACTGTTCCTCTACCGCTTTATCCTTGTAAAGGTCACAACCCTTTGTGTGATCTGCCATTTTTAAAAATCTACAGAGGTTCTAAGGTGAAAACAACAAAAATACATTTGCAGTATTCAAGTCTTCCTAAATCTATTTGGTTAAGTTGGGATTCATACAAGTTGTATCGTTTTTACAAACAGAAGTGTGTCTGGCATTTGAACCAGCCTGACGCATCTCTGGCCATGCAGCGCAAAGAACGCTTGTGAATTTCGTTCACTCTTCTCCGCTCAGCCCCAGAACTTCTTCTGTCTCCAACAATCTGTGCAGTCGTTTGTCAGTCGAGTTACCCTGCAGGATTCACAGTAACATTTGACTGTTGCACGATGCAGTGTTGTCTGAAATCCAAAAAGAGTTTTGCTTTTGAAAATGCTGAACATCTGATACAATAGTCAAATAAGTGAACCATGTAGAACTACTCTAGTGTGGTTCTAAAATCACATTTGTACCACAGGTCTTCATGGTGTGTTCGCCGTGTACGTTTGAAACACATAAAACCGAGATATGACTTGAACAACACCGAGCGTGGAGAGAGAGGAGGGACTGGCGACATTAAGTAGGAGTTATCGGTTATATTGCTTCTATAAATCTTGCACAGACTGAAGGGGCTATATACCCTGCAACATGGGTTGACTGCTTGGGCATGAAATTGAAAAACAAAAGTGAAATATACACACTATTATTAAGCTGTCCTTGATAATTTTACGTAAATTTAAATAGTCTCAATGATAATGGTCAGTTGGTTTCGTTGATACATTCAATCAAACAGTACAATAAAATCTGGTCCATTTGAAAGAGTTTTTGGTTTTTTGTGCCAACTTTCAGTAAAACTAACTTCTACCAATAGTTCCACCCACCGCTTGCCTTCCCTCAAGATATATCTTCTTCCCTGTATGTTCTGATCAATCTATGCTTCACTGGCTGCTGCACACAACCGAAGAGAGACTGTACTGGAGAAATGTAGGAGGAAACAAGTTCTCTCAATTTCCCTGTGGTCCTAAAGAGGTCATAAAGCGTGTAATATATCATTTCCAGATGTGTACAAGTAGAGGCCCTACGCTGGAGGCAAAAGCACAATAAGGCCACGAAGCTACAACTACAAGCGTCTACTGTGGGTAGACCTTCAAATTGTGCAGCTATTGCTTAGCGTCTGACTGCCATTATGTCAATGCCAATTTAGTCTGTTGTTTTTCCATCTATTGTAGCCAAACCTGGACAAATGTGCAAAAACACGGTGATGTTGATTCACTCCAGAGCAATTATGTGTGAAAAACAACAAATTCACAGATAACAGTCATTTTGTGACCAGCTAAGAGGTCATTTCTGGTCGAACCAAGGCAGACACTGTGGCTCTTTGTGGCTAACCCAACTTTTTCTTGTTTGTACTTTGTTATGATTCACCTCCACTATGCCAGTGAAATTTAAGAGACACAGAAATCCAATCAAACTAAATCTTTGCATACTGTATTTATTCTTTGCTATTTACTGTGTTCTAAATTCTTTAACCAGCGAGGCTTGGTGGCTCAACAACACATACAAGTGACCAGTGACAATAAAGTTGAATTCTAAATTTTAAAGTATTATTAAATGTAAGCAGAATAACTCTGTAAATTCTCTACGGTCTCAGTCAGTTCACACACACACATGCATCAATCAAGGATGCTGCTGCTGTGTGAGGGTTACAGGTATTATAAGGCAGGAGACAAGAAGCTACGTTCTACAGTAGTGGTTTCAAAGCACATACAGTAATGTTAATGTTAAAAAACGTATTAATACTAAAAGAGAGAGGTGTTGTAACCTCACTAACTGTGCCAGAGGGGTCAAAGTTCAGCCAGACTCATATTTGTTCACAAATATTGTACTTACGCTGCACTGTACAGTCAAATTCAAAAATTAAATTCCGCTTCTTTAAATTCTATGGCAAATAAAACCTTGGCCAAACAACTAGACCTCTAAAGACGTTAACAATCAAGTCAAGTCAAGTTTTATTCGTTTAGCGTTTTTCAAACACACATTCCAGATCCTGAGGGGTTGGTTGAACTATACCTGGGAGCCAAACTCTGTTCTAATGGGAGATAATGAAGAAATGTGGTCATACTGTGTGTACAGGACACTCAGCAAACAGACGACTACAGTACTCTAGTCTGCTGGACATGAATGCAGCTGAATTCTGTTTGCATTCCTCATGAGGCTTGGTTGGGGTCTTTGCTTAATATTTAGCTTCCTGTTAGGGTTCATGCCGGGAGCTCCTGAGACAGCAGACCTAAAGTGATCACGTAATATTGTCACTCCATCAGACTTTAGGTGTTCTTGACTGTAATGTAAAGTGGAGAATCCCAAATAACAAAACAATGTTTATCTAATTTACTTTATACTGTATTTATATACACAAATTCTATTAAGCACAATTTCACAACAATTTCATGTTCATTTGAACGCACTAGTTTAGCTCCATAACAAACAGATGCAGAGACATAAAGCAACCAAAACGTGAGCTTGTAATGTTGCCAATATCGACCATCTGATTATGTATATTAGGATTATCTATATGATTAGGTGTCTTAAACTCTGATCCTCTGTTCAAGAGCAAAAGTGTCTGTTTGACAAACCACAATAACAATTTAGTAAATGTTTGTATTACATTAAAATATTGTTTTACTTGGGATGAATATTGCTGCAAATTAACACAAGGTAAATGCAAAGCATCACAAACATTGCAAAGGCATCGAAATGAAAGTGAAAATAAAGAGAGTAAACCTAAACTGTGCACA
Organism: Macropodus opercularis; assembly: GCA_030770545.1. NCBI lineage: Eukaryota > Metazoa > Chordata > Actinopteri > Anabantiformes > Osphronemidae > Macropodus > Macropodus opercularis. The sequence continues at coordinate 3,296,124 of CM061094.1, read as the reverse complement.
GCCACCATCTGCATAGACGACAGTTTGTGCCGAATAAACAAAGCTGGATTTACTTCGAACACATTGTTCTTCTCCAGAAAAAAAGCAGCAGGGCAGCGTTGCACTTTCAAGCAGACATGACTCTGCATTCTGTTTTTGTAACGAGTTTTCTCATAGCGCGCAAATATTATTTGACGCACGGGGTGAAGCACCAATCGAGTTACGGCAGTCACACAAAACATTACACGTTAAAATAATACAGTATAAAACCAGAGAACCAAATAATTCAAGATTCAAAGAATATTAATCCCAGAGCAATTGCCTCGGGTTGCTACAGCTGTGAATAGAATAGAATAGAAACAGTAAAGAACCACACCTGATTAATATAACAGGGCAAAATTAAAATTATATTTAGTTTAAAGCTTAGAGTGTTTCTGCATGAATGTTTTGAAGTGAACTAAAGTCTGAACTGTATAATAGACAAAGAGGGAAAAAAAACCCATTACATTATATTTTATATGTATTTGGTTCTAAATCTAACTGTAGTTATTTATTTCCTGTCTAGAATGGAGACTGGAGAAAGAAGGAAAATAAATCTAATTAATTCAGCTTGAATTCATTTTTGTATTTACCATTTATGGGACTTTAAAGTTGATTTAAACAGATCCTAAACCAGCCAGCAGTGATTTCTAAAACCTGAGCATACTTGTAAGCATCTGTGATCAGAATCCTGTTCTCTAGCACAGAAAACCTGGTGAACACTAACAAACAGTTCTTGAATTTCCACACAAAGGCATCATATTCATTAAAAGCACACAATTCTATATGATGTGGAGTCAGCGTTATCAATAATTCCATTCGAGATCACACCAGTATATACCTCTCTGCTGTTCCATTTTTCAAAGTTCCCCGTCTGACGTCACACCAGCCAAAACCAAACACACTTTTTGAAGGATATGAGAAGTCTTTCAGGTGTGATCCCTTGACAAGAGCAGTGTGACTTCACTGATGGGTTTCATGTACAGTGTCTGATGCAGACGACCTTGATTCAATCTTCCGGACTTTGTCATTCTTGCTAGGAAAAGTCTTTGTAATGAGCCAGAGACTCTACCCATATCTTTTTGTCTACCTTTGAGCAGGATGACGTCTCTGACTTGTGTCCTCCACTTGCGATGATCTCGTAGTCCACATCATCATCCACAGCAGATGTTACTGGTACATCTTCATCGCGCTCTGAAGAGGTCAGGGCTGTCGGACTCGCAGAGTGGTACCGGAGGTGTTACAACCTTTTGTGTGAGCAGCATGACGGGAGTGAGAATCTCTGAATGCTCTGGATGACAGGAAACTGCTCTCAGCGGCCTTGCGTCAGCTGCCATAGAGACTTCTGTCACGAACACTTCATGCGTACGCTTTGTGTACTGCAGCACCATTGCGTCCAGAATCCTCCCAAGATCCTGCCACATGTGAAGCGTGTATTAAATGGCCACCGACAGTCACCAACTTCAATCTTGATTTGGTCATTGTGACAGTGCTTTTTGTTTATTTGGAGACGCTGCGCAGAGCATGAATGAATGATGACGTGTCCATAGAATCTAGGACTCATGTATAGCATGAGTAGATGACTGCCCATCCTTTTGATTCTGCTTGACCTCCTCATGTCAACTGTGTCCGTTCTTAATCTGTTAATCAGACGACTCCAAATGGAGAATCTTTCGAAACCTCACATTTCCGAGGCTGCTACGTGACAAAGACGTACAGCAGCACAGAACACAATCTCTGGATGAAGCGTCTTTTTCAGGGTTAATGAGGTTAAAGGAATTTTCCTGGATTGATTATGGTCAGTGGGTCTGAGTAGAACAGCTTCATGCGCTTAAGGACACACAGTAAAAGCTTCTCTTGTTGTTTAAAATGTAGCCAAGCACTTTAGAGTCATATAACATTTACCTCGTCTATTGAAGTGTCATGTTCTTCCTGGAGTTCTAGTCTGGAAACAGTAATATCTGGCCTCGCCAAGCAAAAGCCCCAGTTCACTATGTAGCTGTGAGCTTCAGCTAAGCAACAGCCACAACAGAATCCAGAGAATATGCACTTCCTTTCTCTACGCTTCCCTCAGTTAGACGAATGTGCACCTGTAAGAGATCTTGAGCTGTTGTACGTGCTCGATAAATTGTCTCACATCGCTGCCATATTCTCTCCTCCTGTAGCAGTTCTCTTGAGTTCATATATGACAACTGACGGCAATGGGCAATTTCCACAACACATAGAGAGCCGTGCAAAACTCTTCCACTTCTCCATCCACCTTGTGGCATGATACCAAACCAACCTTTCAATAAATCATCCACTTGCTTCATTTTAGTGCTCTGTTAGTGGTCCCTCTGAACCCTAATGTAGAGACGCCAGAGTTTGGATCCTTATATAAAACGGCTTCAGAGTCCTTACAGATAGACCTGTGTTGTTACTGAACAAACAGACGACCGGTGGCCCTTGCCTCCTCCTGGAGTCCTCCCAGTAGCAACAGCAGAATACTAATGGGAGGGGGTAGATGTGAGGTGAAAATGGGACGAAGCGACAGCCGTAGGGCAGTGAAAATAACAGTAAACTTGATAACGAGAGGTGATCAACACGACAGCAAACGGTAGATTGGAAAATAGGCTGCTGCACCTTTCACCCTCATTTTACCAGAGTCTCTGTAGATTAAAAGACAGATTTGAGCTGAGCTCATCAGAACTACCAGCAGGACCTTCATGACCTGCGTAGAAAGGAAACAAACACAAACACACCAATCTTTCAGCCTGATAAACTCAATTCAACACGTATATAAGGACCTTGTTAGTGAGAAGTGCTAGTGTAAGAAAGTCAAAAAGAAAAACAGTCAAAAACTAGAATTTTGGCATCACAGCTGTATATCTTCACCAACCAGTCCAGTTGTGCGCGTTGTTTTCATATTAGTTCAGTCATGAGTTTATCTAAATATTTCTGAGACACAGAGCTGAAAAAAACAAGCCCCTTCCTGAGTCTAATCAGATTTTTTTGCCAATTTAGAAGAAATTCCCTCAAGGTGTTCTTGTGATTACATCCAAGAGCCTTGACCAGAGACCTGAAAACCTGAAAACATCAACCTTCCGGCCAAGGCTGAGACAAAATAATGCTTCAAAAACAGTGAAGTGACGATAACTAACTTTTATTCTATTGTAAAATTATTAGCACAGTTTTCTTGTGTCCATCTGGTTCAGAAATCAGTTAAATACATATTTTCCTGTTTATTTTGAAACTGTTGTTTCTATGGATGGACACGCGGCAACTGCATCTAATCTTTCAATATAAATTGTAACTACATGTCTGACTCTGTCAGTAGACACAGTAGGTCTGTGCAGCATCATCATTTCATAAATCAAATAAGAAAAAAATAAGAAAGTTGTGAGAGAGTTTTGGTTAATGACTGGACTCGGCAGAGGGTAGTCATTAACCATGCTTGCCAAAAGGGTTGGCAAGCATGGTTGTAATTTCAAATTTTTATCCTTTTTAATTTGGTAATGATTTAATGATAATGATAATTTAATTTAGTATGAAAATCAAGGTTATACATTTATGGCTATTTTTGCAACTGTGCTAAAAAGCTATTATTTATTTCTAGGTTGTTTTTTTTATTTCTGGGTTGTATTATTAATAACTGTGTGTGTCCATGGTGAATTTCCTGTTTGTCCATATTGTATCTGACCCAAAACCTACAGTAGGTAACAGACAAGCAACAGAGATGAACTAAAATAAATACAGAATATCTAAAAATGTGTCAGAAGATCTAAAAACACTGCAAATACTAGTGCAGAGTTCCACCTTTGGAGGCCTCACAGTTGCAGCTCCATCAGCCCCAGGCTATATGTTGTTTCAAGGCAGACAGCTCTGCAGGAGCAATGACAAGTGTTGGGCCAAACTTGACCAAGGAGGAGGAGGAGGAGGGCAAGCTTGACAGTACACTTCCTGCCTCGAGGAGAAAAGTTGCACATTCCATCCTGAAGTTGTTAGTTGCAGTGCCAGTAGCGACTGAGACAAGCTGATATGGCACATGATAAAAAAAAGGCTATTTAAAAAACTGCTGTTCCAAAAAAAACAGACATGCATCTTTATCATCTTTCAGGTATTGAGCTCTTATCTGACTTCACAGTGTGAGTCAGATAAGGGAAAACAGAAGTGTAGTTCAAGGTGGTGAGTGAAAGTGTAAGTATCTATCCATAATTTGTTCTATTTATTCTATACATAGAAAAAATGCCTATAAGCCTAAAATCATGCAACAAACCTGTACTGTGAAGGGTTAATAATAGTGATGTAATAGATATATTTCAATGTATTTCAAGATACATATAAAATGATCTAATATCTGTAAAGTTTGAGCAAATTAGCAATAAAGAAATATCCAACGGCCAACTAATAATACCAGTTTTAGCCCAGTCCCCTCCTGGACAAACAAACACTGTGAAATAGTTTACTGAACAATGTCCTCTAGTTCCTCGCTTTGTCTCTGTCTTTACTTTTTTTCTATTATTTGCTTTTCACTCGTATGCCTTTAGATATATGGAGGGGTTTTAAACTGCCAGCAAGCCAAAGCTCGCTGGTTCACATGAGTGCTTTGTATTTAATATTATTTTCAATTCTGTGGATAATCTTTTAATAAAAATAAAAAAAAAAAAGTATTAAGTGCTACAGCTGTCACTGACAGATTTTTCAACCATCCCCCCAAAATTAATTGCACCAATTTCGAATTAACAGGTGTTGAAATTAGCATCAAACAAAAAAAGAATCATCTCTGAGGCCTGGCTCGCTAACCAAAGGACCGATGAGAGAGACAAACATTCCCAACTGTAAGGACTTTTAATTAAAGCGTCTTGGAATGAGATGAGACACGTTTAACATCCTGGACTCCCAACATTCAGGAAATAATCGTGGAGTAGAGCAACTAGACACTAGAACGATAATAAAGGGGGGTTGGAGGGATGTGCAGAATATTCCTATGTTGCAGGATGATATAGAATGTGGAAGGAAATGTGGTTTGAAGATGCATTTCATAAAGAGTCACAGTTCATTGTTGCAAATGTTGCCTATTATACAGTAGTTTTTATTTATGCAACATTTATATATTAATGTGTTTCAGTCTAACTAAGCTAAGACAGAAGTAGGACTAAATGGTCTGATGATTCAATGGTGACATAAAAGCAGTGACAGCTATGTTTACTGTTCAAAGGTAACAAAAAAATGCTCCATCTCACTACTGACAGGCAACAGTTGCAATACTATGAGGTGCATAGCAGTTGTTCCCCTACGCAGGGCTAGTTTTATTGGACTAACAAACAGTGGGATGGCTATGTGCCATCTGTCATACAGCAGCCACAGATAAATTAAAGGAACAGCTGTAGGTATATTGGGGAGGTGAGGGCAAGTTATAGCATCTCGCTCAGAGGAGGAAGAGACGCGTGTCAGCGAGGTTATTCCCCTCAGGAAGATGGATGAGAAGATAGAACCGACAGAGCAGGAACAAAGCAGAACTCTGAAGACGGAGAGAGGAACATTTTCAGAGGCGCTCACTCCGACTTATCGGCTACTTGTCATTTGTAGTCCATGTTGTGGCAGGCAGCTGCACAGCGCCATAACTCTGTGCACCCGTAGGAGCCCGCATAAGATTTGTCTGCACATGCACAGGTGGTATAAATTGTACCTTGTGCTTCACATCATCAATTAGAGGAGACGTTTATCATGCGATCGCATTGCATCTGCAAAAGCACAACTTTCAGACGGTGTAAATAAAAATCAATCCCATCTTTGAAGCTTGACTTCATGTGAGATGAAGCCTCAAACTCTGAGCAAAAACAACTTTCTGAGTTTATGATAAACATAATTTGTGACTGAGAGCAGAGATAAGAAGAAAGGTCTGTCCTTGTTTTAAAAAAAATTGACTACAGCTATTTTCAGTTTATCAAAAAATAAGTTCTGCATTTATGGGTGTTATGTGGTAAACTTTTTATAGCTGTAGAGAGATGCCAAATCATCAAACAGTGTTTTTTTTTATGTTCAACTTGAGGAAGGTTACAATTTCCACATAATCTCTCCAGTGGATCATCTTTTTGTTTATCACAGTACACACAGTGGCGGTTTTCTTTTATTGGTAAACACATTCGACCTCAGCTCAGCACAAGTTTGTTTTTTTATATATGCTAATTAAAATGTGCAGATGGGAAAATGGTTTAAAAACCATGTCTATTGTCAGTCTTAAAGCCGCATTAATCAATCTTTTATACTTATGTAAATTGTAATGTGAAAGGGGTGACTGGGGTTTTCAATTCAGTTCAATTTTATTTACAGTATGTAATGTCTGCACAGATTACAATGCAGCGTGCGTTGTTTATGTATTTAGTTTGTTAGATCAAAACTTTTATTTTGAATGGGCGTCAGCCAAGGAGGGAAAAAATACGCCAGAAGTGAGGCTGTGCAGGGAACGTGCGAAAGGATTAAAACTGATTATTTAACGGTTACTCTGTCAAAGCTCCGGTTGGAAGAGGTAGCAAGGTTCGTTATAAGTATTCACTGTGTTCAATGTGATGCTAACGTTAGCCTAAATTAAGTTTGATACATGGCGCACTTACCGGCGCAGCACGATGTTCACTTAATGTTCATGTCTTTACTGTCCAGCTCTTACGTTGGTTTGTGGACAAAGAAATAAAGAATCATCAGACCACCAGTAAAGCGCTGAATTTTCTGACTGGATGCTACAGTAAGAGCTTGGACCTTCTGCTGCGCTGTCGCTCGTCGTGGACGCAACGAGAAAAGGCCTTTCAGATGCAGCGAGCAGCAGGTGACAGAAGTTGGTCTGAAATTAGCAACTAAGGATAATAGCGCATTAACCTGAAAATGGATGAAACACAGTCCTCATCAGAAGGTAACAAGGATTCTAATGAAGTTCAAGAAAGTGACTTGGCTGAAAACACAACTGATAAAACAAGATTTGACTTTGATGAAACCATAAAGTACAAAGGGAAAATGCAAGCCGCACCAGATTTACAACATCAAAACAAAGGTACAAAGGAAACGATTTTCAGTGATGCACCTCGTCGCTCTGAACGTGCTAGATTCCCAACGGAAAGAATGGCTTCCTATCAAAGAGAACAAATGAGCCATAAGGAGAAGAGGCTAATCAGCCTATATGAACACTGGAAGGTTGAAGTGCGTAAGGCAAGAGATGATTTAAAGTCGGACATAACCGAGTCACACATGTCAGCGATGGCAGAAAGTTTAGAAAAGACCAAGGAAGACATTATGAAACTCTACATTGAAATCAGGGATCATATAGTTCCAACTACTGATTTAAGACGAAAGATTGATGCATGTGATGCTGTGACTAGTGATGTAATCAAAATCATATACGAGAGATTAACCGGCATTGATGGTGAATTTGACGCAGAAAGAGAAGGATGTCGCCTCCGTGAACTGCTAAAGTACGACTATGCCCTGTCAATTTATGGCTCTACTGCTGCAAGGTCAAGTAGCACCCGTAGCTCCTCATCTTCCTATCTTGCAGCAAAGAGGGCCGAAGCAGCTGCGGAGCTAGCAGTGAAGGAAGCAGAGTACAACATTCTTATAGAAGAAAGGAAACAAAAGGAAAGGATAAGAACTCTGCAAAAACAACATGAAGAAGAGTTAGAAATTCAACTGTCTGAGCTGGAACGTCTGCAAGTTGGAAAGAATGTGAAGACAGCCAGAGCCAAATTAGAAGCCTACAATAGAGAAATGGTTCAGATGTCTCAAACTCAGCCAATTGACAATGAACAGGTGAGCCCAAATCCTGTACCTCAAAGTCCTGCCTCACCACCATCTGACCATGCTGTATTATATGCACCTCCTAATGTCACTCAATTAGCACAGGCTGTTCAGGATAGTATTGCAATGAACAGACTTCCCATGCCAGAGCCAGCAATGTTTACTGGTGAGCCGATCCATTTTGTTGAATGGAAGGCCTCATTTATGTCATTAATAGACCGAAAGGAGATCTCCTCTGCTGACAAATTGTACTATCTTAAACGATATGTTAGTGGCACGGCTCGTAAATGCCTTGAAGGCACTTTCTTCAGAAATGATGAGGAGGCATATCAAGATGCATGGAAGAAACTCAATCAGAGGTATGGTCAGCCATTTGTCATTCAAAGAGCGTTCAGAGAAAAACTATCTAGCTGGCCAAAACTACAGGCGAAGGATGCAGAAGGTCTCAGAAACTTTGCAGACTTTTTAAATGCCTGCTTACAAGCTATGCCTCACGTAAAGGGCTTACACATATTGGACGACTGTGAAGAAAACCAAAAGATGACACAGAAATTACCTGACTGGGCAGCAGCCAGGTGGAACCGTCAGGTAACAAAGGCTCTTATGGAAGGTGAGGATTTTCCCACTTTTAGTGTTTTTGCCACGTTTGTGTCCACCGAGGCAGAGATTGCTTGCAACCCAGTCACCTCTATTCAGGCACTACGCACATCAGAAGCACGCAGTGACAAAGGAAACGTAAAGGAGTTCAAAAGAAACAAGGCTAGTGTGTTCAGTACAGTCAGCACAAATGTAAGATCATTATGCATGTTCTGTCAAGATACTCATCAACTTCACAAATGCCCAAACTTCTTGAAAGGGTCTCTAACAAGTCGCAGAGCATATGTTAAAGACAATAGACTCTGCTATGGCTGTTTGAAATCAGGCCATAGTGCGAAAGAATGTCGACGTCGACTCATCTGTGATGTCTGCAAGAAGAAACACCCAACATGCCTCCATGATTACAACTACACCAATGTAAGAAAGGGAGAACGAGTGGACAATAATGAAAATACATCACAGAAGGATATGTCTGAGACAACTGCAGCCCTATCACTTAACGTCGCTAAAGAAGGACGGTCTACCAGTACATCAATGATCGTTCCAGTCTGGGTCTCATCTGCCCTACATCCAAGCAAGGAGAAACTGGTGTATGCGTTATTGGACACACAAAGTGACACTATCTTCATTGATCAAGAAGTGAGTCATGAACTAAAAGTAGATGCTTGTCCAGTGAAATTAAAACTGACCAGCATGATTGGAGAAACTACTGTGGTAGGCAGCGAGAGAGTGTCTGATCTCCGTGTGAGAGGTTACAGCTCAGCAACATACATCTACCTCCCTCCTGCTTACACAAAGGATTGTATACCTGCAAATCGTGCCTACATACCCACCTGTGAAACAGCTAAATGCTGGAGACACCTATCTGGGATCGTCGATGAAATCCCACCCCTGCTTAATTGTGAAATAGGTCTCCTCATTGGATATAACTGCTCCAGAGCCCTAGCACCTAGACGGGTAATAACAGGAAAGGAAGATGAGCCTTATGCTGTTCAAACAGACCTAGGCTGGAGCATCGTTGGCAGTACAACACCCTACCACGACACTGAAGTAGGAAACAGTCTTTGCCATCGGATTTCAGTGAAAGAGACACCCTCATTAACGCCCATGGATGCAATCCACGCCCTAGAGAGTGATTTCAAGGACGGCAGTGGAAATGACAAAACAGTCTCCCGCGAAGATCTTATTTTCCTTAGTGAACTAGAGGGAAGCATAAGAAAGGACAAAGAAGGACATTATGAAATGCCCTTGCCATTCAAGAAAAGGCCACAAATGCCTGACAATAAGGTTATTGCAGAGCAACGACTTAATCACCTGAAGAGGAAACTTGCTAGAGATGAGCAATACAAGGAAGACTACACAAGGTTTATGAACGACATCATACAAAGGGGTGATGCAGAGGAAGCGCTAGATGAAGGACCACCTGGAGAAAATTGGTACATACCTCATCATGGCATATATCACCCTAAAAAACCTGGCAAACTCAGGGTTGTGTTTGATTGTTCAGCTAAGCACAAAGGTACCAGCATCAATGAGCATCTTATGCCAGGACCAGACATGATAAACAGCCTAACGGGAGTCCTCATACGGTTTCGACAACATCCCATTGCTGTAACATGTGATATAGAAAAAATGTTCCATCAGTTTCATGTCCAGGAGAAAGACCGCAATTACCTCCGCTTCTTGTGGTGGGAAAATGGGGACTTAAATTCACAACCAAAAGAGTACAGGATGAAGGTACACCTCTTTGGAGCAGTGTCCTCCCCAGGATGTGCAAACTATGGATTAAGGCATCTAGCGAAGGAGAACAGTCACTTATTTCCATCTGGAGCCCAGTTTATTGCTAGAGACTTTTACGTAGACGATAGAGTCACAAGTGTAGAATCTGTGGAAAAGGCCATACAGTTGGCAAAGGAAGCACGTGAAATATGTGCAGATGGTGGCCTGCGTCTACACAAGTTTGTGTCGAACAGCAGTGCTGTACTTCAAAGTATACCTACATCAGAACATGGAACGGACATCACAAAGGACCTTGCTTTCAGTGACATGCAGATAGAGAGAACATTGGGGATTCATTGGAATGTTGAAAGGGACTGCTTTACATTTACCAGTAGTGTGAAAAACCAGCCTCTCACACGGCGTGGCATATTGTCCACCGTCGCCTCCATATACGACCCTCTTGGATTCATAGCCCCCTACTTACTCAGTGGGAAACGAATACTGCAAGAAGTGTGCCACCAAGGTACTGGATGGGATGACCCACTACCAGAGCACCTTAAAACACGATGGGAAGGCTGGAAAAGTGATCTTGCCAGTCTCCAGAAAATACAAGTATCACGGTGTTATGTCCCTGTCAATTTTGGGAAGGTGGTGAAACAGGAATTACATCATTTCTCAGACGCTAGTGCAACTGGATATGGACAGTGCTCCTACCTAAGACTTAAGAATGAACTTGGAAATGTCCACTGTGTTCTTGTTATGGGAAAATCATGTGTCTCACCCACAAAGGTCACCACCATCCCACGACTTGAACTAACGGCAGCAGTAGTCTCTGCCACAGTGAGCGATTTGCTCAGGGAAGAGCTAGCTTACACTGACTTGGAAGAGTTTTTTTGGACAGACTCTAAGGTTGTTTTAGGCTACATAAGCAATGAGGCCAGACGATTCCACACATTTGTCGCAAATAGAGTGCAAAGGATACACCATAGCTCAACACCTCAACAGTGGCTTTATGTCTCAACAAACGACAATCCTGCCGACAATGCATCCAGAGGAAAAACAGTTGAAGAACTACTGTCATCTAATTGGTTTACGGGTCCAGAATTCCTGTGGAATAGAGAACTTCAGCCCATGATGAAGGAAATGGTGGAGCTATCTATTGGAGACCCAGAGGTAAGGAAGGCACAAACTCTGCAAACTAAGACTACTGAACATTCAAGTCTTATAGACTCTCTATCAAGGTTCTCATCATGGTTTAAGGCCATCAGTGCTGTTGCACGCCTAAGGCGACGAGCTTTGCATGACAAAGCAGACACACACTCAACGGTTGTGGAACGACAAGAGGCAGAGCTTATCATCATCAAAGACCTTCAAAAACAGATGTATCAAGAAGAAATAAAGGCACTGCATAAGGGAAAACAGTTGCCAAGCAACAACAAGCTGTTTCAGGTCGACGCCTTTCTTGACAGTGATGGTGTGCTCAAGGTGGGAGGGAGATTGAGATGCTCAACGCTCCCAAAGTCTTTTAAACACCCAACAGTCATTCCAAAGAAACATCACATTACAAAACTGGTAATTATGCATTACCATGAGAAGGTCGGACATCAAGGAAAGGGATTCACCATCAACGAAATAAGATCAAATGGCTACTGGATCCAGGGCATGAGCAGAGCCGTCATGGCATGCATTCGTCAGTGTGTGACTTGTCGAAAACTGAGAAGAAATCCTGAAGAGCAGAAAATGTCTGATCTCCCCACAGAACGAATAGAGCCCTCTGCACCATTCACATACTGTGGTATGGACTGTTTCGGGCCATTCATAACAAAGGAAGGTAGGAAGGAGCACAAAAGATACGGTTTGCTCTTTACCTGTTTTTGCTCTCGAGCCATCCACATAGAAATGCTAATTGACCTATCAGCTGACGCATTTATCAATGGTCTGCGTCGCTTCATCGCCGTAAGAGGTGCAGTGAGACAAATAAAGTGTGACCAAGGTACAAATTTTGTCGGGGCAAAAAATGAACTCAACGCGGCCCTACGGGAAATTGATGCAGAGAGACTGACGGCCTTTTTGGCCTCAAAGCAATGTGATTTTGTATTACATGCACCCCATGCAAGTCATGCCGGTGGCGTGTGGGAACGACAGATTAAAACTGTGAGAAATGTCCTCAGTTTCACACTGTCGCCCTCTTGTGGTAGACTCACAGATTCTTCATTACAGACGTTCCTGTATGAAGCAATGGCAATAGTAAACAGCCGCCCTTTGACGGTGGATAACCTGAACGATCCAAACAGTCTGGAACCACTCACTCCTAATCACCTTATCACCATGAAGTCTGCCCCAGCACTACCTCCACCAGGCAAGTTCGTGAAAGAAGATCTCTATGGATACAAAAGATGGAGACAAGTGCAATATCTGACAGAGCAGTTTTGGAGCCGCTGGAGGAAAGAGTATCTCCATAGTATTGCTGTCAGACAGAAATGGCACACGCCTAAAAGAAACATTGAAGTTGGTGACATAGTAATGGACACAGACCAGACCTTACCGAGAAATGAGTGGAGACTCGGACGGGTCACAGAGACTGTAACAGATAAAGACGGACTAGTAAGGAGAGTTAAGATTGTCCTCGTAAACAGAAATCTGAGCAAAGAGGGTAAACTCCCAGGCAAATTGTCTGTGGTTGAACGTCCAGTTCATAAGTTAGTCCTGTTATTGGAGTCTGCTACAAATAATAAGGAGTAAATGATACACTGCAGTGTAAATGTTGGTGCAAGGTCAATTTATATTCTGAAATCATTTGTGTTTTCCTTTAAGTGTGTACGAGCAAACACGCATGATTTGGTGGGAGTGTAATGTCTGCACAGATTACAATGCAGCGTGCGTTGTTTATGTATTTAGTTTGTTAGATCAAAACTTTTATTTTGAATGGGCGTCAGCACGGAAGAGGAGACACGTCAGCCAAGGAGGGAAAAAATACGCCAGAAGTGAGGCTGTGCAGGGAACGTGCGAAAGGATTAAAACTGATTATTTAACGGTTACTCTGTCAAAGCTCCGGTTGGAAGAGGTAGCAAGGTTCGTTATAAGTATTCACTGTGTTCAATGTGATGCTAACGTTAGCCTAAATTAAGTTTGATACATGGCGCACTTACCGGCGCAGCACGATGTTCACTTAATGTTCATGTCTTTACTGTCCAGCTCTTACGTTGGTTTGTGGACAAAGAAATAAAGAATCATCAGACCACCAGTAAAGCGCTGAATTTTCTGACTGGATGCTACACAGTATATAGCGCCAATTCACAACAAACTCGAGGCACTTAACAAAGTCAAGGTTTCATATTTTACTAAAAACGTAATTCACCTAAAAAAATAATAATTTACCATCTATTATATCTTTCTAATTTGATGCCATCATGATTATTTGTTCATTATATATTTTAGATTTAGATGAGTTATTGTGCTTTGTGTATATATTTACTCTACTGTTATCTATCAAATTAAATTAAATAATTAAGGAGTAATAATGTGGCTCGATGTTTACGTATTGCTGTGTGAAAGAGTGGAAATAATTAGGAATATCGATTTGATCCGAGTTTTTGAAGAAGTATAACAGTGTTATACTGGTGTTTGTATACTATGGAACGTTTCCAAGAAAACCAGCCTTCATATGGTTCATTGTAATGGATGTTTTTCACTATGCTTGTGGAGCTGCAGTCATTTCAAACTACGGCCAAACACACACACCACCTTGAAATAACACAAATTGGCCCCTGTAACCATCATCTGTCTCTTTGTTGTACTGTCAGTGCCATTACACAAGCCGCGCAGTGTGTTCGCTTCTGGAGAAACAACTGGCATTAGCGCTCTTAATGGGTTTCCTGTAATCTGTTGGCAAAAGTGTGACTGCACACAGTGCCACAGTACGGTATTCATCGCAGGGTGTTTATGGCTATGCAAGTAAAGAAAAATAAAATCAATAAAATCCACGGAGGAGAAGCTGCCGCTGTTCTGTAAACACTGTAAACTTGCAGTTTATGTAACCTTTTTAAAAGTTACATAAACCACTTTTACTGTCTTAGTTTCTGAGGCCTTACCATTGAAAATAACACTAAAATGAGATATTCACTGTGATGAAATTTCACTTTTAAGTCTGGTGCTATAATAGATGTCAAAAGCAAAGTCACATTTAAAGTTGGACCAAACTGACACTCACTTCAGTATAACGCAGCCGCTCCCAGTGGGCGGTGCTGTCCACAGCACTTGTATCCTGGTGCGTCTGCGAGGGGTGCTCTCCGTCACCGCAGGGGGACAGTTGGTCATGAACTGTGTCTCTTCCATGTCAATGATCTACAAACAAAAAGTAGATTCATGAATAGAGAATGAAAACATTAACAAGCAAATGGTGAGAAATTCACCAGGATGTTTTCTTATTAAGATTATGATCATTTCTAATATTTTCATAGTCATATTAGTGAGGTTGTAACAGGTTTATGTAAATGCCACCTCACTAAAGCTACTGTTAATTTTATATATAATCTGAATCTAATATAAAATCTAATTAGCTGCACATTTGATGTTATCTTAAAAGCCATATGCTGACTTTTGCAGTGTGTGTTGCAGTTGGGTTAGAAATTTGAGCTGCTCAGCTAAATACAAAAAACACGGGAGGCGTAGTGAAAAACATCCTTGTTTAAGGAATGTCATCATGGAGCCAAGGTGAAGCTAGTATAAATGAAATGAATGCATCTAGTTTTTATATTCTAATTTGATGAAGCGCAAGCAGTTCTTCTAATGGACATCAACAGGAGTCAAAATCAGGAAAAAGTATTTTACGAAGGATGATTCTTAAACTTTGGATAATAACAGCCTTGTGTATTCATGGCACGTCCGTTCCAGTCCACATAGAACACAGGGTTTTCTTTTTAAAGACTAAACACAGCACGAGACAGACAGACAGACACACACACACACACACACACACACGTATGGCCTCTGACCTTGCAGCTAGTGTTCTCCAGCTGTCTAAGCTCAACAAAAACAATGATCTAACACCCAGCCCCAAACTCCTGATAGGACACTAAGAAGCGGACAAACGTCACAGGCAGCTCTTTCTTTCCTTTTCATTTTCTGGAAACCCTCTCTGTGTTTGTGTCCTGACTTTTCTATGCCCTCTTATTCACAGTTCAGTTTACTTTGTGTCAACCAAGTCTGAGGTTCTGTCAGTCAATAACTGACACAAACAACTGGCTAAGAGGGATAAAGAAGAGAGAGACAGACAGAGGTTGGAGGGGGGAGACACATAAAAAAAAAAGTTAAGGGAAGAAAAGAAGAGAGGACACGAAAAAGAGAGGAAAATGAAAACTTAAGACTTTATTGAGAAGTCGGACAAGTGAGACAATATTCAAATAGATGGATTGGGGCTAACAAGATAAACTGAAAAAGAGCCTGAAAAAGAGCCTGTCTAGAAATAGTATAATACAGAGCTTCTGTCTAGACATGAGAGAAATAGGCTAATGTTCTGTAATGATGTTGTCGGGACACACGTACAGGTTCCCACCTTAATTAGAGCAATAACACAGTATCTACTAAATACAACAGCATGTCCAAATTAAAACAGACACATTTGAGACATCAATGAACATCAAGTCCAAACTCCAGGAAGGTCTGTTTGACAAGACAGCCAAGCACAGTGTCAACATTCCCCAGTCCCCAATCAATTGGTTTTATAGCCAAAAATAAAGACAATCAAGCATTTAAATATCATGTCATTATCATATCAAGTCTCTGAATGATTATTTTCAGGTTACTATTGTCATATAAATGCCACTAAAATGATGGCAGAATGCCACAAGCTGACAGATAAGTTCTAACTCTCGTATTCATTATGGCCCCAGTCAAGAAAATCAAGTCTCACACTATGTCAAGACAGGCCCTCAAACCTCTACTTTGCTTGGTTTAGACCCAAGACACAAAAAAAATCAAATCCTCAACCAATTAGGACACGGTTTAATTACTGCAATCCAAAGTCAGGGAAGTCATGTCAGAAATGATGTGACAAGTTGGGGACAATCAGTCATGTTCTATGAAATGTTTTGACTCATTAGTAAACAGTCTTGTTAAGACGGTCAGTTTATTACAAGTGTTTTCACATCAGAAGGGCTGATTTACTTCAGAGATTCCGCTAGTCACAGATTTCTTTCAGATTAATAACAAACATCAACAAAACAGAACAATCGGCAGTTATAGAGGTTTGGCATAAAACACATTTTATTTATTCTGTCTACAACCTCACAGGAAGCGAGCACAGACAGCGTTTGGCACTTAAACATGGCATTTTGTCCCCACCTCCTGCTGTTGCCCCCTGCTCTCTAACAAGCTTATTGACCGACAGGGTTGCTCGTGCAAAAGACCGTGCAGAAAGTCAGAAATGATAGGTCCAGACGTCAGTAAAGTCTTTTATGATTTCTATTTAAATAATCAAAACAATAGCCACATTAAAGTTTGAAGCCATCAGCTGTAACAGTGATTATGTGAGACGGGGACGGACAGGCAGAGAAAGAGACGGGTAAAGAGAGGACGAGAGCGAGTGTGGGAAGACTGGCAAAGGAACGTTTGTTTTCACTGCAGAGGGTGGCATGTCTGTGTGTGTCCACGGTTTGTCTATCTCAATCTCTCTCTCAGCCTCCCGTTCTCTGCCGAGACGGTAAACACAGATGCTTCAGAGGGCCTGCACAAGTAAACTCAGTCCTGTTCCAACGCACACACGTACACGCACACAAAGAGACGGCGCAGGAGACAGACAAGGCAAACTTAGGACTGAACAGACCGCGTGAATCCCTGAAGACAACTGACAATAGGAGTGACATTAGTGTTGACGGTTTGTAATTAAATGCAAAGCAGTTGCAAAGGAATGAATACAGTTAAAACCATCGGGACTTTGGCTCCGAGATGAACCTTTTCGGAGGGGAACACAGGCAGGCAGACAGAAAGATTGAAATGTCACGTCAACACTTGAAGATGAGCTTAGTTCAGAAAGTAACAAAGTTCTCTTGCCTTCATGAAGACCTCCAAGGCGCTGACATTTTGCTTTGAGCTTTCCATCAATCAAAGCCGTACTATTGCTGCAGAATACCGCTGAGATCTTGAGGACATCACCAGTATTGCATCATATTACATATTGTGTCTGAGCCTCACAACCAAGGCAGTGTCACATATCCAAACAGCTGCACTTAAAAAAAAAAAAAAACCAACAAAACTGTGTGCGTGTTTGGGTCTTTGTTGAGCTGTACAGATATATGTGTTTCTTTCCCAGAAGATTGTGCCAGTTTCTGTGGCTTTTGCCATTTAATTACACAAAACAACATTGGTTAAAAGATAGAAAGTTGTCCTGTGCATTAGATATAAAAATGTTTTTTTTTTTATTTTGACTGCACTTTTATAGAGTTTTATCCACGCTTTCATGCAATAATTCTTTACTAAGGTCAATTTAAGAGCAAGATTGTGCCGGAATATCTGTCAGATCAAGAGGTTGTGTTTCGTTTGGGCTCATACAGACTAGATACATAAACAGAATGAATCTGTGCCACTTTCAAAATGCAAAGCTCAAATGATTTCTTGCCCGCATTCTCTCTTCTCGCTCCGTAAACGTCTGAACTGCTTTATCCTCCTAAGGGTACAGTCACCCTGCACAGGTCAACAGCCCATCACAGATACGTCCTGTCCTGCCCTTTTCTCATATCATGTGGTTTTTTCCCTATTTTGGGGATGTGGTGCGAAAAGCTCGAATAACAACAGACAAGTTAAAAACCTAGATTTGAGAACACTCTCAGGGACAGTATAGACAAAAAGACACAGAGGATCAATGCACTACATGCTGTTTACAGTATATGATCTTTGTTGCTGGCCAGTTGCAAACAGTGGTGAAGAATGTTCTGGGTCACGATCAGACAAATGGTGGAGTCTAGGGCAGATGCACTCAGGTATCAGAACAGGGCCCATTATGCCGCTAAAGTCAACAAGCACAACCATTCTATATGGTAGTACATTAATGTATGCAGTGTGTGTGTGTGTGTGTGTGTGTGTGTGTGTGTGCGCAAGTCCGCTATGTTCCCACTTTTTGAAAACAACTCCTTTGTTTAGGCTATTACCAATGAAAAACAGCATGAATGTGACTCAGCCTTGGTCTGAGCAGGAGTCGGTTCGAAGCTGTTGAGACTACAGCAGTGATCCGCGCTTTTGGCTTCTAAACACAAAAAAATAAATGACAATGACATTTTTTAACCTAATAACACAACCTGTCCTGTCCAGTGCTGCAATACAAATGTTAGTTTATGTATTTGAAAAGCCACACAGGGGTTTATGCAGTATATATACTATATATATATATATATATATATACACACCCCCCCCCCACAGTAAATGAATGAACCTGTTCTCTGTTTCTGAAGCTGCCCATGTTAACAAACTGGCCAATTATACAGACATAAATAATTAATAACTCAGAGGCTTGCTGCCGTTAGAAACTCTAAACAACTTCATATGCTGAGAAAAGGCTGCCATACATCAAGTGTTTCCAACAACACAGGTAAATATTTGAGATATACTGCAGTTTGAATAAACATTGTCACATTATTGAATCTCAATGATGAGCAAAAATGAGTGAATTTTCAGTTTAGCTGACAACACCCCGTTCCATTCTAACAGGATGTATGGAGAAGCCTCAATCAAATCACTTGAGTGTCACAATTGTGACCTGACACTCAGTCTTGATGCATTATGTATGTAATAAGCCATAATCAGTGCAAGAACACAGCTTCATATGCAGACCTCGAGCGTCTGAACAAACCAGCTTATCAAGTGTAATAAATAAAGCAAACTATTCACTGTTATTGCTGGAAGTTCCTTCAAGTAAACACACGCGTCGTTGCCCTTGTAAACTTCTGTTAATCAGAAAACGATGGAAGGGTGAAAGACCCGACTCAGCATGCGTCTGTGTTTGTGTACTCAGAGGAAATAATTGCTTTAGGATTACATTTGAGTGCGATTATGCTACATATCAGGTCACCATCATCCCAAGCCTCCACACATTCTACACATGCCCATTTTCGAAACCCTCTCATCTCCGCTTGGTTTAAATAACTGCTTCAATCTTAAACCTATGACTTAGTTGTGGTACTTCAAACTGATTGAGTTTGTTTGTCCCTGGCTCAACTCAGAACCCCAGATAATCTGTGCAGGAAAAAAAAGAAGATAATATCTCCTGCCTGCTCATCTCTCTCCTTATCCAAACAAACTCCATTTGTCTCCCTGAGCAATAACACATAGCTGGCCTAGATAAATATGACCCATGTCCCTCACTAATGCAAGTGAGGCTGGGAAAAATACACACTCAGACCCACATGTATATCCACATGCCCATTTGATGTATATGTAAGCACAGACATCTTTCCATGCAGACAAAGTCTGCAGTAGGATTCTCTCACACGCACTCACAGATATACTCTCCAAGTCGTGACACATTAGGGCAGAAGTCCTTTGTTGGTGGGAAGAAGAACAAAGTGCCGATTATTATTTAAGAGGAAAAAAAACAATGAGCACTGACTCTCTATTGTGCCGTTTGAGCGTAGCAGCAGGCAGGCACATTCCAGGACAGCTGCCAGAAACTACCATGAACCAGAGAGCCAAGGGACAGAGCCGCAGTTCAGGGAACCACAACTGTGATCATTTGACTCCTCTGCACAATAATAATCATGACATTGCAAATCTGGTCACATAAATAACTTGTAGAAAATAAACTGTCGAGAATCTTTAACTTTACATAAGAATTATTATGTAAACGTATCTATAAAAAGAAGCAGAGTTTGATGGATTGAGGTCATTTAGATAAAAAGCCAGACTCACTGTCATGCTGCATCTTCTCTTATCGACTTATAAAACTGGGACACAGAGGACGGTGTATTTAATCAATATAAAAGTTATTTGCGATTCAAAATTAGTATATTATAGTATAAAGTATATTTTTCAGTTTAGAGGCGGCATAACATCATACACTCAACTTTTCTGAACTTTTTGAAACCAAATGCACCCATTTAACACTTGACAGTGTTTTGACAGCAGCTTATCTCCATAGGCCTTAATCTTTTTCCATGTGCATAAGAGTGTCAATTACAACCGTCAATTATAGGACGAAAAAAAAAAAGAATGTCTGATGGATGTGCCAATATGTATTAAACAGATTGCAAAACCAGATTGTCAAATTTAATTTAATTCAAGCTCAGCCCACATTGTTCCAGTTTCTGCTTGCTGACTACTCCGTGGTCTCAGACTCACTCCTAACTCTGCTGGGACTGAGCTGTTTATCGTGCAAGGAGCAGAAATCAGATGGAGCAAAGTGCAGAAAAAGTGTGGTGTCTGAGTGACAGAAGAACTTACTCCATGGTAACCCCAGGCTTTGTTTCTTAAGCGTATTATGTATTTTTTACTATATTAATTACATGCATCAGCTTAGGATATGGCCTCGCTATATACAGCAGTAGTAACGTGGATGTGAATCTTGTATTCAGTATGCAATATATGTGTGAGCACCAAGTGAGGAAAGAGTGAAAAGATAAAACATATTGTCTGTCTTTTGTACAGAAAGCGTCTGATTTGTAAAATTAACTAAAGCCGATCAAAGTAATTCAACGAAAACAATTATCAGCAAACACCATAGCAGTGGGAATGAACCGTACTTTTCACAGGCTAAATAAAAGGCTAACGAGCCAGCAGGATCTTTCTCGTACGCATGAACCAAGCCAGTCGACTCCCTGAGCTCCAGCGAGTTCAGCATTCTTTGGTGCACGAGCTGCAGCTCAGCGTGTACGGAAGGCGTCGAGGGAGAGCGAGTCTCTACAAGAGCTCATTCCAGCAAATGCAGGGCAAGTCTATGTGAGTCGTAGCATTTGTCCCGAAGAGCTGAACAGCGTCAGCAGACAGCACGTATAGCTACTGTATGCCCTGAGGGGAACGTGTCTGTCGGTCCATCTCTTGCTGCACTTTACTCTATTTTATTTAACTATTTAATGGAGTATTTACCAGTGTAAACTCAACTTGTATCAAACTTGCAGAAATATACATCACGCACATCTGCATCTGCTTTTAGTGCAAAGATCTGTGATTAATACATTCACAGTACTGTAAGAAAATCACTCTTAAAACCTTTATAACACACAATGAATTTAGTTAAGTATTTTATTTATTATTTTGTTCTTCTGGTTCTGTATCCTTCACAATTCAGTGTGTATACATACAACAATTGTTCATATATTTCTGTATGGGAAAGTTGAAGCACTGCTTCTAGATATAGTCCAACCGGAGCTAGCAAGGCGACAAACAATTAAAAAAACACGATTGGAAAGCGAGGACATTTTGGCTGGTCCTCACAACTTTGAAGAGCTGAGCACACATAAATAACTTGCGTCCACATTTGTAGTAAAGTCAGTTTGAGGTTGATTCGGCATGTATGACACAAGCAGCTCGAGAGCGCTTAACATTATTGTGTAGTTTTGCCTTTTTATAAGATTTTTCAGTAAAAATTTTAAAGAAGTTAAGTTGCATGTGGCCATTTGTTTAGATTTTAGCATAATGACAACGATATCACCAAGGCAGAATATACATGAATGGTAATGCTATTAATATTTAGGATAAAGTGAAAATCTGAATTCACTGATTAGTATATAAGACTTGAATGGATATTGTTAATATCAGTAAAGGAAAACATGAGCATGAGAAGCACTAATGAATGAAATTACTTATTTGAACACCAATAACTGTTGAAATCCATAAGAGGCTGGTTGATACACTTCAAAATAAAATTCATATTACCTCAAATGATTACAGTCTTGGTTTTCTTATTAGCATTACTTACTTCTACTTTTATTTTCCATACTTGCATACGTTATTGAAAATACTACTTTGCTACTTAAATATAGTTTATTTCTCAAGTAGAATTATAATGGGAAAAGTTCCCAAACATTACAAAAATGTATTCATTGGCTTATTTGCAAAGATTCTATTCTATGTCTTTCCTGACACACGGTTTAATTTCTCTTTATGTTACTCCAACCAACTGTGGATCAGCAGCACATTAAACTAGCTGCAGGATACGTATTTCAGGCGTGTCCTCTTGTGCATTGGCAATTTAATTAAGATCAAAGGAATTTGCACTAGCCAAGAATTCCTTCAGAGAATCATTAAAATGGGAGTGACTAGAAAACTGTGCTTAGATTTGTCACAACCCCTGTAAATTCACTCTCATCAGTCCCGTATCATCCAGAAGAGCCAAAGGATTTATTTTGCTTAAGCATTAATTAATCGTTCTGATTTAGTAAACAGATGCCACTATGGCAAAAGAATGCAATAGGTCAAGATAATGGAGATTTTTAGAGTGCCCTCTGGTGGAAATAAAGTCAAACCACTTTAATGGGTCTGTCGCGTCCGTTCCATTTATAAAATTTATACATGTGCACAATATTTAAAAATTACAGGTCATCGTAGTTTCTTTGTGATATGCGATATCACCAGTCAGGCATAATACCATGTGTTGAAGTGCAGGAGAGCTGGTAAGCTCGTCACAGTCTGCGCGAGGGGAAGAAAATATTACTGCGACGTTTAGGCGACCATTATCAGTTTCAAACGTAAGTCTGGTGGAACCAAGTAGCCTATCTTCAAAGTTTTGGCTACAGAGAAGCAGCCAGCTGCTCTGTTTGGTAAGGATCTGGTTGGGATTAGTATGTGGAAACTAAGGCTGTTTACGCCAAGCAGGAGGTAATTGAGGAAGTCTGGCTCTCTCCTCAGGAGCTCCCTGTTGCTCAGCGGGAGTTGTGTTACTACACAACCAAACATCTCATATCTAGCTGCTGTTTTCTCTCGAAGTCTTTCTGTTTATCCTCCTTTGTCCTCCTTTGGCTTCTGTTTCCCTCTTTCATTTTTCCGCTGGAGGAAGTATCTGCCGCTTAGCAGGAAGGATGCCGTGCGTGCTTCAACCCGGGAAGCTCTGCACCAAAGAGGCAACTAGACTCTTTTTTTTTCCCACTGCCACAACAGGAGAGCTCTGTTGCCTCGCTTCATCCAGGGGAGCTGTGTTGCATCTGTCAGCAACACCTCCTTTAACCTCCGTATCAGAAGACAGCGGGGAGCCGCTAAGTCAGTTCCCATGTGCATTAAAACATGCAAATGAGTTCATCCTTTGCGAACGTTACCAGAATGCTCAGTGCGCATTCAGTATGCAGAGGTCTTTTCCTCTCACTTAACACCTGCTTATCCTTACCTGGAACTGTCCGGTGTAGTCATCGTCTGCTGTACCCTCTCTGCCCTCTTTCAGCGCGATGAGCGTGAAGCCTCTGAAGTAAGAAGGGCTGGTTGCCAGGAGAACCACTGCAAAGGAGAAGAGAAGTGTGTTAACTGCAAAGAGACACAAAAAACACACAGGGTCACACCACAAGACAGAGGGTCGCATCAGATGATGCAGTGTATAAAAGCTGCTGACTATCAACGTGATGTGTGAGAGAGTGGAGGGAGCATCTCACACCGCAAAACAAAGAAATGCAGAGATCTCCTGTTCAGGGACAGGAATGATAAAATATTCTCATCCTTTCATTAAACCATTTATCTTCAGTTAAGACTTGTTGTGACAAAGAAGATTTAAAAGCTTTGTTTGTTTGCTGTCAAGTAAACTTCTTTGCTAAGGCTTGTGGAATTATCCTCGGGTGGTGCCCTTCACTGTTTCCTAATAGCCGACTGAAAATAATCCTTGAATTGTTAAAACGTGGCCTCACAAAGTTGAGTGATACCGAGAACGATCTCTATGTGCAGGCTTTAAGACAATTTACGACCCACCATCCTCCCAGTCAACTTCAATTTTTATGATTAAACTTGGGTTTTAAAAAGTTTGGTTTGCATGGAAAAACAGCTTAGTGCTCATTCACTTAAATATATATATTTTATTGTAAATGTCTGTAGTTTGTGTGTGTCTGGAACAGTAAGGAAGTGGATATTATCGTTGCACTAGACTTATCAAACCACTCTCCCTGCAGGAGTCAGGGTAGTCAGACTGGATAGATTAATAATTCTGTTCCCCAGGCTGCAATTTCCGCAGTTAACGTGTTTCCTTTGTTTTCCAAATTAACTTTGGTAAATTTTGGCACAAGGTTTCCAAATACACCCGCACATACACACAAACTCTACCTCTGTATGTTTTTCCAGGTTCGTATGTTTCCGGGTCTCCCTCCACTCGGAGTCTGAACTCATGATGCCCATCCTTCCGGGTCCCCTGGGTCTGCGCCCGGAGGATCCGCCCGCAGTATCCGTCCGACCTGCCTCCGTAGGGTTCTTCAACGAAAGCGACGGCATTACACACAAAACCCGAGACGAAACAGTACTGCAAAAGCAGTATGTGCAAATACATTCCCATTTCGGAGACACGATCCGCGGATAAGAGTACGCTGTCAGTTCAATCAAAAATAAAAACCCAGTAGTGGACCAGGTGTTCTGCTCCTTCCTCGTTAAAACCCACCAAACTACAGCAGCTTCACAGCCGACGGTAAAGGTGACGATGAGAAAGAGGCGAGTCCATCCTGAACTGGAAAGCGCGCGTCTGGAGCGCACACGGTGAAGCGGAGGAAAGGGCTTCTGCTGCTCAGGCTGGATCAGTCTGCTGACAGAGAGCGTGGCAGCAACGGGGGGGGGGGCGGTCAAATAGCCAAGCCGAGCGCGAGTGGAAGCAGATGTCTCCTTAACTTGGAGCGAGGGAAGGTCCAAAGTAGGGCTCCGCACCTTAATAAGAGCCAACCCTCGGTTAACTCAGCCTCTCTCTCTCTCACACACACACACACGTGTATAGTTCAGGTTTTTCACGGAGCAGTCGCTTAGGAAAAGAACAAATGTTCTCCCTGCTGGTGGGTTTGTTGGGATTTAAACCTTACTTGGAATTTACTTACTTACTTGAATATGTAGGTGTTCATTGCACACAGTATATACTGTACAGTATATACTTCATAGTTTGGCGACAACACACATGAATATGGAGCAAACCGTGCTTTATATGATGGGCTACATAGATAACCGAAGATGATAATGAACCTAGGTAATATCATAATTAACTCCACACTGACCCAGATACTTTCACGGGAACTGTAACCTATTTGGCACTGCGTATTTACGCATTTTCTGATGTGCCGTGATGGATGGACACAAGCAGACTATCGCGTTCATTCGACCACAAGTACATGTTTGATTTTGCCTTTGCTAAAAGATGGTAAATGTTTTACAGATGCAAAACACTTAGGGACACGTGGGCTGAGACACAATGCAGTGTCTGCTGCCTGTGATAAGGACAACCACGTTCAACTTGATTAATTGGATTATGCGATCAAAATTTTAAAAAAAAAGCTGTGTGAAGATTTATTCTATTAAAACCTGAACTGGATTTGATAATTTTCTTTGCCTGTATGGTATGTGAAGCACCACAGATGTCCTCACGCACTATAAAAACTTTTACAAGACAAACGCTCGTACATAATAAACGTGTCATGGGCAGCAGGTGTCGCCAGACTATCTCTCGGCTTTCGAGTCCTCTTTGTAAATAGTAAGCACAAGTAAATATTTCTCTCTTATTACCACACTTTACTTTTCCTCTTATTGCAGTGTATAGAAAGGCATGATGCATTATGGGAATGCAAGAGTTTAAGGTCTAATAATAAATGTGAGGTTTGGATGTTGATGGAGGATATCGTAATTTTACTTTTAAAGTGTATCT
The DNA here is from genome assembly GCA_030770545.1 of Macropodus opercularis. Classification (NCBI taxonomy): domain Eukaryota; kingdom Metazoa; phylum Chordata; class Actinopteri; order Anabantiformes; family Osphronemidae; genus Macropodus; species Macropodus opercularis. Next base: position 3,270,236 of record CM061094.1, on the reverse strand, counting down.
CATTCCTTTCTGACTTCGGGCAATCAGTCATTTATTTAGGTTTACAAAGACGTGCACAACTTTGAGCTTTGAAAAAAACTGTACTGTACGTCTGTGTGATAAATCCCATCTGGAGTGACTCTGCACTGTACTGTAAACTCTCTAATGGATGGCTGCCATCTGGCATGTACCCTTGACCAAGACGTGGCGTCAGAAACAAACCTCTAACCAAATCTTAGAATGAAAACAGTTTGTTTGCACACCAGCGAAATCTCCAAGCCTCCATTACAATTTACATTCAGTCCAGTTGTCAATTAGACAATATTTACACATGAGCATATTTATGTTAAAAGTAGGCTGTTCACAAGAGTGTCAGTATCAAACAGAAGTCTGAGGAGACATGTAAAATGCACCACATCTGTTTTAATAGGGACTTTAGGGAATTTACTGGACTTGCCTTTTGGAAATGACTTTCATGGGGCTAACAATGTTCTGATGCAGGACACACAAGCCAAAAAGGGTGAATTAAATATGAAAATTGAACTGATCTTACTGTGTGAAAGTCATTTCCTCTACTGGACTTCAGGGATTGTAAAAGAGCCCCCAATATATTGCTCAAGTGTGTAATAGAATTTCTAATTATTTTACAAAGGTTTTTTTATTCTGCTCATATGGGGCATTTGCTTCAGTCAGGTTCCGGTTTCTGTGTCCATTAATGAAGAATGAGTAATTATATTGAATTGTATAAGTTAGACATGTGTCGTTAAAAGAAAGTTTTATTTTTATGCCTTGCATTCAATCAATGGTGAAAAAAACTACTGTGGAATGGAAATGAGAGGTTTTTTTTGTTGCTGTTACTTTACACCTATAAAACTAGTCCAGTGTTGTATAGTCTGTTGTATATGGTGCAAAGGCCTCGAGGAGCCTTATGGTAGGTTTAGACTCTACAGCACGTGAGGCTAGCAACTTCCTAAGTAACACTACCAAGGATTAATGCTAAGTATACTGTAGCAAATTCAAAAACACTTTGGTAGCACTAAGACTGTGTGATATCTAATGACAACAAGACCCATTTCCACCACCTGGTTAAAAAACAACAACTTAAAAACATGAGTAACTATAAATCCAGCTCTTACCTCCAAGACAAGACTCACATCAGATATTTTGATTTCCCAAAGTCACGTTAATACCTTTAACAATACTGAAGTACTGTTTTACATACTGACTTGCTAACAAGGCTTCCAAATGTGACAGAACTGGGCTTTTTTTGTTTGTTTGTTTGTTTCTTTTGTTTCTTATTATGAACTCCAGGGCTTGAAATGAAATCCAGCTTTATCTGGAAGAGAAAAAGATAAACCTGGTTTTGTGTTCAAGAATATGAAGTGAATTTACATAGACACAGTGTCATTGGTTGTTTTATAACAATCGCACACAACAGCAAGAAAATTATTGTTTGCATAAGTTATGTCTAGCCATATTCTGTTTGTTTACTTCAAAATGAGGACAATCTGAAGCATTAAATGTGTAGAAAAGTACTTTGTCTGACAATAAGTCTCAGTAAAAGGTTTCTAATTTCACTATCAAAGTCCAATCAAAGCTATTTTACATCTCCGTGGTGACTCACAGGATGGGCATGCAGCCTCTTACATTTGATGCTTAAAGTCAAGTCACATCAACTCTTTGAAAGTAGTGTAGGAATTAAACTTGACTTTTACAATGACTTCCCCACTGATATAGAATAGAAGACGTTCTATGTTATCCATTTAACAGTATAGGGCTTGGAGCCAGATAGCCATCAGAGACAAATGAGATCTATATATCAAATCAAAGCACTCGATGAAATCTACTGTATCTAATACTGAAAGCGCATCGGTCTGTGTTGAATTAAATAGAACAATTTAAGCTATTGGCTGTCCTCAGTGGTTAAAATGTAAACTGTGACCTTTTGCTCTCAAAGCGGGGCAACAAAGGTAGTTATCTTTGCATCACAGAGGAGACATCCATCAGGAGTTTCATTGGGTCTTTGTAATGGACAACACACAGAAGTGCAGTGACACGCACACGCACACTACATCATAAAGGCAAATAATCACTGTGTCACTGCACATATATGAAAATATCTATTAGTGTTTGATCACCATTAATCACATATTTGTACAACACACTTTCATCAGATTGTGTTTGCCTTTTTATTTGTACATATACAAGTGTGTATGAGTATATTGGATTTACACAAAACAGACACAAAAATATCCAAACACTTGACACTTGACTTGATCCCTTTGTTTACCTTATTTTGAAATTTTGACTTTTTCTCCTTGGCTTTGGACGAGAGCTGTGATGTCTACGACACAGCCCAATTACTTATTTTTGTCAGTGGGATAACGGACTTCAAGATTATGGAGGAGCTGGCAGCAATGCGCTCAAAGAAAGGGACGACGACAGGGAGCGATCTGTTCACGGAGTTAAATGCGTGCATGGACACACTGGGACTGAAATGGGACAAACTGGCAGCAGTCAAATCTAACGAGAAAAATGTCGGACTGTTGAAACGTATGCAAGATAAAGTGACTGAAATCAGCGCAGATCAGAAAGTGGTTGTGTTATATAAATTAACTAACTTAAAGTTAACTAAAATAAGTAATTGATGTTGTAACTACACTAGTAAACTTCATCAGAGCACGAGCATTGAAACTTAACATAGTGACATCAGCTACCACACAGCTGTCCGATGGCTCAGCCTGGGCAAAATGCTAAAAAGAGTTTGGGATCTGAAAGCAGAGATCCAGGAGTTTTGTGAGAAAAAAGGCAAAGACATCCCAGAGCTCTCAGATGAGGACTGGATGGCAGATTTTGCATTTGCTGTTGATGTGACTGATGACTGCACTGAACACCAAACTGTAAGACAAGCACGTTTGGGGAATGAAATACACAACCTGGTGAAGACTTTCATGATAAAGTTCTAGTTTCTTACAAAGCTCTGAAAGACATCACACCGTCAGCTGAGCACCTGCGCAGGTACTCATCCATGTTAGTTTGAAGATCACAGAACAATGGAGGGTGAAATGCACATGATTTCCTGTCCCTTTACCTGTGACATGGATAATGCACCCAGTGATGTCCAGATGCAACTCGTTGACCTGCAGTGTGATGCAGTGCTGGCACTTTAAGTCACGATCACTGCTGGAATGTTACTCTTCTCTCAAGGAGAAGTTTCCAAACATGAGGAGACATGCTCAGAAAAGATAAGATAAGATAATTCTTTATTGATCCTTTATGGGGAAATTCAATTTGTACAGCAGCTGCAGATAATAAGCAGTGCAAAAAAGCAGAAATGTGCAGAAGAGTGCAAGATTTTAAGATTTTACAGGTTTGCTCTCTTTTGATCTACCTACATATGTGAACAAACATTCTCAGTGAGGAAGGTGAACAAATCCAGGTCTTCACATCCTGTGCTTCACATCTCCACCTCAGACATTCAACCTGACTTTGATGCACTTGTTAAATACCAGCAGAGACTAGATTTCTCTCACTGAACAAGAAAAAACGAACAGAAAAACACCAAATGAGGTGATTAAACTAAAAATATAGGCAATGTTATTATAATATGATGCACCATCTTTCCAACAATATGTGAAACTCTAAATGTGTTGAATGGGTGAATGTGACAGAAAATTATCACTAATATAATAATTCACAAATGGTACAAATGTTCACATTTTGTTTTGTGAAATTTTGTTGCCTGAATGTATATTTTCTAAGACAACCTCTTTTTTTCCACTGTTTAGTCATAACATATCCTCCTACCAGTCTTACCAACTTGTCAAAATTTTTTACTGCCTTTTATGAAGAAATACAATTAATATTACATAGAATATAGTTCAGCTTTTTGGTCCTCGCCTCCATAATATTTTCTGATTCTCATGTGAGTGCTGTAGTGGAACAAAATGCGAATAAGTTATGCAGGCTGGACGCTTGGGTTAAAGGAAGTAAGATTGAAGTCTTGGGATTGGTGTGGAATCATGGATGATGATGATGAGATGCCTGTGACTTAATGTACAAAAAGATGAGATGAAGACTGTGCTACCCCACAGTCAGCTTCCCCTCCATTGGCGGCCTCTTCTCGCTGAAGTGTAACTTTGGTCTGATGGAAATCACCGCTCTGAAACGTCTGGCAACAAATTACAGGGATTGGACATCACTAAGTATGAAGCATAATTTCACAGCATGCACTCATACCTCCTTAATGAATCATTCATGACAAATTGGTGACGATATAACATTGTGTGAGCACATACATGGATATTAGTTCCATGCAGTCCCCAAGCATGCACAATTTCTGTTCCATTTGGAAAAACCTCACTGCCCTGATGCTCACCTCATATATTCGAGCCTGTCAATCAAATTTAACAAGCTAGAGAGGGAGGGGAGGCAGTGTCAGGGGAAGGAAGTGGGAGAGGTTGTGTAAGTGACAGGGGCAACGCTAAAGGTAAAGGTTAATATTCAGGGAGGGGGGTGAAGTTCACTGAAGTAGCCACAGGTACAGTAGAGATGATGTAAAATGACAGCGGGCTGTGTTCTGGGTTGGTTTATAGAGTCAAAGGGCTCACTTCAGGTTGTCCAAAACCGTCTGATCACCATTTAAATACCACCAAGAATAAATGTTACAGAGAGGATGGGAAAAAGTAATCACCCAGCTCACAGTTGTAATGAGATGAAAAAGCAATGTTTCAAAAGTGGTTTCAGCCTTGCAGAGGCATCGTAGGGTGGAATAATTGAGCTGACATTTCTACAAAGACCACACGATCAGCTTTGCTGTCTTCTGTCTTCACCTTCATCTAATCAGCACTTGTGCTAATAATTAAAATCCGTTCCTGAAACAAAGCCTTTCAGCGCCATGCCAGTGCCTGCCTTCACTCTGAGCGCCTTGAAAAAGCCAGACTTGCTCTGCATCAGTAACAAATGTCATTATTGATGGCTTCTCTGCTGTGTCACTTTCCTCAGGACTGAGCATTACTGATCTCACTGCAGTTTAAACGCAGCACACTCCATGTAGAACATTGCTTAGACTGCTCATTCAGTGCTTCTGGTGAGACTACATTGCAACAGAAAGCCAGTCAGATGAATTAGTGTCCATGAAAATGTTCTTTTGCTTCCTTTGGTCCGTTTTCCCTCCTCATTCTCCACTTCTCTCTCCCATCTTCTCTCACAGCCTCAGTTTTTCTTCATTCATTCAGGGTTTAAGGACACAACGAAGTTCAATATAGATAGTTTTTCATCTTGTTAGATAGAAGTAGTCTATCTTTTCAAAGATATACATAAAAGCACCTTCTGTACAACAAAGCTGAGGAAGCTTCAAATTTACGTGAATATTATATGTAATATACAGTATTTAAAATAATGTACAAAAACAAATTGGGGTCTTTGTTGCAGTGGTGCCAGATTTTCAGATTGTCCAATTGTACTGAATTGCAATGGATGCTTCTGTATTGCGAGCCATCGATGCCATCATTGTACCCGTCCATAACTATTTCAGTTGGCACAAATGTGGCCACCTCTTCGGAGTCTGTGCGGTTTCTCCCTCTAAAAAGATGCATTTCCTCTTCACAACCTCTTGAATTTGAATTTGAATCTATTTATTCATTCCATTCATATACACATAAACGTTCAATCAGTCATGTCTAAAAGCTGAGAACCAGCAACAGTGCAACAGAGGATTTTGTAGTGGAGGGTGCAGCAGCTACCGTACAGCATCTCCACTGATCAGAGTATCAGCAGAGCAACGGTAAGAAGTTGTGCTAAAGCGAGTCAGTCCGTCAGTCTTTTCCACGATCCTACTCACCAAGCGTCTGGGTCACAGTAACTGAAGCTTTGTGTCTAACTGTCAGTAGTATTTTAGTATTCGCAATGTTCCTCACAGTTTCTCTATATCTTTATTTGCCCCAAAAAAGTAAAAAGAAAAAAAAAAGAAAATCCTTTTGACAATAACACAATTTACTGTTATAGCACATGACCATAATGACTTTTTTCAAATCACCAGCGTATAATTCATAATATTTAACGAACCTTTGATCTTTGTGCCTCTTGAAATAATAGCATGAATGACTGAAAACAGTGAGAGGTAAAATTAAGTGTGTGTTTGTGCAGTTGCTTTGTGGGTTTGTGTATGTATGTAATGTGCTGCAGAGTTCATTCAGGGGGGCCGTGAATAGACGTGAATATAAGAATAGAAAGAATTCATATTCGGTCCATAAGTCCAGAAAATAACTCCGATGAACCTATAGCTCATACACACATGCTCACACCAAACACATACTGTGTGAATGCACACAAATGTTTTTCATTCCACGCACCCACCTACACACATTTAGATTTACAATGCCTGCCCCATGCCTCACCTCAAAATGCCAGGTTGCATTTCTTTCCGCTCGCTCATGAGTACATAATCTACATATCCTGCAAGAATGCACGCAAAGATTTTCCCTAGTAACCGCTCATCATTTATGGGATGTAAGGTAACGTTTGTCGCCGTTCGACGACAGCGTTCGCGATGCATTGTTGCAGGAGTGGCAGAAATGTCCTCAACCTGGCTGGGATCATTGCATGATGAATGGATGGAAAAATTGCTTCCTGACAGAACCAAACGTTGTTAAAGCAAAGAAGCTGTTAGAGGTGTTTTAAGAACATTGTGAAAATGTGCTGCAGAGTGTTCGCACTGAGTAAACTAAGCTAAAATGTACTTCTGTTAGTTTATAAGCTAATGACAATAGACCATGAGAAGGGTTTCTTGTCAATTTGTGTATCGCTGTCAATAAAACTGTGCTTCTACAGTGAATATGCTTCCTTTAAGTATATGGACTGTATATAATATTTTCTTGGCAGGTTGGGCCTTTTTTATCATACAGCAGCAGAATCATCCTGAGGGGAATAGATTCTGGTAAGCAATGCTTTAAAGTAATACGGTAAAAGACTGGGTCAGCAAACAGTAAGAGGAAGTAAACTTTCCTCAAGTTGGATTTTCTGCTTGACCTCCTGTTGGAGAAAAATTCAAGGTGGAGAGTGACAGTAGAAAGCAACTGACCGGTTCAATAGCAGAGTTACTGGCAACAGTGAGTTTCAACACTCTATGACGATCATTCTAGGAATTTCATTCATGGTGGTGAAGTAGTCAGCACTGCTGCCTCACACCAAGAAGGACCTGGGTTCCAGAACAGGATAGTGAACGCCAAACCCCTCCCACACTCCAAAGTCCAAAGTCTGGTTAACTGGAGACTCTAAATGAGGTGTGAGTGAATAATAAATCAAAGGAAGAATTGTCTCCTGCCAAAACAAAAAGTTGCTAAAGCCAAAAAGTTGTTGGGGGTGTTAAGAAGATGCAAATATGTTCATACCGAGACTCTGGGAGTCAATAAAAGGCTAAAATAGTTCTTCTACTTTATGGCTAATGCATGTATCTGTATATGTAGCCGTGCAATGTACTGGCCTCTTGCACAGATGACGGCTGTGATTGGCTCCAACAACCGTCAAAAGGATAAATGGTCAGCTGATAATGTTCTTTGCAGATTACGGGAAAAGATGTATGTTGGAAACGAATCCTTTTGAGCATTGCGCAGGTCTGATGCGCTGCAATAGGACGTGCTTACTTCTTATAATAACTGCTCAATGTGGTTCACTCAAGTGTTTTTCCATCTAGTCTGTGTGTGTTTTTAAATAGATGAAATTTTTATTTTTGAGGTAGAGATCAAATCACATTTCATAACTTATTTGTGGAGAAACCTGCACTCTTTTGTTTCTTCTCATTGTATGCAGTATATGAGGTTGATAAAAAAATGTAATCTTCTCTAATCTAACTCTTATATGATGAAAACAATTTGCCAGGTAGTGGCAGTTCTTTAAAGGTGGGATTCATCAGCTAAATGTCACCAAAACTGAAGAAGACAAGCATCATTTTCCTCACAGCGTGTTGGAAATGGTTCATATGTGATTCATGCACACTCGAGTGAGCAATTGAACTGTAGGGTGGTAAAAACAGCAGCTAGGAGCAGCCGTAGTAGAAACAGCTGGCATCTAAAACAATCTGTTGTCTTTGTGGCAGTTAACCACCTACACCCATCCATCCATCCATTACAATAGATTGTAAGAGCTATAGGGGTGCGGGAACGTATCCCAACTGTCCCTGGAGGAGAGGTGGGGCTCGGTGTAACCTGGACTGGCTGCTAGTGAACCACAAGCCTACACATAGAATTCGGACCAGACCTAATAGCATTTGTCTTGGTTTCTACAAACATAACGTCTCAGTATCACATCAATAGGATTTGCAAACTACGTAGCTGTAGCTGTGGACTCAGATGGTGTTGACATGGTGTGAAAAACTGGTGGTTTGTTGCAAATTTGATGATTCCAAATCTGTTTGTTTTCACTGGGCGACGTGACAGAACTTTTGCGGCTCCTCACAGTTATACCAGCTGTTGCTCCGTTTGCTGCTGGCTACTACAGTCTCTCAAGGCTATTCATTAATTGGCCGTCCTTCACCTTGATTAAAGGGCAACTGTTTGCCACTGACAGCCCAGGTTTGCCTACAGGTGATGTGCTTGTGGTGCAGCAGATGGTTGCATGTGCTGGCTTTGCGCCTGCTGTTGTCTTGGCTAATGAACTTGGTGGGACAGCTTAGTACAATCATAAACCAAATATGTACAGTAGCATAAATCAATTCCATTACAAGTGTGAAAACTCCATTAGACCTAGCCCACTAGCTGCCTCACTGCATAGAGATGTGTGTGTTCTCTCTTCCTCCCACAGTCTAAAAAGCTGCAGATATATTTGCTCTCGCTACATTTTGGCATTAAAAGGAAAAGAAGTTAGATGATGGGTGGAATGAGATGAGGCGATTCCACTGCTTTGCATGAGACTATTCCCACTGTTTTTGGTATAAATATTCATGATGACAAGGGACTGAATCCTATCAACTTGTGTAATTGCCTGAGTTTTTAATTGTGTGCCACTAGCAGGTCCATTTTCTTCAACATACCCATCAAAATAATTGATTCTTCTCCTAATGCAGTGCCACAAAAGCTTAAACAAGCATTCCCAGAGGAATTTTGAAGACTCTTCATTCATTACAGACACATCTTGATATAAGCTTCTCCAGCTTTCTGCAACTTGCTCATACAGTATATGTTACTCTTTGTTCAAACCTCCTCATTACCGTAGCTGTCTTGACGGAACCGCTGCGTCGATGAGGATTGTTACACGCGTATGGAGTTCCACAAGGTGCTTGGTCCCACACTTTTCACTTTTTACTAACCAAAAGTAATATTAGGAAACTATTTTTAGATTACCACTGCTACACAGATGGCGCCCAGCTGCAGAACTATATTATGGTAGCTGGGACTACAGACAGGAAGGCATCATATTTCATAGAACCATAATATCTCCCAGAAAACTTGGGCAGGTCTAATTATGGTTAATTGTGGTAGAGACTCCAAATTCAGAATGGGAAGCCGAGTCTTTAAATCTTTGATTTTATTAAGCTCCTCTCCTCACCCCAAACATGACTGACCATCCTGAGGCTTTTCTTTGATTAAATAGTGTTTCCTTTCCACTGTTGCTGGTTCTGCTCAGGTGGGATTTGCTAACCCTTGCACTGTAAAATGTTTAGAGTTGATTTTGGTTGTGATTTGGCACTATATCAAATCCTTGCGTTTATGTTACAGCTGAACTCTATTTGTGAGTTTGGGCACTTTGGGAGCGTACAAAACCAAACGTTCTAAATTCTCCATCAAGCGTGAATTTATCTGTATGTTAAGGAACCACAGTCTCTCACCAGTAAGGTAACAGACGAGTATCTCTGCATGAACATCGTTTTTCCGATTTATCCGTTCAGATGTCCAGGACTTTTAGCAAGTCAGCATTTGCAACAGGGTTTGCCCACGTGTTTTTGCATTTGTATCTTCGTTTGTTTTTAACTTCCAATTGGCTTACTTGAGTAAATTGATTTCTTGACTTTCATGCACATGGGAAACCACGTTTCAGTAATTACAGGGAGGAGTTTGAGAAGTCTTATTTCTCCATGTAAATTCCTCGACCACTTACAAGCGTGTGTGTGCGCGTGACAGTAGCTGCAGACACTCACCAGTCTTTTTAACAAACAGGAGCAGCTGGAAGGTCATTACATAGAGTGATGCTGCTTCATTTTAAATTAAATCCGCACAATGTTCAAGTAGAACTGAAACCCAATACAAAATGCCCAATAGATATTTGGCTGGGAGGCAATAAAATGAATGAAACTTAGTGAGATGCTCCTAAAAACTTTTCTACCAGCAAACAATACTACCAAAGACAAAGGACTCACTTCGAACACTTATTGTGACATTATGCCATCATACTTTTCTGAATCCTATTCAAATATATATAATATATACAAACCCTCAAAAATGTCAAATAATCTATTTGCCTCTACAGCTGTCAGTCTGTTATGAATGCATGAGTTTCTTACCACTGATTTCTTTGAATCAGCGCCAAATGCGGGAGGGAAAAAACGCAGCACAAAGGGGAGGGCAAGAAAAATGACACGAAGCAGAAAATGTATTCTGCTTGATTAAGCGATTGTTTATGAGCAACCCGAACCATTAAGCGGGACGTTATTTTCCTCGCTATCCATTTCAAATAGCCCTTGTCTTTATACATTGCTTCATATCCTGCTGCACAGCTGTTGTTTGTCACCCTGATTCAAAAGCCTCAGATTAAGCAAGTGTGTGTTTGACTGAGATTTGGATAACCATCAGCACAGATGGATGTCTTTGGATACGCACTTCGCAGACAAAGGCAGTGTTGCTTCCCTGTGATGCCGTCTTGTGGATGATTTCTCAGCACACTCATAATACAATAGACAGAATCAGTACTAAGACTTTTGTGTTCATGGTAATGAAGAACACAAACGAGAACAAAGGACTGTTCCCTGGTTACCGCTGTTCCCTTGCTGTGTACTACAGGGAATGTCAGGGATGTGGGATTTGCCCCTGGTCATCTGCTCATATTTGCATCACACGTAATATAAGAAACACCAACATTACCCACTTTACTACTGTAGAAGGCAACAATATTTAACTTTATGAATGTGCTTACTTTAAACGCTTACTGATTACTTTTCAGAACGTTGACCATTTAAATTTCGAAAGAGCAAAATAAAAGAATTACAAAACAAAAAGGCATAGTAAAAATGCTAATAAAAAAAACAAACAAACATATGGGCAGAATCACTACATGTATAGAATGGAGGTAAACCTGGTCGGTGGGAAATAAATAGGAAAAAAATATACAAACAAAACTACCCGTGGCTGTGAGGTGCAAGTGTTGGTTGTGTAGCTCGTCAAATCTTTCATTTTTAGCTTTACATAAACATTAAAACAAAGAAAAAAGCAAAGCTACTGTTTCTCATTGTCTCCTGGCTGTTCCATGGTGACCTTGTTTTATATTAAAGTATATGAAAAAAACTGCAGCAACAAATACAAATTCAGAATAAACAAGCCCAATCAGTAAAATAATAAGATAAACTGTACACATGTTGTAGCCTCCTCTCCAAAGTTATTTTCATCATTTTGTAACCATTTTTCTTAACGTTGGAGCAGGAACACTATACAGAGGCTGCAAGCTATTTGGCTTGGCTGGTAATCCAGTATAATTACATTAGGATGAAGCATTGTTTTATTGCCTTTTGTGCCCAGGCATAAAATGCAGTAACTTAGAACTCCCCTGCGCTGTGCACTGAAACATTCAAGAGAATGTTTTTATTATAATAAGTCCTTTTTTGACTCGGGCAGAACTGTGTCAGTGTTCGCTACGTCAGTTCAATTCAATTCAATTTTATTTATATAGCGCCAATTCACAACATCAGTTATCTCAAGGCACTTTACAAGTAAGGTTTAGGACCTTACATAACTAGACCCAACAATTCCCACATAGAGCAAGCTTTTAATTGTAGCCAATCAATAAGTTTGAAATTTTAATAGCAACAGTGGAGAGAAAAAAAACTCTCTAGAGAAGAAGAAACCTCCAGCAGACCCAGGCTCAATGAGGGCAAACATCTGAATTGACTGGTTGGGGTGAAGGGATAAAGAAGAGAGAAGAAAACACAACCACAACAAAAAAAAAAGCAGCAACAGACACAGGCAGGATGGTTGGACCAGCAACCGAACACTAAAGGCAAAGCACTGGGATGGTTTAAGTCTTATCTGTTGAACAGATTCCAATTTGTTCATGTTCATGATCAATCTTCCATCCGCATAAAAAAAATTAGCTTTCACAGGGTTCTGTGCTTGGTCCAATACTTTTCAGTCTTTACATATCTCCCCTTGGTAATATTATTAGGGCACATTCTATAAATTTGCACTGCATATAAAAAAAAAAAAAGGTTTTAAGCCTAGTTTTAAAACTAGAGAGGGTGTCTGCTTCTGATGGCCCAAAAACGGCTACATCAAATCTGAAGTAATTTCACTAGAGAATTTGAAAGTTTGAAATGCCTCCACAACGTGTTAAGTGGTCACCTCTTATAAGGAATTTGTCACACCACTTGTCCGTAACAGTAGAATTATGATAACAGAAAACTAAAATGTATATGTAAGAGGATCACTTGGTAACTACAAAAGTTACAGTGATGAGAGTGAACTTCACAGTAAAACAATTTCAATTACCTTTTATGTCACTTGGATTAAGGGTTGGACCCAAGTAAACAAATGACAAGTAAATAAAACTCCAAATAAAAACAGCCATAGTGGAACTCAAATTGGCAACTTGCCTCAGAACCAAACAAAAGCAAAACAAGAAGGCATAGCTAAACCCTACCATGGGATTTCATGTGAATACAAAGACTACATGGATAACAAATACAGCAAAAATGAATTCAGAAACAAATGCCCCGGGAAACATGGACACTTGACTACTAAAACAGTTGATTAGACTCCCTAAACCATGACCCAGAGTGGAGCCCAGGACGCAGAGTCGCAGTCTTACACGCCTCTCTGCAGACTCTCAGCCGCCACCCGCTCGTAGCTGTAACACTCCCATTGAGACTGTGTCTGCTCCCCGACCACCTATATTATATAAATCACAAATAAATAAAAGAGTGATTCACAGGAATCTAATAAACATCAAGACAGAACAAAGTAACAATAAAATAATTACATGTGGTCTATTAAATATCAGATCTCTCTCTTCTAAATCTCTGTTAATAAATGACTTGATCAGTGACCATCACATAGATTTATTTAGTCTCACTGAAACCTGGCTGCAGCAGGATGAATACGTTCGTCTGAATGAGTCAACTCCAACCAGTCACATCAACCATCATATTCCTAGAAGTTCAGGTAGAGGTGGAGGAGTAGCAGCAATATATAACTCAGATTTATTAATTATTCCTAGCCCTAAACATAACTATAATTCTTTTGAGAGCCTCACTCTGAGCCTTTCTCACTCAGACTGTAAAACCCAGAAACCAGTTGTGTTCTGTGTTGTCTACCGTCCTCCTGGTCCATATTCAGAGTTCTTAACTGAATTCTCAGAGTTTTTATCTAACTTAGTTCTCAGCACAGATAAAGTGATTGTAGTGGGTGACTTTAACATTCATGTAGATGTTGACAGTAACTGTCTCAACATTGCATTTAATTCACTACTGGATTCTATTGGTTTTAGTCAGCATGTGAATGAACCCACTCACTGTCTTAATCATACTCTGGATCTTGTCCTGACTTATGGGGTTGAGATTGATCATTTAAAAGTTCTCCCTCAAAACCCTCTGTTATCTTACCATTTCTTAATAACGTTTGAATTTACCATAACAGACCTGACAACAGTTGGAAATAAGTTCTATTACAGCAGATGCTTATCTGATGATGCTGTTGTTAGATTTAAGGAGATGATTCCATCATCTTTTGTCTCATTCCCTTGTAGCTACACAGAGGAGATCAGTTATTCATGAACAGGTAGATTGTCTTGTTGATGATGCTGCAGCTTCACTATGTACAATTTTAGACACTGTTGCTCCTCTGAAGAAGAAGCCAGTGAATCAGAGGAGGTTAGCTCCATGGTATAACTCAGAGATCCGCAGCCTTAAGCAGAGGACTCGAAAACTAGAAAGATTGTGGCGTTCCAACAAATTAGGTGAATCCTGTCTAGCATGGAAAGACAGTTTAAGACTATATAAAAGAGCACTTCGGGTTGCTAGAACCACATACTATTCATCATTAATTGAGGAAAATAAAAACAACCCCAGGTTTCTTATCAGCACTTTAGCCACGCTGACTAAGAGTCATAGCTGTGTTGAGCCTAGTGTCCCTTTAAATCTCAGCAGCAACGACTTTATGAATTTCTTAACCAATAAAATCATAACCATTAGAGAAAAGATTTATCAGAATCTGTCAACAAAAGTCATAAACCGATCTGCAGATCCAACAGCCTTAGATCTGCTGGTTACTGGGATGGTTTAAGTCTTATCTGTTGAACAGATTCCAATTTGTTCATGTTCATGATCAATCTTCCATCCGCACAGGAATTAGCTTTGGAGTTCCACAGGGTTCTGTGCTTGGTCCAATACTTTTCAGTCTTTACATGTCTCCCCTTGGTAATATTATTAGAAAACATTCTATAAATTTCCACTGCTATGCAGATGATACTCAGTTATATTTGTCTATGAAACCAGAGGAAACAAACCAATTAGTCAAACTTCAAACTTGTTTAAATGATATCAAATCCTGGATGTCCCATAACTTTCTACAACTGAATTCAGATAAAACTGAGGTTATTATAATTGGTGCTAAAAACCACAGAGACTCATTATTGAATCTGATTGTTACTCTGGATGACATAACGTTAGCTTCAAGTTCTACTGTCAGGAACCTTGGTGTCGTTGTTGACCAAGATCTGTCCTTTACACCTTATATTAAAGAAATCTCTAGAACTGCCTACTTCTACCTGAGGAATATTGCTAAAATTAGGAGCATCCTCTCACAGAGTGATGCTGAAAAATTAATCCATGCATTTGTTACTTCTAGGCTTGACTACTGTAACTCGCTACTCATAGGTTGTCCCAATAACTCTTTGAAAATCCTCCAATTAATTCAAAATGCTGCAACCAGAATCTGACTGGACTTAGGAAGAGAGATCACATTTCTCCTACATTAGCTTCTCTGCATTGGCTCCCTGTCAAAACTAGGATAGAATTCAAAATTCTTCTCCTCACTTACAAAGCTCTTCATAATAAAGCTCCATCTTATCTTAAAGACCTCATGGCTCCTTATGCTCCCAACAGAACGCTTCGTTCTCAGAGCGCTGGTCTGCTTGTGCTTCCTAGAGTTTCTAAAAGTAGAATGGGAGGCAGAGCCTTTAGCTACCAAGCATCTCTCCTATGGAACCAGCTTCCAGTCCAGGTTCTAGAAGCAGACACCCTCTCTAGTTTTAAAACTAGGCTTAAAACCTTTCTTTTTGACAAAGCCTATAGTTAGAGATGGTTCTGGTCACTCTGAACCATCTCTTAGTTAAGCTGCTATAGACTTAGACTGCTGGGGGACGTCCTTCATTCACTGAGCTCTTTTTTTGCTTTTTCTTCTATCCACTAACATGCCTCCATTTCCACATGTGACTAACTTTGTCTCTTTTCTCTCCTAGTTGTGCTTCTCCCCTTCTGTCTCTCTCTATCCTAATCTACAGGTATCATCAGACTCAGAGTCGTGTGTCTCCAGTGTTCAGTTGCTGGTCCAACCATCCCGTCTGTGTTCTGTTGCTGCTTGTTTTGTTGTGGTTGTGTTCTTTTCTCTCTTCTCTATCCCCTCACCCCAACCGGTCAAGGCAGATGTTCTCCCACACTGAGCCTGGGTCTGCTGGAGGTTTCTTTCTCGTTAGAGAGGGAGTTTTTCCTCCACTGTTGCTATTTAAATGTACAATTTATCGATTGGCTACAATTAAAAGCTTGCTCTATGTGGGAATTGTTGGGTTTAGTTGTGTAAGGTCTTAAAACCTTACTTGTAAAGTGCCTTGAGAAATTGCAGCCACTGGTCTGCACTGCTTAAGAAGTCAATTAAATAAGTAGCAAATCCAGGCCAATTTTTATAGTTTTCAAAATATCAGCATTCCTGTCATGGAGGAGGAAGGTGAGGGGTGTGTTGTGGAATAATTTCAACGTCAAAGTCAACAGCTGCTTTATTCCTTGCATTTATCAGTGGTGACAAACAAAGCAAACAAACATGATCAAGTTGGTAAAAAAAAAACATGCTGGAGGAATTAAATCACACATATAAGAAAACGGGATAAAGAGAAAAGCTCTGGATCCAAACCGTAAAGGTTTGGTTCTTAAAGCATGCAGGAAGGAGATGGAGAAGACAGTCACAGTAAGAAGGACATGGGTTCGATTTATGGCTTGACCAGGTGCATTTCTGTACATGTTCTCACTATTTGGCTTTACTCCCACAATCTAGGCTGAACTTTGGCCCAAATGCCATCTGGGATAGGCTGCGGCATACGCAAGGATGAAGCGGAAGAAGAACAATACAAATAAAATGCTATGACATGAAGCTGGGTAAGGGGGACATACACACAATATAATGACTATAATGAGACAATTAAATCACTCTGTGTCGTGTGAGATGGCTCATGTGAATAATTATCTGTAAAGACATTATCTTTCATTCCAGTCTCACAGCTTTAACTTTGTTTACAGCTGTGTGCAGCCAGCAGCACTACACTACAGCAAACCTTACTGGCACAGCACTAAGCTGGAGATCCAGAAGATGAGTATTTAAAAATTAGGTTTCTATTTACATTTGTGAGATGGGAAATTCTGTTTAATAACTGATTCATTCATTCAGGATGCGCAGAGCAACTACAATGTAAGACGCTGGGGCAACTGGCTGTTGGATGTCACAGAAAGTTGTCAAACCTAACAGCTTAACCTGTTGACTCGTCCGTTTCTCATTTGCTGCTTGCTTACAATATGCAAATGCAAAGTACATTAGGGCACTTACACTGTGTTGTGGATTGTGAAAATTGAAATTTCATGAAAATGTTATTTTAAATTGGTGAGAATTATTTTGCTACTTGGTAAATGGGTAGATTCCCTTTTCACGCCTCATAACATCTTCTGTTAAGAAGTTTTCTTGCTTTGTTTTCATCTGCACCAGACTCACGTACGTAGGGGGATGTTAATGAGTTCTTCCTGTTGTAAGCTCTGATTTACCCACCATGCCGTTTAGAGCTGAGGCAGCATAATTCTTGCCCATCTCCACCGTTTCTGCTCAATAAAACCAGAATAACACTGCGCATATTCCTCCCAACTGTATTTTATCCATTATGGAAGAAGCAGGAGAGCAAAAGAAAAAAAAAAAAAGAGTCCTGTGAGTGAGACAGTGAAAGGGAGATAAATGGGAAGGTTCATTATCCATTATAAATGACTACCTCAGTGCTCCCCTCTCTTCACAATGATTGCCATAGCATCACAAAGTGCTGATGCAGTAAAAGTGTATTGTGTAGAGTGATCAGGGCCGGCCTTTTAAGGTGATGACGTCTTTTGTGAGGACGCTGTACGACCACAAAACAGACGCTGCCCAGCAAACCTAAAATAGAAGCGTTCAAGAGCCGCTTTTATTGCGAATTATGTTAATATTATAAACATGCGGCAAACAAATGGCTACAGAAACACTTGTACGAACAGATACACGCACAGTCATCATCTGCTGAGGATGGCAGTCTCCACGGTAACTACAGGGAGAGGGATGATCATCATTCATGCTAATGAACCATGTATGACAGCAGCCAGTGGCCTCACTGGGAACACTGTCACTGACTGCGTGAGTGTGGGTGTGTCCACAACTATGTCTTTCTCACATTGTCAGGAGAGAGACTGTGAGCCTCCCCCATAAAACAAGATGCTGGTTCTCCCAAGAAACTAACTCAATTGTAGGTTTATTTTAAGGGCCAGACATGAATTTGTTTATGGATACAATTAGAATAATTCTCTAGGAAATGAATGTAGGTTGCACAATTTAATATTTCATCATATAATTCTGTGCTAAAGTGAGTATGATTTGAGTGTGTAAGCACTGTGCCAAGAAGTAGATCAATAAGTGGCAGAGAACCAGGAAAAAGAAGATAAACTGGGCGATTTAACACCTATAAAATCAGGATAACATAGTGGAAAATGATAAGGATGTGCATAAATCTTTAAATATGTAGAATTGATCATTTAAAAGCATACTTTGTTTTAATACACTGTATCAAATGTGATTTTTCCACTCCTACCTCAGGTACAGTTACTGAAACTCATTAGGACAACACCATACTAAATGTTAGACATTCATTATAATGCTAAAATGCTAATACTGTACTTGCGTTGGCCTTATAGGAATACTGCAATAATGTACACTGTGCCTGACACAGTCACAGTAATGATGCTTTCAGGGAAGGAAAAGCTAACCACACAGTTACAGTATACTGTTGTTGTGGCAGTTTCATTCATTGCAGCTGTTTTCTGAAGGTTTTCGCAAAGAAAGTAGTAAAACTGTTGCTTCTAAATTATATTTGACCAGTTACATAATCATTTATTCAATAAACCAACAAGAGTTACTGTATGCAGAGCAGCGTGTATGTACTTTCTAACGGAATATTCTAAAATCTAATGAAGGACAAAATACATTATTTGTGACAACAATAAACGATACGATAAACATTTATTCTTTATCGGATGGAATGAGAAATGAACAACAGAGTTACTAATAATGGTGCATTGCTTGTTCTTTGTTCCCTGCATTCGTAATAGAACAGCCGAGCACGCACCTACGAATCGGTTCAGATGTGTGGGCCACTATCGCATTAGTGAGACAGCAAAACAATGTCACAACATCATCCAGCAGAAGGGGGATACATACATTTGTGCATGAATAGCGCCACCTGTAAAAGCCAAAGGGACGAGTGGGGTCTGGCCGCCACACTCAGCAGTGGACGGCAAGAAGAGACCCAGGAACTCTCTCTAATATCTCTAACATATCATTAAAAATAATCAACTGTTTAAATTTTAGGCTGTTTAGTTATTAAAGTGTGTGAATCCAGAGCATTATCTACAGTGAGTGTTCTTAAAAATAGTCCTGCAAATATACAGAACAGTATCATCAAAACAAACAAGCAAACAAAACGCTAGCAGCAGGCACATTTTTAATCAGTTTTGACTGTGAGATAAATGTACTATGAGTGTGTTTAAATACAATTAACATGTTATGGAGAAACAGGGATAACATATACATTTCCAGTACAGCAAACAATATCTTGCCGGAGGTGTCTATTGTGTTTTATTCATGATATCAACTCAAGCGACTCAGATTTGACCATTATTTCCTTTACAATAAATTGCCACGCATTATTTCAGTGAATGACCAGTTTACTTTCTGCAGTGTGGGCAAGTTTAAAATAGCTGCATGTGGTGTTTTCTCCGCCGATTACGAGCTCTCTCCAAAGAACTGGTGAAAGTCAATCTGTGCATCAAGCGCAAGGAGAATTGTTATTTGCATTTTATTGGGGAAGAGCATACTGATTTTATAGTTGATACCAGTGATGCATGTTAATGAGAAGTGTAAATCACACATAGTTGATGCTTATAAGAAACAGATTTGTGCATGACTCCTACAGTACTAATCTAAGACCTAGTGCTCCGCAAATCTTACTGTTTGTGTTTTTGTTGTCGTGTTGCTTTAGTCAAAGACAAGTTCTAAAAACTGACCTTTTCCACTCAAACACTCGCTTTAAGTCATACATCTTTTATTTGCCTGGACGTTGTTGTTCTCATCCTCTCTGGCTATTGCTGATTGATCTCTTCATCAAGGGAATTGATGATCAAGTCTGCATGATAAGGAGTGCATCTACTCTCCGACCGGTCAGTAAAAACAACACAAAAACACTCAACAATCACAAAAATATAGAAAATCATCCTCAGCTGCATAAACAACGATTTTAGCAACCGTCATGCCACAGTTCAAGCTTTTTTTTTCTGAACATCTTGAATAAAGTTTTTAAAAGGGGTATGAAGGATTCAAATAATTCAATCCAACCTTGGACAGAGCAGTGAGCAGAAAATTGGCTGTCGCTTGTCAAACAGCTTTTTCTGAAAAACAGCACAGGCCCAGCTGTGAGTTTGAACGTTAACTGTAGTAATTTTTACATGCCCCCATTGCCTTCATGCTAACCTGTCTCTTTAAACATGTTTCTATAAGAGACCTGGATGTTATACATGTTATACATGAACATATATGTTGACAGGTAATGTAAAGGGCAAATTAAAGCAAGATAATGGATTTGTTTTGCAATCGACTTCATCCAACTGTTTTTAACAAGTAACATTTAGTTCATCTGAGATGGGATGGGATCATCAGATGGGATAATGTAACAATAATAAAAACAATAATTATTAATAATAATTATTCTTTTAAGAAAACCACAGTTACTGCCAGAAATGTCTCTGCTCACCGAAACATAATATTTAGAAGACAGATGTTTTATGATGAGGACTAGAAGCTAATTAAGCTGAGCTTGTTTAACAAAAACAAAACAAAGTGAAAACTAAATAAGCAATATTACAATAATACCTTTCTGATCGTTTCAGCCTAAGAACTGAGACAGTATAACCTTCTAATGTAGAAGCTTCTGTAATTGACGTAATTGACCTTTCACTCTCTCTGTCTGCATACAGTAATAAAGGGTAGATTTGCAAATGAGTTCCTGCTGTTCTTGTAAGTCAAGTCATGTCTAACTAAGGCAGGTCAAGTCTAACCAAGTCAAGTCATGTAAGTCAAGCTTAGTAATGTCAAGTCAAGTCATGTAAGTCACATCATGTCAACGTAAGTCAAGTCATGCGCTTCGGAGTTTACCGACCTGTTGTGTGCCAAGTTTGAACTTTTTACTTACCTGTGTTTTCGTTCCCCTGCCAAGTTAGGTCTGTCTGTTCTGGTCATGCGTTTGGGTCCACACCTTAGTTTTCAGTCAGCCTCTCCAGTATTCCTGCCAGTATTCAGTCTTAGATCAGTTCAAGCCACGATTTGTAACATAGAGCAGTTTGCTGTGGGATTCAAACGGCCGTCTAGAAACTTAAATTGAAGCTTTCTCCTCTCTGTTATCAGGGGCTGGATAATCCTAGGGTGGGGTCACACTATCTAAGACTTTCAAAGACTGGACAGTTGTTTTGAGTCCTCTCCCTCCCCTCTGGTAAGACTCTCCGGTTCGTCAAGACCAGGACTTCACGGCACAAGAACAGTTTCTTCCCTACTGCAGTGAACAACCCCTGCCCTGGCAATAAACACTTTTCTGATTCTGATAAAGTCTCTTGAGAGTGTAGCACACCTACAGTTCTGACTGGTCAGATACAAGTAGGAGAAGGAAAATGTACATTATGAGTACGTATCAAATTTAGTTATTTGCTCTATCAGTGAGACTATCAGCGATGACTTCATTCAAAATCAGCTGTACAGTTCTTAAGCACAGGCCTTTATTCAGTGTGTCACATAGCAGTTATGTCCATTATGCTTTAAGGGGAAAATAATTACATAAAGTCATAAATACATGTTCCCATCTTTGTAAAAGTGGATTCAAGAATAAGTGGAACATAGATGGTACATGGGGAAAAAAGTCTCCTATAGTTTTCATGAAGCATGACCTAAGATGACTGGCCTTGTGTCTGTCTCTCAACAGATGGTGAAATGGTGAATGATTAAAATGAAAATTAAAATGAATGTTTATTCAGTTAGCATCTTTGCAATATGGAGTCACATAAATGTGATTAGATGAAAACATAAGATGAAAATACACCAACAAAGGTGCAGCTGTTAGCCGGGCTCACAATCTATTATTTTTCGAGCAACTGAGAAATGCAATTATAGAGACTCTTTACACAGCTACCACTATTTTTATAATCCAAGAGTTGCTGGCTTATTTACCACGTACTGGTGCCAAACAGCTTTAATTATATTAAGAAAGAAAAATATTTTATGTTTCCTTTTTCATATTATTTTTCTAGATTTTCTGCATTTCTCCTCACCCTAAAGATCATTAGATCACTCTCTTCATATGACAACACCAGCTGCCCCGGCCTTACATGACATCTGTTTTAATCTAGTCTCCATATTAACAGACGATTTGTCACTGCCAGCCATCGAGGTGTTGTGACGGTCGTAAAACACGTGTCGACAGGTATAAAACAAAAAGTGCCTTGATTAAACATTTTTAAAACAAAGAGATTAATTTACTGAAGCGCAACACAGA
Source organism: Macropodus opercularis (assembly GCA_030770545.1). NCBI lineage: Eukaryota > Metazoa > Chordata > Actinopteri > Anabantiformes > Osphronemidae > Macropodus > Macropodus opercularis. The sequence goes on along the minus strand of CM061094.1, from coordinate 3,247,973 downwards.
TGTAGACACAATGTGTTTGTCAGGCTTGGCAACAGTAATTGTACCCATGATTGATTGCGTTAATTAAAATAACAATTGCCTCCTTTTTTTTGCCAGCTACAGAAAATTGATATTATTTGTGCGTGCGTGTGTTGTTGTAAAAATGCAACGTGAGGTTTTCTGAGTGCAGCAATATGATGAGGCCCATGGTCACGCAGTACTGTATGAGAACACTGTTTGCTTTGTGTCTTTCACTTATCCCAGGCACCAGGTTAAAAACAACAGGCCCCTTAATATAATAATTCATTTAAATAATTTCTCTCTTTTTTTTGTCTTTGACCTCAAGAGCATTGTGTGAAGCATCTAGTTCTGTTCCTGTTGTTGCCCACTCTCATGTGTGTTTAAGGCCTGTTTCTAGTTTTAGGGGGGCTGCCAGCTTGTCTGTGTTTGTGGAGCCTAATTTATTCACATCTTTTCCTGTGGTGATTCAGATTTTCACTGATTCATCTGCACCAATCTTAAGTGTCTGGATACCAAGGACCCTCAAATAAGCCGTGTTTAGATTGACCTTGTTTGGCTTCCTCGTAGGACCCTCACTCATTGGATGGTTTTTTGTCTAAAAGGGTTCTGTTATAGACTCTGGATATATTTTGTGGAGAGATTCCTAGATCTCAGCAGGTCTAGTTTTATTATTGTTGTTGTTGAGAATAGTCACTTTGTTTGTTTGTTTGTTTTTAGTTTCTTGACCTCCATTTCTGTTTGTGAGGAACATCAGGTGTACTCTGTGCTATAAAACAGAGTTGCTCATTCAGCTGGGCGTCTTTCGAGTTCATTGTCCACGGTCCTCCCTCACTCACCACGCTGCTGTCATTTGAGTTAGATTCAAATACCCCAGTTTGTTCATGATTTGGATGTCTGACATGTATTCATACCACTTTTTTCTGTGAATCCAAAAGCCGGGGATTTACCTGGACAGTTTGATCAAATCTGATAAAAGGAATATCTCAAAACGGAGTGGGAGTGCGGTATTCATTTTGAGTCCAATTAATTTAGTCAAGCCATAGATTGCAGAACGTAACACAATGGCATGAAAATTCCCCAGGTTCAAAACAAGCCACAAGTAAATGTTTCACCCAATCCCTCTGGCTGTATGTGAGCCAGAGGATTTTGAGTAAAAACAAAGCACACGTCTCCTCAAACAAAAAAAACAACAACATTTTCTGCATGGAAATGAATTCAAATCGATCAATCAGTTGTCTGCTTATACAGACCCCCACAGAGGACATGCTTATTGATTCAAATCTCTCACTGCTTCAAACCTCCCACAATCACTTAAACTCAACACTTCTGCCTCCTACATGTACGGGGAACTCTCTGTGATTTCTCACAAACATACACTTGTAAGTAAATCTTGTGCTACAGTATTATTCCAGGTAAACATCAGCTCGTCTCTTTCTCCCTAATGCCACATGAAAGTCTTGATGTAAAACACTTCCATAAAAGCCTCATCAGCTTCAGAAAATGGAGACCAACATCCCTATGCAGTTAGAGAGTTTGAAAGTCTCCCACTTTCCTTCTCTTTTGCAAACGCAGATAAATGAAAAAGCATCTGTGGTAGAATTTGCTAAGAACGAATATGATGGGAAAACTTGTGGGCTACACAAAGTCTTTGATCTACAAGAAAACAGGCCTGGAGCCCAGGAAGACATATTAAATAGATCTCAATTTGCAGTATATGACAGGTAAAAACAGTCGGGTGGTATCTGCAGAGGTGTGTGATGTGTTGACACCAAAGTGGAAACACTGCTGCTCCAAAGTTTATTAGGCGAATAAACATAACAGTACATTTCAGTTTATTCAGTTTGACAGTGAGTGTGTGTTCTGTGAAAGCGGTGGCTCATAGTGACAAACCCGTAAATAAACTATTTTGCAGTTGGCCTTATTTAGTGTGTTTTTGTTTGTGGTTTCATGTTTCATATTAAAGATAGATATCATGAGCCTTTACTTACATTTTACTTACATACAGTTTAATTTACTAAAGCTGTCCTTCCTAACAGTTGCTCTGGAAACTGGGTTCCCACCGTTGCTGCTCACTTGCTTCGAAGATCTGAATTGGGTTCAAAAAGGTGTGACTGTGCTCCAATACATGACATACTGGGCCATGCTATGAGTTCGCCGTATAGAGCAGTATGTTGGGCGATTGGCGTTACCAGGACGACAAGAACGCTATGACCTGAAGTCCCCTACGTCTTCAGGAGGGGGCACATAAGCAAGACACCCCAAAAAGAGCTTGAAGGGCACATTTTCATATAGGCCAGGTGTGCAACATCTGGTCCCTCCCTCCCACATGGGGGCGCTCTTGAGTTTTCAACTTTCCAATTCAACTTTATTTATATAGCGCCAGTTCACAACATCAGTTATCTCAAGGCACTTTACAAGTAAGACCTTACACAACTAAACCCAACAAATCCCACATAGAGCAAGCTTTTAATTGTAGCCAATCGATAAATTGTACATTTAAATAGCAACAGTGGAGGAAAAACTCCCTCTCTAACGAGGAAGAAACCTCCAGCAGACCCAGGCTCAGTGTGGGCGGCCATCTGCCTTGACCGGTTGGGGTGAGGGGATAGAGAAGAGAGAAAAGAACACAACCACAACAACAAAACAAGCAGCAACAGAACACAGGCGGGATGGTTGGACCAGCAACTGAACACTGGACACACACGACTCTGAGTCTGATGATACCTGTAGATGAGAATAGAGAGAGAGACAAAAAGAGAGAAGCACAACTAGGAGAGAAAAGGGACAAAGTTAGTCACATGTGGAAATGGAGGCATGTTAGTGGATAGAAGAAACCGAAAGAGCTCAGTCAATAAAGGACGTCCCCCAGCATCTAAGTCTATAGCAGCTTAACTAAGAGATGGTTCCGAGTGAGCAGAACCATCTCTAACTATACGCTTTGTCAAAAAGAAAGATTTTAAGCTTTAAGTTTAGGTTTTGTTGTGTGGTTGTTTCTGTTCTCCTTGTGTTTCTGCTCAGGCGTTAATTCAATTCAATTCTAAATCAGGCGTGTAATTCTACGTATTATGCCTGTGTGTGTATACTTATAGCCTTTTCTGGTAGTATCTCCTTGCTAGTGTGTCTTCCTATATCCTGTCGTCCCCTTTGCCTGAGTCCTTTGTTCCCGACCTCTAGCTCTTTGTTAGTTCCGAGTTGATTCGTCAGCGTTTGCTTAGTGTGATTGTTACTTTCCTGCTGTGTGCAGTGGTTTTGTGTTCATATAATTTCCAGTTTGTTATTTCTGTTACTGCGATTGATAGAGTTCCGGCGCGGTGCGCACAGAGTGAACGTTGGACGACATCAGCCTGCGGGTTCCCTGGGGAGGAGATTTAAAGAATTTAAGAAGTGAGTTGCATTTTTTTTAGGTATGTGTGATGTAGATGTAGATTTTAAATTATTTTGTGTAAACAGGCTAGTATTGGCACTTGAAATTGAAATGACATTAAGACGCCTAAGAGGATGACCTCATGGTGCAACTAGTGGTGCTCTACCCATTTGGATTAATTAATTATTTAATTAATTAATTAATGCTTTTTTTTTCACTGTTGCTTTCTACTGCGTTTTTAAACACAGATGATGGCAAGATCGCACTTGGGATCTTCTCCACCATCTTGCTTATCTACACATACCCACACACACACAAACACTCCCTCTGGGGGAAGAAGCTTAATAAGAAGACTGACATGACCCACTGCACTTTAATAGCTCATCAGATAGCTCTGTGTGCGTAGACTATACTCCAGACTTCATATGTTGTCTAGTGATGTTGATATTTAATGCAGTTATGAACGTACCATTTAGACACAAATAAAACCAATAACCACAAAGGCTGAATTGCAATAGCCTGTAGGTATAAAACAATGAGGAAATACAGGAACATAAAACACAACATTTAATAAAATACAACAGTCGATAACTATGGAAACAGTATGGATGCCCTCCTTATTGTGATTGGGCTTGAGCTACAATACATGTGTGGTTGAAACTTTTGTGCCATGGGACTGTACTGTACATTAGCTGATTAGTTATGATTAAAAAAAGGAAAGCCAAGATATGACAGCAAGGAGCGGACAGCACCTGCAAAATAAACCAATCACTAATCCTGCACCGGGCTGTTAGTCACGACAGACACCGCCCACAAACTTCGCTTCCTCCTCCTGCTCTGTACTGCTTGCTCCCTGTGTTTGACTTCTAACTCTCATCCTTTCTTATCATTTAGAAATATTTTAGTGAATTAATTTTGAAGAGGTAGAGATGGAATAACGAGATGGAGGAGCGTTAACCAGAACCCCTACAGTAAGTGAGTCTGACAAATAAAACCTGTTTCATGATTGTTTCACTGCCGTTGTTTCACTTCCGTTGTTTCACTGCCGTTGTTTCACAGCGCAAAACAAATATTCATCTCGCTCAAGAAGACCCCTGGTAACAGAGGCCAGATTTGAACCCGGGTCTCCTACACTCCCATAGTTGTGTGGCTCTGGATTTGTTGCTGCCACAAGCAACCTATTAACTTATATTTAAGGTGGAATAAGACAGTGTCTTGTAAATTCTTCACATCTACAGGTAATGTACTCTCCTATTTTAAATGTTAGCTTAGTACAGTAGAGGTGGTATACTGTATAAAACGTAGAAATTGTTTGATGGTGGCAGTGAATACAAAGACTCTTGTGAATGTGTGCTTTTTCATGTGAGCTACTGAATTTAATCAGTGTGCTTGTCCCAGACTGCCGATGCTGATTCAAAGCGTGTTTCATCAGTCAGCTTTTCTAGCCTCCAATATGTCAGCGGATGATAACAATGTCCCACGAAATGGGCCTTATCTGAACCACCACAGATCGAAAGTTTGAAACAGGGCAGCCCTCGCTGTGGGAGAAAGACAATTTCTGTCCCAATTGCAAATGAGATGAAGATCTGAGATGAGATATTCAAAGTGCTGGGCTGACATAGCGATTAAATACTGATGTGGGTTATAGTCAAGCAGTTAAATTCAGTGCATTTCATGCAGTAAGCAGTCTGTGACTTTCTCTTTGTCTCCAGCTATGTTGTGTCTGAGTGATAAACAAATGCTCAGTCTTCACAGTCATTTGCAGCCACTTCATTACAAGATGGCAGTTGAGCATAACATGAATCATGATTGCAGTAATCGAACAATGTGGTGATTTTCTATCATTTGTCTTTACAAAACAATGAATAAATAAAAACACAGCTGAAATGTTAAACCTGTTAAGCTAACCTTTCGACTACAGATCTGAACTGAACCTAGTTCACAAAGCTCAGTTCTACTGTATGTATATGAAAGTACACGTCAGGACAAAAACCAAGATGAGAAATTTGTGACTCTCTGCAGACCTGTACTATTGCAGCAAAACGCAGATCTTTGCTAAGAAATAAAACAATTTCTAAAGCTCTGACTGTTCTCGGGAGGACGATGGCCTCAATTACTGGAAAATGTTGAAAATGTGAAAAACGATGTTTGTAACCACTATGAATACAAAACTGTGTGATTGGGCAAGAAGGGCCTTAGAGAGAAGAAAATAAATTAGCAGCAAGGAAACTCCAATGTAAGAGAGTTGCTAAGCTGCAGATGTGGCAAGCGACAGAGGTGGAAAAATAATTTGTTTTTATTGTTTCATTTCATCAGCATGTTGATTTAATTTACAAGAACTGAGGGTGATATGTGCCCTAACAGCGCATGGTTCAGTTCTGGTCCACAGGACCAGGGCAGGAGACGAGTGAAGTTCAGCATGTGGGTGCAATGTCCGGCCAAGTTAAACAAACTGCTCATTCACTACTTATTCACTCAAGGTTTCAACATAATACATGTTTTTTCTGGCCTTATCTTATCAGCCCAAAAACATTTCACTGGTATGAGGTCAGGCATTTAATGTAATTAGTACTTTTACAGATTCTAGAACGGTTTACATACAGTGTTCTTGATACAGATCGTATACTTTTACTTTAAAACATACTTTTAGGATTATATACGTTGGTTCTTTGGTTCTGTATTATAGATAATTAACCTAATAAATGTGTTTCTCCTAAATCATACTGATAATATTACAATGATCCATAGTTAATCTGTGCTCTATGTTACGGCTAATAGTCATTTTTTCAATTTGATTTCTGAGAAATACTGAATACTACAATAGCTAGGAATTAAACCTGGAGACTTTAATGTATTAGTTAATCTATTCATGTATGTTGCTAAATACTTATCTCATGTTGTCTGTGGAAAAAACCTCAGAATCATTCATTACAGCAGGCCTATGTGGAAATAGTGTTGCCAACATTAGATGATAACTGTCTTAAACAAACACAGGCATACATCTACATCACACATGCACAAAGATGGGTTAATTTGTTTATAGAATTAGAGATTTATTAAAACAGAATAGTTGCTTTCCCTTCCATGCTGGAGTGCCACTAAAACCCAGTTTTAAAAATGAATCACAGCCTTTGCACCTCTTGATGGGCTGAAGTGGAAGATTAATAGCTTAAACAATGGATTTAAAGAGGCATAATTCTTTGCAACTGACAGAACCTGTGATCCATTGTTGCAAGGAATCTGTCCTCACAGTTATGGGAAATACACACTGTTGCTCTGGAAGAAAAGCTGGCCCCTTCTAAAAACAGCTATAACACACTGTAGACGTGTAATCTCTCTTCCTCTCATCCTACACCCTCTTTCCCGTTTGTCCCTTCATTCCTCACTGAGTTTCGCTTTTGCGGGTTATATTCATCCTTAAAGGTCATATTCTGTGCCTGACGACTTGCGTATCTGCTCCCTGTCTGCTGTTTGGAGAATTCTACCGTCTTCCAAAAGGCCAAGAAATGTACCATTGTCACAGTCAACTTTCACAATAGTGGGTTATAATCATACACAATAATGCTAAAGTATGCTATAGTGCAAACCATTCCTCTACATTCTGGAGTAATGCTAAAAGAACTGCAGATTAGCAAATAAATGAAGTTTGTGAACTTTGTGTTTGGAAGCAACAGTGGCTATAGGTAAAAGTATGTTGTTACAATTAAGTTGGCACACTAACTAACTAGTTTTTACTATTCTAACTTCAAGACTTGCACAGATGCCGAACATACTTCTAGTTGAATATTTAATTAATAGGAAGAAACAGAAGCGCCAATGGTTACATAACTAAAACAAAGTAGCAACTGAAAACGAAATGAAAATCCCTGCTCTGACAGGAAAATAAGCTCACAACAAAAATGCAAGAATGTAAGGTCGCTGCACAGGCAGGAACAAAGTAATGTTACAAAGCTGAGAAGTACAACAAACTTACTAAAGCAAACAAACAACAGTTACGTAAGGAAATAAAGAGAGAGAAAAAAGTACAAATCGGTCGAGCTAACAAACAAAGTTCTGTCCAGCAAGAACGAGCACTAAGTGTGAGACCTGGTATGATGAGTGACAGAGTCCAGGCGTAGATGATGATCATGATTGGTCCATAGGCAAAGAGGAACAGGAAATGACATAAATGGCAAAGGTCCATGATACGAAAGTAGAAACATGAGCATCTCTGCAGCCCAGAAGGCTAAACTGTCACATACTGTACATATGTGTTTCACTGCTGTTGCTATGGAGCTATATTGGCCATATGTTTGGTCTATTAAAACAATTAAATTGTTAACAAGAAATACAAATTTAACGTATCTAAGTAAGCAGGATGTTTTAAAATCCTTGAGCGTGGTACAAGCAGCTTCAGTCATTGTGTGCGTGTTCATCCGTGTGATTGAATCCTACACCATTAGAGTCACATGCATGTGCCAACCTGCACATTTAGAGTATCTAGATTTGAGTATCTACCAGTGGACTGTTGTCTTTTTTTTTTTTCCATATCGCATTTTAGCTTTTCAAACACAGGTGTAACTAACAGCATAATGGCTGAATTTCATTTGCACCAGGGCCCTGCTGGTGCATGCTGCTTCCCTGGCATAGCCCACTGGCACACACATATGGAACAGAGTCACCAACAACATTTCAGTGATTACAGATGTTTTTGTTTTTTTTTCCTGCCAGTACAAGTCAAAATATCTGCAGCGATAATGGTCTATTATGCTGGATGTTTGGAACCAATCAATTTCAGCTGTGGAGTACACTGTAATTTTCCAGATGGGGACGTAACAAGAATACTAATCAAGAAATGATCGCTAGGAATACTTATGATATGTTCTAAGACAGGGGTACCTAATACATCAATCGCAATAGACTAGTGCGGATAAATTATGAGCCATTCCAAAAAGTTTTAGATGTCAGTTTGTCATCTATCCTTATCATGACATTTGACTCTTGGTCGATGTAAAATACAGTTTAAGTACAGACTGAAAGGCAGCCAGTTTGAGTTTGCCTCTTTTCCAACATCGTGTTCCTCACGCATATATGGTCAGCGTGTAACCCAGTGTAACTCATTGGAGTATGCTTGGTGTCCAAATATTTATTGAATTGTATTGTTTCATAGGGGCTCATGGAATTATGCAAGATATGCCAAGTATACACATTTGAGCATCACGTTTTAAAACTACAGGCAGGCACCATCTTCACCGTCTGCAGCAGAAGCAGCATCTCCAGGAAACGTCTGGTTATCTGTCCTCTACTTTGCAAGACAGACCTGAGGACACATAATCAATGCGTTATACATGCACACTGCACAAATGATACATACCAAAACCTACTCACCCACTTCAAAAATAGTACTTATCAAACACAGAAAATACATACTTTGCAACACTAATTAGAGTAATTACTGATAACTTGAGCTCGCTTGAAGTCTCTCAGATGAATAAGTTCAAGCTGTGTTGCTGCTAATTCCAGTGTTGAAACCCTGGTACTGAAAATAAGTACTAGAGTATAAGATGCTGGGGCACAAAGAGCACAAAGCTGATATATTATTATCCATAACTGCCTATAATTATGTAAGTAATTATGTAAATTAATATTAATTACGACGCACCACGCTCTCCAGAAGGACCAAGGAAATATAGTCTCAAAACTTTGAGTTCACTATTTTGGAACTCAGTGCTAATCCCCGCTTGCACCTTCAAAATCCACATTTGTTTTCACCTTGACATGCAGTTGCTTTGATTACATTTAAACGTAATCCAAATAACATCATAAATTAAACAAACCAAGCCAGGATGCACTAATTATGAAGGAATATTTACTATACATCAAGTTAAACAACAAAGCCTGGGCTACAATGGTGTATGACTGTTTTTCACATCAGCTACAGAAGAGAGAAAGGACAGATGCTGATGAGATGAGGGATGGTAATGACCCCTTTACCAGTGACTCACAAAGCGTCGCTGCTGTAAAAAAAAGGCCACGACTTGTGCAAATGACTGAATGGGCAGCCTTCCTCAGCGTAGTGTTGCATGATTGCATTGTTATTTGCGATGCAGAATCCCCAGCGACCACAGTGTTGCTGTTACAACTCGGCCCTCCTCCCACCAGGTGGCAGGGTCTGCTGTTCGTTTCCTGCTCTGTTTGTTCTGTGCTCCTTCATCAGGCGTTTGCTGTTTCCCATCGTCACGCTGTGTATTTATACTCACCTTCCCTGTATGTCTGTCAGCATCTCCTGTCCCGGCTCTGTTTTCCCAGACATCTTCAGTAGCTCCTTGTTATTTGGGTAGAACACAGTTTTATTGTGCAGCTGCGATTAACTTGGCAATGCTCTACAAAATGATTAGAAATCTTTACTGTAGACACAGGGTGTGTTTTACATTGTAACACATGCTGTAATTTGTATTTTTTCCTGAAAGTTTTAATAAAGCAAGGGAAATACAGTGCAAACAAGTATTTGATTACACTCTGACTACCTTGTATTACCCTCCATGTATTTTTTATTCACAGGTCTTTGTATCTGCAGAAAGGCACAATGATATTCACACTCGTAAGCTTCATAGTACAACCACAGACTGACCTGTAGCCACAGAGAAGATCCTGTGGAGTCGAGGACACGGCTGAAAAGCTCCAAAGAGGTGCTGAAAGTGATGCAAATGCTGTTTTTCTATTTGTTTCTCACAGGTTTGAATCCTGGCTATCAGAAGGATCGAACCTTTCCAACTGTGTTCAACGGTGCAGTGGTTTAATACTATACAAAGTGTTTTAATTCTACTTAGACAACACAAGTGACTAGAAAAATGTGGTAATGAATATGGTATATAGTTTTCTATAAGGTCTTAAACTTTAGTGCTTCGATATTGCTTTTGTTGTGATTTGGCGCTGCATTCCTCAAACTGAACTGAATCTGAAAAAGCTTGACATTTTTACGCTATCTCTGTCTGTATTGGAACATCCGGCTGATTTTATCGGATGTTGGCATTCGGTTAGATACCTCAACACAAGCTTGCGTGACAGAAACCTGCCAAAAAGGTCAGAGCCACGCAGATTCAGAAGTAAAGTGTTTTGATGATAACGAGATAGGGAAGCAGGACGCGGATCAGAAAATTGATGGATGAATTGAGGGCTTAAAGTGCATATTTATTCTACTAATACATTCAAAGTTATTCCTCTGACAACCATATAAGCGCTATACTGTTAGAGCCTCTAAAAACATCAAAAGAGAACTTCACTCATCTGTCATGGCTGCCAGTGTTGTTACACTACGTCTATGTATTAAATCAGTATTAATTTAGGCATCACAAATCTACTATTTTTTTCTCATACTGTTTTTGTTTTCTACTTTTTTTTTATAATTTCTGCTTCAGTAACATTCAGTATAGTCAAACAAAAGATTCATCACCTCCATAGCATTAATGGCAAATAACAGTTTCCAAAAAGCCAAGCCTCTGATTAAATGAATATTTGTTTTATTGGACGCTCAGGGAGCACACTCAACAAGTTCTTTACTTGGGGAATAATTTATGATAAAAAATTTAATTAGAATTTGAATCCCACAGCAGAATGATATATTTTGTTTTTTGAAGTCAACATGATATCTGCTTTGAAGAAAAGAAACAAGGGAGAATCACTGCTGTATTTGATTAATGCAACAATGCAACTGCTTTACTTTTGGCGTTTGAAGGTTGTGCGTCTTGACTCAGGTTTTTATTCGAATCTGGAATAACATTCATTAGTTCAAGTTCTTGGTCATTTATCCTGTCAGTTCAGGCAAAAGCAGCAGCTTAATATACAGAACAGTGTGAAAATATGCCATATTGCGTGATGAAAAATGTATGGTGGTGTAGAGCCAGCACCCTGTCCCAGTAACGGCTCCACGTTGCTACATGTATAACACTGATCTTATAATTTCATCAAACATAAGAAAAGAAAAGGAACACAAAAGTAAAACAAAGCAAAATTAATGAAAAGAACATCACAAACTACATTATCTCAGAATGTTAAGTGTTTGAAACTGGTTTTGCATCTGCCTTTCCCGTCACTTTTGTATTGGTGCCATATGTTTGACATGTAGGTGTTAGGTGTGTATGTCCGTTCAGTCGCCATATCGGTTGTATACAATTAGGTTTTTGAATTGTGATGACTGTACTTACCAAAGCTGACACAACTCACAGCTGCCACTGTTGAATTGTCTCTTATAGTGTCAGTCTGATTTCCAGGCTTCCGGGATATTACTTTGTTAAGTCATTGACTTTTGATCTTCCTGTGTTTGAATTGTCAGACTGTCTTGCTTTTTTTCTTGGCATAAGACCTGATCCTTTCCGTGCAGCTCTCTGTATTCCCTGCCAGAATAAGAAACCATGTAGAAATGTTTGCGGCCTTTTTCTGACCCCCTCCCATGCCGACATTTCTTTTGAGGGCAAAAAGGATTGTGGGATTTCTCTTGTCTCAATTATCAAGGTCTGAATCTTATCACTGTCTAGACACAATATTCCTGCTTTCCCTCTGTCCCTCTATACAAAACCTTTGAGTTCTGCACCATTTCATCCACCATTTCCCCCAAACTGGATTTGAGGATGCTTGTTAACACTTGTTAAGACAGTATTTAAATATAAGATACTGTATGTCCATTTAAATATCCTGATATATTTCTGCTCTAACACAGGTAGGGACGTACTTCAGTGCCTGCTTATGGACCATCTGTTTGCCAATAATAAAGTAGGTCAAACAAAGAAACTTTGTCCAAGATTGATTAAATTATAATAATCTGACAACAGGTTGGGTCATGCTTGTAAGACTGGAGTGTGTTTGTGTGTGTCTGTGTGTGTGTGTGTGTATGAGACAGCCAGGCGCTGTGTGGTCATGGAACTGTCCAGGATGAAGTGTAAAAGGAGAATGAAATGAGGTAGCAGAGATGGTAACAATTAGGAGCTATGGGCCAGAGGAAAGCTCCGGGGGTCACTGTCACATCCTGGGCCTGGAGTTGGGCGCTAGGACCACCCTGAGCCAAGCAGGACATCATATACTGTGTGTGTGTGTGTGTGCCTGTGTGTGTGTGTATATATACAAGTATAACACTAATTAAATATCATTGTAAAGCTGAAGTTAAAGAACATTCCCAAAAGTGCTTTTGTGCTAAAAAATGATAAGGAGGGAATAGAAAAATACCTTCATCGCACCCCCTGAACTGATTACATTTTACTATTACCGTTTTTGAGTGTGTGTGCTTGTTCTTTTGTGTGTGTCTGCATTGCTAGGGAGGATCAGAACCCCAGTGCAATCAGTTTTTAATTTCCTTGAAATCAAATTACATGAAAGGGCAATAACCAGTGCACTGGACTATGGGAAAGTCATTTTGGAGATTATAAATCGACCCTAAAGTCTGTAACTGCAGTTTCCTAGTTTGCCACCATAGGGGGAACATGCAAGCATACTGTATACAGTGTGTGTATAAAATACCTACACAGTCTGACAGTGATGTGCACCAGATTTAATCAGATCCTGAGCAAGAAGTCAGCCATGTAACCTGGCTGTTTCCAGTAAACCCCTGACCTTTGTACCATCTGTACCAGCAGTGTCTGTCCTGTAGAAGTATGTCACAGCAAATGTTATCTTTATTAAATTATTTATATTGCGCATGACTTGTGGGCCCTCATTCTTGTCAGGCAATCTGGCCGGTCTCTAGGTTGAGTGGGCTAGTGCTTTCCATGCTCCCATCAAATTAATTATGCTCTCTGACAAGAAAGGCAAAATGGGAATTAAATGTTATTAAAGTTTTAATTTCAAAGTTTTAAATTTAATGTTATGTGGAAAACTTTGATTTAAATGATAGCTATAGCAAACAAATGAGTTAGTCATTTAAAGGCACAATCCCAGGACATTTGAGACAACAGTCTGCAAAAGTCCACTCACTTGTGCTTCGTAATTCTTTTAACTTTGTACTAAGCAGTGTTGTCTTTTCATCAGTCGACTAAATGTTTGTATGTGTATATCCCACAAACATATGCGAATCCCACAAAATCACAACAGTGCAGTCAACAACTTTCAGAGACCCAAATAATTTCCCTTTGACCAGCGTTGGGGAAAAATGGAGAGAAAAACTCTCCAAGCGTCCAGCAGAGCCAGACTCAGGCTGGGCAGCCATTTGCCTGGACTCACTGGGTTGAGTGGAAATGGAGGTAAAATAGTACGATAGGATAAACCATTAAGTTATTTTTGTATTGTGTTTTGTGGAGGTTTTAAGACATTTCATTACTTCATCATGATGTGATTAAGTTTCTGGTGTTCACCAGTAGGATGCAGTGTTGTGGCGTCTGATGATTAGATGGACATTTAATGTACACTCTCGATCATCTATGGCAGCGGTCACTAACAGGCGGACCGCGGTCCGGATCCGGACCCAGAAGCTGTCCCATACGGACCCGGAGCTACAGACCAAACGGAAGCTAGTGGAATCTAGTGGAGCACTTTACTTTTAACCGGCGCGGCTATTGTGATCTTTACGGTAGTTATTTGGTGAAGGCCAATTGAACGTGCGTTAACCACGTGACTTCACTTAGCCAATCGATTCTGTGGATCACAGGCGCTACATTTTGCGACTCAACAACACCTGCAGCTAAAAGTAAGTTCGAGGTTGCAAAGGAATTAACAAACAAAAACGGCGAGAACAGTTGCGCGTAGCTAGCGACAACAAAGGGAGAGACAGACGATAGAAGCTACAAAAGCTCAAAAACAGACACAAGGGTTGGATCAAACGGCCGCAGACAGACGATACATCCCAGCACTGAGTCCTGTACGTGGGTTAAATATTTGAGGGGAAGAAGATGAGCCTCCAAAACTGTTCAGTTGTTAGGATATGTTCAGGGTTTTTTTACCAGTTAAATTGGTTGAGACTTTTGATTCAAATTGTAAAATTTTTTATGCCTTTCCTTTATTTTATTTTTTCAAAGTTAAGATCTTATTTGAACATTTGTGTTCTTGCTTATTTTGAAAATCAGCCCTGCTTTTATTTCATGAATTAGATTACATTGTAAATATATGTTCAGTTGGAGTTTCAGTTTGTCAAAAGGTTTTTGAATTGTACTGAATTAATTTGATTTGACAGTCAAGTACTGATTACATGCAGGCTACTTAATAATATATCACAGTAAATAGTTAGACATTATAATCTTCTGGACCTTTGCTTCCAAAAAATGTGCGTAACCGGACCTCTTTAAATTTTAGTTGAATACCCCTGATCTATGGTTTAAAGCTACTTTGGGCTGACCTTATGATAGGTACACCAGAGTTCTGTAGGGTTGCGTCTGCTTATTGTCTCTTAAGATTGCTCTATGTCTCGCATTGTAGGTTTGCGTTTTATAATGTCATGTGATCAGCAAGAAGACGTCAACTGTTTACACACTACTGCATATGTCTCAGCCGTGTCATTATTCTAAGCAGGGAATCTCACCGCTAAAACTTCACTGGAACTTCAATTTACACTCTTTGACGTGACCTAAGGCGTTTTATCATTTCCAAAATCAGTCCTGACAAAAATCAACCACCAGCCCCCCAAGCAAGAAAATGGCTTTGTCTTATAAATTTGAAGTGTCACCCTGATCCACAACCCAGCCCAGAGCTTAACTCTAAATGACACGACCAAATGAATTTGTATTGAACTAGCGCTGTGGGCTATAAGAACCAGGTTAAGTTGCTTATTTCAGAGCTGATGCAAAGCCCACACAGAAAAGTAATGTGAGTCAAACTGTGCAGTGAGTTAAATGGGTAAACACATCAGCGCCTGCCCCAGGGACTAGAAGATTGGTTGCTTCACTATCTGCAAATTTCCTCTTCCGCTTTTAAAGAATATTGTCCCAGGATAGATAATGTTACGATGTTAATCTGAGGGAAAATGTTACACTGATCATATACAAGGACTTAAATATACAGCTGATGTTCAAAGTGCACATTGCTCTTTCCTTTCAACTAATGCGGCTAAATCAAAACAGCATGACTGCTCCACTGGGAAACGGTTATGAGGGTTTTTCAAAATTCTTCATCCTTCAGCACCAAGCCCTGTTATTATAGAAAGTATGAACACTTTGCCACAGTCACTGAACAATTCAAATAATGGCTGTGGTTATTATAGAAGCTCCAGCAGCGTGGCTGGTCTCCTTTTGCTTGAAATTGGTGGAACTACTTCAAAAGCCTAAAACCAGTCTGCATTACTAATAGCGCTCTGTTACTGTGTGAAGGGGAGCAGACTAAGATAACGCTGTGCTGACACGGGATGGCAGCCCTGAACGGTTGCTGCTGTTTCGACAAGGTTGAAACACAGCTGATACTATACAGTAGCTGCTGTCAAATGACTTCGGTGAGAGGAGAAGCAAAAGGGCATAGTGGGATGTTAGACTCCCACCAACGGATGTGTTGGTCACCCCATCCATTGGTAAATATACTCACAGTCCCTACTGGTAGTTGATGCTAGTCTATAATCACATCTCATGCACTGATGTCTTCTGAGAAAAAACGTTGGTGAATCATTAACTTTGTTACAATATCATTAATCAAAATGTTTCACCTTTTATGTATTGTTTAGACACCTTTGTCCATAAACACAAATGTACTTAAAGATGGTGAAATGTTCCCTTAACCTTCATGATGTTTAGTTTAATTATTTTTGTTATTATTAAATGATTTATATTGCGTATGACTTGTGGGTCGTGCAAATGGGTCCTCGTTCTTCTCAGTCGGTCTGATCCGTGTCTAGGTTGCCTGGCCTAGTATTTTGCATGCTCCCAGTCAGCATAGGTAGTAGGAAGAGAGGGTTTGTAACAGGTACAGTAGCTGACGAGATAAGTAAAACTTATTGGGGGGACACAAAATAACTGTGAAATCAACTAAGCACGGAAACAATAAACAGTTAACACCAATCTGTTGCCATAACCCCATGAGTCTACTTAAGGATGTGGCATATTTCCAACATATAACACCACGTTGGTCACAGCCGGCTCACATATGTGTGAATGATGCACCTGAGACTGACATGGACATGTAGCCGGAGGTGAGTGCCGACCTGTCTCATATGACGCATGACTCGAGCTGGAGAGAGCAGTCGCTACCAGATCGAAAACGATAATCATCAGGCAAAAGCGACCTGTACGTAACAGCAACAAAACCCCGGTAACAGGTAGTGATGCAATGTGCTTATTGTCAATCAGCCAATCCGCCTCAACTGCCTCAACGAGCGCGTGGAGTGCAGCAGCAGTTTGTCTTGGACGGTGTTTGAACCGAGCCTTGTGACGTCTTCCTCCTGATCAACCTACCGTAGACTATTCTGAATCCTGAATGGCCGGTGTTAGAAGAAGAGGACTGATGAGCAAAACACAA
The DNA here is from genome assembly GCA_030770545.1 of Macropodus opercularis. NCBI lineage: Eukaryota > Metazoa > Chordata > Actinopteri > Anabantiformes > Osphronemidae > Macropodus > Macropodus opercularis. The sequence continues at coordinate 3,231,211 of CM061094.1, read as the reverse complement.
AACAAGGAGGAAATGCACTTCTACTGTACTTGGTCTGTGTAAACATGAAGCCTAGAGACATATAAATGTACCAGAATGTCTAAAAAGTGGATTTTGCACAATAAAAGGCCCTTTAAGACACATTTAAACCTACAATGTGCACTTTAATCCCATTAAACTAACTATCTTGCTGATTTGTTAGTTGCAGCAGGGGTGCAGCTAATAAAAACACCAATAAATTCACAGTAGGCTCACTTATTTCTTCCATTCAGCAGTTTTAGTCAGCTGGCTGGATTTAAAATAGTGTCCTTTATGATCAGCTATTGTAACATAATGCAGTGATGTAACAATATGGCTGATTTGATCAAAAGGGTACGCGTGTTTAAACATTGCCTCAAACATGCATTATTTTTTCATGTATGAGATGACTAAATTGTGAGTGTGCAATTTCACTGAATAAACACGTCCATGAGTTATGTAATGAGTTTCCTTGCTGACTGAACAAGCCCTAATGCAAGTCATTACTTGTGTTCCAGCACTGGGAAGTATCTGCTGTCATCTATCATCCTCTCTGACAGTCACAATTATACCCTGAACTATGCAGACAGCAGGTTCTTACAAAACATGACAGCAAGCCGCTGACATAATTGTATCTTGGCGCAGTCGTGTCTTGCTCTGCTTTGTTCAAGTGGTCTACACCCCCTTTGTCCTCCACAGGACTCCAGGTTGTATCTGATCTGTGCTCAGGTACTGCAGTATTATGGAAATCAATGTGAGATATTTCTTCACAAACGTGGCATCTTTAATAAAACAGTGGTGGATTTAATCGTTTTTGAGTCTGTGATTGCTAAATGAAACCAATGTGACTGAAACCAATGACGGAACGTAGCATTGATGTAAGAGAAGTTTCACTTCGCTTTCTATCATTAACATAGAAATAATGAATTATGCTTGTGGGTTAATTACAGTTCTCAATTCTTTACATCAGGTTACACAAAGAATTCATTTGAATTGGTTAATTCAAAGTGTACTACTTCATCAGTGACCTTTCTGCTATAATTTACATCAAACTACGTAGTCCTTCTTAAAAAGCTTTCCTGTAAAGCCACAGTTACATCCGTTATTTATCTGAAGTTATTAAACAGCTCCCATTGATTACTAATTAATATCATTGTGAAAGGTTGCTGGTTCATGAAAGAAATCCCCGTTTAAAAAACTTCTGCATTATGTAGGTTAGGCAGCCATTCTGTTAATGAAAACTCATCATCTGAGGCGCTTATCGACATAAAGCGGTGCATAAGGCATCATAAGGCCCATCCCTGCCCTGGTCAGGTCGCACCCACCAATACAAAGCAGTAAGTTATTTATTAAATTGTAATTATTCAGTCAATGATTGCATAACTAGTATATTACATAATCATTAATTACATATTTTCTTTTTAAATACAGTTTTTACAATAATTTTTAATTACTTTGGATGAATTAAACCTAAGAGGAAGAACAGTTAAATGTTTGCAAAAACAAAATAGGTAGAAAAAGTAGTAGATCCACATTATTGAGTCTGACCTTCTATCAGCTGATGATGTGATTGCCTGGAAAAATCTGCAGATCAGATAGAAAATTGCACACGGTTGTGGAAATGAGGTGGGGAAGAGGTTGTGTGAAAACTGCTGGGTGAGATGTTCCTATATACAGTACATTTAAACTTTCCATATTCAATTCCTGGCCTTCTATCCATTTTTGTCTTCTATTATTCATTTTTTTCTTTTTTTTAACCATTTGCTCTCTTTCCACCTACTTCGACGTCTTCACGTCTATTAGAGGAAAACTGTGCCTCCCTGCTTCTTTTTCCTACCAAGAAGCAGCCCCATGAAAACCTTCTACTCGCTTCTTTGTATTTGTGAAATACAAAACAGTCTGCGGACACCGGGTCGCGTCATGGGCAGTGAAACACTCCACAAGGTGCCACTTCTCTCTCTGACTGTGTTTTGGACACTGAGTCTGGGTTCATTTACAGAAAAAACAATCGCTCAGTTGTTCATACTTCAAAATCTGTAGATAATAATGTAAATATTGTTTTTCAATTTGTGTATGGGTTAATATTTTTTTTAAATAAACATGCTCATTGGCTGTTTAAATATATATAATATATTATATATATATAAATAATTTTAAAAATTTTTATTGAAAACTCACCTGATTTTATTTTTACAGTGTTACCAATCTGCAAAATATTTTACCAGATTTCACTTGTAAATCAATTTACTTTCATTAGTGGCAATGACTGATTCTTCTTTATTCCATTATATATCCATATTCATTCTCTCTGTGGGTGAGAAATAAATCTTAATCAGTGGCTTCAGTCATTTTAAGACATCAAACGTTCATGTGTTTGACAGAGGTGTTCTTTTCTGTCTTGATTAACATGTGAGAGCCATAAGAAACTGCAAAAAAGGGCTGACAATGAATTTGAAATGAAGACACTTTCTTTCTTTTTTTCAGCGCAAAGTTATTCCTGCACAGTGATGTAAACAGGGCCACAGTGGATGTTAATTGGGCTGGTTAATTATAAAAAAAAAAAACATTGTTCTTAATGCCACACATTCATTTGTTCATGGTCTATTATTCCATTAAGGCTCTCTGATCCTGTTATCATTTAAATAATTTTCTTAGAAGTACTCTCCCAATCACTGGTTTTAAATGTGCTCACCTTGTCACCTCACGTCTGCTCCAACCTCCAGGACTATTTAAGGTCCATAATGGAAAACTGAAGAGAGACTTTTATCGCATATCCATATGCAACATATATATACATATACTATATACACATATAAGTATTGGCTTCCTTACCGTCATGTCTTGAGGGTGAATTATTATTATTAGTAGTACTAGTAGTATTGTTATTATTAGAATTATTAGTATTATTGTTGTTGTTGTTGTAGGTTACAGTATAGAGGTGACGCATTTATCAGAATTTTAAATAATCTATTAGAGAATGACTCATTAAAGATTTTATTTGATTTTGTCATTACGGTGTTACATCATTGCTCCTCATTTCTCACCAGTCCTTCTTTGTTTACTGTTGCATCTTTCTGTAGGTGTGGACATTAAATAGATAGAAAGGTAGGGTAATATCAGAAGAAGAGGTGCACATGGAGTGAAACTGGATTCACCAGAAAGGAAACAATGTGAGGGGACAGAAAAAGAAGTGAGTGGCAGACAGTTCATCTGGTTCTGAGGCAAGCTGCAACCCTTGGTTATAATTCACTTGAGAGTCTCCAGAGGAATCCATTTACCTCCTTCCTGCAATTACGGGGCCTTGTTTCCTCTCCTAATCCATCTGAATGTTTGTGTTTGTTTCTGGTGACTATTAGAGCTCACACATATAAATGAACACACAGACACACACTCCTCTGCAATAAATTCCTCATTACTGGCAGCAGTTATTTTTTTCGTTTTCCTCTCCACTGTGATGTTGTGGCAGTTGAATTTTCCCTGACTCTGTATTATTAACTTTGTGTTGTAGAAACACAACGTGGAGCCTCCTCCACCCCACAGGATTGTGGGTAAGAGAGAAAAGTGAATGCTCTGTGGTGAGCACTGCAATGGACCCGCTGCAGTTTGCCTACGCAGACCGAACATCGAGGTGGACGACGCCGTCATCTAACTACTGCATCGGGCGCTGACCCAACCGGAGGGTCGTGTTTTTTGACTCCAGCGCTTTTAACAATATTCGGCCGGCACTTCTGAGAGAGAAGCTGGAAGGGTCAGGAGTGGGTGGACAGCTGGCTGCGTGGACAACTGACTACCTCAACAACAGGCCACAGTACGTGAGGCTACGCAACTGTGTGTCTGAGGTGGTAGTTTCCAGCAGCTCCTTCAGTGGGATACTGATCCACACCCAGTGTAGGAAGGACCGCAGTCTAACAGCCCCACAGTGCAGATTATATTGTATAATTTATTTGGAACTTTACGTATAGTATTTTGTATTTGTAAAAAATATTATTAATAATTTATACTTTTCTTTGCACACTATCATTCTTTTTGTTACAGTTCAGCCAGAGGCTTTGGGTTTTGTGCTTCCTTCTACTTCCTCTTTAATGTTTTCACTTCCTAGTCTCTCTGGTTTGATTTGATGATTTGCATGTTTGTCTGTATTTAAGTTGCTCTCAGTCATCATCATCATAGATGTTACACCCTGTACTGGTTCGTTGTCAAATCTTGTCAAATGTTCCTTATCTCATTAAATTATAGTTTAAACCGTTCAGTTCTGACTGGGTTGTGCATTTGGGTTCTCCTCCTCAATCAATCATTAGTAAAGAATTATCTCATCTTATCTTATCTTATCTTACTTCAGAGGGCTGCTCACTAAATACTGGGATCTACAGTAGTGCTGCACTTAACATAAAGAGCATGAAGACACCTGTTCAGATTTGCATCGATTTGCCACTAAGTTCTTTTATTGATGATGGGATCAAATCTTCTCCGGCACATCCCAGAGATGTTCAGTGGGGTTAAGGTCTGTGGTGGCCAAGTCGTGTAAAAATGACGCCGCATGCCTGCAGAGCAGCTCTTTTACATTTTGAGCCCAATAAATCCTGTCATGCCACAACGAAAAAAAAGATGGTCATTGAGTACATTTAGTTAATTATAGCTGAACTCACTGTGTTATCAGGTGAAACATATTAATTATTGTAATGTGTATGTGTATGTATCTTCATTAAGCAGCGAGACGTGGAGGGAAGACATGTTTGGATTGTTTTGCCTTAACATTAAATTCTGGAGCATAGTTCGTTTTTTAACCGTATATAACTAGAAACATAAATCCATTGCTTGTAACAACATGTCACTCAGTCATAGGGGAATTCATCTCTTATCACCATCTTCAGGGACCCAGAGTCATATCTGACATACCAGAGGAAAATGTGCAGCTGCTCCGCCCAACAGTGAACGTAACACTTTGGAAACTTTTTGTGAATTTATCATAATTATCAGCAGGACTCGAGGTATATTTGACCAAACAGATTATAAGGCTAAACATAACATTTCTCGATCTTTGTGTAGCTATGTTGAAAGAGTAGTTTGGTTCATGGCTTATGACTGATGTGTGTGTGATGTTGTACTGTATTGTTGTTTCTCTGTCTTTATCAGTGACTGAAAGTTCACTCCAGTGCATTTAAGTAGAGTTTTAAGGAATCTGATTTAGTAATAGCCGTAAGATATGAAAATAATTATCCAGATCGTCAACATTCGCAAGCAGCATGGACCTGAGAGATTGAAGCCTTAAACTTTTCAAATCTTTTTCTGCACAATTTGGAGGAAACTGATGTGTTGTTGTTGTAGGAATGGGCACCCTACAGCAACAAAAACCAGACATTTTGATAAAACAAGTAGACCAGCCCACTAGACCATTGCCACTATGTCTGCAAATCCTTTTGATGAAGTTGGCAACAAGATGGGTAGCTTAAACGCCCACACCGTGCCATGACTAGCCAACAAGAGTGAATTCTGAGTTTTTAATAAAGTGATATGACGAATCTGCAAACTTAATTGGAAGATCATATTAAATAACAAGCCAGCACATCTGTAGAGATGTGGACTTAGTTGGAGCAACTGTTGACTGGCTTGAGCCACATGTTGGGGTGTTGGTGCCTAGTGTCATAAATATATCAGGATGTCTCAAATTTGAATTTTGCATAATAGGGGTCCTTTACTGTATATAACAGATGAAGCATTTCCATTTCCAATCACTACATGAGAGTAAAAGAAAAATGTTTTCAAATGTCCTGCAGTATAAGTACACATTTCATAGTAGTGAGTGTAGCATCATTGTGTAATTTCATTTATAGTGCTTGAGCAGCAGAAGACAGCTATGCTATCTGCCACTGCTCATGCAAATTACCTGTTATTCTGCTGTTCACTCCAGGCAAACTGCTGCGGTTGTGGCACAAAACATGAAATCTCCCGCAGGTGACATAACTGCTGTGTTACTCCATTTGTTCTAATATAGTTGAAACTATTTATGTTGTAGAGACGTGATAAAAAGTTGAGCATAACATATGCAGGTCAGCAGGATTAAAATGAGTGTAAGCTGATGGCTGAGTGTAACACTGTCTGTTGGAATATACTCCATGACCCTGAAAATGATTAAGTAGGTGATGAAAACGAATGTTGCTTTCAAATGGTATTAAGTGTTTCCACTATTAGCTTTTCTTTCTTTTTATTTAACTTCAAAAGCCATCCAAGGTTACTGCCATTGATCTACAGTAAATACAGCCTTTGGGCTAAGCAACACATTCTTTTGTGGAAGTGAGCATGTGTGTGAAGACATGCCCAGGCAATCAGGCAATGAAAGGTAACACTTTGACGCCAATTAATGCGATCGCTCTCCGCCATCCTGTCAGAGCATCAGTCTCCTTCCAGCTGAGAACACAGTGACAAAAATAGAGGAGGATAAAATATAGTGTTACACTGATAGATCGATGGATTGATAGATGGAGACGGGTGGAGGAACTGAGGAGTGACAGATGAAAAGATAATGTGCAAGTGTGTGTGGTTAGAGGAAAGAGGCAGTGAAGTGCAGTAGAAGGAGGCCCTCAGGGAGATCACGGAGAAAATGGGGCTGGTTTCTACCGCATCACACAGTGCCATCTACTGGTCATCACTTGTATGTGAGATCACCAGCGCTGGACGTCTACTGCTATTCAGTGTAAACACAACAGCTACTCAGGGTTAACAGAGCAGAGGGCCTGAGGGTCATGAAAGACAGAGCTGGTGCACAGCGTTAATTATAATCAATAATCAACAATTCAATCGTAATAAAAACGCACCCTCTGAGCCCGAATCAGCCACGGGAGCCGTTCACTAACGGTCCTTGTTGTATCAGTCAGAAAGAAGCCTCCGTTCTTTCCTACTAGGGAGAAAAAAAGAGTTTCTCTCGTGATGAATAAAATGAATTTCACATCTAAATTTGGTGCAATGCTCCTCCATTGCTTGTTAAATTTTGGGTTGGGGCTTCAGATATTCCAACTAAATTAACTAAAAACTGAGCGCTACCGGAGGTCCTTCATACCCACGGCAATAAGACTTTACAACACATCAACATGACTGTAAAGCATGTTTATAGTGTGATGTGTGCTGTGCGGTGTCCATGTTTGCATGTATGTTATTTTTTATATTTTTTTGTTTTTTCTTTTTTTATTCGGCACTTTTGCACTTTATGTTTATGTTTATGTTTATGTTTATGTTGAGATATGTACATTTTTTCTTTTTTGTATATAATGTATAACATATTTTACTCTTTTTTTGTAACTATTGTAACTTTTTTTTTCTTTTTCTTATTTTTCCAACTGTTTCTCTGCTGCTTCTGGGTCACCAGAATTTCCCCACTGCGGGATAAATAAAGTCTTATCTATCTATCTATCTATCTAAAAAGAGGCAGAGACATTTTACAAACCCAGCAGCTGACTTCTACAAAGTGATTATAGCTGTGAGAATGGCTTTGTTGAACTTCCCTCTGTTTACAAGGCAAATGTCATCACTTTGTCTGTGCCTCTGCTGGAATCGTTGACCAGAGGGGAAACAAGAAATTGAAGAACCGCTGTGTACCCACCAGGACATATTACACACGTTCTAGAGTGAAAGCTGGCCCAAAGGTAGCTCCTATATTGTGCGTTGATGGGGCATGTGGATCAGGGTCTGACAAAAGTGTCATTGTGTGAGAAGGTGTTGGCTCATCATAGCACACACAGTCTTAAACCTCGTGGCTAGACTCTGAAGAACAAACCCACAGTGAAGCTTTTACCCCGAGCATAAATTTTGGATTGAGTGGCTAAAGTGTGAACTTGCCTGTGTGTGTGTGTGTGTATGTGTGTATGTGTGTGTGTTTTTGGCTCCGGGCGCCAGAGGAGCAGAGGGCAACTGGGAGACTGGGAGACCATCAGACTGTTTCCACAGCTGCCTACACAGACTCTGAGGGAGAGGGCACGAGAATGCGTGTAGCTGCACAGACGTGGAGGATTATTGAGTTCACGAGAATCCGAGGCAGCAAAGGATGTGAAAGTTTTATTTCTAAAACTACTTCTGAAGAACAAGTGTGTATTCGTCTAGTGTGATGTAAAGCACATATGCATTAAAACTGTCCTCCTGTTAATTTAATGTTAATGTTACAAGGGCTTTAACAGATGAATAGCAAAACAAGTGTTACAAATAAAGAGATGCATTTCAAGCAAGTAGTAAAAATGTGAAACGTGCAAAGAAACAACAACAAAAAAAAACTCACAGTAGTTTGTACTGGAAACACTGAACTAACAAGGTAATAAAAAACAAAATGACAAATTGTCGGACAAGGTAACAAACTTACGAGCACGTGTAGAGTTTGAACCAGGCATAGAAGAGCAATGTCAAGCTTGGTGAGTGTTTTTATGTATTGACCAGTCCAGGCATAAATGATTGTTACTGAATGATTGGTATCTGGGAAACCAGAAAGTGGGAGTGTCCTAATGGGCGAGGTCCAGATGAGTGACAGGAGAACCAGGAAATGAACACAATGATCACCACTTAAAGAACAAAGGCCACTCGTTGGAAGACAACGTCCTTCACATTCTGGACAGAGACGACAGGTGGTTAGAGAAGCATTACACGCACAGATAAACAGCCCGTCTCCCAACAGAGGTGGAGGCCTCAGGCGCATCTTGTCTCCCATCTACCAGGCTGCCCTTTCAACTATGTCCAGGAAGATCAAGACCACTTCACAAGTCCACGAAGGACACACTTAACAACCCTGTAATGGTTGGAGGAGGAGTCACCGTAGTTGAGAGTTCACACCTACTCAAGACCCTCAGTTGTTTGTTCACATAAAGAGCCCAATCTCCACAGGCCTGAAGTGAAACCTACAGTAACTGGAAGAAAGATCTGTGGAAAAGCTCAGTTGGTCATGGCTTTAAACCGTAACTCCATGTGAGTCCTTTCTTCATGAAATGCGCTTTAGAGGCGTGGAGACGGGAGGTGCGGCTCCAAACACTCAGACAGGGGAGTAAGTAATTTCTGAATGGTCTGAATGGTAACATGAACATTTACAGACACATTGCAGGGACCTCAGGGATTTGTTTTCACCTAAAAGGATTGTAATATGGAACTCAAATGGATGAATACAAACATTGCTAACACCGTGTTTAACTGTCAAATGGCTTCTTCTTGTGTGTAGCGTTATAGAGATAGAGAGAGACTTTAGTCAGTATAGTGTAAATGATACGTTACCCTCTTTGTCTTCCCTTCCTTTATCCCCTGTTCTGTACATACAACTGTAATTACAGTGCCTCCCTTCCCTTTTTAGCAGATAACACTTTCATAATGGCTCCCCAGAGAGCATCTATAAACCTAATTAGCTCTGGCTAAACGATCCTGTCTCTCCTCTCTCTGTGTCTTTCTCTCTTTGCTTCTTGTCCTCTATCTGTCTTGCTCTCTCTCTCTCCCGTTATTCTGTTTGTCTCTCTCCCGCTTATTTAGACAGCGTCTGCAGCAGCAGGTAGAGGGAGCCCTCCTATCAGTGTAAAACTTAGTAAGCCCCTCGGGAAATGAAAGCTGGGCTGGACACAGACCTGACAGAAAAAAACACTGAATGGCAATTTTGGCATGACTGGTGCTGTTGTTGTATTTGAGTGTGTGTGAGTGTGTGTTGTGTGCGAATCCAATCCCTCTGAGCTGTGTAAGCCCCCGAAATCGTGCTCTGATCTTCAGCTGAGCAGCTTGCTTATTTAATTCCCATTTGTTTGACTTAGAGAGATTAGCCATTAATTACTGGCGAGAGAACGCACACATACAGACACATACACACTACATGCAGATGTAATGAAGTGCAATTAAGCAGCGGTGATTACACCAGTCCTGCTACACAGGCCAAAAAGCCAAAGGTGCAGAAAGCTGAGGCAGCATCATCTAACAAGGCTTTGCACACATGGATGCAAAGACATAGACATGCACGCGCAAGCGGGGAAAGTTTTCTCTCAAAAGATGCTGAATTCGGACGGTTTTAGCTGAGTACAACATCACGCTCTCGCAAGGGATTTACACCAGAGAGACAGGCTGACCAAAGCCGAGCCAGGATGAAGAATATCACAAACACAAGACACCTGCGCCAGGGTTCATCAAACATCATGCTGAGCTTCAGTTCAACGAGCCCTAGACTATAATCAAGCTGCACAATTTTTTTTTCATCTTAATATTGGCTTTTTGGTTGGTTTTGGCTCTTGTTTTTTTTTCAGTTGCTATAGTTGCTATACAGTAGATGTAGACTGCTGGGAGACCTCCTTGATGCATTGACCTCCTCTATGTTCATCGTGTTTACTTCTGCTGTCCACTTTCATGCCGCTATTGTGTTGCATATCATCACTTGTCTTCTTTCAACCATAGTTGTGCGTCTCCCGCTCTGTCTCCTTCTCTTTGTACCTTTCTACAGGTACTGTCAGTCTCTAAGTCTTTCTTCCCCTCTTGTAGCTGCTTTTGCACAATAATAAATATTAATAATAAAGTGATATCTGAAAGTCATGTTTACGGAACTATGAGGCCAAAAATTGTTTATTTTCTAAGTGTACTTGCTGTACAGAGATAATAATATTGTGTCTATATGGTAATAAGCTCATTCAAGGGCTAATTGGTTAATCCTTTTTGTTTTAACAATCAGATGCATGAAACACAGGAATATCTGCCTGTTTCAGTTTACAGGCATCAGCTTTCATTAAGTTTGATGTTTCCTGTGTTTAGAAACTCAAGGTCAACGCTGCCAGCATTTGTCTTAAGAATAGAAATGATTCTCCACGCTTGTTTCAAATGGGATTTAACTGCCCCCCCCCCCCCCCCCCCCCCCTTGAAACAAATGGAATTTTATTCTTTCAGCATTTTGCTCCTTGCAGATAGATAAAGAGGAGGAAAAGAATATGTTTCTTTAACGGATTTGGGATCTTCCAGAGGGTGAGGAGAGTAGTGTAAATGTTGCTGCTTCCCTCTAGTGGATTCAGTGGACTGTGAAAAACATATAAAATAAAGAAGCCAAAGAGCCAGAAACTGTTGTTTATCTTTATTCTTTAAATTCACCAAGTTTTTCTGCATCCAACAGCATTCATAGTTGTAGTCAGTGTGATCTCATCAACATCCACGTCCTGATAGTATGACATCATCAGTGCCACTGTGATATCCTGGCATCACAACATGGCTCAAACGGCAGAAATAAAAACAACTGACGGCCAGTAAATTTCAGAGTCCATCATCTTTAAAAGCATCTCGCCGCTACCCGTGTAAAGCACAAACATTGCACAACAAGTTATAGCATAGACTCAAGTCCTTCGTTTTACCAACTAAAATCAAAACCCACCCACCCTTCCTTAATATGGAGATACATAAAATTATAAATAGAAACGGTTCTGTATTCAGCCACCAAGGGGATAAACAGAGCGTGATTCAAAATACAGTATCATGGTTGTTGCAAGTTCCAGCAATGACAATGATAAACACTAATAGCACCGTGTGCACTCATGCTGCTCAACTGCTGTAATACCGTACCGACGCTTTCTTTTTTCCAGTATCCACATGATATTTGTCATATGCAGGTGTAGATTTAGAAAAACAAGAACAACTTTTTTAGCAAATGTTCCAAGTAAAGGAAGACAACTTGTTATGTCTGCTGCGTTAGAAATGCAGGTATTGACAGATCTTAAATTTCCTTGAACGATACAGCAAACATGTTCTTGGCCCCTGCCTTAAGGATTAAATAATGTATAATTCAGATGGAAAACAATATTTCAACTTTTTAACTCTGATTATGACCATTTATATTTAGGTAAAAGTATCTTTACAATTTCATCCCATGCTCTAAAACAGCATTTTTGCATTTTCTTACATGGCTTGAATATAAAAGTGCTCATGTCATGATAAACTATGTGTACAGTTTTAGTTATCTTTACATTTCTACACTGCAGTCTCTTCCTCGCCTTTTCCTATTTAATATATTCTCGTTTGGTATCATTTGCCACTTTTGACACAGCACTGTACTGTATATCAGTTTTATGTCCACTTGTTGAAGTTATTTATATGGCTATAATTTCCTTTAATATCATCTAAATGATGAGGAGCCCAACATACAGTGTGCACACATATTTATAGTTCTCCTCAGAAAGAAACGAGGGTAAATATCATTTTGACTTTGACATTCTTGTCTAAAAATTGAAATTCTTTTGATTACTATGGCTACAGAGTTCAAACATAATGAATGTAAATGCAGGATTAGAGAAGGACAAATGCCTTCTTGCTGCTTGTTGATCCTAAATGCCCTCTTAACTGTTTTTAATATTCTACGTTAGCAGTAATATGAAATAAGATGATACCAAGAACTTTTAAGTTTTGAAAACAGTCTGTTGGAAATGCAGCAAAACTAAAAGGAAGGAAAATGGCATCAGAACAACATCAAGCTCCCTCCCAGACAACTTGCATAAATCTCTTCAATAAATCATCTGCTATTTACAGTAATACAATTAATCGTTACATATACGACTTATCCGAGTCCAGCAAGTCTTTTGAACAGTACTATACCATATTCCAGTGATCAAATACTGATTCCTCTTCTTCAATATCAAAAGAACCAATAGTCAAAGGTTCTTATACAGTAGACATCTTCAGGTAAAACAACTGTTTTTTTCCTAAGAATACTGGCGTGTTCACATAATTGTAACAGACCAGAGTCAAATCAAACTGAAATCTATTTTAACCCATTTAAGTTCATGATGAATGTACAGATTGGAATGTGGCTTTGTGACAAACAGAACAAAGAAGTAGAACACAAATCACAGAACTCAGTAAGGTTTCAGTATGAATATTTGACTCAGGTCTCCCTAATGGTTGATGGACAATAACATTGTAATTAGAGAGTCGACAGAACATAGTGACTAAATCTTTTCCATTGCTGAAATTGATGAAGGAAAATGGTAAAAGGAAGTAATTATTTTTAAAATACAGAAATGCCATCATAACCACAGACATCTAAGCCGCCACTTTGTCTGCTTCAAAGATTGTAATGTTTTTTTTGCCTTAAATTAAGGTGAGTGAACGCAAAACACTCACTACATCTTTTTGTACAGTAATCCATTGATAATAATCAACGCACAAAAGTAAAAAACAAAAGCACACAAATATCCAAAAACTGAAATTAAGACAGCTTAAGACGAGTTTCTTTTGTATTTTTTTTTTCATTTTTTCATACATTTTCCTCACTTAAGTTTAAAATACAGATATAACGAAGTTGTAGATGGTTTACATAGGAATTTGGATTCATCTAAATAAAAAGCACAGTTTTAAGTCAGTCCAGCTTTCCTGGCTTTACGATGGACCTTGGGGTCAAGTCCAGGATGGTCCAGTCCAGGAGGAGCAGATATTGGCCATGGCTGGGGCACTACTGTGCTCTGAATGTTTTGCTGCGTGCCATCGTGTGCTGGACAGATGGTTACTGTACAATGACTGCTGGGGAAAGAACTTGTCACACTGCATGCCACACTGTACTGTAGTCACCCTGTTCATCCACACCACATTTACTGTGTGTGATGCCAGGCAGGGAAGCACAGTACAGCTTAACGCAGCTCAGCTCAGCTTAGTTCAGTTCAGTTCAGTTCAGTTCAGCAGTGCGAGGAGCCTCTGGCTGTAGGGTGGTGGTTGGAACAGAAGAGGCAGTCCACATAGTGTCTAGGGGCCCAGGAGGGCCAGTGAGAGTCTGGGGGCTCAGGGAGCAGAATACAGAAAGAAAGAGAATTGCGGCTGATAATTTGCATTAGTAAAGGGACTTATTGTATGGAGCTCTGGTGAGGGTGACTTATAGAGTACAGGAGGACGACTTAAAGCTCAGGTGAACTGAAGGGGGGGCGGATGAAGGGCAGGTCTGCGACTGCTGCAGGTGATGTGGAGGGAAGAAGCAGTCCACAGGTGATGACCGGTAAGTCGGGGGAAAGACCAGGATGAGATGAAGGAGGGGTAGTAAAGCTCCAGAGAAGTTTTAATGACTGACTGACAAAGAGGCCCTCTGCCCACCCAAGGATATTCCTGAGGAACAGAAGATGACCACATACATCAAAGACCTGCTGATCATTATGCTTATATAGGTTTAGTGTTTGTCATTACTAGTGAATCAGTCAGGAGGCTATCGCAGTTCTTAGCTCCAAAAACAGAGCATTCTTTTATTTAAAGTTATTAAGCTATTAATATTCCGTATGACTTGTTCACTGTCTAAACTTGGCTGTCCTGTGAGCAACTAAGCTAAAATAAGAGGTTTGCTAACCAGTAGGAAACTGATTTGTCCCCTGTTCAGTAACTTTCTCTGATCAAAATGTTGAGAAGTGGTTCATAAAATGGCAGAACGTTGAGCCTTTAATCTTGTCAGCTGCTACTGTATAAACTCCATCTACATCACATATTTGCTAATTTACCAGCAGGATATTTGGAACGGTAAACAAACAACTAACAGCTAAACAAACTATCATAAAAATGATTGATCTGGTTTGAAGTAGCAGGTTTCTTTGTTATTTCTGTCCTAACACTAACACTGAACATCAGCAAAGCAATACAGTGACCCACCAAGCTTTCGGCAGTTTCTCTCTGTGTCACAGGCAGATGAATTCAGCAGATGGTTTCGAGGTGACGCGAGTTCTGCAGGAGGACGAGAAAAACTGTTCTCAGCTGATCATGTGTGAAACTGCGGGTCAGGGGAGGTCATTATAGGAAGTGTGTGTCTCACCGGCGTGTCGCTCCATTGTCTCGGCAGGTCTTCTGGCTCAGGCGGATAAGACATCCAGGATGGGCTTCGGTATGACGACGGCGGCGACATCACAAAGTAGTCCGAGTAACCCGGGCGGTTGGCTGATATGGCGTAGACCGCTGTGATTGGGTTTCCTGTGAGATGTAAACAAGGATTTATCCAATGGAGCCACTTCACATTTTGTCTCCTTTGAGGACCTTCACGTTCTGTCTTACCTGAGTAGGTGCTGATGGACTGATCGACAGTGACGGCTGGAAAGGGGGTCCTGGACAACGGCAGATAGGGGGCGCCATTGTGCTGCTGGGCCTGCAGGTCTGGGGCCTCTGACGCACGAGGCTTCAGACTAACATCAGGAGTGGAACTGTTCAAATAGAAGAGGAACCGATGTCAACATGATATACGGCCTCCTTAAAAAGAAGAGTTACACACAAGTTGATCTACAAACAAAGGTTCTGTTAAGTGGAAATTGGACTTGCTCCTCTTCCTGAGGATGTTTCACCAAAAGTCTTCAGTTCTGACTGACTTGTAGACTTTTCTCCAAGAGGAAAACCTAAAGTGTAACAGTATTTACTACTGTCTGTGGAGATTCTCATTACTTATTATTTATTCTCATTACAGTATTTACTACTGAATGTTCCATAGTTTTGATGTAAAATTAAATTCAGCAAAAGCTGTTATAACAGGACTGTCTCTGTCTATTTCAAATCTTGTTACAATATTATTGTTTTTTCTTTCCACCAGAACTTAGAGTTTCTTCTTGTAAGTACATCACAGCTGGAAGCAGTGGGAGATGTTTTGCGTATCTGTCCACTAGATGGCGACCACGTCCTTCAACAGCTGAACAGTCAGTTGCTCCGCAGTGGTAAAGTGCCCAGCAACAGCATTTAAATAAGGATGCTGTTGGGTTCAAGTGATGCAGACTAACATATGGGTCTGAGCGAGGAGTGAGTGGTATGGAGTGAGAGTGGATGAGGAGGGCCATCAATTCACAAATGAGGCTGATTAGCATTCGGTATCCTCCCTCTGCATCCTCCCTAACAGTTATTTATATTTCCAATGCACACTGCTTTTTGATTTGCTGTGGCGTCATGATGATTTGATTTGAAATCCTATAGCATATGTCTCCCATACATCCCATGTAGATCTGGTTCATTTAGTCTCTGAACAGGCTTTGATTTTGGAGCCACAGCTGCTACCTAAGATAGGAGGGTACTTACCATTCTTTGTTATTATTATTATTATTTGTTAAAAGTGTGATGGTACCGTCGTATAGAGGTTCCAGGTGGTGGTCCTGGTCTTGAGGGAATCAGGGGAGGGGGAGAACCAATGCCCATATCAGGAAGCTGGGTGAACCGGAACCCCTACAAGAACAACAAAGGTCATTTACACATGAACTTAACATCTGAACCCCACAAATAATGAGAGGAAATGCACAATACAAGCTTGATTCCCAGCTGAAAGTCCTGAAAGGACTAAAGAATCAGATGTCTGTGTGAGTGGAGAAGAACATGGAGGATGTAACTCAACTAATACTAATTCGAACTGCGTGAGGCAACTTTGTTGGTGGGTGTTCAGTCTTTTTAATCTCTGTAAAGCTTCTCTCTTGCTCATTAGTGGCAGCTTTTCTCAACGCTTAGACTCAAACATCTAGCTAATCTATCTATATTTATAAATGTATAATAAAATTTTTATTTAACCAGTTTGCACATAATATACATACATAACATTATTTCAAGACATGCTGGTAGAACTGGTAATTAGAAACATTGTTTTGTTTGGACACCGCCATACCTTAATCTTCATGATCAGGTCTTAAATTTATATCTAAATGTTAAGTAGATGACAGATAAATCTAATCCATCTAATCTAATCCAAAAAATGTGAACAGTTTCTGTTCAAATGTGCCGTGTATGGTCACACGGTGCGCAGACTGGTGGGGATTGATGCTAGACTGAGCAGACCAATACTGAACCCTTGTTTTTGTGCCGCATACAGTAACCAAAAACTTTATTAAACAATGTTTATAAGGCTAATGAGCACAGTGGAAAGTGTGATGAACAAAATGCAGGTGCCACACCATGTGCAACACACACTGTTATGCACAATCTGGACAAAAGGTAGAGCGAGTTATATGTCCGGGTTTAGAAATACAGACTTAAGTAATCAGTTTATTTTCATAGGTATCCAACTAAATAACAATTTGTTTATTATAACAACATCACAAATTCCAATTTTGTCCATAATAATCCAAGTAGACACATTTCTTTGTCCATCTTTTCAGATGATTAGTCTTGTCCTCAGTGCTGTGGCACCACAGGTAAAATTCCATTATCTTCTATTATGCTGAATTGGAGGTGGATAAGCGAGACAACTCAAGTCCTGAACAAATGTCAGCAGACTCTGATAGCTGAGCTTTTAACCTTTGTGTAGTGCTTACTGGTTTGGGCAGGCTACACTGATGCATGTCCTCGTATCCTGTGCTTCTCTGCCTGCCTCCACACGGATGGTTCATGGTTCCTGGGGCACTGGTCACCCCATCGCTGTAGTGGCTGGTGTGAGAAGGATTGTATGCACTGTGGGCATGGTGGTGGTGATGGCGGTGGCTGCTAATAAGAGACAAGAAATTGAACAAGTTAAAGAATCTGTTTTACACTGAGTAAATGTAGCCTGCTTTCTGAAAAACAGCTTGGGAGTGGGATGCTTTCAAAGCACTGTTGGACTGTGTGTCAGAGCAACTCTCTCTTTTCTTTCCTACACAAAACTGTAAATCATGCAGATGTTCTAAGAAATAAATAAACTGCAAAAAAAAGAATTTACTTAGTTGGAGGGGAAGGTGGGTCGTGGTCCGGAGGTGCCAAGCTGAATGCGTTGCCTAGCAACATGTGCATCTGCGTGCGGACCTCGTCAATGGACGGCTGAGAGCTGAGTGTGGAGGAGTCCGAGCCACAGTGCGCTTTCACCCCCAAGCTGCTGTTCCCGGTGCCAGTGGATCCGCCTCCAAAACCCAGAGAGCTCATCAGACGGTCAACATTGGTCTCCTCAAATGGTTCCGGCTCTCCCTGTAAAGGAAGCAGGCACATCGAATAAAAAAGAGAAAGAAAATATCATAATGTAGAAGCCCAATGTAGCCTTCATGTAGTTTAAGGACTCCATGAACAATAACATGCAATATCTTATGCATCACCGAACTCTTTGTTCTCGATTTTTACAGTCCCAGTGTTTATAATATACAGTATATGGTACCTGGAGTAGAATAAGTCAAGCTAGCACTGACTAGCACTGCTTATACTTGCACACAATGGATACAAATATCGAAGGTCAGCCGCATCCCTTTCACAACACAATTCTGTGGATTAATGAAATTAACTAATAAAAATTTATATTGCACAGTTTGCCAAAATACTTTGTAACTATGACGTTACACGTACAAGTAGCTGGGAAAACTATAACTACAGTATGTACTGTAACGCTCATGTTGTAGGGAGGATACAGGAATAAGGCTGAAAAAAAATGTTAATAACTAAGTGTGTTTAGTAATTATAGATTTTGTAAACTTATTTATAGAAAATACTTTTACTATGAATTGAACCAACTCCTTTGACACGTAAAATTACATAAGCGTCAGTAACTCATTCGTTTTCCGATAAATGACCTTGGACAAGAGAACAGTATAATATGACACAATCTTATTATATCATCTTAACAGGATTTTACTGAACATAATAAATATTACACATTGTTTACACACAAACCAGAAGCAGACCAATTATCAG
This sequence comes from Macropodus opercularis, assembly GCA_030770545.1. Classification (NCBI taxonomy): domain Eukaryota; kingdom Metazoa; phylum Chordata; class Actinopteri; order Anabantiformes; family Osphronemidae; genus Macropodus; species Macropodus opercularis. Next base: position 3,212,668 of record CM061094.1, on the reverse strand, counting down.
CCCAAATGAGCACAGACACATACTGTAGCACACGCGCACTCCTTTTAGGAGTCGTTTACGCCAGGCAGAGCTGATAAGATACAAAGATACATACCTACTGTTCACAAAAACATCCCTGTGCTGTACCAAACAGTTTGGTGCATCCAAAGCTATTAACCGCTATCAAACCTCCCATCTGAATCCTTGAATAGGCTATAATCATATTCAGAGTCATTGACATTCAGCTAGGTAGCACAGTTGATGCTGTTACTGCAGCACAGGCAGAAGAGCAGCATGAAGAGCTTTCCCTCCCTCTCTCTCAATCAGGCCTCATTTTATTTTATTCTCTCTCCATCTTTCTTCTTTTCTTTACGTTTTGCTATGGTTCAGTCATTTCTAATTCTTTGGTCATTTCCCTTATTCTCTTTTTTATACTTCCTGTGCCTGTGTCTTTTTCTTTGTTAGCTGCAAGATTATAAATTTCACCAAAGGGTACGTTGTTAATTTTCTACGTGTGACTCATTGTATCAGAATTACAGTAAAGATAGGGAAGAATGGCTTAAAGTGAGAAATGCTGTCAGAAGATTATTTTATTAGTTGGACAAATTGGCAGAGCTTTAGTTTGCCACAGCCATCATGTGGCCCACTTGGAGGTGAATTAATCTATAGTTCAATAATTTCTCTCTATGAAGGACCTGGTCAGAGGTCAGACCTTAGAATAAGTAAACTGTATGACAAAATCAAACTTCAGATTTCTATGGTCCTGCTGTTGGATTTCTCGAGCAATAAAAGCTCCACATCTTCTATTCACAGACCTCTGGCCATGTATAAAACTTAGGGAGGGTAGAATATTAGCAGAAGAAATTCTTGCATGTGAAATCAGAAGCACTCCCCCACCCCCACCCTGGCCTTATTACTGGCTGTGCGTGTGATCAAACTGAAGATGATTTATTGATGGTTTTCTTAATCTAGTTACTCACATCGTATCCATTGTTGCGGATGCCCCTTCTGGACCTTTCTCTCAGCACCAGGAGGTCCATCTCTGTCTCCACTGGGCTCGGGCTGCTCAGGGACTGTCTGCTCCAGTAGGTGGGTTCCCGTGGGTGGGAGTACCTGGCGGACAGGTGTAAGAAAAGCCTTCCTTAACACACAGTAATAAAACTCTGAAGCCAAAGAAGGGGAGTTTTAATGTTTAAAAAAAACCAAGTAAAGATTAAGGTCAAGTCAAGGGTTTAGGTCACGTTTAATAAATATGTGGCTCGGCCTATATTTTAATAATTAAAATCTAGATAAATAATGTCACAGAAAATACGCGATCGAATTAATCATTAGACCATACTAAATGCAACAGGACACATAAATCATGTTATTACAGGGCACTGTACCCTAAAAGGGGCTGTTGTGCAACAGCCCGGACACACTGGCAGGAGTGGAGATATCAGGACACAGTAAAAAAGCTATTTAACAAGGTGATGAACATTTTAACAGAGATGCCATATTCCGGTAATTTGAGTTTCAGTCATTACAATACGTGTAAAAACCAGATTTGCGTACTGTGACAAGTTTTTTCTTTGTTCTATTCCAAGTGACCAAAATAAATAGATTAATGAGTGTAAAGGCGGAATATAGGCAATGACAAAGAGAAGTAACAGGAACTATGAAGGGTAAAATATTAATGTACCAAAGTCATTCAACACTCAATGCTTCTGTGTTGCTTAGCAACTACAGCTGCAGGTCTACAGTAGATCCACAGTTATTTGTGAAAAAAAATTATCTAATATTTTACATATTTAGTAAAAACTCCAATCATCCAAAAACAATTTCATGATACATTCAGAGTATGAGTCAGTTGTAAAGCACTTAGTTGAATTATTTGCTTCTTGAACGATGATGAAATGAAAGAGAACAAACACACAATCACGGTATCAATAATGAAATGGCCCTGTGCTTCGATGCTGACATCTAATCTTCGACCTCTGTGATTGTCAAACATTTTTATATGACCGCCAGGATTTGTATGATTTGTTTAACCCTCTGCAGTGAGCACGAGTTAGGGCCGTAGGCTGATTTATTTAGAAACACAGTTCAGGATGGCGTCCATCTCAACATACTCAAACTAAATCCTACTTTTCATGTATTCGTTCTCCCTCACCTCTTGTGACATCCTGCAAACGAGGCCCTCTTCTCCTCGGCAGTCATTGGTTCCTTGCCCCCGTTGTGCCGACTGTGCCTGGTTTCGCGATGACTGTAACCATGGCTGCCGCTCTCAGACAGCGAGAACTCCCCGTAGCCCTTCCTCCGGGCCTTCTGGCGCAGTTTGTTCCTGTAGTGCTCAATGTCGGATTTTTGCTTCAACCCACCATGGTTTGCCTGCAAACAATAAATATAGTACTTTTCTTGGATCTGTCTGCTTAGGGGCAACAACTGATATTTTTCATAGTGAATTGTTCATTTATTTATTTAATTTCTTTTTTACCTTTTAGGCTTTTCTTGTGGTACAACAGTAATGTGAGTAATGTGTTTTAACAAACATTCCCTCCAGCTCGATAATCACAGAGCGTGTCATGCCCTAAACACGATACTTTCTGCTCCAATCAATGGCAGATGAAGTGGAAAACCAGATAGCCCCAAAGAGGATTTTCTAGTCTCCTGGTTACCAGATTGAGACTTGAATTTAGCATTAGCCTGTGTATTGACGTCTCAGTTGCAAAGAGGTTGAAGTGGAATCAGAAGGAATATGAGCGAAAGAGCAAGTTTGGTGAAGTATTAGACAGTAGAGAGGCGGCGTGTTAATAGCAGCAAAAGGGAAACTCTGTGCAACGAGTCCCAGAGGTAATGTTATGATAATCCTACAACACGGGAAGGGCAGGATAACAGGCAGCTGAAACCAAAGCACGGCAAATTAATTTATAGGCTTTTTTGGCTTCTACAAACACAATGTTACACTATTGGCTATTGGATATTTGTCTATACAACTGACCATATAACCCACCCATTATTTATTACTCTAATTCATCTACACATTGCTCCTAGATGTTATTATTTTTCAGATATTTCTCTCAACAATTAAATTTGGCTAATTCAACCAGGTATCCACCGCACATTCTGTTGGATGTGTGAGTGGATGTAACAACAATATTAAAAGCTGATAAACACTGAAAAGCATTAGTGTTTTTAATCATAATTTTCAGATTAGCTGAGTTACTGTATAACACTACTTTTCCATCAGTCTGGCAATTAATATTGTGTTATTTTGTAGCAGTTCTGTTGGGAATCTCATAAAGAATAAACAAGTACCATAAACTTGAATTTTCCTGCCTACACCACAGTGACCAGCAAACGTTGTTGTGCGACATGTATCTGTGTGCCTCATGATGATGATGTGCTATCTAACACTGCAGACTGATACCGTGCAGCCTGCTTGGACCAAATCAATAAGAAAAGACTGGAAAACACAAAACCTAATACCAGACAATGACCGTAACAGCCTGACCTCACAGTGTGAGTGAAGAGAGCCTTGAAATTGAGTGCACTTGGATCTGAGATCTATTTTGGATCTATTTTGCAACTTCAATCACGTAAATATCGTATTTGGGAGCTCATGTCAAAAGTCCCTCTGTGTTACAGCAGCATGAACACTCCCTCCAGACTCACCTCCCCGTTGACGATCACAGAGTCCTGGCTGTGAGAGGAGGAGGAAGGGTAGGAGTAAGTTGGCTGGGCTGTCATGGGCTTAATGGTGATGAGACGCAGCGAGCCCGAATGATCTTCGTACGGGTCTGAGGAGGAGACAAGGACAAACAGGAAATTATCGCACAACGTAGCCATATTTCAGACAGTGATCTTGCTCGGCCTAGAGTCTAACTGCTATTCAGTAAATGAAGGCTTTTAAATGTATGTATGAGTCTTGGGCATACTGTACAGTAAATTGAATTTTCTGCATCAAATGAGAGCCCTAGACTTAAAATTGGTGTCCTGTCCTCTGTTGGAGTGCATTTAAAGGATTACAGCTACATTTTGGGAAATGTGGCTATTTGCATTCTGGTAGAGGATTATGTAACGAGATGAATCCCCTGTCATGTCTGTGTGGTAAATATGAAACTCGAGCCAAAAGCCAGTTGGCTTTGCTTCGTACAAAGACTGCAAACAATGGCAGCAAGCCTGTCTTTAACATCCAGTAACATCCACCTACTGTATCAACACCTCGAAAGCCCATTAATTGATTCATCTGAAGTCTAATCTGTACACAAGTGTGTGTAATGGTGGTGCATGCAGAACCAGCTGAGCAGCTGCCAGCAGATTGTACTGACAGTTGACATCAGTGTTAACTGATTGGTGTCTTGTCCTGAGCATTTCTGGCTTAACAATATGGTTTTTTAGTGGTGAAGGGACAATGAAAAAAGTGTTCAGAGGATATATGTTCGTGACATTGGTGTAAATTGATAGTGTGCAATCAAGCATTATGCTTCTCACAACCTGAGTGGTTCAGAAATGGATCTTTAATGGACAACAGGGCCTGTTCAGCGGACCAGCTATCTGCCAGCGTGCGGACAGGGGACGTTGGGTCCCACGCTGTGATGAATGTGGTGAGGACGTGCTTGATGATAGCTTGTTATAACTAGGTGCAGACGGGGGGGGACCATTCAACTTGTGGAACACTCTGAGGAAGACGGATGAGATCTGTGGTACAGTAGCAGAGGGCCCCATTTGGAGTTGTTAGGAACTCTCCAACTCTTTACTTGCGGCAAAATATAGAAGTGGGGACTTGGCAAGCCCACAGTCAACTCCAGGCTTTTGTTTACATCAAGCTTCAGTCTGATGTGATCTGTGATGCAGCGTTTCTTTAACTGACTCATAGTTGTCCTTTATGAGACACAGGACAGTTGATAAGGGGGCGGCTGTGGTGCATTTATTCGTTTTCGCGCTTAAATTCTCCGTACCGCGCTTTCATACACTCCCAAATTTACAGTCTGAAGATTTTTTGTCGCCACGTCAACTGAAAATGTTTGACTCACTTTAATGAATTAGAAATTGTGTTAGTGTGTCCCATGGCTCTCTCCCTCTCTCTCTCGCTCTCTCTCTGTGGAGTCTTAAAGTATGCATGGAGCTCATCATCTGAATTGTACAGTACATGCAGTGCTGTATTTATGTGCAGCAGATGGACAGTGAGTGTTGTGCTCTACTGAGTCCACTGTGACTCACTGTATGCCTGACATCATATGGCAGTCTGCTTTGTTGTAGGCCTACAACAGTCTGCCATTAACTCAGCTCCAAACATTCATCCTGCATCTCGGCCCGTTTCATTTGTTGCTGTCGCGCTGCCCATCAGACCGTGACGGTTAAGGTCAGGGCCAGTGTCACAAGCAGGAGATGCTGTGAACTGGATTAGAAACCACGACAGTAAACATAAACACTGAAATCAGACTGCTGCCATAACAGTGTGATGCAATTTGTACTATGATCACAGCAGACACTGAATTTGTACAAACAATCACTTGTTGCTATACTATTTGCTCACTGGCCACTTTATTAGGAACAAGTGCACTGCATATTATTTTGGCTCAAGGAATTTTATTTCACGCATATTTTACTGATCCTTCTGTGTTTTATTCGACTTTATGTGCAGTTATTCTTCTCTGAATTGCACCTCCATATTTCTTGTTAGATTTATAGTCATTTATTTTTGTCAATGAAGTAGGGCCTATTATCCGTCCTTCTCTTATTTCTGAAAACGATTTATGTCCATCTCAAGCTTGTTCTGAACAGTAATGAGAAAAGGAAAGTGAAATTGAAATGACTCATCCTCTTCTGCTCTCCTTGGGGTATTCATTCATTCACAGGTTTTGCAGATTAAATTGTGCTGGCTACAATCTGTGTTTTATCTTTGATCATTGGAACATTGACTGTGTGTTTATGCTGAATACTGTGAGGTGTAGTACTATTTTAACGAAACCACTACGTTTGAACCAAATCAAACCCATTTCAAAACATAAATGGAGTTTGTTTGTTGTTGTGATGGTGCCACAGCTGTGAACATGTGTTTAGAGACTCTCGTATGAGCTGTATAAGATTAATATCAGATAGCTAATATGGTCTTATTGGATGTGTCCTTTATTTCTGAGCTCTGCCAAACTGATCAGCATGAAAGAGGCTTTTTGTTTTTTCAGCTGGTGGAAACTGTGATCGATGAGCCGCCAGGTATTGTCTAGATTTCCTGCTTGCTCAGCTCCGTAGGAATAGAATGGCTAGTGATTTGAGCGACATATTGATCATGTTTTCTGCAGTGGCGAGCTCTGGTTCGTTTGACGTTTTTTGTAAGTTTAATTTAAAACTATTGCCTCTGAATCCTGAAACTGAAGAGGCGATGTTCTATAGGTTTATAATTTTGTCTAATCAATTAAAGAAGGAAGAATTTCAACTTTACTTGTAAATTTATAGTATTGTAATTTATTCCAATTTCATAACCGCTATAAGGGCACTACATGGCAAAGTGGATTCTCTTTCATGCATACAGTACTGGCTAATCAAGAAATCAATAATAAAAACCTATAAATGTGTGTTTTGTGTTCTAACTCTATGATTACGCCAGGATTGCTACCAAATATTGTCCGTCTGCTCGCCCTCACTCACACACACTCGTACTGGAAGCTGGCATTAGGTTTCCATGGTCTCCAAATCCATCTCTGGTGGTCTTACAAGTTTAAGCAACCTGTTCATGACATCGATATGAGGTCTCAACTTGGTTGCTGCAGACTCAATATTACAGATGCCTGTAGGCCCAAACTATGTGCGACTCCTTTGAAAGTAGGGAATGACAGCAACTTGTGCGAGTGTCCATAATTTCACGATCGCGCCGGTCGTGTTGGGGTCATACTAAGGTCGCATCAGGGTCGCAGTTTGGTGTAAACAGACATTATTCTGCCCTCCTAATATTCTAGCTACAACACAAAGCATACATCTAGAACACATATGGCATCGCTCACCAAGTGATTAGTAAAACATTAATACATGTTACAGCTAATAACATCTAAAAAGACTAATGCTGAATAGATTTACTGACATCTTTAATAGTGACCTTCCACTGGTTTGCCAGTTCAGTGCTTGTACGGCAGAGTAAAGATGCTTTGCTTTAAATTATATGCTAATAGCTGCACAGTGCATAGCTCCCCTTGTATTTGTTGGGCTAAGAACACCTCTGAGTTGCACGCAGTTAGTGGTTAGTCATTTTTCAAATATGCAAACCATATGCTGTGGGTTGCACAGATTTGAATCATACCTAAGGTGACAGTATGCTGGCACATATCTGTTTTTTTTTTATATAACCTGATGCTTAAGAAATATATACTCTAGAAAGTGCTGGCTTTAATCATCTAGGTGTCAGCTGAGAACAACTGAAATACACAAATACAAAAACCTCAAATGCCACTTGTAATTTGACTAGCGTACTAGTATCCAGTGTGCGTCTGTGTATGTGTAAATAAAAAGACACGTGAGTGTATGCTGTCACAGACATGACGCAGTGGCAGCGTGAGTCACTTTATGTGTGAGTTGCACTTCATTATCTCTTTAATTGTCATGTGCACATGAGTTAGGTGAGTGTGTCTGTGTGTTATTATGCTTTTTGGTGACAAACACCTTGCAAAGTGATGATGACTATATCACTGTGACTACGTGGTGAGTAGAATCATAAGGTGAAGCTGATGTTCTTTATCTGTCTGTTTATCTATTCGTTGTCCTCCTCTCAATATCTTTTTAGATCTCCACTCCTTTGTCTTGTCCCCTCCGGCAAGCCTTCCCTATCCTTCCTTCTTTTAATACCCTTTCTCCTTCCTGTCCTTCTCACCGTTGGCGCTCCTCTTGTGCAGCTCCTCCTTGCCGTTCTTGCTGCTGCTGCCTGTGGCCGTCCTTCGGGCTGACGAGCTCTTGCTGGTGTTCAGCTTCCCGGAGCCGTTACTTGACACTGAGCCCTCCTCTTCACTTGGCAACCGCCTGTAGTAGCCATGGCAACAGAGAGAGGTGAGGAGGAGAAGAGAGGGGAGGGCTTGTGAGTCTCAGCATACATACAAACAGAATATAATCTGACAACACAAAACCTTTATTTAAAAATAGCATTAATAAAGCATTAGAATGGGTCTCTTTTTTGTTGTTACCCCACACTATATCAATATTGTCTAACCCCTAACAACGAGTTACAGTATCGTAACTTGTCCCGATCCTCAGGGCTTTTAGTGAGAGCTACTGTAGCTTCTTTTTTTCTATTTAGCTCAGCAAACACGGCAAGCAGTAAACAAAACGCTTGCTCCAGTGGGATTTGTTGGGTTTTCTGTATTTTTGAATTCTGTAGGTGAACCTTACTTTTTAAAGTGCTTTGACATAACCTGTGTAGTGAATTGGCGAAATACAAATACACACTGACGATCTAGTCCAAGACAAACTGTAAATCCTTCCTACATACAGTGGGCTTTGTGCTCTCTTTGACAGCATTTAACTTTTTGTCGTGGTCCTTTCGAATCCTTTAAGCTTTGGTCATCTTATAAACGCATCACCTGTTCTTTTTTTTATTGCCTATTACTTTCTAATACAGACGGTTACAAGGGCGACAATTAGATATTAAAGGTGATATCATGAATCTGCCGGTTCTGTCCCAGGTGGTCAGACAATTAAATGACCGTAAGCAGTGATGCAATTGTGTTTTATAAAACCTGACTTGATTTGGCCACCAGGGACACAATATTATGTGTGTACTGTTTATGTCTTTGCCGTATTTTGGGAGTATATATTATAATATATATACTATAACTATAATAAACTGGTTGCACTTGTTGAATGTTTATCAAGGTAATGTTGTAATCACATAGACATTTTATTAGGACTTTTGTTCTCTTTTGTTTTTTTCTTTTGTTCTCTTCTTGTCGTTGAGTCATTGTGTGTTAAATGCAGAATAAATAAAAGACAAGTAGAACGGAAACAATGCTAATGTTGTTGGGCAGGCAGCTCAACAGCCAATGACCTTGTTTGCTACCGCTCAGTGTACAGCACATGTATGCGCAAGTTTCACACACATACAGTTGTGTCTGTCTATAGTTGTGATGATACACTTTGACAAGGTGCATCACCTAGCCCTCTAACCTAACTTCGACTGTTAAAGACCTACTGTAACCACACACATCAGACACGTTCTGTAAACCACGTGCTCACTGAAACACAAAAACAACACACTAACAACCTTGAGGCGCATAAGTCACAGTGGTTACACATTGTGACAGGCCTGTCTACAGGTGGTGTAGGATGCACAGATCAGCGAGACCGGACATTACAGAGCCACAGGCGAGGCTAACAACACACACATACACACAGTCGTTGGCTGGCCAAGTCACAGTCAAACTCATGCGGTATTAAGCAAAGCGCCTGAGGGATGCAGGGAGAAATGTGGTGTGTGTTCCATATAAATCTGCTGGGGAAGGTCAGAGAAAGGAGCAGCAGAATCAATAATCACAGCGTTGGAAAGTCATGTTCCTCTCACTGCCTCTCTTGCTTCTTTGTGCCTCACATATTGTAGCTCTCTGGAGGACGCAGTGTGCAGAAAAAATACTCTCTCTATGAATCAGTCCTTCCCCTGTGGTTAGCATTCAGTCTGCATCCTTTCCTTTCATCAGAAAACAGACGACCTGCAGCTCGAATGATTGTTCTTGTTTCAGCTTAACATAGTTCTGATCACGTCCTTCCTACTGAGGCCAGCGAGCGGCTGAGTCTTCAAAAGCAACAAACAATATTACAGTTCAGAAAAACGCAAAGTGTTTCTTGTAAAATAAATAAATGTTTAACAAATTTTTATTTAACAATAATAATTTTAATAAAAGGTTTGTGAGTTTTCATAAATGTTTTTTCAGTGTAAAAAGATCTCTGTATAAGAGAAATTAATGACAATTTTGTTGAGTATTATATGTTATAATTTGTAAATATGGAAGAATCTTTACTGCATCATGAGTATAATACTGTATGCACTTAGTGGATATGTTTTGTGTGTGCCATGTTTTACTATGTGTTCATATTCTGCAGGCAGAAGTACTGTCAGACCAGCTATGTTTGCAATATTTATTTGAAAGAAGAGAAGGTGGTTTATGATTGATGGTTCCTTCATCTGCTGCCCCCCTTTGCCTTCTATCAACTTATTTTAACATTTTTAAGACATTCTTAATGGTGGTAATGACAAGAATAATGAATATCACAGCATAACATTATTATTATTACACATATTTTGCCACAGTGCATTTTTACACTTATTAGGAGTCTTTGTGTGAATGGATATGCATGATATTACGCCTAAAATCCAGGATCATAGTGGTTATGCTTGTTTTTATGCTAATAGCTTAGGAAGCTAAAGCCACATTTAATAGGTGTGACCTGCTAGTGCATTCAACAAGTTGTAATCTTATCCTCAGAGTAAACTGCTGTGCATATACTGTGTAGTACTGTGTACAGAGTTACGGTATCTACTGTATATACAGTAGGGGATACTGAATGAGGGGATTTATTATTAGAGGAACTATTATATTATTTCAAGCTTTGGTTCATCGAGCAGTGTTCTGTGTTCAGCTGATGTTATAAATTCCAAGAATAATCACATTGTGCTTTGCTGTTATGGTGCTAAGTCTTCGCTCTCATCCCACTAAACCCGGGTAAATGATAAAATATTGCCTTGTTTTCTAATTAGTGTCCACCCAGGTGGTGGAATAACCTATAGCTTCCCATACGATGAGTCATTTCTGTGCATGGATACAAGTTAGTAAAGCTGATTATCACACTATGGCAGCTCCTTACAATATCATCAGTGTCACACTGAATGGTTCCCTCTAGCATGACTGTAGCCAGGGTTATAAATATACATGTTCAAAGCACAACTAATCCCATCTCCATTTCCTTTTCATTTCTAAGGCTTTTTTTGGTGGTGGGGGGGTGATTTGCATATCATTTATGACTGTGTGCTCCCTTAAGGAGAGACATTATCATAGAATGCGGGGATGTGGGAGGTTGTAGCAGAGCTTGTAGTGTCTGAGGACAGAAAAGTTTTTTAAAGGAGGTTTTTTTTAAAGGGTTTGTCATAATTCCAGCGTAAACGTTGTCACATAAAAAAGAGACCATAACCCACGATCATAGAAACTATGATTACAAATGATATACTCACTGCTACTTAAAAAGAGAAGGCAATAACAAGTGCTCTACTTTTTTGACTTTTTCTTCCTGTGAAACTTAAGTAAAGTGTTAAAACTAGTGCTTCCCAGTAGACTTTTTTGTTCTAGGTCAAAAGGTCATCAGCCTAGTTACTGTAGAAATACAACACACATTTGTTGCCTGTGTGTCCTTGTATATAAGTATATGTGATATGTTTATTATTCTTTTTCTCTGAAAGTTAGAGAGAGAAACTATCTATTCCATATCTCCCACATATTTTGAAATGTGTGGGTGAGACCGGAGGCTTGCGTCATTAATGTGCAGTGTGCATATAAATTCCAGTACTGGAAATTTTGCTAATGAGAATGTCTTTCCTTATTGAAAATGACATTTGTACATCATTCATTAGACATAACGAGGTGAATGTGGGAAGCTAAATGTTACAGTATTTTCCACTCTTGTTTATAGTAATAGACCAGTTCTGCACAACAGACAGTATATAAAACAATAAAACAAAATAATCAAACACAAAAGGAAATGCAAAAATCTGTTGACCTTTAATTGTATTCTTCAACAAACCTAGTAATAACTGATAAGAATTCACTGGCAATGAACCGTGCAACAGCTGTGTTTACTGAACTTAAAACATAGTCCTTCGCTTAATTGTGTGCAATTTCAAGAAGTAAAATTAGCCGATATCAATTTCATTTTGAAAAAGATTTTTATTTTAGCCCTTTTTATCAAGCTGCAGAATGCCTTGCGAATGTTGAATCTTGTTGATCATCCCTTTTTTTCTTTTTACCTATGATTTCAGGTTTCAGACCCGAAGTAATTAAAAGTCTGTTCCAAACTTTAATTAGATGTTGATCAGACTGAATTAGATTTATACATTTATATTAATTCTCCTTTGTCACTGGAAATGCCCCCACAGGTTTAGGCCGTTAACAGCCCAGAAACACTGCACCAATAGTTTCTTTTTGCTTAAAAGCTTCTTTAACGTGGCCATGGTCTTCTTACTTCTAGTAAGCACACACTGATGTCAAACTCAGCGCTGTTGAAATCCATCCTCGTGAAACCCTACGGTAGCGCTTTACCGCATGCTAATTTTCATCTGTTTTCTCAAAACTTGCTCCTTGTTAACGCTCGACTTATCTTCAGATCATGTCAATCTGTCAGAGTCTGCACTGCTTACTGTGGGCTTTTTCCTGGCTTAACACCGCAATGCACAAACAAACACTGATATCTGGCCCCGGCTGAAAAGCTCAGGATTTTTAATCACTGGCTTGCTCACTCACTGAAACAGCTGCTTGAGATCTTTACGGGTTCCACGTCACAAGGCTACCAGCTGGAAACAATATGTCTGGTCACGTAAGCATTTTATTGACTTGTCAAAATATAATTAGGTAAGATTAAGGTAAGATTTTCTCAAAATAATAACAATCACAAGTCCAAACTCTGATGCACATAACTGGGATTTGAATCTATTAATTCATTATGTTTAAAAGCTCAGATTTTACACATTGCTTCACGTTGCAGAGAACTTAATAAAGGTAATGATTACGTTTCAGTTACATTGTAGCCTAAGTCGGTCAACTATCTTACCCTCCTTTGTGTATGTCAGCAGATGGAGGCCTCTTATTGTTGGTCCCATCCTGGTGACCCTTCTTGTCCAAAGACAGTGACAGTGGAGCATCTCGTACAGGCAAACCCAGCACTAGCGTCTCCTTAGTGACAGAGATGGCTTCATCGGTCCGACCCATATGCTTTTTGGCGTAATCAAAGCCTTGGACAGGCTACAAAAAAAGGATAAAAAATACAAATGTTCAGAAACACAACACAGAGTCTCTTGCACCTTTGAGGTTAGGTTTGCTGGACTGATAGTCCAAAAAGAACACAACGCATAACGCACATGCAAAAAGGCAACACAAGCATCTTTATTACATAGAACAGGCTGAATGAAAATGAAATACTGTAAGCTAATGTAATTTACAACCCACAGTAATGAGAAATGAGTGATAGAGCAGCCACAAAATGTAGAGCAGTCAGACCATGATGAATGGCTCGAAGGAGGAAAACAAACTAAAGCTAATTCTGCTAAGAGTATTTCAGAATGTTATGGAGTCAAAAGACTTAATCAATACAGCAGAGCAAAACTGCCATACTGTACAGCACAGACTGCCAGCTTGTTGTAGTTTAGATTTCAAGCAGACCCTTGCTGGGCTTTTAAACCTGTGACCCTGAATGACCTTGAAGGAAGACGTCTGGAAGTGGAGTCGTGGCATCTGGAGATGGGGGATGCAACTTTGTGACACCTGCTGGTAGAAACGAGACTTGCATCTAGACTTTGTTTAGTTTTTTTTTTTTTTGCTCGATGCAGAAATTAAAAGACTTAGCTGGTGGCACTACAGCGATGTCAGGGTGCCGTAAGCGTACTGCTGTAAAAGCTTAACCAAGCACAATCGCAATAATAGAGAATGTTGCAAAAATCAAGCAGACAAAGTTGGTCTTTAGTTAGTTTTGGAACTTGTTTCTTTCACTGCAACGTCACTTTCATCAGCAGCAAAATGTTGATATTGAGATTGTCAGCCTGAGTTGGCACAACTGGAAGTTGTTTGCCACTAACACAACGTGGTCTGCTGAGTATTAAAGAAAAACTTTCAGATAAGTGTTGCTTCTGTTTTAGATAAGGGTAATTGGCTGGGCCTCCCTCCTTCAACTAGTTTTTATCAGTCTCCAAACACCACGGTTGGCATAATGAAGAAAATTGACAAAAATAAATAAATAACACAGATTAATAGCACCTTTGAAGTCAGGGGATTCAGAACATTCAAAAGAACAGAAGATTAAAAAGGCAGCTGAAGTTGTGTCTTGCTAAAGCCTCCGAGCCCAGACACATTCTTTGTATCACTAAACGCTTTTTAATTTACCAAATAGAAAACAGGAGAGGGAAAAAAAAAGATAATTTTAGGTTAAACAGCCAAGCAGACAAATCCCCCAGATTTTTGCTTCCCCCCTTTCTATTTTAAGCGGCACTAAAATGGGACGCCTAATGCACTTGATGATGCATGCTGAAGTCTGAGTGCATGTGAGGTTGGGCAGTGTGGGCATGCGGCTGACAGCGCTGTTAATAATTCATCGGTCATACACACCGCTGTGCCGTCAGCGAGCGCCAGCGCACGTGGCTGCAGACGTGGATGGCTATCGGATGGGTAAAAAACACGTGTGCACACGCATACGCTACACAGAGACAGTGGGGACAGGCTCTCTCACAATGGCATTAATATATAATTTAAGTGTTTGTGTGTCTGCCTACATCCTCTAGCCACTGAAGTGATGTGCTGCATGGTGACAGCTGTGAATCTTTTGCATGAAAGATGTATAGAGAGAGTAAGAAATTCATTCCCTTACGGCCCCATGTTCACACACCGAGGCTGAGCTTAATTGTGTGTGTGTGTTTATGATCAACAGAGAAAAGGGAGCAAGCAAGAGAGTAGGTACAGTAAATGAATTGTGCTGCTCCAATTATATCTATATTAATATTCACTAACCATATGGATTGGAAAAAAACACAGTGACAGACGTATTGAGCTGACAGACCATGAGCATTGACTGTTAAAGATGAGTCACTTGCTGGCTCATGGGTTAAAGGCTGTCATGGATGGACACAGTATGGATTTCCAGAAATGACAGGGCCGCAGGGTGTAGCCTTAAGAAGTGTGCGACGTCTCGACTGGTATTTTACGGCACAGTTTCAAGGTCTTTCTCTTACTGTCCACCAACAGCCCGTTGACTTAACAAAGGGCCAATCTTTCATCTTGTGTGAGCGGCTCAGTTAAACGAAGCCAAGCCTCTGATCAGTCTGTCAGAAGATGTGAATGGTGGTTTTCTCCACAGCCCTTTCAAACAGTGACAGAGGAAAAGAGCGGAAGAGAAGAGACCGCGGCGAACAACCATTTCGTTTACCAAAAGAAACCGCGTGAAGTGAGTGTGAACGCATCTCCGCTGCGCCGCCATATCATCTGCACTTATTTTCCTTTTCTCGCACTGTGAAACACGAGCTTCTCCTCTTGTCTAATTTTAACTCAGAGCAAGAGCAAACAGCAGCCTGATGAGGTACAGCAGATGGGCAAGATATGCTCCATTCCCCTGTGGCCATACTGATTTAAATTCACCTCCAGGAGGATAGATGGCGTGAGCACAACACATAGCTGCATGCAAAACAACATTCTGAAGAGGTAAAGTAAAATAAAGTCAAATAAGACACACGGCAGACTGGGGGCAAAATGCAAAGCACCTTGAAGCCATTAAACAGCAGCTGCTGCATTGTGCTTTCATTGAACACCTTGAAAATGAAAAACTGATCTTTCTGCTTTCGCTGATTCCACCTCTATTGTGCTCAACACTTGCTTACAAGGCACACAGGAAGTAAAAACCCTGGTTGAGAAGCCAATGTGCAAATTGATGAAGTGAGTTGGACTCTGCAGAGTCACTCTGTAATGCTTAAACACACGTGAAGGCCTAATATTAACCACAGTATTGATCAGCAGCTTTAGCTTGTCTCTCGTCGTGACTCATAGCTTCATATAGAAGAGATTGTGCTCAGTTATACTTCCACGAACAGTTCTTCTCTGTGCCAATATGTCCAATAGCCAAGTTGATCCATCTTTGATGCCCAGTTGTAGTTACGTCCCTCTTTTTTGAAAATAATTTTTATACGTTATGTCCCTCAGTTAAGACCCTCAGACCAGGCAGTTAGGGGGGATAAACCCTGCCTACAGTAAAGTGATTTCAGATCAGTGAGGCTGCCATCACTGTCTTCCTATTCATTCTCATTTTTTGTCAAACTGCATGCCTACTTACAATAAACCTCAATTACACTTCTCCGCAAACCACGTACTCTATAAAACCATCCTCATGCAGGAATGAAAGAAACTGGGGTACAACTCTACTGTACTCATTTGGAGAAAAGGCATCTGAAAGAAAGAACCCACTTTTCTGTCCTCTCATTTACTGCCTTAGTGTCTGCCATCTGGTTCAAGCAAGAGAAACTCAGAGGACGTTTATAAAAGAAGACCACTTCATTGCCACTGTGTAGTATATACCATCAATTCACAACAAGAGTTTAGAAAAATTACAAGAGTGAGTGGTTGTTTGTCATTGTATGTGGCCCTGTGATGCTGTGATGGACTGGCAACCTGTCTGACTCGTGCCCTTACTAGGATGAAGTGGTTGGAGAGAGTACACTCTACCGTGCTTATGACTGGGAGAGAATAAACACAGCTGTGGACAAAAATAGTGATGCACCACTGAAATCTCCCATTTCAATATTTGATGTGCTTTCTACTAAAACACAGCATATGTAAATGCCAATGTTTACAAATTATTGTGAGAGCAAACAGAACCGTAAAGCTAGAATACTGCAATCTTAATGTTACGATAAGGAGATGCACAGTAAACAGGGAACACGCAGCAGGGTTGTGAGGTGTTACATCAGCTCCATTACCCATCAAAACCAGCGAGCCTTCATCTATCCTTCTCCTGCCTCACATTGGCTCCTGGGGGATAAGGATGAAAAATGCTGGACCAAAATAACCACCACGGCAACAGTAACCACAGAGATGCCCTTTGCATGGCTTTGTAATATAAAGCGTTTTATCATTTTTTTCCATTTGTAATCTCTGACGGTTACAATGAGCCTTATATAAAAAAGAGCTGGGCTTGGGGTCCATGAAGGGTCCCTGCCACAGTGGAATCAGACTGGCTTCACGTAAAAGGATAAAGCAGCTGGCTTCAAAGAGAAAGGAAATGATGGAGCGTCTCTGGGCTGGTGACACAAGCTTGAGTCACTTTTTATGAATGCAACAAAATAAAACAGATGAGCTCAGGTCTACGATTTTTGTCCTTCTTTCCTGGTGGTGATGTTTATGTACAGCCGTTAAAACTGTCTGTTAGTCCCAGAGTGATTTGCCTGTTTTTACGAGCCAGCCTCTTCTCGTTAACTCAGTCCACTGACTCGAACTAAACCAATTTAAATCTTAAGAAACACGTTTAGGAATTTTACACCCGTATTATATTGCTTGTTTGTATCTTCTCTTCCCTCCTCCTATTGATCTCCCCACAGCCAATGAGGATGGTGGAACAAGTCATGTAGCACAGCACACCGGCCACATGCAAGAATTTACCCAGCAACAATGACACATTCAGCAAGAAGCAGCTGAAAAGGGAGCTGGACACCAATCAATGAAACCTGACAGTGAAAAGCATAAAGCATTCATTCATTCATTCATTCACTGACTTAGTCTGAGTCTCAGTACCTGGTGATGGTAACTGCCCTCCCTTCGATATGAGGTCTGAAGAAGGAAAGAGTCAGGGGGGCAAGGTCAGGGAGGGGTGAGTGGATTGGAAAAGAATTCCTGGTAATGGTACCATAGAGAACACATTTCTCGAATAAAAATAGTCTCAGAAGACAAGAAAGACTTCCTTTACAAGAAAAGTCAGACAGTCTCATTGGTTTTAATGAATAAGGCTGGATTTTGTTCGATAATACTATATTGTTAACAAATCTTTTAGAAAGAACTAACTGCAGCATTGTCTCTGTTCCTTTACAATCCAACCGAAATCACACAAATGTTCAGAAGGAAACATAACTGCAACCCGATACCGTTTAATTAATTTATAATGTAATTAAAATAATACTATTTAAGACCACTTTGGGGACTACAGTGTAGTGTTCTTTGCACTGCAGCAGTTAAAACTTAACCTCATCAATTTTTAAGCAAGTGTATAAATGCTATTTATAGTTCTGTGTTAAACATAGGTTGAGTAATTATGTAAATGCTATCTTAAAGGGAAGAGAATACATTTGCTGGTGACTCATTACACACGTGTCACGAGGACAGTGAAACATATGTACAGTGCGCTGTGTTGTTGAAACAACACCGACTACAATGTGTATGGGCAAGGTCATGAGTCATTCTGAGGTTTTCTTTTTAATTATTTATGGAGTTTGGTGACACAAAGGAACAAGAAGCTGCAGGATTGTGAGACGACGCTGCCTAAAGATTCATCTTTTCATGTGAATTGTTGTTGGTACAAAATGTTAAAATATATTATTTATCATAGTATATTTTTGTCCTAGTTAAACAACAACAATTCACATTTCCTACAGTACATGTTCGCTCTTGGTTTGATCTGAAAAAAAGTGGTTTTATTTGACTATTGGTATTTGTGTCTATGTCTGAACTCTTTTCTTGCCCTATTGATGCAAACGTGAGCATGTGTGTCAAAGAAGTACTGTGTTGAAATCTGTAAATCTAAATTATGGTTTACATTTATCCAACATTATTATAAGTCAAAACATCCTAGGGCCTAACTTTTGGTTTTCTAACCCTAAACAGCAGATCTCTTGCTCCATGAGAACATTTGTCAGTAACACCAGAAACATAACAGATATTTGTAGTGAGACTTTTTTTTGTACTACTGCTCAGTTGAGGAGGGAATATTTTACTGACGGCCAAAGCTTTTAAGTCTACTTTGATCTCCTGACAGAAATATTCTGTATATTGGTTTATTCATACCTTTTGGGAGATTCTTCTGCTGGGTATCAAACGTTCAGCTTGACCTGAGTCAGACCTTAAGCAGCGTGTGCCCAATGGGTGTGTTATTAAATGCCTGTGCAGCTAATGACAGGAATTCCCAACTGGAGCAGGCAGTTACTGGCGATATCAAACAGGAAATTCACCCTAAAAGTATGTGGTTCTGGACAAAGCACACTGATGCTGAGAGCCACTTCACGATGAGGCTGACCTGCTTATTGCTTGTTTACCACTTCACTGACTGCAGTGACACAAGCAGCTGACGTCACGCACTGCAATATGAGAACACTCTGACCTGAACAAAAAAGCTGGTAGAAATTACACAGCGGATTATTCCAGATTTGACCCTCAAATGAGCTGATGTTGAGTAAAAGCTCTTATTGTGAAACGGTGTCTTAGGTTCACTTGTGGTACGCTGACTCATGCCATTCCTCTCAGCTGATTAGTCTTCAGTTTGCATGATTAGCAATGACCATGGGCAGTGGGAAAGTGCACATAAGTGATTTTTTTTCTGACCTAAATAAATAACACGATTGGGAATACAATAGAAACTTAACAAAGTTGATATTCCACAGTAGTTTATGTCTTCTTTTACTCATTATGTAGATTTTGGGGTTTTCTTTAGTAGAATAGCAAAAGAAGAGAAGACTAGTAGACAAGACTGTGTTATTGTGAAAAGTCAAAGAAAATGACATATCTGGCAACAATAAGTAACAGATGCAAGGGACAGTTTGACCGTCTTACCTTGGAGCGAGTTTTGAAGTTTCTGAAGGCCCCCGTTTTGAAGATGACCCTGTTCCTCTTACAAAGAATGAAGGCCACCATGCCGATCACCACCATCAACAGAAAGACAGGCGTCAGAACAGCCATGATCCACAGGTTGCTGGGAGGTGTCTTCACCACAGCTACAAAGATAGAAATAACGTGCGCTCAGCCATTTCCAAGAGGTTTAGCCACAGAGTAAGTGCATTTCCCACAAAGTGCACACCTTTTTGTAGATTACAGTACCTGTGCTTTTATTTTTGAAAGGGTTTGAAGGAAGTGTGTGTGCTTAATTACCAAACAATCAACACTCTAATTAACTGATCATTATTATGATTTAGTTCAAGCAAGAACCTCCATTGCCAGTATTCAGTTCAGCTATTTGAATAACTGAATTTATTTTGGAAAAGATAAGCAAATTGAAGAAGCAGACCATTAACATGAAAAACAACTATTTCTTATTATTATCCAGAATTATCTAACAATAATCGGAATTCTCAATGTTAAATGTAAATCTTTAAATTATGTCATTCTTTTGTTTTGGAAAGGAACTGGTGGAAGTACGAGTTGAGCAATGACCAAATTCAAACATTGCAACTAACTCTCACAGTGTCCAAGTAATAGGCAGAATTTCCTATATTTAGCATGCTTTTATTTTGAAAGCATTTGGAGGAAGTGTGGCTGTGGTTAATTACTAAACAATCAAACAGTAATTGACTGATCATTAATATAATGTAGTTATAATAATAATAATAATTAATTTTATTTATAAAGCACTTTACATTTGTTAACAAATCTCAAAGTGCTACACAAACAGATTATAAATTAGAATAAAACATAATAAATATGTAAACCATAAAAACACATAAGACATAAAATAACACAGCATTTATAAAGAATTGATGATCACTTTAAAATGTTAGTGTCCAGAATTATCGAACAATAATCGGAATTCTCAATATTAAATGTAAATCTTTGAATTCTAATGTTTTGAAAGGAGCTGGTGGAGGTAGGAGTTGAGTAATGACCAAATTCAAACATTGGCACTAACCATCACAATGTCCAAGTAATAGGCAGAATTTTCTGTTTTCAGTTGGTCTATTTGAGGTTTTAATGACTGTATGCTTTTACTTTTAAAATATTTGGAGGAAGTGTGTGTGGTTAATTACTAAAGCAAAACCATAAATGTTATCACCAAAATAACTTGACTTTATGAAAGCCAAGACTTGTGGTGTGAGTTTTGTGTTTGAGGACAAACAATTGTGGCCACGGCAGCAATTTCAAAATGTCTCTTCTTCTGTGCGACAGAGCGAAGATTTAATATACATATTCAAACTAGTATTTAGTGCTCAAAAACAAAGACGCTTACTAACATTTTTACCTTAACAATCCTCCAAATTATTTGTTGGAACCACTGTCTCATTGAACAGTTTGCTATGTATTAATGTAGTTCAGCCTCTAAAAGGAAATGGAATTAATGTTACAGGAACACTGTGTTCTATTATGAGGAGCTGCAGAGGTTGCTGCTACTGTATCTCTCCTATTATTAATTATGGATTCTGAAGAAAAATAGAGAAGAAAAAGTAAGAGGGAACACTTTGTCCTTTCCTACAGTGGCAGTATGAACATCAGCTCTAGAAGCCAAAAATATACACAGCTACAGTCTTCTCTATGTGAAAACACCATTTACTTTTGATCCAGAATTTGTAGATGTGAATTCACACTCTACAGCTTTAGTCTGAGCTCAGGGAATTATGGAAATTAATACAAAGTCAAAATACTACACAATGCCAGATCCAAGACTGTTACGCTTCAATTCAGCAGATAAACCCTAAAGCGTGCTTTATCTGGGAGTGTTGACTCTAATACTGCTCAGTGGTCTATGAGTTGACTATTGATATCCATGTACAGTACATGTATGTACTGACATCCTATTAATTAAATACTATATAATCAATGTGTGATCAATAACTTTGTATTAATTTAAAAACATATTATATATAATAACATTTCCATGACATCACACTTTCAGTAGCCATATATACATGCAGCAAGATTCCTCTGCACATTTACATATGAATGTCACATTACTTAGCATGAGTAGTAGTATTAGTAGGATTATTTGGATACTAGACCTGTGTAGATACATAATAACTTTTGTGGGTATGAATGGAGCTTTAAAAGTCTGTGAAATGTACCTTTGTGACAGTGATTCACTCTGTGAGGCCTGGTTTGGACTTAAGACAAAAGAGTCCCTGGATTACTGTACATTCAATGGTCTTTTGTTCAGCAGAAGGACCAACAGCTTATGTTAATGATATCCTTTTACTTTATTGGAATGTAACTCAGTTTCTGGGTTCTGCCCAATATGACACTACTAAAGTGCGGTATGAGCTTACGTTCAGCCTGCACTTGTACAAAGTATCCCAGTGTGAGCGCCATGGTCTGGGAATCCAGGCTGCTCAGGGTCTTGGCAGCAGTGGTTCCGCTGATGGGTTCTCCATTGAGCTGCACATAGTAGGTCATTTCTGCTGGGTTCTTGGGACCAGACAGTCGACGTATGCTCACCATCTGGGAAGACATTAATAAAGTGTTCAATGTCTCAGACATTTTTATAACATACATATACACGACCAAAATATAATTTAGTTTACTAGAAATATAACATCAATATAATAGATCATCTAGGGACAGATTTAATATGAAAGTATTTATCTCCTTACGCTACACGATTAAAAATTCCTTTATCTACGAGTGTGCCATAAAAAATCTGAATCGGCTCAGTTGCTTTGGTCCCGACGAGCCACTTGCCTGAAGATAACTGCAGTTAAGTGTGAGTGCTGCGTCACTCCAAGTCTCAATTTGCTTTTATCATACATCAAACACCTTTTTTAAATTAACCAACACTTCACACGATTTAATTGAGTCGGAGTCATTTGAGTTTGCGGTGAAAAGAAAGGATGTGTGTTATTAAATGGCTGGGTGACTTCTTCTCTGACTTCACCCCGTGTAACCTCTCTGTCTCTGCAAGCTTCTCACCTCACTCTTCACAAATTTGTCACCTGGGACTTCCCATAAAAGCCTTAAGAGGCTGTAAGGCATAGAGCTCCTTTGAGTTTTAATTTGCACGCTGTGGAGGATCAGGTATTGAGGTGACACACGCTGTACAGAAAATGGCACCAAACATTTCACCCAGTGTCAGACGTGGTGCTTCAGTTTGATACTCAAGAAAAAGGGGTTGTTAGACTTATTGTTTATAAAATTGTATGAATTCATAAGAAGCATACAAAAAAATGTGTATTCAAGCAATACTGAATTTGATGGCGTCAACAACAGCATCCCTGAAGAGACATTCAAAAAAATTATAATAATAATTTCTCATGCACAAAAGAAAGTCTCTCACCCGCAGCTCACAGAAAACAATATTACAAATACAAGCTGCAGATTAGTCTCTAAAGTTCATCTGGGAACGCACCAAGAGAGTTTTTTGAGCTTTATATTAATATTTGACTGAATTATGAAGGGCACTAGGGCTTTGTTTGCTAGTTGTCACCAGTATTCCGTGGTTGACTGACATTTAAAGCAACGTTCGAAGCGCGATATCTGTGTAGTCTGAAACACATCATCCAGTTTGTCTCCAGCTACTTTCCATGTGTGATGATTTGTGACGACAACTGAGGGTTTGAGGAAAACTGCATGATCATACTAAAAGGAAGTCAAGCTGGATGTTAAGGCTTTTCAGGTTATATTGATGTGATTATATAACACAATTACCTTCACCAAAAGTACATTTATTTCATTATCAAAGAATTAAATAATTTGATTATAATGATGACAGTTTCAGAAAAAACACAGATCTATATTTATCCTATGTATTTATGTCAGCCAGTAGTGAAATTAAATTCAATAATTACATAATTGAATACATACTCTACTCCACTATAATTTTTAATTGACTGAATTAATCATTAAAGACTAGTAATTAAGAAGATTTAAGAAGTCATTGTCTAATAACTAAAGGGTTTATTACATTTAAAATATAAGAAATGCGTCATCAAGTGAATTCTAATTTGGAAAAGGTAAATTTAACACCTTGCCTACCTGTACAGTGTACATCCCCACGGTGGTGGCCCGCCGGGCTCGAGCTGTCCGAGAGCCCTGCCTTCCGGCCACCAGGAAAAGCTCAGCTAGCCGTTGCTCCATCAGACTGGCAAAGCTCTGGTAGTTGGCCTCTAGAGAGGAGCTGTCAACATCCTGGATCACTGTGAGGATGGAGGGGGGATTTAGAAGGCCAGCGGCTTTCAGGCAAGCATACAGGCCAAAGAGGAGCTTGGTAAGGGGATGGACGGTAAAGTGGGAATGAAAGCTTGAATACAAGGCAAAATGGGTGAGGGTATATGTACTGTAAAGTAGAAGCAAACAAAATATGAGAATACTGATGGCAGGGAAAGAAGAGACAGGAGGGAGGACTACACATCCTGAAAAACTGCTCACCCAGAAACACACACACATGCAGACAGGTGTTTGCATCAATCTTCTCCTGAGTGAGCAACTGATGGACACACACACACACACACACTCGCCGCACACTCGGACATCATTCACACGCGGCCGTGATGTGATGTGAAGCGATGTCTCTCTCTGCCCCAGTCAGGAAGCCGTGAATTATACATCAATAGGTTTTTCCCAGCAACAGAAGCGGCTAAAGACACCGTGAGCACAGAGAGCGAGCGAGCGAGGGACGCGGGGTGGTGTTAAGACGTGAGGTCGGGCAGAAGCAAAGGAAGCAAGAGCCGGTGCTGTTGTGCTGAATTGCACAACAGAGCACACTGGGGCATTTAACTAACTGCTGGTTTGTGCAATCGATGCGGCTCTTGATTACCGCTGATCACCCAGCAGCACGTTTGTCTGTGCGTGTGTTTGTGTGGACACAAGCAATTTACCCGTTATCACCCAATAGTTCTTCGTCGCCTTCGATGTGTTGAGGTTATGGTATTCAAGAGCTGGAGAGGAAAGGCAGAGACAAGGTTACATGTTTACCTTTCTGCAGAAAAGCACTTTTACTTATTATGAACTCAATTGTAACATTTAACAACATTTTTAATACGGAATTTACTTTAAATGAAGGTTTGGAAACACCCTCCCCTTCAGTGGCCTTTAATTCCTATCAATTTGAAGACATCCCAACTATGAATGAACACTTACGGAATTATTGTACTGTAAGTAGTAAACAATGCCTGAAACAACACAGAATATGTTATGACATTGACTATTTACGAAGTAGCTGCCTTTTGATGACACTGTACTGTATCACTCTTGACATTCAGCTTCGCAACGTAGTCGCAAGGAATGGTTTTCGAAGAGGTGGAGAGTATTTGTGGGCTTGTTTTCCTTCACTCTTTGATCCATTTCATTCTGAACCTGGGTCGCTTGGTTTTTTATTGTGTGACTGCAGAGGCCAGGTGATCTAACGCAGCACTGCATCACTCTCCTTCTTGGACAGATTGCTCTTACATAACCTAGAGTTGTGTTTGGGGTCCTGTTAAAAAATAAACAATGGTGACCAGATGAGATGGCCTGTCACTAAGTCATTCACAAACAGTGGCACCAGCAAAGCATCACAAAAACCTCATAAACCTGGACTAATCAGACCAAGGACAGTTTTCAAGATTCTCTTAAAGTGATGATGGACTGTCTGAGTGTTTCTAGCTTTGAAATGGATCGGTACAATAGTTGTAGTGTCAATAATGAGACTATTGACTCTGTTTTGACCCTGATCTAGTGCAAAAATGTTACAAAACTACTCTTTAGTGTTGGAAGTAAAAACCAGTGCATCTGCCAAAGCTAGATGTACTTGCTCTGGACAATTTAGCATATAAAGCAATAATACAACGGTGTCGTTTTGCTTTTCAGAGGACCTTTCGCTCTGTTTGCTTCCAGAAACATTCGCTCCTCCCTGTCCATCCAACTGTCTCCTTCTGCCTTCCTCCACCCATCATCACTCCGTCAGTTCATCGGACTCTGTCTGTGTCCTGTTCATCCGTCAACCTATCCCTCCTTATCACCCATCTGCCCGTTTCGCCATCTGTCTCACCTACTGTAACTCCCCCGTCCTGGCTGTCTGCCGAGAGACGTGTTTAGCTGGAGTCAATAGTGCTGCAGCAGCGTTAGCTGTTAATACCAGCCAGTGTTTTAGCTCAGGTCTCTGACTGTCTACTGCCGCCTCCCTGGTGCATCTCTACGTGAGCACATTTACATTCACTAAGCTCTTCCTTTAACTTAAACAAGCTCACATAAACCCTTAAGACAAGCAGCAGTGAAGTGTTGCGGTTCAAACACATTCAGTGCCCTTTGGAAAATCCGTTCAGTGAGCAGACAAATCCAGTGCACTCAATTCATCAGCACACCAGCTGGAAAATGTGGTTGCATAACTCCAGAAAAGGATAGTTAGTTATATAGTCACAGTTCTAAACGATAAGATTAGGCTATAATTCTGTGATTATCAACACATTTTTCTTGACTTTCTCTCAGTTCCACTTAGACCCAAAGTGAGAAAGATGAACACAATAACCACGATTATGTAGTTTCACTTTTGCAACAGAAAGGCCCAGTAGCAGCAGGACAAAATCTTTCAATCTGGATTAGATTCATGATGGTGGTGTGTGGTGTTGTGTGTGTGTGCAAACATCCGTTGTAATAATGAATCATATTTTTTTCAAATATGAATTGTTTACTTTTGGGAAGAATTTCAGTGGCATTCTCAAAAACTGCAGATGTGGTCCCACCGTCCTGCCGATGCTGGTGTATTGTATCGTTTCGCTTTGTAAATGACCTGATTTGACCTTCTTCACCTTGCTTGGGTTTGTTATCAGACGCTGTTTAGCGGAGCACTCTCTAGTTAAGTGGTTACATGCTGCAGTCACGCAGGCAGCCGCTCGCACGACTGCTCTTCATGTAAACTGATAGTGAAAATCAATGTTCAGGCAGCTTTGCTCACATGAGAATTGATCATCTATTAGTGCTGTCAATAAAGCTGCAGTCAATGTGTCTGTGCCAATAAACGTCAGGACTTTTCACTGATGTGACCGTAAATATTCATTCTTTCTCTGTTGCGTTTTATCATGTTACATGATAAACAATCTGTGCTGTACAGTACATACATTTGCTCGTTGTTGCAGGATGAGTAGTTGAGTTTCCATAGCGATGGCAAGTGGGTTAGATGTGACTATGTGAAGTGTGATGTTTTAGCCCTTTGGATGTTGAGAGCATGCACAAATAGATTCTAATCTAATCGTACCAAGCTAAAATTAGCTCATTCAGGGGACATGGACAACAGATTGCCTATGGCGTGATTCAGATGATAGGAGCTATGCCCTTTCACAGTCTCACAGATGGCACTAGAGTCTGGAATGGAATACAAACACAGCTCATGTGGCTCATCTATGAACTCTCCAGTCTTTTACTTGTGTTTTGATGTTTTGTCATGAATCGTGTGAAAGACAA
The DNA here is from genome assembly GCA_030770545.1 of Macropodus opercularis. NCBI lineage: Eukaryota > Metazoa > Chordata > Actinopteri > Anabantiformes > Osphronemidae > Macropodus > Macropodus opercularis. The sequence continues at coordinate 3,185,657 of CM061094.1, read as the reverse complement.
AACACTACCCGTGTGAACTGCTGCAGTTCAGTAAAACACTGTGATTAAAGTCTTCAAAATTTAGACACCCTCTTTTATTGTAGGTAGACCTTGTACTGTAGATATTACCAAATGATCATTTATCAGTCTATTTAGTAGAAAACTGAAATCCGAGCTTCGCAATATGCTAAAGACTAGAGTAGTTTGTTTTACTAACACAAATTAAATATTCTTGAAAAGCAGGTCAAACGAACACAAAGGCATGAATCATACAGTGCCCCGCAGTGTAGTCAGTGCTTCTCAGTGATCAGTGTTGTTGAAGGCACCCTACGCTTGCTATGTAAACCTGTCTCAGCCCGGTGGCACGCTGCTACACAGAATGAGCCAGACAACAACTGTTATGCAACGGCTTTTAAAATTAGCATGAAGCGACTGGACTCGTCCAAATGTCCAGTTGTGTAGGAAGAAATCAAACAGCAGCAGTGACCTTACTACTGTGATAACTTTCTTTCATTTTGGCTCCAACCTCTGACTGAGATTTTAAAAACTGAAAATAGTGTTCTGAGTGCAAACATCCCCAAGGATTTAAGCTCGGCACACTGAAAAGCTGAAAAGAACACACACAAAAAGCAGAGCGGGGATGTGGCCACCGTGTCTATTTTCAAGTCAACCTTCACAGACTGTGGATAACATTGGATCTGGTCAAATATAGCTCCTTCAAGTTTGGTTGAAATAAACATATGGTACAAATTCAACATCTACATCAGCATCAGTGTGGTCTTCATATTACTTAATACTTAATAATATAAAGCTAATGGGGAAAGAATAAGCAACATGAGAGAATTACACTTAGCGAGATGACAATATACTAAAAAGAGGATACTACATCTAAAAAGTCACATTATGAACTATAAATGACCACTGAGACTGTAACAGAGAGAACATCTTCCTTGCTTTTAGTGAACTAAAATAGCATCCATTGGGACAACATAATGTCAAGTCAGTAGAACGTTAACGCCTTCTTTGTTTGTAGTGTACAATCTGAATGGTCACTTCAGATGAAGCTCTTGCAAAAGCAGCCATACACAAAGTTGTTTAAGACAACGTTAAGGAAATCAATTCTGAAAGGCTGCATCTGCTCAAAAAGTGGCTCCGTTACTGCAGAAAGGCTTCCAGCATGCAAGTCGTATATTTATGTTAAACTATGACTCAGAGCCACACTGACTCCTCCACAGATGAATTACCCATTTTTATTTAAATCCCTCCGTTAAGCTTTTCAAATTCATCATCGCTGCCTGACAGGGCATGTTGGAGATACATTAAACAAATAAATATTGAGCGTCCTGGCTGGACTCTAATTTGTTTATGCGACATGAGTCATTATGGCTTAGACAGCAGCCAAGTCTTTATTTGTAGCCACAAGAGCAAAACAACCTTTTGTTACTGTGATTGTGTAAAAACGAGCAGTCAGGGCTGTGGAGTCCACTCGTGCAGCCGGTGACTGCTTAGAACTCTTGACAGGTTTCCAGACGACCTGGAATGTGCTACCTGTACACACATACAGTACATGAATAACACAGGCGTATCCATCTTTCTGATTTTTCTCACCGACACAGGTTTACTTACGCTCAACTATGACCAGCGGTGGGTAGAACAGGAAGTAGCCCACCAGCTCAGCAGTCAGCTGACTGAGCAAGCCACTGGAGACTGTCCCGTTAAGAATCACACCTTGATTCTTCACCACGTACACTAGGGTAACTGATGGAGAGCCCCGCTCCTGGGACACGCTCTGGATCTAAGTTCAAACACAAAAACACGTTTTGAATATTTCATTTCAATCAACCAATACATTGTGTTCCTCAAAAGTACAATATTAAAATGTGTATTATATTCTTTATTACAGTAAGCCCATAAACAACCAGCACATCTATAATTCAAGACTTCACACAGAAAAATGTTATCAAATGTCTGAAATGCACATAAAGAATACATAACAGCTCCAGACACAGTATGACACTTTGAATGAACAATGTTTCCTTCTATAATAAGAACTGTGTGGAGCTCTGAAAATACTGTGACTGAGTCACCATAGTAAAGTGGATGATGATACGAGGATTTCCCATCACACTGCTCTCTGAGCGTTAATATTTCAGAGGATAAATTATGAATGGAACCTCTATCTGTTTCTGCTCGCTGAGACCTACTTTATGATTATGACGGTACGTGCATGTATGTCCTGTTGTCATGAGAAGAGCTTGGCAGCCAGAGAGAAAACTCAACAAAAGAAGGTGGTAAAAAAAGAAAAAGAAAACCACCAAGCTTCAAAAAACAGCACGATAACATTTGCAGACACTTGCACCTGTAAACCAAGTGTTTTTTAAATATACAATAGGTGTGTTATAGTACCTTTCAATAATACATTTCATATAGTATATTGTGCAGTGAATCACATTTACAATGGAGTAGCAACTACAATGCAGCGAGCAAATAAAAACGGCTATGAAGCCGTAGAAATTTGTGTAAAGAGTTATTATTAGCATGATTACAGTGCTACATGCATAATAATAATTACAGTAGCTAAAACCACGGTAGCTGTCCATGAAGTTGTGCAGTACCTCTACAGTGAGCCTGTTGTAGGTCTCCAGCACTTTGTCCTGTGCCTCATCAAAAGCGTTTTCCAGCCTCTGCTCCAACATCTGAACAAAACTGCAGGAGTAGATGTTGTCTGTGGGGCCAACAAACCTCAGCACTGACAGAAGACATAAAAATCTTAATAAGTTAATATTGAAAACAGCTACAAAATAAATACAACCAACATAAATGTATGTTTTTCTGTTTAATCAATAAACTAAAATATAAGAACCTTAAATTTACAGGCAGAAAGATATTAATTTAAAATTAAAAGTCTGATTTGTGTTTATAAGAACTACTGAGAAGAAGCTGAAGTAAGACTATTTATATAGACTCTATCTATTGTTTAGAGCTTAAACCTGTATCTGGGGCTTGACTTTAGGTATTAATCAAAGTAGTGCTCTAGATACATGATGTCTGTGTGACCAATAAGCCTAAATACTGAGACAGAGAAAGAGGATTATCGCCACTATCTAGAATGAGACCAAAAAAGAAAGAAGAGCCGTCTGCCAACGTCACACGGCTCCGCACCGGTAAAGAACACGTTTAACAATATTGAGTCTATCAGCAGATTATACAGGATGTTATTAATGTTGTCATAATCCTTTTACTGCGGTCGCCCTCCATTCTGTCCCAGCACTCTTCATTTTTTAAAAACCTCGGAAAGGACTGGGATAGGAACAACGTTCTGACCTAAATATACGAGACGGTGCTGCTCATAAGCGCAGCATACATTCTCCCTAAACACGACTCTTCACTGGTCTCTTAGCCTGCAACACGCACTGTACTGTAGCAAGCGTTGACCCAGTTACTGTAGTAATCATATGCAAATTGGCGGATGGTAAATTGCCATTCACTGTGTATTTATGGTTTATGAGCTGAGCGAGACAGACATGGATTTTGTTCCTGCCTCTAGTGACTGCTTCACACAGCTGTACACCAACATAGGAAGAGTCTTTACTGCAGTATACATACATGTAGTCACAGGCCACAAAAGTGTCCACATTAGTGGAATATTGCTGTGGGTGTGTAAATAATTAAGGGCAGTTACTACCAGATGTCATGTGTTCCGTCAGATGTATGTGACAACTTGGATGGGCTGTATAGCATCTTCTTTAAAGTAAATATTAAACGCAAAGGTCGGGACTGTATGTGCTTGGTCTGTGGGTGAGGAGGCGCAGTTATTTCAGGAGCAAGGGGAAGGAAATTACTGAAATTATTTCCTCAACATTGTAGATTGAAATATAGATTGTTATATAATTACTCATCTGCTCAAGTTAATTTGAATTTAAATGGTTTTAAACACTTTCACATAAAACTAAACCAATGAGACGAAAAACAAATGAGATTGGATGAAAGAGAGGCAGCTGAAGACCTGGTAGAGCTGATAGTTGAGGTAATCTGGCCATTATAATAACATAAAGTATTGTTTAGCTCAATTACTTTTGGTATTAAAAAAAAAGCGACTTTAATATATTCAATCTCCCAGTGTGTGATGTTGCATCAAATGACATAATATGACATGCTGTGCAATCACTAAAAACCTTTTCCCTAAAATCCCTCCAGCTTTTACTCAATCCCTCCAGGTGTCAACTCACCTGTTGACACACTCGCCATTTGCAGATGTGATACAGACGACAGCTACCGTAAGAAAATCTGCTAAAGATCGTCCAAAACCGACAAAACAAAAACCTTGCTGTAAAACTCAAGGTGGTTTGGAACGAAGCGTGATTCATGGTAATGTGATTTCCTGTTATCATCAAAAATCAAGACGTCAGAAGCAAGACGTTTATTCTCACTAGAGCAAGTTCAGTTAGAGTTTCAGTCTTTACTGGTATTTTCATTTGCTCACACAGAATTTAAAAACTAAAATGTGTATTTTTAGAACAGTTCTCAATCTACGCATCCCTTTTAAACAGCCCGTTTCTCAGAGGACTCAGTTTCAGTGTACGCATGTGTTTGTGTTTGCGTGTGCGTGCGTGTTTGTACCGAAGCATGTTCTGTTAAGAGGCTTAGGAGACTGTCTAAGTGAATGGAACAAACTGCAGTTGCTTTGCAATCATGGGAGTTTCTATGGGATTTAGCGTATCGAGTAGGACGACGGACACGTAATCAGAATTTCCTAAATTTGAACAAAAGCAAGTCTTTTCGTCGGACTCTGTTATTTAAGGCTGATTTGCTTCCCCTTCTTTACACCAGGTTTCATCACCTGTTTTCAGCTGCAGGTGAATGCTTGGAGTGGACACCCAGGTTGCCACGGGAACCAGCACTGCCTTAACCGATGGGGTGTGCTGCCTGATGTCCGACAGCAGCTTGTCAAAACCGTAAACATTCAGCGCCTCAACGACCAAGGAGGAAATGTATACAGTTTTGCCGCTGGTCACGTAGTAACCCAGCGTCACATTGTGGGGGGTGCAGTCATCACGTTCCACCTGTGCCAATCAGACAAAAGGACAAAGAAATGTTTATATCCCCAAATCACAGGATATGTAGAGACGCATTCACACTGCAAAGATTCATAAAGTATAATACAAATAACAAAAGGTGTTACCAAGCGTAACAAGAAAAGTATTTTAGCTTGAGTCTTCAACAGCCATAAATCTGACAAACTGTGTCCATGAAAAACAGAGTTGGTGGTGACTCAAGGTTTGTATTTCGGGATCTATATAACGCCCACCTTCCTCTACCGTCTACCTTTAAGCACACTGAGCAGCTGTTACTATGGTTCTTTCCTTTTTCATCGTCATCCTTCGCTTCCTCTCCCCTGTAAGCGTTCGTTGGCTGCCCCTGGCTAGGCTTTTTTCCCAAAATAAAAAACACATCCCTCTTAGGGAATCTATCTCATTACTTCTCCCCCTTCCTCTCCCTCGCTGATCTTCTCTTCTGTAATTACACATGAACTAGAATTAAACAAAACTCAGCCTGTTATTAAAACTCTATTTACGTATGAGTATGACATATAGCATGATATCTTTCAGTGTGTTACCATCACCAGCCAACACAGTATTTCATCAAATTATTTAATAAGAGCTGTAGTCTGTAATTCAAACACTTCATTAAAGAAGAAAAAGAGCCAACTGATCTTTAATATGTCAGATGAGAAGAGCGAGAAGTTGAATTGTATTTTGGTCTAGATTGCTCTATTTGCTTTGGTGCCAACCTCAACAGTCTCTGGTGTGTCAAAATCAAGTGATTGATGTAATGACATTGAAAAGACTGTTGCCCATAAAGTTGCAATAAACTATTTTTGCCTGTGTACCTGATTGTGACAATGTGATTTATTCTTGACAAAGTCTATATATTGATATCCCTCTTCCAAACAAATCACTGTGACAAAACAAACACTTGAAATGAAACTGGGACTATTGAATAAAAGGGTTTTTTTTAATTTTTCTGCCTTTTTCATTTGACTATTATTACGTATGGCCATTGACACAGTGAATGGAGCTTGTTGATGTCAGTGAACAGGAAGCCCCAGTCGGATCCCACCCTAAGTCCTGCAGACAAAAAAGCTGAGCTAAGGTTCACAAAGGGTTAACAGAATGATTCCAACTAAGCAGCAGTGTTTTAGACCCTAGAAAGTAGCGATTTCCTCCCAACTACACATTAGTTGAGAAACAGTAATTTAAGTATTCAATTATTGAAGCAGCTTTAGTGTGAATTGATTTTGTGCAATGTACACAACAACTACACCACGAATGTTGGACATGGGAAAGATTTTGTGCATCACAGAAAAAAGTAAGTAACAGCTAAGAAAACCAAAAGTAAAGTTTAAATAAAAGTGTATTGTGTGTCATCAGCATATATGACAAACATACAAACGTCAAACAATTCAACTGGAGGTACAATAGTTAGATGCCAAATAGCATGTAACTCTATTTACAGCTACACTGAAGCTAAAATGTTTTCCTCTGCTTTCTTATCATTGTGAATGCTCTGAAAAGCATAAATATAAGCTGAGCTTAAACATTAAAATAACAGATTTATTAAAAATACTTCTTCTGCTTGTTCTAGCTGGGGCTAAAATATTGTCCTTGGTTTTCTTATCACTGTAAATGCTGTTAAGATCATGAATAAAAGCCCAGTTTAGACATACTTTCAAAATAAAACCAAACATTGGTCAATTGATTGCTAAAATAGAAATACTTCTTCTGCTTGTCTAGCAATGCTTTTTAAAGCTTTAACAATGTTAGGGAATTCTTGCAATTAACTATAATTAATTATGAATACTAAATGTTATGTCATAATGCTTTATTTTGAAATTTAACAGTTTCAACTTCAGCTCTGTTGCCACCACTTCTGTTTTTCTTCTCGCCATCCGTTAGCTTCTTTCAAACACATCATGCAGAATCTGCTGGATTTAATTGCACGTAGTTCTGGAAACATAAAAATCCGTGATATACATATGTATTAACATCATCTGTCATTTACTGCATGTTTTCCTACAGCTAAAGTCTGTAAAATGAGCCAGTATTGCAATTGATTACGCATTGGTCAAAGAGACAAACACTGGCGCATGATAATTTCATGCTGCTTGACATTTTCTGTCTCCGCTGAAGGCAATATTTGCCAACAAACGACGACTCAAAACGCTGCCTACATGTCGTGTCCTTTAAGGCTCCAATTTTATACCTTGCTGTTGTCCCTGCTGTCCATCAACAGACTGATCCAAATAATAGTCTTTGTTATCTGATAGAGAGCATGAGCACTAAGAAACGTGTGCGTGTGTGTGTGTGTGTGTACTGTATGGGTCTTGTGTGCACTTATGTATGTGGCAGGGGGGAGATGAAAGTGGACTGGAGCTTAGAGACACTGAGTCACTGCCAGTGCAGGCTCACAAACAACTGGATAAAAATAGAAAAAGCGGTCAGATGAAGACAGAAGACAGACAGCGAGAAGAAAGAAAGGCAGGAGAGGAGCAGGTGGACACACAGAGATGCGGATGGGCGCACCAGGCAGACTGACAGAGAGCTTGGCAGAAAATCAGTCGACTTAACCTGAAGGAGCAATCAGATTAGGGAGATAAGGGGAGGACATCGAGGGGAGCAATAAAGCAAATACTGATACAAAACATATGTGAAGGAAAAGGATGAGACAGTTATTGTTTGAGACAGAAATGGAAGCAAACAGATTACAGGCAGAGAGAGAGAGAGAGAGACAGATAGAGGTTGGACAAATCAAAACAAAGATAAAAACAATGAGCACCACGAGCAGCAGAAGACAAAAATGACTTGATGGTCTGGACTGTGCGAGGGAGATTACTATGTATTGCATATATGAACTGTTATAACCTCTCTATGCAAACAATTACCTCTCTATACAAACACGGCCTGACTGTTCAATGTCTATTCAGACATGAATGCTCTCTGCATTAGTCACCACTCTGAGTTCATCTCTAGCGCCATTCAGGAGTCCTTGTCAAATGGCTGAGCAGGAAAAAATGATGAATGCTGCAGAATTTTGAAAACTGATTATATTCTCAAGAACAATGTGTCAACAGTAAAATGTTAACTGTAACTCCTGAAATCCTTTATACAGACCTGTGGTTTCTGGCTATTGACCATTGGTTACGAGCTTCAATAAGCGGCCTTTATATTTATACTTACTACAGAATTATAGATTATGGATTACAGACTGACCTGTGCGTAGGCATTGGAGTCATTCAAGGCTCTCTGCAGGGCGTGGTTCAGCCCTTTAAAGAGATTCTGTTTGAGGATCAGGTCCATGTGGTTCCTCCGCAGCTCAATGGACAAAACTGCAAAGAGAAGGCATGTTAGCAACCAGTTTAGTTAGTTTAACACTATAGCCTTTGACTTTATTAAGCAGCACACACAATCACAAGAGTGTGATTCCATTTTGTTTTGGTGACTGTGGGAAGCGGCTGCCGACCCCTTGGTAATACCACACCACCTCTGGTAAATGTAAGCAAAGGCTACAGTCTCCAGCTGCTTATTCATCTAAGCGTTCCCGCCCGAGGAAAATCTGCCCTGGCTTTTGTGCAAGTTTTAATTAATTTGTGTGCATGTAATTACATCTGGGTCACATAATTGGTACATTGTGCCTAAGCCTCTGAAATGGCATTTCAAGTATATTCATCATTACTTTGTGGTGTAATACCAGAACAATGGCCATGTTGTAGGTTATTTGATAAGGGACAGACAGTCCAGTACCTCAGGCCTGGGTCTGTAACGGGAATGCACCTCATCTGTTCCACATACCCAGTATCTGAATTTATTCCAGTTTAACCATTATCATTCATCTTCTGTTTAGTGCTCATAAGGACGGCAGGCATGCTGGAGCTGATGCCTGCTGTCCATCCTGTGAGAATAACAAAAAAATAATAATTTATCCTACCTGTTCTGACCCAGTACTTCTCAGTCACGTTGCATAGTAGAGGGATTTCCTCTGTAGTGGTGCTAGATGGAGACTCTGTGGTCGTAGTAGGAGGCGTAGTTTGGGCTGGGATGAACACAGTGGTGTCTGCTACCTTAGTTGTTGTAGTAGTAGTGGTGGTAGTAGGGGCAGCAGTAGTAGTTACAGGTGTAGTGGTAGTAGAGGGTGCAGGGGTAGTGGTGGTGCTGGGGACTGGGGGAGTAGTCGTAGTAGTCGTAGTGGTGGTGGTGGTGGTGGTGGTGGTGGTAGGGGCAGGTGTGCTTGTAGGGGTCACAGGTGCCGTCTCAGCCTCTGTGGTCGGTTTGAGGCTCGTCATTTGCTGTGTGGTTGGAGCGGCAGTGGTATTCAGCGGTGACGTTACAGCACGCCCAGTGATCAGCGCCTGCATCGTCACTTCTTCATCCGCAGTCACAGTAGGAGTGGTCACTGAGGACGTCGTCACGGTTACTGACGTCGGACGAAAGGTGCCGTTGGTCACAGTGTCCTGGCTTGCGTTCGTTGAAGCCGTAGTGGGTTCGGGTAGTGTTTGTGCTCTCGCTGCAGTGGACGATGGTAAAGTTGACGTGGTGGGTGATGCGGACGTGTTTACGATCGTCGGCGATGTGGTTGTGTTCCGTGAGGTGGTTCTGGTGCGCACAGGCGTGGTGGTGTTCCACTGGTGAGTAGAGAAAGGGCTGGTGACATTGGCGGGCAGTGTGATGTCATGGTCGCCGACTGTAGACAGGAGCGACTCAGGGACAGTGGGGAGGTCCCAAGCTGGGAGGCTGCTCATGGACTCCTCTACAAGAAGGAAACATTTGGTGTTAAAAAAACTATACTATACTATACTATTGTTACATATAGCTTTCCGCTTTAGTTTATATAAAATGAGATAAGTTCATATTCTAAGAGAGGACTATAATATGATGGGAAGATGAGCAGGTTTTTTCTCAGTTCAGTTTGAAGATAAGATAAAGTGCACAGCGGTTTCTGTTTTACATAGGAGACAAAAATCCAATTTCATTGTTCAAACAAGGGAAGCATTTAAATTCCAAGGGTTCATTTAATTCATCTAAATCAAAATGCTGATATGTGTTCATGGTGATGAGAGATGTAAAGCAGCCTGGGAGTGAACGAGCGAGCGAGGCGCTCAATCCTTCCAGACTGAGCGGTAGTGGATTACGAGCTATGTGAGCTCTGGCCATTTTTCTGTCGGAAGATAAAATACGTGGAGGAATTACAGTAAAGATTATGTAATTGTGATAGTGGTGTGACAGGAAGTAGGGAGGCCGGGAGTTGACAGAAGGGGTTAGTTAATGGTTAACCGAGCCCTTTTTCCCAATTAATCCATTTGGCTCACAAAGATGTTGACGGTTGTGTTGTTAATCTTAGTAGAGTTTTAAAGGAAAAAGCAATATTTCTACTGTAGGCCATGACTTTGTTGGCTTAAATAATTGTTGCAAGCACATTTAATAATAAGGAGGAAGGAGGCTCTAAATTGTATGTGTGAATATGAATGACTGTCTATCTCTATGTGTGGTCCTTTGATGAACTAACCCATCCTGTCTGTAAAAACAAGAAATACAGCACAATACCCAGACTGGAGCTGCTGTTGCTGTTGGAGGAGCTGCTGTTGTTGGCAATCAGAGAGACATCTGATCCTGGCGTCTGACTATCTCTGTTACTGGCTAGAGAGGAGGAGGAAGGCAAAGAGGATGCTTTTGTTGTCAAGGAGGAGGAAGGCAAAGAGGAGGCTTTAGTCGTAGAGGACGAAGCAGAGGAGGAGGCCTTCGATGACAATGAAGAGGAGCTTTTGGCCCAAGCAGCTTTAGACAGCAGCCCTAAAGGTTTTCCCACCGCTGGTCCCTGCAGTTCTGCGGTCTCTGCCAGCATGCTGAGGACGGATGAGAAGGCCGTCTGGTCTCTTCTGCCCTCTCCTTGTGTCTGCAGCTTCTCCTGCCCCAGCCAACCTACTGCTTCCCTGGGCATGCTTGGCAGGTCACCCCCTTGTCTTTCTACAGGCCTCCATTCAGCCCCAACTTCAGCCCAAGTACTGGTTCCGGTCACAATCCCAGCTTCGGCAAAGACTTTGCCACCTGCTCCCCTGCGCACTCCAGCTTCTGTTTCAGTCCAAACTGCTGTTCTGGACTCAGCAAACACTTTCCCATCAGGCCACAGTGGAGGACGAGCATCAGTCACATCCATGACTTCTTTGTCCTCAGCCGCGGGTCTGTCCTCTCCAGTTCTAGGAGTGGCTGAAAGGTTGGAGGACACGGCAGGGTCAAGAGGCAAGACAGGCAGTCTCACTGATTCACGATGACCTCTTTCAGCTGTAGCAAAGAGAAAGACAATGGAAGGAAGACAAAAAAGTAGAAAGTGTTTCATTAGGAGTTTCAGGCAAGAAGTAAGATAGTGACTCACTGATCCCACAGGCCCGGCAATGACAAAAACTCATCCATCATGTGCCCTCTCAAAAAAAAACACATGCACACACACACACACACACACAACTGCAATCATTAGTCCACAAAATGCCACCTCAACTGTCAGGAGATGTAAGACCACTCTGTGAACCTACACACCCCTTTTCCAGAGGGATTTCAAAAAAATGTCTGAAAAATAGTAATATTTGAAGTAGGTCGCTTATGTTTTTAGAGGATAAAGCATAGGGGATTAATTTCGATGTTCCAGAGTGCATAAATTAGGACATAAACATGCAGGCGCACACACACACACACACACACACACACACACATTAATCGGCTGTGATTTCATAGATACTAATCTGCTCTTTGAGGTAGCTAGTAATGCTAGTTTATGGACTTTTTGTTCTTAGAACAAACACATACACTCAGGCTCAGCTCATAGCTCAGGCTGAATTGTATTTCTAGCACAACTTTGGTGTGAGTTACGTGTAAGTAAGTCTGTCGATTTTGTTTTTACATTTGGAAGCATAAAAACAACACAGTCAAGGGAACATCCACTCAAAGAACAGCTTGTATCTCCGTTCTGTGAACTCTCCTCATCTCCTCTGTAGCTTCAACCAACCCTGAAGAGATTTTCCCAGCTAACACATTCGCTCCCGAAGGCACTTTGCCCTGGTGAAACTGAAAGGTGATTAACACCGGACACATCACTGGGTTGACTGTTTATTCTGCTTCCTTTGTTTTGCAGAAGAGGGATTAGGCTTTGACATCGCTTCAGTTTGACGTCAGCTTTCTTCTGTTTTCCAGGACGAAAAGCTTGAGAAGAGGCTTAATTATTTAGAAGGCTGTGATTCTGAGCAAAAGGGACTTTACAGAACTTCTGTTTATGGCCACCTGCTAATATACCAACACACACCACTGTCACTGAGCAAGCTGTTCCTGGTTATGGTTATGATATCATAATGCCAATTAAGAGTTTATATTAATGCCTCTCAAGGGTCTATGTCATGTGTTGCAGCTAGCACCCAAAGCTCTGTTAGACGGTTGGAGAGAGCGGAGAACAACAAAGAAGGAATGGCAGGGACCATTGCTTGAGCACCACAGGGAGACTAGCAAGCTTGTTAAACGTAACTGAAAAGTCATCTTTCTTTTTTGTTCCATCTCATCCCGTGTCATCTAGAACGCAGTGCAGCAGTGTTTGACTGGCTCTGGGGTAAATGCTGACAGCGAGCACCATCTGAGCACAAAGATTCCTGTTCCATGCGCATTTAACTCATTTTGAAAAAAGAAACAATGAACATATACTGCATATATATATATAAACAAGGCCATTATTATCAATATAACAATTACAATTGAGCTTAATAGCCAATTTGCTCTTTGAATAGTATATGAATGCTGTACCTTGACAGCTATGAGCAATCAATGTCTCTGAATGCAGTAATGGAGAGATGAATGGATAAATGGAGGGACTGAATGAATGGATGGATCAATAAAGAAGTGTTTGTTTGTGTTGTCTCCTCCAACAGTTATCCACCTGCTCTGACTGGGAGCAACATATGTGACCACCATCAGACCTCTGACAAAACACTAGGAAGGAAGAACCTCCACTGAGAACAAATATGGACAGGTTGGACGGAGGGATGGATGGAAGGATGGTACTGAAGACTAGACAATGCGGATTAAAACTGGATAAACGTGGATCAGAGAAGAACTGGGCTGCTTAATTGGACAAAACACAGCATTTTGTTTTGGGGGTTTTTGCCCATTTCTGTGTTAGAACGTGCAGCTTACAGCAGATTATGAGACTCATCACAGGGAAACGTTACACAAAGCAGTATTGGCCGTTTGCAAGGCTTTAGACCACTGTTAATTTGTACATTGACCATAGAGCCTTTCCAGCTGGCTCCACTGATGCCAACACAACCCTGTAAAGGTCTGCCAGGTCACTGGACGTTTTCTGACCTGTTCGATAAGCTGTTCCCAGGTGTCCATGATAATATAATGGCTGATGTCCATGGACCCTCCTCAGCCCTGAGTTGTGTACTTTGAGCTATAGGCCAAGCAAAGCTGAAGCCATTCTGACTGTGAGCAGAACAGGTGGTTAGGAAGCGGGAGCCAACTGGTCTTCAACTCCGAGAAGCTCGGGAGACGAAGTGATTAGGGGGAGTGTGGGTAACGGAGTCTGCCAACTAGCTCACTGGTGGCAATCATTAAACAAGGCTGGTGAAAACAGTAAGTAAGCACTGGCCAGAATTGTTCTACATGACAGCTGCAGTAGGGAGAGTATATGATCCTTCAGGCTTTTCAAGTTAAATTGACAACAATACAGAGAAAGATGCTGCAGTTGCCTTAAAAAGCCTGTAAGTTATGAACAAATTAGCACTATTAGTTTACTTTTATGAATAATCTAAATCAATGGTGACACCTCATTGGATCTTAAATTGTTATGTGTAAGTTGCTGCTATTGGTGACGAGCTCTGAATCCAGGTCATTTCTAAAAGGTCACCTTATGCAAAGCTCACCATTTTTTCATTTTGAGCAAGTAAAGGTCACACCATTAACAGAATGTGTTTAGAATCGCTGACTAGGTAAAAGATGAAGAACTGTGCCAGTCAGTGCCAGTGTGCTTTAATGATATTTTAACAATGTTTTAACCCATTTCAAATAAGGCACTGCAGTTAGAGTGGGAGTGCAAATAGCAAGTCCAAACTGAGATACTCAATGTGGTATGAGACTCAGTGGGCGTGAGGATGGTCCAAAGCCAGTTGATTTTGTCCAACATAGCGAGTCCATCCAACAGGATAGACATGTAACCGTTTCCTGCAACTATTCAAGGCATCCATCTGTCAGTGTGGAGGCGAGAACAGGAAGCTGTTTTGTTGGACTATTGAATGGGTGAATGGGCAGGTAGCAAAGCCAATCGGTGCAAAGCGGATCACTAATTAAATTCTATACTGAAAACCTCAGACAGGATTTTTTTTTTCTTAGAATTTACTCAGTCCTATTTAAAGCAGTTGCATTTGTGTGTAAATTTGTCTGTTTCAAGCTGCTGCTTTGAACTGGGTACTGAGTAGAATATGGAAAACTGCCATGTTTTCTCATTAATACTAACAAGAAATGCCAAGGTTTTAGAAAAGCTGCCTGACAACAACGTTATCAGCAGAATATCACTTTAGCTGCACAGTAAATATAAAAGAGAATAACATTTTTAGGGTTAATGTCGTGAATTGTTACTTTTATTTTCTGCACATGCAAAAACAAAAATGGTTTTTGAACATACTCACATTTTTTGGAACTTTCTATGTACAATTTAAAGGAGCATTGTGGTAAACCTATTTGCAGGTTCAGCCAAATTAATATTAATATTGTCAGTGTTATCTGCAGGAAACAGGAAGAAGGTTACACATGCAGCTCAGAACAGGAAAACAAAAGTAGAAGCTTGTGTAACATGTTCTAATCAATAATAAATCACAGAACAAAAACATCCTCACTTCAAGTTATGTGGAATCAAAGTACTAAAACCTTGAGATTTCATTTGAAAAAGGATCAAGTAATGTTCGACTCACATGAATGAGAACTGAAATATCATAATCCACTATTGTAGTAATGGACGGTGGCCAAGATTAGAACAATTCTTCTGCTTTCTTCTGTTTTTCTGGTTTCAGACGAGACTTATTGTAAACAAGTTAGTTCTTTTCTTCAATAATCTATGTTCAATGTCTTTCAGGACACACTCTGTAACAAGCCTTCGATAGTCTACAAATCAAAGAGGAAATAAGAAGAAATGTCTTACAGTGATGCTAATCACCTGAGAATCCCAGATTAGACTTTTCAGCAGTAAAGAGACTGACTGTCAACCTTATACGGTACATGAAAATAGAATGAAATAATGCCGGGTCATTCAGCAGATGAAAAGAAACAATGCAAGACACTAAACCTATTTGAAGTAACAGTAAATCAACAGCTCCTTTCTGCTTGACAACAGGGCTGCTTCTGCTGCTGGGTCTCCTTAGCAACCACAGGGATACTGTCACCAGGGTAACCATTACCATAGATAAAGAAGGAAACAGAGTGTTCTGTGCTTAGGTGACGTCTGTTCTGTCTGTCATGTATCACCTTGAAATACAACTGTAACGATGACATGATGTCAGCAAAATAAACACAAAGCAAATTTCACGCAACACGTTTTCCACTTTGAAAGTGAACAGAGCCCAAAATCAGTTTGTGCCATTTAATAGAAAGAAGATTACGCTGAGAGGGATTTTAACACTTGCCTGTACAATAAATAAACAGCAATTGTTTGACAGGCAGAGTAATGCATATGATCACTAACATCTACAATCAGATTAAGACCAACATATAGTCGCATCAGTGACCTGCATTTACCCAGATTATGGTAAGAGGCTGCGTTAGATGCTATTTTTAATGCCAGGATTAAATCGCATATGAGGGCAACAGTCAACAGTTCAACGATAAAAACACCCAAAAATTATTTATTAATCTATAATATTAAAATTATTGCCACTGGGGAATGACAAGGATTACTAGGCTTTATACAGATAGACACGACCTAAAACATGGAGAATGCTATGGAGAAATTTGAAAGATGATGACAAAACAAAAAACAAAACGAGTTGGTGCCATCACCATTCTTTTAATAACAAGTGCAACGTCAGCCTGGGCAATTATGTAATTGCAAAACTGTGTGACATAATTAAATAAATGGGTGGTTGCTACCGTGCTTTGCGAGAGATGCTCGCCGTTAAGACAAGAGGAAGCAGCTGTTCGTATGTCTCAGTTAAGAAATAGACATTTAACACTGTCAGTAATCTGTGCATTTTCTTTGACAACCAAACAAGTAGACCTCTAACTTTCTTTGTTTGACTGTTTCATTAAATCCATGCAGGGCTAGGTGACTATTTCATTTTGTCTGTTTGATGCGAGATGCCACTGGGCGCAGTAGATTTACCCCCTGCTGAATAACCCATACACAAATATGAAATTATTCTTATCTTCACATGGATCCTTAGACAAATGGAAGCAATTCCCTTTCACCGACCGGATCACCGACATAACAAACATGACAGATGGACGACACCATATCATCTCGTGGTGAATTGGATTATAGGGCTCAAAAGTTCAAAGTATTGCAGAGATAAAGTCCACGTAATCCAAATTCAACTAAACAATAACTGAACACATTGTAACCATATTCATCCCATCTACTGTATCACATCATGCATTCAGTATAGTCTTGAATGTAAAACATAGTGACAGACCCCTATGAACATGTCATCCAGTGGCAAAAATAAATTCCAGAGGTTTTTTTGTATCACGTGTAAAAACTAAGGTTGTATGACAATATAGCACAATAAGAGGAAAAAGCAGAAGCACCGACACGTTTTCAAATAACCCCATCCTTGTTACGCACAATGAAAGTAACTCAAGAGGATATACCAGCAAGGTATTGCCTTGGAGAGTAACGGAAACCAGTTGCATAACAGAAGACAGATCATTCGGGATATGCCGGGATATCTCTCGTTGCTTTGTGGGTATCTATCTACCTGGCAGACCGGCCCTGTATTGCTTTGCTTCATATCAGCATTTGGCATTATCTGGCATCGTTTCCGCTGCTCGGCTGCTGCCTTCTTCTGTTCTGCACCCTGGGAGGTTTTAACATGCTGGCATCAGCACCACTGTGGGAAGCACAGAGCTTATCCGTTAGGTGAGCACTTAGTGATGCTTGTGCTGATGTTATGCAGTAATTCATAGTTTTTATAGGTCTGATTAATTTCCTGCACTAAACACTTTACTCCATATTGATTTAAAATTAGTTATTTCTGAGATATTTGCACTGTTTTATTGATTTCCACAATATTATTATTTAGCATTCTTATGTCTGGCCACCAGTTTTCAATATCCATTGGACTGTGGGGAAACATATGTCTAATATATTAAATGCTCCACTCTGCTGCACATTCTCACATTAAAATTAAATTTGCTGTTAACATATATAACAGTGAGCATACAGTATATTTTGCAGTTTTATATTCAGAATATTCAACACACACATTTTATTATTCTCATTCACCCAGTAAATGGGTAAAGCAATTGCATTTCAAGAAGGACAACACAACACTTTCTCAAATTGTTTCTTGCTATATCATCATAATAACAACCTCAAAGTATAAGAGGAGTTGACCTGATGGATTTGGTTAAGGATTGCACACGCACGCCCTTTGGGATTGGATAAGACAGTGGAGAAGCATTAAAACAAAGATGAACACAAGAAGGTAAAAGAAAGAAGAAAAAAAAAACAAGGCAATAAGCATCCAGTCATGCAGTAATTAAGACAAACACACACAGGCAGGCAGGCAAGCAGAAGACAGCGTGACGCCTCATCAGTACTGCTCTGTCTGAGAGTCCCGTGCGACTGGCTAACGCAGTCATGTGACTAGCTCTGGGGCACTGGGTAGGTCAGCCAGTCTAGCATAAACAGAACTGGGGAGACATCCTGGGCTGCTGTGACATGTGTACACATATAGTATGCGAATGGCTACACAGACTTTAATTGCCATGTGCACTCCATACACAAACACACACACACACACACTCGCAAGCCAGCAGACATTTATTCTGAGGTGCAAAAGAAGGCTCCAGCACAGGAAGAGTTGAGCAATCACAAGAACTCAGGACTCACACTTTCAGTAGCAGAAATAGATGCACACACACACGCACACACCACCTCTGCTTCCTGTATTCATACACAAATATAAACAGACACGCACGCAACACACCACTCCATCATCAATTTCCTCTGTCTTTCACATGCACATACTGTACCTACAGCATCATGGCCACAAGATCACTGGCCTAATTATTTATGTTTTGATTGTCTCTGAGATAGACATTCAGACCAAAAGACCCAGGTGTGTCATCTTTTTGAAAAACACACCAAAAATGAGCTCCAGAAGGTTTACAGCTGAAGAAGTTTTATCACAGATTTTTAACTGGGATAGTGATGAAGAAGAAGAGATTTCCGAGACAGAGGGTCTTTCAGAGACGGAGGACAATGTTATTGATGATCCTGACTGCCAGTTTTCCTACGATGAGGAGGATTCAGAGGAGGAATCTGCCGCCGTCTCTACGTGAGATGAAAACCAAAGAATGCAGCAGACATCATCCACAGTGGGGACATGGACATCTAAAGATGGTAATATAAAATGGTCAACATCACCACACCTAAGCCAGGGCAGACCATCTTCCAATATCATCAAAATGACTCCTGGTCCTACAAGCTTTGCCGTCACACAAGTTGATGATATTCACTCAGCATTTCAGCTCTTCACATCCCCACCGATAGAGAGGATTATACTCGACATGACTAACTTGGAGGGGAGGCGTGTATTTAAAGAGAGATGGAAGCCACTGGATCAGACTGACTTGCATGCTTATTTTGGAATTCTGCTATTAGCTGGAGTATTCAGGTCAAAGGGGGAAGCAACTGCAAGTCTATGGAATGAAAAGAATGGAAGGCCAATCTTTCGGGCAAAAATGTCTCTGGAGACATTTCACATGATATCTCGTGTGATCTGATTGACAATCGCAACACCAGAGCTGGTCGACGTGAAAAAAAACCAAACTAGGTGCAATCATCCTACCTTTGTTGTACAACCCTGGCCCCCACGTTACTGTAGATGAGCGCCTTGGAGCTACCTGGAGCTACCTGGAGCTACCTGGAGCTACCTGGAGCTACCTGGAGGAGCTTCTGAGAAAAATCAGGGGATCTGTGTGGTGCTCGAGATGAGCGAAGGGCTGAAAGGTCATAACATCACTTGTGACAACTTCTTTACATCGTACCGCCTTGGAGATGAACTTCAGAAGAGAAAGCTGACTACGTTGGGAACAATCAGAAGAAATAAGCCAGAACCTCCCAGTGAAATTCTAAAGATGCAGGTAAGATATGCATTCCTCAATATTTGCAACAGTTGTTTCACACTTTCCAAAGAGCAATGAAAGAAAGATGTTCTTGTCATGAACACAATGCACACAGATGCATCTCTGAGCACAAGAGAAGACAAGAGGCAACAAATGATCCTGGACTAGAACTTCAACAAAGGAGGAGTTGACAATGTAGACAAAGTCACAGCAACGTGCAGCTACCAGCCCGTTGGCCCTTGGTGATTTTCTACAACATTGTGGATGTGTCTGCTTACAATGCCTTTGCCCTGTGGACTGAAATCTGTCGGCTTTTCCAGGAGGAACTGGACAAAAGCCTTGTCAATCCCAAGATCCAGAGGCGAGTCAGGCCAGCTGGGTCCCCAGCAGCTGCAACTGTCATTAAAACGTTTGTGCCATCCTACCAATCTGCAATGGATGCAGCGGATACAGGTGTAAAGAAACGGAGAGGATGCCAGGTCTGTCCCTCCCAACAGGACAGTAAAACATGCACTTTTTGTGTGAAATGCAACAATTACATCGGCAGAAAGTTTTTAAATGTTTATCTAATGGAAAATAAAGTTGCTGTTGTTTTAACACAGTTTTTGACAGTTCAAAATGACCCGCAACATAATCAATGTGATTTTTTTTTTCAACATAATACAAGATCAGGATATGAAAGTCTGAAAAGACTGAAAAACAAACAAAGTTTGCAATAAAATATGTATCTAAAAAAAAGAGACATTGGGCTGGGATGTGGGAAAGATCTAGATAGATCTAAAAGTCTATAAATGGATAAGCAGAAACCAAAACTCTGAAACATGGAAATCTTAAACATATTTGACAGCAAATCTCCAATTTCCAGCAGCGTTAGAGATTAGCTATGGATGTGTACAGACAAGCTCAAACTAAGCTGAGGCTTGGAAGCAGAGAGATGACAGATTCAACATACAGTGCATCCCTAAACAGCTCTCACCACCGTCCCAGCTGGCTGGAGCTAATGCTGGTACCGTGTTCAACAACCTCCCATCTGGACAGTGTTGTCGTTGCTGCGGTTCGCCCGCTATGCCCCGACGAGAACCTGAAAGACTACTTGGTGCTAAACCAGGGGGAACTGCTCTCACTGGGCACTTGTGCAGTCTTCTACCAGTCACCTGCTCCTGCCTTTTGCAGGTGTGAAGTGCAGCCTGACTGGAGGATAAGTGTCTGGTCTCCAGCCAACTTTCCTCAGGCTGATGAAGACACCTGTATGAAAGGCTTCAACTTTAGAAGAAAGACGTCTAGATGCCATGACTTAAGAGAAAAAAGTATAAAATTCATGGTTGAAAGGTCACATATCACATGTTCATGATTAAAGGTGTCATGTCAGCACAATGCGTACAGCAATGCCACTGCTGCAAGTATGGAGAGGCCATTAACTACTATAGAGCAGGGTGTGGAAAAAAGTCTGCCATTACATTTTGATCCCTTTTGATTTTGTGCTGGGGTTCGTTTGGCCTGCCGTGAACCCCTTGAACTGCCTTGCCCTAAGGTGGGGGCATAAACAGCAATAATGAATAATTATTTGCGTTGCTGCTGGTTCTGACGCCTGCAGGGAGAAGTCTAATTTTCTAGAATTTTCTGTTGAGTTTTACTGAGATGTCCCAAAAGTGTGATGCTTTTCTTCTAGAACATCTATACATGCTTGTTTCTAGTCATTAGTTTTTGGGAACATGCAGAACTGCCCTTCGGTTGTCTCCACCATATACAAACAACAACAACAACAACAACAACAACAACAACAACGAATCATGAACTGCTGCCTGCCAGCATGATTGTCTATAATCCTAGACGCTGTGGGAGCATTTACACTTTCAGCCTTGGGCGCATCTCCCAACAGGAGGAAGTGGATGGTGTAGAAAGCATTTAGACAAACCAAATACAACTGAGGCATCTGGTTGAAATGGCACTATGGCCCACAGAGAAAGCAGATTATAATGCTGTCGCCCACATGTCTGCAGACAAAATGCAAAAATGAAGCTTCTAGAGTTCATCTGTAAGGTTTTCTGAAGTATTTCCCAGATACACATTAAAGTGACTGGTCAAAAATGATCTTTGCGCCAGGTCGTTTGTGTATTTTAAATGAGATTTACCAAATGTCACCTGTAGGTGCAGGGGAACACAAGCTGGAGCTCACTTCAAAAGTTTCTTTCACCAATGTGTTTCCTAAGAATACTGAAGCTTATTATCTCGCTCTCATTCCAGCTCAAGCGTGAGGGAGGTTAAAAAGAGGATGTTTGGTTACTGGGCTAATTCCAGTTCTCTGAGTGAGGTATCTCACAACATGGCTGCGCTTACGTGCGTGCACAAGGAAGAAAGGTGCTTGAGGAAAATATCTACCTGCAGATTAAAGGTAAAAAAGCGAGATGATTGCTCTGTCTCCTCTAAAGCCCCTCAGCTAAATCATTCTATGTTGACGATTAAATCCTTTAACTGTAATACTGCACTTTAAACAATTAGGGCTAATGGTTTTGCTAAGCTGAGTACCTTCCTGACTTTCTAACAAGATGCATCTAGAGAATCTACACACACACACACACACACACACACACACACACACACACACACACACACACACACACACACACACACACACACACACACACACACACACACACACACTCCAGCGCACGCAAGGCTTCCCACAGTGACTGGGACGCTACCACACACAACCACATACAAGCTACTGTAGTTCAGGTGTCACACTACATTTCCAACAGCCAACTTGCTCCTGCCAAAGTCTCGCTCGTGTGACAGAAATAATCAGTCAACACGGCCGGATAGAGAGCAAGTGTTTTTTCTTTAAGTGTTGCGTAATCTACAGCCTCTAAAGAAGTGTGAGATCAACAGGAAGAGCATAAAAATGGCAGGAAAGGTTTTATAACGCCAAGTCAACAATCTCACAGCTGAACTGTGGACGATGTGAAGCCAGTCCTGTGCTGTGAACAGTTAAGTTATCGCTGCAGACAAAATGCATCATGACTCACAATAGTGAAAATCTAAAGCACGATGGCGAGACATGGAGTTCAACTCGCTGTGGAGGAATTTCTAAACTACATTTGTGACACAAAGCGGGATAAAGAACTTGATACCATTAACTAAGAAGAAAGGGAGGAAGAGGAGGAGGAATATCTCACTTCTGTGTAAACTGCATTTTCCACCTTCCGAACAAGTCCCTAAGTTTAAAACAGTAACAGAACGGCTGTTCACATTCAACAAGCAGAAAAAAAACAGGAAAATAGAAATAAGATGTCTGTTTTAGCAAACCTAAGGGATCCAAGTTAAATAGACTGAAGTAATGTTTCCAAAGTTTCAGCAGTGACCTACAATAAAATTTTCTGCAACACTGGTCAGTTCCAACTGTAGATCATGTATATGAAAAACCTTTTGGCTTTTGCTTATGCCAGTATTTATGTCTTTATTTACATTATGCCACCATTGTGTCAAACAGAAGTACAGCACCTGAAAAATGAACTATGACATAATACAACTTTCAAATAAATCCATACATGGTTACATAAACACATGAGAACATGTCAGTTCCAGTAGCATATAATAGTCTTTTCACACATCACAAATGTCATCATTCCTGGCCCTTGTCTCCTTTTACGTTTTCTTATTTTTCCCTTTCTCACTCCAGCCACGCCCCACGTCAGCACACGATCTGGCAATTTGTCTGCGGATGAGTGGATGTATGTATATCTACTGAGGGACTGGGCAGGAAAACAGGTAAAAACTATCAATGCAAAAATGAGTCAAGTCAGAGTTTTTGATACAAAGTGCAACAGGAAATGAACATTTCAGCATAAGAGGCTGAAACCCGAAGTCAGGCTGCCGACCATGACACCTCTTGGTTGTGTCCTACACAAACACATCTTTCACACACACTCACATGTACTTTGCTATAGTAGCACCTACTAAGTGATGTTTAAAGCCCTAATTCACTTATGAATGTGTATTAACTCAAGTGTGTCCTCGAAAAGAACACGTCACACAAGTGCACACTCAGGCTCTCACTCATTTCAACAACACGCGCATGTGAAAGCATTATCACAGTGAATTGTTCTGCCACTTTGACTGATGATGTTTAAAGTTGTGGCCACATGCGATGCACTATTGATTTTCCAGCGCAACACATGGGAAAATTGTTGCAGCCCGCGTCATGTGACGCAAACCAACGAAAAAGCAGGCTGATCGTGATTGGGCCCTTCCTGCATTTGTCTGGCTTCACTGCGTCCCCTGTGGCGTCACGCTGCCGTATTGCTGCTTTGTCAGACACCTAGGGTTTGAGGACACGATGTCTCTTCATCTCTGACAGGGAAAATCAAAGGCATTTATCTTATTAAGCTTAGTCACATAATAAAAAGTGTTCTCACCACAAGGCACAATTTCAATCAACCTAAAGTATAAAAATACCAACCAGACACTGCTCTTAGCCGTTTTCATCTTTCATCTTGACGCTCTCAGCGCTTCAAGCTAGGCCCTGGCTTCATAATGCCTGTGAAGCAAACCACCTCTGATCTTCACAGTGAATTTCATACAGCCATCTGAACAAACACACACACGCTGGTTTGCAATATCCGAAAAACTAATGAGGGTGACTGCATGCGCATCTTACGGCTTCCTAACACCTAAACTAGGTCTTGAACAGCACGTCTGATTATGCACAGTCGTTAATGTTTTATATAGATGCATTTTCCCAAGCTGGTATAGGAAAGCAGAGCGTGTGGGGAGGTCAGAACTGTGTGGCTTGACTTTGAGTTACCAAGAGTGAATAATTACCTTCCTCATTAAAAGCGATTGTTTCGTTTAAATGTATTTACACATGTGATTTAAGGATCATAAAGATAATTATAAAGACTGAAAACAAAGCTTGAAACATGGAAGACTGTAAATAGTATGACTGTATATACGTCACTGTATAATTCATAACTATTACTCTTCATCTGCTGTCCAAACACTTACTGTCCTGATTTACCCCAGTTCTGAAGGCACTTGGGTTAATCTGCTATTTACACGCACTGAGTGTGCAGGATAATAGCTCCAAATCCTGGCTGAGGTCGAATATGCATTTTCATTTTGCCATCACAAATGTGCAAACAGAATATTTCAAACATCGCCATGGAAACAAAAGACATACAGCAAAGACGTGAGTGTTTCTAGTGGAAAACTATGCTAATTTTAGGCTAATATCAATCTGCTGCAGCTGTTATGTCATCATATTCAGATGAGCTGCTTTTGTATCTGATGATGAAATACAGTGTTTATCAAGCCAAAAGCTTTGCAGGAAGAACAGATGTACAAGTGGGTAGAGGTCAGGCCAGTGGGTGGGTGTGAGGCACATCGAACTGAGAGCAGTCATAGTGAGCTCAAATTTAAAATTGAAGTCGTTGCCACAGAGGATTTTGTTAACATTAAGCATAATAGATAACATACATATTTGATTCCAGTCGTGTTTCGGGCCTGTGCAAAATGTCAAACAAAAACCCCAACAAAATAGTTAGGAAAGCACTAATTAGGCATTTATACAAACTAAATACTCTAAATTAACTCACAGTAAATATCTAGGAACTCTAGAACTTAACACTTATAAATAATGACAGTCTGCTTTTTGGAAATATTCCCATATGACTTCAATTACCTTAGTGAACGCTACTGAATAGAAAGCTCGCAACAAGCAGCTGGTAAACCCACAACTGTGGCTTCAGGGCAGCATAGCACATAATACACAGGAAATGAAGGACGTTTGGACAGACCGTGACACAAGAGCACATACACACTGCACGGAATGAGTGATGGAGTGAAGGAATGAGGTGAGCAGGCGCAGTGATACATGGTGAGTTGAAAAAGACAGGGCCAAGCAGCTATAAATCTTTTTCTGTCCCAGTCAACGCTTGAAAGAAGCAGAGGCTGATTCCATTTTAATTCTGTCACATTGCTTTTTCCTTTACTCTTCTTTTCCATTTCAGATCCTAAATAAATCCCCACTGCCCGGCTGTTGGCCTGTTTCGAGGCTGAAACAACTTCCTGTGGGTAAGAGAAAAAAAAACTACACGTTTTATCTGAACACACTGATTCTTCCCACAGTTATCACAAGCCAGATTGCATTTTCTGAGTCCTTGAAGATTTTCTAAGCAAGTGAATTTGACTTCAATAGTGGAACGAATTGAGTCTGGGCTCAAGTGACTGATACAAACACAGTTTGAAGACAGGACAGCGAAGTGAGATTCAGCGCCAGAGAAACATGGAGGTTTTTGAAGGTGCACGCCACAATCGGTCTGATGTTATAAAAGCCTTATGCGAACAGCCAGGAGTTCAGACAAAAGCAATATAGCTCATTTTTATTTCAGAGACAGAAGAAGAATACATCTCCTCGTTCACTCGTCCTCAGGCTGAAGGCAGGAGCACAGGATAATCACTCAGAGCCTGGCTTTCAGAGAAAATTCTGTTCTCACAGGTAAAAGAAAGTCAACTAAGGTCAAAGTATGAAACGTGTCGATCCAACCTGGTCTGAAACCTTCTTCAGCTTGATGATGAGGATGAGGATGAAGATGTTTGCTTCTGGTAGTCGTTTCAACTTTTCTGTTCGTTCATTCCTTATCTGATTACCTCTGCTCCTTCAGTCCTATCATGGAATACGCACACATCCACCCTCAGCCCTCCAGAGAAAAGCAGTTCAATTCAAAGAGTGGACGCTTCATCTGTTCAGCTGCCACTACTGGGCACCGCGTGTGCATCGGGTCGAGATCTGTCGTTTGTCGCCTTTACGAGGGGTTCGCCACCTCATGAAAATCATTTTGGGTTGGGTCCACACCAAAACTTTTCGTGACTTCTCACTCATCTTGCAAACATGAACAAAATGTTGAAAGAGGTTAAAGGCTGAGCTGGCCACACCTTCTCCACCCTCCCCACACAGGGCAAATGAGTAATTCAATGACACCACAGAGGTCGACTTTCTTGCCATTTGTTGAATAAAAACAATTATGTCATTTGTCTTGTTTCTCCTGTGTTTTGCTTTGTTGTTCTTTTCTGTCCTCTCGATGCCTCACCATACCCGGACGAAGCAGATAAGATGGCTACCAACCCCGAGCCTGATTCTGGTGGACGTTTCTTCCAAAGGAGTATATCTTCCTCCACCTGTTGCCCAGTGCTTCTCCAATGGCATTTTGTTGGGTTTACTGTATAATTATTTTATTATTATCTGTATAATAATGTTCTTCTTCTTAATATTATACACTCACTTCTGAAGCGCCTTATTATATACTGCTCAAAAAAATAAAGGGAACACTGAGAATAACACATCCTAGATCTGGATGAATGAAATAATTGCCTATAATTTCCACCTGTTGTCTATTCAATTTGCACAACAGCATGTGAAAGTGATTGTCAGTCAGTGTTGCTTCCTAAGTGGACAGTTTGATTTTACAGAAGTGTGATTGACTTGGAGTTACACTGGGTTGTTTAAGTGTTCCCTTTATTTTATTTTAGCAGTGTATATGTGTGTGTGTGTGTGTGTGTGTGTGTGTGTGTGTGTGTGTATATATATATATATATATATATATACCACTGCTACATGTCAGTACAGGTAAGTTTTCTTTCACTGTACGCCATACACATTTACTATGACACCAGCAGCTGCTCTACATGGTGAGCACCTACCAATGAGATTTAAACATGACAGTTATTACATAAAGGGTGTCTTCATATCAAATCACTTCTCACATGACACAAAATTAACCTTCCTAAAACACACGGGCACATGTAAACACAGGGCCCTGACAGATTATTAATACACAGAGTGTGGCTAATGAGGATTGTAAACTCTATTTATCCAGCAGAGCCTCAGCCTACCTCATATGATTTGTCACTGGGTCCTGCCACGCGTAATGTATTTAATGTATACTTTAAGCTGGGGAAATATTTACGATGTGCACATTAAACCTCTCGCTCCATCGCTCTCTCTGTGACTTCAAGCCTCTTTGAATGCTCCCCACTCAAACACACACGAGATGCTTAGTTTGGGCGCCATTAAGAAACAACGGGTCTTCAGCTGTCACTCAGACACAGTCGTGTTAATCAAATCATTGCAGTTTCTCTTCTTTATATAATGAAGCTGCTTCTGTATTTCTGCCTGGCAACAGTGAGTCAAACACTCGCTGAGTACGGACGTTTAACTTAACAGGACAGACCTGCTGTGGGGTCTCTTAGCTACAGAAGTGTAATAAAAAGAGAAGAGATGAAAAGTGAACTGATAATACTATAAAAACAATTATATGGTTGTCATAATGTGAACGTTTTATTGTGACATCATCGTTGTAAGACACATGTGTTTTTACTAACAGAAATCATTCCATTTACACTCAACCACCAGTTTCCCAGTAATCTCATGATTATAATTTACATCTACAACACATGCAAAAAGCCTGAATTCCATCCTATTCCTGGTTCTTCTTTTGTCCGTGTGAGGGGCACAAACGGCGCCGAATCAGAGCGTGCAGTGCATAGCGCAGCCGAGCAGAGTGATGCAAAACGAGCCGCTGCTGCTTTAATGCCGAGAACATGTGCTGGGGTGATGCAGTGGAACCCCCCAACCCCCCAACCCCCTCAGCTTCCTCCTGCTTCTGAGACTACATGCAGGATCTTTGGCCTCGGATCGATTCGTGTGCTGTAGATGTGCGTCCACACCTCTGATCACGTTAGCTCTTCAAACAGAAATCAGGTTTGTTTTCACAAACGCCAACATTTCCGTGGGAACTGGCTTCCACATCTTACAAGCCCCATGAAGCAAGATCAGTGCGCTGTTGGTTTTCATACTGATTAAACAACTTGCCTGATTAGTCTCATTAATGGAACATTTACACTTTACATATGTGGAAGCGGACTTAACGTTCAGAACATTTCTAATAATGTCCTGACACTAAATGTGAAGACTAAGTAAGCACACAAACACAATGTGCATCTTGTCGATTACATTTGAAAATAAAAACATTGCGTAACGTTGTGTATTTGCACAGCTAAACTGAAAGGCATCACTTAACTTTGACCAAACTTGCCACAGCACTGAGCTTTATTTTCCAGTGCTTGCTTCTAAACATCCTAGGAGGCATGCCTTGACACAGAATAAATTGAGCAGAAGTGAACTGTGGCATCGGGAACCTTTCGGGTTACATCCTGAAACTGTTATTCACTCGCATGCTGAAGAGAACACAGCGCTGCCATTCGTTTAAGTTGTCTGAGCTCCTGTACCGGCGAACTGAGCGACTGTGTGTGAGCACGACTCCTTAAGGTGCCAAGTAGCTGACATCTAATAAAGCAGGTTGTAACAGAACAAGCGCTCTCATCTGTCAGCCGCCATCAGGGTTTCCAGAGGTACCGCATCTGACGGCCCGCATGCATTTAACATGAGCTCGGCGCTTAAGTGCGTCGTGAATTCGCCACAATTATGAGTAAAACTGCTTCTAAGAACTGACACATGAAAGGAGAATACACTCAAAGTCATTCTCCATTCACATATAGTTGAAGATTTTGTAAGTTTGGTCTGTAGGTTTGTTTTTTGTCTTGTATTTGAATGCATCCCCAGATTTGTCACCAGTCGTGTCACCGTTTGGCAGTTTTGTTTTCAAATCAGCTTTCACAGTTTACCAGCCCTGAATGTCCTGTTTCTCATCAAGTTCACATTGCGAGGTAACAGGTGTGAATCTATGGATGTGGGGTGCTAGCGCGCATAAAACACCACCTCACCTTCTGCACCCGTCTGTATTTTTGTATCACCATCACATTTAAATTCAACCTCAGTGCGCAGCTAAATCTGCCTGATCGTCTGCTCCCTTTATCTTGCTTTCATTTCTCCTCGTACAGACAGGCAAGACGAGACCGAACACAGCTTTTCTCCTGCATGACAAGCAGCACAACGTTTCCTTGCGATGCACGGACACTAAACTTTTAATGTGATGCGATCGTCTACTCTCAGAGGTCTGAGCCTCAGCCAAAACCTCCACTGGGCACAGATGGGAGCCAGGTTTTACTGTACTTAATCAGCACAATTGATCATTTTAATTGGCAGCACTGATGACTGATGACCAGTAAAAGATTTATCATTGACTTTTTAGTCAGCCGTTAAATTCATAGCACTCCTGTCTAGGTTGCCAGACAACACACACAGTGGGACATTCAGATTCTGGCTGCTGTCCATGTTAGGCAGAAATTGTTTTGTTTTGTTTTTTTCCCTTTCATATTCCTCTAAACACAGAATAGTGAATGAGGCTGGATTTTCAAATTAAAACAACAAAACTGTGTCTCTGAGATGTCATATTAGGTGACAGAGTTCTACAATGTAATTCTGTGTAATTCTTACACATTGGATCGTGTGAGAATCATATCTTCTAACTTGCCAGGTAAATAGTTCACTGTGTTAGTTTAAGCAGTGTGTTAGTTTATGAAGTAAATTGATTGTTTTTTCGTTTGGTTTGGTTTGGTTTGGTTTGGTTAGAGTCAGGTCGGTTTGGTTTGGTTTGATTTGGTTTGGTTTGGTTAGGTTAGAGTCAGGTCAGTTTGGTTTGGTTTGATTTGGTTTGGTTAGAGTCAGGTCGGTTTGGTTTGGGTTGGTTTGGTTTGGGTTGGTTTGGTTTGGTTAGAGTCAGGTCGGTTTGGTTTGGGTTGGTTTGGGTTGGTTTGGTTAGAGTCAGGTCGGTTTGGTTTCGGTTGGTTTGGTTAGAGTCAGGTCGGTTTGGTTTGGTTTGGTTCGGTTAGAGTCAGGTCGGTTTGGTTTGGTTAGAGTCAGGTCGGTTTGGTTTGGTTAGAGTCAGGTCGGTTTGGTTTGGTTTGGTTTGGTTTGGTTTGGTTTGGTTTGGTTTGGTTTGGGTTGGTTTGGTTTGGTTAGAGTCAGGTCGGTTTGGTTTGGGTTGGTTTGGTTTGGGTTGGTTTGGTTAGAGTCAGGTCGGTTTGGTTTGGGTTGGTTTGGTTAGAGTCAGGTCGGTTTGGTTTGGTTTGGTTCGGTTAGAGTCAGGTCGGTTTGGTTTGGTTTGGTTCGGTTAGAGTCAGGTCGGTTTGGTTTGGTTAGAGTCAGGTCGGTTTGGTTTGGTTAGAGTCAGGTCGGTTTGGTTTGGTTTGGGTTGGGTTGGGTTGGTTTGGTTTGGGTTGGTTTGGTTAGAGTCAGGTCGGTTTGGTTTCGGTTGGTTTGGTTTGGGTTGGTTTGGTTAGAGTCAGGTCGGTTTGGGTTGGTTTGGTTAGAGTCAGGTCGGTTTGGTTTGGTTTGGTTCGGTTAGAGTCAGGTCGGTTTGGTTTGGTTAGAGTCAGGTCGGTTTGGTTTGGTTAGAGTCAGGTCGGTTTGGTTTGGTTTGGTTTGGTTTGGGTTGGTTTGGTTTGGTTAGAGTCAGGTCGGTTTGGTTTGGGTTGGTTTGGTTTGGGTTGGTTTGGTTTGGTTTGGTTTGGGTTGGTTTGGTTTGGTTAGAGTCAGGTCGGTTTGGTTTGGGTCGGTTTGGTTTGGGTTGGTTTGGTTAGAGTCAGGTCGGTTTGGTTTCGGTTGGTTTGGTTAGAGTCAGGTCGGTTTGGTTTGGTTTGGTTCGGTTAGAGTCAGGTCGGTTTGGTTTGGTTTGGTTCGGTTAGAGTCAGGTCGGTTTGGTTTGGTTTGGGTTGGTGGACCATCATTTCTTTCTTGTAGAAATCCAGTTCTGAGCCAGCTTTTGTAGCCGCTGTGGAACTGCTTGAGTTCGTAAGAGAGAAGCATGCTGAGTGCAGAGGTGTCTCGTCTATAGAGCACTTACTATAAAGCAGCTTTAAATTAAAAACACAGAAGGGAAACAAAAGTAGTTTCTATGCAGTAATGCACTGTTTTAGTACCACAACTCACTGTATTGATCTGTAAAATAAATCTTACTTAGATACATTTGCTTCTTTAATGTGTGAGGGTTAAACAGTATGAGTGGCTGCTCTGCTGTTTCTCTCTCTGTGACTGAAGAATATTTCCACTTAGTTAAGTTTATTTTTCTTTAGGTTTTAGTCACTAGATGTAGTCGAGCATCTTTAAATTCCCTTTTCCCAAATCTCTCTGGACACCACTGATACATTAAAAATCCAGTCACATTGACCTGGTCTGTTTCATCGCGATTGATAAAGTCGAGGACAAAGCTCTTATACACAATGTGTGTGAGGAAGTCGGAAATGACCAGAATACTGGATGCTCACCAGCGTGAAGCAAGAGGTCTGGCATCAGCTTGAACCCCACACCCCACGACTCTCCCAGAGCTTCAGAGAACGTTACGCCGCTGGTGTGTCATCTGACGCTGATTATTAAGCAGCAGACTCTAACCTGGCACTTACTCAGATGTTATTTCAATCCCTGACTGACAAACACAGACACACAGTGAGAGAAGTACTTGCTGCAATGTTCCCATGGTAACACAGACCGATGGATCTCTGCTACTGAGTGAGGATGAAGATCTCTGAAGACCTATTAAAGAGGACAGCTACACAACAATATGTACTATATGTTCCCTGAGACACAAACGCTCACATGTATATTCTCACGACGCAGTTCTCACTAGCACCAGCTAAAGATCATACCCCAAACCCTTTTTTGGTTATATGAAGAAGGAGAATACAAAAATACAATAGGAATGTTTTCTCACCAAAAGACCTGAAGCAGTTCAATGACTGAGTAACCAGGTAAGAGAGAGAAAGTCAAATCGGCTCTTAAGCTGCACAGCAGCACGATATAAAAGAGGGAACGTGGAGAGCGAGTGGGCGATTTGCTGAGCCTTAACTGGGAAAGCTTGGCAGACAAAGTGTCTTTTTTCTAAATACTTTGGCAATATTCTCCATTTTCTGGATCCATTCTCAAATTTACAAGGAAGCTGTATTTAATAAACTCGTTCTTACTGCATTAGGCTAAAGAAAAAGGCTATAAGACAGAATATTATTTCCCCTTAGGTGAAGAAAGTTGTCTTCTGAATATTTAGTCGAGTCTCTCAGCCACTTAAACAATGTTCAAAATATAAATCAGCAGAACAGAACAGACATTTGCTCAACAAACAGATGACAGACACGTGATGACGTGTAAATAAAACAATTCATTTATGAATTTCTAGGACAATGATTTTGTGGCTATACACACACATATCAGGTCAGATAAATAATCATAACATAAACATAAATAATATTAATTTGGTATGAAATATAATGTCAGGGCATTTCAAAAGATGCAGAAGTGTATTTAAAGTAAAAATGCCATTTTTATTTGTGTTGTGTTTAATTTTGAGATAAGGAAAATCTGTATTGGACTGTTTTCTACAGTTGTCTGTAAAACGGACTCATTGTTCCTGGACAGAGACATTTGACATTTAGACTTTGAATGCTGCCAGTGGCCAAGGTGTAAAAGGCTGACATCTAGTCTGAATAGACTGTCTGAGAGTTCAAACCAAACATGGTCAGGTAGCCTTAAGATGTTTCCATTTGAGAGAATTGACTCTTTAACTTCCACTTGTGAAGGTGAACAATTTGGCACATTTGGATTCAATACATTTCTTTATTATAATACGCATGTGCCGCTTCATGACAAAATTCTATTATGCATCACTCTTCATTATTTCCTTAACAAATTGTATAAGGATATAATCAACCAGAGTGCAAAGAAGAATCGTCAAAAAGAAACGAACCTGTTATTGTAGGGAACGAGGCTGTCGGAACCTTCTGCTCTAAGACATTAAAGTATTATGGAACGTGTGTCGTTTTTAAACTATGTCTCCTATAAAGGACGTAAATTCACCACACAACAATGCCAAAAATCATATTAAAGTGATAAACGGGTTTTACGCGTTATGTAAACACAACTACAAAGCCATACATTACATAATTACCGGTCCTCTTTAAGAGCTGTACTATAAATTATTTATCTGTGTCGATTATGAAAGGCCCCTTGAGGATGCTGCTCGAAGTTGACGACCCTGGGCTCAAGGCGACATGGAGGGATAAAAAGTTTCGCGTTCATTCAAAGGGAAGCGCACTGGCCGGCGCGTCGCTGCGGCGCAGCGCAGTCCTGCGGTCTGGGTGATCGCACATATGTTTGAATGGCCTACAAGCTAAACATATGAAATGCAGTCACACTAATAAACTTAAATTCATATTCAAATGAAGACTGTGACAACAACAAAGCGCCCAACAGCTCCAGACGCATTGAAATGATTTCCATATTCCAGGAGAACAAAGCGCTTGGATTTACTGGTGTTTATTTATGTTGCCAGATCTGCTATAATGTCATAAAGTCTCGAATACATTTATCTTGTCTCTGTGATACTGGAATAAATCAAGTCACTGACATTGAAATTGGACTCACTCAGTCCGGTCATGTTGTGTTTGTCTTTCCCTACGATTATAAATGAGCTAACATTACATTGAACCTGTTACAGTCGTGTAAAGCCCAGAATAGGTGCCTTACCTCTACTGGCCAAGGAGCCCTGTGTCATCAGCATCAGCACCGCAACGATGGTCACAAACCACCGGTCCGGCATCCTGCTCCGAGTCCGCGTCCTCGTCCTGTTCCTCGGAAAGCAAGCGGCCACCATCCCTGCGTCCATGATCCATGCCGTCGGAAAGAAGCAGCAGCAGGGCTCTTCTTTGCCGTTTAACCCCCCGACCTCGGGGCCACTGCTGCCGCTGCCGCTGCCGCTGCCGGAGAAGAGTGCATGTTTGGGAGCCATTGGTCAGCCAATTAATCCTTAATGGAAAACATCTAACGGCGCTGCTGTGGTGAAAGGCATCCGATCAACGCGCCCCCGGTGCGGATCAGCAGGGCGCCGCTCTCCATGAGCCTGCCAACGGTTGCAGGGTCGACGAAGAAAACAAACCGCTGGAGGTTTTCCGTTGCGTTGCTCGCTGTGTCTGGTTCTGCGTGTCCGATCCTCGCCGCGACCGCTAGACTCTCAATCTCTGCTGCCAGCTGCGTCAACGCGCGGCTACGATACCGGAAAACAACTGGCGCTGCCAAAATAAAAGCCAGGCTAGGTAAAAATGGCTCTATGCGAGCTTCAGGAGTCAGATGTCAGGTGAAGACAAATATGTGTAATTTCCCACCGTAATTGACTAAGAGACATGTAGGTGGTTTAGATGAGCATCATCTACAGAGAAGAAGAGGTCTACACACAAATCTAAAGCGGTGGTACAACCCAAACCATCTGTGCTAGTGGGAGGGAATATTAGATTTTTTTTCTCTCATGGTTATGATTTATTTTAGAAAATTGATATGATTTGATTGATTGTTGATATTAAATATTAAATAGGGTATTGGCTCCTTCTCAGCCTGGTTGAAGAAAATGAAGGGTTGTTCTTATTTGCTGAAACATTAATCCATGCATTTGTTACCTCTAGGCTGGACTATAACTCCCTGCTCATAGGTTGTCCCAGTAACTCTTTAAAAAGCCTCCAGTTAATTCAAAATGCTGCAGCCAGAGTCTGACTGGACTTAGGAAGAGAGATCACATTTCTCCTACATTAGCTTCTCTGCATTGGCTTCCTGTCAAATCTAGGATAGAATTCAAAATTCTTCTCCTCACCTACAAAGCTCTTCATAATAAAGCTCCATCTTATCTTAAAGACCTCATGGCTCCTTATGCTCCCAACAGAACGCTTCGTTCTCAGAGCGCTGGTCTGCTTGTGATTCCTAGAGTTTCTAAAAGTAGAATAGGAGGCAGAGCATTTAGCTACCAAGCTCCTCTCCTATGGAACCAGCTTCTAGTTCAGGTTTGAGAAGCAGACACCCTCTCTAGTTTTAAAACTAGGCCTAAAACCTTTCTTTTTGACAAAGCGTATAGTTAGAGATGGTTCTGGTCACTTTGATCCATCTCTTAGTTAAGCTGCTATAGACTTAGATGCTGGGGGACGTCCTTCATTCACTGAGCTCTTTTTGGTCTCTTCTATCCACTAACATGCCTCCATGTTCACATGTGACTAACTTTGTCCCTTTTCTCTCCTAGTTGTGCTTCATCTACAGGTATCGTCAGACTCAGAGTCGTGTGTGTCCAGTGTTCAGTTGCTGGTCCAACCATCCCGTCTGTGTTCTGTTGCTGCTTGTTTTGTTGTTGTGGTTGTGTTCTTTTCTCTCTTCTCTATCCCCTCACCCCAACCGGTCAAGGCAGATGGCCGCCCACACTGAGCCTGGGTCTGCTGGAGGTTTCTTCCTCGTTAGAGAGGGAGTTTTTCCTCCACTGTTGCTATTTAAATGTACAATTTATCGATTGGCTACAATTAAAAGCTTGCTTTATGTGGGAATTGTTGGGTTTAGTTGCGTATGGTCTTAAACTTTACTTGTAATGTGCCGTGAGATAACTGATGTTGTGAATTGGCGCTATATAAATAAAGTTGAATTGAATTGAATTATTTTCCTTTATTACTGATGAATAAACGTTCCTAATTTACACAACTAAAATCTCTGTGAAGTGAATGTTACAAGTAAATGACAGCTTTCAATTATCAAAACATTCTGCTCATCTCCTTCACCGCCACTGCATAAACCTATTACCTTCTCGCTTTAAGTCAAAGTTACGGGGCTCTCTCCACATGAGATATAATCTCTCCAGCATAATCTGTGTCCATCTCGGGGTCTTGTCCAAGAAAACCTCAAATCAAAGGCACAGTAGGTGGCAACCTGATAAGATGCCAGAACGTCCCCTGTGATGTGGGAACTCTTAGCCTTGCCTTCTTTCTTTACCTCATGGTGTTATGCTGCATGTTAACCATTTGCTCTGTGCTCTCTGGGGCAATTCTCTCTCACAGAATTGTTTTTTTCTTTAATTGTTTCTGTCGATCGGAATGAAGAGCTGAGGTTCATTCTCAACCAAGGGAATGGTGAGTTTTCATAATGATCAGAGCAGATGATCAGTCAAAGCACTTCTCTCTTTATTACATCCAACTCCATTTAAAGTGTAGAGCTGTCTTTGTTATTGATAAAGTGCTAGACTCAAACCAGTTCAACCTCATAATGCCTCTGGTGTAGTTGTTCATCAGTTTTAAATTTGGTATTACAGTCATTTTGAGACATATTGCTGCCATCAAATTTAAATTAAGCTAATATTTTCCATGAAATATTACAATTTCTCAGTTTCAGCATTGCATATGTTGTGTTCTCTGTTTTTATTCACAATTGTTTTCGAATTGGTTGTTATTACGTTGGTCATGGAGTGGCATGCTAGATGGATGAAACCATGGGGGATCATACAGATTTATTACATTGTAGTTGTACTAACCATAATCTCTCTACCACTGGGCAGCCTTCACCTATTTTACGCGTGAATCATGCCACACATAGAACTAACACAAACGAAACCAACCAATATGGTTCCATTCACCTGTGACAGTCATAGAAAAGTGTTGACATGCAGTAGAAAGAAGAAAGACTTTCATTGAATGGGCTGAATTGATTATTATTGGATTGTGAAATTTATAAATGCACAAATTAGAACCAGTGGAAGTAAAGTTTGTTTAAAATCAGTATGCAAATATTAATACTCTACACTCCAAAGTGCATATCTAAATGTGCTTATTTGCGTAAGTGTAACTAAAATCTAATTTACATAAGAGGTGTGCATGTGCTGTAAATTCCCTTATTCCTTGACAGTAGTCACAAAACGAGCTATGGGAAAACCCAACATATTTATGGTAAACACGTTGTACCAACAATTCATGATAAAGCATTAATTTTCCCAGGGGAGATTGATTTGTTTTATAGATGGGAGGACTAGAAGGTTGGGTAATTCCTTAGTAATAGTCCTCCTAACATTTGTAATAAAATTACAGTCCAGTGACTTGCTTAATCAAATTAACGTTAATTTGTTGTATAATGTGAAACATTAGCCTAAATTAGTTAAAAACAAGAAATATCATAAAAAAAAAACTACAAAGGTTGTTTGAGGTAAACATTATGACAGTTAATTGTTACATTGAGCTTATAGCTGCTGAGTTTGTCTCCAAGTAAAACCCACACCTTGTTTTATTGATAATTCATGGGATAAAACGTTGGTTGGGCAGCTTTACACTGATGATGGTTCTGCTACGGCATTTTTTGGGTTGTCTAAAGGCACTTGGCCACGTTGGCAGGTGGAGCTAGTAGTTCAACCACACACTTTCATAAACCTAGTCAGGAATTGTTAAATCACAAACATTGCTTATTTTTACTTGTTTTTATATGGCCACAAATTGATAACCTGTGCAAGTAAAATGAACACTGACTTTTGACACTTTTGATTTCAAGAGAACTCAATCTAAGATTTAGTTTCACTTTAAATGATCCACTAAACCCAAAAAGGATTCATTTATATTTTAAAAAACTAAGACTGTAAATATTTGGTCAACTACAGTAGCCCAGCAGTGCTGGAGATTGACTTCCACGTTGCTGTCACTAGATGTCAGTAAAGGTCTATGTTAGTTGTAGGAAAACTTCCTCAGGTTTTTGACTTTCAGCGATCCTGATTTCTGATCATTCTTCATTTTACATTAAGAACATACATTTGAATTCGACATGGTGCTTCATTCTTTGGTTCTCTATAATTTTTGCACTTTAAAACAGTACCTTGGTTTTGAATGGCCACGTTCTGTTTTGGTTTGCTTATAAGAAAATGTGAGCGGAGAAAATAAAGACATTGTTAGCACTGCCCCAATTGTTTGTTAGACGTGTAAAAAAAATACATTAAAAAAAATCCTGGATTGTATTTATCATAAATAACGAAATTAAGCATTCATTGAAATGTTCACATCTCATGTCTGTAGTGTACAGGACAGCACACAATAAAAAATGTTAATAGAATTAACAAAATTAATGAAAATCTGTTCAAAAATACAGCAAAACTGCTGCCATTTTTCTAAATAAGCTTTTTAAACACAATGAATGTGCAGTGGCCAGCCTTTGGTACCACAGTGGCTTGCACCTGGATGTGTTATATACATTTTTCCCCCCTAAAAACATAACAATTATATACATTTTTGTCTGTTTTAAAATGAAACTAATCACAAACAAACAACACAATGACTGAAGCAAAAGATTTTTTTTAATTCAAAGTGATTCTTTAACATATTACACCATCAATTCATAATTTGACACTCACCAATAAGAGTCACCAAGAAGGAACCCGCTTTTTGTGACAAAGTACATAAGGCTTGGTCACATTGAAAGTCACTGAGAACTAGGAGAGGGCGGGGGGGGTGTTGACCGCAAACTGGTAAGACACATATTATTACATCCCAACTATAATCATTTTCCCAGTCCTCATATTGTATATTGCACAGTGCAGTTGCTACATGTCAAACTAGTGTAGCAGAAAAACAGAATAAAATCATAAAGCCACACAAACTTACACATATTTAGGACAGTAACAGTTTCAATTTAGCAATTTTGTCTAAATACAAGGGCCAACTCAAAATCTACCTAAAACATGTCTTAGGAGTTGAATTTCTATTTATTGTTCAGACCAGTACCTAAGGTGAGATCTGCATTCAGCAAGACAACATGTGGGGGCCTAATTAAAACAGGCCTGACGCCTCTAAAGGCAGACTACAGCATTTGAAACATTAGTAAAAATAGAGGACCTATTACTTTTTATTGCCATTAAAGATCAGGCAAGACGTCACACAAAGTTCCAATTCCCCCTGTTGTTTTAGTATTTCAGTATTAAAACACTGGGACTGTGACGCTCCTCTGAATTTGTTGATTTAATTGTCAGGGCAAGGCTGCAGAGACGCTGGATTATCTAGCCTAAGCAATCAAGGCAAAGTGGTGGGGGATTATGGTGCGGTACATCACTGAGGTGGTTCATGTGTTCAGCATTATCGAGCTGAGAGAAAACACGGCGACGCGTGAGGGAAGTTACACACCACATGGTTAAAAACAAAACAGTACAAATTATTGTGACATCACGAATAGCTATCAGTTATATTTCTAGGCTGCACTTCAAGCTGAACAGTACATGCTGTCGATTAAGGATCATCAAACAGTAGCATATTAGACAAATACACAAAATACACATATTACTAAAGCAACATAGCAAACCTATAACCAAGTAATACACTGAGCAAGGTGGGACATGTTTGGACCTAAACGTCTGAGTATGATTGATGTATAAAGCATATTAATCCCCTGACTGAAATAAACAATATTTACCTATGGTAAATAGCTTCATAAAACTATCAACAACCTATAATCACGAAATTAGAGAAAATGCTGCGTAGCCATCAGACATGCCAAAAAGCTTCAAACTGAAAACAGATGTCAAGTTCCACAAATACATTCAAGGTGTGAGAATAAAGCTTTGCATTTGTGTATATTCAGGCTCTATGTGTCTGTGTACTGCACGGTGGCTCTTGGTGAACACAATGATGCTCCCTGACTTGTACTTTCTTAGGATTATGAAAAAAAACATTTTAGAACGTATCTTAGTCTATCGGACAAACAACTTTGGGTTTTCATGATGTGTAAATAAGAGCTGAAGCTCTAAGAAGGAACTAGTCTATAAATTTCCAACTGCTTTGATATCTGTCAAGGACATCATCTGTAGCCACTTATTTGAAGAAAGGCACTCGAGTTGTACAGTACGATGAGTTGCAAATACAGTCCAATGACGGAAAACAAAAGCTATGCCATCAGAAGAAGAAAGCATAACACAATAATGACACACCAGTTACAGATTCCAAGAGAGAACCCAGCCTATGTCTAAAATACTGATGCTAAATATGTACACACACACACAAAAACACACACCAAAAAGCAACAGAATAAAAAAAAAATTACAAACTTTCATTACAGCAGTTTACAATCAGTTCAAAACAACAAAGCCAATTTACGGAGGCACTAGCATAAAGGAATAGCATTCAATATACTCTGATCAAAATAAACCCCAATTCTATTATATATACTGTATTCATCAGAACTACATTACAAAAAAAGAGAATTGCAGACTAGATTGAGATTAATCCTCTAAATTCACAGCTACGAAGTGGCAGATAATCAGTACATAGCAGCTTATTATCTATACATTCCAAATACAATTTGCCAAAACATAGCTCAGAAAAATAAAACCTCAACCTCAATTCTTAAAATAGAGCTCTCACAATATATTTCAATGTTGATAACTGCAACAGTATGCTGGAGGTGAAAGGAGAAATAGTATCGACCATGCTTCAGAAATGATTTTTAAACAGTCTTTGGTGCTGATTGGAGTAATATACCATCTGATATGATGACGGTTGAAGACACAGCTTTACTAGCCACTGACAATCAAAAACACACCCTGAAGGAATGCATCAAAACTGACAACAGGCTTCAATACATGGACAACAGGCTTGACTAACACAAATATTGGAAACAATTACAATACACCTCTAACACTCGATAGCCCAGCAATGATACTATAAGTTGATGGGTTAGTTCCAACACTGAGAAGCATTTAGAAGTAAAAACATAAAATCACGTTTGTTTTTTTTTTTGTCTACAACACTCCCAAAAATCTAAACCATAAACTTCATTCATGCAATTCTAACCTACAGTAAATGCCAAATAATAAACACAGCAACCCAGAGGCTATCTAGATTGTATTGCAGTTACAGTAAACAGTGACAATACTGTTATGAATTAAGTACTATAGTGATAGAAATAGATTATCAAAATATCAAATAACTCTTTATGTACAAAAAAGCTCATTCAGTCAAAGCCCTAAATGTGCAGCCTCTAGCTAAAGTAAATCTATACTCTGAGTTAGAAAGCAAACTGAAGTCCAACCTTTTAAACAAAACCACACACATTATCCCCGCATTTATCCAATAATTCTGCTATATTCTGAGTCTGAAGGTTAAGTGCTGCAAGCCCACTTAAATGTACAATCTATAAGCTCCTGAAGTAACGTCATAGACTCGGATTTTAAGGCACTGGGAAATGACAGCAGCAAAGTCCATCTCAAACAAGGACAGGAGTGTTCAATCCTGGTTAATACAGACTGGGATGGCTTAGAAAACAAAGCAGACGGGCCAGCACATGCTACAAGGCAACAAAGATAAAGGGAAGGGGAGGCTGAGTGGCCTGACAGCAACAACAAATGATTTTGAGCCTCTATTTAGATCATATTCTCTGAACACTCAAAAAGCAAGTGACAGTGAGGTAATGTGCAAAAGACACAATCTTAATTTGAATTTCCTTATCATTTGTTAACTCATTTAGTCTTGTCTCTTATAAAGCTATGTAATTTGAATCGATCACCGTTTCCTCTATTGGCTGACATGATTTTGAAGGAAGTCAAAAACAATCTGACGTTTAACAGGAACTCGCAGATCACAGAAGTTAATTTTAGTTGTCCACAAAACACTAGAAAGCATAATCTTCAGCATAGTTACTTTTTGGACACACTGTAACACCCATGCTGTTATAACCACATTTTCTCTCCCTCAACACAAATGTCCACTTTGTGCTCTGCTGCTAGTTCTGCCTGACCAGGTCGCAGCCCCAGACCACTTCCCGTTGTTCTTCCTCACCAGAAGGTACTGCTGTGGCCCCGTCCCGTCCCTCAAATGTAAGAGAACTGCGGGTGGTGGGTGAGTTTGGTGGGACTCAGAGGAAAGCCTGTGTAGGCAACTGGGGAGGCCATGTATGGATGAGGAGGGGGTGGCGGTGGAGGGAATGGAGGCTTGAACTGATGGGGGTGGTGGGCGTAGCTGTGCTGGTTGATGGTAGGGGAGGGGAGGAGCCTGTGTGGGTGAGGAGCAGGGTGTCCTGGGTGGTGGGGGTGGGGGCCAATGCCCAGGGCCACCTGGTGGACTATAGCACCTCCTTGAGGGTGAGAGAGACCGAAGCTGTGCTGGAGAAGAGGAGCAGGCCGAGAAGGCAAGATTGGGTGGGGGTGGTGGGCGGTGGTGAGGGGGGCGCTGGGT
The DNA here is from genome assembly GCA_030770545.1 of Macropodus opercularis. Taxonomy (NCBI): domain Eukaryota; kingdom Metazoa; phylum Chordata; class Actinopteri; order Anabantiformes; family Osphronemidae; genus Macropodus; species Macropodus opercularis. The sequence goes on along the minus strand of CM061094.1, from coordinate 3,143,373 downwards.
GGGTAGGACAGTAGGGCGTGTGGGTGCAGGCCCTGTGTGTGTGCGTGCGTGGCGGCTGAAGTGTGCGTGGGGCTGTGCGGCAGGTGTGTGAAGGTGTGAGTGTGGACAGTAGGGGGAATGTAGGCGTGCGGTCGCAGTGGCCCATAGTTGCCGTTCCACTCTTTGCTGCTGTAGTTTGAGCCGTATGGCTGCATCTGACAGAAACACATTGGCAGAGTCATCTGTTAGAGTCAAATCTAAAATTGAAGAACATCCTAGCACTTGCTTTCTTGGGAAGAGTGACAAGAGGACACTGTTTCTCACATTTGTTCAGTATAAATTTACTGAATTAGAATTGCTTCAGAATGTGCATAAACACTATTTATTAGGTAAATGTAAGTTTGGAAAACTTATGGGATATGGATATATACGGATACAAACTACAGCATATCCCATTAATATTGTCCAGTAGAATTAAAGGCCTTAGCTCCTGTATTGTTAAACGAAGAAAAGATTAAAATTAACCTGTCCAAAGCCCAGAGCATGCTGCTGCTGGGACAGGAGGGGGCCGGAGGAAGGAGTGCTCTGTTGTCCTATAAGACTGCAGCGTCCTTTGGACCGGGACCAGGACTCTGAGAGTGGGAAAAGAAGAGACACAAGTGAGTCAGAGAAAGAGATTTAAGGAGCAAAAATAGACCAAAGCAAGTGAAGCAGCGCAAGATAAACTAAAAGGTCACCCAACAACATGCACATTTCCTCACACATGTACAAAATTCAAAAACACTGTTCATTTTAGTCATTTTGCACTGACCAAACTGAAATACAGCATGTAACATGACAGCATTATGGGTTACAGTCATGTGGTGTCTTTATACCAAGACTGGTAAGCTGACAGACAAAGCGCTGGGCCTTGCTGCATATGGACACATTGCACTTAAGTGACTGAGAAGAGCTTTGTTTGAATACAGACCTAATAGTGTAGAGAAAATGGCCACAGTGCATCTTATCTTTACGCTGACATTAAAGAAACAAATGTTTTTATCTTTGTGACACGTAGTTAAATGCAGAACCATAAATGTACATAACAAAACATCCATAAAGTGGGAAAGAATAGAGTGAGAGAAGCATTGTTTTCACTCAGAACAGGCACCTGGAAAGCAAAGTTGATCCTTGGACTGTGATCAGTTTTAAATTTGCTCCACCATCAGCAAAATGTTAACTTCTGGGGAGAATTACATGTGAAACTGATCTCAGGTCGATGACTTGGGAAAACTTGCCCGTATGAAAGGAACCAGCAGAGAGAATAGATTCTGACCCAGTGGAAAAGGAAATGCATCCACTTCTCCCTAATCCAAGAGGCTTGCGTTCAGATTATGCTTATCAGTGTTGTCAGTAAAGACAAATCTTATTCATTCAACATAACACAATCAACTAATATATGGTTCACTTCAGCTTGCACTACAGGTTATCGGAAGGCAAAGAGATCATATTTTCCCTTTATTTCCCCTGCTGTTTGGTGCTTAATCAAATTTTACTTCACCAGCTGGCATTTATAGATGAATAATGTTTCTATAAAAGCAGCCGGAATTTTTGAATATGCCCCAGCACACAGTGATGACATGGTGCAGTTGTCTGTATACCCACTGCTTCTGTATATATCAGTGACATGCATATCTACATTTGTCCAAAGGGCTCATATTTTCTCCTCATCCCCAATCAATTCACAGACAATGTTAGCATTGTCTGATATGGATGCAAATTAACTAGAGTGTGGTCAGCTCTCTGCTGGTGTCTCTTGATCACCTGTTAATGCCTCTATGACCCACCAGAGGGCGGTAACCATCTACCGCTTCCATACGACCTGAAAAGATGACACCACCAAAGCACAGGTGACAGACCACAGGACAGGTGGCAAGAGGAGTTACATTTATGGCAAAAACACTACGGGTGTTAGTACACAAACCCATATGCATAAGAGCAGCAAAAACCCTTGGCATGAAATGAAAAACTATTATAATATTACTTAACTATTTGTGTGCCATACAAGATTAATGAAGCTACAAAATATATACTGCACAAATATTACTAAGAAGAAACGTTGACTGACCCATTCTCCGTACAAGCTCCTCTGATCCCTGAGTGTTGCTGTTCTGCACTCTCATTGGTGGAACCACCATTGTCCGGATGCCACGTGGACTCCTGCCTAGCACTGCAGGGGAAGGCTGCGGCACCACCATGTCCGCCAAGGGTGGGTGGCTGCTGTGGTTGTTGTTTTCAAGGTAATGATATTGGTTGTTGCCACACGGAGAAGTTGATGTGTCAGATTTCGGGGAGCCTTCCACTGTGTCACAACCACTTTCATGGCCGTCATCCTCAGACATGCTGAATTACAGCAGGACAAACATCAAGGTGCTGGAACTACATTCCATTTCTTAAGGTGAAATATGGACACACTGAGAAATATTACCTGTTGGGTCTCTTGCATGGCGAGACAGATGGGCTGGAGTGAAGTGAGTTGGAGGCAAATGAACTGGTGCTAAGGCTGCTGTCAGGGCTGCTGAGGGAACAAACCCTCTCCATAGATACACTGGTGTTTCTGCACGCCTCACACACACACGCCTCTTTACAACTAAAGACAAAAAAACAGGTCAGGTTGTCCTCAGTGATAAAACCTCATTAAGGTTTGTTTCACAAACACACCCGTATCACTGCTCTCAGCTCTGCTCAGCAAAAACATCTTCCATGTTTCTTCTATGATTTTCAGGAATTCCATTAAACCATCCTTTCTGATATTACTCACTTGCTCAGATGGCCCCTCTGAGGGTCTTCATCTTCCCCTTCGTCCGTCAGCTCGCTGCGGATGCTAATCACACTCGGAGCAGGGCTTGGCGTGTCACCCATCAGGACTGCCACATCACGCTGTTGGTGATTGGACAGGTCCAGCTGTCTGTTACTATTTGGTGTAACCTCTTTATAGCAGCTCACATCCCCCTCCACATCAACCTTATCTGTATTCTGAACTTCTGTTGGCCTTTCTTCTACCACAGGCACCTCCCTCTGAGGTTGCACCCTTTCATGCACTGCAGGTCCAACAACATCAGCCATCTTCGGAGTTCGACACACTGACATGTAGAAGTTACTGGGGTGGGACAAGTTTCTTTAAACATAAAGTTGAAAAAGAAAGTGAAATACTAGGAAAGTGAGAATCCAACAACAACAACAAATCCATCAATATCATTATCAGCATTTTTAAATTTGATATAAATAGAGCAATTTCCAAAAGCTAACCTAACTTTGAGCAGAACACTATGACATGAACAAACATCACTGCATTACACAATCTTACCTGTTGTGACTGGGTCTGTTTCTTTTATTGGTTGGTTGGGGCCAAACAACATGAGCTATACCGATGTTGATTGGCTGATGGGCAGAAAGGGCTGTCATCTGATTAGTCAATAGAGGCTGCTGAATTATTGAACCGTAGTGACTGTTGTGGGGATGCAGTTTCCTGGGGGGAAAAATCTTTTTTAGTCTTGCTGTATTAATGCTTTGTCATTTAATATTTAAGATAGACAACACAAGAAGCTGTGGTAACTGGATTTATTTAGTGCAGGTATTGATTCCAAGCCCAACAAAAACATACCTAGTAGATATTTTAAAATGGCGAATTGCCCAGACCAAGTCCAGGTTTACAACTCACCCCCAGTCACTGATTCTCTGTGGGCCAGCTATAGTGTCAGTGGATGTAGGTGGCGGTGGAGGTGGGTGGGAAGGGGGAGGACCAACTGGAGTCATCTGCTGCCAGGCAGCAGGGACAAGTAGTTGCTGTCCCCGAGTGGACCAGACCTGCTACAATGGTGAGGAAAGGAAATATGGGATGAAGTGTGATTTTAGTGTAGCAAAGCATACTTACAGTACACAGCCTGATTACTAAGTTTAATGTGTCTCTGTTAACTGGAATACTTATGCTGAATATTCTACATATGGTGAGGTGTCCTTGAAAAAGTAATCAGGTTACTCCGATAAACCAGGTTTTTAGGATAATTGGAGAAGAAGTTTATAAAAACTTAAGTAACCAGTCATAATCTGATTTCTTCTCCACTGTGGGCTTACTTTTAGAAGATGTTAACTTAATGGAGAAAAAGAAAAAGAATATACACATCAGAAAGCATTTGCTGGGTAATACTCTTCCTATACATGCAGCCGACGTGTTACCTAGGTGTCTAATCCTCCTCCCTGACATAGGGAAACCAGGTTTCGTGTTTATATGACAGCTGAGTAATCAAGTTGCTATGAGACAGCAGGCTAACCTGGTTACTTTAGTGCATGTAAACATACTGACTGTTGGAACAAAAGAAGTGCAGTGGCTACATGGCCTGTGAGTATACGCGTCTTACCTGAGGTATCACACCAGGCCTTACTGGCAAGGGCTGCATGGGAGGGGGCTGTGCTACCATGGGAACAGAAAACCCTGCTGTTTGATTAAGGTTACCTAAAAAAGCAAAAACCAAATTGTCATTTATATACCTGGCTTAATTTAACAGCACATTGGCAAATCTATAACCAATTGATTTTGAGTGTTGTACATTATGTAATAAGACATTGAACGCCTTCCATTGTAAAATCTGCCAAATTATCACCAAGCAAAACATTTACACACCTTGCAAGGTGGGAGGACAAAGAAGTAGTGCAGGTGGGAAAGAGTCGCTGCATCCAAACTGACCATTTCCAGTGAGCGCTATCCCAGGATGCAACACCGAGGGAGCTGACTGGGTTATAACCTGAATGAAAAAAGTAAAATAGTAAAGTAAAAATCAAATCAACTTTAAAAAATAAAGTACAGACAGGGCAAGAGGATCAGCAGTATCTCTTGAGAGCAATAACTAGGTCACATGACCATCATTCTGAAATGTTATAATACTTTCTCTCCTGTAGAGAGCAACATAAGACCAAAAGAATTGTGTGTTCTGATACAAAGAAATGTTACATAACCACATTATTATGGGTGTTCTCTCCACCGAAGAAATTGGGTGTTGGACAGAAATACTCTAACCACTGTGTGTTTGAATTACAATTTTAAAGGTTATATGTTGCCACTATCCCAAAAACAAATGAACTGATGCGTCTTTGTAACAATTTTAAAATTATATAATATAACAGTAACACATGATCTACTGCAAGTACTCTACACTACTAAAACTGTCTGACCTGTGTGGGGACCGGTATGTTGCTGTAGCCCAGTGAGAGGCCAGATGAAGCAGTGGTTGCTACAGAAGGCCTTGGGAAATGAATGGTGTTCTGGTTGAGAGCATCAAAAACTGCACTGTTGTGCCGACCATGACACATGTCCATGATGCGGAAAGATGACTGCACACTGGTGGAGATCAGAGAAGTTACAATTGAATTAATACTAAACTCAGACATATTATATTTATTCGCTTAGTATATAATTGTTTTTGTAACAAAAAATGAATGAATGTGCAAGCTTTTGTGTCAGTGCCTTACTGGTTACTATGTGGGTAATCCAGTAGATGAGTCATAGTGAGGAAGGGGTGACCAAGGACACTGGAGGGAACAATCCTGTCCTCAGCATCGATCAGGAGCATGCTCTTCAGCAAAGACACAAATTCCTTCCTGTCTGCCTTCTCTGCTTGCATGTCACTGTTATCAAGACTCAGCATCAAGTTCACCTGATCAAAGGAAGCAATTAAGCTCAGAGACAACACTTACTGTATCTTGTTCAGCATGGTTTTGATTGTTTAGTAATAATTTTCAATGGCCAGTTGCATCAGTAGGCCTTCGCGCAATACTCACGTGTGCTATGTCATCCAGACAGCTAAAGATGTACTTTCTGGCCTCTTTGGATTTAAGTCCAGTCTCTTTTTCATGCTGTTCTGTTGACTGGAGAAAGAACAAACTTGCTAACTGCAAGGTTTCAAACTGTAGTTTCTAATGAATGATTCTCACTTTGAATCCATGACATTGGTACAATGTAAACTTTCTGTTTTCACTTCTCAAATGTCTTTTGCAAACAGAACTTGTGTTGTGTGTGTGCGCAGGTGTGGAATCTGTGAACAGGTACCTTTAATCTCCAGGAGGCGTAGGGAGAGTCTGACTGTTTAGAGAAAAACCGAGAAGTCTTGGTCCCCTTGTTGAGAAGCTGCTCAGAAGGCAAGCCCTGAGTCTGAGAGATGTACCGGATCTGAACAGGAAGAAAAGAGGCAGAGAAAGCAGGAAGGGAAAGGGGGGGAAGAGGGATGGAATGGGGAAAATGTGAAGACGAAGAGCAAGAGAAGTGGAGATTACAATAAATTAAATGAAAATAAATAAACTTTTCCTAAATACACATTTTACCACAATCAGTAGCACAAGTTTTTAAGGTTGATCTAAATTAATAACTTCAGGGTTTCTGTACTTTGCAGATATTGCATCACTTCAATCTTTAACTATCTTAACACAAATAAAGTGAAAAAGTCTAAGGTGAATCCATCAACCAAACACAAAAACAAGATTTAGCAAATTCTACCACAATTACCAGATGTCAGGCACTGGAAATTCTGTTTATAATTAGAAAGATCTTTAAACCACCAAAATCCCCTGAAACGGGCAACATGTACAGAATACAAAGACAAGTGTATTTGTATGTCATGACTCCACTTCCCTTAATTCAAAGTTAAATGGTGGATTGAAACCTTAATCTGAATTTTATGGAAAAACAAAGACATTTTGCAGTTAGAGATGACCATCAGTGAGTGATTGGGACAGTCCTAACGCCATTTCTTGAGATTCATGTAAAATTAATGTAATTACCCTTTGAGAGGAGTACCTTATCTCTCACTCAGACTTGCCTCCTACCTAATAGCTATATGACACCACAGACTGCATAGGAAACTACCCTTTACACAAACACACCACTACAGAAACGTATATACAACACATTTCGCTGAAGGTTTGATCATTCATATGGTAAAAAAAATATTTGTCCTACTGGCTTGCAACCCTAGTTCTCATCTTTTGCTGATAAAATCTTGCACCATCTGTAAATTTCCCAGACATGTGTCAGTTTCACAAACATTTACTCAACTTCCTGGTCTGGCCTTTCTTGATACTCCAGTGGAAATACCACAAATCTCCTGAAATTCCATAATCTATAGAAATCATCCGCTCAGTCGGTCAGTCAGTGTGTGTGTGCGTGTGTGTGTGCGCGTGCGTGCGCGCATGAGCATACGTACACATGTCTACAGCCCAGAACAAACACTGACTGGCCAGAGGACACTGGACTGAGAACCTGCTGATGATGCACTGAATGAGGTCTGTGTGTGTTTGTGTGCACATGTCTACCATCAGGCTTATGTTTATAAATACATTTTGCTGTGTAGAGTGGAACTGCAGTCAGCCTTGGCATAGCATTGCATGCTTTTGGGGGGCTTGGTGTGCACGTGCAAGTGTGAGACTGTGTGTCCTGGTCCAGTGGTACAACAGAGCAATCATGCTCAGCAAAGCTCTATGACACACTTGGTTTGGTGAATGTTCACACTGCTAGCTGCTGGAAGCACAGGTGCAACAGTACCAAAACATCCCCACATGCACAGACTTCATTAGGGATTCATTGAAAACAGAATGTTTTTGTATGGGAAACTGAACACATTTGGTCTGGCAGGAGCTTTGGAGAACTAAGTGCTCTGGCCCATAAAAAGTCAAGTATAACTGACTCTCAATAAATGGCCAAATGATAAGAGTACATCCAAATTCTTGTTGCAAATTTGCCTAATCATACAATAAAAGAAATGGCAAGATTAATTCTAGCCTTCACAGATCTGTCCATAGTCAAACACAGTTTAACCTTGTTCTGGTGTGTGAAAGTAGTGTGGGCCTTTTCCCATGCTCCCTCTCTGTTGCTGGGGGACTCCACTGGGAGTTCCACTTGTGTCATTTAGACTGCACAGCCTTGTGAGAAGGCAGCTGCATACAGCCATAAACCACTGCACCATTTCATACAGCCCAAATTAATACAAAGTGGAATTCATGCTGGATTTGCTGTCTACTATACAAAAGACAATATGAAGCTACAGATTCTTTTAGTAATCATGTATTATATTGATTATTCCAATAATTAACAAAACAACAATATGCAGCTAAATATTTGACAATGAATTGGTCTAAGATCTAAGCAAACATTACTCCTACTTACAAACAGAAATTATGCCATTGAGTTGTGAAACTTTCAGAACTACTTACCTTAATTTGTAAGTTGCCTGAATTTCAGCCTAACTATAGCTTAGACATAACGTCACACTGAGTGTTCTTTACAGGCATCTGTATAGTCACACACGTTAAAGCTGTTGATCATTAGGTGACAAGACGTGTCTAAATGAGCTGTGAGTGGATAATGTTACTAATCAACTCACACTGCTCAGCTCCAGGTGTCAAATTGCATTGCTTGAAAAATGTCTCTTTTTTTTTGCATTGCTTGAAAAATGTCTTTATTTTCATTGCTCTCTGTTTTCATTTAAACTTTTAACTTAAAAGTATTAGCATTTAGTCCATTTTAATTTATAATATTATATTAATATATTTAAGTCCACATTATTACCTTGTCGTTAGATAATACTCCCTGTAACTCAATAAGTCAGTACAGTGTCCAAATTGAAAGTAATGTAAAGAAACACATTCATGACACAACTACCTCATTTACTTTACATAATATCCTAACATTAATTACTTTGTGTCACATTCAATCAAATATTTAGAGATTTTCTGCTAAAACCATAAAGGCTTGACTTAAAAATAGCTTTGTTGTGGTCGGCTACCTTGTTTTTCAGTAAAATCCCTGATTGTGAACATGTTGTAGTTTGCTCTCTTCTGTCGTTATTTTCTCTTATCCTCCATGAGAAACACAGTGGACAGTTTATAAAGATATGGTTTAAATGAAGCATCAAGTTTTGCAAAAAATGATTTAAATAAATATTTTTACACATCTGAGAAATGTCATTTGTCCAAATAATTTTTTACTGTCTTTATAAAAAGGGAGAGGGATCTCTCTCTTGCAACTGAAGTGTGTGAGACCTAGTAGCATGTGTGCACACATGTGAGGAATGTTACCTGGTCATACTCCAGCGCTCCCGGGTAGAGGGGCCAGCCCAAGAAGAGCTCAGCTATCACACAGCCAAGTGACCACATGTCTATGGCCTCACAAAATGGCAGGCCCAAAATTATCTCTGGAGCCCTACGGAGAGAAAGAACAGGAAGGAAACATTAGTAACGTAACGTAACACCTTAAAGTGCATGTTTATGATTTTACAAGATTTTTATACTGGCTGTATAAAGCAGAAAAAGAGAACGTGAAGGAAGCTTGTGCCTGGTGAAATATCTTAAAGGGTTGTGTAAATCCTGTCAACCACTATAAACCACAGCTTAACTCTTGCTCATAGTCTTTAAATATGTGAGCAAAGCAAGGACAAACAGTTGAAAAGTTCAGCTCAGCATCGTTCAGCAGTACCAACAGTGAATGCAGTGCAATGCTATAAGGAGTAAGTTTAGCGCAATAAACGATATGTGCGATTTGTCCTTAACTTTAAGAAATAACTAAATCCAAGTTATTTAAATGTAGTCAGTTACTTAAATTGTATCCTTTGATATATTTCATATTACTGTACATCACATGTTTAATAATAAAGACATTCTAATTCTGATCTAAGCTAAAAACACACAAAGCAGGAAGTTATCGATGCTTGGTGCGATTGACCGTAATGGATTTTATTAAAAGGAGTTTGAGATTTTGAAAACATTTTTCCAGCTATCATACTGTTAAAAACTGAGTACTGTGGAAGCATATAAGAGACTGTTGAAAATCTGTGCATTATTTATCATACAATGGTCTTGCAGAGAAATGTTCAATAAATACTATTCTTTGCAATAAATTATATAATTGTTAGCATCTCAAACTGAATATTACAGCATGCAGTGTTGCTGTAACGAAAAACTAAATCACTTTAACATGCGATTCAAATGGGACTGTTTATCTTGCAGCAGTGGTGTGAAGTGGCATATGAAAACAATGGACTATTAGGCCCGAACACACCCGCTGAGCAACAGTGCTGCAAATAGCAACAACTGCTGTGACGACTATGGGGAAAAGACTGTTGCCAAGCAACAACCGGACGCAAGCCCATAATGTAAAAGTATTACTGGGTGATAAATGGAGTAGTGTGACAATGAACAAATGTAAGTTGTTATGTGCACATTAACAGCCATACTGTTTGACCTCTGTTCTCAGCCTGGCTGAGGAAACAAGAGTTTGCCACGTCCAATTGCTTCTTTCAGAGGAAGAAACAAAGTTATGTAACAAACAAGATGGGGGGTGGGGGAAAGGCGAAGAGGACCTCAAACAGTTGTAATATATAAGTTTTTACTACCATCAACAGACATGAATTTGCCCCAGGATAAACTTTCTTTTCATTCAAGAAATGATAGTGTACAAATACACTCACAACACAAACTGAGACAAAACAAGAATCAGATATACTAACATGAATTTAAGCTGCACACAGAAGTCTAACTCAAGAGTAAAGATTAAACACTAGGGTGTGGGGTTGTTCTGGTTTCAGCTATATGGCAGTGTTAGAACCACACTTGGCTTTTCGACTCGCTGATTGGTCATTAAGTTATAAAAAAGATCAATAATAAGTTCCTAAATGAGACACGTTTTACTGACATATTTGCAGGTCATAAATACTAATCACAGAATGCACAAATATAGCGGAAGCAAGTAGATGGCACAAATGTACATGTGTAAAGAAAGTCAGAGGTCCCCGCTTTACCACCATTAAAAAGTCCTAGGAGCAACAGCAATTACCGACATGCACGCACACACGGTTTGGCAGTCAGACCAGGCTCCAGAACAAACTAGTCACACCAGAGAGCAGCAGGTATGACAAGAACAAGCCCATACAGTCTCATAATACACACACACCTCAGTGCTACTCCAAGTAACTTAAACTTGATAAAACAACACTTCTTACAAGACACATGATCCTTGTACTACACCAGTAAACAAAACTGATCCACGATGATCCCTAACCAACACATCGAACTGCATTACTAGGACTAATTGGAGGGAAAGAGCACATCAAGTCACCTGCAAGGTCACAAGCATGTAGTAAACTAAGCAACACAGACTGAATGTGAATTGTGCAAAAATAGGATATTTGATTTAAAGGTTACATTTTTAAACCTAATCAGTTTTGTTTTTTCTTGCATCCATCACCAACATTACTTTAATGTAAACTTGTTGCAATTTAATAACAGAAAACAACACAGAGGCAAGGTCAAGGCTCCAGACACATTTTACCTTTCATATATGGTCATTTTGGACTTAATAGTAATATAATATATATACTAATAGTAACAATAGTTGAGTTTTATATACATAAAAGTTTTTTTCTTTTTGCATAACTGGTTAAGTGGTGTTGACCTCTGGACAAGAATTTAATCCATACGCAAGTCATCAATACACACAACTGTACTTCCTAAAACAATAAAACATCCCCAGTTCTTTTAAAGAGTGACGCATCAAAAAGTGGAGATGCTTTAGAAAAACAGGTCTAGGAGTGCTGTAAACGTTTGACTGAAAATTTGACTTTTCTATTCCTTCCAAAAGAGTTTGGATAAGACTCACACACCTGAAAATCTCCAATAGGGAGAAGAAATGCATGCAACATGTACTACAGCAAAGCAACTTAATAAAAAGGAATTGCGTCTACCAAAATCTGATGGCGGGCTAAGGTGAAGGCCATCTTTCCTACCACCTGATCTACTAAGCTGAATTATTCACATAGCTCAGTACTCTATTTTCACTGTAGGAGGTGGTTTTGCGTCATGAATTCCCCCAGGCCAGAACAGCCACCTCAGCAGGCTTCGCTGTGTCATGCTACCATGGCAACAACACATTGGAGCATGACAAGTACTTAATAGCATCTGTCAGAGACTACTATCTACAATAGTTATACTAACAATATCCAGACATTAAGTTTAAGTTTACAATAAATGGAAATGCAAAATGTGTAGTTTCTGGTAAATACTAAACGCACAAACTAAAACAGCTTAGGTCTAGATTCTGTTTGCCTCCCTACAGAGTAACACGTTCCACAGAGTGTCAATCATTAACTGATACAGCCACTACTGTTTCTGTAAAAGTGTTGAATATCCACAGAGAAGGGACAGACATAATATTACGTGAGCAACACCCCAGTGAGTCAATTTTCACTTCACACGCTTCATTGAACATATGGAGAGAGAAAAAATTACACCAGAAACAAAACAGAATTACCTGAATCCAATATTTCCAGGCTTTTTAAACTGACACTGACTGGAGTTTAGCTCCAATTTATGTGAGCGTGACAGATGCAAACAAATGTTTGTACAAATCATGATGAGACAGTGTTAAGACAATCTCACTTCACAACATCTTTTGCACCAAAGTCACATTTCGGGCAGTAGTACTTATATATGGTTCTGGAAAATCCATGGAGACCCCAATAGGCAAAAAAAAACCTACTACCCTCTGACAAACATGTCTTAACAGTTTTAATTTACCATAGTAACAATATAACACATTGCGGCCATTATGAGATATGAAAACTTGACACAAGACACTGAGTCCAGCTTTCCTGATAACATAGTGGATAAACATAGGAGGTGACATAGCTGTGTGAAGACACATTACCTCAACAAGCTACAATACACACTAACAGCACATGAACACCTAAAAACCAACCAACACCCACACAGTGTAAGAGACGCAGGATAAGGGGCAGATGCAGTGGAAAATACAGCGGTACTGGCAAACTGCATCTGTTCTCTTTAAATCATGGCCAGTTACTTCAATTTTCATGCTCTTATAGATTTGTGGCTCTGGCAAGTAAAGTTAACAATATCTGTCTTTTGAGAAGCCCTTTATTACATATCAAGTGGCCTATGGTGAATCATGTTAAGGTACACCGCGTAAACTACATAGAATATCTAGCTTTGGTAGATGCAGGATGGAGAAGGGTGCACGTATGAATGCACCCAGTTACTCTGGAACATTTTTTCCTGGATCTAAATGTGACTTTTCACATACCACATTCTTCCCTGGCCTTCTGTGTCTTAAATGAACTCCTAGAAATCGAGTGCTTGTCCCTCCTTTTTACTGCACTATGATCTCAGCATTCTCGTGCTGCTTGAAGACAAAACACACACACACACACACACACACGCGGAGCAAAGCATTGATGTTATGCAACAACCACAGTTCCACTTTCCTCATCATCTCACAAAGAGGCAGGGTTTGGCGGGGCTAGAAAGTGGCTTTCATTAAAGTGGGGATAACACTGGTATTCTGGTCTACTCATGCTTTTTATATTACATCTTAGTCTAAGGACAGGAAGTCCACATTTCTATGTACTGAACTTCACAGCACGAACAAAAATTAGATAAGGCCAGCAAGAAAGTGGCATTCCTTACAGGGCAATAAAAGGTAAACTGAACAGATTGAAATGGAATGTGTGTGCGCAGTGCATTTGCTGAAGACATACCTGCATGTATGACAAAAGCTGTTGTATTGCAAGTATGCAATGTATTACCCAACCCAAACACCCTACTTGCTGAAACTTGCAAGAACGAATTCAGGTTAATAAATTTGCCAGCCGTAGTTTATAAAAAGTAAATACAATGTCTTGGAAAAAAGCTTTAACATCGTTAAACATGTCACCCATCACACAGCTGTCACACCCGCCACAGAAGTTCGGCATGCCAACAAGACCACAATAATTCATCATAAAAAAAAAAAAAACATGTTCTGGTGTTGAACAGATGTTCTACTATTATGTTTTCACCCACAGTGGGCCTTTAATCAGGTGACTTCAGGTGTAAAAGATATAACAAAGTTCTGACAGCATTTTATAAGACGTTTTTGTTCTCGCCCTAGCCTAAGAGACATGCCAAATATTTCATGACGCTGTTCCTCATATAAACAGTTCAGTTCCTCTGAATGTTATGCAAGAGCAGCAAAGTATAAGGCGTGATATGCTGAACACAGACACGTATGCATGCATGCACTCAAAAGTGCACATGCACAACAAAAAAAAAAAAAAGACAGCAGAGCAAGAGAAAGAGTTGAAGGAAATGTTGTGCCCCCAGCGACAGAGTTAGTCCAGAGCACTTGCTATTACATAAGAACACAGGAGGCCTAAACACTTAAAGACGGAATAAGAGTTTGCTAAGCTCTGTGGGAAACACAGACACAAACAAGTGGTACCCGTGGGACTATGTCTGCTCACTGTGTTATTATGATCAACAATCTTCTTAAAAATATTGTATCCTGTTAATCTCGTTTCTGAACATGTGCTATTTGAAAGAAGATAAGCCATTTCTAAGGCACAGAAATTGCTACTTTCTTTAGATTGTTCTTGTTTTCATCATAACAAAAAATAAAAGTATTCTAAACAAAACACATTTCATTGGTTTCACTGGTGGGATGTTTACTCTGAATTGTGTAGTGACACTGTTTGAAAAGACAAACATGCCCACCATCAAAACCAATCTAGTGATTGTTCTTCATCACAACAAAGTATTTTGTGTAAAGGTTACAGAGTCTGCACAAAATAAAAGCTGAAAAGCATGTATTCTAGGTTTGGTTTATGTTAAGTCCCCTGTCAAGGTCATTACAAGCTGAACATTTATACTGGTTTTAATACACGTTTATTAAATGATAGTTTCTCTGTAAAAGATTATCAAGGGATTCAAATGAAAGTCCTCACCTGTAATATCTTGACTGCAGGTAAGTGGAACACACTGCCTTGGAGACATGGCTGGCTGAGCCAAAGTCAATGACCTTCACTCTGTAGGGCTGCCTCATGGGGTCCACCAGCATAATATTCTCTGGTTTCAGGTCAGCATGGATTAAACCCAGAGACTTCAGCTTCTTCAGTGCTGTTGCCACCTACACAGATAGTAGACAGAAGAGATTAAATACAAAATAAGAGCAATTGTGTCACTGGACTTCTGTGCTCCTAATTTACTGTGGGACCAGAGACCCAATCTAGCCGTGTCCACGAGTGCAGTTATAAAGCTTTGCAGATTTTGTGGATGCTCCAAGCATAAAGGAAAGCTCAGGTGGTGGTATTTGTGTGGCACTGTGAACAAAGTGTCTTTACCTGCTGCAGAATAGGCCTGATGATTTTGAGTGGTAGTGGGCTGAACTTGTTCTGTTTAAGGAAGTCATAGAGGTTTTGCTCCAGCATCTCAAACACCAGGCAGGTGTGGCTGCGGTGCTGAAAGCACTCCAGAGCGCGCACCACATTGTGCTCGTCTGCATTCTCACTGCTTAATCGGGTCAGGATCTCCACCTAGAAATGTTCAAAGCGTTTTTTAGTTTTAACCAACAATTAAATATTTTACTCTTACTACAAAACACAGAAATGCTCACCTCAATCTGTCCCTGACGTGCATAGGATGGATGATTCTTCAGTATTTTGACAGCCACCACTTCATTCGTGCCTCTCTTCCAGCATTTTACAACCTGACCAAAGGTACCACGACCCAGAAACTCCAACACCTCGTAGCTGTTCTTCAATGAGCAGAGAACCTCATGCTGAACTAACTTATAGTCCCCATCTCCTGAGCCACTTCGTGTCACTGTATCTCCTGTTACTGCCTCAGTACTACCTTTACGCCCAATTTCAGTACTGTCCACAACAGTTCCTGAGCCGGTCACTCCATCAACTCTGTTGTGTTGAGCAGGCACTGTCACTCCGCCCCCTACTCCAACAGCATCTGCGTGGTTCCCAGTGCTGGTTTGCAACATGGCCACAGCAGGAGAAAGTGAAGATATAGCAGACACTTCCTCCACTATCTGCATCATTCCAATGCAGCTGTTCTCCTGCAGATGTTTTCCACTTTCACATCTCTGAGTGGCACCTGTTTGAAGGTTTTTGTATCCACCTCTAACTTGTACTCGTCCTTTTCTGTCCTCTTCCTTGTCTGTTCTTGTACAAGCCTTACTAAGTACCCCACAGTCTCCAGATGGAGATCCACGGCTGTTCCTACAAGGCCCCAAATCCTGTGAGCCTCTCCTCTGGCAAAGAGACACTTGGTTGTGGATCCCAGCAGGATGTTCTTCTTGTCGCCTGTCCTCTCTTTGTAATCCTGTCACATGCAATGACCACTCCTCTGTTTCTTTAAGCTGATCCCCCTTTAAAAGTCTTCCTGCATCAGCACCAGCTGAGGATGGGACAACGTTGTTGGGATAGGCAATACCGTAATTGACTCCAATCACATAGGTTTTGGGTGGGGGGTGTTGCTGAAAGGCTCTGCTGGTGTTATTACGGCAGTGGACTTCACCTATATGTCTGCTGGTACCACTGATGCTGGTTCCTAAGGCACTTGTTTGAGCTGAGTGCGGGTGTGATGGGTAAATCGAAACTTGTGAGGCCATACCTAAAAACAGAAAATAAAACACATCATCATTGCCTCTTTGTACAGCTATATCATAGCTAACACAATTGCATATTCTAATTACTTTACTTTATTAGTTTACTTTCTGAGATAACTAAGCAACCATATAAAATAGTGAAAATAAGGCTCCTATAAATTTTCTTAAAAGCTTCATAACCAAAATTCTGTGTACTTAAACTAGTCAAACTCACAAAAGCACTTTCACTATCATAATCATATTGAGCAGGACAGCAGTCTAAATAAAGCCATAAATGTCACCACTGGCAGAAAAGGGAACTAGTCTAATGTAATGGGAGATGGGGAAAGCCCGTGCATTGCAGGCCTGTCCCTGAACACTACGCTTGGTGGTCAGGTGCACACAAAGAAGGACCACAATTGACTATTGACTGAAACCCATATCCAGAGGTTTTTATACTCACACTTAGGTGGGTCCAGTTTAAAGTCTAAGTCACCTTTTATACAGAGACATTTATTGTTGTCCAAAACAAAGTTTTGTTCGACAAGAAAGTCCTATTGAGAGGCAATAGCCTGCCCAAAAAACGTTATCACACACAGGCTCAGACAAGCAGAGGGGTGTGCCTGAGCGTCAACGTTTCAGTACAACGCCTTTCACTTCTCATAACTAGAAAAGCTGGCGATTTTTAACAGAAAGACTGCTGACTTCTGCTAGAGGTGAACCAGACTGTTCTTAAATCCGGAAAAAAGTGTGTATATATAGACAGCAAACCTACAACAATGTTAGGCAGAATGTACCACTACTAGTGAATTAAATAAAATCCTGCTAATCACAACCTCCAGACAGTGAACTGGAGACCCTTCCACTGTATTATTCACAAAGTACATTTGCAAGTCTGATAAATACTGATAATTACTTGATAATATAAAGTACTTGCAAGAAAGCAAATGGACCATCGCCACATGGTTGACTTTGTGCCAACATTTCACCTATGCCTGCCAAGGTACCATATCCATCAGTCTTTGGAATGACACCGCCAAACAGCTGTTACACCTCCTGCTCTACCCTCACTGCTAAACTCGGTAGCCCGATATCTCTCAGCGCGACCAGATCCCTGCCCGAAACGGAGAGCCACGGCACACGTGCGCGCACGTGTGCACGCATTCGGTGCGATTCACGTGTAAAAGAACACTAGGCGTACACACACTCCACTGATCAATCTAGGAGACGATGGATGGAGTGGTGGGGTGTATTTATGTGAACGCGTGTGTGTGTGTGTGTGGTGGGGTGCCTGGAGGGGGGAGGGCAAACCAGCCGGGACACCTGTTGAAACGTATGTTGTACGTGACAGCTAAATAATGGATGTGTTATACTATCCGCACAGATGCTTTTACATCCAGCTACGTTTGACAAACATACTTTAAAGTGACTGCGACTTTAGATAAGCTTTTGTGGCAACTATGTAATGTTCTGTGTCGACACCGTTTCAAGATAACATTGTCGTTTTACGAAATGAATAGCTTAAGTTATTCACCTGAGTTCCTAAGTGTATGGATCCGATATAAAACCGGATGAAAACAAATGCTGCCTCCCGTAAGCTTTAACTTATTAATTAGCTTCCGCTGCTAACAGTTACGTTATCTGCTTGAAACTGAAGTTGGCTAGCTTAACAGTTAGCCAACAAGCTAGCTGCGAGCGACGTCCGTTCCACGTCAAAATGACACAAAATGCCAACAAACGCACAACCAACAAAACGTATTCAGCGGCCCGTTTTGGTCGGATAAGGTGACATACCTTCAGTAGGACAAATAAATCCTGTCACCCAGAGCGTCGAGGAACAAGCTAGCAACGACGCCTCGCACCGCAGTCAAACCCTGCAACGGTGTTGTTGCTGCTTCTGCCATCTTGTTCAACGACGAGGAGACGCCGAGCGACTTTTCACACATTTGAAGCTCCAAATAACGCGAACAACAAACTGTTACGAAAGCCAGTCTGGAGTCATGGTTTCGACAGCCGTCTCGACTTTCAGCAAACGTTGCTCTTGTGTCTGCTCAAGGCCAGGAATCCGTGTTTCCAAACTTCTGCATGATAATACGCCTCGTTCTCCGACAGAGCGAGCGTTAGCTGTTGCTGCTGGTTCGGTAGCTTGTTGCTCCTCCGCCCGTGTGGAATATTGGGGAAGGAAGGGGAAGAAGGAGGAGGAGGAGGAGGAGGAGGGGGGGGTGCCCTGTGAACGCGTTTGACGTCCACGTTGTAGTATTATACCAATGTGTGTGTATGTATATATATATTTCTTTTGTATAGGGACGTCAAATGACAACCTATGATACATGTTTTTATATAAATAATTATTTTTTATAAATTTAAAATAATTTCATATAAATAAAGATCTGACAATTGTGGCGTGTATTTGTGCTCTTGCTCTAAACCATTTCTTTCTAGCTTAGACGGTATGCTTAGGGTCATCCTTCTGGAAGCTGAACCTCTGCCCCAGTTTCTAATCTTTTGCAACCCTAACAGGCGTTGGTGTGGTGGTTAGGCGACGGTGTGTGTGGGGGGGGGGGGGATTGCATGTTCTCCCTGTGTCTGCATGGGTTTTCTCCAGGGTCTCCAGCTTCCTCCCACAGTCCAAAGACATGCAGTTAGGCTAGTTGGAAACTCTAAAGTGTCCGTAGGTGTGAGTGTGCGTGTGACTAGTTGTGTGTCTATACAGTACTGTGTAAAGGTTTTAGGCAGGTGTGGAAAAAATGCTGTAAACAAAGAATGCTTTCAGAAATATAAATAATGATTGTTTATTTTTGTCAATTTACAAAATGCAAAGTGAGCAAACAAAAGAAAAATGTAAATCAAATCAATATTTGGTGTTACTACATCAGTACTGGAAGTACTGGAAGTGATGGCACGGCCCCCACAGAGCCCTGATCTCAACATCATGGAGTGTGTCTGGGATCACATGAAGAGACAGAAGGATGTGAGAAACGTTACATCCACAGAAGATCTGCGGTTTCTTCTCCAAGGTGTTTGGAACAACCTGCCAGCTGAGTTCCTTCAAACACTGTGTACCTAGAAGAACTGCTGCTGTTTGAAGGCAAAGGGTGGTCACACCAAATATTGATGTGATTTAGATTTCTCTTTTGTTCATTCACTGCATTTTGTTCATTTAGTAAAATAAAATAAATGATTTCATTTTTTTAAAGCTTTCTTTGTTTACAGCATTTTTCACAGTACTGTGTGCATGTGGCCCTGCGATAGACTGGTGACCTGTCCAGGGTGTACCCCGCCTCTCGCCCATAGACAGCTGGGATAGGCTCCAGCACACTCGCGACCCCTACGTGGTAGAAGATGAATGACTGCAACCCTCGCAAGTATTCCTTTAACATTGCCTCATATTTGGTTCTATCCATCTTCTTCCACATTTGGTGTCCCCTACATTAGTTGGCTCAGGCTACTGGTGAGGCTTTTCCGTAAAGGGCAGATTGGTGGAGTGCACAACAAATAGCTGTCTTCCACCTGAGGTATGGAGCCTTGCAGCTGTCATGGGCCTCTGATTTCTGATTTTTTTAAATAACCTTCTTGCCCACCCTGTCAGTGTAGGTGAACTGCCATGTCTTAGGTTTGCAGCAGTTGTTTCCATTTTCTGATGATGGCTTCAACAATGCTCTAGGATATGTTCAAAGCTTGGGATGTTTTTATAACCAAATCCTGCTTTAAACTCCTCTACAACATAATCTCTGACCTGTCTTGTGTGTTCCTTGGACTTTATTTATTATTTTATGATGTTTGTTTGGTAATGTTCTCTACCATTTATAATTGAAATATTAGGTTAAATTATACGTGTGGACTTTACTAATGAGGTAAGGGCAAATATTTAGTTATTAGTTTAATAGTTTAGTTAGATATTTAGTTATAAAAATATTTATATATTCTTTCACTTTGCAATTATTTACAACGTTGTTGGTCTATGACATAAAATACATTTATGTTTGTGGTTGTAATGCAATAAAAAAGTTCCAACAGCTATGATACACGTACTAAAGTAAATGATTTGACTACGTCACTGCATATCAATTCTGACCATTTCTGTTAATATTAAAATATTATTGTACGTTATTACCAAATCTTATTTCTATTAGAAATTATCAATGAGTCCATTATTATAAGGGATGTGGTACAAAGAAAAGAAGCCTTTTCTCCAATACTGCATATGATGCACAATCCATGTACTGTAGGATATACATACAAACTGAATTTGAATATATGAATAGACAGAACTTCACACAGAAACAAACATCAGCATTACCATATTAGTTTTATGGATTGTTGTTCAAGCAGAACTCAAACCCATACATACTTGACTGAGACAGATAGACATCATGCAGTAAACAAGAAGTATTTTGATCCTTTGCTAGTAAAACTGAAAATAATTAAAAACTTTATGCGTATTGATGTCTAGTAACTAAGGCATTGTGAATCGGTAATGAGTAGCAGGACTCTAGTACAGCTGTTCTGTTACTGATACAGCAGTTGTGTTAGTTGTACTTCACCGGAGTTCTGGCTCCACCTGCCTTTTGTTTTGTGCCATCCATGCAATCACATTTGTAAAATAATATTTTTCAGTTTTGTGTAAATGCTAATTAATTCACTGCTAAATTATCACCAAATTCCAAGTGAAATTACAAGGTCATTATTTTTCAATACAAGAGTAAATCTCAGCCCAGCGATACAAAGACAGAAAAAGACTGCTGTGAGGGACAACAATGGTTTATTGGCATGTGGATTTGACATTCAAGGACAAGTATCAGTGCACGTGATGCGATTAGTCAGTGTGTTATTTATGTGGGGGACAGGTGACATTATTCTGTTAGAAGTGAAGACATGTTACAATCGCTGTAAATAACCTGTGGTAAGATGTGTGTGTAGAATATGTAGTAGAAACTTTAGACCTAAAAGCAAAGTGTTTGTCAAAAAATATTCCAAATATCTTAGAAACTATTAAAAACATTCTAAATAAGTTAACCTAATTTAAAAACCTAACAATTCAAGATGGTCCAGTCAAGCTTCCCTTCAGTAATTTATTCTATTCTGGTTTGGCTCTGGTCATCATCTTTGTATTCACACTGTGGGTAAAAAAGTCACATCTTTTTGTTTGTATTTCTGAAGTTAAATCAACATTTCACCTCTGTACCTCTGTGCAACTGGACGGTGTAGAAATTCCATTCAATTAACAACTATTTCTAGTTACTGTATTTTTCTGGTCAACCTGGTGTTGAAAAGTGTGACACAGCTAAGTAAGCCTAGATGTTTGATGTTTTAACCACGTCTTTGATTGTTTCTTTATCAGTTTTAATAATTTCATACTGTATGTAGCATTATAGTCAACCTTTTTGTAGAAAGCGTTATGTTTATACCTCTGCAAAGCATAGCATTATTTGTATTTGTTCTAAAGCACAAGTAGAGCTCAGCTTAGGTTTCAAACAACACCGACAACTTTATGCAAGATGACTACTGTGAGGTTACAACTACGAGGCCTGAGTTTTATTAAATAAGCAACACTGTGAGTTTATGCAACTGGGATGGTAGCCAGGGTTTTCTGATCATGTCATTTTAACATGCAGTCTCTGTTATTAGTGTGAGGAAAATGTGAAACTACAGACCACTCTTCACATCAGGCTTTCTTCACATTTATGTCTCTGTGTCAAGACTCCCTGTGGTTACTAGCTTTTGAAGAATGTTTTGGTAAAAAGGAGAGAAGACAAGCTTGTTAAAGTTGACGAGGCGACTGAAACGAACAGCAAGCTCCTTCAGCTCCCTGCTAACGGGAGTGAGGCCACCTGGGAGAGGAGGCGGGGTCTTATGTTGACTGCACTCCAGGGAGACCAAGAGGTAGGCCTGAACCCTAGATTCTGATAGAAGGGGAGGAATTCTTGGTCATTGCCCAACAAATTCAGTTGCAAGAAAAAGTATGTGAACCCTTTGGGATTACATGGATTTCTGCATAAACTGGTCATAAAATGTGTTTCGATCATCATCGAAGTCACAACAATAGAAAAACAGTCTGCTTAAACTAATACTGCACAAACATATGTTTTCATCTTTTTCTTGAACATAACATTTAAACTTTCACAGTGCAGTAAATCAAAAGTTGATTTACTTCTATGCTTTGGGTCGTTGGCCTGTTGTATCACCATCCTCTGTGGAGCTTCAGTTGACAGATTGATGGTCTGAAGTTTTCCTGCAAAATGTTTTGATAAACTTTGGAATTCGTGTTTTCCGTTATTGACAGCAAGCCATCCAGGCCCAAACCATGATGCCCCCTCCACCATGTTTACAGTGGGGATGAGGTGTTGATGTTGGTGTGCTGTGCCTTTTTTTCTCCACACACAGCATTTTGTGTTCTTCCAAACATCTCAATTTTGGTCTCATCTGTGCACAGAATATTTTGCCAGTAGTGCTGTGGAACATCCAGGTGCTGTTTTGCAAACTTCAAACGTGATGCAATATTTTTTGGACAGCAACAGCTTCCTCCATGGTGTCATCCCATATACTCTGTTCTTCTTTAATGTTCTACTTATTGTATGTTTGTCAACAAAAGTGTGAGCATGTGCCAGAGATTTCTTTTGTGCGAGGCATGGTTCACATCAGACAATGATTCTTGAGAACAGTAAACTCAAAACACCAACACATCCAATCTCATCACATTGATTGGACTCCTGGTTGGCTGACTGGCTGTTTACATGTTATGTTCAATAAAAACACAAAAACATATCATGTTTGTGTAGTAATAGTTTAAGCAGACTATGTTTTCCTATTGTTGTGACTTTGATGAAGATCAGAACACATTTTAGGCAGAAATGCATGTAATCCCAAAGGGATCACATACTTTTTCTTGCAACTGTATGTGCATAACTACACTCAACCACCCAAGTTTCACAAGTGTTTATGTTCTTACCCATCAGCTTGCGGACAGAATTATCTGGCTGACTGGTGGCAGAAATTTGTCCTTTCAGAGTGTTTGTACGGTCAGCAGAGAATGGAGAGTAGCCATGCTGGCTTAGACACTGACTCAGCTCCACACACAGTTTTTCCCCAATAGTTGCTAAGGCCTCCTTCACACTGAAAGACCTTAAAACAGATAAAAACAAATGACGTAGGTGTAAGTAAGAGGTTTTTATGTAGGGGAATATTCTCTGTCATTCAGAAGAAAGAGGTTGAGATGCCACAACTCAACTTCCAGACATGTTAGTTATTAGCTGTGACGTGTGAATTAAGATGGTGCATTGCATTACACACCAACACTAACTTTTTAAATAAACTTTTAGTTTAAACTTAATGGGTTATTTGCAATATTTAATTTCTGCTTAGCTCGCTTTTGATCTCAGCCAGTGGTAGAAAAAAAACTGTGTTTAGTCTAAATTGCTCTAAATCGTTTATGTAACTGTGGAGTTGTGATGATATGTGCATGATGCATAAAATCAGGAAAGTGGCCATTAAAATTAAGGCTTTGATTATCTCTGAATCTTTAATGTAGAGAATCTCTGCCTGGCCACAATAAATGCAGAATTTGTACTCACGGTGTATGCATGTCTGCAAGCATAACGCTGACTGTGTTTTTGAGCTTCTCCATCAGGCCAGGCAGGCCCGAGATTGCCTCTCCTGTTGTAGTGTAGATAATGAGGAGGACGGACGACAAAAGAACTAAACGATCAACCTCCTGCTGCATCTCCTGGAACCGAAGCTGGTCCATTAACACGGTCTACAGAGACATGAAGTATAGAAACACAGCCTTTGGGTACACATGTAAACACAAACAATTTTGGAATTTAACTTGGGGGATAGAGTACATAAAAGTTAACAATACTACTAACATCAGGATATCAGATTAGGGATGTGTACCTCTGGAAAAGGGTCTGACTCATGGTCCCATTTTAGCAGTCGTAGATAGGCGTGATTATGGACATTAAGGGGGAGGAGGGAGGAAGAGTCTGATGAAGCAGCACTGGAACCATCCATCCCAGGCAAACTTAAGCTTTTCACTGTGTCCTCAAGCCACTTCTCAGTGTAGTCTAAGGCATCTAAAGAACAAAGAACGGTGTTATTCTTCATGTCATTACTCATCACCCACACCCAACTATATGTTGTTGCTCAGTATG
This sequence comes from Macropodus opercularis, assembly GCA_030770545.1. Lineage (NCBI taxonomy): Eukaryota > Metazoa > Chordata > Actinopteri > Anabantiformes > Osphronemidae > Macropodus > Macropodus opercularis. Next base: position 3,118,794 of record CM061094.1, on the reverse strand, counting down.
TCAAAACATCCACATACCAGCCTATTATTCAGATTTGAATGACAGCAGGCATAGAGCAACTTAAGAATGTATTTTAAATCATACATTTCTGGATACACACTAAAATGCACTGAACGATTACATTTCTAGCTCCTAATGTGTTTCCACTAATCACTAATAGACATATCTTATTTGTTGCTATATGTTCCACTATTCTCTCTCTCTATGTAAACTAACTCACTGACAATGTGTACAAGCTAGCTTATTTTTTGATCCAGCATTAAAAAGCAATAAATTAGTCATTTATTTAAAAAGAACTTACTAGGTTGTTTCTCTAGAAACTCCTGGAACTTGTTTCTCTCATACTCAACAGACTGTTGCATCAGATGAGGCCTGATGCTGGTGAGGGCAAAATTTGCCATGTCCACTTTCATCAGGTCAAGAACAGAAAATATTGCCCTTAAAAGCAAGAGAACATGGAGAATTACAACAGAACAATATTGGTCCAATATATATGACAGTTATAACTCCAATGGAATTCACTTCTTATTCTGCATTAAGACTGGGGACTTAAAACCTAAAAATAAACCCTGGTAGATGCAGAGCCAACAATGGTTTATCTTTTGCTTTTTCGCTTACTTGAGCAGAGGCACAATGTCAGCAATCTTCTTTAGTTTACTGATGTCCTCATCTCTGCAGGGGGCGCACAGTGAGCCCATCATTCCAACGATAAACTGGGACAGTCGACCAATGTCAAGAGCTCCATTCTCAGCCTGCTGCTGGATTAGAGGCAGGTCCAGAACCTCCTCAATATGGGCACGCAGACGACCGTGGCCCGAAAGCAAGAAAGACAGCAGTGTCTGATACAGAAAGTAAAGATGTGAATTACTAAAATAAGGGGGAGGTAGATATTGTATTGAATGATGATGTTCTGTAATTGTAAGAACTGAGTAGTTTCTGTAGGATCACACCAGATGTGCTGGAGTCACTGGACCTAAATATTCCCCAATTAAAATAAAAACCCCTTCTTCACCTCTTTAATCTCAGCAAGAAGTTTGATGGCATGTCCATAAGATGGCGGATCTTCCTTAAGCTGCGTTTCCAAACAGTCCCAGAATGCTTTGTGCATAATCTCCTTCACTCTGCGCTCCAAACTGTATGGGTTCCAAATTATGTATTATTATTTCACAGGCACAAGACAAGAATATTGTATCAAAGTAATATTGTATCAAATTTGTCAAAAGAAGAAGTCCAGTTGCAATGACCCTACGAACAGTGAATCAAATTCTTACCTTCCTTCAGGAAGCCCTGCAGGTTTAACTTGGAAACCCTGGTTGACCACTATTTCATGAGCCAAGGCCATGTTGGTGACTCCCTTAGCAGTCTCCATCAGCTCTTCCACAGACAGAAATCTGGGAGGGCTGGCTGTGATGGAGGGTAAGTTCATCAAAAAATATTTTATTGTGCACATCATCTACAGTATATGTAAATCTAAAAGCTAGGAACCAAAAACTTTTAATTAAGAATAATCTAAGCTGTTCTATTGCGAACAAACTGAATTTAAACTTACTTTAAAACGGCCTGAAACAGCTACTCACAGTGTGACTATAGAGAAGGCAGGCACATACCATAGACCAGATACAGTATCTTAATCCCCTCCAGTCATCTTCAAAGCACTCTGTTTAGCATACACACCCTAAATTGAAGCCTCTGTTCTATAATCCACTTTATAACTGAGCATGAACAAGAAGTAACTATTTCCCTGAACGTTGTAATGGCTTCAAATCTTGAAGCTGAAAATACTGGAAAGGTCCAAAAGGAAATAAAAAGCAATGAGATATTTTGACTCCTTAAGATATAATTAGAAATAACTGTGCACATGTTTATTATTATGGGCATAGATTTAAATAAATGTGTAAATTTTGAATTTATTATTTTCCCTGGTCCAAACTGAGGTTAGGAAAGCAAGACATAATAATCACAAACCCTGAACCACTGCTATTACAGAGGTGCTATTAGGGGTCACACTAAGTCAAATTAGGCTTATGACAAAGAAGGAAAAACATGTGTTCCCATTTGCTATGTTTATGTTTATTTTTATTAATTCAGGAGAATGAAGAGATTTCTTTTTCAGGACATTGGATCTACATTGAAATCCTCATGGGTAATTGAAACAATGACTCTAGTCACAAGCCCATCTTTCTAATGTTTAGCGTTGCTGAAGAGACAGTAATGAACTGAGGGGAGGCATCTGAAATAAGGAGCAGGCTGAATCCCAAAAGAAGTCAAGGAACTGTCAAACTTTCACTGCAAGTGTGGGTCTAAAATACAGTCTCTGTGGACAGTATGCTAATTTATTGTGTCCATCTTGGAAATTTAACTTCAGAGAGATTTTCACTACTTGTAGTAGTGTAGTGCAGTGTTTACTTGTTAACCAACTAACTATTGCTTGTTTTGTTTCTTCCTCACCTTCAGTGTTTCCTCTGTGCGGACTTGGAGTATTTGCCCGAACCCTCTTCCTTACCATCTCCTCAGAAGCATCCTGCACCCGTTCATCCTTAGACTCGTTGCTTCCTCCACCCTCAAGCTTGTCTGCCTCTTTAGGCATGATGTTATCTGCAGGGTACCGAAAGACGAGTTAACACAGGGATCTGCAGTGATTTCCCAGATGCAGAAAGTCAGTTGGAGCCATTCACATTGTATTTGATAGTTGTAATTTCTTCCAGCTGGAGATGCTATGTTGCTATATTACAGCTTTAATGTGGCTAATTTTCATGTACAAACAGAGATAGATGCAGGACTGTTGTTGAGATCTACAGATGATGACATCACCCAGACAAGTAGAGGAGGGGGAAAGGAGACGGCGTGTCAGCGCGATGGAAAGACTGAGACGTAAACAGATAAAGCCTCATGGGGCTGTGCCATGACATTGTAGCAGTAACGTTACTAACCTTGTAGCGGCAGCCCCCGAGGAAAGAGAGGTGTGTTAGCCACAAAGCTAGCTCTGACTCTCTGTCAACAACGCCGCCGCCTTATGACACAGCTCCTCCTTCATAAACCGGTCATAGCGGATTTTTCAGTCACACACACGGTCACAGCTTCGCCGCTGCCAGGCAACGTCTTCAACAGAAGAAACGCATTCTTTAATTATTTCAAACTCAGCTTATTGATGTCGCAGCCCTCCGCAGATGCTTTGCCCCCAACCAGGGCACGCTTCCGGTATTGGGTGGAACTATTGTGACGTAACGGTCGAGCCTCCCCCTCAGACGCTACACACCTACACACGATTTCTCTACCTGTGAGGACAGTTGCCAGAAAGGGATGGATGAACCGAGACTTTCTGAAGCAGTTTGAAGCTACTGTGTCGAAAATGGTTTACTGTATCAAAGCATTTGATGGCACTTAGTTTGGCGACATCTGCTGGTGGACTCGTAACCTTCTTCCGAGGGCAGGGTCATGAAAGCTGACGCTCCTGTTGAGCACATTTTATTAAAAGCTGTCTAGAAATTGGTACGGTTTGAATATTAACATTGATTTATGCTTGTGAAAAATATTGGGAAGTGGGGTAAGGGAATTTTCGGGAATAATTAGATCACATACATAATGAGGCTCTTTTTTGTGGCACTGGCGCTATTCTGGTTCTTACACTACTACACAATCTATTGAGCTCACAAACAAACCTGAGTTTCTGTCTATCAATGGAAGTCTACCTAAATCTGTATTCCTGTATCTATTCCACTGTGTGTATCACCACGACACGTGTCTGACACGCGTGTGACGTAACCAGGCCTGCTTTACGATTGTCACGTGACCTAGATGTAGATCTGTAGCGGCACATCTTCCCGCGATGCTTTGAAGGTTCGACGCTGTACTGAGCTGCCTGAATAGAGCGTCACGAGTTTGTAGAATGCATAATCTTTTTGCGCACGTATTTGCACGAGCTCCACTTTCATTCTGTCTCACCTTACTTATTGTTTGTAGCTGCGGTAGCAATTGAATTTCCCCACTGTGGGATCAATAATTATACCTAAACGGTATTTGAGAGGAAGACAATTCTTTGCACCACTATAACCAATACCTACAGGAACCCATCAATATACAAAAACTGTGTTTGATTGGAATTTGCATGATTTACATTCAGGAAATACACAGCTATGAATATGTAACCTGGTTATACTTGTGCTTCTATATTTTTGTTATAATTACACAAAATGTGTTTGTAGTGTTGGTTTCAGTATTAATCCTGATAGCATAGAAGAAGTCCTTTTTTCTATTATTTCTTCTTTGGTGGTGTGTTATTTTCATTCGGTATATATATATGGGTTGCAGCCTCTGACTCTCCCCTTTCTGTACAATCCTGCGGTGGGAGAGGTGGGTGCTGCTTCACTCGTCTCTTTATATTTTCATACTTTTATATTAATTTGTGTTACTTAATTTCTTTATTGTCAATATATCTGTCATTACTGTTTTATGTGAATATGTTGATTTATTTCTGCCACTCTGTAAGTTGCTGCCCTCCGATGCTGCTAGCTTACAAAGTTAGTCAGTCAAGCTAACTTTAGTTTTGCCGTTATAGGAAGTGGAGCGGGCAGATGTTACAGGAGTGTGTTTTTGTTTGTTTCTATGCATCAGGTATGTGAACTTTATGTATTTTTATTTTATATTTGTTACAACGGGCTGCCAGTATTTTCTGTGTTCGCGCTCGCGGCTGTACGCACTGCCGCCCTTTCTGTACGATCCTGCGGTGGGAGAGGAACTGGAGCGGGCAGATGTTACAGGAGTGTGTTTTTGTTTGTTTCTATGCATCAGAGAATAAAAGGAGATCATTCCAACAACCGACTCTTTAAAAGAACACAACGCAGAAGTACACCCGTCACAAACATACATGTACCATTTATTTTATTCACATAATAAAGTTATACAATAGCAATGACATATCTCTCCTGCATTTACAATTTTGCAATCCCCCTTAGCCAATTACAATATAAAGCACCTTTGTGGCGACTGGTAAATCTAATAAACATGGGTTTGGCAAATCTACAGCACACTAACTGCAGAGTCACCAAAGTACTGGCTGAATATCTGTGGGTGGGCCCCATAAAACTGCCGAAGCAGGCGCTTTCGCTCCTTTTCAGAGATCTTGGTGTCCAGGTCGATGCTTTTTAGCAGAGCCCATAGCTCCTGATTGGTGTTTTTTCTAGTTGAATCTGTGTAATTCCTACTGGAAACCTGCTGACAGACCGTTGAGCCTGGAAGACAGAAGAGAAAGACTTTTTAAGAATAGCAGTCAATTCTTTTAGAAACAGTATAGTATTCACTGATAAATCATCACAGAAGTGCATCGCACCTGCGGCCAGACACAATAAATAAAACAAGAATACTTTAAAAAGACAGGTTATTGGGTATCAGTAACCATTTAAACAGTACGTCTGAAAGTTGAGTCATGGCAGCTGGACTACTTCTATTTCATAGAAACTTTCAGATAACTTCACCTGGATGACTGAGAATCTCCACAGACAGATTTAAGCAGTACTGTATTTACAAGTAATTGAGTGGATCCAAAGCCTCACAGATAAATATGACAGTTTAGTTTATCTCTAAGGTAATAAAGATGTCACCATGATATGAATTTGAAGTTGTGGTGAAAGGGTGAAAAGGGCAGTTTTTTTTATTCTGTTTTTTAATCCTCATTGACGGCTCCTGTCTTGGAAAGAATTCTGCGGCGATTCAGCAACAGCTAAGTAAAAACAGGTATTTGAAAGAGGATGCCGTGTTCTGCTGTCTCTCTCTTTTCAAGGGTTTTGCACACAAAACGATCAATTACCAGTCCCATCGAGCAGCTCCCCGTCTACGATGCTGGCCAGCTTATCACTCACTCCTTTGTGCAGAGCCCCTGGTATCTGAAGCACAGAGAATTTAAATACTAGGAAACAGTTTGAGAACTTGATTTTAAAAAGTCTTTTCCATTGCAGTTATGTATAAACTAGATTTCACAACTTGATTTGAGAAATGTCTTTACCCAACAAGCATCACAATATCAAGCATGACATGGCTCAAACAATCACTCAGCTATAAATCAATGAACCGACACTGACCTTTGTTAACTTGTAACGTTCGAAAACGAGTTTGACACATAAAATTACAACAACAGCCTATACTTAATGAAATAATGAATGAAATTAGTCAAGTCTGAAAAATTAATCCCTAACAATGTCAGCAGGGTTATTTACCTGATATTTAGCACATGGGTTCACAAGTGTTACACATTTGGGGCATGGGGCTAAGGTTTATTACAACAAAGAAGAATGATGTTTGGAGCTGTGTCTTTAGTTTGTTTTAGAAAGATTGATTTAAATACAAGGTTTATTTAGTATGTTGAGTCAAAAGAAAAAAGACAAGCACAATGTATTCTGACTGTCTCCCCTACCTTGAAGATTTCTTCGACATTGCTCAGCATGAAGACCACCATTAGGTCCTCCTTCTCTTTTGAAAGGGACTTGTTGTGGACAACAGCTCTGGAGAAAGACCTCAGCACTGCCCGCCTGTTCTCCATCTACAGATTCATCGACATACTGTCAAATGACAACACCACTGGTGGTGTTGAATATTTCTGTTTCACTGGAATGTATTTTCTAGCGTAAGATCTAATCAGAAACTGTGCGCATCTCTCACTTCCTTGTCCAGCTTGATCCCTTTTGGATCAGCTGCCATAGACATGAATGTCAGCAGTCTGCGCAGTTGCTCCCTGCAGCTGTGTGGCAGCAACTTTAGACACAGCTGCAGGGCCTCAAGAGCTGTGCCCAACTTGGCATTAACTGAAAAAGCATAAACAGACATGTACAGAACAAAAAAGTAAATGTAAATGAAACTGAGATTATTGATTGGTTTTAACCCATTGTTAGTCAAAATGTACAATTTAAATTTGAAAAGGTAAGGAAAAATGAGCAATGTTTGATTCTTGATTGTAAGTCTTACTCAGCAGGTCAATGATGGCTGTGTAGATGTCAGCCATGCGCTGAGGCAGCAGAGGAGGCTTGTCTGTTTGGCTGTAGTGTTTGACCAGAGTCCCATACAGCAGCAGCTTACACTGAGCCAAACCTGCCGGTGAGTATTGAAGACGCTCATCACTGTTGTGGTTTGAACTTGACATGGAAATCAGGGGCTGCACTGAAATCAGAAACAATTTACCCCTGGTGTCCACACCTTGGGTGCTGCTAGTCGCTGGGATGTTCTCACAGCTCTTCTCATACTGAGGAAAGCATTGAGGTAACTCTCGGCTCAACTCCACCACTGGCAGATCAGGTAGGAAGTCAAGACAGTCCAGAGCTGCACGGAGCCATTCATCCTCCCTGAAATATGAGGAAATGTTCATTAGGTGGAATTACCATACATTAGAAAATTTGTGATAAACACACTATTTGCCTGAAGGTTGGTTAGGCTAAATTAGAAAATTATTTTCAATGTCTAACGTACTGAGTGTCCCTGTAGGCTCTGAGAATCTGTCTGTCCAGGTGATTACTGCTATAAGTCCGGTCTAGTTTATCTTGAAGATGTGATGGAAGGGGAGACGATGGGGTCTGCATGCACTGAAGTATGCCCTCCAGCAGGGGGAGCTCCACAAGGTTCAAGAGCCTGAGCAAAGTCTGCTCCTGCCACAACTCATCCACCACTGTGGAGTAGAGCAAAGCAAACTGAACTTTGCTCACTATAAAAAAAATGAATATCTGGAACCATCTGTGATCTAAACAAGTGCTTGATGGTTAACTAAAGCGGCAAAGAAGATGAAACACATGGCCGACTTACAAGGCTGAGGCACAGGCTCCACTGACAGGCTGCCAGTCATACGAGTTTCCAGCTGACTTGCTTTTGTTTCTGTCTGAGAGAATTTGACAGGGGTTGACCCAGTTGAACATATCTTATCCTCAGTGCTGAAAATGCAAACACAGATAACGGAGAGCTCATGTAGGTGACAGATTTACAGTACATTTACAAGAAATTATAGATCAGCTGTCTTAAGGAGGTTAAACCTGCTTATACATTAATAGCATCCATATGAATATGTCTGCATCGATAAGGTCATTGTGCTGAATGTTGTATATCAATAAACAGGACTAATATTCTGTTAAACCTTTTAGCTTTAGTTCTCGGCTATTTTTAGCTTACAGGCATTTCTAATTCGCTGCATTAATTTAGTGATTGACATAATTGCTTCTTACCGGTCTGAGCAAGGACTACAAAAGAGTGTTTGGATCCCGTTCACAAGTAAGACTCTCTCCAGTTCATCAGCTGAAGGCATGCAGACATTCACAAACCTGTACATGACATTTCAAAAGCAGACCAAGAAATTAATTTAAATTAATGAATTCACACTGAAAGTGGAGAAGAAAAACCATGTGTTGCTTCTGTCTAACCTGTACAGAGCAGTCTTGCTGTCCTGAAACTCGTTGTGCTTCTTGTCATTCCCAAAAACTCTTGTTCCCACTGACTCAAACACACTGCAGTCCAGCAGTGCCTGACACACGCAGACCACTTTGTCCCGAGACACACTCACACCTGTAGTAATGAAACAATAGGTTTCAAACGGCAACCTACATAGTTGCATAGGTTACAAAATTGAGAATAATTCCCAAGCACACACCCACTAAGCATTTAAGACCGTTGATATGTTCTACCACCACATCAACAGCCTCTGAGCCAAGGAAACAGTCACTGTGGGTCTTTAGAAGGACTCTTCGATCTTTTACAGTCACAGAAGACCTGAGGTGGAAGATGAGGTCACTCCACAAGGATGAAAACTGGACTGATTTACTGGTCACTCTGTGGGCTAGGAGAAAAAAAAAAATCACACTGACCCATTATCCAAGAATCTCAGAGACTGTGCTCAGGTAGTACAGGTTAAAAAAACTTGTCAAAAGCATTAAGGAGTTAATATTTCCATAATTTCTGCGCCACAATTGAAAGGATTACATTATTTTCTCTGCTTTGACATTGTTGTTCAGTATGAAACTAACTCGTCAGCTGCAGACAAAGGCCTCACAACACAATAAACAAGCACCTGGCGTCTTTATCCAACTTACCCTGGGAGCGTGCAGACAATTTGTCTGCAAGATTCAACGCCGCAGCTCTTTCCTTTATCGAAGCCATGTTTTCCAAATAATAGCAAACAGCAAGAAAAAGTCTTGCTGTTGGAGCAGAACCACGACCGAGCCGATGCGACTTAAGACACAAATTTGGGGTTTAACCTCTAGATGGCACCAAACGCTAAGCTCGCTTCACAGGTGTTTATTTCCCTGCCTGACCATTTTCGACACAGTAAATGCCTATAAAATAAAATATTAATACAAACGAATATGGGAAAACACCGTTTTGTCCAATTTTGCCTTGAAGTGATTAAGAATATAGGATATAGGAAAAGGAAGTCACATTTTTGCAAGGCAAAAAGCAGATCAAAATCAAACTCTAAAAATAGTGGATTGTCATCATTATTTAGTAATGTTGCATTTAAATAAAGTAATATAATTATGGATGTATTAGTTAGTACATCCATAATTAAAATACTGAAACGGGAGTAGCTTTAAAGAACATTGCTTAATTTTTAAATGTTTAATTTAAATGTACTACTAAATGTACTTTCACGTCACTATATTGGTAATGAATCTTTATTTGATTTCATTGCGACACTTGAATTAATTATGTTTTGACGAGTTTTCCTATCCAGCGAACTCACCGGAAGTTACGGTAATCTTCCTTTGGGCTCGTGCCATTCCTTTAAACCTGGACGCACGAGGGCGTCTGTTTGGGGTGGTGGCGGCGGCTATTTAGTTAGCGTCCTTCTCCGGCTTTTCAAGATAAGTTAACTATTTAACCATACTTTGAATGATTATTAGTACTTCAGGCATTTTAAATCAATAAAATAAAATGAAATAAAATGTACATAATGCTACTCCTTTTTTTAAATAGCAAATCAGCTAGCTAGCTAAAATTCCCTTAACATTAGCTTTTTATTTTATGCTAGGCAAATGTTTTCTTAATTAGATCAAAGTAAAAAAAGTTAATACTACATTATCAGCTACCTATACATAGAGAAAAAAACAAATTGAAGCATGTTATGGGAACTTATCATTAGGTGATAGAAATACATGTTTATTGTGTTGAAGTAGTATTTTTCAAGAGCTTTTTGTCATACTGTGACATTGCAAAGTCAAAAACAGCCAATTGTGTTTCACCTTCAAACTAGTACTATAGTATTGTCATTCTGTGTTGCTGTACAACATCGAAGCCTTGGCTCAACTTTCTTTAGTGCATTACATTTAGAAACATAACTCATCCAACGGTAATACAGACATTATGCTTTTATATAGAACAGTCCCATTAAATGAATGGCAGACCTTTTAATTTGTCTTTTCATGGCTTAGAGATAGTACTTAATACCTGCTCAACTGAATCACAGGAGAATCAAGTAAAGACATTGTAGTTTACTCCCTCATTCATAGCCACGTACACATTCACACGGTGAGCATAGGAAACACGTACACTATTGCTTTGACACACTAACACACGTTTGCACATCCCCTCCCTTCTCAGCCTGGGGTCACAGTGTCATTTTATGATAGTAGCCAATTCTAGCAGGGATCATTTAATTCTCCTACATGATTGATACCAGTGCAGGTTAAATGGGAAGAAAAAGGTCTGTTCTATTAAGAGATCAGTGGCTAGTGAAGACCTCCCACTTAAATAGTCATATTTTCTAGAAGGTGTGTGTTTGTGTGTATGTATGCAGTGAATGTCAGTCAGTTGCTTGGTTATGTCAAGGGGACAGGAATAGTTGGATAAAACCATCCACAGGTCAAAGTAAATAGCCTAGATCATTTAAAAAGCATTGACACCACAATTTGTCCATTCTGTGTTATTGCTCTGACCCCTGTTAGTGTCAATGGGCTGGTTCATTTGAACCTAGATGGCTTATCAAGGTGCTATCGACTCACTGCAATGGAAGTAGTGTAAGGCAAAGACAGAAAAACCTAATGGTCATTGCAAAGGCATTAGGTCATATTGTAGAGATTGAGAAATGCTATGAGGCTTTAATGTGATAGCCTGTTATTTCTAATAAAACCATTTAGCGGTAAAAATTGCAGATGAGGAAGTAATTATAAGCGTATAGATGGACAGGCTCCTGCTCATTAAACAGCGTATTCTATTAACCTTTTTTCCATAAAGTGTTTTTCCTTGATTAACAGGCAGCAGAAGTCCAGTGAGACGGATCTGCCCTGAAACAACCCAATGGATCTCAATGCAGACTCTAGAACACTCCCTACACACACTATAGTAAGTTATGACTTCCAGCAGCAGATTAAATATTATTATAGAATTATTAGCCTTTGTACTGTTAGTTTTGTTCCCACCAGCAACATATTTTCTGCACAAATTTGTCTTGCTACAAAGAAACTTTTGTCTTACTTTGCAATGTATTTATTGTAAAATAGCTAAGTTAGGTGTATTTTGTCTTCAGGTAGAAGGACAAGAAGGAGAAGAAGAACTGTCGCTGTGCAGTACCTACTGTGAAAGAGAAAGTGAAGGAACCATCTTGTTACAGTTTCTGGAGTTTAAAACCCTTCTACTGGAGGCTGTAGAAGAGTTGCATATTCGAAGGGTATGGTAGAAATTGTAGCATTTTCTCCCGTCTGGCTGTGTATATATAATGCTGAAAAAAGGTACTATTCATTTGGAGACTCATCTCGCTTGTGCCTACTGTACAGTGGTCCGGTTTTCAGAAGTAGAAAATCCTCAAATTAGTAATGTATGGTCTTGAAGTCATAATCTAAACTTAAGGCTTATAGAATTGTATAAATAAAGCAGCTATATTTCTTATATCAGTCACCTCTGCACCCCAAACAGTCATTTAGCAAATAGTGAAAACAAATGTATTCAGATTTGTTCGCCATCTTCTTGAAAATTGCCTATACAGAAGGCAGGGCGAGTAGAAGAGGTGACTAAATGTGTCTATTGTTTTACAGCATTATTTACTTTCTGTGTTTCTTTTTGTCACATCATTATTTATTGAGTAAAACTTAGTCAGTATGGCTAAAGAGAAATTGATTCTTAAACTGTTATGGGAAGCCAGCGAGCCCTTTGGCTATCTGGAGTCAGCTGGGTTTGCTACATATTGTCTCAAGAGGAGGCCAATAGACACCATTTGGCTACTGACCAATAAATAGAAAGTAAATTTGTACGTAAAAGTAAATACAGATTTGTACCCTGCAGGAAGTCGTTTCAATCTAACATCTAGAGGGTGCTTAAAGGTTACAGGAACGAAATGAGACGTTGGTTGTTCGGTGCCATATAGTTTTTATTGTTATAGTCATGTTAACTGGGACACAAACATAAGATGATATAACAGTCTGAACCTCCTCAGGCACTGCTGTTATCAAAGTAGCACTTTGTAGTTGTTCAGTGGGTGGAAGGATTAAGAAGCAAGAGGATGTCACGATGGTCCCGGACATTCCTGAGCAGGTCAAATTCCAAGGTTTTTTTATTCGGTCTAACTCACTGATTAGTTGATAAGAATTGGGTTTACTGGTAGACTAAACGCTAAATACATTTGTACTGGAGAATGTGTTTTCATATAGTAGCAATCGTGACATATGAAACCTGTGTGATCTGTGACACCTAGACAGTATAAATACTAATCGACATGAATGAGATCCCTTTTAATGCCCTGTGAAAAGCATTCATTAAGAACAGCAAGAAAAAAAACAGTAAATAGAAACTCACAATACTGTAAATGTATAATATAAGCTGCTTATATTAGCTGCTGAGTTTTTTGATATATCTTCAAAAATACTAAGTAACGTCTATTCTTCAGTTAGGATGCAGTTGCTTATTTTGACGTAATAAACACAGATACACTCAATAATTATTTCACATTGGAAGAATTACAGCTTTATCGTCCATGCACTCCTTTTTTGTGCCATGGTGGTAGCATAGTTTAATAAGAACTTATAAAATCAACTCAGAGAGTTACCCAGCTCCCACATGAACATAAAAACTGCTATAGAGAGTAAATGACTTTTACCTGCCTTCTCTGGGGGAACAGGGAGGATAGGGATGGCTTTCCACAAATATAACCTCCCTTCTAACGTTCTTCTTTTTTGGGTGCTTCTCTAGAAGAAACACAGGAATGCACCATGGAATCCATCAGGAGTATGCAGTGTTTGCGAACACTATGAATGAGATAATGGACTTTCATTCTGTATCATGTCTGCTAACAATGCCCTGTACCAGCCTTCACCCCCATCTATACTAAATGTGCAGTCTCCTACCTGCTTCTGTGTATTTATTACATTTTAGGATGCTGAGACACGGTTTGAGGATCAGCTCAGTAAGCTGCTGCTAGAAAAACAGGAACTGGAGTGGAATAAGGTTTACATCAGGATCTTTAATATCTATATTAGAAGCTATATATATACGATTATGTATTATACCTAGTGTAGCCCTGTTTGGTAATTGTTTGATTCATTTAGGAATCACTACAACAGCAAATTGAAACAGTGGCAAAGCAGAATAAAGAGTGTTTGAGTAATGTTGAAAAGCAGGTAAGTTTTATTATTGTTACTGTTACACTTTCTCCATAAAGCTGTGTTTAAGCTGTGAATACAAACATTTTCTCTTCTCAAGTTTCAGGCCAAAATCAGAAACACTGAAGAAGAAAAGGTATGAAGAGCCCATTTCCAAAATGCTAATATTACTTACTATGATTTATTTTAGTTGAGTAGGTAGTAGTAGTAGGTATCACAAATGCTTAAACATTTATAATATTAATGAAACATTTCAGTGGAAATACCAGCTCAGTGCTGAGTTAAAGGATAAGGAGATTAACAATTTAAAAGAAGAGATGAAGTCACTACAGGTATGTATGTATTCACAAAAACAGACACAACCTCATACCCACTAATTTACACACACCAGCACTCACACTCATCTACTCTCCCCTAAGATGTGATTTTACCGTTAAACTGCTGAAAGAGATACTGTAACTGTAACTAAATAAAGAAACTCATGCCCATCCAGAGTGAAGGTACAGGCCTGACCTAATCTGGCTCCCAGCGTGACTTGACACCACAGAAGTGATATACGGCCACCCTCATGGTTCAACGCTCACACCACAGCCTTGTTACAGAGACAATAAAGACTGTTTTTGATATTCTATCTGGGAGGAACAGTTTGGCTAGTAAGCGAGGCCCAGTTGAAGTCATTCTTGTGACATGGTCTGGTGGATTTCATTAATCTGACTCATTTCCATTAGTGCCAGGTGTAACTGAAGTCATTTCATTCTCATACCATGATGATCTACTCAATGACACATTTGAGATCTAGTCAGATGGTAGAGTTCAATTGCCTCTAAATAATTTATTATTGTAGTTTTTATTAATTGCGATAAATAGAAATCCAGAAAAATAAACATAATATTTAGGTTGTATTAATAAAATATTTAAAGTAAAAGAATGATGTTCAGTCATTAGTTACAGTCCTACAGGGGGCACACCCAATTAAGTACAGCATATACTGTACAGTTCTCTCTCTCTGTATATTTATATATATGATCATATACAGTATAACTTGATCAGTGTTACAAAGCTGCAGTGCCTAAACAAGATGAAGGCTTTGGGTTCATGAATTAGTTGTTTAATTGGCTTTGGATTGAGACAGCAATTAAGTGTGTCTCACATCAGGGTTTAGTACAGTATATTAGGAGAATTTATTAAGTATTAGTTAGATCTGTTACTATATGATTTGTTAAATTATGTGGCATCTCAAGCTAGTGTTTACAAAGATATTGTGTGATGAGATTCTGTCCATTTCTTTGGATCCAGAGAAAAAGGGTGGAAAACCTTCTCAGATTGACATCAGTGACCTACAGTACATTGCTCTGTACACCAGAATGTAAACCTTCATTTTACTGCTATTTTACAGTTGCTGAAATATAACTTGGAAAAGAAATCAAGTGAGCTGGTAAGGAAGGGTTTTTCACTTGCACAACCTATTGAGAGAGGGTTGTGGGAGTGATAAAAATAAAAAGGAGGCTGACGGAATGGTGCTAAGGAGGGACAGGTTTTGAAGGAAGAGCTCATCGGGAGTAACAGATAGGGAGTATGTGACACTTTGAACTGCCAACACAGTAGAGAAAATATCTCTATTAAAATATTTTATCTGAGCTTTGTGTGGTATCCTGCCTCACTGAGCAGCAGCTTAGCAGAATGAGGGAAGCCAAACCGAGCTTGCGTGTTAGAGAGAGATGGGAGTGTGAACTACAGTGAACTGAGTGAGTGGGGAATTCAGAAAAGAATCTGCTCAGTTTAATACAGACTGTCAAACTGTAATGGCAGTTTGGAGAGCAGTGAAGTGCTCTGGGGCATGAGTTGAGTTGATTCCCCCACCCTGCTGTTAGACTGATCCTGTCAATCACTTGACAGCTCATCCACTATAATACACGGTGTCTGACTGAATATGTCACTGCCTTTTCTCCTCATTTCCTTCTTTTAAAAAGATTTTTTCTCCCCTTCTCCCTTTTTGTCAGTTTGACACTGGAAATTTACTTACATGAGATTGATAGCGCTGGTATTGCTGTTTATGGAGCCATAGCCAGTAACAAATTAAAAGCAAATGCCTGGAGTGATTTTATTAAGATTTCATCCCCCTTTTTGTCTTTATGCTAAGCTACTAAACAGCTGCTTCTTCTTTACTAACTTAGAGTTGTTAACATACAGTATCTCTAACGATTGCTAGTAGGAGAGGAATTACATTAAAAAACATTCACAGTTCATTTAAGTGATTAATACATTCTTGAGTTTTTGTAACTATGTATTTTTATAGTGTTTGCAGTGTTAATACTGCTTTTCCCTTGTAGTTCACATTGTTTTCTGATTTACCCGTACCTCTCCTAGGAACAGAAGCTAGCCTTGCAGAGCCGGTCAAAGGATAGCCACTTGAATCAGTTGGGGAAGGTGGAGAAACGCTTTACTGCTCTGTCCAGGCAGTGTACCATGATCAAGCAGGCCCATGTTAAACTAGAGGAAAATGGTAATGATAATGGTACATTTTTCTCTGAAATGTTGTGTAATTAGGGAATGCATGTTTACAGGTCACACTTGCTGCAAAGTGCAAACTATTTGCAGCTTTCTGCTTAAATCAGGATGCTGTACATGGGCATCACTATGTGCTACTATGCTTAACAATGTTCATCAAATTATGATTATGATGAATGGGTCTGAATATGAAGACATTTCTCAGGTCAGGAACAAGGTTTAGTCTTACTCTTTTTTCAAAAATGCAAGATGATATTAAAAAGTATTTTGCATTGTATATATACCTTGTCATAAATGTTGACAATAGCAGATGTGACTGTGAAACAAGCTGTTAACATTAGAAGGCAAACATAATCAGATAGTCATTGTAGTATCAAAGTGTAGCCAATTACATTATCACAGCTATGTTGCTCATGTTTTAAAACACATTTATCTCACATTCCTAAACCACATTATCTTTGTTTATGTATAGGAATGATAGAGTTATACACTTGTCTCGTGCTGCCAAAGCAGTTGCTCATTTAAAAAAAGTCAGGAATGTATTCAGCAAAATGGTCTTTGCCTGGAAAGTGTTTCACCCACCAGAAAGGAATTTTAAAATTAAATCATACGGTATGATAAAAATGGATTGTAACATTATTTGTGACCATGTGTGATTGTTACCAGTTAATGAGGCAATGAGCATCAATAGGAAGCTGGCCTCTTCAAATGAAAAGCAAGAAGCAACCATTACTTCACTGAAGAAGGTAAGTAGAAAAGTAAGCCAATAATTAAAAGTAAGTCAATAATAATATATACTGTACATTATGTCTTCACATGTCATTTAATTTAATGGAATATAATCAAACAAAAGTTTAATCGCTACAGTTTGCACCTGTTGTAACAACAAATAATGTAGTAGTGCTATATGCTAAAGGTGTTTGAGGGACGTCAGTTGACCATCAATAGATTTCTTACTTAATAAATATTATTTTCTCAGGAGTTGGAAGAGGTAAGCAAGCAGCTAATCAAAGCCAAGTTCACATCAGTCACCCATGACAAGATTCACAGGTCCACAATCAAAGAGCAGCATATACAGCAGCTGCAGCAGAAACTAAACACGGTAAATAACAACCAACAAATAGTATTTTTTGCATGCTAAACTGCTGGACAGGACACATGGAGAAAAAGAAGAAATTCGTATTTTTATGTGAGCCCAAAACATATTGACAATGATCTCCATAACATCAAAATGACAGTTCACCAGAAAACCAATGATGCTTTAATCATCTGATTTTCTTTTTTAAGGAGACTGAAATCAACAAGAAACTCTGTAAAGAAAATGAATCTGTGAGAGCAGAAAAACAGGTGAGAAAAATGGAAAATAGGAAGGCCAGCATCTTTTGTAGAAAGTCTTTTTTCACATGAGACTGAAAAAGTGTCCTGAGAAATCTGTATTTTACTGTGCAAGTAAATGTGACATGTGAAAATGTTTTATGGCTTTATTGTGGACACATAGATGTATATTTTGTGTTTATTATACCTATGTTGGTTTAGGAGGTAGTAAAGGCTCTGCAGCATGCCCAGCATCTTCTACTCAGTCAGACACAAACTGTAAGCAGAGTAGAGCAGGAGCTTCAAACACAAGAAGAGCAGTACCAGGTAAATGGAATTATACCAGTATCAACGGAATCAGTACTTTTGTGTAGTTGTAGTTTTGGAAATAGTAAAGGATCATGTCCCTACCAATTTCAAAGATTATCAGTACCAACGCTGTTTAAATATAAAAAATATATTAAACATTTTTAATCCACAACACATTGTGAACCAAAAATGGAAAACGTCTACCAAAGATAAAACCATCTGTATAACTTCTCCGTTCTGAAACTGTATTAGGTGTTGTGTGCTTGTTTTAACCGATATGTATTTATATATATTTAACTGTAAATGGTAAAAATGCATCTGAATTACAGGGATTGTGGGCAATTTCTCCAGTTAAAACCATAGGTATCTGTCAATACTGGTTCCAAATGAATTTTTCAGGGTCTGTTTAAATGATTATGCAGTGAATTTACACAAAGGCAATGAATAAATAACAAACTTTGCATCTAATAAATGTGATGAATGTTATGTTGTATATCAGAACGTATACATTAATGAATATGGTCGCTTCCCCAACTGAATGATAGTGTGTTTATTCTCCATTTATGGCCTTACAGTTTATTATTCTCTTCTCTTTTTCTCTGCCCCCTTCTCATTTTTAATTTACCTATTCATTAATTTATTAAAATCATTATTACAATGACACAGGCCAACTGATTTGTATTAGCAAGAAGCCCTCTCTCACTCCCTGCCCTATTTAAGACCTTCTGTTTCACGTTAAATAAACACATAAAAATTTAGTATTGCATTAAAAATCCTATGGGTGATTAATTTTACTGCAGGCCCTTAAACAGGAACATGAGATGATGCGAGAGAAAAGCAAGGCATTAGAAGACAAGGTGGCCCAACTGATGGAGAGCTATGCTGCCTCCAAGACCAGCTGGGACAAAGAGGTAGAGAAAATGTTTTAAAGTGAAGGAAGTCAGTGACATTAACTAAAGTATTAGATCTAAGAAAAGTGACCAATTATTGTTTGTAATTAACAGAAGACAGTGTTTCTGAGCTGCATTAAGAAAGAGCAGCAAGACCTTCAAGCAGTGAAAGAAGCTTATAATGCACTTTATCAGAAAGACACTAAACTGTCATCACTGCTCAAAGCGCAGGTACAGCGAATATTGGAGATATGCGTATAGAAGTGTAGAGTATAGTAGTCCAAAATACACGAACACGAATCACTTTAACAAAAAAGCAACTTAAGTTTTTAAGTTATTATTTTTTATTGACCGAAAAATATGAACAAAAAAAAGAACAACATTTGTAAAGCGGGTTGTCAAATGGCCAAATAACAT
Organism: Macropodus opercularis; assembly: GCA_030770545.1. Taxonomy (NCBI): domain Eukaryota; kingdom Metazoa; phylum Chordata; class Actinopteri; order Anabantiformes; family Osphronemidae; genus Macropodus; species Macropodus opercularis. Next base: position 3,099,803 of record CM061094.1, on the reverse strand, counting down.
TTTCGTTATTGTGCTAGTTTTTCTTAAGACTGTATGGATTTTGTGCTATGGTTATTTAGTGCTGCTGGTGTTGGATTGCATTACAGTACCACATGTAGTAGTTATTTAAACTTAAAACTGCTTTAATTTAACAGTTAGATAGCAAGTGTAGGTAGTGTCTAACTAACTTTAACTTTTATTTCTGTCTACAGACGAGAGACAGTAGTCAGGCTCTCTGTGTTTCTACCCAGGTCTTCCCCTCTTTAGTGGAGAAATCTCTTAATGAACCCATGCCCATGTCTGAGCCATGTGTGATTGGCAGTCTGCAGCACGCGGGAGCTGTGACAGAGCTTGTTACTACTGGTGCAACTGGAGGTCAGTCACCTGAATATTAATATACTGTACTTTAATTTACTCTCAAGGAATTAAGCAAATGTTTTGGTAATCACTTTTGATGCTATTTTTCCTATGAAGATATACGTTGTGTTCTCTTTTAGAAGAAAATGCCCGAAACCATGGTCAACAATCTCAATATAAACAGCCCCTTAACCATTCAAACCTGTTTGTGAGCCCACCCATCACCAAGAACCTCTTCAGTCTTGGCAGTCATTCTGGAACAGGCACCTGCACCAGTACATTAAATGAATTCACATGCAACTCTAGGAGGAGTGACCCTGTTGCAGTTTCAGATTTAAGTTTCAGCTCTTCCTTTGTGTCTGATTTCAATCTACACATTTTTCAAAGTACAACAGAGTCAAACCAGGACCACAGGACTGTTTACGGATCTGTAGATTTAGTGAGCAGTGACAAATGTGAAAATGTAGAAATGAATGAGAAAATCACTACTGGTGAGGACGACCGTGAAGAAAAAAAGAGTAGCAGCAAAGAGGACAGAAACACAAAGCAGCAGTGGAACAGAGAGAAGCTTCTAAGAGGAGATGTAAATGCAAGAGAAATGACCAAAACAGCAGATAGAGCAGACAGACAAGAGGATAACAAGGGGTCGGCAGAGGATGCAGGGGACACCAAAAACTCCGAAACAGAAACAACAGATAGAGTAGAGGGAGAAGCAATAGATGGAGTGGAGGAGAGAGAAAAGACAGCAGCACACACATCAGAAACACCAGAAACACAGATACAGGACCAGACGACTGCTGATACAACTATCACAAAGAGCAACCAACAGCAGGTCATTGACATCATGGACACAGAGTCAACACAGACTGTCAGTGAGGTTTCATGCTCACAGAGCATTTCTCTGAAAGTCACGGATACTGACTTCAGCCATGCCAACAAAGAACGGGGGAATCTGAGAGACAAACAGCTGCTCCCCAACTTCAATTCTGTTGATGGTCAACGTGTCAACACTTGGTCCAGTCGAGTCATTCGAGAGGAGAAAAACCTGTGTTGCCCTGAGGTTGAAACACAAGATGCTAATTCATATCAGTCACCAAATGTTATTTGTCAGGTTCCTGAGAAGGTGACTGCAGAGGTGAAGCTGCGTAAGGAATCAGCAGCTGATTTCACCACAGAACTTTCTGAAACTGTGAATGAGTCAAGTATTCGTTGCACACAGAGAGATGCTGCACCATTAGTTACCAAAACAGATGTTACTGTAAGTATTCAAGAGATAGAGAATAATACAGCACCAACATTACCTATGGATCCTTCTGGAATGAAGTCTAACATAAAACCAACTCGTGACATGTGTGAAAGAAAGTCTACCGAAGAGGGATCATCAGTGAGAACACCGGTTAAATCACAGTCATTATCAACCTCAGAGCAGGAGACTGGACAACGGGAGTCTCTGGTAACTGACAATGATGCTAATTCAAGTACCTACAGGAAGGATGAAGAAAACTGTTTCTGTCAAAGTGTTCAGGATCCTATGAGCTTTAATTTGGAGAATACGTTGGCTGAATGCGTAATGAACACAGAGCTTGATTCTGAGGCGGAGTCGAGCAGTTTTCAGGATCATTTGGTGAATGTCAAAATGGAGGACCCAAAAGCACAGAGAACTGAAAGTGAAGTTGAGTCAAAGCTTCACGGAAGTAATGAGCCAACAGAGGCTGGATGTTCAGATTGCTATAAGCAGCCTCCAGCTAAACAAATGTTTGGTGATAATGCCAACGAGTCCTTTCTGCAAAGCAGTGAGACCTACAGTTCGTCATTTAATTGGAGCAATGCACAGAGAAAAGCAGCAAAGTCCAGAGTTCAATCCAACGTCTCAACCCTGCAGCCGTTTTCTGAGGTATTACAAATAAAACTCTAAATAACTTCTTGTAGATATATTATGTTTGGATTTGTGTCTGTGCTTAGTTATTTTCAGTTCAAAGTGTAAATAATAACACTTTAACTTTATTTGGTTTTACAATGCGCATGTTGACATATTCATTCACAGTGGCCATGTTTTCCCTTTAAAACACTTTAATACCTTTTCAGGAAGCAGAGCTAAATGCAACTTGGTCCAATGGAAACCTCAGGCATCCCTTCAGCACAATACCCATGTTCCTCAAAAGCAAACACAAAAAAGGTGACAGAAGAATCTAGTTCATGATTTATGTACTTAAACATTATGCATTTATAGGACATTGTACTGTAGTCCTGCCCTTTGCTCCACTGGGACTTGGTTCCTTAGTGAAGTCATTGTGCATCTGTATTTTATACCAATAATCATTCATTCTTGCCTTCTTGCTATTCTTGCCATCTCACCTCATTCCTCTCAGTCCCCTTGGTGATTACTAGGGCTTCAGAGCTGTTGAATGGCTCCAGTGTCTCTGGAACTGCAGTTTCCTCGAACAAAAACCAACAGGGAGAGTGGAAAGATATGGGGGGGACCTGCAGAGACACAACAGCAGCAGATACGGTCAGTTACAGAACCTGTTATGTGTGAAGCTGCCCTAAGGACAGCTTAAAATAGGCTTTTACATATATGACACATACACATATAGGAATATTCAAAAATGACATGAAAGTCCACACACTGTCCAACATCAACCTCTACACGGAGCTATTTTAAAAAAAATCTCAGTATGACAGGCAACAGAGGTAAAACAACACTGATGATTTACTCCAGCCTTTATTGTAATGTATCCAGGGTTGTAGTCCAAAGATCTCAGAATATGAGAGCAAATAGTAGTTCAGGTCAACACATTTAACAATATGTAAAGAATATCTGATATATAAAAGTTAGTCAGGTGTTGAGTGAAAAGACGAAGGAGATATATGCTGAACTCATGGACATCCTGTAGACAGCCAGACAGACAAAGAATGAATGACCTGTAGAAGAGTATCTACCTAATGGTGCTTGGGTACCGCTTCTGTCTCACTTCATCATCCATCCCTCACCCACTCACTTTCCCCTTTCTCTTCCTAGTTCTCTCCTTTACATTCTCTACAGTCTCTCTTTTTCTCTCTCACACACTCTGATTCTCTCCTTTGTCACCATCACCGCAAACTGTCATTCTGTGTTTTATAAGATCCAGGTGCTGGCAATTGAGGGAGATAAAGTGCAAAACCCCTCAAGAATGAGAAAAAAGCTGGTCCAATAGTTTAAAGAATTGTAGCAAAGGCCAAACCCTTCATTTTCTGTTGACTCAGAACACTGGGAATTTCACACAGAGTTCAGCCTGTGCCTGGTTTCTTTCTCTGGGCTGGATATTGTTACCTATCAATTAATACATGTCCTTTTTAAATGCAGTAGTGAGGCCTGAGAAAAAGGCTAAATGTAAGTCAAACAACACTCACAAAAAACACTGAGTTTGTCTCATTTTTATGTAGGAGAGCAGAACTTCTCTGTCGATCACTTCTTTTCCATCATTCGCATCCTCCAGCACAGTTAGCAAATTGTCATATCAAGCCACTCCAGGGTAAGTACCTGCCATTTATACTTTAAAGTCCAATGCCCAAGATCTGGCTTGAATAGACCAGTGGTCTTGTAGGTAAAAAGCTGCATGAATTGTTAGCTTTTGCAAGATACATTTTACTAAACAACTTAATGTGTTTTAACATAATTTCCTCATTTTAGTGATATGTTTAATGTCAAGTGTAACTTTCAGATGTTTAACTTAAGATAACTGGAAACCACAGTGGTTGCTGTGCAATGAAACATTCTCCTTTCTCCAGATCTACCAAAGGCTCAGAGTTTGACCAGGAACCTTCTTGTTCTCAGGGGATAGAAGACCAGCAGTCATCATTCAGAGCACAGATCTCCAAAATTGAACAGTTCCTCAACAAAGAGAGACTTTCTTTACCCAAAAGACAAAAAAATGATAACTAAGCCACCAAATTGACAGTTTTATTAATTTATGCTTCTGTATATGTAGTTGCATTCCAGAAGTTCTGTTTGGAAGCACATATATACATGTACAAGTAAAGTTCTAGATGTTCTGAATGCTACTGATGTAACATGTTGATGTAATGAATAATAACCTAGAAATGCTTTGTTTAGGTAAAGAGTGTGTTGTGTAAGGCTTAAAAACCTGGTGGCATGACTCATATATATATTTAGACATTTGTTCATTCATAATCTTTGAATTGTTGCTGTTATTGTAAGTGGGTCAGTTGCAAAAATGTGAACATAGAGATGTATGTATATGAAGTTTTGTTGAAATCTATGCATTAACATATGCATTAACGCTTTTATAAGCACATTTTTAATAACAGACAGTGAAGCCTCACTAAACATATATCCTACTACAGGTGTATGCCACAGTATGTCATGCATTTCACAGTAAACTGCCAAGTATATAAACAGCAAAGGCCAAGCATTTTCACAGTAAAAAATGTTTACATGCTAATTAACATTAATTAGCTTCAGGGCCAATCAGGGCTGCAAGTCTCGGAGGAGCTCTAATTGTAAAGCACCTTTGGTCGACACCATGTTGTTTCTGTTGTTGCTGTTGTTGGAGCAATTACAACTGGCCAGCTAATGAGAAAAGAGATAACAATTAGCACAAACCTCCTAACCCCAATTAACAAAACATCAATTAATAAGCACTCTGTCTAATTAGCACCTTCTAACAAGCCTCTTGTTAACTTTATGTTCCCTGTAAAGGTGATGGCTCCGTGTGAGCAGGAAGCAGCTGTCTGTGGATGCATGGTTTGCTTACTCTTAAATGTGTTCTGCAGTATGTGCTTCACAAAGTTAAAGTAAATATTACACACAACACAGTTGAGTAGTTTTTTTTTCAGTATGTCATTTTCTGAAGTCAGTCTTCAGTGGCAGCAACAGTCTTGGTTTGTCTTATTTATGAGTAAATCAGGTGTCTCCAGTCCAGCTTATTGCTGAATGACTGTTTGTAATATGTTTTAATGGGGCATTTATGGGTAGATCCAAAACCTTGATCACTATGATAAAACTATAACTATAACTTTTGAAAAAATTGGGTATCAGACTGCAAACCTTGCTTGAATATTACATAACTTTTTTGTCAAACTGCAACACATCATGTATCAACCTTTGGCTGACAGCATGGATGTCAGGGCTAAGTGCTCATCTGGCCGCGCTTACATAATTTAATAGCAGCGTCATTGGCTGAGCTGAGAGATTGTGAACAAATTTTACTGTTTTTAAAATACATTTTCAAAATCTTGACGCACATTAACTTGCAGGTGTTCTGTCTACGGTTGCAGGTTATGTCCAAATAAGACCCTTGTATTTATACAAAAAACACAAAAGGAGCGACTTCTGCTTCCCTGAGTTCATGTACTAAAATTAGCTGAACACAATTTCACTATGGCACAAGGTCTCTACCATCTTACTACACTTACTGATAATGAATACTCCTGAATGTTAATGTGCGCATAAAGAAAGCTGGAGCATTTGAGTGGCTGTGCCCACCGTTGCTGACCCTTATCCTTCTAGGGAGGAAGGGAGGGGAGGGGAGGAGAGGCGGGGGGGAGGTGTGGAATATAAAGGAGTTCATTTTAATACACTACACACATGCACGTTTTCTCTCTCACATACAGTTTCCGTTATTTTCTCGCTCAGTTAAACACACACACACACAAGGTTATGAAGTGTTGGCACTTTGAAACACTCAATTACCCTCCAGCTAGGGAGGATACCTGCTGTTAATTACTGCTCAGTGTTTTATATAGAGAGTAAATAAAGAGGCCGCTGACATTCACATTCCATCAATGTGTCCCTCAGCACACAGTGTATTGCGTGTGTGTGTGATGTTAAAATAACCGCTTTGAGCACTACATGGCAAAAAACCTAGAACAAGATACAGTATATGTACACACACCTCATGTTTCTGCAGTAGAATAGGTTTAGTTTGAACTGAAACGGTCAACTCTGTCCAGCAACACATGAAGTCATGTGTAAGATTGTTTTTTATTGAGACAATGTGGATTTCATGTTATTGTTTTTTTAACAGAAGTGTTTCTCTCTCTTTGTCTTTCCTGGCCCCCCTTTCAAACAAACAGTGTACATATATGTGCATTCATATGAGTTCAGTAGCTGTGTCCTGTAGCTCAACACAGGCCTATACAGTACAACTAAAGTCACAAGTTGGAATTCAACCCTGATTTACTGCTCTATTTTATTGAAATTCTGTACAAGAGAAGGGAGGAAAGCAATATATTTGCCAATCCTCCAGCTAAATGGGTCCCACCACTAAAGATTGTTGAATATCCTGAGGTTATGGAGCCATGTTTTGTCATATTATACCTCTTTGCCTCAAAAGCCATCACAGTAAATCTGGCTAGGAAGTCATATTAAACAGTGCAATACATGTCTGCTTAGATGGAGGCTGAGTGCAATCCTGGCACTCTGAGAGTACGCTGTAGTCTTAGTGTGAAGAATTGCAGCTGCTCTTTTGGCCCTGTAAAATACTTAAATGAGCAGATTATTATGGGGAGAGTGGATCCTGCTCCTCTAAAGCTTGGTTTACCCCACAGTATAAAACCTTTTCTGTATTTTTTTTTCTATATGTCAACATTTCTATACAATTTACTTTGAACATTTTTATTACATTGAACTTTAATTAAGTGCATTCCCAAAAACACTTCTACTCACTTCTACTCATAATTACATACAGTAATTACTCATAATTACCAACAGCCAGTGTACTGGATTAAAATGGTATTTACCATTGATATGTATGTTGTGTGCCTTCTGGTGTGAATTACTGATTATCATATAAGTTGAAGGGTGACTGGCAGAAGTTCACATACGTCACAGATGATAAATATGTGGAAATGACATTTAATAAGGTCGCTTTGAATGTTCTGGGGCACTTTATTCTGAAGTAAATTGAATAACTTTCCTGTGCCATGCTTTTACTTTTAAGAACTGTTTTCTCATTCAGTGTAACAGTTTGTTCCTCCTTCTGTTCACATAATATCCTGTTTCCTGTCTGGTTCGAATCATTGTCGATCACCTACACCTGCTGCCATATCCAGTATAGGACTTATTTCTCACTCTCTGGTTCACTCTGGTTTCTCGCATGTCCCTGTTTGTCCACGATTGTTGTTTTCATTTTGTTTAGTTGGTTTGTTGTTTGCTCATGTTGTTGGTTCCCTTAACGTTTGTTAGTTTTGACTTTGTGAAGCATTTTGTTAGTTACTTTTAGTTCTTGCATTTTGCTTGGAACAGTTGTTTTGAAGTTAGTTAGTGCTGCTTCACAGTGGTTTTGTTTTTTGAATTACTTTGAGACTTTGTTTGTATTTATCAGTTTATTTGGTACTTTGCTTTGTATTAATTTCTCTGAATTAAATCAATCTTTTAACACTTAGTTCGGTCTGTGCATTTGGGTCCAGCCCCTGGTCTGTTTGTTTGCTTGCTTGTCAACCATTATGTTATTCAGTTTGTAAGTAGTGAGTTTGGAACATAAAGACACACAGAACATGTTTTTTACTGTATTAGTGACACAAAAGACTTTTCCTTGTAACAGATTGAAATGATGTTTTAATGTATCAACGTAATAATATACAAATGTAAATGTATACAGTGTATTAAAATAATCATTTTGGAAAGGAAAATACAGTAGACAAACAAATCTGCATCTTAACAGTAAAGGAGAGTTAATGTATTTTGTTAATTCAACCCTTATGTAATACCTGTTTAAAGGCATTCCTTTCAAACTCTGCTGTGCTTGAAATGCACCTTTGGGATATGTGCGAGTTTTACATGCAGTAAATCAGTTAACTACCTTTTAAGCAACTGAACATATTAACAGAAATAAAAGAAAAGAAGACAACATATAAACTGAAACCTCTGTGTTTTTTTTTTTCTTTTTTCCTTCCACATGGCATTTTTTACTCTTGGCTTTGAAATATAGTTCTGCCATTTGTCTTCTGTGGTTTCTATCTCTGCACATTTTTACTGTGGTGAAACCTCACAACACTGATAAATAACAAGCTTCACCTTTCCTTAGTGGGGCTTAGCATGACTGACTGCGCTCCTAGTCTCTCTGAGACTGTGTCCTCAGCTGTGAATTACTTGCATTCAACACACATCTTCATTCACAAGCACGCATGCACACACTCTTCGTCTCTCACCCACGTAGAAAGAGCAGAGCCGAGCAGATAATCTCTGAAACGTCACCCTAATGTCAGAGGTCAACAAAGTTGAAAGGTCACCCTGTGCATCATTTATAGGTTCCTAAATAAGCCCAGACCTTATACTCCAGCCAACTCTCCCTTCAGACACTTATCATGTCCTACAAGCTATGAATTATCGTCCTGACATCCTCCACGTCTGCGTTTGAGAAAAGAAAGAAAGCATTGTATGAAGAAGGCTTTAAGCTCCTGCTTCTCTATTCTCTATAGTTTCATTGTTAATGTAGAGCATTCATCAAATCAGTCTCTTTTTAAATTGCTGTTCTTATCTGTATGACAGACAGATAGCAGATGTACTACATGCCCATACTAAATGATACTGCCTGGTTATGCAGTTCAGAAATAAAATGTACAGTAAAGTGTGCTCAGAATTTTTTGAATGCATATTTTACACGTTTGTGAAATACAAGTGTGATTACAATTAGTGAAAACTAATACTAGCTTAGTGAAAACAATGAGCTTAAACCTGTATTTGAAAATGTGACATCAACAATCAAAGAATTTTAAGAGAAAGTTCTAATTTGGAATTTGAATTTGAGCAGGCCGTCCTTGTACTGTTTTCAAACAATTACAGATTTATCCTACATCCAAACCAATGACCAATGTTGTGAAATGTTGCCTTTGTCAATAATAAATAATAAACTGACTTGAGTTGTGTCAACATTATCTCAAATCATCATAAGTAAAATGCAGCATTCAGCAGTCAACTTTTCAATACATTTAAAGTTGTTGATTAAACTTTCAAACAGGTACAAAACACGAACTGCTCCCTATAGTTGCTCATAGGATTAATCTATAGATTCTTTAGTCAGTTAATTTTCATGGGATTTTTTCTTTGCAGGTTGTTAAGTTAAAATGTTACCTGATAGGGTTCTATGACCTTTAGTGCAGTGAGTGCAGTAAGAGTCAGTCTCATAAAATGTAAGAATCTTTAAGAATGTGCCAGTGGTAACGACAGAGAGAAAAGGAAAAGCAAAGCGAGGTAAAGATCAGTTAGAGTGAGCGATGGAGACGCTGGCTGGCTCTGTGATACTCGGCACTGTGGTTGTGCCTAAACTGTCCTCCATGGGAGACCACCATGGCAGTGCACATACGTTTCTGATTTCCTGAGAAGGCTTTAACTTCTTATGGGTACACGGTCCTCCCACAGATCAACACTGTCGCTGTTACCTATATATCTACTGGAATGTGTGTGTGCGTGCATGTGCCATTTTGTTACTGTTACACACACACACACTACAGGAGGTGTTGGTGTGCGACCGTCTCCCTCTGTGTGTTGCTGGCGGTCGAGATGATGGAGAACTCTCTCTCACTCCAGGGGATCCTATAAACCTGTCGTGACCGTGATCTCTTTCTCCTTCTGTCTTTAGTCGCTCTGTCTGTTCCTCTGTCATTGTCTTTATTAATGTTGTTAATGAGTTAATTAGCTCAGAACTCTTTATATCTCAGTCTTACATGGTCACATGCTGACTGTGTGACATGTAACGACAAGCTAAGCTCCATTTTTCTACCAATGTATAGGTATCATACATTTCAATAATTGTCTTCATCATGTCAGAGACGGAGACTTTTCTCTGCATAGTGTTTTTGTTTGGACATTGAACTATAACATGGATTTATAGATCGCGGCTGCTCTCTTTGACCTTGTTTTCCTAGTTTTTGTTTCAAATAAATGCGACCGTTGAGGCTCAAACATTAAACAGAGGGTGTCATGTAACAAGTGTTTTTTTGTGTGATCCTTGACTTTGAATAATGTTTATGGCTCACCAATGTTCAGTAAAACACCACTGTTCATTAAAATAACTACTGTAAATCGTTAAGAGGAGAATGTGTGGTGAAAAGGTAAACTTATTCACACACGCTGAGAACTGGATACTTCACTCCACATTATCTACACATAGCTGAGGTATGATTACCATTTGGACATTCACACATGGGTTCAGTGACGCTGGACACAAAAGCAAACACAGGTTTCTTTAAGAAAGCAGACAGTAGAGCAGAAAGTGATGCTGATCACTGTGACTGGACCATTAACCTCTCAGATACATCTCAGGCTGGTTTGTTTTGATAGTAAAGCAGAATTGACACAGATGAATGTCTTTCTCTGTTATGGGTCCATTAGCAGGGCTAGTTTGATTTTTTTCACCGTCACTCACGGCCTCTGTGGTCGGCACAGAAACCCACTGCCCAAGAGGGCTTTCCAACCAGGGGACCCCTTTGTGTGATCCCCTTCTACAGTCAGCTAGAGAAACACATCCCAGGTTATAAAGCGTAAGTGAAAGGACAAAATTCATATAATCAAACGGTAAAGGTTTGTAATCTTGCTAAAGGGTGATACTTTTGTCCTCATAAGTTATAAACATGTGAGAAGACTCACAGGTAAACCACAGCTGAAAAGTCCCAAATCAAAAGCAAAGAGGACTGAAGACAAATCTCAACAATAGCCCAACAAATGTCAACAAGTTCTAAACTTCCTAAATAAGTAATTCTAGACTCTTATTTCTTTACAGGTTGTGGTTTTGTGTTTTAAAGGCAAAGTTCATTTATCTATTTTAGTCTTATCGTTAACATTTTGGTAACAAGTAATTTTAGACATGGCTCCAGTGGTTGATTTACTGACATACAGAGGTCAGTGTTTTGATTTACTCACTTCCTGTAGTGCCTGTCTGTTATTTGTCCTTGTACTTTTCCCCATTCTTAAAGGTTTTTCATAACTGGTAAACATTTTTTAAGAAAACAAATTTTCCAATCAATGTTATCTGATTGATTGGTAATTTTAGCTAATTTATTTATTTACTTTAATAATAACTTATGTTTAATTGTAGTTCAGTTTTTCTAATAGCTTTTTGATAAGTAATTGATAAAATGATAGATAAAGTGTTTTTGCTTTCAAATAACTATTTGGAGGGAGGCAATAATGCAAATTGATGGTTATCTGTTAGTTGTTGACGGATGACATTCAGTCCGGTCCTTAATGGGCTGTCAGATGTCAGAAAAATGAGGTCAAAGGTCATTGGATTCAGATCAGTGCAACTCCTTCCCACTGCCACTGTGGTCATCTCTCCCTCTGTGTCACCGATAAAGAAGAACAATGTTTGTTTTTCACGTGGTTCCTCATGTCGGAAGTAAAATTGGGCCTTCCTCCAACAGCAACAACTAGAAATAGAAGGTTGAGATTTGCGAAGGAGTTCTGATGGAAAGAAAACAGATAGAAGATAGAGATGTTAACAAAACTTCAACAAAGTCGAACAATCTACTACCGTGCAGCTCTTGTGTTCTCTTTTTAAGCTTAACATAAGACTTTATGATGATTGGGAATGAATGACCTCACTAAATGTTCCAAATGATTACTTTGCATGTGAAGTTCAGCCGTGCCACAGGCAGAGATACTTGGAGACCATGTAACACCAAACTACAATGTTAAATAATCTATTACTATACTTGATGATTGGACCTTTACCCTGCCGTCATCATTCCCCGTCAGCCCATTTGTTATTAAAGTGCTGGAATGTGTCTGGTACTTCATCAAGGCCAACGGCGCTGAGTGGTCACTCTACAGCAGGAGGTTACATGACTCAGTTGCATGACACTCTTTCAAACATACGCACATACCACACACAGACACACACACATACAATTAAAACACAGGTGCATGCACAATAAAACTCTAAATAAACAAACATATATGTTTTCCATCAATACAGGGCTTATTTTGGCTATATATTAATTTTGTGACATCAAATCATTCCATCACTCCTGAATCAAACAAGCTGAAGCCAATATGCAAGGTTTTACAAACCATTAAATCAATGACTGTCACAATACACAGTGTTGATTAGCCCCAATGTACAAATGCAGGAGGTTAGAGTTCGAACTACATTTAAGGGAGGGCCGCACAAATAGGAGGAGACATAGTGGTTATCCATTCTACTGCATTCACCATCATGCTCCAATTTGCTCCAAGCATGCCCCAATTTTACAAGTGAATGCTCAGAACATCCCTTCAGCTATAAGTCATTACGAAAGTATAATACATATTTAACTTGCAAAAACTGTTCATCAAGCAAAAAATCATTGTCATTCTCTAATTGCCTAGAGGAACAATTCTTATTCAGAAACTAATAAACGGAACAGTTTTAAACAAATATCTGCACAAAACGAGGCTATGAGACATAAAGATGAAAAAAGTCAGCATGTGACTGAACTGGGCCTCGATTTGATGTAAATCTGCTGCCAGGTGACTATAAAATATATTTCATATTAGACTGCCACTGCATCAGATGATAGTAGGTTAGATGCTTTAATGTGGCAGTTAAGATTAATAACTGAAGCCGCATAAAGGAAAGGGCAACGTTTTACTGGTTTCTGAAATAAAATTTACGGAATTATGTAACCTCACTTGAATGTGAGGTCAATCCAAGGCTATTGCTTTTTCAGTTGTTTTTGTGAAACACTTTCATTTGACCAGCTGGTGAACCCAAGGCACACAGGCAGTCCTTCGTCTGTCTGATATCTGTTTCAGGACTCTCAGTACTTCTCAGTTTTCCTGCCAGATGTTTCGTTGCCAGCAGGGTCGTCTGCTTTGCTTTGACTCCCTGTTCGCTACTTTATTGTGGTGCTTGGCCGACTGACTCTGGCTCATTATGAGCAGGTGACAAGGACAAGATGAAGATGGAGGGCAAGTTTAGATCAATGATGCGTGAGAGTGAAGTAGTTAGTCCACTGTGAAAGGGTGGGAGGATGCAGATGTTTCAACAGATTTAGGTGTTTTTGGATTTTTATATAGTACGTAGTGTGCAGATTTATGTAAGAGATATACATTTCAGCATTTGTAGGTCACGTGTTATATTATTGTACTGTAACTCAAACTTTGACAGGAACTACTCACCTGTTATGGCCTCATATGGATATGAATCTGGCTGTATCAGACCACTACTGTTAAAGGAACAATCAGACATTTTGGAAACTAGAAGTCATTAGATGAACGGACTGATACTCTCCTGCCCTTACAGAGCGCCAAAAGTTAAAATATATATATATATATAATCATATTGTACTAGTAATAATCTTTTTTCTTGGGATGAGTGATGTGATCCTAAGTGTTTACAAGAAACTCTTTCTTTCTTTCTTTCTTTCACACCTTGCAGAAGAATGCAGTCAACAAAAGGTTATTGATAGATGACAATTGAAGTGTGTAGTGGGTCAAATGTTTGGATCTGCTTTCAGATATAACTTACTGTAAGTCTTGTCTGCAGTGTGAGATTGTGTCTGGTGAAATTGGCTGGATTTCATGGAACAAAGCAATGATTTGTTGCTCTGAAAATATATGTACATACTATACTGATTTGAAAGTCCTTACTTCAGCCTTGGACCCAGGGATGAACAGCCGGAAAATGATATACTTAATGCAGTTTGCTGAAACTAGGAGTGAGTGTGTGTGTGTGTGTGAGACTGTCTTACATGCTTATCAATACTTCAAGTCATCTGAGCTTTTTATTATTATTCTGGGTAACACAGTTGGTATGTTGGCATGCTTTTATAATATTCTGATCATTGTCATGAGCACTTGAAAAAGTATTTCCAAGGCCAATTCAAGTGTAAAAATAAAAAGTACAGCATGCATAGTAAAAAAACAATAAAATGTTCATCACCATTGCTTATTTTATTGTTTATTGTAAGAGTCCCATAGTTATAATATTTTCGATAGAAATTTATTGTACTATAATTGTAATTGTAGTTAGAAGCAGCCCAACCTTAAAAACAATGATCAGTTGACCTCAGTTCAGTCACAGTTATTGTGAGTAAAAAATCGAAAGCTTAAAGCTTTTCATCCATTTTATAGTCTGTCCTAACATGTTCTTGTTGGTGTTTTTTCATTAACGTCTGGCATGTTACACAACACATCCGTTTTATTAACCACTTTTCTCTGTGTAACCAGGGCGTAACCTCTCGTCGTCTCCAGTCCTGAGCCTGTTATCTGTGAGTCATCAGACTTACAGTTAAGGGGATAGTTTCAGCAGAGACCTAAAAAAAATGCTACGTGTCCAAATGCCTTTTAAAATGTGTTTTGTAACACCAGTAGCTCATCTTTCTTTATAATCCTACCTCCCTCTTGACACCACTTTATATTTTCCTCTCTTTCCTCTGAGAAACACAAACACACAAGATAAGTGTTTCCCCATCTGTTGGACTACACACGTGTTGCAACCTGTTGTATTCTTCTGGTGCTATATCCTGATATTCATAATAATCGTCGGGGGGGGGCATATTGTATATCTATATTATATATATATTAATGCAATATATTTTACACACATAGTGTTTCAAAAGTGATCTCAAGGCACTAATACTGTATTTGTGTACTGAATTTGAGCTTTTGACTTTAGTTTGTTGAATATGTTGTTTTAAAATCAGGATGTGTTGAAGAGATTGTTGTTCCAGGGAGAGAAAAAAAGAAAGTAGAGGCTTAGTGACAGTGATGTAGTCTTTAATTTAAACAAGCTCCGCCTAAACATGAGTCCAGTGCGTATGGAAAAACAACATTTCTCGCGGGTCACTGAGATCTCTGTGTTTCTAGACAAAGCACTGGGGGTAAGGTAGACGAGTTTTCATTTGAAGATAATTTGTTGTTCGTAGAGCAGGAATGTGTTCCATTGGCCATGGGGGCCATCAATCTCTTGGTCGACTGGTCAGATGCTTGAGCGCTCCTCTGGGACGACAGGCAGCCATGTTAAGGCTGTATGGCGAGAGAGAGGATGTCTGATTGTCTGTAGTTAGATACAGCATCTGTGTTTATGAATTCCAGAGGACGAAATGAAACACTGTAAGACAAGTGCAACAGAAGCGTGACGCTGAATCTGTTTTGTGCCGGTGACCGGCTACTTGGGTGCTGCTGGCTTGCTTCGCCGTCTGAGTCCTATCAGAGATCACAAGGCTTATCATGACGGATCAGTGTACATTTATCAGCACAACACAGAACAAAAGACACAAATGCGTCTCTGTGTCCAACATTCAACCCCACTGACAGCAAAGAAGCAGGAGACTATTAGGACAGAATGTGCTACGAGTGTGAACGTTGCCTGTTTATACATGACAGAGAAAAAACGCCGACCTTTTCTACAGCTTGACTTGTCACAGCAGACATGCACAGGTGTAATAAATAACATTCATTTGAACATTAATGGTACTGCAGTAATTCACGCCAGTGAGCCAGAATACACAGTATCAGAGCTGTGGATGTGGTTCAGCTAAATGGAATGCAGCCATTGATGTTGATAATAAGTATCCAGCTTCTCGGTTTATGCTTCGGCCAGTTTAAAACTCTTTCATCCAGTTAGGAAAAATAAAGTCATATAAAATGGCCCATCTGAGTTGAAACACAATGAAGGTTCCCCAAACCAAATCAACATTGGTTGCCAAATGTAACATCAAGCAAGTGTTTAAGTGCATGAGAGAAGCAGCAATTCTTATAATCTTATAAAACTTTTCACATGAAAGCACCACAACAAAGTTGCTAACACATCACTAACACAAACAGAGATATAAAATATTAGCAGAAAATTGTTTCTTTGTGTTTACGACCACAAGACTCAAAACAGCAGTGAAACAACTTTTGCAATTGTTTCCTTTCACCCGAGAAAATATTCGTTGATAATGTAGTTGTGTATTCTTCACAGCGTTCCCCAGTTCGTGTTCAACAAAGTTCTTTCGTTTCGTAGTTCGTAGCAGTTCTTCAGCTGATGAACATACACCATAAGACAATAAAACCCTCAAACATACCACTACACAAAATGACTAAGTGAAATAAAATAATAATCACTTGAGGCAAATAAAATTCACGTTTAAGGCAACAGAACAGAGTTGGTTAATAATTTCAAGCGTAGACACTTTCGTTTGTGTTCGTTGTGATGAATCTGATGATACGTATGGAAGAAGCTAGGTCATCATCAATTTTATCAACGTAGCGATTTGAATAGGCTCTTGTATATTTGTTTATACATCAAATTACGTATAGAGGACAGACTTTCCTGCTCACACTTCATTACCACAACATCCATTTCATACCATACATGTCAGCGACTGTCTGGCTCTGAAAAAAACAACATAAGTCATGTACATAAGTAAAACAGCGACCAGACTGAGTGTGTGTGTGTGTGTGTGTGTGTGTGTGTTGCTCTGCCTGTCTGCATGAAAGTGTTTATGCATATGTGCACTCTTGGACTCTTGGATGAACAAAGTAGTTAGACACATTGATTCTTGTCTTCATGACAAGCACTTTTAACACAGCAACCCCCCCCCCCCTTCATCCTTTGCTTCCACTACACTGTCTCTCTCGTACTCGTTCCTCACGGAATTGAAGAGTTGAATCATGGGTCAGCAGTTCTTTGCGCAGAGAGCCAGACTAGATTTCCAGATGCTTAAGTCACCATCTATCTCTGCTCATCAGATTAACACAGATACACCCAAAGTCTCACACATGAACTCATACATACCTTAAATACACAAACACATTCGACACAATAACACACGGCTGCAATTCCAGCTGTACCTGCCCCGCTTCCTTTGACGTGCAGAGCCAAAGCGCCAAATAAATTAAGATGTGTCAGCGCCGCAATTGGTTGCAGCAGAAGAGCATGATGGGAAAGAAAAGTGCTGAGTGGACACTTCCGTGAAACGCTGGGGGAAAACCCAATTTAACTGTGATACTCGAGTGCTTCGGACGGTATGCACGCGCGTGTGTGTTTGTGTCCACTGGTGGCAGTTGGCCAGCATCTTTGTTGAACATCGATTTATCTTCAATAGGATGAAGAACCGCTGTCAGGGAAAAACAAAAGTCTCAAAATGAAGATGTTATATTTAAGTTAGAGGACAAGGTGACTTAAAAATGGTGATGACTAAACGTGTCCAGCTGTTCAACAGAGGAACATCCGTCCCAGTGGATTTTCTGTCTGTATCTTGTGTTTGTTTACGAAAAAGATTTGTTTTAGTAGAAGTTAGAAGTTAAATGTGCAGTACATGTTCCTTATAGTGACTGTACAGTATAAGTGACCGTTTCCACATATTGAATCAGTGTTGATTGGCTCCTGAGGGTGTTTTTTCATGTTTCATAAAAAATAGTCAGATCAGCCAGATCAGTAGATGCCACAGAGACTCTCAGGAGGAGCATCTGTGATGTACTGTAGCCAGATACTCACGTGGGAGGACAGTGAATATACACATTAATGCTGCGGGAGTGTAACCGCATTTGTGTCTCTAGCGGTACGGACATTCAGAACGCAACAAGACATTTCTCTATGGGTAGCAGGCATTTTATTTATTCATTTATTTATTCGTCCTGCTGGCGTAGCAGTCGAGCCACTGGGCTGAGAAATCTGAGAAAGCGTCTAAGCGTTGGACAAGCATTCATTCACAAAAATTCCACTCCGCCGCGGAATAGAGTTTTAGGACACAAGGGTATTTATGTATGAAGGAAGCGTCATGTTTAATATTTAGGTTTGATCGGGCAACAAGTAGGTGTGTCTGTATGCAGACATAAATTCCAACATAAACTCCCATATTAACGGCTCTTATTGTTTGAATAGGTCATTATGACATTAATACAGGTGCAACCATTTGTACGTCATAACATGATGTTTCTCAGTCTGGCATGATTTCCAGTTGGTTTTCACAAAACTGGAAAATATAAAATGACAGAATCCTTTTCTGTGTTACACTCATATAAAAGCATTAGAATTCGCAAAAAGTTGATTGATTTTTCACGATATGGATTCATACCAAATTACTGATACATCACTATGATATGTGCTCATTTGTTACTATGGTCACAAGACACCTGGCAAAGGCATGAACGTTTGTCTGTGAGAGATAACCTTTAAACAACCTGCAGTCTTAGATCAGAAGCAATGGCATTGCTCAAGGACAACACACACGCCCCCACACACCCTCTCACACACACACGCCCCCACACACCCTCTCTCACACACACACAGACACACACACACACAGTGAATGAGTGTATGCAAATGACATTATGAACACAAGAACTGAAAGAAGTCTTTTACGGTAGTTCACTCAGTTTCTCAACATTACTGTAAATTTCATAAAGCAGTTTCAAGCCTTAAAGTGGGAATTTCAGAGGTAGCTTTGATATATGCAAAGTCACGTCTTCATTTTCAGAGTCATTTAAATCTGCAATAGAGAGAAGGGAATTGCACAATTGTATCCATTTCATTATTGTTATTCGAACATCAAACCATGTAACCAATGCAGAAGCACAGGAATGAAATGAAGTCAAAAACTACCACAGAAAGCCTGCTTCCACATCACGGTTTTTCATTTGCTTTTTCCTTCACGTTAATATTTATTTATCAATATAATCAATTAGTATAATTTTTTTTACAATATATTTAAAGATATGAATTGAAATGAAACAGGTGCACTTTCTGTTTAATTGAATCGGGTTTGGATTTCGGGCTCCTGTACTTGTGGTGTTAATTAGAACGTGGTCATTCGTTGTGGCGTAACAAGGCTCGGTGTTATGAGACGACTCTGCTCCACTCTGGCAGCTCCTCCTTTCCCCAAATTTGGACGCTATGTTTTGTCGAGTGACTCTGGCAGTGATTTGTACCCAGATGCTTCACGACCGCTGGGATCAGAAACGATGAGTCGCTGCAGGCTGCGTCACACTCATCCGGCGTCTGAAGCAGCTCAGTGATGTTAATATTATAATGTCTGAATCAATGAATGTTTGTGTGCTCGCAAACATTAGACCACGCATGATGGAAAACACAATATGTCATTTTAGAGATGGATTTTGAGCTAGAGAACAAATAAAAGCACATTCTGAGTTAGATACGACACTGTGACGTGTTTCTTTTGCTTTCGTCCTCAAATCATCCCCAAATGCGTCTAGAAGACACTTTCAGTTTGCCGACGGCATCCGGATGGTTTTGGCTCAGTTAGATTGAATTAAAGAAGCCTTTTTTTTTTTTTTTTTTTTTTATAAAACCCTATTTTTTTGTGTCGGAATGTGGACTTGGCCATTTATTAAGACCTGTAAGAATAATTCTAATATCAAATAAAAATATAAGCATTTGATTCTGTACTTCTTTAGCTGTGTTCTAATAAACTGGAGCAGATTTTCTTTTTCCTATGTAGCATCATTTTACCGGTGTCAAAAGATGATTCTCCTCCGCAGAAAAAACCACCGACCAACAGGAGACAAGAAACGGACACTTCACGTCGGTAACGACCGAAAAAAATATTATTTAATAATAATAACAATTATAACTATTATTATTAAACGAACCGGATTTTACCTGCACTATCAGCGTCATTTTCCACCTTTTAAATTGTAACTTTATTTATTTTAATTTCATACAAAATGATCCAGCTGCCCTGAGGCCTTGACGGCGCCCTCCTCAAGATTTATCGACTCTCGGGCCTTTTGGACTTTTACTCGCGATCCCGTTTTTCACTGCATTCAATGTTCATTTGTTCATAACTAAAGCTTGTATTAAAGGGCTTGTCGCATTTTTGCTGGAGGATCATTTCGGTTCTCTCTTTCCGTGGGAGTCCAGGATGCAGCGGCCTCTTCTCCCACGGCTGCGTGTCCACGTCACACCTTCAGTACCGCTCCGGCTGCAGCCCTTTAAAATGTCTTTTAAAATCAGAATCATACACTAAGTTGTCTACACATTAAATATATTATTATAATATGACAATTTTATTAATTCAAAAAATGAAATTAATCTTTGTCTTAAAAATGTTGAGCAGAGCTGTCTGGCTCTATACAGCCTTAGATTACGCAGTTCTCAGTGAGCTGAACGAAAATAGCTTCACGATCTTCTCTTCACAGCTTCATCCAACCTGATAGAGCACATGAGGCTGTTTAAGAGAATAGTGGGATGTATTTTCAAGTGTACTGTTCAGCATTCAGTAAATGAATGAAGTCAGAAGGCTCCTGTCCCTTATCACCCCTGACTCCACCCCCTACTCTCCTCTCACACAGGCAGCAGGCTGAGAACATGGAGGGAAAAGAGGGCTACTCCTCCTCACTCCTCCGTGTCCATTCACAGAGAGAGCTCAGAGCGCAAACCTTCTGTCCTCCTTCAATGGACTCCGTCTCTCTGAGCCAATCCTTCTTTTGCAGCTCGCGTGGATGGAGACTCAAGCTCCCAGCTCGTCGCTGTCTTTGATTTTTTTGCTCTTGTTGTTTTTGTTGTTCTCCCCACGCTGCTGCTGAGCCTTCCCTGTGTTGCCATGAACTTTTGTTGGGCTTGAAGTTTCCAGGGTGGCTCTGCGGAGTCGTAAACAACCAATGGGCGACAACTCGGTCTAAGGCTTATGAAAGAGAAGACGCAATTCTTCCAACAGTGAGAGGAAAGAAGACTCTGTAGACTAAAGGATTTTGAGTGTTGCTGTTGCGGCGACATCCACAGGCAGGGCGATAGACGAGCAGACAGATACAAGGAGGCACATCACATTTAAAAATAGCCTTTTATCCCCCTTTTCTTCGTCCCTGGACCACGATGGGTTCAGACGTACGTGACCTGAACACTCTCCTACCCGCGGTCCAGGCCTGCCCCAGCCCTGGCTGCCCGACCTTACCCGTCACCACTGCCCCTCAGTGGGCTCCTGTCTTGGACTTCCACACCGCTGCTTCCCCTTATTCCTCGCTAGCTGCACCCCACTCTTCCCTGGGACCACACTCTTTCATTAAGCAGGAGCCCAGCTGGGGAGCCACCGGTGACCCCCACCACCATGACACTGACCCCCACTGTGGTCTCAGCGCCTTCACCGTCCACTTCTCGGGACAGTTTACAGGGACGGGGGCCTGTAGGTATGGGGCTGCATTTGGGGCGCCTCCACCTGCTCCGGCAGCCAGCCAGCCACCGTCTGTGGCCGCCACACATCACCACCAGCCCCCCAGCAGGATGTTCAGCAACACGCCGTACCTGACCAACTGCATGGACACACAGCAGGCAGCCCGCAACCAGACAGGTAGGACTGCAGGAGAATCATCCGACTTTTAACTGGTCTTCCCTGTGTGACATAAATGTGAAGCATCATGATGCGGACACAAAAACCACTAATACCTCACATGAATGTATTTTATACGAAGCCAGATTTAACATGGTTCAAACTAACTGATGCTTCGCTTTGTGTGAAGGCCTCATTTAACTGCCTCAAAGAATATGATCAACAAAGAGATGATATTTGAGAAAGTAAAATGATGTGAGGAAATACCACCAACAAAACAGTGACAGCAGTTGGCATCAGTAAATAATATAAAAAATAAGTATTACTCTTTTCTTTTGAAGTTGTGTCAACTCAAGCTTGAAAATATATTTTGCTTTAAAGAGTGTAACTGCAAAAACGTTAGTTGAGTTATTATTGAGTTGAGTTATTATTATAATTATATTATATTTCTACTTCTCCTAAATTTGTGTTTGTGTCAGAAACAAACAAAATTACACGTGTATTGCTCACGACCATACAAGTATGAATCCTTTCATTAAATCAATCACAGGACTTTTAAAACGAAAGTGTTGTTTTACAGTCAGGTAAAATTGCTGATCTGTTAGAGCAAATAGAGCATCTATAGAGAAAGTTAATGTTAATGATGAAAACTTCACAACAGGCCTAAATGAAAAAGTGAACAAAAAGAACTTACGGTGAGAACAAGTGAACCACTAAACACTGAATCTGAATCCAGATATTTCATTCTAAATTGTATTTCTACCACCTACCTGAAATATATATTTCACATATTAATTGACGACATAGACGTTGGATTTGACCTTTCTTTTACCGAGTTGTTCTTTTGCTAAAGGTGATGCAGAATTAATTGGATCAATAAAGGAATCCTATGTGATGGGTACTGATTTTATATCCTGCTGTTCTCTATGTACAGTAGGATATTGAATCTGTTAGTGGTTACGCACTAGATGAATTAGTAATAACAGGCTTATCAAGCAGATCATTTAGGAATAACATGATAATCAAAGAGCTGAGCTGACCTCTAACCTGTTGTATCTGCCACCCCTCCTCCCTCCTGCTGTGGCTGGATGAGCAGAGACAAACAAACTAACGGAGGCTTCAGGTCACACAGTAGAGCTGATAGCAGAGCAGGGTCGCGCAGGGAACATCCCATCACCACAGAATGCCCTCGAGGAGGGATTTTCACTTTTATGGTGCACGATCATATTTCAAAATTTCACAGTATAAACACAGGCTAATAGAAACGTTACGGTTAATGCAATAACAAAAGATGGATGAAAGATTTTCATTTTTATTTGTTAATTAGGGTTTTTATGTCTTTATGTTCAATATCAGTAAACTGTTAGCAGCCAGTCTTCTCCAACTAAAGTGCCTAAAATAAAATGACCAACAAAAAACAACAAAAGTAAATCAGTTAGAAGACCAATGCATGTAACAAAATAAATAAAGTAAAACAAATATAAAGGGATGAAAGACATGACAAACTGCAGTCAAAGTTAAAAAGTGATACTGTTGGAAATAACCCGTTTCCGTTGTTTCTTCAAAAAACAGGATAAGAGTTTGTGGGGAACTTAAAGAAGTTATAGCCAGACTTCACTGGTTGTCACCTCACTCACTCTCACTCTCTCTCTCTCTCGCACACACACACACATACACACACACAAAGGAGTCAGACAGAGGTGAATGGAAGACAAATGGTGAATTTTAATGAGTCCTCCTCACCCACCAACCCACAGAGTAAAGTCAGTGAAAGTGTTGCATTTTAATTAATGAAGCATGTATGTGGTGTATGTGGTGTGAGAGAGCGATTGTGTGTGTTCGAGTGACTTGTTGCATAGTGTGTGTGTGTGTGTGTGTGTGTTTGGTGCATGCAGGTGATTTATGAGAGTGTCTTGTGCCCTTCAGGTCAGCCTAAGTCATGAGTCACGTCTGATTTGGAGTGTCAGGCTAAGATCGAGGTGCCCTCTGAGCAGCAGGGTGTGTGCTGTGTGTACATACTTAGGAGCCCTGTGTCACGATCAGTTTCACCTTCATAGAAACTGATCCTACGTGTCTCTTTAAAATGAAAACACACAACGTGTAATATATTACTGCAATACTTAATAAATGAATGGAATTTGTCAGCTTGAACTTATAAATGCATGCATATATTATTATCAAATCTCAAATGACATCAAAACAGTAAATTATATGCTCTCCTCTGCTAAACACGTTTTTTTGTTGAGTCTTCTATTTGGTCTCATAATGATAAAAGGTATATTTGCATTTAATGACATTTAATAAGCACATTAATATTAGACTGATTACATCAAGCAAACAAATTGATTTCAGTGTTGAGTTTAACATGAGTTTAATGCTTGTTGTTTTTGTTTGTTGCAGGTTACGGCGCGGTTGCATTTGATGGTGCTGGTAATTACGGTCACACTCCAACGCACCACAGCTCACAGTTCTCCAACCACTCCTTCAAACATGAAGATGCGCTAACTCAGCAGAACGCTATAGGTCAGTACACCAGCGCCGTGTGGTTTCATTCTCTGACGCAGGACACACCTGTGTAAATGAAATACGTTTCATTTTCATTTGTCTCTGATTTAAAACAGGACTTTTATATACATGTTTTACATATATGCATGAGTTCTAATATTTTTCAAATTGCAAAACTAGTACAGTCCTGAAGTTGAAATTGAACTCATGACCTTTAAAAAAAGTCTTACATTGACGACCAGCTGAACCTGCTTCAGCCTAATCTAACCTCTCTTGCAGCTATAGAAAAGTGTATATATCTTTATCTGTGCATTAGTCACTTAGGCTCATGACAAATCTATTTTCATAAAAGCAAAAGCAGATCTTCATATGTCGTAGCCCGTGTCTGGGTGCACAGCTGTGTTAGTACGGCAGCTCCGTGGCCCTCACCCAGGGAATGTCTTGTCTCTTACTCTGACATCTCTGCAGTGGCCTTGCCTGTCAGAGGTATAAATCAAACACATCCTGATTTACTAACTCCCTCTTTTCCTCCCTTCTTTCATCCACCCACCAATCCTTTTCATCCTACTTCTGTGCATGTTATTGGTAAATATTTAAATGTGTGCGTTTTATGAAGCTGTAAATTTCGGGCAGAATTTTACAGCAAAGATAACTGAGAGAATGGGAGCTGAGAGAGATTTTGGAATGTGGAAAAACGTCGAGGGACCCATTCACCAGACTGCTGCACAGAAAAAGAAACAATAATCTGAGCGTGTTTTCGTTTTTTTGTAGATGAACTTAGTAAAAGTGGAGAAAAATAGGAAAAGGCAGGAGAGGGCAGAGTTCAAAAGCGACCCGAGAGGAAGAGGAAGGTTTAAATTCATGGACGGGTTTTACCATCAGTTTCACACAGAGATGTAAATGCATGTTGTGTCCTTGCTGCGTAGGTGAGCAGCAGTACGTGCCTCCCGTGCCTCCTCCTGTCTACGGATGCCACACGCCTTCAGAAAGCTGCACTGGCAGCCAGGCCCTGCTGCTGAGAAACCCGTATAACAGGTGACACACACATTAACCCACATGCGCAAAATCTATTTATATGACAAACAAACAACTAAAACTGGAAATGTTTCAGAATCCATTGTTAGCAGCTCTGCGTCAGTAATTTAGTAAAAGGTAGCAGGATGCAGATTTGAACAGGATGTCCACCTTCGGACAGGTCTGTCTGCCACCGAGGCTTCCTTTTCTCTTCCTCCATGAAGTGTAAAATTTAATATATTTGTTTGTCAGCTGATCATGAGCCTTCTGATGTTGACTGTACGCACAAAAGTCACGGTGCCCCTGAAGAAAGAGCCGTAACAGTGGCAGGAAGTTCTGGAGTTCAGCATAGTTGTTTCACATCCAGATTAAAAAACATAGTTGTTGTTTAGTTTATATTTTTGCTTTGGCCGGGAAAAAAAATCAGAGAATAAAGCCATTTAATTAATTATGGGAAATATTATTACTACAGCTGTCAGAAATTACTAATAATTTTTTTCATTTGAACCAAAAGCGTAAACTGCGAAGTACTTCTACTTCTTCTTCTACTGTAACATGACTCATCTCAGCCTTTTATCTCTCTTTTCCTCCCTACTTTGCAAACACACCAGAAGTTTCTAAAAATCATCAGCATTTTTTCTCCATCACTGTATTTGTAGTCAGACAAATTCAAAATACTTACGAGCAGTAATTACAGAAGTGACTATATTCAACTGCCGTGTAGCCACAGTAACTAACTCCTCGTGCCTCTGCCCTCTCCAGACCGTTTGTTTTGTTTCTAAATGAAACATTCTTCACATGCCAATGTGTTTTCCATTGATAGAGGAACTGAAGGAATCATCTAGATGTAAAAACACAGGAGAGATGCATTTTAAAGTCTCAGTGTGTGAGTTCTTCAAACAGAATAATTTACAGATAATTAACTACAACTGCTACGCTATTCAGTCAGTGCAAACCCGACCATTATTATGCTCCTTCATTATCAATGACAACATTAATATTAAATGGACGGCTCCAGTAAAAGTCTTATAAAAAGTTGTCTTCAGAGGTGCTGTTTCAAATGCTTTTCTCCAAAGGGAATCCATCCTGCTTGGAGGTTGGTTGGTTTGTTGAAACATTTGATTCTTCATGATTCATAAAAGATTTAATAAAGCTTCCAATCTGCTTCTGTTTTTGTTGTGGAGGAAATCAGTTGACTCATCCAGAAGACTAGTGACTGTTTTTCTCCACCAGCCTTTCTACCAACATCCTTCTCAGCATCCAAACCCCCCCTTATAAAGAGAGGCACCAATATTTTTCCTATACTGTCCATCAAGCCCTGAATTTTTAAAAAGCCTAAATAAAAAGCTGTCTGTTCTAGACAAGAAATATTAAACAAAACAATGTTTCACCAAATTTCACATTACATGAACTTGCATCCAGCGTAAATCCGTAAAACTGTACCAATGACTGTCTAGACTGCTGTAATCTATAAATTGCTTTCCTGCCATTATGATGAACCAAACAAAAGACTTTAATCAATCTAGTGCAATTTATGTCCAAAAACCTGTCGGAGAATGTCATGACATAGTAACATATAGTAACAACCCTGTACGAACTCTGCTGCAGTAACCAACCAACTGCTTAAACTGCCTTTCGTCTTTTTCTACTACTCCATTTTCCCCCCATAATTGTCCTCCAGCTATACTTTCAAATTCCTCCAACTAATATTAATCCAGCCGAGTCCTCCTGGTAACCAACATTACAGTACGTTTAACTCCAACTACTAGAGAGAGAGAGAGGTTGCTCACGACTTTCGCTCTCTCTCTCTCGTACGCACACAAACACACCCACACACAGCACATCCATACAAACACTCGACTGGGAACATATTCAGTCACTCGTCTAATCCTGCAGCCTGGTACCAACTGGACTGTATTTACTCTGCAGAACGTCTGCTTGGCCTGCTCGAACGGCACGGAACTAAAAAAAATCTGATGTCTTATTAATCCATAGCCAGAGACGTGCACAGGAAAACACACAGCCACACACCCACACAGGCAGAATTACGGGGGTTTACTGGGATATGCGGTATTAGTCACAAGTTCTTTATGTTTTGAAAGTTAAAGGGTTATTAGCCTTGTGTGCACCTTTAGATTACTGAGCTCTAAAATATATAAATGCCATACACAACTAACAAAATCTTTTATTTTCAATTGTTTTTACTGGAGTCACAAGGCATTCTGGGTACTGGTATCAATACTGGTTGGACTGATCTTGGATGCTGTATTGTGTGAGACTTGTGTCCCTTCTTGGTTTCATACATGGTAATTATTACTTGTAAGGACAAACAACGCAGTTTGTTTTTTCAGAAGTGGGAAAGATGTACTGCACCAATTAAATCAAAGGTCGTGTGGCTGAATCAGGGATTCCACCAGGAAGCAAAACAGAAGAAAAGCAGATGCTTATTTAGCTGAGATGCCATGGATCATCACTTTAAATCTTGTGCTCAGTCACATTCCAACAATATTTCAGCAGAAATACCAGTTGTGCTCCGTTGGCTTCATGCCCTTGTTGTACTGTAAAGTACTTGCTGCATAATGAGTCGGGTACCAGGCACCACATATACTGTACCCTGTTCAGACTCCTGCAGGTGTTGGGGGTGAGGGGTGAGAGCTATAAATCCAATGTGCGAGTGCGTGTGTTTGTGTGTGTGTGTGTGTGTGTTTTGCACGTTTGTGGCCGTGCATTTAATCACGCTGAAGGTTTGAAAAATGATTTTGGCATCTGCTGTGTTTAATAAAAGTTGCCCAGAGAGAACTTCTTGGTAGCAGGTAGATTCTTTAACATCATCTCCACACGCACGGTTTTCGTGTGCATGTGTGCTGGCAGTTTTCATTAGCGTGCAACGAAAGGCAACGACCCTAAATGACAGTCCACTGCACAGCTCATGAGCTTCTCTTCTACATTTTGTGTTTCTTCCACAGCGGAGAAAATTTATATCAAATGACCTCTCAGTTGGAGTGTGTGGCATGGAACCCTGTCAATACACTGGCATCCACCATAAAGAGGTAGGACTTCATCCATCGCTCTCTTTAACCAGCAAATAAATAAATTAAAAACGTAGTCCCAGAAGAATTGTCCAAAATATAACACTGAGAATAGTGCAAACTGTGTTACTAATACTTTGAAAAGAAAATCACATTTATAATAATTCTAGTTTATTTAACGCTACAAAATGCTACTAATGGTAGATATAAGTCTATGAGTCTCATGATTATTATTCTATGAGTTTGATTATTTGCCAGTCTAAGCTCTGCCTCTTCCTGATCTTCAGGTATGAGTCTCAAACCGGAATAAATAAGAAGCGACAACACTTACTAGACAAACTGAAGTCATTTCTAAATTCAAAGTACAATAAGTCCTTTCTGGATTTGTTAGAGGTTTAACCCTCTTAACACTTAACACAATTTAAAGGGTAATGATTTATCTTTATATATTTAGATTCTTATTAATTAATTAATATATAGGTTATATTAAGCAGCTTTGTTTTCCAATAATATTATGTTCAATTTTATCAGTCATTAATTTGTCAATATTTTATTCAGTCGTCTTCTTTTAAAACAAACAAACAAACAATAAGTGAACACTGCAGGACAACTTGGTAATCAGCGTTAGAAACTAATGTAAATTCTCTCCAAAATAAGTGTCTTTTCATTTCAAATTAAAAGAATGTGGTGTAGTCTGTATTAAGGGGTTAAACAGCAAAATGATTAAAAGAAAGCAAAGTGATTTTGCAAAATTACAAGTCTCAAAAGTTACTTAGCAACAAAACCGTGTCTAACCTTGCGTATGGAGCTGATACTGCTGCCAGCAGTCATTTCTAACCCTGCAATTCCACTGAACATGGAATTCATATCAGTCACATTCCCGTCATATTTATCCTACATTGCGCTAGGATTGTCTGGGACGTGAGTCCTACGCTTAGTAGGCCTACTTTTTGTCTTTTCTTTGAGAGAGTTGGTGGAGCACCATGTTATTTACTCCCATTCTTCACACATTGTGGTCGGATTGCTTTCATTTTGTCTTCCTCGGACTCCATGCGTTCACTATGCAGCCCTATCACTCACTAGTGATGGATTGACACACCTCATGTAATCTGGTTACGGTGATCATGCTACTTACTAAAAACCATGTGAGAGATTTAGAGGAAAACATTGTTAAATCTTTTTGGAAGAAATATCTTAGTAAAGCTGCCCCTGATAGCATCACACTAAATACTTGACTAATGTCTTTTTCATTTTCAACTAATGTCAGTTTTCTTAAAAAAAACAAAGCAGGTTTTTATTTTCACTAGACATCATTGTTGATGTCAAGCAACATGAAAGGTCAAATATCCTTACTTCACTACAAAATGCACACTACTGTAAACCAATGTGATATTTTAATTATCCTGGAGACACTTTATGATGACTCTGATACCAGAAAAAGGTCATAAGGATGTCAGAAGGGTCATGATTTATACACCTGGTGGCCATTAATGTCACATCAGTCTGGCCAGTATATGTTAGAATACTTTAGCGGAATCAAAATATCGTTTTGACAGAAAGATGGATGACCAGCAGGCTGATGAGCAAAAATAAAAGCTAAATGTGTTTGCAGTTTTGGACTATTAACACGTTTCTCTTTGAGGATGCTCGAGTTTTGTGCTCAGTCTTTTTTAAGTTGTTATTCAGTATATGATTTCAGATAAGAGTATTGTTCTTTTAAGTTCAGTTGGGTTGCTGTGGGTCATATTACGCCCAAGTTCTCCTGTCCATCTCCATTTCAGTTTAAAATAGAAACAGAAACTGTCGATGAAGTATCAGCATCTATTGTTCAAAGTTGAAAGAATTCAGCAGTTTGCTCTGTGTGTCACTGTGACCTGCAAGGCTGCTCACTGGCTCGCAAATACCTTTCTGTTCCCAGCCAACAGGCATTCATCATTCTGTAGTTAACAGACCTGGTGTGTGTGTGTGTGTGAGTACGTGTGTGTGTGATAATGTTTGATATGTACTTGCACAAAGAGGTGGTAGGAAGAAGAAATGTTTTTTGGGGGACGGTCGTCGTTGCATCGTGAGGAAATTGTATGTGTTATGTTCAAACTGTGCTTCATTGCTAAACTCACGGGTGCCTCGCTTGCTTTGTCTGCCTCAGTGGCTCAGTCTGTCTCCGCCCGTAATTTCACTGTCAGTGAGGGGGAGCAACTAAAGGGAGAGAAGAGCGAGGGAGTGGTAAGGATGAGGAGGAAGAGAAGGGAAGGCAACATTAGGATGAGGGAGTCAGTGGAGATAAAGAGGAATGAGGCAAGGAGTGGGAGATGAGGAAGAGGAAGTGAAAGGGAGGGGAGCTTAGAGAGGAAGAGCAGATTTCTAATGTTAACACGAAACACTGCGCCTCGTATCGCCTGCTGCAGAGACGTGTCTGTGGATAGAGGCACATCAATAAATACGTAGCATTGTTTAAAGTATTACATTATTAAAGAGCATATGCTGTATTATGAGGTAGACAAACAAGTGGTAAACTCATTAGACTTCATTTTTAATTTTGTGCAGATAGATTCGCGACAGACTGATGAATTAGTCACTTGGATTGGATTTCAGTTCAAAGACTGCTACTACTGTACAAGTCTACTAGGGGCCTCAAGAAAGTCTCAAGAAAGTGAATTTATCCCCAAGTGAGGTCACCGAAACCATCAAACTATAATGAACCTGCTTGTCATTACAGCTGTTAATTACCAGCCCTGTACCAACGTGCACAGCCACAGATTAGAGCCCACATACATGTATGAGCTTCTTGGAGTTCAAGTTCAGAGGAAACTGTGTGATTCAGGATTTCATGCTTGAATTGTAGCAAAGCAGCAACTATCTGCATGGGCCAAGAAAAGCAAGGACTGACCATTAGATAATAAAAATGTGCATGCGTTCAAACCTTTGACTGGCAGTTTATGTAATGGAACATATAGTAAGATTAACAATGTCTTTACTCCCATAGCAGGGAAGAGCAAGGCAGACAATGAGGACCTTATGACTGCTAAGCAGCGTACAGTACATCCTACCCCAGGATTCAAACTCCTCTCCTCCTCATTTAGTCAGACAAACTGAAATATAACACGTTTCATAGACGAGAGCTTTCTGTTCGTGAGTTATCATGAGAAGATATGAGAGAGAACTCTGGCAGCTGTGCTCCACACAGAACGTTTTGTTCCTCTTTTTAAAATTTACTAGAAGATACGTTTTATACCTTTATATAAAACTGACTAAATCTAACTCATCAGTTATCGCAATACACATTCATTTACGTTAATAGTATGATTATTTGTCAAACTGGAATTTTTACTCACGTTAGACTTGCTGACTTCAGCATGATTGCATGCTGACGTTTGCCAGCTGTATTTAATGTGTTCTTCATCCTGGTACGACACATTAGCATTAATACTAACGGGGTAAGTTTACACACATCATACGCATCATAACAGCAAATGAAATACATTATTAAGGGAACGTAGCACCTGTACTAGCTTCACAGCAATCTATGTACTAATCCACTGAGAGTCCTGAGGGAATTATCCTCTGGGATAGTAACAGTATAGTCTAACTTCTAGGTCTGTGTATCATTTACAAAACATATACATAAAGAAACCCACACACACATTTTTTGTAATGCACTGCATGTACTGTATATGGTAACATACAGCAGTAATTTCATGATTTCAGACATGAGAAGGAAAAAGCTTATTTTGGGATTTTGCTCTACAGTGTTTGTTAGACTGTATGGATTCATGGCCCTGTCGTCTTGTGATTAGATGTTGCTGTGTTTATGTTCCTGTTACAACTATAATGTAAAATCTATTATAAAATCTGTTTTTTTTATTGAAAAGGTTAAACTCACTCTTCTTGTCTTCTATTCATGGAGTGAACATAAGTGTGAGAGACCGGTACAATACTCTGCATGTTTTGAATTACTGTTTCTGAATGAATCCCTATCACCGCTCCTCTCCCTTCGTGTCTTGGCAGCCACGCAGCCGGCTACGACAGTGACCCCAGCACGCCCATGCTGTACAGCTGCAGCACGCAGTACCGCATACACACACACGGAGTCTTCCGAGGCATCCAGGTAGGGACGTCCTGAAAATTATGAAAGAACGTTATGGAATGATGAACAATGGTGAGTGCAACATAAAGTGGAAGAAGACTTATGTGAAGGAATATGTTCAAGAATATTTTGTAATTGGTCTAAGGAAGAGTCATAGTGTGGAGTCTGGTGCAATGATGGGACTATGTGACTAGGAAATTCTGACATGTAGCAGAGCCACTACAGTATTTTACAAACACATGCACGCACACACACACACACACACACTCCCCCCCACACACACACAAACATAATGCAGACGCACAAGTCAGGTCCAAAAACCAAGAGGAATCTTTTTCCACAAGTCCATTAAGAGTGCAGACAAAAACACACACACACACACATACACACACACACACACGCTGGGCTGCAACAAGGACAGATTCAGTTTCCATACAAGGATCAGCGTGTTAATAAATCATTCGCTTTTAATTATCGGCTGTCAGTGGCTCTAAAGGACAGGGAGCAGAGATTCTCCAGACCTGCTCTTAGTGCACAGCAGGACGTTTGGAGATCTGTCTTCGTCTTGTTTCATTATTCACCCTGCTCCTTTTCTTTCTTTGCTTCTTTTGTTTATAGTAATAGCTTTGCTAAATAACCTCCTTACGTAGTCTAGCTCACCTTTCTGCCTTTTACCTTGAAGCTGCTAAGAAATAGCAGATTTGTCTTGTGTTATTTATAACACCAATTACCCCAATTCTCAGCTGATGCCATAGGAAATTTGGACAGATATGGAAATGTTGTCTTCATTCATATAACTTTGCGAGAAATACAAATACATAACATAATTGACAAGTGACACTACAGTGTTAATTGTCTAAATTCTGGATTATACATGTAACTAATTTTATGAAATTGATAAACACATGGTGTTATTTAAAACAAATATTGTATTTCAGCTTACTGTTCATTCAATATTTCATTATCTGTGTTCAGAATAACAGTTTAACTACTCACTGTAGGTGAGTCATTGAGTTTTAGTTAAGCAATGGATGTTTTTATAGGAAGTAAGTGTTGAAAGGTATAACTTTGGCCTTACTGCCATGTTGTTCACGACCACCACTCGAGTAGGTTGGTAGTCATTTTCAAAACACAATTTGCCAGATGCAACCCCTTCGAGGTCAAAGTGGTAGAAAATCAGTGAGTGAGTATTTATGCCAGTTCCCACAGTTTGCTAAGACGATTTTGAGAAGTCCTCCATCTTAGTCCCGCCCCCTAAGCCAGATTGAAAAAATCATACAGAGCTTTTCTTGTCACGGGAGGCAACATTGATATTAGATCAGATCTCTGACTCTCTCTAACGTCATTGCTGTACATGAGAGGAGTCCAACAGTTCCCCTCAGTAGTTGGAACACTGTTACCGTAAGCACTGTATCAATCATCATTTAAACTATAGTGCTGCTGTTGGGGTCGTTTTGACCCCTCGAAGGCTGCACGAGGGTTAAGGTCACACTCAGCTAATTCCTGCATTGGCATTTGCACATAAGAAAAAGCAACTGTGACATAATACTCACTAATGCCACACTAATTTACAACGTTGCTTCCCATGTGTACGTGAAAATATCTCATGCGCACGCAAATAAAAGAAAAATAAATAAATAAACAACATGTCCCTGTAGGGGCTTGTAAAATAAATATTGTAAATATATCTCTAAATATATTATAGTTTTTTGGAGGATCTCGTCACTCTTGTTGTCAGTTCTGGCTAATACTGGTCCTGGTGTCCTCTCACACACATGCTACTCTCTGCACAAACCTAGTCTTTTTGGTCACAGTCTTTCTGTCCTCCAAGCCTCACAAGCGCATACTGAACAAAGGTCCCACTACAGGTCAAGCCCATCCAGTCGATCTCCTCCACATTTCAACGCGTCTAGAGCTACAACCTATGCTCAGATTTTGTACATCTGAACTTAAAGCCAATGTTACACTTCCTGCAGTACACGTGTGTATTGGTGTATATTAGTCTACTGTAGTGGTGCATGGACAGATCTCTCCATTTTAGTCCGGTCTGGGCATCCGTTAACTTTGTATGAGGTTCCTGCAGAACACCACCAATAATTAACAGCAGTTATCAACAAGGGTTAGTCGTACTCTACCTACAACATAAGTGACCTCAGTAGATCAAACCAATTGTGAGAGGAAACACTGGAAGAAGAGGAGGGAGAGACCCGAAGAAGTGTGAATAAAACACTGGAATTTCATGTAGATAAATAAAAAATAAGAAATATGGGACGGCCCGTGATATCAGAAGTGTGGAAAAAACACAAAGATTTACAGTGAACTTGAAATAAAACACCGAAGGCTGACTTTTTGGTACAGCCATGTGTTATTTCCTGTTATTCTTCTCCAGCAGTGTCTGCAGTGAGCAGTGGGGCTGTAATGGGACGCTCTGGAAGGGGGTCTGTTTAAAAGGCGTGACTAACAGCTCCCTTTGGGCTGGAGTCAGTCTGGGGTCACTTTACTGCTAATTCATATCTGATGAATACTGTGTATGGCCATTTTATTATAATGGTATTATTTACACACAGGGCTGATTTAATTGCCAGTTTTCGAAATTACATTTTGCTCGTTCAATTATTGACATCTAGGGAGCGTTTGCTAATTCTGTCTTGAGTGATTTGAATTTAAACAAAAGCATTTGGTGTGTGTGTAGGATGTAAGGCGGGTGCCCAGCATCGCTCCCATCGTGCGGTCAGAAGGCAGCGAGAAGCGTCCGTTTATGTGTGCCTACCCAGGATGCAACAAACGCTACTTCAAGCTGTCTCATCTCCAGATGCACGGTCGGAAACACACAGGTGAATCCACACACATGTCCCAGAAGCACAGATACAGTCACTGGTATCTGTAGTTCAGATAGCAGTGACTGAAATGTACCATTTTTATTTGACTGTGTTTTTTTCTATTGCTAAAAACTGAAACTTCTCATGCTGTACGTATGCATCATTCATAACTAACATTAACAAGACAAAAAAGTGCTTTGTTTTTTAATACAGACAAATCACATGACATTTCTAATTTTTTAATTTCTGTTTCTGGCTAAACAACTAGGAAAGATTCCTTCACATGACATAATCTGGAGGAGTTTTTAACTCACATTATGAGGAGTTAGGGTTGAGCAGGTCAAATAGACTACAACACTGCAGATGACATCATCTGGAGGAGTTTTGCTACTAAAAGCAGAGACATATTTCAATAGAGTAGAGAGAAGCTAAATACTTTTATAGTCAGCAGTTAAACCGGTAGACCATTATATCTTATAATATGGCTTTCGTTATGAAAAATAACTTTGTTTGCTCAATGCCTCTCTCTCTCTCTCCAGGGGAGAAACCTTATCAGTGTGACTTCACAGACTGTGGCCGAGGTTTCTCTCGCTCTGACCAGCTCAAACGACACCAGAGGAGACACACAGGTTTGGGCCATTTAACGCGGCGTCTCTCTTTCATCTTATTCAGTTTTATTGTTTCCCTCTACCTGCTTTCCAACTGCTGTTTGCATGACAGCCATTTTGTGAACAGTTTGCATTTTGTGTACTGTGGTGCACAACAGTGAAGCCTCATCAGATGACGTGACTACAGGCTGGCTTCCCTGCAAACCTCTGCTCTACTGTATTTTTCTATCTCCCTCTGTGTGTGTGTGTGTGTGTATGTATGTGTTTGGGCGCCTGTGATGTTGAACACGTGTTTTGTTTGTGTTTGTGTGTGTGAACTTGGGGTTGTGTGTGCATGCATACTGTACATGTGTTTAGGAGTTAAACCCTTCGAATGCGAGACGTGTCAGAGAAAATTCTCACGGTCTGATCACCTTAAGACACACACCCGGACTCATACAGGTAAAACAAGTGCGTAAACTTTTATTTTTCCATTTCTTCTTCATCCACTTGATGTTTACATGTAACTAGTTACAGAAGTTAACAGTAAAACCTAGAGTTGAAGTATTATTAGTATTATGTTAGCTAACTTATACTATATACATAATTTAATTGATCTTCCCATACAGGTTACGATCAGCATCACATTCTAATGTGTCTCTCATCTCCTAATTCTCCCCCCAAACCTTCCTCCTTCCTGTCTCCTTCAACCTTCCCTCTGTCCGTCCATCCCACCTCCCTCAGGTGAGAAGCCGTTTAACTGCCGGTGGCCAAACTGTCAGAAGAAGTTTGCCAGAAGTGATGAACTGGTGCGACACCACAACATGCACCAGAGGAACCTCACCAAGCTCCAGCTGGCCATATGAACCCGAGTCCAACCTGGGTTACATCTGCTTACATTCAGTCCCCCTGCACCTGCTACACCAGCCTCTGTACAGTCCGCCGTTCGAATGAGTCACTGAAGAAAGTTAATAGTTGCATCTTTGCTGTTTTAATCTGCAGTAGATTACTTTGCAGTCATGCTATAGTGAACAGTAAATACATTTGTCATAACATAACAGGCTGCTGCTGTTTTGTCATCGTCTGAGCAGGCACAACATGCCCTCACCATCCATGACAGGGCTTTTCTGCTCTAAAGTGTGAAGTTATTATTGTTAATGTAAATTATAAAACTTACATACATGAATATTTTCTGGTCTATGTGTAATTGATCTCCAGGATCAGAACCAACTAACTGATCCAGGCAGGATCACTCTTAGTCCTGATACCATCTTTTTCTCTTTTCTTGAGATTTGATGATGAACAATGTACAGAAAAAAAGACTCATCCACGTAGAAGTTTTTACTACTTTACTTCACTCTACAAAATCCTGCTGGGATAAAACGATGTTGGACCAGTGACATTATAAGGTTTTCTGGAACCAGTATCAGTGTTGGTGTCTGTGCAAATCAAGCCAGTAAAAAATGACTCTTTGTCCTTCGTTCCCAGTTATTGTCTGGTTGCCTAGCACCAGCTTCCCCTTATGGACAGACAGATCAGAAGTTATTGTTAGCTTTGCTTGTCCTCCTACGGCTTTGCACCTTTTCAGGTCTTGTAGATATCTAACTATAAAGATATACTGTTCTGAAACGGCTTATTTATTATTGAACAAAAAACACTTTTCACTGGAATGATGAGAAGGGAGGAAGGTGTCTTTCACAGTCGTGCCCTCTGCCTGAATCTACAGCTGTCACAGTTGTAGTACAAAGGATAACACTGACTTTAATTTGAAATTAGGTCAAACACACCTAAAGCAGTGTTTGCAGTGTAAACTTGCGTTGTTCTATACTGTACATTGCAAACACAAATATGTTTGTGTGGTTTATTTAAAAAGCTGGATGTTCTTTCCACCAGTGCTCGGCGCTCGCGAAGCTCCGTCGTCTCATGTCTCTGTGGTGTGTAAATATTGCTGGACTTTGGCAGTGTTTTAGACACTGCGAGCTCTAAAATATGTCTGCTGGGTCACACTGGCTCTGTGGCCCAGACATTATGGTCAAGATGTAAATAATACTGCTTCACCATGGGAACTGAACTGAACTCTTTTCATGAAGGAAAACTGATGAATTTCATTCTCTTGGGACTGTTTATACGTATTTTTTCTTTCTTTGATGTGTATTAATGTTGGAGTCATAAAACAGCAAATGTCAGTGAAACATTTTGTACTCCACAGTGTGAGCTCATTGAAAATGACACTTTCTCTCTGTGTAAATGTGCTGTGAAGTGTTTTGATACAGAACTAGTTTGTCCCTGTTGTCTTTATTTATTCACTCTTTTGATATTTAATATTAAGTCAACGATTAACTAGTTAGTATCGCTACTATTGATACTATTATTATACTTATTACTGCCCATATAGTTACTTATACCATGATTACAAAAATGTAACTCCTATTAAATGTGAAATATGCAGCTTAACTTTATAGGTTACAATAACTTATAATGTCGAGGTACAGTAAGATAAAGAATTTGTAAAAAAAAAAAAAAAGTGCAAATACTAACTTATCAGTTTGTCAGATGACCTTGACCAGTGTTTCCTCTCATAACTCCCAAACGAGGGCGGGGGGGCAGTGCAGTATATCCTGCCCAGCCTGGAACAAAAACAACAATAATTAATTTCAAAAACTGAAATAAATAATTAGCTTATGACTGTTCAGAACATTTAGATCAGACTGTGCGCGCTCTAACCGTTGCACAATCGCGACACACACACAAAACTGTACAACACCATCAACTTTCCTCTCTTTATCTCTCACCGGATTCCTTGTTGCATTCCTTGGCTCGCCCCTCAGTCAAATAAAAGGGGGGAGCGGTAAAGCCTGATAAAAATGAACGTGTTTTCTTTCAGCCTCCTTTCAGCTCTCGTCAGTCTGACATCCTTCATGTGCACAATTAGCTTATTTTACATCCACTGTCCCAATCCAAACCATTGTTTTCCTTCTCCTTCATGCATCATTATGACCTTCACCTTCGCGATAACTTTGCGTAGTATCATTTTTTACAGAAGAAATATGGCAGCCAGCAATATGGACATTCACCAAAACAACAATTGGCAGCTTCAAAATGTTGTCCGCCAACAGTCACCATCATATTTATGTAGAGGGAAAGAGAAAGGAACTGAGCAGAAAACACAGATGGAGACATATTGAGGCACAGATGGATAAAGACAGATACAGCAGTGTTTCTTTAGTGAACTTTTATCATAAGTTTAGCCAAAGTGTTAGTGTAAATCAGACAATGTGTCTGATTACCTCTGTGGAAATCCCCTGAAACTCCCCAGGGCTTTGTGCTATATCTCAGCTGTCGGACAGAGCCTATATCTCTCATCTCTTGCTCTTTTTCTGTGTGTGTGTGTGTGTGTGTGTGTGTGTGTGTTGTGGTGTTTAATGTCTGCCCAGCTTCATTCTTCGCTAAAGACCCTTTGAAGCCAAGATAGCTGCTCAGTGTAACTGCAGTCTTTCGCCCACTTTCTGTAGTCACATTAGACGCTGTATCTAAACGTTCTACTTAAGGCAGATACAGGAACACGGATTAGGCTTAGAGAACAAAATTCATACATATATTATAGTACAAGAGCATAACATTCAACACAGTATTTTATACACAATTAGGGCTGTAGGTTGGTCTGCTTACGGTCATTCACAAATTCAAAGTCAACTAAGGGAAAAGAAATATGAAGCCAGCTTTATTAAGAGTTTCGTAGGACTACGTCAGCTGCATCACCTTCCAGCCAGTTGAAGCAGCACCTGGTTTTAGACGATGAGGTTTTATGGCTATGTCTACTAATAATAATTTAGCTTTAGCTGTTGGACAGGTTTGCTAACATTACTGATAATACGTGTCTATTGTTTTGTTGGGATTTTTGAGATTTCTGCCCCCTAACGGCCAAGAATTGGTTTGCACAGCTTAATGTTGTAAATGTTCCTTCTCAACCCTTTCTGATAAACATATGGACCTCTTCATAGACACTTGAACTACTGCTAGCCCGGCTGTAAGCAGACGGGATAAGACGCGTCGTGCATGTTCAAAACGGACAGTCATTTATGGAATTCCTTATCAGTCAAAGGCCCAGCTAGACCAAAATGAAACCTGGGAGGGTGTTGCACAAAACGAAAAAAAAAAGATAAGGGATTAAGTCTGGATTTTCCAAGTATCATAGTTGAATTTATCCTTCACTTAGCTGGAGGAAAGCAGGATCAGTTAAGCCCATTCTAGTTAGCGGATTTATCCTGTATTGCCTGTGTTGTGAATAAACACTTATCCCAGCTTAAGTTAGCTCAGACTCGGCTGCGCAAAAGCAGAATGAATGAAGTACAATCAAGTCACTGTGGAATTTTATTTTTTTAGCTAGCCTCCAGAGCAGGCTTAACATCCAGGATAAGTTCATTCCAGTCTATGTTTTCTTCTCAGACGAGCATTCAGGCATTAAAAAGTTTAAGAACAGATAATGTTTTTAACACTCATCTACAAACACACTCACTGTACAAAACCTCTCATCCTAAACTTGCGTCGGAAAGATACTTGCAAACGTGGCTGTTCTCAGCTTCTATAAGTTACAAACATGCATCCGAGTTCCTAAAAAAATGAACTACAACAGGACAGTAGACAGTTTAATTTACAACTACAAGTGTTCTCACCAGGGAATTGTAAGATTCGCCTTATTTGTTTGTGTTGGTAAAACAGCTCTACAGATTTTTGGCTAATTTAGGTTAACTAATTATTCGAAAACATGAAAATTCTCTACCAGTTAAGACTCTTCATTCGTGGCTTAGCACCGAAAGAGACACTGACTTTATTTATTGTACGTGCTCTGACAGAAGAACACAAACAGAGAGAGAGAAAGAGCTCTAGATCAGTTATGCAGCTGTGGAGCTGCACGTAGGGGTCAGAGAGACTCCGACACTTTAAGAACGTTTTAGAATGATGCACACATGATTAACATACCTACACCAGCTGCTCGTATACTAGCTCTTTTCACCTGTGATTTGTTTCTTTGGTGTAGAAGAGAGCAGAGGAGCGAGAAGAATGCGATCATGAGCAGAAGACGTGGTGGTAAATAATGTCAGTCATCTCTCTCTCCCATTTCTAAAAGGATAAGAAAACAATATGGCAATATTAACATCAAAGTTAATAGTACTTATCAAGTGAGCTTTGTAATAGTAAACTAGTTTTGAGAAAACTTCAAGTCTGTTTTTTAAAGCGCATCATTTTCCTAAAAGACCATATTTCCCAGGTGGGTTATTGTTGTTTGATGGATTGAAAAGAATCTTGGACTGTCTTGTATATTATGATTATGAATCAGAATCAGAATAGAGAGAGAGAGACAGAAAAAGAGAAGCACAACTACGAGAGAAAAAGAAACAACATTAGTCACATGTGGACATGGAGACATGTTAATGGATAGAATAAATAGAAAAACAGAGGAGATCAGTCTATGACGCATCTAAGCCTATAGCAGCTTAACTGAGAGATGGATCAGAGCCTTTAGTTACCAGGCTCTGATCCATCTCTCAGTTAAGCTGCTACCCAGGGTGGACTAAGTGGAGTTACTACAGTGAAGTCTCTGCCTCCACCTTGTGGTTGGTCTGTCTCAAAATGTAACCATGCAGTGCTGCAGGTCATGTCAACAAATGTGTTAATAGTCACAAATGGCCAATTAGTTTAATCATCTATTAAATGTGAAATGTGTGAAATCAGCTGTTTATTTAACAAGCATGTGAACAAACATATTAATAGGACATATAAAACATATTTTAAATAACGAGCAATGCTGTATGTTCATCAGTATTGGCAGCTGATATATTAGCAAAGTGGATGTTAATAACCGCTTCAACCACCTTTGGTTGTGGTGTCTTCAAAGTTCACAGGAAAATTGTGAAATACACTTCTCAGACAAAAAAGGGAACCCTGAAATAACACATCTTGAAGAATTAAATCTTCCAATTGAAAATGTTTATGCATGGTGAAATGCGTTGATGGAAATTCAAATCAATATACCATGGCCTGGATTCAGAATCATACTCAAATTAAAGTGGAAAAGTCAGATCACAGGCTGATCCAACTTCTGTGGAAATTCCTCAAGAAAATTGAAAATTAGGCTCAGTATTGTGTGTGGCCTCCACATGCCTGTATGCACACCCTACAACATCCCGGTACCTAATGGCTGTCAGGGCACCTCTGGTTAGCAGATGGAGGTCTGTACGGCCCTCCAAGTAACGGCCTCCCCAGACCATCACTGGTCCACCACCAAACCGGTCTTGCTGACAGCAGAGCATTCTGCACGGCGTCTCCAGACTCTCGTGAGCTCAGTGTGAACCTGCTCTCATCTGTGAAGAGCACAGGGCACCAATGGTGAATCTCCCAATCCTGGTGTTCTCTGGCAAATGCCAAACAACCTGCATGGTGTTGGGCTGTGAGCACAGGCCCCGATTGTGGACATCAGGCCCTCATACCACTCTCATGGGGTACCAGAGTCAGGAAAATGACAACACGGAGCCGCAGAGTGGATGAGGTGGTTTAAAAATGCAGGAACAGGTGAACGTGGTCAAATAATGAAGCTAGTAATAAGTGACCGACTGTAAAAACAGGAAGTGGGAGTGGCCGGAGGTAAGGGGCGTGACTGGAGGAGTGAGGGAGCGCGACACGGCTGAGTGGACATGGGTTCGTGACGAAAGAGGAGACTGAAGGGAGAAACTCAGTAAAACGAACAGGTGAAAATATCCCAAACTATATTGGATACATAAATTCCTCGTGATTGCTTTTAATACCTGTTATTTAGCACTTGTCTCTACATTTCAATACATTGTAGTTTAAGGTGATGTCTGCTACCACCAGACCAAATAAGTATTTTTATAGCCAAAGTTCAGATAATATTAAAACCAAAAGCAACAAAAATCCACAAGTAAAAGACTTTTTGCGCACTGAGGTCTTGACCACGAGCAAGGAAACGACGACTTGATTGCGTGGATAGAAAACAAAGTTCAGAAAAAGGTTACAAATGTCCTTTAGATGCTCTAGAAGTCATACGATTGTTAAAAGAGTATTTCGCTTGTCTAAAAAGGCACCAGAAGAACAGAAACAATCTTAAACTGTATATCTAGTTATGGACACGCCAACACAGTGAATACTAAAATAATAATTATAGTAAAGAAGGAGCCGAGGTCAATAAGTAAACCCTATATGCAAATAGCACGTATACGGGATATTAAAACACCTCCATCTCCACTTTCGCTTTTTGAAACCTTGGTGTTGTCGTTTCGTTTCAGTGTGTGTGTGTTAGCTTTTGCTTTCATGGCGATCAGCTGATGTCCACGGTAAGTTTCGTTTCTGGCACAGCTGTGTGAAGAATCAGCTGCTCGCTCTCGGGAGGCAGTGTGACAACAT
Source organism: Macropodus opercularis (assembly GCA_030770545.1). Lineage (NCBI taxonomy): Eukaryota > Metazoa > Chordata > Actinopteri > Anabantiformes > Osphronemidae > Macropodus > Macropodus opercularis. The sequence continues at coordinate 3,056,818 of CM061094.1, read as the reverse complement.
GTTTACGTGGGGAGAGGACTGTCGGCGGGGCTTCTGCTCTAAAGCAGGCAGCTCTACGACAGATGCGGGGGGGCATTACCTAAACCTCGGTTACCACGTCGGGCATCTGTCGGCAGGTCACAACGTGCTGGCCTTCCTCAAAACCAACGGAAACTCGTTCATCATTCGCACACATGAGCGCGAGGACGGGACTCGAGCCAGAGGAAGGCAGAGTGAGTATGGGTTCCAGCCCCTGTGTTCAGAGCTGATGACAGGTAACTGACTCTTCCTCTGCCCCCCTGCTGTGTTCTGCCAGAGTTTGTGAAGTGTAAAGAGAAGATCCAGGCTGTGAGCTGTGGCGATGATGCGGTCTATCTGCTGTCTGAGGGAGGCAGAGTTCTCTGCGTGGACGCTACTGTCCCTCTGAGGTAAGGAGACGCCATCCATCCTAACGATCTGAAGAACTTAAATCTTCTTCGTTTGGATTCCCAGCACTGCACTGTGTTTGAATTCCTCTTTTTCGGTCTCCTGTTCTCTCAGGCCTCTGGAAGGTTTGCACAACATATCGGTTTCTCAGGTTGCTTGTGGGAGCCAGCATTCACTTGCTCTGACTAAAGGTACAGTCAAGTTGGTGCCTGACTGTCCAGGATGTCAATAAAGCATGTTTGCTGTTGTAAATGCAGACATGGGTGGTACAAGCTTTATCTACGAACAAATGTACAGTCTTGGTGATTTGTCCCAGATGGCCAGGTGTACGCATGGGGTCAGGACTCCAGGGGCCAGCTTGGTTTGGGAAAGACGAAACCCGGTGCCGGTCCCCAACACCTCCAATCATTGTCGGGGATGCCCCTGGTTCAGGTCGCTGCAGGGGGAGAGCAGAGTTTCGCCGTTTCTGTCTCTGGAGCAGTGTTCGGCTGGGGCAGAAACGACTGTGGACAACTCGGCCTGGGAGACACAGCAGGTACTGCAGCTACTTTTCATTGATGGGTTAACGTGTATCATGTGGCGTATGAGTCTGTTATTACACACAGGTAATAGTATTTAGTATTTGAACCTTGAACGGCTTATTTGTTTCTGCAGACAGACACACACCTACACTGTGTCATTGTTTAAACATGAAGAAAACCGTTCATGTTTCCTGTGGAAAAGACCACACGGCCGCTCTGACTAAGGTCAGTCAGGAACAGCATACTATAAAAAGTGAATTAAGAATTAAGAAATACTAGATTCATGTGTATTGTGACACATTAAACCCAGCATTCATACAGTACATGATTGCATTTGAAGGTGAGACAGTATGTTAAAAACATGAATTTTTAGACGCATTTCAAATCAATGAACATATTAATATAAGTCTGTGTGTTATAATTGTTAGAATAAAAATATACATCAACAGATTGTTTTAAATGTCTTAGTGATGCAAGACTCCATACGGTAAAAATGCAGAAAATACCTGTGGGCTTTAATCTCTCTTCCTCAGGGTGGTGCTGTGCTTACATTCGGCTCTGGTCGACACGGGCAGCTTGGACACAACTCGTTCAGGGATGAGCTGCGTCCTCGGCTTGTTGCTGAGCTCTGGGGGGCAAAGGTCATCCAGGTTGCATGTGGACGGTAGAGTACACTGTCTGTTTACTGTATGATTAATATTACTTAATGTTTTCCACATTTGTCGCCATGGAGCCTAATTAACTTTCTGCAATTGATTTCAAATAGCCATAATTTGAAATTGAAATTTGTATGCAATAAATCATTATTATTATTATTATTATTTATATATATTTATTTATATATTTTTTTTAAATATTGCATGCAAAAAGCATCTACTATCTGTCTGTCAATCTATCTATCTATCTAAAGCAAGTATTTTGTGTTTCTAATGAGATGGTGTTCGTGTTCTGCTGTCTCCTCAATCAGACATCACACATTAGCGCTGACAGACTCCCAGAAAGTCTACTCCTTTGGATGTTGCAAACACGGGCAGCTGGGACGTGGAGACGAGACTCATCCATCTGTGCCACTTCCTGTTCAACTGCTTCGGGGTAAATGATTTTTGTAATTCGTAGGAACCCTTAACTAAATGAAGACCGTAGCTAAGTCATGCAGAGATGACATTTTTAGTATCTCCCTGTAATTTTAGATGGTGATAATGGTCCCAAAATAAGAAGCATCTTTGCAGGAGGAAACTGTTCATTTGCAACTTGTGCAACGAATGAGGTACCAGCTCGACTACGTTGTACTGAACATGCTATGATGGAAGAGTAAACATGGAAACACAAACTTAAACTGTTTGCTCTGCAGACTCACAAGGAGTTAAACCCTGATGGAACACAGCTCTCTCTTGATGACGTGATTGATCACTGGACCTCTGAATGTGGTTTAAAGTCAAGGGAAAAGATAAAACAGTAAGCATTGTATAATCACTTTGTATGGTTGATCTTTTTAAAATCAAACCACATTCTTAAAAAAGATCCTTCGCAGGCAAATTCACAGGATGTTTTCCTCTGCATGTTGTGTCAATCAAAGCTTCCTTGAACAAAGGTAAGCATATTACCACTCGTTTATAGGACAGGAAATGACCAGGACACAGTCGTTTGTGTTTACTCCACCATTTTGGGCCAGACATGGAAATAATGTATAACTTTAGATTACTGTCATCCAAATACTTGCATTTGCTGCCTTTTATCGCCTTGGTCCAGTCCAAGAGATTTGCTTTTCGTCTGTGTTCGTAGGAAAGACAAACACTTCCAGACCTCACCAAAGTATCACGGCTTGGACTTGCCGCGTGCACAACTTGCTTTCAAGACGCTCGTAAAAAAGGATGATGTTTTGACAGAGGTTGGTTTTGTATGTTTCTTGTTTTCTCTTATTGTTGTTACTGTTATAAGGACATGGTGCGTCTGCCTTTACAAATGACTGCAACCCTGACAGGTTGAGGACGCTGCCCTGGTCTTGCTTCATTCCCTTAATACGAAACCACTGGCAGTAGAGGGTCTGAGGCTCTACCTGCTGCTCAACGAGCTCCTGCACGTGATCCAGACGCACCGACGGCAACACAACGCAAAGCTCACCGAGGCCGTCGCTACTGCTGTGCTGCGCTTGCCTCCTGAAAGCCTTCAGGTCATAGGTATTGTCACATATACAGCAATCTTAAGACGAGCTTTTTCAGGGAGCTGCTGAACATGTACAATTTTAATCAGCTTCATTTTTCTTCACGACGTTGGATGTGTTTACATTAAATAATTAGCTTGTCTCACAGTGGATTCGGATGATCCACAAGCTAATGCTGAGACCAAGTGAATAAATAAGCATGAGCAGCAACAGTGTTACACTATGTCACCTGTTCAAAGGAAAAATTTTTGAATTTTTCCAAGTATGTTTTTAAACACTGCAAGCGTTGTCTTCCTCAGGTGACTGGTGGTCCTCACTGTCTCCCTCCACCATGGTTACGTACGTCAAGGTGTGGAAGAAGGCTCTCTCATGGTTTCTGTCTTCTTATCCAGTTCCTCGCGACTCTACAGTCACAAACCTGCTTCGTGTCCTCCAGTACATGTACAATGTAAGTACTGTAACAGTCGCAACCCTTTTCTTTATCCATATCAGAACCTCCATGCGCTCGTTCTACAGATTCAGTTCTTTACTTGTTTGACCTGTCTTCCTAAAACTCAAAGGTCAACAGCAGAATTGCAGAACCACGAAGGGTGCCAGACGGCGACTTTTGCTTATTGATTGACAGAGCGATTCTTGAACAGGAGCTGTCGCTTTGGCGTTTTGGACGCATGGTATAAATCTACATTTTATTTATGAAATTATTCAATTTAATGATTTAATAATGTAGATGTCTATTGACCTTCACCCCAACCAGTCAAGGCAGATGTCCGCCCACATTTAGCCTGGGTCTGCTGGAGGTTTCTTCCTAACCCTAACCCTATAGAGGGAGTTATTCCACTGTTGCTATTAAAATGTACAATTTATTCATTGGCTCCAATTAAAAGCTGCTCTATGTGGGATTTGTTGAGTTTAGTTGTGTCAGGTCTTAAACCTTACTTGTAAAGGGCCTTGAGATAACTGTAGTTGTGAATTGGTGCTATATAAATAAAATTGAATTGAATTGATATATAAAAGCAAGATGGCACTTGTACTTTTCTTGTTAGGTGTTGTTAGGGGCACTGAAGTACTCATGGATTATCAATCATCTGCATTTTTTCTTTAGCCAGATGAGTCACTCATCCTTTTTAGCTTTCCAATCTTGATGGATCTGCAAACAAAGAAAGCTCTTTTTGACATGAATGCTGACTACTGCAAGGTAACTGACACTAACATATATACGTATAAAGCGTCAACAGTTGTATTCAGATTTGCAAGGTTCAGTATATGTGTTACAGTTTAGCAGTGTCTGTGTGACAAACATTTGATCTTATACTTTATTCCAGAGTGAGTGGTTTGAACTGTACCTGACACGAACAAAGATTTTGAAAGACACCTTTCAACAACTGGCTGCTGCTCACCACAATGACTTCAAGAAACCACTGATGGTACGCAAAGAGTTAGACTTGTGCCGAGTTGTCGTACATTGTAGTCACCCTTGTATAAATTTGAATCTTTTTGTCTTGTAGGTGTATTTTGATGAAAACCTTACAGAAGATCATGTCAATGTGAAAGACTTTTTTCATAAAGTCTTTCGTGAGATGACTTCAGTGGAAGCCAGAATGTTTATGTTCAACGACTCGAAATCACTGGCGTGGTTCCCATCTAACGTAAGATTCCAATCATTAAAAATTAATTTTTGTTCATTACATTAAATTTTTTGCCCTTTAATTATAACACATAATAACAAAACAAGTTTAATTCCAAATCTTAAAGCATCATAAAAACATGATGTTTTTTGTTTCCACCATGAACAGGCAGGGCTGGAGCACCAGAACTACTTCCTGTTTGGGGTTCTGTGTGGATTGGCCTTGCACAACCAGTGCATCGTACACCTTCCCTTCCCACTGGTTCTGTTCAAGAAGCTGCTCGGTGTAAAATCTTCCCTGGAAGATATGGTGGAGTTCAGTCCATGTGTTGGCAGGTCAGTGAAATAACCAGCAGATGTAGGTTTAGCTGCTGAGCATTCTGTAGATACGATACAGCATCTCTGATGGTGTGTGAGCTTGGACGTTGATGCCTTTCTTATGTTTGAAGCAATCTGAAGCACATCCTGGAGAAGTATGAAGATGATGTTATACAAAGCCTGGAGATTGACTTTGTAGTAGGTGTTTAGAGATCATCAGTAATTTCTAATCCAATTTATCTCCTTTCCAATATTCCACTGACAATCTGTCATCACTTCTCAGTGACTGAAGCTGATCGGTGTCTTTGTTAACAGATTGACTGGGACGGGAAAAAGGTTGAACTTGATCCTGAAAATCCCGAAAAGCCAGTAACAGGTCAAAATAAGTGAGAACCATAAAGCTTTTATTACTTTACTTTTTATTATTTGACCATTATTTTAGGATTTTTTTTATGTACATTATCCAACAAAATATACAATAATATATTAATTTATTAATTTAAGTATAAACTGCAACATTGCATAATAGTCAAACAGAAGGAGAGAGAAAATGGGAGCCAGCTAAAATAGTTTCAACTGATTAACACTAAGTGGTTCGCAGTCAAAGAATCACTTTGAACCACGGTGTCAGAAGGATTTGATGTGTAGTATCTGCAAAGAGTTAAAAAAAATAAACTGCTTTTATTAATAATGTAGCTGTGTGGCAACATGCAAATTTGGTCCACGACTAATTTTACTGAAAAAGCTTTAAAATAATCTGCTGAACAGGAAGGAGTTTGTTGAAGCCTATGTGAACTACGCCTTCAACACATCCGTGGAGGCTGTGTTTAAGGAGTTTAGCCGAGGCTTCTTCCAAGTATGTGACCCGCATTTGGTGAAGCTGTTTCGGCCAGAGGAGCTGCGGGGGTTACTGGTGGGTGAAGACTTCTATGACTGGGCAAGAATGAAAGAGGTACGGTCAAAACAAGAGCACGTTGTGGTCTTGTTCATGTTGTAACTACTGTTTTCTCACACGGTGATACTTTAGTATCAGTAACTTTATTGCATTTTCAGAACACAGGTTACGAGGGGGGGTATCACGCTGACCATCCAACCATAAGAATTTTCTGGGAGGTGTTTGATGAACTAACTGAACAACAAAAGAAAGAGTTTCTGTGTAAGTATTATGTATATATGTATAAAATAAAGACAAGCTATAATTCTAATCAATCCAATACAATAACTCTGCCATTAATTCTACTTTTACAAAGAAAGGATACTACTGACTACCTTTTTTTTTTCCAACAGGGTTTGTGACAGGTTTTGAAAAGGTGCCTATTCTCACCATGAAAAACATCACGGTGGCAGTCACGGTTAAAAAAGCCGAGGATGACTCATATGACCAGTACTACCCCGAGACGCACACATGCTTCTCCAAGTTGGAGCTGCCCCCATACTCCAGCAAAGAGATGATGCGAACCAAGCTGATGGAGACCCTGAGCAAGAAAAGGATCTAAAAGAAGAATCTGCAAAGTGATGACAGAAACACTGTTGAAAGAGTCTTGTAAATGCCTGAAAATTGCAGCATTTGTATATATGTATTAGCAAATATGAATATTTTGTCTAAATCATAATGCGTGTGTGAGGACATACAGTAGCAAAACTAATTTTACGTATGTGTTTGAATTTTTTGCTACACGCTACTGTACAGTATATACAAGCATTGAATGTTTGTAGCTTAAAGACTGTTACATATAATTAAGCATATCTGAACAAAAATTATAATGTAAGAAAATATTTTTTTTCATGCTACTGTAAGGTGATTGCAGCAATTAAAACATTTTTCTGTAACACAATTCTGAAAATGAAAAACTATATCCCCGCATTAAATCTTTTAATTAAACAGTACAATCTGTTTTTTTGGACACTATATCTGTGAGCACAACAATCTATTCATTTTTATAATATCATACATAATATCAACACCGTACTGTACATTGCGCGTCATTATCATCATATTAACTGTTTTATTGCTGTGCATCAAGCACAGTCTGAACTCTGCACATTTGTGTTTACAGTTTCACTTTCGGTTTTCTTTCATGACGTGTGGTTTAGGTTTTGTTTTTCCTTCGTCAAAACAGCGTCGGCATCATCATCCAAGTTTCGTTTCTCACCGGCTGAGCTGAGTCTTAAAAAGCAGCTGTCGGGTCTCCAGAGTCACTTCACCAAAATGTTTTCATGGGGAGAGAACTGCCAGCAGGGCTTTCGCTTGAAAGATGGGTTAAATGCCTCTACAGCTGGTGGAGTTCACTTCCTAAACCTCAGCTGTCACATCAGGGATCTGTCAGCTGGTCACAGCGTGGTTGGCTTCGTTAAAACTAATGGAGAAGCGTTTATCGTTCGCACCAACGAGGACAATGACAGAACAGTCAAAGGAAAACAGAGTGAGTCAGTCTTGAATATCTGCTCTTATATGATTAACATTAATTCTTTACATCAACCTGATGATGGGAATTCTGTTCTGTGTTTATTTGCGCCTCTGTCACCGGTTGTGTTCCTCTCAGACCTTGTTAAATGTAAGGAGAAGTTCCAGGCTGTGAGCTGTGGTGATGACACGCTCACGCTGCTGTCTGAGAGAGGCATTGTTCTCTGTGTGGACGCTACTAAACTCACTACCTGGTGAGGAGAAGCCGTCTGACATGTCTGATGTTGTGATTTTATTTACTTGTTGGCGCCTTTTGAGTTTAATTATCGCTTTAATTTGACTCAAGCAACATTGATTATTAGAAACTTGAATCATCTTTGCTGGTTTTGGCTGTTTCAGGACTCCAGATGCTTTGTGTGGCATAGCGGTTTCTGAAGTTGCTTGTGGGAGCCAGCATTCAATAGCTCTGACCAAAGGTATGAACCACTGCTGGTGAAAATCTGAAAGTGAATCTCTATTGTTTTGTGCCACCGTCCTGGATCTAAAATAAAGGTCTGGCAACTGAAACTTATTTTCAACAATCTTTCTGGCAATTTCTTTCTTCTACATACATCAGACATATAATATTTTATATCACACATACTGCACGGTTTTCTTTTAGTTTGTCTTCTACTATTTCATTTTGTTAACAAATTAAGTACAGTAGGTATGAAAATCACCAGATTACAGAGAGCACTGGTGTTGACACAGTCTTGGTGATTTGTCCCAGATGGCCAGGTGTACGCATGGGGTCAGGACTCCAGGGGCCAGCTTGGTTTGGGAAACAGGAAACCCGGTGCCGGTCCCCAACACCTCCGATCGTTGTCGGGGATGCCCCTGGTTCAGGTCGCTGCAGGGGGAGAGCAGAGTTTCGCCCTGTCCGTCTCTGGAGCAGTGTTCGGCTGGGGCAGAAACGACTGTGGACAACTCGGCCTGGGAGACGCAGCAGGTAAACAAAGGCCTTTTAAAAAGTATGTTGTGTAATGTTCTGCTGCATCTATTTAAAATCTTAATATAATTTCCATAGACAGACACACACCTACTCCAGTTCATTATCTGAACATGAAGAAAACAGTTTCTATTTCCTGTGGGAAGGACCACACGGCCACTCTGACAAAGGTTAGTCAACAAGAGCCTCAACGCTACTATGATGTAACTGATTTGATTACTGATCACCGGCAAGTAAAGTCTAACTTAACAGGCACAGACACTGTAAATCAATGAAAAATCACATACAAACTTGTTCAATCCCACACATGTACTATAAATGGAAGCAAACAGATAAGTTAATCAGTAGAGTTCAAATAATTTACTTTGTGGCACGGTGGTGTGGTGGTTAGCACTGTCGCCTCATAGCAGGTTTGATTCCGGGAGGTGACCGGGGCCTTTCTCCCCATCTTTCTCTGCGTGGGTTCCTCCCACAGTCCATGGATTGGAAAAAACTCTAAATTGCCCGTAGTCATTGTGGGTGTGACTGGTTGCAGCGTACCCCCGTCTCTCGCCCCCATAGACAGCTGGGATAGGCTTCGCGACATCTACGGGGAAGAAGCGGTAGAAAATGAATGAATGAATGGTCTCTTCCTCAGGGTGGTGCCGTGTTTACATTCGGATCCGGTCGACACGGGCAGCTTGGACACAACTCGTTCAGGGATGAGCTACGCCCTCGGATTGTTGTAGAGCTCTGGGGGGCAAAGGTCATCCAGGTTGCATGTGGAAGGTAGAGTACAGTTCTTCAGTTATTACAAGCAAGAATTCTGAGCTGCTGTAGCTCACAGCTGATGCAGATTCTTCACATGTATTGATGATGCAACAGTGGATTCATTTCAAATCTTTTGAGCGTACGTTATTTGTAGCTGCAACATTTCAAACGTGCTTCCCTTATTGTTCTATTTGACATCACACATCTCTGGTGAAATGCTGTTTTGTGTTTTACTGTTTGCTCATTTAGACAACACACGCTGATGCTAACAGACTCCAAGAGGATCTACTCCTGTGGGTGTGGTGAGTCAGGGCAGCTGGGACGTGGAAAGGAAACTCCCTGTGTGCCTCTGCGTGTTAAAATGCCACGAGGTAATTGCTTGTGCGAAAACTGGACCAAAGTACAGGAAAAAGATCTCAGTCATAGCTCAAAGCCTGCGGTACATTCAATACCGCGTGTGTGAGATGGAGTTTGCAAAATGTTGTGGTATCCTACATTAGTGGACCAGCTGCTTAGGATGATTTTCACTTGATATTTCAGTGCCCAGCAATGATGTCAAAATCAGAAACATCTACGCAGGAGGAAACCGCTCTTTCGCAGTGTGCATATCTACTGAGGTAACGTCACAAGTCCGTCCTGTACAGATCTCAACTGTTGGAGGAATTAATAAACATTTAGCCCCATTATTTATACATATAAAGTCATAATTATTAAACCAAACATTATCTCTTGCTTTCTTATTCCACAGAAATGTCATCAAAGGCCAAACAACAACTCCATTGATGGTATGATTACAAAATGGATGTCTGAAAGTAATTCAAAGTCACGGAAACAGATTAAAACGTGAGTATGATGCAGTGCTGGTCATTGTTTTCCCAATATGATTGTTACACGTTATTGTACATTCTTCAGTTTTACATCCTTCCTTGAATGTTACTGACAAAACACGTGAATCCTCCACAGGAAAATCCTGAGGATGTTTTCCTCCGCTTCCAGTGTGAATCGAAGCTTCTTGGAGCAACAGTAAATATTTATATTCTGTGCATGAGCATCATCTCTACTACTGTATAAGCTGATTCATGCTATTTACTTGTACTTTTTATTTTTTAGAAATGATAAACATTTCCAGACCTCTTTACATTACTCTGGTTTGGATTTGTCACTTGCTCAAACAAAACTGGAGGAACTGATAGAGAGGAATGTGGTGGAAAAGGTATACATTCATATGTCGGGCATACATCAGTAATTGAAGAGATGACCTTTCACTTTAAACAGACATATTTTCTCCACAGCTTGAGGCTGCTGTTCAGGAGTTGCTTCGCTCACTTGATAACAAATCAGCGGGAGTAGAAGGGCTGAGGATCTACCTGCTTGTCAACGAGCTAATGCACGTGATACAGGAGCACAAACTGCAGCCAAGCACAGAGCTCGCGTTAGCAGCAGCTGGCGCCATGCAAAGACTTTCTGCCGAAAGCCTCCAAACCCTAGGTACCACAAGAGATTCTGTGTTTGCTAGGTTTTATATCTTAATCAATCACAGACTGGTGGGAAATATCTGCAGTGGAAAGATGTCCTAGTTACATATAGAGACACAGTAAATATTTAAAACAATGTTCTTGGCAGAATTTTTCTTTATCTGATGTCCGATGCATAACACCAGGACTCATGTGGCTGCGTTGCAAAGATCTACTCAAACTGCACATGCACTAATAGAATTATTACTGCGTGACAATAATAGCAAGAAATGTCTGATTTGTGAAAATGTTTTCCTCAGGAAACTGGTGGTTTTCACTATCGACCCACACTATGACTAAATACGTGAAGGTGTGGACTCAGGCGCTCTCAGCGATCATGTCCTCTGAACCTGTTCCTTTCAGCCCTTCGGTCATTTCAGGAGTAAAGAACATACTAAAAGTCCTCCAGCATATGTACAACGTTAGTATCATTTTTCAAATTTTTGCATGTAAATATTTAAACTAACCCTAATTTAATTTTTTGTAAAAATGCAACTAAAATTTAGTATTAATACATTTTTATTAAAAAAATGTTTTAAAGGTGAATGAGAGGATTAAAGGACACCAGAGAGTCTCTGATAGCACATACTGTTTGGAAATTAAGCAGGAACTTCTTATGGAGGACGTGAGACGTTGGCGCTCAAAGGTAAAAACAAGTAAAACTACAATAGATTCATTTTCCAAACAACCTTTTTGTTCTTTTGATAACATTAAGTACCAGTATTCTCTTCTTTAATTAGAATTATCAGCCACCTCTCCTCTGTAACTTCCCATTTGTGATGGATCTCAAGTCAAAGAAGATCGCATTCGAAATCAACGCTGGACACACTATGGTATAGTAACTTATAATAAGTCAAAAAATTAGTATGTGTCATGAAACACTGCATTGTTGTCAATTCCAAAATGATATTAGTGTAATAAGTTATTGTTAACAATGATTTAAATGATATCTCTTGTTAGATACTGATCTTGATTTTGTGTTGTTTTTTTTATAGGCAGAGCACCAGATGACCTTCGGGTCATTTTTTCAATGCGTCCCCACGTCTGAATGTTATTACTTTGAACTGAGGCTGAAGCGAGCATCACTTTTGAAGGACTGTTTCGAACAACTGGCTGCGGCTCATCACAGTAGCCTCAAGAAGCCACTTGTGGTGAATATTTCGCTTTGACTTTGACTCTATTTTGTTTCTGTTTGATCGCCTGTGATGACGGTAATTTCTGTCTCTCAGGTGTATTTTGACGAGGACCCAAAGATCACAAATGTCTACAAAAGTGACTTCTTTCACCATCTGTGTCGTGACATGGTGTCTGCTAAACCTGAGATGTTCATGTTTAACGATGCCGAAACACTTGTGTGGTTCCCCTCCAAAGTAAGACTTTAATTAGACTCACACATCAAAAGAATATTTGAACCACAAATTCATGGGACTATAAAATTCTACACACACAAATCTATGTTGTTGTTTATTATCAGCCAAATCATCAATTCAGTTTGTTTTACGAGGTTGTGATTGGTTTACTTGTTAAACAAACAGGCAACGAAGAAGCACAGGTCAAACTTCTTCCTGTTTGGGCTCCTGTGTGGATTGGCCTTGTACAACCAGTGCATCATAGACTTACCCTTCCCACTGGTTCTGTTCAAGAAGCTACTCAACATAAAACCGACACTTGAGGACATGATGGAGTTCTACCCAACCGTTGGAGAGTTAGTACAATAATAATGATTGGAATATTATGTGGTTTCATGTTGTGATGCCAGAGAAACTGCAGTAGTTCTTTTGGTTTAAAGTGATATTTGTCTAAAGGAGCCTGCAGTGCATCTTGGACTACGAGGATGATGTCATAGAAGACCTGGACCAGTGTTTTTTGGTTGGTCTTTTTCTGCTAACTGTGGCCTGATATTTAACTTTACTTCTGACAGCATGGCAGCTGCCGTTATACAGTATCTCTCACAACTTCCCTTCCCTTCTATAATTAACAGATCTACTGGGATAAGACGGATGTTGAACTTGATCCCCAAAACCCTGAAAAGCCAGTGACAGGTGAAAATAAGTAAGAGTGAGGAGTTATTATATAAATAGCCAATATACAATTTCTGCATATTCTATCTGGTCAGCGATCTAAGAGAAACGTCTGCTGAATCTGCTATACAGGAAGGAGTTTGTCGAAGCCTATGTGAATCACGCCTTCAACACATCAGTGGAGAGTGTGTTTCAGGAGTTCAAACGAGGCTTCTTCCAGGTGTGCGACCGGGATTGGGTGAAGCTGTTTCGACCAGATGAGCTGCAGGGCGTGCTGGTGGGTAAAGGCGTCTACGACTGGGCTAAGCTGAAGCAGGTACTAAAAAATGAACTCCAAATGTAAAACTGTTGAACCCACAAAACGGTTTTCTGACACCTTTTTGTGTTTATTTAAGAACACACAGTATCAGGGGATATACGCTAGGCATCCCACCATCCAGATGTTTTGGGAGGTTTTTGATGAACTCTCTGAAGAACAGAAGAAAGATTTTCTTTGTAAGTAATATTGACATTTGGTATATATAATATATTGGTGGTATACATAACATATTTTACATGATGTTGATGTTATGTGATGTATATTCACATGTGAAGATGTGTTGTAATATGCTAAGTGTTAACATCGCAGTCATGGTAGGGTTCCCCGTTTTGTTCCACATGACATTATATGATTCAAAGACGTGAATGATATTTACTTCTTGACTTGTTTCGGAGACGGTGTGTCAACGTAATTTGTCACCTTTTCCTCCCTGGCCTTCTTTAGGGTTCGTAACTGGTTGCAGGAGGGCTCCTATTGTTGGAATGGACCAAATAAAGATGTGCATTCGTATTAAGTTCATCGAGAGCGGCTCCTATGATCAGCACTTCCCAGAGTCTTTGACGTGTCACTCTATTTTGGAGCTGCCCTTATATTCAACAAAGGAGATCATGAGAAAGAAGCTGACACATGCCCTGATACCAGAGACTGCATTCTTCTTAAAGGCTACATGAAAGTACACGTACAGTACCCGTGCTGCCTTGCTTCAGAGTGAGAAACCAAATCGTTGTACTAACATGACTTTACAGTGCACAAACTAAAAGCAAAGACTAATATGCTCAACCATTCCACCAACAGAAATAGGATTAAAATACAGACTATTTGTCTATAATCTCACTAACTGTTTGCAGGACAATCTTATGTTTAAATTAACTTAAATCTAATCACAAAAAAAAAAATCTAATTTAAGACTTTTAAATAACTCTTGTTTTTGTGATAGTGAAATTGTTCTTTTTGTGTAAAGGAGGTGTCAACTGTGTCATTTTTTAGATTAACCTTTTCTGTTTTGTTGGATTGTATTATATATTGAATTATATTGTCCCTCAAAATACTGTTAAAAATATGTGCAATAAAATGTATAAATTGTTCTATTTCACGTTTTGTTAAAAGTGTCGGTTTGAGGTATTTGTACTTGTTTCACTCAGCACTTCATTAAATTTCAGTGGCAAATATTAACATTTCCACCTTTACAAGCTGAAACAATAACACAGTAAAGCTTGTGATACATTAATAATGTAATGTGTTATTGTGAGACTCTATAATAAAGATTTGCTAATCTAAAAAATGATTTGATCCTATGTGACTTATAAACAAGGACACAGAGACACAAGCCAAAACATTTAAATATGTGTACAGCAGAGGCTGGCGATGAAATGCATGGTTGATGTCGATACTGTTGATTCTACTCAAGTAAAAAAAATTGACACTCAAAGCTTCTGAGAATTTATACCAAGTGTTTGTTGTGTTCTGAAATCAAAAGGTTGTCTTGACTCATAAACGCAAAGACGTCGAGGAAGTTTAAGTATGTTGCTGAACAACATAGGCCATGTTGTAACGCTTTGAGAAAGAAAGAACCACTAGATGGCCCCACTGTTCTGCTGGTTGACAGCTGAGACGCAACAAAGAGCAGCTGTGATGATATCACCGCAGACCGCAGCAGCTTGAAATCTAACACAAAACAATGCGGCGATGACACATTTAACATGATATGACACCAGGGACCGTGGAAACAAGCTATTATGGTTATATGCACACAAAAGCTTACACTCGGTTCACATGATGATATCATCTGTAATTATAATTTGACACACGGTGGCTCATTACAGGGACTTTTCCTCATGACATTCTAGTTACTAAAACAAAAGGGAAAACTTTTTGGCTCAAGTCTTTTTATTTTCCCGCTGCGGTTCTCTACTGTTTGAATGAAGCATGCGAGGAATGCTGGTTGCTGTGTATACTACGCTATATCTCACTGAAGCCTGGTATTTAGAGAGGAAAACACATTAGTTACATAATTACTTGGAGTGGGAAGCAGCCATTCAGTCGTTTGCCTCCCCCTGCTGGAGAGGCTCGTGTCCGCGGACTGCCGCTGCGCCGCGGGAGCGAGTTGGAATGTATTGACGTCAGAAGGAAGCTGGGGGCACACGCGCGTCTCTGCGTGCACGCGCTAGAAGCACGACATGTTCTGTCCTATGTTCGCTCCGTACGCGCGTCGGAGTGGAGCGGGCGCGCGCACACACAACACACAGCTCGACACCGTGGGATGAATCGAAGCAGGCGGACAGTCATGAGAAAAAAAGTGCGGCGCACACATGGACCGCGAACATGTGAAGTGTAGTGAAAGAGGACGAGGAGGCGGGTTCTCCCATTGAATTCGCTGACATTAAGTGTGAAGCTGTGCAGTGGCAGAAAGCAGCGTTGCCTGAGCGGACGCAGCTGCTGCGGGATATCCGTAGAACAATGGTAAGTTAGCGCCGCCGTTACTGTTCGTAGTTCGTAGTGTGGCCGCTCCGGTAGCTGCTGTCGGGTCAGTGAGGGCGCGTAGTAGCCGCTGAGCTCTGACCAGTAGGACGAGTGGAAAATGCGTATTTGCCAACTCGGAACCGCAGTTGAAGCCAAGTGCAGAACAACTGGCCTCAACACGAGTGTTGCCAGCCCGCGGCACGACGACGCAGTGCTCGGGGTCTGACAGACGCGTGGAGCCACGGAGCTCGGTAAGGCCCGCTAGGGTCCACTTAGCCCGGTGAGGCTAAGAGAACAGGCAGCTTTCGTGACTTCGAACGGTAGTAACCTACTGATGAGTAAGACGTCGTTGTGATGCTTTAGAGGACGGCGAGATGTCAGGGACGCAGAACCAACAGTAAAGTTGATGCTCCCAGATCAACTGCATTCTGTTTAATGAGGATGATGATGGTGGCTGAACTTGTTACCCCGGTGAAGGCACGGTGGTGACATCATCATTAGGTCCAGTGCCACCGTCTGACCCTCTTAGCCGAACTAATGGTGCACAAACATACACACTCGCGCTCGTGCCCCCACGCGCAAACACGCATTATGGTTTCCTGTTACAGTATTGATCTGACGGTCCATTTGCGCTGGATGGATGATATTTGAGAAAGAGCCAAACACAACACTTAAACATATAAAAGATAATTTTATCCTCCGCGATTCTCATTGTGCTTTAACTATCAAAGTGTGAGCTAGTGTTTACTACTTAACGGTAATTGATTCTTGTTTTTTTGATTTAAAAATTGCCAGTTTATTTCTGGTGTTTTAATTATAAGGCATTAGCAGCAGCTGACCTCATCTAAAGCCCCTTTCCCTCAGGGCCAAAGGCCACATTTATCAACACAACAGACTTTTAGTTTCATTGTGTTGTCCTTTCTTTGTCCTGCCAGGCGACTCCCCACCACTGAGGAACTTTGATGCCCAGCAACCCCCCTCCCTTGGTATCTGACACCTTGAAACAACTATTTTTCATCTCTATTTTCCATTTGTACCCTGCTCTATTCCCCTCTAGCTTTTTAAGCTCTGCAGTTCAATCCCTCCTTTGTCCTCCTATTTCAAAGTCCACCTTTGTTGCAAACATGGACTCCTCTGGAGAAATACCCGCAGCTAAAGATGCACATCTCAAACCCAGATGCACCCCCCCTCGCTCTGATCTCAGCGGACTCTACCATCTGGGTCGGACACTGGGAAGAGGCCACTTTGCTGTGGTTAAACTGGCTCGTCATGTCAACACTGGTCAGCTGGTGGCTGTCAAGATGATTGACAAGACAAAACTTGATGTTATGGCAACAAGCCACCTCTTACAGGAAGTGAGGTATGGGATACAAGTTGCTTTGAAAGCTTTTAAAGAATTTTGAAGAGAATAAAAAAAAAACATCTTAAAGTTTGAGTTTGTTATTTTTAAGGTCAGGTTTTCAAGCATATCAACTGTTTTTAGACACTACGATTCCTTTGAACCTCATCTAAGCTAAAAGTGGGACAAAATGTGGATGCTTCCGGCTGCTACTGAAGGACAAGCATCACTTGTATTAAACACTGAAATTCTTACTCCCTTGACTAATGACTAATTTGCCCCTATTTTCAGGTGCATGCGGCTGGTTCAGCATCCCAATGTGGTTCGCCTCTACGAGGTCATTGACACACCCACCACCCTCTACCTGGTGATGGAGCTGGCTGAAGGCGGCGACCTCTACGACTACATCCTTCGCCATGAGGGAGGCGTGGCTGAGAACACCGCCAAGCGTCATTTTGCACAGATTGTGCGTGCTGTGGCGTACTGCCACCAGCTTCACGTTGTGCACCGCGACCTGAAGCCTGAGAACGTGGTCTTCTTTCCTCAGCAGGGGGCAGTGAAGCTGACAGACTTTGGCTTCAGCAATTTATTTAAACCCGGGACAATGTTGGCCACCAGCTGCGGTTCGCTGGCCTATTCAGCTCCAGAGATTTTACTAGGAGAAGAGTATGATGCTCCAGCTGTTGGTGAGAAATCTATATTTTTTGCATTTGGTGTTGAAATATACATTTGGATACCATCAGTGGTTCCTAAAGTGGTGACTGTGATCCCCACATGCGATCTTAAGTTGCATTCTTAACAGAACTTGCGTGTTCCATCAGTTAATTGTTTTCCACCAGTTTCCTCTTCTCTGTTTGTTCTGAGTTACTGAACAGTTTAATTTATGATGAAAAGTTTGTATACCACAAGGGGAAAGAGTAACTGTGTGTTACAACTGGTAGACTAGTGTAACTGATGACAAGGGGTAACCAGTAGCAGGCCAGCCCTGCTTTAAAGGAATACTCTCTCTGCTGATCACCTTGATCAGGCGTGTTAGTCGGCTTTTCCAGCTGCTGATTGCCTTAACACACCTGATCAATGTAATCAGTAGTCGCTAGGGCAGGGAGAGTTGGAAACCCAGCAGCTCAGTGGCCCTCGAAGACCAGAACCATCCACCCCTGCTTTAAAGGTTTGTAACCACTGGTGTAGGCTTCTAGCTACTTTCTTAAGGTTCTAGTTCTAGTTCTGCTGATGCTGACACTTCACTGGTCACTTAAAACCATATCATAGTCTGAGGTTATGTGACGCATCATATGCCAGTCTTCATGCATCACCAATCAGTGTGTTCAGTTGACAATGTTCATGTTGATTATAACACCAGTCTACGTAGTCCTAAAGTGTTCTGGAGCTTTTGGCCAAAACCCATGATCTATGGTGCAAGTGGGATAATATGTATTTGATTGTATTGTGTGTGTTACTTGCCCAGTGGGCCCTTGGTTGTGTTGGTTAAATCCTATGTATACAGTATGTATGGATGTGGGCATTAGTGTGTGTGTCCATGTCAGTAACGGATTAGTGTGTTTGTATCTGGGTCAGTCTGAGAAAGACAGTCAGTCATGAGCCAACTGGGCACGTTCTGCAGTGCAACCTAACACCACAGCTCACCAGGGTTCTCATACTGCATAGCAGATACTCCTATGTTGTGTTCACAACTGTTTATCTATAGCAGAGACGCTTGTCCGTACTGGCATCATCTGACATTAGAGGTGTTATAGGTGTTACATTGTAGAAACAGAAGGAAAACTGTGGGATTTGGTTTGATCTCTCTTGGGGGGGAGGTCTGTGGGTTTTATCCGCTAAGCAAGACTAGCGTGGCCATTGGCAGGGTTTATGTGCTATTTATTCTGGTGACTACAAATGCATCTGCACTGAATACAAATGCATCCCAACTGCAATTAGTGGCTGTTCCTTTGGAAGGACATCTACATCTAGGGGTTTTTTGTAGTTTAGAGAAAATGCTGCCTCTGGTGAGGATGCGTTGCACATTGGTCTGAAGTTATCTTATTTTGTTCCTATCTAGTCTGTTTGGAATCATCTCTAGGGGATGCTTTCTTTGTTAATCAAGGGCACGGCATGTGTATAGAAAGGAGTGCCAGTGAAAACACACATCCATAACTTAACAACGTAACTTCTGAGTTTCATTAGTTCCTTTTTTTTCTTGTTTGTTCCCGTTTCCAAAAGCATTCACACATAGCAACCATTTAAATCTATTTGTGTATTGTTATTACTTCAATAAGAACAGTTTTCTGCTTCACTTAAGCTGAGGTGTACCTTTGTGAGAACTGCACATTCAATCACCCACATTCACAACTATATCTCCGTCTATGTGATTTGTTTCTGGGTTTTTTTTTCAGATCATAATTCAGCACCGTCTTTGTGAGGACATTAGCAGGTCCTTGTTTGAGGGCTAAGACTCAGTTTCATCTCTGTGTGTCTTTTCAGCCGTAATAAAAGCTTTGTTAGTGTGTGTGCGTTAATCCTGAGCTGCATTGAGGAAGAGATGTCCCTTAGTGATCTCAGCTTAGCAAGGTGACTCATAAACTCGTCTCCGTACTGACGGACTTCTCTCTGTCTCTTTAATATTTCTGTCTCATACAAACAGGCTGTTGTTAAAGTCACTGTGGTTCCCTGAGTGCTGGGTGTCTTTGTTTAAGGACATAGTGTGTGCGTGTGTTTGTGTGCGTGTGTTTGCGTTTGATGATAGTCATATGATGTGGAGGAGACACAGTCAGGTATGCAGGGCCTGTTGATTTTCACAAAGAGAAACTACAGTTACATAATATCTGCGCGCATGCTTGGGTGTGAACTTCCTGTAGTTTGAGTATTAATATCGTGCCTTCGCTTCACACACAAGAAAATGTGTTTAAGGCTCATCATTAGTGTAGCACATAGAATAACACTGGGTCAATTTGTCATAGATTAAGGCCACGAATTTGATTGTATAGGGTTGTTTTAGTGGTCAAAGTGAAGCTAAGTATGTGACAGTGAGTGGTTATGACACAAAACGTGGGCCAATAAGTTATGTAAAATGACAGCTACGGAGGGAAGAGGGCTCAAATTAGACACGCATGTTCATTGTAGGAGGATCTGTCAGATAAGACAGCATCAGTTACTCACTTTCATTTATCCAGTGAGGAGGTGTGAATAGTGTTGTATGCATTTTGGGTGCATACTATACTAGATGGAATTCACTGTAAAACTCATTAATCTTGGTAGGAGAAGCAACTGATGAAGTGATTGTTGAAGCTTGTTTAGTGGTTGAACTGCCTTAGTTGTTTGGGTAACTGATCAAATTTTAATTTGATGACAGAGAAATCTCACTTCCAAAGCTCTAAAACAATTAGTGGTGTATTTCTGTCAGTGTGAATCACAATAACGCACACTAAGGTAATCTGAGGTTAAGTTTAGATGTCTCTGATTTACTGTTGTATTGTGTATAATCCACAGCAAAGAATTGTATTCATGAGTGTGATTTTGGGAGAGTAATTGCACAACACTGATGAAGGAGTGATTTGTTTTCCTAATGCGTAAATGACCGTCAAACAGTCCACTTCAGCTACAGTGACTTGAGTCCCAAAGGGTTACTACTCAATGCGTGGAGCTCATTGATGGTCCTGTTAATGTCTGACTGTGAAAAAACAACGTTAAAATAAAGACTCGCTGACGTTCAATAAATAAAATTGTGTAATACTCACTTAAGACATACACAAATCACTAAACGGTGATTATATGGTCATAAACTGTTGACGACAGACTCTGGGTTAAAATCCTCCTCTCCACACACGAACACACTTTGTTGACTCTTAGTGAAATGTGCACATCAACAGAGGCGACCCCCTAAACGGTGCTGTGTATTACTCAGTAGGCCACTAATGCATGGTCAGAGAGTGCGATATTCTCCAGTGAGCAGAGAAGCGTACACTCCGTGACTTCTCCGCCCTGTTGCATAACACATCTCTAGACTGAAAGCGTGCTTGTGTATGTGCTCATGAGTTTCCATGTGAGCATATTATATGGTGAGGACCGAAGGCTGTTGTTTGGACCATCGCGAGCATAATGTTTCTTGTTCTCTTCACACATGAGACTAGCATCGTGTGACAATAGATGTGGCTCTGAAAGAACCACAATGTTTGGATCTGCATTGTGCGTTGACATGTAATATCCTTGACATGGATCTAATATGCGTAGAATATATTAAAATTTCATTGATAGGCAGGTGTGTGACAGCAGCACTTTCTCTAGGATCGCTGCTGATACAGCAACACATTATTGCCTATTAATATAACTGTTGTGTGAAGTTACCTAGAATTCATCATTTGTGCTGATTATTCATAGCCTAACGATTACATAATATGTATCGTACTGTCATGTGTTCTTTAAAAAGGTAACCCAGTTCATAAATTCTCAGAACATGTTGCTGATGGAAACATTTAACTTTTTTATAAGTTGACTTCAAAAATAGCACAATTTCCACTGTGTCAGCATCTTACACAGTAAACTCTCACATTTACATTTGTAGTCAGACTGATCTAATCAGACCAGCAGCAAAGGGAGAAAACTCTATAAAATAACCTCAAGAAATTAGATTAAAATCTATATTATTTTATGGAGTAAGTGCTCCTGTAAAACTTGAAAGTGACACAAGGCGTTACGTTAAGGATTAAACAGTCAATTACTAAATAGCAAGAACTGGAAAAAGACCAAGGTTAACCCTGGAAATGTCCTTGTCATAAAGTAAATGTGATACTGTACAAGCAGAGGCAGAGTTTTGTCTGTTGTGTTGCTAGTGTTACATCAGGGCAACACACAATATGAACAGAATGTGCATTCTACTTTCCAGTGTTTGGGAGAGAGCGAGACAGGGGGGTGGAAGAAAAGTGAGATCATTCTCAGAATAGCACACCACCACAACAAGCCTTCTATTGGTTATGGTTTTCAACCCTCTCTCCCTCTCTCAACAAGCTCTTTTTCCTCTGAATGTGTGTGTTTGCGTTCTTAGTTCGCACAGACTTCCTCTTGCTGAGCCTGCATGAAGACATAAGCGAAGAGGTGGGAAAGGAAGGAAAGGGAGGAGAAGGAAAGAACACGGTGTCAGCACCAGGAAGTCTCTGTGTGCATGAAAAGAGAGAGAGAGCGTTTTTGAGCTAGGAGCACCAGACTCGTACTTTGGACACGTTAAACCAGACATCCAGCTATTACTCATGCTTTCTGCTCTTATATTTCTTCAGTTCACTGTGGAATAACCTAATGTAACCTTATATTCCCATCTGAGACTACTTCGTTGCTCACGCTGACCTCTGACTTCTGTCAAGGATGTGGAGGATGCAAAATGAAATAGAACTTCACCACTGGAATCGATGTGTAAAGCGATTTGTTTTAACCCTGATCCAAAGTTGATTCTTGTGTGTAAATCCATACGGGATCATATTCCCACATAATCTGTAGGTGGACTGCAGGATGCTTTTAAAGCAAGTATTTTAAAGTATCCTCACGAACCCAAAGTATTCTAAATATGACCAGAGAGCTGAGGGATTGTGCGCTATTTTAAGGCCTGGGTGATTTTGCTATTTAAGGCTAATTTTTGTGCTTTCTTGTGTGTCTGTGTTCCAGATATCTGGTCTCTGGGGGTTATCCTGTACATGTTGGTGTGCGGAGTCCCTCCCTTCCAAGAAACCAACGACAGCGAAACTCTAGTCATGATCCTTGACTGTCGTTACTCCATCCCCGAACATGTGTCATACAACTGCAAAGAGTAAGATCGCACATACTGTACAAAGTAGAGATAAAGGTCATAAAATATCTGTCCAATTTAAACTGACTATTCGCTTTGCTTGCTCATAAATTGATTCTTCCCTTAAAGTCTTATTCACTCAAAGTAGCTTTGTGCTGTTAAATAGAAATGGCAGATCGGCTCGTGTCAAGAAACTGCTGACCGTAAAATCATCGTATTAGTGTGTGTTTCAGTGGATAATTTTAATGTCCTACTTGTCTCAGAGGCTAAAGCCTGTTTAAAGCCTGAGTGAACACTGTCATCTATCAAATTCTGGCCTTTCCTTCGTGCAAAACTATCAGTAAACTTGTATTCTAGTCTCACAATCGTCTTCTCACACAACCTTCACAGCTCACTGCCAAATTACACACACCATAGACTGTTCTTCAGTCACACTACATACTGCAAGGAGAAGAAGTTGCTTTCTGCTGAATTTCAGCAGAAGCATGAGGGAGCATAAAAGAAAATGTTTATTTGTGAAAGCACACTGAACACATTTATACACTTATTTATATCTTCAAGTGAGCCTAACTGGGGACTTGTTCTTGATTTATCTGATTTCCTGCAGCTACTCACACATTTTGTATTGGTCATATGACCGTTGTTCACACTTTGGATTATTAATATTATTACTATTTTTGATGTGATTAAAACAGAAGAACCTTTTGAACCTTATATTTACTGGTTGATTTAAGGTGTCCCAAGACTCACACTGTGATCAGTGTGTAATGGATGAGCAATAAAATGTGAAACATGCAAATGGCACCCTTTTGATTAAACAATCTTTCCCTCTCAGTCTGATCTCCAGGATGCTCCAGAAGGATCCAGTTTGTCGTTCCTCACTTGAGGAGATCGAGGCTCATGACTGGCTGAAGGGGTTGGATAATGTCCTGCTTAGCCCAGAGGCACCACCACACTGGCTTTCAGGGGCAATATCTCCCAGCTCTCCCCGCTCTGGCATGCCCGAGTGTGGGGACCTGCTGAAGAGGACTTCTCTTCAGCAGGGCCCGTGGCAACCCAGCATCAGCATCACCCTTCGTCCACCTCCAGCTGAGGAGCCTCCAGTTGCCAAGAATGTTCCTGCTCTGCAGCAAATCTGTGAGGAAGAGGAGGAGGAAGAAGAAGAAGGGGAGGGTAGTGTGGCATTTTTGTTAGCTGCAGAACCAGAGAAAGAAACTCAGGAGCAGCTTGAAGGAGCAGATGATGTGGGGTATGAACAAGAGGAACAAAGTGAAGACCATTTAGGAAGCTCAGTGTTGCCAGTTGAGGAGGTGGTAGAGGACAAAGTGGAGAGAGAAATTGAAAAAGAGAAAGACACTGGGTGTGTGATTTCAGACCAACCAATCAGTCATGTAGACAAGGCAGTCAGACCCAAAACAGAGGTTCCACCAATGTCACTGCCTGGTTTGGTGGTCCCGTGCTGTCAGGGGCAGCCAGACAACACAACTACAGAGACAGAAGAACCCAACAACAACACCAACAAATGCCCTCCCTCCAGCTCTGCATCTCCTGCTAGATTCAGCCTGAACGTTAAACAGGCAGAAGGAGCAGAAGAAAAAACAGAGGAAGGGACAAGAGGTGACCTTTTGACAGACAGATCTCAACCCCACAACACACCGGGGAACCGGGATGACGCCACTCCGAGGGTCGAGCAGGGGAAACGCCACAGCATAAAGCTGCGTGAGCGACTCTTCCAGTTTCCTCTGTGTGAGAAAGCTCTGGCCTTCAACATACCGACACATAACAAACCCAAGATCCTCCCCCTGGCTCAGTACAACTGCTGCCATGTGCTCTAAGTGAAACCAGCCTGGGTGCTGTCTGTCATGCTGCTCGCTCTCTTGGGACACACAGGCTGTTTAGCAGTCAGCAGGTGGCTGTGGACTGAGCACAAAACACGTGAAGTGGCAGCCCACTGAGCTCCCTGCTGAGCCTCTCACTGCAGAGGCCCTCAGCAAACGGGTGTACAGCTTCATGCCTATCGACACTTGGTTTATAGAGGTGTGCTAATGTAATCCACATTGTTTTGTGCTAGAAGTGGTGTACAGCTCAGATTTCGTAGAGTCTCTTCCATTTGCTGCTGTGTACAGGCATAGAAAACCAATGACTAGTCTAATGTGTAGCTTAAACAACACTGAAATGACCTGTAAAGGAGGAGAACTGAAGAAAGAAGACGGAGCCACAGTTAGTGTCATTGAATAAGCTATAGTCCTATTTAGTTTGTTCAAAAGGTGCCTAGAAGGATCAATTGTGTTTCATACTGTTTGTGGCCACTGTGTCATTTTAGTTCTGACTGTAACAACTTCAAAAGGTCAGAATGTCCTCACGTGTGCACTCGGTAGATCCATGGCTTCATATCTTATATGAAATTAATTGGAATAAACTTCGAAGCAGCTTCTACTGCAGAGTGGCACCTGTTTCCTCATCCCGTTGCACAACCTGCTTTTCATGTTTGTTTAAAGGCTCTTAATGTAAGATATTTAAAGAAAGAGTGATAGGATAAACCACAATATATGCTCACAACTGAGATGCTCCTCTGTTCTCTTAATCTTGTCTTATTGATACAGTGACCTGTCCTGATATACTGCGTGTAGGTTCATTATTGGGCTGCAGGTCTTCCATGGTATGTGAAGGTCTTTTATCATATTATATTTAATTGTAACTTTTATTTTGGATGACGTTCCATGATATACATTTTTATACAGGGTGACTTTGTGCATGTTATTTACCACAGTATACCTCCGTGTGTCTTGGATCTGACGGGACATCGTTGTTGTGTAACCTGCTGAATGATGCTTTGCACAGTGTGAATGCTGTAGCTGGTAGCTTCCTACAAGCAGCATCCTGGGATCGATGAACAAAATTTTTTTTTTTTTTTTATCCTTTAGACAACATGAAGAGCGACATGTTATTTTTGTAGCTGAGGACTCCCTCTGCATGGTATTATTTTACCATATGGTGCCTCTGTGTGTTTATATTTTTACAAACATTTTCAGATGTAAAGTCTACAGTTATGTAGAGTTGAGACAATGCTGTACAACAAACTGCATCCTTCTGTTATAATTCAGCAAACATCTTATTCTTGTTGCTCTCTGCAGCTTCATGGCAATTACATTTTTAACTTGTGACCTGTGCCCGTACAGTGGATGTCACATGAAATCTGATTAATCACTCCGATCTCATCAGCTGTGAAAGCATAAAATCCGTGCAGAGAGAGAAAATCCCATTTGTTCCTGTGTGATTGCAGCCTGTCTCCCCTAAGTGTGTCGGTTTACTGACCTGCATCATAACTAGGACTACATCCTTATGAAGCTGACCTTATTTTTCTGTATTTATTTATTAAAATGAGTTAAATGAATGAGACAGATGAATCCAGTGTGTTTATTTCACAAAAAATACCAGTATGAAGGAAAAACAAAACTTTATATTTGCCATATCTGAGATTCTGGATCTGCTGAACTGTGAGGAAGGAAGAAGCTTTTATAGAGCACAGTTAAAAACAAAGTGCTTTACTCTGTTAAATAGCAGTAAATACAAAAATGAAATAAAGAAAATGTGGTACAAAAGGCATAAAATCAGTCTATTCGTGTCAACTAATCACTTAATATAGAGAAGTCCAACAGAGAGCCTGCACTGAGCGACAGTAGCGAGGCTCATCTGACTCAACAGTGGGAGCTTAGAGGTTCCAGTTCAAAGAATGACCTCAACGACCTGCATGTAAGAACAGTCTGCAGTAGCGAACTAAACACTGGAAACACGTTTCACACTGCACAGCCATACATCAAATAAATATTATTTTGATTTTAAGCTTGAATTTTTTTTTCCGATGGATCATTATTTTGTTATGGAACAGGATCTTTGCATTTCATTACATGTACTAAATAATTGTATGTTGTATTGCACTGCAAATTGTAATAAGAATACTTCTACCTTGCTCTTACTGGTTACAGTTGCATGACCTAAAATGTATCCGATTATGAATAGTTAATTTATTCATTACTGTCTAAAGTGAAGTAAATCCACAGTTTTACCATATGTATGTGATCTGTTTGTTTATTGAACAGATTTCTAACAGACATAAAAGTCAGTAGATGTCATTTAAATGCTTTGTACTGTAAAATGTAGTTCAGCGATTTGAGTATTTACAGTCTCTCATACTTCTTGGCACTTTTTCCACCACCGGCCCATGGTGGGTTAACGGGCCTTCAGAACCTCCGGTGCTGCTATTCTGAAACACGGTAATGAGCAGGATGTTCCTGTGAGGATGAAGAACGTCAAACATACACTGAACAATCACCTGCCGCGTTGTGGGAAGACACCATGGAAAATAAGTATAATTCAAAATGTGTCATCACTGTTTGTCGCTCTGCACAGCACCTCTGACTATAAACCCCATGTTATAAACCCTCAGATTTAAATTATCACTCCATCATCTCATTTATTTTGTATAAACAAATCTTAATTCATCTGTGAATATTTTTCTACCGATGTTAGAAAATTGCGATTGTCACCCGTTGTTTACAATTTATAAGATACTACACAACTGAAACACAACAACCGACCAACCATGTTTATTTTACGACAACTAGCATCGTCATCTCCTGTCCTGAACTGAAATCCTGGATCCAGAAGTATATAGCCCATCAGAATAATGTGCACAACTTTCATGATTAGTGTAGACTCAAATGTGGATTTAAAGCCTCACCATCTATCTGCATCTTTGTAGAGGTTGAATAAAACTAAATATAGATGGAGGTATAGTGCCTCCTGGTGGCTGGAAATAGCATTGCTACTACTTGTGGATGAAAAAGCGGACTCTCCCCAGTGACTCTCTGCATAAATATTTTGTTACGTCAGTACAGACACAGTACGATTGTGAGTATTATATTGTACATCACTTTGGTTATTGCAGCTGAGATTACAGGCAAAGAGTGAGGATACGGCACAATTCAAATAATATATTATGACAATAATATATTAAGCACATAATGGATCTTTGGTTGCTCGCTGTCTTAAATATTGGCACGTAAATGTTTTTTTCTACAAATTATACGGATATGTTAATGTTTCTGCAGAGTAGTGTTTTAGCAAATGGATTTTAAAGAACAGTATCATCAGTGGAGCTGGAATAGATATGAATCCTGTTCTATACGTTCCAGAGATATTACTCATAATTTTACGTCTTGTTAAAACTTAAATTAAGACTTAAACTTAAATTAAATATGATCCTTAGTAAACACACACAGTATAAAACTTGTGTTTCTTCATGGAGCCAACACAAACTCTTTCTTTTGTTCCTGTTGGCTTTCCACACAGAAGATCTCTTGAAAAGGAAAAGTTTAATGATTCGAAAATAAGCTTTTTTGTTTTTTTTAGAGAAAGATTAGTGTCTCTGTCATTTCTTCCCCCAGCTAACCTACAGTAGCTCAACCCAAATACTGGAAACAAAACATCAGTAACTTACTAAATAAGTTTTAAAATCGATCAAACTCTGGAATAATAGATCAGAACAGAACAGTCCACTTTGAGAAACAAGGTGCAGACACAACACTGGTGTAGATGACACTGTATTAATCAAATAGGATACAATAGACAACATGTTAGCAAAATGTTTCCTAGAATAGACATGGAGCAACATTAACAGTTGCTGCACACGATTCATATTCATAGGTTTTATTTTATTTTTCCTAAAAATGAAACAAATAGGCCAGACAGCTGAGTTGAAATCTTTCAAAAAGACTTATGTTATGATAATCTCTCCAATGATGATACTGTCCTCTGGTTAAGAATCCTGAACAATAGCTCAGTCTGTGGTGGCACTGAGCAAACATCGCTGAACGTGTCCTGCCTCAGGGAAACATCTGTTTTGACTTTCCTTTTAACATTTAATACCCCATTGCACAGTAACCATGGTGATTCTTTGCCCTTGTTACATTTGAACAACCCATGTAAAACCCCAGTTTATATTTGTAGTAATCTCCTAAGGCATCCGCACATGTAACCAGCACACTGCATTTGCTGTCAAACATTTTTAGCTGTATAGTAGTATGTGTAGCATTGGTTGCACAGAGGTCGGCACTATGGGCCTAGTGAGGATCCTCTCTCCTCCTGAGGTCCATTGAACACTGAAGATGATACTGTATCTTCTGCTTGTAGCATCCCAGCACAGGATGAAGTAAAGCACCACTTCAACACTTTGAAACACAATCAGGACTGCAGCTTCTGGAAGGACGAGAACGACATGTCACACAGATGAAAGGAAAATGAAAACGCTGAAAACTCACGGAACATATGGGAGAACCTGCTGCTTCAGCGCCTGCATGGATCTGTACTCAATGTGCGCTCGCTTTTGCCGAACCCACTCCGGCTCATCGGGGATCAGGAACGCCAAAACGATCTTAACTGTGATGAGCACATGCTGCCAAACCCAAAAGTAAAAATGTCAGGAGAACACACGCAGAATGATTTGACACTGGCCCTGTCTCCATTTTGCTTCTTACCTCTACAATTACTGCCACAAGCAAAATGTTTATACCGCTCATCTTGGTTTCTTGATACAATGCTTGTAGCTGCGGTGACAGAAGCAGCAGCCAGCAGTTGGACACAACAGAGACAAAACTCAGGACTTCGAAAGCTGTCTGAACACACATTCAACAAGACAATGAGATGAGCTGTTCACTGGTAACAGCTTAAGCGTGACACACCCGCTGTGCATTGTGCCTTATGCTGACCTGCCACACACCCAGGTCAGCCACAGGAGGGGTGAAGGGTTTGCAGAAGAGCTTGCACATCTTATAGGCGTCTGTTCGGATCTCCGTTATGTTGTTGATGAGCAGCAGCACGGCTGTCAGAGGGTACACACAGGAGAAAAGACTCAAATACCCAAACTGCACCAGGAGTTCGATGTACTCTGCAAACAGGCCCTGTGGAAAAACAAAGTTTCTGTCACAGACTGCCCAAATGTATTTGGTATTTATGCAGATTTTAGAAATTGTTAATAATGTACTGTATACGCACGGGGAACGCGGGAAGGCTCCCTTGGTTCCTAAATTTATCTTCGTCTGGGTCATCTTCAGTCTCCGCTCTGAGTGGGGCACTGATGAACCGGTCTACCAGGAAGGGTATGACCACCTCTGTCACCTGGTTCACAATCTGGGTCACTATCAGCAAAGAGGCCAGGCGCTACAGGTAGACACACACACAATGTGTGATTTTATGGTTGTTCTGTGCTTTTATTTTTTCATTTGGTCACATCATGGAAAGTCCATGAATTATTTTCAAGATTTCAAGGTTCTATTCTGGTTCTAGGTCTTTAAATAGTGACTGAATTGTGAAGTAATATTAAAAAGCAGATTGTTAATTGAACAGTAAAAACAATCATTTAGTGTCTTTTTGCAGCTGTGCTGACGCTTGACACAAAGAAAATAACACATCATCAGAGAAAACACAAACTTTCCTGAGACCAGGACTCAGCTGTTACCTTACGGAGTAAAGGCACATCCTGCTTGAAGAAGGCAATGTGGAAGAGCACAGCAAAGTTGTTGAAGAAGGTAAACTAGGAGAAGATACAAACAAGCTCAGTTAAAGAACTCATGAACTCTGATGGCTCTATAATGAGGTAATGCTCCGAAAACAGAGGAGTGGAACCAACCACCAAGATTTTGGCTGTTAGATGGTTTTCAAAGGCTGATTCTTCTCTGTGGTTCTCTAAAGACACACAACAACAGGTCCACCAGCATCAGCAACTAAACACTTCGCTAGTCCAGAATCCTGTTGTGGCGCCTCGTCTACCTCACTCACCGTATTCGGTCAGAGACTGAGCCACTGTCCTGTAAACGGTTGCTAGCATGTTTGTATAGACGATGTGAATCACTGAGGGCATGTAGAGCAAAGTCTGAGACACCAGGGAGTTCCAGTCTTTGTGTAGCTGTTGTATTCGGGCCTCCCCCCAGTAGAAACAGGTCATACCCAGCACCACCAGTCCTGAGGGAGACACAAGCAGACATCTAGACTTATATCTTCTTTTGAAATGAATCATTCACTAAGCAAAGAGAATTTATAGAATAAAAGACAACAGAATAACATGAACCAGGCGCTACCTAGAAACAGCCCCACCACTGGGACCGACACTAGTGCCATGCGTAGGTCTCTCTGCCATCCAGGAAAGAGTGGCTCCTTGCGTCCTGTCACTGGATTGACCCCGAGCTCACCGTGAAAACCAGGCCGAGGCTCCGCAAAGCGCTCTGTGAGGTTCAGGGTCCCCCAGCGGTAGGAGAGGGTGGAGCTCCGGCGCTTCCACAGCTCCATGACCACCGTGGACCAGATCATACTGAAAACAGCCTGGACCATGTGACCGCTGAACACCGACTGGGTCTCTTCATCAACACGTGAGCCCGAGACTGACTCCATCTCCTTCTGAGCTTCACCTGCGACAAGCAAGAAAGAAAATGCTGCTAATCACCATAACTCTAATGGATGAGAAGTGCATTGTGGGAGTGGGGATAGTATACATTAGATTTCAGAATTACACACTCAACATTCAAGCAAAATAGTGAACATATTGAACCAAAACATGACAATGTTGTTTGTGGTGTAAAGTAAGCCATTAAAAACTATTTACAAATTTCTAATTACTTTGCCCACGTGTAGAATTAGGCATGTGAGCAGTTCTCTCTAACACTGATGACTCCATTACAATCTGGATTACAATTGTTAAATGTTGACATAACATTGAGTTAATGTTGTACATACAAATACATGGGAAACAAACTCTGTTGTGTCGTAAAGGCATCACAGTGCATATATCTCCAGACCTACCTGAGTAGTAAGTGAGGGACAGCCCTAGGATTGCAGGTGGAAGCAGAGACCAGGTGTAGAAATCAAGGAAGCTGAAGTAGAAACCCACAGAGCTTCCAAAATACTCACTGACTGAATCTGGACAAAGCAGCAGACAGGGAAGACTGATCTGAGAACTGTGCAGAGTGTATGTGCATCTACCGGTAAATATGATGTTTACAAATAAACAAGAAATATCGCTGCAGTCCAGGGTTGCGTGTGTGTCAGGTGCGAATTACCACCCACCCAGCGGCTGACTCAGCTGATTCCCAGAGTACCAGGCTTTACCAAGAGCCTTCAGTTTGGCCGGGTTGTGGAGCGGAGTCATGTCCGCAATCACACCAGCTGACCTGAGCTTCTGCCCTGCAACAACACTGGGTTTTACACACAGCGCGATGGAACGACAGGCTGCCATGCATTTGCATGTGCAGTTATAAACGTGTAGACACATTCATTACACAGCACAAACGCTGTTCTAACAAACACCACTTCCTCCTGTTATAGCCAGCTGTTCAGCAGAAAAAGCAGAAAAGGAGGTTTTATTTTTTTCATAGTGAAGTAAGTAAAAGCTAGAATAATACCAGCCTTATCCTACAAAGTGGTGATCCTCAGCTGCTGTGGAGTGTGTGTGTGTGTGTGTGTGTGTTTGTGTGTGTGTGTGTGTGTGTGTGTGTGTGTGTGTGTGTGTGTGTCCTGAGGCATTCATTAAAAACACAAATCCTCACCCTCACTAGTTGGTTCTTCACATTACTCCAGCTTTAATTATTTGTCTCATCTCAGAAATATTTTCCCAGCATCCACATCATTGTCTCCTCCCTCAGCTGAAATCTGAGAATACTCACAGACGTTGTCTCTGCTTTTCAGTATGAAGCTGTCAGGCAGTCCGGGTACTTTCATGTCCTTCTGTGCGCGCATGTTTTCCAGCGCATACTTCACTATGTACTGTCGTTCCGCTAGCGTCAGGAACACCTCCATGTTGTCTATCCCACACATGAAGAGACATAATTACAAGAACAGAAGAATACAGTTCTTTTAAAAAAAGAAAACTCTTCGATGTTAGGCTTTTAAATACTAGGACACATATAGTAATGTGCAAAGGTTTGCTGCTGTTTTGAAGGCAAAAGGTGTTTCAGATTTCTCTTTTGTTCATTCATGTTTGATTTCACATTGTCTACACTCTCTTGAGTGTCAAGAGTGACTACAACTTGGACAGGGACACAAGACTAACCCAAAGTCCAGAGCAAAGTTGTCAAGGCAACGCTGGGCCCCAGACAGTAAAGATAAAAGAAACACCTGGAAACATGTGGCCAGTTAAGCTGTTACTAACGAGACGAGTTTGGGTTTTTTTTCTCTGTCTGTATGAATTTTGAGTAATTGAAGTCTCAGTGACTGGACGCTGTTATTGAAAATATTATTCACAGTTCCATAGAGAGACTAGGGAGGAGATTTGTAAAAAAAAAAGCAGATACTGTGCAAGGATTTAAAACAAGCACCTAGTAAACACTGAGATATTACATGTTTTGATGCACTGTTTCAAAGGATAAAGTGTTAAAACAGTAGCTTGCCTCTTTTTAGTTATTGATAACTACACTCAAAGCTGCTGTACTGTACCTGAATCTTTAAAGCTGTCTTTGTCATTATGGGAGAAAGACGCCATGTCCCCATTGAGGTATGGTTTGCAAAGACCCAACTCTTCAGTGCCTTGCAGTAACGTACAGCGTGGAGCGGAAACCACGGTTATGTCTCCGGTGGCATCCTCACCTGGGTGGGCCAGCAGGGCAGCGCCTGCAAAGAGTGGGCGAGAGGAGCGAGGACAGGTTTGAATGCCTTACTTTGTAACATGTGAACACAGAGCGGGGGGGGGGGGGGGGTTGTTTTAGAACGTTTGCGTGAGATGAAGGTGTAATTCTCAGGATGACAGATGACAAGTCTGGTGTGATTCACTGTGACGATGAAATCAACCAACCAAAAAGTGATAACAACATAACACTGAGCGTCATCAGCAAACACAGGATAGAGGAGGAGCCTGTTTTGTCGAAGGGGCGGACCCAAAAGTAAAGTACAGTCGACGCTATGCTGATTTAATTCATCCAATTTCTGGCCAAATATGCTAATAGCTCGCTGAATTCCTTCTACTTACTGGACGCTGTTTAGTTTTTCTGTTTTTTGTGTTGAAGTAAGACATACAATATAAAATTATTAATGTATTGTAGAATTAGTAAGATATTATTAAAATGTATTTCAACAGAATTAAAAATATTTTGTTTTATGTTTTGTGTTTCATTCTATGTGCACGTTATTATTTCATATAATGTATAATTTGGCTGTTTTTTGATTATTATTAATATTATTATAACAAGAGCCAAAATGTTTGGATCCCCCTCTCCGGTTCCCTGTCCTAAAAGTTCTAGACACACCCCAGTTTTTTCTGGGCTGTTTGGTAATAATCTGACAACAATCACACACAGTTAAAAATTGTTTGAATGTTAACATCAGATGTTTATGCCATTAACTTTAATTAGTGCTATTTTTATCACATATTCTGGCC
This sequence comes from Macropodus opercularis, assembly GCA_030770545.1. Taxonomy (NCBI): domain Eukaryota; kingdom Metazoa; phylum Chordata; class Actinopteri; order Anabantiformes; family Osphronemidae; genus Macropodus; species Macropodus opercularis. The sequence continues at coordinate 3,022,805 of CM061094.1, read as the reverse complement.
TGAGCCTATAATTCATTTACATCTGGGCAATTTAACTAAGTTTAATCTTGTTTCAACTGGCGTGTAAATGCAAATGACTTAGGCAAATGTTTATATGCTAGTCTTTCTAGACAACGACTCTTGTCTCCATTAGATCTCCTATTGGACAGGTCAAGTGAGAGAAATGCTCAGAAATGTTTCACCTTGTTATTTTTTTCAAGGTCGCAATCAATAAAGAGAGAAAATCTCCTGCAGCTCTTTACTGTCATTCGAGCCCATACCTCCATCTTTTTGAGGAGCTCCGATCAGTTTGATGAGCCACCTCTTTGTCTCAGGCCGAACCTTCGCGCCGAGCTTCACCAGAACCAAAGGCTCGACCTGTTCGGACACACAGCAGGGGCAGGTGACCTTCGTCCAGCCCAGGCCAGCGGTGGAAGCACTCTGTTTGCTTGGTAGCTTTCCTTCCACAGCCTTATCTTCTGGCTCCTGGACCTTTCCAGTGTTGCTGAAGCTGCTGCTGCCACCGGCTGCACCTTCACCTTCATCACCTCCTGCCTTACTCATGCTGAGACTGGGAAGACATGTTCAAAAAAAGGGTTTTAGTGCAATATCCAGGAACGTTTGTCCATTTAGCAAAACACTTGTCTCCCCATCATCCATCAAAAACGTCATAGATGATCAGAAAGTACCCACAGTAGAGCAAAATGTAAGCAGAATGTCTTTAACTTGGGTTTTCAATTTCCAGTCATGGTAACATTGTAACTTTATGGGAGGTCACAACCAGAAGTTTTCACTAAATTATATTGATAACTTGATGATGCCTTGCCAAGAAATTTGAACATACAGTAGATTTCATTTGTTTGTCTCAACAAATGTTACATTTGGTTTACTATCCAAGTAAATCAAAGTAAATACACTTGTTTATGCCACACTTGGTATTAAATGAATCTTTCTTTTAATCTTTGATCTGACAATAAGACAGTGAAGACTATGACTGCAAAGCTATTGGTATCCCAGTTAGCGTTCAGCACTGTGTAGGCTAACATTAAATGCTAGCATGCTAATGTAAACTTAGATGCATTTAATATAAAATATTTAACATATAATAATATTTAATATAACATTCCTTGAGCTTTGTTAGTTTTGTAAGCAGGAAGTCCTAACTGTGAAACATAGACTATTAATAAACCATCAGTTACATGTGTCAGTCATGCTGACAGTTAGGAATTTCATTTTTGCATTTTTGCATTTGCATGGCCAGCTACTATGTTATGTTATTTACTTCCAGGCATCATTTTCCAGAGATCTGTGTTGCACTGCTCTGTTAGTTTGAGTCACGCATTGCAGCCTTCAGACATGTAGTAGCTACAGTAACAGTAGCAGTTAGGCCTAACAGCCCACTTTAACGCTGCTTTGGCAACGTGAATATGCTGCTCACCAGCTGCAGACGCGCGTAAAGCTGTCAGAGACACGCAGCAGTTCACTTCCTGTTGTTCGAACGGGGAGTGACTGACATGTCAGGTGAAAGTAAGGATGAGTCACGAAATACAAAACCTGGCAGAGCGTTGATGATGAGGTTCTGGTCTCCAAGTCCTACAGCCGTCCTACAAACACACACACACACACATCAGCATCTTTTCCCTTCTCCTGGAAAAACACTCTTGCACCAGTACGCACACACTTACCCAGCCTCAGTGTGTGTGTGGTTCCTCCCAGCTTCTATGTATTATACTTAGGCGTGAGTGTGTTTAAGGCAGGAATGCGGAGAAACTTCCCAGAGGCTGCAGGGTGTGGAGGGTTGTTTGGTTTGAGACTCCTCCCTTCTGCCTGTTCACTGCTACTAGTGCTGCACCGCAGGGTCCTACTGCACCCAGGCCTGCACAGCAACACTGAAGTGGCTCCAACCCAGTGGCTAGCAGAGGGAACTGCGCCTCCCATTTGATTTAAATGCAACAACTAAAAGGAATCGGACAGAAGCTGCTTTACACCCAGCCGGGCTGAGGGCTAAACCAGGGCTAAACCCACATTCATGATGTCGTTTGTCTCTTCATCATTAAGATAACTGTGGTGATGAGGACAGTGTCAGTGGTGATGAGGCTGCCACAGTTGTGAGAGGTGTGGCTGAAGGTGAGGAGGCTGATGGGGCTATGAGAGCTAATACTACTGGTACTGGTTTAGATTTTCTTTTACAACTAGTAATAACGCATCATCATTTGAGCCGCCGTCACAGTTTGCTTGTCGTCGTACTGAACAGGTTCCATAAATCCGTAAGTCAGGGAATTAACCCGAACACCCCACACTTCTTAGCCTACCCAGTAATTCCATATATCTATTAAACTGCAGGACTAGTTTCAAAAGTCAAGGATTTGCATTAATGTGTCATCATCAATGGCTTTTTTTCTATCCTGATGAAAACAAGCACTTCCTGTATGATGTTAACCATGTACAACAATGTAAAAAATATATATACAGACGGAAACATATGCACATTTATTTACAAATATGTTTGCATTTGCATAGGCATTTAGAATCCCAAAATACAAAGTTATATTATAGTAAACACATTTAGGAAACGTTATTTCATCCTGCATTATTCACCTTATTTATATCTGTATATATAAACGTGTGTTACTCTAACAGTTGAAATGGTTTCGTATTGTCACAATCAACGTTATTACGATTAGCATCAACAAAATCATAGTCATTATTATGCTCACTGCCATTTTCTTCATGGTTCCAGACATGTACACGTATTTATTATTATTCTACACAAAAATCTGAATTCGTACTTCAGACATCAGAGGACTGTGGTGGTTTTAACTGGTAGGTGCTGTAGAAAACATGACACATTCTGGTGCACATTGGGTCTTAGCACAACAGTCTAAGCCCTGGTGAGACTTGAACATATTATGTGTTTTGGCTTAAGTTTAACCTCACAAAACTACTGTTGCATCGATATGTAAAAAAACAAGCAAATCATCTCACTGTATTATTATCGTTTTACTCTTTTTCACAAGTTGACATTTTGTAAAATAGATGTTACAGGTACATGCTATTTTACACAATAACAATGTATTTATATAAATATGACATAAGTGGGAGTCTTTGTTTAAAGTAGAAAGGCTGATACAAATGTTTGTGTCATACTGCAGCATCCTCAATGTTCTATCATTTATGAAAATAGTTTGGATGACCTTTGTTCTGCTCTAGTTATCAGTGCTGTTGCCTGGTGTTTAGAGGAGACACTTTGAGGATCCACCAGTCCTTGTCGAGACCTGCAGCAGCCCAGTCAGATGCTTCACAGATCGTCATCCTGAGGGGATCTGCAGGGCCAAACACACTAGGAGCGAGACAGGTGGGTCAACGACTCTTGTATCACCCTTTGACCTTTGACCCCGACAGCCCCACAGCAGGAAGCTCAACAGGCTGGCTTCATGACTTCAACTCTGTCACTCTGTCACCATGACAACAACAATCTATCACTAAGCTATCACTGAATCTTGATGCACTCACTCATACACCGACTCACTCACACACACACACACACACACACACACACAAACACACACACACACACACACACCATCTGCACTCTCTGACATAAAGCTGGGGCAATTTCAAGGATCTCCTCGTATGTACAAAGCATCTTACAAAATATCTTTTTACATCTTTGCTGTATCATTAAAGAATATAAAAAGAAAACAGAGAAAATATTACAACTGGCTTGCAAAAATAAATCTCCTCAGTTGCTCTGAACATTAAAAACTGTGCTTTTTTTTTTTTTGTTCCCAACTGTTAAAGACACCACATTAGGACTTTTGGAGGGAATTGTGTGTAGACTGAGCGTAGCAGAGCAGTAAAGAAGAGAGCTGTGAGGATAAATATAATAATAGTATTCAAGCAGCAGATCAGAGGAAGGCTAAAGACAGCTTTACCTGAGTTAGACCATCTGGTGAATTTAAGAATTCTCTAAAACGTACAGTAGTATCTACACACACACACACAGTCTGTCACGCGATCATTCCCTACTCTACTCCACTATTTTCCACATTCACCTACCTATCTCCCACTTCCTTTTCCTTCTCTTTCTCTCTGGGGGAAGCTACAATAGTGCAGTGTCTGTGTTTGTGCCCGTTTCTAAGCCGTGTGTTATGATGCTGTTGCAAATGTTTAGAAACCAGGAAAAAGAGCAGGTGTGTTGAGCCTTTTAAATTCATTCTATGATCATTACTATGAGTATGATCTACAGCTTCCTACAGTAATCCTTGAAATCAAACTACACCACAACAATCAAAAGACAAGTGTTTCATTCTCTTTATGTCTCACCACCCACATAAGATAAATATTATGATGCAGTTGACGTGCAGCGGTAATAGATGTGGATTTATTTATAAAAGTGGAACAGAGAGGAGACTGGTCGACACACAAGAAAACGTTGGTGTTGGCTGAAATCAAAAAGCAGGTAAATGTGAGTTATGGTGTGTATGGATTGATTAGTTGCAGTCGCCCAGGAGTCCTCAGAAGTAAATCATCCTCTGTGGTGGATGGCTGCAGAGTTTGAACTACGAGCATCAAGGTGGATGGACACTAAGTCCCATCAGCTGTTTCCGTTTCAGAATTTCTCATCAGGGATGACTGTGTTGAACGGGTAGTCCCAAAACGTGGTGGTGATTCCGAAACCTGAGAGAGGATGAGGGCAACCGTTACACGAGACAGATCAGGAACAGGCAATTAAAAAATTAAGACAATTAAACTTAAAACTATGCGTGTCCATCACCTGATCTCTGGTGCTCAAAGTGGTGTTTTACATGGTAGGCCTTCAGGCTGTACAAATACGAGCCTCTCTTTGGTGAGCCGTAGTGACAGTAGTAGTGGATCATGTCATACACAACGTAGCCGCACAGTCCCCCAACAAACACAGACATGCCAATAATCTCTGGGAGGGTGTGCTGGAGGATCACGTAAAAGCTCCCCACCACTAAGGAAGCCAGGCCGGGAGGGAAGACCAGGCGAGAACCGTCAAATGGAGACTGTGGAAAAAAGAACTGCTATCACCCTCGCTGGCGCTGTAGACGTAACAGGTAACGACTTCATTTCATGTTGACTTAATGCTTTATTTGCGTTTATTAGTAGGTGTGTTTGTACCTTGTGATGCTGCCCGTGCAGCAGGAAGTGCAGCGTGATGAGGTAGTAATTATGAGCTGGTGGTTTCATGTGAAAGACAAAGCGATGGATGCAGTACTCAATGAACGTCCACAAGAACCAGCCCATCAGAAATAACACTGGGAAAATGTACGTATGGACTGGGACAGAGATGTCTGGGAACGCACATGCAGACACGAACGTGAGAGTGTGTTTATGAAACATGATGGATGAAAGCAAAAAGGCAGCCTTGAGCGTGTATCACACACAAAAAGCCGTGTACCTGAAGTTAGAGCTATCCTGGTGGGGCCTTCTGACAAGGTGGTGTAGCAATACCAACAGAAATAAAACACAACTGGAAGCCACACCACTGGTACCCAGTACCTGTAGGAAGGAACCATTCCCACATTTAAACAAAACGACAACGAATAACTTTCCCCAACTGCTGCCCAGCGCTTTAAGAAAATAATCTCACTCTCACTTTACCCTGTGATTCAGTATTATCATGAGTATATAAAATTACTTACCAAGACGTCTTGGTGCCGGCCTCCAAGAGAGGGTTTCCAAACAGTCTGATTGGGCGGTCGACTGGCTGGTGAACCCACGCGTCATATTTCTCTCTGAGGTGGCCCACCTGCCAGGCCAGGGGCTTCCCCCAGTCCACCAAATCCTGCAGAGGCACAAACAGAAAGAAGTAAGTGTTATTCACAACACTCGCATAGCACTGGAGAAAGTGTAGTTTGAGCACGAGGAGAGAAGCCTTCAGTCTCCATCAGGAGGCAGCAGAGAGTTAAAAACGGTGTCTGGTCAAACCAGGAGGTGTGTGTGCAGGTTCATTCAGTCTACCTGCTGCCAGCAATAAGGGACGGGCCCACAAACATCTGACTTTTAGACTTTGAGCTCATTTACAACTTCTTTATAAGCTCCTCATGCTCACAGCCCTACGTGTGGCACATGTCACCAAGACACGTGTTTTAGGGAATACTTGAAGCTATTGATTTGATTTTATACAACTTTTTGTCATCAGGTTCATGCAGCATTTCTCTTCTATGTGTTACATGAAATGTGAATATGTAATTTAGATATAAGAAGAATATGTCTAATTCGGCTTTGAATTTAAGTCATAATGCATAGTTGAAATTAGCAAGTAGAAATCAACACCTGAAGGTGTAGAGTAAACTTTTCCTATATGTACAATGAGAGTAATGTTGCGATAAAAATATAGTTTTGAAATAAATAACCATTAAAGTACAATAAGCTCATTCTGAGGAATCCTCTTCTGACAGGTAAAGTAGGAAACACAAATACATAAAAACATAAACACATAAAAACAGGTATAAGTAAAATGACACGACTAGTAGAAGAACTTCCCCATGTGTGTTGATACGTGTCCCGTCTTCATAGAAAATGTCCTTTAGGTAAGCTTTAATTACAAAATCCCATTTATGACCAGGGTAATCACATGGACATGTTTAATTCGCTGATGCCTGGCAACAGACATCAGGCTGGTTGACTTAATCAGGACCTGGTATGCTGACACAACTGTGAGACGGGGGGGAATAACCTGATGACTGTTCACCCTGCATCTACACACACGCGTGTGTGTGTGTGTGTGTGTGTGTGCGTGCGCGCGTCAGCTAATACCAAACACACCTTGTCCAGGTCCACGGAGCTGCAGAGCTTGTACGGGTCGTCCTTGTCCTCCTCATGGACCTTCGTTGTCTTCCCTTCTGTCTGTTTGCTGTCCTCCCTCCTCTCTCTCAGAGTCTGCAGAAACACGTCAAACGTAGTCATGAATAACAACACACACACAGGCGGACCCCTTTTTTAATTGTGTTTGGAATGAGTCAGCCTAGCTGCCCTTTGCTTTTCTTGGTTGAATGCAGTTTCCTTATCACCATCATACTGTGCTTCACGTACAACTGAAAACCAAACCACTCAATGCACAAACAACCTGGAATAAGCTGAAAACGAAATCTCTGGTGTACTGAGCAGCATACACAGAACCACCAACAGCTTCTACAGAGCACAGGTGGATTGAGTTACTGATCCTCACGTGCTGAACACTAATGCGATCCACAGAAAATCAAATCAGCAGTAAAAGTTGTAGGTTGGCAGTATTACAGACTGTGGTGGCGATTCTCCTAATGATGCATTAAACCTGTCAATCCCAGTACACGTATCATAAAATGACTAAATAAACTGTTTTTTATCTGTCACCAGTGTGATTATCTGTTTACATTTGTCAGGCCACAAGGTGTGGCAGATACAAAGTGTAAACAGTACGGATGGACAGGACTACTGTGTATATTTCATACTGCATTTATTTTTACACCCCATTTAAAATATTGTTGTCCTGCTTCTTTTCATCTGTTACACTCTTTGGTGTCACATAGGTCGTTATTATTTCCCCTCTCTCTGTTGTCAGCTGCTGCTTCATCCTCTTGAGTCAACTCACGTCAGTGAGGTGAAATATTTATCAGCTGGTTTGGTTGAGACGCACGCACACACAAACGCTCGCACACAGAGGTCCCCTATGGTTCGTTACCAACATCACCTTGGCAATTCAACACCTACAGAGGCAACGCTACACCCTCCATCATGACCCTGCGTTAACACCTACCGTAGCTCATCATAAAATGTTGTAAGACTGTAATGATGATTATAATAATTTGTCCATTATGTGTTCTGTGGCTTTTAATTCATAACAATTAGCATTTATACATGGCTGTACAAAGTTATTTGGACAGAACCGATAGACGGATACAGAAAAGTGCAAAAGACAAGACAACGACAACCTTTAAGTCAAAATCAATCAATACCAACGTGTCATTTGCTTAGTGTGGTTACGGGTGATGCTTTACTGTACATGTCAATGAACATCTGATAACAAACCCATGACATGAACACAAACGAGTACTATCAGCCCAGAAACACTTTCTTTTGTTCTCACTCTCAGATTCTTAAGTCAAACACACACACACACACCAAAACAAGCAGCACGGTAGCTGTGTGCTGGTGAAAACAATAGCAGCCGCACCTTCAGGATCACAAGTAGCCAAAACCTACGTGTTACCTGTCAGTAATGTGTGACCTGTTTTATTTATGTAGCTCTGAGCCGCCGATCGGCCGCTGACACCAGTAATCACACCACTGGGTTCTCAGCTCAATGCGAGTTTGTATTTGGAATTCAGTAGCACATGGTGTGGTAGTGATGAGTGACATAGCCAGAGTCCTGTCAGCAGTTCCTATTACAAAATGCAGATCAAATTAAAAAATGAAGGTAATAAATCCACAGTAACTAGGAAAAGCACTAACCTATGGTAGTGTTTAATCTATCACATTGTAACTTATATGACTGTAGTCTGCAGACGCATATAAGCACATAGAAATCTTCACAATATGCCATAAGCATAAGTTAGACCAGACTAGTATTATGTATTGAATGGTTTCAACAGATTCCAAAACTTTATTGAAACATAAATAATGTCGTTTACGTTAACCTCTTGACAGTATCATAAGATCATGTGCTTACTGAGCCGACACTAACTAGAAATGCTCGCATACTTTACAGTATGTTTACGCCACGGTCCATGTCTTCGCTACATGGATAATGCACATTCGTCACAATGCTGCCTTGCCAAATATGCACAAACCTTCACATACCGCTTAAAAGTACATCTTGAAGTTTGCCCGCTGTTGCACAACACAGTCATCATGAAGCAAACCATCCCAGCTGAGCAACACAGAGGATTAACTCTCTGAAGAGCTGGCAATGAAAACAGACATGTAACTATGTCCTGACATCACATCGCTCATATTTACCCGCCAGTACGAGAAAGGGATGCATTTTAGTTTATATTATTCAAAATCCGTATCGTTCTGGTGGTAATAATAATTGATACAATACTGGTCAGTGGTTGAATGACATTTCGAACTTCTGCTATTGTCAGCAGTCAGTGACATATGACAGCAATTAATGAAATGAGTTGTTCACAATAAGAATCACACAAAACAATCCTCCAAATGCCATTGAATGAATGAATGAATGCAGCTTTATGGCTGGGGAAGCCACCCTACATCCCAGCCCAATGCGCCACCCTTTGAGCCACTACACTGGCTTAATTGAAAGCCATCTGTGGAAACATACACTGTGTCATGGATCAAATGTGACATACATTTCATCAGTATTCAGAGCATTTCATTCCAATCTATCAAGTCTATAATGCAAAACATCTCCCACACGTGTGCTGTAATAATAACTAGGTAATTTCCAGCTGGTAGGCAGGTAGATGACATCTGAAACTACCAATATTTGCCTGTGCATTTGTGTGTTTGTTTGCTGATGACGTAATTCATGCTAAAGCCAAAACCAAGTGTGTCCGCAGGTTCTGAGAAGAGCAGAAGGCCAACAAAGCTAAAAGAGGGTCAGTGTTCTGTCACATAGGTCACGGAGTAGAGAGCGTTCAACATGAAGTGCAAAGCCTCTATTGTGTTGTGATGTGAAGTGAAGTGAAGTGAACTACAGTGTATACTCAAATACATACATGGCGAAAAGAGGAGTCACATAATAAATCACTCATTAAAAATACACGTACTGTTGTGAAGCACATCAGGTCTTTAGTCCAATATTTTTAACCATCGTAGTTACATTTGGTAATTAGACAATAAATGCAAAGCACAGCATAGCTGAGACTGATAATCATAATAATGATCAAAACATCAGGGGACCACCATGATTCAAAATTATGTTCTTACAGTATGTGACTAACCAGACAGACAAAAGTGTGTTTTTAGGATAGGATTAATTGTGTTATAACACAAATAATGAATTATTCATCAAAAATGAAACGTGCAGGAGTGACACAGCACAGATCCAAGTGAGACGGGTTTCATGTGTATTTAAGCTTAAGAGAAAAATGCACTTTACAAGTACAGTAGGTTCAGAGTGAGAGGTTAAAAGGTTAAAGGTTGTGACTGTGATTAAAGGGTCAATAAAGAAGTGTCTCAAGTAAATGATAAATCAGTCTTTATGAAACCGAGCAGATCTTCTCCAGGCCTAACAGAAGTCCTGTGAGTTTACAACCAATAAAAAGTTCAATTGACTGTGGTCACTTTGATATTCACATGTTGAGTCTCAACAAATTAGCAACTTTGTTTGACTTTGATATTCACACTTTGAGTCTCAACAAATTAGCAACTTTGTTTGACTTTGTTTTACATTAATTGTCACTACGTTGACATAAACTATAATCTACATCAGTTCTAATAAAGTTGTTAACTGTAAAAATGTGCTTGAATATGTGATGCAAACTTTAACAATTCATCTGATCTAATTCATCGATTCCTAACCAAAGTGGTGGTTTAACTAAACAACACTTCTTATTGGTGAATAATTATTATTATTGCTTTATTATTATTATTATTATTACTTTACATTTACACATAGGTTAGCAACAGCAGAGAGGAAAAAGTCCCTCTAACGGAAGAAACCTCCAGCAGAACCAGGCTCAGGGTGAGTGGCCATCTGCCTCGACCGGCTGGGGTGAGTGGATAGCGGAAAGAACAACAGGCTCAAAAGAGCAACACATAACAACACGTCTACAAATGTCTGAAAGGAGGAGGATCCTTCTTTTCGGGTAAAAAGATGTGAGGTCACCACATTCAGGTTGCGGAGCTCTGCTCAGCTGGAGAGACCTGACAACCTTTCACCACCCTTTTTAAAATCACCAGGGAGAGAAGAGATTGATGGTATTTCTACTTCTGTAATGGTTTGACCACTAAGGCTTAAATATGGCTAAAGCTTAACTAAAACAGTTGTAATCTGCATGTTGAGATAAACTAAAAACATGTCAGTCTAAGCAATAAAAGCCTTCTAAAGAATCTGCCATATGCTGTTTATGATGCATTTAACACATTATTCAGACAGATTACTTTAACTGGCGTTAGGACTGTGTATTTATTAATCTGTTTGTTCACTGGAAAACCGCCACAGTGTTCGTTGAACTCTAACCAGGAGTAATCAACACAGCACCAACCTAAGTGAGTGCTTTCCTTTATTGCTATACAACTTCATCTTTGAACAAGCATAAAACTGTGCCGTTCGGCTTTGGTGGGTGTACAGGTCTAATGATGCAGCAACATTATTTCTTACATTCACATTATCAAAGACATGAGTAACCTCTTAGTAAAATATCAAAACTGTGTTTTTTTTAGTTTGGTATCACGTGTGTGAAACATTTACTTGATCCGCTTCTTTCTGCTGCTCTCTGTTACAAACTAAAACCTCAACAAACATTTTGGTCTGGTTTGAAATCTTTAAATACAGAACGAAACAGTACATACATCAGGTGTTCTGCTCACTCAAATTCCGTGATAACTGTGGTTTTGTGGTGTAGAACAACGTCAGCGAGCCGTATCTACCCCAACGCCACTGATTCCACCGAGAACACGCAGGTCTCCAGCTAAACAGACACTGCTGAACTGCTTAATACTGAAGCCACAGCCTCGTGCTTGACTGAGTGTGGACGAGGCGGACAAATAAAAGAATCAGCACCATGAGGCCTTTTACTGAAGTCTAAGCAGTGACACAAGAGTACTCCATCACAAGAAATTAATTTACAGGTATATGTAATATTATATTAACATTTTAGAGTGAAGGTATTCAAATGTTATGTAAAATGTGCTAGTTAAATCAATATAAATGAATTTTTTAACCATGGGAGTCTGTGAAATCTTATTGGTAGCTGGCACAAATTGATCAGAAACAATTAAGATTTGAAAAAAATATTTTGACGACTGAAGAAAATGTACTTTTTAGTCAGCATCCTAGGGAAGATTTCCCTCCGTGTTGTGTTTTGACAAAATTTCACAAAGCCCACTTTTAGAAATGTCAACATTTGCTAAACTGCAGTAAAAATGAATGTGTGTGATTTGTTCGGAAACTTGAAACATTTTCATTGTTTTGAGGCGATAAGCCATAAGTCGGATGCCTTCCTCTCTGACTCACGCTACTTTCCATCTCACTCCTCTGCCTACAAAACATTTTGTTCTTCTAAATGCTCACATGTGGTTAATAAGAGGGTTGAGGAAGATAATGAACAGGAGGTGCATTTTCTAGTTGTTAAGTAAACACTGAAAGCTGGAAGGCGGTGTAGTAACTTAATAGTTGCCTTTCATCTGTGTTTCTGTTGACTCAGGAGTGCCTGTGTACACGGAGCCTGCAGCTCAGACAATGAGTGACACAACTTCACTACTGACGTTACTCTCACCCTATGTCAGGAATTACAACTATACGCTTGCTGTAAATTGGGATTCAAATCTGAAAAAAAAAAAAAAAATCTGAAGATGGTTTTTTAAAGTTGATACCACGTTTCGGAATCAGTGAATAGAAAGTAAATGTTAATGCCTGAAACTGACAAATCAGCTCAAAGGTGCTTTGTTAAAAGACAGAGTGGCGACCAAATAATCTCATGTTACTGGGGAGAACAAGCTTCACAAACGCAACATAAGAGGGCTCTGTCCTAGAAGAAGGAGAAATATAATAAAATGAGAGACAGCAAACAAAGGGGGCGTTATAGTTGAGTGGTGATGTGCCCTGGTACCAACAAAACACAGAAACTACACCCAGCCTCTGTTGAGGAGGACGGAGGAGGATGCTGGGACAGCGGTGGGGGGTGGGGATGGAGTGAAATCAATGTGAAGGGAAATAAAACACACTTTGAGGGCAGCGGGGCACTGACAACATGGGATGTAACAATTTCAATTACCCTGATGAAACCGAAGTGATGCTTCAACAGTTAATTACAAATAAAAACATTGCAGATTAAGGCAAATGGAAACTACAACACAAACGCTAACCTGTACCACAGGTCTATACATAAAAAAACTTCCAGACAGGCTGGGACTGAAGGTTACTGCCTGCACTACACTCCAAAGAAGTTTTCAGGAACTTCAACTGCATCAAGCTTTCTACTGGCTCAACCACCAACTTCTGGGGCTTCTGCTGTCAGAAATAATAAATTGAACTGTAATCACATCTGGCTTATCTGACAATCACATCAATCACGATCAAGTAGTTAATTTGTGTATATTAAAATTTGAGGAATTTCAATTCACAAAACTCAAGGTCAACAGTTTCCCAACTGCAAAGCCATTTTTATTTCTATTTTTATGTCAAACACTATTTCATAATCTCATAAGCCCACATTTGTTCAATAAACATAAACAAACTTTAGTCAAAGAAATGACGTAATATTAAAATTCATGGAAGCAATACGTGGCATATAACTTCAGATGATGAATGAGTAATCGGTTGTATTCTATGAAATAAAAACAATATTGCAACTGCGACTTACTCGATGCTCCTCATTTGTATTGTTCCACAAACTCATGCAACAAATACGACACAGTTCAATGAAACGGAAGCTCTTCTTTCCAGCAGGTCAGGCCTGTATGTTATAATGACACATCTGATCACATTTATTTTGTATGTACTGTATTTAATGTTGCTCAGTTCTCTCGGTTTAAACCTCTTTAAACATGTATTTCCGCTTTAGCCGGTTCAGTGTAATAAAGCTCCCATACAGACTTTTGGTGGCACACTTTATTTGACCTAAATATCATTTTTAGTGAAACCAGAGAAAGCTGAAGTTTGCTGGTGCCTGTAAATCATCTCAGACTAACGTCCTGTTTTGTGTTTACAGCTCAACTAGGATTTGTGGGGCTGAAGTCACTCTAAGTCAACCCTAAATAAAGTGAATCATCAGCGACACACTGCTGCTGTCTCTGAGATTAACCGTGTTAAAAACTTTAACGTACAGTAGTTGCAGGCAGTTACCAGAGTCATGGAACCAAACTCCTGCAAACAACTGAGGGGGAGAGAAATCACTGTCAGAACCCAACTGATGAATTCTTTGACATGTGTTATAGACTATAGAAAGTATAACAAAGTGAACCTCCGCCTACGGTATCTTTACTCCACTCATGATACTGAACTGTTGCTGTGGGAGACTAATGAGTTGCAAAATGTTTTTTTCCACTACTTCCTTGATAAACATTTGTTTAACCGTTGACATGAAAACATTAATTGTCAAAATGCCAGATTAAATCATGAATGAGTCATTATTGGCAAGACAGAAAAACCTTCAAGGGGGATGAGGCACTGTAATCTCTTCATCACCAGGTAATCACTAACCATGGATTTATAGGTTTACCTTATTGAAAATGTTACTTTGGGTTTATTTGAGCTGTAATAACAGCGTGAACATTGTTTTATTCCACTGCTATTATACAATTAGTAGATGATAATATATTTGGATCAGGTACAACTGAAAATCCTATCTAAAGATAAGTCTGTTTCCTAATTTCTTTCTGGATAATAACCCTTGTTAAGTAACTTTAATAAGCACCTCCTACCTGATGTGTATGTAATAATAACTGCTGCACCTAAGGCTGCATGTTGCTTTATTATTTACTGTAAGTACCTGTAGCTCAAATGCTGGGGGTGTTGGTGGGACAGCAGGGAAGTGTGACTGGTGTTTTCAGTGCTGAAGAGGAAACACAAACTACTCTAGCTCCTCACACGGAACACACGTGTCCACTATACCTGACCAATATGTCAGAGAAGGGCGAGGCTGTGTGGCCTGAGGCTGTGGTGAAAATAAGGCCGTTATATCTACCATTATCGAGATTACGTAAAATAGTTGTGCAACCCAACATGCCAACGACTGGTCCTTGTGACGGCTGTGTGTTTGCAAGGGTGTGTCTGTGGCAGTTAAAAATCACTAACACCGTGAGCAGTTCAATAACCCTGAAGGACAATGAACTCTGACTACACACACACACACACACAGATCAATCACACATCTGACCTAAAATCAAAATGAAGGTAGTTTCTTCATTAACCCAGAAGTTTTTAATAACCATTAACACGTTTTCTTCTCATCTAGGCTTCAAAGCCAATCAGGAAACTTTTAACCACCATCTCCACGTGTCAGCGTTCAGTCCTGAGCTTTTATTAAAACACTGTGAGGTGTTGAGAAATGTGGCGACAGGCGTTAAAATGATGTGTGACAGAAGTACTAAACGCCAAAAAGGCTTGTTCATTTGTTACACATGAATCAATGTTCTCTGCCTGTCAGATTCCATGCTGATGACATCATGGTTAGGAAAGAGGACGACATGACAGTGTGTTAAGGTTGAACACTCTCACAGCTCACAATCAGCCAGATGAGGGAGAGATTAAAGCAGACACACCTGTTCGTTCCTGTGAAATCCGAGACAGGGCGCAATCACATCTTCACACGTTAGTCTCCTCGCTGCGTCGTCTCCAGATACTAAACATGTCACAAAAAAAGCTACACACTCACAGATGAGGTTAAACAAAACCTCCTGGACTTCACCTGATAACAGAGGACTCTATTGTATGTTACATGATGAGTAACCGATCAAACTCAAATAAAGTTCTGTACTGAGGATATGTTTGTAGACCGACACCTGAAACTAAAAACTAAAGGGATCTTTCCACTTTTCATTGTACTTTACGTAACAGTGAAACTGTCCGTGTTAAAAAGCTATTGTTAGGCTACTGTCCTGTATAAACAAACTATTGTACACCATGGTTGCGTGACTTTGTTGTCTCCATCACTAGGCTTCCAACATGTAATTTGACTTTACCTGTCCTCAAATGCCTCCCTGCTCGCTGTGTTAATAATAATATTTCTTCAGAAAAGAAATTAATTATGCACAAGGGAACTGAAATTGCGTTAATGCGGAGTCATTTCCGGATTAATGTTCTGGCCTAATAAACACATTACCAGAGAATTTTGTAACTAACCAAAGATACTGTTGCTTTCTGTCCTTAGCCATCATAAAGGTTTGCATAGGACCGTACACACACAAGCGTAGCTCAGGAATCCTCTTTGTTAACACTCTTCTTTCCTGCTGAAGGTCAGACCACAATGCTGTGTGAACCCACACTCTTGCACATGGTAGACGACACAATGTAAACAGTATGTCAGGTACAGATTAGAAGCACGCCATGGGTCTGACTGTCGGCTCCTTCAACCCACCGATGAGCCTCTGATCACACGGGTCCTGTCCCAGCAGAGAGGACCTTTCTATTGTGAAGTGCACCAAGAGAACATGGCCAATGAAACTGTCGAGTCATAAGTGAGTGATGATGACATACGTGCTTGTGTGAAAATAGCATTCACTCGCCACCCCACTAACTAAAAGAACTTGTCAAACCTGAATAACAAAGACCCAAGACTGCAGGCTTGCTGTCTCTGCGCCTGACAGAAAAAGAACGCTTTCATCTACACTGGTCTCCCCCGGAGGATCCTTAACATGCACAAGTTGATTTGTTTCATTATTTCACTATTTCAAAAAGGCAAATAAATGACGTGAATTAATGATGAACTCTACAGTACAAACATTAACATTACAGCTTATAACAAGAAATAATAATCATTTTTACTGCACTGACATGCAGCATTTATTGCAGATTAGTGTGTGACATGGTTTTTGTAGTCTGTGCTCTCCCAGTCAATAACAGGTACAGCTGTCAATCTAAAACGACGTACTTCTTGATTTGTCCGTCTGGCATAAAAGGTATTTATTGACGAGCGCCAAGCTGCACCATGTGAAAAATATTCACACCATCAACAGGAAACATCACTATCTGGCTTTTTGTTCCATCTTCGGGTGTGTCTGTGAATCTTGTCAGTTTTTTTTTTTCACACCTGCGATAACACACCCCTGAGAGTGTGTCTGTTGGTTTCCCCCTGAGCTATACGCCAAGTCATTACATCCACAAATAATGTATCTATGCAGCTTCTCAAAGACTGGTGTTGTACTATTATATAAATCACACAAAGATAGACTCAGAATTGTATATTATTATAAAAATATTGCCAACGTGGAGGGATTTGACCGCATTCCTTCTTACAGATCAGCATTAACAGATCAGGGATGTTGATGACCTACGATACAGAAGCTTCCCTCTTCTCTTAAACCATTTCTATAAGATTAAGGTTGGGATTCTGACTCTGCGATTACAAAACCTCACATTTCTTCTGTAGTATTGTTTGGCTGTATCTACTGTATGAGCTTGATTCTGCTAATTGACATTTTCTTGTAATAGTCCCTTGATCGGATCTGATTGCTCTTTCAGTGATGCCATTCCAGAGGCAGCAAACAGGCTCTAACCTTGACGCTGCCACCACATTTCACATATGGCATGAGGTGCCATATTCTGCTGGAATGGAAAGAAAAGCTAAATAAAAGTTACCACATCAGCAGGGTTTGGCATCACTCCTCTGAGACCTAAACGTTTAGCTCCTTCTTAGCATATGTTGCTATCTCCATCACCCCTGAACACCCATCCAGTATCTTTTTCCCAGATGTTACCATGGTGAGGAGCCACCTGAGGCCTGTATCTGAGCACTAATTGCTAACTCACTGGTCTCTATGGCAGTAAAAGTAAACATTGTGTAGGGTAATGGATCTCTGCAGTGATAAACTCAGCAGCTCTCAAGAATAGTAAAAGACGTAGATCACCCCAACAAACTGACACACACACACACACAGATACACTACTCTTCTTCACTCACCGGCAGGGACAGACTCATCAATTAATAACCACATTTTATGGGTATTCACAGGTGGCATTTAACAGTTGTTAAGTAAACTTAACACAAAGTCCTTCTACAACCCCTTCACGTCGCTTCGCCCCCTCGTCCTCCCCACGTCCTCTGATGAAAGACAATCACATCATTGAGCACAGAATGATCCATGCAGCTGAAAGTCTGCATTCCAGTCCTCCACCAGTCAGACCCGGCCGCACTCCAACATTCCATCCCCAAAATGTACCAACACCCACCATTAGAAGCTTCTTTTGATCTACTCTGTACTCTAATCTACCAGTTTCCTTTTACGTATTATTTTCATTCACACTCTACAAACGCTTCCCATTTCCCTGCTTATGCCGTCGAAAACCTTTCCTCTTCCCTCATATATGTTCCCATTGTGCTGAGCTCGTCCATAGTAACGCTGTTGTTCATTCATTCATTCATTCACTAATTTGTGACTCTGGTCATGTATGCGTAACAATACGTGTACTATCCTCTCGAGTTCATGGCTATGTTTGCACCACATTGTCGTCTGCATTAGGGTACAAATATGACTCCCTGTGCCCTTCGCCCATTATCAAGTTATTTACATTCCCAGTCCATGTATAGAAAGAGGTCCAGTGACGCCAAAAACCTACAAGTATGTCAAGGAGTACTGAGAAGAATATTCCACATCCTTGTCTAAATGCTTTTTTGGCAAGATTCCGACTAAACAAGGTGATAGAAGCACATAGCAAAAAGAAAGTGGTTAATGTCTAATGCAGTTTAGTTTTTCAGATCACGTTTCCTGAAAGACCCTACATGAAAATTTTTGACCATAGGATCAATATGCCAAAATGCAACGCTGAGGTGTCTACAGATAACATTTCTACCAGATATTTCTAGTTTCCTGATTTATATAAAACAAAAACAAAACTACTTTACACATAAATATGACAGGTCCACTGACCAGCCTGTAACGTCTTCTGTGGCCTGGTCAATTCTAGGAAAATGGCCCTGATGAGGAGATAATGATGTCATCAGGGTTACCTCAGTGTGTCCATGGAGATGATAGAAAACCACTGTTGCAAACTTGGGTGTAAGAAGAAACAAGTGTGTACTTTACCAGGTAGGGAGGCTCTAACGGAGAGATATTATCTTCATGGAAAATGTAGGCCGCAGCATTTTTCTTTAATACAATTTTTTTAATTCGGATGTTGTGGTTTCATGTGACGCCCCTTTATAAAATTGACAGGTTTGCAACTGAACAGATTACAGGATGCACCGCAGCTTTAACACATTTCTATACTTTCTACACTACTACTATTTTGAGTATTATCCGTATTATCACACATACTGGCGCATGAAAGTTAAATTAGCTCTATTCCCTTCATACACCGACATTAATATCATCTAATTCAAAACTTTCTCAAAACTATGTGGGTTTAAAAAATATTGACACTATAATGAATCGTAACTTTAATCTTAACTGATCTTAACTAATGTTCACCAATCCATTGGGTATGACGCTGTGTTCTGCGCTGATGAATTCCACTTGACCAAAGGTGGATGTTTTGGTTTAGTGCACACAGTGTTTATATAGCTGCTCCCAGCTCTCTTTAGAACAAATGCTCCATAATGTATATTAAAAGTAAAGGACATAAGTGTCACCTTGGAATATACTGGTCACCTTTCACCCAATGACGGCTGGGATAGGCTCCAGCACCACAGTGATCTTTACAAAGGAAAAACAGATTAGACGATGGCCGATGGATGGATGGACAAAAGTGAAAGAAAGTGAAAGTGATTTAAGGGATACATTTCAGCTGGTCACTTGAGAACATACTGTGCCAAATTCCAGGCCTACACTTCCATCGTGGAAAACCGGTCAGGTTCTGAGTAGAAACAATCAGCATCTATTGCAAACCAGTTTAATTTGTTGACGGTGTAAGCAGCACCTCTGTTTGATTGTAAATTTACTGCCAAATGCATTCGTCCTCCCACACGCTAAAACGCTAAAGTCTCACACTACTACAGAACCGAGGATCAGTTCCAGCAATTACTACTGTAGATGAAAATAAGTGATCATTAAGAAAAGTGTACTTTACATTCAGCTTCCCCGACTAAGCAGGTGAGAACATCCAAGCTTGCAGTCCAAAAAGGTACTGCTACAAAGGTTTTGGTGATGCATACTTGATTATTACAAATTACGGTGTCCAGCAATATATTACATGAAAGAAAAACTAGTTTCCAAAGAAAACCGAAACTACTTTCATAGCTTTTAAATCAGAGTAAATAAATAATTCAGACACATATTAATATCAAGTGAGTAAAAGCCATCAGAAACTGTCAGAAAGCAGTCGGCAAGAAAAAGGCTGCATCTATGACATATCATAGATGATTTTGTATTATTTATTTATATATTCCTATAATTTATTTTAACTTTAGCATTGTTGCATTTCAAAGCAAAAAGAAAACTAGCAGTTCATTGAATTTTAGGAATTCATTGTTAAAACGTGTGTCCCTAAATGAAAAATTATAAAAAGGGGTTATTTATCCAAACACAATCAAATTTCTGTGAAAGTTTTCATTCATCCAGGTCATGTTTACCTCAAAAGGTTCTGATCAGTGGCAGCCAGACTCTTCTTGAAACATCTAAACAGAACCTTTGGGATAACGGAATCAATTTCTATGCAATGTTTACACTCAAATATTACATGTATAATATCAACTTCGCTGAATATATATAGTAAATAATAAGTAAACTACATTTATAGCCGTTGAAGATCAATCCGTGCTCGTGTTGCACACATATAAAGACTTTTGGCACAACAACAAATAAGGTTGTGGCTAGATAAGTAGATAAAATATTCCTTCTTAAGTACTGCTCAAACGTATGTGAGATCAGCTCGTTTTACAAGATTCCTCAAACTGTCTGAGTTTCGGAACTGCATAGTTAGTGAGTGATGCCACTTACCTCACGAACAATCATAGGTTTACAGATTGCGTTGTTTTGTCGAGGCCCATTTCTCAGTGTGGCCTGTCATAACTTTACGTTTTGGAACTTTGATACCAAGAGCAAACCCAGTCTGTTTAACAGTCGATCGGAAAACTAATGCGTTTAACCAAAAGAGTTTTATGATATATAACTTGTGTTGAAAGAATCAGCTGTACAGAGAAGGTGTGCTCATATGTAATTATGTGTACTATACAAACAAACAAATTAAGGTTTGGTGCCTCGTTGCCTGGGCCTGTAGGAGCAGTAACGCAGTGAGGCTACAGTACAGTAGTTTAAAAGGCACATTTGGGCTCCTGTCTGTTTTAAACCTGTGAGCCCCTCCTTACGCTCGCTAACTGACCTTTCTGTCCCACTGTCTCAATGTTTGTACATCCTGCTTGTGTACTGGTATTTGCCTGCTGAATGAAAATCCCATTAAAAACCATCAGGGCAATGATTAAATAACGAAAGATGGATCATGTATGACATTTCCAGTTAGTGGAAGGTGCCTAAGTGACTGGAGCAAAGGAAAAGAGACAACAAGCATTATCCTCCATACCAGCAGGACAAACTATGCACGACAAATTTTTCATGAACTGTTGACTGAGTCCATCTCATGACCTTCATTGTCACATCTGACCAGAGTTTCACACTCGAGGCAAACGCAAAACTTCCTCTTTTTTATATCTTGACTAGAAATATCTTTTCTCTGTAAAGCTGTATGACGGCATTAGCGAAAACTTACTTACTGAATAAGTCATTGAATAACTTTATTACGTCCAAGATTCTCTACTCACAACCTGAGCTGAATTAATGGTGTTATAACAAGACGTACATGTAATAGATTACAGTACGTAAAAATGTGTTTATGACTTTGCACTCAATCACGTAACAGCAGTTATAAAAGACAAACTGACAATATGACCACCAACCTAGTTTACAACCACGAGTGCTGCACATGTCCTCCATCCACATATGACCCTCGGATCTAATACCTGACAGACACAACAGGACTCCAGAAGTCGTTTTCTTAAGTCTGACGTGTCGTGGATCGAAGAAGGAAGCTCGAGTCTGAATAAAGGGAAACTGCCTTTTTGTTTTCGCAAGTGTGGAAACTGTGCGTGCCCGTTTGCGGCGTGTAACACAAATATATACATGTGAGAGTGGGCAAGCCATGTAAATGTCATTCTGGTCGAAATGAGATTCATGCAAACTGGTTCTCTATCCTCACACACAGACTGACAACACCTGGAAACTGGGTGTGGATTCATCTATGGAAAGTTTCCAGTTTCCCTCAAATTTCACCTGTTTGTTGTCCCCCTCTGCGCCGGACCGGACAAGACAAACCAGTTTCTCTCTCTCTCTCACCCTTTGAATCATTCATTAGCGCCACTGAAACACCCACCCGGCTTTAACTGTGCCTGCCATATCACCCATCCTGCCCCTCCCTCTGCTCCTTTTCTCCACCTCACTGCAATTACACAAACATTCCCATCCCAGCCACTTCCCTGCCCGTGTGTCTATTTTCACAAACTCCTCACTCACCTCCCATATAATCAATACTGGCGTACAGAGGGAGAGGAGGAGAGGGAGAACCAGGAGTTCCACCTTCCCTCCTCTGAGTCTCTCGCAGGAAACGCCCAGTAAAGTCAAGTGAGAGAGGATTATACACCCGGAGCCAACAAACTCCTGCCTGCTCTCTGTTTGGTAAAGTCACTTTTCAGTGAAGCCACAAAACGCCAAGCCAGCCCCAAAGCAGGTCACAGCTGACATTTAGCTCCTCAAGAAAGGTCAAGGGTCACTCTCTGAAGCCCGATTATTATAAAGAGACAACGGTGTTGGCATGAGGAGCCCTCTACTAAAATTTCATTGACTATTATTTAGTTTGGGTTTTGCTTAATCCTGGAAATCCAATCTTCTCCCTAAGGAGCAACTGCCTTGCTTAGAGGGAATCCTTCCCATTTCCCTGGGTATTAGAGAACGCCTTAAAAGTAGGACAAACACTCACAACAAAGCTAAACGTCTCTCTGTGATGCTCAGCTATACTGTTACGTGGTTTTCACATTGTGTGTTAAAGCAAAGAGACAGAAGAAGCAGATGGTTTGATGGAGTCAAACACCTGTTTTACCTGCACTGGCTCGTCGTAGCCGCTTTTCCTTTCCAGCTCCCCGATGTAGTACTGCTCCAGCCACCGCCGGGCGTTCTCCGAGTGCCGGTGCGGGGGTCCTTCCAGCTCGCCGCTCACGTCTCTGCCCGACCGGCGGAGTATCAACGCCTCCCCGCCCGGGTGCATCCGCAGGAAGGCGGTCACGTCGTACACCCTGGTCCCCAGCAGCACCCAGCAGGAGTCCTTGGTGCAGTGCTGGGCCACGTCCCTCTCCGTGAACAACCGGGGAGCCGTGGACGGAGACATCCTTGGCAGTGGAGATGCAGAGCTTGCACCTGATGCGAAGAGTAAACACGGGGCGGAGAAGCGTGAGACCTCCTCAGAGGAGCCGTCGACCTGACTACTGGACCGGGCTCCGCGGCTCTGTTGACACCCAGCGGACCTAAAAAACTGCCAAGTATTCATTTGAGGACAGCGACCAGCGAGGGGGCGGGGTCTGTGAGGCGTTCACAAGTCGGAAAAGATCGCGGTGTACAAATATGTGCCCGTCACACCGGCCTGTCGGCGAGCTTTAAAGCGCAACACAGTTCAGCTCCTTGGACGATTTTCAAGTCATTCTAAGATTTACTGTCTCCTTTTATCACTGCTCACCTTAGAGATTAATTAACGAGATTAATTCTACACGTTAAGTCT
Source organism: Macropodus opercularis (assembly GCA_030770545.1). Taxonomy (NCBI): domain Eukaryota; kingdom Metazoa; phylum Chordata; class Actinopteri; order Anabantiformes; family Osphronemidae; genus Macropodus; species Macropodus opercularis. Next base: position 2,999,275 of record CM061094.1, on the reverse strand, counting down.
TCCCCATTGTGTTGTGAACGCAGCATACGTTCGAACTCACCTGTTGCTGTGAAACCCGTGGTAACAGTAAACGCTTGACTATAAAAAAATTTAAACCCATAAACCCATGAAATTAACTGTAAAAACAGCCTAAGTCTGTGAAGAGCGATACGTTATGTTGACTGACTTTACATGCAATCTGTCGTTACTTCCTGATCAATATTTCATTATTTAATGCAATAAATGCTACTCGCGTATAATATGATACAGACGTACTTGTATTTAGATAACCGTAAAGTTATCCAGTTGCACTAAATGTGAGTATAACCTTTGTTAAGCAAAGTCTCCGTACTTCAACCTCTAACAATCGTAACGCATCTTTGCAGTCAAATTGCTTCCTTAATGACGTATATGTGATCTCTAAAACTAATGCACGTACTGGTAAAAGTAAACAGCGATATGTTTGGAAATAACAAAAATAAAATAGTAAAAACAACGAAATTTCTAACCTTATTGTCCTAATTGGAGGTTTTCTTACAAAACAGAGAGTGTTTTTGTTTAGATACTCATCCCTCTCAGCCGGTGGCAGCTGCTGCCTTCAGGACGCGTCGTAATATATGTTTATCAACATGGTTGGTTTTGTACCGATAGGCGCATATAAAAGGACTAGCAAGAAACTTTGAATCCAAAGCTTTTTTTAAAAGTTAAAATGCATCACACTTAATGTTTGTGCAGCAAGTGACATTTTATTTGACAAAATTAGTCCGAGCGACTGGAGACGAAACTTGTTTAAGGGCGCCGTCCTGCGTGTGGCTGTGAACATGCGATGTGCTGTCGGTCTATAAATCGTGATGCAAAGTAAAGTATAAAGTAGTATAGTAGATAAAGCTTTTATGTGAACACGTGGCTCCACGATGCTCCCATAACAGATGGGATGTTTCTAGATTGGCAGAAAAAAAATGAAGCTGTGAAAAGGGGGAGCGGACCCTAAAGGCAGCGAAATTATTCAACTCTGAAATAAGCAAAAGTGATTTTTCTGTAGTGGTGGTTTTCTACCAGTGACAATCAGACACACACACAAGATTTATTATAATCGGTAGGGGGACACCACAAAATTATTCTGATCTGGAGAATAACCTCAAAACAAGTGAATACAACAAGTGGTGTGTGTGATTAGATTAGAACAGCAGGGGGCAGAATAGTAAACACATTGCAAAGTAATGTTGAGGCAGAAAAAGGAAACTGGCCAAACAAGGCCTAAAAGTGAAGTGTGTTTGTGGCAGATGATTTATCACCTTAGTGAGAATGAAACTCACTTCCCCCAGTGGATGACTGAAAGCTGGCAGAGATAAGGATTTTCAACACTTCAGAGTTTAACGGAAAATGTTCACACATGCATATGAACTTTAGAAGAGTTTCAGTCACGGTTAATGATAAATGCAGTTGAGGTTCAGATGTTAGCTTTCCCAAGTTCAGCATCACATGTTTAAAGAACGCAAGATGATTGTGATACATTTTGGCTGTAATGCAAGAAACAAGGTTGAATTTGAAAAACAGTAAAGTGAATTAGTTTTCTAATAACAATCCATAATTTATTAGCATGATCTGACTGGAACTGCATGTTGGGCACTAATAATAGTTTATAATTGTGTTAGTTACAGAGTTGTTGTTGAACAATTTTGAGGCATCTTTACCAAAATAGCACAAAGCTCACAGCAGGCAACTGATGCTGTGAGTTCACCACACACTTAGCATGAACTATCTAAATTAAATTATACTAATTTCACTTGATCTCAACCACAACAACAAAAACAATTAATTAACACAACATATTACATTATAAATGTCTTTATTTCATGTTTATAGTAGCCCAGTAAAGACGCTGGTTAATAATGGAGGGTCACTATACCTACATATGCAGATGCTTTTTCTTTTGAAAAAGGTTGTTATTAAAGCCTGACATTGTCGTCAATGTCAAAAAAGTAAAAAAAATATGGCTCTATTATACTTTGGACCATATATAATTCTGTCACAATGACAGAGTGTCTTCTAGTCCAAACAAATAATGTATTTAATTTTAGATGTTAAAAAGTTGCGGTTAAGGTTGAGGTTAATCCTTAAATACTGGATAAATAACACTAAACTAACACTGTATTTGTCATTGGACCCTTTCTTTACTAACTAGAAAACACACTACGTCTACCCAGTCTTCTGTTGTCAGTGACTCATAATATTATATCGACGGATGATATGCAATGCATCAGTGCAACACTTTGTTCAGGCACCGTCACCTTAGACTGTGTGATGCCTGCTTCCCTCCTCGCTCCATTAATCTTTTGTTGTCCAGCTGTTGCTTTGTCCTTTTCCTTGTTATCTACCACTCTTCCCCCTGTAATCATCATGCTTCTGTTTCTACTATTCCCACAGTTACAGAAGCTTATCAATAACGTCGGAATTATTCTCTAAGTCTGTGCCTGTAACTTGAAGCAACAGGAAAGAGTGATGTTCAGTGACCTCACTGTGGTGATGTCAGAGGTAGGTGGAGTTATTTTGTGTTCTGAATACTAATTGGCCTGTCGTGTGGCGAGGTGGACATGAACAGACCGATTACCACACTTGACATTATTTCTTCACTGCAGGCCTTTATCGCTCCATCATGGCTGCTGTTGTTCCAGTAAGTATCTGTGTGTGTTATCTGTATGTGCATCGATTTTAAAATGGGTCACTTCTCTTATTATGTGATGTGTCATTGTTACATTGCAACGTTAGGGTCTCTCTCAACTGTGACTTGTGATGAAGCAAGGCAGCGTATAAGTGGCAGAGGTGCTTTTCTACAGGAAATCTGGAGATATGTGACGCTTTTGTGCAGAAACGTTATAATAATAATATAATAATAATTTCAAGTATGTACTTTTCATACTGATAAATCATCAATGTGCAAAAATATCATTTTCTCTGTACATGACAGTTCTTGCAGATCTTATAGGAAGGACAGCGATTGTACGAATGCGCGTGTGAGTCTGTGTTCACGAGTTAACAAGCACTGAGGTAAATCTACGTGATCAAGTGTCGGCCCTGTAAACGAATCTGCCAAGCTGAATTCTCTTTGTGTGATTGATTCTTTGTGTCTTAGGTTTCTGATAAAGCGGGTGATTGGGCCTGCGGCTCATATGCTAATTACAATGGTGTGGTGTGAAGTGTGAATGACAGAGCCACAAAGCTGAGACTTGACATTGTGTAAACTGAAAATATCTGAATCTTAAAATGTTCATGAAACCACAAACAAGGGGTCGGTTCACATGTTGGTACAGAAGACGAAGCATCTACAGGACCGTGGAGCAATAGAAGAAGCTGGACTAGTCTGCTAAATCCATTTTTTACATCATGTGCATCGTCAGATGTGTCACTCACATGAGGAAGATGTGAAAGCAGGTAGAAGTAGGATGCTCCATTCATGTGGATGTTACTTTGATACGTGCCACCTAGCTTAACACTATGTCAGCAAAACATTTCATTATAATTTAAATAAGTTTACAACAATTCATAGACATCAATTCATTCATGAGTGTAGGCTGACAGTCATAAACGCTGCAGCAAACCTGATTTAAGGTCCGCTGTAATAAACCAGTCCATCTCCGTCTGTAATTGCCAGTTTGCGTCCTGCTATGCCAATGGGAAAGGACCCAGAGGAGGCAGCTACATGTCGCTCTTCACTTACCGGGGGCCCCGGTACACCCCGCGACCCCACCTGGCTTACCATGCTCCCAAACTGACCCTGCGGCAGATCTGTCGCATGCTGAAGGTCATAAAGCAGATCAAGAACCGAGAGGCTGCGGCGGCGGCTGCTGCCAGGTGAGGAACCTCTAACCTACGGACAATAGCTGGTTTAATTGGTTTTGGTTTGATTCGGTTTTTAATTTAATTGGTTTTGGTAGTTTAACTTGACAGGCCGACATTCACCGACTCCCTCCTACGCCCAATAAGCATCCAGGTCTTTAAAAAACAACCCAATAATAGAGTAAACTAAATGTCTCAACATGCTAAAAGACACAAATCAATAATAATACTAGTAACTTTGATTTAGCACTTACAGCTTCTGAACACACCTGGTCCAGTTAGTCAACAGAGCGTAGGGTAGGAATAGTTAAAAAAGCAGGTCTACAGGTTCAAGGATGTGTGAACATGAAGTGAACATCCTCTGGGCAATGGATGTCTGAATTAAGATGTCGATGGCCAACCATGATCCTGGAGAATCACAGCCGTTCTTGCTTTCCTGCTATTCCTACCCTACGCACGGCTGATGCACTTACTGGGTATGTCCAGCCAGTCACAAGCAAACAAAGGCGTTCATCTTACCTAACAAAGTGTAAATGTAACCTGTTGCTCAGCTTGTTTTATGATGGCCCCATTTTTCTTTTATATATGATGTTCTTTTATATATATGGAAACATTGATAATTTAGGGATATTTCTGTCAGTTTACAAGTGGAGAGTTATGCGCGCATCCATTGAGTTGATTAGTAGTATTACATTATTAATGTGTTTTTGGTAGGTTAATAACCAGCCTGTTTGTGCCAGCCTTGGCTGCCCCACACTACACTGTGATCACACTAGTGTTTCTATTAGCAGAGGCTACAGGAGACTGCGGTTAATAATTAAACACTGCCATGTCACTGCCAGAACAAACACTCAATCACACTTCCTCTTCTCATATCTCTGCGCCCGTGTTTGGTTTCGCTCTCTTCACAGGAAACAAGGGTCTGCGTCTCAGATCCCGGCTTCTCCCGGCACCAAGTCAGAGAGGAAATGCATCCTAAGCTGTCTCAGACACAAACGGGGCATAAAGCGTGTTGGCTGACCCGCAAGCCCTGATTGACCGCAAACAACATTTCAAGCCACCAGCAGATACGTGGGAGATTATCACCCACAGCCCCTACAGTGGAAAACATTCATTCAGAGAACTCCAGTAAGGACAGTTAGAGGATGAAGTTTGCTGGACTTGCGGTCTGTCAGGAGAAGACGACACGATGTGTTTCCCAACCACCCCTTGCTTTAGAAAAGTGGACTCCTTCCAAACTGGAGTCGACTCCTTTTTATTGTTTTTATTTCTGTTACAGTCCTTTTAGACACGGTTAAGAGCACTTTTTGTCTTTGAAAGTTGAAGAACTGATGACCTATAGCCTCATTCTCTCTCTCCCTTAACTTATAATCAGTTTGAGTATTACGTTTTTGTTTCCTCATTGACAAAAGTAGAATAGAGCAGCTCTGTTATCCATTATTTGGGTTATTTATAAGACTATGTTTTACGGCACTTTGTGTGTGTAGGATGCTGATAAGCTGCTAACATCACACTAAAAGTTTTTTTTGTCTAAATTAAGGACGCTGACGTTTTTCGGATGTGGTGTTTTTGTGATTTTCTTTGTAGTGCAATAAAACAAATGTGTTGTAAAAAAATGGAACTGCATGTCCAGTCTTTGTGTGCTTGAATGGAGTAATAAAATCAACATTAACATACAATAGCTGGGGGCAGGCGATACTGGTGGTATTTATACCACCGTAATGTCACCTAACAGGTTGGGCTGCTCTAGCTTAAGCTGGGTGAATTCAGCGCAGACATGGGGCTGAGCCATCTGCTCGTGTTTTAAGGAAGCACTCGGTTATTTTCTTGTATAAGTGGTAACCGTTAGCAGGACAGCCAAGTCTAGATAAACAGGACCACTGAGCAGGCAAAGCAGTTTTAAAACCACTGGGGACATCATATACAACAAATAACTGTACCGTGATCAGAGGTTCCATCCTAAAACCAGACAAAATTCACTGTAATTTGACGCTGATGTTTTTAATTATATTTGGCCAGATAAAACAGACTGAGAAGGAGAAGGTAGAACCTGTACATCAAGGTCCAGGTATAGGCCTCTGCGTGTGTGTGACAGAGACAGAGAACGTCCATTAACATGAGTGAGGAGTGAAACTGTAGAAAAGGAAGCCAAACCTCTGCCGTCTGATCTTGGAGGAAGCGGATACTTCTGACTCAAACAATAGTATCAAATACAAAATGATCATATATTCCGTAATTCACACTTAAAATAAATTATTTGCCACTGGTTTGACTTTAATTACCTACTGCATCTCTCAGCAGCAAGCCCTTCCCTTTGATGGAAAAGATCTCGACTCCACCACACATTCTGTATGGATGCTGTGATGCTATATTGACTGTGGTGTCTAGCTTTAAAGGTGCTTCTTCTGACTATCCGCAATCAATTAATATGTACTAAGTGTCAAACGGTACAGGCAGAGCATCCATTATATGGGAAACGAGTGAAACTGATACCTGAAGTCACGCACTGTCAACACGTGTTTTGTGTGTTGTTGATTCAAGGAAATCGGACACACACCGAGACGTCAGCATGCATCAACAAGTTGCCGACGTGCAAACCTATTGGCAGGGTGCGCCTTCAGATGGTAGCGTCACGGCTTTTCAGAGAATCACCACATCACACGGAGGTCTCTGAACAACCGACAGATTCCAGGCTGTTGAGCACTAGCGTTGGGGGGGGGGGGGGGGGGGGACTAAAGATATTTTAGTTTTTTACTTATTCTCACTGCTGGATTGGATGACTTTCAATCAAAAGTATATCAAATATATTTTCACAACATACACTAACTTGACTAGGAAGTTTGCAGCATCTGCATCTGAGAACATTGTCTGTGGGAAATTTGTATATAAAAAAAAAAATAAATCAAACATTACTTAGGAAATCTCTACAACGCATTTTCCATAAGAGGATGTGTGACGTGTATAACGACAAACTTTTGCTGTGTGTCTTTCAAACACACGGCTGTTTTCATTTCAGTAATGTATGTTCACTAGGTAGTTACACAGATATGGAGGTTGTGTGTTTGTGGCTACTGCAACAGGACAGAGCGAGGCCAGACACAGCTCACAGCATAAATAGGCCTATGGATTTGGGTTACGGTGAGCAAAAGTCAAACATATATGCTAACTGTTCCATGTTTAGTTGTTCTATTAGCGGGAGCAACACAATATAAATTTAACAATTGTATTAAACTCCAAAGGATGACAAGAAGGATGCTGTGACCTGACCTGACCTGAGCTACCCTACGCAATATTTTTGTGTTACTAGTTCACATAACGTAAATCAGTGCCTGTATAAAACAAATTGGTAGTGATCTAGTTATGGATTGACCTGATACAAACTGAGTTTCCATATGAATACCTGCACAGTGTCATAACTGGAACGTACTGTAGCCCACACTTTAGCTCCAGTACATATGAATCAGGGTGCAGGCAACAGTTGAGTTTAAAATAGAATAAGTGGAGTAAGTTCTCTGTGTGGGAGTAGGATCAAAAGGTGAAAGAAGGAGGTTAAACCAGCAAAAAAACAAACAAAAAAAGAAAGAAAACACACCAGTCGTAACTAAAACTATTTATACTGCAGGGTTGTACCTGTATGGTGGGTTGATGCAATATCAGACGGATGTCTTTGCTTTTATGGGAGAGTAGGCTGAAGAGTCGAGTGACCTCTCCACCTTAACCATCAGCATCAGATCACTTCACATTCTGCATGTTTTACTAGTACATTCTTTTCAAAATGTAAAAAATATATATATTTTCCCCACTACTCTAGACGATACCGACATGTCAAAACTTTGTAAAACTAGGAGTAAATTGTTGATTCAGTAGTAGGTTTAAACTAATCCCCACAAGCTCTTGGCAATGTTTATCTCATTCTTCCTGTCATAACCTCATAAGCTCCACCAGAGAAGAAAAGAAAGTAGAAAGTCGGCTTCATCCCTCTGGGTTCTGCGCTTTGGTTGGGCCACTCAGTGTCAGTGCTGTCCCAAGTGTACTCGTATAAACATGCATTTCTTTCAATCCCAACACAGACAAAGTTCATCTAAATAAAAATCATTTATTTGTCATTAATATTATTATCATCATTCTATCTAGAGAGTCCACCATGCCACTTTCAGAACTGGAGTAGTGCTAAGACATGTCTGCCTGTTGGGGTACATGACAGGGAGGGAGCAGGGTCAGACAGACGGATGGATGAACGGGTTGAGGGGGACTTGTACAGGCTCACACTCCTGATTATTCTCCATGCTGATGCAAAAAAAGAGCCAATGATTTAAACAGAGATTGAGGGAAAAGGAAGTGAGAGACTGAACTGTGGTTTGTCCTTGTTGACCTACATGAGTTGGGAGGACAAAGATCATTTCAGGGGGCGAAGGGGGAGCAGCTTCAAGCTCATTGGTCAGGCTGCTGGAGAGGGAACCAGGACAAGCCAATCACAGACTGATACAGAGGAGGAGGGTGTATGTATAAGTGTCTGCATGTATGTGTATGTGTTTACAGAGATGTGCTTGCATTGTTGTGTTTGTGTGTATCTGTATGCACAAATCTGCGAGTGTGTAACTGGTCAGAGTTACTTTGATCCATTGTCACTGTACACTTGTCAAAGTTACTGTCACAACCGGGTACAAAGTTGAGGTAACAAACATCCTTCTTCTTCCACCTCTGTGAAGACAGAACATAAGAAAGAGTGTGAGGACGGGGACAGAAACGAGGTTCTACTACTACACCAGACCATTCAGTGACAGGCATCTGATGGAAAGAACACATCAGAACTCACACAACCCTGCGGCATAAGATTTACTCTGTACATTACTCTATGCAACACATAAACTACTGTCTTAGTTAGTTACTGGGGGGAGAGATCAGTGTCCATCCATGTCACATCCAAGAGGGTCTACCACTGGACGAACTGTCCATTTTTAGGTTTACCTCAAGACGATCAGCAAGTAACCAAACTTTTACCTATGTTTCATCGTGTTGTAGTGTTTCCACTGGAAACCAGGTTGTTGTCAGAGTTTGACAGAGACTGCTCCTTTACTACTGGGTCTGTAAGAAGAGAGAGGAACAGCAGTGAAGAAGTCCTAACAAACGTCTATTAATGTCGTTTAGCCAGTTTAGGACATCCCAGAAGATCACACTACAAACAGGCAGCAGCAGTTGTTTGCTGCTCACCTTTTCGCTGCTCACATTAGTGAGATGGATTGGAGCTAGTGTCAACTTCAGACTAACTGAAGTCTGTCCCTGTGTAGCAGTGCGTGTAGCTTACAGAAGTAAGGATGCTCCATGGCCTCTGTAGCCGTCAGCCTCTGTTGGTGATCGTAGCGTAGCAGCTTGTCCAGCAGATCCAGTGCTTCGGGACTCACTAGGTGCTGGTTCTCTGTCTGCACAAACTGTTCCCAACGCTTCCTGCTCTGCCTGCAGGGATGCACAGGACACAGAAATAGTTTGACACCACAGCTACTGCGGAGAGTCTGTCTATTGGTAATAACTATTACACTCTAAGAAGTCTGATAAGCACATAAACATCATTCAGTCAGTCATTTGGAAATTATTTACATTATAAAAGCAAACAATGACTTAAGTATAATAATTTTACTTCAATAAATGAATTGAAAGCAAGAAATAAAGGTCTGTGTTTTGGCAACTGTAGTGGCCATAGAGAGCGTTTGTTGAGTTGCTAATATATGCACAGTCATGATGACGCACACAACAATTTATCATTATCATTATGAGAATGACATAAAAAAAAAAAACAGTACAAGAGTAAAGATAACAAAATAAAGTTTCCTGTTCTGCTTTCTTTGTTTACTACTGTGTTTTAGAACCGTGGACCTCCTACTGCTGCATGTGCACGACCACCATAAAGAAATGATGAAGACACAAACTTGTATCTCAGATTCCTCCGTTCACTTCCGTGCTCTTCTGTACTGTAGCTGTACTTAGTGTATATATTTCAATTGGCATGCATATTGACATTACACTTTGTAGCCTTACTGTCCCAGCAGGTCTTTGAAGCGGGGGTCCAGTTCAATGTGGTATTTACGCAGGTAGCCGAATAGCTCATCCGTCCCCAGGACCTTTGCAATTCGCACCAACTGGAAAACACAGCAGTCAGGTGAGGTAAGACGATAAGTTTGTTTTAATTAAGTAGAGGGACCACAAGAGGCCAGCAATAAGAGGTCCAGGAAACAAATCTAGGTCGTCTCCATTACACGTTTAGGACACACCGTGCTTAACTAACACGCAGAATGCTCACAGCAACCCTGTGCGTGTGCGGTCAAACGAACCTGACTTTTAAATGTCCTTTCGTGTTGACAGATTTGTTGCGCTGTGCGTGAAATGAGTAATAAATGACCCGTTTTGACCCACATCATTACACAAGCAGGCCTGCAGCTGTCGCGCTCGGTGCGAGGGAGTATGTGTTCAGACTTACCTGGTCGTAGTTGTCCTGCCCGTGGAAGAAGGGCTCCTTCTGAAAGATCATACTGGCCAGCATACAGCCCAAGCTCCACATGTCTAGACTGTAGTCGTACATCTGAAAAACAGAATAATCCCACGGCACATACAATGAGAACACAGACAAAGTAACGACAGCATTTTCTCACAGGCGTCTGACTGGAGAGGTTCTAAACAGGCATGAATGCGTATAGTCTAGGATTTACTTCTGTGTAGATGCGAGGCTGATGCAGTGTGTGTCTTAAGTGTGAGAGTTTCTGTGTGACCTGATAGTCCACTAGCAGCTCGGGGCCTTTGAAGTAGCGCGAGGCCACTCGGACGTTGTACTCCTGGGATGGGTGGTAGAACTCCGCCAAACCCCAGTCTATCAGGCGTAGCTGTGGAAACAAACAATTTGTCCTCGTTTAACTTCACTTGAAAGTCAACTCAGCAGTAATCTAATACCAGCTTAGGTTAATTGGCCAATGCTGTTATAATTGGTGTCTCTGCAGCAATCAGTAATGTTACATTTGTATTAGTCTGATGCCCCCTGCTGGACAAAGTGGCTCTTTACATTTATATTAACTTCTGCGTTACAGTTACCAGATAAGAAGCTTAATCTGTATAAGCCATTTAGTCTGGAACATCATGCTACAGTGTTTTCACACTTTGATCACATCACTTATTACAGTTGCATATGACCAGTGAATATGATCATGTCTGATGATGATGAAAACTCCTTTTTTTTTTTTTCCTTTTTAAGTTAACACTGTTTCAATAACGTCACATGAAGCAATACACAAAAATTCTTGGTTTAAAATAACCCACAATGTTTGTGATCAAACAGTCTGGAGTTTGAACACAACAGTCCGCCAAAAATCTTTTATGTAAATTATTAATTAAAAATCTGCACTGTGTTTTATAAAATCAATACAGAATCCCACAACACAGTATTGCATTACTGAAGGGTAAGCATTTTTTCACGCACGCCTGATAGCTTCACGATAGTGAACCGGATCGAATTTCGGCTTCACACGAGGTAGTAATGGAAGAATTAGGGGATTGCCATATACCCTGGGATTCCTTTGCCAGCTCTGCTTTCACTGCTCATGCTCTGTCAGTCCCAGATATTTCTTTTGACATATGTACAGAAAAGCTTTCATGAACTAGGTGAGACATATCACAGGGACTGAAAGCCAATGGATTAGCAACTCCTGTTCGACAGAATAAAAAAAAATGGAATGAAAGAATAAAGAAAGCCAAGGTGATAATAAAGCATGAAAGTAAAAACAGCAGGGCTGAAATAGAAGGATGAGAGAGAGGCAAGTGCTTGTGTGTGGGTGCGTGAAGCTATGACTTGTGACTATATTGGGCACCACCTACCTTTCTCAACTGGTGGTCAATCATCACATTGTGGGGTTTGACGTCACGGTGCATGATTCCCATACTGTGACAGTAGTCCAGAGCCTGAGAGAGACACACATCAGGCAAAGGCACACAAAGGAATGCAGGCTTCTGAAATAAAACTATTCATATAGCAATGCTCAGTTTTTCTATTTTGATAACAAAGATGAATGTTGTCTCACCTTCAGTAGTTCATACATATAAAAGCGAATATCGTAATCTGTCAACTTCTGGTACAACTCCTGCAGGGAAAGAACGCATCGCAGTGAGGTCCTGAACCTTGACCTTTAAACATTAGCTCCTGCTCTGTGCACCATTGTCGTTCATCAGGAAAATAAAAGCATCTTAGACGAAAGCAGAGACCCACAGAAGCAAGAGGAAGAAAGGTGCTGATTGTACCTTGAAGTCTGTGTTATTGATGCATTCAAAGACCAGCGCTGGAGTTCTGGACTGTACAGAAACCACAGACAGACAGACAGACAGATGAGGAATGTCAAAATCAAGTCAAGGAAAATAATCACAGACAACAGCTAAAAAGCAGGAAGTGGCTCACTAATGAGTCAGTCACCTGATCATAATTAGTGACCTGAAAACCTGAATGTAAAGCAATAGCCCTGTAGTTTTGCAGGAAGCGTGATGCTGACACATACAAAAGAAAAAGTTGGCTATCAAGAAATAATTTAGTTGGGAAATTAAGCTCCCAGACATTCCCCACATTCTTTGGATACATTCCTCCATTACTGACTTGACTTCTGTGGATCACCCCTCACACAGGTGCTTGAGATGAGATTTAAGCATCGCGTTCATCCTAAAGCTTACTTTCAAGGATTCCTTACAGTGAATGTATCATTTCCAGAACCTGTTATAAAGTCATTCATTTATTTGCAGCAGGAGAGGTTATGTCGGAATTAGAATGAAATAAATATTAAATAAAAAATGTTTTATTTGTTATTGTGCCTTAATGGTACATAAAAAGTAACCAATAACAAAACAAAGCTATAAAATGTAACTGGTAAGAAAGCAGTCTAAAGATAAATGAGGAATAAAAGTCTATTCTTGGTTTATAAAGAATAATTAGTCAAACCAGAATATACTAAAAATAAAATGCTAACAAACAGAAAAAGCCAACCTCCCTGACTAATGCATGTTGGCTCACAGATATATGCTAATTTTGCTCCTTTTACCCACTTTCTAAACATTTGGTGTGTTACAATCCCACACTGTTCTCATTTTAAATCAGCTACCTACCACTGGGTCTTTCACTGTGTCCACAAGTCGGATGATGTTGGTTCCTCCTCGCAGGTTTTCCAGGATCTTTATCTCTCGCTTGATCTTCTTCTTTTTGACTGGCTGATTAGACGGGAAGAACAAGACAGAGGTTTAACAGAAGGGTTTATACGGTATGAAACAAGAAAAAAAAAAACAGAGGCATCTGCCTGTGTGCTGGTTCTGACTCCTGATCTGGAACATGCTGATTCTGCTTATCCTGCCTCTACTGCTGCTGCTGCATTCTTCAGCCCCAGTGTGTCAATCTCAGTTCAAAGACATACAGTGCAGCTGGAAGAGGCAGACATTTCCACTTAATCAACTCAGCAAGATCACTAAAACAACACCATCCAGCCCACCTGTTATTAAGGGGTTAAACTCTCATTGCCACAGCATAACAGATGCTGTTGCAGCAGGAAGTCATGAGACTGCCTATATTTGGCTAGAGGGCATCTTAACCACAGCTTCAGACTGCAGCAACAAAACAGAAGAACATAATAATTCCACAGCATATTCCTCTGCTTAAAATAAACGGGAACTAATACTGTACGATCTCGTAATTATGATTTACAGCACTAAATTAATTATTCATCAATAATAGAATTCAATAAATACACAAGAATGCTGAAATGAATTATTAAATTGTACCAAGAAGGACCCAGATATCTTGTAGGTAGCAAACAGCAGGAGCAGTACAGCCAATCAATCACAAAGTAGAAACACAAAGATAAGTAAGCAGAAATTTAGATAACTATTCCACCATATAAGCAATAACATGACCTTTTCAACTGTGTAACTTCTGGACTAGCCAAAATAATAAACATCAAAATAAACTCACTTCTTTAATAGTCAGAATCACTGCGATATTTTGCAAACCAGTAGCTCAATACCTTAACTGATTCTTTCTAGTGTGTAAACAACTATTTGTTTTTCTATTTACTTTTCTGTTAAACTTAATTTAACTGTGGTGCTTATCAACATCAACAGATTCCTTCTTGAAGAAAAAAAAAAAATGACTTGACGTCTGTGTCCTGGTCCAGCTAACTGCAAATACCAGTAGTAAACAAGCCTCCCTTTTGGGTTTGTTTACTACTGGTATTTTAAGAACTTGTTGCTATGACAAAAACAACAAAATTTTAAACCCCTGCAACAAACTGGAAAATCCAAACAAATGCTAAACTGTCAACATTAAAATTCAGATAACTTCATTTTCCAGTGTACAGAGACCAGAGCCCATAGTCATATGGAGCAATAATTGTCATTATGGATCATGTAGAGCTATAATTATTAATTAATCATCTACTTGCAGTTTTAACCAGACTCAAAACCCAAACTCTGGCCACAGCACTAACCCGCTACATGTGCGTATTTTTAGGTATTCATTTTTAAAGAGAGATTAAAACCCAACACAAAACAACCCGCAGTCATATAAAGCATCAACCAAATCAATATAACAACAAAGTGCATGAACAGTCCCTTACACCCAATATGGGTTTACAAGAATCAAATCAAAAACAGTTCATTAACATCTAGGAACTCCGCAGTCGCTACTATTTATAAGTTTATGTAACATCTTAGGAAAAACTAAGATGAAGAACATTCACACAATCATAAATTCTCATTCTTCATAGAACATATGAATAAATGAAGGCTGACAATGCATTTGTGCAAGTGATCTTGCTTGAGGGGGCAGCTGCTCACCTTCAAGATCTTGACGACCACCTTCTCATTGTTGGTGATGTTGATGGCCTCGAACACCTCACTGTACTTGCCTCTGCCCAGCTTACGAACCAGCTGGTAGTCCTCCTGGTTGCTATAGGGACAGATGGAGAAACACAGTGTGAGAAAGACTGGCTTCTGTCTGCAATTAATTCGATGAATGAGCTTGCTGCTGAGTGTTCTTGTCACTGGCACAAAACGTTGCCTCTGGAAGCGAAGTGAAGTCCAGTCCACAGAGTGTGTGGAGGACAGTGGCAGACACGGTGCAGAACAGCAGGGTGGTGGGCTGAACGCTGAGAGACTGTACGATCAGTGTCATCACACCCTCACAGCTCCATGCACAATAATAGACATCCATCTGCCACACTCTCCACTCCCATCATTATCCCGATGTGCTGGAATAACACGCGTTTGATTAGAGCAATTAGCCTTAAGCAGAAATGTCCTCACTTCCAGTTGGGTACGTGGGCCTCGTAGTCCCAGTACTCCCGGCTCTTCAGCGTGTTGACGTCTGCGTACACACGGGACTTGCTACCGGCCACCGGACCCGGCATGGCGAGACCCGTGGCTCGGGTGCTGGGGATCTGCTGGGGCGGAGGACCGCGGGCAAGCTGGAGGGAGCTGAGGAGACGATCCCCGGTAACTGGGTTTCTGCGGTTCGTGGGAGGTGGACCAGACCCACTGGTTAGAAACCGTCTGCCGACGTCCACCGGCTTTCTCCGCAGTGGGTGCCCGCTGAGCAGCGCTCCTTGGTCGGATTGTCACAAGCAGCAGAGTCGTTGTCGGTGGAGATAAAAAGGCGACTTTGTGGAAACAGGGTAGTAGAGCAGCGTAGGTTACAAACAAGGACGCATCTGGATGTTGAGGTAGAAAAGAAATAACCCCCTGAAAAGGCCACGGGGGAGGAGGGAAGGGTGTGAGTAATATAAATATCACGGGCTACAACTCCCAGGCTAGCGTTACTTTCTGCGGGCCCTAAATCCGCTGGGAAACTAACGGGTCTCCAGCAATAGACGATGGGCGAGCAGGGAGGGGGGGAGCCATCGGTGGTCCAGTGTTAGCTATCAATCAACTGTTAATGTGGCGGTTCGGTAGCGGGGGGTCGAGCGGAGGGAGAGAGGGGGCTGGAGTAGCAGAGAGATCGATGTTGTTAGCTATCGTTAGCCAGCGATGCTACTACAGCGCGGAGATGTCGCACCGACGGGGAGCGCTCGGCTCCGTGCACCACCATCGGCGGAACCCGCGTCATGTGCGGGGAAAGCAGCGCCTCGGGGGAAGGGGAGGGCCGTGCCAGACGCCGACGAAGGTGCCCGAGACTCGGGGGTTTCTTCTGCAGCCACGGACCTCCCCGGTCAACGGCACAGGGGAAGGGAAGCGAATTGCGTTTGAAGAGAAGCGAGAGAGCCGCCCGGATGTGAAAGCGACTGGCTGCCGGGGTGAGCATACGGAACGTGATGGTTGATTAAACAGCGCCCACTGGTGGCGAGGATGTGCTCATGCCTTGTTTTTTTAATGCCAATAGTTTTATAGCCTGCTTTCATAGCAGCTGAGACATTTTCTCAGGGATTTAAACTACATGATGTGGTCGAGTTCCTCTGTATTGTATTTAAATGATCATGATTTAATAGCGTAAAAGTAAAAGTAGCTTGATAACAACTTTCTGTTTGCATAATGCAGAAAGTATTGGAACAACAAAATTTGCCAACTGCACTGGTTTAGTGTAAATCATTGGATCTAATAAATTTTTATTTGCTGTGTTAACAAAATGCTCAACAAACACAATGTAGTTGTCTGAGGAAACGACCTGTGGTAAAACCACAGCATGAAGCATCACAGAGGAAACTGAGGTTATATCCTGGGTACTTACAGCCATTGACAGCTGTGTGTTTTCAGTTTGGTGATGCATGGCTGGGGATCTGATCTGATGATGATGCTTTAGGCCTAATCACATCCCGCGATTTCTGCTGTAGCGTTTGTCTATTGTTTGAGCTCTGAACACCATATTTAATTAACAAACGTCTATGAAAGTTTTGTAATCTCCTCTGTGGCATTCGTTTTGTTCCAGTGGCTGCACACATTTTGTGAGCAAGTGAACGTAAGATCTTAGACGTTGTCCAGTAAACATCTGTGAGTCTGCTGGTTGGTCACTTTTCTAAAACCATAGGCAAAAAAGTGCAGTGCAACAGTTGTTGCTGTGTATTTAAATAAGCCTCAGGTCTGCAGTGACGTTTGAAAGGATTCAGGCCTACATGGAATTCAAATTAGAGTGGTGTGATGAGAAGGACTGGTGGCAAGAATAACGCAGTCTGTGCCTGATCTCCACCACACAGTAAAAAATACTACTGCACAAGGTTTGTCACACAAACTGAAAAGGAGGTCAATATAAGATTGCTTTCCTATAGTGACGAATTACTGCTTGATAGATTTCACAAGTCATGACATTTTACAAATAAAAAAGTTTTATTTGTTAGTGCTGTGTGTAATTGAATGCTACATACATACGGATGATCTTAGCATGAATGTACACAAATGGTACGTCGCCACAAAGTTGTTTTTTTTCCCTTTTCAACATTTTTGTTTTTTTCCACATCATTCACATAAACTACAGTACAATTTGAAAAAGCTATAGGAGGGAACAGTGCTGTAAAGGGAGGAGAGTGCGCTGGGTGGGCACTAGTTCCCAGGGACAAAACACAGGAACTAACATAGCAAAGCATGCAGAGAGCAAGAGACACCAGGGTCTGATGGGTCCATTCAATGGAACTGAGAAGAAAAGAAAAAGAGGATTAAAGTGACCATCTTCATTTTTTTCACTTCATGTAGAATGGTAGGTTTCTTTGATTTGTGCTTATACAGATCTCACCGTTCCCTGATTGCTTGTTGAAATGCGATGGACCTGATCCAGAACCAACCAGTATGTGATGCCAAATGCAATATGTTACATTGCATTCTCAATATTGGTTAATTACTGCAAGAGTACTCACTAACAGACAGGACAGACAGTGACATTCACTAATACTAGGAGCAATTGCTGCTGGGCTGAAATTATTCTTTGGCTTTCAACATACACTTGTATTATTATTATTATTATTATTATAATAACAAATGTTAAGTCTACTGTCAGCACTCAGCAGTATGTGAGGTCCTTATCCTGCAGTGTCTATTTTATTATCCACATCTGATGATGTGTCAGCACCAATTAACAAGTCTCTTAGCACATGTACTTGGCAAATATGAACAAAGTTTAAGTTGTAGTTATTCAGAAAACAGAAACCTTTGTGCAGAGACACCTTTCTCCTATGATTTGGCCTTAGCATCAGCTGGACACAATTTTAATACAGATGTATAAAAAAATAGGCCCTGGTTCTCTCCCTCCAAGACCATATTCTTTACAATTTAGAAAGAAAATCATTAAAAAAAAATAAAATAAACAAATGTAAAACCATAACAAAAATACAGTACTTCTTTAACTTAAAGTTGCTCTTATAATAGGTCTTATAATGCCAGATTTAGAAAGTAAAAACATGATGGCTCATGAAACCAACTAGCAAATATTTGACGGTGCATGGTGATGACAAACAGAAACAGAAAGCAGAAGAGGAAGAGAAGGCAGAGGAGCACTGTGGCACCACCATAAGGCCCAAAATGTAATTAAAGAGAAATTAGGTTAACTTCCATCTCTATGGACTCCTCCATTTGTAATAAATACTGCACTCAAACCATGAATCAATGTACAGACAAAGATCAGCGTAACTGATCAACTGGTGGTTCCACATTTCTCAAGAATTTCATAGCATTCAGCTCATAAACCCACCCGTCAGACACGAGCTCAGGGCAACGTGAAACAGGAAGAAAAAAATACATAGAAAAAATATTACACATCAGCTGCAGGTTGGTCCTGCAGAAAGACACAAAGCTCCCCGACAATTAGGTTAGTAAATCAAACAAATCAAGGCGCACGTCTGTTTAAACACTTAATACAAATCTGTGCCTGCCTGACAGAACTTTCTCACTTACTCACGCACACATTCACACACAGTGCTTTGAGAATCCCTGCAACACACCATTACAATCACTATATGGACTACAAAAACCGACAAAATAGCATTTGTTAAAACATTTTACATGGTAAAAAGTAGCAAGAATACAAAAACAGTTCTTCAGTACATTTTCTTTTGAGAGAGACGAGTTGTGAAAACTCATCCAGCACTACACTCACACATTCATAGTATGTACAGGCTGAGAGAGGAAGTGTTTTAATTCACATAAGTCTAACAGCACTGACCTCTGCAGGAATATGACAAGTTCATTAGTGTGAAATATATATTTCTATATATGCCCGCGTTGGAGGGTGACGTTTGGATCAACATTAAGTGTTTTATTGTTGGGTAACAGCTGGCTGGTCAGACTACGCACCTCTGGGAACAGGTGCAGCTTTACGCCTGTGTTTTGCTACAAACTGGAAAATCCATAAAAATAATGGCCCAGGTATACTCTCACTTTTTTTTTTAATCATCACAATTCTTCCATTATAGGAGAACAAATCCCCAAACTACCTTCTCTGTTTTCTTTCACAAATACCGGGAATAACAAAACAAAGATCAACAGTAAAATCCAGACAGATGTGGATGTTTTTAGTTTTCTTGTGTGGGGATAAATACCAAAACCTGAAGACAAGTAAGTTGACCCTTTCAGTCATCTGAAACAAGTCTAACTGTGAGACAAGACGCAAGAAGTGGCGATCGGATGAGCTCGATTCCTTCAGTACTCTTCACGGCTTAAAACAACACAGACAAAAAACTAAGACAGATCTAATTTTGTTGGGACAATGGCAAAGCACTTAATCTTTTGCTTATTTTCTCTGGGTAGAAAACTAAACAGAATTGACACATCAACCTGTACTGTGGCATCTGTTTTCTGTTGGCATTAAATGTGACTAATGGGAATTAAGTGGCCTTTTCATCGCTGTTAACTGTCTAAGCATGGGTTTAAGAAAACAAGGACCTTTAAAAGGGAGAGGAAAGAAAAAGTTCTTCAATAGAGGTCAAGGAATAATGTTGAGTTTCAGGTTGAAAGACCTGATGTAGCACTGGTGGAATGAATATAATAGCCTGCACTGTTGTGCAAATGTGCTGATTGTTTGGCTAAATAAATAGCCCACAGGGGAAAGACAACAGAACAAACTTTATGCGACTGTCTGCTTGTGAAAAAATGTTTTATAAACACTGAGAAACTGGGTAACCCCCTCCATCAGCCGTGTGCTGCACCGTGTGGTCCTGCAAAGAGCCCAAGTCACTGAAGCGCTCCCCACACCAAACACATTTAAACTGTCCCTCTCTGGAGTGCGTGCTCTGGTGTTTGGTGAGGTGCTCACGCTGTTTGAAGCCCTTGTTGCAATGGCCGCATTTGTACGGTTTCTCACCCGTGTGTACACGTCGATGTCTGTTCAGGTCTGATGAGTATTTAAATCGTTTCTCACAGTCGGGACACTTCAGCGGCTTCTCCCGAGATGGGTCACAGCGGTGCTGGACGAACTCAGATGAGGAGAGGAAGCGACGGTCACATAGTGAGCACTTAAGGGGCTTCTCTTGGCAGTGAGAGTTTTGATGACGCTGTAACGTGGAACTCTTCTTGTAACCTTTGCCGCAAACGTCACACTTGTACGGCTTGTCGGGTGACGTGTTGGATGACTCGCCACACTTGTGCCTGAGCAGCTCTCCCGACTGGCTGAACTCCTTCTGGCATGAGGCGCACTTGAACAAGTTGTCCAAGCCGTGGACGTGCTGGTGGTAGAGGAGGTGAGAGGGCTGCATGAAGCCCTTATCACACAGATTACATTTGAACGGCCGGTCAGTAGGGTCTTTGTGTGTGCGCCTGTGGCGCACCAGTGCATACTGCTGCTTGAAGCTCATTTGACACTCATCACAGTGGAAGGGACGCTCCTCAGAGTGTGTGCGTTCATGCTGGCGAAGGTCAGAGGGCCTCTTGAAGCCTTTCCCGCATGTGGCACAGCGAAATGGGCGAGAACCCTGCGGGTGGCAAGGATGGTGGAGGAGCTCTGATGACTCTTTGAAGTGCAGCTCACACAAGTTGCATTTGAACAAGTGCTCACCAGAATGCACGTACATGTGGCGCACAAGGTGGGAGCGATGCTTAAAACTCTTTTCACAAACAGCACACTTGAATGGGCGCTCGTTGCTGTGTGTTCGCTGATGGTGCTGTAGGTGTGACGACTGGCTGAAGGCTTTGTCACAGGTGTCACATTTGAAGGGTTTCTCTCCGGTGTGCACCCGCTCGTGGCGCGTTAGTTCGGACAGGTGTTTGAAGCCTTTCTGGCAGACAGAGCATTTGTACGGCCGGTCTCGGGCTGAGGGAAAAGGTAGAATGGACGAGCTGCTGCTCGCTGACGCCCCGTCGCTGCTGGGCTGCTGAGAGTTTGAGTTTGGTGTGGTGTTGCCAGAACCAGGTCGGTAGGTCTTTTCACATATTGAACATTTCATTGGGTTGGTGCTGTTATGCGACGTGTGATGCTGGGCCAATGAGGTGAGAAGTGAGAAGCCCATCTTGCAAACCCCACACACAAATGGCTTCTGCTCCACCTGAACACACTGGTGTTCTAATAGGTCAGTGGCCTGGTGGAAAATCTTCATGCACTGAGTGCACTGAAAAGACCTATCCTGATTCACCATGCACTGGTGCTCATGTGGGTTGGCCAAATGAGAGATATCATGTCCACAAGCCCCACACTTATGTCCTCCCTCTGCCCCCACCTGCAAGGAGGTCTGCTGGGTCTGGGTGGGGTGCTGTTGATGGCTGTGTTGCCCACTTCCATGCTGCTGATGGCTGTGCTGTCCGTGCTGTGTCTGTTGCTGTTGTAGAGATGTAGCATCTGGCTGCAGTACAATACCATACACAGCACAGCCCAGTGCGTTCTCAGCTCCAGGAGGGATGGTGTGGACGACAGGAGGTGGAGCGACAGTATGCTGCTGCCAGGCCTCTGTCATACGTACTCGGCTGTAAGGATTCAGTTTGGCAGCTGGTGTGGCCCAACTGCAGTAAGAAAGGAAGACAGTCACATTTCAATCCTGCACTACTCATTAGATAGAGCACGTTAAGAAAGCGTCACAAATAACTCACTCCATTTCAACAAGCGGCACCAAAGAACCGAAAAGGGTTCTTGGTCAGTCGGTCGTGACAGAGAACCTGAAGGCAGGAACAACAACGTGCAGAGAAGAACAGCTGTGTGAGATCCAGATTTGTGTGGGCAGACCTAAGGAAGCGCCTTCTTTTACTTTATCCTTGACCTTCTGGTGTCATCTGTATTAACAGGAGAATCAAAGTGAGACAAAACATCAAAGTGCAAAAAGTGGTTACCGAATAACAAAAGTTTAATATAACAACTCACAGTTCACAGTGAAGCATCAACATGCAATATTCCGGGAGACAGTAAATCATGGCTCAAAAATATATCTAGAAAATGCGGGTTAGTAATGTCACAAAGCCAAAGTATTACAGATGAGCTTTTTCCTAACTGCTTAATGAACTGTCACAGAAGCTGAGGGGTTCACATTAGTCATATCTGTCATCCGAAAGACAGAGTCATTCACATAGTTGAGCAATATTAAGTCTAGCTAACGTTTAAACCGATGAAAGCGCCTTAATTTAGTCATCTGCATTATTAACAGCGGGCTACCTGAAGATGTGCAACGTCCAACATCCATGAAACACACAGCAAGTGAGCACTGATTAACATATACACTTCAACGCTGAAGTGTACGTTTTAAATCTTTATTTTGGTGGTCGTGTGGTGCCACCCATGTGTGTGTAGAATGCTCGACGATTCGCGGCAAAAAAGTGGAAGGCAGCGTCTGCGCATCATAACGTTTTTCGTCTCCAGGCGAAGATCACCGCAACAAGGATAGGTTAGCTGGTTAGCTTAGCCACTTGCTAGCAGCCACAGAGGCGCAGGAAAGAGCCGCGGTAACGTTAGCGATCTGGTCACAGGAAAAATAATAGCCAGGCGACGACAACAACAGCAGCGGTGGGGCTTGTGGACATCGACGAGGTCCGCGTACTTAGACATATAACGCTCACAGTCCGACGAAACGTGAAGAATGTTCCCGATAGAAGAGTTAGCTACTCACCAAATAATGTTAAGTCCCCGCATCATACCCACAAACGGTGCTCGGATGCTCTCTTGTTCGAGCGCTGGTGCTCCAAGGGCCGAGGAAAAATGGGAACTACAGTCATTAAAATAGACGAAAAAATGTCCCGCTACCACCTGAATTGCCCCCCCAAAACGTTCCGCTATGACAGATACATGTGTTTGGCCCTCACGGCATCTTCTCTACTAGCGAAAAAATAAGCATTTTGTCATACATTGCTAGCTAGCTAACGGCTAGCTTGTGAGCCCCTGTCCGCGCACGGGAACATGAATAAAGCAAGCGTTAATTGGCACGCTCATACACGCTCACAGACACACACACACACACACGACTGAAACATGGGGTGTGATTGATGCACTGATGAGTTAAGAGAACTGTGCAACTTTAATGTGTATTTTGATAATAAACCCTTAAAACCCTAAAAGTTTGGTCATTCATCAGACGTGGATGCTTGTCAGTTTAAACAGTGATTAAAAACCATGGTCTCTTTGTTATTTCTATATGTACTAATGGCGTAATTCCACTTTTACACATTAAGGAGCCTTCACAGTAAAAACCAATACATACACGCGGGGACTTTATCTTTACACTGTCCACTTATGCAGTAGCAGTAAATCTCTGAGACGGAACTATTAGCAGCTGGCCTTTGTTTCACTGGTACCTAAATGATCATCACAACAGGTTGTTTACACCGGAAGCGCCGGGCTGTATCAAGACACACCGTCTTAATAATTGGAGGCGCGGAATAACTAAGGTGAATTGCGACACTGAAATTATCTCGACGTCTTCACTAACGGCTTAACGTCCTCTTAATAGTTTTAGACCTTTTATACACAAGAGGCGTTTGACATGTACCGACGCGGCTCCTGACGTAGGATGTTAGTCGGCTACAGCAGCAGCTCCGAGGAAGAGGACAGCGAGGTTTGCGGCGAAGCGACTCACCAGGGCGGCTCTCGAAAGTGCCAAGAGGAAGACGATATTAACGATGACTGCCCCGCGGGGAAGAGAGCTAGAATTGAGGAACCGGTCACCAAACCAAGGTGAGCGTGACTAGAGATGTGTGGTGGCGAAGCATGTGGGCAGAGACAAAACACATGCCTTACCTAAGCATATTCATACAATTCATGTCTCGCCACAGAGTTTACTGCAGTTTTTTATATCATATATCTATATGTGAACATTTCTAGTGCTATTTAGCTAGGAATTCAAAGATATATCAGAATGTAGTAGTATATCCAATGTTTAGAGCATACGATTGGTATGATCTTAGTAGTAGTATCATAGTACATAGTTATGAAGCTGTTTAGATAAAGGTGGAAGCAGGGGTGTTTTATTTATGTACATCTCATTGAAAAGCAATTTGACAGTTTGGCTAATGAACTTTTAATTAACCTAGATTAATTTCTAATGAAAACAATTCACATAGGTTTGCTGATTAAGTATTTTTTAGTGAAACTGCAGATAAATGATAAATGACTTGAGTCACTATAACTGTGCTGCGCATTGTGCAGGCTGCCTCTCCCAGGTTGCCTGTTGACCATGTTTTCAGATGAAGTGGACCCACAGACCGATGACAGCTCCCTTCATGGCGGACGAATTCGCTCCTTCAAACACGAGAGAGGAAACTGGGCCACCTATGTTTATTTGCCATGTAAGACTTATACACAGTAATATACATGCTCGCTCTTCAACCAACCTCATGTTAGCTCTCTGTCTCCTCTCCACATCAGACCACCCTGAGGAAGAGTTCACAGAGTTGCTTGAGGAACTGCTTTCAGCTGCTGGGGCCTCCGGTGTGGTGTTGACCCCACAGGAAGAGTTTCACATCAGCCTGTCTCAGACGGTGGTGCTGAGACACCACTGGATCCAGCCCTTTACACAGAGCCTCAAGGCAGGCCTGGTGCACTGTAAAAGGTGCTCCTAAACCGATATTAAACATACAGGAATGAACATTTGGCCATTTATATGTCTGAAATGAATCTTAAATTAAGTAAAAACAAGACAAACATGAATGAAGCACCACATTTGCATTAGAAGTAGAACAGATATGAAAATAAAAATACTACATCTATATTACACCCCTTTTTCTTTTCACCAGGTTTGTGTGCGCTGCAGGGAAGCTGGGAGTTTATTGTAATGCTGAGAGAACAAGGTACAGTCGAAGCTTTTAATTTTTTTTCTCAAAGTCCAAACAGGCCTGTAAACTATATATAATGTGGCACAAATTGTTCCACTGTTTGTTTCGTCTTGGTTTGATACTTTGCACCTGGTTTTGCTGTATCTCACTGTCACATGCAGGACATTTCTGGGTATGGAGGTGTACACTGGGCATGCTCAGTTAATGGACCTGGTCCGAGTTGTGGACAGAACAATGACGGAATTTCGCCTGGAAACTTTCTACAAAGTTAGTAATCGGCATATGGGGTTTTTTGGTGCTCTGCAGTTAAACTAGATTGTATATCAGCCAGGTATGCTTTCACAGTAGAAGAAAGGTTTATTGTAGAAATAATATAATGTCAAATTGAAAGCCTTTGGGTGAGTGCACAGTCACATCCAAAATTTGTCCTCTAGGATCCATCTTTCCATGTGAGTCTGGCCTGGTGTGTTGGAGACACGACGGTGCAGATGAAGGAGTGCATGGAAGAGCTGCAGGTACCATCTCTTGTGTCTGTCCATCTGTCCATTGTGTGTTTGAATAGTTGTACTGATCCTAATCCGAATCCAAATTTATACTTAAGTACAGTGATTATTTTTGAGAAAGATTGGCGAGACAAGATATTGACAATTATTAGCTTATAAATTATGCTTGCATAACATGTAGTATCTATATGTACACATGGCTATAGTTTTGTCTGAATGTCTTATACAAAGTTCACAAGATGATCACTGTTCGTTTTTGGGTTTTTTTAATAATAGCGCCTTGTTGATGAACATGAAGAAGGACCATTTGTCCTGAAGTTAGATTGTGTGGATCTGCGCTGCAGGACTGGAAACAAGACCTTCTGCTTCCCACTGAAGCCGTGAAACTTGACATGTGTCACTGACCATGTTTTGCAAAGCCAAAATAAGGATTCAACTCTAATACAACTGTTACTGAAGTTTGATGGTTTAATGACTGCTGATGCTTATGTCTAGGCTAAAACCTTGTAATTGTCTGTAATGTTTTTTTACTGTGTATAAATAAAGTATAGTTTATATAAAACAGTATGTGCCGCTGCATAGTATGTGAGCTAGCGTGTGAAAAGAAAGTTGTGAAATAGTTTTTCCAAATCACAATCGTGTATGGCCACAAACACAGGAGACAGTTTATCATCACTTAATGCAGTTAAAATTACCATCATCACGCAGTTGTACAGATGATTACTCATCACTGAACGAAGCAACATACTTGCCAGAGTAAAAAGTGTGTCGCACACAGAAGCAAAGGGCTGAATGTATTGAAGTACTTTATTCTATAGAAGGCAACATGTTTCTGATACACAATCATATGATAGATCACAGAAGATGTGATCATTACAGTAGTAGTATAGTCCTGTGAGAGCTGGATGGCACAGTCACACAGAAGGTTAAAAAGATTCTGTCTGCATTTTCACAAGATCAGGGAAATACTTTCACATCTGACTTTTACCAGCAACAAAGGGGCGTTCAATTGTGCCTGTGTAATTTCAGTTTGCGTAGGCGGCTACAGTATGTTGAACCAAACCTGGGCAAAGTATAATTAACACAATAAAGCATAATACATGAAGAATCAGTAGAAATCTTGACACATCAATTTAAAAGATAAAATCCTGAATGTATGTTGTACAACTCAATACGAAAACTCTAACTCGATGACAGTTTTACTAAACAGCACATTTCACGGATTAGACGAAAAGCTTCTGGAAAAAACAAGTGAATACAAATTTTTGTCTAAAATAAATTGTATTATTTAACCAGCATCAGCGTAATTAAAGTAAATATCCATGTCCCAAGTTTGGTTCAAGTCCATCATCACCTCACACAACACAATTAAAAACAATGGTCCTATGACATCAGGGATGTTCTCATTGCATGCAGAGAAACATCAAAAGGATGAGTCAGCAAATGACAGTGAACCGATAGGCTTCCACTGCTATTAAATTATTCAAATACATACCAAGCACTGAGACATGTGACCTGTTGGACTGAGAAAGATTAAAAATGTAGTATGTGCTTTGCTTTTAAGCCTGATAACATTACAATCAAATACGTTCTTTCACACAAAATCTCATTCACAACAATAAAAGATTTACCTATGATGATAACCCAGAAAGTGGCACGTACAGTATCCCTGGTTTTTGTCTTGTACATATACATAATTTATCATAACAATGTGGATTTCGCAGGTAAAATCCTTGGTTTTATAAAAGATGAGAATAATATAACAGTCACTGTTTTTAGGTTTGCTCAAGTGTAAACAACCTGACATATGTTAATTGCAATGTGGCACATAGAGGGGAGTATATTGGTAGTCAATGTTCTCCCATCTGCCTTCCAGCCTCAGGGCGAGTCCAGCACAGACAGGATGTAATTCACGGTCGTCACGTTCAACAACATTCTGACATGTTCGTTGCCCGGGAGCTCCTTTAAAGTCACAGGCTGTTTCTGCTTCCCTGCCCATTGCCCGCACACGATGGCACTTCGCAGGTTCACCGTACCATCGCCGTCCCCGTCCACCACCTTAGGCTCCACATCGGGGAACTTGTCAGAGTACACAAAGGACTCGGACGTGTTTATGCCGGTGCCGTATAAGCAGTGGACCTCCACACCAGGGGGTGTAAGGTCAAACACCAGTGACTCCGTGTCCTGCCTCATCAGCCAGCCATCCTTAAAATCCAGATCTGAGAAGAGTCGCTTGTAGTCCAGCACAGTGTAGTTGGTGGTGGGTGTCTGCACGAGGACCTTGGGGAGGCAGGATTGATTGGCAGACAAAAAAAAAAGTTATATTTACATACGTTTTTAACACCTTTTTAAAGGCATTTGTTCATTTTAATACTAATTAGTGCAGAGATGGCTGGAAAAAATGGTTAAAAATGTCAACTATGTCTTCACAGGATGTATGCAGAGCAGCAACAGCTGACGCGTAGTTAGAAATAGTTTTGCTCCTCTGGTGTTAAGCAAAATGATAAATGAACAAGTAGAAACACACACACCTGATCTTTAGGCCAGGTGTGGACATAGGGGAACAGCCAGGTGGTAGAGACTGCAGTACGCTGTTGGGAGCGCATCTTCAACGGGCTTATGACAGGGATGCGATCATTGTCCCCTGTAAATAGAAAAGAGAACCTAATGGCAAGGAACTGAAACTGAGCGGCCAAATTCTAGACCACAAGCCTCATTTATAGAACTGTGTAAAAAAAAAATCCACTCCACTTGTAGCTTTAGAATAGATCTCGAGTACAACTGATCTGCTCTGTGCCCTAATCTCTGGCTTCACTTGTTTGGACTTAACTTACTTAACCAGCCACATTCTGGCCCCAAATATTCATCACATCATGACTTGATATGAGGTAAACTTAAAAGGTGTCACGAGGATCCATAATAAATTCAGGCTTCAGTTCACCAAAATGTTTGTAACTCTGAGCGAAAGATTCCGTTCATTCGCGTGTAGAAGTCTATTTTCTGTGTTTCATAATGCTAATTAAATTACAGGATCCCAAATCGAATAGTTTGTTACAGCAGCATTTAAGAACACACAGGAACTTCTGTAACTGGCCTTTTTGCAATTTGGTTAGATCAACTATGGAGTCATCTAGTGAAGAAACGGGGGTGAAGTGAAGAAACTACCGTTGATTTAAACAGAATCTGTTGTACAAACTAATTACAGCAACACAGTAGGAGTAGTAGTAATTACACTTGTATAAATACGGGAAATACATTCTACAAATAAGGGAATTGAAAGTCGGACTACACTTAACCGCCAGTCCTGTATATCTGCATACAAGGAGAAACGTGGACTGTTTGTGTGTCATCTCTTTCAAGTTACCAACTGAGAAATGGTGATATCACATGCTACTGACTGCTGATTAATCAGAGAGATGCGTTGTTACTGCAACCACACACACACAGACACACACACACACACACACACATCTGAACTGGATTTGCTAAACTCCTTTCCTGTGTTGGCGTTTATATAATCTCTCGTATGCACTTGTGGACTTTACTTGTGAAGAGTTTATGCAAGATACTCTACAGCAGCTACCTCTGATGTAGTCTTGCCATAAAGTGCTTGTCCATGTCCACTTTATAATATAATAGAATACAGAGTCAGACCCAAATAATATGTATATGTATCATATGGACTGTGTTCGCATTGCATTCCTTACCAGAGATGATCACACGGAGGGTCTTGGCAACCCCAGCCCACGGTGGTCCTATGGCAATGAAAGATTTGATGTATCGGTCTTTCCAGGCCTGAGGTTGCTGGTTGAGGAAGTACAAGGTGTACAGGTTGCCCATACTGTGAGCGATGAGCACCACAGGCTCGCCTGCTTTTTCCACCATCTCTTCAATCATCTTCTGCAGCGACAGGAAATACTCTTTATTCTCATCTGCAAAAGGAACAGAAAAGCCGAGAAGATGAGTAAACAGATTTCCCCTCAAGCCCCTCTGTGAAATATCCTGCTCTTCCAAAGTTAAGCTGGAGCTGCTCAAAGACTTAAACATTCAGCTATTTCCTGCTTGATCAGAAAAAGCTGTAAAAGCTCACAGGAGTGGAACCAGTTGAACAGGGAGCTAACGGTTGCTTTTCTGTGTTGCGTTTCGGGTGTTTAGGGAATATGCAAGTTTGTGTACATAGACCAGTGTTTTCTTACTGGGAGCTTTCCTCCAATCATAAGGAGCCCCTCTGACATCATCGTCTCTGGTGTAGCCTTTGTCTACCAGCGCTTGAACTATAATAAAAAAATACATGCCTAGGAAAAACAGAAAAACACAACAGGGAAAAGAATCAACTTTTGAGCCAGTAAGAAAAATCAGTAGCAACTGTTTACACATGGACGTGGTCACTTCTCTAATGGGGCAGTGGGACTTTGTGTCTTTCACTCACCCACACTGTCTTTGTTAGGGTCCAGATACTCCAGGGAGTACGTCTTCCCAAACCCCGGGACACGAACGTCCACGCCTGGCGGGGAGGATGTGGTGTGCGTGGTGCTGTTGTAGATCAACCTACACGTGCAGAAAGGAGAAACGGACCAGTGTCAGTTTCGAATTCATGGTGAATATACTGTACACGTAGATACATCCCATTGCATGGCAGCACAGACACTTCCCATTAGTTCCAACCTTAACTCTGGTTTCAGAACGGGAGGTGTGAGACGCAAGCAGAAGTCATTTATAGAAATAACTATAAAATTATACATAATTATAATAAAAAATAATTTTGATTTTTCAACTGTAACAACTCTGTGGTTGCTAATTGAGGACACATGTTTGTTTCTATAGAATCTAAAACTTCTCCCAAGCATCATTATTTTCATCTCTAATATACACATTTACTATGCCAAGGAGTCTCATGCACACATCTCACATGTGCTTTGATTGTATTATATTGAGTAAATAAAAGAGTTTTAAACCGTTTACAGGCATAGCTGATAAAGTTAGTTCGTTTTTTTCCTTTGATTACAAAGCATTTCATTTTGCTGATGAGCTAAAAGTGAAAAACAAAGAATGTTATCTCACTCTCTGGTTCCATATGTTGTTGATAAAGGGAACGTTCAATGATCAGTTTACTCAGTGTAGGTTGATTAGTTTTTACAGGAAGCAAATCAGGTTGTTGAGCCCACCAAACTAATCTCATCCAGCTCTACTGAAAGTATCCACAACTCTGATGTGAAGATGGAAGATGCTTAATAATCACAGAGAGAAAAGCAGCATCTAACCTTTTACGACATGGGAGAAACTGGCAACATCAAATTTCTATTTTTAAGATAGATGTTTTAGACTTTTATTTATGGATGGAAGAAAATAAAAATGTGGTTCAGCCAAGTAGTGAGTCACATCCGGGCATATACACATTCTACCTTCACATTATCACAGTTGCCGTAAAAGTGTTCCATACGATCTGGTCTGTGGCTTTTACGAACCTCTGTGCTGTGGCGTGTAGACATGCTGTGTCAAATGCCATTTAGACATAATATTCGGTTCCTCGGTTTAAAGAACCCATAACCTCAGTAGCACATGAAACAAAACAGCTGATGCCATTGTACCTTATGTTGTCTACCCAGCAGTCTATGGCTACAGGAACCAGCAACTCTAGGTTGAGCCACAGAGTGAAGTAGCTGTCGGTCTTCTTGTAGCAGACATAATGGACCACACTGGGTTTGTCCAGTTTAGCCTCCAACTGGTTTCCCAGGTCTCCAGGAACTGCAATGAGAGACAATTTTTCTAATGAATACTGCACAATAGTTAACTAACACTTTATACTACTTTATTTTACAATAAATATGTGGTTTATCAAGCTCTTTCACATCTTCTCAATCAACTTCATGAAAGTCAACAAAGGGTTTTGGTATAAGACTGATATTATTCAGTAGTATTCAGATTTGTTTGAAGACACTGAGATAAATCTAAATGTGATTTAGTATCTGGCTGATTGACAAATGAAGAGAAACACTGATCTTACGCCAGGTTTGTGACTGTACCACTATGCGGTGAGCTCTTGGCTAAGATTTTTTCACTTTTATCTGTCACAGAAAACTCTTTGTCCCATTTTGACTGTTTGGTCACAACCACAAGCAAACAGCAGATCACTCATGGGTCATGCAGTCACACAGAGTCTTATCATGCTCCCGTTGTAAATAGGCCAACAAGGATAAGGTTCCTCTAAAGCCGAGACCCTTTCCATGCATTGCATTCAAACAAGCGGTAGCTTTGAACCTCTTTATACATGTTAGCATTAATGCTGTAGGTTTTTTAGTAACTAGTACATGAGAGTCCAGGGTTAAAGTTAATTCAGCCCCAGCTCGGTCATGTGATCAGGAGGAGTCTGGGACAGTAAACAACCCTCAGCGGAAGAACTACTCGGCTGTCAAGTGTTCAAATACATACTGTGTCACAAATACATGTTAACATTGTTGGGGCAATAATTTTACTCTTGATAATCTTCATGATTTTGAACCAAATTCCACTCGAGGCGGTAACGAGAGACGTAGGGACGCTTTCTCTGAAAGCGAAATCAAAGTCCTCTACGAAAGATGACGAAGCAAAAACAAAATCTCAAGAAAGATTAAAAACACACTTAGTTGCTCCGCGTCTTTGAGGAGATGTTTGCATTCATTTAATCCTTTATATGTTGAGTGGAGTTCGGTCCGCTTGAATCTCGAACCGCTGGCTGCTCAGCGGGTTGACGGGAACGATGCGTGACTCAAACGTTTAGCAACGGCATGAAAGCAAACGCGACTAGAAACGCGGTAACGCTGGAGGAAAACACTTACTGATGACCACGGGAGGTCTTGAGGACAGACAGGGCTTGTCCCCGGCGCATTTCTTCAACGCTTTCCCGCTGCTGCGAGCCGACAACAGCAGCAATAACAAGCCGACTTGAAGCAGCGAAGAGGCTGCAGCTACCCGGTGCCAGCCCGCCATGTCACCAGATGTCTCATAACCACACGGACATCGTCTGTGTGTATAGATCTGCTCCGACAGGCTGTCACACTCCTCTGATCGTTATCCACAATATAACCGTTGACGATGACCGGTGACCCAAAAAAAAAAAAAGGAGACGATCACGAGGAACAACAGATTACAGAGCAATCAACCCCGACATCCCCGCCTATCGTCAATCAAGTCAAAACACATCGATCACAGATAAGGTCGGAAGATTAATCATGTGACACATTGTCTGCGACCAGATGCTTTATTATACGTCAAAACGTTCTTATTTTAGACATGTGTACATGGCATAAAAATACTTGCGAGTCAAAAAGGTAGAATTAGATTTGATGCCAATCCAGATTGATTTGGAACAGCTGCACTTACTGCAACTGCTACAGGAGGTGCTGATTTATGTTTTGTGGGGGGGGTTGAGTCAAAGTCAAGTAAACAGACATCCAGGACTCAGCGTGTTGTATTTATTAACTCTTTAATACAGTTGTCTTCTATTTAGTTCCAGCGTTGATGTCAACCTCTTTAGGTGTAACCGATACGCCCTCTAGGATTTGCTGGATTTGGTTGAGCACTTTTTCATTGAACACTATATCCAGGTGGGTCAGACCTCGATATTCTGTTACATGAACAGGCTTCTCCTGTTGCCCCTCCCAACGTTTGCAAAGACTCATGCTAAAGCTTTCCACTGTGTCGTCCCCATCGGCATAGAGAAAGTCCACCGGGTCCGTGTTGGGGTACTGTTCGTCGTAAATGTAGGTTATCGGAGTCGGGAGCCCCACGCCGTACATACACCACACTTCAACACCAGGTGGCTGAAGGTCACCAGTGAGGTTTTTGGTGTCCTCCCACATGAACCTGGACCCAACAAAAGGTCAAAAGGTCTGTTAGTTGTAATCAGTTTTTTCATATTAATATCAAGTAGATATAGAGTTTTAAATAATAACTTTTAACAGATGCACAGTTAAAAATTCAAAGCTCAACTCTTTGGTTATCAAGTGAAAAAAGCTCTAAAAAGAGAATCACTCCTCATCGTTAATAATACAATCTAGCTGGACAATTACCAGCCATCCTCGAAATCCATGTCGGTGAAGAAGCGCTTGTAGTCCTGCTTGGTGTAGTTAAAGCTTGGTGTGGAGACGAAGACGTGATCCTCCGGCCAATAATTTTCAAATGGTATCATCCAGGTGTTAGTCATTGCCATTCGTTGCTCTTCACGAATCTTGATATTTGAAAGCATCGAGATTCCGTCATTATTACCTGCAACAATGAGCAAATCAAAAACATGGAGAATTTATACATTTACTTTTTTAATGGATTTTTTTAATGTTCTAGACTTACAGTAAGTGAGCACTGTATTATTGCATAGCGCTATATATGTGTATATGTATTTATTTTTCACCTGAGGCCAGGACTCTTAGTGCTTTAACAGCACCTCCCCATGGAGCTCCCAGGGAAATGAAGCCCCTGATGTACTTGTCCTTCCAGGCCTGAGGCTGGTGGTTGAGGAAGTAGAGGACGTAGTGGCAGCCCATGCTGTGTCCCAGCAGGTAAACAGGCTGCTGGTATCTGTCGTACATCTCCTCAACCAGCTCCTGCAGCTTTGTGAGATAGTCTGCATTCTCATCTGGAACGAGGGACAATGACTCAATGACTATGGAGACATTATCATTTAAACAGGACAAGCTGAGCTGGTCTACATGCTCTGTTTCCTTTCAAATGCACATTTTATATGCTCGAAGTCAACACTTGCAAAGCGCCAAGTTCTCATTTACATATTCTCTCCTGTAACGATGCCCCAAAATAAAAGGTATCCGTCATGAAAGTGAAACACTTTCCTGTCACTGCAGCTTTTTAGTGGCTTGTCTCACTCACTCTCTTGTATTTGTTACTTACTGGGAGCTAGTCTCCAGTCATACGGTGCTCCCCGGACTGTCTCGTTTCGAATGTAGCCTATGTTTACCAAATGTTGGACCATAGTGTGAAAGTATCCTGCGAAAAGCACAAGCAGACTCACTCAATATGTCAGAGTTAGCACAAGTCATATAACATTTCAATTTTTATTATAGAAACTGAGCACTAGGCTTTCTGGATCATAAATCAATAAATTCTTGCAAATCCACCAGCACAGTAACATTTGTCTCACCAGCCAGTTTGCTATAGTCAAGAAACTCAATAGGGTATGTCTGTCCAAATCCTGGCACGCGAACCTGTACCCCCGGTGAGTTGGATGACAGCCGAGTTGTCCTGTTGTAAACAAGTCTGGGGAATGCAGACAGATTATTAGTCTACATGAATGACCACGGTCTCTAATTTGACTCTGATCAAAACATGTTTTTCTTGCTTTCTACAGCTTCTTGGATTAAACTTTGAGACTGGGAGAAAGCAAAGCAAAATAAATAGAAAATGTTTAGTAAATGTGTAGCAACAACCCCTGTGATAAGTCAAAGATGAGCAAAGGTTCAGGCAAAATAGATAAAGCTGACAATCAGTTGGTCTGTGTTACCTAATGTTATCAATCCAGCAGTCTACACCTATAGGCATGAACATGTTGAGGTCGAGCCACAGGGGGAACCAGTGATCGGTTTTCTTGTAGCACATCCAGTGGACGAGTGATGGCTTGTCAAGCTTAGCTTCCAAACGGTTGCCCAAGTTTCCTGGTACTGCACATACAAATACACAAGCACAAAAAGGTTACTGTAGCTCAGTGGCCTTAGTGGACTTACACCCGCCTCTCAGTAACATTTTCCTCTTCTGAAAATTTCTCCATTTGTCTGTGAGGTTTGCTGGAAATGAATATCCTGTCAGAATCACCAAAGTCTCTTATAGGGAGATTATGTTTCATTCCCAAAAATACAGCCAAGAAAACTATGATATTGAGACACAATCAGCTCATACTTTACTCAAATTAAGGTTTGTGGACACACAAACAATACGTTTTTTGATTAACTGGTTAAGTTTGTCTACATTTTAACCAAATAGTCACATACTTGTCTGCTACTGATTATGCGTTTAACATTTACGTTTTATCTTTTTGTACTTGATGTCCAAAATCTACATTTCTGTGTTGGTGAAAACCTCTGTATTGCATTGCCTGTCTGACTCTCTCTCTGAGTTCCTCTACAGTAGACAGCATGTGTCCACATAAGGACAACGACCCCTTGACAGCAAACAATGAGTCATGAACTGCAGGGAAAAACACCCTGCAGCGTAATTTTAAAATGAATAAGACTGGTTCTGAAATATTACAGTTACTGCAAATAAAGCTGTAAAATGATACGATTGGTAAAATAATGCAGCTTTGTCCAAGAATCCTTCATACGACATACTTTATAATTTAATGTAAGGCAAAGGATACACAGTTGAGCTAATGTAGTCTTACTCACCTTTACAAAGATTTACCAGATAGTTTACAATCCCTTAGTTTTCACATTCATTTTGCAAATTTTACTGTTGTAAATATAAATTAAAATGACCTAAATGTCAGAATGAAGAAAGAAAAAAAAAATACATTACTCATTTAATAAAGATCCAGTGCTGTGAACAACCGCATCTGGTTTGGTTTTATTTTGGTGAGTCTACAGTTTATAGCAAGTTACATTAAACTGACTGGACATTTAGAAAGTCAGCACAAAAATCAGGACAAAAGACACAAAGACCTGCTACTACCGTCCTTATAGTGAAGCATGAAGGTAGCAGCATCATGCTGTGACAGAAAGATGCAACCAAACACTAAGGTTCAAATAAACTTTTCTACTGTGTTTGTAAAAACCTATTTAGTATTTTTTTTCTAGTCACATGAAGTTATTGTTTTAAAACAATAAAGCAGCTGGATAACCTTTAGAGCATCACTCTGTGCATTTGTCAAAATCCTTACTTAGGTTCAGGGTTAAATGCACATGACAGTTTCTAAACGTGGAGGGTCAGACTCACATGTTGGCTCTTGTTGCTTAAAAACGTTACTATGACCTAGATAAGAGGCCCACAACCAGTAAAACACAGGGTCAAATGTACAGAGTACAGTGTGCAGCCTCACTGACTGCCTACAAACAGAACAAAACTGAATCCACCTTAAACTCATCTGCTGACAGCAGATTCTAACTGAATTAGTTGTAAATTTGAAAAACACACACATTATACAAGAGCTCCTGGACTCACCGATGATGAGAGGAGGAGTGCTGTTACTTGGTATCTTGGTTTTGACTTTGGGTGGGAAGACGACGTTGACGATCCAGAAGCCTGCGGAGTGATGAAGCCCCACCAGAACCACAACCAGCAGCACCGAGCAGACGCGTCCTGCGGAACCCATGTTTCACCCGAACAGCTGCGCCGCGTCTCCGTCTGAGAGCTGCTGGATGGAGGGAGGGAGCGAGGCGGAGGAGGCGGAGGCGACGCACCGGCCTATTAGCAGCTTCCCATCACCGCCTCTGGCTGATTAGACCTGAAGCATCGCAGCGCGCTGGGCCGATTTTCATCTCTTTCAACAACTGAGTTAAAATGGTGGGAATTAAAGGAAGGTTAACCAGAACAGAGTAAGAAAACGTGTCATGACAGGGTAACGTTACCCGTTGACCTATTGATTCCAAGTCACGCGTATTTATTTACACAACAGAATGTAACTGATTGACATAGGATACTGACAAAAGAACATCACTTTTGACAAAAACGTGTTTTAGGGGAAAAAAGGTTTTGGGAGAGTTGTAATACATCTGAAAATTTACATTGTGCAGTAAAACATTTTAGAGCCTGAGATTAATTTACAAGGACAAGCTGAGACGCTCAGCACAGCGAGAACCTTCAGGTCAGCTGAAGCGTGAAGGCATCTGAAGGTTGCCTTCCCGCAAAATACATGCTTTTAATAATACATTTTAATAGTACGAGTGGTTATCACATCGATGTTAGCGACACCACTATAACACACATACTATTTTCGTAGTTGGCTTCTTTTATTGCACGGGTTTTGGCTGAAAGGAAGGAAAGTCCCACTTTGTAAATACAATTTCAGACAGTACGAGAAGGCCTCGTGTTGTGACGTCACATTACATGTCGTCACCTGGGATACGTAGCAGCAACAACGCCGCAGGTCCATTAGCGCGTCACCTTATAAAATCAAATTAATTCGTTCAACAAAAACTTTCATTAGTCTTTGTTTTATCCATAAGGTAAAAATCCGTAAGGCAACATCTCTGCTGCACGTTTAAAACACGCAACCCATGTAGCAACACACACACACACACACACACACACACACACACACACACACACACACACACACACACACACACACACACACTGCTCCATATGAGGGGCAGAGCACTGACGACGTGCTTGAGTAGGACACGTAGTTATTGCCTCATACACCTCAGTTACATCCATGCACAGTTTTCTAATTCCACTTTGGTGATCTGGCCTCCAAAACATTTTTATCCACTTGTTGCACAATTGTTATTCTTTCAGAGATTTGTTTCCCATATTATTGATAAATAATCTAATCTAATCTAATCTAATCTAATCTAATCTAATCTAATCTAATCTAATCTAATCTAATCTAATCTAATCTAATCTAATCTAATATAATATAATATAATATAATATAATATAATATAATATTATATTCATGAGCTCCTTACACCCGCATACATTCAATGAATTATACATTAAGTTTTAAAGTTTTTTTCTTATTGCATCTATCTAATGTCTGACTTGGGTCAAATAAATAGTAAACTATGATTCACGCATGTCATAGGGCTTAATAACTATCAAAATGTATTCATATATAGCGGTGAAAACGTCAAAAAGCCATTAGTGACTCAGTGAATATTTTAAAAAAGGTTTATCGGATTTATAATGGTCTTGAAAGTAAATATATTTATTAGACTAAATTCATTGTGTACAGCACAATAGCACGAAAAGCGACTTTGTGATACTGACCAGACAACATGTTGAATTTCACCTGTCCAGCAGAGGGCGCTCAAACAACAAAGCTCCTGCAAATCGTACAGGAGAAGAATTCAGTTGACCCGGAAGTGGGCGGGTCTTGAGGTCCGGTAAAGAAAAGCTAGCCGCTAGCCTTACTGTGCAGCAGGCTCTGGTTCTGTCTCTAATTGATTAACATGGCTCAACTCGTGGGTTCCCTCCGAAAAGAGCTGGCCGATTCGCTTTCCACCAGCAAGGTGCTGGTGGTGGGGGCGGGAGGGATTGGCTGCGAGCTTTTGAAGAACCTCGTCCTCACCGGCTTCAAAAACATCGAAGTGGTCCGTCACGTTTATGTTTATGTGTGTGTGTGTTAGCTAGCTGGCTATCGTGCTAGGTCTTTGTGCTGCACCGACCCGGCGCAGACGAATTCCTGATGCACCACCAATGCATTCAAGCGGTGGTAGTAGGTTCTTGATGTCAGCTATGTACGCAAGTGCACAGTTATGTGTTCAGCTCCGGGTATGGATAAAAAACAGGAACACCGTCGTTGCAGTACTGCTGGAGCTTTTGGCGCCACCGCACTGCTGAGTTAGCTCGACAACTTCTTTGTAATTACACGCGTAGCTAACGGGGTCGGTTGGAGAACATACACAGACACACTAAAGCAAACCCTCTGCTTAGTCCTGTCAGCTTATAATGTAGCTATAAACACGAGGGGTTTATGTTTAAAACATTGAACTCGACTAAACACGTCCAGTTGTTTGTGTTTCAGATAGTGGGCGATGAGCATATGTGACTGGTTGGTTTCCAAGACTTGAGGGGCTTCAGTACCCTTGGTCACTGACATGGATTAGATGGGCAGGAAATGCATTTGTGGATTCTGAAACAAATTATCAAATGAGATCAAATCAGTATTGGTTATAAATTATAACTAATCAAGAACACAGTAAATGAATGAATACTTGCTGTAGATCACACTGGAGCCCATCACATATATGCATATAAAGCTGGTCCAAGCTTCTGAAGGTCTTAGAAGATAACCAAAAGACCTACTTCTATTAATTTAAAAATGAGTGCTTGTGTGCACCAGCAGACCTTTGTGTTGTAGTTGACAGATAGTTTACATTGTATGTGTAACTGTTTAATTGCAGTTTATGGTCTTTAAATCACTCGGCCTCAATAATGACTGTTTTTAGACAAGGCTCCGCATTGGCTCTCTTAACTGGTCTGAAGCTATGAGGCACCATTAAACCAGTTGGTGTTACTGCTGTGGCAGGTCGCTGTACAACTTCTTTTTTGACTTACCACAGACTTTTCAATCCTATTGATTTTGTCAGATTGACCTGGACACGATTGATGTCAGCAACCTCAATCGTCAGTTCCTATTTCAGAAGAAACATGTTGGCAAGTCTAAAGCACAGGTATGTCAAAACAAAACATTAGCTGGCTATTGTAAATCTTATTTGAAGTAAATATCTTTGTGTGTATGTACATTTGTTCCTCTTTCGGTTATTTTATTTATTAATTTATTTTCACAGGTGGCCAAAGAGAGTGCCTTGCAGTTCTGTCCCAGTGCAAATATCACTGCCTACCACGACAGTATCATGAAGTTAGTTTCTTACTTTTACTTGAATAATTTAATTATTTGTCTAACTATTTGTCCATATTTTAACTATTAAAACTTTGGACTCTCATAACATTGAGTAGCATGAGTATAATAATTTTTTTATTTTGCCAACAGCCCTGACTACAATGTGGAGTTCTTCAGAAAGTTTGTTCTGGTTATGAATGCTCTGGATAATCGAGGTATTCTCACCTAATCTCTAAAGATTAAAGTTTATTTTTTATTACCCCATATACTTGTAGTCATGAGTAAAGTAAAATAATATTTTTCTCTATAGCGGCCCGCAACCATGTGAACAGAATGTGCTTGGCAGCTGATATCCCTCTGCTAGAAAGCGGCACAGCGGGATACCTGGGACAAGTCACAGTTATTAAGAAGGTAGGACATAAAATTGTTGTAATCTTTTGTTTTAATATCCTGTCTAGTCAGAGTTGCTTACCTCACCCCTCTGGCATTTTTTTCTTCCTTGATTTCTTTTCACCCACCTTTTTCTCCTTCCACAGGGACTGACAGAGTGCTATGAGTGCCAACCGAAACCCACCCAGAAAACCTTCCCTGGATGTACCATAAGAAACACACCGTCTGAGCCTATACATTGCATTGTATGGGCGAAGTATCTCTTTAAGTAAGACTTATTCTCGTAATTAGCGTCATTCAGTTTGAATACAAAACAGCCATGGTCATCATTTTCTATCTCCTGCCTTAACAGTCAGCTATTTGGAGAAGAGGATGCAGATCAAGAGGTGTCACCCGATACAGCTGACCCAGAGGCTGCATGTGAGTGTGACTGCACTTGCATTCTGTATATTTTGCTATATCTGAGTTACATTTGTTCAGCTTTGTTGGCACTCCATTTGTGATGGAGGTTTTAAAACGACAAATGGCAACACATTCAAAGCAGATGAACACTTCAAGAATGTGTTGTGTACACAGGGAACCCTGAGGAAACAGCAGCTCGTGCAACAGCCTCAGAAAAAGATGGGGACATCAAGCGAATCTCTACCAAGGAATGGGCCCGCTCCACTGGCTATGATCCCGTCAAACTTTTCAACAAGGTCAGTAAGACAAACCTTTTGAACAGTTAATGTATTGTCATATGTTTTATTTTAAAAAAGGCTGCTAAGACTGGTGGGTCCAATGCAACATCCACTAATTGTAAAACATAAATGCGATTTGTTCCAAGGCAAAAACTCATTGTACCTCTGCTTTTACATTCATCCACAAGCAGATAGCAAATCACATATGGAAATGAAAGGTTTTAGTGTTCCTGAGAGGAGTTTAAATGTTTAAAAGTTCAGACTGTTAGTTTAGTAGAAGTATATTAGATAGTAGTAGTATAGTATGTTAGATAGTATTGTTATGTTTTTAACAGCACTGCAAAAGTATCACTACTAACGTAAAACACAATTGGGAAGGTTTTATAATGAAATTTCATCTCCAGCTTTTCAAAGATGACATCATGTATCTACTGACAATGGATAAGCTGTGGAAGAAAAGGAAAGCTCCTACACCTTTGGACTGGCAGCAGCTTGAGAGTAGTGGTATGACTGTTAAATGTTTTCAAGTATATTAGAAATAACTGGGAGGAGATACTTACTCAGTATGCATCTTTTATTTATTTATTTTTTTGTCTGTCCCAGAATGTCCTCAGGAGGACACTGCTGGTACATGTCTGAAGGACCAGCAGGTTCTGGGTGTTTGGGGTTACTGCCAGTTGTTCCAGCACAGCGTGGAGACACTCCGCTTACAATTGAAGGAGAAGGGAGATGGTGCTGAGCTGGTCTGGGACAAGGTAACACATGGCAATAAAACATTGTTGTAGAACAATACTGGTGAATTAACTGTTTTTGATCACAGAGTTGCATAACGATGTCTTCTTCGTAGATTAAAGCTAACTGTGTGTTTTGCTGTTTGCTTTCTAGAGAACACAGCTGTAGTAAAGTAACCCACAGGTATATGTGTTAGTATGACTCATGAGTTTCCTCTTGTCCTCAGGATGACCCTCCAGCCATGGACTTTGTTACTGCAGCAGCAAACCTACGTATGCACATCTTTAGCATGAACATGAAGAGTCGCTTTGATGTAAAATGTAAGTCAGCTGGCTTACTTCTTTTCAAAACAAGTGGTACATCATATAAAAACACATTTTTGTAGATAGGTTTTATTTAATAATCATGCAATGATCGTCGTCTAGTTTACACTATGTTTCATTTGTTCCCGTCCTCACGCAGATGTCTACTAACTTAATTTGTTGTTTCAGCCATGGCAGGAAACATCATCCCAGCTATTGCCACAACCAACGCTGTCATTGCTGGACTCATTGTGCTGGAGGGGCTAAAGATCCTGTCAGGGGAACTGGAGTCCTGTCGCACGGTTAGTGCAACTAAAACAAAGTGGTTGATTGCAACTTGTCATTAGCCAAATTGTTCTATTTGAGTGTCTTGTGTATCTTGGTGGGTAACTCAGCATTTTGCTTTTCTGGCACAAGTAACTTTTATAAATTGGCCTGTATGTGTGTCTTCAGATTTTCTTGAACAAGTGTCCCAACCTCAGGAAGAAGTTGCTGGTCCCCTGTGTTTTGGACCCACCTAGCGCCAACTGCTACGTCTGCGCCAGCAAACCAGAAGTCACAGTCAAAGTCAATGTTCACAAAACCACGGTCCTTACTCTGCAAGACAGGGTAACTTAGCAAACCTGTTTGGCTTGTTTTTGGTAACAGAACAGAAAGCCCTTTGTTAAAGCATCATAGCTCTCATTTTCTGTTAATGTGTGTCGTCTTATTTGTGGTGATTGTGTGTGCATGGTCAGATCCTGAAGGAGAGGTTTGGTATGGTAGCGCCAGATGTTCAGATAGAAGATGGAAAAGGGACCATTCTCATCTCCTCAGAGGAAGGAGAGACAGAAGGTAAGGAGGAAGTCACAGTTGAAAGGAAATTCATTGTTCATCATTAATTTGACCATTTAACCATCTTTCACTTATAGTCACTAAGCTTACAATGAACACTAAACAGGATAATAGGGAAAAGAGGTAGAAATGGAGACTGTTGGAAGCAGATGGAATTTTTATTATGTCGCTGAAACACACATCGCAAGACAAAGTTTGGGGAGACTGTGTTTGGACAGAAGAGGATGCTTTAGTAACGGCTGTCAAATTAGTCCATAACTAAAAGTCATCTGGAGGGGTAGATAATTAAATATTGTTTAGAACATCTGTTGACATAGTTATTGGGGTAATTTTCAGTTGTGACACGA
Organism: Macropodus opercularis; assembly: GCA_030770545.1. Classification (NCBI taxonomy): domain Eukaryota; kingdom Metazoa; phylum Chordata; class Actinopteri; order Anabantiformes; family Osphronemidae; genus Macropodus; species Macropodus opercularis. Next base: position 2,956,015 of record CM061094.1, on the reverse strand, counting down.
CACAACATCACGATATTCAGCTCCTTATATGATTGAGTAAGAATAATTACAACTAAGTACTGCTTTTTACGTGTGTGTGTGTAATATCAGTGCTCTCTTAACAGCCAACAACAGCAAATTTCTTGCCGACTTTGGAATCCGCAACGGCAGCCGTCTGCAATCTGATGACTTCCTTCAAGATTATACGCTGCTTATTAACATCCTACACACGTACGTTACTCTGGCTGCACAGATCAGTGCATATGGATTCTTCAATGAAAGATACTGCCCATGGTTTGGAGTGGCCGTGTTAGCTTTGTGAGACTCTGGTGTGTGAAATGACGATCAGTTTTGTGTCTGTCTTCAGTGAAGAACTTGAACGAGATGTGGAATTTGAGGTGGTGGGTGAGGCCCCAGACAAAGCCCCACCACCTCAGAGTAACAAGGAAGAGGTTAACAGTATCTCCAATGGCAACAAGGACTCCGCCCAGCCCTCCACCTCCTCTAAAGGTGAGCAGGAAGAAGAATGTAATTTTTCTAAATTAAACTGAGTATGGTATGCCAAGAGGCTAAACACACCTGATCCAGGCAATCTAGGTAGGACAGGGGCAGTTGAAAACAAGCAGGACGTAGCCTGAACGACTATGGTGGCCCACCCCTGCATTAGCACTACAGGAAAATCACAGCCACGTCATTCATGTCATGGGGTCACACAGTAAAAACGTAGACACAGTGTTGTCAAACAGTCACTGAACTTTGTCCTACATTCTTTACTGATCTCTGTCTTTTAACAGGTTCAGATAAATTAGTTGCAGTCCAGCTCACCTTTAAAAACATGAGCTTCATAGTACAGCATTTGGGAATTTGGAAATTAGACATTGGTGGTTATTATTGTGATATTAACATGCACAATAAATTAATCTCATTGTTTGTAAGGAAAAGATTCCAAACTCTACTAAACTCCAAACTTACTCAATTGCTGCAATTGCAGTTGTTAACTGCAAAGAGACTGAAAACCCAGATTATGATATTCCTACTAATTATTAGTGACTTTTTCAGGCGAGTTTTAAAACTATGTACGTTCTAATACTTGAATTGTATTTCACACGTGCAGATTCCTGAAGGGTTGTATTTGATAAAGTTGCCTGTAAACTCAGTTTAAAATGTTTTGAGTGGCTATATAGAAAATGTTTCTAATCTGTGGTGATGAACACCAGCTGACTCATGTAACTACATTTTATTGACGGCATAAACCACAATGGATGGTGCAGGTTGGCTGAAACTGTAGGTGTGGAGCCGTCTGTTTGAAAGTAGTTGAGCTTATTTTGCTTTTAGTTGTAACTGTTATTGGTAATTCAACAAGAAATTGGTCTTGCAGCAGTAGTAGGTCAAGTATTCTAGGTCTGGTCTCCAGTGCTCTTTTGCTTTTCACCAGCTTAACTGGCATTTTGGTGAGTTTTTAAACCTGTATTTGGCAGAAATGGTATCTGATTTTGCACATTGTTGTCCAAAACAGCTCCATCAGAGGATGACGACATCATGATTGTTGACTCCGAAGAGGAGGAGGGGGGGACGTCTAGCTCTTCTGCAGCTGCAACCAGTGCTACAAAAAGGAAACGCTCGGATGCAGGAACAAGCGAGACCTCCACCAAGCGCCCAAGGACAGACCAGTCAAGTGCAGCAGCTGTCTCCACTGAAGATGATGATGACATCATCGCTCTGGACTAACTTTTCTTGAAGGACTGAGAACTCTTTGAATGCTTGTCATTTTGACTCAGAGAGACAGTAGGCTTATATAAAACACCTCTTTTATGAAGAACAGTTTACTGACCTGGTTATCTTTGATCATTTCCTCCTCCCCAACTCTGTTCCCTTCGCTCCTGACACAATGCTGTAAATAGGTTCTACACTTTAAAAAAGTTTTGAAAATTACATTCAACTTTTTGTTATTTTAATTTCTGGTCCCTATAAAATGCTTCTCTTAATGGTAAAAAAAGTGTTTTTTGTATTTTTTTATAGATGTACTGTATTTCTCATGCTACGCAGGTCAGGGTGTTTTTGTGCTTTGTGGTCAGGTTACAAAACATATAAAAACCAAAACATTTTCTTAGATTGTTATATTGATGTCAGTTATTGTGAAAGGATGGTGACAGACATTCAAATCCAGGAGGCTGCAGCTTCTGGTGCTCCAGTCGGCGTTTAAGTGCTGTGACTGGGTCAGTGATGGAGAAGTTTGCTACCTCTTCTTTTTTTTCCCTTTTTTAAGAACTAACAACACAATGCATAAACATGCCCTCCATAACACCACCACAGTAAGGTGTCCAGCCCAACAAGAATCAATTAAAATAGTTCCTAGGTAAATTGTTGAGACCACTGAAACCTGTGAATGCTCTGGCTCAGCACCCCTGGCTTGAATTAATGTAAACATGTTACGATCACTTTCCAGATAATGCCTCCTGTTGGAGCACAGTGTTTTTTTGTTTGAAGACTGTTAAAAACAGATGGAATGGTTTGACAAGAACCAGGCATTCTTTTTATTCCAGCAGTGGGTAAAGTGGATTGTCAAGAACATTTCAGCACCTGCTGAGTTCTCCAGTCTGTCCCCTGTATCAGTGTCCATAATTTAAAATTTCAATGTTATCCGACTTGTGGAATAACCATGGGAGGGTGTTGGACCAATTTGGTGAAGACAATAAACTTAACAAATGCAGATTATTATGTGCTGGTCATGTTTTGTATTTCTGTTGATTTTATATGTGTACATTTTGCATGTTGAATATATTACACATTATCTCCATTCCAAGACTGTAATTGGAAATATGTCAAAAATGTTTTTTTTTCTACACGTAGCTAATTTATACATTTTGAATGTTTTTTTTTAAACTTGTTTCATTTTTAATAAAATTATTGTAACAAAGTTCAGCAAGATAAAGAACATCAGCAGGCAGGGCTACTAAATATTTGAAAGCTCAGATAAGAACTAAACTCACATGCACAACTGTGCGTCTCTTTTCTCTGTTATATGGTAAATGTTGTGTGTGTTCATTTCAGGGATTAAAGTCTGACTGAAATGTGTCCAGGTCTGTACAAAGTGTAACATTCCTGAGAAAAATGATCATGATGATACAATGATAACAGACAAACTGAGAAGTTTACTACAAAAAATGTGGTTCTCACTAAACAATGTAGAGCTCATACTTAATTTCTATTATTTAATAACAAGGAAATGTAACTATGCAAATAATAATCATACAATACATAAATAAGAAATCAACTGAAATCAAAAGAAAATATCAATGTCTGAAAATCTTTCAATTTAGAATGTAAATCTTACTAGGAAACAAATCTAACTCTAATTTTTCGCACTTAATTGGAAACCTTTATGAGACGAATGTGACCTGTGAATTATTTAAAGTTGTTAAGGTCTTCACAAAGTGTCTTAACTCGAAGGTGTAGGCCACATTTATTCTGAAGCTCTAATTCTGTCCACTGATCAGAGGCTCCATCCGTTATGAAAGGAATAAAAGACAGGTTTGATCTGCTTTGAAGCTTACATCCAAATGTGAATAGTGAATACCAGTATTGTAGCTATCGCAAGATTTTTAAGTTTAAGACATAAAGGAACAAAAAACTACTACAAAAAAGTGCAACAACAAATCAAAATGAATAAAGCAGACATGTGAAGAGATTGTTCTAGTATTTTCGGAGCACTGACACGTCGTCACACGTGAAGGTGATAAACCTACAAAGGCTCTATTACATTTAAGCCATACACAAAACAATAGGCACATCTGTTTATATGCAGATTTTATTGAGGTTATGAATTACAACTGATGTGGCACTGGTGTATCAAAATGTCTGGCAAGAATAAGGACTGATGGTACTTCTTCTAGTAGTACTTCTTATGGAATGTGAAACTACCACGTTCACATTAGGGTTATTTGATGGAATTAGTTCTTGTTTGCCTTCGATACTTCATTTAAATAGTTTTGGTGTCTTTTTTGTCTTCTTCTTGTTATTATTAATAACGTTAACAATGTACATAATGTTTTTGATCGACAAACGTGAACAATAACCGTCTCCACCTATTAACACTGTTTACAGTACATTGTGTACATCGTCTTCATCGTCATTAACGCCCCTCGCAGGAAGCCGCTGATTGGTCAGCACCCCAGCCCCTCCCCCTCCCTCCGTGCCGTTTTGTAACAGCGGATCTACAATATCAGGGTCTCCGCCGGTACGGTCGCGATTTCACCCGTTGAGTTGTCGCCGTACCGGTAGAGAAGTGTCGTTGCTGCTTATGGTCAAGTTTTAACATCCCGTAGCTTTAGTTAAAGTTAAAAACCCGGTTCCTCCCTCCCCTGCAGGCAAATGACAGGCGAGTAGAGACAGCAGCCACCCGACAGCCCCGCGTTTGGCTCCGCGCGTAGACGCTAACTTGTGGAGTTTGTTAAATAGCTCGACTTTCGCGCTAGCTACCTGTTAGCTTAGCCTCCGATAACGGCGCGACCAAACACGTTCGGGCGCTTCCTGTAGTCGCTCGCAGGGTGGCTGGCATCGCTGGCATCAACATGGTGGTTCTGTCGTCCGTAATCAGACCCCTGTCGTCTCAGCTTCACCGACAGCTCGTCAGACACACCAAGACCCACCGGATCACACCTGCCCGGAGATGCAACCTCACGGCGTGCTCAAGCAAATATGTGCTGTCGCAAAGTAAGTGGGAACATCGTTACACAATGTTTATTGTTTTTTATTCCCCTTCCAGTGAGCAGACACATCTGTTCACGCCACAGCTGCTTTAGGAAACGGTATCGGGCCTTGCCAACCACAGCGGCAGGTTGCGTGTCCGCATGGCTTTGGTTTGGTTTAAACTCTTATTGCAGTTAGTTTTTCATTGGACCCACAATAAAAAACAGCAGCAATAAATCGGGAACTTTTGTTGTCATCTGAAAAACGTGCACTGAGAAGACTGGAAAGCGCGCACTGGACTTCGCTGATCACTGGATTTGGATCCACTAGTCTTGCTTTATCGTGTTCAGCTCACTGTGGAGATCGTCCTGGTTCTCCACGTTTCGCAAACATGTATTGATTTTCCTAATCTCCACCGGGGGCCTTTGCAAGCCCTTTGACCTACATAGGGGCCTTTATGGTATGTGACTGCCTGTGTGTAGCAGCAGGCATATTGCCATCAGCTTGCACGCTGAAAATGCATAGCTAGACATTTAGTGTCTCCAATCACGTGTCCACTGTCCAGCTCTTCTGAAGCTGCATCCATCGGTATACAGCTTTCTGTAATCCATGAAACTTTCAGACATGAGGCATGGACCCGAAGATATATTCTGGCGCAAACGCCAAACTTCCTGTGACTTTAAATGATCAATTCCAAAATATTAATGTAGATAAGCTCTTGAAGCTCTTGACTTGAAATTTAACAATGTTGCAATAATTGGGGACAAAATGTGCAGACCTTGATCTGCAAAATACCTCCACTTCAAACTTTGTCTAATGCACGTTAAATACTTCTGTTGTTCTTTGAGTCTGACCTGGGTTTGAAAACCATGTGGGTCATGTTTGCTTAGAACATTAGAGGGAGCTCTTGCTGGTTAGCTCTGTTATAAGTAAGTAAGTAAGTCGAGAATATGTCAACAGTGATGGTGAGTTTATGGTGAGAGGCACAGTAACCAAGCTGTTATGCCAGGTTGAATAACCCAGGATTACCTTTTAATTAGACAAACCTGTAGAGGCTTGGCATGATTAAAACTCATCTGTTGAGTCTCAACAACCTCCTGACCACACCCAGTAACAGCAGCAGAGTTTTTATGATTAGTCATGACAATAATTATTTCATTTCATTCATTTCTTTTACAGCCTTGTTCTCCTCTGAGCTTTCCCGTCAAAGCTTGTTGTTGTAGGTTGTATATTTGTGACTGCCACAAAATATTTTATTTTAATTGAATGTGTTACCAGTAAAATATGTAAATTACTGTGTAACTCGTAAAAGGGTATTTGTACATAAATACATACTAAACATCCATATTTTTGTTTGTAGATAAAAACATGAAACACTTCTGTTTGTTTTATAGCTTTTCTATAAAATTACTATCGTAGGCATTAGAGGTTCTGAAATTGAGAGTGAGAACCCCCCCCCCCCCCATTCATACTCAATCTGCTAGGCTTTAGGAAGTATGTCATATCTGCAGTGGAGTCTTTTGCATATTTATTTAAGAAGGTAACACTTTGTAAATATAGCAGTAGCAGCTCCAGTTTGCTGCATTCGGCAACAGCGTATAGTGTGCATAATTAATAACCAAAACAAAAATCCAAGATTTGAACTAATCTGCGTAGAATAGTTAGAACGTTAAAAATAGTAAATGTAATGTTTTATTCCAGAGGTTATGTGCTCACACCAGTTTGAGACATTGTCTGTCAGCATATGCAAACCCTATGTTATTATTGTTTCTCATAATGCAGAAATGAATGAATTCATGGCGCCTCCTGAACCATTTGCAGTTGTACAACTAGGAAGAAGGGTCTGGATTTAGTAGCTGTGTCCAAATGTCAACAGTGCTTCATATGCAGAAGTGCGAGTACCAAACCATCATATTGGGTTAATAAATCCCTGCTTTTCATGATGCTTTACTTGTAAAGCAGATGCAGAAAATGCAGCATGTGCTAGTGTTAAACAAAATGTGTTCTGTTATGATGTGTTGTATTGACAGTAATCTGAAAGACATCTTGTCCTGGTCAGGACTCTGCTGTACTCTGTGTCTAGGCCTTTCTAATACTATTCAAATGTATTATCAACTCATGACTCAGAAGAGCCTTTGGAGCACATTAGAGCATCACTGACACCATGAATCAGAGCAGACGGTTACCAAGTGACTGCGCACAAATGGCTTTGCAGGTACTTATTGTGGGTCTTTGTAACAACTGAGTCTGGCAGGCAACTCCCCCAGGAGAAGCCAGTGAAATCTGATGAAGATCAAGGTCGACTCCCAGCCAGACCTGCTCAGCTTGGCTCACAGCAGACACCTTAGGCTCTGTGCTTGGTGAATGGAGACGAAACCGTGAACTGACTTTTGTTTGTGGTTTTTGACAGCCAAGCTTATTTTTCTTTCTGGAGAACACAGGACATAGGGCAGATTGCTTTAATTTTATTCTGGAGAAGTTTTTTTTTTCTTAATATTTTTGGTGGAAATCAAGCGTGACTGAAAATAGGACAGAAGGGGGTAATTAGAAACTTGGGTAATTAGAAGTAAATTTTTTGACCTGACCTGAGCTGGTAATTTGACTGACCACAGGTCCTGATCTTTTTTCCCCTGCTGCGGAGGAGAGCTGGGGGGCGTGCCACGGCTTTCTGTCTGTCACATTCTGTACAGCCTGCCCACTTTGCTCTTATTTTGTAATTTCCTTTTAGGAAAAAAATTGTAAGAGGACTAGAAGGAACTACTAGTGCTTGCTTTGCTGTTTTTCATTCAGTTGCTTCTAAGGGCTTGACCAAGAAGGTTAGTGGGGTTTTTTTCGCACTGTCCTTCGAAGTCGTCCAAGAAGTCGTCCAAGAACACTCCTTGTGTAGTTTTTGATCAGATTTTACAATGGACTGTGTAAAAATGCAAGAAGCAGCAGAGCATATCATGAAAAGTAGGTGTCAGTGTTTTTCTATTTTTGACTTTGCCTTGGACAACAGGCACTGTGATTGCACTACTGCTACTTAAATAGTTTTATCTCAGTGATTCTTATTTCTTTGCTTTATTTCCTCCACTTCTTCTTTTGCTCTTTCTCAGTGCATCCCATGTGGCAGGGACCCCTCGCGGTACCAGGAGGTGATCGTCAGTCTCCCATCGACATTGTTGTACGAAAGAGTGTCTTTGATTCGGAGCTGAAGCCTCTCGTTACTGATTACGATCCAGATACATGCCAACAGATCTGGAACAATGGTTACTCCTTCCTGGTGGAATATGATGACACTACAGATAAGTCCAGTGAGTATGTTTGTCTTATGTTTATATATATATATAGATATAGTCTTAGGGAAAGAATATCGATATTTATGTAAATAATCTCATGCCATTCAATTTCCCTGTAGATGTCTATGAAGTAAAATACAGTTTGTTCCATGTAAGTGCTTTATTATTAACTCCTAGACTGGCATCAACTCAGTAGTTTTCATATTCCCTCTGAGGGAAATCTCTGCAGGGGGAGTACATGTTTTGATCTACACAAGAGGATTATCTACTTACTTCCCCCTTTAGAGAGTTCTTAGTCTGCAACAAAATCCAGTAATGCAATGCTGCATAGAAAGCCACTGTTTAAAATCTCAACTGCCACGTGGAGCTGGTGGCTGTCATGTGACTTGCATGTCTGTCCTGACCTCAACAACTAATCTGTTTTTACAGAGTGAGCAATTTTGGTATAACTACTGGGCGGCACTAAAACATTACAACCACCACATTCCCAAATAAAGATGTTGTTTTGGTCAAATTACACCTCTGCTTCAAAAATGAATCTTTTATAGGTGTCACATGCTCTTAGTCTTTGTAGTATGAGCTTAGTCTGAACAACTTGACAGGAAGAGGTGGAAAGATGACTTGATTGGCACTAAAACAGTGAAACAGTGGCATAACTTAGGCAAGAGGGTGGTGACACATATATGATTAATTAAAGAGGTTATTATTATCTGTTGCTACAATAGCTTGCAATTATAAAAAGGTTTTGCTGATGAAACTTAAGTCTTTCCTGGATGTTTCTAGAGCAGTGATACTGCCTGAACAGCATGTTCCTTAAGATGTCCTGAGAAGGATCATTTCCTCCTCTGTATGATATGATTTCATTCCACTGGAGGCCTACTTTTTTACTTTTTCCCCTAAAAGTATTGTGGCCTAATTCTCATCCTTCACATTTTTGGTTTAGCACTGAAGGGAGGTCCACTGCAAGACAAATTCCGGCTCTGCCAGTTCCATTTCCACTGGGGGGAGAGCAATGCCTGGGGGTCGGAGCATACAGTGGACAGGAGGATGTTTCCTGCCGAGGTACGGTGCTGTGACTGTACCATCCATATGTTACCACACAGAGAAACATATTTACATCAGTTTTAATGCTACAAGATATAACATACAAATAGCATGTCTGTTAAATAAAGATGTATTTTAGCACATTAAAGGAAGAACAGGTCCCGGTAGTATTGTCAGGAACACGAGACATGTAGAAAGGATGTCGCTGATGCTATAAAACTTTTCATAAAACCAGAATGATTACAGGAACAAGAACACCTTTTTCTTTTTAGTACTGTAGCAATCAGTGTTTTTATCTAGAGAGTCTCACAGTGTGAGGAGAACAAGGACACTTTTCACAATGTCATGCTGTCTAAGGGTCTGAGTCACACAATGTTATGGTTTTTACAGTGTTGTAACGTTCATTACATTATGCAGAAAACTTTACACTATTATATAATAATAAATATGAGGCTGGCTTGATTTTTAAGTAAACTACACATTATTAAAAGTATTCATGCAGCAAGTGAGACACAGAGACAACCCTGTTTTTTTGTTTGTTTGTTTGTTTAGAACAGAAGATTAAACGTAAAGATTCAACTTTAACCTACGTTTACGAAAGTCAGTAGAAAAACGAGGATAGGTAATTAGTCGCTTCACCTATTCATGCTTCTATCCGTCACCTTCACACAAGCACATATTAACTCAGCGACACACGCCGTCATCCGGGTTAGATTGTTGTTCACTATTAACATAACAGGGCTTAAGGGATTTTTATTATGTCACTGTTCTTATGGTACAGTTCTTTTCAGAAGGAAAAAAACTGTTATAGAAACAGGTCATGGAAAATAAAAGCAGATAGGACACACGCTAACACGATCTAGGGATCTGAACATGCTGGAATGTTGAATGCGATATTTCAGTGTTTATTTGTAACTAACTGATAAACATTTCTAAATCTGTTCGGGTCTCTAAATCTGAAGCCATTGTAGATAAGACTAAAAGCAGGTCGTAGAGAGAAACTAATTTATTCCTCTGTAGGTGGCTTCCACATGACCGTATGAGGAAATGTTTTGTCAAGGGTTGAGGGAAGCAATGAGAAATGAACGGAAAAATCTACATGAAGTGTTTATGTAGTGAGTGTTGACTGTCCTTTCTTGGTGTTTTTGTGTTACTCTGGAAAAGGTGGGAAATTACTGAGGACTTTGTATCCGAACATCAATTTTTGGTGCCGAACAAGGGTTCTCACACAGTGTCTTTATTAAAGGTTCTTCCCTGCTGGCTGTGCACCTTGTATCAGGCGTTCTGCCAAAGGCTCTTATCCAGCTGTGTTTCTTTGGCACTTGGTGTCAAAAGAACAAACATAAAGGGGTCGTCTCAGCTCGTGGGATCAGAGACTGGTACATTACATGTCTCACAGAACATCCATTTTATGTTGTTCCATTAACTTCAGCAGGCTTACGTAAGGTTCCCCGGACTGTGTGGGTGTGTTTCCTATGCCAAGCTGCAGCTGGTTGGGTTTGGAATGTGTCCGTGTCATGATTTTCAATCACTCAGCAGTTTGTACTTGTGCAAAGGGTCAGGCTACCATCCTGACTGACAACTTTCCCGTCTTTCTGTGTCAGTTTTCAGGAATTGAAATGCTCAGAGCTGCTTGTCTGCAGTAAAAGGATGTCCGTAGTAATTCCAGAACATATTTGTGCTGAGTTTCAAATTAGTCAGGTCACAGAATGAGAATTAGTTTCAAAAGATAGATAGATAGATAGATAGATAAGACTTTATTAATCCCGCAGTGGGGAAATTCTGGTGACCCAGCAGCAGCAAGAGAAAAAAAACAGTTGGAAAAAAATAAAGAGTAAAAATATGTTATGCATTATAAAAGAGAGAATTATAAGGTTAGTTTGAGGCTGGGACGAGGGGTTAAAATATAATAAGTGATGTTTTATACACTTACATTTGAGTTCATGATGTTTCCTGTTTGCGTTCTCTCAGCTCCACTTGGTCCACTGGAACTCTGACAAGTACAGTTTGTTTGAGGAGGCAGTGATGGAGGACAATGGACTTGCTGTTATCGGAGTCTTTCTTAAGGTACACACACGTGCACAGACTAGTTTGACCCTAACTTGGGATGCATCCACAATATGAACATGGCCCTGCAGTTTGCTGATGACTTGTCCAACCTTCGGGCAGGTGGGAAAGCGACACGAGGGGCTGCAGAAACTGGTGGACGCTCTGCCTGCAATCAGACATAAGGTCAGTCAACACATTTGGTTTGACTTTTTAAATATTTAGTGGCCAAAACACTCTCAACCTTTTTTAAAATACTGGAAGGTGGATTTTTGCGCCCTCTCGTGGTTCCCAAATCCCCACACTTTACTGCATGTACAGGTGACTGTACAATATGAAGGTGAACGAATAGTTTATCCCCATTTTTAATATCAGTGCTTATCACAGATAACAACCTCTTATAAGTTGTGTGCTGGCCTTTGGAAGATTATAGTTCTGACAGTTGAATCACTGGATAATACTTCGCTGATGCATTATATAGAGGAATGATTGGATGGTTAACGCGTCTACGTGCCGCTGTGTTAGTTTTTTGCTGATTTGTTTCGGCCACAAATAGCTTAGTTATCTCCTGTCTTTGTCTCTGCTGGTTCGCAGGGCAGCGTGGTGGAGTTCGCCAGGTTTGACCCTGCCTGCCTATTACCTAGCAACATTAATGACTACTGGACATACCACGGATCTCTGACAACGCCGCCTCTGACAGAGTCGGTCAGCTGGATTGTCATGAAGCATCACATAGAAGTCAGCCACGACCAGGTTTGTGCGGGAGCGTGTCTCTAGTGAAGACCTGCACAGGACCTTCTAGAACCTGGTTTTTGAGTAAAATGCTGGTCGTTGGTCAACTGGCATTTAGTTTTTATTTTTTAGTTTTTCTTCTGCCTCATGTTTCATAATAATAACTCACTGTGGTTGAACTGTACTCTAAATCCACCACTAGAGGGGTCCTGTTGTCTTTTTAGAGTAAAACTCAAAGTAGCAGTTCTGGTTTTAAAAAAACTGGTTCCACAACATCCCTTTTACCACTTTAGTCTTTCCCACTGTTACAATGAGGTACAACTAGCATGACAGCATTTTCAACTTTGGTACTACACAGAGTAAGTGTAAGCGCTGTATGAGCCTTGTTTTTTATGACCCTTCAGCTGGCGGTCTTCCGGAGCCTTCTGTTCACCTCCGCGGAGGAAGATGTACAGAAGAGTATGGTGAACAACTTCCGCGTGCAGCAGCCTCTGTGCGGCCGCGCTGTCCGATCTTCCTTCAGCCCCTTCCTCCAGGAGGTGCAGTCAGCTGAAGGCGACAAGCACAACCTCTAATGCTGCTGGACCCAGTACACCCACATACAAACATTCACAGTAACGCACACTGCGACCACTGTTGCATGCGGTGACTGCACCAAAATGTATTTTATCGTGTTCTACAATTGTCCAGATTGATCTTTAGTCTTGTCAGCCACAGTGCTGCTCATTAACATTTCAGTTACACTTTATGTAGACAGGTAGCGAGCAGTAGACACATTTCTACTTCTGGGCAGAGGAAATCTTTATCGTCTTTGGATTTTTCAGATTTAGGTTAGACTGCTGCAAACTTATAACCAATAAGGGATTGTTGTTGCACAATATTGCACTCAGTCGTTGTACTTGCAGCTCAGTGTCGACAGAGGGCTCATATCAGCTGCTGCTGCGCCATGAGGAGATTTGGAAGTCACTTGTTTTAAGTAAAAATGAAACGTTTTTAAATATAGCATTTTATATCACGAAGCCACTTTTCAAAAACCCGACAGTTTTCAGCTGTTTTTATATGATCTGTACATTGAGATGCAAAGAATGTTTACTCATCTGTTACAAAGTGATTAAGCTGTGTGTATACGTCTGACATTCAGAAAACCTTTGATTTTTCACATTCACAACTAAGATATTTTTAAAACTACTGAGCCTTGGTTCTTCTTCCCAGAACTGTCTCTTTATATATATATATATATATATATATATATATATAAAGAGACAGGCTAAGAGAAACAAACCCGTGTCGATCTAAAAAAAAAAAAAAAAAAAATCCAAGTACATGTATGTGCTATACTAACCTGAAATGTGTGCATTTCTCCCATATATATATATATATATATATATATATATATATATATATATATATATATATATATATATATATATATGTGTGTGTGCATTTCTCCCATATATATATATATATATATATATATATATATATATATATATATATATATATATATATATATATATATATGGGAGAAATGCACACATTTCAGGTTAGTATAGCACATACATGTACTTGGATTTTTTTTTTTTTTTTTTTTAGATCGACACGGGTTTGTTTCTCTTAGCCTTACGGTAGCTTCCGGTACTACCACAGTGCCTTTGTATCTTGGAGCACTCGATGCCCAGTTGACATTTACACATGTATGATCTTCCCTCGCTGAGTAAATTACTGGGCTGAGCATAGTTTCAGAGTTTCTACCATGCATCACTGTGCTGTACAGGAAGGAATTTAGTAAACCATGCTGTTAGTAGACAATCCAGGTCAGCTGACTGATTGAGGCTGATGTAGTGAGGGAACTGTTGTTTTGATTAGTCTCTCTTTTGTTTTAATATGTTTTCTGCTGACAAATTAAATGTTACTGTTTTTGGTTTGGGGATGGGCTTACAAATATAGTAGAATCCCTTTTAATGTCGAAGTGTATAAAGGACACCATCATAAATAGTTGCCCACACAGAATATTGAAGATCTTTTCTGAGACCAACTCCCCACAATCACTTAGCCAGATGCTTATGTTTAATTGCCTGTCACGAGGTGTATCAGGTGTACTTAACGTTTCTCATTCAAAAACTGTAAAACCAATAGATCACGGTTAATTAAAAAAAGGGCTCATCAAAACAGGTAGTGGTGTAGGTAGTGCTGCAGGTAGTAATGGATCCTTACATCAGGTCTGGCAGACTGTTCGGTTTGGCTCATTCAATAGAATTTGACAGGCTTGGAGAATAGAGAGTAAAGATAGAGAGATATCCGTTTTACTGTGGGACAGGAAACCTGGTACTGTAGTCAGCATCAGATCTGTCCATGTGTGAAGATTTCCTTGCTGATGTAGAGTTGAGAGGTCATGGGTTTGCTCTGTAATCCTCCCAGTAACAATGAAACCGTTCGAACGGGCCTCTTACCTCCTTTTATAATAACCAGTCCTCCCCCATTTGCATGGACGCTGACATCAGGCATAGACACGCTGCTTGATCTCCCCAGCAGGTCCTCTCAGCTCCCCAGTTGAGGCCTAGTGCTGAATAGACCAACGGGACATGTATTGAAAAGATGCGATGTGCATGGAGCGTTGTTAATTCATAATGACGGCTGCAGACTCGTTACATAAACACTGAAGGGGCTGAACTAGGCAGGTCTGACGGGATTTTTGAAGTGTAAAAAATGTTGTGATTATTGTGCAGAATTGTTTTTCTTCTATGTAAAGCAATACAGAATCTACACGTGCATTATTCTAACATGAAGGCAAGGGACCCAGTGCTGCCATTGTCTTTTACGGTAGTACTTTATCTATATATTTCAGTCATGTACCATGATCTGCCTTCATTTGTAAAGGCTTTGTCATGCTAAGCTACTTTTTTAATGCCTTTTCTAAGATTAGATGCAGTACGTATCACTTTCATTCTAATACAGAAGTTCATATATCACATATTCAGATGGTGTGATTTTTCTCCATTGTTGTTATACTTTACTGGTGCTTTTCTCTCTGCGTATATATCGCCTTCCCTAGCTCCGTGTGATGTTTTAGCAGGTGTATGTTCTGTGTTCTTTACACTGTCTCCTGTACTTATACTAGATGTTTATTTGTCCAGTGGGCAGCCAACATTCCTGCCTTGCAGGGCTCTGCACAGCCCTTCTCTGCTCCCAGCATGCCTTGCTCCCCTTTGCTGGTTTCTTACCCTATCCAGCTGTGGAACCAGGAAACATTTTGATCCCAGGGTGAAGTGTTGAAAACCACCCAACAATGTCACATGTTGTAGCAGATAAAGATTAAATCAAGGGAACTTGCAGTAATAGCTGTATTAAAATAAATGTAATATTAGAAGAAGAGATGTGTGCGTGCTTTCTGTGGTTATGGACCCGTGAGGTTGGTACTTTACTCTCCAGTGGGAAACTATTTATTATCTATGGGTTTTGTGAGAACTTATGCAAGATTTAGTGAATTATTATTCAGTACATTAAAACTCAAAAGTTACAGTTACGTTTTACATAAAATATACAATTTTAGTGGCAGCAACAGACCGTTATATAATGATGAATTGGGCTTTTCCTTGGAGAAACGTGCATTTGCGTAAACAGGGCCAGTGTTTCCTGATGATGTTTCTATGTCTATGCAGATATACTTTTTTTTTTTTATCACCGCTCAAATATTAAAATCTAAATATTTAGGTAAATGTAGAGATAATGCTTCAGATGGTCATATTAAGGAATTGATGAAACCACTAGAGTTCATACACAGTGTCTATAAAAAGTAATCGCTTTTGTATCCATTCCCTGACTTCGGATCATTTTCAAGTCAGTGAACGCGCCTTGCAGTCAGGTTAATTATTACACAGGCCTTAAAAACCTGCGGGAGGACACCACGGCAACTGTAAGAAGTCGTCTTGGTGATTTATCTGTAAGCTTTCATGACACACAGACCACGGTTTGCCAGAAGGCACGTGGGAAGTCAGTGATTAGACAATAGTAGAGCTTCTATTTATTCTATTATTCTATCTTCTATTGTTATTTTCAGTTTGTGTGTGTGTAACTGTGTTAAATTTGAAATACAGTGCCCATGGTAATAATCTGCTTTTGCCAAACTGGCCACATCTTATTAAATCCCCTTTCTCCTAAAGTAGTAAAACTATAAATAATGAACAACGTTTTCTAGACACTAACTACATCAGGAGTGAATAACAACAATGTTTTTCTAGTAGTGATTTCCATCCTTGTTCTAGCAGAACCTGACCCAAGGCCTTAACCAGGTTCACATTTTCAAAATATAAACCATCACTAACTGCCTCATTCCGCCCTGGTCCCCCACCCTAACCCAACTGATACCTTTGAAGCCCGTGGACACAGAGAGGATGTTTGGTGGCCCACCTAGGCGCCTGAGGGCCTGAGGGCGGGGTGTTTACACTCTTTTATGCACTGTTGCCAGGGCTGGATGTAATTTGGGTCTCCACCTGATTCAAAGAATTGGCAGTTCAAGCTCATCTCCTGGGCTGTTTGTTGTGTTTGGCTGTGGGGGAGGGGCACAACTGCTCCGTCTCTGCTGGGCTTCCCCCGATTGTATGAATGTGGACAGACAGACTGGAGACCCCAACGCTTTGAACTGTACAGTGTGTAGCACTCTACACACAGCTCTGTAGTTAGTCATGAAGAAACAGTTGTATAACAAGCGAATGAAGCACAAATCTCTGTATTTCAGAAGGAAATGACAAGTAACTACAGTAGGTTTTTGCTGAAGTAGTAAAGCTGACTGAAACAAGCTTTACTCCAGTGAAAGGTTTAAACACAAAGCGTATTTTTAGTGTGGGTTTAGTGTGTCAAGGACTTGACAGGAGAACAATCTGAAATGTCTAAAAATCGTAATTTTCACAGATTTTTGATCAAGATTACTTGAGCAAGAAAATAACCTATGGACTATGCTCTCACACCAAACAATGTGGATAAGGGCACAACAATCAATTAAAATCACTACCAACACTCATCACACTCATAAGTCTTTCCTTCCCGTACCCAAACGTGATGCTGATCTTCTGAGCCTGTACCTGGAACGAAGCGGGTTCAGTACTTGACACCTTCACCTGCAGCTGGGAAGACGCCTTAGAGCCACACAGGGACCCCGCCCTGAAGCGTCCTCGCTATCTCCGCTGCCAGCAGCCCGGGTTAGCCTGCGAACAGCACCCACCCCCAGTAACGAAAGCAAGATAAGTGTTGGATGTGGCGGTTGCTTCAAATAAAGCCAGACTCTGTCCACTTACTGTTTGTATTCTCCTAGACAGTCACGGTCTGGTCACCGTATCAGCATCACCTGTCCTTGCTCTCTGGCAGCTTGATTTGAGCAGAGAAGCTGGGGTTGTAGTTTTCAGCAAATGTTACTCAAACAAGAGCAAAAGTTGGGGATTATCAGATCGTATTTTGTTCTAGTTTATTAATGCCAGACATCTGTCACAGTTGTTAACTGTTAGTGTTTAGCATTTTTAATCTACTAGGTTTTATTAATTTCATTGAGTACAGACAATGGGAAGCACAGACCAAACTGACCAAAAAAAATATATTATTAATTAATGTCTGTTGACATACACTAATAGAATTTGACCATATTTGGTTTGTACTGTAATGATCTTATCCACTGGAGTCCAGGGAAGGAGAGATGAAAAGAGGGTAAAGACTGTAGGTTCTAATTAGGGCCCGGCTCGTACTGTGTCCTTCTGTTTCGCATCAACAATTCACAAAGTTCCCCAGTTGTCCGTCCAGGCAGACATATAAACAGGAACTTACAAGGAGAGGCCCTCCCTCTGAACTTCAAGTCCAGTCCAGCTGCTTTTCCTCCTGATGTTCATCCTCTTTTACTCATCTCTGTGCTCCGTGGCCTCTCTGATCTGCTTGTTTGGTGTTTTAGACATTTCAAACAATGGGCTTCCATCGAAGCGCTGCTTGTTTTCATTTGAATGCAGTCTAAACTGGTTTGTTGTGGACGAAAAGTCAGCGTTGCTTATTCCATAGTGCAGAGGCTCATACGCTGCAGTTACTGCTTCATACTAAATATTCTTGACTGCTCTTGTTTTAACAAAGCGACATCATGTATAAATTATTTAAAAAATCTATCCTTTGAATGTGCTTTGGAGAATTTGTTAAGGTTATATGGTGATTTCCCCACCTGCTTCCTGAAGCTCTTTTCGTGGGCTGGCTTGACTCAGCGGACACTTCCTTTTTACAATGCTTTTGCGATACTGCCACAAAATCTCATTAGGACAGTAAAACACTCCATTATAAATCTATATTACGAAGCTCACTGCTTCTCCCCTTATTATAATAATAATAATAATAATAATAAATAAAGAACTATTTATGTTTTTCCTCAGCCCAGTGTGAGATAAGGTTTTTATTCCCCAACTCTTCTTAGAAGAGGTCTCTTCACTATTGAGACTCATTTAAATGCTGCTAGTTGAGGACCTGTGATGTGTTTGTCAGACTGGATTCCTCCTGCTCAGTTGTGCACCAAAAACAGATTTACACGTATGTTACACATACGTGTAAAACTAGTTTAGCAACGCAAAGCCTTTATTTTCAGCAACCAACATCTCCAGCAGGATGGACTATGGAATCATCTGATGAAATCATTGCAGACACTGTCAGGTGCATTAAAGGCCACTGTTCCAGAAACTTAGCGATATACGCAGTTCTCACTCCGGAGGTGCTTTGATTCATTGCCAGCTGTGGACAATGCTGGGTGGACCCAGGTTGCGTTTGATGATTTCAATCACGGTTGTGATTGAACCACATTCTCTGGAAGAGAAACTGGATGTGCAGTGCCTACATTTGTCTGCATAGCACCTCTCCCACACCCACAGCACGCTGTCGCTGTTTACAAACCTGCATTCCCACTGACATCTACAGAAAAATGTCTTTCATTCCGTTAGAGTAGGTGGTCAAGGACCCACTGGAATAATGTCGGGTAAGCTTTTTGCTGTACGGCATGAGTGGGCATGATTAAGTCAATCTGTTATCATGCAAATGTTTCACACATGAATAGGTTATTGTTACCTTTTATTTTGAGACACCTCAGTCTGTTCAGCCCGTGGGTCACTGTTGGTGGGTTCTGTTGAAAGTGTAGCTGTAATAGTATTTTATTTCTGAGAAAACAAACAAGAAAAGTCTGAAATTGTTGTGTGTATTTATTTTCCAAATACAGCAGCAATACAATGTGTGAAATTTGGCCTGGGTATTACAGTATGTGTTGCATCATCATGGCTGCTAGTCATTCTTTGATGCTTGACACAATAAGAGATGTGCCACGAAAACAATATTTAATTCTGCTCTTTTCCTCTTAAAGGCCATAGGGTGCGGGAGCTTATCAGAGCTGCCACTGGGCAACAGACGGGTGCACTCTGAAGAGGGGACCAGTCACAGAATCACCAGTTAACCTGACTGATGCGGGAGGAACCCTGTGGACCCAGACAGCGGTAACCACTACAGCATCGTGCCACCTGTTTCTAAAGTCAAACAGCTATCTCTTTAGACAACTATGCAACTGCATTGTGCGCCGCTCTGTCCGGCCCTCTCTTCTACAGGCTGCTGTAATCTGCAACACCCAGAACTTGCAACAAGCAAGAAGCTGCTAAATGTACAAATGAAGCAAAAGCTGTTATGACTCGTTGATTGGTTAGAAGGTGAGTCTTGCCCCAAAACCTTCAGAAGCTGATACGGGAGGCTTCAGCAGGAAGATGATGTTTTGATTAGAGCTGAAGTCCAGGTTGACAAAGACAGACAGACATAGATTAAGGCATATTTTTGTCTCCTGGTCTGTAGCTTGACCTGAAACGAAGGCTTTTGCATTCTTCAGGCTTTGTGCAGACAGAGACAGAAATTGGCTTTGGCCTGAACTGGTTTACCCGCTGCTTGAACACAGGAAATTGTCTGTCTGTGTGCGATGTACCTGTGTGTATGTGATGTATAAGAGCATAGCTCAGACGTGGAGCCTGTGAGAGTTTTGGTTAACACATCTGTGTGCATCTTAATACTTGTGGGACAGATGTCCAGTCAAAGTCAGAGGGGACCACGTGTGGTGTTGTAAGTGTTTGCTCTGTATATTCTCCAGTGACTCTCTTTTAAACTGTGCCAAAACACCTCCAACACCAGTCACCAAGTCCAGTTCGCCAGCTCAATGTCCCAGACACGCCCAGAAACTCAAATACCTGGCCACGCCTTTCCCTGAAGCCTTCTAGGTGTATGTCTTATTGCTGTGGGTTTGAACCAAAACACTTGATTGGTTAACTGTGTGTGGCTGTGCAACATTATCTGTGTATTGGCATTTGCATTTCAGGTATTTCCATATTGATCAGAGATATCAGGGTCTGTGTGCTGGGCAATCAGTCATCCTAGGACCTCTCTCCTTCCACTGGCTCTTTGTGTGTTTGTGTTGTGTGATGCCACACGGCTTGGGTCTGGATCCGGTCCTCCAAGAGTGGCTCTCATCTCTCCCTCTTACTAGCCTCATTCCTTTTGCATGTTCCTTCACTCAGATGTGCGATTCCCATGCTTGTGCCCTTTGTGTAATTATTCCTCTTTCCAATTCTTAATGGTCACATGCCTCTGGTCCTGTGTGCTGAGAGTCACTTGAAGGTTGCTTCATCTATTTCAGAGATCAGTACAGGCCCTTACCTAAAGAAATACTCCAGCTGAAGTGCTAAGTACCTGCTCTGAAACTTACTTCATGTCGAGCACAATAAATACAGTACTTTAAGTATAAAGCTGTGAAATAAATGCAATAAAAAGTAGGATTATTAAATTATTATATAGGATTTCCATCAGAACTACAATAGAGTTGTAGCTACAAAAAACTAACTAATAAACCATAATTTATTGTTATGAATTAAGCAGCTGCTGTGTTTATGTTGTATAGTCTTTTTTCCACTTTTAATAGTCTGTCCACAGTTTAGAACACAAGTATTTCCTTTTGCGTTGTCCCTGCAATTAACTTATTTTGTTTATACTGAAACTGCTAATTTCTTAGTGCAGTGAATATGCTACTGAGCACAACTTTACCCCCTGTGGCCAGTGAGCAGAACCATTGGAGCAGCTCGTTCGAGAGCATCTTTATAAGAAGGGCAATCAGCACTCACACTAATATATATCCAAGGACTGAACTGAAACATACTTTTACTAAGTACTAAGATTAAGAAAGAGCGTTTTATTACTGATTCAGTTTGATCACAGAAGTACTTCCACTCTCCAGTCGAGTCCTTTTTTAGGCATGTGCTTCCTCTACAGTACCATAGTGTGGCAGTATCACTATCTGGCCAGTAGAGGGTGATAAAGAACAAAAGCGACGCGGATGTTCGCGTGAGGAGAGAGCGAACCACAGGCAGGGGCTGGCCTTGACGTAGTACAAACATCTTGCTTATTTCCATAGTTCCCTTGAAAGCTGACAGAGTAGATCCGAGAAACCACGCTGGTTAGACTCGCCCCGAACGCTCACACCGGCGACTCCTCGTGGCTGAGCCCGGCCGGCATCAGACCACACGGCGGACCCAAGGAAGGACGAACAGACAGATAAGTCGGCGCACCGTGAAGCTTTAGGTTCCCCTGAGTGAGGAAGAAGGAAGGCGCTCGCCCACGATGTCTGGGGTGAAGAAGAGAAACTCGAACTCCTCCGTGGACCGGGAGGAGGACAGGCAGGCCACCGAGAGGATGCTGTCCCCGGCCAGCGGCGGGGAGAAGGACCCCTCCAGCCAGGCGGGGCTAGGAGGCGACGCCACGAGCCCCGCCGGAGGAGAGGGACGGGAGGTGACGCTGAAGAGGACCATCACCTTGGTAAACGGCGTGGCTATCATCGTCGGAACCATCATCGGTTCTGGCATCTTCGTCACGCCGACCGGTGTGGTGAAGGAGGCCGGCTCGGTCGGTCTGTCGCTAATCATCTGGGCGGTGTGCGGGGTCTTCTCCACGGTGGGAGCGCTCTGCTATGCGGAGCTGGGGACCACCATCACAAAGTCCGGGGGGGACTATGCCTACATCCTGGAGGTGTACGGCTCGCTGCCGGCTTTCCTCAAACTCTGGATCGAGCTGCTCATCATCCGACCGTCCTCTCAGTACATCGTTGCCTACGTTTTTGCCACCTACCTCCTAAAGCCCCTGTTCCCCGAGTGCCCGGTGCCGGAGACCGGGGCCAAGCTGGTGGCCTGTCTCTGCATCCGTGAGTATCCGAGCCATGCTGCTGATGCGGCTGATGCAACGTCAGGCGTAGTTGTGTGAGCAGCACGTTTCTATACACGCCACCTATTTCCTATTTCCTGGACGTGTGTGAGTGACAGCGCTCACCTGTGTGACTGAGGCGCGCAGGTGAGATAGACACGTAGCTCGTATAAACGCGCTTTCAACGCGAGCATCTTCAGTGCTACGGCTACTGGAGCAGCTATATGATGCTATTAAGCCGCGCGCATACGGATACATACGTTACACGTGCGCGGCGTGAAATTCTGAAAAATGTCGCGATATTTCATCAGCATCGACGAGCGCTGACAGAGGATGCTCGCGTGCCGTCACTTTTTTCTCATAGGTTCTTCACATTTAATTTGTGAAATGTTTCAAATCGATTAATCCCAATTTACGTCTTTGTAACATATTCGTTTCAGGTTTAAAATAAGAATGTGCTTTATGTTCGTTCGTCATAATATATTTAATTTGAAACGGATATTTTAATCATAGTAATGAAACCGAAGTCTTCACCCCAGCATATCTATTATGATAAATTAATGTTATATACAAATGAATTAATCTTTTTTTTTTAAATCTGCTTTATTATCACCGCAAAGTTGTTTGTGTTAACCAAGACACTTTAGTGTGTAAGGAAGGAACAAGCCATTATTATTATTATCAGCTTGATAATAACTTGAGTAGATAATGTTAATAAGCTCAAATTAATAAGATAAACCTCATCTGTAATGAGGCGTTTAGGATCACTCGATGTTTTGAACGTTTGTGCAGTGTTGGTTTAAAATACCGTTAAGCCTCAGAGCGCTTCACACACATGCAGCCTGTTTGCTTTCTAGCTGTGTATGGTGTCTTAGTGGATTAGGTCTATTTTAGCCTCTTAAAGCCAGTTCGTGGTTGTTGTTTTTTGTTTGTTTTAATCACCATATAAAACAAACCTTGTGCTACACCTCTATCTGTATTCATGATTAGACATGACGCTGTATATGCATATTGATATGTGTGTATGGTGCCAGCTAATCTAATCAGACTGGCTGAAGGCTAAATCCTGGCTGAGACCACATGACACGGCTCACTTATTGGTGTGTGTGTGTGTGCGTGTTTCACCAGGATTGTCCGCTTCATTGTGTCTGTTGTGTAGGCACTGGGGTGACCAGGGTCAGTGTGGAGCGCAGAGCTAAACCTCCACACACTCTTGCGATCGCACACACACACAGTCCGCTCCACAGGTCTGTTTCAGTGAGAGCCTTTGTCCTTTTGTTTAATTTCCGTCTGAATTTATGCCTTTTTGAAATGAACATGATTTATTTTTTTTGGTACATGTTCACAGCCACATATGTGTTTTGTGCATTCTTAGACACACATGCGTAATAAGTTTGTATAAAGCTGCTTCTTTGTGGTGCTCTTTTGTGTGTCTACTGTACCCTGCTCTCTACTTTTCTCTCTCTAACACAGGCCTTCATTGTGGTCTGTCTCGTCTTTTTGTTGCGGCCCTGACCTGATTTAGGAGCTTTGAAGGGACCTGCTGCTTTAGTTAATCACTTTTAATGGGGCCCAAAGAATCAAAGGACCGTTTCATAAGGCTGCAGACACTGTAAGTCTGTCTCTATCTTACTTTGTCTTTATTCTCTTTTTCTCCACAGTCTTGTTGACATTTGTGAACTGCTACAGCGTGAAGGCAGCCACCAGAGTGCAGGACTTTTTCGCTGCAGCCAAGCTTCTAGCTCTGTCACTCATCATCATTGTTGGCTTTGTCAAGATTGGAAAAGGTACTGTGCACACGGACATCTCATGCACATACTCAAAGCACATATTCACAATTCATGAATCGGTTTGATGGGCTCTCCCTTTGCCACAAAGACCTTCCACCAGTTAACAAGTAAGCAGTAATCGTCATTAGCACTACAACAACATAAAACAAGTACTGTTGACAGTAAAACACCATAGGTTTGCCTGTTATTATTTTATATGCAGTATAAATTTGGATATACGTTACTTACAAAGTCTATACAAAAACCAAAATTTACAAACATTTGCATTTATTTGATAATATATATAAATAAAAATTAATTAAAGAATTAACAAAGTAGTAATGATTGTTTATGGAGGTGCAAATACCACTTATAAATAACACACAGGGTGTGTGTCATCTATCGTTGTGGTGTGTGCAGCGAACATAAAACAGGAAGTAATCATCAGTGAGTCAAATATTCTCTCTGCTACGAAACCGAGCTCTCCACAATGGAAACGTAATTAGATTCATTAAACACAATAATCAGTTTAATAATTAGCTTGATTTCCAAAACAAAGCACATTTTCTTAAGTGTGTTTTGCTTTTCTAAAACCAAATCATATTTTTAAAAAAGGGGCTGAACCCTATTAAGATCACACAACGTTGTGAAATGTAGTCAGACATGAGAGGACAACGCAGAGCAAACAGACAATGGGTCTAGAGGGGGACACGGCACCTTTTTAAAAAATCTAGTCATTAGCTGGAAGAAGTCTGAGAATGAGACTGAACCCAGCAAAACCTGATTTACAGGACACAACAGAATACATTTCCACCTCTGCTCCAGCGTTTAAAACTACGTTACTAGGCAAATGTAGGCCCATACCTCCTGCTTCATGTGTGTTTGTGTGATCCAATAGATTCCTCTTGTCCTTCCTGCAGTGAAGCTGCTGTGGTGAACAGAATAAAACACAGAGGCAATAAAGAAACATTAGAGAAAGATGATCAGCAGGGAAACTAAAAGAGGAGCCAACAAACACAAATATACTGAATGTGAATGTCAATGTGAGACACAAAGTTGAATGTAAAACAGACTGAATGTAATCGTAAGCAAATAGTGTTAAGTATTAACTGATGTAGCGGATAGTAGTGTTTAAAGAGAGGGGAGGTTTGATGCTGAGGTGTGACAGTGGAGA
This sequence comes from Macropodus opercularis, assembly GCA_030770545.1. Classification (NCBI taxonomy): domain Eukaryota; kingdom Metazoa; phylum Chordata; class Actinopteri; order Anabantiformes; family Osphronemidae; genus Macropodus; species Macropodus opercularis. The sequence continues at coordinate 2,931,077 of CM061094.1, read as the reverse complement.
GAGCAGCTGACAGCGCCAGTCTGTTTTCGCCAGTCTCCTCTTTGTGTGTGCAGAGTTACTTCGGCCATGACCTCTTAACCTCTTGACCTCACACCTGACACTGACCGCAGCCAGACTGAAATTTACCTCTGACATGTATCAGTTCTTCCAACAGTGTCTGTTTGGCTGCACTGACAAATCCAAACCTTCAGTTTCTTTAGGATTCTGTAGGAAGAAAATGTTACACACAGTCCAAACACTGGAGGTTTTTTTTAGTATGTCAAGCTTTTGTGATTTTAACAGAAGACACAAAACGTTGTCTGTGTGTAAAACAAAAATCCTTCTTGCTTCATAACATTTAGAGGTCATAGCATCTAGATTTAACTTATTGTAGCATTATACTGTCTTTTGTTGTGATGCTTCATTAGACTTGACCCAAATTTACTGATAATGTCACAACCATCAATTACTCGTAAGTAACATTTCCTCAAAAATGTTTTGCAGACTGTCCCTCAGGGCTGGTGGATCAAATTAAATCCCACTGATCCTGATGTTTAACGTTCCTCCTCCTGCCGTGTGGTTAGTGGAGTCAGAACTGACTGTTGCATTCTGTGTTGGAGCTGATCCTAATCCACATAAGTTAAAGTCAAAGTTTACTTGGGCGAAGACGGATTCTAGTCATTTGTATTTCTTGTCCTTGTCTAAGCGAGCTTTTCATCATAGTGTTTCTAATTACTGTTTATTGGAGACACAGTAGATTACAGAGATTTGGAGAAAGACTGGTTCTCTGACTGTGATTACACCCAGTGGATCATCCTTCTAAGATCTGATTGGCTGCCATCGCTACAACCTTACTGGCTGGCATAGTCCTACCTGACTTGTGATTGGTAGATGGATTGGCTTCAGGATTTCCTCTAATGAATATATTATAAGTTAATGTTAATGTGTGAGAGACAAGACACTGTGCCTGTGAGTCAACCACGTCAGATTTTAGCAGCAAAATGTGCAGATGTATTGATGGTAGGATTATTATTTCTTAGATTAACTGTATTTCTAAAACTCTTTCTGTGTGTCTGTGCTTATGGAGCTTTCTGGCTCATAAAGTCTACTGCTGTCTCAGATTAGAGATCAGTATAATCTCATTAGCCCCAATAAACCCCTGTGCTTTCTCAGTGTGACACCTGCCCACACTGTTTGGTAGTGAAACGCTTCCACAGCCCGAACTCACCTCCCATTCATTTCACTGTCATGTTGTCATACCCCAGCTGTAATCCAGTGATTTCCTTTCTTGCTTCTTAATTTTGATGGTTCTGATACTGTTACTTAAGAAGTACAGTAATACTTACAGACTGGTTGTTTCTGTAGATGGCTTTATCCTTGTCTTCATGTACTCTAACAACCTTTATAAATGCCTAACTGAATAAAGTCAGAGCCTCAGGGATGCTGACTGGTGAATACTAGCACTTCCCTGCTCTTGCGTTGTCATTTTTAATCCAAGAATCCTTTCTGTGCCTGTAGTCCCCCAATTAAACCCAGTTTACAAGCAGAAACTCATTCTCCGTTGGTGTGTGGGTGTTCACTGTGAATGAATATTTGATTCAGTGTGCGTGTGCACCACTTTCCCTGCCACTGGTGTCATGTGACTAAATGCTCACAGTGTTTCCAGGCCATTGTTGTGGTAGGAAATATAAGACAAACATCAGATGGAATAAAGTTGGGAATTATGCAGGAAAAGTAAATTAACTTATCAGTAATATCATCAGTTTCACAGACAGACAAGTAAGTAATTATTTAGAGAAGCCAAGTATTTGAATGGCTACTTTCAACCACCATGAGTTACTTGAAACTGTAAAACAGCACTGGTGTGTAGCGCAGCACTGGTGCAGGTGTGGTGCCTGCGATCACACACCTGTACACCTGCTACCTGTAGAGCAATCACGGCAACTAGCGCAGTAATTGGGCATTTCCCCACAACGCTGTTGCAAAGGGCTAAGTACCAACACTCCCTCTGGGCTGTTGGTTTAGCAACCGACTCTGCGTCTGAGAATGTGCGCGCCTGTGGTGGGGGACAGCTAAGGCAGGAATGTGGTCCACACAAATCAGCAGAAACTTGGAGATCTCATCAAAAAGCATCACGATCAAAATGTCATAACTCTATGAGTAAAAAAAGTCACTGAGAAACTGCAAAGTAAAGTATAAAGTCCTGCATGTGTCTGTCTGCTGTGAGATCCGTTCCTGCCTAAGGGTCAGTCCACACAGCCTGGATCACCCTTTGACTGTCTCGGCCTGTCTTAACTTCGTTAGATTATGCCGCCTTCCCCAGATCCACATACTGAGACAGATTTAAATGAAATGTTAGCTTTTTCTCATGCCAGAGGCTTTTTAAAATGAATATGAGATGAATGCAGATCATTGTTTCATCTGCCCCACATCTCAGGTTCTTCATACTGGCTGTTAAACCTGCAGAGCAATAATGGTTCCTCCTTTCACTTTTTGTCTTCCACAGGAGATACAGAGGGTTTGCTTCCTCAGAATTCCTTTCAGGGGTCTAAGTATGATTTTGGAAACATCGGTCTGGCCCTGTACAGTGGCCTGTTTGCGTATGGTGGCTGGTGAGTTAACATGTCACGACTACCTGGGGGATCAGGATATAGCTGAATATTTAGATTAATATCCAGTTTTCCATTTTAATATAAGAGACATTCAAATATCACTCCTGATGAGTTCATAACACAACGCCTCATGTGTTGGATAGAAATAGAACCGTATGTAACCAGACCAGTAACAATATGCTATTCAACATTCGTTTTGCTAAACCCTGTCTGACTGTCACTTTTAACTCTTCCAGGAACTACTTAAATTTTGTGACTGAGGAGATGATTGAACCTTACAAGTGAGTGTTAATAACCAGCACTTTAGTAGAACACGTCCTACTGATCATCTGTAGCCATGATGCCAACCGTAACCGTTTGTGTATCGCCCTCAGAAACCTTCCTCGCGCCATCATCATCTCTCTGCCCATCGTGACAGTAGTGTATGTTCTGACCAACCTGGCATATTTCACCACACTCTCACCAGATCAAATGCTTAACTCGGAGGCCGTGGCTGTGGTGAGTACTTCTACCTACGTTTTTATCGTACATTTGGTTCCAAACACAGTCAATGCATTTAGCCAATATTTGCTCACGTTTTAAGTTAAAACTGAATGAATTAAGCAAATTATTTCGCACCAGTGGCATCGCTGCACTTACTTCTGGCTTTGCAGCCTTGTCATTGTCCAAAATAAAAGACGCTGTTGTAGCTTTTTAAAAGATCCGCCTTTAACTGCTAAACTCTTCTCATTTGAAATAGTAAACCTACTTACTTTGTTAAATTACTAATCTGTAATCCTCTATTCCCTGATGTCCTGCAGGATTTCGGTAACTACCACCTTGGGCCGATGGCATGGATCATCCCAGTATTTGTGGGTTTGTCCTGCTTCGGATCAGTCAATGGCTCCCTGTTCACGTCATCCAGGTATGCACCTGCCACTAAAAAACACCACATCACTGCACCAAGAATCATCTTGTGTGAACTGGGATCCCACTCTGTAACCTGTCGCATGTGTTTTTTGATGATTATATATTTACCTCTCAGGTTATTCTTTGTTGGTTCCCGGGAGGGTCACCTGCCTAGTCTCCTGTCAATGATCCACCCCACTCTGCTGACCCCTCTGCCCTCACTCATATTCACTGTACGTGCTTTTATTTTATAGCGTTGATCTTATAGAACCTAGCATCAGATATGCTTGCTTACCTTACATTCTCTACAATGTAATAAGAAGTTAGAGTTTGACTTTAACATGTGTACGTGTCGTAATCAGAAAAGCCAGTGTTGTTTATTATTTGTTGCCATCCTAACTGCTCCTGTCTCGCCTTCTCCAGTGTTTCATGACGCTACTCTACGCCTTCTCCAATGACATCTTCTCCGTCATAAATTTCTTCAGTTTCTTCAATTGGCTCTGTATTGCCATGGCAATTGTTGGGATGATGTGGCTACGTTATAAGAAGCCCGAGTTGGAGCGCCCCATCAAGGTGGGTGGACCTTAATGCGGTCAGATAGGACTAAGATAAATAAGACTTTTTGTTTTTGTTTTTCATACACCATCACAAGCTATCAAAGCGAATAAACATACAGTAGCCGGATGCACAGACAATCAGAAAGGAGTGAACATAAAGGTCTTACTTGGTCTTTGTCACCTACTGAAATTCGTTTTGGCTGCAGGAAATGTTTCTTCTTAGTCTCATGGAAACAGCAAAAATCCATTGAGTGGATTTCAAATAAGTAGAATCTGATTAAAGCACAGAAGAGAAGGTGGAGGCTTCTCAGCGGGGTGCTTGGTGTGTGTGTGTGTGTGTGTGTGTAAAAGGGAAGAGTGTGGTACCTCCTGACTAAACTCTGTGCTCCAGGACTCCAGCACACAGAGAACCATTGTTGCACTTTGTTTGCATGTGAGTGTTTGAGATTTCACTTGTGATGCTGTGTGTGTGTGTGTGTGTGTGTGTGTGTGTGAAAACACCCTGACTTTAACCATCCACCTGCAACATAGTGTGTAAGGCAGGGGTAGAATCTAACAGGGAAGTGAAGTGACCTAGTACTGTGTGTGCGTGTGTGGGTTAGAGCGTTAGTGGTGGGATAGTGGTGGCACTCTCTGTCTCTCTGCTGACCTCTATCTCCCTCTTTCACTCTCCCACTCTATTTCTTTCTCTTTTCTTTGTGTGTCACATTCCTGCTGTTCAACAGATTAGAACAAAGCCACCAGAAAAACACAATTAGATTTGCGAATTACTTTCTTTCTTTAAATACTGTACATTTATTCACAGCCTCAGTTCCTTTAAATGATTTTAGATTTCAGTTGTCAATAAAAGCAAATGTTTTTCCAAGAAACAACAGCAGCGGAACCTCTCACTTCGTCTGATGGTCACGTAAACTCTCCTGCTCCTTGCCTTCAGATGAATATGTTGCTGCCGCTGAGTTTTGTGCTTGCCTGCCTCTTCCTCATCATCGTCTCGTTCTGGAAGACTCCAGTGGAGTGTGCCATTGGCTTTGCCATCATCGCCACCGGAGTGCCTGTCTACTTATTTGGAGTGTGGTGGAAGAGCAAACCCAAGTGGCTGCTGCACGGAATATGTGAGTACAAGTCTAATTTCGTCTTATCATAGTGAAAGCGTTAATTGACTGGAATGTGGTTTAATTGACTGGAATGTGGTTTAATTGTCTCTCTCGTGCACGTTTCGCAGTCTCAACCACAGCCCTCTGTCAGAAGATGATGGAGGTGGTGCCTCAGGAGTAGTAAAGCCTTTTACTTCCGCCAGTGACCAGTCAGACTGTACCAACCAGGATCTCTGGGCTCTGACATCGTAGCATGACCTCGTTCCAAAACACTCGCCCTGAGATGATAAGGACTACATGAAGACAGACACGTGCAGGCGTTCTAAGCTACTGTGTTGTTGTGGTCATGAACTAATTTTCTTTAGTTCTTCTGTTGTGGATATTTTTAGGTTCAGTCAGGACCATTTTTAGTCACTAACTATCCTTTGTTGTTTTTTTCGGGCACATTTCAGTGAATTGTTGTTACTTAGTAAAGTATTGTATTTAGCATGCTTTGCCTTATGTGGCAAATGAAGTCGGAACCGTTGGCTGTGGCAGTTGGTGATGGCTTCCTCCTGCAGAAGAGTCTAAATCGGAAACCTTTGCATCCAACCCCTTTTTTTTTTAATGCTGCAAACAGCTAAATTTCATCTACTAAAGCAAACGTTCACCTTTTGATTTGATTTGAAGCACAAATGGAAGATTAATGTAAAGTATTCATGGAAACGTCTGGCCTTGCAAGCTCCATAATTCTGTAGCACTTTTACTTTGTGTGGTGATGTCATTGTTATTGGTTGTTGTTAGTGCTGATGTGGAGAACTGCTCATTCTGCTGCCCACGAGTTTTCTGTGTCTGTGTCTGGTTCGTGTTGTTTTGTTTTTAATGAGTCTCTGCTGCTGTATGAAGTGACTGAAGATCAGTGATCTTTGTGTATTACGTGTGCGCTCTGCTAATCACGCAGTTTCCCATCAAATGTACTGTAGCCACACTTACGTTCGGTGTTGGAGACTGTAAATTAATAACAGACAATGTCATAATTCTATTATTTTGTACTGTGTGAAATGTAGGAAGTTGCGATTCTTTAGCCTGTCCTACACTGTGGGCTAAATGCCAGCGTGTCCTTATAATATTGAAATACTACAGTAAGTCACTGGAGGCCCCATTTTTCACACCAAACATTTACTCACTGGTTGTAGGGAAAAGTTTATTAACTGGGAAAAAAATGTCATAGAAATATTTTATAAATTAATGGTTTTTTTTGTTTTATGTTTGCCATATTTGCATATTTATCAATAAAACCGAACTACACTGGCAAATGTGGTAAACATGAACATGCTACTGTCTTTGTAGTTTATTACGTCACATTTTTGAAAAATGTAAATTGTGTGATCAGGTCGGCAGAGGTTAATAGCAGTGGAAACTGGGTGCGTGGCTTCCCTGATGTTACTTTTTGGGTCAGCGATTTAATTCAGTCGTTGTGGATCAATTTGTCAGCGCCACTGACACTATATTACACTGAGTGTTCAAGAGGTGTGTCAGACGATACAGTACGTTGTAACAAAAGACTACACACAGTATCAGGTTGGAGCAGATGTTTTTGTTTTTAGTGCACTGGACGTGTGTCGTACGTGTAGAGTAGAGAAACTGTAGAATGGATGATGGTCGGTTTCTTGTGTTCTCAGACACAAACGGATGAAGTTTAAACGCCTTTTTTTTTTCTGGACCAACAGGCAGATGTTAACATCTTAATGTAATAACTGTTCAATGCAGTTACTTTTTTTGGTTGTTTGTTTGTGGGGGTAGGCAGGGACCAAAAGCAGAGAAATACTCTGAGATAATATGGTAAAGAAAATTTATTTTTTTTGTTTCTGCTGAAAAGTTAGTTAAGTTTTTGTATATTTTTCCTCATCTTTTGTTTTTACTTGTGTCTGCACCCAACAACAAAAAAGGTTATTGATGCATCATTAACCCTTCTCGTGGGAATCTTGTTTCCGTAGCGACCATCTGGCTGCTGTATAGAATAGACAGTTTAACATACGTTTTTATATGTAGACCCTTTCTAACACTCAAACTGTCGCACAAAGCCGATGGGAAACTAACTTTAATAGGACCGTAGAAGGTTTATTTATTTATTTGTAGAATACTGTTGTTTATTTTTTATTAGCCCCTCTAATTTGTTTACAGGGCATTTTGTTGGAAGTGCTTTATAAATAAATCTGAAGTTTCTTTTCCATGTGTTTGGCTGTTATTGGCAGTGTTTCCTCTTTCTCTTTGTTCTCTAGTTTTTGTTACACATCACTTGGTTTAATTTTTAGAATATTCAAAAATGAGAAAAATGCTTTTATTGGTTTAATTGATATTTTTAGGAAAATAAAGTTGGATGAAATAACAATATATGTGTAATAAAAAAGATGTTGCTTGCAGTGACACAATTATCAACTTATCCTTGGAGTTTCCTTCATCTACATCAAGTCTCATTAAAAGCCCCAAAAAACGGAAAATGCTTAATCTGATTGAAATAAACAGAAAGTGAAGACAGCAGACATCCTCATAGCATTTTACAACTTTACACGGTTTAGTTTTTATACTGATCTTAATAAGAGTTGAAATTTATTTTTTATTTTTTCAAGCGTTTTTTTTTTAAACTTTTGTCAAATAAAGCTTTAATTTCTATGCTAGGTTTAGACTGAATAAACTCCAGTCAGGTGGAATTTGTGTCAAGCTGGGTTGGCTTTGTCACCTCGACAGCACAGACAAAAAAAGATGATCAAGTCTTACTAATCGAGTCAGTAAGGAGGAAGTGCAGTAATCTGTGTCCGTTGTGTGTTTCTTTTGCTGTAAAGTTGTGTGTCTGCAATAAGACTGGCAGCGTCCATCAAAGCTGTCCAGGCAATCGGAAATTCCTACGTCCCACTTGTGTTCCTACTTGTAAGCTACAACTGAATGAATGTGGAAAACTGTAGCTTTTGTCACAGGCCTTTATGCAGCAATGTTCCTTCTGCTGAGGAGAAGAATTACTTCTTTCTTTACTTCTTGACATAAAAGAGAAAAACACAATGTTCCCATTGGACCTGGGTCCAAGTACAAATACTTGTTTAGTGAACTAGTTTTGTATCCAGTTGATAAAAAACATTAAAGCTGAGGTGTTTAGTACAAATGAATGAAGCAACATTCAACCACTGTGCTGCTGATATTCTTATTATTCCTTTTGATATTCGTATAATGGAAATCAATGATTTTGTCCCACACCACAATAAAACCAATCTGTGTCTGATAACTTCTTGTATAAATACACCCAATATTCAGGCAGTTCAGTTTCATCCTAGCTGTTTTTTGATAAATATCTGAACAACCACGTGAATCACCGTTGGCAGTAAACTGGGAGATTAAAACAGGAGTCTGTGAGGGTGGTGGTCAAGGTTAACTTGACGCTCAACCGATGAATGTTCACAGAACCGAACGAGCTAATCTTCTCAAGTATTTAGAGCTTTCAGTGCAGCCTGGGGTGTGTGAGGGTTCTTGATCCAAGGTCAGTTTTCCAGCCTGGTGGTAAAACCAAGCTATGCAGACAGGGAGACTGAACTGTCAACATCACAGAGGGGTGACTTCAACAACTTAGGCTATAGGACTTTAAGGCTGACAGGTCCAGCCACAGTAGCAACTCTCTGTGATCCATAAGTTAGATCTGGACGTGACTACATGCTGGGGTGGGGGTGGGGTTATGGCTAAAGGACGTTGCACGTTGACACCAGTCAGGTACACAGATATCTCCATCTTACTAACGGCGCCTGCACAATCACGCTTGAAGACTTTTGGATACACCCTGAACTGACATTGAAATATGTCTTGATTGCAAACCTAACATTCACACTTTAACTAATCATTTGGGCCATTCTTTGGTCTTTGGTAGCATAAACTCAGCACATTTGTCCATTATTATATTTGATAAACCTATTACAGGAGACAGGTCTCTCAATAAATTAGGGCTAAATAAGACTTAAAGATTAATTTCTTTAATTCCCAAAAGCTGAAAGTATTGTAAAGTATTATATACATTATAATGCACATGTTTTTTCCAATTAACATCTCTGTGTTAAAATGAAAAATAAAAAATATTCTTATTGGTCTTATTTGATATTCAAATGTTTTTTTTGTATTGATAGTAAATTTTGGGTTTTGAGCCATAATCATCAAGATTAAAATAAATAAATGATTGAAATACATCACTGTGCGTTTAATGAAACAATATAATATACATGTTTCATAATAATAAATCTCGTTTGAAGATATTTTTTTTCATTGAGACACGCCTGCATTTTTTATGGCATAAAAATTCATATCATCTCATCATAATTTACGACAGTCTGACTTAAACTTGACCTTGAAGTCACAGCAAGTGCTTTTTGCCCTTTGGACCACTGCTTAGACCAAAGCTAATCTTACACGATTCTGATGAATGTTGCAGACAAGCTACTCAATAAAATTCACACCTCAGTCCGTGTGAAGATAAATCTTCTCTCAAAAATCCTGGTCTTGGCCACAGACCAGAATAAACTAAATATCAAAATGACATTAATGTTGGGATTAGAGAGCAGGATTTTGCTTTCCTTGCAGAAGGATGTTTGCTCTGTTCAAAACACATCAAGCGCTTTGACCATCGTAAGGACGTACACCATCAGAACCAAATAACGGTCACAAACTACTCTGAAAATGTGTTTTAGGAAATCGCTGTATTGTGGAGGTTTTTGCAAGTTGCTGCAACATTTTGCAGAAAGGCCTCAACTGACCTTTCTCAGCACAGAGAGCCAGAGTTTCCTTCAGTCGGCATGAGAGACGCATGTGTGAGGGCCGATCATGAGGCGGCTGAAGGGGAAATACCTGTGGTGTGTGTGGTCTAGTCAATTTGGCTTCGCTTTGGCTGCAGTGGAGTCATTGTTCTTCTTGTGTAATTCCTGTATTGTGTTTAATAGTCCTAAAGTTGGAAAACATCCTGTGAATGAATGTGGTACCACAGTGAAAAGCATCTTGTGATGAGCTATGAAAAAAATTCACGATATCTAAAAAGCAGTTGATGGTTTCACAGGACATTTTGAAAATGTTGTATGTGTTCACAATATTTGTTGTACTATTACAAAAGAATCCCACTTTTTAAAATATGAGTATTGATCATGTAGCCAAACCCCCACAATCATGGATAAATAAAAAAAACCTGAGCCCAGTGGGAAACTGAACTGGATGCGCAAAGCTGTCAATAGGCAGATTTGTAAACACCATTTGAAAAATTACTCTCAAAAGACAAACATACTATTAGTTCGAATGGAGTTTCACCAGAAGGTTTAACCTTTCAGTCGCCAACTTTACTTCCTGTCCTGCCTTTTAATTTTAAGCCCTTCGGTCCCACTTCCTGTGTTTATAGTCACTCACATCGCTTTACAGTCTCTCATCAGCCAACAACGAAACTGTTCTGTCTAGTGACCTGCTTTTTAATTCTTGGTACCATGAAAAATAGTTGATTATCTGAAACCTAGGAAATTTTGGAAACTCTGAAATCTGAGCTCTGCTTCTGGTCCTAACTGGAATACTTTTACACCCTATACTATTACTCCCTGTCTGCATTATCTGGCTAAAGCAATACCCAGCTGTTTTGGATTTGGATGCTATACTATTCTTAGATTCATATTCCATTAAAATGTGTAAATTATAATGTGATTGAGAAATAACAAAGTTTTATGCAGCTGCTCATGTTTTTAAAAACTTCATAGCACTGAGATCTTTCATGGCAGCTGGACAAAATAAACCTCCTCCTCTTCATCCCCCTTTTCTTTATACCATATTTCTTCATTTTCTCCCACTGTGCAGAGGCGGATGATGAAGGCCGTGTGAAAGGAAACCAGACAAGAGGAAAACAAACAGTACGTACACACAGAGCAGGGAACACTGACAGGTGTGAGCTCTGATTTTTGCTACACGAGATAAACACACACACACACACACACACACACACACACACACACACACTCCAACACCCACATGTAGTGGCCTACCTACGCACGTGTACGGTGAGCTGGGATCAAACACTTGAAGTTTACTTGTGTTTGTCTTCCCCTATTGTTTGGAGGTTTAAAGGACGACAGAAGGACAATTGCAATACACACACACACACACACACACCTACACACCTTTTCTGCTTTTTTTGTGTTTGCATTGTTGCTGTTTTCAGAACATGCTTAAAAACAATTAACAACAATTTTATTAACACTGTTTCCGTCAACTGTGGGTATTTTAAGCTAAACCAAGGACGTCTTATGCTGTTGTTATGTACACGAAGAAGCAAGAGCTCCAGTCTCAATACTAGACTAACTAACCTTGAAGCCTGTATATGAAACTGATTGTGATGGGGTTAGTGTAGTCATGGTGTATCTTAGTTACTGATCAACAGAATTAGATCAGTTTTCCATGATCGTCCCCACAGCTGGAGGTCATTTCCTATCTGCTCTGGTGCAAACGTCTCCCCGCTGCTCCTCTCATCACCTCTAGCCTTCATTCTCGCCCTGCGGCGTTGGTCACGACCGGGCGTCCAGGCTAACTGGCAGGCGGGTGCGTTGCAGGGGGCTGCATTGACGCAACGATGCTGAGTCACAAAAGCCTTTGTCCCTGCTTGTGTTTGTGTGGATCGATGCGGCGGAGCACAGGTGGAAGGAAGCCGCCTGGCCTGATTGTGTTTATTAGACGGCCATGATTGCTTTTGGCTTCGTAATGCGAGCAGAAAAACACCTGTGTTGTCAAGGCCAGTTAAGTTACCTTGAAATGTGGGAAACGTTCTATTGTTCTGTTTTTATCTAAGATGTGTTTTGTCCCGGGATTTGCGGGAGGCAACCTACCCACAGATCCACACTTGTGTGCATTTAAAGTTTGACCAGTTTCTCCTAGTTGTCCATCATGGCACCCACCTTTCCCAACTTAATCCGAGTTAATATTAATATAATCCATTTAATCCCAATAATCTATTTGCATCTCACACATGACACACCTTCCCATAATACCAGCCAGTTATCACCCCGACCCTAAAGCAACAGAGACATCCAGTCATCCTGTCTACAGATTATCTTACTAAACATTGATCTACAAACCACTGTTGCTTGTCTAGTGCATCTTCACGTGAATTGAGTGAAATGTTTAAATGTTTTAATGGCTCTGGCTTTTCAGGAAGAGGGGAAGTTTCTTTCACAGATTTTGTTCGTTCATTCGTTCGTTAGGCAGGAATGATCCCAACTCTTGTGATTAAATGTGTGACTTCCTTGCAAATGTCCTGAGGTGGAGATGACGAGGATGTGGTCGACTGGGTTTTTCGGGAACCGTTTCTTCGAAACCAAATGTCACCGCTCTCCGCACACGGAGGGAGGGTCGCATCAAAGAGGCAAAAAAAATTACTCACATCGTGCAGCTTACATGTGTAGGCTTCACCCTTGGGGTTATCAGTCAGGAGTGAGAGTGGGCAGAGCTGTCATGTGCTCTGTGTGTGTGTGTGTGTGTGTGTGTGGTCAGCTGACGAAGTGTGTGTTTATTGTGGGCTTTTGTAAATGCTGGGAAGGAAAATGAATATCTCCGTATGCTGACAGATGACTACAAAGAGCTGATATCCACAACAGACAACTGGCCTTGATGAATTCATCTGTCAGTTCTGAACGCTCTGACTGTGAATGGGGATCGGGATAAGAGTTTCATTTAACCAGCGTTAAGCACCAATCAGTAATGAGACGTCACGGATACTGTGATACAATATTTATCTACAATCTGATTGGAACATTGGATTCTGCACTGGGTCGTTTATCTCAGTAAAGATAACCTCCTTCCACACAGCAAGTGTCACTGCTGTAATTTAGCTGGAACCCTTTTCAAGCAATCAATATTTTTCAACCTCCAGTTATATGAGGCACAAAAGGCTCTGATTTATGAATTAAAGTTTAAATCTAAGTCTGGGCTGTCGCCATGGTGCTCAGATCAGCAGCACCATTTAATTAAATCCAGATCTAATAATACAAATTCTAATTGTTGCTATGATAACAAATAGTGTATGTGTTTCATCTACAAACAAATGCCATATTAAGGTGTGAAGATAAATGCTCATTAGCACCTGTTGTGTCTGTGTGTGACATTCCACACGCTACAGATGATGCGTGCATTCACACATGTGAAACACACTGTAATACTAATGTGAACCATGTGAGGACATGGGCTGCTTGAATGTCAGCTACTGGCACAAAGGGAATCGTCTTTGTCACCAGTGGCAGGAAGACCATCTTAAGCTTTATGTATAAGAACCGTTTCAGTGTTTAAACATAACCAAACAACAATATAAGTGACCAGTAACAAAGTGAAACTGTTTGTCCCAGGATCAGACCACTAGACCTGCTCAAATCCATTAAAGACCACGTGATTAAGCTCATTTTACTGTATATCGACTATGTGTACTTTCCATCCATTCTCTTCCTTTACAACAATAACGGCCACGGTAACGTTTTAGACTTTTTACTGTAGAATTGAAAAGCCTATGCTGGTTGCAAAGGTACCGTGGCTGACATCAATTACTATCCATTACTACAAAGGTAGGACTATGAAAAATACTCATCTATGTCACTCTCTTCATGAGCTACTTACATGTAAGCTGACGTATTGTTGCTGTACAGTAGTCTGGACCACTTCACCTTTTTCTCACCTGGTTCTTCCTCTGTGGTAAAGCTAAACAGAAACAGGTGAGCTGTGTACATACACACAGACACACACACACTACAAAATGTCTTTTATGAAGACAATACAAATATACAGGAATATCAATGATTATGAAATAATCACGATGAACAATTTTTCAGGTGGGATAGTGTGTTTTGTAGGATGCTTTTTGAATTGATGTATCTTCAAAAAAAAAAAAAAATTTTCCGGTTGTTGCACTGTGATACTGTATTATTGTTATTGTACTGAACTGTGAACTGGTTCCACTGACATTTGTATCTAAAGTCCAGAAAGCTGGCCATTATTCCAGGGAGCCAACTGGCACATTTAACATTGGATCAGGTCATTAACTTCAAATCTAACAAAGGCAACTGTTGACAATATGAGTCAACATCTTGACCTTGACTTTTGAAAACTGGAAAGTTTTAACATTTTGATATACATGTAATTGGAATTGGAATTCTTGCATGTTGGTGGTTGCAAAATGCCATTTTTTGTTATTTTGGGCAAAACTAAAAAACAGAGCTGGGTGATCATTTTCACCCAGAAGTTATTCTTACTTTATCTTAGGCTCTAAAACACTTCTCAAGAAGGGAAGCAACACCAGATGCTTTGATAAGGTTTTTTAAGAGACTGCTGATGTTTCTACTCAGGTTTTAATGTAGAATTTGACAAGTAATGGATTAAAACCCACCTATATTAAACTGAGTGAGGCAGGATACACAATAAAAGCCTGACAGTGAAGCAGCTACATAGAATTCAACTGGCTTCCTTTTGCAGTTCATTCGTTCTTCTCCCGCTGTGTTAAAAACAAAACCTTCTATCATCAGTTTGTAGGTTTCACCTCAACCTTTATGAAAATGTTTTATTCATGTTTTATTGAATGTGTTCTTACAGGTTACAGCTACAGTTTAGGCTTTGAAGGTGATGGCTGACCTGAGCCATCCTTTGTGGGTGAATGTAAGCTGCCAGGCGACTCTGTCAACAGATGAGAATTCAGATCCAGCTGTTGAGGTGTAGGTACTGATCGATCATGATGTCAGGTTTGGATCGGGTCATGTCCTTACAGCTTTGGTTTCAGAAAGGTGATGCTCAAACAGTTAAAGCTTGGTGGTGTAATGTCAGGTTGACAAGGCTGACATCAGCCATCCTCTTCACTTTACTTACTTTACGTAAGTCTGTAGTCTCACGTTTCCATAAAGTGATTCCGCTATTAAACTTCTAACAAAGCTGTTTCAACATGTGATTATTTCCTTAACACATGCAAAATATAATGGCATGTAAAATGCCACCATATGAACTCCAATTTGACTCCATAACCCACTATGACATCAATAATAAACCTTCTGATATTTCCAACTTAGAAATTGAGAAATTACAGCTTGTAAAAGTAGAAGTACTGAGCAATTTGTGTGGATTGAATCAGACTATACGGGTGTTCCTAATAAAGTGGTCAATGAGGGTAGTAATACTGTGTAGGAGACTTGATCTCTTAGAAAAACTTATATCACACAAGGAAGAGTTACTTGGTCTTTTTGCATTGTTTTAAAAACCAAGTGTTTTCATCCTAATGTTACTGTAAATAGTACATTAGTTATCCCAAATAAAACATATTATTTAGACACACAATACTTTACTTGACTCGTTGGAATTCGCCCACAATAAACATGTACACGGACTGAATTTCCTGGTGCCGCTAGAGGGCGGTGTTAAACCTTTTACGTTGTTACTTCGTAAAGTTTGTTGCCGGAAGTGACTGACTTACTAGCGGAAGCACACTCGGCATGTGAGTTTGTTTGGACTTCCATGTGGCACTGGATTCATAAGTAACTGATAAATACTAGGCATATATAAAGACATCAGTGGGGTTTCATCACAGGAGCGATGGGCAAAAAAGGAAAGAAAGACAAGAAAGTGAAGGGTTCGGAGAAGACGGCTGCCAAGATGGAGAAAAAGGTTTCAAAGAGATCCAAACGAGAAGAGGTAGGACTTCAGCTGAGTGTGATGCACAAAACCATAGAATATGGAGCAAATCGGGATTATCCAGACATCCTGCTTGAATTTATCAACCAGGATGTGTCTTTGTTCGCGCTCCGCGTACGTCAGTCACTTTTTGACACGTGCTACAATCAGTATAAACAATTAATATCTGAGACACATTTTCTATTTTAAGGAACATGTTTACAAATAATCACACTCCTAAGCAACCTTGCAAAATATTGTTCGACTTGACTATGACCTGACTTGACTTTTTTTTTGTTGTCGAGACAGATAGGTTGACATTGATATAAACTGAGCAAAATGTTTATAGATTGAGTTAAATTAATATATTTAATTAATTCTACAGCAATACCTCCCTGGATTTTCTGTCAAAGATGTTTCATATATTATGTTAAGCTGTGATCCTGTTTTGTTTTTTTTAATCTCTCCTCGTTGAATAGTTCAATCCACTTATGTTATTTCACTGTTATCAGAAAATAATTTTCTTGTTTCTGTTTGTTCATCATTTGTATTTCTTTCCTTCTTGCCTCGTCTTCCGTCTTACCAGGAGGATTTAGAGGCTCTGATTGCTGAGTTTCAGAATCTGGATGCAAAAAAGACCCAGGTTGTAGAGACAACGTGTCCACCTCCGTCACCAAGGTGAGAGACCGCATCACTTTACATTCATGACAACGACACACAACACAACACACAAAAGTTCAGAAAAGCAAAAACCAGAGTGCGTCAGGCGTGATATAGAATATACTTACATCCTCATCCTACATGCTGTTCTTATCCAATTAGACCCACCCAATCTCCATCTGCTGAGGGAAAGTAATGTTTGACACAACGTGATTTCTTCCTTTTCTGACCAGTATTGTCACAGTCAGTGTTGTTCTACTGTAGCCACGTCTTAGTCTCTGATGTCTCTTAATGTCTTGCAGACTGAATGCATCTCTATCTGCCCATCCTGAAAAAGATGAGCTCATCTTGTTTGGAGGAGAATACTTCAATGGAAAAAAGGTTCTCAGAAATACTCACATCAATTATGAGACTTTTTTTTTTTCACACACAAATAGTTGGAGACTAATTAACAGGACTTGACTTATTGATGGTTCAACATGCTGCCATTTAATTGTTGTCTCTCAGCTCATAGTTTTGGTGAGGGCTTTGATGTAGAAATAATACGTTCATTAAAGGAAAAGCCAGCTTTATCTTTTCTGTTGGGAAAAAGTTTTTTGCGTAATTTTAATCACTATGTTATTATTATTACAATATGTTATTTGACTGTTGATCAAGTTGACGTGTCTAATGAAATATAATTTCTTAATGTAAAAACATATGCTTTCCTTTGTTGCAGACATACTTGTACAATGATCTGTTTTTCTATAACATCAAGAAGAACTGCTGGGTTAAATCAGAGATCCCAAACCCACCTCCACCGCGCTGCTCTCATCAGGTAAATGTGGCTCTTCAAGCTAAGAGAACACTCTGGTCATATTTCAGCACATATCAAAATCACACTTTTTTTTTTTTTGCTGTATTCTCTAACCCATCTGCTGTGCTGGAAAAGCAAACACTGCTGTGTTTGAGTATTTTGAGTACAGTTAAAGTTCCAGCAAGTTCCAGCAAATTGTGAGCACATCAGATGACATTTCAGTTAAACTTCTTTGAATTTGAAATTTGATGATTTGACTACTTGAATCTTCCACAAGGAGGCAGACTGCTGTTACACAGATCAGGGCAGCACTCATATTTATCAGCAAAGTCACCATGGTTGATGGTCTGTTGCAGGCAAACCAATTAAATCCTAGGACATCATACCTTCGTATGTATTCTCTATCTCCATCGCTTCTTTCTTCTCTTCAGGCTGTGGTAGTTTCCCAGGGTGGAGGCCAGCTCTGGGTGTTTGGGGGAGAGTTTGCGTCTCCAAACGGAGAACAGTTCTATCATTACAAGGACCTTTGGGTGCTGCACCTAGCTACGCACACCTGGGAGAACATCAAGTATGTTTACAGGGTCATAAAAATAGAAGGATGGCTGAATATACCTGTAAATACCACGCTATCAAAAAGAATAAATCACAGTGAATGTAAGGTAATATTATTAGGTCATAGCCTACATAGAATATGTGCTGGGTACATGGAAACGCTCATTTAACAGGCATCGGTGTTTGATGGCTGCTGTGTTTTCCAGGGCACCTGGGGGTCCGTCAGGTCGCAGTGGTCACAGGATGGTCCTCAGCAAGAAACAGCTGCTGGTGTTTGGAGGTTTCCATGAGAGCACCAGGTATGTGACGTGTTACCACTTATTAATAAAGCAGAGTTTGTGTAATGATGATGATTGCGGGCGGTTGTGTTCAGTTTGTTAATGCCAAATTACAACAGAAAAGTCTCAGTGCTTTACAATGTAAGATTAAGACCTTGTAGGTAAACCGGTGGGTTACAGTCTTGCAAGTCCTGCTACTTTTGATGTACGAAGGGACATTTCTGGACTGGACTTATTTTAGTTTTATGGCCTGTGGTGTTAGTGTTGAGCAAAACAAACCCAGAGTAAACACACTGACAGATACATTGATCATCTTAGCATGTAGCATCTAAAAAGGCTTAAAGAGGGTACTGAGATTCTATTCAGTATCCACCTCCTCGTCCTGCAGGGATTTCATCTACTACAATGACGTCCACTCTTTCTCCCTGGACACCTTCTCATGGACACGCCTGTCTCCATCAGGCTCGGCACCATCCCCGCGCTCCGCCTGTCAGATGACGTCCATGCCTGATGGCACAGGCGTCATCATCTATGGGGGATACTCTAAAGTGGTAAATAAGCACAGGGCCTCCCCCGCATTACCAGCATATTAGTTTTTGTAGTGTGGTCTCAAGTTGGTTTGTTTGTGTTTGTCTAGAGAATCAAGAAAGATGTAGAAAAGGGGACCATCCACTCTGACATGTTTCTTCTGAAGCGAGAGGGTAAAGATGGCCAAGGTACAAACATACTTTAAAAGAAGAACAACCCAGAATTACCCAAGATAGTGGTAATAATTACCAGTAGAAAGAATGTAGCCTTTCGTGACTTGTCTTTGTTTCTCTGCTCTCCAGAGAAGTGGTTGTGGTCCAGGGTGAACCCGTCAGGTAGCAAGCCGCCTCCACGCTCTGGCTTCTCTCTGGCTGTGGGACCATCGGGGCGGGCAGTGCTTTTTGGTGGTGTGTGTGATGAGGAGGAAGATGAGTCACTGGAGGGCGACTTCTACAACGACCTTTACCTGTTTGACACCGTAAAGAACCGCTGGTTCCCTGGACAGCTCAGGGTGAGCTCCAGGTTCTTTTGCTGTTCCATGAATGGACTTTTGCCTCTTTGCTATTAGAAGCTCAAACGTGTACAGTGTCTTGTTTTATCATTAAGGTTTCATATTATGCAAAATTTTATTGTCATCATTTTAGAATCTATTTTCAGGACAGTCTGCTCACGAGTTCCTCTCTTTATGATGTCATAAATGGAACAACCTCCTCTCTCAGCTGGCTCTGGCCAACCACCATAGCACTGCAGTGTTGGCAGTTCAAAGGCAGACACTGCACCCCTCCTTATTATGTTGTTTTAGTTAAATTAGCTAGTTTCCTTTTAACAGTTATATTTATTGATTAATAAATTGATTAATACTTGCCAACAATAAAAACGTAGGCTTTTGGATGTGGTAGAACAGACTCTGTTATATTTTTTATCATTTCATCATTGTTTTACTTTGAAGAAAACGTTTTATTTTTAAAATCTTAAAAACATTGATGATAGTGAAATAAAATATGGCTGCCTTCTACAGTTCTGCTGTAATACCGTTGTTCCTTCTTAAATAATTTGGCTGGTTGTCCGTCCAGGGAAACAAGACAGAGAAGAAGAAAAGACGAAGGGGGAAGAAGGGCGGAGCAGAAGCTGAGGGAGGAGAGAAGGAAGAAGAAGACAAAGCAACGTCTCAAGAACCTACTGAAGTTATCAAGGAGATCGTCACTGAGGATGGGACCGTGATGACCATCAAGGAAGTGATCCCTGGAGCTCAGGAGGAGGAAGAGGAGGAAGATGAAGAAGAGGAGGAGGATGATGGCAAGACTACACATGCACACACACTAATCTCATCAGCAACATAAAAATATGTGTAAAGGTTGAACAATGTATATAATGCATACTGTACTCTTCACAAGTAGTTTCTTTCTTCTCAGATTCGGCCTCTGCGCCGCTGGTGGAGCCCTGTCCGAGGTCCAGTGCCATGGCAACTGTGCGTCAGGGGAAGCTCTTCTTATATGGCGGAATGTTCGAGGTTGGCGATCGGCAGTTCACCCTCAATGACTTTTACTGCCTGGACCTTCACAAGATGGATCAGTGGGAGGTTCTGGTTGAAATGGATCCAAGTGAGTCAGCCGGGTTAAAACACACAAAATAAAATGACCTGAGATTGAATCATAGTTAGTATCATCTGAAGAGTTGTAGATGAAGATTTATCACTCGTTTTCTACAGAGACACAGGAGTGGCTGGATGAGTCGGAGTCAGAGGGCGATGATGAGGAAGAGGAGGAGGGAGCAAAAGGAGCAGAAGGCGAGGAGGAGGAGGAGTCTGAAGAGGAGAGTGAGGATGAAGAAGGCAAGATTCTATTCTGCTTCTGTGTGACTTCTAAACCTGAACATCAGTGTTAAAGTTATGCAGTGTCCGTCTGAAGCTGTGCTTAAGCGTTAATTCAGTAGAAAGAATCATTTCACAGGTGGTCTGCAGACACATGTAAGTGCTTCTCAGTAAACACACTGTTACTATAGTTCTATTTGATTCAAATGTTATCTGCAATGAATCAGGTAATGGGTAAAGTCATGTAAAGGTAGTTCCTCAACCCAATACATCACCTAAATCTCTGTATAACCTGGCACCTGGTGAAATTCAGTATCATTCACTGCCCTCTCTACAGTCTAAACGGTGTACATGTGCGCTTGTTTATTGAGGATTACATCCAGCCTTATAGACTGTTTATCAGTGGAGTTTTCATTCACATTTGTTTCATCTCCTCAAAACACTGCAGCTAGTGGCGATTTAAAAAAAACAAACGTTACTTCCAAGTTTGAAATTGGGCTCTGTTGGCAGAAAAATGAATCCAAACACATGTTGTTTTGAAACTACACAAAGCTGCTCTGTCTCGGTCACAAAGTAAAATCAAGAGTCTTACTAGTTTATTAGACTAAATAGTTCTTTCACTTAGAGGCTCTCTAGAGAAGAGGACAACGAGAGATATTAAACTCTATGTGTCCTTGCAACATACACATTTTAAAGAAGCCAGCACATTTGGCTGATTGCAGCTGTTCTCAGTCGGTGTCACAACAATGTCATTTGTGTTCCCAGACGAAGAGGAGCATCCGTCGGTGCAGGAGGGAGAGACGGTGACGGATTACCACACTCGGACAGAGCAGTACTGGCTGGAACTGGCACGGGCCAACATGGGCCCTGATGCCAAGGACAAAAAGGTTGCCAAGGTTGCCCTTGCCATGGCTAAAGTCTTCTATGAAGACCAGAAATGAAACGGAGTGACTGTGATTACCTTTTATGAAACATCTGTAAATGTTATTTGAACTGTACGACCGTCTTCCAGCTGATCTAATGAAAGACTAAAACTAATTAGCTACATTTAATCTCTAAGCACATTATTACGCTCAAGGTATTACCGGTCCTCAATGTTTATTATTTTTAAATCAAATACTCTTTATTGAGTGCACTAAATAATAGTATAATATCATACTACCCCTCTGCTGATGCTGCATTGAAGGTTCCGTCATTCTAGGAGCACTGGCAGGTGAAGTGGTGTCCACATATGTACAAACCGTTTGGCAGTTTTAAGAAATATTGATTTATAATAAAAATAAGCCACATGGTCCCCTAGTCTCGCTCTCATGGTAAAGACAAAAGGCTTCGTGTGGGCTGTAACAACTGAGCGCTTTTTCCTCTGAGCACGGCAGCTGTGTCGGGTCAGCAGCATCACTGAGCTGCAGCGAGTGAGCAGCAATGGCAGAAATCCAAGTTTGACTTAAGCTGTTTTGGACTGAACCTGAGGTTGGTTTGTGTAGCGACACAACCCACAGTAGTCTATGTCAATTAGACGACACATTTCCGAACAGACTGGAAAAGGGTTGGACTAAGCAAAAAAGTGAAACTCAGAAAACCCATTAAACAAAGTGAAGAGAAATGGATTGTGTCTGAAATTGTATCACAAAAGCCTTGGTTTGCTGTTTTTAGCGAACATTTTTTGGAAATTAACACACAAAGTGCATCTCCCTGTGCTCTGCCTCCTTCTAGTGGACATATTTGTCAGTGCAGAATCGGGGAGAATCCCATTTGACAGGTCAGGTCCTCCAGTTTGATGGCTACAGGTACATTCATGTGCACATTGAAGGGGCTTTGCGTTGGCTTTCTGCCTCGCCCTCTGATCGAACGTTCCTTTGTGCTCATGCCAGCTTACTTTACTTCACCACTTGTGCTTCTCTCCACTGTTGCAGTATCCATGAATATGATGGTTTGTTATGCCCCCTGCAGATAGTTAGCTGCAACACGTCCCTTTTGTCCGAGTTGTGCTCCTCTACAGCAACAAGACTGAGACTGGGGCGTTAGAAAGAGGAAGGTGAGCTAGGCTGAGCAACAACAGGGCTCAGAAATCATCAAAAGAAGCGAAGAGGGATGTGAGAGCGATGGAAGCAGTGTCGAGGAGAAAGACGGGATGGCAGCAGGAACAGCGCGAAGAAGCAAAGCGAGGGATGCAGGGGAGGAGGGGACAAATGCACAACGTGTCGGGGAAATGCATAAGTCACGGTGCGAACACCAGCTATCCATCTGTGACCTATTTTATCCTCCATCAGCATGCTGAACAGGGGATGAGAAGAAGCTGATGAATAATAGAGGAGAGGGAAAGATGGACGTGAATGAGGCTGAGTTCCTCTTGTTCAGTTTTCCTTTCTTCCCATCCCCTCTCTCCTCCCTTTTTCCTGCGACCCCGTTTGTTTTATATTAACTCTGAGACAAAAAAAGATTTTTATAAATAACTAAAGAGCTTTTTTTTTGGGTGCACTGCTGACGTGGGGGCATGCAGTGTGTAATCGTCACAGATACGTCAGTTACTTTAGTGTGTGTGTGAGAGAGAGAAACTTGTAGAATCTTGGCACGTCAGTTAAAGGCAGAGCAATATTTCCGGACTTGTTCGGTGCTGTACATTAAATTACAGTAGCAGACTGTCAGACCTTGTGTTAATTAAATCTAAATGTTAGCGGACAGAGTCGGTTTATGCTACCAGGATTTGCCAGCTGAAAGAGTCTAGGTCTACATCCTGTCCTTTTGGAAGTGTATACGTTGTGAGTGTCATTAATAATTCACAGTCTTATGCTTTTCAGGTAAACAGCAGGCTTCGTAATCATTGACCTCGTAGAGAAGCTCTGTTATTGATCGCCCGGCGATGTCACACGCTGTGCAGACAGACCAGATGGCGAGCAAACACAGTGAAGCTGCGGGAAAAGGCTGTTTTGAACGGCGACTGCATATTTGCTCTTTCCGGGCTGCTGCTCTGCTCCGCAAGCTGTGACGTGTAAAGCAGGCTAAAATTCACGTGTGACCTGTCAGTAACTTACAAAAATCTGTCCAATTTACCTGCTGAAGGTATGACAACCTGTGTTATGGCCCAGGTCGGATGCAGTCACTCACTTGGATAAGTAGAAGAAAACGCACAAATTCCACATTTTACTGGCAACACACTGATTGTTTGACATTTCTTTGCTACAGTAAATACTGAAAAATTCTGCTATTATGTGCCCAAGAATTTCATTAAATTATATTCCATATTAATATGTAATATAATATTATATGTTACACACCTGTAACTACGACCCAGTACCTGTTACTCACTAGTGTGTCAGAGCTGTCTTAGCTCTAATTGCTTCACTTAAGTGACGTGAGTGCACACACTTTGTTATTCTAATTTCTCTAAATCTTAATCCCACAGTTGTGGTCATGACCCACCACCAGCCTCCTCCCGCTCATTCACATTCTCTCTCTCTCTGCTACTACTGTGTTTAGAGAACTAATCCTTAATCCCCAGCCTCGGGGTGATTTTATTACTGTAATCTGGACTCGGAATTGGCTTAGCTCCTTCCAGACACTGGAGAAAAAGAAGGACAAGGACAACAGCAGCAACAGGACAGCTGCAGGAAGGGGCTGTGGAAGAAGGAGGATGCGTAGAGAGAGGAACTTTATGATGCGAGGAGGAGGAGGGCAGTTGTAAAGTCACTGAGAGGTCTAAAAGAAAAAAAAGTGGTTCTTCTTGTGCAGTGTTATTATCTGCGTTACGTTTTTCCTTTGTGGCTACTGTAAAAAGGTTTAGTGATCCATAGTGAAACAAAGGTACGTTAAATGTCTGGGCAATATAAATGTTCTTTTTCACTGAAAGAGTTGAAAGAGTCACTGCCAAAACAATTTAAAAACTGAAATATCAGGTTCTATATTTGTTATTTAACTGATCCTTCAACAGTATTGTTCGTTTTAATTCAGTCTTCCAGTTACACACGAGGATTTTACACGCAATAGAAATAGATGGAGGTAGATGAGGTCTGAGGGTGGATGGAGGTGGGGTGTGAGGAGGGTACAGTACATGCAGTAGAGATAAAGGTGGCAGGAAGAGGAAGGTGGTCGTCTGAAAGTTGAGTCATAGCAGCTTCCTGGATAAGCGGTGATACGTTTCTACGGATAGAAGTTGCCATGACTCAACTTTCAGACGACTTCACCTGGATGACTGAGAATCTCCACAGAGGAAGGTGGTTGTTGGCGTGATACATGAAGTGAATTTATTAAGATTAGTTGGTGTCTGTTACTGCAGTCAATCCCATGGCGGCATTGTGAAGGGCAGTTTTCAGAGTACAAATTGAGAAAAATTAGAATATGTATGTGGCTCTGTGACGCTGTGATCTGTCCAGGGTTTAGCCAGCCTCTTGCCTGAATGACAGCTGGGATATACTGCAACCCTTACAAGGACAAAGCAGTAGAAGTCAGTGATTTATCTGAAGCCTTGAAGACGCTTCGTCTGCTGGTAGGTGACTTTACCAGCTTAAGAATCCACAGGATTCCAGTTCAGTAACAATTTTCCTGGAAGACCTCTAGAGATTGTTGCTGACATCTCTCACTATTTTCCTTCGTGAAATTTTCATTGTTCTATCTTTGTTCCCAATAGTGTGTCATGTTTACAGATGACATGAAAATGAGTATAGAAAATGAAATAGACACACAAGCAGAGATTATGTCATGGGACGTACAAATCAGATCTTACAGGTCACAGAAGACAGATTTTGAATCTACCCGCTGAGTAAAAATATCAAAATAGTATCTTTTTAGTCATCTTTACAGACAGAGCACAAGCTACAGGTGCGGGATGAAGCCCGAGCCCCGTCTCTCCGTGGAGCGTGTGTCTCTTTAAGAGCTGGCGTGTGCTACTGAGCAGGAGGAAAGGGGTTGGTCGACTGCATTGGAACAGTCCTCTCTAATGAGCAGATTTTCTCAGTGAGAGAGAGAGAGAGAGATACACAGAGATCCAGCCAGAGGAGAAGAAGAGGCTCTGAGACCAATTCAGCAGGCAGGCTGTGCGTCAGCCCGCGCTCCATAGGGAGACATGGAGACAAGCAAGAGATGCTGAAAAGGACAGAAGACACCGCAACAGGATCGTATAGATGGGTGATATTTCGTCAAGCGGGTAACCTGAAGGCAACTCACCCAGAGGATAAACCACTTATGGACGCAGTGGATTAAAGACCTACAGACAGACTGAGAGAGAGACAGAGAGAGAGGAAGAGGGGATACGGAGGAGGAAAAATTAATCAATTCAGTTGTTTATTGCCGTTGCATGCGCACATTTCCTGTCAGAAAGAGTGTGTGCGCGCATGTGTGCTTGCATAGTGTGTGCGTGCACAAGACGGGAGACTGCATTGCTGCTCTCCAGCACCACAGGACAGAGAGAAAAGCAGCCGAGCAGGTTTCCCTTTATGTTTCTTTGCCGTTTTTGTCTGTCTCTCCCTCTTTGCATGTGTGTGTTCACGTCCTGTGTGATCACACAAGGAACAGTGTGTGTCTAAAGGATGAGAACAGGATGAAGATAAAGCCTGAAGTGAGCCACAGATTCGGGGTCTGACTCGAAGCGATCTTGTTTTTGTCTGATCATGAGGACATAAAGAACAAAATATTTCTTTTCTTTTCTTTTTTTTCATTTCTTCGAACCACAGCTCCAGGGTGGCTTCTATACTGGCAGCTTGGAGGCTTGAAGGGCTGCCACCGGGGAGACTTCTTGGCTCTATACCCCAGAGAGGTGGAGGCATCATCAGGTAGGAGGCAGCAGAACAAGTGGGCCCGAGTATAAAGCGGGAGAGAAGTAGGAGGAAGAGTTGCTGCGTTTGAGTCGTAGACCGTGTAGGAGCTGCCTGATGGTTTCACCTCCTGCTGGAAGAGGATAATGGGAGTTGTGGGCCCATTCTCCTCCTCTCTCACCTACATCTGCCACACAAAATCTGGGAATTGCCAGCCAAAGCTAAGAGCCCACCAAGAGGATGGTATGAACAGAATCACGCTAGCCTTTCCCACCACGCCGGGAGACCCCTGACACCCCTGCGAGGGGGCAGATTTTCTACTCACCTTTTTGCTCTTCTTCTCTTCTACAAGCCCGCTGAAAACAGAGGGTGGCGGTTTTTGCTTTGTGTGGGAGTTGTCTCCCTCTCCCTCCCACTCTCTCCAACCTCCAAACTCAGCTCCATGGATTGGTTCTAGCATCAACCTGTCCTTTTTTCTCTTTTCCTTTTCTTTTTCTTTTGTTTTTGTTTTTGTTGAGGCTTCAGGGGAATTGCCAAGACCTGTTTCATGCATGTCCACTGGCGGCAGGTTCAACTTTGATGATGGGGGGTCATACTGCGGAGGGTGGGAGGAGGGCAAGGCGCATGGCCATGGGATCTGCACCGGACCAAAAGGCCAGGGCGAGTACTGCGGGTCCTGGGCCCACGGCTTTGAGCTGCTGGGCGTCTACACATGGCCCAGCGGGAACACCTACCAGGGTACCTGGGCTCAGGGCAAGAGACACGGTGTGGGTGTTGAGAATAAAGGCCGCTGGGTGTATAAGGGCGAGTGGACGCACGGCTTTAAGGGACGCTACGGGGTACGGGAGAGCACGGGGACAAGCGGGAAGTACGAGGGGACGTGGACCAACGGACTGCAAGACGGATATGGAACAGAAACATACTCAGATGGAGGTATGAAGAGAAAGACAGATGCTTTTGGGGTATTTTAGGGGTTGGTGTGAAAATGTGTGACAAAGGCCATATGAGCCAAACAGTATCTTTAAGCAAGTAATATTTAAGAGTGACAGGGTGATGACAGATACAGACGTGGCAGCTGTACAGTAGAAGGAGGTTGTCTGAGGTCTTCCTGGGTCATCCTTTACTCTCGCGACACACAGATTCATGCAAAGACGGGAGGTTGAAACAGGACAAGTTTGATATTTTCCATCTGACTTTTCATTTCCCCTTCACATCCTTTTCCCTGTTGTAGTTGCATAAGGACACTCTGTGCATTTGCCCATCTTCAATTTAGGCCACGCAGTCTTAAGGGATGAGTGGAAGGGTACAGGGACACAGGAGGACAGAAGGACCCCAGTAATGCGTACTAAGAAACTAAAGTCACAACATATCGAAGTGCTGCAACAGTATGAGACATCATGTGCAGAGACTGTGTGTCTTTTTAATTACTCTTGTAAACTGTAAATTAATTTTCAACTACTCTTCCACTGGAAATGAGATGCCAGCCATGATCTTAGCTGTTTGCTGTCATCTCATAACAGGACTAACGTACTCAGAATGGGTTTTTTCTAATATGTGTCACTGAGGCACATTACGTTACAGTATAATATATTTGCCTGTTCATCTTCTGGGGACCATGAGCATCTTTACTAAATTATTATGCCAGTTCAACTGCTGCTGAGAACTTTCACTCACAACTGCAAATGAACTTGATAGTGGTGCTAGAGGAAGAGTTAAGAATTACGCTGAATCAATAGGCGTCGTCATGCGCTATGAGTATGTTTATCAAGTATCATATTCACACTACAGAAGTGAATCAAGTCTAAGTGGCGTCAGACCCACTTTTACTGACACCGATAGAACGGCTAAAAAAATCTGCCAAAAACAACAACTGGCTTCTGAGTGAAATGATTAAAAAGGTCGAGCGCTAACTCGGCCAAGGCGCTGAAGCTACGGTAACTTATTCTAATAATTCATAACATTCCCTTCTCACAGACAGAAGAGGTCAACTATTTCTGCTTGACCACTTTATAGCTTCATTGTAACGTCCTCACGATTAGCACTTTAGGATTAAGCAGCATGTTGTAGATTACAGTGTAGCAGCTTGCGCAGAGGGGATGAATTTGGGGATGAAATAGTTCAATTCCAAACATGACATATACATATCACAGCTTTAAATCTTTGCTGCTTACAGTAAATGTACTGTACATTTAATAGGGCATTAATGTGAAAAGGTCTAATTTTTATGATTCATGACAAACAATAAAACTTTTTTGCACACATCAACAACATTTTTAAATAACAGTTAATCTGTAGAAACTTGTTTTTACATCTGCGTCAGATTTTCTGTGATATCAGATGCCATGATTTCAGTCACACACACTTGAGCATTAAAATGCACACACAAACATAATGACAGTCTATATGTGAGTGGAGCAGGAGAGGTGACAGTAGCATAAATGCCTTTAAATCCTTGTTACATAACTCTACAACTAGCGCGGGACAAAGGAGATGAAGTTGGCTTGATAGATAACCAGACATATGGGACTGATGACTCAACTCAAAGATCAATCAATAAGGAAAAGATGGCTGATAAATGGGTATTTATACCGATTTTCTAATCGGGGGCATTAAAAAAAGACTGTAAAATATTAAGGTGCACAGTAAAACAGAGATAAGAAATCCACCCAGAGAGGGACGCGTGATCTGAGCACAGTAGCTCTGTAAAGTATGTGAACCCACGTCCTGTAAATGCAGCACATTGGCCTAGTTATACTGTACGTGTTTATGTAGCTCCAACAGAACATAGTGTCCTTATTATAACAACATTTGTCCTTTATGTGAGGTGATACAATATTAAGTCCAAGCAAAACACTTTTAGAAGTTAAAACATCTGGAAGACAACACCACAAGATAATAGGAAGGTGTTGCATTGTGTTCATTGTCAGAGCACCAGGGAACCAACATGGGTCTTTTTAGTGATTCCTCCCTGAGTTATTTTTTGTGCTGAGCTAATTGTGTTTGTTTTTTTGCACCATTTAAGTTTGATTCTGAGCAGTTCAAAAGGTGTTGGTTAACATGATCAGAGAAAGGCTTGTGTAAAACCCTCGGGAAAGTGAACTTCTGGTGCGGCAGGGGACGTACTGCATGGCAACGGGGCCTCAGGACTTCACACACAAAAGAAGAGAAAATAAAATACAAGTACAAAAAAATAAAAGTGACAAATTCAAAATAGGGGAAATCTGTCTTACCAAAGGTGCACATTGTAACATTTGCTCGTTCAGATTCCGGTACAGTTTAGGCCTGCGTAGTTCGTTTTTCTAACATTTCTCCAAACAAGGTTCTCAAGGCCTCAAGACGTCCAGACGTCGATTGAGGAAAATATTTGTCTTTTTAGCTGCTATGTTTTCAATTTCTCATAAAAATCATCTATAATAATGCATTTGCCACTTTTGAAATGAGAGAACTAGTGAATGTCCCATTTTCCTCAAAATAAACATAACCTCAACTTGTATTAGACATGGAACGAGAGTCTTTTAAGCACGTTTCAGTTTCATGGAGCTGAAATTTAGCACCAGCCCAAAGTGTAATTGTCATCACATAGTAAGACTTCACTGATGAAATGAAAGTGACTGAATTGTTGAATGAGGTGATAATATGGTTGAATACGTTGAATTGGAACGTGTGAAGAGGACGGCGTCGCGTGAAATGGCTGAGCTCAGGATGCTATCAGATTGAAACTGACAGTCTACCTATGCAACCTCAGGGCTCTGTCATGTCTAAAGACTCGCGAGCCAAAACAACGCTGCCTACATATACTTCTGGAACACAACATGCACTTCAGAGCCATGTTTAAAGTGACTGCGAGTCCCACTCTGTCCTGTAAGTGCAACCTGATGTCACATTTCCAAGAAACGCTCCTCCTCTTATCTTATCTCTGCCGTTTGGCTTTTTGTTTCTCTCCTACGTTTGCCAACATCTCTCCTCTCCCACCTCTCTCATCCCTCCCTCGCTCCACTGCATCTCCACAGAGCTGCTCTATACAGTAGGGTTTCCATGGCAACCCTCGCCGACATGCAGCGGGTCAGCAAAGTCACGAGGGACTCAGTGTTCCTGGTTGCTATTGGCTGCCCAGCTGGCTCTGACAGACTCTGATTGGCTGACTTGCCTTCCGGGCTAATGGTGTTTACTGAGATGAAGAGCTAAGCTGACTGATTACCAACCACACGCACTTGCGCAAAGAGAAAGAGAGAGCGAGTGAAGGAGAAACATGAAAAGAGAGCAAGCAAATCATTTTGGTAAGAAATGGAGTGAGTCACAAAGGGAGAGGCAGAGATTACAACTGTCACTGTGTACAACAGCAAAAGATTACAGCAGTCGTGGTTGTTTTGTCTGACTGGCTAATGCGCCACACACAGTGTCAAACACACAGGCAGTGACTTAAATATATCGTGTTCCAGCCTGTGTCAGGACAAAATGTTAATGTAAGGATTTTCTGATTTGCAGATGCTTCATTACATGAAGCTAGTGACAGCTCAGAAGCTTCCTGGAACGTCCCTCCTGTCCTCCAGCTGTTGGCACATACACTACAACATTGTAATTGTCTTACATTAACATATCTTGCCTGCTCGCTGAGGGCTGCTATCAGGGCAGTAATTATTCTAGTGTTGACCGTGTTATGTAACCTGACATCATAAATTCACATCTCCTTTTTAAATATACCCAGCAATTGCATAAATTATCATCTATGTTCAGACAGGACAGGCGTTCCTTTCTTTAAAAAAAAAAACGTGAGAAACCAAATTACGTCAAAAGCCTTTTTTCCTTGGTTTGTATTTGCAGCCTGTTTAAGTGTGTAGGAGGATGCTTCAGCCAACAGTGCTGCTCTGTTAGTACTGCTGTAAGATATGTTTCACCAGATCAGCCGTGCACGTGCTTGGTTCATGCTACCAGCAGGTACTGTAGCACTGACAACCAGTGGATTCACAAGGCGTTTAGTGAACGCAAATAGCTACGTTACAACAGTTTTTTTTTACTTATTGGTGAATTTCAAAACAAAATGGATCCAGAGGTTCAGGGTTTAGGGGCGTATCAATGAATGCAGTTTGTTAGCACATTAGTTCCACCAATGAGCGCTGGTATCAAGCAGGACTGAACCGGTGTTAGTGTGTTGTCCAGTTCTGGTTTGAAGGTTTCATTCTTGGTGGTCAAGTGTATGAATGCTACATTTTGGTCACTTCTTGCTTTTTATGTTAGTTTCTGTCCAGTCCTGGTGTCAGTGAGAGCTGATGCAGGTTTCCATCTTTTCCATACTTACTAAATGAATTACTGGGCAGCACAGTGGAGCAGTGGTTGGCACGCTCGCCTCACAGCAAGAAGGTCCGACGGTTCTGTTCCAAGGTACAATTCCCAGATGCCTTTCTGTGCGGAGTCGGCATGTTGTCCCTGTGTCTGCGTGGGTTTTCTCCCGGACCTCCCACAGGCCAAACATTTTTCAAGAAAAGTATTCAAATTGTTTTCATGTCATCACTTGAGACGCTTGTGTAAATTTCAGCAGGTACCTCTTTCTGTAGTAGTAAATGACTTAAACTTGACATAAATGCTTTCCATCAATGCCAGTAGCACCAGCAAGGGAAGTAAAGTCATTCCAGTCGGACTCTAGTCCTAACTTCAAAAGCATTTGTAAGTTGTTCTTTGCTGACGTGATGTAACATTATATTATAGGATATTCCATGATCATGCTGTCAGATATGGCTCCATCTTACAAAATCAGATGGGTAGAGAGCAGTGAGATATGTAGCATCATTGCTCAGTCATATTTTACTGAATAGGATCCGTCTGCAAAATGAAAACCAACTGTGCTGTTACTGTAGCTAAATGCTGACTAATTCCTTTATTGTGATGATCCCGTTAAAGCCTGGTGTGTGTTGAAGTGGGATCCTTCTGTAGTTTGTGCAGTTGGTGTAGTCGTCCTTACTGGAGACAGAAAAAGCTCCTCTAATGTAGTTTTGAATACGTGTAACTGAGTTGTCAGTCAAAAATTCAAGCTCAAAGACGAGGTCATTGCCAAAGTTGTTTGTATTTACAAATAACAAGTGAAATGCTTGATGTCATCATATTTTCATACCTCTTTCTGTTTAAAAGCTCAATAGTACAGATAAATAATCCTCAAATGGCGATCTGAGAGACTCCGACTGAAAAGGCACCCAAGCGAAATCTCTTAAACTGATAACGGTCCCTGTGTGATTTATGCAGGCAGGGGTTAAGCTGTGAACAGGCTTCCTCTGGTTTCAGTGTTCAGTGATTTGACCATAGTGTAGCTCTTCTACATCTGCCGCGTGGAGAAGCTTATGCTTTCTACTTTTACAGCTTGTTGCCTGTCAGTTGGGTTTAGTTTTTGCTTTACTCCCTAGCTGTTACCTGATCTACTGGGACTTGCCCACAAAATTGTTTCTGTCTCTCCCTCTTTTTCTGTTTTAGGTATTTTCTTACGTTACAGTTTGACATCAGTATAAATGAAATACATTCAATTGAGTAAACACACTTATACACACATATTAATATTTATTTCATTTCACCTAAAATATTTGCACATTATACAGACACAGCTGTTGACAATGATTCATGGCCTCAAAAAGTGGGCTAATAAACTAATGGTGACGGTTGTTCTACTTTCCCACAGTTATGATCCAATTGTACAGAAAACAAAATATTCAGAAGCGTCACTTGCCCAGTGCTGATTTGTTTTCAGGGTCATTTCTGATATGCACATCTTCCACAACCACAACAAACCCTGCTGCAGGCTGTAGCTTATGTAATGGCAGTGGCTTAATGTTTAGTGAGGATTAGTGTTGCTGTCTGAAATATGAAAAGTCTAAAGTCTCTTTTGGAAATCTGCCCTGCATCACCACCAGATTCAATAATAACAGGGCATACGGTTCGCCTGGGACTTACTCTGACAGCCTTGAAGTTTATCTTTACCATAATCATTGTTTATTTGACACTATATTCCACCAGCCCTTATTTTCACTCATATGATGAAACTAAACTAAAAATAAATAGTGTAGTTCTAGCAAACACTTTTTAATTTACAGATGTCGGCAAATGTCTCCTAGTGATGCTTAGAATGAAATGGACCTTATAATAATGAAGCTCATGAGCCAGATACTGAGATGTGCACATTTGTTAAAGAGACAATTATAAATTCAGCTCGGGGGTGGGCGTGTGATCAAGCCTGTGCGCCTCACTGATGTTTCATGTTTCCGCAGCTTTGATCTGTGTGTGTTAACTCTTTCCATGCATCTGTCTTGTTCACTAGCCCTGGCCTGAGCTACAGACCCATATGATTTGACAGCACTTCCTGTTGGCCAGAATCAGTGAAATTGTTTTGGCACATGAATTATAAAGTGGATTTTCCTTGCAACTGTGTGTATATATCTATATATAAAATTGATTTATTTTTTTTTTTTTTCAATACCACCATGACACGTGACGAAGATTAGGGATAACCCAATCTTTGCTTGTACTACTACAGCCTCCATGTTAGGTGCTATGGTAGATGGTTATGTTTTCTAGCGTTGACATGACAACTCTTTGTAAAAGAATTTGAGTTTGAGAAAATCAAGAAGCTGCTTCTCAGGCAGCATATTTCAGCACCATGGAGAGCGACGGGAAAACTGGCCCAGTGCCCCACTGCATAATTTATTTACTCAGCCATTACTGATTGAGGTTGTTATTCACTTCCAAGAAATCATGATAAAGCACAAACCCACACTGCTTAAGACATACTGTAGTCATTCACATACATCCACAGTATACAGGTACCTTACTAAAACTAATGCATCAAAATAGTCCTGCAGTACATGTTATCTTCGATTGGTTCATTATTTTCTTTGTCTAAAGTGTTTCCACCAGTGCTTTAAATTTACAATAAAAAAGTCTGTTCAGTACTTTGCAAACAAGACGAATATGTGCTAAATAGTTTCAGTCTGTGTAACATTTCTAGCGTTACATAATTCTTCTGTAATTGGAATGAGTGACATATTACGTCATACACAGGAAATTTAGCGTCTCATGCCTAAAGTGTATTCCATAATCACATTCTGATGATCACATACAATGGAATTGGATGGAAAGTGTAATTTGAAAGGACTGTTTCCCCCCTTGGCTACTGACACTCATACACATACAGCAGATCAAACTCTACCGCTTAGAGTTAATTATCTCTGTTTAGCATAAATACTGGAAACATGCCAGGTTGTCTCTGTCCAGAGGTGATGAAATCTGATTATCAGCAAGTCTAAAGCTCAGTAATGAGTGTGTTGTGTTTTATTCGATCAACATATAAGATTAACAGCTTTTTGTTCTGTTTTATGTTGCAGAACTACTCGCACTGTGGGTGTTGCTAGATTTAAATAAAGCCACAGTGAACAGGTGCACAACTTTGTGCTAAGCTAACCTCCGAGGCCCAGGCCAATATCTATTGTACACACGTGAGATTTGAATTGACTCTGTCTAACACGTCTTCTCGAGCATCCTGGCTGCCATTTGATGAAATGGTAATCTGGTCATGCTGGCGCATGTGTGTGCATGTGTGTTCTTTGATCTGCCTGTCATATGGTCTTACAGCTGTGCTCTGACATGATTACAAAGGTCTGGACAGATGTGCTGGCCAGCTGTCTGCGACACAAGCGCTGTGTGTGTGAGGGATAAGAGACAATCTATTATCCTAATGGCAAGAGCAGGTTCAGAAACATCAGTTCTGACTAAACTGTTTTAAAGCACTTTGTGTGTGCTTGTTGCACCTGTGTGCGACTGCCAGTGTGTCTCAGAACATAAGCAAGAATGCGATTGGCTTATAGGATCAGCTTCATTCAGCACTTCCCACTTCACTGACACTTGAGCCCACGAGGGAAATGTTTGTGTGCGTTTGCGACAGAGATAGAGAATGTGGTTGCAGTCCTTATATGGTTATGTAGTTTGGCTGGAGCGAGTGCATTTGCTACAGAATGAATCAGAGTGCTGTTACATCAGAGGTACAGGCGTTACAGGAATGGATCACTTGCACTCCGATTGGGACACACACTTCCGTTATGTGTGTGTGTGTGTTTGTGTGTGTGAGAGAGAGTGAGAAGAATGACAGAAACACAAACTCAGATGCCCTACTTTTCAACAACATGGAGATATTAGATGTTGACTATCATGCAGCAGTGAGTGCGGGTAGTACTAAGACATGGTGTGAATGAATGACAATGAATGACATGCAGAAGCCACTCCCAAGTATTATGATATATTATAATGGACATATAATACGTGATTATTCTACCTGTAGAATGACTGCATACATATCACAGAAGGACTACACAAGTAAACTACTGCTGACCTAATTTAAGTTTGTTTACCAGTTCAGTTTAAAAAGTGTGAAAATGTTATTAATTAGTAATTTCCACTTAATTATTAATTTGTTATTAATTAGTAATTTCCAATTCATTATTATTTTGGCTGCTCTTGTTGAATCGTTCTTTACAACATCAGTAACTAAGAATGCAGCGTCTCGACATGGACAGACGATTAGAGCAAAGCTGGTTCTTGTGTTGTCAGACTTTAACTGTATATCTCTCTGAATGAAGACATGAACCTACAGAACGTACAGTAAATGTGACTTCTTCATGGCTTTACTGAATTAGCAGCTGCTGGTTTTAGAGTGAAAGTTGACCATAATGGGTGAGGTTAGCTGTTGTGGCCCTAGCGGAAACGCTGCCCAGACCGCATCATATGAGGAATATTTCAAAGGACATTGCAGATCTGCTGCTGTTACAGATGTGTCTCTAGTTTGTGTTGAGTTTAAAACAGTCTATTCTCCTATTTTTTAAGTTACCCATTATTTATCTAACTGTGGTAACTTTTCTTACGTGTCCAGTCACTTGGGTTTTTTTTATGACTTGTCTGCTCTGTTCATTTTTCTAGCAACCACCACGTGTTCCAGACATACAGAAAGTGAACTGAATGTTTTCGTCTCTTCCTCTAGGAACATTTCAGGGCCAGTGGGTTGGTGGCATGCGACATGGCTACGGGGTTCGTCAGAGTGTCCCGTATGGCATGGCAGCCGTCATCCGCTCCCCACTTCGTACCTCCATAAACTCTCTCCGCTCCGGTTCAGAGCACAGCAATGGTACAGCTCTGCTGGACCGAACCGGGGCGGTGGTTCCTGGGCCTCCTACTGTTCCCGGCACTCTGACCACCAGTGTGTCAATGTGTAGCACAGGCAGCAGTGGCAGCAGCCCCGCTGTGTCTCGTGGAGGTTTTGTGCTGACCGCACACAGCGAGGCTGAGCTGCTGAAGGGGAAGAGAAAAGGCGGCCTGTTCAGGAGGTCCATTCTGTCAGGGCTCAAGCTGAGGAAGTCAGAGTCCAGGAGCTCTTTGGCCTCACAGAGGTCAAAGCAGAGCTCATTCAGGAGCGAGGCTGGGATGAGCACAGTGTCCTCTGCTGCATCTGATATCAACTCTACTATAAGGTAACGAAAACAGTGTTGACTTTATCTCAGACAATATCATGTAAATGTAAATATAAATATGTATGGGTTTGTGCTGTAGTCAAACTAATGATGTTTCTTGTTCCACTCAAATTATGCTGAAACTAACAAGGCTATTTCAACCAAGGATATCACTGACTGACTTGTTCAGCGAATAAATAAGTCTAACAAGCTTGATAATAACTCTAACAGCAGAAAAGCAAAAAAGTGTGTCAAATACACTATGACTGAGTAGAAAAAAGGTGGCGTAAACGAGGAGGGATGATGTGAAAAGAATAGGAAAGGGAATTGTCCTTCATCTGGAGGACGTAGATCCAAGGCAGCACCGAGAACCTGACCTACTTAAGTGTCTTTAAAATGGATTGGCAAAGTGGCTTATAGGTCAAAAGGTCAGTTCACTGGTCAGTGCTCCCAGTGTGTGATACCAAGCTTCTGCGTTTGAATTATGTCAGTAACAGTTTGTTATCGTCATCTCTCGGCTCCACCGTTCATGGTTTAAACACGTTCCAATCAGCCAAACTGAAATCTCGTGAAAACCAATAACATGGAAAAGCTGAGTTCATTCAGCTGATTTGAATTAAGCAATCAATTAACTGTGTACATCTTGAAATGCTTGCTGCCTAAATCCTGGAAGGCTGGTTTGAGGTGGCCTATTTTTAAAAGCACCAATTAGTAGACGCCAAGAGTCAGCAGCTCTTAACGTGTTTGTTGGCAAAGTGGCTGACAGTGGCTTATCAGGTCTGATTAATTATTGGCAAGGTTGATAAAGTCAGAAGCTTCTACTGTAGCTTTATTTCCACTCTACTGCTGTAAACATGAGAGGAAACATGTCTGTAACATTGAAGGAAATCAACATAATATTACAACATTACTCATCTGTTGGTATTGTTTATTTGAATATACCAGTATATACACACTAAATATATGCGTCTGTATAATCTATATTACTAATTGTCTGAATGGGACATTGTTGACTGAATGCAGCCAAACCAATGTAGCTTTTTACTATTTCCAGTCTCGGTGACGCAGACGCAGAGTTAGCTGTTGCAGATGATGACGTGGATGCCACGGCAACGGAGACCTACTGCGGCGAGTGGAAGAACGACAAGCGGACAGGTTTTGGTGTCAGTCGGAGGTCCGACGGGCTCCAGTACGAAGGGGAATGGCTCAGCAACAAGCGCCACGGCTACGGCTGTACCACGTTCCCAGATGGCACGAAAGAAGAAGGAAAATACAAGCAAAATATCTTGGTTAGCGGGAAAAGGAAGAACCTGATCCCCCTTCGGGCCAGTAAGATCAGAGAGAAGGTGGACCGAGCTGTGGAGGGAGCGCAGAAGGCCGCTGACATCGCCCGGCAGAAGGCTGAAATCGCTCTGTCAAGGTAGTAGCTTTTCATTCCCACCATGTGCCTTAAGTCTACATGGCAGCACCAAAATGGAGAACTGGGATTGAGCCCTCGTAGTCTTTAAATTGGTAACCTCGAAGGTTTTTTGTCTTTATATTTAACCAGTCACTCTGCAAGTGTCTGTCTCATCAGGGAAGCTGGCTTCCATAGCTTGTCTTTAAATATTTCTACATCATAACTGAGATCAATGACAGATTAAGAACAAAATTAAGGTTCAGGGAGGTTCAGCAGAGGAAAAACGTCTGGAGTAGTTAAGACTTTGAGGAAGCTTCTACAGCACAGTATACTGAATGTTAATGGCCTCCTTTATAACTGATAACTTTGGACACTTGGCTTAGCATGGGACTCCAAACTGAAATGAATTAGCTGTACTGGGAACTGTAGTGATGGGTGAGGCCTGATACATTTGTCATATGGACCCAGGCTTTATTGTTTCATTGAACCACGTTATAGACCTAAGTAGTTTTATGGTTGCAGGTAATTTACTACTGACTTCATAATAATCACGTTAAACACTTCAGGGTCAGTGTTTAAATGTTGTTTTTCTCTCATACTAGATCCACTTTTGGAACTGCATTGAATGTTTTGAATTTTTTTTTTTGCCTTTTTGCCTATGCTTCACATATAATATGTTTATATGAAATACTAGTCATCTGTTTATGACCTGCTTTTTAAAATACGTTATTCCAAATAAATCAACCCATTGTAGTGCAGATTGTCTACCCACCACCTTGGCTCTAATGAATTATGTTTTGAGAATAAATGAGAGGAATGAGAGCAACAATAGAGGTAAAGGGCTCTAGAGTAAAAGAATCCTCAGACAGAGTGTAAGCGACAATGACTTGAATGAAGCAATCGTCTGTAAAGGGGTTAGCTTTACAATCTGATTAGCAGTTGACCTTGGGACAGATCAATGATGGTGAACACTAACATTACGGTCAATAGATGTGACTCATGTACAGCATGTCTGTACACTGCATGTGCGAAGCAGAGATTTAAATCCTGTTTGCATGTGTTATTCTACAAGTGTCAAGGCTTCAGTGGCTGAGCTTGTTAAAACGGAGATAGAAAAAAACAGAAATACAAAACAGAAGAGGGAATAAAACAGAAACGGGGAGCGTTAATGTGGGAGTATGAAGGGATAAGAAGTTGAGACAGAAAAAGCAAGATAAAGAGATGCCGAGAGAGAGAGAGAGAGAGATATTTCCGTAGTATTATGCCAATGGGGTTGGCAAGCAGCCTGTGGGGGCAGGCTGGCTGAACTATACACACACACACACACACACACACACACACACACACACACACACACACACACACACCCACCCACACACACACACACACACACACACACACACACACATTGCAGACACTTCCAGCCATGGAAGGTTGTGCCATGTTGCATTCATGAGTGGCAAAGCAAGTGCAAGGTGTTTGTGTCTGAGTGTTGCCACCAGTCACACGATAGCTTGGAACCCTTCCGTTTGCGACTTCTGCCAAATTTAGGAAGGGTGAGCTGAACATCCTCAGAAATGGTTCTATTTATTCTATGATGTTCCACTTGCTGGGGCCAAACTGTAGCTACTGTACGAACGCTGACTGCTGCTGAACATGCTTGTCTTGGCAGCGTGCGCGTGCGAGAGGATACATTCCCTGGTCTTTGAATCAGTGAAGATTCAGTCCTATTAGTCCTAATGACAGTCTTCTGCTGAAGCCTGTAATGACCACGGTTTGCTTTGACAGCTGACCTAACTCATCCCCACTGTTGTAAAGTGGGAAAGGAAAGAACACGTGAGTCATTTACTGTATAATGATGATTCAGCATTATATGTTTGTGGGGCCCTGGTGTTGGCTATGCAGCCATAATGCGGTGTTTTTAACCATGGAATCTCATTGCAGTGGTCCTTTTGGCTGTCAGCTGTAGTAAAGTCGCTTATTATTTACAGCAGCCAACTATATTGCCAGTGCATGCACATATAATACTGTGTAGTTGTTTTGTCAGCTGGGAAACAGCTACTGAATGAAATAAATGATCATAATCTTTACATATTGCATCAAACATTGATTACACATGTTTAATGTAAGCACTGTTTGCTTTCCATGGATCTGCTAAATAGAACTAATCTAGAACTGTTTATTTCTTTGAGCCTAACCAAAAATAAACAATTACTAATGAAACAACAAGTTTCAAGCGGTTCCAATTAGTTGTTATGATTATTTAAGCATTTATGATCTACAGTATTTATCCTACCAAATACGTGTTTATGTTGTGTTGCTACTCATTCATTTTTTTATACATGATGTATAAACTAAGTTCTTCAGCTGGCAAATGTTATAGTGCTTCGCCAAAAACTAGATCTGCCGCTTCTTTAGTCACATTTTTACTTCTGACAATGATGTTTTTTTGCTGTCCACGTTTTGTATGGATTAAAAAATAATTACATAGCTGTGTCTACAGTATGCTGCAAAACATACATCCATATTTAACAGATTAACTTTGTTTTCTTGTAGAAATTGATTTTGTAAACTAGTACAGCGATAGAGCATCCATCTATTAATCTCTTATTCTCGCAAGGGTGCTGAACCTATCCCAGCTGCCTTTGGGTGAGAGGCGGGGTACACCCTGGACAAGCTGCCAGTCCATCACAGGGCCACACATAGAGAGAGAGCCAAGCATTCACACTCACAGTGACACCTACCAATTAGACTGCATGTCTTTGGAGGGTGGGAGGAAGCCAGAGAGAACTCAGACACAGAAAGGCACCTGACCAACTGCACGGCTCACGTCGGCTTAAACCGACATTTAGTACATGTACAGACTAAAGGAAGACCCTGCTGTTCAAGCAAACAAGTAGTGAACTGAATACAGTAGCGTTCTATTATAATGTCACCTCTTAGGGAGTTTGAGAACTGACAGACTTACTGTATATGTTCACTGACCTCGTTAGAACTTATCTCAGGTACAAAAAAAATGAAATATCTGAAACATTTAGAAAAATTAACATTTTCTAAAAGAGAAGTCTTTTGTTGAGTGTATCAACCAGGAAATCCTCTTTCATGCGTGGCTGAGCACTACAGTAATTCACAACCAAAGACTTAAAAGGATTGGAAAGCTGGCTCGCGTTTCACACAAATAAACAAGGCAGATGAGCATCGGCAGGCACAGATAACAATTTTACCTCAGCAGCTTGCTAATGAGTTTGTGTTAAGATTGACTCTTGCCCTGTAATAGAGTACAGGTGTAATTATTGGAGGGTAACAGTTCACATTATCGTTGCCTTTGTCTCTATGAAGTTGTTGCTTTGCAAATCTCATCTCAAATCATCTTTTCTTGCTTTGTGATCTAGCTACATCAAGTGGACAGTCTCCAACAGTTTAGCTGTGGCTTTAAATTATTGTGACATGTTACAGTATGTGTAGCTGAAGTGTAACTGAAAGTGTTTGTGCAGGATTCGCACACTGGCAACTGTAAAGACAGTCAAACTTCAGTGTATCTATACTAAGGAGGATCAGGCTCGGATGTTTGGAGGGCAGGAGCTCATGCACAAGGGGGGGCATTGAATTATTTTTGGGGAGGGACAGAGTGTCCTTGTTTAAAGTAGGCTGCAACTTTATGCATGCTTAAAGATAAACCCAGATCTCAATAACAACACCTCTTAAATGGGCTTATTTCACAAGTTTAGTCCATGAAACTGAGCGTGAAAGAGGAGTCAGCTCTGTGAAGTCTGTTTTGATCTGAAACCTTAGGACTTTAACACAAACTACAGCAGAGTGATTGAAATGACTTTTTTTAGGTGCTTGGTTGATTTGCCCTGGAGTCACA
This sequence comes from Macropodus opercularis, assembly GCA_030770545.1. Lineage (NCBI taxonomy): Eukaryota > Metazoa > Chordata > Actinopteri > Anabantiformes > Osphronemidae > Macropodus > Macropodus opercularis. The sequence goes on along the minus strand of CM061094.1, from coordinate 2,889,166 downwards.
GCTGGAAGCAACCTACAGTAAAGGATTTATGGTTATTACAGTTTATCCTAAAGTCAACATGGACGTGTGTTCCAATCTTATGCCAGGCAGTCTAATACTGTAGCTAGTTGTAGGTGTTTCAGTCAAATTAAAGACAAAATTGTCAGTCTGCAGGTACCATTTATTTCAGTGTTAAATGTCACCTCAATCAGTCTAGTAGCTGAGTTTGAAGTGTGAACTTGGTGACCAATACTATTACCATCCATAGAGCCTATAAACAGTGCCTCCACTATGAAGATGCATTCAAGCAAGTGTATCATCAATATAAATCAGATTTTTGTGCCTAAACATAAAAACACACATGTGGCAATGTTTAAACACCTCAACGAAACTAGAATAACTGTGAGTGTTAATGTACTTTCAGTCGCCTTTTGTCTTACTAATAGCCAGATGTATGTTATTCCCCTAAAAACAATTAAAATTTTTAAAAAGAGTGAACCAGACAGGTCTCCTGGTAAACGGCAATGCTATTGGTAACATCAGCCAACTCACATCATCTGTTGCAGCAGAAGTAAATATTACAGGACCACCAAAGATTTCTGCCTTCTTAGTTTGCCAGAGGTACAACAAACCAAAGGGTTTTCTCACAGGAGGCCGACAGTAAGTCTGACTCCACTTTTTATACATGTCGATGTTTTTGTTACCAGTGGAAAGTTCGTGTTGACGTATAAAATCAGTCACCAACACTCACCATGCATATTTTAGAACTGATTGTAACCCAGATGTATTTGTTCCCAAAATCAACCAATTTAGACCAACTCGTTTCAAGAAGGTTGACCACAGCCTGCGTCTGTATATGGGAGCATTGCTGAGTCCTGTCAACAGAAGCTGTGCAGCAGTGTTTAGGTTTTATTCCTGTGAAGAGCAACAAAGTGACAATGGTAAAAATCCAACCTTGTGTTGATCCTAACTGCGCTGACAGTTAAGACCTGCTCTGTAAACCAGCTCTCACCAGCTCCGACATTCTGTTACACACACTCACAGAAATATCTAACCCAGTTTCAGACAGCAGTATACCCCTGGACGGCCTTTTTTTCCCTGCCTCTGTGTCCCAGAACAGAACAGCAGGGTATTTCCTAGTGGAACACCAGGAGAAGCCCTCAGAGGTGAAACACAGTCATAGGATAATTGCTGCAATACGCTTTTCTTGGAGCTAAATTAAAGCTGGATGACAGGCTGTGATATTGAAAACTGTTTTAGCCTATGGCTTCTGCTGTAGTAACTGCATGACTGCAATGTAACCTTTTGTATTAATTTGTACTTCTTGAGTTTTGAAATAAATTAAATAAAAGCTAATACTCTTTAGGATGCCACATGGGATTCAGGTCAAAGGTCATGTTTGCGTCCAGATCAGAGTCTGTTGCAAATGGTCCACGCTGTCCACGTGCCTGATGTTAGAGTAAATCCCAGATTTGTCTGTGTGTTTATGAAACCAGGCTTATGTGGTCTGATTACTGTTGTCACATGTGCTGATGTAACTGATGTGGCATCAGACTACCTGTGATCAGTTAATGCCAGATAAACACACCAGTGACTCACTGCGCTTTGTAGGTTGAGCCATTCACTGCAATCCGATGACCTTCTTTCCTGCACAAGCCTGCAGCCCAACAAAGACACACACACACACACACACACACACCCAGACACTTTTCTGGAGACTTGCTATCAAATCATACTTTCCCCTCCAATAGATCTGAATGCATTTCTAAGTTTATGTCATCAATTCCCAAAGCAGACATATATTGTAGATAAAGGAATTACCTTTAGTGCATAAAGCGAACTTTTCCAAAACCCCAGTATCCTAATCCTGCCCCTTGATCTTGATCTTGTCTCAACCCAGACTTCAGTGATTGTCATCGTCCAGGTTAGCGCTTGGGGTGGCACGGTGGAGTTCCAATTCCCAGGTGCCCTTTTGGGTGGAGTTTCTCCCCGTGTCTGTGTGGGTTTGTTCTGGGTGCTCCGGTTTTCTCCCACAGTCCAGAGACACGCAGGTTGATTGGACAATACAGGTTCAGCGTGTGTGTGAGAGTGAGCGGATGTCTGTGTGTATATGACCCTGTGATGGGCTGGCGACCTGTCCAGGGTGTAGACCACCTTTAGCCCTTAGACTCTTACGAGGACAAAGCAGTAGAACGTGAGCTAGATCAGTGTTTGGTCCCCACAAAGATGTCCATAGTGTAAGTAATACACACACACACAAGCAATAATGTAAAGCTGGAAGCGTTTAGATATTCAGGTATGACTCATCCTTGGTTCATATACAGTTGGTTCATAGAAATATCAGACGTGAAGGAGCAGCTTGGTGCTTGAGTGCTGGATAAGAAACTGTCTCTTTCACACTGTCCTTGCTCGTCTTTCTCAGTCTGCATCTCTTTCAACTCATTTGCTTAGTCATACTCTTAGTCCTTTACTGTGTTCTCTTAAAGGAGCTAAATTGAGCATTTTAACCATCATTTTAAACATCAACATCACCAAACTACATTTTTGTAAATTAATCTAAAGGCTCTACTACGATTGCTGGATTATATTGGACCAAATAATTAAAATTGTGGCAAAACAGATGTTACATATCAGTGGAATAAGTGTGAGAAGGTTTTAAATCCAACATTTTACTTACAGTCATTAGATATTATTATTAGAGTAGTAGTAGTAGTGTGTAGATTTTTCAATTTTAAAATAAATCTTAAAAGTAAAGGTGTGAATCTTTTTTGAGACAAATGTCTTATTTCACCATAACACCTGGTTCTGTTCATTTACTTCTGTCTGCTTCTGAGTGAAATTGCAAAACTAACAGTATTTTGAATTTCAAATTGTATCAATGCGTGAGATTTTAATTCAGCATTTAATATTTGATCATAGTGAGCTGTTTTTACTTAATCATAATTGATTTACAATACATTAAGGCAGTTGATGCATTCAGAAGCAAGTTATTAGTAGGTTGTGGAGGAAAGGATGAGACAAAAAGAGAGCAATATTAAAGGGTTTTAATTTGTTGTCGAGAGAAGTAGACAGACTTGAATATGAGGTTTTTGTATATGTGAGGAATATGTCTTCTCCCTTATTTAACTTCACCTCCCATAGAACAACTAACAGGCATGAAATCACACACATGGTGGTGTTGCGTACGCTGTGGGCCAGGCAGAGCACTGATGGCAGCGAGGGGCAACAAGAAACACAGATGCATAGAGGAAAAAAATCAATAGGCGTCCACATGCAACACTGCATCAAGACTGTTACTGCCCAGATAGAGGAGTGAGGAGGAGAAGGCATGGAGTGGCTGTTGTGCTCGAGTGGAGAGCCCCTCGAAAGACAGAGAAAGATGGCGAGAGAAAGGTGGAGGTGAGAATAGGGCTGGGGAAAAAAAGATCTCTTTGATATAACCATAGAAGAAGAAAGAGAGTGTTAGACAAGTGGCAGATGAAAGAGGGTCACAATATGAAGGAAAGAGCAATTAGGGAGAGGCAAAGATGGAAAACGAACAGAAATAAATGACAGAGATCAGAAGGGGAGACTATAAATGAGTCGTTACAGAGATGAATGACAGGTGAGATTGATTAGGTTGTAGTAGTAAACCCAATTTCATGCAAAGGAACACAGCCTCCTGTATTATTGTGTGTGTGTGTGTGTGTGTGGTTGTACATCCCTTTGAGTCAGGCATTCTATATAATGAAATTTGCCAGCCAACAGAAAAGACGTGATATCATGGTAATAATCATAAACATAATAGTTTGGCTTTTAAAAATGTATTCTTACTACCCTGTACAATGCTGCACAGTCACAAGTATTCGAGGGTTTATTTATTATTTATTACCAAGTGCTATGACATAATAATTTTTACAAATCGTTTCATTTGTGGTGTTTGGATTGTGTGGTTAAATATAATAATAATAATAATAATAATAATAATAATCATACTCATAACCTATGGGAACCACCCTTGTTTTGCCTTCTGCTTTATGGATACTTTTTTCCCCCCTCATTTTTAAACACCTGGTTTTTGTTGCACTCACTCTACTCTGCTTTCTCTCTTCCGTGTGTCAGGACGGCTCATGCGCAGGGTAAAGCAGAGGCAGCGGTAGGAGCGGCTCAGAAAGCCCAGGAGGAGAGTCGCATGGCCAGGGTCACTGCCAAGCAGTTCTCCCCGTCCTTCCAGCACCCAGGAAACGGTGGGCACGCTCTCACAACGGACATACTTTCTTCTCATGCAGGCACATAACTCCGCAAAAAAACAGCAATAAAGCGTGGGTACACGTCTGTGAACCAGTAGAACACAAAGAGGTGTGTGTTTACCGGGGTTGGTGATAAAGGGCAGTTCCAGCCACCCTCCAGCTTAGAGTTTCTGCCTTGCAGGTTGCCATCCCACACACACACACACACACACACACACACACACACTTATACCTGAGAGGACACTGACAGTTTTGTTGCCTTCTATTCTGCTCTCAGCAACTGGCTGTCGGTTTCTCCATGTTGTCGTGAGGACGACCATGTTACGAAGCATCATTGCTGACATTTGTGTTGATATCCTGAACATCATCTTTGGTTCTATTGTAATCTAATATCAGGGGACAGGGGACTCAGACCTTTTGCTGCCAAAGCTCCCCCAAATTCTTCTCTGTGCTAAGCTGTGTTCTGCTGTGAAAAGAAATTAAACATATTTAATATATTTATTAACATGACACTTTTTGCTATACAAATATCATTGAGCTACACACACCTGAGTTCTAGTCCTGGGGTCTCCCACGCGTCCTTCTGTGTGGAGTTTGCATGTTCTCCACGTGTCTGTGTGGATGGAGACGCAGTCAGGTTAATTGGAGAACTGCCAGTATATGAGTGCGAGAATGATGCCTGTCTCTATATGTGACCCTGTGATGGACTGGCGACCTGTCCGGCATGTAGCCCGCCTTTTGCGTGATTGACAGCTGGGATAGGCTCCAGCATACGTGCGACCCTTATGAGGTGAAAGTAGAAAGTGAGTGAGTGGTTGTCTGTCTCAATGCGAACCCAGTGATGATGAGCTGTACCTGCCTCTCACCCAATGACAGCTGGTCTAGACTCCAGCAAGGACTGAACTGTTGGTATTAAACGTAGTCCAGTGTTTTATTGTCTTATTATAATGCCAGTGAGAGCTTTGTAGTTGTTTTACTTTACCTCCTCCGTGAATGTTTGTTGTCTCTCTAATGTCCTCTGTTATTATACAGGTATGGAGGTGCAGCGTCCCAAACGTCAGGTGTCCAGCGAAGTAGAAGGAGAGGGTTTGTCAAGTAGCGCCGGCACCGCTGACAGCCCCGACCTCTATGGGAAGAGTGCAGCCTCTGATGACCCCTCCATTGATGCGGCCACCCCTGACCTCAGCCCCCCTTCCTCCTCACCTCCTCACACCCCGCCTCCTCCCGCCCGACCAACCCAGCGCAGCAAGAGTGCCCGCTTCCACCGGCAGAGTGCTGTGGATCATGGAGACAAAGGAAAAGAGGGAGGTGAAAAGAGTGAGAAAAGTGGTGGTGGAGGACAGACTGAAATCCAAGTTTTGATGGAGGGAGGGAGCGGTGGAGGTGAAGCTGGTGGAGGAGGAAAAGGGGAGTATCCGCGGGCTAACAGCTGGAGTGAGGACAAGAGGAGAGGGATGCTGTCAAAAACAGGAGGTGGGGTCAGTGGACGTGGAGCTAGTCGGACCAACGGACATAAACACAGCTCCTCCAATCACAAGTCACGTGAGCATGGGTCATCCAATCACAGACAGGCCAGAGGGGACAGGTGGACAGAGTCGTCTTCATCTGCCTCTTGGACATCTGGACACAGAGGTGTGCACAGCAGGGGAGGCCGACTACTGGAGCAGGATGAGGAGAAGATTAGCAACTATGAAATGGAGATGAAACCTTTACAGCCCAGAGACTCCATTACCCATAAGCCCCATGGGCACGGGGACGAGCGGCATGGGCACAGTCATGGTCATGGAGAGGGGCGATCACACACCATGCAGCGACAGAGACACAAGAACCGTGATGGAAGGGAGGGAAAAGATGGGGGGAAAGATTCAGTTCACAAGCTGGACAGACCAGGGGAGAAGATGGATTCACGGCCTCTACGCAGAGATCTCACGCTATCCCCTCCTCTGAAGTCCTCCCCTATTATACCGGAGCAGCAGGACCACACCCTCATGCAGAGTAAAGGCAACTCGGTAAGACTCTCACATCCCCAAGTGGCTCACACGTCAACAGCACTGAAATGTACATTTAAAGCTGTATATAGAAGTTGGTGTCGAACTAGAGACTGCGGGAGCTCAGTGCTTTCACCACCATCTTTGCATCATACCAACATACCAGTAGAAATGCAACTAACGGTTGACAATGTCGCTTTATCTATCTATCTTTCTTTAAAATCTTTCAACATAAAGTCTTGTGTTGAACTTCCAACCCTATGAGTATTAATGTTAAAACAACAACAACTGTGGTTCCATCTGTGGATGGAATCAGAAGGCAGAGTTTCTAAGGATCCAAAGTGAGAAACATCTAATATGATGAGCTGTAACTGATCAGAGGACGTTTGGGGACAGGTCTCACACTGACATGTTTTCACTGACAGCAGTTGCACGATCGAACAGGTGAAAGAAGAGCCTGCATTACTTATACGGGTCACCCAGGACACAAAAGTGTACACAAAGTCTAATGAGGTAATGGCTCTATGCCTTCAGAAACAGTGTTTACATTATGATTAGTGAACGACGTAACACAACACAAGAAACATTGGTTGTGGTGTTAATAGTCATAATAGTACTGTAAGAATCCCGATGCTCAGTGTTTTAAGGTTATCAAAAGATAGAATCGTCAAAACGGTAAAAAGCAGCCACAGATCAAATGTCTGTTGCTCTTTAGTAGTTTGAAATTCTACACTGCTTTGCCCGGCGTTAATGTCTCACTGGACAGCAGCTGTATGGCGCATTTGTCATATCTGCCATGTCACAGCCACACATTGATTTCACTAAAAGGATTTGTTGCCCACTGTCATGAAGATACATCCCATCCCCAATGACATAACACAATGTTATCCCACATATTAAGATAATCCCGAGGGATCGGCACAAGGTTTAACCTTGTGAAATAAAGAAAGATTTTTGAACTATGAGCAAGCAGGAGGGATTACGCCTTTATAATGTAATTTTTTGGCGACATCTTGACTTAGGCCAGTGGAGGGCCCCAAACGCACTAATCCTGGATGATAATACGGTCGCAACATTAGCTAATGAAGATAACAGGGAAATCAGCAGCAGAGGGAAAACCACTATAATCATACAGCGTATGATCTCACATTATATAAACTGAATACTGATCCACAGTCATCATCAACCTGCTCACTGTAACACACGTTCGTCTGAAGAAGTGCGATGCCTCTAGCGCAGTGTGTTAAGTCAGTTATTTATTAGTTTAGTGGCTGCGGTTACCTGCTACTTAGAAACATGAAGACATAAACACCCCCCTCACACACACACACAGATACACAGGCAGAGAGAGAACCCTCTCTACACCTTAGTAACAGCAGATTGGCAAACTAGCCCCTTCCTCACAGAAGGCCCCCTATTGGTTAACCAGTGCTCTGTTGCTAGGGAACAGCTTATGCCTTGCTTCAACAGCGGCCAATCAGTGGGTGTGTGTCAGTGACTGGGGGGTGGAGGGGTGGCTAGAGGTGGGTGCTTTTTGTGTGTGTGTGTGTGTGTGTGTGTGTGTGTTTGCAGCCGCAGAGAAGCAAAGGAGATTCGTGTTAGACAGGTTCACAGCATACACAGATACTATCACACCCAGATACACCATGGGAACACTGGAACTGCTCTGATGCACACACACACACACACACACGCTCAAATGCACACACAAACTTTATTTATATAGTTTCTGTTTGCAAAACATTGTTCATTACTTTATGGCTTTTACTCTGTCCAGTATAGCATCGGTACCAAAATAGCCCTGCACCTCTGTTCCAACTTATGGCATCGACTGGTCATCACCATTAAACTTAGTCATACCAAAGGCTCATATTTACATTAATAAAACAAAGACATTCCGATTTTCTTCTGATTTTAGGAGCAGTTTAAAGCAAGAATGACAAAATACACTGTGTGTGAATTTCATTTCCCATAAAAAGACAACATGCAGACACTAATTAGCTTGTTTTAGTAATGTCTCATTTCAGAGGAGTATGTTTCAATGAACTTGTTTTCCAGGACAAAATTAAATTATACTAAATTGTGAATGATGCTCTTTTGGCACTAATGAAATAATAACCCTGAAAATAATCTAATTACATAGTAATCAACCAACCACTCTCCAAAAGTGGGAGCTGCAGTGTATACCTCCTCTGAAAATAGATTAAACTCAGGAGTTTTGACATATTTTATTATTTTACAGAGGTAAAACAGGAATGTGATCAGTGGATTTAATCTAACTGGTGTCTGGTAATCACTATGACACAGATCTGTGATAAGCCTATCACTGGGTTGATCAGCAGAAACCTTGTTAGCAGATTCATTACCAGCAACGTTTCTATAAAGCAGCTTAATATCAGTGTCTAGTGTTACTTAGAGTCCTGTTCTGCCTCTCTCTGTACAGCTATTGTTAGAGGTAGACTTCATTAATCATGCCCTAGGTGAATTTTTCTAGTAAATATGCGGTAAATGAAATGTGCTGCATGGATGAGAATGTTGGTGAACACGCGGCTCGAAATTCACTTTCACAGGTGGTCAGAACAACTGACTTTTGCCCATATGACCCAAACTGTCAGCGAGCATCTGCTGAAGTGTCACTGATAAGACAGTGACTCCCCTCCAGCTTTTGGCTGTTGCTCTGTAGCCAATCTTGACCTCTGACCGCACTCTGTCAGAAAAGGTGGACTTCCCTGTGGGATCAACACAGAATTTTATTATTTATATTAAGCTGCAAATTGCTCTTTCATCTCTGCATGTGTCACCATTGCAACTGGGTCTTTTGTTTATGCACCTTTTGCAGTTTTACAATAACATTACTTGTTATTACAATAATAATTTCTTGTTAGGTTTGGATTTATGGTTTTATGATTTATATTTACTCAGACAGACTTTTTAATCTTGATGGTAATGCAAGTGAGGTGCAAAGCTCCCATGTCTCAATGCCAAATTTAATAAAATGGTCATTGCTAAGCAATATATGGATTTAATAATATCCAAAATTACAAAATTATGGTTCTGCTGCCACACAAGCAAAGTGTAAAGTGTCTTATTCCTTATTTCTCTGAGTGTTGGTTCAACTGAGCGCCAATGTTTAAGTTCCTTTGTCCCAGTTTTAATGTTGAAAATTTCTGTTGAAATCTGTGACACAGATTCATTAAAAAACAGTGGCAGCATTGTAAAGATATTAACATCAGAAGATTTACAGTAGGCCCTCCCATTTAGCCAATCGCTCGCTCAACCACCCACCCACCCACTCACTCGCTCCGAGAATTGTAATTATTTCTTCGTATTCGTATTCGTACAGTACGTTTTGCAGGTTTGTAGCATTTCATAATGTTGACTACATGAATTGACTCTCGTCACGAGGATGCGTAGTAGTGGTAACAGGATTATATAACTGTATATAAGTAGTATGTCATGAACAACAAAGTGATTCAAATCATCTCATAACAAGTAATAAACTAGTATTACAGTAAAATGCAATCAGTTATGATCAGACAGTCACGTAGTCTCATTAAAGACACTAACTTCAATAAATGTACAAACACCAGGTTTCCACTAGTAACTGATTAGGATTCATGTGACATAAGAGCAGAGGGATGACTGATATGTAACGTTCAACAAGTGTGACATTAAAAGCGCCACGTTATCTCAAGAACAATTTAGTTGACCTTTGTGTTAAAAACAATTTCTTTCCCTTTACACTGCAGTGAAACAAAACACCTCATCACCTACAGTACATGTAACCACAGTAGGTTGAGAGGTTTGGTTTTCCTTAACTTTACCCATCCACTGTGTATGTAATTGAGGTAACAAATGAATTAGGTCATGTTTCATGCTTTGTTTAAAAGCCAAGAAGATGACTATTCATTATGGTGTGGACATTTGCATGTATTATACATTTTAGATGTCCTACATGTATGAAAGCAGCTTTGTGTGTGTTTTTCTATATTATTGACGCGTTCCTTTTTTCTTTCTCTCTCTCTCTCCCTCCCACGCAGGCCTACAGCGCTGTCCTGGTTGTCATGGTGATTTTGCTCAACATTGGAGTGGCTATTTTGTTTATCCACTTTTTTATTTAAAGACAGCACTGCTTTCAGAGTCAGCCTATCTATGCTACAACAACTATACATTCATATGAGTATTATAATAAATCTTCTGCCCCTGCGTATTCCTGGTGAGAGTACTGCAACCAGATGAGCCAAGATTGGGGGCGAGGAGGGCTCAACTGCCAGTCTGGCCAAAGGTGGAAAACATGAGCTCAGCTCGGTCCAGTCGTCATGAAGGAGATGCAGAAGTGCACAGCCCAGAAGAGGACGAACTACAGGGACTACAGGGAGGCAACGCAGTCCAGAATCTGGACTGAAGTGAGCTTCACTCATTCACGTATAAACTCGAGTGGGCTGAATCAGTGTGACTATCAGGCCACGGGAGATGCAGCTGGCATTACAGCAAGATGTCTGCTTCCACTATCTGCAGACAGGACTGACAAGACAGACTTTTTCATCGTCAAATCATAGTTTTCAACAGATTTGTAACTTCTAAATTATTTATTAACATTTTCTCTGATGTACAATATGCTGATGGCTCTATTGTTTATTTTGAAACCCTTCACACCTCTTCACAGGGCTCTTGCCTTTTGGTTCCTCTGGCTGCTTAGCTGTTGTTACTGATGGTTCGAGGCCTGCCATTGTGTGTTTGTGTTGCTGGAGCTGATATGTGTGTGATGCTTGCATACTTGTTTGATGGCTACCTACTCACACACACATAGATGCACACACATACCACTTTCATTCCTGTGCTCTCGTTTTAATGTCAGCCTCCTCTAATTATTCATCTTATCTGGGGAGTGATAAAGGTTGTGTGTATGTGAGAGAATGGGTAATTATGTATATCTCTGCATTAACAGTATGCTTGTGGTTTACTACTTCTGTGTGTGTGTGTGTTTGTCACAGGCTTCTATGTTCTTCCCATTATTGTGTGTGTGGGAGTGTGTGTGCACGGGGTCACTCTTTGGCCTTTCACGCTGTTCATGAACTTTACAAGCGCATTTCACGAGGACACGGTTGCTTCTCAACCATATCTAGCCTACTAGCATCAGCTGACAGCTATGCTCTCTCCGTCTCTCCCTCCTACTCTATCCCACCTCCACACAAACCAAAAGGATGGAGCTTCCCTCTGAGTTGGTGGTAGTTCAAGACAGACCGTTCTTGGCGAAGCCCTGTGCCTACTCTATTGCTAGCAGCAAGTATTTAGAGCAAATATGGCCTTCGGTGTGCATACCACAAACACGGCTTAAAAGGCAAGACTTAGATGTGGAAGCTGTGTCTCTGACTGCTTGTCTCAAAACCTGAACAGAACATCTTTTATAATATACTTGCAAAATGTCTTAAAAAACACTAGTCGCCACTTAGCTTGAGTTTGTAGCTCGACTTGATTGAATAAGTGCAACAATGCATGCATACTGTACTACTGTGTAATATCTTACTTGTGCATTGAACCTGGAAGCAAACGAAAGCTTCATAAGCACATGTGACATGTTAAGTTTTGATGAGAGCAGTGTCTAGAGACCAGCCAGTTTGGCCCAGAATACCCAGTGAATCACCAGATGTTATCTACATATTGGTATAAAGCATTTCTGGGTTAGAGCAATATTTGGAGCTGCGTGATATTCACTGCAAGCTGAAATGAGCAAACTTTGAAGATTTTTTTTAATTAAATGATGTTGCTTTAGTGTGGAAAGCTGTAGCCAGGAACAAGGTCAGGAATTCCTGCTTCCATCCCTAAGGTTTTAATCCACCGATCTAAGACCTTCATTGACTCGAGTACAGTCAATACCAGCTGCAGTTTGTCTGTTTTTATAATCCACTGAACACACTGGCACTTCTGTGTCTCTTAAACCATCTGCCAGACCAGCCTCTGTGTTTGTTTGCATGTGTGAATGCTCATCGGAGTGTGTGAACATGTGTGTGCATGCTCCTTCTTCCACGTGATGGGATGGGGTGGCTGAGCCCGTTGCCATCGGTAACAACTTGCAGGGGGCAGGGAGGATTGCTGTTGTTTTCTGTCCAACAGTGCATCTCAAAACACGGGTCGGAGCTCAGACTTGGCTGTAGGCTCATTTCTGTTGTTCCCTCATATTATTAAAAGAGCTCAGTCTAATATGTCTGCACCCTGAGAGGCAGAACAATCTTTTTATTTAATTCTGGGTTATTTAGAAACAGGTGTAAGAAGCTCTGCTGTATGCCATCAGCCTGGTGACGATGTCCTGCGCCACTCAGTTAGTCCGCAGCATGCTACAGCATGCCAAGCTCTGACTTTCTTTCTTTCTTTCTTTCTTTCTTTCTTTCTTTCTTTCTTTCTTTCTTTCTTTGGGAATTACTCTGTTTTGTTTTTGAATTATGTGGAGAAAATAATGAAAGTGTTTGAAAGAAAATTAATCTTGCCTCTTGTCATTTCAATATTCTGTACTTTCAAAATGATTGTGTGTGTGTGTGTGTGTGTGTGTGTACGCGCACACGCATCCCTGATGCAGCCAGGGAGTGGTACAGGCCTGGTTGAGAAGGAGGGGTATGGTTACTATAGCAACCTAAACTGATTTTTTCTTTCTGCGGGGAGGGGCGGGTCTTATTCGGATTGGGCGGGGTTTACATTTGGGCTGTATTGCTGTAGAGTGGGGGAAAAAGACAACATACTTTAAGATGGGAGTAAAAGGAAACAAAGATACCTATCTTTGTTTCCTTTGCGCCAAGTAAATGTGAAATGTTAATCAGTCAGCAAGTAGGTCGTCATTCGTCTGTAAGCTTCAGACTTCATTAGGTTTCAACACGGACCAGCTGTGCAATGTTTCCTATGGACATACGACGCCATCTTCTGGAACCACGTACGAACTACTAAATGTAGATACTAGCTCCACAATAGAACGTGGCTTAAATGTTGTACATACAGTATGGCATGCATATATGTTCTAAATTATTTTACAGAAAACGGAATTTGCCACAGCTCACGTTTAGATCCCAATCGATATGACTCTTTATTTACTATTAGTAGGTTACTAGTAATACCAATGTACAGTAAGTTAATGAGTTCATAAGAAATCATCGGTAATATAGACAATTACTATTTAAATGGAAAGACAATGAGACAAAAATGACTTAATCGTGTACGTGGCACTTTAAAATCCTGTTAGCTAAGCGCTATGTATGAGCGCATGAGAAAAAGATGTGAAACGGTAGGGTAGCGAATGTCCCTCTGAGCCAATCAAGAACGAGGCCTGGATTATAGACAGGTCTCTCGACCAACCAGAGCAGATCTCTCTGTGCGCTGGGTTGGTATAGGTGAAAGAGTTGGGATAATGTTTTATACAGCTGTTTTCTTTTCTCGGTTGGAAGACTCATGACAGAAAACGGAGTAGATTTATCGCGATCATCATCGGATCACCCTCTACCGCGAGGTCATGTCATTTTAGCGGCCAACAGCAGCAGCTCGGGGCCACGCTTGTTTTTAAACTTCAAGGCCCAACGCAGTCTCGCTAGCGGCGACTGGGCTTGTGCTGACGGCTCATCGAGCAAGTAGTGAAGAGCATGAGAACGGAGGAGGAGAAGCTCCAAGGGATGGGGTTGTTGTGTTGTTCGGGGCAGCACAGCGGGGCGGTTCCGATCGGACAGATTGAGACTCAATCTGAATGGGACACACTGTTTTGAGCGTCTCTGCCATTCTGCAAGACCGGCTCCTGTACATCCAGGGCGGCTGCGGTCCGACCGGCGCAGCGGGCCACGGCGGAGGGAGTCCTGGATGGCGTGTTGCGTGCTGAGCTCAAAACAGACCACTCAGCAGCGCAGGGAGGAATTTGGGAGATTTCACGGTTCTGCTTCTTTGACGTCGCGTCTTCCATTTGTTTCTTGTGCGTGGAAACAAGAGCGTGGAGTGAGAAACAGCCTCTGACTTTAAAGTGAACTTTATGGCAACTTGAGAGCTCGCGCGCGCCGGTGCAGTAACGCACGCACACGCACACACACACACACACACACACGCGCGCGCTCTCTGTTGTCAAGTTTGCTCTCATTTGAAAGGCTGACATTTTAGCGGCTGTCGGTCTGACTCCGTTCAGGTACTGCTCGGGTGGATGCGTGAGGATGGTGGAGAGTCGGAACTGTGTCCAGAGGGAGGGGGTGTTCCGCTGGTTCTCCTCCCTCACCTCAGCCCAGAGAGCCGAGTTCCTGTGCGGCTTGTTGGACCTCTGCGTCCCCGTCGAGCTGCGCTTCCTGGGTTCTTGTCTGGAGGACTTAGCCCGCAAGGACTACCACTCCCTCCGGGATGCGGAGATTAAAGCCAACAACCCCGCCGACCTCTCGGGCCTCACCAACATCACCGACGAGGTGGTCCGGAGCAAGCTGCTGGTGTCCCTCGCCCTGCTCGGCTCGGATAATCGGGAGGCGGCGAGGGTCCTGTACCGGACCTTGACTCACATCGACACCGTGATAAATAACTATGGCCTGGCGCTGAACGACGGGAGGACCGGGGAGGAGTTTCTGCTGCTGTTCACCATGGCCTCCAACCACCCGGCGTTCAGCTTCCACCAGAAGCAGGTGCTGAGGCAGCAGCTCGGTCAGATTCAGGACATCCTACAGGTGAGAGCGGAGCTGCTGAAGAGGTCACACAAAACACTACTTAGTTCACTCCTTTCTTTTCAACTAAACAACTTGGAAAACAATTTCCTTTATTTCAGGCATATCACAATTAAAAACTTTTCATAGGTGTGTAGTAAGTATAGAAAATATCAGGTAAACATTATGTGCTTGAAATGCAATTTGTGTGACAGCAGGATGCACAGACCGAATTTCTCTAAACTAAAGCATTAAAAACACCTATGGGAACACACTTTACCACACATGGAGGAAGAGACATCCTGTGTTTCATGTGGGCATTGAGGGCAAGTGAAAGCAGCCCGAGTCCTCTTTCATAGGCGTGAAAAGCACTAACGAGTGACTGGCAACATGTGGCATGCGCCGTCTGAACAATATGTTCAATCAAAGAGTTCAGGAAACAAAGGAAGCTATGCTTCCTCATCTCGTTGAGACCTTCTGTGGCCATCAGGTGCATTGTTATTATCTCCTGCACATGCCGAAAGCAAAGTTTAGTCTGTTTTATTTTTACTTTCTTGAGGAAATATATTAGCAACGAGTGCAAAACACTCACATTTTACCAATTGAACTGGACCTGTTTGTTTGTTTCAGGTTAGCAGTGGAGAAGCAGGATCAGATTCTCAAGCAGCAGGACCTGGTGGGGATCACACTGCCGTCGGTTGTGCTCAGCCAAACCAGTACTCTCACCACTACTCTACATCTCTGCCTCTGGGCTCAGTGCCCACTGCTGCGTGCTCCATGCCTAATGCCAGCTGTGCCTACCTGCCGCTGTCTGCCTGCCATCCCTGCCACACAGACTGCACCTGCTGGCACAAGGTAGGGAGTTTGTTTTTCAACTTACATTTAATAAATGATAATAATGGAGCCAGCTGTAGTTCCTAATTTGCTCTGTGGGCAAACTAGGAACTACTAAAAGAAGAAATTTCTTTGATATCAAACTTTTCACAACATAATTTGACTTGTGAAGTTGTGTATCATTCATGTAACCAGTTAATTTCCTCTGCATGCAATAAAGGCATCCTGCATTGTTTTAGTGATGCAGACAATATATGCATTTGGTGCTCAATTATTGTGGCAGTAAGTAATCGTGATTTCATTCCAGAGCTTCCAGTAATGTCATAATAAATACAGTGGAAAGAAAAAGTAATGGAACAGTCAGCGATTTACCATTTGGTTTTCTGCATCAGTCCTTCTTGAAATATGATCTAATTTTTAATACAGATGTTCCCTCTCTTTTTGACTCTCATGACCTGGACCACTTATCAAGGTATCATGTGGATAATATGCGTGAAGCAGCAGAACTATGATCCTAAACGTTGCAATAAATTAACTACAGAGTGATGTCAGAGAAACAAAAGCAACTTTCTGCAGTGGATCAGTCAAAACCCAGATCTCAACCCGATACGGGTGCTGTGTGATGATCTGCAGAGAGATGTTCAAGAAAAATAGTTGGACAGAAGCAGTTTTTTGAGGGTAATTGGTCCAAAGTTTTGAGGAGCAGATTTTCAGGTGCAGGTCTAATGCACAGGTACAAGACATCACTAGTTTGGTGGTCATTTTGCAGGAATATGAATGACTTTATCCTGCATCATTTTCTTTGAATGGGTCTTTATGCATCACCTCTCTGAGCATCTGTGAGAAGAGTTCCTTTTAACTCCTGCCAGTGGGCTGAGGAACCAAAACAAACAGTGGACTTAGCACCACGACGTTTTAACAGTGCTAAAGCTGACATAGGAATATTTTCGATTTTATGATACTAGTCTAGCAATACTAAACTCAGAGTGCACAGAAGGTTATGAAACCATTTATCTGTTTTGTAGACTGATAACAGTCATGCATATTTTTATTTCCTGCAACTGTACCTCGTTAAGATGGTGGCCCTATCAACAAGTTTTAGTAAGAATCTTTCTTCAGAATGAACAACAGGAATTAGTACAGCACAGCAGTACAGTGTACATATAGTGTTTAATGACAAATACAAATAAAGTAAGATGACATTATGGAACATTCAAAGTTCGTAATTACTGAGGATGATTTTTGTTCAGTCTAATGTCTAGACCTAAGCCAGAGAAACTGGATATACTGTAATGAGCCAAAACACTATTATGTCACATATCTAGTTTCTCTGAAAATAAATACAGTCTGTTGCAGCAAGATCAAAGATGTGGCAGAGGGTTAATCAACAACTCCTGCCATGTCCTTGCTTCATTGGGGAAAACCCCTCGTGTCCCTCCTCATACCATCTCCACGTTTTATTGCACCACATCCGGGGATCACGTCTGTATAAACAACTTCAGTCTTTTTGTTTGTTGAATATTTTGGACATCTGATGGCCAATCTGGGTTCATCCATTGGAAACCAAGGGTTATATACAAAAAAAATTGGAATTCATCAAAATTTGGTAAACAAACAATTTATCAATGTGAGCGACATAATGAGTGATGAGGACAGGAAGTAGCGAACGTTTGCTGTTGTTTTCCTCTTTTACAAACAGAAAAACATATATTTTCACACAGAAGCGGGCAGACGCTCTGTTTGAACACATGCGAGCAGTGAAGGGAAAGTACCCAGCCCAGAGAGAAGCGTTTGTATTTAGTGTTTTGTTGCCCTTGGCTCCTACTTAGCGCAGGTCAGCACATTTCTCCATGCTGAAATCAACCCTCTGTGGTGTGGTGTGCGTGTGTGTGCGTGTGTGTGCATGTGTGTGTGTGTTTAGTGAATCCCCAGGAAGTTATAAATGCTCTCAGTCTCTCTCTTTCTGGCCCTTTTTCCTTCCCTCAGTGCTTTGAAGGGAATCACAGGGTTTCATTGTAAACCAGAGCAACATTGTTATCTAACCCACTGTCACCGTTTGTAGATACACTTGACAAAATAGTTGTAACAGCCTTCAGATCTGTTGTAGCAAGGTTTATTTATGTGGCACAGTCCCACAGGGCAAGACAGAGTTTAGAAAGGCCACAGCTAATAATTATTATAAAACAACAACCAGATGTCTGTTATCAAAGTTAGCATATACATCACTCATTATTATTATTTTCGTACTAGCTAATGTTTATTTACCTCATTACCTGCTTGTTAGAATAAACAGGACATTGTTGTGTTACTGAGCTCTCATGAATAAATTATATTGATGTTAGTGTTAACAGTGTAATTTAGTTAAATACATAGAACTGTCAAAGCTTTAAATGAAGCTTTAGCATTTTCCGAACACATGGCACATGGCTGCTAGCTCACTGGTGCAGCAGTTATATAATAAGGTGAACACATTCTGAGGAATGCGTTGTACTTGACCCAGCACCACCGAGCAGACTCACAACATTAGCAAATAGCCCGATATGTGACTCACGGGTGGGTAACAAGCAAAACACATCTCACAGAAAAAGAAGAACCGCCGTGTGTCAAATGTTCACAAACACCCGTCAATATTATTGTTTTTTTTGTAGATCTTAGTGATTGTAACAATAAATACATTTTAATCTTGATTTTCTTTTAAGATTTTGTAAATGATTTTGTGCCGCTTTAAGTAAAAGTAAAAGTTCTGCACATAAAACATATCAAAAGTTAATGATTTAAGTACTAAGACTTGCTTGGAAAGTCAGTTAATGTAAGTTGTTTTGGAGTCAATATGAGCAAATTTCTAAAATCCTTTTTTTCCTACTACCATGTTACTAGACAATAATGCTGTAGTGGTCATTACAGACAGTTCTTCCTGGAGGATTTGAAGTCAACTTTTATAAACATGTCTTAACGCAAAGTAGCTGGACACTGAATCACTTCAGAGGAATAATTGTTGAATTAGAATTCTTTGCTGTACTCTTGCATTCAGAGAGGTTGAGCGTTGTCCAAAGATCTGAAACATGTTTTAATTTCGCTTCCGCACTCCTTGTTTGTCTGCTTCTTCCTCCGAATCCTTCCAGCTTTTTCATTTTGTAGTCATGAGTTCTGTTTCTCCTTGAGTCATATGCAGGCAGTTTCTTCCTGTCGTCACAGTGTTTCAGACATTGCAGATGTTGGCGGGTTGGCAACATGCGGATGTGGCAGCAGCAGATTTAATTGTTTTCAGATCTACCGCCTTATGGGGTGCATGTGTGTGTGTATTTATCATTCTATGAAACCGCTCATGTTGGATTACACATCTGAAGAAGTCAGAGGCAGCCTCACCCTCGTTACTGCAACATTTTAATTCTATAAATTAGCGCTTACTGCACATTACTGCTGCTCTGACATAAAGACATCCTACAGATCCTAAAGCAAAAGTTATAACCTTTCTATAAATATGTGTAGATGCAGCATTTGTTCTTTTAGTTCAGTAACTTCCCTGGATTGTTGACAATATAAAGTAATCGTACTTGGCTTTTGCGATTTATTAACATGTATTAACCTCATACAGTTAACAATTTATTAGGTAATAGAAGTCTCGTGGTGTTAGGGTTAGGGTCACTAATGCTAACGTTCAACTCGTGGGTTTGCTTGGGTGCCTCTCTGAGTTTGCACGTTCTCCCTCTGTGGATACTCTGGCTTCCTCCCACAAACCAAAGACATGCTGGTATGTTAACTGGTGACACTAATCAAACTATGAATGGAGGAACAAAGCACAACCAACATCAGTTCAGTTGAAGCAGCATCAACAGTAAAGGGAGTTTATTTGGATGTATTTTCTCTACAACTGCTCCTCCAGGGTGTTGCTATAAATAAGATCCCTCTCTCAGTCGGCGGGCCTGCTTAAATATTGGTTTGCTCTGTGCTCCCAGATCTTTCTCCTCACTTTGTTTTAGCACAGTGCCAGCCCTGAAGACAGCCTCAGTGTTTGAAGTACCGAGCTTAAGAGTTGCATTCATTCCAATAGTTGTTGAATGTGGCTTTATGTGTGTTTGTTGCCTTGTGGGACTTTGAAGGCAGCTGAATGAGAGACGAGAGGAATCTGTGTGGTACCGGTTCTGTCTGCCAGCATGGAAGCCGATGCAGACTTCGCAGTTTGATGTTTTGTTTTCTTTTTCTGTTCTCTCATCTGTAAGAAACAAGCATTTTAACTCTTTCTTTCAGTGATGTGTGACAAACACACCTTGAGGTCACAATAAGGTTGGTAGTACACATTTTAATTTACAGGGAAGTTTAATTTGAGGATGATAATGACTGTGGTATTTGGTCTTATGTGTAGTTCGCCCTTATGTTTACTTTTTAAGTAATCAGTCATCCCTATTGTCTAGAACCAGACAAGAGAGGCCAGCACAGTCTCAGGACTGGGGTCGGGGGTCACCGTGGGACGAGGAGACCAAGCAGTCAACCAAGAGCTCTCCCCTCTACACTCAGACCTCCACCCCCTTCCTCCTCCTCCTCCTCCTCCACCTCCCCCCCCTACATCACCATCGTCTTCTCATCGTCCTCCTTCCCTACCTGCTGGACAGAGCCAAGATGCCCCAGCATCAACCATAAACCACCAGGGGAAGGTAGGAAAAGGTGAGCTACTGGAGCATCCATTGCATTAAGGGTTAAATTACAGATTTATTTGTTCTTTGGTGCCGTATTCGCACACACACTGTACTTCTTGAATTTAGTGTTTCAGCTTTACTTACTGTATGTACAGTATGTATTGTATTGTATTGTTTTCCTCCTACCATCTATATCAGCATAAAACGTGTTGCTAAACATCCCAGCTGCCAAGATGTGGCATGCTGAAACGACTCGACAAGCTCAAAGAATGCTGCCCTAAGGCTCGGGTCTGCGCGTTACCCCATTTCTATTGTTATGAGACCCACTCCTGAAATTAGAGCAGCTTGTTAAGTTGTAATGAATATTTGTGAGTTTGTCAGTCTACTACTGTTTTTATTTGCCTGGTTAAAGCTCCAACAGATACAGAGCAATATATTGAGTTGTATTCTGCCCATTTAGTGAATGTGAGTTTGTCACCTGAAACCACATGTACTGTAGCTTTTCCTCAGGCACTTTAAACCTAACACTTAAGCCATTTGACTGTTCTGTACACATTTGTACACTGAATTTTTGGATTTCACCGAGCAAATGGATCACCGTCAGTTTGTCAGTCATTCAAACCAGCCAGTGTCTTAGACTGTACAGTATGTAGTTGAAGGTGGATGCATTACTGCCTTGGCCCCTTGCCTTTCGTTGTAATAAAATACTAAACTATCTCACCGCCTCCTGGAGGCACTGCATAGCTGTCACCAGCATAAAAGACACTCAAATTCAGTCTGTAGAAAACATAAACAATGAGAAGTGAGCACACACATTCTCGCAGGCCCACACAGTTAAGTTTATATGCCATGCGCTGCCAATTTCCCACAGTGTTTCCAACTTTTGCTAACTCACACCAGGCAGAATGAGCCACACCTTGTGTGTTGGTTGTTTTCTAGAACATATGTAAACCCTTAAGGACTGTGAGGCAACTTTAGGCATGTTTAGCAGTTTATTGTGTCTTCACCAGTAAGTCATGTACACACACTGTTGGACTTGATGGAGAGTGTGGGTGTATGTATCTGGTTGTGTGTCAGTGTCAGCCTAGATTAGTGTGAATGGCAGGAGGCATTTTGAGCCCACAGCTGCTCCCGATCAGAGACACGTTGAGGTAGTAAGTTGTGGGGGGTGTGCATGCTACTTCTCTCTCTCTCTCCTTTATCCCCCTCTTTATCTGTTCACGTCTTCTCCTCCCATGCCTGCATGTCTGTGCATGCCTGATGTGGTTTTAAATTGTAAAACAAAAATGTTTAAATCAATACTCAGAGGCTTTCTCCTCACTCCCACACTATTTCGCTTGCCTACTATTCCAGCTCACTCTCACCTTCTGTCTAATGACAGTGGAGCAGCCCTAACCTGCCTCTGCACCCGAGGCAGACAAAACAGTCGACGTAAGTGCAATGTGGAGGCCTGGGTGTTATTTTAGCTGTCGAGGCATGGGAAAGATGAATGATATGTGTTTTTAAGTTACACTGGATGATTGTAAGTGCTGATGGGGAGCTTTATGAGGACTGCAGAGGAGAACATGTGATATCAGAACTGCAATACCAGAAAAGCAAAGATTCAGATTGGAGGAGTGCTTTGTGTTGTGTGTAGGGTTTAAATCAGATTGAATCACCTGATGTGCCCCTGATGTGTGCTTTGGGTCATTTTCTCTGCACAATGAGGGATTGCCCAAACAGTTTGGTTGCAGTAGATTTCTGACTTCTTTATTTTGCTGCTGCCATCATCTGTTACAAAGGCAAACTTTAGGTGTCGATTCTGTAATATAATAATAATATTAGTGGGTCTGAGGGGTTATTGGTTTATTTCTACACCACTCACACATGTGAGCAGTTAACTTTCACATGCCTGTTGACTGGAAAGATGTTTTGCAACATGATCCAGGAAATAATTCTCAGCACCTGGAGAAGCAATCAGTATGGAATCACTGAACCTAATAAACAAACCCTCCAGCCTTTTGCAACTGCCATATTACCTGGAATAATAATTTTATGGAAGGTTCCATTAACCCCCGGATCAGCACTGAATCCCTACTAAGTTGCTCTATGTTAGAAAAACATTTTGTGTTATTACTTCTGATAACACTACTACACCTACTTCACCTGTTCTCTTTCTAAATGACTGACATGCCCCAGATGTTCAGTCCTAGTGTAGTCTGCCCAGCTGTGTGTGTGAAAAGTGAGAATTATCTGTGAAAGTTATTTTTTTCTTCTTTCAGTGGTGATTGAGCAAGTGGTGCTGAGAGGAGTGACGCACACAACTGAAGACACCAGTGAATATGTGTTTGAGGTCAGTACCGTGTAAACACACCTGTAGGTGCCTGCATGCTGACTCCTGCTCGGTTCACTCATCTTCTCTCTATTGCTCTTCCAGGTGAGCTGGTCAGATGGTTTTGTGTTATCCGTTGTCCGAACTCAACAGGAGGTGATGGAGCTGCTATCCCAGGTGAGGAGCACTGGAAGAAAGTGAAAGGTCAAAGTTCAGCTTAGTTTACAAACTGATGCTTTGGATTTATTACCAGAAGACACTTTGGTTTTAAAGTACATGCCTCCAAGACCTCAAAGCTTCTATTAAGACGAGTACCTTGGAATCACTAGCATAGAAATGTAACATGTGGTTAATTAAGTATGTGAGTATGTTTTAACTGCAGAACCTTTATCTCAGCTGTCAAAGGCATTTCCTGAGGAAGGAGTGGAGAAGATAGAGCTGAACCCCAGGTTAGTCCTATATCTCTGCAAACAAGCTAAACCAAGATCTGAACAAAGCAAAAACATGTGATCATCATCATCATTTCCTGTTCCTCAGTACAGCTTTAGAGAACTGATAACAGTAAACCCTTATCAAATATATTTACCAATATATCCAGTGTTTGTCTGTGTGTGGCTGGAAGTGGGGTGGATTTGTTGAAAAGGAGCTGATTGGGGGAAAAAAATCGTTATTTGTGTCTTTAATCTTGAACAGCTACGGTCATGGGCATCTGTTTAAGCATCTTTGCTGAACAGCTGATCAGTCAGGTATTAAATGAAGTGTTGGTCTCACAGACTTACACTTAGACACCTTAGACAGTTGTTTCTAGCTTGGTTTTGTCAGTGGATCTCCCTGCTGTTAACATAAGAGCGAGATCACCTCACTCAGACTCAAGACTGTAATCTAAAGGCAATTAGCCAGACGGCACTGGGAAAGATGAGTGACAGGAACTTTGTAAAGCTTTCTTCAGTGCACCTGAGTGATGTAGGTAGATGATGTCTTTCCATCCTAGGTCAGCGCATCTTTTCCTGTAGTTTTTAAATCTAGTTGACTTTTTGTCAACCCTGTGATCTTGATCTCCTACTGTCTTGCCTCTCCACTCGCACCCCAGGTGCCTGACAGCTCTGCCCTGCCACATCCTCCAGCACCACAGCATCCAGCTGTTCTTCACCTCCACCAGGCCTCTCTCACCCATCTTTTCTTCCTCCCTCCCTCCCATACCATCCTCCCCGCTCACAGCTCCTGTTCCGCCAAACTGCCCATTCACCTCAAGCCCCAGTAAGTCTGTTTATTTACGCTTATGATGGCTCTCTGTTTTTTTTTCTTTGATTAAAAAAAACTTGTATAACAATACAAAATAATGTGTAGCATAAACAATCAGATTGGTTTAAAGTACAGACGAGAAGGAAGAGATATTTGAAAGGACAAGGCCATTTGTCTGGGTCCTGGTTGGTGGTAGTGAAGAGGAGATAGGGGTAAGACTGCAGGCAGGATTTTCACTTTGTGTTTTGGAGGTGTTGGAGGGAGCAGACCAGGTCTATTTTAGTCTGATGTGGGAATTCAGTGTGGCATGTTTGTGTTGGGAAGCCGGGAGTTGGGTGACCTCATAGCATGTGCCTCTGTGTGTGTGTGTGTGTGTGTTTTATGTGTGAGTATGTGCTTGACTCCTAGAGTGTGACTACATCCCAGAGAGTATTTATAGCCAGCAGTTGCAGTGCATGTGCACATAAGTGAGTGTGAGTGCCAGACTCATAGGAGACCCTGGTGAAGTAGGGCTAATATGAATGTGTCTAACGCTGCTTTAATGTGCAACCGCAGCCACACTAACCTTCACCCTCCATCCGTTACAAGCTGAAGACGAGGCTGTTATATAGTGTTACAGTATTTATGTTGTATGTATCAATGTTTTCATGATTTCGCTCTGTTCTTCTGTTTTCCATAAATTCGCCTTGTTGCATTCATGCAATAATATTAATATTTACAATTGTCAGTATGGCCAATTGTTTCTCTGACTCAAAAGCTTATCATTGAGCCTCATGGAAACATACATTAATTGAAGTATTTACTCACGTTTTTCTTTCAATATAATTCATATTGCGTCATAAATATCTAAAATAGATAGCAGCCTGTGGTCGATGTTCACACACTCAGCCAGTGTGGTTTCTGTTTCTGCTCTTTCTCAGATCTTGGTTGCATGGTTCAGCACAGAGGAAGCAACAGGTACAGTTCTTCTGTTTTTGTCATTGATCATCATCGTCGTCTGGTTCTCCTGCTGACTGTGTCTCTCCTGTGTCAGGGCTGTGTATAGAGTGGCCAGCGTCCAGCCTGTCATCAGCACCCACTGCTCTGTCCTGACTCGCTCTGCTCCTCACCTCTCCTCCTTTCCTCATCCTCTCCCCCCTTCCCTTCCTCTACCTCAGTTTCCCCCCCAGATATCCTCCCTTCCTCAGGGAGGAGGAGGAGGTGATCCCTCTTCCCAGTCGCATCCCCAACATGGTCAGTCGCACATGTACTCTCAGCTCCAGCAGCACTCCCAGCACCTTCTTCACCAGTCCAGTACGCAGTCTTTGCACCTGTCCCATTCCCAACCTACATCCCACTCACATTCCCAGCCTTGTTCCCAGTCCCATACCCAGCCACCACCTCAGTCTCAGCCCAACCCTGAGCAGAATGGCATTCTGGACTGGCTCCGCAGGCTTCGGCTCCATAAGTATTACCCTGTCTTCAAACAGCTCACCATGGAGGAGGTGTGTTAGCCAGAAATTCATTTATGTCTCTGGATTCCTCCATAAACACTTTGTTTGTTTGTCTTTCTTGAACATATTGAAACGCTCAGTATTCTGTGCATTCTGAATCTCTTCTAACAATCTTTCAGTTTTTAGCACTGACAGAGGAGGACTTGAACAAGTACGACTTGACCCAAGGTGCAAAGAAGAAACTCAAGACCCAACTAGAGCTACAGAAGTCAGCAGAGTGAGTAGACAAAGCATTTTACTGAACTTCAGTTCCTCCATAGTCACTCTTCTGATATTTACCATCTAGAGAACTAGACAACCAGACCCTTTGTTACTCTTTTCTTTTCTTTATGATAATCTAATTGAATGTAGCTAAGTAATTAAGATTAGCGTAAATACTGTTTAGCTTTCTGTATAGTTGTGTAAAGCTTTAAACATTACCTTGTAAAGTCCTTTGGTCCTTGCACAGTCATGACAGTCAAATCAAGTTCCCCCCTTTCTCCAGCAAGTTTGACAAACTTTTCCTAACTGCTAATAAAAAGCAGACAATGATCCACTGAATGGATAGATGACCTGTTTAGTCCGTATGTTGACATAGTGGCAGATTGATTAGTGCTTAGAGCCTCATTTTTTTGATCCTTTGAAGCATTTTAACCAAGTCTGGGTCACCGTAAATCCTTGGACATTCTCACATGCTCAGAATCTGCCAAGACATCTGGAAGAAATCATCACAGCAGATTTTAAACTCACAATGCACAAAATAACCCAGAAATTGCTCCTAAAGATAATTGACTCTTTGCATGATAGTTTTTGTCATTAATTTGTAAAAATCAATGTGTGTGTAGCAGTGACGACCAGATGCTTTGTCTTAGTAACAATTAACAGGCACACTGAACAGCTGCTTATTTCCACAGTGGATATGCTGCAGTAACCATCCATATAGTGTCAATCGTTAACCAGCTTTAGGTGGGCTGCTGAGATAAGATGTACTTCAGGGGAGATAGCCCACAGAAACACGTGGAAAACACAAAGATATCAACTTGCAACCAAATGCATCTACATGGCCCATCTGGCCTATTTGCAACCTACCACATAGCTCACACGCACCGGATCCGTCTCACATCCACCTTGTCACATTAATCCCCGACTCGTTTCCATCGAACACCAAAAGGCTTTCCATTAGGCAGGTGACTGTGTGTGCGTGCGTGTGTGTGTTTGTTTAAAATTTAAACAAGACAGGAAATGATTCGGAAAATGGAAAGTTCCTGCAGTGGTTTTCCATGCACTGGGCTTTCTCGTGTATTTGTAGAAAAGCAGCTGTACCTGAGAGGACATACTCTATGAACAATGTCTCCCCCTAGTGTCCCTTCAAAGTATATTCCCCAGGAAATGTAATTTATTTGCCTTATACTATATATACTCTGCTTATTAATATTTGTTATTATATTAATGAAATATAGTTTAGCTTGGTGCATACCACTTTCCTCACAAGTCTTCCTGCGTATGTCCCCAGCAGGGAGATGAAGATGGAGAAGCGATCCTGCAGTGGCATTGCCAGGGTGACTCCTTCCAGTTACGTGGGCCCTTTGACACACCCCACCTCCACAGCAGATAACAAAGCTGGTTTGTTTCGGGTTGCCTCTGCTCATTTAGAGTTTCGGGATGTGGACTAATTGTGAAGTGTCTTTGAGGCACTGAGGGCACGTGTGATGTCACTGAGTGTGCCAGTATTAAAGCGTGAATTTGTATGGCTCTGACCGAACCAGCTGAACAAGGTGAAAAATACACTAAAGATGTGAAAATGTGTTTCAGCAGAGCTACGAGTGGAAGTGGACACTGTGCCCCACCGTCACCCTGTGTCCACAGACAGCAGCTCGTCCTCAGGTTATTCTAGTTCCTCCTGCTCCCCTCGAACGCCACTGTGCTGCGACTCCACCTTTGACAGGAGCAGAGACATTCACAGGCGTACGTTTTCTAAGAGAACTCTGAATTGTAGAACAGCAGTTAAACTAGAAAAGAATGTATAGTGTATTGATGCCTCTTGGTTTTCTGTGTCTTAGCTGGTCCAGAGAAGGACCGATCCTGCATCTTCATCATGAACTCCCACTACCCCACAGGCTCCAGTCGTCCCACAGCTCAGGTCATGCCTGTCCAAACTGATCCTCCTCCTCCTCCCCTACCACCCTCTTGCTCCTCTCGCCTCCCTTTCAGCCTACCACAGTCTTCCTTTCACCCCCAGGCCAGCTATCCTCAGAGCCTTCTGCCCCCAGTCTCAAACCAAGCGCGCATCCTGACCTCCCCACGCAAACCCAGGCCTCCTCCGCTGTGTACGGATGACAGAGCTAAGCCTCTGTGCTCAGGCATGCCTGCAGCTGGGACTGGCTTTAGCCTAGGACTCAGCGTGAGACTGGAGAACCTGTTTCCCAGTTTAAATGTGGACACGTCCTCTGCTCTGCAGGACTCAGTGGTTTGTCATGGAATGGCAGGAGGTACTGTGGGTTTGATGGTAGAAACGAGCTCTGCTCTGACCTCCACTTCCAACAGCCTCCATCATGTCTCCCACCCCCCTCTCCATTTTCACCTCTCATCCTCTTCATCCCCCTCTCCATCCGGTTACTACTCATGCCCACCTACCTCCTCTTCCTCCTCTTTCTCCTCCTCCTGTACCTCCTCAAAGTCAGGCTCACAATCTGGCAGCGTTCCTGTTGCTGCAGTACCTGCAGTCCATGGAAACATTTACTACCCACCTCAAACTACGTCCAGCCACTCCCCATCTCCCACTTCTGCCTCCACAGTAGAGCAAAGTTCAGGTCACACTTCGTCCATGTGTGTTTGCAGTTCCTGCGGTTGTCGTGGGAACTGTGGCGCCTACGGGGCGTTGCCTGCATATGCTACAGCTGGCTACCTGCAACCATTCTCAGCTGGCCCGTCTCTGTTCACCTTAGGACCTTTGCTCCATCTTAGCCCCCTGATCGCCTCATCCAGTGCCTCTGGAGCCCCACCCTTTTCTTACCCAATGATGGTGCCTCCACCCCTCTATCGACACAGCCCTGTATCACAGGACCTCCAGCAGGGATTTGGTTTCTACCAGACCCAAAGCCTTATGGGAAATGGAGGTCAGAAACAGGGAGCAGGGAACCTATCATGTTATAACTGCGGTGCCAACGGTCACAGAGCAGAAGACTGCAAACAGGCACCCATGGATTCTACACAGCAAGGTGAGATTAAAGGAAGAAACAAGCAAGAATCTGCAATGATTGCATAAAAGAAATAGGTTGTTTTAGCATGAGAATAGAGAGAGAGACAGAAAGAAAGAGAGAAACACGACTACGAGAGATAAAGACACAAAGTTAGTCACATGTGGACATGGAGGCATGTTAGTGGATAGAAGAAACAGAAAACCAGTGGAGCTCAGTGAATGAAGGAGGTTCCCCAGGATCTGAACCTGTAGCAGCTGAACTAATTAATTTAACTAAGCTTCTGTGGGAAGCTGCTGCAGTAAGTCCTGTTGGCAAAGGAAACAAGCATCACACAGAGGAAGTTAAATACCCCTCACTTCCCAAATAGAGATGCTTCCAGAAGGCACACGAATAACCCAGTCACTGTATTTGTCTGTTTTGTTTCACAGGAACGTTTTGTCTGAAGTACACCCCTCGCTCTGACAGCAAGGACTCAGCGGACTGAGTGGCAAAGACACCAGATCTGAACAACTGTACCTCATGTTGTGCTGCATCTACAGCAGCGATGGGCAGACAGACACACTGTGTTTGAGCACAGTGAGGCAACAAGTGTCTGTTCCAAAGGAGGAGGATGGACAAGGACATCTTGTTGGGAAGAGGAGGTGGGAGGTAAGAGTGACACAGAGACAAGAACCAGCTGAATGACAAGGCCTCTGTGCGGTCAACAAATCCCAGCTACAGCACTTTCTCATTGTAACTAACGTTTGAATATAATGTCCAGCTCGTGTATCTTACAAAGAAACGCCAGTGTTATCTTTTGACTGAAAATGTGCTAACGAGCTTCTCACACTGCTCAGTTTTAAAAGCAGTCCTCTTGTTTTCCTCCGTTATCCTGTTACACCTTGTGGAGTTTTGCTGTTTAGCAACGTTTTCCCCAGTAAACATGAACATACACCACACATAAGATTTAATAGTGTTTTTCCATTTTAAATGATTCCTTTTTCAATTATTACTAGTTGACAAGTTGTCTGTAAACCACTCTACAAAGTGTGACAGTGGAAAACTTTACACCATGTTTCAGCTGTTAGGCAATGCATCAGGTAAACATTAAATAGTCATGTAAACGTAATATTTTTGTAATGAACAGAGGTAACAACACGTCCGCTGCGAATGAAAACACCACGGATGAGGATTGTCAAACTCTTCATGTGCGGTTCATTTTGGAATAAATGATGTCACTAATGTTTGTGTGGACAAGTCAAAGCTGGAACCCTCTTTTAGCCGCTTGCTTCTGAAGCCTCTCCTGCAGTGCCTAGTGGTGAATCTATCCTCTCTGCTCTTTGACCTGCCATTTTTCAACCAGCAAACACACTTAAGCATAAAATAACCTCCAATGCCAAAAAGTGTTTATTCACACCAGGACTAGACATTTAGAATCCAGGGTGGATGGAACTGTCTCTTTTTGTAATTAATATTTACTTTTTTTAAACTTGGAAACCTTAGATAAATTAGTGTCTAAAGTAGATCCAAGGCTGTGCGTGAGTTGCTGGGCAGGACCCAGCGTTTTTACCAGACACGAGGACAGCTGGTTCTTCAGGTGAAACCCTATCTGCACCCCTGGAGGGTAGCGCACAGGGACATGTTTATTTAAATGGTAAATACTGGTTTGTATGATGACTTTAGTTTTTTTTTATAATAAGTCAGTCATTTTTTATTGCTGTGTGAATTGTCAGTTGTATTTTTACTACAGCGTGGGGGTCATAATCAAGTAGCCATGTTAGTTTCAACTGTGTATGGACACAAGTCAAGTAGTTACAAGAAAGAAATTTGCCTTGTTTATTATTTTCTTTTTTTTCAGTAGCTCATACCAAAGATTGCATGCGTTTGTGTTTGTGGGTTTTTAGTAGGTATTTTCCTCCAAACTTTGTTGTAGAGCCTGGTTGTGTTGTTCCAGAGTGCATGTGAATTTATTTTTAGTAACATGTGCATTTAAAATAGTTGTGTGCCAAAATAGTTTGGTAAGTTTGTTTGTTGTTCCTGTTATAAATGTTTTGTACCATTGTGTTTCAGCAGTTGATAGTTTTATCTGAATCGATGTTTAAGTAATAAAACATTCTCCTTAGGACCTCTCTATGGAGAACTTACATTCAGCAATCCAGACAATGAGACAGCTTGAATTATAACAGAACCCAGAAACTGGAGACAAACAGAAACCTGCCGCTTCATCTAAATGTGTGACCAGCATAACGATAAAATGATGCGTATGCACATACGGTAATGCATCATCTGCTATTGTTAAGACACCATAATTAATAATCATCTGTCTTGAGCTCACAATAATCTGTCAGGAAGCTCATTATACAATTTATTTTCATGCACCTTTAAGCCACTTTGTGGCTAAACTGATACTGACAACCTGGTGGACATTTATTGGTGGCAGAAACAAGGCTTTTTGATGCTTTGAACTACGTATACTTCAAAATGCCCAGAATTGGAATATGTATACTTTCCTTAACAGGAAACCAAAATTATCTGTGTAATAAAACTCTGTGGTGGAAAATGTCTTATTAGTATTTGTTTCAAGTTACCAATATCACTGCGTATCACTTGTGCCATGTTACATTTGTGTTTAATATGGGGTTTAGGGATTTGGATTAGTTTCGAGTTCTAATAGTAGTGGGTGACCAACATCATATTAATATAATCATTTGAGCTACAGGGAATATAGCATTTATTTTGTTATAAAAAACTCAGTTTTTACAAAAATCTGTAGTAGAATAAGACAAGAAACCTCCAAATCAATGTATTTTCCTGTTTTTTATTGTTTACAAAATACAAACATAAATACATAAGATGAGGCTGTGTGATATTGCTCTGTGTGTGTGTGTGTGTGTGTGAAACAGAGGAGCAGGCAGAGAAGACGGCACTGAAATGCTCCACTCCTCTGTAACAAACACACTGTGGCTTTCATTAGTCAGACCCTTCACGCACTGCGGCAGTGAAA
Source organism: Macropodus opercularis (assembly GCA_030770545.1). Taxonomy (NCBI): domain Eukaryota; kingdom Metazoa; phylum Chordata; class Actinopteri; order Anabantiformes; family Osphronemidae; genus Macropodus; species Macropodus opercularis. The sequence continues at coordinate 2,857,649 of CM061094.1, read as the reverse complement.
AGCACAGACCATGTCCAAAAATGATAAAATACTAAGTAATGAAAGCAAAGAAACTTCAAATCTGTTAGGAGGATGAGGAGAAAGAGGAGCAGGAGGACAACTGGATAAAATGGGTGGAAAACCCTTTACACACAGACAGGACATTCTTCACTATGTGTTTTTTTTTCCTGTGCAGACCATAAACACTGACCCACTGGGCTGATGGTCATTCCCACGGACATTGTGAACCTTGCGAGTGAGTGACATGAAACAGAAAAACGACGACAGCTGTGGGAAATTACCCCGTAGGTTTAAGGAAAACACATAAGGACAGGAAAGAAGACCCCTTCTCCTCATCACAATTTACAGAGATACCATCATCCTCCATTCACACAATCAGACCATGCTCCTTGTAGTGTCCAAATTCAACTTGGTTACACTCTCATCGGAACCCCTTCTATATCCAAAGTCATGAAGTCATTTTTATCTGTACACCAAGGCAATATTTTTCTTTTACAAACTACAATCATCTGTTTCAAGAGCAAAAGCAGTTTCCCAACATCCATTATGTTACAGTGAAGAATATGCTTTAGCCTACAAGGGAGGGAGGGATAAAAGCACAGAGAAAGAACCATAGAGGGAATGTGGTGGGACACACCGCAGCTTGATTAACAAAAATCTTCTCTCTTCGGTTTAGCATTTTTATCTGGCAAAAGTAGATCAAGTCTATAGATCCTATCAAGACGTTTAGGCTGCAATTAAAACCTCTAGTAGACACAACAGATAAACTTGTCTACCTTAAAACTAAGATGGCCTTTGTTCATTGGCTAATGTAGACACAGTGGAGGCACATCACCAATTTTATGTAACACCTACGTGAAACATATTAACATAACATACAGCCCTAGGAGACATAACCACAACACTGAAAATAACTGCTGTATGTTGCCATGACAACAGACGTGATTCACCAGAGGGCAACGTAGAAGCAGACACACATGAAAAGACTCTGTTGGCCTGAGTTATAGTCAACAGCAACTAAACTCTGCTGTTCTGGTCCACCTTGTGTGGCTTTATGCTACTGGGCGTGTGGTGGTGCACAAATGGTTATTCTGCTCACTGCTGTCAGAATGTAGAGATCACAACCAAGATATTTATCAGATTGCCCTTTCAAATCTTACAGTCAAGACAAAAGGTGTGTGACAGGAAACATGGAAGAGGAGGAAGAGGGGAGATGTTAAACGATACATGTCCAATCTCTGGCCAGGTGGAAGAAGGAGGAGGGTGGTTCAGTGGATGGTTGCACCAGAGCCAAAGGTCTCCTGGGAGGCGTACACCATGTAGAGGAAGCCATCCTGGTCCTGCTCGCGCCCGTACACCTCGGAGATCGCAGCCGACACAGACACCATGCTGTGGCCGTTTACCAGCAGGAAAAAAGCCTGGTTGGAGTTTAGCTGAAGGCGCCTCCTGGTGGGGGGTGGGCGATATGACAAGAGTGAGGCGAAGAAAAGTGAGGATGTCAGAGGGGTGCAAAGACAGCAACAGTAAGTTCAGCTCTACCTGATAATCTTGATGAGTTCACTCATGTTGACGTGATCTGGCACCAGGAACTTGGTTTTGTCCAGGATGGGGAGCTGTTTCTCTCCTTTATACCGTTCAATGATAACCTGCAGGAGACAAACGCATAACTTAACTTTATGAACCGCTCCCTGTTTTGTTCCTGTTGGTGGAATTCCCTGACTGCTGTACTTCCTGTGCTATTCTTAGACCTGATATTCTACCAGCTGAAAGTGTGGTAACACCAGAGTCAGGGATCAATGGTGGGATGATGTCAAACATATCACATGACGTAGAATAAAAGTCCTTATGGCCATTAACTGGGCTGTGACTTACTCAAAATATGAACGCAGAATCTGTCCACTAAGATATTTACCGTAGTCGAACATAAGCCCTGCAGAGCCACACTTTGTGGCTGAGGGCAGGTGTAAAGTAATGGCAGCGTCAGTGTGTGTGTGTGTGTGTGTGTCACAAATGTTTTGGGTCTAATTAGACCTCAAGAATTAACAGTGGCTGATACATGTGCCATAATACAATTCTATAGTATGTTTTGCTCCACATATCATTTGTGCTGTCTGATTGAGCGTAATAAACATGTGTTAATCTACAACAGTACGTTAGAGACACAGTGGGCATCATCATGACACGTTCACCGTGAGAAATGCTCCTCATATGTGTACGGCTTTACATTTGCCCTGTGGAATAACATTTCATCTAACCAACCCATCGAGTTTTACTGCATTAACCTTGCACGTGTCTGTGTGTGTGAGTGACAGAGAGAGCGCGAGTCAGAGACAAAAAACAAAAAAAACCACTCTCATCTGCTAAATAAACTTTTCCAATGTGATTCTTTAAATTTGAAAATCACTATGTAATCTAAAAAAACCACAAACCTTCCATTCATAAATGACAGATCTGTGTCATTTATTTAATGTTTATTCTACCCGATGACTATATAAATAAAATTGAATTGAAAATAGGAAGAGCCTGAATTGAAGCCTATAATCAGCCTGTTTCCTCTTCTGTAACCCCTTTACTGGCTCTGCTGTTGCTGTCTGCATGGTGTTACATTACAGGAACACAGAGCTTCTGCCTTTGCCCTCAACACCCACCATGACAGGGCAGTTTATAACCCCAGGGGAGGACACAGGAAACACACACACACAGATGGGGATGGGGCAGCAGATGGAAGACGGCAGTGACACCGACCTCAAAATGATAAAATAAGCAGGTGAGATGCCAGGTGTATATTTACTTATTAGTGGTTTCCTGGAGCCACTGAACACCTGACATCCTAACAGGTGTAGTCACACCCAATAGAGACAACTGCTACAACATCAAATATCTAAACTAAATGATAAAATAATGCATAATCAACACAACAAGACAACAAAAGTCAACAAGCAGAAATGAGTTCCATTCCTCAACAAGACATTTAAATAGATCTTGCAAGCAGGGTACAATCAGGAAATGTGTGGTAACTTTTTCCGTTGCAGTAGTTTTGTCTTCCTGTGTGCTTAGTGCATATCATGCTGATATTGTGTTTCCAGAAGTCACTGCAGTAGATGTTGCTTCACAGGCTCTGCTTCTAGCCAATAAATAAAGGCGCGTCTGGCTTCTAAACGTGCAGTTTAACTCACGGGAATCTTGTTAGGATGCTGCTCTCGGATCAGTCTGACATCTTCTACTCTCTGTTCTGTGGGGCAGAAGAAAAAGAAGAAAGGTAACTCTAAATACAGACGGACAAAGACATTAGCAGGTCAAAAGACACAGCTGATAACACTCAAGACAAAGCAGACGCTCAAAGAAAAAAAAGCCTCATTAGAATATGAAAAACTGGCTTTTGGAACCTCATTTGCCTACAGCATTTAAATTACCCGTCTTTATGTTAATGCTCATGTGAGGAGCAGTTTTCAAGGCGATTGTTATTGTGATGTCTGGTCTAACAGGTTTCTGATGGTGCTAGTATTATAAATTCTTGCACAAACTAAACCACAGACTGCTGCAACTGTACTAAAATTTGCACTAACTTTATCTTACAAATAAAAAATATGTTTGCAGAAAAGTAATTATACCTCTGTGAGGTAAATGTAATGCATTGAGCAGAACATAAACATCTGGGAACAGACTAAGGCTCTCTAGTGAGAGTATAACAGGCTTTCCTAAAATCCACCCATGGTGTGACCACATTGTTCCACAGTGATTAGCAGATTATTACACAAAATTATGACCCATATATTTTCTACTCAAAGAGTCCACTGTGTGTACATTGTGTATACTTTGCACCCCTTACAAACAGATACTGAACATCTGGTGAACTGAAAGATGCTATTTGCAAAGTGGCCATGTGATATTTATTTTGTCAGTGTTCCTGCAGCTCCAGCAGTAACGGAGAGTTACAAGTATCAAAGCCTCTGGGCGCAACAGAATCTACTGTAGCAGGGTGAAACTGGCTCCCGTCTTTCAGATGGCACCTCGGGCTCACTGCACTTTGAACAGCATATGTGAAATAACACTTTAACACGGTCACAATGGGAACAGTCAACAAACGGGAAAACCACATGGTTGTGAGCACCGTTCATCTGGTTTTTGGACTCTGGGTTACACTCTACTGTATGGCAGAAATAGAGAATAAACTGAAACTGAAATATTGGTATCCAGTCTTGTGACGTGACTCAAGTGAAGGATTTCTATACAGTGAATCGATTAGTAGATCACCCAAAAACAGCGTGTGTCACTCTTGTGACCAGACGTAGCATCTGAGTTTGACTCATCAGTTTCCAATCAAAGAAAAAAACAAATCCCAAATGAGGAAGCATCTGGTGTTTTTTCCCCAAAGACTTCTACTGTGTCATAAACTTGGAATTATTCAGCCCCTCTGTCTGGTCTGCTGACTCACGTAGGGATCCACTGAACAGATATGCAACCTGAACTGTATGACATGCAATAACTGAACTCAGTTACCTCGACCTGAGGCTCAGTAGCACTGAATATGATGAAATAAACCTTTATATAGTCCCAAAGGTGGCTCTGGAATCAATACCAGCAGTTAAATAACAACTAGAACAGACAAATCGTTTAATAAACAAGCAATTTATGAGTCACGTGGTAGTATAAAGCAGTAGTAACGTGTGTTTTGATGCGTTTGTTTCCACAGTCCAATGAAAGACTCCGTTACACCCAACGCTTCAGAGTCCGACGCACGTGGCACAACCGACCCTGTTTTCTGACCCTCACGTGCGCTGCTGCTAAAAACTGGGACCAATAACGTATGAAACCGGAAGTCTGTTACTTTTAGTCGCACTGAGAAATATAAACATGTTCTCATCTTTCTTGAACGTCTTAGAAACAAACATTTCAATTTAATAAAACTACTAAATGTATATAGTACATTACTACAAAAATTAACTAAATCGAATCGGAAACAGGCCTCGTCGTCAGGTCTGATGGCAAGACTGAAACTAAAACCCGCAGAGAGCCTGTGGCCTAGCGTCACACAAACAGCACACGCAGGTATTCTGTGCACTTCGTTAGCCTCCCATTTGTTTCTACTCCCTTCCTCTCCTCCACAAACTGTCCCATCCCCCAATCCTGCAGCTCTCTCTGCCCCGCATGTCGACACCACTTTGTTTTCTCCCACCGCTCGGATAGAAATAAACAGGCCTGCAGCGAACAGAACCTACTCTCTCCAACAGTTCGAAACCCCCACAAATAACACGACGAGCGGGGCCGATTTAACTTGTCTGTCTTTAAATAAGTCGACAGGACCGTGAAGTGAGTCTTTAGTCGGATTTCGTTCCCTTTTGAGTTTTAACAGCCATTTAACTGAATTATCTGAACCAAACAGACGCTAACAGTCTCCACTAGCATGAATAACATCTACCTGGCTCGTCTACACTAAAAATAGAATTCACCGCTTAACATCTTAGACAACAAACACGCGTTATAGGTACAAATAGATAGCGTTATATAAAAGGACACACGGTGAAGTGTGTTGCGTGTGAAATGTTAAAGAAACCTACCAAACGTCCTTCTTTGTTTGAAGGTTTTTTCTGAAGGCATACTGCGTCAAAGTCAACCAGCTGGCAGCAGAAAACAACGGAGGCAGCGGCTGTTTCTACACAAAAGAAATGGAAAAGCGAGAACCGATCTATAAAAGTGTTCGTGGTCGCGGCGCTGGAAGCTTAAAACGCGCACACGAGCGAGGAGAGCACCGCTTTACAGCTGGGTTGACGTCGTCGCTTCCTCTGGCCTGGCTCTGTTTTTATCGGGACCTGCTCGAGCGAGCAAAACAAACCGGTCAGCTGACCTCTGACGTCACGCGCCTCCCTCCTCTCCGTCACATTGGATTTATAAAAGCGCAGCAGTTCTTCGGTGACGTTAAATAAACACGTCCAGGCCGCGGTTCAGCTTATAGGGCATCGGTCAACGTGTTTGAGCTTTTCATTCTTAGCATATACAAAAGAAAGAATGTTTTCACAGTTGAAATGTTCAGGATCGTTTTCGATTTTTACAGTTTAAAAAGACCCAGCTAATAATAAACAATAGTGACGGGGAGATTATGTCAAGCCTGTGTTTGTGTAAGAGTTTTAATAATAATAGTGACACAATAATATGTATATCATAAACTAACACTGCAAAAGTCCCAATAGTTTTTAACGCTTCACTTCAAAGTTACCGATTTGTAGTTTTGTGTTCTTTCTACTCTATGAAACGTCTTTGTCAGTATTACTCTGTTTAGTTGCTCCTGCTGATGCAGTGATTTAGATTTTGTATTACCTGTGATCACGTTTGCATCCTGATCACGCAGTGATCTTTAGTTTGTGAAAATGATCTCATCACTTGTTACGTCCTTGTTTGTTTGGTTCTACTGTACCTGTAGAAAGGTACATATATAGAGAGAGAGGTAGAAGCACAACTGCGAGAAAGAGAAGACACAAAGTTAACGCAGATGTGTCATGTAAGAGAAAGAGTGGAACTATACAGTTTTAAGCCTAGTCTTGATGGTGTATGCTTCCAGAACGAGGTTAATAGGTTGATAATTTAGCTAATCTGAAACAAAAACAAACTACTAACTAAAACTTAACATGTAATTAACTGACTTGATGATTTTAATTCAGATTTCTGGACCATATATCAAACACACATGGCAATGACAACAGAAAAAAACACGTCAAACATACTTTCTCACATGTTTTACTGTCCCCCCTGGGGAAGTGAGCAGCACAGTGCATTTAATGTTATGTGAACATCAGTTCGTTGAACTGCTACCAGACATTGAGTATGATGTGACACAGGCAGTGGGGCAGAGGTGAAACACCTCTTTGGTATCTGGCAAACACCAGACACTGCTTATCAGCTGAAAGATACCTGCATTGCGTTAAAGGGACGCTTCTCGTGAGCAGGATCAGGGAGACTGATAAGAACTGAGGGATGCATGAATGCACCTAAATACAGAGAGATGATTTTAGAGAAGCTGCAAAGTTGTGCATGTAAAGACCCAAACCTATAATGTTGGCTAAATTATTTTCTACACAGTAAGAAAATATTCCCAAGGGCTTCTACCACTTAGGCAATGGAAATGTTATATAAAGCATATTAAAACATTGTATGAATAAATGCATCAGTATCAGTATGGATTTGTACAAACACAGCAGGCCTGGTGGGCAGCCACCATTAGTCTGCTGAAGGTTTTTTCTATATATTTTCTATATTTTCCCCTGGCTTTGTTCAAATTCACAACCAGCTTCAGTTTTTTGACTGTTTATGTTTTAGTATGTTAGTATCGAATTGCTCTGGTCATGAGGTTCGCCTGGAAAGACTACGCATTTGTTTGTTGGTCTGAGATTTGTCAGTTTATTGTACTTGTTTTGTTGGGTGAATTTGTTTGTTCCTGTCTTAGGGGCATATTGATTTTTGTTGTTTTCAGTCATTGTTGGATTTTCTGCATGTGCAGTCGCTTTAAGTTATTACATTTAGGTTTAGAGCATCTACTTTTGCCTTGCAGTTATTTGCAGTTCTTCAGTTTAAGTAGCATCTTATTTTCACTACATGTTGTCTTGTTTCAAAGTAGAAAAATACAACAGGATCTGAAAAAACTCCAGACCCTTGGGGAAGTTTATACCATGTGCTAAAATTGTCAAAAAGTTAAATGGCTGAAAATGGCAAGAGGGATTTTTTTTTCCCTCTCAGCCTTTATCTGCTGCTCAGGTTGGATTTACTTTATAAATTGTTCTTTTAAATTAATCTGTTATACAAAGATGTCCTACAAATTACATTGCCATGTGTGTTGAGATCATTTTTGCTGCTATTGTATATTAAGCAAACAGTTGAATTGAATTGTGAAAATGATACTGATCAGCAAAAATTTACATTTTATTCTTTTCAAATAAAGATTACACATTATGTAAACAAAGAATACAAGAATTAAGAAATACTTACCTTGAGCAGTGCCTTTGACTTTAAAGGAAAGCACATGAAGTAGGTAAAACATTAAAAAGTACTTAGTTCTGTAATAAAAATCATTTTGGTTCATTGCAATTATAAATAAGCATTTGCTGTGGAAGGAAACCACTGCTGCTTAAGAATCTTGACTATATTTGAACAGAATAAGAGATGAGATGCAGTTTATAGTTTGAATGTGTCATTTACAACAAACAGTATAGGTGCACAGAAAGAAAATGTTAGAATGGGTTTTAACTGTTCTGTAAAAACATTCAGCAAATACTCAAGCATAACTACATCGTGCAACAACTTCAGAGTTGATTTCGTCGTTTTTTTTTTAAATAAAGGCAGAAGATGATTTCTTACTTTTTATTTTTGTCCAGCAGATGGCAAACTTTGATCACCTGTTGCTGCTCATCTGTGAACAGAGCTGGTTTGGAGCTGAAGGCAAGGCCACGCTCACTGATTCTCTGCTTAGTCTGTATCGAAGAACAAGGGCTTACGATGCGAGAGATATGCAATGCATTGGTTTTATTGATGAAAAAAGTTGACAAAACTGTGTCACACACATGTGCATGCGTTTGTATCAGCCCACATACACAGTGAACACATTCAAGTGGGACATTGTATTATATGTCTTTTCCAGTTCTTTCTGTAGAATTGTGTGTTTGCTTATTCACTGCCTCCCCAGTGCCTTATATTTTTAGGTCAGCCATGCTGTGAGGCCTTCCCTGCAGACTTCCCCCCCAACTGGTGTTCAGTCAGGTGTGTCTGTAGGCAGGAAGCATTTTGAATTTTATATTTTGAGAGTCAGGACCTTCTACTCAACTCCTGTTTTGCGGCACAGCTTGAAAAGCGTAAACCTCGGTTTTGGCTATATTATTAGAAGCCACTTGGGAAGGCATTATGTCAATGACTGTCCTTGTAATGAGAGAAACAACAATATTGTCGATGTGTTGTGTGTTTCGTCATGTTGATAAATACATTTAGGTTTTTTTAAAGCATTGAGCACATGGTTCGACACATTTGTGTATGTGTGTGCACCCACACAAACACAGCTGTGTACAAATCATCTACCCGCTCTCCAGTCTCAGAGAACAACTGTAGATGCTGATAGACACACAAAAGTGCTCAGTGTCTGAGTCAGAGGACACCACCTCTCTTGGATCAAATATTTGCTGTCAATATTTGGACCCTGTGTTTGCCCCCTGCAGTGTGCTCCTGTCTGCTCCCTCCACTCATTAGGTGGTGGTGTTGTTGAGATCTCATGGTTCTCATCAGGAGGCTCCAGAAGTGCGGGAGCGGCCTCAATAAGCTGGAGTGCTAAATCCATGTGATATGAAATGTTGACACTGTTATAGTGTGTATATGTTGTAGGGAGAAATAATGCTGGTGTGGTCGATAACAAGACCATGTGAGCGAGGTCAAAGGCTCAGCTTGAATTAGTGTGTGAATGTGTGCTTGTCTGTCTGTACGTGCAGGGACTGTGATTCACTTTTTACAGGAAAAATCATTGTTATGACTTTTAAAAACACAATTATACACAACGTAGGTTTTTGTTGGGTTTTTTTTTTGACCATACAAGAGTTTCTCTGCCACAGCCTGTGTGGCTATATGCTAACTACCACTGGGGGGCAGTGAAGTAAAATCATATTTACCTGATGGTCCTGTCTTTTTTGCACAATGTGTCAAATATACAGTAACATGTTTCTGACTAATACCTACTACATTGGTAAAACATCTGTGCTTGTTTCAACTGTGGTATATGAGGTAAATTGTAATGTAGGATATAAGTAACTGTAACGTTTATGGGTAGGGTGGGGGTAACACCATTTAAATGACAAACATATTGTAGGTGCATTACCAGTCATAATTTCTTTCCTTCTCGGACAAATTGTTCTGAAATAACCTAAGGTTGCATTTGGGGTCATTGTTCTGTGCGAAAGCAAACAATGGTACAATATAAAATACACATTCTGGTTAAATGGGCCGTCAGCTTAGATGAAGTCACTGCCAGTGTAACCTGCAGAGCACCCCCAAACCATCACACCTCCTCCTCCATGCTTCTCAGTGGGAACCACACATACAGGAACTGTCCACTACTACGACAGCAACAATGAAATCACTCCGCATACGCTTTGAGTTTACCCACAACAGACAAATACTGTTCAGCTGAATAACGTTGGGTCCGTGATGGTGAACACACAGAAGAAATGTGTTCAGTAGTTAATATACTGTAACTGTGGCCCTTGAGTCATCAGTAGACGTTCTGTGTGCTTTTCATATTCAGACGATAATAAAATGTGTTCTAAAAATTCTGACCTTTTTTCAACCACTATCCTGTATCCATATGATTATTTTTCACCAGTTTGAATGGTAACCCCCCCAGTGATTGCAGTGATTTTGCAACTACAGTAACAAGCAGTTCTGTCGGGCTGAATGCTTTTTTGGAAAACCCATTTTTTGGCTTTTATGTCTGGGCAGGGTTGATCAGTGGATAGGAGCAGAGGTTGGGTTTGGAAGTGGCACATAATTGTTTCTGTTTTGGTGATTTAGGTTTCTTCAAGAGATTGTAAGGTGGTGATATTTTAAAATTCACATTTTACACCACAGAATAATCTTGATCAATTCTGTCCAGAAATAAAAACGAAATGCATTAAATAGTGCATTTAGAGACAAAGGAGGAGGCAAGATCAGACTCTGTATTAAACATTGTTTATACCTCCATACTACACTTATTTATACTTATTAACGCTTAGTAACACTTGTATGATGGTTTGCCTGTATCACTCTGCAAAGATACCACCACATAGTTTGTATCAGGATTTTGGTGGGAAGGTGTAATTTGTTAGATTTGAGGCAAATGAAAATTGAACAGAACTAGGGAGGTGCTCATTACTTGTTTCAAATGATTTCAGGCACCCTACAACCTTCAGTCCCACAGGACCCAAGAGCAACTGCAAAAGTTCTTCATTGTGATACAAGTACATGTACAGTACGTCAGTTAAAATATACAGCGATACAATTAGCCATTGCTAATCCATAATGGTCTGTATTTCTTCACAGCACGTTTTTCATAGTGACCTACTGCCTAAAATATTATATGTGTCTTTGTAGAGTGCTGTGTGAAGCAGTCTCCCCAACAGGAAACACTCAGGATTGTGGCCTTTTCTGGATTACATTGGTTGCGCTGTTGCCAAGACAACAGCAATTAGAAAAGACTAGGTTACCAAGCAGAGAGTGGTTATGTTTCCGTAGCCACCAAGGTCAGAGACAAGTCTAGGTTTACCTGATTCTAAGGAATAAGACAGATAAATCATATTTGTTATTCTATTCCTGAGAGGCACCGAGTTCATGTAGTTCTCAGTAACCGGAGTAACAAGACATCTGTGGGGAAACATTTCCATCCCCAGTAATGTGGACACGCAGAGAGTTAAGACACTTCCGGCAGAATTCACGGCACAAATTTGGCTTGAAACAAGCACTAAATCCTAACAACACAGTCCTGCACATTTTCTATAGGCAGCTTGGTTGCAGCAGAGAGGACAACGGATAATTTGTCCTGCTGTATGGAGTCCTGGCTCCGCCCGCTGTGTGCGCTTCCTGTAATTAGTTGATTATCACAGCATGTTGTCACACACAGGGTTACACAAACACACTATAATGACAATGACACAACATGGCCTCCTTAAGCCTTATCTACAAGATAGTATTTACTGCACTAACACAGCTGCACAATACCTCTCCTAACTGCACTCACTATCACCAATGCTCTTTTCTCTCCATCGTTTTTTTTTTTTTTAATCTTTGAGTTCCTCCTTTCATTGCCTGTTTTAAAGCCCTATTAGTCTGGCTCTAACACACACACACGCGCGCGCTGCCCATGTCCACTGCAGTGTGTAACCAGAGGCTAGGAGAACACTTAATCCCACAGCACCTGCTTTTCATACTGCCATGACCTCTCTGCAGCTGCCCGGAGCTGCCTGGTTGTGCTCCTTTTGCCTTTACGTCTGTTTATTATACATGTGTGCATGTTCATGCATTGGTGACTTTGCATTCGTGTGAGGAGTGAGGGTGTTAGTCAATCTGCATATTTGCAGATTTGTTTATATATCTGTGTTCTCATGTTAATGTTCATTCTGCACAACAGATGGGCGTGATATAAAATAACAACATTATGATCCTATACACTGTGAACAGAACAGACTGCAGACATCAGTAAGCTATTTAAATATATGATGACACTGTGTCATCTTCTCTGTTTGCTGTAAACTTGAAGTGGCAGCTCAGGCTACTATATACAGGCAACACAACTTCATCAAGCTTTCCCACTCCTATGTGCTCACACAAACGGAGCACAGGGTACATGAATACATTTTCTCCAGTGAGTAGGAGAACATACACAGGTCAATCCTAGAGTTTTTTTACCGCAGTATTCTTATATAAAATCTTATAAGCTCAGTACTATTCAAACACTTTTATTGACATAAAATATATACAAACTGTAAAATGCCAAAGTCTAAAAACAATGTCACATAAAATGTCCTCAAAAAAGAAAGTTTGTTTGAAGACTGGTCACAGACCAACTGGGTAAACATTTCTGAGCTTTTGGTGAATAGTCTAAAAAAACAAACAAAAAAAACACCTTTGGTTCCTTCAAAGAGGTCCAGCTACCTATGGCTCCCACCTCCGTTGCACATCAATCACTCTCTCTACATCTCCATTTACACTTATTCCAGCCTCTCTTCCCTACAGGCCTCCTTTGTTCACAGAGGAAAGGAGAATGAAGAAGTGAAAGCAAAAAGCAGAATGGCTGCCTCCACGCAGAGGGGAAAGGAGGGGTGGGGATGGAGTGACTACTGCATGACGGAAGGGAGAGGAACACTGGTTTCCATCAGGGGGAGGCGAACACAAAGAGAGGACTGCTGATTTCTCTAGGAGGAGAGTGCAACCAACAGAACAAGTGGTTTTTTGCTTCCTGATGGAGGATATGTTTGTTGTACTGTCATCAGTAGCTGCTAACAGACGCCCTGCAGTTTGTTGAGTGAGTCCACAGGCTCCAACTTTAGTTTGTTGCAAACATACGCATGAGTTGTTCATGCACAGACGTGTCTCATGTGGAAGTTGACCACATACTCTGCGTTGGTGCGCTGCACAGAGATGGCAAAGGGCTCGAAGGGGTGAAAGGTGAAGGCAACCAGGCGACGCACCGCATGATTCACTGGCCGCCCCAGCAGGCCTGCCTGGATCTTAAACTTTAGCAGCCCAGAGTCCCGCGCATAAAACCTGGAGGGTATAAGATGAGCAGAGATCAGCTGAGACATAGCTCATGCAACAATACACTGATCAAACTGGTGGTTTTATTAAACAAGAATCAGTCTGGGAAAAATGTGAGCATTTGTCCTTTTGGCGTCATTCACTGATCGTTTGCTGAGATTAACTCTGATGGAGTCTGCACCTGATGGGGTGGTCTCCACAGGTCTTGGGCCTCTCCATTACCGACACCCACTTGTCGTCGTAGCTAAAGAGGGAGAGGTCGAGGTAAGGGCTGCTGCTGTAGGACTGGGCACTGATGGGAAGCTGACCCAGCAGCCGACGCACCGCCTCAGTGTGACCACCATATTTGGCATTCACAATAGTGTCTTTAAATCTAGGACAAAGGGGAACAAGTAGTTATCACTAACAGCAATTTGTATTCAATATGAAAATAAACAAGAATTTATATTCCTGAATGGTCTCAAGAGGCTAAGCCAAAGTAATCGCTTACCGTAGGCAGGAGTCGTAAGAGCTAAACCTTCATTTATTTTCAAATTATTGTTCATACAATTTACTCAAAAGCTCTTCTGTGAGACACTCCTTTCTAAATTAAAAGTCATACTTCTCCATATTTCCTTCATTCTGCAATACCTCAGCGGTATCACTTCTCAATTCCATCTTTGCTTCAGTCTGTATTTTCCTGATCTCCCACGTGTTTCTCTTCGCTTCACTGTTAAGACGGTTGTAAGTGGCACAAATCTGGTTTGCTGAATGTGCTCGCCAACTTTCAGTGTCTCCTCATCTTCTTCTCATCAGTTTGCGCCACTTTAAAATCCAATTTTTTAGTTTTTCTTGCCCCTCACCCAAACTTTCCTTTATCTTCTTCCTCCTTCCTCAGTCGTTTTCTTTCTCTTCGCTTAGGATTTTGTCTCCTTGTCTGTGAGTCGAACAGTCAAATTCGATCACAGAAGCTCCAGCCGCACTGACTGTCCTAATGTCTTGCTTCTGTCTACAGTTTAAGTCGTAAAACTCCCTCCTCCTCCGCCTCGGGGCCAGAGCTGCAGATCTACTTTCATGGCTAGCCACCATGTTTAAATCCTCCCTGACATTTAGCTACACAGTACCAGGTTGAGTTTTTTCCCTTTCATTCAGAAACCAATGCCTGACTTTTGACACAGTCACATTCTAAGTGAAAATACAGTAGAAACGGTGCCTCTCTAGTCTTTCTCCTTACAGTACCTTCTCTGGACCTGCCGTGCGTAGTTGTTGGATGAAGCAGAGCAGGGGAACTGGACGGCCTGACTGTGCAGCGTAGCATTTCTGAACAGGTCGCAAAAATTCTCAAACAGTTCCAGCAGCTGATCGGAGGTGTTCTCAAAGACAGCCAGCACCTCTGTAGACACCATGTTGTAGACGACAAAAAACGAAGGCTGCCAGAAGAAAATGGGATTGTGAGGTGAAGAGCTTAAGACAAAAAAAAAAAGGACTAAACATCCTGTGTGGTATATGCAATGTTATTGTGGGTAGGCAAGTGTTTAAGTATACACATGTTTCATGCAAATCACAGGGATTTGATTTGTTTATATTAATATAACACCATCCCAATAAAATGGTGTGTAGAGCATCATGACGAGTTGCCATCACAGGGTAATGACTTCTCTTATTTATTAAGGTATCTACCGGTTACCATAAGGGTAAATCCAATAAAGGCCCAGTAGAAACTGGGTGATTCAGCAAGATCATAACCATAAAGAGGCAACAACTAATTTCAAAGGCTTTCTTGAACCCAAACATTATGAAGATTACAGCCACACCCTTACTCTTTGCCCCTCCCACCCCGGTTTTGCAGCTACGTGATGCATATTTGCATAAAGAAAGTGCTTGCTTAAGTTTATTGATGTCAAAGGTAACATGTTTTCCAAACATATTAGAGCTGTTGCCATTATTACTGAACAAGGACATCATAGAGCAAGGATTTTAGTGATCATTCATTAGAGCTATTTGTTATCAAAATTAATGAGACTCAGGACTGAAGAGAATTTGTAGTTGAAGTGTGTCCGTGGATACCTGGAAGAGGAATCTCTGTTATACAAAACAAACAACAAAAGACACAGGAGATGCGGGCCAAAGCAACTAAAAGGAGAGAGGGAGGAATTCAGGTGTGTGTGCGTACACGTTCGTACCTGTGAGGGGTCAGTGACTCGGAGTGTGACCACGTCTTCGCTGGTGTATTTAATGAAGAGGTGATGCTCATCTAGCAGTTGCATCTTCCACATCCTCAACCTTCTTAGCTGGTCAAAAAAATGGAAGAACCTGGAAACAGAATATTAAATATGTAATTATAAGTAAGAGCTAAATTACACAAATCTCTAAATAAATATCTAGCATTAGTGCATCAGGGAAAATCTGTTTTTTGGGTTCGTTTTGGGTTTTCTGATATTTACATAAAATAGAATTGTGCCAAAAAATTCAGTTTTACACATACATTTGTAACTTTCATCTATAAGACAGATGCATATGGAAATTTTAAATCTTCTTCCTTGGAAGCAAATATGCTTTCACATCACTGTAAAAACTATTTCTTATGGGATGACAAGAATCTCACCGCAGCTAACGTGATGAAAAGCATACTTTGTTTTCCCACAATAGACAGAGCATGGATGCAACACTGAGCTTTTTTTCTGTTTCATAAGCACAAATGCATTTGCAATATGGCTGCAGCTGACCACTTCCTAGGGCATATACGGTACAAACAGACTAGTTCAGCTTGTTGTGTTTCAGATCAATCCGACAACATTCTAAAAGTTCTTTTACACCAAATCACAGAGTTGATAGAGCCGATCCCAGCTATCATGAAAACCTTGTACTCTAGTCCATTTACCAGACCATCACAACACTGACATATTTACATTCACAGCTAGGGGCAATTTAGAGTTACCAGTTAATCTATCTTCATCCTATATCTGATGAAATGAAACCTCTGATGTGAAAGTTGTCTTAAAAGCTAAATGATGACTTAAACTGACCTCGACTCTCACTTTGTGTAACTTGAATTATTCTTCATAATGTACTTGAAATAATTGTGTAAGTGAGAGATTAAGGTAAGAGAGCAATAACAAAAATAGACTGAAAAAGCACTCAGAGGCCACACCTCCTCTTGGCAGTGGCACTGCCATCCTGTTCAGCTCTCCTCCAGAGGTAGACTAGCAGCCTGTGCTTGAGAGAGTTGATAGTTTTATCAGTATACAGACGAGGGTAGCCAGGTTGGCTTTCAGCCTGAGCCTCCGTATAAACAGCCGAGAGAGTCAAAAGGTCGTCCTCATAACAGAACCGCCCAATAGTCCTCACATCCAAAAAGGTTCCCTCTGGAGTGACCTGGTTGTTGAGGAGAGTGGGGTGAAAATTGTAAATTCTTCACACACTAAGTGATTTCATGTGGGTTTGCAGTTTAAAGCAACATTAAATAATTTTGTGCTCACCTGAAATACGTGTATGGTCTGCTGCTGCACTGACAGCACAGCCAGAATATTTCTGTAGAGGTAGAGGCCCTGGTTGTGGGACAAGATGATCTTGTCACACTTAAAGGACCTGGTATCACACAGCTTGCCGGTGTGGAGATCAATAATGTGGAGGGAGTAGTCTTCTAAAGGAGACCGAGGATTAGGAGTCACAGACTCATTGTTACGGTACACCTAGTGGGAGATTAAATATAGATGCCAAATGGTCAAACTATGTGGTTCAATTTGCATTTTCCAGTTCAAATTTGTGAGAACTTGTCGTTACCTCAAAAAAGTATGGTGGCGGCTCCTCAGGGACATACACGGCTGACCCGACAATGACGTAGCGACAGTCATCTGTGAAGAGGCTGCACTCCCGATTGAGATGTTCTCCATTTGAGGCCACATTAGTAACATGAAGTAAGGAGAAGAAGCGTTCAAAGAGGCGTCCTCGGATGTTTAGGGAGCGCTGGTCGTTGGCTGTTAGAAGAGTCTCTCCCTCCTGACCTCTTAACAGGTCCTGAGCTGCCTGACAGCCTTGGTATTCATATATCTATAGAAGGAAAAAGAAGAGGAACAGAAACATCAGTTTAAATTTTCCACTAAGATGTTTTTGTCTCAGGTAATGTGGTAGTTAGATGTAGTTAGATTAGCTTAGATACCGTGCTAAAGATAATGAGAAATACAAGTTAACAGTTAGGCTTCTTTCTAGCACCTCCAGTGATGTTTGGTCGGATGAGAAGGCAATAAAGCAGCGTCCATCAGGGGAAAATTTCCTTAGGAAACAAGGAGGCTTCTCTACGTTGACCACGGTGAAGTTGGGAAACAGGTTCTGGTGGAAGCAGCGCACCCTGTACCAGTGAGCCCCAGGCTGGCCTGAGCATATCCTGCGCCTCTCTAGTCGATGAACCACGTTTTGATTTTGGATCCGTCTGGGCTTCAGGGTTGGGGTGTCATCCATCACTGTTATTAGAGAATAACCTTAAACCTCTCCTGAGTAGGTAGTTGGACAGGTTGTCATCAAGACTACATCACACACAGTCCTGCTACCTGTGATTACAAAGGAAATAAAGAGAGGAACAGATGAGAACTCTGGTGTCTATGCAATTCAAAATTCAGTCAATCCAAGCCCAAATCTCAAAATATTGCTACATTAGTTGTGAGATTAATACTACAAATAAAGACGATAAAAAGAAGATTCAGTTTCCAGTTATCAAATAATGATGTAACAGCTTAAAAAGAGGAATTAATGAAATAATAGTAAAAGTTTGCAGCGTTGGAGCACTTTTAAGAACTGCCTGAGAAGTTCTATGAGACTCATATGTACAGGGGAAGTAATCAGATTTAATAATCGGGAACAAAAGCCGACCGCAACAGGAACTTGGGTGGATTTATGAGGAGTAGGAGAAACACGAACCGCACATCGCTGGAGCCCATCACCATCCAGATGCCCGAGCCCGTTTCCTAGCGGTGCTAGGATAAATCTCACGACCTGCTCTGAAACGTGTACAGTGCCACTAGTTAACCCCACCCGAGACGAGCTAGACCACAATGAACTAGTACTCACTTTTTCGACTTCAAAGGGCAACTATCACACCATCAAGAGCTGTCTGGTTCCTTCAACCTTCACCTTCCAGGTGGTCGTGTTAGCCACACCACTTCAAGTTTGACTGACGAGCTCGTCGCCAGTTAGCTGCCGGGCTGCTAGCTTGTAGCTTTCGTTTCTCGGCTAGTGTCCAGCTTCGTCAGTTTCGTGAAGTGTAGCTGTAATCCACTACATCTCTGTCCAAGAGCAGCTATGTTTGCTGTCGCTGAGGCTGTATTGACATTACAGCGGAACAAAACAAGTGTCACACGTTACGTATTCCGCGTTGGTCACCACAGTTTCCCTCCGAAACTCCAGGGGGCGCCGCACGAATTAAACAGGGCCACAAATGCTAATAGTGAGACGCTACATTTCGAGCTCTAACGCTGTTTTCACAAACGTATCACTAAGATTCGTCAAGCGAACGCGATGTCTGGCCGTTTGTTTGTTTGTTTGGGGGAACTAAGAAAGATGAGAATGTAAAATTAGCGGATCGTCTGTTGAACTGTGGTCGGGACAACCGGGGCGCGCGACACGCACACAATGTGACGTAACGTGAATGCACGCGCAGACCTGGGGTAGCGCGCAGCTGATGACAGACCAGCGTGTAAACAGTTGACGTTGCAGGTGACGAGGCTACAATAAGACACCGCAACGTGCAAAATTCGTCATGATCAGACTTGTAATGGCTTCAAATGAACAAATAAGTGTTACAGTATAATGCAGTACTTATGTTCCACGGGTATGGAAATAAAAGTAACAATACTGTTTTCAAACTGAATTTATTTTCTACAAATAAACCGCATGGGGATCACTGTGTTTTTTTTACTGAATATATTTTAGTTTTAATTGCAGTCAGTTGCATTTTGAGGAAGTCTTCTGGTGGCCACACATGAGCCCAACGCACACCTGCTGATTTCATTCAAGTGCCAATTTGGAGATCGGTTGGAGGGTTTGCAGGTGAGCAGCACCAGTGCCATAGCAAACTTTGCACATTTTAATTGCTTTAACTGCATTTGCAGTGAAAAAACAAGTCCACGGCCACTGTACTTACAGTGTATATAACCGCCTTGTTTGTTTACCCTGTTGTATTTAATTGATTTGTTTGTAACTACAGGTAGCCGACGTGAACCCAAGGTGACCTGTGTTTTACTCTCCATTATGACAGATAATTAAATTATGATTATCTTCTCTCTCATGAGCCATGTTCTTACAGACTGAGAACAGCGCTAGAAAAAGAAAAAGAAAAATGCTAACAGTACATTGGTCTTGGAAGACTGCTAATGGTTCTTTGTGCAATTATCCCTGACCAAAGAGTCCCGTTTAAATGTAGTAATTTTCCATAAAAGCACATATAGTGGGCATAAAAGGCCAGTTTGAAAAGAAAAATGAAGAAATGAATGGAGGAAAGGATGTGAAATTATCCACTTTAAAATCTAATGGCATTTTCCTTTTCAGCTATGTCTGATTAAACCTGTGCTTCAATATGTAGTTGCATGTATGTGTGGGTAATGTTTGTGTGCATGGGTGCACACGTTTCAGCTGCGCTTGTGTTCTTGTGTTGAGCTTGCGAGTGTGTGTGTGTGTGTGTGTGTGTGTGTGTGTGCACATTGGGGTGTTCTGTGTGCTACAACAATAACCACACAGGAGTAGTTTAAAATAGAAACTATGTACCATCCTCTGCTTGTTCTTCTGTTGTGTTCCCTCTAATAAACCGCTCACTACACAGGACCCTCGCCTCAGCTTTTAGCATCGGCCCATGAAATGGAGGTGAACAGATGGAGGGTCTACATTTGAGTGTTTTTATACACTTTTTAGCCTCTCTGTCAGAAGACACAATGCTTATTTAAGGTAATTTTTCATCTTCCTAGGCTTTTTGCAGCAGAAAGTGGACGGTGTCTTTTCATGGGGCCCTTGTTCACATCTCTTTCTCTGGGTGAAACGCAACAGAAATGTAGCTCTTAGCTGTGTGTCTTTGGCCTTAAATGGAGTTACTCGGAAACTTCAAATTGTTTCTCTTTCCAGCGGTCACAGGAAATATGGAACTGTAAAGAAATGTCATCAGTGTGAGCAAGTCTTACGGTGCTTGCAGGGTTTGAGAAAATGTAAGAAAGAGACAGCGAAAGGAAGAGAAGGGCTCTCTAACGCTCTGTTTGGGTACAGTACATAATGGAGATGAGCCGAGTGCAAAGTCTGCAGTTATTATCATCATTATAACAAACAGAAATTTCTAAAAGAGCATTTGCATTAAAGGACAACTGGATGAAAACTATAGAGCATGTTCATTGACTTGATACAACTCCTATATAAAAGGCACTTAGAAAAGGTTATTCAAAGCATAGGGAGCAAATAGAAATACACAGTTTCACCGTTTCCTCTATCTTTTTTCTTCAGACACTTCTATTTGGCATTTAACAAAAGCTTTTAACTTTTCAATCCAGCCTAATTTTAGAGCACAATACATCATTTTAACACTGTAACTTTGCAGTCCTTATGCAGCTGAACTTTTCATGTCTTTTGTGACAGTGGATGCTTTCTGCTGTTTTTTGGTTGTTTTTTTCCTGAAAAATTACAGTGATCACAGATGCATTATGGCAGTTTGCCACGTTGTCCTGAGCACTGCAAACTGTGAACCGCCACACTGGTAAGAGAGGTGGACACGGGAAGGGATGACAGGGAGGTTTTGTCCAGCTCCTGCATGGGTGGATTAATGAATGCACCACGCTCATAAAGGCCTGGAGGGGTCAGAGGCCCTTTGGTCGCCATTTCTGGTGTTATTATTTCTCCTTACACAGTCAGTGCTTTGTCTATTTGTGCCAAGAAATTCAGCCTTAGATGTTTTTTTGAAAGATGTGTAATAATGTGTTTATGTCTTAGTAACATGCAAGTTTGTACATACATTTACCACAGCACATAAACCTCTGCTGTTTAAGCGTCTTATATTTTTTTGTTTCCTTGTCTATGTGTAACAAGATGTTACACAAATATGTTTGGGTAGTAAAACTGAACATGTTCACGTGTTTTTTTACTGTGGTTGTTGAGGTGTAACTCATACGTAGATGTTTACACTTACTATCAGTATGTGTAGTTATTGTTATTCATATGTTTATGAAGTAGGCCTCGAATAATTAGGCCTTTAACATCTCACTTTAAAACACTGAAAAATATCCAGTATAATATGTATATATATGTATAATTCTCCACCCATGATCTCTGTCTGCAGGTGTTTTTATGAAAAAATGATTTAAGTGCCTGTGATAAAGGACACACTTTCTGTCGCTCCAACCAATTTCTGCCAGCAGCGATTTAAATATATGTATCTCATGAGCAGACGTTTGCCGCAACACAGAATATATTAACCCTCAGACAGTGAGGAGGCACAGGCCATGTGTGACAAGAACATGAATGAGAAACAACTGCTGTTACTTTTATTTTATGGAAATGTATTTGTTTTTCATTGAGCCCACCCACACACAGCACATTTCATTAAGACATGCACAAGCAAGGTTCATAGGTTAAATATATACACAGGGGCACCGCAAGCACACACTGCGCTGTGCTACTGTTTGTCTCCATCCTTCTTCAACTCAACGTGAATAATTTGGTCAAGAGATCAAACCTTAAATGCCACTCGAAGAGGTAAGTCCACTGATGATTTGTTGCAAACCATCAAACTGTAAAATACGCTTTTTTTTTAAAGCACCAATCATTTTCCCATGAAAAGCACGGTTCCCTATTATTCATGAACATGTTCTCAAAGCTTCTGTTTTTTATTTTCTGTTAAACTAACTCCTTGGCCTTGAGAAGCCATATTCTGGTTCTTGTGTGTAATTGGTTATAAAGGAACCCTCCTGTTAAATGTTCCACATTTTCAATTTCAATTTTCTTCAAGTGAGGCATAATTTTAGACACGAGTTACCAAGGGGGGAAGAAGGGAACAGCCGCAGTACTGTATCTGTTTGTCACTGTGAGTGCGTGTTGTTGTGCGTGTTTTCGCATTTGCGTGTGTGTGCGTGCTTATGCAATGTGGACATTATCACTTGTCCATTTCTGCCTGTTGATCACTGCAAACAACAGAAATCAGTCATTTTACAATTACAGCTCTAATTCGGCGTTTTACTCCGAGAGACAGCCGTTCCAGTTTTCCTGCTATTGACCACACGCTGCGCTTCCCATTCAGCCGTGGTGTTTATGAGTGTATTTAGGTGCGTGTGTCCAACAGTTGCAGAACACAGACCAAGCATCAGACATTAGGAGAGTATTGATGATGAACAGGACATGGTCAATTCTCTCCACAGGGTCAAACTTTCCCCTCACTCAGGTTATAGCAGCACAAGATGAGAAGTCAGGGAGACAATTATTTTGCCATTTTCCCCAAAGAAAAAGAGACCAAGCTCCAAGGAAGAGCTTAAAAAGAGGTCACCTGAACTTGCCTCACTACCCTCTCTTGTTCCCAATTCAGTCAGAGGCGAATGGCCCTGGTGGGGGACTGAGCGGCTGTACACATTACAGCCGAGTCTCAACAGCTAGAGCCGAAGCAGGCCTGTAATTTCTGCCATTTGAGAGTGTGAGCTGAAAAGCAGAGTGATGGCCACTTTTCTGTTATTATTCCTTTGGCAGAGTGCTGGCTGAAGGAAACAACCATGCTTTAAGAACATGCCCATCAGTCGCTGGCAGTATTTGGAAATGGTATTTGTAAAAGTAAGTCTGCCATGTTGCATCGTTAACTTTGAAAATCAAGTGCAGTTGCACATGCTACAATATATAATATCCCAACCTCATTCCATTCTTCCCCCAGCGTTATATGAAAGCAAGTGTGGACTCTGCTGCTCCACAGCAAAGCTTAGTGTTTCAATGCATGGCTCGTCTTTTAATGTCCCTCGTTATGGAAAAGTAAATGCAACACTTGCACATTAATTCGACTGAACCCAATATTCAACATATGCGCCATGAACAAACACCAGAAATATGTGTCCAAAAACAACAATGTAAACATTCATTAGTTTATATTCATGCTAATTGATTGTGGATGTTAATCATTATCTGTCAAAGATTATAAATTATAAAAACATGAAATGTCATAAATTACTGTACTTTAGCTACTGAAAGGCTTGTTTGATTGTTTAATCGTATTTCGTCTTCCAACAGGTACATTGATTAGTGTCTTTTGTGTTCCTGTCGTTTGATCGTGGCCACACTGCAGCCTATTCCAGCCAACGTGACAGAGACAAACTCATTTTCATGTATAGGCTGATAGATCTGAGATCTCAATAAAGGTGGTGGTTTTATTGTTGCGGTAAACAGGGGTTGGTGTGGGAACCCAACGCGGTCTGCACATCTACAGCATGTTTTAAGCACATTGTGTGTCACTGCGTGTTCTGACATGACCTCATGCCTCTGACCTTGACCTCTGCGCACCTGCTGGCGTTAATGTAGTAGCTCATTAGTGTGTACCCGTTTCAGAAAGGTTGAGGGCTTTCATCAAAAATTAACCTCAAAATGTATTTTCTACTGTTGGGGACAGGAAGGCACTTCCTGTGAAATGGCTTGGAGCTTGTTGCTACTGTATTTAATAAATAATATATCAGCGTACAGTTTATTGAATATTCAATACATACAAAACATTACTAGACTGACGAGGATCATTTCCTTTACAAATTGATGTTCTGCATCATGTTGTTAGTTATTACTGTTTGCATGGTTGACACTATTTAAAAAACTTGGGTTTTATTCGTTTTTATACCCATTTCTTGCAAAGAGTCTTGCAAAGTCTTGAGCCTCACACCTTAATTAAAAGCAATTTGTAAAATTACAATCACATCACCAGAGTGCTCCTTTTAAGAGGACTTGTGAGGTTGCAGGTGTTATCAGCCATGCTCATGAATAAAGAAATCCAATACAAGGTGATGTTTGTGTGAAACGGAATAGCCTTTGCATGTATTATTATAATCAAGTTCACTGTTAAGGCGAAAACTTGTTTAGAGAGGAGGCATAATATGAAAGGAAGGTGTGATTGTACAAGAGTTTATTTAATAAAAGCTTTAAGCGACAGACAGCGTAAACGTGTAAAAATGGAAATCCCGTCTTGAATTTTGGACCTCCTGTGGCGCTGCAGCAGTACGGCTCCTCTCTTTGTTTTTTCTCTTCCTCTTTTCCCGACATCATCATCATCTCTTTCCCTCCTCTCGTCTCTCTGTCACGCGCTCCCTCCTGTTTTCAGACCGGCTTCGTGTTAGCAGGTAAATGAGTTCTTAGAGAGCATTAACTAAGATCAGTGGAGGTTATCTGATCAGAGTGGGTCACATGGAACAAAGACCTCTCCTTTTCCTCCAGCCACCTGCACTGTCCACTACAACTGAGCTCGAAAGCCCAGTGTGTGTCTGTGTACCTGTATTTGTGCATGTGACTGAATGCTCATGTAAGTATGTTTATCTATGCATAACTCTATTTGTGTGTGTGTGGTCGTGGGGACGACAGATGCTCCTTCTCAGTGAACACAATGAATTACTTATAGGCCGTTAAGCCAAACACGGCAGACCTGGCCGCTGGTTTACCCAACACTGATAGGGCCATCTGCCGAGGACTCTGCCATCCCCGCTGCTCTTTACAGACACGTAACTAGACTCTTATCTGCCAGGGTGGGACCCCACTGCTGATTAAAAACATTAGGACTTCTATAATTGTTTGTGTGGATTTGTACATGGGCGTAAACATATGTTTTTCATATGCAGGCGCGTGCCTCCGTGCTTTCTTTCAATGAGAGTTGTTAGTGTGTGGGCTGAGAGTGGAATTAAATTTAAATATAGGTCTGTGCTTAGGAGGATGAGAATAAACACATGGATAGATACAGTTTACCTTTCCCAGATTGACACATATGACATATTATACATATACTGGCACACAGACAAGATGAAGAAGAGAGAATATGAAAGTAAGTATGTTTTATTATATTATTATTATACTAAATGGCATACAGTGCAAATGTTTTATAACATCACGTAAAGCTTCAATGAACAAAATACTAGAACATGTAACAGGTGTTACTTTTAACCAAGGTGCGTCTCCTGAGAATGATTGAGCTCTAAATGACTTCTGGTTTTACTCCTGCGTCTAGACTGAAGACTAGAATTTGTTTGAGTGTAATTCCACGTGAAGAGCAAGAGAGAACACAATCCAAGGCAATACACATAGTTAATACAGCAGGTCCCCCTGAGCGGGAATAAAGAGGCCACAGGATACAAACGCCTCGTCAGTGGAAGGATGGGAATTAGCAAATGAGAAAAGAGATGAGGCTCAAATATTTGGGGACAAAACTTGATGGACTGATGACATCGAGATGAACTTCAAAGAAAAACGGTGTGGAAGAAGAAAGAATCTACTCACAATCAAACCCTTTGTCGAAGTACAGTAGTGTCATTGTTTGGGTGAATGGCTGCCTCATGTGTACCTGTCATGAATTGAAAAGATAAGGCTTTCACATTGTTAATACACGTTTCTTAGAGAGAGAAAGCACCATTTTAACACCCAAGAGACGCTAATTCTTGAGATTTTGTATAGAATTTCATTTTAGCGAACCTGCAAAGGGTTAATGGAGACTATATTTGGAATTGTAATTAAGCCGGAGCTTTCAGTTTACCTTTCCTGAAGGATTTCTCTGTGTGGGTGTGCGTGTGTTTGTGTGTCTGGGAGCGGAGGTGTACAGTACGTACCTGACGGGGTTTGGTTTGTGCGTGCATGCGTGCGTTTTGGTTGCCATGCTTACAGGACCCTCTGTAAAACTGTGGAGACGGAATTATAGATCTGAAAGGTCTTGCTCTGTGCCGTTTGGACGCAGGCTAGTCCGTCTGTACTGTAGGTCCCTCCTCTACCCTGTTCATGAATATATAATCTGTCAAATCTCTCAACAAGTGTTGGTGATGTTTGTTTGTGTGTGTGGCACCTTTACATTCAGTGCTACATTTCCAAAATGCATTTGCTTTAAAAATTAAAAAGGGCATACTGCATTCTAAATATACAACCACTTATAAAATGTAGAATGGTCCCCTTTTAAAATTGACGCCGCATATTGCGATGTAATGGCAAAACCTTGTCATTTTGGTGAGTGTGTCTGTTTTTTTTTTCACATGAGAGCGTGCCGGTCCAGTTGTCCCAGTGGGCTTTTAAAACCATTAAACTAAACTACCAGTGCATTTTCATACAGGCTGTTTATCAGCCTCCCTCAGATAAGCTCCACATTGTTGCTGGATATGTAATGAAATTGAGCTGCACTGCTGCTTTCGGAGGCTATTTGAGACCAAACCTGTGTTCATCTGCCACTGTGTGTTTGTTACACTGCAGCTCTAGAAGTCAGCTGCTGTACTTTACTTAGCCCGGTAAAGGTGAGCAAAGCAGGACAACCACCAGCTGTGATCGAGAGCTCTGCAGAGGTTCCGTTTCTGCCTCTGGAACGACTGCGTGACAGTTGTGATTATAGTTCATATTCCTCAAGCGCTGCATTGTTTGCTAAGTTCAATATAACAGCAGGTCACAAAAAACATCAGAAAAAATGAAAGCTAAACTGAAACATTATCCAAATTCCCCCGTGGGAGACCATTAATCTCATACTTCATCTAACAAATGTCACATCATTTCTAGAGTCCTCGGATGAGAGTGTTGTAGATTTCTGCAGCAGTCATGCTGTGTGATATGAGAACATTGTGTTACATTTAATCTTACCAGTGTTTACATGTACAGTTGGCAATAATGTGTCTGCTCTTATTTGCATGCAGGAGACTGTCCCAGCTGTGAGGTCGGCAGGAGATGGGGGTTCGCCCCAGACAAGTCGCTAGTCCATCACAAGGCCACATGTCCAGAAAAGACGTCATGCGAACGAAGACTGTGATAATAATGAAGCTAAGACAATTAACCTTATTGTATCAATTAATAATTTCCTTGTCTCCTTTTTCCCATTTTGATGAGGAACAGTAATGTAGGGGAAATATGTTGTATTTTCCTCTTCTGAGAGTTGGAGGTGAAAGCTGACATCATTCTGAAGTCTTTCTGTTTTATATGAAGCTGCCTTCAGTTCACTTGAATTCTGCAAACAAGACTTTAGATTTAAGAGGTTGATTTCAGCATTTATGCTAAGCTCGGCTAACCGACGTATCTCGTCTCGAGCGTGTTTCGTTTAACATAAGGTAAAGCTGTCAGTGGGTTCAGCTGACCTGTAGTCAGTCCACAGATTGTAAATTTCTCACGTCTTTGTGTGACATCATGTTCACCTCGACACATGTCAAAAGTCCCATCGTATTAATAGACAGGCAGGCCGGAGCAGCAGGCCGTGATCAAATTAAATTGTCACTGGTGTAGTCGGGCTCATCAACCCCACTATTCGCTCTCCACACTACTGCAGTCTCACATGAAAGGAACCTGGCCTAGATATGTGTGAAAGAGAACACAGACAAACACAGGTGATGTTCAAGTTCTCACAAAGAATGGGAAAAAATACAAAACAAAACAGAAAAACGAAACAAATGTGTGTATGGAGACTCATTTTAGCTGCACGCGCACACACAGATAACAAAAACAAAAAAAAAAGCACTCAACAACACAATAGCATTTCCCACAATGGTTTCTGAGCTTGTGAAATTAGAAAGTACAATGATGCACACAGCACACAATGACCTTACAATATGTTCATTTGTGTCTGAAAATACACCTCTTTTCTTCTGTTTCTGCCATCTCTTCGCCAGGGAGACACACAGTGACACATTATGGGTAGCTGTCATCTACTGAGTGAGTAGGGTTCATGTAAAACCTAACATCAGTTTCTTTATTAGCCTCAGAAACCATTGTAGTGATGCTCTTTGCAGCTGTAGAACAACAAGGTGACAGTCTGTTCATTGTATCTTATCCAGTATGTGTTTACAGAGGCAACTCATTTCATGGAACGTGATGTGAACTCCACCAAAATCACAAATATCAACAACACGTTTTTCTCAATGCAGTTGTGATCTATTATGAGCACAGCCATTAAACGTACAGCGGGATGGTGGAAAACGTAACAGCAGCATTGTTTTAATATCTCATCTCAAACAAATGTTGTGAGGGTCACAGAGCTGTCATCGGGCAAAGACGTGGGGTCCGTCCAGGGTCAATATAACCTGGCTGTCACCAGTATATCACAGACAGGTAACCATTCACACTCATGGTCTATTTAGATTCCACAGTCAAACTTACTTTATGTCTTGGTGCTCTGGCAGGAAGCTGGAAGTCCTCAGACACTGGGCAAACATGCAAACTCCACACAGGAAGGCAGATCGTTTCATTTCATATATTTTTATGTTTAATGTATGCTGCACTAGCTTTAGGGGTTGAGGGTACGCTGGAGCCACCCACTCGTCTGTCATCTGGGTGGGAGGGTGCTGTTGCCTGGGATTGATTTCTGTGTGGAATTTGCATGAGTCTACTCCAGGTCCTCAAGCTTCCCTCAACCGTTTATATGGGGTCTCTAATATGTACACTAAGCATAGTGTAATACTACCCTTTCATATATAGGCTCAATTGAATCTGTAGAAGACACATTTGCAAAAGTTCTGCACCACATGGTTGAGTATAGAGCAGAACCATACCATGCAACTGCATCTGCTCAGATGCTTTCAGGAGATCTGGTGTAAACCCCTCCCTACAGGTGTTCTACAGCGTCTCCATGGGGGTGAGGTCCAGGCTCTGACTAAGATGCACCACAAGGCTAATTTTGTTTCTCCATGATGGAAAGCAGTTTTTATTCGTAACTGTGATGAAGGTCAGACACATTTCATTACCAATTCATGCACAGTGCCATTTCCATTTGACTAGACATTATGTATACAGGCTTTTTAAAACCTTGTCATATATATTAATGCAATTTGAATATAGCATTTCTCTGGAGCATTCAGCGCTATCTTCTATTTATTGGTCGTGTCGGGGGATATGCACAGTATTTGCTGTAGCTCATTCACTTGCAAAAAAGAAAAGGAGAGGTTGAAATGTGGCTCTTCATAATACTAAATAAATAAACAAATGATAAATAACTTCACATAAAACAAATTTAAAGCAAAGACCTCACATGTAGGTTGATGGCTGCATTCATAAATTCATAATTGGCCCTCAAGGCCGTGACACTCACACTATGAAGCAGCCTTGCATGTTATACCTGGCAGAAAGAATCATTAGTGGCCTTGTTTTCGAATAAGGATGATATTGGTACATTGGAGTGTTCAGAGAGAACACCTACATGTGTCCCTGATGAATCACCTGTAATGAAATTATAATATTTTATTATGTCAAAGGTGTGCATATACGTATAATTGAGATTTTCAAAGGCAAAATGTTGTATTCATTTATTAATTTAGAGAAATGGAGCATCAGCAGCATTTTAGTATTTTCAGGGTGAGGTCTAGCTGCATAGTTTCATGAAACACCGTGTGTCAGCTGATCACATTTGAAATCATAATTTTCCAAATAAAAAAGTTATTCAGTTATTCTAATGACCATAGAAAATATAATAAAAAATACAACGTGTCCACCAGTATGAAACATACACAGATATTGTGCTGCAGCTTGTTGCACTCAACTGTTTCTCAGTCTCCTCTTTTTACTCTGTTATAAATCAGACATCATCATTTGTGTCTTTTTAACCTCTGCGCTGGACATTATGAAAACATTGCAGGCGTATTATAATATCTATATTATGGGAAGGAATAAGTAATAATCTCAATTAAAAACAGTTTGACTGAAGCATAACGTCACCCACATAGCACTTTCCACAAAACCGTGTTTTTCATGCAGACCTAAACGACTCGATGTATTTTTTATGGCGAGGAAATAATGCCGATATAATTTCTCGTTTACTTCAAATCGAGTGGGGGGTCGGGGAGGTGACGTCAGGTCCCATCAGGCTGACAGACCTCCTATTGGACCAGTCGAGGCTTTTTAAAGGAGCAGGCAGTAGCGCACCGGAGGCTTGTCCTCCTCTTCAGCTCAGCTCTCCGCCTTTCTCTTTCTCCCAGCAGGGCAGCCGGACTGACAGCAGCCAGGTGAGCACGAACACTCCCAGCGTGTCGCGTTTCAGGGGACAAATCGAGCTAGAAAGAGTGGAGGGGATGAGGAGAAGGGTCGTGGGGACGGAGCTCACTGCTCCGACATTTGATGAGGTAGAGAGAGAAAGTAAAGATGGCAGTAGAAAAATCCGAACACCACTTAAAGAGTATTTGTGCGTGAAATGAAGCAGTGACTCATATTCCTGCCTGGTCCTCTGTGTTGTTTCTCGTGCTTTAGATGGAGATGAAGAGGAGGAGGAGGAGGAGGAGGAGGAGGCATCGCGCGCGGTTCCGACTGACCTGCAAGATATCAACAGGTACGTGAAACAACCGATCATCAAATAGTCTGCAAGTACGGGAATCTACGATTTCGAGTAGCGACCAGACGACCACCATCTCCAAACATCTAAAAAAGTGAGTGTCCGCCTGGTCTGGTCCCAGGGCGGGCGTAAAGCGGGCGCTGTGTGCTGAGCTGACCTCAAGCCATCGCTGCCTGATTAACAGTATTATATTAAGGAAACTTCTGTATGTCGGCTCCCTGCAGGCTCACGTCGTTAACTCTGTGGATTAGCTGCGTTTGGGTGAAACGACAACAACTCAATGCAAAAACCCTCCGACTGAATCAATAGTTGGCCTGTCTCCCTGCTGGTTGATGCTTGCTTCATGGGGTTGAAGTATAACTGGTCTTCTCTTAGAAATTAGAAGGTGGTTGAAGTGTGAGGCGATCCTGTAGCTGCAGCGGCAAATGAAGTGCTCCTGCAGGGCCCTCCTGTGCTGCCAAGTCTAACTGCAAATCATTTCCCATTTAAAGAATTAATGAATCTGTCTCGCGTGCGAGCTCCAGCAGCCTTGTTACAAAAAGTTATAATTTTTATGTTAAAGGTGTGGCGACAAACGAGCTTTTATGAGAGTGAAAAGAGAGACGGGCGTGTGTGTGTGCGTGCGCGCAGATTTCAGCACCGGAGCAGCGGACAGCTCCACACAGCTGGGCAGATGTTCCTCAGGAGCATCACGAGGCAGGAAAAGGAAAACAACGTCTTTAGGGACACGTGTTGAATTTCACATCCATCGATTTCACCTCATAGTAGAGACTGATTTGCTCAGCTTTTTGTTCAGTCCTCTCTGAAACTCAATCTTCATTGTGTCAGTCAACATGTTACAGTTGGAAAAGGATTCCAACATTATGATTACTGACGACAGCATGTCAGGTTTGAAGGCCAAGATGTGTCATGCATATTATTCATTTTTGCCACAGTCCCAAATAAGTGAGTCGCTTTGGGACGTGTCAGTGACAGGCAGACTCCTTCTGTGTCAAAATGGAAACTGGAGCATAGCCAGAATTTAATATTTACATAACCCCCCTACCCCCCACCCCCTTACATGAGGGGGTGAGGGAACAAGGGAAGGGGGGTAGCACAATCTGAGCCTCACAAAGGGATGCATACATACACCCACATCTACACACACACAAATGCACACACCAAATGGTGTGACACAACACATACAATCTGTAGCCATGAGAGAAATTCAGTGCTAACAGGTGTTCAAACAGGCCGCTCGGTACATTCTTCCAATTATTGCAATTAGATGGTGCCTGGTTACCACTCCATAATGTACAACTGCTGTGTGTGTGTGTGTGTGTGTGTGTGTGTGTGTGTGTGTGTGTGTGTGTGTGTGTGTGTGTGTGTGTGTGAGAGAAAGAGAGAGAGAGAGAGAGAGGATGACACAGACAGAAATAGAAGGAAAACAGCAGGAAAGCACAAGCGAGCGAGGGAGAGACAGAGAGCCCTCGGTGCATTTGCGATGCTGTTGCGATTGTTGCTTGAATTATATACTATTGGGTGAACGTGTTCTGAATGCATAACTAATCCCTTTTTGTCCTGGCTCATTATCAGCTTTAGCAGATTGTCTAGAAACTGCAGGCTTTTGCCTCCGTCGCACGAAACAGTGTTTGATTTCAAATAAAAAACAGACCCCCCTCGATCGCTGTGTTTTAGATAAGCTGCTGGTTATCACTAGTTCTGTGGCGTGTGTTTGTGCCTCTTTGCGTCTGTGAGTGTAGATGTCGCGCATATAGGGATTGAAAGTGGCCTTAAGGTCAATCTGTTAGTGTGAATATTGAAACCTTGATATTGATTCACTAGCTGATTATTTATTGAATTATTATTAAATTTTGTTCAAAAGCAGTGTGTCATGCTTTACTAGAGCCCAAGGTGACATGCTCAAACTAGCGAAAAGCAGCTCATTCTCATATTTACGAGGATACAAAATCAAAAGATATTTTTACAGTTGCCAAAATTCACTGAGAGGGTGTGTTTGCTCACACTGAAGCCAGCAGAAAGAGAAGGTGTTTTGAGACGCACCCCTGTGTGTTTGTTTGAGGTTTGAGGGAGGATGTGGTTAAAAAAGTTCTTATTTATTATTATTATTATCATTCAATTTTTTAACAGAGGTCAAACACGAAAACAATGGAGTGTAACGAGAAGAGAAAGAGTCTGAGGGCGGACTCGTGTTTTCCGCCAGCATCAGGGAGCATCTCCATTTGACTGAGCTGACATAGTCTGCAGAGAGCAGAGGGCAATCACACCGGCCGCAGCCTTATCAGACAGCAAGAAGAAGAAAGATATCAGGGCGCCATAAAGTAGGCCAATAAAGAGTGGCATCTGAGCAATAGCAGTGTGTGTGTGGTGTTAAGCAGGAGATGTTTGTGGCAGCTGTCGGCCTTGTTTGAACAGTAATCACAATCGGCGGCAACAGCAGCCGAGCGTGTGGTTGTGACAGCGCTGGTGGGAGACGCTGGCTCCTCCGCTCCTACTCATCTTCTTCCTCCACCTCCCTTGTCCTTCCGTAACCTCCCATCTGCTTCGTGTCATCCTGTGGCTTCCTCACTTCCTTATTGACAGTGCGTCAGTTCCACTGCAGTTGAGTCAGGCTCCGCATTGATTCTTCCGCTCTCCCGGCAAAGTTATTACAGCTTCAGATCTCTTTCAATTTGACTTCAAAAAGAGTCTTTGTAAAGCCGTGAAAACAAGGTGTCCCTGTTCTTCTGGTGTGACCTTGTGTAATTCTTCCTCAACACAACCTGGAAAAAATCATCTGCGCTTCCTCCGTACTCGCTTGGCTATCTGTGATGAGAATGACACACAGTGCAGATGATTTGATTACATTTCAGTGGTGCCATTGGGTTTGAGCGCTGATAAAAAGAGCGTAAACAGAAATGAGATAAATCATGTACAAACGATGTATAATTGATCACATATGCTTTTAAGTTTATGCACGTTTTTCTTTCTGTTTCTCCTTTTTCCTTTGTTTTAATGAGCTACTGTCCTTTTATAAACACACATTAATGATTTACACTGGGCGAAGATAAAACAATTTCACAAAGCAATACCCCTCATCACTCATAAATACTGAACAATCTGGAGGCTGTCTAAATGTGTTAAGATCAAATCAAATGTTTCAATTTATTGCATGAAAATTTGGACAAAACTACAACAAACTGTATGTTACTCTATCTAAAAAGTCACATTTCCTCTATGTAGTCAGTTACGCTTTGTTACGTGTAGTACTTTTCTCCCACTTGCACGTGTCTACCTGCTCTCCCATCCTCCACTCACACCCCCACCCCCACTTCATTGCATCCCAGCTTTGCTTCTCCATCTCTTTCTGTTGTCCCCTCCCCTTGTTCCCCTCATCTGCTTAAAGAGCAATCTAAATCCATTGTTTGATGTGGCCTTTTCATTTGCTTGGAAGAAGGCTCAGAAGAGGAAGGGGAGAGCCCGGGATGGAGAGGTGATGGGGGTGGAGGTGCTGGGAAGGGTCACAGGAGGATGAGAGAGCGAGCGAAAGGGGAAAAATTGTTGATGTGAGTAGGGGCAGAAGGTCCCAGAGCCTTGCGGCGATTTTACTGATGTGGTAAAACCAATGGCAGTGCTTTTATTTATTTTATATAGAATTTAATGGTATTAGAGAGCAGGTTTAACAGTGAAGTCACAAATGAAATTGCAGGTATTGGAGTTTCAAAACCTCAAATGAGACCAATTTGCATGTTTTTCTCCTACTTCTTAATTATCTGCTTCTGTGATTAACATAGAGCACACACACAAAAAAAACCCCATCCCATCAGTGTAAGCAGTAGCAGCGTAGTTTTATGAAGATTTAGATTAATAGCAAAAGAAAAAGAGCTACAGACCAGGTCAGTTGCCCCAAGAAACAAATAAAGAAGCTTTAATTAAGTGGCAAAAGGTTGAATCAATATTACGTCACAATACTGTGACATAACAAAAAAAAGAGTTTAGATCAAAATACTAAAATTGTTATCTTTAGTATTTTTGTCAGCTGTATGAAATGTTCTATGTGGTTAACAAGTGAAGAAATGATGGATAAGTAGATGTTGCTGAGGCAACAGTGTGACAAAAATATTCACTGAACTCAAATGAAAGGTGATTCAAAATTAAACAATTGCTTCTTGGAAAAACAGACGAAAAACTAAAGATAATTTGTGCAGAGATCCGCGTGTCACAGTGAAAGCAGTAAGCCGATCACCTGTTATGTAGCCTGAGTGAACGTCTAATGAAATCAAAGCGCCGCAGATTGACAGCCATTGATTGATACATCAGACTGTGCAGATCGGTCTGGTTAGCCGCATGAGTGAATCTCCTCATCTGCTCTGACATTTGATCCCCAGCTGTGGCACCTTTGCTCTTATCTTCCCTTTCTAGAAGCAACACGGAGCAGAATGAACACAGGTGTTGATTGACTGATTGGCTGATAATCTCTCTCTTTTTTTAACCCTCATGCTTAAAAAAACTGCCTTGTGAAAAGGAAGTTGTTTAAAGCGGAGTAGAAAAAGTGCTGTTGTTTAGCTCAAGCTGCTCAGCGCTCGTGACATGCAGGTTGTGAGTCATGATTGGCTGGTAGAATAAAAGATGTGGCTGTCTGCCTGCGTGCTTTCTGACAGACTACAACATCTGAGCTGTCAGGCTCGCCTCTCTGCACAATAATGAGAAAGAATTTATTTCAATAGCACTTACAAAGGATTGTCAGCATAAAGGAAAACACAGACTAATGCAAATAAAGGATCATGCTTGAAAACTGGAAGGTCAGAGATGAGATTTGCATCATACACAACTGATTCTGTGTATTGTTGTGTTGCTATGGCACAAAACAATTGGCTTTTATTGGACGTACAGTGTGAGGCTGTCAGAATGAAGTCCTTCATTAGCTAAACAGCTTTTCTGTGCTTCTATTTTTTTCACGCATCAATTTATTTTACCCGGAGAAACACACACACACTCATCCGTCTTACAGTATATTTAATTTCAACCAGCTAACAATACAATGGCAGAAACAACCCAAGATCTGTTGCTTAACTTTTGTAGTCATGAGCCGACACATTATATGTAATAATTATCTTGCTTTGTTATTGCTGTACAACTACAGTAAGTGTGCAGATTGGTTCATATGCCTCTTTAATGCAGTGATTGTACAGAACAACACAGGTTAATCTGTGAAAGCGGCTTCTACAAATGTATTATATCTGTATATGTGGAAGTATGAGAACGCAAACAACACAGATTGTTGCCTCATTTACATGTCAATGCTTTAAACCTGCACACAGCATGTGATTACATATACAGAGCAGAACAGCACTTACAGTTTCACACATCTTAATTGGTGACTATTCACATTCCTGCGTATCAGACAGGAATGCAGAGGAAAAGCTCACAGAGCAGCGCACGGCATTGTTCACGTTTGATTGCATTTAAATACTCACATTTCTATCAGGCCTTTCAGTCTATATAAAACCAAACAGCGCTGACAATTATGTATTCCTTAGCGCGGATTTTGTGCGTCTATTTTTGTGTGAATGAGCGCTGCAGTTAACGATTCACGTTTTTCACTCCAAGGTCGATGCCGAGGCAAAAGGCTTCCTCGTCCACCTGCACACTGTGAGTAACTGTCAGCATGTCGGCCATCTGCCGCCTCGATGTTCCCCTACGCTCGCATTGTGTCGTTTCCTTGATTGTAATGTTTGGAGAACGGCCTGCGTTCATGTCTTTGGGTATGTGTGTTTTTTTTTTTGGAACGTGAGCCTTGTTTTGCCTGGTGCTGGTGCCTGCTCTAAGCTGATCTACCACCTCGTTACATGTTTGACTTTTTGTTTAGTTGTGTGGATGTACTTCTTCGAGCATGTGTGCTTTCTGAC
Source organism: Macropodus opercularis (assembly GCA_030770545.1). Classification (NCBI taxonomy): domain Eukaryota; kingdom Metazoa; phylum Chordata; class Actinopteri; order Anabantiformes; family Osphronemidae; genus Macropodus; species Macropodus opercularis. The sequence continues at coordinate 2,821,064 of CM061094.1, read as the reverse complement.
TTTGTGTGTCCATATGCGTCCCCCTACGTATGTGTGTGTTTATTATCCAAGGCCATTCAATAGCGCCACATGGATCCATCCCATATCCTGGTCGTCATGGTTACTGAGGGCACTTATCACAGAGGGTCCCGGCAGATCAAACAGGTGTGCATCCTGACGATGTCTCTCCTCGACAACTGTTGCTAGGAACCTTTGTTGCACACAATGCACAGGTGCTTGTCGACACTGGTGAAAACCAGCAGGAGGCCAAATCATTGTCTTGATGTCCCAGTCTGAACTGGTGTGTGTGTGTGGCCTTGTGAGAAACTGCGTGCGGTGGCCGAGGATGTCTTTTGTTGAAAAGAGGTCATTTCGTGGGTCATCACTTCATCAAGTTGCTACTGCTCTACCCAGAGTTCTGTTCAACGCCCCTGAAATAACATGGCTTCACATTAAATAGGCAGTTTACTGTAAGTCCCTGCTTCCAGGAAGTGGGGTTACACTTCCCATAATGCAACTCAGTCGCATGGGCTTCCCTGCTTGTTAAATACTTTAATCTTTAAATCAACACAACCAACGTTTATAAGGGACAGGGACAGCTGTCGACCAGTTTCTGTTCTGTGTGGCTTTTATGACATGAATAAGGGAGCAAACGGACGCAATAATGACACAAACGCAATAAATCTCACCAATTTTCATACTGTAATAAAAAATTATTTCTCATTGGTAGTTTGAACACGCTCTAACCTTAGGCTGGTCAATCCTGCTAGAAGAGAACAAGTAAAACAAAATATACACAAATCTAAAAGGAGAAATAACCAAACCTGTACCTCAGGTCAGACCCTATCATTTATATTAAAAATCACAGTAGTATCTGTGTTGATTTCAGAATGATTTACATTTAGAGTTTATTGTGTCTAATTTAAACCATGTTCAAAAGAAGTTTTCACTCCGTCTTTAGAAGCGTACTCTAATCTCAGATGCAGCAGTGGGCACAGAAATAATTCACCTCCCCCCTCCTACCTGCCAGGGAAACAAAATTTAGGTTCAAATTCCTCCTGTCGTAAAGCTGAACATTTCTAGTGTGACCCTAGGTTTGGGGTTCATGGTTTTGGAACAGAGGTCGCAGACGCAAAAGCGAAGAAAGGAAACAAAATCAGAGGAAGCAGTGGAACAAAACTGAAATGAAAGCGTGGATATGAGACTAGGTCCAGAGAAAAGCTGGAGGCCAGAGAGGCAGAAAAGAAAGGACTGTGTGAAATCCCGACCCCAGTGAGGGTTCTTTGACTTGAACACCGCTCCTCCCACTCTCCATCTTCTTCTCTTGCCTTGCTCGCCTCTCTCTCACCCAGCGACCGCGTGGACGTCGCTGCTACCCCTCACCCTTTCACCTCTCATCCCGCTGCTCTCCTCAGTTCTCCTTCCCCCGGCCTCCGGATTGCAGCACCGGCTTTCACCTATTCATCCTCCTGCCCAGCTCTCCGTCCTCCAGCGCCCACTTTAACATCCTCGTGAGGCATCCTGCTGTCGATAAAGTGCGTACCCTCAGCGCCTCCTCTTTCAATCAGACTTTTGGCTTTTGATGCTCCACCCCCACTCCTCACCCACCACATCCAATCTAATAAAGCTTAAAGGACAAACATAAGCTTCCCTCAAAATTTGCTTTTACCTCCTAAACCACATCTCCAACTGGCATTAACACTGTGAGTCGGAGCAGAGCTACATCTGACATTAACTATAACACCTATATGTGCATTCACCACCTCCAATCCATGCCCCTCGGTTTGCTTTGCACATCACTTCCTCTGATAATATTTACGAGATAATTAATATTGACAGGAGGCACTTGGTCTTGTTCAGTCAGCTGCTCCGTTTACAAGTATCCTCATAAATCCATATTGACAAGTGGCTCGCAGCCTGAGCGGCGCACCACCTGTTTGTGAGTTTATTCCTGCGTACATGATTACTACATGCAGACGGGATCTGAACTTCGCTGTGCCCCGGGTGCATTTACACCTGCAGCTGATTTGATTTTGCTCTATCAGATTGTGATTTTATTAGGTTGCAGTGTGGTGCCAGGTGCAACGGGTTCTGAAGTGAGAGGAGGAACAAAATCCGATCTTTCAGCGAAAGATTTCCCAGTTTTTCCTCTTTTCTTTTCCCTTGGCCTGTTCCATATGTTGCTCATTTTAGCTTTAATCCCTACACTGTACCTTTCTTTCTTTCTTTGTAATCTGCTCTTGTTTTCCCCTTTCTCTCCTCTTCCTCACACATCTCTTACACCACTACCCTCACCTTTCCTCCCTCGCCCCCACCCCCTCTCCCTCTTCTCTCTGGATGTCCTCTGTTCTTTGCGTTCACGCTCCTTCCCTTAACCCAATAACCTGAAAATCTTGAGAGCTCCCCTCGCCTCACCCCCTCACCTTCCCTGCTGCTCTTAGCCCTCCCTCCCGCTCTCAGTCGCCCCCACGTCTCTTGCTGCCCCCCGCCCCCCCCACGGCTAGCCCTCGTCTCTTCAGGCTGCCGAGCACAGGATGCTCTCTCAGTGAGAGGTCAGTGGTCTGGCTGTTTTCTCTGTTCTCCCCCTCAGCGGTTCTCCAGCCAAGACTGGAGATCACACAGTCTTTCAATTGGCTGCTAAGGGGTTAATTATTTATATATAGTATGTTCAATATTTTTACAGGCACAAGATTATTTTAGACAGCATGGTGCCACATTTTGTTTGCGTGTTTGATTGCTTGAAAGCTCAGGGAATTAATGGTCATCCTGACACTGAAATACATTTCTACAGGCTTTTCACATTCAGGGTTTTCACATAAACTATCAACACGGTGATGGCACCAACGGCACTCATGCGTTTTTCCCAAGTCTAGACAATTTCAGTGGCACAAAAAAGATGTCCTTACTTTTCTCCCTATTTATACTAAAAAATAAAGAAATTTAATATTATTATTTCAGATGAATTTCTGAAATTGACTGCATGCAGTTCAGTAACATTATTAATATAAGTGCTGGTTTCCAGAGGTCTAGGCTGTGGAAAGACAGGTCAGTTTCATTTATATAGCAGGAAAACAACTCTAAAGGCTTTATAAGAAATGAGATGCAATAAAAACCTGAATAAATCAAAATATTTTAAAAACATATTTAAAAATGAATTAAACTAAAATAAAATAGACGATGGTTGTGGCGCAGTAATAAATTGTGTGACAGTTAAATCAGTTTTCTTGGCTGTAGCAGAGGTTGAACGAAGGTGTCTAATGGTCTTTAATCAGTGGAGAAGACACTAAGTTTACCCTGCTACACATCAACGAGTTTCTTTGAATTGAACGTGGAAAGTAACAAGTAGAATGTGAGAGAACATTTCTCTGTTTCCTGTCAGGTTATGTTGAAATGTATGAAACCATTAAGATGCTGCAGCAGCTCAGTAAATCACTGTGTTATACCGCAAACAAAACACAGTTGAATCCTAACAAATTACATTCTTAAATAGATAATATTAAATATTTAAATATGAATTTGCACCAAGAACAAGAAAAGAAAAAAAGACAAATACGTTAATTGTTGTCTGCTTTTTCTTTAGTGTGTCTAGAAGGCTGCTGATACAAGTTTAGTTACATTATAAGTCAGTTTTTCAAAATGTATATATATTTATATATATGTCGGTTGCATAGTTTGAGTTTCAAACATCAAACGTTTCGCGGTTTTTACTGTGACGTTACCTGCATAGCAGAATATAAAATATGGCGCTTTAGGGTGTAACAGCAGCGGAAAAAGATGAACACATACAGTCTGTCAAAGTCTCATCCTTTATATCATGGCCACCCAAGCAGTGCCCAGTGTTTGGGGTGGACAGAGGCTCAACAAATCACAGGACTGAATCCAGTATAACACGACTTCCTAAACATTCCTAAAGTAATGTTCTGTTTGTTATGTGACAAATGTGGGAAATGATGGACCATTTGTAGAAAGCCTGTTTATTTATTTATATGTATTTAAGACCTACATCTGTCCCAGATGTGTTAGCGACCAAATCGCATCAAAAGTCTTGTTCCAAACAACAGAGGTTAATATTGGACAACTAGTTGATATGTTCAGTGAGAAAAATAACCAAATCCTTTTATACAGTATAGACTGATTTGTTGAAATATACATGACAGAATGAATTCAAAACAGAAACACGCATGTGTCGAACTTTGTTCTGTAGGTGTAACTTACAGTAGGATTTTTAATTCATAAAAAGCATCTAATGAATGATGGTTGTGAAAGTTTTTTTTTATTAATTCTATAAGGCAAATTAATTTAGGAACCAATTTGAACACTGTTTTCAGTTGTAAAGAGATGCTATCATTTATTTTCATCCCTACTGAGCATAACCCGTAGCACGAAGTAACTTAATTGTTGAACCTACTAATTTAACATTCATAAATGCACTTCTGCGAAATTAATCACAATATAAATTATCTTCAGAATTGCAAATCATATTGTATGCTGGTGGCCAGAGGACAGAGAAATCTGTTCTGTCACAGAGCGAATAATGAAAATGTGTCATCTTGGATGAGGAAAGCAGACGCATACTGCTCTTCAGAGAATTCCATTTTCTAATTCTCTGACAGACGCAGAGGGGGAGCAGAACACATGTACCTCCCCCTCACATACACCAATTACTGCAATGAGCAAATGAAAGGCTGTGTCCCATCAGGGCCGCCGTAGGGGGTAGAGAGAGAGCGGAATGTAGCAAGAGAAGGGGGGAGTCATACATAATTGCCCCCCTCAACCTCCACATACACACATACATTACCAACAATCATCATCTGCTGTCACTGTTGTTGATAATTCTAGAGTTGTCTGTTCAGCTTTCCAGCAGATTGGCTCTCGCTTCTCGCGTTCGCTCGCCCTGTTTTTTTTTTTTTTTTTCTTTTCACTCTCCATTTCTTGTCTCCATTTCTCCATCATGCCATTTTACCCACTCCACAGATTTCCCCTCCTCCTCCTCCTCCTCATCAACTGTCACCATGCGCAGTGACATTTTCACTGACTTAGTTTTGACAATAATAGCCGTCAAAATATGTAGAAAGAGTCTGTCGGGTCAATCAGGATTATTTGCAGCTTCACAACATCCAAATAAAAGACAAGGACTGACTGGTTATGAAAAACTGACTTCACCACCTGTTAGTGTTTATATTCTAGCTACTATCATATTGATAATATTGAAAAAATCTGTATTTAGATTTGAACTAAAGTGAAGGCAGCAATATTATAAATATTGCTAATTTGAAGCTGCTCTGTCTTTCTCCAACATACCCGAACTTAACTATAAATCAGAGAGCTGTGAAGGCCACCTGACTGCATGTTCTCACTGCGCTGGGCTGCAGCACCACGTCTCTGCAGGCTAATTGAAGTCAACCACAGGGCACTGCTAATGATCAGCCTACAGCGACCCATGATGGTCTGTCATTTTTCTGTCTGCATCCCTGTGTGGTATTTAGAGAGATTCTGAAGGTTGAGAGAAAATGAGAGAGAGGCAAAGAGCAAAGAGGACGGGGGAGGAGAAGTGCATGAGGAGGAGAAGGCAGTGGGTGTTAGACAAATGACCCGGGTGATAAAATGACCAGCACACTGTGCAGGAAGTAGCCACGTCCGGCTCTACTCACTTCCGCTCAGTGGCCATTATCCCTCCTCAGAGATCACCAGCAGCTCCAAATTCACTAACACAGAATCAATATGAGCAGGTGGAGCAGGAGGTGGGGGGACAGGAACTGTGGATGAGGTGAGGGTGACGATGAAAAGAAGCAACAAGAAAGAAAAGAAAATGCAAAACAAGGGAAAAAAGTAAGCAAAGAGATAAAATACTAGAGAAAAATGAAAAGATAAAAGAAAAGGAGACAAAGAGAAAAGGCAGAGAAGCTGAAAATGGGAATAGAGGGAAAAAGGAGATAAACAGAAAATAACAGGAAAAAGGTTTGAAATGAAAGGAAAACAGAAACTAAAAGAGAGGAGAAGAAATTAAAAATGAATTGAACATGAATAAAAGGTGGCTTGTGAAGGAGAGGAGAAGTAAGGAAAGAAGAGGGAGGAGCATCAATTCAGACAGGAGATCATTTAAAGCAGGTGGTTTTCTACGCTGCGTAGATTGGGTTGTTTTACTGCCACAGCTCTGGGACCCTGGTGGTTTTAGAGTCAGTCAACCGAAGCTCAGGTCTCCCACAGCTGCCCTTGTGGCATTTCAGTTTATGAATCTCAGGCGGCAGAGGTCAACCACCAGTTAAATATAACCACCAATGAGCACCAATGTTCTGCCAGTCAGACACAATGTCCTATATTAACACAAGACTCCAACCTGAGCTACATCAGAGCAAAGTCTCCTCAGAAAAAACAAATATTGGCTGCCAGCTTTATTTCAATTGTTTCATTCAGACAGTGAAATATAAATCTTGGTTCCATAGCTTAGAATACTGGTTAAAAGGTTACAATTTATTGTATCTGTACTTTAATATCACACACGTAATATTGAAAAGAGCTGTGTGTGTCATGTGAGGCATATTAGTGAGTGCAGTAAATCTCAGTGCAGGGCTCATGGATGCCGCGTGAATTCGGTTTGTAGCAGCATCATTTTAGATTGCAGAATATTTTAGGGCGTCATCCGCATACAGTGTGACTTCATCTCCAAACCTAATGCAAAGACTGCGGGCTACCATTATAGGAACATGCAGAGTTCTTCATGTGAATTAAAACTAACTTGTTTAGCGTCAGAGAGGCTCTTGTTTCATTAAGATGAAATCTATTTGAATTCATCCTCATGAACAGACCGTTAATGATTTCATTAGCTTACTATATGTGAAGGGAGATTATTCTCATTCGATATGATGGAATATGATAAAGAAGGACCCCCCCCACACACACACACACGTCCCCCCTCTCTCTATAAGAATTACATTTCACTAACTAGCCTTGACAACCTAATTGAACATTAGTCTAATACAGAACATTACCAGAGGAGAAATGAAAGCCTGCTGTCCTTGAACACTCTGTCAGGTTCATTGTGAACACTACTGTCTTCTCTCAGTTATTTCTCTCTTTGGCTCTGAGTAAAAGGACCTTCATCCCAAAGTGAAGAGCATAATTTAGCCTGCTCTAATGACATGGAACTATTCAACAGGCTGCTCATAATTGTTGGACCAGGGCTGGGAGAATAATAGTCCCAAACTCTCACCCTCCATGCTTTTTTTTTCTGCAAAAACCTGAGTACATGCAGTGACCTAAGTCCTCCAAAAAGACAGAGAGATGGAGATAACTAGAGCCAGTAAGTTATGTGAACTACGGGAAGCCCATTATTTCCTAATATGCTTTTTTTAATGTGAAAATTAGAAGCAGACTGGACGTGGTGCTAATTTCTAATGTGTCATTCTGTGTGTGTGTGTGTGTCTGCATGCGTGTGCGGAGGGGGTTCAGGAGTTTAACCAAGCAGCATGTCCTTGTGTGGCAATCTTCAATGTTCCTCAGCTAATACCTGTAACTCAGTGGCTCACACTGGACGTTAATGAGTACTGAGTACTGAGAAGGGCACACCTCGGCAGACAGAGAGAGAGAGAGGGAAAGAAAGGGGAGCAGTGCTGGTCTAATGAACTCATAGCTCGCTGTACGCTGTCACTCTCCTGCTCAGCGCTGTGACCACGGACAATGCAGTCACATTGTTGTCCCAGCATTGTGTGCGCTAGCCCCAGCAGCCAGCTCCCCATAGAGAATCAATTGCTCCTGTAACTTAAACTTGGTGGCGGCGCGGGCCTGCGACGGCAGCTGTCATTCTCGGTATTGTTGACTCTGACAGCAGCACTTGATGAGGGTATTGTAAAGAAAGAAACACAGCAGAACAGCAGAAAACTACAGACACGGCTTGGTGCAATGTGGAGGCTGAGGCTGCACAAGTTCACAAGCCAAAGCATTTGTGATTATATATGATATCTGAAGCTGCCAAAGACCTGTTGAGAAAATACAGAGGGATGGGTTGTTGTGGTGTAAGGGAAGGTAATATGACGTTTCTTCTTCCTAGTGTTACCTTCTATCATTTAAATACTAATAAAGATTTTTAGATTTGGAATTTGAAGTAGCGTAAACACAAACAACCCTTCTGGGGTGGTTGTGTAGTGGAGGTTTGGGTTTAAAAGTTGTACCTTTTGTTTTGTTTTTTAAGGTCCTTTTTTTTCAAAAAGTAAAGTGTCAGCGTTCCTCCCCCTCCCAGTAGTTTTCATACCTTCACTTATTAGGCTTCAAGAAAACCAGGATGACTTTATTATGATTATTCCAGTTAAAACTGACATCTCTATCAGGGGTTTAAAGGAGTAACCTGTGACATTTTCATAAAAGTAAATGTCAGCTAGGCTACACGGTGTTATCATTTTGATTTGAAAAAAATAAAAAATAAAATAAAGCAGGCAGTTCAAAGCTTTTACATTTGCTCTCTAAGTGTTGTCTAATGCACGACTCGTAGACAGGTGGGAACGTGACGGTTGAATTCCTACACGACGCCAGCACAGGGTGTATTAACATGTCACTCATCTCCATCGGGCTCAAATGTACAATATGAGACAACACATTTATATCAGAGCCAGGTTTCAACAATCTGTAGCTTTCCCAGCAAAGACATGCATTGTTCAAACTAGACATAGGTGGAATTAGGGCTTGGATTAATTTACATCTGGTGCTGTAGTTTGCATTCACAGTAAATTGTTTGTACAACTGATATAAAAATGTCCACAGGCTTTGGATGGGGCTGACGACACGTTTAGGCTTTTGTGGCTTTTGTTGACTTTAAGAGAACTATAGAATAATAGCAGATTGTAGCAGAGAGATTTTTTAAAGTGCCACTTACCAAATCGCTAGACACACTCATACTGAAGTACGGAGCAGAAACACCAAAGCCTCAGCCAGTTAGCGCCCAGGATGTGAAAATCAATTAAAAGAGACACTCAAAGTTTTTTTTATGGGGGGCTGTTGAGAAAACAGTATTGTTCCTGTGGAAAGCTGTAATTTTACAGTAATCACATGCTTTTAAGCTTGTGAAACAGTAGCTTGGGCGATTTTCTTTTCTTTTTTTCACACTAAACCTCCCACAATCCTCTACAGTATATTTTAATATGCAAACCAGTGAAATCCATTTATCCTGCCCAGTGATTTCAGACATCAATCATCCATGTCAGGGGTAAAATAGGAATTTATTACTTAATTCTTATGAAAAAAAATCTCTGAGATATGAAGTTTTCCTCCAGCTGTAGTAATATGTGAATTTTAAATTTTACATTTAACAGCTCAATGGCCTCGGGTCCTGCTCCTTAATGGGCTTTGGACTGAGATTTGATTGGGTCCTATAGTGCAGCAACCTCAACGAGGCCCTGAAAGCCTCCTTGGAGCAGAGCACCCAGAGAGCAGGGATATGAATAGAAAGGTATTGAGGACGGTATTGAGGTCCTAAAGAGATGTGTTCCTATATGTGTGTGTGTGTGTGTGTGTTCTTTCAGGTCTTAAGAGCTCTTATCCTTGAGCAGCAAAACATGGAGCACAGCATCCCTCGACCCTGCCAGTCATTTCATCTACTTCCAAATGTCATAGTGTCACCAGTGTTGACATCAGCAAACAGGACACCGGTGTGTGTGTGCGTGTGTTTAAAAAACGACCTCACAGTCAAGGTAAAAATGTAACTTTATTGGTCTGCTCTCGTCTGTGCTTAAGATTTGCACCATGCGTACCACAATAAAACCGCCCGATCGGAAAGATGGCCGCCATTAAGTAAGTCGCACATCTTGAACATGTGAGTTGTAATTAAAGCGAAGGAATTGCTCAAACCAGACAAAACAAATAATGACATAAAACATTAGAACCACATGCTTAACACGTTTAACAGAAAGACGTGATTTTCTTTTGTTTTCTTCTCTCCTCCAGGACGATAATGAGGTGGGAAAGCGACGGCGGTCAGTGTGTGGCGCGGGGCCGTTTGCCCGCCATTAAGGATTAATAGGAATAGAAGAGCGACGGAGAGGTTAGCAAGGCTGAAGCCAGCGATATTACCAGGAAATAGAACAGAGCAGAGATGCTGTAGGCGGGCTACAGCTAAACAAGCCATTATCATTCATTTACAGGATATTTGTCATTCACAACACAGCCTGCACCCACAAATCATGTTGTGATGTTTGTCTTGAATAACAGACAACTGGTGAACATGAAAACAGTTATCGCACTGCTTCATGCTCACGCATTTAAACTTGCATTATTCTCTTTCACTCTCTTTCTGTTTTTGCTCCACCCTCTTTCTTTCTGTCCCTTTTTAGATTATCTCATCTTCTGTTTTCTTCCCTTTCTTTTCCTCCTTGCTCTTCCCTCTCCTTCTTCGTTATCTTTTGTCTTTCCCCCGCTTCGCTTTTCTCTTCCTTATCCTGCAAAGATCCGACTTTATTGGCAGAGCTTTAGTGAACCAATACCAGGAGATTAAACTTGTGTCCTTTTACACTTCTGTTATTAAAGCAGCAGCTCCTCCGTCACTACTGCTCATCTTTCTGCATGTGTGTCTGCGTGCGTCTGAAATCTCTCCGTGCACATGCTCCACAACAGCAGGATGGGATCCACAGCTGAGACTCAAGCGCGCGTTTGTGTGTTTGCTTGTGCGCCGTGGCTACTGATGCATTATTACCAGCACCCAGACAGCAGCAATGCACTCCTGAATTAATTCATCAAGTTTGCGTCACCTCACAGTACGTTGTTTCGCTACTCGCCTGTTTGCAGCATCAAGAACAGATCCAACGTGCGATCATTTCCCTCGAAGTTCGTGTGTGATGATTGAATAAAGACACTGTGATACATGTGATGAAGCACAAACTTTAGCTGCTCATTGTACTGTGTTTGATGTGTCATTGCTTGTCTATTTATACAATTAACCTTAAAGCAGTTTTCTCTCTTTAGACCCACGAGCCTTGATGCCTTGACAAGCAGTTTTCTCACAAGTTGACGACACACATCTGGTTTCCTCCGATTTATGGGGCTGCTGTTGTGTGTGATTTTGAGCTTGTCGCTTTCATGATACAACTCTACTTTACATCACACACTCAAGGGTGTGGCACATTGTGGAAGACTAGTGATTTTGTTGTTGTAAACTCACGTTCTTGACAACAAGTCACAGTCTACCTCAGTGAGTCACGCACGCACTTCCTTCCCTTCTTCTTCTTGTCTGCCCTTTTGACTCCCAGTTTCCACACCGTTGTTTACGATTATTATCACCTCCCCAAGATTTGTACTTCCTGCTGGTAATTAAATACAGTCAGTAACAAAATGTGTTGTCCATTATGGCTCAAGTAATATTTCTTATTTAGGGTGAGTTAAAATCCTTTAAACTTTAGTTCTGGTTGACTTATCTACATTTGTGATTACTGCTGGTAACATGAACACTGTAGATCAGAACTTTACCATTAGTAATTTTTTTAATCAGTGGGAACAAGAAAAACTGACTTTGACCAGATAGAAGTACAATAGAAAAAACGGACTGTTTTATACAATGATAATGAATCATTCAGGGAATTACGATCAAAAAGGGGTTAAAAAAGCTGTTTTGACATAAGAAACATCCTTTGAGATATAAATCTGTTGTTGTGGGGGACATCATGCATTATGTAAAGGTAAGTGGTTCCAAGTTATTTTGTTGTAAAAAGAACATATAAAATAACTGCCCTTTTCTAAGATCAGCTCATGGTAAAGCCGCATTACTTCGCTCATGGTCAAACTATTCAGCGAACACATGTGGACACCGGCAGAACTGCGAGGCAACGCAACAACACATCCTCCAAACCCACCAGAAAGAAAAAAAAACATTCTTTTCTTCTCCTGTCTTTCTTTTTGCATATGACTTGAACTGTGTACATTTTCAACTGTACCTGAAATAAAACGAGAACCTGTAGCCCGTTCATGTGAGCTGATTAATGTTCTGCGCTCTGCATATTCCACCCCATTGTACAGCTCAGCCAGACTCCAACTGTGGCAATCAATTCAATCAGCAGCGCTTATGAACCCATTACAATCTTGCTGAGAGCAAGCGGGGGCTGCATCCTTCAACTAGCCTCAGAGTAATTACTATTTAGTCAAGCCAAAAAAGATAGAAAGATGGATGGATAGATAGATGGATGGATAGACTAATAAAACATGTCCCTAACGACTTGCATGTGACTATGAATATGCATTACAGCCACTGGGCAATAAGAGTGGGTGTTGCAATATTTACAACCCCCCCCCCGCCTCCCTCCACACACACACACACACACACACCCCATCCCTCTAAGAAAGCTGTAACAGGTTGCTATGACGACAAAACTGTACCATAGCAACCACGCTAAATGTTCCATCCCAATTCTGAAGGCCAGAGGTCTCACAGCACTGCGAGGACGTCTACAGGCCTTGAGGGTGTAATATGTGATGTTGGAAATTCACTGGCCACAGCGCAGACAGAGGCAGCCCACCACTCTCACCTCCTGCATAATTACAGGATCAGCTCTCCATCTGCGCAAGGAGAAGGATTTAACAACGCCCCAAGTGAAACGCTCAAGCATGTTTTTGAACCGCCAACCTCTCAGTGACGAGCACGCATTTGGGAGTTAGTGCTGCACATATGAAAGTGTTATATTAGCCAGGGGCGTCATACACACTAACAAAGCAGTTATTTATTGTTGTTCTTTCACTCACTCAAGATCCTGTTCTCACGTGTTATTGCCTCGTAGTAGTATTTTCACAGCACTGACACATAACATAATCATACAGTGCACTGACTTGGTTGGCAAACAGGTTAAATCAATGACAGCATCATTTTAGTGTTATGTTAATAAATTGTACATATTAATATTAGCAGGGGCACATACATTACCTCTAATATTGTGAGTATCTGTTTTGTGGCTGCAAATAAATTCTAATAAGAATAAAATATGAATATGACTTATATTTACATAACAAATAGATGTGTTTTTAAATGAGTTGTTATAAAAGTGATCACCTTTGGAATCTGGCATGGGTGGAATCTAAAATGGCTGGTCAGGTTTTTTAGGGTGACCTGCTCTATATGTGGATAGCAGATAGATAACATTGGTTTCTTATGCTGCCTGAGCCATTTGTTTGTATTTTAATCATTCGCTGCAGAAGGAAACTTACGGTTTGCTGAGGCAAGCTTTTTAGTGTCACATGTAACAACTGAGAGGGCTGAACTTGTGGCGTGGAAAAAGTTGGCAGAGGCTGCTGCAGCAACACTTCAGGTTTGTTTCAGTATGAGGAAGCCATCAGTCAGAAGTGGGATGTCAGTAAGCAACAGGTTTCTTTGGAGAGCAGCGTCTCCACTGTTCCGCATTATTGCCTGTTAATTTGCAGCCAATTATCTTCAATCTGAAATCATGCTTGACGACATGGACTATGTGGTTAAAGCTGTATGAATTTACTGTAACATGCTCAGTAGGCATATGACAGCAGAGCGCTAAAGACAAACTAAAACACCCTTCTGTACATTTTGTGATACAGTATTTGCTGACTTTTTGATTTGATGTTATATGGCATCACACAGTTCCATCACCCCTGTATATTATTATTTGGGAGATGTCACATGTTTACAACTTGAAAACTTGTTTAAACACTTATTTAATTAAACAGTCTTACACATTACAGGGGTCACATATAAAGCAAAACCAACTTGGTTGGCAATGGTTTGTCTTGAACCAAAGACTGTATTTTTACTTCTATACAAAAAGGACACAGTGACACTAGAGAGGACTAAACATATTTCTTACAGTTTATCTAAAGATGCCACTCAATGAGAAGTACGTAATGTGCAACGTCCTTCTGCCCTCTGCTGTACAGCTACTGTACTGTACAGTTTTTGATTAAAAATGACTTATTGGAAATGAAGTGAGGCATTGCAGCTGTGCAGCCATTGCTGCTACCTGTACTTGACTGTAGTTACACTAGCAGGAGAATTATGATGGTTAAACTTCATTTAAGCTTTTGTGCAGTCATTTTTGCTGATGGCAGAAAATCCACTGTGGTTTTTACTGGATGATAGGAAGGAACATGGTGGGACAGATCTTTGTCTGTGTCAGTAACTGTTTAACACGTGTGAAGACAACTTCTCACTGGAAATTTCACAATTATCGCTTCAGTGACTTTGCATAGTACACAAACCAAAAACACTGACAGCATCTCACTCCCAGTTCTGTTTTGGAGAGGAGACGTTAGTGTTTCATTTGGTAAACAGATAATTGACCCTACAGTTTAACACTTCTTTCTTTAAACTAACTTCCTTGCACATCCTCAGCTTGCAGAAGAGAAGTGATGAAATCCACAAAAGCACACCAAATGAAAACAAGAGAACAACAGTATGCTTATGGGTGTATTTTAATAAAAATAATTCTGTCAAAATTAAACAGAATACAATATTTCTTTTTTTAAACATGTTCCAGTACATAGATATTTTTTTCAATTATTTTGACTTTTTTTTAATATCATTTTACAGATTGAAAGTCATGCTAAGTAGAGGGTAACTCATTTCACAATTTTTTTGCTAAAACTTAAAATTCAAAACATGAAATTAAAATCATTACATAAGTCAATTATGCACAGCGTGTCTGTGATGCCTAAATGCTGTACTCTGGTACAGGTAGCGTCAGAGGCCTCAGGGCCCATTGCAAAAACTGTTCACATCCCTTCCTTCCTTAAAACAATCACTGATCTGGTCAGTGGCTATGTCTATGCAGAGAGTAGAGGAAGGGTGTGCGGTAACAGTGCAGAGACGCAGCCCAGGCTCAAACACAAAGGAAAGCTGGGAGACTTGTTCCCTACAGTACAGGTACGCAACAGAGGTTGTTTCTCCTCATACATCGGGTGTAACAGAAGTCCGTTATAGCTGGAGAAGCAGATGCCACGAGTCAGCAGTATGTGTAGTTATTAGTATAGTTCCCATTTAACAGAAGGTGTCTATTAAAATCAACTTGGTAAAAAAAAGTCTGGCCACATACCCTGTATGAAACCCCACACTGCACAAATCTTCAGTATTATAGTCGCCCATAGTTCCCTACTACAGACCGTTTCTGCTTAGGAGTTGAAATATAAACCTTCAGGGTGGATCCAGAAGCCAAAGCAGTCACCAATCAAACAACATTCAGTCATTCTCATTTTTGTAAAAAAAAAAAAAAAAAAAAAAAAAAAAAAAAAGACCTAAAGTACAAAAAAATAAAATAGAATCAATGATACACATGGGAAAAGGTTAACAGGTTACGTCAAAGCTGCTGCTATTAATGTGTTTTCTTGAAGTGAGGCTAATGGCTGAGCTAAAACCCCACAGGCTAGTGAGTTAGCTGGCTGAGAGCCGGTTGAGCATCATGATGCTAAATAAAAGGCAAACCGTTACTGCGCAGCTTGTTTTTGCTCATCAGCTAGTGACTAAGTTAGCTTGTAGCTAACGGGGCGCTAGCTGATTTAGGTGGGTAGAGGTTTCTGAAGCTACAGATTAAAAGTAAGGTGAGTGACTGGAACTTAAATTGATTTATAATAACATTAATTCAGAAATCATTAGTGCTGCTAAAGATTTCAATCTATTTTTAAATAAATGTACTTTATGCTATTTGATAATAAATATATTAGTTCTCTAAACAATAAAAGGAGGTGAAGTTTTAAAAAATTAGGTTGCTATAATTTGACATTTTGTTGGGTGCAAGGAAAAAAAACAAAACATACTTAAGGAGCTTAGAAACAAATTATTACATTGATCCTATTTAATGTTCTATAGGGGCATTATAAGAATTTGTATGTAAATCTCACAGCGGCCTGCAGCCAACCAGGACAATTAAAATGTCCTTCTATACATATCTATATGGATATCTATATATATCTATATATATATCTATATATATATATATATATATATAGATATATATATATATATATAGATATATATATATATATATATGGACTGGTTTTCACATTTCAGTGCTTGGAAATTGAAATAAAAGGAAAACTTGTGATTTTACTGTCACAAAGTCTGCCCTAAAAATAAAACTCTTCCTGTTTGGCAAATGCCTTGATCTTGTTATTTTAAATTTTAATTGCAACGGAACATGAACAGATATTGTGTCTGTGCACCGTATTAAAAAAAAGAGACTGACGTAATGAAAGTGCCAGGGGGTTCTTGACTTTTAGCCGTACACACACTGTGCTTGTTAGTCAGCCTTTGATACGGATTTTCTCCATGCTGGCATCAAGGTGACTATGATAATAGTGTTAGGCTCGGTACTGAGAGCGGCTGTTATAGGTGCAGCTGGGGCCGAGTGCTGCCACCTGCGACCGCATCACTGATTGGTCGATGCAGTGGTTGTTACAGTGAAATTAGGCCCCAACACCTATAATATTCCAATTGAATCCCTTATCAGCACCTTTTCCCTTGGCTACTGGCAGTGTTCGCCACTACACAGACCCTTCAATTATGTTTTATACACAGGTGATGTTTTTCAGGATGTGTCTTGTTCTTTGGCTACTCACCTGTTAGCTCACAGGACTTTTTTCTCAACATTACTAGGGTTAAGAAAGGCAAAAAAATACAGCCACCAAACTTTCTGGAAGAATTTGGAGACTCGTTTTTGTTTGACATTACATCAGTGTTCCTGCTTACGACTGCACTGCATCAGCTAGAACTAAAGGTAGAACTAAAGATCTGCTCCACACAATAAGTTGTCTTTCATGCCAAGGCAGGAGAGGAGAACTAATTGTTACTCTATATTGTATATGAAGTCGTAAACGCTTCCAACTCTTCATACTCTATATTTCTGGAGGCTCAGAGTTACTACTACACAGTCTGTCTGTCTGTCTGTCTTCTATAATGCACATATTACCACAGGGATACCATGGGAATGGGGACAGGTGTGTAACCAGCTGTGGGTATTGTGGTTCATGATATGATGAACAATAACAACGTGTGAGTACAATACTGATAGTAGGGAATCAAAATGCACCCAGAAGAAAAAATAAAAAGGAATATTACATTTTGTTTTGTCCAGGATGAGCACAACAAACAGACATAAAATAACTAAAAAAGACTAGATAAACAGAATAATTATTTTTTTTAAATAGTGTCACACATTTTTTTTTTTATTTGATAATACTAAATTAAAAGGAAGCTTTCTTCTCTCTCGCTCTCCTTCTATGTCCGTGCTGATGGTTTGGTCTAACAGGCAGCCAAACACACCAATCACACACATACTTATCCCTCCATCGCCATGACAACTGCCTGCCGGACATGCCCTTCCTCAGTGCTACTTAACATTACCTGCAGAGAGATGCAAAATCATCGAAACACAGTAATGAATAAGGTGTCACATTTAAAACCCCTCTCCAAACCATACACTCATCACATATTTTCATTTTTGTTTTTGCATGTACACACAGTGATATGAATAACGCATTAATATTCAATTAAAACAAACTCCTTTCAAAAGTATTGTTCAAATTATTATTAACTTACTTGGACCTGGGCTAGTGCAAAAAGTTGTCTACTCTGGCAAATGAGCAGGAACCAGACCGAACGCGGGCCATGAGTTGAACACACTCTGTGGCCTGACCCAGTGCCAACATCAGAGGAGGCTGTTTAGGCAGATTTTGGGACTCTAGAGCAGAAAAAATATAAACAGACAGCAACACGTGAGTCACAAGATCATCATCATTCTGTTGATCATTATTCTAAATATCATAAAGTGATGTTTCTGTGAAGTCTATGAATGCATTTGACTAACGGATTTCACACAGTATTCAATACGTTTTCCTTTTTCTCCAGATGTTAAAGTACAAGAGCAATGACAATGTTCCTACTACAGTAACTGATTTACTAAGCCGTTATCGTACTTCAAAATATGTGACAAATATAAAATATAAAACAAATATATAAAAATGAATACAAAATATATAATAAATTAACAGCTGAAGTAAAAAATAAACAATGGAATCAGCATAACACACATTCTTTCTACAATGGGAAGCAAATATTCTTCCAAAAGTTCTTCCCAACTCCGTTGCAGAAGTGCCCATAAATGTGTGCACTTGGAAGGTACCTTCGTTTAACTGAGACTTGCTTGCTATGACCACTGTTAAGCTCTGGTTGAAGCGGTTGTCCTGTGAGCAGTCTTTCAAGCAAGCTGCTTACTATCAGAAACTTTTTGTTGTGCCTTTGTGTCTGCGAACCCTTCTTGTCAGAGTTTCCCCCAGTGCTTTCTGATGATGAAGGAAACTGTACTCACGGACACCTCAACTTTCTTCACAGTTTCTCTGTGGTAAAGACTTACATTTTATTGTTTTTATGGTCTGTTCCTCTTCTATTGTTAATTGCCTTTTTCTCAACATTTTTATAGCAACACACTACTTTCTGCAGAACAATACTGTTCAAATATAGCTCAAATGGGTAAAGTACCACAGTGTGTTTCAAGGCTACTTTTATGCAGACAAAGAGGGTTGCATGTAATCAAGTTAAGTTGGGACACTTGTAGGAATTGGTAGCACTTTCAAGGGTTGGTCAACCGTCATTGAGCTTAAAGGTGTTAAACCCATTTCTTCGTCCATGGAAATTGCCTTTTTGTATAATTCTCAAATGTAAATTAGTTTTGGTTTCAGCTTTATCTTCTTTTAGCCTCTGGACATGATAACCACTTACATTTGTACCATTTCAAGCTATTTTATTAGACTGCTTGAATTTCCCCCCAAAAATGGAAATATTGGAGTGTTCTAAACCTTTTGACCAGTAGTGTACATGTTATACGAAATGTTTCATGCTGGATAAGGAAAATGAGCAATGGACAAGACAGTGTAGGAAACTAGCAAAGCTTGAGACAATGTAAGCTATTGACAGTAGACGTAAATAGAACGAGATCAGGATAGTGAATTAACATTAGTTGTGTCAGCCGATTTGGCATTAGAAGTGCAAACAGTGATGGTCAGCTACTGTATGTGGATGTGTAAGCTGTGGAGTCATTTAAAGTAATGTTTGTAGTGGCGAAGGCATGTTTCTGATTGGTTCTTACCCAGTATGGCACTGTTGAGTGCAGAGCAGAGTGATTCTCTCTGTGTGGGGTCCAGCTGCTGACCAACGGGGCAGTTCCACGGGTCAGAGTACGCCAGCAGGCTGAACGCATCCTACACAGTCAGAAAGACACAGCAAAACGAGTACTGTACAGTAGAGCTGAGAGAAATATTCACCTTGCTATAATGTATAAAATACACCCGACTTCTTTCGGTGCGCCTGTCTATTTCTAACAAGCAAATCAAGGCCGAACACAATCCTGCCTCTGACTTACTTACAAACACAGATACTCAGGATAATATTTAGTTCAACTGAATAAAATCAGTCTCAAAAATCAGCATCTGCTCAGTGTCTCAGTGAGTAAGAACGTCATTAGCCCAAACCACAGGCCTGTGTGCACTTAGCTTGGGCTCTTTCTGCCCCCTGGTGGTTATAAAACTAACATTCATATTGATGAATTAGTGTTAAGACTTGAGAGGCTAACAAACTGTCTGTGGTTAACCAAGCAGCTACATTATAATGCGGTGTCTACTCTTTTCTAGGGTCAATAGTTTAAGTAGCTTTTAAACATCCTAAATCAAACAATGCTGCTGCTGCTCATGCAGCATAAAACACAGGGACAAGGATTTTAACTGGTGCTAACAGAAGAAACATCTTCAGCTCAGTGTTGTTTGGCACAGTAAGTTACTGAGCTCACGATTCTGTGCATATGCAGTAACGTGTATATACCTGTAGCATCTTTTTGTGTGTGGCATTCTTGCCATACTCCCGGCACAGCTGGTCGTTTAGCGCCTGTAGCTCCCGTCCAAACTGAATCATTCTTTCTGTGGCTGCCTGGTTCCCGCCACAAAGCTGTTTGCCATTACTACAACCGTCATCTGCTGGCAACAGACACACATAAAGGCGATATCCTTATGATTCTAAGCTATGAAAGCACAAGACGACAAGCAATAGTCAGTAGAAGTTGTGGTCTGTTTGTACCTGTGACCCCGTTGCTGATACTGTTGTCGTCTGGCTGAAGGATCTCTTCGTGTTTGTATGTGCCATTCATAATTCGGGCTGAGGAGCTTTCTGCAACCCCATTGGTATAGTGTTCTGCTTCGATCTCCATCTCACTGTCACTACACACAATTATAGAGTAGGTATACAAAAGATGATAACAAGAAAAGTTTCACAGAATAGTAGTATAAAGTAACTTATATATACATATTATTTAAACTTCATAAGTAACTCAAAAGCTCACACTGTCTATGATTTCGAGCTGAGCTCATTTTTTGAAAACTTTAAAGACTTTTTACAATCCATACAAACACAACAGCACCTCTGCTGTTATATATTAACTGTACTGAAACCTCTCACCACCAAGTGTTGGGCTTCCTGCTGTACAGACTGGCAGGCCTCCTCACCTTGTTTCCTGGGTGCTGTTGGTGCTGTGTGGTTGGCTCTTGGTGGAGTCAGAGAAGTTAGACTCAGAGTAGTTTACAGAGGAGGGGGAGGAGGAGGTGGAGGAAGAGGCGGAGGAGGATGCGCTGGGGTATTTGACGCTGCTACTGCTGGTGCCACCGTGTCTCTTCGACTTGTTGGGGGGAGTAACCCCATTACTGCAGGTAGGGCTGTCTGCTCCTGGGGAAGGAGAAAGACAAACACATATATTCCGTAAGATGGCAGTTAATCATTGTTTATGGTGGGTGTTTTTAAGCATTTCTATAAAAGGCTCCTTCTACAGTCATACCACCGGTGTGCAGGTGTGTGTTGCTCGCTCCGTGGCGGGGGCTGAGGCTGGGTGAGCCTGAGTAACTGTCCTGGGACTTGGGGGAGCGAATATTCAAGCAGCGAACCTCACTGTCTGTACCGTTCACCATCTCCACAAACTGGCGACACCTAAAGCAAAGAGCTCAGCTTTACATTATAATTTATTTATTCTTCCACCTCTGTCCTGCATTTAAGAGTACCAACTTACTTTAACATGAATAGTAGGTTGGGGTTGTGTTCTAACAGACCAGGATAAAGCTGCTGAGTAGCCTCTATGGCTTCTCCGACCCGCCCTGCCAGTACCAGCTTTTGTATTCCTATTAGACAAAGAAAAAAACACAACAGGATGACCTTTATAATAGAACATATTGGTCAATAGGAACCACGATTTGCGTCAAACGTTAGATAGAAGCTAGTGTCTCACAACTAAATTAAAAATGCAGACCCATGAGTGTTTGGTTTATACACTCACTCTGTCTGTTCTTTATAGATGTCTGGTCCTCTTGTATCATGGTCTCTGTGGCTCTGGCAAAGGCTGTGGCTGTGGCACAGTACCCATGGTGCACCAGATAGCTTGACACCATGCTGAACACAAAACAAAACATGAGAAAGCAGCTTACAGTAGTGGAACCAAAAGTAAGACAACTGTCACTGATATAATGTACAGTATACCTAAGTTGATAAAACACAAACAATGTTGATGAACACACCTAATAAGAAGGGTGAAAACAAGGTGGAAAAGAAATGTAACTGTTGAACTTTGGCAGCAGTAACCTCAAGTAGGCATGTACTGTAGCTACAGCAACTTTGAGGAAGAACTGTTCAGACATATATTATTATTTCTTTCATTCCTTACTTATTTGACATTTCGACAGTATATTTTGCATTAGAGCGACTGATTGAGATGTTTTATGGACATCCTGAGCATCTGACTGCTGCTCATCTCACCTTTGGCATGAGACTTGCTGCACATCATAAAGAGCAAACTATGGGTTTCTGTGCCGTTTTAAAGATGCGTTGATTGCATGATGTTATAGGAAATGCAAAATAAGCATTTTGGAACTTAATGTACAGTGTACTAACAAATTAATCTTGAGATTTCGCCCCCCCAAGACCTAATAGTGTGAGTGATCCGTCCTCTCCAGCCTGGCTTACAGTTGCTACATACTATCATTCTCTCATCTTAGAGATACATCTGTGCTGTTACAGCAGCATAAACAATCAGTTCTTGTTATGAATCTTACTTCTGCAGGACTGCCTGCCACTCTCCCATCCTTTCTCCTATGGGGAACCGTGCTATCATGCCATGGATCTTGGCCCGCCATTCACTCATATAGTCCTCGATGTCGAACACAAATGGCTGCTGGCCAAAGTTAGCATCTACAATCTCACCTGGTGTCTGGAGCCCCACAGTGGGGTACAGGTTGGGCTATCAGATGTTAAAAACAAAAAACAATGAGGGGTTAATTAATCAATGTTTACAACGGTTTAAACATGAGATATATTTCCACTGTTAAACATGAGTTTGTGTTAATATGATATTTTTATTACAAGATAATGTATGTAAGTACTGTTTATATCCCTCACACATGTTTAAACACTTAAAAGATAATAATGTTATATTATAGAAAGGAAAAGATAATATATCATGGATACTTACAGGAAGGTCTGTGAAGGCTACACCTACAGATGGAAATACAGTTAAGCAAATCATTGCTTCTATTTATAAACATTATTTGAATTGTCCAAATTTTGCAGAGCATGGTCACAAACCTAAACTGATGCCATTTTTGGTGTAAAAGCAAGTGTTGTTAATGAGGTTAACACAGCAGCCAATCACATCTCCTGTGGTGAATGTTGGCCCATATGGTTGGCCGGTCCCGGAGGAGCAGAAGGAGTGGCCGTCATCTCCATGGTAACCGTATGAGTGCTTGTCCCATCCTAAAATAGGACAAGGATTAGGATTAGTTTGGTTATTTCATACTTGACCCCTTATGAAAAAAAAGTGTTGTCATTCAAACCACTATGATTAACACTGGAAATGTTGATAAACACGCATGCTTTTAACACATCAAGTGGGAGCGACTAAGTAAACGGCTTCTCATTCCATTGGAGCATTTGAGGTGCAGTGACTTGCCGCTGAAAGAAGGGAGACAGTTACTCACTGACTTCTGCTGCTCAGAATTTCCCATCTTGACTACCACTGCCTACAGGGCCTCTTGTGAAAATACAGTCACATTCACGCACATTTAAAACTGGCATGAGATGCAGTGCCCTGGATGTCCAGCAGGAGGATTTTGTCTACGTAAAGGAACTGGTGAGTCACTGACAACAGGAACAGCAGTACAAAAGGTTAAACCAGGAGAGCAGGAGGGAGAAGATTTGCTTATTTCTTGTTTCTACTGGAGGGAATCTAAGCTGTTTATTCAGCTATTAGCTGTAATGAGTAGCCCAATATGAAATTTATTGCACAGTGTTATTTGTTAATGCCATCTTTTACAGGATGACATAATGGGAAAAATAATTTACACCACCCCTAATTTATTACATTGTTTTTTTTGCATGTGTGAGCAGTTTCTTCAGTTTCCTAACACATTGCATTGTGGGAAGTGATCAGTGACATGTTCCAAAAAAAAGGTGGATAGGAAGAGGCAGAGAAGGTCATACCTGGCACAGCAGCGTCTTCTATACACACACACCCCAATCGTAATCTTCGACTGACGGAGATATTTTTATATGTAGATACTAAAAGCCCGTTCTGGGTTTGGATGAAGAACAAATTCAAAGTCTAAAACGAATGTCAAAACCATTTTGTATTTATTCCTGATATCTATATTTACTTGTTGTTTTGCAATTTGTTACTATATGTTACTATAGAACTAGAAGTGATTAATTAATTCACTGCATGTGTAGCTGTCCAAGACAGCATTCAGGTGACGGCAGTTTGTTCCCTAGGGCTAATATAAAGTGCAGAAGAAGACTAGAACACTTCTGTGTAGCCATAAACCCAAGACAGAATTGTTTTACGTCAGTTCAAGTAAACCACACACACAGTTAGTTATTTGAATGATCAACCTGCTATGTTCTGTTTAGATGATTGAGTTTCTCCAAAATGTCTTTTCCTGAGCGGACTGAGCTGAAAGGGACTTGAACCTATCAGCCTTTATCTTCAGCTTGCTGTTGCTCCATCAGTGTCTTTCCTCAATCACAGCCTGTCGGTCATTGCCAAAAAGCAAAGCGGGAGTTAGTGAAAGTAGGTCGTGGGTGAGCTCAGATATTAGATGCGTACTTGTATATGTGTATCCATGAGCGAGTAATTAAGAATTAACCTAAGCCAAATGTGTGTGCATTTGTAATTGTGCTGTTATTTACAGTTAGCACATGAGCAGGGAGCTTTTTTTCTTCTATGCATACTGTCCTCTGTCTCTCCATGCTTCCTTTTGTGCACATAGACGCTTCCGTATGTGTGTGTTGAGAGGTATTAGATTAATCTGCTGACAGGGATATTGCCTCTAAAGCCAGGCTCACTGCTCCAACATGCTAATGAAATGGGCAGGCCTCCACAGTAGGATCAGACACAGAGGTCAGCAGTGGAGAACACTGTACTATTAAGGAACACACACGTGCACAGACACATACACACACACACACCCACACCCACCCACACATACAGTTAGTCAGCATTAAGGCAATCATGAGTAATCTGCCTACCACGCCTATAGACTGTAAACATAGCATAGCA
Source organism: Macropodus opercularis (assembly GCA_030770545.1). Lineage (NCBI taxonomy): Eukaryota > Metazoa > Chordata > Actinopteri > Anabantiformes > Osphronemidae > Macropodus > Macropodus opercularis. Next base: position 2,796,525 of record CM061094.1, on the reverse strand, counting down.
TTTGTAGTGGAATCCTAGCAACCAAAAATATGTCACAAATAACTGAATGAGTAATGTCTGAGCAGGTTTGAAAAACAAGTCCGGTTCCACGGTGTTCCTCCCTTTGTGTCACATTAGACACATGATTCAAGAAGTGAGGGGGGGAATGATCTGAGCGTGCATGCGCGTGTACAGTCTGCTGCCTCAGTGTCCACACAGTTCCACAAACATCAGCCACCGGACTGATCTTGACTCATCAATAAGCAGGTCAAATGGCCCCAGACAGGTCAGGAAACTCCGCAGTGTGATTGGTCAGCGAAAAGAACAGTTCTGATTGGTTGGGAGACGCAAGACCAGGCATGTGGCTACTATGCCCCTCCTCATTCATGGTTGCTTCCTGTAACCATGAATGAGTTTCTTCCACCTCGCTACTGGAATTTTGGACCAATCTACTTTTGCAAACTGCTCCAGGTCATTCAGATTTCAAGGATGCCTTCTCCCAACTGCTGTTTTGAGATCTCTCCACATGGGATTCAGATCATTGCTGCCATTTCAGAACTCTCCAGAACTTTGTTTGGAACCATTTCGGAGTGCTTTTTGAAGTGTGTTTCGGCAGCTTTCTGACACTGGCCACTACGTTGTGCCCCAAACTCCTTTGGTAATCATCGGATTTCATGATGGCGTTCACACAGTCAACACAGTTCACACCCCAAACCATCTTTGAACCTCCACTATGTTTGACTGTAGGGACTGTGTTCTTTTCTATGAAGGCATTTCTTTTTATGTAAACTGTGCCATGATGTCCTTTACCAAAAACCTCTACTTTTGTCTCATCTGTCCACAGCACGTTCTCCCAGAAGGATTGTGGTACAACAGTGTCAGTGCGAGCTGACACCGTTGTACCCTGTGTCTGCAGATCAGCTTGACTCGTTGAATGTTTGGAAGTTAATCAGGTTCTTTATCCACCATTTGAACAATCCTTCATTGTAATTTTTCCATACATTCTGCTCTTCCATCCACATCCGGGAGGTTAGCTACAGAGCCATGGGCTGTAAACCTCTTGATAATATTGTGCTCAGTAGACACAGGAACCTAAGATCTCTGGAGATGCACTTGTAGCCTTGAGAATGTCTATGTTTTTCCACAATTTTCTCTCTGAAATTCCCAGACGCTTCTTTACACTTCTTTCTTTTCTCTATGCTCAGTGTGACACAAAACACAAAGTTTGAATCCTCCATTTCTTAATTTTAACTGCTTGGAAGTGCGATTACTATATTGCCCACACCTGTTACTTGCCACAGGTGGGTCTAAATACAAATTACAGGAGCATCACATGCTTGAAAAGCAATTATTTCTTACAATTTTGACAAGGTGCCAATAATTTTGTCCAGTCCATTTTAGAGTTCTGTGTGAATTTTTGTCAGGTTTGACTTGTCTTCCCTTTTTGTCCTGTTCCCGTGCAAACGAAAACAAGAAACACGTGAATACCAGAGCATTTGCAATTGGAACAATTTTCTGAGAGAAGTGTTGCATTTTCTGACAGAATTGCAAGGGTGCTGATATTTTTTGGCCATGACTGTATATCATCAAAGACCGAAGAACCATTCATGGTTGTCATTGTGTGTGTATGGACAACAGTAAATGACACTTGATGGCCAAGTGTACAGCAAGCGCACAATACACAATAAATGTTTGCGTGTAAGAAGCACCAGCCTGGATGATGTTATGTTTCTTCTTAAATCTTCATAGTGGTGCCTTTGTTCTCTGAACCCTGGCAGCGGACTTGCTAACCATGGCCTGAATCTCAAAGCAATGCTTAAGCACACAGTTAACTGGGAAAAGATAGTATGTATATGACAATATAATTGGCATATTAAATAGCTGGAGTTTATTTATTTTAAATACTACTCATTACTAAATAATTTCCTGATTTTGACAAGAAAAAGCAACAGTGACAATTTCTTTTCCACAAAAACAAAAATGGTGCCAGAATATGAGGCTGTCTCACTCGCACTGCTGAACAGAGTTGGACACCAGTATGTACCATTTTTAATGTAAGAACATTTTGATTTTGACAAAAAAGAAAACTACTACTACTACCTTTTATGCAACTTCTGCATAAATGTAATGAGTATGAATGACGATGGGCCAGGTTACTCAGTGTTAAGACTATGGACACCAAGCTCTCAACAATCCTATATGTTGAATGCGCTGCATTACATTAAGTGTAGATATAGTACACTCACATTAATTAATAACAGGTATTATAACGTATAACTGGTTTTACAGTTACTTTTACAAAGTGAATTCATAAAATTGCACACACGGTTAGGTGACTGATGCCTGGTGAAAATGCTTTGTATCCTCAAAATCTACTTCTTGTCACTTTTCTTTCCTTTCATCTACTTTACATAACCTGTGCAAACTCCACGCATTTCTCTAGGAAACTATCATCCATCCACACCTTCTCTCTCTCTCTCTCTCTATCTATACTCCAGATCCAAAAATATCTCCAGCCTGAATAAAAACAATGACTAAGTGTCAATCCTTTTCCAGTTGTTACGTTGATAGAGTATTGTATTTTTTTATAGTGTAGAAAAATCAACCACATTGACAAGATTGTCATATTTTGACTGCATTCTGAGCCAAAGGAGTCAGAGGGTCAAACCAAGCCAAGAAGTAATTAGAAAGGTTCAGGCCTTCCAGAGCTGTTTATTTGCACTGTGCATGTAACCATAACTGAACAAAAGACGAGCACTCTGCAGAATGTTTTTCTTTCTAGCGAAAGAACTCATCTGAACAAATTGCTAAGTGGCTGAAATTGTGGCTCTGGTCCAACAGGACAATGTTCTTGCTGAACACTGGCAGGATCAAGTGCCTGCCAGAAACTCTTCATGTTGATCAATCTTTATTTTACCATATCTGACTGCTTAAACCACAGACTCCATTCCATCATTCTTACATCAATAGCTTTTGTTGTCCAACAGCCCACTGTAACGTCCTGGAATTAACAACAGCATCAATCTGTGCAAACTGGATAGGTGGTTTTAATGTTTTGGGCCTCCTCATTCTTCATTTTAATTATGGTGGCCAAAACAAGACCCAACCCTTAATGTAATGCTCTCCGGTATGACGCCATAACCTTGAAAAAGTAGAGCTGGACCTGTTGCTGTAACTGATTGAATTAGACTGTACAGGTGTAGCTGGTAAACTGCCCAGTGAGTCTGCCCGATCCCCAAGTGACGTTTATAGGCATCATTCACGGTACTCACCAGGCAGCCTGTTCATGTTGACTCCCTGGGCTGACAGGCCAATGCCCATGTACCTACACATGTGGGGGGAAAATCCAAGCGTCAATTTAAAGAGTTGTTGTTTAAGAGTTGTTATTCAATCCCCTTGATGTTTAAAGTAACTAGAATGAATGTCCTCTAACAGAGAATGTGAACAATAAAAGTGGTTAACCGAGGTGAGGTTTTATACCAATTTCACGAATATATATAAAACGTCTTTTTCTGAACGTCTGTGTCATACTTGTACACGTTATTCTGGTGGAATGTCATGGCAGTTCTTACTGCTTTTACCTGCAGTTTAGGAATGACAAGACAGTCCATGATGCAGTCTTTGCGAAAAAAAACATGCCTTCATTTCACATTCTGAACTTTAACATGTTGCTAAATTGTAACTACACTGCTCCATGCAACGCTGCCTGGGGTTTTACCTCAAGCAGTTGTCGTATTTAGAGCTGGGACAGAAGATCAATAAAGGATTATCTTATTTTATCATGACTTCCAGCAGATAAATGAGCTACCTGCACTATAAAGCAGTTTGGTGACATCTATTGTTAGTGCAGCACTCTGAGAAAAGACTGTTTTTAATGTAACACAGCAACTAAGCTAAAGGTTTAATTGGCTATCACTGACGGTTCCCTCTGTGGCTGAGATCAAGACAGCTGATGCAGGCAACAACACTAACTGACGTTGCAAGTCCCATCTTACATTACATTATGTATTTGGCAGTGATATTAAACCAGTGATAAAAAGTCTGCCGTTCTGTTTTTGTGCAGACACAAAGTGAAGGAAATGCTGCTTATCCAGGTTTGCACATTTGCTATCTATCATGGTGACAGGGATGACCCTACCAGAAGAATCAAAAGAAACCAAGAACACATATATATGTACAAATGGATCATAAGAGGTCTGATGCATAATTAAAGAAATATATAATCACTATAATCAATTTGAAATTTGTTGAATCTCATAATCTCTAGAATTTCTTGGTTATTTATTTGAGTTATTTACGTTGAGACATCATTACACAGCAACTGAAAATGTAACACTATGTTGCATCAGTTCTTGTGCTTTTGAGCGATACAAGTCTAGTTTGAAAAAGTTCACATGTAGTCACTTCGTATTATAACAACTGAAGTGTCAATTTGCACTGTCGAAATCAGTGTGAGGTAAAACTGGTGAAGCCTTGCTTGTGGAGGACTTTGTTCTTTTCAGACTGTCTCTCTTGATGCTAGTGAAGCTGCCAATGCGATGATACATGGACCTGGGCAAGAAACTCAGACCTGAGTATAACTAAAACAGTGCAGAAAAAACTTTGGAGTTTTAGTTGAGCTTCCTTACTGTAACCATGGTAAGAGAAAAATCCTTGGATCTGAGACTAGGAAACCATTCAGATAACACCATAAAACACAAACACTGAAAGTTAAACATCAGTTGACTTACCCATCTCGACCTTTGCTGACAATCTTGACTTCGAAGTAGTAAATCCCACATGCAGCGGGAATTGGGTGTGTCGCTCGCACTGATGCTGCATCCTTGTGATTCTTACCATGACCTACAAGAAGAGTACGTGTACATGTAAGGATTTATGTTTGGTAGTATCAGCCCAGCATCTTTCACAGCGCTGGGAAAAGCATTGTGAAAATTTGTGGTGGCATTGAGCTCCACTGGAAAGTGCTCAACTAACATTAAACTCACATTAGCTTGCCACTTTCATTATTACTTAACCAGCACATTGAGCTTTAGAATAACAGTGGGCCTGTTGCACCAGAGCTAGTGCATCAGGCCCAATGTTGTAGACAGCAGCAGCAGAATGACAGTTTCACTCAAAAGTTGGCCAAGCTTAAGTCCCAAACCACTAGAGGCAATGCCAGCTGTTAAGTGCCAACATTTGTCCACACTAATATCCACTCAGTACATTTGGATTTGTTTATAACGTCCCTGATGAGTGTTTAGCAGGTTTCAAATGGTAGAGTGAAGCGATCTAGCAGCAATCGCAACTGATTTCTATTCAACGCATTTGTTTTTAACACACATTTACCTAAAGCTGTGTTTGACTATCAAACTGTTCTGTATCAGTCCACTTTTCTAGATTTAGTGGTATGATTCCAGACATGTGATAGTCACATCTAACTTGCTGACTTGATCTAGAGTACAGTGAAATGCAGTGATGAGTCAGGTCTGAATAATGAGGATGGATCATTTGTTAAGGTGAGTTTTCCATGATTATATTAAGCATGCCACTGATTTGTGTGATTGTGGGTGTATATAACAGAGTTTGTGACAAAGATGTATTCAACAGGTTCAAAGGGCTCGTCTACCAAGTCTGAACCAATTAGACACAGGCACAACAGTCATTACTTTCTGTCATTCCATATTCAGAAAGCTGCTTATGTAACCCCCTTGGGTCATAAGAGAAGAGAGGGACTACTATAACTCCAATCTATCTTCAACATTAAATATGTGCATCTCTTTCTGTTACACCTACTCACCATCTCGTGATACATAAGTCATTATGAGCTCTGTTTGAGTCTCTGTATGTGTGTGTACGGGCCTGTGTGAAATGTAGATGGGATGTAACCTTAAACGAAGCAGCTGGCTGTCAAAAGACACCTTGAGGTTGTTGCTGTGTGTGTGTGTGTGTGTGCGGCAGAGCATGGAAGCTACAGCTGGGAATACACCAAAAAATCCTAATGTTTAAATATTATAGTCAACTAAATCTGAGCTAAGCATTAAAGCCTGTAACTGTAGCATAATGCAATTTTAAATTTTTACATAACTATATTAGGTCCGATTTCCCATTTCATGAATTCATCAGATAATGTACAAACAAAAGATCATTAATACATAAAACGCAAATTAACTGAAGTCTACTGGAGAAAAAAGTATTTGTGAAACTGTAGCAATGAAAACTATACTAGTATTAACCACGATTTGCAATAACAGCTCTCAGATATTCAGCCAAGTCATTGTGTTTATTTAAGTAACCAACATGCGCATTCACGTACGACTCTGTGAGATTGTCCTGATAGTTGCAGGAATATTTATGTCACCTATTTTTAGCTGCTTCTCATGAAAACTAGTCCTCAGTAGAGCTGCAGGTTAGCATAGATGGGAACTAGGAAACTACTCACAAACTGCTACTGTATATGACAAACCAAAATCAGCAATTTAATATCAGGTTTATCAGACAGAAATATTTAACTGAGTAGGAGGAACTGTTCGAAAATGTAACCGATAAAGACAAAACTGTGTAATGAACAGCACTGACATTGCCCAATTGCACATTTAAGCTGCTGTGTTACATCAAACCACTTCACCAGAGATCAAAGGTTAAGGTCCTGTTCTTTTCATTCTTTTAGCCTTTACACACTATCATCAGAAAACGAGAAGGGTCAAAGTGGGTTCCCATCATTGAACGTACGGGAAAGTGCAAATCCGTTCAACAACAACAAGGCCAACATTGGCTTCTGCAGCAGTAGCAGCTGAGTCAAAAGTGACATGCGACAAAACCAGACAACGAAATGACATGATTAAAACATATCCTCTAGGAACAAAGACTGTATGTAAGGTGTGAAAAAACATAACTAAAGAGATATGTGATGTCATGGCAGTAGAGATGGCACTTATTAATTTATTTAGTAAATAATGTGAATAATGAAAGTACCTGAAACACATTGGTGTGTTAGAGGCACATGATTTTGCATAATCAAAACAATTGTTTGTTTTGTAAATTTTGCAGGCCCTACAAATAAAAGTACTAATGACTGAATTAGAAGAACCAATATATAATTCATATCAATTCATATACAGCATAACATCTGAAACTAAAGATAACACTGGTATTTGAAAATCTTGCTTCAAATTTGGTCATTTTTATTTAGGTTAATGAATCAAACATGAGTCACATCTCAAAAGAAATTACAGTTACTCTATCAACCCTGCTTACTGTGTGTCTGTGTGGCAGCTGCAGTAAACACAGTCAAAAGAATATTAATTGTGTTTTATAATTCAGTGAATAGCAATTAAATCAAGCATGGCTATTTTGCACCAGCCTAAAATGCACCTCATATTTAGACAACCTCCCTGGAGACATCAAGGGTAGGCTGATGTCCAGCAATAATCTTTCTGAAGTTTTCAAAGGTGCCTCAAGAAGTAACTGTAACATATTGGCTGGTAGATAAAATCTTACATATAGTTAATTCATTGACAGATATATCAGAAAAGAAAGACAAGTCTGTCTAAAAACAGATTCAAACGAGCTCAAACAGATCTGCAGTAATACAATCATAACATGTACAAATGTATCACATAACAAGCACAAACAGAAGCTCCACCTACAATGGTTACATTGGATCAAGATGCAATGCAACCACAAAAAAAACTTAACTTTGACCTGAGTTAGTAAACTTGATTAACTTCAACTAATCAAAGGTGTGATGATGGGGCAACATTAGGGCATTGGCAACTGGGACTGTTACTGTGAGCAATTAGCTTCTTGTGGACCAAAAACTTTTGTCTTTAAGCTTGGCACTCGTTCTCACTCTACTGCGCTTATGCTTTGTCATCTACAGCATTATGTTTGGGCGTTTCAAGGACAAACTTTCAAGGCACAGCCAAAGACTGGAGGATGTCCTCCCTGGACCTCTGGACTGCAGAATGTTTAACTCTGGTCATTTTTTCTTTTACCTTTGTTAGACTATGAGCTGCATCACTTTTTGAGTGAGTGTAAAGCAGTCAGCTCGCAATGATTTTTTTCAGAAGAATGTTTGCTAGAACACAATATTTTTTTAATTGAACAGCTGCCACAAATACAGATGCTTAAAGCTGCTGATTTTCTGGCCACTTACACTAGAAAGCAAGTTCTTAAATCCAAATGTCCATATACTGTCCTTATTTATTTATTTTTGGCCATGTGAAAACTCGTAAATTGAAATATACATATATTTATCCTGGCAGGTTAGATGCAGTACAGATTATTTAGCATATAAGAGGCTAAATTATTACTTCCGCATCTGCATAATTGAGAAGGTCTGCATGAATAAAATTCCTGATCAGCCATTGACATGAGGGTGCGCCACTCCATGCCATAATTTATGACCACAAAAAGTTTTTGCATCAACAAGAATGAATATGTCCTCCTATGTAAACTACTACACACAGAGACACCAAAGGACTAAGCCTTTCAGATTAAAATGGAATAAGGACAAACAACAAGGCATGATTAGAAAGGTTAGCAAACTATCATCATGAACAATATAATGAATCTTGCCACGCCTGAAGGGACATAATATCAATAATAAAAGAAAATAAAACAAATCCCAGTTTCTTTTCAGCACTGTACCCAGGGTAAAAGTCATAGTTCTGTTGAACGCATAGCCCCTTAAATCTCAGCGCCCATGACTTGCAATGAATTTCTTCACAAATAAATTCATAAGACCTCACTCACTTTCTACAGCTTTGTCCTTGTAAGGATCTGAGGCATGTTGGAGCCTATACCAGTTGTCAATCTGGCAAGAGGTACATACTGAGCTTGCTTCAATAATTAACTCATCAAAACCATTAATATGGCTCTTGACAGGCCTAGTCTTTTGAGGTGTAAGTCAGCGCCATGACCCGCCTAAAATGTAGCCAATGTGTGCTATAAACCATGCAGCTAGCTTCATCATGATGTAATATTTTTCATGTACAAGAATAATTATCCAACTCTGATTCGTAAACAGAGAAGGCATTCCTGAGCATAGACACTGACGTAGTACACATGTCTATGTTTCAGAGTAACTTAAATGACTGGAACCAGTTTGAATTTGTTATGGTTCACAAAAGTCCCAGCCAGTCATTAGCCAATAAAATCTGTAAATTCTGTGGACTTTTTAGCATAAGATGCTCACCCCACAGTTTCTAAAAGGCCGCCACTATTCCCAGAGCCAGTGAGCTGGCTAGATCGCTGAGTACACTGTGATTGTTGCTTGTCAAATAGACAATCACATTATATCCAGCAGGCCGCCACTGCTGTTCCCTGAGCCCTGCTCTATTCTGTCTATTTGTCAGGCCTTAACCCCCCTAACCCTAGATCCCTAACCTCCTAAACCCTTGACCCTAACCCCTGTCGTACAGGCTCAGGGCGTGGCAAAATTGAACTACAGGGGAAAATGTAAGATGCAGCAGAAAATGGTCCATTAGACATAGTCAACCTTCCTGGAGGTGTCCACAACAGGAAAAAAATCTGAGTTATTTATAGACACAAAGTCAAAATTAAGGCAGTGCAGGTAGACACAGTGTGGCCTTAAACTGACAAAATTGGTACACTGGCCAAAATAGCTTCCAAAACCACAAGGGTGAAGGAACAGAGCAGGAGCTAGAAAAAGCAGGAGGAGAAAAATTATTCTATACACGCCAGAACAGACCTATTTATATAACACTTGTGCAGTGTCACTTAATCTGTGCACCTGTCAAGGAAATAAAGGCTTCTGCTCTATATAACCCAAACATGAAATGGCATGTCTTTTAATAATACAGGGCATCTAAGCATGAGATTTGTTAAAGAAAAATGTATTAATATTTCTATAAGGAGCAAAGGAACCTAAATAAAACTGATTACCATAGGTGAAATAAATCAACACAAAAATCAACAAGAAGCAGTTCACAAGCAAACAAATTCTGCATTATGTCAATCTACACACAGTAACTCAATATATATTTAAATTCAACCATTCACCTTCAAATGCCTGATGAATAACCTATTCAAATTATTTGTGGTTGTGGCTGCCTGGTAGCCTTGATTTGACAAACATTAAGCCTTCTGTCACCAACAATAAGACAATTACAAAGTATGTGCCAAATAAGGCTTTCAAAATAGGTTACACAGCCAGCCTCTGCCTGCATCCTCTCATCCACTGCATGTTTCACTGACGTAAACAGCCAGCAGGGCCCAAAGTGGCCTTGCAAAGCCTCAGTGGAGATTTCTCCTACCCATCCTGTTACTGGAGGAGGAGGGGGGGGGTTGCCCTGATGGGTCGCCTGACAAAAAACAACAGAGCAGGCGAAAACTGACAACAGGACTTGACTTCACACAGATGTCACCTTGTTTTGATTTACAAGCCACACGCGTAAAAAAACAACAACGGCAGACACAACTAAGAGTGTTTAGCCATCCGAATATGAGTGGATGTAGCCGCTGACGCTGTTACTGTGAAAACTGTCTGGCGAAACTATAGATTTAGTACAAGATCGGTACATTTGGCCTGATGTAATGCGCAGAGGCCTCCTGGCTCAGCAGCTGTTAAGAGCGAGCTGGCTGCCTGCTCGTTGGGGGTTGGACATGGGACTGTTGTGGTGTTCAGGGCATTTATGGACATGGATGGTGTTGAACCAGCTATTTCCAGGCTGGGGGGGGGGGGAAGAAGAATTGTGTATTCTGGAAAAAAAATGTCTAGAACGTTGCCACTGAAATCACGCGAGAAAGCACAATGCAGATTTTCTTCTATTTTGTTGCTCGCTGTTGTCAAAAACAACAATTGCAGCACTGTACTCAGTCCTACGTTGTAAAAGGTTAACAAGTTTGGCTGTCGTCCATTGCGTAGCAGGCTTATCCTGCTGTTTTCAATACAATGTTATTGCAGCTACGTTAGCTAACGTTAGCTAATTAGCAGCAGGGCTAACTATTGTATTTAGTTAAGAGATAGCGTGCCGTTAGCTAGCTCCCGTTTGTTAAATGCCATTAGCTAGCTTATTGGCAAACGCCTGTCTATGCGTCGTTATTGCTCCCAGTGCTTCCTTTCAGCCCAAACTATGGACGCCGTCAGATGCACAGCCAGTTTACTGCAAACAAATAACGTCACAAACCGTAAATAAACAAAAGGAGAACCGTCTTGTTGAAAGTGAATTTCAGTGTGGTGGTAATGCGACCAACTGTCAGGGTTAGCGAGTTCACTGTCAACCATTTGGGCATTCCTCTGCTCAATTGTTAGACAAAGCAAGGTTATAGGACAGGAGAGGCAGCTCAGACTAGATTTACCAGGACTACACACACACACGCACGGTCAACATAATCGCATACTGTGTGTGTGCGAGTGAGAGAGACCCCCTCCGCAATAACACGGTGACAGATTTGAGCTGCGACCCTCTGCTGCTGTGACTACTTGTTCAGACGCATCGGGACTGTGGCAGCTCTCTAACCTTTGTAATGGACACGCAGGTTGTTCTGTGACAGTCCAATGTAGCTGTATTTATCCTTGGGGCTCCAGAATCGGGGTAATGGGGTCTCTTCCTCGTTCACAGCCGGGTAAAGCCGTTTCAGTCGTTCGTTCAGCTCGTGTTCCTGGTAATTAAAAGCAGGGTCTCCCAACGGCAGACTTCCCGCTCCGAGCTCTGCCATGTTTGGCCTCTGTCTTGTATCTTATTGTTCGTCTCTTTCTATCCAAAGCCCCGTGTCAGTCCGCTGTAGGCTGAGAGTGAGAGGGACTGAGGAGAGAAAATAGCAGCAGTGTGACATCCCCGGATAAGCAACAGAATGTACTGTAGGTTGACCCAGTGCCGTGTGGGTAATGTAGTTTAGGTGCGCATTCGCGTTTGTGCTAAAGTCTGTACAAATGACTACACAGCTGTATTGGTACGGCATCGTGTTTACGGGCTTTAAATGGAAAATGTAGCCTGGAAATGTTGTTGTTTTTTTTTCTTTTAAATGTATAGGTACAGTAAAACACTGAATTCAGTCCTAATGTTATGATGCTGATGTTACTTACAACATATAGCTATTTGCCTTCTACATTAAAATAATATAACTAATGCATTTCTAAAACAGTACACTATTTGCAAAACTAGCTCATAACTAAAGACCACACGATCACTTCCGTATCGATATTCACTGGAAGCTGCGGCTTGTTTTTAATATAGTGGGTTATTCGTTATCACTATTTTTGCAATTTTACACAACTTTAAAACTAGTTAGGCGCGTTGCGGACTACTATGTGGGACCTGCTACGTGTTACGTCGTCGTTACCGTGGAAACGCTGCTACAACAACGTGATCCGTGTCACTAAAGCCAACTCTGAACTAAACAGATTCAAGATCTTTTTTTATTATTGCGTGTTCATGTTATGGTTAAATATGCCACCACAAAAAAATATTAAATTTCCGCCGTTAACACCGTCACAAAGAGAAAGGCAAGTAATCTATAAAGAGTTAGCATTCCGCGACAATAGACCTACTTTGTTATTGTAGTTGGTAAAGGTAGTTTTAGCTAATATTACGTTAACTTAACTAGCGAGCCAAACTACAAAGTTCAAACACACTCGGCTCTATTTTCTTTCATTATAGAGTTATATCCAACAGAACTGTACAAGCAGTTCAAACACCAGAAGAAGGAGCCTGTGCTGATGCTGCGTCTGTACAACCAGCTGCAACGAGACAGGTAAACAAACCAGGTACATTAAATCATCTAATTAAGTTTGTAACCGAAATTAACTGAAATAAGTTTTTTGACATTACAGCAAATGACTGTGTCAGAAAGTAGTTACATTTATGCAACTCCAGGCAGAAAGCCTCGACTCCTGGTGCATCTGGAGAGCTATGTGAACAAGCAACTACAACCTATAAACCCCTGTGAGCCGAAGTATGAAGAGTTAAAGCTACAGGTGCTATATTGTTTTCTTGATTTGTTGCTTTTTTGTTGTTCACTAAAGCCAGATGAAATGACTTTACACATTTCATTCTCAGAGTGCTCAAACTGTATCTTAATCTGTTTTGGCTGCAGGTCTACCGCAGTGTCTTTGGTATTTTCATCAAAGAGTTCAAAACTTATCAACCCCTTCTGTCTGCCATCAAAAAGGAATATGAAAACACTTTAGGTCAGTAGATATATTAATTAGTTGACTATTTCTTGATCAGACCTATAGTATAATTTACCTAAGACCTGTTGGTGTAAAACACCTCCTGTTTTCCAGATGACTTTAATAAATGTTCTGAATACATATTTAAAAAAAAAAACATACTCACTTTGTCATTGTGGGTGACTGACAGATACGTGAATACGCATGTTTGAAAAAATAAACTTCAATGAGGCTTGACTGAATACCAGAAAACAATTCAGTATATTGCTGTACACTTTTGCATAACACCATTATAACTATTTAGTTTCTAAAATCCTTGACAAAAGGTATCAGAAGCTGATAGTAGTACTTCATAGTGCTTATTTTATTATACATCTGCTCAGCATGTCAGCAGGATCGAATTCAGGAACTGGAACCGTTGAAATCTCATTTAAGGCTGGTGACAGAGGAATGTGACAGAAAGATTCAAGTTCGTTGGGAAGAGGAGCAGGCTGAGATTGGAGCCTTGAAAAAGGAGAAGCATCAACTGCAGGAGGAGATTGAGGCCATGCGGAAGAAAGAAAAAAACATGGAGGCAGTGGTATGTATGTAATACTTAATTTGGTTTTTTGGTAATGTAACTTTGTAGTGGACACAGTTCAGATAAGTTATTTTAATAAATAATCACTATCTTGACTTATCGCATTTTACTACACTTTATTTCACCTTAGGTTGAACACTTGCAGTCTGAACTGTCTAAGCAGTATCTGCAGTACAGAGAGGAGTGTGATGCACGCAAGTTGCTAATTTGGCAGCTCAATGGCCAGACAAAAGGCTCTGTGAAGCAGGAGCATGCTGCCAATGGAGGTACAAGCAAAGTTGCAATAATTTAGTTAGTTGTTTAATCAATTTCTACTCCCAGTCTGCTTACACTGTTGAAACTATTGTCTGGACAGAATAAGACAGTTGCTGATATGAGCTTCATTTATTATTCCTGCAGAACCTTATCCATCAAAGCTGTCATGTCTGTTAAAATGTGGTTTGTCCTCAAATGAAAAGTGCAAAGTAATGGAAAATATGAATATTCACTTGCTTGTTTAGAGTTAGAAGAAACTCACTGTTATAACAATCTATATGGAGAGAGAAGAGCAGCAATATTTTTGCATAGCATAACATAAAGATACAATACAACTAGCTTCAGCTATGTCCAAAGGTCCAGAAGACACAACTCAAAACAAGATCTGTTTGCCTCCAGCTACAAATGTATCATATTGTCCTTTAAATTATGTGTTTTAATTGTATGGGGAAACCATTATACATTTCATTTTAACGATTTAAAATAATCAAATACATAAAATACGAATTATCTTCATATAATTGCAATGTAGTCTGCTGTTTATTTTTATTGTGAAAGATGAGGATAAGGATCCCGTGGTGCTTCAGCTCGCTCTGAAGGTGTGCCGGCAAGACCTGACTAAAGCGCAGGAGGAGCTAAACAGGATGAAGGCAGAGTACTGGGATGTTGTGCCTCGACGGAACTGGGATATGCTAGAACAAACCCACAAACAGACACTTCTGCAGGTACCTTATTTAAACACATACTTACGTATTTGTGTACCCTTAAAGAACAAAAACATCCTCCACCATTTTATCTGTATTTTTTCTTTTTTGCTGTTTAGTTGAAGACACTGCAGGGTCAGTTTGATCAGCTGAAGAGTGAATATGACACCCTGCTAGATATCCATACAAAAGAGACCACTGAGACACAGACTGTTCAGGCTGTTCAGGTGCAATATAAATAATTTTACTTTGTATTAATGATTGCATTATATTGTGTTGATTCTGTATAAGACTGGATTTGGACACATTTTTCTGTAAAGGCAATCTTGCAATTTACAAGGTTTGGCTAAAAAATAAATAATGTTAGCAACAGCAAATAAGCGTAAGAGTAAAAGTTAAAGTATTGATGTTCTGATATAAATCTCAACAGAAAAACTAAATCTCAAAATGCTAAACTGATAATTTAAAATGCTGTTTTCAGATCGCTGAGAGTATGTCTCAAGGGCAAAGCCAAACTCAGCCCAACCAAGGAAAAGAGACGGTCAGCTCTGCCAGCTCTGCGAGTGGAACACACACTGCTCAGGAGTTTAGGTGAAATCTGTAGTAGTCAGCTTTATACATGCAGACCAAAATCACAAATTCATTATTTATCTCAGAAATCTTCACAGTGTGAGCATCATGTTATCTATGTTCTGTATTGCAGTGTCTTTCTCTGTCAAAATGTTGTGCTTTGTGTGTATATGCAGAACAATCCCGAGGACAGCTTTCCCTCTTAAGTCAGATGAGGAAATATATGAACTTATGCCCTTGGCTCAAAATGAACCAGACAGCAGCAATAACGCCATCTCAATCCAGAGATTGCACAACCCGATTGTTCCAACAGAGGTTTCACTGTGTATTCAGGGTTGACTAAAAAGTCTATTTTAGTCTATAAGCCATGTAACACACATATATAATGAAGAATCTAAGTAGCCTCCTCCCAATTTCTAAAAACATTTTTACTTGCATGCTCTTCCAGGTTGCTGAACTTGATGTAGCAGACCTAACTTCAATACCTGACAAGCCCAAAGGAAAATGGACTGGTGACCTGTAAAGGGTGTAGCCCAGTGACAGCTAGGATAAGCTCCAGCACCTCGACGAACATTACCAAGACAAGTTCGGAAAGAGATGGATGGCTGGGAAAAAGAGTGTGATAACCTGCCTGCTTAAGAACATATGATGACTGTAACATTATGCATTTCATAGGAGTGCAGAACTCAAAATCAAGAGTAAATGTTAGTGTTGGTTAAAGTCATCTTGCCAAATTCAACTTATTAACTATAAACACTATAATTGTTTGTTTTCTAATATGTTCTGTATATATATATATATATACAAAATACGCAGTAGATATTCTTGATGACATTTTGTACTTCATAAATGCTTGCAAAACAGAATTTCTCAATATTGTATATGCTATTTATTATACGTTATCTTGTATCCTTTATGTGTTTTCTCCTCTAGAATAGAATGTAGAATATCAGCCACACCAAGACAAAACCCTGGCTCTAGGAAAGGTGAATAACTCTGCATCTCTACACTTTTACCCCCTCATTAATTTTAAATATGGTGCCCAAAATATTAGAACCGTCTCTTAATACAATACAGTCCAGTAAAAGTTGACCAACCACTGTGACCTCAATAAAATAAATGATACTAGAGAAATTTTAGCCATCTAAAGGATTGACACGTTGGAAATTTCACTGTGTTTTGTGTTAGGGAGTTAGATCTCAACGGTTTCCTCCCCCTGGTGTTGCTTTCAACTCACTCTCACAGACGTTAAGGAGCAAGTCAGCTTGAAAGTTTGTCGATTGCACAATGATTCAGTGCTTCAGAACCAAGACTCCTTGAAACCTCACTAACCTTCAACAAACTGACCATCACATGCATTTGTTTTAAGCTTGTCTACTTGTTGTCACTATAACATCCCCAAAAATCCCTGAAGTTGAATTAAGAAAAAACTTCAAAATGTTATGTTTGTTATGTCTTCCTCACTTTGTAAATCTTTGACCACTCCCATAAAATGTGGGTTTTAGTAACCAACAAGACTTTTTAAATGAACTACATGCACAAACACACAAAAAAGAATGAATCTGAGTGTTGCAGATGTCCAGTTCAGGGAGTTTGCTCAGAATTAGCAGTTCTGGTAATCTTCTATATCAAACAACGTACAAGTGGTGAAACAAATGTCGAAACTCCGACATTAACACTACGATCCCCACAATGCACTGGGCCTGTAACGACGCTGACTGCGTGCCCTCGTAGACACTGCACTCTGCGATCGTGCAGCCGGCCTCGGCGTTGGTTAGAGGTAAGTTTCTGTTACTTCTCCTAAGAAAACCTCCATGAGGTATAGTGAATGGAAACAAGTGCCAAAACAAAGAACGTCAGTTTAGTCTGCGATCTGAGCAAACACAAGGTCATATAAGCACTTCAATTGGCCGCAGCTGTCCGGTTCGGGGCTAACGTTGGGCACGCCTATGTAGGGTAGCTGCTCGGGGGTTGCAGGACAGTATGCGCGGGCCCTGGAGGAGGCATCAACACTTGGAGCAGTCGAGGTATTTTTAGCAACCGACGAAAAGGCCAACGCCTGCCAGACAGTCAAGCAGTAAGCTAACGCTAGGAAATATAATGTATCTAGAGTCTAGCATTCGCTGGCGAGAGGCAAGCTAGGTACATGAAGTATGCACCAAAGGCTAAGTCAACGCTAGCAAACACGAGCTAGTTAGCAAGCGATAACTAGCTAAATGAGTTGTTTTTGCAGTCACTGTTACGCGCGTGTATTACTGTGTCTTTACGCGAGTAAAGCTGTTTATGTCCAGTCGGTAATTGTGGTGTGTTATTTGGACTTTAGCTTAGTTTTTAGAGCCCTCCGATTGTTCCAGTAACAACAGTGTATGGTTATGTGGAAGCACATGACTTGTGCTGTCAGTGTCACACAACTGAAGAGGCCAGTAGCCGGCTTTATCAGCGAAACACGCCGAGGCCACTTTAGCACAGTTGATAGGTTTTATGCGGGTCTTTTCAGAGTTTGATTTGACATTTCGTGTACTGCAAGTCCAATAATATAGAATAATAATGAGAGTTGCTCTAAAATAAATTGCCTAAGCTTCCATATGTGTGACGTGAAAAGTCACAAATTGTATATGTGTTCAGCTTTTACTTAGAATATTGTGCAGCAATTACATTTTTTAATCTGTGAACCCTGACTTTCTTGTCCTTCAGTCTATACCCACTTATGCTTGATGACAAAGCAAAAATATTTTGACAATGTAAAAATACGTATGTACAGTGTTTCAACTCTTCATTCAGTGCTGTTTCAACAATTATGGCTAAGTCTTCTTTGCATTCTGAATTGTTCCACTAAGCGCATCTCAAGCTCAGAGAGGTTGGATGGGAAGTGGCTGTACTGCCATGTTCTGGTCTCTTCACCAAGGGACTCTCTTGGACAGAGACTTGTCACTAAACCACATCAGCCTTGTCTTGGATCTATGCTTAGGATCATTGTTGTGTTGAAAGTTGAACCTCAGTCGCAGAACACATGCAGTGTGGAGCAGGTCGTCGTCAAGCATTAATGGTTCTTTCACTTCTGACTCGTCTTTCATTTCCTGTTTGGAAGATGCTCATGCTGGAAACCGCGATTGAACATAGGGATAGCATTAACCAGGTCAGGAAGCACCTAACAGCCGCTTCAAGTATAACAGCATACTTTTCAGATATTTCTCAAACCACATTTTCTTTTTGTCATTGGGTGATTGACATCATAAAAGGGCCTCATGTTGTTTTATCTGTTAAAGACTAAAACTACAAAGCCTGCATACACCAAAGGGGTCACAATACGTTCTGTGACCACCGTACGCATTGTAATATGGTGAATGAATGTATAAAAATACTAGCTTTTTGTGATTAGTTTTTTTTTAATTTCATCCCAATCTTATTTTCCCAGTGTGTGTTTGCAGGGTGATTCAGGATGGTGGACCAGCCTCTGTGGGAGCAAATAGGATCCAGCTTTGTGCAGCACTACTATCAGATGTTTGACTCTGACAGATCACAACTCGGGTCTATATACGTGAGTGTAACCATGTGTTTCTTCAACTACAAGCTTTATTAACACACAACAAGGTGGTCTGGCTAATTGTTAGACAATTGTTTGCCCAGAGTGATCAGCCATCATATCACATAGTGTTTTGAATAAGTTCAGCCATGTAGAATACTGAGTTTAGTATATTTGGGTTTATTGAACGTACCTGATGTTTTAGAAAAAGTCCCTATAGATCCTTAGATGTCCCAATCTGTCTTTCTCTCTGCTATAGATCGATGCATCATGCCTTACATGGGAAGGACAGCAGTTCCAGGGAAAAAGAGCAATAGTTGAGAAACTCACTGTAAGTTTTTCTGATGAATAAGTGCACTATAAAAAATAATTTAGCAGGTGCTGGGTGGTGAGGCACACACTTGTATTGTATTTTCTGTGTTTTCATGTGCACAAGAAACCAGGTTTTGGTGGGATAACTAACTTACGTGCTTAATGGTGACCTTGTTAATGTAATATACAGAAACTAACCCCAACCTTTTGGGGATATATATACTGACAGTGTCCTCACCTCCTAAAGGATTTTTACTTTAACAAGAATCATGCAAAATGCCTTTAAAATGTATGTAAGTGTTTCATGTTTTTTCTTCCTGTCTTACATTCCTCTACCAATCTTAAGCTGTGTATTTTTCTTCTTTGTGGGTGTGTGCGCACGCACTAGAGTCTCCCCTTCACAAAAATAGCGCATAGTATAACGGCGCAGGACCACCAGCCGACTCCAGACTGCTGCATCTTGAGTATGGTTGTAGGTCAACTAAAAGTAAGCAACTCTCCTTTTCCTCACAACTGTTTTACAGTTAGTTGTGTTACATAAATAAAGTTGTTGCTTTAGAAGCTTTCACTTCACTTTTTGCACAGTTTATTGTGTTGTTAATTTGACTTAAAATAGATTCTGTACCCATAAAGCTATACACTATAACCCATAATAACAAAGTGACAACATATAGTAGCTACATCTTGCCTTGCAACTTAATAAACAAGGAAAACAGTCAGAAATAGTATTGGGGCCCTTTTTGTGGAGTTTCAGCTTTTCAGAATTTGGGCCTCTCACTTTGGACAGTTCATTCCATTCTTCTTTGCAGATTTTGTTAAACCTTTATCAAAGGATGGAAAGTGTCTTCATTAAAGTAATATTGACAGGTGGTTGCTGCTTCATCCAGTATCGTCAGCATACTTGTTTGCCTTGAACCCCTTGTGCTTGTTTGTGTGTGTCTGCAGGCAGATGACGACCCCATCATGGGTTTCCATCAGAGTTTCATACTGAAGAACATTAATGATGCGTGGGTGTGCACCAATGACATGTTCAGGCTGGCCATTCACAACTTTGGTTAACCACCTCCCCACTCTGGTGGGCAGGGGCGGCCATAGTGAAGGGCACCATGTGAGGAGGTATGGAGGGAGGGGAGGAGGAGTTGAGGAGGAAGACAACGCTCAACCCTCCCTTCTGCTTTTTCATTTACGCCTGTTTTGAGAAACAAGCAAACACCGGATTCTAGATGTCAATCACTGAACCTCATCCAGGTGGGTTTTCAGACCACCCAGCCAGTAGAACTGCGATGCGTTTCTTTGCTGAGAGCCGGCCGACCAATCAGATGCCCCTGTCTGCCACTCTGCTGATCTGCATGACGCTGGGAGCCCCTTCATTACAATATCTACACTCAAGCCACCAGAAAGACAAACAGCTGACCGATGCCATTAACTGATACTCAACTCTGATCTCCACCCTTCTTTACTCTAGTCTAACTCATTTTACTTTAATGTTGACTCCACTGTTGTCAACTCGGTTCTATTAGCACTGCTGTTGACTGGTTTGTAGGTCCTTGTTCAGGTATAGAGTCAGTCTCCTCAGTTCTGGCTTCTTGTGTTGTAATTTGTTTACTAGATGGCACTTGTGTGACTTTAGCTTGCCTTAGTGTGTTTAACAGCATTTTATCTTCCTTTTACATAATTTTTAGCCCTGCCATGATTCATTCTCATGTCAGGTTTTGCTCTTGCAAACCAAAGAATCATGGGGGACATAAAGTACGACCTTGCTTTGTGATCGAGTCTGATCACAAGCAGATCTCTATCTTGCTCTCCTCGTCTCCGTTTTTTTTCTTTTACACACGTATTGCAGTTTAACATGGACTACAGCCACGATACACAATAAAACCTGGACTTTTTTCTTAATGTTGTGGCTTTGTTATTTCTTACAAAACTTGGAGTCTACAGCAAAGGCTTTTTATCTTTTGAGTGCAAATTCTTTTTGCTTTTGTTTTAATTTGGTTGCAGTTATTAATATAGCAGGTCAGCTGCTAAACTGAAAATATATTTTTTTTGATTAAGGCTAATATTGGCTATAAACTTATTTTATTTAGTTGACTGATGAATGCATTTAACCCACATTAATTAGTTCCTACGTGTTTTCATTATATAGGTTAGTAGTAGTAGGTGTGCAATACAGCTGAAGTTGGAATCATAAAACCTGTGACACCGGCTCAAGTTTTACTGGGTTTACTGTGCAAAATGTTTTGTAGTGGAAGTCTCACTATGATTAATCTGTTGAAATTGTTTTTGGAAAACATTGCTCAAAATTTGCATTGGCGATACCTTGCTGTGTTTTGTGCAGAATGCGTGGTCTCTCTGCTAGGAACGAATGATCGGACACCGTAACAAGGCGGAACCTACGACGTGGACACAACGGAAGTTTAGACGGTTGCTGTGGGTGAAGTGAACACTGACAGCATCGTAACACAGAAGAAACCACTCTCCCCCTAAGTCAACCCATTCTCCCTGTCCCTCACCCATGGCGTCCAATTCTAACATAGATATAGAAGGTGCCACCCAGCATCTCCGGGACATCCTCAAGCTCGACCGTGCCGGGAACAGCACCGGTAAGTTGAACCGGGCATTCGAAGCGCCAGCATTAGCTAGGCCGCAGAAGCTAATGGTACGTTGGTTAGCTAAATGGATACCTTGCTAACATGAATTGGATTAGCGTTGCTGAACTGGAGCTAAGTTAGCGTAATAGCAGTTTCACTGCCTGCTCGCGAAAGACACACCCTGCGTCAATGTGAGTTAATTCACTCACATATTTTTAAGAGCAATGTCCGCGGACTGACCATTGTGTTCGAGCTTCTGGCGTTAAACCGCTAACTGCGTCGTGAATGTCTCTTGTATTTTACCGTTGTGTTAGCTACGCTGCGAGCTAGCTCGTGACCCTGTCTACTTTCTGGTGCAGGAAAGAAGTACTTTTGCTATTCTACAAAAAATATATACATTTTGTATTTCAACCAAAGAATCTCTACAGTGCCTGCTAATGTGCAGGTTATTTTCTATAAGTACTTTGTCACCGTAACTAACGCAAATGTACTTTTATTGCTGACCCAGTGGACCCTGTGGTGCTCG
The DNA here is from genome assembly GCA_030770545.1 of Macropodus opercularis. Lineage (NCBI taxonomy): Eukaryota > Metazoa > Chordata > Actinopteri > Anabantiformes > Osphronemidae > Macropodus > Macropodus opercularis. Next base: position 2,774,371 of record CM061094.1, on the reverse strand, counting down.
GCATTTTTTGTTTGATTCAGTTTTATGACACATGGTACTCGATGATTTCTGTTAACAGTGTGGTTATACGGACTTTAACATGCTTTGGGAAGCTTTGCGTAAAGTAAACCACACTCTAGAAATAATGTTACGATTTTGATTTAACACACATCGAAATATCTACATGTGTGTTTAGCTTTTTTATAAATTCACTGACATGGACGTAAGGCATGTTTTAAAATGCGTACAAGCGAATACGTTTATTTTTCTAAGATAAAATCTGCATGAAACCAGGGTATATTAAACATGAATTAAATACAGTTCTTGGTATTAGTTCCACATGAATGAAAATCATTTACCTACTAGAGGAGAGTGACAAGTGTGTGAGTGAGTAAATAATTTGATATGGTAGAAGTTGACAATGTTTTCATTTTTGCGGTATCACAGAATCACCTATTGAATCGGAGTTGTAGAGGTGCAGGGCAAACATTTTCATGTCTAACTGAAAATAGAATGAGAATGTTTGGCAATCTGGGTCTCAAAATACCATAATTCAGTTCATTAGCAGTAAAGGTTGTGGTGTTTTATTGCTTACTCTGGTCTTTTGTATTCCAACCTCCCTAACCTATCAAATGCAAATGATACTTAACAAAAAGGTATTCAGCTGTTTCAGGTGGTTAGTGTGTAGGGATATGTGAATTCATTCAGGAAGATAGAAACTGAACCTTTTCACAGTATATTCCAACACTTTTTTCAGATGTACAATCAAGTGACGGTCAACGAAAACCATCTTTTAATGGAGAGCTAAACGGGTTATTGGGAGTAGGCCTTCTAGGAAGCTCTGATCTGCCAACGATGTCTGAATCTAGCAGACCCATTTCAGACATCAGCAGCTCTCAGGAGAGTCAGATCATGTGAGTAATTTCGTAGAGGTAGTTACTTTAACATTGTAGTAATATGTGTGGACACTTGGAGTTTTTAGGAAATTAAATCCATATTTGTACCTAAATCCACATCCAATTCCAGCTGCCTTTCTGGTGATGATGGTTCCACCTGTATCCCCATTATCTCGAACAATGTGGAGATCGTGGCAAGTCAAGACTCTAGCATCAACAGCAAAGCCCGGGGCAGCAACAAGGTAGCGTCACCAACAACTTAACACAGTCAAGCATCTGTGTACCTGAAGACTAAATAGGGTGTTTCGGGGTCCAATGGGTGTTATGGTCAAAAACTGTCCATCTGAACTTAAATTTGAATGAATTTGCTTTTTGTTTAGGTAAAAATTCAACCCGTTGCCAAGTACGACTGGGAACATAAGTATTATTATGGCAGACTGATTGCTGTGTCCAACTCCTTTTTGGCCTATGCCATCAGAGGTGAGCTGCTTAAGTAATAGTGTCTTCTGAAGTTACATGACACAAACATCAAACTCTAGTCGGAATATTATAAATTAGTAAGAACTGTTACCTCTGACCTTTTTTATAAGTATGTTTGGGTTAAAACATAATTACAGTACAGGTATTATACCGTACACATAGGTAAACTGACATTTCGTAAAACATGATGAGATTCTGATTGTTTTTGTGAACTGATAGTGACACTTGATACTTTTTCCTCCAGGAGCCAACAATCATGCTATGATTCGGGTCCTGAGTCTGGGGTCTGCTGAGCGATCCCTACTGAAGGGATTCACTGGGGCAGTCACAGATTTAGCTTTTGCTCACCTTGACTCATCCTTGCTGGGTTGTGTAGATGAGGCAGGCAACCTCATGGTTTGGCAGCTCACCTGCACTGAAAGCAAAATACTGTATCCTGACATGTGGTAAAAACTAAAAGGGAGTTTGTGGAAAGATGTGCTTGTAGAGTGGATGTTTCTTGTCTGTGTTCATAATTATATGTATTGATGTGTGCCAAAATACCTCTGCAGGCTGACTGACTTTTGCACAACCATCAATTTTTTTTTGCCTCTTGCTTTTGTTGCAGTAATGGCAACTGCACACCCTCAAACAGTTTTTTCTTCCTGAACTTAAATTCCCTTCAGAGATCAGATTATGATTCATGTTAGACGGCCAGAAGACACTCCATTAAACTCTCACCGCCGTCTCATCTGGTGCCCATTCATCCTGGATGATAATGAAGAGAATCAGGATGACACCAGCCAGACCTTGGCCCTTCTACATGAAGACAGGGTATCAGTGTTTTCTCAGAAATATTTTTCTCGTTGGGGTAGAAATATTGCAAAAACAGCAAATGGACTAAAACCTTGTTCCATCGGCATTAACTAAACTCTCAAACCATAATTAAGTTTTATTTATTTTGTATTACAGTGCGTCCTTTTTATTTCCCCTTTAACAAAATACATATTTGTGCAGATGAAACAACTGAATATTATCAGAGATGTTACATCTTTCAGTTTTAATACTGTTCTTCTTTTCTAGGCAGAAGTTTGGGACCTTGACGTCTTAAGAACCAACAACAGCAGTTGGCCAGTTGATGCCACAGAACTGAAAGAAGGTGTCATCACAATCAAGGGACATACACAGGTGCGGTTCATTAGGAAGCTATTGAAAAGGAGGCTTGCATAATGTTGATACAGTAAATGCAAGAAGATAAATGTCCGCCTGTAGCTTTTTGTCTTCCTATGATGTGTGTAGCACTCAAACACAAACCATTTAAGTATTTTGACTTGCAAAACCGGGTACGTGAAACTGTTGTGTGAGTCAGATATTCTAAAAAATAAAACTGCAGTAACAGAAAGTTTACACTAGCATTCTGGATCATGCTCCGAAAAGAATCATTTTCGAGTTTGACATGTCTCTCTTTAGCGGGTCAGTGAAGGGGCCCTGTCTCCAGATGGAACCGTGTTAGCCACAGCAAGCCATGATGGATACATCAAGTTCTGGCAGATATACATAGAAGGGGGACAGGACAAGCCCAGGTAAGCAGGTGGATGTGCCTTGAATGTATGTAATGTGTGTTTGACATTTATTTCATTCTGCTTTTTTGTCTGCTTCCCTCTTGCGTCACACTTTTGTCTAGATGTCTTCATGAGTTGCGACCCCACGGCGGACGTCCCCTATCTTGCCTTCTTTTCTGTGACAACCACAAGAGACAGGACCCAGAGTTAGTACACATGAGAGCACTCAGTGAAATGTGTGACAGTCTGTATTTATATTTAGCTGAGGGATTTGTATCTCCTTCATATTGTGTTTGTCTCCCTTTTTTACTTTTTACCTCTTTGCAGGGTTCCTTTCTGGCGGTTCCTCATAACTGGAGCAGATCAGAATCAGGAGTTGAAGATGTGGTGTACTGTTTCTTGGACTTGTTTACAGACCATCAGGTTAGTATGTAACGTTGTATTAGCCATGGAATTAAAATACGGATCAGTACAGAATTTATTTCTTAAATTGACTGACTTTAGGAAAGAGTTCTGTTATCTGACACTTGTACCATTAACTATAATGATAATATAAAATTTCTTTCCTAGGTTTTCTCCAGATTCATTCAACTCCACAGCTCTGCCAAGTCTGAAAGCCAGTCTGGACCTTTCTGCTGAGTATCTCATTCTCACTGATGTACAGAGAAAGGTCAGCAGAGAGTTGGGAATAATTGTTTTAACAAATAACACTGCACAAGCACTTATTTTTAGTTTACAGCGAGGAAATTTAAGTTTTCTTTTTTGTCACCCCACATTGTTTACTGTACAGCTTGAGGAAGCTGTTAACTAAATTAAAGGATTAATTTATGTTGTTATCGTTATTGTTGTTAGTTATTTTGTCAACATACTTTCTATGGTGCCAGGTTCTGTATGTGATGGAACTGCGACAGGACCTAGAAAAAGGAAAGGCCAACTTTACTGCTGTGTCTGAGTTCCTGCTTACACATCCCGTGCTCAGCTTTGGTGTTCGGGATGTCACAACATGCCGATTGCGACACACTGAGGTCCTCCCTGCAGAAGAGGAGAGCGAGAGCATGACAACAGGTGAATGTGTACACACACAGTTATATAATAAAAAGCAAACTACTCTTAATCTTCCTAGTAATCCCTTTAACTGTACGTAACCCTGGATTTCTTTTCACTTGTCTTGTTACAGAGGGCACTCAAGGACCAACAGAGTCCAAATCTGGGATCCAGATTAAACTGTACTGTGTTCACACCAAGTAAGATTAACTATATGACTTCATCTCACATCAACTTGTGTTGAACAGAGTAAAGCTTAAGTGTCCATTAAGGGACAACTTGACTTTCATCAGCCAATAATAATCATAACAACCAGGTTTTAATTAATTTTTAATTAATTTATGTGTGGTTGTGTTTTCAGGAGCCTGCAGGATGTCCAAATTTGGTTCCAGCCCAATGTGGGTTCCAGCTCTGTAGTATTCCTGCCCCATTCTGATTCTCAGGATGGTTTAGGTAAGATGTCATGTATGTAGATATTTCCAAGAATTCCAAATAACCTAGACATAACGGTCAATGAGCACGTTCAGTTAGATAACACTAGCTCTTAATCATGTTAATGCATCAGTTGATGAAAATGCTGGATTTCGCCACTTCCTCAGCCTCATTACAATGTTGACACTGTTTTACTGACAGTGATAAGCATTTTACATTTTGACCAAATTGTTTTACAAGAAAAAATATTTTGGGGCTCACTCTCCAGCCAATTTAGTGCAGGTGTAATTCACAATTGGAGTATTTGACAACTGCTGCAGAAAATGACACAGTGACATCGAAAATACAGTGAAGATGAAAATGGCACTGGGACATCCTTACTTAGTAATCTTGGGAGTTTTTGTGTGTATGTAACCAAATCTTGTATCATTCAACTCTAAACGGATCATTTGGGTGAATAAGAAGTGTATAAATTTTCTCGGTTGTTAACATTTTATCTATTGCTCATTGTCACTGGGGTCAGTTCTATACCTATTCATCAATTTTTGCTTTTTAAAATGTACAATTTATGGCACGTCAGTGTATCAAAATTAAGACATACTGTATATTTGAAAAGATACAATGTCAAATAGCTGTAATCTGTTTAATGCACGTCAACTATTGCTCCCCAACTTGATACCAGTTTATAATTTGTGTTTCCAGCAGGGTTTTCAGACCATCTCACTGACCAGAGCTCTGACAAGGAGTCAGGAAGTGGCTCCCAAACTGACTTAAGGAAGATTCCATGCCTTCCTGCTCCTGCTGACTATCTCTTAAACTCTGCCCCTGTCAGTGGGCCGATGCCGAAACTGATGACCCCTGATGCCTTCATGACACCGAGTTCGGTAGGAACACCTACATGCCACATATATTTCTGCCTTTTTATTAACAGATTGCACTATCTGGATGTGGGTTTCATTCCAGTTGCAGTTTACAGCATTAAAACCATTTCACCACCTTCTACAAAAAAATACATATCTGCACATGTTTTTGTCACATAGCAACAAGCCCCATGAATAGCACTTCCACCCACATATTGGTTGAGTGCTGCTGCTGGCACACTCAACCTCATAACCTTGTTAATATAAAGTTAGAACAAACCGCAGATCTGCTTTATTTTGGCTGTCTAGTTTAAAGATCCCTTATTCTGCTTTTTCAGTCTAAAGAACATTGGACCTGGATGTCTCAATAAGGTGTCTGTACATTTTCATGTCAAAAAACATTGCCAGATTGTCTCCACTGGCCTGTCAAAAATGTGAGCTTCAAGCCCTCTGGCAGAATAAGCTGCTTTCAGGGTTGTTTCTTAGAATGTGTAAAAAACAAAAGAAACAATGCAGCTTGGACACATCAATGTGTGCGACCATTGTCCATGTTTAATTGTTCTCTGTTTTCTTTCTTTTTTCTATGGTAATTCTTTTATTTTATTGCTTGTGTGGTGACCTATTACGTTTCTGTTTTTCTACAGGTTCCAGCATCTCCGGGCAGCAGTGCCAGCAGCCTGACCATTGTAACAGCCATGAGCAGTAACTCTGACTCAACTAACCGGTGGGTTTTTCCGTGTGCATTAGATTAGATACGATAAACTGTAGTGGCTAATATTGTACAGTGTAATTCATCTGAAATTGTGTCATGTATGTGACTTGTATACAGTATATACTGGTCTGCATTATATGGAATTTGTAAGAGAAGTCTTCAATATATTTCCATTAGGTTCATTCATGTTAGTTGTTATGAGGGCTGTTGAAACAACAACATTAATTACTCGCTTGCGTTAAAACAATTAACGCTGATTAACTGGAGTCTGAGCCTTGAGCATGGAATAACGGATAAAAGAGAGATTTCTGAATACATGGCAGAGAAATCAATGGTAAATGGTCTGCACTTGTATAGTGCTTCTCTACCTGTTGCTACTCAAAGCGCTTTTGACACTGCGTTTAATTCACCCATTCGCTCACACAAACACACACACATTCACACACCGGGGGCTGCTTGGGGTTCAGTGTCTTGCCCAAGGACACTTCGGCACATGGCTGGGCAAGCCAGGAACCGAACCACCGATCCTACGATTGTAATCCCCCGTACTCTGATTACTGAAACTGGGTTCAGTGACCATTACTTGTACTTAAGTGCAAGCTATGTTCCTTGTTACTTAGTATTATGTTTTTGCAGTGCTAAAATATTTTGTGTTTTGGATCAACACTGTATGACTGACTACAGTATGTCTGTGTTTTGCAGAGCTATAGATGATGTCAGTCAGAGTCCAAACAGAGTAGAGAACAGCAGCAGTTGCAGTTTGGCACTCTCTGCCTCCACCAGCAGCCCAAGAACTTCTGCTGTACTCTTGCCTGGACTGGAGAACCTACAGGTTGCACGTGATGTTGTATTTTACTTACTGATGTTCATGACATTTATACGTTGTTTTTTTTAAATACTTATTTCCACTCTCTATGCAGGTGTTGGTCCCTAGCAGCCCTCTTGCACTTGAAAACCCTCAGGTTCTGGACTCTCCCCTCCTGCCACATCTGTCCTCACCGACCAGGGCCCGTTCCCCTGATGTCATCTCTTCAGCCTCCACGGCCATGTCCCAGGACATGCCAGAGATTGCATCCCAGACGCTGCAGCTTCAGCGTGGATTGGTGTCTAGTTTAGAACCCATACAACTATCTGCCCTTCAGACAGACAGTATGGCGTCTGCTGCTTCTGCTCTTCACCTGCTCACCTCACCGCGCTCAGTCAACAACAGGTGTGGTGAAACCTTGTGTGAATTTGATTGTGGCTTTGATGGAGTCAACAAATGTTAGAGAGTATGAAAATATAAGTATTGGTCCAAAACTCTCTGCAGTTGGTATAGCCTCTTAATCAATTATTGTTCTCATTATTTTGCTGGCTCAGTCTGTTGCCCCTTGAGCTTGGCGGTGCAGATGGAGCAGTGGGTGGAGTAGTGGAGTCAGAGCCTAGACTCAGCCACACACCATCTCTGCTTGAGAATGCCTTATCGCAGGAGAGCCCTGGATTGGGAGGAGGATCCTCAGATGGCAGTGTCGGCCACACACCTTGGCCAGCTGCACCCGATATTACCAGAGAAACCAGGAACAGTCTCAGGGACAATGGCCTTGGAGACTGGTATGACTTACCACAGAAACAATTGTAAACGCACACGTCAACTACTAGCAACTAAAAATCTTCTACTAGTATTTAAATTTAATTAGCAAAATCTGATTTTATTATTTTGTGACTAGTGATCAGCCTTTTTCCTGCTGAACTTCTTGGAAACAAATTGTAAAGTCCATACGAAAACCTTTCTGAAAAATGTATGCTGTCTTCTAGTTCAAGAGAGGAATCGAAGGACAGACGTATGAGCTCACCATACCATCGACGTTCTTATCACCTCACACAGAATGACAGCCAGGACGCTGTTGCAGAGCAGAGGTAACACAAATTAACATAAACTTAGACAGAAGATGACAATAACAAAGCCCAGCACAACACTTATTTATGCACAATAATGATTTGATTTCCCTTTTGAGTCTCATCTGTAGTAGGCTTCTGTGGCTACAGCAGAATAACGTATTGTGGTGTGTATTTATTGTGTGCGTATCCACAGTGATCCTGATGATGAGGTGGCAAGCCTGGCGTCTTCCACAGGGAACTGTGGTGCTCGCTCTGCTCACAGACTTCCAGTCAAGGATTGGAAAACCTCACCACGAGGCTCGCCAAAGCTCAAGAGGAAGAGCAAGAAAGATGACTGGTATGAAGAGTTGGATGTAATTAATAGAACAGAGGGATGGTACAATGTAATGTTTTAAGTTCAGCACCTGACGTTATACATCTAGTCCAATAAGACATAGCCCAAACTAAAACTGTTTTTGTACTGTAACATATATTTCAATACTTAAACTTAATAATAAATGCCATGGTAAGAAGCAGTGTTCACTTAGTGTTGAAAGTTTTCACTGAAGATTTCTGCATGTTTTCTTATTTTTAGTGAATTGTCTCACATAAGACAAATGGACTCAAATCAGGTAAGGGAATTGAAATGAATCTGTTCATATGTCTATGTATTAATCTTTTCAGCTGCGTTATTGCCTTGCTTCACTTCTTTTCTCCTGCTGACAGATGAGTGCAGAAGCACAGGATGAGCTGTTGATGCTCCTGCGCAGCCAGCAGAGGGAGTTAACCGAACTGCGTGCACAGATTGAAGCCACGCAGAGCTCCATTATGGCTCAGGTGGAGCATGTCCTCACCAACCACCAGGAACAAGAGCGTATCCTTTTTTTACTCTTTGAACAGTTTTTTCCAGTTTGTATGTAGTTTAGTTAGTTTTTAGTTTTAGTTTTTCCGTCTTGTAGGATATTATATAATTTATAAATTAATATATAATATACTATATTAATATAATTCGTAAATGCTTAATAAAAATGCCTCATCCTCACCTAGTAGGTATTATGTCGTGCCTTAACCATCAATAACCTCAGAGCGCAAACTAGAACGAGTTCTGGCAGAGCGTCAGAGTCACCAGCAGCAGCTTCAGGATCAACTCGGCCAGCAGCTCAGCCAAGCCCTCAGCTCAGCCCTCACCAACAGAATGGACAAGATTTTACGAGAGGAAATCAAGAAAACTGTCCCACAGAGTAAGGAGGCCTCTGCTCTCATGCAGTGTTCTATCAAGTTTCCTCAAATTTAAGAGGTGTTTACTTTACAGCTCTTTTAGTTTGTGTTGTTGGATTTGATGTAATCCATGAAGTTGGAGTTTGTGTCTACATAGTGCCAGTTATATAAGCATAACACTTCTTTCTACTTCATGGCTGAATGAATGTGAAAATAGCTGCATACTTTTATAACCAAGTTGATGATGATACTATATTTACTTTATAGATTGGTTTGTCATGGCCAATTTATTATTAATTTAATAAGGTCAGTGTCTGGGCTGATACTAGTCTGAGAATTAGGGCATCCATCATCTTAACTACTTTTTCTGCATTGTCTGTTTAGCACTGTTTTTGGTACAGTTTTCTTTTTGGGGTTTATTTTGACAGTTAGTCGGTTTTGCGTTACAGTAGACTGTACATTAATAAATCACATTGTGTCATATTCGACTGGAAGAAGTCCAGTTGCCATGACTCAGCTTTCAGACATCAGCGGCAGCTGGCTTTTCCAGCTGTTTATTGACTGAACACATCTGATCAAGTTAATAGCTAGGGCAGGCATAGAAAACCAGCAGGGCAGTGGCCGGGGACCGAGTAGCTAATGCATCCTGAGGTGTGCTTGACTGACACTTGCCTCACCCCTTTTGTCATATATTTTGAGGATGAGATGTTCTTGTTTTTATCCACCTGCTCATATACCTAATTATAGCAGTTTCATTGTTTTGTCTCTCTAGCAATCTCCAAAAGTCTGGAGCCTGTGACCGGCCAGCTGAACAACACAATTGCTTCTAAGCTGACTGCTGTGGAAGTCACTCTGAAGGACAATGTCACCAAAGTTGTCAAATCCAAGGTAGGAGCCTACTGATGCTACCATTTTACACTGTTTTAGTTTTCTTCTTCTTGGTATTGTGAATGATAACATTTGGATCCTTTCTACTTCCAGAACACAACAGATGCAATTGGTCGAGCAGCAGCTGAAGCAATGCAGGGCCCCATTCAGGCAGCCTATAAAGATGCCTTCCAGAGCATTGTGCTGCCTGTTTTTGAGAGAGGCTGCCAGTCCATGTTTCAGCAAATCAATGACAGCTTCAAGCAAGGAACGCAAGAATGTAAGGCAACATTATGACAACTGTGTTTGTTTGTGTAAGGAATTGACCATGATTCATCAGGTGATCAAAAATTGTTCCAATACATGAACTGAACTAATGGTGCTTTGTGTTGTTCTGAGGCACATTTGAGGTTTTGAGGGACATCTTTTGCGTCAGTTGGGACACTGATGTGTTGACAAGCAGTCTGTGTTTTCTGATTGTGTGTTCATGCTAACATTTAAAAGCTGAAAACTAAATGTTTACTTTTTCATTTACCAAGGCTGCAGATTGCAATTAAATAATGAGACCTCAATACCTCTCAGACTGTGTGCGTGCCCTTGTGTTGCTGCTCCAATTTGAATTTAATCTGTGATCAGATTTATGCTTTACACTTGTGTAAATATTTCCTGTCAATTTGTGACTGCTTCATAAACCTCTGCTCACCCACCTACTTGTTGTAAGCCTGCAAAATAATGAATAGTGACAAGCTATATTAGGCAAGGGTGTTTCGAAGGAAGATATATTTTGCCTTTGATTTTCTTCTTTGCAGACATCCAGCAGCTTGAGACCCATCTGAAGAACAGAAAGCAGAGGGAGCAGGACACACGAGACCCCATGATCAGCCAGCTCCAGCAAATGATCGACAGCTTCCAAAGCTCCACTGATCAGCTGGCCAATAACATCACAACTACTGTCCGGACAGAGGTCCAGAACCAAGTCCAGATGATGGTGGGAACGTATGTATCCTGCCTCCTCATCGATCACAGTTGGCCACTTTTGGTTGTGTTTTACTTTTTAATCTTAAATTTAAAAAAATATTGACAGTGCTTACTCAGTACCTCTGACAGATCTGACACCTTGAAACCTTGTTGTTGACTAATATTACTTGCAGTTATTGACCTAAATGCACTGACTGACAGACTTTATATTAAATATGCAGATCAGCTATGCCAGTAGTCCAGGCCTTTAATTCACTGCCTGTTAATTGGGTGTCTAATGGTTTGAAGAGTAGAAACGAGCAAAGCTTAATCTTGGGGCTAATATATAAACATAAATTCGATTGAGTCTCTTGTTCCCTCTGCAATTATTTTCATGGCCTCTAGGGTTTATAGATTTGCAGGGGTGTGGCAGAGAAAAGGTGGTTGGCTAAAAGTTCTTAAATTTTGAAAAGAAAACCACAACAGTAGATGGAGCTGAGACCAATTTTCCCCTCAGGTGGTAATTTATATGTTAAGTGCATCAATTACTGGTCTAAGCCAGTCTGTTGCAGTGCAGCAGAGGTGGAATATACATGTGGTGAGGTGAAATTTCTGTGCTCACGTTTTTGCTTCTGTCCTTTTCCTGCCCAGTTTGCAGGAGTCTATTCTTAGCCATGTGCAGAGAATTGTCAAAGGAGAGGTGAGCCTGGCAATGAAGGAGCAGCAGGCAGTGGTCACCTCCAGCATCATGCAGGCGATGAGGTCAGCGGCTGGCACTCCCGTCCCTACAGCTCACCTAGACTACCAGACACAGCAGGCCAACATCCTGCAGCTCCTCCAGCAGGGCCAGCTCAACCAGGCCTTCCAGCAGGTAGCTTATATACGCACACAAAAGCAGGTGTAGCGCTGCTGCGCCTCTAAATGGACTTTTTCAGTATCTGTCATGTTCACAGTTGCAGAGGTAAGCTCACTCATGGCCTTTGGGGGTTTTTATGCAGCACAACAGCTAGCATCTCTATCTGCCCAGCTCTAGAAGTTACTGTATATGAGTAAAGAACAGGTAGCTGAACTTATTGTTACAGGGCCAATGTACTGCTGAACTCATGTTTGTTAGTTTCAAGTCGTTTTAGTGGGTTATTACAGAATTCTATGAATGGTTCACTGTAAACTAAAGCCCTATGTTTGGCTCCTCAGGCTCTGTCAGCAACAGATTTGAACCTGGTCTTGTATGTGTGTGAGACCATCGACTCTCAGCAAGTGTTTGGTCAACACCCCTGTCCCCTCAGCCAGCCCGTGTTGCTGTCACTCATCCAGCAGCTCTCCTCCAACCTCACAACCCGCTCTGAGCTCAAGATCAGGTGAGATGCTGCTGTGATTGTAGCCACTTTGGTTTTATGTAACGCAACAGCCACGTTTGGGCAGTTTTGGAAAATATCAGTAGTTTTAATCTAAACCTTGTGGACTGTAGAAATCCTAATTTAAAGGTCCCCACAAAGTGAAAGCAGAGTCATTAAATGCATTACTTTTTTTTTCCTCATACACAAACAGGATTCAGTCTTTATCTAAACATTCAGTCCCATCTCATCTCCACATTATTCCACATCTCCTGAGTTTTAAGTGGTGCTAAACTGCTGACCCCATCACCCTGCTCCATCTGTAGTGCTGCTGCACAGGGAGCCTGGGAAATGCTGTGTGTAACATCAGATTTAGTTTTTTTTTTTTTTTTAATTTGCTGAGCCTATCATTCTGCTCCTTTTTATGTCATTGTCCTCCTGTCCTGTTCTTTACTCCTACGCCCCCTGGTTTACTGACATTCCACCAGATTGTTTTGTGCTCTTATTTTCAACATGTGTGAATGTGTTTTTATCGATGAGACCCTGCTCACTTTACATTCTCATTTCACCTGCCTGCTGCTGCTGGTGCCTCTCACTGCCATCTGGAGAGAGAGGAGCGCAGTCGGATGTGGTTCAGTCTGAGCCATTATTAGGACAGAATATGTCCTGTTTGGATGAAGGGAGAGGGTGCAGTCAATACAATTAAAACAAAATAAATCCCAGAAACTGTACACTGTACTTGTGTAAGTTATGTTACAGACCTCCATGTTGATACAAGCAAACAAGGCTTTAGTAGCTTTGATGTTAAACTGAGATCACGTAGTCTCAGTTTCTGCCGTAACATCTGAGTGAAAAGAAAGACAAGGTGTATTGCAGACGGCAGTGGCTCAGAGGTAGAGCTGTCACCCACCGATCGTTAGTTCGATTGGACCATTGGGACATTGAACCCCAAGTTGCCACCGTTGTGAATGCGTGTGTTTGTGTGGGTGAATGAGACACAGTGTCAAAGTGCTTTGAGTACCAATAGGTTACACTTGGACGAGCCTAACGTGTAAACTGTAAAAGACGGTGGAGACATTAGAACTGTCCTTTCTCATGATCAGTTTTGAATGAATCTGAATGAATGTAGGCTGTGATTTGCTGGTTCATTTAGCCCATGCAAACCCAAACATGCTACCACACGGTGCAAATACTGACACAGTAAGAAGAGTTTCCTGCTTATATCTCCAGTAAATGATGTCTGACTATCTGACAGAAAGCTCTCAGTTTTGATGTTTAGTTGTTCTCTAACATCTGTTTCGTCTGTGTTCCTGTGCAGCTACCTAGAGGATGCAGTGATGAACTTGGACCACAGTGACCCCCTGACAAGAGACCACATGTCATCCGTGCTGGCACAGGTTAGACCGAAGCTCTTAGTCTTCCTGCAGCAAGACCCCCACAGCCTAGTCAGCAAGAGGGCGCGGCGCCTGATGATGATGCTGCAGGGTCTCGTCAACCACTAGTCTGATTTTGAAGTCGGGTGTGGAGGAGTCATTTCCACCTAGACATGTCTCAAATCCATTTTTGTTAAGAGTTTGCCGAAAACAAGGACAACTTCAGCCACTTTGAGCAGTTTCCTGGAGCTGGAGGGTGAGAGGTGATTTTGGAGGTGGTTCCTCTAGTTCCCATGTCCCTCCACACAGCTCTAAACCCAGCTTTTTCTTCCCATTCTTCCTCTTAATTGCACCAGTGAAGTGTCAACAAGTTTTTGTTACTTTTTTTCCTGGACATACCTTTAATGAAAAATAGCAGTGATCATAAGTGTTGAACAGAAAGATTGATAATTCTTGTTAATGATGATGACGTTCCCTGAAGCTTGTTCCAGACTTTTGTTACTGCTGCCTCTTCTCCAGGCATTCTGCTCTCTCACCCTTTTATCCCGACAAGAAGCTAAAGACTGTCTCCAACATGACAACCGAGAGCTCCTTCATTCTGGTCGCTCCCATCTCCCAAGCCACACTGTTCAAGTCATGTCATTGAAATATGCATAAAACTCAAAGAATGTTCAGCCGAGTGGTCCACAGGACCAAACATTCTGTTCCTGTTGTGATCCTCTGCCCTGTCAGTGGAACGTGTAGAGTTCTGAGACAAGAGGCTATGTCTGAGCAACAGAAGGAACAAAAGTATGCCTTGTGTGTCGCCTTAAGAACAAACAGCAGGCCTGGATTTTTTTATTTTTTTTTTTTTCTTACACAACCTCACTAGAGCCAACTTGGAATTCAGTTGCCACAATATTACAAAGCCAGGGTTCAGGTTTTTATTTTAATTAATCAACCCAATCCCAGCAACAAGAAGCATGAAACATCCAAGGCTGTTGCTGGCTTATTTTTTTTCTTTGTTGAATAGGTTGGAGGCAGCAACCTTCCCAGGCCAAATATTTCTCAGTGAGGATCAACACATTGAGTTGTTTTGCTGAAAGTTACTAAAATGAGTGTGTGCATTAGAGAAGTGTGCAGCGTGAAAAGCTCGTCGTATGGTATCCATCTGATATTGTTTACACTAAGCGTTCTGAAAGAAACAAAATTAAAACTTTTTTTTTGATTCTGACCATTATTGATGAATGTCCCCTGGGGGAAAAAAAAGAGAATCCTCAATTATAATGTTTGGAGCCCAGCGTCGAAGCTGGCAGCCGTCCACTGGTACAGCTCTGACCTGTACGTTGTTTTTTCCTCTCAGTTCCTTTTTATATCAACATTTAGTATTTGTAAGACTTGTATACTTGCTTTAGGGGATGTGAGACTAGTTATACAGCATAATAAAAAACACTTCCTAAACATCATTATAACATTATAACATTATAACAGGATATTTCAATTGTTTGTAATTTTGTGCAGTTACTTCTCTTAGACACTAGGAGGCAGCACTTCGTTGGACTGCAGTTATCCCTCCGCTTACCATTTAGGTTTTGAATTCAGAAATCATTCCTACTCTGACAATATCCATTTCACCAACCCCTGAAAAGTTTGCCTTTAGGTTGTAAATGCACCCTTCATCTCTGAAGTGTACTGACAGTGTATGATAATTAGTGTACAGCCCATTTACACACATTGTTTAATTACAGGGTCGCCACGCTGTTGTGCTGATTGTAAAATAAAAGGCTGTGTTAATTTGACCTCTGTGTTTAGTTTGTTTCAGTTGGGTTTGTCTAGAAAGTGCCTTACTGTATTTTATCTGTTTTGGGCGTTTGATCCCATTTGGGCCATTAGACAACACCCAACGCTAAGCCGTTGTTGAGTTGATTGAAGCAAGGCTCAGGCAGCACAGCGGAGGAGGACCGATGTTTTGTGGCAACATACGACTCGACACACTTTGTTCTGACAGGCGTGTGAATGGATCAGAACCTCGGGCTACTTGACCCGTCACACGCAGATGTTTGTTGAACAGCTGCTTCACCAGGAAGCTGCTGTCTGCCATTTGTTTTGTCGTTTTCCACAGTGTTCATGTACCTCTGCTTGGGTGTTTTTTTGTTGTTGTTGTATCTTTTAGTTTATTTTACCCTGAACATTTTGGAATAAAAAAAAAAGACTAAAATACGATTGTGTGTGTTCTTCCTGAAACCGAGAGTGAGTGGATTCATGCCGCATGTTTAGCAGCAAGCAGCCTGTTCAGTTTGGAAACTGCATTACCTGAACTTTACAGTTGTGGTTCATAGGAAATTATTTACATTTCCCAATATTTAGCCTGTATGCGTGTCAGTTAGTCCTATTTGTTAAGCTTTTCAAAGTAAAATCATCCAGTATTTTTCATTAATTACACCTTAAAACTAATGTTAATGGTAATTGCGACTGCCGCTGAAGTCTTGCATCCTTAACACGAGGACCTTCCTCTCCCTCCTCCTCCTCCTCCTCCTCGGCACGGACGCGCCCACCCCTTCAGCGGAGCGGAAGAGCGCGTTGAGTGGATGCTCTCACGCTGGAGTACAGTGGGAAGCGCAGACGAGCGGGACAGTGGACTCACTCTTTGAGGCGAAACCTGGGAACTTAATCTCAAAGTCGGAGAGGTCGAAGGACAGTGACGGGTCAACATGACAGCTCTGGTGAACTCCGCGTGTCTGCTCTTCTTGCCTGTTGCTCTGCTTCTGAGTAAGTGCCGCGTTTGTCTGAAGTGATTCTGGGTATTTCTGAGAATGCCAATAACGCTGTTTGGGGGCTGTGCGTGACCGGATTGGATCTAGACGACGGTTATTTAATGTTGATCTTTCGCCAGCTGTTTGTCTCTGTAGACGCATCTCTGTGCGCAGAGAGTTCAAAGCGTCCCGCAGCACATCCCGTCCATCCCCATCACGACCGGCGAGAGTCCGGGCAAAGCAACAGTGGCTTTGAAGCGTGTGGATGTGTGTGCAGCGGGCTGGGCGTTGTTGAATGGGAGTATTTGCTCCCAAAGGTGGACACAGAGTCATTACGCGCAGCCACCGTCGTGATTTCCATGGAGTGTTTCCTGGTTGTATCTCTCCAGCTCCGTTACGCACGACAAACAGCTGCCGATGAACAACCGGAGTGGAATAAAACAGCCGCTATTACTTGAGTTAAAGCAGGTGACTTGGCTTCTAGCAGTCAGTTAGTGCAGGGACTCCTTCATGCCAAACAGGCAGCTGATGGGACTCGTTTACGCCAAACAGATAGTAGAGGTTTGTCTTTCAGTTTCTACCTACTGCCAAGTTCATTTAGCTAAAGTAAATTAAGCGAAAAATACAAGTTTTCACGCAATTCAGTTCTGTACTTTTATAAACTCTGAGGGATTTAAGCAGAAGATAAAATGAAACAAGCAGATCAGTAGGTGTAAAAATACTTCATCCTGCATTTCCCACAATGCAACATGTTATCAAATTTCATTTCACACACTGCTTCCACAATATCGCCATATTTTTCTACACCTGCAGATTTCATTGCTTTGCTCTAGCGTCTGTTGAAGTTTTTAGTCTATCACATCCTGAGCTGTAGTAAAATACACTATATAAATATTGTCCATCTTCATTGGTCTCCGTGTGAAGCAGCTGATCCAATAAGCGGGTGGGTGAAATGGGTTTTCGTGTGAGTCTGACACTGTCAGTGTAAAGTAAAACAAAAGTCCCGCTGATGCCGATTAATGATGAATGAATCACATCTGTCCTCTGCCTCAGAGTCTCTGGGGATTCAGGTCAGCCTTGCGTCAGAAGGTGACGCATTCGATAATAAGCGCGTGCGTGTGAGAGAGAGAAGTGGAACAACAACTTTGTTTTAAATATCAAAAAAGAATGTTGAAGGTATTTGAAGCAGAGTTTTTAAAATCTCTGATGTCCCATACAGTCACTGGAACAGAAAAACTGTTTAACTCTAAACTTAACGGTGGCCTATAAGCAGCGCGCTTCTCTGTTATTTAACAACAATTTATTGGTCGTTGGGGAATTTCAATAGTTACAAAAATGAGACCCTTTCTAAAGTCACGGCCACGTTAAATAAGGCACTAAGAGCAACATAAAAGGCACCATACAAGCTATAAAGGCCGTCTCTTAACTGAGCAGCATGGAGAGCAGCTGCCAGAGCTGTACATTCAAAACCATACCACCTTTTTACTGATGATGTTCCGACATGTCATGGTAGAAAAAGCAAGGTGTAAATAATTAAGGTACTGATGTCTGAAATTCACGTAGCTGCTGCGGTTTCGCGTCCTGCCACGTTGCACGCTGGTTCGCTGTCAAAATGTTACCAGTTACTGACACTTCAATAGAACAGAGCTGCCTTTAATGTTATTATTAACACCTGTGCTGCTCCTCTTATGACTAGTCTCCATGTCTGTTGTGAATAAAACGGAGCGCATGCACCAAGAGTGAAAGTGTAGCCTATCAACAGATACAATAAACGCAGCATTTAACGACCCCTGGGTCTGCATTCTAAAAATGATCTTCATTTAGGAGCACCCAAAGAAAACCCACCGACCTGCCTGAGTCCTCATCAGAGAAGCCTGGGTTACAGGGGCAAAGGTCAAGTGAAGGGGCCGCTCCAGCACTTTGAATTTTTCATTGCCGTAAATGTGGAGCCCTCACGAGACAGATATAAAAGAACAGTGAACATCTGTGCAACTGAGGCTGAGCGAGCCAGACTTTTACTCTCCAGAACAATTCCCACATCTCTTCTCATTAGACCCTCCTTGCTCTGTAAACGTTCATATCCTTCAAGCTCCCCAGCTCTGTGTCAGTGGTCTTGTTGTCTTCCCTGCTTAAAAATCAGTGACTATGGGTTCCCGTGGCTGCCCCCCCCGTCTCCTCTCTGCGTCACCAGAGCCCCAATAATCACATTAAAAACGGTCCATAAGTGATTTCGAGATTATATTTGGCTTTTAATTGTTCTCCTCCGGAAGCCTCCCTCTCTCTCTAAGTTCCCTCTCAGAGGGGCCACTGCAGTGTTTTTGAGGTGCATTTTTTTAACTGCAGTAGAGACACACGAAGTGGAAGATTCCTCATTAAAATACGTTTTAAAGTCTTGTGGAAAGCTCCATGCGCCTCCCTCCCTTCCACTCACGCACACACATAGCTGTGTCCGCCGCTCTGCACATTTCCCCGCTGCCTCTCCTTCCTTCCTTTCTTCCTCCTACAGTGCTTCCTTTCTCCCTCCTCCTTTCCTTCTTTACTGCCAACCAACCTCAGACCTCCTCATTTCTCTGACTTTACCCGCCTTCTCTGTCATTTTTGCCCCGTGCCATCCCTCCATCCTCCATCTCTCTTTTTTTTATTTCAGCTCGCTAAATTGCTTCGCCTCTCATCTCTCTGCCTTTGCTTCTTTCATCATGTCCTCCTACCGATTTTTCCACTCTCTAACCTCCCTTCATCCTTTTCAGCAGGGATTTACAAATATTATTAATTCTGGGCCTGGGAATTAGATTCCTGCGTTGTGTTTTTTAAAACAAAGTTGAGCTGCTTAATTTCCAGTATTTTTCAATAGACAGGTTTTAAGAAATGTCTTGAAGTTAGATTTACATATCTCATGAGTCACACAGTTTGATTGACATGTGATCTGCTGGGGTCACAAGTGAAGAAGCGTGTCAGAAATGAACACTTATCGCAGTGGAACATCGTCTTCCACCCTGCAAATATGGCCATTTATTGGACCCAGTGTAATGAATGAATTCAAAATGAAGACAATGTTAATCCATCAATCACCTCGTCTTGTTTAGCACTGAAGCTGCCGATTGGCTCATTTCATCCTCTGTCTCCTCTCACGACACCCCCAGATAATTCATTTATCTTTAAAGATGAGAACAAGCACGTGCAGAAGGACAAGCCCACAGATTCTGAGCGCTTTAAGCTCACGAAAGAAGCGCGGAAGCCAAACCAAACCAGTCCAGGTGGTTGTCACAACATTAAAAATGCATGTAGAGCTGTTTGAAACTGGAACGTATCATCTACAGTCTACAGTACAGGACCTGCTTTTTCAAAGCAAAGTGGCCAGCAGCTCGTATTGTACGCGTCTTCTTTCATTTCAAAGCCGTGATTGCAGAAACTTTCCACATTAATGTTGCACATTCATCTCTTTCACCTTTTGTCAGCGCTGCTTCCCTCCACTGCTCATTAAAGGAGTTCAGAATGTGGATGAAATGTTTTACTCCAAATCCTCCTGCTGGGCTGAGTGTAATGAATCATCACTGTTAATGGCTGAATCAGTGGCTTTTTGTAATGAAGTTCCCCTCAGTCGTGACTAAACCCGCTATTGTTTGTTACCTGTGTTTCTGACAGCCCACAGAATCCACAGTTTTGTCATCTCCTTACAGAATCCATATGTGGAGAGATCCCAGTTGTGGCAAACATATAGTTTTCCTATTTCTTAAGACACTTTTTACATCTTATGCTCATGAATGCAGGCTGTAATCCTTAATCCTAAAACCTTGTCTAAACCTAAATCTTCTTTGAAGGTGTCAGGACTGGCTACAGCGTCATTTACACACAGACATATGATCACACAGAGAGGACAGGGGATGAATTTAAGTAGAGTGATTAGAACAGAGGACGGTGACTCCTTTCTAGATTGTGTTAACGGGCCCCAATTATGTAAAGTTCTCTATTTAGACGTCCTGGTACATTGTCTGTGGTTCAGGTTTACACACGTTATGCTAGAAGTGCACTTTCGTCTTTCATCGTTTTGTTAATTCATTCCATCTATTCCAAAAACGGGCTGTTCAGAATTCTTCCCTCTTGCTGACGTAGACAGAGGCCTGTCGTCACATCTCGAGGTTCGGTCCAAACACTGCCCAAGACAAACTGGACCCAATCCTGGATTTCTGTCACTCGCTTCGTAGAGCTCAGACAGAATCGACACGACCCAGCTGCCGTGCTCAAAGAAAGAGAGCTCAGCTGTTGCGACTGCAGGACCGTGGCTCACTTTTATTGTACACGGTCACTGCTGGCGACGCTGCCGAAGTGGACAACGCTTCACTTCCCACTGCTTCAAGAATGAGGCCTTCATCACAGCCGAGGCTGAAGAAGGGGTCAACGGTGAGTGCAGTACGGTATATCGCTTTAATTCGTGTACGTACACTAGGTAGCTACGAGATTCTTTCAAAACCTTTAACAATCCTGCAACACATTTGTTTGAGTCTGTATCTAGCGTAGCGACGAGGGCAGGCTAACAGCTAACTATAGCTTAGCCATTGCTTTTCTCTAACATAGCTGTTATTATGACAATATCACTGTTTGTGCAATACAATGTAAATATATCCGTTGTATTTTTATACAGGCAGACAGATCCAACTTACCTGAGGCAGAGTTGCCGTATGTTGGTGTAACCAAGGAGCAGGATGCTGTGACCTGACTCCTCCCCCCTTACACTGTCCTATGCGCCTTCGCAAGGAGGCGGGGCTCACATCTCATTTGCATACTGAGCAACACACCCTGAAAACTGCTCGTTCTGTCAAAAACGCACATTTTCATTTTTGATGTTTTTATTCATATGCATATACACTATGTGTTATTTCATTGCTTGCCCTTAACCCTTGTGGGGCCTTCGAGGGGTCAAAATGAAAAATAGGATGCGCTCAAAGCTCAAAAACCACACAAGGGTTGGATAAACAGCCGCAGACAGACGATAAATCACAACACGCTTTATCTAGATGAACGGTTGGATGAACTTGTTCATCATAGACCCACATGTGTTCATTGCTTGGATGTAAACACACAACTGAGCTTTGGCGCCGCCTATTTTACAGTGGGGTCGTTTTGACCCCTCGAAGGCTCCACTAGGGCTAAATGCCTCTCTGCAAATACACAGGTAGTGTTTCCCCCGCGTACAAAGTGCATATAGTAGGGTTATTAACGAGGAGGAGAACAATGGGTGTCCAAGGTCAGCATAACTGTGTCTGCTTACACACACACACAGTTCTGTAGGGAAGACAGTGCAGTGGTTTTAGCCTGAAAGAATTGGGAAAATATATTTTAACATAAACAAAATAGAGAAGAGAAAAATAAGACAAAAAAGTGTTTGAGAGAGGGAGGACAACTGGAGAGCGAGAAGATGGAGAGAATAAGATCAAGAAAAAGAGAAAGCAAGAGATCAAGACCTGTATTTATCAAGCCTGTCAGAAGAAAATCGAACCACCGTGGATCACTGACCGGAGACTCTGGACAATTCAATTTAATATGATCTGATGCCAACAAAAAGATGCCTCCACAAGCTCTCCAACTCTGGAAACTTTGAATAAAGCCCACCAGATACAATCACGGAGGCTGATACAGATTAAGGAGACAATTGACACGGAACAACCTGCAGTTTGGTGAAGGACAAATAAGGAGGGAACACATTTCTCCACATACACAGCTTCAAGTAATATGTGAGTATATCAGCAGTGTAAACAGAGACAACAGGGCAAGTAGCGGCTGATGATGCTGCTATTAGTCAAAATGTAATCAAGCATCCCTCCAAATGGGCAGAAAATGTGATAAAGCCTGTTAGTGTAACAAATGGCTGGATTGTGTAGTATCTTTAGACTGATAATGTTCTCATCTTATCCCCCGACGGGCAGAGCATTACCCAGCAGTACTACAGTCAGCTGCTGTCGTTAAAAGGCCCTGAATGTGAGCACAGCATTTCACCAGTGAACGTTGTGTTTAGTTTAGTTTTAAAGCTGCAGCAATGAAATATTTTGGCCACTGGGGGCAGCACAACAATCTGTTATCAATGTTTACGTTGTAATTTGGAGAATAAAGTCTAATTTATTATCATATCATTTCTGTTTTGTGGAAATTATTATTGTGAGTACATGCTTGTGGATTTCATTTTTTGCCCCCAGCATACCCGCGACCCTTTCAAGGACTAAGCAGTAGAAAGTGAGTTGCCCAGAAACAGCGCCCCCTCTTTGCTTGCTATCCAGAGTTCCACAAATGTTGAGGCCCATCTTCTCTTTGCACTCAAACCTGCCGTTTTTCTAACTACATGCTTTTATGTTAAATTAATTTAAAGAGACACTATGTATTCAGCAACTGTGCTTTTGTAGCCTCCCTCTTTGAAGCAGTTGTTGTTTTTTTTTCTTGTGTTTTTGTTTCTCTGCATCCTGCCACAGATGAGAGAGGAAGTTGTTTGAATAAATGTGCACAACCTGCGAGGATGTGAAGTGACTTGAGCATTAAAAAAAGATGTGCATGCCCCGAGCGCATGAGCACATATGCACGGCCGCTCTCGCTCCTGTGTGTCTTTGTGCGTACTTGAATGCACCAGCGTCTGCGTGTCTGTGGGATAAAGACGAAGGTGAAGAGGATAGAGCCCAGGTTTGCGGCTGCACAGCTGAGGACTTTGAGAAAGAACACAATCGACCGGCAACTCTTTGAGAAACCAGACTGTCGAGATCAACTAGACATAGTCAAAGAAAAGAGAAAAGCAAGCCAATAAGAAAATCAAACGCAGTCATCAAAGATGTGAAGGTTGCAGAAGACACATTTGTTTGTCTGTCTGAGTTGTTAATAACAGACTCAACCTACACAGATGTTTAGTCTCATACAGTTTCCTATGATAGAAACTAAACAGCACATGACCTCTCCATAACCTAAACATTGAACAACTTTTGATGCTGTGACTCTCATTTACAGCTTCACTTTATGTTTCATATACAAAGCAGCCTTAGAAATTAATGCCCGTACGGGTCCAAAAGAGAGGTCTGATGCATTTTATCTGGTTGACATTGATTTTTCCACAATCTTGCTTGACTTTCTTCTTATACTTCTGGCTCTTTTTCAGCATGTGGTTACCCTCAGTTGTCTGACGCACTGCAGTAGTTTGTTACAGGGGATTCCAGCTCCTCCTGAATCCCAGCCCTCAGTTTGCACCAAATGTTTGAGATGAACTTTATAGTTATGGTAAGCGCAGCGGTAAGATGTGTTATATGTAGTAGTGTTTGATGATATAAGACACTAGGATGCCCACAACGAACAATGAACGCAGGTTCTGTTTTCTTCCGTTTTTTGTGTGAAATCGAATTCATGAAACTTATAAATTGAAGCCTCGGTGGTTAAAGGCCTGTCTGTAAGCAGCGAATTTGTGAGAAATGCTACAGAAGAGCAGCTGGTGCAGTTTCTCCCTCCACTGCAGCCAAACAAACCTACGTCATTCTAATAAAAAGCATCAGTAAGCAACTGGCCTAATGTCATCACGACCACGGCATCTGCTATTTAATTCGATGCCGCGCAGTGTGTTGCAGCCTGTGGAACAGGCAACAACATCAGCTGCCAGTGTGTGAAAGGTTTACAGGGAAGGGGAAGCTCTAACAGTCAGTAAATATAGTTTTGTTAGTTATTTCTAACCTTCAGACTCTCTGGTCCTAACGGTGTATCTTCCCACGGCACTGGTAGTCATGGAAAAATGTCTTTGCATCAGCAGTGCATTGAAATACGATGAATTACACGCTGCATTGTTTGTGTATCCTTCAGCAAACCATAAACAACCAAAGCTACTGCATGCAAACAGTTGTAAACAACCACATGAAAAGATGTGACTGAGTGTCACCACCACACGTTACTCCCAGTCACTCAGTTCCCTGAAATACGTCATGTGGACGCATCTATCAACACATTTCCAAGTTATCACCCATCGATCTAATTATTCGCTGCCAGTAGAGTGAGGGGAGTTTCAAAAGCTCTATTTTGATCATGTGTAATAATGCGGACATGCATGCATTAAGTTCTGCGAGTACGCAAAACAACACACAGCCCCAGGGCTAGGCAGCGGAAAATAAGATTTCCATATTGTGTCTTTCCATAGCTGGCTAGTTTTATGTTTACAGAGAATAAGGGTAAAAGTTCAGAGGCAAGCAGATGTGTTGAACATGTATATTTTATACATGTTGTGTTTGACTATTTGAGAAGACACGTTGTCGTTTTTGTATTTCCTGGCAGCTCCATGACAACATCCAATATTCTGTAAGTCCTCTCGAAAACACACACTGTTTAAACGGATGATCGTCACCCTGAGTCTTTTTAAAACATGATATTTAACGCAACCGATAAAGGACACTGACTTCACTTGAACCGGGTTCGAGGCAGAACAATCACTGCAGGGATGCACAGTGTGGCTTTTTTTATTGCTGTTTTGCTCGTTGATTTGTAAACAAAGATCAGTTGTTGTTGTTTTTTTACGTGCACATTATTGAGAGATTGTAAACATAATAATACATGAACACATTCATTAATAAGCAGGTTACGTCGACATCAGCGTGTTTTAACAGCGACAATAGATATAATCAGCTGAAACGGTTCTGACTGTTTAGTTGTCAGGTTTTCTTCCAACAGTCACATATATGACCAGGTTCTGCTATGACAGTTGCTGAAGTATTATGATATCCAGTCCATTATGTGATTTGAGACATGAAGTAAGGCTCTGATTTCCTCGTGTGATAGGGCAGTAACCATTATCCAACAAGCGCTGAGTCCGAGCAGGTACCTACGGTGTAAAGGACTCAGCTAAGACCTGTTTGAAGTAGAACAATGTTGTTTGGCAGCAGGAGAGCAGTCGGAGCAGACAGGGGAGTCTCGTGGGGACGGGCAGTCGGTCAAATCACAGGCAGCACATAGCGGACGGGATGAGCTCCAGAAAGACAGACACTGATCCAGGATCAGTCGTAGCGCAGGGAGATGTGGCTCAAACACAACAGCCGCAGACATGAAGTAAGAGAAAAATTAAATGTGAACTAGTCACTTCACACAGATGTGCAATATGAAAAGAGCAGAGTCATCTCTTTGACGTCAACTTTGATCTTTGGGCAGAAAGATGCTAGACGTGCTGTTTTATGCTGCAGTCTGCTGGGGAGGCGGCGCAGGACACAGGGAGGCGAGAAGACGAACTGGAAAAAAGGTTTATTCAGTGACTGGTCACTGGAAGCTGTGGTGAAGAGATACGTGCAAAAAAAGGTGGAACCACATCCTGATGGAGCAGACAAGCAGCAGTAAGTGAATGACTGGAGATCCTTCAACCCCACTGCCATCAGGCTGCACAGCAACGTAGCCAGTGGTTGCAGATTTTCAATTGACAAATGATGTCAAAGTGACGTAAACATTTCTATCTAGTCGTAATTAGAAGCACCAAGCTGTTTAAAAGTATGTTTGGGAGTTCGTCTGTGGTTCTGACTCCCAGGAGACGATGCGGGTTTAGCCTCAGAGCGAGCTGAGGCGTTGTGTGCGTCTTCCCATGTCTGCACGGATCTTACGCAAACAGATGCTACTGTATGTGTATTTGCTTGTCAGTGTGGGCGTGTTTGCTCCCCTGCGCGTTGTGCTTCTGGGGAGTTAGGTGCTAACAGTGATAAGTTACAGCAGCAGCTTCTGGAGCCGAAGTCAATAAAAGCTCATTAACTCAACAAGAGGGTCAGTGGCTCCGTCCACCACAATATACCTCCCACTTTGTCTTCTTCACAGGCGAGCAAGGTGTGTGTGAGCGCGGCCGCTTGTTTCTCCTCATACACATGCATGTGCGAGGTGCCCGATCAATGCGGCTACATGGTTCATTTCCTCTGACTTTAGACGGAGAGGGTGGAGGTGGCGGAGGGCGGAGAATGGAAGGAAACGTGTGAAACAACAACAGCAACCGACACTAACAGTCGTCATCAGAAAATGTCTAACGTTCCACCACCAGGCGTCTTATAGCGGTGAATTGCAACCAGTGTGATGGTTTGCCTGATGTTTGTCTGGAATCCATCCACCAACTCACCAAATGCTGTTTGTTTTTTTTTCTGCGAGGCCTTAATGCAGATGTCTTGCTCACTCCATAACCGGCCTCTTCCCACCCCCCGGCTTCACACATCTGCTTGTTTTTGAACGTGATCATGATCAGTCCCTTCCCTTCTCTTGTGTTTTTTTGGTAAGTTGATCTTTTCATCACAACACACATCTGGCCAGAGACCAGCTGAGCATCAAAATACTTTCGAGCCAGTCGAATTTAAGACACAGCTGTATTTCCCGTGTGTTTATTGGAGCCTCTCCGCCTGTTGGTGGTCGGGGCCATACGTTGCCGGGCTGTCAGGCGCTGCAGGCAGTTGTTTGTCTCTGTGCTGTAATGCTGTGTTCTGCTGACTGGTGTTTGGTCTGGAGAGGTTGTAACTTGTGTCTCATCTGGAGATGCTGGCGTGTGCCTCGGGGAGAACTTCATTAATTCATCTGAGATCTCTCCCTCTCTCTCTGCTGCTCTTTGCTCTCTGTCTCTTTTGCTCTTCGCTTCTCTGAGTCTTTCTGTGCTTGTTTTTCACTGTCACGCATTCTTAGGTTTTTCCTGCTCCTTGTTGGTGTGTTTGTCATTGTGTCCTGTCGGCTGTATCGCTCTCTTAACTCTCCTGCCTTTTCTGCTTTTACGTGTCATCTTTGAACTGCTGCTTTATTGCTTTACATAACATGGCTAACTAAAGTTCTTTTTAATCATCAATCTTTTATTATATCTCCGTTGTGAGCGCTCCCTAACAAGCTTTTAGGCTGAATTATGCACCAACCAATAGCCGGCGGCCTCTGCTGCAAGGACGCGAACATCACTCGTGTGAATATTTGTGTGGGTCAGATTAATTTCTGTAGCAGAATAGGTAGTCACTTAATTGAACCATCTGCTGCTGGCAGTGCGCTGACAGCTCTGCAGTCTTGGAGGGAGGATACAGAGTTACGGTAAGTGCTTTGCCAACAGTTTCACAGTTAGGGAAGAGAAGCGACGATGACTGAAATTTTCACGTGACACTGAACTGTTGAGTAACTTGAAACTACACTCTGATGGTTGATGCTTCTCGTCCCCTGACCAGCCATAAACACATCTCAATTTCTGTGATCTAAACTCCAATAAATTAGGAAACACTCGTGTTAACTAATAGCAAATCCATACTGTTCACCGTCTAACGCTGTGGATTATTACTACGGTGGGCGAGGAAAGGTTTGACGAAATGCTACATTTTAAAAGCACTTGTAAGTGTAAGACTGGGACTCAAATTTAGTGCAATACAGTCAAGTGTTGCTTTTGTAGAGACGAAGTAAGAGACAGTTTGGTTTTGGTTAGCTTTTGTTGCAAACAAGCACTAATTGGACAAGGTTCTAGATAAACATGCTCATATACGTCATCAGATTTACAGGTCTGTATCGTCATCATACGTTAGCGGCAGTACACAGTCCTCTGTAGTCATACACACACCTTCAGCCAACCTATCCGTCCAAAGGCAGCCTTGGATTCATTGTCTTTCCCAATGACTTACAGTAAGAGCCACTGCAGCCCCCAAAGTTAAAGAGCGTCCTGCTTTACATCAGCAGCTGATGAACAATATTCGCTCCCATTTTGTCTGCATCTGGCTGCATAGCTCCTAAATGATGCCATTTGTTAAGCAACGTTATTCTCAGCAAAAGCAGCAAGAGCAAACCCCAGCAGTAAAAGCTGCAGGTTTCAAAACCAAAACAAGGAGCTTAAAGATGGTAAAATGCTGCAGAGACACACTGGGACAGTAATGGTCAACTTCAGGCTCAGGAAAAACAGAAACTGGCTCTAATTATAATGTTTCATTTTTAAATGCTTGTACGTATGCGATTGCACAGTTTTCAATTCAACTGTAGCTGTACACAATTTTACACTTAGAGTAAAGTAGCTCTCAAAGTTATTTCTAGCCAGTTTGTAAACATAACATGAATTCGTTTTTTTTTATATTATGTATGTCTGGAGGCTTTGGATATGATTATATTAGATCACATTGAATAACATCACAGCAGATGTCCTTCATGTCACAACCTTCGCCCTTCGTGACGGCGTGGAGGCTATTAGCTAATTCGTTTAATACCAGGATGACTTTAGTTTAAAATGGGAGTCGAACGTGTGCCTCCTGCTGTTTTCAGGTGACTAACAAGGTAATATTAGCGCTTATAAAAACCAAAGTACGCAATTTTTTTTCCAGTTACTTTTGCGGCTTGAACATAATGAAAGTTACAGATTATGCTTCAATATTTGCTTTTATTTGTTTTGAAAATGATTCAGCAAGAGAGACGATCATCATATTGCCATTTAATGTGAAAAGCCAGTCTGTGTAGCTGTCGCGTTAACCAAATCCGCTCCATAGTGACAGACGAGGTTTGCTCTCGGTGCAGAGCGTGATTTGTGCCGTTTCAGTGCTCTCTTATTGGTGGTTTTATAACTGCACACACCTCATAATGTTGCATAGGCACTGAATAAAGTACACATCGGAACTGTGCATAATTCTGACAGAAGCTATGATAATTATTTTTAGAGCATGGCTACATTTACATAAGCTCTGAGTAGAATCAGAAATGGCCACAGACAGTGGATGAAAAACAGTCATTATCTCAGGAGTTTGGGACGACGGAGGAAAAACAAGCGCTTCGCTAAACTGTTTGCAAATTGGACTCAGTCAGCATGGAGCAGTTCAGAGAGTATTTCTAATTTTGTATTTTACCAAATGTTTTTGTGAGCATTTCTTCTGGTTTTCTTGTTTTACTTCACCACGTGGAATCCAGTTTATTGCTCAGCAGGTTGCAGTTAAACACCCACAGAGCTGACAGAGTCGTCAGGCGAGATGAGAGGAAAGGCCCGGAATGAGCTGGAGAGAGAGCTCGTTCTTATTTGCTTTTAATGGCCTGGCAGCTGGATCTGAACGCACCGAGGCCAGAGGACAAGCAAATGAGGTTCGTGGAGTCCAGTAAAGCTACAGAGTGAAAATTCCGCCTGTTTCGTGCTTGTTCGCTTCGCACGTTGATGTTACATTATGAAGTGTACGCTTGCCCAGAAAACAGCTGATGCTTTTATGTCATTTTGAGCTTGGTTCCCCCCTCTCCTGTGGCGGGAGCGTTTGTTTTATTGTCAGACTCTGTCCTAATGCGTGGGGAGAGGGGTGGGGGGTGTGGGGGGGGGTAGTGTGGTGCTGAATAAAACACGGGAGCTAATGTAAAAGCTTTCTGCCAAAATGATTGGATCCTCAGCCTCCTGAGGTGCAACGGTCACTGAGGTGTGTGTGAATGTGTGAGAGCACGACAAGGGACTCATTCAGCTTTTAAATATCTGGAGGATCCTTGACAATCACACACACACACACACCCACACTTTTCGAAAGGCAAACACACATTTCTCAACAAATGCCATTTGTTCAAAGGTCTGTTTAATCACCCCCGGGTTGCTCTGAGGCGACTGAAAGCAAAACACGAGTGTGTGCTGGATCACTTACAATAGCAAGTGTGTGTGAGAGAGACCAGCAGGGAAATCACCAAGAACAATCATGGCCACACATCACTGCCTTCTTTGTTTTATAGGAGAAACTGACAGATATTTACCACAGCAGAACGATTTGGTCTCTGCCTCATTGTCTGCGTCTTTTAATCTCACTGCTCTTTTACTTGTTTATCAACTTTCTCTTAGTCTCTTTGCATCTTCTTACTCGTCCCAAACTTGAACAGCCGAGTTGAGCGGCTGCACATCCCTCCACACACTCCCCACTGCTGATCATTTACCTTCTCAAGGTGAAAGAAGAGGAGTCACCCCCCCCAGCCCATCATCCCAACTTTCCCCAGAGCCTCTTCTATATTTCCTCCCATTTTTGTGTCCCGTCTCAGAATTCTTAGCGACATCCTCTTTCTGTTCCTCACATAAGTGCATCAGTCGCTCCCGCTCAGAGGATTCCCGTTGTTAGATCGCCCTGTGTGAGAGTGAGGTTGTACCCATCAGAGTCCGTCTCTGGAGGAATTCACTTTACACATGTGCCGCTGCAGTTCGGGCTTATACATATTCATCAGCGTAACTTTGCATATTTCCAAAACGCAGGGAGTCTGTGTTCCTGCCCAACTTTGTCGGGCTGTGTTAACATGCCACTCGATGTGATGCAGATCAGCTCTGGGGATTTTATGGCGGGTAAACTCAGCTGAACTTTCACACCTTGACTTTTTGGCATTTATTCCCATTTCAAGCAGAGCTGAATGGGATTCTGTGGGCTCTGCAACCGGGCTGAACCTTTGTCCTGATTGGCTCTCATGAACTAGTAACATAGTTACCAACTGTCACTGCCCTTAGCACAGTTGTGTATTGTCTTTAAAACAATTATGATCCACTCTGTTTGAACTACATTCTGGATTTCTGTTGTTTTTTTAGCGTTATTTTTATTCTTCTGCTCAAAAAAAAAGCCTCACAACATACTGTATCTACAAACTTAAACCAAAGTCAAAGAATTGGTGAGACAAATCTGTCACAAACTACAAAAACACACAGAGCGTCACAACCTTTACATAAGGGTAAAGTAATTATTAAGCTACGTTTTTGTTTGTATTCTCTTCTGACAAGCCAAAATAAGTTCTGTAAGTGTAGCATACAGACAACAGGCCGGGCTGTAAAGCCACCAGCCGTCATCTTACCAGCTAGTGGCGCTATGAGAACTTCTAATACCTGCTGGAGTCGTACATTTAATCCGGCACCTGTATGAGTTAGAGGCCTAGAAGAGTTCATCATTTCCACGAGTCAACCTGTTAGTTGGTTATCTGCTGATGGAGACGGTCCCTGTGCCAAAATCCTGTTTATTTCCGACTCCTTCTAATCTGTCCAGCTTTGTTTGCACTGGCCTGGGCTCCAAACCACCTTAATTACACTCTCGGTGTTTGTTTGTCAGTAGGCAATATAGGTTTGGCAGTCAGTCAGTGTAATTGGCTATGCACCAGCAACCTAAAGCCAAGACAGAGCCTTATTACGCAGCTCGTCGTCACTAAAGCCTGGACTAGATCGGGGTTTCGTCCAGCGTTAGTTAGTAGGATAGTGTAGGATTTGTTGTAGTAAATGAGCAAATAAATAAGACATGAAATAAAAGAACAAACAAGTAAGAGAATTAGTTCAAACCTGTCTGAGAATGTGAGAGACCTCTCCATGGCAGCTTCTGCTCCACTAAAGTCCTGGTGCAGAAACGATAAACTATCAGCAACATGCAGCTATTTAACGCAGCCGTACTGCAGTTAATTCAATCTGCTGACTGACACCCCAGCGGCGTCTCCTCCCGTGGAACTGTGGACGGAGACGACCTCAGTGCTGCACATGTGCCAGGTGAACCCGAAAGACGCTTTGAATGACGCTGCAGCACTAATGCAGCGCAGTGCGGAGTTAATGGCTCAGGGAGCAGCAAGGATGCATCGGTAAATAGTGCAGTTTCAACTTTTCTCAGTGAAACGCAGCAGAAGCCCTCGTTAGTGACATCATCAGGGGACGTCAGGGGAAGCGGCTACATAGAAAATTTATCACTTCAAGGACGCAATGTTGAATAATGTTGTGGCTTTATGGATTGAAGAAAAAGGAAAAGAAAGAAAGGAAGGAAGGAAGGAAGGACAGACTGACAGACTCAGTTTATAACAGACAAATGAGAAAATAACGTTTTGTTTGATGCTGCAAAATATTTCTGAACCAGTTTAATTGTCTGCTTTTCTATCTTCCACAGACGCACAGTGATAGAACTTCAGTGTGGTTGATTACCTTCATAACTACATTCAGCCCTAAATAGAAATATAAAACAATATGAGCTCGAGAGTGTGGAAAGTTTCAGCACTCGGGGCGCAAGCAGTGATTGTTGATGGAAGTAAAAGAAAAGCGCTCATGGATGGGATCTGACAGCTACACGAAACTCCATAACGGAATGCGTTTTACGTATTATGTCTGAGTGGACTGGAACGAGTTCTCTGCCGCGATGGCTGCGTATAACACCTAGTTTACAGCGAGCACGGAAAGCAGTTAAAAGCAAATGAAGATTTTAGTCGTCTCGACAGCAGCAGCCAGTCAATTAGGTGAACGAAACCTGTCAGGGTGTAGAGAAGCAACAAGCCGCCCTCATTCACCCTGCACCGCCACCACCGCTGTCTGAATGTGTGATGGCGCTAATGTCCGTCTTTAGGGATCCATTTGTTAGGTAAATGCTGAACTCTGTTCCTCGAGGGCTCTGGAGTTATTGTTGTGTACCTGTTTAGCAAGCAGCTAATTCTTTGGTCATGCCTTTAGTTACAGCTGCAGGTTTGTGCGAAGCTGCATCGATTTTTACTGTGGAACATGGAGGAAGAGCTACAACAGCATACAAAGTGAAGGAGGATGTTTTGCTGACCGAGCAAAAAAGAGAGTAACCACAGTAACACGTATCGCAGCCAAAGTGCGGTGCAGTATATGGCTTTTTGTCAAATTAACTGTATCTTTTTGTAGCATTTTCTGGGCGTTTCTGATGATTTATTACTCGCATACACGAAAGTGGAAAATCTGGAGAAAGTCGGCAGAACTGCTCACTTCCGGCTCATTAGCATGGGTAAAAGTTTAGCAGTACGAGGAGCAACAGCTGTATTTCACCGCAGGGTTGGTGTAGCCTGTGTGGTTGTAGCTGCTCTTCTGCATTTGCTCCAGATGTGTGATCCTCACACGAATGTTCGATTGGCTGCAGACACCTGCCACGTCGCCAGCCAGCGGGCCTACGTTGTTCTGTGCCCCACCTTCATCCTGAGAACACAACTGAGTAAATACAGTAGGAGTAGAGGATTAATAGAAGAACAATAAACGATCAAAAGAGGCATTTCTTTCAATTACATTTCCTTCATGAAAACCTCCCCTGCAGTGGGAGGGGAGACCGGCGCAAAATACAACATCAAGCTCCAATTTGCCCAATTTATATCAAACCAGAGAACACACACGCACACGTTCTCTCTCCTATTAAAGCCAATTTGATCACCGATCACGACCTTATCAAACTTAAAAGAGCTACGTAAATTCGGAGAGTTATTTCATACCGTGGCTGCTTTAGATGTAAAGTTGTCACAGCCTGCCTAGTTGGCATTAAACGTCTTGCTCCTGCCAAGTATCTGGTGCACAAACGTATTAAGATCAGAGCTAAATCTGTCTTCGAGTGCAATAACAGCTACAGTTGTGGTGTAAATGCCAGTAAATACAAAGCTCAGCCTAATTACGAGAATGTGATCCTTCTAGCTGTTTATGGAACTAACCGTGTTTTTGGTTGGTGGCAGAAAAGAAAGATTAACTCGTTGCTTACTACTGAAATCAATATGAATCCTCCATCAATCTTTCTAAAGCCTGATTTCTGGAAAGTTGGGACTAGAGAACTCAAGACCTTTACATGAGTAATTGAGTGCTTTACAAAGCACGAAGCAAGTCAAATAGGCCACGTTCTCGTTGTCACTGCTCCGTCTACGGGAAACAGTTAACACCACCACCACATCCAAATTTGGGAAAACACTTGCTGTGTTTCCAGTAAACTGTGAGTTTAACAGAACAGATCAAACATTGGTGTAGCTCTCGTGACAAATGCTCAATGTCAGGCTAATCAAGGTGTTTGCAACCGAGCTACTCCTGCAGGACACGAGGCAGTAATCAGCTCTGTGATATCCACTAAGGACAGTGGAGCGTCAGTCTCAGGGACAGTTCAACACCATCAGGGACAGAATAACATGGTTTGGTAACATTTAGAGAAGAATTCAATATTCTGTCTTTCAGATTGAGTATTTGTGTTATATTGGTTTATTAACCACTGATATATATAATACCAGAAGTGACAGAATTTCTGCAGTTATTTTGGTAAAGAAATTAGATTTTGGACCCTGTTTCTTCTCACAAAGCTAAACTGACTTTCTCTCTCTCTCTCGTTGTTTGGACTTGTGTACTGTTACATTTTTGAATGTTTGATGATGATATATGTATGTATGTGTACACATAAGTGATAACTGAAAAAAAATGATACACAAATATGAAGTTATTATTTGATTAGACCTATCAGCTCAGTGCTTTTGTGGCCCGTTGAGTGATGTGGAAACACGGATGCTCAGTAACGTGTCCGTGCGCTGACTTGCTGTGATGAAACCACAGTGCAAATTGCTCCATCGACTGGCTGCACAGGAGTTAGAGCGCTCGTTTGTCACATGTGGTTTATGGACCCAGGGTAAAAATCCGCACGAGACAAGACGAGACAGAAACTATGTGAACAATATTTGCACACATGACGTTTCATTGAGTGAGTTGGTGTCTACGCTCGGAGTTTATCCACGTTTGGTAAACGTTTTGTTGTTTTACAGCGATAAACCTGCAGAGATGAGGCATAACGAAAAGGCTCCAGACTGGACAGTGAAGGAGAGGCTGATGAATATCAGGAGGCAAAGTGGTAATGACTGAGTGTGAGAGTGTTGCTATGAAGACAAACATAGATGCTGTGGACAACGAGACTAATGCAAATCGAGAGCTTAGACCTTCTGTGTCCTTTGTGCGTCCGCTGCTGTGCAACAATACGTTTCCATCGCCTACTTTACGTTCACGTCTGACCAGTAACAATCTGTGTGTGAATAATAATGAACACAGAAAGCGTTGGTTGGACTGTGACGCTTGCGTAAGTGTACGTTTAATGTGATGCTGATGGCGAATTAGCACGAAGATAATTTGCGTTGACTGAATCTGATTGTCATTAGATGATGCCTCTTCTGTAATCAACTCCTTGGACCATTTCGCTACAGCGGTTGTCGGGTAAATGCCTTAATTGTTCAAAAGCACCTCTGGGACGTTAATGAAGACACACGCTTCTCTTAATAACAGCGTTCTGGTGATGTTAAGGGACATTAAAGCCCTTGAAAAAGATCATTCATTAGCAGAGAGACGCGGGGAATTTAAACCTGCCTCTAAAATCAGTTTTGTGAGGGAGAAAGTTACATTTATGAAGAATCTGTCCTTTACGTTAACAAGCAGTGACTCTGTGCACTTCTCTCCCTTTTCACAGGTTACACACTCCTCCAAGTCAGTTACCTAAAGCCTTTCACTAACCAAGGACATGCTGGTTGGATGCTTCTCTTTCTTCCCTTTTCTCTCTTTCATATTTTCCTTTCCTGCTTTCATTTTCACTCCTCTCTGGGATGCTGCCCCCCCCCCCCACAGAGATAACAGGCACTGGGAAAGCACACACACCCTGAGGTGTTAATGGAGAGGTACAGTGGAGCAGCTTTCCTAGTCACATTCAAGGGTCATCTGATCTGGACCGGTCTAATTATGAGACACACACACACACACACACACACACACACACACACACACACACACACACACACACACACCATGTACTACATATAAACAGCTCTTGCAGTCTCAGTGGTTCGTTGTTTCTCACGCGATGAGGCCGCGCCACCATCATTAGTCGTACATATAGCTTTTAATGAGCAGACGTCAGAGGCCAAAGTTTCCATAGCGAAAGTTACTATGGCATCACTATCTGTGTGCATGAGTGTGTATGTGTAAGGCAGCGGTGGAGGAGGTGCAGAGGGTCACACAGCACCATGTGCATCATTCAATGAAGGGATTGACACCTGAAGAAAAATAGCTGCAGGTCTAATCAATGTGAATAGGTTCTCCTGAGACAGTGTGTGTGTGTGTGTGTGTGTGTGTGTGTGCATGTGTTTGTCAGGTGAGGTGAGCAGCAGGCATCAGCAGCATTTCAGTCCAGTCAGCAGTCATCCTGCCAGACTCATGAATAGATCAGAGTGTGTGTGCGTGTGTGTGTGTGTGTGTGGGTGTGTGTGTGGGTGTGTGTGTGTGTGTGTGTGTGTGTGTGTGTGTGTGTGTGTGTGTGTGTGTGTGTGTCCTTCTCGAGACATCATGGTGCCGCGCGTTTTGGGCGTTTGGGTGTGTAACATGGCAGCAGGCCTCTCTGAGCACTGAGCTGTCACTGTCCTTGTTGCTCCACGCACTGAGTGCTTTTATAAACATACTGTAGCAAAGGGAAAAGAACAACTTTGATATTTTTTTTCAGCATGTGCAGAAATGTGAAAGTAAAAGAACTATAGCACAAACACATTGTTGGTAACTGACATGACTTCACTTCCTTGAGTTCTGTAACCTTCTGCTCTGTAAATCCATGTGTCAGATATGAGATAAGACCCAAACACTGCAGGGTGTCACAGACTAAAAACTGGGTATACGTTCAATATTGTGAGCCATCTGAGAGATTTATTTATTTCCTTACTTACTTACTTACTTGTTATTTTTAGTACAAAAGTAAAAAATCCTTTTGACTGTTGATCTGGATGCAGGCACTTTATTAATATCTTACTATTTTATTTTGGATAATTCTGAATTTATGTATGAGTAAATGTACGTTCCTGGTCATAGCCTTATGATGCAGAAAGTTAAATTTTCAGTTTTTTGCTAAATACGTTAATACAGTGAATGCCTCTTCACAGTGGTTTCTAATAATATTAAGCTCTTCCCCTATAAATTCTCAAAACAAAACACTACCATTTTTTTTTTTAACTTTAAATAATGTGAATAATTAATTGAAGTGAATATTTGACTTAACGTAATGCACGTTTCTACCTTTTCCATGCTAGCAGTGTGACAGGGCTACTTTGATTACATATGTACATGTTATATTATATTATTGTTATTATTGTCATGCCCTCCTTACTTCACATGTGATTTTATCAGCTACACTCTTTTCAGGATCACATTTTCAGGTCGACTGGTAAATTGTGTCTCTTCAGGCAGAGTCTTTGATCACTAACAATGCTGGTGAGTTCAACTGACATTAGCCTTCATGCTACAGTAGCATCACTTTAAACAAGGTTTTGGAAAAGTCAACACGATAAGTTGTTAAAGTCACCAGCTTCACGTTCTGTCCATTGGTCTCTGCAGCTTCATTCATGTTCATCCGTTTCATCGGTTTCTCTTTTTTTATCTCCAGTGAATAAATACCCATTCGTTTTAAAGAGTCAGCCGACACCACATGGACAAGATCAACGTCGCTACCTGCTCAATGCTCGAAGTAGGACAATAATCTCAAACAAGAAATAACCTTAACTTGTTGATTAAGGATGAAAAGAAATCTTTGATATTGTGTGGAGACAGATAGTTTGCTCCCAGGATTCCTTGCGGTACGCTGCCTTACTGCGTACGTTTTCCAGTTTCGGTGAGCGATCCCTTTGTGCCCTTTCTGTTTGGATGTTTAAGTTTAAGCTGCGGATGTTTTCGGTTATGTTGCAGAGATGTCCTTCTGTTCTGGTCCCTCTTGATTCACTGAAGATGTGAAACTCTCCCAGCTCCTCTGCTCCTCTCCCTACGGAGCCTCTATCCTGGTGAACCATCAAACGCCGCATCTCTGTCCACTGATAACCATCATCTAGCTTCTTACTACTTCTACTCCTGGTCGTCCTGCTTGCAGAGAACCAAAGGTTAAAGTCCAGCGGTGTTCGAGCGGCTCCGTCTGCTCTGTAGACACAGTAGGGAAGGCTCTGTTGGCCTGCGTTGGCATGAAAAGTCTTAAACTGTTCTGCCAAACAAACAACATTTATCAATGCAATTCATCAACCCCCCCTTAGAAAATCTCTCCACTTCTTTGATCCTCGTTATCTTTCTCTGATCACAATCATGTCTGAAAAAGCCTGGCGATGTCTGCATCAATCAGTCGCTCCTCTCCTCTCCCACCGTTCTCGCGCTCGCTCTCTTCCTGAGCTCAGTGTTAGTTGAGATATCAAATATTAATCGCTGGAGGTTGAGAAGCAGTTGATCAGCTGTCCCTTAATGATGTGTATGTTCTCTTGAACACCAACGTGTCCCATTTAGCTGGTGTGTTTTGTCCAACCGTTTGTATCTTCAGCCGCGTTTTAATCTCACTTGCTGTTTTATTCTGGGATTTTCGTGGTTGACCTTCTTCTCTGCTTCTCTGTTAGCGTGTCTCATTTCTGGTCCATGGCTATATCTTCATGTCACAAAGCAACATTTTCCAGGCAGTAATATTTCACTAACAAATTTCAAACCGTCCGTCTGCAGTTCAGTCCCAATGGTGTCAAGGAATCCATTCAAATTCAGGCCAGTAAGCTCACAGCTACACTAACCTTGGCAGATTCTTGCCATTGACTAATGGGGATAGTCTGGCCAGATTTTTAATAATTCTCAGTAGGCTCAGATTATTTAAATTCAGAGTTGGAAACGTCTTAGACCTACTCAATGATTTATTTTCTTTACCGTCTTATCCCCTCTAAAGGGGGATGGAGCCTTTAGCAGGAATCCAGATCATCACAGCCTGCACCACCTGAATGCACATTTCATTCCATCTATTAACATGGAGACAGCCGGTGGTGAGTTTGACCCCAGAAGCCTTTCCAGACATATATCTGCATGTCAACTGCATCTATCTATCTATCTATCTATCTATCTATCTATCTATCTATCTATCTATCTATCTATCTATCTATCTATCTATCTATCTATCTATCTATCTATCTATCTGTCTGTCTGTCTGTCTGTCTGTCTGTCTGTCTGTCTGTCTGTCTGTCTATCTATCTATCTATCTATCTATCTATCTATCTATCTGTCTATCTGTCTG
This sequence comes from Macropodus opercularis, assembly GCA_030770545.1. Lineage (NCBI taxonomy): Eukaryota > Metazoa > Chordata > Actinopteri > Anabantiformes > Osphronemidae > Macropodus > Macropodus opercularis. Next base: position 2,735,371 of record CM061094.1, on the reverse strand, counting down.
TCTGTCTGTCTGTCTGTCTGTCTGTCTGTCTGTCTGTCTATCTATCTGTCTGTCTGTCTGTCTGTCTGTCTGTCTGTCTGTCTAGTACACTGTCCCCAGAGGACGATCCCTAATGGTACACAGCAGCTGATCCCTTGAGTTTTCCTATAGCCCCATTAAGTAGTTCTATATTTCACTTGGACATGTGATGTTGATAATGTCCTTTGGCCAAATCCTTTGGGTCATAGTATCTCAAATCTAATGAGAGCTTTTTACAGGTATTACAGTATTTTATGTATTTATTTCTCCACAGCACTGGTTCTAATAACACTGATAACCTGCTGACTTCACTAGTGCCACCATAAGACTGATATTTTTGTCAACGTTTAAACAAATACTGGATGGAGCATCATTTGTTACATAATGAACATAGGCCACACAGTCTGAACCATTTGACCCCAGGGGTCCTTCTCATTGTCGCCTCTAATAGACTCAGCCAGTAGAGTTCAACTACACTTATCGGACGCCCCTTGACCTCAGCGTGAGGGGTCCAATCAAGACACTCAAACAAATCACTCGTTTGCAAGCCAAACCAGGAACAACAAATTCAGATGTACAGTAGTTCTGTGCCTTGATTTCCCAGCAGCACCACACAGCTCATTTCCGCTTGAATAATGTCTAGTGGAGATAGTTTTACAGCAGTTTCCTGAAGACTTAGGACCAAGTGTAGAATTTGAAATCTGTGTGTCGTGGGAACACCCACTATTGTTCTGACTTACATTTAGTCAACGTTATCAATTGAACTACGCATAGTTTGCACATTCGCATACTGCTACAGCAATTCAGAGCTAACAGTGCAAAAGATGCAGCCTCCGTTGATGGTAAACAACAGCTACTAATGTCAGGATTGACAGTGTGTCGAAACCAAAACCTGGACGTGGTGGTGACCGAGGAACTTTATCTGTATTTTGATTGTAAATTGCAAAATCAAGCTATGTAACTTTTTTCTGTGACTTGATTGATTAGTTCCTGATGGCTGTTTCGACTGCTTTCCTGTCATCTCCATCTCTACTTCTTATCCCACGTGTCTTCTTTTCTCCATCTCTAGCAGGTTTTCCTCCTCAGGTCTTCATTAAAACTTGATGTAGATGAGTAAAGCCAATAATCTTCAGACCTTCTGAACAACCCTACCTGAAATCAATAGAAAACACACACACAAAGACAATCGGAGGGGGTGGGAGAAGGTCTGGATCATCAAATATTAAACATCCGGCCTCTGGGGAGAGGTGGAAGAGTTGTGGTGGTGCAGTGTCTTATCCAACTAGCATCTTGTGTTCACCTGCCAGGCTCCAGCCGCGGCTCCGCTCTGACTGTTACTTGTCACGACAGTCACACAGTCTTCAGGAGCGCTATCCTGCCGCCTTGTACACTAATCATGACACGATGCATCTGTGCCTGTCCCGTCCCTGAGGAAGGCCACCTTAGCTTGAAATATCGGTTACTAGTAGCACCAGACGAGATCTGGCTGTCAACAGGACACAATTAGGCTCTAGAAGGACTCTTAGGGCTTTCACACACCCAGACAACATCAGAGGAATAGAGGTGACTATAATGCTGCCTCCTGTCGTCTTCACCTAGCAGAAAATGAAGCGTCACGCCAACAGGTGGATAAAACGGAATAAGTCATTCATTCATTCAATCTAAAAAGTATTTTAACAGCTTTCATCTCATTTTTGCATTTTCTAGTAATAAAAAAGCCCCGAGAACATGTAGCGTTATGTAGCACTGTCCTAGCTATTATCCAAACTGCCTTTTATGTTGTGGTGGCACACGAAGGAAAAGCTTAAAAGAGTTTAAACAGTTCCAAAACTATTCAAAAGTTCTATTTTCCCACCTGTCAATCACTCATCCAACAGGAGGATGAATGATTTCACATTATCTGAAAATAATTCATTTTCATAGGTCTGTCAGTCATTTGTTGAAAGTTTTGTTAAGGGATCACTTTTTTTAAACATGTCGGACCATCTGATGATTTATTTGATCTCCCACACATCTCTTCTCCATCAGAAACAACTTCACTTGTCTCCTATATTCTCAAAGATTAGAACATAATTACCACCAGTATAAAAATAAAGACAGAAAATCTGATTGTCTGACAGAATGTTCCGGCCTGATAATTAATTTTAGCCCATTTCTGTTAGGACACAAAAGTTTTTGGCTGTATCAATGAGTAATAAGTGACATAACTGGTGCAATATTTAGTGAGAATCCCTGCTGCTTCAGTCGACAAAATGAATCCAGCACAGGAATAGCAGCTCAGGTATCCGGACCTTACAGCACATCACGTACATGCAACACGTCTGGCTGCCTTCCAGCGGTAATAATAAAACAATCGCAGACTCTGTTCTTGCGTAGTATACAGCTATAGGACTACTTGTCCTGTAGAGAGTAAATTATTTAATGTGCATGCAATGAATAGAAAAAAAATCGATAAAAATGAGACCATACATGAGATCCAAAATCCAAAAGTGTCCACAAATCATTGCTTCTATAATTTGCACCTTTTCCAAATCAAGCCGGTTGGAGCAGACACTAAATCAGCATCAGTCTGGAAAATCCTCTCCTGAATCAGTGGAAAGTGGTACTGTACACGTAAATAACAATTTTATCTTCCAAGTCACATCTGAAACCTCAGTGTGGGGGAAGCGGTGGGTTACAGATTGACAGCCATGAGCGTCTGCTTGCCTGACATAACCGCTCCTCTCACATTCTCTTTCATTAGCTGCTGCTTGAAAGATGAGGAAGGATGCGTCTAATCAGACGGTGGGAAAGCCCAGGTCCCAGGCGAGATCATGTCTCTGCTGGGTGACTTCACTGCTTTCAGATCTCTGAAAAGTGGTCCAACAGCAGCGTGTTTGACTGGTGTTAATTATTACCTCAAAATACATCAATCAAAGACATTTCCTCTCAATTGTGACTCAACAAACAGTTCTGGGCTTTGGAGAGATGCTGTAAATAGCTGTGTACAAAGTAAATGACTTGTGAGACCGGGAGAAAATATTTAGTGCATTCAGGCATGAAGAATACGCTATTTTTGGACATTTTAAAATTCGTACATAACATAAATCTTGGAGGTTAAGCACACCCAAACACCCTGACACCTGCCATTAAACTGCATCTCTAATATAAAGTCAGATTCTTGTCTTTTCAGAGCACAGATTGTGATGCATGTCACCTCCTTCTGTACCATTTGTACCTACTTGGATCTGACAATAAATGCTCCATCCTGCTTATTTTCTATCACCAAGTGTCCTGACAACTGACAAGATGCTTGCTGAGCCGCCTGACAGCTGACGGAGCCGTTGTTGCTTCTGGTTTGGGCCTTGTCTTAAGGACTGTTTGGGTTTCTGCTAGTGCTTGTGCGGGGTTTGGATGTGCTGCAGGGACATGTGCATTGACAGGAGTTAATTGCTAACGCCAGCTACTGTGTAGAGCTAAAGACGTCACTCCTACGTAGAGAATAAACACATCACTCCGTGCCTCCTCCCAGATCGACTCCTCCTTGGTGATTAATTCACTGGAGGAAGCGGAGGAAACACCCACATAAAGTTTACACTGGCCAAGAGCAGATGAGCATAATCTCGATGTCCTGGTCAACATGCTTTGGCATATGTCTCTTTGATATGAGTGACTCAGGAAGCCACAGCTTTCTCTGGCTCTGCGTGACGGACAACCAATGATCACTCACTTAATCACTCTCTACCTATTAGTCCTCCAGCAGAGTGGAGCCTATCCCAGCTGTCAATCAGGCGAGAGGCAGGAAACAACCTGGACAGGCTTCCGGTCCATGGGACCACATACTGTAAAGCGACAGACAGTCGCTCACGTTCACACTGTTTAGAGTCTCCAGTCAATCTACCTGTGTCCTTGGACTCCCTGCAAACATGCAAACTCCCCACTGCTCAGATTGTTCATGTTACATAGCAAGTTCAGCTGTTCCGTCATCTTTCCTGTGTATTCTGTGGTCTTCGTGTGTTTTCCAGTGCTCAGCCCCTGCCCTGTCGCCGTAGCCTCAGCCAGAAGGTGTCACTCCATCTATAAGGGTTTCGCTCAGTGTCTGATGGCTCTCGGGGACAGTCTGACAGACAATGCCCGAAAGGACGAGGACGTACACGAGATACACTCCATCTGCAGGTCAGTGTAGTCCCGCACAAGCACTCCAGAAAGCACCGAATCAGTTAAACACAGCTGGAAGTTTGCAGTTTGGATATTAACATATGCCTTGCTAAACACAACAGGGGTCAGTATTAGTGAGCATCGAGGAGCTTTAAGAGAAACGATAGAAAACAGAGACAGAGGCTCTCAGGGGAGGGCAGCACATATTCTCTGAGCTGGAAATGAGTAAGTAAGGCTTTCTGAAAAAGTTTAGACAAGCATTTTACAATCCCATAAAGCCAGTCTGCTATCTGACATCAATAGGCCACGTCCAAGCCGCACATCTGCACATACAGTAGCACAGATCGAAGGCTTCGCGCTCGGATCCCACACTGGACTTATTCTTGACCTGTGCACACACAGTGGGAGAAATAATCCGTTCATCAAACACCTGTTCTCCAGCAAAGATGGGTGATTGCAGAGTTGCTGTAATGAATACACAACAGAGCACATTTGCTGCACGTTGTAAATGAGACTCTTCGGTCCTATTGTCTGCAGATGTGTGTACGATACATTTAACTGAAATGGACCATAACCATGTTGTTGATGCTTCACATTAGCATCCTTCTCTAAGGCCTTACTTCCTAATAAATAGCCTTAAACACTGTCCACACTGGATGCTTGCTTCCCTCTAAAAGGACGAGCTAAATGTAATGTAGCATGTTCACGTTGGCATTAATCGTTAGCAGGGATAAGGTTTGCTACGTCACCGTCTGAGCTTTGAATGTTCGTTATTATGTTTATTTGTATGATTTAAGAAGTCAACAACAAGTATGAGTTTTAAATAAAATACAGGGTTATACAGGTATTTAAGTATTATATATAAATTATTTAATAAAATAAACTTGTATAAACTTGTTTTCATCCGCAGAATGTTTCTGTTTGTGCAGTATCTTCTCTGGGGAACTTTTAAGTTGACGTACCTACTGTAGGTCCAGGAGGGTGTTTTCTTTAACGGGAAGGAATGTGTATAAGGAACAACTCACCGTTTTACAGTGGGTTGTGGTTCTGACTAGTGGCTGGCAAGAAATGATAAGCCTACACCAATATCTTACTAATGGGCAGTGATGAATTCTGTTCTCGCTTTGACTCTCGCTATGAACAGCACTGCCTCCTCTCTTCTACCATCAAGCCTTCGCTCTTTTCAGCCTCTCATTGTTGGGCTAGAGGCCCGATGACACTGATTAAACATGCACAACATCTCTTTCTACCACCCACCACTTCCCCTTTCCTCTCTCCCACCACTTCATTTCTCCATATCCTGTATCCATCCGTCATTCCTCCCTCTCTCTTTGTCATCTTCGCTCACCACTCTATTTATACTCACCCCTGTCATCCATCTTCCAGAGGAGTCGGGGCCTCTTGGCCAGGGAGAGAAACCATTAATGTGTGAGGGGTCTTAGAATAGGGCTGCTGATTTTTAAGCTGTGTTCCTGTCAGGGAGAATTTGTACAGTATTAAAATAAAACTCCAGTGTTATCACAGGAGACTCTAGATAGATAGTAGATGCTGCACACAGAGGCAGTTCCTGTACTGTATGACTGTATCGTAATAAAGTGGAATATAACACAGAGTGTGTCCAGGATCCTTTACACTACTATTAACAGTGGCTTTTACAAACCAAGGAGCGCTTGCAGAATTTATGCTGTAAATAATACAGCTCACAAAGTGACAAGGCATCTCCTTGTGTGCGATCTGTCAATTCAGCGAGGAATTTATTTGACCAGTCTTTGAGCTAAACCTAATAGAATTAGTGACGATCTAAACGTCCCTTCAATGTCACCACAAGGTTGACATATTTGATTTTAAGAAGGATATTTTGTTGATTATCAATTCAACTGGACGTTTGGCCAAGTTTAGACTAGAAATTATCATAATTTACTGTCTGGCTGGCTTAAAAGTCAACTAATAAATAAATAATGACTCCAGTTTTATTGTATATTCAACCCTTGAGTTAGTGCAAAAGACCTGCAGCGAGATGTACTGACGCGTTGAGGTTTCAGTTTGCTCAGTAAGAATCCTGAGGGTTTCCATGTAGAATTCAAAGGAATACACCACTGTTGACCCCAAAGCACAAACATGTTCAAAATCATTTGAATAAGCCATCGAAGTTGTGGGATTCTGTTATGTGGAGCGCATCCAGGCCTGTGAGTCAGCAGCATGTCTGGAGGAAGGAGAATGAAGCATACACTGTAAAGACCACTCTGCCTACAGTGAAGCATGGTGGTGGCTGGCAAGATGGATTCGTTCCAGTGCTGTATCAGGTCATCCCAGGACGTGACGTCATCCCTTCTGAGAGGAAGTGGAAGTTTAAGCATCACTGGGCCCTTGAACAGGACAATGACCCAAGCACACCACCAACTTTCAGCACGGCTTGGTTGCAGGACAGAGATTCTAGAGTGGCCGTCACTGGACTTGAACTTCTTTATAAATCTAAATATCCAATTTGAAGAGAGCCGCTGAACAGAAGCCCAACAATATGAGGGAGCTGGAGGTCTTTGCCAAACAGGACTGGGCAAGGGTTCCAGAGGAACAGTGCTGAAGGTTTTTTGAAACATTTTTGCCAAAGCAGCCAATTTACAGTGAGGTGTGATGAATTTTCATTTGTTTGAAGACGCTTTGAAAAGCAGAACCAATCGTGTCTAGCATGACACCACAAGGATGAGTCGCCCATCTCCTCTGGTGAGGGAGTCAATGGACTTTTTGGACTTCTTCTTTAACACCAGTTGTTGGACAACCTGAACAATGAGCTGGTCACAACACGGATGCGGTCCACAGGAAAGGTGGGAGCAGGATCCTTAGCAGAGGAGACTAAGGTCATTTGGAGTGCGGGGAGCGCTATTAAAGACCTTTTATGACTCTGCGGTGGCCTCACAGATCTTTTATGGAGCGGCGAACTGGTGCAGCAGCATCGGGAGGAGACTGGATAAGCTGCTTTGAAAGGTCAGCTCAGTTTTGGGGAGGCCCCTGGACTCAGTACAGGAGGTGGGAGAGAGAGGATGGTGCCTGCTGGCCAAGCTATCACCCTCGCCTCAGAACGCCTCCCACCCCCTGCACGATGCAGCGTCATCTCCGAGCAGCTCCGTCAGTGACAGACCAGTGTCTGAAGAAGCTGTATCGAGGGTCTTTGTTTCCTGATGCTGTCAGACGTTGCAACCAGAGCTGCTCCCAGTGAACCACTGATTAGACACTTAGACACAGCGGGTTTATTGTGCAATACAAACGACCCACAGCTGGTGTGATTGTGTATATATTTGTGTTATTGACACATTTTTATCCTTATGTATTTTTACATTATATATATATATATTAAATATTGTAGCGTCTTTCTCTTTGTAACACTTGCACATTCTTCTGCTGTAACATAGAAATTTCCTCACTGTGGGACGAATAAAGGTTTATCTTATCTTATCTACAGTACGTGTGTGTGTGTGTGTGGGGGTGTGTGTGTGTGTGTGTGTGTGTGTGTGTGTGGGGGTGTGTGTGTGTGTGTGTGAGAGAGACTGTGCGCTTGTCACCATGGCCCTGCAGCCCACCCATGGTACTACTCCACAGTTGTTAAGTCTCCTCTATTCCTTAAGGTACCAATTAAACTACTAATCCTGCAACCCAGCCACCTTAGTGTGAGTGTTGCCTAATGCGGGGACATAAGAGATCACACACACACAAAATCCACGTCCACATACACACTTCCCTCTCTCACACACTCCCTCTCTCTGTCCCCGCTTCGCTTCTCTTCTCCTTTCCTCTCTCGTTTTTTTGTTCTCTCTCTCCAACCCCCCTCCACCACCATCTTTCCCTTTTCCTCTTTGTCCCGCTCTGTTGTGTTTTACTTCCCTCCATCCCTGTGCTCTGTTTTCCTTTTCTTCTTCTCTCCGCTTAGGAACATGGTTTTTAGCACTTCTATCAGAGCCACCTAATGAGGAGGTAGCATAGCGCTCCCCTCTGAAGATCAACACACACACACGCACACACACACACACACACACACACACACACCACCGCGGAGTCTGAATAGGAGGCTATGATTTGCATCTAGGCCAAGGCTGTTCCATTGTCAGAGCTCTCCCAGGAGTGCAGCGCTGCTTTTACCCCTCATATTCACAATAGGCATTATGCTGTTGCAATCACTCACTGTGGATCCAGAGTAGTTGAGGTGAAAAGGAAATATTTGGGGATAAAGATACAGAAGAATAAAGCACAACTGAATTAAGCTACAGTACATTTTGCAGCAATTTAAAAATAACAGGGCAGGTTCATGGCGAAAATGGATCCAACTATAAATTAGGATATTAGTTATTCAGGTCTTAACAGCGATGTTTATCAGTGGTAAAATGGCTTTTTAAAGTTTTTAATAATAGCAACAAATCATCAAAAGGTCTGCTGATGTGCAAATAACTGTGAAATCCCCTTGGTGTGTTACCTCTGTCAGCCCAGTAAACACTGAGCCTTCAAAACTGTTTAATAATGGTACAGTATGTTTAATACTTGTGCTTAAGATGGAGGCTGTTTTCTTATGCTGCAAGCTTTTATGTTTCTTTTAGCAAATTTACACCTGATGCATATTTTATGAAACCATTCATGCATTTTAGACTAAATGAGGTGGCTGACAGAAGGTTAATTATGAAATTTGTTATGCAGACCTTAGTTAGGTCAAACTCTGACACGATACAATTAGACATCACCAGGGGATCCACCAATCAGAGGACAGATCAGTGGGATCTCGTTACAAAAGTGATTTGATTAAACGAACTGTATAGTGAGAGATAAATCTTTCCTGCTGGAAAAAAGATTTATCAAAGTTTGTCATCAGGAGCATGTTAGAGAATAAAATCAATTATCTCACAAGACACAAACTTTGCAATCTGTAAAAAAAAAAATCATCATAATAAATCTTATGAAGTTTGAAGAGAGGTCTCACTGGAATGACAATCAGTTCAGTCATAGCAAAGTAGAACACTCCTCGTTCAGCTAAAGTATTTGAAAAGTACAGGAGCGAGGTAAAATGTGCCATTTGTTTCCTTGGTTACAGTCACACAAACAAAAGCCGAAGTCTACCGATCGCTAAAACGGGTGTTATCAGAAAACTCTCTCACAAGGTTGAGATTCTTTCATTCAGTCTTCTTTCTCTTCGCCTTTATATTTTTATCCTCTACAGATTTAGATAAGGCCATTCATGCTTTCATTGCATCTCATTGCAGGTCTTTCTATTCCTATTCCTGCCAGAGTTTAAAGTCACTTTCAGCTCTGCAGCTCATTTAGGATGCAGCTGTTAGGATTTAAGCTGCCAAACAAAGATTCGAATATTCCCAAGTTCAGCTTCCCTCGTTGGTTTTCAAATGGATTTATGTAGAAATAATTTAAAGGGTAGAGGAACTGTTATTGCAATTTTATCACCTATAAGAATATGATCATCTGGCTGTTAAAGCACGAAGTGCACAGTGCGTAGAAAACACTGCTCGTTCAAAACTCTAACAAAATTTTGGATCAGGTCTTGTTGAAGTGAAAAACAGATTTTTTTTCTCTGTGCAACAAGGTGAAGGAAGCCTTCCTGAAGCGTGTCAACCCAGTAACCCTGATGAAGGCCACTGCAGCTGAAGGGTGTTGCTTTTAATATAAAAGCTTTGTCAACTCTTCCCTAAGAATAGCAGAATCCTTCATTCCTCCGCTTCTTTTCAATTCACGCAACCGCTGGAGCTGAGAGGCTATGGCAGGGATCTGCGTTGCTGTTTTTCCTTTTTCTTTTTCTTACCTTGTACATCAACCTTGGACAGAACAGTCACGATGCTTTCTAGCATTTCTGCAGGATGTGAGAATACATCCACATTTTTTCATTTCGTTGTGTTGTTTCCAGCTCTGTTAGGAAATATGATAAAACAGCTTATGTCTAAATGATATAAGCTGTGCCACACTTTCTGTGGAAAGGCCCAGATTCTATACAACATGAAGTGCTTTTCTGTTGTGCTTTTCCGTCTGGTTACCATTTGAATTCCTCACTTCTGTGTGTTCTCGTGTGCATCACTAAGCTTTGAGCACCCATGACCCTGTTGCTGGTTTACTGGTTGCCCTTTGACTGACAGTGCTCACCACTGGGAACGGGGAACGTCTCACGAGACTCCGGCCCATTTGAAGCGCTACTTTTGCTCTGTTTTCTTTCTTCCAACACAACTTTCCACCCAAACAGCGTCATCTACACCATCAATATATTATATTGGATTATATAGTGACATCAAGTGACCCATTATAAAAACAATGAACAACCGGGTATAAACTAATAACAACCACAGCTCATGACAGATTACAATGAGATCTGAACACACTAATGTCACAGTGGCATCAACATGTTGCTCTGCTGCTCATGTTTCCAACCCAAATATTTGCTTTATTAGACCCCAGATATTCAGTTTTCAAGAGGACCATAATATGTGTATGGAAAAAATTTGTTTGACATGTATGTACTTTTTAAGTTTGTATACGATTTTTCACAGATCCAATACTAACTTAACTATAAGAACTATATATACTATCAGAACTTATAATAGTTTATAATTATAAACAAACACAATCTGTTTTTTACACACACATGTTGTATTAACAATGATCCCTAAGCTCCTAGTGAAAAAAATTATCGAATCAAGATGTTTTCCTGAAACTAAATCTGACTAAAGCTTAAAGTTATTCACCAAGTGTCATCCAAAAAACTACTGATGCCCGTGAAAAGACTTAAGAGCTTTTATAGAGGACGAATAAAATGGAAGAATATATTTTCCTTCAGATTGCATTCAGTTAAGAATATAAGTCACCCAGCACCATATAGCTATAGACATAAACGTTTATTTACGATTATGAATCCTGAAAGATTTATTTGCATCAAGTGTGGAACTATGACATGAATGAAATCAATGTAAATGTTTATAGGGAATAGTAATTCAAATATTTATCATGTCAGTTGTTGGTATTATATTATGTTAACATTACTTTGTTACCAAATAATATTTCATGACCAGTGGAGACAACCAATTGCTACTAGTATACATACAGGTAGTTGCAGCTATAGATGCTTTTTCTGCAAATTACAGCTGCACCAATATATTTACAAAATTATAAAAACAACGGTAAAAAAAACTCAAAACCTAAAACTGTGCTTCATAGCAAGTGGCTTTACCTGGAGTCATGAGCTCTCAGTGCTTTCAACCTGACTCCCATCCACGAACCAGTGAACTGCACCTTCTTTCTTCTTGGGTTGTCTTGCTTCACAGTGTTTCATGTTCCCTCGCGTGAACATGAAACTATGACACAACTTTCTTAGAGAGAGATCCACGAACACAGTCGTAGATATTGCTGAATAGTCACTTTGAGTCAAAAACCAAGCTGGGGTTTGGAGGTTTCTACATCTCAGCGCCATGTTAGCAGCACAACACAAAATCTCCCAGGAGGTTTTATTATAGTGCAAACAGCTGGTTGTCTGTCAGTGTCCTCACTGCGTTTCTGCTGTCTCTGCACCACCTGTGACTTGTGCTGAGACCTAAACACACACAGAGCGATACCGATGAAAAACTCTGCACCACTGCACATCTCTTTCTTTGTCATCTCATACATGCACACACTTTTTCCTCAAGAGCCAGATGCTGCTGACACCCCCGCGCAGCCCTTTCCATCATCTGCTCCTGCCGCAGCAGCGGGTAAGCATCCGTCGTCCTCCAGCAGCCCCTCTGTCAGAGGTGGACCAGTGGAGTGTTTAAGCCCTGGACACAGGCCAAACACACATTCTGCACATACTCACATGCAGAGTCGTCATTGGAGCCTAGGCTGCAGTGGGGGTAGTGTTTTGGCTTTATTTCATTATATATCCAGTGTGTGTGAGTATGCGCTGTAGAGCAGGTGTGCGTTTACTGTGTAAACATAAAAAAGTACGGACAAAAACATATTCGGTATAAGAGCGAAGAACACACACATGCTATTATAAACGTATAGAAATGTCCTCAAACTCACATAGATGAGGGAGACAACATGACATCACCTGCATCTGTCAGATTCAGAACGGTTCATAGTGGATTTTGCGCCTTTTGCCTTTATATGCAAATTGTGTTTGCACAATTTTTTTGCAAGTTGCCCAAAATACAGAGAAGTATGTTGTGTCTGTCTGTATTGTGACGTAACTAGTCAAACTCTTGATGGTGGAAACAATGATGATGCTCTTCATCTCGCCTTGGCCACGCCCCCACCAGACACCTGGTCAGGATAAGACAAACATATTAGCTGTATTGTATTTGTCTTTTGAGTGTTTCCTCTCTGAGAAAAAAGAATGACCTTTGACCTTTCAACTCTCGAGTAAATGAAACTGTGTAACTTGCTGTAACACCACAAACTTACTGTTAGAAGTAGCGAAGAAGTAGTAATTTACATAATCTCAGTCTTTCAAAACTGACAGTAGCATAAAATGTTATTGTGGTACTGTCACCACCTCCTGTGATCCAGACAGCACCGAGAGGTATCTGCTTTAAATGTTTGGAGTTAGGCAGTAGATTCTTCTTGATTGAGTCTTGCAGCTTCCTGATCTTTGTCATTTGATAATAAAAGTGTAGCAGAGGGTGTGAGCATGTAGAGGTGAGGCTGGGTGGACCAGAGTGAGCTTTGTGCTAGCGTAAGTTCCTTCCATCTTCAAGAACGGGGGAAAAAAAGTAGAGGTTTAATCTTTAGTTTTTCATCTTCAGCTCAAGTCTCCGAAGCCTCCAGTGGTCATGCTAATTAGACTAAACACACTGCTGCTCTGCTTGGAACATAAAGATGAAATCGTTATTGATAAGCAGCATCGTCGAAAATGTCAGACTGTTTTTGTAAAGTTCAGACGAAACTTGCATCCTGAGTGTGAATGGGATCAGCACAAAGTTCTTCTGTTCTGTTCTGCTTTGTCCACCAGTTCTCCCCTCTGTCCATTCAATGTTTCCTCAGAGAAAACCTGACTAACACATTTATTTAGGCAGAATTTGCAGCCAGTTATGGTCAATTGATTCAACTTTGGATGTAGAGCTTGAAGATTACTGGAAAAAAGTTAAATTCTTCATTCTTCTTCATTTGTTTTGTCTCTCTAATTTCCCCTCTCTACTCCTTTATTCTTCTGTGTTTTTCCTCATTGTTTCTCTTGCTTATAATCAATGTGATTCAGTTTGTGGCACCTTTTCCATCGTTGCAAGTAACAAAGGTTTCTTCAGTGTAACCCGAAGGTTGACCTTTGCTCTTTAGTGAAGCTCATTAAATGGTCTCTTGGCAGCTATTGTACAAAACGAAGCCAAGGGAGCAAATATAAATGGACTGAATTTGATTTACTGAAAGAAAGAACTGATGTTTCACTGTCACTGCATCTTCATTTATTCCTACCAGTGCCGCCCATTTGGATCAGCTGGACACTCCCACATAAATATATATTCAACTTTTCCACCTAAAGCATAATCTCCGTGGTGTGAAATGATAAACTATGACAAATACAGTAAGGTCCTAGGTTTCGTTCCTAAGTCCAGCTGCTGACTTCATTCCCTGCTTGAAAAGGAATGGCAGCCATACATGCCCACACATAACACTACCTCCACCGTAGATGAGGGGACATGCTCAGCCTTAATTTCTATTTCCTTCTCACCATTATATTATTACATTCTGCTCTCTCATGTGAAATTTCAATTTGAACTGGACTTCCTGAGCTTGTTTTAGTTGTTTTATTTTAACAACAGTTTATGCAAAGGTCCAGTAGGGACGCAGCTGGTGAGAGGCGTCCAGGGTGAGATACTTGTTGAGTTCGAGTCCAGGAATAGCGAAGACCAAAGTCATTATTGTGGTCTTGACTGAACTGGTACCAGATGAGTATTTTCTAGACAAGACAAGACAAGACAAACCTTGCTGCCATCAAGACAAGATGTCAGACGGCAGCAAAGTCTGCTGCGACAAATTCATCAAATGTAAAAATAAATCCTTTAACCTAACACAACAAAAACACACCAAATCTTTTTGACACATTGTGACTGAGTCAGTGACTCATTCAAACATTCACACAACTCGTCTTGTACATATAGATGCTGATTTATCTAAAGCTGAGGCTAGTTAATAAGAGACAGGAAATTACCGCTCGTGCTAGACCCCCCACCCCCCCACTCCCCTTCCTTGTGCTGCTCAGGTATTTCTCATTATTCCAAATTACAGGACATTATGATAAATAAGAATCCTGCTTCTTGTACCAATCAATCAAAAATAATTGAAATAGTTTGACACATTAGAACGGTGAGATTTAACCAGGGAAAACCTGACTTGTCATGAGGTTATGCATAAGGATTTAGACTCCCCCAGTCTTGAGACAATACTGTTCATCAAATTCGCTGTACAGTTGTTAGTCTAATTACTGTACGTATGGTCTGGACAATTCTAATAAATGACATATCATGGCATGGTAGGAAGAAGTCAGAAGGAATCTTGCTGCTTCATGTCCGTCTTTTCCTTTGTCCTCATCCCTTCCTCAGGTCGTGGGATGAGTTTCATGATTGTGCCAATGTGGCGATGGCGGGCTGTCCGGAGGAAGCAGCCGCTGTCTGGGAGTCTCTGCGTCAGGAATCCAAAAAGATGCAGTTCTCCGGAAACCTCTACGACATGTGCTCCAACCGCAACAGCCGTCCAGGGGCGTCGATCCCCCCACATGGTTCATCCAGTCAGGAGGAGCTCAACCAGGAGTCCCTACGAGGGAGCGCCAATCATCATTCAGGCCGCCCCCCCTTCCTCGCGCTCCTGTTGCATCTGCTGCTGTTGTTGATTTGGATATAACTGCCGCAACACAATGAGACTAGTGTGAATAGATGTAAACTTTGTGTATCTTTTTTCCACTAGTCCATAGACTTTCCCCCAGATCCTTCCTCTGCTCTGCGAGGGGTTGATTCCTTCTAGCTGCATGTTCAGAGGCCCGACAGTCAACCGTCTTTTTGACAATGTATCTTTAAACTGCCTGTGCCGTTCCATGCATATTCTCTGCCTTTCGAGTAGTCTCTCTGTTGGAAACACACACAGTTCACACAGAGACACACAAACACTGTACAACAGCAACCTCATGTTGTGTCGTTATATTATGTCCTACTACATATAGTCATTTTAAGCTTAGCTTTAAGCTAAATTATGGTTTCAGGGGGAGTCTGTCTGTGTAGAAAGAGAAATATATCAATAACAGCTGGTACCTGAAGAAGCAGAGGCCGAAAGATTGTTTAAATTCTATTATGTCTCCAACTAACTACTTTTTGTTATTTTTCACTTTCTTCTTTCTTCTGCCTCTAAAGTTCCTGTTTGTGTGACCAAGTGTAAATATCCAATAGAAAAAGAAAATGTTTGTTTGAATGTAAATACACTGCCGTCATTTTTAACCCAGCCAGGGAGGAGGAAAGTTGCTACAGTGCACAGAGGTGATGCCATCAGCCTCACTGACACATTAAATTACAGCAATGTAGCATAAACATTTGTTTTTTAATGTAACTGATGTTTTATTTGTTGGCGTCTTCTCTCCTGTCACCTGAATGTAAAGTGAGCAGGACTCCTGTCACTCTCAATAGCTTTGCTCCAGAATGTATCCAGAGGGTGCTGCGCTCCACGCTGTTGGCATAAACGTGCAGGCTGTTAGCTAAGACTTGTGCCGTAGTGTAAATTGGTTTGGGGAATACCGATTGGTGTGAAAATGCTCTGGGATGCGAGAACATTGTTTTGACGCGATGAAAGCCTAGATTGTTTTTTAAGCCATCTTTGAGAAGCAACATGATCTAAGGGAATATGAAATATCAAAGTCATCAAACCAGCAGCAGCGGCTCTGAATGCTCGTCGTCACACTCTTGCCCCATAGGATCACGAGGATAGAAAAGATACGGATGGATACATTTAGGATGATGAAGGAACATTTCAATAGCTACAACCTCAACTGCAGTGCTGGAAAAGCTCATAGTTATAGTTGTACTCGAAGAAGACAGTCAAGATGGGGAATGTAGTACTTTAGGTCTATCTGCTCACAAACACAGTTATTTTATTTCACTTTTCATCAGCTGCTGCAGCTATTGCGTATGAATTGTGTATTGTGCTGGAGTTGTTTGCCCAGGAATCCTCCGGGGTTCCCTCTTTGGCATCCAGCGTTGCAGCCCTGCAGCGTGGGACCAATATGTTCTCCAGTCAGAATCACAGTCCTCATGCATGCCAAGTGAGTTTCATGCTCCAGGAGTCGCAGTTTGGCCCCGCTGAAGCTGCTTGTTATTCTAAGTGGCTGCAGGTAACAGTTGTTTCTGTCTGGCCCAGGATCAGAAATACTATCAGATTAGAGACAGAGAGCGAGAAGAGCACACCTGGAAAACAAACACTACTCTGCTTAGTTGAAGATTGAATCCTGGAGAAACCTGTCGAGCAGTGTGTGTGCTGTACACAGGGGGGCTTAAGGTTGTTGGTTTACTATCTTACTTCACAACAAATAAATCAAAGCTGGGCCGACTTTAAAGAGTTATTCTGGAATGTGAAGACGCACAGAACGAAATCCTCAAAGGCTGAAACTGCGTGTTCAACAAAAATTGATTAGACAATGAGAGAGATATCAGAAAAGAGATATCTTACTTCTAACTTGCCGGTGGCAATTTGTGGTGTCTGGAGGGTTATTATCAGCAGTGTCGTTTTTTTTTTTTTTATTTTCATGTTATTCAGTTTGAGATGTGAACTTTTGTCATTCTTTTTCACACTGGAATAAACCGTTGACTTGTTTCCAATACCAAATCTGGATTTAAGTCAATTCAGTGTTGAGAATAAAACCGGCAGCTATGGGAGGCCACTGGCAGAAAACACTGTGAGGTAAACACTGTGAAAAGTGCAAGGCTGAAGGAATGAAGCAGAAATAGAGAGAGTAAGCTTTCAAAATAGAAAAAAGGCTGCAATCAGCCCACAGCTATTTTTCACATAAGGGACTCCACTCAGCGATATGCTTGGATGTCTTAAAAGAGGCTGCTGTAGTTCTGAACTTTAATTAAACTGACAGAAACAACAATTAGCGGCCTTAATGGCTGATTCACCAAGGTGCAGCACTTTGAAAACTATCTTCATAGAGCTCAGATAAGAGGCCGTCACTCGAGGATAAATATGATTCAATCATAAACTTGAGGCTACGTACAATAGGAAAATCTGACTAGATATTTGTCTAAACCCTACAGTGAGTTCAGGCATCGTAGCCTCCAAAATATCCTCATTTTTCCAGGAACATATCTTCCTCAGATTAAATTTTAGAGTCTGTTCAGCTCAAAGGTGTTGTGTTTGTTGTGAAATCACTTTTTATGAGAAGATATATTTTGTGTAGGGTCAGTGGACAAATGTGATTTCACAATGGTTTTCAATAACGCTGTGGTGTAAATACAATGTTATTGACCAGAGCGGAGCAGGGGGTTATTTTCCAGCACTGCATTACAGACAACGCATTTCTTTACTTCTGGAAACAGCTTGGTGCTCTGACAAATGGGTTCAATTGGACAGAAAGGACTGAAATGAGAAACGGCCTTAAACACCAATACATCATTGTCACATTAGTGGTAGAGTATATATTTGCTGTTATTACTGGGAATAAACACTGGTGTCAATTTGTTGCATAAATCTAGTATCTGTATAGATGGATTTCCTGACACTCAAGGATGTCCTCTGTTGAATAAAAAACATATTTGCACCATTTATTATTTTACATGTTGATATTTACATCAAAAAAACAACAACAGGAAAACGGTGGCAATTTGTGTTCATATTCTAACACAACACCACAAACAGAGACCATGTCAATACAGCTGAACTGAACTGAATTAACCAAAAATAGATTTAGGAAAATAATGCAACTGCAACTTCAATTTAATAACATCTTTCCCAAAATTCCAGTCAAACATTCTGTGTCCAGCTGTGTAAAGAGAGAGCAGACAGCCGTTTTACTGGAACGCTGAGAGTCAGACAGACAAACTCTCTCCCGAGTCCCACGTTAATATACTCGCCTCCAGCAAGTTTCTGCAAGCACAGCTGCGTGAGTTTTCAGACTCAAAGTTCAAACCTGATGCTTCCCAGTTTAATTACTGATAAGATAAAACTGGAATTAGGAGAAAATGAAAATAGTAGATAAACGTGACTCTGACCTGTGATGTGCTGGTAATTGTGAAGATTGAGGAGCTTACTGATAATTGAGCTTTTTCCCTATTTGTTCACCTCTTTCCTTTATTAAACGTACACACATAAAGCAACAAATCATGCACACAGCTATTTCTAAATGTGGACAGACTTAGAAATCATCATCATCATCATCATCACACGAACAGCACACGATGGCATTGAGTCACATCGCATCACTGTGTATAGTGTGAATACTGTAGCTTCAGTTCTGTGAATACCCATGTACTGTATATAGTATCCGCCGCTTTGCTACAGGTGTTAATGCTTTAGTCCACGGAAAGATGGCAGGACAGCCCGTGAGTGAGCACATTGGCCATTACCTGTTCCATGCCGCTAGCTCTTACAGACAACTTCACACGCGGTAGAAACGGACTGGACGTAGAGCAGACAGGTCAAGCAGAAACTCTTGAAGACTCAAGACATCTTACTTTTACCGGATTTCCACCTGTAGTCCAACGTGCAGTCAACTGTGAAAAGAGACAAGATATTTAACTTAATTGTGTCTTTCTCGCTATATCGTTGTCTTTGTATTTCTGATGTGATGCTGTGTTCGGTTTTGTGATTAGCTGCGTGTGAGACACTAGGAGCAAAATGCAGTCATGGTCAAATGTTAGCGCTCTCTGTTCTATGTGAACATAATAAAAGTCATCTGTACGCACATGCAAATACAACCTCAGACGAGCAACATGTAATTATTCCTTATTCAAAAAAATACATCTTGTGGACAAGCTGTCACTATTCACTCTCATTTCAGTTGTGCTGCCATGAGATTTAGCATTGACCTGCTCAGTGAGGCCTAAAGGGTCTGATGCAGATGTAGCTTTTGGGCTTGTTTTGCATTTTTCTGAGCTTTGCAGTCTGACCTGGCTTTGTGGTCACACACACCTCAGTGCTCAAAGACTCAGTAAGTTACAAGTTAGAAGTTGTTGTTGGCTGGAGGTTATATTTTCCGAATGCTATGATCAGATGATTTTTATCAGACCTTACACGCGAAGACACAAAAACATAAAATAAAGACTAAAATTAGCCCAACGGTATCTGACTGTAAATGAGCTTATCCAACGAATCGTTTATTCACACAAGTACATGTCTCTTTTCTAGCGCTTTCCAAACATCCTGTCTGTTGGTCGAAGTAGCCTGCAGCGTTGAGCTCTCCGTGTCTGTGGCTGTGTGAGGAGCAGAGCGGAATATAACCAGTGTGCACGTGTTCTGTGTGATTCTGTGACACGTTCGCTCAGCACTTACAACACACACCTGAGTGTGTTCCTCTGCTGTGGCACTGGCTCTGCTATTTCTGCTTGCTATCAAACAGAACGAAGATCCAAACATCTGGGATCATGGACGAACGACTGACTATTCCGTCAGCGAAAGCACAAAGCTGCACAGCAGAAGCTCTGAGAACACGTAGATCCCATAGCTGCATTTTGTCTGTACAGCGGATGTTACAACCGACTCAGCCAAGAGTCTTTTCAAACGATGCAGACGCAGCATTTTGTGTCTTCGACTTTGTGTTTCTGTATTTGTCCTTGGCTCTCTTTAGTTATGCCTACTTGTGTCACACTGCCTGTCTTTTCTTGTTTCCTACTGGTCCTTGTATCCGTCCATATAATTCGTTTTGCTACCTTTATAGAAAATCATTAAACTGATGCTGACTGACTGACTGCTTGTTTTTACATTCATGTTGAATATTTAAATTGCATTGGGTAGGAGCTTCTGTACAGTACAGTATGTGCCTGCTTAAAAACTGAGTTATTTCTTTCTAGTAGTTTATATTAGTGAATAAAAAACCTACATGTAATTTGAAGTGCTTCGTATCCAGGTCCTTTGAGCTGTATTTGCGGCATCTTACTCTCTCTTTGTCCTCTACATGTAGAGCTCTTCAGTGTGACCGCAAGGCCAAGCGTGGAAGTTCACCGGTACCAGAACTATTTGAAAAAGCAAAGCAAACAGAAATATCTACACGTTAACACTGGGGAGCAAGGACAGACTTCACAGCAGGCAAGGCCCAAACTGTCTCTCTGCTGAAGCAGGGACTAGAGTTTAGGGAGAAATTTGTTTAGTTATACAGGCTTTTAGCAATTTAATAATGTAATAGTACTTGAGTAACATTTGCAGAATTATGCATTATGCTACAGTAAATATAAAGATAAACTCCACTATTCAACTCGTAGAGGTTTTTGGTTTATTATAACTTTGGCCTTCTTTTATTGTTTGGACCATTGTTACAGTACTTTGGTACGATCAGATTGTCATACAGGTTTCGAAACATGATTAATGCTTAGACACTGATGTTCCAATGCCTTTTCTTTTGCAGTATACATACTGTTCTGCAGTGATGCAATCACACCCTTAGAGATGTAAAGGATGCAATCCGGAGCTCCATGCTGAGCTTTTTCTACTCTCCAATCACCTTTCTCTCTCCTTCTCAGCACCAGTGTCACCATTATGTCTGAATAAACTGGACTTTTCTGTGGTGTGAGTCCGTGATCTTTGCAGTGCGGGTGAAGTCAGAGGTCCTGGGTCTGAGCTTTCTCATGCTATGCCATGTCTTACATTATTAATAAAAGTAACTCAGGGACTGCACCGTTCTGTAAAAAGAAATAAACCAATGGATTCAATTAAAGGTGGTGGAGATGATCTACACAGTTTGTAGTAGACACAGCGGTGTCAGTGTCTGGATGAAGAAGCCACAATTCAAGTCCAGCTGGATCATGACATCTGGCTGCAGAATGGTCTACAATGTGTGTGTGTGTGTCTGTGTTCATACTAGAACTGCAACAATTAACTGCAATGAAGTCATCACTAACCAGCTGGAACACAATTTAAAGTCTTGCTTTTTATTAGTTTCCGGTTTTGTTCTATATAACTTGTGTCTTACAAACAGTGAATGTTGAGTCACGTTTTCTATCCTCTCAGTGAGAGAGTACGGATCCGGTCAGTGGTTGAGGTGTTGTAGCATTTCAGTGGCTTGTTCCCTCCCACAGCGCGACAAGCTGCTGTGCTGTGCTGCACCTTATTTATTCTGTTCACAGATTGTAAAGTGAACTATCCACAGTAACCTTCCAACAGGAATAAACAAATAAAATATATCGTGCTCATTAGTGAGCTTTAGATCCAGTGGGTTTGTGATTGCACCATCATCTTCCTGCCTCACAGATTTTCAAATCAGAAGCTTCTCTTAACAGTTCATGACTCCACATTAAAGCATCACTGTGTCTGGACATCTGGAACTTCAGTACCTAGACGTTCTTTAAGGTGACATCAGTAAGCGGCGCACGAATCTCATGTGTGACGCTTTACAACGCAGGAGAGCCGAGTAATGGCGGAGGTAAAGTGCCGCTGTCTACTCTGTGTAGGCGTCAGATTGGATTTCACTTGTAAATTGTAATTCTTCTTAAACTGTAATTTATAGTTGAATTGTGAGATTTTTCTGCACCAGACATTATCAAGGAGTTCCAGCAGAAACGAGTGAACTTACAGTATGTAAATCTGACAGTAATGAGTACAAGCAGCCTCAGACCTCCACTGCTGAATACACGACCTTAGATGTGCCATTTATCACGTTGCGTCTTTTTATTTAACGTGAATTCCAGGTGCAGTCTGCAGCACTTTGCTTAAACACAGGTCAGTACTTCAGAGTGGATTCCGAGAACAGTAATTCTGAACATTATGAGCATCATGTGAGATATACAGTTCATACATAAACAGGAACCCATCTCCACCTCAGGGATTGCTTTGCCCTTTATGCCTTGTAAAATATCCTCTGTGAGAATGTAAAACATGTTGTTTTACACAGAGCACAGTGCCTCCTAACCTTTTCCTGCTGTTTGCATACAACGAGGTGCAGACGTGCATCATAACCCTGGTCTCTGGATAGAGACCGCTACATATTTTAAAATGGAGCATTTTTGCATGTGTTTTGTATCTAACACATTTTTAGGACTGTGTTGCATTTATATTGTGGATGTATGAAGTTTGGGTACAATGTTCTTCAATTAATTCCAGCCTAACTGTCAAAATCAGCTCCTTGTTGTTATGAATACAACTCTGCTGTATTATAGTGACTTTTCAACATACACCAACATGTACAGCAGTCCTGAACTTCTTTTACTACTATTACTAAGGCTAATTTTATGTTTTGGAATCTGTGGAATCTAAGTCACATAAAATTCTGCGTAGCTACACACATATAATGTACATAGCTGTGTTTATACATCCTTCCTTTCATGATCCTAACCTCTTGTTACGAATAGGAGCATTAGACCTGTCACATATCTCGTAACGAGGGCTGTTCAGAAAGCTGGTGATGCAATACTGTACATATCAACAATTTTAACACATTAAAAATCAATCGTACAGCTGCGAGGCTGAGTGGGGACAGAGGAAATCGGGGCTTCGCGTCCACTGTGGGGCTATGAAAGAACGATGGAGCCACTACATTACTGTAGTAACGAACGCCGGAGTTAAATACGTCTCTGATCTTATCGCTGCCCTCTCCGTTCTCTCCAGCTGAAAGCAGCGCTGACTGTTTGAAAAGTTTTTATCGTATTCTAATGATAAAAGTCAATCAGCCTCTGTCATCACTAGCACTATGTATTGTGATTCTCCTCACCCGCCTGGGGTTCAGCACTTTAAGGCACTTTTGTCTTCTGTTCTGAATAGAAGTTTTAATTACAGTTACTGAAGTGGCTCCTCCCTGTATGATGCCAGTTTTATCCTCGTCTGCCAGTTGTATTCAACAACATTTCAAAGTTACTTGGGTGCAGCCGTAGCCACTGTAAATCCAACCCTCTCAGCGCCATTAATATCCAGAAAACTGAAAAATACACATCTCAACGTGTTTTAGTAGCAGCAGAAACTCTGTCTGTCTTTTATAAGCGTTGCAGCCCAAAGTCAGACTCTACTCAGAGAGACAAATGACTTTCTATTAGCTTCTGATGCTGGTATGTGCTCACTTTGTGCCCTCCGAGGTGTCACTGCTGCCTCTGATGCAGATCACAGCATTTTATTTAACAGAATACTGGGTTCTCCTCATACCTGTCTAACAGAAGGTGTCTGTCTTTATTCATAATTACAAGTAAAAAGCTCAGTGGCTCAATATTTCTTACAGCTCAGCTCCATTAAAACCAAGATTGTTGTCATAGGCTCCTAACAATTGTCAAAGCACATTCGTCCAAAGCACAAGGTTCACTGTCGGCCTTAAACGTCACGTCACAAAGTCCTGTTTTCATCTCCTTAATAATTTTTACACTGTCTCCCAGAATGTTTTAGGACTTTGTCGTAACCTTTTAACCTTTGTGCAGCCTTCGAGGATGTCAAGATGAAAATAGGGGGTTGGATAAAACAGCCACAGACAGACGATGAATCCCAACGCGCTTTGTCTGGATGAATGGTTGGATGAACATGATCATCTGAAGACCCACACGTGTTCATTGCTTGGATGTAACACCTACGAAGGCGGTTTGATCCAACCCTTGTGTACTTTTGAGCTTTGAGCGCCCCCTATATTACAGTGGGGTCGTTTTGACCCCTCAAAGGCCCCACAAGTCCTTCATTGCTTGCACAAAACCTGAGAGCATGTGAAGAGTGACTGAAAACTGGAGCTTGATGGAGCATTTCCATTTACTGTAGAGCTTCTTACGGCCTTCCCAGCTTCATATGTAATTTCATCCATCAAAAGTCAGGCCACAGTGGGAGCAGATTCAACAAGGAAAACCCAGATGTCCTTGTTCTCTAGCACGTTCTCCAGGGGGAAGCCCAAAGCATTGCCACACCAGCCTGGATACTATATACAGTATACTCCATCACATTCTGGGTGTGCTTTCAGAATGAATAATCGTTTCACAAATATTTTATTTATTTGATTGATGCTCTCAGTTGTTCTACTTCATTTATCTTTAATTACTGTGTTTTATGCTCTTGTGAAACATTTTGTTAAATCAAGAGCTCAGTAAACAAAGGTAAATATTATTATTATTATTATTTAGCATTTATCGGTCTGGGATTTAAACTTAACACAAAATGAATCACTGCCTGCCAGGAATATTTGCAATCAAAGTAATTAATATATTACAGTTTTTTACGATTGCTAAACGACAGTGAGCACAACTGGAGCTACATGTGCAAAACTCTAACTACAGTCTGCTCTACCAAAAGTCACCTGAGCTGAACAGTTCACATCACCTGCAAAACTCATTCAAAGCAACACAACTCTAAACACATGGCTCAAAACAGCTCAGTGCAGCATAACACCATGCACAACCGTCACTGAGATAACACACACTGTCACTCAGAACACACTGAGAGAAAAAACACTAACATCAAGCACCAATACAGAAAATACTAACTAAAACCTTTACAGTTGAAAGAATTTCAAAGAAAAGAGAAACATTCTGTCACATGATTTATTTCAATGTTTGGAACATAACAATTCTTTACTAAGGTAAATGAAAATTAGCAGTTTGCTTCAATAGTTGATAGTCATTTATGGAATTACAGTAATGAGAAGAAAAAGGTAGAAACATACTGTATATACTGTAATTTGAACAAATAATTGAGGGGCTGATCCTGCCTCCCTCTAGCATCAGGCCACAGGTTTTCATCAACATCACATCTAACGTTCTCTCTTGCCATGAATCTGGGGAAGAACCTCATCCATCCCTGGATCCTCTGGACTCGTGTCCTCACATCCAGCACTGTAACTGTAACATGGCTTCCAGAAGAGACGTTTGGTCATGTGGGTGGTGATCAAACGCTTTCCACCTCCAGGCAGAGAAAACCTCCTCTATTGGGTTGAGGAAGGGTGAATATGCAGGCAGGTACAAAACTTGCCGCCCTTCTCCCTCCACAAACCCGTCGTCCTTGATCCATTTCCAAATTTACTCTTTCTGAGCTCTACCTATATATATATATATACATATACATACACACACACACACACACATATATATGCAAATATATATATATATATGTGTGTGTGTGTGTGTGGGGGGGGGGGGGGGGCACTAACAAGTCTAAAACAAATCACCTGTCTACCCTTTCAGCTGAAACTGCAATCAGCAGTGTTTGAAAGGCTCAGGGTTGAAATCTATTCCATTTTGAATGTGTGGTTCACAGTTTTGACAGCAGGGTGTTAGCATTTGCAAAAAGTGCTGTAAATCCATAGTGTTGTGCAGGTTGTGGTTAAAGTCATGGGATAAGTGTGTAGAGTTTTGAAAACTGTGTTCAAGCAATGAAAAATGAACTAGAGTTTGGTCCACATGAACTGCTGCTGTGCAGACTGTAGTTAGAGTTTTGCACATGTGACTTCAGTTGTGCCCACTGTCGTCTAGCAATCGTAAAAAACTGTAACTGATACAGTATCTTACACCACAACATCCACAAGTCATTTTCAAGTGCATCAATATTTTCCAACATCCCTGCAAGAATATGTGTATAAAATCTAACATCAGTCCATATGTATGTTGAGTGTGGACCCCACAGAATTACGCCTGCTGTAAAACTGCAGTAAGAAGCAGCATCTTCGATAACTGTATTTATGTTTATTTGTAGAAAGGAAGTGAAGTGTAACTAAGTGTATGTGCGTGTGTGTGTGTGTGGTCCTCATTCCTCCCACACAGCACTTCATCACCCCCGTATGGTGTGGGTTCTAGTGAGCGTCTCAGGTGAAAGCCACGTATGTTATGCAGGAGTTGCTCCCAGTTATTTGGTTGGTTTTTGCAGATGAATATTTTATCACTGCCGGATGCCTCAGTAAACAGAGAAGCAGCAGCAGTTTATAGAGTGAAGATGAAGTCCCAGAGCTCCTCTAGTTTACACAGTAAGTGCATAAGCCCGCGTAAACACACACTTCAATGGTCTAGGACACTAACACACAAAGACTTGCAGAGTCAAGGACTACATCTGTACTTGATAACGTGGCAGTCTTATAATACTGGACTCAGCATTATTAATAAAAGTATGTATAGATTCTTCGGTTTCCAATTGGCAGCAAGCTCCAGTGGCTTTAATTACAGAGAGCTTCTTGGGAGATTTGTGGTCAGAATACTGTGGGTAGAATTCTGCTTCAAAGTTCGTTATGTATTCAGTTCGACCTTGAGGTGCAAAGGTTTCCAACACTCCTGCGTGTATACAAGACAGCTGGGAAGCGGATGATTATATCTGCCTATATACTGCAGTGAAACTGCAGCAGGCTGCACTGTAAAACATTTTGATCTTTATTAAAAACAATGACAAGCGTACTGGTAGTTTTTAATACTACTTTTTTTTTCACCTCTTTGTGAAAAAAATGCCACATATACTGCATATTGTCTTTAAAATAAATGCTTTGAGCAATTGCTTGCCCTGTACTGTGTCATCATGGCTCATATCTCACCATACAGTACATTTACAATACTGTAAGTGAAACATTTGACAGAGTCTGTTGTGTTGGACGTGTTGAGTTATTGTGCAAACCCAAAAGCAAAATTAAACCGAAACCACTTTTCCTCAACAACATTTCTTTAACTTTATCATTTTACGGCTACGTCATGTTTGTGGGGCCTTTGGTAGCTGTACTGTACCTTTAAAAGACCCTTTCACAATAAACATTCACCAAAAGTAAAACCTGAAGTTGAAAAATACTGTGTATTACAGTTTTTTACGATTGCTAGACGACAGTGAGCACAACTGGAGATACATGTGCAAAACTCTAACTACAGTCTGCTCTACCAAAAGTCACCTGAGCTGAACAGTTCACATCACCTGCAAAACTCATTCAAAGCAACACAACTCTAAACACATGGCTCAAAACAGGCTCAGTGCAGCATAACACTATGCACAACCGTCACTGAGATAACACACACTGTCACTCAGAAAACACTGAGTGAAAAAACACTAACATCAAGCACCAATACAGAAAATACCAACTAAAACCTTTACAGTTGAAAGAATTTCAAAGAAAAGAGAAACATTCTGTCACATGATTTATTTCAATGTTTGGAACATAACAATTCTTTACTAAGGTAAATGAAAATTAGCAGTTTGCTTCATTTATGGGAATTACAGTAATGAGAAGAAAAAGGTAGAAACATACTCTATATACTGTAATTTGATCAAATAATTGAGGGGCTGATCCTGCCTCTTTCTAGCATCAGGCCACAGGTTTTCATCACATCTAAAGTTCTCTCTTGCCATGAACCTGGGGAAGAACCTTATCCATCCCTGGCAGTGCTCTGGACTCGTGTCCTCACATCCAGTACTGTAACTGTAATATGGTTTCCAGAAGAGACATTTGGTCATGTGGGTGGTGATCAAACACTTTCCACCTCTATTGGGTTGAGGAAGGGTGAATATGCAGGCAGGTACAAAACTTGCCACCTTCTCCCTCCACAAACCCGTCGTCCTTGTTCCATTTCCAAAATTACTCTTTCTGAGCTCTACCTATGTATATATACATATAGATACACACACACACACATATATATGCAAATATATATATATATATATAAATATATATATGTGTGTGGGGGGGGGGGGTCACTAACAAGTCTAAAACAAGTCACCTGTTTAGCCTTTCAGCTGAAACTGCAATCAGCAGTGTTTGAAAGGCTCAGGGTTGAAATCTATTCCATTTTGAATGTGTGGTTCACAGCTTTGACAGCAGTGTGTTAGCATTTGAAAAAAGTGCTGTAAATCCATAGTGTTGTGCAGGTTGTGGCTAAAGTCATGGGATAAGTGTGTAGAGTTTTGAAAACTGTGTTCAAGCAATGAAAAATGAACTAGAGTTTGGTCCACATGAACTGATGCTGTGCAGACTGTAGTTAGAGTTTTGCACATGTGACTTCAGTTGTGCCCACTGTCGTCTAGCAATCGTAAAAAACTGTAAAAGTACCAGGCTGAGTAATTTGTATAATTATGTGAGAGTTCTTCATGGCATAATAGCCCACACAACAGAAAGTAGAAGAAGAATGGATGGTGGGAGCAGAGTGGTCAAGCAAACGCTAAGCGAGGAAAAGGAGACACACTGAAGGACCTGAAGGACAGATTATGAAGATGTATTCAAGGAAGGAGCAAATATAAGGGAAGGAAAGAACTGCAAGAGACTGAAGGTTATACTAATGAAGGGTTATGCTTAGGAAGGCAGAGAGGAAGAGAAGGAGAGAAGAAAGCCAAGAGAGAGGAGAGGGAGGCGAGGAATGACTGCATCAAGGAGTGTTTGAAGAAAGATGTATTTTAAAGGCGAAAAAAAAACAGGGTTGCTTTATGTGTGTGTGCGTGCGTGTGTGTGTGTGTGTGTGTGTGTGTGTGTGTGTGTGTGTGTGTGACCTTGAACAGCCAAATCAGGGGCCACATGCAACTGGAGAAGAACGGATGTGTGTGCAGAAACATACACATCTTCAGTGTCGGTGAAGTTGTAAATGCTCTGCATGACTCATTACACATGACTGATCCTGTGTTCGAGAACAGCAATCAGAAAAGGAGGTGTGTGTGTGTGTGTGTGTGTGTGTGTGAACAGTGGTTATCTCAGCTGGAAAAGAGTGTGTCATAAACATGGATGCTACGGCATCTATGCCTCTATTGGATGCACTCGTGTGTGTGTGTGTGTGTGTGTGTGTGTGTGTGTGTGTGTGTGTGTGTGTGTGTGTGTGTGTGTGTGCAGTAATCCCAGTGTCTGTAGTCTTACTGCCCCAGCTGTGGCCTGACCTTTTCTCTAATTGACTCTAATCAATTGAGCTCTATCCTTTTCTATCAAGCTGTTCTAAATGAGGATGATGCTCTTCTTGCTCTTCCCTCACTGTGTGTTCCAATCAAGCCTTTACCTCTTTTCCAAATATACTGTACTTACTGTACTTCACTATTCATGCACCATGCAAGAACCGGAGAATTTTACATAAACGCACTGTTTATGCATCATGTTGATGCATTGATGTGTTGTCCTACACTGGTGCAGCAAAGTCTAATGAGTCTACTGATGGTTTTCTACGTTTCTGACACTATTTTGTTCTTCGATATATTAAACCTTCCTATATCCCCAAGGGTTCACCCTGCTCAGGAGGGGGTGACGCTGATTGCAGTGCGAAAGAAAAGTTATTATTTTCATCTCTGTGTATTGTGAGAGCCAAGTTCAGCATCATCTCACTGTCTTCTAAATCCCTGTCCCGCCCCTACAACATCCTTTAACAGGAATAACTTAGGAGCTCGACCTGTCGAGGGTGAACCTCGCCTCTCGCCCGACTGACAGCTGTGGTGGTACAAGATTAATGGATCAGCAGAGCAAACTCCTTCCCCTCGCAGCAATGACACACTGGACACATTTTTGAAGAACATGGATTTTAGTAGATGGTGTTTACAGCCAGTCAAATAAACTCTATATGTTGTAAATTACATGAACTCAGTGAACTCATTTAGTATCATTTTTTCATGTAAACTGGTTTACCTACCATTAGTGCACTTCACATTTTGCTATTCCTTTCCCAGAATCTTTGCTTTTGTTTCTGTTGGTTCTTGTCATTTGGCCACACCCATCATGACATCACTCTTCCTGTTACTCTAACGGACACAGACAATGACAAACAATCTTGGAATCATCATCGCATCATATGTGGACTCCTCCACCACCATTTTGTCAGTTTGTGTCCCAAGCCTTGTTCGTTTAACCCTCTGCAGCCTTCGAGGGGTAAAAAATGACCCCACTGTAAACTAGGGGGCGCTCAAAGCTCAAAAACGCACACAAGGGTTGGATAAAACAGCCTTTGTGAGTCTTACATCCAAGCAGTGAACACGTGTGGGTCTATGATGAACAAGTTCATCCAACCGTTCATCTAGATGAAGCGTGTCGTGATTCATCGTCTGTCTGCGGCTGTTTTATCCAACCCTTGAGTGGTTTTTGAGCTTTTTTGTGATTAGCCTGAAAAATAGGGGGTATTTTTAATTTTGACCCCTCGGAGGGATAATCCTTTTAGTTTGTGCGTCCGTCACTCCGACCTCTGGTTTATCTAAAGTATGAGTTTGTTTCCTGAAGGTTTTCAGTTCTGTTGTGTTTCTTTTGTGTATGTTATTTTTGTATTTCTGTTGCACGTCTCTGTCAAGAGTTTTTCTGCTGCTCTAAACAATTATTATTTATTTTCCTTCGAATCAGTTTGTCCCTGTCATTGATTTGTGGTTTTGAGGTGTTGTTTTTTTTGTGTAAAATCTGGTTCTGAGCATTTGGGTGGTTGTTTGTCCAAGTAGTCAGGCCGCCGTTTAGAGAGTGCATGACTATAGTTTGTGTAAGAATTTTTGTGTTTGAATGTTAGTTGTCAGGGTTGTCCTGGTCTGTGCAGAGTTAATATATACTGAATAAAAGAGAAAGGAAGACTTTTTCTATGTATCCAAAAGGTCTATTTGTCTCAAATATTGTTCTGTCTAAATCTGTGTTCGTGAGCACTTCTCCTTCTCCTCCGTAAACTACGCGGTCTGTCATCCCATAGCCCCTCCTCCTATATCGGCAACTGCAGCTACCAGTGACCTCAGCGACCTTTTGACCTCCCCTACGTCATATGCGCTTCAGTGAGGATCACGTCTCACTTGCATACGAAGCGAAACATGCCGAAAGTCGCTTGTTCCACCAGAGACTGACCAGGGAGGCGATCTGCACAGGTTTTTGGCATGAAAATTTACAGACACCTTACGGAGACATCCAGGTCCAATATACTTTGAGTCTATTTAATAAAAGAGGTCCTTTCATTTTACCATTTTACAGCATGTTGATGACCCAAGTTAAATATATGTGAAGGAGAGTTTCACTGTGGTCCTTACTGTATGAAGCAGCCTCTACAATAGAGGCCAAACTGACTTACATTCAATTGTTGCAAATTACTTCTTCTATGTAAATAAGTAACATGATAAATTACTCTGCGCCCAAATGCTAATGTATAACCCACTGTACTGAAGTTCATGTTACACTAGAGACAGTCTGAATTTCTAATGAGGCCAAATCTCAGCAGACGTTCTCTTATAGTGCTATATGGTATTTGTAGTGTGCTGTAAGAGGGATGTTCCCTGCGCACATACCTCACTTTCTCTCCATTACTCATACATGCACATACATTATCCTGTAAGCGCTGTAAACGTGCATGGTGACATTCACTGTGCTCCCAGTCCCCCCTCTGGTGCTCACACTGGGAGCTACTCAATCTCAGATCAATACGCTGCTTTTCTCTATTCTTCCTCTCTCGCTCTCTCCCTCGCACTCGATTGCATCTCCAGCTTTGTGAGGACGCCAGCCTTAACCCTAACATCAAGTTCAAACTCACCAGCATTCTGAAATTTGAAACATTAGTCCACACAACCACAGACAGTATCTGTTCTTTTAACCCTCCTTTAACATCTCGTCCAAATTCTGTTTCCCTGTTTTTTCTCTTCTCCTATTGTGGCATATAGATTTTAAAAAGTGCCCAAATACAAATACAAAATATTATGATGAGAAACATTCCTACTGGTTTCCAAGCTCAGTTGCACATTTATTAAAGATATGAGTGGAGTAGCTCTGTGCGTAAATGTGTGTTTATTTGTTTGCACAAAAAAAAATCAGTAGATTGCTGCATTCAATATTTATTTGAAAGATATAAAACAGTCATCATAGTTGCTACTGCAGTCCAGGTAGGCTGCTCAGCCACAAGGGACACAACTGATCAAAGCAAGGCTGTGCGTGTGTGTGTGTGTGTGTGTCATGTGAAAGCAAAGCTTAAAGTGAAACAGAGTTAAAACAAAAGGCTAGAAGGTAAGTGTATATGAAAGAAACAGACTATCCAGCGTGTGCTGCCGTGTTTCCGTGTGTGTGCGTGTGTTTGTGTATAAGGGTTAGTATAGGTGGTTGTGATTAATTTCCCTCTGTAGCCATGGCTCTAACTCCTGGCTGAGGTGGGAATAGTCCCTGAAAGAGTCCCAGTGGAAATCACAGTAGGCAGGGAGGCAGACAGCAGCTCTGAGAAACACTGATGAATTATCCATATATAGAGAGCGAGCGAGAGGATGAGGTGATGGTGGGAGAGATAGAGATAAAAAGAGGAGGTAGGTTCTAGAAAGACAGAGGAGAAACAGGAAGTCAAGTAATAACGAGATAAGGATGGGAGGAGTGTGTTTTGAGTGGCAGAACAGAGTGGATGTGTTTACCGATGGACATGAACACTCAAACCTTCAGGTTCCATCTCAGCAACAGTTAAACAGCTAAACCCAAATATTCACTATTAAATAAAAATGGGTCAGACGGCAAAGGTCAAGTTGAAAGTGACCTTTTCGTACACGTGGGACGTCTTCAAACCTAAACACAACCAGTTAAGAAGATTTGGATCACAAGTGGACAGAAATGTAAAACATTCAGACTGACTGTAAATCAACAAATCAATGAACCGCAAAGTGATCTGGGAGTTTTTTAACACTCATACGATGTGTAGTAACATAAAAGTAACTGACCGATATACATATACTCAGTGCATAGACAGGGGTCAAGCGTTAAGGTGGTGCTCTCACAGCAGCTCCTCTGTTTCAGGATTCCCAGGCAAACACTGACACAAGCACTGCTAACATGCTGTAAGTCATACACGTTTCATTAATTGATGTATTTTTCATGTGCCTTGAAGTACTGCCCGTCTTGATGTTCATTGTGTTGCTCTGTATGAGACGTGTACATTGGAAGTGATTGAACGTGATGCACAGTGAGTGAGTGTGTGAGTGAGAGAGCGTGTTTGTGTATCGGACAGTAAATCCCGTCATTATGCACGGTGACGTGACTTTAATTAAACCACGTGAGCGACCAGCTTCTGAATTAGTTCAAGTACGCGCTTGACCACAAAGCTGTTGTTTATTGCTTTCTGGGTATTTGTGTGTGACCCGGAGTCCTTGGTTTACATTGTGCGGTTCAGTGTTGTGGTTCATTATTTGTACATTTGAAAGTTACATACAATTTGTGATGGAGGAGTACATTAAGGATCTGTAATGACTGTGCTGATGGTGTTACCCACATGGTTCCTTCAGAAGTCAGTGCCTCAAGGTTTTAGACACTGTGCAAATTGCACAGAAGATTATTATATTATGATCATTAGGCCTGTAATGAACTCATAAGCTGCTTTTAATGTCTAATGACCAGTACTTAGAAAGGAAGGGCGCAGGCATTTACAGAAATAGGGGACGTGAGGTATTATGCACCTCTGTTAGAGTTCCACAGATGTGACACAAAAAGGCTTCAGTGCTCATGGGTAAATGAGGTAAACTGATAAAATGGGCCTAGAAGTTGAAAGACGTGGTGAATACTGTTAAATGTCAGTGTTTTATCCCTGGCACTCGATGACAAAGGGGTTTATCAAATTCCGTCTCTTTATTTACTGTATGACGTGATCCCCTTAAGAAGGTGCTTAAATTGCTTTGCCACAAATTCTTCAGTTCGCTCAAACATCCTGTAAGTGGGAGCATCTGGGAGCAGAGACGTGAGTCTACATCTCATTTACATGCAATCACAATACTTCATATTTATTTACAGAATAATGTTCTAATGTTTATGTCATTATGTGCCTTCTGAGACTTCACAGCTCTAATAGCAAATTGTGTGTGCACTGTGTATCTCCCTGTTAAAAGGCTTTCTGCCATGCTGATCGTACCGAAATGAGGGACTTAAACCTGGAAACTGTGTTTTTCCATTTCAAACCTATGAATGCTGAATCCTGCGATGCTCTGAGCTCACTGTTGCTAATTGTGACTATTAGAGTCCAGTGTGTAATAGAAAAGAGCTCTGCAAACACTGCCAACGCAAATGTATGATACATGGGAACATACAGAGATGCAGAACTGCCTTAACTATAGTTAAGACATGTCTATAGTTATAGTATAGTGTCTGAACCTGAATGTATGAATATTAAAAGGTTATGTCCATGTCCACTGTAATTGTCCAGTTTAAATATCACTGAAAAGCATCTTACCTTTTGCCAAATTGGGGGGTAGTTGTATCATATCAAAACATGGTGCCCATGAACTCTTCCTGTGTTGCTTCGTTTAACAGGTTGTCTTTAGATCAAGATCTGCACAGCCTTGCACTTGTCATCCATCTATTGTAAGTACAGACTGTGCTTGGTGGACTCTCTCTTTATAGTTTGATTTCCACCAAATAGCGAGATCATGTGCACATTCACATCTTTCTACTTCTGTGGCATCGACGCCAGTCAAGCTTCAGCACATTGTGTCAGTTTATCCAGACAGACACCAAAGTCAAAGACTCCCCAGCAAAGAGAAACTGTTTTCAAATGCAAATTGAAATGAGATAATTATTGTCTAATCTATTTTTTCCCTTGTGCGAACTTGTCTGTGAATTAATCATTTCTTTCTCTCTTTTTTTATTGATGTTTCTGGGCATGTAGGAATGTATCCAATCTCTTATTGTAGCTTTATTATCAAGCAAAAATGAATGTTTCTTACATCGTTTGTTAGTCGTTAAACCTTATCATCATGTTGTATAGCAAACTCAACTTGAGTTGACTGTGTCCCGACTCACTTTTCTTCTTAAATTGTCACAACTGGACACTTATCATCTATTTCCATTTAAAGAGGAAAACTGGAGAAAACAAATCTTAGATTATAAGAGAAAAGTTTTTACAGTTGTTGAGTTGAGTTGGGACTGCGACGTAAGGAAAGAGTGTGAAGACAAAAACTGTGTTGAACATGAGACGAGATTTGACTCAGTGGGTTGTTTCAGTGTAAGCAGGATGACAGATGTCGGCTTTCAGAGTCTCTTCTGCCACCTCAACTGGAGAAAATGCAACACAGAGAAGTAAAGGAACTTTCAAAACACCATGCATCATTCTTGGCTTTTCTTTTGGTCATTTTTCCATTTGTTGTATATGAAGAATGACAAAGGTTCTTGTGATTTTGTAGTCCAGTCCGGCTTAACCTGAAAAAACGACAAGCTGGGATAATAACATACAATACTTCGCTTGACTTTTACCTGCAATGCAGCTAATATATAAAATGCTGAAAATAGTTAAAGAAATTGGTGGTGGGTTACTGTATTTTAATAAAAGATAAACCTAAAAGCGGTTCTTCTCCGTGGCTGTGGTTTCTGAGACCCGTCTGCTCCATTTATCTCTGTCTGCCTGTGCATCCCTCGGTGCCTACCTTTCTTCTCCTCTGTCTCCGAAGCTAAAAGCTAATGAATTAACATCTACCCACACTGCACTGCCTAAGGAGTTCTTAAGTACTCCATCACCACAGTAGTTTCTTCTTCATTTCTACTATAACTTGGGTTTCATTAGATCTGGAGTTTAAGTTGAGAAACTTTTTTTCCTTCACAATAGTGATTTCTCGCCTCTGTAAGTCGTCCCACTTTCCCAAAGTTCGGCCTGTATTTGTTTGGATCTGCTACTGTGGATATGTTTATTCATGTGTGGCTAAATAAAAAAAATAGCATCCTATAAATGAAAAATTATAATTGGTACTTGTAATTGACAGAAGGGAAAATCCTGAGATGTTGCAATTGAACATGATTTTGGTTCAAGGTCAGCTGAAAATTATGAAGCTGATCATCCTTATTTAAAGTCTCCAGATTTTGCATCAACGCGCAGTAAGACGATGCTTCCCACCATCACCAGTACACAAAATGTTCTGGAGGCCCAACACCCTTTCCAGGTTTGTCTTGTCACACAAAGGGTTGTATAGGAAATGAATAGGAAACCTTGTCAGTTTGTTGAAGTTATATTTCACCCCAGGCTTCCCACAAGTTGGCTTGATGGACGCTTCCTGTGCATCATACTGTCGAGCTGCTCCCACAGCAACTCAGTACTGTAGGACTGAGATCCAGTGACTGTGCTGACCACTCCATTATTCTAGCTCGCTGCTTCTTCCCTAAATAGTTCTTGCTTAGTTTGGAGCTGTGCTCTGGGGCTTTTGTAGCCTTTTGTAGGACAGAACAGGCTCTGAGCTGTAGTAGTGATGCCAGATGAAGTGATTCCTACCTTCCTGATGATTCTTTATGGTCCTTATGAATCTCTCCACTTCACAACCACCAAAGCAGCCCCAGACCCTCACATTGCCTACACCATGACTCCATATCTCACATCTTACAAATATTCTTTGTGAAGTCTCTATGGGTAACGCTATTACTAATGAGCTCATCTAAAACCTGTTTTTATGTGATACTCTAGTGTCAAATACAGTCTTGGTCACCAGATGTGTCCTTGAGCAAGACACTCACTGTGCCCATGCTTGTGTGTGCTGCCCATTGCTCCCCTCAGAGCGGTGGGTTAAAATGCAGAGAACTAATTTCCAAATTGAAATTAAAAGAACTTTACATACAAAATATAAAAAAATATTATTTTCGTATCATTAATCTAATGTCAACGTTATCGTTAATCTAATGAATTAAAGTGTCTGCTTCCATTTTCCTCTCTGTCAACCTTTTGCTATGACCGAGTCTTGTTGCATGTCTCCGTGCTAGGCTGTTTTGATGATAATTTAGGCCATAAAACACTAACTAGCTGGGTGTTTTGCAGCTCTGAGCACCTTCAAATTGAATTTTAAGGACACCAAGGACAGAGGTATCTGTAATGTGGGGAAACATTTCCCTGGTGATTTTGGGTAACTTCCCAAACTGCAATAAAAACACTCACTACAGCAGGAATGGTAACTTATAGGCCATCAACTGGACCATTAAAGTTAGTACCACAGGTGTTTCAAACATGCTCAGTTCAACTGGGACCAAATGAAAAGCTTACTGTCTTTGTGATACCTTCCATGTAGATGAAGGGCCTTCTGACAAGAATAGAAACATCACTGTAATGTTCCTATAATATCCCCTTGGAAACTAATAGCCTAATAATAACCCTACAATGTTGTATTTTATGATATTTTTATCTCCTGTGGTGTCAGTGTAGTAGTCATGCAATATTCCTTCAGGGAATTATGCGCCTGCTGTAATCAATAGTGGGCTTCTATGACCTGGCTGAACTGATGGCATGCAGCAGTGGCCTCTCTCTGGTTTTCTATGTTACTGTACAACCCCTGACTCTTCAGCGAGTCCCCCTGGAGGACATAGAAATAGCAGCATCCTCCATGGAGACTCAAATCTGACACAGGATGTGATTTTCTAATGTTACACCTTTTGTCCCGCTGCTGGTAAACACACACACACACACGCACACAGTAATTTGTCTGCTCACCGTAAACAAATTGTCTGCTCACTGTAAACTCATCCGCTGTAGCCCTTTCACGAACACAGAGAAACATACAGCGCACACTAGAACACACACCAACTAATTCACTAAAACATTAATTTCACTAAGATGAAACCATCATGTGGAGCCAGAGACACAGATGGAGTCAATTGGGCTTTTAATAGAGCAGCTCCTCTCCCTCTGTATATATAAATAATATAGCAGTCAGCAATTCTCGATCTGATAGATGATATTGACCTTTGGGGGTGGGAAAAGGGAAAAAGAGAGTGAGCGACGGGTCTGTGTAAATAGGGGGGGTGTGGGGGGGGCAGCGAGCCCATACAGTTGTGATGCAGCAGGATACACGGAAGTGTCAATAGAAGCCGAATGCTTAGACAAAGCTTCTTAATCAGAGTGCGACAATGCAGTGATCAATCATGAGGATGACAATGTTGCAGAGCCGGAGAGGCCCTGACCTTAGCTGCACTGCAGATACAGCTGAAAGGCATCGCAGGCAGCCCTGCTCCTCAGAGACGCGCTTTGTCTTCTCTCTCTCTTCCTCCTTTCTTTCTGGCTGCACTGCGACTTCCCTTCGCATGTCTTTCTGTATCTACCTCTCTCCATCACTATCCTCCGTCCTTCTGCCTCCCTTCTTTTTTCCCTATATTTCTGTCTGGTACCCACCATCTGTCATCTGTTGTCTACCGTCACCATCACCCCCCCCCTCATTTTCACTCTCTCAATCCAATTCAAAGAGCTTTATTGGTATCATAAGATGAATTTTACTGTCTCTCTCCTTCTGGAACATTTGTCTTCCTCTTAATAATCCTACACTTTTAATGCTACTCCACAAAACTCGGCTCTGTTCTGTCCAGGCAGCGCTACAATGAGACCCGTCAGCTCAGTCACATCAATACTGAAGTCAAGGTCATGTATTCTTTACTAGCTCGCTCATGAACAAGCAGGATGAAACTGAAGGCTACTCATCATCATTGTGGAGGTATGAGAGTTTGGGACGTAAAGACGCAGCCAGGCCAATAAAGTAACTCTTAGTTGGCCTTGAGAGTGACTTTCATGTGTATAGTGACACCGTGTGGATTGAATTGTAACAGGTTTAACACTATTATGTGACCATGTAAGCACAGGTGGTTGAATACAAGTGTACAAATAAATAATAGTGCTCAATGGCAAAAATCATCCTCTTCTCCAACTACAAAGTCTATTTTAAAAGCGAACAGTACAGTACTTCAATAAAAAGATCAACTGTGAATAACATACAACCTTTGAACATGAATGATTGAATAAATGTACTTAACTTTGTGTATAGGCATAAGACATTTTATCGTGACACATGACCTTGTGACTTTGAGGAGGAATTCAATTCAGTTCAATTCAACTTTATTTATATAGCGCCAATTCACAACGACAGTTATCTCAAGGCACAAGTAAGGTTTAAGACCTGACACAACTAAACCCAACAAATTCCACAATGAGCAAGTTTTTAATTGGAGCCAATCAATAAATTGGACATTTTAATAGCAACAGTGGAAAAACTCCCTCTATAGAGAGGTAGAAACCTCCAGCAGAGGTTGTGGGCGAACATCTGCCTGGTTGGAGCGAAGGAATAGAGAAGAGAGAAAACAACACAACAACATTAAAAACAAGCAGCAACAAACACAGGCAGGATGGTTGGACCAGCAACTGACCACCGAGACACACGACGAAAAGGGAGAAGCACAACCACGAGAGAAAAACAGACACAGTTAGTCACATGTGGACATGGCGGCGTGTTAGAGCATGAGTCTTACATAGTACATAGTGTTTTTCAACTGAGGAAAATCTGATCCATCTGTGTGTCTGCACTGAGGTAAATGACTTAGCTGATCCCTCAAAGACATCCAAAGACCACCACATAATGAAATTACAACCTTAAGAGCACAATTATTTCCTTATTATTTATATTTTCAGCAAATGTTTTACAGATGGATGTAGAACGTAAGCTATAACAGAAAGGCTGTCAAAGGCTGTTATGAACTCAGGAAGAGAGGGTCCCATCCCATAACCAACTGATCTGTTCCTCCCACTTTCTAGCAGTAGCAGAGAGTTCAGGGCTTTGTCAGAAGTGTTGAACTGTTCTTCTCTGTGTGCAGGAAGTGACGGGGAGGACTTAATAGGGTCGTAACAAGCCGAAGGAGGTCGTCCAGGCTCTACATAGAGAAGAGATGCGCCCAAGTGTCTGCCAATAGAAAAGTCTACACAGGAAGTTGAGGGTTTTGACCTTCAAAATTAGAGGACGCAACCAAGAGGCAGCAAAATGTGTATTAAATGAGTAATCAAATCTGAAAAGTATGTAAAATAAAAAAGACCAGCCATGGAACTTTTAATGCTGTATATACTAGCACAAATTAGCTGAGGTTGAATGCAAATGTCTGGTCACTATGAATCATGTGGCCCCACCTACTATTTGGATGTTGGCTTTGCTAACACTGAAAAGATGGACCATTCCATTAATTTAATATTTGATCAAAGGGGAGTCACAAGGCAACGTCTCAACAGCAACCAATTCCTTCCACTAAATACTTTTAAATGCAACATATATATATATATATTATTCCGGTGATTTTGATACATAATTTCCATGCATTTTGTTTCATCACCAATTTTATTCTGAAAATGTAAACCGGAACCTGTTTGTCGCATTATTTCATTCGCACTGTGGGAAGGTGGTCCTGGTCGAAAAAAACATCGCCCAGAAAAGCAACTTTCGACATGTTTTTGAACAGTGTCCTAGGCTTTAAAACGTCTCCGAACCAAACTATGAAATACGGAATTGACCGTAAATCACGCTAACGAAGACGTGAAGGATTGACTAGTTTGCTCCTCGGGAATAAAGTTGGGAAAGTACGAGGTGAAAATGGAGAGCCCAGCTGAGTGAGAGTGGGGTGAGGAGGCAGGGTTTGGCCAAGCTGGGAAGTCCTGCCCTGCTGCTAGCGAGCTAGTTAGCATCCTTACACTCTCCGCTGTCTCGGATAAGTTACAAGGTGAGATTCAAAGTTGAGTTTTTTCACTTCTGATGTTTGCTTTGTTCATAAAAGACTTTAGGGATTGTCCTTCTCTTTAACACGTGTCTTGGAAAAAGACACTGAAGTGTGATTGTTTAGGAAAAACACTGACTGCTCAGGCCCTGTCAGTTTTCTCAAGTGCACTTTGCTACAGTTGCTCATCTCTAGACATGTTTACCTTTTAATACCGTTGCACAGCTAAACATCTTTATTGGGTACTGTTTGTCTGGCGCTGGAGTTTCTTTGCAGTGTTTCGTTAAAGTCAAGTTTGAGAAAGTAAAGTAAATTGAGATTTATCACTAAAACCTAACGAAAAACATATGTTAAGCAGACTTCCAACTTGGGATGTCTGGGAAGAAGTGACCATCTGTGGAAAGACAGCTTTCCCATCTTTACTTGGCCATTTCAGAACATGTCTGAGTGGATGTGATCATGTTTTGGCAGAAATTTTCCACAATATGGCCTCTTCACAAAACTTGTATACGAAAATAGTGTTTAGAGCTAAGACAAACTGTGAAAACCAGTCGCCGGTTCTGTTGCTGCACATATAGAGGGTAAATGTCATAAAGCAGCTTCTCTCGTGGCTGTGTTTAGGGTATATACAGATAGAGTGACGGTTTATTCTTTATGCTTAAGCATAATCGTTTAAGATTCATATTTCATATTGTGTTCTGCATTTCAGAGCCTCTCTCTGCTGTGCTCCTGCCCGCAGTTCGCCAGGGGAGCTGCCTTATCTGTGGC
Source organism: Macropodus opercularis (assembly GCA_030770545.1). Classification (NCBI taxonomy): domain Eukaryota; kingdom Metazoa; phylum Chordata; class Actinopteri; order Anabantiformes; family Osphronemidae; genus Macropodus; species Macropodus opercularis. The sequence continues at coordinate 2,694,033 of CM061094.1, read as the reverse complement.
AAGATCACTGCTGACATTGCAGATTCTCCCACAGGATCGAAGCTCAGTTGATCTCATTTTCTGTGGAACTCCTTTGTAAATCCTGACGATAAGTTTCAATTTTTCCTGGAGGCAACCTTGCTTAAACTCGGTTTCATGAAGATGGTTGCCCAGGGCACAACACTCCTCCCCTTCTAGTGATCAATTATTTTTGGATCTTGAGTATCCATACCTATTCAGCTCATGCAATTTCCACCCAACATTCAACATTTTACACCATCTAACAAGGGGACCTGCTAACTTCTTCAAGGGGCTTGATATGACTTTCTGACTGGTGGCATACATCTGGCCTAATGGCACAGGCCTGTAAATGAATATTATAAGAGAAAAACAACCAATGTGCTGGAGGACTTGAGACTTGTTTGCAAAAATACATTCCTGATCTCAGACTCTGAATGGGCGTAATCGACTTGATTCATGAACTCCCTGTCTGAGTCTGGGTTTAGCCTGGATGTTGGATGCCCTGAGAGTGTTGAATCAGCTGATGCGGTGATGAGGCAGGGCTCCTGTTGGCCTGTGTGGCTGGCTGGGCAGAGGCCCGAGGTGATGTGATGGGGTGCAGGAACAGTAAGGTCCTCCCTGAGCCTCCAGGGGATGTTCATTTTGACCCTGTCAAAAAGGTAAGTAAAGGGCGATGCTGCAGCTACTAGTAGTGAAAATATGTGTCACATTTCTTACTTATTCGCTTTATAATGACACAAAACAATGAAGAGTAGCAGATCAATACTTTGGGGAAGATTGAACTACAAATTGGCTGAGGATTCTTGATAACATTTTATTATTGAAAAGTTGGTTATAATTAAAATTGTTGGTTATTTATATTATGTTGGTGAATGAGCACACCAGTAATTTCAGCACTGTATGTTCATTAAAGTCTGTGTACATACAATGTGCTTCATTCAAAGAATTTAGATGGAATAGTTTTCTGTAGTGCAATTGAGTAATGCACATGAAACTTTGTTCAGTTTATCTGCTGCTTCCAGACTCGATACATGAAACCATAAAAAATTGAACAATTATTCCATTAACTGATAAATGCTTCAACAAACAAGCTCAAGACTGTACAACACATAAAGATTGTGTGGTTCCAGCTTCAGTAAAATAGTTTTGCTATTCTCTTTGTTTGCTGATGATAAACTGTTTTTTTTTCTGAATCTGGGCAGAGAAACAAGACTATATTTACTTTGACTAAAAGTTTGTGTAGCCTGCCTAAAAAAACACAGTAAACTAAGCGATTAATTGTCAACTTTAGACTGACTTTTCAAACCAGACTGAATCTTTTGACCAAATATGTATTTGCATATGTGAGCCAAAAGGTAAAACACACTTTTAATGTAGGATGAAATTTAAACAGTGTCTGTTGCATAGCTCACCACAAAGAACTGACAAGGTGATGTTTTTTTTCCATCCTAGAAATGTCCCACAGCACAGCCAAACAGCATTTTCCCTTCCCTGCAACCACTAGTGTTATTTCAACAGTTCTACAACAAGAGTATAGTCTTTATATAAACCACTGACTTGAATGAGAAATCAGTCTTCCCCTCTCCCAGATCAGCTGGTCACAATTAAATCAGTTTAACTGTAGAGTTTAGTGTTTTAGCTTTCTTAACAGAGGCTCTAGAATGATAATTTAATCTTCTTTTTGTTTTTCTTTAGAAAATACTCTGTTCTGCATTTTGCGTCTATGATCAACTCTGTACGTGTATTTTTCAGGCTGATCCTCTCCAACCCCCTCAGACAGATATTTATAAGCACTTCATACGAGGGGATGGCACTGGAAGCAAGATGGGTGGAGCAGGTGGAGGGGGAGGTGAGAAGGCTGACTCCACCTCTCCGTATCAAACGTCGGCACAAGCTGCTACTCCCATTGCTTCTGCCCAGGCCCCAAAGACCCCCTTGGAACTTTCAGATCCTCAGCGGAAGAAGGTGGCAAAATATCGAGCCAAGTTTGACCCACGGGTCACAGCCAAATACGACATCAAAGCTCTGATAGGTCGTGGAAGTTTTAGCCGAGTGGTTCGCGTGGAACACAAGAGCACGCGGCAGCCCTACGCCATCAAGATGATCGAAACCCGTTACCGGGAGGGGAGGGAAGTGTGTGAATCAGAGCTGTGTGTTCTAAGACGGGTTCGTCACACCAACATAATCCAGCTGATGGAGGTCTTTGAGACGGCAGAACGTGTCTATATGGTGATGGAGCTCGCCACTGGAGGAGAGCTCTTTGACCGGATAATCGCTCATGGCTCCTTCACAGAACGGGATGCTACGCGGGTGCTGCAGATGGTGCTGGATGGCGTCAAGTATCTTCACACGTTGGGGATCACTCACCGAGACCTGAAGCCAGAAAACCTGCTGTACTACCACCCAGGAGCCGATTCCAAGATCATTATCACTGACTTTGGTTTGGCCAGCAGCAGGAAAAAGGGAGACGAGTGTCTGATGAAGACCACCTGTGGCACACCAGAGTACATTGCCCCTGAAATTCTGGTGAGGAAGCCATATACAAACGCAGTGGACATGTGGGCGCTGGGGGTGATATCGTACATCCTGCTGAGTGGAACCATGCCATTTGAAGATGACAACCGCATGAGGCTCTACCGGCAGATCCTTAAAGGGAAATATAGCTTTTCTGGAGAGGTGAGGTTTGGGTGTCCTACTTTCCCACAGTATTTCTCACACAAACAAATACACACTACAGTACGCTTAACCCATATTTGGAATAAATTCCTCACACCGCATGAGGCTTTGTCAACCGATTTCCAAGAAGTTCAGCTTGCCTTGCCTCCCTTCGCCTGTTTTTGTCCATTTCTGTCTTCTGGACCTTATCCCCCTATCCTCTCACTTATGCTCATTTATGTGCCCCTTAATATGCTCGGCCTCTAAGTGTGTGCACAGTAATTTATGCTCTATCTTTGTAGTTAGTTGGAAGAATGCTGACTAGTCCGTTCCTTTGCTCTTAGTGTGGGATGTTTATGTTGCCAGAGAGGTTTACAAGGAGGCCCTTGGTTAATGTTTGCCCCACACACCGTCACGCCAGCGCAAATAACAGAGTAGTTTTGTAATACTTAATAAGGAGCAGGTGAGTCATCTCAGTTTTCAGGAGAGTACAGAGTTAAGTCAGACAGGTAACATCAGCTGATAAAGCCTGTATTTTAGTTGAGATCGGCAGAAAGCTTTGCAGGGCTGATGGACGAGCTACTAAGCTTGTTCAGTGACTTCTAAGCATGACTTCTGACTTCTATTTTAAAGGACCGGTCACTGGGATTCTACTTAGGCCGATTCCTCATTAAGATTAGGATCTGTGCTTCATTGTCACATAAACAACCAGAGAAGTGACATTATTGGCCTGAAAAGTACCAAATGTTAACACGTGTGAAACCCGAAAACAGCTGTGTCCAGCGGTCACTACCGTTTACATCCATGTTTGCTAGCTTGCAGCCTTCTTCTGCTTTGCGTTTGTGGTGCATTTCTATATTTGTGTCACATCATGATCAGGACGCTAGAATATCAAAGTAATGCATATTTTAGTGTTGCTTCTTTGTGCACGTTGCGTTTAAAACTATTACCTAGTTGCTAACTGCATGCTTACTTGATTAGTCTGTAATGCCATTATTTCAATTTTACTTTTTCTGTTAACATGATTCAGGCATAAATGGGAGCTAGAACTATTCATTTCATAAGGGAGTCATTTTTCCTCCCTGGGTCTGTGGCCTGAGATGCTTTTAAGTTCTGCCGAAGGATAAATAGGAGGAGGAGCAGAGGTGAAGCATCGCTGAGTCCTCTTCCTTGTGTGTCCTGTGACTTTACAGCTGTGATAAATAACGGTCAAATTTACAGCTGCAGTTCAAGAGTCATTGTTGTGGGTGAAGGAGAAATGTATGTCTGAGGGGTATAATATATGTGCCATGTATCTTTGGCCATTTTACCTGCTGCATGAAGGAAGGGGGTGGTTGTCTACCAGGAGACTGAAAACACAGCTGGTTTCCAAGCGGGACATCATGTACAAATTGTGTGTGTGTGCGTGAGGGAAAAAGCACGCAGCCATGCTATTCCCATCTTAGTGGGGGGTAGGCTTTGACTCACTAACAGTCATTTATACTAAATTCACTCCATGCAACAGAAAGAGCTGTCTGCAGTTTTTAAAAACAACCAACAGAAGGTGTTCATCAAAATCATCAAGAATCAGACAGATGCCCATTAGATTGAGTAGAACACAGAGTGTGGTTATGTCAAAAGACAAAACTAAAACACAAATTATGGCCTCGTTTGAGCAAATTAGATTCTGTCAGTTCCAGTCTGTCAAAGTCTGCCACTCTACTGCCCTCTGCTGCCACACGGACTCAATTCCTCAATAAGTTAAAGTTAAGTTGTTTCACTGGCATGTTTGACCTTCACTGGGCAGAATGTTCAGTGTGTATGTGTGTGTAATGAGTTTGCTAGACTGTCTACAAGATATTTGGTGGAAGTCTTTAATTAGAACACATCTTAGTTCATTTTCTGCAGTTTGAACATATTCGTGGAGTACATACTTAACTGTTAGTTTTGGTGGCTGTCCTTTTTTATTATTGTCTTATCCTTTAGATGTTTAGTAACACTGAGCAGTTATCAAACCACTTTTTCTTTGTTTATTAGTGTTTTGTCTCATATCTGTCTCCCTTCTCTAGCCATGGCCCAGCGTGTCCAACCTGGCTAAAGACTTTGTGGAACGAATTCTAACGGTGGACCCCAGTGAGCGGCTCACCGCCGGCCAAGCCCTCAAGCACCCCTGGATCGTCAGCATGGCTGCCTCCTCCTCCATGAAGAACCTACAGCGCTGTATATCTCAAAACCTCCTGAAGCGAGCTTCCTCACGGTGCCACAGCACCAAGTCAGCCCAGTCCACACGCTCCAGCCGTTCCACCAAGTCCAACAAAGCTCGACGAGTGCGGGAGAAGGAGCTGCGTGAGCTGAACCGCCGCTATCAGCAGCAGTACAACGGCTGAAACGGTGATTGTGATGGGAAATTATTGTAGTGGACCTTTAGTTTAAGGGAAACGATGCTACAATAAGCCAGGTGACTTCCACCATTCTGAGTTACTGGCAGTTTAAAGGCCGAAAGGAAGTCCCACATTGCTGAGAAAAGACAATGGCTGCAATGAAAAGAAGCACTGCTGTCATTACAGAACAAGTTAATGATGATATGAAGAAATAAATGACTTCTCTGGCAGCGTGTCTGTTGATGAGAACCCAGAAGGATACACGAGTAAAACTTGTACTGCAGCGTTTACATCATCTCGCTGTTCACTACTTCACCTTTTCTTTGGCAGAAAGGTGCATTCCACTTCTTTCCTTTTGCCTTTCAGCCCCTGTGTCTCATATTTATTTATTATTGTTGACATGACTATTAGTCTCCATTCACATGGTCACTGGATATTGACCTTCCACAAGGATCTGTTGAGCAGAGTTCTGGGTTACTGACATTTCTAAGAAAGGGACAGTTTTGGTGAAGTGGGGGAAACTAAATTCCCCTTACACAACTTGCTGTGAATTTATTATTGTATCCATTGTTTGAGCTATGGAAATACATGCATGATAACCACACTCTTGAAGTCTACGATGAAGGAGCATGTTTTGTATTCTAAGTTGATGGGATATTGCCATTGTGTTTTTACATCGTTCATTCTCAAAAGATTGTGAAACAGTTTTCTGTCACTGTTTAATGTTGCGTCAGACAATAGGCCACAAAGCCCCACTCCCAGGATTTCACTTGTTGAGGCTCTGCGAGGAGCCAGTCCTTTTTGTATAGCAGTGTTCAATCAATGCCCTAGTTGTCAAAATGGCATGCGGCCATCTGCAGTGTTTAGTGGTCTTAACAGTCTTCTTGTTGGTTACAGTAAGAACATGTTGGTACGTGTTCTAATAGTAAAAAAAAGGCAAGTTCTTAGTTCTCACCAGATCTGTTGGTTGGAACAAATAATATAAGCATATTGAAAATGCACACACTATCACGTTACAAATATTTGCAGACTAATTCATACATAGATTAGTTACAAGTATTTACACCCAGTTCAGCAGGTTTTGATTGAGAGACAAAACGTTAATTCTGTTGAAATAGAAAAATGGAAAGAGCTGCAATATTCTACAAAAGCAATAATCACTGACAGTCACACACCAACTACCAGGTGGACCTTTCAGTTTTAGATGCATTTTCAAACCTGATACTATAAAAATGAACATTGGTAAAGCCACATTTATACAGGTTGCTTTACAATTTAAACATATTTTGGCCCCTTTAAAATTATATTTTTATAAGTTATATTAGCACTTGTGATGTTGTTGCTTCCCTAGCACTGATTTATAAATGTCTTCTTTGCGTACAAATTTGAAATGTTGAAATATAACTATCAGTATATAATTAAACACTTAGAGGACTTCAATTTTAAAGCTGGTGCAGCCCAGTCTTGAAGACCTGCTATATTATCTAGGTAGTCTATGTGTCTGCATCTCCAAAAGACCTAAATGAAGAAAGGCATTGAAGCAAATGTGGCGCATGTGAATCAAATACTTGGACGATTCTCAAAGACGTTTCTTAGAACTAAGCACATGCAGCTTGAGTGCGTTATCATTTTTTTCTTGATATTTTGTTTTCATAAGTGCACTTAATTCGTAATGAAGTCTTGCTAAAAGAAGAGGTTATCTAATACTGTTCCCGGCCATTTTTTATTCTGAATTGTAACCAGTGCAATCCCTATCATGAGTAATGAGCATCTTGATAAGGTGTTGTGACTCCTTATCTATCTGACAAAGCACTTCATGTATAAAGTTATTAGTATTTAGTCTGTCGGACATGTTCACTGCATTTAAATGTGTGGTGTTCATTTTGAAGACTCCCACAGTTAATCGGATGGTACAGTGTGGTCTTTTTCTCTTTGTGAGGATTTTGCTGTGATCTGCCCCAGACTCATTAAGTGTGCCTTTGTGAATATTTGAACATTTACTGGAAATCTAACCGAGCCATGTCAGCTGACCTCAGTTTTTCTTTTCTTAGTATCTTGTGGCCTCCTACAACTTTTCCTGTTTTCTTTAATGTAAGTAATGTTGTACTTTTTGAATTTTCCTGTGTTTCTTTTATCCCACTGCTGTTATCTGTTCTGATATCTCACCTCTTGGTGGGAGTAAATTGTGTATATTTTAAGACTATAATTGAGGCTTACTTTAGAACTGCTATTAGTACCCGGAAATCCTCACGCTGGAAAATTCACCGGAAATGTGTTTTCTTTTTCTTTTTTACATCCAAATGCACATTAGATCTGTAGTGATTTTGAGAGATTTTGTATGAAGTACACCTTAAATGTCATAGTTTATATTTCATGAATAGAAAAACCTTAATTCTAGTAGTTAGTTCTGTGTTTTATTCTAGAGCTCAACATCGTTATGATGGTAATATTTTGAACCTGTAATAATTTAAGAATTACAGTCGCAAAGTAATCGGGCTCAAACAGTTGTGGACGGTCGAATTCGTCAGCAGCATTGTTGACTCAATGTTGAGCCTATTTTATATCGCTCTCAATGAGAAACCAAATCATTTCATTAGGAAGTTTTGCAGAATGTCAGCACATTTTCCTTTTGTATTTTTATGTGATTTTTATATAAACGGTGTCCTCAATGAAGTAGCCAACTCAGCACTGTTAGCAGTGGTGAACAGTTTTGTTACTGTTTGTCAAAATAAATAACACTTTGATTACCATTAACTTTTTTTTTCAAAGCTGTTTGTGCCAATAAAACATTCAACCCTGACTTGTGAGACAAATGGTCCAATAATCTGTGAATGAATGAGTACAGGGCATTTAACAATACATTGTTGATAGCTGATTCATTCTCTCTGGTTTTACTTTCTTTTCAGTGCACCCTTGATGAACGTGACATTTAGCAATTTATTTGAAAACGGTTGGCGATAAAAAGATATAAAATGTTATATTTTGCCAGATAGGATTGATATAATTTCATTTACTTAAAATTTAAATTGTACATATTAACAAAAAGTATTAGAACTTAGTAGCTAATAATAAAGCTAATAAAGTATTACTGTGAAATATTGACTAAAACATATATTGAAAACATTTTTCACTGGAGTTTGTTTGACAAAACTGACTTAACTGAAGCATAAAAACCAGGCTCACGAGTGACATGAAGTGAATAATAATAATATTATTATTATTATTAATTATATCCCAAGATGCCATTTTAGTAGTTATCTCAGCATACAGCTCTAAGGTTTTCAGTGAGACCTTTTGTGTTCACTTTCCCTTTTTTTTTTTTTACAGCAAATACTAATATTATATACTAATACTAATATATACTGCTAAAAGAAAAATAGTAATATGCTCTGTATGTTAAGAAAAATTAACATGAATTCAAGTGACAACAACCAAAGGTTATATTTATAGTTATGCTGTTATGTGTTGATACTGTCATCGTCTTGTTTACTATTCTGCGTCTCGACGCTAAACAGCGCCTCCTGCTGGGAAACACGCAGCGTGACGGGGAGACAGTGGTAGCTGCGGCTCTTTGGGTTGCCAGGTTGGACACAGCGCTTCACACATTACAATCAGAAGGCACATGACGGCAGAGCGACAACACGGGCTGTAGACTAAATTTCAGGATAGAGTACAACCGAAAGGATACAAACTGGGCGAACTGTCTTTTGTTTACTATTAATTTAAACATATCAAGGGGAAATCTATGTTGTGGGATTTGACAGGATAAGGCTATCGAACCTGGCAGCCCATCGCAATCAGACGTCAGTGGTCTGCGGATGGTAGTGACTTTGCTGCTGCTGCTAGCTTTTGTTCGAGGTACAGTAAACTAGCTATCGATTAACTAGTGTCACGACAGCACACTGAGTGTAAACGACACACAAACACCTCTTAACGTGAAGCGTGAGACGTTTTACAGCTTGGTGAGTATCTTTTGCACAAGCGTCAGTTGTTCATAGCCTACTGTAAAAACCCAACTGAGCTAGCTAGCTAAGGCTGTGCGCTACATGTGATATAGCTTATAGCGTGGTGTATCTACTAGCACGTCTTCTTGTTTATTAAAGCAGTTTCTAATAGCTTGTTCGACATAACGTTGTTTTATCGGTTTTTAAATAACGTTATGTCATGTCGATATAGTCATTGTCGTCCGCATAAACATTTCGCCTGAGTCTCCTCCATATGCTTGCAATTAATATGCTGTTAAAGTCGTGGCTAATTATCCTACTGTTGTTTAGCAGCTGACTAGCTAACAATTGCTGAAAGTAGTGTCTTGCAGTCTAATGAAAACAGTCGGTAAGTCGCGTGTTGTTTACTCAAATGGACGGTAAAACTGTCTAACGCTACAATAAAAAAATCATTGGAGCTTGACCGCAACCAACATGAAGTATTTTAGTTGGGAAGATAAAGTATTGAAATAATGGAAATGTGATGATTTTGTTCAGTGGAAGACATTTATCCCCAGTTGCAAGTTTATCAATCCTGCAACTGATGTGGCCCCTTGCGTTTAAGAGCAGAAATGTCCCTGTGAAATTAGTGCACTTTTGTGACATGTGATTCAGACGATTGTCTCCACTTCACTGCCTGAAGGTTGATGCGTCTAGGGATGGGGTCCTTTCTAGCTACTAATCTATGCTTGCCTAGAGGTTTGATGTCATTTTGTGGCTTGGCGTTATGTTGACACAAGTGGACCCAGCCTGTCTTTTACAGCCCGGCCCTAAACATGGTCCTATTTTTTGCAGCTGTGGTCTAAACCAGTACTTGTTAGCTGTATTGTGATGTCACCCAGACAGGGATCCTGCCCCAGGCGGATGTAGCGATTGAACCCGCGCCCCCCTGTCAGATTAGAGTAACCAGGGGCCTCTAATTACCTGTGTGCATTTATCAGAGTTTTGGTTACTGTGTCATTAAAGCTGAGCAGGTTTGCATCTGACTACACACATGTAAAATTTGTGTAATTCCTCTTTAATGTTAAAGTATTATTGATGTGTGCTTTAGTCGAGAGAACTCTGATTTAAGTCCTCTAAATATTTTATTAATATCCTGTTTGGTTAAAGTAAAAACAAAGCATTGTCAGCTCCTATGCACTATAAATATTATTTGCAGCTTCTTGCAAAAATTTTAAATACTGAGCGATTGTAGACCCCCATATGTTTTACATAACATATGTTTTAACATATGTTTTAACTTTTTTTAACCATTAAAGTTAACTGTCTGATACAGAGCAACATAAGAAATATAGAGGAGTAGATAGTGTCTACAGGAGAACCAGGTCATTTAAAGTAGACTCAAGTGACCTGAACGTTTCCCTTGACTTGTTTATACACCACTGCACCAAGAAATACTACATTTTTGTGCTTGCAGTGGAACCAGCTTGTATGCTGCCTGCCTGGTACCATACAAACATATGCACGCTACAGTGATTGATAGGCTGTTAAAGTTGTTTTGTTCCCTTTTGACGAAGAGTGTTTAGTTTGATGACAGCCTGACAATAGAGTCACATCTCTGAGGTTGAAATAGACTGCTTACTGCACATTCAGCTCTGGAACGTGTTGCACGTGTGCTCTCTTCATGATAAAGCTTAGCTGAGCAAGACCAGCGGGTCCACATTGCACGATAATTGTGTATTGGGTTATGTGACGGGCTAAATTAGGAAATCGGCACCCAAAAGACAATATATGTGTTTATGACAGTTATGAATAAACACAATAACGTGTTTTGGTTATCAGCACAATCTCAAAGTACATCATCTGTCCCTGTCTAGTGTAAGGCAGGAAAAGGCTGTTAAAGGATTTGCAGGAAATTACTTCATATAATACAACTTGGCATTGCAATATCATTGAGTTGGTTGTCATGAGCTGTGGTGAGTTTGGCAAATGTGTGTGTTTTTGTGTGTTGTTTGTGGCTCTGTGTCTCTTTATGTGCATTTTGTTACTCGCTTGTCCGAGCCTTGGGCCAAAGGGATGTTATTCTGTACCTGCCCTGAAGGATTTCTGTTGCAGTGCAGCCCAGAGCTCCGTGTTGGGGATTCAGTTTCAGGTCAGCTTAGACAGTCTCTCTTATTCTTGTTTTCCTGGTTGGCGTTTCTGTGAAAAGTACAATGGGTTTAATTGAAGCATAACAACGTTTTTGATGAGATTGTTTTAAACCAGATCATAGTTTCTCTACTTGGTATGATGTTGATTGTTGTTTCTGTATAAGCTGTCCTCATAGGTAAGATAAAGATTAATCTCAGTGTACGTGCTCTAATAAGTAATAAGGTTGTTCCCCTAGCAAAAACACTCCTCATGAGAAGATAAAAGAGGAATGAGTGGTTAACACAACATTCTACTCTACTCCTTCCTTCCTTACCTCTGGCTTAGCAGAGGAAACACATCTTTCTCTGGAACCTACATGATGTAATAGGAATGGAAACAACAACACAGGCCTATTTTCCTAAATTTTATTAGAAAACTGAAAATAAATATTTTTGTTTCTACAGTTCACTGGATCTGCATGAACACATTTCCATATCTATCATTGTTTTGATTGCATATAAACCTGAGGCCAAGGAGCAACTGAGTAGATTTCAGCTGATAATAAATACGCATGACTGAAATATTCGGGTGGATATTATGGTATCTTGTTGTTGAGTTTCACATGTGCAAAAGGAAGGAGTGTATGCTGTATTGTAATCCTAAATGGTCATACATGTACATGTATGTGTTAAAAGATTAAATAGCACACTGTTCCTTGTACAAAGGTCAGCGATGGCTGAGATCTTTTCTAGAATAATTGGACTTCTGTTTATTCTTATGCAAATGTTTGCTTGAATACTCAGTGTACAATAGTTTTGTCAGGACCTAATGTGGATCTTTGATTTCTGCCATGAAGTGTAGATAAACTTTCTGTGACAGCTGTAGAACTTTGTTTTGTTGGGTCACAAAATCAATTTGCCCTCGATCTGAAATAAAACGAAGATGTGACAGTTTAGTCGATGTTTAGTCAATAAATGTCTCGAAGCTTTGTCCTAACTACATTCGTGTTTTTTGTTTTGTTTGAACAGGAAGGCCAGCTTTACAACACTAGACTGACTGCCCTCTTCCACTGCCCTAACCAGTTGCCTCTTCCAGGTGTCAACATGACTTCAGTGTTTCTACTCTGGCAGTGCCACTGACCACCACCCTGGACTACCACCATGGAGAGAAAACGCAGAAAGAAATGAATCTAGCTGCATAGGCTATTTACAGTATGGACTCATTTTTGGAGCTGTGGACCTGATATGCTCCCTCCTTGATCCAAGCACACCTGCACACATTTCACATGAATCAGCAGACTTGCTGCTGAAACTGCTTAAGGGCCTGCTCAAACAGTTGGTCTGTGCTACTACACAATTGAAAATGATCCTGTTACGTGTGTGGGTGTCCATGCTTTTGGGGCTGCTGGCGGGCTTCATGCCTGTTGTAGGGCTGGACCCAGTGGGAGGAATTAAATCTACCTCTGAGCATGCCCCTGACTCTGAGCCCCTTCCCTCATCACCTGGTTCCAACTGCTCCCATTTAACCCTGAAGCTGGAGTTCTCCACTGAGGTTGTGGAACATGGTAAGAAACATGACATTTAGCACGTGTTATAAAAAGGCTTCTGAGGTCCCCAGAATGCAACTGTGAACTTTCTTGCTGAAAGGCTGTTCAGAAATGTTTTAGAGTAGCTCACTGCCTGTATCTGAGAAACCTGGCTTTAAAATGGCGCTCCCAGAGCCACACCTTTTGTTGTATGGTTCAAGTAGACCGGACTTGCATGGAGTTATGGTGGGGAAAGAAATGTTGTCTTTATATCACAATAGTGAATAGTGAGGCAGTTTTTATAGAGCTGACGAGAAACAAAGTAGAACTGTGCAGTTGAGTTTATCTACAGGACATCGGCTACGAGCAGGCCGTACCTCATACCTCAGACACACCCAAAGTGTCCTTTGCATCAAATCATAATAGCACCAGCGCTGTAACTTCTGTTATGCTGAGCTCAGGATATTGCACACCCCATTCAAGTACGGTAGGTTTCACAGCTTGCTTCTCAGGCTTTGTCATATTACACTCACACAGATGGTAGATACTTAAGAAAGAAAACAAGCTAATCCAAATCTTTGTCAGTCACTCATGGAACCCATGAACCTTATACTTAAACTGACTACTCTGTCTTTCTTGTGTCTCCCCAGAGTACATTGTGGCATTTACAGGGTATTTCTCAGCCAAAGCTCGGAGCCTGTATATAAGCAGCGCTCTGCGGAACACTGGGGGCGGGACACTGAAGTGGCACATCGTTCCCAGAGAAAACCCAGCCTCTGACTATCCCAGCGACTTTGAGCTTGTTCACATCCTTCAAGCTTCACCCAGCAGTCTGTTGAACTTAGAGGATCATCCCTACATCAAGAGGGTGACACCACAGCGCAAAGTGTTTCGGTCTCTCAAGTACATTCCCTGTAAGTTTAACAAGACAGAATGGTGTTATTAACTGGAATGTACCTAAGGTTAGATGTTCAACCCAAAAAGTACCAAACTTCTGATGAACATGTATGTGTTTGGGGGATGGGATGGAGGACAGAGAACAACTGTGTTAGGTACTTGCCTCAGGAGGGAGTAGGTGAGTCATTTGGGTGGAGCTTGCCAGGATAGGGGTGCGCACACCCTGTGACTGGCAGTGGATGAAAGACTTCAGTGTGTCTCCAGCCTGCATGTACACATACAAGATCAATGTGTAGTTTAGTGGGCAAGGTTTGGTTTCCAACCAGGAAAACAAGAATCATTTGGGTTTCATGTTAGTGGTTCTTACTGCGTTTTATCTAATTGTGGAGACTTGTACTGTGTTGTTTTCCTGTAGATTTGGATTGAAAAGTAAAACGCAGAAAATGTCGATCAGTGGCTCCAGTTTTTACACAGACTACCGAGAGTGTAGATAAGACTTGATAGTGGTTATACAGTGAGAAGGCTAATCCCACATTTACGGTGTTTGTCTACACTGCAGCAACCTAATGAGGTAATTATTGATCAGAAGGATAGAAGACCTCATTGTGTTTTTCATTTTTACTTTAAAGGCATAAAATGTCTCGCAGGGTTCAGGGTTTTCCTGCAGTGTGCTAATGGCCACGTGATGATTTTGATCTCAAATGAGGGTGGTGTGATCAACCTCACAATACAGCTGAAAGTTGGAGGAGGGGGGTTGATATCAAGGCAGACACAGGAAAGTGAAAGAGATACGACATGGATCCGAACATGATACGCATGATTAGATAAACAGAAGGCTTGTGTTGTTTAAAAGTGTCAGCAGTAACAGGACGTGTTAATGATTAAAAATCCTGCAGCGTGCAATTTGGCTGTACTGGAAACTGAACGATGTATCCTCAGTGAAAATTATGAAGTACTGCATGAGTTTCCAGTATTTCAGATATACTTTCAAGTTCTACCACGTTTGCCTCTTTGTCTCCCTGTAGCACCCGAACCTGCTGCACCCTGCAATGCATCCCATGCGACACCAAAATGGCAGTCGTGGCAATCATCGCGTCCTTTCAGACGAACCAGTCTGTCACTGGCGTCAGGTTTCTGGCACGCCACCGGTCGCCACTCCAGCAGGCGTCTGCTGCGGGCTATCCCTCGCCATGTGGCCCAGATCCTACAGGCGGATGTCCTCTGGCAGATGGGACATACAGGTAGGGTGCTGACCATTTCTGCTTAGACAGAGGCGTCAGATTTCCCCTGCTTAAGACTAAGTAGATGAAATTTAAAGCTCCGTTATGACGTTTATGGCATCTCATAGCTGCAAGATTCCCTGTTGCATCAGTATGTGATGCACATGTTTGGAAATTGAGACGGGATTGTCTCTGGTACGTTTGTATGAGAAGAGTTGTGTTGTTTTCATAAAATTCTCCAGACAATGGTAAGAAGAATAATTTCTGGACATTTCCATTGTGATTTTGGAGATTGTGATGGCTCACAGGATAAAGTACCGGTGATCTTGGGCTGTTTGACTCCACATTTGTTGAATTTTCCTATAAAGCTTTCTAGGTTAGATTTCGATGTTTCTCAAATTATTGAAGACTTGACTGCTCCCTTGTGGGTTTGCAGGTTCTGGTGTTAAGGTGGCAGTGTTTGATACAGGCCTAAGTGAAAAACACCCACATTTTAAGAACGTGAAAGAGAGGACCAACTGGACTAATGAGAAAACACTGGATGATGGTGAGAGGAATAAACATAAACAAACAAGTGCTGCTTGCTTTTTATCATGACTATGAAAACCTTTTTACTAACTGTGTTGTTGATGATTAAGGAGAATGTCACTCAGTGTGTGTGTGTGTGTGTGTGTACATGTGTGTGACACAAATAATTCACCTTATTGCTATTGTATTTTTCAGGCCTGGGTCATGGTACCTTTGTAGCAGGAGTGATAGCCAGTATGAGGGAGTGTCAAGGCTTTGCCCCAGATTCAGAGCTGCACATCTTCAGAGTTTTTACCAATAACCAGGTTCGTACATGATGTAAAAACACATAATGCAAGTGTTTTGTACAGCTTTGTGTGTTTAACATCTACAGTAAACAGTTAATTTAATTTTTAGCCAAATGCGACCAAATATACAATGTTTACATTTCTTACCAGAAAAAAACTAATGTGTAGTTTAAATGTTTTACTGTAGTTACTACAAACCTTTTGAACAAAGAAAAGGTTTCTAAAACTATATGTTGCATTTGTCTCTCTTTTACAGGTGTCATACACCTCATGGTTCCTGGATGCTTTCAACTACGCCATCCTAAAGAAGATTGACGTTCTCAACCTCAGTATTGGCGGGCCTGACTTCATGGACCACCCATTTGTAGATAAGGTGATGGAACCATGCACAAGAACAATACTGTTACATAGTAGCGTAAGGCCAACTTTGGACTAATGTCTGTTATTCATTGAGGCATAGAAATAGTTCTCAGACCAGTTTTCTTCGCACTACATTTCACCCGTTTTACAATGTGGTAATGCGTCTGATCACAAATGGGTAAAACCACATACATTGACAAACATTTGAGTTCATCTTCTATGTTAAGAGTTTGTTGCTCAAAAGTGACTCAGAAACATGTCTGCTGTAATCCAAACTGATGCAGAAGTATTTTTCATGTTACAACCTGACATCACAAATGTTTCCAATGTACAGTGTATTTCCAGTCATGTATCAGCACATTATCATAGTTTTACTGTAGTACGGTATATGAATCGTTTTTTAGTCCAGCAGTAACAACGTTTAGCCTTGCACATCTACTAAATTGAAGGTAGTAATTATCCGTTTTCACTGCAGTATTGTTGCGTCTGCGGGCAAAAAAAATGTGGATGCTAGTCTTGGTTCAACCACCAGGCTTCACAATGTTGTTTACATATCTCCAGTTCCCAGAAGCCTGTTACTGCAGCAGTGGCTCCTTTCTGTGTGTAACATACAAATGTTACACCAAACGTATTTTATTATATAATATCTGATGAACTGTAACCTACAATTACACAACTGCTATGTAAGTAGGATGCAGATAAAACAGTCTCTCGTGGTTGACTTGAGGATATGAGGATGTTTTTGTCATCGTAATGTTATAACATAAATCTATTCTAATAATAAGGCTCATTAAAACAGGAATTTATGTAGGTCAAATCAATTTCTTTTTGGCTTCATGCATTCAAATTGTTGGTTGCAGACAGACAGACTTGTGTTGTGGTCAAATGTGGCGATAATTAAACATGAAGCTTTCTTGTTAAATAAACCATTCCCATGACACTTCTGCAGCTGAGTAGCATTTCTATAAATGAATAGTTGTCTAACACGTAGGCAATACTTCCTCTGATTGTACAGTGGCTTAAGCACTCAACTTTAACAATGTGAGTTTGATTCCCACTCATTGCTTTTTTAGAATCCTTGAATTTTAATCTGAAAAAACATCATGATCGCCGTTTCTAAGAAAGACCTACCTCCATGCTCTTCAGCTTTTTTGTGTGTCTGTGAAACGCAGTGGAGCAGGACACTTTTAACAGCTACCACTCACCGCTACGCTGTTGTTGTACGCTCTCTTCCCACTCCCTCGTTGAATGGTGCAATAACCCAAAGGGGAATGTTTTTCTCCCACTAACGTGTCCTTGTTTTATTTGCAGGTGTGGGAGTTGACTGCCAACAGAGTTATCATGGTCTCTGCAATCGGCAATGATGGGCCTCTGTATGGGTATGTTGGTCACTGTAACATTCAGACAGTGCCATTCTTAAAAATAAACGAAATAATATTTTTGGGACTTTATATGATAGATCAACACATAATTGTGAAGTGGAAAAAAAGTTATGAATGGTTTTCAAAAGTTTTACAGATAAATAAAAGTGTGGTGTGCTTTACTGTATCTAAAGTACAGAAGACATATCGGTACAGTTGTAAGAGAAAATATGTGGAAAAAGTATGTGAACCTCTAGACTAATGACTCTCCAAGAGCTAATTGAAGCCAGGAGTCAGCCAACCTGGAGTCTAATCAATGTGATGAGATTGGATGTGTTGGTTAACCCTCGTGCAGCCTTTGAGGGGTCAAAACGACCCCACTGTAAACTAGGGGGCGCTCAAAGCTAAAAAACACAACAAAGTGTTTTGTCCTTGTGTGGTTTTTGAGCTTTGAATGCCCCGTTTTTCTTTTGACATCCTCGAAGGCTGCACGAGGGTTAAAGCTGTCCTGCCCTATAGAAACACACCAGTTTACTTTTCTCAAGAAGCATTGACTGATGTGAACCCTGCCTCGCACAAAAGAGCTCTCAGAAGACAAGGGGTTACAAAAGTGTCTCTAAAAGCCTTGATTTTCATGTGTCCACGGTGAGACAGACTGTCTACAAATGGAGAAAGTTCAGCTCTGTTGCTACTCTCCCCGGGCCTGGTCGTCCTGGAAAAAGCACAGCGCAGAATGAGGGGAAGAAGAATCCTAGTGTCAGTTAAAGACTTACAGAAATCTCTGGCACATCTTAACATTTTTGTTGACAAATCTACAATAAGTAAAACATTAAAGAAGAACAGAGTATATGGGAGACAACCACGGATGAAGCCACTGCTGTCCCAAAAACAAATTGCAGCACGTTTGAAGTTTGCAAAAGAGCAGCTGGATGTTCCACAGAACTGCTGGCAACATATTCTGTGGACAGATGAAACCAAAATTGAGTTGTTTGGAAAGAACACACAACACTATGTGTGGAGGAAAAAAGGCCCAGCACACAAACACCTCATCCCCACTGTAAAACACGGTGGAGAGGTTTCTGGCTTTGCTGCCTCAGGGCCTGGACAGTTTGCTGTCATTGGGGACAGTTGTGGCCCAATGGATAGGGGGTCTGGCAGGTCCGACTGAGGTGACCCTTGAGCAAGGCACCGAACCCCCCCTGGGCACCACAGTGTAGCTGCCCACTGCTCCGGCTATTTGTTCACGGTGTGCGTGTTTCACCGCTGTGTATTCACTTAAGGATGGGTTAAAGGCAGAGCTCCAATTTCTGCGTTTCCCCGTTGTGGGATTTATAAGGGTTCACTTCATTGACAGAAAAATTTATTCCAAAGTTTATCAAGACATTTTGCAGGAAAGCGTCAGACCAGCTGTCCGTCAACTGAAGCTCTACAGAGGATGGTGATGCAACAGGACAGCGACCCGAACCATAGAAGTAAATAAGCAACAGAATGGCTTCAACAGAAGAAAATCCGCCTTCTGGACTGGCCCAGTCAAAGTCCGGACCTCAACCCGACTGAGATGCTGTGGCAGGACCTCAAGAGCGCGATTCACACCAGACATCCCAAGAATATTGCTGCACTGAAACAGTTTTGTAAAGAGGAATGGTCCCAAATTCCTCCAGATCGTTGAGCAGGTCTGATCTGGAACTACAGGAAATGTTTGTTTAAGGTTATTGCTGCCAAAGATCAGAACACATTGTATAACCAATTTATGCAGAAATCCATGTAATCCCAAAGGGTTCACATATTTTTTCGTACAATTGTAAATGCACTCGAATTGTGTGTAATTTAACCCTCATGCAGCCTTCGAGGGGTCAAAATGAAAAATAATGGATGCTCAAAATCCACACAAGGGGTTGGATTAAACAGCCGCAGGCAGACGATAAATCACAACACGCTTTATCTAGATGAACGGTTGGATGAACTTGTTCATCGTAGACCCACATGTGTTCGTTGCTTGGATGTAACACCCACGAAGGCTGTTTAATCCAACCTTTGCGTGAGCTTTTGAGCTTTGGCGCCGCCTGTTTTACAGTGGGGTCGTTTTGACCCCTAAAAGGCTGCGCCAGGGTTAATGTTCTGCTGTTGTTGATCTTCTGAGGTAGTCATGTAGGCCTTGATTTTTGTTATGATGTTTAATGTTTCTCTCCTCATTTGTGACCTTTCTCATGGCACAAGGTTCAATACCCTTCTTAAGTGCTAATGCTTCTGACCCACCTTAACTGTCAGGCTTGTCTCACCCTGCAGAGCATCACCCGATATTCCCCTTTAAAGATCCTTTAAAGGGCAAAATGGATTTATTCTCACATCACTCCCCATATTTTTTATTTAGGTTGTACATAAATAACAAATCTGTCTTTTTCTCTCAGCACGTTAAACAACCCAGCAGACCAGATGGATGTAATCGGTGTTGGAGGCATTGACTTTGAGGACAACATCGCCAGGTTTTCCTCGAGAGGCATGACCACATGGGTGAGTCACTACAGAAACGCATTTGCTGCCATGTTTGATTGCACGCCATATGGCCTATCGGTTGTAGAACAGACCATAATAAAAGCTCCTGATCCCTCATCTACATCCCATCAGCATTTCTTAATTGTTATCTGCCTTGTGATCTAATGAAGACTTCAAGTTCGAAGGTTTCCTGCACCCACCCCATACCCTTCCTTTCAGCTACTTTAACCTGAAAAGCTCACAAACATTTGAAACATTTTTTTTAGTATTGTGTTAATTTCTGCTTCTGTGTACATACGAATGGGAGGCGTCACACTGACAATCGCTGCCTACTGTTATGTGAAACACACAGGAGTTGCCAGGGGGTTATGGCAGAGTGAAGCCTGATATTGTCACCTATGGCTCTGGGGTTCGTGGCTCAGGGATGAAAGAAGGATGCCGCTCCTTGTCTGGGACTAGTGTGGCTTCCCCTGTGGTGGCGGGAGCCGTCACCCTCCTGGCCAGGTCAGTGTCATGAACATTTTGGGTTTATTTCTATTAGAGGTTTTTTGATTAAAGATAGTTGTTGTAGTTTTGCGTTTAACGTCTTTGTGCTAAAACAAACATTTTTAGTGTCACAAGCAGCTTTATTCCACAAATGACTCAAATGTTAAATCAGTGTCTCAACACTTACAAGCCTCAAAGTATGATTTATGGGGCTGTCACAAAAATGACAGTCATTACAATAATTTTTTCTGATCTGAATATTGTATTTGGTTTACAGTGCATACACATACTCAGCAACATTTGGCCCTGTCACGCTGCTGCTTGCCTTTATGTTGTATGTGTGAAAGTACAGAGATGCACATAGTAAGACCACCGACATTCACAACCTGTCTAAACACAAGGCGCACAGTGAAACAATTGTTGGAGAGGTTACAGTGCAAATGTGGTTTTGATGTAATTTAGCATCCAAGTTATCCAGCTAGTTGGTATAACTGAGAACTGATGGTCAGCTAGTTAGTGCTAGGTGGCGATAAGTCTCATTTTAATGTACAAATATAACAGAAGGTGCTCTATGATCAGTGTGATGTGGAAGCTTGTTGATTGCAGCTAGTCTATTATGACAACTCATTCAAGCCAGGAACTGGATCTGATTAAAAGCTAAATGAGCATCCATTTAATAGGATGATAGCATTGATACTGATATTTATATTTTATATTTTAATATTAAAGTGTCAACACTGTTATGTTTAATGTTGCATTCTGCCACGGCCATGGGTGCAGTTTGACATGAAGTGTTGAGTCACTGTAGGGCTCTTTTACAAGGGCATACCTGCTTAGGTTGTCCAAGTTAGGATACTGTTACCAGGAATTTGAGGACACACACAGTATAATAATGAGGCTTTTGTGGTTTAATTACCTTGTGTTTTATAATCCTGTTTGAGTAGGCAGTGAAATATATCCCAGAGGAAGGAGGTGTGTCCTATCATTCTCAGTCTGTCAAGTATCCCACATTTGTGTGATAAAAATCCCCTCGTTGCAGAGCTACAACTGAGCTCAATTGGTACCTAGGTTTCACCTTTTCCAACACTTTTTCACTCAGGCGCCTCTCCCCCTCTCCCAGGAGCATCATGGGTGCACACACCAACACATCCCTCTTCTAGCCTCACGAAGCCTCTGAATTAAAAACAGAGGAATCTGATCCCAGCAGCCTTTCTCATGCACACGAACCTAACCTGCCTTCTTGTGATTTCCAGCACTGTCCTGAACCGGGAGTTAGTGAACCCCGCCTCCATGAAACAAGCTCTGATTGCCTCAGCTCGCCGGTTACCAGGGGTCAATATGTTTGAGCAGGGCCACGGGAAGCTAGACCTGATCAGAGCCTACCAGATCCTCAACAGCTACAGACCTCAGGCCAGGTAAATGTTTATGAGATTCACAGGATTTAGAGGTCATGTATTCAGAAACACCACCAACACATTAAAAAGTCTGATCTTCGGATACATTAATCTAAAAGTGAATAAATGTTGTGCTACGCGTGTAACCGTACGTATAATAGTGTGTAGTGGTCTCTTGAGAATCAATTAATGTTTTTTGTGGTTCTGCTTTCTAATTTTTGTCATTCATAAACACAAACATTTTTGCATCCTTTGTCTTTTTTGTAATGATACTCACTTCTAGAAGTAGGCTGTGCAAGTCTTTTACATGCATTGTTTCTTCTTTTTAGTCAGTTTAATTCTCTGAGCAGGATGAACCACATTAATGTAACCTCCTTGTCTTCTGCCAGTCTTTCTCCCAGCTACATCGACCTAACAGAATGTCCCTACATGTGGCCTTACTGCTCTCAGCCCATCTACTATGGAGGAATGCCCACCATTGTCAACGTGACCATTCTAAATGGCATGGGTGTCACCGGCAGGGTTGTTGACAAGGTACACACACAAGACAACACAAATCAAGTAAATTCATTATCATTTGAATGGCTTTTCTCAAACTTTGTAACAGGGCAACTGATGCTGAAGGGCAAAATCTGTTCTTGACTGACCTTGTTTTCAATTCCGATTTGTGTCCTCTTTCTGCTAAGCCTATTAAAGTTTGCTTTCTCCTACTCAGCCCATCTGGCAGCCGTACCTGCCCCAGAACGGAGACCATATTGATGTGGCTATCTCCTATTCACCCGTGCTGTGGCCGTGGGCTGGCTACCTGGCTGTGTCCATTTCCGTGGCCAAGAAAGCAGCATCATGGGAAGGGATAGCTCAAGGCCATGTGATGGTCACAGTGGCATCACCTGCAGAGAATGATGTAAGTAACCATAGATGTTCTAGCTTGTAGAGGCAGGATATCATTTTAATAGTTGTGTACTGTGGAATTCATAACTTACACTGCATCAGTACTTAAAAACAATAATTAAATTGCTATGTACTGCAAGGTATTTACTTGGAATATGTAGCATGTGTAATTTACTCCTGTTGACCTTTCACTGTTTGCAGTCTGAGGTGGGTGGGGAGCTGACCTCTACAGTCAAACTGCCCATCAAGGTGAAGATCGTGCCGACACCCCCACGCAGCAAGAGGGTGCTGTGGGACCAGTACCACAATCTGCGCTACCCACCTGGGTACTTTCCCAGAGACAACCTCCGTATGAAAAATGACCCGCTAGACTGGTGCGTGGTCGTTTCTGCTTACTTCAAGCCTGTAAGTCTTTTTCACTAAACCCATGGGAGTTAATTTATTTATTTCACCAGGAATGGGGACCACATTCATACAAACTTCAGGGACATGTACCAGCACCTGAGGAGTATGGGTTACTTTGTTGAGGTGCTGGGAGCTCCCATCACCTGCTTTGATGCCAGTCAGTATGGTAAGAACAAACACTGAATTAAAGATCACGCCACAGATGTCGACCACGGAGAATTACAAACTAATGGCTTCTTTTCCATGTTGTGTCGCTGCAGGCACGCTGTTGATGGTGGACAGTGAGGAGGAATATTTCCCTGAAGAAATCACCAAACTGAGGAGAGACATCGACAATGGCCTGTCACTTATCATATTCAGTGATTGGTACAACACCTCGGTTATGAGGAAGGTCAAGTTCTATGATGAAAACACCAGGTATCTAACTTTCCTGCCGATTACTGATGTTACGTGAATAACATTACCTCATGTTAAAGGCTGTTGATGCCTGTTACCTCACTGTGAACACAAACAGCATTGTACACTTCTGTTTCACACTTGTCTGTGATTTGACATGGACAGTAGTCAGTGGTAAAACATGACACTTTTAATTCAGTGTATCACTGTTGCCCTATGCTCCAACTGCGAACTTCTCTTAAGCGTCTTAGTATTGTAATATGGTTACAGAGAAGTATTGGCTCAAAGATCAGAGTAAGCGTTTTTATAAAAGGGGTTGTAGAAACTTGTAGACATTTTAGCTGTCACTGCTTTAAAGTCCCCTGTTATATTACGAATGTGAGGAGCTCTCTACATATAATTCTTTAAAATGATCAATGAGTCGTGTTTCCTCCATGATGACAGTGTAATGATTAAACAACCAATTCCTCAACAGTGCTTTCCTCAGAAGCTTTATCGTGTTGTAATGATAGCAAGATAAATTGTGTTGTTTAGCTAAGAGCCCTCTGTGTCACAGTTTCAGACTCCCTCTCTGCAGTGTTTGACTATTTATCGCTCCCAGTTCTGTGATAGATGTAAAATATCACAACTATTTTGATTAAGAGCTCTTTATGCAAATCTAACAACTACTCACCAGTATACGCTGCTCCACTCATATCCCACACAAGCTGCTAGACAATATCCACAGAATTCAGTCTTAAATATAGTTATTATGGCCTAATATTATGCAGGCTATTCATGTGGCTCATTCGGGAGCTGCTCATTCACGAAAGCTTTATCTGGACTAATAAACCCAGACTGAACAGAGATTTCCCAACTTTGTGCAATTGCTTTATTGTTCTCCTGTCAGTTTTCAGAGTTGCCATTTTTATCTTTATGATGGTATTAATTGTTTTTTATAGATTTGTTTGCTTGTGCACAGAATGAAATGACTGTAGAGAGTTTTGTTGTCCTGCAGGCAGTGGTGGATGCCAGACACAGGGGGAGCTAATGTACCGGCGCTGAATGACCTGATCTCAGTGTGGGGAATGGCTTTCAGCGACGGATTATACGAGGGAGACTTCACCCTGGCTGATCATGACAGTAGGATACACACATGGCAACGCTCTTTTTGGTACTTTCTGGTACCATTCGTTTGACTGTTTTTCTCTCTTTCTCAGTGTACTACGCCTCAGGCTGCAGCATTGCTCGGTTCCCAGAGAACGGAATAGTCATTGCCAAGAACCTAAAAGACCAAGGTACCAGCACCTTCTATTGAAGCCAGCTTAGTGCAGATGTCTGGCCAGCAGCCATGCAGGCTGACGGATAACGCTTTAATCTGTGTGTCTATAGTTCAGATAGAATTGTGTGTGTGTGTGTGTTTTCTTTTCACAGGTCTGGAAGTGTTGAAGCAGGAGACAGCAGTGGTGGAAGGCGTTCCCATCCTCGGGCTGTACCAAACACCGTCTGATGGTGGAGGGCGTATCGCTCTGTACGGAGACTCAAACTGCATAGACGACAGCCACAGACAGAAAGGTAACATGACGTCAGTGTGTTTTACAAAGAGGCCTCAACGCTGAGCTGAGCCCACTGAGTGAAATCTTGTTTTCTTATCTATCTCAGATTGTTTCTGGCTACTGGATGCTCTCCTTCAGTACACGTCCTACAGTATGACACCTCCCAGCCTCAGCCACTCTCACAGCAGGGTGGCGCCTCCTACAGGCACAGATCACCCACTGCCACAGAGGCTGGAAGGTAAAGGGGGATTTAAAAGACATGTTGATGATCTGTTGTTTTGGTGTCTATATGTCTTTCTGCAAAGCATGTCCTTCCTTTCCCGTGTCATACCTTATTTCACTCCTTCACTCCAGGCAACCACCTGTACCGTTACTCTAAGGTTTTGGAGGCTCACTTGGGAGACCCTAAGCCCCGCCCACTACCAGCCTGCCCACACCTGTCCTGGGCAAAGCCACAGCCCGTGAATGAGACAGCACCCAGGTAGGTCTGAAACACTTTTTTTCAACTTAAGTAAAGCAGCTAGTCTTTCATCGAGTGCTCCTCTCAGTCTTATGCTTTACATTTATAATTTCTTTCCCTTCATCTTATGCTCTCAGCAACCTTTGGAAGCACCAGAAGCTTCTCTCAGTGGATCTGGACAAAGTGGCTCTGCCTAATATGAAGGCATATCGTCCTCAGGTCAGACCGCTGTCTCCAGGCGAGAGTGGGGCCTGGGACATTCCTGGAGGTAACCTGACAAAACATTTGAACTTTTAGTAATTGGATTTGGGATTTGTCCACATACAGAGGTTTAACTTGATTTACAACTTTAGAATATGGCTGGTGATGGTGGAAACCTAATGTGACCTTTGTCTGTCAGGGATAATGCCCGGTCGCTACAACCAAGAAGTGGGCCAGACCATCCCTGTCTTTGCCTTCCTGGGAGCCATGGTTGTCTTGTCCTTTTTTGTGGTGCAGCTCACCAAGGCCAGGAGCAAACCCAAACGCAGGAAACCTCGCATCAAACGGCCCACGTACCTCCAACAGCAACAGCAGACAACTGGGAAAAACCCCACAGTTTGACAGGGATTGCAGCTTTGAGCTGCTGCTGGAGACTGTGGTTAATGGACAACTCGCGTTGAAAGCAAACATTGAAGATTTTGAATTACATGGAGTCTAACGAACTGTTGAGACAGACGTCTGACGATCCTGAAATGTGCCGGACGTGAACATACGTAAACACTAGGCATCCGCTGGACACTGAAACTGCTTTAGTGCCTCCTGTCTGTTCAAGGGTGTCAGTGGGTGTTTGTAGACTAATGAATAACATTAGACAGTGTTAAACACACGATGTAGAACACACTGCACACCTGGCTGTGAAAAAACTGCCTGTTTCAAACATGTTGTCAAAACGTTCTTGTCTGTTCTTTGACCAAACATTCTTTTTACGAAGGAAATGTGACAGACTTTTGTATTTATTGAATTTGTTCATGCCCTAACAAACATTCTGAGAAAGACATTACTTACACTAATACAACACACTTTGAGAAGGCAAGAGATGGTGTACACAAAGATAGAAACGCATCCCACACACAACTCGTAGACATTTCCAGCAATAGGACCATTGGATTATAAACAGTTTGAAAAACGTTGCGTTGTTTTTATATTTTCTATGATGAATGAACAGCGTTCTATCAATATCATGATGCTTCATGATCTTGTGTCAACGAACTAGCATTCAAGTGTATCTCATCATTAAAAAAAGCATTAGAATCCATTTTCTTCTTTTAACTTGTTCAGTGTATTTGTGTAACATATGGACATTGAGGTCAAATATTAGGTTTTGATACATGGATATATAATGTTTTTATTATACTGTTTAGCTTTGGTGCCAGTAGAGCAGTTTTTAAAGTTGTAAATGCCAGTTTATTCGCTGACTATAGGCCTCGGTTCAATACACGATAGAACAGTTTATACGGCATAATGTGAAATGCTGCTGTTATAGGGGCCATTACATGGAATTTGGGTGTTTCCACTGGTTCACTAAAAGCAGCTCATGCAATAACTTCACCATGCAACAATTCTTTTTCCCTAGAGTGGAAGTGTGTGTTGATCACAGATACTGGACTCACTACCTGAGCTATTTAGAATGTTTGAGTGAGTGACACAGTGGTTTGATGACGTGTCAGTGGCTTACTGCTGCACTGTTGACACAACATAGAAGTGATTAAACCTGCCAAAACATTTGGCTCCAGTCACCATGTGACGTGAGCTGAGTTTTTCATTTTTGCGAGTTAGTGAAATGCAGATCCTCTTCAGCAGATTGTTAAGGGGGGATGTTGGCATTCCTCTCTGCGGTGTAATTATAAACTGAATGCACTAATTCCATTTCTGGGCTGGATTCAGTGATGCAGGTTGATTTCATCAGGGGTGATGTGCGTCGGTGTGCTTGGGGGTCTGGGCCTCGGGGCTTTATCCAAGCCTAATAGGCCAGATCAGCCTGTGAATCTGTCACCTGTCCTCTTGGATGATGGCCCCACTTGAGAACTAATCTCACTCAGAACCTTGGGAAACTAGGAAATAAGCGTGGAGTAAGCTAGCTGCGCTAACAAGATTTGGGAAAGCTGGTGGTGAGTGCAGGTCACATGCCCCGTTTCCCTCCACAGTTTCTAGATGCCAAGACTTCCTGTGGGGCCAATCGGGTTCCCTGCTTACATCCTGGACAGGCAGTTGAAAGAGACAGCGTGGCGGCTCTGAGCTGAACCCTCAACCCCCCTCAGGTTTTTCAGTTCCTCTCCCAGCTCCCACCAGCCTGTACCTCTCCCCAACAACTCCAGCCTTTAACAGCTGCATCAGCATCAAATGTGGCTAACATCACCTGCTCAACTCCAATTCTCACCTCACTGTCCTCCTTCTTCTCCAGTCACTCCCTAATAATTCACAAAATGAATATTATTTGTTAGATTTTAGCCTAAAACATAATAATTACATATGAACAAGCATTTGGCCAAAGTCTTGTAAAACTCGGGGGCTCACCTTTCTTCATGTCGTCTTGATGGGGACGTGAACATTACATTCACATGAAAGAACAAATTTCAAGCTGCTCCTCAAAAGTCAGTGAAATGTGATCGTTCACACACAGTTTGTGTAATTTTCTATCCCGCTTCCTGATCCTTTTATGTTAGTGCAAATTGTAAATAGCAGGGTTGACTTTCAGTGAGCACGTTCACTGTGTGTGCCTTTGGTTTTACTCAGAAATCTGGCTCTAACCTGCAGGCTACAATCTGTTACCGTGTGACGTGCTGCAGGAAACTGATTTGTGTAGCTGTTTGATGTTCATCCATGAAATTAAAAGTCAGAAACCCAATTTCACGAATGAAATGAGGTGACATTTATGCTTCTATAATTTTATATTTTTTATCACCTGAAAGTGTTTTGGGCTTTTTTTGCCACATCACCTCTGTGTCTGTCTTAAGCACTGGACACCGGTCATTCAGAAGCGTTTTCTCGCTTGAGTAATTGTGGCTGCTTCCTGTTCAATTCTCCCTCCAGACAAGCTGCAGAACAATGAGTCAGGAACATGACAGCAATTATTCTTTGTGTTGACACCAAAATAAAATACTTAGTGCAGAATGATAACAGTGATGAGAAAAAAAACTTCAGTGAGCAGTCAGCTGTGTCTGTCATTTTCCATTTACCCTTAAAAAGTATTCTGAACATACTGGCAGATACTTAATCACACAGAATTAATTTGAATTCGTTTTATTGAAATAACATAAAAAAAGAGCCCACATCTGGAAACGTCGCAATAAAACTCGGGCCCCTCCGGAGGCGCCAGGGGAGGCGTCACCCAGAACACCGTGACGCGTGGATACGGTCCTGCCGTGAAGGGGTTGGTCTGCAGCCCCCTCCTCGCTTCACCCGACCCACCTCAGGGAGCAGCCCCCCAGCTGCCCAGACAGCCCCGCGCCCTCCCAGGGAGCAGCCAGAAGCCGAGTGAATGTCCGTGCGAGGCTCGTAGCGCATGGAGGAGTTAGCCAGAGAGAGCATCAGCCTGCTGGCCTCAGCCTCGGCCAAGCCCCCGCTGGACGTGACCGCGGGGCCGCGGCTCGGCTCCGTCGGGGCCATCTTCATCATGCTGAAATCCGCCCTGGGCGCCGGGCTCCTCAACTTCCCGTGGGCCTTCGAGAGAGCTGGGGGCGTCCACAGCGCAGTCACCGTGGAGCTGGTGGGCAATTTTTCCAATATTTAAATCCAAGGTTTGGCAGAGGTCTCATAGATGAAACGTAGAATTAACTTTTTCTAAGTATTTCTATTGGAGAGAAGCGTCTTATCTGCTGAATGGTCCACTGGGATCAATTAAGGAGACAGAGATCTCTTCCAGCTGGCAGGGAAGCCGAGCCCAGCATCTTCTAGATCCACTTCATCCTCATCATCGTGACTTTTCTCCTGTTGCTCTGGGATGCGCTGGAATATTTATTTGACACTAACAACCTGTATTTGTGCTGTGCGCAGCCTTTCACTGCGCTGAAGGAAGCAGACTGGAGGGAGCCATGCGTAAAAGTTCTCTGCCCACAAGTCCCAGCTTCACGTTGGGACGGAAAGTCTACGCTTTGGTCCTGAGAGGAGGAGAAGGACAGAATCATACGAGCAAATTGTTATTGCTGTTATTTGAATAGTTTTTGCTGCCACCTCTCCAGCTTTAGATAAATCAGTTACTGCAGGTGCATATCTCGTCTGAAACGATGTAATTGGTCTCTGGTTCAAAAGAGGTGAAAACATAAATCTGAAGAATTTATGATCTGATAATGAACAGTCATATTAAATACCTGTCCGGCCACTGGAATTAAATTTACAGCTCAATCAAATCTCTCCAATCGAATCCAACACTCCAGAGTGTTGTAACCTCCGTGTCATTTGCATAATTTCAAGGACTAATTCCAGACTTTGACCTTATACCCATTCAGCAGGGATCTATAAAGTTTGTCTCCCTGTGTAGGTTGTGTAGCTGTTTCTTCTCTAACTCATAGTTTTTATTAGCATATTAGTGCTCGTGTCCTTATGAAGCGTCTGACGAAAACACAGGGCGACGACTAAAAATATCATTTTCTTGTTTTCTTTGTCAATTTATTTCTGCCCTTTGTCGTATGCGGTGAAATGAACCGTGACAACTAACAGCAGTACAATATGTGTGTCTTTATGGCTTCACATCCCCAGACGCCTTTGTTGTTCTCGTTCTGTTTCGCTTCGTCATTTTTAAATAAACTTTATGACACCCATCCATCCTGCCATTTTAGAATTGGGTTAGTGCCCGTCGGATGAATAATCAAACTGGATGCATACTTTTAAACAAGCAGCAAGAAAAGGGTGTTGATATAAAATAAGACATTTCTTGGCTCATGGTGTCTCAACATGTGTGCATGGATTTTTCCTAAATTTCGGTTTGTTCTGCACATTTTTCTGCTTTGCGATCCAGCCGGGATCTGTGTCTCTGAGCTGCATGCTTCCTCCTTTATGCACCCAGATCTCCTTGGTGTTCCTGATCAGCGGCCTGATCATCCTGGGCTACTCCTCTTCTATCAGTGGCCAGTGCACCTACCAGGCCGTGGTAAAGCACGTGTGCGGGCCGGCCATTGGTCAGCTGTGTGAGATCTGCTTTGTCTTCAACCTCTTCATGATTGCTGTGGCCTTTCTGGTCATAGTGGACGACCAGCTGGAGAAGCGTGAGTAATAGGAGAAAAACCTGTAATAGAATCAATAGTTGTCTTGTTTATTTTACGCTTGTTTGACTTCTTTCTCTTCTGATGAAGGGCTTAGATGATCAGTCCTGCTCGCCGATGTTTCCATTTCGTATCTGTATGTAATCTAGTTTGTGTCTTGTCTGTGTTTCAGTGTGTGGCTCCCTGTATGAGCTGGTGACTGGTTCGCCTGAGTCAGAGATGCCGTATCATTTCTACACGGACCAGCGTTTCGGCCTGGTGCTGCTCTGCGCCCTCCTCATCCTGCCGCTGTCCATCCCCAAAGAGATCAGCATTCAGAAATACATCAGGTCAGGTGTCTCAAGTTATACGTGGATAATTTTGCAGGTTGTTACCAATTCACTGGAAACACGTTTTTCTTTTGCCACTTTGTTAAAGTTTGTTAAATCTTAAGAAAAGGTGCCACTTACAACCCACAATGTCAGAAAGGACACAAGTTAAACATACCTCGGATTGTGTAGGATGTAACAGGACAATGGAGTGAGTACTAGGTGGCTGTTTATTCACAGTGGGCTGCTGGGTGACTACTACTCAGCAATCTGTTCATCAGAAAGTCTCTTATTCATGCAAGAGATAAGGCAGAGCTCAGTACAGCATGAGGTCTGTGGCCGAGGGGGCTACTGAGCGGAGGAGAGGATGGGCCTCAAGGCAGGCAGTAAGCCACTACGTTTAAACAGGCGTGATCCCCATGCGATACGGGGAAAACTCAACCCAACCTGAGAAAGAATGACAGGACGTGGCACGGCAAAATAAAAGCATGGGGAAGAAAACAGCTTCCGGTTCTCTACTCATCTGTTGCTCTTGGCTCAGACGTTTGTCTGCTCTGTGCTGAAACGTGTGTTTTGTCTCTGACCTCTCACAGTGTTCTGGGGACTCTGGCCGCGACCTACCTGACCGTAGCCATCCTCATCAAATACCACACCGCGCCTTCTGTTCGAGTCGCTGCCACCTCGTTCTACAGCACTGGGTGTGTGTGTCACAGTAATAATGATTACAGCAGTTTGGGTTTCTAGTCTAGTTCGGGTTCTGTGGCTGCTTCCTCGCAGTGCGGTGTCTCTGTACAGTAAACCTTCATGGAATTCAAGCCACCGCAAACCGAATCAAACGCTGCTCGCTCCCTGCCTGACTTCACTCGTTTGCCTGTGACTGACAGTTGAACTCTATGGCAAAGTGTCTGTAAATGCCACGGCATTATAAACGCAGGCCTAAAAATAGCTTTGTTCTCCTCTTTCTTGTGGCATTTGTGAACTTCAGAAGATGACTCCTCTTTTGTGTCCCCTCCTCTCGTGTAGTGTCGGCTCCTGGGCCTCCACGTTCAGCGTCATCCCAACCATCTGCTTCGGTTTCCAAGTGAGTGCAACAATTTGACATGTGCGACCACTGGAGACGTGGTCAATATGTGTGTTTTGCAGCTGTTTCGCGTTTTGTAATATATGCATCAACATAAAGCGGTTGTTTTTATTTCAAGATAGTCCAGCAGAGAGCAGTAATACAAAGATTTTAGCTTTTAAAATTAAAAAACGTCCAGTCACAGATCTGCAATATGTTGGAAAACAGTAAAGCAGATTTTCTCCAGATTAATATCTAACCGTAAGTGTTGCTGGCAAAGCTAATTCATCTTAGCTTTCTAGTATTAACATATATATTAGATCAACTACACTCTCAGTACTGAAATCCTACGTTAGAACAAAGATCACGTTATTCATATATACTAGTAGTAAAGTCCATATAAAGCTGTGTATTTTACATTTTAATCTACAAATAATGCGTATTACACACTGTTTAATTTTCATACATATTATAGACAAGACAAGACCTGCAGGCAACATTGTGATTGTTTGAACAAGCGGGATTATTATTTTTTATTTTATTTATTTATGTATTATTAAGTGACAACCAGTTAGACAATTTAAAACAAGCAGCAATGTCTCAAAATGATCCTGTGAATTATATTATTATTGGTATTATGTTATTGTTAGTATGTTATTATGTACAAAGTTGGCCGGCTTCTCATTTGTAGTCAGTGCAGGTGCTGTAGATGACACTCAGCAAAAGATTTAGTTGTAAAAGAAGCATCGGTTCCAACGGTTCAGTCAAAGTGAAACATTCATTCAGGTCAGTGTAACATTAATACTGTATCAGAAAAACGTACGTCCTAATACCTCAAATACAGAGTCTGGTGAACTTACCTGATTCCTTGTTTTCACGCCACACACCACAGATCATACATGAAACATTTATCGGTCTTCTCATCTCAGCAAGGAAGCTATTAGGTGTTTCCCAAAATGTCAGACTGTTCCTTTAATTGAACCACTTGCAGAGGCCTTCAGCCATTGGCTGCACTTAAAACGGTTGCTGCAGTTTGGGGTCAAAGTTGAGCTAAATCTGAAAGTTCCTCACACATCTGTTGTGATGATGTGTTTCCTTTGTGCTGGATGATTTTGGAAGGAGTCGTTATGAGAACCGTTTACCAAGACGACTGTTTTCTGCCAAGACGTCTTTTCTCTTTTTCCTGGGAAAATTATTTTTGGAATATGACTTCAATCACTTCCAGTATTTCTTTGGTGCTACTGGTCCGTATTAAAGTGATACAGTGTTCTCCATCATCTTTTGGATCTCCTGAGATTTGCTCAGGAGAGTGCATTTAAGTGTAGTGTAAAGGTCAGCAGACTGGGCAGCCTGGGGCCACTATTCTCCACAGGAGTGAGCTTTTCATATTTAATAGCAGGCTAGAGTATGGGATAAAGATCATTCTGTCAATCTGGAGCAGGATAGACTGATGTCTAACTACCTAAGTTGCCAAGGTAACCCACGAAGGACACCGGCAGGATCTAATAAAAGGAAAAAGTGTGCAAGGATTGATGCACGGCCTTCCGCACAAACACACACACTCAGACACGCTCCCTCGGGGTGAGTGATTGAAGTGCGAAAGGTTGAAAAACGAGCTGATGAGATGCCGAGAAGAGCGGAGGCGAAGGCAGAAAAGGAGATTTAAACGTGAACCATGGCAGCTGGGATCAAGAGTCCTATCCTGACGGTGATGGTTTGACTCGTCCCATTGCATCGTTCACACCTGATGGCCTCCATTTAATTCCTTATTTCATATCTGGATCTTTACCTGGCACTGAAACCTCGGTGTCCTGGTTAGACGGCCCAGTTTAGCCACAGTGGGTCTGTCCTTTGTCAAAATGTCTCGAATGTACTCTTCATAAAACAGCAGGTGAAGAAGAATTTTTTTTTACAGTAAATGAGCTCTTGTGTTCGTCAGCGTTCAGATTTTTCTTGTGTGTGTCTTTGTGCTTCAGTGCCACGAGGCTTCCATCGCCATCTACAGCAGCATGGAGAACCAGCGTCTGTCTCACTGGGCCTTCATCTCTGTGGTCTCCATGATCTTCTGTCTCATCATCTACTCCCTCACAGGTCAGACAGGTTTCTGCTCCCCCCTTACCTCACCACTTGCTCGTCCGAATCTCTCACTCACTCGTCGGTTTTTCACTCTTCTCCGTTGCAGGGGTTTATGGGTACCTCACGTTTGGAAAAGATGTAAAGGCTGATATTTTGATGTCGTACACCAGTGATGACATTCTGATGGTTGTCGCCAGGCTGCTGTTTGGAGTCTCCATCATCACCATCTATCCCATCACCCTGCTGCTGGGCAGGTTCATTCAGATCATTTCATATTTAAACTCATTAACCACATTTGCCGTTTCAGCTAATTGAAATGAACCGTGGCCAATGTTTAATTAGAAACACTTGTCTTACAATCGAACACACTCCTCCGTGATGTGCACCAGATCGGTCGTCCAGGACCCCCTGCTGAGCTGGAGGCGGAGGCGTTACGGCGTAGTGACGATGAGGTTCGAAAGCCGCAGCCGCTACGTGCTGACAGTCCTGTGGATTACAGCGACGCTGTTCATCGCCGTCTTTGTGCCAGACATCAGTAAAGTCATCAGCGTCGTCGGAGGGATCAGTGCCTTCTTCATCTTCATTTTTCCAGGTAATTCTCTGGTTATAGATTCATAGTCTGTCAAATGAGTTGCAAGCCATAAGCCCCGTGTTTGTGTTTGATCAGGACTGTGTCTGATGTTTGCCATGCAGTCAGAGCCAGTCTCCTTGAAGACCAGGTGAGAAAATGCTCATTTAAATGTTAATTTAAAGTAAATACGCACCTAAACGACGA
This sequence comes from Macropodus opercularis, assembly GCA_030770545.1. NCBI lineage: Eukaryota > Metazoa > Chordata > Actinopteri > Anabantiformes > Osphronemidae > Macropodus > Macropodus opercularis. The sequence continues at coordinate 2,659,268 of CM061094.1, read as the reverse complement.
TCCAACAAAGTACTGACGACACAAAGATGAGCACAGTATGGGAGGGGCTGCTTTAGTTGATGTGTTTATTCCCTTTTCCCTTATGTTTGGTTGTGTCACATTTGTGTTTGTTCATTCTACCTTCTTGTCCAGAGTCGTCCTCACAGTTTGGGGAGGGCTGACTCTGATCTGCGGAGCCTTCATCTTCGGCCAGAGCTCCACCGTCGCTGTCATGCAGCTTCTTGGACATGTCTAACGCCTACACTTCAACTGGCTCATCCTGTTCGTTAACACGCTGTGACTAAATCTGTTTTTCCTCACAATGTCTACTATTTACTTTAGAAAACCAGACCCGACAGTCAACCTCCAGCTTTAACAGACAAGGCTCCTTGTCCAATGTCCAAGTTACTGTTTGTTTTTACTGACCTTATATTGTCACATGTGTACATCACTATTCAACATGGATGTATTCAGGAAATAGAACTGAATCTGTAGGTGAGATAATAATACCAGTCTTTACAACTTCCATATGTCTGTTACCACCAGAAAATGTGATGTTAGGCCATAATCACGGGCCTTGTTCTTTTCTTCTGTGTGGCCATTTAAGACTGAAATCGCAGAGCCAGAAAGGTTGAGCAGGGAGAATTATTTCTGTTCATGAATTCGCACGTGTAAATACATGATGCTTTATCTTTTTTCTCCTGGTATGTTTCAGCTTCAATTTTGATGACTGAGCTGTAGCTTCACCTGAAAAAGGTCAGTCCAGCTGCTGTTGACTTGTGTGGGGACAGGGCTCAAGCCTTAGATGAACAGTGACCACTCTGGTGACAGTGTATGAATATGATGCTAAATTCAGATGATAAAGCTATGACGTGTCCTGTAAGGGTCATGCTATGGTGTTGCCATAGGGTCCTATACTATGCTGCATATTTATGCCAGTGTAAAGAAACAAATAAAACAATTTTTATATGAATTATTTGTTAAATGTGTGTTAAATCTATTGAGTTAGTGCCAGTCACAGTATCAAAGAATGAGTCATACTTGAACAGCAGCCACCAGCAATGAATTAGTACTTGACATAAATCGAGAGTCTCTTATTTTAAGTTTTTACTCACGGAGACTGGTGGGGATTAAAAGAGATGAATTCAGGGTTTCAGCAAACATTGTGACGGATGATTGACGAGTTCTTGTGTCTGAGGTTGGCGAAACGTCAGGTTGAAGTGCGTGTAATTACACTCAAAGAGAACGACTGAGGTAAGATGGAAGCAGACATTGTTTGGCTTATCTCAACTTAATGCTCATCAAAACGGAGAGTAAACATCTGCAAATAGAGTCGTTAATACGCAGGATGCCTGGATTCTCTACGGGACGAAAAGCTTCCACACCCTGTCAGGGTTAGGGTTCATCACAAATCAAGCACTATTCAGTATTCCCACTAATCACCAGCGTCATAAAATCAAAACCACCAGGCACAGTTTTCAGTTGAATACTTTTATTGAATTGCATCACTCTACATCATATTTTCGACAAGATATTCTTTAAAGACCAAACATAATACTTGCATCCCTGCAATAAGTCTCTACACTTAAGAAGAGAAAGCTATTGTACTGAAACATACATTAAGAATTAATATTTCATTAACCATTACCATAAAAGTGAATGTTTACTGTATGTATACCGTTTTTCTAGTCATATGTTTTATATAATAGATTTTAGTCTCTGTTTGCTTCGTAGGAATACTAGAAAAGAAAGAAGGTAAGAAATGCACAAAACCCATTGAAGAGTAGCTTGGCCTAATACTACAGCAAAGAAGTTACTGGACATTCAGTTGACATGCACTCAGTTGAAGGATAGAAAAAACACAACCATAGAAGGGGAGAGTTATTGCCTCCACGTTGGTCAATTAGGCAAAGTCCTGATTGGCTAGGTTTCATGTGACCACATGTTTTGAAGCGGCACCCTCTGCAGTTTGCCCACTGCTGTTAATACGTCATGCTACTTTCACGTTGAAGTAAGGCTTATGTCGCTTTATTTTAATGGCGTAACTCTTTCGTTGTACGACGAAGCACAGATCGCACTGCGGAGCAGGAGGGTAGAAAAAGAACAACTTGCACAGTCTGAGGGACATTCAGGAATGTATCAACAGGAAACAGTATTGGCATCCGTGACAGGTCACCCACGAAGCTGCCTCACCCACAAAACCCAACCAAGCTGGGCACGATGTACGGGGAAGAAGCCTTCGATTAGAATGCAGGCTGCACTCGGCTGTAAAACTATGGCTATCAGTACAGTAAAGTCACTGACATGTAAACATGGAACCACGCAATATGGCTTTATACGTCTATTCAGAATACAGCAGCTCCTTCAGTGGTACCTTGCGTTTTTAATATGTGAAAGATTAACGGTGCTCTGAGGAATTAACAAAGTCATGTTTACATCCAATGTTTTTTCCTGTCGCCGTTCCTTCATCGTAACAGCTGATTTATATCCACGTTGGCGAGCAGCTCTCCTCAAACAAAGGATAAACGCGGTGCTCCTTTCATTCAGGGATTAGTAGAGACACATTTTCATTAGCGGATACGCAATAATGGTTAAGTCCACACAATCCTCGCCTGTCTAATGCAGCCCGACACTCTAATGGAAGGTAACGATAGGGTTAGGCGTTAATTCGACTTGTGTCTCAGTATAACTGGAGCCTCACTCGCTGTGTTCACAGCACTGGCAGGTGACAGACTGGCTGCCAACGTAAGAGACCCAGCAGTGAGGCACCTTTGACATGACGGCTCCATAAAGAAAGAGAAATTCACAAACAACGCTATTCATCTCTTAATGCTCTCATTATACCGCTAATACACTGTATCGTGAAGTCTTTTTTACATTGTGCTTTCTGAGTGAGAGTCTGATTGTTTGTCCCTAAGTTTAGACCAAACGGTCTTTAAAGGTTGGAACCGATGCAGAGGTGGAGCTGACACAGAGGTTCATCCTCTTAGGAGAATACCTGACTGTGCTGACATGCGGTGAGTGTAGGTTTTCACCTCGCACTGGGTGGAATGAACAGAGTTTTACGCCAACAGCGACCGTCATGAAAATCCCTGCACAGACAAGAAACGCAACTTCTGCTTAGATGCAGCTGATCGGAGCCAACCTGCCGCCTGATCGCCCACTTACTCTACAGAGATGAAGACTGAGTTCTGTCCTAAAGGAACAGCGGCAACAACAGAAACACTGATGCTGAGGTGGCTGATTTATCAACTACAGAAAGTGGTGGGAAGTCCTGATTTTCAACGGATCCAAGTTGCCACTACACAGAAATCTGATATGATCTATGAAGCTGCTCTTGTGTCCATAACTTCCAATGCAACACTGTACTGGTCACTGGGGGTTTACGTTAAGTTCTCATCGCGTGTGGTGATGTTTAAGGCTTTATATTGACTGTCATTCCGATGGGTGTTATTTGTTTCTGATGGTGATTCTGAAAGAGAAGCTGCAGCGCCTATTAAGCTACTGTCACTTCCACCGAGCAAAACAATTGCACCATAGCACTAAAAGATGTCAAGAAATACAAATATAATCATATTAGAACATTTTCAATATGTACAGTCTCTACTAGAGTTACAAACTATTAGCTACCTATCGCCAACTCAGACAAGATAACACAAACCGAAGGCAAAAATGAAACAAACTTTAGCTGCATGGAGAACCGTGAAGTGCTACTATTCTTCCATCTACGTAGTCTCTGTTGTCTCTATGTCTGAGTTTATCCTGTGACAGCAAAACAATCGTCATTTCATCCTACAAGTGACTATGATGTCAGTGCTCTGTGAACCAACGCTGAACCCAAGCTACAAGTAGAGACAACTCAAAAGGTTTCTGTGTGTGTTTGTCGCTCGAGCGTGTGCTGCTTAAATGCGGAGCTCGGACGCCGGCTGGTTATGTTAGAACGCCGATGGGACCTACATGTCTCCTGCTTCTCAGAGATTGGAGTTTCGGGTTTCGCTGCTCACCAGAATCAAGCACAGCATGACTAAAATAAACTCATAGGTCCACAGACATTACTCCCACAGCAGCCATTGGTACGTTTCTACTGTCAAAACCAGGTAATCACACAACAAAGAAATAAAGATTTACACTACTGACCTATTTGTTGATTTGTTATCCTGTTGAAATGATCAAATTGTGTTTAATTCGTTCATTCATTCATTTAAGATGTCAGATATGTTGACCAATTTGAGCTTTGGCCTCGATAACTGGATACAATTTACACATCAGCGAATTTTCTCACATTTTCACAACATTCAACGTTTTACACACAACTTCCTAATTGGTGCTAACGTTAGCTTTTTGTTCTAGGAAATCTAAAATGACATGGTTTAGTCTGTCTTGTAAAACTACTTTTTTTTTTTAAACTTCAGGACATATATTTTTTGACCTTTGTGCAACAGCAGATTTGAGAGTAATGTCCAACAGAAAAATCTCTTCATGGTTCTGAGAGTGAATTCGAGTATTACCATCTGATAAACTCAGCGTTTGAAAGACATAAAGAAATGAAATGTTCCCATTTCCCCAAAGCAGCGACTGCTACATGGAAAACTCAACCCTGGGGTCTTTGCTACATGACAGACTCCACCTTAAAGTCGCTCAGAGCTGCGTGAAACATGAATACGAAACAATCCAAAACTTTGAGCCAGTAAACTACCAGATGTAAATGTGTTTTAGTCATTTTGTAACACACTGCTTTTTGAATTTGTCACTGCAGTCGACAACATTCCTCTGCACTGTGTAAACATGTACTGACAAAAAGAGAAGGAAAGAGGAGAGGGTTGGGGGGAGGGACACGTGAGAGCAGGTGAAACGCAAGGGGAGGGAGGGAGGGAGAGGAGAGTGTCCAGGAGTCTTGATGTGTAGTTTAGTGTCTTCATGCTCAGTCCCTGTTCACACTGCACCAGGCGGCTGCAAAGAGAGAGGGAGAGAGAGGGAGAGAGAGAGAGAGGGGGGTGAGAAGTGAGAAAGAGTTCAGAGGCAAACAAAGAGATTGGAAAGTACAGGAGACACAGAGACACGCGAGGGATCGAGCGGAAACAGATTGAATGGAGATGAGGAGAAACTGGGCCGAGAAGAAGGAAAACGCGAGGGAGGAGGGTGTGGAGAGATGCATTTCAAAACCAGAAGAAAAAGGTACCGGTGGCCGTCTGCCAGGCATCACCCTGACACGCCACCGCATTCGCCAGCGTCAGTCGTCTTAAACGGAGCCATTTTCAGTGCCAGCGTGGTTTAGTGGTTCAGAAAGCCCCCGAGCCTCAGCTTGTTCTACAGCTATGCCGCACGGCCCAAGTGACTAAACAATAATCAGTTTCTGAGGATTAGATCAGCTAATTGCACACGATTGCATCATCACTTTGTGTTAATTATAAATTAATTATTTTTCTTTTTCCCCCCCAGTGTTTTTTATCTACTCCTCTAAAGCTGAATTTCATTATTTAATTTAAAATGTTTTACCAAATGTTTATTCTTATTCAGCTTCTCATTCGTGATCATTTGCTTTTCTCCTCTATTTCGGACTACAGCTGGATTGAAACTCAGCCAGTGGTAGAACACAAGTCTTTGTCAATAATAACCTGATATGAACAGGTGTAAGTCGTGACCTACAGTAACTGAAGCGTCTCTGTATGGACTCATCGCTCATGTCTAGGTACGATCACTCATCACATCACTTAATCGGTGTAATAATGGTTTAAAACGTCCATTTTAGTGTCACATTCAACTACCTGCTGCCTTGGTTTGCAGGACTATACAACAATTTATGTCTCGCTATATTTCTTCTGAGGTCACTACATGCCCTCTACTAATATCATAACAGCCTACATTTCTCAATAAGCCTTTGTTTACGAAGTTACAGTGTAAATATCTCCAGACATATCTGTCAGATCACACTGGTGGTTTCCAGGGACTGTGGACCGTGTCATGATTTCACACACACAAAAAAAGGTCATCTATGTTTTCATATTTGGGATACTCATTCAGCGTGCTAACTTGTTTACAGAAAAAAAATTATTTTTGTAATAATAAATACTGTATGAATTATTATGAAACTGGGGTTTGTTGAAACCTTTTAAATTAAAATCAGTATATGGTTCTTTCAAAGAAACGTCTTGACAGACTATTAAAAATATATATATAAAATCGAATTACAGATGGAGAACTAGTATTATTACCGAAACTAAGTGACCCGTCTTTTACTGCGGCTGTGGGTTATTATTACCGTGATGTGAACAAAAAAACATCTTATGCACAAATGGGCATATCTTAAGCTGCAGTTTTTATATTTATTTTCAAAACTAAACAAAATTTAATTTAGTTTAGTTTTAGTGTCACAGGTGCATTGATAATTATTGGTAAATTGAAGTTTGCATGTTCTGCTGTTGACTATGTGACCACTGACCTGGCACGGCCACAGAGGACATGGCCTCCGGCTGGCACAGCGTATCCACCTTCACGTGCTGAAAGGCTTTGTTGGGGGGTGACTGGAGGTGCCTGAAATCACAGACCAGAGTGAGAAAACACACACACACACATCGCACGTATTTACAGTATGGAAAAACACTGAAGCCACTGAGACCCTCACACCAGCACAGACAGCCTCGAACTGCTTAGCGCGGCCCTTAGCCTTTACTGTAAGGCGTGAAATATTAATGGCCGAGCGCGGCAGTGAGCGGTGGAGCAGAAAGCGACATCAGCGGGCAGCTACATCAGCAGCCTGTCCTCATGCCAAGCGCTATCACTAAATCATAACAGCCTGACGCAACTCTAGGCCTCTGAATGACTGAAGAATGCTAATTAAATGTGGACGTTCATGACAGTAATGGAAGAAAAGTGAGCGCGGCCTTTGTTTGGCAATCACCAATCAATGAAACAGTGGCAGGAACGGTGGGCTCAGCTCCCATTAACTTTCACACAGGCACAGTGCTGACTCACAGGCATTTTCTGAAACTAAATGAATGTCCACACTCAGTAATGACTTTTAAGTTGGCTCAGCATTGGGAATGAAATATTTTGCAGCAGTGGCCCTTCCTCAGTGTTTACTGACATTTCATTGGGCCTTTTGTTTTGGCTTCATTTCAGTATCATAGCAGGACAAGTGCTTTTAATGCATTAACACTTTTTCAAAAAGCTTGTCCACACAAGTCAGAGGATATCAAAAAAGGCCTTAACACTGTCAGGCGTTTAGTATTAACGACGAGGAGACTGCAAACTCACCTCTTCCACTCCTCCTCTCCATCCCAGAACTCGTAGACGACAAAGGATAAGCCGTCCGGCAAACGCACCGCAGTCACGCTGAAGCAGAGGCAGATGAGAATACAAATGAGTGGACAATGGCAGAGAAGGTAGCGTGGGAAGTGGATCAGTGGAAGGCAGGAGAGCAGGAGAGGAGGCATGTGTTGGGTAGATTGATTGCATGAACGACAGCAAGAAGGTCCTGGGTTCGAGTCCCAGGTGCCTTTCTGTGAGGGTTTTCTGCAGATGACATGCAGTTAGACTGACGGGAGATTCTAAAGTGAGTGGTTTGTCTGCCTGTATACAGTATGTGGCCTTACGAGGATGAGTGAGTAAATAAGAGAAGGGAACAGGAAGCGAGGCGGCAGAAATGGCACATTAGAGGCTCATTGCTCTGATGGGAAAGACTCAGACATGATGAAATGTTTCCTTACGTCCGCACAAAACTGGTCACAGCACTAACCACTAAAATGAGGAAACATAGGCTTTGTAATAAGCAATAAAACGTATGAACAGATTGGTGCATGGAGGAGGCTGCTGGATTCTATGAAGCATTTTATAGATGACACTTTCCTCTAAATGACTCTAGTAATAATAAGCATAAGCATGTTTTTCTCAGACGTCCTAATAGTCGCAGTCTTTATATAGTGAGCACAGCTTGAGTAAAGTGGAGCCATATTATATGTACTTACGTCCACATGACATATTACAAGTGACATCTATATAATATAGACATATAGAGAGTCTGAATGCTGAGTTTTAGCAGCTTGTCTAAGTTGATCTTCTGTGGGTTTGTTGAGCTAGAATTTAATTTCTAACCTCTTTCTTCTTTTGTCATTGAGTAATTCTTGCTCTTCGTAGGTGTTACTGAGATGCTGGATTCGTTCAGTGTGAAAACATCCAGAGGTCGATCTGGATGGATGGAGGTCACACTCTAGAGCACAATGCCTTAAAGACCAGCAAGGTTAGTTAACCCATTCTCCTTATATAGGCCGTTGTACACGTACATATATAATCACCTTTAATCGTATTATCTCTTAATACCACAGAGCAGATTCAAACCCATTACTTTCAACTGATGAGACTGAGCGAAGGGGCGTGGCCGAGGTTGTGTTTATGCGGATCAGACGCCGTTGTGTAATTTCAGTACCTGCTTTAGCATGAAATTACACTTGCATTTCTGCCTTCTTCAGGCATAACTTTCATTTCAAAGGGTTCTCTTTTCAAAGGTTTCAATTTGCAGAGAACATTTGCTGTGAGCACAAAAGGAAATTTGTAATTAAATTTTACACATATCTAAACAATGAAACATTTCATATGATTATTTACTATGTCAAAATGTCTTTGGCATTCAAAAGCACCTTTTGAAGCAGTTCATATTACAATATCAACCTACTTGTAATCCAACTATCTATTTGTGCCTCAGATCTCCAGCATAAACTCTTCTCCCAGTCCCTGAACGTTCAGGATCAAACAGATTACTGTGCCCATGAGAACATATAACACTAATATCTTTTATATAACCTGACTCATCACTTGGTCTGAAGACGGTATAAGCAGTTTGGTAAGGACTAAAAGTGTTAGTTGCTGTAGCAGTTCTTCCCTGGACCTGTAGAGGGCACTGTGAGCACAGACTGCTGCTCGCTGTCAAACATCTCCGCTGGGCTTTAAGATAATAACTTGAGTTGTGTGAGCTCTGCTGGAGGATATAATAAAGCTTTGTAATCACACATTCACCCTAAAAGATAATGAGGAGGAGAGGCAGAGACTAAATAAACTTTACATATCATACTTAGTCTGGGCAACATTAAATATAATGACAATAAGAGACAAAGAGAGAAGGAACAAGACAACGCACAGGGAAGAAAAGTCGTTTGGAGATAATGAGAAGCCACGTCTGTCAACTGATGCATTATTCACTTCAGCTACCTGTAAGTTGTGTATTTCCACACGTTTCTGCTAAAGACAGTAGGAAACGAAGCCCCTGTTAAAAACCCAGAGATAAAACGAACGGCAGCATCAGAACGACTGCAGCGTTGCACCCGAGGGACCGGTCTGGCTCAGTGTGCTTTTCATTGACCACTACTGAGCATTTAATATGTTTAGTCCTGTGGGGCTGACTGTGAAGTGTGACTTTCTTATCTGTTAGCGAAGTGGCTGTAAAGTTGCTCACAGACCTTGAAAGTAATTGTGATCTTTTACAAACCGTGTTGGATGTCGGACGTAGTTCTTCACCTACAGAACCGAACTTGTTCTGCGACTCGTTTTTCATGATTAAATGTCACGTCCACTACAAAATCACTTGTGCGTCGCTTGTAACGCTCCTGTTTCGGCCTGTCCCCTGACAGAGGCGTGATTCACTACCAGCCTCCGACTTGTTATCGACGTTCTCCGTTTAGCTGTGAGCCTGAGACATTGAAGCAATTCATCACACAAACATGAAAAGCAGCTTATTCAGGCCCTGCACAAAGATCATTTAAGGACATTATCACCTTTATATAATAACACATACACTCACACATAGAAAGAACTGCTTTTCCAACTATTTATTATGTTTAAATGAGAACTTGTTCATTGTAAATATAATTTTAAAATCATTAGACCTTGCTCATACAGTCAGTGCGTGTATTGTAGTGATTTTCTTTGGGTTCTACGGAGGCGCTTGTCTGAGCTTTGCACACTACATCTCTCCTACTCCTCCAGCCCTGATACAGTAGCTTGTGGGAGCATAAAGTGACAGGTGGTGCAGCACTTAGCCAGCAGCTACTGTACTGCAGACAGTTTGCACAGTGGCCTCGCGCAGACGGCGACTGTTCCATGATGACTTGCTTCACACATATTGAACTGTAGTTTTAGTTTCATGCCTCATATTTACACGCTGATTGAGCGTTTTCACATAAAAAAACACTGACGACTGAAAGGTTACAGTAACTTAAGTGTCTGCCAAGACTTGCATCTGCAGACCATGTATCTCAAAGCATAGCCCGCAGTAGAAACTTAAATGCTGATGTGAGTTTAGACTATGCAAACTGCATATTGAGTCGGAGTTGGTCAAACCTCTCTGGAAATTAAACTCCTTCAAAGAGCCTCAACACTCTCTGTATCTCACACTATATTTGTGGGTGAGTGCCAGCGTCTCACTGAGCCTCACATGGTCACTTTTATATGTGTTTTGGAAAGATAGAAATAAAGTACCTGGGAATGTGTGTATTCATGGACATGACCACAGAAAAATACAGACCAAAAGAGCAAACATCTGAGGTCTCAAAGAAAGAGAAAAAAAGAGCAAGGTCCCGGCACAGAAAATACCTGAAAGGATTAGAGTGATGCTGCTGCTACAGTATGAGAACCAGCAGTGGTGAAAATGTGGACTTACTGAAAGCAGTCTTTCTGAGCGGAGACATTCTTCAGGTACTGCTTCAGAGCCTCGCAAAACTCCCCGAGCTTCTTCTGGGAAACCACCATCTCCTGACGAATCAGCAGCAGGGACTGTGGAGAGGGGAGCGTGTCTTACGGTTATTAAACAAAGGAACGAGGAAAAATTCACTTTAATGGGAGAAACCTCCTGCAAAACCAGGTTCAGGGTGGGCGGCCATCTGCCTCGACCGGTTGGGGTGAAGGGACAGAGCAGAGAGAATAGTCTTTAGGCCAAGCTGTAGGTTTTTGGTCCCCATTGCAATATTATGGGCTTGTTGGCCCAGATCTCATGTTGTGACCCTAACCTTCCTTTTCTTTCTAGTCTGGACAAAGATGTGGGATTAAAGCCTGGAGAATTACTTGAACTTATTTGTGCAAACCCAATTTGCAACAGGAGAAACCAAAGCACTGCCTCTGCAGAGGTTTTTATTAGATTAACAGCTATTTCCAGCTTTTTATGTGCCACCGTTACTGTAGCTCAATACAGTACAATTAAATATTCATCCACTATGACCTAGATAACTCCGACACTGTCTCACTGAGACTTCACAGGACACACAGATGCTCGTACACACACATCAGTGCCCACTTGCACAGCATTATGGCCACATTTTCCCTCGCACACAAACAGCAGGCTATTGGATTATCATGTCCTAGTTGTGTTGTGTATCTTTATAAGGAAACCAATCCTATGCCAATCACATTTTCTGTGAATTAATAATGCCCAGGGCTTACGAGCAGTTGATTTCTACAGTATTTGTTTAAAGAAATACATTCTTCCATCTAATCTTTTTAACTGATTTCCATGATCTATCCTTCCATCAAGCAGTGATTCTGCTTCCTCTCTCTCTCTTTACTCGTATTACTCTCGCCTATCCCTGTGCTGTTTTTCTGTTTTCGTCACTTTTACGTCCCCTAACCCTTTGAGCTTAACACAAACTCTTTCCACCTCCCTCATCCTTGTTCCTGTCGGTTTTTCTCTCCTTGTAGCCTCATTTTGTTTTCATTCTATTCTCAACTACAGATGAGATTAAATCCTCTCTATCGGTTTTGGAATCGCTGCTTCTCGATGCATCTCGATGCATCTCGAGCTATTTTGGATCCCTGCAGGTAACCCCAGAAGGCTGCTGTTCATCATCACTGTCTCCATCCTTAAACGCACGCAGTCTCCAAGTACTCGCTGCATTTACATCTTCTCGAGCGTCGTTCACCTCTGTTGCTGTTCATGACTGTTTACCGCTTGACTTATCTGCCGCCATTATCTTAAACTGCTGTCATGAGGCAACAACATTACTGCGACATTAAGACACATGAATAAACATCTGAGTCTTTTGTGCCGCTTGTGTGTGTGTGAGTGCAATTTATGGGGCAATCAGCGCACAGGCGTGTGTGACAGACTAGCGTGTCCAGCCCACAAAAGCACATCCTATTGGATCATTCGGGAACACTGCCCTGCCCAGCAGCCTGAGCTCGTTTTAATCACTACCACTCCATTAACCATGCTGCCTCCCTGCACAAATCACCACTATTACATCTGAGCCTCAGTGACCCTAAAGACATGATCAGGAAAACACTCACTACCCAGCATAAAAGCTGGACAGTCCTGTTCACACAAGTTCAGAAACTGCACACAAATCAAAAAGCAATCATCAACAGCAATTTAAAAATAATTGGTCTATTTGAATTAGTTCTGCTTAATGATCACTAGGCCATGTTGCACAAGTGCCACGCCACCTAGCCTCACAAATTTTATGTTACGTCATTCAAACAATTCAGCAAACATCAGGGTGTAGAAATTTGATGTGGTTAAAGTATCTGATGAAATCCCTAAATGTGAGGTGGTAGTGAATAGGCCTCCGAAACACATAAAGCGCCCTTTGAGCTCTTAACTCTCTTCCTGGAGAAGATACATATAAATACACGACATACTGCCTTTACTCTGCCGGTGTTCTGTTCATTGTGGTGTGTCAGCAGGATCATTTAGGTTTGATGGTGCTTTATCAGCATTCTCCAAACCTGCTTCTGCTGCCAACAAGAGCTTCCAAACATTTCAACTTCAACAAAACTAACCCAATGCACCATATTGACCAAGGCTCCCCAGCAGGCTCCAGGCCAAACCAGAGGTCGTAATTAGCGCCCTGTTATTGTTGTTATGTGACTTTAGCCAGATGCACTTACTTCATGTGGACGCTATGTGGTTTGGATCCATGCGTGGAAAACACTGGAGTGTTAACATTCACTCACATTTAAACGCGCCACTGTCTCTGTAACGAAACAACGCGCAGAATTTGTTATCTTTGTCTATCAAGGTGAGTAGGATGTACTAGATGTGTTAAGCATGGATGTGTCAGTGTGCGTACATCACAGTGGGGTGTGTTATTCCCCTGGGTATTTTCATATGGGAAAAGCAGAAGGATGTATATGTGTTGTGGAAGGACGGGGGGCTGTTGCCATGGGAACTGGGAAATACCAGTCAGCCACATTCAGGGCTTCATCTCTCACAAGTATTAATTCTCAGCGAGAGTTGCCCCGCTCTGTGTTCTCCTCTGGTCCTCGTTCCTCACTTCTCCTTATTGCCCCACTTTTTGACATATGAAAATGCACCTTTCAACCTTCTTATCCTTTTTTCTCTTTGCAACCATTTGTTGTCTGTTTTCAATTTCCTTGCCATTACAGCTCTTCTTCTCTCTCCATCCTTTCTCACCCCTCCTCCCTCACCTACTATCCCCTGCTGTCTCTCCTTGCTAAAACACAACAACACCTTTGTTAGCTTAGGGGAGATTTGCATATCTGTGCTTGGGCTGCAGGGATAGATGAATGACTATTGTATGGCAAACAGTGTTGCACATAGCCACAGTGGGAAAATAAAAATAAACAACAGCTGTTAACTTACACTACTGAAATTTCAGTCCTCCAGGACCATGTTGCTCTTTCTTTGATTTTATTACTGGAGGAACTTTAAGCTTTGGTTGCATAACTGAACAGATGAATGAGTTCAGATTCAGTTTGAAGTCAATGAACACTGTCATTCATGTGGCAACTACTGTCTGTTCCATAGTGTGGTTCTGGGTGTTTAAAGCAGCACTAAGCAGTTTTTGGCCACTAGGGGGCAAAACTGCACAAAAAGTAGCAGACGTCACAGCATTATTAATTTGGAATATTCAACCATTGTTCTCATCCAATCCAATGAATGAAAGTCTACATTTTACATCTTTCCTTAATGTGGCAAAAAACAATGTGTAGTTGTTTAAGTCTGTTGAGCCAGTTGTGAGATGAAACAGCGTTAGTGGGATGGGTGAGGCTGAGTCAGGAACATAACACTGAAACAACTGGCTGAAAGACGGTGAAACACACAAAGGACGTTGGAAACGGCAAAGCTGGTGCATTCTGAGGCGTTTAAATACTGGACTGTTCAAGTGTTGCCTGTGGCCTGTTGTGTTGTGAAGAGTAGAGTATTTTCAAGGCAATTGTTCACTCAACAATCCATTAAGTACAAGTATCTGAAAACCGAAACAAACATAATTTGACTCCTTCGAACCAAATGTTAACCCGTGGTTAATTTCTTTTCACTCTGTTGCGTTACCGTCTGGTAAACTTAGTGTTTTGAGTGAATTCCTGAGAGGCCACCATGTTGTAATCGCTCTAAAGAAGACAAACCTGAAATTGCAGCAGTCATTGATGTTCTCATAATGCAACACCAGCTGAAATACTTCCAAGGACAAATTCTTTTGTACTTCCACCACCTTCGCCGCATCGTCTTAAGTCTCTCGCTGACAATACTCACATTCTCTCTAAGGCTGTCGCTCTTTATCCCTGTGATTCTCTGTGTCTCTCTACACTCAGCTGTCTTTGAGCTGCACTGATGCAACCTGCTTGTGTAACTGTTCAGCAGGAGGATCACTGTTGTGTAAGGTTCTCAGTCTTGCTTCTCACCATCTGTGTTACGCTGATTGATGAGATGCTAAACTTAATGGGGTCTGTTACACTGCAATGTCTTCATTTACTGTATGACAGTACAGTACGACTGCATCATTCAATATATCAGGATGTCTTGTCTTTGTTGATGAATCCCTCCATTCATAAATACATTCATAACGCCTTATGGCTTCCCATCGAACTTCCAAACTATTCCTTTTGTTAATGTTTACACTTACTGATGAGGGATTTCTGTGGAATCTCTCTCACGGTTTCTCACGGCACATTCGCAACCAGTTCACACGAATATATCTGAGCGTGGTTAGTTAACTCATTCAGTATAGGCTTGTTATCGCAGGGGAGACTGACGTGATCTGAATTTTTATCGGATGCAAATGCCAAAACCAGGTGCTGGTATTATTCCAGGAGAGCTGAGGAGCAGTTTAGTGAAAGGAAAAAAAGTACAACTTTTACTGCAGATATACAGATGAACCCAAGGTGAAACACAATTTGGGCTCATATTGGGCTGATACTCCCAGGTGGCTGTGGAATACTGTGAAGAAATAATAACACAGCTTTCCTGCAACTAATGAAACGTTGAATCAATAAAACGCAATAAAAGCATCGTTGCCCAGTACTCAGCTATAGATATCTCTGAGTAACTCAGTTTGCTAACTTAATTTATGCTTATCATAACTAGCCCAGCCAAACCCATCAATATAAAACAGCACAGCCCATGAAATCCTAAAAATCACGTCCACATAATGTTATGTTTGCCAACCAACATAAAAACAGGAAACTCTTAGTAACTTTGGGACAGTTACCGACTAAATTAGTACCACATGTAGACAGGTGGCTGTTATGTCCCCAAGGAGTCTGAAGTACTGCAACGCTTATTAAATGAATAAGCTGCATGAATTGATGAATGAATTGATTTTAGATTATGTGTGGAATGAACATAACCCAATATCCACCTAATAAATATCCACCTAAATAAGGTTAATATACTTTCATAGCAAATTTGATCCAGTTTTACTTGATATGTTTTGACAAATTTCCCTAAAACTGTGTGAGAGTGCAGCCAGTGTATTTATAAAGACAGGGTCCATAAGATCACGTGACGTCAGCTCACACGTGGATGTCTGTCGCCGAGTCGTCACATCCAGTAGACTGAGCAATATATGAACAAACATGGGGGCGTGAAAACTTAATGAGGGGGGCGAATGGGATCCAGCTTCTAGTCAGCTAGTGTTGACATCATGGCAGCGTAGAAAAAGAAAACCGGTATGAAAATAAGAGGAGGCTCACTTCTAATGAGTGTGAAGCATGAATGAAACATCTGATATAATAAGTAATGTGCCTCATACATGTGGAAGCACCTCCTCTCGCACAAGGCAAACAATCAGTATGTCTTTCCTAAAGTGACGCTGGGAACAATATTACTATGATTTATTAGGATTAATTTAACTCAGTAAATACGAGTCTGAGCACGTAGTAAGTTAGAGAATTCACAAGCGACTCCATTACCTTTGTCCTGCACCACTCGTCCCCTCCTATTGTCCACCGCTCCTCAGTTATATCGACATTATGATTCATGTTCACTGAGCCCTATATGTGAGTGAAATGATGCTGTGCTGACTCCAATAGACTATTAAGCACTGCAACCAAAAAAAGCTGACACTGTACTTTGCGTTTGCATTTCAGGGCTTTAATCTGGAGGTTTTTCTTTCTCCTCTGGGTAATTCTCCTGTTTTCTTGTTTTGTTTCTTTTATTCCTTCTGTCCTTCTGTTGCTCTCACCAAAAATCCTACTATACTTTGAAAGATGTGAAGGGATTGTGCTGCATTACAATTGGTTGGTCATTGAAATATGAATCATAATGTGTGCTCTGACAAGCAAGATGTGGCTTCATTTGAAACAACAGCTTTAGTTAAACAGGTTTGGATTAAAACCTTTACCAAATAGTCTGGTAACGTAATAAAAGCCATAAAAGGGTCTTCATACACAATTCACCTGTATATACCGTATATATGTCTTTACAACATCTGTACTTTGAGCCAGATGCGCGTTTTCTCTTCACAGTGTCAAACAGGCCGTAACTTTGGCAGGTTACATGGAAGGAGGGAGGGGGAATAAGCAGAAGAGGAGCGAGAGAAGCAGCAGCAGTGTGGTTTTGGTCTGATTAATGTACTTGGGAGTAGTTATTGAATTACACAAGCAGAACCACACATCAGGGAATATTTCGAACAGTATGTGGTTTTGTGTGTATTCAGTGTAATAGTAAATTGAGCACTCAAAGAGAATCTTCTTATGACTATGTATTACAATAGCATTTTAACATCAGTAGAGTCATTTGGAGACGCCATCCTTCTAAAATATTAAATCTAAGTGTTAAAATAACTTCTAAAATGGTACAGTTGATACTGTGGATCCCTGGATCTTAGAATCGCAGAGTTGAACACAATACACGCAATAGTTGTACCATGAACGTACACACAGTCTTAAATATGATGGATAATGGTTTCATTTTGGAAAACTGAAGGAATAACATTGGATCAAACACCACACAGCTCAGAAAGGACGAAGCAGGCGACGTTGGTGTAGAACAGTGTGAGTGTGTGTGTGTGTGTGTGTGTGGTGATGGTGGAGTCGAAACCATCCTGTGGATTTTCACTTTAACTAAAGTTGATAGAAGGTGAGAATTAATAAACAATTAAGCTATTATATTTGCTAAACAACATGCAACGTTAGAATAGACACGTTTACAGGCGAAATGAAACTAACTGCTTGTTGTTTTGCTTTTATTTAACACCTTCACGTTCAGTTTCAGGACTTCCCTCCTCTCACCTGCAGCTCTGGACATTTGATTGTTTTTGGGTGGGTGAGGGGTCAACTCCATCTCAGATGCATTTATCAGCTTTAATAAGTCACTATCTGTGTCAAACACTGCCAGAGCTTCATCATCTGCAATATTCATTACCCTGTTGGACATTTAAACATCAGTGAATTCAGTAAAGAATAATTTGTCTTTGCTCTGCTTCTTTCCCTTCTTAGCTTTCCTATAACCTTCAGCTAAAGAAAGCAAAGCCTTGTCCCATTTAAACTCATGTTACAAAACTGTACGCAGTAAGTGACGCACTGCTGGGCTGGTATCTCTGTGAGAATCCTAGTGTGGCCATTATATATTACATTATTAGTATGTTATTATCATTTCTGGTATAAAAATTCATTTAATTCATAAAAAAATCCTTTGAAGAGAATGACTAGAATCATCTTACAGATAAAAGCATCATTTAGAGCTGGAATCAACATATGAAGCTCACTCAAGCGCCACACACTGTCTCTTGAAAAGAGACGAGAGCTACAATAAAGCAATATTTGAAGAAGCGGGAGGATGTGAATAGAGCCGACGAACGCAAGGAGCCTGCTCCAAACCAACATCTTTAGCCCTGACGTGCTCCTTTCCAAGCAGCTTAAATCAACCGCTCCACTGGAGCACATCTGCAGGTTTCAGGAAGCCATATCTAAGACCTCTAAGACCTTTTAATACTACACAGAACTGCAATTAAGATTAGTGTAAAACCCTAAATACAGACAATTAAATATAAAATAGCGAAACAGCCTGCTCAGACCTATTCAAGAGCACTTTTTCCAAAAGGTCTACGTTTTCCTGCAGCTGCAGCAAGTGAAGATCAGACCTGTGTGTGTGTTTTTAATAACTTTTAATGGAAAATGCAAAAAAGTGCTTGAGGTAGATGCGAACCACTGGTTAAGTTATTTTATACTACATGCGGCTGTCAAACTACACAATAATGTTTGCCAGCGTGTTCCTCTGACTCTGCACAAACTCGGGCTGCATTCAGACTTACTGTATATAACGCATTTGCATTAGGGATTGAATGCTCTCTGCTGAATGAAGTGTATGAAGAACTTTGTATGCGGCTGGCACGCGTTCGCTGTAAGGAGGGACCTATTTCACACTACATCTCATTCTGGTCTGAGTCAGCACTGGTGGCGGTGTCTGTGAATTATGGGTAATTCGAAGAGCGGGGCCGGCTGAACGAGCGCTCCTTTAGAGTGTGTGACCTGTTCATACAGTAATATCCATATTTATGGCCTCTGGGTTTATTTTTCACGAGGGTGATCACATCGGCCTGGATGTCCCTCCTGACCGTCCGTTTCATTCAGCCGCAGCTTATTATAGCATACGTTACCGTATATTTTAAAGGCATATAGCGAAGCTCGTATGCCTTCTCTGCTAACATCATTTCTTTCCTAAGCCCAGTCTTTTAGCTCTATTGTCTGTTTTTGTGGATCCCAGGCCTCAGACTTATAACAATATGTAACAATATCCACAGACTTATTCTTAAACAACAACTTGTTACCAGTTCATACACACTGAAGGTGTGTATAAATGGTTTCTTCTGCTAATGAATGTGGAGTCTCATCTTTACTCGTAAGTGTTAGGAAAAGAAATTGTACCAGTGCCTGAAGTGCTCTAGATGTTAATGCAACATTAAACCCTACTTGGTTATAATTTATAAAGTTTATCAAGCTTTACTTTAATTACGGTTTCTATCTTGAAAATGAAAATGACAAAAAGTTAGTTCAGTAAAAAGGTATTAATGTGTTTTTATCAATTTTCAAAATATAAAACAAGCCAAGACGCATGTATATGAACCGAATAAACATATGAAGTTACTGTAGTGTTCACAGGTAAACAATGCAAGTCTGGTGGTTAGGTTTCTTTAAATTATGATAGAGTTACAATCTTTTGGGTGAAATACGTAGAAGTAAACTCTACTGTAATAGAGTTACTCCAACGTGCAGCCTCACACACTGACCATACAAAGAAAAACATATTAGTAGGCTATTTTCTTGAAAATTCGAGCCCTAAAGGCAAACATGAATTTGGAGGCTGCAGCTCTGCAGGATAGTAAATAGCTGAGCACTGGTGAGGGTTTATGCTCTGTGCTGAGTGCCTGCTAGTTAATTATGTGTTTCATTTAGATAAACAGGGCTGAGCAGAGACGCCGTGTGCACGGACAAAGAGAGGGGAGGGAAGAGTGATACATTTATACTGGTGAGATTTAAAAAAAAGAACTGACACCCAACGCCATAAAAACATCATATCTTAGAAACAGACGTTTTCTCCTCTCTTCCCTATTTGTCTCTTTTTATTGCTTTGTAATCTGCCTTCTACTGTACCTCTCAGCGTCTGTTTTATTACTTCTCTGTGTAAGTCCAAAGGATCAAACCCTGAAGAATCTGATTCACCCACTTCAAGTGATTCACATTGTGAGCCAGCCACTCAGAAGTGTCCACTCCAATTACATGCACATGTACACGCTAATTCCTACGGTATAGCATGTGTTTCTCATTCATGATGTTGTTCTGACGCCCTGTGTGGTGATAGGACTCATGGGAAGATTCCTCTGAATGACTATTGACAGCAAAGAGACAAGAGGGTAATCATGTTTGAATCCTCCTGGTCTGCAGTGGAGGGTCAGGAGGCTCCAGGAATTGAGTCAGCTGTGAGAAACAGGATGAAATTATGTAAAGGTCAAGAGGAGCATGACCCTCTTGAATGGAATCTGTGTTTAGAAGCAGGAGAGAGTTCGCCAGTTGGCCGCAGATAAAAGGATGCAGGACCAGTAGATATGACTTCAGCTGGTTTTTTATGTTTGTGTTGTTGTGCTTGCCTTGCTGACCACTAGCTACATTAGTTACGTAAGTTTATATGAGCAACATATTCTCACGGGTTCAGATCTCATTAGTATGTTGCGGTTCTAAGTAGTATTGGGTGTGTGACAGAGCGGTCAAAGAAAACCTTAGGGTTAACACAGTTGTGCCCAAAAGCCTAATACAGCTTCCTCTAAAACATGCACAGCTCTTACACCGTGTGTGGCCATGGGATAAATGATAAAATATACCATTTACGTTTAAGTTGTAAACATATGTTAACACGTTAGTAAACAAAACTGCTACAAAACACACCACGGATGGATTAAGTGATGAAAAAAAGACTAAAACTATTAAAACCAAACAAAACAAATAAAACCGAGCCCGTTATGGAAAGTTACATTAAGTACAACATAATTAAAAGTACATTAAAAACCGACCACACAGAGGGTGCAAGCAATGAAACAGCAATCAGTGGCGACGGAATGAGCTCAAGCCAGAACAGCAATGGAGGGAGGGGAACTGGGTTGGACTGGACCCGAGTGCAATGAGATGGATGAAGGTGCAGCAGAGCCCCACATGTCACAAAACCACGTGCACAAGAAAGGACTCAAAGGAGGAGGAGGAGCTCCACCCCACCACAAGCGAAAGTAAACACATTTATCACTCAATGGAACCTGCCTATCGTTAGCATGGAAAGGACGAAGCCAATAACAGCTGGAGCTTGTGAAAACCATTCATGCTTATGTAAAGGTGAATTCCCCTGGATCGGGCTTTGCCGTGCTGTGGCCGTGCCGCCGCTTATCGTGGTGGAGGGGAATGAGTGTCCCAGTGCTTGTGACCTCAAGTGGCCAAAGGTCACGTGAAAAGGTAACAAAATACACATTAAGTCGGTTGAAATGTGGGGTCAGAGAAGCCTTGACTATGCAAAGCAATAAAACCCCAATAGAGGTGGACGACTCCGGGACAAGGACAGTCTGTGAAGTGGCTGGAACGAGGTCGTTTCTTGGGGTAGTGTTGCTGGGGCGTTCCGGCCTTTAAGGGACCATTTGATTTTGATTCACATTTTATCTACACACAGGTATATTCAACAGGATGAACAGACTGTGTGCAAGTGTGTGAAGAGCACAAGGAAATATGACACATCTAGTTTCAGCTCATTTACTGATAAGGCTCAGTGTTTTAGGAAGTATTTCTGCATCTAAGCAGCAACTGTAGATTTTTATCCTGTTTAGTAAAGCAGCCCAGCAAACCACGAACAAACTGTGGAAATGAAGGTGTTGGCCAGTAGCTACTTCTTTATTGCTTTGAAGTGTTTTAAGGATTTTTTCCTTTTACTACTGTTTTTAGAGTAATTAACTTTATAAGTTCGTTTTCACCAATTTGTAAGGTTGAGTTCTTATTACTGAGCCTCTGAGTGCAGCTCTCGGGTTTTTCTTTAAAAGCATCTTGAAGCGTCACCCTCTTGATGCATGTGAACAATATCTCATAATAATCTTCCTGTGTCTGTGCCCATGACAACTAGAAAATGTAGTCAGAGCTGCTTCCTGCTAGTGGGAAGCTGTAAATGGCTATACCGCTGTGGGTAAAAGCACAAGATGATGATTACGCAGGTCTTCTGCAGACGGAAGAGCTGCTCTTTATTTGAACAGAGCAGAAAGTGGTTCGTAGCAGTAAATACAGGGATGAATGTGGTGATTGTAACCAGTTGTTTGACATTTCGCCACAGTTGTGCCATTTCTAATTTACTTTGGCCGTTCGCACACTCAGGTTCCCAGCTGTCTTTGCATCCGTTACCAGCTGCAGTCACTCTGCTAATTATCTTCTGCCACACACTCACAAACACACTCACACCTGCCTCAGATTGTAATTGAGCATAAAGCCAACAATTCTGGCTCCACTCTGGAGCTTTGTTCTGTGAACTAGTGAAGAATTATTATCTTATTTATTTCTTTTCAATGTAAAACACTTTTGTTTCTTTAACGTCATCATTTGTGAGTTGCTGGTCTAGTTTCCTCTGCATTTCTAGCTTTGTTGCAATGTTATAATGTGCACAAATCTCCATCTTTGCATATAAAAACCATTAAATTAATTTTATGTTGATCTTTAGTTTAGTCTGTCTTGTGGTATTTATTTCAATGAACTTCCTTGATTCTTCAGTTATAATTTCCTGCCTCTCTTCCTCAGTTCTTCTCATTCAGTAAGATTATCCTACAGTAGATGATCCGTTTACAAAGTGGATGAAAGGAATAGATATTAACCTCTTGTTCATAAAGTACTGATGGGTGACATCAACTATGTCTGTTCCTATGATGTCAATGACCTGTTATTGTGCCTGTTCGTATGCTAAAATATGTAAATGTACAGGACTGTGCAAAAGTTTTAGGCAGGTGTGAAATAATGCTGTAAACAAAGAAAGCTTTCAGAAATATAAATAATGATTGTTTATTTTTGTCAATTTTGGCAAAGCGAGCGAACAAAAGAAAAATCTAAATCAAATTAATCTTTGGTTACTACGTCAGTACTGTCAGTACTGGAAGTGATGCTGGGCCCCACAGAGCCCTGATCTCAGCATCATGTGTGTCTGGGATGATGAAGAGACAGAAGGATGTAGAAACTGACTAGATCTGTGGTTAGTTCTCTAGATGTTGCTGTTTGAAGGCAAAGGGTGGTCACAGCAAATATTGATGTGGTTTAGATTTTGATCGTTTATGAAAATAAACGTTTAACACTTCCATTTCTGAAAGCTTCCTTTGTTTACAGCATTTTTTCACACCTGCCCAAACTTACAGTACACTGTGCCATTTTTTCTGAGGATATTTAGCATCTATAAACTACAACTACTGAGAAAATGTTCTGAAGGATGGCATCCACAAGGCAGGTACTGAGACCTGGTTTATTTTGGACTTGTAGTGTTCACCCAGGTTCATTTTAATAGCGACTCGTGTCAGCTCTGTTAACGCTCAACCCAAGGTCCTGCTACAGTGGTGTCTTGCCATCTGATGTGGAGTTCTCCATTTATTGTCTACTTACTGCGCTGGTGGTGCCATCTGTGTCTGTTAGCCTCTGGTGCAGATCAAACCAGACCGTCTGCAAGGAGAAGCACAACAACAACAACAACAGCAGCAACGTGTCAATAAACAAGAGCAGCAACAGGAACTACCACAACAGCAGCTTGAAGCAGGCGTTAGTCACTAGCAACGACAGGTGTGAGTGGACATGCCAAGAGCAGAAACAGATGAGAACACAGAAGATGAAGTTCAGCGGGGGAGAAGTGAAGAGCAGGGTCTGAGGGGAGGGGGGTGCATGCAAATAAGACATTCACAAAAGAAAAGAAAAGAAAAGAAAAGAAAAGAAAAGAAAAGAACAGCATCAGGATGTAGAAGCCACATATAGTGGGAAGTAACTAATTAAAGGACATTTTTATAACAAGCCACCCCCTTAGTTACTGTTACTATGTCTGTCAAGTTTGCACATATGCAGTTTCATAACGGGCCAGAAATATCTATGGATTTTGGATTTCACAGAGATATAAACATTGAGAAACCTCTCATTCTTAGCCAACACCCGTGGAGACCCATCACTCATCAGACAGTTCAACCATGCTGGAGTCAATCCCAGCTGCCATTTGGGCAGACGGGTCACCAGTCAGTCAGCAGCCCCATAGGCCATAAGCAGAGAGAACCCACACGAACACAATGACGAACCAATTCCCGAACCCAGGTCCTAGCTGTGAGGCAACAGTGCTAACGACTACACAAATCTATAATATATATATACACACACACACATCCTATATATGTAGTGTCATACAATGAAAACAGACAATGCCAATGTCCAATATAACGTAAGTTAATGTTTTATGACCGAAGGGACAGAAAGTTATCACTGTGTAATGAGGAAACATGTCTTGGTCTTTTTAGTCACAGCTGTGTCAGTTATTCAACCTTAAGTTTTACGTTTGTTCTGAGAGAGCCTTCTAAACCTATGGGGTTTCATTCGTACTCATTTCTTTGTAAGACGTCTTATTGTAACGCTTCTTAAAAAGTAAGACTGACTGATTAGAATGGATTTACAGCGTCGATCTGTTTAATTTGTGAA
Source organism: Macropodus opercularis (assembly GCA_030770545.1). Classification (NCBI taxonomy): domain Eukaryota; kingdom Metazoa; phylum Chordata; class Actinopteri; order Anabantiformes; family Osphronemidae; genus Macropodus; species Macropodus opercularis. The sequence continues at coordinate 2,634,902 of CM061094.1, read as the reverse complement.
CAGAAAGGAGAAGGGTAAACTTGGGACAAGCTGGCTGTGTGGACTTCGTCTCTCTGCTGTGCGTGTAGGTTTTCTTTGGGTTTCATCCGGGTTTGATTGGGTTCAGGTTTACGTGACCGTAAACTACAGCCCCTGTGGGTCATTTAGGGAAAATACAAAACCACGAGGAGCACGTTGTAGTCCCAAAAGTAATGATACAGTATTATAAATAAATAAAAAAAGCTGTTTACATTTAAAGTAGGTGGCGCAGACATTGATCTCCAGCTCTCATGGCCAGTTAGAGTGAGTTATGTAAACCTAGTCTGATAAATTATAGTCAGCGATGCAGGTTTCTGTCACCAAGGTGACTGAAGAGCATCACTGTAGCTGCTGTGAGGGTAACAGGGTAACTTTTACCAGATGTAGCAGGGAAAGTGAAGGCAATGGGTTCTGGCTCAGTGGACAGGTCACACACACACACACACACACACACACACACACACACACACACACACACACACACACACACACACACACACACACCCACACACACACACACACACAGAGTAAAAAACTGGAAACATATTGAGTTGTGAGATGTGTTCTGTGTGATTTGGAGTTCCGCACATAAATTATTCCTGAGGTGGATTCACTCACGCTATGCTCTTTGCTGCACAGCATGCAGTGAATATTTTACACCAAGTTTTTCTACTTAATCTGCATTTTTAGTGAACTGGCAGCATCTAAAACTAATTTCATGCAGCACCTTTTATGAATATTACAATTAAAGGCAGACGGTGCCCCGTGGTTAGCGGGAGTTTATGAGTTGTCTTCCTGTGTCGGGTTAGTCAGATTTCCTCAGTCAGTCCAAAGACATGTTTTGGCTACTGGGTGATTCTAAATTACCCACAGTCCTTTATGGTTGTCTGTCTACGTGATGGACTGGAGGCCTGCCCAGGGTGAACTCCACCTCAGGCCAGTGACAGCTGGGATTGAATCCAGAATAATAGACTGAGGTGGGTAAACGTATCAGTTGCTCCCTTATCTGTCAGATCAGACATCTCATATCATAACTGTCCAGCCAGAATTATGCCTGTGCCCACTGGATTTAATTCAATCTTCATCTGACTTATAGCTTCATTCGTCCCATTGCAGTGCTTCACTATTTTAACAAGCTTCTGTAACTTCATCAGTTTTCTCTTTGGTCTTGGTTAAGTCTTTTTTCTTACTGACAGCACTTCATATGCAATTAAACCTCTCCAGCTGATCCTGAATGCAGCAGAACAACCTATTTGCCAAAAAGGACACTTTCAACCTCCATCAGCTGTCTGCGACACCGTCCCTTGCCCACAGCGTCTCGTTTACAGCTGATCTCACTGCAAATATTTTAAAGACGTCTTACAGTATGCACACAGAATCCTACCAGTCCATCCTCTGCTGCTTTGTTTAACAAGCTGCTAAACCCCACAGGAGACCCTGCTAAAAGTATTAGTAACGTTTTCTAATGTGTTCTAATGTTCTCCATTGGACGGTTTGGTTTAATCTGGGTTCAATTTACTCGAATCTTAAACATCTTTATAATATTAAACTCAGTGGTGAAGCTTGGTTTATCTTGACCTTGCCTGGTGATTATGACTTTGTCAGCTTCTTTTCTTTTCTTTCCATCTTTCAGTCTGGTACACAAAGATACCAGCACAATGTATTTCTCTCCATTTAAATTGAGTATTACTTTGATACAATCTAATGATGTAGGCTATTTTCACGTACACTGTATAGTCAAAACTTAAAAACACCCATATGTGAAGTTTATTAATCTTTTAGCTATTCTTGAATATGTCCTTCATTCTGATTAAGGTGATAATGTCTCCATAATTTATTCCAGATCTATATGAATGCTCCTGGGTTCTGAGGCCTCTGAGAAGCATGGTTAACGCTGTACATTTTTTAATTAGACACAATGTTACTTTCTGCAGCCAAAGTGGGAGAGAGGCCCTCTCAGGACTAGTCAAATTGGATTTCCTGAATTGAATCGGGTGGGCATTGGGTGGGAACTGTGGAAAACACTACTTTCCACTCACACTAAAAAGCAAAGAGAGGCTTTGCTGTATCGGTATCATCCTACACAGATTTGCAGATAAAAACAAGACCTCAGATTCAGAAACTGAGTTTTTTGTTGTGTGCAGCACTCAGAGAGGTAGCTGATGAACAAACTCCCAAAGGGGGGCGAGGAGGAAGACAGTGACGAAGTCAGTGGATTTGAAGGTAACAGGATTTTCCTGATGCTAACACAGGGCACTATTTTCATCTCACCAGCCACATCTCTCAGTGTGTAGCAGTCTTATATTTCATTCCGTAACCAGTTCCTGATTCACTGCACACACTGTAATAATGCCATTTCCTCTTCCAGACTCTCTCCAGCAGGTAATACGAGGCCAAACAAAGAGACAAAGTCACATTTAATAAAGTCCTCCAACAGATTACTGAGGTTGTTTGGAAATGTAATTTAAAATGTCTGATTCTGCAGCTTGTTATTCTGAAAACATCCTTCCAAGATCCGGTGCTATTATGTGGAAAAACCTCTTTGACCCATGGGGAAACTTAGATGAAAATAAAATAACTCAATCAACTAATTACAAAATCATTATTAGATATCATTTTAAGGTTGGAATGAGAAATTAACTACATTTTACATTCTTTGAAGCCCTGAAATGATCAATCTGGAGGACAATTCAACCCATTCATTCATCTTCTACCGCTTCCTCCCCGTAGGGAGTCTATCCCAGCTGTCTATAGGCCTGGACAGGTCACCATTCTGTCGCAGGGCCACACATATAGACACACAATCACACACTCACACCTACGGGCAATTTAGACTTTCCAATTAGCCTAACTGCATGTCTTTGGACTGTGGGAGGAAGCCGGAGATCCCAGAGAAAACCCACGCAGACGAACCCGGGACTTGTGGTAACCACCACACCACCATGCCGCCCTGGAATTGAACCCATTTTCCTGTAAAATTCAAACAATGCCAAAGATGTGGACGAGCTATTTTGAAATCACTCTCTAGTATCTGTAAGGTTCAATAATGAAGGCATCGAGTTTTATTTAATCTGTGAACACGAAGTAATGTCAACACCACAGGTTTTACAAACGGCACTGTGCTACATTAACAGTGACCCTCTGAAATTCAACCTCCTCCTTATGTTGGCAAACAAGCAAACGTTCCAGAAAAGTCTTCTTCATGACACAACAACATCTCAAGAGGTCCATAACTAACTAACCTAGCAAAAACATGTGGTCTTGTACATGGTATCACTTTAATTAACTGTGTTTCAGTTAATTACTAGCTACTCTCATACGGATAAAATCAGTATTAAATCATCCGTAAACAATTTTCATGTCCCAACGAATCAAACTTGGAACTTGGTGATGAAGACGTCCTTGCAGTCAATCAGTGGAAATAAACCCTGAAGCCCGTCAAGCACATTTCAGTCTTCTACTAAAACTTAACTGAGGGAAGTTCTACTTAAACATACAGGTTTATTAATTAGCATCAAAGTTCAAAGTCTTAAAGTAAATAGAAATCAGATTTCTAGGCGTAACACTGCAGCACAATGGACCTCATGAGAAAATGCACCGAAGTGTCCTAAATAGTGATTTAAAGAACTCACTGATTTCCAGATTTGTTCAGAGGTGTGTTGCACATGGTTCATTTTTGGTTTGGCTCATAACCCACCAATTTTTCCGTTAAGTAGAAATAGGTCTGGGCTCTTAAGGGTTAAAATACTTTTTTAGTTTATTCAATCCATATCAGACATAAAGTGCTGGTTTCTACTTTTTCACTCTCACTTGGCATATTTGTGTACTGTACCCACAAATGAAACGGGGCACAGTTCTATGATCACTTCAGGGGCAGTAAATATGCTATTGATTACATCTGGTGGAGTTGCAGCTCCCAGCCTAAAAGTAGCTAAGAGACTGATGAAGCTGATGTGAAACCTTTCAACGAACAAACCTCACTGACTAGAATAAGGTTGTTGAAAATGCATGAGGCCCGTTGTGTTATTCTTAGCTCTCTCTGCTGTATTCTCAGCCAAGTTTGCCGGGACCCCATTAGCCTTAACCTGTTCAGTACGGGCGACAGTAAGACGCAGGGAAAAACGCCCAGGAACAAGAGAGACTAAAGGACCGGAGGGGTGCAGGAAGCTGCGTAGGGAAAGGAAGGAGGAGGAAGAGATGCATCTGGGGTCATGGAGCTGTGTGGAGAAATACACACTGTCCAGCTTTTCTTGAAGTGTCTTCTGTGTCTCTCTGCATCAGAAGCACCCCTCCACCCTTTCCTCTGCATTACGAAGATCAGTAGCTTCAGGTCACCCATTCTTCACCTCTATCACCCCCTTTATTCATGTGCCGATGGAAGTTCTAAAGGCCAAATCGAGCCAACAGCTTCTGAGAATCTTGTTGCTACAGTATATCAATGTTCATCTGAGTGTATGAGTATGAGGCTCACTGACACGCACATTGAGAAATTAATAGTGATTTTAAAAACCAACTGTAATGGTAAGCAGACCATACTCAAACAGATTAAATATATATTATATGCAGTTATTGTGTTTATGGTAAGGAAGAAATATGTCAACAACTAGAATTTTTGGACAACAGGGGAGATAAATGGCAAACAAAATATGTGTTACATATTTAACATTAAGTAATAATGAATATTTCTTTCACTTGGAATTGAGTAATTGCACTACTATAGGTACAGTAGAGATCATAATTACAGTAAACGCTAAAGCACGATCAAGTCAATCCTTCGTCTTCCTGGTGACCAAAACATTTCCAGTTCTTACCTTATTCTCCAGCCGTCCAATTAGTTCAGCCAGGCGGTTGATCTGAGCTTCCAGACCTTCTTTCCTCACCTCCACTGCACCTGCAACACACATTCACACACAGCCTTGAAAATGGAGTGAAAGTAATATGAATACATATTAACCGATGCGGCTGTCACATATATATTGAAATGAAATTTCCCAAGTGCAGATTGTCATATAGATCACTCTGTACCCAGGCTGTGAGGTTTTCATTTTAACGCATGTTCTTATTTATTACTTGTTTTCATTGTTGCTGCTTCATCCAAAATGGCAGAAAACTGCAATAAAGTACAGTATGTATAATAAAATGATACCAGACAACCACTTTTGTTTCAGCTCTTTAAATGTGTTTGTTTTCATCATGTATGGTTCATATAAAGTGGAAGTCCCTGATAAATTAAAGCTAATTATATCTGTTTTTAAGACAGAACTGGGCAGTAAAGAAGTGGACGAATAAGACTTTAATTGACTCTTATTCCAAAATAATTCTCAGCTATATAACTACACAGAGCTCTTCCTAATTAGCTTGGGTCATGAAGCACTAAATGTTTCATGCGCGTGTGTGTTGGTATAGCTACCACATGCCGACTACAACACTGTTTCCTTCTCATTCACCCCACTCTTAAGAGAGCGTCTCCTTTCACCTGCATTTCTCTCTCCTCTCTGCTTCATCCTCTTTCCATCCCCTGATGACCCCTGCACAGCTAATTGGCGAGTTGGCTGCATGCTCTTCATTAAAAGCTTTAACAGCCAGTCAATTAGAAGCTACCTCCCTCCACACCAAACACACACACACACACAAACTCACAGTGTTTCCATGGAGACAAATAAAAGCCCAGTGGTCATTTAAAAGAACTACAGAAAATAGATGTCAGAGTCACCCAGACAATTATGGAAGTGAGGGAGGAAATACATTCTTCAAATCCAGCAACTTTCTCCTGTTGTTCTCTATTTGCTAAATGAACTTTCCTTTCTGAGTCTGTTATGTTATTCCCTGTTCCAATATGTTGATATGACGTCTGTCGTATTCCTGCGACGTCTAATGTGAGGTCATCCTACAGCATCTTTGCTCCGTGTGGGTCACTCCACATTGTGCAGGTTACGTTTACAGCTAAAGGAGGAGGTTTGAGGTTATTGCTACTGAACGTGTGGCTGGGAGTGTGAAGGCTCACGTGTGTTTGTGTTTTATCCGGCTAGATTCAGTGTGTTCCTAATAAAAACTCTTTGATAAAGCGATGCAGCGCACAGCAACAGTACTACAACAACAACTCAACTCAACTCAAAGGGCTGCAGAATATTTTCTGCTTTCTCATCCTCGTTCTTTGTTTCTGACTCCATTCATCTCCCACTCACTGCTTTATTGTTCCAGTTTGTTGTTCCTGCTCCTGTTGCTCTGCCCATCTTTCCTCATGAATTCCCAGAAAGCCCATGTCTTACTCCTTTTGCTTAAATGAAAAGGTGACTTCATATCTATGCATACAGCCATAAGCTGAGAAGCGCATTGAGGGTAAAAATAATAAAGAAGCGATTCAAGAGTACTGCAGGAATAATTCATACACAAGACAGGAAGCTGCAGAGGAGAGGGGAGGGAGAGATGGAGAGAATATGGATGCCATTAATCAACTAACTTGTCCCGACTCAAGACAAAGCACAGCTGACATGAAGGTCCTCAGCTGTCACAGCTGCTTTACAGCAAGTCCAGAGGAGAGGACGGAGGTGGGGAATAAATAGGAGATTAAGTTGAAATGGTACGAGACTGACAAAAGCACCTAATGCTACATTTGCATTTCTTTGTAATCAGCCAGCAGAAGTCAAATACCTGCTCTGATAACCCAAACCAGTTTACAAGCTTCCACTAAAGGCTGAGTTACTGACTTTTAGAGCGTGAACAGCGTTAGGACTTGAAACACAGCAGTGCACAACAAAACAAAACAAAATATAATAATGTTTCATCATAAAACATTTTTTTAATTTAGTAATCCGTGCATATTGCTTTGTTGGTTTTCCCCCTGTGGCACTTATCAAGCTCTGTATGAAGTAATTCCTGAATTTGATGTATTTATAGTTTAGAGATAGATAGTAATGCCAGCATTCATCTGCCTGAGAGAAGCAGAGCCCAGGAGTTTGTTCCATTATACCCGAACACAGAGGCTGAACAATGACCAGAAACAGTTCAGTGTGAATTCCCAGAGCAGCTGTGAAATGCTGCAATCAAGCCGAGCTTTACTCTCCAGCCACTGCTACTGTCTAGCAGTTCTGCCTGTGAGTAGCTGTTAATGTGACAGGAACTTGTACTAGACCCAGTGACATTCACAGGACTCACCGAATGGTCTAATATGAGCGAATTTCTAAACCTCACTCAAACAATATTCATAATCCACTGTTAATAACTACAAATGCAGCTCAGCAGCCTTTTCCAAAGCACTCTAATCTCCAGTATATCCCAAGATAAACTCCTCTGACAGGTGACAGATGTTTGGACCCTGGAAGGAGGGAGAACTAAAAATCCTGTCAGTCTGAGCTGTCAGTCTTGTACAAGTTTTCCAAGATAAATCGATTTCCCTTCTATGCCGCGCTAGAACTGGAGCGCTTAGAAACTTTCTGACTTGCTAAGGATGAGACCAGGGCATATCACCGGCACAAAACTTTTGAATGTCATCTGTGTAACAGCTGCCACTCAGACGCCCGAGAGAAGAAAAAAAGGGGATCAAGAAAAGTTGGTGCTAACAACAAATCCATCAGGATTCAACAAAGGACTTGAAGGTTGATTCTCAGGTCTCAGCAGTTGTGTGTGTGTGTGTGTGTGTGTGTGTGTGTGTGTGTGTGTGTGTGTGTGTGTGTGTGTGTGTGTGTGTGAAAGGTATCACATGTCAGTATACAGTCATCATGGTTCAACAAGGTCATGAGAAGAAGCAAAGCTTTGGTGTGTTGATAAATCTTCAGATTATGTATATGTGATGAAAAGTCTGTCTTTTATCATTTATTTTTTTTAAACTGGAAGAAATGTAATATGCACTTCAAACACACAAAACTGTGATGAAATTCCACAAAGACGTTGCTTTTAGTCCAATCTTCAATGTCATGCCTTAGAATATTCAGAGGGTTTGTGCAGCGCTTTGGTTTATTGGACCTGTACTGCTTTTAGATTTAGTGTCTGCTTGGTATGTCGTGACATTTGGCAGATGATCTCAATACAGAAGCTTAGACCATTCAGGCTGTCTGCCTCAGTGTTTTACACAGTCTTATGTATTATTCACCACAGGCTATTTTATTAGCCAGCAGCACGTTTATTGGACCACTGTGTCACTGTCAGCGCAGCAGGATGTATCTGGTCTGTATTGCCTTGATCAACACGTGTGTTCTGGGGTTAAAGGTCAATTATTTAGTGGAAATACGTCTTCCAAAATGAAAATATTTCTGGTTCTACACTTGCAGGACAGGTTCATCTATAAGGCGGAAGAGTGGTGTTAGTGGTTAGCGTTGCCTCGTGTTCGGATTTTCAGATGAAGTGTTTCTCACAGTAAAGTTTAGGAAAACCACCATTTGACGGTAACTTAATAAACGCAGTGCTTAATTTGTTACTCCTTAATGTGACTTTGTCAGGTTTGAGACGTCATTATTCACTTTTGCGTCTGTTTGCATTTGCAGCACTGTTTCTTTTCGCTTTTGTATGATTTTATGTCCCTCGGGGCCCACGGAGCGTTGGAAAGGACTCAAAATAAGAGAGACTGCTCCTGTCACGTATCAGGTAGGAGGATGTACTTTCAGAAGTACAGGATGAAGAGTAAACCGTTATTTGTCAGCGCGCTGTCAGAGTGACAAGGCTGGAATAAAAGCTCATCACTGTAATGTGACAGCGGCACCAAACTCACTACATCTGTATGTGTGCGTGTGTCACCTCAGGGAAGCACTAATGTTTATCACAGTGTAGCAAACTGCATCAAAAAGACCATATAGTAAATCAAATAATGTGCTCAAGCAAGAAAATGTTATAGTTTTAACCTAAGTTTTAAATTCATAAAATGCTTCAAGCCACTGGCCTGAATATTTGTGAATAAACAGGAAGTTACAGTTTCATATGTCACAAGAGCCAAAATCAATGTCTCCTCTAGTGACCACTCAGTGAATCAACAGCAGCTCTATTGTACGTCAGGCTTTATGCCGCAGCCCTCAGTCAGATGTGACCTTTATAATAGTACATTTTACATGTGGGTGTTGATATCTCACTTCATCACACAGCAACATAGTCAACAGTTTGTATGTTTGAACCATTTTTATAAAATTTTACACGAGCAGTCTCTGCTGTGTTTGGTAAGAATTAGTGTATCATGTGGTTAATCTTCTGTTAAATAATATATTTATAGTAAATACAGTACAATTCATTCATTGTTGAAAACTATGAGAATGATGTTACTGTAACGTTCTATAAAGCCTCACAGTGATGAAGCTCTCAGCTGTCCACTACAAGTGCCAAACAGTGACACTAGCATTGTGTAGCACTGGTGTGAGTTTGTCCTGGGATTCCAGGACCCAAGAAATCAAGGATCCTGGACTGTGTCTTGTGGCACCTGAAGCAGGACAGCGAGGATGGCAGTTAAGCTGAAGGAGTCAAGTGAGGGTTTGACAAGAGGTCGAAAGGACTCCGGGATGAACCTTTATAAGCCTCTGTGATGTGTGAGGTTGGTGCCACTGAGGACGCTGGGGCATGTTTTCCTCTCTGCTGGACAATTCGAGACTTTTCCACCCCACAGGGACCGTTCCTCAGACATAGCTGGGCCACCGGCATTGAGCGCACTCACCCTGGCTCCCGGGCTGGTTGTTATGGTAGCAGCAATTTATCTCCATGGATACCTGGGTGTCCACTCAGAAATGGATGTAATCACTGATTCATCCTGCAGGACCAGCATGTCCTCACCGTGCGGTTCACAGAGTGCCGGCCAGTTCGCAGCCGCAAAGCATCTCAATAGAGTAACTTTGGCAACGTTTGTAGTTTGTTTCTTTTACCTGTCCACAGGTGAGAGGGTCTCCAGAGATAATCAAGGCGTCTGGGTGTCTGGAGTCTGGGATTGACCAAGTGTAGGGCGTCACATGCAGCAGGAGCATTAGAGAATGGATTAATATCTATTAATATAGTGTTTGAAAACTCTCTGGGCAAATGTTATGAACGAAGCCTCACAGGCAGCAAATCAATATTAGGGCTACAAACGCACTCTTCCACGGTAACATGATCAGCGTGGCAGCACGTGCTGGTAGGAAATATGGCAACTTTCCCTCCTTTCCTGTTACTCTCAAGTTCGCACACACACACACGCACAGTTCACACAGTGCTCTAAGGTTATTATGTTTTCTTTAAAAGCTGCTTTTAGTAACTCGCCATTGTTACTGGCATCCCAATGCATTCTGGGCATTGGCATGAAGAGGTTGCACTGAGCATAGCATCTATTTTCGCCCTCGCTCGCCTCCTGGACCCTCCGATCGTCACGTTTTTAAAGCAAATGCCTTCAGTCCCTTCTTTTCTGCTAATTTTGTTGTTTGATGACTTTGATGACAGCAACCAAGATTGGTACAGCCGTTTCTAACCCATTACCCAGAATGCACTGCGATGCATATACGGGAAAGAAATCGTTTACAAGACTAAGATCAGCTGCAACAGACCGCTTGGCTCACACCTGCGCACTCTGTGAAGCCAGTGTTGCAATGAAGTGATGCCATATCTCTACAACCTTTAAAGTGCCGGTTGTTAAGCGAGTCATTTGTTCCAGTGGGCGTCAAGGCGAACAAGTGCATCAAACTAAGGAGAGGAAGGAAAGAGAGGACAGAGAAAACAGCTGAAGATAGAAAGGATGAAAGGTCTGCACATTCTTAATGAACAACATGAATAACACGGTTGAATCAATTTGTGTGTTTTAGCTGCCACACGCACACAAAACAGCACTACATTGCAGATTTTTCGAGTGTTAAGTGCTGACTGGGCACCTACTTACTGGTTTGATTACCACTTTAAGAGATGCTTTATCTTTGCCTTCTCAGTCACTCCTCCATCTGTCCTCTCTCTTCCCGCCTCCCCCGCTCCCCTTCCTCTCCAAGCGTCTCAGCTCACTAAACCTAGTTGCTTCATTCCCCCCCCCCCCCCCCCCCCCCCCGTTTATCTGCGCTGCCCCGTTTGCTGCATCAGACCTGTGCAGGCGGCTGATTGAGGGGTCTCATAATAACTCACAGAAGAGTGTGTGTATGGATGAAAAACTGCTGAGTGGCTGTCAGAATGTGTTTACTGCCCCGTGAAATGCCAACAGTGATGCGCCCAAACTATAGGTTGAGGCCACGGCGCTAGTCACACAAGTGCGAGACAGACAGACGCGTTCAGAAGAGGTGCTGTGCTTTTTTTTGTGTTTGTCACCTGAAGCAGTGTTGATGGTCCTCACGGCCTCCTTCGCGCTGACTCTGTTGTTAGGAGGATAGTCAGGGACAGCATTTTTGTTGCGCCTCTCAGCCGTCCGCGGACTCATCTTGGCAGGTAGATGACTAACGAAAAGTCAGACGGAAAAGAAGGTAGGTAAGTAAAGAAGCTACGGTCATAAAGAAACCGATGGACTGAAGGCTGAAGGAAAATGTGCGGTGAAAACGAATCCACCTGGGCGAGAAAAAGGTAACGAGGGAGAGATGTTGTGTGTGTGTTTAGTTTAAGAGCCTCACCCTGACTGGCCGTGCTGCTCGTCAATCGCATCCACGGCACTTTCCACTGAGTTCAGGAGAGACTGGATCTGATTGGCTGATTCCTTCAGCAGGAAACGGGTCACAAACTGCTCCACGTTGGTTCCTCTCTCGTAAACCTGGGGAAACAAAAAGGTCAAAAATGTCAGAAATAATCCGTTTGACCTCTGTAGCACTTCATTTCCAATATAAAGTTTCTTTTTCCTGTGTCGTTTACACATCACAGCTTTCTCAATCTGCTCCCTTTGCCCTTTTACTGCACAAATCCTGTGTTGACAGGTGAAGTGCTCCTCAAGGTGGACTGACAGCTGGAGAGAAGGCAACAACACGCTCCCACCTTTCACGCTCTGCTTTCACCTCATCTTCCCATAATGCTGCACTTTGGCTTGAAAGTTTGTTCCAGTCCAGACTCATGGTGCCTTTAAGACCTTTTGGTCTGAGCTGTGGGTTTATCCCACTGGGACATAAAAGTGCTGTTTTCTGGTTTTACTATACTGTATAATGTTTCAGTTGGGTTTCAGCAGGAAACTGAAATATTATCCACCTTCCCTTATTAAACACAACAGCATCCTGACATCTGAGCTGTCAGCATCATTCACTGCTCTGCTACCAAACTGATTTGAGTGGTATGAACTGGGTCTTTCATCTCTTCCAACCTAAACAACTTCTGATCCACTGGCAATGACTTACCTGCTTTAAACAAAGGACGTTATAGAAGCATCAGTGGGGAGCAAACGTTTAACTGTAAATTTAGCAAAGTTGAAGTTTGTTAAACTGATCAAGATTTTGAGGACTGAAAAGAGACTCTAGCTCAAGGGTGTCAGCATCAAAGCAGGAACCGCTGAGCTGCACCGCTGACGGTGTGAACACTGTGAACTGTCAGAGGAGTTGACTGGTTCAGATAAGACTGGAGCTGCTGCTTTAACTCTAATGACCTTATCTCTGCTGCTTTTTAATTATTTAGGGAGTTGAGTGGTCGCTAAAAAAAACTCCCCTGAATAATGATTGCTCAGTCGTAGCTTAGCTACTGTAACTAGGCACAGTGAGACGGTTCAGTTCTAGATTTTGTGTCTTTAGCTTTTCCAGAATAACACCGTGACTAAATTAAACCGTGTGCTTCTCTTGTCTAATTAGCTTAACATCCACACACTGTAAAACACTGTTAGACCAGTTACCATCATCAATGTACTGTATCATCCAGCATCTTCCTGCTGTTGGACCCAGTTCCCTTAAGTTGGTCACTCCAGAAGCTGTTCCACTCCTTTTATTTCATTCTGAGGCTGGATCACATTAGGGCTGAACCTGATGATTATTTTGTTGTCAGTTAATCTACAGTATCAGTTATTTTAATTAATTTAATTAATTGATCTAAAAATCATTTTAGCTCTTTTATTTTTCTATTTTGACTAAACATATAATTTTTAATTTGTCAGTTGTTTAATTTCAGTGCATTTAAAAACAAAAAACGAACAACGTTTTTCTTTTAAACGTGTTTTTACAAACTCGTCTTTACTTATTTTTTTGGTTAAGTCTGTTGCGGCGCCAGCGCAGCTACGCAAACAAACCTGAGCTGAGCGCTGCTGATGTGATTGACAGTAAGGAGGAGCCAACCAGGTATGAGCAGACATGTGATACGTTTTCTTTTTGTTATGCACGGAAATACCAAACTATGGAGCAGTATATTTAACCTACGGTACCAGAAATCATATTAGCCTCAAAACGATCATATAAATATAATAATTGACATATAGCTGCTTCCTACACACTGTATTATGTCAATTAAACCGAGGTAATCCCGTAAAACACAGTTTAATTAGTTACATGGAAGCAGCTGATAGAGTCTGGCCCTCACATAATGACTGGTGACGTCCACCTTGTGCTGAAAATATTTCTATTATTCCAAAGTGCTTATGGACCATGAAGGAACTTAAAGCCTGACAAGCGTAGCAACATGTGTCAAGTAAAGCAGAGCTTAGCAGCAGCCAGCTGATCTCAGAGACTCTGCTTTATCATTTCACATTTAGCCAATAAAACACTAAACTGCCAACTTTCATTCGCTGCTCAGCCATGTTTAAGGCCAAAGGACTGTCAGAATAACACGTCTGTAACACTTCACTATTAAATGTATGACCATAATTGACTACATATGTACTCCAGAGAGTGGAGTCAGTCGTTCATGTCAGCTTTACTGTCAGAAGTCACAGCGCAGTGATTCAGGGAGACAATTAAGGTTCCTGTGCAGTCAGCCATTCTCTGCTGCACTCCACACTAATAAAAGACAAATGATCCCACGAGACACAGAATCACACAGGCCTCTGTATTGACTTCCATTATCACAGGCAATGGCTTTTACACGTGTACACACACAGACTCACAAGTTGCTGTGTGTGTGTGATAATTCAGCCAGTTCACTCTGGGTTTTAATAATATTCAGTCCACAGCGTGATCTCAAGTTTATCTAAAATACAGCCAGCAAAAATAACCATTATTATAACATTTAGTCTTGTAGTACCATTTTACCAAAGAGGCACTGATGACTCACTAATGACTACCATGCTGCGATGCAATTACCAAACCAGGATCCACATCTGAATAAACTGAAATCATTCTGGCAGCTTTTTGAGGGGATTATGAATGCATTACATATCCATTACAGGCACTTATTCTTATACTAGTAGTTATTTTATTAGAATATTCTTCATAATAAAATCGAGGAATAATTAATAATAAACTCCTCTATATTGTATAAAAATGAGACAGGAGATATTGTTGGATGTAATGGTTGGTCTTTATAGTCAAAGTAAAGCTCTTGGCAGTACAATCCAAACATGAGGTGTATTAGGTCTGTGTGACTGGGTGAAGGCAGGCTGTGAGTTAGGTGTGAATAATGAATTTGACTGACTCTCTATGGGTTGTATTCCACTCTTTCAGTTTGTACAGTGGACTGTCTGTGTTTGTAGGCGTACCAGGACATGGATAGGAGGCGCGGCTGTACGCGTTACATGTGTTCTGCTTAGCCTCCGAACACTGGGATGCTTGTTTCCTGAAGTCACTAAAGTTTTGAAAGTAATAAATGATAAAATATTAAACATTTGAAATTAGTTTATTTACTGTATTAACAACATGCAAAGTGATATTAATCTGACTCTGAACTGTCTGAACCTGCGAGTACTTATTCCAACTTTCCTCCTTTAACTGGTTTCTTTCGGTCTGTGTGTTCACACACGGATGACTGACCCAGGAGACACACAACCTGACTGGTACTGCGCAGGTTCCAGGCAGGATGAATCAGTGTTTGCTTGGAAGGATGTGTCTAGTTTTGTATGGAGATTAATGACAGTGCTCAGAACGTATCGGACCTACAGGGCTCAATAGATTTTTAGTGTAACTGGCTTTTTCATTACAGTGGAGGTGATGTGAGGTCATCATTCGGCATAAATCTAGGCTCTGTCAACAATCATAGCTAAGCTACAACTTCCCGTTTAAAGTAAGAGCAGTGGTAAACAAAGGACAGTAGTAATGGTGTTTAGCATCCATCAGTGTATAATGGGTGGCTAGTCCATTCTGAGACAGTGAGTGAATCTCTGTCTTCTATAGCCCCAAAGAAAGATTAATGGCTGGCAGTGATATATTGTACCTCTAGTGTTGTTTAGTAGGATGTATGTCATCAATGACAGGAATGGATGTAAGTGTGGTATTGATCCGATGATAACTCAGTTCATCTAGGAGCTTGATCAGTGCTGAATCAAGCTGTGGAGCAGAGCAGGCACTGTTCCTGCACCTACTTTCAACGGGTCTTCAGCTTCAGACAACACGCTCCCCTCTCAGCGCACCAAGGTGTGTTCTCCGGAGACGTTTCGCTTTTTGAGTCATGGCAACCAATGAAACATTCACAAAGTCGTGCACATTTTTTAATTTCACAGCTCAAGAGCTATCAACTTGTATTTCACTGTCTCTCTACAGCACGCGTCTATCTGCTGGATTAGGAAGCACAAGCGCAGCTCGCTGGCTGGCCCCGCTATCTCGGAAAACCCCCCACAACCTTGCCCTAGCTTCATACATCCACCAATTAAAATGGTATCCTAGCAACGGCAGTCAATATGTCTCTAAGCAGCCCCAATTTTGCAGTAGTGGAGGAAATTACAGCTGGCTGCAGGCGTCTTACAGAGAAACATATTCCTTTATAAATATGTCCTCCACCCCCCCCCCCCCCCCCCTCCAACACACACACACACACACACACGTACTGTACACACATGCTCACAGCCTATTTCTTTTGATTATTACTTTCCGTTGCTCCCCAGTTTCTTCACTGTACCGTTTTGAATCCCATATGTGACGGAGACATCTCAGCCGACCACTGGTTCCAAACATGCGCACTGTCCGTGTGTGTGACTGGCTGAGCACTAATGGTGCACTAGTAGAGCTGGTGCCCATTCCCCCTTCTCTAGAGAAATCTACCAGTCCATTAGCCGGACACTAACGCGAGCACTCCCCAACACACACACACACTTCTTGAAAAATCACAGCAACTAAAGCCATTCGCAGCGCATGCATGTGAACAGAGACTTTTAGACAATATTATATTAATATTACTATATTGAATTAAAGAATAAAGCATAAATTAGTAGGCAGAGTAAAACAACATGTATTTCTAGACACAGCACATGGGCTGCATCCAGCGGATAAGTGTCTCTGTAAAGACTTGGAGAGACAATAGGAGAACCGACACATCAGCTGCCACACAGGTCTTCTGAAAGCTCTCTATAAACCTACAGTAGCTCTGACTAATAGCTCTGTGTCTCCGTCACTGCCTCACTGCTGATTTCTTTTAATTTGTGGGCAGAATTTGAAGGCGTAATTGCAGTTTCGTTTTATTTAAAAGATCCCCTTTGAAGAATTCCCTGTCAACACTGTGAGAGAGTTGGTATTTGTAGCATAGGTTTTAATCCTGCCCCATGTTGTTGATGTTGCTTCATTTATGTTTCTTCTTACTGCACAATAGCGTATTACTTCTGCCAACTATGAAACAACACGACCAGAAAAATTCCCGTTATTCCCAGTTAAAGCATCATAGATTCACTCAGCTGTCAGACCTACAGCTTCTCTCATCTGAGCTCACTTGAAAACTAAACTCTACTGGATAATATCTGTTCTCTAACCACTCAGTGCCTTTACTATTCATCTTTTGTCTTGACTCTTGTTTAAAGATTGTTTTGTTTAGGTTTTCTTCTGTTCATATGGGATTAAAGTCATCAGTCATACTGAGCATTTTAGCAACTTCATGTTCTTTTTAAATGTGCTGTTTTATATAACCTGTACAAAGTTATGCACAAGCACAAATGCATTTGACAGTACTATTAATTGTTGTTTTATAAATAAGGTTTGAAGTATTTTTAGGGTCATTACTTGCTGTGTCCGCTGCTTCCTGGTAAACTAAAAGCAAGACAACTGGAAGTCACAAGCTCAGATCCACCTCACATTAATCTCTGATCTGTCTGCATATTGATTTCTTGAAACGATAATCTTTTTAACATCCTCCGCAAAACTTTCAATTTGCATGATCTCCTCCCAGTTTGGCCATACTGTGTTTGAAGGATGCTATAAAAAGAAATAGATGTTACCACGCACTGAGTTTATTGAAGGAGTCAGCTGGGAGAAGTGACTGTTGGAAGTGTGGACGCGGTTCTCAGCAGGCAACGTGCCCGAGTTTGTTTCTAAACAGAAGGCGAGCCCACTAACAAGCATCAGAAACATACAGACTCTTCAGATATCACGCCAGCTTCATCAGCCTTCAGAGAGACAAGAGTGGAGGGAAGCAAGGAAGAGGATGGAAAGAGTAGGAGGGAGAGAAGCAGCTCTTACGAGGAAGATGTTCTGTCCTACAGATCATGTTAGGCATTGTGTTTCTTATGTGTCTTTACTTTTACTCCCTCTACATTACATTAAATCCTCAAGTGGCATCTCTGCTCTTTACCCAATTACCCATCCCTCTCTCTGCTTCTCCCTCTCTCTCACACACACTTCCTCCCTCACTCCTACAGTCGACTGCATTATTCATGCTTTGGGTGTAACCTCATCAGTCAACACACACCCAGCTGACAACACACACACACACACACACATTCATGTCCACATCATTAATAATTGTACGAGACACTGAGGATGAAGGCAGTCACACTGGGTCTGTTGACGTCCTCCTTCACTCCGTACGGAGCAGCTCCCTGGCAGAGCAACCAGGCTACGTACATACGTTCATCTATAGACTAACAGTAACACACTGGATGCCCCAGTGGTGAGACTAGAAACACCATCAGCAATGCTAACGCAAGGCAGACACAGAGACAAGAGGGGCTTCTGCCACGGCTCCAGCGTTTACGCTGTGGGCTGCTTTCTCTGCTGACATCTTCTCATTGTACTACACAGGTAGCGAAGACAGATACAGTATCATATTAAACCATGTTAGTACTCTGAGACAAAGTGAAATAAAGGGCTGTTCAACTTTTTTGGTATTGCAAAAGAAAATGTCCCCGTGGTGCAATTGCTCATAAACTGCAATACAACATTTAAACATCTATAAAGGAGTTAATAGAACCCTCCAAGTCAAGAAAGTATCATTTACTTTGATGTCACTATATAATTATTATTTTTAGTCAGTGTTTTTAGTGTGGATTGTATAGCATAGAGGTCAGTCGGATAAAATGCAACATGGGCTTAGACAAAAAGACAAGCTGGCTGTACTGAAGTGAAATTGATTTCCAAAGTAATGGATGATGAAATGCAACCGTGTAATCACTTTCACTAATAGTGCTGCGGAGTGGCCTCCTCATCCAGACAGTTGTGGCAGCCATGACTAAGACGTCAAGATCCAACTTTCACCTGCTTCACCTCTCTCACTGTGTCCAGCCTCTAGACCTATCTGAGAACCCTCTTCTGTTATCACCTCCCACATTACCTTCAGTTCCTTCATGTCTCCTTGTGTCTCCTTCATTAGTTTTCTCTTATTTATCCTCGTTTCTCTTCTTCTAGCCAGTGTCTTCCCACTCGCTCTGAAGTTCTCATCTATCTGTGTCTTCTGTGATTTTTGTTTTCCTCACCCCAACTTGTCCTCATTAACTTCCTCACTTGTGTCCTCTTCTCACTTTGCTTCTTTAATACCAAGCACTTGGTTAGACCATCCTTCTCCTTGGTTACCAGGGAAACCGTAACCTTGGTCACTAGGTTCTAGAGGGAATGGCTTGCGCATTAAGGGTTGACACAATTTACAGACACAGGTTTATCTAATATTAATTATACACGTTTGCTGGAAAGCCCCAGACTGAACCCCTGGCACCAGATGGCTACCTACACACACAAACACACAAACCTTACACACTCCAGTGAAAACACTTGGGGACCTTCAGTGGTTTGTAATGATTAAACCTGCTGTGTACGTAATTTATTAAGTGCCCTTCTTTCAATGAAGAGATGCCTGAATCCTGAATCTGACTAGAGGTAATATACAGTGAGCTTATCAAAACACAAGCTACTTTATCCATGGACAACAGACTAATAATTTAAGCATTAACTAGTTCTCTGTTGCCTGTTAACTGCCTTCAGGTGCACAAGATAAAGTATCGCATAGACATACTTTTATCTAATTAATTTTTGCCTTTTAATAAATCCTCTGCAGTCTGAGTCAGATTTATTGTATTATGTATTAACTTGCATTCCCTACTGCTGCTGATTAAAATCCCTGAACTGGTGAAACAGAACAGTACTAACAAAGGCCTAAAATAAGCCATGAATCCTGCACAAACCTGTCTCGCAGCAGTCATTTAATCTCCAGTGACTGAGCTACCTGACATGTGTTACACACCAGCCTCTGTTTCCTCTTCATCCCCATTTTCTTCAAAGCTCTCGCCACAGCCTCTTCCCTTAACCCGCTCTCATCTTTACTCCTATTTTCTTCTCTGTTGCCCTTTCTCCTCTCTCATTTCTGTTCTATTGATCTTCCTCTCCTCTTATTCTCCTCGTCCCGCTCTCGTTATTGTGCCCAGACCAAAACACCTCCTTCTATTCCATGATCTGCTTCACCTTAATCATCATGAAGAAAGAAGAGGACGCAGAGGATGAGGTGGGGGAGGCGGGATGGCTTTTGGGGGGTGGAGGAAGACAACTGAACGCAGATGAAAGAGAAGATGAAAAAAAAGAAAGGTGGGAGCAAGAGGGGCTGACGAAGAGGAGAAGCAGCTAAAAAGCCCATCGAGGGTCAGTCGCTGGCAAGAAACAATTTCCTGAAAAAAGACAAGTTTAACAAGATTCTAGTCAGAGGGAAGCCGTTCGTGTATTTGTGTGTCTCATTAAACACAGCATTTATACAGACCAGACAGGACACACCAGGAGTTTTTCCGTCGTCTGTGTCAGCTCTCAACACACGCACATCCACGTCTCATGGGGCAGAGGAGGGTGGGGGGTTAGATGTCCCCACCTGCTGGAGAGCCAATTAAAACCGTTTTCTGGAACCGCTTCTGACTCTGATGGCACCATGACAAAATGAGGCAAACATTTGAAATGTCACCGGATGTGAAGCATTTCAATACATTTACTCCACCCATGAAGATTTCATATTTGTTCATGAATGCTGTCAAAATCACGACACTCACAGTCAGTTCAGGGGCTTTCTCAAAACCCATTTCAGCCAAACAAGAACACTGTCAGCTTTTCTTTATGTCTTATACTTTTTGCGTGGGCCATAATGTTGTCATTTTTCATTGTGTTCGCGAAATTAGGGATTGCAGTACAATATGAAACTGACATCAAGATGTCACAGCCCACAGTCTGTCCTCCATGTGATGCTGGACATGACACAAGTGGGGTTTGCTTGTAAAAGCACGACTGTGGTAAAAGTTAGCCGAGCAATCTTTGGTCTTAACAAGCTGGCTCCATGTAGACTGACATCAATTTACACCATCTCCATGACAACTGCCCCCAAAGTAACCTGCCTCCATGGCAACTGTCACCATAGGAACACGCAAAGAACTCCTGAGGTAATGCCACGCTGACATGAGCTGAAGTAGGATGTTAAAGTATGGGTAAAGTTATGAGCTGACACATAATCTGCTGCAAAAAAAGTCAAACTTTTTAAGAAGTTTCACATTTAAAATTTTCACTACTACCAACTTTTTTGGGGATTTTGTTTTAACTGTGACGTGGAATTGTCTTGTAGGAAAACCGGAGCGAAACATGGATTTGTTCTGTGAATAATGTTTCCTTCTCAGTTACGCTGTTTGAAATAGGATTGAGACCAAGTTAACAGTATCTCTTCAGAAAATAGTTGAGGATGGAGAATGATTATAATAAATAAGTAGTGCAATAATATAAATTATTCATCTTACTTTCATCACTTTCTCAAAATGTTTTGATGAACCATTATTATGATCCTTTCTTATGAGAGTCCTTCAAAATTAATCTCAAAATTATCAAATTACCTCTGTTTATACAAGTATCTTTAAATTCCTGTTCTTTTTAATTTGTGAAATATTTTAAACGTTCGATTAAAAGCTGGGCTGTGCGGCGGTGCAGTGGTTAGCACTCCAGCCTCACAGAAAGAAGGTCCAGTGTTCAGGTGGCTTTATGTGTGGAGTTTGCATGTTTCTCTCTGGTTTCCTCCCACAGTCCAGTTGGGTTTATTGGACATTCTAAGAAGAAGCCTGCAGTATGTGTGTGAGCGGTTCATCTGACTCTATATATGGCCCTGTGATGGACCGATGATCTGTCCAGGGTGAACCCCGCCTCCAGATCGATTGACAGCTGGGACAGGCTCCAGCGTACTGAGACCCTTATGAGAACTAAGCTGTAGAAAGTGAGCTGTATAAAAAATGAAAACATCATTTGTTCCAAATTATGAGAACAATGTAGCCCCAAAAACCACAGCAGAAATAAAAGACAGGCGATGACTCAGTCTATCCATCTGTGTGACTGACTGCAGTGATATTATTTACCATCTACTGTTAATTATGTCTCTGTAACAACCGCTGCTTCTGTTAACTGATCTGATGTCAGAGGTGATTTGCTTTTATTAACCACCACTAATTACTTTACAGTCAGCTCATTTACAGAATCTCACAAGCCTCTTAAGACAGACAGCAACAGCTGCTTGAAGACAATGGAAATATCACATTTGCATGAATGATGAGACTCTCGGTTGTGTCTCTGGGAGTGTGATGGAGGGAGAAGGGTGACGCTAGAAGATTGTACTCATACTGCCTTACACGGTGTCATAGACTTCTACCAGGAGCAGCCTTCAAGTTCTTGTTTGTACTTTTATGTATACTGTCCTTAGATGCAAGATTTCTTCCACCAAACAGTGCCTGCTGGGGTAGACACTCCTGCTGAATAATCAGGAGGCTCAGTTTATTCGTTCTGCAAACTGCCCTTGGGTTCCAACCAAGTTCTTTATAGGAAAAAGGAAAAAAATCCCTCCTGCACACAGCAGCGAGCGACTGTGGAGTATAACGCCCTCTTTCTCGCGTTGTCTGTCTATATTCATTGAGGTAGATGGAGAACTAATCAATTCTCACTGGGCTCTAAAAGGCCAGGTCTCAGGCTACAGCCTTCTGCTCAAGCTAATATCACGCTCTGTCCTCTATAGCTCCACCCACTCACCACATCTGCTTCAACGTTTTCCAGACTTCTCATGGGTGTTGTCTTAAAACAGCTCTTTGATTGAAAGCCTTGACTTCTCAGGCTTTTGCAGTACCACACTACATCTCAACATCCTTAGCGTGTACTGATTTAAATTCCAGAATGAGGGAGAAAGGTGGCGAGAGGGAGACAAGGGATGGTGGCAGGATGAAAAATGAATAATGAGACAACACTGGGACAAAAAGCTCGCGATGGAGTCATTTGATCCAAAGACCTTAAAAAATGATGTTAAATATAAATGTGCAGCTGCTGTATCACAGCCAGCCCAGTGACTTAAGCTCTAATCTCTGCTTGTGGATACGCACTGACACAACCCACTTAGACCTTTGAGGACGTGATAAGCTGCAGCTTCTGAGAAGGCTTCAGAAGAAATAAAATACTGAGAGTGTTACTCCAGTGATATGAGGAACGATTTTTAGTAAGAGACTAGCTTGCAGGTATGTACAGTAGCAGTCAGGCCGTGGATGCTTCTTCAAAGTGAGCACCTTAAAGCTAATCTTTTCTTTTCAAGCGTATTTGTTTTAGTTAGATAACAAGGTCAATACTTTTCCCATGAAATATTCATGCATGACTCGCATCTTGGTTTCTAATACTGCGTAGGTCCCCGGCACCAAGATGTCAGCAGCAGATCCTTTTAAAGCCATTTGTATATTAATTGATGATTGGTTGTCTTTGTATCTAAAATCAACATTGTTATGAACAGAAATGTGATTAAATAAGTAATAAATAAACTCTAACTTCATCAAGAAATTAGTGGCTTGGATCAGATCACAAAGACAACCTCCGCTGCTTGGCCGTCCACGATCCTTGGACTGCTTTAGACACTGACCACTGCACATAGAACACGTGTCCTGATTCAGTCGTCTAGCCATCACACCACGGCAGTCGTCAAAATGTCACTGAAGTGCCAAACGTTTAGCTGGACATTTAGATTCCTCCTCAGACCCAGCATTTAAAACTTCAGGTTAGCAGAGTAAGACTGAGTCACAGCAGCAGGCGCTCAGACACGGCTGTAGAACAGCTGCAGAGGTTGGAGGCAGCATCACAAAACCGCAGTGAGCGCGGAGCCAACAGTGTGACGGGACAAACTGAGGAGTCGATATGATGCAACTGGGAGCCTGCTCCACGCATTTAGACTGAAGCCAACATCCAGTGGTTCAGCCTCCAATCTGCATCTCTGTCTGAAATAAAGTAGCCTGCACACACACACTCCTCCATCAATATTTGCCTGCTCAGCAGTTTGACTATTTTACCCTGTGAACTGGTCAATTCCCCTATAGTTGGAGCTGAAACAAACAATATAATGATACCAGCTGTACTGTAGCTGTGTGTGTGTGTTTGCGCATGTGTGTGTGTGTGTGTGTGTGTGTGTGTATTTCACAGTGGAATGCTGTTGCTGGCAGAAACCACAACCACAGCAAAGCACTTGACAGCCGAGAATAAACCCTCACAAAAAAAGAAAACAGCTTTAAATTTAAAAGTTCCTATAAAAAGTACAACCTTCCTAAATTAAAAGAGATCACACAAAAGAAGGAAGCGAAGGAACCTTCCACCCGTTACTGCTCAGAGCTCAACCCAGATTACTGCTCCACATGTTGAGTCCACCTTCAACATCTCTACTACCACCTGGAGATGAACACACTTGTTCCTGCGATACTCTACAAATGTGTCCACACCGATATGTGTGTGTCTCAAACTGTATCAGCTGCATAGAGGTGGCAGCCAAGTGTTCACATTTGACCTTGGAAGCCCACAGCACCGCGTACAATGAGTCTGTCCCCATACATCACGTTTAATGGTCTGTCAATGCAGGTGAACTGCATCACGAAAACCACGGGAAGCCAAGTTTCTCCTCTGCTACATTCACAAACTCTTCAGACTGTGTGTGTGTGTGTGTGTCAGCATGTCAGCTGGAGAACAGTAATGTGTTATCCTAGTTTCCCCCATGTTCTATATATAGCAGCTGGTCCACAACCACACTCCAGTATCCATGTTCACGTTAAAGTTTTGGTGCACAGGGATGTAGACACACTCACGCACACTCTGTCTTTATGTCTTTCAGCTACAGGCTATACAACACCACTCAAAAATACACACACACACACACACACACACACACACACACACACACACACTTGACCTCCTTCACACACAGTCTCAGGCTAATTTCTTTATAATAAGGAGCCATTGTTTAATCAATCAGTTGAGTGTCCTGTTCTCTCTCTCTTTCCTCACTTTACACACACTGACCTTCTTGGTGAAGTCCATGGCTTTGAGGATGGAAAGATTGAGTGTTTCCAAGGAGGCCAGAACTCCCTCGTAGTCTCCCATGTGCTTGGCAAAGTAATCTATACACATAAAAACAAAGTCAGAGCATAATTTACAGTGTTGAGCTTGAAGAAGCTGGATGTGCGCGTGTGTGTACTTACCGCAGAGCTCCTTAGTGTCAACATTACTGTCACAGCAGAGAAAGAGAAATAGGAGCGAAGGAAAGATGGGAAGTAAGACGAAAGAAAGGGGAGGAAAGGAACAGAGAAAAGCAGGGTCAGAAACGGAGGAACAACTTTTTACCAAGCAGCCACACGCGAACACACACAGGCAGGCGCACAGCGATCTAACAAGACGCTCTGACAGGAGTCGGAATCAATCCACTGCCATCAGTCAGACTCACTTCAATGTGTGAGGACTCATTTGGCAGAGAATTTGTCACTGGTATAAAGGAGAATTTCCCCGCTTGACTGACCAGGTGAGAAAGAGAACAAGATGTAACTAATGATGAGAGACCTGGCAACAAAGGCGGAAACGGGCAGAAAGACTCCATCTGTCCTTCAGGTCATCTTAATTATAAATCACTGCACATTATAGAAAATGTTAAAGGGAAAAAAACAACAACAAATTAGATTTATGCCTGTTTGAAAGATTTAAATATCAGACATAAAACCTTTAAGGTCTGCAGTGACTGGATCAGCCTGATTCAATAATGGCCGACATTATTTTATTAAGCAGGACTTTCATTTTTTCCTGCCGGGTTCCTGGCAGAACTAATTCTCATCTATCAGCGTGACAGATGGGCTTTAAAAATATCCTGCAAAAGTCTAGTTTTAGCAGTTTCCCTGTTTACTAATGACATATGTCGTTTAAACGGCGTTTGAGGTTGTGTGTTTAATGAGTGTAATTAATTGTTCCAACATTCAGTTGGCTACAATGAAAGAGGCAGATTGTTTACTATCCGAGAATGAGCTTCTAACAAAGCCTTAGGTTTAAATCCTATCACATACTGCACATCAGTCAAACTAATGAAGACGCAGAGAGTTTTAGGCCTTTTATGCTATACATTACATAAATTCATAAGGCCAAACGCTGAATGCAGAAATAAAAAGGACGAAAATAATACTCCATTCATTTTTTACAGTGAATAAAGCAGCTGTTTCATTCAAATGTGTTCATTATGTAGCTGACTGATGTTTTTATACATTACAGTAAAAATATGATCATTTTAAAGTGACTACAATTTTTATTCTTTACTTCCCATCTGCGAGACACAGTATCTTGTGTCTCTATTACTTGGTGCACATTAAATGGCAACTTCACAGTCTTTATACAACAACAACAAGCGTTAAAAAACTGTAATATTATTTCCTGCATTTACTGTAGTTGAGACAAATAAACACACAACAACAGACTAACTGTGTTTTCTTGTTTAAAGTCCTGTCTGATACGATTTTACTACCCTTGAAAACCCTTGAAGCCGTAGATGCATCACACATGTGAGGTTGTGCCTTCAACTTCAGTGATTTTTTGATAAATTTACTAAACTACTCTACTCTGGATGAATAACTGCCCTGGATGATGTCATGTCATAGAGTTTTCAGCCTACAGCAGTTATAAAGATTCTGTTTATTAATGAAGGAAAGGCAGAGGGAAGAGTAATAGCATTAATATTCATGTAGTCTACCAAACTAAAAGCATCTGAAGCAAGTAGTCGTCCTTTATTAGGTGTGAATAATAAGAGGCCTTAAATTAAACAGCAGGTGAGTGGCGTTAGGTTATAAAATATTTCCAGTACCATTTTATGTTGAGGCAAGCAAACATCAAAAAAACGCAGAGAGAAGCTGAGGCTGGAGAAGGTTGAAGACAGGAATGAGTGACAGATGGAGGGAGGATGGAGGGATAGATGTGATGGAAACAAGATTAGCCTGGCAAAAACAGAAATCTTAGAACAGACACTGACAAGGGAAGAAAGCTGGAGATGGGAATAAACGGACGAGTGACAGAGACAGAGAGACGAATGAGGAAGCAGGACAGTGCTCAGTCTCTGCCTGCTCCGTCCCTCCGCTCCATCCATCAACTTCCTGCTTCAACAGGAAACGCTTACGCCATCATTTCTGGTTTTACTCAAGCCAATCAATAACCTTATCTGCTGTCACATGATGATGCTGAGGCTTGGCATGCGACTGCCAGCTCCACTTAACTCTAATGAGTAGAACCTTTTCTGCCTGCATCCACTGCGGTGAATACGATTTATAAAGCGACTCCACGTCACAGATGGCGGCGATTGTATAGCCCACTTACAAACAGAAAAGAAAAAAAGGCTCCACTAATGGCAGAGTCTGGTGGAGGATTTATATATTGAACTTAATTCAATTCTGCAACAGCCATAAAGGTCAGCTTTTGTTCTGCTTGGTTTCATTTTATTCAAAGCTCTCCAGGATTTGAAGGCTGTGTAAATTAACGGCGCCGGCCTTTTTGATTGCTCAGGTCGCACTGTTTCAGCACACTTCTCCTGATTGCAGGCGGGATGAGCTGATTGGCTGATTATAAAGGGTCAATAAATGGATTTAATGGGAGCCAATCAAAACACAAAGTCCTAGGGGGCAGCAGCCGTAGAGAGGCTGACGTCCTGGAGGACCAGGTTGATTAAAGCAAAAATAAATAACAAGGCAGAAAAAGAAAGAGAGAGATTTTAAATGGACATTATTCCTATAATGTGAGTGGAGCTTGTGTGTTAAATCTACTCTACTTTCATTATTTCTTTATCATTTGAGCATTTTTAAAACTGCTATAGTGTAAATAATTGATTGTCTTTAAAACTAGAATGAACATTTTGAGTAAGCATCAGCACAAAACCATGTACACAGAAGAAAAGCCAAGCATCAAAGAGTGAGTGAATCTTTCCTCATTTTCATAATTGATAGTAGGATGTGATCACAAACAATGAGCAGATGTGCAGTATACGCTACGCATGCACATTTATTTTCATACAGCTCTCACGCATCCATGCATTGGTGGCGTAGTGGCGCTAACCTGGTGTTATCGGAGTCGATGGTGTGAAACAACTTCTCCAGCTCCTCCTCGTTCAGCGTTCCATCCGAGAAGAAAGCCTGGAACTCGTCCAGAGACAGCTTACCGTCATCTGCAGGACACACACACAAACCCACTGTGGAATCGCTTCTAATACAAGAGAATGGACGTAAAGAGCCCACATCATGAAACATTTAGTGTTTTGTGTGTGTAGACACCTCGTCCAGCGTCATAGTTTCACAGTAAGTTTTCCAAAGCTTCTAATAGAGCTACAAGGGGCAAAGTTTGCTAAATCTGCTTACTAGAATTTATTGACCATCACTAATTCAGTTCGCATTGACTTGGAAAGTCCTGTAGAAGAAATTAATTAATTATGCTACATCCTCTACTGACACCAAAACGAAGGTTTTGATAAGTGAGGTGTTTGGGTTCAATCATGTTTCTGGAAAACAAAACACGTGCGGGAAAGACCTATTTAAATGGCTGGTGAAGAGGTGTGTTACAGCCATTCTCAGTTGATTTACATGACAATAACAGCCACTGTTACACATCTGCCAACAACAGTAGCACATGACGTCCACATGGCCGCTACTATTACAGTACTGCTAGTACTACTACTACGTGTAACACCGCTAGACTGTCGGAGAGTCTCGTTACCTAGTTACAGTTTCTAGTAAAATCATCAAGAGATTATAACAACAGGACATACAACAACAATAAATACTAACAAGAAGTAGAATCACATGTTTTGCTTAAACACAGAACCTGAACCAATGAGACATTATTTTAGAGATGGTGGTGTCCTCTGGTTACTATCTCAGTCAAGCTGGTAAAGCCTGCTTTTCTAAATTCAGTGCTGGACACAAGACACAAGGTCTGTATTGTATATTAAATAAGATTTAATGTGAGGATTATCATTTTAATATAAATACAGCTTCACTGTAGCTTGTTCCCACCCTGCTGAACACACATACACACACACTTGCCTTCAGTGCCTTCTCAAGCTGCTGTGAAATCAATCAGTCTGCTACAAACCTTTAGCTGTCTGTCTGTCTCGGCACTTTGGTAAGCGCACAAGACCGATTATGTTTCAAAACCTCAAGGCCTTTTGGGAAGCATTGATCGCTCCGTGAGCTGCAACAATGCTGGATTTCTGCTTGTTATGTAACTTTCACTTTTAATGTCAAGGCAGCGTGTAACACCGTGCACCAACCAGCGCATGGAAGCAGATGTGTTAACAAGCAGCACAACAGAGCTGTTCCGCACACTGGAACATTACTATCACCGCTAATCACCTTTTTAAATAGGTTCACACCCAAAACAGCTCTTTGAACACTTCCACCTAAACCTTGCTCCAACCATATGCCTGACTCCACTTCATATATTGATTCCTCTTTGTAGAGATTTTCATCACTGTAGAATGCTCCCTTTAAAACGTTATTACTTTTATAACTTCACTTTATTACATTTAGAAAAAGGAGACACTTTTAAACCTCAATTGGCTCTTTATCTGCTTTATTGCTATTATACAGTACTTCCACTGTAAAGGTAACATGATTTGCAGTTTGCCTGTGTGGCGAGACCATGCGTTCAGGGCTTTCCTGCGCACAGCGAACAGTCCTGCACAGTACGATGAAGGCTGTGGTGTGTGCTACGGTTAAACGCGTCGCCGCTTGTCCTGCTTGTGCTGTGTAACTGCGATCCGTTGTGCGTTCTCGTGCTGTGCTGGGCCGGTGGCTCTGCATCAGGGAGTGGTTATTCATTCTTTAACTGTATCAGCTTGCCAGTGTGCCTGACTGTCTCACCACATGATGCAGCACCACGTATCAAATATTAATTCCCTCGCCCTCAAAGTGTGTTCGTCCTTGAGTGTAGTGAACTGGATGCAGCAGGTTGAGCTATGGGACCACTGCAGAGCGCTGGGAAACCACAGGGGCAGGAGAACTGCAGCCTCACAAAAAGCACCGGATTCAGACGTGCTCTGCTCTTAAAGCGTGCCTCCCATAACACAGTCCCTCTGCTACGACTTAAGCGGGCGTATGTTTATAAATTCCTCATTAGAACAACAATTTATTCATCTTTATTGTCCATTTATTTATTCTGCTGATTTCTTTGTGCATCTCTCCTTTTTGGGGCCTCAGCAGCAGTGAGGCTGACACAAACCAGGCAGGGAGGGAGAGTTGCCTGGTTGCTCACAGGAGAGAAGTCTTTGAGTTCTCGAAACAAACTGAAACTGCCAACAAACTTGCAGAAACCCTGTGCTCCTGTTTGCCTCTCCTCCTATCACCTCCCCCTGCTTCATCCCCGTCTCCTCATTAGCGTCTTGGTATCTTTCATCCCTCCTCTTCTTGGAGCCTCTCTCAGTCAATGTGCCATGTTGAATTCGGCAGCACACACAAGAAACGCCTTCACCAACTGCTTTCTTTCATGACGCTTGGCATAACCTCTCCTCGCACAGGAGGCGTGTTTGTCTGAGGCAGACTTCTGAAACTGCCCCTTCTTGCGTTCGCAGCACTGGTACCGCTCTCCCTGTTTATTCAGGCTCTGTGGCCGTGACTGTTCCTAACCCGCCCTTCTCTGGCGCAGCAGTGAAGCAGCACTGGAAGCAGAGGCACTGGGGTTTAACTCAGTGGTGACCCAATTTACTGCACGCAGCCAGCTAGCCCAGTTAGACCCACCCAACAAATACAGCAACACAAGTGACATCCACACAGTCAAATGCTCAGATACGCTTCTGTCTGATATCAAACTTCTTCCACCTGCTGGCGTCTAAACAGGCGTCCGTGGATCTTAGCTACCTATAGAAACGATACACACATAAAAAAGCGTCGTAGCCGCAGGGTAGACATGGTGGCAGTTCAGACAACAACACATTTGATGCATAAAGAAGAATGTGAAATAAAAATTTAAACCTGCACCTTTAATCACGGTAGAAGTTAGGAACAGAATCGTGTCACCTTCAACACCCCCTGGTTTAAAGAGCACAAGCTGCAAAATACATCTGAATGGTAAATGGCCTCCACTCATATAATACTTCCTAGATACTAAAAGTAGTTTACAGTGTTGCTTCTCTTCCAACCAATCACACACAAACACACAAGGCAGAGCTGTCATTCAAGAGTCTCGACAGGAAAAAGAAAATCTGGGGTTACAGCAAAAGGTATGTGTTGTGCTTTTATTTTTCTACTTTCTGCCCTCTATTCAACTAAAATGTTTTAATTGATAAATACGCAAACAGTAATGTCGCGCATGTGTTGTCCCACGATGCCTTGCGTGAATTTCAGTGTGGGTGTGACATCCAGCTGTTCCTTCCACTGACCAGCGTCTGTGAGAGAGGTCGAGATGGCACAAGCACAGCTGTGTCTTTTATTATACCGTGAAGGCTCTGAATGCACAGCGTGAGCAGCACGTCAGCTGAGAAGCAGCTCTGCGTCCTTTGCATGAGGCCTTCAGGCTCAGGGTGCGTAGCACAGCAGCATTTCAGAAAGCAAAACAAAGTATGTCTTCACTGTATGTGTTTAATGACAGCAGATTTAGAAACGCCCAGAGAATAGAGGGTTCGTTTTGATCGAACAGAAACGATGGGAAAGTGGGATTAATGACTCCCAGAATGACTCCAGTAACCGTGAGGCCGTGTTCCCAGAATGATTATATCTTCTAGTCTCTAAAGCAAAGGGAAGACACACGTTATGTCCAGTCTTGGTACTGTAGCATTATAACTTCAGAGCAGTTCCAGAGATGATGTGACCATATACATCACGCCCCGTCAAGATAAATTCCATTACCTGTTGAGACTTTCATTTCATACAGCTAATCTAATAGTACAAGATTAAAGGAAGTCAATCACACATATTCATGAGGACAATCTGTCTTCTGACTAAATCATAAATAAATAATTCCATGTTTTACATACAACAGTTCATATAAATTGTCGAGAATGAGAAAAAGCAAATCTTCCCTGCACAGAATAATTGAAACCCGGCTTCATTTCCCTGTCATGTCAGGGGGGTGTCAGGATATCAGCCTGAGGAGGATTCTCCATCTAAACACGATGACATTTCCACACCTCTTTCATCAAAGCTCTTCACTTCACGGGCCAATCTTGCGACTAAGGACCTCTTTGTTCAGCCAATCATAGGAAAGGCAGGTCTACATGACTGTGGTGCCATCTGCAGTCGCAAATTATAGGTGGGGGAAATTCCAACGAGGCAGCCATCACGCTGACGGTGGTGAACTAATTCCAGAGCATTTCAAAATTCGATTCACCTTCGTAAACACTACAGGTCTGTCTGCTTTCAGTGGGCATGATTGATTTCATCAGGCACAGAAATCACTGCCGAATAAATCACTTTGTCCAAAGTAATCACTCAAAACTGCAGATGCTTTTGTTCCAATCACTTAATTTCTGGGTATGAATAAAGGACTGATTTGAGATTGTGATTCAGAACCACCGAGTTATTAAAGATTGGGAAAATAAATTTACTTCATTTCAAAGTAAATAAACCACAAACAACTGCAGGCTGAATTTCTCTGCCTTAATAACGCTGTGATGGCACCAGTAGCATATATAACAGAAATATTTTTAATATTTTTGCTCTCCTGGGTTAAAATTGGGTAACTGACGTGGTGGCTTTTATCAATAAGTATCATAACACTGATATAGTTGCTTTGGACCATGAGATGTTTCTGCATCCTTCCATTTTAGTTGTCTTCCAACATTTTTTTCTAGTTTTTTTAAATTGCTGTAGGTTTTTCTGCATTGCTGCTCCCAAAGTCCATATTATGTCCATTCATAAAAAAAAAAGCTTCATCAAACTAGGAGGAAGTGTAGTTGTGCCTTGGAATGATACCAGTGTTTCTGCATCAGCGAATGCAGCTTCTGTTTGAGGACCACGGAGGGAGACAGTCTCTTGGACTATCACAGCAGCACGGAAATGTTGAGGGTGAACACTCCAGGGCGAAGACGTCAGGTTTTACAATGAGGGCACGGTCAGAGTGGTAGACCTACTGCGCCAACTGCTCTCTCTTTTCTCACTGCAGACTAAAGAGAAGCAATTAGCACTTCCTTCTTCCTGCTGGGCTCCACATCCAGCACAAAGTAGCACACACTGAGGAGGAGGAGGAGAAACCGAGCATGTCTTTACTGCACTTTCCTTCTCCACATGTCTGAGGCTCACTTGTACAACCTGTCTTTGCATGTCATGCGTTATTTTATTGTTTCTATTTCTAAATCTAACATTCCCATTTCAGTCTCTTGGCCCTTTGTGCTGTTTAACATTATTTTTGGGGCATTACATGATGGGTTGTCATAGCAACAAGAAGAGGGGAATTGACCCTCGTTTCAGGCTCAGGATATCACTGGTTTCTCTTCACATACAGCATTAGATACACTCTCTCTCTCGCTCTCTCTCTTCTTTACGGCTGCAGATAAAAGCAAAACTGAGATAATGTATCCAAAGAGAAGAACAGCTTATAGAAACAAAGGGGGTTATAAAAGTAATAAAGAGTGAGAGAACGGAACAAAATTGAAAAACAAGTAAGTGTGGGAAGAGAAACTAAAAGAAATAGGGCTCAGTGTACGTGTGTATGATCCTGAGCTTACTACTGAGTGAGGACCATTGACGGTTTTAAACCAACAGAGTGAGTTTCTGAGGCTAAAATTCTCTCCCAAAGCTATGCTCTGGTTTTTAACTAAGGTCCTCAGTTTGGGCCAATGGTGAATTTTGGAATTCCTTTTTTTTTCTAAATGGAATTAATATTAATATATATAATTTGAAATTATTTTACTTTTGTAGCTTTTTTTAAACTTAATATAATTCACAACATTTGTTGATTATGTATTATATTATATAGTCATGCTGGGCTTCTCCAGAAGTCTAGCAACCACAGTCTTTCTCTACGCTACTTTTTATTCCCTCTTCATTCCATCAGACTCACAGTATGCCAGCTTTTGTTTTTGGTATCCATGTGTACACCCTGGTTTCCACTCACCTGCCCCCACATATTTCAGCTTCAGCAGCCCCCCAGCTTTAGAACCATTATTGCATGTACACTGAAAGTCAACCTGGTGTCCAATCTCCAGAGAGACCCAAATCTTTCTTCAGGGTTTCTGTAATCGTCAATCGCTTTCTGTTCCCCCCACCCCAACTGGCTGGCTATTGCTCACCTGGTTCTGTCTGAGGTTTCATCCATTAAGAACAGTTTTCCTCTCCACTGTTGCTACTTTGTGCCTTCTTTCCACCACAGTAGTGCTTCCTCCTCTGTTCCTTTCCCTCTTAGTAGGTATTGTCAGAGCTGTATGTTTCCAGGGTGCAGTTGCTAGTCCAACCAATTTGCTCCCTTCATCCCAACTACTGAAGGCAGATAGCCACCAACCCTGAGCTTGGTTCTGCTGGAGGTTTCTTCTGTTAAAAGGAGTTTTCCTCTTCACTGTTAAGTGCAAGATTTGAATATTTAATGACTTCAACTTTGTGCTTTCTTTCATGTGTAGTTGTGCGTCGTCCTCTTTGCCTTCCTCTTTACTTTTCTTCAGGTATTGTCCAACTCTAGTGTGCAGCTCCTGGTCCAACCAATGTGCTCAAGGCAGACCACTCTGAGCCAGATCCTGCTGGAGGTTTCTTCCATTAAAGGAGG
This sequence comes from Macropodus opercularis, assembly GCA_030770545.1. NCBI lineage: Eukaryota > Metazoa > Chordata > Actinopteri > Anabantiformes > Osphronemidae > Macropodus > Macropodus opercularis. The sequence goes on along the minus strand of CM061094.1, from coordinate 2,600,721 downwards.
TTTTTACTCTCTACTGTTGCCAAGTGATTGATCTAGTGGGATATATTTATTTCCATAGAACTGTATCTACAGTATTTGTATTTTTTATTTGTGTTCTGGGTAGACTGTATGTTTTTATGTCTGCTATCAATACATGTAATTCATGCTTCACTCATAATATCCTTATTTTTATTTTATTACTATACTATATTTGAAGTGGAAATTATTGATAAATCAAGGTGATCAAAATAATAATAATGTGATTTTATTTATTTATTTTGCAATTTTTACTTTCAGAATACCTACCTGGTACCTACCTTATATGTGTCACTATGCATTTAAACATAACCCACCTAAACACTTAAAATTAACCACTGAAAAACATGGTCGGCTACCACTAAATTATGTGTCTGATACATGTAGGAGTGTTTGTGTGGAGCAGAGTAGTGTTATTGATCGTGATTTGCACAACTAATTATTCTTTCTCATCAATATTTCAATACATAATTTATTTCATAGATAGATTTAAACATTCTTTCTATATGAACTTTCTGGTTTAAGTGTTTATGTAAGCATTACTCCACTAAATCCGTTATATTTGTATGCATTAAATATAAAACTATATGTGAGCTTGTTTAGGGCAGCACAGTGGTGTAGTGGTTAGCATGCTTGCCTCACAGCAAGAAGACTTCCAGGGTCGCCCAGATGTCGCTCAGGTGCCGTCACAGTGTGGCGTTTGCAGTTCAGACTTCTCTGCCATGTCTTACCTCACAATTGGAACATGTGAGGTGAACTGAGGGGATTCTTTCCTGAGGTTCCCCCATGGTGCCGTCTCCCCTGAGGCCTCTAGTGGGACACAAACTCTCTTTCCTTATCCCATCTCTTGTCTCTTAGTCTTTTCTGATCCCAATTTGACCCCTGAGGCCTGTAGCCTCTCTTTGTGTCTTCTCTCGCTTTGCTCAGGGGCCTTTTTATACACCACAACTGATGGTTCTCGGTTTGCTAGTAGACTGACTTGTTCCTCACTTTGCACCAGGAAGCGGTGTGTATGTATTTGTGTGGCTGCCAGTGAACTGTTTCATCTGATAGATAAGGGACAGGAATGATCGTCACTGAGCTGTCAGCTCTTGTGCTTCCTCCTTTTCCATCATTGCTGCCCACCTAGAAAACATGCTCACACACACACACACACACACACAATATTTTGCATTTTACTTTGCACCTCCAACTGTTAATTTTATGGGGTATATAGGACACTGGAGTAGTTGGAGTAGTCACGTTTTATATGTCCTGTATCAGATTCAGTTTCCAACTGGCAGCTGTAAGAACAACCATTGAACTCTACAACAAACTGATCAGTATATTATAAAAAATGTAGTAGATGTCAAATATAAGCACAGTTGAACTGCATCTGAATAGTTTTGCCTTAGAATTCTCACTTTTGATGCAGCTGTTTGCTGTGAGTGTGGCTCCATCCTTGTCTTAAACACTACATCGACCGCCTTCTTATTGTTATTGCTATTTCAAAGAATATATTTACACTACATCTGTATTCAAAAATTTAAAGTGCCACTTCTTCTAGATCCTTTTAACTGTTACTTGACTATTCGGTTTGTGCAGCCTCTGTCACCTTCATCTCCTCACTCTAGTTTCCTCCTCTTAAAACTGTAGCAAAGTGTTATTTCGCTGTCCCTTTCAGGAATCGTACTAAGGTTTTACATATATCTAACTAAAATTAATCCACTTGGCTTAAGTGCAAACAACAACAACATGAATATTAATGACGATGTACATTGGGTTTGCTCTTGCATTTTAAATCGTGCCGTTTATCAGCGTTCCAGGCTCACAAATACAAGTATTTGAAAGCTCTGACGATGAGAATTAAATGCCACAGCTCACAGAGGCATTTTTATGTGTTTATAATCTAACTTTGACAAAATGACCAACTTATCAAAGTGTTGGATGACTATTGAAGGATATTCATCTTGAGCCTCTGCAAATAAACTTTAGCACAGCACTGAAATGAATGAAGCCCAATGGAAATCAATCCAAACTGTATTCAGTAATGGTCAGCAATAATGCCGGTGCATGAAGAACGGCACTATACATTTTGGGCACTTTGACAACAGCTCTGACAACAAACCATAATATCCATCAGGTTTTAATGCACCTGTCCAGCATGGAGACTCTTGAACCCACTGTACAGTGCAAAAGTAAAGTAAATTTAAGGGTACGTTTAACTGGGGTCCTTTAAAGACAGAACAAGCAGTTCAGTAAAACCTCATGACATGTCAGAGCGAGAGCTTCGTGTGATGTATCTAAACTGAACAAGCTGCTTTGTGAGCAGCTCCTAATTCTTGATAAAAACACTAATGAAAGTCATAATTTGTCTTAATGAGAAGGATATGATGCTTTTTCCCGTGTCCTCTGTGACAAATGATTCCCTGGTGTAAACAAATCCTTTATGTGTGTCCGGATGAAGAGACGAGCCACAGTAGATGATCATCAGTCACTCTTATCTATTTTCTGTCTCAGCAGAGAGTGGAATGATATGTAATCATCATCAATCTGCTGGATGAACAAAATAATGTTGTTAGAAGAGTGAGCTGCACCCAGCGCGATGAGTGTAACGGTGAGTGGTTTATATTGGGGGGAGGGGGTAATCCTTGATGATGGCAGATAATAGGAGCATGTCAGGATGCCAGTGAGGATGATCAGGTGCCTTCTACCATCTGAAACCCTCTGACAGCCTCTCCTGCCTCAATCAGCCCTCAGGGGAGCCCTCATTTGCACAAAAGGTGTTTTATGGTTCCTGTTGCAGGCAGATATGCTACTTCACCAGCCAGTAATTGACTGGCCTTGCCCACATCAGTGCTCTTTTAATGCGCCGTGATGGTGTTTAATGGCAGATAATAGAACATCGGGGCCCGAAACGAGCTCGGTTCTGCGTGTTGTGTTGGGCGTCTGCGTTGTTAATGTTATCTCACAGGGCCCCGGTGCCTCTGCAGATTAACAACCGTGCCAAGGAGCATGTCCACATTTTGTTAATGCTCGGACTGATTTGTTCTCATAACAAGCATCAACATTTTTCTTTTTTTTAAGTAAAGAGGTACTGCTGCTCACTACAATGGAAACATTTCAGGTAGTTATTCCATCACTTCAGCTTCATTTCATCTGCCACTGTACAATAAATACTAATGTTCCGCCTTGTAAACATTGTTTGTTTCACGCTTTTGCCCTGAAGCACAAGGCAAATATCTCCCTGTTCACCTTGTAATTGTAACGATCTCGCATTTTGCAGGTTCTCCCTCCTTCCTTGACATCACTCCTGGTTCCTGTGGCTTTTAGACCTTGATGACTGTTACGTACACCTGCTCTGGCTTCTGGTTTGTTTGGCCTGTGTGTGACCATTACCTGTTTCTGTGTGGTGTCTTGAGTGTGACATTGTAAGCTTGACTTACTTTGCTCTGGTTACTTTGTTTAATAATCTGATTGCCTTGAACACCTTGAGTTCTGAACTCACTTCCTGTTGCAGTATCTACTTTGCATAGGTCCCATTTTGTCCTTTTCTCATTTGCCATTTTCTATTGCACTGAGGTGATTAATGTTAACTACTGTTGCCTTTTTTCATATTCTTATTAGCCTCTTTTTATTATTTAATTTATGTTCAGAGTTTGATCCTGCTCATTTTAGTTAATTATTATTTACCTCCTTATTCTAAATTGTAAATTCTATCAGTTTCCTGCTCGATACTCATTCAACTCCTCGTTCTTGTTTTGCCCTTGTTCATCGGTTTGTTCATGTCACTCGTTCGTATTCTTGTCGGTTTGAAAATTGTACGTTCTTATAATTTACTTCTCGTCCATTATATCATTTATTATTGTTAGTTTGTAAGGAGAAATTTGTTAGTTAGCAATTTGAAATTTAGACGTAGTTAGTTAGTGAATATTGTAACATTTACTGTACAAGTGAAACAAGGACAGGAAGTGAAGAACGTAATCTGCAGAATCGTCACACAGTCTCAGAATAAATTCCAAAGCTACCTGAACTAAGCTCCTTATAGGCCATAACACATTTCAAAGGCATTCTGCAAACACAAACCAGTGCGATCACTAGTCAGCCAGTGCCTTTAGAATTCAAACCCTAACAACAACACAGTGTCCTCATTAATGGCTGCAGCTTGTCAGTTTAACAGCCCAGGCCTCGGCTGAGATATGTCACCACAGTAACCAGGTATTTGGGACGACAGAAAACGCCCCACAGCTACTGCAATTATGCTGAACTGTACTCGTACTTGTTGACATAACTTCTGCAGAGTAATGATTAATAGAGCTGCAGACATATTTGACAGGTAGAGGAAAAAAGATGCTGAAGAGTGAAGAATGTATTAGAGAGGAAACGACAGGCCAGTGAGTATGTGTGCGTGTGTGTATAATTAATAATTTTCTTCCTTTTAAACGCGTCTCCAACTCCCTCCTTCATTCTTTTCTTCCTCAAACAAACTCTCTACTTCTTCACACTGACCAATGGTGTCGAATGAAGGGTGAGAGGCTACACGCACACGCACGCGCGCACACACACACACACACACACACACACACAGACACACACACACAGCTGCTGGTAGCTATGCATAAATATCACAGGCAGCTTGACAGATACACAATCTCATAATATATACAATAATGTTGCAGCGACTTTTCTGTAAGACATTCTATTGAAGTCAGAGTCTTAAAGGTGACAGGATCGGTGCCAGGCTGTAACAGTGAAAGATATTAGAATTAAAATAGACGCCAGCATCAGAGCTGCTGCACAGCAGGGGGGGGCTTCTTTTTATTAAGCAGCCCTCTGATGCCAGTACATGCTTTGATAAATCTGCCTGTCAGTAAGGGGCAGGGAATACTGTGTCCACTACCACCTTTACACAGGTCAATACTCGCACAGTGAAACAGTCTATTTTGGCCGTTGAGGCTGCAACCAGAAGCAGAAGATGAAGCACATGGAGCAAACTGTTGTGACTGAATTTATATGAGCTGTTAATATCAGCTGCGAATGGAATTCCCTTCCACTGACAAGTCTTATTGTCTTTTCATCTTGGCAGCAAGACACAAAGATTTCTTAGTGCAGCCAAGTGCTGTCTGTGATTGAAGCGAACGTGAGTAATGTCAAGTGGTACAATTGTTCTAAAATGTGTATGAATTTGTCTTTGTGTGTGGTTGAGTGAAATGTATTCATTGTGTTTGTGTATTTCTTGATTCAAGGTCACTGTGGACTGGAGGTCATCCCTGGATTTGAAGATATAGTAGAGGAACACACCAGGACGCTGACAGTCAAAGTCTCATTATAATGTAACTTCAGCCTCTGTGTGTTGAAAAAGTACCCGAAATAAACCAAACGTTAGCTGCGTCCAGAGAGGAACCGGTCTTGGTTTTAAACCCAGGTCGTTGTTGCTGTGCCGTGACGTTACCTGAAAAAAACGCTGAACAATTCAGCAGCAAACAATTCCGACGCGAGGTGGGCGTACGTCTGTAGGTAACAGATGTTGTACTAGATCCCAGCTGTGTGGTGAATATTAAATGTAACTTGACAGTAAATCAGTGAAGTGTGTCGGTAATGTGGGAGCAGCTGTGATGTGAGTGCAGGTGTGAAGGGAAAGAAATGGCTAACAAAATTAGCACCCACAAATGTGGCATTGAAGCAAAAGTCTGCTTGAATACTGTACGAAACTTCTTGATGTCCATCTTGGCCCAACTGGCACTGTCATGCTGCAAAGGTGCTTAAAGGTATAACCATGACGCCCCAGAAGTCTGCTCTGGGTGTCCCCTGGTTGTTGGTGTCCGATGAGGACAGGAACTGAAGGGCAACATCTTACCCTCAGTTTACCTTGTGCAGAGAAATGTTTCTTGGGGGAAAGAAGGGTGGGGGGTTACATTTGGTGTCATGGAAACAGCAGCCATAAGGCCTCATGGGAGGAGAGCGGAGGGATGCTGTAACCAGGGGCAACTGGGTGGTAACTAGGGTAACTGTATCCTTGATGTCAGTGGAGGTAAACTGCTTGGTTCAGTGCCTTCCTACCAAACCCGAGAACAAACAAGGAGCTTCACGTTCCCGTTCAGTGCAGTAGGTCTTGGCTTTGCTCATTTAGGATCACTAGGCTCTCACGTGCATCCCATGAAGTTTTAGTGTTGATCAGCAGATTTGGTTCACTACTTGTTTATTAAGCTTCTAAAACAGAGCAGCTAATACAAAGCAAACTGTAGAGACACTAATAAATGTTGTCACTGCTTGAGTTGACTGCTTGACTCACCTAAAAGACCTTTAGGCTGAGTTTTATGCACACCCGACAAGACCACAGAGTTAATTATGTGGCATGTAAATGTCATGTGTAGTGTGCCCCTGGTGCTTTCTGGCTCACAACAGAAGACCCCCACTCTAGCGATAATACACACAGATACTAATCAGAGGACACACAACCTCCTCTGAGTGGCAGCTCCCAACCGGTGCTCATTAAGACAGAGAAAGCCAGGAATTAGCCGCCGCTGCTAGAGTCTCTCTCGATATGAAGCTCGCGGAAGAATAAAGAGTGAGCAGCGTTACCTCTGATAATCAGCACTGTCAGTAATCAACTATAGCAGTGTTCGCCATGGAAAACCTGACAGGCGTCTCAGATGCTTCCTCTGCTACTAATACTGCAATGCAGAAATATTGTAACACGCTTGCAAGCAGATGAAACTGATACTGAAACAGTTACTGATCTATGGCACAAATCTTTTCTTTACAGACGCAAGTGGAAAATTAACTGGGAGTCCAGTGTCCCAAAACAACTCTGAGGGGGCAGGTACAGGAATATGGATATATGATCCACACACCAGAATACTACAATCTAACCAATTCAACAACATGACAAACACAACCACACTGAACAGGCCATTGAACATGTGATCTTGAAGTTTAGGGTTTTTGTTTCCCAGTAGATTTTCCTGATTCGCTGGAAACATGGCATGAAGTTTAGTATGCAGAGGAGTGAAGGCCTCACCACGAGACCCCTCCTAAATGTCCATCGCCTGTGACGACAGAATGTGTGGCTACCGGACAGATTAGATGCTTCACAATGATTAGGAGAAGAAGAAAATGATGAAGTATTTACAGTAGTGCAGCAGATTTACTGTCAGCTTCTACAGCTACGTAGTAAAGAAAAAACTGCTTCATGAGCTTACTGTGCATTGCAGGTAAAGTCTTCATGTTACCTGATGTCTAATTACATTTTACATGTATTTATTGCTAATAAATATGGTAAAGGCTCAGTTTTATGTGAAGGCAGATGCTTAATTGTACTGTATGAATTGATACAATTTTGTCAAAGGTGTAAATATACAAAATCACTTTTCATGTACAAGCTGTAGTTTCTAATGTTAATAAAGTCTTGATGTCATGCATATTTTGCAGATATCTAATGAGAGCATTTTCTGATTACAATCAACACGATCATAGCCTCTCATCAGCTGCCCATTACGGCTACAGTTGAAACACACACGTATGTTCTTGTAGGTATTTGGGAGACAGGAAACATGGCTGAAAAGGTCACAGTGATTAATCAGTGATTGCCTGCCACACCTCTGCCACTCCTGATGACTTGTTTAGACTGGTAATTTGTGTGGCCTTTAGTTTCAGTCTTCTCCCTTCTAACACCTGTGCAGGTTGATTTAGAGGATGTTAACGTGTGTTTTACACTTAGAGCTTAGTGGTTAGAGATAAACAGAGGAAGCGAATCAGAGCAGGCACGATTACACCGACATGAAGACAAACTGGAGCATATACTAACTGAGAGAGGAGCTGGAAAGGAAAGGGTCGAGACGGAAGACATGAGGGGAGTGAAAGACAAATAAAAAGGGGGAAGAACAGGGGGGTGACTGTGCTAAATGCCTGCTAATCCCACAGGAAGCTCAGCTTTGTTTCAGTAGTGCAGCCAAATGTGGATCGGCCAGGGAGTCCTGCCATGACAGCACTAAGACCCAGTTTGAGCTGCCTCGATGAAGAGGGAGGTGGAGAAATGAAGGTGGACAGAAGAGGAAAAGAAAAGGCAGTTAATTAAAAGGAACAGAGACAGAGAGACTTTGATTGACAGAACCACAGAAAAAAGAAACAGCAGATGGAAACCGCCAATAGGTCTGCAGGTCTCCAACGGCAATTTCACTCGAACGCAGCGAATATCTGTGGTGAAAACAGACGTCACACAAAGAACGTTGGTCGCTTCTTTACAAATTTTTACATATTATACTAAGAAGAGAAAAAAACTTCCTTTGTGTATTTCTGATTAAAAAAACGAAAAGTCCAAATCCCTTCTCCCTTTCAACAGGTCGCTTCTAAAACACCGGCTCGGCACATGAAGGCGTCTGCTTCAGCTCTGTGATCTTACAGTTCTCGTACCGTGTAAATATTTCCAGTGAATGAAGTGAAGAAACAAGCAGGACTGGTCCTGACCCAGCAGAGGACGGAGAGCGTCAGGTGAGGAGAACGTCCTCAAGGCTTCAGCCTGTGGTCCACACCCAGACAACTTCAGTCTCCTCTGTCTCCTGCCTCCTTTGCAGCGTCTTCCGTCGGCCACAAACGGAATCTGTGCCGGTTCTTTCTGACTTGTGACTGTGCTGCATCCCTCCTGCACCACCACCTCATCTCAGATCTCCTGCTATGAATCAGAGCCTACTCTGTATTTTTATTTAGATTTATTCCATGCAAATGTCATTATAAATAATCAAAGTAATTATGACTGTTTTCTACAGTTTCTACAGATTTGTCTGAAGATCATATTTCCTTCTCTGTTTTGATCAGTGCTGGAATCCAATGCTGCACAGCAGACTGGATATGAGGCGAATGTTCCAGCACCATACCCACTTTTAATTAACTTGAAAACAAGCAGCCTGCAGCCAGTCGGCTCCAAAACACTGACACTACTGCAGAAGTTGTCTCTCTAGCAATAAGGGCTTCAGCTTTTTCATTATTGCTTCCGTGCTCCCTGTGAACAGGAACCATGGAACACGTGTTCACACACGTAAACGAAAGCACTGGCTAATCTGATCTAATCTAAGATGGAAGGTGTCGTGTCTGGAATTAACCCACCTGCCTGTGTTTTTACGGTGAGAGGAACAGAAAGGCACCTGGCCAAGCAGGGGAAGCAAACCCAGATCCTTCCACATGAATCTCTACCCAACTGCACTGTTTGCCATGAAAAAAAAATCTATTTGGAATATTTTCATCTGAAGCCTTTCTTCTTTATTGTCTATTCCTGCCTGTCTCCCTGCTTCCTGCTAAGGAGTAATTAAAGACCGCAAGTCATTAGACACACATGACATTATTCTGGCTGACTGTTGATCTGCGCCGTCTGCATGAGCCAAATGCTTCAGCCTTTCACTTCTAGTGACAGATTGAGACTTATTGCCACTTCTTTGCACCAGCTGTTTTTATCACTCAGCGATATGTCCACAAACTGGGAACATCATGTTCTTCAGGTACATCTTGAATAAAAAGACCAAATAAAGACTAAGATATGAACCATTAATCCTAAAAGGTTAGATCAAGACCTAAGGGAAAACATGGTGCCTCTAGTCAGACAGTTTGTCTGCTTGGTTTGTTACTAGGCTCTTTAAAAATGATACATTATTTCATTATAACAGAGAGAGAGACAAGACACAGGCTGAGGAAGTGAGAAGTCAGACTTCGCGCGATGACATGTCAATTTAGAGGCCTGACGAAGAACAGCAGTTTACTGTGAAACCCTTCAAATCACAAGAATGAAGTATCAGGGAGCAGCCTTGTTGGGCCACACCGAGCACAAGCAGCTCCGGTTTGCCTTTAGCTGTAATGCTGTAATCCCGACAGGACGGATAAACAAGCCTCCCTAAACGTCTGCTTTCTGTCTTTATGTCAAACACAGTGATGATAATTAGCAGATGGCTAATGAGTCACACAGCAAGAGGCAAGAAAAACAACAACCTCCCCACTAACCGATAGTAACGCAGATCCAAAATGTCTGCGTGTGTCCCTGGTTGGTGTGTGAGAGCCTCTCTCAGAACCCAACATGTGGCCAAGGCGGTTTGGCTTTGATTAAATGAATCCAGTGTGTGTGTGGCTCAGGTAGAGACCTGACATACCCATGATTCACCCACACTGCTGTTCCAATCGTGTCACCTAATTATCTGGGCTGTGTGCAAATTCTCACTTATTAACTACAATCTAGACACAACTGTCCATCAAAGCCGTGTGTGGAACCTACTCTTGTCATTCCAAATCCAGTCTGTACTGATCCATACTGGGACATCCTGGTGCTCATACCTGCCCACCACAATATTACCACCACACCCATGCATTTGGGTCTGTTCCCTGTGTGTGTGTGTGTGTGTGTGTGTGTGTGTGTGTGTGTGTGTGTGTGTGTGTGTGTGTGTGTGTGTGTGTGTGTGTGTGTGTGTGTGTGTGTGTGTATGTGTGGTTTTGTACTATTCAACTGTCCCCACAGGGTTATTATCCATCTATCCATCATTTATACCGTCACAGGAGGCCAAAGGTCGACAACCATTCACGGTCATAATCACATCTGACAACACCGAGTCACCAATTAACCTGCAGGTCCTTGGACGGAGGAGGAAGCGCCCTGAGGAAACCTACACTGCAACGTGGAGAACATGCAAACCCTACACAAAAAAGGTGTAAAGGTGGTTGTAGGTTGAATTAGATCCAGCTGATGACTCAGGATTTACTGTAGTTGTTGTATAACCAAATGCAAATAAAGCTTCAAATAAAAAAATCAATCAGGCAGCAATTACAAAATATCTGAAACTAAAACAGTGCCCAGATGTTATTATGGAACATTTCCATTTTCCCTCAGGAGTATTATCTACAGCTGATAGCAGGAGCAGTGGACTGTGACATATTAGAGGTGCTGCTGCAGGTGCAATGTGTAAACTAAGTGCTGTCAGATGATGCAACCGCTTCAGAGAAGCCATTGGCTGCTGAAGCATCGCCTGCATATCAATGGACGTGAATCTGATGTGCTAATTGTAAAAACCACTGAGTATTCACACACAAGCAGGCTCAGACATATTCGTGAACTTATATTACGCACATACACGCCCACTGAGTGCAGGAAGGCCTTAAAGTCTCTGCTATGAATGTAAAGACAGAATTCAGCCAATTACATCTCAATTACCCCCCCGCTCGCTTCTCTTCTTTTCAGCCTGCTATTCTTTCTCTTTCTCTCTGGTCTTCACTTTGCCTTTTAGACTCTGCCACCTCCTGCATCTCCTTCTGTCAATCTCTCCCTCCCTGCACCATCCTGTGCTTTTTGAATTTCTCTGTCTGATTGTTAGCATCTCCTTGCTCTCTCTCTCTCTCCCTCACTCATTAAAACAGTTCCCCGCTCTTCTCCCAGGAGAGAGGAGGAGTATAAAAATAGCTCCTCTTCAGCTTGTGCTTGGTGGTTCCCTCTTTTCAGCCTGTGTTCCATACATTAAATAACTACGTTTCTCTGTAATAACCATCTCTGCTTCTTCTCTCTTTGTTCTTCAATGACGCGCACGTGCCTTTTCTCTGTTCTGCAGCTTCGATCCCTGCCGCACTTATATCAGCCTGTTTAAAGGCGGTTTGCAGCTTCAGAGGTGGCATTGACATAACCTAAGAGACGTGAAGCTGAACCAGATCCTAGAGCCGGATGACAGTGATGGAGAATGAGCAGCTTTATCGTTGTTTCAGCTGGTCTGTGCTTGAAGGAAGATCAGCGTGAAATGAAACAGCAGATTTTGTGCCTTTACTGACGTTGTGTGTCTGAGCGATGGGTAATTAGGAAGCGCACACATTTAAGATGTTGACAGTTGATGCCGCAGTCTGTTGTAACTCCACAATAAACTCCCTGAGTAAAACTGAGATAAGAACATCCTCTACAGCAACGCTGTCAAATCATCTGTAAAAGTTGTTTACGTTCACTTGTCTTCAACCTGAATAAACAAATGGAATTTAGGGTGTATCTCCAAACGCACGCACACAGATAACAAGACTAAGCTCAACAGATGACTGAGCAACAACTTAATGCACCATCATGGTAGCAAGCATATAAATGAAAAGATATCTCCTTTGTGAAAAAGTATTTTAGGAACTGGAGAGAAGGCAAAAGAGAATAATCAACTTGAGCAAATGGCCATCTGGCTGCTATGAAAGCAAAGCTTTTTAGGCTGGTTTCCTCATTAGTAAAGTTCTTTTTTTGTCACTGATGCAGTGATGGGATATGATAGAGGAACGGAGAGAGGATAAAAAGAGGGAAGCCTAACAGACCAAGAACAGATATAAAGGGAAAGGGTAAATAGAAAAATGTGCAGAGGATAAAAAGAAGAGGAAAATAGCAGTACATGACATGCCAGAGGCAATAACTGCACACTGGCACCGCCACGCAGCAATAAAAAGTCCCCCCCTTGAAAACACTTTAATGTCCCAACATGCTAAAAATACAGCCCGCTGCAGCAGCAGCCCAGACGGCAGACAGACAGTGTTTACCACTCAGCCGTGTCCTGCTGAACCAAAGGTCTCAGAGACAATACATCTCTGAGGTGTCTGTACTGAAACACAGTCACCTGTCAAGTCAACAGAAGCAGAATATTTCTGGAAACACTAATGTGTCTACAGAATTTATTTAAAATCATTTGAAGCCCCCCCCAAGATTACATCACACGAAAACACATCTTATCAGACACACTGTGCAGAGATCTCGCCCATTTTGAAGTTTGGGGTGAGACACTTGTTTGTTCAGATGTTGATGTCTGATAAAAACATCTTTTCACAACATTAACTACACTGACACAGTATTTCTGGTCCATTTTAAGTTAATCATAATATATAACTTATATAACATATAATATACAATCATTTTATTTCTACAGAAACAGGGACGGCAACCTTTTACATAAATAAACACAGTCAATGAATTTACTCACCATCTTTGTCAGCTCTTCTGAATATCTGCAAACACACAGTGAGACAGTGATGTTAGCAGCTGTGGTGACAAGAACAACAGCGACAAAAAGGCCTAATGCTTCATACTAGTAACAAAATGTGATACTAGAAAACTTAAAAGTGACTTTTTATTATTGAACTACCTAAATCTACTCAGCTTGACCCTGCGTACGATCTGTTTATCACTGAGTCCAGAAAGAACATCTTCACAACAACAACACTGAGCTAAGATTTCCCCCCACGCAACTCGCTGACCTACAGTCACTCGCCGCTTACGTGTTGTGTGCTCATGCAACGCATCCTATGCATGTGCACAGGCTCACGCTGCAGCTTCGGTGAAAGATTCACCCCTTGTGGAATTGAGAGTGGCAGGTCTGGCGCTTTGATCGCTGCTTCAGTGCGATGTGAACGGTTTCTATTGACAACGAGTGGCAGAAGACAAGCAAAATGACAAGGTGTGGGGGGGATGCAGAGCATGAAATAAGCAGACAGGCTGACGGAAGGAAGGTGAGGGCGAGATGCACAAAGTTACAGTTGTGTGTGTGTGTACATGTTTTACAACATCATCAGTGCAGATGTGTAGGAGAGTTTGGCTCCGTCGTTCGTTCCTAACAGCTTTTTTAACTGCTCATTGTGAAGGACCGTTCATAGAGGAGATGAGAGTGGTACGAAGAGCACAGATTTGGGGAGAACTCCGTTAGACGTTATACTGTACAGGCTGGATGTCAAAGTCTGACGCATGAACATTCCCACCCATCAACCTTGAGAACAGATCTAAAAGTAAGATTCTCTTCTTAGTGTATATACAGGCTTCTCACTCATATCATGAACATGTCAAAGGAAAGAAGTATTCTGCAGTTTAAACTCCAAACGATTTAAAAGGATTGAATATTAGACTAAATTGGATGTTCAAAGTATTCAAATATGAAAATGATACTGGTAATATTTGTTCAGCTAACCAAAGGCACAATAACACTGGCAACAGTATTGGCTGCTGTTCAGTTTCAAATCATCCCTAGAATGTGTGTAATTATAATTGTGTTTTTGACAAGAAAAACATGCATAAATGAATCTGTGGGTTCGTGAAAAAAACTGTAAGTGATGCATTAAGGCGGCGACTGGAGCCATCAGAACAGGCCAAAGTGAGAATCATTAACTCCTGAGGCGCGTTCCAAACGACAAGCTGTTCTGCATTGTTCTGCTTCCCAGCTGCACCCTGGGGCGCACTCAGCTCCGCAGAAAGCAGCCAACTCTGGAGCTGCTGGAAGCAGCTTTCGGAGCAGACGTGGAGTGCTACGGTGACTAGAGGTTTACAGTATGTGCTTATGTGTGTACAGAGTTGTGACAGAAAGTGAGAAGAAAATGAGAGAGAGACAGCGAAGGACAGAACAAACAGCGCGAGAAGACAGCGGCAGAGGGGGAGAGAAGGCTGCATCCATCTCCTAACCTTATTAAGAATAGATGTTTTCTTGGCCCTGGTGGAGGAGACAGAAGAGGGGAAGACAAGCGGGATATGGAGGAAAGGAGATGAGGCGAGAAGACAAGGAGGAGGAGAGAACAAAGGATGAAAGCAGTTTGATGAATAAAAGGAAAAGTGCATCTGGGTTAGGATGAAGTAGAAGACAAGAACAGCAAAAGCAGAAAAACAAGCAAGTGAAGTAGATCTAATGAGGAGGATGCTTTCTGCAGGGGAGCGCTCACACACACACACAGTTCTATGGATGCCTTCAGCTTCCTAACCATAATAACAATGCTTGGAAAATAGAAAAATGATTAACATTTCAAAGTTTAGTGCTAATGTCAGAAGGCGGGACTTGCCCTTTTCATCAACCAATCGTCAGATTCAGGGCACCAGCTCAATGCAGAGAAAGGAAAAAACCCTGCTTCAGCTCCAATAAGCCTGAAGAATAACAGTGGAACCCGAAAAACAAATTCCGCCAAATCTGACAAAAGCTTTGAAAAGCAATTCAATAAGGAAAAAAATGCTTTTCACCTGGAAAGACAGCCTTATATCCTGCCCTTCTAAAACCGCAGTTGACGGACACACTGAAAACCCAAATATGTACGTGGAGGATGTACACACAGTGAATGAGGCTACATCCCCATCAACCGTCCATCAGCACAGAATACAGAATGAGTTTACTAGGGTACTAGGATACACTCTGGTCTAGATCACATCAAAATTTGTTTTCTTTGTCAGTGTATCGGTCTATTTGGGTCGGGGTCTAAAAAAAAGATTTTTTTCTTTGCCCCTTAAACCATGAATGCAACAACAGCTGGTCTCCAGAGGCAGAGAAGGGGGCGGTAAAGAAAAGTGGCCCAATACCGCGTTGATGAGCTGAGCTGAATGGGCATGCGTAATGGTCCCGTATAGACAACGAGAAGCCTGCATCTGCACCATATCTGGTCTGGGAAAGTAACACAAGATCAATAAAATGCAGCAGCGAGACATTTTCATGAATAATTGAAGGGTTGTTATTAAATCGGCCTCAGAATCAGAGCTGACTTTCTTGTTCTGCTTTTACTGTGGCTGTTGCTGCTGAGAGGGGAAGTGCGTCGGTGCGCGTCTTAGTTTCTTTGGACTTAGAGTTAAATCGTCATCAAAAGTAGCTTCAGTGACTTTTGAATTTCTTGTAGTGGAAGTACGCTTTAGGACAAACGTATCGCACATTCCAAAAGCAACACAAGCAAATTTGAAATGCGGTATGTTTCTGAGACTGCCTGAGGGGGGTCGTGCGTTTAATCCTGCGCTTGGAGTGAAAGCAAAACTCGAACTTGTTTGGTTTACGTTGGGGATAAAAGCCTTATGGATCAACGTGCAGCATCGTCTCTGTGCGTAAGTGCGCACTGCACCGGTCCATACGCGCTGCCCAGCGGATGCGTTCATCCCGCGCACCCACCCACTCCACCGGCCATGCTGACCGCCGCCTGGTGCTTCTGTATACTCACATCTAGAATCACGGAGATGCCTCTCCGCGGTTCCGGGGCGAAGAACTGCTCCTGAGCCACGGCTACCTCCTCCTTGCTGGAGGCGTACTCCCGGCTGGAGATGTTCTTGTTGTCGCTCATCTTGGTGACGATCCAGCGGACGAGCCCGTCGATTCCACCGGGCTGGGCGCCGCTGTTTCCGGACTGCGCTGCCGTCGCGGACTCGCTGTCCTGACCGGCTACGGGTTTCGGCTGCTCGCGGCTTTCTTGGGCTCGAAGTTTGGCTTGTTCTTTGTTGAGCAGTTTGTGGACTCCGTCCCTACAGTAGCGCGCTGCCTGCTCACACATCCTTTTGCTGCGGAGCGCTCATGCTGCGCTCTACGGGAGGGAGAGAGAGAGGCCCACACCCCCCCACCTTACTTCTTACATCACAGCACCCAGCCCAAAACACACCCACCCAACACATCCTCCACACCCCCACTGTCATCTGTCCGGAGAGAAACATGGTTAGTGCTTCCCGGCATTTCTACGATTTGAAGACTTTATGGTCACTTTATCGCACTAATAAATATGGTTTTATCAAACAGTTTTTGGTTGATGCTCTTCCTCCATCCACGGTTTATAAAAATTAAAGTTCTTGTGATGGTTTGTTTTTTAATCCTGGAGTGTAGTGAGTAGTAAGTTAACATTTAATCACGCTACACTATAACAAAGCTTGAACAACAGTAAAGCAATCTTTCGTCCACATCTACAGCTGCTCACTCATGTTTAATGTCCAATCTGAGGAGCGAGTGTTCTTCACCTTTTAAACGTTCACAGTGCAGCTTGGCGTTTTCTAATAGGAGGCTCCGAGAATCTTCTCTCATAGTCATTAAATTGTCACCTCGTTCCTCATTAGAGGTCCATGCGTTGTTGTCTGTGTGGGTGTGTGTGATGTGACAGACCTAACCTTCAGTAGTAAGAGTTCATCCCAGCGCTGCCTTTAAGCTGAGTCCAGTCTTCTCCTTTAGGCAGCAGGCAGGGCGGCCTGGACAAATGAACTGCTAGTGGAAACTCGACACTTTAACACTCACATTATCTGAATGACCACGGCAGGTGAATGAACCGTCATCTCCCATCACTATGGAGCAGAAATTAGGTGTCATTGTGCAATCACTTGACGTGATTGCCCCCTAGCGGGAAAGAGCGAGTAATAACAGGCCTGCGCATTTTTCCTGCAGGATTTGAGTTAATTGTTTAATCGTTTACACGCTTTTTTATTTCAGACTAATTATTTATACCATATAAATACACAAAAGGCATTTTTGGCTTGTTTTCCTGGCAATAACATTTTTTGACTCACAAACTTTGTCAAAAACATAAAAAAAAATGCAAAATAAAAATTCAACAAATGCGTATTTGCATTACTTCTGTCTGCCATGTTGTTTGTGATCACATCTCTTTCTAAGGTGCCTCAAGGTGGTAGCCTTTTAGGTAATACACCCATGAGCAGGGCTTGGATTGGCCCTCGCAGCGTTGGGTGGAGATGGTCAGCCTGCCAAACCATGGCCCCGGAGGTCCACCAGCAGGGGCCTCAAAGGACACCGTGAGGTTTTGTGTCTTTTTGGAGAGGATTGTGTCCACCCCTTTGACTGTAAAACAGGGACTGTCCACCTAGGAGACGGGGAAATACGGGTTGCTCAGATCCGTTATACAGATGACAGCAAGTCAAGCAGACGAAGTGAATTATAACAAGACACAGATGTGATGGAGGATAAACGAAACTGCATTAATGTTTTTATTTATATTTATACTATTCCAGGCTAAACCTAAATACGGTAGCTTGCTTCATTCTGGCTGGAGGGCACCCACTGTACAACCCAACCCAAGTACAGAAAGCAGCAGGAATATTTTCAGGAACATATAAAGTTCCTACACAGCAGCTGTATTGAAATGCTCTTACTCACGATTTCTGACGTTTTAAATTTTGTTCCACTGTTCATTTGATTACTTCTCTGGCCAATTTCCAATAAAAGCTTCGTAAACAAACCTCTTACCACTCTTATTTACCTGAAAAGAAAAAGCTGTGGTCTGCAGGAACACGTTCTTGAAGGGAATAGTGATGCTGCGGCCAGCCTTCACACTAAATGGGCCCTGGGCTTTTGGAGGGAGGCAGATCCCGAGTAAGGGAAAGATGTATTCGCCACCAGTTACGGAAGACAGACTGAGCTGATCTCTGACTTCTCCCAGCTGATGAGGCTCAAAACAAACCTCGACGCTGACCTCTGACCCTGCTTGGAAGCCTGGTAGAGCAGTAATACTCTTCTCCACAGAGAAGTCTGGGGAGTCAGTCTGGAGAGATAACAAGGAAAGGTCACAAAATGGACAATAAATCATCGGCATCATCTCTTATTCCATTGCTATTTTTTGTCAAACATCAATTTATTTTTTTGTATGGATGGTGTCAGAGGTGATGTCTCAACACTCGCTGTGTACTTTGTCATGCACACCATTAAATAAAGCAAATGTCAGTAAATATGACTATATATATTATGTACTATATTTTACATTTATAAACAGGCTAATGGATTAATCATAACTGAAAGGTTGAGCTGTGCATACAACACAGTGCTGAGAAAGAAATGACAGCACTGTACTGTCACCAGTGTGTTGAATCATTGGTATGAAGTTCAGCTGTGTGTTTGAGTTACACCACAGGTAACAAGAACTGTCTTTTCAAAATCCAGTCAATAGAAGATTCTCCCTAAAGGTTTGAGGTCTGAGGCATGTCTTCTAACTAGTGTCAGACTAATCTCAGAAGGCCCGACTCTTGTGGGAAGGCTCTCTCGCTGTGGATCTGTGGAGTCCCAGAGCCTGTAATCCTTCCCAGACTAATCAGAGCAGCTTGTTATTATACTACATTATTATGTTATTATGTATTTGAATCAAATACAGTCAATGTTGTTTTGAATTATTAATTTATGCACTAGATTATCTACAGTACAGAGAGAAAGGTTGCTTGTGATAAGTGAAAGCCTTAATCGTTCTATTTTTGTAGAATCGCAGGCACTACATAACATCAACATTAGAAAAGCAAAGCTAGAGCAGACAGCAGTACCTTGCATGAGTATTCTGTTATGGAACGGGAATAGTTGACGAACTTAACGAGAACAGAGTAGCTGTTGCCCAATGACGCACTGAAGTGCACTGTTTTCTCTGGTGGTGGAGGCAAAGCCTTGAGAAGCAGATCGTAGTGGAAGTAGCCAAGTTCGTTACTACATAGAGTCAGCCGGGCTGTGGACTTTCCGGCACGTTGAGGCTGGTACTCAAAGCTCAGGGAGCTCTAAAGAGGATGTACATACATACCAAATGTCAAGTCATGTTTCTTCACAAACACGCGGCCATTTCATAGTGTATAGGAACAGCTGTACTCTGTAAACACCTTGGACTGTCCTGGCACAGTGTGCACAGGTGGGGCACTAATGTCAGCACATTTACACTCGATAGTGAGGCAGGTGGCTGTGGTCAGAGGGTTGTCCACCTGTATAGTGGTTGAAACTGTCCGACGGACAGTGGCCACCAGCTCCATGGTGGAGAGGACTCCTGGTGATATGGCCTTGAATATAATGTTGTAGAACAAGTACTCGCCTGTCACCTCGTTACGAAATGTCACCTGAGGAGAACAGAAGAAGAAGAGACAGACGGTTGATGTGGCACCAAGGCTCAGAAATGTGAATGAAATGAAGAAATGAACACGGTGAGCGATCAAACCTTGGTATTGTACTGCCCCTCTCTGTACGTAAAGAAATTTATGTTGTAGTCTCTGCTGGCTAGAGCAGGAACATCAATATACTCTAGACCCCTGAGAGACACAGTAGCATCTGGCTTGTCAGGCTTCAAGATCTCCATCAGCACACGGAACCTGAGCACAGAAACGCTCCTTGCTCTACTGTACATCTGAACTTTGAAGAATGTTTACATTGTATTCTAGATACTATGTATTACAGGATTAAAATGAATGTTGGCATTATTACATTTACAGTTGCACAGACATGGTTGAGGTGTGTGTTTTACCGCTGTTGCTTAGTGAGCCAGTTACGAACAAGAAGGCGCTCTGCGTGTTGAGTCTTAGCAGGCAGTTCATGCACAATGGTGTTTTCTGCTTTGGGAGGATCAGCGGTTCCCTGCAGGGAGTACAGCACGGCTGTCCCATCAGGGAAAGAAAAAAAGGCAGATCCCTGAGGGAATAAGTTAACAAGTTAAATCAACACCACTTTGTTTTGTACTGCATATACACTGCATTTCAGACAGTCTACAGACAAATGTTCATGTCCTTCTGTACCAGGTGCTTCTTTCCATCGCTGGTCATGGTCAGTGGTCGGTAGGTGAGCTCATATATTTTGTTCTGGAAGGGTTCAAATGTCAGGGAGGGCAGAGCGCTCCACTGGTCCCCCTCAATGACAGGCCTGATGCTGCAACACTGGTTTGTGGGGTTATACACAGACAAGGCCTGGGTGTGTGAGCCACGTACCGGACAAACAAAATTCACCACCTGGAGACAAAGAGAAGAGAACAGCAAGGAAGAGTGGAGTAGCATGTAGCACGGAAACCGCTAACAGCAATCTCTGAATGCTAAAACCCCAAATAAGAATCACTGTAGTATTATTCAGCCTCAACTTCTTCTACAGAAGAGCATCAGTCATGTCTGCTTCATAGATTCCAGCAGCTAATCAGCTAATTGAAACAGTTTTCTCAATGATCTTTAAATCTGTCAGCTCTCAGTAAATAGGAGCCAAATCAATCTCTCAAATGATCTGACTCAGGTTTTTAACCATCATTAAAGTGACGGACTACAGTGCTGACCAGGAAGCTATCACATTTGATGCCAGCTTGAGAGACCTATACAAAATATTACACATCAAGTGTCGAACATTGCCAGTACATATGTGGGAAATTATAACAAAACCTTACGAATATACTGTAACAATGACCACCCGTATTATAGCTATAGGTAGATCAGTTAGCTTGTTATGAAAACAACAGCAAAAAAGTGATTCTTCACTGTTATCCTTTTGAAGTAGTCTCCCACAAAAAAAGTAGGACGTAGGCATTTATTTAACATACTTAAAATGATCTAATGACTCACTTACTTCCCTTAAATAATTTACACAAAGTTTAGCAATTTCATATTTGAATAAATTGATAATTAATAAAGTATGGAAATGCAATAATCAGACATATTACAGATATGCATTTGATAGAATAAAGCATTTATTGTGACGTTATAAACTGAGTCCTAATGCCAGTTAAAGTAGTATCAATAATTTGTAATGGATGCATAAGAAATTCATTAAAATAGAAAAACAATAAAGTGCATCAGTCAAACCTCTTTGCTGGTGGATGCCACAATGCAGGAGCCTGTCACAGTGAGGGTGGCAGTGGAGGAGGAGCCCTCGATAACGCACGACAGGTTCTCATATCTTATGTCATTGCTAAGCTGATCAGGGGCAAATGTCACTTCAAATGGAACCTCCATGCCGGGATAGATGTAACCTTCAGCAGGTGAGATGGACAGCTCTGGAGGAAATTGTGTTGTTTTCCATTTGAATCTGCTCAGACAGATATACAGTTTATCACCAAAAGAACAGGATGTCTGTTCTTTTTGTTTCAATCAAGACGTCAGTGTTGTTGTTGCATCAATGTGGGTGCGGTTTCTGTGTGGTGAAGGCTACATTATACAGAAAACCAGGTAAGTATCGGGAAGAAAATTAAATACAGCTGTACCTGGCACCAACGTCTCCTGTGTTCATCATAAAAATCCTTTTTGTGGCCCGGCAGCGCTGAACTACAGCTCCAAAAGCGACGTAGTCCTGATCCAGCTTCACCTCCACATCCTAATAACAATTGGAACTAGTTGGTAACATACATTTAAGTAGTAATCAAGTGAAATTAATAAGTATCAGACCATACAACAAACTGCCTGTCAAAACAAGCTACATCATTTTTAACAACCTTGTTAAACAGCAGGACATTCGCTTCAAAGGTTACCTGACAGCAGCCTTGGATGGTCAGCAGGGGGTGGAAGAGACCTGCAATCTGTGCCTGCAGCTCAGCGGTGAAGGGAGGTATGTGCTGACCAGGTGAGAACAGGATCTCAACATTACAAGAAGCACCACTGGCTTTCAGGCTTAGCTCACCCAGAGGACTACATGTCAGATCCTGTAGGACAGAGACAGAGGAGAGTAGAGGGACAATATATCTTTTTTCCACATGTGAACCAATATTAACTGTTTGATGGATACTGTTTTTGTACCTTTGGGTCCAGTGTTGTGTCTGTGTTGAGCACCAGGCTAAAGGAAAGGTCCAAAAGGCTGCGGTTCACCACCACCACTTGCTTCTTAACTTTCTGTCCCAACATCAGAGATCCAAGTTTCACTTTCTTCTGTTTGGGATCCTGCAGTTCCAGCTGGAACAAATGACCCATACAGTACAGTACACAAAGAGATCAGATTTCAGAAATGATACACTGTGGAGCAGGAGCAAACTTAGTCTTCCCTCAAGCACTTTACAGCATTTCTTACCTTCATCTCAATGCCTTGCCCCAGTATGTCCACGTGTTTTGTGACGCAGCTGTTTAAGATAAAGGAGAGTTTTTCATGGTAGTGACCTGCCTCTCGTGGATAGAAGGTTAGTGGTACATCCATCACAGCCCCGGGAGACAAAATATTTGCATGGAAGTCCATCTTCAGGTAAGAGTTGTTACTGAACTGGCACTGGATACTGAGGAAGGAGAAGGAGAACATTATATATTCAAACTGCAATAACTTTACAACCGTTCACACTTGAGCCAAAAAAAACAAATCTACAGTTTACTTTAAACAGCAAAATGAAAGACAGATACCTGACGTCCCGTTTGCCTTTGTTGCTGATCACTAGTGTCTTGCTGGCCGGCACCATGCCCGGACAGTACAGGAAGCTCTTGCCAAAGTTGAACTTAGTGAAAGAGAACTCAAGGCTAGGGGTTACAGCCCTGCCTTTAATGGCAACACTAAATGTTGGCCCATGCTTTACCTGATGAGATGAAACATAGAGAGGATAGAGAGGGACGAAGAGAAGCCAGGAAGAACAATGAATTACCATCACTTATCCACTACTTGCTTTCCCTCACCCCAAAATCTTAGTCTAGGACATCTTGTCACCTTAATGCTCAGTTTAACGTCCTGAAGGTTACACGTGCTCTGTGGATGGAAGAAGAGCGATGACTTCAGCTGCTTTCCAACCTCAATAACAGCATTCTGTGGTTTTGCCTGCAAGTGCTGGAGCAGCTCACTGGGACCTGTCACTTCAAAGTTCACTTCCATATTGAATCTTGCCAAGTTGGTCACAAGGAAATTAAAGGTGGACTCCTCCTACATAAATGTATGTTGAGAGAATGAAAATTCATATCAAGCCTAAACTTCATAAAGACAGTAAATGTGCATGTGGGTATTCAAAGCAATATCAAAGTGTGCTGACATTTCCAAAATCCAGAGTGTCTTGGTGGTTGGGTTTGAGCTCTCGGAAGCCTCCGTTCGGATTCTCAACTTGAACCAAAGCGCTGATGGTAAAACCATCTGCCTTAACAGTGAGGGTAAGTGGCTTTGACTTCTTCTTCACCCTCAGAACCAATCTGAAGCTCACAGAACCCTCTCGACAAGGTGTGAAGGACACTGACAGGGGCAACCTACAGAACACCAGAGACTTAAATGATGCCCTTCCTCTTTATGTTTATGTTTATTATTCCACATATGTGCTAAAATTTTATTTAGAAACCAGGTCTATATGTTATAGTGCCACTAACCTGTCATTAGAAGCAACGCTGCCAGTCATGGGATGCAAAATGAGGCTGGACTGCTGGTCTTCACACAGAAGAGACGACTGTAGGACTGAGAAGTAGAAGGGCTCAGATTCTCCATTCACCAGATCAACGGTCTGTTCAACTTTACGACCTGTACATGCACACACAGACAAACAGATCAACTATGTACTGCGTTCTAAAATCTAATCCCTATTATGATGGATAGAACATCCTAAATACTGGAGCTACAGAATATATCGTAATGTACAGAGGTGTCTGTACTTTACCAAGTAAAAAAGCACCACAAGGTACAATGGTAGTAAAAAAGAAAACCTCTGTGTTTAACCTGTTAAGCAACTTGAAAGAGCTGTGGGAGGTCACTGTGTGTGCCACACGTACCAACAAGCAGCTCTCCCAAGTGAAGGCGAGGTCTGTCAAGATAGACACGTGGTTCTCTGGCGCTGCCCACACACAGGAACGGGAGCGGCAGCGGCAGTGTCTCAATCACAAAGCTGCAGAATGACTCCACCGTTTCCAGCTGCTCCGCTACGTATTTAAAACACATCTGCACAAACACACACAGGCAGAGTAGACATTTACCAACTGAAGACAAAGCAAAGGCTCGCAGAGATGATGATGACACAAATGACAAGAACATGTTACATCAGATAAATTGAGCCGATAATGGGTAAAATAAAATTCAATTAAAATGGAGATAAATTAAGATTAGTTGTGATAAACTGGGACTTGACACAATGAAGAGATGGAGAGAAAAAGTTTATAATGACTAGAAACAATACAGATGAATAAAAAATGGAACAAGGGGGATAAGCTGACACACAGTAGCTGACTGGAAGAATCAACCACTTTTTATGGCTTCACTGTGTGTTTATATTCTTTACCTCCACCTTCTTCCCAGGCAGAATAGTCCCACATTGGGTTAAACAGTGGAATGAGCCACCGGCTTGATCTTCACATTTCCACTTAAATGAATAGGGTTCATTTGTTGGGTTTACCACACTGAAACATCTGTTTAGGGAACAAGAACACATGTGCTGGTACTCATACTGAGGGCTTGCTCTCATGGAAATAGCAAATGCTCACCTCTTTCTCTCTATTACCTTGTTACTGGTGCAGAGATGCCAACAGCATTAAACTCTATGATTCGGGTGTTTGGGTCAAGAGAAGTCCTGAATTCAGGATTGCGGCGGTTGCCACTGACGTAGTCTGATTCCTCAAGGTCAAAATGGCAGTGGGGAAGCAGGCTACAGCCACTCACTGAAATACAGGGAGCCGCATCCCCTTCCTGCAAATTAGGAATACTGAAAGAAATGTGCACATAGAAACAAAAGTAAATAAACACATATTCAACAGATTCACTTTCTTACAGCAGTCACATTTTATTTATTTATAGAGCTGCATTAAATAACAGTAATATACAAGATGTTGTAAACATAAGTGTTATCATCTTAAGCAGAGAGTAAGGTTACAATGCCTTACATTTACCTGCACAACAACCTTCCCTGAAACTGGGCCACCTGTAGAGGTGAAAAGCGAATGATGAACTCCTGCATGGAACCTGACATTATGGTCCCTATGCTGGGCTCAACACTGAAGGGCGGTAGCTCAGGGTTACGCATCAGAAGCGACATCACACTGGCCAGAGCACTGGAAGGACGGGCTCTAGGCAGTGGTGCTGCTGACTGGCTGCCAGCCTGAGAGGTGGAAGTTCTGCCTGTTACAGACAACACATGCACTCAAATTCAGAGTGTACTCAATTTAAATAATAAGATGAGACGAAACCATATTATATATAGAATAATAGTATAATACTGCTCTTTGGTATAGTACCTCTTTGCTCATTGTTGATGGTGTTGCTGCTTGCATCAATGAGAACTTGCCAGGAGAATTCCAGCTTGACACCACCCAGATTGACAATCTGTAGTCTGCACATATAGTACACATTATAGCTTATAACAGCGTCCATCACCTCAGGGCACCTGAATAACCTATTGTTATGTTGTGTTGTTATGTAAATTACATTCATTAAATATAATATAACTATATAATACCAAAGGTGGTGGACTTACTGCTGAAGCTGGGTTTGGCACAACATGGTGTCTTTGAACTGAATAGTGTTTGTGTCGCAACTGAACTTTACATAGTCACAAACTGCGCTGACACTCAGTTCCAGCTCCCACTGTGACCCATCAATCACAGAGCAGCACGGCTCAGGGTCTGTCTTTATCACCTGAACACAAACACGTGACATATTTCCTGAACTATAATAAACCTGGATCTCTTTTACCATCGCAGTAAGCATGTGTACCTTATTCCCGGAATGTTGTGGTTGTGTTCCTAAAGCCTGTTGTGAGGCATTCAGCCACTGCACTGTTCGCTGTCTGTCATCCCAGTCGCACACCTCTTCTAGTGGTTCCTGGAACTCCACCTGCCAAACTTTACATCTCATCGGCTGGCTGTTCAGCGTAACCGGCTGGTTGGAGCTAAAGGTGGCAGTCACTACCTTAGAGCAACCAGCATGAAGGTGGCCAACCTGTAACAAAAGTAGATTTTTGTTAATTGCATACAGGTAAGTTCTGTCTTAAGCAAACTGGATTAGAGAAGGCAAGTATGAAGACACACAAAACTACAGAAGACAAAGAGACACACAGTACAGTACAGTACAAGACAAGACAAGATGAAGATGCTAATTTAACATAAAGAGACAAAAAAAGTATCAGTACGATTAGTATTTATATCCCTGAACATGTTGATTCCTGTGTTTTACCTGTGGTGAAAAGCAGACATGTGGTCCTGCAGCAGGCCATTCAAATCTCACCGCCTGGCTGCTGCTGTGATTGGCCATGGTGAAACTCTCTTGGTAAGGGCAATTTAAACGACAGTCACCAAAATCCAGCACTTCATAGTTACCTATAAGACATTCCATGTAAAAATAAAAGGCAGTAAAACCAGCTCTACAACGTGCTACAGAAATGCGCATGTCCTGTAAAACACACCTAATATAATCCTCATATTTTCAATTTCTAGCACATAATTGATCTCTGTCTCCATTCTCCTTTCCTACCTTTCTCTTCATCTTCCAGAGTCATTATCTGTGGCCTGCTGATGTTGTCGAGAGAGACAATTTCTTGGTAAGCTTTTCCAGTCACTTGTATTATTGTATTGTTGTACAGGTTGTCCTGAACCTGCAGTGACATTGTAGCCTTGACATTCTGTGGTTTGTCAGTGCAAAAGCTGACTTCAAACTCCATCTGTTCATTAACATTCAACCTCAGGGTGGCTCTGTGCACCAACTGATGATCTGTGGAAGCAGGAAAAGAGGGTGACAGCAGAAGGGACAGGGAGCTTAGAAAACTCATATATAGTAAATGACAATTTTACATATATCAGTAATTTAAAAACAAAACGTCTCCATATAAACATGTGCTTCCAATTTATTGGTTTTGTTTGTTTCAGTAAATGCCAGCATGAGCCAAGGAATAGCCTGTAACACATTACTGGGTATGGAGAGAAATACACTACATGCACTGTAGGTACAGTGCAAATAATACTCCCAGTAAAAAAATACAATTTCATGTTGCTTTCAACCCAGATGGATATCACCTCTTTAAAATCTGCAAGGGTCTAATGCTTGGAAGTCAGCTAGGAATTGATTCAGACTCTACAGGTGGATCCTGGATGATGCTCAAGGAATACACACTAAACTTTGCTGAATACCGACACATTATCTTATAAAAAATGTATTCGCTGTTGAGTTTTAGAATTTAAAGTCCTACTTGAGTCAGTGGTGCCCTTAAGCTGTTTGGAATTGATGGAGCTGCAAGTGTTGCCAGGACCAGCACTGAGTGTGAACACACCATGTTCATCCAGCATGTCAATTTGTACCTATACAGCAAATTCATAAATCACATTTCTTAACACATTTCTCTAGAAACAGTGAATATTTGTTCATGTGGATGTTGAAAATAAAAAGCAGGTAACCTGCTATTTTATGTTAAGAGATAAATGAAGGGGAATAGGAATGAAAGGATTAATAAGAAAGAGACAGAGCAATGTGTCTTACCTGAGCTGGAACGGTTCCATTATTTAGCAGCACCAGAGGTAGGGTTTGTCTCCGGCCTATCAACACCCGTCTGAACTGTAACACTGGGCACCCTCTGTTGTCTTTCAGAGCTGGACGCACCACACATACACTGGGCATATTGCCTTCTCCCAACAGTTCAAAGTCCAGCACCTTATTCTTAAATGTTGGTGACATTCTAGTTCCAACAAAAAAGGGAGCAGTGGTCACCAAACACCAAAACAAATCAGAGTACAGGCAAACAGTATAGGCTGTTCAGTAATTTACCTGAACGTTCCTTCCAATGTGGCCTCAAACACTGCACTGTACAGCTGCATTTTCTGTGGCGTAAAAGTGACCACAGCGTACGAGTCTGACTGGCTGGGGATGCTCAGTGTTTTAGCAGGCAAGGAAAAAGCCTCTATGTTTCGGGGTGCCTGAAAAAATGACAGCATATTGACATCAAAGACAGTAATTCCCCTGTACACCAACCTCCATAGAGCGTCGAATAACTTACTTTAGTGTCACCATATTTGATGGCCAGGCTGAGCTCACAGGGCACCTTGCTGTTGTTAGTGAGTTTGAAGCGAGCCTGAGCAGTTTGTCCAACCAAGACTTTGTTGAAAATAAACCTTTTTTCATCCAGGACATAAATGCCTTCAGCACTACGAAACTGCTCAGAGGAGAGCTCAGTGCTGTTGTGGCACAGATGATGCTCTTCAAAGATGGAGTCCATGTCTAATGCTATGACTGGGGAAAACATATTAGCCAAAGAATGTCAAAGAAATAAAGAAGCACTTTAAGAAGACGTTCTGTTTAGTTTTATCTTTCACTTTTGAGCCCTCATGGAAACACACCACCTTCAGTAATGGAACTGAGTCAATCCAGATACAAACCACAACTTTGGTTCGGTTTGTTGAGTAAGATCATGTTCCCACCTGGCCTGCAGACTTCAGCCAGCAGTCTGTACGGTATACCCTCAGGCTGGTCTGAAGGGTCACGGTGACTGATATCAATGAGAAAACACTGGTTCCAGTTGCCCAGTTGTTCTGCAACACAGTCCACAGTCACCACCTGGTGAGAAGCTGGCTGCAGGTTCCCTGCACAGGGAAACACTGAGAAGATCCCCATGGTGAGCCGGTTCTAGAGGAAAGAAAGAGGAAGAAGTAGAGATGAGATGGTTGTCGTGTGGAAGATGGATAAATAAATTTGTTTATCAGTTTCATCGAGGTCTCAAGTGTTTTGTTTCTAACAAAGACAGAACAACCTAGTTAAAAATAACACAGACGCAGACTTTTCACACCCTAAGGACACAAGGCTTTCATTGTAGATTGACAGTGGACTCAGAATGTATTTGTGTAATTGAAATAGGATATAGAAAGAAAACAGTGACTCGTCTGTGTAACATTAACATGCTGGTGGATGGAATCAAGTCTTACTTTGACAGGCGCACAGACGGGCCTCGTTAAAGACCTCTCTATGGCTTCTTCTTCTCCAGGCTTCTTGGCTCCGATCCTAACACAACAACACAGCCTACTGTATTCCAAACACCTTAATGCAAATACTTTACCTGTGAAGGGTCTCATTCATCTAGGTCAAGTTCATACCAATTGATGCTTTGGTTTTTTAGAAACAGGCTGGACCTTTTGTGTCGTTGTGTACTGTACGATATGTTTGATCTCTTACCTTGGTTTTCCGTGTAGAGCATGGTCTGCAATTGTGTATATAGTGAAATTTGTCTCAAACACTCCATTGTTCTCAATAGTGAAGCTCTGGCTTTTCTTGCTGCCGTGAATCAGTGGGCCAAAGTTGATATCACATGCAGGTGTGATCTTGTACCTAGCAAATTACCAAACGCTGATCAGAATTTTTGTTTAAGCTTTATCTCAAAATTGTCTCCTATGGGTAACATATTAAATTACTAAGGAAAAACTCCTCAATTTTTTACATCGTTCATATCTATATCAAATCCATATCATATAAAAGACAACTTATGAATGCAGCCTTAACCTGGTAAAGACAGACTGAACCGACATCTTGATCACTAGGACGGCTATGGTTTCTCCTCCATTCCCCAGACTGGGTTCAACCACCTGCAAGAGGCAGGTTCAGTTGTCTTTCAGTTCTGTGAGTTCTGTGAACATTTCACACATGGCATGCCACAAACTTAAACTATTTCCTTTAACCAGAGAAAGACCTCATTAGGTATATAGATGTGTAAAATTGAATCGAACTTTATTAAACTACACTCATTATGTACCTAAACCTTTTCCAGTTTATAAGTCCTACCTGGCAACGCAGGATAGGTTGTTCTTTAATGAAAACTTCTCTAGTGGGTCTGCAGAGGATCTGCAGTGTTTCGTGTTTGTCGTGGGGCATCAGACTGCCACACTGGGGGGAAATGGTGAAAACTGACTCGGGGGTTGGCTGGCTCGGGTCTGTCCGCTCAAACGCAAACCTTGAGAAAAATAAAGCATAGGTTCATTATACGTGAAACTCACTTAATGCAGTCAGTTCATGTCTTTCTCATGATGATGATACACTTACTTGTAGGCTATCTTGTATTTTCCTTGATTTTTCATCCTGACAGGAAGTTTTCTTTCTTCAAATACTCTGATGGTTCCAAAGTCCAGACAGCCATCTGCCACTTAACAAAAGAGAGCGTATGTGTGTTTGTGTGTGTGTTTATACAGTGGTAGTACTTCAGTATCAATTTCTACCTTGTCTATTGCTCACTCCTTATCTTTGTGTTACATCATAATGACTTGTACTGTAGGTTGTGATCAGCTTACACTTATAACACACCATGCTACTGTACAATGCATGCACATTGAGAAACAGAGGTCACATGGGTGGTCAGGATTGGGTCTACTGTGGAAAACTGTGAATATTATAATAATTGTGAATGTGGAAGCTCAATAAAAATGTCCCCATAATAAAATGTCCCTATATCCTTTTTTAATTAATCAGTAATTACAGGACGTTTTATCTCCGCCATCCTGTTACACAGTAGTTGTGTAAATGTAGGTTACAGTGCATCAGACACTATGTCATAGAATAGAATGTATTTTACTGAGACACTGGGGGTGCTGCTGGAGTCTGCCATGAACTAGAAATGAGAAAACAACTTTCCAACAACTCGTGGTAGAAACAAGGTTTGCATCCAGATTTTGTTAGGAGTTAAAATGCTTAGTTAGAGACGCCACAACGTGCACCAAAAGCACATTGCAGTTAAGAACGCTTATCTTTTTTGTGTATGTATATGTTAGGAGGTTCTACCTGGAGAGATATCCAGAGCTATATCATAAGCTTCAGCTGTGACCTGTATGTTTTCTGTGTGTACAATGCCCAGAATCTTCTCCACATCAGACACCTGAAACAAAACACATTGAGTAATAGTTAGTTATAGTAGTTATAGTTAAGAGTATCTATCTACCATTTTTGTGTTTGGAAGCATTTTATATTATATAGTATACTGTATATATATGATAGGTATAATCATTTGTATTACACGTTTATTCACTGTGCATCTCACCTCCAGGCGCAAGATCCTTTTAATATGTAGTGCCTTCTTGGCCCTGAAGTGTAGGCTCAGTGGGAAAGAGGACTTTGGTGACATGATGCCATGATCTTGAGGCATGCTGAACTCATCACCCAATTCCTCCAGACCCTGTACTCTCCAAGATACAGGCAGAGCCGTTTTATTATGTAGTGTCAGAGTACGAGTATCCCGTCTAGAGAAAATTATGGAAAGAAACAAAGTTTATACAAGAATCAAAGGGTAGGGCAGTTAGTTTTTCTGGGATAACGTTCCACATTTGATACCTGTGGAGCAAAATCCTGTCAAAGTGAAAATGTTTGCTTTCCAGCTCCAGGTTGGGCTGAACGCCCCAGCAGGAGAAGTTGATAACGACAAACTCTGGATTGTCCTTGATAGAGCACAGAACGCTGTCTTTCATTTGTCCTGGTTTTGTTGGATAGGCCCAAACTGTCAACTCCTAGCAGCACAGAAAACATTGTTTCTTACACTTGAAAATGATGCTTTGTCACCTACGTATCAAACAGTGTTCGAGGTTGTTGTCATACCTGTTTCTGCTCCGGTTTCAGAGACATGATTGGTGGATCCAGTAGGTAAGTGGTAGCCTGGGTGTCATGCTGGAAACGGAACTGGACCTCAGCGTCCAAGCCTGAATTATTATAGATTACCAGCGTCTCTGTGTTCTCTGGGTACCTATTTTCCTTGTATCTGCACAAACACAGACATACAGTCAAGCCCAAAATTATTCATACCCCTGGCAAATTCAGACTTTCATTCAACCAGCAACCGGCTTTGTCTTGATTAGAAATGACACAGGTGTCTTCCAGAAGATAATAAAACGATGTACAAAAGGAACCATTGTGGAAAAAATTATCACTCATCTTTTATTTACATTTGAACAAAAAGTGGCCAGTCAGAATTTGTCGAGCTATGAATAATTTCGGCCTTGACTGTGTGTAAGTCTTTCAATACAAAAGCACAATGTGACAGCAATGTATTAATTAATTAATTCACAAATTCTTGTGAAATAGTTTCTAACCTGTCTCTGGTCTTGCTACAAATGAGTGGTCCAAACTCAAAGTACCCAGGTTTGATTATGTAAGTCTTCTGGAGTCCTTCTTCTATTTCTTTCACCTTCTTAGACAGAGCAAAAATAGTCCTAGGGAATCACATAAAATGCAAATCACATTTAGTATAGTGTTTACTCTATATAATTGCTCTAAAGCCTTAAATAACCATTAACATTTTTAAGTGTTGTTTAGATGAGTTGTCATGTTATAATAAAAATCTAACAAACCATTTCAAACCCGTGTGCTAGCAGTACAGGCAAGTAAGCAAAATAGCGTTTATTTATTAGAGAACTAATTCATTTCTACTCAATTAATAATGAACCAGCATTTAATACATCTGGTATGTTTGTTACTGTTGTTACTTAAAGTCTCTTTACTAAGGTACGATAAAAACAAGCATGTGTCAATGCAAGAAAGGAGGACGTCTGTACTGTAGCACAAAAGCTACAGTAATGTCATCTATGAAGATCTACGTATCTTATTAAGGTGACTGACTTGTATTCACTACATATCGAGGGATAGGTGCAAATTCCCCTGCAGACGAGCTGGTAGAGTCTCTGAGTGCCCAACAACTCAAAATGGAACGTCTGTTCAAATTTCCCTGGAGAGTCGGAGTAGAACCAGACCTTCAGAGCCACCTCACTTTTTGGTGGTACAACCCAGCGGAACTTACTCAGACTGCATGCAAACACATACAGTTAGTGAAACAGCCAAAAATCAAAAAGTGTTTATACAGAGTGACTGTATCAATTTTCTTGCCTTTGTTTGCGTTTCAGGTCTGTGTTTTCTTGGCTCTGCTCTTGCTCAGCAAAGTCAAATGTGGTGGAGGTATGTGATGGTGAATGATCCAAGGCTTTCACTTTTATCTTTGCTGAAGTTCGTCTCTTGCTGTTCTGACTTTCTTTGCCCTTTTTATCCTTGTCTTTTATTATGCCACTCTCCTTATAGGTGCCCTTTTTGCGGCTTTTAGAAGCTGTGGTTTCTGCCTCGTCCTTTAACATACGATTGATAAGACAGACACAAAGACATACAAACACAAGTTGAATTTTACACAAATGTGTGTATTTATACTTCTGATTTATTAACTGGTTTGTGTGAACATGATGAGTGTGAGTATTTAGGTTTAATTCTAAGTGCTACTAGTTTTTTTAAATCAAGCAATGTCATTTTCTATTAAATTGGTTGCATGATGCCATACGCTCTGTGTATTCTGTGAATGTATATGTTTAAGTGTACACATGATAAATACTATTACCTTTATAACCGATACTTGTGCATCCTCTTCTAAATCTGTCTTTTTCTGACCCCGTACATCTGGCATTGAAGGATCCAAGAAGGTGAAACAGTTACAAGTGAGTTGAGTGGATGACTCTTCCCTGATTTTGGGAAAAGGAATGACAGAGAAGCTGACAGTAGAAGGAATGGCTGGGCCTCTAGGTCTCAAAGCCTAAGGAGAACAGTGAAAAGAATACACGGTTAGGAACAGTTGAGCAAAAGCCAAGTGATACTGTATGCTAACAAAACCAGAATCTAGCAAGTGTTACAGTGGCCATACCTCATGCAGTGATGGCAGGGAGCTGCATTTAAGTAGTTCTGTGGCACTAGAAAAATCTTTCCCAGTTACATTCACCACAATGTGACAGATGATGTCCTGTGAAGACCACTTATCTTCCTCCTTGTCTGCTTCATCTGACAATTCTGTGTGACTGGCTGTTGAAGACAAGCTCTGGTCGTTCTTGTTCTCTTTGCCTGCAGGGTTGCTCTGAAAACAGTGTGGTGATCCATGAGATTGGTAGTGTCTAGTTGTAGGAATACAAACGGAAATGCTAAATTGTTTGCATTTCTGAAGTCAGAAAACCTCTTTCTCTGCTGGGACATCCTCTGACACTGGTAGGGTCTCATCACTGGGGAGTGGGACAAGCAACAAGCC
Organism: Macropodus opercularis; assembly: GCA_030770545.1. Lineage (NCBI taxonomy): Eukaryota > Metazoa > Chordata > Actinopteri > Anabantiformes > Osphronemidae > Macropodus > Macropodus opercularis. The sequence goes on along the minus strand of CM061094.1, from coordinate 2,566,386 downwards.
CTGGTCCAAGTCCCAGTGCTGCACAATGTGCTGTACCTGCAGCTGAATCTGCTCATATGAAACAACACGATTCTGCAACAAAAAGAAGTAAACTGGAAATATGCAGTAAACAGGACTTTGAGTTTAGGTTCAGGTGTGTGGATTATTAAATTGTCTTTTTCAAACCGCACTGACTGCAGCAGCAAAATATTCCTCCCACATGCTAAACATTGGGCAACGTATTTCAGATACAGCAAGTGCGGGATTAGTACTGAAGTTAGATGGTTCTGTCAAGCCCAGTATTTTATAAACCAATATTATCGTTGTTCATCCCAGCAAACTTACCGTTTCTTTCTCTAACTTTCCTGCGGGTCGAGGAGACTCAGATTGTAATACGTTAGAGTCTTCGGTCTGTTTCTGTGACTCATCAGCATTAGTATGATGACCTGCAGAATTAGAGAGGAACACATATCAGTAAGTAATTCTTACTATTGCACCATTTTCATAGTGTCAATGTCCACAACTAACAACAGGATACTTTAGTGCTGCCTGCACCTGCATCGTTTGACTCTTTGGAGGAAGACGATCGTCTTCTTTTCAGTGCGTCTGCAGACTGTGGGAAAAATGAGACAGAGCGATTCCAAGATTACCAAAAGGGAGACTCAATAATTGTATAATTTTCAGGATTCCACTGAATTCTACTGTCGGAATGTGAGACAGTTACAAACCTGCTTCCATTTATTTTTTCTTGATACTTCTTTATTGTCATTTTTTCCACCCATTTTAGTGTTTTTCTTCAGCTCATCATCATTCAGTTTCTTCATTTCCTCCTCATTGTCCTGCACCTTTGCTGTCCGTCTTTTACACAGGTGCACAACATAAAAATAAATACTTTACACACACATAACATACACTTTGTTTTAAATTGTGAAAAACATTCCAGCTAAATGGTAGAACTGTGACTATTCATGGCTTGAACAGTTAAGGTTAATAAAGTGGTTCAATTATATTTATATTTTCTTATTTTATAAGATTATTTAATATTTGTATTATTTGCTGCAAATTACATTTTGATCTCATATTTACAGTATTTGTTAACGTTCTGTTTTAGTCACCTACAGAAGAACTGTAGAATAATAATTATATGGAATGGAGGTATCCATTTTAATCCACCAGAAGCACAGCACTGTAGGATAAACATCTCCTTGTCTATCTTTGTGATCGTCATTTAATATTGGTGAAGGAAAGATTAATCACAACTTTGACAGTTACAAGTGTTGAGTGACACTACTTCAGACAAGCAAAAAGGTCCAATGTGCCCGACATTTCAGGCGATACCTTTTGAGTGTTTGCTGTCGCAGTTTCTCTCTAATGCGCTGGGTAATGTGCTCCTTCTGCTCCTCTGTCAGGGAGTCATACTCTTCCTCATCCAGGTCCCGCAGCCACTGTTCCTCTCTGTCTGCTTCCCTTTTCTTCAGAGCCTCTGAAACATATGCGTACAGTTCTATGTCGAGTTTTTGTTAGTCTTATCAAACAGAAATAACAATATATATGTGAGCAGTGTGTTTCTCACCTTCAGTTTCTCTGCGGACTCTCTCTTGTGCCTTTAGGGCTTCAGAAATAGACAGGTGGACTACAGAGATGTGTTTGCGATTACTGAGGGCCTTTAGAACAACCTGGAGGGTGTTTGACACTGACTGTGTGTACACAGACTCCAGGCCATCAATCACTATGCAACGCTGACAGTCGTTCATCTGTTGATCACATTAAAATAAAATCTGTGTGTGTTTGTTGGGGGGGTGGGGTGTACTGTGCCCTAGCAGTTAATTTTAATATTATTATTTTTTTATTATTTCGTTTTAAACACATTCCATCCCACACAATATATTATTACAATGTATTGTATATATAATCTATATATACAAAACTTACCTGAAATCTTTCGACAAGGACATCAACCAGTAGCTGTTCAGGTAAGAGATTGCTGAATGTGGTCATATCTTCTTCCTGGAGCCACATCACACCAACGGGTTTATTAGTTTTCATTCATTCAATCATTCATTCATTCATCTTCTACCACTTCTTCCCCGTAGGGGTTGCGGGTGTGCTGGAGCCTATCCCAGCTTGCTATGGACGAGAGGCAAGTTTCACCCTGGACAGGTCACTAGTCACACATATAGATGCACAGTCACGTGCACACTCACACCTACAGACAATTTAGAGGTTCTAATTAGCCTAATTGCATGTCTTTGGACTGTGGGAGGAAGCCGGAGAACCCACGCAGACAAGAAAGGCCCCCACTCGCCTCTAGGAGTCGAACCCGGGACCATCTTGCTGTGGTGCTAACCACCACACCCCTGTGCCACTGTGGTTTGTAAATTCTTTTCATTATTTATTATTATATTTAGCCATGGGCCACAATTAATCGCAGTCAGTTTAGTTTTTTATGTTTGTTTGTTTTGGTTAATACAAGACATTAACACTTGGTATATGCTGTTTTAACACACCACATGCACACTACATGATGCTGTAACAGATAATGAGAAAACTTGAGAAACCTCACCCGGCCAACATGCGTGCTGTCAATGTCATAAGGTGTCCTGCTGTAACTCCTACTGCTAGTCTCATCTCTGGCAGTGGCAGGGATCGCCACATCAACTTCAGCCGAAACTGAATTTGGATGCGTTTCTGAGGGGTCAAGATGTGCCACAGGTTCTGGGTTTGTGGTATCTGTATGTGGATATTCTCATTGTAACCTTCATGCAGCAATCAAAATGTGCTTTGTATAAGCACAGCACTTTGCATGTGAAGTATTTCACTTTTACTGTGTTGCTTCACTGCAGATAATGTACATACAGTGATGCTCACCAGCTGCTTGGGTCCTCCTCACATACTCAGCAACGGTAATGTCATACAGTTGCCTTGCAGGCAGGCCGACCGGTGGCTTGCCCTTTGTCAGCGCATCCGTAACCACAGCATCAAACCTCACACATGTTCCCCCATAGTGTTCTACCAGAGCAGCCGCTGTTCTGCTTTTACCTGGTAAATTGATACACACACATTTACACAAACAACATGTACATCATACCGCCTCAAAGATTTTAACTGTATGTTTTCAAACTGACCATCTACTGTGTTTACCTGTCTGTATTGCTCCATATACAATAATAGCAATCCCTCTACGACTGTATGTAGCCAAAGACTTGGGTGACAGGTCGACACACATATGGCGGGCAAGTGCTCTAGAGACAGGTGTCATATCAAGTGGTCCCAGGTTCCCTGTAATTTTTGAAATGACTAAATGCACAAAACAAAACAGAAGGTTATAGGGCAATAGATTTCATAAATCTCGTGACTTCTGCTTTATGGATGGTTGTGCTCACATAATTCAGCTGGTGTCACAGTGTTTATTTCTTCTTCTTTTCTGCCTGGTTCTTCTTTATCAAAGTCATCCTCTTCTGCTGGTGCCCACACCGGGTTAGATGAACAATATGAGCCACAAACTTTAGTGCTTGCAGTTAAACAAAGCTGTGTACAGTGTGTGACAATGTGTTTGTAGCTACCGTCATCTTTCAGCTTGGAACTGTACTCATTGTAGAACTCAAGAAGTTCTGTAGGAAGACTTTCTCCAGGAGCCCTAGGAGGCAGCAGTAGTAAGTTGTTGTCATCATAATCTTTCATCAGTCGCAGGATCTGCACCAGATGAAGTTATGGCAGAGAAAAGGTGTGGGAAAAAGGCAAGGAATGGGTGAGACACAAGAGATAGTGTTAAATGTTGCTTTAAGAGCTGTTTTATAATCACTTTAAATAATGGATGAAAGACGCAAAAAATGGTTTCTTCAAATTTGAAACATGATTTCTGAATCTCTAAAAAAGACAAATACCTTTTCTTCCTCAAGATATTGTTTGTCAAGCTCCAAAGAGTAGAATTCAATAGGAAAGGAGCATGGGTTTCTGACTGTGACCTCAGCTTCGGCTTCAGTGCTGGCAGGCAGGCAAGGCCCCAGTTCCAGCACCGATGAACAAAAGCAGAGTTCTGGCTTTTCACCCTGACCCCGTGCTGTAATGAACACCTGCTGAGTGCTCTCAGCCACGTGGACCAACAGCCGCCTGCTGTAAACATGCTGCGAAGACATACACGATCCTTTGTTATTATTTGCCTTTATAACTCTTTTGTTCATGTTCTTCCATTGTTCATGTAGTTACTAGAAGTTATCACATAACCTGAGTCATAAGATAATTTACCCCTTCAGTCGGTCTGAAGATTATCTGGACATTGACTCGTTCCCCAGGAGACAGTGTGCCAGAATTAGGAATAATTTCAAACACAACTGGAGGTGGTCGCTGCTCCTGCAAGACCTTTTTACGCTGATATAGAGGCAGGAACTTGTCTACCTGTGTGAAAAAACAGATGTACAATAAAGTCACCCTAATGCCTGCACGTTTATATTTGTTAACTATATGGTAGGTAATGAGTACAATAGATTTTCATTCTTTGAATTATTATTTATATAGTTATTATATATTATATTATGACTTTTACCTTTTTGAAAGACTTCAGCTCCTCTGCTACTGTCCATTGACAGGGTACAGACTCATGATTTGACAGCTCTATTGTTTTCATCTACAGGTAACAAGTTCATAACAGGTTTTAGACAAACAGCGTGAATACAGCAGACTTCATCTACAGTAGCTTTGGTTTATACCGTAAATGGACACCTCATTACCATTTACTGTTACTCAAATTCAACTATGTCAAAACTTTGAAGAAGTCCTGGTTTTGCTTTAAACAAACATGCGATTACACCCCAGCATGATGCTATACTGGCCACTGATTAGTGTGCCTTCCAAATACTCTCCATGTGAGTCAAATCTGTCACTACAGTAATACAAATTAAAAATAAAATGAGCAGTAATGTAAACTTGATCTGAATTTGTGTACAGTAAATCCTAAATCAGCATGTGTGCATGATTCTGTCTAATTCTGTATCTTCATCCATTCAGGAGGAGATTTTCTCAGTCTGCATAATGTAATATTACCATGTCTTTATAACTACAGTATACATTAGTTTACCTGACACATGCCACACTGTACAGAGTCAAAGAGCAGCTCATGTGTGGAAACAGTAATGGCTGGCATGGACATTACTGCACACAGCTGCACCTGCACCATTGGGCCACCAACCACCTGTGAACACATGTTTTAAAGAGGGTCAAACTATTCCTTGCGGGCCTGTATACAGTATGTACTGTAGCTCCTTTGATTAATGACAGATTTGTGTACATGTACATTTGTATTGTACCTCTATTGGCATAGTAACACATATGTCCTCTGTCTGTGCTTTGGCTCCATAAGGATCAATTTTAACAGTGAAAATATGTGTGTCACCAGGCGGCAGGTTCTTCACTCTTTCAAAATCTACAGTGAAACCTTTGAAAATGCAAGAATATGATAGAGAATAAGATATTATTGTATGCAGGTAAAATAGTTACTGTATTGTAATATACATTAATAATGTAATATTTAAATCATAATAAAATAAAGACAAAGATCAAGATAACAACATGAGAGCTTCCCGGAAGGGAAGTTGTCTTTAGCCATCGTTGCAGTGCCACCCACAAAGTAAAATCAATATAAATTCTTCTAAGCCAATTTACAACCCTATCTATATATATATATGCTATCATTATTGTAGTACTGTATTTTCCATGATTATGACACACTAACAGTGACATATCACAATTGATAAGACACAGAAATAAATACTCTTCAACAATTCACCATTTGAGGGAATGAATTATGTTACCTGTGCCAGCAAGAGGTTTCGAATTAGCGTGAAAGGACACAGGCACTGATCCACTATTCCTGATATCTACAGTGTGACTAAGGATCTTGCCAGGAATGACATAACCGAAATCTAAAACATACTTTGGCAGCAGATACCTGGGGGAGTAGACAGAGGTAGAGGAGTAAATATAAATAAGACATCAATAATCACACGATCATCAAGTTGTTGGTGTTGGTGACAGTGTCCCTCAGTTATCAAAAGTCCCACAGACCAAAAACGTACACAGCCAGAGATTACTCATTAGGCAAGACTCAACACATGCACAGACTTCAGAGCAGTAAGTTGACCATCTGCTAAACAAAAGTGTGTGCATGTGTACAGTATGTGTGTTTGTGCATACTTGCTAAGTTTGTGCCACTTTTTGAAGGAACTTTGTGAGTCTCTGAGCTCCAGCAGTGTACCAGCCACAGCAAGCGCACTCTCTTTGACCAAGCTTCTCTCGATCTCCATGTGAAGCAGATCTACATGCTAGAGGCAGAAGAGAGGAATAAAATGCCCAAGTGGGACAAAAGCAGCTGAAAGCTTAGAAACTTTAAAAGCCATCTGCCATAAACACTCAATAAATATTTAGATATATATATATGAGTACTCCAAGCTTAAATTATTATCATTTGACTCACTTCACTTACTTAGACCTTACACATCAAAATGATTTAACCATAAGGCCTCAGACCTAGTTCTAGGAAATGATGTGGGCTATGAACCAAACCAACTGGACCATGTGGAACACATTTGTGGACTATTTTATGTCACCACAATTATCACGGTGAGTTTGACTTTAAAGCACTTTTAAAGTTGTGCAATGTAAAAACATGTAATTAAACAAAGCATTTTTGTGTAAACTGACTATACAGTATGGAGCCACATAATGTCTTACTGTAATACATACAGCATACAACCATTACTGTTATCCTCATTATTATATTGTTTAAAAAAAGAACTTAATAGGTGTTATTCTAAGTAACAAGATTTACTTTCTATACTGTAACGCTAGTTTAGTTACTGACTGTTGTGCTGCTTGCTTCAGTTACTGGTCGTCCACCAGTTGTAGATCCATTCATAAGCTCCTCTTTGACTGTATTTGCATCCACTGCTGCTCTGGCCTGCTGCACCACATCACGGTAGCACTCCTCTGCTGCAAAGAATCAGTGTCACAGTAGTGCAGACAAATGGCGAGTCAAAAAATGTGCAAGGTGTACATACTGATTTTCTGTTTAGTGTTTTATATATAAAAGTATACAGACAGTATCACTACTACCAATTCAGTATCCAGGGTTTATTTCTCTCAGTATATTAAAACTTTCCAGTTCTTTGCAGTGCTATCATTTCAGTATGGCCCTCTGGCCTGTGGAGGGGCTTGTGTTTTTTGTTCTGTTCTCTTGTCACATCATTTCCTTTTTGTTTCCTGTCTCAATCCAATCATGGACACAGACTCTGTATTTAAGGACTACTCTCCTTTGTCAGTTTGTTATTGAGTTTAATGGATTTGTTAGTTGTTGTCTCTCCTCATCCACGTTTGCATTATCCTCCTTATTAGCTCTGAGTTTTCTCTGTTTTGTATCTAGTTTGTCTAAGTTTGTTCTGTTTCTTGTCCTCCCTTCTAAGCAGTGTCTTGTGTTTGGTTTTCAGTGCTTGTAGTTTATTCTGATTTTGTGTTCTCTAATATCTCATATGTTGTTAATTTTGTTTCCTGTCTCAGCAGTGACATTTGAGTTCGTACCATTCCCTGCCAAGCAGAGGTTCATTGTTACTATAGATCTTGTTTTCTTAGTAATAAACCTTCTGAACCTATGTACGTTGGTTGGCATAGATAGTGCATAGTAAATTTTAAGACTTGACTAGCTGAGTTAAGGTACAGTTCAGATCTGTTTTAGTACGCACACATGTTTTGTGGTAAGTTCAGTCTGATCCTGGGAAATACTCCCTCTCCAATCAGAGTGATGTCCTGCGGTGGTAGGAAAGCCACCTGCAGCTGAAATTGCTTTTCAAACACCTCTGGGACGCCTGGGAGGTAGAGCACACGCAGACATTGCACCGAACCAGCAGCAATGTAACCCTGACACACAGATCAACAACACAGAAACGGTCAATCAACCGTATACACACCCATAGTATATGTCCCTTATATGTCTGACACAGTAACAACATGAGCTCACCTTGCTGGGAATGACTGTGGGCTGGCCAGGTCTGACTTGCTGCCACTCATCATCTTGCGCTTCTTTTTGCTGCCTTGTATTTAGATGTTCCTTGTTTTCTTTCCTATGTCCACCTGGCTTCTCATCAGCACCATCAGCCTCCCTGTCAGGATACTTGATGCTAAAATTGAAGCCCATTCTGCCAGTATTTGTTATGGTCATCTCAGCTTGTCCGACATGGTCAAAGAGCTGTAAAAAAAAAAAAAGATAGAGACACTGAGGTAAGAGAAGCAACACTGTCCACTGTTGAATCTTTAGTTGTCAGTCTATTAAAGTCAATGTTAACTGGTTTTTGAAACTACTCCACATAGTCAGATCTTTTTGATGGTGATCCAGGAAATATAAGGGTTTCTTCCAAATCATAATGTTGTACCTTAATATATTAAAGTTGTCATTACAGTGATATGAGCTGAGAGAAACTGCTATTGTCTTCAAGAGAAACTAAGTAATACAAGATGTATTGGAAAATCGAATCAGTACTTTTTAGTTGTAAGAACAAAAGAATTGTTTTAGGATTTCCTAACTATTATGAATGAATGTAGGCTTTATATACAAGAAAAACACGAAAAAGAAAGGAAGAGAGAACAAGAGGAAGCAGAACAGTGCTAAACAGCCAAGAAGGTCAGAGAAAGGTTCTGCTGAATAGTTTGTTTAAACTAAATCAGAAATCAATATGTCCTTGTTTTGAATACAAATGATAACTCGCCTGGATGCCTTGCATACTTAAAAAGGGAGAGGAAGTACAAAAGACCTCATCCAAAGTGTTTAAATTAGTGCTTCTCTTCATGTCAACTCTATGTCCAACAAACTTGTAGTAAAAAAAAAAAAAGTAAAACATTAAACAAGAATGGAGAATATGGGAGGAACCACAGAGGAAGCTGTCCAATATTCTGTGGACAAATGAAACCAAAATTGAGTTGTTTGGAAAGAACACACAACACTATGTGTGGAGGAAAAAAGGCCCAGCACACCAACATCAACACCTAATTCCCACTGTAAAACATGGTGGATCATCATGGTTTGCGGCTTTGCTGCCTCAGGCCCTCGGTGGATTGCTGTCATTGATGGAAAAATGTAAAAAACCAGAAAACAAGAAGAAGTAATCAAACAGACAAACAAATGGTACGTAAAGGAAGAAAAGGACAAGAAAAGCAGGACAACAGGCCTATAAGGAGGCAAATAACAAGACAAGTACCTGCAGACCAAAGTCGAGGCAGGTAGAGTTGAGGCTGTATTGGATCACCGATGACTCCCCTTTGAGTTTGATTTCGTATGCAGGCCCATCCTGTACATGGCACTGAGCTACTACCTCGCTGCTGCTGTTTTCATGGCTGTAGAAAACAAATGTGACTGTCTGCTGGCCGTTAGGTTGCAGATGACCATACCATGGCAAGATATCAAACGCCTGCAAAAAAAACCCAAACCAATTAAATATATTACTACAGACTGGATACTTCTTCATATTTGATGGAAAATTATGACAAAATTATTCAACTTCAACGACAGTTTTCCACGTTTGCATGTTCCTGTAAGCTGTAGTAATAGTATTTCTCATTTAGAGACTGCTCTAGTGGTACAGCTGTCCGATGGTGTCTTTCTTTACCTGCTGACGATCTAGAAAGGTTAGGGAAACCCAGTTCAGTTTTGGGAACCTGCATACCTTATTCACACAGACTGGGTCTGAAACATTAGAAAGCCGTCTGCTTGAACTGCCACTTTCTGGATTTTTCTGCTCCTCCTCATCCTCTGCAGCTCTATGACGGTGAAAATAAATGTTGATATTTATTATGTTTTTCACAACTTTGAAAATTAAAACTACTGTATATACAGTAATTATGTAATACTGCACTGTAGTGAAACATTACAAAAAATCCTGAATGTGAATTACAGAAAACGACTGTGAATACATTTCTCAAGACATCCATGAAGCAACCATAAGAAATGAACTGTTACCCATTACAATAGATCATTAACAGATATTGTTTTACCAAAATAAGGAGGAAAAACCTCAGCACCGAAAGCACAGAGAACTCGCTTCTCAGTTTCTCTCTGTTCTACTCTCTTTGCCTTTGGGATCAGACTTGGTGCATCCATCAAGTTAATTAAACAGTGTTCTATAATTAAGAGGAATTTTAATAGGGAAGCAGCAGGAAACAGGTCAGGATAGATTGCATTGAAGTGCTGAATAAACATGGACAAGAATGAAAGAGATTTACTGAGTGAAGACACCTCAGAGCTTGAAATGACAAGTTCTACATTACAGTAAATGCTTCCTACAACTTATTACCATGCTACATTACGATTGCGTGTGTTTGCATGTCATCCTGCGAGCCTGTGTGTGTGTGTGTGTGTGTGTGTGTGTGTGTGTGTACAGTATGTTAGACTTTCACAATGTGGTTGGCAATTTACACCAGTAACTTTTACCAGCAGGGGGCACTGGTGCTTGGCCAGTATGTGCTCAACACAAGGCCTGATGTTTGGCCTTGGGAATCACAAAGTAGTACTTGCAGCAATGTAAGATGTCTGACAGATCAATTACTGCAGGTCATTTTCTTAAAATAGGGTGCATACTTGGTGGGTAAGAGCTCATAAGCGCCAGTAAAAACATTTCCTCCCCTGTGGAATCAGGAAGCTTTTTCAAATGTGGGTCCTCTAAAATACATTTTAAAACCCACTGGTGCGGACAAAGGAGCAGATGGTGAGACAGCAGTTGATGACTCTGCAAGAGCTCAGCTCAAAACAGAAATAGCCTTATCAGATATTCTCCAGTCTCTCTTCCAGTCATTCTTTCCTTCATGCACATCGTGGGTGTTATTGTGTTTTCATCTGTCCAGCTTCAATAAAAATGAAAGGCTGCTCTCACTTGAACAAATGGAATCTGACGCTGTAACGCCACAACAGACAATCACTGCTAATGTTCCAGTTGACAGGTCGTTTTTACCACAGGTATAGAATATTTCATACAGTATGTACCAAATATAAATGCATCTTTTATTAAAGAGCTCAAAGCAGAAATGTGTCACAGGGCTTCATGTATATGTATAACTACAAATGTCTATTACTATTATTATTATTTGTAGTAGTAGTAGTAGTAGTAAATGAATGAACAAATCTACAGTAGAACGTTTTTCTTGTCGTTAAATCTTACATGTAAGCCCTATCTCTGTTTTTTTGTTACGAGCCAGCTGCCAGTTGTGTGTGTACAGTAGCTTCTACAGATGTTCCAATTGTGGCTTTAAACCATTTTATGACAACAAGACTGAACTAAAAGCACAAGCTAAAAATCCCAACTAATTTTCAGATGTAACCTGTAGAGCTACTGTAAATACAGTAAGCAGAGATGATGGCCACATCAATGACAACTTGATTGTTCGGTCTTAAATTGTAACAATAATAATGCAGGGCGGTTATCTGCAATTAACTATTTTCCACTGTATTACTGCCAATTACCAAATTCATCCAGTGATTTGAACATACTCACAAACTAAATATAGAAAATATTGCATCTGACCACCATCCTCATGTTGTTTTCCTATGAACATTTTATTTTATGTTTTGAAGGCTGAACTGCATTCTTTAGGTCCACTGCTCATTGCCTGTAGTCCTGCCATACAGAACGTCTTACCCTTTCCCTAAACGAATTAAAGGTGCCTTTGTCGTCATCACTGTCGTGATAAAAGACCAAGAATCAAAAGGTAAAGAATGTTTTTCACCATTAACAACTTTTTCACATCAAGCCCACAAGACAATATTTCATAAACACATGCTACACAAATAAAATGCTAATTAATTTAAAACAATACAGCAACAGCTACTACATATGCTACACACATAATTTCTCTCTGAAGGTTGAATCCCTGTTGCAAATGAAGAACTTAGCACAGATATCTCCAGTCAGACGTGTCAATTGGTAAAGTGGCTCAGCTTAGTGCATGGTTCACCACTCAATTGATTGAATGGACATCAGTGTTGTAATGGCTGCCAGCAAAGTCACTGAGGAAAACATATTAGATAAATAAGAAAAGTACACTAAACAACAACTGTTAGTAATATAACTGGAGTTTATACATTGCATTATTTCTGCCATAAAATGCTCAATATTATTAGCAGAAATGAAAACATTGCACATAGTGGTAGAAGACTTTAATTGGACTGGATGATGTGCACTGTGTAGTTGAACCTCACACTTTAAAAGCCTACTGATTTGGCACGTCTGATTTTAAGTGGCTAAACATCCTGAAGCAAATGTACAAGTTTGGCTTGATTTATTGAGATGATACAGACATTTGAAAATCTGAGACGAGCTGCAACTTGCCCTTTTTTATGAGCCCTGGATCTACTAAACCTACAAACTTGAGCTTATCTCTTCTGCTACATCATATAGACAGACACACAATTTACTGTAATGTAAAGTACAGTATGTATCCTAGTTAGTTGTCTTTACTGTGTACTGTTGACCACAAATGTGAAATACAGTAGACTCAGCAAAACCAGGAAAGCACGACTATAATAAATATACATATGAACCAATGGTGTGTAAATGTTGCTCTCCTATGTAATATAAGGCAGCAGCCACTTGGTAGTCTTGGTAGCCCAAATGTTATTACTTCCCATTAACCATTACTTCCCCGTTTTAAATGTCCTGGCACATTTGGCATCACTTCTAATTCCTAGATGCATAGATGCATTCTGTTATATTGTAGATCTAAACAACTGTCTATACAGTAGCTTAATCATCCCTTTGATGCTTAATAAAAACATCAATGTCATCAGCATAAGCTCATCACACACAAGGTAACACTGGAATTTGATAGACAGAAAGCTAAGCTATTATCTCACATAACAGAGATTCAAGGCTCAAACTGTACAGCTCAGACTGGAGAGTCTTGCCTTAGAAAGAAGAAATGAAGTCGTTTATCGGTAGAGTACAAATCAACACTGTGGCCACATCCTTCAAAAACAGATGCAGTGTCAGAATCATAGACATCACTTTCACTCAGTATTTGACTACAAGGAAGTGAGGCCTCGTCTACCACAGTCTGACTGTCCTCACGTCTTTATCTTTGCATGTTCTGCCAGCAAAGAATTAGAGCAACTCACAGCCACCTAAAGCACTGGATGTTTGTGCAGACGAGTGTGTCACCAGCATTCCCACATTCAAAGCACTTGATGTCTAAACTTGCATAGACCATATATAAACCCTGCTTGTGCCTACACTCAATGACACGTTCCGTGTTTGTAATGGTGAATCCATAGTTATATAATCCTACCTGCAATGGTTCAAAACATAAAGAAATGAAAATGTTTAGTCCTTACATGCAAAATCTACTGTTTTCAAACTGCTGGCAAGTTTATCAAACAACCTCAGTTCAGTAGTTTTTCAGTAGTCAAAGGAAGAACACAGGAGACTGTAATTTTGGCCAAAGGGGATACCTGAACAAACTGGCCTTCAGGGGATATTCCATTCCCAGCTGATGCACAAAGCATTCCTCCCTGAAAAGTGCAGTGACACTACCTCTTTATTCATTTGCGGCACAATTAACCTCCAAAAAGCAGACAGTCGGTAGATCTGTCTTTCCCAGATCATTTCTAGTTTAGAAATCTAGATTTAGCTTCAGTTCACAAGGTATAGCGTATAGCTATATGGAGTAGATAATGGCTGAGATTCTTTTTGTACTTGGAGCCTAAAACTTGTCTGAATGTTAAAAACAATAAAACACTTACTATCCTTGCCTTTAAAAAGAAGTTATATCTAGCGCTGACATACCACACACACACACATTACCAGGAGGAATATTTTTCTAAGATGTGATAAAAATGAATCTGTAATTTGTTAATTTTAGCCTCTACCTTGGGTTTGAAGCCTGCTAAATATAAAATATTTAGAACACTTAAGATAGCAAAATAAGACCTTAATATTGGCCATAATATTGTTAAAAGAACCGGATCTCCAGTGCGTAGGCCTAGTTACAAACTATAGTTGTACATAACCATGCTAAAGTAATCCTGGTTGATGATTACTCAGAAAAACTGTAACTTAGCATAGTCTATTGCTGCATCAAGAAATGAAAGATGGAAACCATGCATCCATTTATGCATCCTAGGTTTAAGGTTTTGCAGTATTCAGAATTCATATGTTGCTAAGAACAGCATGCAGTATTTTTCAGCTTAGTTAACATGTTTATTCTCATATCATGATGATGTTAAAATGTACAGTATATATGCTCTTGTATCTTTAAGCCTTTTTAGTTTTCTGTTGAAAGGAAATAGCTTCGTAAGTCACTTTTATGTTCGCTCAACTTCTGGACAATACACTCTGTGTAAATTACACCCTCCAATCATTACACCATTTGAAAAAGCACCGGTTCAATTTCTTAGCCTGTCTATAGTACACAGTATTTTATTTAAGTGCAATGTCTACCAGAAGCTATACCCACAACCCATTATATACTCCCATACTGTAGGTGCACATCTACTGTATGGTAAAAGCTATGTACAGTAGAACTCCTCATGTGTGGGGTATGTCATAAACCCAAATATGAATGTAAGTGGGCAAGACTGCGTATGGCCATTGAAGAGATACCTGACAGAAGATTCTTTGTGGTCCTCTAGGAAGGTCCATTTGTAGGACACAGGCAGCGGAGAGCAGTTGGTGATTGTGACGTACTTTAGAGTGTCTGTGCAGTTTAGCACACATCCAAAATCCACAGCAGTTGAAGAGAAGTGAAGGTTGGGAAAATGGACCTCAGCATGCAACTCAACCATGTCTTGCTGTGGGTGTCCCTGATATCGTATCTCAAGCAACTGGTAAAAAAAAAAAGGTAAACGATGACTTGCCTTTATCCAAAATGGTCGAGGTAACAGAAAAATAAAGCAACAGATGTAAAAAGAAATATAAAAAATATTGACACTGACTATATAACACCTGTGACAGCTATTGTAATCACTGGTTATTGCATTGAGATGCAGTATTTCCTTATTTTATTTACAATACATTTAGAGGCTTGAAGGCTTTGTCTGTATTGCTATAAATTACTTTATGCATCCCATGATGGGGAAAACCCTCCACTAACATCTAGTAAGGCTATGTGCTCAGACATCCACAGTATAGTCCCAGATAATAATAGTATTATAAAAAATGGATATTCTTAAGAGCAATTAATCACTGTTACCTCATTAACAACTCTTGACACTTGGTCTTGACAGAAGGCAGGATTAAAGCATACCCACAACTCAACCTGTTTCCCATCACCTAAGACCATGCACTGGAAAAGAGAAAAACACAATATTTACGGTCACAGATTTCAGAAACTTGAATGGAAAAGAAAATAAATAGGAAGAATGAGATGATGCAGGTAAATTAAGAAATACATTTAAAAAACACCGGCACATATAGTACATTTTTTACAGTCTCGTTACAGACATGTTTTTATCCATACAGACACTTTTCTGTTCAATAATGTTCTGGATTGAATATACAGTTTCCCTCACAGTTACTCACGCACCTTTACGTGGCAGCTCTAGTCTGAATTGCTTAAAATAGAACAAAGTGGCAACAAGGCTAAATAATTTCAAAGTCACTACCTTTGGTCTAAAAATAAACCAATGGTTTACCGGCTACTAGAAATCAAACATGTACTGAATGTGTATTGTCCTCTCAAATTGAGTAGAAATTTTTTTAGAAATCGGAATATAAAGTTCATTAAGATTAGGTAAAACTGTATTATACTGAAGAAAGAAAGACAAATGTCTTACTCCTAGATAAGCAGTATAATATTGTAACGGCAGGCGCGGAGCGGAAGACAACTAGCCCTGGCTAACTTTTAGCAGCTAGCTAACGGCTAGCTTGGGCGCTAGCAGGCTACCCTAGTGCGAACTAGCTCAAAACAGCAGGCGGATGGGAAAACACTTGTGTCTCATACACCGCACGACCCCACGTGTCTCGAGCTGCTTTCACTTACGCGGAGAGACAGCACTTGCGCTGTATTTGTAACACACCACTGGCCGGTCACCGAGGGGGGGTCACCCCCCACACAGCGCCCTTCCACACGGTGCCGGCCAAAACACATAACCCACATAAACGACGTTAAACAAAAACAAACCTAATAACACCAATTCACCTAAACTATGCACATTAAACACTTTACATGTTCAGAACTATTCACATTGCCCATTACCCAGAGTTCCCCTGGGCTGACTGCTACAATATGTAAATTCAAATAAAAATGAAATACACAGATCAACATTCAGGTTATACTGTGTTACAATACAGTCCAGAGATAACTTAAAGTTACTTGCCTTAGAGGTAGTTGAGCTACGTCCTCTTGGGGCCTCACAGAGAGAGAATGGCTCTACAAGAGAGAGCTCCATGGACAGACAAAGAGCTGACACGTTCTTCAAGACCAGCTTCTCATATAAGGGCCTTAGACTCTTCCCTGGGACCTTCAAGGCATATGCAGACATAAGGAGTATTAGAGCACTGTAACATTTAATGTAATGGTGGAGAGGCTATACTTCGTGATCCTCTGACCAACCTTCTCTATGTAGAAGTTCAGGCACTTGGAGGAAATGCTAAGCACGGGAGCCACGAAATGGCAAGAAACGTTTATTGACATGATATGCTCATAAGAGGCCTGGTTACCCACAATGCCGCGGCACACCAGACGCTCCCGCACAACCTAGAAGGACAAGACCAGTAGTGATGTACATATACTGCCACATGCATCAAATGGACAGTGTTAATAATATTCAGAACTTAATTTTATAGGTGCTCCAAACAAACTGTCTTACCTTGGGGGAGTCAGAAGTTCCTCTCAGCAACATGTCAACAGAGCAGCCTGGGAAAAGCTCCACTCGAGAAGGGGTAAGGCTGAACACCGCCTTCTCTTTGTATGAGGTAGGGAAAGGCCCACGGCTTGAACTGACTTTCATTTTGGGAGCAGAGATGGGAGGCAGTGTTGTTCCTCTTGACAAGTCTTTGCTCTTTCGGGTTTTTGTTGAAGGCAGGAAGCCATCTGTCCCCCAGTACAACCGCTGTATCCGCTGGCCATGATTAGTAAGCTTGAAGTTATACTGGCACAATGCATGACTAACAGGATACACAGAACACATCTCAGGTGAGGAATACTGCCCCTATTAAACCAACAAATCACTGGTCTTAAAATGTGATTCATGAGATTTCATTTTATTTTACCTGAAGTGTGTTCCTAAGTCAATATTTTGACCAAAAGGGCTGTCAGTGACAATTGTGGTGCCAGTTCCTGTGGCAGACAGAGGGACAGAGTATGTCTGACTGTCTTGGATGGACACTTCCAGACTGTCCTGGAACTGAAGTGTGTCCTTAAGGTGTGCCACCACCTTAAGCTCTACTTGACTCTGTGATGGCACTTTCCCCTCACTGGGCTCAACACGCCAACAGGATCTTCTATTGCTCTGCAGAAACAGAGAATTGCAGTATATACATAAAGTCTGACTGGCATCAACCTCCACTGAAAACAAGTACACAGGTCACGCGAACACACATACACCTACAGGCAATTTTAGAGTTTTCCAATTGGCCTAACTGCATGCCTTTAGACTGTGAGGAAGCCAGAGAACCCACGCAGACACGGGGAGAACATGCAAACTCACTGCCGGATAGAGAAATAAATCTACTGTATATGTTAAAATATATTTCAGAACAGTAAAGCCACAGCAATGCACCACTTCCAGTGTAAGCATTAGTGAGCAATGCAAGACAACCCAATTTTTATTGCACTTCGCAGCTCTATTGCATGTACTGTATGTGAATAAAGTCCACCTTAGTGAAATAAACAGATGTAAATCTTACATTCATCTGCAGTCTTTCAGCCCTTTACTGTGCTTACTGTACTGTATAGCCATGGTCAGGACCATAATCAATGTTCTATACAGCTTCTCTGTTGATGAATGGCTGGAACATAAACTTTTAATTGGGATTTTGAGCATGAGCTTCCTACAGATGCAATAAAACTTAAGCACTTTCAATGCCGATAGGACAACACGATAGATTGTTGATCATTGGGGAAAATGATTCACTCAATACTGCGATTGGCGGATGTGACCCTCATTGAAGTTCAGACTGCACTAAAAGTCATATTGGAGAAGAAAATAAAGAGTTTGTTTGATGCCTTTGTTTAAAGCCACTTGCTTACAGTAAACCCTCCGGCAAAGGAGTATTTGAAGAAAGATTCCTCACATAAACAGGCAACACCTGACCAGCAAGTGACTTTGGGAGTCATAGATCACTTTCTCAGCATCTGTGTGATCCAGTGAAAGCGCAAGCCAACACAAAGTTGGAGAAAGTAGATACTTGTGTGATCACGGTAAAGGGGTGGGTAGAGCCAGAGGAGGAGAAAGAGCAGAGGGTTAGGTCCCCGGAGAGAGAAGAAAGACGACTGGAATCTCAATAATCACATCAAACCTGCTGCATCTCACAGCTTGATTAGCATTGATTGCTTTTGAATGCAGCACAAGTCAGAGGGCTTTAGGTGCCAAATCTGAGCCGTGTGCTCCACAGCTATTAACAGTACATTAGGCTGCATAAATCTGCATTGGGGCTGCAGTGACCACCGCAGACATTGATATACTGTCACATGAATATTAGATGACACATATTTCGGATGCCAACCAAAAACCCTAAATAATAAATATGAATGAAAATAAAAAGTGCAGAAAACGGTTTGCAGTGCATGTTTACTATTGTTCATCTTCTCTGTTCTTTATCCCAGATCACAGTCTAGCCACAGAATTAGCTTCTATCTATCTTTTAATACGAAATAGAGGGTTTACTATGCAAACATAATTTCTATTCTGTTCTTTACGTTGTGTACTCTATTTTATAAAAGCCTGGTTAGGTATAAGGATGAAGTCATTGTTCATTTCTCACACATCGTCACAAGTGTGGAACAATGTTCCCACACTCTTCTGTCATCAGACTCTCCCTGCCAACGTATTGAGTGAGAGGAAATGTAATTCCAGGGAAATCTGCATCGATTGGCATTTAGGAGTGCAGAGGAGTAGCTCCTTTCCTTAACACTGCAACCGCTGCACGTTTGAATTAGTATACATGCATGGCCATGTTTGTTATGCCAGTGCTGAGGGACGGAGCCTGTCACCAGTTTGTTCACTTTAGCTATCGGACAACACTGATAAGGTGATGCACAGCGAAACAAGAGCCTTGGTAGGCAAGTGAAACAGAATATAATAAACTGATGATCCCAGTGTCCACAGAGTTTAGTTTCTTTTACACTGAACAAACACAGCAGGTGGAAGACACTTATTCAGGTCAGTTTCTGTGAAAGCATACAAAACATTTAAACTCTTGACCTTGTATAGTAAAGAAACAGGAAGAGAATTAAGCCCTGATGCCCGTCATTCTAAACTAACAAAACGTCAGTATCTGGCTACTGTGTAACGGGAGCATAAAAAGAACTGCTCACAGGGAATATAATGAATTTTTCAGCAGTAAGAAATGATAAGACAACTAATTATAATAAATCACTGAACTCGAATATTCGATTAGACGCTAAATTATTTAATCACGGGCGCAAGGAAGATGGCTGGACTGATACTATTTTATGTTGCTTCTAGATTATTACTATGGGTCTCCAAATACTGTAGCATTCTGTTACTAGATAATGACATGTGAAATGGCTTAATTTTCATTTTAATTTTAATACAGAATACTTATTTTATATTTTGTACTATGTTACTCCATTTACACACTATCTGTGCTCAGGGGTGAGGCTGTTTGTACTGTTTATACTTTACCATGCAAGCAGTAAAGCAGGCTGGAATGGGTGACTGGTTTGACAAAAGCAGGGTCCTTGTAATGTCTGTCAAAACAGGGATTTTGCCAAAGTTCAGCTGTGTGCTCTGAATTAAAACTACTGGACCCTGTCCAATACATGTCAAGACCACCTCCTAGAACAGAACCAAAAGAGAAGACATCGTTTAGAAAGTGATTTGACACTAAGAATCATCTCAGCAACATCTGTGATATCATTCAGAAGGAAAGACACTTCAACTGACCAGTGGTGGCCGCACACTGCCGAACACAGCAATGCGTAGACTGTGATTCAGCCTTCCAGCAACCTTAGCCAGCAGGAACACAGGAAGCTCCTCTGAACTGTGTGGACGAATCACACCTCTAGGTAAGGAACTGCCACAAATCACTGATGGATTCTCCTCAAATTGCTGGAAATTGTGACAGACAGAAATTATGCTTTTAATTCAGGAATACATATCCAGAACATATTCCACATACTGATTTGCCATTTGGGTGCTGCTTCATATATGCATATATTCACAGAACTTACAGAAGAGTGGGGCGTCTTAGGCTTTGTTAAACCGATCAGTTTCATCTGAATGCACATGCTATTTTTGCTTAGCTCGGTACAGTGCACCTTTCCTGTCATACAGTATGTGCATTTTGTGTACAGATATATTTTCAGATGCTGAATTGACATATTAACCTGGTCAAGCATGCCGTAGCAAGCAGGTAGATTGCTGGGGTTGGTCAGTCGCACTTGCTGATGGTAAGGGTAATCGAGGAAACACCTTTGAAAGTCCAACACCGGTGTCTCCACCACAATCTCAGGAACAACACACCTGTCAATGGAGAGACAAAGGCAGTACCAGAAAGAGATAGGAAGAAAAGCAGACAGGAGGGGAAAAGCTTGAAGGTTATTTATGAATTCTTGTAATTGCATTGCATAACGCCAAAACTGCAGTCTATTAATTAGAAGTGATTCATAAATTTAAGGTGACAGTGATTGCCTTGAGGAAGTCATATTACCATTGCCCTATTCTAAGTAATGGAGCAGGTGACATTCGGATGTATTATTGTGCAAATTAGGTTCTGAATATTTAACACATTCTCCACTGATTTGTTGACACCTGTATGGAAGTTTAATGGACCATATTCACAGCCTGTCAAAGCATCTGCAACGCCCCTAAGAAGAGTTACCGCCATAGACACCCGGCTTACTTTAAAAGAAATAATCCCAAAAGAGGTGGTATGGGGCATGACGGACCACTGATGGTCGTAACATCTGATGATATTGTTGGGTTTTCTTTACAGAGTTGTTGTGTTTCTTAATTCTGTAAGGTTTTAAACCTGACTTTGTAAAGTGCCTTGAGATTACTTTGTTGTGACTTGGTGCTACATAAATAAACTGAGTTGATTTTATACACTTTTATCTAGTATTATTCCACAAGAGAATTACTACAGAAAACCTCACCCTATAATCTGTTTGTGGCCTTATCGCAGAGTCAGATTTAACGTATCAGCTAATTATTTGCAACAGACCATAAAGTGATCTATTTGTCTATAATCCCATAACGCCTATGTGTGTGTGTACTGTATGCATGTGTACTTGAGTCTGACCTGGCATTGATAGGCAGAGACTGGATCTCCTTCCCAACACCCTCAACATCCACCACCAGTGCCAGTTTGTATTGCTTGACTGTGTTGGAGCACAGTGTTACCTGTAGATACAAATAAAACCTTGCTTAGCTTTTATGTACTTATGTTAATACCTTTAGATGATTAGTGTTTCATACTATAAATGTATATTTAGGTATATAGCCTAAATGCTGGTATATATATACTGTACTGGTTAAGTACACTAGTCTTGTTAATTGCTACATTGCTTATGTTATGTTAGAAGGTAAAAACAAGGACTGTTGCTTTGACAACAGCAATAATTATGATAATTCATCAAATATGTCGGTGGTACTGTTGTCACTGCATCTTCACAAAGACTTGTAGCATGCTGCTAAGAGAGTCAAATCAATTTATTAATTTAATTAATGACATTGTCTTACCTTGATGTTGATATCTGACATAGCGCGCACAGAGCCCACAGCAGGGCTGACAGTAAACTCCACTGGCTGCAACTGAAGGCCATTAGCAGCACTGCCTTGCCAGTTGTACCTAGACATTTCAGACACCTGTTTGGTACCGGTAACGCTGGGAGACCCCAAACCATCTCCCAGAACACGCAGGGCAAATGTCATAGGCACAAATGAGGTGTTGAAGAGGGTGCAAAGCATTGTTTGTGGGAAACCTTCAGAGACAGAGAAATAGAAGTGAAGGATGAAATAAGGCAATAAAAAAATGTAGGATAAGCACTGTAGAACATAATGGAATGGAGATAATATATATCGGCAATAATATACTGTATGTCTCATGCAACAAGTTAATAGGCACAGTTTTTTAACCCACCAAAGGCTACATCTCCAAAATTGAGCTCTGAAACATTGAAATGGAATGTGGGACCAATGACACGTCCCCTGAAAGCAAAACCAGAAACATGAGTCATAAGTAACATAAATTACGAATGAGCTAAATGATACTACGGTGACCACAGTGAAAGTAGCTTTATTTGCACCACCATGCCTCCTTTTAAGTTGTAAGCTTGGCTAAATGTCAATGTTCCATTAAAGTCTGGGTTAGCAAACTTCACCTGAAGGTCAGAGTAAGTGGTGGAGACTGTCCTGTGACAGATAGCAGCAAGTCCTCAGAAAAAGTTCCCAAGATGTGACTGTGGAAGGTGACTTCCACAGTCTGGCAGGCCCCAGTGGGAACAACACCTTCCTCTGGACTGAAGGAGAAACAGCGACCGAAAGTGGTGTCAGGACTTGACAGCCTGAAAGGAGCATCAATCAACCCTGAGTTGGACACCAGCACCTAGACAAAAAAGAAGGTTCCATTTATTGAACACTCAAAAGACATGCCATGTATGAGCTCCACCATTAATCACTAAGTAGTGTTCCGTTACAACAACTCTCATATGTGTTTCTGTCGTAATTACTGGAGCTGCTGGTTATTACCCATGTGGTTTTGACTTCTTTTACTTAGACATAACCATTCCTCATACCATTCTGTGAAATGGATGTTACTTTGATCTTTACCATATTGATGTCATTTTTATTATTGGCATAGTGACCTAGTTACCTAGTACTTTGTCAAGTGCACTCAAGTTTAAGTTTAACCCAGTCAAATATAGTAAATCTGTTACAGTATTTATAGCTGATTATTTATTACTTCCATAACTTAAAGATGAAAGGTTAAATTCTGGAACAAGCTAGCTGCTCACTACCATAAGATACACGCTTTAGCGTATCCTTTTACATGTACACTTTGTCCTAAACGTTTTTACCTCAAAACTGTATTTGTCACCGATGAAGACATTTTTCATATCCATAAGGTCGTATTTGAGCTTGAGCTTAGGTCCCATGCCCTCACCCTTGATTTTAAGAGGTAGAGGAGATTCACGGCCTATATGCACACATGGAGATACATGGAGGAACATAAATAATTAGGTTAAACAGGGAGAAAGAAACCGGAAATTAAAGCAGGAAGTGCAACAGAAATATTTATGAGTAAATATTTTCTCTCTGTGTTAAACATATCTGAATATATCTACCCTGGGAATGTGGAAACATTGTTTTATACTTACAGTGCATAAAGTATAAATACTCTCTAAACCCATAGAGTACTAGCCTCTTTCTGCCTCCCTCTCAGAACTCGTTAAAGGGCACGAGAGGTCTATCTTTTTGTTTCGCTTACTAAGCTTATGCAGCAGAAGAAAAGGAATCAGGGTACAGTAGCCTCCCGTTTGGCTGTTATTGACCTGTGGTGGTGAGGTCATCACCCGCCTTAGAAAACATGGAAATTAATGTAAATCTGGCCTCCGGCTCAGAAGACACACATAAAGGCCACATGCAAATTTGCCAACAACCTTTTACTGCCACTGGAATAAAGTTAGTATAGGTCCTCATGACTGAATTAAATTGTCTCACGTGGAAATGAGATGAAGTACAGTAGCTACAGCATGAGTCCTTTAGTGGTTAAAGCATTTAGGCTGATTTAGGGGTTTCTTTTGTGGCCTTCAACCTAGTTTTACTGTGGCTAACATACACTACAGCAGGCATGAACATTAAAGAGGCAAAGAGGAGAAGAGCAGTTGTCCTCTGACAATAAGTAAACAGACAGGAAGGGCTTGCTACCCGCAGTTCTCTGTGTACGCTTTGTCTGCATTGAAGCAGAGTCCTCTGAGGGAAGGAGGATCTTTATGAGAAAGCCAAAGATATTGACTTAAAGTGGGGGTAAGAAGTCTGCTTGAGGCTGGTATAAAAATCTATTCTGAGGAGTTTAAAACCAACAAACAATAAATAAACATTGTGAGCTTGTCATAATTTAATTTCAGACTCAACTCTATATTAGAAGACTAGAAGACTCTATAGTAGACACTTCAAAACACTCCTTACTGTAAAGAAATGACTGTGATTTGGTATGTTTGGGATATAGGCCAACACCTACCTGTGACATCACAATAAATAGTTTGTTGGTAAACCTTTGCCTCCTCAGGTTTAAAATTAATCTTGAACTGTGCTGTGATTTTGGGCCATATTTCACCCTCCTGAGTCATAAAACAGAAGAGCATTTAGTATCAAAGCATAGAAAGCAGGCACACACACACACACACACCAGTTTTTTGTTCACAGACAAAAAGATAATTTGCTGATCATTGATAGATTATGTTGCTGGCAGCCTAAACGGATGTGAACGTTATTATATTATAATATTTGACAGTAGACTATATCAAATTTAATAGTGAAATTATATATATTGTATTATTAATTCATTTTGATTTTTCTATTTAGTATTTTTCAAAATCAACAAGTCAGACTCCAGCCGTTGTATTCATGTGTTGACTGCTGAACGTTCTTCTTAAATGCCCTTTCAAAGTTGTTGTTGTGGTGGTGACTGGCCAGGAGATCTCTCCCTTCTCTTTTTCTCCCCCTGCCCTCTATGCCTTCCGTCTGTCTCCTCTTCCACCTCTGTGCAGGAAACCTACTGTAGCTAAGCTGAGCAGAAGAGACACTGGCAGAAAAAAAGGAGCTTGGCGGTGTCACATTAGGTCAAGCTACCTAAAGGTCCCTAGGTCCTCTTGTCACTGAGGAGTCAGATTGGATTTGTAAACAGAGCAGAATCTTAGCTCACTGTGACAGAACAAACACAATCTCATGTGATCTGCAGTATATGGGGAAATGCAGTGCAGATTTCCTGAGCACATTTCTAATCCTGATAGCTACTGTACTGGAGTGCACACACAAACCCACCACTGGTTCCACACTTATGCAGCTGTCTGAGAAGCCCAGTAGGTGGTCCTGCCCTGTTTGCTCCTTCATGGCTCTGGACAGCGCTGGCAAACCTTCTTTCTCCTCCTTGTGCTGAAGCCCTGAGCTCTCCCTAGAGAGAGGAGGGGAGGGGGGGAGTGAAAAAGAGACAGAGAGATGAACAAAGACGTGCTGACAGAAACAAAGGACACCTGAGCTATTTTTGGCTACAAATGCTTTGGTAGAAAATAAACCCAGCAGTTAATTCTACTTGCTACATGAGAGGAAGAGGGGGCCAGGACCAGACTAACTATTCTACCTTAATCACCATCTAATTACAGACACACTGTAGGACTCTAAGTAAGTGTGATTGTTTTGTGTGGCTGTACCTCAAGCCCTGGTCCACGTCCTTTAGACTGGACCACGTTGACCAACGATAGTGAAGAGGGATTTCACTAGTGTTGGTGAGAGACACTGTGTGAACGTTGGCCAGAGAGACGTAAGTGTTCTTCAATACCACAGAGTCACGATCAAGGTGGATGTTCAGTTCCTCACAAACCCCTTTCAAGCTGATATACACCTTTTCACCTGCGCAAAGGATGTGCAACAACAGTATGTATAAGGACACACACTTAGCACTCCGGTTCCTAGATACTGTAACGTTAGTCATGGAATGACAACTGATTATAAAACAAATACAGTAATAAATTATTCATATTTTTTGACAGTCACAGCATTTAAGAGCATACACTGTAGCAGCACAGTCCAAAATAATCCTATCCTCACTAAACAGCTAATGCTGCTCCCAGTGATTCCTACGACTAATATGACAGGGAACAGAGGAAAAAGCCATAATGGAGTCAAGGACACACTGCAGAGTCTAGCTTTAAAAGACTGGATCTGGATCAAACAGAGCATCATACAGAGATTAAAATGGGTCTCAAAATATCCTGGAAAACTGGCATCCAAAACAACTTACTTTATTATGCTGCCAAAGCCTTTTGAGTTGCAGCTATGCAAAACACATAGGCTGAAATAAATCTAAAGGATCTAAATGATGACATATGATTTCCTTGCACAACACAATGCAAAAGTGTGGTTCTATGCAGTAAACCTTCAAAACTCAAGTCTCAGGAGAAAATGTCCTTAATGGTTAATCCAGTAGGACATTTAATGAGTCTCTGTGGTATTAAAAAGTACACCATCACATTGTGCACACTTACAACAGTGAGAGTAGTGCAGCCATGACAAGCAATAAAAATAAGATGCAAAACTATGTTTTGTATAAAGCCGCCAAGAACAAGGTCTCATGGAAATTAAGTGAATGTTTGTTTACAGTCAAATCAGAAGGACAAAAACTTTGAAAGCTGTAGAAAAACACTGCTTATCCCGAGATTATTTACAATAGTATTCCTGCCAAGTTTATGTTTACAAATAAGGCGCACACACACACACACACACCCACACACACACACACACACACACCCACCCACACACACACACACACACACCCACACACACACGCCCATTTGGGACTTTAGGATCTGAACACTATGTGGTTATTCGGTCTTGATGCTTCGAATTCTGCCACTTACAACAGATACCTTGTTCAAAATGACTAAAAAGGTACAAACAGAGATGAAGGTGACATGGAACATTTTCACATGGAACATTTTCCCAACAGTCTAGTGGGTATTCCATTTCACCATGACTGTTGTGCATTTCAAAGCTTGTTTTTAGCCAAAACAATCATAGAGACTTGCCATTTCCTCATGTCATGCTTTGGTTTAAACACAAGGGAAGTACCAGTGTTCTGATGTGCACATTTTTTAACAAAGCCTCATTTTGGAAGGTTGGATATCTGCCTTGTGAGATGAGGAACAAAATAGAAACACACAGGTTTGATAGCAAACATTTTGTGAAGTGAAAAACACTGTAGCAGCTTCTGCTGTTCTGAATGGAAAAATGCTGAAATAAACTGTGTTTGATGCAAAATACTCAACTGTCTGCATGAAGAATTAACAAACAAATACAACTGTAAAACATAAAGTATTAAAATGTTGCCACTTGCAGACAATTATGGGTTGTATGTATTATGTATAACAACCCTGTGAGAAACTGTAGACCTGTCCAGAGCATCCAGTACCGTGTCCAGGGACAACTGGGGTTGATGAAAAAAGTGTCAAGGATAATGCATGGATGGATGGACTTTAACAATTAGGGGTGTCCCAATCATTTCTTCGCCCCATTCCATGTCATTTGATATTTTATGAGGTTTTAATTTTAAAAATCTTTAAATCCATGAGTTTGGTGTCTTGCCCAAGGACAAGGATGAATATAGTGACACAAATGCCCTAAGCAACATCTGGTCACTGTGAGGTTATTTCAAGACACCACAGCGACAAATGAGAACACATAACAAGAACCGTATCAGAAACAATACACAAACAAAACTATTTGTTATCTGTAAGGTAGGTTCCATTCATGAGACTGTACGTACATACAGACCAATTGAAGAAAGACCATATGCAACACACAGAAAAACAGCATGAAATGAAAGTTAACGTATGAATTGGATGTGAAGTATCTAAAGACATTTTTATTCCCAAACACCTGATTGTATGGCTCAGAGGAATCAATGAAAACTGACATTGAGTCTGGCTGGACCCATTATTAACGATGTACAGTAAGTCTTGTAGGCATTCAAATATAGAAAGTTTACATATTCGGATATGACAACCACTTCTCAGCTTTAAAAGCTGTGTTGTGGTCAATGGCCTATTAAAATGATCACAAAGTGGAGTGACTCACAAGTGCATCTTAAAACCAATTAAACTAGAACCATTTTATCATCTTTAAATCACTCAAACTCAAATCGTTTGCAAATCTACTTAAATTACATTTCCATTCTATGGCTGTTTTATTTATTCAGCCTCTCCTTAATGAGGGCAGACCAGTTAAGATTAAAGCGTTTTCACAAGAGATCAGGTCAACAACATCAGACAAGTTACTCAATACCCACACTTCAAAAGAACCACACACCATCAAAAATAAGCAGAAGGTACATTCATGAAAACAATTCACTGCTCCAACAAACAAAAATAGTAAGACTCTTTAGCTCTTTAACATTTATCTTTCACCGTGAAAAATGTGTTGAATTTCTATAAGACAAACTTCCCTATTAGGTTCCAAGTGCTGCTCAGTGCAGACTGGATAGAAGAGCTCTTAATCCATCTCTGCCTGGGCTTCAACACAAGTGATTAGAACTGATTAATTAGGACCAGAGAAACCTCATTTCTAAGTAATGTGAAAGCCTCAATAGCAGCAAAATTCTTTACATGTGTCTTTATTTGGCTTTAGGATGCACTGACAACAAACTGCCTCCAGTCCTAGTGGAAGGAAATAACAAACCATGACAATACTATGATGGTTAATATCTAAAGATTTAAAGAACTGTTTGTGTCAATAACCATAAAGGTTTTCATCAAGTATACATGAATATTCATGAATATATATGCATATGCACAAATACAATAACACTTGGCACAGTTCCACTGAGAGACCAGTTCTGCCAAAAAAAAAGATGGTGAAGCGGTGACATCGACAAATAAAGAAGAAAAAAGAACGAAAGGAGAACACAGACAACAGAACATGATTGATAGGAGGAAATGAGAAAGAGAGAAAGAAGAATTGGAGAATGCAGAGAGAAAAGCAATTATCTCTAGACATCAGGATGCTATGACAGCAGCTGACAGGCAGGGAGAGCTGCAGCTTATTGCAAAGCTTTCATCATTGCTGTCCACCAACCCGTGTTCCCAATGCTCGCTTTCTCTTCCCATAATTTCTTTATGTTCACAGTGAGAGAACTCCACAACCCCCTCAGCTATCTTTGATTACAGCACAAACAGCTTTGCAGTATATGTGTGTGTATAAGGGTGCCGGAACGCACATACTTGTACTTGTGCTTGCATTTCAAGGTTGTGTGGCTGTTTATGTGCAGCCGCTTGCTGTGTGCATGCTGCTTTCCTAAAAAGCTGCTGTGCTGAAGTCCTCTCGTTACCTAACGCTGTCAAAGCAGACACCTCAGAGTTGCCTCTTCATTTAAATCTGCAACAGTGAAGGATGGTGCCAGTGGGGGTTACTGGACTTTTAAGTCTATCATACAGTGATGGAAAAGAAGTGAGCGCAAGCTATTATTTTTCAAAGATTCACTGGCTGTTAACTGGCAGCTGGAAAGGATGATGTACTGATGTACTGTAGCCACTTGAAGTATTGTGATGTACTGTACTGTACACGCAAATTAGAATGTAACACATGCACATGTACTCAGCAGCTTATGCTGAAGTGTTCAACGGCCCGTCAGCAGAGTAAAGCCTCCAGTGGCATGATGACCTAAAACATACATGAGCAGAAGGAAGACAGGAGAAGGTGCTAAATTAAAAATGACAGTCTCTTGATGGGCTGTAAGTAGTGTTCTGGACCTGGGCTGGCTCTCTCTCTATAAAAGCTTAATGCTGCTGAACGCCACAAATGTTGACACTCCTTAGGCAGACATCTGTTTACATAGTTACTCTACAGTCGCCCTGCTCCTCAAATATACGTGTTTTCTACAGAACACGCAAAGTGAAAAAGACCACCTGCACAAACCAATAGTCACAAATTGCCTTTTTCAACCTAGACATTTTAGCTTGCAGTTGATATTTCAGCATTTAACTGGGAATACACATGGAAGGAAAAACAGTTTGCTACATAATAATAGAAGATTCTGTTGAAACTACGCTGATCTATGGGATTATGAAACTGTCTCCATGTCTGTTAGGTATATAAAACAGGGTGCGCTAAAGTAAAGCTCCAGTTAAATAACCTACAGTAGTGCATTTGGTAAAGCCGCGTTCTTCTTTTACCTAATTGATACCCTTGTGTATGTACACAAAAAGTCATAAGCTTTCATCTCTGACGTTAAAGGAGTTTGCCTAATTGTAAAAGCTACTGAGACGCATAACCAGTGGGTTTAAAAGTGAGTCCAGATTTATCACAACACACATTTTTGGAAAACATTGCTAACACTCACTCATCAAGCATTTATAAAGTAACACATCATATAAAATGCATTAATTACATCCACAGGATAAAGAAAATTCAAGGGCTTAGTTTCAATATATCGGTATCAGTTACAATACAGTATTATAGTTTTGCAAAAGATGGAGCCGGTCTGTGCACTGTTAAAATCCAACACTGTAACCCTGGATCAACTTGTGATTTACCATTAGAGTAAAAAAAACTTCCCATCAGCATAAGTATTCTAGAATGTAGTTTACTGACATGCTTAGTTGGAAAAGTAACCCAACTGATAGGAAACACACTGCAACAAGGTCAGTCTTATTATGAAAAATATCTGAACATGCTCATTAGAACAGCTATGAATATTTAACTATCGCTGTGGGACATCAAGAATGTGTGCCACAGTACAGCTGATACTGCTTCACCAGAAGCTGTGGTCATTATTTCGTTTAAAGTGTGTTTTTGTCTCACTTTCATAGTTTTGTTGAGGTTTATTGTAGAAGTTTTTTTTATCCTTACCAGAGTGGTAGTGAAGCAGCATGTCTTGGCTGTGGTTGCCAGTTGTCATTGGGTGGAACTCTACTGTCACCTGCATGCTCTCACCTACATCAAGAGTCCCAGAGGAGGGTGTCACTGAAAACGGCCTGGAATGAGCAGAAAAGAAGCACATTTTAAAAGAACTCGTCATTGAAATGCTTAACAATACTACAAAAATGATGACACATTTCTCACTTCTCAGTGTGTAGTTTGAACTTGGCCTTGCTGTTTCCTATGTTGCGGACTAAGTGAGTCCTCTCTGTGGAAGACTTCACCGCACAGGGAGGTAAATTCAACTCATCTCGAAAGTCAAGAATGGCACGTGGCCCAATGGCACGTATTGGGACCTCAAAGCGCTCCCTTTCTGTCACACAAACCAGCCTGTGGTGGTAATCCTTGATAGAGAAAATTAAAAAAATGTGTGAAAAAAACAAAATACTTGAGTGTTAACCATGAGAGAAAAACATTTAATGAAGTTGTTAATCTTGTAGCAGTAAAATCATGGTTTTACCAAAGGTTCTCTGGGAAGTTACAGATATTTGTACCACATTTACCAGTTCCAGTCTGCTTGAACAACCATATGACAGATGTCGCCCTGTCATGAGCACATCCTTCCAACTCTAACCTTGTGCACTGTATGCAAAATAAGTGCCTTTACAAATGCTAAATGCTTTACTCATTATCACATACTCTTCCTTAATTTGTCTTTAGTTTATTATTTAATACATCTGGTGTTTAGTCCTTGTGTTCAATGAAGGCATCACAGGCTGCACTGGCCCATGCATTCATTAACTGGCATTTACAGTAATTGGTTCACTTAAGAAAGTTTTATAGAAAGATGACTTTCATGATCCATCCAACCTAACACTCACAGATGAGAGAACAGCCTAATCTGGTTCTTTACTTCTTGGTCCCTGTGTCACAGTGAGGTGTTAACTTCTGCTTAAAATTTTTGCTTGTTGTTTTATAAACATGTTTTATGGCTATGAATGTTTGATGTTCTTAGGCCGCTCTGGTTTCAATGAGTTGACCTAAATAAACACCTTTCTGGTTTGCTGATGTATAATGTATTTTGTTGTATGGTTATCTTGAGCGAAAGTATCAGAAAGTATCCCTATTCACTTTTCTATCTAGATCCTATCCTCTGCTCCTCTTATGCATTCATATTCATATACAGTAATCTGTAAATCCTGCTTGTAAGTTACCATCTGCTCCTGTTTCCCTTCTGCGCTATGTGCTTCTATAAATCAAACTCAACAAGGCATTCAGTATTCTATGCTGCATGCTAAGCAGCCGGACAGGGCAGGGTTAAAAAAACAAACATTGTGTCCAGTACCTTGCTGT
This sequence comes from Macropodus opercularis, assembly GCA_030770545.1. Lineage (NCBI taxonomy): Eukaryota > Metazoa > Chordata > Actinopteri > Anabantiformes > Osphronemidae > Macropodus > Macropodus opercularis. The sequence goes on along the minus strand of CM061094.1, from coordinate 2,534,273 downwards.
CCAGTGGGGTGAAGATGACAGTGAAAGCAGCACATAATCCTGGTGCGATCTTGCCATATGCGTTCTCTGAACCAACCACATGGAAATACTCTGAATCCTGCAGCTCCACCTTCACATTCCGTGAAACCTTGACAAATAAAATCCCATAAACTGCAAACCCTCTCACCAACAAACACACAGGTACACACTGAAGCAAATTTATTATCAGTTGTTTGTTTCTTGTACAAAATCTCCTTCTCTCCCACATCGGCTTTTCCAATCCTCCTTCGCAACTTCCTCGCAATCCTCACAGTAGCACACAGGCTGTGATGTGTGGTCGGCTGTGAATATCACTACTACTGCTACTAAAGTCAAAGTGATTAAACAACGTATTGATCCATTCACAGCTGGATCTAGACTGAAACATTAGATGAGCAGCAAAGTTTGTGTGAAGATTTATTTATTCATCACTTATTATCATACCTTGTCATTGTTGAAAAGACACAGAGGTAACTTGTAGGTCTGTGCAGGAGTGAAGTTCTGGAAGACCAGCTCAGATGGATAAGGCTGGAAAAGCGTCTGGTCTAAATCGACTGTGGACAACTGAAGACACACATACAAACATGTAAATTCCTAGAATAATGAAATAATTGCACATTTAAAAGAAATGTTTTTAAGGTTAAAATTTCTTACCAACTTAGATGGTGTACACTAACGTATGCTAATCCCCAAATAGAAGCATATTGTGTTGCATGTTGTAATTGTGTCTTTTATTTAGAACTGTATGATTCACATAAAGGTTATTATGCTCAATTATTTAAATTAAGCTATTAGTCAAAGGCAAATAAGATGACTTATGATCCATAATGAAAAACAAAGCTTTTTGCTATGCAATACAACAGTGATGTTTTCAGGATGACCTTAAACTATCTATTCCTGTCACTATCTGCTGATCGCTCATACAGCGACGAAGTTTAGGCACTCATATTTGCATAGACAGAGTCCTGGATGTTTCTAATTATAATGAGACATAATGTTTTTCAAATCTCACAAACCTTCTTTAACATTTACCTCCAAGGCTCTGCCTGTCAATTAGTATTAGTTAATATTAGTATTAGTAAGAAAAGGCACTTTGGTACAGTCTAAATGTCCTGCCCATGCTCTTTAGACTAATGACAAAATGATTATTTAAATGAGTTTTCTGCCCTTCCAATACATTTACCACATTCTTATCTTTTATGTAGACTGATATTTGTATGTATGTTAGTTTAACTCATAGATGATTCATGTGATTTGAACAATTACATGTAAACTGGGTGCTACGATGTGTGTATGCAAAGAATTTACCAACAGAACATGTAACGTTCGGTAGAATGTACAGATGCTTGTAAATGTTTTATGCACCTTTTTACATAACCTTCTACAAGTCTTTTGTAGTGAGAAGAGAGCTTGTCAAACTGCAATGTCAACGGTAATGTATTTTTAGAGACTCAGAAGTTAGAGTGAACTCCCCAAGGTTTTGTTTTCATAAAATGTAAGGTAACAACTGGCACATTTGAAGACAGCAGCTGTAACAGCAAATTTCTGTTCAACCTTTATCTTTTGTTGTCAATGTCGCTCTTTATTAAAGGTGTTTCCTGTAGTATTTGCTTCAAGCTCATATACGAACCTGACACGTTTAACAGGTTCCCTCCACTTTGCTGCTGTCTTTCACATTTTTTGGCAATGCTCTCTCATAAAACTTTAGTTTCATTCTTTGTATGGTGAAAGAACAAGTAATAATTAAAGCCAGAGAGGTAACACAGCATGCATTTACTTTGTGATTTGTAGATTGCCTCATATCGAGCAGCTCCAGGATGTGGAGCTGGCATATTTCATTGGTGTTGGCTAGTCGCTCCTCAGTAGATTGCAACATCTCCTGGAAGTAAATGGATGGAGTCACCTGAAAAAAACACAGTGGCACAGTCTTGCACTCAGTAAGAATACTTTTACTACTAATAGGTCCTAATAGGTACTGTTCTGTTTTTCAGACATAACTCCAGTCTTAATAGCGAAGTTGCAAAAGAATTTATTCATTTCTTTATTGATACTTTAATCATGCAGCAGATTTATCCAAAGTAACTTACAAATGAGTTTTGTTGCCTAAGGATAGTTTCACAAATTAACTGGAGGAGCTAGTAACTACGAGCGATCAGCTTTATGACACCTTTTTACAACTAGCACATCTTTATCGTGATCACAAGGAAGGATTTATTGTAGGTATGTTGTATGAGCTGATTTTAGATATGATACACTTAGATAGTCAAATCATCATTTCATTAAAGTTAACGTCAAACTTGGCTCTGAGACTAAAGCATTGACATAAAGGTGCTCAACTGAGTTCTTTGCAAACAGACGCAGCCTATTCATTTTGATTTGCTATGAGAAGCGTTTAGTTAGAAGACACGTCTGCTACTTAAAGTCACGGAAAACTGGTTACCTGTAAATTTATGAAAATATTAGCTTGAACGCTTACTTCTAAGCTGTTAATGTCTTACAACAACTACAGAGTACAGCTAAAACCAGCATGACGTTCTTCTCACCCTTCTCGGCTTGTCCTCCTTTAGAACAACCTTGAGATTGTTAAACGACGACATTTTGTAGTAAAAACACCTGTAGACGAAGAGAAGAGACACTGGCCGTCAACAAGGGTCGTGTCAAATAGATTCTTTTTGACTTATTTTGCTATTTGACGGTCTATTTTAGTTTCGCTAGTTCGGCTGTAAAATGTGTTTTCTAAGCTATTCGGTTACAGGAAACTTCGTGTCACAAACGTTCGCTAAGTGACATTTCTGGTATCCTGCCCTGTCACAACATCCATAAAGTCTCACCAGGTCGTAGAGGAATAAACCGTGGATTTGTAGTTTTCATCGCCACGCCGAGCCCAACTATGTTGTCGTTTGTTGCTACGGCAACGGACTCAACCACCTCCCACCAAGGTGTTTTCTGATTGGCCAGCGGCCTAGAGCGTAGTTCTGGTGATAACCGGGCTGGAGCTTCTCTGTTTCACTTACCGAGCTGATGGTTCTCAGATGAAAACACTCAATCAGTGTTACTGTAAGATGCACCATTACAGTAAGTGAATCCACTCAGATATGACTAATCTCAGTTGTAGCAGGTCCTAAGCTGACATACACTAACTACCTTAAATCAAACTAAATCAAAACAATTCTTAGGTTCTTCAATCTATAAAACACATCACATTTTAACGATTTATCATATACTATTTGGAAAATGTCACCTAAAAAACATTACATGAAACCTAATAATAATAATGTTGGTCTAATTTACCAGATTTGTTTACGCATAACTTCAGTAGCTGATCAGTAGCTTGTCATCCTGTTATACGCTTAACACAGCTGAAGAGATATTAAATGTCTATTAGTCTGTAGTATAAACAATAGACAAATACCTACAATGTGTTTCATGTGCATGTCCCATTCTAGCTCTTTCTCACACCAGCCCAAACCGTGTGCGTGTGTATTTGAAGGGTCATCATAAGGGCAAGTGAGGCTACAAAAGAGATTTGAAAGCCCAGCGAGCATGACGACAGCACAAGAATTTCTATCTGATCTGCAGCTCACTTCTTTATCCCATTTGACTGACTATACATGACATAACCCTTTTGAATAATATAATGGGCTACAGGGATTAGTAAACCAAAATCAGAATTGGTATTATTCCCAAATTCTCTCATCTGAGAATACAGTCAGTTACTATACGTTTGATATTTAAATGGGGGGGCACAGAGTACAGCATGACATGTTTAGGGACACAGTACAACGCATGGTTCCTGGATTCGAGACGGATTAAAGGACATTATGTAATGTTCATGGTGTTCTCTCTCCCTGTGCCCTTGTAGCCCTCTCACTCTTCCTCCCTCTGTTCCCAGGCCTGTCTCTCACAGTGAACGCATCACTGAGTTGCCCACCGTTGTAGAAAATTGGATTTAATCTCCTTTGAAAGCACCGGGAGCGTGGGCCGGACACGCCTTTTCGCCCTTTACGCAGTGGCGTCAGCGCGCACCGCGACCTGCGCCGCTGCGTCCATCGCCACGGAATCCCCAGCAGCTTCAACTGCGGAGAGCTGAACACGGGAAGCGCCTGTCCCAAACCACACGAACGGCTGCTGTTCAGCATATTGGTCCCGATTATTACCAGACATGGAAGTGGCATCATCCCAGTCCAGCGTGTGCAGGTAAGAGCGAACATCGATTGCTTTTACTATGTAGTTTAGCTGAAACGTCATGGTTCGCGCATAATAAAAGCGCAGCGGCTGAATAGAAGTTTGTGGCTGTGCTCTGTGAGAACAGCTTAGAAGCCAAACCGCACGTTCGCTTTATTCTGGGGATTTCAGTGACACGTGGAGCATATATACCAGGACCCTATCTCTGCTTCTATTACTATTCAGCTACAGATGACATAGACAGCAGCTTAACGCTTGACAGGCCAGTGCAGTACTTCCCTCAGGGCTCAGCAACAGTCCAGACCGGTCAGACCTGCTTCGTGTGACAGGTCGCCTGGAGGCCGCCCGGCGCTGTAAACAAAGCACCACGGACAGCTCCGCCAGGGGGGCGCGCACGCAGACGCGAAGCACCAGCTATTCCTTTATTCTAGGACGTGTTAGTGCAACGATGAAGGGGTTTGAGCCAAAGGCGTAATAGAAGCTAAACGTACTAGCAGTTAGCTGACGTTGAGGGCAGCTGAAGCTATGACGCTTGGATCCTTGGGTTGTTGGGAGACAGAGAGACGTTGGTTCTTGCAGACGTATTACTGTTGTTACTGGTTTAGCCCCTGTCAAAATGTCTTTAAACCGTTTTTACTCACTTTGGTGACCCGTGTTGGTTGATAATCGGCATAATCGGAAATGAAACCGTTTATCAAAACGGCTTATTAAGGACAAATATAAAAAAACAATGACTTGGTGGAAACAGAAACTCTGATGGATCTGTTTTAATATATTTGAGTTAAGCTCCTGTTAAAGGATCACGTCACCAAGCATCAAGAGGACGGATCACGAGAAAGTCATATAGTCCAGACATTAATCATAGAGCCTCTCAGGCACTGTGTGTGGCAAAAGCACCCACACTGTGAAAATGAAACACGGAACTGTAAACCAACAGACCTGACGCAGGTAGACATCAAATGAAACTAACACTCCACCACAAGCTATAGCTTTACACATTATAGTGTCTTGACATTAATAGATCAAGAAAAATAAAAGTCTAAAATCCAATCATACCAGCTTTCTGTCTTACAGACACAAAAGCCATCATGTATGTTTAAGAAAACATTTTGTGTGGATTAGTCACTTTATGATTCAGGTCTTGTTTATGAATCACTCATTTAAGCTGATAGTCATCAGGTTAACTAAAATGAATTGCTGTCATTCATTGTTCAGTTTTATCTGGCACAAATCCAACGGATGTGTTTATGAATAACTTACAAAAGGATCAGCAGACGTCATAGAACTCACCTGCGTCACTGTGGTTGTTTTTTATTTTTTTAAATAATAAGACAGGCAGCGTCTGTAACTGACAGGTTCTCGGTGAAAGCCTCATGAAAATAATACCGAAATTTAAATATTGAATATAAATCAAGTAAATTCATTTTGGGGATTGTAGTAACACATGAGTGATAAGTGTTACAGGATGTATTGGGTCTGCATTCTCACTGAATTCAAAAGTTTCAGTTCTCTCAGGACAAACAGCCTTGAATACCCACTTAACAGGCCAGACCTGTACACTGCATCACTGAGAGTTTTGGAGCTTAGCAACAGTCTTGTCAACCTCGCTGTGACTCTGACCAGACTCAGAATTAGGGGTATTAGGATTACTCGTTGTGGTGTCTGCTTTCTCTCATACAGGACGCAGGCAGATGTGACAGGTGTGCCAACGGCTAACTGCTCCGATTACTCAGTTACAGTATGTTTACAGTGTCACAGGTCTACGCAGCGTGTGAGACTGGGGTATTTTAAGGTTCTATTTAAAGAAGAAGTCGCCACTATTCATTTTGATTGCTCTATTTCGCCTGCCCACTGAGTTGTGTCCCACTTGGCTCCAGGTAACAGCATAAACAGTTTACGAGGATGTTTTACAATCTCACTTAGGCATTTAAACTCCTGTCAAATGTTTATTAATAGCACTATTAACGGATGCATTATTCACACATAAAGGTTTATTACCCAGACTTTACTCTCTTGCTGTCTCTGTTTACATTGAACAATTTTCCGTAAAGAAAATCCTTTGGACCTTAAATGAAATAAGAGATTAAGGACAAAAGCTGTGAAGACTGAAGAGAGAGAAGTGTTCTGATGTAGCAGTCGTCCTAGACAGCGCGCCTGAAATGGGCTGGCAACCACCACGCTCTCTTTCTGCATGTTGGTCTGGTGAAGCAGCCTGAAGGGTCGTTGTGCTTTAATAACAAAGCTGGAGGCAGAAAGGGTCACAGCATCAGGCGTATAGGCACATAATCAGATTTTAATCAGAATTACTTCTCGTCCCACACTTTGTATAATGTTGTAGCTTGAGGCAATCCCAACTGAATCAACATCTCGGAATAATAACTTGGCTGGTTACAGTTAAAGTGAAAGTAAAAACCACAAAAGGTTGGATAATGGATCATTGTACTGACTTTCAATGTCCTTTGATGGGTGTCCCTCCTGTTTGGTTTTCCATTCAATTATGATATTTGGATTTATTAAGCTTTGTATTATGGCAACGACATCTTGTGAATGAGTATCACTGTAGGAGGTTAAGTTTAAGGTTTGCTGCCTTTTGTCTGCAACTAAACAGACGCAAAAACACCAGATAAAGCAAAGTGGAGGGTTTTATGTATTGCCCAGTGGTTAAACAATCTCCTTCATCCAAGTATTTCGTAAAACCTGTATATACAGTATATATATATATACAGTGCGGTGCAAACGTTTAAGGCAGGTGTGAAAAAATGCTGTAAACAAAGAATGCTTTCAGAATTATAAATAATTGTTTATTTTTGTCAATTTACAAAATGCAAAGTGAGCGAACAAAATAAAAATTTAAATCAAATCAATATTTGGTGTTGTCAAGACAGTTCTGGATGTTTAGGTGCACAAGTCAAACGGCAGTGCTGTCGTATTTGTGACATTTGTTCCTTGATGATAATGGTCATGGTTATGGTGATAATTGTCATACATCAGACAAGTTACTGGAGTTGAGTTAGGAGTTACGGGAATCAATTATCAGCTCAGATATATATGACATTAATTAACATGCTTTCAATATGTTCAGTTACAGTTATGACGAGTACAAGGAGACAGCAGACTGGCTGCTGGACCACACAGAGCATCGTCCTAAAGTGGCCATTATCTGTGGCTCAGGCCTGGGTGGGCTGGCTGATCTGCTGGAGAACAAAACTGTCTTCCCTTATAAAGACATTCCCCGTTTCCCCAGTAGCACTGGTGAGTTGTCACTGCTAGATGAATTCCCCTTAAAACGTATGACAAGCATTCAGAAGCTCCTCATATCCTCATATGTTGTGCAGTGCCAGGTCATGCCGGTTGCCTCGTCTTTGGAAAGCTACAGGGCCACGAGTGTGTCTGCATGAAGGGCCGTTTCCATTTTTACGAGGGATACAACATAAACACAGTAGGTCCACGGCACTGTACCAAACTCTGTGCTGTGTGAGGATGTGGTGTCTGTGGTGAACCTTTACAATGAGCTGGTCTTGTGATACAGTAAACATACAATGTGCGTTTTGAGTCATCTTGAAGCATAGAATCCTTTCATCCCACTGTTCATTTCATGTGTTAGCATGTTAAAAAGTTGAATGAAAAAGCTGAATGAAAAAGCTCGATGGGGGATTAGAATACTTCATTATTTACTCTGTATTATTCTGCGGATCCTGATCAGGCCAAGGTTCAGCATCCAACCAGCAGTAGGACATTTTGATGAAAGGAGACTTTTTGTTCACATGCAGACTTATCCTGCCATCTGCTACGACTCTCAGTTTGCTTGTGAGCAGCTTTTTTGTCTTCGTAGGTGAACATACTATAAAACATTTTGAGCTGCATTTTGACCAAAGGTTGATTAGAGCTCAACCCTGAATGACAAGTTACCAGTTGGGATGAGAGTTGGAAACTTGCCAAGGGATTCAACATGTCATTGACCTTTGCATTACAGCTGAGATACAGCGTACAATTTACACATGAAATTGAAAATAAAAACTGAACTAAATCATAAAAAGATTATTCACATCAGCTGACGTGGTGTTTTATGACCCTTCTGTATCCAGGTAGGACTTTAGACATAAGTCAAATGACTTTAGTTGAACATCTACATAAAATGAGCAGATCTCAAAAGCTCAGCTCACTGAGGTGAATTGTCACAGAAAATAAGTTACAGTGTATGTACGTTGTGTTGGACTTTAACCTATTATGACCCTGAAGGAAATGACGAACAAATAAATAGACTAAACAGAAGAAGAAAGTCTGGCTTTACTGGTCACGCTACCAGCAGGAGTTAAAGGAAAACATGTTTCCTTAAGGGCTTGTCCGGCGCTCGTTTTGCTTTCTTCAGCGAGGGAGACTCATAGTGACCATTAATGTGGTAAACACTGCACCTACGTGGAAACAGTAACAGAAGCACGATGATACTATGCAGCACACATACAGTAGTACTCACTGTCACTGCGAATGTGTTAACATGCTCGGTTTATAGTTTCAAGCTCCAAAGCAGCTTGTAATGCGGCTGCTCGTGTGATTTTATTTCCAAGTTCTGTGGGAATTTTTGTTATGCCTGTGAGGAATGTTTTACGTCTGCAAACTATCTTAACAAGTCAAGTTTGTGTTGGCACCTAAGAGCCTTGGCAAATAATTTAAAAAGTCAGCTCAGCATTAACAGCTCACTGCTACAATTTTACCGCTCGCGCCTCTCGTGTTGCATAAATTCACTTTCAACAAAATCCGGTGAATAGGGCAAAATGTTTTATCAAACAGTCTAATGTTGCAAAAGGACATGACTAACCTTATCAGGAAGTCTGGGTACTTGACAACATTTCTGCACTAACGAGCAAAAAGCTTTTACTGGCAATTGAAGGTGTAGAGACATGTGAAATAGGAAAAGCCATTTTCAAATGTGAAAGCAGTGAAACAGTCATTTATGGGCCATCAGCTTCTCTATGACGTTTAGTACAGAACCACAACAATTTCAAATGTGCTAAAACTTACAGAAATAAAAAATGCCAGTCTGGTAATGTCTGCACGCGCAGAAGCTGAATGTCTTGAGGTAATGAGAGGATGTCGGCGTCTGTCATGTCCGTCTCCCAGGTCACATACCCAGTGCGAGTATTTTTCCTGCTGGGTGTGGAAACTCTGATTGTGACGAACGCAGCAGGGGGACTCAATGGCAGCTACAGAGTGGGAGACATCATGCTCATTAAGGATCACATCAACCTGCCGGGCTTCGCGGGGCAGAATCCGCTGTGTGGCCACAACGATGAGAGGTACAGCGCAAACACGAAGCAGCTCCATAAAACATTCAAACTAGCAATATTTGTGCTTTACAGACGAATGCTTCTTGTTTCTCCAGATTTGGAGCGCGTTTCCCCTGCATGTCCGACGCATACGACTGCGGGCTGAGGGAGCTGGCCAAGAGTTCGGCGCAAGCGCAGGGCTGCGACCAGTTCCTGCAGGAGGGGGTGTATTGCATGCTGGCTGGGCCATCGTACGAGACCATCGCAGAGTGCAGAGTCCTGAAGACGCTGGGGGCAGACGCTGTGGGTTAGTGGCTTCTTACTGTACAAACCTCTGAAGTGACAATGACATGCACTTCACAAACAAATAGAAAAGATAAGGACATTTAACTAAGTCTGGCCACATCCAGTAAATCCTTCTAACGTTGAAGCGCTCAAATATATTAATAATTAATTATTCAGGCTAATGCTTGAACTCTGCAGATTTCGTTGAGCAGTACAAATTAAAGTGTGACTGATGCTGCACTGAGGCTGTTTTTTTTCTCTTGATGGCAAGTGATGAGCTTAAGTTAGGTGTTAAACACGGTGGAGCCAGAGTTATGGCATGAGCACGTATAGTTTCTGTGAGATTCATCTGTTCATTTCTTCCTTCTGTCCAGGAATGAGCACTGTCCCAGAGGTGTTGGTTGCGCGTCACTGTGGTCTGCGTGTTTTGGGTCTGTCCCTCATCACCAACAAGGTTGTGACAGATTACGACAGCAGTGAGAAAGCGAACCACGAGGAGGTGCTGAGGACCACGGAGCTTCGCACCCAGGACCTCCAGAAGCTCGTCAGCGCCATCGTCACCAACATCACCACCATCTAAAGCTTATACAGCATCCAAAGCATATTTCTTTTTCTTTTCTTTAAGATAATGAGATGTGTTTGAGGTGGAGAGGAGGGTTAGGAAAGAAATGAGTTTGATCAGTGATGGAGACATCTGTGATTCCAACAAGGCTGTGATTAACAAGGATACATTTACGTGAGCCGGGACGTTTGAATGACATTAAGTGAGAACTGAAGTGAGAAAACTAAGACGACATCTTAGCCGACAGCAAATTAATAGTGATAGAGTTTGATGTAGACAAGGACTTTATTTGTTTTGAGTAACCATGTTGTTAATATGCGTCTCTGAAATCCATGGTTGACACTGACTTCTGGTATGTGCACAAACAGTGACTAGGGAAACACACACAGGTACTACGTCTGCTTTTGAAATGAGAGGAGCAATATGTCACGACTGCTTATCTGGCCGGAGTTTAACCCCCATTGGCACCTTACATTCATTCTGCTGTGGTGTTGGGTGTAATCTTGTCCCAGCAGCTACAGAGACGTGTCCCATGTTCATGTTCATCAAAAGTACTGCTAGCGACTATACAGGGTTGGTGGATCACCAACATTCTGTTGCTCCTGATGATGACTCCACCATTTTTACACCTCATCTTTTAATACGTGCTCATTACTAGGATTTTGACAGCCTGCTGCTTATACAACGCTAACCTCCATTATTTATACTTACATTTGATGCATCAAATGTACATATCAAAATAAGTTTACGTAGATTATTTTATGATCAAATCTATTTTTTTAAATAGACATATGTATACTTATATTTATCTGATATATGTATTTAGAAGTAATGTGACAAAATGGCAGTTGCATCAATCTTTGCTAGTCCGGAGAATGAAAAACAGAGAGAATATGATGTGACTCAAATGAAATGATTTATAAAAAGCACAATATAATCTGGAAGAAATGGTTGCAGCTGAAGGTGAATCAGTCGTGATTTATGAAGGGTTTTCTAGAGCAGATTACATTTGGATCTGCTTTATTTGCACAAGAGACCACAACACTGTAATATCAGACGGCGCTGTAATACCTGGGGCTGCGGTTTTCAATCTCTGCTGTGTGGATGTATAACGTCCTGCCAGGTTCCCTTGACCGTCTCGTTCGTTAAAGCTTGTAAGGCCGAAGAAATCCTACATCAGCAGTCATTTGTATCAGGCTTAACATTAAAATGCTAATGAACGTCTTAAAGGCCAACTTTACTCTGACCAAAACGTTAAACCTGAATCTGCCCAGTAAGTGAAGTATTACAATCTTACCCTACATTAATTTCTGTACGCTGGCTTCTATGTGCTTAGTTTAATGAGGCTTATTTTGTCCAGGTCTTTCTCACATGCTAGATAAATATGTAATATGTATCTACTGAAGGAAAACAAGTTATCTAATAAAACGTGGAAAAGTGTGTGTGTGTGTGTGTGTGTGTGTGTGTGTGTGTGTGTGTGTGTGTGGTTGTGAAAGTTAAAGCTTTGTCTTCCAGGAGAATAAGAATCTATTTCACTATCAGTGATAATAAGAAGCGATGCCCCTACACCACACATATACATCCACACTTAGACATACACACACTCATACACGCACAGTCTCTCTCTCTCCATCTTGAGCATCGCCTACACTTTAAACACACCTCAAACAGAAAGACGCGCCGTGAGACTGAAATGAAGTGGAAATGGCTGTTCTGTGCCCTGCTCCTTTCTGTTACATAATTCATCTACATACAGCTCGGAGAGGTGCAGCCCACTGTGGAACTGAAATATTAATACAAATGAACCAGGCAGCCCAACAACATAAACACAACACCTACACTATACTGGGCGGCACTGGATTTACACACATCCCCACACAAAGGCCTCATAACTCATGCGTGTAGGATGCAAATTACAGGCTCTCTGCTTTGAATGGAGGGACGAGGAAGACAGGACGCGCAGATGAAGACGGATGAGAGGAGTGACTAGAGAGAATACGAGAGGAGAAAGACGCGCGTTTGACTCCGCAGTCCCCGCAGACTGGCGACAGGCCTCATCTGTACCGTAACGCTGATCTATCTGTTGTCACCCTGCCAGTTGAGTTCAGGGCCTTCTATTGATTATTATGGGGTGAAACGAGAAGCTGAGGAAATAGAGCAGGACAGCTCTGCTGAGTTTACACTCTGTCACACACACAGGCAGCTCTTATGCACTGTCATGTACCTGAGCGCATGCTGTCTATGAGACAGGAGTGTTCCTGTTAGCGAATGTGACTTTTACAAGCGTAAAAAAAAGAGCTGCTGAGGGAACGTCTCCACCGACCTCCACGCACCGCCTCCAAGCCAGAGGGATGTCAGGGATGTACCAGTAGCGGAGTGGGTGTGGAAAATGGCTGATCCACAGCTCAAGCTCAAGCTGGGGGTGATGGTGCCAACTTAGTCCACAGCTTCAGTCCCGGTGACTGTGTTCAGTAGCACCGGAAATGCTAAAGTTTGATTAGATAGGAAAGTATGAGCATCGTCTGTACTGGAACTGATAATTCACATGATGAGGCTTTCAATAGTTCAGAAATATGACAAACATGCTGACTTGATTTTCTTGGCAGCATTAGTTTCTCATGAAATGTTACTTTTACTACTCAACATTCAATTGTGAAACTTTCATTTAGACCAAATAGAAGCTAAATACTAATACTCATACTAAAAAGCTGCCTTTTCAGCACCAAAACGCTTCTAGGGATACTTGCCCTCCTGCTCATTACAGTCTTATTACTTCATCTTGAACATTAACTCTTGCAGTAAATGAGTTGAAGAAATATATATGAGGCCTTTTTTAATCCTCCTTCTCTTAATAGCATCCAAGGCTGCGTCCGTCCCCTCTGCACAGCAGACTGGTCATTAATGAAAAAGTTGTTCCCTCTTTTTTTAGTGAATTTACATTTATTATGTGGGCTAATCACTACTGGCTGGCGGCAGTGTGGGAAATGTGATTAGTGTGTGAGTTCTAATTAAGTCTGCGAAGCTTCACACACTGGCAGACAGGCTCGGGGAGCTGCACGCTTAGATACACACACAGATGTAGTAGGAAATAAAAGAGCGCTGGCACACAGGGAGGCATGTTCCACATGCATGTGGGAAACATGGGGCTCCACGCACGTGCACATGCACATGCACTGGATCAAACGCACACACGGGACGGACTGTAAAGCTTGATGATGCAACAGCAATATGCTCCCTATCTGCATCACTCTCATCTTTTGGACACACACACACACACACACACATCAGTCCATTCACTGCAGTGCACAAGATGTCCTATCACACACACACTCACACAGAGAGGAAGAGAGAGAGAGACAAGCACGCAGGCTGACTCGGTGGGATGCTGATGGTTGCAGTGCGCCTCAAGCGGCTGCGCTGCGGCGCTGCGGCTCCTGCGCGGGGGTTAAAAAGCGGCGGGCGACGCACCGGGGCCACATTGTGGGGTGTGTTTGAACAGGAGACAGAAAAGTTACTAGCGGATTTTCTGCGACGGTCTTCGGCATCATGGCAAACAAAGCACAGCAGCCTCCTCACCTGCATCTGGCCGAGGTCACCGCATCCCAGTTCCTCGACATTTGGAGACATTTCGACGCTGACGGTAGGACACGTTCTTCTTTACGAAAACTTATTCCAAGCGCAAAATGTGCTGTAAAATGCGGCGGGTTGAGGAGACGTTAATACAAAATCAGTGGAGAAAGTGTTTGTCAATTTTAAATAAAATACACGAAGAAGTCTAACATCACAGCAAAAGTTAACGGTTGTAAACAATTCAGCAACTTCAGAAAAGCTTTTTAAAATGCATTTTATTCTGTATCATGTTTTCCGAGTGTTTGGCTTCAACTTGAATCAACACGATGTAATAAATGAACGGCTCTGTTTGAAAGGTGAGTTTACAGACATACACGTCAGCGTCATATTCAGCGAGCGCGATTATCCCCCGCGGGCTTGGGATTTAAGGAGGATGCGGTTCCTGTGAGCGCACGGTGGCTCCGGCAGAAGACGAAGCCAGTCTACACACGCGTCCTGCATTAAAGCTGCCCCACTGTGGGTTACACTGACCTACAGCAGTTTGGATGCAACTCCACACTCACACACACACACACACACACACACTCTTTCCTGAGCTTGGTTTTGATCAGAATCTCCGGAATCCTTCTTTTTTTATTTCTTTGTCTTTTGCAAATGGCATGTCTCTATGTTGATACGCCACTGGACAAGTTTAGTTTATTTTTAACAAATGTATCAGCCACTCTGCATCCCAGAGCCGTTAGACTTACAGCTGTTAGGCTATGATGAAGAAATGCAACTTTAAATTCCCCTTGCCTTTTAATAAATTGCTTTATTGGTTATAATTGGCTTAGCGTGCTCTAGAGGCATCACCCGTGCAGGGAGCACAAACCCTTGGCTCTTCAGTGTGGCAGATAATGAGAACAATAACATTAAACTCAACATGTTAACCAAATCCTCTGCTTATTCAGCTCATGGTTGTTTCGATGTCTGCAGAGATTCTGAAACGTATTCAAGGTGGGATGAGCAGCTGGGTGTGGCTCAGCAGCTGCAGTCCTCGACAGCGTGTCTGCTTTTTTGGCTTTTCTCTTGTTAGACTCGTTAAAGCTCAGGGATTTGTGTCTGCACCAGCCAGACGATTAAGTTCTAATGCAAAGATATTTCATATATTGCGCTTGTCAATGATCCGCTTTGCAAATCAAATGCAGCCAGGGTGTGCCAACACATTTGGATACCACGCTTGATTCCTGGTCTCATTACCGCGAGTGTCTTCTCCCTCGGCAGAAAGAAAGGAGCTAATTTGTTTGCTCAGATTGAGTAAACAGCTTTGAGTTACTGGTAAAAATACACAGGAGGCGATGCACCCTACGATGATGAAACCACATATTCCCCTGCTGGCCCAGATCAAATCTCATCTGGATTGCATCCCTCTCTCCTCCACTCTACTGTACTTTCCTCTCATCTTTCTTTGCTGTATCCATCAAACCTTTTCCCCTCAACCTCTATAAAGCTGAAGAAAAACACAAGACAGTTCCTTTTACTAATGAGCATTTCCTGTTTTTTAATGATCATTTGGATTATTAAGCAAAGTCCACCTCATGAATTAACCCAACTATGAGCTTGACTAAAAATATTTGACTAGACAGGGCTGCACTCTGCTTTGAAAGGCAAATGCACTTTGTATAGGTTTTAAATATGCACTTACTGGGCCTGGCTGACCACTTAGGGAGCTTTCCTGTGTTGGGGTGGCATTTTAGTATCAGATCCAGAAAAGCAGAGCATTTTGACCAGGTCCCCCTGAGACTGTAGTGACACAGTTTGTGCCTGCGCCAAAAGTGATTTAGTAAAACCTTTATATTGCCTGTTGTTGCAAGCTTTAAGTGCTACAAGAGCTAATTCCATAAAGGCAAGCTGGAAGTATTGCTCTTATCACAATAAAAATGCTGTTTGACATTTAACTTGAAGGATCTGGAAGTGAGTGAAGTCAGCCATTAAATGCGTCCGCTGGCAGTGTCGGTAGAAATGTGTGGTTTAAAGGCTGTTCAGAAAACACGCAGGCGCACATATACAGTATGTATTGAACGTACAATATGAAACTTAATCTATTAATACATCTATGTTCATTGTAGTTTCATGCCAGTTGCCTTGTAGTCATTCAAGTCTTACTCTAATTATCAACAAGGTCATGTCTCCCCACAGGGCTAAATGTCTATAGGAGACGCTGGATAGCAGCGAGACATTTCACTGTCCCGCATATTCAAACAGCTGAGCTTGTGTTCACGAAACCATCACTAAGGAACACAAGTGTGCCTGTGCTCAAAAACTCAAATAAAGAGGGAAAGAATTAGAAGATGACAGAGAGGCAGCGAGTTAGAAGGGAAGGAGAGGAAGTGGATGGCATAATAATCTTTGTTAGTGTTTAATGAGGCAACTCTGCCTTCCAGGGTTTTATTGAAGCAGCTCGTCACATCGTTTGGAGCCATCTGTCCAGCACTTCCCTGTGCTTGTTGATAGAATATTAGCACAGGTTCACAGCAGGTACAGTACATGTTCTCTGAAAAGGTGCAGACATAAAGTCAAAATAATAAATAAGCAACTATTGCCCTCAAGTCATATTTCTATGACAGCATCCTCATGGGCGTCCACTGAGGATTAGCACCATTTGACACAAGTGACGCTTAATCTGACAACATGATTGATAGCCAACAGTAAAACAAGAACCCGAACCCGTTTTATTTTTGGCATTGCACTATTATTTATCCCAGTTGCCGTTCTCTGTATCGATTTATCTCATTGGCCAAACAGCCTCTGCTTTATTGATCTCTGAAGTAAAAAAAGCTTCACATGGAGCTTAAACTTCAAAAGCTATTTCCATATATAGCTTCTCCTTGCACATATTCCTGTGTCAGTGAAGAGTCTGATCTATTGAGTCAGAAAGAAAAAGAGAGCGTTACTATGAAAAGGCTCGTGTTTCAGTCAATACTGGGGCAAAACCCAGTCGACCCAGTGGGGTCTCTTCAGCACTGTGACCATTTTTGCACGACAGCGATATTGAACAATGTTGTTTCAGAGTATGTTACGATAATGTGGCCTGTGTTTGTTCGGTCTTTGCAGGTAATGGCTACATTGAGGGAAAGGAGCTGGAAAACTTCTTCAGGGAGTTGGAAGTCGCTCGGAGAGGAGCAGGGGTGGTGAGTGTTGAAACATAAATACAGTACATATGCTGAAGAGTCTTTCCTTATCTTACGAACACACGTTTTCCAGGACCCTTCAAACCCCACATTCAGAGAAAAGATGAAGGAGTTCATGCAGAAGTTTGACAAGAACAAAGATGGACGGATTGAGATGTCAGAGGTAAGACAGTTAGCGTAAAGTGGAGCGATACACTGAGCCCGCTACTGTAACCTAGATTCTCCACGAGGCCTTCCCAGGACCTCTAAAACAAATTAGCATGTTGTTGTTACAGTTTGATCAGTATCCAGTACAGCCCTGCAAAGTCACGGTTCAGTTGTGGCCTCAGGCATTCATGGATTTTTTTCTTAGGACCACACTAATAATTGTTCACAGAACAACTTGTCATTTCGGGAAAATCGCAAAGATCCCCCACAACGTTTTTGTGGCAATACATAATTTTTCAGACGGATGAGTTTGAAATGAAATTAAAGTGTTTCAGAGCATATTTGGAGGCATATTTTAAGATATTTAATATTTTCACATGTGATCTAGGAGCTTACGCGTATTTGGGGGTCAATTGTTGGAAGAAAATGACATATAACAATGTCCTAGTGTTAACAGAGCCGGGTTAGCTGTTTCTCTCTATAGAGGATTATGATGGGACTACAGAAGGCACTGCTTCAGTGACAATGCTTAGCTTGAAAAATGCAGAAACTATAGACACTTAAAATGTAAACTGGCCTAGAACTGTTGTGTGATAATATAACAAATGAAAATTTGGGAACTGTTCGTGAAAACTTACTAAAAAAACTGAATAATGATGGAATTTGTGAGTTGGTCCAACCACGTGATCCTTGTCTGGTGAAGACACAGCCTCCCTGCATCACTGACAAACGTCGACATTAAGTGGGAAAATAAATAGTTGACCATAAAATTTGTTTTGCAATTACACTGGACTGTTTGGCAGCAGATTGACACTGCAGGTGATGATTGCTGTGCATGATATGGAGCAACAACAAAGTAACATAGTGAAAACAGCAAAAACATTCTACCCCCAGTTACTAACGTCAGGTTAAAATCACAAGTCTGTTGAAAAAAAAAACAGGGACACAGCAAAACAGTTTGACGACGAATAGATGAAACGGACTCACACAGCAGCAACACAGTGACAATTGACAATTGAAAATCGCCTGACATTAGTATGAAATGTTAGGAAAACATGTCAGTGGTTAATGTGACGCATACCCTAACTTCATATTTACCACATTTACAAGCTTAGATACAAAATGAACAACAATCTTCTGCAAGTTGTGGAAGGTTAATGTGTAAATCAAAGCAAGTAGTCAGGCTGTTTGTACTGTGTTAAGTGGAGTCGTTTTAATTGGGTCAAATTTGTTGCAAAGTGCATTTGCTGTATATGTAGATTTCACTGAAAAAACAGACCCAAAAGCAAAGCGAAGGCTTAGTTTGTTCCGTTTTCTGCCCACGACAAAGGATGAGAAAACGCTGTAAAAAGAAAATCGTAGATAATTCACATAGGAGGCTTTAGCAGGTCAATACCTCGATCGATTGCATGAATGCAGTCTTTATTATAGTCTCAGTACTATGGCTCTGGGTTTAGGATATTGCTTTTTTTCAATTTTACCATTTTCTCAGCAAGATTTGAAAGAGATGCGAGCGTGTAGCGTCAATAATCTACTGTCGGCCTGTAAAATCCGCCAACGAGTTTAGTTGTATGTGGGGGAGAAAATCCAGCGTAAATACTTTGTCTGCAAAATGATTTTTCAAAATAATTTAGGCATAGCCTTGCCTCTGAGGTTATCGCTGTCTATTATTTATGTCTGCGTTGCCCATTTAAGCTCTGCACACAAATGGCTCCCCAGTCTCCCTCCTCTGTCTTCGCATTTCATCTCCACCATCTTGTGTTCTCACCACTCCCATTTTCCTGTCATTTCTCTCTGTAGTTGGCCCAGATTCTCCCAACTGAAGAGAACTTCTTGCTGTGCTTCAGACAGTTTGTCAGCTCCAGCGCTGAGTTCATGGCGGTAAGAGTGTTTTCTGAGTGTGTGTGAATGGGCCCCTGCCTAGTTTTATTTATTTGAAGCTGTGGCCCCCTCTTAACGAACCGTATCACTTGATTAGTTCTTAGTAGTTTTAGACAAATGCTTCTTCTTCACTAAGAAACGACACCAGCCAGGAGAGACTTAACTTAAACAATGGTACCGTTTAGACAGAAGCCAGTCAACCGTGGTGAGTCTGCAAGTTCTTCTTACTCCCTACGAGCTAATTTCACGGATGGGTTTCCTCTCTATGGCTGAACGTATGCTAATGAGTGAAATAAACCTTAGTCTAGAATAAAACTCTCTGCCTCCATTGCACACGGTTGTTCGTGTCTGCTGTTGAGACTCAGCAGTTGGATTACAAATCAAGCAACCTCATCTGGTCCATCACAAGCATCCCCTGGAGAACTGGCACAGATGAAGGGTAACATGGTACGAGGCAGAGAACATTGCTGTGTATACAGTGAGTCTAAAAGTCTTCCTTCAGAGCAGATGAGCAGGAGTTTACTGTCTATACAGTAGGACGGGAGACTGAATAAACCCAGTGTCCCCTCCTGATCTTTCTGATCTTGTCTGCTTGTCAGGAAACTGTTAGCTTTGAGTTAAGGGTGAAAGATCTACAGACAGGCTGACGTGCTAAGCTCCCAAAGTCCAGTGCACCAAACACAACCATATTCTGCTTATTTACGCAGAACTATAGAAAATGTTTAAACGAGGTTTAATGTTACTATTTGGAGTGAAAAGGGACAAATGGAGTCATTTTTGAAAGATCCTGTGTCTGATGGAGTTTAGAAACGATCATTGCACCTTTTATGTGTTCATGAGCATCTGGTTGATTTGGGGCTGTCACAACAGACAATCTTAGTCCAGTCTTCCCCTTCCTGGCAGCGACATTAGTAGGATGCTTTCAGGAATCCAACATGTTGGTACAGTACAATACGGAAGCGGCTGAGGGTGCAAACAGTTTACAATTACACTGTTTAAAGACTTTACACTAAAAGCTTTACACTAAAGTTAACACTGCATGAAATTCTCATCAACCCAAACCAGTTTCCCCTCTGTCACACGTTTGGTTAAATGAAGGATCATTGCTGTGTTAAAGCTCTGGGGATATTTTTTGGTGATTACTTTCATACTTGGGGGGTGAGGAAATGCTCAATCTGTGCATTACTGCACGTGTGGTTCCTCACTGGCTCCTCTTGGATCATGGTTCATCCATGTTCATCAGGGTGTGAATGTGCAAAAGGTGAATGAGAAGCTACAGTTGCATTTTCACTTCATCCCTTAGGAAATGTTTGAGTAGGTAACAAGTTAAGAAACTATTTCATTCTAAACAATATGGTGTAAACCAGTTTATGAGTAAGCCTTCAGCAGCGTAATACGTGAGTTGAAAGGTACCAAAAAGGAAATGATTTAGTCTGCAAACCACCACCAGCAGGACAGAAAATGGCAGATTTAGTGTTAGATTTGCTGCTATAGGGCCAATTAGAAACCAAATAGATTTGGGATGGAGGCTGTCCTTGTCTCAAGTGTCATACTGAAAAGGAAATGAAACGCAATGAGAGAAGAGAGAGAAATGAAAGCAAAGGTCTGGAAAGAGAGAAGGATACAAAGGGCAAACGAGCAGCAGCGGGAGGCGAGCGGACGTAAATGAAATGTCGTCTGGAAGTGGAGAGTTTGAGAACATAAAACAAGAGGAGAATTAATCAGTCTTTGTTGAAGGGTGCAGGCAGGAGGAAGCGGGCTGAGAGGGTTTTAAAGGGTTAGAATGAGGAAGCAGAACCTTCTATTTTCAGAGTCATGTATAATGGATAACGCCACAGTAGCTCCTCTCTGCAGAGCCCAGAGGAGCAGAGGAGGAGTAGAGGAGGAGAGCAGGAGAGAGAGGAGAGGGGGAAGCCATCCATCTTTGATAAGGAGCCCTTCTTTGGACAGGGACAGCTGCTAGATTAAAACATTCATTAAAATGACTTTCTCCCCCTCCATCACTTGTCCTTCTGTCTTTTATTGTCCTCTGCTCTGTGTGGGGTTGCATTGGAAACTGTGTGATTGCAGTGATGGTCTTCTCTCTGGAACGATTTCTGCTCTGCACAAGGCCAAAAAAATCAAACTGTTAGTGTAGTTTAAAGGGCAGAACAGGGGTTTCATCACTGTGGGGGTAAGAAATGCAAATCACGCTGAACACCCGCACTGAGAAAATGCTTCCTTTGTTTTGATTTCACTCAGGCATGGCGGCGATATGATACAGACCGCAGTGGCTACATTGAAGCTAATGAACTGAAGGTATGTCCTGACTAGAAATCCTGCTCGACTCTTAAAATAAGCTCTTACAACCTACAGTATGTGAATATATGGAAATTTTATTGATAGTATGATATTATAAATAGTCGTTTCACTTCTGAAATCTTATTTTTGCCATGTTTTTCTTTTTCCCTCTCACACACATTCACATTCGTATCAGCACACTGAGACCTAAGCTGTAATCACTGTCTGGGATAACAGTGTTACAACATTAAGTTTCTACGCAGGCCATATTTCCTGTATCTTCTTGTTGTCGTTTTCGTTGTGTTTATCCAAGCCACTGTAATAATCATGTGCATACATTCTGCTTTACTGTATTTTCCTTCGTTTGGTTAATGTAGCGTTTGTTCTGTTCTGTGGTAGCTACACAACACAGATTGTTGTTCTTTTGCTCCAATAAAAAAGGGAAGGAAAGAGACAAAACCAATCTTCTACATTTTTGTGTTATGATCATTTTCCCTAACTTTACATTTTTAAAACTAGGCTGTAGTCAATGTACACTACTCACTAAAACTACAAATCAGCACCTGCTACTTAGCTTTCTATAAAACCTAAAGTTTTACATTTCTGTTTAAATGAAATCTGCCTGGTTCCAACCGCTCAATAATTATCGTGTTATAAGACAAACGGAAAGTGAGAGTGTTACACATGTAGAAACCAACTCAGTAAGATATAGAAAAGCAAATTTCTTTTCTTTATCTTATCTAAATTAAAGGCACCACTGAGAAAATGCAAGACACGGCTGTAAGTTTCAACTGACCCAAGTTCACACTGTTAAGGTGTTTAAAATGTTAATATTTGTCACTGATGGGTTTTATGGCATCACGTTTCATTCTTCGTGAGCATATGGGTGAGTAAAGCCAGGCAGCAGCTTTAATTCTCCAGAGACCATGACAGTTTCTTTTTTGGTTGTTTTGTCAGGTGAGGATTCAGATACAAAAAGCTTTACAGACTGCACAAATGTTATTCACTTCAACACCTCTTGGAAATGTTATAAAAAGCAAAGAGCTGAACACTGGGGGGTTGAGCCTTAATGGGGTCAATGATTATGCATCATGTACAAATTAGGCTGCTTGGGTTGTTATGGGATCCCGTTTGTTTCCAGCTGACCAGCTGCAGATGAGTTACTCAGGTGTGGGGCAGTGAACGCTTCAGAAAAGTGCAGATGTGATCTCAGGCAGAAGAACAGGCGTGTGTCTCACCACATGCCTCTGAGCAGTCGTGGAAAATATCTGGGTATATTGACTGCAATACAGTAGACACACACACTACATGTCACATACAGGAGTTTGCCTTTAAGTAAGGTCAGGATAGAACGTGTGTTTTTCCATTTCTCTTTTCCTCTGCATTTATGTTTTCCATTTGCCTCATTATTTATCGTTCCTATAACATTTGGTCATTTTTTACTACTTCATTTATTCCAATTAGTTCTTCGTTAAAATGTATAAAAACACAAGAAGGTCGACGAAGCTTTCGTTAATACGCACTAGAGGCATTAGATGACGGTTACACAGCAGAAGATGGTTTTAGAGGCTAATGTGTGAACTGGTTTCATTCATGATGTGCTATTGTTGCGTTCAGTCTCCAGCACATTACAGCTCACGTACAATAACGCTCTACGTCTGTAGGTTAAAGTCAAAGATACTCCTTCAAACTGTTCCTGTATTCTGTCAGAACCGCTTTTGCATTTGTATTTATCTATAGTTTGTGTGTCTGTCTTCAGGGCTTTCTGTCAGACCTGCTGGAGAAGGCTAACAGACACTATGACGACCAGAAGCTGCAGGAGTACACACAGACCATAGTAAGCCACACGCACACCCGCGCTCGTATGTTATCTACATGATATCCTGAATTAACGTGAGCTGGCAGCATAGCGGTGTAGTGGTTAGTTGTCTTGCCTCACAGAAGGAGGGTGGGTTGCTGGGTTCTGACTTTTTTAGATTTTATTGACAGATGTGTTTATAGCAGCTTTCTTCAAACTACCTCTCGTCCAATGACGAAGCTGGACAACGTTGGACAACCACTTACTGTACAGAATAAAAGATCATAATTATTCCCAAAACAATTGTCCATAAATAACTTGAATAATGTTAATATAATGTAATATTTTAGTGATTGTACTCTTTAATGTAAGCAAAACCTAAAAGAGCACAGTGTCAGGTTACTATTGTGTAGATACATTTGCTCAGATGTTTGAAGAAAGTTTTATTTGTCAGAACCATACGAACACTGAAGAGAAGCGGTGCCTGGGTAGTAAAAGCAGAAACCTGGTGGCTGTCCATTCTGAAATTCAGTGACCACATTTCACCGCGTTCATCTTGACAGCACATACCTGCAAAAACGGATTCTGTGTCTCCTCTGTCTCTTCCTGTCTGTCTGCTCTTTGTAGCTCAGAATGTTTGATCTGAATGGAGATGGGAAGCTGGGCCTGTCAGAGATGGCGAGGTAATGTGCAACTTCACTCGCTTCTGTTCACTATATAAATGTTGAAACACACCGTGCTCCTATTCTCTTACCTGATTACAACTACTGTGCGGTAATGAAGTTCTTCTCTCCCAAAGGCTTCTCCCTGTTCAGGAAAACTTCTTACTCAAATTCCAGGTAGAAAACAAACACAGTGCAGAAAATAGCTCTTTTGTGTAAACCATTAAAGTCATTGAAGTAATTAATAATCTCCCAGCCCCTGACTTTGAATATTTTGATCATTTGCAGCCTGGTAATGACACATAAATCTTGCTTTCGCAGGGCGTCAAGCTGACCTCTGAGCAGTTCAACGCCATCTTTACATACTACGACAAGGTGGGTGACAGTTCATCCAAAGCGATGGTCAATCAGTGTTGCTGACGGTTTGTCACAGTCTGAAACATGCAGCTTTGGTGTTAGCTTCTGTTTCACGTGTTTTGCAGAATTGCTGCTGAACTAATGTTTGCATGTTGATTGTACGATTGAAAAAAGAAATGAAAAAGAAGCAGTTTCCACCTGAAATTCTGAATTTCTGGTCCGTTTGAGGTTATCACACCTCACAACTATGGGACTTGATGGAGGAGCATGTATGAGTGCTGTTTGTTTTGCAGTTTCCCTTCTGTCTGAAGCATAAATATGCAAATGTCTTGTTTTTCACCCATGCATCTAGGGAAATGAGTTAGGCTGGGTGCACCTGTTCATTTGTAAACAGCCCGGGGTGTTTATAGAGGTAGGTTGAGCAGCGGTTGAGTTAATGGCCATATTTTCCACATTAGCAGAACTGTAGGCTGCTGAGGACGGACTGCGGGGAGCGATCTGATACCGTAACAAGGCAGAGCGAACACAACAGGGAGAGCAGCGTCCTGTAATCCACCAAATCAGGCTGTCAGCTTGTGAAGGAGTAGTCAGAGTGTTGGGAACTGTAGGAAGGGTGACACAGAGTAAAGAAACAACTCCAGCTGATGTGGCACGAGCTGGGTCCGGTACAGACAGGTCTGGTTTGACATATAGTGCAAGTCTTCCTACTTCCTACGATTATCATTTCACTCCTTAGATCTCGTTTGGAACCGCGCCGTCTCGGCCTTAATTACAGCAGCCCGTCTCAAGCAGACGGGGGTTTGCGTGCATGTTCGTGTCTCACTCTCTCTAGCTCACATGTAGAGGACAGGACGAGCCACTGCAGCCCATCCATGTAGCGAGCGGAGCGCCATCATTTATGTGTGTAATTAGCTTCATCGTTCTGTTATGAGCTCGGTCCCTGCAGCTGAAACGCGTTCAGCTGCTGTCACTGGTGCTGGGACACTGTGGGCAAAGGATGGCCGGTCAGCTGAACGCTAACTAGGCGCAGAGTGCTCACAGCACCGCAGCCGCAAACCGTGCAAGGCCTTGAAAATGTCTGAAATGCAAGATGGCACATAAGTTGACCACAACTCTGCAGAGTCCTGGGCTTTGCATCCTGAAACAAAGAGAAATAAATAGGATTTTAGCTTGGGGCAGCTTCCCAAGAAAAATGATAATAATGTTAACCTTGAGCCAATGGAAGACTTCCAACAACTTTTTTCTGGCCCCAGACTTTTAACACTACTGTGAGACATAAGTCATTAATTAGCAAAGTGGTTCCATATGGACTTTATAGCTTAGCTCCTTTACAGAGTTTTGAACGGGAAACACTTTTCAATTCATCATTCATAAATGGCCAGTTGGCTGGTGTGGTCATGATGGCTGCCATGAAATATTGACTAAGGCTGAGCAGCAGAGCAGATTGCAAAAAAATAAAGAAGACGTTATCCAAACATGGCAGGTGCAAACTGTGAGCAAAGGATGGAAGTATGTGCATGTTAATGTTGTGCATGTTGCGTTTCACTGGCGGCAGAACGTTCCAGTGATCTTCTCTTTACTGCTTGGGGTGGAACTAACAATTGTGCTTGTGTTCGTGTTGGTTCTTTCAGGATGGAAATGGCTACATTGACGAGCAGGAGTTAGACGCGCTGCTACGAGACCTCTACCAGACTAACAAGAAGGTGAGATGATGCCTTAGTAAACACAGTATACCGAGCTGTTTTACCAACCGACGAAGGCTTACAGCACAGACTACGTATGAGCCAGTGTATGACGAAGCAGACCCAACCCAAGTTGGGAACATGGAGAATAATAACTGCAGAATAAAGTGATTTGTGAATGGTTCTTCTGGCCTCGAGCTTCTCTCCCTGCTCATTATCTCTCTGTGTCTCTTTTAGGAGGTGGACTCGACAAACCTGTCGGGCTACAAGCAGAGCATCATGAGCCTGTCTGATGGCGGGAAGCTCTACCGTGGCGAGCTGGAAATTGTCCTTTGCAGGGAGCCAATTGTGTGACTCTTCTTCTTCTTCTTGCATATCATAGTTTTCTGCCCTGCCCTGTCCTGCTCTCCTTAGACCACACCCATTTCTAGCTGCCTGGCAACATATACCCAGTGCATGTGCCGGACAACCCCCGTCTCCTAACGTGTCCCCAGATTCCCCCCTTTAAAGTTACAAGAGAAAGAATAAGTGCACACGACAGCCCCCTTCCCTTACTTTCTGCAACATGGTCTTCAACCTCCAGAGTTTCACCATCTCAGCTCTCCCTCACGTCTGTCCCCTTTCTGTCCTCGTTCCCATCCCTGCTATCCATGCTGTGCCTGACTTCTCCCAAACAAAAGCCTGAACCCCCTCTTTCCACAGACATGACCATTTGACCCACTGATAACCCCTGAACCTCTCCAATCCCTCGCTCTGTGAACTTTGCGTTAGATATAATATATAGTCAAGCAAAACTGCAGACAGCTGTGTTTGTTTGTTTTGAAACAATTTTTAGTATGTGATGGAACTGACATGCTTTTCCACTTCTGTTTGTCCTGAAGATTGCCTGTTCCATGAAAGCTCTTGTTTAATTGCCATCCTATGATTTTGATCTTCAATGTTTGATTTTGGCCTAAACTGTCAATTGAAAATATTAATAAAATGACTTAAGATAAAATTAGTCATCGTATGAATCACTTCTTGTTGAAGAGTTAATGCCAGTGATGGATTTGACCTTAGAGACTCCCTGGCCTAACAAAATGAATCATTCTTAATGCTCTTAATACACGCTGTGCAATTTCAAACTTCCACAATGGTATCAAGATTCGTTTTAACCTTAATCCTTGTCTTCAATAATAGCATCAAACAAATGAATGACAGATGCAGTGACAAGAGCACAGTTTAAGATTAATGAGACACATACTTGATACTGGTTGTTGCTTTCAAACCTTCTCTGCTTCATGACAGAAATAATAGGTATGGCGTTACTGAAAGTATGATGACTCTGTCACGGTTGCGTGGTAAAAATGAAGAAACTCATGCAGTGGTTCGGGGCAATGAGGCTGCGTCAAACACAAACCTACAGCCAAATGTTCTAGTTGACCACAAATCTAAAATACTATCGACCTTTACCCTTTATCATCTGTCATTCAGCAGCAAATTTGGAATATATAATATTAATACGGAAACACCTTTAATAGACTTAGCACATTATAAATGACCATATATAAAATAGTTTAATTTGACATAAACTCACTATTTCATAAATCCTGTTACATCCTGGCCTACAGTAAGTTACTACAAATCTTAATCCTTAAGGCGACTGATAAAGTCTTCAGGTGAATCCAATATAGAAGGTTTTCCCCTGCTCCTGAGCCGAGATGTTACTCCTGACATATTAGGACAGGACATGTTATTTCTAGTAAAACTCTTGTATTTGAGTTGACATGCTTTTAAAGCCATCTGAATAATGCAACAGGCACACAAGCTCCCAACTCACGGTGGAGCTGGTGAAAACCCCCATCAATTAATCAGAAGCATTAAAATCTTTATATGTGACACAGCAATGTGCTTATCACTAAAACCGCAATAAGAACTCAGCTGATACTGGTGTTGTGTTGTTTCCCGACTTCATCAGTGGAACCTCCTAGATACACATGGGTGACATTGTAGGAAAATGCGGAATGTTTAAATATTGAGCTTTTTTCTTGCACGTCCAAACAGGTCAGTCTACAGAGTCATATGAATGAATGAAACTCATTTATCTCATATCATTACTGCTGTAGCCACTTGGTTCAGGAGCCCACACAATTAGCTGAACAGACCAGAACAGACCTGTGTGCAGTGAACGTACCTGGATCCAGAAGGTCCAACTACTGCTGAATCAGCGTGAAGACAAAAACCAACTCCAAACAGCATGAAGTAAGTCTGAAGCACCAGCGGCTCATCAGGACACCTGTCACGCCTCAGGGCAGTATGACTGGTGGTACGACAGGCAGATACAGACACGGATAACCTAACCCTTCAGACACCGGCACTGCCTCCAGGTCCATTCAAGGCCACGAGTGATGACTGAGGTTACGGCGTTACCCTTTACGTGGCCAAGCTGTTCGGCCAATGGATGAATGGATTTCATCTAAATGCAGTGTATTTCTGTGCTCTGTTACTTTTTTGTATCCTTATGTTGTGCTGTTCAGGTTTTTCATGTAAAGCCTGCCCACATTTCTTTCAGCCTTTTGTCAGCCTGCAGCTGCTTTGTGAGTCTCCAACCTGCATCCCTGACAAAAGCTAACAGCAGCACATTCTCCCTTTTGAACATACACTATCTCCCTCCTTTCAACAATGTGGAATCTTTAATTACTGTTTGGTTGGGAAGTATAGAGATGATTCAGCTGTTGTCATCAAACTTTCAAACAGAGGAAAGCACTTGAAAAGAAAATGCTTTAGGGAATCGGTGCATTCGCGTGTGGGATGATTTCGTATAACTTCCCATCTTTCAATAAAAAGGCGTTGATGATTGATTCTGAAAGGAGGCACAGCTAATTAAGCATTTTGCTGATGATGCATTTGTTAGAAGATTGGACAAGTGGAGATACCAGAGTGGCCTGCTTGATAAGCGTCTCTGTCAGGCACCGTGAAAAACCACACTATCTCCATATCTTCTGCAGGGAAAGGTACTCGTACTGTACTTAACTTCATACAGATTATTCATAAGGAGTCTGATTTGCACCATCATTTTAACCTGCAGGAGAGTAAAGTGAAGTCAACACAGATGGCATGAAGCATCTACAGTCCCTGAAAGCACCATCTGCACGAAGAATTTACATTTCAACAGACTTTACTCAGACGGATGTAGGATGAACTTCGATTATTTTGCTATAAATCGGCTCGATGGATGAGTAAAACTCTCCCTTCTGGGAAACAAAGCTGCCCATTTGACAAATAACTGGTAATGTGTTATTGCACATTTTACATGATCTGTGGGCAAAAAACAAAATGCAGGGCATTATCTTGTAATATTCTGTAATAATTATCATAATGTTTTCTTACATTCATTATATTTTTGCCACACGTACTGTATGATGTGAATTTGGGAATGTGGGTCAATCAACAGGCTCCATCAGTCTTTTTAGGATAGACTGCCCTAACATATCCACCCAGGATCAACCACAGTGACTGATTATTATTAATTAATATCCTTCTGGATATTAAACAGTGATGAATTGTGTTTCATTTTTGTGTTCAAAAACATTGTTTACACCAGCAAAGTAAATAGCTAGTAGACTGAAAAGGCATAGAAACACTATCATACGTCAACCGATGTGATAAAGACCAGAGGCGGCCAGAAAGATAAGATAGGAGATAAGAGAATATGAATAAAAGAGGGTAACAGCCATAATTTATTCATTGATGAAAAGAGACAAGGTATTTTATTTATTACCTCTTTAAATATAGTTCATGTGAATTAAATAAGTGATTAAAAATGTTCCAACCTGGAATCATGTGTAGACTACACAACCAGATACCTGCGTATTCACGCACACACCCACACACACAGGTATATGCTAGAGCACAATTCTCTGTTTGCATGACTCTATAAATACAGCAGTCAACATAGCTGTTTCTGTAAGTGTCAAAACGACAGGCTGTGCTTTATACAGAGTTATGATGGTTTTCCAGCATCACTGTTTGCCTGCCAAGCTAAATTACACTTGGATGTAACACATTTCAACCTGCAATTATTAATTATTGGGCTCTTGGGAGCAGCAGAAACACAAAGTGAGCACAACTCACAGTATGATGTAACATCACTTTCTACTGAAAGTGAATGGGACAAACATTTCAATGTAGCAAGATAACAGAAGTGATGTGGCCTCTGACATTTTCATCATTTTCAAAGAACCCTCAAAACATGTGTAATGATTGTTACACTCCCTAAGTCTGGGGATAAAGGAAGCAACATAAAAGAGTTATCTTAACAATCATACATTTAATTTGAACAACAAACAAAACATTCTACCCAAAACTCAACAGATTCCCACAATGGGTTTACAAGAGAAAATCAATGAAACGAAACAACCAGACCAGGCAACTCGGGCTGGAAACAATGATCACAAAGAAAAGGTTCAATAAAACTATTGTCTGGTCCTCAAACAACACTATGGAAAGCAAAACAACAAGCCACGGCCGTAACTAGCAGTCACCTATGCTCAACAGTGTATGGCAGCTCACAAACACAACATGGACACAATTCCTCCCAGTCTCCTTTTGTAGCCCTCTGTGGATCCTGATTGGCGGCCCATCCAGTGGACGTGTAACGCCACAGCAATCAAGGCTAAGGACCCGGCAGCAAGATACCAATCCAAGATGAGCTCTGGCTGCAAAAGATTTGCATCACCCTGCCCACATCATCCAGGAGAGGAAGAGCCAACCCTCAGAGGGAGAGAGAGCGAGGTAAAACACACACAGACTAGCAGGTCTGGGCACGTCACATGAAGCAGAAGTTGAGCATAAGTCAATATCATCCACCTTTGCCAAAGGTGGATGATGTCATTTCAAGCGCTCTTAAGCACAAAGCAGAGCCACTTCAACAAACAAATACAGGAATGATGTTGACCCTTTCTCTGCAAGAAACAGTAAGACTGATAAATAATAAATGATGTATTAATCCTCATGGGCAGGTTCTTGTGGACAGGCAGGAGTATTAAAGGCACCATGAGTCCAGTGGACCACTGCTTCATTGCCTAATCCATAGCCACCCAAAAAGTTATGTCCTACTGATACAACATACTGGTAAGATCATAAAGTAACAGTGTTATATACTGTAAGAATGACTCTTGATTGTCTGTGAGGTCTTTGTCTCTTACTCTTTCGAATGGCTTCCAACAGAGTCTGGTAATGTTTATTTCTTAGCCCTAAGTCAATATAGGATGATCCAGGAAGTACATATGAAAGAGGATCCTTAAGGGATGCGGTGAGAGGAAGTGCTATGAAGGATCAATACTGCCATTTTAAGTTCCAGAAAAACCTCCTGGAGCAGTGGAATCTATAATTCATTTTATTGAATGCTACACAGACACAGAGGGGGTGTAATGTTTAATAACGTATACCTTCAGTCTACTGGGAAGGGAGCACATACACACAAAAAGACAAACCCCCACCAGGAAAATCTATGGTTGATAAAGTCGCTCATTCAGTTGTAAAATGCCCTCTTTAATCGTGATGTACAGTATAATGATGCTGCTGACGACATTCTATGGCTTTATCACTGAAATACATTTGGATATTTAATGAACTTGTCAGGAGAGTTCAGGATGTATCGTTTAATATTGAAGGTTTATATTGTGTGCTTTTGCTGCGAATGTCACTCTGAAATCTTGTTATAACAGAGTAATAAATTAATTACAGTTGGTCCTCAATTTTTATCTTTTTCTCATTGTCTGGAGGTTATGTACTGAGAGAATATATCTCTGGGGCAGCTGTAACACAGATGCTAAATGAATGCTGGTGACCATGAAATGCATCATTTGTTATATGATTTTGTCAAGTAGGCAAATATTTAAAGTCGTAAATGGAAACACCATGTTTTGGATGTCTGCAGAGCTGCTGCAATCCAAGCCATTAACTGATTGCTGAATACCTCAGTCATAGACAATACCTCAGTGCTGTGAACGCCAGTTAACACCCTCCAGCTTCAGGAGCACAGCTCGGCACAACACATTGTACCACTACCACCTCATCATCTGCACTGTGCGCCGTGTGCCAAAGCAATGTGTCTGTAAATGGAGGCGCGGAAGCCAAATTCCAAATTAACTGACCAGGGATTTGCGCAGCTCCCAAGCACGAGAAGCTTTAAGAAAACCTGGAGTCAGGAAGCTGCCAAGGAAACCATCTGTGTGCTGTGACTGCATAAGCTCCATCAGCTGTGCTGTCACTCTTATCTCTGCACCTCCATCTTAGCTTCAATATTTGAAAGTTTACTGAAAACAAACACAAACTGTGGCTCGCTCTCTCTCTCTCCTTTACAAAGTAAGTAAGTTTCTTTACAAATAAAGAAAGTAGACTATTTAATCATAAAGGAAAATGTTGTATTCATTACTTTCAGCATTTGGATAGTGCAGTTTAGATTTTTTAATAATCTATTGATGACTAAAACGGAAACAAACATTTCCTACTTTATCATGTAATCTGACAGAATTTTACGGATTTTACAGTTTAAATGTGTCCTGTCACAGGCTAAAGATGGCTTTAGTTGAGCACTGTAGGAAACCAGTAACTCCGATTAGCTTTTATTTCAATCATTAACATTCATGATTTATGCAGCCTTATTCAGCCAAGCTTTTTCAGATTCGGTTTGCTTTTGAAAAGTTTCTGTATTTTATTTGAATGCACGATTTATTCTCATTTCATTATAATTAAAATGTAAATATTAATTTAGAATACTCCAATACAACTCCATCACAGGTCATGGCATAAAACACTATCCGGTGGTATTAATGATGTAGCTGATTGATTACCTGCAGATAACGTAAAGAAAAGGGGAAATTAAACTAAAAGTCAGGTGTGAACTGCGTGTATAACGTATAACGATTCGGTAGTTGGTAAATATTTATATACAGCGTCCACGTAACTGTTGGCAATGAATCATGGGAGACGTCAAGTCGTATATGTGCACGTGACGCGTCCAGGATGCCTCAATGTGCCTACTTGTTACTAAAACCCGATCGTTTCTGGCGTCCCGTGCGTCGGTTTGACTTACATTCCTGCCAACTGGCCGTATTCAACTCGTGGCGTATCGTTTTTACATCTTCTCGCCGCTGAAGCGACGCTCTGTTGGACCATCTCTCTCCTGTAGCAGTTCCGCCTCCGTCCGGCCGAGTGGAGCAATCCTCCCACCCAGCGGGGAGGTCGCGCGACAGCTGCCCTCTCCCTATATTTAGCACGAGCTCTGTCCACGACGTCACAGCCTCGACCACCAACGGTAAATAGTGCCGTTGTAAGTATGTGCAGCGCCGTGAATTTCAAGCAGTGCGGCTCCGTGCTGGTGACGGGCGCGAGCCGCGGGCTCGGCCTCCAGATCGTGGACAGTCTGGCGAGTGGCGGGTTCTCACCGGGTAAGATCATCGCCACGGCCAGAAACCCGGAGCGCGCGCAGGTAAACAGCGTCACTGAGGGACAGCTCGGCGCTAAACGGCGAAGCTAACGTTAACATGTAATGCACATAAAGTCTCTGCGTCGCGTTCGGTCGGCGCACAGTAGCAACAGAGCGTTGAATGGTCCAGGTAAACGCTGGCGTCTAACACAATACATAATTAACAATAATAAACACGGTCTGACCCGCAGAAACTCCAGGAGCTGGCAGGCAAACACTCCAACATCCACCTCATCGCTTTGGGTAAGACTGTAAATGTCTGCCAATAAAAGACAAGGAAGACGTACTCATGTGTTTATTTCACTTAATATGGTAATTACTCCGACGCCTGTTTATGTGGTGGGTTTATTTATTCATTAACGCAGATGTGCTGAGCCAGGAAAGCACTGAGAAGGCGGTTGAAGATGTGGCCCGGCTGCTGCAAGGAGACGGCCTGAACTGCCTCATCAACAACGCCGGGATCAATGTGATTGCTGACTTTAATACGGTTACTGCAGAAAAGATGATGGAGAACTTCCACACCAACACTGTGGCTCCTCTAATGATCACCAAGGTGATGTTACTATTACATCTGTTATCGTTGTACATATGCTACGAACCCACAAAGAAAGATTTGCGCAAGAAATGTCAAGTTTCACTGTATCGAGAAAAGAAAAAGTCTAGTCAGTCATCAGGAGCAGCATGTGTTAGCTGAATGCAGCACAGTAAACCAAAAGTGTGCCCGTGAAGGACAAAACGAGCATAAAGCCCTTATAAAGTCCAGACTGCATTTTATAAATATTCATTAAAAGTCTGGGTTCAGTTGGCCTCAGAGTAAGGGACAGACTACAGAGCAGCACCCTGAGCGGGTAGAAATTCAGGCACTGATCAAAAACAAGTCAGCAGGGCAAATATCTGCTGACACAGTTTGCTCCAAGTGAAGGACGGACTGGAGTTTAAAACTCTGTACGACTCTATGGAAAGAAACGGTCGAGCAGAGACAACTGGCTGTGGACTAGGGCGTCATTCACAGCAAGCTGAAACACATAATAAAAATATTTGACACTTGCACTAAAGCCTTCACTCACACATTAAATCACATTAAATACATTATGTCCCGAGACTCCATATGCTTTATTTCCTGCTGCGTATAAGCGAAGCAACTTCAGATAACACGGTAATACATCCTACCCTGACCTGTTTTAACCTGACCGATATGAGCTACTTCATCAAATTTAATTTTGTCAAATTATAAAATTATTTCTGAGTTAATCCATAACTGCATTTAAACTGTAATATAGCCTGAGACAACTCTGTATGTCTAGTTCAGGTCGTTCCTTACCGAGGTGGACATCCTGCCACTAGAGGGCAACACTAAGCTGTGGCTCTACTCCTGTAGAGTATGGCCCCTTGTGCAGAAGTGGAACTGTGCTTAACTCCGACGCTGCTCTGCGTTCTTCCTATTTCTTCATATACTTGTTTCCATTTTGTGTTTAATAGTTTAATTGTGGCTCCATCCCATGAAATGCTTTTCGAGTCATTTTGAGTTTTTGCTTCTATCGCTACCAGGCCTTCCTGCCCCTGTTAAAGCAAGCAGCATCCAGAGGAAAAGCAGGTGACTCCAGGAGCATGAGCATCCAGAGGGCAGCAGTAATTAACATGACCTCTCTGGTGGGCTCTGTGGAGCTCAGCTGGGGGGAGGAAGCAAGAAACTTTCGGTGGTACCCCTACAGGACATCCAAGGTATTAATAACAGGAACCAATACATTTACCCAGTGGGTAGAGCCAGTTAATGAAATGTAGCTCTGTGAGGCAGGATGCTGTGGGAAAACAGCAGCTTTAGATTAAACGCTGCCATACTGGGTTGGGTTGTGCTTCACCTTTGTTTGCATTCATAGAGTGCCTTGAACATGGTGAGTCGCTGTATGGCAGTAGACCTGGAGCCTGATGGGATTCTCTGCATGGCTATACATCCTGGATGGGTCCGCACTGACATGGGAGGGTCCGAGGTATGAACTGATTAAAAAGTTATGTTAAAAGATTGAGACCCTATGTGAAGTGTTTCATATTCTGCTTGTTCTAATGTAAAATGACAATGTTCTTAGGTTCTAAAAGTGTAGTCAAAGTCAGCTTTATTGTCAATAAATAAAATGTGTGTCACATACAGAGAATTGAAATTTCGTAACGCTCTAACCCGTAACATAAATTCCCCGTGAGTGTGTGCGTGACTGCGACTTGTGCGTCTATACGTGGCCCTGCGACAGACTGGCGACCTGTCCAGGGTGAACCCTGCCTCTTGCCCATAGCCAGCTGGGACAGGCTCCAGCACGCCCGCAAGAAGAAGCGGTAGAAGATGAATGAATGATGATTATGTACAGGAATATAAAAGTGTTGGTGTGGATTATGTACAGGAATGTAAAAATATTGTGGCGTAAAGTGATTCGGTGCAGGGGGAGGTCGACATAGGAGATGGGGCAGACCAGGAAGGGAATTCAGCCTCCTCGCAGCCTGATGGAGGAAACTGTCCCTGAGTCTACTGGTCTTGGTTCTGAGGCTCCGTAGTCTCCTCCCTGATTGCAGCAGACTGAGGAAGCGGTGTTACCAACCATTACAGGGTTGTTAAGTGTGTCCTTTGCGGTCTTGATCTTTCCGGGCGTAGCTGAAAGGGCAGCATGGTAAATAGGAGACAAGTTAAGCCTGAGGCCTCCGCCTCTGTTAAGAGAAGGGCTGTTTACCTGTACGTGTAACGCTTCTCTGACCACCTGTCTTCTCTGTCCAGAATGTGAAGGTTGTTGTCTTCAAATGAGTGGCCTTTGTCTTTTAAGTGGAGATACACAGCTGACACTGGTTGCGATGTGTTCTTCCTCCTGTGCTGGACCATCCTCTAGTTTGGTTTCACCAGTTTCGCATTAAACAGCATATTCTATGTTGCTCCTCTTATGTTTCGTGCCGTTGAGACGCTGCCTTGTTGAAAGCCGTCCTTAGATGCATGGTTTCCTTCTTGTTGGGAATGTTTTCTGCTCTGTGGGTCAGCGTCCTGACAGTATGTAGATCCCTGCATTCTTATCTCTAACACATGAATATACTATAATTTTGTGTTTCTCTACAGGCTCCACTGAGTCCAGAGGAAAGCGTCGCTTCCATGTTGTCTGTGATTGGCGGACTAACTGAAAAGGATCATGGGTCCTTTCTGAACTTCACAGGAGAGACGCTGCCCTGGTGATCCTGATGATCACAGAAATAAGTAGTACAGTTAGGAGCTCTATGCAAACGTGAATGTATCAGTATGGTTTGTCTCCAGTGTTAGGTCACAGTTAGAAGAAATGCAAAGTAGTGAAAATGCTTAACTGAGCCACTGCCTGAATGAATGTTTTCTCAAAAGTTTCAAACCACATACTATTTTGTTTTTATTCCACCTTTTATTCCATTTATTGACTGTATTGTTAAAGAAACCAAACCAAGACTGTTTTATACATTTTGGAAACTTTTTGACATTTATGCAACGAAGGCCCGTGGAAACCAGGGAAAAGTATTAAGACAGAGCAAATTCAGAAACAAGACCATAAGGCAGGTAATAAACACTATATAAATCATGTTAACGTCTATATAACTGCAATTCAATGTATACAGTAATGCTAATATAGAAGTTGTCATGGTTTAGAGTTTATGCATTAATAAAGCTGAGCACGGTCTCCATCTGTTTAATGACGACAGTGTGATCTTAATGCTGAAGACCCTGTTATACACTACTGTATTTACGCCTCCTCTTGCTTCGCGCCCTTCAAAGATACAAGGTTTCTGTTTATATAAAAACAATAAAAACTTTAATGATAAGCCAAATGAAGTGGTCATTTAAAATCCCAATTTTGTGAGGTGTTGCACTTTAGCTCTTACAGT
The DNA here is from genome assembly GCA_030770545.1 of Macropodus opercularis. Classification (NCBI taxonomy): domain Eukaryota; kingdom Metazoa; phylum Chordata; class Actinopteri; order Anabantiformes; family Osphronemidae; genus Macropodus; species Macropodus opercularis. The sequence goes on along the minus strand of CM061094.1, from coordinate 2,497,065 downwards.
TGCAGAAGAGTGTGATTTTTGCATTGCTGTCACTTTACAGCACCTGGAGCTGCAGCTGGTTTGGTTACTGTTACATGATAAATGAGAGCTGCTGTTGGAGCAGAGGAGCTGAAGTTGAATCTGCAGCGTAATCGATGAACATACTGTAAATATACTGTGTGTACGTCCTACATTGAACAGTTTACTGGGTGTGATTAAATGCTATTGTTGCTTAATGTACAGTACAGCGCTTCAGCAGAACTTCTTATTCTACCTGTAGGTGAGTTGACGCATAAACACTGGGATTCAGTCCAGTCTAGTTTGTCTTACTTGGATATTTGGCAAATGGGCGTACAGGCGACTTTTGGGATTAGGCCAAGTTTGTCTCCTTGAAATGTTAAATGTGATCAAACCAGTTTGGAAGAAGTCATGTGTTGGGTGTGTTTGTCGAGAGAGAGCGAGGAGGCAAGGAGAGAGCCAATAACAAGCGGAACAGTTACATGATAAGGTGCTGCTTTGCGTTTCTCTGGCAAATGAGCTTTTTGTTTCTGTGACATGAAGACTGCAGGACAACGCTCATATGTCTGAAGCTTCTCTTTACTGGTAAATGTGTTTTAATGGGTTGGTTAATGTGGAGAGCAGAAGACATTTTATTTATGTTTATAGAAATACTACTATACAGCGTTTGACCTGCTTACGTGACGTGTGAGCATGACTAGTGTTATCTTACTTGTTCCGCTTGTTGCAGGAGATGATTACGTGACTGTTGTACCACATGTATGTCTCAGAGTTTAGTAGGAGCTCTAGCCTGGTCATCTGTGTAGGTTTTATAAAGTTGTGTTGTTACAGCCTACATGGATATTACATTTATATATGGATTGTGATCTTGGTTGAATGTCAGAATATCACAAAAAAGGTCACATTGACAACTTCCTAGAGGTTGTTTTCATTTTTTCTCAATCCAAAGTATTCAGTCTAGTATGTTTAGGTCACATGGAGGTTGACGCCGATGGACTATCCAGCCCACGGAAAGCTGCTGTCTGCAGCCGGAGAACTTTACATGCCATTCTCAGACACCGTCAAGTACTGCATCCTGGGCATCTCCGTTACTCTCCTGCTGCTGGCTTTGGCCATTCTGGGCTGGCAGATCTTCAGATGCTGCACACAGAAGCAAACTACGTACACTGAACAGGATCCATGTGAGTCGGTTAATTACAGTATAACAGTAAGCAGTACAGCAAATATTTACAATACTTTGTGTCTGACTGTGATTTATAGTGAACAGTGATCTGCTGTATTCGGATGAAAATTCAGGAACAGTAGAAAACTACTCTGGAGCTCCAAGCACTAAGGTAAAAAGAGAGGAAGAGGTGAAAGGCTCACCTTCTGTCATGCAGGCCAGGTCGGTGTCACAGAGTAAACCACAGCTGGGTGATGTACTGTAATGCATGTGTGTTGTCGTTCTGCTCGCATAACAGTCACATGTTGTTTGTATAGTGACTTCTGTCTTTCCTTCTGCTGTGTGTCAGTAAAAGTCCTAAGACCTGTGTCTGTAAAGGAGTTCACTCACGCTTAAGGAAGTGTAACATTAGTTTTGTTCAAATATTGTATTATGGTCCAGACTCTGTGATGTTTGCCGATGCATCAAACCTGTAAATATTAATTATCTCGTTCAAACAAAGGAGAACTAAGACGAGACACACGTCATATAAAGCTGGTATTGTAGTTGATCATAAAAGCACCCCTGATACAAGAGGCATGTGTGTTTGTGCTCTGCAGGTGGAGAACGTCAGCACACAGGTCCGCAGACTGAGTCGCTGTCTTTCTCAGGACTCGTTTTGCTCTTCAGAATACATGCGAACAGGGAGAGACACAGGAGAGCAAGCAAACATCAAAACAGTAACAGACGTACGTGTACAGTCAAACCTTCTGCAGTTTGTTTTTACATGCATCACGTGTGTTGTGGACCTAGTGTATGAAAAAGTCTACAAAATGAAACTCTAAATTACACCCTGGTCATCAATATTTCAGTGCAGATTTTATTTTCCTTTTCATTAGTCTGTTGGTACAGTTTAAGTATTTGTTTGGATTTGCAGATTATTTCTCTGTATTTAACCTTTATTGTATTGTTATGGGATGAAAGCAGTTTCATCGCTGAAATACAATATGTATTGTACATTAACAAGCATTAGTTGTCTGATTTATTCCCCAACTCACACTTCTGTAACAGGTCCGTGGCTCGCTTTGTTTCTCAGTCTACTATGACCAGTTTCAGTCCCGTTTGGTGGTCACCATCTTACAGGTGGAGGGGCTTGTGACAAAAAGTGAGACCCGCAGTCTACAACTATTTGTTAGAATACGACTCATGAGAGCAGGATTAAAGGGAGTAGAAGTGGAGGACTGCACAGATGAGCAGGTAATTTGCTTTTATTACTTTAATCAGCCATCAGGTACTGGACTTTCCTTTTACAACTCTTCACCTCTTACTTAGGCAAAGATGTGATCACTCTTCTGCATTTATTCATTTTGAAATCTGGAGCATCTTCTCTGCACCGTATTGAAACGTGATCTTTCCAGGGTGAAAGGACGCCACCTACCATGTGGACAGTGCTACACGAGTGGCAGACTCGCATTGTGAAAGGCAGCATTAGCCCTTTGTTTGGAGACCAGTTTAGCTGTGTTCTGCAAGACGATAAGGAACTTCAGCGCATCAGACTCAGGATGGAGGTCCTGCACTACACAAACACACCCCTCCATCCCAGTACCTCTTAAATATTGTCTTTCTAAAACGATTTTTTCGATGTCTGTGTTCTTCTCAGGTAAGAGATTTTGATAAATTCTCCAGACACTCAGTGTTAGGAGAAGTGCGGGTTTTTTTAGGGCATCTTAACATCTCTTACCCTTTGGAGCTTCATGAGGATCTACAGATACCTCGTAAGGTACAGTACAGCACAGTAGATGTGAAAATACTGCAAATTAATCCAGCCTCTCCTGACTTTTTGATCCCCCTCTATTATATAAAGCTCATTAACTGACTGATTGTGATGAGGAATAATCAGCTCAGTTGGGACACATCCTGTTGTACTGTTACACTCAATAATCAAGTGTCCAAATATTTCGGTTCAGTTGACCCAAAATATACAAAAAGTTTCTGTGTGCAATGTTTATATTTGTGTACTGTTGTATTTTTTCTTTAAGAATGTAGTTATATTACAGATCTTTTGCCACATTTTAAATTGTGTTGAAGTGTTTTATCCTGTCATTTTCTGGACAGGATCTTGTAGGACAGGTGCTTGTGTCGCTGAAGTTTCTTCCCACATCTCAGAGGCTTGAAGTTGGTCTGCTAAAGGTCAGAACAGGCCTCAAAGACAGACGCTCAGATGCAGGTAAGTAGGCTACCACACACCTTCGTAAAACTAAAGCCAGCCGGTTAGAAGAAAGCTTGGATATTGTAAGGTTACTGACAAGATATGGCACAATGGCTGTACAGTTTTAAGAGGTTTAATATTTAAAGGTGAGCAAGATAACATGATTTAGGAGTGCTGTGTTACAGAAGGGCGTAATGCTTTGTCCTGGTCACTAGGTGGCGGCAGATTCTAACAGATTTATCGTGGCTGAGGAGCTGAGCCAGGATGTATGGAGGATGTAGAGTCCAGAACAGGGTGTCAAATGTGAGCTGGTGTCCCAAAGAGAAACTATGGCATCTTGTCAGGGCAGATGGCTAGAGAAACAGTGGACTAAGGGGCAGATAGAGCAAGTAGCAATGCAGCAGGAGAGTAAACTCAGCAGAGCGAGTGTGCAGATAATTCATAAAAACCCAAGCAGACATGGAGAGAAAGGCGGTCACTGACCGAGAAAGACGTGCTTGGTCAATTTAATACCAGCCACCACTGAATTTATAGGAAATAAAACAAATAGCTTTGTAATTGCTTTGTTAAGTTTTGCATTCAACTTATACATTTTATTGTTATTTCTGTCGTACAGCCCTGTTTGCAAGAATCAGTGTGCAGTGCAACCAGTGTAAGCTGAGGTACCAAAAAACCTCTGCAGTGGCACTGTGCCTGGTGACTGTCTTCAACGAGGTCGTCATCTTCTCACTACCAGAGTTACCTCTGGAGCAATGTAAAATTTTGGTTTCTGTATATGAGACCAGCAGGACTAAGAAATCAACAAAGTTTCTGATAGGACAGTTGACTGTGGGCAAAGAGAAGACTTTTGAAGACGAGCACTGGCGCTTGATGATGCAGTCAGTCCGCCAGCCAGTAGCTCAGTGGCACGGCCTGCGCATCTGAGTTATCTCCCCTCCTGCACTTCTTGGGTGTCTTTGCCTGCTGTTGGTCTAACCTAAGGCCAAACTGGACTCCATGGAGAGATGTCTCTGCTCCAGTCAACACAGTGATGCACTCTACTCGTCAACTTGCATCACTTCTACTGTATCTCTCCTGTGCTTTAGTTTCAAATTCCTCACAGTAAAAGGACTTTTAGTCAGACTTTATTTCTGATGAAGTTTTCATTAGTGTCTTGTGCAAAACGTTTATATTGGTTTGCTGCTGTACATTGGCTCAGCAAACTCGATTTGATATGAAACAATGTGATAACTTCAATGATAAAGCAGTAAGACATGTAGGAGAGAACAAAAAGCACAGGATATGTCTTTATTAAGCAAGAATTTTTTTGTCCCATTTCCATAAGTTTTCATTTTCAGTAATACAAATGAAATCACTATGCTCATCATAGATTATGTGCAGTGTATAAGAATGCACCCTACTATTTGTACAGAGTGCCTAAATTTATATTCTATTAACAGAATATATAAATGTAAAAAGTACAAAATAAGCTAACTCTAAATAAATAAAATGAAGATATGTGTTATGCAAGACCATTATAGATCTGACCTTTTGACCTCTTATCTAGAGGATGGGATTAGGTTTGTAGTTTGTGACACTGTGCTATGGATTTTTGTGAAGTTGTGATCAGTTCTTTGACTGTAGGAATGAATCTAATATTCTCTGAAACTTGAACATGAATGTGATGATCGTCCAGTTAACTCAAATGTCTGTTTTCACAATACTGTGAGCTCCATTTGAGTGGCTCTGTGACATTAAGAAGGTGTCAGCCTCAATAATACAGTCAGTTTATTATGTAAATTAATAAGAAAGTTGATGTGATGATGCCAAATGTGTGGAGGCTTTTTCTGACACTAATGGAAAAAGAATGAAACATGTCATCTTGTATTTCTCATAATGGTAAAGTAATAAAAAACTGAGAGGACATAAGATACTACAGTATACATTAATACACACATGTACTGCAGGGAGCGTTACACATGGTTTGGCTGCACATTTTACATGTACCCATGACAGTGAACTCAGTTTGATACCAACCAAGCATTCAATGTGGCCAGGTCACGAACCAGGTGGGGACCCAGATGCACTAACCCAGGGATTAGTATCAGATTAATATCAAAGCAGAGTTATTCTAAGTGAAAACAGTAATACCTTCATACAAGAAATATACAATCACTTCAAGAGCAGGCAATAATGATGGGAAACATAAACTCGTCGCTTAAGCATGGATCAAATGAATCAGTACAGATAAACCAGGAATGTGCTACAAACGAACGAACGTCACACAAACTGTCATACAAACAAACACAATCAAAGTAAGAACATCTTAAATCCAAGGAGGAGTTATTTTATACGGTCCACGCAGTCCAGGGGAAAGTGATTATGACAATTACTGCGGGGAAGCGAAGGGAAACCAGTGATACGCGTGGCCAAGTGGGCGTGGCCAACGTGAGTACGGGCCAAAAAAGAGAATAGAAAAACGCAGGCAACAAAAACGTAGAAGGACTGAGTATCAGCCATAACGTCTAAGGACAAGGAAAAAGAGGTTCTGTGGGCACAGCGAATTTAAATAATGTTCGTCTCCTATAAATATTATTATAAACAATAATGTCTGTGACTTAGAATTTGTGCCATTCTGGTTTAATCAAACAACGCCAGCTGACGTAACTTGTTAGCTAAGCGGCTAATGTTAGCTAACTTGTTGCGGAGTTTACACCTGCATGGCTACTTAGCCTGTAAAAACGCGACCACGCTAGCAAACAGTCGATAATACTTTGTAAGTGCCATTCGTTTGGTATTCACGGTATTACTTAAAACACTAGATAGAGTTTAGGCTGTAAAAATGTTTCTGTGTTATTCTATTATCTGTTTTTGCTTTCTCTCGCGTGCACGCGAAACTATTAATCATGGGAAAAAACGTTGTAGCAACCGTTACTGTCATTTAAGTGCGCTATTGACACAACTTTTACGGTAACTGTGTTGCAACTAATGGGATGAGCCGTTGGAGTCTACAAATGTATTGATTTCGGGTTCTCAAGAGAAAAAAAACAGGCCCTGTCACTCAACATGTCACTTTAGGGCTCGATAGTAATCTGTGTTTTTTTTTCATAGATGATGTGTGATTTTCAGCTTTACCTCAGGCAGTAAGGCAAACATGGCATTAGATATTGATATGGATTTTAATGGATTATGAATCTTTCTTTTGTTAAGAGAAGGAGACTGAGGGAGAACAGGAAGAGGAAGAGCCAGGGAAGACAGTGGTCAGGTAGTTTGCACAACGTGATAATGTCAGCAGCTCCAGAAATAGCTTCAGAACATGAGAAGACCTCTGGACAAATGTGAGGTACAGTATAAAAGGTTGGAGGATTATTTATCTGTACCTGGGTTGTTTCATTTAAAGTTGTGGTGACCATTTGTATTACAAGGTTTCAAGAAATTCAAATGCCACTCATCCATGAGGGATTGGTGATATACGCAGGCAAACAAAACAAGACATTTCTTTGTCTAATTTAGCCCTTTGTCTAAGATACCGCCACCTTTTGTCTGTATTATGTGTTCAGGTCTATGTCCGATTCCCCAAATAGTCATCCTCCAAGTCTATGTAAACTGCATGCTTTTAATGGTTGTACTATCGGTTGAAATTAAACTGCTAATTATTAACAAAGGATGTCATATATAGTACAGGGGCCTTTCCATGTGATAATTTGTGCACCTTAATGATGTGGGCAGCATTCTAACTGTTTCTTGAACACCTGCCTTACTTACATTGTCAGTGCTATTAGACTAAACTTGACACAGTTAGGGACACTGAATCGCTGATAATGGTTTTGCACATTGGGGCATTGTTATTAGTTTGTCACGTGGGGATAATGCACACACCAGCATGTATTCTGGTGGTTTGAATAGAAAGCATTTTTAAAACACAAAATTTACACAGACAAACAACACTTTACGATCAAAAGTTAATTTATTCTAGTACATTTCAGATCATATTATATGATTGAAAGCAATTCATCGCCTGGACTGGTTTACTCAGCTGCCTCTTTTCCCTGTAGAAGAAGTAAAAAATATATGTCAATGCATACAATAAAGTGTGTATAATCTATTAATGTACTTTTTTTTAAACAGTTTTATGATAAGGCAGTTGGGGTCATTTCTGTCTCATTACTTGTACTGTAAAATCAACACCCTCTTCAAACATTCCCCTATTTCATAGAATAGCAAATAAGTAAAGAACAGTGTTTCCCATGCATTTGTTGATCTCTGTCAGAGAATCTCCTTATTTAAAATGTATTCTTATTATATGAAGATCAAATTTTTGTTCCGAGTCATAATGAACTGTATTTAAAGCAAGTACTACTTCGGGTAAAAAACCCAAAACATACCAAAGAGAAATGGAGAGGAACCCCATAGAGACAATGTCTTATCTACTGTTATGTTTGTAATTGCTATTAAACACTCCACCGCCTGAGAGAAACACACTCCCTGTGTTACTTTGCAGTGACTGTGTTTAGTTTTATAAGCTTAGTGAATTACATAGATTTGTGTGGTGTGAGCTTTTGTTTATTTTTTATATATTTTTTTCATATTGCAACAACTGTTTATATTTACCTTGCCACTGTCACGGCTTTTAGCTCTCAGCTTGTTGACCTGGGACTCTGCAATGTCAGCACGCTCCTCAGCCTCCTCCAGCTCATGCTGGACCTTCCTGCACTTGGAGAGATGAACATTGGCCTGCTCCTCCTGGAATACAATAAATGGTAAAATGTTAGAATGCTCTGTAATCGTATTGACCAATATGATGTAATGTCAAATAACATAATTTCCTCAACGTGGGATCAATAAAGGATTATCTTATCTTATCTTATCTTATCTTAAGTAACAAAACTAAGTGTGTCCTTACCGCTTCCTCAGCCTGCCTCTTGTAGGCCTTCACCTTGAGCTGCAACTTGTCAACCAGATCCTGCAGCCTGTTGATGTTCTTCTTGTCCTCCTCAGTCTGCAATCACAAAGATAGATTTGAAACATTTTAACCCTATAACCCTTATATGTACAGAGTTTATTACTATCTATGTGACCTTTCTGTGCCTGCTAAATGTAACTATACCTGATAGGTGAGCTCCTTCACTCTCCTCTCATATTTGCGGACACCCTTAACAGCATCGACTCCTCGTCTCTGCTCAGCTTCAACTTCTGTCTCCAGCTCACGCACCTTTAAAAATCCATGAGGATGAAATGTTTACATTTGATATTGTTTGTGTAATAATTTTGTAACTCATGTGCTACATATGTTTGTTCAGCTGCAGAAATGGGAAGATCTCTTACCCTGGACTCGAGCTTCTGAAGCTGCTTCTTGCCTCCCTTCATGGCCAGATTCTCAGCCTCATCCAGGCGGTGCTGCAGGTCCTTGACGGCAACCTCCAGGTTCTTCTTCATCCTCTCCAGGTGAGCGCTTGTGTCCTGTTCTTTCTTCAGCTCCTCAGCCATCATAGCAGCCTAGAAGATAAATCATTTGCTTTGTCAATATCGTGATGTGATGTAATTAGGTTTTTAGAATTTTAATGAACCGGTACAACTGGGACCTACATCAGTGATGGCCTTCTTAGCCTTCTCCTCTGCATTTCTTGCTTCCTGGACAGTGTCATCCACTTCACTCTGGACCTGAACCAGGTCTGCTTCAAGTTTCTTCTTGGTGTTCAGAAGGCTTGTGTTCTAAACACAGTCACAAAAAGGAAATGGTCATTTCCAGGAAATAGTAGCAAATTTGATGAAATAGTGTAAAATGTATTTGAACAATAGTTTACCTGCGAGTGCAGAAGTCCAACACGCTCACTTGCATCTACCAGCTCCTGTTCAGCGATCTTGCGGCTTCTCTCTGTTTGTTCCAGAGCAGCTCTAAGCTCCTCAATTTCAGCCAACATGAGAGCGTTTCTGCGCTCCACCATAGCAGCTTGTTCCTTGAGGTCATCCTGGGCTCTGACAGCATCATCAAGGTGCAGTTGAGCATCCTAGAGCAAAGCAACAAAATGAAGTGTCTGGATGCAGGTGCTCTCACCATAGTCTGTGGAACTGCTCCAAGCTGTGCTATACCTTGAGCTGTGCCTGCACGTTCCTCAACTGCTTCTGGGATTCAGAGGCCTGGCGATTGGCGTGGCTCAGCTGAATCTCCATCTCGTTCAGGTCTCCCTCCATCTTCTTCTTGATTCTCAGGGCGTCATTCCTGCTCCTGACCTCAGCATCCAGAGTGCTCTGCATGGAGTCAGTGATCCTCTGGCTGTTCCTCTTGATCTGCTCAATCTCCTCATCCTTCTCTGCCAGCTTCCTGTCAACCTCACCCTTGATTTGGTTGAGCTCCAGCTGGACACGCAGGATCTTAGACTCTTCGTGTTCCAGAGTTCCCTGATGGTGTTGAGAAATGCTCTGCCGTCAGATCTTTTTCAATGTAGTATATAGGAAATATTACGTTGTTGTGATTACAATGAAAATATACCTCAGCCTCTTCAAGAGCTGTCTGGATCTCAGCCTTCTCTGTCTCCACCTGCTTCTTGGCCTTCTCCAGCTCATGGATGCTCTTGCCAGTCTCTCCAATCTGTTCAGTCAGATCTGAGATCTCCTCTGCAGAGACATGTGTGTGTTTAAAATAAATACAGACATAAGTATTTTACAAATAGAAAAACAGGTCCACTACAGCTGACACATTTTCAGTCACTTACGCTGCAGATTCTTGTTTTCACGCTTCATGGTCTCAAGCTGATCGAGAGCCTCCTCATAAGAGTTCTTCATCTTGAACAGCTCAGTGCTGAGAGAACGAGCCTCTTTCTGGGTTCCCTCAAGCTCGGCCTGACCCTCCTCATACTTTTGTTTCCACTCTGCCAACACCTGAGTAAAACATTTCAGTACTTTTCAGGGAGGCATGTAGCAAGTTAAGAAGGGATAACGTTTGTCATTTTTAAATAATTGTTTGATCTGACCAGACTATTTTTTACCTTGTCAAAGTTCCTCTGCTTCTTGTCGAGGTTAGCAGCCAGTCCGTTAGCCCTTTCCACATCAATCATGAGGTCCTCCACCTCACTCTGGAGCCTCTGTTTGGTTTTCTCCAGAGAGGCACACTTGGAATTCACAGCTTCAATCTGCTCCTCAGCCTCCTGAAGGCGTTGGGCCAGCTTTTTCCTTTGAAAAGGATTGATTTTTTTGCTGTCAGTTAATTTACAATGCAATACATATTTTTATATTTTTCATATAAACAGCTAAAAGCAGGGTAGATACATAATATGTTAAAAAAAATAAGCTCCGTGTGCTTTTTCAAGCCATATGGCAATAGATTAGCCCTTCTTAAAAAGCTAAGTTTAACAGGTAGCTATTCAGATGTCTGAATATTACTCACTTGGACTCCTCAAGCTCCTCAGTGCGCTGGATAGCATCAGTTTCATACTTAGTTCTCCACTGAGCCACCTCACTGTTGGCCTTGGACATTCCACGCTGCAGCTCAGCCTTGGCCTCCTGCTCTTCCTCAAACTGCTCCCTCAGCAGATCACAGTCATGGCGAGCTGATTGCACTGCGTGGGCAAGAGCATTCTTGGCCTGGTGTGTGAGAGGAGATGGTTCAGAATTTCTAAATTGTAGACGTAAAAAACTATTATGATGCATATTTAATGTAATAACTGGTGTCTCACCTTAACCTCCTCTTCAATTTGTCTCTTCAGCTCCTCAATCTGCTGTGTGAAGGCTTGTTTGCCTCTTGTGAGCTGGGAGATAAGAGCTTCTTTCTCTTCGGTTTGACGTCCAAATTCACCTTGTGTGAAAAGTGTAATCAGGCATTAGTTTGTGTTCCTATTTCCAACAATGAAGTAGAGATGACTGTTTTGGAGGCTGTGTGATCTTTACCATTTTCAGTGAGGAGACGAGCTTTCTGAGCACCCAAGTCGTTGATTTGACGAACATTTTCATCATTCTTGGTCTTCAGTTCGCTAAGTTGGTCCTCGAGAGTGCGGCACAGCTTTTCCAGATTTCCCTAATGTGACAAAGAAAGATCAGCTCAGTAACTGAATTGTCTGTATGACGTATTTGAATGACTTTACTTTTCACCTTAAATCAAACATGAAAAAGCCCATTGATGTGTTGTGCACCTTTGCTTTGGCGACAGCCTCCATGTTGCTGGAGAGGTCATCGATCTCCATCTTGTATTCACTCTTCTCCTTCTCAAGCTTCTGCTTGACACGCTGGAGGTTGTCGATCTGCTCTCCCAGCTCAGCGACGCTGTCGGCCTGCTTCTTGCGAAGAGCAGCTGCAGTGGCTTCATGCTGCAGAGTGGCCTCCTCAAGATCACGACGGAGCTTCTGGAACTCGGCCTCACGCTTCTTGTTCATCTCAATCTGAGCAGCAGTGGCTCCACCAGCCTCCTCCAGCCTCTCGCTGATCTCCTCCAGTTCTCTGGAGAGATCAGCTCTCTGCTTCTCAACCTTGGCACGAGCAGCACGCTCAGCCTCAATCTCTTCCTCCAGTTCCTCAATACGAGCCTGGTGAATGTAAGTATGTTATCTTTTAGTAAACCATACATTTTAAAATGTATTGGCATGTAGGATTTAGTATAACATTTTGTTGTTACCTGCAGCTCCTTGATCTTCTTCTGAAGCTGAGCACCCAGTGACTGCTCATCCTCAATCTTGCTGAGGAGCTGACTAGTTTCAAAGTCCTTCCTGTGAGAGTAACACAATGGATGGAGTTACCCAGTGAAATTAACAGTGGCTACCAACACTGTGCTTGTTTTAAAATAGAGGTAAGAGCTGGTACTTTTTAATTTTCTCCTCAGACTGCTGTTTGTCATTCTCAAGATCCATGATGGATTCCTGGGCCAGTTTCAGATCACCCTCCAGCTTTCTCTTGGCTCTCTCGAGGTCCATACGCAGTTTCTTCTCTTGTTCCAGAGAACCTTCAAGCTACAAAACAAAACAAGCTTGTCATAATCACGTTCAAGAAGATTTCTCTTTTGCCAGTCCAACGTTCTGTTAACTCACATCATCAACTTGCTGCTCAAGCTTGGTCTTGGCTTTGGTCAGAGTGTTGACTTTGTCCTCCTCAGCCTGCAGGTCATCAAGGGTTTGTTGATGAGCCTCCTGCAGGGCTTTCTTCTCCTTGGTCAGCTTAGCAATGGACTCATCCTGAGAGGCCATCTCCTCTGTCAGGTTCTTTACCTGAGTTTGGGAGAAGGATGTTGTTAGGAATTAGATGGATTTGCCATTATGTGCTGGCTTTTGTGACACTAACACTAACCTTGTTCTCAGTGGCATGTTTCTCCTTTTCCACTTTGGCCAAGGTAAGCTCCAGATCATCAATGTCCTTCTTGAGCTCAGAACATTCATCCTCCAGCTTCCTCTTCTTAGCGGTGAGCTCAGCATTGATTTCTTCTTCATCCTCCAGTCTCTCAGTTGTCTCTTTGAGTTTGGCCTCAAGCTGAATCTTGCTCTTGATGAGTCCCTCACATCTCTCTTCAGCATCTGCCAGGTTCTCAGAGTCCTAGTTGATTGCATGGGCATAGGTGTCAGCATACCAGGATTTATTTGAGCAAATATGATAAAGTCCTCTATCTATTAATTTGTACTTACAGATGATACTTGGAGCTGCAGGTCATTTTTCTCCTGCAAAAGAGACACCATCTTCTCCTCCAGTTCCTTCTTCTTGGCCAGGGCAGCAGCCAAATCACTTGTCATCTTATCATAGTTCTCCTTCATCTGGGCGAGCTCCTTCTCAGTTTCAGCGCTCTTCAGCAGAGGCTTGATCTTGTAGTACACCTTCATCCATGGCCAGTGTTTGACATTCATGAATGAGCGGATGTTGTACTGGATGGTAAAGATGGCATCTCTGTGGACAGTTTGGTTTTGTTAGACATTGTTATACATAATTCATAACGTGCTTTGTGCTCCAAATTTGTTGTTTGAACTTGCCTCCTCTCCGTCATCTTCACAAACTCCTTTCTCATGACGTAACCACGGCACAGAGCCTGAGTCATTGTGACCAGAGATGCCAGCTTTTCATCTCTCATCTCTTCAAGGGTACCCAGCAGACCAGCCTTGAAGAAGACCTGGACAAACCCAAATGTAGAAAGAAAACATTTCACCATGATGACCATCATTAATCTCACAATGCTCTCGTAGAGCAAATCCTCTATGCCACTTAACATAAGAAGTGAGAATATGGAAACAATTTGATATTTCAAGTGGACAGAAAAACGGAAACTCAGTTGAGTGATGTTGACGTTAAACAAGGTACGTGCAGTGTTTACCTTGGTGTGTCCAAATCTGTACTGGTCATGATCAATGTCAATTGACCCAAGTAGCTTCTCTGCAGCCTTCTTGTTGTCAATGAACTGGCCTTCAGGGATGACACCGGCATTCAGCACCTTGTACCTGTTATGAGATGGATAATGGTCCATGTTATCGCTGAAATTACAATCTGTCAGAAGTCAGACCCTTTTTATATTTAATGTTACCTCTGCTTGAAGTCACCGTAGAGAATTCTGCTGGGGAAACCTTTCCTACAGATTCTAATACCCTCCAGGACACCGTTACACCTGAGCTGGTGGATGACCAGGAAGTTCTCCATCAGACCTGTCAGAAGTATTTTTAAATTAGTTTTATGCAAAGCCGTACGTTAGATCAAACCTCAGTAATGAAGTGATTCTGCGTAGTATTTGACTAGATTATGTTATGCATGTACTGTACCTGGGGTCTTAGACTCATTGGGAATCAGGCAACGCACAAAGTGAGGATGGGTGCTCCTCAAGTTTGTCATCAGCTTGCCCAAATTCTCCTGTAGGTACAAAATTGTATTATCAGTAGTGTTTTCTAGAAGAATTGTTAATGGTATTCTCCGCCTTGTATGTAAGATGAGATGTAGCGTCTATTTAGTTTGCAGCTTACCCTAAATTGTGAAGACACTGTCTGCATAGAGCCACCCTTCTTCTTGCCTCCCTTCTTTCCAGTGTCTGATGATAAATTTAATCCGAAACCATTAACATTTACACGGTCTTTTTTTAAATTCGTAATTATAATTGCATAGTTGATAACATACCCTCAGCAGGAGCGGGGGGATACAGATGAGACAGCAGTTTAACTGAAGACTTCTGGTACAGCTGCACAACAGACTCATTCAATGGATCCTTGTTCTTGTCCAGCCAGCCAGTGATATTGTAGTCCACAGTACCAGCATAGTGAACCAGGGAGAAGTGAGCCTCAGCCTTGCCCTTGGCTGGCTTTGGCTTCTCAAAGGCTTTTGCCTTGCCAAGATGCTGGTCATACAGCTTGTTCTTGAAGGATGTGTCCGTGGCCTTGGGGAACATGCACTCCTCTTCAAGGATGGAGAAGATACCCATGGGCTTGATGAAAAATGAAACAGACATGTCACTGAGTGGTGCCTTCATTTATAGGAAGAACGAGTGCATGAAGTGCAAGTACAAAACTGATGGATACCTTTTCAATGAGCTCAATGCAGGCAGCCAAGTCCATGCCAAAGTCAATGAACTCCCAGATAATACCCTCCTTCTTGTACTCCTCTTGTTCCAGCACAAACATGGTGTGGTTGAAGAACTGTTGCAGTTTCTCATTGGTGAAGTTGATGCACAGCTGCTCCATGCTGTTGTACTGTGAGGGGACAAATATTAAGTATTTATGTCTCTCAAGCAGAACAAGATAATGATAGAATTCATAAATGCGAGGAGATTAAGTTTACGTCAAAGATTTCAAAGCCAGCAATATCCAGGACACCAATGAAGAAATTCCTTTGCTGCTTAGTGTCCAACATCTGGTTGATACGGATGACCATCCACAAAAACATCCTCTCATAGATAGACTTGGCCAGGGCAGACACAGAGTTATACACCTGGGGAAAAAGCATGAGTGAAGTACTTTTGGTCAACGGTAGCTGGACCACTTATACAGCAGTTGTGAACTTTGTGCAGTTACATACAGTAGAATCAACACAGTGCCTGAATTTAAAGACATTGCTTTAAAGCATTCACAGTATTGTTTTCCGAATCTTTTTATTATAGTTCTTCCGTACGGTTTTTGGCATCTAACTAGTGCCGCACCGTTTGAGCTATTGGAGCCATTCAAATATTAAAATGTGCAGCTTTTCCGGGAATCGAGTGCTTCTATACAACTTTTTGATATCTTGGGAAGCTTGTATAGGGCAACTGGACACTCCCGCAAGAGACACAAGTTCAAATCCCGCTCAAGGCATCTATGTTCTGCTTCCAAGTTACGCTGTTTGAGCTTTGATGCCTTAAACAGTGTATGTTGACAGTTACAGCGGTTTGAAATCGCTGACGATTCAACAATTGTGAGTTTTCCGACATGAAACTCACTCAGGTTGTAGAATGAAGTACATTTAAAGCGCGGTTTCTGTATAAACTTTCACTTGTAAAATGTCGCCACGGTCGCAATTTTCGCTCTTTTTAAAAGATTCTTTCACTCTATGTAGAGACACTTGTTTACTTGCTAACTGGGCACATGGCAAAACCGAAAGACCGACACATTTCGCCATATTTGTCTCGTAGCGGCGGGAGCGGCCGCCATTAATTTGCCTGGCTCGCGAGACAGAAAAGACACATCTGAGCGTTTTGAACTCGCCGTAAATTCAACAATTGTCAATCTTTCGACATGAAACTCACACAGATTGTAGATTAAAGTCTCGGCTTTCATTTGATGTGGTGGTCTTTGTGATTACTGTTACGGTTTCGCCGCTACGAACCCGTTTAGCGGGCTTCGTTTCTATCGTTTCATAGCCGCGGTGAGCTCCAGAGCCAGAGGCCACGAGTTCAATCCCCAGCTGAGGCAACTGCTTTTAGACTGATGTTTGTTACCAAGCCGAGGGTCTAATAGACCTTCGGGCGCGGTCGATTTCAGCTGCTCAGATGGCCGAGCGGTTAATCTGCTGCACTGCAAAGCGGGAGATCCCGGTTCAAACCCCAGTCGAGGGTTCGAATCCCATTTTTTCATTATGCATTATTTTATGCAACTACTTTTAAGAACGTTTTAAACCCTCGAGCTACAGTTAGCAGTTATTGCGAATACATTCAGCATAAAGCATTCACAGTGCATTTTCTTATGGAAATGCTTTTCTAGTTGAATGTAATAGTGGGAAATGAGCCTTCATGTTTACCTGAGGTACAGTCTGTCCCTTGGTGACGAACTCATTTCCGACCTTCACTCTGGGATAGCACAGAGCCTTGAGCATATCAGCAGAGTTCAGACCCAGCAGGTAAGAAACCTTGTCAGCGTCTGAAAACAGTGCAGTGATTTACTGTTACGAGTGTGACATTGATTAACAATCACGCGAAGGACGATAAGTTACATAAAAGCGTTGCATAAATAAGTGTAGATAAAAGTAGGACTTTTGTGCTATACGTGCAGACCATGTACTATTTACTTACCTTCTGTGCCATCAGGCTCAGCCTGCTCCTCACGCTGCTTTTGCTTGAATTTCATGTTACCATGGTGGATCACAGCACCTGTCATTTTGTAGATGCTTGCCTTTTCTTCACCAGTGAAGCCCAAGATGTCAATGGCATTCTATTTTAAAAAATGTTTTCCAGAAAACAAAATGCTCTTAGTGGATTTTGTTCTTAGAAATGTTTTAATCATTCATAAAATGTCAAGATCTCACTGACATCTGTGGCTTCCAGCTCAACTTTGTCATCAATACTGGCCACAGTGATCTGACCCTGGCTGATCATGGGGAAGTCGTAGGGGTTGGTTGTGATGAGTGACATTTCTGGAGGTCACAAAAGAGAAAAAGGTTCAATAGGCCGACAACAACTAGTGGTAGTTTTGCCTTCTGCAAACTATAAGTGGCCTCTACATTTAGCGGCTTCACTTACCAACCAGCTCAGGTTTGTGGTTTGTCATCATCTGGTAGAAGATGTGGTAGCCTCTCTCATCAGGCAGCTGGAAAGTCACTCTAGACTTCTCCAGCAGATCTACAAATGTTTTTAATTAGCACAACTTGGCCATTTCTGAAATTCGTTCTTATTTACTGCAGTATGAGGATTGTTACTTACAAGTCTCAATATCAGCACTGGACAGTTTACCAGTTGTGCCGAAATGGATTCTGATGAATTTACCCTGTTTGCAAAGCAAAGCAAATAATCCATTTGTGTCTTTAATGGCACAATTTATAACAGGAACTGTGCTGGAGAAATGTCTCTCTGTACTTACGAAACGTGAAGAGTTGTCATTCCTCACAGTTTTGGCGTTACCATAGGCCTCCAGCAGGGGGTTGGCTGCAATAATCTGATCCTCCAGAGACCCCTATCACCCAAGGTTAGAATGTTATGGTTAAAGGACTCTATAGTATATTTTACTGTACGGGGAATCTTGACATCATAACATACCTGTATCTTGCCAGATGATGACTCTTTCTTCTTATCTCCACCAACTGTTGAGATTGTTGCAAAGTACTGGATGACACGCTTGGTGTTCACAGTCTTTCCAGCACCAGATTCTCCGCTGGGTATAGAAGAGACTTATAAGAATTTGACGAATCTACTTGGTAAAACTGAACAAAGTGAACAAAGGTGAAACTCACGTGATCAAGACGGACTGATTCTCCCTGTCTGTGTAAATTGTAGAAGAAATAATCACAGAGTTATTCAAGTAAAACCTCACATAGTTTTGAATTCTGCATTTCAAAGGTGAAGACATACCAGTGAGCATGAACTGGAAAGCGTTGTCAGAGACGGAGAAGATGTGGGGTGGAGCCTCCATTCTCTTCTTGCCTCTGTAGGCACTTACAACTTCAGCATCGTACACTGGGAGCCACTTATAGGGGTTCACAGTGGCGCAGAACAAGCCAGAGTAGGTCTGAAAGTGATGGTAGCAACATAACGGTTTGATCCATGGTGCCTGCACTTGATATCATTGACAAGTGTTGTTAGTGGTGTATTAACCTACGTAGATCATCCATGCTGCATAACGCTCTTTGAGGTTATACAGGACAGAGGCTTCATTGAGATGGGTCATCATGGCCATGTCCTCAATTTTGTCGAACTTGGGAGGATTCATGGGAGAGACGTCATCTTCTTTAACTGTCCTCTCCTGCAACCAGACATGAGTTACAATGAGAAACGATCACACGTACAGGTACAGTAAGTGCGTATTGAAACTGACTTGATGATACCAACCTCCTGAGTGTCCAGGACTTTGACAGTGACTTTGCCACCATCTTTCTTGATGATTGTTCCCTTCAAGTACAGCTCTTTGGCATCGGCCACATAGCAGGCGGTCTTGGCATCAAAAGGTTTGTTTTGAGCCTCGAGTCTCTCCTTCTCTGGCTTACGAAGGTAAATGGCAGCTTTGCCATATAAGGCCATCTCTGCGTCCGTACTCATGGTGGCAGCTTATTTCTGTGAAATATTCACATGTCTTAATTACTTAGACCCTTGACTTAAGATGCAGTAAGTGGTTCAAATGAGTATTGGACAAAAATGTTTTGCTTAACAGTCTCATAGCACATGTAATGTCATATAATTCTCACGGACATGTATCAGACTAAATTGTTGATTGTCTTACTTTCAAATTGTCATAGAAATTAAATGAAACAATTTCATACCTGACCTTCTCTCTCTAAAAAGTTTCCTTTTTTTCCACAATTCTGAAAGAGATAAAGTACCTGTTTTGGTTATAAGAAATACAAGTAATTATGCAATAATTGTGTATCTGATTGAATAATCTTTAAAAAGTATTTTGCCAAATATTTTATGCAAAAGCTGGACAGCATGTAGATTGAAAGCCTACCACAAACAGGGGTCTCTCAGCGTCTTCTACCACACTGCTGTGTTCCTTTTGACTCCTTATATTGGCACAAGATCGCCTATGCAGCAGAGTTAAATATGGTACGCATGCCAACTATGGTGTGGATCACTGTGAAAGGAAGCATACATTGAAACCGAGTGCTACATATAGCACTGATTATTTTTCTGATTCATTTTCATGTATGCTGTTTTGTTCTTCTCATAATTCACGTTAAGCAGATGTGTCATCTCAACATTAAAAAACGTATTACAAAGCAGAGGGATGTTGAGAACCAGATGCAATTCTTTAAAACTTAATATACACCTAATTTGAATGAGGTACTGCGATTCATTGCATCCGAACGCTGTGTTGACACAACATTCCATTCACCTTTTTCATATGTCTCTCTAATGGATAGATGGAGAAACAGACAGGTTTTGTTTATAATTAAGACAACAATAATATAGATCTGCCACTCAAGTTTTACTCAAGTGTAAACGTACACCGCAAGCATTTATGCCTTAGTCTTTCTTCACAGCCTATTTTTCAAATGGCACTTTTTAGTGCAGCTACTTCAGGAGATTTTAAATATTAACACTAGTGCCAATTAAAATGACCAAATTACCAGTTTTGAGGTGCATTTACAGGAGCAATTTTAATTTCTTAGCATAGTTCACCTGCAACCAGCTACTGAGGGTTTGAAAGTAAAAATTCGATTTTGTGAGTTTGCTTGTGGAATAATGCTGATGATGTACAGTACTTGCTATTCAATGGAACATTTTAATTTATACTGTCATATTAACCAGTGGTGACATCAACCCGCCTGATATAAAGGCAGCTCAGGACACTCATTTCTTGAATGCATCTATGCAACTCCTTAATCTCATAGAGAATTGTGGCACAGGTGTCAGAGCAGCTTCAGTGACCTTTTAGCTTTTAAGGACTGGACATACATTTGTCCCATCTCCCATTTCCAGTTATTTGAAGAACTTCACGTACTGTTTTTCACTGGCTTAGAGCACGTATTAATACCATGATCAACCTTGACAATCAATTAATAGCTTTTTGCTGTCATTATTAAATCCACTGCTACAGTGGATGTTTTTACCAAAATTTGCCTTAATCTATAGTATTTAAATTATAGTGTATGATATCAAGAGTGGCACAGAGGTGTAGTGAGTAACACCATTACCTCACAGCAAGAAGTTCCTAGATTCAGCTCCACGTTGCTTATGCATATCTTCATGCATTAACTGGAGATTTTTAATTGCCCGTAGGTGTGAGTGAATCATTCTCTATACAGTATGTGGGCCTGTGATAGGCTGGCAACCTGTCCAGGATGTACCCCACCTCTCAGCCAAATAACAGCAGGGGTAGGCTCCAGCATGCTAGTGATCCTTATGAGGATTAAGCGGTAGAAGTTGAGCGAGTGAATGCATATGGAATGTACAGCCGTATTTAAAGGAGCTGTATTTGTGACCTCGTCTGAGGCCTAACCAGGTGCCTATACATTGTCCAAATCACTTTCATACCCATATGATTAAGCTATGATTGTGCTTAAACCGTGGTTTCAATGGCTTGTACTATTTGGTACTGTAAGGACCAGTGGTGCAGTAGTTTGCTAAGATAATACATAATTCATTGCTATCATAACATTATATGCACACACTACACCATAGATATACACTAATACTAATAGAAGCTAGCTTTGCTGTACACAATGCCTATTGCACAGTTGTTCATAATGCAACAAATATAATGACCAAGTCATTACAGGAATCAACTTCTAACTTTAAAATTTAATTCAGTGAAAATAGTTGGACAACCTTTTTACTCATTCAGTTTTATAACTTCTGATAGATTAGATTAGGATTTTCTACTCTCAGTTGTGACAGAGTTGTTTGCATGTTATGTGCATGCTGATTTTTAGGACAACAAGCCTGTATAGCTCAACATACTGTACTTTAGTTTGTACACTTCTATTAAACATAGCAAAGTGTAGTTAAAGCTGTATCACAAATGTTCCACACCCCAAATCATAAAAGCCAGAATCTAAATAACACATACAACAATTTAAGATGAAAGAATGTTTAATGGTGGTTTATTGCACGTCATATTATATGACTAGAAACCGTTCACCAGGTACGAGCCATTTATTCAGCTGCCTCTTTTCCCTGTGAAAAAAGAAAATGGAAATCAGTACATGGAATATATACAGTGATATACTCTCTCTCTCTCTCTCTGTGTATATATATATGTATAGGGTTGGAAATTTAATGTTGGAAAAGATTATAAAAATGATACCTTGCCACTGTCACGGCTTTTAGCTCTCAGCTTGTTGACCTGGGACTCTGCAATGTCAGCACGCTCCTCAGCCTCCTCCAGCTCATGCTGGACCTTCCTGCACTTGGAGAGATGAACATTGGCCTGCTCCTCCTGGAATACAATAAATGGTAAAATGTTAGAATGCTCTGTAATCGTATTGTACTGACCACTATGATGTAATGTCAAATAACATAATTTCCTCAATGTGGGATCAATAAAGGATTATCTTATCTTATCTTATCTTAAGTAACAAAACTAAGTGTGTCCTTACCGCTTCCTCAGCCTGCCTCTTGTAGGCCTTCACCTTGAGCTGCAACTTGTCAACCAGATCCTGCAGCCTGTTGATGTTCTTCTTGTCCTCCTCAGTCTGCAATCACAAAGATAGATTTGAAACATTTTAACCCTATAACCCTTATATGTACAGAGTTTATTACTATCTATGTGACCTTTCTGTGCCTGCTAAATGTAACTATACCTGATAGGTGAGCTCCTTCACTCTCCTCTCATATTTGCGGACACCCTTAACAGCATCGACTCCTCGTCTCTGCTCAGCTTCAACTTCTGTCTCCAGCTCACGCACCTTTAAAAATCCATGAGGATGAAATGTTTACATTTGATATTGTTTGTGTAATAATTTTGTAACTCATGTGCTACATATGTTTGTTCAGCTGCAGAAATGGGAAGATCTCTTACCCTGGACTCGAGCTTCTGAAGCTGCTTCTTGCCTCCCTTCATGGCCAGATTCTCAGCCTCATCCAGGCGGTGCTGCAGGTCCTTGACAGCAACCTCCAGGTTCTTCTTCATCCTCTCCAGGTGAGCGCTTGTGTCCTGTTCTTTCTTCAGCTCCTCAGCCATCATAGCAGCCTAGAAGATAAATCATTTGCTTTGTCAATATCGTGATGTGATGTAATTAGGTTTTTAGAATTTTAATGAACCGGTACAACTGGGACCTACATCAGTGATGGCCTTCTTAGCCTTCTCCTCTGCATTTCTTGCTTCCTGGACAGTGTCATCCACTTCACTCTGGACCTGAACCAGGTCTGCTTCAAGTTTCTTCTTGGTGTTCAGAAGGCTTGTGTTCTAAACACAGTCACAAAAAGGAAATGGTCATTTCCAGGAAATAGTAGCAAATTTGATGAAATAGTGTAAAATGTATTTGAACAATAGTTTACCTGCGAGTGCAGAAGTCCAACACGCTCACTTGCATCTACCAGCTCCTGTTCAGCGATCTTGCGGCTTCTCTCTGTTTGTTCCAGAGCAGCTCTAAGCTCCTCAATTTCAGCCAACATGAGAGCGTTTCTGCGCTCCACCATAGCAGCTTGTTCCTTGAGGTCATCCTGGGCTCTGACAGCATCATCAAGGTGCAGTTGAGCATCCTAGAGCAAAGCAACAAAATGAAGTGTCTGGATGCAGGTGCCCTGACCATAGTCTGTGAAACTGCTCCATGCTGTGCTATACCTTGAGCTGTGCCTGCACGTTCCTCAACTGCTTCTGGGATTCAGAGGCCTGGCGATTGGCGTGGCTCAGCTGAATCTCCATCTCGTTCAGGTCTCCCTCCATCTTCTTCTTGATTCTCAGGGCGTCATTCCTGCTCCTGACCTCAGCATCCAGAGTGCTCTGCATGGAGTCAGTGATCCTCTGGCTGTTCCTCTTGATCTGCTCAATCTCCTCATCCTTCTCTGCCAGCTTCCTGTCAACCTCACCCTTGATTTGGTTGAGCTCCAGCTGGACACGCAGGATCTTAGACTCTTCGTGTTCCAGAGTTCCCTGATGGTGTTGAGAAATGCTCTGCCGTCAGATCTTTTTCAATGTAGTATATAGGAAATAGTACGTTGTTGTGATTACAATGAAAATATACCTCAGCCTCTTCAAGAGCTGTCTGGATCTCAGCCTTCTCTGTCTCCACCTGCTTCTTGGCCTTCTCCAGCTCATGGATGCTCTTGCCAGTCTCTCCAATCTGTTCAGTCAGATCTGAGATCTCCTCTGCAGAGACATGTGTGTGTTTAAAATAAATACAGACATAAGTATTTTACAAATAGAAAAGCAGGTCCACTACAGCTGACACATTTTCAGTCACTTACGCTGCAGATTCTTGTTTTCACGCTTCATGGTCTCAAGCTGATCGAGAGCCTCCTCATAAGAGTTCTTCATCTTGAACAGCTCAGTGCTGAGAGAACGAGCCTCTTTCTGGGTTCCCTCAAGCTCGGCCTGACCCTCCTCATACTTTTGTTTCCACTCTGCCAACACCTGAGTAAAACATTTCAGTACTTTTCAGGGAGGCATGTAGCAAGTTAAGAAGGGATAACGTTTGTCATTTTTAAATAATTGTTTGATCTGACCAGACTATTTTTTACCTTGTCAAAGTTCCTCTGCTTCTTGTCGAGGTTAGCAGCCAGTCCGTTAGCCCTTTCCACATCAATCATGAGGTCCTCCACCTCACTCTGGAGCCTCTGTTTGGTTTTCTCCAGAGAGGCACACTTGGAATTCACAGCTTCAATCTGCTCCTCAGCCTCCTGAAGGCGTTGGGCCAGCTTTTTCCTTTGAAAAGGATTGATTTTTTTGCTGTCAGTTAATTTACAATGCAATACATATTTTTATATTTTTCATATAAACAGCTAAAAGCAGGGTAGATACATAATATGTTAAAAAAAATAAGCTCCGTGTGCTTTTTCAAGCCATATGGCAATAGATTAGCCCTTCTTAAAAAGCTAAGTTTAACAGGTAGCTATTCAGATGTCTGAATATTACTCACTTGGACTCCTCAAGCTCCTCAGTGCGCTGGATAGCATCAGTTTCATACTTAGTTCTCCACTGAGCCACCTCACTGTTGGCCTTGGACATTCCACGCTGCAGCTCAGCCTTGGCCTCCTGCTCTTCCTCAAACTGCTCCCTCAGCAGATCACAGTCATGGCGAGCTGATTGCACTGCGTGGGCAAGAGCATTCTTGGCCTGGTGTGTGAGAGGAGATGGTTCAGAATTTCTAAATTGTAGACGTAAAAAACTATTATGATGCATATTTAATGTAATAACTGGTGTCTCACCTTAACCTCCTCTTCAATTTGTCTCTTCAGCTCCTCAATCTGCTGTGTGAAGGCTTGTTTGCCTCTTGTGAGCTGGGAGATAAGAGCTTCTTTCTCTTCGGTTTGACGTCCAAATTCACCTTGTGTGAAAAGTGTAATCAGGCATTAGTTTGTGTTCCTATTTCCAACAATGAAGTAGAGATGACTGTTTTGGAGGCTGTGTGATCTTTACCATTTTCAGTGAGGAGACGAGCTTTCTGAGCACCCAAGTCGTTGATTTGACGAACATTTTCATCATTCTTGGTCTTCAGTTCGCTAAGTTGGTCCTCGAGAGTGCGGCACAGCTTTTCCAGATTTCCCTAATGTGACAAAGAAAGATCAGCTCAGTAACTGAATTGTCTGTATGACGTATTTGAATGACTTTACTTTTCACCTTAAATCAAACATGAAAAAGCCCATTGATGTGTTGTGCACCTTTGCTTTGGCGACAGCCTCCATGTTGCTGGAGAGGTCATCGATCTCCATCTTGTATTCACTCTTCTCCTTCTCAAGCTTCTGCTTGACACGCTGGAGGTTGTCGATCTGCTCTCCCAGCTCAGCGACGCTGTCGGCCTGCTTCTTGCGAAGAGCAGCTGCAGTGGCTTCATGCTGCAGAGTGGCCTCCTCAAGATCACGACGGAGCTTCTGGAACTCGGCCTCACGCTTCTTGTTCATCTCAATCTGAGCAGCAGTGGCTCCACCAGCCTCCTCCAGCCTCTCGCTGATCTCCTCCAGTTCTCTGGAGAGATCAGCTCTCTGCTTCTCAACCTTGGCACGAGCAGCACGCTCAGCCTCAATCTCTTCCTCCAGTTCCTCAATACGAGCCTGGTGAATGTAAGTATGTTATCTTTTAGTAAACCATACATTTTAAAATGTATTGGCATGTAGGATTTAGTATAACATTTTGTTGTTACCTGCAGCTCCTTGATCTTCTTCTGAAGCTGAGCACCCAGTGACTGCTCATCCTCAATCTTGCTGAGGAGCTGACTAGTTTCAAAGTCCTTCCTGTGAGAGTAACACAATGGATGGAGTTACCCAGTGACATTAACAGTGGCTACCAACACTGTGCTTGTTTTAAAATAGAGGTAAGAGCTGGTACTTTTTAATTTTCTCCTCAGACTGCTGTTTGTCATTCTCAAGATCCATGATGGATTCCTGGGCCAGTTTCAGATCACCCTCCAGCTTTCTCTTGGCTCTCTCGAGGTCCATACGCAGTTTCTTCTCTTGTTCCAGAGAACCTTCAAGCTACAAAACAAAACAAGCTTGTCATAATCACGTTCAAGAAGATTTCTCTTTTGCCAGTCCAACGTTCTGTTAACTCACATCATCAACTTGCTGCTCAAGCTTGGTCTTGGCTTTGGTCAGAGTGTTGACTTTGTCCTCCTCAGCCTGCAGGTCATCAAGGGTTTGTTGATGAGCCTCCTGCAGGGCTTTCTTCTCCTTGGTCAGCTTAGCAATGGACTCATCCTGAGAGGCCATCTCCTCTGTCAGGTTCTTTACCTAAGTTTGGGAGAAGGATGTTGTTAGGAATTAGATGGATTTGCCATTATGTGCTGGCTTTTGTGACACTAACACTAACCTTGTTCTCAGTGGCATGTTTCTCCTTCTCCACTTTGGCCAAGGTAAGCTCCAGATCATCAATGTCCTTCTTGAGCTCAGAACATTCATCCTCCAGCTTCCTCTTCTTAGCGGTGAGCTCAGCATTGATTTCTTCTTCATCCTCCAGTCTCTCAGTTGTCTCTTTGAGTTTGGCCTCAAGCTGAATCTTGCTCTTGATGAGTCCCTCACATCTCTCTTCAGCATCTGCCAGGTTCTCAGAGTCCTAGTTGATTGCATGGGCATAGGTGTCAGCATACCAGGATTTATTTGAGCAAATATGATAAAGTCCTCTATCTATTAATTTGTACTTACAGATGATACTTGGAGCTGCAGGTCATTTTTCTCCTGCAGAAGAGACACCATCTTCTCCTCCAGTTCCTTCTTCTTGGCCAGGGCAGCAGCCAAATCACTTGTCATCTTATCATAGTTCTCCTTCATCTGGGCGAGCTCCTTCTCAGTTTCAGCGCTCTTCAGCAGAGGCTTGATCTTGTAGTACACCTTCATCCATGGCCAGTGTTTGACATTCATGAATGAGCGGATGTTGTACTGGATGGTAAAGATGGCATCTCTGTGGACAGTTTGGTTTTGTTAGACATTGTTATACATAATTCATAACGTGCTTTGTGCTCCAAATTTGTTGTTTGAACTTGCCTCCTCTCCGTCATCTTCACAAACTCCTTTCTCATGACGTAACCACGGCACAGAGCCTGAGTCATTGTGACCAGAGATGCCAGCTTTTCATCTCTCATCTCTTCAAGGGTACCCAGCAGACCAGCCTTGAAGAAGACCTGGACAAACCCAAATGTAGAAAGAAAACATTTCACCATGATGACCATCATTAATCTCACAATGCTCTCGTAGAGCAAATCCTCTATGCCACTTAACATAAGAAGTGAGAATATGGAAACAATTTGATATTTCAAGTGGACAGAAAAACGGAAACTCAGTTGTTGTGATGTTGACGTTAAACAAGGTACGTGCAGTGTTTACCTTGGTGTGTCCAAATCTGTACTGGTCATGATCAATGTCAATTGACCCAAGTAGCTTCTCTGCAGCCTTCTTGTTGTCAATGAACTGGCCTTCAGGGATGACACCGGCATTCAGCACCTTGTACCTGTTATGAGATGGATAATGGTCCATGTTATCGCTGAAATTACGATCTGTCAGAAGTCAGACCCTTTTTATATTTAATGTTACCTCTGCTTGAAGTCACCGTAGAGAATTCTGCTGGGGAAACCTTTCCTACAGATTCTAATACCCTCCAGGACACCGTTACACCTGAGCTGGTGGATGACCAGGAAGTTCTCCATCAGACCTGTCAGAAGTATTTTTAAATTAGTTTTATGCAAAGCCGTACGTTAGATCAAACCTCAGTAATGAAGTGATTCTGCGTAGTATTTGACTAGATTATGTTATGCATGTACTGTACCTGGGGTCTTAGACTCATTGGGAATCAGGCAACGCACAAAGTGAGGATGGGTGCTCCTCAAGTTTGTCATCAGCTTGCCCAAATTCTCCTGTAGGTACAAAATTGTATTATCAGTAGTGTTTTCTAGAAGAATTGTTAATGGTATTCTCCGCCTTGTATGTAAGATGAGATGTAGCGTCTATTTAGTTTGCAGCTTACCCTAAATTGTGAAGACACTGTCTGCATAGAGCCACCCTTCTTCTTGCCTCCCTTCTTTCCAGTGTCTGATGATAAATTTAATCCGAAACCATTAACATTTACACGGTCTTTTTTTAAATTCGTAATTATAATTGCATAGTTGATAACATACCCTCAGCAGGAGCGGGGGGATACAGATGAGACAGCAGTTTAACTGAAGACTTCTGGTACAGCTGCACAACAGACTCATTCAATGGATCCTTGTTCTTGTCCAGCCAGCCAGTGATATTGTAGTCCACAGTACCAGCATAGTGAACCAGGGAGAAGTGAGCCTCAGCCTTGCCCTTGGCTGGCTTTGGCTTCTCAAAGGCTTTTGCCTTGCCAAGATGCTGGTCATACAGCTTGTTCTTGAAGGATGTGTCCGTGGCCTTGGGGAACATGCACTCCTCTTCAAGGATGGAGAAGATACCCATGGGCTTGATGAAAAATGAAACAGACATGTCACTGAGTGGTGCCTTCATTTATAGGAAGAACGAGTGCATGAAGTGCAAGTACAAAACTGATGGATACCTTTTCAATGAGCTCAATGCAGGCAGCCAAGTCCATGCCAAAGTCAATGAACTCCCAGATAATACCCTCCTTCTTGTACTCCTCTTGTTCCAGCACAAACATGGTGTGGTTGAAGAACTGTTGCAGTTTCTCATTGGTGAAGTTGATGCACAGCTGCTCCATGCTGTTGTACTGTGAGGGGACAAATATTAAGTATTTATGTCTCTCAAGCAGAACAAGATAATGATAGAATTCATAAATGCGAGGAGATTAAGTTTACGTCAAAGATTTCAAAGCCAGCAATATCCAGGACACCAATGAAGAAATTCCTTTGCTGCTTAGTGTCCAACATCTGGTTGATACGGATGACCATCCACAAAAACATCCTCTCATAGATAGACTTGGCCAGGGCAGACACAGAGTTATACACCTGGGGAAAAAGCATGAGTGAAGTACTTTTGGTCAACGGTAGCTGGACCACTTATACAGCAGTTGTGAACTTTGTGCAGTTACATACAGTAGAATCAACACAGTGCCTGAATTTAAAGACATTGCTTTAAAGCATTCACAGTATTGTTTTCCGAATCTTTTTATTATAGTTCTTCCGTACGTTTTTTGGCATCTAACTAGTGCCGCACCGTTTGAGCTATTGGAGCCATTCAAATATTAAAATGTGCAGCTTTTCCGGGAATCGAGTGCTTCTATACAACTTTTTGATATCTTGGGAAGCTTGTATAGGGCAACTGGACACTCCCGCAAGAGACACAAGTTCAAATCCCGCTCAAGGCATCTATGTTCTGCTTCCAAGTTACGCTGTTTGAGCTTTGATGCCTTAAACAGTGTATGTTGACAGTTACAGCGGTTTGAAATCGCTGACGATTCAACAATTGTGAGTTTTCCGACATGAAACTCACTCAGGTTGTAGAATGAAGTACATTTAAAGCGCGGTTTCTGTATAAACTTTCACTTGTAAAATGTCGCCACGGTCGCAATTTTCGCTCTTTTTAAAAGATTCTTTCACTCTATGTAGAGACACTTGTTTACTTGCTAACTGGGCACATGGCAAAACCGAAAGACCGACACATTTCGCCATATTTGTCTCGTAGCGGCGGGAGCGGCCGCCATTAATTTGCCTGGCTCGCGAGACAGAAAAGACACATCTGAGCGTTTTGAACTCGCCGTAAATTCAACAATTGTCAATCTTTCGACATGAAACTCACACAGATTGTAGATTAAAGTCTCGGCTTTCATTTGATGTGGTGGTCTTTGTGATTACTGTTACGGTTTCGCCGCTACGAACCCGTTTAGCGGGCTTCGTTTCTATCGTTTCATAGCCGCGGTGAGCTCCAGAGCCAGAGGCCACGAGTTCAATCCCCAGCTGAGGCAACTGCTTTTAGACTGATGTTTGTTACCAAGCCGAGGGTCTAATAGACCTTCGGGCGCGGCCGATTTCAGCTGCTCAGATGGCCGAGCGGTTAATCTGCTGCACTGCAAAGCGGGAGATCCCGGTTCAAACCCCAGTCGAGGGTTCGAATCCCATTTTTTCATTATGCATTATTTTATGCAACTACTTTTAAGAACGTTTTAAACCCTCGAGCTACAGTTAGCAGTTATTGCGAATACATTCAGCATAAAGCATTCACAGTGCATTTTCTTATGGAAATGCTTTTCTAGTTGAATGTAATAGTGGGAAATGAGCCTTCATGTTTACCTGAGGTACAGTCTGTCCCTTGGTGACGAACTCATTTCCGACCTTCACTCTGGGATAGCACAGAGCCTTGAGCATATCAGCAGAGTTCAGACCCAGCAGGTAAGAAACCTTGTCAGCCTCTGAAAACAGTGCAGTGATTTACTGTTACGAGTGTGACATTGATTAACAATCACGCGAAGGACGATAAGTTACATAAAAGCGTTGCATAAATAAGTGTAGATAAAAGTAGGACTTTTGTGCTATACGTGCAGACCATGTACCATTTACTTACCTTCTGTGCCATCAGGCTCAGCCTGCTCCTCACGCTGCTTTTGCTTGAATTTCATGTTACCATGGTGGATCACAGCACCTGTCATTTTGTAGATGCTTGCCTTTTCTTCACCAGTGAAGCCCAAGATGTCAATGGCATTCTATTTTAAAAAATGTTTTCCAGAAAACAAAATGCTCTTAGTGGATTTTGTTCTTAGAAATGTTTTAATCATTCATAAAATGTCAAGATCTCACTGACATCTGTGGCTTCCAGCTCAACTTTGTCATCAATACTGGCCACAGTGATCTGACCCTGGCTGATCATGGGGAAGTCGTAGGGGTTGGTTGTGATGAGTGACATTTCTGGAGGTCACAAAAGAGAAAAAGGTTCAATAGGCCGACAACAACTAGTGGTAGTTTTGCCTTCTGCAAACTATAAGTGGCCTCTACATTTAGCGGCTTCACTTACCAACCAGCTCAGGTTTGTGGTTTGTCATCATCTGGTAGAAGATGTGGTAGCCTCTCTCATCAGGCAGCTGGAAAGTCACTCTAGACTTCTCCAGCAGATCTACAAATGTTTTTAATTAGCACAACTTGGCCATTTCTGAAATTCGTTCTTATTTACTGCAGTATGAGGATTGTTACTTACAAGTCTCAATATCAGCACTGGACAGTTTACCAGTTGTGCCGAAATGGATTCTGATGAATTTACCCTGTTTGCAAAGCAAAGCAAATAATCCATTTGTGTCTTTAATGGCACAATTTATAACAGGAACTGTGCTGGAGAAATGTCTCTCTGTACTTACGAAACGTGAAGAGTTGTCATTCCTCACAGTTTTGGCGTTACCATAGGCCTCCAGCAGGGGGTTGGCTGCAATAATCTGATCCTCCAGAGACCCCTATCACCCAAGGTTAGAATGACATGGTTAAAGGACTCTATAGTATATTTTACTGTACGGGGAATCTTGACATCATAACATACCTGTATCTTGCCAGATGATGACTCTTTCTTCTTATCTCCACCAACTGTTGAGATTGTTGCAAAGTACTGGATGACACGCTTGGTGTTCACAGTCTTTCCAGCACCAGATTCTCCGCTGGGTATAGAAGAGACTTATAAGAATTTGACGAATCTACTTGGTAAAACTGAACAAAGTGAACAAAGGTGAAACTCACGTGATCAAGACGGACTGATTCTCCCTGTCTGTGTAAATTGTAGAAGAAATAATCACAGAGTTATTCAAGTAAAACCTCACATAGTTTTGAATTCTGCATTTCAAAGGTGAAGACATACCAGTGAGCATGAACTGGAAAGCGTTGTCAGAGACGGAGAAGATGTGGGGTGGAGCCTCCATTCTCTTCTTGCCTCTGTAGGCACTTACAACTTCAGCATCGTACACTGGGAGCCACTTATAGGGGTTCACAGTGGCGCAGAACAAGCCAGAGTAGGTCTGAAAGTGATGGTAGCAACATAACGGTTTGATCCATGGTGCCTGCACTTGATATCATTGACAAGTGTTGTTAGTGGTGTATTAACCTACGTAGATCATCCATGCTGCATAACGCTCTTTGAGGTTATACAGGACAGAGGCTTCATTGAGATGGGTCATCATGGCCATGTCCTCAATTTTGTCGAACTTGGGAGGATTCATGGGAGAGACGTCATCTTCTTTAACTGTCCTCTCCTGCAACCAGACATGAGTTACAATGAGAAACGATCACACGTACAGGTACAGTAAGTGCGTATTGAAACTGACTTGATGATACCAACCTCCTGAGTGTCCAGGACTTTGACAGTGACTTTGCCACCATCTTTCTTGATGATTGTTCCCTTCAAGTACAGCTCTTTGGCATCGGCCACATAGCAGGCGGTCTTGGCATCAAAAGGTTTGTTTTGAGCCTCGAGTCTCTCCTTCTCTGGCTTACGAAGGTAAATGGCAGCTTTGCCATATAAGGCCATCTCTGCGTCCGTACTCATGGTGGCAGCTTATTTCTGTGAAATATTTACATTTATTGTTATGATTGAACATACAAGACATCATAGTATGCTTAAACAGCTAATCTTTAACAGCTATTTTTACACATACAGTTCTTATCAATTTGTGTTTTCATCATATATTATTTCTACTTACAAGTTAGCAGGATCATGACAACAACATTCATCTTAATTTAAGATGTTTTAATATTGAACAAAATACTTTTAATTCAATCTGTTATGTAAATTCCATGAAATGATTTCATACCTGACCCTCTCTTGATCAAGAATCAGTTTTCCACAATCCTAATGAAACATACACATTTTCAGTTATTAACTAATCCAGAGTTGTACAACAAATCAGTTTTTAATTAGTTCGTAATTATAAATTATTCAAGTTCCATTATTTCATAATTAAAATGGAATGCATGCTTTATATGATACTATATTCATTACTCCATAGAAAACAGACGAAATGCCTACCACAAACAGGGGTCTTCAAGGGTCCTCTACCACACACTGCTGTGTTCTCCTTGACTCCTTATATTGGTTTAGGATTGCCTATGCAGCAAAGTTATATATGGAAGAAATGCAAGCTAAGGTATGTATAACCGTATAAGTATAGACTGAAACTTTACATACTGTGTGGTTTGTGTT
Source organism: Macropodus opercularis (assembly GCA_030770545.1). Classification (NCBI taxonomy): domain Eukaryota; kingdom Metazoa; phylum Chordata; class Actinopteri; order Anabantiformes; family Osphronemidae; genus Macropodus; species Macropodus opercularis. Next base: position 2,464,224 of record CM061094.1, on the reverse strand, counting down.
TCAGCTTGTGTGTTCTTTTTCTAGACAGGTTCTTTTCTTTCTTTATTTTCAGTCCATTTTATCATTTTTATTAATACTGCAAAATTCTACAAGTTGTTAAATTTTCTTTGGTAATGCACCAGTGGCTGCTTTAGTGAAGATCAGTAGTATTTAACCTCACAATTACTTTCAGCTTTTTTTGAAAAATCTAATAAATGTATTAGACCTTGCCTTTTTTCCAAATTTACTTTCATTTTAGTCTTATTGTTATTGTTGTGACACACTGCTGGTAATCACAGTTTAATTTATTATTACAATTCTTTTTATATTTTTATACACATTTTCTCACAATATTTGTCTATTAGCAATAACTTTATTCTCACCAGCCTAATGGCCAAACACCAGGGTCCTGGAAGTTTTTTAATCAAATGTATAAGAAACATGTTTGTCAATTCTCTGTAACATTTTGATTAACCATGTAAGACTTTATTTTTACTAAACAAATGTCATTAGCTATTTAATCAGTACTTTACTAGCTTTGTTACTGTCTGTTTTATTTTCAGATGTCTTTCTGAGTGTTAAAATACCTGTATTTACATGTTATGTGTTCGGTAAATTAGCAATTAGTTTTTTCCGAAGTATTTGTTTTTTTTCTAGGCAAAGAGATGTAAACTAGGGGCAGTATTTACATTTCCCAACCTATTTCAGTGAGTTATTACAGTATATTCAGGAGACACATAAGCACTGGTCAACCTGTCTGTGGTGTATTCTGCTCAGCTCCCACATAACTGACATAAGAATAAAGCAGATAGGTTTAACTACTGTGGTCTGAAGCTTTAAACTGAATACTCACACAGCCATAATGTACCAACCACACTTAGAGGGATGAATTGGAATCCTTGCACTGAATGTATTCTGCTTACTAAGCAGAAGATAAAATTGGAACACATGTCAAATATGGTTAGCAGAACAGCTGATGGCTACATGTGCAGCATACAGCATGTGTTAGCCATCGGGACTGTTCATATCCTGTGTTTTAATACAGTCAACAGATTTGAACAAGTTTGCATTATGACATATCAGACTGCTCACGTGGATTTTGTAGTACATTTTTGCTATTGTCATAAATTGAACTTTTTGTATAGTCTGGCTATATACTGTATATACACATCCAGTGTATACTGTATATAAATACTGTATATAATAACATTTTCATTTTTATTGTAAGTAAAACTTGCTGAATGCAGATTTTACACACTAAAGGAATGTTTCAATAATACACATAGCAATATTTTAATATACAAACAAATGTATTACTTACTAACCAGACATATGTTCAGCAATTACTACTTGTGGTTAAATGTAACAGATATGCCTCTGGTATTCACACTCATATGTCAAGCTATTAACACATTTAACTGACACAGCTTCAAGTCCATTTTTGGCCCAGGCACTCACCAGTCACTGGACTTGCATGTCAAACTCATTCTGGAAGCTGGGCAATATCTGGTGCAGTCATCACATGGAATAGTGATAAACTTGCAATGTGAAAAACACTCTGGCAATTTCCCAATTAAATTGTCACCTAAGGAATTGGCAAAACGTCCAGTGGTAAATAAAATAATAATAAAAATTAAAGAAAATGAAGTATAGCCTTAAATTATATCACACTTCCAACCTGACAATAGTTTAGGACAACCTAGCTGTTGGGCTGTTGGCTGGCCTTCACTGTCTTTGGTAAATGTGTTGGTCTGTCTAGTTTACTTACTACCTACTGTGTAATTAATATTTTTGTAAGCGTTTTTTTGTTCATTTATAATCTTGTTATTTTGTAAACTAGCGCAATTGAGTGTTTTCTGAACAACATAAACAAGTGTAATTGTTTCTTTGTTTTTTAGTTGGAGTGGAGGCAGATTTAAAAACGTTGTCTAGTCAGATCTTCTGACCTGTCCCATGTGAAAAAGCTACAACTGCATTAAACATAACAGCATTATTGACCGCACTAAGTATGACTGAAAAACTGATTCATTTGAAGATCATCAAATACTAATCTCAGCTAGCTTTCAGGAGGAGCACATCTTACTTTTTTATATTTACTATCACATGTAGCATGCAATCAAGCAAAATCATACAGTCAACAATATGAAATAAAACAATTTTATTGTGGTATTTCGCAATATATGAAACGATTAGAAACAGCCAAGCAGTTGAAATATTTTACTCAGCTGCCTCTTTTCCCTGTAAAATAAATACAGAAAATCTGTAAGTATACAAAGTACTTTACCTACATATGCACATTTTTATAGTCCCACATTTTTCTATTGTCAGTATTAACAGTATGACAAAATTAGTAATTCATAAATACACCATCTGTGTCAAGTGAAAAGTGTCATGCAGTATAACACAAGTATGAGTATGCCACATTTTATATGATTTCTTCTTAACTGTAGTAAAATGATACCTTGCCAGCGTCACGGCTTTTAGCTCTCAGCTTGTTGACCTGGGACTCTGCAATGTCAGCACGCTCCTCAGCCTCCTCCAGCTCATGCTGGACCTTCCTGCACTTGGAGAGATGAACATTGGCCTGCTCCTCCTGGAATACAATAAATGGTAAAATGTTAGAATGCTCTGTAATCGTATTGTACTGACCAATATGATGTAATGTCAAATAACGTCATTTCCTCAACGTGGGATCAATAAAGGATTATCTTATCTTATCTTATCTTATCTTAAGTAACAAAACTAAGTGTGTCCTTACCGCTTCCTCAGCCTGCCTCTTGTAGGCCTTCACCTTGAGCTGCAACTTGTCAACCAGATCCTGCAGCCTGTTGATGTTCTTCTTGTCCTCCTCAGTCTGCAATCACAAAGATAGATTTGAAACATTTTAACCCTATAACCCTTATATGTACAGAGTTTATTACTATCTATGTGACCTTTCTGTGCCTGCTAAATGTAACTATACCTGATAGGTGAGCTCCTTCACTCTCCTCTCATATTTGCGGACGCCCTTAACAGCATCGACTCCTCGTCTCTGCTCAGCTTCAACCTCTGTCTCCAGCTCACGCACCTTTAAAAATCCATGAGGATGAAATGTTTACATTTGATATTGTTTGTGTAATAATTTTGTAACTCATGTGCTACATATGTTTGTTCAGCTGCAGAAATTGGAAGATCTCTTACCCTGGACTCGAGCTTCTGAAGCTGCTTCTTGCCTCCCTTCATGGCCAGATTCTCAGCCTCATCCAGGCGGTGCTGCAGGTCCTTGACGGCAACCTCCAGGTTCTTCTTCATCCTCTCCAGGTGAGCGCTTGTGTCCTGTTCTTTCTTCAGCTCCTCAGCCATCATAGCAGCCTAGAAGATAAATCATTTGCTTTGTCAATATCGTGATGTGATGAAATTAGGTTTTTAGAATTTTAATGAACCGGTACAACTGGGACCTACATCAGTGATGGCCTTCTTAGCCTTCTCCTCTGCATTTCTTGCTTCCTGGATAGTGTCATCCACTTCACTCTGGACCTGAACCAGGTCTGCTTCAAGTTTCTTCTTGGTGTTCAGAAGGCTTGTGTTCTAAACACAGTCACAAAAAGGAAATGGTCATTTCCAGGAAATAGTAGCAAATTTAATGTAATATATTTAACCCTTGTGCAGCCTTCGAGGGGTCAAAATGAAAAATAGATGGCGCTCAAAAACCACACAAGTGTTGGATAAAACAGCCGCAGACAGACGATAATTCACAACATGCTTTATCTAGATCAGAGGTGCCAACACTTTTTCAGCGTGTGAGCTACTTATAAAATGACAGTGTCAAAATGATCTACCTACTATAAAAATGCAAAACATATTTATTTATAAATATATTGAGTATTCTTTATTTGTACAATATATGTTGATGTATCTTGCATTATTGCATGAACCCATATTGAATCAACCTCAGCATCATTCCGAAAAGGGTAGCACATGAATGTTGCGACTGGCTCCAGTAAAACAACGTCTTGAAAGCGTCAAACTCTGACAGACAGTTCTCAATCTGCTCTGTGTAGCATGCAATGTCAAGCTGCGCACATGCCTTCCGTTGCGTCTCCAGCTCTGACGCGAGATTTTGGAAGTTGTCCAAATCATGGAGCTGCAGCTTTGAGGAGAGATGATGCATTTTTCGTTTGAAAGAATTAACTGAGCTGATCATACTGATCACGTTTTTGTCTTTTCCCTGCAGCTCTACGTTAAGGTCATTCAACATGTTGGTCAGATCCGTTAAAAATGCTAAGTCTAGCAGCCACTGATGGTCATTTAGTTGGTTGTATTCAGCATGTTTAGCTACAAGAAAAAACTCGGATAGAGCTCTCAAATTTCCCTCAACTAAGTCATCTCACGTCAGTGTGTAGCAACAACTCAGAGTGGTCGCAATCAGACTTCTCCATATGCGCACGAAGTCGCCATGCCGAGATCTGGCACAAATGGAACAGGCGATCTTTGTTGCCACACCCATGATCTCTTTCTGGCTGCCCTGTATGTCAATCAAGTGACAAATTTCATAGTGAGGATAGATGATAGGCTGACGTCTATGTTTTTTAATGCTATGCAATCTACCCACACTACCTTTGCGATCGACTGGTAGATCGTTATCGACGTATTGGACACCTCTGATCTAGATGAACAGTTGGATGAACTTGTTCATCATAGACCCACACGTGTTCATTGCTTGGATGTAACACCCACGGAGGCTGTTTTATCGAACCCTTGTGTGTGTATTTGAGCTTTGGCGCCGCTTATTTTACAGTGGGGTCGTTTTGACCCCTTGAAGGCTGCAGAGGGTTAAACAATAGTTTACCTGCGAGTGCAGAAGTCCAACACGCTCACTTGCATCTACCAGCTCCTGTTCAGCGATCTTGCGGCTTCTCTCTGTTTGTTCCAGAGCAGCTCTAAGCTCCTCAATTTCAGCCAACATGAGAGCGTTTCTGCGCTCCACCATAGCAGCTTGTTCCTTGAGGTCATCCTGGGCTCTGACAGCATCATCAAGGTGCAGTTGAGCATCCTAGAGCAAAGCAACAAAATGAAGTGTCTGGATGCAGGTGCTCTCACCATAGTCTGTGGAACTGCTCCAAGCTGTGCTATACCTTGAGCTGTGCCTGCACGTTCCTCAACTGCTTCTGGGATTCAGAGGCCTGGCGATTGGCGTGGCTCAGCTGAATCTCCATCTCGTTCAGGTCTCCCTCCATCTTCTTCTTGATTCTCAGGGCGTCATTCCTGCTCCTGACCTCAGCATCTAGAGTGCTCTGCATGGAGTCAGTGATCCTCTGGCTGTTCCTCTTGATCTGCTCAATCTCCTCATCCTTCTCTGCCAGCTTCCTGTCAACCTCACCCTTGATTTGGTTGAGCTCCAGCTGGACACGCAGGATCTTAGACTCTTCGTGTTCCAGAGTTCCCTGATGGTGTTGAGAAATGCTCTGCCGTCAGATCTTTTTCAATGTAGTATATAGGAAATAGTACGTTGTTGTGATTACAATGAAAATATACCTCAGCCTCTTCAAGAGCTGTCTGGATCTCAGCCTTCTCTGTCTCCACCTGCTTCTTGGCCTTCTCCAGCTCATGGATGCTCTTGCCAGTCTCTCCAATCTGTTCAGTCAGATCTGAGATCTCCTCTGCAGAGACATGTGTGTGTTTAAAATAAATGAGACACAAGTATTTTACAAATAGAAAAGCAGGTCCACTACAGCTGACACATTTTCAGTCACTTACGCTGCAGATTCTTGTTTTCACGCTTCATGGTCTCAAGCTGATCGAGAGCCTCCTCATAAGAGTTCTTCATCTTGAACAGCTCAGTGCTGAGAGAACGAGCCTCTTTCTGGGTTCCCTCAAGCTCGGCCTGACCCTCCTCATACTTTTGTTTCCACTCTGCCAACACCTGAGTAAAACATTTCAGTACTTTTCAGGGAGGCATGTAGCAAGTTAAGAAGGGATAACGTTTGTCATTTTTAAATAATTGTTTGATCTGACCAGACTATTTTTTACCTTGTCAAAGTTCCTCTGCTTCTTGTCGAGGTTAGCAGCCAGTCCGTTAGCCCTTTCCACATCAATCATGAGGTCCTCCACCTCACTCTGGAGCCTCTGTTTGGTTTTCTCCAGAGAGGCACACTTGGAATTCACAGCTTCAATCTGCTCCTCAGCCTCCTGAAGGCGTTGGGCCAGCTTTTTCCTTTGAAAAGGATTGATTTTTTTGCTGTCAGTTAATTTACAATGCAATACATATTTTTATATTTTTCATATAAACAGCTAAAAGCAGGGTAGATACATAATATGTTAAAAAAAAAATAAGCTCCATGTGCTTTTTCAAGCCATATGGCAATAGATTAGCCCTTCTTAAAAAGCTAAGTTTAACAGGTAGCTATTCAGATGTCTGAATATTACTCACTTGGACTCCTCAAGCTCCTCAGTGCGCTGGATAGCATCAGTTTCATACTTAGTTCTCCACTGAGCCACCTCACTGTTGGCCTTGGACATTCCACGCTGCAGCTCAGCCTTGGCCTCCTGCTCTTCCTCAAACTGCTCCCTCAGCAGATCACAGTCATGGCGAGCTGATTGCACTGCGTGGGCAAGAGCATTCTTGGCCTGGTGTGTGAGAGGAGATGGTTCAGAATTTCTAAATTGTAAACGTAAAAACTATTATCATGCATATTTAATGTAATAACTGGTGTCTCACCTTAACCTCCTCTTCAATTTGTCTCTTCAGCTCCTCAATCTGCTGTGTGAAGGCTTGTTTGCCTCTGGTGAGCTGGGAGATAAGAGCTTCTTTCTCTTCGGTTTGACGTCCAAATTCACCTTGTGTGAAAAGTGTAATCAGGCATTAGTTTGTGTTCCTATTTCCAACAATGAAGTAGAGATGACTGTTTTGGAGGCTGTGTGATCTTTACCATTTTCAGTGAGGAGACGAGCTTTCTGAGCACCCAAGTCGTTGATTTGACGAACATTTTCATCATTCTTGGTCTTCAGTTCGCTAAGTTGGTCCTCGAGAGTGCGGCACAGCTTTTCCAGATTTCCCTAATGTGACAAAGAAAGATCAGCTCAGTAACTGAATTATCTGTATGATGTATTTGAATGACTTTACTTTTCAACTTAAATCAAACATGAAAAAGCCCATTGATGTGTTGTGCACCTTTGCTTTGGCAACAGCCTCCATGTTGCTGGAGAGGTCATCGATCTCCATCTTGTATTCACTCTTCTCCTTCTCAAGCTTCTGCTTGACACGCTGGAGGTTGTCGATCTGCTCTCCCAGCTCAGCGACGCTGTCGGCCTGCTTCTTGCGAAGAGCAGCTGCAGTGGCTTCATGCTGCAGAGTGGCCTCCTCAAGATCACGACGGAGCTTCTGGAACTCGGCCTCACGCTTCTTGTTCATCTCAATCTGAGCAGCAGTGGCTCCACCAGCCTCCTCCAGCCTCTCGCTGATCTCCTCCAGTTCTCTGGAGAGATCAGCTCTCTGCTTCTCAACCTTGGCACGAGCAGCACGCTCAGCCTCAATCTCTTCCTCCAGTTCCTCAATACGAGCCTGGTGAATGTACGTATGTTGTCTTTTAGTAAACCATACATTTTAAAATAGCATATTGGCATGTAGGATTTAGTATAACATTTTGTTGTTACCTGCAGCTCCTTGATCTTCTTCTGAAGCTGAGCACCCAGTGACTGCTCATCCTCAATCTTGCTGAGGAGCTGACTAGTTTCAAAGTCCTTCCTGTGAGAGTAACACAATGGATGGAGTTACCCAGTGACATTAACAGTGGCTACCAAAACTGTGCTTGTTTTAAAATAGAGGTAAGAGCTGGTACTTTTTAATTTTCTCCTCAGACTGCTGTTTGTCATTCTCAAGATCCATGATGGATTCCTGGGCCAGTTTCAGATCACCCTCCAGCTTTCTCTTGGCTCTCTCGAGGTCCATACGCAGTTTCTTCTCTTGTTCCAGAGAACCTTCAAGCTACAAAACAAAACAAGCTTGTCATAATCACGTTCAAGAAGATTTCTCTTTTGCCAGTCCAACGTTCTGTTAACTCACATCATCAACTTGCTGCTCAAGCTTGGTCTTGGCTTTGGTCAGAGTGTTGACTTTGTCCTCCTCAGCCTGCAGGTCATCAAGGGTTTGTTGATGAGCCTCCTGCAGGGCTTTCTTCTCCTTGGTCAGCTTAGCAATGGACTCATCCTGAGAGGCCATCTCCTCTGTCAGGTTCTTTACCTGAGTTTGGGAGAAGGATGTTGTTAGGAATTAGATGGATTTGCCATTATGTGCTGGCTTTTGTGACACTAACACTAACCTTGTTCTCAGTGGCATGTTTCTCCTTTTCCACTTTGGCCAAGGTAAGCTCCAGATCATCAATGTCCTTCTTGAGCTCAGAACATTCATCCTCCAGCTTCCTCTTCTTAGCGGTGAGCTCAGCATTGATTTCTTCTTCATCCTCCAGTCTCTCAGTTGTCTCTTTGAGTTTGGCCTCAAGCTGAATCTTGCTCTTGATGAGTCCCTCACATCTCTCTTCAGCATCTGCCAGGTTCTCAGTTTCCTAGTTGATTGCATGGACATCGGTGTCAGCATACCAGGATTTATTTGAGCAAATATGATAAAGTCCTCTATCTATTAATTTGTACTTACAGATGATACTTGGAGCTGCAGGTCATTTTTCTCCTGCAGAAGAGACACCATCTTCTCCTCCAGTTCTTTCTTCTTGGCCAGGGCAGCAGCCAAATCACTTGTCATCTTATCATAGTTCTCCTTCATCTGGGCGAGCTCCTTCTCAGTTTCAGCGCTCTTCAGCAGAGGCTTGATCTTGTAGTACACCTTCATCCATGGCCAGTGTTTGACATTCATGAATGAGCGGATGTTGTACTGGATGGTAAAGATGGCATCTCTGTGGACAGTTTGGTTTTGTTAGACATTGTTATACATAATTCATAACGTGCTTTGTGCTCCAAATTTGTTGTTTGAACTTGCCTCCTCTCCGTCATCTTCACAAACTCCTTTCTCATGACGTAACCACGGCACAGAGCCTGAGTCATTGTGACCAGAGATGCCAGCTTTTCATCTCTCATCTCTTCAAGGGTACCCAGCAGACCAGCCTTGAAGAAGACCTGGACAAACCCAAATGTAGAAAGAAAACATTTCACCATGATGACCATCATTAATCTCACAATGCTCTCGTAGAGCAAATCCTCTATGCCACTTAAACATAAGAAGTGAGAATATGGAAACAATTTGATATTTCAAGTGGACAGAAAAATGGAAATTCTGTTGTTGTGATGTTGACGTTAAACAAGGTACGTGCAGTGTTTACCTTGGTGTGTCCAAATCTGTACTGGTCATGATCAATGTCAATTGACCCAAGTAGCTTCTCTGCAGCCTTCTTGTTGTCAATGAACTGGCCTTCAGGGATGACACTGGCATTCAGCACCTTGTACCTGTTATGAGATGGATAATGGTCCATGTTATCTCTGAAATTACAATCTGTCAGAAGTCAGACCCTTTTTATATTTAATGTTACCTCTGCTTGAAGTCACCGTAGAGAATTCTGCTGGGGAAACCTTTCCTACAGATTCTAATACCCTCCAGGACACCGTTACACCTGAGCTGGTGGATGACCAGGAAGTTCTCCATCAGACCTGTCAGAAGTATTTTTAAATTAGTTTTATGCAAAGCCGTACGTTAGATCAAACCTCAGTAATGAAGTGATTCTGCGTAGTATTTGACTAGATTATGTTATGCATGTACTGTACCTGGGGTCTTAGACTCATTGGGAATCAGGCAACGCACAAAGTGAGGATGGGTGCTCCTCAAGTTTGTCATCAGCTTGCCCAAATTCTCCTGTAGGTACAAAATTGTGTTATCACTAGTGTTTTCTAGAAGAATTGTTAATGGTATTCTCCGCCTTGTATGTAAGATGAGATGTAGCGTCTATTTAGTTTGCAGCTTACCCTAAATTGTGAAGACACTGTCTGCATAGAGCCACCCTTCTTCTTGCCTCCCTTCTTTCCAGTGTCTGATGATAAATTTAATCCGAAACCATTAACATTTACACGGTCTTTTTTTAAGTTCGTAATTATAATTGCATAGTTGATAACATACCCTCAGCAGGAGCGGGGGGATACAGATGAGACAGCAGTTTAACTGAAGACTTCTGGTACAGCTGCACAACAGACTCATTCAATGGATCCTTGTTCTTGTCCAGCCAGCCAGTGATATTGTAGTCCACAGTACCAGCATAGTGAACCAGGGAGAAGTGAGCCTCAGCCTTGCCCTTGGCTGGCTTTGGCTTCTCAAAGGCTTTTGCCTTGCCAAGATGCTGGTCATACAGCTTGTTCTTGAAGGATGTGTCCGTGGCCTTGGGGAACATGCACTCCTCTTCAAGGATGGAGAAGATACCCATGGGCTTGATGAAAAATGAAACAGACATGTCACTGAGTGGTGCCTTCATTTATAGGAAGAACGAGTGCATGAAGTGCAAGTACAAAACTGATGGATACCTTTTCAATGAGCTCAATGCAGGCAGCCAAGTCCATGCCAAAGTCAATGAACTCCCAGATAATACCCTCCTTCTTGTACTCCTCTTGTTCCAGCACAAACATGTGGTGGTTGAAGAACTGTTGCAGTTTCTCATTGGTGAAGTTGATGCACAGCTGCTCCATGCTGTTGTACTGTGAGGGGACAAATATTAAGTATTTATGTCTCTCAAGCAGAACAAGATAATGATAGAATTCATAAATGCAAGGAGATTAAGTTTACGTCAAAGATTTCAAAGCCAGCAATATCCAGGACACCAATGAAGAAATTCCTTTGCTGCTTAGTGTCCAACATCTGGTTGATACGGATGACCATCCACAAAAACATCCTCTCATAGATAGACTTGGCCAGGGCAGACACAGAGTTATACACCTGGGGAAAAAGCATGAGTAAAGTACTTTTGGTCAACGGTAGCTGGACCACTTATACAGCAGTTGTGAACTTTGTGCAGTTACATACAGTAGAATCAACACAGTGCCTGAATTTAAAGACATTGCTGTTCGCTACCATATCCACTATCTGTTGTAATTGAATGTAATAGTGGGAAATGAGCCTTGGTGTTTACCTGAGGTACAGTCTGTCCCTTGGTGACGAACTCATTTCCGACCTTCACTCTGGGATAGCACAGAGCCTTGAGCATATCAGCAGAGTTCAGACCCAGCAGGTAAGAAACCTTGTCAGCGTCTGAAAACAGTGCAGTGATTTACTGTTACGAGTGTGACATTGATTAACAATCACGCGAAGGACGATAAGTTACATAAAAGCGTTGCATAAATAAGTGTAGATAAAAGTAGGACTTTTGTGCTATACGTGCAGACCATGTACCATTTACTTACCTTCTGTGCCATCAGGCTCAGCCTGCTCCTCACGCTGCTTTTGCTTGAATTTCATGTTACCATGGTGGATCACAGCACCTGTCATTTTGTAGATGCTTGCCTTTTCTTCACCAGTGAAGCCCAAGATGTCAATGGCATTCTATTTTAAAAAATGTTTTCCAGAAAACAAAATGCTCTTAGTGGATTTTGTTCTTAGAAATGTTTTAATCATTCATAAAATGTCAAGATCTCACTGACATCTGTGGCTTCCAGCTCAACTTTGTCATCAATACTGGCCACAGTGATCTGACCCTGGCTGATCATGGGGAAGTCGTAGGGGTTGGTTGTGATGAGTGACATTTCTGGAGGTCACAAAAGAGAAAAAGGTTCAATAGGCCGACAACAACTAGTGGTAGTTTTGCCTTCGGCAAACTATAAGTGGCCTCTACATTTAGCAGCTTCACTTACCAACCAGCTCAGGTTTGTGGTTTGTCATCATCTGGTAGAAGATGTGGTAGCCTCTCTCATCAGGCAGCTGGAAAGTCACTCTAGACTTCTCCAGCAGATCTACAAATGTTTTTAATTAGCACAACTTGGCCATTTCTGAAATTCGTCCTTATTTACTGCAGTATGAGGATTGTTACTTACAAGTCTCAATATCAGCACTGGACAGTTTACCAGTTGTGCCGAAATGGATTCTGATGAATTTACCCTGTTTGCAAAGCAAAGCAAATAATCCATTTGTGTCTTTAATGGCACAATTTATAACAGGAACTGTGCTGGAGAAATGTCTCTCTGTACTTACGAAACGTGAAGAGTTGTCATTCCTCACAGTTTTGGCGTTACCATAGGCCTCCAGCAGGGGGTTGGCTGCAATAATCTGATCCTCCAGAGACCCCTATCACCCAAGGTTAGAATGTTATGGTTAAAGGACTCTATAGTATATTTTACTGTACGGGGAATCTTGACATCATAACATACCTGTATCTTGCCAGATGATGACTCTTTCTTCTTATCTCCACCAACTGTTGAGATTGTTGCAAAGTACTGGATGACACGCTTGGTGTTCACAGTCTTTCCAGCACCAGATTCTCCGCTGGGTATAGAAGAGACTTATAAGAATTTGACGAATCTACTTGGTAAAACTGAACAAAGTGAACAAAGGTGAAACTCACGTGATCAAGACGGACTGATTCTCCCTGTCTGTGTAAATTGTAGAAGAAATAATCACAGAGTTATTCAAGTAAAACCTCACATAGTTTTGAATTCTGCATTTCAAAGGTGAAGACATACCAGTGAGCATGAATTGATAAGCGTTGTCAGAGACGGAGAAGATGTGGGGTGGAGCCTCCATTCTCTTCTTGCCTCTGTAGGCACTTACAACTTCAGCATCGTACACTGGGAGCCACTTATAGGGGTTCACAGTGGCGCAGAACAAGCCAGAGTAGGTCTGAAAGTGATGGTAGCAACATAACGGTTTGATCCATGGTGCCTGCACTTGATATCATTGACAAGTGTTGTTAGTGGTGTATTAACCTACGTAGATCATCCATGCTGCATAACGCTCTTTGAGGTTATACAGGACAGAGGCTTCATTGAGATGGGTCATCATGGCCATGTCCTCAATTTTGTCGTACTTGGGAGGATTCATGGGAGAGACGTCATCTTCTTTAACTGTCCTCTCCTGCAACCAGACATGAGTTACAATGAGAAACGATCACACGTACAGTGAGTGCATGTTGAAACTGACTTGATGATACCAACCTCCTGAGTGTCCAGGACTTTGACAGTGACTTTGCCACCATCTTTCTTGATGATTGTTCCCTTCAAGTACAGCTCTTTGGCATCGGTCACATAGCAGGCGGTCTTGGCATCAAAAGGTTTGTTTTGAGCCTCGATTCTCTCCTTCTCTGGCTTACGAAGGTAAATGGCAGCTTTGCCATATACGGCCATCTCTGCGTCCGTACTCATGGTGGTTTCCTGTTGTGAACAACAACTGTGTTACACTGATGTTTTCCATTTACTGTATGTCGTATATCTAGTACAAAGTTTGCTGGTAATTATCTAAATCATTAACCTTTCTTGGGCTTGCTTGTTGTTGATGTCGTTGTTACTGCCTCATGAAATTAATGTTATTTTTCTAATGCCTGTTGAAGACAAAAAAACGAAATTTGAAACCTAAAAATGTAAGTCACATTTAAAATTGAATTTTATAACAAATAAATATTAGTCTGTGAAGTTACTCATAACTTATACGATGAGAATTGCATGTAAAAGTACAATACCTTATGAGTATAACCTCACCAGAGACAGGATTCTCCCAAGTCTTCCACCACAAACTCTGAGGTTCGTCCTGGACTCAATATATTGGGGCCAGTGTGCTTACATAGCAAAGGTTAAAATAGGGTGACGTTCCATATATGGTTAGAATGACAGCTGATTTTATGAGCACTCTAGCCAAAATAACATTTTATTCCTCATAAAACAAAAATAAACATCTCTCTCTCTCTTTCTACTATTTATATATTTGCAGCATGTTACATTTCATTTCTTCTGATTCTTTCTAATCTCATAATCATCAACAGAATTGTTGCTATTTAGCTCAAATATTTTTTAATCTAGTGATAATTTGATGCACACGGACATTGTGAAGTTGAAGATGTGAGAGATTCCATCTATCTTGTGGGGTAAATTTAATTTCTTAGCAACAGTGAACCACTTGTCAGCTAATTTGGGTTGTACTGAAGAAACACATGCCCTGTGTCTGTTGGCAACATTTGTCAGGGACCCCCTGTTTTACTCCATCATGTGATTCCAATAGATTTCCTGGCTTCTACTTTGTGAAAGTATAACAAGTACACATGTCAACATAGAGTGATGAAAGGGCTTGTCCCAGATTAGGTTAGTGTATGTGGATTAAACAATTAAGACTCTTGTGAGTTAGTTAGTTTTGTGTGTATGTTCATGGAAAGAAACTGGCTGTATCGATGTTCAGTTTGCTTTATTGGGTTGTGTACTATGAAGCTTCCAATAATCAGGGATAAATTCCTGATTGTTTTTTGTTACTCAAAATTTCAAATTGATATTATTTATCAACAATTTTTTCTGAGGTTAATTTAGTAACAGTTAGCAGGTAGTAACAGTGGACATGCAGCTGACTGATGACCCACAGCAAAAACCCTCCTCCTGCATAGCTGACCTAATTTGGTCAGATTCTATAAAGCTACTGCTTGTATGACTAATGTTTGCCATTTAGATTTGTCATATGCTCTTTGGTATATGTTTGGCAAACAGAATAGCTACTTTGGCTTAAACGTAATTTAGTCCAAACACAGCCGTAACTGAAAATACATATATCATTATATGTTATAAATAATTCCAATAATTCTATTCAGGTTTTCTCAATTTACTGTATTTAGATGTACTGTACTACAGAAATGACAAACCAACAATATTTGCTATCATCTATCTGCTAATTTGTACAATAGTCCCAACTTTAATGAAACACATTTGTAACAGTCTATTTCTTGTAAACCAAAACATTTGGCACGCTGCATTTAACTTAACTGACACCTGTGCTGGAATACTAAGAATAAAGGGGGGGGCTGGGAGGTCACAAGAGTGATGGGGTGGCCCGATGCAGTTGTTGTAAAAAATGGTCTTATAAACGTCAGGGAGCAGAGTTACCAAAGTGAAACACGATCAAATAGAAACACTTTCCCCATTCATGGTGGGATCTATTTGTGTATGAACATGAGGGCAATAAAGACTCATGAGGGGTAGAGAGGAGCGATGAGCAGACAGAGCTGCCCCATCTCACAGTACATGGTTTCCAGTCTCTTCCCTGACTCACCCACCCCACATGATGGATTTTCTTAATTTGAAGTCATTCTGTTGTAGGTTTATGTAATGGAATTTTCAGAACAATGGGTTTAGCCAAGAGTAAAAGAAGGACAAACACTAGGGTTAGGATTTGCTTCAATGTACTTCTCTTTTGCAACAAATCACTCAACACAAAAGACATTTTGTCTTCAAGTAATTAATTGTGTTGCTAAAGGTTTGCAGCAACACTTTTCTTTGTCTTTTATGGTCACTGTCCTGTCCCACCAACCACACTGAAATGTAGTTAGCTTATACCCTTTAAGCCATAAGATCCCAGATCCAATTTCCCTTAGGGGAAAATGATGTGGCATCAGAACCAAACTATGTAAGACACATTTTGCACTGCATTAGCCTTCACTACTAGCCTAGAGCCCAGCACACACACAGAAATACTGTATTTCGTGGCACTTGTGTCACTGCTGGTTCATATGTGATTAAACGCTGATTAAATGAAAATTTTAAACATCACTTTGCAAATTTGTTTTATGCAAATTCTTCATTCTCATATTTGTTTCAGTTTTTTTAAATCACCATTAAGGTAACGTCTGACTCCAATCAGCCTTTTTGGTTTAGTAAGTTCTTACACTACTGAAGTATTAAAATATGAAATAACAGCAACTGGAATCGTACTTCACACACAGTGCTCAGTAACTCACGTAGTTACAGTAACTAAGCCACTGGGCCCTGCCAGCTGCAATAAAGTGGTTTGGTCTAGTTTCTGGTTAACACTCGCTCACGTTACGACACGGACTGTGTCATGTTCCGCTAACCCCTCTTCATGTCTTAATGAAAAGCTTTATCAGCTTTATAAGCTTTTATATTATGAAATAAGCCATTGTCCTCCTATAAAACACGCGCGCTCGCGAAACATTTGTCCAGCAAAAACGAAACCAAAGTGGGGTTCGGTGCTTTTGGTTTCGTTTTAAAATAATTGGTACTCTGGCTACAAACAGATGCAGTGCACTGAAAGAGTTGCTGGTAAGTGTTTTAATTCTGCGTTGTATCCATCAGAGCTTCACGGTACAGCGTAGTCTGAGAACAGCTTCTGGATATAAGGTCAGCATAGGGAACGATGAGACGGCGAAGCTCTTTACCTCAAATGACCTCGGCTATAAGTTATTTCAGGACAGTCTATGCGTCATCACTGGGAAAGTCTAACGATCCGCGTTTCTAGAGTTGCTATAGGGGGGAAAGGTATCCAGTGTCTAAAGCCGCGACGTATTACCTGCAGAAACAAAATTGATGAAATGAAACTCGTGCGCACGAGCTACTGTAGTGTATCTATTGTACACAAAGAAATACATTACTGTACGCACGCGCCCCTTGCTTGAATAGATGGTTCCCGAACTCTGCTCCAGCGTAACTGGCGATCGTATCTTTTATTAATAATCAACATACTTTAATTCGACTGTAATTAAAACAACCATTCAGCACATGCGTTTGGTTTGTTTTCACAAAATTAATTTAATTCCCCGTGTAAGTGCACAGACGTAACCAGCGCGCGTCGAAATGAAAGTAAACACGCAGTGGCAACAAGCTATTTTTTAACTGCGTGTCTTAAAGTTTTACACGTTCTTTGTTTGTTTATGCATAAATAAAATATCTGCACACAACCCTCAGTGTTCACGTTTATAATGTTTAGACTATCAGGGCCGTGTGATATCAGAATGAGACAGTACACGTATCTTTCCTGTCTCACATTTTGTTGTTTTAAGTTTCGAAAAGGATCTCATTATTCTCTATAACGATCCCTGTCGTACTCATCCAGTCTTTCCATCGTGCACCACACTGCTTCTTTTAGTTTCTGTTTTGTCTGGCATGTTTATCCTGACATTTATTGGGAGAAATGACTTTGCTAGAATGGAGAGACAAGCTTTTTGTGAACTCTGTCTATTTTACCACCTGTGCTGTACCTCAGGAATTGCAGTACAACCTCCTCAAGTTGTGGAGTTCGGTGTTCAGTTTCTAGCTTCATGTTTGTCCACACTCACACTTATGTCTCATTTTGAATTTAACATCACTGACAAAGATGAAACGAAAATAAGGCTGAAATAAGACCCACCTAAGCTGAGAGCATAAAAGCTTTGGGCAATGTGTAGCTAAAAAGTTACAAAATTTCCTGTGTAATTGTTTTCGTGGTTGTTTGTTTGTGTATTAGCTAATGGAGTCTGACCATGGATGAGGAACTGGACCCTGACGGCGGAACTGTGAACTCCGTCTTGGCTCAGGAATCCTCAGAACTGTTCTCCATCCTCACAAGTCAGTTACCCACAGTCATATTGAAGTTGTGCAAAATGATGCCCGAGGGCCCTGGGTGGAACACTGGCCATGTGGCTCTCTGCACCTCTTCAGCAGCATTCACAGAACCCATCAAAGCTATGTTGGAGTACTTCAAGACGGCCAGTGCTGCAGAGTGCCGCGACTTTCTTCAGACTGTGTGTATGCTGTGTGAGAATATCCCCATGCATCTGGAGTCTAGGCTTATGTCAGTGGCTGGATATGCAAACAGTGAGTATGAAATGGTGTTATAAATGTTGACAAATGAGTCGGAACACATAAAATGGCCCCTATAAAAGTCAGTGCAGTTAGTACTTTATACACAAAGATCAAGGAGGAATTACTTGTACAAACTTCAAAAGGATCAACAGAGAAACAGACTTGTGTGCTTATGACACTGTGGTTCAACTGAAAGTCAGAATAATTTAAATGAAACTAAAATCATGACTCCATGTGTCTGCGGCAGAATTGTCTGTGTGTGTGTCTTTGCTTGTGACACCATGTGGAAAGTACCTTCCTTTACAGCACAGATGTGGACCTGTCATTATAGTCTATCTGTTATTTGTGGTTTTAATTTTTTGTCATAAACCTGTAGAGCATAGACGTGGGAAAGCAACGGATGAGCGTGGCTAACAGTGTGACGTTCTGTTTGATTCTTCAGCTGATGGCATTCAGACTGCAGCCAGAGAAACTGTGTATCCAACAACCACAGGTAAATGTCTATCTGTAGTGTAGGAAAATGAGAGGCGGCATTTCCTCACCTCACTAAACTTTATGCTTGATGTCACACTGTCACATATTGTGGAAATTGTGCAGCTGTATTTGCATATGCATGTCAAGCAGACTTGACACAGCTCTGAAAATAACGTGCTTTACCTGCAATATTATGGAAGTGCAATGCAATGCAAGACAAGCTTACAGTAAACTTTCAGTACCTGGAGGCTCCTTCATTTTGTTTTTATTATTTTGCAGATATCAGCTAATCAGTAGCATTTTGTACTGTACGCAACTATAACTATTGTGCCGACAATCAGCAGTCAACCTTTCTTAAAGAAGCTGCAGTACAAATTTATTTTTATTGAGAAGGTGTTTCTTTACCTGACGTAATTGTCTTTAGTATAAAAATGATCCACAGTAGATGCAGCCTCTTTAACAAACTAATGCTGAGAAGTGAAAATGAAACAGAGCTGTGGGGTGAGGCACCTCTGCCAACAGCTTAGATTAAATCTATCTTGTGACTTGTCTGCTTTGTTTCCCTACGAACGATGACTTAATATTGAAACTTAAACTACTTTTCTGTAGATAGATGTCAAAGTTCCCGTCCCAGTGTAACAGATGAGTCCCCACCGCCTTCTGAGCAGCAGCGCATCAAGCGCCCACGAATTGGTACAGTGCACATTCATACTGGACACTTAATTCTCTTCATATTGCAGCTGCGTACCTGCACACATGAATCTGGCAAATGATCACTGACTGATAAAGTCCACACATTTGCAGGGAGGCAGAATCAGTCCTGTTGCCAGCTAACAGGACACACTACTAAAGTTTAGTTCCCTACGTCTGCTTCCTGTTCTTTGACAGAGAACAAACAGACAATCAACCTACGTCAAGACACAACTAACTACAAACTGAGTTGGTGCAAACTAAAAGTTCAAACATGAATTTATTATTCTCATGTAAGACGTGTGCCAAACCTAGCTTACTGACCCAAAACCTAATCATTGAGAACATTTACTGTAAATCCCCAACACCTTATTTAAGTGTCTTTGTAAGTCTTTAGGCTTATTTTAATTGTCAGCCAAAACAACTTTATGTTGATCGAGGTACAGCCAGTAAGATTTACATTGCTCTATAAGCAGAAATAAAGCACAGTATTAATAGAATCACTCTTGGATGGATTGCTTTATAGCTTCAATAGTTTATGCACCAGTGTCACGTGATTGTTAGCCACTCTGACCAAACCTAATCTGAACTCTGTATGTGAGTCTTTGAGCTAATTCCACTTTTTTACTTCTCATACAGGTTGAGTTTCTTCCTCTTTACTCCTGTTTAAAAAACGTGTTTTATAACGTGCTTTATCCACAGACTACTGGCAGCAGTACATCACTGCTGCAACAAAGTTAGTGAAGAGAAGGTGGGAGCTACTGAGTAAGCATCTGGTGAGGGAGGTCCAGTTAGAGAATGTCTGGATCAGCTTAAGGATGTCAAACAAAGGCAGGGACAGGCCCGATCAAACCCCAGGAAGGAGCAGAACATCAGGTCAGCTTGACTCTCTCTACTTAATATAGTTGCAAGAAAAAGTATGTGAACCCTTTGGGTTCTAAGTCACAACAATAAAAAACACAGTCTGCTTAGTTAGAGAGTTTACTGTTCTCCAGAAGCATTGATGTGAACCATGCCTCACACAAAACAACTCTTGCAAGTTGTTGACTTGCATGAAGCTGGAAACAGTTGCAACAGTATCTGTTAAAGCCTTGATGTTCACGGTCAGACAGACTGTCTACAAATGGAGAAAGTTCACCACCGTAGCTACTCTCCCTGGACCTGGTCGTGCCTGGAAAGATGACTGAGAGCACAGCGCAGAATGAGATGAAGAAGAATCCTAGAGAGTCTGCTAAAGACCAGAAATCTCTGGCACATCCTAACATTTTTGTTGACAAATCTACAATAAGTAAAACATTAAACAAGAACAGAGTATATAGGAGATGTAGTGGTCAGAGATGTCCCAACTCAGAAGAATTCAAGCCGAGGCAGCATTAGGTTCAGAAATCAAACAGTGGTGAGATGAGAAATATGCAAAGCCAGGCAAACAAAGTCACCTCTCTCTCCTGCAGGGAGACGCTCACAGGCGTGTGGGGAAGGACGGAGCCCGGCTGGGAGACGCTGGCTGTGTCCCCCAGCCCGGCTCACCACACATCTTCCCTTCTCATTCTAGGGAGGTGGTTTTTAAACCCTGAACAAGCGTCACAATGTGAAAATTTCATACCAAGAATTGTTTGTCCAAATTCTTTTGTTGAACAGCTCAGACTGTTTTGTCTAAAGGCCAGACTGTCCTCAGACCCAAGGCCAGCAAGCCTTCACAGCCTAGAGAGGGTCTGTTCTACTCTATTCTAAACCCTTTAGCCTGAACTAAATGTATATGTGCTAAATATATATTCCTCTACGAATATGCATGGACTTTGTCCACGACAGAGACAACCACGGAGGAAGCCACTGCTGTCCAAAAAAATATTGCAGCACATTTGAAGTTTGCAAAAGTGCAGCTGGATGTTCACTATGTGTGGAGGAAGAAAGGCCCAGCACACCAACATCAACACCTCATCCCCACTGTAAAACACGGTGGAGGGGCATCATGTTTGTGCCGTATTAGTTTGAGCAGACTTTGTTGATCTGTTGTTGTGACGTCTATGAAGATCACAACACATTTTATGACCAATTTATGCAGAAATCCATATGATCCCAAAGGGTTCACATACATTTTCTTGCAACTGTATATCTATGTAAGATCCAAAATATCCCAAAAAATATAAAGGAATTTGGTGCATGGCAGGTGACATGAACTAGCACTTCAGCAGCAGCTTAAAGACATGTGGTCATTAATATGTGTTATATACATACAATTATTCTCCAATCCACCAATTATTCCATTAACTAAACATAATTTCTTCAACAGAGCCCGATGGGGATATAGAGCCTTTGGAGACACTAGACACCTTCCTCCAAGGATGTATGGGAAAGCTGATCGTTATTGCTGGTTGGGCTGGATCAGGAAAAACTCTGCTGATGTCATGTTTAGGACAGCAGTGGGCACACGGCCTTGTAAGTTCTCATACGTCATCATTCACTAGTTATTGGGAAACCAGTTGCACAATGATTTGCATTATTAGTGGTTTTCTGTGCTTATATGCTGGTGCCAGTACTGATCAAATCGCTAGTTTTCAAATCACAAATCACCCCGTGAACCCTGAAGTGTGTTTGAGACATCCACTTTATGAACATGCAAGACACTGCACATGTTTGTATTCCCTCTGCCCTGTTTGCAGGATATAATAACATCCACATGCTCACTCACTCTACACGTCAGCCCACTTGGACATTAAACGTATTTGTTTGAAATGTGTTCTTGTTTGGCAAAAGCCATGTTGTCAGAAACAGACTTTCATTTCATGGTGGAATTGCACTGGACTACATAATGTTAAGTTTATGTTTTATTCTGCCTATATATTCTGTTAAACCCAAGGCATAATTGATGCAAGAAAAACATATTAATTGGGATTTTTCAGTTGATCTTTTTTGCTCTAATCCTTTATTTGTGCTATTATTCTATTCTCTCTCTCCTATTGTCCAGGGCCCTGTCCCGTCATCCTACCTCTTTATTGTGCTCGAGTTTCGTCAGCTCAATCTACTGTCTGGCCTTCTCTCCCTGGCTGACCTGCTATTCCGACACTACCTCCCTCCTGAAGGGGACGAAGATGAAAAGGTATGCAGGCAGCAGTACTAGAACGACCTGTGTAGCACATTCAAAGCAGTCACAAGGTACTACGTTCCACATCACAGTTGGAATTATTCCACAATCTTGGTCTTGAGATTACTAATAAAACATTTGTAAATGTAAAAGCAACTGTAATTGAATTAAAGTGTTGCAATGTGTCCTGGTGTTCTTACATTCTACACATGTTCTGTTTGAGCAGCGAGCCATTGTGGATTACCTCCTTTCCAATCCAGAGCAAAGCTGTTGGGTGTTGGATGGCTATGACGAGTTTAACAGCAGACTCACCAAACAAGACGTGCAGAACAACCTGCTGGACCCAGAAACACCTCTGACTGTTGCAGACCTCGTGTCAGGGTTGCTACATCGGCAGCTTCTTCCAGGATGCACTGTGCTGGTCACCTGTCGTTTACGGGATGTTGTAGATTTGGAAGAAATATCATTTAAAGTAGGACAGCTGCTGGGATGGGGCCACCAGGAAATCAAAGAGTATGTGGACAACTTCTTTAGAGCTCAAGGTAAAATGTTACATGCACATGTACATAATAATATATCTGTTAATATTGTGAACTTTATAGAGCTACTGTACTGTAATGTGTATGTATGTGTGTACCAGACTAGCCTGTGTGTTTTAATTTGCACTGGTCAGTCAAAGATACCACATGGTAGTTTGTGTTGAGGTGGACAGGGGTTACATTGTGACATTGTGAATGTGCAATATCTTTAATTAACTGAATTCATTCATTAAATATTATGTCCTGGGACCCTTACAAGGATGAAGGGGTTCAGAAGAAAAGTGGGCACTGTAATGTGCTAGAGACCATATTTGTGTTGTTTAGTTTGTTAGCATATGTTAATATTAATTTCACTTATTTATTTTATTTGGAGTTTACTTTATTTGAAGTATTTCCAGTGCACGTAACGTTGCTGAAACCCCTCTGCCTCCTCAGTAAGACACAACCACATTAGCTTTTCAGCAGATAGAAAGGTCTGCTTCTCTCTGTCTATGTTTGGTGATACAGTGCAGCAAATACAACAGTGGTTGTAGAAATAAGACAAGGCCGCCACCAGTCAAACTCTTTTTGTCTGTATGATTAAATTAATTTACGCTGTATCTAATTCTGAAGGTGCCCCAGCAATCCAAGATCTCGGGATGCAGGCAACAAATCTCATTCTTTCCAATCGACACCTCCTTGCCATGTCCTCCCTTCCTGCCCTCTGCAACATCTGCTGCATCTGCGTGAAGCATCTACTACTTGAAGATAAAGAGGGAGCAACAGGAGTACAGTCAGCGGTCAGGGCGGAAGAAGAAGGACGTCTGTCCAGAAAAGAAGAAAACACAAAAGAAAGAAAAGGAGTACAAACTGTAGGAATGACAAATGGCAGAGCTCAGCTACCTTCCAACACTGGCCAGATACCCCTCACACTTACCCAGGTCTACCTCACTGTTCTTACTGCGTTTCTTAGCCTTTACCCTGGTAAAGGTGGAGCACCCGACAAAGCAAAGAGGTCAGTATTAAGTGCCCTACACATACGCCCACAATCTCACAGAGCATTACGTTTGAGGAAGTAAAACAGTTTTAACAGAAGTGGACACTAACTACAAAATATTTTAATTCCATGCCTAATTATGTTTAATCTTAAATTCAGTTTGTATTTCCACATAATCAGCAATTAATGCTGTTGTAGGTTACATTTTGATTAAATGCTAACTAAGTTGTTGTCTGGTTTGCTGTGCAGTACTGTTGGCCAACTGGATCTTCTGAGTCATTATCGAGCAGAGTTGTGTGAGCTGACGCAGCTGGCCTGGAGTGGCTTAGAAAAACACAAGATCCTCTTCTTGGAAGATGAAATTCCTCACAATGTTTTGGAGTTGTCAGTCGGTACAGGGCTTTTCTCACAGGTCAGACATTCATGTTTATGATGTTTATTTATGTGCTAAAGTTAACGAGGCAAGACTCAAGGTTAGCTCTTGGTACAGTACAAAGAATTTAACAAAAAATACACAAGGGTCATACAAAGTTCTAAAAGTGAAAGTTCAATTGAGCCAATAAACAAGCCTAGAGCACCTAATGCAGAAAGTGAAATTACACTAAAAGTACACAAATAAACCAGACTGCTAAAGGACCCAAACTGCTGCTACGCAAGAGAACAAGAAAACAACAACAGGAACTGACACAGCCAAACCTAAAATTAACCCATGTTTTAGATTTTTTTTTGATCAAAAAGAGACATTTATTCGAGGCCTCGAGGTACAGATTCACCCAGAGTACATGAAGCACTCAGCAGAATGGGTACAAAACACCTTTCCCTTTGCACAGACATTTATAATGAAATCTCCTTATGCAAAAACAAAACCAGGAACCTACAAAGCAATACTAGGGGGCTACAGAAACAATAGCAGGACACTCCCAATACGTCGATCGCGATCTACCTGTCGATCGCAAAGGCTGCGTGGGTAGATCGCATAGCATTTAAAAACATAGACGTCAGCCTACAAAAATATAGGTTCGTGCAGTATTGCAGTAATGTCACATATATACTCACTACATTTATGAAGATGTTTTTTTCCATGTGGTCAGGATGTGAAAGAAAAACAGGAAACGTGTTGCTCTTAGCTGGTAGTTTTATAGAAGGTGTTGTCTTCTGCAGAAGAATCACTATATTTAGCTTATTCTGCTGAACTCAGAGAAGTTATAATTAGCCGAGGTAACAATAATAATTTCTACTCAGGATACACAATAGAAAATTCCCTTACACCCGGGTAGTACAAGAGTACAAGATACCAAAAGTATGAGTACAAGATATCAAAACTTCAAGGTTACAAAAAATACCAAGTGAGAATGTGATAAAAGTAAGCAAAGTAGTAAAATAAAAATGGAGGGCGGAGGGTCTCAACATGTCACAACATATTTGTGTTTGCAGGGTTTATTTTAAAACCCTGAGCTATTGCTACAAAGATGTACAGTATGTATCTGTAAGGTGTTAACAGGTGTCACATTTACCGTGACATCACGTTTTGGCTCATTTTAAATTTAATTACCTGCGAGACAAACATTAACATAAATTATAACTCGACTTTGATTCTTTTTCATTTGGAGAATAACCTTTATAGCTTCACAAAGCATGATAAGTACGGTTCTATGTTTGTCCCTGGTTTCCTGTCAGGTGGAGTGCAGACGTGAGGATGGGATGCTTGTCAATGCCTACAGCTTCATTCATCTGACCATACAGGAGTTTCTGGCTGCACTCAGAATCATGTCCAGTAAAGATGTTAATGACACGCAGCTCAAGAACAGGTGAGGAACTAACATCAAGAAGGCTAATGTACATGAAGCCAGTTATATAATTGCTGTGCATTTCCTTTGAAGTGTTTGTGTTTGGGCGGCACGGTGGTGTGGTGGTTAGCACTGTCGCCTCTCAGCAAGAAGGTCCCGGGTTCAATTCTGGAGTCTGCATGTTCTCCCCATGTCTGCATTTACTCTGGGGTCTCTGGTTTCCTCCCACAGTCCAAAGACAGTTAAAAATTAAAATTGCCCGTAGGTGTGAGTGTGACTCGTATATGTGGCGATGGACTGGCGACCTGTCCAGGGTGAACCCTGCCTCTCGCCCAAAGCCAGCTGGGATAGGCCCCAGCACGCCCGCGACCCCTTCGCGGATGAATGAATGAATGTTTGTTGCAGTAGCTTGACCTACTTTTAAAAAATCTGTATATTTCCTTGTTGAGCATATTTCTAATCCATGTTAATATGCAGTATTTGTTATTCAGACATTGTAGCTTTTATGGAAAACAAGAAGTTCAACAAGTAGGAGCTATCGTTTGTCTTCAGTGGCTACTTGGAATCATCAGTCCACAGAATTATTGTTTGCATCAGGTGGACGTCACCATGACGCTGTAGATCAATAATAGTTTTAGATTAGACAATGAGCACATTCTAAAGCACGTCTGACTTTCCTCGTAAAAACAAACTGGCTGGCTTTTTAAATTCTATTTTTTGTTGTTTCTCAGATTCAGTCTGAAAACACGCTGGACGACCAAGTCAGACCAGAAAACAGTCTTCACGGACTCCTTTCACTTATATGTATGCGGCCTGGCTTCCTCGCATTGTACTCAAGCACTCGTTCAGTTAGCAATGGCTTTTGGAACAGGAGCCCAAAGCTGGGTCCAGAAGCGACAAGCCCTTGTTTTGAAACTGCTAAATAAAAAGTGCCAGAGCAACACACTGACTGGACCGAAGGTAGAAAAACATGTGGACTAAATTGTGGCTGTACTATACTGTACATATTTTTACTAGTTTTACTAGTCAACATGCAGTTTTTGAATCTTTTTGTAACTCTTTCTTTATTCTCTCTCTTTTCAAAACTGCCCAGATCCTGGAACTTTGTCACTGTATCCAGGAGAGCCAGGATAACCAACTGGCCAAGCAGTTTGTGGGTACAAGAGCCACTCTGGAGCTGCGTAACATCCCGCTATCACCGAATGATATTGATGCGCTGGCCTTTGTAGTTAGCTCAGTAGGTGATAGTGGCATTGGATTAGACTTTGGAGCATGCTCAATGGAGCCAGAGTGTTTAGATGTTTTGTCCAAGTGTAGGAACATTAACTGCCTCAGGTGGGTGGACACAGTTTCACAAAAATAAAATGTATGTAATCACACAAAACAATGCATGTGCACATATTTTCAAAGTGTACTTTAAGCTGCAAAATGAAAATATAAATAGATAATATGTTATTTGAAGTTCTTAAAGAAGCTACTGTATGTTTGTTTTTTTATATTTCATATGGCAAACACCTTTTGGGTATTTTTATTCCATTGGAGGAAATTATATTTATGTCATCATTAATCCCTTAAGAGTGCACAGGAACAGAGAGTATGAGCTGTTTCACAGAGGCAGTGAATGTGGCTGTGGGTGCGGCTTGCCTTAGACATTACTCCGCTGACTGGCCACCTGTTCTGCATTCCGTGAATCTGACAGAGGCTTTTTGTTTCCTGTTGTGTAACTAAATAAGACCCGCTGCCGACAAAATTAGCAAAGTGCATGAGACATTACTGTCAAACTGCTGAAAATCAATAATACCAGTAATAATTCCATGAACCATAAACCAATTCATGTCTGACAGATTAACAAGTTTTGTGACTCATTTTAAAATCTGATCGATTTCGAGGGAATACTGTCTTTTCATCTGCTTGTCTAAATGTTCTGGTTTAATTTGTGAATATTATTTTTCACTTTGTGTCTTTCAGTTTCCGCAGTCGCAAGTATGGAGACAAGTTTGCTGAGAAGTTGTCTTTTATTTTGCCTAAATTTACAACTCTGAGAAAACTTGAGTAAGACTCATTTTCTTCCCTACTGCAACATGTACTGTATGTAGGTGATTAAATACATTATACAACACTGATGAGTTTTCAACAAGGCATTTTTGTAGGTGTAATGCCAAATCAATTTCAGCATAACTAATAGGAGGATTAGTAGGAGTAGGAATATGAGACAGTTATACTCTCATCACTTGTAATTTTCTCGCATGAAGAATAAATGTTTTACCAACCACTAATTGCTTTTGAAATACTGTAGTAGTACACAAGACCATATATTTTTGTACCACAGCAACTGATACTTTCATTGTCCTCTCAAGGTTTTGTGGTGCTAGTGTGACCGCCACAGGAGTAGCCAGTTTGACTTCTGCTCTACAGAGCTGCCAAGAGATTGAAGAAATCAAGTAAATATGTTAACTCTGACTCATGTTCTTGAACCTCTGCTGTCAATTTCTGGTCTTACATTCTTTGGAGTTGTTTGAACCTCTTGTTTTGTTGATGTTGCAAAACTAGCATCTACTGTACTGTATTTTGACGGCATGGATGCAGTACCACCATTTATTTTCTGTGTTGTAGCTTGAGTGACAACAATTTGAGAGATGAAGGGATCCGGCACGTAGCCGATATCTTTAACAGTCTACCAAAGCTGGCTGTTGTAATGTAAGTTCCTGTTTCTGATGAGACTCATATTTTATAATGTACAGTAAAGATTCTAATGGCATGTTTTGTGTGTGTATGTGTGTGTGTGCGTGTGCGTGTGCGTGTGCATCTTTGCAACTTGCAGGCTGGGTCGAAACCACAGCTCTCTGCAAGCACTGGACTATCTTGTTGGCAAGATGTCTCAGTGTCTGCACATTAAGCATGTTCATGCAGAGTAAGACCTCAAACACTAACACATAATTATCTAATCTGTCTGCCAGTGTAGTCAAAATATTTTATTTTTCATTTGAAACTTTGTTTTTACATAAATCAAAGCAATTAAATAAAAGTATACACAGTAAATAAATACTTTTTATGCCTGTTATGACCTAAAATGTTTTGTCTTGCAGTGGGATGAAAGAAGTGAAAATAACTTTCTATCCGTTCTGTGATGTTTACAGGTGAGCATCCATATAATATGACCATATAGCAGTGAATGAAGCAATGCAGCCATACTGAAATACTCTTTTTCATGTTTCCCCTGTTCAGCAATAAAAAAAACTCAGAACCCACAGTCAGGTAAGACATCAAACAATAACGCTCCTATGACATATTAACTTTATAAACTTTTTAGAGAATTAATAATAGCTGTTGGCAAACTGCATGAACTCTGACTTTCATTTTCTAAACTGTATCTGCAACCAGAAATCATTTTATAACTACTGCTGGAGTATTGCAACACCTTTAATGTGGTCAAATTAACTGTGTTTAGTTTCTGTACAGATACATTTGTATTTGTGACACATTATTTTTTGCTATTAGTCAGTATTGCTCTTGTATGTTTGCTATATCTATGTAAGATAAAGGTTTGAATCTTTTGGTATTGCTGATCTCTAGCTTGCTGAACCAGAAATGGAGCACACCTGAGATGCAAACGCTTGCAAATTCATTGGCTTGTTGCCCTGCATTGTCTGTCTTGGAGTAAGTAACCCCAAATAGATCTATTTAAATCTATGCAAATTACATGCTAATAAAGTTGTGTGTGTGTGCGTGCACATTCTAGTTTGTCTGGAGGCCTGTGGGATGTGGAAATTCTGAGGACACTGACTCAGTTTTTGCCAAAGTTCCATGTCAGCAAGTATATCCAGTAAGATTCATTTTGTACCTGCTTCTCGTCAGACATAAAACATAAACATTACAGCACAGTTACCATAGTTTTGCTCTAGATGATCAATTGTTGCTCGTCCATAGAAAGCATCAGTTTGTCAGCGCTCACGTCTTTTCTCAGGCTGAATGACAGCTGCTCCTCAGTGGATGCTTTGGTGGTTCTCACTGCTCTGCTGTCCCATTGTCCTGCCGTGGTGGACCTTCATATCAGGTACGAGTACAGTCATCATCTGCATTATTCATACCCCTGGCAAATTCTGACTTAAAGTTAATTTTACTCAACTGGCAAGTTTTGTCTTGATTAGAAATGACACAGGTCTCTCCCAGAAGATAATAAGATGATGTGTGGCAAAACTCATCACTCATCTTTTATTTATATTTGAACAAAAAGTGGCTGGTCAGAATTTGTTTGGGGTATGAATAACTTCGGGCTCGACTGTACATGGTTTCCTGCAGCACCTTTAAAGTGCCAGTGGGCGGCTTTCAGTATCTAAGTAGTTCACACGGTTCTTCTCTGGTTCTTAAGCAGTGGACAGCTTCACATGCTGTAACTTCAGGTTTAGCTTTCATCATAAACCTGCCGTTTAACTGCATGTTTCTTTACGTTACGTTTTGTTCTAGGCTTCGGTCCAGCACAGGTCCTAGGCAGGTTTCTATTGTGTTCTCTGGAAAGACAGAAAAGCCTGCAGTTAAAATGACTAAAGCACTGTGGTATGTAATATGTGTTTGTACAAAGATGTACAAAGAAAAGATCATAATAATGATTGAAAATGACTGATGATGATGCTGTTGTCTTTGCCAGCCTCCAGTGCTGTGGTCTGCTGCCAGCTGATTTAGACAGAGTGTGGCAAAGTTTGGGAACGTCCTCTGATCTCACTGTTCTGGAGTAAGATAATATCATTGATCGGCTGCATGCACAAAAGTTCTACTCCAGTGTTTGTATTTGTTCTCTATTTTACTGTTTCTTTACTTGTGCTCTTTTGTTTCTGACAGTAACATTCTTTATTGTCAGTCTGTCCAGTAACTGTTTAGGTAACAAAGGTCTGATGACACTGTTGAATATCCTGCCACGTCTTCACAACATCCAGGAAATTAAGTAAGACTCACACAAAATAACGAGCAGTTGCCTCATAATGGACATTAGAAATGGAGTTATAAAAAGTGCTTTTTAGTGACCTGGCTGCATCATTTTGTGCTATTCTTGTTCAAGTACAGGTGTAAAAAAGAACCTCGGACCGGTGATGTAATCTAGGTAAAAGCACAGCTAACACGTTTTTGTGTTTTTCAGTGTCAGTAACAATGGCATCAGCATGAAAGGAGTGTTCACACTGGCTGGGGCTTTGTGCTCCTGTAACAGTTTAATACACATTCACATCAGGTACTTTTTGTTTCACATAATGGTTCCGTCTTTGCAACAGCAATGTTAAACAGAGTTACTGTATATGTCTGTTTATCAAGTATGTTTAAATGCAATATGACTGTCCTCAAACAACAGTTGAGTAAGTAAATCATTTAAACATGTCCTGTTGGTTTACAGAGATGAAGACCAAAAGCAGGTGCTGCTTAAGTTCTGCCCTGGCATAAGGTACAGAAACGTTGCTTTTGAATGTTACTGGCTGCGTTTGAGTTGTTAATCTAATTATATTTTCTATTTCTAATGTTTCTTTTAGCCATGACAAACAACAACTCAAGTTGTTTAGGTAACGCTGATGAATACTTAAAAATAAAACAGAGTAATTTGGACTTCAAACAGAAAGCAGTCGACATATTTCTGTAGAATAATATTATACTATATTCTTGTAGGATAAATAACAGCCCCCTGCAACCATCTGATATAACCTCACTTTGTAATCAGTTGGCCCAGTGTGATTCCAGCCTGGAGTTGGAGTGAGTTTTAGCTTTTTGATTTTCCACACAATACTATTTCTTGACACAGTGTTACAGATAAACACAAACAGACCTATGTTGTATCAGTTTGTCTCACAGCTCGTTGAATGATAAGGCTGTTAAGAATCTGCTTGAGCTTCTACCTAAGATGGAGTCCCTGCGCAAACTGAAGTAAGGCACAACCCGTTCTTAAAATAATAAAGAATAGTTGAGTTGAGTTGTATATCATTTTTGTAATGATGAATGTTGGTAAATCAACCAACAATATGTTATTTTTATGTGTGTATTGCACTTTACTCTTGTTTACAGTGTCAGTCACAGCATCACATCCACAACTGGAGCAATAATGTTGGTCAGTAGCTTTACTGTCAACCAGCGAGTAACGTCAGTGGAGCTTAGGTACAATATTTAACTGTTACTTTGTTAAGAGAAGCACGTGCCACATCGAAATTTAAAACATTAAAATTGTTTTCTCTTTCATGTTGTTCTGTACAGTTAAAGCTGTACACTTCTATTCTATTATCTACTACTACCTGACACTAACTATTGACTATTGTTGACTTTTCCTCAGTCCTCAGAGTGACTCCTTTGTCCGTTTTGACAGCGTGAAAGCGGAACAAGCCAGCTGCAGGTCTGTGAGCAGAGACGTTGTTTGGTGCACTGTTTTCAATACGTTTGTTTTTAATTATTGCAGTGCAGATAAATAAATCTAGCTTCATCTACATTAGCTTCTCTTTCAGCCAGTTCCAGACACCCAGTACATATGGTTGAAATTTTTAAACTTAAAAATAGAAGAGGTGTAAGAGAAGCAGCTGAATTACATAGCACATGCGTAACAATCAGATGAAGAGAAAAAAGGATAACGCCACTATGATATAGGTTATTTTAGATTGGCCAAGTGCCCTACTACTTACTCTCTGTGCTGCGCTGCATAAAGGCTGCTTTATCAGCCTACTTATGTACTGTATAGTACATAAGTAGTACTTTAGTAGGTGTCTGCTACCAGTGGGCACAAAGAATTTAATTACCTCATGGTGCAGTAGGTAGTAGGTGCCCCCCTGAATCTTTAACTATGGGACTGTTAATCACTAATGACTCTCCACTGTATTGCATGAAAATGGTCACATTGGCTGAAACTAATGTTCCTGCTTAGTAGAATGTTAAAACTCCAGTGGGGATATTACAGTAGACAGTGACTGTTCATTTCAGCCTCTAATGAACTGAATTCAACTCTCACACAGGTTAACTCATTTTCACCTGAACTGTAACGATGTGAAGCTGCTGCTTGAGATTTTCCATCAAGGTCCCAGACTGTCTGACCTGGAGTATGTGTCGAACGCACACACACACACACACAGTTCTCCATATATTAACAAACACCCATTCACTCAAGATCAGAACAATCAATAAACTCCTTCCTTTGTCTGCAGTTTATCAAGTAACCAACTCGATGATGAAGGAGTGAAATGTCTCGTTGATTTACTACCAGGCCTTCAAATAACAAGCTATATCAAGTAAGATATGAAATAACCACTTCCGTTCTGTTGATTTGTAGTCGCACAACCAGGACCCTAGACCTGCTAACCCTAGAAAGGCTAAATGGACTCAAACATCTGCTTTTACTGATGTAACATATTATAGAAATGACTTCTAAAGTATAAATAGAGCTGTTATCATAAACGCTTTTCTGGTCTATGATGTGTTCTTATCCAGTCTCAGCAATAACAGACTGAGTCAGCAGGGTCTGTTGGATGTGGCCAGCACCTTGTCTGCCTGTGGTAACACTTCTGGTGCAGACATCAGGTGGGTCTTTGCACCATTAAAAAAAAAAGAATAAAGTAAGGAAGGAAGTAAATGCGTTGCTGAAACGAATAAGATCGAATGGTTTACATACATATCTTTTTGTCCATGGTGTACTAATAGTCTGGGACCCGAGAAGAGATGCCTCATTTGGTTCAGACAATATGAAAATTGTGAAAAAACACTGAGGTAAGGCAACACACAACAAGTGCAGATATGTGCGCTTATATAGGTGGATGGATGAGACCCTCATGCGTTGCATTCTTCTCTCCCACCTCTTTTGCCTGTCTTTTAGTGTTACAGAGGGTAGTTTGAAACCTGAACATCTGGTCAGATTAGCAGAGATTGTGGCCAGCTGCTCCACTCCGGTCAAACTCCTGTAAGTCCAACTCCATGTTTTCAATTTTGATCCTATGCAAAGACTCTCTGGTGCTGTTTTTGTGCGGGTTCATACTGCAATTGTCTGAAGCTTTGCTTATAGACCCTTTGTTAAATGACAAGTTATAAAGCAAAGAAGATTCTGTATGTATTATTAAGCAAGGCTTCAAACAGTGTACTGTAATATTCTAAACATATTCTCCCTTTATTTTGTTTTCCACACCAGCTTCAGTTGACGACATCTCTGTGTTTGGTCTCTAGGTTAAAGGACAATTCCCTGAAGGCGGAGTGGATTCAGGACTTTGTTAAGATGCTGAACAGCAGTTGGAGTGGATGCAGTGTGAGGTGAGATGGAGTATAAGTTGCTATAAAGTTTTTATGAAGTTATTAGTAGTATTTTTTTCTAGTTTGTGGCTTGACGTGGATAACATGTTTGTTACTCATCACTTTTTCTTTTTGCCAGCATTAGTGAGGACTGGATTAGAGCAGAGGAAGCTGTCCATTTGGTGTGTAGCTGTCTTGGTCTAAATAAGAACATTCTAGCTCTCAGGTGAGACATGCAGACCATACTGCATCTACACAAACATTTACGAATACTCTGACACAAGATGTACAAAATGCAAGCTACTGTGTTTAGTATGTGAACACTTTCAGATACCTTTATTTTCCAGGGTGCACCAGACCACACTACAGCTGTCTTTGCCTTCAGTCAGGTACTAAACATACAGTATTTCTACGACTGTGTGTTGTGTGCTGTAGTTCATTGTACTGTATATACAATCCATCTGTCTTCTGTTTTCAGCACTAGTTCTGCAGAGCCCAACTCATCACTGATCACAGAGAAAATAGGGTAAGATTTAATTCAACTGCAGCAAGTGTTTAAAAACCTTAAAGCGCCATTGACATAGTGGCCTAGTTCAAGTTTTATATGACTGTAGGTGGCCTTAGTGATTTAAGTGTTAACCTCTCACCTCCTCTGCCCTGCTCTCCTCTGCTCTAGCCTTGTTGACTGTGCAGTTCAGGGTTACCAGCTTGAACATATGAGGAGCATCATCCAGAAGTGTCCTCTGCTGACAGAGCTTGAGTCAGTACTGCCTGTTTTTTTTTCTTAACAATCCTTGTAGAAGAAATATATAAATCTGTGTAGGAACATTGAGGAAAACTTTGTCTTGTTGTTTGTTGTCTTTATTGACAGTTTTTCCCACATCAACCTGGGTGTAGAGGGAGCCGAGTTTCTCTGCTCTGTTTTGCCTCTGTTGCCAAATCTCACATCTCTCAGGTTGGAACATGTTTTCACATTGAGCACATTTACTGATGAAGCGAGAGTGTAGCATTACTGATACTCTCTTTGCTGTATCTGTTTTGTAGCATTGGCTCCAAAGAGACTTGCCCAGATGTGCTTGAGAAGCTGGCAGAGGTCCTGGTGCAGTCCACAACCATTCGGAATTTAACGTGAGCAGCACATACACACTTTTCTAAAGCATTTTCAGGCCAGAGCTGCCAGTTTAACAGTCTTAAATAACAGAGGAGTCACTTGCACTGATCAGCAACATTGACAACTAGAAAAAAAATGTACCACACTGTTAAACAAAAATATAATGCGTGTGATACTGTGTTATAGAAAAATGTAATGGTATTGTACAAATTGTTGCAATATGTTTATAGATTCTTTCAAAATGCTGGCACGTGTGATGGGAAAGTCTGAGGAAACCTATATTGTCTCCCTTAATAAACTGCATGTTTCTTTAAAGTGGTGTTACAGTTCTGTATTTGGCAGTAACCTTTTGGATACTGACAAAAAACACTATCTGCAGTGCAGCCACACATGTATCGTTGATTTCTTCTCTGTGCAAA
This sequence comes from Macropodus opercularis, assembly GCA_030770545.1. Taxonomy (NCBI): domain Eukaryota; kingdom Metazoa; phylum Chordata; class Actinopteri; order Anabantiformes; family Osphronemidae; genus Macropodus; species Macropodus opercularis. The sequence goes on along the minus strand of CM061094.1, from coordinate 2,429,211 downwards.
ATCATTTTCTTTCTCTCTTCCAGTGTGTCAGGACATGTGATTGGAGACACAGCAGCTCAAATTATGACCAGAATGTTTCCACGTCTACTATCACTGAAGTAAAGACCTAACAAACATTGAATACTATTGTGTTTTATAAATGTTATTGTGTCAAATAATTAGTAACAATGGTCGTGAATTTCACGGTAGATAAATGTTACAGTAACTTGTCTTCTCCAGCCTGTCTCATTGTAAAGGATCAGCGTCTGCAAGGCTGCAGCTCAGCGAAGCACTGCAACAGTGTGTCCGTCTGGAAGGCCTATGGTAACACACAAACACATATTTGTGCATGTCTAAAATGTCTTAGAGTTCTAAGTAGGTTTTGTGAATCTGTGTGTCGCTCTAACATGTTCATGTCTGTGTTTTTTTCCACTCCAAGTCTGGACCTGTATGAAGACAACGCAGTGTTTTTAGCACAAGCATTAAGGAAAAACAAGTCTATACGCAGTCTCAGGTAAGAAGCACATTAAGACCAGCTTCAGAGTTTAAATACTGTAAGGGTTCACGGTTGTATATAAAGATGTCACGTTTGTGGACATTTGTTTCTATATAAATGTTTTCAGAATCTAAAAGTTGAGGTGTTTTTATAGCTCACAACTGTACTTATACTTTTGTACTGTCCAGCATCACCCTATTGCTCCACTATTTATGATATCATAACACTACTACTGCCAAAAGTACTGATTCACTGCCCACATTGCAGCTACTGTTGTTGCAGCTCTTCATAGCAGCGTGTCATCAGCTCCACATAAACCTCATCATAAATTAGTAGGCTCTAATCCAAAGACCCCCCCCTCCCCCGGGGAAATGTATCATACCCAATTCTGGTGCTAAGCTGTAAGTGAGCTGCAAGCTTGGAACTTGTGTATACAAGCTATTCATATATATACGAGTGCTTATCATGCTTACACGGATATAAATCCCTCCCACATGAGATGTGGATTTTGATACCTACTTATAATTTCAAACCAATGTCACAACTTCACAGAGGGTTTTTTATAGTGCACAGTGTATTAGAGCGTATTAATGTGAGTGTGTGCATGTTCCAGGCTGAATAGGATTCCTACAGAGATGGGACCACCAGGAGTAAATGGTGTGCTCGGCGTTCTTGCTGCTACGGATGGACTCACGCAAGTGGAGAACGTAGAGTGAGTTTTTCACACTCTGAAGCCATTTCACATTACAAATACATTTACTACAGTCCAGTATTTTATGTTGTATTTTTTTATAATATGCTATTAAAACATGCCTTAGTATGGTCAAGGCTTCTTGGGATCATTGGCTGCAGTACAGAGATTCGTTTTCTGATGTTTTTGAGTGATGTAGCACTTTCATCAGAATCAGAAAGGTTCAGGAAATACAGGTGCTGCATTTGATGCTTTCACTATTTTATGCCCTGGGTGAATTCATGAAAGGCTGCGAATTGTGGTTTAATCCTTAGCTCACACAGCTCTCTGTTTCTCAAAGAAATCTGCATTTACAAAGCTTTTGACTTGTCTTACATATCAGTTACATAATCAGTTCGCTTTTATCAAGCAGCCACTCCTGTCTTAACTGATGCTTTCCTTGGAAACAGTTCACACAGCTCATCTCAATGTTTGTTCAGTGGCAACAGATGATGAAGCTTTTTGGACAAAACACACACTATGATATAGTTATGTCTATATTGAAACACCACCATGTGTGTTCAGTCTTCATAAGACCCTGTTTATTCAAATTCAGACAAGTAAGCTTTGTTACTATTCAACAGGTCCTGGAAGATTCTACAGTTTCCTTCTTTTTATTCAGTTTATTTGCAGCGGAAAATCAACTAAAGATAAGGAAAATATAAGTCACCAATGAGAATAGTTGCTTGTGTACGACCTTATGTTGTGTTGGTGATGTCTGCCTGTGTATGTTTCAGTTTATTGGGTTTTGCTAAAATTACATCCATTCTAAGGTTTTGTAAAGTGACTAATACATTTATTTAAGGGATTGGCTGATACATTTGTTTTCACATTTGACAGTTTTATTCAGATAATTTTTGTTTTAGCAGTTTAGCAGCAAAACAGCAGAAGAGAGTTTACCACCACCGGAGCTGAACACGATCTTTCTCTTGTGGTTTCAGGTTAGAGAGCTGGAGGATGGCAGAAGGAGTAGAGCAGCTGACCAGACTTCTCCCTGTCTGGACGAAGCTCAGGAAAATCAGGTAGGACAGGAAGATCCAGTGATAACTGTAAACAGGATCCATGTTTATTTGATCCACTCCTTAATAAATTAATTAACAGATGATTATTACTTTAGTCAGATGGCTGACCTACACTTTCCAATAAATCACTGCTTTGACACTTTTATTCTAACAAGCCAGCAGCACAGCTGTTGCATCTATAGATAGACCCCCCCGCTCGTTTTATCGTACGTCTTTAAAATGTACGTCACTCAGGACATTCCAGTCATTTTATTAAGCTCTCACCACTTTATGGGAACAGCTGTTTCTATTTCTGTTTTCTGTCAGGGAAACTGACAGTCATAGTCTCTGAGTGATATTGTTGCTAGTGGTATAACTGAATACAGCGTATCGTGGCTTTATCACTTTCAAGTAGTATCTTTAAGATTATCAAGATTTTAATAATTTGCCCTATGTGTGTGTGTGTGTGTGTGTGTGTGTGTGTGTGTGTGTGTGTGTGTGTCTATGTTGCAAGCCTTTCAAAAAACCGCATCAGTGACCAGTCAGGGGACAAGTTACTGGACGCTTTGATCAGCTGTAGTCGCCTCGAGGAGCTGCAGTAAGGACATGCTATATATATATATTATTTAATTTTTTTTATTTTTTTGTGTGTGTGTGTTTGACTAATTGCTTGAGACGTTATACTGTAGGGTATGGTGTGGAATGTTTTGATAAGTACAGTCTAATTCACTAATCCACCACTTGTCATTCATGTATTTATGCTTATTCAATACAGATTATTTATTTGTATTTTTGTTCACCTGGGCTGTTTGTACTTCCACTAAAAAATGTAAGGCTCCGTGTGTTTCCTTCCAGCCTGTCTAGCAACAGTCTTGGTGATCTCACAGCTGCACGGATGGCTCTAGTTCTACCGTCACTGACCCACATCTCTGTGTTAGAGTGAGTCCCACGCAGCAGAATGTCTTTTTAATTTTGTTGTGTGAAGTGGTGTGTTCTTTACGTTTGAATCTTGGCCCCTCAGCATTTCAGAGAACAATATTGGCTGTGAAGGCTCAGTGAGTTTGTCCAAAGCAATAATGTGCATGAAGAAACTCACCAAGATTAAGTAAGACTCATTGGCTCTTACTGTTTTGAGACTCAAACGAACAGGTGACTAGGTTTGTTGATGCTTTGTGTTGTACGGTCATTTCAGTCTGACCTCTGTTGGGACTTCAGAGCTGTGTCCTGTAGCTGCCAGCCTGGCTCACTGCCCCCTCATCCAGGATGTGAGGTAAGACTGACACTGATCCCATACTCAGGATATACTGGGAACTGTGTGATGTCTATGTCTTGTGTGTGTGTGTGTGTGTGTATATGTATTTAACTTTCATTCTCTCTGTTTGTCTAGTTTGGGATGGAATAACTTTGATGATAATGTTGCACTGGAGCTGGCTAGAGTTTTACCATCGTGTCAGAAGTTGACAAGAATAGAGTAAGTTTGTTAACGTGCACAATCTGTTTTATCGGTCTGTTTTTGGTATGTCATGTGTATTTGTTGTAGTATTTTAATTGATGTATTCATTTACATTTTCCATTTCTCTCAAAATCTGTAGTTTCTGCAGTATTTTTGTTTACACGAGAAAATACAGTTTTCATCTGCATGGGACCAGTTACCTTTAGCACTTGAATGGGTTTTATTTTGCTCTGTAATATGCTTTTTCCTCACCCACACATGGACATACGCAATATGTACATGTCTGTATATATTCCTCCTAGTCTGGAGTCAAACCGTGTGAGTGCTGTTGGAGTGGAAGCCCTGGTTAAACCTGCACAGTCCTGTCCTGCTCTCCAGCTCATCAGGTAAACGTTTTGTCGTAGTGTCTCATACAATATTTATTTCATACACACACACCTGTTAGATGTAATTGTCACCTAAACATCTGTTAAACCATGAATTGTCTGAACACAATTTTTAATGTTTGTTTGGTTTTAGGTCAGTTATGTTTGGATTTTTTTCATTTTATTTAATGAGAGAATTCCATTTTCAGGCTATGGAGGAACAACGTCTGTCCCATCGAAGCCCAGAGGCTCAGTAACATGGACAGGAGGCTGAATTTCTCCCCCACCTAGTCTGTGCTGCTGAATAGTGCTGGTACGATAAAGGAGCCACATTCCACCAGTCTGCAGTGGTGGATCACTACTAGAAAGTGCGTCTAGTGTGGTCTCTCAGGCTTGTCTCACGTGAAGGTAAATGTGACTAATCACATTCCCAGACAATAAGGTTCAGTGGTTCAGTTTTGTGGTTCAGTTAGCTTTGACTGAAGCAACTGGTGTCTCTGCATGGGAATCCCTGTGAATCCCAGTCCCTGTGAAGAGAATGAAGTATCTGTTGTAGAGCTGGTTTGAATGCGTCACTAATTTCTGACTGGCCTGTAGTTTTACATTGTACAAATGTTTATAGGGACAATGAGCCAACAACAACATAGTGTTCCCTCGCTGTGTCATTTTGTGAATATGTTAAAGAGGTGCATGAGGGAAGTTAAAGAACAGTGCCAAAGGGATATATCTGTCCGATTTTCACACACACACATTCACGTTTTAATACAAGGACATATTCATTTTAGTTTTGATGACACATTCCCTTTTCAAAATGATGTGTTCCAGCTTTTCCTACAAGACAGACTAAGTCAGTTCTTTTGTTAAAAGTGGAGACATTAGTGACAGGACAGTCGCACTAATGTCACAGAGGATTCGATAATGTTGAGGGGAAACTGATTCATTCAAACACAATCCTGCCACAGGCCACAGTTTACGTCTGTCAGTGGTATTCAAGTATTTGTTATTTATAAGCATGCACTGATAAACTGAATCGTTTTGTACTGTGATAGTGTTGATAATTAGAGGCCACATGAGTGAAAACACAATATTACACAAACTCAGTGAATTGGGAGTTGAGTGGGAGGACGTCCTCTCTGTCTGCTCCTGTCGTCATTTTAGGCTGTGGTCTCTGTCCAATCTGCGTATTTATTACCGATATTAATATGGAAATACATGTTGTTGTTTTTTGGGTTATTTATTATTATTTTAGCTTTAATTCAATTACAGAGGTTAAATATTGGATCAAGGTGGGAGATGCCCTACAAGTACAGTATGACATGTCACTACTGATTTTACTGTTTACTGTTTGTTTGTTGCTTTCAGCCCAGAAAGTAACGCAACATGTTTCTTTTCCCATTACACTGAAGTTAAACTAATAAAACGGTTCTGGGAGTAACGTGTAAGCTAAAAGCTTTCACTTGACTTTTTGTGTTCAAGTTTCATGACATACTGTTTGTCTGTTCGTTCACTCTGCAATGACACAGCAGTGGTAATAAAAAGGGTTATTTTGAGTTGAGTCGTTCACTAAAACACTAAATGCGGTTGTTTCTCTTGTCTTTTCTTTTTTCATATTGCAGCACTGATACATACTTAGTTGTTTGTGATAGCTCCTGTCTCGCTACAAATAGCAAACACTTTTTATTTGGACGTGTGCCAACAAGAGCAGCTGACATCGCAGCTGTGCCTGTCAGCGAAGACGAATCCCAGTGAAGGGACTCCCGTTCGTGAACGTCCTCCGGGCCCTCTCTGCTGGCCACGACTGGTGGTGCAAATGTGAACACGTTTCTGCGGGTTTACTCTAATCCACTGATTTATTCTTAACACATTACACATTAGACTCAATGTTTTTATTTATCAAAGGGTAAACTCTACAGTCAACACAGTCGTGCTTCTAGTGGGACAGCGCTGGTAATAGATGGAGAAATATGTGAAAGGGAAAAGTCTCAATCTGTCAAAGATCCTGGAGAAGGTTCCGATTCTGATGAGGGCCCAGCATGAGTAGTGGTCAGAAGAAAGCAGACAAGATGAAATGACAGCTATCTGGCCTTTCAACGGACTTTCACTGGGGAACCAACCGAGCAAACTTTATGCCTGGTGAACATTTGTCCAACAGTGTTGTGGTTCCACATAAACTTGAATCCATCTCCAGACAAAAGACTTCAAAACATCAACACTGACTCATTTATTCTAATGCGTGAGCAGACGGGAAAACAGGCAACTTTACAAGATGAGCCAGAGCCAAACAGACCCTGAGAACCTAAAAGAGACGCTCGGCCCGCGTCTCTCTATCAGATAAACTGAGAAGATTCACTCAAAGGTTCACTGAACCAGTGCTTCTTCCTTAACCCCTGTGTATACAGCATTTCAGTCGTTTTTATACTTACACTAAACAGAATATGACAAACAAAATGATACTCATTTGCAATTTCTCCCAAACCCCACGTCAGTTTTCTCATTTAAACGTTTTATAACTGCCTCCGTGACATAGTAATAATGCTGATAATTTTGGCTACGAATTATAATAGTGTCGTGGTGTATTTGTACTTGACCTAAAGTCATAATCTCGCGTTGTGACACAAGGGGGCGCCAGTGGAGCAACGCGTTTCCCATTATGATAAACTTCACGTTATAGCCCAGATTCCCGGAAGCTGTGTTGTGCAAACACATTGTTTCACGCAGAAGCTCTTGCGGCGCTTTTATTTTGTACGTGCACTCGTTGCGCTTCCGTTGTGCCTGTAGCTTGACTCGGCTCCGTCCGCGGCGCTGGGCACACGCGTAGTCCTCAGCAGCAGCAGGATGATTTCTGCTCCCACGCTGTTGCGCCTTCCAGGACACGGGCGATAAAATGGCATCAGCAAGTTCAGTTGTCCTTCTTTGGTAGGAAGAAAAGTGGCTTTAGACATTTTCCACAATATACATTTTATTCTAACTCCTCACTGTCGGAAGCAGTTTAAGAAATCTATCAACTGAAAAGCGGCGACGAAGTTGGACTACGATCGGCGTTACTGAGGTGAGCGCGCGCCACTTTGCTGTGTGTTGTTCATTAAAGGCGGTTCGATGGAAACGAGTCTACAGCCGAAACGCGCGAGCGCATCTTAGTGAGGGTTCACGCGGAAATGGAAGGATGGGACATTTTACTGAACGCCAAGAAACATAAATACGTGTGTTTGACGTTACATAAAGACGCGAGTGGCTGATTCACTGATTTGATTCGTGCTTAAAGTTGCCATATCCCTCACTAATCACTGTTTACTGCGTCGTCCTCGCGCCGCAGGTGGAATCCGACCTGATGACCTCTCCGCGCGTGCCCGTCCTCCGTCGGCGGCTCCTGCTCTGCCCTCCTGCAGGGAGGTGGCGGAGGTGTGAGCGCCTTCAGCAGGGTCGCTTCACCCGCTGCCACCGTGTCATGCTTGTGTCTTTATTTCAAGCTGACAGTCGGCTTCGTTCTCTCTCATTTATCTTGTTCTTTTACTTGTTTACTTGTGGATCCAACTGTTGAAGGGATGCTGAGGTTCTGCAGCGGATGCTTGCTGCTTTATGTCACTGGACACTAAATTAAATGACAACGAATTAATTCCTGAGTTAAAGTATTACAGTGTGTCTGAACCAGCTTTTCCCCTCGCAGTACGAGCGACCGTTCAAATGAATGGAAGTGAATGAAAACGCTGCACTGGTATTTTTGCAGTACATCACCACTACCAGCGTGACATCACAGGAGCTGAACGGAGGCGCACGTTGGTTATGACACATTAGTATCTTAGCAACAGCCAGCATCCTTTTAGTGTGCCACTATAAGGACAAAGCCATTTTTACTGACTGCTTAGACACTCTGAATTATTCTCAGAAATCATTTCTGATGTTGGTGATGTTCAGAGACACCGTCGTTTCCTTCATTGTGTGTTTATTGTATGTTTGTCTGCACATTTTTTCTGCTCCTTGCCAAATGTTGCACCATTTTGAAGGTTTTGTTATGGCTTTGTTCTGCTCTCAGGTCGCCGCGTGTGTGTTTCCTATGATCTACAGCCAGGTCATAAACTGCAGTAAACCCACACAGTGGCTGATTTGTAGTCATTTCATCATCTGTTGTGTTTAAGAAATTGGTTTTGAAATTGTCTCTTGTGTCAACTACTCTCCAGCAACATTATTGTGTGATGATCTGTCAATCACTGACCTGGAGGTAAATTCATTGTTTGTCTGCCAACTGACATGCACAGCAGCATATTTAGTTGTAGTGGTGCTTTGTGGCAATTTCTGTTTCTGTTGGCTGATGGTGTCAGACACACTGTACACAAAACACACGAGCGCCTGTGAAGTTACGTAAGAGTCCTAACGTAAATCTGCAGGTTGTCCTGGACAACAGGCATCATCATGTATGGAACAGACCAGCGTTATGCAACATATGTTTATTCATAGTTTGTAACATTAGTAGCTGTGGGTTGACCAGCGTCTGTAAATGTACTGTATTTTTTATCAGTTCTTATTGTGCGTTTTTTCCGTCCGCTGCAGGGTGATCAGTTCAGACCATGGCCTACACACTCGGCTCAACCACCGAGAGCCAGAAGCGAAGCGTTGGACCTCAGCACTGCGTCACTCGGGTGGAGCTGTCCGTCACTGCGGCCAGCCTGCTCGACAGGGATGTGGCCTCCAAGTCGGACCCCTTCTGTGTTCTCTTCCAGGAAGTGGATGGCAACTGGGTGGAGGTAAGCACGACGGAACGAGAGAAAGGTGGAGTGTGGGAAAGGGAAAGAAACGCAAAAGTTCACAGAGCAGGTGTAAAATGGAGAAAAGATGTGAAGAGGGCGAAACTGACAGACTGGTGAGAAAAGCCTGAGCAGGGGAGATAATATATTAGCGCTGAAATCCTAAGGAGTGAAAACCGTTTCTGTTTCTCCACCACGCTGTGTTTCAACTCCAGGGAGCTGGAGAGAGGAAGCTAAAAAGCATTACAAAATAAAAGATCAAAGAGAAGGTGAAAGATTTGAATAAGCGTTAGAAGTACTTTCAAGATTGTGTTTACCGTGCCGGCTCTTCTGGCACAGGAAAGACTAGGAAATTGTTTATTGTTAGCTTACTTTAGAGCAAGCGGAGCCAGAGCCGCAGTCATGACGTCTTGACCATCTGGCATGAGCCCTGACATGCTGAGTCCTGTAGGAGTGTGGTTACTGTAGATCTGCTCAAACGTTTTATTAATGCTGCAAAGTGAAAGTGAACGGTTCGGTCAGTCGGTCTGTTGTTAACAGGTTGGTACAGGTTTTACTGTTACTGTCAGCTAAATGTGTGGAGGTTGTTCTTCTAACTACAGATGTTTCACCTGCAGCGAGTCAAACATCGTTTAAGGTGCTTTGGCAGGAAAGCGTTTCTTTACTGATGCCTGAAGGATCGTGAATTCCCTTTTCATTTTAAGGCTTGGTGATGCATAAAAGACATCATCTGGTTGTTGTAGGAGTCACCATGTGGCATAGTTACCAAACTGGATTCCTACAAAGGCCACATTCATTCACACTGTCACTGGAAAATAAGCTGCTGTAAATGTGTCACAGATCCCTTGAAGTCACTCTTTATGATGAGAATTTTAGATATTACGAAATGTGTAAAGTCTAGATTAGCATCGCAACATGTCATATCCACAATCTGGGAGCATGAAGATATTAAAGAGCTGTGGAGCATTTTGAACTAGGCACCGTCGTGTAATCTCATATCAAGCAAGTCAATGCTTCCACTTCCTGTCTTTCACTTGGTCACCACTATGTTTGTCCCACTTTTTGCAACATTTTCGTTTGCTGTTTCGAAACCTTCGACTTTGCTTTGGGTCTGCAAACACTACATGACGTGCGCGTGTATGTGTTTTCATAGCAAACGTCGAGCACTAAGTTACAGATGGGATGGGAAACATGCTGATGAAGTTTTAGTGTGTAGGCAGCTGCCTCAAGGCTTTTCTGTAGTGAACAGCTGGTCAACAGGCCAGGCGAGCGTTTGTGTATGTGCGTGCCTGTTTGTGTGTAGGCGAAGGCTTCGGGTTGTAGCTAGCTTTTGGTCAGCAGGGCATGTGCCTCTGATGTGAAATTGCCAACGGTTACTATGGCAATGGGAAAGGAAACAAAAGCTGAGTGCTCCTGGAGTGAGGGAACGATGGAGGAGGCGAAATGAGGCCCAAACCTTTTATCGGATATTATCCACAGCTCACTGTTTCTCGCTCACTCGGAGCTTTCTCACTTTCTCTGATCCCCTCCTGTTAGCTTTGTCTTTTCTCTTCTTCGCTTCTCATTTCTGTTGCCAGGTTTTTTTTCTGTCTATCTTCATCTGCCTTGTGAGCTGGAGGTGTGAGAGGCAGCTGGGTCCATCAGGGGAATGGGAGCGATAGGGAGAGGGTATGGGTGTGAGAGAGGGAGATGAGAGTAATAGAGAGGAGCAATTAGTGAGAGGAGATGGAGGAGAAAAGAAAGCATGCGACTAAAGATAGAGAGGGAAACATGGAAGAATGTTAGGGATTAAAAAAAACAACAGCAAGACAGGGACATAGAAATATGAATCTCACCCATAAATGATGGGCTCAGCAGACCACTTGGGCTACTTCCCTTTTTCTCGATCTAAACTCACAATCCTCACGCTAATCTGGACACGTGATACGGACACAGATACAGTATATGCCAGTATCACTGAACAAGTGAGAACTCACATGCAGCGTGATTTCTTTCGCATACTGGAAAGATGCTAAAAAATACATCTTAAGAGGAGTTCTGGTGGAAGGTACAGCCTCACAAAGCCCGACAATGCAGAGCATGTAATAAATACACATAACAACAGCTGCAGCACTTGGTGGCTTGTTCGTGTTGTTGTGCCTGCTCTATTATACAAATTTAAATGGGATACATACTTACAGTATATCGATACTGGTGTCATCTTGTCTCGGTTGTATAAAAAAAATCGGATTAGTTTGAGTCAAATAATATTAAATCTTGCCTTCGAAGGTTCAGTATATTCCAAATACCAAAATTAAACAAAACCCTGAAACATTATCATCACTTAACAGATGACTGAATTGATTATGGCACATTAAATACACACATGATTCAGAATCATGATGTGATATGAACATTTGAAGTGGGACACTAGAGAAGACGCCTGTGTCTGTGTTGACACAGCGATACCTCTTACTTCACGAAGACAATCTTTGGCTACAGATACTGTAGCACTGATGTATTTAGTCTCTCACCCAACAACAGCAGGTGTCAACAGTCACTATTCTGAACTGAGGGTTATATTTGTATTTTTTACAGTTAGAGTTGAGCAGGTTTTTAAACCTCCAACAGTACTGAAGTCACTCAGGAAACTAATCGCAGTAGACACTCACCTGTAACGTTACTATGGCACAAGGTCACTGCAGACATTACTGACAGCACATATGGTTGACAAATCTCAAGCCACCTCCCCTGCACTGTATGAGCACCTACATGGCAGAGTGCGCTACAGCAGGCTGATGGTAACCACGGCTTGGAATAATACTGTATTCAGCTTTAGGGTAGCGCGAGCATCTGTGTGTCCTCAGCTCTGTGATGACTGTTTGTCAGAGTGGAGCTATTTTATTACTTGTCCGAGTCTGTTGTGGTGTCGTGGCACACTCTCATTTACGACACCGGAAAAGTCGTTCACACGCAGAGAGGAAATCAGTTTAAAATGCACAGTCATGTAAGACAAGGCCGCCGGGCTTCCATCATGCCTCAGAGATGCTGCGTGGTTTACGCAGCCGTTCTCCTTCCAGCGCTTCACATGCGTTGGGCTAGTGCTGTACTAGATGAGTATTTACTGGAGACAGGACAGGACACGGCTTGGTGGATGAACACAGTAGCACAGTCATCCAGCTACCGGGCCTAGAGATGCAGGATCATGTCGCTCGTACGCTGCCGTCTAACATTGTCTGTTAGGACGGTGGATATCTGCCTACAGCACGTGACAGTAGCTTTGCTGTAAACTGAACAGACGAGCATTTGTTTCTGTACTAATACAAATGCAGACCAATGTGAGTTGGTTTGAATCTGTATCTGTTCAATATTTACTTCAGAGTCATGTTCATTTCTAATGTTTTGGGCAGCTGTGATGATTTAATGAAGCAGATGCCCCGAAGCAGCGGGTCAGCGTTTCTCAGTGTGTGTGTAGGTGTAAGGTACGTTGGATAAAAGCATTTGCCAAATGACTAAATGTCATATCTTGATACTGTAGAACTGCTATTTCACAATGTTCTTTGTTATTGATACTGGATGTTTGTCCTAATGTAGGTTTTGTTATTGCATGTAGACATCTCTGTGCAAGACAGTAGGAAAAGTTTGTGTCCTCAGCAGCTGAAATGAGTCTGGATGTGAAGTAGTCACACACATGGAGTTATAATAAAGACTGTTCACACATAATAGTTGAGTAGTATCCATAGAAACAGCTGGATCTAATGATTTGGTTTGTTTTTATTGAGAGTTCTAGTTGTGTGAAGAACCCGACGACTCAGCTTTACAGCAGTTCATGCGTTCAGAGAAGTCAGAGAAGACAGGGATTACTGGCTGCTGTGTGCAGGCAGCAACAGTGTTAATCCTGTGCCACTGACACCCAGCTTCCGTGCTCCAGGACACTTCATTTACCACATTTCTTCCCCTTCGTCACAAAGTATTAAGTCCATTCTAACAGGAAATTGTGCGTCCGTGTTAAACGGCCAATTCTACACAAGTTAAAACACATTAGTCACGTTTCAGTGCCTTCCTCTCTCCTTCTGTCGTGTCTTTTAGCTCAGCCGCACTGAAACAGCCGTGAACAACTTGAACCCCGTGTTCGGGGTGAAGTTTCAAGTGGACTACCACTTTGAAGAGATCCAGAAGCTTCGGTTTGCCATGTTTGATGAAGACAAGTGTGCCACGCAGCTTTACGAGCACGATTTTCTGGGAGAATTCATTTGCACACTGGGGGTGGTAAGGAATCATTTCAGGCCAGAATGTAGTTTTAGGTCTGCACTTTTTTCATCTCCTGTATGTCTGCGTATCTGTCCTCTAGATCGTGTCAAATAAAAAACTTCACAGGCCTCTGATCTTAGCCAATGGGAAGCCAGCTGGCAAAGGATCCATTACGGTAAGAATCAATCAACTCTTTCTGTTGCTCGTGGTTACCTGTGTTGTTTTGATTTTGTCGTTTGTTTGTACTTTTCTTTGTTTTCATGATAAAACATCATAATGGAAATGTAACTGGGCCGATACTGATTTTAACGTTGGTAGTTGCCAGTAGTTTAGCTCCAGCTAACGTTGGGCTGTTGTGTTATTTTAGATAACAGCTCAGGAGCTGTCTGACAACAGAATCATCACTTTGACCTTGAGTGGGCGTAAACTGGATAAGAAGGTAGGCAGTTAGACACACACACACACACACACACACACACACACACCTCGTCACGTCGATGGTAGAGCTTACAAGCCACACACACTACTCCAGGAAACACAACCTGAGCCCACACAGACAACATTTGCGTTTTCACACTCTTCACCTTTGTCCACCAGCTGATGGGGTCAGCTGCAGCGGTAAACCACTTGAGGAGGCATATTTATTTATTTCTGTTTATTTTCAGTGTTGTTCATGTGCAGCTGCTTGGACAGTGAATGTGACGTGTGTGCTGTGAAGCATCAGCCACCAGGCGCTGCTTGAGCTGCGTGTGTCTGTGCTCTATACAGGACTTCTTTGGGAAGTCGGACCCTTACCTGGAATTTCACAAACAGGGAGAAGATGGCAAATGGATGCTTGTGCACAGGACAGAGGTGAGGCTTCTGTGGGGAGGCGCAGCTTTTTCTAACCCGTTATTACCGCCAAGGACGAGCTCACAAAGTCATCCACTTCTGCTGTATTCGCTGACTCTGTATCTGCGTATTTCTTGGTGATCGTGTGCCTGTTTCTGGGTTTGTCACTTCAGGTCATTAAGAACACTTTAGATCCAGCGTGGAAACCGTTTACTGTGCCTCTCATTTCTCTCTGCAACGGGGATGTGGACAGAAACATCAAGGTCAGTACCGTAGTCACTGTACTGTAGAACTTTATCAGCTTCTTTTATCACTGGAAGATGTAATGATTTTGGATTAGGAAGGAAAGTTTTGTAATGAGGTCACAACAAAACCCTGAAGACATGAAGAAAAGTGACATTACAGGTTTCTCAGGGTACAGTTGTTCATTGCTCCAGGCTTCTGAACGAAACTGTAAAAAACATCATCACTTAGAAACATTCTTTCATCATTTGTGTCATTATATGCAATTCAGTTATCAAAATCAGTTGTACAGTACATATGTGTGTGTATATATGTGTGTTTGCTAAAAACACCCAAGACATGCAATGTATTGTATAATATATGTGAATATGAATATGTGGATAATATTGTTGTTGCCCTTTAACAGCGTAAAGGAGCTGTGATATTAGCACTGCCTGTATCTGTAGATTAGATTAGAAATAATATTTCTAATTACTAAACAGTCTGGCTCTAGAATAGCGTCTACACCAACTTTCTGTATATATTTGTCATTTTTTAAGAATAATGGACCTAGAGGCACCATATTAGTCTCCTATATATACTGTAGTTGCTACTGTAGGTAAACTCTACAGAGTCAATAACACCATTGAATGATTAATATTTATTTGGCCAGATATCAATAACCAACATTGGATATGATCTTGAAGAAAATCTGTCAGGATGTCTGGAACTTAATGTTTCTATATGTAGCCTACTGAGCTTTAAAGTTTTTCTGCTTTATGATGTAACCATGCGATAACTACCACAGTGATAAAGCATCTATTCATTTTGACCCGTATGGTTCAAATGAAGCTTCATTTTTCCGGCACTGGCCAAATTATTGACACAAATCCAGTGTCAGTATTGTGAGACTCTGTTAACCACAGGATGCAGGCAGACCATGTATTTGTTCTCCTTGACTCCTTCCTCTAAGGCGGCACGAGAAGCCCAGCAGCGGCCGCAGTGCGACAGAGTGGCTGTATCCCGTCACTGTAGCAGCCCAGGGTTCAGCAGATTTAAACAAAAAGTCGACTTTATAAGCCAGAGTGGCCATAATGTGATATGTTCTTCACAATCACAGGTCCTGTGTTATGACTATGATAATGACGGTGGCCATGACTTCATAGGAGAGTTTCAAACAACCGTTGCTAAGATGAGCGAAGCACAGAACTCGCTGGAGGTAAACGATTTGTTTAGTGTTATTTGTGTGTAATGTGACAAACTAACTCCTCCCCATGTCCACAAAGTAAACATTCATACAGTAGTTATGCATGTTAGCTGTATGAACCATTCAGGTTCCGCACTAGCAGCAGTTCAGGATGTTTTCTTGGCTGTAGTAAGAATCAAATTGAAGGATCATGATGTGTGGTTATAGACTTTTAATTTTTGTTCACCCCAAATTGGAGCAAATGCTGGATTACCTGAATGACAGCGGCAGTATGTTCACATCATGTTTTCACTTTTATGTAAGACTTTGTATTATGCAACAGACAGAGAAAGTTCATGAGAGGAAGCAGGAAGTAAATAGCAACTGTGACGAGCTCCTGACCTGGATATGAATCGTTAGAGTATATCATTCAGCGCTTCAGGTGCTGTAGGAGGGTTGGAGTTTTTGGACCACTAAAGCATTTCTTCTTCCAGTAAAATGGAAACAGTATGTAAAGAGCTTTAGAATCATACCCTGCTGTCAGCCAGGATACGATTTAATGGCTAATTTACAGTTCAAACGCATACAGTCACATCTATCAACAATGAAGCTGGAATAATCTCGCACAGATTTTCAATGTAGCATTTCTTCCACATAATGACAGCAGACATCCAGTTGGGCTTAAGGTTTGAGCTGCCAGTAAATACTATTTGAGATTTAGTCTTTTCACTTTAACATTTTTGTTCTGGTGAAATACAGGGATTCCAACATTGTTTATTCATTAGCAGCTGTGTGTGTGTGTGTGTGTGCGTGCGTTTGTGCGTGTGTGTGTCTGTGTGTGTCTTCTTTCTGTGTTCATTTGTGCCTGAGCACCCTCATGTCTTGTTCTCCCTCTGAGTCTCTTCATGTGTGGTAACGATGTGGTGATGGCGGTGGAGCAAGCCAAAAAGACAGAGGCAGGCTGGGAAAGGGAGGATGGCGGATGGCGGGAGAGACGGAGAGAGACAGGCTGTGTGAAAAGAAGCCTAAGAAAATGAAAGGTGCTTTTGAGATGTAAAACAGCCTTTAGCTGAGCCCGAGTAACACGACAAGGTATTTAGAGCTGCCTGTCACATGATTCCCTCCTGACTAAAGCAGTAAAGTCTGTGGTGTGTGTATTGTCTGACCAAATACATTTCTATTAAGCCAAAGGTTGTGTTCAGTGACAACTTGACATTCCACCTTCCATCCAAAAGGATGAGACGAATGAAAGCTGAAGACCGGGTTCATCCAAATCCCTTTGGGAACCTTTGGGATAAACACGACCTGGATGAATGAGAACCTTCACAGGCTGTGTTTCTCTCTTTCCAGGTGGAGTTTGAATGCATCAACCCTAAGAAACAGAAGAAGAAAAAGAATTATAAAAACTCTGGAATTATCATTGTCAAATTGTGCAAGGTGAGATGTCTAAACACTGCTTCCCGAAAATGTGCTGACCAGGTACAGTAAAGAGTGACTCAGCCCTCATAACAGTTCTAAGCATTTATTAGACTGAAGACCTGATTACGTTTTTTCACTTAATAAGAAATAAAAACACAAAATACATTTTCTACATAGTGTAAAGTAACTCAACACCTCTTATTCTGATGACCTCTGCTGTGTGGAAATGAATCACAGTAGAGCGCGTCCTGCTCTCTCACTCTCCCTTGGGGTCAGACAGGCAGTCAAAGCAGCTCCTTCCCTTCTTTGAACCAAAGAGGGAATCCATTGTGTGCTGCCGTCCTGCTGTTCCAAGCGTGTCACTCGTCACTAAATGTTTGCAGTTGGCCTGGGCAACCCTGGTTCCTCCTCTGATGATGAGGCTCCTGGTTGCCCAGACTTCCCCTAGATTGAGCCAAATGATAAGGGAGAGCCAGGCCAGTGTTGGCGAGCAACTCACAGTAGGGCAGTCAGAGGGCCCCTCTTTGGCAGGGAGCCCTACTGTAAGCGGCCCAGGCACACGAATGTGGCAACGGTCCCTGCGCCAGGTAGGGAACAGGACGGCCCTGTTCCTGGTCCATCCCGCCCTCCCACTGAAGGCCTCACTGAAGGTTCTGCTTCTCAGGGAGGACATTGAGTCCTTTCACTGTGTCCCTGACACTAGATATATATAATAACCACCACACGACCTTCCTTTATGTAAAGTTTCTAAAAATATTCTTATGCTAAATATTTGGTCATTGTCGTGCTTTCACGCAGCTGTGGGCTGTGTCTCCTCAAACATCTGTGTGGTTGTGTCATTTCATTTCAAGTGTTGTGAACATGGGGCTCATTCAAATCTGGATTCTTCTGACATTTGAGGATGACGTTTAGATCAGTATAGTTCAGAAACAGTCGACCCTCAAGCTGCACCTTTCTTCCTGTACCAGACATTAGTCTTATTATATTTGCGTGTTAAACTGCGTGGGCTGTCAGGCTGAGGCTGCCATGAGAGCCACACTCGCCCGAGTGATTCTTCTTCTTCTGCGTTAGGGTTGCGGGTATTTCTTCCTAAAACATTTTTAAATTTGTAAAACTTACAGTATACTGTAAACCTCACTCACACCTTATCGACTCATAATGATCCATCTCCACTGAGTGAAACATTGTGGTTTTGATCAGCTGACACACTTGTTCATAACGCTGAATAACTAATTAGTGCAGATGACTTGAGCCCCACAGAGGACACATTAAGCCGGAACACTAGGTTTTTAAACGCCCATTATCGCTGTGTGCGTGTGATGATAAGCCTCCATAATTGATTTTTTTCCTCCTTTGACACAAAATCATGACTAGTCCTTTGCTCAGATGTGCACAGACACAGGCTGTCTGCACTTTACATGCACACTACACATGCACAAAACTCTTAATACATGAATTATATTTGTTGGCTGCCAGCAGGGATTAGACTAATGACAGTAAAACGCTAAATATTCATTGTAATTGGAGAAGAAATTGTCTTCAAACAAAATAATATTTTGTGCTCCTGAAAAACACACAAGCTACTGCACTTTGAATATCTACTGAAAAAAAGCTGTTTTGTTTTTACCGTACTCTGTTTTCTACGGGTCTTATTTGCAGCTAGATTTAATCACATGCAGTTTTAACGAGGAAGCTGCTTTTCTCAGCACATCAATACTCTCCATGATCTCTGTTTTTGTTGTGGCTCCTGTGTTTCTAGA
Source organism: Macropodus opercularis (assembly GCA_030770545.1). Classification (NCBI taxonomy): domain Eukaryota; kingdom Metazoa; phylum Chordata; class Actinopteri; order Anabantiformes; family Osphronemidae; genus Macropodus; species Macropodus opercularis. Next base: position 2,410,800 of record CM061094.1, on the reverse strand, counting down.
TAACAAGGGACTATACGTTTTTGGATTACATACTGGGAGGATGTCAGCTCATGTTTACGGTGAGTATGATACTGGCATTACCATGTCAGGTGTGTCTTTCCACAATCTGTGCTTTCAATCTACCAGAAATATATTATGCTGTTTAGATTTTTTTGTCTGTTTTTGTCCTTTTCTTCATCATTGGGATTATGGCCATTTACATAAAATGGAAAAGATTAACAGGGAGAAGGCTCTGAGGGACAGAGAAGGCTGATAATTGTAAGATGAAGATAAAAAAAGATAGTGAAGAAAACGGGTGACATAAATGAAAGTGAACTGAAGAGGGCAGAGGTATTTTACAGAGAGAGGAGGAATAAAAGAATTGTCACAATCTATTTCTGTCTCTCCTTAGGAGAAACTCTTGCTTATGTATGTGTAGTGAGGTCATACTGTACCTTTACGCAGCATACAAACCCTGGAGCCACATGAATATCTTGTGGAGGAACACACCGTCGTTTTGCAATTATTGTTGTAAAGAGAGTCATAAAATTATTCATAAACAATAAATGTAAATAATAATAAAGCAGAATAAAGACTACAGAGGAAACCGCAATTACTAATAGACAACTGTTCTCGCACTACACTGCTTCTCTGTCTCCCTATTCAAATAGAAATCATTTCAGTGACACCTGATGTTCTGTCTTTGTCTCAGCAAAACAAAAAATCTCTACAGTTTCTAATATTTACACATTAGAATCCAGTGGATAAATCGAAAATTCTAGTCCCTTCAATGTTGAAGAAATATGTCTTTCAGAGTAATAGACACAGTGAACCATGGAAAAAATGAATGAGATTTTACTGTCGGGAGGCCTGACCAGCTATTAGGATCAAATGTGGCACTAAAGTGTCCATTGGAGTCTGCCTGGAGTCTCTGCTTCTATTTTCTGACTCCAGGTCTGGTTGAGTTGTTGTGTGGAGGTGAGCTGAGTGGTTGTGCAGGCATGCTGTCAGTGTCATAGGATGTGTTCTGCGTATTTCCTGGGGGCAGATAGCTGCTAGATCCTACTAGAATACACACACACACACACACACACACACACACACACAGCCTGGTATTTCCACCCTATTCTGCTGTTGGAGAGTTTACAGCAAAGAGCAAAGTTGTTGTTGCCATAGTGACAGTTTGTACTGATGACGATGTCTCCACCATAATGAATAAAAAGTGCATTAAAGTATGTGATATGTTGTATATTTCTCTGTGTAACTAGTATTTTGAATGCATTGTTGTTTAATTTGACATTTAGTCTACAGAATCTCAGTAAGACAAAATTAGCTTTCAAGTAATTTCATTTACAGTGCATTTATTTTAGATGTCGCTCAGTGTTTAATATGGGTAATGCAAACCAAACCAAAAGCAAAGCCAGTTGTTGTATCGCTTTAATTGTGCAGCTCAGTTTGAATAAGTAAGACATTAAATAGAATGTAACATTCTTGACATGCTGAGATGTAGTTCCCACTAATTTGTTTGATATCCCAGGGTATTATAAATAATGCATCTCGTTTAAGAGCATGCAATTCCACTTTGCTTGTTTAGTTGTACTGAGCAGTCTGAGTCTGAGCCATAATCATGAGCTTTGCTTTGCCTGAGCGCGATGAGCCATTAAGCGTCCAGGTTGCTCACTTGTATGACTGAAGTGAATGATCATGACTCTCCAGTAGTCGAGTGCCTCAGTGAAAGGTTCAACAGCTCTCGGTGCTGAGTGTGAATAATGCAAAAGTCCCAAAACATAATACATAATGTGTTGAAAATAAAGGTGTCAATATCAATATCAAGACTCGTAGGCGTTGACTGGCAAAAGTCCTTTTGTCACTCGGGACCCTGCTTGTTTGTAATGAGCAGAACTAATCTCACACACGCTCACACACAGCTAACACTGTCTGAACACAGTCGCTTCCTCTCTCCTGCTCTTGAACTCATTTGCATACACACGTGACCTCTCACGTACAATATTCTTGTCAAACTCTCTCCTGCGTTGACTCGCACACTGCGAGTAGCGTGCAAGTCGACGCGCAAGCCCCTCCACGCACAGACAGAACAGCATCTCCTTCACGGTGACATTTATCACACGCTCTTCGGCACTTTGAACGAGAGCCATGCTGTAGGTGTGTGCACACGCAGTATCTTCAAATACGCACCTTCACCGCTTACGCACTCTGACTGATTTAGACTCATTCCACGCAGACGCTCCATCGTCGATGACATCTTCCTATATGCACGATATTTTCTGAGCACAAACAGACAAAGAGAAGCGATAGAGCACAAAACACACCCCCACAGACACGCAGAGTAAGAGCTGTTCTGCGGTGCTCAGTCAGACTTAGTACGGCTCTAATCCTAATCTCCAGGAAGGGAAAGTCTCTCCTTGGGGCTGTGAGAGCTGGAGGAGAGAGCAGCTTCACTGTTGCACATTCCAGCACAAAGCGACGGCCTGCTACTGCTGATGTGCTGCTCGCTAAAGGCTCATTTCAACTGAATTACTCTATTATTCAAATCCTATGTTTGATATCATTCAGAGCTATAGCGTATAACTGGCTGTAAGGGATTTTGTTGAGCGGATCGCAGAGAGATATCGACGGTGGTAGAAGGTGGTAGAACGTCCTGCCTGAGGTGTGAGCAGGTCATAAAAAACATGAACTGTTAAACTTAATCAGCAGATTGTGAGGGATTCCATCTGGTGAAATTCACATTGTGTAGCCTTCAAATACCATGTTTTAAAACTGACATTATCATTTGATGGGATCGAGAGTGTACAAAATGCTGACCATGCTGATCTGCAAATCAAAAGCTGACGACCCCACAGGAGAAGCCTGGCAGTGGGCAGCAGCTTCTTGTTCGCAGAGACTCTTAACACAGTCGTCAGTCCAGCTCACCCTCCGTCCCTCTATGGTTGTCTGGCTACAAATAAGTCCTGGCGTGAGAATCGGCCACTGCTTGACAAGGCCCAGCTGAGAAAACTACTGACAACGTGAGCGGCAGCCTGTCAGTTACACGGCAGTGACTTGCGGGCAGCTGTATTATTTCCGTTCGTTTTAATTCTGCGCACACTTGTGTGCTACTAATTGCTAACAGCTCAGGCCGAGGAATACGTTCAGCGCACGTCCATGTCTTGTCCCGCTGCCGTCAAATTTGCAGCCATCAACATAATAACATCTGTCACCGGAGAGGGCACTGGAGGAGAAATGCTGTAATAGTTTGGAGATGATCTGGGGCCAGTGATTGTCAGTTTGGACATGCATATTTCCCATTTCAGATTAAGACACAGCTTGAATTATGTAAATTCTAATTCTAGAGCCACAATTCACTTTATTTTACGCTTTAACAGCGTATAGTGTGCTACTGTAAGTGATTCTCACTACGACACCATGTGCAAATGGATCTTACTTATTAACAACAGTAGTTCTGTCACTGTTGATTATTTGGAAACACTCGTTACAGTATGATGGCCTGCGGCAGTGAGCGGCTGGAGGAGACAAACATTACCTGCAGCCACTTCCTGCTGTCTGAACCCAGAGAGCTGAGACCCCGTTGGCTGGGTCATTAACGCAGCTCAGCCGTGTACGAGCAGAGGGTCCCGTTCTCATTCGGTGTGGTAAAATACTCCCTACGACAGCCTGTGAGGGAAGAGAGTCTGGGATGTGAAGAGGGGCTTGGAGGTCTACTGGGCTCAGCGTCAGTGATGTGCATTGGTCAGATCATTTTGGTCCAACGCTTGACAGTTCAAGCTAATTAGTAAATAGTTTTACCTTTGGGGCTAATGAAGACATTAAATTACATTTAATTCATTGTATCTAAATGTAATAAATTATTAAAACAAGGGCTTTCTTTAATAGGTCACCTTTAATTGCACCTTGCACTAAATTGTCTACTTAGTAGAAATAAATACGTTAAAGAGTTTGATTTGGTCTCTCTGTCACTTGTTTTGAAGCAGTGGTCCTGTTTGGCACATATGTCTTTCCAGTTTTTTCCTCAGGCCACATTCCTACACATGTACACAGATCACAGCAGCATCCTAATTCTGTCACCCTGCATCTCTCCGTCCGTCAGTCCCGCTGCTTTGGACTCTGTTTTCTCTCTTCTCATCCTCCACCTTATTTGCTCAATTTAGCCTCCTGGACTCAAATCTACCACCGTGGCTCTCTCTCTCTCCCCCCGTTCCTCCGTTGTTCTTTCCCTCGGCCGTTGATGAGCCAGAACGCTGTTGTTTGTAGCTCTCCAAACACAAAGAGTAAGAGGGACATTGTTTAGACTATCTTTGCGCTGATAGGAGGAAGGCGGAGTTTCTAGGTCGGGTTCTTGTCAGCTCAGAATCCACTATTCAGCGCCCGAGGAAAAGCTTGTCACTCTTAATCTCATATTGTGTTGGGCTGTGTGAATTTGAGTGTGTGTGGTACTTTGTGTCTGTTTGCGTTGATGTTATGTATGTCATCGCCGAATCACCCTGAGGTCATTTGTGTTAAAAATAGACCTCTTTGTCATTTCACGGCCATTCTTTGTTTTAACACATGTGGCTTCACTGCAGTTTTTTCTAATCCACCTTTATATAAAAATCATGTAAGTCCTAGAAAATCTGTGTTTGTGAAATGTAGTATAGTACAGTTAGTCCTTCTAATTGTATTTTGAGTTGTCTGGTAGCAACCGGTACATAACTGGGCTCCTAAAATGTCTCTGGTTCCTGTACCTATTTTTCTTTTCTCCTCCTTTATTGCAGGGTTCAAACTATTAACTGATAACATTGAAATTGAGTTGAATTAAAATGATCACCGTGGCTCCAGCTTTCACCTGTAAGAGGAGAACCTGTCACTGTCTTTCCATAGGTCGGTATAGACTTCACGGCGTCCAATGGAAACCCTCGTGAGCCGTCCTCCCTCCATTACATTAACCCTCTGGGCAGCAACGAGTATCTTGCTGCAATTTTGGCTGTGGGCCAGATAATACAGGACTATGATACGTGAGTATTTGACACAGCCCTCTGGTTGTTGGTAGATCTAACATTACTCACTGTTTACGGAGCTACTACCACATACTGTACATGTACTTTAAGCGTCATGTCTTCAGTGTGAAAGTTCCTGTTGAATTCAAATTTGAGGAGTTTTGCAACGTTAACAGTACCAGAGCAACGGTTTCCTCGCGTTTCCATGCGCTTCACGGTGGGCCTCTGCAGAAAGAATTAAAGTGATTACACTATGATCCATCTCAATGCCTCCATCTTCCACCCAGGGACCACTGTACAGAGCTATGGCTGGGCTTCGCTGGTGCTCCCTCCAAGGAATCACCTATTTTTGATATTTTATTTGTGCCATATGAAAGTAGACTTTGTGGCACTGAGAACATACTGACATTACCAATAATGGGATTCTTCTCTCCCTCAACAGCTACTTTTATGGCAAGCAAATAGCTGAAGGCAAGATGTAGCGTAGTGGCCCATGGATTATCTGCATTCCCTCTTCTTCTCTTAGTGAGAAGCCATTTTACAGTATTGCTCCATTTTTCCACCAGCTCTGTGCTTTTTTTCTGTAAATGTCTCTGAGTTTGTGAAAAAGGTTAAAAGGATTTCCAGAAAAACCAAAATGCCTAACTAATACTCCAATCTGTTGTCATGGTTTCCTGCTCAGCGACAAAATGTTTCCTGCTCTGGGATTCGGCGCCCAGCTTCCACCCGACTGGAAGGTACGGGTTGTGTGTCTGTTGTTGTTGTTGAGTCTCCCTGTTGCCATATGCAAACTTACAGTGGCAGGATTGTCTGTGTACATACATTATACACACACAACCACAGATAAAGCTGTATTAAACATGCAAATTCACATGATTACGCAACTGTCAACCCATCTGTGTTGCCATGGTGCTGTGCTGATGAAAAGGACAAAGGAGAGAGAGCAGTACACAGAGAGGAGAGAGGGTGGGAGGGTGAACGTGGAGAAGAAACCATCACTGATCTCAGCAGTACTATAGTGTGTACATGAATACAATATAGAAGTTTACTGTCTTTGTCTCTCGTCTGTTCAGGTGTCTCATGAATTTGCCATCAACTTCAACCCCACCAACCCCTTTTGCTCAGGTGAGTGCAGCACACTGTCACATATACCCCTGCTCCGTAGGGTATGTAGTATTAATAACACTAATAGTATTTCTAGTGAATGAGAGGTGTGCGTCCTCCCTGACATATGCATGAACCCCTCCATGACCAGATCGTCTGCTGCTTAGCGCCTCACGCATGCAGCCATTTTATGGCCAAGCCCAGACCAGGTTACTGGTGTCAGCACCAAACTGTTTGGTTTCCAAGTCAAACATGACCTTCATGCTTCTCGTGACTAAGTTAACTTAATGGGTAGAGTAACTTCAGGACGTTAATGAATATTTTTTCTTGTGATTCAAGCTTTTGCACTTTGTTCATTAACAGGATCGTTGTCAGATTGTTACTTACCTTCTGAATTAAGAAGGATGATTTTTGTTTTTGTTGCACATGGCTGAAAAATGTTTGTTCCCATCACCTTTTTTTTGTTTTCCCACTTAGGCTTGTGTTTTTCTGATATTCCTCTTCACTCCTCTGTCAGAAAGCTGTCTGTGGCCTGTTAATGATGGCATGATTTCTTTCTATTTATCCAGTCACATCACTATGCTTTGTAACAATTAGGTTGGAAGTCTTGCGAAAGTTGCTTTTTCTTGTGACACCTTGTTAATGAGACACCTTATTAAAGGCCACACGTTGGGACTGAACCTGCTGATCATAATTTGCACTGACAAGGGGCCGGGTTGCTTTCTAAGTACTGATTTCAGGTTGCGTTTCAGACCTCCCGTTCTTCATGCGTTAGACTTTTTGTTCTTGTCATGTAGCCTGAGGGCGTCCAGGTTTGACCTTCAGCTGTGTCCCTTGCACACAGATCCCTCCGGATTCTCTGAATCTTTTGATGTGGCTACATACTGTAGATAGTGGAGTCATCAAAGTGCATTTTCAGTTTAGATTTGTAGCCTTTTTCAACATCTGTTCATATTCTATTATGAATAAAACATGGGTTGAGACTTGCACATTTTAGACATTGTCCCAACTTGGTCGATGTATTTACATTTTGTAAATGTTGAAAAGTTGGAGGCTGCTGTCTTGAAAACATTAAAAGTGACAGTGTGATCCTCACTGTTACATCACCTGTCACTGTAAATACTCTTGATTGGGGAAATTGCTGCTGTTTATTTTTCCCAATCTCTCAGAACGGATGGAAGTACACTCATAACCAGTTAGCTCTGTTCTTCACAGTGGCTTGAAGGTTGCTGTCAGTGCTGTGCGATGGCTCAAAAGTCACACACACAATGTTACTGGATTCCCTTAATACTGTTTGAAAGTTGATCAAGCTCCTTTTATTAATGGACCCTTTAATATAGTGAATGCAGATCTGCTAATGTGCTCTACGTTTTGTGTGTCGGATGCACAGTTGTTTTTGCAAAACTGTGCAAATCACAAGTGAGACCCACAATAAAAGCAGAATATATCCTTGGTTCTGTGTTAAAATGTGTTTGAAATAAAATAACGCTTGTCAAGTTCAAAATGTATTTATTACTTCCTGTTAAAAGAACCTAAATCTAAACTGCTCAATAAGATAAAGGCACACGGTTGTCTTGTTTCTTATATGTGGCTCATCTTTGTTCCTTTTACTGAAGCTCTTCTTTTCTCTCTAGGTGTGGAGGGTATCGCACAGGCCTACTCTGCCTGTCTTCCTCACATCCGTTTCTATGGTCCAACGAACTTTGCTCCAATCATCAACCACGTAGCGCGTTTCGCTTCCCAGGCCCTTCAGCAGGACAAAGCAGCGGTACGTGACAACACTGACCCACAGCATTTATCTGCCTTTGTTGCGTCAGGACGAGACCCAGCAACTCTGGTGTCTCCCCGAGCAAAGGATCAGTTGCTTGTTTAGTGCGTCTCATTCAGCCATTCGCTCGCACAAGCACACACTCATTCACACACCGGGGGCAACTTGGGGTTCTATACAGTTACACTATAGTTGGTTTTTTTGCTTCTTTTTCATTTACATCCTTAAGATGTTTGCCAGATTTCAGGTCTTCCTACTTTTCTTTCCCTCCAATTTAGCCAGTAAGTGCAGGACTCACTCACTCACTCACCCACAGTCGCTCCTCATCACACACACACACACACTCTTTGGATCATGCTGTCTCCTCTGACCAGCTGTTTCGACTTAGACACACATACAGTATATGCCCACCGTGACATCCAGCCTCTGCCAGGTTGTGCTGCTGCCCACAGTGATCCCTCTCCAGCCGTCCCTCTGTCTCGCTCTGAACCTGACCGTGAAGCCTTCCTGCCTTCAGACACCAGCATAGGTTTTAGGATTTGAATTTTGCTCACTGGACTGATAGTGAAGCTATGGTTAGGATGTGTGTAGTGTTATCAGAGTCGTCCTGGCATTATGCTTAGTTCGTTGTGTTCCTGTTGTTGGAGCGTTCAGGGAGAACTTCATTGGACAGTTTTTTGTTGTTGTTGTGAGGCTTTGCTTAGCTCTGCATCTAGTCCATATGCTTTAGACTGATTCACTATGTTCATAACACTCAGTACTGGACTGTTCAAACCCTGACCTTGATGCCAATTTCTTTACGCTAATCTATTTTTTTCTAGTTTTTTTACTGGGTCCACATCCTCACGCTGCCTTTCGAGGGGTCAAAACGGGTTGGATCAAACAGCCTTCATGGGTCTTACATCCAAGCAATGAACACATGTGGGTCTATGATGAACAAGTTCATCCAACCGTTCATGTAGATGAAGCGTGTTGTGATTTATCGTCTGTCTAGGTTTTATCCAACCCTTGTGTGGTTTTTAAGCTTTGAGCGCATCCTATTTTCATTTTGACCCCTTGAGGGCTGCACAAGGATGAACCACAGGAAACTCACTTAATTATACAACCTCATAACTTGAGACATGGAAAAAAATAATCAATTTAAACAAACATACTGTACCACTAAATAAATGCATTTGCGGACCAGTAGCAGTGCAGCAGTCAGTGGTGATTTCCTGTCAGGGCAGATTGTTCTCATAATCTAACTACTGTATTCAGCAGCTCCATGGAGTGTGAAGTGTGTGCATCTGTTGGCTCAGACTGCTGGCATCCTGACCACAGCGGCAGGACGGAGGGCGATAGACTGGAGTGACTTCTGTCGTCTCGGTGCAGCTGAGACACCGACCAGGCGTTTCACACATTAGTGGGTTCACCAGCGTAATACAGAAGCACCTTCAGCTTCTGTGGATGCTGTGGGAAGTCAGCTTTGACCTGATGGCGGTTGAACATTAGCGTGTGAACATCGGTTGTGTTAACAAAGTATTCTCCTCCTCACAGAGCTGCTCTTAGGCTTATTTGTAGATGTCATGCTACGCAGAGACATGGACGCATCAGTAATAACCATTATTTCTGCACCCTTAGATGGTTGTTCCCATGTTACGAGCCAGAAATCATTTGTACGTAGCTTTGGCTAATCTCAGCTAAGCTTACAGGAAGAAGCTGTGTGTGCAAATTGCAGATTACTGTATTTGAAACCAGTATATATGAGACAATAGCACATGAAATCCAAATAATTGTATTAAGCAAATAATGTGTTTCATTGTTTTATCCGTACATTGTTTATCCATTTCAGTGGATAAATTATGGTTATATACATATACTACTGCATGTGCAAAATGTGCCCTCTCATATGTGAGCAAGGTGAAACGGTCTTACTGAAGTGAATGGAAGCGTCATTGTGTTTTAATACAGTGCGTCTGCTGTTCTGAGTGTAGCTTTGAGATTCCTTCCTCTGGCTGATGTGAAAAGATAATCCCTTCACTGTTCCAATTCCTGAGACAGCTTTTTCTGCAAAGGAATTTTCTTTAATACTCTCTTTGAGTGTCTAATCATAGCCCTGTTCTGGCAGCTCCTGGAGCACACATCATATCATCAGCCTGGCGGAAGACACACAAGTGCTGGTTCCTCTACACCTGTCTGTCACAGGTTTCCAAACTGTTTCCTTTCGCTTTCGGAAGAGCTTCCGTTTGTTTAACTCTTTTACCTTCCTGACGTCCCACCTGAGCGATTTCCTTGGCTGCTTAGAAACCATTGAAATCATAGCTGAATGTGTAATCACTGCTGCTCTTGCATCTGAAGCCGTCACCTTGTGGTGCCAGGCACGAGAGAAGCCCTTGCCTTTGAGCCGTAATGTTGCTTACAGTGAGTTTAGCCCACGGGTGCAGCAGCAGGATCCCGTTAAGCCTGGAAGGATCCCGTAATAAACACACGGCTGTGCAGCTGAGGAAAACACTGTGCGCTGCTGTTTTGCATGTTTGTGACTGGGTGATGGGCTAATAACTAAGGCTTGGGATTCAGTTCCCCTGAAGTCAGATGTCAAAAATACAGATGTGTGACACTCACAAACTTTTAACAACTAGGACATACCCAGTGGTACATCCACTGCTTTAATCTGGTGAGAGTGTAGTAGCAGGATACCATTATGTTCCCACCATGCTTTTTGTCCCTAATTGTACCCTGTCACCCTGTGCAGAACAAATACACCAGCAAAACACACAAAGGACTGCACTCATCTGTGTGCTGTGTGCCAGAGCCCTTTTGTTTCTCTAAGGAAATGATTGCAAAGCCTTTTCTTGTTTCATATTACAGTGAGTTCAAAGAAGCATGGAACATAGGAAGGAGTAACAGATAATGAGATGTGACAGCCACAGCCGAAATGTGTGCGGACCACATACTGGGTTAGCAGTGTGTGTGTGTGTGTGTGTGTGTGTGTGGGCAGGTGGGTACGGTGCAGGCTGCTGCTCTGTCTCTGAGTTCCTGTTTCTCAGATAATGAGAGAACCTGTGTCTGCAGACAGTGCGACTGTATATCAACACACTCCTGCTACCAATGTACACACACACACACTGCACAGGCTTCAGGCCAGTGCAGTGTGTGTGTGTGTGTGTGTCCCAGTGTGTGAGCGACCCTGTCTGTCTGTGTGATAATGATTCTCTAATGAGCGCTGCTGTTAGCACATTAAAGAAACAGGCTTCAGAGCCCTCCCTGCGTGTGTGTGTGGAGAACATGGAAGGAATTTCTTATTCGGAATTCACACCGTGTGCGACTTCACCTTGTTTCTATGTGCTGGGATGTTGAACAGATGAATGTTCTTTGTGTGGTCACACACAGTACAGTCTTACATCAAACCACGACCACTAAGCAAGTTCAACAACATCTGGCTTCGCTGATAACAGTCATTTACCTAAATGGATCTCAGCGGGTCCGCACGGTGGAATTGTTTATTACACGTTGCAGTTCTACTACTATCGGGTCTGTATGGGCTGATGACAATGCTCCTCAAATGAAAGCGTTTCAATTAGACTCTGGCACTGTACTAGTGAGTTAGTGCTGCCAGTGTCTGGGTGGAAACATTCCTTTGCATTGTAGTAAATAATCATCCTTCTCTAAAATAATAGACTCACACTCACTGGCTGTCAAATAAACAACAGGATAAAGTTGTGGACAGGCAAAAGTCATGAGCTGAATACAAACATGTTTCAAAGGCTTTAACATCACCTTGAAGCACAGTCTGCTATAAGTGGAAGGTTGGCGGAACACAGACCCTCCTGGATCAGGGCAGGGCTCTGGACTGGATGAAAGAGCCAGAAGGAAACTGGCCAGAGAGGCCAGAGCAGCTCACAAGCAGCTGCAGGAATTTATGACGATTATGAAGATTGGTCTTTGTTCATCTGGCAAAAATATACTAATATACTGATGTGGCTTATGTGGAGGGTTGCCAGGGAAAAGCTGCTCCTCAAGTAAGGCTGCGAGCCGTCATGACTGTCTTTTGCTTTTGATGCCAAATTACCGTCAGATGAGACTAAATTTGAATTATTGGTCTCAACAGCAAAAGCTACAGTGTGTGTGGTTTAAATCCAGCTGACTACCCAAATAACACCATTACTACATTAAAGCATGGAGGTGTTTCTATAGTTATGCAAAGTTCAGTTCAACTTTATTTATATAGCACCAACTCACAACATCAGTTATCTCAAGGCACAAGACCTGACACCACTAAACCCAACAAATCCCACATGGAGCAGCTTTGAATTGGAGCCAATCAATAAATTGTAAATTTTAATAGCAACAGTGGCAAAAACTCCCTCTATAGAGGAAGAAACCTCCAGCAGACCCAGGATCAGTGTGGGAGAACATCTGCCTTGACTGGTTGGGGTGAAGGGATAGAGAAGAGAGAAAAGAACACAACCACAACAAAACAAGCAGCAACAGACACAGGCAGGATGGTTGGACCAGCAGCTGAACACTGGAGACACACGACTCTGAGTCTGACGATACCTGGAGATGAGAATAGAGAGAAAGACAGAAAGAGAGAAACACAACTAGGAGAGAACAGAGACAAAGTTAGTCACATGTGGACATGGAGGCATGTTAGTGGATGGAATAGATAGAAAACCAGAGGAGCTCAGTGAATGAAGGAGGTTCCAGCATCTAAGCCTGTAGCAGCTGAACTAAGAGATGGATCAGAGAAACCAGAACCATCTGGAACCATCAGCTTTGTCAGAAAGGAAGGTTTCAGCCTAGTTTAAAGCAGAGAGGGCGTCTGCTGCTAGAACCTGAACTGGAAGCTGGTTCCACATAGAGGAGCTTGGAGCTAAAGGCTCTGCCTCCCGTTCTACAGGTAGAAACTCTAGGAACCACCAGTAGACCAGCTCTGAGAAGCAAGGTTCTGTTGGAGCAGAAGGAGCCATGAGGCCTAAGACAAGATGGAGCTTTATTATGAAGAGCAGGACAGAGAAGCTAATGTAGGAGAAATGTGACGTCTCTTCCTGAGTCCAGTCAGACTCTGGCTGCAGCATCTGAATTAACTGAAGGCTTTTTACAGAGTCATTGGTTCAAACTATGAGCAGGGAGACACAGTCGTCCAGCCTGGAGGAACTAATGCAGGGATTCATGTTTCAGCATCACTCTGTGACAGGATGCTCCTCATTTTAGCAACATTCCTCAGGTGGAAGTAGGAGGTTTAGAGATGCTATAATGTAGGATGTAAAGGAGAGAACTGGGTCAAAGATGACACCAAGGTTCCTACAGTAGAATCTGAAGCTAACGTTATGTCATCCAGAGAAACCATCTGATACAATAATGAGTCTCTGTGGTTTTTAGTACCAACCTAACCTTTTATCCGAATTTAGGGAGTTATGGGACATCCAGGATTTCATGTTTTTTAAACAAGTTTGAAGTTTGATCATTTGGTGGAACCCTGTGGAACAACTAAGCTAATTCTTGTGTGGATGGAAGATTGATTATGAACATGAACAAATTGGAATCTGTTCAACAGATAAGACTTAAACCATCCCAGTGCTTTGCCTTTAATCCAACGCTATGTTCCAGTCTCTGTAATACAATGTTGTCATCTATCAAATGCTGCACTAAGATCTAACAGGACAAGGACAGAAACTAGACCATTGTCTGAAGCTGTGAGAAGATCATTAGTGACTCTAATCAGAGCTGGTTCTGTCTGTGATGGATCTGAATCCTGACTGGAAATATTCATCCAGGTTATTTCTACGCAGGTGGTCACATAGTTGTTTAGCTACAGTTTTTCCAAGAACTTTAGAAATAAAGGGCAGATGTTGGCTTCTAGTTTGCCAGTTCTCTAGGGTCGACTGCAGGTTTTTTCAATAAAGGTTTGACCACAGCAACGTTAAAGCCTGTGGTACGTAGCCTGTTAGCAGAGACTGGTTGATTTGATTTAATATAGACGTCCACCTCTACCTGAGCTTCTAGGAATATGATGGTTGATGTAACTTGTTGGAGTCGACTCATTCAGACGAACGTAATCATCCTGCTGCGGCCAAGTTTCGGTGAGACTAAATAAATCGTGATGTGATGGTCACTGATCAAGTCATTTATTAAGAGGAATCGGATATTTAATAGAGCACATTTATTTCTTTTATTGTTACCATGTTCTGTCTTGATGTTTATTAGATTCCTGTGAATCACTCCTCTTTTATTTATTTGTGATTTATATCATTTAGGTGGTCGGGGAGCAGACACAGTCTCGATGGGAGTGTTACAGCTACGAGGTGGTGGTGGCTGTAGAGAATCAGCAGAGAGGCTGTAAGACTGCGACTCTGCGTCCTGGCTCCACTCTGGGTCATGGTTTAGGGAGTCTAATAAACTTGGCCATGTTACTAGAGAGCAGAGACTCCATCCAAGGTGGGATGGACGCCGTCTCTTCTAATCAGCCCAGGTTTTCCCCAAAAACTGCTCCAAGTGTCCATGAAGCCCACATGGTTTGCTGGACACCACCTACAGCCAGCGGTGAAGCGACGACAGGCGGCTAAACGTTTTGGTTCAATTGTATATATTGATGTAGCTCTGGGGAGTATGTACACAAATGATAAGTCAGTTCAGGTTATTCATATGGTGCCAATTCACAACAAAGTCATCTCAAGGCACTTTACCAAGTCATTTGTAAAGTTTTATGATGTCAGAGGGGAGCAGTGACATAGGCCCTTACCTGGCTCTGTTAGCAGACCATTGACAGACACTGGACTCTAAAGCGCCATTTGAACCCGTGGGGACACATTCTGTAAAGGTTGGAATGTGGGACCTTTAAGCTGCATTGAAATAGAATGATTTGAAGGGTGCAGCCTACTAAAGGTCATCATCTAATCAAAATCAACTTTAACGGAAGACCGGGCAAATAATGCAGCTGGTAGAGACGTATCCCGACAGACTAAAGGCTTGTAATTGTGCTGTAGTTTCTTCGTCTGACGTCTTTGACTTGGATGTTATAAGTTGATGTTGTTGCCTTGTCGGTTGGTTTCACAAGCTCATGATTTCATCCAGGTAACGAGCCCTTTGACCATCAGCTTTTTTAGACAGCTAAACCTAAAGATAGCTCATTCATCTCAGTTAGGAGCAGAAGCCCCAGGTGATGGGCATCGGATTGTTTGCCTCTGTTTGTTGTCACCGCTGTTGCATTCACTGGAATCTGATTTGTGCCCTCATTAGGTTAATGCTCTCTCGCGTGTGAAAGATTTTGTCTGTGCAAACTCGTGTAATAAAACACGGGCGACAAAAGATTTGTCTCTGCGTTAAACACACGTCTTCCTGTTGCGTTTGTGTCAAGTATCAACACGCACTGATGACAGCATCCCTCTCCCTCATGCCTATTATTTTTAGCCATCATTCACTGACTTCACTTCATCTATGGATGCTTGGAAGTTTTCTCTCTGTCATTTTATTCCAGGAACAGATGGCGCACGCCGTCATATGAACTGAGCTCCATTTGCTTTAATGCAAAGCAGCTTTCATTCTCATTTCTTTTTTCCCTTGTGCCATCCCATCCAACTTTCTCTATCTCCAGTCTCTCAAAACTCTCTAAACTTTCCGTTATTGCTTTTTTTCTAATCTCTTCTTCTCCAGCTTCACCTTTATTAACAGCATAATGATCTTATCTTTTATAAGTGGCTTTATAGCCTCTGATGTTCTTGTCTCTTTTCTCCTTCTCGTCATCGTCTTTCACTCCATCGCTTCCCTTCCACCCTTTCTCTGTCCTGTAGCAGTACTTCACTCTCCTCATTATAACAGACGGCGTAATCAGCGACATGGATGAGACGCGTCATGCCATCGTCCAGGCGTCTAAGCTCCCCATGTCCATAATCATCATTGGTGTGGGCAACGCAGACTTCGCTGCCATGGAGTTCCTAGACGGAGACGCCAGCGTACTGAGGTCCAACACAGGGGAGGAGGCCGTGAGGGACATCGTGCAGTTTGTCCCTTTCAGGGATTTCCGTAACGTAAGTATTTGCATCAGAAGATATGTTCTGCCTTGGTTCACATTACAAAAACACAGCTTTGTCTTAATCTTGGTCTTAGTCTTTGCATTGGGTACAGACACCACGGTTACTGGTGTCGTTCTCTCGGTAGGTTAGAGAGAAAGACACAGAGCACGCACACAACTGAGCTGTTGTTCCGGCTCAACGAGCGTCGAAGCCACTACCTGTTGTCTCCACGGCAGAGCGTGTTCACCAGACTAGTTTCATTTAGCTCAGCGGAGCAACAGGTGCAGTCAAACAGCTTCATGCACTATTTTTCTGGGGGTGGAGGAAGCTGTTTCACTAATTGGATCATACCTTAAATGATTCCACAGGTTTGTAGGAACAGTGCAGTAAATGAATGAGCCGAGAGAGCGTGACTCACACACGTTTCCGTCTCAATCGGCAGCTAATGTTTTTTCTAATCTGTGTTGGAGACGTCCATTAATGACGTAATGTCACACTGTTAACAAATGGAAGCCTGTCGCTACTCAAATCCCAGCGACTCACACAGACACGCACAAGGTCCGTCGATGAGAGTAGTTAGCGCTGTGGTTATCTCAGCCTCAGCACAGACTGGGCTTTGTGCTATGTCCGCTATGTTCATACTTATATGAGTGTTCAGAGATGATAATTAGTCTGTACACGCGCGTGTGTGTGTGTGTGTGTGTGTGTGTGTGTGTGTGGGCTGGTGGTGGGTGAGCTGACTTCCTCTGTAGTGGGAGGAACAGACAGTGTTTGCTGGCTTGGCTCCAACTTGTTGGTGGGAGGGTGAGAGACGGTAACAGACAGAGAGGACGGTGGAGGAAGAGGGAGAGAATGGAAACATGTTAATGAGTGATCTGAAATGATGAGCTGTGTTGGCAGCAGGACGTTTACTATAAATTACCATCCTGCTAGTGTTGTGACTGTGTACTGTAGGTTTCAGCTCGGTCCGCTGCACCTGCCAACACACTCACCAGTGTTCGAGAGTTGCTTAATGTGGACACGGATACAAAACTGTATGTGAGACAAATAACCCGTCCTGCTGCAGATGGCATTTTTAATCTGTCTTGTGAAGTTGATCTCTGTTCCTCTCCGTCTCTCAGGCGCCCAAGGAGACTCTGGCCAAGTCTGTCCTGGCTGAGCTGCCTCAGCAAGTGACACAGTACTTTAAACAACGGAACCTACCGCCCACAAACCCGGCTCCAAAGTGAGACGCCCCAAACCCGAGAGCCCACACGCTTGTACAGTAGTGAACAAAACCTCTCTTCTCGTCAACAAAAACAAACAACGAAAGTGTATAAATCAGCTGTGAACAAAAAATAAAATAAAACCCAGCATTGATGACAACCCTGCCAATACTGTATGTTTGCAAAGTGTTTACTGGTGAAACAACGCTTGGTCAGTATCCAGTGTGTCCATCAGAAGTGATGTTCTGATTTATGATCATTGCTTGAAGTTTACAGCAATGGCAGGTGTCTGAAAATGGTTAATATGCAGGCAAAAAGAGAAAAGTCTTGATCTGTCATGATGTAGTTTCTTTGCTTTTTGCATGTGTGTGTCTTGTGATTTATGCCATGTGATACCTACAACTTTTTGGTGTAAAGTCCCCTCCAAGCTGAAATATAGCAGTGGTTAAATCCTCTCACTTTGTTGTATGGATCCATTTCAGGAAGCAGATCAGATGTTTGCTTTTGTGCTCACGCACAGACCGAGCCTGAAGAGATCTCTGGAGCATCCCGTGGTTGAGGCGTGGGGGGAGCTTTTCCTTTGGAGGTTTGGTCACAGGTTTTCCAGGTGTGGTGGGTTTCAAAGCTCCAGCGTGCTCAGCTTATTCATAAGTGGCATGATGAGAAAGGGATGAGACCACAGTGGCAGCTGTAGCACCAACACAGGATGAACATGGACACTGTGTGGACTTGGTACGGAAGCATTTGTACAGCTTTTGCTTTCATTACGGCTTTGGTTTGTCCAGCATGTTGCCAAAATACACTTTTTGTTTACAATGGCGGTAATCACAAATGCATGATTTTTTAAATGATCTTATTTTGTACATAAATCATCGAGATTTAAGTTGAACACAAAACAAGAAGGTTGTTACTTCAGTTTACAGTTTCTGTAAAAAGCCAATGTTTCTGATGTACTTTTTATGCAGTGCTGAATTGTGTAATGACTAATATATGTATTACTGTGCATCTTTGTACTAAATATGTTGCTATTGGTTTTATAAAACTGTTTGTGTCCACACTCAGGTTAATAAACTGAAGGAAATGTCACACGGTCTCATGAGACTCTCCAGGATTAGAACCTACTTCCCTCCCTGTTCTTTAAAAACGTTGCTCATGTGTCGTCTGTTTTATAGGAACAGATATAATCAGTCTGTGCAACTCGGCTGACTGTGTTCTGTCCGTTTGCTTAGGAGATGATGAGTTACAGTACATCCGGCTGCTAACAGAGTTTAGTTTACACAAAATGTGTCAGGGAAGCGGCAGCGGGAGGTTCTCTTATACAGTAACTGTGGTTTGGTGCTGCTCAAACCAACTTAACAGACTTTGTGATGAACTGCAATATTTAAAGAAATGCTGTTGCTGGGGAATCAAGAAATTATTTTCACTCAGATGCTTTTGTTTGACGTGAGGATGAGCTCAAATCCTTTGTGTCGGTTTTGTTGTCACAGCAACGCCAGTGGAGCAGAACTGCGTCTGTTGGGTGAACTAAGAAGCCAAAAGCAGCCTGGTCAACGATCTGTCCTCCGACAAACTGAAATACTTGCCTCAGTATCACGGCGCCACTCTCCTCCAAACACTGAACTCATTAGGCTGCAGCGATAGACTGTACATTGTGATATCATCTCACTTCGACTGCCCTGTTCGCTTGCTCCAGTCACTAACTGAGCTCAGCTCCAGATGCAAATATTCCACTGCCAAGATGTTAATGAGGACTGAATACTCATCCCAGAATCCAATTATCCAAATTAGTTTAGATCTAGTCCAATTTCACACATTAATTCTATGGACCGCGTTGGTCTGGCACCAAGCTGCATTTCAGATCTTTGAAGCCCTACAGTAGACTTGGCAGGACCATCCAGAGTGAGGAAAGGAACGGCATTAAAAAAATACACTGGTCAGAATTAACTACTGTATGTTCCACCAGCAGTGAGAATTCCTTTACTGTGTCTCATCTGTCACCATTCCCAACAATTTCACACATCAAAGCATATTTATAAGCAGAAAGGCAGCACTACTTTGTTAAATGTGTGACTTCCATCAGTGTCAGTTACACTTAATAACAGTCAGACACTTTCAGACGTTTGGCAACATCTGACAAACGTGTGAATGGCAAAAAGAAAGTTTATTTATGAGATCAGTCCTCATTTGCTTGTGGCTCAATGCTGCTAGTTTCATAACATAAAAAAATATAATATAACCATATCTATCTGTCACGGTCAGTTTGTACATGGACATAAACCACTGAGCTAATATTAATGAGTCTTTGACATGTACATTCACTGATTTTCAGTTTGCGTCTTGACATTTATATTAATAAACTGGTTATTAAATTCACTGACTACTGAAAAGTACATTGAATATCTTGTTACAATGGGACGTGACAGAGGGGAAGATAAATTAACGGTGTTCTTGAGGCGGACATTGCTACGTGATGTTATGCTACATGGTGCTTCCCAGTCTGCGAGTGAAGAGTAAAACGTGTGGTTCGACTCCGAGCTACTGTAAAAAAACTGTATTATTGACCATGATCAACATGTGTCGTGTTGCGCTTGCATTAATGTTGTGTTTTGATGATTGGTGTATATCTGAAACAAATCCACAGTAAACACAAAGCAAAGCTATTTATTACTCTGACTGTGTAATGTTTCAACATCTGAGAAAGCAGCAAACAGTCCAGCATCTTACCAGCATGATGTGCCGTTGAAACAAACTACACATGAAAACACACATCACACAAATAAAACAAATTTTCAAACGTTGCATTCAACCCGAAGAGAGAAAAACCCTTGTCCTGCCCGTCTCTCTCTCCCTCCTCCGCTGCTGAAAGCTAAAAGGTGTTTGTCATGTGACACAGTCTAAGTCAGTCTCTTCCTTGCTCCACAGCTGTCAATCACTGTTCTTTCAGCCTCTACACAGCTTGCAGTCGCTGTGGCTTGGGTTGGGACAGGGGTGTAGGGGGGGCAGGATGTCATCAGGGGAGGCAGGGCGGGATTGATGGCTCGGCTTAAACTGCATGAAATGTGATTGAGGGAAGGAAAGGTGGAGGTGTCATGTTTAGGTGCCACAAAAGCAAAAACAAAATGAAACTAAACTCAATAATACACAGATTGACTTTAGAATAAAATGGGTTCAATTTCATTTCAGCTGAACTTCGTTGGGTGACAAAGGGCAACAGTTCAACTTACAGCTGTGAACACACCAGGAATCTTACGAGGTGTGCTGTCAGCGTCTGAGTAACGTGACGTAAATACACAAGTGTGTGAGGTTGCTAATTTATGACTGTCATGTGGATAAGTGTGTGTGTGTTTCTATCTGTAGGTCCTGCTGTGCCGAGGGTACGGCAACATGATTGCGTCCACGCTACCTTCGCTGTCTGAGCTGCTGTCAGAGTTGCTGCTGCTGGAATACACCCAGAGTCCTGGTAAAACGCCGACGCACACGGCCGCTGACGGCAGGTGTAACACGCCCTGACCGGAGCTCAGGGGAGCCGAGGAGGTCTTGGTTGTCGGGCTGGGGACTGTCTGCTGCTCTTCAGCTCCCCCTGATCCTCCTCCTCCTCCTGCTCCTGCCTCCTGTTCTGAACAGAACAACACACTGTCATGAACTGAACATGCACATGAGAACAGAACCATATCTCAGTAGTAATAGTAAGTAAGTAAATCAAATATTTTACATTTCCCAGCATAATGAGAAACGTGTCAATTTAAAAAATTCTAAACTAACTTCATTCTCACCCAAAGAAGACAAACTTACTAGAGTGGAAGTTGGTCACTTTTTCCAATTATGATAAAACACAGAATAGACTTTATTTAACAGGGTTTTTCTGGAGATGTCAAAGAGGTGCACAACTCTATTCCTGCCCACTTCAAGCGTCCATCCAGCCTCACGCCCACCTGTGTGACTGTCTCCATTTCCTGTTGTTGCTGATGTTGTGATGTCCACCTTCTGTTTCTTATTGTTTTCTGATGACTGTGATGAACTGAGTGAGAGAATCAAAAGATTTCGCAAATTTGAAGCTGCTATGAGTGAATGAGTTAGTTTAGCGTGAATGTTTCTAGTATCACACATACTGTTCCACATCCCAAGCCCAACAATAATAATCAGCAGACTTTGCAGCTCCACAGTGTTTTAGCATCTAATATTTGGTGAAACTAAATTAGATCTAAAAAGTAAAATGAATATTTAGTTTACATTTATCAGATGACACAAACCAAAATCACCAAATGTTTTTTCAGTGTCTGTGAGTTTTTCAATATTCACTAGTTATTGTCAGTGTAATGCCTTGTGTATGCAACAGAGTGAGAAAACAATAAAGCCAGTTAAGGGATTAGTATGTGTTAGTACCTGCGTCTCTTCACAGCTCCAGCAAGTAAATGGGCCTGAGACAGGTGGCTGGTCTTCTGCTCTGGCCCGGACTGTTTGGGTGCCATCTTTTTCTCAGGCTCTCTGCGGTTCTCAGAGGATGTTTGTTTCGCTAGAGCGCTGTGGCAGTGCAGAGTTAAGGCGACTAAACCATAATGGAGCCTTGGATTGAGAAAACAGACTGAGGCTCAAAAATCAGGCGAGAACACATGACCCACTCGGCAGCAGTCCACTCAAGTAACATCCTGTCCTCGCTAGAGAGGGAGCCATTAGATCTCCCATCAGGCTACAGGAAGAAGTGACACAGTTCTGAGAGGCTAAGAAAAGCATTAAGGCACAAAGGCAGAGAGAGGCGACACAGATAACGCCCAAGGACACGTGAAATAGGATTGGGTTACAGAGACATAGGACATGAAGAATCTACAAAGCCAAAGCCAAGGAGTGCATGCGACATGCAGACCCGAGTCTTCACTGCATTAACCATGGTCTGCACCTGTGTGCCAGCATGTACGTACTGTTCACAACATCAAATGCCTGCTTTGAATCGTAACCGTAGCTACCAGATTATGAGTTTCCACGACAACGCATTCTCTTGTTCATGTGCAGACAAATTTGTCAGCAAAGATACAGACAGCACGAGAGAACCAGTAGGAAAAAATAACTGTCAGAGGTTCACATGCAAGAAACTCAAACGTTGCACTTACAGCCTGAAGTTGTTGTTTGTTAATTAGTTCACCTGTAAAAACAAATTACTGGTAAAACTATTTCTGATTACAAGGCATCCAACTGTAATGTGAAATGGAAAAGATAAAGGCTGGGAGTAGACTCAGGATGTTCCCGTTGTTCTTTCATGGGTTCAATTATGTTGTGACACAGCGTAGCTACATCAGCCTTGACACAAAATGGGACACAATCTGGTTCTGAAGCTCTAACATAGGAGAGTCACTAGCAAACCAAAGAAAAGCAAAAAACACAGAATTTCACGTATTAAGCTACGAGTTTAAATTCTCTGTCCTTTAAATAAGGCCGAAAGAGAAAAACTATATTATATATAGACAGCTTGACTTATGCAGAGTAATCAATATCCTCATCTGTAGAATGAGTGTATGTAGAAGTTGTGTGTATAATTTATGCATGACACAGGCCCAGCAGGAGCTTAACTGCGATAGAGACGTGTCTGCCTCCACCAGCTCGCATAAAGCCCGTTTTCATCCATGAACCAACAGACAACAATATTAGCAGCGCGTGTCCATGAACAGCCAAAAAGCGTGTAGTGGTACAGAGTGACCTGGAAACAGCTGAGATCAGGGGGACACAGCAACATACAGAGGTAACAGACGTGGAGAAAACAACAGCTACTCCATCACAATCAACACACTGGATACTTAATTTCACACTGTGCTGCAACTAGTGCTCCCAGACCCCTAGAAGTACAACAATATCATTATCTATAAATATCTAACTCATGGTGGAACAACTGATGCACGCAGTGCAATCATGATGTATGACGTCAGTCAACCTCAATCAATGGGATTTAGTAACTACATAGCTCTTCATGCTACTACAAATACACAACACGATGCATGAGTGAAGAAGGAACTACATTTCTACAAAACTATTTAAAGTGAGGTTGGTCTGAAGCACAGAGGCCTGCAAAACAACAGTCTCACCACCTGGTGGAACAACTACTGACCAGCATGTGTTGACAGTGTTTCTGTGTGTGTTGGGTGATACAGTCAAAGGATTGCAGGGTGATACATACTAAAATCAACCTCTAGCTAAACCGTGTTTGCTCTCTCTAAACAGGGACGCAGAGTGATACGGGCTAATTAAATGTTATACATAAGCCAACGCGATGAAGGATATTCTGTATTCCAACAGTTCCTGCTTCTCCTCATCCCTGCGCTGCTTCTCCACCAGGCTCTGTTGCCGGGAGACCTCGTCCAGGAAACTGGTCTCATCTTCATCCAATCCCCTCACCATGTTCCCTGTCACCATGGGAACAAACATGTTCATTTTTCAGAAAGAAAAACCATAACAGTCTGCTTTAAATCCACACAGACAAGAGACATTCATAAAAAAAATCCTTCCTTTGGAATAGATATGACTAAAATCCATAAATTCTTGGAACATAAAAAAAAAACAGAAATGGCTTTCAATGGTTAATCCTCCAACTGTTAGTAAAATATGAAAAGAGCTACGTATTATCAGTGCTAGTGATGAAATTTGAAGAGATACTGTTTACTGATTACAATTTTTACGAGTAAGTCATTAAAATGCATTTACTTGATCATGTCTCATATGTCCAGATTTACTGGTGGATTTTCTGAATGCAAATCATATTTTCTAATACATAATATCTAATATTAAAGTAATGGTGACAATAACAATTAAGTGGATTAAATAGAGTATCACCAATGTTTTGTATTATATTATCTTAATATCTTATTTTTATGTAAAATGTGGGCAGAGTAGTCAACCGTTCGTAGGGTCAGGACTTTGATCCCCGGTCACACAACACATTTCACAGCTGGTTGTGCACATCAAGGGGAAGTGATGGAGAGGCCCTCTAATCATGGCAAAATAATGTATTGATTTGTAGTTTGATCAATAAAGAAAGAGCAGAAGCTGCACATGTTAAAAGGGATACTGGGATGGTCTAATATGCATTACCATGATACTGATGGTGCCCATCAGTATCATGATAATAAATCCACATTATACTCACTGCCCTTTCCAACATATTATTTGTATTTGTAAAGCACAAAAAGAAGCTGATGGCAAACACTTAACCAAGTTTAACACATAGACCCACTAAATTTAAACTGCTCCTCATATTCCTCCTGTTTTTTGTCCTTCTGTTCCTGTAGTCGCTCAAAGAGGGAACGTGGGTCGTACTCCTCCTCTGGGGCCTCTGAAGAGTGGACACAACAACATTTGATGAGTATGTGGACTCTTTACATTCAGGTGTATTGTTTTTAGGTCTGCGCATGTTTCTTACCCTCTGGATCATCAGGTTTTCTGACCTTCTCCCATTCTTCCTGTCTTTTTTTCCTCCTCTCATCAAGCTCTGTCTCCGACACAAATTTCCTGCTGAGGTGGACGTCAGCTGCCCCTCCCCCTGCCATTATGCCTAACCAACACACAAACACCTGCCTCTGAGTCTTCCAAAATTATTACTATTTCTTTTACTCAAGACAGAACACAATTGATTTCTGCTTGACTCACACAGATGAGAAGGTCAAGAAGTGTGTGGCAACAATTTTCAATACTAGGTCTCCACTAAAAACTAATGGATCCAATTGATTTATTGTTTTTCTGTGTAGTCCTGTAAAGAAAAAAGCTGTTTGAACCTTTTAAAGGGACATGAGGTGAGTTCTGTCTATGTAAAACTATGCTTGGTGATCTTGGTTTTTAATGAAAGAAGGTTAGTTTTGTCTCAGGTAAATCTACAAAACTGCATTATTGCCTTTATGTTACTATTTAACAGAGATAAATCCATCTCAAACTAAAAACATCACCTTTGGCCAGTCACCGTGCTGATACACTGGATAAATATAATCACTTAACATGTCATATTAAGTTGGCGATGACAGGCTTTCACATCTATCTGTGGTGAAAATTCAAAAATTCTACGTATTAAATTATTTCCCTAGTGAGATTCAACAGTTTAAACTACCATTTGTCGTTGTGTTACAGCAGACATGAGCGTGATTCTGCTTAAAAACAGTGAGATTACTAAAAAGACAAGACTTTGTGAGGTAGTTTTAATGGGTGACTTAGTGCTAGTTCAAGTCTACCTACGGTGTTACAGCGCCCCCTTGAGCTCATCTATTATAATCACAATTAATAAATAGAGGTTGTTTCAATTTAACCAACTTCTCCACAACGGCCAGAAAAGCATGCACATAACTTATAACCTTAACGACCACGTTAGATGCGATGTCTTCTCTGTGACTCAAAGCTTTTTCTCTGCACTGGTCGTGCAGTCGATTCTAAAGAAGACAACGACAAGTGTGTTGCCTTTCAAGCCACACAACGCTACCGAAAAACGACACAAAACAAGTCAGCAAAACAACGAGTCTGGACTTAAACGGGACATAAATTCGCTTTCTATCGCCGTAGTTTATGTGATCAAACATTAAAAATGTGGACACGCAGCTGCCTGGAGTTCTGCTACCACCGGCTAGCGTTAGCTACATTAGCATTTTAGCAAGCTGTTGTCACCGCTGTCACTAACACAACACAGTGACATGTTGCAAAATAATTTTATTTTGCCATGCACGACAAGGCACGTGAGTGCGTGGTTCATCCTGGGACGTTTTCGTATCAAGCCGAGTAATTTCTGTGTGATTTAAACTTACCCAACCCTGGCTAGCAGATGTGATCTTGATGCCTCTGATCAGTGACGCTTTGTGTCACTGTGAACATTGCTCGTCGAGAATTGCGACTAGTGCCTAGTTCCGCTTTGCTCTTCTGAGCCGTGTGCACAAGAAACGCTTACATTATTATTATTATTATTATTATTATTATTATTATTATTATTATCTTGAATATTCCCCTTTATCCGTCAGTGTAAAGGGGAAGAAGAACTAGAGTGGCTGGCTTTCAGTTAAACTGAGTTTATCTAGGTAGCACCTGTAAACATAGTGCATCCCCCAAGGATGTGTGCTGAGCCTCTACTCTTCCCACAACTAGACACCGACACACATCTCCAACCTCTGTATTAAGTTTGTGGATGACATGACAGTGGTGGGTCTCATTAGAAATGGCGATGAGACGCTCTAAGAGCGAGGTGAGCCATGTGGTGCAAAGATAACAACCTCTCTGAACGTGAAGAAGGCGAAGGGGGTTGTTGTGGATTTCAGGAGAAGCCATGATCAGCATGCTCTACCGTTGTAGAGGGGGTGAGCAGCACAAAGTTTCTGGGGGTGCACATCTCTGAAGAGCTGTCCTGGACCAACAACACTGCAGCATTCCCACCCACCCGTCTTAGCATTCTGTAGTCTGTTACCCTCAGGAAGGAGACTGAGGAGCCTCCAGACCTGAACCAGCTTCATCCACCAGGCTGTGAGGAAGCTGAACTCTCTCTGAACATGCACACTCCACTACCCACTCACCCCTACACATACACATGTAGTGGTTAGAAATGTCCCAACTCAGAAGAACTCAGCCGAGGCAGCATTAGGTTTCAGCCAATCAATTGTAGATTTATTCTCAGTGCTGAGATGAAAGAATGCAATTTCCCCCTCACGGGATTTTTTAAATCCCGTAACGATCTGACCTAGACTATACTACGTTAAAGTACAACTATACACCTGTCCCCTGAAACCAACATTCTAAATTAATAGCTACGCTAATGATCAGAACATAAAGACTAAGACTGAACTAAGCACACAAGGTCCTGCATTCAGAAGAGGTGATTCTCTGCACACTGCCAACAACAAATGTTCACATAGACATAGTTCACTACAGATGTCCCAGGCAGCCACACGCGTCGATCAAGGAGGCCCAATCCCAGATGAGCGTCTCTCCCACTTCCAGGGGCGACGGCCTCCATTCATCCACGGGTGCAACTCCCAGTTTTAAGCTCTGCAGTGAACCTGAGTATGAGGAAAAAACGAACAAACATAAGGCAAATCACAGGAATTGACCATTTCTTGAAATGTATGTTGCTAACTCTAAAATATTATGATCCTCTGACTTCTGTCAATTAATCAATCAATCAATCATCCATCAATCGTCAGTGTATTTTAAAGTGTAACCTTAGTTGCAGGAATCAAATCATTATTCAAATATTCAGATAGTTCAGATAATCATATTACAACTTAATTAAAACTTATAGAGCAAAGAAATAGATCATTAGATAAAATCCCTTACACAACTGTGTGAAGTGGAGAAGTCAGAGGCTAACTGTAATGCGTATATATGAGTATGTGTATGTTTGTGAAATAGAAAAACATGGTAGATAGCTGGCAGCCGCCTGGCTCTGCTCCGGCCTCATTCTTCCCCCTCGTCTGCTTGGTCCTGTCCCTCGTCATCGACATAGATCCAGTCGGGCACAGGATACAGGTAGTAGTCCATCTCGTCGTTCTCCCTGTCCTGATTCTGCTCTAATCCCTGTGTCAGCACGGCCATCTGCAAGTTCTGCTTCCTCACTGCTCTCAGGGCCACAGACCTCATCAGAGGAATGCAACAACACAGGATGAATCCCATGATCACTACGCCCACAGACACTGTTATCACCAATCTGATTAGTCCCAGCTTCCAGCCACTAACAGCGTTCTCCAACCAACTTATCCAGCCCACATTTGCATCCCTGCCAGCGTTCTCCTTCACCTCCATCTTAAGGGCTTTCAGTTTCCTCATCGCCTCAGTAAACGCTCCATCCGGGGCAGTGTGACCTGGAATGTAGGTGCAGCAGTATTCACCTATGAGAGCACACACACCTCCTTTTTCAGCCAAAATCCAATCAGTAGCTTGACGATTCTGCCATAGCACTAGTGGCGCTCACCTGCTCTCCCAACGCACCTAGAGCTACATCAGTGTAATTAATGAAACGCTGTTGATTGTAATAGATGTAATTGATCCACTCAGTATTCTTATTAGTTGTCTGCGATCACACTGTGCTGTGTGCAACATGAAAAACTTATCTGGCTTAGCCTTGGTGCAGATGTAACAATCAGTCTTGTCATTCATCCGGCTTGCAAACTGGACCCACTGGTACCAGCTGTTCTGCTGGAGCGTTTCCAGACTGGTCTCTTCGTCCTCATAATCCTCTACCTCAGTTATCACTCCTTTCATTCCGGCAGAATGAGATGTCCACACCTGGACCTCTGTTCCCTTTTCTCCTATAGCTCTCCTCCCTCTCTTGGTTGTGGTCTTACTCTTGCTGGGTCCTTCGTCTCTGGACGGCCCTGGTTCGGGGATAGTCAACTGGAATACTATTAGCACAATCAATGCGAGGACCAGACTTAGTGAGAGGATCAGGGTCACCCCTTTCCTCCCCCTCTGGGCATTCTCCAGAAACCTCATTCTTCTCCTTCTTGGCCACTGCCAACTCTGGTTCCCCCTCTGGGGCTTTCACACAATGATTTAGATGATACCACGTGGGTGAACCTTCAACCTGTACGGCTCTGGCGGTAGCTTTAACCACCTCGTACGGACCCTCTCGCCGAGGGTGGTCCCACTTTTCTCCTGAACACTTTAACATACACCAGATCCCCTGGCTTCACGAATGGCTCTGGATCTTCTCGAGCTTCTTTTTCCTGCAAGGAGACAACACGGGAGGAAATACTCCTATGTATGTTAGTCATTTGTTTGATGTATAAACTGAGGTCATTTGTCAACATGTCAACAGATGGACCCTTCACTGCTCTGTACACTGGCGCTGGCATCGGTCGACCAAGCAAAGCTTCATGCGGTGTTAGTTTCAGCGTTCTGTGAGCACTTGATCGACAAGCCATGAGCGCCAGAGGCAAAGTGTCTATCCAGTTTAACCCTGTGCTTCGGCAGATTTTCAGCAGTTTGTTTTTCAAAATACCGTTGCACCTCTCAACATCAGACTGTGACGTCGGGCAGTACACACTGCCAAACCTCTGTTTCACTCCCAGTTTTTGTAAGACACATTTCACTGTTTTGTCAACAAACTCTTTACCATTATCTGAGCTGATCTTCAGAGGGATCCCAAAGCGCGGAATCACCTCTCGACACAAAAATTTCGCCACCGTCTCAGCGGTTTTGTGTTTAGAAGGTGTCGCCTCGACCCACCGGCTGAAGCGATCAATGATCACCAGCAGATATCGCTTGCCCTGCACCGGACGCACCATGTCCACAAAGTCCATTGTCAAATGCATGAATGGCCCCTCAGGGATTGGAAGGTGTCCAGCAGGCGGCACCATTCCACGCCGAATGTTACACTGGAGACAAGTTTCACACCGACTTATCACATCATCCACATGTTGTTGTAACTTTGGAGCCCAAAAATTCCATTCTCTGATTCTCCTAATCACTTCCCCCCTCGACTCATGGCTTAGCCCATGAGCCTCGTTTATCAGCAAGGACAACAATCCAGTCGGAGCCACAAACAGCCCCTCGTGGTTCCTCCATAGCCCGTCACTGTCTTTCACTGCTCCTCTCTGCATCCAGAGCTGGCGTTCAGCTTCTGAAACCTCCTCCTGTAACAAAGACAAATCCTTAGAGGTGATCTGATTCTCGAGTTCGGTGGCATAAGCAGCCAGAATAGCTCTCGTGCCTGCTGCAGCAGCCCTTTTTGCAGCGCTGTCTGCAGCTGCATTGCCCCGCGTGACCATTGAGGCATCTTTCTTGTGTGCAGCACACTTAATGATGGCCAGAGCTGTTGGTTTCATCATAGCCATCAACAACTTCCTAATCTGCTCACCGTGCACCACGGGAGAGCCATCAGCTTTTCTAAAGCCTCGCCCTTTCCATGCAGCCCCAAACAGATGACAGACCCCATGTGCAAAAGCTGAATCCGTATACACATTGGCTCGCTTGCCTTCGGCTAGTTCACACGCACTGGTCAAAGCCTTCAGCTCTGCCAGCTGAGCCGAGCAGGGTTGAGAGCACTCCTGGGCACACAACACCTCCATGTTACCATTCCTCTCCTGAACCACGGCAAAACCTGCTTTGAGGGCATCCCCCTCTCGGTAGCAGGAACCATCCACAAACAAAGTCACCTCTGCATGCTCAAGAGGAACTGCACTCAAATCAGACCTCAGCTTGGAGTAACGTTCAGCCTCCGCCACACACTCATGTGGTTCCCCTTCACCAGGCAGTGGAATGGAATCGGCTGGATTCTTCACTTTACAGACGCGCACGGTCACATCCGGATACTCAAGCAATCTGTGATAGTCGCTGAGGCGTTGTGCTGTCAATACAAACTTGCCTCTCTCAATCAAATTCACCAACTTGTGATGAGACACAATCTCTATGGGATAGCCCATTGTTATCGCTGACGCTTTTTCATACATCAAATGTGCTGCAGCCAAATGACGATAACAAGTTGGAAGACCCAGTTCAACTGGTGTTAAAGCCACAGAGTAGTACGCAATAGGCTGAGCATGCGTTCCCACACCTGTTCTCTGGGTCAGAGCCCCGCAGGCGTGATCTTGTCGACAGGAAACATACAGCAGAAATGTCTTCTCATAGTCTGGGAGAGCAAGTGCAGGAGCCTGCTGCAACAACACTTTGATGGCTTCAAATGCCATGTGACCCTCTGAGGTCCACACAAGTTTCTCCCTTAAATTGTCAGTCCCTTCTGCTTTTACCATATTTCTTAGAGGCTGCACAATTCTTGAATACCCCTCTATCCACTCTGCACTGTACCCTGTCAGCCCTAAAAAGGTCAACATTTCCCTGACTGTGGTTGGTTTGGGGGCCTTGGACACGGCTTCCAATTGAGATGGAGACACAGCGCGCGTCCCCTCTGTAATCAATCTGCCCAAATACTCCACTCGATCTTTGCAGTACTGCAGCTTTTTCAGCGATGCTTTATGGCCTCTTTCAGCCAACAGTGTCAACAAGGTGATGGAGTCTTTATGACATGTTTCCAAATCTGGTGCACAGAGGATTAAATCGTCAACATACTGGACAACAGTACTTGTAATCTTACCCGCCAAATCCTCCATATCCTCTTTCAAGATTTTGTTGAACAAGTGAGGACTGTGCTTGAATCCCATCGGCATTCGTGTGTACGTGTAGGACTGACCCCTGTACGTGAATGCGAAAAGATGTCGACTGTTTTCACTCAATGGTACACTGAAAAATGCAGAACACAAGTCAACCACTGTAAACCACTTTGCATCAGGTGGAACGTTCGACAAGAGAGTGTGCGGATTTGGAACCTCCGCTGGAAAATCTTCTACAACCTCATTTAAAGCTCTAAGATCATGCACCAATCGATACTTACTCTTATCAGCCTTTTTGATTGGCAAAATCGGGGTATTGCTGCATGGATTTGGCTCTTCCACCAGCACTCCTGCTTCCAATAAGCTCTGTATTGTTGGCTGAATCCCAGCCTCTGCTTCCAGTTTCAGGGGGTATTGTGGTTTCCAGGGAGGCCTACATCCTGGTTTAAGCTGAACTTCCACCGGTTGTGCGGACTGAATGAAACCTACATCAGTATCATGTTTGGACCATAGTTTATCTGGTACTCTTCCTACCATCTCTTTCTCCAGATCAGAATGCTGGCAGCAGAGTGCTGCCCGGCGTGGGAGGCGTACAGCCTGTGGGGTAGCCCATCCCTCAGCTGAAATGTCTATTTTAAGAAAAGATTCATCCTCACTCAACCAAATGTATTTGTTTTCTGTTGGCACAAATTTAGCTTCCTGGGACTGAACAAGCATAGGACCTAAATGTTTGGGTTCAAAGTCTGGGTTAACTAACAAGGTCACATGCGGAATGCTGTTTTTGATGTCAAATTCCTGATCTAAATATGTCCCTCTCTCTATGACCATGGCGGCCCCCTGTTTTCCCAAAACAATAGAAGAAGATTGTAGCTGAACCTTTCCTGGCTGTCTTCCTAACCAAACATCTGGCTGAGCGTCAGACTCATTTTCAAAATACTGGAGAGTACAGTGAGGAGGACAAGCAGGCTGCGATGCTTCTGACATAATGGCTTTGATAAAGTCCATCCACATATCAGCAGAGTCCATGAATGTTTCGTTTAAGTCCCCAAGCCAATAAACCATCTCCTCCTCTTTTCTCACAGTCATTTGGGAATGTGCAGTGTCCACAATCACTCCATCTGGGGTGCACAAAATGGCACAGCCCAGTTTGCACAATGCGTCTCGTCCCAGTAGGTTTATAGGTGTCTGATCCGATATCAGTATTGGCAGCTCCACAGTTTTTCCCTGGAACTGCAAAGGAACAGGGTTCGAGATGGGAATCAGTTGCTTTGTCCCTGAGAATCCAACGATCCGCACAAATTGTCCAGATCTTGGGAGGTGGTCAGCATCTGTGTGACTCACACAGGTGTACGTTGCACCTGAGTCCGCCATCATGTTTAGAGGTTTACCAGCTACAAGTACTGGCACCATAGGTTCTTCATCAGGGTTAGAAGATGATGTTAATGGATAACATTACTAGTTATCCATTGCCTGTCCAGTTGGATCAAGTCCGAAGTCCTGCATCCACCTGAAACACTGGTTCCTTATATGTCCTTCTCTCCCACAGTGGTGGCATCGCACTCGTCTCCCAAATCTCCCCGCAGCTCCTCTGCCTCTGCCAGTGGAAAATCCCCCTCTCATGCGTGGAGGGCCTCCCTGCCACCCTCCTGGGTGAGCGTATATCACCTGGGGTGTATCCGCAGTTGTCGGTGTAATTGGAACTGTAAAGGGAGCTGGAACTGTGATGGGAGCTGGAACCGTGATGGGAGCTGGAACCGTGATGGGAGCTGGAACTGTGATGGGAGCTGGAACTGTGATGGGAGCAGGAACCGTGATGGGAGCGGGAGGGAAGCAGGCAGCCTCTGCCACAACTGCCTGCATTTTCTTTTTTCCCTCTGTCAGCTGCTGGTGAGCCAGCTTTCTCACTACCTCCTCATCGGCCCGCTTCTGACGAAGCACTGCCGCACGCTCCTTACTGACAGCATCCACAACGTGGTCTGTGAATTGCTCAAATGGCATGTTATACAGTCCAACAGCATCACTTAACTTGTTCTGGGCTGTTAAGGGCAGACCATCAATTATCCGTTTCCGGAGAGCCTGCCCATGGAAAATGTCCTGCTCAGGTTTTGCACCTGTTTGTCTTATCCACTCTTTTTGAGTGAGGTGTACATAGGCTTGTGGGCTCTCATCATCTTTTATGGGCACAATCACGATGCTGTCAGGTTGGATTCTAGTGGGATAACGTAATCTCAGGGCTGTCCACAGTGTGTTGCGGTGTCTGTTGAAAAGCTCGCCATCATGGGCCTGGGTCCCCACATACACACCTAACTGCGCTGCTCGGAAAACCTCCTCCATCTCTTGCTTGCCCAGGATTTTTCCCAGGATTGCTTTGATATCCCCCACAGCTAGGATAGTTGCAATTGTCTCCTCCTCAAAGACAGTAATCCATTTGCTAGCGCCATCTTGCAAACAGGACAGCCTTCGTACCTAAGTCCATTGTAGGCCACGGCACATACCGGAGGTTAGCCCCTTTTGCCAGCAGGGGGTACTCTGAGGCCTCCTCAGCTACCACTGATGTCAGTGGCGGCCCAGTGGAACTAAGGGTGATAATTCCATCCATTTTCCCCCGCTCCTCCAGCACCTCGCTCCCGATGTCAAACGCAGGTGCAAGCTCCTTTCTGGCTGCAGCCCTGTTCTCCCTCTTTTTCAAGATTGGCTGAGGGAATTTAGGCTTTGCCCCACCATGTCCGTCCCGGGGTGTAGAGACTCTGTCAGGGTCTGGCAGTTTAGAGTATTCCACTCCCACTAGGGATTTCTCGGCACTCTCCTCAGACCCATTGGAACCAGCCTCTCTCACATCACACCTCTGCATCTCCAACCCACTGCATCTCCTTCCATTCTCAGCCTCTTGCAACATCCTCACTACGTTATCATGTAATCCACTGACACGCCTAGGATTCCTATCTGACACCTTAAGTGCCTTCAAGAATGTCTCAGGTAAATCTGCCACCTCGTCTATCTCTTCTTCCTCTGACCTGCTTGCTTTCTCCAGCTCTGCCATTGGATAAAGACATTTTTCTTTCCCTGACTTAATCATGTAGTCCCCTAGAATTTTAAGTTCTCTGACAGGCATCTGTGTTACCTGAGGATGGAGCTCCCCCACATTCTTCGCCCCCACTTTATCCTTCTCCTCTAGCTGTTTCCTCACATACTGTACAGTTCTTTCCCTCAACATTTTGCCATGTTCTGTAAACAAGTGCAGCACTGCAGTCTCACGCTCACGCTTTGTAGATTTGTCTTTAATTCGGTAATTTTTTATTAAAACTTCCATCTCAACACACTGTCTCAGGTCAAACGTTCCCTCCAATGGCCAGGGCGAAGCTGATTTCCCTGTGCGTTTATCCCATTTTTCCGAGTACCGCAGAATTTCGCCTTTCAGGAGTGGATTCTTTTTTCCTAGCACCTCGATGGGAGACATGTTCTTGTTTGCAGATTCCATTATGTGTGATGTATCTACGTGGATATGTCTCTTATGTATGCAACTGAATTGATGTGTCGGTAGTGCACACTACCGGACTAAGGTATATTATCCAAATTCAAATGACTGCGGAGTATTTAATTTGGAAACCACTCAGCCTCAAAACTATCTAAATTTAAGTACCTCAGCGGTTTTTGTGACAAATTTAAGAGCTTCTCTGTTTCAATCACGTGAAAATTGCTGTCCCTACTATACACACAGATAAGAGTCACAGCGGAGCTCTGAGTTCTCCTCCAAGGTCACCTGCAGCCTCAGTTTGTGAACCTCCGGGGAGGGGGCTGTCTTCTTGTGTAGTACCCTTGACTACCAGGTGAAGCGCAGTCTCGAACTCACAGCCAATCACGAACCTTATTGTCATAGATCCCCCCTCTCCAACAAGGGGCGCGGTCTCAACTTTCACTGAACAATGAAGAAGTCTCAAAGACAGCTACGATCACCGGAAGACACACACTCTCAACATAAGTCTATTATGATCAAAATCAAGAACACCTCCCACTGCAGTTCTCCCGACTGAGCGGAGTCCTTTGTCCACGTCTCACTGATAAAAGCAAGAAAACGCAAACACAAAACAATTCACTTCTCCTTTTAACCGCATACACACATGCCCTTCGGTCTATTTTTATCCTTACACACACTCACAATTGCCAGAAGACAGAGAGACAGAAGAGCCAGACTCTTCTCCTGTGAAATTATCAACCACACAGTCTCAGCTCAGACCTCAGCATATAAACCACAGCACAGAACCCTCTGTGCAGAAAAACACACAATCACAACAACTTCTAAACACAAATCATTGCATAACAAACCTCAGCACACGCATATACCAAGCTTCCATCAATTACACCGCATACATGAATATTCAACACATTTCAGTCCAGACTCGTTTATCTACAGAAAAGCTTTTCACCGGGATTTAACTAAACTCTCAGGCCTCACTCTCCATGGTGAAAACTACACCTGGGTTGATCTGGCCCAGGCTGATGTAATTTCCCTACGTTACCAAAAAACAAACAAACTCACAGCGTACCAGTACAATTATTCGTCTCTAATTGATCGCACATCAAAATTTCTGGAGCCAAAACCCACTGTGAGCGCACAAACGGACTGCTGCCTCTGCAAAACTCCTGTGCTAATTTCTCAACCTTAAACAAAATAATCTGCCGTTTCCAATCCGTGTTGAGGAGGCGCTCGTTCCAAACCATGCAGAGCCCGAGCAAGTCAGTCCTTTGTACTTATACAGCGTCTTAAACAATAATTTTCTCTAATCCCAGACTCAAACGCCCACAATTTTCCCAGAGCCAAACTGCGTCCGTTACAATATTCAACTTTTAGATGTCAATAGGCTGTATCATTTTTATAATCATAGAAGAAACACACATGAAACACATGAAGCTGGTTAGTTATTCACAGCAATGTTAGTACAAGTGACCCGATATCTTGCCTTTACATCCACCACAACATACAGGGTTTCCCCCACAACAAAATTCTTTTCTCAAGGCCGCCAAATTAGAATTTAACTGTTTAGGCAAATTATATGACTTTGTCAGTCAGTCTTACCAACATTCTCCACCTGATCCCAGACACAGAGTACGTCAACTTAAAGCAAAACGCAATTTTTTTTACCTGTGGCCACACGTGACGTCGTCTGCGTCCAGGCACCAGCCGGATGAATGTTGTCCTCAATTTTCCATCAGCCTCCAGGTATCAGTGTTCTTCTTAATTTGGCTTCCTTGTTTCCCAAGT
The DNA here is from genome assembly GCA_030770545.1 of Macropodus opercularis. Lineage (NCBI taxonomy): Eukaryota > Metazoa > Chordata > Actinopteri > Anabantiformes > Osphronemidae > Macropodus > Macropodus opercularis. The sequence goes on along the minus strand of CM061094.1, from coordinate 2,374,451 downwards.
TCGTGACGCCATCTTTGTAGTGGTTAGAAATGTCCCAACTCAGAAAAACTCAGCCGAGGCAGCTTTAGGTTTCAGCCAATCAATTGTAGATTTATTCTCAGTGCTGAGATGAAAGAATGCAAAGGCAGATATGCGGAGTCACCTTCTTCCTGCAGGAAGGATGCTTGCTAGCGCGCGGGGAGCCCCAGGCCTGACCACAGAAATACCAGTTGTCTCTACGGCAGGCAAAGAACTCTCCTCCCGAGATTCCTCGGGAGCATGTTTTAATCCCTCTGTTTGCGTCAGCCCAAATGCAAACAGTTGTGATTACAGCCACTTGTTTTGACTCCATTGCTTTGGTTACCAGGTCAGAATGTTTTGCCCAAATTGTTCTGCTCTACCGGTCAGATATCCTCGGAGCCACCGAAGGCCAGCAAGCGTCCTGTACAATCATATTCCCTGGAAATGAACAAAGCCTAAACAATATCTATTCTACTCTAACTGTATCCTAAACCCACTAACATATACTAATGTTTTTCCACTACACACACAGAGAAGAACATGGATACTTTGGAAATCAGCTTGCACACACACACGCAGTTTCAGTTCTTGTGCATGTCTGGTACATATGGTATTGACAATAAAGCTGACTTTGACTGAAAAGTCTGAAAATTGTGACTTGTCCAGTGTTTTTCTGAGATCAGCATGAAATCAAACCTTGCAGAGTGTGTTGCTCGTGTTTTGGATTCTTTCCAGTGGAACAGGTCATCTGTGTGTTGTGTGCACCCACCTGTATGAAATGAGCAGTGCTTCAAAGTCTTGTACTGTAAACCTGGTATTTTGTGATCTCAAACCAAATGCTTTCAGTGTACTATAGATCAGAGGACCGGTACTCACGTGGGTCATTTGGTACCGGTCCATCAGAATGAAAAAAAATTATTTTATAGTCGTCGCAGTCTGAAAGATGTTTTAGTTTGGAAACCTCTTGCTCGTTAACATAGTAATATTTGACATGTTTCAAACAAGTGTTTTGGAGACTGATTCACCCAGTAGCAGCTTCTGCATGATCCCCCGTCTCTGCTTTCAAAAGAATGAACAGTATATGCAACCCATTTGTGAACAAACCAAAACCGAGTCTGAAGAAGATCAACTGCATCCTACATCCCGTACAAATCATTAGTTCCTTGCTTCCTGATTCATCTCGTTTCAAATTCAGTTTTCATTTGGAACCATTTTAGTAGAAAACTCTTGTTTGCATGCTATCAAATTTTTAATATTCATGTAAAAAAGCCAACATTGAGTGGCTGGTGGCCACTCAATTGTGTGTTTTTCTTTCTTTTGTTCTTATGTCTTGTTTCTGTACCCTCAGGCTCATACAGACTATATCTCCCATCATCTTTGGCTCTTCTAACGTCATTCTTCCATGATTACTGTACCAGCACATAAAATCTGTATGTTAAGAGCCAAACATCTAAATTTAGATCCAAAGCTGTACAGAATTGATGCTTATTGGTGAATTCATATCAGGTGTGTTTGATGAGGGGGGTGTGGCCTAAGGAGAACAATACGCTATATCAGGATGTTCATAATTATTAGGCAGGTTCAAATGAACCAAAAAAGAGATTTTACTGACTCTGAAAAGTATTTCAGTGAGATGGAGCTCTCTTAAGGGTGTCACCACAGAATAAACATTTTATTGCAAATAGTCAATGGAGTCGCTTTCAAAGGTTTTATGGACTGACGAGATGAGAGTGACTCTTGATTCTGGATCAGTAATAAGCACAGAGCTCCACTTCCACTCAGACGTACAGCAAGGTGGCGGTGGGGCACTGGAATGGGCTGGCACTATTAAAGAAGAGCTGGTTGGACCTACAACATGGCCCCCTCCCTCATCTGGCCTGACTCACATATGAGCTTAATGACATCACATTCCTGATCCATAGGGTTCAATGTTACATCAGTCCAACCTTTGCAGCTATAACAGCTTCAACTCTTCTGGGAAACCTGTCCACAAGGTTTAGGAGTGTGATTGTGGGAATTTTTGACCATTCTTCTAGAAGCACATTCGTGAGGTCACACACTGATGCTGGGCGAGAAGGCCTGGCTCTCAGTCTCTGCTCTAATTCATCCGAAAGGTGATCTATCGGGTTGAGGTCAGGACTCTGTGCAGGCCAGTCAAGTTCATTCACACCAGACTGTGTCATCTATGTCTTTATGGACCTTTGTGCACTGATTCCCATTATTTGGATGGGTGAGCGAACACTTTTGGCAGTATGCTGTCGTGTATATTCTCCTAGAAACCAACCTTTTACTTCCTTAAATATTAAAGGATCATTTTGGATTGACTGAGAGCACTGTATATATTCAGTTCCAAAATAATCGTCAAACTCAACTTGCCCAATAGCTGTGCACATTGTGAATTAATATTATTGTTGATCTTGACATGATAATGACATTTGAACTAGTGAAAAGTGCTGAGTAACTTCTGTGTAATAGGCCAGATGTGACCAGAGACCTGTGCCCTTGTTTTCCTCCACCTTTCATACACTGAACATAGTGTACTCCCAGAGGAGGCAGGGCTCAGAGCTTAGCTTCGGCTATAAAGCAAGTCCACCAGGTGCTGGAGCCACTTCAGTTGAGTCTGATCCAGTCCATCATGTTTGCTACAATCCTCCTGCTGTCGCTCTGCGTTTGCTTCATCATCCTTCAACTCAAATCCCGAAGGCCCAAGAACTTCCCACCTGGACCTCCTGCTCTGCCAGTACTGGGAAATCTGTTGAACCTGAGGCTTGAGAACCCGCTGGAGGACTTTGAGAGGGTGAGACAATAAAATTAGTGATTATTAATAAATGTGTTGATTTGTTATAGCAATGATATAATTGGTGTTAATAGAATGAATGAAAATCTGAATAAAATGATTCCAGAGCAACCGACACCAACACTCTGCCTGTACAGAGTCAGCTGCCTTCATGCTTGGCTCATATTCAGCCAGTAACAGAGGTCAAACACCGTACTGCCGTTATGTAACACATTCAATGGCTACCAAGGTGCTGTTTGTGTTGTTCCAGTGTCCATGTAACGCTGTAAATTTGTTTTGTGTTGGTTATGTAGTAAAACATAACTTCTCAAACGTCACGTTTGAGAAGCAAACAAATAGCTTTTTTCTAAATGTAAATGTATTTTTATGTTATCACTTGTACACATTAAAGTCCAACACTGAGCCCCAGAGGTGTCATAACTGACCACAAATGAATTTATAATTATAATAATATACCTTGATATTACAATAATATTGCAACATAACGATAATAGAAATACTTTACTGAATGCTTTTGCTAACTTCATTTCCATGTTTCTTCTTGTCCCTTAAGATACTTGTGTCTTTCTTCAAATATAAATGTATCAGAACCTTTACAGTCCAAAATTTGGATTTTTCTTACTTCTTACCCTTTACTCAGTAAGTTATTACTATCATGTACTTTCAGCTGAGGAAGGCGTATGGTAATGTCTACAGCCTGTTCATTGGTCCCAGACCAGCTGTGGTTCTCAACGGAGTGGACGCCATAAAAGAGGCTCTAGTGACCAAGGCTAACGATTTCTCTGGACGACCACAGGACATGTTTATTAATGATGTCACTCAGAGAAAAGGTAGAAGCAACATTTTATGTCAAGTACTGTTTTTCTTAGTAAAACTGTTGTTCAATGTGCAGTTTAAATTCAGTTTGTCTCTGTTACAAAAGGAAATTACATTTTTTATGTAATTAGTATTGTTTTATACTATACATAGTAATGAGAAAACACTAAATACACAAAAAATTATTGTTCCATCTTTAGATATCCTGCAAATATCATTTATGCATCATGCTCATCAGGTTACCATCTTAAGATACATTTCAGTCCATGTAGATTTTACTGCATGTTTTCACATTTTTACCCAACGTATGCACAGAAGGTTTTTTGTTTGCCGATATATTGAATGTAGAAATATGTATGTTTACACAAAATGCAGACTTAAAACCAATTGTTCCAGCTAAACGACAAACCCTCATCTCGTGGCATAACAGTATTGGTTGAAATGGAAATATTTACCATATGCTCTATATGTCAACACATTTATTGTAGGTGTAATCGTGGTAGATTATGGCTCTGTGTGGAAAGAGCATCGTCGATTTGCTCTGATGACCCTGAGGAACTTTGGTCTGGGGAAGAAAACCATGGAGGACAGGATTCATGGAGAGATTCAGCACGTGATTAAAACCCTGGAGAAGAGCATTGGTACGTGACCTGTTACACACAATCCTCACTGCCACACTGCTCTAACGTTTGTCCATTTCATCTATCATGACGTCTGCATCATATGTTTTACAGGTAAAACCATGAGTCCTCAGGTTATGTTTCATAACGCAGCCTCCAATGTTATCTGCCAGGTTCTGTTTGGTACGCGCCATGAGTATGATGACGAGTTCATCAAAGTGACTGTCCGCTGCTTCACAGAGATTTCCAAGATAACCAATGGTCCATGGGCCATGGTGAGTAAAAGCCAGTTTCTAAGGTTAAACCTGGTTCAGAGAAATCAGAATTTGAGCTTATTGATAACTAAGATACAGTAGACAGACTAACCACATGACGACTTCAGAAATATTAACAAGATACTTTGACCTCTTGACTGATATCAAAATAAAAGTTGATAAGCAGCAGCAGGGAATTCAGGTAATGTAGCTAAGAAGTAATAACACAATGTAACTAGGTATGTGTGCTGTGTCTATGTAAACTGTTGTGTAGAATGTAGTCTAGTCACTGGAATCCAAACTAAATGAAAAAATGAAGAGGTGTGTGGTTGGTGGCTTCCATGCTCCATCCCCGACTTCCACATTAGCACTTTGGATGAGCACAGTGGTGCCACCAGGTTGTTGCGAGAGCAACTTGATTTCCACACCCACATCTAATGTGTCACATGCCACTGAACATGAACAGCCGTATATTCATCAGCAAAACTAGATCAATAAACAGATGAATTGTCTTTGTTTTTTACAGTTGTATGATTCTCTTCCATCCATTCGCAAGTTGCCGCTGCCCTTCAATAAAGCCTTTAGGAATATTGAGGTATGTTAAATAAATCTGGATAGTAATTTGTAATAAAAAAGCCTCATACAGGAATAGCAGCTAAATATTAAATAGGAAAAGAAAGAGGGATTAAAAATGTCAGTCTCAGAGCTACGGTATATTAGATATGTTATTCTTTCCTCTCAAACTGTAACTTATGCACGTCGTGAATTTTGAATGATATTGTTTTTAGACTCTAAAGAAACTTGAAAGAAATTTTGTGAGTGAGCACAAGAAAAGCAGAGTCCCTGGAAACCCTCGAGACTTTGTAGACTGCTATCTGGATGAACTAGATAAGGTGAGTGCGTGGGTGTGTCCAAGGCAACAACGGCCTAGTCACTATGTTTTGCTATTTATTAGATTAAAATATAGTTCAATTACTTTAAGTAATTAAATAAAACTGGAAGTGAACTTGCACTAATATTTGTTTGACTCTTCTTCTCCTCTGCTTAGAGAGGTGGTGATAATTCTGCATTTACAGAAGAACAACTCATAATGTACCTCATAGACCTTCACTTTGCTGGAACTGACACCACCTCCAACAGCCTGCTCACTGGCTTCCTCTACCTTATGACCCACCCACACATACAAGGTGTGTCTGCTCATGAAAACGTGGCTCGTTACTGTTCACTGAGTGCCTCATTCTACAGTATGCTGTATTTCTACTGTATATGCTGTTCATCCATTCAGTGTCTGCAGGCTGCTCAGTGCATTCTGCCTGACTAATGCTGACCTTTTGTTGGAGCTGTTACTCCATTTAGTTATAAATTAAACACATCAGTGTTATGGAATTTGGCAGAATTAGCATTTTACTATGCGTTGTTAACTCAGCCTGTGCTCCTCCATCCTCCTGTCTTCTGTAACTCTCAGAGCGTTGTCAGCAGGAGATAGACCAGGTGATGGAAGGGAAGGATCGGATCTGTTTTGATGACAGACACAACATGCCCTACATGCAGGTGCAGTATGTAGGCATTCATTTGGTCAATGCACGTGAACATCTCATTCACCTTTATGAATCTGAACATCTGTTTCCATCCAGGCTGTGATCCATGAAGTACAGAGGGTGGCCAACACTGTTCCACTTAGCGTTTTTCATTGTACAACTAAAGACACAGAGGTGATGGGATATTCCATTCCCAGGGTGAGAGGCACTTCTTGACAGAATGCCAAAAGTTCTCAATATACAAGAAAATAGTCAAATGTGGCATAATTACGCATAATCTACGTGAGTTTTTACCTCATGAGTAAAACCTCACTTAGATGTTCTAAAACTGTTTCCACATGAGACCTCACTGACACAGTGTGAGCTTCCCAGGTCTTTGCTAATTTGTTCTAAAGTAATGTTTGTAGTTTTTAATTTGAAATTGAACTGGCTGTAAAGCAAGTCTACTGCACTATAACTCCAGCAGATACTGAAGTGTAAGGGCCCATAATTCCGTGACTTAATTCAAATGTAATTCTGTCCTTTCTTTTATGTTTAATTTTCTCTTTAGCGTACACTGATTATTCCAAACCTCTCATCAGTGCTGAATGAAGAAGGACAATGGAAATTTCCAAATGACTTCAACCCTGAAAACTTCCTCAACAACAAGGGCGAGTTTGTTAAACCTGAGGCCTTCGTTCCTTTCTCTGCAGGTACAAGACCATACAAAACGGATCGTATACGTCTCATTGCTTCATGGGCAGGTTTATCAAGTCTAAGTCTTTTCCTGTGCCAGGTGCTCGTATGTGTCTTGGAGAGGGTCTGGCTCGTATGGAGCTCTTCCTCATCATGGTGACTCTGCTGAGGAAGTTCAAGTTCATCTGGCCTGAGGATGCGGGAGAGCCAGACTACACACCAGTGTACGGGGTCACTCTGACGCCCAAACCTTACCGCATGAAGATTCAACTCAGGGAGACGCAGTAAGACGACGCGCAGACAAACAGCAGGGACTGTTAGACTGCCAGAGAGAGAAGCTCCTCGGAGCAAATCTAGATTAAATAGAGGCTTTTGTACCGTTATTGGCAGATAATCTCATGCCTGAACCAGCAAACAAACAGCTAAATTACCTGAGCGAGCAAATGCAGGCAGCTCCAGCCTCTAGTGTACGGGGCCACTATGACTCCCAAACCTTACCGCATGAAGATTCAACTCAGGGAGACGCAGTAAGACGACAACAGAAACAGGAGACAAGAAAGAAAAAGTAAAATAGAGGTGTTCATTAACGCAAAGCCATTACTTCACCACATACACATGGGAATTCTTTTGGGAAAGTTTGATTTCTTTTTTCTTTCAGTCACCAGCCTAGTACCTCCACTCAATTTGACATGTGTCAATAAAATGAGATATGATGACATGAGACTGCACAGTCATATAACAGATGTTTCAACAAGTACCACAAAGCAACATATTGATTCTAGTGGAGTAAAGTGTGTTCCAGCAGAAGGAAGTCTGTGCAGTGAGGGTTGAGGTGAGTTACTGGGACCACAGGAAAATGATTGGTTGAATCTTGATAATCCATAATAACTTTTTAAATAAAAAAATAAAGTTTTTCTTTTACTGTGGACAAATGTATTAAACTACTGTATATTCAACTTGGCAATAAAATGTTCCAAATGGATTTGTGTTTGACCTGTCTGCTTTCATTATGTTCAGTGTTGCTACTGTACAATAGGTATTTTTATTAGAACAGAACTTTGACAGTAGTCTCAAGTTATTGAGCGACTGCATTTTAAAGCATACATGAATAATTTGTGTAAAACCTCTAATCTATTCAGAAGGAGGCGTTTTGTTTGCACAGAGGTATTTACATTTCATAGGATTATGTAATAATTATCAGAGTCTGTACAGAGTTAAACGCCTTGATGCTTGGCTCAGATTGAGACAGTAGCAGAGGTCAAACCAGTAAATGGCTCCAAAGGTGTTATTAAAGCAGACGTCTGACAACCCAAAGACTTGGCTTAGCTATCACTAAAATTCAACAATATTATACTTATGTCATGGTGGTGCTAACTTGACAGTTCCCTGTAACTTGTGTATTGTGACGATTCGGCCCTCCAACCACTAGAGGGCGCCATTGTCCCCCTGTTCTTCTTCGTTGGTTTCTGTTTGTCCACTTCCTGTTTGTCCGTTTCCTGCTTGTTATTGATTTCACCTGTTAGTGATTTCCTGTTTAGTTTGTATTTAAGTTCTCCCTGGTCCCTTCATGTTTGCTGGCTGATTATATACTATCTGGTACTTGGTATTTGTTATTAGTGTTACTATTTGGATTATTTGTATGTGTATTAGGGTTTGTGTAAGCGGTTGTATGAGTATTTTGTAGCTTTGGGTTACTATTAAAGTATGTTTGTGCCATATTGTGGTTTGTTTCATGTTAAAGTTTTGTACTGTCACGTTCAGTTTGGTTAGTGCTTAATGTCTGGGTCTCGCTTCATGTTAAGTGTAGTTACTTTGTTCTTGTCTGGATTCCTGTTCCTGTCCGTGTGAAAGTCTGTGATTGTTCTGTTTGAATGTTACGTTTTGGCTTGTTGGTATTCTTTAAGATATATCGTGCGCTGTAATCGTTTGAGTATTAAAATATTAGTTAATCGTTCATCTGTGGGTTGTGCGTTTGGGTTCTTCCCTTGTAGTTTTGTGAACGTGGGCATAGGCTCTATGTTCGAGTTCTATATTTAGTATGTTCGAGTCTAGTGAGTCTGTGACATGTATCATTCATTCATCTTCTACCGCTTCTTCCCCGCAGGGGTCCCAGGCGGGTTGGACCCTATCCCAGCTGGCTATGGGCGAGAGGCAGATCGTCAGTCTGTCGCAGGACCACACAAGTCAGTCACGCACACACTCACACCTACGGGCAATTTAGAGTTTCCAATCAGCCTAACTGCATGTTTTTGGACTGTGGGAGGAAACTGGAGACCCTGGAGAACACACACACAGACACAGGGAGAACATGCAAACTCCACACAGAAAGGCCCCTGGTCGCCCTGGGAATCAAACCCGGGACCTTCTTGCTGTAAGTGTTTGTTAATATTAATGTTTATTAATGATGCCACCCAGAGGAACGATAGAAGAACGATGCCTCTGTAAAAACAAACTGCATATGGTGTTGTTAGTCTTTTGGATCAGTTCAATATATATTCAGTTCAAACTCAAATACAGTAATAATTCCCCAAGAATAAAGAGACAATTTGAAGGAACAAACTTAGGAACTAAGGATACAAACACAAGAGACACAGAAATAAACAGGTACCTAACAACAGAGGTCTAAACCAACAAGAGACGAACCAGAGCAAGGTATGACATCCAGGGGTTGGAGGGCCGAACTGTCACAGGTAGAGAAAATGTGTTCGAAAATTAAGTTAAAATTGATTGAAAGCAACTGTTGAAATGCCTAAAACGGACTGCGAGCATCATTATTATTTCTTGTACAGATTTGACTCCTATGACAGATTCATTATTCATTTCCGAACGTAAAGCATTTTTCACGATCCTAGCAGCTTTATTTATTTTTATACATAGTTGCCTGCTTAAACAAACTGGGTTTTCAGATATAGTGTGTATGTGTGTTACAACTGGATATTCAATCCAATGACATCATTACTTTTCAATATGTTAATCCACCCCTAGTTCCAAGCTCCTTGGCCTTGACTCTAATTAATTCAGTCTTTAACTAACTGAAAACACACAATGCGTTCCCATTATTGCCCCATAAGTTTACTATAGACAAACACACCTTGCATTTCTGACATTTATGTTACACATAGATCTACACAACACAAGTCATTCAGTTCTTTTCATCTGCTCTGGCTTCTGGTCAATCAAAATGCCTTGATTCATTCTTTTCTTGCAGTGTGCCAGCCTATTTCCTCCATTATCCATCACTTAGCCCTTACTTTGCTCCCCTCCTGCTAGAACCAAGTCCCACAGCTCAAGCCAATGATGTCATTCAGAGCCAGCTCCAGACAAGTGCCCTGTGTCTCAGACACACAATGAAATTAACATAGACACATAAACACAATCAAAACAAAGACAAGCCTGAAAAGACCTGGCAGGTGCTGTCTTCTCTCTCTAGAAAAAGGGGCCAACAGGGAAAAACCCAGCCAGCTGGGTACCTTAACCCTAGAACGGGTTGGAAACTGAGGCAGCTCTGAGGAGACTCAAGGGCTTCAGACATAAACAACCTGAAGGATGGCTACTGTCAAAACCCTACATTATATGGAAAGAGCTGAGGGCTTGCATCAGATTCACAGCACTAATGTTGTTACAAACTGTCACTTCTGGGACACTGATGTGGACCAAGGTGCAGACCCAAATGCAAAGCTCAAAAACATGACATGACTTGACTTCAAAACACAACAGGACAGAGACTCACAGGTTCGCATCGACGTCAGGGACATCACAGACATCAGGCACAACAAAGCACACAGAAGCACAACGGACTGACAAGTGACGAAGACAGAACAGGAACTACATGACCAAACAGGAAACAAAACACAGGTGTAAGTAATAATTTCACTGACACATGACACGTGTAGGGACAGAAGAAGAACGAAAACCAGGACGGGACCACAGCGCCCTCCAGGGGCTGGAGGACTGACAAATGTTAAAGACTCTGTTTACCTTTGCTCTTGTGCTTCACATTCCAGAGACGTTCCGTCAATTCATTGCTGAGGTGGACGCTTTCAGTATCGGAGTCTGGGTGGTCTTGTCTCAACGGTTTGACGATAACAAGGTTCACCCGTACGCCTTTTGCAATGCACCTGTTTCGATGTGCAAACCACGATGTGGGCAATAGAGCTGCTGGCAGTGAAACTGGCTCTGGAAGAATGGTGGCACTGGATGAGTTCATTATTGAAGTTAACTCAGTTTAACCTATAGGGGAAAACAAGGTAAATAGCAATATAAAATACAATATGGATTGTAGTCAGTGTTGAAATGAACTATATTTATGTCTATGTCATTTATCTCACAAATCCTTGTTTGTGTGTGTCCGTGTTTATTTCCCTCCAGTAATGATGAATGTGATGATTCAGCCCTTAGGCCTCTGGAGACACTTTGAGCTTTGGTTTTCTGTTTCTCATCTTAATCATGCTGATCACTTTCATCTTTGTTTTTTGTCTCTGTGTTTAAGATCTTTGTGTTTGCCTTGTCTTTGTTGTTTAGTGTGGTCTATACTTTACCGTTACAATGGTTTGTGTATTTTGTCTTGTCCTGTCCAGTGAGGAGTGTTTCCTTTAGCAGTGCATCCTGTCATTATCTGTCCCTCTAAGATCTTCAGGTGTTTTTGTGTGGTTTTCGTTGTGTCAGTAGTATTTGCCTCCTGTTGGTAGTTCTATCCTGCATTGCAGTGATTTGCATATTGTTATGACTTTCATGTCTGTGTTCTTTGTCTTCTGATTTATTAAAACATTATTATTTTATGTCAGTTCGTCCGTTCGTTTCCCTACGTCCTTCAGAATCTGCCCTGTCAGTCAGCAGCGTGTAACATGTGAGTTTGCAACAATGAATTACACATGAATGTGACTTTAGCAACTTAAAGTGCTTTTTAATATGTTTGTATGTGATCTAAATTGGTGGAACATTGCTTCCTTTCTAGTTTTCGTGTCCTTTGCACTATTCTGCATGTTTCTGAGTTACCATGGAGTTGACCTCCTCTGATTCAACAATATCGAACATTGTTCACAGTGAGGCTGCAGCACCATGAACAAAACAATCTGCCTAATTATGGGTACGATGAACATGGCTGCTCTCCTCTCTGTAGCTACATGGGAAAGAAAAACGACAAAAGATGCCTCAGTCATCTACTGAAATCTAGCAACAACACTATCAGATAAGCATCACCTGTAGTGGAATTAGTTATGTAAGTTTTCTTTATTATTAGTCATTATTCCCATTCATCCCTCCCCTTGTGTTGACTTTTGAATTATATAATGTGTGACGCAGAGAACCTAAAGACAGGCCTCTGCAGCCTGGGCTGGATTCTGGATCGTCACCGTTAAACAGAGCAGAGTGCAGAGCCAGAGGAGGTGGGGCTGAGAGCACAGCTTCTGCTGTAAACCAGTCAGCCATTCAGTGTCTTCAGTTCAGTTCACCATGTTTGCTGCATTCATCCTGCTATGTCTCTGCATTTGGTTGGTCATTCTTCTACTCAGGTCTGGAAGGCCAAAGAACTTTCCTCCGGGGCCTCCTGCTCTGCCAGTACTGGGAAACCTGCTGAACCTGACCCTAGAGAATCCCTTGAAGGACCTTGAGACGGTAAGAAAACATGCATGTTAAGTATTACATTAACATTGTCTGTACAGAGTTGACTGCTCTTGTTCTCAGACTGAAGTCAGCCTGTAGCAGGTCACAGGTCATGTACATTGTAACATGAACCCACAGACATAATCCATGAATGAGTGGGAGATCTTGATAAACAAGTGTTGCCAGATGTCAGCACAACGTGCTGTAGATTAAAGGCATTAGTGCTGTGGGAAAATAAAATACCTTAGGGATTAATACAAATGTTGTATCTTAAATCTGTTTTTCTTTATGAAACTTTGTCATTAACACACCACTCTAGCTTCTCCCCTTCCAGCGTCTCTCCAGACCAGGGACATGTTCAACAACTGAAGGAATGTATTCATACACAAATGAAAACGATAAAGCTCCCCACACAGTTCTGATGTCACACACAGTCTGCTTCATTACAAACTAGATCTCACTCGACTGTATTTAAACTTTACAATAATAGATCAATATAAGAGACATGTTGATGATGTGGATGAGTTCATTACTGAAGTTAACTCAGTTTAACCTATAGGGGAAACGCAGGTAAATAACAATAAGACAGCGGTTGCGGTGTTAAACATGCACATTGATCTGACATTTGTAGTTTTTCTTATGATGATTTTGTTTATATTGGTTATAATTTCATTTGTAAACAAATCAAGCCTCTGTACACAAATGTGTACAGGAGCACAAAGCGAAAGACGAGAGGCAGCAGGCAGCAAAGCCTCCTACAACACAGTCCTTTTAAAATCTAGGTCCAACATGTGGCGCCTTCCTGGCTCCACTTCCTCATATTCTGACCAGGAGCAGATATGATCATGTGTTTACATCAGAGCAAGTAGAAAATCTATCCAAGTCATCATCACCCACACCCACACACAGTTCAAACACATTACAACATTCCCTGTCTAGCAGAAAACAGGCTAAACTTTAGTAAGAGCAGGATGAGACACGTAGACATTATTATACTCTCAAATGAAAACTACAATATGGCTCATAATATACACTTTAATCATATCCACTACAAACTACTACTTTATAGAAACTGTGCAGCTTTAAAGGTTCAAAATAAAACTTCAGAGAGTGCAGAATTGCAGGACTTTACTAATTCACTGTTTTACTCTGACATGTCGTTAAAGAGTAAACACAGTTTTTGTGCACATGGCTCTTACACATCAGAACAATTGCGTGTCTGAGAAAATAAGGGCACAATCATCATTCTGTAGAATTCTGTCCATCTGAAATAAAGTCAAATACAAATGCTGACTAACTATTTTGTTCTCTTCCAGCTGCGGAAGTCTTATGGAAACGTTTACAGCCTGTTCCTTGGCTCCAAACCAGCTGTATTCATAAATGGATTCCACACCATTAAAGAGGCTCTAGTGACCAAGGCCAGTGATTTCTCTGGACGTCCCCAAGACCTGTTTGTCAATGACGTCACCCAGAGGAAAGGTAGGACGGGTACATGAGAGAGATGACATGACGAAATATGCTAACATAGTTGGTTAAAAACATCTGTTTATAGTCAAAACTGGACTGAGGAAAAATAAACAGCAGGTCTGAATATTTTACATGCATATATATCCCTCTGGGAAACTCAGAGGTCAGAACAGCAGTGGAAGCAGCGCAGGCTCGTTATATTCATCTGTTTTTGCACGCTCTAGTTTTGACTTAGTTAGTGATTTAGTGCCTATAGTCTAGTAACGCATCCGTGGCCTGATTTGAGTCTGTTACGAACTTAAACGAGCAGGTGCTCAGACCCAGAAGCAAATACACCCAGAGAGACACAGTCAGTCAATACATAGATATACTTTATTAATAAGAACAAAAATTCACAGAGAGTCAGAATACTAAATTTAGAAATGCAAAAACAAAGAATTAAACTAACCCAATTAACCCAACATTAATCTAGGAACAGAAAATCACTGCCAAGCAGGAGCTTTGATAAACTATTAGTACAGTAGATGGACTCAACAGAAAACCAGAACTGCAAGAATCTCACTACAAAGCCATCGTTTTTAAAAAACATTCAAGGAGCTCATCCCTAAACCCATATTGAATTGTGTCATCGCGTCCTATTGTAGGAGTGATTCTGGCAGATTATGGCCCTACTTGGAAGGAGCACCGTCGCTTTGCTCTGATGACCCTGAGGAACTTTGGTCTGGGGAAGAACACCATGGAGGACAGGATTCATGGAGAGATTCAGCACATCATTAACACCGTGGAGAAGAGCATTGGTGTGTGATCTGCTGCTAAACAATCCTCACCCCGGACGATGTGATTTCTGTAGTGGTTTAGTCTCTACATTCTCCTTCACAGGCAAAACCCTGAGTCCTCAGCTCATGTTCCATAATGCAGCCTCTAACATCATCTGCCAGGTTCTGTTTGGGACACGCTTCGAGTATGACGACGAGTTCATCAGAGAGGTGGTTCGTTGCTTCACAGAGAATGCAAAGATAACGAATGGGCCGTGGAATGTGGTGAGAGAACCTCACATTTTTCCAAAGCTCTCTGTGCTGCCTCTACTTCCTGTCTCTGAATTTGCCCTGTATGCGCAGAACTTTGAATTTTAGGCTGCTCGTAATTATTTCCAGTAGTACTTTGTACATTTCATCTTTATACATGTCTGATAATAATCAGCTAGAATATTCAAGTGTTTTTCTGTCTTTCAGGTCTACGACTCTTATCCCATTGTCCGCAAGCTGCCGCTACCTTTTAACAAGGCTTTTAAGAATATGGACGTAAGTTAGTTTGAGTGATTTTTTTAATGAGTCACTTACTGAAAAAAAACGTGAAAGAAAACAGCATTTAAATGAAGCGAAAGCTGTTTAATTTTAATCTGTCTCACCTTACACACAAACTGTTAGAACCAATGAATGATGACTTCTCTTTGTTCAGATTTGTCAAAACCTTACAGAGAATTTAGTGGATGAGCACATGAAAACCAGAGTCGCGGGAGAGCCGAGAGACTTTGTTGACTGCTATCTGGACGAACTGGATAAGGTGAGTGTGTGTTCATGTATCTGTAGAACTTTGAAACTCTCTCTACATACAGCTTTGAGGTTGCTTATTAAAACGTACATTAATTTGTCATAGCTGTAGCAATACAGTGTTTTAACAACAGTCTACGTCGGGCTCCTTGTACAGTTTTACCACAGGGTGCTTTCAACCCATCAACATTTACTGCATATCATAAAATATTGGTAAAATGTATGTAATAATTTCTTTCATCACATCTCAATCATCTCTTGACCAAAACCAAGATCGTGGTGATAGATGTAGTTGTCAAATGCACAAAAGGGAGTAGAAGCAGCTCCACAACTGACAGGGATGAGAGAGACAAACACAGCAGCGTGATTCCATGTGTGCTGGAGTGTCTGTAAAGCTGTTACAGTTCTGAATGTCGAGCATGAGAGAGGAATGGAACAGGCTGAACTAGGATGGTGTGTAGAAGACAGTGAGTTTTATTGGTACAAGATGACAATAGTAATGGGAATATGGTGCGGGGGGGGGAAACGGGAGTCCGGTCCGAGGTTCTGTCAGGTTGGATTTGGAGTGCGGCAACTGATGACGGTGTCTGGTCGTGGCTGGTGAGCAGGGAGAGAAGAAAACAGAGAGACAGCAAAAACCACAACGAAAAAAAGGATAAGGAAAGAGCCCCCCCCCCCCCCCTCCTCAAGGGCCGGATTCCAGACGGCCCAACCTTGTGCAGGCCATCCACACAAGGTCGGGCGGGAGGAGGGGGACCCGGAGGAGGGACCAAACGCAGTGCGCGGTCCTCCCACCACTGTATTGCCGGGACCAGAAGGCGGACCCCTCCCGGGGTCGCCAGAGCCAGGAACCTGTGTGAGCCCACCAGGCCACACAAAACCAGGATAACGAGTCCTTCCATAGGACCGCATCTAAGAAGGGCAGTGAGCGGCCCCTCCCGCGGGCCGCACGTGGCGAGGACTTTGAACGAGTTCGGGAAAGGTTGAAGACAGAACTTGTGGCGTGTGGGTCTGGGTGGTCGACGTCGGCGGTGGTAGCGGTAGCAGCGTAGAACCCTGGGCGACCGCTGGCGTCTGTGGTTGCTGTGGCGCGGCGGTCGGCGTATGTGGCGTGGCGGTCTGGGCGGCCGGCGTCTGTGGTTACCATGGCGAAGGCCTCGGGACAGCCGACGGCGATGACTGTGGAGTCGGAGCCTAGACGGATGTCGCCGGCTGCTGCAGTCGGCTGGTAGGGACCCGAGAAGCTCCTCTGCGTTGAGAGAAAATGTCGTGAACGGAGCGGTCTCCCCTGAGCCTCTGGAGACAGGCGTGGGCAAGACATTGACGGTCGAGGCTGGAGACGGGAGCGTGGGCAGTTCCGGGGCCTGGGTGACAGAAGTAGCCAGGGGAGAGCAGGAATCCGCTCCCAGTGTCGAGGCAGCGAGTTCCATGCTCGAGGTGGTTGAGCAAGCCGGGGTCTCTTCTGGGTCGTCGGCAGCGAGCCTGGCCAGAACCTTCTCCCACGTTAGCCACTAAAAGGGCCTGGGAAAGCAGGCGTCGCTCCAAGCGAGCCTCCACACGTTCACCACCTCCCTCCACCTCCTACGGCGAGAGTCCGTAACGGCCCGGGAAAACACCGGACCAGGAGGCAGTTCAGGAGCGATCCAGCATGGGGCGGCCTGGCCTGGCTCTGCGTGGCGTGAAGCTGCAGGCTCTGCGAGAGACGGCTGAAACTCAGGGTCTGGGACCGGGGAAAACGGAGGGGTATGAAGAGGGTCCGCCTGGTGTTTCATTTCCTGCCAGATAAGGCGGCCCTCAGAGGGTGAGAGACGAGGGGCGAGCTCAGGCGTCCTGTATGAGCCGAGAATCACGTGGCCGGTGCAGAAAACTGGAGAGGTGGCTTGGGTCTGTGATTGGGCGGCAGAACGTTCTGGTATGGGTGAGACAGGCGAGGAGACAGGCTGTGGTCGTGGCAAGGGAGCAGACTGACGACTTGGGGAGAGAGCAGACTGAGGACGGGGTGTCTCCCTCCTTCTGAGTCTGACCTGCATGGTCAGAAGCCCAGGGAACGTTGTGTGGTTCTTCAAACAGGGGTAGGTAGTGTAAACCTCCGTAACCCGGTTTAGTATGGAGATACGGGACGGGGAGTCAGGGATATCCGGGATGGTGTCTAGCAGGTTGAAGAGGGCCTGAATTACTTGGTCGAGGTCGGAAGCTAGGCCTGGTTCAGCGGGTTCCATGTTTGGTCAGATCGTACTGTTACGGTTCTGAATGTCTGTCGAGCATGAGAGAGGAATGGAACAGGCTGAACTAGGATGGGGTGTAGAAGACAGTGAGTTTTATTGGTACAAGATGACAATAGTGATGGGAATATGGTGTGGGGGGGAAACGGGAGTCCGGTCCGAGGTTCTGTCAGGTTGGATTTGGAGTGCGGCAACTGATGACTGTGTCTGGTCGTGGCTGGTGAGCAGGGAGAGAAGAAAACAGAGAGACAGCAAAAACCACAACGAAAAAAAGGATAAAAAACGAGCCGAACCGGCCGATAGTTCAGAGAGTCGTGCTGCGGGCTTACGGCGCACCAAAGGCGCTCGTAACAACTCCTGCGAGCAGTTCTTGGACGAGCAGTCCTTATCCAGACATGAATTGCGTGAGCCACCAGAACACAGAGCAGAGAGAGTTCATGACACAGGACTCATTTGACCAAGTCAGGGGCAAATCCATAATCCAGCGAGCAACAAGGCAGAGACACAGAAGCAGGCAATGGAAACAGAACTCACAGTCTTGTGGCAAGTGGCAAGGTGCAAGGTCCGAGGTCCGTCGTGATCCATGAAAATAACGTTGACGATCTGACAAGGGACTGAGCTGTGGGGAGAACTTAAGTAACCAGACAATGAGGCAGGTGCGGATAATCAGGCAGGTGCGTGGTGATGACAGGGGTGTGGTGAGTGACTCCGCTGGGTGGAGATTCACCCAGTGAGGATCTGATCGGCAGCCTTGCCGATCGTGACAAAAGCATTGGTTGCATTGGCATTTCAATAACATCTATGTCATGTCTTCAATGAATCTTTTCTTTTTAGAGAGGCAGTGATGGCTCCTCATTTTCAGCGGAGCGACTCGTCTTTAACGCTCTAGATCTTCACTTTGCTGGGACTGACACCACCTCCAACACCCTGCTCACTGGCTTCCTCTACCTTACTACCTACCCACACATACAAGGTGTGATAACGGGACTTAAAGATCTTCATTCTACTTATTCTGGAACATTTCATTACACCATTGAAGCCTCCACCAGTCGTTATTACCGTGGAGGACATTCTTCAACAAGTCATTTCAGTTTATGAGTTGGGAAAGTGAAATAATAAAAAGTGTGTTACCTCCTGTCCACTTCACTCTCAGAGCGTTGTCAGCAGGAGATAGACCAGGTGTTAGAAGGGAAGGGTCTGGTCAGCTTTGATGACAGACACAACATGCCCTACATGCAGGTAATAAAAAACTATTTCCCTTTTTTGATTCAATTCAACTTTATTTCTGTAGCGCCAATTCACAATCAGTTATCTGATACACAACTAAACCCAACAAATCCCACATAGAGCAGCTTTGACTTGCAGTCAATTGGACATTTTAATAGCAACAGTGGAGGAAAACCTCTCGCTCTGTCTTGCAGCGCACAAATCTGTTCAAAATACTATTTATGATGCAGCAAAAAGTTTCAGTCTGAACACACTGAAAACACTTAGACTGCCACTGCCCTCTGCCATTTTACCATAAAGATTAATAGGTGTCTTATTGCATGTGACTTTTCTGTGTGGACACACTTCTCCCCAGTCCAAAGTCTAGACAGTCTGTTTAGGCCATATCTCACCTGCCACCTAATGACAGCTGGGACACACTCCCACCCTGTGACCCCCACAAAAGAAATCACCCACCATCTGCTTTTTCTTTTGCCTCTGGACTAAGCTTCAACATTCATTCATGTTTTGATTGACTCTTTCTTTCTTTGTTCTGAAGTGACTTTCAACGTTTTATGTGACTATTCAGTTGTGAACTTTAGTTAATAAAAACATCTTAACTAATAACTTCTTCTCCAGGCTGTGATCCATGAAGTGCAGAGGAAATCCAACACGGTTCCACTCAGTGTCTTTCACAGCACAACGAAAGACACAGAGCTGATGGGATATTCCATTCCCAAGGTGGGAAGAAATCTGAGTCGTCTTCTAAAATCAAAATCTAAGGCAAACGTGTCTTAGGAGGAAGGAAACCTCACAGTTCTGTGTAGTTTAGCATGAAGACAGCAATCAAACTGCATCAAAGAAACTTGGTTAATTTAGTAGATTTTCAATGAAGGATAAATGGAGGTAACAACACTTCTCTAACTATGCACACTTTTGTTTTCAGGGTACAATGATTATTCCAAATCTTTCATCTGTGCTGAATGAAGAAGGTCAATGGAAATTTCCCCATGAATTCAACCCTGAAAACTTCCTTAGTGACCAGGGAGAGTTTGTTAAGCCTGAGGCCTTTATGCCTTTCTCTACAGGTATGAGAGCATAAAAAACTGTCTTTGCTCAGTCAAACCGTTGCAGATAACTGAGGTCTTGTGATGTGTCAGGTCCTCGTATGTGTCTTGGAGAGGGTCTGGCTCGTATGGAGCTCTTCCTCATCATGGTGACTCTGCTGAGGAAGTTCAAGTTCATCTGGCCTGAGGATGCGGGAGAGCCAGACTACACACCAGTGTACGGGGTCACTCTGACGCCCAAACCTTACCGCATGAAGATTCAACTCAGGGAGACGCAGTAAGACGACGCGCAGACAAACAGCAGGGACTGTTAGACTGCTAGAGAGAGAAGCTCCTCGGAGCAAATCTAGATTAAATAGAGGCTTTTGTACCGTTATTGGCAGATAATCTCATGCCTGAACCAGCAAACAAACAGCTAAATTACCTGAGCGAGCAAATGCAGGCAGCTCCAGCCTCTCAAACCCGAGCTTCTTCTGCTCTGTAATACAAGAAACATCATGACCCACTGATTTCAGTATATTAATAGTTGACTAGTATTGACTTGTTTATGAGACATCAATGTGATTTTCTTTAGGGTAACAACAGAAACAGAATCACAAAGAGCAAATATACATATTTTTATACTGAATATTTTGTAACATTGTTGTCTTTATGGCAGTTGTATCTTATCTGTATCATCTTTACTGTTAAACATGTTATAGTATACAACACATAGCAAATAAAGTGTTTTGTTTTATTCTATTGTCTCTTTCACTCGTCATCTGAACCACCTCAGGAAGGTGCTGGAGTCCATCCCAGCTGTTTAGGTAATAGGCAGGGTTCATCCCGGACAGGTCCATCAGAGGGCCGGATACACAAGTCACTCACTCTCACTCTCACACCTTCAGACAATGTAGAACTTCTGTGGGAGGAAGCTGGACCTGGAAGATGCAAGCTACACAAAAAACATGTTTATATTAGTCTTAAATAAAGTCAAACCAGATTCCCCAGGTTACAGTGTATGGAAACTAACCTTAATTAGTTTCCATACACTGAATGCAGTTTTCATTTGTTTAAACTAATGCCTCAACTGTTTAAAGCATCTGATTTAATCCTTATGTCTCAATCAGTGAAACAAAAACATTTTATACCTTGGGTAACTACAGGTATTATTCTCTGCACAAAACCACAATGTTATGTTCAGTATTTAATGATCAGACAGACAATGATTTAAGGATTCTGCCTGAACTGGCATCATTTAAATTCTAACCATTTACTATTATTTCACCACTAACACACTTAGCCACTGATGCCCTCATGTGGAACGTCCAGTTCACTGCAAATTGCTCAACGTAATAGAAAAGCAAACAACAAAAGAAATATATTCGATCCTCATTTTGGCTGTTATTATTGTCTGCAGGTCCAATCATTTGCTAGATAATAAATCAGCAATATTAACCACAGTTAACAGAGTTATAGGTCCTGTGTCCTGTGGCTTCCTTGTTCCCTGCGTCTCTTGCTCTTGTGTTTCCTGGATCTCCCACGTTATTGGTTGCACCTGGTGTTAATTTCCTGTCTGGTCTCGTATTGAGCTGCCCTCTGTGTGTCAGTCTTGGTTGGGTCGTTGAAGCTGTTACTCTGTGTTAACCTTCTGGTGTTTGGTGGATGTAACTCCTGTCCGTCTGTCTGTCCTCCCATGCTGCTGAAGTTTAGTTGATGTTGGTCCTGTGTGTCAGTGCGAGTTATCCTGTTCCTTGTCTGTCTGGTGATGCCTGTGATCCTCCAGGCAGCCAGTCAAGTTATTTTCTTTGACTTCATTGTAATCGCTGCCAGTTTAGTTGTACTTTTAGTTGTGTAATGTCTGTAGTCGGGCGGCACGGTGGTGTGGTGGCTAGCACTGTCGCCTCACAGTGAGAAGGTCCCGGGTTCTGCGACCGGGGGCCTAACTGTCTGTGTGGGTTCTCTCCAGGGTCTCCGGCTTCCTCCCACAGTCCAAAGACATGCAGTTAGGCTGACTGTATCAGGTCGTTCTCCTCAGTACTTCCACTGTACTTTGTTTTATGTATCTGACTTTATGCAAACTCCATTTCAACATTTTTAAAAAAAGTACAAAGAATATTTAAAAAAAAACAAATTTGCTGATAAAGATATCTTCAACAGTCTTTTGTTTTACTGACTGTGACAGGCTGAGCTACAGTATCGCTTCGCTCTTCTAGCGTTACTTCAATTATTTTACAGTATTGAAATAGGAGAGGTCGCTGTCTCCTGTGGTTCAGAGAAGACTGCTCTGGGTCAGCACTACTTGCAACCCTGAGAGCCCCACTCAAGTGGGTTTCCCCTCTTCTGTTCCTGTCTGTGGGGGGTTTACACTAAGGACCTTATGTTTCAGCTCCAGTGTCCAAGTAAATGGACTTTCAGCCCAGTCTCTCTTCCTGTGTCCTGCATTAAGAACGAACAGGCTGCAATACAGCCATGTGCCAGCTGCAGGGGTTTACTGACATATGCTTCACTATTTTGTGTTTAAACCAGTAACATAAATTGCAGTAACGTCATTGCCCTTGACCAGAAGTGACACTCGTGTTTCTCTTCTCCTTGGGTGAGGGGATAGAGAAGAGATAAATATATACACAACTTGTCTCCATCTACCATGCTGCCCTTTCAACTATGCCCAGGAAGATCAAGAACACGTCCCCCACAAAGGTGACACTTAACGACGGTTGGAGGAGGAGTCATGGTAGTTGAGGTTTCACACCTACTCACTACTCTCACACTCTCACCCATTCTTCACAGGTGTGAAGTGAAACCAAAATGGAGGATAAATCCGTGGTCTCTACCAACCTACCACAGACTGAAGAAGCCACCTGGATAGATGGTGAGACGTTTCTACGAAAGAGAAGAAGTCCAGTTTCCATGACTCAACCTTCAGACAACTTCACCTGGATGAATGAGAATGTTCACAGACATACTGTATAATTAGTATTTTTATTAGAACAGAACTTTGACAGTAGTCTCAAGTTATTGAGCGACTGCATTTTAGAGCATACATGAATAATTTGTGTAAAACCTCTAATCTATTCAGAAGGAGGCGTTTTGTTTACACAGAGGTATTTACATTTCATAGGATTATGTAATAATTATCAGAGTCTGTACAGAGTTAAACGCCTTGATGCTTGGCTCAGATTGAGACAGTAGCAGAGGTCAAACCAGTAAATGGCTCCAAAGGTGTTATTAAAGCAGACGTCTGACAACCCAAGACTTTCATTCAAGGTTAGTGTAAAGAAATTAGTTTTGGTTATTATTTCAGAAGCAGACTAGGCACATTCATGACTCTAGGGAGCTCTAGGGTTTACACACAACCAGAATGGTAGAAGTGCATTTAAATACAGTATACATATTTAAATTACAATTAAAAGCTTTCTCTATGTGGCATTTGTTGTGTTTAGTTGTGTAAGGTCCTAAACCTTATCTTGTAAAGTGCCTTGAAATAACTTGAACTGGTGCTAAATGAAACTGAACTGAATTCAAATCTGGTGCTAGGTAGTTACATGCAGTGTTTCCATTTGTGTGTAACGTAACAACAGACATTGCCAATGTGCTTTTCTGTAAAAACCTTACATGGTCCTGTGACATGTTTGTTTCTGTTTGTATGTAGCGTAGCAACCATCGGGCTGCAGGGGCCGCCATGACCAGGTGGGCAGACAGCTGGATACCTGTGTTCCATGCTCAGTTGTTGCTTTTTGTAATGTGGCTTAGCTATCACTAAAATTCAACAATATTATACTTATGTCATAGTGTTGCTTATCTTGACAGTTCCCTGTACCTTGTGTATCATTCATTCATCTTCTACCGCTTCTTCCCCGCAGGGGTCCCAGGCGGGTTGGACCCTATCCCAGCTGGCTATGGGCGAGAGGCAGATCGTCAGTCTGTCGCAGGGCCACACAACTCAGTCACGCACACACTCACACCTACGGGCAATTTAGAGTTTCCAATCAGCCTAACTGCATGTTTTTGGACTGTGGGAGGAAGCTGGAGACCCTGGAGAACACACACACAGACACAGGGAGAACATGCAAACTCCACACAGAAAGGCCCCTGGTCGCCCTGGGAATCAAACCCGGGACCTTCTTGCTGTAAGTGTTTGTTAATATTAATGTTTATTAATGATGTCACCCAGGGGAACGATAGAAGAACGATGCCTCTGTAAAAACAAACTGCATATGGTGTTGTTAGTCTTTTGGATCAGTTCAATATATATTCAGTTCAAACTCAAATACAGTAATAATTCCCCAAGAATAAAAAGACAACAACTAAAATTTAAAGGAACATACTTACAAACTCAGGGACTAAGGATACAAACACAAGAGACACAGAACTTAACAGGTACCTAACAACAGAGGTCTAAACCAACAAGAGACGAACCAGAGCAAGGTATGACGTCCAGGGGTTGGAGGGCCGAACTGTCACAGGTAGAGAAAATGTGTTTGAAAAGTAAGTTAAAATTGATTGAAAGCAACTGTTGAAATACCTAAAACAGACTGCGAGCATCATTATAATTTCTTGTACAGATTTGATTCAGAATGAACCAGTATATGTGTTACAACTGGATATTCAATCCAATGACATCATTACTTTTCAATATGTTAGTCCACCCCTAGTTCCAAGCTCCTTGGCATTGCCTCTAGGGTCAGATGGCCTTGACTGTATCTGCAACTCTAATTAATTCAGTCTTTAACTAACAAACACACAATGCGTTCCCGTTATTGCCCCATAAGTTTACTATAGACAAACACACCTTGCATTTCTGACACATTTATGTTACACATCGATCTACACAACACAAGTCATTCAGTTCTTTTCATCTGCTCTGCTCTGGTCAATCAAAATGCCTTGATTCATTCTTTTCTTGCAGTGTGCCAGCCTATTTCCTCCATTATCCATCACTTAGCCCTTACTTTGCTCCCCTCCTGCTAGAACCAAGTCCCACAGCTCAAGCCAATGATGTCATTCAGAGCCAGCTCCAGACAAGTGCCCTGTGTCTCAGACACACAATGAAATTAGAATAGACGCAGAAACACGATCAAAACAAAGACAAACTGTCACTTCCGGGCCACTGATGTGGACCAAGGTGTGGCCCTAAATGCAAAACTCAGAACAAAAACATGACATGACTTGATTTTAAACAGTGACTTTATTTGTTACCTTGCAAAAACACAGTGGCAAACACAGGAAGACCAAAACATGACAGGGCCGAAGGCGCTAGACTAGAGCACAAAAACACGACTGGATTATAGGCTCTTCACACGAGCACAAAAGCACAACAGGACAGAGACTCGCGTAACAGGTTCGCATCGATGTCAGGAACATCAAGGGACATCACAAACATCAGGCACAACAAAGCACACAGAAGCACAACGGACTGACAAGTGACGAAGACAGAACAGGAACTACATGACCAAACAGGAAACAAGACACAGGTGTAAGTAATAATTTCACTGACACATGACAAGATGTAGGGACAGAAGAACGAAAACCAGGACAGGACCACAGCGCCCTCCGGGGGCTCGAGAACGCCCTCTTGCAACAGTTCGAGGAACCGGGGGAGTCTGAGGAGAAGGAGGATTGTATTCTAAGCCCGGTTAAGTTGGACGTTATGCGTTGGGACATTGAGGAGAGAGAACTTTGAAGCACTCAACTCCGTTTCCTGACGAGTGCCCACCTTCACGATTATTTGTTCCGGTTGCTTTACGGCCCCAGGTACTGAAATGGGGTCATGATTTTCGCCTTGCCTGTCATCCTGGGTCATTCAGGACATTCACGCTCATCTGTCAGCCTGTCTTCGGGTTTCCATCCTCAATCCAATGGTCAGGTTCAATCAGGAGATAGAGACGCTGCTGCGTTGCACTGCTTCAGTGACCACCTGGTTCCAACAAGTCACCTAGGTGGAGTACGCCCATAACTCCCTGCCCTCTTTTGCAGTCTATAAGGTGGGAGACATGGTCTGGCTCTCTACCAGGGATCTGCAGAAGGGGAGTAATAGGAAGCTGGCCCCTCGCTTTGTCCGACCCCCAGGATTAAGACAGACTTTCCTATTCTGCGCTCTCTGTGACGTGGCAGGAGAATCAAGTATTTAGTAGACTGGGAGGGTTATGGTTAAGCAGTTGCGTTCCAGCCCAACATATCCTGGATCCTGACCTCATCAGAGACTTTCATCAGGCTCATCCTGCAGACCCTTCTTAGGTTGCCAGGAGGCGCCCCTTGGAGGGGGGGTCTCTATAACAACCCAGTCAGCAGTTTTTTGTTCAGTCAAGTCTTGCAGTTTAGGTTAAGAAAAGTCAAGTCAAGTCGTGTGTGATTTGAGAATTATGTTAAATAAAGTTACCTTGGTTAATTCAAGTCATGTCTTAGTTAGGGTCCACCACCTTTTGCCTTTTTTTTTCAATCACTGCCACCAGTTCTGTCACAGTACAGATCGACCATACACAGTTCCAGCAGACTCAGTTTTAATTGCTCCAGGTTTTGTTTGGTGTTTTGTGTGTGTGTCGAGGGGTGGTCACCCCGGCATTACCTCCAGGGCACCTACACGGAGTCTGGTCACTGCCCGCGGCACCAGCTCCAGCACCCTGGCGTCTTAAGGTGGAGACGTCAGCCGGTGAAAGCCTGCAGTTTGCTACCGCTGCACCTGCCCCGTCACCCAGCGGTCTCCAGGAGGAGATAACAGGCTTGGGGAAACAGCGGCTCATCCCCGCTGCACCTACCCAGAGTTCGGATCCTGTTTCCGGTGGTCCACAGGGGGCTATTTTTGGCGCCTGGAGCGAGGAGCTCCTTCTGCTCCGTGGACTGATCGGTGAGGGGTCCACTTCTGTTCCTGTTCCGGCGACCCAAGGAGGGGTCCGCTTTTGTTCCTGTGTGTCCTGCGGCCCGGAAGAGGGTCCGCTTCTGTTCCTGTTTCCTGTTGTCCATGGGGGGCTATTTTGGCCCCTGGAGCAAGGAGCTCCTTCTGCGCCGTGGACTGACCAGTGGAGGGTCCGCTTCTGAACCTGTTCCGGTGTGGTCCTGTCTTGGGTTTTCGTCTTGTCATGGGTTAATGTAATGAGTACTTACACCTGTGACTTGTTTCTGGTTCGTCTTGTATTTAAGTTCCTGTCTTGTCTTCGTCAGTTGTCGATCTGTCGTTTGGATGTGTTGTTCTGTGTGGTGGAGGTTCCTGTCGGTGTCCTGTCATGTGAGTTTTTTTGTTCAGTCAAGTTGTGCAGTTTAGGTTAAGAAAGTCTAGTCTAGTCAAGTTGTGTCGCGTGTTATTTGAGAATTATGTTAAATAAAGTTACCTTGGTTAATTCAAGTCACATCTTAGTCTAAATCTGCGTTTGGCTCCACCACCTTTTCCTTTTCTTCTTTTCAAACACTGCCACCAGTTCTGTCACAATGTGTGTCAGTGTTTATTTACCTCCAGTAATGATTAATGTGATGATTCTGGCCTCTGGAGACGCTTTGAGCTTTGGTTTTCTGTTTCTCATCTTAATCATGCTGATCACTTTCACCTTTGTTCTTTGTCTCTGTATTTAAGATCTTTGTGATGGCGTTGTCTTTGTTGTTTAGTGTGGTCTATACTTTACCGTTACAATGGTCTGTGTATTTTGTCTTGTCTTGTCCTGTCCAGTGAGGAGAGTGTTTCCTTTAGCAGTTCATCCTGTCAGTCAGTCTGTCGGCCCTTGGTAGCCACCTAATCCTAGCAAATTTTTGGACATTTTGGTCAAGCTAGTCAAGGCTAGTGAGGGTGAAAGCTCCAAATCCTGAAAGGAGCTGTGGGTTTTTTTTTATTGTCTTGCATGCCATAACAATTTCTCTGTTAATCTCAGCTTGTTTCTTTAGAATTATCTATCCTTCTAAGGTTTTTGTGTGGTTTTCATTGGGTCAGTAGTATTTGCCTGCATTTTGCCTCCTGTTGGTAGTTCTATCCTGCATTGCAGTGATTTGCATATTGTTATGACTTTCATGTCTGTGTTCTTTGTCCTCTGATTTATTAAAACATTATTACTTTATGTCAGTTCGTTTCCATACCTGTGACTTTAGCAACTTAAAGTGCTTTTTAATATGTTTGTATGTGATCTAAATTGGTGGAACATTGCTTCCTTTCTAGTTTTCGTGTCCTTTGCACTATTCTGCATGTTTCTGAGTTACCATGGAGTTGACCTCCTCTAATTCAACAATATCGAACATTGTTCACAGTGAGGCTGCAGCACCATGAACAAAACAATCTGCCTAATTATGGGTACGATGAACATGGCTGCTCTCCTCTCTGTAGCTACATGGGAAAGAAAAACGACAAAAGATGCCTCAGTCATCTACTGAAATCTAGCAACAACACTATCAGATAAGCATCACCTGTAGTGGAATTAGTTATGTAAGTTTTCTTTATTATTAGTCATTATTCCCATTCATCCCTCCCCTTGTGTTGACCTTTGAATTATATAATGTGTGACGCAGAGAACCTAAAGACAGGCCTCTGCAGCCTGGGCTGGATTCTGGATCGTCACCGTTAAACAGAGCAAAGTGCAGAGCCAGAGGAGGTGGGGCTGAGAGCACAGCTTCTGCTGTAAACCAGTCAGCCATTCAGTGTCTTCAGTTCAGTTCACCATGTTTGCTGCATTCATCCTGCTATGTCTCTGCATTTGGTTGGTCATTCTTCTACTCAGGTCTGGAAGGCCGAAGAACTTTCCTCCGGGGCCTCCTGCTCTGCCAGTACTGGGAAACCTGCTGAACCTGACCCTAGAGAATCCCTTGAAGGACTTTGAGAGGGTAAGAAAACATGCATGTTAAGTATTTATCTCAACAACTGAACCTTTAACTTAAAAACTGTAAAATAAACTGATATTAACTGTAAAATATAACCTAAGATCCTGCCATTGTATAACATACATTTAATGCATGAGGGTTGGTCCTGTTTTCATGTGATTACATAATACATTAACATTGTCTGTACAGAGTTGACTGCTCTTGTTCTCAGACTGAAGTCAGCCTGTAGCAGGTCACAGGTCATGTACATTGTAACATGAACCCACAGACATAATCCATGAATGAGTGGGAGATCTTGATAAACAAGTGTTGCCAGATGTCGGCACAACGTGCTGTAGATTAAAGGCATTAGTGCTGTGGGAAAATAAAATACCTTAGGGATTAATACAAATGTTGTATCTTAAATCTGTTTTTCTTTATGAAACTTTGTCATTAACACACCACTCTAGCTTCTCCCCTTCCAGCGTCTCTCCAGACCAGGGACATGTTCAACAACTGAAGGAATGTATTCATACACAAATGAAAACGATAAAGCTCCCCACACAGTTCTGATGTCACACACAGTCTGCTTCATTACAAACTAGATCTCACTCGACTGTATTAAACTTTACAATAATAGATCAATATAAGAGACATGTTGATGATGTGGATGAGTTCATTACTGAAGTTAACTCAGTTTAACCTATAGGGGAAACGCAGGTAAATAACAATAAGACAGCGGTTGTGGTGTTAAACATGCACATGTATAAACTTTGGGATGAGACACATAGACACTTATTATACTCTCAAATGAAAACTACAATATGTCTCATAATATACACTTTAATCATATCCATTACAAACTACTACTTTATAGAAACTGTGTGGCTTTAGAGGTTCAAAATAAAACTTCAGAGAGTGCAGAATTGCAGCACTTTACTAATTCACTGTTTTACTCTGACATGTCGTTAAAGAGTAAACACAGTTTTTGTGCACATGGCTCTTACACATCAGAACAATTGCGTGTCTGAGAAAATAAGGGCACAATCATCATTCTGTAGAATTCTGTCCATCTGAAATAAAGTCAAATACAAATGCTGACCAACTATTTTGTTCTCTTCCAGCTGAGGAAGTCTTATGGAAACGTTTACAGCCTGTTCCTTGGCTCCAAACCAGCTGTATTCATAAATGGATTCCACACCATTAAAGAGGCTCTAGTGACCAAGGCCAGTGATTTCTCTGGACGTCCCCAAGACCTGTTTGTCAATGACGTCACCCAGAGGAAAGGTAGGACGGGTACATGAGAGAGATGACATGACGAAATATGCTAACATACCTTGGTTAAAAACATCTGTTCATAGTCAAAACTGGACTGAGGAAAAATAAACAGCAGGTCTGAATATTTTACATGCATTTATATCCCTCTGGGAAACTCAGAGGTCAGAACAGCAGTGGAAGCAGGCTCATTATGTTCATCTTTGTCAGAATTCGCAGGCCAGGACTTGGAGCGGTTAACCAGGCGGTTAAGGAGCTTCAAGTTAATGACTTTATTTAACCGAAAAAAAAACGTAGTGTACAACAAAACAAGGATGCCAGCTCAGGCAGTCGAAAGCAGAGACCCAGAAAACACTCAATATCGACTATTGAGTGTTTTCTGGGTCTCTGCCGGACTGGCGGTCCTCCATGTAGCGAGGCAGTCGGAGATAGGCCTCCAGAACTCACCACGGCAACTATGGTCCGAGTCCAAAGGGGTTCTGGCTCCGTGAGCGAGAATGAGATGTCTGCTGTGGCGTGAAACTCCGGGCTGACGACGTCGTCGTCTGCTGTGGTGTGGAACTCTGGGCGGACCGTACCGGTGGTTGAGGAACCTCCCAGATGCTAAGCATGGGTCCGCAGGAAGCCCTGGATCACCAGGTGTGGACCCGACTGTCCTCCCTGATCTAGAGTAGGATGGCGTGGACGAGAGGAATTCCCCTGGGTAGTTGGGAACAGACGTGGACATGGTGGTCTCCCCTGGGTAGGCAGAGACAGGCGTGCACAAGGTGGTCTCCCCTGGGTCAGCGGAGATGGACGTGGACAAGATGGGCTCCCCTGAGAAGGCGGAGACGGACGTGGATGAGACGGTCTCCCCTGAAAAGGCGGAGAGCATGTCGATGTCCACTGAAGGGGTCTGGGGAAACATGCGTCACTCCAGGCCTGCCTCCACAGAGCCACCACCTCCCTTTTTCCCTACGGCGAGAGTTGGTAGTCGACAGGGTGAGTGCAAAGCCAAGGTGTAATTTGGCTGCTGAAGTAGGCTCAGCATGGCGTGGAGCATGGTCAGGCTTGGAGAAACGTGGAGTTTGGTCGACGTGGCGTGGAGTGGCATGGTCTGAGTGGGAGCGGGTCCGAAGAGAGGCCGAGTAGGTGAGGAACTGCCGAAACCAGCCAGACGGTCCTGCTGGGGAGAACGTGAAGCGCGGAGCCGACTGGGCCTTCAACTCCTTCCAAATTAACCGGGGGGGTGAGGCAAGGAGCGGGGTCAGGTTCCAATGCTCATCTGACCGGAAGACAGGAAGTGGTGAACAGCTCTGGTTCAGGAGCAGCAGGCAGGGGTGATGAATGTGAAGCTGGCGTGGGGGCTCGCTGAGGACTGGGCATGGGCTCTGGGGACAAGGCGCGGGCTCTGGCTGTGGCAGTGAACGAGGCTTGGAGGCTAACTGTGGCGTATACCTTTTCCGCAGCATGACCTGCGTGGCAAGAAGCCCAGTAACTTCTCACGCTCCTTTAACCAGGGGCAGGCAGTGTAAAGCCCAGTAACCCATTCCAGGATGGAAAGCCGGACCTGGGCGTCTGGGATTTCCGGGATCGAGGCAGGACCGAAAGATGGTCCTGATCACCTGGTCGCTGTCAGGAGCTGTGGTTGAATCCGCGGGGTCCATTGTTTTGGTCGGGACATACTGTCAGAACTCGCAGGTCAGAACTTGGAGCGGGGCCAGCAACAGTAGAGACCAGATGGTTAAGGAGCTTCAAATTAATAACTTTATTTAACCGGAAAAAAATGAGTGTACAACAAAACAAGGACACCAGCTCAGGAAGTCAAAAGCAGTTAAAACGAAAAGCCGGACTGGCCGTTAGTCGGCGGTCCTCCATGTAGCGAGCTAGGCCTCCAGAACTCACCACGGCAACTATGATCCTCCCGATGGTGCGGCGATGGTCCGAGTCCAAAGGGGTTCCGGCTCCGTGAGTGAGAATGAGAGTTCGTGAAAGTTGCGAGAGTTGCGCTTCAGGTCAGACTCTCCTCTATGTGGACTCCCAGGAAGCGGAAGTTGCCACCCTCTCCACACATTCCCTGCCGATGTGTAATTGTGGAATGTCTGTCCTTTTCCTCCTGAAGTCTATTGAGTTCTTTTGTTTTTGAGGTGTTGAGAAGAAGGTTGTTGGTCGTACACCACGTCGATAGTTGCTCCACCTCACCTCTGTAGGCAGACTCGTCCCCGTCAGAGATGAGCCCCACCACTGTAGTGTCGTCTGCAAACTTCACTATGGTGTTGCAGTAATGGACAGGGGTGCAGTCGTGTGTGTATAGCGAGTAGAGCAGTGGACTCAGCACACAGCCCTGGTGGGAGCCGGTGCTGAGTTTAGGGCCGTGGATGTGTGTTGGCCTACTCTGAGTCTTTGTCTGCGACCAGAGAGGAAGCTGCTGATCCACATGCAGGTTGGATGTGGGAGCCCCAGGTCCTCCAGCTTGGCCACCAGCTTGTGTGGCAGAATGGTGTTGAAAGCCGAGCTGTAATCCACAAAGAGCATCCACACGTAGCTGCCCTGCTGCTCCAGGTGTGACAGTGCAGCATGTAGCGCTGTTGCTATGGCGTCCTCTGTGGATCAGTTTGCTCTGCAAGCAAACTGGTGTGGGTCGAGTCTTGAGGGCAGGCTTGCTGTGATGTGGCTATGGACCAGTTTTTCGAAGCACTTCATCACGACTGGGGTGAGTGCTATTGGTCTGTAGTCATTGAGGCTGGAGATGTGGGGCTTCTTGGGCAGGGGGACTATGGTGGAGGACTTCAGGCAGGATGGGACAGTGGACTGTGCCAGGGACTGGTTGAAGATCTTTGTGACGACTTCAGTCAGCTGGTCTGCACAGTCCCTCAGCACTCGTCCTGGGACGCCATCAGGACCAGTCGCCTTCCTCGGGTTGACGGCTCGCAAGGTACGTCTCACCTTGTGCCGCTCCAGACTGAGGATCGTGCTGCTGTGCACCGTGTGGTGTAGCTGTGCCGCCTCCGGTGCAAAAACTTCAAAGTGAGCAAAGAAGATATTCAGTTCCTCTGCTAGCGTGAGGTCACCTTCAGCAGCTTTGACGTTGGTCCTGTAGTTGGTGAGGTGCTGGACACCCTGCCACACCTGCCGGCAGTTGTTACTGTCCAGGTGGCCCTCAATCCTCCTAATGTAGTCTGCTCTGGCCTCTCTGATGCCTCTCTTCAAGTTGGCTCGGGCTGCACTGTAGAGATCTCTGTTGCCGGACCTGTAGGCGTTGTTCCTCTTCCTCAGCAGCTGCTGGACTTTCTGGGTCATCCAGGGCTTCTGGTTGGGGTACACCCGGATTTGTCCACTGTGACCGTGTCTATGCAGTTCTTGATGTAGCACAGTACACTGTCTGTGAATATCTCCAGGTTCTGATGTTCAAAGACCTTCCAGTTGGTTCTGTCAAAGCAGTCCTGCAGCTGCTGGGAGGCACCATCTGGCCATGTGGCAACAGTCTTTATGATGGTGGGAGTCGTTTTCTTGATGGGGGCATATGCAGGAATGAGCAGCAAGGACAGGTGGTCAGACTGACCCAGGTGTGGTAGTGGTCTGGCCCTGTAGCCCAGTTTGATGTTAGAATAGACCTTGTCCAGAGTCGTCTCTCCCCTAGTAGCGCACTTTACGTGCTGGTGGAACTTAGGGAGCGCTGCCTTTAAGTCTGCATGAAAGTCTCCTGCTGTGATCCGCACAGCGTCAGGGTACGTGCTCTGCTTGTTGCTAGCGCTTGCATACAGGAGTCCGATAGCTGTGTTAGCATTAGCATCCGGTGGTATGTACACAGCCGTGACCATGTCCACAGTAAACTCCCTTGGGAGATAAAAGGCCTGCATTTGACAGTCAGATATTCTAAGTCCGGTGAACAGTGACTGTCTATAGCCACTGTGTTGGTCACCAGCTGTTGTTCCGAGAGTCTGGGACGGATTGTTGCAGCCAGGTCTCTGTGATGAGCAGAACGCACGCATCCTTCACGCAGTTGTTCGTCGCGGTCTGTATCCTCAGTTCATCCATCTTATTTGCGACGGGTCTGGCATTCGAGAGGAATAAGCTGGGGAGCGGTGGCCTGAGTGGCTGCCTCCGTGGCCTGGCTAGCGCGCCAGCCCTGCAGCCTTTTCCTTCTCTCTCTCCGCCGCCTGCACCTCCTTCCCGTTGGGATGATAATCCACAGAGAGCCGGGGTTCCTCGCTACCCCCACTGGGATGTTGTGCAAGCGGATAAACTCGCTTGTTATGCTCCCTTCGTTGCAAACTCCGATCTTAAGAAGATCGTGTCGGCTGTAGATGTTTTTCACCAGACTGAACCGTACACAAAACATACAAAAACATCCAAACATAGCACTAATAACTGGGACACTTAGCTGCCGCAACTGAGTGCACCACCATCTGGTCTTGGTCAGTGACTCGCGTGCTCTCAATCTGACTCGCATGGTCCCAATCATGGCGAGATCAGGAACCTGAGCGGACCCTCTACCAAATAGCTGCCGATCGTGACAATCTTGTGTTTTTGCACTCTCTAGTTTTGACTTAGTTAGTGATTTAGTGCCTATAGTCTAGTAACGCATCCGTGGCCTGATTTGAGTCTGTTACAAACTTAAACGAGCAGTTTAGAAATGCAAAAACAAAGAAAGAATTAAACTAACCCAATTAACCCAACATTAATCTAGGAACAGAAAATCACTGCCAAGCAGGACCTTTGATAAACTATTAGTACAGTAGATGGACTCAACAGAAAACCAGAACTGCAAGAATCTCACTACAAAGCCATCGTTTTTAAAAAACATTCAAGGAGCTCATCCCTAAACCCATATTGAATTGTGTCATCGCGTCCTATTGTAGGAGTGATTCTGGCAGATTATGGCCCTACTTGGAAGGAGCACCGTCGCTTTGCTCTGATGACCCTGAGGAACTTTGGTCTGGGGAAGAACACCATGGAGGACAGGATTCATGGAGAGATTCAGCACATCATTAACACCGTGGAGAAGAGCATTGGTGTGTGATCTGCTGCTAAACAATCCTCACCCCGGACGATGTGATTTCTGTAGTGGTTTAGTCTCTACATTCTCCTTCACAGGCAAAACCCTGAGTCCTCAGCTCATGTTCCATAATGCAGCCTCTAACATCATCTGCCAGGTTCTGTTTGGGACACGCTTCGAGTATGACGACGAGTTCATCAGAGAGGTGGTTCGTTGCTTCACAGAGAATGCAAAGATAACGAATGGGCCGTGGAATGTGGTGAGAGAACCTCACATTTTTCCAAAGCTCTCTGTGCTGCCTCTACTTCCTGTCTCTGAATTTGACCCTGTACGCGCAGAACTTTGAATTTTAGGCTGCTCGTAATTATTTCCAGTAGCACTTTGTACATTTAATCTTTATACATGTCTGATAATGACATAATCAGCCAGAATATTCAAGTGTTTTTCTGTCTTTCAGGTCTACGACTCTTATCCCATTGTCCGCAAGCTGCCGCTACCTTTTAACAAGGCTTTTAAAAATGCTGACGTAAGTTAATTTGAGTGATTTTTAATAAGTCACTTACTGAAAAAAACGTGAAAGAAAAGAACATTTAAATGAAGCTAAAGCTGTTTAATTTCAATCTGTCTCACCTTACACACAAAACCAATGATTGATAATTCTCTTTGTTCAGATTTGTCAAAACCTTACAGAGAATTTAGTGGATGAGCACATGAAAACCAGAGTCGCGGGAGAGCCGAGAGACTTTGTTGACTGCTATCTGGACGAACTGGATAAGGTGAGTGTGTGTTCATGTATCTGTAGAACTTTGAAACTCTCTCTACATACAGCTTTGAGGTTGCTTATTAAAACGTACATTCATTTGTCATAGCTGTAGCAATACAGTGTTTTAACAACAGTCTATGTCGGGCTCCTTGTACAGTTTTACTACAGGGTGCTTTCAACCCATCAACATTTACTGTATATCATAAAAGGAAAATATTGGTAAAATGTACGTAATAATTTCTCTTTCATCACATCTCAATCATCTCTTGACCAAAACCAAGACCGTGGTGATAGATGTAGTCGTCAAATGCACAAAAGGGAGTAGAAGCAGCTCCACAACTGACAGGGATGAGAGAGACAAACACAGCAGCGGGATTCCATGTGTGCTGGAGTGTCTGTAAAGCATTGGTTGCATTGGCATTTCAATAACATCTAATGTCTTCAATGAATCTTTTCTTTTTAGAGAGGCAGTGATGGCTCCTCATTTTCAGTGGAGCGGCTCGTCTTTAACGCTCTAGATCTTCACTTTGCTGGGACTGACACCACCTCCAACACCCTGCTCACTGGCTTCCTCTACCTTACTACCTACCCACACATACAAGGTGTGATAACGGGACTTAAAGATCTTCATTCTACTTATTCTGGAACATTTCATTACACCATTGAAGCCTCCACCAGTCGTTATTACCGTGTCATTTCAGTTTATGAGTTGGAAAAGTGAAATAATAAAAAGTGTGTTACCTCCTGTCCACTTCACTCTCAGAGCGTTGTCAGCAGGAGATAGACCAGGTGTTAGAAGGGAAGGGTCTGGTCAGCTTTGATGACAGACACAACATGCCCTACATGCAGGTAATAAAAAAACTATTTCCCTTTTTTAATTCAATTCAACTTTATTTCTGTAGCGCCAATTCACAATCAGTTATCTGATACACAACTAAACCCAACAAATCCCACATAGAGCAGCTTTAACTTGGAGTCAGTTGGACATTTTAATAGCAACAGTGGAGGAAAAACTCTCTCTCTGTCTTGCAGCGCACAAATCTGTTCAAAATACTATTTATGATGCAGCAAAAAGTTTCAGTCTGAAGTGACTTTCAACGTTTTATGTGACTATTCAGTTGTGAACTTTAGTTAATAAAAACATCTTAACTAATAACTTCTTCTCCAGGCTGTGATCCATGAAGTGCAGAGGAAATCCAACACGGTTCCACTCAGTGTCTTTCACAGCACAACGAAAGACACAGAGCTGATGGGATATTCCATTCCCAAGGTGGGAAGAAATCTGAGTCGTCTTCTAAAATCAAAATCTAAGGCAAACGTGTCTTAGGAGGAAGGAAACCTCACAGTTCTGTGTAGTTTAGCATGAAGACAGCAATCAAACTGCATCAAAGAAACTTGGTTAATTTAGTAGATTTTCAATGAAGGATAAATGGAGGTAACAACACTTCTCTAACTATGCACACTTTTGTTTTCAGGGTACAATGATTATTCCAAATCTTTCATCTGTGCTGAATGAAGAAGGTCAATGGAAATTTCCCCATGAATTCAACCCTGAAAACTTCCTTAGTGACCAGGGAGAGTTTGTTAAGCCTGAGGCCTTTATGCCTTTCTCTACAGGTATGAGAGCATAAAAAACTGTCTTTGCTCAGTCAAACCGTTGCAGATAACTGAGGTCTTGTGATGTGCCAGGTCCTCGTATGTGTCTTGGAGAGGGTCTGGCTCGTATGGAGCTCTTCCTCATCATGGTGACTCTGCTGAGGAAGTTCAAGTTCATCTGGCCTGAGGATGCGGGAGAGCCAGACTACACACCAGTGTACGGGGTCACTCTGACGCCCAAACCTTACCGCATGAAGATTCAACTCAGGGAGACGCAGTAAGACGACGCGCAGACAAACAGCAGGGACTGTTAGACTGCTAGAGAGAGAAGCTCCTCGGAGCAAATCTAGATTAAATAGAGGCTTTTGTACCGTTATTGGCAGATAATCTCATGCCTGAACCAGCAAACAAACAGCTAAATTACCTGAGCGAGCAAATGCAGGCAGCTCCAGCCTCTCAAACCCGAGCTTCTTCTGCTCTGTAATACAACAGCTGTAATCACAGGAAACATCTCTGAATGTTTTACGTTTTTAAGTTTTAATTTTTCTGTATTTCCTGACACTGTCTCAAGGGAAAATTCAGCATGAGACATTTCAGCAAAATTACATCATGACCCACTGATTTCAGTATATTAATAGTTGACTAGTATTGACTTGTTTAACAGAAACAGAATCACAAAGAGCAAATACATATTTTTATACTGAATATTTTGTAAGATTGTTGTCTTTATGGCAATTGTAACTTATCTGTATCATCTTTACTGTTAAACATGTTATAGTATACAACACATAGCAAATAAAGTAGATTCTGATTTGTTTTATTCTATTGTCTCTTTCACTCGTCATCTGAACCACTTCACTTGTAAGTGTTGAGGAAGGTGCTGGAGCCATTTGTCTGACTGGAAACTCTAAGTCCCCCGTAGGTGTGTGACTGTGACTTGTGCGTCTGTACGTGTGGCCCTCCGACAGACTGGCGATCTGTCCAGGGTGAACCCTGCCTCTCGCCCATAGAGAGCTGGGATAGGCTCCAGCACGCCCATGACCCCTACAGGGAAGAAGCGGTAGATTATGACTGACTGACTAAATACTTCAACTATTCATATGGTATAGGAGCTGTGGACAACTTATGGGACCTGTTGGAGAGCTGAGTTAGTGTATTTACATAAGCATCATCAACGGGGCAGGACACAAGCAACCTAAACACAAATCTGCCCCCTCATGGTGGGAAGCCTGAAGCACAGCAGTTTCATTAATTCATTCAAACATGTTTCATGAATGTGTACAGTAATGGACCATTTGTGTTTCATCTGTCTTGCTCTGTCTTTTTAGACTTTTTAGACTGTATATGTAAGATATTCAGAGATGTTGGTTGAGAAAAAATGACCAGAG
The DNA here is from genome assembly GCA_030770545.1 of Macropodus opercularis. NCBI lineage: Eukaryota > Metazoa > Chordata > Actinopteri > Anabantiformes > Osphronemidae > Macropodus > Macropodus opercularis. The sequence goes on along the minus strand of CM061094.1, from coordinate 2,335,887 downwards.
TTCCTGGAAAACCGAGACATTTCATGGACTGTTACGTGGATGAAATGGAGATGGACGGACGGACGGACGGACGGATGGATGGCTTTGAAGACAGGCACCAGATGCCCTACGTGCCGGTAGGACTGTTACATTAAAATAATACATGTTCAGTATGTATTTGCTGTGAACTATGGCATCTTTACATTGGGGTTGATTAAGGCTGTGCCCCACCACAGATGTCGCTATTCAATAGTACGTATACAGTACTATGCAAAAGCTTTAGGCAGGTGTGAAATAATGCTGTAAACAAAGAAAGCTTCAGAAATATAAATAATGATTGTTTATGTTTGTCAATTTACAAAATGCAAAGTGAGCGAACAAAGGAAAAATCTAAATCAAATTAATCTTTGGTTACTACGTCAGTACTGTCAGTACTGGAAGTGATGCTTGGCCCCACAGAGCCCTGATCTCAGCATCATGTGTGTCTGGGATGATGAAGAGACAGAAGGATGTAGAAACCCTACATCCACAGAAGATCTGTGGTTAGTTCTCTAGATGTTGGAACAACCTACAGCCCAGTTCCTTCAAACACTGTGAGCAAGTGAACCTGGAAGAACTGCTGCTGTTTGAAGGCAAAGGGTGGTCACAGCAAATACTGATGGGATTTAGATTCTCTGTTGTTCATTCACTGCATTTTGTCCATTTATATGAAGAAAATAAATGTTGAACACTTCCATTTCTGAAAGCTTTCTTTGTTTACAGCAGTCCGTCCGTTCGTCCATCCATCCATCTCAGTTTCATCCAGGTAACAGTCCATGAAATGTCTCAGTTTTCCAGGAACTCTGGTCATTTTCTTTCAACCAACATCTCTGAATATCTTTCATATACAGTCTAAAAAGACCGAGCAAGACAGATGAAACACAAATGGTCCATTACTGTACACGTTCGTGAAACATGTTTGAATGAATTAATGAAACTGCTGTGCTTCGGCCTTCTCACCATGAGGGGGCAGATTTGTGTTTAGGTTGCTTGTGTCCTGCCCTGTTTGCCTGTGTTTTCTTAGACTAGTAAGCTTTTGTGTCTTTCTATCTACTACCGTCAGACCCTGCCTTGCAATGGCTTTTGTTTTCTAATTTAAATTTAGCATTATCACCAGCTTGGCTGTGATTTTCTGTTCTTTGTTAAATAAACATTTGTAAATTTTCAAAGGTGACATCATCCTGGTGGTGAAGTTTGTTTTTGGTCCGTAACAAAAGCAAGTGTTGATTTTGACAGTAAAGGTATTTTTGTTTTTGGACCTATTTTCTCACTGAATGCATCCTTTTTCATTTCTCTATGTAAGTGGGCTGGGCTTGTAACTGCCTAAAACTTTTGCATAGTACCGTATATCACCAGAACTTCTGTCCAAGAAAGCTTTTTTATTTGACATCAGGATGCTGACATTAGTCTACTCAACCATTCGACAAAGATCATTTGAGAGTAGTTTAAAAGAAAAAATAGCTAAGAGAGCAAATAGCCTCTAATTTGTTTTCGCCACGGGGTTCAAGGATCTGAAGGATCTTTCATAATGACAGGGGAAACAGGAAAGCAGAGCTTTGCGTGTGGAAACTGTTGCTACAGAAGGTTAGGTCTTCTTGGAAAGACTAGTATTGTCACAGTCCAGCCCTCGGATCCTAAGAGGGCCCTGTTTTTCTGTCTGTCCTTGTCTTGCTGCTGTCGCTTCCTCCTCCTTTGCTCCTCTGTCAGTCATCATTAGTCACCTGAAGACTGTTTTATCTGATTATGTCACCTACCGACTTTCACTACATTTGAATGTGGCAAAGCTCTTCAGTCTGCTTCAGCTTTCCAGTGCATGTTAGTGGCACCGAACGGTTCCTGTGAGGTGCAGTAGGTGGACTTGTTAAGTTCATCAGTCACTACTGCAACATGGCCCTTAGGGACAAAGAAACGTTTGACTTTGGCACAGGTGGCATGCTGGACAAAACAAATCCCCAAATTCCAGTATTTCACAGATTAAATCATGTCAAACAAATATTCCTGATACATTCACATTTAATGCCAGTTACCTGTTTCAGTAACTGAGGCAAGTATTTCGTCATGTTTCTTTCAGTACCTGCCACATGAATGATCAAAGGTTGTGGTTGTGACGCTTGCATATAAAAGCAGATACTGAAATAAAACAAGTGCATATTCACCAGAGGCTCAGATTCATCATGTTTGCATCAGTGGCTCTGTTTGTTGCTGTTCTGTTCTTCCTGCTTCTTTTTCATACACGCAGATCTAAAAACTTTCCTCCAGGTCCTCAACCTGTTCCCATCCTTGGAAATGTGTTGCAGCTCGATCTGAGGAATCCTCTTGCAGATCTGGACAGGGTAAAGTTAACGAATGATCTAAACAGCCTAAGAGATTATATTATATTATTTACAGTATGAGCTAAATGTAATTTGTAAATTCTAAAACAAGTCACAGTCTTCTTTTGTCTTTGTTGTCATGTTTGTGTTCTTTATATAAAGTAAATTTCTCTATTTCCAGTCAGGTATAACAAATATTTTCCTTATTAAAATGTCATTTACCAGACCTTGTTTTAGCTGAAGTATCAACCACAACACGTTGATATGCAGTGAATTTGACTTCTCCTTTTAATAAGAACGTTAATTATTATCTCATTACATTGGCTCTGACTGCAGTGAATATTGGTCAGGATAAAGTCCATGTCCTTTTTTCCTCAGCTGTCCAAACAGTATGGTAGCGTCTGCAGCCTGTTCATTGGACCCAGACCTGCGGTTGTCATCAATGGACTACAGGCCTTCAAAGAAGCCCTGGTCTACAAAGCTGCAGCCTTCTCAGGCAGACCAGAAAACCTCCTGATCAATCATACCTTTCAAGAGAAAGGTACATGTGTCTCCTCTCTTTTTGGCTCTGCAGTGATGTTTAATGTACCTCATTAATATGACACAGTGTAAAGGTAAGCTTTTACTTTTACCAGCATCACTCCGCATATTATCAATAAAGGTCTTACTTTTAAATCATCTGAGGAGATATGCTCATTTTTTGTAGTTTGCATTTCTGTGCCTTTGTCATCTTGACAAAGTTACAGTGACGCTATGTGGAATACAAGAAATTAAAGTTTACAAACAAAAATGTTTTGGGCACACAAGAGTAATTTTCCTACTCCTCTATCTGTGAGGAAGAACAGATGGCGTCTAATTAGCCTCAGTTAGTTTCCAGGACTGGACGCTAACTTGGGCTGTATCCACATCACCTACATGTCCCTCCATTTTCACAATTAAATTATCTAGAGATTGTGAATTAATATTCTGCAATCTGTTTTCACAGTTTAGTGATTAAAAATATTTACAACTGCTATTGGCCCTGACAGTTTGACCCTCTGTCCCCTAGAGCTGTGGTTCCTTTTGTTTTTGTCTGTGTGTGTCACTTCCTGGTTTTGTGTTGCTGGTTTCAATCAGTCATTGTCCACACCTCTGGGCGGTCATGTAGAATTACTTCTGTCCACCTGTGTATGCATTTATGTTCTGTCTGCCAGTCATTCTTGTCTCGGTATATACCCCTGATGTAGTCTGGAGCCTCCCAGTTATTCCTCCTAGCCTGTCAATAAGTTTGCCTGCTCATGCGATGCTTTTCCGTTCAGCCTTTGTGTTCAGAACATAGTCTCTCTCTGCTGCAATTATTTCTGCATTATAAGGTCAAATATATGTGTTAGTGGAGTCTATTCTGTTATACTGAGAACATGTGGGGGATTTCAATTCAATTCAACTTTATTTATATAGCACCAATTCACAACATCTGTTATCTCAAGGCACTTTACAAGTACGGTTTAAGACCTGACACAACTAAACCCAACAAATCCCACATTGAGCAGCTTTTAACTGGAGCCAATCAATAAATTGTACATTTAAATAGAACAGTGGAAAAACTCCCTCTATAGAAGAAAAAACCTCCAGCAGACCCAGGATCAGTGTGGGAGAACATCTGCCTTGACCGGTTGGGGTGAAGGGATAGAGAAGAGACAAAAGAACACCACCACCACCACCACCACCACCACAACAACAATAAACAACAACAACAACAACAACAAGCAGCAACAGACTCAGGCAGGATGGTTGGACCAGCAACTGAACACTGAGACACACGACTCTGAGTCTGACGATACCTGGAGATGAGAACAGAGAGAGACAGAAAGAGAGAAACACAACTAGGAGAGAACAGAGACAAAGTTAGTCACATGGTGGAATGTTAGTGAATAGAAGAAAACCAGAGGAGCTCAGTCAATGAAGGAGGTTCCAGCATTTAAGCCTGTAGCAGCTGAACTAAGAGATGGATCAGAGAAACCAGAACCATCTGGAACCATCAGCTTTGTCGAAAAGGAAAGTTTTAAGCCTAGTTCATTATGTTCTCTTCTTTTGCCCTAGTCCATAAGACACAGTTATTGTCTTATGCTCTTCCCTTTGCTTACCCTCAAGATTTGTTATTAGTAATCATTCATTTTTTTTAATATTGTGTAGCAATAAAAAAAATTCTTAATAAATTTCTGTTTAAATTGTTATTGAGATAAAGCTTCTTCGTGACAAATATAATTGCTGGATTTAGGTTGCCACCCATGTACCCATGACCAAGTATGACATGACCTCTTAGTCTGGCCAAGAAGCCAAGTCCCATCAGTATTCTCTGTCTCTGGCTAAACCCCAAAACCCGGCTCACTGCAATCTCCAGGATCAGATCAGACTTGGTCCAGATTGGGGTCAGACTGGTAACTGATAACTTTAAGCCCCTTCCAGCTGCACATTTGAGGACCTCTTGTCTTCACTATCCATAAGGGCAGCATCAATGTGGTTGGGGCTTTCCCCGGAGGAAGGAGGAAGCAGGAGCGTCTGCATAAGTTGCCTTCTGCACCATTCATCACACTCACCCCAAAATAAGTGTTGGGTCCAGTCCTTCTTTGTCCTGGCTTTCTTCGGGTCCATGCTTGCTATAGTACCAAGGGCAACACTTCACTGAATGTCAATCCAGTCTGGTCCCTAAACAAGATCCTCAAGGCTCCCATTAGCTCTGCTTGCCCCCTGCTTGATGGCTGGACACATCTCCACATCGTGAGTTATGATCAGCAAAGACCAACTCCAGAAAAGCTACTTTTGTCCTGCAACTTCCTACCCAGACAGACTTTGGCTGGGCCCCCCTACATCCCCCATCATTCCCTGACTATCTCCACCTATTCCACACATTGTCCCGCACAAAACAAAAGTTACAAAATGTGAGACGTATGTAATCAGTTATATATTAAGGGCAGGGCCATTAATAGAAGTGGGGCCACTAAACTGAAGAAAACAAAACCCCCAAAATAATAAAAAAAAACAACAACAACCGAGCTACAGTTACTGTCTATGTGATGATGTTATTTTAAATATACATCATTTCCTTTTAACTTGACGTTTTGCTCATGTAGCTCCAGGAATTGCAATGTCTGGCGATAACTCTCTTTGGAAAGAACATCGGCGCTTTGGTGTTACGACCCTCAGAAACTTTGGGCTCGGCAAGCAGTCCATGGAAATGAGGATTCTGACAGAGACACCGCATCGTAGCACATCTGGAGCAGAGCCTTGGTGCGTCTGCTTTACAAACGTGGCCTCGTACATATTTCTACACAGGCCATCATGATGGCGAAACCTGATAGATGTTGTTTAATTCTAGGTAAGAACCTGGATCCTCACCTGCTTTTTCACAACGCAGCGTCTAGTATCATTTGTCAAGTCCTGTTTGCAAAGCAGTTTGACAATGACGACAAATTCATGAAGTTTTTTCCTGTTTTTTTCTGTGAGACTTCCAAACAAATCAATGGGTTCTGGGGTATGGTACGTGGCATTTCATACAAAAATATTACAAAAGGAATTGCTAGAATGTTGTCATGAAGGTTCTAAAATAACTGATGCTTGTGGTCGGTTTTCTGGGGGAACTAAATGAAAACATGTAAGGTGTAATTTTGCTCCACACTACAGATTTACGACTTCTTCCCCATGCTGCGCAGCCTGCCACTGCCCTTCCAGACAACCTTCCAGCTGTTTCAGGTTTGTTTTGAATAGACCGTAACATCTTCAGACGGAGCAGCCTAGAACTGCTGAGTGATTAGTGCATGACTTCAGCAGGCTCCCTGTCGATGGCTTGCGTCAAGCGTGATCACGCCTTGTTAAACCCCTTTTAACCTTGTTAAAAAAGTTATTGTTGTGCATGTGGGAGCTCATTTGATCCTGTGTTATTTGAACTTTGAGTTGCTTAATTTTAAATTTACTGTCAAAATGAACACAGTTTTATTCTTTTAAGTATGTTTCATTAACCATTACAGTTTTTGTTACACATTCTGTCTTTTTAGACTGCACGTGAAAAATACTCAGCGATGTTGGCTGACACTAAAAAGACCAGAGTTCCTGGCAAACCGAGACATTTCATGGACTGTTACCTGGATGAAATGGAGAAGGTTTGTGTGTCAAACACTTTAATGGCTAAGGTAATATTGAGATTGACTGAATGTTGTATTTACTCTTTTCTTTCTCCTCCTTGCAGAGAGGAGACGCGTCATTTTATGAAGACCAGCTCTGTACAGTTATTATGGAGCTTCATTTTGCTGGAACTGACACGACGGCCAACACCCTGCTCACTGCCTGGCTCTACCTGATGAATTCCCCACACATACAGGGTACAGCTGTCTGTCACCTTCTGCAGGTTGTCAGTGTCACTTCAACCATACAAAAATATGTCAATTTACATTCAACTCTATCTTTACTGTAGATCAGTTTGTTCCATTTTTACAAATTTACCATTAACCCATGAACAAATACATTTGTGGAACACAAAGACACTTCACACATTTTGTAGCTGTGTGACCCCAACACAATATACATACACACACAAGAATTTTCGTAACTTTCTCTTAACTGTCCAGCTCCTCCTCTTTGTCTTCCTCAGAGCGCTGTCAGCAGGAAATAGACACAGTTCTGGATGGGAAGGATGAAGCCAGCTTTGAAGACAGGCACCAGATGCCCTACGTGCAGGTAAACTGTAACAATTTAAGCTTTACACACACATATATATGACATATTGTGCATAAGTAAAAATTGTCAATTTGTATAATGTATAATTGTCTTTGCGCACATATTTGCACATGCTCCACTTTCATTCTTTCACACTTTCTTATTGTTTGTAGCTGTGGTAGCAATAAAGTCTTATCTTATCTTATCTTATCTTATATTTCGCATTTAGAATATTTTTATTTCCAGTTGCTGTAAAGTAAAACACATGTCTTGTGGGATGACACAGTGCCACAGTGTAAGAGCTGTTTCTCTCATGTAGGCTGTCATTCATGAAATCCAGAGGATGGGTAACATTACTCCTCTCAGTCTTTTCCACTCCACCACTCAAGACACAGAGCTCCTGGGATTCTCTGTACCAAAGGTCTGTAACATGATTTAACTCTCATTACAATTACTGTAGCTGTGTGAGAACCTGCCCCAGGTTCCCAGCCCATCACTGAGTCACCACCATGCTTTACTCTAGACAGGCTCTTTATTTTTTTTGTATCTTCCTTCTTCTGATTAGTTTGCTTTGTTTTAGCGTATAGTGTTCTCCATTATTCGTTCTCCAGATTTACAGTTGATTCTTGGGCCTGAAAACTTTCACAGCCTCGAATCGCCAAACTGTTCTCCTCAGAAATGAAACCTCAGTACTGTTACTTATTTTTTCACAAGAATTTTGTCCTAATGAAAAAAGTTTGTTTATTTTGTCATGTATTGTATGCATTGATATTAAATACTGCAAGCATCCAGTCAACTTTGATGCCACAAGCACAAATGGGGTTGACACTTCTACTGGTTATATGCTGCTGCCTGGTGTGTGTGTGGGAGGGGTTATGAGTGGAAAGCAAAAGTTGAACTTTACTGTATCTATCAGCATCTTAAACTCCACTGCACATTTCAGTTGATTTAGTGATGACTCAGAATGACAACATATAAACTAACGTTTGCTACACTTAAACAAAATAAAGGTTTTACTTGTAGAATGGTATTAGAGGTATTAGATTTTATTGGCCTGTTCTTCAGGGAACCATTATCATCCCCAACCTGTCGTCAGTGCTGTTTGAGGAGGGACAGTGGAAATACCCTCATGAATTCAACCCTGAGAACTTCCTGAGTGAGAAGGGAGAGTTTGTGAAGCCAGAGGCCTTCATGCCTTTCTCCACAGGTGCGTAAAGTGGATTTTCCAATAAAAGATACAAAGAACGTTCTATTGGTAAATTAAGCTGACAACAGTATCTCTATGTTAAATAACACATGAAGCCTCCTCATGCTTGTGTCGTGTGTATTTTGAAACACAGGACCATGGATGTGTCTTGGAGAGGCTCTGGCTCGTATGGAACTCTTCCTTGTCATAGTGAGTCTGCTGAGGAAGTTCAAGTTCATCTGGCCTGAGGATGCAGGAAAACCAGATTTCACTCCTGTTTACGGAGTAACCCAGACGCCCAAACCCTATCACATGAAGGTCCAGCTCAGAGCAGCTACCTGATGGGTCAATGGTTGGGACCCAACAATTTGAAGACAGAGTTTATTCCAATCATAATAAACATACTGTGACATTGTGTACATTGTGTGTTTTTATGTGCGTGCTGATAAAAATACACCTAACTCTGCCCTTCAAAAACGTCTTTGAGCTTGTTTTTACTTACTAGTGTACTACTGCTATGATGCAGTAAGAAACTTCGGGGCATCCATCAGGGCAAGTTGAGGCAGAAGGTGCCACTGACCACCCAGGTGTTCATCCTAGGTGGTAGGACGCCATTGCTGGCTATGACTGGTCCAACTGAGAGGTACAGCCGTCTAAACCAGTCTCCTTTTCCTTCACTAAAAAGGTTAAGCCTACAACAATCTGGTCCAGTCTGGTCCCTCAAAAACTGGTCCTGGCTTCACCATGGTTCCTGTCAGCTCTGATCGCCCCATACTTGACCTACGACTACAATATGGTTTCAACATATTCATGTCCCTGGTCACACTAAAATAGTTCTAATTGCCTTTGAATCGTTATTGAGATAAATCAGTGGATAATTACTGAATGGAGCACAATCTGTCTTTGAGAAACAAATGCAGTCCACCATCTCTGTTATTTATTTATTCATTGGTCCAACTATAGAGCGAGCACACGTCCCGGACTGGGGCTTTCAGCGTGCATTAGAATAAGCATTACAAAGTCTGTCGCGCTACCTCCGTCTCACTTCTGAGGCCATGGTTCTTGACCAGACAAATTCTCTCCAGGTTGTAGGACATTTCCTGCCTGTGGAGGAATTCAGCAGAGATGTGATGTGACTCCAGCAAATCTCACTGCACTTGCATTGTGTATTAAAATAGAATAAGAACATTATTCAATGGTATAGGTTTATTACTTAACTGGTCCCAACATGTTCCACTGGTCACAAAGAAAATCAAGACAAACAAACAAACAAAAATAATGCAGAGTTAAGACTGTAAACATTAATTATAAAAGTATGTATTTATTATGTCATTAACATACAGTATAACATTTTGTCTTTTTAGACTGCACGTGAAATATATTCAGAGATGTTGGTTGCAAAAAGACCAGAGTTCTGTGAGAACCGAGGCATTTCATGGACTGAAATGGTGAAATGGAGGTTTGTGTGACAGACATTCTGGCGGAGGCTAAGGTCACATTCAGATAGTCAGTTTACTTTTCTGTTCCCGTAGAGACGAGATGGTGATGTGTTATTTTATGAAGACCAGCTGTGCGCAGTCCTTACGGAGCTCGACTGCTCACTGCCTGGCTCTACCTGATGAATTCCCCACACAAAACTGTAACAATTTAAGCTTTACACACATATATTTTGCATTCACCGTATTTATTTCCAGTTACTGTAAAGTGTGTACAGTGTAAGAGCTGTTTCTCTCATGTAGGCTGTCATTCATGAAATCCATGAATGACAAGAGCCGACCAGTTTCAGAAAGCCTTAGTCACAGTGAGTCAGGTACAGCAGACATTCTTCAACAGCAGCAGTTGTCTACGAATTCCCTCCATGTCTTCATCCGTCCATCAAGCCATTATCTAAACCAAACACTTCCAACAAGACTAGCTTTTGGCTATATTATGAGCTGACTGAATACACTGTAAAATGAATTGCAACTCTTCATGAGGCACAGAACTATTATTGTTAATCGGTTTCTGTCAAGGTCTAGGAGTTCAATGAGGACTCAAGGGCTGGATGACGTTCCAAGGAACAGGTTTTAATTGGTCAAATCGGCCAATGCCAAAGAACCAAACTAACTAAAGGGCTAAAAGTGCGTGACGGAAGATGTGGAGGCGTGGCTAAAAAGGGAACCATGTAAAAAATAAAGGAAGAGAGAACCAGGGCCAGACCAGGGATCGTGACAGTTTCAACAATATATCTTGCTTTTTATGAAAATTAAAATGGAAATGGAAAATGGAAATGGAAATGACTGGACATCACAAGGACAGGGCTTGTGTTTGTTTTTTCAAATGCTAACACGCTACTGCTAAACATCATCTTTGATATAACAGAATACAGTAGTACAGCAAAAAGCTGAAGCTAACAGCACCAGCAATGTGATGTGAAACATGCAGTGTTGTTTTGTAAATCAGCAACTGAGAGCATGCAAAATCAGGAATTTAAGCCTTAAGGCTGATGGGCTTATGGGCTTTATTCTTGGAAGTGCTGTCGTCAGCAGACCTACTTGTATATCACTGCTCTATATCTATGTCTAGAATGTGACACATCAAGGTCATCTAAAAAAGGACAGTTATGGAAGAAGGTCATGGCCACTGGACTTCACACAGCGTCAAAAGCGCTTTGAGTACCAATAGGTAGAAAAGCGCTTTGCAAGTGCAGACCATTTACCAAGCACCCTGACCCTTACCTGTATCAGATGACTGAAAAATGAAAACGTAGTGGAAGATGTGTATAGTTGGGGTGGAATATATGTAATTTGTATTTAACATGTATGTACTGATCGATAAAAAGCAGGACATTCAGGCCATGAGTTTACAGAGGTTCTGTTTCCAGGATCGGAACTTTTGTGTTGGCAGGACAACAGGATGATCTCTCCCATTTCTGGAAAGTTCGTGTTGTGAAAGTCCTTGGCCGCTCCAGGAACATGTCAGGTTGGAGTGATCTGACATGCAGATACCTTCACATAAACAGAGTCATTCATCTACAATATCACGGATCGAAGTCCAAACTTGGACAATCGCTCTTTTGTGACTGTCGCAAGTTAAGGGTTTAAAAACCACCTCCCCTAGAATGAGAGAGGAGAGTGTGCTGTGCTTTATCCCTGCAGGGAGGAAGAAGGTGACTTCGTATGTCTGCCTTTTGCATATTGTTTACACCACCTACCAGAATAAATCGTTTGTATTACTTTGAATCTCAGTGCTGTGTCTGATTGAGTTCCTTCAGTGAAAATATCTTGTGAACAACTAGAAAAAAAAGCATGATTTGGGTGATAAATCATTCATTAATAGACTACAATGAGAGTCAAGAAATGATTATGTTCCTGTCTGCAGTTGATCAAACATGGTGTATTGGTTAGTTGAGTGGGCGATTGACTCCAAGCTCTCAAGCAGCATGTCTGCTCATCTTACAGCAAGGAGGAAACTGGGTTTCCGTGCTTTCATCGTGGAAGCAGATTGGATAGCAGATAGATGTTCTGCGTGATCTGAATGCTCCTCTACAGATTAGAGCACTGATGTTCTTCAAATAAGTACAGTATGTGTGTTTCCGTGATATTTGGGCTCTGATACACAATTGAGTCATTCATATCTCACACCACAAGTCATGTACAGTAAACACATGACTGGTCAAAGGTTGAGGCTAATATAAAAGCAGAGACAGAAAAACAGGACTGATCATTCACCAGAGGCTCAGATTCATCATGTTTGCGTCAGTGGCTCTGTTTGCTGCTGTTATGTTCTTCCTGCTTCTTTTTCAAACACGCAGATCTAAAAACTTTCCTCCAGGTCCTCAACCTGTTCCCATCCTTGGAAATGTGTTGCAGCTCGATCTGAGGAATCCTCTTGCAGATCTGGACAGGGTAAAGTTAACGGATGCCTAAGAGATTGTAGTATATTGTACAGTATGGTGACTTGTATCTTAGTTCTTTGTATGTTAATTAAGTATGACTTGAATCTTAAGTCATAATTGTGTCCGTTTCCTCAGCTGTCCAAACAGTATGGTAGCATCTACAGCCTGTTCATTGGTCCCAGACCTACAGTTGTCATCAACGGACTACAAGCCTTGAAAGAAGCCCTGGTGAATAAAGCTGCAGCCTTCTCAGGCAGATCAGAAGAGCTCATGATCAGTCGTGCTTTTCAGGAGAAAGGTACATGTGACTCGACAGTGGTGTTTAGAATTCCAACCATTTAGCTGTGTAGCCTTTTTCCTCCTTATTTGCATTTTATGCATTTGAAGCGAAGCATCAATGTAGAGTCGATCAGCAGCTGTACAGCAGAGAGCGAACTAACCAAGTGTGATTAAAGTCTGATGTCTCTCTGACTAGACTAGTTTATGGTTTGATGCCCAGCAGTGTTGAAAAAGAATGTCCCATGTTGTAATTGTTAAACTGTTTTATTAGTGTTTATGCTTTTGAAACTGTAGAATATGAGTCAGACCGCTTTTGATGGAATAAAAATATTTAGAAAATAGATCACTGAGAACCATTCTCTCATTTTCATTAAGTATATGAAACTTTGACTTGCATGCAGTTTAGCATGGAAACTCAGCTATTGTGGGTTGTTGTGGGTATTTGATCTGTCAGCTAAACGCATAGCGAAGGCGCTGCCTCCTCTCAGCAATTATCCAATCACAAGACGCGTTTTCATGTTCAATGTGAGGCCTTTTATTTGGCCTTACTGTCGCCAGTAATCTGATTACTGATTAAAGTGGAACGAGAGCAGGCGCCAGTTCATGCGATGAGCTGTGTGGATCTGACTTTACTACATGCCTTTAAGATGAAAGAACACTGAAATGTAATTACTGGATATATTAGGCCCTGACCACAGGTTTCGAGTTTAAAAAAACTTTTTGACTGAATTTTTTTTCACATAGCTCCAGGAATGGCAATGTCAGATTACAACTCTTCTTGGAAAGAACATCGGCGCTTTGGTGTAATGACCCTGAGAAACTTTGGGGTAGGGAAGCAGTCCATGGAAGTGAGGATTCTGACAGAGACACGTCGCATCATAGCACATCTGGAGCAGAGTGTTGGTGTGTCTGCGTCTGCATGATGTTTATTCATCTTGTTTAAAAGGTTTTTTATATGTGGCGTGTTTGTTCTGAAAGAATTGATCGCGTTGTTTAATTCTAGGTAAGAACATGGATCCTCACCTGCTTTTTCACAACGCAATGTCTAGTGTCATGTGCCAAGTCCTGTTTGCGAAGCAGTTTGACTATGATGACGAATCGATGAAGTTTTTTACCGTTTATTTTCATGAGACCTCCAAGCAGTTCAATGGCTTCTGGGGTATGGTACGTGACAAAGTAATTGTCACCGCATTATTACACTTTTACGCATTTGTTCGTCAAAGCTTAAAGTTGTAATTTTCCTCCACACTGCAGATTTATGACTCTTTCCCCATGATGCGCAGCCTGCCACTGCCCTTCCAGAAAACCTTCAAGCTGTTTCGGGTGTGTTTACTGTATATAGAACATATATACAACCATTAGATTGTGTTGTGGTTGTTTTTGTCCCAAAGTTAATTATACAACTGGTGCTATTGTGTTGCTCTTTTTGCTTTTGTATTTTTAGACTGCACGTGAAAGATATTCAGAGATGTTGGTTGAAAGCAAAAAGACCAGAGTTCCTGGAAAACCGAGACATTTCATGGACTGTTACCTGGATGAAATGGAGAAGGTTTGTGTGATAGGTGATGGGTGACAGGTAATATTCAGGTAGTCAGCTGCTGTACTAACTCGTTTTCTCCCCTTCCTGCAGAGAGGAGATGATGACGCGTCCTTTTATGAAGACCAGCTGTGCGCAGTCATTACAGAGTTTCATTATGGGGGAACTGACACGACGGCCAACACCCTGCTCACTGCCTGGCTCTACCTGATGAATTACCCACACATACAGGGTACAGCTGTCTGTCACCTTCTGCAGGTTGTCAGTGTCAGTGGGCCCATTACAGCCACACAAACATATGTGCACAATCTTAATTTTACATTCAACTCTATCATCATGTCAAGCTTTTTATGTATTGGTCATTTTTCCAAAAGCATGGAACACATGGGAAAAAGTGTCCATGTTTGATCACATCACATCAGCTCATCGTTCAGCTGCTAGTGTGACTATATGCAGTGGTTCTGTCTCTGAACTGTCCAGCTCCTCCTCTTTGTCTTCCTCAGAGCGCTGTCAGCAGGAAATAGACACAGTTCTGGATGGGAAGGATGAAGCCAGCTTTGAAGACAGGCACCAGATGCCCTACGTGCAGGTAAACTGTAACCGTTTAAGCTTTACACACATACATATGACATTTAGAATATTTTTATTTCCAGTTGCTGTAAAGTAAAACACATGTCTTGTGGGATGACACAGTGCTACAGTGTAAGAGCTGCTTCTCTCATGTAGGCTGTCATTCATGAAATCCAGAGGATGGGTAACATTACTCCTCTCAGTCTTTTCCACCGCACCACTCAAGACACAGAGCTCCTGGGATTCTCTATACCAAAGGTCTGTAACATAAGATTTACAATGAACATTTCAGCTGTTTACAGAACCATTTTAGGAGACTCATGCTGCTTCAAGCTTCACCTACAGAACCATACAGAGAGAATCCTAATCCTCAGTTTTCTCCTCAGATGTCCATATACTTGAATGACTTTATTTTGCCTTCTACACGCTGCAGATTCCTAGTGCAAACGATAAACAACTCCGGAGCATCACTGCGCCACCACCGTGCTTTACTATAGACAGGCGCTGATCAACAATTTTCTTTTGTTTCTCTAATTTCTGTTTGGGTTCTTTTTTTCTTAGCCCTGAAAACTGTCACAGTTCATTTTTTAACTTATCTTCTTATTGTTCATTGCAAACAGCTGCTTATTAATTACACATTTAACATAAATGCTATACAAAGAATAATTAAATAAATATACACTTAAAGCTTTGACAGACAAGACCTAATTTTTAAAATAACAATAATAGGAACAGTTGAGGCAGATGGCCACCCACCTATTCTGCTAAAGGTTACTTCCATTAAATTCTATTGTTTTCTCTTCACTTTCAAAGTTAATAAAATTCGGAGTTTTTTGTCTTTATTTTTGTAGCTGTATGTATGTTTCGTTTAAGCACTTTAACCTTTGGAATGTGCCTTGTTATGCTGCTCGTTGTTTGTCAGGGAACTGTTATCATCCCCAACCTGTCGTCAGTGCTGTTTGAGGAGGGACAGTGGAAATACCCTCATGAATTCAACCCTGAGAACTTCCTCAGTGAGAAGGGAGAGTTTGTGAGACCAGAGGCCTTCATGCCTTTCTCCACAGGTGCGTGAAGTGGATTTTCCAAGAAAGGATACAAAGAAAGACTGACTGGGAAATGTAATTGATGAAACATCACAAAGATTTATTATTGCTGTATATATATATATATATATTATTGTAGAAAATGTGTTTCATTTGTCATTGGTATTTTGAAACACAGGACCACGGGTGTGTCCTGGAGAGGCTCTGGCTCGTATGGAACTCTTCCTTGTCATAGTGAGTCTGCTGAGGAAGTTCAAGTTCATCTGGCCTGAGGATGCAGGAAAACCAGATTTCACGTCTCTTTTTGGGTTAACCCAGACGCCCAAACCCTATCACATGAAGGTCCAGCTCAGAGCAGCTGCCTGATGGGTCACAATCCAGTCGATTACTAAAAACACACTATTATCACAGTAGTATTATCCTCGCTATATATTATTATTTATTGTTATGCTCATCATTTAGAATAACTGCTGAAAGCAATCACAGTATTGTTGTTATTATTATTGTTGTTGTTTTCTTTTTCAGCTACTAAACATGGTTCCAACTATAACCTGTTAAGCCTTCTGTGATTAAATGTACTATTATGTTTTATGCTGATATGTGTGGTACCTTAGTTATAGACTTTTTTTTATTGGCTGTAATACCACCATGTGGACAACGCAAATCTGAAAGGAAAGTAAGAATAATCACAAATCCCATGGGTGTTGAAAATATATTGAAGTCTGAAGACAGGTGACTTGTCCAGGGGGCACCCAGTCTCACAGCATGTACAAGAAGTAGTGGTTGAGATGATGGATGGATGGGGAATTTAGGTAGGTTATACATGGTAAAGAAGTGTTGAGCTGGGCACAGTTTACCTGTACAGTTGTTTTTAGACAGTTTTGACCTTTATATCCCCAGCGGTTCTGCAGCCTTTACTTTGGCCTTGCTGAATTTTGTAGCTCTTGTCATTTAGGAAAAGCAGCCATTTCATGACTTCTATAAACCTATGCTTCAAAATGGGGCTTGGAAACTGTAGTTGAGCTGAGGGTACAAGCAGCTGTAGCAGCTTGCGTCCAGACAATATTATCTAGTTCTAATATTACGATCAAATAACTGTAGATTTGAAACATAGCAAAACTATTATTAAGACTATGTCTGACTTGTCTTTCAGCTTGTTTGGTTTTTTAACAGAAATAACCTCGAACTGACTCCATAACCAAAACTTGCCTCCTAAAACAATTCGTTCTCATTATGAATAATGAATACACACATCTGCCCATGCACTGTGTTACAACCTGCTGTGTGTCACTGGTCCCAGTGTGTAATTAATTTAGACAACGTGAGCGAGTACAATGGAGCATTAAGCTACTTACAACATTCTCAGATGTCAACACAATCACACACAGTTATATTACTGGACAGCAATTAGTTGTTAGGAGTTTTTTCAGCCTTGCTCTAGCAATTTGATAATAATAACATAAATAATAATGTCATGGTCAGTTTAAAATGTCCTTCATCGATACTCGACATAAAATCTATTTCTACAATCTATGGTTTTGTTGTGTATTGTGTTTTGTATATTGCTGCCCCCCACTGGTGAAAAAACAAATGAAAAACATGTCAGTAAGGAAAACATTTCTTATTTGATGCCACTTAACTCTCAAGGTAATTTAATTTAAATATTTTTTATAGTGCGGTTAACTTAACAATGCATTAACATAAGTATAGATTATATAGTGGGTAGATACAGTAAAGTCAAATGATTTGTGTTAACTTATGACTTATGAGAACATCTGCAGCTTTATGAAGAAACAATCATCAAATTACAAACAATCAGCCTACAGTTGTGACGAGAGTAACCTGTTCGAGGTTTTACTAATAATATGTGTTATGTTAAAGTAGATGTGTCGACTTGAGGTAATGCACAGGAAATAATGTTTAATGATGTTTACCTCACAACAACACTAGACAATTATAATAACTCTGGGAAAAAAGCTGCATTTTCTCCCTGGCACACAGGCGCTGAACCCTGGACCATTCAGGGGCCTTTTGATGCCTGGACAGTGGTTTATTATTGGCGCTTTGTGTGGATACCGTATTGTTTTACTCAGCTGTCTGTTGATTGTCAGCAGGAGGCCGGGGGTGAAGTGGGGGGGTTGAATGGTCTGTGTGTGTGTGTGTGTGTGTGTATGCTGACAGGGATCTTCTGTGGTGACATTCAGTTGGATGACCAGCGTGGCTGCGAGAGCAAAAGAGAAAACGGACACCTCAAAGACAGATAAGACAAGGATGTATTAAACATTCGGATCAAAAAGAGGCAGAATCAAAACTCTGAGACGGAGTCAGGTGAGATTGTGTTGATGAGGATTTACAGAGACAGGCTGACTGACTGGAATGGAACCAGAGAGACAAACCTGGGATTATCGGTGACGGCTCTTCAGAAGGGAGGTTTCTGAAACATGGACTAGACTGGGAGTCTGTTCACATACACATATAACAACGCACACAAACACACCTTTGGTTTCGCTTCGACAGTGGGAAAGCGTCAACATGCAGGAGTCTCCAGGTGCCATGGGTGTAGACGGCAGCTACACCAGCAATGTGCCAGCCTTCCTCACCAAGCTGTGGACCCTGGTGGAGGACCCCGACACCAACCACCTCATCTGCTGGAGTGCTGTGAGTTGTCCTCATTGCTTTTGGCAGTGCTCAAAAAGAGTTTTTAAGATTTCTGTCAAACGTATAATAAAATAGACATGAATAAATCAAGTCACTGGATACCCTCTCAACACCTTCAAAGACTTGAGACAGATCTGCCTCTTCTGTTCAATCGTTGTTTTGCATAAACAAAATCAATATTTTCAATTCAATTCAGCACCGATTCGCAACAGCAGTTATGTCAAGGCACTTTACACGTGAGGGTTAAGACCTGACACAACTAAACCCAACAAGAGGCTTCATTCAGTATGAATGAATTAACAACGTGAAAGTGTCAGGCTTGGCTTCGATTCTGTAGCGATATAAAAGAAAGGGACTGTGCTGGTTTCCTGCTAACACATGCAGTAGGTCTGGGTTTTCAGATAACAAGGATCCATATTAGACCATTATTCAAATGAGACCATCTGAGATGTTTAAACGGAAAGTGAGCTGCTGCTAAATGCTGGTGTGTTTGCATTTTGTTGGATGAGTGGGAGTGGTTTCATAGAACTATACATTTAGTTTCTGTAGTAACACGACATACAGTTAAATCAGTTATGCAGGGCTGATGCAGAGCCGTGGTGGCTCTTCAGGAACAGGAGTAGCTGGAAGAGGACGGACACACAGACAGACGCTGTGCAGTCCCGTGACATCTACAGCATCAGCTGCTGCATTGTCAACCTGTACTGGTGGGCAGGAGAGCATGACACAGGCCGCAGCACCGTCCTGTTAGAACCTGTTCAGACTTCACAAAAGGAAACAACCCTGTATTACACGGCTTTTCACTGTGAGTTTAACTCATCACTGAGTCACTGAGCTGAAAGTCAGCTGATGTCTCCCACTGCGAGGGGACTAAGCGCCCTCTAGTGGCCATATTGGTTATAGCAGGAACATGGTTGGTGTATCCATACACTAAGTCAGGATTGGAAATTGAGGATTTCTTAGTTTTGTCTCAGCCAGTAAAACACCTGCAATGTTTAAATGTGTGAATGCATCACATATGAAATAACTATTAAAGTTTACTGAAGCAGTTTGGTAAACAGTTAATCTCTGCAGCCACGTTTCACCCATAGTTGGAACTAGGATATAGCTGGAGCCATGTTTACTAGCGCGACCATTTTACTGGGATTTCAATATATAAATATTAAATAATATATTTATACTCAGGCCTAACTCAATGTTTGGTAAACTGTTAAACAAATTGTTGTCGGTATCATAGATGCTAAATTATTTAGCATATCTACGTTTGGGAATAAGTCACCTGATGTCAAGAGGTATCAGATGTTACGATGTTAATCGTAGCGATATACTGTAGCACAACATACTTTGTCTTTGATCAAATAAACATCCTAGAAATGTTGCTGATTCCCGCTGAACATCAAATAAGAAATGTATCCACACTGACACACTTTAGCTGTTTAGACACCTTTTGTTGCCTTTGCTGACTTTTAGCCACTGCTTCAGTAACTGCTGCTCTACTGACCTTTAACTTTAAACCAGGTTTTTCCTGGAAGTGAAGTATGTTATGCTGTTATGCTTTGGTGCATCGGATGCATTACCCCTCTTAGCTGGAACTTCTCTCATGTCTTTCCAAACTGAGCAGTGACACATAAAAGGTTTCTTCACTGCAGATCAATATGTCATCTCTGTCAGATTACACTAAATTATCATGGTGGTTGTTACAGACTTGTTTTTTGGAGCAGTATTTACAGTATAGTAACTCAAAAAGAAGTTGCGTCAAAAAAAAAGTGATAGTTATGACGAAACAGCTTAATTACAAAAATAATGTAACCAAGTTCCACATTTACAGACTGCAGGCTTCAAACGTCCTAATCAGAAAGACTCCTGCTTCTCTGCTGCGTGTGCGAGATGATGCCTGTACATACCATGATACACTTATGCTGTATGGTCTCTCTTTCAGACTGGGACTAGTTTCCATGTGTTTGACCAGGGACGTTTTGCCAAGGAGGTCCTGCCGAAGTACTTCAAGCACAACAACATGGCGAGCTTCGTCCGCCAGCTCAACATGTGTGAGTACGGGCTCGTCAGGCCTCCCGCGCTTTCTGCACGGCCCATTTATTCTCTTACAGTCCACGACTCTTTGTGTGTGTCTAGATGGTTTTCGTAAGGTGGTGAACATTGAGCAGAGCGGTTTGGTGAAGCCTGAGAGAGACGACACAGAGTTCCAGCATCTGTATTTCCTTCAGGGACACGAGCACATGCTGGAGCACATCAAGAGGAAGGTACTGTATGGACACACACGCAGCTGCTGCCGTAACGGATGCTTGGACCACATCGACATTGTCCATTACAGGCTGATATGCACTCTGTTCAGTAGCACAGCTGCTCAGTACACATTCCAGGACATTTTGTTATATACTCAGAGCAACATGCACAATCACCACGGTGGAACACATTTACAATAGTAATGATAGCAAGTGTTGCTTGTTTGCACAAAACTTCGCGATGCCAATAAATAAGAATTGGAGCAAAAAGAGTTTCTGTACTGTTTGTGCACAGGTGTCGATAGTGAAGAGCGAGGAGACCAAGGTTCGCCAGGAGGACCTCAGTAAACTGCTGTATGAAGTGCAGCTACTCCGAACACAACAGGACAACATGGAGTGTCAGATGCAGGACATGAAACAGTAAGAACACATGATGTGCGTGTGCATGGTACAGTCTGACAGTAGGTACAGGCTCATTTTGGCATCTTCTGCCTTTACAAAGTCCCACAGTCAAGACCTGAACCTGGAATTTTGCAGTTATGTGATATGCATCTTAACGGTTACATACAAACCATAGTGATTAGCTAATGAAGGTATTTATGAGAAGTGCAGTAAATATCTAGTCCCTCTTGTTGGTACTGTCCTTATAGCAACGTATCACCACCTTGGCACATACGCTCTCTCCACTGAGGTGGCGAGACGTGTAACAGACGCACAGTGTTTTGATGATGTATTGAATGGCAGTCGTCTGCTGGTTTTCCAGGCTGTTTAATGCATTTGCCTTCGTGTGTATTAGCCTTTTCCTATGCTATGAAGAACCTAGAAGCTTAGAATGTTGTTTCAGGGAAAGACATGATAAAATACCGTGGGCACAGTTTACAAAATGGATCTGATTTCAAAATGGCATTCATGTAGATGTTTGTGACCTTTCTTGTCATACAGCAAAGGCTTGACATCAAAAGTCACAGTACTTTGTCATTGAATTTCCATCTAAATGTACAGTAACCTCCATAAATTTCATTAAAAGTGAGCAGCTGTGGTGGAACAGATCATTCAGAGGGAACACTGACTTTTTCTCTTGAGGCCATTGTTGCTGAAAATAGCTGCTGTGTGTGCGTGTTGTGTGATGGAGCTGCTTTGTGCTCAGTATTGTTTGCTAATAAGAGGAGAGAACGTTCACCTGCTCACCTGACTAACACACACACACACAAAGCAATGACGTCATAACATCATTCGTGGAAAGGACGATCAGATTTCATAACACTACAGAAACGGGATGAAAGTCTGAAAATAGCAAGAGGCAAAATCATTTTCTGTCTGTTTTGAAAAGCTTTAAATGATGTAAATGAAACATACAGCTTGTTCAGAGCTTGCTGCTGGATGGACGGTTGTCAGGATAATTCAGCTCTTTCCACACTCCTCTCCAGAATTAGCAGGTGGTAGAGAGCATGTGCATGTAGAGAACAGACACGTCCTGGTCTGTGAGACAATCCTAAAATCACCAGCCTGTCTCTGCCAGGAGCCCAGCCCAGGACTGCTCTGCGGGCGGCTTATGTCTGGGATAATACTCTTCAGTAGCCTGCTGGGGAATTAGCCAGGTGGCGTAATTAGCAGCTTAGTCATTTACACCGACTACGGTGCCATCACACAGAGCAGCCACCAAAATAACTTCTGTATTCTCTCCAAAAGAAGAGACATTCAGAGAGGCAAGAAAGAGAAACACGGTCGACAAAGCGCTGTGTTCAAGCACACAGCTAAATTTGTTCAGTAGCAATTATTAAAATGTGGAGCCACTGCAGGTTTTTGTTTTGTTGATCAGATGCCTTAGTTCAATGCCCAGCATTTGAATTCATAAAAGGGTGTAAGAAAACATGAATTGGCTTCTGATTTGTTACCAGGGAAATGAAAGCAACATTTCCAACAAAATAACCTATTAATTGTCAAAGACCATCTTTTTGTCCTCACCACTAACCCTCTACCTTCTCCCTCCTGCTGTTTGCAGGCAGAATGAAGTGTTGTGGAGAGAGGTGGTGTCTCTAAGGCAGAATCACACACAGCAGCAAAAAGTCATGAACAAGGTCAGTCTGTGTTTGACTTCATGTGGAGTTGAGGCTTTAGTTTCAGTTTCTGTCCAACAGAAATGTTCCAAATCAGGATTCTGAGTCTGTCAGGGCCTCGTGGCACATGCGCTGGCATATTCTGATAAGATGACACAGGCTGAGTTACACGACAGTCAGCAACAGTTTCTTTCTCTGCCTTTATGTTTCAAGAAGGAAATTATGGCACAGTGTGTGTTTTCTCTGTGTGGATGCTGATTCATGCTGGGCTTTTTCTCTCTTTGCCAGCTGATTCAGTTTCTGTTCAGCCAGATGCAGTCGAACACACCCAGCACAGTGGGCCTAAAGCGAAAGCTGTGAGTACACGCACGCACACACACACACACACACACACACACACACACACACACACAGTGGAGCAATCAACAAAAGTGAGACAAACAGGGCCACAGCGGGGCAGAGGGAAGGGCTGGCTCAGCTGACAAACTGAACAATCTAACTCTACAAGCGCCGTGAATGGAGACAAGTGCTGAATCAGTCAGTCAGACGCGCGCACACCAACACACACTAACACACACACACACATTCCCACACAGTGAAGGCAGAGCAGAGTGCGTGACCCTGCTGCAGCGCGTGTGTAAAATGCTGGTTCAGCTTAGCTGCTGAGAACAAGGAGAGGCAACACAAAAGTGCTAAAGAAACGGGCAGTTCAGGGTCAGTGGACTAGAAAAATATCATTTTGTGTTTTTCTACATTCATAGCATCATCGTTCTCTCTCACGTCCCCATTTATGCCCAATAAAATAAGCTGTTGGTGATCTTTTCTGATTTGCTTTCATACGTCTAAAATTAAATCCTTAAGCACACACATTAGCATTTATATTGTATATATACAATATATAAACAGCTATATATATATATATACAATTCAAACTTCAATGACCCAGACCGATAATGAAACTTCCATCTGTAGCAGTCTATTAGTCAGGAATGGGATGGGTGTTTATAGCCGTTAAGAGTGTAGCAGATGTGTACCTGATTAAAATCCCATGTTCCTTCCAGGCCCCTGATGTTGGATGACGGCTCTCCCAGCCCTCCTGCCTCCAAGTTCAGCCACAGTCACTCAGTGGAGCAGATGCATGAGCCCTTCTACATCCAGTCGGTAAGAAGATGCAGACATTCTACAGCAAATGTGTCTGTTTACTGCTGAAACCAAGCGATTCTACTAGATACTAGTGCTTGGCCATGGTTGAATCTTTCTCCAAGTCCAGTGTTTAACACACAACAATGCTTTTACGGACGGTAAAATATATTTTTGATTTCATTTTCTACAGTACTTGCTCCATCAGTCCAGCTGTAACATTATGCCAACACTAGGGGGAGGCAGCACATAGTTACATGGAGAGAACAGTTCCGCTGCTACGCATCCACTCAGCTTCGAGCTGATTACTTTAGCAACACAGCAGTAACCGGTTCACTGAAGGCCTGAAGTTTTGTTACCGATCAGCCTTACAGATCATGGCGTCAGTATCTATCTACCGTAGAAACAGACTGGGATCAACATTGTATGAGTAGAACTTCTCCAGTGGCAAGAATGAAGTAAATCAGGTGGAAGTTACTGCTGCACTTCAACTTTTTTGAGCTTCATTTTTATTTGCTTGATTTTTAATTTTTATGTTTAGCTGCAAAGCCATATTTCAGTTACCAGTTATTTCTAGTAAACTAAATGACCTTTACTTTTGCTTTATGCTCAGGATTCAATTAATAGACTAATTCATAAACTTCATGCACCTATTGTACAGTTGCCAACAACTTTACAAATGTTGCATATGTGCATTGTTTGGTTAAAGAGAAGACAGACAAGACAAAACATCGACAGCCCTCTTCTCCTTTTTTAGCCATCCAGTGACACTGCTTCTTGCTCGACTACTGGCCTGGCAGGAGGACCAATCATATCAGATGTTACTGACATGTCCCAGGCCAGCATGGCCCTCCACATGCAGCCGGATGACGCACAGTGAGTTAATGCTAAATACTTCCACCTAAAACCAACTTCAAACTAACATACAATAGGACTATTACTGCTAACAGGGAGAAATGCATGATGCTCATCAAAGAGGAGCCTGTGAGTCCCGGAGTGAGGGGAGGGAAAGGAGGTGGGGTGGGAGGAGGAGAGGCTGTAGCGCTGAGCTCCTCCTGTGAGGTGTGCTCCACAGAGCCTCCCGTCCTGCCTGTCGCTATGGTCCAGTCTGTCCTAGAGGGGAGGGGCTCAGCTGGAAGGAGCAAGAGGCATGGCCTAGACAGGTACTCACACACACGACTTGTAAATATAGAAATAGTGTGTGTCAATGGATTCATGTATTACATGTTGTGTGTGTGTGTGTGTGTGTGTGTGTGTGTGTGTGTGCGTGTGTGTGTGTGTGTGCACACAGAGTGGAGGTTTCAGAATCAGTGGAGAATGTGGATATGAGCCTGGAGGAACTGCAGCAGCTGCTGCTCAGGAGCCATCAGCAGAGTTCTGTTGAAGCTGGGACCAGCACCGTCATGGACGTCAGTAGGCCTGGACGACACAACCTGCGTTACACACACCACTGTCTAGACTAACATCTACTCCTTGAAAGTGACGGAAGCTTTTCTTTCCCTGTAGCCCTTCAGTTTAAACATGCCTCTGGCTGAGTGGAACTTCACAGAGATGGAGTCCAACCTGAAGTCAGTAAGTCTGTCAGTCAGCGTGACCCCTGTGTGGACACACCACACACGAAGTGAACTTCATGGAGGCTGTTTCTCTGCTCAGGAGTAGCCACCTGCTCTATAAACCGCACTTAAAGATGTGGTTACACTGCTGCAAACGGATTAGTGAGACTGTCTGTCATCACCTTAAAACTACTGTATTGGTTTAAACCTGCATTAACTGATTTTACTTTAGCCACTTGTGTTCACTTGAAAACCTGAGTTAAATGATGCTACAACTCTGAGGGAAGCAGCAAAGCTTAGAATACTGAAAATAACTTGAGATGATGTTAGTTCATAATGTACTGCATGCTTGTATGTGTTTTAATGGCCAATGTGGGTCTGACCAACAAAAAGTCTCGTCTGATACACGGCCCACGGCCACATCAGTGCAGTGTGGACAAGTTCCACCAGGTGGAGGGTTCTGCCAGGGAAGAGTCAACCCTGAATATTAGTTTACATGAAGGAAACACTGCTGAGATGCTCTCTCTGCTAAACCTCCATGTTGGTAGAGTAATCAGCTGAGTCACTGAAGTCTGAATTCCTGGGCCTGACCCACTGATCGAGCAGGATGTTGAGCCTTTGTTACCTCACTTTTACGTGCTGTGGACTTGACATAGTTTGACATGTGGTTCAGCTTGTGAAATCACTCTCAGCAACTGTCACAGGAAGTGAGCAAACGCTACACACTAACAGCAAGCTGGGCCCCAAACAATGTGCTGAGCCAAACATTCAAGACTTCACGTCTCTATAGACAGAACATGGAGGCCTCAGATCTGTGAACTGGTGTCAGGTCAGAGACTGAGTGAGAGAAGTCAATACCTGCCACCTGAACGTCAAGCGGCAGCTACAGGACAGTATTTCCACCCATTGTTTCGCCATATTCCTTTCTCTGCAGTGTTGAAAAGCTTGATCACTATTTTTTGCCGTTTACTTCAGTTTTTCAGCCAACATCATATGACTCTTACAAACTGGTTTCAGGGACAAGTGTCCTCCATTCAGGGCTGTGGTTTAATATGCAGACAGTAATTTCCCCAATGTGGGATAAGTAAAGATAAATAAACTAAATTACAATGATTGACAGCTGTAAAATCCCCAAATCTGTTAGCTCATCCACTTTCTTCACTATTCCATTTGGGAGAAGCTGATTTGAAACCGTCCCTCCAGCTTGGTTGTTTAGCTCACTGTGGTACCGTACCACGGCGGAGAAAATAACAGCTTTTCCGTTATGAATATGCTTTCACTTATGAAAAGTGGATCATAACATCAACAGCACTCCGGTACCTAGCAGAGAAATCATTACCATCCATCATCGGAGCTGCAGTTACCCTTTGAAAGGCAGATTTCTTAATGGGTAATGTGATGTTCGTGTAAAAGAGCTGGTTTCTCCTCTGTCTCTGGTTTTGTTTGTGCAGCAGACAGTCAATACTGCTCTCAGTAATTAGAGAGATCTTCCAGTCACCTTCTCGTGAGTCTTGTTTGCCTGTGTCTGCTAATTTATCATACACTTTGGGCCATTTACCCAAAAACATTGTGGAACCCAGCATCTGTTTTTGGAAGGACAGAGACAATAAACTGAATAACAACATGTTTTAACTGCGTTAGCTCACTTTAGAAAATTCTAATCTGACTAACGCGTTGTTTGTCTGTGTAGGTCTGTTTCTTACGTTCCTTCGCAGGCACTAATCATTTAATCATCACACATTTCTGTACTTTCTTTCCTCAGTCTTGGGTCGATGGGCTGATTCCTCATTTTCATTAGTCTCCTTCTCTCTGTGTTCCTCTCTTCACCCTCAGCTTCTCTTCTGTTGTCTGACTGCTTACATTCTCTGCACTACACTATTTCACGCAACATCCTAGAACCACTACACTGCAAGAAAACACGGTGGCAAAACAAACCAGGAGCTGTTAAATGTAGTTTTTAAAACAGTCGTAAGCGTCTCACACAGCTACACACAAACAAAGTAGAGCAGCTAATGTTGTTTGGTTGTTTCACGTGTGTTTCATGTGAACAGATCTGATTAATATTCATTGTGCCCACTACATGTGGCTGAATATACATTTTAATTACTGTGCCTCCTCTAACTCCATATGCTTGTTAGTATCAGAAACAGAAGCAATGAAGCCAAAAAGGAAACAAGCCCCACTTGCTTCGCTTCACTGAGATTTTTCCATGGTTGCTTGTACTGTCTTAAAGTCCTGCCACAACATTTCAGCTGGATTGATGTCTGAGCTTCGACTCAGTCATTCCAGAACTTTGGGTTTTTTATTTTTTTACTGGAGGCTCAAGGTAATTTTATCAGCATGAGCGAACTGTAGCTGTCAGACAGATGCCATGGTTGCCCAGGTCTCGTGGCAGCAGTGTCCTCCGCCGCTGTGTTGGTTTCAGCTGGGCATTAAGCTGAGCATTAAGGCCATATCTCGCTCTGAATTACTGGAGGTCTAGACGTCTTGTGGCTCGTCCACGATGCTGAGTTGTGTTTTTCTGCTCTAATCGTGTTTCTAAGTCTTCCTCTAATTGTGCTGTCATGGACATGGACACATGCGTCCCGTGGGCTCTGAAATGAAGCTTCTAGATTTATTAGACCTTAGACAGTATTGCAGCGTTTGGCTTTGGGGTGAATGTGCGGATTCAACCACTCCTGGCGATTTTTCTGAATATCTTTCTGCTCACTCAAAACAGCACCTAATACCAAGACTTAGTAAATCAGATGATGTTATTACAGCGTATGTGACTATAGATGAAAGAATAGTGAAAATAAGAACAAATCCCCAAATTCAACCGTGTAGTCAGACATGATGTGTAGGCCCAGAAGCTGGCTGGCTCAGAATTACAGTATATAGGTGGAATTCCATAGCCCGGGGTGTCTCTACATGAATATTCACCCATCACTTGTTTTTTTGTTTTTTTTCACAGTACATGTTCCAAAACCAGGACGTGGAGGCTTTTCCAGCTGCTGGCTGTGAGGAACAGTGACCTATGCTGTGGATTACAGGTGAAGTGGTCAGTATTTCAAACATTGTGTTAATATAGGTAATTAATATGTTAATATGGCTTATATAACATCAAAGAAGAAGGCACATCATTTTAATATACATACATGTACTTTTCTTAATGCCAACAACTACCAAGTAAATACTAATTTAATAATGTTATTTTTATCGAAGTTTTAACAAAGTGCAGTGGCCCCATCTGCCATCAAAAGTTAGAAATCAAACTTAACACAAAAACAGTATTAGTCAAGAAACAAAGTGTGTAAGTGATTTGATCCGGGGTGGGGTAAGTTAAGATTTATCTTTGCACATATCAAGTCCCTTTTCCTTTATTTTTACAGTGTAATGCAAGGAAGACACCCACAGGTTTGCAGAAAGTCTATAATATCTTCACTGACCCTTACTGACTCAAATGCTAAATAGTGTCCCTAGTTGGGTTGGGCATGGCTGGTGTGTAACTGAATTACCCAAGGCACAAATAGAGAGGAAAAGCTTCCTTTCAATGAATACACCTCCTCTAGACGGTGGGCAGGCGACTATCTGCCTTGACTGGTTAGTCTGGATGCAATTTTGAAAGAGAAAGAAAAACACAAACAACACACTACAGAAACTAGAAAAAGGTACACGCTGGGAAATATAAAGAGGAAGAAGCATAACGAAAAAACAGAAAACCACTAGGTACAAGAAGACTGAAATGAAATGTCATGGGATATTTCTTAAGTGTCAAAAGAGGAAGAACATCTGACTGAGAAAGGAAGGCTGTTAAAGTAGCAACTGCAACAGTTAAAAGCAGCTTTTGAGGGGATCTTGGAAAATGTATGTAACAAATAAAATGAAGTGGTGGCAGTCTTTGATCAAATTAGCAATCCTTCACTACAGAGGCTATGTATTTCTCAAAACCTAAGGCTAAATTAAAAAAATGACTATGAGCTTTGGTGGAGGCTTCCAAAATTAGAATATATTAACATATCGGCATAACAAAGAAATAAGATGTTGTGCTTACAATAATAGGCCGAATATAAACAGAATACATAATATAAATATGAAGCAAATACAATGGGACCTAGAATGGAACCCTGTAGAACACCACAAACGATGAAAGCAGTAGAGAAAGATACACCTATATTATACCTGTACATATTGAAGATGCTCAAGCTTAACAAACATGTTTACAGTAAGTTAAACATAATTGTAATATATGTGCCAGCAGCACAAGGAAAGAAGAAATAACAGGTAATACAAAATAAGAGGTCATAGGCGTTTTAAATAAATGTATGGCCTTAGAGTGATTGTTATTTCTGTCCACAGACCACAGAAGCTGCTGTTCCCTTCATTACTCCACTCTGAAGACCTGTACAAAATGACCAAGACTGTTTTTGTTTCACTGAACTGATCAGTTATGCAGACCGACAGTGAATCTACCAGTAGCCAGCACTGTGGGCCTGCTCAAACCTTTTATTCCAGCTACCTGACAGGTGTGTGACTTGATTTAATTTAGACTAAAAACTCAAGCCAGCTGGGTGCAAACCATGCATTCGTGGCTCCAGCACTTTATTGTTTTGTGTGAGACGGAGTTTGCTACTTGTGGACTTTTTCTTTCCATTAAGCATCCTTTACATGAGTATTACTGACATTTTTTTAAACTCATGAGAGTTAAAGAAGTATTTCAAACTTTTGCTAAATCATCACTTTTTCAGCCTGTATGAGGGTGCAGAATATTTAATGGCTCCTCAAATGTAAATCATGACACAAATATTGGGGTGTTGGGCTTGAGTTACGGGGAATGAAGCATTTCTAACATCCTGTAAAGATTTAAACATTTGAGCCTGACATGTAGCAAGAAACTTAGTTATTTATCTTCTGTCAATTTAAATGTGAATGGTATAGAAACTAGTAAAAGACAGACTTCTCATTTGACAAAAGCATGAACACCACTGCATTTTTGCACAATCTGTATGACTAGTTATAGAGTTATAACAGGTTATTAGCAGCATGTTCTGTCTATGGATGGCCAACATCTGTCTAATTGCCTCAACTTCTGGGTTTTCCAAAGCTCAGAGCCAAAATGTCTTTCACCTTGGCTGAGACAGCTCTCTGCATGTTGTTTAGTATTGTCAACAAAGAGACATGTTGAGTTAAGACTTCAGTGTCCATACAACACAGACAACAGTGCTGCTTTACAGGAAACTCAAATGTCCTGGAGCCGATCTTTAAAAAGTTTTCATGATGGTTGACTGTGTTTCATTAAATGTACATTGACATGGTACTTGCGAACTGAATTTATTAGAGAACCATGAATATCTGTTTGAGAACATGCAGATTAATTCTCAGAATTACTCATTAATAATTCCAAGTGATGATGTGATTTGATGTAAAATATTAGTCCACAGCACTGTTTACAGGCAACAGTTTAAAGGTTAACTTAGTGCTAAATATACTTCTGGGAAGCCCAGAGATCATTTTATTGTGCAATACTGTACAGAACTAGGAGAACTCACAAAATTGCAATACATGGATGACCATAGGAATGTAGGAAACAGCAGCAGCGAGTGAACTGCAGCAGGATCATGTCAGTCTGAGAGTGTAAAAACCTCGATAGGTCTTGATCAGACACCAGCCTCAACCTGTAGCTGTTGAAGGCGCATATTGATGAGAACAGCAACAAATCTAGCTTTGGGACCGGTTTCACATAGCGGACAAAGTCTGTGAACTATGTGAACACTCTGCTATCCCTTAACGCTTTGGACCAAAACACATTTGAACTGAATCAAAAACACCATCTTCTCGACAAGGCTCAACATTGAGGCAGTGAGTTGCATTAGCTTTTAGGTAAAGTAATGCATGTTCTCAGTCGTGGACTAGTCCTAGTGCTAGAACTACTAAGTCTAGACCTACTAGAAGTGACATCTGCTGGATTCATGCTACCTTGACATAGAACCGAATGCAGTTAAAGTTTTTTGTCTGCATTAGAGGAAGAAGGTTGTTGAGACGTGATGATGTAAGGAATTACAGATTACCATTAAACGCTAATGCAAACCTCAAGTGTAATTGCACTACAAATCACAGCTGTATGGTTTAAGAGAGTACACAGTATATTTTAGACATTTATTTTTGTTGCTCATGATGATATGCGTGTTAATGATTTTTTTTCAATGAGTGATGAATATGCACATTCAGTTGCTGTTGTGTTCTTAATTTATTCCATTTTGATCATTTGCACTGGAATTGAATGGATGTGTTCAAATGGCATTTATGCTTGTCAGGATTGCTGATAGATAAGGATCTGTTTGTGTTCATTCAGTGGAAGGATCTCTGCTGTAACAAAGCCTGTCACCTCAAAAGCACCTATGCACTATGAAAATACAACATATCAGCATATATATTCAGAATTATATCAACAAAATGGATACTGAAATCCTTTCTTGTTGATAAAATACACAGACAATCTTAGTGCTTAGATGCTTTTGACAGTAGGCCACAACCTGCTGAAAATGTGAAATGTTTTCATTTCTGCCTAGATTAAAATGTATTGTTACAGAGAGTCAAGGAAACTGTATTCTGCCTTTGTATGAAATATTTAAGTTGTTGAAGCAATAAAAATGAAAAAGTAATCAATACACATTTTGATAGCTTGGGAAAAGACCCTGATTCTTACTACTTTAACACTTCTAACACTGAGCGGCCGGATAACAGGATGTGTCTGAACTCTACAGGCACGTTTTATGTTTTATGGTACACCTTAACCCAGTCTTCCTGTTTGTGGGCTAAACTCTCTGTGTTTACTGTGGAGAGGAGATGTATACATCCCACAGAGATTTCTCATCCTGGACAGCTGCTGTGAAGGCAGCATCTCCACGCTCTTCTGGGTCGTTTGATTTCCCTTAGTTCGCTAGAGCTTTTTTAATTCTTTGATTTATTTACAGTTAATGTTTTCCAATTGTGGACTTCAAGTATTTTAAATACAGGAGCAACCCAGTGACACGATGCGATACATGGGAAAATACAAGATTATAGAGCAAAGGTATAATAAAACACATGATCACATGCCTTGATGCATCACTTTTGAGCGTTATCATGTTTAATAAACACACAACAAAATTTAACACTTTACTTCCAATATAAATTATTTTAAAATGCTATAAAAACTTCTAAAGGCATATGTTACGTACATACAGTACAGTGAAGCATATTGATTAACGTATTTTTGTCACATGTCTAGAATGAACTGATATGACACAACGCTGTCGTAACCCTGACCAACAAGAGTTTTGATCTGATGTCCAACATCTTGAAGTGTCCAACGCGTTTTCATCCTCTCTTTGAGGCCATGCTGCTTTTGCTTCTTACTGTCCTTCTGCCATAGATGTGGACTGTGCCACTTCACCAATGTGAAGGAGACGTTCCCCTCACCTTCAGTACCACTAGACATGCTGCTATATTACTATTTGATGCTCCGTCTGTTCCATCCAGCTTTACTTTACCACATCTGCCTATTGAGTCTTTCTCTGTTATTCTCTTATTCATCTCATTTCTATTTCTATTCTATTTTTTTCAAATAACGTTGAAATATTTTTCACTTGAGTGTGCCAATTATCTTCACCCTGGACATGGCACAGATAATAGACCGATTTCACAACATTGCACATTTACAATAAGAAAGAGTTGGCAAACTGTCATTTTTGTGAAAAGTTTTTTAAAATAAAATGTCTTTCTTTCTCATTTACAATTCCCTCTTACACATAACATCTGTATCTGTGACGATTCGAGCCTCCAACCACTGGAGGCTGCCCTTGTTCCTCGTTCTTCTTTGTTGTTTTCTGTTTGTCTGCGTCCTGTTTGTCCGTGTCCTGCTTGTTCGTTATTGATTTCACCTGTTAGTTATTTCCTGTCTAGTTTGTATTGTAACGACGGGAGGCTTCGGAGCGGAAGCTAACTAGCCCTGGCTAACTGTCAGCAGCTAAACTAACGGCTAGCTCAGGGGCTAGCAGGCTAAGCTAGAGCGGACCGCTCATCAGGGGGATGTGAGAACGCTTGTGCCCCATACACCGCACGACCCCAAGCGTCTCGAGCTGCACCAAACAAAGCCCAGACAACTCTTGCCTTTTGACAACTACCTCCAACAGAGGTAGCTGAGCTTTATTTCGAACACCAATGAATGACCGGTCACCGGTGGGGGGGTCACTGCCACACACAGCACCCTCCCACAAGGTGCCGGCAAAAACACACATAACCATTACCCAGAGTTCCCCATGGCCGAACGCACCAGCGACCTGCTGGGTCGCTACAGTATTTAAGTTCCCCCTGGTCCCTTCTTACTTTGCTGGCTGGTTATCGGTGTTACCACTTGTGTATTAGTGTTGTGTGCGTGTTTGTAGTCTTAGTGTTTAATGTTTGTCTCTCCTTTTATGTTCAGGTTTGTTGTACTGCAGTTACTTTGTTCTTGTTTCAGTCCTGTCTGTATTAAAGTTTTGTAGCTCCGGGTTTTGGTTTTTTGTTATTAGTAACAATGTGTTTGTCTAAAGTTTAATGTTAAAGTTTTGTAGCGTCACGTTCATGTTTGGTTCTTTAAGTTTTGTAGTCACTCGTGTCTGTGTTTAGTTCATGTTTGTTTCCCAACCATTAAAATATTAGTTAATCGTTCATATATGTCTGTCTCTGGGTCGTGCATTTGGGTCCTCCCTCGTTAGTTTGTTAGTGTGGTCACAGGCTCTAGGTCGAGCTCCCCCCTTTAGTTAGCTTTGGCGTCACCCAGTGGTGACTGATGGTAATACCAGGGACTCAGGCGTTCCTACCCCTGGTACTCTAGTTAGTGAGTTTGTAACAGTATCTATGAACAACTCACCAGGCAGAAAAAGCACATGACTTTGCTTTTAAAGGAGAATTAAATATGTTTGTATATACTTGTTTGTTTTTTGAAAGTGTAATGGAATGATGTGCCATCATTTAAGGTCACTTCCAGCTGTCACTGGGCAAGAGGCAGGATACATGCTG
This sequence comes from Macropodus opercularis, assembly GCA_030770545.1. NCBI lineage: Eukaryota > Metazoa > Chordata > Actinopteri > Anabantiformes > Osphronemidae > Macropodus > Macropodus opercularis. The sequence continues at coordinate 2,301,704 of CM061094.1, read as the reverse complement.
CTTAGTTACGCATCAGTAAATACTCAGTTCATTATTTACAATGAACAGCCTCTACTGTACACTAACAGGCTTGATAATAATCAATTTACCATCATGATTATTCTAGTTATTTAGTGGAAGTCTGTGCTCAGGCTCTCATTTCTGTCAAATAACTGCTTGTTCCATAGGTTTGTAAGCAGAAAGGACAGGACACAACCATGTGCACACAACACTAGTGACTGTGAGTGACTAGCAGTGAGAATGACAACTCTAGGAGCAAGACTTCAGTTTCAGAGAGCAGCAGTCACACTTCTGCTGCCTTTTGTTGTTCTCTGAAAATGTGTCTATAGACTGTCACTATTTGTCCTGTGTGCTGGTGTTGATCATCATTCATCAAGGTGATGATAACTCAATCATCCCCTTTGACATTGTCTCACACCAGACTCCAAAAAACAGTGCTGAAAGTTTCTTTTATCGACTTTGCTTGTTTTGAATGTCTTGATTCTGACAGACAAGTCGATGCATCTTAAAATGTACCTTTCTGAAGAAAGTGATGGTTGATTTTGTTTCACATATCTCTGAAAGGGTATTATTTGCAGAGGGAACAAATTACTGCTCACATAAGCCAGGAACAAAGTGAAGAGTTTTTAAGTGCAGTTAATTCTAGTTCAATCACACGAGTCTTTCTTATCACAAGTCTCACTGCTTCAGTACTTGCAGTATTACTATTAAGGTATATGATGAATTATGATATGTGAGAAGTTGTATTTTCAGGACTTTGTGTTTGCTCATCCGGATGCAAAGCACATGTACAGCACAGCGTGGACAAATGTAATTTTCTCTCCTCTCTTACTTTCTCTGAGCCTCGTAGTGGCTGAGTTGCACTGCTCTCCAGTTACACCTCTGATGTAGCAGATATTGCATTTGTGAATCCTGCAAATTAGATTTTACGGCTTTTAACCAGCCATCAACCTGAGAGTGTTGGTGGTAAAACCACTGTCTGTAAATTTCATCAGAAAAAATCTCTGATTACTGGCACATCACAGTGTGATACTGATACTGGATGAAGCACCGTATGAAGCCAGGTGCTGTAAGAGTAATTTGCCACATTGTTAAACAGCACTGGATATCACGATGGAACTTTATATTTCATTTTCTGCTGTTGATGTTAATAAAACCGCAAATTGCCCCAGTGCTGATATTGCTATTATTGGTCAATTCATGTTTCATTCATGTTTGTCTCTTTGAATAATTAAAAACACCAACCTTAGTTAAATATGCAAATTAAACCACTATGAAGTGAACCACTACATATTTACCTTTAATATCTAGAACATCCACTTATTGTAGTTGTTTTGCAGCAGTGGTTAGTTCAATTAAACACGTTTTATATGTACTCTAATTGAGTGTCTCGCTGGGGTGGTTCTGGGTCTGAATGTGTTCATTCGGAACCTTTCTGCATCTCGTTGTGGTCGTTACTCTGGGGGCTCCAGCCTCTTGGGCCAGTGATCCATTCACGGGTCACGTGTTCTCTGAAATGACAGCTTGCATGAGAAACTGAAGCACAGAGGGTCATATCTGCTGTCTCAACACTGAACTGCTATTGTAGTTTCACGTCCACTAACTACTGTAGAAAGCAAAGCAGCATGTGCAGTTATTCTTAGACGAAAACAACCTAATTACAGCCGAGTGGGAAGCGAACCCCACTTCAAAAGTCGTTCTCTTTTGTCTTTCCTCGTTATTTTTTCTTCTTTTGCTGTGATCCTTCCTCTCACATGTCTTCAGGCTTTGCCTCACATTCCACCCCACTCTCTACACAACCTTTCCTAATTTTTCCTCGTTCTTGCTCACTTCTTCCGGCCTCTCTCCTTCTGTCCCTCCTCCATACTGCTGCATTATTCAGACTGAGTGCTATTTGGAATGGCTTGTGCTGTCCCTGGGTTCCTCTCATCGTGCTTCGCGGAGCATCACTCTGGAGTTGAACCCCTCCCTTCAACACCCCCCACTGCACCAGATAAACACACAGAAACAGGTCAAGCCTTTGCACCCGTATACTGTACATTCACATTCCTCACAGTCAGGGATTCTCCTGCACATACAGAAGCATAGTTATCATAAAGATGTACAGCAATTGTAACATCACACATGCTATGCTGCTCCTTTTCTTCCCTAAAAACGAGCCACGGGTCTTCAGAGATCACTTAAGCAACGGACTCAGGCAGATCCCGGCCAGACTACAACAAAACGAGACGTCTTTTATTCATAGCTACCAGCAGCACAGAACTGAAGCACTTCAACTGCAGCCACTAGAGTCACAACAACAGGGCAAAGTTCTGTACCAGAGGACAAACAAGGAAAAATAAGCAACACTGTGTTTTTAGTCACACAATAAAAAAACAGGACAGTCTGATTGAAAATATAAAGTGATATGGAAACTTGTGGAGGAGCTGCTTCTCTGGTTGGTCCTGTATTTCTGGTGATATGTACAGTCAAAACGGAAGAACCTGGATTTGAAACACATTACAGAAATGTGCTTAACAGTCTTATCTGTTTAGGACACATACAAGATGTGATTTATTCTAGAACAGATATTTATGAAGAAAACCTTAAGGTCACAAAGTATGAAATCACAGCTTGTTCTGGGAGAGACAGAAATGCCTTTGTGCTGCTCTTCCATTCGCAGTTTGAAGTGGCTCTCGGAGCTTTGACACTTGTCTTCTTTATTCACATTTCTCTTTCTTTAGCGAAGCTGCCTCCATGGCACTGCTCAGCTACCTCTCTGTTCTGACAGCAGCGTTTCTGTTCTGTTTTATTTTTTGCCCAACAGCTGTTCAAATGAACTGCAGGAAATGGGAGATAAAGATATAAGCTGTGAGTGTTGCTGGGAAAAAGTGTGGCACTGCCATCACAGTGGCAGTGAAGATGTGACTGGGGCACCAGGGTTGAAACTTCTGCATTTTTCATGCAAAAAGTCTTTTTATAGCTGCTGTGAGTTGTGAGGATGCAAGCTGGCTGCCAGCAAAACTGAGTTATTGACGTCAAACAGTGGGACACTGAATCTGTGTCTTATGTTTGCCTACACTAGACTGAAATCCTAAAGGTCACCACTGCTATGTCTTCTTACTTAACTGTCAGTCCACTGTACAGTAAATCTCACACCTCCAAACTAGGAGTTGAGTTGAGTTTTATGAATCATACGGACGTTATTTTGGGTGAAAATAAGCTGCTTTATCATCACTTTGCTATGTGGTTGATAAAACAGAGAAGATGAAGGTGGGAGTAGCTGCTATATCAGTGACCGACAGCCACACAGCCACTGTCAGCATGAGCAGCAGGTCAAACATCATTTATTTAGAACAAGCATAACATGCATTCAGTGCAGTAACAGCTGGAGTTATTAGCCTGCCCGTCACAGAAATATATTATGTACAATGAAAATAAATATTATGACATAACCACCCATGATTCACAAAGATCACAGCTTCCTCTCCACACTGATAAAACAAAGCTAAAAATAATAACACTGAACAAATAATAAGCAGGTCCTGAGAGCCCTGGTGGCTTGTTTGGATGAAAGAATGAATTGACAAGAAAATAATAAAAAAAAGAACAAAACTCAGAAATACTTCAAACATATCTGTGTATAATCTCTATTAATAACCAACACAGGAAGAACAGCTTGACAAGCCCTGACCTTTTACTCTTCCCAATCAGAGGACGCCACATAGGCTGGTGGTCGGAAAGTCCACCTGCAGGTCCTGCTTTTGAATCCATCACTTTGGATCTTTGAATTTCTTTCTTCACCTCGTCTCTTTGAAAGCTTCTGCCCAGGAAAGCAACCAGAGGTGAAGGAGGCGATAACAGCATGAAGTCTGCAGGGTGAGGTGGACGGATGTGGATGGCATTTCATTTCCTGTTTGAAAGTCAGTGATGCACTTTGGTTCTTTTCTGCGCTGTTTGTGCTAATGCAGGAAATGTGGCCTTGACGGTACAAGTCATCTCTGTATACTGTGGTTTAGTTAGTGTAGCTTTTTACTAGTGATCTCTGCCTGTCCTACACAATGTCACACACAGCATTGTCCTCGTCAGTACAGTGTCTTTTTTGTTTCATTAATATCAGTGCTCTCTTTCACAGCAGCAGAGCTTTTCCATCATCACTCACAGTGTGACTGTTTTTGACTCGCTCTTTTTCCACCAGTATTCCCTGGAGGCCACAGTACTCTGGGGGATTGTCGTCTCTCTCTAAGCTTGATCTGATAGCTACAGATGCAGACTATGCTCCCTGGTAATCTTCAGCTTGAGATGATGATGATCCTGTTCCTTTTATACAGCAAAAAAGCAATTTAGTGAATTTCACGAAGATTAAAAAGTAATTAAGCAAATAGAAAAAAACACAATGTTGGAAGATTTAATGCAATGTCAAAATCATGTTGAAGTATCACTCAGTCAAATATTTTCATTTATTTCTGTTTGATAGAATAGAGTGTGATGGCCACCTGCAGCCCTGAGCATCATGTGGCAGAGCAGACCCAAGCTGGACTGATTTCAAGTGCTACTTTAAGTCAGAGTACAGGAATACTCATACTCATACTGTAGTCGTTTACCAAGACATCGTCAGCTCTGTTCACATACTTCCTCAGTTATGGCAGATGCTGCCTGGTCGGTTTCTAATCATGTATGACGTGACAGATGCTCCATATGCAAGGATGCCATGTTGAAAGAATATTTCTGGTCTACACTACACTGCATATTGTAGATTTCTTTTTGCCCTGTGCCTACTGTGCTGCTGTTGTAGTCTCTAGAAAATACCTACTTACCCTGCTTGTATTAGTGTGTATATCTGGCCAGCAAATTTCACAGCTGCTTGCAAATTGTCAATGTTTTATTTCAGTAATGTTTGTGATCTTTTGGTGTATGTTGCTCCTGCATAACTTAAGTACTAATGTGACCTAGGGCCTATTAGGTTTAGACATGTAGCATAAACTCCCCCCAGGTAGGGCGCGCTTCTAGGACGGCCATAGAAATCATTTAGCAGTAAATGAAAACCTTTAACATTTGTTAAAATGTGAAACTAGTGCTTTTTTAGTAGTAGGGAAATACACCTCACTGCATTTTCCCCAAAACAAAGTTTTTATGACAATTTATTACACAGGAGACAATGAGCGCTGGCAGACTAAATAAATAAATTACGCCCCCCACACACACACAGTTAATAGTAACAGAACACGTCATACTCTGTTATTACAGCTGCAGATAAAATACATATTGCAACAGTATTTCAGTATATGATGTCTTATATAACCCCAGAGCAAAACTAAAGTTGTGTTGCAGCACACCGTGACCTCCAGGCTTGTTATCTTTGGTGTTATTTAAAGAGACGTCTGTAACAGCCCTTTCCAAATGATGCACACCTTATTCAGGAAGCAGGAGTGGGTGTGTTGTTTTTGAAGACCCACACAGTGCAGTGCCCCCAGATCAGTCAGGACTTTAATGTTGTGTTAAATTGGTTAGTAGTGCAACTCCATTAGAACGGAGTCAGACCTTCCTCCTCTTAGGCATCATTAAAATTTACACATTTATCGTTACCATCTTTAGATGAACAGTGAGCATTAACAATGCAGGATTCACTTCAACTTTAAAACCCAATCAATGTCTATAGTTCTTATGATGTTTGTGGCCAAATATGTGGTTATATTTAATAAAGAGAAGCTATACGCACTGTTATACACAAATGTTACTGCAAAAGCCTTTAAAAACAACACAATGGATAAGCAAATGTTTCAAATGCTGCTGAATATTTTTGAAGATTACTACTGTACAGTTCATTTATACACTGCTACTCACGTGACAGAAAGTAACTTGTAGATTACATTAATTCAGTGTTTATGAGACTTGAAATTACAGCTGAATACTGAATTGTCCTGACAAACACATTTAACGATAATCATTTCTCACAATCAGATTAATTTACTCTGCCCTCATAGCTATTATTAACAACATGACTATGAAACTATAATGCCTGCACTTGACAGTCAATACACCACAACCTCTTGAGGATGTGGGAGGAAATCTTTCCCTACCGTATGTAAAGAAGTCTCTCAGGCTGAAAAACACTGCTAAGAAGGGACACAGATACTGCAGCTAAAGCGTCTGTACAACAGACACTCATATCCAAGGAAAAACACCTGTTGAAGCCATCATAAAAGGGTTAATTCAGTTATAGTGTTAAAAGTATTCATTCGAAAGTAATAGAAATAAATGCTTATAATTAAATGGTTTCTGTGAAAAGAGCCACAGAATTATCTTTTGGACAAAATGTGCAACACAATTGTATAATTTAGTCAACTCACAACCAGTTTTATAATGGTTTGTTCTGCAACAGGGAACAGATCTCAGTGACATAACATAATTTATTTAATTGTAGAATTTACTTTTATGAATATTGACTATAGCTTAGGAATTAAATGTGGGGTTGTTTTGTTGTGTTTTGCTTGTTTAGTCCAACCAATTCACATGACAGATTTTAAACCTTTTTATGTAATGATTTTTTTCCCCTAGAGAACTTAAGCAGGATTTACAGTATATTCCTTCTGACCACATGTCAGGTGGTTGGATAGTACAAGTATTTCCCCTACATTAGCTTCCATCTAATGGCTTCCCATAATCTAGAATGAAATTTTAAATCCTTCTCTATTCCTACATAACACTTACTGATGAAGCGCCAGTTCTCAGTTCTATGTGATCCCAACAGAAGGCTTCGATCTCAGAGTGCTGGTTTACTTGTGGTTATTAGACCTAAGTGAACAATGGGAAGCAGGCCCTTTAGCTACTGTATCAAGCACCTCTCTTGAGGAACCAGCTCTCGCTTTAGGGTTTGAAACAGACATCCTCTACCTAGGCTGGGCTTGAATCTTTTCTTTTTGCTGAAACTTAATAGTTAAAGATGGTTCAGGTCATATCTCTTAGTTAAGCTGCTATAGATTTGCTGCTTTTTGTTGCTTGTCCTTCTTTTCTTTTATTGTACAGTCAGGTTAATTGAAGACGTTAAACTGCAGACCTGCATTACGAGAATAAGTATCTGAGATGATGGATGGATGGATAGATAGCTGTGTTTATGGTTTCAACCTTTATGGAATGATGAGACTGTGTAGAGTGTAGAGGAGGAGATCTGCTCATGAACCAAATTCTATAAAGTACTGTACAGCACCATACTGTAGCTTGCCTTTGCATGGTTGAGTCTCAAAAATCTTTATTTAGGACATAATTCATGGGGGTTATCGATTGATCATCTATGTTGTATAATATATTTAGGTGTCAATACCATCAGCTGATGGTGATGATCTGTTGTATCTGTTGAAAAATTAAGACATATGTGTGTACAGCAAGCACAAATTAATTGACCTTGCCTAAAGCACGAATTAAAAATACACTGTTAATCTTTTTTAGTTTCACTAAGCAGACAAGGTTTGAAAAGGGAAAACTTGTTCACGAAGAAGAAAGTGATAGAAGTTAAACTGTTTCTTTTATCATCTGTCTTAGTTGTAAAATAATCTTCCTTAAAAACACAAGTATGTGGTCACTGTACCAGTTAGTGATTACTTGACTTCCTGCAACAGTCATTTGTTCAAATTGGATCACTGCCACTTCTGGCTGGGCAGGGCAGCGTATACTCATCTTGTCTGAGTGTGTTTGCAGGAAACAGCTGCCAAAAGGTTTCATATGCGGGTAAAGAGCCCTGAAACTAGAAAACGCTTATGCCAAAAACGGAAAACAAAGAGCTAAAAGCAGCTGAACGCGTTCTAAGGTTCTAGTCTTTTTAGGAAATGATTGTGATTGGATGTATAGACTTAATCAAGGCATGTTTGTTGCCACAGTATAACATTTATACCATATTATGCTGTCATCTACAATCAAATGAACCTAAAGTGACAAGAAGAGGTTGAGAGGTGATTTAAAGCCAGATAAGATATAAGTTATTTGTGTTATTATAACTGCAAAGTATGTGGTGTTAACTTGTGAGTGTCCTGTGTACTGAAAAGTATTTAGTAAATTAATTCCACTGTGTCTAAATTATTATAGGAGGAACTAATGACAAACAACCTAATATTTCTATATACGTAAATGAAAACACTCTTAGCTAACCTTCAGCAAAACTACCTAAACATTCAGCTGTGCAGGGAAATGCTGCCTATTTGCCAGAGATTGGATTTGGAGATGCCAAAAAATGCAAATGGATAAATAACCTCTGAGTTTCACTGCAACTGTTAGCTGAAAACAACGATTAGCCATTATTAAAAAATGTTTTTCATGGCCAATACTAATTTTACTGTGAACAACTACGTGTTCTTTTAATTTGCTGCTCACATGTGCCTTCAAACTGCCCCTCAGGCACACATAAAGTTTATTGAATTTAACTTAGAAACTATTTAGGCTTTGCATACTGTGTCCGGAGAGGACAGCCAGCACACAAAGCTTCTAGTGATTCTACAGCTTTCTTTAAACAGAGAACACCGCAGTAAGCGTGAACGAGCTGCTCCCAGCCAGGTTCTATCATGGAAACACTCCAGTTTACAGTCACAGTGAAAAGGACACATGATTTATCAGGCAATGATTACTCCACAGTATGGATAGATTATTTAGCATGAATGCAGCATGTACGCACTGTGTGGAAATATTCTATATGTATGGTGGAATGTAGTACAAAAGTAGATGGAACTGGTGTATTTTACAACTTACCACTCTACTTATCATAAAAATGAACACAACGATGTGAGGAAACAACAACATTATAGTATACTGTATGGTTGAATAGACAAAGCAGTCAACGGAAAAACGAAGCACTTATTTCATTTAACAGTCAAATAAATGCCTTTAAAAAACATTAAGTTAAACGCAAATGTTAGTATCCTACTGTAGCAAAGTCACATTAGCAATACGAGCCTGTTAACGCGTAGCAGTTAGCTGCGGTTATGTTAGCATGGCTACATTTGCTCTTTACTCCTCCTAAGCTGCAGCTACACCTGAGGCTGAAGGCAAACCTTGCTTTTAAAATTACACTTGTTTCATAGCAGTGGTGGTCTCACATATAAGCTAAAAGCAGGTGTCTGTAGTCTGCCCTCGTTGGATCTATTAACAATAACGGTGAACGTCGCTACTGTATAGTTTAAGGTCTGACTCTTAAGTGCGCACGCGACTGTAATTAGCTGAGGCGCGTGTGCACCTGTGACCACATTACATTTGATGTAGAGCAAACATTCACGCGCTTGACCTCACTGTTAGCTACCTTAGCTAAACTGTACACTTGTTGTGTAAGTACGTTTGGTCAAAAACAGCAGAAATGTGTATATTTGCAGCTTCGTCCTACGCGTGTTTTACATTTTAATCTCATACGAGTCATGTGCAAAACTCCTGTAAGGGTATTGTTTGAAATTGCGCCACCAGGCAGCGCCACCGGGATCCTGACGCTCTGACATTTTGTACTTACTTGTGTGACGTCAGCAACCTGCAATTGAACGAACGAACGAACGAACGAAGCACCGAGTCCCTACCGGAGCTACCGGGAGGCAGTAGCGTTACAGAGCGAGTCCCCGTCGCCGCCCCGGAGGAGCCAAACGGAGGAAGGTCTACTGAGAACGACGCCGAGGAAGCAAACTATGCGAGCGCTGCTCCAGTAACACAAGCTATCGACGAGTGGACAAGAGAACCGTTACCGTGATTTACCGACAGAGACGGAGGACGGACGCACGGACGGGACAGACCACCGCCGAGACCGATTCTTGAGAAACGACCAGCTGCGGAGTCTACACCCCGTCGTTTTCTCGTCGTGGATCGAACCGAGTGGATCCTTGATTTAAATGCTTTAACGGTACCGCGTCTCCGGCTTGAGAGAGAGGGAGCTGCCCAGAGAGCTGAAGAAAGAGACACAGGGATCGAAGGCACACGGGGAGGAAATAAACGGCACACGCAAAGGATTTGCAACCAGCTTTGTTTCCACTCTGAAGTGTCATTGAATCCACCTTTTAATTGCCCCTTTTCTCCCGTGGATTCCTGTACCGGTAACGCTATCAAGCTGTGTTCTCTAACCATGGGATGTACCCTGAGCGCAGAGGAGAGGGCGGCTCTGGACCGGAGCAAAGCCATCGAGAAAAACCTCAAGGAGGACGGTCTCACCGCGGCCAAGGATGTTAAACTGCTGCTGCTCGGTAAGAGAGCCGGGTTAAATTCCCCACAGCGGGGCCTGTAGAGCCACGGCAGACAAATGAAGTGCTCGGGTAGATGTAAGGTGTGGTATGTGTGTGTGTGTGTGTGTGTGTGTGTGTGTGTGTGTGGGGTGGGCGATTGCCAGGAGATGATCACCATTGAGGGTTTTAGTGCAGATACAGTAACCAAACAATGACGCCCATTATAAACCTTGAAAACATAATTGTAACGTTACAAATGTCTTTTTAACATGTTTCCCCCAAAAAGCCACCCTGATGTTCTTATCGCTTTAAAGGACATACGAACACTTTTGTTAATTTATTGAAGCCTTCCTTTAAGCAATCAGTCAGTATGTAGGTAAAAGCTGGGAACTACAGCAGGGATGATAACTGCAGGTGGATGCCTGGGAAAATGGCAGTATGAAGCGGTGGAGGGTCAAGCACGGACAGGGGTGGTTCATTGATGCTTTGTGGGGAAATTAGCCTGTAAGTCTTTAATCTATTTTACCTACTCACATTCAAGATGGAGGAGGGAACGAGGGATGGAAAAAAGGATGCTGAGGGAGAATGGGTGCAGCCGCTTTCTCCTCCTTTCATCTCCACCCCACTGCTGCTGTCCTTATTCACTTAGATTTTTAAGAGGCCAAATCTCCCCTTCTTACATTTTCTCTCTCTCTCCCCTCTCTGTCTCTCACTTTACCCCACCCCCTCTCCATTTCTGTCTCCATCTTGCTCTCACACTTGCACAAACACACACATACAGCCTGTTTACATTGTCTTCTTGTCTCCTCAGGGGCTGGAGAGTCAGGGAAAAGCACCATCGTCAAACAGATGAAGTAAGTCTCTAATAAGCACGGTCTAATAATCCTATAGTGTATATATATGTGGCCCTCGGTTGCTCTTTCTCTTTGCCTCTTGAGCAAACTCTCACATCACAAACACATATATGGTATACGCAGCCTGATCTCGATGAGTCTGTAGCAGTGGCTTGATGGTGTACAGCGCCCCAGGCCACAACCCAAACTGTGACTGGTCTTGTCAAACAGATAATGTTGCTCTACGTGGGTGGAAAGATGCACCAAAGTAGATGTGGAAAAATAATTTTTTTTCAGCACTGCTGTGTGTGCGCGTGTGTGCGTGCAGACATTGTTTGAGATGGGTGTTAAATTATATCATGAAATGTGTCATCCACACAGAGCTACATCTGTCAGTGTCTGAGCACTTACGTTCACATCATATCACTTTTAGTTCAGTGGCACTCTAAGTAAAAAGCCTTTGGACCAGGACATTGTGTATTTGATATCACAGGCTGTAGGAGGTAAATGCCTTTGGGTAGGATTAGATCCACTTTGATTTCGTCATCCACATCAGTGCTTGTGGTCTCAGATGCAGAAGTAACTCATATTGTACTTTCTGATGTCCACTTTAACACTACTGCAATGGTATTTAGTGTAAGTTTGTATATGCAGTATTTGTGTACTGTAGTAGTACTAGTAATAGTGTACGATTTGAACCTGATCACTCAATCTACTGTTTAGATGTTTTTGACAGTAATACAACAAACGTGCAGAGGTTGTTGTTTTTGTGTCAAGCGGCTTAAATTTCCAGTGGCTGCTGCAGCCTGTAGTATCTTGACCTAATGGTAACCTAATGGCTGTAGACGCTACTTACTGATTACAATTGTGATAAAACACCACCACTTCTCCTCTTTGTGACTATATGGCTTTTAATTAATGCTGTGTCATTTTGTTTCTTGGGTAATATTTTAATGTATAAAACTTCCATATGGATCTATGCTATGATGCTAGGTGTAGACCTTTTAATAACAATTTTTTCACCTTATTTATATTTTCATATCATTGCATTATTTCTGGAGATCAGCTTTCTTTGTCCATTTTCCAGTTGGATTGAAACAAACGTTTTTTTCCCCGTCTAATATGCTGTGTCATTTTACAAACAGCCAAGTATGTTCCAGTCAGTAATAGGCTTCTTTCTGCTGTCATATAGCAACGTATCACATGAGGCCATGATTCGGGGTTTCAGATAAGCCTGCTTGCTTTGCTATTTGGAGTCAATCACACAGCACAGTGGATTCTCCTCACAGACTGACCCATTCTCCCAGAAGCTCTATATATATATATATAAAAATTCACACACACTAGTTAGCAACTAATTATACACTTGTATGACTCATGTGATCTACGTGAAAAGTAATTCTTGGACTACTTTAGTTTTTTAGTGTGTTTGAGAACAGCATAGATTTGATCATATTTCCACTTCTGTATATTTCAACTCCAAGACATGATTATGTAGTTGTTAAATATTTAGCCTGTGTTGAGCTGATTAACACTATATAGTTTTAATCATTGCAGACATGACGCCTCCACGTTTCTGTTGTCTACTATTATTACTGCTATTCTTGTTTGCGCTTAAGGATGCAACTGTAAGTGGTAGTCAACCCTCTTTTTTAGTTCTTTTAAATGGGTGTATTTGATACCCCACGCATGCTTCTCACAGGATAGATTATTCCCACTTAGAAAGCACATTACATTTATTTTTCAAGAAACGGTTTTCCACTGGAACTTTCAGTGACTGTATTCTTTTACAAATGGCTCTGATATTATAGAGCGTGAAGCAGCTTTTCAAGTGGTGGACAGCGCCCTGGTAGGGAAGCCTGTTCAGGGACGCTTGGCTATTTCCAGAACTGCATCATAGGAGTAGAAAGCCCATACTGCATTTTCTTTCACAGTGCTTTGAACATCTGGGGCATACTCAGGCAACCATCTATGTGTGGGTGTACTTTCTTCAGAGAGAGGACGAGAGGCAGAGACGAGCAGATTAGATATAGATCTAGATTTTATGACATGTATATTGGCTTCTGCATGTGTCACAGCTGTGCTTGTGATTTCAGTGAGTGAAGGAGTATATTACCAATCTGATGCCAGTTACATACAGATGGATGAATGAGCATTGGTTATGGGTATGGCAATACTGATACAGGGATATAAAGGAAATTATACACAGATGGACATGGATGAGGAGAAGGTTTGTGTACACCTTCAAACAGTACATGATGACATGTCAGTGAGTCTACAGTAAGCTGTGGACCAGGGATGCAAGGATCTTGGTCATGAAAACCACGTCTTGCATAGAGCAGTCTGTGCATTTGTGTGTGTGTGGCGGACACCATCTGTTATTGGAGCTTGTGTGTGTTCAGACATGTGCAAAGGTTTTCTCACTGCCCAGCTGGGAAACCGACCTCTCCAGCAGTGCACGCTGTGTGTGTGAGAAAAATAATTTAATGTAATAATATTTCCATAAAAGTGATCTGGAAGGGATGCAGGGAGCAATGAGGGGCACAGCAGCCTGAAAGTGTAACGGAAGATCAGAGACCTTAGTGTTGCTTGTGGTGGCTATGTGTTTTAAGTGCAGCCCTCTCGCCTTTGAAATGTTGTGAGTTGTTGTACAGTTTTATGTGCTTTGGTATAGTTGTTGCTATGTTAGGGGTAAACTACAGAGATCAGCAGAATTAATATTTCTTGGTTAAAATGCCCACAAGATGCAATATGTTTTTCTAATGGTTTAGCTCATTAGCAAGTAATGGCTACCATAATGTTTTACAAAACAACCACCACGAACAAAACAAAAGCTTTTAGCTGTGGTAGTAAACACTTCTCTCACAGTAGATGACGTAGAATTTTTGTACATTTGGAATTGGTTAAATCAATTTGCATATCTGTTATATGGGTATGGAGCATAAGGTAAGTTTGACATTGAACAATCTAGTGACATTATTGGATTATGTTGACTAGGACGGTGCAAATTTAAAACAGGAGGTACCTTATGAACTTTGTTTTCAATCAAGGAATACTAAAAGATGCTACAGATACCGTAAGTGTTATTGGAAATGTGGTTTTCCCCAAGTTAGCACTGAGTGCTTCTGATTTCTTTTGGTCACCTGGTAGCCATGGCATGATTTTATACCTGATTAAATGTACGGTTAATTTCTCTTCCAATCATTAACAGTTTACAACCCATATAAGCTGTGAAAACAAGACATGAAAGAATAGACAGAGTTTACAGGCACTGAACAGCAGCAATAGAGCTGATCTCTGTCACTTACATGCCAGTGCTGCTATGTAGTTAAATAGTAGACTTTTTCATTCACATATAAAACAGGGATAGTTGGTGTCTGTCATGATTTCATTATCCTTGTTTTTAGGTTATAGGACATTAAAACCCTTGCCCAAAGTTTCATGCAGTCATGAATAAAAAAACATAATGTTGTATCTTGAACAATTGGTGTCAGAGTTTCTCACATTGTCTTTTTCCACTTCCTCTCTTTCTTCTTTTCCCCTTTACAATGCACATGTGTGTTTGTGCCTTGCTGACATGAGTGGAGGTGACTGGCTGAGGGGGGAACAAATGCTGCCCGTCCCTCACGGCTGCACTGCTTCCCACAGGCTGTTCCCACCATGTGTGTGTGTGGTTTCTCTAGAACAGGGGATAATTAGGTTTAAGCCTCAAAAGAGAGGCATAAAGGGGGGAGGGGAGGGAAATAGGTGGGGTTTTTTTGTGCAGAATTGCAGTTGTTGGAAGAAAAGATGAAGATGCAGAGATAGGAGAGATTAAGAGGGGAGATAAGGAGAAAAGCAAGACTGTTGTTAGGAGAAAGGCAGAGGAAACACAGGGACATGATGAAGCGAAAGCAAGGAGTGAGAAAGGTTTTTTCCAAAGGAGAGTAAAGTAGTGTGGGAGTGTGAAAAGAACCTGTAGAGCAGACACATGAGTGAAGGGAGAGTGAGTGTGAAGAAGGTTAGGGAGGTAAGAAAAGTGAGGTAAAGCCATTTTGAGCAGCAAGAGACAGACTGACAAGTGATCAAAGCAGTTCTCGCTTATTAAAAAAAACCTTGGAAGTGACAAAGGGAGACAGGCATAGGATTTTGAAGGGTGGCATGTGAAGGGCACTCCTGTCCTGGACTTTGCTCTTTGATAATTATTACCCTTCTTTTCCTTGGAACATTGCACACAAGAAGCAGGCAAGACAGGAGGGGGGCCTCATGTTGGCACCAACTCCTCTCTTGCTCGAAGAGACAGTTGGCAACTGGTCATCTGAAACAGTCTGTCAGCCAGATACTCATCCTCCATTGGTTAAGTGTACCCGTGGGTGTGCTTGAAACCAGAATGATTTGATTGGCTACCTCAGTGAGCTGTGAAATAGCAGCAAGGCACGTGCTCACTTACACATCCAAGCATTATGCGAAAATGTTGCAGCTGGCATCACATGTATGGCCAAGGTAGAGAGTTTAATCAAATCACGCACGCTTGCCATGCAAAACATGCAAATATGTATGTATTTATTATTACTACCGCAATGTTGTTTTGTGGCAACATTTTATCTTTGCGTAACTAAGAAAGGTAAAATTCTGACTAAAGTCTTAAAACAATTTTTTAACAATTCCGATAATACCTTTCTTCTCAACAAATCTTTGGGAAAAGTATTTGAGGACAGTAAATGTCCTTGTCCTGCTGCTGTAAATGTCTTTTATGACTTTTTATTATACACTGTTGACTGTGTTATGTATAAAAGGCTTATTGACCAGAACCACACCTTTAAGTCGATGACCTGTTTTTATTGAAAAACTCCATTAGCTCATGACGAGGATCACCAACCATCTTCTTAAACGTGTCTTTGTCTTCACTCCATACTGTTACACTTTCAAACCCATTAACTAAAAATTAGTGACACCACAAATGTGACCAAAGCTTAACGTTTCAGTGCTCATTTGTTTTTATACAGTGTTCAGGTCTGCTTCACCTGCCATAACATCAGATAATGTCTTTTCAGGCGAACATACTAGGTAACCATGAGCACACATTGCTTTTCAAACGGTTTGTGTTATGATGGGCAAAATATTTTATTTAACTTTTGCTTGAATAAAAAATATGTAGAAATTATGCAGTGTTCTGGGAAATACTTCATTATATACTGTATATATAAAGCACTTTGACTCAAATTATGTGTTTCTCTGGAGTACAGTACAGTAGCCATCCAAACTACTGTACTATAGAGTGGGTTAGGGTTAGAAATGAACTGTGTGTAGTAGTTTTTTACATTTGCCAGCTTCAGTTACTTTTCACCACTGTACTTGAGTGAGTGTTTGTCTTGTGATGCCAAGTGAGGATTTGTGGTGGGGGAGACAAATTTTGATATTCGATTGTGTCAAAATTAGTGAGTTTAAAAATTAGTGAGGTTAAAAAGGAAAAGACGAAAAGAATACTGAGGTCCCTGACATCAAAGGACAGGAGGAAGTCGTTGGTTTTATCGACTTCAGCCAGACAGCAGCCATGTTGAGTGCTTGAGCGACTGAGCCTGAATTTAGACAGGAGTTTATAACTTCTATAAATAAATGGGGACATGGTTCTAACACGCTCTTTACGTAAATGGGATGGGTTCCAGAAAGGTAGTGGAGGTTTTCATTCTCACCGCTGCCTTCTGTCTATTTTTACTGAAGACAGTGGTGAGAAACAGTTGTATTGTTTCACTGTAGACTTAAAATTCCTGGAGCTATTGAAGCTGGAGGGAAGTAGGTGGAATTGGCAGTGTTGTGCATGTCTCTATGTACTGTAGTTGTAAGTTTACATTCTATGCTTTAAGACGCACTGCAAAACCACCAAACGACACTACAAGAGATGTTGAGGTTGAGATGGCAGAAACCAGAGTCAAGATGTGACCATGGGTGTGAGGTTTAAATGTTGTTAAAGCCTAGTAGCAGTTCTGTGGCGTATTTGGAGCCAGTGACATCAGATTCAATGTTAGTCACCCATGTACGTTGCCACCTTCTGTAGCTGGAGAAAATATGAGAAAGTCCAAATGAAACAGCGTTTTGTTAATTTTTTTTAATCCTGCTATCCCTTCCTCCCTTTTTGGGTCCACATACTGTAGGTAGGTCAGTGTGACTATGTGTGGTCTGCGGACTAATCAGGGCTTCTTATTAAAAACAAAGGTCTTTTGTGGGAGGAAAGTGTGTGTGTGTGTGTGTGTGTGTGGTAGGGAGGGGGGTTGCACCTACAGTACACAGACCTGTGTGTGTTTGTTCTGTGCATTTGTTTGTGTGAATATGTTGACATTTGTGCACCAATGTTTTTTTGTTTTTGTGTACTAGATATATTCGACAAATGTCATGTCAGTTTAGAGCTTGCTAAGACAATGGAGTCTTGTTAGAGTGACCACACTCAGCTGATATCAAGTCAGCTGATGGTGACTAGCTGGGCTTGGAGCTACAGAAGTGTGCTTTTGAAGGCATGTTTGTGTTTTTGTGTTTGCATCACACCTGTGGACAGAAATGTGACGAAATAGGATTGCAGTTAATACTTCCATGATTGTGAGGCTTTGCTAACATTTCCTGTACACCATCACAGTGTCAGTGTCAACTTCAAGACAACGCTCAAGTCATAGTGGAACAGAAACTGAGTTGACTGACTTGGTTGTTTCTGTAGCAGGGCTTTTGCATTGCTTCACATTAAATCATACCAGTGTTTTATGTTTTAGGTTGTTTTTTTGAGAAAAATTAATTAAATTAATGTGATTCTGAAAGTCTATCTAGGGTTATATGTCATTACAGGGAGTAAAGAAAAATATGAGGAGAGTGATTTTGACTTTTTCCTTATTTATCACTAAACAAACAAGTGATTAGATTTTCTCCCACATTAACATTTTTAACTGACTTCTGTCTACATGCAGTGTTTTTCTGTATATCAGTGAGATCAGAGTCATATCCTGTTGCTGGAAATGAGGAAGGTACCATTTTCTTTGTTTCCACTTTTCTTAATATTTAGAAGAACTTAATTTTTACCAGACTCTACAAAGTTGTTGCCCTTGTACTTTCGGTCTCCCCCTTGTGTGTACCGTTTCTTTTTCAACAGTGTTTTTGATCTCATCACAAGGTTCAAACAATCTACCAAGGATTCAGATTGTCTGTAACAGAGGACATGTTGCATAACGCAGGCTAGAATGTTGATCATATCAGCTGCTTCTGCACAACAACTGCCCACAGTTGTACAGAGTAGGAGCAAAAATAAGAGTCACCTTACAAGTATCTATATTATCTTAGTAATGTTGATGATGATACACTACATAGGCTGCAAAGTCTAGGTTTTTGCAATAATTTAATGATTGTAGGTGAAATGCCCTTTAACTAAAAGCTAAAGTATTTTGACATGTTTGTTTCTTCAAAACTTTTCCTTCACATTGAACTAGGATTTTCTATGGATTACCAGTGACAGATGACAAGATCCAGCCTGAAATGTGAGGCTGGATAAATTAGGCTGTGTGATTTGTTAAGACAGTGACAGAATGACAGTTTCCAAAATGATGCTCATAAATTTATCGCATATGGTTTGTATTTCACCAGCTGTTCTCTCCAGTCAACAAAAATACTAAGCAGTTCACATTTTATTTGCTACTGATTACCGAACGGTGATTTAACTTGGGAGTATCTGCAAAAGGGGATTCACAACAACGTTGCCCATCTGGTGCTAGTCTAGTGTGGTGGCTAATGCTGTCACCTGTGTTTCAGACAGGAAAACTGGTTTTCATGGTGTGAATAAAAAATGTATTATGAAACTGTAGTGCAAGACTTTGGGTGTGACTCTTTGTGCAGCTGTTGTTCCCTAACTGTTAATTGTGCAACGGTTATGACACTGCACACTCGAAGTGTCACACTTTGCCAGGTGAGCACCTGTGGTTGTGTGCGTGTGCATGTGTTTCCTGTGTCGTCACGGAGACAGTGTTGTGCATCAATGCTGTTTTTTAATTAATAGTTATTTGCAAATGGGAAAGGAAATTAAGCAAGAAAAGGAAGCACAGAAACTGAGTGGAAGACACTGACAGACAAGTGTGATGTTAGGTGAAGAATTTACAGAAGGAGAGAGAGGACATGAGAACAAGGGATGAAAGAGGTCTTGGCAGAGGAGAGGGGCAGATAGAGATAACAAGTGACAGTGAAACAGAGAACTAATGGCAGATTTAATGAGGTCTTCCCAGATGTAATACTGAGCTGTAATTATTCTGCTGTCCTGTCTGCCTGCCTCAGTGTGTGTGTGTCTCCCAACATCCCTGCTGAACTAGTGTGAAGCAGACTGACAGAGTCTCCCATGGCACAACAACTCTTCATCAGCACATGACCAAGCCGACATCCAAGAGGACCCATCCCCACCAGGGGAGGCAATGTTGGACTGAAAAGCTGAACCTGAGTGGAATTTCTTTATCTACCTGTCATAGAGAGATGTAGCTCTCGATAACATTCTTGTCAGGAGACATGTTCCAAAGTAGTTAAAGGCCTATAGGAAAATTAAATTGAGTCTTATATCTGAAGTCTGCAAACTGTAGATAGGGCTCATTAATTTTACTTATGTGGTTTAGTGGATAGCAGTTCACTGTTGCATGGATTCATATGCACACAGGATAAATACTGAATATGAGCGCTAAACAATAGTGTGAATAAAAGACTTGTTCCAATTCTCTAAATTCATGGTTGAGTTCAGACATGACTCTGGTTTCTCAGGTACAGGGTTTTCATAAATTGCCCACAATTTGAAACACTAAATGCTTTTGAACCACTCTTTGCTGTCCCTACATGTCAGAACTGAAGCTGACTCTAAATGCTTTTCGTAGCTCATGCTGTCCCTTCTGTAAAGATGCAAAGCCTATAGACAAGCAATTCTTTTAGGATATTTTGATATATCAAAGTTATTTTGGGCAGCATGAACATCTGCATCAACTTTGGTGATCAACTGGTCATTGCCATCTTTTAATCTGGAGCAAATGGGCACAGTGCTTGAAAGACTACAATATGGTGTTTGTGATGTATTTTGTGTGACAAACACAGAGACAACACAGTCCTTGACTTTAAGGTGTGTTAAGTGAGTGGAGCCAAATGATGATGCCCCTATTTCAAAGTGTTTGTGTGTGTGTGTGTGTGTGTGTGTGTGTGTGTGTGTGTATGTATGAGTAAGTGACACCTTTGGTTATTTATATCTTAGTTTTTTTTATCTTCTTTTTTTCATGCTTTCTGTCATACCCATTATATATCACATTATATTAATAACAGTTGATCCTTTTTTTCCTTTATTTCAAGCACTTGGTCCAACACTCACATTTGTGGTATAAGTAACTGTTCATCAGTGTTGACAGGTCTCAACCAGTGTGTATTTTGTCATGACTAAGCACTAAGCATAACGATAAAGAACTAATCAGTGTGTGTGTGTGTGTGTGTGTGTGTGTGTGTGTGTTAGCATGTGTCAGGACAAACAGTGGCAACTAGCAACAATGCAGAACCGAGATAAAGACCTAATTGCACATTGGTGTGTGTGTGTGTGTGTGTCCACATGAGTAGGTGTGAAGATAAAAATATGAGTGTGGGGAATAAACAGAGACCGAGAAGAGATAGAGGCATACATGTGTGTGAGGATGTGGGGTGGGTGCTCATATAGAAGAGATCCCATCTGTGCTATCTCTACGGTAGACTAAAACAAATCTTTTCTTCTTCTTATTATTATTAGGTTTTATTCAACTGCTTTTCTTTTTCATGCAATCAACTTTTATCTTTATACTCAAACTGTAGAACAGAAGCTGGTTATTCACATCAGATTCACATGAATTCTAATGTCTTTAGGTTACTGTTCAACAGTGTCATTGAAGCCTCCATATCCTCAGTCTTAGCTGGTGTAAATATCAGCATTTGACTTTCTATTTTTTTTTTTTTTTGGATTAAATAAATGTTGGGTACACACTTTAATCTGAGAGGGATGATGTGTGTCTGAGCATGAATGTCATGTGAGCACCAACAACTATTGCTGTTGCAACTATTGACCCCACCCTGCTCTGCCATAAAAATAGTGTGCTTAAACACACATCTAATCTTAATTCTTGTTGTGTGAGCAAATGATCCATGGCAACAGAAGGTAAAAATCACTGCAGGGTATCTGTCAGCATACAGCAAAGTATGTTGGTATACTACACTGGATGGACTATTTCAATTATGTATATTATACGCAAACCCAAACAGGATGCACACACAATAAGTGTCCTGCTGTTGAATACGACTTCCTTCATGCTATCTGTAAATCATTAAATCTCTTTTTTTTTAAGATTGGATGTCACACAGCCTTTATTTCTAAAATGGTTAAAGTATGTATTCACATAGACACAGCATCGTGAAAAGTCTGCAGACACCTGCAGAAATAATCTGTTTGTATTAACTTTAGCTTTAAATACTAGTAAAATGTTCTTGTCACTGTGTATTCAAAATGCAGAGCACCATGCTGACTGTCATTGAATAGGTTGAGATTTGAACACCTCCTTCTGGTCTCCAAAATGGCCGCCACATAATGATATCACGGAATAATGTTAGTCCTGGTTAAATTACCCATATGTCTGTCTCTCTATCCATCTGTCTGGCACAGTGTGAAACTAAACTATGTTTCAGGTCACCGTGCAGATCGTGCCAAAGCGACAGGAAATTGCACGCCCATACACACTTTCTCTTTGCTGACAGAAGGGCTTGGAGAGTGGGTAATGAGAAAAGGTCCTCATGCATGAAAGCTCACATCAGCAGGCCAGCCAGCCCAACACACACACAACAGAAAAAAACGCTTGCTACGACACTTATCTCGAACCTTTGCTTCATTGAAGTTCAGTTGTGTTACCTCCTGCTTTTCCTTCTTCCCTTGTCGCTTTGTAGGTCAATAAGGTCAATACGTTAAGGTAGGAAGACCATAATGATTCTACCAATGATTTATACTAGGTTTGTTTCAATATCAAAGACAAGAGTTAAATTCAAATTTTAGACGCTGATTTTCCTAGTTATCTGATCTTCTCATTGCGTAGCTGTACACTGCACTGTTTTCATGGTAAACTGCACAGCAAGTTGATGCACTGTGTCATATCAGATGTTGGAAGTTTTGACTCCTCATGTACTATATGCTACCAGGGCTTCTGGTTTCATGGCTCAATGGTTATGTTGGTTTTAGGTTCTTTCTGACTTCTCTTACCCTGCTGTAAAATACGCTTAATCCATTTTCTTGGCATCTTCATCTCCACTCACTGTTTCTGAAGAGTCTGTGACATCCAATAAAGATGGTGTCCTTGTCTTACCTCCCTAGTGCAAGGATATATAGAGGGATACGTTTAGGGAAAGTGCCTGGTAGGCAGGGCGGAAGCCAGGAGTCGAGCTAAGGCTAAAAATCAGACTAGCTGCAAAAAAGATTTTCCGCCGTAATGAAGAAGTTATTCATGCATGTCTTTTCTTCTGCTCTGTCTGTAATTTCCCACTCTGTAATCTTGTCAGATACACATGTTAACTGATGTGGACAGAAGAATATTTATCATAGTCTGAGCATATGTCTGTTCTTTGGCCCTCTGTCTCTGTGTGAAAGTCGCTGAAGTAAACAGGAGCCAGGTGTATTTATATAGGAGTAACTAGCTGCCTGATTGATTTGGTACATTAGAGCGCTCGCGACTGCCCTGTCCTCAAGACCACAAGACATACTCACACAGCATAAACGTGCATGTGAAACTGTGTGTATGTGTGCAAGAAAAAGAAAGAAGTGTTGTTATATATATATATATATATATATATATATATATATATATATATATATATATATATATATATATATATATATATATATATATATATATATATATATATATATATATATTGTTACATTGTTATTTTACTGATTATAAAGATACAGGACATTAATGAACTGTTTGGGTCTTTGTTTTCATATTTGTGGTTCAGTTGTATTTATCAAAATATTTTCACATAGTTTGAGTTGTATTATCTTTTCCTTAGTTAATCAGAAGGACATTTCAGTAGTCATCCTCAGTAGATATCCTCAGTCTGCTGATTGACTATAGATAGACACTATAGAGCTTAGTGAGTGATCAGACATTGGGGTGGTAATAGGTTATGTTGATGTAAATAAAGAAGTAATAAGGTTTAATTCCCTGTTCTTTCTGCATGCAGTGCTCGTTCGCCCTAATTAGTTCATGTTTGTAGTCATGTCTGTTTGAATTGCCTCACATTGTTTCCCCAACCTGTTTCTGTCTGCATGTATCAGGCTGCGGTTTGCTGTTGTCCTGTTTGTTGTAGCTGGCTGCCCATCTCTCTGTCGTCTTCCTGTGTTTGACTTTGTCTGATTTGTCCGTCTGTACTGTCTGTCTAACTGTCCGTCTGTTGTGAGCATGTCGGTCGGTATGTCCTTGTGTCAGATGCAGCGGAAGGCAGCATGGCGTTTAAAACAGCACAATGGGCTGCTGCAAGCACTGTTGCCCTAAATGTCAGTTTAGGCTACTGGTTATGGACCCCTCCCCCGTGTAATCCCTCATCCCATTGCTCTAAAACCTTTTCCCTCCTTAATATACAAAGTAATTTTAATATTTTCCAGAGCACATCAACTGCAAATTATGTAATATTTTTGTATTTTTTAAGAATTCTAACTAATATCTCTCTCTCTCTCTGTCTGTAAAACGAATTGACATTGTGACTAACTCGTGTGTCCTTGTCTGTTTAGAATCATCCATGAGGACGGTTTCTCTGGTGATGACGTAAAGCAGTACAAGCCTGTCGTTTACAGCAACACCATTCAATCTCTGGCTGCCATAGTCCGTGCCATGGACACACTGGGCCTGGAGTATGGGGACAAAGAACGAAAGGTCAGCCCTCATCCTTGTGCACACACTTTGTAAATGCATAGAGGCCACATACTACTGTATATTGACATATACACTTAATATTCCAAATACAATCCACATTTTTGCAGTCACACTGAAATATAGCACAAGCCTGTCACAGATAGAATAGGCTAAAGATTATTTATATTCTTAAATTCAAAATTGTGAACTGAATCGAAGATGCCAATCAGAACCAAGCTAATGCCCTGCAAGCTCAGTTTTCATCCCTGAATGCAGCAAGTAGCCAGTGGGTATGGATGAATGCTAACTGATGGAGTTCAGACAGAGGGCACCATGTGCTGTACAGTTACTGTCTTTCCACCAGAGCACCAGAAGCCCAGCTCTTGTATCAGACCTGAGAAAGTAAATATGAGCAAGACACTGATCTATTCAGATCATTCCTCTGACCTCAAGCAAAAGGTTTTAGTTAATGTGCAGATTAGATTTCTGCTTAATAGTGACTTAATGCATGTTAAATATAGAGCACATATTACCATACAAATATAAACTTTAAGTGAAAGATGTTTTGCAATGCTGGTATTACAGCGTTTTGTTGTGGTGAATTGAAGGAATAGTAAGCAAACCCAACAGCGTTAGCATTTTCCAGGAAAAAGAAATGTACAGATATCTGCATCAGATGCAGCAGTGTAATATTCTTACTCAGCAGTAGGATGGATGTACAGTAATGTTAAAAAGGGTTTGATTCCAATGTCTATGAAAAACACTTTCAGCCGCCGCATCATACAGAAATGCAGTATGTTTGTGGAATATTGTTCTTGTATTTACACTACCATGTGGAGTAATAAAGCGGTCGTAACAACAGAAACTACAACTAAGTTGGGATAGAATTAATAAACTCCACACACTCATAGCATAAATGGGTTTACTTTCTGTATTTAAGCTTTTTAGGGGCAGCCATGTTAATCCTTTATTAGTAAATCCTTTATTTCTTGTGGTCTTATTCTTTTTTAAAAATCAACTTACAAAAGAATTAATTTGTGGGCTGAAGGGAATGGCTGCTAACCAACCATGTCAAAGAATGTGTCAAATGATTAATTACTACAAAATCCATATGTAGATATTTGAAACTGGAGTTTCAACAGAATTCCTTATGTGTCTATAAACAGAGACTTTGGGAAGGTATTTACAGTCATTTACACATTAAAGGTTAGTGGAAGTGAATTTGATCTCTAAAACCCAACCCACAATTTTTGTAATCATAATAGTCTTAGATTTTACATGATTTCCATCAGTTAAAAAACCCGAATTGCCTGAATTGACGTTACAAATATGTTTTATATATAGCACTCAGTCACGTCTACAGTGACTTGCCTTTAATTGAATTAAGTCTTAGATATCCAAAAGATAATTAACCTATAGTTCAGATTCTAATGAAACATTTTGCAGATTGACTGGCACAATTGAAATGTAGGTATCTGTAAGTTGTTTGTCAAGTGGACATTCTGTGTAGTCAAATTCAAAAAGTAAGTGTCACTTACTCATCATCCCTTATAGACAATGCAGTTATATATTTACAATTATAGTTTTACTTAACTGTATTGTTAAAAACATCTTAGAGATGAGAGATGTACAGTATTGTATTTGTTATTTTAGAGAGCGGTATAAAAGAGGGAGGACAGAAAATAACGTAGAGAAGAAACGGGAGACCAATGACGAGTGACAAGAGACAAGAATCAGTCTCAGCTTTGTTAAACTATACTCTACACCTGACTTTGCTGTCTGAGATGTCTGAGTTTGAATATGTATTCAAACTCTTGTCTCTGTCCCTCAGCTCCTTTTTATCTTTTTTTATCATACAAATATTCAACTATCCCTATCGTGTTTGTTTCCTGTGCATTCTCTCACCTCATCTTCAGATTACACCCACCCACCCCAACTCTATTTGTTTCCCTGGCCTTGATTAGTTGCTGTGGCAATCCAGTGTTTTGCCTTGCTCTCAACACATTCTGAAAGCCTATGTCCAAGGGCGGCATGACACACACACACACACACACACACACACTGATAGCGGACTTGAAATAGTCACATGTACCCACTGCTGTATAAATGTTCAAGCACTTTTAGCTCAGGTCCTTAAAAAGGATGGCTGAGGTTAAAAAAAAAAAGTTGCTGCTACCAAATATTTTAAATAACTCCTCAATTATACATGTTTCCATGCAGTAGATGTGACCCAAATAGTTTCAAAATGTTTGCCCTAGTCTATCAGAGGAGCAATAACATTTTACAGGGTCGAGTTAGCCAGAAACAGCTGCACGCGTGCAGGGTTTTCCATGCTGTACATCCAAGTATTTACTGTATATTAGTGATGCTTTATATAAAATAATAACATCCACAACCAATTATTATCCAGTAACTGTGTTTGCAATGTTATTAATATATAGTCAAATAATAGAAGTATGCTTAAAGTATATTGTTGCCAGGTTGACCAGCCTGCTGTTGTGGTATTGGTAACACACATGTACTGTACGTTCAAGATGATCTGGATCATTTTCACTTTAAGACATTTGGGAACATGTAGACTCCGCTTTCCAGATTTGCCAAACAGTATTATTGCAGACAGACTGCTCACCTTTAACAATATTGATTCGTGCCTCACATTTTTCTCATCTTTTTATTACAGTTGCTGCTGTAGACTCTACAGTCTGTCGCATAGTGAGAAATGAAATGACTGCAGCTTGCATGTACACAGCTAACATGCGAAAAACACTTTGTGTCTCAATGGACTTTTCAAGGGAGAACGGGGACGGAGACGAGAGGGAGATGGAATAAAATGAGAGATATGGAGAGATAAAGGATTAGACAGGGCAGCAATAAGAGGGACAGGGAGCTGGCTGTTGTTGGAGAAAGCAGGTAGTTATCCTCCTGGGTTAGTGTGTGTGTGTTCCAAGATGTGGGTAAGTGCAACAACGCCCCTCTGATGAGAACGTTCCCTCTGCTCATTAAAGAATAAAACAGCCTGCACATGGGCAGTGTGGTTTGAGGAAGGCAGCACAAGTAACTGTGATCAGGTTTTGAAGACATGATCCAACCAGTCATGAATAACCAAACGCCAGTTTTACTGTAAGTCTATCTTAATCCGATAACGTTCTCCAACTCGAGACTCTTTTGCTGCTTAGAATACCAGTATGAATACTGAACTCGTGTTGCATTTGTTACAGGCTAGTTCCCAGCTGTTCAGGCCAAATGATTTAACCCGGTAGCAGATTTATGTCTTCAGTAGAAAACAATGGGCTTGAGGCACAGAGACAAGAAGAGAATGGAGGAGGCAGAAAGTAAAGAGATACAGACTCAGCACATTACTTTTGTTTTTATTAGCAGAATGTTGGTCATTCTGTAAGTCAACAAAAGACTTATAGTGACATTTATTGGAACATTACAAGGGTTTATTCTTTAAAACTCGTGTTTTGGATTCGTTTGGCAAGTACTGTAGTGCAGTGTATTCTAATGGTACAGTAAGTCTCCTGGCTACTCGTACATTTTTATGTCGTCAACATTTGGGAAAAGGATGCATCTCTGCAAGAAATGTGCCTGGTGGTTGAGGCTGTTGTTTACAGTAAAAGTAAAAAAATTTAAAACTTCATCATCATGCTAAAAATAACTCCAGAACTAGTCTCTCCTCCTCATTTGCTGCTCTGCTGTGGACTGGCCCAAAAACTTGTTTGGCCTATTTTTTCTTTTTTTACACAAATTTTGAGAAACACTCAATTATGACAGAGAAACACCTATAACTGACTTCAGCTGATATGTTGATATTGTCAAAATGGCAATATGGCATTTGATGATTGTGAATGTCACTTATGGCCTCACCACTTCATCCTTGTAACTGAGTATGAGCATGTGACACTGCTACTGAACACTCTGCACCAGGCTTGAGTTTGTCCACAGCCTGCACCTCTGTGTCCCAAACATTTGACACGTGCATACACCTGTGTGTGTGTGTGTGTGTGTGTGTGTGTGTGTGTGTGTGTGTGTGTGTGTGTGTGTGAGTGAGAGAGATTATAGATTCTTTCCAACCAAGTTGAGAAGGTCATTTTATGGACAGAGTCTACACTGAACTGACAGTCAGAGTCAGATGTTTGAAGTGTTTTTGTTGTTAAGAAAACGTGCGAGCATTAGTGCATGCCAGCGAGCGTGTGTTTGAAGTGTGTGACAGTCTGCCACTTTCCTGCAGTGCTGAGCTCCCTTTGATTTCCCCCTCCCTCCCTCCCTCCCTCTCTCCACTTTCTCTTCTGTTATTTTCAGCATCCTCCGTTTTTCTTCTCTGCTCTCTTGTTCACCTCCTCTCATTGTCCTCTCTTCCTGTATCACATCCTCTCTCGTGTCATGATTTCACCTTTTATCTTGTCCTTCCTCTTTTGGTCATCCCCTTCTTCTCCCCTCTTCCTTACATATCTTGTATCTTCTCATCATCTTTCCTTCGCAAAATATTCCTTTTTCTTAAGCTGTATTTAAGGTACCAGACTGGCTAGTTCAGTCAGCTTACGCAGTCAACCTTTAATCCCACCCCTGCTGATGAGAGGTCATTACTCTCTGGGTTACTGCAGCTGGCTAATTAAAACACACACACCCTGTGTGGATTTTAGGGCAACTGTGTGTGTGGATGCATAAAGACAGAGAGAGATAAATATAGTAAACCAGAGAAGGGAAGAACAGAGAGAGTCTGCATCATGAAAGTGAGATTGTCACAGTAGTGAAATGAACTGTATCCTAGCAACAGAAAGGACCCTGATCCCATACCTGAGATTTAGCAGTGTTTTTGTTTCCATATGGTGATAAGAAATGGAATTTCTGTATATCTACTGTGGAAATACTGTACATGATGACATGTTATTTTAGCATCCATAGAAGATGTTGGCAGTTTAATCTTGGCTCAGTGAAAAGTAACGGTCTGCCATTTCTAGTCAGCTGAAGTACTACTGTGAAATACTTGGAAACTGGAAGCTGCCCAGTGGGTTGTTGGCTGCTCCGAGGCATCATAGCTTGGTTCAGTGGCTCGTTTCAATGTCGCTCTTTGAAATCAAGGATCGTCTGAAACCTTCCAGTGTACAGCTGGCATGCTTTGTGCGCTCTCCCACAGTCCAGAGACATGCAGGTTTAGTGAATTGGCTGCTCTAAAGTGCCCCTAGGTGTGAATGTGAGCATGAATGTTTGTGCCAGCCCTTGTGATGCACTGGCGATGAACTGAGGCATGCTGGGATGGGCTGCGCTCACTTGTGACCTTGAACAGCAAAGCGGTTTAAAATATGGATTGATGCTGACTCAGTAAAATTGTGGTATTTTGAGGAGGAACTAAGCACTGTATGTCACGTTACCCTAGGTGCCTTGTAGATCATTTGATATTGGTAAAATATTAAGTCAGCTTGTTTCACGTTGTTTAGTTTAGTTTTTTAACAAACGGAAATGTGCATGTATGAGAACTACTGTCCCCTTGACTATACTTTGTAAACTGGTCTGTTGGCCTTGAACAAGGTGAGAGCACTGATGCAACTCATATCAATATCTGTTCAAGCTTGGACATTCAAACTAGCACCAGCTGCTCTGCTCGCGTATGCTGCAGCAGTGCTAACACTCGGTAGTAATACTAGCACAAGTCACTTCATAGACACATCACCGTTGCTGCTGAAAGGCCAGTGCTGTGGGTCAACTGGTCATAGTCCAGCCCCTCTGTTCTGATTGTCCAGCTTGTGGAATACTTCAGAATGTGATGGAGAGGACAAGACTATCAACTGGCCCTTTCTAAACCAGAGGATCTATTGAATGAAGAGGCACTGGCACATGTTTTGGAAATATTTTAATCTATGGCATAAAGTAAGTCATAAAAATACCTACAGTATGTATACTGTTCACTAGTCTGTATCACCACCTTTTAATGAAGCTTGATCCAGGTGAGTAAGAGCGCGTGCTGAGGCCAACAGGTTCAGGTTTTGTCATTTGTATCTGCGTACTGGCTTGTTTGGGGCTTTGTGCTGCAGTTCAAACCTTCTGCAGTCTGAACAGTGAAGAATCACACAAAAATATAGTTTTGAAGTGCTAAAATGTCTTTTGTGCTTTTCAATGTGTTTTGGATTCTGGCTCTTACTAAAAATGCCATTTTGAGTAAATACTGCAAAACACGTCAGAGTACATGAAGTTGAGAGCTCAGATCAGGGCGTTTAGGAAGGAAAACTACACACACAACCACAGTACTTCTCTGTCTGTGTTTGCCAGACTGGTGGCCAGCATCATATGACAGGCGCATGGACCTGCCTTGCTATGCCAAGCCACCACACCGTGCTGCTATGAACAAGACCGTGCTGCCTTGCTCCTGTCAGTAGCAGTAACCAAGGCCGCCAGTCATCAGTGCTGGTTTTCTGAGCTCTGCCTTAAAAGGAAAAAATTCACACTTGCGCTTACATGCTCACACATAAATTGATTCAGTGACTTTACTAATTGACTTTAGACATTGAGTCTGCCTCAGCTGAGATCTAAGTGAGTGTTAGATTAAAGATATATTTAATCATTTGAGGCTTATTTTTGTCTGCACGAGAATAAAATAGGTTTTTTTGTGTTGAAACACATGGCTTTATGCCACTGAATCACTAAAATACTGCATTCATGTCAGACATGAAGACAGCTGACATTTACATGTCCGCCAGTCGTCCTCTCACTAGGGTTGTGTGCCTTACCTCAGGGACTGGGTTCTCAGGTGCTGAGAGAGACAGAACATGGGCCACACTCTCCCAAGGGGGAAAAGAGAGCGAGAGATGGTTGAAATATTCTCCCTCAGGTGTAAAGTATGACGAATAGAGTGATGGAAGGAAGAAAAAGAGCACAGGGAGTGAGGGCGTGCAAGAGATGGTCCTTAGGGGTAGCACCACTATGCTTGTGTGTGTGTGTGTGTGTGTACAGAATGTGCCAGGTTGATAGAAAACCCTGTGTCAGTGTCATCGCATTTCTATTCGTCTGCAAAACAGCTGATAGTTATTGTTTTCTAGGTGGGTTCAGAGCACAGATACTTTATCCTACTGTTCTGTATCCTGTATATTCTGTTTGCAAACACTGGGGTGAGACGTACACTGTGGGAGGAGTAACATTGTCAGCCAGTGAGCATCACTCCTAAAATCAGGGTAGCCTTGCCGTTAATGTGTGCAGTTGAGTTAGGCCGTGTGATGAATGATGTGCCTTTGGCAGTTTGACATGTACATGACTGCCTGCATACCTCATCAGATTCTTTAACTCATATACATTGTATTTTTTATGTAATGTCTTACAGACTACAAAGTTAGTGACATCTAAATGTGGGTTTAGGTTTAATTTAAGTGATTTTACGTATCCAGTATTATCACAGAGTTGTATGGAAGCAGTATGCAAGTTCAGTGTTTGCATGTCCTGCAGTCGCAACTGTTATTGTCCCTTATTTCGTCTCTGTTTGGTTTTCAGTCATTCAGCCAACCAGTGGTGCAGCTAATTAGGCCAGGCTAAGAATAGACACTTGCCATTAAGATTAATATACGTCTCTACAAAAGCACAAATACACTTCCAAATTTTTTGTTGTTTTTTTTTCCCCTCATAATGTATTTTTCTTATGTCTGCTGAAGTGGGTCAATCACATACAGTGACGTGTACTGCACTGTTTGCTGATGGCATTCCCTCTAAATGGCACTGTACTGCTAAAAACTTATGGCCTGGTGATTGGAGGTGACTCAAAATTGTTGGGTTAATGGAAGGCTTGCATGGAGGAAGGCTCAGCCTGTTAAAGTTAGAGTCCTGAATAAATGAACATGTATCGGATATGATACAATAACATGTAACATTTTAAACACAGTGTACTGTACTATTACAGCTTGTGTAGGAAGGCAGCAGATGAATATCAACACATGCATCCATATCCTTCACTTTTTTATAAATTCCTTTTTGTGTTACAGTATTCATTGTTGCAATACATCTCAATTTATCTGTTTTATATGACTGTGTGCCTGTGAATCAGCTTCAGATATTAAGACAGGCCGCAGTTACATTATTGCTCTCACTAAGCATTAGCCGAGTTAGCCAACCGTCACATGCACAGTGGCTAAATCTTTAATCTTCACTGACAAAGCACATCTGAACCTGCAAACCAACCAGCAACTGCCTTACAGCATTACTTTAAAGGTGACTCAGCACTTTGTCTGATGGCAGAATGCCTGCTGATCAGTTTTAACCTGACATTTGTGTGTATGAGTTTGTTTTTAAGAAGAATGGAAGGTAATGTTTTCCATAAATACTGGAAGCCTTCAACAAGGGAGGAATAGCTGGAATAGAGTGATTGGAGCAAAGCACATACTGAAGATGTGGTCCTACGTGATGAGAGGGAACACTTCTTTATATGGTTTTCGTTTTTCTTTCTCTCGTCTTTTTGTTCTGTCCTAGTTTTGTTGCTTGGTGACGTATGCGATCTCTTGCACAAACACACAGTGCACACACAGAGATGGAAGTAGGTGTGTGTGCGTGCGTGTGTGTGCATGTGCCAGCTGTGCCTTGTAGTTGTAAATTATGAAGGACGTTTGAATCTATATTTGATGAAATTTGTCTCATATTTAGAACCCTGGCATGTGGCAGAGTGAAGTGGCTGCAGTGGTTGTATGTCTGTGTGCAATTTCATGGTGTGTCTGTTTATGGGCACTTCTTCAGTAAGGGTTGGGCCTCTGTTGTTTTGGTTACAGGGTGCTTGTATTCAGTGATTCAAACTATTAATCCAAGGCACTCGTGACTCTCCTGTGTGAGTTGTCAATCGGAACTGAACTTTTGGTGACCTGTCCGAATCCATCAGTCTCACGTCCAGCCAACAGATTTCGGTAGGATGGCTGGTGGTGATTATGTTTGACATGGCCAGGTTGTAGCAGAAGTGGTTGATGTGGCAGGGTCCAGGGCGGCGCAGTGAGATGTGGGCTGTGTAGAGAGTCTGATCCATGAGCTTGTTATGAGCCAGCTGACAGTGAGCGTGTGATGGACTGCCGTGTGTCCTGATTATGATATTGGTTGTTCTGTACAGTATGTTGTCAAGCCTGGCTGCAGATTGGGGATTATAATGCCTGCTAGGTGATTCTGCTTGAACGTCCTGTCTTGTTCATGTGTTTAAATGTTCTTTTCTATTGCAAATATTCTCATTTGAGTAAATAATAAATGCTGATGGGTACAGCGGCCTAAAGTACCTCGTGTTGGATATAAGGTATGGATATATAGTACTGTGCAAAAGTTTTAGGCAGGTGTGAAAAAATGCTGTAAACAAAGAAAGCTTTCAGAAATGGAACTGTTCAACATTTATTTTGTTCATGTAAATGGACAAAATGCAGTGAATGAACAACAGAGAAATCTAAACATCAGTATTTGCTGTGACCACCCTTTGCCTTCTAACAGCAGCCGTTCTTCCAGGTTGACTTGCTCACAGTGTTTGAAGGAACTGGGCTGTAGGTTGTTCCAACATCTAGAGAACTAACCACAGATCTTCTGTGGATGTAGGGTTTCTACATCCTTCTGTCTCTTCATCATCCCAGACACACATGATGCTGAGATCAGGGCTCTGTGGGGCCAAGCATCACTTCCAGTACTGACAGTACTGACGTAGTAACCAAAGATTAATTTGATTTAGATTTTTCCTTTGTTCGCTCACTTTGCATTTTGTAAATTAACAAAAATAAACAATCATTATTTATATTTCTCAAAGCTTTCTTTGTTTACAGCATTATTTCACACCTGCCTTAAACTTTTGCACAGTCCTGTATATATGTGTATATACAGTATATTTGAATGGTCAACCATAGTTAATTCTAAACTAGTTTCAATGTTTAGGATTAAATATAATATTATAAAAATATTTTTATTTAAAATCATAAATATTAGATGGGATTAGGTGGCGCAGAGCTTTGTAGTCCGTAAATCAGCTACTGAGACACTTTGACTGTTCAATCAAAAGAGGCTAACATATGAACAGCTCTTATCAGATTTATGTCACTTCCAATAATTTATTGTGGACAAATGCTAATAAGTTGTTCTCCAACTAAGCACTGTCTAACCTGATCTATGTGTGCTCCTGAAATTACACACACATGCTCACACACACACAGATTAATTCATATACAGTACAATCAGGGATGACACAGTCCCCATACATAATGACATCTGCATACAAGATGCTGATGTGATGTATGGCATTGTGTTGCTTAGCCCACTTGAATAGACACTGACACGCACAGTAACACATGTTTGCATGCTTGTCAAAGGACACATTGCTCTTACACAATAAAAGCCAGATGGTAAACCATGGCAGCCAGTTAAAAATGGCAAAAAACAGAGAGAGGCTGAAATACAGAATGAACCAAAAAAAGGCTAAGGCAAGAAAAGACTAAAGGCAAATGCAACAATTAATACCAGACATATTTAGTTTTTCTTTTATTGGCATAAACTAACATACAGTATTAATGGCAAGCCAGTATTAGGTGTTGGATTAGACAGGATAAATAGTTTTGTTAACAAGATCTTGGATTTGCAGCTAATGTACTAACAAATCTTACACATTAGGTAACAATAAAGAGGAAAAACAACTCCAGTAGAACCAGGTTCAGATTGAACATTTATCTCAACCTTTTGGAGTAAAGATAGTAGCGAGAGAAACTAAGATGCATCAAGCAGCAGGCAAAATACTAGGAAGGTTGGCATTTCTGGCTCCCATTCTACATTAGGAAACTAATGGTACAGTACTGTCTTTAAGGTAGGATGGAGCTTGACCATTAAACACTTAGAATTTTCCTCTTTCTCGGAAATGCGTGTCAATCAATACTGTAACATTACAGTAGACTGGGGCAGCCTCTAGTAGGAACCCTATGCCTGAGACGCAAGAACAGTTTAATATGACCTAAACCCCAGTGATTAATATATTCATTGTTAAGTGTTCTGATGTTAAAATTGCAACATTTTTTAATCACTAACAATTAGTCACAGCCCCCTGATGCTTGTGAATTTCATACAATATTCTTGAAATGTTCAGAAATGCAGGCTCACAGGTTACACCCATAACATTCTAACAAAGTGGGAGTCAGTGTCTCTGTAATAGTGTCTAGAGGAGTCAGGACAGTCGTGTCCAGTTAATCACAGAAACGTTCTCTTTCACGGGAGAAAGCTGCTGTCACTGTGTCATAATATACAGTAAGATGCAGATGTTTAGATCCTTAATTCATGAGTAGTGACATTAATTCGCACCTGTCTGTGCAAGTCTTAGGATGTGAATGTGGGTGTTTGCACACTGCTCTGGCATTTAGAGGCTAATCAATGCCCTGCTGACTACCGCTTCTAATTGAAGGTTAGCAGATAAAATCAGCATGACTCTCTCTCTCCCTCTCCCTCTTTCTCTTTCTCTCCCTCTCTCTGTCTGCCCTTCTCTCTTCCTGACTTTGGTCGATAGAGCTGTATTTTTGTCCACTTCAAGAGCAGCAATATCCATCTCTTAACCACAAGCTCACAAACAGCACACGTTATCACATGACACTACTGGCTCGTTATCTGAGACACATTTCTCCAGCTTGATTCCATCCAACAAACTATACCTGCACTCACACAGTCAACCTCAGATAATAATATCACACACTGTTGCACAATTCCTCACCGATGATGTAAATGGAGCCTTGCTGCATTATCAAGTGAACCCATGAATATTTTCATTAGCTGAACGTCCCACCAGGGTCTGACAGCAGCATGATGTGTACATGCCTGTGATGCAACTATTGGGTTACTTCACACATGGGTGATTAATGCTAACACCAAAGAAGTGTGTTTTTGATGATTTCATAGCTTTCAGATAACCGCTGAGTATCTGAGCTATGTTTAGTAATTGTTCAATAAATGATGAATGTCAACACTATGACTAAGTGATAATTAAAGCTTTAAATATGATTTGCTTGCACAATCTTGCATTAAGCAATATGTCATCAGGGTATTTAGATTTTAGTCATGAGAGATTAGTAACAGGTTTGTGCAAATGCATTCCCAGACTTTAAATCACTGGTCTCCAATATTTCACATGTGCAAATGCGCATGTGACTTGGGGAGGGTACCGGACGAAATTTATGTGAAGTCAGCAGCAATCACCAGTGAGGACAGTGTCATGTCAGCTTGACACGGTCTGTATATGTGCACACATGTAATGGTCTCTGTGTGTATGTCTGTGTGTTTGCATTGTCAGTGCAGCTAGAAGGAAACTGAGTGCGATAGGTGATTAATTCCGATGTCTGCTGTTGCCATGGTAACAGGGACACCTGAGCAGACTAGAAGAGAACATCATGAAGATGACTGTGGATGTGACGCATACATGTGCAAAGCGAAATGGCCTATATCAGGATAGAAATGCATTAAATCCAAATTAAGGGAGGGAGGGTGAGGATTCCGTTCCTCCTCCAGATACCTCGCCCCCACTCCCCTTTTTGTCTTCCTCATCTTTCCCAAGACTTTTACCTTATATCCCCCTCACCCCAATTCAATTTTCTTCAATTATTAACACCATAAAAAGCTCTCTTCTTAAATAATTTAGCCACAAATGGGGTGTCCCCTGTGTGCTTGTGTGTGTCTGTGTGTATGTATGTTTAGTTCCTGACTAATAACTTGTCTACTGGTATAAACCTTTCCTACTCTTATTCAAAAAGATAGTGGAACATTTTTAACTTTCATGGACAATAATGGCGCTGGTTCTCATAATGTTTATGCAGTTTGTTATTTATTATTTGTATATATATAACCTGTCCGTAGGTTTATGTACGTTAAAACAGAACATGGATTTGCTGGGCAGAAGAACTGCCAACCTGTATCACTTCACTTCATTCATGTTTTCAGCAGTCAGACTGGGACATCAGCCTAGGTGATCTTCAGCCATAAACTGCAGACAGGCTGAGTGGAACATGTGGTTGTCAGTCTCACTCATACACAACGTAGAAGCTCTATTTCTGCTTCACAAATGATTGTGCTTAGTAAACACTAAATTTAGAATGCCAAGCATCATATATGGTGTCATCAGTGTTCTGTCAGTTCAAGAATTTTTGCTCCATAGTCAGGTGATTTCTTTTATTTTTCTCTCTGATGTTGAAGCATCTTTCTAGCACACAATCGTCCTCCACCAGAACATTGGTGTTTTATTTTTTCCTTTTCTTAGAATCTAAACTACAAGGGCCTTGGGTTAAAGATAGCCATCCAACTCTGACTGTGAGGCTGTTAGATCGGTCCTAATTCACCATCAAAGGCCTCCCTCTCTAGCGCTTTTTCGTGCTGTAATCCTAAGGCTGCCTCTATTGATCAGCCAGTGGAGAAAAGCTCAAGTGTGTGTGTGTGCATGTGCATGCGCGTGTGTGTGTGTGTGTGTGCGCATCTGTGTGTTTTTGTGTCGAGTAATGACATAACATGGGCCCCAACGTGTCTGGCGTTCTAATGGAAAACTGGTTTGAGTCTTTTTCTCTCCCCCTCTTTGGCGTCCTCCCTCCCTCACGCTTTCTCCCTGGCCTTTCATGTTTATCCTCCCAGGCTTTCGTCCCCTCCTCCTCCTATTCACACATGTCTACTCCACTTTTTCTTTATCTTTCACGTCTTCCTCTCCATTCAGTGTAAAGCAGCAGGTTGACCATGGAATTAGTTCTGTGACACGGCAACGTTTTACTTCCCGATGGACTAGTCTTAGCAGTCTTTCCACCCGAAGGCGAACATTCTCTTTTTGTTGAACTGCCCAGTGGGCATGACATGACGGTCTGCCTTTAATGATAAATGCATGTTTTTCTTATGTCACTAGTTCTATATTCCCATACTGTACAATCTGCTCACCATTTGTCTATGATAACAGTTTATACATTTATTATAGTCACATGTTTTGATGGCACAGTGTCATATTGTTACTACACAGCTAGAAAGACCAAGGCTCTTATCCTCAGGACAGCCGGGTGCTATTCTGTGTTGAGTTGGCATGTTTTTTGGGTACAGTAATTAATGATTGTGTCCCCCATAGGTCTTATTCTGGCAGTCATTGGTTTTCTGTATCTGTTTTTCTTATTCTGTATGACAGCCAACCAACACCACTGTTACCCATAACCTTGGATTGTTACTTGTTTTTTCAGATATGTCAAACTAACACTTTATTTGAGGTTTTGCAACATGTTAATTTAGAAGTTACAGTTTAAAGAATAAGAGTATTGAGAAAAGCCAGGTGAGATACACAAAGACTATGATGCTTGCTAATACCGATGAAGCAGGTTGAGCAGGTGGTGAGTACAGATTTGGATGAAATAAATACAGCATTTACATCACAGAAGTAAGTACACCCCTCACATTTCTTGTAAATATTTAATATATCTTTTCACGTGACAACACCGAAGCAATAACACTTTGCTACAATGTAAAGTAGTGAATGTACAGTTTGTTTAACTGTGTAAATTTGCTGTGCCCTCAAATAACTCCGTCTACATCCCTGACAACAAAAGTGAATACACCCTTGAGTGAAAATGTCCAAATTGGGCCCAATTAGCCATTTTCTCTTCCTGGTGTCATGTGAATTGTTGGCGTTACAAGGTCTCAGGTGTGAATGGGGAGCAGGTGTGTTAAATTTAGTTTTTATGGTATTCATTTTCTCATAACAAATGTTACTCTTTTTTGTAATTAATGTTACTTTTCTCTGACTGTCTTTCTGCTGATGTTGGGACACCAGAATTACCCCACTGTGGGATAAGTAAAGTCTTATCTTATCTTATCTTATTTTATCTTATACTGGTCACTGGAAGTTCAACATGGCACCTCATGGCAAAGAACTCTCCAAGGAGGTGAAAAAAGGATTGTTGCTCTATATAAAGATGGCTTAGACTATAAGAAGTGCCAAAACCCTGAAAGTGGGAAACAGACGTATGAGCGCTGCCAGCGTCGCTGCAGAGGTTTCAGCCTGTCAGTGCTCAGACCATACGCCGCACACTGCATCAAATTGGTCTGCAGGGGTATCGTGCCAGAAGGAAGGCTCAGTTAAAGATGATGCACAAGAAAGCCCGCAAACAGTTTGCTGGAGACAAGCAGACTAAGGACAAGGATACTGGAACCATGGTCTGTGGTCTGATGAGACCAGAATACATTTATTTGGTTCAGATGGTGTCAGGTGTAATGCTGGAAACCAGGTGAGGAGTACAAAGAAAAGTGTGTCTTGCCTACAGTCAAGCATGGTGGTGGGAGTGTCATGGTTTGGGGCTGCATGAGTGCTGCTGGCACTGGGGAGCTATAGTTTATTGAGGGAACCGTGAATGTGACATACTGAAGCAGAACATGATCCCCTCCCTTCGAAGACTGGGCCGCAGGGAAGTATTCCAACATAATAACGACCCCAAATATATATATAATTACTGTAAATGTTTTACAATACAAACATGCACATACTCTTTTCCATTCAGTTCTTTTACTTTTGTGATTTCGTGCTTCACATGTGTATTAGCTATGTCAGTGTGCAGCTGAAGGCCTCAGTTGGGCAGACACACTAAAATCTGGAGGCTGTTGTGATGGAGAGGGTGACATGCAGATGCAGTGCTGCAGGACTCGATGTCTGTATGGTTTGGTGTGTTCTGGTGAGTGTTCACTGCTATAGTGAGTCCTCTATGTGTTCTGTCATGCATACAGTAATTGTCTCTCGCTCTCTGCCTGTGATGGAGCTGTTCTCTGTCCATAGCAGCCACTCTTCACTATTCTTCAGCCGTCTAATAGAGAGACAAGGGGAGGGGGCAGCTTGAATAGACCAGTAATCGGTTGAGCGAGAGAGAGAGAGTGGAAGGGAGAAAAAGATGTGTGTGCGTGCATGTGTTAAAGCGCCCAGTCAGCCAAGCATCTAGTAGTTCACTGCTGCATTCTGGTCTTGTAGTGCAGAAAGTTCTGCCCACAGGGTGCTGACACACACGTATGCACACTCACACACACTCACACAAACAGTCCACGGTTTTGTAACAGTAGGATAAGTGTGGTGCCAGACGAGTGCCAGTTGTCATGACTTTATTACACACATGCACACACAGACACACAGGTTCACTGATCACACACTAAAACAGCCTCTACTTCACACACAAACTGATTTGAGCTGTCTCATTAAAGCCTTTCATTCTACGCGCTCAAAAGCATTCTTGATCAAAGGCACAGTCGCTCAAACCGGTAGCAAAGTTATTTTCAAAGTAAATCATCTTGTATGTGAACTTGTGGTTCCATTATGAACTTTTTAGCTGTTGATAACAGTTAGCAAGTTGTCTCAGAGAGCCTTATGTGGTCCAGTTGGTGGTATGTTGTAGTGTCAGGATACAGGTACAGTACAGGATAAGAAATGTAAGATTTAAAACTCAATTGATGAATAACAGTACATCTGCAGAATTACCTGTATGAAGGATGTAACTGTTACTGGTTTAGTAATAAATTATAACTGATATAACTGAACTTTAAAACTGCATCTTCTTCACCCTTTCACACAAACGTGAGCACAGATACCAGGAATCTAACCACTGATACCAGCGACTGCTCCACCTCCTCCTGAGCCACCTCCCAACGCCGTTCCTGTCCTTTTTATTTTTTCAAAACCATAGTTGAATCCTTTTTCAGGAGGATAATGATGTATGTTTTTCTCCCGTTAAGGTGTCCTAGTCTTTTGCTCCTTCAGAGGTTAAAGAAAGGAAAGACACTGTATGAAAAGCATGTCGTTTGTCACCAGAGCAGCCAGGCCAAAAGAAAAGTACTTACTGTACTTCTCTATATTTAACACGCGTCAGTTGTTGGCTCATTGCAGTTACTATCAATGACTTCCTTGTTTTTATGTATTATCAAAACAGAGGATTGTGTGTTTCAGACAATTTCTATCTCTGACCCACAACCTTTGTCATCAAACCTTTATCCTTTTCCTCAAAGATTCATTTTGATTATGGAAGGAGAAGAGAAAACATCCAAAAACAAAGTGCATCACTTACTGTATGTACTTAACACTTAATAATTACGTTACTACTCAAGTTATCCAATGTCAATAAGGGTAATACATGTACTCTGCATACAAATGAACTATTGCTCATTTTGAAACTTTAAAGAAAACCTTCTGTTTAAATGACCCGTTAATAGTTTTTGAACTAACATTGAAGTGTAAAAGGTAAGAAGGCGCACAGAAACCCATACACAAGCACACATCAGACACACAAAAGCCAGCACAAACAAAATGCAGTACATTGTGTTCTTAGGTTGAGATGACACGAACAGTCTTCACACCTCTATTCACTGACAGATGATAATGATTCACAGACATACACAGGCATATCTAGGCTGGGCTCATCAAGCACCCCTGCATTTTAGTGCATGTAGACAGCTATTTATAGTTTAATAGCCGGATGTATATTCATATTACAATACATTGCATTGTTTACTGTAATATTTACATATCCAAAGCTTCTGTTGGACAGTAGACAGTAAATAAACTGATCCACCTAGATATCATGGTAAATGTGCTGACAATGAGTTGCACACGTAAATCGCGGTGGCTGTGCACCGTGCAGATACGTAACACGTGTTGGTCTTAATTTATTTGTGTGGACACTTTCCTAATTGATTTCCTTGTTTCTTGTCTTAACTCTAAATTAACCCTGTTCTGGTCTTAATTCTAAAACCAAGTAATAACCCCCAAGAAAATCCTTTGAAGGTGAGACACTACAAAGCTGTAGAAAGACGTGTCTGTTTGTATGCAAGGCATGGGTGTCACCACTGCTCCTCCATCCGTCTGTCCTTCCATTCAGTTTTCTATAAACCCCATTGCCAGTCTCCAGGATACCAACCAGTAACCGTAGCAACCCAACAAGGCAGTCACCTCTATTAAACAGTCAGCTATGCAGTCACCTGACCACCTATGTTTTACTTGATTGGATGTTGGGTGTTGCCCAACTTTCTTCACCCTACACATTGGTTGGACCAGGGGCCCCCTCAGAAATTCTCTCTCGTCTCATTTTCATACCTTCACTAAACTGTTCGTTTTACTTACTTACAAACACAGTGGTGCTTTTTCCTTGGTCTCACAAACAGTGTGCATGCATGTTATTATATAAAAGGTTTCCGCTGCTGTTTTTGATGCTGAGAACTGCAGCAGACTCTTTTTGCCCAGTTTTGTCCGAAATGTCAGAAAAACTGTGAAGAATAGTTTTAGGGGCATCTTTACATTTATGTTACATCCGTTTTGCGGTCATATAACACAGATGCAGTAATGAATCAATTCTTAACAAGTGCTAAGCTGAAATGTGAGTGATTGATGTGGTGGCTTAAACATAACAGTAATGGCTCTATTAATCATCAGAATAGCTGCCAAATTATTTTCTATTTTACAAGTCTAATAACT
The DNA here is from genome assembly GCA_030770545.1 of Macropodus opercularis. Taxonomy (NCBI): domain Eukaryota; kingdom Metazoa; phylum Chordata; class Actinopteri; order Anabantiformes; family Osphronemidae; genus Macropodus; species Macropodus opercularis. Next base: position 2,259,403 of record CM061094.1, on the reverse strand, counting down.
AATAGCTTTCTGATTTAATGGTGACCACTATCCGGTCATGAATACAAACCAATGATTTATAGAAACCTGAAACAATTTATGTGTGTATTTTTTAATAAGCCAAAAAATATCTCTTGATTTCTAACTTGTTTTGAAAAGCAAATGCTGAAATGTCCACTTGTTTATTCCTGAGCTGTATTTTCTCCAACTTTCCCTAAGCTCCTCTAGGCCTCTTGGGAAATGTTTCCAGTTTGTCAAGGAGTTTCCCTCCCATGCTGATTGTGTCTAGATCTCCCCTGAAAGAAAGTGCACAGAGGCTTTTCTAACAACTACCGTTAGGCTCATTATTGAATTACTAATCTCACACTGTCACGTACATTAGAACACTTGCAGGTCTCTTTACAGTGAGCCTCACTCAGGAATGACACTTCAACTCAATCGGCTGATTACGCTATTGAATCTGTCTGCATTACACTCTGCTGTGACAGCATAGAAAGAACATCAGAACATCACAACTTCAAACAGCATAATTCTCATAATTAAATTCAACTCACAACAAACTTACAAACACTTTTTTAAAAGACATAATTCTCGACATAACTGTGTTGTTTAAATTGTCTTCGCGTTTTCTGTAGGTGACCTGGAGTGAGGTACTACAGCCACCCCCCACTCACATTCACACGCTGCCGTGTCGCACATCGTGTCGTGAAGATTTTCAGTTGCATTGTGCTTAATATTCGCCACATTTGACCACACAACATGTCTGTGTGCAACCAACGATCTGAACGTATGAAGCCCAAAAGAAATTAAGTTGTGCTACATAAATTTGCATTTTAATGAGCCGAACGTTATAATATTAAGACGATAAAAACATCCTCATATCCTCTTTAAGTCAACAATGACTGTTGACTGCACAGCATCAGACACTATATAATAAAATATGTTTGGTGTAACATTTGTACGTATAGAAAATAAGTCACTGCTGCATTAACAGGCCTCTGTAAAATAGAGATAAGTAAAAAATGTTGCAACGCCGGTGGTTGAAACAAGACTTGCATCCAGATTTTTTTTTTGCCCCGTGTGGGAATTAAAACACTTCTGCAAGTCAGCGATGCCCCATAGAGATAGTGGCAACGCAGCCATACTGCAGTGAAAACGGGGGTCATTTTGAACTGCTACCACTGTATAGTGCATGTTTTCAAAAGTTGCAGTGCTCAGGAGCAAGGTAGCTTACAGTATGGCTTAAGCTTAATATAACACAGGTGATAAACATTATAATTTAAGAATCAACTCCACTGGTGGTTGGCATAGATGACAGCAGGCCACAAATATCCACACATACAGCAATACGCTGTATAATTAGGCTGTTAAACTGTTAGAGAGAGGACTCCTGAACACAGGAAGTATGTCTCCTCCTAGTGCACCTCTTGTTTGCAGGAGTTGTTAGCTTTATACATGTTATACAAGTCTCATGATTTTACATGTGGAGGTAGAATGCAATCTTCTGTCTTGTGTCTGGAGTCATTCGGTCTAAGCTTTATCAGTATGCTGTACATGTTATGTGTGTCTATAAGTGAGTGCGCATGTTGTTCACCACTAGACTCAGAGGACACAGTATGTTTAAATAGAGGAGGGGTGACAGCTCATTGCTGCTTCTAAGTATAGATGAAGTGTGAGGAGAAAAAGACAATGAGTGACAGAGAGGCAAACTGGCCAAGAGTCTGATATTGCACAGACACGAAAGAAAGTGTGATGCTGAGAGAGCTGACAGTCAGTGAAAGGAAGTTGTAAGTGTGAAACGAAACAAGATTTATTGAAGCCCTTGGGCATCAGGTTGTTTTAGCAAAGTAGCATGATTTGAAGAAAAATATCACTTTAGAATGCAGCAATCAAATAGAGGTTAAACAATGGAGGCTGTAAAAAAGGTAAATAGGAATGTTTTATAATCCTAAATAGAGTTGAAAGAATGAGAAACACGTGGGTTTCACTGTACAGTCACTAGCATAATGAAAAAGCATTCACCAGATTTAGAAAACATTTTTAGATGTAATGTAGAATTAGAACTGTAAAAAATTGTGAAACAATCAACAACTGAGTCAACTACTCGTTCATACACACACTGTATTGTGTGTGTGTGTGTGTTCAATTATTATCTTACTTACTTACTTTAGTCCACACAAAGTGAAGTTCACAAGGATGTGTGAGGACAAGAGAAATGAAAAAGTACAGATGGCAGTAAAGACAGTCAGATTCACTGTCCAGCACGGAGCCCTGGCAGGATGAGGTACTGTTGGAGCAGATGATCAGAGAGAGAGCGATGATGTTTTTAAGAATGGCTGTAGACCAAGACAGACTGTACGTGTGTGTCTTTTTGACCTGCCTGACCATACTTAGTGTAGAAACTCATTCATTTGTACCAGTAAACCATATTTTACTTTCATCCAATAATTACACTTCATGTGACCGGACTGTTTATGTCATGAGAATTGTAGATACAATGGTTCAGTACATGTTCTCAAGAAAAAGGGACGGGGCTGTGTAGATGGGCACACATTAGTATAATAAAGATAAAGAAGAAGTGCTGCACACCTTTGTTGGATTAAATATCATTGCTGGCTTCTTGAACAAATACATTTTGCCAGTAGTTACCCTAACATTAAACTGCTTGTGTATGCTTAGCATGAACCTGCCAGTTTAAGGCTGGGATGTGTCTGATTTTGTCAGTAAAGCTAATGTTGCAATGTTGGCACAGCCACAGCTGGAAGCTGGGCAAATATCTCAATGTCATAACTGGGGAATGGATGGATAGTGCATTTTCTAGAAATTTGGGAGCTTTCCAGCGTTGTATTTTCATTGTGTTAAAACACACCCTGCAGAGAGAAGCTGCACTCTCTAATCAAATCTCACTGAAGGTCACTGCGCATCTAGGAGGTTAGAGAATGACAGTAGCCTCATAAATAGACTATCCTATATGTCTGAAAATGCGCACAGGGTTATGATTACATGCAAAGCCTTCTCCTCCTCCTTTACATGCCTCAGCTTGCTGCTGTTTTAGTTTAGTTTACATTACTTGACACATACATTGCACTTGCCACGTATTTACAGCTTTTTCCTTTTGCTTGTGTGCTGTATTTGGTGAGGTTTCAAGGTGAGAGGGTGGCAACAGAAGCTCTGCTGGAGCAAGGCATGAACCACAAACACACACATATGTGTGTGTTAGGGCTCCGCTGGGGCACTCTACGGGAGGGCTGAGCAACGGTTAAATATTTCATCACTTCCATTATTCAGCAACAGCTACAAAGAGGGAGGGGAGGGTAAGAAGCACAGAAAGGGTAGAGAGGCGAGTGGAGGAAACGGGCTGTGTGCTGCAAGATGCATTGGCAAAACATGGACTCGACTGTATGTCAGTAACATGAACTCACTGAAATGAATTAATAACACAGAAAACATTTGATATGGTAATCTGTGTATACCAAGTACAATACAGTCAAAGGTGATAAATGGAAGAAGGAATGGAGGAATAGCTGAAGGAATGGGATGGATGATGCTGAGGAGGAGGGTGCAGCAGAATGGATGGGAAAGGCAAGAGGGAGAGAATGAATCAGACACGATTGCATTCCTGGGAAATGAGGATGGTCACCATGGCAACTGCAGCTGAGAATCACATGATGCGGAGGAGTGAGAAAGCGAGCGAGAGAGGAGTGAGAGGGTGGGGTGTGCCGGGAGACAACAGAGGAGGAGAAAAGGAAAAAAAAAACATGGTAATGAGGTGAAATAATGAAGTGGATACATACTGTAGATGAGCATACTGCAGGAAGAGGAAAGAGTGAGTGAGTGTGTTCGTGTGTCTATGATTGACAAGAAGGATGAAGAAGATGACTGAAAGAGTGAAGTCAAGTCCAGAAATAGAAGAGAGGAGGGCTGGGAGAGGACAAAAGCCAGAAAGGGGAGTGCACAAAATGATTGATGATGATTGATATTGATTGAGAATGCCAGTTACGGTTTCAATCGAGATCAGATTGGCTAATACTCAATCCCCTTATATGACTTTTAAGGGAAGTCTCATCCCATCTATACAGTATACAGGTCGTCCACAGTCAATGCGAATTGGACGTGTCCTTTAATTTGATCATGGCCAATACATGATCTGCTTAATAAGGCCAGTAAATGAGCTTTTAATAATCCACTGCAGGAGACAGCATGTCTTTATCAGACCCTAGTTAATGTGAAACAGACATTTAAATACACATTTGTGAGCAAAGAGCAGAACATATGACTTTGGCTTAAAAGTGACATTTGTGCCAAAAAAACTGTACATTTAATTCAACTCCACAAATGTATCCAAGGTGATGAACCTTGAATTCTAGCAGAACCTTCCTGATGTCTACAAACGCATCTGGTAAATATCAACTTGCCACTTGTTGCAGTCAATCAAACGTTAGGTTCATGTTTGTATTATTGGGGGGGTCAGCATGAAGTAAATTGTCTGCGCCAGTTTTTGAATTTGTTTTTCGTCTTTGGTCCTAACCTGGATATTTTCATAAAAAAAGAATTTTACATTTTAGGAACTACAGCCATTTTAATTTGGTTATGCTACTGTAAATTTTCAAATTCATGCACAAAATGGGGGTGACTGTGAAAGAGTTAAAGCAATTACACAGTCACACAAAAGTCCAGTGTTACGTCACATGAATGTTCATGAGAACTGTAGTGTATTTAAACCTCCATATCCCAGTTTAACATTTTACACTTAATTAATAAAAAATGTTTTATAATTATCTGTGGCTGATTTCTAAAAGGTGTATAGTAAATAAGAGGAATCTTTAATCCTTTAAATTAATCAAACCAGAAAAGCAGGTGCAGCAAAACTGTCACTGAAGCTTGCTTCGTGTGCAGTCAGCAGTCAAGAAGTTAATTTTGAAGATCTATTATTACATTGGCTTAACACACCGTTTGACCAAACGTATTACTCTTTTGTCACAGCTGGCTGTAAATGACTCAAGCTTGCAATATTGTGAAGTCGGTATTTCATGTCAAATGATTACTCTCTTGGATAAATGGCTGCAAAACAAATGACAATATATTATAATAATATATTCTGTAACCTGGCCGTAATGTAATATTATCTCCCTTGGGGATAAATGCAAGATAAAATGGATCTAGATTAGAGCTGCTATATTTTTTTCAAATTGAGACAAAAAGAGCTGGAATGATGGGTAGTACTTCCATTTAGCACATGAAAGGCACATGCAGTCATTTCATTTGCTTATTATCAACTTCCTTTATTTCATAATTAAGAGTTAAATGTCTGCTGCAGAAACCTCAATCCATACTATATAAAACTAATAGTTGCTGTTAGCTAATCATGTAAGAAGGCTTGTACAGTAGATGGCCTGAACCATCTCTACTTCTAAGGCTTAAACTACAGTTAATATCTCTGTCTTACAACCTGTGGGTGGTGAGTTGACTTAAAGAAGAGCTGCATTTCAAATAGATCCATTAAAATATGCCCAGATCAGCCCCAGTACCCCTTCTTATAGAGCATTCACACACCAGGGCCAGACAGACGATGGTCCGTCATTAAAACCCAGCCAAGGCCTAAAGTTCACCAGACAGAAATGAATAGACCTCTGGGAAAAGTTAAAGACGTTTCTGAGAAAGATGAACAACTCCTAAAAACAATTTGCTGACGTAGTTGGGATTTCCTCTAGTGGATACGCCAGAAAAACATCATCCAGTCAGAGGACAGCATGTAAATAAACATCAGTGTAACATGATTCAACATCTTTGCCAGAGCTCAGCTCTCTGTGTAAGTGTGAGTGTGTCCCTTTGGTCAGTTCCACTAAATGCACCCTAGCATTTCATAGTGTGGTTCTGGTCTGGTTTCACTGTTTTAAACACACATATTCTGCTGAGATGACAAGTGTTTTAATTGGGCAAAGGGTCAGGAATTAATACAGTCCCACTTTCCTTGACAACTACGCCATGACATAGTGTTTATTACATGTGAACGTAGAGGTCAAGTTCAGAGGTTGCTGCCTAGGATAAAAAGACTGTGCTTGTCGGTTCCAGTGACATAAGCCCACGCTCACAGCGCACACTACTCACTATACATGTGTCTGCATGCGAGTGTGGGTGTTTGTGCTTTCTAAAATGTCTGTTTAGACAGTATCTTTGGCTTTGGCTGTGGGTATTAAGTGTGTCTGTGGCCCACTGCCCAGTACTGGAACACACTCTTGTCTGGACACACACACAAGTGGGAAAATAGGCTTTTCTCCTTGTAGATATGTCCCTCATTCATAACCACACACTCTCTCATTCCATATCACACATTGTGTTAAGGTTGACAGAGAAGACGGAGCATCAGTAGCAGAAAGGAAGATGGAACAGCCCCATGTGTGCTTATTTTGCAAACGTCATTTAAATTGGGCTTTCACAAACTAGAGTTAGTCTTTAATACTGTGGCTTTTAGATTTCAGAAAGGGATCGGTCACTGATATGCCTTCACAATTTGTTTCTGTGGATTTTGCATCACTTAAAGCTGATGTATAAATACACACTTGTCACATATTCTTATACCTACATATAAACTCAACTTGATGACAAGGCCAAAAATGGTTTAATGCAATAGGACAGTGATGCTCTTGCCAGTGTCATAGTGATGAGAAAAGTAGTGGTAGAGCAGGACAGATAGCGGGAAAGGGTCTAGTTATATAAAAGGAACAAATAGAGATAATGGAGATTCAGAAGTAAGAGGCAATGGAAGACTGACCAAAGGACAGTGGGGGTAAGCAGAAACCAAGGGGGGGGGGGGCAACGATGCCAGGAAGAGCAATACAAACATGAGCTGTGAGCATAGATGGAAGGAGAGATGAAAGACAGATGGACAAAAAGGTCACACAGCAAGAGACTGACAGATGATGAAGATAGTGATGGGGGGGGGTGGCTGATAGCTCAGAGAAGAAATTAGTGACTGGATGAGGTCAAACAAGTCTGATAGGAATTACAAAAAACAAAAGCTATGTATTTTAGTAGATTTTTTTTAGAATTTCAATCCTCTTGAGTTGGTCTTTACAGAGCACAGCAACTACTGTACAGTACAGTGTGTATGTCCAAGTAGAATTTGCACATATCTCCTCAGCCTTTTTAAAACTGCTAAACAGCATTCGCAATCAAGCGATCAGGAGTTAAAGATCTTGACTATCATTTTTTCACAACGAATGAGAAGAAATTAAACTCCTCCAGTAGATGAAATGAGCCTGTAATGTGGCTAGGCTGGTTGCACAGAGCAACTCCCAGGTGTGACTGTCAGACTGGGTGAGTTTTAATCAGGTTGCTGCTGGGGGAGCATAGGCGTACTCAGTCAAATCTCCAAAACCCATGTAATCAGTTATTACCTCCTCCTAATGTTTTGCACATTGTTAATTTCTGTGGAATGTGGAAACTCAAACAGTCCTTCACTTATTGTAATCTCAGCCTGAGTACGGCACAATCTAATTATAATGTCTGGCTAAAATTACAGTAAAGGGAATACCAGCACTCAGTGCTCATATTCTTCTGTTTCACTGTTTAAGTGAAAGTAATTCCATTCTTTATGACATAGGACCCAATGATTTATTGTTACAGTGGCCAGTTACCAAGGTGTCAAGTTGCATAGATGGTTGGATTTCAGTGCAGCTCAGCTAGAGGCCAGAATGTGTTCACTGTTTTATTTTGCTGAGTCCGATGCTTCCGAGACTGTAGTAATAAATTTACCACGCTGACAGGAATAGCTGCAGGCACTGCTGTACAAGTTCAGCTTTAGCTTGGTTCACGTTTAGTTTCCACATGTTAAAACACGCTAGTTCGTAGTAGTTTGTAACATATGACACTAAAACTAAAGCTTTGCTCACAGTGCAAATACTTGGCACTTGGCAGGACTTGAACTCAGGCGTGCAGTAAGTTTGTGTTGTTTCTGTAACTGCAGTGATTCAGGATCTCTTTTGACAAAGTTTGGCAAAGCTTTTCACTTTAACAATAAATGAACACTTTCTCTTATATTTTTCTCCCTTTCATCTTGTCCTATTCATCTAAAATAAAAACTTACTACCATACAGTCACATACTGTGTATTACTATCATATAAATATACGGTACAATCAGATCTACCCATTAGTATCAACTTCAGATCACACCTTTAACACAGTGCAGGTCTAGAAACAACCATTCAGGAACAGGAAGTAAGAAAGGTGCTTTGAATTCACCAGAATTTGCTCCATTTAATAAATAACACGGCTGTCCTCTCTGGAAACTCCAGATTCCTCCCTCAGTTCACATACAGGTTACATTAACCTCTGACATGTAGCTGAAGTTGTTCTGATATGCCCTGTGATAGACTGACCTGTCTGGGGTGGGTCCCACCTCTGTTTATCAGTTCAGATCGGTACACTCTCTATAATGGTTGTTTACCACTAATGTCTCATAATTATTCATTGTATTTGAATTTTGCTGGATGTCTCAACACAGAAGGCACATACTGTGCCGTACAACAGCTTCTCCACAGGCCTGTATGGATCCTAAGCACCTCCGTTCTGTGTTTCCCCTAGGCGGATGCTAAGATGGTGTGTGATGTGGTCAGCCGCATGGAGGACACAGAGCCTTACTCCGCCGAGCTGCTGTCCGCCATGATGCGCCTGTGGTCCGACTCAGGCATCCAAGAGTGCTTCAGCCGCGCCCGAGAGTACCAGCTCAATGATTCAGCACAGTAGTAAGTGCACATGGTCGTTTATGTGTATGCAGTGTATCAGTCAAATGTGGATAGGAAGTATGTTAGTGGAATGAAAGATCCCCCTGGAATAAACGAACCTCCTCAGGACAGAACTTCCCCTGATCATCAGTCAGACAGTTCCTCTGTACTACTTACAGGGACCAAGCATAGGAATGATGAATTCAGAATAGTTTGTGATCCATGCACATGATCCTGTCTGCTCACTCACAGTTGTTTATGTATGCATTATGTAAGAGAGAGACATTTGTACTGTAGGTCTACTGTTTCAGTTGATGTAATCGAGTGGTACACAAGGAACCCGAGGTGAGTTTGCCTCAGTTTTGTTTCATCCCAGTCCAGGTTCTAGTGGTTGCCTACATTAATACAATCAGCAGTTTTGGTAAACACGAACAACAACCAACAGTTTCCACTCACTTTTTAAATTCTACTACTAACCTACACCGTGCATTCTGGTATTCATTCATTTAGTGGTTTACAAGACTTTGCAGTCACTACTTCGTAGCACAAACCTGATTATTTCATATTTTCTTCAGCTTGTTTGATTCCGGAGTGATGGGATGATTCAATGTCACAAAAGTTTTATTTATTAAGCGTTTTCAGTGTTCTATTATCCTTTTTACCATTTTCATTTTACACTTGGTACCACCAGGACAAATTGTACATCATTATGTATTTGACAAAACACTGTACAGTAGTGTTTGAATAGCATCCCAAGAAAGACCACATCACTGAAGTAGCGCTGCATGTGGGTGTTTGCCACCTGCCCAGCTGAGCTCTGATTTTTAAAAGAAGCCTATTCGTTCTGTCCATTCTTCATACCCACCTTTAAAGTAGCATGTATTCAAACGCAAACACACGCTTGTATTAATTTATAATCCTGATATATTTGCTATAACAACACACAACCAGCTACTGTGCTAGATTAATGCTGAGTGCGTTTGTGTGGGTGGAGGCAGAAGGGAGAGAGCAATACGAAGGCGCGGGGGAGGTCACTTCTCTCAAGTGCCATGTTTGTGCATGAAACTGTGCCATACATCAAGTCAAACATAAAAACAATGGAAGGGATTGATGCTGTCACTACTCCTGCGCTGTAATACTGCAAGGATGTGGAGAATTGAATAATCACTATTTAGTAAATTACATTATATATTGAGGGCTTAATCGAAGTGAAACAGCAACACTAACAGAATCACACCAATGTGTCAGAGAAGTTCAGCATGACATACTAAATGTAAATCACAGCTACATAAAGATGATATCACAGGTACATTTGATAGGACCGTCTGAAACAAGTGCATAAAAGCAAAGAGAAAAGAAAAGAGAGCAAAATACAGGAAAAGAGATGGAGAGGAAGAACAGGGGAACGTTAAACATGAGGAATGCTGTGGAAAAGGCCAAGTGAGCAAGTAAGAAATGATGCAAACTGAAGTGCAAACATTTACATGTGGTCAATTAACTCAAAGAGCATCCACTCACAGTGTGTGTGTGTGTGTGGGGGGGTGGTACATACAATATTCCCGAGTGTGACTGTGTGGTAAAATGTCACATGAAAGATTGATGCACGCTTCTTAATATGATGATGAGCCCACACTCGGTGTATGCGGCAGATTTATGCAAGGTTAATATTTAGTCTGTTTTTACGGTACCAGTAAACACTTGAGTTGTCAGGTGTTACTTTTACAGTTTTACACTTGAAAATGTGAAGGTTATTGTGTAGGGTGTGTTTGCGTGGGCGAGTGATGATGTGACCACACATGCATGTAATGTGTTTGTATTACATAGAAAGCAGAAAGCACCACTCTGAGTAGAGCAAGTGCTGCCTGAAGCCACCACTCTCTCTCTATCCTTGTGCAGAAGCCCTGGATGTACTGACCTATTTACCACAATACATCTCCTCTCCACAATACTGTCCATGGTTTATCCCCTGCCTTTATGACACCCGTGTACCCACTTGGCCTCCATTAACAATAACTAACATAACTGCATCCTCTAAACACACACATGACATGGCTTAAAAAAGGCCAGATGAAGTAGTCATTCAAACACTGGGCCAGACTATGGTCTTAAATAGATCAAGAGCATAGTGCCCACTAATAGCAGCAGTTTGAGTCTGCTTGTTAAGAACTGATTGAACTTAAATGTCAGACAAATGGCATCATGTTTCGTTTTAACTACATGTATTGATTCTTTATATGCGGTGCATTTGTTTAACTTCACTGAGCTCGTTCCACCATATTAACTTTATTGGAGACCCTGTTAAACAGAGTACACTGTGTTCCTGCTGGAAATCTGTCATTTGTCCATTTCTGGCATCATAGACTTGTTTATTCAGGCAATATTTAAAGGTCAGCTGTCTTCACGAAAGGCTAAAATACAAAAATAGATGCCACAACGTGGCATTTCCTCTTTGTTTTGTTGTTGTTTTTTTCATTTGTGCTCAAAATGATAACCAGGATCTATTCATCGCCCCTTTTTGTCAAGGTCTTACAGTATGATCATATCATTGTATCACTGCAGCATATATCAAAATGATATATAAAATGTTTTTAGTTATTGTATGTGTCAGAACATCATACATCTAAACCATCTGAAGGCTTGTTACCAGCAACAGCTGTGAAGCAGGGCAGCTGAACCATCCCTCCTTGGGCTGATCCTGTGCCACTGCCACACAGATTTTAGGATGTACAGTCTGCCATACAATGTGTTGTCAAAATTAGTCATTTTACTTAAGAATAACTGGATGTGTTTTATATATGCTGCAGCTACTCATACTTTATGGGTATTTTATTGGCTTTATTTCAGTACTGATGCAGACTTGAGTACATTTAGTAATAAATATGAGACCCAGTGGCCTGGATACTTACTGTACCCACTTAACCTGGTGTTGTTTGTCAGATGTTCCTGTCTCAAGTTCTTGTATATTCTCCTGTGTCCCCTACAAAGTACAGACAAAAATAATTTCCATTTAGCATAAAGTTTTATGTACACCAGGGATGCCCAGTACATCAATGGCGAATGTAGTTTAGTCATCCAAACAGACGTATTAGACGTTAGACGTCACACCAAGTGTGAGATGCCTATGGCATAGACTAATAATAGAATAATAATAATAGAATAATAAATAATAATAATAATAATAATAAAGTAAAGTTGGTGACAGGTGTGCATATCACAACTTGCCTGGAAAACACTGCAGCGTTTTCTGTGCTAGAAACTCACAAATAATGCACTAATCCTTCTCATTATCACCTCACGGATAAAAAAAAATGTTTATGCCATACACTTTTAGAGATAATCGCTAATTCTGTACATCACCAGGGAAATGAGACAAGTGAACACTGGCTTCTGGTGTTAATCGACTTGGTGCACCATGAAAAGAAGTATGACAGCTAAGCCTGAATGGTGGGTTCTGACAGGACAGAGACAAAGTTGGCAACGAGATACGTTAATGAAGACGTGCACTTGGGCATGAAGAAATATATGGACCAGATTCACTCGTGTCTACTGTTCGGGCAGTGCTTGAGAACCAACATTCTCATCTTATTTAGGTGTTGATCTCATTTGAAAGCAACCCTTTGCTTTGTGTGCACCAACATATTTTCTTGGCGTTAATTTATTTATACACAATGAAACTAAAATTGCATTGTCCTCGCTGACATTCCTGAAATTAATCTGTTCACTCATATTGCATTACAAACTTTTGATGCAGCCATTCCTTCTGCACTTTTCTGTCATTTCCGTGCCCATTTTAAACATCGTACCACAAAAACGGGGGCATTGCCCTGTCTCTCAACATTATTTTTTAATAATAATTTAATTTACGTTATCATAATTGTTAGTAGTTATTTCTTAGAATTAGCTTTACAAAATAATCTTTCTTGTAATCCAAAAACGGCTAAATAAAATTGCATTTTACTGCAACTTGAGTACTGTTTGAATGCATGACTGTTGTGTGTGTATACGGATGCATTTACACTATATAAACTTACTGCTAGTTTTCTTTTGGTAAATGATTTGCGTACCCATGCTACAGTACATGTACAGTGCAGCCTGTAACCTGCTACTTGTTTGTATTGAGGAGACAAACAACCTGCTTCCGTCCTCTCACCTGCTCTTCATTCTTTGTATTTCAGCTCTCTGTCGACTTCCTCTCTTAGCTCTAACCCATATTCCTTTCTGTGTAATCAATAGTCCTTATCACAGAAGCTGTGTGTTTGTGTGTGTGTATGTGTGGCAGCCTCTTCATGTTACCAAGAGCACAGTATCTCCCTCCACTCTGGTATCTGGCCTGTTCTCTCATTCTCTTAAAAGTAACTCGGCATCCATTTAAAGGCTTGGAAACAACACTCTCAGCAATCTATAAGTAACAGTTTGTATCCGTTACGCTAGATGGATGCACAATGTGGTGATATTCTCTTCTCTTTTGAAATTTAAGAGTCTTCTGTGTTTGAATACCAATAATGTCTGAATCTGTCATCTGGACTGCTTTTGTATAATTTGGTTTAAACATTATATATAAGGAATAAAGGTCTTCTTCCAGGGAAATTCCATATTGTGACTCAAGATACCATAATCACCTTCACTAACCGCTTCCCTTACTTCCATCTTACCAAGCAGCTAATCTATATAAGTTTTGATGCATTTCATTTGGAAATAAAGTCATTTATGATGTGCAACTATATAAAAAAATCCCCAATAATAAAAAAGTGTCACAAGGCTAAAGTAATTAGGAGTTAACTAAAATAAGAAGACATAAGTAAATAAGATTTAACAGTACAAAACAAACAAAAAGTACAATACATAAGGTTTCCTCTTTTTTAATCAGAAATCTATCAGACGTGTTAACGTGGAGAGGTGCTCATCTGATAGCACTACCAGCATTGTTGAGATACAGTTTTCAGCATAATAAATCAGATCATTTTAGTTGCCTCTGCTTAATTAGTAAATTTTGAATAATTTATCTAGTGCATCGTGAAATTAAATAGAATAAATCCAACGAAAACATGTCAATATCTAAAACATCCACTGAAATTCATACTTTAATATCTTGTTTTCAAAACGATAGTGTATGAGTATCATTATAAAAAGGCCGAGGTGATTGTGTCGGTACTGTTTGAGTTCAAGGAGGACACAGGTTCCCCACCTGTTAGAAGCATTCATGTGTAGCTGACCTTTACCTGTTGCCTCCTGTGAAGGAAGCGAGTACAGGTTAGACGATGACTCCACTGCAGTCAGCAGAGTAGCCATCTACCATCATGATGACATCAATGCAGTTGGTACATGACATATTGTTCTCATTATGCCTACTCTGTCACCCGCCCGAGCCACAAAATACGTCCTTATAATACAATGCAAACTGGATTACAGCACTGCAAACGTTTCAATTTAAGTGATCACACTCCACCTCCTCACTCAGTGTTATCAGTAATTTCTGCTCTGTGAGTCTCGCCTACATGACACTGACAAAAGAAATGTACAGACCTACTATTAGTTTAGAGGCCTCAGTGGTGGGGACACACTCGTAAGAACACTTCTGTAAATAAATGTGCCATCAGTTGACAATTTACCATCCAGCTGTTTTATTTCTTGCAACTATTTTAAAGGCTGAAAATACCTGAACTCTAAATTCAGTTTTTCATAGTACAGCCCCTTGAACATGATGAGATAAGGCTGACAGTCCTGTGTGTCTGCTTGATGGTAGCTAATAGCGGTTTCTTTAAGTCTATTTCTTTACGTTTGTGTCTGTGTACAGCTACCTAGACAGCCTAGATCGTATTGGTGCGGCAGACTACCAGCCAACGGAGCAGGACATACTGAGGACCCGAGTCAAGACCACAGGCATCGTCGAGACACACTTCACCTTCAAGAACCTCCACTTTAGGTCAGTATTTATTTCTGTCTTCAGATGTGCATGTTCCTTTTATCTCCAGTACTGTCTTTCTGTCCTCGACCGCTTTCTCAGTCTGCTCCTCTATCCACACATGCAGTACAGAACTCTATTCTGTAATTAATAAGACTAAATGCTTTAAACAAAGGTCTATGTTCCTGATCACCTTTTTAATGAGATCTGATTCAATTAGAGGAAGAAGCTGTGGGAATGAGGACAGAAAGGAGCTGCATTATGGCATAGTAGAAGGAAAGTAAAGAGATGGGGAGGGTTAATGTTAGGTAAGGTTTCCTGACCTTTCATTTAATTACTGATTTCTGCTTCTCCTTTGTGCATGAACATATTGGTAGGCACACGGAGCACAGAGGTTAATAAACTGTAAACACCAATTATTTTTCGGGATGATTGCACCATCACACATGATGTTTGTTATACTTTCCTCTTCATTTCTCAGTGTTACACCCTGTACATTACTACATTTATTGTGAATTTAATGCAGAATCATGCACTTGAACCAAATATGCAAAGAATTTTTAGTTCTGCCCGCTGATGCAGTTTGTTGGTGCTCTTGCAGTTGAGTAGGCGAAGTGCTGGGTGTGTTTTATGGAGAAGCCTAAATATTGTTAGCTCAGCTGCTGTAACAGGCAGGCAGTGTGTGGGTATGTTGCTCTTGGATTAGATGTGACCTATCAACCTACCTATCATTATACCCATCAAAAATCTGACTGTGCTCTTCACTTTCCTGAGGTGGAATTTCTGGTGTACTCTATCCACCATGAAAATACAGTCTGCAGCTGAAAGTAGTCTTTCCCAGTTGAAGAATCCCTTTTAGTCTTGGTCTAATGTTCCTCTTATTGCTAATCAGGTCTTCTTGGTTTTGGTGGATTTTACATGCACCACCAGTGCTGTCAAACAACAATACAGTAACTTGTGCCGTTTCACCTTCTGTATATCACACTGCTAGAGACGCAATAGATTAGATGACAGCACAAGATCAGGAACTGCTATGGTCAGCTTTATCTAAGCTGAGCTCTAGTCAACAAACTGAGTTTTACATGTATTTGACTACTTATTATAGTTTAGATATTGGTTTGATTGACCAGAAAAGATCAAATAATTTTTACAACAAACATCTGTGTGTGTTTAGACTGATGCACAACTGTCTCTTTGTCCATCTATCAGGCTGTTTGATGTGGGAGGTCAGAGGTCGGAGAGAAAGAAGTGGATCCACTGTTTTGAGGATGTCACAGCCATCATCTTCTGTGTGGCGCTTAGTGGATATGACCAGGTGCTACACGAGGATGAGACCACGGTAAGGACAGATATTTTTTCAGTCCACCCGTCACTGCTGCGGCTTCTCTCTCACTGTATAACCTTTTGACCCATTTACAAAAGCTGGAACATAGTTAATGGTATACTGTACCAGGTATCTGCGGCTCTCTTCTGTGTTCACTGGCATAGCTGCTAGTAAATAAATATACTCTCTATATAAGATCTAAAATGTTTAATTTGTACATTCATTTTATAGAATGCTTGAGGTTTGGAAACGACACAGTCTTGTTGTCTTTTTTTTTTTAGCAGAGGCTTGTCCTAGTAGTTACTCTTCAGAGGTCTGTCCTGTGTCCTAATGGACATGCATGCTAAAATAATATTTGATCATGAAAATAAATCCACAGAATACTACTAGGCCATATTCAAAACGTTGTTTGGACTCATTTGTTTTCTATCAGTGCTCCATCACAGTGCAGACACTGTTACTTGTTCTCTATGCAAAAATATATAAGCCTACCATACATGTATGTGTGTTATTTTTTTCTATGCAAATCAACTACTTAAATTATATTAGCGCATATAACATAATTAATATGCCATAACAGTTTCCAATAAGGACAGGTACACATACGATAATTTACATGTGTTTTGTTGCTGTAAAAATTATTATTATGTGTTTTAGTTCCTTTTTTTATTTTAAAGCTTTTTATTAAAAAAAAAAGGATACACTTTATTCAATATCTGGCACATTGAAAATTAAACATTTGTAAATGTTCAGATCCTGAAACCAGAATGTCTGCATAAACCTAATTTGCATATTAAAAATATAGCATAGATAAAAGAAGCCCTAGGGAAGGTTTAGTGTATTTATATTAATTTATACTTTACCTCCATATTTCATTAAAGCCTACAACATGCTGTGTTGCTGTAAGATGGAAGAAACCAGCTGCAGTGTTGACTGCTATTTATAAACCTGGAGCATATCCCCTGAGAATTCCAGGCAGGAAAATTATGTTCATTTACAGCTTTTGTATGTACAGTAGGTGTCATCAAACCCTGTGATGATGATAGGAAACATCCATCATGTAGCAGGCTCCCAAACAGCTTCTGTTTATGCCACACACCTGAGTCCAGTTAATTTTATTTGTCCGCGGCAAAACAGGAAAACACAACCTTCTGTTTAAAATAAAATACAAAGCAATAGCTGCTAAATGCATTTTACCAAAATAGAAAATGATCAGTCATACAGATAAACAACAATAAATAGCCAGCGGTACACAAATGCCAAATGAACTCTTTTAATGGGATCCAGTGCACGTACTGGACCACATTTAAAGACTTTATTTGTCATTGAAACATTACATTGGCCCCTTTTCTGGTAATACAAGTCCCAACATGGGTTAAGTAAATGTAAAGGTTGTTAACTCTCTATTGCAGTCGATGATAAGGTATGTTCGATACGTTACATGTCCACTGAGAAAGGTTATGTTAGTTTTGCAAGTACTTCTACACCACAGTACATGCTATGGACAGACCCTATAAGAACACTGAGAGGATGTGTAAAATATAAAGAAAGGAATGATTTATTGACTATAAAGATGTCTTTAGAAACAAACAACTTATGTGAAAGTGTCCATCACACAAAAATTATTTGGTATAATATGTGTTTATAGGTGCTTTTACTTCAATAATAGCCCCTATAATCAACACTTACCTGCTGATGCGTACCTGACATATTAAGATTTCCTTTTGGCGGATGAATGGAGTATGCATTTCATAGCCACACCACTGGTGTGCAAACACACACACACACACACACACACACGTACTCTGTACTTCCAGGACAGAGTGAGGACAGTCATTGGCACAATACATTCCCCAGCCCCTAACTCTATGCCTAACCGTCATAACTAAAGGCACATCTAATCCTTTCTAATCCCAGCCAAAACTTCATTCTAACCATAAGGCATATCTTAAACAAACAGCCCTAGTTGTAAGGACTGGCCAAAATGTCCTCACTTTGGTTCTTACTATGTAACAATTACAAAATAATTGTTGCGATGCATTCCCTAGCCCATAGTCCTAAAGAGTACAACTAAAGACTAACCTTAATCCTAACAATAACTTTATTCTAACCTTAGCCCTAAAACCACATCTACAAAATGTCCTCACGTTTCTGAAAAGGTCCTCACAAAATGCTTGTTACAAGAACACACACACAAACAGTATATTTCATACTTGCTTTGTTATTCCCTTCTTTCAACTCAAGAACTGCTTGCATTTAGTTTTTCTTGGCTTCTGTGTATACAGCCTTTTTTTCTGAAATTACAACTGCTCTGTGTGAAATCTTTGTGTATCTTGTCCTCCTCGCTCAAAACACTTTCTTTTCAGCACTAGATGTGTGTACTGTATGTGTGTTTGGAGGGAAGGGACTGCTATACAGGGGAAATGGGGATATGGGTGGGGTTGGGTGCCTTGCATTTTCTGTTCCTGCTTTAAGCTCCGCCCTGCAGCATCTTTGGCTCCTTCCACTCCTGTCATTCTCGCCATCGACTGTCCTCTCTAACCAATCAGCAGTCAGATCTTCTACAGAAGCTCCACCCACAGACAGGTATGAAACCTCCTAGTAGGTTGATGCACTCATCCAGAGTTGAAAGCAGTGCCTCTGAATTTGTGAACCAACTCTATCAATTGTGCACGTATGTGTGGGTTGAACCAGTTATATGAAATCGTAAAATCTGTATATGATGTGTATTTTTAACTATTAACTAACCTTTTGTCATTCCATATTAACATACATTTTCTAAACCTAAATCTAAGCTACTCTTTCCTTTTACCTGATTGGCCAATAGCACCAATGAATAACTCTTATTCCTATAGTCAGATATTAAATAATGGTCATATCCACAGAGGGACTGCTTTCAGCTTATTCTTTTCTTTACAAATTTCTATAAAATATAAAGCATTTCCATTTTAGAAGGCCCATTAAATTGTTAATGCCTGCCGCTAGTTTGCATTTGATGTTTTTCAGATTTCACTAGCACTAGTGTTAGTCAGGGATCACAGTTTTTATGAAAGGGTGTCTAAGCCCTTTTTTTTTCCTAACCAGAAATGAAGGTTTCTTTGATTAATTTATTTTTAGAATGTCTTGATTTCCAAAACACTGCCTTCTGCAGTTGTCAAAAGTGTAGATCACACTTCCCTCTTGAACGTGACAGTAATGCAGTCAAGGCAGATACCTTTATGAAACACATGTTTAACTTATGAGGATTCACAGTTGCATTCTGCAGTTAATGGTGGGTTTGTGTACTTCTTGGATAACAAACCAGTTTACTAATCATTTATATTACTAACATGCTGATATTCTCTCCATGAAATAGGAAGTCCTCAGTACTATTGTTCTGCTTCTACATTTTCATTTTCTCAGTTCCTCTTTGTGGTTTCGTGTTGTGTTTGTTGTTGGTTTGATTACTCGTGTGCATGTGTTTTATGAACACACTGTACGTTAGATCCAGAAACACAGTGACAATGTAGTTCTGTGTCATGGACATGTATGTTTGTTGATGATTTTATTTGACAACCTGGTACAGTAGCAGTATCATTTCTAAAAGTGTAGAGTGATGACAGATTCAGCCAAATACTGTAAAATTGCTAGAGCCACCAACAGTGACCTGATCTCAACCCAACAGAACTGCCGTTCACTTACTGAAGACTCACAAGCAGCTGCAGGAAGCTATAATAGAAACTTAGTAAAGCATCTCATGGGAGTAACTGGTCCATGGGCTCTAGATTTATGCTGACTACAAATGATTTGTATCCATTTTTTATAACCTTATGCTTATCATTATGTTACCTTGTCCAGTTAGTGTATCTTTGAGCCTTTAGGAGGAATGTATCTAATACAGGCTGTACATTTTAAACATCAAATGCTTTAGTTAAACACCTTAAATTAAAGCAAAAAAAATGTACACGGTATCAACATTTACTACATGGCTTGACTGTAAATGATATATGCTAATCCTGAAGATTTTGTGGGGTCTGTTTATGTGCTGAGTCTGGATCTATATTTTTGAATCCATGCTAATTCATGCTAATTTCTTTTTTTGCAGAATCGCATGCATGAGTCTCTGAAACTCTTTGATTCCATCTGCAACAACAAGTGGTTTAAGGAAACTGCCATCATCCTTTTCCTCAACAAGAAGGACCTCTTTGAAAAGAAGATTCCCAAGTCACCATTGTCTATCTGCTTCCCTGAATACACTGGTACATGTATAGGAAGTTCATACCATGTGCTGTATGATGAATACATGATTCTCTTATCAGCAGCTCCAAACACAACCATTTACTTTATTGATGAGATCACATACTTTTACACCACATTTATGAAGTACATAAATTAGGTTGAGGCAAGTAGAAAACAGCAGACAAGGCTGAATGGATTCATGAGTGTTAGAGAGTCCAAACAAGGGGCACTCGAGTGTGAGAGAGACAAGACACAATGACAGACAAGACAGCACGGGGGAGACAACACAACGTGAGAAAGACGCAGAGAGAAAGACTGTGAGAAATGAGTCAATGCACAACTGTGGGAAAGCAAGAAGGGCCCAACAGAAAGAGAGAATTAGCATTCCAAACCTGTTTGCTCTTCTCTTCTTCCATTTACACGACCTGCGTACTTGTTCTGATGAAGACAAGCCACAGTGCTTCTACAGGCTGAGAGCCAAGTAGATGTTGGTAACACTAGGGGAAATGAGTGAATTACTGAGATGTGACTTTGTCCCAAAATATTACAACTGCTTAAAGCTCCTGATTAAAGCCAGTGCATGCCAAATGTATTACAGGCAGAACTAACTCACGTAGCTCATGGTGGAGTTCAGCTGAAAGGGCACAGAGTAGATTGGGTAATGCTGTAAAATTAATCAGTATCCGGCCTTTTAGCTTGAGAAGCTCGTATCTGCCACAGTTGTCTGCTACATTATGAAGATTAAAATTCATTGGCAGTATTCACAAAGTCTGCCAACAGTAACTAGACAGTTTCCATCGCATCGCATTTGTCTTTCCAAAACCACCTTTTCATTTTGACAGAAAAAGCTGCCCATGAGTCATATTTATTGCAGTTTGGCCAGCAAAAAGTGCTGCAGCTCAGCGGTATCTGTGCTGAGCAAGAAACTCAAAGGTTATGTTTTCAGAAAATAGTGCTGATGTGGACAATGTGGCACATCCCACTGCTGCAAAGGTTGAGATGACACCTGCTTTTAATCCTTCATCTGACTCCCACTATACAGCTCCCTCACTTCTGCGTGTCTCTCCTCAGGTCCAGACACTTACCTGGAAGGAATTGCCTACATCAAGTCTCAGTACGAGACCAAGAACAAGTCACTCAGCAAAGAGGTCTACTCCCACGTGACCTGCGCCACAGATACCAACAACATCCAGTTTGTCTTTGATGCAGTTACTGATGTGATCATAGCGAATAACCTGCGAGGCTGCGGCCTGTACTGATGATGCTGTTAAATGTTAGCTAATGGATGTTGAGTGTGTGTGAGTGTGTGTGGAATATGTGATCAGTATCAGTAATGCCATCATGTGATAGCCAGTCAAATGTGAGCTGTGATTATCATTGCGCTTTTTTGTTGGCGGGCCATTGTTGAAAGGGGTTTTTACTTTCTAGTGTCAGTTTCTAAAGAAAGGGCAGCTGCACATTCCCAGAGTGTGTTTTAATGAACCTGAACTTTCATGTACTGAATAGATGTAATTTTATCTTCTGACACAACTTAGGGATAGACAATGATAAACAAGACTTATTTGTAAGCAGAGCAGTGCCTTTATCCTGGAAGAATGAAGCGGTGACAAAGTGGTGTCCATTCATCCACCCAGAAGCAAAGGATAATAATCTAAACCTGAGTTACCGTGTTTCAGGTAAACGCCAAGCACAGTCGTTTGGATTAGGTTAAAAAAATACACATTACACAAACAACTGCATGTGATGCGACTCACGTGCAGCCTGGTTGTTAAGGTGCCTGCTTTATAGCCATAACATCCTCAACTTAACTCCAGCTGGGAATCAGCTTTGTTGCCATTTTTCTTCTTATGTCTCTGCAAAGTAGCTTTTGTGCCCTCCTCTTTTATTACACAGAGTTCATTCTTTTTAGTTTTCTGATGTCAATTCCTCCTTGCTGTGTAGTAGGCAATGCAGTGTACAGTGTCTACCAGCATTTTTGCACTTGTTGCCATGCTCTCCATTTTCAAAAACTTAAAAAAAAAATTCCTTCTTTCTTCTTAACTAAATACATATTTGAACAGATAAGGAAGAAAAAAAAATAAAAAATTAAACCTAAGATCATTAAAAAAATGTATTTTAACAGTAATAGAGTTTTATTGAAATTATATTTATTTCAAAGCCGTTTGTGAACAGTCTGTAACAGTGACATCATGTGAGTGGTTCATGATGACACTCATAAAAAAATTAATTAGGAGGCTCACTTGGAAAAGTTGGTTCAAAGTCATATCTCTTGATTTAATTATGGCCATTTTCAACTTCCATGTATATTGTGATGCCTTTGTTAAAAACTGGATTTGACAGCAAGGATCACTTACTGACGTACTGTGGACTTATATCCTTTTACTTTTCACTGGCCTCACACAGAATCAAAATGTTGTCTTTCATACAGCTAAGACCTGTGGGAGGACAAAGATTATTGTATCACAGTAGACGCACAATGACGTAATGAAACCAAAGATAATTGCTGTTATGCAACATGATTGTTGTCATAGTTTGCTCACTTTTTAGTTTTTCGTTCTTATGCTATTGTTATTAGACCCCTCAGGTGGACAGAGTCTGAAGCCAGAATTCCCACATTAAAGGCTTTGTGTACTGTAGGTAGCATCCAAAATTACTTCATGCGCCAATAGTTACCAGCTAACATTTAGAAAATGAATGTATTTCATATTTTGTCATGTTATTTACGTACAATTCTGTCAGGTTTATTATTAGTCATTTAGTAAAAACACTATGTGTTTATAAATGACAATTTATTGAATTTTTGAAAATGCTGGGTATAATTTCTGCTGGTTTCCTCTGACTCATTTATGTCCCCTCTTAATTTATAGCAAGGATGTTGTTACAGTGTTTCTGCTCGGAAAGGTTTGCCCTTATTCTTTCACTCCTGCAGATTCTTACTTCCCCTCATATTATAGGATTGATCTTTCAGGTCCTTATGTTGCAGCTTGAATAGATCCACAGAAAAAAAATCTCTTTAAACGAAGGTCTACAAAATCTTGTGCGCTGACTCAACCAGACAATTCCCAGATAATGCTTTGGTAGAGCTTGACTTTATAGGGCCCAGGGGCCACATACATTTTGTGGGGCTGCTCAGTGGCCTGTCGCTGCTGTTCACTACCCTGCTTTAATAGGCCAGAGGTGAGAGGCTGGTGAGCACATCTAGTCCCCTGGGACGATGTCAACCTTGTGTGGCTATTGTTTGTAGCGCTGATGTTTTGCTTTGTACTGAGTGATTTTCATTTCTGCTAGCTCGTGGTCGTCCCAAAGGCGCTGTATGACTGAGGTCGGGTGTAACCTACAGCTTAGCTGAAATGAAGGATGACGTGTGCTATTTGTGGCAACAGTTCAAATTTAAGCTTTGCTGTTAATGTCAGAGATGCATTTATAATACCAAGAAAATGCTCCCTGCTCTCTTCAGAAGCAACACTTAATAGCGTCATATAGAAGCTGGGCTGTTGGTCTGATTCAGTTGAATGGCTGGAGCAGAGTGTGTTTACAGCTTTATTGGCGTGAGTGCTCCCTGGCAAGCAGAGGTAGAGAGCTCCTTTATTTATTTATGTCCCGGACATTTGCTTTATTTCACTCTTTCCACTCAACCCTCAAACAGCAAGGGCGTGTCTCCACAATTTAAAACAGGTACATGACATCATCAGCTCTTCCTACCGCATCTGTGCCAACTTTTCCTAATTAGAGACAGAGAGCGCCTGAGGCTGTTGATCAGCCTGCTTACTGTGTGTGTGTGTGTGTGTGTGTGTGTGTGTGTGTGTGTGTGTGTGTGTGTGTTTATGAATTTTATATACTTATTACTTGCATGTCTGTTGAAAGTACAGGAAAGGTCAATGTGTGTGGGTGTGTGTATGTGCTTGTGAACATTAGCCCATGGGTGTTATTGTAGAGTCAGTATCTGTGGACTAATTACCCAGAAGGCACCTGTCTACCCTTTCCTCACACAGAGGCCCTTAACGCACACATGTACCCATGGGACTTCTCAATGTCGCAACACCTTACTTGCTTGTGCCAAATAATAATGTACCACCACAGCAAACCAAAGGGCCTCAACTATTTTATCCTGCTCCTATTTAGTTGAAAGTCTTTTTTTTACATTTTACAAAACTGTCTAGAAAGTGTAGAAATGACCCCGTTGCTTATATTGTGCTTAGAGCTTCCCTCCTTTTTTAGATTTAAAGATGTTTACGTTTGTTTGTAAAATGAATACAGACCAAACAAATCTTTCTACAGCACACAGACCATACATAACTATCAAATTCTGTGCTGCTGTTGCGTAGTAACTTGTAGGATTTTCCCTCCAACTGTATGCTCTATTACTGTAAAACATGTTTACCCAGCATTTGTCGCATTAATGGTGTTGTTTCGCACTCTCATACAATGCAGCGATATAACCTTGTTTAAATAGTTTTTTGTGTTTCACTTGTTTTTATGTCTGAGTTCCTACAGTGTAGCCAGTAGACACAATCTGTGGTAAACTGTCATTCCACACTAACTTGGCAAGCTCCAATTCTCCTTCTGATGAAAGGAAATGCCTGTAATTGTGGTCACCCTCAGGTTGGCAGTGGCAGCGGAATGTTTGAGCTTTGTCTTCCTTCTTTCATGTCTGTGTTAACCTCAGGCAGCACACACAATGAGATGTGTCCTTGCTTCTGCTGCACACATTCTACCGTGGCTTACTGACGCCCGCCATGATTCTCAAAGTCAGTTACTCTTGCTTTGTTGACCATATGCATTAGGATAATGTATTTAAACTGCCATCACTTTTATATATACAATCTAGTTTTAGTTACTCATAACTGCTTATAACTGTTATCAAAGGGCCATTGAAATGAGCACAGCTGCTTCGACTCACATTAAATGTAACTACAGTATATTCAGATGAAACAGGATCATGTAAAGAAAACAAAACATGTTGAAGAGCTTTACCACCACAGTAAAAGACAGAATATAATTAAAGGTCTCAGTGAAAAGTGCTAGTTGGTTACTCACAAAACAGGAAAGTATCTACATGTGGTTTAGTTCAGTTTTTTAGAGAAAGACAGTAACCGTTAGCAGCTAGTTAGCTTAGTCTGTAATAGAACAGTAGGTTTACAGTTTATTCCAGAGACGCTTTGGTGCCATCATGTTTAACGTTAAATAAAACCAGGTAGACCACAGGCTAACACTACATGCTGGGAAACATTCTGTATGTCCAGCATCAAAGTAAGCGTAATAATGTATTTAACTTGACGTTGTGCTGTCAAAGCAGCCCCATTTGTAATTAAATGGCTTTTTTAAGGTGACCTGTCTTATCTGTGACACAGTCCAATAATGCTGATTCTCCTCCTTACATCCATGTTGCAGAGACATGCAATCAGTAAATGTTACCTGTGCAGTGTATAGAGACCTTTAGGAAGGTTGGCTTAAGTCTTAAGAAAGTATTGTAAGTTGAGAGTAAAATTGTATGGGAATTATTCACACCCAAAAGTGTCGTAGTAAGGAAGGAATGAAGGCACAGACAACAACCTTTTCTTTGGCACAGGTTGTCAAACATAGCGAATAGAAGAACAGAGGGTCTGGTTAAACAGTCAAAATATATAATCATGTGGGCAATAATGTATCTGTGCTCGTTATACTGACGTCTGACTGCCTGTCCTCACCCCTGATGAATTACAGATAAAATAACC
The DNA here is from genome assembly GCA_030770545.1 of Macropodus opercularis. NCBI lineage: Eukaryota > Metazoa > Chordata > Actinopteri > Anabantiformes > Osphronemidae > Macropodus > Macropodus opercularis. The sequence continues at coordinate 2,233,542 of CM061094.1, read as the reverse complement.
AACATCAGCAGGTGAAGAAAAGAGGCTCGTGGGTAAAGACGCTTATGTCCCGTTTCCGTCTCAGATTAGTAGTGAACTGATGCAGTGAAGAAGACATTTGTGAGCGATTCCGTGTTTGGTGGCCTGCTCTGGTGAGAATAATGCAATCAGGGGTCCATTCAGGTACAGTAACAAAGGGCCGATGCTGATACAAAAGAAAGGTTCAATATTTTTGCAACACAGCTGTTGATATGTCACAATGCAGCCAAATGAGGAGCAAATCACACTGATTCACACTCATTTCATTCTCAAAGTTTAGTGCCAAATGCTCCTGTGGCGTCTTTTCGCTGATCTATTTATGCCTTAAATTCTCTCCTACTGACTTTTGCCTTGTCTCATAATCTGCTTAGTTTTCCTCTACGCGTTGGGAATCGGTGTAATAAGCATGCGCGCCTCTGCAGAGCCTGGGACTATCGCTCACGATGTTCTCATACACACCCAATGAAAACATCATCAACCCTAAACTTGCATTGATCCCAACCAGCACCTGTGTACACTGTACAGATCACCTCCTGCAAAATCAAACCTGATGTGTGTGTATTTGTGAGCATGTGCTGTATGTGTGTGTGCACTAGCTTAGAATTTCACTGAGCACTGTAAGTGCAATATATCTGCTGTATCACTGCTGTCATAATTTATTGAAAGTTGTATTTATACGTAAGGCAAATGGCAATAAAGCATCACATGAGAACTGTTTTTGGTTTTCTTTGGTGTACTGAGTGTTTGCATTTGCAGAATATTTGAATGGACGTGTAAACAACAATGTTTATTTCGGAAGGACAAGTTTGTTTTCTTGAGCCTCTATTTATTGTTAATGTCAGCAAGACTTTCCTGAACTGACTCACTTTGTAATTTCAGTGGCAGACGAAGTCGGTGTCAGCAGTCTTACTCAGCAGTCAGTGTCAGTGTTCTGTGCGAGCACGTTAATTTAATTAACGATGCTCAACCAGTAATTGTACAGAAGATGTTTTATGTCTGCTTATGCCTTTATCTCCCCTTTTCTTTTTCTTCATTATGGCACCAAAGTAGTTTTAACGGAAAAGAGAGATTTGTTCATAACATAATGATTTTTAACAGCTTGTCTCTGCAAAGGTTGTGGTTTAACTTTTCTCTTTCCTTTCCTCTTCTCTCGTCGTCCTCTTACCTGCTGTATTAATCGTACTTGAACCCATCTTTGTCTCCTTATTTTCTCATCTTTCCCATCCCTTTTCTTCTTCTTCCTCTGCAGAATCGCATGCATGAGTCTCTGATGCTGTTCGACTCCATTTGCAACAACAAGTTCTTCATCGACACCTCCATCATCCTCTTTCTTAACAAGAAGGATCTGTTCGCAGAGAAGATCAAGAAGTCTGCACTCAGCATCTGCTTCCCTGAATACACAGGTAAATTCTTTTTTTCTGATGCGTAGGCGACATCAGCAGCTCCCCTAACACGAAAGCAGCAACAAATCTTGACAGGTGCACAGAACAGATTTCTAGACAACACAAAAAAATGCAGCAGTGAAATTAAATATAGTTACTCATTATAGGAAGAGCACCACAAGGCCAAAAGTGACTGATGAAGCAGACAGACATCCACTGAGTGCAAAATAGAGAAGATATGACTGAAACAGCTGTGCAGGTTTTAGATGTACCCACAACACAAACAAAATCAATATGCAGGACTTCCTCACCTCACTCCAGCAGTAATGTGATTTTTGAAAGAGTATTTGAATGCAGGCCAGATGGTAAATGAAATACGACTGCCTGCTGTAGAGGTGCTACCGGATGCTTTTGGTTGAGTTTTGTGTGCGCGCTCCATTTCTACCCTTGTGCTAACTGGCAGTTCGAGGCAGCATCATGGGGCTATTTATAACATCGATCAAACAAAGGTCAATGCAACTTAAACTAGTTGTTTGTCTTAACTTTATTTAGTAGAAATATGCTCCAAAACGGCCTCGTACAGACGGCGAGGGCTGGACAGTATGGTTTGATGTCGAGACTCAACAGCTCAACTGGCATGTTGGAGCTTTAAGATAAGAGCTGAACTGCCTGAAAGCCAATATATAGCAGTGAAGTGTTGTAACCTGAGGCAGGGGCAAAGGTGGGTCACCAGTGTAAATGAGACAGTAAAAGTATGAATGACTAGCAACTGTCTGGGCTTAATGTGATTCAGAAGTGGAGTGAATAGCTTTGTAAAACCTCTCCTTAGTTTCTGGCCACTGATTAACAGCTGCCTGATGGAGTAGATTGGTTAGTTTGTTCTGAAATGAACCTTTGGAGCTGCATGAAGCAATCCTGACATTTACAGCTACTAAGAAATGTGACAAAGCAGCTGCTCAAAACAAGCACTCCCTTCGAATGATTGGGTGTTAGCAGCAGAGGCAACACTTACTGAATGTTTAACGTTTGAAGAGCAGCAAAACATCAGTGTGAAAAGAGCCAAGTGCGTGAATTTGATTAACTTCCCTGCGTTGAGATGGAGAAGACAGGGATAAAGGGAGGCACAGGCAGCAGACGGGCTAAAAGAGGAGAAATGAGGGAATGGAAGACCTAGACAGATTTCTACATGTAGAGAGGGGAGACATGCTTGGCCAGTAGAAAGCCATCCCAACAAAGAGACCAACCCAACAGAACTTGGTGCAATTAGAACCGACCCATGGTGCAGGGTGAGGGTCATATATAGGGTCTGTATGTAGACTCTGAATGACGGCCATTTGCCTGCTGTGTTTACTTATCATATTGCTTCCACACATTACTTCCTACAAAGGCTGACGTTTAGGTTGAAGTTTCACAGGCAGTAGATGCAAAACGCACTCAACACTTGACATTTTTCTCATCTTTGTCCATTGTCTATATAACTATTAGAATAATGTTGCAAGCTTTTGGTGAGTATTTTAGTTCCTGGCATGCAACCGTAACATACATTTCAATGTGTGTGTTCTTTCTTTAGGTCCCAACACCTATGAGGATGCAGCAGCTTATATCCAAGCCCAGTTTGAGAGCAAAAATCGCTCTCCAAATAAGGAAATCTACTGTCACATGACCTGCGCCACGGATACAGGGAACATCCAGGTGGTGTTTGACGCCGTGACCGACATCATCATCGCCAACAACCTCCGAGGCTGTGGCTTGTACTGAGCTATCTATTTACCCCATAATGTCCTCCCTCTTTTCTCCTACCCTTCCTGTCCTCCCCCGTTCCTGTTCCTTTGACACTGCTGAGGAAATGATGATGATTCTGCTCATTATTTAAAGAGAAAAGAAAGAAAAATACACCTAGGTACATATTAATGATGAGGATACTTTAAAAAATAGGCATACATATATATATATATAAATATATATATATAAATATATATATATAATGTTTTTAGTTCTTGTCTCTTCTCGCTCCGACTTCTCCTGATGCCCTCTGGCCTGCTGCCGAGAAAACAAATTAATTTTAGTCAAAAACATGGAGCTATTGAAGCAGCCTTCAAAACCTCCTGAACAAAGTCAATGAAGGCCTGTGTTCCCTGATGTTCTCTGTTTTTCTTTGTCAACCATGTCTTTTGTTGTTAACAAAACAAAACCTGTACGTTTTTGTTGCAGTTTTTTATTCTTACTATGAATAGGAATTCAATTTTATTTTGGCTGGTCGTGTGTATATTTATTACAAGTCTGTATACTGATTCACGTTTTGCCTCACGTTGACTCTTATTTGACGATTATTTAGTTTGTTCGAGGAGTCTGTAATAACATTGTTTGCGGGCATATGTGAAAATGTCAAAAAGAACACTAAAAGAACACACACACACCAGACAGGTCAGCCAAAACCTTGACAAACTCTTGAGACCTCCTGAAAGTGACGACGCAGATTCTAACATTAGTCTTTATGTTTACATTAGCCGTGACATTTTGAAGAGGTTTGTTGTCAGTTTTCTTTTTGCTTTCAAGTAACTTGTATCATTTTCATCAACTGAGATTTCCTGTAACTGGCCTTACCATTATCCAATCACTGGTAAAGGTCGAGCGTGAGAGCCAATAGGAAACGTGCTAAATGTCCGATCAGTGCCATGTACTAGGTACTGTACTGTAGATAGCTAAGCCTTTAGAAGCAAGTACACAACGTTATACTTCTACCTTCCTCACTGTTTTAACTTCTAGACTAACTAACATGCTCTGTGTAATGAAACTCACTCCTGATTTGATAATGGTCGATTAATTTATTAATTTATTTATTGACTAGTTGTTGTACACATCTGTCTCGTTTTCTTTTACTGTACACACCACCACCATGCCTTGTACTGCTTCTCTGTTCTAGCTTTAGTTCTGTGTCTTTTTGTTTTTGTTGTTTTTTTTTGCATGGAGCCCTGACGTGTAGATGTCAGGGTCAAAGGACCACCCCACCCTCACCCCTCTGGCTTCCTCGCAACACTCTTTGCCTTCCTTTTCTTCCTTGCCTCCTCTCCCTCCTGAATACACAATAGCATGAGATACTCAAGCCTTTGTATAAAGACATCACTTAATTCAGAAAACATCAAGAAAAAAAGCTTCACATATATGCTGTTCAAATAGTAAAAATCATTTTAATAAAAATAGCAAAATCTGAAAAAAAAATCTGAAAAGTAAATAGCAACTATTGAAGGAGGGTGGTGATTGGTTCCTTAAGGGGACAGGGTGGGGTCTAATCAAAAAAAAACAGTGAGTTGTAGTTTTAAAGGATGAAAAGTAAAGTTGGAGGAAGTTTAGAAGAGTAGATTTTGGTATTCTAGCAATGACATTAATTTAATTAGGAAATATCTACACCTACTGCAATAGTGAACACCAGTAAACATTGGTATGACATGGACGACGATCATTCAGATTCTGTAACATTCTCAAAAGAAAACCTGTGCTGTGCTTTGTAGCTACAGAACATTTTTTCCTCTATTGCCCTTTTTTAAAATAAAAAGATGTTTTACAAAGGGTTCCACTGGTTTGGGGACTGACCGTCTGTTGTTGTAATGCTCTGAACTGTGCCCCAACCCTCCTCCCTCTCCGTTTTGCCTGTGTCCCTGCATTAGAACCGTTTCCTCACTTTAGCCTGAATCAGAACGAGTAAATATAATATTATAACAATATCTATTTTGTATTATTTCAGACAAAAAAAAAACAAACCACTTCTTTTGGGGAGAGCACGTTTCTCGCTGCGTCCGCTACTTAGGGACGCCGCATGTTCACACATCAACGCTGTACAAAGTCATCTGCTCCTTTGCTCCTCTTCCCCCTCCTCGTCTTCTGTCTCTTTTCAGTTCAACAAACACCTTCCAGGTCTACAATGAAAAGCACAGTTCGCACATCACACGTTGCTCGCACACACACAAACACACACAAACAATAAGTAGATTTGGAAACTTGTTATCTACTCCAACCTAATCTATGTTACCCCTCATCCATCTATCTATCATCTATCTGTATAGACCTCTCTCGCTTTGGTTTCTAGTTTTTAAAAAAGAAAACGACTGTGTATAATGACATGATATACCTGTTTTGGCATTCTGTTCCTGTTACCTTCATTTTTTTAAATTATTTTTGCCTTCTCTATGTTCTGTTCTTTACCAAGTGAATGCTTTTTCCGTGCAGCTTCTCTCTCTCTCTCTCTCTCTTTCTCTCTCGCTCTCTCCCCCTTCTACTCCTCTTTAGTGAATGGTTGTTATTTCATGTGGGATGTCCGTGCTGGAAAAACCAATCGAATGTAGTGTTTACATTAAAAAGCCACTGTTTTCATGACTACAAAAAAGCCAACTTCTTTTGTCTCATGTCATTCACTATCATCATGTTTGTCTTGTTAATTAGGAGCCTGCCATCAAAACATAATTTCTGTAAAATGTGACTTTGCTAAGTAGACACTGGTCATAAACGCTGCGTGTTATTAAAACACCTGGTAAAGTGCTTCGTACGAGGGTTCTTTGGAATCAAGCGTGTAAAAACATGGTTCCCTGACACTGTGAAATGCTTTTAACAATTGAAAATGTATTGGCATCAAGAAAACAAGGGTTAGTGTTTGTGCATTGTGTGACACTGTACAACACTGTGTTGATGATCTTGAGTAATTGCATTTTAATAAGCTCTGGCTGTTTCCAGCATCCAGCAGCTGCTGAACGGTGGGAGGACATTCATCATCACCGGAAACAAAACTTAGTGTTACAGTGCGACCAACACGTGAATCGAGGAACCGGGTCCAGAGGTACAGTAAAGAGGTACAGCAAATTGTTGTACTGCATCCAGCTCTGGATTAATTTTCTTATAGCAAATGATTACATATGTTCTGATTATAATATAAAAAGACAGATTTTTTTTCATGTGGAATAGGTTAGAACAAAATGTCATGAAGTGTGATGTCAAAATTTAGATAGGTCCTTAGCAAAATGTACTTTTAAAGTGGAAGTGCTGGTTCTCCAACAAAATCATCATTGTCACTGATAAACTCTCCAAACGTAGTCAAGCAGCTTAATCATTTTTGGTATCTGTCCTCTGTAAACCACAAAATGCATAAGTCTGCCGCCTGATCGCAGCCCAGCAGAGGAGCTTTGCACTGATGACTCGCAACCATAGCAGCTGAAGGCAGCTCCAGTGCAGCTTGTCTCCAAAAGCCTGGCAAAGCATCTCAAAACAATGAAACTCAGAGTTCCTGGGTTAGAGCACTCAGAACTGCCATATACTCCAACATGTGCATTTAAGCCCAGAGGCTTCTGGACAGTGACTGTGTTTTGGGGTTTTTGTCTCTAGACACCAAAACACTGGATTTGAAATCAAAGAAACAAAAATATGAACCTTTTCTGGAGCTTAAATTTATTTGGACAAAGTATAGATATAACCTTATGTATAAAACAAGCATAAGAATTCTTTTCGGCCATTGGCCAGAGTTTTGGCCAAGTTTCCTCCCTGCATTTGCAGACGTTCACTACAGTTACTGTACCTTCAGATGCAGATTTATGGGAGATGAAGACCTGAAACCTTGACTTTTGTTTTTTGATGACTGGCGACTGACTTAACCAATGACTACTCAGTTCTCTGCATCAAGTCCTTTTTGCAGTATGCTTGGAGACATTATCCATCTGTAGTGTAAGGTTGTGTCTGCTTTGCAGTTGGCTGAATGTGAGCAGAGAGTATAGACCTAGACACTACAGAATTCATCTTTTGTCACTGAACAGCAGTAAACCTGTTTCATTAGCAGCTACACATGCCATAACACTTCCTCCACCATGTTTGACCCATGTCTGCTGGCTGCTTATGAGCTGTCACTTATCTGCTCCACACTTTTCTTTTTCGATCTTTCTGGTACTAGTTAAACTTGGTTTCATCATTTCATAGATTATTGTTTCAAAACACTTTTAGATGTCTTCTTTCTTGTTTTTGAACATTAGCAGTAGTTTGCACCTCATTGTTGACCTGTTGATGTTGTGAAAGGAAATAACCATTTCCTGAATGGGAAATGTATTTTTTCGGTATGATGATATAGATTATGTCATTATAATGATGCAGATTAAAAGGTGTACGAAAACAGAGCATAGGGTAATGCGCATAGAAGCATTACCACCTTGTAATGCCAAGAAAATATCTGCACGCAAGTCTCCTTCAAAGTCACTTCCACATCTTCAGTTCACAGCAGCCTACAGTGTAGTCGTCAAAATTAGTTTAGTTTATCTAAATGTTACTACAGAGAAAAAGAAAAGCTGAAGCTGGTTAGTTGATACCTGTAAAACTAGATTCCATGTAAAATGTGTGTACATTTTAACGTCACAATTGACTATTTGGGTCAGAGGTCAAATGTTTGAGATGATCAAATAAAATCAAATCCCAGTTTAGCTATCTGTCCCTCAAACATAAAGTACAGTAAACACAAATTATTCACACGTTACACCATGGAGACCTAAACATGCTGCTTCCTGTCCTCCCTCAGTCTCCCCAAGGGGAGGAAGTTGTGAGATGAGTTGACATATTTCAAGAGGATAAACATAAACACACACTTGAGCTCAATAAAAGTTTGGATATTTGCACTTCATGTTTACCTGCTCAGCTGACATTAAATACTTCCTCCTCCAACAGTGTTTTTCTTCTCTACATGCAGATCTTGGCACTATTTGTTCACTCATCTCCTGCAAACACATTTCAGACATAAAGGAGGGGAGTAGCTGAGTATTACACAGTCTGATCTTTATAAAGTACTGCAGGTCCTAGCATACAGACATGAAGTCATGTCATGGCCGACAGAACAGAAAATCCAGCTGTACGTTGCATCTGAGAGTATTCATTCACACGAGAACGAGAGCGGGTGGAGGGAGTAAGGACTCTTTCATCTTCACTGATGTGGATATAGCTGCAAGGGAAAAGCTGGTTCACTGGGTTCGGGCAGCGCAGAAGAAGAGGGATGGAGGATCATTTAGCTCACGTCTTACTGGCTCACTTCTTTCTCGCTGTATGTCACAGACAATATGTCCATTAATTTAGAGTATCATGCAACAGCTACAGTAACAGAACAGCTTTAGAACTACTGTCAATCCAGAATGCTCATATTTATCACCTTTGCAAAAGACAAGAACAGACTATGTGCAAGTGCACAACGCTGAGCAACAAAGCTACTTTTGTGATAGACATGCAGTCAGTATTGTACAGAAAAGATTTCTGTTGCGGAAAGAACAACAGCAACACAAGGGAAAGACAGAAGTGACAAGGAAGAGACTGGTATCCCCTAAAGGAAGAAGAGAAACATCTGTAGCATCTGGAGAGAGAGAGAGAGGTGCAGCAGTCCAGTACCAAGAGAAGAGGGGAGGGAAAATGAAGCTTTTTACAGTAAATGTATGTATGAATCATATTAAAGAGAGGACTTTTATTTGTTTTGCGCTGTCTCTCAGTGAGAATGTTACACTCGCTTCCTTCTGCTTTGCAAAATAACACTCTAGGGCACTTTTTATTACATTTTCCCACGTCATGCTACCTTGCACTCATTTGCACAACAGCAGAGTTAAAATTCATTTCAAAGTCATTTTGCTGAACTCACATGGAGGAAAACCACAGGGAAGGATAAGTTACAAAGCGAAATATGTTTTTAAATTGTGCTAATTTTTGCCAGAATCCCTACTGGCAAGGAAAAAAACATTTGCTGTCTATGATTCAGTGCATGATTCTGCCTGGAACCATCACTTAATAGCTAAGTGTACAAAGTAATACCAAAATACGATACTTATTGCCAGCCTGCAAGCCGTTGAGTAAAGGAGGATGGGTTGTATATGGAGTGTTGCCTGTCAAATTTAATTTAGGCCTCTAGAGCTTTTCCCCACATGGTTACAAAGGCCCCGATCAACAGAAAAGTTAGATGGACTTTGTACCTGCAAAAAGGGCACATTTCAGTTTGTCAGCTGTGCACATCTTTCAAGCAAAACTGTGACTAGTGTACAGTATGTTACAGACGTGAGTCCACCCCTCACATTTCTTGTAAATATTTCATATATCTTTTCATGTGACAACACTGAAGAAATGACAGTTTGCTACAATGTAAAGTAGTGAGTGAGTCTCTCAGGTTCTACTCAGAACAGGCCTCGCCATGGTCGACCAAAGAAGTTGAGTGCACGTGCTCAGCGTCATATCCAGAGGTTGTCTTTGGGAAACAGACGTATGAGCGCTGCCAGCATCGCTGCAGAGGTTTCAGCCTGTCAGTGCTCAGACCATACGCCGCACACTGCATCAAATTGGAGACTAAGGACAAGGATACTGGAACCATGGTCTGTGGTCTGATGAGACCAGAATACATTTATTTGGTTCAGATGGTGTCAGGTGTGATGCTGGAAACCAGGTGAGGAGTACAAAGAAAAGTGTGTCTTGCCTACAGTCAAGCATGGTGGTGGGAGTGTCATGGTTTGGGGCTGCATGAGTGCTGCTGGCACTGGGGAGCTATAGTTTATTGAGGGAACCGTGAATGTGACAAACTGAAGCAGAACACTGTTACACAAACTGTACATTCACTACTTTACATTGTAACAAAGGGTCATTTCTTTAGTGTTGTCACATGAAAAGATATGAAATATTTATTATTATATTATTATTATTTAAGAAATGTGAGTGTACTCACTTCTGTGACATACTGTATATTGTAGTGCTGACTCAGCTTTGTTATGTGGCTGGGTAACACTGATGAAACTCTAACGTTCAGTAATATTTGGTAATTATGTCACGTGAACGACACAAAGGCACAACAACGCAGGAGGAAGGCGTTTGACTGATTCAGCTGTGACTCTAATGTGGGGTAATAGAGGCACAGGTTGGGGTTACAACCCCTGTTTCAACCTCCAGGAGCAGTGCACGGTAATGGCAGAGCAACCGGAGCTAGTCAAGAGTGACGATTCTGATCTCACTCATTATTTGAGCCAGTTCATCCTCGTCAGGGCTGGAGCCTCCAGATGGATACACATACAGACAGACAACCTTTCACACTCTTCAGTCAATCTAACCACGTCTTTGCACTATGAGGAAGTCTGAGCATCCAGAGAGAACCCACACAGACACGAGGTCAACATCCAAATTCCACACAGACAGACCTCGACTCAAACCCTCTATTTTTTTCTTTGCAGAAGCCGTTAAACTGGAATATTAATCTGTTTAAATTTAACATCTTGTGAGTTTTGGCCAAAGCTATGTTTCCACAGAACACAGTTTGTGATTTAGTGATTGGGATAATGTGGACACCAGGTTTTAAGAAACCTGTGTTGACTCCACCATGACTCCAACAGTTTTAAATGGCTCTTTTAATGAGCACTGACATGCACTAGAAAGAGTCATGTGTCATAGTAAAAGCAGATCATGATCATTGTTCTGTTCCTTTATAGACAGAATAAGCAAAGATCATAAAGCCAAATGATTAATCATTGATTTAGACCCAAATGACCACTATGTTATGCTGGGCGTCTAAAAGTGCAGTGCTCCATTAAATATGGGGCCAGACTCTTCATTGAAAAAGCTGAGCTCACAACTGAATTGTTTCTCTGCGTATTAGAGAAAGTTCATTGACTTTACTGCTCCTATACTTACTTTTATGCAAACTGGTGAAACCCATAATTGGAGTGTTTTCAAGTTAATTTCCTGGGTTATTAGATCCAATGAGTATTAGTGCCAAACTGGTCCTATATCCTGTTACACTCTTTAACACTAAACTTTTCCTGCAGTGATATTACTGATGGAGAGATGCACTGTTGATAAAAGAGCCATCCTGTGAAATTATAAGAGGACATTCAGCAAATATAGTCCTATTATAGTCTTTTTGAATTATAGTACCGGTACTTCAAGTCTGATTCACACGTGTCTCTGATATTAAATAATAGGAAACCATATCTAATATCTGCGGTCCCTATTCCCTTTATAAGACCGTTACTGTAGAGATACATGCAGATAAAGATGGTACAGTGAAATTATGATGTGGATGTCAAATGGCCACGTCCCTCTTTCTTTTATACATATTCATCCTGAGCTGCAAAGCACAAAAAGCACTGCCCCTGGCTTCACATCAAGCCTTAGGCCTCTGCTTCTTTACACACTGTCCTTCTTGTTCAAACCCTCTGGTCTCACTCTCTCTCTCTTTTGATTTTGTCTTTGAGAGTGGAACAGGTGACCCACCTGGTGGTGAGGCGGAGGCAGTGCATCACCACACCCATAGAGCTAGAACTGCAGGATGAGTAGCCCGTGTCACGGTGGTTATATGGTGTCGAAACATAGAGCATAGCACGTCCACTCACTGAGTGCCTCTGGATTTCATGCTATTACATCACCTCTGTGATGGATGGATGGACAGATAGACAGACAGACAGACAGACAGACAGATAGATAGATAGACAGATAGATTAAAAGTATTTATAGCACTCAAGCAGCAGTCTGTCTGTTGCTAGGATACCAGTCAGCTCAGAATTCTCAGACATGCAGTTTAGCTTTGTTTACAAAAATGAGCATGTTCAGTATGTTTGTCTGACTCACACAAAATCACGCACATACACAAACACGGTCTCACAGGTTCACGTTGACCACTTACACCGAGCTGACAGTAAACATAGTGAGAGTCCAAAAACATGCAGGGAAAGGGGATAAAATGCTGACAGTAATTATTCCATGCTCTGACAGTCTACAGTTGCTATGGTAACTGCCCTGGTTTGTCAGCCACATCCCATGGGTAACAGAGGGGGGTGGAGGTGGGTAACCAGTGGCTCTTCATGTGAACGCAAGAGCCCGCATCGCCCTCTACTGGTCACGAGTGAGTTCAGCAAGAGTAATTTAACTTTTCATGGAAGTGGTACAGGCACAAATGACACGTAGAACCCCTAAATGTCGGTTTGCTTATTGTGAGTGCGAATTAGAATGAATATAACATAGCAAATCAACATTGTGTACTTGGTAAAAAGGATTTTTCCTTCTATCTCTAAATCCAGTTGACGTTTCTGGAAGTAGCACAAGCTAATGCTACGCACCATGAAATAAACTGCTGTTCTATATATGAAATACTATGAGAAAAAAAACACAGAAATACCTAAGACAGTCTGACCTTCTCAAACACCGTGAAACCCTTAGAATCAGCTGGTTACAGTCATGTCATGCAGTGAAACACATCTACGTATTTACAGTAAGTCACGTGGAAAGTGCTGTAACACAAAACATAGTGATGAGATGATGAAACAGGGACTAAAGACAAAACAAAGCTCCTGCCTCTGTTTGTAAAGTTGATCTCCTTGTGTTTATTATTGTTTATTGTGCTAAACGTTATGCATCTGCAGCCACTTCTGGCTCCATATTTGTGTGGTGTGTGTGTTTATTTGTTGCTGTCATGCGTAGAAGACCCCCACACACCCCTGCTCGTGTCCTCTCTTCGGTGGGCAGACAAACAGACAAACAGACTGGCAGACAGACGGACTGGCTGACTGTAACACTGTAACTGATAAACTAAAATACTGGACCACGCGCTGTTCCAAATTTGTCCTTCAGCCACGGGATCCCGCCGTCTGACCAGGAATAAATACACATACACACACATCCAGGCGTCTCCCTTCCTCCAGACTGTATCCCCAGTGTGTGTGTGTTGGGTACCACAGTCAGCGGTGCAGGGGTGTCTGGGTAAGGAAGGAGGCTGATTCTCCGTCGCTGATGTAAGCAGACAGGCAGAGTTGGGCCACAATGAGCCCACGTGCAGCTCGCTTTGTGGAGCCGCCTGCTAATCCCGTCTGTTGCTAATGGTCATTTAATCCAAATGTTGCTGCAGTGTGGGTCCACTGAGCCTCACAACCTGCTGAACCTTTACTGAACAGTGATGTTCCTAATGTCAGATTCCCACAGAGTTAGCGTTTAATTTCTGTCTGTTGATATTTTATATACAGTCTACTTTTTTGTGAGGAAAAAGAGTTTGAGATGCACTGATGTATCTGGATGTTGAACTGGCACCATCTCTGAAATATCCTACCCTCATACATGATGTATTTGCTCCTTTCATTTTGCAAGGAGAGCAGAAATGGTCCAATGCCACTTTTCAGGCTTGACACACTGCTGAGAAACTTGCAAACACCTCATTTCCGCACTACAGTACGTTTGAGCATTATTGAAGAGGACGACATAAGGCCCAGGTAGCTGCGCCAGAGATGAAGACTGAATCACTTTCTTTCTTCACACAAACGTCAAAGAGATGAGTGGAGAACGGCGTCTTCGGTCTCTCCTCTCCGCACACACAGATTGTCTGGAGTCAGCTGTGTTACTGCTGCATCATTAGCTTTTCACGGAGTTCCTGCTTTATTGATGCATTTTAAATATTTATTAGACCACTTCCACTGCAGCAGCATCTCTGAACAAAGCGGTGATATTTCTGTAAGTGTCCTTGAATAGCAATGAGCAGAGACAAATCTACAGTATGTGATGCATATTATGTAGGTCTTCACCGGTCTGACAGAAAACTTAAGGTTTGTGTTTGTGTGGCTCCAGCTTGGTTGTTTGTTTGTTTTTGTCTGACCAACAGTCCACAACCCAAAGAAGTTTATTTACAATTATATAGAACAGAGATATCAGCAAATGCTTTCAAACAACGGTGGCATATAGAGCACAAATACACATCTTTGTACACAATTGGCAATGTACATATTTAGAGCTCGATCAAAGCACGAGGGCTTATGTAAGAGACGTGTTACGTAAAAGAAAAGTTGGGCAAAAATTGGGTTTTGCAAGTAGGTGAGTGTCTAGAGTACGTTTGCGAAGGTGAGGAGAAAAACCAAACTTGAATAAGTAATGAAGTAAATGCAGGTTAACTTCAAAATTAACAGCAGGTGTTAGTGTATGTGCATGTTAACATTTGCTAATTAGCATTAAACATTAAGCTCATACGTGTGTAAATCATTCAACTTCAATTCAATTCAACTTTATTTATAAAGCGCCAAACATCAGTTATCTCAAATTAAATGATGTGTACACATTTTAATAAAAGTACTATTATTTTTAGATATATATAGTTTTGTTCTGGCCACATTGCATCATTTCCTGTTTGTTTCCCACCTCAATAAAGCCTCTGTTGGCTTTATTTAACCCTTGTGCAGCCTCCAATGAGGTCAAAATGAAAACAGGGGGCGCTCAAAGCTCAAAAACCACACAAGGGTTGGATAAAACAGCTGCAGACAACACACTTTATCTAGATTTATCTTGTTCATCATAGACCCACACGTGTTCATTGCTTGGATGTAACACCCACGAAGGCTGTTTGATCCAACCCTTGTGTGTGTTTTTGAGCTTTGAGTCGTTTTGACCCCTCAAAGGCTGCACGATGGTTAAGACACCATTTCTATTTTAATTTCAAATCATATTTGAACCCCGTGGTCACTGGAGGCGTTCAAACTATGACTACTATTATGCAAACAGAAAGACAGTGGAAATATGTCTGAAGTTCAAATCAATCCACGTTTCAACTTGGCCAATGTGATGGTGACTTCCATGTCTGGCAGCAGGCTGCTGATGAGTCCGGTGGAGAAAAAAAACTCCAAGTAACTTCAGGAGACCTGCAGCATAACTTGGCGACAACAGGCCTGAGGTTTCAGCTTGTGCAGTAAGCACATACTAAATGCTGAAGGTTTCCATGCCAGCATTCCAATGTGCTGAAAGTCATATAAATAAGACATCAAGGTTTTTGGATTCTGGTCTGTAGAGTTCTATGACCCAGTCTGGAAGAAGAAGGCGTACGCTGACCAGAACACTCTGCCTTCAGTCAAATATGGTTGTGGCTCTGCGTCCCTTCCTCTGGCTCCGTTGGTTCAGCGTTGGCTGTGGTTGGCAGGATGGAACATAATGTCATGCTGTCTGTGAGGAAGCTAAAGCTTGAACGGCAGTAGACAGAGTCACTGAACCCAAGGACTGGTTGTAGAAGTGGTCCTGGAAGACGACAGTGGAGTGGCCGTGGCAGTCATCTGACTTGAAAAAACAAAAGAGGTAGTGGAGTGTCGTCCCCATGAAGGTGGGCTAAGATTCCCCAGAGTCGCTGCCAAGCTGCTGTCTGCCTGTGCATCACATCTGCAGCAGAACTGAAAGAGGCTCCTCTTCTAACAACTGGAGATGCTTGTCATGGAGGAGCTCAGTCTCATGCAGCTTGTGTCTGTTTGGAGGACGCACTTATAAGACTATATGTGTTGAACTGTGAATAGTTCCTGTTTGTTTTGTTCATTGAAACAGTTCAGGGCTGGTTCATTTTGAGTTGTTGTATGTGTGATGGTATCATCAACACAAAGGCTGGTGGTATTAGAGAGACTTCTACCCTGGACAGCAGTGACCAAGTCCAATCCCTTTATTTAGCTAGAGGTAAGAAAGTGAAAGAATAAAAGCATGTAAAACCACTATGTCAGTGATGTTGAAATAAATCCTTTCAGCGCCTGATAAGAGCACCTGGTGTACGTGTGTGGGACATACAGTACACAGGCGCTGTCGACCGTCTGTTCCTGGCAGATGGTGCATGTGTTGAAGATACTCTAGCAGGTATGTGAATATGAAGAGCTGACTGTGGTAGCACGTTGGAGCATCCGTAGAGAACATGCAGCCTCCACACAGAAGACACCTGCCTGACTCCAGGACTTGAACCCAGGTCCTTCCCACCTCACAGATGAGTGAAACCCAACTAAAGGTTTGGGTATGGCTCTCTAAAACAAAATTAAGCAAACTGTGTGTACTGTGCTGTGTGTCAGAACTATTTGCCATGGCAACTACAGACTACCTGATTAATTAATGAACCTTTTACTGCGTCACCAGCTCCGTCACCAGTTGTTAATCACTCACGCACTGTTTGGCCTGCAGCTACCACACATGCTCAAATGGCCAGTTTAAGGCAGTGTGTGTGTGTGTGTGTGTGTGTGTGTGTGTGTGTGTGTGTGTGTGTGTGTGTGTGTGTGTGTGTGTCTTCTCTAGGCTCCGTTTAGTGGAAATCATTGACATGCTGTCATAAAAGGAGTATTTTATTTTGTAAAAAGGAGCATATGCCAGAGCCTCAGGCCTCGTTCCCCACTCTGGAACCCTTGTTGCAATGAAAAGTAATGATTTAAACATTTCCCCTCTCATCCTCCACAGACACACTACAATTAGCTTTTAGCCTTCTACACAAGAATAATGTGCATATTGTGCTCTGTATTAGAAACACCACATTAACCCGTCTTTGGTTTTCCTGCGATGGTGTATCTCTATGATTAAAGAAGAAATTGTTCGTCTTTCATTTTCTCTCTTGTTTTTGTCTCAGGGGATCTTTGATGCAAACACACATTTCACTACTTAGCCTCGCTACAGACACGACCTCACAACCACCAACAAAGCAAACACCAAAACATGTCATGGCAGCAAAACAGTTTGAGAATGTACACGTACACACACTTTTAACCTGCAGGTTCTTGTTCATAGTTTAATTAAGATCTGTCTGGGTGATTATGAAACTCCCATAAACTCACATGGGAGTCTAATAATCCTATTTACTCTGTTCATTTGTGTGTCTCTCTGTGTGTAGGTGTGTTGACTTTGTGCTGCTGCGCGTTTTATCCGCCTGCTCATTTCATAATCATTCATTCATTATGTTGCAAGTGCCAATATGTCTGAGCTATACAGCTGTAAATGAATCAGAGAGAGAGAGAGAATCTTTCCCAAATCTCAGAACATTAGGATAAATTAGATTGAAACAAGCAGCAAGAAAAATCCCTAAACCATACAAATAACTGCTTCAAAGTGGAAGCGAATGGAACTTTCCTAGTTCGTGCTTCCTTTCCTACAGCTCAGTGAAGAACAACAGTGTGATCGAGCACAGGGAAGGAAAACGGCACCTCACACACAGACGTCCTCCTCACACACGTTCATAATTTGCTCATATGTTTCAAATTAGTTCAACATTCTTTTCATTTGTCAAATATTCACACATTTTCTGGAGGATTTTAGGACTTATTTTAGAAACACAAACAGCGTCCAGCCTCCTCTTCAGCCTCACCCTCCCTCTTACACGTCCCATAAAAGGATCCTATAAAGTTTCTGTGGTCCAGATCAGACGCATGCGCACTGGGTGTCGCGCGCGTCTCGTGTGTAGTAGTATTATTATTGTGAATGGGGGGGGCTGGATGGGGGGGTGGAGGGGGAGGTATTTTGGGTGTACAGTCATAAGAGCGACACGACGGAGCCAGGAAGTAGACTGCCGATGCATTCAATGACTCCTGAAAATGTCGTAATTTTGAAGTTTGACACCCGTGCCAGAACAAAGCGACGAAGTGTCAAAGAAATATAGGAAACATAATGTAGAGCACTAAAGATTTAACAACAATTAATGCAAGATCATAAACTAAAGCCGACTATAATAATATTGTTTTTGTATATTGTTGCATATTTAATTTAATTTATTTTTTGCTTGTTTTTACGTTTGTAATTACTTAATTTGTCATTATTACTGTAGAATTTTGGCACGGCAATTAATAATATTTTAAAGCTGATACAATCCTATATCCAACCGTCTCTGCTGACATAATGCATTTCTTATGCCTGATTATTTTGTAGCGTCCTGCTGCAACTTTTGAGGGATGCGTGATATCAATGCAAATTAGGCTGCATATCATCTCGGTTATTTCCTGCCTTTTCAGTAAACAGCTCTGAAACATATAATTCATGACTGTTATTGAAGCCGCCAAAGTACAGGAAGTTCGCAGTCTGGTCCGAGTCCAACACCTCCCGAAATTACGACTGTTCCATGGGCCACCGAGCAGGAGCCCGTGGAACTTACAGGTAGACGGAGCGGAGAGAGAGAGCGCTCGCTGGGTGCCACTCGCTGAGATCACACGCTCATCAGGAGAGAGAGAGAGAGAGAGAGAGAGAGACCTCTGAGAAGGAGGAGGGGAAAGAGAGAGAGAGAGACGGTCAATTTGAGCTTTATCTATAGCAGTGGGTCATTTAATAAGAGCCATTTGGAGCCAGGAGCGACCCGCAGCGCGCACAGGAGCCGCAGCCACAGGCAGATCATCTTATAAGAGCAGCAGTCAGAACCACAGAGGCCGGCAGCAGAGAGCACATTGCTCCACACGGAGAAGGAAAGAACAGCAAGAGAGAGACGCGGAAGAGAAGTGAGAGAAAGAGGCTGAGTGAGGGACGGACGGCGAGACGCAGCGTTTACTGTGCGGGACCGTTCCAAAAAAAAAAAAAAAAAGTCAAACTGCAAAAGCTGGAAAAGTGTCGGTGAAGATGCCGCGGGTAGTCCCGGACCAGAGGAGCAAGTTTGAGAATGAGGAGTTTTTCCGCAAGTTGAGCAGGGAGTGTGAGGTGAGTCTGTGTTTGTGCTCTCTGCTAGACGGAAATACAGGCTCGTCTGGGTCCAGGCGCATGCTGGCGGGTCGAAGCCTCTCCAGGCGTCAGCTCATTTCATTCATTGCGTTCAGATGGAGAAAAGCTACAGCGGGATCAAAGAGGTGTGAAAGGCTGTAGCCTGCAGACACCAACGCACTCAGCTGTTTGTGTTGTAGCTCTAATAAAGTTTTTCTTCCCCCTTTGCCTCATAATTCACTTTGATTCAACATGAGACTTGAGACTGATCCCCAGTTTTAACTGATTTCGTTTTAATTTTTTTCTGATGGAGACAAAGACTGGTGCCTTCTGCATTAAATCAAAATTCCTGTGGCTTATCTTTAAATTGCAGCCTTCTGGTGGCAATGAGCATTACCATCCAGTGTCACTCGTCTGTGGAGGATTCTCAAATATACCCCATCTCATATAATCACACTGTATTGCTGTACACGTGTAGATATATATGTGTTTGTAAGGTTTGTTTTCTCTCTGCTGTAGATTAAATATACTGGATTCAGAGACAGGCCCCATGAGGAGAGACAGGCTCGCTTCCAGAACGCCTGCAGGGACGGACGGTCAGAAGTAGTGAGTACAGAACTGAATTTATTCTTTCCTTTAGTGTTAAAAATGACACAGACATGATGCTAATAGTCCAAATTAAGACGCTGTGCGTATTTGTGAGGATGTGGAGCTTTTGAACACTAAGGCAAACGGGACAAACAGACAAAGTGTGTCATGTGTATAATGAAGGAGGCAGATGTGTGTTTTGGTGAATGAAACGCGCTGAAAGGAAACTTTAAAGAAACTTTAAAGCCTCTGAGGCAGCAGACATTCATCTCAAGGCTGTCTCCACTGTAACAGACAAATGCGTCGCTTTGATGCGAAACGACCAGCTCATTGTGTGTATCGCTGAAAATACGAGTGTGTGAGTGTGTGCGTGCTGGTGTTTTGATCTGTCCCTGCACCAGGAAGTAGACGCGTTATCAGACATGCAGACCCACCAGGCTTAACCTCACACACACACAAACTTCTGCAGCTTTTTCCCTCTTTCTTCTGCAGCTGCTAAATGGCTTTGTTTGACAGAAGCATGAACTCACACACGTTATCACACACAGCCACTTAATGGTTACAAACACTGCTAGAGCTGTAATTTGGAGCCTACACCTTAAGTGAATGTCACCTGCTGTGTCTAATTTTGGTGCGTTGTGAATATACAGTCAGAGAATAGTGAATAAGTAACATCAGCGATGCCTGAACGTCTTTACGTCTTTATTTTGTCTGGTTTCAAGCACGTCTTTGCATTTTAAGCTATGGATGATTTCAACAGTTCACACTTCATGAACTTCAAGGTAATAGCGAGTAGCAGTCTCCTTAATCTGCCAACCTGTGACCCCTGTGTTCCTGCCTCCATAGAGGAGCAGTCGGTGGGTAGTGGTTGCAGGCGGAGATAGTTCGTGGCGACAGTATCGCAGTTGAAGAGCGTCAGTGAGCTGCGTGCGTTTCCCTCCATTTCTATACCAAACTCCCCTCTAGCTCCGTCTTCACATGCACAGTTATACTAAACGAAGGCTCACAGTTTCACTGCGGTTATGAGTGGGATGTACTGTATTTACCTAAAGTACTACTCCACTATATTTATTGCACAGCTTTAGTTACTGGATACTAGATTATTATAAGTGAACCTATTCATTCTAATATATTATTACGTGTTAACCAGACCTTTGTGATGTTGAGCCTGTTTGAAGACTTTGCATTTTAGGCAAGTAGTCGTGCTGTGAGTATTACCTTTGGATATTTTCTGTGTAGTGGCATCATCATCAGATTATTAATACTCTTGCTGACGTATGCTTTATGGTTTAATTTACCATATGCACATGCATCATATTGCACATAGGCTTATTATAGCATTTAAAAATTGCAATGTCCATAGTAAAGCAAAGATGAGTAGCTATGAGATAAATGAGTAAAAAGTAGTAATTTAACTGAAATGTCAGAATTATTAAATTAGTAAGTAAAGCATGTCAGAATCGTTTTTTACAGTCAGCTCATGAAATAACAGACTGCAGAATAAAATTTCTTAACAATAATATTTCTTTAATCTTGTCTGTTTTCGGAAGTCGTCATTTCATTATGAAGTCTGTTTAAAACTTCTGAATCATGTCCTCAACAAAAGGTGAAACCAGGCGTAAAAGCCTGCAGCGTCCCGGCACAAACATAGGCCAACTTCTGCCGTCTTAGTCATCCTCCAGGTATTTTTCACAAACACGCTGTCATCATCGTGGGGGGTGGGGGTGGAGAAGCACATCTAGTTTTACCTTCTTTTAGTAGGACATGATGTGTCTGTCTGTCTGTCCTCACAGTATTTATAAGCCTCGTCTGCAGTGAGAATTGATGGCCATGGTTTTCATGGTTTGACAGCAGCCGTGACATCATGTTGCTGATTTATCTATTGGCCAGACGCCGCTAAAGACCTGCTGCTATTTTAATGGACGGTGTGAACAACTATCACACACAATGAGAGCTGAACGTGCCGTCAAGGGTTGCATTTATACACGGGACAGGAGTGTGAAGTGTCCCACGTGAGTCAGCAGCTCACTGAAGTAATACTCAATAAACAGCATTTCTAAAGGCGTTTTCACATTTACAGTTTCTCTCTGTTCACCTTTAAAGATTTGAAGTAGTTTGGAGGCCATCAGTCGTGTGATGTGGAAACGGAAACACACACACCCTTACTCTTAGTGAGTGGGAGATACTGTAGCAGACACACTTTTAAAATGATGATCGGCATTTTACAGATCTGGGGAAAAATATATATTTTTTAGAGAAAATCAGTTTTATATGTCATAAAAACGTCGTTTAAATTATATGTCATTTAAACCCACTTACACATTACATTCTGCTGTAAGAAAACATAGTTTTATTATCTTTGATTAAACATAACATTTATTTAACCTTTAATTTCAGTTTCAGTTAATTTTTAGTTTCAGGAAGTAAATTAGAACAGAAGAAAAACATAAAATGTACACATTTCATATTAATTAATTTTTTAACCGTATTTATAGTATATAATAATAATGTCAAAGTTGAGAAAGAATATGGTAATTGTTGACCCATACATTGTAAATTAAAAACGTCTCTGCCTATTAATAATAAAAGCTGTGCATTTCTAGGAATCACACACACACAAACTGTAAAATGTTCCGGATTCATTTGATAAATGGGACAATAATTCAAAGTAAATTATCTTTAGCTCAGCTCATTAGAGATGAGTCGTTTTCTAAAGTGCTATTGATTTTCATGCTGCCTCTCCCGCTTTGCTCCCATCTCTCTCGCTCTCTCTTTCTTTCTGTCTGTTAGCTTCATTTCCTTTCATTCTGTTTGCCTTTGTCTTTAGTTTTCTTTATCTCCTCTGCTCACATGTTTCCCTTATCCCTTTTCTCTTTGCCTAGTTTTTCAGTTGTGCTGTTTTCCTTCATTTGTCTTCCTCTTTCTGATTCCCCCCACTGTTCTCGGTTTCCCTCTTTTTCTTTTTCCTCCTTTGTCTGTCTGTTTCCCTCCATCCCTCCCCTTTTGCTGCCTCTCCGTCCCTCTTTTTTTTCTCCAGCAGTAGTAGGCAGCAAATTAGTGTCAGATGGTTGTAATCCAATACTTCAAATACAGCAGAAATGATGACTTGGGTGTTCTTTGAGCTCTCCTTTCTGTGTGTGCGCGCGTACATGCACACTTACGTAGTAATTTCCAGCCTTCCCTTTTCTTTCGCTCCTCTCTTCTTGTGCCCTTTCATTCAGATTTTTTATCTCATTCTCTCACGCTCTGATGAGGGGCAGATTTAACAAGGTGCATAATTCATATGCTTCCAGCTTAGTCGCAGCTCTAATGCCCTTAGTATTGATCTCTCTCAGCAAAAACATCATGCACACACAGATACGGACAAAAACAAGACGTTTTCTAACTTGATTTTCTGCCTCTTTTTAATTAATTCCCTTCTGACTGCACCAGAGAAATGCTTTTTATTGATTTCTCTGTGTATATGCATACAGTAATGTGTCTTGTGCCTGTGTGTTTTATCTCAACAGCATAGTCGTCCATTATAGCAAGAAGCCCTTTTACAGAAATCAAAAACTGAGGAAAGCTCCAGTCTGCTGTGATGTGTGTTGGTAGAGCAGGGCAGTGGTTCACTTCGACTCAGTTAAACCATAAAGAAACAGAAAGCAGCCATGAGTGAGGAAACGAGGAACAGAACAACATGGCACAGTTTGTCAAACGTCAACTGTTCAGGATTGGATCCAATACAAAACAGAGAAGTGATAATGAAAAGGATCCTTTGTCGTGACCTATTGTTAAGTCAGACTGTTTTGTGATGTCTCTTGTGAAATTGTTTCTTAACATTCAAATCTATTTCTGGTTAATATTTCCTGTGACTTTCAGCAGAGTTGACTAAATATTGAATGAAATGTAGTCTGAAAGAGCATCTGCTGCTATTCAACCCTGTTTTAGCCTCTTTCAGTTGATTGTGTTTAAGGCTCTGCTGTGTTTCAGCTGATGTTTTAACTTCCAGTGATAGATAAAACAATTATTATACTGCAATAACAAAGAGATTGAGGTTTCTCTTATGGTATAAGTCCAGTACAATAACAACAGTAACAGTTTTTGGTTTTTTTGGACACACAGGTCGAGTTTACTGACCTAACCTAGTTGAACTCTTCCTGTCACATTTGTGATCGGTTTCTGTGTAGATTCTGGGTAAAGTGAAGTCTGCTTTTCTCTTGCATGTATTAAACTAATGATCGGATCACGTGGATGAACAGCTCCTTAGGAAGAGGAGGCACTGATTTGTCTAAAACAAGCATTTCATGCAGCCAAGACACTTTTGGTGACTATGACTTAAACAGAGAGTAGAAATAATACAAGCAGTTGTTTGAGACCAAAACAGTACGAAAGCTTCTCAAAGACAGAAGAGCACATGGTTCCGTATTTGACATTTGTAGTTTTTGTGGGTGTTTATGACCTTAATGCAGTTTTCTGCTATTTTAAGCACATCTAACTTGTCTTTCTCTTTTTTTTCTGCAGGCCTTTGTAGCTACAGGTACCAACCTCTCCCTCCAGTTTTTTCCAGCCAACCTGCTTGGAGATCAGAGACAGGTTCCTACAAGGGAGTATGTCGACTTTGAGAGAGAGACAGGAAAGGTAAGAGAAGATTATCTATCCACCTCCCCAACTGTTGCTCGTCACCTGTTGCAGAGGTTTTTATGAGTGACTGACTGAAGGCATAAGAATATATCCCTCATTTCAACATCAGTTGGACTCAAACATGTTTGTCATTTCTCGTGCTTAGGTCATATGCTTTTGATTCATGTGAAGTTGCTGTCACACAAAACAGTCTGAAACTTGTAAAGAGGAAAAAAAAGTACATTTGCAGAAACGCGTCTGCTTTGCTTCTTTCTGTTCCTGTTCCCTGGATCGACGTCGACATCCCACATGTTCTATTTGTTCAAGTCAATAACGCTGACAGAATTTAGATTAATAAAGAAATAATGAAATAAATCCGTTTGTAATCAGCTCCCTGTGGCGTCAGGTTGTGCCTTCAGCCCAGCATGCATGGAGTGTTTCCCAGCATGCCTCACAATGTGTCGATCCTGGTCACAGAGGAGGAATCACAGCAAAGTGAAGCAGCTCAGTAGTGCTCCTGTTCACTTAAGATCAAGGTCAATGTCAAACTACTTTAAAAGCTCCAAAGATGTTAGTTTGCTGCCGTTGTCAAGGTGATATCTTCAGTACAGTAGAATGGTGCTGCTGTGTTTGTGTGTATGTTAATTGTCTCCCCTGGCGCTAAGCCCATACTCATGTGTAAGTGTGTGTGTGTGTCAGGAGGCGCTCCACGGACACTGGCCAGCTGAAATGAATGCCGACTGGCGGCTCATTAAAAATGCATTCTGGGGAATCGATGGACCTCCATGCCCTAAGGCTGACAGACTAATCTCTCACTGTTAATTATTTAACACAAGTGCCCTGAAGGTTGGGAACCGTGTGTGTGTGTGTGTGTGTGTTCGCAAGAAGATATCTTCTTCTTTGTCACCTCAGTGGTGCTCACAGATCTATGAAGTTTTAATGAGGCCAGGAGCTGTCAATGCAAAGCAGTTTCACGGATGTTCAGTACAACTGAAGCCAGTGCGCGTACACAAATCTGCGGCTCCAGATAAAGGTGCTGACAGTCTGCTATTCATCCTTTGAACTAAAACACATAAGCCAGTCTATACCAGCAGAGGGAATAACTTAGATTACAAGCTATTGTCATGCAGCTTCGACACGCAAACACAAGTGTAAGGTTTCAGCCTTTACTTTTATGTAATATTCATTCATATTCCTCGTGTATAAAAAAAGACAGGCGAGTGCAGGATGTGGTTTCCTGAGTGCAGAGAACTGTAAGAAACACAGTTTAGACGAAAACGGACAACTTCACCAACTTTTCCAGCACATACACTGTTTACTACACTCACCACCTCCTGATCCCCCTGGAACCTTCAGTAGATTGCAGTGTCAGGCCAAGGTAGCGATCTTGTGTACGCGGCAGCTTCTCCTCCTAATTACTGTCACAGTTATACTTCACAAACATGCACACACACACACAGAGCTCCAGTACCGAAGCAGTGTAATATAGCTTTTTAATGCTTTATATGCTTTAAACAGAAATACCACATCGATTTTAAATCCTCTTCGATTTTCATCCTGTATTTAATTGGATATTCTGCTTTTCAGTTCTTCTCAGTAAAAGAACTGAAGGCACAAATTATAAAGATGTACAGTATGTGTGTTTAGTCAGAGCTGATGGGGACTAAACGTTAGACCGAGGGCAAGTAGAGAAGCATGAAACTATATAACTATGAATGTGGTGTAGGGTTACAGTTTTTGCAGTGCTTCTTTGTTTTTATTACCGCTGCCTTCATATTTTCTCTCAGCTCCAGCTCCTTCTTTTTCCTCTGTATGTTATTCTTGTGGTATTTTATGTGAACATCCATGCTGCTTCTCCCCCATCCTTCCCGTCTTCCATTCCCTGTGTGCTGACTTGCATCCTCGCTCCATCCACGCTCGCCCACCCCCACCACCCCTTCAGCTCGGCTTCCTGTGTTTTCAAACACAGACCTTGCCAAACCAAAAGGGTAGCGTCGCCAGGTCAAACTTGGCAAGTTCCTATATATGTGTGCGTTTAGGGGAGAGACTGAAGAAAGAGCAGCAGTATAGAGTCATTGCAGGGAAGGTTAATGGGAGCCATCTGTGGACGGGGTTAATTTTAGCATTAGCCGCCAGTGCTAAATGCGTTTTTACTTTGTAGTTGTATTTAAACACTGGACATCCACTAATTGTTAGTTTTCCAAGTTTCTTCCTTCATCATCACTGGGGTATAGCTGCAGACTATTGAAAACGTTTACTACATTACATGTTAATGTAATTTAACTTTGTAACATCCCTGTTGTTGGTAAAAGGTTTGGATTTCACTTGGTCATCAACTCTGTTATTAGTTTAAATGCAAACATTCCTCTCTTTCAATCATTTATTCATTTTTTGCTTTTCTTCGTGGTTTTCTCCAGCGTCCTCCTGATAACACATGCTGGTCTTTCTTTACTTCCTGTCCTTCACCCGTTCCTCCTAGTTGCTTAACCACGTCAAGTGTGCGAGAGCGACAGAGAGTGCAATGCATTAAGCATTTTAGCTCCTTCAAATTCTCATTGATTACTTTGACGACAACATTTTCTCTGAGGTGTCAGGGTTTGGAGGACACACACAGCATGAAATGTTCTCAGAACAAGTCAGACATGTGCAGTACAGCGGCTCTGAATGTGTGGCTCACTGGGCCCTTTGCTGGTAGAAAACTCTGAGCTCAGACCTGAGGATGTGACGTTCAAACTACAGAAATGACCACTGTACACTTGTCTTTGTGCGTCTGTGTACAGGTGTGAGTTGCTACACTCAAAAAAACCACACAAACATGTAAAAGGTAAAGATGAGAGAAGAGGGATTGAAAGGGATTAGTAGTTGTTGAGGGGGAAACCAATCACAGATAGGGCATGAGAAGCAGGAGAGTCTAGAGTCACACACACCCAGGATGCACAATGTCTTTATCCATTCTTAGCATTGTTGTGCTTGTATAATATTACTGTCTTGATTGTGAGCCGTTTGATTTGTACAGGCTTCTCTTACACTATGGGTCTAGATGAGGATGTGGATCACGTCTCTTCAGTTACTCTTATCTGATGCCATTTGCCTCTAATTTAGTCATCAGCTTTGAGCCTCCTGGATTCTCCCCTGTCACATGCACATCGGTGTCACGTGTGTGTGTTCGTGGTGTGTGTGTGCACGTAGTGTGTGCTATTGCGTTTCTCTTTGAACGGAAGCTGTGCCATCGGTGCGTGACTTGTCAGTGACATCATCAAAGCCAGACCACTAATTGGTTCCCTCTGCTACTGCTGCTCTCCGTGTGAGTGTGTGTTGTTTGTGTGCATGAACTGTTGTGTTTCACAGTTTGTTTGGAGCATTTTCATGGGGCTTGTTTAATTTAAATTTTAAAACGGTGTAAGTGAACTTTGTTCGGAGGCCTGGAGGCAAAGTCTTTCTGTTAGCAGACGTTAATGCTCCACATAATGTCTTCCCTGAACACACACATCCCCACAGTATCGACGCCACCTCCTCCCACAGGGTTTCATATTTCCTGCTCCAGGCTTTAGATCAATGGCCACACCCACTCCCATAATGCACCGTAACACACGCACAGACAGGGTCCTCTGTTTACATGCTCTTTGTGTGTGTCCCTTTGTGTTTGGGTAAACGTCCACACAAGTCCATTTGTGCTTATTATATAAAGGCAGGGAGAGCATGTGTGTATACGTTTGGAGTGTGTACGGAGGAAAAAACAACTAGACTCAACTTTGGGATAGAAAACTGCAGAGCTGGAGATCAGTGTGGTGAGAAATCCAGCATGTGTGTGTTAGTCTTCATTCCTCTATTCTTAGTTTTCCAGCAACTGTCCGCTGGACTGGACTGAAGAATGTAACACTGCTCACCTGCACATAGACATGTGCCTGTTTCCCATAATGCTCAGATGTCCTCACAGGGACAGATTCTTTTCTTCTTTAAATTGGTATCTGTCTCTAGGCGGTTTGTGGCAGGCACATGAGCAGACACGTCATACGATGCTGATGCTATAGGACTTATAGAAAGGACGAATGGCCGCACAGACCTTGTCATCATAGTAGGAATGATACAACCATAGGCGTGTGTTCAGTAATAAGGTTGTTAGGTTAAGAACTGACTCAAACTAAGAGAACCTTTCTTGAGGAAGACCACATATCGACCCATCCTCAATCCATCCTCAAATGAAAATACAGCATAAGGTTGCACTAAGCTGTGCGTAAAGACGACCTACTGTATGAGGTCACTGGACACGTCAGTCATTACAACACTTTGGCCTTGGTATGTTATCAACGTTGTAATCAAATCAACAATCGTCAACTGTGTACTCTCCACTATAACACACAGATAGTTTTAGCTGAGATATTGTGAAAGCAGAGTGGTGATGTCCCAAAGTCTAGGTAAATACTGACAAGAAACGTAGCTGCAACGTCATCAAACCCCACGTCTGAGATATAGTACAGCGACGTACACAAAAGAGATTATGAGAACAGAACCAAATGTGGAAAGTAGACGAAGATATTACCCCCCACCGACACCCATGTACCACCCCTTTCTGGTTGTAACTCTATCTGTAGCCTGTGTGTGAATTTGCATAATATTTCCATGGCTGTGAGAGCCATAGGAACAAACAGTGGTTCCTGGCACTCTGGTGCGCAGAGAAAGGACTTTGCATGGAAATGATGCACATTATGTATCTAGAGGCAGTTACAGACTCAGACGGGGTCAGGAACAATTCAGTCAAGTCACAATGGAAATAAAACTGCCAGTGAACAATTCATGCAATAGAAAACACATGGTCCGACGAAGGTTTTCATTATTTTCAGTCTGAACATAGAAACAACTGACACAACTGAAAAATAAGTTGTGTGAGTGATAAAGCTTTAATCCTGGACGACAGAAGATAAAGGTCCAAGGAAAACACAGTGTGTGAAAGTTTGCACCTTTCTGTCACATCTGGCTGCACACAAGCATCATAAAAGCCTCCGTGACCTGACTGTCGCTGTGTGTCATGGGATGTGGGCGTGTGTGTGTCTCATCTTGTTTTCCAGCCTTTATAATTACAAGGTGGGAAGGAGAAGAAGAAGGGAGAGTGATGATGATGTGGAGAGTACCGTACTATTATCCTTCTGTTGCTTTGGCAGGTGTGTGTGTGTGTGTGTGTGTGTGTGTCACAATAGGCCAGAGTTTGCTGGGTAGTATTCACTGTGCGATTAGAAACAGAGGGCCGGTAACGTGCTTTATCTTCACCTGCTGACAGACACACACACACCCACGCACACACACACAAACCTCTACTTCAGTGTTTTTGTTTTTATCATTTCGACATTGATACTCACACACATATTCATACTGAACTCATCCAAACTGGAAAAGCATAAGTATGAATTAAGTGGAAAATAACCAAAATTTTTTTTTTTCTAGATTTTACAAACCACCTTTGGCTTTGATGTACACATCTGGAATGGTTTCCCAGAGGTGTTGTACTCTGCAGTCTAACTGCTCCTAAACCTTTTGTATTCAACTCTGGGTGTAGCCAGGTCGTCCGGTGCTCTTAAATAATGTCGAGTTGCATTTGGAGTGAAAACGAATGAAGTGTCCACCAAATGCACAAGTTTGGTACGACCACTTCAGCGTCAGTCATTTCACTGAAAGTCTGCTTTTATTCTTATTGTAATGTAACTTATTTTTCCTTCATGGTCGCTTCCTCCTTTTCTTTCATTCCAGCTGCCAGAGATGGCAAGATGAAGCTGTAGTGCTGGAATTGTGTTCGGCAGAGTTTTTTCTTTGTTGTTGGCTGTGAAAGAGCTGCTGTGTGTGTCTGTGTGTGTGTATGTGTGCCAGTGTGCTGTGGAGGAGGCCATGAATCAGGAATGATTAATATGATGTGCATTTGAATGCCATATGGTGCAGGCAGTTATCCTGTTTACAAAATGCTCAATTGTCTTATCGCACATAATGACAGGGTTGAAAGAAAGAAAGAAAGAAAGAAAGAAAGAAAGAAAGAAAGAAAGAAAGAAAGAAAGAAAGAAAGAAAGAAAGAAAGAAAGAGAAAGAAACAAATTAAGAAAGAAAGAGAGAGAGAGAAAGTATGAGTTGTCTGTGACTGGCTGCTGACTCAGACACACACATTCGTTATGTTGTGTGATCATCAAACCTCGAATTGTAAGCTCATCTTTAATCTCAACACACACATCTCACATGGTCTCGCAGATGCTCCGACAGTCACTAGTGTAACATTCTTCTGGTTAATAACATAGTTACAGTGGAACAATTCTTCAGTGCGACAGGAAAAGTCATACAAATCTAAACAGGTATGTTTGGTCTTTAGGTGAGATGATAGGTGTGTGTGTGTGCGTGGGAGAGACAGACTGTCACAGCTAACGCGGCTGAAACACAGGAGTCCATTGTGTTTACACACCTAGTGGGCACTATTTCGTTTGTGTGTGTGTGTGTGTGTGTGTACATCAGAGGGCAGTTGTGCTGACTAGATAGTTGGCACCATGCTGAATGAGAGGCACTGTGCCAATACATCCCTCAACATCTGCGTCACACGCTGTCTGCCAACACACACTCTGCATGTGTGTGTCTGTGTGTTTCTTCACACACCCACATAGTGTAGGAAGCACTTACTGGTGTGTGTGTTCATTTCTTTCCTCAGCGGTGCTGTTGATGTTTCAGATGTGTAATTAAAACACAAGCGTTTTTGGAAACAATTAGAGCTGGCGTTGAAGTCTGTGCTCTTACTTCAGGAGGATTCAAACATGAAAGAATAAACATGATGCAGGTGTGCAGAGAAACATGAACACACCCACTCACACGAGTCTAAATCAGTGTTGACAGGCGTCATAACTCAGTTTATTAACTACAAATACGTAAAAACACACTAAAGGCCATGATGTGTTTTCATACTGTTATAGGAAAGACTACAGTGAAACACGTTTGTGTGTGATAAGTGATACATACAGTTGAACGTACACATCAGGCCTTTTCACTTTGTCATACTGACATCTTCAAATGATAAAAACAGAATAATTAACTTAAATGTAGAATTTATTATAATTCAACAAAGCTTTACACAAATGTGCAAATGTATCACTCACATTTGACATGTTCACACAGACACATTTGATTTCACAAGTGTGTTAAGTCACTCGAGCATATCCACCAGGACACAAACCACAGACGGAACGTGAACGCATCAGACAGGTGAACACAAACCAGTACAACAACACAAACCCTCCCACGTGGTTTCTGAGACTAAACTTGTGCTCGGTGGTAATACACGTACAAGTTTTTACTGCGTTTATGCTGCTTCCTTTCTTACTGCAGTGTGTTACAGTTCTCCTGCTTTCACACGTGTGTGTCTGTGTGTCAGTAAATGGATGTGGGGGTTGACATGGTTGTCTCTCAGAGGAAGTCTGTGGTTAGGCCGTTTCTACATATTTTCCCTTCAAACGCACACGCACACACACACACACACACACACACACACACACACACACACACACACACAGTTTTTTTCTATAGTTGTCAGGACCCTCATAAGTAACATGTAGCATTCGGTAGCTCCTCATCCTCACTTTCACTATCACAACCAACATGCAAATGCAAACCTTTACTCCAATTTTAAACAAGTCTTTACTCTGAAGCAAACCTTTGGATTTAGCAAACACAGTCCTCACAGCGCTTGTATTGAACTACACTGCCAGAGAGACAGACACACAGACTCACACTTCCCCAAAATGAAGCTTTCTTTTAAAAGCAACATACAGCCCCACAGATGTGGAAGCCATCCCCCCGTCTTCTCTCTCTCGCATACACACACACACACACACATAGAAAAACATTCAGTCGAATAAACACAAAAACCCACAGTCTCTTGGGGTGCGGTCTCCCCTGCAGCCCCGGTGCAGTGTGGGTAGCTGTGGTAAAAGAGGTCCCTGTGAAAGGCTGTCCAAAAATAGCCTGAGTAAAAAAATGCAGTAACGTGGCGCTCGCCCACTGTCACAGAAAAGAAATACGTCTGTGTGAGTCTGTATGTGTTCGACTTTGGGGGCGTATTTACTCGACTCTATCTGGATGAAAATATCGCTTTAAAATTTCCCTTATAAAACAGACCTGGCTCACGAGCTGTCTGTTCCTCATGGAAATCAGTGTCGTGGTAAAGCAAAAACAAAGTGAGCAAATTTGATTTGAACTTAGTCACTTCACATTTGCTGTGTCATGTTCAATCAAGCGTTTTACAGTTTATTTTGTCACATGGTGCCGAATGATCTGTGCAGACAGTCGTGTTACAGATCATGTGCCAAACATTTGACTGTGCATTCATTCTGAGAAGAAAAACGCATGCAAAGCCAAAGGTACAGTCCACCTACCTAAGGCCTCAGCTACTGTAAGGTTCAAACAACTGCAACCTTTCAATTTTACTTTCACTTCTAAGCTTTCTGTGGATTCCAGCCACTTTTCAGTCACTTAGGTAAAAGAAGTATGTGTTCACATTTCAAGAAAGGGAGAAAGACCTTGTGACCTAAAGCTACTATAATTCATATTTTTATATTTAGAACTGGGTCCCACTGGTTTTCTGACCTGCCACCTTCTGGTTCTAAATCCCAGAGGTGCCAGTTTATGGTTTGCTGCCTTTACTGGCTATAGAGTTTAGTCCTAATTGGAGCAGATTGGATCTATACTGAGCAGCAAACAGTCTGGCAAATGTCAAATCATCAATGGGATGATTCTGTGGTCCTCTAGACTGGGGTGCCACGTACTTTACGCTACAGGAGAAGCCATCTCAGACTGGCAAACAGGTGAGACGAGGACAGATGTTATCATTAATTTGAATGGTACTCGATCTACCGACACTACATCGGAAATCTGCTGTTGTAGATGTCTGTTTGTTGCCCGTTTGATGTCATGAAAACACAAACACACTCACTCACATATTTGCTGGTCGCATTGCTGGACTAGAGCCATACTCGTGAAATATAATCAGGCGCTAAGAAAGAGACGGAGCCTGACACTCCTCTGTCTGTGTAACAGGGTGACAGGGCTGAGGCAGTTCTGCTTCCTTATTGTCATTCTACATTCTCCCGTTGTCCTTCTGTCTGGATTGCAGACAAAACAGCTGCTTAACAAGGTCAAGCGAAGCAGTTTTATTTGTGAACGGCTAATGTTGCTTCACAGTTTTTCATTCATTATTATCATTATACTGAAGACACGTGGGAAACATCACATCAACTTCCAGTAAATAAAAAAGCAGGAGGTGAGAACTGTGCAAGCTGAAATCATTATCACAGGATTCTTTTTCAGCTGCCGGGTTAATAGGCCATTTAAAAAGAGACAGACCCTGGGCAATGGTCATCAAAATAACACACAACAATGACACAAATCTTTAGGCATATGACATTTAGTTTGAGACACTCTGTTCAGTCACGCAATTCTCCACTAAAGCAGGACCGACAGCCTGCAGCAACAAACAAGCACACACATAAATAGACTCGGTTGATTGTGGGCATGTACGTGTGTGTGTGTGCGTGTGTGTGATTTATTAGTCCAACACGTTGTACTGGAGAGGTTTTGACGTACTTAGTGGTTTTTCCTCCTTCACAGCCGGCAGAGTGGGAGCAGGGAAACACAGAGCTTTTTATTTTCTGGAGAAACAAACAGCTGATGGTGTTTGATTCAAGAATTGTAATTTTGTACAAGCCTTAAAGTTGTGTGAAGTTTCTGCCCTGGGCTAATGCAACACAGGCCAGTAAGTCATGAGAAATGACAACAGATACTTTATGTCGTGTTGAATGGTTTGAAATGTCACTTTTCCTGCTTATGTTAATTTTATGTTCTCTACAGGTCTATTTAAAGGCACCTATGATCTTGAATGGGGTGTGTGTGATCTGGAGAGGCTGGATTGACCTACAGAGGCTGGACGGAATGGGATACTTAGAGTATGATGATGAGAGGGCACAGGTAACACAACACGTGTGCACAACACAACAGGAAGCTATATTTTATTTCCTGGAGAAGCCAATCCTGCGAAACACTGGTCAGCCACCAGGTGTCACATCCTTGTTTTGCCATAGTCTGGGCATTTCATTATTATAGAAGAGACTCGAGCTAAAACAACATCCCACTGTCTATGTGCATGCAGCATGAAGACGCTTTGGCCCAGGCAGCGTTCGAAGAGGCTCGACGCAGAACGAGAGACTTTGAAGACAGAGACCGATCACACAGAGAGGATCTAGAGGTGAGAGGGCCTCGTCAAGACATTCTTTAGCACTGATGGAGTCTGCCATCGCACATTTACCATAACAGGACTCATGTTAGATTTAGATTAGCTCCTCAAATTATAGTCCATGACTGGTGTCAAACTACCTGACCACAGGTAGTTTGACACCAGTCACCTACTAATGGCTTAAATTCAATCAACAAATGAAACTACCTTTTTTGATTGCACCTGTAGCCCCTACTCACTCTGTAAAGTAACCACTGCAAATAACAAATGAAACATGACTTATAGCTACAGAAAGACATCACTTAAATGTGAGAATGGGTTAATGTCAATGTTTTCAACCTAGACAGTCACAAATGAGTCTGAGCTTTGGCAGATGGCAGTGAACTGAAGCTAAATTAGAAGTTTATGTGCTGGCTTTGCAGGGCTTTACCTACCCAACTGAAAATTTGAAAATAACATTTTGTGGTTTACAAGTTCATGAAGACAAGCAAAGTTACACTAACACAGCTTGTTCATTTTTTATTTGAAATATTTAAATGCCGATTTCCAATCATAGTCAAAATAATTAGGGACGTCTAAATGGTTTATGAAAGCCAGAGCTTCAAATTTCCAGTTGGATTTTCTTTGCTTAGTGCTTGAGGGGTGGGTTAAGGTTGTGTGATGTGTGGTTGCGTGCTTCAATTATTTTTTTATTTAAATAGAATTTCTGCAGTTTGAGTGTTAGGTTTAGTGCATGAACAGTTTGACGATAAATCTAATCTGATAAGTCATTTGATAATATTGAAATATTGAATGAGTGAGTAAGTTTTGTCAGGTGTCCCGAAAGCCTCAGAAGGGAAAGTAGTTTACTCATGTTCTATGATAGACGTCAACAGTAAATTCCAGAAATGTGAATAAAAGCTGATAAAAGCTGTTCTTGTTGTCAGGTTTGCAGTGTCTAACTAATGTAAAATCAGGTTCACAGATTTGTGTAGGTTTGAATTACATACCTGTCCCAAATGCAAAACCTTGACTTGAGACAAACTCACTTTCCCAACAAGGCTTTTGGGAGATCAGCGGCATCCTTCCTAAGTTCACACGCCAAATTGTTTATTTTTTAGGACCCTGTGGTTTCTAAAATCTGGGACTGATGACACACAGACAGACAGCCAGCAGAAAAGAACAGGGTCTGTGTCCTTCGTTTCTCACCATCTATCACACTGTCATGCACTAAACCACCCTGTGTGCGTGGGGTTGTGCGTGTGCATGTGTTTGTGCCCACCTGTTTCGTTTATGTGCGTTCTTGTCTGTGTTCTCTCCTCTCCGTATTTGTTTGTGAGCACAGGCCGCAGTTAATGTTTGTGATCCCAAGCGCATGTGTGTGTGTATAAATCACGTGCATTTATGAAATATGCAAGCAGTTCTAATGAATTGTATGCCTGTAATACCTGCTCCTGCTTTTTGCCAGGTAAGTGGTGTCACAGACAAAAAACATTCACTAGCTAGTTTCTCACACACACACACACGTACTGTACCAAGACATACCACAGTAGTAGTATGGTCCTATAGAAATTAGAGAGTGAATGAAAAGCAGGCATATTTTCAAGGTCATCTTTCATCTGACTCATCTCGTGTTTCTTCCCTGAGGCTCTTAGAGAAAGAAATATCTTTTTCCTGCTGCTGAATCAATATACCCTGAATCAAGTACCCTGACTGTCCCATAAAGCTGCCCAGTGTGTAAAAAGGCATTTGATTTAGTACAAGAAAATTATTTTCATTCACATTTGGCACCTAAAAAGTTAGTAAAGCGTGTCGCAACTATTATAGTAGTATAGTATAGTTCTTTCTTTACTGCTGTACAGCTTTTTGTATTGCCTCAAAGCTTAGCACTGTAATCAGAATCACACATAGTATCTTCTTAAAACCATGGATAATTGAACCATGAATTTCTGTGTCTGAATTGTCCTATATTCTAAACCTGTCATTACTGATTTGACAAGTTTTAAAAATATGCCTGCACATGATGCTGAATCTCACCTTGCATAACATGAGGCCTCACTTGAGTCCACAGGATTTATAATAAGTACATTAGCATAATGTCTCCACCTAAACGTGTGGTTTTCTGCTGAGCTGCTTTGAATGCTTGAGATAGTTTTATTGATCTACAGCGGTTTACTAAGATAAGTAGGTAAAAACATGTTTTATGTAGGAGAATGTAGACTTGCTTCTGTTGTATTAGCAGTGATTAGCTGCAAGTTGCAAAACATGGTTCATAACAGGACGTCCATCAGAAGTACACGTTTAGAGTTGGGATTGATGGAACCAGTCGCAGCGGGATCCCGTAAATCTGCTCTGAGTTGTTTGGGTGTGACTGACGAGCCTTGCTGAATAGCTGCACGGACTCAGCCTCTGCATTTCTGTGGTGTGAACCCCACCTCTCTTCTCTCTGGCTTTCACTCTCACGCTAGTTAACTGCTGATCTAGTTCTGTCCATGCCTAAACACATTTAACTGCAACCTAAATTGACAGTTGGCAATCAGACAAATGAGATAAAGTGTTAAACAGTTGACGGTGATGAGTGTGGCAATATGATCAATGCAGATTACATTTTTTAAATGCTGTTTGAGAAAACCATGTTTCTCTATAACTTCTGTTTCTCTTGCTTTTACTGAGATGATACACTTTGTTTATTGAACTCTGTAAAGCTTAGCAAGAAAACCCTGGTATCTGCTTTCGTTGGATGCTCAGTGAATATAAAGCTGCTTCTCCCTCTGCTGCTGAAGCCTTGTCATTTTGGCAGACACAACATTTTTCATCCTGAAGCAGTGATAGTCCAGTCATTCAAGGTCATAAGGTACCTGTCAGAATGATGGATGTGGCAGGAATAGATCAAAAAGAAATGTGTCTTTTAACTGCACCACACACTTACACACACACACACAACACACAACACACACCCTTCTCCAAGTGCTCAGCAGAAAGCGGTTTGGTGGTGAATGATGAGCTGGCACTGAAAGCATTAATATATCATTAGTATTGATCGTCATCAGATCCCCCTGTTTTACCTTCCATATGCACCCCCCCCCCACATACACACACAGTCACAAACACATTCATGCTGTAGGTGCGTGCGTGCTAAACAGCAAATACAGCACAATCTGCTTTATTTTTGTCACCCAACACACTCTCTCACTGCTATAGTACTGAGTAGTGGTTAGTGGCTGAGCGAGACGTCCATCTGTGTGTAGATCCATAGAGAAAGCTCTGCTGGTGTCAAGATCCCTCCCTGCTTCTCAAACGAACGCTAAACAACTAACAACTAACAACTGTGTGTATATAGCAGAGAAATCTAAACATCAGTATTTGCTGTGTCCACCCTTTGCCTTCAAACAGCAGCAGTTCTTCCAGGTTCACTTGCTCACAGTGTTTGAAGGAACTGGGTTGGTCCCTTTCATCTAGAGAACTAACCACAGATCTTCTGTGGATGTAGGGTTTCTACATCCTTCTGTCTCTTCATCATCCCAGACACACATGATGCTGAGATCAGGGCTCTGTGGGGCCAAGCATCACTTCCAGTACTGACAGTACTGACGTAGTAACCAAAGATTAATTTGATTTAGATTTTTCTTTTGTAAATTGACAAAAATAAACAATCATTATTTACATTATTTATATTTCTAAAGAAATTTATATTTCTAAAAGCATTATTTCACACCTGCCTAAAACGTTTGCACAGTACTGTATGTATATATATATATATATATATATATATATATATATATATATATATATTATTAATAATAATTGTTATTAGGGTGTTTGAGGTAGTATGAAAGATCATGTAAACATTCATCACTGCACAGGTGGACACATCTGACCTGACAACACAGGAGCACACAAGGCTCAACAATCAACTTTCGCTCAGAATCGAGTAGTTCTAAGTGAACCACACATGAATATTTAATGGGAGCAGGTTTGATAAAAAAAAAAATAGAGAGCTTCCCTGAGGAGAAAGGACCTGGAGTCCGTCTGGCTGTGAGAGGTCAAAATGGTAGCATGACATACTGTATGTGTTGCTGTGTGTGACTCTGTAGGTTTCTATTATGGTGAGTCACCGAGATGACACAAACTACATTCCAGTTGACCTAAGCAACCCCTCTACTATCTCTGTCTGCATTTCTGTCTGCTCTCCTCCCTGCCTCACCTCTCCCAACACATTCTCACGTCCCTCTCCTGTCTCCCCCATTTCTCCCTCTCTCCCAACGCTGCTAAATTCCCTCAGCTATCACTTAGCCAGAGTGTAAACATATAACCACAAATATTTTTTACAGCAGCAGTAAGTCATTCCACAGGCACACATACACTACACCCAGTCATGAAATATATTTAAACGTCTTCTCACACTGACCTAATGATGCCCTTGGAGCGTGTGTGTGTTTATCTGTGTCAGACTGCCTGTATGTCTGCAAGTTAGTATCTGTCTGTCTTGTCCTGCCTAAAATATCAACATCAGTAAAGTGTATAAACAGCAGCTCTGAGCCTTGAAGTGAGAAAGTTCTCTGGCTTCCTCTACTGACGGTCTGAGGAACTGCAGGTTATTGGTTTCGTTAGTGCTACGTCAGCTTGTGCTAGTTCCAACACAAGAACCAAAATGCAAATCACCCTCTAACTCTCATTGGAAGAGTGAAATAACAGTGGGTTACACTAGTTACACATTAATGTAATGTTTGGGCTACAATACTTAAAACACATGTTGGGACCAAAACATTAGAACCATCTATATTATTTCTACGTTCTTAGTAATTGACTTTTGTTCCTATGGCACCAATTAACTGACCAATTGACGCCACAACTAAAGTTATCTCAAGGCACTATACAAAGCTTTAGACCTTACACAACTAAAACCAACAAATGCCACTGCGTGGTCTTGAGCTTTTACTTAATAATGTGCTTTATAATATTAATACACTGCTAAACTTTATTATCACTGTTCACCTTAGACTGTAGACTCCAAACAGGTCAGGGGTGCGCCTGGTCTTTTTTTCACCAAAAACAACATAGTCTATGCAAATATGTATGATTATGGGCTTTTGTGTGATCTAGCGTTCAGTCCAATTAGTAAACCAATAAGCTTGATTTTTACTGATGTTGAGAATTCTGAAGTGTATCATGAGAAGATGTTTTTAACTTGATGTTTAACTTGAAACTTTGTACTTAATGTATTTCTGTTTTCTCCCTCACCTCTTTTCTGCTGTCCTTCACATCTTCTTATGTCAATGTCTCTTACTATCACCCTCTCTCCCATCTTTCATCCTTCCATCCCTCTCTCTCCCCAGTCCAGACGACAGCAGGACCCCAGCCCTGGCTCAAACATGGCCAACGCTGACGTGGAACACAAGATGCGCTGAGGACAATAGGAAGGATAAAGAGGAAAAAAGCAGGACTGGCAAACTGTTCACTTTCTATACAATCCACTGAAAGATTTTTAAAAGAATTTACAGTTGTAGACCAATTGTTCACCACTGTTTCCTAATAGGTTTAATATGAGAAATTTCACATCACGTTTTGAATCTTTGAATGTAGAATCCTCCATGAATTGATCTATTTGAAATTGGAGAAAAGCCCCAGAGTAGACGTATTACAGTGTTTGAGGATACAACTAAATATTTAAATACAGAGGAAGGAACATGAGTTGATCAAGCATTACAATGCAAATGTGACACATTTACAGTAAAAGTTCCTAATTCAGTTTATAAAGAAATGATCGAGTCTGATATTTTTGTCCAGTTTAAAAAGGGGTCGTTATTTTTATTAATTACTATTAAATATGTTTTCTCTAAATACAAGGTGTCAAAAATGGAGGACGAAGCGTTGGTGTGCAGGTGTTAAAAACATGTAGAGGAGGTAGAATGAAAGAACCTGGAAGACTAAAAGGAAAGAGAGATGTGTTTGGTCAGGATTACTGATAGAGCGTGCATTAAGAGCAAGGTGTTGACAACTTGTCAAGAAGCTGCAAACAAAAAAAGATTCTGCATTGCTCAGTGTTGTGCAGCGTTTGTGAACATGGCTGCATTAACCCCACTTTAACTAGCTCACTTCCTGAAACCTGCTGTTTTCTGATACTAAAGTTCGCTTTGCTGGATGGGGAGGGAGGGAGGGAGGGAGTAAGGGGGAGGGGGAACTGAGAGACATTAACATAATTGGGAAGGTAGGATGAGAAGATCCAGAGAACATTCTGCTAGTCGTAGGATTAAGAACTGTTGTTGCTGTACAATAATATTCACAACCTCTTTAAAACATCGCTATGGTGACGATCCAATCACAGGTTATGTAGCAACAACTTCAAGGAAGGACGGTTAATAAAAATGTCTGCTATCTGTGGCTCCGGAATCAATCTGGGAAATGTTTTTGTAGTGAGGGGGGTTTGTGTGTGGGGGGGGGTCATTTAAAACGTCCTTTGTCTTACGAGGGGTTTTGCACTATGTGATACAATCTGTTGTGGTCTCCACATGGATTTCCTATAAATGCATGAAACCAAACACAGGCCTACTTTCAGCATGTTCCCTATGCAGCTTATTCAAAGCAGAGCTTGTTATTGCAAGGAATATCTGGGTGAATCAAGACAATGTGAGGTGGCTCCAAAACAACACGCTTCACAAACCAGGTTCAAGCCATGTGTGATCGGCTCATGTCTCACACTGCTTTGTTGTGACTTTAACATGGCTACAATGCCTCTTCATGTCAGCCCTTGTCTTTTACAATGAGCACATCCCTGAACCAAAATAGCACCGATTAGGGGTCAGTACAAACCTCATATCTCCAACGTTGGTCCAAGATTTCAGTAAAACTAAAGATTTTTTTTTTCTTAAAATACTACTATATAAGCTAATTGTTAATTGATTGATCAGTCATCCAGATATTCCTCCTAATCAAACAACTGTAAGAGCCAAAATGCAATCTAAATTCTATTCCTTGTCCTGTTACAGCACTAGTGTGATAAATGATACATGTTGTAATCTTATCATTTTGTTTTGTGAAAGTCATGATGTTTACTTTTTATATTACTTCTCATCTCTATATATGTATTCATTTTTGTTCATCTTTCAGCTTTGTTATTAACTAGTAGTAGGAACCATAGTCAGTTTTATGTAATGTTGAAATTTGGGAGCCTTGAGGACCTTTGTCGCTTTTGTTTTTGTTTTTCTTTTATTATTCTTATTTTATTAAGGAAATCCACTTCCTGGGTTAAATACATTGGACGTGGATTGACTCATGACCTGTTGCTAGGTGACATAAGTGTTTTTATATTGTGCATTCAAAGCTCATTTCATTTCCCAGTGTGTTTTAGCTGAACCCAACGGTTTTATTATAATTATTAAATCTATTGTTCATGCTTTTCTTTCCTTTCAGCCTGACTTAAGAAGTTCATCAAGTTTTACATGGACTAAGAAAACTGATGATTTGATGACACACAACACAAGATGTTTTGATGTAAAAAATATTAAATAGTAGCTCAAATTAAAATTAAAGGGTGTCAATGTAATTAAAAACCTTAAGTGCATGATAAAGTGGATGGGAAGAGCACAACCTAATATCTAAGGAAGAGGTTAAATTATTTTTAAAGACCTCAAGGTGCAGCAAAAGAAATTCTGAACTTGCCAATATAGCAACATTTGTTACGTTTCACTGCTTCACTCCTTAAAAGGAAAGATCATCAATCTCAGACAGGAAAATAATGTAGAATTTTGTTTGTTTATGCTGCACATTTAAGGTCTGAGAATTCACCCTCCAATTAGCAGCTTTGCTTGATTATTTCCCACAGAGATTTGCAAGACTGGGGAGAAACGTCCCAATGTTTCTCAGAAAGTACTGATCCTGCTAAATGAGCTGGCCTTGTGACTCACTGCTTAATTAGTTCAAGAATGTGGAAAACATCCGTTGCTACTCAAAGTGCACCTTCAGCATGATACAGGGGGTAATTTCAGAGAGGGAATTTTAGTTTCAGCTTCAGAGTCTGATACTATCACCCTGAAGAGTGCAGCACATGAGATGCAGTAGTGAAGAGGTTGAAGGGGGATGTGGATGTGCGATAGTGCGAAGCATGAGAGTATGTGGGAGGATAAAAGGGGTTGAGGCCCAAAATGAGGCTCAAGTCATGTTGGTTAAATCAATATTCACACAAATGGTCTTCCCTGACTGAGGCAGGTTAGACGCAGGTTTACCAGTATTAAGATGAGCTGACAGAGAACCAGATACTAGTCCATACTGTGCACCATTGTGAAGGTAAAGAGATTGGGATGTGTTTCTGTGAGTCACCTGTTTATGTCCCGTTTCAGGACTGAATCGATGAAGCAACAACAGTGTGTCCACCCAGTGAGTCATGCCAATATTTAGATGTTTGCCCACATGTAGTTGATACCTCAGAGTCAACTTACTAATGCAGGCATTAGGGCAGAACATATACGAAAAACATTTAACCTTAACTGTTTATCTAATTTGTTGGAGTTATTTATACTGTGGTCATTTATGTTGCGATTCAAAGAAGACTTATGTTATATTTAGTGGTCTGTACACAGTCTTTACGTTTCTTTCTGTGTGTGAATGGGGGG
This sequence comes from Macropodus opercularis, assembly GCA_030770545.1. Taxonomy (NCBI): domain Eukaryota; kingdom Metazoa; phylum Chordata; class Actinopteri; order Anabantiformes; family Osphronemidae; genus Macropodus; species Macropodus opercularis. The sequence continues at coordinate 2,190,709 of CM061094.1, read as the reverse complement.
GGGTCTTCCCCTCTGTTTTAGGGTCTTCCTCTTCAGAGGAATCTGAAATATGAGACATTCAGTTAAATAATGTTGGATGTTTTCCTAATAAATATGAACAGATTCTTCTATTTGTTTCTATTCTTTACAGTGGAACAGGTCACACAGGACCTCTGACCACAAAGGAAATTTCATTTTGCCTGATTAGAGCTTTCATGAGAATGTGTGTGCTGACTATGACTGACTTTCATCATAGCATTCATCTCACTGTCCAACATGTTGTGTATTGTCTGTTAGTCGACACAGAAATCACAGAAGCACGTTTCGTTTATGTATTTAGTTACAGTACTGCAGATTTGATTACTTAAACCCTCCAAGCCCACCTAAAATAAATTCACTCATTAGAACTCACACCCACATGTCACTACTTATAACAACATTGTACTGTCTTTATTGGTTATGTTGTAAAGACTGACCAGGATGAACTGTACTGTACTGTCTTAATAGTGCTAAAGGCACCAAAACAAAACAAAAAAGAGGCTCTTATCAAAACACAGGCCAAAAGGGCAACATGAGCACTGGGGCCAATCTGCGCATGCTTCTGACAGTCAGCTTGAGAAGCAACTGAAAGAAAATGTGCCTGGAGTGGTCACAAATATAACTGCAGTCGACACAAAAGCTAAACATCAGACATGTCTCTTTCTAAATGACAGAACATTTATTTATAGAACCAGATGTCGTCACTATTTCAAAACAACATTAAATGACTTTATGAAGAGTAGAGTGCACCCTTGTGGTCATAAATGTATTGTTTTATATAATTATTATATAAATAACCTATGTTTAAGTATGTGTATTTACAGTATTATGTACTGGGCTTGAAGAATACTTGAAAGAAACGTTTTCTATAGAAACAAAAAATGATCGCTACCACGTGTCTCTGTTCTTCATTGTGATGACATTCAGTACATGAATGCATCAGTACAGTGTTTCCAGTCTTTTTGCATACTAATTGAGCATTAAGATTTATAAAGAACTTAACCCTCTATGTTCCATCAGTTTTCGTACTGTCACTGCTTTAGTTATGAATCCATTACCATATTTCTTCTGTGTGTACTTGTATGTGTGTCTTTTTCTCTTGGCTAGGTTACAACAGTATCTGTTAAACAAGCTTTTGCGTACATAGCTTTGAATCTCTTAGACGTGGAAGCTTCCTCAAAATGACCTAAATTACAGTCATTGCTTTTTTGGGCAGGATCTCTGTACACTATCAACAGTCTGTATATTATTATTATTATTAATAATAATAATAATAATAATAATAATAATAATAATAATAATAATAATAATAATAATAATAATAATAATAATAATAATAATAATAATAATAATAATAATAATAATAATAATAATATAAAATCAATAAAATAAAATCAAATATAAATTCATTTGAGGATGCCTGCACAACAACTGCAAGATGGTAAAGCTTAGATTTTTTTCCAGCTGCAGCGGCTTTTCCGTCGACCGATCCAGCCGATCGTGACTACGTCATTACGTCACCGAGCCGCGGCGTCAAACACAGGAAGTTGAATTATCAGCTGATCCTGCTGGCTGTTGTTGATGCCTGAAGTTGCTGTTGTTTGGACACTGTGTTGCTCTTATCTGCTTCTGACATTGAATGCGCATTAAAAGCGACGAAGCGACACAGTGGGCACTGAGCGACTAACGAGCTTACGAGTGACAAGGGGAGCGTTGCACAGCGAGGACTCTGAATTCGCAGCAGCCTCAGAAGAGCTAGCTCTAAAGCTTGAACCCTCGGTGGAAGAAGGGAAGAAAAACAACAGAGGCAGCCGACGGCTCGGCGTGCTTTCTTTGTTTGTGTCCTCGGAGTCTGAAGCGCGATTTAAATTCGCTCTGTCTCGATTTTGTTCTGCACATACGTTATTTATATTTACTTTATTAGCATTACGCAGAGGGCAGCTAACGCGTCCGCTAACATTAGCCCATAGCGCAATGAAACAGTGTTGTTGTCAAGCTTTGCCGCTTTCGTAACCGCCCGACAGTGACAGATAACGGCAGCTAACAGTGAGAGCAGTCGGCTTTGGTGTTTTTCCTGCTGCTTGACATAGGGTCAGCTGCTCTCTCTCTTCTGGAGACACAGGGCACAGCACTGTAGCCGGTCAAGTTGATGTTTCGTCGTTAGATTGAAGCCTGTTGGAGACGTTTGGCTGTTCAACGGGTTTGACCCATGATTGTCTGTTATAGACTTTAAACTAACTTAATTCAGGTTGTTTTATATCTGCATCGATTACCACAGAAACGAGTAATAGGTGAACTGAACCCTGGCCTTGAACGTTTTAAATTTGCCCAGGTTGCGTAAGTTGTTTGTATGCAAGCCGTCAGCCTTTGCATGGCAGCTTGTTAAAGTGTTATTTAAAACAGTTTCTTAGTTAGTAAAGTGCTCGGCCTGACGTCGCGTACAGGATATCATTTTACATATTTAACACGTCGTCTTTGGTACAGTTTTAATGTCGAAAACACATGACATGTGATACATTTGTTGATTTTTATCGTACTTGGATGACTTTGGTAGCCTTAGAAAATAAAATTAATAGAGTTATGAATTAAAGTAGCCACCTGAGTCCACTGTGAAAAACAGTCCTGTGATCAGGGAGACAGGTGGAGAGAAAGGGTCCCTTTGAGGGTCCCAGTGCGTCTTGAGGTGAGCTGCTCCCTACTACTTGCCAATGCTGGATCTGGAGGTGGTGCCTGAGAGATCATTAGGAAATGAGCAATGGGAATTCGCCTTAGGTGAGTTTTGAAATTATAAAGACATACCTCACACATATTGAATAATAGAATGAGGTTTAGTGTTAAGTTTTACTATTGGTCCCTAAAGAAAAACAAAAAGAAAACTGTGCCTTTCTGTAACTTTGTTTTGCATGTTTTTGTCTTCAGGGATGCCATTGGCCCAGGCCATCTCTATTTTACAGAAACACTGCCGCATTATCAAAAACGTCCAGGTGCTATACAGTGAACAGGTAAGATGGTCAGACGTCTTTATCAGTCTTCATACTTTCACTGGAAAAATGTTAATCAGTTTGTACTATATATATATATATTACATATACATACATACATACAGTACAGTGCAAAAGTGTTAGGCCGGGAAAATTAAAATTGCTGTAAACAAAGAATGATTTCAGAAATATAAATAACGATTGTTTATTTTTGTCAGTTTACAAAATGCAAAGTTAGTGAACAAAGGAAAAATCTAAAACAAATGAATCTTTGGTTACTACGTCAGTACTGTCAGTACTGGAAGTGATGCTTGGCCCCACAGAGCCCTGGTCTCAGCATCATGTGTGTCTGGGATGATGAAGAGACAGAAGGATGTAGAAACCCTACATCCACAGAAGATCTGTGGTTGGTTCTCTAGATGTTGAACAACCTACAGCCCAGTTCCTTCAAACACTGTGAGCAAGTCAACCTGGAAGAACTGCTGCTGTTAGAAGGCAAAGGGTGGTCACAGCAAATATTGATGGGATTTAGATTCTCTGTTGTTCATTCACTGCATTTTGTTCATTTATGAAAATAAATATTTAACACTTCCATTATATCATTAATTTGTGTTCATTTCCTAGTTTACAGCATTTTTTCACACCTGCCTAAAACTTTTGCACAGTATTGTGTGTGTGTGTGTGTATATATATATATATACACACACACACACACACACACAAGTAAGAATGAGGGGAAGGAGGAACACGTTCTGAAAATTGTTCATAAGAAAAATAATACATTCACAACTGACATTTTCAGAACCGAACGGAAAGAATAAAGACACCCTGAGAGACAAAACAGGAAAAAAAGACTTAAAAGTAACATCTTGAATACTGATGGTATTTTCACAATATTTAGGTAATACTGAATGTAGCTCATCATGTATCTGTCTGTATTAATAGTGTGTGTCATTGTGTCATTTGATACAATTGATGAACAAACTTCATTGCTATTGCACTGTTTCTCCACTGGGGAGCACTAAAAAGGGTTCAATTTCAAGATGGTCACAATTCTTTTCAAATAATGTTTTTAAATATGTATTACTGATTTAAATATGCTGCATGTGTATGTAAATGAGATATACTGTAGACCTTAATTTGATTTTCAGATTTTTTTAAATCTGTATTTCCACAGGTTCATTAGCTGTAAACTAAATCCTTCAGGAAGATTGTTTTTGAAACACTGTAGGTCAGATATGAGATTGATCTGAGGTGGTTTTAAAGGCCCCATATCATAAAGGTCATCTTCAAAATGAGCTGATTGTCTGATTGTCTTTGTACACAGTCACGTTGCCCCGTGTCTCTGTTAATACATTTGTTTATCTTTCCACTTCAGACGCCACTCAGCCATGACCTCATACTGAACCTGACTCAGGATGGAATTAAACTGCTGTTTGATGCCACAAATCAGAGACTCAAGGTGAAAATTGTTGATTTTAGTTAACTTGTGGGTGGTTTGCCAGAAACACTGTCCACCATAGGTAAAAGCAGAACCATGGTTGTGTGAGCAGAAGGCACAGAGATTAGCATCAGGAGATTTGTGACATATTCTTAAAGTGGCGTCCTCTGTGTATCCACCAGAGAGAGAGTCTGCCAAAATATTAAAGCTGAAAACTTCCAAAGGCAAAATAACAATTGAACATAAATCTGCACATTACATATTAATGAGAGGGGGTATCATTAGCAGTAGCTGAGCTTACTAATACTAACTAATAATTTGTGGTGTAACTTACTTTTCATCTTTCTGTGTGACAGGTGATTGAAGTGTATGACCTAAGCAAAGTCAAATTGAAATACTGGTGAGTAGAAATATATTGGCAGGAATGGGAGTTTGGATGGACTAGTTAGACCCTGTCAGGGCCCTGTCCTCCAGCTACCCCAGCGTATTAAATTATTGTCAGTTGATTTTGAGGAGTCCCTCACTGCATAAAACAGGAGGCTCACAGTCTACATGTTTTTCTTAAACTGTGTGCTTATGCAATCGGTTCTCAATTAGGCAGTGCTGCCTGTGAGATTAAGCATTGACTGTGTGTGTGTGTGTGTGTGTGTGTGTGTGTGTGCTGTATTTCAGTGGAGTTCATTTCAACTCTCAAGCCATCATCCCAACCATAGAGCAAATAGACCAGTCTTTTGGAGCTACGCACCCTGGAGGTACTTTCCAAACCACACCCACTAATAGTTTGACCTCACAAATATCTCATGAACACCTCATAAATAAACCAACAACAATGCAGAAACACATGTACATGTTACTTAAATATTTGGTGTTTTTGCAAGTGTGAGCTCACAGTCTAATGTATTTCTTTTCCTTTCTAATGTCTCTTCCTTTGGTTTGTCTTTTACCCCTCCAGTTTACAATGCTGCAGAGCAGTTGTTCCATCTTAACTTTCGAGGACTGTCTTTCTCTTTCCAACTGGACTCGTGGAACGAAGCTCCAAAATATGAGGTCAGAATGGTTTCATTGATTTGCTATAAGGGCACTCAAAGAAGAGCTGAGTAGTTATTTCTTCACGCCACAGGGGAATGTGTGATTTAAGAGCTGTCATATTAACAGTCTAAGGTCAAGCACTTAGCCCCTGGACATATCCTTTTGAGTCAGTGGTGCTTTGTAAATAATGTAGAGCTGAGTAAAGATGCCTAAAGCATCAAAAGGAGTTTCTCTTGCAGCTTGTTTAATCTGCTTCTTAAATGAGTTTTTGATTTGATGCTATAATATGTAGAGATGTGATCATTGCCCAAGATCACACCAGGATCAAAACATTTCAAGCAACTTTGACATGATTAAAATGCAACAAAATATGAATAACAGTTCAATTCTGTTGAGGAGTTCAAAGGCTTGTTGCCGCATTATGTAAGTAGTAAAACTCCGACTGCGGGAGGGTGATCAGGTTAGCTCAGGCAACAGTTCACGATTATTTCCTCCAAGACAACACAGACACCCAGCAGCTAATAAATCACATTTTCAATACAGAACAGCCCAGTCAGAAAATCTGCTAACGTTTATGTTTACACATACTGTGTCGTTGTGGATGTTCAGCTGCTCTGCTCTGCTTCTCTCTGGTACATTTATTGCTATTTCTCATAGGTTTTTTTGGTTGTTTCCATATCCTGCTGTTACATGTTTTGGTCTTATCCTAGTTTCCGGTTTGGCTTTAATGCTTCGTTACACACATCATAAAGGTTATCATTTTCAGTTTTTGTTTTCTATAGTGAGCCTTGATATTGCATCATACATCATATAGACATTGGTATAAATAAACATAAATAAACAGACTAAGCAATGTTTGACAGTGTATACTGTCCATATTGTATTATATTATTATATTTCAACTAATTTCTCAGCTGTGGCACATTTTCTGTAAAAACGTTACCTGCTTAGAGTTTTGCGACAAGGGACAAGTATTCCTTCGCACTCATTCACGTTCTACTTTATGCACAAACAATCTTCACATATATATCAGCCTGTGAAAAGTTTACAGCACAAAAAGAAGTAATCACTGCTGATTGGATTTTGAACCTCAGACAGATTGAAGGTTCCTTTATGACACAGATCCAGGTGGGATTAAAATTTAGTGTCATCAACAAAAGGAAATATTCTGAAACATGGAAATTTAGGTCAGTTACTGGGTTATAGGAAGAATATTTATTTTTGACTTGTGCAAATATCTCTTTGTGTTTGCATGCCAGCACACAGTGTAAATGAGTCCTGTACTAGTCCCAGTTGTTTTGCCTTGGCAGCCTAACTTTGCCCTGGGTTTGGCCTCCCTGCAGATACCACATGGGGCCATGGTCAAGAGGATGCACATCTACACTGGCAACAACCTCCAAGAAACAAAGTAACATTCATATTACACTTATTATTCGAGCCATAGAAAACAATCTGAAATTTGAGTTATTTTTACATAGTTAATCTGCTAATACACTGATACATATTTAAATTCAGCTTCCTATTGGTCAAGAAGTACAATCATCTCTCAAAAAAGGCAGTTGTTAAGATTTTATTTTAAATATCAATATGACATTGCAGAGTTTAAAGAAATCACTAACACAAAGCCTCATTAATGAGAAGGAACACAATTAAAGCACATACACACACTCCCCTCTCTGTCCTTAGAGCTCCAGCTATGCCATTAGCTTGTTTCCTTGGCAACATCTATGCAGAGTGCGTGGATGTCCTGAGAGATCAGGCCGGACCACTGGGGCTGAAACTCCGGCTTCTCACTGCAGGTATTATGCAGTTAGTGCAGGTCATTCTTTTGTGTGTCCTGTTTCGACTGTTGTTTATACTGTATGTCTGAAGGCTGATTGAGTTTTTTCTCTTGCATTATGTCTGGTAATGCAGGTTGTGGTCCTGGTGTGATGGCTGATGCTAAAGTGAAGTCTCTAGAAAGGAGCATCTTTTTTGGAGATTCCTGTCAGGATGTCCTGGGTGCTCTGGGTTCGCCACATAAAGTCTTCTACAAGTCTGAGGACAAGGTACAATGTTTACTGGTTTTCGCTGCTTCAAGCTGCCACACTCACAGTTCAGTTTATCACTGGCATCATGAAAGCACATTGAATCAACTAATTGTATTATTTATAATGTTAGGTAAAGCTAAGTGTTAATTCTTTCTCAGCAACATGTTATGTCATGTATTCTTCTTCATTTCAGATGAAGATCCACTCTCCATCACCTCATAAGCAGGTTCCTTCAAAATGTAACGATTACTTTTTCAACTACTTCACTCTCGGAGTGGTACGTTAGTGTCTCTTATCTGTGTGTACACGTGTATATTTCTGTGATTGTAGTAATTGTATTTGCACAGTTCCTTTTGACCCTTAATTGAGTTTAGACATATTATATTGGTGCCTGTGTAGTTCAGAATTAGTTAGTAGATATGAGAATTAATTCGCCTCACAGCGAGATGGTCCCGGGTTCGATTCCCGGAGGCGACCAGGAGTGTGGAGTTTGCATGTTCTCCCCGGGGGTCTCTGGCTTCCTCCCACAGTCCAAAGACATGCAGTTAGGCTAATTGGAAAGTCTAAATTGCCCGTTAAACTGAAACAGACTGGCGAACTCTGCCTCTCGCCCACAGACAGCTGGGATAAGCTCCAGAAGCGGTAGAAGATGAATCAATGTTTTCAGTCATGCACTATTTTCCACAGACCTGTTTGGGTAATCTGTGATTAGAATTGATTCATCTGTTCCTCAACAGTCACTGTCACATTCTTTGGGCTTTAAATTTAATCTTAATTAAACATTAATTGTCTTTACTTGCATTTACTTATTTACTTGTTGTAGTAGCTGTGACTGGCTGGTGATTGTGCCATCTTATATTTCAGGATATCCTGTTTGACTCAACATCTCACCTGGTTAAGAAGTTCGTCCTTCATACCAATTATCCTGGACACTACAACTTCAATATGTAAATAATATACACAATAATATACTGTTTGCTTCAGTTTATTTGTATTCATTGTTTTATTTCATTAGGTCTCTGTTTTCATAGTCATACAGTATTATGTTTGTGAGGATGTCTTCTCTCTCATTAGATATCATCGATGTGACTTTAAGATTCCACTAGTCATTAAAAAAGGTAAGACTGTTTTCAGACCTGAATCTGACAGAAATTGTATGTACAGTATATATGATGCTAATGTAATGTTAATTTATTTCTCTTCTTTTGTCACTTTTTACCATAGAAGGCGCTGATTCTCAGGCAGTGGACTGTGTGTTAACCACCTACAGCAAGGTTAGTTCCAGACAGAAATATAGAAATATTATCATCAGGACTGTAAATTCACTGGGTGGCACTGTGGTCTGGCTCTAATAGTTTTGATACTGCATATTACACCTGTTATTCTACCACTGGAAATAGCAGCCGTGTGATTATCCTGTTCTTTTTACACTGGCTCTTAACGTAAATGAAACAAAGCCACGTGATTATTCCTGATCAGCTCATTGATTGAAGTCTACTGATTAGAAACAAATGTAACCCGTGATTAAATCAGTGTTTGCAGTTGATTAACAAACCTAGTTTCTTGATCTGTGTATTTCATTCTCCATCAGTGGGATCAGATTCAGGAACTGCTAGGTCATCCGATGGAAAAACCTGTTGTGCTCCACAGGTAAAGTCCACGTATACACACTGCTACGCAGCTGTTACATAGTTTTTAAAAGCACGGTTGGCTTTATACATTATGGATCATTTTATTTGATAGATCCTCATCGGCCAACAACACCAACCCCTTTGGTTCGACTTTCTGTTTTGGACTTCAGAGAATGATCTTTGAGGTAAGAACTGCTCATGTGTGAATGATGCCAAATACTACTTGCATATACACTCAAAAATGAATTGTGTCTCGTGAACTTTGCTTGAAATGTCTGTATTTTCTTTCTCAGGTGATGCAGAATAACCACATAGCATCAGTGACCCTCTATGGTGCTCCTCGGACCACTGGTCAAGCCCGAGCTGAGTCCAGAAGTAGTTCCCACTGAACAAGTAATGAGAATCATGTCCCATTTTGGCCTATCCTGAATCTAGAACCTCGACTGACTGAACTTCCAACCCCACAGACAAATTCATAGCCAAGCAGGTATAATAAAGAAAAAAAGTAATTCTCACCCAGCTTAGATGCTACACATTGAATGGAAACACAGCAAGAACCCAGGATAATCCAGAAACAAACCACATCAGACCTGACAATAATCAGCTTTTCCATGTGGGTCAGAAGATAAATGCTTTCAATCAAACACGCACAGCTTGCACAGTCAACCCAACCTAGACCATGCCAGGTCTCTGAGCAGGGTGTTGTGGCATAGTCACGTTAACCTGTGGAATAAATCAAATGAAATTATTCATTGGCTGTGGGAATATCACAGTGGGGCTGCAAAAAACAAGTTGAAGAAATCTGCGTTCTGCCATTTTTGCAGGATTACAGAAGAGTTTTTTTCCAGACTACCGGTAGTTTGGATGCCATGGTTCCAGCAGTAACATGTAATGTCAGTGACAAAGGTCTCTGTTACACTGAGGCAGTGAGACAAATAACGAGTAAATATCATCTGCAACAAATCTCCAAGGGTTTAATGCTAAACATAAGGTACAATTATTGCAATAGCAAAACAATGGTCTGTCTGAATGAAAACACATCAATCAACCACACTGCCAGCTTAAGCAGAACTGCTTGTCTTCCTGCCACAGCTTCACAACCAGACCCAAAAAACTTAGTCAAAGACTGGACTCAAACCACAAGAACCAAACTGAACCAGCTTAATATATTTCGAGCCATGAGAAGCTACAGGAGACTGCAACCGAAAAAAGAGAGAAAAGAGCTCAGCTTTGTCACGTAAGAGAAGTACCACCAAACACACTCAGGGTTTGGAGAGACATTGTCCGGAACATAACCCACTTATTGACCGGGTCAGTCCAACCAGATATGAAGCCTCTGAAAGCAAACATCCAGCTTCACCTCCCTCTTCATCTTCATCTTTTGTGAGCGGTCCCCACAAATGCACGCATAATAACATTGAACACTCAGCTGTTGTTATCTGCAGCTGTCGGTCCTGCTGTGTCTGCCTCTACGCTTGCACACACACATACACAGAGTTAACACATCAGCACGCTTTCTCCAACAGACTTTAATTTGTCATTTCTCTAGTTCAGTATGCTTTAGTATATTTCTGACACAAGGGGCTGTTTTTGTTTTGTTTTTTGTGCGAGACAAACATGCAGGCATGGCACAAAGATTTGCATGGACTCGGTGTGCGTTTTTGAATCGGAGGAGAATCATTACAAGCACAAACTGGCAGCCTGTTGCGTTTATGTGATCCTGCATGTTGTGAGGGGCTTAGACACAGTTTTCTTATTTCCTGACTTTCCTGTTTCTCTCACTCATCATGTCCATTTTCGTTGTGTTCTTTTCTTAAGGTTCATTTTTACATTTGCACTAATGCACACCGTTTTACTTGATTGGTTGATTGTGCCCTGTCCTTGGAGATGGAGTTGTGGAGACAATGATTTGTGCGTTTTTTCCATCTCATGTCTGCTTTTTTTTCTTGACTATTAATCCATTGCAATTCATACCCAAGCAATGTCTGCATTTATTTCTTTGTTGAATTGCCAAATGCTACAGCCAAAGACATTTCAAGATTTCATTTGATCTGCTGACATTAGCACTGTACTTGTTACATGTTATCTGTTGGCAGTAATCTGATCTGATTAGTTTGCACATTAACAATAGGAAGCGATAGTGATGGTGTCTAATTATTCAGTTATTGTTTTTCAGACAGCTGCAATTTAAGGAAATACCATTGTCTCTAGATTCCATTCATTTCAGTCACAACATGCAGTTTGCATCTCCTTCTCAATCTACACATGATTTCTTTCATTACAAGTATTTGAATAAACTATGTATTAGTATTAATACATATATTCTTTTGTATTGTCCCTAGATAAAAATGCCAATTATGTTTTGTTTTGTCAACACCAACACAGATGATGCCAAGGCCCCAGACAAATTTGTATCTACCTAAAGACAGTAAATATTAATTTTAAGTACAATTAATTATTAATATTTTAAGTACATATATAATAGTGAACATCAGTTAGTGATTAAGTTGAGTTAATCAAACAACTAATTGATTTTTAACCCTCAGTGAAAACAAAAGGCATAAAGTATATTGCGTTTCTGACCAGGATTGTATTTTAAATGACACAAAAGCAACCTTAAGACATATATGAAAACCCTTTAGCACAAAAGAATTCGAATTCCTAAAATCCCCAATCACTTTGTTTCAGAAGAGCTAAGATGTTCTGAGAAACAACTCGCATCCAGGCCGTGATGCTTACAAGTTGTGTTGTGTTGTGTTATGGTAGCAATGTACAAATGCTGTAAATAGTAAATACTCTCATGCTGATGTCCTCTTAGTTACACAGTGTTTAATGGATTGGCACAGACACAGCTGACTCAGTTTCTAAACATTCCCTTGTTTATTCTTATTGGATTTAAAACTCAGGAGGAGGCATCTTCTCACAACTCGTTAACAATCAGTTCATTTTTTTAGACCTCACAGTATTGACACTTTTACACGCTTAAACGCTTAATGCTGCAAGGACACAGGTGCGTTGGGCAGCAGGAGACGCTCCTGCTTCAGCTCTGCCTAACCTGAAAACCATAATCCTTCTTCATATGCAGATAGACATGTTTCCAGTGTAATTAATTACAAGAGTGAACAGATTCTGAGTGTAGCTTTGGTATGTTACTAGATTTTCCAGCTATTTGTTTACATAAGAAAGTATCTTTGGCTGCAAAGCTCTTGTAGCCAAGACTCCCTCAGAAGTGAGGTAGAGAAGATTCTCTTTTAACTGGGACCCCCAGAGTTCGTTTCGAAGTCTAGCAAATAAAGGTCACCTTCTGATTGGGTTCCCAGGTAAAGGGTATGATAATTATTGCTGACAAACACACATTTCTTTTCTGGTTGATCTATGTTTCGAATTAAATGGGGAACCAAATGTGTCCATCTCTACTCATGCTATATTCAAACATTTTAATATTTCTTGCTTTTGTGCAAGTAAATACAAGAAGATAATATATAACACAATACTGTTGAACATTGTGCCTCATCGCCCAACGAGCCTGTCTTTGACTTCTGTCTCTTTCTCCTCTGTAAAAATAATCTCCTTGTACATATGATATGAGAATGCATTTGAACTGTATCATTGTCCAGTATGTGTGTGTGTGTATGTGTCACTGAGCATTAGAAATAAGCCAATGTGTTGTTATGCCCATCTCAAGTGATTTTAGTTTCCTTGTTACCTGCAGAAAACAGCTAATTGGGTTGGGTTTCCTAAAACAAAGATGTATTTTTAAAGCACATTTTATTTTGTACGTGTGTGCTTATTTTTCCAAATCATCCAGAACTACAGTTCCTGTCAATATAAAATAGATTATTTTACCTATGAGTTTCTGCCAAAACAGGAGCTGCCCAGAAGATGATTCCTGAGAAAATGAAACATCGATTGATCTCAATTCAAACCTTAAACATAAATTCGCCTCAATTTAAATAAAGTGATCAATATTGCAAAAAAAGCTTACAAGCTCTGACCCAAGAGAAAGCACATGAGTCAAAGAATAAAACAAACTGGGCACACCAGGAGATTCCTTTGGGCAAGGATGTTAAATGAATGAAGGAAAGTGAGCACACATAATGCCGGGCTCAGATGCCGGCAGCAGAGCCTAGGTTTGGTAAGCCCAGCCCAGTACTGTAGAAGAGCACTGCTCTGATGATGCATTGTTGCAGAAAGACACACGGGAGCAGTAGGGTGCTGGGTAGTTTATCTCACCCAAACTCAGGTGGACATATCGTATCCTATTGCTGTTTTTCTTCTTTGCTTTTTTTTTTTTAATAGAAAAACAAGTGACAACTTAAAACCAGTTTAAGCAGCTTTTAAATTTCACCTGTTTTTCTTTTTTTATTGCATAAAATGAAAGAATGAGTGACTGTCATGATCAGATTGTTGTAATTTATAATTCAGTTCAGTGTAACGATAATCTTATATTAACGCTTTCTATTGTCTGTTTTTGATCTCATATGTTCTGTTCCCCATCTCCCTTATTCTCCTTAGAATATTTTTGTGGACTCATTTTAAGCCCATTTCTGGAAACTGGGCAATTATACTTAATTAAAACTTGTGGAATTCATTGGAATGTGGCGTTTTTATATTTGGAATACTATAACTTTGTGTATGAAGTTTTATTCAGCATGTCCACTGAAAAAGGCAATAACAATATCATGTAGTGCAAAGAGAATGCTTGACTCAAAGCTTTGCTCCAGCAAATTACTTTTGACAGTGTTGATGATGGTTGTTGAGATGTGCTACAGCTGTGCACTCTCCAACTCTAATGCAACATTTGGACCTTTATGAATCCAGTGCTCACTGTTCTTTGACATCAAAGTTCATTGTCTGTGTGTGCAACCAGGATATGAAAAATAATAAAAATGTGGATGTGAAAGAGATCAGGAGGGTTTTATTTCAAACTTGAATCTTAGAGTTGTATAGCAAGTTTGACTTTTGACTTCAGGCCTGAACTAAACCTCAACATGTCTTGTATAATTCAGTCCATCAAGATTCACTTGGGATTTTATGGTGATAAGGCAAACTTCTTTCATATTGCACGTTCTCTCCCATAGAAGTATTTCTTCTGAGTGAGAGTTTATAGCTGCCTCTAGTAATTGCTGCACAAAGTAAAAGTAATTTTCATCTTTGAAATAGCAACCCAATGATCATCGTTTCTGGGTATAACCCATAAGGGCTTAAAGATTTAGTTTTTACTGCTTCTTAACAGTGGAACTCACAAACAGTATTCTCGTGATCGCCTCATTTATCATAAATATTTGCTTAAAAAACACTGCCTCTTTGCTCAGATGACAATCTACAAAACTGACACTGGGTTTTATGCAACTTTCCTAAAAATGCCCAATTGCTCCTCAGTGTCCTAAACATCTACAATTTGATAATGATTCATCAAAAAGTATATAGAAAATCTGTAATGAAGCCTAAAAAGGCTAAAGCAGGAAACTCTTGGTTCAGGCTGTTTTAGTTTCCACTGCCCTCAGCCATTTGGCAACATGTTCTAGGGGCCTATATTTCATGTAACATTCTGTAATTTACTAAAACAACTTGGAATAATTAAACCTTACTCTGTAAAGTGAGTAGATAAGACTTTTGTATATAAATAAACCAAACTAAACTGAGTTGAACTGACTGGATAGTGGGTTCAAGAGGAAAAGACAGACGATCATAATATTTATTACAATTCATCCTTAAAGACTTACAAGCTATGCTGAACTTAATTTCATAACACCTGAACTGAAGAGAAGTCATGAGAGTCATGTTGGTAGCATGATTAGAAAGAGTAACAAGTACAAAGCACATGAGCTCTTCAACACACATTAGCACACAGAAAATAAAGTCACTCTGAAATTAAACAGTGGAACTGAAATGAACATTATGAAAACTAATTACTTCACTAAAGTATAACCTAAAGTTTCTGAGCACAACCGACTCTCCAAAAACACTTTGCAGAGGTTGTGTTGCTGTGTGTTATGGTCCCTGTGCAGCTGGTTTCTATTTAAGCTGCCTTTGTTGTTCCTGCAGAGAACAGATAATGTGACCGTCCATTTGTACTTATTTCCAGGATTATGAAGATGGAATCTCTGCTTTTGATTCGCATCAGCACATGAGAGAAATACCAAACATTTCTGCTGTCTCCTCAGTCACCCCAGTTGTGTCCAGTCTTGACTGCCACTGGATGGGTAAAATTTGATGTGTGTGTGTGTGTGTGTAAACAATCAAAACACAACATGGTGTAAAAAGTACACATTCAGTGTAATTAATCACAAGTCCAGAGAGATTCAAATCATCATACAACCTTTGTCACACATATACACCTTAGTTCTTCAAAATTAACAAACAAAGAAGCTCTGATTGTAAAAGCATAAATTATTCCTCTCTGAAAAACCTAAAGCACAAATTGTCTTTGCCAGTTAATTTCCCCCAAGTTAACTTGGATCAAGTCTCATATGACTCAACTGTGCTTTTGAACAAGTCTCAAGCCTTTTAAATTGACCACAGATCCTGCATTATGCTCTTTTCATATTCTCTAGGGCTCTGGCAAATCCCACTTGGATGTGCAGAAAATGACTAATGCGTGACAAACATCTGCCTCTCACCATAGTCTGTCTCCTTCTCTGCCATCTGTCTCATCTTCCCCCTCCACTTAAATGGCCAGGCTATCGCACTGGCCTTATTCCGGCAGCTCAGTTTGGGATCATGCAGGAGGTTCCACATCAGCCAAATCTGGGGAACAGTGAGACTGTGAACCACCATGAGTTCTCGGTAGAAACAGGGATCAAACGTCTGAAGGTGGGGCGCCGCAGATGGTCGGGGGATTCCAAAAGTGCGAAAACCCTGGTGCCGTAACGGTTTAACACCAATAACCTGAAGGCACATTCCCAGAAAGACATCGTCAATGGGGAACAACTCCACCTAGAGCAAAACAAAACCCACTGTAGCTTAGGATCCCTGAAACAAGACATACAAACCTGTTCAAATTGATTAAGTTTCACGTACCTGTTGACAGGCAGAGCTAAGTCTCCGAGCTGTATATCCTGACATTACAAACCCTCCTCCACCAGCATAATTTGGGTACAAACCCCCACCATACACAAACTCTGGCACATAGTACTTAGAACTACGCCGGCGAATGGGTTTGGCATGGATAATAATATCACCAACAAAAAGGTCCTCATCCGGCTTTTGATCTTGTAGCATCTCTAGTATGTTTTCCACATTAACATACACGTCAGCATCACCCTTGAAGATGAACCTGTATTAGAAGGGAAAGGAAATGAGCAACAGCAGGGCACACATATAGTAAGTGGGAATAGTACAGTTTTAGAAACACTGACTTGACACCAGGGCAGCTGTTGTTAATCCATTTCAGAAAATGCGTTTCTTTAAGTGTCAGGTTAAAAAAGGTGTCCTCAAAGTCCCAGAGCAGGATATCCCCAAAGGTTTGACTCTCGTAGGCCAAGAGCTGATCCCACAAAGGCAGAGCAGTTTGATTCCGGGGAATACCCAGGAGGAAAACAGTACGTATGGAAACACCATTTTGGACATGTACCTCCATACCCCATGTCCGACGTACTACCTAAATAAGTTCAGAGAAAAATGTATTTATATACTACTACACTGACAGTATGAATGGAACACTAGAGCTGCAAAGCTACAAAAAATTAGGGACAGTACTTAACCAAACATTAACCAACAATAGCATTCATCCGTAATTGTGTTTGTGAATCTAAACATCAGGCTTTTTAAATTAATATTAAGCCTGATGTGTTCACAAGCTAGTTGCTAACTTTACCAATCTGCAAATGGTGTGCAAGCACTTTCAGATCGTCCTCACAGAGCCCGATAACATTAAAGCTGGGGTTCAGAAAGCAAAAACATCATGTAGAGAGGTGAGGACTTTCTCAATAGGAGTATGGTTACACATTACAATACACATATAAGACCAATGAAAGAAAAATATGACTTAGAATTGCAGCTTTAAACATAACTACTGTATGTTGGTATGTACATTATAGATACTTTGATGTACAAAGGTGAAAATGTTTATATATCCATGCAAATGTAATATACCTATATATTTACCTGGCGTTTATCAAAGTCAGCAGCAATAGATTTGACTGCGATTAGCATGTAGGGAGCATTAAGACGATCTCGTCTTCCTCCTTCTGCCATGTGACATTTCTCTGGCTGGTCTATGAGCAGCTTAAAGTTTCTGTTGTCCTTGTCTCGCAGATAGCCCTCAAAATCAAATGGTGGCATCGTAGGGAGGGCATTGCCCGTAAGCTTGGTTGGCACTGCATTCTTCTGTCGCAGCTTGTTTTTCCCTTTAGATTTGACCTGAGGTTTGGACTTCAGTTGAGATTCTTTAGACTTGAAGTGGGGCCTGCAAGGAGGCAGGTGTGGCTTTGTCGGGTTGGCTGGGGACTGCTAATTAGAAGATGTTGTGTGATTAATTGCGTAAATTCATACACCATATGTAAGGTTAGATGGGAACAGCTCATACCTCTGGAGACTCCTGGCCCACTTTGGCTCTGTTGGTTTCCAGCAGGGTCCGACTGGAGCTAGTAGAGCTGTGAATCTCCAGCTTCCACACTGGTTTGTCCCATCCAGAGGAGACTACAACCTGGCATGGGTTGGACGTCATAGGACGATGAATGTTAAGTCACTATACATCACAAAACAACTCACATCTATCCTTTTTCTGTGCTGTGATTTATTCCATCCTCACCTGACGGGCGTAATACAGCAGACAGAAGAGTATCAGGAGCAGCATTGTGCACATCACGTCTCCTTTCACATGGAGTATCCTCCTCATCGTTACCATCTTTTTAAATATTTCAGTAAAGTACAGAACTAAAGTGTCTGTGTGGCACTGCTGCAGCTCATCCTGTATTGCACATGGCAGGTAAGCTTAATGTAGCACTTGGAGGCGTTGACCAGCTTCAATAGAATTTACTGGCTGCTCTGCAGAACCTGATCCAATCCTCATCTTTGTTGCATAGGTAAATATCAACTCAGACTTCCCATGCTGGCTGAAACGATGCATTGCCACAAAAAAGCTGAAAATTCCAGTTCTTTGTGCACATCATTTAAATCACTGCACATACTGTATGTCCATTCCTGCTATCACCACCCCTTGTCTTCAGGCATCATGCATAGGTGGAGACATTCAGGACAACTGCAACAGCAATCAGAAGCATTTTAGAATCAAGCATGGACAACACTACAGTGTGCATGTAGAACTGTAAAACAGTTACCCTTTGAGTGGTGACGGTACCTCATGCAATGTATGTCAGGATGAGGCTTCACACAGTCATCCATGTGTCGTGAGGAGCATAATATGTCATTTCTCTGCCAAACGCAGCGAATCCCAAAGATGACATTTGCAAACCTCTAACGCAAGAAATTATACAGAAAGTTTATTTTCACTATATGTTTGATTTATTATTATTAACAGGACTGTTTAGCGTCTGTTTCATTTCTTAACTGTTTGTAGATGATTTATGTAAGGCAATGAAACTTACCAGAGTAGAGAGAGAAGCAGAAAGAGGTGAAGCTGATCTCTGACGTTGCAGCGTATTTGTTCAAAGTGCACAGGAACACACAAAGTTACAACTTACTTGTGTTTAAAGTTTTCAGTTAAAGATGTCCAGATGTGCTCACAAGCGCGTGTCTGGTCTGGTCTAGTCAGAAAAGAGCAGTGGAAACAAACCCCCTCCTTCTCTTTGCTTATGCTACCTTGAAGTGCTGTAGGAAATCTCAAAAGCGGTTTGTGAACCGATCACATTTTTGGATTAATCCATGGTCAAATCCACTAATGATGCAGGCATAAGGCTCAGAATCTCTTTGGTTTCTGTAGGAGGTGTCATTTAAGACACAAATAACCAAGAAGAGATGTCACAACCATATTTAAACAAAGAATTCACAGTTAAACTATCAACTGTCTGTGCTTTGGGACCCAGCTATCACATAAACTAGTCATAATTAAGTGGATTATATTACTTCAGATGTAATGACTCAAACGAGTAAAGGAAATTAGTAAACTGTGGTAAAATTAATTGATGTTTGTTTTACGCAAATTATGCTGATAGCTAATAGTCAATTGTAGGAGCTAAAGGGAAGCATGAACGCAGCATCTTCATTCTTTGACTTCATCACGTGACCTACACTGGAAAGGAGAAACTTAAAGACAGATGCCAACACAGCAACTTTCTGCAATGAATTCAGGGCTCAAGGCAAACTACAAAAGCCAGGTTACATCTGTGTTTACTAGGCCTCCATTCCAGGCAGAAGAAACAAAATCATCTTTGTGAAATATGTCAGCATAAGCAGTAGTGTTCGATGTTTATCTGATGCAAAGATTGCACATTGCTCTGTTACTCATCTATACTCAAAAATTCTGAGCTAGAGAGGCTAAAATGTGGCATTCACGTGGCAATCCATACAGACGTATGTTTCTGACGCAAACACACAATTACAATCTGTGTTCAGACTACAAAAATGAAATACACAGTGTAAGTCCTCTGTGTCCTCTCATTCATTTATTGTAGTTCTTTCGATAAACAAACACCACAAAAATACAACGGCATACCTGAGTCTGAATGAACCGTCAGACACAGTGATCTGGGCTACTGGTGAGTTCACTGGCACGACTCTCATCTGAGAGGTGGCTGCTCTCTCTGTTTTGTTCTAGGTATGCTTTCTCTAAACATCACGTGTCAGCTGAACTAAACAGGATGTTGATCCAGCATATTTTCTTCAGATCAACATACACAATTTTTCTTGTGCAACATCACCTAGAAAACTTTCACATTCTTAACTTAACATACTGGACCTTTCAAATCTTAGTTAAAAACCATTTCTCTTCAGCATCACCATATTAAGGCAATCTTTGTTAAATAAACGCCTTTATAAAACTTTGCTCTTGCTTTGGTGCAGCTGAAGCCTAGACATTGTTTAATCTTTAATGGTGGCTAACTCCTACTCTAATTAAGCTGTAAATGCACTAAATCCAGCTTTTCCCAAAAACGACAGAGCTAAACTGACTGTTTTCACCAGTAAACTAAGCCAGAGTTCAGCACAATATTTTTGTGTGCTAGCAGAATTTTATGTTTGAAAGACCTGGTGCCAAATGTTACAGTTTAAAACTTGGTTGTTGTTAACATACTGTACTTTAAGGCTACAACTGTGTCCCATTACACAGTCTTAGTGTCTTCTGCTTTCAAGTCAATACACAATTCTTGCACCAAGCTCGTCATTCTGCAATATCCATGCTGGTGCAATGCTGGACATAGTCCAGTGTTACAGTACGTGTTGGCTGTGCTTGTGCGCATCCCTCTCTCTATCAAGGCCCTGGTCCCTTCTTGGATCCCCCTACTGTGCTTTCACCATCAGGAAGATGCAGTGCCAGCTCTCATGATCCTGAAGAGTGCGTTGATGTTATTGCTCTTGATGGCATCTCGACAGGCAGAGATCACCTGGTTCTTGGGCTTACCCACTGACAACACATATGGACGGAAAGAGACAGAGAAACATGAGGTCACAAACAATGACAGAAAGACTTTTTCTAAATGTGTCTTGATTTATGCATACAAATCCTGTTAATATTCTGAGGCTAAATCCCTTAAAAATCCCTATGAATGACACGGTCAAATCATGAATTATTTACATAATGCAAATATACTTAGATCAAGGAACAGTACATTTAAAAACCCACCCAATTACAACACAGATCCTTACATCCAAACAAAGTCAGCTCACATACAGTACTATACTTTCAGTAATTAAGGTGACTTAGTGACTTGCACACACTAGTGCCTACCTCTGAGCCTACCAGCCCGCTGTATAGCCTGATTCACTGACTTGAGGCAGCCAAGCAGGGCACTGTGATTGTTAGAGCGGATTTTATACTCGTTGATAAGATCCCTGTTTAGATCATACAGCTCTCTGTAACGTTTCTTCATTGTTGTCCTACAGAGGACAGAGACAAGACAAGTTGGGGAAGAGAGAGAAACAAGAGAGACAGAGCCAAACAACACAAAAGTGGAATTGTTCTTTTGTTCTGTGGTAAAAAGAAATAACCTGGGGTCAGCATTATAAACACATGTTGAAATGTATAGTATTAGTTGATTAAGATATCACTACAGTTTTTTCACAGCATGCGTTTTGAAGAAACTTTTTCACTTTTCACAGTAGATGTCATAAATACCAGTGTCTTAACAAATAACATTAATAATCATTTTAAAAATACATAGCTATAGATTTGCATGCACAAGATTGATGGCATAGATGTGGCCATAAATACACAATGGCATCAGTATATCAGCTGGAAAATGATTATAACAAAGAGTTCAAACCAGCGTGATGAACTCACATGTCACCCATAAGGCGAGCATCCTCTGCTTGCACCAGCATGTTCCTTATGTAGTTAGAGTGGTCAGCCATAGCTGCAGTTAACTTCTGATGCACAGAGTGGAACTCATCCACCTGGCACACAGAGGGTAAAACATACTTTAATTTACTCATATACTTCAACATTAATATGTGTTTTTGGTGAAATTTAGTTTATTCAACTAAAATAGATCTTGTTTAAGTAGAAGTAGAAACACGTGTACACTGTAACGTATGTTTCCACTCAATATACTACATGAACATAGTTGTTATTTAGATAACATTACAACACGTTCCCAAATACCTGAACATATTATCACTATTCAGTAAATAATAACTTAATGCATACATTTTAAGAAACCTGAGCACCACTGGCCACTTTTTACAGTTGTTTTAACAGATGATGTTGTAACCTTTGACCAAAAGCAGTAGGAACTGTAGTTCTTGTGTTGCAGTGTTGAAAGTGTGTTGGAATCACTATTTCAATCTAGAGCACCAGTGGTCCATATGAAACAGTTTGTTTGCCTGATGTTTTTACCATGTGTCAGTTCAGCAATTATTAGAGACCTCAGTAAGTGTAGTGCGTAGCTCCTCAAAGTATCCTGGGAAATCTGCCTCGGCTGACAGGTCCTCTATTGCCAGAAAGGTAGCCAGTGACTGGACCAGATCTCCTGACAGGTCAATGTCATCTGTTCTTAGAGTGACCTGAATGAAGACGTTGTAAATTAAATAAGTATTGACTGGTGTTAAATAACCACATAAGAAACAGCTAGTGTTATTTTTGCAGCTTGGTTTTGTGTTAAATTGTTCATATTTCGAGATATAAACCAGATTGAGAACATGGCTGTGTTTGTCCATGTCCATCTGTTTGTACCTGTCCATTGCTGGCCATGCTGATGGACAACAGTCCGCCTCCTCTTAGTGAAGTAAAAGTCACATCAGGACTGTCTATCCCTTCTGGTAGCAGGAAGTTCTGATTCAGCCACATGACCACCTGCACAGACATGCACATGTATATGAACAATTATATAACACGACACATAAAGATAGTAAGAAGGTCAGATCACCAAAGGTATAAAGGGATGTCCTTGGAACTCTGTGACACTGATAAGGATTGGCAGGCGATGTTAGGTTTCCCAGAAAGACTCTCTGACAGCCTACCCTCTGTGGTCGATCATTGATGCTGAAGGTAACCCATCCGGTGGGTGGAGTAGCTGAGGAGTCGGTGGTGATGTCATACATAGAAAATCGGGGTAGGTGACGAGTGATTTCAAACACATGGAACTGGGTGCTGGAGTGGACAAAGGGTGAAGGTCACAGAAAAGTAAAATGTATAGATTCTAACAGATAAACCAGTTTAAATAATTTTCATTCTAGAATTCGATCACGAATTGTTGACTTGCATGAACCTAGAAAGTGTTACACAAGTATCTCTAAAAGCCTCGATGTTCATGTGTCCATGGTCAGACAGACTGTCTACAAATGGAGAAAGCTCAGCTCTGTAGCTACTCTCTGGGCCTGGTCGTCCTGGAAAGATGACTGAGAGCACAGTGCAGAATGAGATGAAGAAGAATCCTAGAGCAGCAGCTAAAGACTCACAGGAA
Source organism: Macropodus opercularis (assembly GCA_030770545.1). NCBI lineage: Eukaryota > Metazoa > Chordata > Actinopteri > Anabantiformes > Osphronemidae > Macropodus > Macropodus opercularis. The sequence goes on along the minus strand of CM061094.1, from coordinate 2,167,558 downwards.
TCTCTGGCACATGCTGACATTTATGTTGACAAATCTACAATAAGTACAACATGAACCTAGAATGGAGAATATGGGAGGAACCATGGAGGAAGACACTGCTGTCCAAGAAATATTACAGCACCTGGATGTTCCACAGCAATACTGGCAAAATATTCTGTGGACAGATGAAACCAATACTGATTTGTTTTGAACACACAACACTATGTGTGGAGAACAAAAGGCCCAGCTCACCAACATCAACACCTCATCCCCACTGTAGAACACAGTGGAGGGGCATCATGGTTTGGGGATTTGCTGCCTCAGGGCCTGGGCGCATTGCTGTCATTAATGAAAAAATGAATTCCACATTTATCGAGAGATTTTGCTGAAAAACGTCAGACCATCTGTCAGCCAACTGAAGCTCCACAGAGGATGGGTGATGCAACAGGACTAACAGGACAACGACCCAAAGCACAGAAGTAAAAAAAAATGACCCAAAGCACAGAAGTAAATCAGCAACAGAATGGCTTCAGCAGAAGAAAATACGCCTTCTGGACTAGCAAGTCAGAGTCCAGACCTCAACCTGATTGAGATGCTGTGGCATGACCTCAAGTAAGCAATTCACACCTGACATCCCAGGAAAATTGCTGCACAAACAGTGTCTTGCAGCTGTATGATGGCATGCATGCTTGATTTATTCACACACAGCCTACCTAGTTTTCCCTCCAACAAAGGCTTTGATGTGCAGATCTACTGGTATGTCTTTTGGGGGAACAATGGGCACTTGGATACAGCCTGACAACTTCTGGGCACTGGGGTGAACAACGTGGCTCTCTCCTTCAAATATCCCCTCTGCAAAGATGAGCACTGCACGGATAATAGTTTCTGAGGAGAATAGGTAAGACATTAAGGAACTGTTATTGTTTTACTCTGCTACAGTATTAATATGCTTGAAACCTTCATCTAAAATGCTTTTAAATTCCACTACCATTTGGTGTTGAAATGCTGAGTTCAACATGAGCCTTCTGGTCCTCTGTAGCAGGTCTCACTGACAGAGCTGTCTGGAGCTGAGTGTTAGCTGGTATGACGCCCATTCCACTATTTGCCTCTGACACACCCTGAAATAATAACAGTCTGTGGTTTTGACTAAGCCCTAACAATATTTAAAATCTAATATTAATAGGGAATCATACATTGATCTACAGAACTTGACAACACAGGGCTCAAAAATCAATATTTGGGTACTACAATTAATATGGAAAAAAACCACCATGTATATTTCATGGATATTCAAAAATTCATGAACAGATTCACTTACCTTGGCATTCTCTTCATAATTGCGTAGCTCAAGCAGCAGATTTTGTCTACGCTGGCTGAGCTCTCTAACAAGGTCCTGTTCAGCACTGGAGTCCATAAGATTCCCTTTCAGGTCCTTACTGGCTGGAAGGTAACCACGGACTAAAGGAGACATACATTATGAAGATTAGCTTTATTACATCTTATTTAAAGTCTAAAGTACATGCATCTACTTTATGTACTTTATGAGTCATAAACAGATACACAACATACCCTCTCCCTCTACAGATGTGCAAATAAGTTGTTTCTGTCCGTCCAACCTGTAGTCTCCCTCCACCACTCCGGCCACAGAAGCAGACAGATTGTCCTTGAAAATAACTTCGCCTGTCCGGTCACTGCGAGCATCAATCTGCAAAAGAAGGACATTGTGTCTGCAGCAATGACTAGCCAGAGAAACTCTAGAAATCTGGGCTGCAAGGTTGAGTGCTGACCTTTCCGTTGGACCAGCCAGTGATTAGCTCCACAACACCATCAGCGTTCAAATCAAAAGCGTGTATGCTCATGGCATGATTTTTAGACTGAGTAGGAAAAGAGAAACACTTAACTTAGAAAGTTAAAGCACATTAGATTTAGTGTCTAACTGTGTTAGAAATTCACGAGGAAGTCTGACCGCACTAGCTTCTAGACTAGACATTTGTTTGCATAATGAACTAAAAGTATTTAACACAGAGAACTAAGGTTTTTAGAGGAATGATGATATACATTAACCAACATTGACATCAAATGTCAATGGTTGTTTTATTAATTGCAGTACAAATGCCAACAAAAACATTCTTACGTCCGCCCATCTTGTGTAAATTAATGGTTATTGCAAATGATTGTGGTACCTTAATCCTCCAATAGCGAGCAGTGTGGTCATAGACTCCTACAGTGCCATTAGCCAAAGCATAGCCAAACCTGCTGCCATGCATGTGGCACAACGATGTTACTGTCTATACAGAGGAAGACACATGAGAAACCTGTCAAATGTGCCACTCTTCTCCAATCAAGCAATGCAATGATGATACCATTTTTTTTTCTATTACTGTCCGTGGACAAAATGCAATTTAGAGTAGTTTTTACCATCATAAAGCTTGGAAAGAGGGCAATTAACTGCCTCCATTTACCTCATTTTCAGTCATCTCAGACACAAGTTCATCCTCTTTAAATACCCTGATGTCAAAGTCCTCAGATCCTACCAGGAGCTGAAAATTCATAACACCACAATACATCACATCATATAATAATACTTCAATTCAAATTTCTGCTAATATTGTTAATTAAAAAGCAAACATTTTACAGTACTGTACAGAACTATAAAAAACTGAAAAAAGGGAAAAAAAACACAGGTGACAAGCTCTTTAACTAGATGTATAGCAGTCGTAAAATACAAATCCTACAGCGCAAGTTTATAATGAGGCCTTACCTCATTTTTACCATCTCCAGTAAAGTCACAGAGCACCAGAGATCTGACATTATCTCCAGTTACCTGAGAACAGGATACATGATGATGCAACTCATACAAATGTAAACGTGCTTACCAATCAATATGTAATTACATATAAGGTCTGGGTAGATAGAAATATACGATCTGAAAATATGCTGTTTTACTACCAGTTTAGTTGCGTAGTTGAGTTGTGTTCTATACTGATATACAATGAATGTAAGGTAGAATGCAATGGTTTATGATATTAAAATGTTGTTATACTGTCCAAAAGTGGTCATTTCCCTCATAGTCAAAGCCTTGTAAGGCGCAGTTCCCGCCAATGATTGCAAGTGGAGTTGGGATGTTCCCGAGATTACCCAACACAATAGCATTGGCTCCATCTGTCACCTATATTTGAAAATAAAATGAATAGAAACAAAGTCCGTTAAGATGAAACACATCCACATCTCTACAGCTAGCTGCCTCCTCTAGGTGTAGACCATTGATATGAATATTTTCCGTTTAATATCCAGCATAGGAGGCAATGTTTTCAGTAGAATTTATTAATTGTTAGCAGAACTACTCAAGTCAATAAATTCTACAAAAAAGTGTAACCATTAGTTTGTCTTAGATGCAAACCCTGGTGGGACCAACCACTACATCAAAATCAGACACCTCCTTAATTATCCCTTACCTCTCTGTAGAATATATCAGCATTGTCATGGACATCATAGGCAAGCAGGTTAGTCTGTGACCCAACTAACAGAGTATCCCCAGTGGTATTTGGTCCCAGCCTTCCTGCCGTCAGACAAGTGACGGCCTGGTTAATGTTGAGAAGAGAAATGTCAGAGTCTTGGGTGCTCTGGCTGAGTCGGTGAGCTACATGTCTCTGACCACGTGTGTGAGGGTTGTGGATAAAAACCTTTTAAAAAGAAAGCGAAACAAGAAACAATTGCTAATACAATATGAAGTAGTAGATTTATAAAATACAACAACGTAGAACATTTAGAAAAACACTGGAATTTAATGACAATTGACAATTAATTTAATGACAAGGCAACAAAAACAAACATCAGATCGGTAGTTAATGTCTGGTGATAACTATCACATACTGAAGAAAGCGTCTGCAATATCCTATGCAAAATGTGTTTCAATAGTAGGATTGTACGTTTTTTCTCACCTTGCCAGCCTGTGTGGCTGCTGTAAGACATGGATGGACTCCATCAAATTTTCCAATAGTCACCATGCGAGGGTTAATCTTGTGATTAAGCTTAAGAGTGAATATGGGGACCAACATGTTGCTTCTGTCCCTAATCAGCGAGTCAAAAGTCAAAACAAATATGATTTTATTAACACATTAAATTTATTATAAATGTTTTCAGACAAAAATGTGAACACAGCTAATTCAGTCACAAAGCCAACGTGTCAATGAGTGATTTTGCTACACTAATGCAATTACAGGCTTTGTCCCAGAAACCCATTTGAGAGTTCTGTTGCCTAGCAACACAAGCTTTTCATCTGGCTAATCTCCCCGTCGTTTGCTGTACAACACTAGCATTTACTTAACAAACGCACACTACGTCTGTCTCTGTAACAAATGGTACACCCTATATGAATGCCTAGTAAGACACCAACCTTTCGAAGTAAACAATGTAGCCTTCATTTTATACCGATCTAGTTTATTTAAGGTTAATAACCAAAAGCTAGCAGGTACCCTGCTTTAAAATCGCGGAAACAAATCTAAACTAATGGTAGGAAACAGCAAAAAGACAACAGCACAGTTTCGAGAACCGTAACAAAGTCTAAAATCTCACCTGAACCCCTTATCGGCTTTACAAATATGCTTAAATTGAGCAAAGCCGAGCTAACGCTAGCTGCATAATACGACGACAACACAACAAGAGCTAACTGGACTGCCTCTGGCAAATACCATTTCCTGTATGCTGTTTTCAAAATAAAACAAGCGCACTTACACTTCGGAAGCGTGTTTGTTTTATTTTGATTTGGTTTTGCTCGTCTGTAAATGCATATTAATAGCGTTAGATTTCTTTATTATTCCACTCATGATTGGATCATTACAGGAGAACGGGTCCCTGTCACTCCACAACCCACATGCTGATCACCTGTTGTCTGCTTTAGCTTTTCTGTTTGCTTTTAATTATAGTGACAGTTCCAATCTGTATTTCTTGTTTAAGTGTCAACAATTTTCTTTTAAAATGTCACATGACATCAGACATGGGAACCTTTTATACATTGACTTGATTCTTCAGTTCAGTTCTAGTGGCTTTCAGTGTTACTGGCCTCCTCACCTACTAAGTGAAATACCTCAGGCTGGCTCAAACCAATGCTAATACGAAGCAGGTTATCAACACTTACATTTACCTTGGCAACATTTCTGACCACTGGTGCTTTTTAACGTTATGCCCCTCATTTCATGAGCATAGCATGCTAGCTAGAAAGACTTTCTATCGAAACTTTATTTAATAATACTACTAGCAGCAAACCAAGGTATGGTAGCTACTAACAAAATTTTCTTTTCTAATTGTGGCTGTCACTGTGGCTTCTCTGCCATGGAAATATTGTACCATCACTGTACTTTGATAGAAAATCTGGACTATATCTGTGCACATGATCAACAAAACAAAAATAATATATGTTTATAAACAAAGGAAAAAAGTCATTATATGTGTATCTGATTGTGTCATTTGGAAAATTAGTTTTTTATGTATGCGTTAATGTTGTTTGTGTGTGTTATTGCAGACAAGCTGAGGAAGGTCCAGCACAGAATAGGCCAGAACACGCACAGCAACAATCCAAACACAGAGCCTATAAAAGCAGGCGAGTAGAGCACAGACTTACTCACCTGACACTGGTTTAGTGAGATAACATTCTGTACAACTTTACTATCCAATTAACTACATAGTGTGACACATCTTTCACTGACACATTCGAGAGCATCTTTGTTGAAGTTGAAATATATACTATAAAAATGTGTCCTTTTCTTTTCAAAGACAAACAAGTACATCTGCAGTGAACTGAAGTGATCCATAGCAGTAAAAACACACTTGGCTTGTCCAAGAGTTCAACCCAAAACCTCTACCATTAGACCAACAAGCCTGCATACAATGTGAACACCATGTCTATTTGTGTGATAAGCTGATCAGTTAAAGCAGCGATGTTTTCATTACAGAGAGTTGTTTGCCGTGATGTCCAATATCCCCCTCTGCTGGTAATAATTATGCATTCATCTTAGTGCTGGAACCTGGAAAAGCTGGACTTTTGCCCTGACCTAAACATAGCTCTAATTCTTTTGAAAGCCTCACTCTGAGCCTTTCTCACTTAAACTGTAAAACCCAGATATGAGTTGTGTTCTGTGTCATCTACCGTCTTCCTGGTCCATATTCAGAGTTCTTAACTAAATTTTCAGAATTTTCATCTGACTTAGTTATAGCACAGATAAAGTGATTGTAGTGGGTGACATTAACATTCATGTAGATGTTGACAGTAACTGTCTCAACATTGCATTTAATTCCCTACTGGACTCTATTGGTTTTAGTCAGTGAATAATCCTACTCACTATCTTAATCATACTCTTGATCTTGTCCTAACTTATGAGGTTGAGATTGATCATTTAAAAGTTCTCTCTCAAAACCCTCTGTTATCTGACCATTTCTTAATAACGTTTGAATTAACCATAACATACTTGACAACAGTTGGAAAGAAGTTCTATTACAGCAGATGTTTATCTGATGATGCTGTTGTCAGATTTAAGGAGATGATTCCATCATCTTTTGTCTCATTCCCTTGTAGCTACACAGAGGAGAGCAGTCATCTGAATCATGAGCAGGTAGATTGTCTTGTTGACGATGCTACAGCTTTATTGTGTACAGTTTTAGCCACTGTGGCTCCTCTGAAGATGAAGCCAGTGAATCAGAGGAGGTTGGCTCCATGGTATAACTAAAAGATTCACAGCCTTAAGCAAAGAACTCAAAACTTAGAAAGACAGTGGTGTTCTGACAAATTAGGTGAATCCTGTCGAGCATGGAAAGACAGTTTAATACTATATAAAAAAGCACTTCGGGTTGCTAGAACCACAAATTATTCATCATTAATTGAGGTAACTAAAAACAACCCCAGGTTTCTTTTTAGCACTGTAGCCAGGCTGACTAAGAGTCATAGCTGTTGATGGTTGATTACAGTACTTCAATAGTTTGATGTATGTGCACCCATCATAGGGTGTCAAGTAGTCCTGTGGTGTTGGAAAGGTCAGGAGGAGATGGACCACTGACATCCAGCAGTTTTTTATTTGAAAGGTAGTCTTTTCTTCCAGTAAGACAGCTTGGCAACAGAGAGAATCCAAACCTTTCTCAGGTGCCCACTAAGCATGTCACTGGTATTGAAATCAGGGCCTTTTTTTGTGGCCCGGGAAGCTCAATCACTGATTGTGTTTCTAACATGGAAATCCAACCCCTTTTTAATGGGCTGGCTAGCCCAGCCACTGGGAGTGTCACTCGCATGAAGATTCAAGTTTTCTTTTGGCCTGGCTAGCTCAATCAGTAGAACATGAGACTCTTGATCTCACGGTCCTTGGATCGAGCTCTACGCTGGGGGCTGTCTGAGTTTGGTGTACTTGTTCTCGAGCGAGCTCTCACGTGGCATTCTAGAGAATAACCAAGTCTTGCAAATTCACCATGCAGTACTTGGATTATCACAATACTCTCACAACAGTTGATCCTTAAAGTCAAAATGCTTTGAATTTCCCTGCAAATGGATTAAAAAATCAATGCCTCCAACGATTTTGCTATAGTTTCAAAGTTGAGGGCTGAACGCTCAATGACTGCGAGTGGTATCTGCACAGTTGCTGAATAAAAAACATTAGCAAAGAATGGCTTCAGTACATTGACATCTAGGTTACAGAACCAGCATTCCATCACTCCGCTGAAAGTCACACTAGATGGGACTCAAACCATCATTTGCTGGCTTTGGAAGTCAGTGCCTTATCCATTAGGCAACTAGGGCTTGGTAGGATGGACTCCTTGTTTTTGGAATGTCTCGTTTAGGGAGGTTTTCAAAGGAAAGGTCAGGAGGCGATGGACCACTGACATCCTGCTGACATCCCTAGCTTAGAAGGCCAGTGCCTTAGAGATCCATTACATCCATTAGGCCACTAGGGCTTGGAAGGGTGGACTCGTTCTTTTTGGAAATTCTCGTTTAGGGAAGTTTTTAAAGGAAAGGTCTGGAAGCGAAAGACCACTGACATCCTGCTGGCCTCCATCCAGGGTCTTGGGCTGCTCTGTTCCCAATGAGCAACAGGGACAGGTGAGTGGCACCTCTGAAAGCTGACTGTCCTCATATCAAAGAAACAGTAGATTAATACGTATCCCCCTGTCTGAAACAATGGCAATATTGATCTGTTTAGAAATCAAAACCTGTCTTTGTGGCATGGCTAGCTCGGTCGGTAGAGCATGACACTCTTAAACTCAGGGTTGTGGGTTCGAGCCCCATGTTGGGTGCTGTCTTTTCAGTTTGGAGCAAGCTCACACGTGGCATTCTAGAGAACAACCAACTCACACAACATCTGCATGCAGCCGGATTTTCACCATACTCTCAATCACCAAAATTGATCCTCAAAGTCAAAATGCTTTGAATTTCCTTGCAAGTAGATTAACAAGTGAGCTTGCTCAGTGCCTCCAACAATTTTGCTGTAGTTTCAAATTTGTGGGGCTGGGGCTGAATGACTGCAAGTGGTGTCAAAGCTACAGAGCATAAATGCTGATTGAGGAGGATTAGATCCATCGATCTCTGGGTTATGGGCCGAGCACGCTTGCACTGTGCCACTCTGCTGAAAGTCACCCTAAATGGGACTCAAACCCACAATCCCTGGCTCAGGAGGCCAATGTCTTATCCATTAGGCCACTAGGGCTTGGCAGCATGGTCTTGTTCTTTTTGGAAAGTCTCGTTTAGGGAGGTTTTCAAAGGAAAGGTCAGGCGGCGATGGACCACTGACATCCTGCTGGCCTCCATCCAGGGTCTTGGGCTGCTCTGTTCCAAATGAGCAACGGGGACAGGTGAGTGGCACCTCTGAGAGCTGACTTTCCACATATTAAAGAAACAGGAGTCATACGCATCCCCCTGTCTGAAACGATGCAAATATTGGTTTGTTTAGTTAAGCATTGACAAGCTCATTTGAAAGTTTGTCAGGTCCATCACATTGTCCGATCACCCACCCCTGAGCTTGGAAGGAGAAAAAAAATCAAGCTTTGGTTCATATAAGCCACAGAACATGCCAGGCCTTTAAGCTACTGCTCGGCTGTTAATGAGCATCACGGCCAGGTATTGATGTCCGAGTCTTATTTCAAAGGCAGCCTTTTCTTCCAGTAAGACAGCTTGGCAACACAGAGAATCCAAAGCTTTCTCAGGTGCCCACTGAGCATGTCACTGGTATTGAAATCGAGGCCTTTTTTGTGGCCCGGAAAGCTCAGTCTCTGATGGTGTTTCTGACATGGGAATCCAAGCCCGTTTTAATGGGCCGGCCGGCCCAGCCACTGAAGGTGTCTCTCGCATGTAAATGGAAGGGTGTCTTTGTGGCCCGGCTAGCTCAGTCGGTAGAGCATGAGACTCTTAATCTCAGGGTCGTGGGTTCGAGCCCCACGTTGGGCGCACTCTTTTCAGTTTGGAGCAAGCTCACGCGTGGTATTCTAGAGAAGAACCAACTCTCGCAAAATCTGCATGCAGCCGCATTTTCACCGTACTCTCAATCACCAAAGTTCATCCTCAAAGTCAGAATGCTTTGAATTTCCTTGCAAGTAGATTAACAAGTGAGCTTGCTCAGTGGCTCCAAGAATTTTGCTGTAGTTTCAAATTTGTGGGGCAGGGGCTCAATGACTGCAAGTGGTGTCAAAACTCTGTAGCTTTGACACCACTTGCCACCAATGCTGATTGAGGAGGATTAGCAGAGGATGGTTTCGATCCATCGACCTCTGGGTTATGGGCCCAGCACGCTTCCGCTGCACCACTCTACTGAAAGTCACCCTATATGGGACTCGAACCCACAATCCCTGGCTTAGGAGGCCAGTGCCTTATCCATTAGGCCACTAGGGCTTGACAGGTTGGTCTCGTTCTTTTTGGAAAGTCTCGTTTAGGGAGGTTTTCAAAGGAAAGGTCAGGAGGCGATGGACCACTGACATCCTGCTGGCCTCCCTCCAGGGTCTTGGACTGCTCTGTTCCAGATGAGCAACAGAGACAGGTGAGTGGCACCTCTGAAAGCTGACTGTCCTCATATCAAAGAAACAGGAGTCATACGCATCTCTGAAACAATACAAATATTGGTCAGCTCATTTGAAAGTTTGTCAGGTCCATCACATTGTCCGATCACCCACCCCTGAGCTTGGAAGGAGAAAAAAATCAAGCTTTGGTTCATATAAGCCACAGAACATGCCAGGCCTTTAAGCTAATGCTCGGCTGTTAATGAGCATCACGGCCAGGTATTGATGTCCGAGTCTTATTTCAAAGGCAGCCTTTTCTTCCAGTAAAACAGCTTGGCAACACAGAGAATCCAAAGCTTTCTCAGGTGCCCACTGAGCATGTCACTGGTATTGAAATCAAGGCCTTTTTTGTGGCCCGGAAAGCTCAGTCTCTGATGGTGTTTCTGTTCCGTGAGCATCACGGCCAGGTATTGATCCCTCCAGGGTCTTGGACTGCTCTGTTCCAGATGAGCAACAGAGACAGGTGAGTGGCACCTCTGAAAGCTGACTGTCCTCATATCAAAGAAACAGGAGTCATACGCATCTCTGAAACAATGCAAATATTGGTCAGCTCAGTTGAAAGTTTGTCAGGTCCATCACATTGTCCGATCACCCACCCCTGAGCTTGGAAGGAGAAAAAAATCAAGCTTTGGTTCATATAAGCCACAGAACATGCCAGGCCTTTAAGCTAATGCTCGGCTGTTAATGAGCATCACGGCCAGGTATTGATGTCCGAGTCTTATTTCAAAGGCAGCCTTTTCTTCCAGTAAGACAGCTTGGCAACACAGAGAATCCAAAGCTTTCTCAGGTGCCCACTGAGCATGTCACTGGTATTGAAATCAAGGCCTTTTTTGTGGCCCGGAAAGCTCAGTCTCTGATGGTGTTTCTGACGTGGGAATCCAAGCCCGTTTTAATGGGCCGGCCGGCCCAGCCACTGAAGGTGTCTCTGGCATGTAAATGGAAGGGTGTCTTTGTGGCCCGGCTAGCTCAGTCGGTGGAGCATGAGACTCTTAATCTCAGGGTCGTGGGTTCGAGCCCCAGGTTGGGCGCAGTCTTTTCAGTTTGGAGCAAGCTCACGCGTGGCATTCTAGAGAAGAACCAACTCTCGCAAAATCTGCATGCAGCCGCATTTTCACCGTACTCTCAATCACCAAAGTTCATCCTCAAAGTCAGAATGCTTTGAATTTCCTTGCAAGTAGATTAACAAGTGAGCTTGCTCAGTGGCTCCAAGAATTTTGCTGTAGTTTCAAGTTTGTGGGGCAGGGGCTCAATGACTGCAAGTGGTGTCAAAACTCTGTAGCTTTGACACCACTTGCCACCAATGCTGATTGAGGAGGATTAGCAGAGGATGGTTTCGATCCATCGACCTCTGGGTTATGGGCCCAGCACGCTTCCGCTGCACCACTCTACTGAAAGTCACCCTATATGGGACTCGAACCCACAATCCCTGGCTTAGGAAGCCAGTGCCTTATCCATTAGGCCACTAGGGCTTGACAGGTTGGTCTCGTTCTTTTTGGAAAGTCTCGTTTAGGAAGGTTTTCAAAGGAAAGGTCAGGAGGCGATGGACCACTGACATCCTGCTGGCCTCCCTCCAGGGTCTTGGACTGCTCTGTTCCAGATGAGCAACAGAGACAGGTGAGTGGCACCTCTGAAAGCTGACTGTCCTCATATCAAAGAAACAGGAGTCATACGCATCTCTGAAACAATGCAAATATTGGTCTGTTTAGTTAAGCATTGAAAAGCTCATTTGAAAGTTTGTCAGGTCCATCACATTGTCCGATCACCCACCCCTGAGCTTGGAAGGAGAAAAAAATCAAGCTGTGGTTCATATAAGCCACAGAACATGCCAGGCCTTTAAGCTACTGCTCGGCTGTTAATGAGCATCACGGCCAGGTATTGATGTCCGAGTCTTATTTCAAAGGCAGCCTTTTCAACCAGTAAGACAACTTGGCAACACAGAGAATCCAAAGCTTTCTTAGGTGCCCACTGAGCATGTCACTGGTATTGAAATCGAGGCCTTTTTTGTGGCCCGGAAAGCTCAGTCTCTGATGGTGTTTCTGACATGGGAATCCAAGCACTTTTATAATGGGCCGGCCGGCCCAGCCACTGAAGGTGTCTCTCGCATGTAAATGGAAGGGTGTCTTTGTGGCCCGGCTAGCTCAGTCGGAAGAGCATGAGACTCTTAATCTCAGGGTCGTGGGTTCGAGGCCCCACGTTGGGCGCAGTCTTTTCAGTTTGGAGCAAGCTCACGCGTGGCATTCTAGAGAAGAACCAACTCTCGCAAAATCTGCATGCAGCCGCATTTTCACCGTACTCTCAATCACCAAAGTTCATCCTCAAAGTCAGAATGCTTTGAATTTCCTTGCAAGTAGATTAACAAGTGAGCTTGCTCAGTGCCTCCAAGAATTTTGCTGTAGTTTCAAATTTGTGGGGCAGGGGCTCAATGACTGCAAGTGGTGTCAAAGCTACAGAGCATAAATGCTGATTGAGGAGGATTAGCAGAGGATGGTTTCGATCCATCGACCTCTGGGTTATGGGCCTAGCGCGCTTCCGCTGCGCCATTCTGCTGAATGT